>OY728127.1:58112466-68112466 GCA_963277665.1 Viscum album | reverse complement strand
GATAATCGATGAATGAGGGAGGTTGTGGTATTTTATTTGATATCTAGTGACATATATAGAGCACGAGAAGTCTTCTAGTGGGTTGTTTAATTTCCCCCATGTCGGTATGAGTTGAAAATTCTAGAAGAAATTTGAATCATATATTAATGGAAAAGTTGAGTTTTGACCAGAGTTAGGTATTGAAATTTAGAGAGTTTTATTGTCTTAATGTAATTTTTATTCTTTTTTTAGTCTTTTAAGGTAGATCAGTCACTCTAGTGGGCCTTAGGTTATTCAGGTTATGTTTCATGATTTGAGGGGGGGTATAAGAGAGCCCGTTTTGGGGTGCATTATTATTGGAACACTACGTGTCACCATAAACCGTTATGTATTTTGTTGTTGTGATTTTGGGAATAATGACTTTGACATATAATTAGAGAATTGTAACACCACTAAATTCTAAAATAATAACATTTTATTTGATAATTTTTATGATACACGACACCAAGTTCATAATAGAATATAATATCCTAAGACATTAAAATAAAATTAACATTTTAAATAAATTTAATCTATGATATATCTTGAAATTCAATCAATAATGAGTTATTTTTTGTTGAAGACAACAAATACTTTTTTGATAGATTTCATTACACGCAAGAATGAGTATTACCGAAAAAAATAAATTATTAAAATTTTATTATTTAATTTAATAATATATAAACTTGCCATTAAATTAGTGGTTTTGATTAATATTAACTAACTTATTAAAATTTATGGTTTATAACAATATAAAAATAATGCATAGGTTACCAATTAATTATAAATTAATGTAGAAACCAAATAAATATAAGGTAAATGTTTTAATGTTCTCAAAGGTGTTTAATCATGATAAATTGAATTTATAACAATTATTTAATGATATAAATTAAATATATGTGTCATATATTTAATAAAATACTTTTTAAATTCATAAAATATTGGTGATAGGCAAAAAACAAGAACAAAGCCAATTTTATGCATAATAAGCACTATTTTTAAAGGAAATTTTACCGCCATTTAATGGAGAACCTATTTGAAATACAATTTTAGGAACTTTTATATATTTTATACATAAAAATAAACATTATTTTTAAATAGTTTCACCAAAATTATATAATGTACTTTTTTTGATATTTTTCTGTGATGTTTCAATTTTTGATGAATAGTTAATAATACTAATTCTTTGTTGAAAACTTGTTTTTTATCTAAGTTATTTATATGGTTAAATTATACTTTAAATTTATTTCAAAGTAAAATCAGAAAAATTTTAAATATATTAATAAAATTAAGTCCATTAGAATCAATTTCACTTTCAAATTAGATATAAAAACATAGAAAACTTTTGAACATTTTTACATTAAAACCATTATTTTCGTCCCATTTGTGGGATTAATTTTAAATTATTTTCATACAATTATGTGACTTTAATTTTAAAAAATGTATTAATTTTTTAATAACCATAATTTATAATTTATAATAAGGTAAATTTTTTTTACCAAAAATACTACTAAAAAGATTAAAATTAATTAGAACAATTGAGAAACAAATTAGATTAACAAAGGACCAAACATTAAAAATAAGGACACAAATGACTTAATAACTTGTCCAAAATCAATTTAATGTTCATATATATACCAAATAATCACTTTTATTTAATTTTAACCATTATTGGATCCATATTAAAAGGAAAAAATCGTGGTTCGAATTCCCTTTTTTTAAATTTACAATAATTCAACTTCACCACAAAAAAATGGCACTAATCAATCCCACTAATTCACCCATATCAACATATTTGCCTTGAATAAATATTCTCCAATATTCTCCAAAATCCCCCCCCCCCCTTATCCTATAATCCTCACCTTGGGTAGAGAGAAAAACAAGGAATCCTTTTGATGCAAACCAATAGGAGTTACCTTAAAAAGTGGTAACATTATTCAATTTGTATTTATGTTTTATTTATTTATCCACCCCTTAATTTAATATTATTATATAATTATATAATAAAAAATTATCCTAGTTATACTTATATACTGTTATGAAATGTTTATTACCTACACCTACACACACTTCCTTCAAATGTGAAATGAACTTATCGTTAGTATGTACTATGAACTACCGCCTCACAAAATGATGTCATTAATTTTTCCTTTACAACCTCTCATTGTCAGTAACTAGGAAGAAAACTTATTTATATATGATATATGTGATAATTATTTGGTAGTAATACTTAGGTTATTTTTATACAACACACCCCATAATACTTTCCATTTTTTTGTAAATACGATAACATCATTTGTGGATGTGTGGACTACCTTCTTCTCAAAGCGATGTGAATCATTCACGAAAAAATGGAATGTATTAAAAATTATTATTAATAAACATATTTGATATATATTAAATAAATATAATACTTTAATTATAATATACATATATATCATTTAATTTTCATTCATTTAAATATGATTAGGAAATTAAAGTAGCGTTCAAGAGTACGTATGACCTACCGTCTCTTTGAACAGTGTATTTAATTTCCAATCTCCAAATATTTTTGATTTTTATAAATAGATGTATAATAAATATATATTATAATTAAATCATTTTTTAATTTTTTTAGAATATTAAATAATGATAAAAATAATATGAACAACAAGTAACAAGCCAAAATAAAATAAAAAACTAGGAAATTAACCTATAAAATAGAGAAAATAATGAATAATTGTCAGAAAATAGAAAACAATATATTATAAGAAGTTAATTCATGATATTTTAAATATTTTTATGGTTATTATATAATTTATTGAAATGTTTTATACCATTATACTAGAGGTTAAATAATTATTACCTGAAAGGAAACATAAGGTAAGGGAATCTTGTCTCACTTTTCTATCTGTAAGGCATACACAATTTTCCAAAATTATTAATTTTGTGTTGTCTATATAATAACCCTATTGTATTTTATATCATTAATATATTTATCTTTATGGTATTTATAGTTTCATTGGAATTTATTTCATTCATGGGGACTATAATTCAAAAGTTACCGAGTAGTAAGGGACTTCATCTCAATTTCCATCCAGTGAGACATACATTATTATTATGCCCCTAATTTTTTATATATAGTGTAAATACTAAAAAATTGATATATAATATCATGATTTATTAATTATTCATGTTAATATTAGTTTGAATTATAATTATTACATCTAATGGGATTCGAATTAAGTGTCACCAAGTGGAAAAATGATTTTGTCACCCAATTTCTTTCTTTGGGTTATATTACTTCATCATTATCATTACTATTTTAATATTACTTGTTTAATAAATTACTACCATATATTATTTTATTTACATATTTTTATGTTGATTTACAAGAAACACACTTAATCTATTTATTGAAAGATTCTCACATCAACATTATGGTCTTCTCAAGGGTTTACTTCACAATCTAATTTTTTCATGATTGTTTTCACTTGAATTTAAATTAAAGAAAATTATTGGATAATTATTTAATAAAACCTTTTATTTTATCATCGTATGGTTGTTCACGCCCATTTTCAAGTAATAGTATAATTTTTCGACTCCTTGGTACTAAATATGTTTCAGAAAAATGTTTTTAAAAAATACCGACTATATTTCTCTCTTTATTCATAGAACCTATTTTATTTTAAAACCCTATTTTCTAAAAATGTTTTAAAAATGTCTTCGAAATTTTATAAATAATTTATTAAATAAAATTTTACCCATTTTTTCATTAATTTTTTTTCAATGGAATCTTCTTTCTACTTTATGAATAAGGATCATTTTTAACCAGTCACATTAAAAAAAGAATGTTATTTTTTATTTGAGCATCATGTACGGAATTACACGTCATCATTTATTTGATTATTAATTTATACATTTAAAAATATTTTTTTTGAATATTTTTTTTTTAAAATTTATTTTCAAATAGAAGGATTTTCAAAAAAAAATCAAAATGAAAAGGTTATTTTCCTCAAAAATGTTTTCAAAAGACCTTTTTATAGTATTTCTATTCATCAAAGAAACCAACCGATTATTTTAATCCACTTGGGATATGTTGTATTGATTCCATCCTTATTCTTCATCAAGATGGTTTATGATTCCTCTGACCAAGTATAGTAATTACAATCACTACCATGATTTAGTTATTAGTCCCCTTGAAATATTTAATTTGTAATGATCATTAAACATTGAATTTCCCCAAAATATCCGCATCATTTATCTTGAATATGATTATTTCCTATATCCTATACTATTTTTATATAAAATTTATACTTGGAATGATATTTTATATTCAGGTAAATAATGATAAATCAACATCTTTTACTCAATGCCAGTATTTGATAAGACACATTGTTCATTAATTAAATAGATTATTTGATATATGAGGAATACTTTGGACATGTACGAAATATTTGAGGCTCAGTTATAGATAGCCCTTCAATTCATCAGTATTCTCATTGAAAAATCATTTGGATAGCCTTAAATAATGGGTCTATACCCAGTATGTCCTAAATATTCTTGTTAAAGGTCTTGACGGTAAAGGTACCATGTGCCTAGGAAATATGGAATCCATTAATTATGCATTTACCTTATTTAGATTCAGTTATTATTTTCAATGAAATTTTTCTTGGACACTATCTATGGATGCATTTCATTTTAAATTCATTGATTAAATGATTTTTTAGTCATTTTCATTCCCATATAGATTATTCCTTATCTAGTTTTTTTAATGGAATATATTTTTAGTTTTTACCTTTCCATATTGTTTATCCATTCATTTTATTGATTATATGGCATGGGTGTTCAATTATTACCATACCATATTGATTATGCTTATTGATTCATTATTGATTATGATATACATGGCCCTTACGGATCATTTCAGATCATCATTATTTTATTTCATTCCCCAAGATTCCCTAAAGTGTTCTGAGAAAGAAATTGAAGGATATCGTAGACAGAATGAATTTATCATCTAATGAAAAAAAATTATTTTTTAATTAGTGTATTCATTTGAAATACAAGGCTCATGTAAGTATCTAGTTTACCAAGACTACTACACTCTTTGGTTATTTGGGATGTGAATCTTTATAATCATGTGGCATCGTGACACTGGCTTCGGGTTTGCGGGGGTCAGGTTGATACTATTTGTATCAGAGAAAGTTTAATATAAACCATGGGAAATAGATTTAAGGAAACATGGATCATAGAACATAACACTGAGGTAGAATTTCAGGATATATATAGAAGGACATCCTTGAATTTGTGTAAGGTAGATATTATTAGTCTCCTTATATAGAGACATACCTATATAGATACTAATAGTTGACATGGTTCTAGATGAAATGTACTGGGAGGTACAAATCCAAAAAGAAGTGTCTGGCCTGACTAGAGTCTAACCCAAAACATGACAACAGGCTTTACTGCACACCATATTTCAAACTCACAGAAGGATATGCTTAGGATAAATATAATTTTATTCAAAAAATATTATAAGGGATTTTAATTGATAATGAAAATGAATATCAAAGGTTAAACCATATCCCAAGGAATGTCTTATATTGAAATAAATGGATGAAGTATTCTTTGGGATTCTAGAATTAAATTGTAGAAATATTTTTATAAATAGTATTTTAGTTATATTAATCTTGATACTTATATGGAATGTTTAAATTTTTTGAATCACACATGTCTTCATTAACTTATGATTGATGGATACCTTCATGAGATTATGAAATTTTGGTGGACCCTAAGTCCTATCTCTTAACCATATATTTTGGTTTTAAGGGATTATTGATACTTGGGAAGAAATTCACGGAATGATAACCCATTGGTTTAATATTTTTTTATTGTAAAATATATTTGTGGAATAATTGCCTTATCTTTTAGAGACTTGGTTTTAAAGGTATTGATAAGCATTTTATTAATAAATATTTTTTTGACATTTTAATAATTGTCAAATTAGTTTATTATTCTTTAAAAAAATTGTTTTAAAAACTATAGCAAACAATTTATTCAGTGTTTAAATTTCAAGGATATCCATCATATTTAATTTGGAAATTAGATTAATATGGTTTTAGAATAGGATAACCTATTTTATGGGTGAGAACCCATCAAGTCCGTTAAGTTTGTGGGACTTGAACCCATGATTGAATGATGTTAAGGGGTTTTTACCTACCACTAGCCCATGCGATGTCCTAGTTAATGTGTTAATATTTTTAGTTAAGAAATGATGAATAAATGTTAATTATGAACTATTTGTATTAGATTTAAGTTTTAGAGATTAATTTATTAACCATACTAGATTTTTAAAATAGTTAGACAAATGGAAAGACATTTCACACATTTATGGGTGTTATGATCCATTAAAAGTGTATTTTAGTGCTTCAAGTATATCCGTTAATTTTTGGATATTCATTTATTAGAGTAAATAGATGAATTTGAAATTAATTGAAGAATAACCAAAGGATGAAATTATGTTTATATAAATATATAAAGTAATAATATTTTATTATATACTAATGAAATAAAAACCATTCCTCAAAATTGGGAAAAGTATCCTAAGATATAATATTTTCCTAATAACCTTTATTTTGAATTGATGATATACTAAATCATCATAGATTTATGGATTTACAACCCTCATCATTATACTAATAATTATCTTATTTTTGATTGATTACATTAATCAATCCCTATAAATATTTATGTTTTTCCTATATGTAAGTAATTCCACTGGCCACTAATGTTCTTATTTTTAGATACCTAGCTATATGCAAGTCCATGTGAACTTTTTTACTTCCCATTATCTCTTTTATGGAAGTTTTTTTATGAACCCTTATCATGATGAGTGTTTTGACATAGGAAATATTGAACAATTTATTACCATGTTTGAGTTTTAATTGTGATGACACAATTTAATTAAGGCAGAGAAAATGTAAAACCCCATTATTATAAAATAAGACCAGTGTATTCAATAGCGTGTATGAAATGAGAAACCAAGAAAGTACGGAAAAATAATGCCCTGAGAATTTACAACATAATAATTATTTTATATAAATTCAATATATAATATAGCTTGAAATTCATGCAATATAATGTTAGTTTTCATTACAGACAAAAAATAATTTTTTCAATTACTTTTGTTACATGCAAGACTATGTTTTACTAAACAATACTATATTATAAAAATATTATTATTTAATATGATAAGATATAAACTAGAACTGACATTATAATTTTTAAATAATATTAAATAAATTATGAAAATATATGGTTTATAAAAATAAAAAATTAATTCATAGGTTACCAATTAATTAGAAAAAAATATAAAAACCAATCAAATATAAGAGAAATATTTTTATGCTCGAATGTTTGTTTTATACAAATAAATTTAATTAATTACTATTATATAATGATATTAATAAAATATATATGTTATATATTCAATAAAATATTTTTTATATTCAACCAACAGATTTTATAGTCATAAAACAAGAACAATCCCAATTTTATGTTTAAAAAGAAATATTTTTCTAAAGGCAATTTTACCACCTTTTAATGGAAACCTATTCTAATTCCAATTTATTGAAAATTTGTAAATTATATATCTAGAAATAAACTTCATTTTTTAAATAATATTAACAAAATTATCTTATATTGAATGTTTTGTATTTCATATGAGGTTTCATTAATTCATAAATAGTTAAAAATCATGTTTTTTAATTCAGGAAACTATTTTTAATATAATTTATTTATAAGGATAAATTATATTTCAAAATTATTTTAATTTAAAATTATATTAATTTTACATTTATTAATAAAATTTAGTTCATTCAAATCAATTTTACTTCGAAATTGAAAATAAAAACGTAGTAAACTTTTGAATGTTTATAATTTAAAAACCTACATTGTCGTGCAATCAATGAGATTAATTGTAAATTTATTTATGACACTTATATGATTTTAATTTTGAAAACTGAGTTCAATATTTGGAATAAGAATAATTTCTAATTTCTAACAATTTCTATTATTTTGACCAAAAATAATCATGAAGATGATTAAAATTAATTACAATGATTAAGAGAAAGATTAGTTTAACAAAAAACTAATCCTTAAACATAATGGATAAAATTAGGTATAAAATTTTCCAAAAAAATTGTATGTTCATATACATACTATATATTCCCTTGTATCTAATTTGGAATATTATTTTATCCAATTTACATGGGAAAAACATGGGTGGAATTCAATTTTAAAAAATTTATAAGTATTCCACTCCTCCTCCAATATAAAAAGGAACTCATCCCTCCCACTTATTCACACCTCTATAGACCATTGTATCATAAAAAAATGATAAACTAATCTCAAAAAATATCTCCCCTCATCTTATAATCCCCACATTGAGAATAATGAAAGCCAAACAATTTCATTAGTGCTGACCAAAAAGAGTTACCAAAAAAAGAGGTAACATTCTGCAATGTGAATTTATGTTTTACTTATTTCTCCACACCATATTTTCATATTATTAGAGGATTATATTGTAAAAACAATATCCTAAATATACATATAGGTTTTTAGTTTAATGTTTCTATCTACATCTACACAACCTTCCATAAAATTTGAAAAAGAACATATCATTTGGGTGTACGGAAAACCGTCGCCTCCTGAAATGATGTCTTTCATTTTTTCCTTTACCACCTCCCGTGGTTAGTAGTTATGGTGTAAAAACTATTTATATATGATATATGTGATTTTTATTTTTTTGTTATACTTCTTTATTTTTATATAACGCATACCATGATGATTTCCATTTTGAGTAAATACGAAAATATAATTTGTGGAAGTGTGGACTACCGCCTTCTCGATGCAGGGAGATTCTTTCAAGCTATTTTTTTCAAAAGGTAGTGTTCTGGTCAAAGATGAAAACACAAAATTTATTATATAAAATAAAGGGGTTACATGAGTGTAAAGGAAGGAATTATTTTAACATCCCAAACATATAGTGGAAGAAGCTTATGGGAAGATCATCTCTCGAAGTAGTATCCTTATCAACACCCATGTTGGCAAGGGCATCAACAATTCTGTTCGCTTACCAGTAATTGTGCGTAGCAATGAAGCTGAGGGAGGAGAGTGAGTGCAGATAGTCAATCTAGCGGGAAGTACCCTTCCATGCTAGGTGGATGGTACCTTTACATATTGTCTAGACGATAGTATATGAGTCACTTTCAATCCATATGTTGTTCCATTCGTGCAGCTTAGAAAATGAGATCGCATGAATGACGTTGAGCATCTCGGCTTCCCGGGAGGTTGCAATACGACTTGATCTATAAAAGCAACCGAGAACTTGATCCATATGATTTCTGAAGATGGCTCCACAGCCCGCATGGCCTGGGTTTCTCTTGGAGGGGCCATCCATGTTTATTTTGATCCATCATATAGGGGGGATTCTAAAAAACATCAAGTATGAATTTAGGGTGAGGATACATACCTACAATCCCAAGATGTCGCAGAATCATAAAATCTTTGACCGAGTTGTTACACTGGTCCATTTGTATCGATGCTTCCTCCCGGGTAGCGATAATAATTCTTCATTTTACCTCCATTAAGATTGAAAGAACTATTGTGAAAAGTATATTCATTCCTACCATACTAGATCACATGAAGAAGCTCTGCAATTGCTGCCACAAAGTGGTTCTTGATTTTTTGAGATTTTTATGTCTCCAAACATCTTTGAACCTGAGAGATTAGAGAACTACAATACAACCAATTGCATTAAAATATGTCAAAGATATAATTCCAAAGAGTAGTAGTCGTATCACAAGAAAGGAAAATATGGTTAATATCTTCATGATGTTGGTTACACATATGACATTTAGATCAAAGGTTGATTCCAAAAGTTTGTAAACAAGAGTTTGTGGGAATCCTACTTGAGCAATATGCCAAACTAGAGTAAATCATTAAGGTTTAATGTAGGATTTATTGAAGTTATTAAGAGAGCTAAAGTTGTTCATTTAATTGATCTACAGATTCTTGTAGAAATTCATCGAGTCAAGAATCCCATTATGTGAAGGTTTTCAGATCATAAAATCATAATTAATATAGAAATGATAATTTTCAACAATAGTTTTAATCTCTTCAGAAAAAGGAATATTTTGCATGTTTATGATGTTTTTGATGGTGTCAGTTTTATGCATAGGGAGTTGAGAAGAAGAAATCAAGGAGATCAAGGGCGTGCCAGTCCAGTTATCAAGAAAAAAAAATCAAATTCGAGTCTCTATTGGCCATCCCTCTAGCATTAGCCATAATGGAGTTTAAGGTACATTTAATGTATGGCCATATAGAGGACGTGAAATAATTATGCATATTTCTTCTGAGTTTTCCAGCAAAACGAGCTTGATGGAAGTCTGTGGAAGGTGATTTGTTACAAATGAGATTCCACGTGAGCTTATCCTGAAGGGCCTGGTTAAAGTTAGTGAGGTTTTTTATTCCAATACCTCCCTTTTCAATAGGATTTCAGCAAGTGGACCTTGGTATCATAACTAATCTCCTTTCAAGAGTGCTTCCTGTCCAGACAAAGTATGTAATGGAAACATTGATGTTTTTTAAGAGACTAGTCGGTCATTTATAATTCATCATGGAGTAGACCAGTTTAGAAATAATTGTGGATTTACCAAGACAAAATCTCCATGCCATTGAGATATTGTTGCCTTTCCAAGAGTTGAGATGTCGAATAGTTTGATCAACGATTGAAGAGAAATGAAAATCTTGGGGTATCCCCCAAAAAATGGGAACTCAATGATAATTAAAGGGGATAGATCCCTCCTTAATACTATGAATATTCGTAATGCTATTTTCCCTACCAGGGGATAGTTTTTTCCAAAATAAATTAATGATTTCAGACAGTTGACATGTTGCCCAGACACTTCTTCATAATGAGAGATGATGACTTTAAGGTTATTTAAGTTTCTATTGTCCCCCATTAAAAAAGGATTATATCTTCAGCATATAGAAAATTGGAGGGGGTATTCACGTTTCTAGAAGTGGGTATAGGCTTAATATTACAATTTTCAATATCTTGGGAGATGAGTCTACAAAGGTAGTCCTCAAAAATAGAGAAAAGGATAGACAAAGGGGGGTCTCATTGCCTGACCCCTTTAGAACAATTTAAGTAACCTCTAGGTGTACCACTTAGAAAAATAGAGATACGAGTTGAATTAAAGAGTGTTCTAAATCTATTGATAAAAGTCTCATTGAATCCAAAATTTCTATACACTTTAAAAATAAATTTCCAATCAATGGTATCGAAATCCTTAGTAATATCATGTTTAATGTCCACATTCATGCCTCAAGATTTCCTATTCAACGGGTTAGTGGATTTAGAGGCTAAACAGATATAATATTTTATAGATCTGCCTTTAATGAAACCAAATTGATTCCACGAAATAATTCTATTGCTGATAGCATAAATACAGTTGGCAATCGATTTAGTGATAATTTTAAAAAGCAAATAATTAGTTACCAATGATATTTTGAGTTTCAATTTTAATTATTTATTCTAAGGGTATTTTAATGAAGCATTACTAGGTGGAAAAAATTTATACAACCCAATTTTTTTCTCTGGGTCATATTACTTCCTCGTTGTAGTTAAAATTATAAGAATATGTATGTAATAAATTTTTACTGTATATTTTTATATTTCCACATTTTTTATGTGTATTTAAGTTTTACACACATAATATATTCACTGATTTATTTGTACATCAATGTTATGGTGTTTTAAAGGGTTTACATCACAATCTCATTCTGTTCGAGATTTTTTACACATTAATTCACATTAAAGGAAATTATTTGATCATTATTTAATAAACACTTTCATTTTAACCTACTAGGGTTATTAATGACCTATTTAATGTAATATTACAATTTTTACACACTTTAGCACTCAAAAGGATTTATAAAATTGTTTCTAAGAAAAACCAACTTCAATTCTATCTTTATTTAGAGAACCAATTTTCTTCTAAAATCCTTTTTTTATAATAAGGTTTTCAAAAATGAGTTTAAACATTAAAAATGATTTATTAAATAATTTTTTACCATTGTTTTCTTTACAAGTTTTTTTAAAGGAATCTTCATTCCTCTTTCTGAAAAATGCATTTTCTAACCTTTTACCTTAGAAAAGTAATGTTATTTTTACATTGTATGACATGTAAAAAATTACCCATAGTCATTTAATTGAATATTAATTTTTAATTTTAAAAAGTTAATTTGAAAAGTTTTTTTAAAAGTGAATTTTAAAGAAAAAGTAGTTTCCAAAAACAAAATCCAGAATGAAAAGGATATTTTCATCAAAAATGTTTTTAAAAGTACTTTTCATAGTATTTCCTTTCATCAACAAACAAAACCCCATTCTTTTACTCCACATAAGATATGTTGTATTGGAACCATTTGTATTATTCTTATGGATGGTTTATGATTCCTTTGACTGAGGATTGTATTTAAATTCACTACCTTAATTTCTTTATTAGTCCCCTTGAGATCATTGAACATTGAATTTTCCACCAAATATCAATTTCATTTATCATGAATATGATTATTTCCTAAGCTTTGTATCATTTTTATATATGGTTTATACTTTTACTGTTGTTTAATATCTGGGGAAATAATGATAAATCTATATCTTTTACTCAGTTTATATATTTTATAAGGAACACTACTCTATAATTAAATCAATTATTAAAAAAATAAGGAATGATTTGGATAGTTATGAAATATGTGGGGAATAGTTATAGATATCCCCTTGATGAGTCGATATTTCAATGGGATGAATTATTTTTTGAACCTAAGCTGATGGGTTTTAACCAATTTTTTATAAACCATCTTATGAAAAGTCATGATGGTATAGGTAACATGTACCTACAAAAAAATACATCCAATAATAAAGTATATCCCAGATTTATATTTTGTTATTATTATCCATGATTTTTTTACTTTGAAATTGTTTGTGGATTCATTTCATTCTTAGTTTAGTGATTGAATGGAATTATTTTTAGTTATTTTCATTTCCATATTGATTATGCCTTATCTAATTATTTTAATAACATGTGTGTTCTATTATTACCTTTCCATATTTTTTTATCCATTCACATTATTGAATATATGGAATGTGTGCTCAATTATTACCTTTCCATATGGATTATTCTCTTTGATTCATTATTATTCTAGTATTCTTGACCCTTACTGAGCATTTGAGCTCACCCTTATTTTGTTTCTTTTCCCAGGATTTCATGAAGTGTACTAATAATGATATGCAAGGATATTGTAGATGGAATAAATTTATCATAAAAATAAAAAAAATATGTTGTAATTTCATTATTCATTTGTAATACAAGACTCATGTATGTATCTAGTTTACCACGACTACTAAACTCATTAGTCCTTCAGGATTTGATTCCTAATAATAATTCCAATGTAATTGAATCACAACATCTGATACTATATTTTTAGGGTTGGGTAATTACAATATTTGTTAACTTCCATTCATGTGAGTTTATATAGAAAACTGTTTGAGTGTTACAAATGGTATATAGAGGCACATACACAGTTGGAATATGTTTTAGTAAATATTTTATCCAAACAACGTGGGATAAAATTATTGAGTAAGTTTTATCTGCATGGTTTTTGTTTAGTTTAGAAATCCATGTTTCCAAACCATGTGATTAATTAAAAGTGTTAAAAAATCCCTATGAATTATCTAAATGCATCCCACAATTTCTCCTCCTCGTTCTCATAAGAACTAGTCACAACCTCCCCCCTTTTATTCCTCTTTCCTCCTTGAATTTTAACTGTTCTTGGAGAATTTTATTTGTGATTATTGGTATGTGTCAATCACTATTGGTCTATGATCATCTCTTCAATCTTTTATCACAAATTATGGTTTCTATTTTTTTGGGATTTGATGTTGATTCCACTATATCATGGTAGAATTAGCCAAGAATCAATGGGATTCCATACTATTTCATAGAGGGATTCTTGTGATGACGTTTGAAATTCATTCAATACTATTTCATTGAGGTATCTGAACATAATTAATTGTAAATGAATTAATGATTATATTTAAATTAATATCATTTTTTCTACCTTGTTTATTTTTTGTCACTATTTGAGGTTGGGAGTTCTCTGTAGGTCATTTATGAGTTCTTCGTCAATGTTATAGTGTGACAAGGTTACCTGGTGAGCTTCTAGTAAATTATTACAATTTAAATGAAATTGTAATATTTTTAATTTTTTTGTAATAAATTGTTAATTAATTATAATTTTATTATAATTAATTAATTTTTTTGTTTTGGTTTTGATATAGGAATGTAGTTATTTTAGATAATGGTTATATGGTCTAGTCGAGCCACTACGGGAGTTGTCGATATGCTTTAAAATTGGGGTTCTCCTCAGAATAAGGTATGCAGTCTTCTTGCATCCAACCCTGTAATTTAGGAATTTTTCATTTTCTTTTGTTATGGGTGGCCCATCCAAATTATATGGTGGTAATATTTAAAATATTTAAGTTTTTTAATAAATACTATATTATATAATTGAATAAAATAAGTTTCAAAGGACCCCAATAGACCCTCAAGTATTAGCTGGATAACTAGGTCATCGATGGCTGAGTAGATTAATTGAATCAATGTACTGGGGATAATATAACACAATGAGGGGTATATTTTAATTAAAATAAAGTCTGTAGGGTTAGTTGACATAGAGATAGGTGAGCTAATGACTCCAAGGTAAGTAGGGATGATGAAACAGGATGTGTGGCCATGGGGTTGGTCATGAAAGGTACCTTAAAATAATATTAGATAGTTTGGGTCCTCAAGATGACCTAGGATTCCTTAAAAAATAGTAATAGGTCCAATTTCCTAGAGTGAATTTCCCAGGAGGCTCGAGAGATACCAATGTGACCCAAGTGGACCATAGTAGGTTCCACTTTGACTTTTAACCCTAGTGAGAGGGTATAATTGAGATTCAGTATAGATGGTATTAGGTATCGACTTGGAACTTGTACTAATAGTGTAAGACTAATTGGTTATGAAAATTAGTGGGGGGTTTAGGTGTTTGATAAAATCCAACTTTATATTTTTACTTTCACCTGTTTACTCTTTATGGGGTTAAAGTTGCTAGGATGTGCTTCCTAGGACCCGACCAAAGGGCCTATAGAGATATGAAAATGGTATAGGGTATTCCAAAATTTTATTTATGGGATATGGATTTGGTCCTAATGTGATACTAGTATGAAATTACTTAGACCTTGATGTCACTATAGATTCTCAATGTCCCTTGTTATTGGTTTTTTATCCATGTGAAGAATGATCGGGATTGTAGGAGTCAATTATGGGTCTATATGGTTCACCCTAGAGCCTAAGGTCCTAAGATTACTAGTATATCTACGATATATCTATTTAGACTTAAGGGTTTTGTTATGATCAATTTTCCAGTTATTTGATGCCTAAGAAATCTATTTGATCCAACCAGTCACGCTAATTGTTGTTTTTTATTCCTGATTAGGATTCCAAAGATGTTTGGGATATGGATTTTGGAAGGATGAATTGGAATATATTTCGATTTAGTGATTTCCTAGGATTCAAGAGAATTATTTTAGATCTAAATAAGATAACTGTATTTTGAAGAGATTCTCCAGATTATTGTCATTCTTCCGTTTAGTTATTATTAAGGAGTAGTTGTCCATCTGAGACTAGAAATTTGGAATGCCAAGGTTATACCATATGACCTAGTAATTATATGGATGGAAGGATCATTGTGATGTGTTCAAGGACACCTCAACAATAGCCAAATATGGTATGGTCAATAAGTGTTACAGTATTATGTATCCACATTAATTACTAATACTAGGGTCGGACATGGTCCCCATGAGTATTTATATTTTACACAGTCATCGTGATGTGCCCAAAGGCTCCACAACACTAGGCAAAGTCGATAGTAGGGTTGTTATTTAATTTTTTCAGTTCAATTATTTATTTTTATCTAAGTATTCTATATTAACGTACTCTTTATAAACCAGTAATATAAAAGACTACACAGTTGGTTCCCTTCTGATTAATATACTCACATCTTAATTGAAAATCTATATCACTAGGTCACCTGAGATGATTGTCCACTTATAACAAGAACATGTTGGGAAGAGGCCAAGTTTGGATAGGTCAAGCTGTGTAGCTCAAGGGGGATTTGTGATTGTGAATAGTTGTGGTTCAAGGATGTAGTTGAGCCTCCTGTAATTTTATTTTATTCTTTTGTTCAGTATTTATTTTTATATGTGGGAACCCTAGTGGATGATTTTCCTTATATGAATATATTTCTTCCATATCGCATGATATTACAGATTGTGTTCTTTGAATTATCCTATTTACTATTATGATTGTTGTAGATATATTACCCATGTTTATTTTATCTATTAATTCAAACTTTGATAATGGTGTATAGTCTCCACATTGTACTAACCTAGACCCTAATACTAGTTGGAAACCTCGATCCCACTAGGAATGTGCTAACGACCTTATTGAAAATTAGGACAGGGTAGTAGTTGAGTGGCCTTGAGAACCAAGGTGTTAAATATCATGGGATCCTCATTACTTTATTTCTAATTATCATAAATTTATTCCTTCTAGATAATTATATGAATAAATTTCCACAAATTTTTAACTATAGATCACACCGATGATTATCAACATAACATTTCTATAAACTGTGAGATACCCTATTGTCTTGTTGAATGGATCTAAACATATTTACCATTTCTCTAGATTGGGTAGGTAACAATAGTTTTTTTCGTTAACTTTATCCCTCTACATTGGAGTTCTATACATACGTAAATAATGGGATTCATAAAAAAATTATAAATTCTCAAGTGAAATCTATTGTTGTAAGAAAACATGACTAGAGGTAATTGTTGATCCCAACAATGTTTAAAATACAAATAAAAGTTACTAAAATTATCTTATTGGGTCTGAATATGACTCTCTAATTGAAATTATTTTTGAGGATGATATTTATTGTCAAATTAAAACTCTTTATTCAAATATTAGTAAATAATTATATATAAAAATAAGGTAAACAGTGGATATCGATGAAAAACAAAAAAAAATTGGTTCTCCACACAACCTCTGAAATTCATTGATCTTTATCATGGAAATATGATCAGTTGAGAAATATTCTCTAATATCTATAAAAATATTTGAAATCATATGGTGACTGAATAGAATCTAAATATCATTATGGCCTTTAGATACATTTTGGAGTCTAATAATAAATATCATGGTGATGTTTTCCCGTTTATATTTTGGAATGGGTAATGGTTGTAGTATCCCCTTATAAATTTGTCTCAAAGATTTAACTTTATAGCATACCAATCAATCATACCTCTACACATCTTCATACTTCTCGGATGGATAGATAATGGTGAACTATGAGTTTCATCCAAAAACTCCATCTTCATGTCTAGTATTAATGGGAAAAAAATACATGGTTCATAATACATATCATTCTAAGAAAACCATTTTTGATCTCAAGGAAATTAATCACCATATTCTATAGTTCTAAGTCATTATATATACCACTTTAGTCCTCACGTGGATGGACGATTGATCATTTATATGTGAAATATCAAATTAGTCCCCAATCCTCATGATTTCAAGATTGATCTTCTAAATATATATAAATGGTGGATCTCTTTAAATCCTCATCATGAAAAAACTAGAATGGTCCTTACCACTTGAAGAATTGATCACATAGAATTATTTCCCAAGGTGGTAGTGTATTGAGCATTGATAATATTCAATCTACTCCAACAATCCCCTTTAGTTCATGTTCAACAATATTTGTGTGAATATATACTTAATTATATTAGGATTAGTATATATATCAAAGATTTCATCATATAGATAATTCCTATATATATTTAATGATAAAACTAAAGTTGTTACCACAAAATCATGAGTAAGGAAAATTTTCTCAAAAACCGTTAATTTTCAAGATTCATATACTACTACCTTCTCATTTGATAGAAGAACACATCCCAATCCCTTATTTGATGCATCACTATAGATCACAAACCCATCACCACTATTAGGTGGTGAGAGTATAAGTTCACTAATCAACATTATTTTTATCTACTGTAAATTTTCCCCACATTAATATGTTGAATGAAAATTTTCTTTGTTTCATGTAAAATAAGTAATTACATTATATATCAATGATAAATTTATCAAAAAGTGTCGGTAGTATCTAGAAAACCTTATAAAACTTAAAATATCATTCATTGTTGTTGTTCTGGTCCATTTCACAACAAATTCATTCTTTAAAGGATCCACTTATATACCCTCTCTTGATATTATATGACCAATTAATCAAGCATTTGGTATCCAAAATTCATAGTTGTCAAATTTGGCATACAATATCACTTTTCTCAAGTCGTTAAACACAATACTCAAATGATCTTCATACTCTTACATTATCAACAAACATATTATAATATCATCAATAAAGACTACCTTAAAGAGATCTAGTTAATCTACACAGACTCTATTCATTATATCCATGAAGATTATAGGATCATTAGAAGGCCTAAATGGAATTAAAAAAATTATTATTCCCATGCACCGTATAGATGATATTCTTGGTTATTACATCCCTTTTGATACTCTACTCATGATATCTAGAATTAACGTATATCTTGGAGAATTATTAAACCCCGCACAATTGATTTAACAATTCACCAATACATGGTAGCGATTAATTACTCTTTATAGTGATATGTTTTATGTTCTTTATAATCAATTATAAGATACATAGACTAATGTTTCTTATTAATCAAAATAATAGCTACACCCCATGATGATTCACTAGACCATATGTGTCACTTATCTTGATTCTTCAAGAGTTTCTTCTTCAATTCCTCTAAATCAATCAATTCATCTCTATATAGAGTCATTGAAATAGGTGTATCCTTATATATGAGAAATATTGAAAAAAGAACATTAAAATTTAGAGGAAAAATAGAAAATTATTAAATAAATATGTTATCATATTCAGGAAAAATAGAAAAATATTCAATGTTGAGTTTCTCCCCAACCATTTGAGCTAAATATCCCTCATGAATATGTAGTAAGACCTATACAAGGGATGAAATTTCCATTGGAAGTTCATATTCCTCCTCACACAAATATGTGATAATATAATGATTCATGATAAAGAATTTTAATTCTTTATTATAGAAATTAATTTGAAATTTTTTTATAAAGAACGAATCAAATATCTAAATCATATTAAAGACTACTAGTGAAAATATAATAAACTTTTTAAGAGGAACATTCCTAAAAACATCAAAATGACATCCCAAACCTCAAATCGGAGGATAAGTGTGCATCAATTACAATGATCCACTTCATCGATTGATAAATAATAGGACCATACTTTTTCTTAATGTATAAGAGTTATCCCATGGATTAAATAATTGGCTGGGATGATTCCCTTATTCCACACATTTATGGCAATGAATTACTAATGGTACCTTTATATGAAATTTATTTCATTACATGGAATTATTTGTTTTTTCAGGTAAATTTGTTCATCCATGCCCTTTTATTCCACACATAGATCATCATCATGTTTCATTGAGACATTTCCTTGTGTGTTTATTCCCGTATTTTTGACCTGTAAGAAGCTTAATATTATTCCCAATATGATATTTATCACCCAAAATTCATAAAAATATATTTTTTCTCATTTAGAGAATCAAGAAACTTAAATATGGTTAAGTTTTCAGGTGTATCATGACAATTAGATTATACATAATTTAATTTTTCGCATTTTATTTCACACTTATTTTGGTTTCTCATGAGGATGGTTATTATATTGGACATCAAATTCATTTTTCACAGGATCCCTCATGGTTATATCCACTAAATAAATAAAAAAACTATTATGAGAAAAAAACCAAATTAAGAAATATTATTATAATGAAAATAATTTCTATGATGATCTAAATTAAAATATCTTATTTAAAACCATGACACATTATGTTCATACCAAATCACTTCTAGTTTATTACAGGTTTTTATAGATCCTACCATGTCACTCTTCATAATGGTTCATAAGAATAATATGAATTAACCAAAGAATATCTCTCAGGAGTGTCAAAATATGTTTTACAATTAGTAATATTTTTAATGAACCAGGTAAATATTGAGTTAACACCCAACCATCATTTTCACTATTATTACCCTGAGGTGTGTCTACACTTTAACACCCTGAGATTTTATGAGAAATATTTTTTTTATGTCTTATGTTATACGCAACACCAAAGGAATCTTTCACAGCACACAATACGGACTTGGCTTGCATTACATGCAATGGCGACCTTCCCCGATAGCGTGTGTAGTACGCAATACCGGGTTTCACTAAACAACGATATATTATTATGGACTAGCCGTTATGAATAGTATTAACTACATTTTGAATTTTATAACATCTTACACATTTTCTAGAACATGGTAAGAGAACAAAATAAATTTTTCGGGTAAAATAAGTATTTTTAAAAAAATGCAGTTTTGCCACCTTTTGATGGAGCACCCACATTAAATCTAGTTTTTGACATATTTATAAGTTAAATTTGACAAAATAAAATTCTTATTTTGAATTAGGATATGAAAATTTACTTTGGATAAATTTTTGATATTTTTCTGATAACTTTCATATTTTGATGAATAGTAAAAATATGCTAATTTTTTAATTAAAAACAACTTTTTTCATTGAGATAATTTATATGGTTAAATTATAATATTGAATGGTTTTAAAGTATAAATAGAATATATTTTTACCATTTAATATAATTTAGGCCATTAGAATTAATTTCACATTGAATTCATAGGTAAAAACATTTTAATCTTTGTCAATGTTTTAACATCTAAAACCCATTTTCTTAACAATGATATTAATTTAAAATTAATTACTGCAACTTATGTGTTTTGAATTTTCAAAAATGGATTCCATATTTGGAATCAGTGGGTCCAAAATATGTTAATAGGCTACTTTTTATTTTTGGGCATTATGAATAGTAACTACGGTAAATTTTATTTACCATAGTTAAAGGTAAATCGGGCAATTAAGGGTAAATATAAGATTATAAAATTATCCTAACACCTGGAAAAATCCAATTGGATGACTAAAAGTATACAAATATCACCTAAGTGTCGGATTATATTAATTTAATGGAATTTGTTCCATGACAATAATTTAATTATTATTAAAACCAACGAAATTGACAACATGTCACTTTCTTAAATCTTATAAGTATAATAATTTTAATTTAGTGATAAACTTAATGAAAATTCAAACATGAATAGTCTCCAGAAATCTAATACAATTATATACATCATCATAATTTATTTAAAATTTTTAGGGATTAAATAATTATCATTAATTATGACACCATAGTGATGTTAAAATTATTTTACTAATTAAAATATCAAATAAATGGTTTTAAAAATATTAAAATAAATATTATATGACCTATTTAATGTGATCCACTAATTTTATAGATACATATGACATTTTATGAATCTATTAAAGATTTTAGTTCAAACATATCTTCTGTATATATTTTATTTAAATACAAATAAATGAATAGTGTCAAAATTGACACTATTGTTATTTTATAAAAATAACATATTATAAAATTGTTTAAAACTCACAAAAATATTAAAAAATTATAAATTAAAATTTATATGGTCTATAATGTCATAAAGTGTCAAATTATGGAAAATTAACAACACATATGTAATTATTTATAATAATTTAAAATTTAGAATATTACTACCAAAAATAAAAGTAAATTGATAAATAAGGATAAATCAAGATGATAATGTTTAAATTAAAGTCCTAATATGTCTAAATTTTATTGGTTGATGATATTACGACCCTATCTCTTCTAATATTTGGATATGATTCATTTTTTAAGTTTTTATGTGGGGTTGGGATTTAATATAAACTAATATTTCTTATATTTCCAAAGGCGCCCCTCTCCTCCCTTATAAAACGGAACCTCCTCCCTCTCCTCCTCACACCAATTTGAGCCTTCATGCTTGGCCAACCCCTACAAATTTCACTTTCCCTCTTCCATAGAAACATCCTAGAGATCCTGGTCTTCTTCAATGACCAATTTTAGTCCCCAAAGAGGAGGTCTCGAAGAGGCGCTTCAAAGAAGAGGTAATGTCTGTTACCGATTCTTTCAACTTTATTTCTTCTTATACTTATTATTCTTTAGTTTATTCATTATAAAGTAATAACATCAGTATCAATCATATACTAATATGTTATTATAAGTATGAAACAACCCTATTTCACGATCTATCCATCCTATGGAAAACGAAATCACCGCGCGTGCGTATGTACGGAATACCGTCTCCACGCCGCGGTGTAATCTATTTTCCACCACAACCTTACTTGGATGGGTATAATGGTTTAAATAATTACTATATATGATTATTGTAAATTTATATTGATTCTGAAATATTATACATACACTCCAATACAATTTCACAATCATGGGAACGATATCATCGCTCGTGCGTACGTACGGAATACCGTCTCCACGATGTGATGCGACTCGTTCTACATGATATTCATCACATAATGATTATATAAATTAATTTAATGAATAAATATGATATATATTACACTAATACCATTCTGGAAATGAGGTGTCTATAACCTAAAAAGAGGAATAAGAATTTATTCAACAAAACACACATACGAACATAAAGCAATAAACACCCGAATAACAAGTAGCAATGAAATATTACTAATAAGAAGATAATAATATGACCATATATGATATCATAAAAATAAGTATGATTCTGGAATAAGTAAATGAAATTATTTAAATCATTATACAGGAGGTTCAGACACCTACGAAGCAAATCAGACCTAAGGTAAGGGACAATCTCGCAATCTCAATTTTTATCCGAGATTGTTTATACATCAGAATTTACTGGGGAATATTTATCATACACATCCATGTTTCCTCAATATGTAATATTATTTATATCCTCCTACAATTTTTTAAATCCAATTTTACCCTTCGGTGAGTTTTTAGTAAAAGATATGAAAGGAATCTTTTGTCGTTTTTCGTACGAGGTAATTTTTGAATTTTCCGACATAAGTACGAGATGAATGTTTTTTTAACGTATACGGTATGAATGGATTTCTAAAACATTATTTCCAAGAATCTTACTTTACAAGTTTTCATGTTTATTTTTAATCATATTTATTTAGTTTAAAATTGTATGACATGTTAAGGAAGGAAAACTGTTTTTGAAGTAGAAATGATATTTTCCTCAAGAATGGAGTTCGAGTGTTTTATCAAAATTATTTTCCATCAAAGATAATGTAGGGTTATATTTATATCCCTATTATTACATTTATTTGATTATTTTGTGATGGAATTATTTTTATGAATTCCTTTATCTTATATTAATTGTTTTATGATGTCACGATGTTTAATATTCCCATTTTTATTACATGGGTTTTGCAATAATGTATGATTTTTTTTGATTTTGTGGCACACATATGAATGGTATAATTATGAGATGGGTGGGACCTATATCTCCCTCCAATGCATTGGGTAATATTTATATCTCATGAGATAGACATGGCTGGAACGGCAGTTTATACCAGTTCAGTGAAACAGGACTAAAACAAGGAGTCAACTTAGTTCAGAAATGGACATTGTCCGCTAAGATAGTATTGGAAATGAATCTTTCCTACTAAGAAATGATTCTCTATGATTATGTGTGTATGACAAAAATCTTCATGTTTTAATTTATTATTATTGGGATTACATTTCACTTCTATGATTTATCCCATGTTATGAAGTTATGATTTCTTTTGCAGGGTAAGATTTCCAAAATGTTATGTTCTTATGAATATGATATGTTTGATATTTCTTTTGTTTACCCTTACTAATCATTTGAGCTCACCCTTTTGTATTTTTTCTTTTCCCTAGGTCAGGAAGAATTATATTAAGTAGGATATGCCAAAAGGGACACTAGATATGATGAAATAAATGGGAGACAGTGTAGATGATTTATAAACCAGTTGTTGATGTTTACCAGTTTCTAAAGACACTATAACTATATGATCCTCTCATGGTTTTGTTATATGTTGTAATAAGTATGCTTCAATTTTGAAGTAATAACCATGTATGTAAAGTATGGGTCGTTATAGTTGGTATCAGAGGAAAGGTAGAGTCAACCTTTGGAAACTAGGATGTGAAAGCCTTAGTAAGAAACTTAAGGATATGTCTAAGCATAGAACACAATATTAGTGTTTTAGAAGTGGCCATGAACAACCTATGATAAGACCTTAAGTGTGAAATTTTATACTTGATTATGTGGTTTTCCTATTATAATTAGTGTTTCTCACACTATTCTTCTTGGTTTTAGTCAATGGATGGAACCCGATGGAACCATGTTAATGCGGAATGTGACGGGAAATGAAATGATTGTCCCCTTGAGAAACCAAAAGTTATGGGAGCTGGAATACAAAATCTTGTAGCCATGCTCACACAACTTTCTCAAGCTATGGATCATGCAGGACTTCCAAACTAGGAAAGGAAGGAGCAACATTCTGTTGAATCCTTCATGAGGCAGCGTCCACCTTCATTCGGCGGGTCTTCTAATCCATTAGTGGCTGAACAATGGATCAGTACCACTGAAAAGATATTTTCAATTCTTTGACTATCTGAACATGATAATGTCATCTTAGTAGTGTATCATTTGGAAGGTGATTCTGATCAATGGTGGAATCTTATTAAGAATACGAGGCAAAGGGATGAAATTGAGTGCATGGAATGGGACAAGTTCAAGAAATTATTTTTCAATAAGTATTCTCCTCGTATTCTTCGAAAAAACATGGATAAGGAGTTTCTTGAACTGAAGAAAAAGGATGATGAATCCGTTGGTACCTACGAAGAAAATTTTACAAGGATTGCAAGGTACGATTTAGGAATTATTATCCAACCTGAGAGTAAGATCGATCGATTCTTTAGTGGCTTAAAACCATGTCACCGAAGGGCGTTAGCCATAAGGGACTTCAATAGCTATGAGGAAATTGTTCGACGTGCTCTCAAGTTTTATATGGAGATTGGTGTAACCCATTAGTCATATGGGTTTGAAAATAAGAGGTAAATGGAATTCAAAGGAAAATCTAAAGAGCACACTGAAAAGAAGATGAGGTTTCCCTTATTCTCAAAGTGTGGAAATAAACATGGAGGAAATTGTCTTAAGGGGACAAGAAAATGTTATAAGTGGAAAATAAGGTCATCAGGAAATTAAATCTTGAAAAAATGGGAAGAAGATGTCTAATGATGGAAACAAAGGAAGGGATACACAAAATGAACCTACTACACTTCAATGTTTCAAGTGCAAGGAGATGGGGCATTATTCCAATCAATTCCCAAATCTAAGGGTTGATGATGATGATCGACGTCAACAAACTCTTAAGGCCAAAGAAAAAGGAAAGTCACATGAAATTACTATTGGCGATGTGGAGTATGACAACGAAGTGGTGAGAGGTACACTTACCATCCACTCTAAAGTAGCAGATGTTTTATTTGATTCTGGATCCACCCACTCTTTTATTTCTGAAGAATTTTCTAAGGGTATCGCCGTATTACCTCAACAATTAGATGTTTAGTTGGCTGTGAAAACTCATAATGGAACAACAGTCGCATCACAAGTTTACATTTCTTCCTCGATTGAAGGTTGTGGGAAAGTGATTTCTGAAAATCTTGTGATCCTTCCTATAGTGGAATTTGATGTGATTCTTAGCATGGATTGACTTTATTTATATGGAGCTCATATCAATTTACAAAGAAGGGAAGTCACATTTCATATTCCAGATCAATCTATGAACGTCTATCGATGCAAGGACAAACATAAACTTCATGTGGAAATTTATTATATCTTATGGGTCTTGATTCCACTAAATGAAGGTTATTTATCTCAAATGGTTGGTGAGAAACTCACGATTAATAATATTCCCATTGTACGGGAATTTGATGATGTCTTTCCAGAGGAATTTCTAGGTCTTCCACTAAACCGTGAAGTTGAGTTTTCAATAGAACTCATACCTGGTGCTTTGCATATTTCAAATACACCTTATAGAATGGCCCAATTGAGTTGCAGGAATTAAAGAAGCAACTCCAAGAGAATCTTGATAAAGGATTCATATTCCTTAGTGCGTCACCTTGGGGAGAACCTGTTCTATTTGTTAAGAAGAAATATGGATCAATGAGACTCTGCATTG
Source organism: Viscum album (assembly GCA_963277665.1). NCBI lineage: Eukaryota > Viridiplantae > Streptophyta > Magnoliopsida > Santalales > Viscaceae > Viscum > Viscum album. Next base: position 68,086,051 of record OY728127.1, on the reverse strand, counting down.
ATTATCGAGAACTTAACAAGATCACTATCAAGAAAAAATATCCTCTCCCATGCATTGATGACCTATTTTACCAACTACAGGGAGCTCAATACTTTTCCAAGATTAATCTTCGTTCAGGGTATCATCAATTAAGGGTCAAAAGGTAGGATATACCAAAGACGACGTTCCCTTCAAGATATAGACACTATGAATTTATAGTGATTCCATTTGGTCATACTAATGCCCCTGTTATCTTCATGGATCTGATGAATAGAGTCTTTAGAGACTATCTTGATCAGTTTGTTGTAGTCTTTATAGATGATATTCTTGTCTATTAAAAATCAAGGAAGAACCTGAAGATCACTTGAGAATTGTATTAAAGACCCTGATAGAGGAGAATCTTTATGAAAAATTTACCAAGTGTGAATTTTGGCTTCAAAAAGTTGCATTCTTGGGTCACATAATCTCAAAAGAGGGGATATCTATGGATCCAACAAAAACAGATGTTATTGAAAGATGTTCGAGACCAATAAAAGTAACTGAGGTCCAATGTTTTCTTGGTTTGGCTGGATATTACCGACATTTTGGGAAATATTTTTCAACGTTATCTAACCCACTCACCAAGTTGACTCGGAAAGGAGTTAAGTTTGTTTGGATGGAGGAATGTGAAGATAATTTCAAAGAGCTAAAAAGAAGGTTAGCCAGTGCACCTGTGCTCACACTACCTTGCAGTGGAGAATGGTTTGTGATCTACAGTGATGCATCCAACAAGGGTCTGGGGTGTGTTTTCATGAAAAATGATATGGTGATAGCTTATGCCTCACGACAGTTGAAAATCCATGAGAAAAATTACCCAACTCATGATTTGGAGTTAGTTGCGGTAATCTTTGCATTAAATATTTGGAGGCATTACCTTTATGGTGAAATGTGTGATATTTATACTGATCATAAAAGTTTAAAGTATATTTTCACAAAAAAAGGATTTGAATATGTGCCAAGGAATATGGTTGGAGCTGATTAAGGATTATAACTGCTCAATTCATTACCACCCTGGGAAAGCAAACAAGGTGGCAGATGCATTAAGTCGACAAGACTATGTTAGCTTATCCATGATGAGGATCACAAAAGATCCAATATTTATGGATTTACAAAGGATGGATCTTGGAATTATAATGGAAATGGAAAACTATTATCTTTCTCAAATGAATGTTCAACCATATGTACACATGAAGATTAAAGAGGCATAGAAAGAAGATGTAGAGTTAAAAAAGAAGGTGATAAATGTTCCTAAATTCAACCTTGATTGTGATGGGATAATAAGGATCAGGAATCAGATTTGTATTCCTCCATCCCAGAATTAGAGAAGGAGCTACTGGATGAGGATCATAGTTCTTCATTTTCTATTCATCCTGGAAGTACAATGATGTATAGGGACCTGAAAGAGTACTTCTGGTGGGATGGCATGAAAAGAGATGTTTATGAATATGTCTCTCGATGCTTTGTTTGTCAGCAAGTTAAAGAAGAGAGACAAAAGTCTAAGGGGATGTTTCATCCATTACCCATACTAGAATGGAAATGGGAAAACATCACTATGGACTTTGTCACTGGAATTCCTAAAACATCCAAAGGAAATAATGCTATCTGGGTTATAGTTGATCGTCTTACGAAGTCGGCACACTTCATTGCTATTAGAGAATATTTTTCTCTTGATCAGCTTGCCAGGATATATGTAAAGGAAGTGGTAAGATTGCATGGAGTACCACTTTCCATTATATCTGATTGAGATACGAAGTTTACCTAAAAATTATGGCGAAGTCTTCAGCATGCTCTAGATACAGAGTTGAGTTTCAGCACTACTTACCATCCTCAGACAGACGGTCAGTCTTAGAGGACAATTGAAACTCTAGAAGACATGTTGAGAGCTTTCCCTATGAATTTCAAAGGTGGTTGGGATCAACACCTATCTTTGGTAGAATTTTCTTATAATAATAGCTTTCACTCCAGTATTCAGATGGCTCCTTATGAAGCCCTGTATGGAAAGAAATGCTGAACTCCAACATGATGGGATGAAGTTGGGGAAAGAAAGATATTAGGACCTGATCTTGTTGATGAGATGGCAGAAAAGGTCAAATCTATTCAACAACACATAAGAGAAGCTCAGAGTCGACAGAAAAGTTATGCTGAAAACCGAAGAAAAGACCTAGAGTTTGAAGTGGGTGATAAAGTGTTCTTATGAATATCTCCCTGGAAGAGGGTCATGAGATTTGGAAAGAAGGGAAAGTTGAACCCTAGATATATCGATCCTTTCGAAATACTGAATCGTGTTGGGAAGGTAGCTTACCGATTGGCGCTTCCACCGAATCTCTCTCAAGTTCATGATGTGTTCCATGTATCTGTCCTGAGAAAATACATACCTGATCCATCGCATGTACCCATCTCAGAAGTTGTACCACTGGAGCAAGATCTTTCTTATGAAGAAGAGCCGATAGAGAATCTGGATCGCAGTGAAAATGTCCTACGGAACAACACCACTCGCTTGGTGAAAATTTTATGGAGGAACCACCAATTAGAAGAAGCTACATGGGAACTTGAGGATATGATGAGGGAGAGGTATCCTCATCTGTTTGTAATGAAGTAACGAATTTCGAAGGCGAAATTCATTTTAATGGGAGTAGAATGTAACACCCTGAGATTTTATGAGAAATATTTTTTTATGTCTTATGTTATACGCAACACCAAAGGAATCTTTCACAGCACAGAATATGGACTTGTCTTGCATTACACGCAATCGCGACCTTTCTCGATAGCGTGTGTAGTACGCAATACCGGGTTTCACTAAACAACGATATATTATTATGGAATAGCTGTTATGAATAGTATTAACTACATTTTTAATTTTATACCATCTTACACATTTTCTAGAACATGGTAAGAGAACAAAATAAATTTTTCGGGTAAAATATGTATTTTTCAAAAAATGCAGTTTTGCCGCCTTTTGATGGCGCACCGACATTAAATCTAGTTTTTGACATTTTTATAAGTTAAATTTGACAAAATAAAATTCTTAATTTGAATAAAGTTATAAAAATTTACTTTGGATAAATTTTTGATATTTTTCTGATAACTTTCATATTTTGATGAATAGTAAAAATACGCCAATTTTTTAATTAAAAACAACTTTTTTCATTGAGATAATTTATATGGTTAAATTATAATATTGAATTTTTTTTGAGTATAAATAGAATATATTTTTACAATTTAATATAATTTATTTCATTAGCATTAATTTCACATTGAATTTATTGGTAAAAGCATTTTAATCTTTGGCAATGTTTTAACTTCTAAAACCCATTTTCTTAACAATGAGACTAATTTTAAATTAATTACTGCAACTTATGTGTTTTGAATTTTGAAAATGGATTCCATATTTGGAATCCGTGGGTCCAAATTATGTTAATAGGCTACTTTTTATTTTTGGGCATTATGAATAGTAACTATGGTAAATTTTATTTACCATAGTTAAAGGTAAATCAGGTAATTAAGGGTAAATATAAGATTATAAAATTACCCTAACACCTGAAAAATCATATTGGATGACTAAAAGTCGACCCATATCACCTAAGGGTTTGATTAGATTCATTTAATGGTTTTATTCCATGAAAATAATTTAATTATTATTAAAACCAAAGAAAGTGACAACATGTCACTTTCTTAAAGCGTATAAGTATAATAATTTTAATTTAGTGATAAACTTAATGAAACTTCGAACATGAATAGTCTACAGAAATCTAATACAATTATCTAAATCATAAGAAATTATTTAGAATTTTTAGGGATTAAATAATTATCATTAATTATGACACAATAGTGATGTTGAAATTATTTATTAATTAAAATATAAAATAAATGGTTTTACAAATATTAAAATAAATATTATATGAACTATTTAATGTTATCCACTAATTTTATAGATACATATGATATTTAATGAATCTATTAAAGCTTTTAGTTCTAACATATCTTCTGTATATATTTTATTTAAATACAAATCAATGAATAGTGTCAAAATTGACACTATTGTTATTTTATAAAAATAACATATTATAAAATTGTTTAAAAATCACAAAAATATTTAAAAATTATAAATTAAAATTTATATGGTCGATAATTTCATAAAGTGTCAAATTATGGAAAATTAAAAACACATATGTAATTATTTAAAATAATTTAAAATTTAGAATATTATTACCACAAATAAAATTAAATTGATAAATATAGATAAATCAAGATGATAATGTTTAAAATAAATTCCTAACATGTCTAAATTTTATTGGTTGAGGGGATTACAACCCTATATCATATAAGCTTTGGATATGAGTCATTTTGGAAGTTTTTAAGTGGGGTTCGTATTTAATATAAACTAATATTTCTTATATTTCTTAAGGTTCCCCTCTCCTCCCTTATAAAAGGACACCTCCTCCCTCTCCTACTCACACCAATTTGAGCCTTCATTCTCGGCCAACCCCTGCCCATTTCACTTCCCCACTTCCCTAGAAACATCCTAGAGATCCTGGTCTTCTTCAAATGCCAATTTTAGTGCCCTAAGAGGAGGTCTCAAAGAGGCGCTTAAAGAAGAGGTAATGTCCGTTACCGATTCTTTCAACTTTATTTCTTCTTCTACTTATTCTTATTTATTTTTTTCATTATAAAGTAATAACATCAGTATCACTCATATACTGATATGTTTTTATAATTATTAAACAACCCTATTTCACCATCAATCCATCCGATGGAAAACGAAATCACCGCGCGTTCGTATGTACGGAATACCGTCTCCACGATGCAGTGTAATCTATTTTCCACCACCACCTTACTTGGATGGGTATAATGGTTTAAATAATGACTATATATGATTATTTTAAAGTTATATTGATTCTGAAATATAATACATACACTCCAATACAATTTCACAATCATGGGAACGATATCATCGCTCGTGCGTACGTACGGAATACCGTCTCCACGATGTGATGCGACTCGTTCTACATAATCTTCATCACATAATGATTATATAAATTAATTTAATGAATAAATATGATATATATTACACTAATACCATTCTGTAAATGAGGTGTCTATAACCTAAAAAGAAGAATAAGAATTTATTCGACAAAACACACATACGAACATAAAGCAATAAACACCTGAATAACAAGTAGCAATGAAATATTACTAATAAGAAGCTAAGAATATGACCATATATGATATCATAAAAATAAGTATGATTCTGGAATAACTCAATGACATTATTTAAATCATTATACAGGAGGTTTGGACATCTACAAAGAAAATCAGACCTAAGGTAAGGGACAATCTCGCAATCTCAATTTTTTTCTAAGATTGTTTATACTTCACAATTTACTGGGGAATATTTATCATCCACATCCATCTTTCCTCAATATGTAATATTATTTATATCCTCCTACAATTTTTTAAATCCAATTTTACCCTTCGGTGAGTTTTTAGTAAAAGATATGAAAGGAATCTTTTGTCATTTTTCATACGAGGTACTTTTTGACTTCTCCGACATAAGTACGAGAAGAATGTTTTTTTATCTTATACGACATGAATGGATTTTTAAAACATTATTTCCAAGAATATTCCTTTACAAGTTTTAATGTTTATTTTTAATCAACTTCTTTTAGTTTAAAATTGTATGGCATGTTATGGAAGGAAAAATGTTTTTGAAGTAGAAAGGATATTTTCCTCAAGAATGGAGTTCGAGTGTTTTATCAGAATTATTTTCCATCTAAGATAATGTAGGGTTCTGTTTCTATCCCTATTATTACATTTATTTGATTATGTTGTGATGGAATTATTTTTATGAATTCCTTTATCTTATATGAATTGTTTTATGATGTCACGATGTTTAAGACTCCCATTTTTATTACATGGGTTATGTAATGATGTATAATTTTTTTGATTTTGTGGCACACATAAGAATGGTATCATTATGAGATGGGTGGGACATATATCTGCCTCCAATGAATTGGGTAAAGATTTATATATCATGAGATAGACATGGATGGAACGACAGGTTAATCCGGTTTAGTGAAAAAGGCCTGAAACGAGGAGTGAACTTGGTTCAGAAATGGACATTGTCCGCTAAGATAGTCTTGGCAATGAGTCTTGACTACTAAGAAATGATTCTCTATGATTATGATCATATGACACAAAGAATCATGTTTTAAGTTATGATTATTGGGATTACATTTCACTTCAATGATTTATCCCATGTTATGAAATTATGATTTCTTTTGCAGGGTAAGATTTCCAAAATGTTATGTTCTTATGAATATGATATGTTTGATATTTCTTTTGTTTACCCTTACTGATCATTTGAGCTCACCCTTTTGTATGTTTTCTTTTCCCCAGGTCAGGAAGAAGGATATTAAGTAGGATATGCCAAAAGGGACTCTAGATATGATGAAATAAATGGGAGATAGTGTAGATGATTTATGAACCAGTTGTTTATGTTCCCCAGTTTCTAAAGACACTATACCAATACGGTCCTCTCATGGTTTTTTTATATGTTATAATAAGTATGCTTCAATTTTTAAGTAATAACCATGTATGTAAAGTATGGGTCGTTATATACAGAAGATCCCATATTGACTAATTTATATATAGATAAGTATTTAATTAATAATAAACCACCCAATTTCTACATTTAAAAATATTATGAATATTATCTTATAAAATTACATATTCTAATATCATGATATTTTAAATGAAAGGCTATATTTGATAGCGTAGAAGATATGCAACACCCAACATAAATGAACCACAAAATATTATTATTTCAATATTAATATCATAACCTATATGTTGAATTGGTGGTTATGAATATGATTAAATATATTATGAAATATATATAAATTTATTAAAAAATAAAAACTATTGATTAATTTTTAGTAAATTAGCGCTCAATTTCTACTAAAGTCAATTTATTATTCAAAAACACATTTTCTTAAAAAATAATTTTTATATCTTTTTTATGAATGAAAATTATAATTAATTCATAGAAAATTTTAAAATTTAATTTTTTAAAATTTTATCATTTTTAAAATCATAATGTCAAAATTATCATATAGTGAATATTTGGTATTTTTTTTGAAAAAAACTGATTTTCTTATTGGCAGTGAAAAATATTGATTTTTGTTGAAAATTGTAATTTTATTTAAACATTTACAAAGTTTTATTTTTTTAATATATTTTCAAAGAAAAATTAATTATATTATATTATTATTCATCCTATTCTGTTAATTGATATCAATTTAATGGATTCATTTTTTATAAAACAATTTAATACTTAAAAAATATTTTTTTTAAACTGTTTTACACTATGTTTTATATTTCAATATTAAAGAAGTTTTGTCTACTTATAGAAATTGAATCATGAAAAATGGATTCTAAATTTTGAATTAGGACGTTCAAATTTATTTAATATATACATTTTTTATTTTTAAACATAATGAATATTAAACATAAGAAATAATTACCACTACGATAAGGGTAAATTGGGTAATTAAAGATAAAAATAAAACAACAAGGGATTAAAATTGAACATAACTCTTGACATTAAACTCAATTTTTACTTTATTTGTTTCATTCCAATCCATGTTTTAAAACTATTATAACTTTATTCTATATTTTTTCCCTTTATAATATTTATGTAAATGATAAAGTCAAAAATGCCACTTTCTTGCTTCTATTAACGGTAATATTTTGTAACAGTGATAAAAACAACTTATTTTCGGTTTTCAATGGTTATTTGAAAGATAAATTATTTTTTATCATATATTTTTATTTTTATTTTCTTATTTAAATAAATACCTTAAATAATTATGCAATTCTAACACAATATTTATTTATTTAACAGGAAAATAAAATAACTGATACTAAAATAATATTAAAGTAACATAATTGGAATGAATTAATTTTTTTAGAATTTTTTAAAAAAATGTTAAATTTTAGTGAAGTGTCAAAATATTATTTTTGAATTAATTTTGTCATATCTTTTTCGAATTAAAATTAAATGATTATTACTAAAAATGACATTAATGATATTGTATAATAAATAATATTTTATTAATTATTCAAAACTTATAAAAATTCAAATTTTCATCAATGTTTTTGTTATATGGATAGAAATATAAACCAAAGTCCATGTATTCTCCAATTAGAATCTTATAGTAATTATCTTGACCCCTAAATAGTAAAAGACTCTGTTGTCATGGTAATCATCAAAAGATGCAAGAGAGGGTTAAAAAAAATTGATAAGGGTGAAATAATCCCACTAACATAAAAAAAATTTGTGGGATTATTTTACCTCACAATAATCATATATTTTAATTAAATCTATTTTTTCAAATTTTGACATGAAAAATCATTTATATTAATTTTATACTTCAAGAAATTCCAAGAATTCCCATCCCTTCATTATAAAAGGGAACCCCTATATTTTCTTATATATTCTTAAAGAACCATTTTCTTAGGCCTAGACCTACCCAAATACCATTCTAATATCTCTTAACACATTCTATAGGTCTTATTATGGGAATAATTCCAACCTTATAAGGATTTAGGTGTTAAAAACTTGATGTATTTCGAAGAAGTGGTATAACTTTTAACTGATTTTTGTAGTCTTTTTTCTTCTTATACGTCCATAAAATATTATAAATGATGAAGATATAATGACATAAGTATCTAAAATAAACTTATATATTATTATGTTAATGAAATAATTTATAACCAACTCTTTATTCCATCAAAATGTAATCAAATTCATCGTTTGTGTGTGCGGTTGATTACCGCCCTACAAACAGATGTAATTAATTTTCTATAGAAACCTCTAACAAATGGTTATAAATATATATTTATTGTGTATAATTTACATTCATGACATATTTAACTTTATATAAATATTATATATCATTTTTTTCTTACATTTATATCCATTGAAAAATGGAAATGCCATTCATTCGTACATGTGGACTAGCACCTCAACAAAGAAATGTGATACATTTTTCATAACTAAATCACATTATTCTAACATAGTTAATTTTTCTTAATGATCTCTAAAGGTTGGATTTATGATTTAAATTTAAATATAAAAATTTTAATTATGTCATGATTATTATTTAATATATTATTTAATAATTACTTCTATAGTGATAGTTGACCTACCAAATCCATTATAGATATATGAGCCAATATCATCAAAACATCATATGTGAAAATAATTAATTAAGTAATTATATATAACATGGTAATAGTAAAAATAAAAGGAATAATATAATTTAAAAAGTTTTTTAAAAAAATAAAATAATTAACATAGTTTTATTATTCATGATGATAAAGATTGTGAACGATTAGTGAGACTCAAGGTAAGTGAGACTTTACTTTAAATGTTTTAAATATTTATCTATATCTTCCTTGTCCACATTCTTAAAAAATATTATACATATATATTTATATGTACACAAAATAATAATAATGGAATGTTTTTGTATCTTTTTTATTTTATTTCAATTTTTTTATAATTAATTATATTATATATTTTATATGCAATATATTTATTTTTCATAAAAAATAGGAAAATGAATGTTTTATTTTTTTGTATTAATCATTAATGGACATTTTCTTTCATAACTATTATTTTATATTTGGTTTCCTCTATAATATTTAACAAATTGTTCAATGAAAAACCCCCTTTCCCTTTGTTTTAATTATTTTGGTTTTGAAAATTCTATTGTAAAATGAAAGTTTATTTCAACATATAATGCTTTTGCATATGGGTTTAAAAGAGTTTCTCAAGGGTTTTATGATGCAAAGTGTAAGCCTAAAAATGTTTTGATTTTCATATAGTACATAATAATTATAGATAAATAGTGGGTGATATACATACTACTTATATGAATGGGTGATCAAGATACCATTTATAAGAATGGGTGATCTCAACATAGGTTATATGATGGGTAAGACTATTATAGCTCTCCAATGCATAGAGTAATTTTTTTGTCTTCATATCAAATAAGGAGGGAATTAACTAGTGTAATTTCTATAATTGATGTAACTAGGATCCATTATATCTAACATTTTTTGTTAATATAAATCTATATGTCCCCTAAAATGTGTTTTTATCTTCTTACTATGAGTTTTAAGAATTTTACTATGAAAAATAATGTTTTTATCTCGAAATGATTAATTTATTATTCTTTAATATTATTGTGATAAAGGTAAAAATTACCTAGGTTTTCATTATTTTCACTGGACTAATGGTTTTATTTCATTTGTCTATCTTACTACGCTTTTTGTGATCATCCCATCATTTTAAATGTTTTTTACAGTTTTTAAGGACGTGTAATAATAAATAATATTTCAAGATGAAAGACATAGAGATTTTCTTGAATGAAAATGTGTTTCATTTTATAAGATTTATATTTTGGTAGAAATGGGTATTGATTAAAAGTGTATACTTTTTAATATATGTGTTTTTTGTGTAAGAGTAATGAACTAATTATCTAAAACACTAATCCAAAAAATATCAACAAAATGAATGAAATTGATTTCTTTTCTCATGATTCAATTTATGGATTGTTTAAGGTCAGTTCATTACAGTTGGTATCACATGAATGATTTACATAACTTTAGAGATTATGACATTTTCAAGAGAGGTTATCTTTGGAATTACGGATACCACTATGGGTTTATAAGTTTAAGGATGATCATAAGTTCAAAGTCTTAGACACCACTTTTGAGGTTTTAAGTGTAGATATTTTGAAGTGTTTAATGAACTTTTAGGAGATGTTGTATTATTTTATGTTATATGTACCCCATAGTATTAACTTGAAGGATTATATGGGAAGAATTTAGCCACATTTTTTGGGATGTAAGAATAATTTTTTGAGATAAAATTTGAGTTTAGAACATTCCTTAATGATGAATCTATTAAGGATATTTTTAATTGTTTTCGTTATATTTTTGGAAATTCTATTAAAATAATTTTATTATATTTATAGTAAATGAACAACTCATTTCATATAACAAATCCATGAGGATTTAACCCACAAATAAAGGGAGATAAGGTAGTAGTTCCTACCATTGGACTACATGATGTCTGGGTTTTTATGACATTTTTTTTACATAAAATATTTAACAGATAAATATCATGTTATTTTTTTAACAATTTTTTTATCTTAAAAATAACCATGGGATTGAAAATTTATTTGATGATGTTGATATTTATTTTATTTTGAAAAAATATCACTATTTTTTAACTATATATAATCAAGGTAAGTTTAAACATTTTAGGATAATATGGGATTTTATATGAGTCCTAATGGTTGAATTATCTTCTAAAAGAATATATAATTTTAATTTGGATTTATGGTGATGCATATTATTTATGTATATGATGGTTGATATTATAAGAGTAAGGTACATAAATTTTTGGGCAAATGATTTTATGGGTGACTAAAGTTAATTATAAATAAATATTAAATAAGTCATGGTAGATTGTTTGCAAGTAAAATTTCAAAATCCTGGGATGTTTGATTATGGGGGATTGAATGGTTGTTTATTCATTTGTGTTAGGTTTACTATTTTTAAATAGCTTTCAATAGGTTTTGATCATGGAGTAGGAAACACCCATTGGTTACCTTATTCAAGATGTTTCATGAGACTTCTTTCTAATGGCAGATGGTTGTTGGGGAGTGGCCCCAATGATGCTTTAGACTCCCATTGGTGGAGAGGATATGATTTAAGGCTCATCACACCCTTTTAGGGGAATTATTTATTAATCTGGGGCTCTATTAATGATTTAAGTCATTTTAACATATACTTCATTAAATCCCAATAATGTCTCGGGTCTCCCTTAAATTAATAATAAATTATTAGCATGCATGATCTTTCATATAATATGTATGTATTTAAGGTTCTACATTGATAGATACATCTATATGTACATGATTTTCTCTCTTGATAGTATCATTTTTAATAATATTTATAGATTATTTGGTAATTTATTTTTGCATTGATGGTTTTAAGCCATCTACCAGGGAACTTTGGAATTTATTCCCATCCAGGGAGACACAATCTATTTTGATATCAGGATGAGCCCTAAGATACAAGCCTCCTATGTATCATTGTGAAAATAATTATAACCCATGTAGTTAGTTTCTAAATAACATGACACAACATTCCTTTTTTGGTCATGTGACGAGGAACTAACCGAGCATTTTAACATCATGCGGTATAGACACCTAGACAAAAGGTTCCTAGTTAATGTTTGGTGTGGGATTTTTTCTAATGTTTGCTAAGGATCATGGGAGCGATATAGGGTCCTATGTTGGAAATTTCTTTATTATAAATATGAATCATAGAAAATTAGGGTGATTTGGGGTGTTGGGTTTGCACCATATAGAGGATTCATATGTGTCCTATTTGGATGAGAATCATAGCTGGTGTAGTTTAGTTATGAGGAACTGTGGCTATGGAGGTGATCTATATATTTTTCCCTATATGGATTTGGACCATTAATATTGTGATAACATGGTTGAGTCCTATTCCAAATAGGAGGCCCGTGGTGTTGGATACCTGGATTTGAGGGGTCATACCTATATAGGCTCTATAAAGGAGGGTAAGAGGAAAATCCAGAAAATAATTCCCCACCGACAGATTCATATGATTGTGAGGATGTTATGATCGTAACTAGAATCTAATACCATGTGAGTTATGCTCAGTTTTAGAAAAAATAGGATGTGGAAGATCTATAAAACCACAAAATCTCATTTTTTTTCAGGTGGATGAGTTCTGGGAGGTAGGATAAGAAGAAAGGGACTTGATGTTTATATATCCTCTCTTATTTTTGTCACTAGGATAGGCACATGTGGCTAACCATCGAGATATGGTACATAATAATGGACTAAGTATTACTCTATGAGGGTTAACGATTTCTACAAGTTCTAGACAAGTTAAGAGCATAAGAAACTAACCCTCAATGGGAAAAGAAAGAACCCCCACCCCCCACTATAAGAAATGGGAGGTCCTTGGCCATAGAGACCAGAAAGGGAGGAAAATCCCCATACCTTTTTTCTGAGAGGTGAAAAGGGAGAAAAAAGACCTGGAACATGTGTCTAATTATGCGAGGTCTTTGGAAATATCCCTAAGGTGGGGTTCTCATTACCAAAGGGATACATAAAAACACAAACATCCAGGACACTACCCATCAGATAGGACAAGTGTCAGACACCACATATAGAAGGAATGCATAACTTTATGGGAGACATAATGGTGTGTCTTTTTCCATGGTTATGTAAGTGTAGAGGCTTCAACGGAGGGTTTGATTTGGTATCCCTCGTATGGGATAATTAAATAAGGAGTTTCTATACCATTGGTTACATTGACAGAGGCCACAGAGGGGGGGTTTCATAGGGGGTATGGGAGAACTAATGGAGGCTCTTAAATGTGAGGTATTTCTGAACTAAAGATATATAATGTAGGGTCGGCATGGGTCAAATGATGAGATATATGTGTGATTGAAAACCTGGGTGATAATAATTGGGATAGGTATTTCTCTAGGATCCATTGGGTTCCTTAAGTATCATTGTATGACTGGTCCTTAAGTCATGGAATTGATAAGGGAACTTCTCCCTTGTCTATTTGGATCATGGGAGGATGATCATGAAGGGTCATTGAGTATATTACACAATGGGAACATTAATCATACTAGTCCAAATAAATTACATCTTATTTTTAGCCGTATAACTCAACCTAAATGTCTCTAAAGTCCTAGTAAAATGACTTGGGTGATAATATCTTCAAGGCCTATTCAGGTTTTCTATTCATTTTAAATGATGATCCCCTGAGTCCTATTTATCGGAAATATCCTGACCCTGAGTGAAGGAGGCTCCTCAGGTAATTGGTTCATCCTAGTCAGCCAATAGGCTTGACTACCATGACTCTCCTAGGCATGCCTATCTAGGGAATGTGAAATAAATATGGATTACAGGCTAGTCCTGTGTGATGACGGTGATTTGGGACCTGCACGGTACGAATTTGACTGAGTGTGTAACCTTTTACATTATTCACTTCTTCTTTAATTTATGTATTTCCCTTTGACATTTATTATTTTCACATGATAAAAGGGAGTGTAAAAAAACCCTCACACCCCCATAGGATTGGATCTGATCATTAGAACAAAGTATTATCCTAAGGTAGAGAAAAATGATGTTTAGGTATCCTTCATTAATTGGCCTCTATGTGTTCATTTACCTTTACACTTAAGGCTTCATGGATATGATGACTTATATTCTGTATAAGGGATAAGTGATAGAGAGATCTATGCATGTAGGCTATGCTGGTAGGTCACACTGGTGAATTGCACAGGGGATTCAAAAATGTATCATATAAAAGAATATCCATTCTTATAAATAGTGTTTAGGGCCTCAATGTTTATTCCTTCTCCTCACACTATTGATTTAAATGTGCTAGTAACCTCATCAAATTAGTCTATTTGCGGAAGATACATTAACACATACATGGTATGAAGTTAATTATGTGACACATACACCCGGGTGAGTTACATATGCAATTTCACCAATGGGAGAGACCTACACTAGTTAACCGAGGTGACTGACCTACGCAAGGTCAGCTGGGTAAATGACCTGTGTGAGTCAATGCATTAGCCATATTTCTCAATTTCTCTTTTTTTTCAAAATAGGTATTTATCCATATGGAAATATCGATAATTCCATGAAGATTACAAATGTACACTCATAAGGATAATGGTTTTTATGAACAACCAGGAAGTCACATCAAGTAGATATTTTATGTCATCAAGCGATATTACTACCACTTATGAAACAATACTCTGCCGGACATGTAAAATCACATGAAGAAGCATCATCGTAAATATCATGTGAGTAACTAACACCCACTCTATGGATATAATGATATGAAAAATTTACTCATCCAAAAGACGAATAATTAAGTCTTTATTTTCTAGTTCTAAGATTACAAAAATTTTACCACTATCAACATCTCATCCTATGGTGCATACATTTTCGCAGCAATATCATTTACAACCAATTTCACGCATCATAGATTCTTTAAAATAGATTTGAAGACTCATAACCTAGATTTAAATCCACACCACTATCATCAATATTTCATGATTGAAAGATATTCCAATTGAATATATAGAGGCAATTCTATGACCTCTTTTTGGGAGGGGGTTTTTACCCTAGTTGATGTGGGCATACCGGGTACTCCATACATGTGCTGCTTTTCTACCGAGATGGAGGTGGTTATTTGTGAAGCTGTCTAGGTGGCCCATACATATATAAATAGGAATACTGACATCATTCCTGATATTATAAGCTGATGGAGCCCATATAATTATTCTTTTCATATCATTCATGGACAATTCAAAATCAATCTATTGGAAATATACAAGATATGTAGACCTCCCATCCTCAATGAGAAATATGATGAGTTTAAACCATAAAAATCTAGAAGTGATGTTTCATAAATGACACATGTTCTAGCATAAGTTTTTTGAAGTTATCTTAGGATATCAGTAATGAATACCCTCTCCAAAGAGATACATTAATTCTAAAGCATGGAAAATTTATTCTGTAGACACTGAGGGGGAGGGCCCAACATATAAACATCCAATGGAATGTACTATAATAAAGAATTTGGTCATTGATGGTAAATTATATCCCACATTGGAATAAGGTGAGTTAAATTTGTGGGGGGTACACAATGAAGCCTGACATGCCCACCAAGATTTGTATTGTAGGCTTCATAAAAATATAGATATGTATTTGCGTACTACAAATCCACAACTCCAATGGTAGTGTGATACTGGGAACATTTGATATAGTTGACAAGCTAGAAACGAGGAATCATATAGCATTAGAAACCCCTATCCTGGAGAAGATACATCAGTGCCTACTACATGTGGACATAGGGAAGGACCCTTTCATAATTTCAAGGTTGTTCCAATTATTGTGGGGATTTATTATGATGCATTTAACCTCTTATGCCGATTGAGAAGAATTTGTGTTACTAGGGGCTATTTTTGGCCATTTTTAATGTTGTTTCTAGAATCCACCCCTTATTCTTGAATCATGGTTAGGCATTAAAAATATTTAAATTGTTAATGTCGCTCAAATTATTTCTATATGGGGATCCACCTAGTGGGACATTCCCTGAGGATGATAAAGATAGTGATGAACTGAGGTCATACATGATTTACTTTGGGTAGGGAGTGATAGTGGTTTGTATAGATAAAAATATTTTATGTGAGGCCTATGCTCCATATATATTTTCACACCAATTCATTTGTTTGTAGAAAATAAAAATCTCGGTTACTCTTCACATTAATTTACAGAGGAATCCAATGGGGGCCTAACATGTCTTTATTTTCATAGATATGGAGGTGACTCGAGAGGTAATTAATTTTCATCAAGTTATGGAATCTAGTAAATTGACCTATGGGTATGATGAGGCGTGAATATCATCATATCCCCTGGGGGTGCTGAATAAAAGAGTTTCCTGAGTAAAATTTGAAATGACTAATGTGTGGGGAAATAATGGTATAAATGCTCTAACCATTCTAGATAGTGGTATTGATAATACCCCTAGCTCCACCAAATGACCCCACACACATTTTTTTCCCACCATTTAGGGTTAAAATAGATACACTAGTTGATATCGAGTCTAGTTGCTCTGACCACTATTGTTAAGTAGAAACCTGGGCTCCAACTTCCCACACTTTGACCACAATAGAGAGAGCCTAAAGTCTACTAAAATAAAGGAAGTACCTAGTATGATTCACATTATGCTAGAATAATCTTGGATATTTTTAAGCTATAGGTGGTTTAAAAATGGAAATGTCGAGGCTTTTTTCAAGGATCTGTGGTTAATCTTTGTGATGGGTTATGAATTCCACAAATTGGGGATGTTCGATACACACCCAACCCTCACTTCGAAACTAAAAATATATATGTAGGTATATATATATATATATATATATATATATACGGGATTTGGAGATCTTCATTTACACAACCAATAATCATATCTCAGCCAAAATGTAGGTAACTGACATGATAAAATGGGGGTGGTAAGATGAAGGGGTTGATGATACATCTGCTAGTGAATGAGAAGACTTATTAAATCCTTAGTATTTTTTTCCCTTCTCATTCTTTCCTCATTCATGATGTCGACTTTTTTGGGTAATAAGTAATTAATGATGAAATATAGACACTGATTGGTAGTGGGTAGGGGGAGAAATTGACAGGATCACTTCACTAGAATATGGACTGACAAGCTCTCCTGTGGCAGCCATGAAATAAACTCCCAAATCTTGGGATTTACCCTTATGAATAATATGGTGGATTAGTATATAGAGGGAGGGTATTATCATCTTTCACCTCTATTTCCTATAATTAAGGAAGCAAGTTCCATTCTTCCTCCACCAAAGGTGAAGAAACTATGGAGAGTTAATTTACTCACCAAACGCATCATTAGTCAGGGTGATTTTTTTGACAATATTTTTTCTGAATTTTTGAATAATAAATTATTAATCATTCTCATGGGTTGAATCATCCACTTCCCTATCCACTATTAGGAGGATTATAGATGTCTCATCAGAAACTAAGGAGTACATTCTGGATGAGCATTGTGTTTCTATTGGCGAGTATGTTACCTCAACATGATAAGCTTCAAAGGATGAGTTTGAATCTACTCATGTTACAATGGAGAGGGATGAGAATCCTAGTAACCACAAATATGTATCAGAAGGATCCATGATAAAATTACGGAATTATATACCTTAGGATATTTCAGTTCTTCCACATACACTAGAGGACCTTATGATTACAATTGTCAGTCATATAACTGCTCCAGATGGGGATGAAATGAATCTCATACCATCCAATGAAAGTGGTGGTACTGATATTGATCTCATCGGGACTAAAAGGTTTGCTCCCAATGAAAGTAATGTTGATTTTATTGATGAAAAATCCAATTTGGGATCTTAGACAAATGACATATACACCCTTACTGGTGAGTATTCTATGAAACTAGACACCTTATATAATGAAATAATGGACACACTCAATCCATATATTGAAATATCAGGGTCCCCTTGGGAGTCTAGAGACATTAATTGGGAATTTGAGGGATTTTAGTTATCTATTTATTATGTTTTCAAACATAGTCAACCAACATTACATGAACTCATATACTCGAGCTCAATTTTTTTTAAATTAGCAAAAACAATAATGACCAAGGAATCCAAGTCCATACTAATCCCATTACCGAGGGAGGAATAGCTAAGGACCATGAATTTGGATATTCTTGGGGGCCTTCCATTCCAGTTGATGGGAAAACTCAAGATTCCAATCCTTTCAAGGAGGTCCCTACTCATAGTATTGAGACTAGAGAAGTTATTGAGGAATCAATCCAAATATTTTATCCACCAATGGGTGAGCATTGTTAACTATAATAGTTGTTCCACTACCTTTTATATCAATTAATGACCTAAAGTTAATGAAAAGTTCTATCTGATGTCCAATTCCATTGACATCAGTGGTTGATCTTAATTGGGAAGATTCCATGCCCAATCATCCAACATTGGTAGGTGAATCTGACACTCTGCCAAAGAGAGTAGATTAGGGTTCTTCAATACATGTACTAATCCCAAAAATACATCTATCCTTCAAATGGTGGTTTTAATTCATACGTGGAGACACATGACACCTTTTTCACCATAAGCAGTATTGTTTTGTGAGATATATGGAAGACTTTCTTAGAGATTCCTCTTGATGAGCTTACATCATGACATCACCCAATTCAAATCATATTTTCCTTTTGGGTAATGGTAGGATGGATTACCCCATGATCCACCATGTTTTGAGGTATATCATTTGGAAATTAGAATAAGGTAGAAGTTTGTAGTAAGATGTGGCACATTCGGAAGGCCATCATGAAAATCTCAGAGTTGTTGTATCCCAAAAAGACCTCATCCATGATAAGGTGGTATAGGAGTATCAGCACCATCTATATGAGAAATCTCTCCAAATTATATGAATTAAAGAGTATCTATATTCCATATAGGAAGAGATGTTAAAAATCCATCATTCCTTGAAGAGGGTATTGACATAAGGAAGAGATTTTATGGTTGTGATGAAAGAGAAACTCTATCACCCTCAAGAAGGGGTCATGATGCCACTATATGGGTTTTGGAAAGCTTCAGAAAATTCTCAAGCCATTGTCCAAAAACTCACGCCCTATGGCATGGATAACAAGTAAACATGACAGAGAGACTCTAGCCTATGGAAGCTCCTCCATATAAAAACTATTAATGAAAACCATTTATTTACTATATCACCATTTTTTGTGTTTCTTTCCTATTTGAAATCATAATACTTCATTGAAAATGACTCATTTTATTGAATTTCATTGTGTCACGGTGTAGTAATTACAAAGATAAGGTTGAGAGCACTCTTATTATTGATTAAGTTATTTGACCTAGTGAACATAGTTTGAATGTTATTTGGGCCATATGATAGTCCCTATGAACTTTGGGTATCTTGTGTCATTATTCTAATTTTTACTAAGTAAAAATGAAAACAACATAGAAATAATGTCTTGGATTTGTATTTTCCCTCCCTTTGAACATTTTTATCCTAAAATTTTTTTCCCTTTTTTTCATTGCATGATTTTTGGAGGAACCATATGTAGTACAAGTCTAGAAAGATGATATTAAACATTACCCAAGCCTCACTTTTGTGGATTTTTAACCTATAGAGTATTTTGTCTCTTTTTGGGGAATTTTAGATCATTGAATTTCAGACTAATGTGATTAGTTTTTTTTGTTCAGACTATTTTGACCATGAGTTATGGGATGATTTCCCTAGAAGGGATTACTACATGAGAAAGTTCCAAAAATCTTTAAATTCAAAAGGGTAATTTTGTGTGACAATTTTTTAATTTTGGGATTATGAAGATAGAAGATGTCTCTCCTAGGAATGGATGTGCCTCTGGTTAACAATAATTTTTGGTCAGAAAGTTATGAAAAGAAAACTTGGGGGAATTACTAAATAGTCTAAAAATGACATCCTCTGGCTCATAGTATATTTTGGGGGGAAAATTATTCAAATTCAACTAGGATTTATTAATACAAAGTTATAAAAATGAACCCTTGGGAATCTGATGTTCCATCACCCATGACTAGAGAGAGTTTTTCGTGATTTAGATTTCCCCAGACACAAAGTTTGGTTTCTGGAAGGAAATTTCCTAAATTCGGAAGGGGCATTTCATATCAAAATTACTGAAGAATGGGGAGAAATAATTTCCCTACATAGACATGAAAATGTGATTTTTTTTATTTTTGTTGGGAGAAAAACATAGGATCCTAGCATCACTACATATCCCATTATATACAGAATAAATCTACACATAGTTCTTAGATATACTTCACACATAGATTGAAATATTGTGTGGATAGGGGATTATTTTTTTGAATGTGAGATCATTATCAAAGTAAGAATCCATATGAGACCCTCCTGTGTAAATCTAAAATGTACATAGAAGAGTGGGGGATTTTCCCGTTTTTTTCTGGTCTCAAATGTATGATTTATGATTAAATATGTATCTCTTCAAAGTGATAATAAATCCATACATAGTTCTTGAATTTATGTCATACATGATATATCGACAATGAGTTTTAAAGTTATGAAGTGAGATTCTCTAGTGTGGATTTTAAGGTCGTTAATCCAAGGAAATGATAACCCCGAAGTGATCTTATTGGAACCAAAATATGTGCCTTGAAATTGATATGTAAAGGAACAATAATAACTAATGTGGCCTGCCTCCTGAAGCTCCATCACAGAGCCCCATCATCACTGAAAATGACATTTGATTGGTAGACGCTAGATCCTTTATTACCTCCATAGAGAAAAGACAGAATCCTTCATGAGTATGACGTGCACTTCGACCGCCACATAGTAATGATGGAGGGATCCATGATTATGATATAGATACATCCAATCATGAATCATATTTTCATTTGTATCACACCCTCAGAGCATTGCAATACCCAGTGCCTATAAATAATCAGATCACCCCCCATAATGATTGTTACACTGACCGTTCGCCTTTCGATCTCCCATTTCATGAAGGAACCTTTACTCTATGAACTCGAATGGAAAATGAATTTCCCAAGGTACTTGAACCTTGAGAAAAATATTTCCATTTTTTCCCTTTTCCCTCCACTTAAAGTGGGGAATCCCTTTGTGAATCCCTATGATCATCACGAAGGTAGGAGTACCTTTTGGGAACTCAGGATGTCACAAAGTATTCAACCATCATGAAGAACCCTCAATGAACATTTAATCCCCATGACTTGCCTAGTTCACCATGCTTCAGGAATATCATCCCTTCGTGGATACCCTTTTCCACATGCATCACAAATAAAATTTATTTTTGAATATTATTCTCTTTGTGAAGTACCATATCTTTATGAATCCCTTCTTAGAGAGCCCTAATGCTTCACAAATCCCTCTCCCATGTGACCCTCTATGCTTGTACACGGTGATATCAAGGCCCCCCAAGTGGCGTTTCATGTTGTGTTACCGTACCATATGCTTCTTCAAATAGGAATGCAAATGGTTATTGCTTCCTTCCATATCCATGCTAACATGGACCACTAGATTGAACACTCCTACACCTCATTAATACCAGGCATTTCTTATTTCTTGCCTTCCCCATGTAAATTTTATTACATGTTATATAATTCCAAAGGGGTGAAGGTAATTTCCACATTGTTCAAGATATAAGATGTTAAACTGCATATCACCCCTCTTCCTCAACACATGACTTTAAACTATGATTACCTCATGTGTGATAGGAATGAGAGGACTAGAGTGGAGATAAAATCGGGAGCCCTTTCCCCCTCCTTTTCAATATGTTATCTCTTTCCCTTTGTGCATTGTAACCATGTGCAACCCATTCAGTCTAAACATAAGCCCAGACACACCTTTATCGGGTGTTCCCTATACGATTGCCATATCTTACTCATACATTGTGTATCCCTCATCAGGATTCCCTTGTGAAGTAAGTACCAATATTCACCATTCCTCTTGACTGAAACTTTCTTGACAGAATCAGTAGGTCCACCTCTACCTCTTTTTTCCCACCCTCAACATAGCTCATGTGGGCTTAGGGAAAGCAATGATCATGACATCGCCTTCTGGATCCTAACCATGCGTAAGCCATAGCATGTTCTTGGGACACTGACCCCACACAATCCATATGCCCCCAGTCCTGTATGATGTTAAACTATATGCCTCCTTGAACTCCATGTACCTTGATTCGTGTCCTCTAAATAGGGTACGTAGGAAGCAACTCCAAGGTTCAAGCCCATCACTTTCCTATATCCAGCTATCCTGAAAACTCCATGTCAGTTCAATTTCTTCCTGCATGACATTAAACTTCACCCTCCAAACAATATGGGTTTTGATATCCATCTTATACAAATGGTATGAATGATTCCCCCCTGAGGTTCAACCCTAATCAAAGGTAAACCTTGGTGCTCCCTCCTTGGGATGTACCCGTTTGACATGACATCTTCCCGTTTTGGAACACATCATTCAAATCCACCTCCCAAAGGCATTTAGATCCATTCATATGGGAAAATAAACATATATAATCCCCATCATGTAGAAGGGTTTTTATCCCCTATGTACACCCCAACCACATGTTCCATTTTCTCAGGCAATTTACCATGCATAAGCCCCACACAAAATATAATCCTCCATCAAAGAGTGTCCCTATTGGGATGGGCTACTAACCATACATAAGACCCAACATGTATCTAGGTCACTTTCCTTTATGTAAACCCGTATTCTAAGCCCCATCTTGAATAACATGGAATTTGATACCCTATTACAAGGATATATAAGAAACCTCCATGAGGTTCATTCCAATCATCTATTTCCCATCCTAGTCTTTTCCTTAAGCCTTTGTGTTTCCGAATGATCATGACCTATCCCAAAGGTTCTACTTTTATTGGGTCCCCATCCATACACCCATTCTCATGAGCCTTCTCCTTAGGTGTCTCATCACCCCCACCAAAACCATGTGATCATTCATTCCCAGCTACTGGGATACGTAGGAAACCTCCCTGAGGTTCAAGCCTAGTATTTTCATCTTCACCTCAGTTCTATCTCATTCATCTTCACACCCGACTCCTCCCCCATATCCATTCATATACTTATCCTATCTTCCAAATTCCATTAGGATCACACCATTAATATGGTCTACTAACCATAAATAAGACGTGCACATCATATCCATTAAACCAATAGTTACCCTCTTGTGACGGGCTGATGTCCATGTGTATGCCCCGAGCCACCCTTTCAAAATACTTGGGATTTGATCCCTATCTTTTAGATAGTGTACGTAGGATGCCTTTCTAAGGTTAAATCCCAGCCAATGGGAAAAATTAGTGCCCCTCGTATGAGAGCACCCTCTCTAATCCTCTCTTTATGGCTTCTATATCATCCTCCATAGTGTGAAAGCATCTCTTTTTGGCACACGCCATCATATATCCATCCTAATTAGGTGTTTCGATCCACCCATGAGGTAAAACATCTAGGTGTTTCGTCTTAGGGATGTACCCATATGGTCACCTCTTATCAGTGTTCTAGTCAGTTATATAAGTATCCACAAGACATTTAACTCCCAACATACCCTCTATTAAACATTAGAATATTAGGAAAAACACGAAGAAATGCCTCTGGCATAGGATTCCCTATGATCTCCATGGGAATCCTTATGTTTCTCCCTTGAGAATACCTAGGATGTGGAAGAATATAGGTGTTATATTGTTTTATAATCAAGGCATGACATTGATTCCTAAGCATGACTACTCCCTTGACTAAAGGTTTTTGCCCTAACTTGTCCCCTTGGAATATCCTAACAGAAGCAATGTAAACCGATGTCCACAAAGAGATGGCACTAGGAACGAGTTTCACAAACAAAGTCTTAATATATATAAGAGACATAGACTATGAGACATGTTCTGAGGAGGATTCCATGGAAGGAGGATCTGAAATCCCATTATCCAATTTTAATCAGGGAGAAAACTCCCCTCAAGAGGCGACAGATGCCACTCGCCTTTGGAATAAGGGAATGAAGGGAATGAATGTGACCATTAGTGAACATAAATATGCTCATCTGGCATGCCCTGATGGAAAGTGTCCAAAAAAAGACATGGTGAACCCAACATTAACTAGTTCTCTTACAATTATGGAGATTAATAATGTTCAAGACATTAGGAGATGAGCATGTACCAATATTAAAATATTCGGTGCTAGGTCTCGCAAAAAAAATAGTTGGTCTGGCATGAAACTCACCAGAATCTGGGATAGTTGATCATTGTGTATTCCAGTCTGGAACATTATCAACATGGATATTTCTCTCCAACCATGGAAGAATGAATGATGTTTTGGAATTATGAATTTTTTTCCTAATATATGTATTGATGGATGAATCTTATTACTTTTCATGACCCAAGCTTCTACCACAAAAAACTAGTCACCTCCCGCCCGCATACATAGAAGAATGGGAATTCTAATGCGGTAATTTTTCATGACTTGGCCCCAGCCACGATATCCTCCATAACCACTACTACTAGGCTCCCATGCCCAGTCTGACCCACTAAGATCATCCAAATGAGGGTGATTTATACTCTCATTAGCTGATATAAAAAGGAAGGGGTCATTCAAACAAGGGATATGTCCCACCAAGATTTGGTGTCTTATGTGCCCTGTCATCACCACTACCCCCAAGGTTCACATAGGGAGCCGCTACCCCCCACTCCATTGTTCAACCATTTTAGGATCCTCTCATAGGAAAACTCATATTATTCACTCCCCTATGTCTTTGAGGTGAGGGACATCCGAACCATTATGGATTTGACCTCTGCTAAGGAGATACTAAGGAGGGACCCCACTAGGCCATGTCAACATAGTAATTCAGTCCCCAAGGCTAAGGAATAGTGGGTTTACATCCCATATTTTTTGTAATCGGTCCGGTTGACTAGGTATCAACATTAGGAAAAAACTTAGGAAGACACATATTAGGGAGAACCGTCTTTTAATGTTTTGGTGGACCATGCCACATCCGTTTCAAACCATAAGTACCTTATTATTACATATCTTTTGAATGTCTACCCTAGATCAGGATTGACACCGAAGCCACCCCATGATTAGTTTGGGACAACTCTTTCGGTCACTGGTGTAAGAAGGAGCTATCACAAGCCAACCCTTGGCGATGGATTTTAGTACAAAGGTCCTACCCACACCATCTTTATCCAAAGAGAAGGTCATTATCACTCTTGAACTCATCGTGGAGGTCCTCCACATGCCACCAGCACCAGTTTAGGCGGATACATCCCTCGTCTCATTAAAAATCAGCACATAGGTCCTCCTCTTGCTTATGATACTATGTATGAAGATATTCCACATATTTCTGGTTATTAATGTGAGGGTCCTCTTCCCTTCGTGACCCATTAGTATGGATGTCCTCCCCAAGTTCATCTTGATCAGTATGAAGGCCCTCCTCATACCACCACTACCAAATTTCATAGAGAACATTCCAGTGCCTAGGTGGTCAGCATTGAGGCCCTCCCTATGTCCTTGCAAGGTCCAGGACAGGACCTCTCCACTTCAGCACTACTATCCGTGGAGGCCCTCCCCATGCATCTCGCACTCAGAATTGGGGTCTTCGCCTTATTTTATTCTTTATATTCAAGGGTTCCCCTCACATCCCAGTGCTTCCAAGAGGAGGTTCAACCAACTCTATCATATGATATAGAGCCCCTCCCCATGTCCATACCATCACTCGACATAGTGATCCTTCCCGCTCCAATGACATTAGGTATAACAGTTTCCCCTAAGATCCTACCAACTCTAGCAGAGGCCCTCCTCACTCCATCACCACCTAGAATATAGGTACTCCCCATTTGAGAGATTAACACTTCCTAGAGGAACCATCATGTGGAAGAAGGGTGAACTGTCGCTGCTGAATGATGAATCATGAACAATACCAAAACACTGTCAATACAGACCACTTTTTAGACTCTTAAGATAAGTGTGATTCAATGAGGAAGCCTTCATCCCGATCCTCTACATCATAGTCTGGGAAAGAAACTATTTGTGTAAGAATCATCCTTTTGGAAAGTGAAATGCACCATATCCCTGAATCCCTCCATATTTATTTGTAGGAGGAGGTATATTTGGTTCCCTTCCAAGGTCTAGTTGTGCAGTCTTATCTCTTGTCAATGTAATCACTCTCTACCTCAACATGAGATCGTGGGGAGTAAGTCTAAGGTTTTATAACTGATGAACACTATACTGACCCACCACCGATGATCTTCACCCCTATATCGGAAATAGCGGTTGATATCCCCTCGTATATGGATATGATGATGAAGTTAGTACCATCTCCAAGTGTTATCCCAATATGTAGTGGCTTTGGAATAGATAATATTATGGAATATGCTTTTAGTAGACTAGTTTCTTAAGATGTTCTGTCCCATTTCAACACCAAAATTTGATACTTTAGAGTCCCTTGACAAGGACAAAGTAACATGTTTCTACCAAACTCTCTATATTATGCATTTACATCTCCATAATCAATGTCTAGATTATCCAAAGTTCCAAAATTATGATGATGATCTCATACAGTAGTGTCACATGGTTGAACTAACTGCGCTTCATTTTTCTCAACACCTTGTATCACCCAATCATCTCCAGGCTCTTCAGCAATGATATGTTCAGAGATTTATTATGATCTTATGAGTTCTTAAAGACATGTCTCCACAACTCGAGATTTGGGGATGGGGATAGTATGCTGCCCTCCACTTTATCCCGATCCTACGACAACCAACTCTTGTTGGAAATATCGAAGATATACTGCCATGAGTTTTCATCATAACCATGGATGATCTCAGAGAGAAGGAAACTAAGGCAGGGATCATTAATGAATACCTACGTCCAATAATAGTACAACATCTGTTGGACCCCCATGAATTATCACTCTCCATTAAAGATTCTTTCTTGGCCTTGAAGACCCTGCTGAGTAATTGCCTCTTGGCCAGGACACCAACAAGGGAAAGGGGAACACTGGGAATGATAAGCCCGCTAAACCGTCTAGTTCAGTGCCGAAGACATTGGATGGTCCCGAGAAGGATACATTGTGGAAAAAATTCATGGGAGATAAGAATTTTATTGATGATCTATTTGTTGAGAACATTGAAATGCAATGAAAAGACTATGGTGATCCCTGGTATGATACCAATCATCCTCTACCGGGGCAGAATGGGAAGGTGTAGCCTCCCATGGGTGAATCTACTCCCATTGATCTTGACAACCCCACATATCCTGATAGGATAGAGGCCATAGTTTATGTAATGAACCCATAGTATGAGTCAATTAATCCTCCTGGGTTGTGTGAGGATATTCTCCAAGACCCAGATCTATAGGATCATCCCCTAAGAAGCCCCTCAAGCTTCTATTCTATTTATTCTTCCAGTTTCTACGCGGTTCATTCCTCTAACAGATCCTTGGGTAATTCCACCATCTGATAAATGAGCCACTAGGCCTTATTATCATGTGAGAGAACATGCCAATGCACTGGTGGTGTTCCCACCTAATGGTAGGCCATATCCAGCATGGTGGATGATATCTCTGCACCCCTAGGCTTTGGAAATCCTCTGTGTTCCCCCTTCAATGGGATAAGAGACCCACTACAACATCTGACCCACATAATCTCAATGTGTTGACCCGTGCAAGGAACTCTAGTGAAGCATGATGCTTCCAAGCTCCGGTGCTTTGTAAAAACAAAGAGAGGGCCCAAATTTGTCTGGTACAACCAACTACCCATCATTTCCGTACCTGGTTGGGTGGATCTTCACAGGTAGTTTCTGTATCAGTTCAACTCCACCACTCGCCAGAATAGTATTATGGACCTCTTCAAGTGCATGAAAATTCAGATGAGTATATTGAAGCCTTTTTTTCTATATGGATGGGTCTCACATATTAACTTGATATGATGCTGACTCAAAATAAGATGTTGAATATGTGTGTGACAAACATACAAACTAAATTGGTCCCCTCCCTCATTACTAAGATTTACCAAAATGGATTTCGGGACTTCTACTATAAGGATTAGTTCCTAGAAAAAGAGTTATAGCAACCCAAGCAGGGATGTCAGTTTCCCCTCACCACACCTGCAAGAAGATCCACCTATGTTGACCTATCTACTATTGTGTGGATTTGGGCCCCCAGTCCATTGGAGTTATTATGTTCAAAACCTCCCTTGTAGCCTCACTATGGACAGAATCCCACAAATCAACCCCAAGATCAGCATCACTAGCCTCATATTCGGCCGAAACCACTTCATCAACCATCACCACCTTGACGAGATGATCATTTTCCGTCTCCTATTAGGAATATATCCCCTCGCCAGGGACATGCTCCTAGAGTCCCTTTCTCAAATATGAGAAACTAGACCTACCCTTTGATGTGTTTCAAGTCCCCAACTATTTTCAGAGTGTTTTGGATTAGGGAACTAAGATGATGCCGACATGCATAAAGCCCCAGGAGGCGGATCTCATTGATGTACCCAACTATTTACCTTATCACTAGTTCCTCAGACATACACTCAAGTAATACTATGTGTTCAAGAACTAGATCTAATACCAAGTTGACTATATCATAGTTAGAGCGGGTCTAGTCCGGGAATAGGTGACATTTTTTTTTGCAAAGCTAGATTACGACGACAAGGATGAATAGAAGTAGGATTCTAGACATTGGTCTCAGAATTATGATGATTACATGGCTCTCAAGGAAGTTTCTCATGCTCACTATATCATCCATTCCCATCTGAATTAGTTTAACATTTTAATGGTTCCAAAACTCCTCTCACTGCCAATTCCATGTCCACTCCTTAGTCCTCTTCCTCCCAGAAGATCTGGCACTAAAGACACAATGGAATGAGAAGTCTCCTATTGGTGCTAAAGCCATCCCATATACTCTTAGACTTAATGCCCCTGGAGATGGGGATTATCAAAAAAATAATAACCCAGTAAGGGAAAGTTCTTAATTTGATGTTTAATAGTACATCTTACTGAATATCATATAGCTAATAGACCCTCGTATGGTTCCCTGCAATGAGGGATGCTAGGAATTCAGTGCAATCATCGAAGAAATCACAGTTATGTGAACTTCCAGATTGCACTGGTTAGAGATTTCAGTCAAGATGTGACCACCACTAAGACTAGATATAAGAATTAATAAAAATCTAAGCGCGCATAGTCCTCTCATATTGTCTCATCAGATTCACCCCCACTGTCGTTTCTGTTGCTCTATTAGGTTGATCCCCCAAAACCGCACTATGGTTAATCATGTTAAGTAATGGGTATATCTCAATCATAATTCCTCTATCCAGTAGTCAATTTCGGTGGATCCACTAGTGAGCAGTGGGATATCCCCAACACCAGTTAGAGTCCCCTGGTTCAACCAGAAGTACCCTTCATACCTCTTGACATAGAACAACCTCTTGTTGGAAGAAATAAACATCTGTCACAGAATTATGATGTTCTTATTCACCTCTCCATCATTCATATGAAGAACTCAATTCTATAATCTCTCCTCTTATCGAATTATTTGCATGAGGCCCTTGAAGAGGCTTAGACAAGCCCCGTCTAGTTAGAAACACAGGTAGAACTCATAGATGATTTTCATGATGAGAAAGTTTATCACACATAGTCCTAAAATATTATATCATTATAAGGATAATATGAAGGTTCTCTCATATATGTGAAAATATAACCATTGTATATTACTATCCAATTTAATGGCATGGAGGTTATAAGGTGTCTCATCGATACAGGTTCTGGGATCAATCTCATCCCGATATGGATGCTCCTCAAGCTAGGACTTGCTCAAGAATATTTGAGTCTCCATAACCTGAGGATTAAAGGTTATGATAGAAAAAAATTGATGTCAGTCATAAAGATCTGACTAATGACCCAATTTTATGGCCTGATTTCCAGCACTGTGTTCATGGTCATATC
This sequence comes from Viscum album, assembly GCA_963277665.1. Taxonomy (NCBI): domain Eukaryota; kingdom Viridiplantae; phylum Streptophyta; class Magnoliopsida; order Santalales; family Viscaceae; genus Viscum; species Viscum album. The sequence goes on along the minus strand of OY728127.1, from coordinate 68,055,849 downwards.
ATAGGACAATGCCTACAATACATTGATGGGTAGACCCTGACTTCTTATTCATGCAACAGTCCACTCCTCATGTCACCAGTGCCCCAAGTACTGCACTAATTATCAAGTGGGTTTACTCCTCAGTGATGTGTCGCCCTTTTCCTCTTATGAAGGCCAATACTTAGATACTGAATATTACATGATCAATGATTGGTAGGTTTAGGCTAATGAGTTTGGGCCTACCACTAGTGTGGTTGATCCATGGATATAGATGGATGATGCTTTTATCCTTCTGATTCACCGATAGGAGGCCCCACCACCAGACATAGGAAACTTTTTTTTTGTCTCTAGAAGGAGTGATAAGAATGTTCTCAGGCACAAGGAGCACTAGAATATCACTTCGTATTCCAACCTGAATCAGGATCAAGTGATACCAGATCCTCTTACCCCTGTAAGATACTGAAATGTTCATCCCATGGAAAAAACAATACATTATACTTGCATTTTTGGGGGGCTAGGATGAACAAACTCAAGCCAACGTGCCACTATTGCTTTGATATTTTCAAGAATGACCCCCTCGGTTGAAGGCCATATAAAATTGGGTCGAAATATTTTGTCTATAAGGTTTAAGAAATATATGAGTTTGCTAATTATGATTCCCCCACTAGTCAAACTGGTACCAACATTCTGTTAGGGTTAGCTGATTCAGAACATTTGCCTCTTATCGATGATCATATTTCCATGGATAATGGAGAGAATTTGGAAGATGCTTCTCCCACATTTGAGGAAGGTGTCTCCACCACTATTTACAAGTTGATCCTGGTAAATCTCAACAGCAAATCTGACCCAAGATCAATGTTGATTAGAAAAACCATGCCTATAAAAGTGTTACAGCTATACATCGACTTTCTGAAGTAACACCGGGGTTTATTTTTCTAGAGCTGTGATAAGATGGAAGGACCAGACTCTCAAGTTGTTTTCCACCACCTTGTTATAATGGTAAATCATTGAACGATAAATAAACCTCCCAAAAAGAATCACCCTTCTCATGGTTCCTTGGTTGGGGCCGAAGTTGATAATCTCCTCACGGAGAACATCATCAAGGAAATTCAGTTCCCCAGGTGGTTGGAAAATATCATCCCCATAATGAAGAAGAACAGACAAATCAAAGTCTGCATTGATTTCTGGGATCATAATATTCACTGTACGAAGGTTGATTTTCACCTCCCAGTAATAGTGTAGTTGATCGATGAAACTACAGGGTTCCAAGATCTATCCTTCATGGATGGTTTTTCTAGATACAATCAGATCCAAATGGCCCCTAAGGACTAAGAGTCCACTACCTTTAGAGAATGGAAAAAACCTTTTGTTAACAGATGAATCCTTTTGATCTAAATAATGTAAGAGAATCCTATCAGTGTTCTATGAACTACATATTCAATAATATACTTGGGATACTGGTGGAATTCTACATAGATTATTTTGTGCTCAAATACCACTATTGTCCGGACCATCTAAGAGATCTTGAGAAAGTGTATAGCTTCCTCTACTCCCTCCATATATATATGATGCCCTTGAAGTTCACATTCGGGGATACTATTGGAATGATTCATAGATTCTTCATTAGATACAGATGCATCGAGAATGATCTAGAGAAGATCAAGGCTATCATTCAGTTGCCTCCTCTAAAAAAATCAGCGAGAGCTTTAAGACTTTCAAGGACATTTAGCCTACATACACAGATTCATTATGAATTTAGATGGAATGTTTAATCCCTTTTACCATCTCATGAAGAAAGGTATCTTCTACCAATGGGATGATGAATGTAAGACCACTTTTGAGTAGATTAAGAAGTATTGTCTATAGCCTCTGGTTCTGATACCAACGATTTCTAGAAAGTCGCTGGTCCTTTATGTGACCACCCTATAATGTTCCTTCAGTTCCCTTATCACTCAGAAGAATAACGAATGGATAAAGAATATTCTATACTATCTCAGTTTCATGTTCCTATATAATGATTATAGATATTCCTTTATCGATTAGAGTTTTCTTGTGCTCATCTTTACGCTACAAAAACTAGGAAATTATCTACAGCACCAAGAGATACATTTAGTGTCTTCTGTAGATCCGATGAAGTATTTTCTAAATCATCATGTGTTGATAGGATCTTTAGCTTAATGGGTAGTGATAATTCAGTAGTTTGAAATCTGTTTTGTTCCACATAAATATGAAAAGGTGTATGTATTAACTTATTTTTGGACCACCCATCCAGCCCCTACATAGTAGCCTCTTGATCTTGGTTTCTTAGATGAGTCCATCCTCTTAGTAGATCAGACACCACCATGCTGGTAGATTCACTTCAATGGTGCTTTTTGAAGCTCGATCGGTAGAAATATCAATGACCCTAGACTAAATAGATTTTTCCTAGGTATTGTCTTTATCATGCATACATAGACGGTCTTCCGCAAATCGTTCATGATGTTAGAAGGTTTCACCAACAATGAGGTAGATTATCAGGCCCTCATCACTGGTCTCAAGCTGGCTCTCGAGATTGATGTTCCCCACTTAAATGTGAATGGGGACTCTAAGATGGTTATCAAGACGATCAATCGTAACCAAGTCATTAGGAAGTAGTAGCTCATGCCCCTCTTAGAGCGTAATCACTAGATGATGGCCCAGTTCCCTTTTCCAATGGAGTCCAGTCATTTCCCATAGTCACAAAATGGTCGATCCGACTTCTTGGCCAGCCTTTCCACTTCTCTCATAGATCCTGCTCCGGATGACCTGATTATTCATGTAGCACATCAAAGAGTCATTGGACCTATAACTCTAGAAAATGATGAATGTTAGATGGTATGACATATTAACATCAATTCTTCCATATCAGGACCACCAAAACCCCCTATCATAGTGGAAGAGACCCATGTTTAGAAATATCCTTTTGTTGAGTACCTCTAACATGGTAATATCCCAACATACAGAGCTGAACGTGAGTGAATACATCATCCTGTAGAGTAGTGCACCATCTAGAGCAGTCCCAACATTGAGAAGATCCTATAATTTTTTTGATTTGATGGAGTTATCCTTCATTGCATTCATGGAGATGAGATACCACAGGTTATACAAAAAGTTCATTCTGGTTCCAACAGAGGTCAATAGGTAGGGGCAAAACTCCCTCATCAGATCTGAATATTGGGCTACTTTTGGCCCACCATAACCATTATTTTATCGTGTTCACCAATATATTTAACAAATTATAGATCCATGAAAACTTAGAGCATCAAAAGTTAGAGCCCATCCATACTACCAAGTAATCCTGGACTTTTTTTGGTATGGGTCGAAGTCATGGGGCCATACCCACAAACAATAGCTCTACAATTCTAGATTATCTTAACCACCACATATTTATTTTCCAAGTGGGCTGAAGTGGTTCTTATCAAGGATTTCAATGACCATTCTATCATCGAGTTCCTATGTTCCAAAATCATTAACTGATTTAGAGTCCCCCACATCATTCTCACAAATAACAGAACCTACATTCAAACGACCATGATGAAAAAACTAAAAAACAAGTACAACATCTGGTCCAACCACAATTCTTGCTATTATGCACAAGAAAATGGGAAGATCAAGGCATCCAATACGACACTCTCTAATATTTTTCAGAAGATGGTTGGTCAGAAAAAAGAAAAGAAAAGTTGGCTATAAATAGTCCCCAACACTCTCTAGGATTATTAGATGATAACTCAAAATACACCTTGGTGACCCCATATTAATTGGTGTATGGAATAGAGGTAGTTCATCCCATCGAGATCTAGTTGTCATCACTCCACACATTCATCTATGATCATAAGATTCCAAAAAAAGTGGTAGAAGTCCATCTAGCTAAACTTGAGGCCCTCGATGAGAATAGTCTTTGAACCTTTCACAATATAAAGAGACACCGGAACAAGATAACCAAAGATTTCAACAAGAAAGTTCATATTCTCTCCTTCCTCCATGGTGAAATGGTATAGTCCAAAAGGATGCTAATGATACCTGGTCGGAATCCACCAATGCTAGAACCCAAATGAGTGGGATTCCACATTATTCATAAGGTGAATCCTAATGGTTCATACTATCTAATAACTATGGCTGGAGATCATATCTGTAGTACCCCCGGTTTGAGTTATGTGGCCTATTTTTATAAATTTTTATGTGTTTAAATTGCATGAGATTAGTTGGGAAGAGGTTGAGAGAGTTTGAAATGGTTTTGGATGAGTTTGGAGGCTTTTAAAGGGGTGCACGGTATGAGCACGGTTAGTGGAAACCATGAAAATTCTCCAGAAAACCATGCAATGGAGACAGTAAGCTTTGCACGGCCTACACACGGTTTGCTAAACCATGTGAGGGAACCATGCGGACCCTAACTCTCAAGGCAGTAGCGTGCACACGGTTAGTGCACGATTTTCCAAACTGTGTGAGCTAACAGTGCAACCACATAAAATAGGTTTATAAGTTTTGGTCTCCTTCGGGCTTAACCTATTTCACTCCAAACGTCATCCCACTTGTGGCTCACTCGGGTTATTCGGTTCTTAGGGGGTGTAGGATCTTTCCCGCTCATTTTTGAAGCGTTTTGAAGAGATTTCGTGGCATATTGAAGGTGGTTTTTCCCGGGTACGTCTATCCTCTTGGTTTCCTTGTGTTTTCCTCCAGATCTACATCCCTATCATTCTTGGTTTTCTAGATCTACACTTTCTGGGTGTAGATATAGGGTTTTGGTTTCCTTGGATGATGTTTTTAAGGCTTGTGGAATTTAGGGAAAAGGATCTATAGAGGTTTCGATGGTGCGTTCGCCGGATTTGAGGTGTCAGTGCTTGTGGGTCGATTTCTTGGGAACCCTAATGGTAGGTGGCTTCTATCTCGACTCCACTTAGTTAGAGATAATGGTTTTGGTTACAATTAATTTGTTGTTATTGAAATTAATTGTGTTTTGATGTGATAAATTGGTTGGAAATCCCTTGGGTGATGTTTTTTTCGATTTTTGGGAAAATGGGGGTTTTATCGGGAAATGTTCTTATTCTGGATTTATAATGGGGATTTTAAAATGGGATGATATGGTTGATTTGTAAAAATTATTGATGTAAATGGTTTTCAATAAAGATGTTGTTTTATTGAAATGTGGTTTGGCATGGGAAATTATTTTCAATAAATGGGTGATTTATTGAAGTGGATTGATATGCAATGGAACATGGTTGATTGCACGTTGTTGTGACCTTTGTGGGTTTATGTTTGGTTTGGCTTAGTTGTAATGTTTTATGGAAGTGGGAGGGAAGTTTCAATATAAAAATGGTATGGATAGTGGTCGGATGAACCACCATATGAGTAGTGGTCGGGAAGTACCACTAGTTGTGAATGGGTGAATGGGTTGGGCGAATATCCCACCATTTTGATTGTTTTGATGTGAATGGGTGATCGGGCTGGGCTGATGTCCCACCGTTTGGTTGTTTTTTGTGCATTGCTGTGGAAGTTGGAAATTTTTGTGCTAGTGTGTGGATGATAAAATGTCTTGTGGAATGTTTGGTTGGCTTTCCCTTGGTTGCTTGGTTTGGGTGTGATGGCTTAGTAAGGGCATGTTTGGCTTCTAAAAGTTGTTTCACTTGGGATTTATTTTATATAAACTATTTTATTTAAATGTGCTAATGGGTTTATCCTAGTGGTTTGTGTAGGGAATTCATTTGGGGAAATCCTTCTGAGTTTTAGTACTCACCCCTGCTTTGGCACGTTGGTGTCTTTGCAAATGTTGTATATCGTGACATGGGAAAAGTTAAGGCATCTCCCTCCTTTAGTGGTGCATTGTGATGTCTCGGTGGAGCTTGGAGCTTGGAGCTTTATGTGGAGCTATGGTGGTTTCATAGCTCATAGTGTTTTTTGTTTAGTTTCCACTTGTACACTGATATGGTTGGTTGTATTGGTTTTGGGTTTTATTGTGGAAAAACATGGTTGTCTTTTGGGAATACATGATTGGGTTTGAAAGTGCATGCATCATTAGCTGTTGGTTTTTTGGTTTTGTCTTAAGGTAAAATCATTCCCCAACATGATCTTGAAGCCCTCGGCATTTATTTCCAGCCTTTGGAATATTGAGAATGTCACTTAAGTCCAAGTAGCCCTCACCGCCTCCTCAAGCCAATGAGGTAGGGTCGGGCTGTTACAAGTGGTATTAGATTGTTCGGTCCTTTGGAGTTGATTCTCAAATTTGGTGTTGACATTATTTGTGGTATATTCCTTGAGTCAGGATGGTAGAAAGGCATAATAATGTCATAACATGGAATGTATAGCATAAAAGGACGTAGCTAACCCTATTATGCTGAAATTCAATTTACTAGGGAGTTGGGTACATAAGTGTTTCAGAGACACTTATAGGCATTGGAAATCACATTGTCATGTGTGTAGCCAATGAGAGGAGCCTGGAATGCATGGTATAAATAACTTCCCACTAGGATGCATATTTCATTGAGGTATAATGATTTATGAAGTGATATGAATACGTGAAATTGTAATGTGATTAAATTGGTATTTTGAAAATGGTTTGGTTTTCAAAATTTTGAAACATGGCACAACTGGAAAAGGTGGAAAGCCTTATTGAGATAGTGTTGTGTAATGTGATTTGAAATGGGATTTCATGATGTCTACAGAAGTGACAGTCATGGTTGTCTGTTTTCTATTTATAGAAATGGAACTGGGTAGGCGTTGTAGAGACCAACCGAGGAGGCTACTGAGAATGTGGTAGCACCTGAGCCTCAGGTGAACCTGTAGCTAGTGCAAAGCATAGTGCATGCTTTCCAATCTGTGGTAACTAGAAATAAAGTGGATGAACCAAGGAATATGTATCATATAGTTCGGTTTCAAAAGTATAATCCACCCATCTTCAGGGGTGATTCAGATCCGGAGAGGGCAGAAGCATGGTTGAATAGAATGAACAATATATTCGAGTTCTTGGGAATGCTAGTAGAGTTAAAAGTGAAGATGGCCACGTATATGTTGGAAGATCTTTACATTCAGTGGTGGGAGTTGGTATTTCAAGTGGGGATGGACAAGGGTATGACATGGGAAGGCTTTGCGGAATTGTTTAATAAAAGATTATACCCACATACGTTCAGAATTCAGCATACGACTGATTTCATCAGTTTGAAGCAATAGCTTATGTCGGTGACGGAGTATGCCGCTATGTTTATAAACATAGTGAGGTTTGCGCTCGAGGTGGTGGGTAGCATGCTGTTAAAGGCAATGATCTTTGAACCGGTACTAAGGAAAGAAATCAGTTCAAGGATAGCGGTGCTATGTATAGATGATTACACAGAGATGGCGAATAGATCCTCGGTGGCTAAGCTGGATATGTTGGGCACTCCGGGCGGAGGAAGCATGGTGGTACCCATGGGGAATAGTGGGAACTATAATGCTGGGTTCAATCGAAGGAGGGACACTTATTCCCAGAGCAGGAATATGACATATAATCTGATGGCAGGATCGGTGAATCTCCTCTAAATCCCTATAGCAAGCCAGGATGTTTTCATTCTGATTCTACGAGCCTTATCAAGCAGGATGGTACGACATAACCTCGAGCATGTTATAATTTTATGCAGATGGGGCATCTACAACGTTATTTTTGGAATTCTCCAAGGTCGGGTGCGCGTGACACTCCTCAGGGATGGCAGATGTTGTATGCTTCGACGGGATGAGGACAGCAGCACACCCCTCGTCAGCATAGTAAAGTTGGTCATGGTGATTCTAGGAATACCACAACGCCTCAGCAAAACAATAAAGAGTACAGTGTGGATAAAAAGTCATTATTCGGAGCTGAGCAGGTTGTGGTGGATGATCAGTCAGGACCATCCATGGTGCGAGGTACAATTATTTTAAATTCTACCTTGATGAAAGTGTTGCTTGATACGGGTGCTTTACACTCTTTTATTGCTGCACATGTGGTTGATTTGATGGGTTTAAGGGTAGAAATGATGCCCTCGGTTATAAAACATCAAACTCCTCTAGGTATAAGAGAGTGTCGAGCCTTCTTGTGTAGAGCATGTTGTATTGTTTTGGGCGAGGTTGAGATAACTGGGAATTTCTCAGTTTGTGAGATGGATGGGTATGATGTAATCCTGGGAATGGATTGTATACTGGCGTTTAAGGCTGACATTGATTGTGATGTTCAAATAGTGGATTTTACGACACCCTATGGTGTTAGACATCTCATTAGAGGAGAGAGGCATGAAAGGAAGGGTGAAACAGGTTTGTTGGCACCAGAATTGGGCACGTTATCATACCAGTTTGTGGTGTTGTCATTGGAATCGGTAGACGGTGTTGAGTAGAATGTTCTTCCAGAAGTTTTAGATCAGTTCATGGATGTTTTTCCTGAATAATTCTATGGGTTACGTCCTGTAAGAGAAGTAGATTTTACGATTGATCTCCTTCTAGGGACTAGTATGATCTCACTATCATCTTGTCGGATGGCACCAGCTGAATTGCGAGAATTGAATGTAAAATTGGACGAGTTAGAAAACAAAGGGTTTATCTAGACTAGCATATCCCCATGAGCAGCGCCGGTGTTGTTTGTGAAAAAGGCCGATTGAACTTTGAGGATATGTGTTGATTATCGTAGACTTAACCAAGTTACGATAAAGAATAGATATCCACTTCCATGAATTAATGATTTGTTTGATCAGTTGAGGGGAACCCAGTGGTTCTCCAAGATTGACTTGAGGTTGGGATATCATCAATTGCAGGTAAGGAAGGATGATATTTCTAAAACATCTTTCAGAAGTAGATATGGCCATTATGAATATGTGGTTATGCCCTTTAGTCTAATGAATGTGCTAGTGGTGTTTATGGAATTGATGAATCATATATTTCAGAGATATCTGGATTCATTTGTGGTGGTGTTTGTAGATGATATTCTAGTGTATTCAAAGACAACAGTGGAACACGAGCAGCACTTGGCGACAGTGTTGGGGATCTTGGGGGATCATTGGTTATATTCCAAATTGTCAAAGGTAGACTTTTGGATATGGGAAGTTCCTTTTCTTGGCCACATGATTTCTGAAAGAGTTGTTTCAGTGGATCCAGAAAAGATAGAGGTTGTTCTCTCAGGGAAACCGCCAAAGAATGTGTTTGAGATACAGAGTTTTCTTGGTCTAGCTGGGTATTATCGGTGTTTTGTTCATGTTTTTTTAGGTTTTGATTTTCTAATGACAGCTTTGACAAGGAAGAATGTTCCATTTCAGTGGAACGAGCAGTGTTAACAGATTTTTGAAGAGCTAAAGGATCGCCTTACATCCTCACCAATATTGGTTTTTCGAAAACCAGGAAAAGGGTACGTGGTGTATTATAATGCATCAGGATCAGGGTTGGGGTGCGTTCTCATTCAAGGGAATCATGTGGTTGTGTATGGCTCATGAAAGTTGAGGGTGCATGAGAAGAACTACCCAACTCATGATTTGGAGTTGGCAGTAGTGGTCCATGCTTTGAAGGTGTGGTGTCATTATCTCTTCAGTGAGAAATTCATGGTATATACAGATCATAAGTGTTTGAAGCACATTTTATTACAAAGGGATTTGAACATAAGGCAAAGGAGATGGATGGAATATCTCTAGATGTTTGATTTTGACTTAATGTACACACCAGGTAAGGGAAATTCGATGGATAATGCCTTAAGTTGAAAATTATATGCTCAGGTGGTAAAAAAATGCATTGGACTAGTGGCAGTTGATGTTGGTTTTAGCCGATATGCAGTTCGAATGTGGGGACCAGGGCGATAGAGCGGTCTTCTATCCAGTTTTATTGATTCCTGACTTGGTTGGCCTGGTTGAAGAGGCACATATATCTGATTCCTAGTGTGTGACCATGCGGTTGAGACTCAATGGTTGGGAGACCATTGAGGGTTGGGAACTGAATGGAGATTCAGTTTTGTGTTTTCGGAATCAGGTGGTTGTACCATTTGTTTTTCAGGAAGATCTTCTTAGGGAATAACATCATTTCCGGTCGGATATTCATCCTGGAATTTAGAAAATGTATAAATCATTTAAAGCGAAGTTTTGGTGGGATGGTATGAAAAGAAAGTGGCTGAGTTTGATTCTAGATGCTTGACTTGTCAGCAGGTCATAGAAGCGCATTAGAGCCCAGCAAAAATGTTGTAGTCTTTACCAATACCTGTTTGGAAGTGGTATCATATAGCAATGGATTTTGTCACATGTCTCCTAAGAACGGTCAGAAAGCACGATGCCATTTGGGTGATAGTGGATCGGCTAACAAAGTCCTCCCATTTCATCACGTCTCATGAATCTCATACAGTAGAGGATCAGTCCAAAATCTATATTCGGGAGGTGGTAAAGAAGTATAGTGTTTCAGTTTCGATTGTATCAGATAGACATCAAAGGTTTACATCTCGTTTTTGGAAATCCTAACAAAAATCCCTTGGGACACAGTTGACTATGAGCACAACGTATCACCCTCAAATGGATGGTCAATTCGAGAGGAAAATACAAACTTTGGAGGATATGTTGTGGGATTGTGTCATAGATTTTGGTGGCTCCTGGGAGGGGAACATGTCGTCGGTTGATTTTTCATATAATAACAGTTATCAGGCATCCATACAGATGGTTTCGTTTGAAGTGTTGTATGGGAGGCAATGTCGTTCTCCACTATGTTGGGTGGAAATGGGTGATTACTCCATGGTTGGACAGAACCATGTGCAGGAGACTACGAAGAAGATCAAGTTGATCAGGAAGAGAATAGAGATGGATCAGAGTCATTAGAAATCATATTCGGATCATTTTCGACGGCCGTTGTCGTTCGAAGTGAGTGATCAAGTTTTCTAGAGGATCTCTCCGAGGTTGGAACATCATCGGTTTGGAAAGCAGGGGAAGTTATCTCTAAGGTATATTGGACCTTGTGAGATTCTTGAGCGGGTTAGTGAGGTGGCTTATTGATTTCCTTTTCCACCTAGGTTCATTTCGATGCACAATGTGTTTCATGTGTCGCAGTTGAAAAAGTATCACCCGGATCGTGACCATGTGATTCGATGGGATCATGTTGAGCTAGAACCAGATGCTTCTTTGGTGCACGTTCCAGTGCGGGTTGTGGATAGGAAATAGAAAGTCATAGATGGTAAAAGCATCAGTTTAGTTCATTTTTTGTGGAAACATGGTCAGATTCAAGAGGAGACTTGGGAGCGGGAGAAAGATATGGTCGAGCAGTGGCCCGAGCTCTTCCGGTCGAGGGCGGGTTCACTAATTTTCGAGGAAGGAATGGAAAATGGTGGGGAGAATTTAGTACCCTCAGTTTGAGGTATGTGTCATTTTTATGCATTTTTATATGTTTAAATTTCATGAGATGAGTTGGGAAGAGGTTGGGAGAGTTTGGAATGGGTTTGGATGAGTTTGGAGGCTTTTAAAGGGGTGCACGGTTTGAGCACGGTTAGTGGAAACCGTGCGGATTCTCCATGAAACCATGAAACCATGAAAGGGAGACAATAGGCTTCACACGGCCTACGCACGGTTTTCCAAACCATTCGAGGAAACTATGTGGACCGTAGCTCTCGAGGCAGTAGCGTGCACACAGTTAGCGCACGGTTTTCCAAACCCTGTGGGCTAACCGTGAAGCCACTTAAAAATAGGGTTATAAGTTCCGGGCTCCCTCGGGCTTAACCTATTTCACTCCAAACTTCCTCCCACTCATGGATCACTCGGGTTCTTCAGTTCTCAGGTGGTGGAGGAGCTTTCCCACTCATTTTGGAAGCGTTTTGAAGAGATGTATTGGCAGATTGAAGGTGGTTTCTCCCAGGTAAGTCTCTCCTCTTGGTTTCCTTGTGTTTTCCTCTTAATCTACATCCCTATCTTTCTTTGTTTTCTATATATACACTTTTTGTGTGTAGATATATGGTTGTGGTTTCCTTGTATGATGTTTTTAATGCTTTTGGATGTTTGGGAAAGGGATCTAGAGATGTTTCGGTGGTGTGTTCGCCGGATTTGAGGTGCGGGTGCTTGTGGGTCGATTTCTCGAGAACCCTAAAGGTGGGTGTCTTCTCTCTCGACTCCACTTGGTTAGAGCTAATGGTTTTGGTTACAATTAATTTGTTTTTCTTTAAATTAATTGTGTTTTGATATGCGAAATTGGTTAGAAATCCCTTGTGTGATGTTTTGGGGATTTTTGGGAAAATGAGAGTTTTATAGTGAAATGCTCTTGTCGTGGATTTTAAAATGGGGATTTTAAAATGGGATGCTATGGTTGATTTGTGAAAATTATTGATGGAAATGGTTTTCAATAAAAAGTTTGTTTAATTGAAATGTGGTTTGGCATGGGAAATGATTTTCAATAAATGGGTGATTTAATGAAGTGGATTGATATGCAATGGAACTTGCTTGATTGCACGTTGTTGTGACCTTGGTGGGTTTATGCATAGTTTGGATTTATTGAAATTTTGTATGGAATTGGGAGGGAAGTATCACTATAAAAATGAGATGGATAGTGGTCAGAAAAACCCCCATATGAGTAGTGTTCAGGAAGTACCGCTAGTTGTGAATGGGTGAATGGGTTGGGTGGAAGTCCCACTGTTTTGATTGTTTTTGTGTGAATGGGTGAATGGGTGAATGGGATGGGCGGAAGTCCCACTGTTTGGTTGTTTTTTGTGCATTGATGTGCAAGTTAGAAATTGTTGTGCTAGTGTGTGGATGATAAAATGGATTGTGGCATTTTTGGTTGGCTTTCCCTTGGTTGCTTGGTTTGGGTATGATGGCTTTGTAAGGGCATGTTTGGATTATGAAAATGGTTTCACATGTGATTTATTTTATATGAACTGTTTTATATAAATGTGCTAACAGTTTTATCCTAGTGGCTTGTGTAGGGAAGTCATTTGGGGAAATCCTACTGAGTTTTAGTGCTCACCCCCTTCTTTGGCACGTTGGTGTCTTTGAAGATATTGTATATCATGATGTGGGAAAAGGTAAGACATCTCCCTCCTTTAGTGGTGCATTGTGATTTCTCGGTGGAGCTTGGAGCATGGATCTTGGTGTGGAGCTATGGAGGTGTCATGGCGCATAGTGTTTGTTGTTTATTTTCCGATTGTACTCTCATATGGTTGTTTGTGTTGGTTTTGGGTTGTATTGTGGAAAAACTTGGTTTTCTTTTGGGAATACATGTTTGGGTTTGAATGTACTTGAATCATTAGATGTTGGTTGGTTGGTTTTGTCTTAAGGGAAAGTTGTTCCCTAAAATGATCTTGAAGCCCTCAGCATTTATTACCAGCCTTTGGCGTCTTGGGAACATCTCTTAAGGAGAAGTATCCCTCACCACCTCCTCAATCCAATGAGGTAGGGGTAGGGTGTTACAATAACACTCCTCTTACCAATAGTAAATTCATCTAGATGTACTTCAAATGAAGACCTCTTATCATCCTATAAGATATTAAAGTTCTCTGTCCAGGCTACAAGATATAAAACTGCCCAACATCATTGTCCCACATGAGGATAAACTACATCGGATGTCCTGTATGACATTAAATTGAAAGCCCCGTTTTACATTGTCCTCCCTACATGACATTTGATTGTCACAACTATTATTAACATATGACATTAAACTACATGACATTCAAGAACTATGTGTGGCTTGATTCCCTTTCTTATAAGATTTGTATGAACACCAAAATATTTCATCATTAGGTCTAGCCCCAGGTATTATGGATCTTTTCATAATTTTAGCCCAATGGCTTGAGGGTCAAAGTATTACGTGGTGTGGCGTGAGGCCACCTTGGCTCACATTCATGTCACATTGACATTAGCTGCACCATGTACTTTCTCTTTTAGGGGCCTTATTTTTTAGTTGTCTGGTTGTTAAGACATAAAACTACCTATTGTATCTATCCCACATGATGTTAAAATATTATTTCATCCTTGCTGCATGAAGTTAAAATGAAAAAAAAACTTTTAGAACAATGTGTCACATGATTCTTTCCCTTTCATGATATGTAGGAATGCTCTGACATTCATCTTCAGGTCCAGCCACAGGTCGCGTGACCTTTCATATCTGCATCCATGTTGAATGATATTAAACTATACAATAACCCACGTACTATTTTTATGATGATAAACTATATAACAACCATCATCTTGGTCACTCGATGTTAACCTATATGACATTTTGGTCAAAAAATGGGACCTAGAACTGCATCAACCATAGTCAACACTAATCAACCTCAAAAAGCAACCACTAATTGTCATAATTGCATGAAATTAAATTGAACGATGAAAATTCCATACCATATAATGTTAAATTACATGTCTATAATCCTCAGCACAAGATTTTAAACTATATCCTTAACCTATGTTGATTGTAGGATTCCTCATACACTATGCCTGATAGGGATTTACATCCTCACTGCATGATGCAAAACTGTGTAATTCAATGAGCTCCCAAATTTGAGATCACTCTATATTCGAAACCACCCCACTACCATGCCACTTTTAGGAAATTCCTCCAGACCCTATTTCTTGATAAGGGGTTCATATCCATCAATCATATATTCCCTGTTGATGTGATCAAACATGATATGGCGTTGAAACTGAAGTGTGTAACTCCACATTAACATTCCATAAATTCATGTCCACACTTCACCATGTCTATTTTTAAGTATCCCCATCCTCTTTAACATCTTAATGGACACCATAAAATTCTAGTCTCATGTCACTTTGGCTCACCTACTGTGTTGGACCAACACCCCAGAAGATTTTGGATGACACTTCAAGTTTGTTCTTGCGTTTCGAATATGGTCAGTGGATGAGCATCATTTGTCTGTCCCCATCCCTTGAACAAGATATGGATGTTGTGTTTTGAAAATGGCCAGATGCTATTCTTTATAACTACCCCGCCATCATTGTGATCTAGGTCATAGGGGTTGTGAATCACATGTTCCCCTATATATTTTTGTGGAACTCAAACACTCATGGTGTTACCCCTTTATGAATCTTTGTGCATTGAGAAGGTAGGTTAGTTTCATTGAGAAATTATTTTCCCAACATTTCCCTTCCCTTCATTTCTTCTTCCATGTGTCTAGAAAATCCCATCACAACTCCTAAATTCCCACAATGAGAATGGATCTCATGGGATTAATAATTTTGGAAGGATGTGTAGTTTTACAGTTGAACCACACAGACTCGTCATCAGCCTACATGATGTTAAACTAATCATACTTGTCTTACATGATGTTAAACATCTCATCTTAGTCCTGTATATCGTTAAGCTACTCATCTTTATCCTAAATGACGTTAAACTACTCATCTTTGTCCTGAATGATGTTAAACTTCTCAACATCACCCTACAAGATGTTAAACTTCTCATCTTCGCCTTGCATGACGTTAAACTACTCCTCATTATCCTACAGGATGTTAAAATACTCATCTTCATCCGAGATGATGTTAAAATACACATATTTTTCCTGCATTATGTTATACTGCTCATCCTTTTTCTAGTTGTTGGATGTACAACTTCTCGGAATCACTATCCTACACGATGTTAAACTGTACTTAAATCCCTACCACATGATGTTAAACTAAATAACATCTCAAAACATCATATGGATTGATTCCCATCCTTATGAGATATGTATTAACTCTTGAACATTTTTTCTTCAGGTCCAGTCGCATGTTCCCCATTTACAGTCTTACAACCTGAGGTTCTATTTGGGATCTTGTGGTGCGATTAGCCTTCTCGGTCTACATTCACATTGGTCTACAATAGTCACACCAAGTGCCTCCCTTAAGAATACGTCCCTTCCCTATGTCCTAACCGTATAAAGTTAAACTGCACGATATCTCAGAACAATGTATTTCTTGATTCCCATAATTATGGGCTACATAGGAACACCCATACATTTTGTCTTCGGGTCCTGCCCCAAGTTCTTATATTCTTTCTCTAGGATCCATGGTTTGATCTTTACCTTGTAATTTTGAATGGTGTGGTGTGCAGAATTCTTTTTTACTCATTCACATCAGGATATCTTTGAACACCACACACAATCCTCTTTTGAAATAATTATCCTTCCTTCAATCCTTACTGCATGACATTAAATTGCATGACATCTCATAACTATGTGTGTCATTATTACTGCCCTCATTGGATATATAAGAACTCCTGGTCATTTTTTCTTTGTGTCCAACCCCAAGTACCAAAAATATTTCAATCTCCTTATTTCTTCTTTGTCGTGTTCAACCTCATAATTACATGGTTAATTGTGGACTTCCTCTATCCTCATTCAAGTCGAGTTTAAAAAATTCGCGCTATGGACCGATTTTAGAGTGCTCACCCTCCTTCCGTCTTTACCGCATGACGTTAAACTGCATTTAATTTTCAAAACTATGTGCGGACTGATTCCTACCCAAAAAGGATACATAGGAATGCTTGAACATTTCATTTCCGGGTCCAACCCCAAGTCCCTCGACATTTCTGGACCCATATCCTTAATTTAGGGTCATAGTTATATGACCGTAAACTAAGATCATATCCATCCTACATGATGATAAACTATGGTGTCCCTCCTGTAAGACATTAAACTGCATGGTACTCAGTTTTATTCCCCTTCTTTCATCCCTTTGGCCTAATTCCTCTCTTGGGTATCCATGGTGTGTTATGTACTTCTTCTATACTCATTAACATTAGTTTTATTTTACCATGCCATTCACATCCCATTTGAGACATTATTTCCCTCCAATGTCCTATATGTATGAAAATAAATTGTGTCTCAACTTAAGTCCTTACCACATGACGATAAATTACATGACCTTTCTAAAAATACACGTGTCTTGGTTCCCACCATTACAGAATACATAAAAATTCCTATAATTTCATCTTTGGGTCTATCCCCAGGTATATCTTCATATTTTTCCTCTTTCCTCTACTCATGCACTTGATTCACCTACCCAAAATCAGATCCCGCATCTGATTTTTCTGATTAGTGTGCTCCAGTTCACCCTGGTATGATACATAGAGTGTTGAATTCTATATGAAAATTATCCCATTCCACCACCACAATTTGTGTTCAATTTTTTGGGTATCCGTAATCTTTCACATAAAAAATGACCCCCAAATAATATGGATTATCAACCTTAGGGCTCACATACCATTTTGGTCCGTCATCCTGGAGGGTCTTGAATGAAATCTTGATATAGTTTCCATCTGCATTTCAAATTTGGACAGTGGCTGACCCTGAGTTGTTTCTTCCCATCTCCAGCTAAATGATATAGATTATGTGTTTTTAATGCAGTCAATAGTCATCCCCCATCATTATTCCATGCCCTATATCATCCTAAATATTGGTCTTGTAATTCACATTCCTTCTCACATCCTGATTTCCAAATGGAACATCAATACTCTCAGTGCCATCCCTCCATGCACCATTATACATTGAGTGGGAGGAACAATTATTTAGGGTTTCATCTTACTCCACCACTATATTATCCTATTTTGTGCTTTTTTGTGCAGTAAAGATCTTTTCCACCCCTAGTTTTCCACACCGAGCATGGCTCATGTGGGCTTGGGGGGTCCTTGATAAGGTTTATACTAGCAGGGAAGAGTCGTGCACCTTATGTTATAAACTCTATGAACTTAAAATTGGTGATCGTGGTATATATAACATGAATTTAAAATATTTTCTAGGGTCCATGTAGTATGACCTTAAACTATGTGTGACATCCTGGTCATATGACATTAAACTATTCCAGGTGTCATCCTCACTATATGACGCTAAGATGTATTCCTTTCATACACATTTTAATGATGTAAAACAACAAGGAATATTAGATCCTCAATAGTGTGGTCCTGTATATATGTAGGTTTTATATTGATTCAGATTAATGGACTCACTTAATGTGCTTTTGTTACTGTGATGTAATTTCAAGACAGTTGGACTCCATTAGAACAATCCATCAGTCCATCCCCATGCTTTTCATTCCCTTTATTTGGATCCTCATCCTCATTAACATCTAAGGGAAGCCCCCAAACAACTGTGTCCCATGCCATTTTAGCTAACCTAATATCCTAGGACAATGTTTCAGAAGACATCAGATGACGCTTTGAGTTTCCCCCATGTTTCGAACATGGTCTGTGATTTGAAATTACTTCCCCCCCATTTCAGGATAACATGATATGGATACTGTGTTGTGAAAGTGTTCAAAAATTATCCTTCATCATCATGAAACCATCACTACCTTCCATATTTTGTTTATCCTGATTCACAAATATCATTACACTTTATTTGGATTGGTTCCAATGCCCCTTGAATTATCCCACCTGTACACCAGATCACATTGGGAAAGGTTGTTTGGCTACTCTAAGAAAAATACTCTCTAGTCACAACCCCCCCTTTCAACCCAAAACATTTGGAGTTTAGTCAGACCCTAAGTGTTCGATTATTGGATGGTTATCTCATACCCAATGTAAAAAATCATACAGTCATACCTTGTTTCTCACAATGGGCATGACCCACGTGAGTTTAGGGATACATTATTAGTTGTTTCGCTATGGTCATAGTGAAATAATCTAAAACCACAACAATATTTCCATGATTGCAGTCTGAAAAAGAAATCAATCTTGAGAATATGTTTATGAGTTTAAAAAAATGCAACCTCTATGGATTGGCCCTTTTGATGGAGCATCTTAGCTCCACCCCCTTTGGCGTGTGGCATCCAAGATTCATTATCACATTCTAAGCTCCCATCCTTCCACATAGAACCTAGAGAGAAGTTTTTCATACATGAATCATACTCGACCTTGTTCATCACAGATGTCGACCACCTCATGTGATGATTTCATCACCTACTCTTCAGCTTTTTCCAACTGAAATTGTAATAATGGTACGATTTTTAATTGGGAATTTGTTAAAGAAGAGACCGTGTTCATCCACATTTCCAGTCATTGGATCTATTGTTCAGCCTCTTGAATCTTTTTTGGGTTGACAGACTTACATCACTACCCGCCTACACTAATTCCATGTTCATACTCTCATATCTTCTCTAAGAGATAATACCAAATGATCATATGTATATTTCACGCATCTACCCCTTTGTAACATAGGTTGCACAGACAAGGGATATGTTTTACCATCAAATTTATCCACTATGATTACGGAGTGTAATCAATGAATATCTTGATCAATTTACAGGACTAGAGATGCACATACTAGTTATCATATTCATCAGATGATGTCTTGTCCAGCTCCTCTGGGTCAGTCGGTTCGTATTCTAGGAACACCTCTAAAAGTTGATTGCAAGATCCTCCTCTAGCGTCCTATCAGATGAACTGGGTTCAACATCGTTTGGCTGATCTTCATCACAAGATCCCTCTTTGATATGTTCTAGTTCCACCCTACAAGTGGCCCTATACACAACCATGATCACCACGATCTAGTGATATTGGGAGTCTGATTCCATGAAAATCAGGGTCCCCCTCAAAAAAGTGATATAGGGACCTCACCCATCTTCACTAGCATTACACACACTACTTGAAGGACTGCTCAGAGAAGGACGATGCCAGTTGTCCCAGTCTTATGGATAATAGTTATGACCATGTGAGGAAGAAGACATACCAAGGTCAAATATATGATCACTCCCTTGAGTCATTACAATATGAATCCTAGGACATGAGCCACCATATATCGTTGGAAGTACTGACGATTCCGAAATGGTCACCCTGGATGTCACAACCTTACCAGACCCTATACTCACAATCTTCTCGAGAAAAGATCCCAAAGCTACATCTATTATTATAAAGGAAGGGGTCATTCATATGTGGCTCTTCTTTGTGAGATTGATATCAATTGAGAAACCTAAATGGCATGTATAAGATCAAGACACAAAAGAATGGTTTAGTGTTTACCTCAAGAGTCTCGTAAAATTATTCAAGATATGAGGATGAATCCTCAACTTTCATCAACGATATTACCTCAATGGAATATTATACCAAATATTCATATGATTCTTTTGTAAAAGGGTAGTATTCCCTTAGCTCAGCAGTAGATGGTTGTGGTGGGGATGTTTGATCGAGTAGTACTTCCACCCGATCCTTTATCGGATATGGAGTTCCCTAATAATGAATGATGCCTTCCACCTTAGCTTTGTATTTCTCACCCTTAGCATGAGACACTATAAATATATCCCAAACCTATAAAATATCTGAAATATCCATTCCAAGATAAACAACATCCTCAGGAATGTCTATTTAGCATAGATGATTCCTAGGACCCTGGGCGGGTATCCTGAAGAACCCTATTGGTGGCCTTCCTTCCTCCTGGATTGACCCAATTGGAGTCATCAGATCTTCCACTACCCCTCTTTCACCTCAGCCTAGAGCAAGCCTTGGAATTACTTTCCCCAGGACAATTGCCACTCAACCGTCGAGATGCACACTATTTCCACCACAATGATGTATCCTTTCCATTGTATAATCCCAACCCTAGGGATTAGGGTGAACACTATCATCAACATGGATGGTCCTTTGCTTCAGCATCTCCCCTGGGTATTCTACCTCCCAACTCTTCACGTACTCCCTGACTAGCCCATAGGCAGTGGTGGGAAGAGGAAAGTCATTCTGCATCTTCCCAACATTCTTTTTGAACATAAGCCACATCTGACTCATTAAATATGGGTGATCATCATGATGTACCTCAGGTAAACTTGTGGGGTTAACCTATTCATGCATCATAATTGACTCACAAAGTGATGTAGGATATATGGATTGCAGATAGGCTCATGATCTACTCATGCCACCCAGACTCTACCTCTAAAGTCCATGTGATATAATTGATGATCCTTAGATTACAATCCATCATTAGTGAATAAGCCCATTGGTAGTTTGAGTGGATGGAAATTGAATTCATCCTCCCTCCAGACTCTGATCAGCCCTGCTAGTGAAGTCATCTTAGTAGGGAAACTAACCACTACACATAGAATGGATGGTCAAAAGTATGACCTACGTGGGGAAATGGGGTTTGGATATTCGTAAAACCTTATTTTAATAGCTATGTAGCCATAAAAAAAGTGGAATGGTTCACATACCCATTGTGTCTTCTCAAACTCACTAATGTACCATAACAACATATTCATTTTTTCTAATCTTTGGATCTTGAGTTTGATGTTCTTCCCCATATCCAACATGGATACCAAGATAAATATTCTTATCTATGCACCCATGTGTGCATCCTTGATCAGAAGAATACATCCACAAATGAGTGCAGATATGAACCCAGCTAACCTACCCACAGGTTTATGTTCATTGTGAACACTATACCAACATAGACAACATTGGATATCCTCCAGGATCTACCAGTAAGAACACACTTTTCTTTTCTGATCTCCCCATGGATAGGTGGGGGGGGCCTGTTGGAAGTTTCCTAGGTGCCTCCTCCTCCTCAGTAGAATGATATGGTTGAAAATTCAAGAAACACCCAAACTACTACTTAAAATGGATGTCCCTCAATGACTGCTTGTACTTTACCATCACCGGGTCTATAAAGATCTTTTCCAGGCATGGAATCTTCTCTGGATCCTTCCATGTGTTCTCTGATGGGAGTAATTATTCATACTTTTCCCATGGAATGGGAATCCCTGATATTTGGTGAAGATCCCCAATGCGGATATTGACCACCCTATGATTGAAATGGAATGTGTTGGTCCTGGATGACCACATACTCAGTAGATCCATCATCATGTGTTTCTACTAGTAGATGTGTAATTGAGAAGCTCGCATATCCTCATACAAGCCTACCCACCTCATATCTACCCCAAATTCATCACAATAAGCACATAAACAATAGGCCCAGACCCATTCATTCATGTAGTTTCTCCCTTGGAGCTGGTCCCAACTAGTGGTCCACCCTTTCTCTAGGTTCATAAATCCCACTTCATGAATTATTTGGTACTTTGGATGAGATACCTCTAGGTACAGCACTTTCCCATCAACATTGTTGATGTGGTTGTTGAGATAGTTAGTAGTGAAAATCATATAGTCCTTCTAGGTATAGAAATAATCATCCCAGAACCACTGATATTGTGAAGGCATGCCCCTAAACAAGTAATTTGGTTCATCTCTACTTCATTCAGGGTCGAAGAAATCACCCTTCAGACGAAATATGAAAAGTGGAAACCTCTTGAAGAGGGTGTGTTGCTTCTACCCTTGGGACAACAGCTCCTCCAGAGTATCATGATCAGAATGACTCCATACACATTCCTAAAGCATGGGATTGTTCTCCATTTCATCAATTCAAGAAATGACTTCATGGACTTCCCGATTAGCTTCTTATTTATCCATTTCATTATGGGAATATGTCAAATTTCTTCACTATTCACAAAGAACATTCATGAAGGTCATTTTGAACATCACAATTCATGGATCAAAGGATCACGTAGCCTCAAAGGACATGGCATGCTCCATAGAAGATATAATGGATCGTGATAGACCAGTTTTCAATGTAGCCTTCGCGGAGCACATATTTATGGAACCAAGTTCACGAAGAGCATTCTCGGGGGGTTTTAGAGCATTGTGATTCAATAAATCGACCACAAGTTCAAAGACAGAAAAAGAAAGACAGGCGGGCTCACACCATTTTTATTGGTACTATCCTTGAGAGCGTCACAACACGTCCTTGGCCTCCATGAGCTTCAGGACGATCTTACCCCAGTGCCTCTGTACGCCCTCATCATGAATTGACTTTGCGATCTACTTATTTTTTGCGATCTTACCTAAAACTATGAGCCTCATTTTCTTCTCAGATACCATTCTAGAGGGGGGTGGAGCCAAAATATGTGCCTTGAAATGGATCATCCATGAAAAATAATCAGGAAAGGGGCCTGCCTCACAAAGCTCCATCATAGAGCCCCATTTACATTGTGAATGGTGTGAATCCACTATAATTGGTTCCTTCACAACCACTATAGATAAAATAAGTAATCCATCGCGAGTCCAATGAACATCATGAAATCTACAGAGTAATGAAAGAGAAATCCATGATTATGACGTGGCCACCTCTAATCAAAAAGCTTCTTTTTCTCCATTGCACGCCCTTGGAGGAATGTGATACAAAGTTTCTATAAATAGGTGGATTAATCACCATCCCACTCACACACTGTAACAATTTTTACCCAGAACTTTCTATTTTTGAGATCCCATTTTGCGAAGCACCCTTTTATCCATGAACCAGTAATGAAAATACCTCACATAATGGTACCCGATTATTGAGAACCTTCTTTCCCTTTTCTTCCTTTTACTCCACTTGAAGTGGGGATTCCCATCATGCATCCCTATGACCATCGTGAAGGTAAGAGTTATTTTCAGAAACTAAGGAGTTTTTAGAGCATTCAACATTCATGAACCACCCTCCAAGCACATGTATAACCCATGTTTCAACTAGATTATCATGATTTGAGATGCTCCTCCCTTCACAAAGTCCATTTTTCCCATGCATCGTGAAACCTATTTCTTTGTAATGATTCCTCTCTTTGGAAAGAACTAGAGATTCAAGAAGCCCTTCTGTGTGAGAATTTGTGCTTCACAAACCCCTCTCCCATGATTCCCTCTATGCTTGTAAGAAGATATTTCAAGGTCCCCTAAGTGGTGTTTCATGATGTGTTGTCCAACCGTATACATCTTCTCATAGGAACACAAATGGACATTGCTTCCCTACATAGCCACACTAACGTGGATCCCTAAATTGTCCACTCCTCCAATACATTAATACTTGGAATTTCTTTTGTATTCCCTTCTCCAAGTGAGGATTAGTACAGGTTATGTAGGTCAAAGGTTTGAGGAGATATTCCTCATCATCCGAGCTGTTGTATGTTAAACTACATAACACTAATCATCCTCAACACATGATGTTAAACTATGATCACTACATGCATGACAAGCCCGAGAGGACCAGAGAGGGGATGGGGTTGGGAGTCCTTTTTCTTTATAGCTTTTCAAAACACCTTATATTTCCCTTTATTATTTATCACCATGTGAATCTCGGGCTGTCTCTACGTAAGCCCTGGCACAACATGACTGGGTCTTCCCTATACAATAGCCATATACTCCTCATACATCGTGTCACCCTCCTAGGGATTCTATCCTGGAGTATGTCCTAATCTCCACCATTCCTTGTGGATGCAACATTAATGACCTGATCATCATGTCTAAAACAGACTCTTTTTTATCACATCAAGTATGAATCAAGTGGGATTAGAGAAAGCAATGACAATAACATATTCTTTGGGATTATAACTATATGTAATCCCCAACATGTATTTGGGCCTCTAACCATGTGCCATCCCCATTACACCTATCTTTCTTGATGTTAAAATGTATTCCTCAGTGGACTACATGGAATATAATCCCAATCCTCTTAGTAGAGTACGTAAGAAACCTATCTGAGGTTCAATCCCATCGTTTCCCAACATCCATCTATCCATAACACTTCAAGTTAGTTCACTTTCATTCATCATGATGCTAAACTAAACCCTCTGAACTTCATGGGTTTTGATCTTTCTATTCTACACTGATCATGTAGGATACCTCCCCGAGGTTAAACCTCAATCAATGTTAAACCCTAGTGCTCCCCCCTAGCGGCATACGCTCCTGATTTGACATCTTCCCCTTCTGGGACATATCATCTAGATCCACCTCCCTGAGGTTTTTTGATCCATTAATATTGGATGCTAACCATGTGTAATCCCCCACATGTTAAAGGGTTTCTGTACTTTAGGTAAACCACAAACATATGTTGCTTTTCCTGGGGTAGCCAACAATGCATAATCCCCACTCAAACCATACTCTTCCAACAAAGAGTGTCCCTTCTTTGATTGTCCACTAACCATGTGTAAGCCCCAACATGTCTCTGGGTCTATATCCTTTGTGTTCACCCTAATTATATGCCCTTCCTTAACTGAATGGACTTTGATTCCCTAACACTAGGATAAATAAGATGGCTCCGGAGGTTTAATCCCATTATCCATTTCCCACTATGTTCTTTCATTCGATCCTTTGTATTTTGGGATGATCATGAACCAATACTAAGGTTATACATCCTTCAGGTCCCCATCCATGTGACCATTCTCAAGAGACACTTTATTATGTGTCTCATTTCCCCTAACAAACTATATGGACATTGATTCCAAGATACTAGGATACGTAGGAAACCTCCCTGAGGTTCAAACCCAATATTGACATCTTCACCTTAGTTCCATCACATTAATCTTCATCCTATGACACCCCCTCCATATCCATCCTGATCATTATCTCAACCGACACATCCTAGTGGGATCTCACTATTAATATGGGATAATAACCATTAATAAGCTCTGCACACCATATCCATCTAACCTAGAGAGCCCCTCTTATGATGGGATGCTAGCGATGTGTAATCCTCAAGACACCCTTTTGAACTATATGGGTTCCGATCCCTGTCTTATACACAGAGTATATAAGGAACCTCTTTCAGGTTCAATCCCAGCCAACGGTAAACATTGGTTCCCCCTCCTAGGTGTGAAGACTCTCTAATCCTCCCTTTGTGGTGTTCAGATCATCCTCTTTAGTGGGAAACCTTCCCTTTTTGGGATATGCCAAATTGGATCCTTCCTAATTGGGTGTTTTAATCCAACCATCTGGCAATCCTTCTAGGTGTACCCTCTTAGGGATGTACCCATTTGGTCCACTCTTATCAATGTTATGATCAGTATGATCTATCTCTTCCAGATTTTATACTCACGATGTACCCTGTGTTAAACATGGGAAGCCTAGGAAATCCTCAGAGACATGCCTATGGAATAAGAATCTATAAATTCATCGCGGAAATCCTTATGTTTCTAAAACCTTTAGAATCCCCCTAATAAGGATGAATGAAGGTGTTATAGTGTTCTAGAATCAAGACATTCCAAAGATGCCTCAACATGACTACTCCCTTGTAGATTTGATTAAGGATCTAACGTCCTTAAAGTGGCAACAAATTCTTCCCACCATTCGAAATCATGAGTGTATAGCATGAATTCCACCATTAGAAAAAGGCATCACGATCAAACATCACACCCCAACAGAAATCATTGAAAACCAATATTATATTACATGATCATACAGGAAATCCATTACAAAAACTTATATGCCTACATGAGTTATGATCGGTGTGAGAAACAAGGAGTGGTCAATGTTTATTCCACCACAAAAGGAGATAAAAAGTAAGGATAAGGCCAATCAATTTTGTGTTGGATGAAACAGGATATAGGTTATAGAAAACCCCACATATCTCATGGGAATAAGAATAAAGTCATACATAGTTCATGAAAACCATTTAGTTTAGTGTCATACAACAAAGAAACCAACCATGCAGTTTGACATCAAGTGGTAAGGATGAAGGTTTCTCAACATGAAAAAATGAAATTTTATGGCCTGACCCAAGACTGGATATTAGTGTTCCACTACATATCTTATAGTGGTAGGAAGAAATCCACATGTTTTTCTTGAATACAAACACTGAATAAGTGGGAAAATAACCATGTAGTTTAGTATCGTACAATATAGATGGATGATACATGACTTGGAAGAGAAGGAATAATGCCTAATGAATGCTTCAGGAGCATTTATAAAATCATATCATGAGAGGAAACATATATTTTTGATAATAGACTTCCTAATAAAATTTCCCAAGGCATCATATTCTTTGTGAATTGGGTAAAAATGCATTTAATTTTTTTTATGTAGATGTTTTCATACAATTTAACATCATCTGAATAGAGGGAAGGAAATCATAGCAATAATTTCTAAAGAAAAGAACATGCCTCATGCACCATTAAGTTTTAGAAGTTTACTAACTGTTAGTTCATGGCCTTCTATCACCTCTACCCAACCACCACCAGGATTGTTGATTCCTGGTTTTCCTCTTCTTCTATGGATTACACCTCATCACAACTTAATGGATACCTTCATCTTTCTGATTTAGGACAGATAATATTTTTTTCCTTCAAGAAGATTCTCTGTTAGTATCTGACTTATCAGGTGCCTAAGAGAGTGGCCTTCTTAGAGGTTCCCTTGACTCCATCTTCTTCCACATAAAAAAACACCCTAATGATATCTTTCTCCACATATTCTTTTATGGATGTGTCATTTCAGATCAAGTGGACCCCATTGTCATATTTTGGGTTGGATAAACTACTAATTAAAATGTTCTAAAACATCATGAATTCATGGTATCTGACTAAATAGACACATATTTATTTTATTAATAGGAATGATTTTTGTATAGTTCCATTCTCCAATGAGGATTTCTTCATGTTTTGGTGATGGAGCCCCAGATCTATCTAATGATGAAGGTTCTGATTGTTTTTTGGGTTGATGGAGGACCATTTTATAAGAGACTCTTTGGGAGTGGAAAATTAGATATCTCTTATATGGTTACCTCTCCCACTTCAAAATTTTTCCATCTTTCATGGGATCAGTGTTTCCTTATGATATTTTCTATACAATAATGAGTAGACTCTATAGCTTCAATAAGTGGTGTTAGAATGAATATATGTTGACTTGGACCTCACCCAGACCCTTTCTTTGAGGATTTTTCTGTGCGTTGAGGTAATGGTTGACTAGGATAAACATCTATTTTACCCTTTTCATCCAAATTTCTATACAAGATATCAAATTCAAGGAAACTCATTTTCACTTTTTTAGGGGAGTCATATGTATTAACAAAAGAGTTTTCATCCAGAAAACTTGATCCATCTTAGGGAATCATGTTTGATGAATATCAGGGCCACCTCCACGGCCTGATCTCATAAGGGTGACTGACTGCGAGACAATGTGACTCTTTCTGCATTTATTCATCGTGTGACAAGATTATCTTCCATTGATATTGTGAAAACATGTGAGGTGGTCCCTTAGTCCATGGTGGTGGTCCTAGATTTGTAGTACAACTCTAAATTTTAATTTCCCCAACCACTTGTGTCTAATCATGTTGGTTTTTTGCCTCTTTTTCATTCAAATGGTAATAGTTAATTTTCCAATATGAGTCTTGAGACACCTATCATAATGATTTTTTGGATTCTTTCATAAGTGATAAAATATAGTTTTTAGTCGATTGGGCATGTTTCCTTTCCTTTACTAAAACTGACCTTGTCATTGTTCACCGTGTCACTGCAACCATCCTTGCTTTTCCAACCATAGGATAGAATTTTAAGGAGAAAGAGTTACTAGATTCTATGGTTCCTCTATACGAGACTCTAGTGGGATTGTTTTAGATACCTTATCATGGTAAGAGGGTGTCCCCTTTCTCTTCCCATGAGTTAGATGCTCTGTGAGATTATTTTGGCCCTTCTAACTCCTTAGATATCACATTGTCCAATATCTACAATGTATTGTTTCAGATTTGGATGACTCCCATTTAGAATCTCATTTTATATCCCTACAATCTAGTGGTGCACGTACCAGGGACCAGGATAAATTAAATCAATATACTTATCTTTTTTTTCATAGTGGGTCCTTGATTCCCAAGGCCAAATCCAGGCATCTACATCTTAAATAACCTCCCCAATAATTGGGAATGCCTAAGTCCTTGGTGATCGAGATAAGACATATTTTTATTTTTTAGAAATTTGTTGATCAAAATTTTATTTTATGGATATTACGAAGCCTAAAAAACATGATTCCAAGATCTAAAATTTCTCTTTGATATTGGGAATAAGTTTTTTTCTTTATTTTGACCATTTCAATAACCATATATGTGTTTAATGGAAGAACTATATTTCAGTGGAATTGGTTGATGTTTCTAACCTGTATCTTATAGGTAATGTTATTGGATATAATTTTAAATATACATTTTCCTTAGTATATTCCAAATGTGAAGCTAGATAAAGGGAATATCATTGGAAAAATATTGATGAGTTTGGTCTGAGGAATTCATCATGGTCAGTTGGGGGTGATTTCAATATCATAATTGATCTATTGGAGAAAAAGGGAGGTGGAGTTTACCCTAGAAGAGATCATCACATGATCTCAAAATTTTGATCTCGAAACAGCCTTATGGACCTAGTATTTTCAGGGGAAAAGGTCATATATTGTTACAACAAAAAAGGGAACTCTTCGAACAAGGGTTTTATTGGACTGTTGTTTTTTAAACATTAAATAACACACATAATTTTTGAACATAACGTTCGAGCACCTCATGAGAGATATTTGGGATCATGCACCCCTCCCCATTCATCTAGTGAAAAAAAATCATTTTTATATTATAATCGCTGGTCATCTAATACCAACATTAAGTATATAGTTTTTGAGTTATAGATGATTCCCATGTAAGAGTTTATGTGGATGGTTTAATACAATATGATTCTATGTCTCATAAGATACCACCAAACCTGGATCAATTATAAGTCATCTCATGTTATCAAAATAGGGGGTATTAATGAATAGATTGATTTAATTGAGAGTAATTTAGAATCTAGATAGGTTGATGATGGTTTTTGTACACTACATGATAGGAAAAATCAACCTGTGGAGATAATTCTTGAACAAAAAAGGATCACCTGTGAGAATTTGGGAGCGACATTGTTGAGGGAGGTTATAATGAACTATGAATAACATAAATAGAAATTAAATTATTTTTGTAGAATATATCATACATTTCACAAAAACACACCCATGTATCATATTAGTTTAGTGCCTTTGGAAACATGGAAAACGAACTTCGAGTTTGGTGAAGGTTCTTCAATGTTTCCTACTATGATCATCCACACAAATTTAATTATAACATAGGGAAATGAATCTAATAAAAAGGGTGAGATAATTTTCTCAATAAATTAAAAAAGGAATACATCAATCATATCATTATCATAAGACATAATAACATAAAAAACATTTTATAATTTTATCCAAAAAATCAAAGAATCATGATATCATTCATGGGATAAATCATAGAAGTTCATAGTAAAATAAAAGAACATTTTTCATAAGATAATAACGTAAGGAATTATATTATTTCAAAAACATAAGCATATAAAATCATTTTCATATTAATAAAGGATCATTGTTAATACCAGCATAGAAATTTTTTTCCCTAACTGAACTTTGGCCACTCCTCATTCTTACCCTGTATGACTGAACTGAGATTACTCCTATTAAAATCTTGTATTACTAAACCGAGTTTACTATTGTTCTAGTAATATATTACTAAACTAATTTCACATCCCATTTCATCTCGATCAATCACATGAAATATAAATTTTTAACCAATATGTTGAAAGTATATATATGTCCCACCCCTCACATAATGAATACCATACATATGTGTTCCACCAGAATAGAAATCATATCAGAACCCATAAAAAAGAAATGGGTCGCATAAACATCATTAAATTCTAACATAACCCATGGAAAAGAAATGTATTTCATAAATATAATTCCATCATAAAAATATATTAACCAGATGAATAATAGGGATAATCTGATTGAAAAATATCCACCTTAAAACATAAGTAATATCAATGAATTTTATTGTATATGGAAAATGATCTTCAAATATAACTTAAAAATAATTACTAAGAATCATATACATTCATATTTGAAAACATTTTATTTTTAATTTTTTTCAATTTTAAAATAAAACATTTTCATTGGGTATAACCTTGTAATATTTTAAATGAAACTTTATAGAATTAAGGCTTCTTGATGGAGGAATATTCCAGTCATTCTGTATATGTAAAAAAACATTACCTCCATATATTTTTGTAAGAAAAGTAAAAAAGATCCTTTTTTAGAAAACCACAAAAATGTGATTTACAAACCATTTCATAAAAATTTAAACATGAGAAAAAATAACATTAAATATTCATAAGATAATAATAAAAACTTTTTTGAAAACATTTTTAGAAAATATGGATGGGAAAGATAAATATTCAAAAATGGAAATTTAAAATGAATCAATACCAATTAATGATGAAACTTATAAATAATAACTTATCAATTTAGAATAAATATAATTGAATTTATAATGAAATAAATAAAATTTTATGGATATATAAATACTAAAATCATCAGAATAATACTCATAAAATACACTCATGGAACGTATATACACCACACAAATGAATCAAGTAGTGTATAAGGCATGTGTACCATAGAAATAAAAGTGTGATAAAAATCTCCTTCCATTATTCAGGGATATATATAATACCATATATGATTTAATTGTGAATTTATATTACTATATTATTAACAATTTCAAGATGAAGTTTGGTTCAGGGAAATAACCACTTTTTTTCATTCATGTTTTGACTTGTTATCCTTGGTCCAATTATATAGATCCAGATTCCATCATATAAATAATGATAAAAATATATAAATATAATATATATTCATTATATATGTAATCATGGTGATTCATAAAATATAGATATAGAAAATAAAATGTACAGTTCATGGTGACAGTAGGTCGTACATAAACTCTATTTTCATTTTTTTTCAAATTAAAAGAAATAAAATTATATGATATATAGTCATTGTATAATTATTTTTATGATATATATATCATTTATATTCCTAAAATTCAAAATTATTATGAAGCATGTGAGATATTGTTGAAAATTGAATCAGATTGCATCGTGGAGATGGTAAGCCATACATACGTAAAAGTGACATTATTATTTACCAAAAGATTAAATGGTAAGAAATAGATATATGATTTTATCATTAAAAACTAAAATAATGTGATAAATTTTATATATAAACACTAATCCAATCATAATTCCCAACCATAAAATATGGTTATAGAAAATAAATTTTATCACTATGTTGAAATGGTAAGTTGTAAGCGTGCATGAGCGATACATTTATTTCTTGTTCAATGGGAAAGGCCAGCATAATGGTATTTTCATAATCATAATAAAATTTTAGAATATTTAAGACTATGAAATTATTATTCTTTGATATATATCATATATTTAGATGAGGTAAACAATAGTAGAAAAGAGAGTGATCCGTTAGAGCACTTACCACTCTTTCGAAATGGATACATTATATCTTCTCTAATAGACTATATAGTTGGTCATTTGGGAAGAAGAGAACCTATATAATGTGTCTAGATAATTTGAGAATAATATTTGGTAGATTATGGTCGATCTATAAGAATCAATATGAGGTTAATAAGTGAGGGAGGTGGTTCCATTTTATAATTGAGGTGAGGGAGACTATTAGAATTTCAAAAAATATTAATTTATAATAAATTAAATCTCAATCCAAATATATAAAAAATTTAATGCATTATAAGATTATATTATATTAGGATATAATCTCATCAACCAATATATTCTTGAAAAAATTTTGGTATTATTTTAAATAATATCATTTTAGTAAACCCTTGGTTAACCTATTTAAATATTTACTATGGTAATACATCTTAATGTTGTAATTTCTACTTATGTGATATAAATTAGATTATGAATGAAAAATTTAAAAAAAATTAGACAATATTATATATATATATATATAATTATATTTAAATATATTTTATGATTTTTAAATAATTTAATAAAATATTATTTCTATAAAATATCATTATTGACAATTTTGACACTATTCAGTACTTGTACTTCTACAGCTGTCAAGATAACAAGTTAAATTTGAAGAAAATATTTTTTTTATATCGATAATAGTTTATTTGTATCTATAAAATTATTTTTTCAGATTAATTTTAAAAAAAATTACTTATTGTAAAAATTTTAATTACATTTATTTGATATTTATATTAATACCATAATTAGTACATCACCATCATGTACTTAATTATTATACTTATTTGTTCATTAATAAATTAAGAAAAATACCATGAAGAAGATAAATATTAACTATTTAATAATAATATTTATAGAAAAATATATCCTTTGGGTAAGAATATATTAAAACTAATATAATATTTAAAACATTAATGTGATATCTTTGAATTATTATTAAATAAAATATTAAAAAAATAATAATATCATATAAGTGACCCAAAAAGTTAGAAAAACATTAATATCATGAAAATATGTTTATTAAGTTAAACATTTACATTAATATTCATTCATAAAATACTTTCTTCCCATTTGGACACATTAGGGTCATTTAAGACAATTAAAGTGACATTTTGTGTCCTTCTTTGATTTAAATATTATAGTTGTGATTTTCAGGGAAAAGTGACCATTAAAAAACTTAATTTAGATCCTTATCTGTTAAGGTTCTATGATTAATCATCCAATAAATTTTTTCCTTGTTTTAGAGTTATTTTATAGTCTCTATAAATTAATTTTTATCCCAAATTACCCAATTTTCAATTTATCGCGATAACAAATTTACTATTATTACTATTCCTATTTTCCAAAGACAAATGGTAAATATTCAAAAAAATAATACCTTTTGAATCCTAATTTTTTATA
Source organism: Viscum album (assembly GCA_963277665.1). NCBI lineage: Eukaryota > Viridiplantae > Streptophyta > Magnoliopsida > Santalales > Viscaceae > Viscum > Viscum album. Next base: position 68,022,433 of record OY728127.1, on the reverse strand, counting down.
TTTTTTTACAATTCAAAACTAAAAATTTTCATTATTTTATTTAAAAGAAAAAATGTTTTTATAATAAATTTATATATAAAATAATCTCAAGAAACCATAATTGGATTACTTTAAATGAAAATCATCTAATTACAATTTTAAAATAATCCAAATGAAAATTTTACCTTTTAATTACATTAAATTGAAATACAATATGGAATAAAAATGAGCATTTTCACTATTCATCAAAACATGAGACTTATCAAACAAAATACAAAAAGTTCCCCCAAAGTAAATTTTGATATAAAAAATTTAAATAATAAGTTTATTTTTCAAATTGAATTTATAAAAATTTCAAAAACTATTTTTAAAACAAGTTCTCTATAAAATATTGAAAAACTATCTTTTTAGAAAAATACATATTTTATGTGTAAAATTAGATTTGCTTCATATATCATGCCTCAAAACACATATTATGAATGCTAAACATTATGTAGAATATATTTTAATTACATATTAATCATATAATCTAAAATTAGTTATTTGTTTATTTATTATTATATCATACATGTTTTCATTTAAATATTTTTTCAGAAAAACTTTTCATTTTAATTTGAAAAGGGTTTTACACTCATTTATAATTAATTTGGAAAAAAATATAAATAAATTTTTAATTTTTTCATAATTAAGGTAGTCTAGTTCATATACTTCATTCTAAAAACTAGGTTATAAATTTATAGTTCAAATACTAATAATAATATGATATTTTGTAGAAACTCAGTGTTTCATGTAGCACATGATAAGACAGTGTTGAGGGTAACAAAAGCTTAACATGGTGTCAAAAAAGGAAATATATCAGATGATTTAAAAGTATATATATCAAAAAAATGATAGTTTGTTACATTATACCCCCTTAAAATGAATTTCCCCATTGAAATTCATTTTGGTTATCAAAGATTTAATACATGAAAGTATCTTTCATGGAAACCCAAATCATAAAAATGAATACTAAAACTCCCATTAAAAAGGGAAAATTGGAAACATAATAGTTACCTAATTAACTCATAATTAGGGTTCAACAATAGGAAAAATAGGTATAAAGTGAAAGCATGGACATGGATTACAAATCTAACTATCATGTTCGGATGGGGAGTGATAGAGAATACGATTAGGAAAAAATTAATAATCACAAAGATGTAAATCTACGATGATCTAAGGGATCATTTTATTCATAGAAAATTGTGGTATTATGATGAAATTTTTGGTTTCAATATCCTTTATATAGAATTTTTTATGAGAGGAAATACTTACTTGATATTATTACATTTAAAAAGTTAAATTGCATTCTTTAATTATTCCTTGATCAATTTCCACTTCATCTATTTTTCCTAGAAATAAAAGTGAAATTTTTCATTCCTAAAGAAATAGCAGATCATGAGATCAATAAATGAAATTATAGGTCATTGCACATATCTTTACCTAACATCCCCAAAAAAATCAACATAGGTTATCAAATATTCATAAATCTATATATAGAGATATTATATTTCAATATCTAAAACATCATCCCAATTTCAATGTAAAATATTTCATAATTAAAAACCATGATTCTCAAAAGAAGTTCATGAAATTTATAGAATCAACTTATCATTTATTCTAAAAACATATTAACATAGCTCTTAATTTTCTCACACAAATTATTTGAGGACCATTATCATGTATTCTCTTAAAACATGGTAAAAACATGAGTTACCAAAAAACTATAACAAAAACATGCATGATTTAAAAAATTAACTCTTTCCTCATACCATAAATCCATAAATTCTATAAAATCAAAACCTGATATCATAAACCTATCTCTTAACATATTATTCCCAAGGACATTAATACCATCCTATAAATTTTTTCACAATCATGCATTTCTTTATTTAATTATCCTTAAATTGTTCACATATTATGAGGTACCCTTCCCTTAATCATTTGTTCTCCAAAAATATCATCATACCACCTCAAACACTTTTAAGGGTCACTAGTACCATTCATCATATGATTTAAAATAATTATGAAAAACCTATAGGAGACCAATCCTTATAATCTTCATTATTCATTAATACTATAAGAGTACTTATACAACATTATTCGTGAATTCCATTACATAAATTCTCAATTATTTAACCAATTATTTGGAATCCACCATATCACCAATAGTGATCTCATAAATTTTTTATTTTTATTTGAATTTAAGAGGTTTCTTATGTTGATCATCATCATTAACTCTAATATTTGGGTACTTATAAGAAAAATTCCCCTTTCCCATGAACTTGAAGCAATGTTTTGTGGGGGGTTCATCCTATGAAGCATTCTCTCTATTCACATATTTAGCTAAATACACACCATTACTTCAGCATTCATTTTACAGATGTCTTAACTTTCCACACATGAAATATTTAATAGTCCCCTTTAAACAATCTCTATAATGATTTTTTCCACACCTCGAGCATAAAGTAAATCTAATATTTTTCTCTCAATAGTTTTTAGATTCTCCTCTGAATTATATACTAATTTTCTTATGAAAACTATGAGATAGAAGGGAAAATTCAGTCTCATTTTTTGTGAGAAGAATACAGGGAATTCACTTACTAAAAAATATGTTATTGACCTCATCAAATTCATAGAGTAAATTTGACATTTTTTTCTTATATTATTGATAATTTTACACAACTAAATTACTTCTCCTTCTAAGGGATAAGTTCCCATATTAAAATTTTCACATTATGAATTACTGATAAAAAATAAAATTATTTTCAATGGCACATATCCATTTCTCTGAAACTAGTGGATTAGTGGTTCCCCTAATAGAAGGTGGACATGACATTAATAATTACGTAAGAAAATGGTGTTCCCTTTTTAGGTGATCTAGAAGTCTAGAATGATTCTGATCATGATTGGTTGTGCGGTCATAGAAATAAGTTTTTTAATTACATCATCCATAACATTCGATAGCTCATAAGGTCTAGAATTTCCGTACCAAACAATGTTCCATCAGGTTCCAACCATTCAATAAAACCAAAAGTATAGTGTGAGTAAAAACAAATATTGTGAGAATATCATACAATCAAGGGACTGTACTTTCAATCTATTTAATATTACGTTTAATCCTAGGTTTTCAATGATCATTACTAAAATTATAGGATTATAATATATACTTATAATTATCTTTAGGGACCGTACTAAGGGTTTCTCTTTCTAGTTTATAAATTTTGACTAAAACTATGCCTCTAATACTAAAAATAACAATCTAGGATTAACATACATATAAATTACATCATTTTTAGGAATATTTCATACACAAAACAAACACATTCCCAAAGATCGTATTATTTTAGTACCTCTAAAATCCTGGAACAGAATTTTCTAGTATGTTGAAGGATCTTCAATGTTTCCCACAAAGATCTTCTAAAAACATTTCTTTATAATCTAGGGAAATGAATCATATGAAAAGGGTGATATTAAATTCTTAATAAGGGTAAAAACTGTAAAGACCCGTAAATTTCAAGGAAATTTTTTTCCTAATTTTTGTTTGGAATTTTACAAGAATGCAGTTTCTGACGGTGCCTGATTCCGAGGCCCGGTGTGCCCGGAATCATTTTCTGAAGTTTGGCTCGGGTACGTTCAGTGAACGGACGAGCGGGTTTTTCTAACTTTTGAACCGGTGCCCGGAATCGAATTCTGAGGGCACCGATGAAATCGCAGTGCCGGTATTCGCTTATAAACGCCTCTTCCGGATTTGCGTTTGCTTGGGTGTGGTTTTTAATTTTCGGGCTTAAAGTTAAGAAATAAAATAATTTTGCGACAGCTTTATTTTATTTCACTTAAGCCACATGGAAGCCACTTGAAGCCACTTAAAGGAGGCTTGAACTGTGTTGAACTGGATAGGATGCTATCCAGAAATATCCTACCCCCTTGGTAGGATATTTGTGAGGTGGGGCCCGCACGAGCCCCGCAGTTTCTTTCCGCTAAGAAACGCACCCGTGAAAACCCTTCATAATGAAAGTCAACCGACGCGTTTTCTAAATTCTTAACAGACCATTTAATTGGGCGGTTTATTTCTTGAATTAAATGGGCTGTTTCTTTCGTGATTTAAATGGGTCGTTTCTTTCGTTGAATTAATTCAACGAATTGATGAATCGTTTCTTAACCAGTTTTTCAAATTCGTTGGCGTAATAATAAAATAAGACCAACGCTTAACCTCTGGTTATTTGCGCTTGAGAAGATTTGGGAGAACCCTGGCAACTTCTTCTCCCTCGCGAAGAACGCGAAGAACGCCGAACCCGGAAATCGACGACGCCTTCGCCCGAGACGCTCTTCTGATCTCCGATCTCCGATCACCGACCATTCGAGGTGAGTGCTTTCGGATTTCTTCTCAAGTTCTTTTCTTTGGTTTTAAACGAAACACAGATTTAAATATTAATAATTTAAATCTGTTGTTCTTGATTCGTTGAGCTCGCCGACTCAACGCCGGAATCCGCGACGACGCGACGCCTCCCCGCGACGACGCGACGATCGATCTCTTCTGCGACGGTCTCTTCCGCGAAGAACGTCCGCGCACGACGATCATCAAGGTAGGGATTCATTTTGGAAAATTAACCCTTTTTAATTTTCTCATGAACGTTCTTGAAAATTAAAAAGCCGGTTTTCAATGAACAATTTTATTTTAATTAAAATTGTTGGATCATGTGTTGATCGTTTTTCTCCCGGTTGTTTATCTCTAACGCGGAGGGTGCGGGCCGAACGAACACGGCCCGACGACCCTCCGCTGTTCTTCGTTTCGTGCGGATTTGACGGTCGACGACGGAACGTGCCGCAGCGGATGGTTGACGATCCCGCAGTAAAGAACGGATCCCGGGAGGAGCAACGGCGCAGACGGGAAGGAAAACGGGCCACCGGAGCGACGCCGGCGGCCCGCGGAAGTTGCCGGCGGCGCGGGTCACCGGCGGCCGGAGGCGGCGGCGCCCCGGCGCGCCGCCGGACGAAATCCGCCGCGGCTGAAGCCGCGGCGGCGGCGGCCAAACGGACCCGCGGCGCGCGGGTCCGGTTCATCCGGGCGGACGCGGCTCAGCGCGTCCGCGGCTCGCCAGCGCGGCCCGCACGCGGGCCGCGGTCCTTCCTCAAGCCGCGGGTCAGCGCCCGCGGCTTCCACCCGCGCGGCTCGGCCAAGCCGCGCCGGCCGAGCCGGACCGGCCCTGGCCGGGCCGGTCCGGACCTGCCGGGTCGGGTCGACCCGGTTCAGGCCGACCCAGGGGGGGGTCGGGCCGGGTCGGCCCGGGCCCGTACCCCCCATCTTCGGACGTTTTCGTTCAAACGCCCGTATCTTGAGATTCGTGCCTCCAAACGACTCGCCGTCAGCGGCAACGCGATCCTTGGATCGAGATGGTCGTTTCGGTATATCGAACTCAAGGTTTCGGAATACTTTGAGTTCGGCCGGGTTGGTTCGTACACGAGACCAACCGGGCCCTCGGAGCGGAAACGCTCATATCTTGAGCTACGGACGTCCGATTGACGTGCCGTCAGCTTTGTTGAATTCCTCTAAGTGAGACGGATCTTTTGGCATACTTCGCCAGAGGTTTGGACGCAGGTGGAGTGTGGTAGGGTTGGTTTTTCCTTAAAAACCAACCGGGCCCCTGGGACGAAAATGCCAATATCTCTCAGACCGGGTGTCCGATTGACGCGCCGTCTGCGACGTTGAGTTCCTGTTGACGATACGGAACTTTTGGATACATCAACTTCGGACTTCGTGTCAGTTGATTTATCAGCCTCTCGGCTCGTGGAGCGGACCTTCCCGAACGAGCTTGCTGTGTGCGGGAACCCTAGTGCTGGCTGCGACTGCTACTTCGACAGCGACGACCGTGCAGAGATCCTCAGTGGACTGCGGCGACGACAGTGCAGAGATCCTCAGCGGACTGCGACGACTAATGCACTCAGCGATCCTACGTGGATCAGTGCTACCGGTCCTGTGTGGGCCCGATCCTGTGTGGGTCCGATCCTGCGTGGGTCAGCGCTCAGCTGTTCTGTGTGAGCCAGCGCCTACAGGTCCTGCGTGGGCCCGGTCCTGTGTGGGCCCGATCCTGTGTGGGTCATCTCTCAGCGGTTCTGTGTGAGCCAACTTCTACAGGTCCTGCGTGGGCCCGATCCTGTGTGGGTCACTGCAAGGTTAGTACCTATCGATCCTTCGTGGGTCCGACGACTTAGATGGTTCAATGATCATCTTTATCGTCATCCGAAGAAGTATACCTGTGTGAGCTGAATCTTGTGTTACTCTCCTTTGTGGATTGTGTTGCTCTAACCTGCGTGGGTATACGTTTTGCTTTCCTGTGTGGACTGGGTTGTGCTTGGGCTCGGACGTTGGAGCCGAACGGGAATTGAAGACTTAGGTATATGTATGGGCATATACCTAAGTCGTGTCAGATGTTACTTCGTGATTGTATCTTTCCTTTGTGGATTATCCTTTGTGGATTTCGGGAGACCTTCGGGGGTCTCGGGGTCCCTACTGAGTAGCTTATACTCACCCCTGCACGGGCTATGCCCGCACTTCGTGGTGTTGGTTGCAGACGACGGACAGCGCTGATCGTGGAGGAGGCGTGCGGAGCAGGACAGTACCTGGAGGTGGACCACTGGGCGGGACGTACTCGGAGCGGTTAGGTGGACCCGAGGAGCAGTGGAGGCTATCTGTACCCACCCTTCAGGTGGGACTTCCGGAGGACGGCTCGACGCTGCAGTTTTTCCTTTCAGTTGTACTTTACAGTTGGGCTTGTATTTCCGGCCCCTTTTTACTTTCAGCACAACTTGTACAGTTTTACTTAGTGTTTACTTTTCCGCTTGCTTGCTCTGTGGTGCTTGTATACTATTCAAAGGCAATGCCTTCCCTTTTTGTTGGGATTTACGCCTTGGTGCTAGTCGCCAGCCCCTGGCCTATGGAAGGCGGGCTTGGGGTAGTCACGACACGGGCCCGAGGACGGGTCGTGACAAATTGGTATCAGAGGTGGTCGGTTCTACCGCAGACTCTGATCTTTCTTCTATGTGAAGCAAAAGTGTTTAGTGTATTGAGTGTGTTTATCAGTCCAGGGAGTCCAGTGTTGGTGCGGCGGCCGACGTATCCATTCACCAGGACCCTGACTTCTGATTCCTTACTTAATGTACGAAAACATTGTTTGCATGTGTGTTTCAAGTTTTCTTTGTGATTACTTGTGTCAGCTCACCAGGTATACTGTTATGACCGTGGCATACTTGTTTCCTTTTCAAGATGGCACGACGACAGCAGCCAGCTAGGGTTCCCAGAGTAGGGCGCGACGACAGCCCGCCGAGCGACGAGGCCTCGGTACAGGGCCCGTTGACAGCAGAGGCACCGGCAGTACCTTTACCCGCCGAGCCCCCGATGCTTCCAGCACTGGCAGCTGACGACGCACGACGCCTTGGAGCTCTGCAAGAGTTCCAGCACCAGCGACCACCCAGGTTCCGTGGGGAGTCGAACCCCCAGGCAGCCGAGGACTGGCTGGAGGCGGTCGTCCGAGTTTTCAGGCTAGTGAGGACGCCAGCAGACCTCATGGTGATCCTCGCGGTGAGCTTACTACACGCAGCAGCCGGACGCTGATGGAGCCTGATGCTCCAGGTACACGATGAGGCCTCCCTCATCTGGACGGACTTCGAGAGCCTCTTCCGCTCAGAGTTCGTCCCGACCACCCTCCGAGCGGTGCGCATCCAGGAGCTTCTTCAGCTGCGGCAGGGCAGCTTGACGGTCGCTCAGTACGCGGCGAGGTTCACCGACCTTTCTCGGTACTCGACAGACATGGTACGGGACCCCTTCTTCCGGGCCCGGACCTTCGAGAAGGGTTTGAGACACGAGATCAGGGCATCGCTGATCTCCCTCAGCATCCCGACCCAGGCAGGGGTACTGGAGCGAGCCCTCCTGATCGAGAGCTTCTTGGCTGAGTCCACAGCGAGACCCACCGCAGGGCGGCAGATAGCGGAGTCTTCGACAGCTGGTAGCCGGCGGATGACTCAGGGTTCCCGGAGGACCAGACCTTCCGGCAGTCGACCTCGGGACGCTGGCTCAGCAGTGCAGGGCACCCGGCCCGGAGCCAGCCTTCCGAGAGGTAGACAGTGCTACGAGTGCGGCGGGCAGGGCCACATGGCTCGTGACTGCCCGACCCGTCGTACCGAGGGGCAGCAGAAGGTGGAGGGGCCACCCAGGCAGAGGCAGAGGGTCGACCGTGGTGGTCCGCAGGGAGGAGGCGGACGAGGCAGAGGAGCTGGCCGAGCAGCAGGTGGTGGGCGACGCTTTGAGGCTCTGCCACCACCACCACCAGGAGGCCCGCCCCGACCACATGAAGCTGGAGGGCAGAGACTGGCTCAGCTCCAAGCAGCGGAGGCCTACGACCACGGCGCGCCAGAGATGATTCGAGGTACGATCTGTGTCTATTCCACCCTTGCTACAGTTCTGATAGACACAGGAGCGAGTCACTCTTTCATAGCCACTGCCCTTGTTCGGAGCTCGGAAATTCCGACAGAGCCGTTGGCTCGATCCTTGCGGCTAGAGACTCCTACGGGAGCAGACACGACGATTACGCACTGGTGCCGGCAGTGTGAGCTTACTCTAGGAGGCGAGAGCTTCGGCTGGGATCTTCTTGTAGCAGCGTCGAGGCCTTACGACGTCATTTTGGGCATGGATTGGTTATCTACGGTCCATGCTCAGATTGACTGCTTTAGGCGCAAGGTGCGTTGTGTGCTCACCGACGAGAGCAGGTTCACCTTCACCGGCGAGAAGGGAGCCTTAGCAGCACAGGATGGACTCACGCAGAGGAGAGGTCAGCCCATCACTCATCAGTTGGCTAGCCTCATCCTGGGAGCAGTTAACGTGCGGAGTCCCAGTTTCCCTGCAGTGGTGGATCAATACGCGGACGTCTTTCCCGACGACGTTCCAGGACTACCTCCTCGCAGAGAGGTAGACTTTTATATTGACCTGTACCCCGGGACAGCCCCGATATCCACTCCAGCATATCGGATGGCCCCCACTGAGCTTCGAGAGCTGCGAGTACAATTGGAGGACTTGCAGGGCAAGGGGTTCATCCGACCCAGTGTTTCGCCCTGGGCTTCCCCGATTTTGTTCGCCAAGAAGGAGGACGGGAGCTTGCGACTGTGTGTCGATTATCGTCGCCTGAATCAGGTGACAGTGAGGAACAAGTATCCGCTACCCAGGATTGATGATCTCTTCGACCAGCTCAAGGGAGCACGGTGGTTCTCGAAGATAGACCTCAGGTCAGGCTATCATCAGCTTAGAGTTCGAGACGAGGATGTGCAGAAGACGACCTTCAGGTGTCGGTATGGCCACTTAGAGTTCTTGGTTATGCCTTTCGGCATGACCAACGCTCCAGCAGTGTTCATGAGCCTCATGAACAGGATCTTCCAGCCATACCTCGATCGATTTGTCGTGGTCTTCATCGACGACATTTTGGTGTACTCGACGACGGAGGAGGAGCACGCCTACCACCTGCGTGTTATACTAGACACACTCCGAGAGCACCAGCTTTATGGAAAGCTCTCGAAGTGTCAGTTCTGGTTACATGAGGTCCACTTCTTGGGGCATGTCATTTCTGAGGCGGGAGTTGCCGTGGATCCCGCGAAGATCGAGGCAGTGCTAGATTGGGAGCCACCCAAGAGCGTGACAGAGGTGCGGAGTTTCTTGGGCCTGGCCGGATACTATTGGAGATTTGTGCCGGACTTATCCAGAGTTGCGGCCCCACTCTCAGCGTTGACGAAGAAGGGGAAAGCCTTCGTGTGGTCAGACAGATGTCAGCAGAGCTTCCAGGAGCTGAGGCAGAGGTTGACCAACACACCTATCTTGAGGTTGCCTGAGGAGGGAGTTGGTTACGTAGTCTACTGCGATGCATCAGGGACCGGACTCGGGTGTGTCCTGATGCAGGAGCGGGCCGTGATTGCCTACGGATCACGTCAGTTGAGGCCTCATGAGAAGAACTACGCTACCCATGACTTGGAGTTGGCAGCAGTAGTCTTTGCCCTGAAGACATGGAGACACTATCTGATGGGAGAGCGCTTCACAGTCTTTTCTGACCACCAGAGTCTCAGGTACATCTTCTCTCAGAAGGACCTGAACCTAAGACAGCGGCGATGGCTCAAGTTCCTCCAGGACTATGACTTTGAAATAGTCTATACTCCTGGGAAGGGGAACGTGGTGGCTGATGCCCTCAGCAGGAGGACGGGCATCCAGCTACTTGAGGAGGCGACAGAGCAGCTAGCCGCTTTGCAGATATCCTTCGTGGATAGAGACGGAGTAGCCTTCCTTCAGTCTCTCACAGTCTCTCCTCCACTTCTTCAGCGGGTCAGAGAGGCACAGCATGGGGATGTTGACTGTGAGACTCGGCGTGCACAGATATCCTCGGGACAGGCACCTGATGGTTTCTCCCTTGGATCAGAGCACGATGTCCTTTTCAGAGGACATACCTTGGTACCAGTCGCCTTACGAGAGGAGGTGCTGAGAGAGTTTCACACTTCTCCGTTGGTGGTACATCCTGGAGTGGCGAAGATGTACCAGTATCTCGGGCGACAGCACTGGTGGCCGGGCATGAAGAAGGTTGTGGCAGAGTTCGTTTCACGGTCCCTCACCTGCCAGCAGGTGAAGGCAGAGCATCAGGTACCAGCAGGCTTGGTACAACCCTTGGAGGTCCCGGAGTGGAAGTGGGACGGGATATCTATGGACTTTGTGACTGGACTTCCACGCACTTCTAGAGGTCACGATTCCATATGGGTGATTGTTGACCGACTCACCAAGTCGGCACACTTCTTTCCCATCCGAGAGCAGGGCACAGTGGAGAGCTTGGGGCGTCTCTACGTTCAGGAGATTGTACGACTTCACGGTGTGCCATCGACCATCGTCTCCGATCGGGACGCTCGTTTTACTTCCCGGATTTGGAAGGTGTTGCAGGAGGCGTTCGGGACGCGACTACGTCTGAGCACCGCCTTTCACCCTCAGACGGATGGTCAGACGGAGAGGACCATTCAGACTCTCGAGGACATGCTCCGTGCATGTGTCCTCGACTTTGGTCGTAGCTGGGAGGACCACCTACCCTTGGTGGAGTTCGCGTACAACAACAGCTACCACTCCACCATCAGGATGGCACCCTACGAGGCATTGTACGGCAGGCCTTGCAGATCTCCTTTGTGCTGGACAGACCCTGGAGAGTCAGCACTTGTGGGACCAGAGATGGTCCGGGCCACGACAGAGAAGGTCTAGCTCATCCAGGAGGGGATGAGGATAGCACAGAGCCGGCAGAAGTCATATGCTGACAGGAGGCGGAGGCCACTAGAGTTCGAGGATGGTGACCACGTCTTCTTGCGGGTCTCACCTCGACGTGGTTTGAGGAGATTTGGCCGAGGCGGCAAGTTGTCTCCACGCTTCATCGGGCCTTTCCAGGTCCTCAGCAGGATTGGCGAGGTGGCTTATCGCCTGGCTCTTCCACCTCAGTTGCACCGGGTGCACGATGTCTTCCACGTATCCCAGCTGAGGAGATACGTGCACGACCCGACGCACATCATTGACTATGGGGAGCTAGACGTGGATGATGGAGCGACTTTTACGGAGGTCCTAGTGGAGATAGAGGATCGACAGGAGTGGGTCCTACGTGGGCGATCGATTCCTCTTGTGCGCATCAGATGCCAGCACGGGAACCTCAAGGAGAGCACTTGGGAGCGGGAGGCTCAGATGCGTGCTCAATACCCACATTTGTTTCCCTACACTACGGGAAAAATGAGCAATTGCGACGGGTTATTTGCGACGGGATTAAATCCCGTCGCAAATAGTCATGTTAAAAAAGTATTTGCGACGGGGGTACATCCCCGTCGCAAATAATGAGGCATTTGCGACGGGATTGCTTTCCCCGTCGCAAATAGTTTTCCCGCGATGCGCGCCAAATCGCGGGAAACGTATTTGCGACGGGGAAATATTCCCGTCGCAAATAGCCGGCGGCGGTAAATGGTATTTGCGACGGGAATATTCCCCCGTCGCAAATACTATGTCGGCAGAGGGTTATTTGCGACGGGACCCGTCGCAAATAACTATTTACCGGTTGACCGTAATAAATGTTGGCGAAGGTATTTGCGACGGGACCCGTCGCAAATAATACTATTTGCGACGGGAATCCCGTCGCAAATGGACCCGTCGCAACTAATCTAACCTATAAATACCCCCATCCGTTTTTTTCATTTCATTCTCATTCTTTATCTTCTCTCTCAGAATCATATTTCTAGAGTTTAGTTTTTCTCCAGTTTAAGTTTTTTCTCCGGAGCTGATATTAAAGTTTTGAAGAACGATCAGAACAGATCAATTTTCAAGGTATTTATCTTCATTTTAATTTTTTATTTATTTTTAATTTTTTATTAGTTTTTATTATTATTAATTAGTTGTAATTTAATTTTGTTTACATTGTTTTATTACTTAATAAATTTAAATTATTAGTATTGTTTATATGGTAATTAGGAATAATTAGTAATAATTTTTAATAATTAAGAATAAATATTAATAACTAGTAATAAATACCAATAATTAGGAATAAGAACATTATTACATTATTAGTTTATTTTATTATTAATATTAAAATAATATAATTTTTTATATATATACAGTTCTTTTTTCATCTGTGTGTTTGCTGTCTTCACATGTATTATTTGTATGTGGAGATAGAAAACGCACAGATGAAAAAAGAACTGTATATAAATTAGAAAATTATATTATTTTAATATTAATAATAAAATATATTAATAATGTTATTATTTGTAATTATTGGTAATTATTTCTAATTATTGATAATTATTCATTTTATTACTAATAATTATCAATAATTAAGAATAATTAGTAATAATTACCAATAATTAACAATAATTAGTATTAATTACCTATAATTAGTATTAATTACCATTAATTAGTATTAATTACCATTAATTAGTATTAATTACCAATAATTAGTATTAATTACCAATAATTCGTAATAATTAGGAATAATTAACAATAATTACTAATAATTAGGAATAATTAACAATAATTACGAATAATTAACAATAATTAGTAATAATTAGGAATAATTAGTAATAATTAGGAATAATTAGGAATAATTAGTAATAATTAAGAATAATTAGGAATAATTAGTATTAATTAGGAATAATTAGTAATAATTACCAATAATTAGGAATAATTAGGAATAATTAGTATTAATTACAAATAATTAGTATTAATTAGGAATAATTAGTATTAATTACAAATAATTAGTCTTAATTACCAATAAGTAGTATTAATTACCAATAATTAGTATTAATTACCAATAATTCGTAATAATTAGTATTAATTACCAATAATTCGTAATAATTAGGAATAATTAACAATAATTAGTAATAATTAGGAATAATTAACAATAATTAGGAATAATTAGTAATAATTAGGAATAATTAGGAATAATTAGTAATAATTAGGAATAATTAGTAATAATTAGGAATAATTAGTAATAATTAGGAATAATTAGTAATAATTAGGAATAATTAGGAATAATTAGTATTAATTAGGAATAATTAGTATTAATTACCAATAATTAGTATTAATTACCAATAATTAGTAATAATTACCAATAATTAGTTTTAATTACAAATAATTCGTATTAATTACAAATAATTAGTATTAATTAGGAATAATTAGTATTAATTACCAATAATTAGTATTAATTACCAATAATTAGTATTAATTACCAATAATTAGTATTAATTACCAATAATTAGTATTAATTACCAATAATTAGTAATAATTAGGAATAATTAACAATAATTAGTAATAATTAGGAATAATTAACAATAAGTAGGAATAATTACGAATAATTAGTATTAATTAGGAATAATTAGTAATAATTACCAATAATTAGTATTAATTACCAATAATTAGTATTAATTACCAATAATTAGTAATAATTAGGAATAATTAACAATAATTAGTAATAATTAGGAATAATTAACAATAATTAGTAATAATTAGGACTAATTAACAATAATTAGGAATAATTAGTATTAATTAGGAATAATTAGTAATAATTACCAATAATTAGTAATAATTACCAATAATTAGTAATAATTACCAATAATTAGTATTAATTAGGAATAATTAACAATAATTAGTAATAACTAGGAATAATTAACAATAATTAGTAATAATTAGGAATAATTAACAATAATTAGTAATAATTAGTATTAATTAGGAATAATTAACAATAATTAGTAATAATTAGTATTAATTAGGAATAATTAGTAATAATTACCAATAATTAGTATTAATTAGGAATAATTAGTAATAATTACGAATAATTAGAAATAATTAGAAATAATTAGAAATAATTACCAATAATTAGCAATAATTAGCAATAATTAGCAATAATTTGAAATAATTAGCAATAATTAGAAATAATTAGCAATAATTAGAAATAATTAGCAATAATTAGAAATAATTAGCAATAATTAGTAATAATTAGCAATAATTAGGAATAATTAGTAATAATTAGGAATAATTAGGAATAAGTAGGATTAATTAGGAATAAGTAGGATTAATTAGGAATAATTAGGATTAATTAGGAATAATTAGTAATAATTGCCAATAATGACCAATAATTGCCAATAATTACCAATAATTGCAAATAATTAGGAATAATTGCAAATAATTAGGAATAATTAGGAATAATCAGGAATACTCAGGAATACTCACGAATACTCACGAATACTCACGAATACTCACGTATAATCACGAATACTCACGAATAATCACGAATACTCACGAATACTCACAAATAATCAGGAATACTCACAAATAATCAGGAATACTCAGGAATACTCAGGAATACTCAAGAACACTTAGCAAAAAATTGACAATTGACGACCCTTTAAGATTTGAACATGTTAATAATAGAACAAAGTTTGTTCTGAATATTGATAATTTTAATATTTTTTAATTTTTTTTATTATTTTAATAATATTAATATTGTTTTTTCGTAAATATTGATAATATTTTTTTTATTACTAATAATTAGTAAACGAAATCTGCTTGGATAATGAAGGGAAAATTTATAACCATCTCCACAACGATGATTATCAAATTTCCTTTCATTATTCAAGCAGTTTTCCTTTTGCTAAGTATTGCTAAGTATTGCTAAATTAGTAATAAATAGTAATAATTAGCAATAAATTGTAATAATTAGTAATAAATTGTAATAATTAGTAATCCTTGCTTGAGTGTTTTTTCTAACAAATTATTCAAAACCAGTAATGCTTTTATATTTTATAGAAAAATATGGAACAGCGAGGTCGTCAACAGTCATTATTAGATGACCGCATATGGATAAATCAACGCAGAAATCCAAATGGTTCTGGTTTAAATCCAGTATATATAGAGGGTGTGGAGATTTTTTTATCATTTGCGGCATCAAATTCAGAATTTGTTTCAGAAGGAAAGATAAAATGCCCTTGCAGAAAATGTGCATTGAGAACGTTTGACACGTTTGACAAAGTGGGGGAACATCTCTTGCGTTTTGGTTTTCAAGCTGATTATGTTTTTTGGTATCAACACGGTGAACGCAGTTCCAGAGCAGCTGATACCAACTTGATTCCGGATCCATCCCAGTTTCAAGATTTAGTACATGATGTTGCAGGTTCATCTGTTCAACATACAGAAACTCCGGCTGATATAGCTTCAAATCCTGAGTTGGGACCGTCTGAATTTTATGAGTTGTTGAAGTCTGCTGAGGATGCATTATATCCTGGCTGCAAGATGAGCAAATTAGAAGCAGTTGCAAAATTTATGGCTATCAAATCAGATAACGGAATGTCAAACACATGTTTTGACCAGATATTTTCTTTGCTGAAAACACTGTTACCCGAAGGAAATGTTTTACCTGCAAATTACTATGAAAGTAAGAGGTTGGTTCGAAATTTGGGGCTTACTTGTCAGAAGATTCATGCATGTTCAAATGACTGCATTTTATATTCAGGGGAAAATGAGTCGTTGGATAGTTGTCCCACATGTGGGCAACAGAGATATAAAGAAGGACAACACGGGAAGTCTGGTTTGATTCCTGTAAAACAGTTGAGATATTTTCCGCTTACATCCAGACTTCAGCGTTTATTCATGTCTAAGAATACAGCGACAATGATGTCATGGCATAAAGAGAATATTTCAACCGATAAAAGCTTGAATCATCCAGCCGATGGTGATTCATGGAAACATTTTGATAGAGTGCATCCATCATTTGCTTTAGAAGCTAGAAATGTTCGACTGGGCCTTTCCACTGATGGTTTCTGTCCGTTTGGATCTTATGGTAGTCAATATTCATGTTGGCCTGTTTTTTTAACTCCGTATAATTTACCTCCATGGATGTTGATGAAGGAGCCATATATCTTTTTGACTTTACTAATTCCAGGACATCCGAAGAAAAATATTGATGTTTATTTGAAGCCATTGATTGATGAATTAAATTTATTGTGGAGTACTGGTGTCAGTACATATGATGTTGCAACGAAACAGAATTTCATACTGAGAGCAGCATTGATGTGGACAATAAGTGACTTCCCGGCTTATGGGATGTTATCTGGCTGGAGTACACATGGTCAGAAATCATGTCCTTACTGTATGGGAGAGAACAAAGCATTTATGCTCATTCATGGAAAGAAACCTTGTTATTTTGACTGTCATCGCAGATTTCTTCCAGCTGATCATCCTTTTCGCAGAAACAGATCTCATTTCAGAAAAGGAACAGTTGAAAGGGATGGACCTCCAAAAATGCTATCAGGTTCGGAGTTAAAATCGGTTGTATTTTCATTACCTCCCATCACTTTTGGTCCCACAATAAACCAACAGAAAATTTCTGGTTTTGGGAAAGAACACAATTGGATTAAACGTAGCATATTTTGGGATTTGCCATATTGGTCTGATTTGTTGGTCCGACACATGTTAGATGTCATGCATATTGAGAAGAACTGTTTTGATAATTTGTTTCATACAGTTTTGGATACGCCAGGAAAGAGCAAAGACAATGTAAATGCACGTTTAGATCTTGCCCAAATTTGCAGACGTCCAGAATTGGAACTATTTGAGAATGTCAGAACAGAAAGGTTACTGAAACCAAAAGCAGCTTATACACTGTCTAAAGAAAACCGTTTATTATTTTGTCAGTGGATTGCAGATTTGAGACTTCCAGATGGCTGTGCTTCCAATTTGGGTAGATGTGTAAAGAATGGTCATATTACTGGATTGAAAAGTCATGATTGTCATGTTATAATGGAGAGACTTCTACCAATTGGATTAAGAGGTCTGTTGAATTCTGTGATTTGGGATTCCATAACAGACATGTCTCATTTTTTTCGGGAAATTTGTGCGGCTACGGCAGATTATGATGCTCTAGGCAAACTTGAAAAAGATGTTGTTGTAATTATATGTAAACTGGAAAAAATATTCCCGCCGTCTTTCTTCGACTCAATGGAACATTTGATGTTACATTTGCCATATGAAGCCAAATGTGGAGGTCCGGTACAGTTTCGATGGATGTACCCATTTGAAAGATGCATGCAAAAATTGAAAAGAAAAGTACGCAACAAAGCATCTGTTGAAGGATCTATTGCAGAAGCTTATTTGCAAGAGGAAATATCTTTTTTCTGCTCCCATTATTTTGAATCTGAGTATCCTTCAAAACACAACCGAATGGGACGGAATGAGAGGAATATTGATGAAATCGACAATCAATTATCTGTTTTCAACCAGTCAGAGCTTGGTTTTGGTGGAGTTTCTGAACGCTGGCTTTCAGATGATGAACATCATAGAGCTCATACGTATGTTCTGCTCAACTGTGAAGAGATGACATCAGTTGTACTGTAAGTGTTTATATCACTTATTCTATCATTTATGTTACAGTAAATAACTTTGGTTTTTATAGGTTGTATGATAATCATATCAAGAAACAAATTCCACAAATTACAGCAGCTGCTCTCGAAGAACGGCGACTGAAAAATTTCTCTCAGTGGTTTCAAAAACTGGTAACATAAATTCTTTATCATTTAGCAACTCATTCAATGTATAGTTTACTATATTGATAATTATTTCACAAATCTTCAGGTGTCTCGACATGCTGATAAAATTGACAAACGGCTCTGTGTATTGAGTAACCCACCTTCCAAACTTGTTAAAACTTATAATGCATATGTGGTGAATGGATTTCGATTCCACACGCATGCATATGGGGAATCGAAAAAAACAATGAACAGTGGAGTTAGCTTGAGAGGATCTCATCATCGAGAAAATGAAGTTGACTTTTATGGCATGCTTGATGAAATCATTGAACTCTGTTATCTTGGACAACATTACATAACCATGTTCAAATGTCGGTGGTTGGATACAGAGAGAGGCGTGCGTGTTCATCCGACTCATGGAATCATCGATATTAAATGTAAAAGTGTTCTCGCAGTAAATGAACCATTCTTATTGGCTCAACAGGCATATCAAGTTTATTATGCAAAGTACTGTGCAACATCAAGAGACTTGACTGATTGGTGGAGTGTAATAAAAATCAAAATTCGAGACAATCAGTTTAGTCAAAGTGAATGTGCTTTCACTGATGTGCAAAGAATTGAAGTTTTTCAAGAAAGTACTCAAAATCAATCTTTTTTACAAAGAGATATGAGTATCGATGACGACACCCCACATTTAAGAGTCGGTGATGACGATGATGTTAATGATGTCACACATGAATTTGAAATGGTAAGAGATGAAGCAACTGCAACTCGAATGGATATCGATGATGTTGAGGAGGAATATGAAGATGACATTGACATATATGAAGATGATGATGAAGATGAACACTTATAGAATTCCATGGTATTTATATACAATCATAATATGTATATATATGTATATATAATAGTAATTATCAATTATTTGCTAATATTAACATTTTCTGTTTCAGATGGACGAGGCCACATTTCGTGAGTTGACGGAGGCTGACCTGCCTTTCGATGCGGATGAGTTGTTGGCAGATGACCCTCAGCCTGCAGGCGCTTCAGGGAGTACGCGGAGGGGGCGCGGTCTTGCACGATTGATGATTCCTGACCCCGTCCCCGAGCGACGTCCACGTCTTGGGTTTGATCCGCGCACCCGGAGGTGTGATAACCTGTGTAATAACTTGTGAATTTGACTAAGATTTCATTAATCTATTCACATAATAAATGTTTATTATTTTTTCAGTTTTTCGCATATAGCAGTCGGACAGGGCAGCGCTATTTTGCGCAACTATTTTTCTCAGCCGTGGACCACATGGGAGCAGATTCCCATTGATGTGCAGCAGGCCATGTTCGGCCATTGGTTGGTACGTACGTAAATAAATAATTTTTATTTTGAAAATTATTTCATTTCTAACTTGATATTTTGATTTATTTGTAGGGTTTATGGTATCCGATCGAGGATACCATGCGTGACGCCATCCACGAGGCATGGGAGGTGGCCATGCGTGATCGCCTTCGTCAGTTTTTGCACAATTTAAGAAAAGCTGCGATGAAGAAATCAGGAGTGTCAGATTTTGAGGAGTCATGTAGAGCACACCGACCAGAGTACATTTCATCCCATGTATGGGATGGATTATGTGCGCACTGGTTGAGTGGTGCCTTTCAGAGGAGATCATCGGTGGGGAGGCAGAATCGGGGGAGGCAGGAGGTGACTCATCGAGCTGGGAGTCGTTCTTTCAGTACTCATAGACAGCATCTGGTACGTACATTATTTATAAATATTTTATATAACTATAAATATTAACAGTTTATTTTTTATTCTTATAGGCTGTCGAGCACCCCGATATTACAGAGTACGACGTATATCGGAGGATGTATAGTGATCCTGCTACTGGGGAGCTTAGAGGTGATCGTCAGCATCACATCGTGGTCAGTATTATTTGTTTTCAAGTTTAAAAATTAACTGCATATAATATATTCACAATTTTAATTTTAAATTGCAACTGTAGGAGTCATATGAGGCCGCAGCGGCACAGGCCCGGCCTGAGAGTCAGGCCGAGTCATCAGATCAGACCACTGCCCGTCAGTTTGATGAGGCGGCATGGATGCAGGCCACCCAGTATGCCTTCGAGAAGGGCCGGGTAGTTGGTATCGGCTCTCGACTGACTCCCGGAGATTATTATGGCAGTGCTGCGATGTCGGCGTCCAGCTCGAGGGGAGCTCGTGCATCTTCTTCTACACAGTATGAGGAGCAGTTGCGATCTCAGACTGCACAGATAGAGAGTCTCCGACAGGAGCAGGAGCAGATACGTCAGCAGCATGAGGAGGAGCGTCGACGCCAGCAGCAGCTGTACGAGGAGCAGACGAGTCGGTGGCAGCAGCAGCATCAGGAGCAGATGGAGTACATGCGCCGACTCACTCATGCTTTAGGGATGGAGTTTCCTCCACCACCATCTGCAGATCCCCCACCTCCCCCCCCTCCTACAGATTAGAGTTTGTATTTCTGTTATAAAATTTGTGAAATCAAAATATTTTTTTTTTCTATTCGTAGTTTCTGTCTCATTATAAAATATTAATAATATTATATTTTTAAATAACAATATTAATATGAATAATAATAATATTTATATTTTATAATATTAAATTTTATATATATATTAAAATTTTATATATATATTAAAATTTTATAATATTATAATTTAATTATTTTTTGGTAATACTTGAATTATTTTAATATTTGAATGTAAAATAATTCTATTATTTTTATATTAATTAAAATAACTTATTAATATTTTTTTATTTATGAATTATAATTATAATATTATTATATTAATTAAATTATTTATTAGTATTCTATTATTTTTATTTTTGAATTATAATTCTACTATTATTATATTAATTAAAATAATTTATTATTTTCATTTGTAAATTATAATTCTATTATTATATTAATTAAAATAATTTATTAATAATTTTTTTTTATTTTTTTTATAGTATTTGCGACGGGATACTATGCCCGTCGCAAATACTAGTATTATTAATATTTTTTTATTTTTTTTTAAAAAGAGTATTTGCGACGGGTCCCGTCGCAAATACTATTCATAGTAATTGCGACGGGTCCCGGTTCCCGTCGCAAATACTAGTATTATTATTTTTTTTATTTTTTAAAAAAAAATGTTATTGCGGCGGGCCCGTCGCAAAAACAATTTGCGACGGGAACCGTCGCAAAAGGTATTTGCGACGGGCCCGTCGCAATAACTGTTTAAAAAGTTTTTTACAAAAAACGGAATACTATTTGCGACGGGGAGAATGCCCGTCGCAAAAAAGGGCTTTAGCGACGGTCCCGTCGCAAATAAGTTTAGTTGCGACGGCGTTTTCCGCAACGGGCTATTTGCGACGGGACCCCGTCGCAAATGGCTATTTGCGACGGGATCCCGTCGCAAATAGCCCGTCGCAAATACCTGGTTTTCCAGTAGTGCTAGTTTTTGATGTATCTTTACGGGGACGTAAAGTCCTGAGGTGGGAGTAATTTAAAGACTCGTAAATTTCAAGGAAATTTTTTTCTTAATTTTCTTTGGAATTTTACAAGAACTCAGTTTCTGACGGCGCCTGATTCCGAGGCCCGGTGTGCCCGGAATCATTTTCTGAAGTTTGGCTCGGGTACGTTCAGTGAACGGACGAGCGGGTTTTTCTAAATTTTGAACCGGTGCCCGGAATCGAATTCTGAGGGCACCGATGAAATCGCAGCGCCAGTATTCGCTTAGAAACGCCTCTTCCGGAGTTGCATTTTCTCGGGTGTGGTTTTTAATTTTCGGGCTTAAAGTTAGGAAATAAAATAATTTTGCGACAGCTTTATTTTATTTCACTTAAGCCACTTGGAAGCCACTTGAAGCCACTTAAAGGAGGCTTGAACTGAGTTGAACTGGATAGGATGATATCCAGAAATATCCTACCCCCTTGGTAGGATATTTGTGAGGTGGGGCCCGCACGAGCCCCGCCGTTTCTTTCCGCTAAGAAACGCACCCGTGAAAACCCGTCTTAATGAAAGTCAACCGACGCGTTTTCTAAATTCTTAACAGACCATTTAATTGGGTGGTTTATTTCATGAATTAAATGGGCTGTTTCTTTCGTGAATTAAATGGGCCTTTTCTTTCATTGAATTAATTCAACGAATTGATGGATCGTTTCTTAACCAGTTTTTCAAATTTGTTGGCGTAATAATAAAATAAGACCAACGCTTAACCTCTGGTTATTTGCGCTTGGGAATATTTGGGAGAACCCTCGCAACTTCTTCTCCCTCGTGAAGAACGCGAAGAACACCGAACCCGGAAATCGACGACGCCTTCGCCCGAGACGCTCTTCCGATCTCCGATCTCCGATCACCGACCATTCGAGGTGAGTGCTTTCGGATTTCCTCTCAAGTTCTTTTCTTTGGTTTTAAACGAAACACAGATTTAAATATTAATAATTTAAATCTATTGTTCTTGATTCGTTGAGCTCGCCGACTCAACGCCGGAATCCGCGACGACGCGACGCCTCCCCGCGACGACGCGACGATCGATCTCTTCCGCGACGGTCTCTTCCGCGAAGAACGCCCGCGCACGACGATCATCAAGGTAGGGATTCATTTTGGAAAATTACCCCTTTTTAATTTTCTCATGAACGTTCTTGAAAATTAAAAAGCCGGTTTTCAATGAACAATTTTATTTTAATTAAAATTGTTGGATCATGTGTTGATCGTTTTTCTCCCGGTTGTTTATCTCTAACGCGGAGGGTGCGGGCCGAACGAACACGGCCCGACGACCCTCCGCCGTTCTTCGTTTCGTGAGGATTTTAAGGTCGATGACGGAACGTTCCGCAGCGGATGGTTGACGATCCCGCAGTAAAGAACGGATCCCGGGAGGAGCAACGACACAGACGAGAAGGAAAACGGGCCACCGGAGCGACGCCGGCGGCCCGCGGAAGTTGCCGGCGGCGCGGGTCACCGGCGCGGCGGCGCCCCGGCGCGCCGCCGGACGAAATCCGCCGCGGCTGAAGCCGTGGAGGCGGCGGCCAAACGGACCCGCGGCGCGCGGGTCCGGTTCATCCGGGCGGACGCGGCTCGCCAGCGCGGCCCGCACGCGGGCCGCGGTCCTTCCTCAAGCCGCGGGTCAGCGCCCGCGGCTTCCACCCGCGCGGCTCGGCCAAGCCGAGCCGGCCGAGCCGGCCGAGCCGGGCCGGGCCGGGCCAGCCGGGTCGGACCCGGTTCGACCCGGTTCGGGCCGACCCGGGGGGGGGGGGGGGGGGTCGGCCCGGGTCGGCCCGGGCCCGTACCCCCCATCTTCGGACGTTTTCGTTCAAACGCCCGTATCTTGAGCTTCGTGCCTCCAAACGACCCGCCGTCAGCGGCAACGCAATACTTGGATCGAGACGATCGTTTCGGTATATCGCACTCAAGGTTTCGGAATACTTTGAGTTCGGCCGGGTTGGTTCGTACACGAGACCAACCGGGCCCTCGGAGCGGAAACACTCATATCTTGAGCTACGGACGTCCGATTGACGTGCCGTCAGCTTTGTTGAATTCCTCTAAGTGAGACGGATCTTTTGGAATACTCCGCCCGAGGTTTGGACGCAGGTGGAGTGCGGTCGGGTTGGTTTTGCCTTAAAAACCAACCGGGCCCCTGGGACGAAAATGCCAATATCTCTCAGACCGGGCGTCCGATTGACGCGCCGTCTGCGACGTTGAGTTCCTGTTGACGATACAGAACTTTTGGATACATCAACTTCGGACTTCGTGTCAGTTGATGTATCAGCCTCTCGGCTCGTGGAGCGGACCTTCCCGAACGAGCTTGCTGTGTGCGGGAACCCTAGTGCTGGCTGCGACTGCTACTTCGACAGCGACGACCCTGCAGAGATCCTCAGTGGACTGCGGCGACGACTGTGCAGAGATCCTCCGTGGACTCCGATGACGACCGTGCAGAGATCCTCAGTGGACTGCGGCGACGACTGTGCAGAGATCCTCAGCGGACTGCGACGACTACTGCACTCAGCGATCCTACGTGGATCAGTGCTACCGGTCCTGTGTGGGCCCGATCCTGTGTGGGTCTGATCCTGCGTGGGTCAGCGCTCAGCGGTTCTGTGTGAGCCAGCGCCTACAGGTCCTGCGTGGGCCCGGTCCTGTGTGGGCCCGATCCTGTGTGGGTCATCTCTCAGCAGTTCTGTGTGAGCCAACTTTTACAGGTCCTGCGTGGGCCCGATCCTGTGTGGGTCACTGCAAGGTTAGTACCTATCGATCCTTCGTGGGTCCGACGACTTAGATGGTTCAATGATCATCTTTATCGTCAACCGAAAAAGTATACCTGTGTGAGCTGAATCTTGTGTTACTCTCCTTTGTGGATTGTGTTGCTCTAACCTGCATGGGTATATGTTTTGCTTTCCTGTGTGGACTGGGTTGTGCTTGGGTTCGGACGTTGGAGCCGAACGGGAATTGAAGACTTAGGTATATGTATGGGCATATACCTAAGTCGTGTCAGATGTTACTTCGTGATTGTATCTTTCCTTTGTGGATTATCCTTTGTGGATTTCGGGAGACCTTCGGGGGTCTCGGGGTCCCTACTGAGTAGCTTATACTCACCCCTGCACGGACTATGCCCGCACTTCGTGGTGTTGGTTGCAGACGACGGACAGCGCTGATCGTGGAGGAGGCGTGCGGAGCAGGACAGTACCTGGAGGTGGACCACTGGGCGGGACGTACTCGGAGCGGTTAGGTGGACCCGAGGAGCAGTGGAGGCTATCTGTACCCACCCTTCAGGTGGGACTTCCGGAGGACGGCTCGACGCTGCAGTTTTTCCTTTCAGTTGTACTTTACAGCTGGGCTTGTATTTCCGGCCCCTTTTTACTTTCAGCACAGCTTGTACAGTTTTACTTAGTGTTTACTTTTCCGCTTGCTTGCTCTGTGGTGCTTGTATACTTTTCAAAGGCAATGCCTTCCCTTTTTGTTGGGATTTACGCCTTGGTGCTAGTCACCAGCCCCTGGCCTATGGAAGGCGGGCTTGGGGTAGTCACGACACGGGCCCGAGGACGGGTCGTGACAAAAACAGTGATATCAATCATGTTATAATCATAATACATTGGAATATAAAAAAACATTTGAAAATATATATTTTATATCAAGGAATCATAATATCATGTCATGGGATAAATCCTAGAAGTTAATAAAAAACTTATGAAATACTATATTCCATAAGATCATAACATAGGACATGAAATTGTGGAAAACACATAATAAAATAAAATAATTTTCATATTATTCAAGGCTCACTACCAAGACTATTATATCCCAAAAAGTATCTTATTTAACTATGTTAACTCCTAATTATATCTCTATATTACTGAACCATTTTACTCACATCCTAGTCCAATATTATTTAACCATGTTTACTCCCATTCTAGCCTTCTATTACTCAACCTTGTTCACTTCCCATTTCAACCATGCCTATCTCATGAGATACAAGTATTTACCCAATCAATGGAGGGAGATATATGTCCCCAACATTGCATGATCAGAACCATACACATGTGTTCGACATGTTCAAAAATCATATCATAACCCGTAAAAATAAATGAGTTTCAGAAACATAATTCAATCAAAACATAACCTATAGAATATAAATGGGTTTCATAAATATCATTCCATCATAAACATAAACTAAACATATGAATAATAGGGATTGTATCCTTGAAAAATATACCCATTAAAATATAAGTAATATCAATTAATGTTATCATATAGGAAAAATAATTTTGAAACGTCACTTCAAAATAATTATTGATGAAATTATCCTTTATTCTTTGAAAAAATTTCATTCTCTAAAAATAATGTGAAACTTTAAATGATAAAATATTATTTGAAAATAAAATTGTTATATTTTAAGGGAAACATTATAGAATCAAGTCCACATGATAGAAGAATATTCCATTCATTAGTATAAGTTATAAACAACATTCCCTCCATATAGTTTTGTTAGTACAATCACAATGAACCTTGTTTAGAAAACAAAAAAATAGTCTTTTCAAACCAAATCATAAAAAGAAAAAAACATTAAATATTCATATTATAATATTAAGATCAATTTTGAATTTTTTTTGAAAACATGGATGTGTAAAATAAATATTACACAATAGATATTTAAAATGAATCAATCTCGATTATTGATGAAATTTTGAAATGATCATTTATCACTTTATAATCAGTAAAATAGTATTCCCCATGGAATAATGAAATTATGATGATTTTAATTTACCATAATATTCATAATAGTAATTATAAAATACACTATTGGTAATTATATATATCACACAATTTAATCAAGTGGTTTATAAGGAGTGTGTCCCGCATAAATGAATGTGAGACAAAAATCTTGAATTCCTTCTTATATGTTCAAACCACAAATATAATAAATATAAGTTTATCATAAATCATCCAAAATAACATATTCCTATATTTTATACCATAAAATTTATATTCATAAAATTCATCCTTATTACCATCCATTTGAAATATAGATGAAAAACAAATCGCATCACATTGTGGAGATGGTTAGCCATACGTATACTTGAGTGACCTTATCATTTACCAAAAGATTAGATGGTTAAAAGATAGATATGATATTATCATCAATGAATTATAATTATATAATAAATTTAATATATAAACATTAAAACAATCATAATTCACACTCATAAAATAAGGTGGTGGAAAATGAATTGTATTGCTACATGTAGATAGTGAGCCGTACATACGCACAAGCAATACAATAATTTCTTCTTTAGTTAGAAAGGGGATATATAATGGTGTGTTATTTATAATAATAAAACATAATAATATTTGGGTTCCTAAAGTTATTATTATTATTTATATATCATATATTTATAGGAGGTATAGAAAAGTCGAAAATGGGAGTGATTGGTTAAAGTGATTACCTATTCTTTGTAAGGGATCCTTTAGATTTCCTCTAAACGACTCTGGAGTTGGTATTTTGGGAAGTAAAACCCCAATAAAATGTAGATATAGAGGTGGATATGTGATTTTATATATTTTTTTCAAGATATAATACTCAATGTGATGTGAATAAGTTAGGTAGGTGGTTCCCTTTTATAATTGAGGTTAGGGGATCTTTTGTGATCTAAAAAAATATTAAATTATAATAAATGAAACGTCAATAAAAATACCTCCAAAATTCCATGTATTGTAATATAAGATGTTATTATTCTATAATATCATCAACCAATATATTTATACTTGTTTTGGTATTATTTTAAATCTTATCATTTTGGTTAACCCTTAGTCAGACAATTTTATTTTCAACTAAGGCAACAATTAAAATGTTGTATTTCTTACTTATGTGATGTCTATTAAACCATAAATGAACCATTAATAACATTTTAGACCATATTATAATTTTTTTAAATATGTTTTATTATTTTCATATAATTAAATCAAATTTATTTTCATAAATTATCATTACAGTAAATTTTGACATAATTCATTACTTGGACTTTTAAAAATATCAAGACAACAAGTTAACTTAATTTGTTTAAATTATATCCCTACGGGATCAAGGTATTATATAAACATATATTATCACTTTAATTTTCTCAAATTATATTTATTTTTTTATTTTAAAAAATATTTATTTGACATTTCCATAAATAAAATGATTACTACATCAGTGTTTTGTAATTACTTAATATACTTATTGTTTCTCAAAAAATTAAAAAAATACCATCATGAAGATAAATAAACTAAAATTAAGAATAATATTTATAGTAAATTATATCTATTGGGTAACCCTATATTAAAAATGATATAGTTTTTAAAATTAGTATGTGACATCTTTGAATTTTTATTAATTAAAATATTATAAATTTCATAATCTCAGCTATGTGGCCCAAAAATAAAGGAAAAAAATTATATCATGATAATATATATATTAAGTTAAAAATTAACATTATGATTTTTTCAAAACATACTTTTTCCCCATGTTTACACATAAGAGATATTTTATATAAAGAGAGATACATTTTATGACTTTCATTAAGTTATATATTATATAATTAATTTTCCAGGGAAAATTTCTTTTAAAAACCTTATTAATATCATTATGTGTTACCAATATAATTTTATTCATCCAATAAATTTTATTAATTTTTTTTAATAATTTTAAAGTCCTTATAATTTTATATTTAACATAAATTACATAATTTACCCTTTTCCATGGTTACAAAATTTACCATGGTAACTATTCATAATAAAAAAGGGACTTATTCAGTATTTTCAGCTTATGAGTGCTATTTCTTCATCCATTTTCTAGAATTGAAAACAAATAAGTCTCATTATTTAATTTAAAATAATACTGGTAAAGCACCATGAAAAACCATTTTTTGAAAAAAAAATATCTTTTAAAACATAATTTTTTTATAAAAAATTCATGAATAAACTAATTTCCAAAAACCCGAATTGTATTATTTTAATTTAAAAT
Organism: Viscum album; assembly: GCA_963277665.1. NCBI lineage: Eukaryota > Viridiplantae > Streptophyta > Magnoliopsida > Santalales > Viscaceae > Viscum > Viscum album. The sequence continues at coordinate 67,993,853 of OY728127.1, read as the reverse complement.
AAAATAATTAATAAAATAATTAAATAAATATTTTTTTACCTTTTAATGACTTTAAATGAAAATATATTTTTCAATAGAAATATAGTTTTCAATAAAAATAAGAATTTTCGTTATGAATAAGAACATGAAACTTCTCAAAAAAAATAAAAAACAATTCACTGAAATGAAATTTTGATATCCCTATTTCAAATAAGAATATTATTTTATCAAATATAATTTATAATAATATTAAATCTATATTTAAACCAAGTGCACCACCAAAAGGTGAGAAAAACTATTTTTTAGGAAATTACTTCTTTTTTGTATAAAATTAGACTTGATCATTTATCTAGTATAGAAAACTCTTAAGATGATTGTTAAGAATTATATTGAATATATTATGATTATATTTCATTAATATAATCTAAAAAGAGTTATTTGTTTATTTATTGGCACAACACACTTGTTCACATTTAAATAATTTTTCAGAAAAAAATGGTTTCTTTTAATTTAAAAGGATTTATACATTCATTTATAATTAATTAGTCCAAGAAATATATATATATATATGTATATATGTAAACCATTTTTCATAATTCATTTAGTCATGTTCTTACCTGACATTATGATGCCTATGTTATAATTTTCTTATTAATATAATTATAAACATTAAATGATGTTTTTAGAAACCTACTGCTGTGTGTAACGCAATATAATCCGGTGTTGCATATAGTTCAAGACTAAAATAGTGTGTCCTGAAATGGATACTAAAATCAACAGTGTGTTATAGAGGAAGATAAAAATACATCCTTCTTTCAGGCATGTATTCTTACGATAAAGCGAATCAGTGTTCCTATTATTCAACAAGATGATAGGTCCTTCACTTGGTATATAGATTTCGTTGGAGGTGTTTCTACAGATAACATTAGATCATTAATTTCTAATTCTAATCTTGACATTCCGGAAGGATAACCCTGATAACATGTCGATTTATTTGAGGATATTCCACGAGTTATCTCCAACGATATGAATTGTTTATTTGAATGTGTTCCAGAGGATCCTAAGATATGGGAGGTGGTTCTCTCTCTTAATATCAAGAGTTCTCTAGGTCTTGATGAATTACCAAGATGATTTAAAATTTTATTATGGTAACTGATGAAAGTGGACCTAATAGTTTCCATTCATGATTTCTTTAGAGGATGGAGCTTTCCCAGGGTGGAATGTGAATTCAATTTGATCCTCATTTCAAAGGTGAAGGACCCCTCTTCCCTTAACCATTATAGTCTAATCTGTATGTGAAACTTTTTTATAAGGATATGGAATTTTTTTAAATATAATACTTTCATAACATATGACTCAACGGGTCCTAGGTAACCATCAAGGATTCATAAAAGGAAAACTAGAAATAAATAGTTGTGGTCATGGTTCATGAAATTGTTGTGTATTTTAAAAATAAATCATCTTGTACCAACATTGTGGTCAAGATCAATATGCATAAATCTGATGACAAGGTAGAGTAGAGTATTATCATTAGAGTTCTGAATAACAAGGGGTTTTCAATAAGAGAAATTGATATCTTCTTTAGATATTTTAGGTCACCATATATGGTTTTATCATTCATAGAGATAAAAAAAAGTTATTTAAAGCTATTTATGTTCATAAGAAGGGGGACCCCTATCCTACAATCTCATTAGCATGGATAAAGATATTATTAATATATATCTACATAAAAGAATTTCCAGGGGTATCATTTGAGCCTATCATTGTATGTCATGAACTATAGAATTATCTCATATATTGTGTGTGTATGATATAATATTTTTTAAGAATGTAAAAATTGTAAATATTATATAATTCAATAAGTTCCTAGAGAAGTATTGTAGGTGGAGTGGGCATGCCATTAAATGGGACAAAATCAATGTGATCATCTCTAAATGGTTCTCAGATGGTTTGGGGTTTTTTTAGGAAAGCCTATATATGCATTGGAGATCCTCACCTATGGAATACCTTATGGATGAAATTTATCTAGGGAGGGTATACATCTATTCTTTTTATGGGGTGGTTGATAAAATTACTACAAGATTTCAAATTAGAAAACCAAGGTTCTCCCATTTTTGGGATGAATTACTCTTTTCAATTATGTCTTGTCATCCATTCTGATTAATGTGATATCTATGATTAATGTGTCGAAGGATGTTTTGAGAATTAATGAATAAATAATCAATGGTTTCATATAGGACTCCCATTCTGAAGGCAAGTATCATTGGCCTTTATGCGATATGATGTACAGGGAGGTGGGTGCTGGTGGCATCAATCTTAGGAATGTCTCAAAATCCATGAATAGCTCACAAGTTAAATTGGAATGGGTTTTATTAGAGGGTAAATATATGTGGTAAAAATTCATCTTAAATTGATATGTAAATAATATTAAAATATCCATGGGTATCCCTTCTCGGTTATGGATCAATATCTCTCACTATATCCATATTTTGCAAAATAACTCCAAATATATTGCTGGATATGGAATGAACAATTTATTGAGTGATAATTATCTATGTTTGTTGCTCAGATTCCAAGGATACCCAACCCCATACATCACCTTTTCGAAAGATAATTGGTTCAACCCTTTTATCCATGCCACCATCAATCATCACCAACAGAATATCTTCAGCACTATCGACATGAACTCATATCTGAAAAATAAATTTTCATGGGATCTTCTTTAGGGTGAGTTATTGGATAAAGGGAATTACTCCATGACACAAGCTTATGGTGAGTAGGATAAGTGGGATTTAATGACCTAATGCAGTGACATACACAAAATGTTCATTTTTATGGTGTGAAATCTTCGTAATCATGCCATACCTTCAGACCAGGAGGTTAAAAGATAAGGATCACACTAGATTTTAAATGTTTATACTATTCGGACCCAAAGGTGAAGTTATTCAATCATATTTTAATCAATAGTTAATGGAAATATTCTATATGGCATAGCCTCGGTGAGTTCATTGGTCTTGGGGAGCAAGGATTTAACCAAAATAATTTCTTTCGGGCTTGGTTTTGGGAGACTGGGAATCATATGTGTGAATAGAAGGACATATGTATTTAGTTTTTCATAGGATACTTGAGCATTTATAGTGAAAATAATATTTTCTGACATTAAGGCACTCTAGGAATGGGGATGGTCATGATATTAATAATGAGGTGTCTAGTGGTTGAAATGATTTCACTAGTTAAATGGAGGGAATATTCTCTCTCTCTGATAAGACTCGTGGTGTGAACAAATAAACTCTCATCTCTTAGGACCTTTGAATGTAAGGAAGATGGGTGATATGGACACCCCCAAACCACAAATTTAAGATTTACATGTATTGATGTTGAAATTATGGTCTCATGAGGTGCTTGGGTTTCATTTTTGATCATCAAGGATATGTGTTTCTAACTTATAGTGATGGCTATGGACATGGGGATTACCTAATGGCGGGGGATTGTGCAATGAGGAAAGGGATCATGCCTTTTTATCCTCACAAAATAAATATTGAGGTGTTAGAAATGGAATCGATTGTTATTCATGGATCATTTTTGGAGAAGCTATAAATTATTTGGTTCATTACATACGACTTATGAAAATGAAAAAATCTCCTGGAGTTGTGGGTGGACAACTTCCGTACATGGCATGAGTAGAACAGGGTGGTAGATTTCTATTCCCCTTCGAAAACTTATGAGGGTCAGTGTTTATTTTTTTATTATTTTGGTTCTCTTTTATATGATTGTGGTAGCCTTTTCAGAGATGATTCACTTGGTCTTCACTATTTTATACCACTATAACCATGTTTTGGATTGGTTTTTCCCTATTTTCAATGAAACTTTTAACGATGATGAATGTAATTCGATGAGGATGAGATGTTGTCTTATAATTTTAGGTCATATTACAAGCACAATTTTTTAGGAAAATGATGAGTGATATATATCTCACTAGGTGAATGATGTTTCATCATACTTTGGATGTGAGGAGAGAAATTGAAAACTGTGATCCTAGGGGTTCTTAGATAAAGAGGATTGAGATGGGAAATAAATATGATGAATAACCTGTAAACCTAATTGAAAATTGGTTTCAATCATGATGTTTCTAGGGGTTACAGAGATAAAATAGGTTTCTCTGAGGGATGAATGTGACTAGTTGACATTCCCTGTTTGTGTGAAACTTTTGTAAAGCTAATTTGGGAATATAAAGTAATAGTAAAAAAATGGAATCCTCTGTCTAAAGGTCCTTATTAGTGGGAGACTTATGAAAATCCAAATGGTTTGTATTACTTCATACTCAAAAAAACATGTCTTCAGAAATCTGAAATTATACTCCTAATGGCCAGAGAAAGATTATGAAGATATAAAATTTATAGGATATGGTGTATGATGAATAAAAGAAATATTTACAAGAATCAAAGAAATTTTTTGAATAGTATTGCCCATGGAGCATGAAACCTCATGAACAGATCTCTGACATATAGGAGAGGGATATTCTTGTTTACATGAAGGGGTTTGGAATGTGGGGACTTGAATTAAGGTTTCCTGCACATATTTTTTTTATTGGATAAATAAAAATATTTTTTGGGGTGGTGGCTAGGAAAAAGAAATTGGATCTGATAATCACTACATGTCTTAGTTGGTCAAGAATCATGACACATGTAATTCTCATATGAAAGTTCCATATGCAGTTCTGAGTGGTACAAAGGGAAGGGGGAATTTTAATATTGATTCTAGACCCATGACTAATGATCTGGGCATCACTATTTATCATGTGATACAAGGAATCATGACATACATTGTTTTAGGAAAAAGGGGTGGATGGAGACTATAACCAAAGATTACGATACGATCAAATATAGATTGAAATTTTAATCAGTGGTACACCATGAAATAAGGTTGTAAACCATGTAGTTTTTTATTATCTGATGAGTAAATTTTCATACGATTTAACATATCATGACTAGGGTGTTAGATTACATAGTTTAGAGTCTTATAGATAAAACCGTGGATTCTCATACAGTCATGATGATGGTGTTATGTATTTTATCATCTTGAAACTAGGTTGACTGGATCTTTATCACTAGAATTATTTCTGGAGAAATATTTCATTAGTAGGTGTCATACAGAGCTCTCCATATATTGAGATCAGGTAATAATCTCTGTTAGATTTGACCATTTGTATGGAATAAGTTCCATCCCACTTTATCTCAATCTTTTAATGCCTCTTACCTGGTATCATCAAAGCCTTAATGATCATTATATTCTCTACTTGGACGAACAAGAAGGGGAAAACATTGATAATATAATCTCATGCTATATTATTTTTATGTACCACCATGTAATGTAAGGTATATTTTATATTATCACTATGTTTTTCTAATTGATCAATAATTTTTTTATAATTATACATTTGTGGATAATTGATAACAAAAAAATTAAATAGAGTGAGGTAAATTAGACCTCAATAGGTAGGAATTCTTTTTTCCATATAAGTGTACATATGGGGTCACCTGTTTGAATGTATGGGTGGTATTCTTATAGTAAAACAGGTCATGAATGGTATTGTTAAGAAAATACTTTTTATCTTTATCTACCATCATCTAGAGTATATTTTATATTGTCTTCTGGATGGACTTTATCAATGCATTTTCCACTGTATGATAATGAGAAGAATGGTTGGATTTTATAATATACCTATAATAAATCTTATCAAACATTGAATTAAAGAAATTAGTGTTCTTTTCCTCTGTAATTGTATGAGGGACACTAAATACGATAATTATGTTATCTTTAATAAATATGAAATTTATTTTTGACCGGAAGTTTTTTAGGGGTAATACTTCAAACCATTTGGTGAAGAAGTTTCCGGAATTTATAATGCATTCGAACTTCTTAGTAGTGGATTGAGGGTAAATCCATACAATATCCATTACCCTTTTTGAAAATTTCTAGATGTAATTGGAAATAAAGATAACTATGAGGTTTGGTGGATGATGTTGTCATGCATTTGATATGCATGGCACATCTTGGTTAATTTTGTGCAATCGTGCATCATTAAAGAAAAAATGTATCCAAGCATCCAGATTTGATTAGAATTTTTGATAACTTAGTGGTGGGAAATAGTGGATCATGTATGTACATATTTCATGAAGTAAGTAGTCATTTCTCTATCAATTAATTGAAGGACTCCACAAAGCCTCATTTATATAGGATATTCTAGTTATTTGGGCCATTATAAAGAGTAATGTTGGTCAATAATCATTAGATTTTCTCTTTTCTCGATCTCTCCGATTGGGGAACTCCATTTTTGAGGTATTCCAAAATGGGAATCATCCAACTATAAATGGAACCATCTAGTTCAGTGATGTAGCAAACCTCATTGGTTTCTTTCATACTAACACAGACAACATGAAAGACCATTCTAGGGTGTACATAAAGATAATGACTATTTAATCCTATCCCAAATCTTACAAAGTTGTGAATTAATTTTCAAAGGATTCATCCTAGGAATTCTGTGAATGTGGGACATGAGTCAATGTCATCTCCAAGGGGGACTCTTCCATTAGTCCCCATAAATGGTCATGTAGGGGGATTAACACTTCCTTTCTGATGGAGTAATCACCATTCATCTTCTTGATCACCAACTCGGAATCACCTTTCACCTAAAAGTGGTATAGGGTCATTTGGAGGGTAATTTATAACCCTATAATGGGGTATCAATATTCTGGATCCTTATTTTTACATCCTTTTGATAATAGTAATGAGTAAGGAAAGACCGCCTTTAAGAGAGAGATGAACTGAACTCCCAACATGACTATGTTGAGCTTTGAGTATTCCACTATCTTCTTTGTTGTTCATTTAGATTCCCCAAATAAATACATCTCCCATATCTATGTTCCTCTTGAATATAAAAGACCTATTTATTAGTAAATCCATCATTCAATGATGTCACTTCATAATATCGATGCTCTATAAGGAATTCTACCAAATGATGGACTTTCACCACATTCTAAGAAAAAAACTGAATGATAAACAATAGAAAAATAACCTTCCATCATGATAATTTCCAATCAACATTGGAAGAATGAGAATTTATTTGAGTGGTTTGTTACAAGTGACTAAATAGACCTTTTGGTGTTGTTGGTAGTTCCTCAGCTTGTGAACTTTGAAGATTAACACTATACAACTCTTCTCAAAATTTTAATATTTTTTCTATTTATCGAGCATGGTTGGAATTAGATAATAAATATAGTTTTCATTCCCAGTGTCATTCTGTTGTGAAAAAAATAAACCCATTGATTGTTCCAATGTGTTTAAATACATAATGAGAATTTCCCCATCAAAGGGATGCATCTACACTGATGGGATCAAGATTTATTTCTTTAGGTTGTTTAATTCATCTTGAAAATCATTAGTCCACTTATATGTGACTCCCTTTCTCATTAACGAAGTGAAGGGAAAGAACTTCCCTATGAGGATTACAATAAAGTTTCAAATGTAGGTAGGGTTTACTTGAAGTTCTTTATATTCAATGAGGTTTTGAGGAGGTGAAATACATAGGATATAATCTTTCATTTTAGGGTCCACATTCATGCCACTATGGCATATGAAGAAGCAAAGAAGTTTCCCTAATGGTACCCTAAAAGAACATTTCAAGGGGTTCATATTCAGGCTGGTATATCTTAGTTTTTTGAATACGATCATAGGTTCACCTTGGTGATTAGAACGCTACTGAGAATTTACCACCATATCATCGACATAACATTCAAATATCCTTCCAAAGAGGGGTTTAAACATGTGATTCATGGAACATTGATATTAGTGTATAAATTATTCAAAACAAATGGAATTACATAATAGTAATAAAGTCCCTAGGTTCCCTAAAAGAAAGTGGAAACTTTATATTCATCACCCATTCAAATTTGATTATACTGTGAATAGCCATCGATGTAGGAGAGGTCTTGATATATGGTCATAGTATCAATTATTAGATCTATGATCTTGATTTGGAAATAAAATTTCAATCAATACCAATTAAGATATTTGAACTCAATTAAGACCCTGATTATCCCATTCTTCTTCTTTACAAGCATTATATTGGTTATCCATTTTGGATACTGGACTTTTTGAATGAAATTGGCTATATTAATATTGAAAATTTCATCATTATTTTTTGTCCCATGAGTAGGTTGTATCTTTTAGGCCAACTGTTTGTAACCCCAGTGGTTCTCTAAAAAAATCATGTGGTGAGTGGCCACTTTGGGATTAAGACTTGGCTTCTCTATGTGTTTCCTGGTGAAGAAGACCCAATTTGTCTTCCTAAAGGAGGTATATACCTCTTGTTCGTAAAAATATATGGCTACAGTAATCATTGTTGGTCCAAGATCTTCTTCTATACCCAAAATGTTTTCTCAGAGTTCATCCATGGAGGTAGATATACTTTCATTGAATATTAGAGGGGCACCCTTGAGGTCCTCCTCCTCTTACTCTACCACATATTCCTCTTCTTTCAGACTCTTACGGTAAGTAGAAAATAAAGGAAATAATCAAGATTAAGGATAGGAGTCTTATTTCAATAAGATTATAGAACTTCCTCCAACCTGGATAAAAATGTAGGTTTTATTGAAACTCAAAAAGTGATAAATGTGATAGGGAATGAGAATATTCACTCTCTCTTGAGGTCATGAAAACCTTTTTCCACCAAACTAATGAGGCAAGGATCTATTTAAGCTCAAGTGATGGAATGAGGGAATATTTTTCCATGATTTTACCACTATCTGAACAGTCAATGACCTTTTTAGTGTAGCTATGATCGGTCATTATGGAAGTATCATGATGTTTGTTGAACCTGAGATTAAATTTTGGCTCATTCCTTTAATCCGAGTGACTGGAAAAAAATATTATTCAGTGATTTGTTTGAAGGGATTGTTCGGGTTCATTTATATACTGTTTGGGATAGTGACCAAGGGGACACTTTAAATCTTGTGTATTTTCCCTTCCCTCTAGTAGAATTTGGAATCAATACACTATGTTTCTCCAAATTCAAAGTGGATGTTCCACCATAAAACATCTCAATTTTATAATTAATGATATATTTTATACATTGGTTGTATGATGATGGAATTTCCATACACCAATGAAACCAAAGGCCTTTCAACCAGAATGTTGATAGTTGTTTCTTTATAAACAAATAAAAATTACGAGTTTGATACAAGGTCCCCAAACTAGGTCCTAATATTTATTCTACTAAGGGGATCTTTATCATTATTTTCATAACCATATAGAATTAGAGAATAAGGGGGAATTTTTCTTAAGTATAACCTAGTCATCAATATATTTTTATTAAAATATGGTTGACCCCAAATCCATTGTCAATGAAAGATCATCAAACGCAAATGTCATTTATCACACCAATCACATAAAGTGGTATTATGTGACCTTGTATACTGACATATTTTAAATTCATTTTGAAATAATTGATTGTGTGTAATTCTAAATAATAGATCTCAACATGATATATTTAAGCAGCAGAAACCTTATCTTCAAACTCCAAATTGTTTAGAAAATATTCTACGAGTTCTTCCTAGAGGTCTTTTGGAAAAATATAAGCATCCATTATCTACTATTTGGCCAACACTAGGTCAGATATCATTAGAATTTCATACTTATAGGTTAAATTCCTGAACTTCTCATCTTGAGGATACTCTTTGATGGTAACTTTAGGAACTTAATTACTTGATATATGTACATAATCCCTTATAATATGAGTTTTATTTCACTTCTACCTTTTGTGGGTTAGGTCAACGAGGTATTCTTGTCTGTTGAGGTTGGTTTGAAGAGGACTCCCTCAATAATTAGTCTTCCAGGATTATTAGGCCAGGAAAACTATCAGTAGATGGGAGGGGTGTATTTCTACTACTGTTGGACCTGGTAGAGGGCTCTCCCATGAGTTTCGACAGCATATACAGTTTAAGTGGGCATGTACTCAAAGTATTAATTTATGGTATATGCATGTCTTCTATTATATCTTCTTCCCTTGTGCCCCTTTACTGTAATTCACCAATTGAATGAAGGGAACTGAGGATCACAATGGAAATAATCATCGAATAAGGGATCAAATAAATGAATGAAAGTTGTAAACCTTAAGATTAATTCCTCTTATTTTGAGGGATTGGTCTAAAAGGTAAAATCTTTCTGTACCATATGGTGGGGTGAAATATTTTCTTCTAGTATTGAAGGAATGAAGTCGAAAATAGTCAAATAAATTTTTTTACTTGGTATAGGTTCATCGTCTTATGTTTTTTCCTTTCTTTATATATATGATTTTTAAGACTATCTAAGAGAGGGTTGTGTTGCTGATGGGGTCATTCATGATGCAGCAGAAGCGACTGATGGAATAGTTGAATTTTTCAGTTATTCTTAGAGGATATCTGGGGTTTAGTTTGTTTTATTTATAATTACACAATCATTGATTTTTTACCATTATTAGAAATTTCATTTAATTCTCTCTCCTCCTCTAGGGTTTCACTGAAAATACATTCCACATGTGCTAGTCTCTTTCCCATCATCACTTTCCTAGAGTCCACCATTTTTTGAATGATCTCTTTGATAATGAAACATTACTATATGGAGTGACCCAAAATCTGATGATAGGTTTAATTGTTTGGATTATCTTCAATTCCATCTTGATTGAGCCTGTTGGGCATTGGAATCTTGAGCAAGTTGTTTTCCAGGGTTTCTACGATGTAGTCAAGAACATACACATCTTGGAACAAATAAACATTATTCTTTAGTTGCTAAAAATAGTTTCACCTATTTGACCTTAAGTCATCTAGGTGAGTCAATCATTGTTTCAAATTCTAATTTGGTGGGGTTGTAAGATATGGAACAACATTTGGAGTTGTGTAGGGGCCAGCTAATGCATGACTACAACAACCTATTCTTTCCATGTTCTGTTTTCTTGAGAGGATGGAATTAATCAGAACATAGTATTGGTTCACAATATAGAATATTTTATTTTCTAATAATCTACTATGAGATCCTAAAACCATCCTATATATTTAAATGGGATGAGCGGTGTGTGAATTTTTTGGAGATTCTTTATATAGAGAGACATGAAATCTTCATGGGGAATCTGAAGGTCTAGGGAGTAGGTAAACACATTCCATTGAGAATTGAAATATAAAACCCCCTCATTCTCATATTGTTTTAAATTCAATAGGAATATTATTATCATATTCTCAATAGTTGAGGTAAACTGAAATAGAAATTACAGATAGAGAACTTCCCATCCCGTGATCAACTGAGATTAAAAAATGGTATTCCAATCAATGGGTGTCCATTGTATTGTTTTCATGAACATCAAGAGTTTCATTGCTTATTAATGGGTATGGGTACCTATCATGGGATTATAGTGGTAAATTAAATGATACAAATGATGCTCCATATGCCCCAATCTATTTAAAATCAGAAATGTGGGGTTTCTAATGTTTGATGGAGGAGGGTTCAGATCTACCCATTTAGGGAAAGTCTTACTTTCTAGAAGTAGTAGTACACATCATTATTCTCTATATTCCAACCGTGATTCCTATAATTCAATAGTATTGATAACCCATTGATGATTTTTTGGATGAATATGATCTTTATAAGGGGTATTAATAGGTAGATTGATTTTTGGAAGCTATATTTTTACCCACGGTAGGTAGCCCATGGGGGTTGTTCCATGAGGGTGTGTTTAAATGAGCACCCATTGTGTGCATAGGGGAGGTAACTCCTTATATATTTCTACTATGGGGTTAAAATATATTGTTCATTATTCTTACACATTGAGATGATGTTATGGTTCCATTTTAGTTTCTCCGGCGAACCCTCTTTTTTGAGGTACACCGATAAGGAGTTCGAGTTGAGGTTATGCTTGTAGAACAAATTTAATAGGAATTTTTGCTTATAGTAATTCTATATTTTTTTTACCAATTTCATATATTCCTCTTATTGAGAGAATCTTTCATCATGTGTGAGGGTTTCAAACTCTTCAAGAGTTGGGTGAGGCATAACCTTGAATTTACTGTCTTCCCTGGTAGACACTAGTTGGGGAGGTGGTAGTAGAGTGGTTGAGGGAACACCACAATTCGATGAAATGATAAATTTCTAGGTATGCACACCTCCTTCGATAATTTTAGTGAGGTATATATTTTGAACTAAAACTTCATCATCTTTCACTTTTGTATTGGACTTGTGTTCTGTAGCATCTATAGGGGTGTTATTAATAGTGTTCACTAATAATTAACGCATTGTAGAATTGATTGCAGTATCTTTTAGGGACATAATTTATCTGTTCCATCCATGAGGTATTTACATCTCCTGTATTATCCATATTCTAGTCATTTGCAGGATGTTGATCTGAAGCGGATCGTTGGACAATTTTGTAGTGTGTTCTATCATGAGGACTCTAAATCATGGGATGGGACAAACTTGGAGGATCCATTTTGTGGTGTTTCCCCAATTAGGAGATGAATGGTTTCTATTTAGGAGGGGTATATTATGACAAAAAATAACACATCCCTAATGATTGGGTCTTATCCCATTCTAGTTCCACTATCTTTCTAGGGGGTTTTTCTGACCTATATGGTTGCATTAAAATATCCCCCAACCCTATGTGATGTGGTTTCTCTTTGATTATAGTTTATACTACTACCATGACTGATTTCTTAATTTTATATAACTATGTTCAGACATTGGATTATTGAATTGTATATTTTTTAACATAAGCCACATACTTCCAGATATATTAGTTATTATTGATGATTAGCCTCCCTTTGGCGGGAGGCATGCTCAATATTTTTTGATGCTTGAATCATTTTATTTTTTATGGATCCCTATCTTCTATTCTCACATTTCTAGGATTTGATCAAAGATGGTTTTGTTATATAATACCATCAGTTCTGAATAGAAAATGTTCCTTAAATCCAGACTAAGGGGTGACATTTAAAAATGTAACTTTGGGTGGGATTTCCTATTTTGGGAGAATGGTGAAATGAAATGCTTTGTGTTTTCTTCGTCATCTAATATGAACACCAGATGGGGTGTCAGTGATCGGTTGACACATCTCTTTTAACATATAGAGAAAAGAATGTTGAAGGGATCTGTGTAGATTTCCTATTTTTGGATTCCATATATCTAGTAGTTATACTATATTTATTTGAGAGTGTATCCCTTATATTTCCTTATTGTGACTTGGATATTCATATATAGTAGATAATTTTTCTTTTATGTGATGAATAGTGTTCCATAAATTATAGTGGATTTCATGCACACATTCTTTGAAAAATAATTATGGAATACTATATTGGGGAGTGAAAAAATTATAGTGCATGACTGGTATATCTTCTTTATCCAACTGTTTTCTCATGTTCAATATGTATTGTTCATCTTTTTCAAGTGAGTTTTGAACCCGGTTTGTTAAAATTATATATTTATATAATTCATTATCATAACCAAAATAACCTATAGGAAATTCCACTATCATATTTGAAGGAATAACAACCAATGGTGGTTCAGAAAATGAATTTTGTCTTGGGATGTCTTATAGATGGGAAAATGTCTCACATGTCAATAGTGTCGAATTAGGCATGAATGGCCTCATTTTCATAAGTGTTTCATGGTAGAAGGGATTTCAAATCATTAAATCACCATGGGAAGGTCCTCCTTGATGAGGTGAAGTGTCACTAAAGGGAGGACCCTCACATGGAATGCCATCAGGGGGAGGTATACAATCATGACATGAGGTCTTACTCAGAGGATATTTCCTACAATGTGTACCTGGGGGAGGATTATTAGGGATAATGATAATAAGGGGAGATCCTCCATAGTTTTTAATCATAGATCCACATGAAGATATTCCATGGAAATAATTTAGATATGGGCTCTCAAAATCAGTTAGATTCAATACAAGAAGAAAGAATTCAAGGTATGATGTTTGATGATGAACTATGGAATTGCTACTATTATTTCTGTAATTTGGTAGTGGAAGAGAAAGATCATAAGAATCCAAAGATAAATATATTTGGGATTAAAGAATGATTGTATTAATCAATGCCCGATTGCAGATCAACTCTTTATTTTCTAGTTCCCTTTGGCGAGTCTTCTATTTGGATTAATTGATATAGACGACTTGGGCCACTTATAGGGTAAAATGATATTCATATATGGAAGATTTTTTGGTTAGATATCATGTCACTATTGTAATTTTTTGAAAGGTTTCAATAATTTTGGTACGGGTTTGTTCCTACCGTGGAGTTCACATTGGGAATGACTGAATACCTCTAGTAGGAATTTGGATATGGGCTTAATCCATTCGACTATATTTCATTGGGTAATTTGACCCATGAACCACCTAGATGGGATTAGATATGTGTGTATTACCTAGATTGACCCTCTCTTTATGTTGGTGAGTCACCCTAATTATGAGGATGTTGTTGTGTGCCTATCCTTCTACAATTACCACTACCATTATAATATCCTGTAACTTTTGAAATAAGTGGGTGGGAATTTTTTTCTTCCCTTTCTCCATTTTCATGATGTTCCTGCTTAATTTAGTGGCTATAATGAGGATATATGGAGATTATGTGGTGATAGAAATGGTGTCTTCCTACTCCTCTCCACCATTTCCACCTATAGTTTACAAATTATACTCTAGTTTGGAGGTATAGATATAGTCATTCCCCTAATTTTTTGTTGATATTTTCCATAAAATTTATCCATAAGCTGATAGGTTACGCCATAATAATTTATAGATGGGGACTGGTGTGTGCCCCTTCTGGAAGTTAATCGATGAATTTAACTTATGATCTTGGATGATGTGGCAAGGTGTTTTTTACTACTCAGGGAATCCCGTCATATTTTATTGGAGGGTTTCTATAGATGCTACCGAATGTAGTCTGCAGGCTTGTATGGTGTAGGAAAGTGTTTATCCCTACTCATGAATTCCTACTGAATTTCGATTGTGGGCTTATTCAGATGGGATAGTGGTGTTTCCCATGTCCCTGTTATATGGTATCTTTCCTCCGTGGTCCATCTTTCAATCCCTATTTTGGATAAACTGAGTCAGACACTTGAGGAAAACACCCCCATAATGTTGGGGTTTGTTGTTGTGTGTCATTGGATGTGGATGATTATTTCTAGATCCCTTTCAAGGTACCCCGATGTTTTATGGATGATGCCTTAAATGGCCGATTAATCTTTCCCCTTAAGATAATGGAGTAGGTGATTGCTTCATTTTGAGGTCAGGTTCTTGAAACGGTTTGATATTGAGATTGACATTATCTACTTTTGGGCCACTAACCATCATTGAGTAGATGGATGGAGCATCTTCATGAGTTGGAGCAATTTTCAAGATTCTTCTATGGTTGGAATGATACCATTTTTTTGGTACACAAAAACCAATGCATTTGAGTCCTAACATTAAAGAAACATGGTAGGTGATGATTTTATCTATTTTCTGGGGGACCTAGCCTCTGTAGTGGTTGAATCATATTTATGTTGTAAATGGAATGACGCCATTTGGAATGAAGGGAGATCTTATTGAATGTTATTGAAATATATGAAACAAAAAAGAATAAGAAAACCCAAAAAAATATCTCAATGAATGTACACATGTTCAATTTATTGATTTAGATCCATGTTTGTCTTACTTTCATTTTATGCATGAAAGGGGCCTAACATGTGGGTGACACATTCATCTTGGCTAAGGATTCAAATTAAGATCACCATTTAAATTTTTTACGAAAATTGAAAAATCCATAGAATGTTTATTTTGGGGGTTTCAATGGTTTCCAAATCTTTTTTTTTCTATTTCACCATTTATGAATGAATTCCAATGGGTTTTGTTTGTAAATATAGAAACACCCCATGGTTGCCATATCTGAGTTGTTTCATGAAGCATCTTTCCAAAAGAAGATGGTTATTGGGGAATGACCCAAATGTTTACTGGGGACTCATATTAGTTGAGATAATGGTAGTTAGATCTCATCACTCCCTTGTGGGGGTAATTTTTTTTTTCAAACTTTGGGACTCTCATAATGATTTAATCCATATTCATGAGTCATTAATTAAACCCCACTTATGAAATGTGTCACCCTTAAATTAAAAATCAATTATTAGCATCAATGATCCTTAAAATAATTTGTATGTGTCTAAGGTTATTCATTGAAGGATGAATCTATATGTATCCCAGTTTCTCTATTGATGGAATACTTTTTCATACATGTTAGATATTATTTGTCTATTTATTATTAAAATCCTTGTTTTAAGCCACATACTGGGGAACTCTAGGATTTATCATCTTTGAGGGAGATGAAATATATTTTGATATTAGGATCAGGCCCCTAATATGTGATTCCTGTATATCCTTGTTAAAGCAATAAGAACCCATATAGTTTGGTTCCACCTAATTGGACACTTAGTGTAACAACCCGAAATTTTGAATAAATATTGTTTCCTAATATTATGTGTTATTTTATTTTATTTTTATACTCAAAAAAATGTTTCATTTGATAACATGAGTATAATTAAAATGATACTATTGGTTTTTGACAGTTATATGACCATTGGTCAATATGACCACTGGAAACTAAACGTTTTGATTATTTTCTCTAAATACAAGTAATCTTGGTTAATTAATATAGAAAGAAGATTCGATGGCCTCACCCAGTAGTCTTGGACCAATCGAAGCCCATCTAACAGAACTTGGGAAGGAGGTAGCACCACTGAACTTTGCTCTGGACCAAACCCAAGCTGAACTTCATCGTATAAAGCTAGAACGGGATCACCTTCGTGAGAAGTTCAAACTGATAGAAATTACTACTCGTGCGATGTTGGCCGTGCCTCCCTCAAATTCTCTCACCTTAGCACACCTTACACTTAGGTCCTATGCTGGTGTGATAAGGGGCTATGTAAGGAGACTGTAACTGCCTTGTGTAATCCTTTGTTTTAAATAAAAATTGGGATTTCTTCTTATGATGAAGTTTATGAATTTTCAAATGACCGGATAAATATAGTATGCATATTTTTGATGAATTTTAGAAAAAGGATATTTTAAAAAATGGTTGTGTAAACCATAAATAATTAAAAATGTGTAATGATTTTCGAAAAATGGTCTTCTACAATTATGTTCAGTACGAAATTTAGAGTCTAATAAGATCAACTTAATTTTTGATGAATAGTAAATTATGAATAGTGATTTTATGATTAGGATTAGTAATGTGTCCAAATGGATTAGTAATCTCACTTAAAGAAAGTATTAATATAATCTAGGCACCTTGATTAAGTAATGTGATTCAATAAAATGGTTAAATAACGGTTTCATAAATTATTATTCAAGTATTAGTTTTTTCAGGTGAATATTTTTTTTAATTAAAAATTTAATTAAAAATATTTAGATAATTATTTTTATAAAACGGATTTCATTTTTGAACTCAGAGCACCGATATTATGCTATGGTAATTTTTGGGGTTTTTTCTGGAAAAAATGAATTTTCGGTGAATAGTGTTTTTATTTAAAAATTAAATTAAAAATATTTAGAAAATTATTTTTATAAAATGGAGTTCATATTTATAATCAGAGCGTTGATATTTGGTTAAGGTGAAATTTTGGGATTATTCTGAGAAAGTTGAATTTTCGATGAATAGTGAAAATACAGTTTTTAAGTTACGAGTGTTTAATGACATCATTAAATGATGTATTAAGTTTTTAATCAATATGTTCGAATTATGAATAGTGAGATAAGGTATGAGGTGTCCCAAGTGGCCTATACCATGGGCAAATACCATGGGCAAGCCCATGGTTTTGCCAAAACCACTAATGAGGTGTCCATTTGCCATTAATGCCTTGTCCCCTCATTTTCCCTATAAATACCAAGCCATCCTCTCATACATTCGACTCCCCACTCTCCCCCAACGAAGTTCTGGTCTCATTACCTCCCAAGGAGTCCTCCCATGGTGCCCCCAAGCCCTCAAGGTCCCAACCTTTGAGTTTTAAGAGTTATGTTTTAAGGTAAGGGATTCGACCTCTCTTTCATTTCAAGTAATCTATTTTATGTCATTCCTTTTATGCTCCATGTTCTTATGTTGGAGGATGTTCTTTTATACTCCTATTACTTCCATTTTCATGTTCATATAATTAGAGATCTTCTCTTACTTTCATTATTTCGTTTTATGAAGTTTTAAGTGGCGCCGTTAGGCTGCCGAAATTTTTGTAACAGATTCTTTCTCCCTTCTCATTTTCCAAGATCTATTTTCATGTAAATTATTTCAAGTTCCTTTTTATTATGTTGGGGTATGATATCTAAATTTATCATACTGATCTTTTATGATCATATTATGAGAGACCCCATTTGATCTCTTCAATTCAGTATTTTGAAGTTTTAAGTGGCGTCGTTAGGCTGCCGAATTTTTAAGTGGTTCTTCACCCTTCTCATTTTGAAGTTCTACTTCCATGTCAATTCGTTCAAGTTCCTTTTTGTTATGTTGGGGTATGATATCTATATCTATCATACTGAACTCTTATGTTCACATGATTAGAGACCCTATTCTATCTTTTCAAATCATTTTTTTTGAAGTTTAAGTAACGCCGTTAGGCTGCCGAACTTTCATAAGAGAAATCTAATTTTTGTCTTCCTTCCATGTTTTTCATTTCAAATGGTATTTCATTGAAATTTCATTACCATGATCATGTATCCTTCTTATTCTGTCCATCTACTGTTTTATGGGTCATTTATGAATGTTTGACCCATTTTCCCTCTCTTTTTAATGTCTTCTAAAACCTCGTAACATAGTCGTTATGCTGCAGAATTTCCGTCTCAAAATGTCTCTCTCTTTTTCTAAAGTTCGTTTATATTATTAAGTGAATACTCAAAGCTCTTTATTCTAAAGTGGTATTCACATATATACCAAAATGTTCTATTTTAAATTATGGGATTTACATACATGAGACCCACCTTCCTTTTCTGTGGGTTTTAAAGTGACGTAAAGATCATGTCTTTAAAGCAGTTTTTAAAACGTTATGATTACGAAATGAAACCCATTTATTTTGTGCTGTATGGGTTCTTTATGAAATGTTTGATGATGATATATGTGTCTCACATGATAATAAAGGAAAATTTAAGGGTACGCCCTGATAGCGCTCCAATGCATTGGGTAATGATGTAACCACTAGAGATTACAATTTTCACGATACCTTGGTGAATAACCTTGGTAATTTTCAAATGACACCTTGGGGATGGACCTTGGTGATATGTTCATGATTGTCTATGTTAAATGATGTAGCCACATTTTCAAGTTATGAAAAATGTTATTTTTATTATGATATGCTTCCTTATTTCATTCTCATGCCTTAAAGTTCTTTTTCATGACCTTATTGAAGTATATCAAGTTCACATGTAAAATGTTTCTCTTGTTTTCCTTACTGGGCTTTTTGCTCACCCTTTCTTTTGATGTATGCTCCCAGGTTATGTGATGCAGTAATGAACCTAGGATGAACATGAGGATAATCCTTTCAAGTGTTTTAGAAGAATGTTTTATGTTTTCATGTTTAATGTTCCTGGTTTCCAAGACACTAAACCTTAAAGATCCTCGGTTTTGTAAAATGTAATGAAAGTTTATGTGATAAAGAGGCGGGATGTTATAGTTGGTATCAAAGGATGGTTTAGTTATTTGTGGAAATTAGGATATGAAAACATTAGGAAGAAGCCTATAGAAAAGATTATATATAGGAAATCTTCCTGGTATTTTGGTGAGTATTGAGTAATGGGTTGCCAAGAAAATACATCCCTGTCTGGATACGAGAAGGTAGAGGTGGCTCTGGCATAGATGTACATAGGGGTAATACCCGAAAACACCTCTTTGAGCTAGACTCAAACGGGAACTGATACACGACAACGGGCCTTGCTGCACTCTTGGTTACGACACTCCTGGGAGATATGCTTTGGTAAATTCATAAGCATAGTATAAACCATTGTTAAAGGAACAAAGATAATATAAAATAAAGATTCACAAAAAAAATATGATCATGGATAACCTAGATTGGAACCTAGGGGATCACAAGTTAGGATATTCTTTTATTCTACATGTTTATCTTTTTATGCTTAAAGTTTCCTTTTTATGATTATTAGATAAGTAAATAAGCCCCTAATTATAGTTTCTTTTCTTAGATAATGGTGGGAAATAGAAGAACATGTCCCAAAAACAAATGTGATAGGAAATGCGACGATTGTCATATTAATATGACAGAGGTGATTAGGGGATTAAAAGATGATTATTATTTTGGAATATGTTCACTATTTTAGGGACCCTAGATGATCGAGGTAAATAGATTACTACGGTATTTTCATTGAGGAGTAAGGTTGACTTATATTTTGAAGAATCGATGAATTTATGGTGGACTTATAGGAAATTAGGTTACTTATGGGAATGATTAACCTATATTGGGTAAAATATGTTTAGTTTAGATAATTTTGTTATAAGATGTTAGGAGTGGTTGATGTTGTTTGGAGATGAACAATGAAGTTTATTTTGGAAGACTATGTTATCAAATCCTTTTTGTATTTGGGTTTGAATCTTAGTTTGGTTTATTTTGAGGAAATTTAAGGACCATTATTTATGGGATAGTCTATGATGAACTTTGGGTATTACCATGGAACATTGAAGATTTAAAATTAGTTTCCATTCCTATGAGATTCTTCATTTTTGAAGAGTTGTTTAACCTTACCCTTTCTGTTTTTGGGATAATGTTTAAAGATAGAAGAAATAGATAGTTAATCTTTTGTGGATTATGTGATTCTATAGAAGATGATTCTTGTGTTTTGATGATACCAAGTAGTTTTGAATGCTCATCATTTGGGAGAAAAGATTTTTTTTGGTAGAAACTTATTAAAGGGTGAAACTCTACATGAAGGTAGATATATTTCCTTATGTTTTTGTTCTATGTTGTAAATGAATTCCTCAAAATTATGAAAAGGAACGTAAAACAGAAACGTTGTTGGTTTACGTTTCCTACTAGGTAATCAAAGATCGTTTACACACATCATAAGTTTGGGATTTTCTTATGGTTAACTTTCTCCTAATCATGTTCCCTGTCACTCTCCCTCGGAACTTGACCCTTTGTTTTCTCCTCCATGTCCATGTTTTCCTACATGAAATCCTAGTGTGGGCTAACTCGGGTGACCTTCGTACTTACCTTTCTTTCTTTTAAAGTAATAGTTTTATTGACTCCTTTTCCGATGTGGGACTTTCAATGAAATTTCAAAACCTAATTTTAAAAAAATTGCGAGGACGCAATTTCTTAAGGGGGGAAGATTGTAACAACCCGAAATTTTGAATAAATATTGTTTCCTAATATTATGTGTTATTTTATTTTATTTTTATACTCAAAAAAAATGTTTCATTTGATAACATGAGTATAATTAAAATGATACTGTTGGTTTTTGACTGTTATATGACCATTGGTCAATATGACCACTGGAAACTAAATGTTTTGATTATTGTCTCTAAATACAAGTAATCTTGGTTAATTAATATAGAAAGAAGATTCGATGGCCTCACCCAGTAGTCTTGGACCAATCGAAGCCCATCTAACAGAACTTGGGAAGGAGGTAGCACCACTGAGCTTTTCTCTGGACCAAACCCAATCTGAACTTCATCGTATAAAGCTAGAACAGGATCGCCTTCGTGAGAAGTTCAAACTGATAGAAATTACTACTCGTGCGATGTTGGCCGAGCCTCCCTCAGATTCTCTCACCTTAGCACACCTTACACTTAGGTCCTATGCTGGTGTGATAAGGGGCTATGTAAGGAGACCGTAACTGCCTTGTGTAATCCTTTGTTTTAAATAAAAATTGGGATTTCTTCTTATGATGATGTTTATGAATTTTCAAATGACCGGATAAATATAGTATGCATATTTTTGATGAATTTTAGAAAAAGGATATTTTAAAAAATGGTTGTGTAAACCTTAAATAATTAAAAATGTGTAATGATTCTCGAAAAATGGTCTTCTACAATTATGTTCAGTACGAAATTTAGAGTCTAATAAGATCAACTTAATTTTTGATGAATAGTAAATTATGAATAGTGTTTTTATGATTAGGATTAGTAATGTGTCCAAATGGATTAGTAATCTCACGTAAAGAAAGTATTAATATAATCTAGGCACCTTGATTAAGTAATGTGATTCAATAAAATGGTTAAATAACGGTTTCATAAATTATTATTCAAGTATTAGTTTTTTCTGGTGAATATTGTTTTTTAATTAAAAATTTAATTAAAAATATTTAGATAATTATTTTTATAAAACGGATTTCATTTTTGAACTCAGAGCACCGATATTATGCTATGGTAATTTTTGGGGTTTTTTCTGGAAAAAATGAATTTTCAGTGAATAGTGTTTTTATTTAAAAATTAAATTAAAAATATTTAGAAAATTATTTTTATAAAATGGAGTTCATATTTATAATCAGAGCGTTGATATTTGGTTAAGGTGAAATTTTGGGATTATTCTGAGAAAGTTGAATTTTCGATGAATAGTGAAAATACAGTTTTTATGTTACGAGTGTTTAATGACATCATTAAATGATGTATTAAGTTTGTAATCAATATGTTCGAATTATGAATAGTGAGATAAGGTATGAGGTGTCCCAAGTGGCCAATACCATGGGAAAATACCATGGGCAAGCCCATGGTTTTGCCAAAACCACTAATGAGGTGTCCCTTTGCCATTAATGCCTTGTCCCCTCACTTTCCCTATAAATACCAAGCCATCCTCTCATCCATTCGACTCCCCACTCTCCCCCAACGAAGTTCTGGTCTCATTACCTCCCATGTAGTCCTCCCGTGGTTCCCCCAAGCCCTCAAGGTCCCAACCTTTGTGTTTTAAGAGTTATGTTTTAAGGTAAGGGATCCGACCTCTCTCTTTCATTTCAAGTAATCTCTTTTATGTCATTCCTTTTATGCTCCATGTTCTTATGTTGGAGGATGTTCTTTTATACTCCTATTACTGCCATTTTCATGTTCATATAATGAGAGATCTTCTCTTACTTTCATTATTTCGTTTTATGAAGTTTTAAGTGGCGCCGTTAGGCTGCCGAAATTTTTGTCACAGATTCTTTCTCCCTTCTCATTTTTCAAGATCTATTTTCATGTAAATTATTTCAAGTTCCTTTTTATTATGTTGGGGTATGATCTCTAAATTTATCATACTGATCTTTTATGATCATATGATGAGAGACCCCATTTGATCTCTTCAATTCAGTATTTTGATGTTTTAAGTGGCGTCGTTAGGCTGCCGAATTTTTAAGTGGTTCTTCACCCTTCTCATTTTGAAGTTCTACTTTCATGTCAATTCTTTCAAGTTCCTTTTTGTTATGTTGGGGTATGATATCTATATCTATCATACTGAACTCTTATGTTCACATGATGAGAGACCCTATTCTATCTTTTCAAATCATTTTGTTTGAAGTTTAAGTAACGCCGTTAGGCTGCCGAACTTTCATAAGAGAAATCTAATTTTTGTCTTCCTTCCATGTTTTTCATTTCAAATGGTATGTCATTGAAATTTCATTACCATGATCATGTATCCTTCTTATTCTGTCCATCTACTGCTTTATGGGTCATTTATGAATGTTTGACCCATTTTCCCTCTCTTTTTAATGTCTTCTAAAACCTCGTAACATAGTCGTTATGCTGCTGAATTTCCGTCTCAAAATGTCTCTCTCTTTTTCTAAAGTTCTTTTATATTATTAAGTGAATACTCAAAGCTATTTCTTCTAAAGGGGTATTCACATATATACCAAAATGTTCTATTTTAAATTATGGGATTTACATACATGAGACCCACCTTCCTTTTCTGTGGGTTTTAAAGTGACGTAAAGATCATGTCTTTAAAGCAGTTTTTAAAACGTTATGATTACGAAATGAAACCCATTTATTTTGTGCTATATGGGTTCTTTATGAAATGTTTGATGATGATATATGTGGCTCACATGATAATAAAGGCAAATTTAAGGGTGCACCCTGATAGCGCTCCAATGCATTGGGTAATGATGTAACCACTAGAGATTACAATTTTCACGATACCTTGGTGAATAACCTTGGTAATTTTCAAATGACACCTTGGGGATGGACCTTGGTGATATGTTCATGATTGTCTTTGTTAAATGATGTAGCCACATTTTCAAGTTATGAAAAATGTTATTTTTATTATGATATGCTTCCTTATTTCATTCTCATGCCTTAAAGTTCTTTTTCATGACCTTATTGAAGTATATCAAGTTCACATGTAAAATGTTTCTCTTGTTTTCCTTACTGGGCTTTTTGCTCACCCTTTCTTTTGATGTATGCTCCCAGGTTATGTGATGCAGTAATGAACCTAGGATAAACATGAGGATAATCCTTTCAAGTGTTTTAGAAGAATGTTTTATGTTTTCATGTTTAAAGTTCCTGGTTTCCAAGACACTAAACCTTAAAGATCCTCGGTTTTGTAAAATGTAATGAAAGTTTATGTGATAAAGAGGCGGGATGTTATACTTAGTTCTTTTTAAAGTCATGTGATGATGACCAAACCATGCAGTTTAATTTCTTGTGGTTGGGAAATCCAAGATAAATGTTCTTTTTTAAATTTTGGTGGGGGACATATGTTGAAGCGTCCCAAGGAAACTAGGAAGGATATGGTCTCCCAGTTTTGATGTGAAAATACTAGAAATATGAACCAATGTAAATTTTCTTGATAAGTGGGTGTTGGTTTTTGACTTCATAGAGGCTTCCCACGTATTCCATTTTGACAGTAATCAATCCCTACAAAATTCTAGTTGTGAGAACCCATGACTGCTGAGTCACTCTAATGATTTTTCTTATGGGGGATTTGGGCTTTTGAAATGGTTATAACAAGGGTTGGGATTATACCAAATAGGTGGACCATGGTATTGTATACATAGATTTGAGGACCCATGCCTATGGAGGCCCACTGAAGTAAGGTGGGAATAAAATAAAAAAAATTATTCTCTACTAATATATACATCTTATCGTGTTTATTTAATTATCATAAACAACCAATAATCCCCCATGAGTTAATTTTAGAGTATGAAAAAAGAGGAAGTGAAATATATGGAAAACCACACATTCTATTCATCTTCTGGTGTACAAGGCTAGGGAGTTTGGAGGATAAGAAACAGATTTTATGTGCCCTTCGTCTCACTTGATTTCAAGACCAGGATTGTAACATTAGGATACACATTTAGATATAGAACACAATAAATGCTATGGGATTTCTTTTGGAGGGAATCCCTTTTCTACTATTTCCATAGAAGAGAGGAGGATAATACAATATCCCACAAATGGAAAAGAAAGTATGATCCCCCTCTTATTATCTGAAATGGGAGGTCCCTATACTTAGAGATAAAAAGGGGAGAAAAATCTCCCTCTCTCTTGTGTCTAAGAGATGAAAAGTGGAGAACAAATCCCTAGGTTTTATTTATTAGACATGAAGATACCCAGAACCCCCCCCCCCACCCCCACCCCACCCCCAAGGTGTGGGTCCTCATTACAGAATGGATACATAAATATAAACACCCTGAAGAACCTACCTGTTAGGTATAAAAAGTGAGGGACACCACATACTAAATTAATGTAAAACTGATTGAGAGAAATGCTATTGTGTTCTGGGATAGGTTTGTGAATTACTGGAGGCTTGAATTGAGGATTTTAATTAATCTCCATTAGATGGGAGTCCCATGGAAGGAGGTTCCATGCCTTTGGTAGAATGAAGAAATGTTTTAAAGGGGGATTGCACATGGGGAAGTTGGGCGAGTTCAAGGAGTCTTCCATAGATGATAGATAGGTGAGATGGAGATGGATCACATAGGGAAGACCTGGTTGAGATGATGTGATCTTTGGGTTGTAGAAAAAGTTGGTGAAAACACGTATTTGAGGCCTTACTATAGGCTCCGAGGGTCTCATGAGGTTTCTTTGGATGAATAATGATTAAGCCATGGGCTTGATAAGTGGACATCTCCCTAGTGTGTGTGGATTAGGGGCTTGTCTTGCACATGAGATAATATTCTTAGAACACTAATGAAACTTTAATTATACCACCCCTATTAATTACATCTTCTTTCAAGGATTATATCTCTACATAGAAGATTTTGAATGTTGGGGTGAAGTACTAGAGGAGGCAGATCATTGAGTCATATTCGTTTTTTTCTAGTAATTATAAATAAAGATCCATAGGGTCCTATTTATTGGAAATATTAAAACCCAAGGAAAAGGAGGCACCTTGAAGAGGTTGGTCATGATGGTTAGTGGGAATGTATAACCAATGTGATTTTACTGGGTCTGCCTACCTAGGGAATTTATAGTGCCTCGATCATGTAGGTTGGACCTACATGATGAATGTGATTTGGTATCTATGCAGTATGCCTTCGATAAAGTGAATGATCCATGGACTTATTCACATATCATTTCCTTGATTTATTTTCCTTTGAAACATCTTATTTTCATATGAAAATAG
This sequence comes from Viscum album, assembly GCA_963277665.1. Taxonomy (NCBI): domain Eukaryota; kingdom Viridiplantae; phylum Streptophyta; class Magnoliopsida; order Santalales; family Viscaceae; genus Viscum; species Viscum album. Next base: position 67,967,297 of record OY728127.1, on the reverse strand, counting down.
AGTATAAATAAATACAATGTCATCATATCCTACTGATTTTTGGGTTTCAAACTTGGTTAGGAATATTTTCATGAATTTTAATGTTTGTTATTTTTAAATGATATAGGTTGAGCTTTTGGTTTTAATATTAAGTAATTTATGGTTAATGATATATTCTTTCATTTAAAGGTTTGTTTAATTTGGCCATTTTCATATCATATGATAATTATACTGTTCTTTGTTATTGTCTAACGATTTTAAGTATAGCTTGTTATAATTTCTTAGAAAATGTGATCAGTTTGAAGATGATTTTAGTGCTTCAAGAAATAAAAATATTATTGAACAATAATTATTTGGATAAAAAGATAATATTGTTATTGAAATTGATTAATGGATGAAATTATTATTCTATAGTAATTATATCTCTTTTGTTTATTAATCTATGTAGTAATGGAATTCCAATATTTGGGAAATCGATTTAGAAAAAAAATTATCATATTACCTTCATTATCGATGAATCAATGGTCCTTTTCACAAATATTTTGTTTATGCTCTCGTGATTGTCAAGTTTATCATGATCATTGAATTTTTTCTGATCAAGATCTCTGTTACTCTCCATCATCATTTGGAAAATAATTTTTCCTTAATATCTATATTTTAAATCCTCACTAATGTTCTCCTATTTAGAAATCAAGTACATGTTATTCTAGATGTCCTTCTCATTTCCATTTTCCCCTTTTCAAGAAGAATATTTGATAAATCTTTCTACAATGTGGGATTTTAATAATCGTAATTTAAAATATAAAACCATTGGTTGGGGAGATAAAGTTAAAATTAAAAGTTTCAATTTACAAAATGGGGGGAGAATATAATATACTGATATTTTATGATAGAGACGATGTCTGATAATGTAAAGATACACAAGAGAGAGCTTAAATGATACAAAAAATATTATATTATAAATATGACCGTTATAAAAAATATATTCGATATAAATATGATAAAAAAATAATGAAAAATATATAAATACCCTAATCAATATATATTTATTTATTAAGACTTATGAAATTAGCACTCAATTTTTTTTAGTCATTTTATTTTTCAAAAATACATTTACATTATATATGATCTTTATTTTTTTTGAGAAAATATTATAATTAATATCTTGAAATTTTATTTATTTCATTTTATAATAATCATATAGTTTTAAATTTAATATGTCAAAATTATCTTAGTTTGAATTTTTTGGATTTTCTGAAAAGATTGATTTTTCGGTAAATAATGAAAAATACTAATTTTTGTTGAATTTTTTTTATTTTAATAATTTTAGAATTTTATATTTCGTTTTATAATTATATGTAAGTTAAATTATTAATATAGTATTTTGAATAATATAATTAATCCCTTTTGTATCAATTTTTTTCATGAATTTTGTTTAAAATCATATTTACACTAAAAAATGTATATTGTTCGAAAACTTATTTCTTGTTGCATTTTAGGGTTTCTTCTTAAATTATTTTTTTCCACCTATATAAATTGAATATCAAAAATTGTATTATATATTTTTAATTAGGATCTCCAAATTTGGTAAAAAGTTCTGTTTTATTTTGGGTTATTATGAGTTTTTACTATAGTAAAAAATTGTCATCATTATACATGTAAATTGTGTAGTTAAGGTTAAATATAATATGATATAGAATAAAAAATGACACTAACACATCATTTATCCTATTTTATCTGTGGAGTTCTACCATTTACATCCAATTTTAGAAAATAGGGGAACATGGTTCCATTGTTCTTTATTTTTGACCATTATAATACTTAAGTTAAGGATAATGTTAAAGATTTCATTTTCTTGATTTTATTATCTAAAATATTCTATGATAGGGATAAAAAAATACGTAAAATTACAAATTTATAGTTTAAATATAGATTTTTTCTATCATTTAAATTTATTTATAATTTTTAGTAAATTAAAAATTACCTTAAATGATTACACAACAACAACAAAGTATTTAATCAGTTAATTGAAAAATAAAATAAATGATAACAAAAATAATGATGGAAATATAATTTGAAAGAAATATTATGTTCCAAGTATTTTTAATATAAATAATACATGTTTGGGATTTTTTAAATAAATATATTATAGTTCCATTTATTTCACAATTTTTAAAAATTAAAATTAAACAAATAGTTCCAAAAATGTCATTAATGATATTTTATAAAAAATTATGATTTTATTAAATTATTTAAAATTTAAAAAATAATAAATTCATAAAAGTGATTTGGATATGGTTTAAAATATCCACTATGGTATATTTATGGTACAATTTTACTCATATAGTAACTATCATAATCCCTAAAGAGTCAAAAACTTTCTTATCACAGTAATCATCAGAAGGCATAACAGAGAGTAAAAACAAAAATATGTGGGTGATAACATCACTTAAACTGGTAAATTTTTTATTTTTTGTGATTATTTAATATTAAATTAATATTAACTTATAATTATATATAATTTTATACATTTGAACTCAAAAATGAATTTATATTAATTTAATAATTTATGAAATTCTAAAAATGTCCCAACCCTCGTTATAAAAGCCCACCCAGTCTCCTTTTTATATACACATATATAGCCATATATTATTTCCAATACCTGCCCAAATACCTTAATATAATTACTCCCTAGAGTCTATAGTTCTTATTTTGGGAATAATTCTATCCTTATTGGGCATAAGGTGTCATGAAATGAATGTTTTTAGAAGAATATGAATAAATTTTTACTGAATATTGTCATACTATTTCTTTTTATACCTCATTAAAATCTTCTTAAAAATTATGATATAATAAAAACTTTATATAGAATATAATTAGATTTTATTATTTTAATTTAATAACTTATATCTATCCCCTTATCCCCTTAAATGGCAGACAACCTATCGTTCATGTGTACGAAGGATTACCACCTCACAAACAATAAAAATTATTTCTCGATCAATACCTCACATGGATGGTTATAATGATGTAATTAATGTATATATAATATTTTTATGAAATTATTATCATTCTTAAAATATATGATATCATATAATTTATTACTTTTCCATTCATTTAAAAATGATAATGTTTCTCATTCGTACTTGTAGACTACCTCCTCCTCGAAGCGATGTGATTTATTTTTCATAACCACATCAAATAAATGATAAATATAATTATATTTAAAGAAATGATATTATATTTATTATATAATAATTATTATGGAATGACAAAATATCATTTATCCTCTTTCTATAATGATCATTTAAAAATGGAAATGTTACTTAAGTGTAAGTATAACCTACCGTCACCATGATTGTAACCTCGTCCATTTTTCATAGCCATATTTCATGGGATTTTTTAAATTAAAAAATATATATAATTATAATTATTTCATTCTTATTAATTTTTATATTATGGAATAATTTCCTCATTAACTATATTCAATCTATCGAAGTCATTTTGGACATATGAATCGAATGTCCGGAAAACATCTGATGTGGAATTAATTGATAAAGTAATTGTATAAACATGGGAATAGTAAAAATAAAAGTAATTATAAAATTTATTTTTTTATGATTTTAAAAAATTAATATTATTTTATTTTTTAGTATGATAATGAACGTACACGATGTGTGAGACTCTATGTTAGGGAAACTTTTCTTTACAAATGTCAATTTAAATGTTTTAAGGATTTATCTTTTTCTTCAATGTCTATATTTAAAGAAAATATTTTTTGAAAGTTTTTATATGTACAAAAAATAATTATAATGGAAATTATATATATTAGTTTTTGTTTTTCCTAAAAGGGTTTTCAAAGGTATATTTTTATGTACTTTATATGGAACTTTTTGAATTTCACCACAAATGGAAAAAATGAATGTTCTATATTAATGTATACAATTTCAATGATTTTTCCACCAACATAACCATAATTTTATTTTTGTATTATAATATAATATTTCATTTTTTATTCAATTAAAACGTCTCTTTCCCTTTACTTTGTGTATTTTGGTTTTGAAAATGGTGTTTTAAAAGGAGAGGGTATTTCAATATTTGAAAGCATTTTGTATAAGAGTTTAAATGTATTTTTAAAGGGTTTTGCGATAAAATTTTAAAGATTAAAAAAGATTTGTTTTTTATAAAGTAAATTATAATTATATATTTGGTTCAAGTGTTCCCATTAAATTCTATAGTTTCTATTATGGTTTCAACTCAAATATTTTTTTTGACAATGGTTATAAATATAATGATCTAGGTCACCTAAATTAATTTCTATTTTATTTCTATTAGTTTTAATATTTTTTTAGAACATATTTTTTATGTATAAATGGTTTATTTATTACAATAAAATAATATTTTTATAATGATAAAAAAATTATAATTTAGTTCATAGGTTTTAAGGAAGTTTCACAACAAAGAAGAAGTTACTTTGAATGTCCTGAGGATTTTTCACAAAGAGAAAATATTTTTCATTTTAAACGTTTTAAATTGTGGAAAAAATGGGTACATAGTAGATGTTTAAACTTTTTAATATATTGGTTTTTTATATGAGTTATGACTTAATCCCCTAAAACTCTAAACTTGAAAAGTTCCTTTAAATTAAAGAAAGTGAATTCTTTTTTTAGATTCAATTGATAAATTGTTTAATAATGGGTTCTTACACTTATCCCCAGGGTTCTCACAATTGGTTTTCAAATCCTAATATCTAGTAATAACTAAACCCTACTGCAGTACCAATTGAGGTAACCTAAGTAGTACATATATAAATATTACATAATTTTAGATGAATATTCAATACCAATCATAATAATAGATGCCTGAAAAATATAAAATTATTTCGGTTTAGGAATCAAGATACAAAATTAACTTATTTTATGAAACATCTTCAAAATATCACACATTATTGTTATCACATAGTAGTCTTATTATAAATACCCTAATTCAAACCGATAATACCCCAATATTCTATTTATATTCAAATTTAAATATACATGAAGTATTAAATAAAATTCATTACACAAAACTTCAAGTAAAAATAAACTATGATATAATATACCTTATAAAAAAAGATATTTGATTTACAGTATGAATAATAATTACGACATAATGAAAAATATATATAAAGTTTATATATGATGAAAATTAATTAATTAGTTCATAATAAATAAGTACACAATTTTCAATAATGTTATTTTATGCATTAAAAATTAGTTTTGTTCAAAATTGGTTTTATTTTATTTTTGTTCTAATTGTAACATGCCAAAGTTTTAAAATTTTAACCTTGTATTTTATTGAATATTCAATATACCGCACCAATATTTGATGAAAATATAACAAACCATGACATTACGATATATTTAAGCTAAAATAAATTCAATCTCTTAAATAGATTACATTAACGTAATGCTGAGTTTATCTAACATTGCATGAAACCCCAATTTTAAAAGAAATGTGACATGTTATTAAACTATTATTATGTTATGTAATAGTTATAATGTAGAAGTTAAATTGGAGAAATGAGTAATACTTGTAGCGACCTGAACTAAAAAGAGTGGAGTCTGGGTCTACTACCATTACATTGACATGATCACAATGATTCAAATCGTGAAGGACAAATGAGATTAGTTTTCTTAGTACACAAGATACAAAAATTATTTTTGTATTACAAATGAATATACTAATTTCAACTTTTTTTTATTTTGAGGAAAAATATTTCCATATAGTATATCCTTGCATATCTTTCTTAGTACACTTCTTGGATTCCTTGGGAAAGAGATAAAAAATAAGGGTGAGATTGAATTCTCAATAAGGGCCAAGTATAGTAGAAAAATAAGGAATTACAAATAATAGTAAATATAAAAGGTAATGACTGAAGACACATTCCATGTAATCAATAAACCGAGAAGGAATTGTGTAATCAATATAGAAAGATAAATAACTAAAATAAAATTCCATTCAAATAAGTAGATTAGGCATAATCGATATGGAAAGGAAAATAACTAAAAACATTTCATTTAATCAATGAACTGAAAATGAAATTCATCTATAGATAATCTCATAAGAATCATGGATAATAATAACTGAATATAAATTAGGGAAATGCTAAATTATTAGACCTCATGTTTCCTAGGTATATGGTAACTTTACAGTCAAGACTATTCATAATAAGGTTTATAAAATACAGGGTAAAAATCCATTAACTTAGGCTAACTATTAGATTCATCCCATGAGACTATCGATGCATCAAGGGGCTGTCTATAACTGATCCACACCCCCATCATATATACCCAAATCATTCTGCATATTATGAATACCCGAGTTAATCCATGAACATTATGCCTTATAAAATATATGAATTGAGTAAAATTAGAATATTTATCAATATTACCCCGGATATGAAATAACTTTCAACACATAAACCATACATAAAAATGGTTTATTGTTTAGGCCATAATCATACTCATTATTAATGAACCAGATATCTAGTGTAAATTCAATGTTTGATGATCATACAAAATTTAATACTTCAGGGGTACCAAGAAATAAATCATAGTAGTGAATGTTAATATAATCCATGGTTAAAAGAATCATAAACCATCCAAAGGATGAATAAGGATGGTAACAATATAACATATCCCAAGTTGAGAAAAATATAGGGGTTCTCATTAATGAATTGAAATTCAGAAAAAGGACTTTTAAAATCATTTTTCTGGAAAATATACTTTTCAATTTGAGAATAATTTTGAAAAACGTTTTATTTTAAAATATAATTTAAAAATATATTTTTTAAGAAAATTATCCTGTTAAACTTACAAATGATGCTTCAAAGAAATGACAGCGGGTAATTCCACACATGTCATACAATATAAGAAGAACATTCATTTTTTAAATTAAACAGTGTGAAAAGTGCCTTGTTCAGAAAAATCTAAGAATCTTCCATCGAAAAAATTTGTAAATAAAAAATGGTAAAAATTATATTAATTAATCATATTTAAATTATAATACCATTTTCTAAAAATATCATAGATAACAAGGTTTTTAGAAGAAAACATGTTCTCCGACTAAAGAGATATATGATGTTTAGTTTTAATAAAAACATTTTTCTAAAAAAATTTGAGAACCAAAGTTTGTAAAATGATAATATTACACAAAAAGGGTCATCAATAACCATATGAGTTGAAAATTAATGTACATGATAAATATGGGCAAAAAAATTCCATTAATGGAAACTAAATTGTAAAAAATCATGAACACATTGAGATCATGAAGTAAACCATTATTAAGACCATAATGTATATATGAGAATAAATTAATGAATTTTTTAGGTGTGTATAATATAAATAAAGAAAAAAATTGTAAATTAAATAATATATAGTAAAAACTTTTTATACAGATAATCTTAATATATTAATGACAACAAAAAATTAATATAACCCAATGTATGAAGTTTGGTTATGAAACTCTTCTCCACTTGGTAATGCTTAATAAAAACACCATTAGATAAAATAAATATAATGTAAACTGAAAATATCATGAAGAATTAATGAACCAAGGTATTATTTGTGATTGTGGTAGTATGTACACCATATATAAGAAATTATGTTCCCAATAATAAAGTATGTCTCACGGGATGTAAATTGAGAAGAATTCCCTTAGTTCTTCGTAACTCTTAAAATAAAATACCAATGAATGAAATAATTTAAAATTAATCTCCAAATACCATGAAGATAAATTTATTCATGATATAAAATAAAATAGTTGTAGTATATATAAAAAAATAAGTGGTGAAAATATTGTATTCCTCATAGAAAGAAATGTGAGATAAGAATCACTTACCTTGTGTTTCATTTTGGGTGAACATCCTTTAACATCATGTATAATGGTTTTAAAAAATTAAATATCTTATATGACAACCATAATCATATTTATAATATCATATATTAAATTATTATAATATCTCAGTACCAGTTTGTTAAATATCTTTCATTATTTTCACTACTTTAGGCGTTAATTTCCAAGTTTTTCGAGTATGTTTTGACTTATTACTTGTTGTTCCTATTAATTAGATCATGATTTACTTATATATAGAATGTAAACCATTAATTAGTTACCATATATATTCTTTAAAGACCCGTAAATTTCATGGAAATTTTTTTCTTAATTTTCATTGGAATTTTACAAGAGCGCAGTTTCTGACGGCACCTGATTCCGAGGCCCGGTGTGCCCGTAATCATTTTCCAAAGTTTGGCTCGGGTACGTTCAGTGAATGGACGAGCGGGTTTTTCTAACTTTTGAACCAGTGATCGGAATCTAATTCTGAGGGAACCGATGGAATCGCAGCACCGGTACTAGCTTAGAAACACCTCTTCCAGAGTTGCGTTTGCTCGGGTGTGGTTTATAATTTTCGGGCTTAAAGTTAAGAAATAAAATAACTGTACGACAGACTTTATTTTATTTCACCTAAGCCACTTGGAAGCCACATGAAGCCACTTAATGCGGCTTAAGCTGAGTTGATGTGGATAGGGTTCTATCCAAAAATATCTTACCCTCTTGGTAGGATATTTGTGAGGTGGGACCCACACGAGCCCCACCATTTCTTTTCCGCTAAGTAACGCACCCGCGAAAACCCGTCATTATGAAAGTCAACAGACGCGTTTTCTTAATTTCGTAACGCACCAATTAATTGGGCGGTTTTCTTCATTGAATTAAATGGGTTGTTTATTCGTTGAAATTAATTCTATGAATTAATTTCATTCATTTCTTAACCTGTTTGAAATCTGTTGGCGTAATAATAAAATAAGACCAACGCACGACTTCTGAAAAAAAGTTCGTTGAGAGGATTTGACAAAGACCAAGAATTCTTCATCCTCTTTCGCGAAGAACGCGAAGAATGCAAAGAACGACGGCTCCAACGATGAATGTCGAACCCGCGGAAATCGACGACGCGACGCCGTGTGCTGCGACGCCGACGTTTGCTCTCCCACGATGTTCTTCTGCGACATTCCTTCCTCCGCGACAAAATCCTTCGATCATCCGTTGAGGTGAGAGTTTGAGATTCTTTAAATTCCATTGTGGATTTTAACTCAATATGGATTTAATTATTATTAATGAAATCTATATTTTCTTGAACCTCGGATTTCGTCGACGCGCACCGTATTCCGCGACGACGCGACGCCCTTCCGCGACGATGCGACACCTTCCGCGACACGACGATCGCCTCCTTCCGCGGCGATCAATTCCACGAAGAACGCGCGTGCGACGACTTGACGAGGTAGGGATTTTATTTTGGAAATACCTTTTATATTATCGTGAACGTTTCTTTTAAATTAAAGAACCGGTTTCATAAGAACAATTTTAATTTATTAAAAATTGTTGTTTGATGTGTTGTTTAATCCTCCCAATTGTTACCGCCTAACGCGGAGGGTGCGAGCCTAACGAACCCGGCCCGAAAACCCTCCGCAGTTCCTCGTTGTTGTGCGGATTTGGTGGGCGACGACAAAACGTGACGCAAGGGCGATTTGATGATCCCGCAGTGAAGAACGGAACCCAGGAGGAACAACGGTGCAGACGGGAAGGAAAACGGACCACCCTAGAAACTCCGGTGGCCCGCAGAAACCACCGGCGGCGCGGGTCGCCAGCGCGGCAGCGGCGGCGCCAGCGGACCCGCGGCCGTGCGGGTCCGGCGCACACGCGGGACGCGGCCTTTTCCGTGTCCGTTGACCAGGGCGGCCCCCCGCGGGGGCTGTGGTGGTGTCACGCGGGAAAAGCGAGCCCCCCGCGCTGCTCGGCCGCTCGGCCGAGCCGGGCCGCGCCCTGGCTTGGCCGGACCGGGTCCCGCCGGGTCGGCCCGGGCCCAGACCCCCCGTCTTCGGACCGTTTTCGGTCTTTTGACCGTAACTTGAGCTACGAGCCTCTGAACGACGCACCGTCAGCGGAAACGCAATCCTTGGATCGAGACTGTTGTTTCAGTATATCGCACTCAAGCTTTCAGAATACTTTGGGTTCGGCCGGGTTGGTTCGTACACGAAACCAACCGGGCCCTCGGAGCGGAAACGCTCATATCTTGAGCTACGGACGTCCGATTGACGTGCTGTCAGCTTTGGTGGATTCCTCTAAGTGAGACGGATCTTTTGGCATACTCCGCCCGAGGTTTGGACGCAGGTGGAGTACGATCGGGTTGGTTTTTCCTTAAAAACCAACCGGGCCCCTGGGACGAAAAAGCCAATAACTCTCAGACCAGGCGTCCGATTGATGCGCTGTCTATGACGTTGAGTTTCTGTTGACGATACGGAACTTTTGGATACATCAACTTCGGACTTTGTGTCAGTTGATGTATCACCCTCTCGGCTCGGGGAGCGGACCCTCCTGAACGGGCTTGCTTTGTGCGGGAACCCTAGTGCTGGCTGCGACTGCTGCTGTGACTGCGATGACGACTGTGCATAGATCCTCAGTGGACTGCAACGACGACTGTGCAGAGATCCTCAGTGGACTACGACGACGACTGTGCAGAGATCCTTAGTGGAATGCGACGACTACTGCACTCAGTGATCCTATGTGCATCAGTGCTACAGATCCTGTGTGGATCCGATCCTGTGTGGGTCAGTGCTCAGCGGTTCTGTGTGAGCCAGCGCCTACAGGTCCTGTGTGGGCCTGATCCTGTGTGGGTCTTTGCGGGGGTTAGTACCTATCGATCCTTCGTGGGTCCGATGACTTAGATGGATCAGTGATCATATCTATCATCATTTTATGAAGTATAACTGTGTGAGATGAAACTCTGTTTTACTTTCCTCTGTGGATTGTGCTGAGCTATCCTGTGTGGATTTACTGTTTACTCTCCTTTGTGGATTGTGTTGAGCTATCCTATGTGGATTACTTTTTCTCTCCTTCGTGGATTGTGTTGTGCTATCCTGTGTGGGTTTACGTTTGCTTTCCTGTGTGGACTGGGTTGTTCTTGGGCTCGGATGTTGGGGCCGAACGAGAATTGATGACTTAGGTATATGTATGGGCATATACCTAAGCAGTGTCGGATGTTACTTTGTGATTGTATCTTTCCTTGTGGTTTATCATTTGTAGATTTCGGGAGACCTTCGGGGGTATCGGGGTCCCTATTGAGTAGCTTATACTCACCCCTGCACGGGCTATGCCCACACTACGTTGTGTTCGTTGCAGACGACGGACAGCGCTGATCGTGGTGGAGGCTTGCGGAGCAGGACAATACCTGGAGGTGGACCACTGGGTGGGATATACTCAGAGCGGTCAGGTGGACTCAAGGAACAGTAGAGGATATCTGTACCCACCCTTCAGGTGGGACTTCTAGAGGACGGTTCGACGCTGCGGCTTTTCTTTTCAGTTGCTGTTTTTCCCTTTCAATTATACTTTACAGTTGGGCTTGTATTTCCGACTCCTTTTACTTTCAGCACAGCTTGTTACGGTTTTTACTTTGTGTTTACTTTTCCGCTTTCTTACTCTGTGGTTCTTGTTTACATTACAAAGGCAATGCCTTCCCTTTTTCCAGGATTTACGCCTTGGTGCTAGTCGCCAGCCCCTGGCCTATGGAAGGCGGGCTTGGGGTAGTCACGGCACGGGCCCCGAGGACGGGTCATGACATATTCAGTATATATGTTTTAAGGACAATAAATGATATTTTATATAGGAAATTATATACATAGTTAATGGAAAAGGTCAACTGTATATACGCATGAATTCTACTTCCATTTCATTATTTTTTTGAATGAATTAAAAGAAAATTATATATATATATATATATATATATTATAAATAAATTATCAAATTTATTCCATATATTTAATATAATTTTATTAAAACCATCTTTAATACATTCATGTATTTTTGGAATGAACCACATCACTTTGAGGAGGCGGTAGTCCACACGTCCACAAGAGATCATATCGTATTTACAAAAAAATTAAAGCATTAAGTTATGTGGTATATTGAACATGTAGAGATGTATTAATACAATATTAATGTCACATATATAATATATAAACATTATTTCCATTATAATTCAAAACCATGAGTGTGTGTATGTGTTGGTGTGTAACATAACATAAAAATATCTAAGTACATTTAATATAATTAGGTTTCTAAATAATCATGATATAAAAATAATAGAATATGTGGAGAGGTAAATTAAGGAAAATTTATAATTGGAAAATGGTACCGCCCATTTTGGTAACTCCTTTTGGTTTGTACGAAAATAATTAATATGTTTGATTTCTGTACAAGGTTGGGATTATAATATTATTGGATGGATGTTTTAATTTTGTTTGAGTAGACATGTTCTTATCCAAATGGATTTATAGGTGTTAATAAGTATGAGGAGTGAGTTCTTTTTTATTTTGGAGGAGTGAAATTATTGTAAATTTTTTAAATGGAAATTCCAAAAACGTTTTTCCCATATCGAATCGATCCCATAAGGAAAACAATTATATAAATGGGATTACAGGGTATAAATATGAACATATAAAGTATTCTTTATATTTTTTAGGTCATTTTGGGGCTTAATTTTAATGTTTAGTCTCTTTTTAAGCTAATATTTTCTCTCTTAATCACTATAATTAATTTTAATAACATTCTCTAATAATTTTGGTCAAAAAATATTATTAAATTATTATAAATTATAAATTATTTTTATTCAAAATATTGAATATATTTTTTAAAGTTCCAATCACTTAAGTGGTTGGAAGTAATTTTTAATTAATCCCACAAACGGGACAACAATGCGTGTTTTTAAAGTAAAAATGTTCAAAAGTTTAAAAAGTTTTTATAACCAATTTTAAATTAAAATTGATTACAATGACCTAAATTGGATTAATTTATGTAAAATTGATCTAATTTTACTTTAAAAAATTTTAAATACAACTTTATCTTATAAATAAATTAGATGAAAAAGCATTTTTAGATTAAAGTTTGTTATTTTTCACAATTCTTCAAAAAAAGAAGCCTCACTGAAAAATACCAAAAATCCACCCTAAGATAATTTTGATGTTCCTATTTAAAAGAATGAATTTTATTTCGACATATAAAATTTACAAAAGTTCCAAAATTAATATTTAAAAGAACCTTTTCATTAAAAGGTGACATAATTTCGTTTAGAAAAATATTCATTTTTATGCATAATGTTTTGTTTATTCAAATTTTTTTCATATAAAATATATTGGATGAATGTAAAAAATATTTTTTTTTAATATATTACATATATATTTAATTAATATGATTAAATAATGGTAATAAATTTAATTTATTAGGATAAAACACATTTTTAACAATATAAACATGTTATTTATATTCAACTGGTTATTATATTCATTTATAAAAAAATTAACTATTAATTCCATTTATATTTTTGTAAAAAATATATTTTAATAAGATAGTTAATCATATATATAAATATAAATTTAATGGCCATGTTTTATCTTATTATATTAATAAATAATATTTTAATAATATATCATTGTTTGGTAAAACTTGGCCTTGATTGGAACGTAAGATATGAAAGAAACTCGTTATTAAATGTGATGCAATATAAATCAGTATTTCTTGCATTTAAAACTATATAATAGATTTATTATATTTATAATAGTAAACATGTTGTAAATTATGTTTATATTATATTCCATTATATTCATTGTGTTCCGTGTCATACATGATATCGAATACAATGTTCATAAAATAGAATTTCAGGGCATTACATTCTCTCCACATTAAATAGGTTGTGTCTTTACAATTTAAAATTGATCCTGGTAATATATTTTTTGATATTTCCTCTTTTGAAATCCCACATCATGATAAGGGATCCTAAAACATCCTCTAGAAATGATAAAATGGATAATATAAATTTCACATGGATAAACATATAAATAGGTCTCTGAGTAAGGGAACATTAGTTGAAACTAAAGATACATAAATAGAAAAAATCATAAATATTTATAGGGAGTGATTGAGGAAATAAATCATAAACAAGTGAATGATTAGTGTAATGTTGAGGGCCTCAAATCTATAAATCCATGATGATTTAGAGGACCATAATTTCAACAAAAATGAGGGTATATAGACAACATTTTGTTTGATAATTTTCATAATTTTGAGTAATTATTTTATTTCCTTAGAATATAAGGAAATATACTTACTTTATACCTACATATTTCATTGTATAGATTCTATATTTTTTTTTGTTTGGCCAAATTATAATTCATCCCTTACTCCATCAAATGGATATCCTTGAATGAACCCCTTTTTAAGTATTAAAATATTCTTTTAATGGACCGTATTACCCATAAAACAAGTCATTATGTTTGTCTTTAACTATTTTCCAAACCCAATATGATTAAAACATTTATCTATAAACCCAAAAACTTATACTACATGTTCATAATTAATATTTATTTCTCATATTGTTTATCTAAAAACAATTTCATATTTACCTAGATATTTCATAGGTTGGTGGTAGGTGTGAAACCTATTATCAAAATTTTGTTATGGGTTTAGGTCTTATGGATTCAATGGAATTGATCGGTTGTCACCTGACATAAATTTTTTTTCTTCTAAAATCTTATTAATATAATTTCCAAAATAAATATGATGGAAATACTTGAAATTTAATAATTTAATAACATTTTCTCTATGGGTTTCAGTACAATATTTATTTAAAACCTACTAATATAGTTTGATTATTTTTATAGTGTCAAAAATGATAATAATAAAACTATTGGTTATCAGTACCATTATATTCAGGTATCTAAATTTTAAAGGAATTATTCCTTAAATAGTTATTCCACTAAAATAAATATTAAATTAATGAGTTGTATTACAATGATTTTATTCCAATGTATCCTTAATCATATACAACATAAAGTGATGTTTAAGACATATGAATTATAGTCAACCACAATCTCATAATACCATGATGGAATCCATCCAAATAATATTAATGGAGACATATGTGCTTTTAAATATTTAAACAATAATTATATGTTTCATGATTATTGAGATTTAATTCTTGAATCCCAATGAACACTTGAAACATTTTATTTCAAGTTAAGTCATTCCTTGGTCTATGTTTTAACCAAGGTTATTAATTTTCATTATCTATTGAAATCCTTTATAATGGTTTGTAAATAAAATTTTGATTATCATAAGAATATCCCCCAAAATGTCAAACTAGATACATAGTAAGGGATGTTGTCATGTACTTGATTTTACTCATGTCAGCCCCGATGAAACTTTTCAGATTTGTTAGTTGTAGGTACATTTGTTCCATAACCACATCCAATCAGATGAAGTTCTAGTAATACCCACATAAAATCTACCTTACCAAAATTTTATAATGTTCTTCTATACATATACTAAAATTATACCATAGAGTTATATTCTCTATTCTATGAATTCCAAAATCTAGTTCCCATGTTTTTTACTAAATATCATATGATACCAACTCTAGTAACTTGATCCTAGAATTCCCAAATCCCATTTCTACTACCATTACATTGGCATTATTAAAATGAATCAAATACCAAAGTATCTAAGAGTTTAGTAGTATTAGTAAACATGTTATATACTCGAGTCTTTTATTACAAATGAATATATTAATTATAAAATAATGTTCTTATTTTGAAAATTAATTTATTTCATCTATCATAACCTTTCATATATTTCTTAGTAAGGTTCTTATATTTCTAGGTAAAGGGAATAAAAATAAGGGTCATGTCAAATGCATATTAAGGGTCACATAATATGTAATAAATAATAAATTAATGAGAATAGTCATTATTCCAAGGTAATTTCTTAAGAAACATTCCATGTAATCAATAAAATAATAAAGAAGTTCATAAATAATATGCAAGGGTAAATAACTTAAAACACATGATATTCAAAAAACAAGATAATTCATTATGAATGTAGAAAGAAACATAATTGAAATACATGAATTAAATCAATTAATTTATAATTAAATGCATCTATAGATAATGTTAATGAAAAAACCTCAAAGCTAATAATAACAAAATCTTAATGAGGGAAATGATTAATTATTATACATTGTGTTTCATAGGTACTTGGTACCTTTACCATCATGACCTTTCAAAAAATGTTTTATAACATACTTTGTAAAAACCCATTTTCTTAGTCTAGTCAACTGATTCATCCAATGAGACTTATTATGTATTAATGATATATTTATAACCAGGACACAATTGTGTCATAGTTATCCAAATCATTCCTCAAATATAGAATAATCGATTTAATTCATGAAAAATGTGCATGATCAAATGTCAAAATTTATTAAAAGATGAAAATTTATAAATATTTCCATATAAATTAAATATCATTCAAAGTATTCACTATACGTAAAAATGGTATACAGTTTAGGAAATAATCAAATTAATGGTAAATGATACTAATATTTTTGGGAAATTCAATTTTCAATGATCATAGGAAATTGAATATTTCAATATGAATAACAAAGAAATAAAGGTAGTGAATGTCACTACAATCGTTGGTCAAAAGAATCATAAACCATCCAGGGGAAGGATAAGTATGGTACCAATAAAACATATCCCGTGTGAAGTAAAATAAATAGATGTTTTTATTGAGTAATGGAAATGATATAAAAATATATTTTAAAATAATTCTTGAGGAAAATATCATTTTTATTTTTGAAAATATTTCAAAAATAATTTTACTTGAAAATAAATTAAAAAAAATTATTTAAAAATATATTTTTAAATATAAAAAGGAAACATTAATTAATCCCTGGTGGGTAATTCCATACATGTTTTACATGGTAAAAAGAACATTCCTTTTATAAGGTAAGAGGATAGAAAAGTGACTTATTCAGAAATAAAAAAGTAGAACACTTTGAAAACATTTATATAGACATAATGTGTAAATATTTATTTAAAAAATAATATATAAAGGTTAAAAAAATTGTTGAAAACTATTTTAGAAAATAGTTTTTTTAGAAGAAAATAGGTTATCTGACTAAAAAGATAAATGAAGTCGGGTTTTCATAAAAACATTTTTCTAAATATTTTTTAGTACTGAAGAGTATAAAATGGAACTATTACATGAAAAGGGTGATTAATAACCATATGAGGAAAATATTAAAGGGTTTATTAAATAATTATCAAATACATACCTTTAATATAAATTTAGGTGTAAAAAATCCCGATCAAAATGATATTGTGAAGTAGAACCTTGAAAAGATGATATTGTTGATGTGAGAATTAATCAATGAATTGATTATGTGTATAAAACATAAATACAAAAAAAATTAAATACAAAAATAGATTGTAAAAATGTGATTACACATGTAATATTATAATATTAATGATAATGACGAAGTATTATAACCCAAAGAAATAAATTAGGTTATGAAACTCTTCCCAACTTGGTAATACTTAATTCATATACCCTTAGGTAAAATGTTTGAAACCAAAACTAATAATATCATGAATAATGAATGAAACATGATATTACATATCAAATTTAAAGTATTTACAACATATATTATGAATTATGTACCCAAAAATAAAGTATGTCTCAATGGATAGAAATTGATATGCAGTCCCTTATTACTTGGTAAATTTTAATTTTTAATACCCATGAGATAAATAATTTAAAATGAAACTATAAATTCCATGAAGATAAATTTATTCATGAATTAAAATATTATAGGGTCAGTATATATACCACACAAAAGAAATAAGTCATTAATGTGGAGTACGACTCACCAAAATAAAAGTGAGACCAGAATCTGTTACATATCATTTACTATCTGGTGAAAGTCTATTAACCTACTATATATTGGTTGTAAACATGTCACTAAATTATAAACTAACAATAATCATATTTATAATTTCATATATTAACTTCTTATAATATCTCATTAATTATATTTTAACAATATTTCTTTATTTTCACTATTTGAGTGTTAATTGCCTAGTTTTTCAAGTATGTTTTGACTTGATACTTATTATTTCTATTAACTAGATCATGATTTAAAAATATAAATAATATAAACCATGATTTAAATATCATATATATTTATTATATATGTATTTATAATAATCCTTTACATTTGGAGATAGGAAATGAAATGCAATGTGCATGGAGACGGTAGGTCGTAGGTATGCTTGAATGCTACGTCTATTTCAACGACCTACTTAAAAGAATGAAAATTAAATGATACATATGTATATTATAATTAAATTATCGTATTTATTTCATATATGTCAGATAATTTTATTAAAATCATCCTTAATACATTCCATGTATCACATTACTGAATCACATCAGTTTGAGAAGGTGGTAGTCCACAAATCCCCAAACGATGTTATCACATTTACACTAAATGAAAAGAATTAAGGTATGTGTTATATAAAATTTTAAAAAGTTTCAAGACAACAAAAATATCACATATATCATATGTAAATAGGGTTTCTATAATACCTTCCAACCATGATAGGTGGTAAAGAGAAAATGAAGGACACCATTTCATGAGGTGGTAGTTCACCGTAAACACAAACAATAAGTTCATTACCTTTTTGATGGAACTATGTGTATGTGTAAATATAACCCTTAACATAAAAAAATAATTATATTGAGGATAATTATTTTATTATATAATAATTATATAAAAATAATTTAATGGTTGTATAGGCAAATGAAACATGAACATTAGAAAAGGTCACCTCTTGTTTGGGTAACTCCTTTTATTTTATACTAGAGGAATTCCTTGGTTTTATTTCTTCCCAAGGTTTGGATTATAGTATGAGTATAAGGATTATGGATCTTATTTGATTATATATTTTATGATACAGTGTTCTTTATAGGTTTGAATAACTCGGAGGGGTGAGTGTATTTTTATAGTGGAGGAGGAGTGACATTCTGGAAAAATTTTGAAAAGTGAATTCCACTAATGATTTTCCAATGTAAAGTGGATAAAATAATAGTAAAAATTATATAAAATTAATTTTAGGTTATAAATAAGAATATAAAATGAATTTTTGACAATTTAGTAGGTCATTTTCGGTGTTAAGATTAAGGTTTAGTCTATTGTTAAGCTAATTTTTCTCTTAATAACATTTATTAATTTTTATCAATTATATTAATATTGTTGGTGAAAAACTAAGTTGTCCTTATTATAAATTATAAATTACATTGATTAAAATTATTTAATCCATTTTAAAAAATTAAAATAACATAATATGTGGAAATTAATGTAAAATTAATCCCATAGATGGTACGATAATGCAAGTTTTTAAGGGAAAAATGTTCAAAAGTATGCTACTTTTTTAATCCAATTTCAATGTGAAATTTATTAAAATGACCTAATTTGGATTAATATATATATATTTTATAAACTTTTACATTAAAATAAATTTAAAATATAATTTTACCTTATTAATAAATTATAGGAAAAATATTTTTTGAATTACAATTCAATATTTTTCAATATTCATCAAAAAAATGTATCCCAATAAAAAATACAAATAATTCACCCTAAGATAATTTTGATTATCCTATTTCAAAAATGAAATATATTTTGACATATAAAATTAATAAAAGTACCCAAAATTTGATTGAAAATTGGGTTTCCATTAATTGGTGGAAAAATTATCTTTAGAAAAATATTACTTCTTAAGCATAAATTTGGTTTTTTATCTTGTTTTATGCCTATAAAATCATTTGTATGAATATAAAAAATATTTTATTTTATATATAAAATATATATTTAATTAATATCATCCAATAATATTAATTATTTTAATTCATTAGTAAAAAACCTTAGTTGCAGTAAAAATATTTCCTTCATATTCAATTTTTTCTTTATTAAGTTCTAATAAATTGATTATCAATAAATTAATTTTCTATTTTTGTAAAAAATATATTTTCATAAGACAATTATTTATATTCATATCTATCATTTTAATGTTTTCTTTGTATCTTATTATATAAAATAATAATCTTTAAATAATATATAATTTTAAGGTAAACGTGATCTTATGTTTAAGGTAAGCTGTCGAAGAAACTCATTGTTGCGTACGATACAAGAAAACTCGTTTTTTCGTGCATTATAAGAAAAATCATAGATTTATTTTTGTTTTAAACAGTAAATATATTGTAATGTCTCGGGATATTATATTTGCATACATGCTTGGTGTTTCTTACCATACACACTATGAAATAAAATTCACTTTCATTATAATTTTAGGGAATTATTGTACAAACTAAATTATTAAAATCGTGGTTATATATTGATTTAGAATAAAATAAGATTCATTTAAAAGAAAATGATTTAAAAAAACATTTATTTTTCTAAAAGAACGAGTAGTCTTTATTTGCACACATAATATAAAAGTAATTTTATAACTTATATAAAATTTAATAAAAAATAAACTTCAAATTTTAATTCATCATATCAAAATTTTATTAGGGTGGATTTTTTGAATTTTTCTGAAATGTAACTTTTTTTGGTGAATAGTGATTAATATTGAATTTTAATTCAAAATTTCATTTTCATTTAAATTATTCATAAAGATAGATTTTTTTTAATTGGTTTTAAATTAATGTTTTTCCAGTTATATATCAATTAATCAAATTTATATCATTTTATTAATTTTATTTTTTATTTTTGATATAAATACTTTGTAATCTTTTTAACATTATCTCTTTAAAAACTCACTTTCTCGGCACATCAACGAGATTTAATTTTAAAATAAAATTTTTCAAATTTGTGGCTTGAATTTTGAGAAAATGATTCAAAAAATTATATATGAATAATTTATAATTTCAAATAAGTTCAACTAAATATATGGCCAAACATAACAGTGGAAACTATAAAAATTAATTATTACGAAGAAGGTAAAAAAGGATTTACTAAGGGTTAAACAAAGAATATAAGGATTGAAAACGACTTAACAACTTTTCCAACACCAAATAGATGGATATATTTCAAACTTACCTATTCTAGGTTTGATAATGGCCCCTTATAGAGAATTACTCCTTGATAAAAACTTGGGAATGATTGAATATTTTCAAAACATTACATGTGTTCCACTCACCTCACTTATTAAAGGTCGCCACCTCTCATACCTTTTTTATGCCTTAAGACCTCATTGATTCTAAAAACCCCATATAAATCACATAAAAATCCACTTCTATCACACTTTAATTATTATTTTGGGTATAAATACAACCTATTAACTATTTTATGAAAAAAAATTAATGATACTCAAAGAAGAGGCAATATTCCCCAATGAGAATCTTTATCTTATTTTTCCCTCGACGTCCTTCAATTAATATTACACTAAGATTCTATAATAATCTAAGTATCTTATAGATGTTAATGTTTTTTTATGTTATGTTAATTACATAAACATATCCCCACTTCCATCAAATGGGTTTTCAAGTGATCATTCGTGTTTACAGTCGATAACTGACTCACGAACCGATGTCATTAGTTTTTCAATTACCACCTATCATGTTTAGGTTTGATGATGTATATAAATTTTATATATGATATTTATAAAACAATTATACATATAGAGTCAATATATCATATATATAAATTTTTACATTACATTCTATTGTTGATATGATAACATCACTTGTGTATGTGACATATTATCCGCTCTTGAAGCAATGATATTCATCTTTCACTAAAGCTTTACGTTTAAAGTGATATAGACAATTTTAATGATTATTTGCGATTTAGATAAATTAATTATAATATTAATGATGCATTTATCATTATATATACATAATCTATTATTTCCATTCCTAACTTTTCACTTACTTAATGATGATAACATCATTCGTGTACATGTGGATGACCTCCTTCACATAGCGATGTGACTCTCATTTCATCACCACACCACACAGATGATATATATAAGTCTATAATATGAAAATAATTATATTATGTTCACTATATAACGATAAAATATTACTTACCACATTTCTATAACGATCGGTAAAAAATGGAAGTTTTGCTCATGCAAACGTATGGCCCACCATCTCCATGATCGCAACAAAGTTCATTTTTTATAACCATCATTCATGAATGGTGTTAAAAGTTATAATTATGTGTAAATATTAAAATTATGAAATTTTTGTTATTTTTTATTTTATGAAACTATATAATATTCAAAAGAACTATAACATTCATGGAAAAGAAAGAATGAGAAAACAAGACAATTAACACTAGAAACAGTTGAAATAATGAAAGATTATTAACGAACCGGTCGTAAGATGTTATTAAAGGATCATATATGATATTATAAATAATAATATAGTTTTTTAATATGTTAATAAAATATTGAAACCCAATTTACATAATTTTAAATCATTTTCAAATAATGTGAAGCACAAAGTAAGGGACTTCGTCTCAATTTTCCTTTATTAAGGCATATTATAATTTTATGCTCATTACTTATTTTTTATGGTGTATATAATTCCCTTTTGGCATGAAATATTGTTGACGCTCCTTTCTGTCACAGAGTATAAAGGATTGTAAATGGAAATACCTTGGAACCAAAGTGATTCATCCTTTGAAGAAACATCAAAAATTGACAAAGGCATGAACCAATATTCAAATACCCATGAGTCATGCAAGTTCCACCAAGGTCGTGCATGTATACTTGCGCGCCTCCCATTGGTCACGCAGGTGACTTTCTCGCCTTCTATTAAATTCCCCTAGGGTCTTCTCCATCCTATAAATACCCCATGTGGGCCCCCCATTTCATGGAAGAAAAATTCTAGAAACTCAGATTTGAGCTACCAGCGTCCTAGTCTCTTCTCAAAGCTTCTGAAAACTTATAAGGTAATTTATTTCCTAGAATGGAAGATCTAAAGAGGGGGACTAAGGCCTATGTGTTGAAACTCATCATCACTTGCACACCTAGGTGCCAATCCCTTAAGGGAAATGGCAACACTTGCGCACCGCCTTACCCCTTCAACATAACTTGCGCGCCTCTCTTCTAGAAGTCTCTAGGGGTAGTATTAAGGCCTGACCCTAGTCTCTCCCAAGATCTACCCTAAGGATTGACTGTCGCGCAAGTACCCATGTGTCGCGCAGGTACACCTGCGCGACCAGGACTTGTGCGCCCCATGCAGTACTTGCGTGCCAACTAGGACTTGCACACCCCTCTCTTTTTGGGGGCCCCTCCTGCCTATTTTACCTCTCCTATGTTTATCCACCTATCCTCTTCAGTATTAAACCTTCAGAAATCTCTCCAAAGCCATCTATGGAATGATTTCCTTGTTGGATTCCTCATCTGAAAAGAATTCTATTGAACATAACTTAAAACCTAGTGATTTACAAATCTTTATGTCTCTAAGGTCAGAGTTTTCATTCATTTCAACCTCATCCTTCAAAATGAGATCATCCTTAACTTGGGCCTACTTTTCAGGAGTAATCCCCAGTCCATGTTCTTTTGATTTGGGCCTCCTTTTTAGGAGTAAGTCCCAGTCCAATTCCCCTAACCTGGGCATCCTCCTTAGGAGTAAGCCCCAGTCATAATTTCCTAAATTTGGGCATCCTACTCAGGAGTGAGCCCCAACCTTAATTCCCTAAACCTGGTTTTCCTTTTCATAAGTAATCCCCAATCTCAAATATGGGCATCATCCTTAGTAGTAAGCCCCAAGTCCCTTAATTTTTCAAATCCCTTTCACATGGGCATCCTTCTCATGAGTAAGACCCAGTCTTAATTTCTCTTAACTAGACTTTATTTACTTTTGATCTGGGATTCCTTCTCCGGAGTAAAACTCAATCATAAGTCCCCTCTTAATTTAGGCATCTTCCTCAGGAGTAAGCCCCAAATTAGAGTATCCAAATCTCCATGAAGTACATATACCTTTATGGACCTTGTTCCCGGGTTTCATCCCTGAAGCAAATCCTTATCTTCATCTATTTGGGCAGTCATACATACATAAGCCCTATATCATTTCTTATGATGGAACAATTGTCTGGTTTTACCAATACCTCTTATTTCTCACACCGAGCATGAATCACGCGATCTTAGAGAGTAAAAGTAATTATGACATCGTTATTTGAGCCGTAAATCATACATAAACATCATAATTCCTTACTCGAAATATGTGGGTTCTAATTCCTTTTCAAAAAAAAAAGGATACGTAGGTATCCCATCTATGGGTATGATCCCAACTCTGAAATAATCCATGTCCTTCTAAATGACAATAAACATCAAGTGCCCCACCGAGTCGCTTTAAAACCAGTATGGTCATCACAATGACGAAGAGACATTTATGTATTGAAGGATACCATTGACTAAGAATCTCTAACAAATACAGATGATTCTCTATCAATGAAGAACCTTGAATACATATAAAAGATTCTCTAAATCTCTTACATATTAATCATTGATTGTCATATATAAAGAAAATCTCATTTTAAACATGGTAATGTAATAAGGATTCACGAACATAACTTAAATATATAAATAGAGTCTCATAGTAGACAATAATTCCCCTCAAAAAGGTGTGATGAGTCCGACCTCCCTCCCTCTCGACCAATGAAAATTCATAAGCCTCATCAATCCACAACTAATGAGCGCCTACCTTTGGAAAGTAGGTCCAAATGGAAATGGAATCATTGGATGTTTCTAGTTCAACGAACAAACCCGTTAGAAACAAATTGGAATGTTTCAACCTTCAATCAACGAGGTCATCCCCAATTCCACAGGGAAAAAAATGGTGAACCTGACGTGAATCCTTAACCATGTTAAAGTGATATTCTACCTATTTTTAGGCCCCTATTTAAACTCAATGAGAGGGCCAAAAAAGAAATCAATAACATATGTGCTCATCCAAAAGATGTAGCAGCCGAACATATCTTGATTATGATTGTTATATCAAATAGGCACTCTTTTCCAGGATCTTATGCATTACAAGAATGGATTCTCTTAAATTCACACTTGTGAATACCTCGGATATAAAAACCTATGTTGTAAATGCATCTGCTGCTACTCATGCGGAATCGTCATCCGCTCTGAGGGCGACATCACCGACTCAGCATCTTCAAGATTGGGTATCGAATGCGCTGGTTAAAGTGTACCATCAATGTGGTACCATTCCATCTCTGGAGACTGCTCGACAAGCCCTCCAAGTGACCAATCTAACCTGGTCGTCCAGACAGCGACGACCAGTGATCATGAAGCAGGCGGTGCTAACCACCATCTCCAACCATTTCGGGTCGTTATCCTCGGAACGCAACAACCATTCCCTCCCATATTCTTAGGAGGTGAATGAGAAGGCCTCTTAGGGCCTTAATTCAAGGAAACATGAGTCCTTCCCGAGGGCTCCCACCAACAGTCGCTGCTAGACTCATGTGGAAGTGCGCCCTCAACATGATGAGGGTGTCATCTCCAGGCGTTCGGCTCAGGATCCTCAAAACTGATCAGGCAAGACGAACCACCAGAGGTGACAACCAGTTAATAGTGAGTAGGTTCTTATCTCTGCCATTCCTGGAAAAGTCCACCAACCTAACTTGGTGGAAAGTAATGAGAGAGCACACACACTCGTCCATTTTAATCCCATTGTCCAGTAGACTCGTCTGGCAGCAGAACGCCAATCCCACCCGGCAATTCCGGCGGAGTACTATTGACAGGAACATACACCTATTTATAAATAATTGTCTAGTCAGCAGGCTCGTCTGACTACTTGCGATGGAGCCTGCCAACCCAATGTGTTGACAACTGGTAAATTGGCACATACACCTGCTCACACTCATCCATCCTGCCAGCAGCCTCGTCTGTCAGTATTGAATAAATCCTGTCAACCACATTTGGCGGAGTGAAATCATCAGGCACATACACCAGCTAGTATTGATCAAGCCTACTAACAGTCTCATTTGGTAGCATTTGGAGAAGTCAGTCAAAAAGCTCCGACGATAAACAGGAGGCAGACTCAACTCTTTTCCCCCACACATGAGCACTGTCAAAATTCACTGACAGGAAAAGGAGGACAGGAGCAGGCACATACACCTACTCCAAGCATGGAATGGACGTAAATCCCCGTTCCAGCTACTAAAGTCACCAAACACATTCTGTCAATGGTGAAAGAGCAGAAGAAAATCTCTGCTCATATCTTGGATGCCTGCCAGGATATTATAACAGCTTCAGCAGCATCTTAGGAAAAGACACATAAATATATCTCTACCAGTGGAGTGACACATCAACCATTCACTATGGAACAAACACACACATCTGTTCCATTCAAGAGGGTTGTGGGGTGTACTCCCCCATATCATACGGGCATCCAAGTCAGGCACATACACCTATTTTGAGTTGAGATAATCAGCCTAACCTGATCATTTCTCCTGAGCAGGAACATACACCTGCCCATAATGACCACTTTAGTCAACAAGTGGTTCCTAAAGCGAGTAAGAAGGCAGCTAAAAAGAAGACTCGCCCATCACAGCCAAAAAAATCAAGGTCCAATCTGTAATAAGGCTTTACTCGATGCTGGAGTTCTTGATGCACTAAGACAACTATCTATTGCAACTCAAGATTATACTCTCTCAGTTCCTAATAGTAGGAACATTAATTCTGATGGTCTGCATCAGAGACTTCCTCATGAAGGCTTGCTTCATGACGATTCGGTTAATCTCAAAGGTTCATCTTCAGATGAGAGCCACAAGAACCCTCTGTGTGACCAGAAGACCAAGGAGAAAAATGTTTTATCTTTTTCTGTAACCTGCCATGGTGGTCCTCCCCATGATGATGAATTTATCTGCAAAAGTTCTCTCCACAATAGTGATTCACATTTCTTGTAAAATTCTCCAATAGACAATGTAGTGACAAGAAATCCCTCTTATATTGAGGCACTTGAAAATTTGAAGCCAGTCATGTCTGATGCTTTACCATTATCAGGTGAAACACTTTCTCAAACATAAGATAGCCTGGGGTGTAGGTCATTCTACGAACCACCCCTGGGTCATTCATTTTCTAGTTTAATCAGTGAATTATCTACCAATCTTGTTGAATCCGATGAAGCAGCAAGGAAGCACCAGCTTTGGTCTAATCAGGTACAAGAATCTTCATTGAATGTTAAAGAGGAATTACTGAATATGAGAAAACAATTGGGGAAACGTGAAGTGCCAATTATTTTTTGGCCTTTGGATGATTCTCAGTATGATATTCCAGAAATGTTGACGGAAGATGGAATTCCTGATATTCATCTCAACATATGGAAAAATCTTTGTCAGGTGAAAAAAAATATTATCTTATGATGAATTTGAAAATCATGTCAAGATAATGGAATGGTTACAACACCAAATTGATTTGGAATCTCTCTCAGTTTCTCGATATCTGAAGGCTGAAAACAGTAGAGATCCCTTCAGTATTCATGCCTTAGCGCACTATGAATATTGCGCCAGTTAATTGCCAATGCCCCATCTAGTATTCATATCAAGGGATGGGGTGTTCATGGAGTGCTAAATTTAACTGTATTCTCCAGTCAGTAAAGCCTGCCGAAAATGGTCTCATGTAATGTTATTGCCCATGGTCGGCCACAATTAATGGGTTTTATTTGTAATCAAAATCTTGCCGAATAACAGTCCTCAACTAGTTCTTCTCAAAATCAAGCATATATAGAACAATTTGTTGAATTACTCCCGTATCAAGCAAATGAGAATATTGAACATGCCTCTCGTTTGGAGAAATCACATCATCAAGTGACAGAAGTGTCAGAATTCATCCAACGGTCTTTTGCGTCAGGTGATAAAAGTGGATGCAGGTTGATGCATCCAGCTAATTTTCGGACTAAATTCTGCATGATCAAGAGAGATTTCAAGAGAGTCTCAGATATAGCATGTCAAAAACCACCCCAGCTTGCCAGACTGGGGACTCTTTTAACCCAACCCTCAGAATCAACAAATTGGATTCGAGGATTTGAGCAGGAACAACCCCAGTCCACCGGAATGGAGACTTTTTCAAATCCTCAATCCCTACCTCAGAGAAAGTCAGTCTTCTCTTGATTGGGGATGAAGCCTCAAGAGGAATGAAAATCCAAATTATCAGGAGACTCCCTCCAAATTACGGTTCATCAAGAAGACCCTGAGGAATCAAATAAACAAAAGGAAATGCCTCATTAAGGAAATGGAAGAAGACCATATCGCAGAAATGCCGATAGAAGGGATGCAATGCCTTATGCATCAATCAATGTCATCAATGCCATAGTTGCTGATCCACTAGATGCGGTTTACTTAGAGGGATTAGATGAAGAGGTTCCTGCTCAAGAAGTCATACACACAGACACAAATGAAAAAGGTGTGTGTACACGAAATAAAAGGATTACTCAGAACCTAGGAAATCCTTCAAGTAACCCACTTCACCCTCTTTGAATGGTGTCCAATAAAGGGAAAGGAAACGATCGGGTAACATACCATTCCTCTGGAGAAGGCCAATCGCTCTCAAAAGAGAAAAAAATTGCACAACAAGAGGAAGAAATGAAGGAATTGAGGAGGTTGAATGCAGAACTACTTCAAAGTAGTCTTCCTCCTAAGCATGCTGGAGTCAGTTAGCCAAGGGAATTTAATGTGGCTACTGAGAAGGATCAATAATATCCTCCTTTATCAGTACACTGGCATAGGTCTAATCCTATGGGTAAAGTGCAACAACAATCGGCAGTGCTACCATTAGTTGCAGTACAAGATGCCACATCTGTACTAGCTCCAGTCATTGCACCTATTCAGGTCCAAGCTCAACCGGATGTTTCTCAAATGTTAATAACTACTATTGATTAATTAATAGCTTAGTTGGAATATATGGAGGGAAAGAGTGCTCAAATCCAACCAGAAAATAGAGATTACCCTGACTGGGTTGATGCAATTCCTCCCCCATCAAATTTTTCAAGTACCGCATTCCCAATATTTAATGGTTCGGGAGACCGAGAGCAACACTTAACAAATTATGTTTCTCAATGCGATCCTATGATGGGAACCCTTCAGCAATAATAATCAGTTACGATCAGGTATTTTGTACAGTCAATACGAGGACCTACTTTTGTCTAGTACACAAGCTTGCAATCGCAGTCAATTACCGGATGGGAGGCTCTCCGACAAAGATTTCTTCTTCAATTCAGTGAAACGTTTCCAAAGGAAACAATTTTTTATCTTAAAACTGTAAGGAAAGGTAGAATGAAAGGGTCTCAAATTTCATTGCTCACTGGAAGGGATTAACATATTCCCAAAGCTTAGCACTCCCTCAAGAGGAATTGTTGCCAACTTGTTTGGAGAATATACGTGATGAGTTGCACACACCATTGATCCCTGTAAAATAGATAAGAGGGTTTCAAGAACTTACTTCAATCACTCAATAGATTGAATATTCTCTTATAAAGACTAAGGATAAAGCTCGTGTAATTCCATCAGCTCGAGGAAGGAGAATGGGTAAAGCCGAGACTCCTACAGTTATGATTAAACAAGCACTTATACCTGCTTCTACTTCAAAACCTTCATCTTCTCGAAGGGCTACACCTCCTGAGCATCAGCAACATAGGTCGTTTCGTCAATATGATCAAAGAGATCAAAGATGAAAACAACTTAAGGATTTGAAAATCAAAGTCTACTCTTTTCGAAATGAACAAGTTCCTAGTTACTTCATTTCGGCTCTGGAAAATAATTTGGTTCAATTTCCAAGGCCCAAGAGGCCAAACAAGGAAGGAGATGAAGACCGTCCCAACTATTGCTCGTTTCATCAGATGTTGGGGAATCCCATTCAGGAGTGTTTTGTCTTCAAAGACCTCCTTCAAAAAATGGTCGACTTGGGACAAGTCAAACAGAAAGGTTCTTCAGCTCAGGTAGCAGGTGTTACTTCTACAGATCCAGAGGAGGAAGGCGATTGGAAAGAAGTCAAGAACAAAAATACAAAAAAATATGATGATTGGATTGTTAGAAAAACGATCAACCGAACTCATGCTATTTTGCGAACACAATTGAAGAAACCAATTGTGTCTTCTGCCATGAATGCCGCAGCAAAACCCTCTTCATCAGAGAGAAAATCCTCAATGAAATGGCATAATTACATGAAAAATGAACAATCAGAAGAAGATAAAACCGTGTCAAATCCCAATTTGTCTTTGACTCTGGAAGATTTTATGCCATCTACTTCGAAGTAATGGGAACCAACCTACCAAACGGCACAACCTAAATAGGCTAATCAAGTAGAGTCTTCATCGGATGAAGAGTTGATATTTGGTTCTGTTAATATGATTCAATTAACAGATCCATATGTTAGTCGTAGTTTTGATTTTGATGAGCCCGGGTTCCCTGTATCAAACATAAGAATCAGAGGAAGTTCTAGAGGCTCAGGATATAGGGGAAGACGTGGATCTTTCAGAGGCCAGTATTCCAATTCTACCCCTGCTAGAACTGTGTATGTGGTAGAAACTCATGGAAGATCCCTTCAACATGATCAACAAGAACAAGCAAGTTCTTCCACACAAGACAGACATAGTCCTTGCACAGTTATTCTGGAAGATCGGTTGGAGGTTCCACCTTCTTTCTCTCAGCATGTAAATATACCTAATCAAACTAATCTTCCAAATCCAGGGGTATTACTAACTTTTATCCCGGTACAAGATGCATCAACTTCCAAAGCATCAACTTCTAAGTCACCTGTTAAACCACATGTTTCTGTTGGGAAACACAGACCTTTAGATCAAAAGTATGTTGTATTGAAACACTTGGCCCAAATATAGGGCACGTTATCAATTCTGGATGCTTTGAATTTATCAAAGGATCTTTAGGAGGCACTCATCGAGGCTTTTTTGAGTCCTCAGGAGTTTGTAACTGAAATTGTTGTAGCTGAAGTCTACCATGTAGAGAATAATCCTGAAGAATGTCATGCAGTGATATCTTTTACTGATGAAGATGAAGATGATGTCATCCATGGACATATTAGACCTTTTTACTTGTCTGGCAAGGTCAATGGTGTAGATGTTTGAAGAATTTTCATTGATAATGGTTCAAGAGTCAACCTCATCCCCATTCATACACTTCGTCGATTGGGCCTCACACAATCTGATTTATCTCCTTCTACTTTTATGTTACAAGGATATAATAAAAATGAACAAGAACCAATGGGTGAGATTACACTCAGATATCAGTTTAAACATCTTGTATCCAATTCAGATTTCATGGTTATTTATCAAGGCTCAGCCTTCAACATCTTACTTGGTAGACCCTGGCTAGATCAACATGCGGCTATCCCTTCACCATACCATCAATGTCTCAAATATTGTTTCGATTGTCAAATTGGGACATTGTATGGTGATAAATCCCCATTCAAGACATGTGAATCTCAATATATTGAGGCGGAATTCTATCACATGAAGGGAAAGGAGGAATCCACAACAGAGGAGATTACCAAAGTTAATGCTCCATATGATTTTGAAAACATTCCAGTAAATCAATTTACGCATGTGAGTACAGATTATGTGTTGCCTATCAGTCAAATTCACAGGATAGACTCAAATCAAAACAATCTTATGGAAATTTCCATAATGTCAATTATGGTAGTCAAGCCAGACAACATGGGAGAAATTGGTGATTCACCAAGCAATGATGAAATCTCCAATGGGGATGTCTTCATTTCATCCATTGAAATCCAACAAGTCTACACTTCACCAACCAGGCCAGAAGAAGTTATACCAATGTCAAAAGTGAATGATGATGTTGATTCTCAATCCATCATCTCCTCTATATTACCCAAAGAAGACCCTTCATCATCAATCAGGTCAGAAATGGAAGATTCTTCTTCAAGATGTGAAAATTTTAACATCTCTTCTTATCATGAATATTATGCTTCATTATCTTCTATGAAAGTAGAAACATAAGAAATAACACATATTGAAGAATAAGAGGATGATCTCGAGGATTCTCCTCCAGCATTTGAAGAGGGTATCTCTACCACCGTGGATGACCTTAGAGAAATAAATATGGGTACAAAAGAAGATCCACGCCCTACTTTAATTAGTGCAGCCATGAATCTTGAAGAGCAAGAGATGTATATTTCCTTCTTAAAGTAAAATCGAGATATATTTTCTTGTAACTAGATAGAGATTCCATGGCTTGATCCTTATGTTTCCACTCATCGTTTGGGTTTTCCAGAAGAATATTGAGGATTCAAACAAGCTGGTAGAAGAACACACCCAACCTATGCTTCCAAAATTGAAGCTGAAGTGGATAAGCTCATCAAAGCTAACTTCATCAGAGAAGTTCAATATCCCAAGTGGTTTTCTAATATTGTCCCAGTGAAAAAGAAGAATGGGAAAATTATATTTTTCATTGATTTTAGAGATCTTAATCAGCATTATCCTAAGGTTGATTTTCCATTACCAATTACAGAACTCTTAATTAATGCAATAGCTGGATATGAAGCACTTTCCATCATGGATGGATATTCCAGATATAATCAAATCTGAATGGCTCCAGAAGATGAGGAATCTACAGCCTTCAGAGCCCCTTAGGGTGTGTTTTACTATCAGGTAATGCCCTTTGGCCTGATGAATGCAGGCGCAACATATCAGAGTGACATGCATCGTATCTTCAAACCCTTTTTAGGGAAGTTTGTTGAATGTTATGTGGACAATTTGGTGGTTAAATACAAACAACATTCTAATCACTTGGCTGATTTGGAGATCATATTCCACAAACTTTGGCAACATAATTTGTAGATAAAACCCTTAAAATGTGCTTTTGGGATAACCTTAGGAAAATTTCTCAGCTTTGTTGTATGCCATCGTGGTATCGAAGAAAATCATAAGAAGAAAAATTCAATCCTTGGTATGTCACCTACTTGAAATTTGAAATAATTGAGAGGACTTCAAGGAAACTTAGCCTATATTCGGTGTTTCATCACCAATTTGGCAGGAAAAAGTTTACCCTTCACCAAATTGACGAAGAAGGGAGTCACTTACTAGTGGACTGAAGAATGTCAAGAATCATTTGATATTCTTAAGAATTATCTCTTGAGTCCACCGGTCTTAATGCCACCAGTTGAAGGAACACCACTTATCCTCTATGTGACAGCTTTAAAGTGATTATTGGGTTCCTTTCTTGCTCAGAAGAATGATGCTGGGAATGAAAATAGCCTCTACTATCTTAGTCAGACTATGCTTGAAGCAGAAACCCGATATTAAAATATTGAGAAGTGCTTCCTAGAATTAATATTTGAAGTTAAAAAGTTGAGAGACTATCTGCAACATCAGGAGGTCCAATTGGTATCTCGCAATAACCCGCTCAAATTCATCCTTAGTCATCCAATGCTTACATGATGTCTGGAAAGGTGGGCAGTTATTTTGCAACAATTTGATATTCAATATCTGTCTCAAAAGGCAATAAAGGGCTAAGCTATGGCATATTTCCTTGCTGAACATCCTTCAGTAGAAGATACATCTTCAGATATTGAACTTCCTGATGAGGAAGTATTCTTTATTCAAGATAGTATTCAAAGATGGGAAATGTACTATGATGGTGCTTCTAGAAGTCCAACAGAGAGGAAAATGGAAGATCTTAAGTTCAACAAAGTTGGGTTAGGAGTTGTACTCATTTCCCCAGAAAAGGCATTGCTACCTTATTCCTTCTCATTATTGGGAGGCGATACAAATAATGAAGCAAAATACCAAGCTCTTATTGCAGGATTGGAGTTGGCGCTTCAAGCACAAGTGAATCACTTAAAAGTGAAAGGTGATTTAGACCTGGTAATCAAACAAGTCAATGGGGATTATGTAATCAGAAAAGTAGAACTAATCCCTTTGTATGATTATGTCAGAGAGTTAATGGAAGAGTTTCCTTCAAAACCGACATTTTCTTATTTCCCAAGATCACAAAATGCCCAAGCTAATGCGCTGGCTAATATAGCCACAGCTATGGCAGATCCAAATCGTGACGAGACAACCATTAGTATTTCCGACTGTCGTAAAATTTCACCTTATGTTCAAATAAGAACAATGGAAATCAATGAAATTAGTCTCGTCACTGAACCATATGGTCATACTACAGGATGACTGACACCTATCAGGGAATACCTTCAAAATGTAACACTTCTGCCTGATAGAGTCTGGAAAGAACATGTTCAGAGACATGTGGTCAATTTCACTCTTTTTGATAGCCCAGATCACTAAGAAAAAATTCTATAAAAGCATGGTTTTGATGGAGTTCTCTTTAGATGTATTGATGGTGAAGAGACAATGGCTGTCATGAAAGAATTTCATGCAGAAGTCTGTGGTTCCCACCAGTCTGGACATAGACTATCTGATCAAATTTGAAGGGTTGGATACTTTTGGCCTTCAATGATACAATATTGTGTTGATTTCACAAATAAGTGTCATTCATTCCAAGTACATGTAAACTTCATTCATCAGCCCCCAGAGCTGCTTCATACAGCTAAATACTTGTGGCCATTGGACACATGGGGAATGGATGTGGTGGGACCTTATCCTTCAGCTACATCCATGCAGTTTAAGTACATTCTTACTGCTATTGACTTCTTTTCCAAATGGGCAGAGGTAATACCCCTCAAAGAAGTCAGTTCTAAATGGATGGTTAGCTTCATCAAGTCTAACATCATTACCAGATTTGGTGTCCCTCATACCATATTGATGGCCAATGGCACCAACTTCTGTTCATCTGAGGTGAGAAAGTTGTATCGAGAATACAACATCAAATCCAACCATTCATCTCGGTATCATGCAAATGGTCAATGGCCAGATAGAAGCTTTCAACAAGACTCTGTCAAACATACTACAAAAGATGGTGGATAAAGATAAGAAATCATGGCCTGATAAACTCTTTCATGCTTTATGGGCTTATCGAACCTCCACCTGCACAACAACACGGTCAACTCCATATTCATTAGTATATGGAATGGAATCAGTCTTTCCAATTGAGGTTCAATTACCTTCACTCAGTGTAGCCATTTGTGATCAGTCATCTACAGATAAACAATCTCAAAAGATATTAGATGAATTAGAATGGTTATACGAGAAAAGATTGTGCACCCTACACCACTTGGAAGACTATCAGAATTGAATAGCACAAGATTTCAACAAAAAAGTTCATCTCTGTTCATTCGTTTAGGGATAATTGGTATTAGTTCTCAGAACACCAATGATACAAGGAAAGAAACCTCCCAAGCTTGAGCCAAAATGGGAAGGACCTTACTCAATACATAAGGTATATTAAAGTGGAGATTATTCTTTAATCTCAATGGATGGAGAACTCATCACTACTCCAACCAATGCTAGATTTCTGAAGAAATATTTTGTATAAACATAAAATACATCAACGGTCCATGCATATGACCTTAAACTATTTGTATTACTTTCGTCCAGCAAGAGGTTATACTGCATAACCAAGGGTCCATGCATACGACTTTAAACTATTGGCACTTATGTATAAAATGACGTTAAACTGTGGCGTCCTAACTACATTATGTTAATTATACAGAAGTTTCTTATGTCCAGCAAGATGTTAAATTGCATACCCAATGGTCCATGCATACGACCTTAAACTAATGACATTTCTCTCATCCAGAAAGATGTTAAACTACATCATCATCCATGGTCCATGCATATGACCTTAAACTATTCGCACTTTAGTCCAACATGATGTTAAACTGTGTCCCTTTCATCATCCTATACGACGTTAAACTATATAACAATGGTCCATGCATATGACCATAAACTATTCGCACCATCGTCCAACATGACGCTAAACTGTATCGTCCCTGTTTTGTCCAACATGAAGTTAAACTATGAAAAACCCCCTAATACATCCAACATGACGTTAAACTTTGTCCTCTTTTGTCCGTACTGCATGACATTAAACTGCAAAATTCCCCTTTTTTTGTCCAACATGACATTAAACTGTATTTTTCCCCTGCTACATGACACTAAATTGTGCAGCACCAATAGTCCTAACTGCAAGACTTTAAACTGCGTAGTCCATTCGTATGTCCTACATGACATTAAACTGTGCATCGTTAATGTTGTTGCTACCTCTTGTTTCTCACACCGAGTATGACTCACGTGATCTTAGAGTAAACTTCAACCGTAACACCCTCTCTGGGTTTCTAACCATGTGTAAGTCCCAACATCATTTTTTAGGTCGTTGTCTCCAAGAACAACTTGATCACTAATTAATTCTTAAATTGAACTGCGTGGAATTTGATCCTTGCCTTCTAGGCTGGGTATGTAGGCAACCTCCCAAGTTTCAAGCTCAAAACCAATCTCTTCACATTGGTTCACCTTTGTCCTTGCTACATGATGTTAAACTGCACAACACCTTTTGTCCTATATGATATTAAACTACAACATTATTTGATACCCTCACCTAAGAGGAAATCATTATTTACATTGATATCCAATCATGTTATATTTCAAAGACTATGTGCATACATGGTAATGCCTTAACCTTTTATCTTGGGTCAAACCATCATTACACTAAAGTCCCCTTTTTCACCCTTCACTTGTACGAACCAAATTTGTACAGAGGGTATTTCTAGAACTTTGTGGGATTGATTCCCATCCTTATGGGATACGTAGGAACGTTTGAGTATCCCTTGAATCCAGCGCCAAGTCTTCGGGCCTAACCCCAAATTCCACTTTCTGTCTCCTGACTGAAAAGTCCCTATGAAAATACACACTGTGTATTTATTATTATGGATCGAGATATATGAACCTAAACTAAGATCTCTCGTACATTCGTCCCATAAGACATTAAACTGTATTTGAAGAACTACGTACAGCTTGATTCCCATCCTTATGGGATATGTAGTGAAGTCTGATATTTCAATTCAGGACCCAACTGCAACATGATTATGGTTACCATTGATCTATATATCTCTACATACAGTGGAAAATACCCATTTTTATGTGTCATAATCCTAGTATTAAATACATCCAGATCTTCATAACCCTTTTCTTAACTTTTGGTCACAAAATGTCCAATTTCTGAGATATATTTTTCCTGACTATGCAACACGTTCCCTTATGCGGCCTTACATAAACAGTCTACATAACAGACTTGTCATCCAAAAGATACTATTATTTGACTATGCATCCAATTCCCTTAGGCGGCCCTGTGTAATTAAAACCCCTAACGGGTTTGTTAAATAATGGTAACTTCATTCTTAGGAAGAAAACAACTTTTTTCCTTATTGTTCTTATCAACAATATGTAAAGGATCCGCAAAAAAATAGCCATCCTTAACATATTTGAACCATGTTCTTTTTCATGATCTGAAAGTATCCAAGTCTATGGTTTATATTTCTCTTCCCTATGTTTAGGTCAGACCTTCATAGGAGTGACATTCATCCAGTTCATAGATGATCTTGCTTGGAAATATCTTCTCTATATTCAAGTACCTCTCTCTATACAGAAAACTCTATGCGTTGGAAATTTTGAATCTCCATAAACTTCCACTGGCTTTTTAGCAGTAGAAAAGTATATTTCTGAGAGTTCTTTTCCCTGACTATGAAACATGTGCCCTTAGGCGGCCTTGCATAAACAGTTTATATAATAGACTTGTCAGCCAAAAGATACGATTATTTGACTATGCAGCCAATGCCCTTAGGTGGTCCTGTATAATTTAACCCCCTAATGGGTTTGTTAAATAATGGTAACTTCATTCTTGGGAAGAACTTTTTATAATGCCTTTTAGCACTTTTTCGTATCATTCCCCAGATTCCAAATTTCTTAAGTCATAATTTACATGTTTTCCTTCATACTTGAGTGTGGTAAAATGTTTTCAGATAAGTTGTCAATGAAATTGAGTCAATTTTAACCCATTAGGTCAAAGATATTTCAACCTTAAACATTAGGCTTTTTATGTCTGACATGCATGAGTTTAAACTGCCCACAACAGACAAGGGGACTATGAATAAAAGTCATGTCCCAGCTCACTAAACATAAATTTTCGTATGATTTAGGTAATATTGATCAATTAAAATATTCAAAGTTTGTAGGGTTATTTATAAAAATCCTAGTAAAAATCAAACTATGCTTACTAGGACCATTGGATAAGGTAAAAATCTAAAGAAGGTAGCGGGAAAATGCGTGCATAGATGATCGAAAATTAAAGCGTTTTTCCATTTCATGCACAGGAATTAGAAGGAAATCCAAAGACTGGATTCTCTTCTCTTTTCCAGGAATTACAATAGACTATCAACATATGTCTTCACTTGATGTACAACATCCTGAGCTTCATCACCAGCCACTTGAAGCTGATTCACTCGACCAACTTCACCCTTTTGAGCCTGATGGAGTGCTTTCTTGGCATCTGCAATGGCTTTCATACCACTCATTTGAGCTCCCTCTAGTGAATTGTTCAGTTGGTCAAGTTCCCCAGTAATAGCATCTAATTGTTGCTAAAGGTGCATTTGCTGGATGACTTTGTCTTTGATCTTGTGCTTCATCTCCTTCATCTTGGAAGCATAGTCAGCCTCATCTCAGGTTAGCGCAACCTAAAATTCACTAATATTGGATGACATCTTCACCCTAGTCAGATCTTCAAGGAACTTCGGCTCCTGCTCCCTTCTTAAGTTGAATTTCTTCACTATGGCATGGATATTTTGATATCCAAAACCACCAATTCCGAGTATGACAAATTGGGATGACAGTCGAGGGATCTTCGATGACAACTCTTCTAAAGGAACTTCAAATATGATCGTCCTTATGTTTTTTCATGCCTTGCATCGTGAAAATTGGAATGCCTTTTGTACTTATGGATCTGACTCAGCATCACTGTCACATGGGGGGAATGTAATCTGGGATTAATTCACTTAAGGAAGTGCCATATTCTTCTCCTTCCCCCCTAACCTGTGCTACTTCACTTTCAATTCCCATTGGGGCGGAAGTTGAGGCTTCACCTCCAGATCTAGCCACTGAAATTGATGGCCCTGCATAATCAATTGAAATCTTTGGTTAGTTTCAAAGAATAAAAAAGGTTGATTGACTGTCTTGCAAATTAGGTATAGTCGCAAATATTGTAATCCCTTACCCAACGGTAGATCAGTAACTTGAGAAGGATCCTCCCCATCTTTCCTAGCCTCAACAGGCTTTTCAGGGTGAGTTTGAGGAAGCTCTATGGGGTTTAACTCCACTTGTGCTAATGTCTCTACAATAGTAGGGGTTTTTGTACCCCCTTCAGGCATTGGTAGTTCAGCAGCTTTCTCATATAGAGCTGCATATTTGAACCGATCATGATTAGACATGTAATAAGAAGTTATTTTTAATTGGACGAAGGATAATACTCATGTCCATAATCTTATAAATTACATGGTAAGTTAACATAATCTAAAAAATCTCCAAAAGATTCACCAAGTCCCATCATTTCATCCAATGTAATCTTAGATTCCTAGTTAATATCACCAGTAGGGGCATTTGGTACGTCTTCTTGGCGACCTTCATCCTGCGGTCCTTGACCCTGGATTGCATCTTCAGATAAAATAGTGTCGTTAGATGCAATGGCTGCCAAAAGCTCGAGTGTAGGGGTTGAACCTAAACTATTACTGAATGGAGGTCAGTCAATGTTTCATTCAAAAATTAATGAAACATTTTAAACTTACCTGAAGCGGGTTCTTCTCTTCTTGCAACAGTAGCAGGAGGGATACTGGGAATAGACGCTGGATCTTCTCCAGGAGCAGCCAAGTCAGTCTGAACTTGTGATTGTTCACCAGTACCCTCTGTGGTCCTCAAAAGAGGGTCAGTCCTCTCCCTCAGAGGGTAAATTGAAGAACCCCTACAATCCCAAGGAAAATGAGTAATTTTTTCATGGTTTAAGACTCATGATTATCCGGAGTACTTACCACTACTAATGAAGCGTTTAGATGTGGACTTCCTCCTTCGATGCCTTTGTTTCTTTGGTTTTTTTGGGAGTGTCGGTAGTCTCCCTTAATGGAACTTGAATTGGAGAATGGAAGGTCATGTCCAACACCTCATTCATGGCCTAATGGCCTGGAGATATCTTGCCCGATTCGCGAGGATATTCAGCAGTAGCCCCGAGGGCAGTACCACCAGGTTTATACCGTGGGAAAGGAACCTCAGTAGTTCCTTTCTTTGCAAGCTACAAGATGAAGAAAATAATTTCCTTGAGTAACAAATCATTGACTGAAATCATGTTTCAAAGAAAATATGGAAATAAAACTTACATCTTCAGGAGACACGTAATCATGCCACTCCTCATCTCCGGAAACATCAACCCCCTCTTCGGTGCCACGATCCATCATTTCCTTCACCCGCTTGGTGACAGGAATGGAATCTTCAGTGGAATATATGATAATTTCCATCTCTCTGATATAATCATGCACTTCATCGGGTTTATCCTCGTAATTGATATCTGTAGAAGCCTCAAGATTCTGTATTCCAGGGAGGTGTAGCCCCTCGCAGAAATCCGTCCAGGCAATTTTAGTACCACAATGTAAACTCTTCCAGGTCTGGACAGCCTCTGATCATAGATATTTAGTATGTGTGCCAAAAGGCTATGAGGAAGGTCCTACAATCTTGGACATTAGTTTCTTCCCAGCTCCTGCAACTACTGATAGAGAATAATAAAATGAGACTTGTTTCTCTATAAGTAATGGTTATTACATTTCCACAATGAAGTAACTTACAAGGAGTTGATGGAGTAGGTCTTTTGATTCTGACTGGAGGATTATATCCGGCATGAGGTCGCTTTGCCGTTTGTTGTGCCTCATCATCCCCATATTGGGAATCCAGTGAGTCAATCCTAGATGAGGAATTCGGTGAATCATCTTCAGGTGGGGAAACATCACCTTAATGAGGAAGGGTTTCTTTTTCTACAGTCCTTTTCCTTTTCCCCAACAGATAAACTGGGTCATTCAACACCCCTCTAGGGTATGATGCTATCCAATTCTCAGCATACCATGTAGTCAGGTTATATGCCGTTTTTTCAACTGGTAGCTCAAACACTGCCTCGTTCTTCTCCCTAAATGTCAGCAACCATAGTTGCCGGGAAACCATCAGATGTTGCTCTGACCTGACATGCATGGGGGGAGATACAATAGTCTGCTGTAAACACTTGATTTGACTTGAAAATCTATATGGATCATATACCTCACATATAATCTCTCCGTCAATTCTGGCGACCAGCACACCATCTCTGCAGGCCAGAATGTATGCCCTCAATTCCAGGCTGGCTATTCCATCATCAACAAACTGCCCGGTTGGTGGATTTTCATAAGGAATGAAATTAAATTCCTTATACATGCTCAGCCTCACCATCATGTCATAATAATTGAGAGCTAGTGGATCAATTCCAGAGAATGCCTGCACTGATATCCTGAAAGAACTTTTGGGAATCTGTAATCTGTTCTGTACATTATAAGTCCTGAAGTGAGTGGCGATCCATCCTCATAAAACTTGGAATGGTCCCATTATTCTTAATGGAGAATTGCCCATGAAGACATGGAGTTAGCTCCTATGAATCTTTTCTAAAATGGGGGTATCCAACCCAACCATTTTCAACTCATCCAACTTGGATGCAATAATGAAGGTCCCTAGCCTAATGCCTCCCTTCGAGTCCCTGATTGGCAGAAGATAAACACTGAGCCACAAGGACAAAAATTCTGCCAGACGAGTCTTATTTGGGATCCTCTGATTCACCTCATATACCCACTTCTCAAATTCACCTGCTTCCAGAGTCGGCCAGAATGTTCCAGGAGCACCCCTCTTCTCTGTTTTGGGGTAGGTGGTACGACGAATGGGCCTCTTCTTCTTGGATCCCTTCTCCTTGGATCCCTTCTCCTTCGATCCCTTATCCTTCGTCTCCTTCTCCTGATTCTTGATAGGAAACATATTCATCCACTCCTCTAGATGAATATCTTTTCTAGAATGAGTTATGGAGTTCTCTAAACTCTTGAGCTTGTGGAAGATTTTTAATAATTCCCAAGCTAAAGTCGGAGTCTTCTCCGAATCATTCCAAGTCACCTTGGGGGGGATGAACTCATTATACATATCACCCAAAATTGGACCCCCTGAGATCTTGTGGACATCCCACATACTGATTCCAACTTCCCCATGATTTAGATGGAATGAATTGGTTTTTGGTCTCCAATGGCTGAGTATTTCCGGCATGAAGTTATCATTCCTATTAACATATGTTTGCCCCGCCCAGACAGATTCATATATCACAACTCCTATCAAATCCTCGACAAAATCTGCACAGGTTTGTCGCACCCAATATGCCCACATCCAGGTTGGCTTCACACCCCCTCTAGGATGGAAGTCCCATATCTTATTCCAGCCTTTGGATTGATCCATCCGATAATTTTGGAAGATTGAGGGATAACAATGTGGTTGCATCTCAGGATTATGAGGTTTCAGATCTGGTGTACAAGGGCTATGATGCATCATATGGGCCTTCTCCACTATTCCAGCATTTATAAATAATCCTCTACATGAGATATTTTCTACAACAAAGTTGGTGTTGTTCTGAAACCAAGAAATTGAAAGATAGTTCTTGGCCTATGGAATGGTAACTTCTTCTAGATGACCATAGCCATACAAAGGCAGATAAATGCTCTTGGGAAGTCACGATGATACTTCTTCAAATACTTAGCCAAATCTGGGAGAGTGCTGTCACAGACAGTGTAGTAATCATGACCAATGATGCTAATAATATCATCAATTCACTTTCTATCCAGTTCATCAGCCGTCCCGATTCTCTTTGGAGCCATTGAATCTGCACAAATGATGAATAAATTAACTCTTAAATGGGTTTATTTTTTATAAAATTTGTGAAGAAATTAGAAAAAATGGAAAAGGCATTAAGGCGTGCAAGTCTAAAGTTGGTGCACAAGTATAAATGTGTCGTGCAAGTATAGATGTGTCGCGCATGTTTTTGGAACACATAGTATCACCGTGCAAGTCCAAATACCTTGACAGCAGCAATAAATCGAAGAAATAGTGGAAAACAAGTAACTAGCCCAAGGAGACCAACTTCCACGACGAGAGCAAGAAATTCCAGATCTGGTGGATTTGCGCGAGAATGACCGCATATTTATAGGCTAGGCCACACCCTTGCGTGTTTATGCCTGCGTGGTTCAACACTTGCGCGCCACCATCTGCGCACGCAAAACGTGAACACCACATATTCCTTGGTTTTCTTCTTTTCCTCAGAGTCACATCCTCATTTTTTTGGATCCAACTTTGAGGGGGGACTTTTGTCGATGCTCCTTTCCATCACAGAGTCTAAAGGAATGTAAAGGAAAATACCTTGGACCCAAAGTGATTCATCCTCTGAAGAAACATAAAAAATTGACAAAGGCATGAACCAAGATTCAAATACCCAGCGTCTTCTCTGGCCTATAAATACCACTTGTGGGCCCCCCATTTCAAGGACGAAAAATTCCAGAAAATCAGATTTTTGCTCCAGGAACCCTAGCCTATTCTCAAAGCTTCTGAACACTTCTAAGGTAATTTCATACCTAGAACGAATGATCTAAAGAGGGGGAGTAAGGACTAAGTGTTGAAACTCATCAACACTTGCGCACCTAGGTGGCCATCCCTTAAGAGAAATGGCCACACTTGCGCGCCGCCTTACCCCTTCAACAAAACATGTGCGCCTCTCTTCTAGAAGTCTCTAGAGGTAGTATTAAAGGCTTGAGACAAGTCTCTCCCATGTTCTACCCTATGGATTGACCATCGCGCAAGTACCCATGTGTCGCGTAGGTACACATGTGCGACCAGGACTTGTGCGCCCACGTAGTACTTGCGTGTCGACCAGGACTTGAGCACCCCTCTCTTTTTGGGTTCCCCTCCTGCCTATTTCACCTGTCCTATGTTTATCCACATATCCTATTCAAGATTAAGCCTTCAAAACTCTCTCCAAAGCCATCTATGGCATGATTTCCTTGATGGCTTCCTTATCGGAAAGGAATTCTGTGGAACATCTCTTAAAACCTAGTGATTTACTTATCTCTGTCACTAAGGTCAGAGATTTCATTCATTTCAACCTCATCCTTCAAAATGAGAGCATCCTTATCTTGGGCATCCTTTTCAGGAGGAATCCCCAGTCCAAGTTCTTTTGATTTGGGCCTCCTTTTCAGGAGTAAGTCCCAGTCCAAGTCCCCTAACCTGGGCATCCTCCTTAGGAGTAATCCCCAGTCATAATTTCCTAAATTTGGGCATCCTCCTCATGAGTAAGCCCCAACATTAATTCCCTTAACCTGGGTTTCCTTTTCAGGAGTAAGCCCCTGTCTCAAATATAGGCATCCTCCTTAGGAGTAAGCCCCAAGTCCCTTAATTTTTCAAATCCCTTTCACCTGGGCCTCCTTCTTTGGAGTAAGCCCCTGTCTTAATATCTCTTAACCAGTCTTAAATTACTTTTGATCTGGGCTTCCTTCTCAAGAGTAAAACCCAATCATAAGTCCCCTCCTAATTTAGGCATCTTCCTTAGGAGTAAGACCCGAATTAGAGTATCCAATTATCCATGAAGTATATATACCTTTATGGACCTTGTTCCCAGGTTTCTTCCCTGAAGCAAATCCTAATCTTCATCTATTTGGGTAGTCATACATAAATAATTCCTATATCATTTCTTATGATGGCACAATTGTCTGGTTTTACCAATACCTCTTGTTTCTCACACCGAGCATGACTCACGTGAGATTAGATTGTAAAAGTAATTATGA
Organism: Viscum album; assembly: GCA_963277665.1. Classification (NCBI taxonomy): domain Eukaryota; kingdom Viridiplantae; phylum Streptophyta; class Magnoliopsida; order Santalales; family Viscaceae; genus Viscum; species Viscum album. The sequence continues at coordinate 67,922,577 of OY728127.1, read as the reverse complement.
AATCTTTCTTTGAGCCATAAATCATTCATAAACATCATACTCCCTTACTCGAACTATGTGGGTTCTAATTCCTTTTCCAAAACAAAGGATACGTAGGTAGCCCATCTGCGGGTACGATCCCAACTCTGAAATAATCCATGTCCTTCTGAATGAAAATAAACTTCAAGTGCCCCACTAAGTGGATTTAAAACCAGTATGGTCATCACAATGACCAAGAGGCTTTTTATGTATTGAAGGATACCATTGACTAAGAATCTCTAACAAATACATATGATTCTCTATCAATGAAGAACCTCAAATACATATATAATATTCTCTAAATCTTCTACATATCAATCATTGATTGTCAGATCTAAAGAAAAAATCATTTTATACTTGGTAATGTAATAAGGATTCACGAACATAACTTAAATCTATAAAGAGTGTCCCGGAGTATACAATAATTCCCCTAAAAAAGGTGTGATGAGTTCGACCTCCCATCCTCTCGACCAATGCAAATTCCTAAGCCTCATCAGTCCAAAACTAATGAGCGCCTACCTTTGGAAAGTAGGTCCAAATGGATATGGAGTAATTGGATGTTTCCGGTTCTACGAACAAACCTGTTAGAAACCGATTGGAATGTTTGAACCTTCAATCAATGAGGTCATCCCCAATTCGAGAGGGAATGAAATATCATGATTTTTTAATAATTAATTTTATTATAAGTTTTACTTTGAATTATTTCATCCATGAATATTTTAATTAGTGTTACAATGTTGTAAATAATTTCATAACTCAATTTATTTTCATTAGTTTATATTACTTCTTCATAGTATTTGACATTCTAAGATTATATTTGTAAATAAATATGACTATATTAGTTTGTCTTTAAAATTGTTTTATCTAGATATATATTTTTTACAAATAATAAATTCATTGAATAACTATGACTTCAATATTTTGATTATAATAATTTTTTATTTCATAACCACTTTTTAATTAGGATTATTTATGCTTGAATTTTCATTGAAGGAAATTATTCAATCATTTAATAATAAAAACATTTAATTTTTTTCTCCAATGGTTAGTCATTATGTTTTGAAGTAATAATACCATAATATAGTCTTTGATACTTAAAATAATTTTGATTTTTTTAAGAAAATCCAACTTTATTTCTCTCCTCGATTGGAGTTTTTTTTCAACCAAAAAAAGGTTTTCTAAAAAATGATTATATTTTTCTTAAAAAAATCAAAAATGATTTATTAAATAAATGTTTACCCATTTTTTCTATCTATATTTTTAAATTAATATTTATATCTTTTTCAAAATAATGCATGTTTGGATTTAAAAAAAAAGTTTAAGGAATCATTATTTTACGTGTACAACATGAAAGATATTTCCATCCGTCTTGAACACTCAAATATTTTAATGATTCAATTAGTGGATTCAAATATTATTTCCAACAAAAAATATTTTCAATTTTAATTTAGAATTTTCAGTTTTAAAAAGTTATTTTCAAAATGAAAAGGATTTATTCCTCAATGTTGTTTTAAATATCTTTTATTGCATTTATATTCATCAATGACAACAAAACATTATTCAAACTCCAATTGGTATATGTCTTATTGATACTAAAATTATTATTATTTTGGATGGAATACGATCGTTTTGACTGTGGATAATATTGTCATTCAAATCCTTCATTCATTTTATATGCATTAACGTTCCCTTGATTTTTTTTCACTTTATTATGGATAATAAATTTAACATAAATATCCAAGTTATTTATCAAGGATATGTTTATTTCATAAAACATTTATCATTTTTATAAATGGTGTATACTTTGAAATAAATTTTATTAACTATAAAAATATTGATAATTATGTATCTTTTACTCAATACTTCTCTAATGATAAGATCTATTTTCATCTATTAAATAAATTATTTAATTTATAAAAAAATTTCTATACATGAATACATTTGTGGGGCCTAGTCAATGATATCCCCTTAATTAATTTGTTGTATCATTTGAAAAATCAGTTGGCTAGACTTAGTTAATGGGTTTCTACCTATAAGTTTTAAATTCTCTTGATAATAGATCTAGATGGTAAATGTATCTTGTGTCTAGGAAAAACGACAACCAAAAATTAATAATTTCCTTCATTATCAATTTAGTTCTTATTATCCTTGATAATTTCACAATGATATTATCAATGGATGCATTTCATTATCATTTTATTTTTTAAGTGAAATGTGTGTTCAGTTATTTACCTTTCCATATTTATTATTCATTATCTTTTTATGATAGTCATGTTATTTAAATGGAATGTTTGTTCACTTATTTACCTGGTCATATTGATTATTATAATTTATATTTTTATAATGATATTATCTCTAGATTCACTAACTTCTTATTTCATTGATTACATGGAATGTTTTTTTAGTTATTTACCTTTTCAAATTTATTATTCTTATTGATGCATGATTTCTTCCATTGTTCATAACCCTAACTAAGCATTTGATCACGCCCATATTTTATTTCCTTAACCAGGAATTGTGAAGTTTACTAAGATTGATATGCATGGATATGATAAATAAAATAAATTTATTCTAGAAAAAAAATTACGTATTAATCTTTGTTTTCAATAGTATTATAGGAATAATTTATGTATCTTTTTTAGCAATACTATTAAAATATTTGGTTCTTAATGATTTTATTACTTATATATTTTCATATGTAATAAAAAGAAACTGACTCTAGGCTACTAGGGCATGGGCCGCTACATAGATATTATATTTAATTACATCATTATTTAAAAATTACTTTTCAAAAAAAGATATCATTTTTGAATTTAATATATCTAAAATATCTCAGTGTGAATTTTTGGGTTTTTTCAAAGATAATGAATTTTTCATGAAAAGTGAAAAAGAAATCAATTTTATAGTAAACTGCCATTTCTATTAAATTATTTAAAATATCAGATTTTTCAAATTGATTTTAAAATTACAGTAGTTAATTTTTGGTAATCATACTACAATTAGATTCATTGAATATACATTATTATTATTTTTTGTATAAAATCATTTATATACATAAAAATGTATTTTACTTGAAAACCATATTTCATCATGTTTTGTGGGATTATTTTAAAAGTAATATATGCCAATTTTAAATATTAAATTTGAAAACAAATTATAACATATTTGGAATATAATTTTTAAATTTGTTAATTACATCACTTTCATTGTTTTCATAATTATTAGTAAAAATATTAAAATTTTATTATGACAGTTAAGGATAAAATGAGTTATTGGGGGGGGGGGGTTAAACTAAAAGATTAGGGTATGATTACCACATAATCTTTTTTGAATCCTATTATATGGAAATATTTTTAGCAAATATCATATATTATTTTTATATGAGACATTTTTGAGACATTTCACTTCTATAAGACATTAATATATTTAAATCTTTTGAAAGATTCATAGTGTGTACTCTTCCCCCACTTATAAAAGGATATACCATATCCTCTCTTCTCAACACCTTATTACCCAAATCCTTTTTTAAAATATATACCCATGTACTAGAGGCCCTAATGTTATCATAATACCCGGTTTTTTAATTCGTACTGTGTAAGAAAAAGCTATTCTCTAAATCAAGATGTATAACTATAAGGTTCTAGGCACAACTGAAGCATCCTGTAATGGTTTGACCGACCCAGATTTTAGTATTAATATACATGTAATCATTTCCAAAAATGATAAAAATTCCATGTCTAATAAAAACAATATATTTTTTAAAATGTTTAAACCAAAAGATGAGTATATTCACTTGAAATGTATAATTAATTTATGAGAAGATACATAATTACCTCTACTTATAACATAATTTTTTTATGATCTAGTTAACTAGATCTCATAGTACCATAATTATGTTTTTGGGTCCAATTGTAGAAACATTCTAGTGGTGATCTACATGAGGTCCACAATCGCTTAAGAATGTAATATCATTTTTGGGGGCTAGCATATATGATCCTAATAACATTCATTGGTCATGGTAGGCCGCAACAATATTCTTCTTAGAGGAGGAAGAAATATTACTATTCTCCTGAAGGCCTGAGATTGGTGGAAAGTACAATTCACTATAGGGATTGAAAAATTATCTCTATATCCATTGAGAAAACTAAAATTTTGTGGAATGTTATATAATTAGATAATTATTATAGAACGTTCTGGGATGGAAAATTGCACACAATACCCTCCCTTTATTTAATATTTTTACTTAACCCCATGTCAATTAATAATAATATTACTAATATTAATCACATTAAATTTGAAACACATTAAGAATATATATATACGTCATTTACATAATTTTTTATCAGAACATTAATCTAATTCCACTTTCCATCATCGACACTTATCAATTCTCTAATTATCACTATTTAACAAATAAATGTCACCACATTATTATAAAATAAATATAATAAGGATTATATTTTAAAAACATAAAAACAAATATTTAGTAGTATTTAAATCATTTTTTATTTTTAAAATCATATGATAAAATTATTACAATCAAACAAATAAAAATAAATCTCATTTATTCTAACTTGTTAACTTAATTTTTTAAATTTAACTCATATTGAGAATATATAAGGTGTGTGATACTCTAGGCCTCTTTCTCAGTGGTATAATGAATAAAAACCTAGATTACAAGGTTAGTTTCTAGAATCATTCCAAGGCACCCATAGATATTGAATTTAATTTTGTAAGGACATCCAACCACCTACAGATACTTACCATATAAATATGATCCCTTTATCATGATATCTCAAATCAAAAAAATTGAATGTCAGTGATATCAACTTATATGTTTGATGTCTCATTATACAACTTTATAAAAATGATCTTTCAAACTGAGCATCATGAATACATATTTATACATATAGTCACATTCCTCTAAAAATGTATGATATATAAACTTCCATAATGTAACGTAATAGATAAATCCTTTATCACATTATCCATTAATACAATATCACCTATGATACACCCACTTTTACTACCTCAATATGAGAATGTTTTATCATAATTTTTGTCAAATCATAAAACCATATGTATTTTTATATCCCTTAATGATAATATTAAGTTGTAAGGATCAACACACACACACACATAGAGATATATATATATATATGTGAATTCAATGACACAAGGAAATGTAGATTTCTTATTGATGATTTTATTCTCATAACTTACAATCTTAGATATTACCAAAGGAGAACATATTGAGAAATTGTATCAATTTTTTATGAGCCTCCTACCTATTATAGCTTTTATGTTCTATTTCTTGCAAGCAACATCTTCCTACTATACAACAAGCATCCAAAATAATGTCACATCACTTCAAAATTCCCATTATATTGGGGAAATACTATAACCTTTCTTGTAAAACATATATTATTATAAAATTATAACATTAAAAAGTTATGTGGATGAATAAATAATATGGTGATAAGAAAAACATCATTAATAATGAAAACAAGTAATCAAGTAGTAAGAAAGTTGTCTTTGGGAACCAACTCCAACAAACTCCCACAATAATTAGAACCAACTGTGAATAACTTTTAGTCCCCCCGATCTCAAGTGATACTCGTTCCTCTACATAGATAAATCCTTGGTTATGGGGTTATAAATGTTTTCCTCTATAGATACACTTCTTATCTCAACTTCACCTCATTATGAAAAATAACTCAATAGATGAAAGTTATGAAGAATTCACGTTGTCTTTTGGTGTCCTTTGATCCTTGGAGAGAGCCACTACTATAGTGTTATCATAGTAAACTATGATTGGGTATTTAATACTAGGGACGGCATCTTTCCATTGTAAAAAATATTTGAATCCAAAATTCATCCTTGGTAACATCAGAAGACGTAATATAAGTGGAATCCACTAGAGAATTAGTATCCACAAGCTACATTAAACTCTTCGAGATAAATAAATATTTATTGAGATAGATGACATATCTTTAATGATACCTCATTTCAATCATATCTGTTTGAAAACTACATTCTATATAACTGCCGATGACTATCTATTCATCTCCATACACTAGGAACATGTCCTGAGTTAACCTCATATTATTAAGGATAACCTTGATATAAGTAAAACTATTTTATTCAAGATCTTATTGATATGTTCTTACCATGATCAATGAATAGGAAACATTTATCCTCAAACCTAACAATGATTACATGATTGATCATATCACAGAAGAATATGAGATTTTACTCTTTCTCTCTCTTTCCTATTATGTATTTGGAAACACATTATTGGAAATATGAATACCATGTGAAAATGTAATCAATCTAATCTCAGATTATTCTATAACAAACCTCTTTAGTATATGGTAAATATACATACCTTATCTTAGTCCATGAATCCTCTTGGATATATCACACATGATCATGATCCCTAGAATGTTGGAAGCCTCATGTAAATACTTTATATATAAGAAATAGCTCCACCATTATGTAACCTATTTTAAAAATGGTATATAATTTATAATTAGTATTATTTCATCAAAATATACTAATATGAAAACAATTGTACTCCCACTAAGCAATTTTCAAACACACGGCTCACATTCATTCTCAATGAAGCCAAATTCCTTTATAACTTTATTGAATCTAATGATCCATGAAATAGATAATTTTATTATTCCATAGATGGATATCTATAACTTTCATATCATTATGGAATTTATTAGTGTTATAAACCCCTCAGGTTGTGTCAAATAAAAATACCCTTTATGATTACGATTAATGAAAGTAGTTTAAAAATCCATTTGGAGAATCTCATATTCCTGATATTCTGAAATGGAAAAAATTATGATTGATCTAAACATGGTAACTGGAGATTTTTTTTTGAAAAATCTAGTTTTTCTATGTAATACTATATAATATTCCTAGTAATATATATAAAACTAAGCACTGAGTCAACATGGGATTCTGGGGCCCAGATATCCTCAGTGAGATTATACGAAAAATATTAAATATTTTTTATCATGTGGCCATATTTTTTCCATAAATATGTAATAAATTAAGATTGAAGTTTGGATAGGAAATTTGAGACCAAAATTGAGTCTTTAATGTGGAGTTTACACAAGGAGTGACATAATGTATGTCGTCATAGGGTGTCATGTCAAAGGAGACTGTTGGTGGGGTGATAAATGGAGGTCTATTCATATAATAAAAATAAATGAATAAACCCCTCCTCCTGTGGGTTCTCAAACATAGTAGAGAATATGGGAGGTTCTTTACCATGAATAAGAGATGAACTGAGGTGTAACTAATGCGATGAGGTAGTGTTGATCTTTGATCATAATATCAATCACTCATGGATCATGATATAATGGCTTTAGAGCATGAATATACACCTAAATAATTGTTGTTTCACCATGAGGTAGGTGGATTTTAAATATTTACATTCCAAACCTATTTTTATGCGTTTTTAATGTTTTATATCCCCTAGAAGATAGATAGGGATATAACGGGGGTTTATCTATGTAGGATATAGATAAATCTTGGGTTTCAGGTGGGCCGTTGTGAATTTTCATATAGAATTCTTGATCACACTATGTGTAGTGTAGGAGAACATGTCGTGTGTTCTTCACATTTTGGGAAGAATTTCTTTTATGATTACGTGTCATGTACTGAGGGTATAAACCATGAAGTTATGCCATGTTGTGTGTTTGAGGGAGATGACCAAACAATCTAGGTCATAGGACATGGCCGTTTGGAGGTACATGGATAGGTACCCCGAAGCGGGGAATCAAACAAGGGAATAGTTTGGGGACCCAACCACGTGGCTGGACCGAAAAGAAGCATTATGTACCGAGGGTACAAGCCATGTCTGGAGAAATGGACAACCAAACCTATATAGGTGAGGACATGCCAAGAGGTTCGGATGTGGTCGCACGCCAGATGACATGGTCACATACCATGTATTCCTTTAAACACTGAGTAATGAGAGGGGTCATGACTAGGGGCCATCTTTCTAGACACACTCTATGTACTGTGTGCATACACCATGTATTTACCAGGGATATTTCTTTCTCATGAATCTCCATCTTTTGGACTTGAATGGAGGCCAGTGAGCAAGCTATCCTGAGTAGTTATTTCTCATTGAATGTGATGGTATCCATGGTTTTGAAATGGGATATGTGAAGTGAGGCGAGGTTAGTGGGTCATTTGATAGTGGTTTATAGAATAGTATAGGTTGAGTGGATTCACTTGGTCCTTCTCTACGAGGATACATGGTGGCATTGCATCCTTAGTAGATGATTGTGATCCCCTCAACAAGATGAGCTCAGATAGAGTTATTCTATACCTCTGGGTGGCCAAGGTGGGATCCACTATCATATAAAATTCCTTGGGTGGGGTTCTTGGTATCAATATGGTGTCTTTATTCCATGAAATGATCCCCTATCTTGTAGGTTAGCTCAGTAGGGTTTGTGTAATTGCTGGGTATATGATTCCCTACTCAATGGTGGTTTATTATGGTCCGGGGAATCATCCGTAATACAATACCATACATTGAGGTAGATCAGAATTGGGTTTGGGGTATCTAACAATGGCCCATATGTATGATCCCTTATCTCTGTATCATGTATTTTAGACATTGTGGGGTTTTTGGTATCCACCATCAATTCTTGGTGTGATCACCTATCTGGGTGTTCTGATCTCTAATGTTCCAGATTGGGTTCATAGTGTCCCCCAATGGTCCTGGGTTTGATCCCATATCTTTCAAGATGAGATATTTAGTTTTTCTATTAGGGTTCAAGTATTCCCCCATCGAGGATATGTGAGATCCCTTATATGAGTGTCGATACCATTTGATTTATAGTGTGACTTACTTTATGGGGAGACCTAATGAGCATGTTCCATTTGGTTTTTGTTATGTGTGATGGAATTGATGAGCTATCATATTAGAGATTCGTGATGGATCATGTTCTCTTGGATGTTCCATATGTTATGGAATAGATATTCCTAACGGAGTGATATCATTCGAATGACTTCCATCTAGGATGGTAGTGCTCATGTAGTGGTATATTCAGGACATGTTTTACCCATGATAATAAAATTGAATTATATGGATGCTAGTGGGATCGACACCTCATGATACTTTAATTCTAAGACAAGTATATCTAGGTGAATCGAGGATTAATTGTGGTGTTGTCACATCTTGTTTGAAACCCATGTAGATATAAGATGACTAGACATTTGTAGCCGAGGAGTGGTCAATAAGGAGTATCTTGTTCTATTTATCTTGGTTTCTCTCTGGCTTAGGTGGAGTGGACTATTTACTTTTTCTTATCCTTTTTATTTTATGTTTTTGGGTTTCTTATTTTGTATTGTTATAATCACACATCCATTGGATTCTTCTACACATTTTGTATCTTGTGTAGATGATAGGCCGTTAATGAAGTCCTAGGAGGACTCCGGGTAGGCAGAGAAAAAATGTGATCCAAACACAAAGTTGATTATTTTTACTTTGAATTAGGTGTGTAATAGTGGATTCAATTGAAAAAAACCCCAACATCTAATCAGGTTAGAATCATTTGCAGTTTTTGTGGGACTTTTTTTCCCTTTTATTCTCTTATTACTTTTTTTGTATTCTAATTGTGGGAGATATGTATGGAATCATTTCGGATTCCATATTTATTATCTATATAATATTTCAAGTGGATGTATAAGAGTATGTGAGTATAGGTACCATATTTTAATGCCTACCATGTGTGTGATTTTCTACTCGATTGTGGTCTTTATCCCTAGGTGTATTGGATCTAGGATTAAGGTAGTCGTGATTTTGGCCTCGGTGGGTTCGGACAAGATACAATGAAATCAAGGGAGTTGGTTCGACATTAGGACCAAAGACTATGAAATTGGATTGGGAATTAGGGTAGAGTGTTAAAGTGTATCAATCTCAACATTCAGGCCATAGGCTCTATTGTTGGTGAGAAGGCTGGCGTATCCATTCACCAGGACACTGATAAACTCCTTCTTGAATTAAATATATAAACACTATTAGTAGGTAAATTTTGGTATACAAATAATATATTACTATGTTGTGGGTTCCAAGTATTTCATGAGTCATCTACTAAGAAAAACTCTTTTATTGTGGTGCATCTTGATTATATTTTAGTATGACTCTATGATGTTAGCTAGAATGGATCTTGTGGATAAATAGTGGTGATATTCTATCATGTTCTGTGGATTCAGTGTAGGTACCTATTTTGGATGAGGTACCAATGAGAGGTAGGCCATTCAAGCCACAAACTGTTGAGTAGAAGGTTGTGTCAGCAATTTAGGATGAAGATATGTGCAGCCTAAGTGCACTACATGAGTTCCATAGGCGTCCAAATCTATGGTATTGGGGTGAGATTAACTTCTAGGTAGCTGATGACTATCTTCTGTCAGTCACGCATGTTTTATCCCTTGTGAGGAAACCTCTTGATTAGTTTATGGTCCTAGCAGTTAGCCTTCCACATGTCATGTCAAGCCGATGGTGGATTCTGGTGATATAGACCCATGAAAATATGACGCTCACTTGGACAAAGATTGAGATTCTATGTTGGGAATAGTTTTATCTTTCCCTATTGATACCAATGTATATCGTGGATATTCTGCGGCTCTAACTGGAGATCATGACCATGGAAGAGTATTCCTCAAGGTTCATAGACATTTCACAATACACCATGGTTTTGGTTCAAGATCCCGTTTTCAGATCATGGACCATAGAGTAGGAATTAAACTAGTATATAAGGTCCTAAGTGATATTTCTATGTACTTAAACTTATACCAAAGTGCTCGCACTGGCCTTGGTTGTAGAAAGATTCCTAGATAATCAGACTCTGATTTTTAGTGTTGGTAACACATGATTTGACACCTCACAAGTGGGTAGAAAATGATAATATTACAAATCTAGGAATATGAGACACTTTAGTAGATGATCTCGGGATAGAGGGATTATGGATCGGGACTCTAATGTCAGGTCTAATTTATTACAGGATAGGGAGTGTTTCACATGGGATGGAAGGATAAATCTCATGTGAGGATATCCGACCATCCATCTAGAAGAGTGGTAGATAGTCTATGGACCACCTTAGAAGATAAAATGACTGGATCACGGAGTTTCTCATAAATATAAACATAGAAGAGAATATGGGAGAGTAGAAGGAGGTAGAAGGATGTTCAATCTGTCTCCACCCTCACCCATATATGGTCCATGCCATGAATAGAGAGTAAGAAGAAGTGGGATTGGAATGCTGAAATATGTAGATCCTAATGACTTTAAGTCTCTGAGAATTACTAGAGTCATTATCTATTTCCTTTATAAAATTTTAAATGTATTTTTAGATTTTTTTTGTGAGTTACATTACTCTTGAAACTTTCTTCTCAAGGATTATCTATGGTGATGTGGGGATCAGTAAATCCATGTGATGATGATGTTTAATGTTAATTCAAGTTCACAATATAGAGGGAAACTTCTTCCACCCAAACACATTCTTCTGATGTGATAAAACATTTTGTGGGTGAGTTAGTGCTGCCCAAAGTAGATAGTGTTGAGGTCTAACAGATGATTTCCATTTACTTGTCTGTTCAGGGTGGAGTTTTACGTTGGTTTTTCTGAGTTGGCTCTTGAGACACCAGTGGAGCCTTTTTTTCTCAATTCTTATGTAGTAGGCTTCAACAAGAAGGATCAATGTGTACATAATTCTATCAATAGTGGGACCTGACTTTCGAAGGAGAGTTACTAGCATAAAGTCTTTTTTTAGTGGCTGAGGGAACTTGCTATTATCTTCCTCCATATGGATTTGCTTCCTACCATCAATTATTAAATAGTTTCCAATGATGGGTGTAGAAATGTTAATGGGTTTTGTCTTGGAGTAACTCTATTATATATTATTGATCCCAAGGTAAGAAATATGAACCCATATATGGGAAGATACAACCATATTGTATCAGAGAGCTCATATGTCCCATGGAGTAATAGTGATATAAGATTTCAGTTTCATAATGTAGTGGTTGATTTGAGTACGTATAACCTAGTAAATTTTAGTTTTACCACCCATCATAGAGTTGTCTTCTGTAAATACCAGCACCCATGGACTACTATGATATTTGTGACAACTTATCTATTGACTCCCAAAGATATTTGTGAGCTATGGTATGTTCAGATGTTTGGAGACAGAGTGCATAGTAAGACCCATTGTGTATACATGGGCCTCCCTCTATTGTATTTTGGTACCCTATTATTATTGGAACTAGGGTTTCATGGAAGTCACTTGAGGAAGATGTGACATATCTCATGTTGATGGTGGTGACCCCTCTGTCTTCTATTGAGGTAGTGAGGAACCCCTATGAGATTTTAATTGTTGGGTCTCACATGACTGAATATCCACTGGACATGTTCTTGATGGGTTTTATAATGGTGTGTATCATGTCTACCATACAAGGATTGATTACGATACTAGTCACGATTTGAGATGAGGTTCCTAGGAGGTTAATTTATCTTATTATTACACCTAATAGAGGGTTGGTTGTACCAAATAAAGAAAACCATTCAGGTTTTTGAGAAAATGATTAAAATTTTCATGTTGGGATGGTGCAATTTTCACTCCACCAATGGAGTATCCACACTTGAGGCCATGTTCTAAAATCCTTATAAGTCATCACTATTTTTGTCAGAGATAGTCGGAGACAGTAGTTTTGGGCCTATAGTTGGTGCTGGTGATGGATGTTGAGGGTGCAGTTCATCCAAGCTTAGATGAGGATAGTCAAGTTATATCTGTATCTGCATAAGGTGAGTGAGGTAGTGTACCGCTAGACTATGTTATCATAGTTGGAACGGGTGGTTAGTGTTTTCCTCCTATCACATTTGAGGATACACATACATGATTCCCTACAATATATCATCTTGGTTTGAGATGTACATTTGGAATGGTTTTAATTTTGTGGTTAGCCTGACTGTGTGAATGAATATATCACGATAACTCTTTGGTGAGACCACTGGCATGGGAGTTCAAGTTGGGAGATTAGTTTTCTTCCATGAGTGTAGTATTTTACTTTTCAGGATGAACATCCTAAAGGTGGGGAGAATGTAATGACTTTGGTTTTTCCTTATAAGACTTTTTAATATTTATCGGAATATTTTGGAAGGTGAGAACTGAGTCGGTGTGATATTCCTATGCCTAGAGATCCAATATGTGTTGATATCAAAAATATTACATATATTTTATCATACACAAACATTGTTTTTCTATAAAAGTTGGATAACCCCAACCTGGAGTCTATAATTTAAAATCAAATATTGTGCTTCAGTCCAGAATGTGAAGTTTATCTTATGTATGATATAAGTTTTATCAGTGTCGGGAACCTGATCAGTGGGGAATGTTGGTAGGGTATTAATCATAGGTTTATTCAATTGAAAAAATTAGATAAATAAACCCCTAACCCTTTGGGTTCTCATGTGTAGTATAATAGTGGAGGAATTTCCCAATCCATGACACACAAAACAATTTGGAACCAATAAGAAGAGGTGTCTTCCATTTTTGATCTTGATGGTGATCACTCTGGGATCGTGGTACAAAAGCTTCAGAGCATGGATCTTCACCCGGAGCTTAATTGTTTTTCATAAATTTAGGTGGATTTAATATATTTACAACCCATACCACATTTTATATTCTTTTTAATATTTTTGAACACGTATACTATTACTTGGGACCCCATGGGGGTTGATCAGTGGTAGATTTGGATAAATAAGGGCTTTATGGTGGATCACATGATATTTTCATTTGGAATTCCAAATCACACAATTTTTAGTATAGAAGAACATGCAAGGTGTTATAACCATTTTGAAAATAAGTTATTTGGGAACTATATGCCATGTTCTGTGGGTACACATTGTATAGTGAGACCAAGAAGTGTGGACAAGGGACATGGCCAGAAATTTCATGTCATGGGACATGGACATGTGTAAGTACATATCTAGGTACCAGGGAAGAGGGTTTTGGATATGTAAATAGGATGTCGACACTACCAAGTGGCCAGATATACAAAGAACACCATGTTCTGAGGGTACATGAAATGTGGGGATAAATTTCTATCTAGCCATGTATGGGTGAGGAAACACCAGAGGATTAGAAGTGGTCTCATGCCATATGACATGGGGTACGCACCATGTATTCCTTTACATGCTAGAGTACCAAGAGGGTACATGGACAGGGGTGTATTTATAGAGACACTTCGTGTACTCTGTGTACAAACCATGTACCCCCTTGGTGATTTCTCTATTGCACATCCCCTTCTTCATGATAGAGATGGAGGATCATGATTAGCCTATCCTGAGTATTTTTCTATTTTTAAAATGATATTTTCCATGGTTTTTGAAGGTGACATGCAACATGAGGTGAGGTCCTTGGGTTTCTTGATAGAGACATATAGACCAGTATCAATTGAGTGGATTCACTTGGCCTAACCCTGTGAGGGTATAATTTTTCATTACTTTTGTTTTTCTTTATTTTGTTAGGGCTACCAAGGGATCATGCCCATAGATTTATTTCCCCAAAACCCTATTTTCCAAATGCGGGAATGTTTCATCACTTTCATCGGTGATGTCTAGTCCATGATCAAAATGGGATGATGATATGTTGGTTCCCATTCCATGGATTCTTCTTTGGAGCTCATCACCAAGTTAAAATATCCTTCAAAGATTAATTCATGTTAATAGAACTCATTCTTGATACAATATCAATGTGGACATCAATTAATTACATAGCTTCTATCTGGACTGGGAAACAACCTTCATTCAGGAGAGTAGTCATGTTGGGAACATCTAGGAATGATTATACACTGTGTATATTGGGAACCAATAAATTCATCCTCTTTGGATGGAATATGAAACTATTAATATTAGTCATGTAATCCAAGGAATCCCCTATTGTCTACAAGGTAATTGATATATGGGAGTAATTCTTGAAAAACTTTTTACTGTAAGAATCTCATGTTGATTGCATGGGGTAGGTATTTTGGACTAGATCATGAGTTTAACAACTTATGGAGAAGGGTATATGGTTAAAGTCATCTAGGGACATGTTTGGAATAGGTTTATCATCTTGAAGTCTGATTATGTGTGAACATTTAGTGTCTTGTGGGGAAAATATGAGAGTAGGTTTAACATATTGCAGGGAAAAGATTGGAACATGTTTAACATCATGTGGGTAAACAATGGCTAAAGGTTTAACTCTTTTGGGGACAAAATGGGTGTAGGTTAAAAATATTGTGAGGAAAATACTGGCCCATGTTTAATTTCTTGTGGGGAAAATATGGACATAGGTTTACCATCTTGCAAAGAAAATATGGGTGTAGGTTTGGTGTTCTGTGGGGAAAGGATTGGTCTAGTTTTAATATCGTCTAGGGACATTTTGGGTGTATGTTTAACATCATTTAGAGACAATATAAAATAGTTTCAGCATCATGTGGGGACAATATGGGAACATCCTATTGAGAAAGATCAATGGGTTTTTCCCTAGAAAGCAATATTTTACACCAGGGTGATGTATGTTGGGATTGAACTTTAGGGAGGCATCCTATATTTACGGATTGAGAGATAGAGATCAAAACCCAGGTTATTTGATTATGTATGTTAAAGATGTGTGACATGAAAAAATTATGCTATTTAACATCATGCAATAATGATATTGGTGTCGTGGGAGGAGTGTTGATGAAGGATAGTGTGCATATTACTCATGGAAGATTCCTGATATAATAGGATCACATATGATATAGGGATTACATGTAGAATATCCATTTAGAGGATGATCATCGCATGGTGGGGGAGAAGGTGAATCCAATGATGATCAAAAATGGGGAATCCTATGTTTTCACACATATTAAGAGGTGTGGAGTTATCCCATGTTATTTATACATGGGGAATCCTATTTTTAGTGCATAGGATAAGGTACAGTTTTACATCATTTGTTGTAGACATTTTCATTAATTTTAATTCCATAAGAATTGGACATAGAGCAGTGCAGTTTTAAATCTTGCAGTTCAGGCATGTTGGGGACCACTCCTCAAGGAGGACTATGTCAAGGTTATAGAAGGAAAAGGAATAAGGATCCTAAACCAAGGTATGTGTGAAAGTTTCCTATTAAATTTTACCCCTAGTGGTTATATGACCACCACTCATGAGCCTCTCGGTGGGACATGGTGTTGTAACTACCATGGAGGAGTTCAAATCCAAAGGTATGATGTTAGGGTCACTATGATTCAGAGAAATGGGAATTAGGGAACCTATGCTAAGAAGAAATAAGTAGGGGTATGACTACAAAAGATGCATAGGGAACATTTGGTAGGGTACTATGAATTTTTTGTGTGAAACTCTATCAGGTTGTGCGCAAGAGTTGCGTGATAAAGGGCCTCTAACTTAAGGGAAACTCATAGATTCAAAGGGCATAGTTGCATGCATTATTTGTTTTTTCATACATATCATGGTGGAAAAAGGAAACTTCTCTTTATGAGAACCCTACCATCCTTAGGATTAGTTGCGTTAGGATCAATAAACCGCAGGTGAATTCATTTTGGGACCACATGAGGTCTATCACACAAGTTCATAACCAATGAGGCCCATTATCAATGGTGTTTTGATTTTTCATGAAATATAGAAATTTTTTTTTATTTTGGAATGTAAATTAGTCTTCAAGATATCCTCCTCATTTTTTGGGGTGAGGTTCTATTTATAACTAGAATTCCTAGCTCTTGGAATGAAACTTTTTAGGAATGGAGTAGGGTTTCATGCTCCTCAGTCTGCCACTAGGGGCTGGGCTATGAAAGCGCTTTAGAATAACATTTCCATAATTGTGTAGTTGGATGGTAGTGTGAAATAATTTCATGAAACACTTATTTATTTCATGTATAATTCAGTTCAGATATGAAATGGAATTTGGAATTCCTTCATTTATGGTTCGATACGTGGAACTACATGTCACGTTTAGTGTGCAATTAATTCACACAGAGTATTGTACCATTTTGTTCAACCATTGAAGATTTCATGAAACCTACTACTCATTCAAGGAATGTTCATTTGGGGTAGGTTTTGTAATTAGTTCATCCAAAACTGATTGATTGGGTGCGTCAAATGTTTTCAATGCCAATAAATCCCCCCTCAGAATCATATCTGGAATGGGACCAGAAGGTCAAGTTATGGGGGAAACACTGAAGAGAGACATTTATAGACACTTCATGAAAACTTGCGGGTGGAGCCTATAAATAGGGCATGGCCCTTGTATTATACATGGACTTTCTCATGTGAGAATCCTTCTCTAATGCATGGAACCCTAAATTTCTATGAAATCTTGATCCTTGGTTGTGAATTTCATGCAATAATACCTTTTGTAACTAAGGAGTACTTTAGCACACACTCTTACAATGTTGTGTGACACTGTGAACATTTCATGCCCAATGTTTATACATGCATGTAATGACCATAGATCTCAGGGATTCTCTTGAAATTTCCTAAAACCAAATCACACTGATATCAATGCTACTAATATTTCTCAGAAGGCTGAGATGCTGGAAAACACATATATTACTTGAGATAGGAGGGTATTTTCAAACAACATGGCTCTCCTGGGCTTGCTGACTAAATCCTATATGATATGTCTACCAAGAAAATGCCTTCTTCTTTATACATTTGGGCTAATGGATTAGGTGTCTATCCAATCCATTGGTGTAAACATACAACATTTTTGTTTAAACCATTATGATGAAATCTCCCCTAAAAATATCACCATTCCAGGTCACCCTTCTCAGGAGAATTAGGACATCTCCATCTATACACTAAGTGGATGGATTAGAAAAATTGGCAGAGAGAAACTAAAGCCTAAGGAGTTCTTGGATCTCTATTACAATATCATCCAAATATACACCTAGGAGAATAGAAGGGTTTGACACAAATATTGGAATCTTTCATCTAGAAGAAACTTCAATGATGATGTGACCATGGCATATTGGGTATGATTTAATTTCCTAGAGTATGGGGTTGAGTTTTTCATTATTTCATTGTATTATGTAATGTGAATGTCCATGATTTATACATACTATGAAGATGATCTATTTTCAAATATCCTCAACCGTTGGTCTATGGATACCAACACTTTCCTCCTTCAACATGGCAAGGTAGGAATCTGCCTATTGGACGTGTAATGCATTGATAGAATCCTAATGATAGGGTTCTAATATGATAAGTTTATTTCATCCATGAATGTTAGGGTTGATAATAAGAATAATCCTCTTCTATAACAACACCTTTGTGTGGTGTGGAAGAAAATGTTGGTTCATGATCCTCCCTTCCACAAGGACATCACATTCAATACAGGGCTGGGTATGTTCTTAAAAAAGGAACCAACCGTGAAAATTTCATAGAGACCAAATAATTCTCTAGTGACACAACAAAGGTGGAATCCAAGATCATACTGGATAATCTTGTAGGGGATACTATGATTAGTGGGGATACAACATGGTGCAATACTCGTTGCCAATAGTTTCTTATAATGAATTCTTAGCCACTTTCCTCAGAGGGCGGATTATTCCATCCAAATATGCACTCATGTGCTTCGGTTAGGGGACACTCATTATGGTGGAGACCATGGAATTAGGAAAATATGTAAATCTATGGGTACTGGTGTTGTCCCATCACTGCAACTAGTTGGTCGATTTGGTTTGGGGGAGCATGCCCGTGAGGATATGCAGTCCATTCCAATTCCAGCATGGGTGGATCAAAGTTCACATCAGAGGATATGAGTTTTTCAATTCCATAACCTCACACAATGCTGGTCTGCATCCCTCACTGCTCATCATTTATAGGGTTCAAGGAGTAATGCTTAGTGAATTTAGGGTCATGATTAGAATTGGAAACATTGTGAACATCAACATCCACACATTCTCAACCCTTGTTAGTGAGATGGTGGACAAATCATATGGGAAACACATATCTTTTTGGGGAAGGGGTTCTAGCTTCCAAAAATAAATGGAAACACATACTATCATCCATACATAATGTCACAGTTTACTCAGTATTTTGGATGTAACCAGTAACCTATGAGAAGAGTCAACATGGGGGCTATGAGGAGTGCAATCCTTATATCCTTCATCTATTGTGGTAGATCATCACTGCTTAGGGAATGGGATAAGTCATCATGATGCCTCTAACAAATGTCAATGCCGACCTCCCTCATACATATTCTTGAAACTAGGTATTGAAATACCTATGTATGATCCTCTAATAGTGCATGATTGTGATCAAACCATCAATCGAGGTTCCAGAGTGGAAAGGTAGTAGGTATGTTTCTATTTTAGTGGAGATCTGAGAATCATAGGGTAGCTCAATATGAATCTATATTAGGGGCCGACCAAGGAACTATTTCACCCTTTCCTCTTAGAAGGGAGTGCCTTCGCTAGAAGAATTCATGAGAGAAAGAAGACATCTCTCTGGAAGGAAGTAGAATAGCTAGGGATACCACAAAAAATAATCTATGTAATCTCAGGTATATAATCATTTATTAGGCTTTCCCCACACTTTAGGTTGGTTGAGGAATGCTGGTGATGAGCCTATCGATGAAGCAGTTGTGGAAGATGCAAACATAGGAAGGGAACAAGATATAGTAGGTGGGGCACACAAGGATCAATTCCAAGGTGAACATACATTGGATATTTGAATACATAGAATCCCTGGATTTCTTTTCCCATCATTTTGGGACACCTGATCTTCCTTCTAGACTAGTGAAGGTGATGTTTGTTGGGGAGCCTGATCGTGAGGAGACACCAAGTTCCAAAGAATCTACTGAGGAGGCATCGATTGGTGATGACACACATGGATACCATCATGGAGAATCTTGGGGTTGACTACTGATCATAAGAGTCTCTAAGAGGGTTATGAAATCACATCTATAACTAGGAATTTTCTTGTATAGGTGAAATCCAAAGATGGAAAAGTGGAACCTATTGGAGGGGATGAAAGTGATATATTGGGTTTTGGAGTAAATTCATTGGGACTTGCACCTGTGGTTTCTAAAATTAGAGGTCCCATCAAGGAGGTCAAAGAAGCGGCCTCAGAGCTCTCAGTCCTCCCAGTTATCTATGGGGGACTGTTCCCAGGAATCCCAATGGCAGTGTCCACTACTAGTGAAGTAGGTCTCCTAGGGTGGTTTATTATCAAGATCATTCTAAAACAAGGTATGGCAAAATATCAATCCACCTGGATCTTTCAAAACATTCATGGGGATTTTGTGTCAACATGTTTATTTGTTTTGAATCATCCCTACTCAACTAGCACTTGGATGTCTAGTTCTAGCTATCAAGGTACTCACTAGTGTTGAGGGGTCTTCAATAGAGGATCTTCTTATCGAGAATCATAGAATATGAAAATTTTAAAACACTAATAATCTATAAGTCTTTTTCTGTTACATGAGCTATGTTATCCAAAATTGTCATTAGTTATCAAAAAAGGGATGTTCTATTTTTTAAGAAGTTATTGAGAAGGTGTGATCCTAGAAAGTAGTAATGGCTGAGGGATCTAGGGAAAATTCCTTGATGGTTCTTCCAACTCTTGGGGACTCATTCATCCCATGTAAACTGGCCATGTTCATAGGATAGAAGCCTTCTACTATCATGTGTGATTACACTGGGGGATAAAGAAACACGCAAGCAGAGATGGTGCTGCAGGTGAAGGGTCAGACAAAGATTGTCGACCACTTCACATGGAGCCAATCCCAACCAAGAGGATCCTATTAGAGTAAACTATCATCATTTTCCTTTATGAATTCCCAAAATAGGATTAAGAAACACTCAAGGAGGTATAAGAATTTGGGTCTGACATCACTGTAGAGAACTATATTGTCTATTTCAAGGCATAGAGGATCATTTTACACTTCATCACTCACACCACAGATCCATACCAGGTGAGAAATATGGGGTCCCTTATACACTTTATGTGAAACCGATTTGATAGACATATGGATTATCTCACTCTCCATGTAGTAGTCTACAACTACCTTGCCTTGTGGGTGAATTTAGAGAGCCTTCCTTTGGATTTCAACAGGCACATGGAGAAATATGATATCACTTGAATGCTCTAAGAGATAGATCAATAAATTCAATGTATATAGAAGTAGGTGAATAATCATTTATCCATTATCAATGCTCAATAAGAGTTCATAATATATTTTAAGGACCATTTGGCAGTGGTTGAGACTCAAATTAAGGATGTGGTTTCTACGATTACTAAATAACATGATGAGAAAGACTAGATGAAAATATGGGATGATGAGCTTCATCCTATGGATAAAGAAGAAGAAGGTGATATCATGAGTCTACATCAGGTCCTTGATTCCATGTGCTAGAGGTTGGTTGGTTTGGATCACTTGATTGTCGAGGTGGATCCATAGGGGAATTTTTTAATAGGGCATAAGATAAGATCTAGTGTATAGATTACCCACACCAAATTATGATGTTTCTTTACTTAAATCCTTTTTTCATGCAAGTACATGTTCTTTTTGTCATATTTTATCAAGACACTAAATTCATACTCATGAGAAAACCAATGACCAATCCTTAATATCATATGAGTTATATTTGGTGTGAGAAACAATGTATGTCAATGTGATTTTTCATTTATATAAGAGTCCTAGAAAATAATTGAAAACATAGCATCTACTTTATTTGACTGGCTTTCATGAGTTTTTCAACCAAGAAAGGATATGTCGAGAGAACAGGGATCTCTAAACACATTACTTTCTATCCCAAAATGAACTCTTGAACTAATGGGGTAACTCCAAGGGAATATAATTCTACCTAAGAAAATCATAATGAAGAGTGTGAATTGAGATTCCTAGGATTTGGAACAAGATGGAGGTGGTGTGATGACAAAAGATAACTACTGACCATTTTCAAAACATTGTATCCATTTTAATATTTTGAGTATGGGAAAAAATAATAAGGATCAGAAATTGATCATGTTAGAAACATGTGTAATGGCCCAGATCTATCCGGTCCATTCCATTGAGAAAATAGTATTTTTAATGTATTATGGGGAGTTTTGGTGGCTCCATTCAAGAGTTTTCCAAAAATCTAGTTTTTCAATGGTAGGTTGAGTGTTAGTAGGTCATGCGTCAATAGGTTGGTCATCGGTAGGTTAGTCATCGATCGGTCGGTGTCTATAGGATGGGATTACGTTGGTCAGACATTAGTAATTCAACATATATAGGCTAGGAATCATTAGTTTGGGTGTTGGTCAATCATCATTGGTGGGTCGTGTTACTGACTTGTGTCGATAGGTTTCATTAGTGACTCGTGTGGGTGGGTCACATTGTTGGATAACTATCAGTGGCTCAGCATTGGTAGGTCACGTAAGTATCTCAACATGGGTGGTTCATCCTAATTTTTTCAATTTTGGTGGCCCAGCTTTGGTAGCGTAACATTGGTTCGTTAGCCATCAGTGACTCGTTTTGATAGTTTTCCAAAATTTCTAGTTCTCTCATGTTTTTCTAGTTTTACCACTTTAATGTTTTATTTGTCATTAATCGAGTTTAAAACCTTGTTTGAGAGTTTTTAAAAGAGTTTCAAAGGATATTAATTATATCTTTAATATCCTAACACTCTTAATACCTTGAAATTGTCAAGCCATCTGTTTTGGACCACAATACGAATTTAATGGCCCATAAAATCATTTATTTTCATTAAGATAGGATATGGATTTTCTAAAGACAAGAAACCTTATTCCTTGAACTCTTCCATTTTTCATTGGTACACCCAAAGAATTTCTTCCCTATAGAGGCATGTGTTGTGTTGCAGCCTTAAGATCTTGTTTTACCTTAGATTCCTTCTTACTGTTCTTGCACCCCTTTTTTGGCACAAGGAGGAGTTTCTGATAATCTGTTGTTTTGGGTATAAATTCCTTCATCTCTATTTTAATTATGTATCATGTGGGCTGGGTGTTCTGATTTCTTCTTGTGGGTATGTTTGAAACCAATTTTATATATATAAATGAGGGACATGGAAAATTATAATAATGAAAATAATCGGACCTATTATTTTATTAATAAATGAGGGGTTCAGTGATGTTTATGATGATCTTTTTATCTTTGATACCTATTGTGAATCGTATGGGTTTTATCCTTACGAAAATCATGGATTTTTGCGGTCTTTTCTTGCACATGGGTGATGCTTTATAATTGTCTTTTAATGTGTTCAAGTACGAAAATCCAGTTAATCTTGTATACTTAGTAAAATATATGGATTCCCCAGGATTAAATAGTTCTCTGATCGCCACTAAATTTAAAAAGTGAATTTAAAGAATTAGTGTTGGTAGAATTTAAATACACCTCACCTATTTTAGGTTTGGTTATGTGTTGTTTGTGGTTTTGATATGTCTGGTGTCTTGTGTGGGTTCGACGGTGATATAATTGGAATCCCATTTGTGGGTATTGGGGTGGATAGTGGGTTGATTCTGTGGGTATTGTGTGCAACGTTTGTGTAGTAGGGGTGCAGTTTTGTTGGTGTGGGTGTGTTCTATTGTTATGGGGAGGTGCATGTGGTGTAGTGGAATCTCAATTGGAGATTTTCATTGATTTTTAAATGGATGAACTTGTTGAATAGTGGGTATGAATCTGGGTCAGTTTATTTTTTTTAAGAATGTTATTTTTGTGGAGTGGCGCTGAAAACTGGTTGAGTTTCATTTTTTTAATAGATGTCGTGATTTTTGTGTAGTGGGGGTGCTGATAATGGTTTGGGAGGGATAATTTTGAATACGGATGGTGTCACCTTGCATGGGAGTTTCACTGAGAGTTTCGAGAAACTAATATATTTGTAATTGGCGTTAAAGTGGATTCTTTTACCATGGTTCTTCTTTCTTTTTTTTCCTTTATTAGTGGTTGGTATGGTTGCTTCACTCTTATATGTGTTCTATGTTTGGTAGTTTCCTAGGTAGGGATGGAATCAATACTTCTGGCTTCTTAAATAAATAAGTAGAATTGGTTAAATGAATTGGCTAGCATTATGAATTAATTTTGTGGTTGGCTATGTGGTTATGCATTATAGGTGGAATAAATTGGATTTGTTGTGGGATGGTTGTTTATTTTTGAGAACCCATAGGTTCGGTTGAGAGTTTGGTACATAACTATTTTTACTTGTTGTTCCTTGTGATTTCTATACACACCCCACATGTATTAAGCACTACGTGCTGAACACCCCCACTGTTATTGGGGAGAGTGTCCTTTCCCTACATCTTGGTTGGAGCATGGATGAATGGTTATTGGCTCTTCCCTGGTCCCTATTCTAGGCATTGGTAAACCAAGACTCTTTGGGAAGGTTGTGGTACAGTGTTAAGGCCCAGGTGTCTATGAGTGAGGTGTGCTTTCAATGGTGCCTTTGGAATGAGATATGTTTAGCATTCCTAGGTGTCTTCAGGATGAGGTTGTCATTTTTTCCCTGGTGTCTTGACTGGGAAGTAATATGGTAGTGACCAGGTCTTTGAAGGCAGAATTTGGTATGTGGCCCAAGTATCTATTGGTAGGTTGTTATAGCGGGGCTTATGGAAGAGCATAGCAGCATCAATAAGATATCCCTTAGGGAAGATTAGTTAACAAGTGGTAAGTGGTGTGGGGTAACCTATCATCATTTTTCTTACTAATTTACTTTAATCGACTTGTGTTATTTGGTGAGTGTGCCTTAGTGATGTTGGGTTGGATAGTATATCGTGTTAGTTGCTTTTGAGTTTCAGTTGTTTTCTCATAGGGGAATTAATATGCTTCTCCCACTTGTTCATGAGTGACTTCAGCTTTTCCTTTTGAGTGTACATGTATGCTCACCCAATGTATATAAAACTATTTTTTGGTTTATAGGGAGATTATGCAGACCGTGATGGGCATTACTAGCTTGGGAATCAATATAGTTGATGTTTCTATATTTAGATTTGTTCTTTAGGTATTTACATTAGATATTTTTATTATATTTCTTTAATTTTTACATTAAACAAGCACATGGGATTGATTTTCGATTATTTTATTTATATTTATGGATGTTTTCTGAGATTGATACATATTTTCTCCCGATATTTGTTACAATTAAAAGCATAATGCCTCCCATTTTGTGAGATTTGAATACCTTTGGTAATAGTCACCACCTCAGGGCCTATTAAAGGTGGTTCATGAGGGTTATTATCTATTTTTCATCTTGAATAAGGAATGTCATGACACCTTTCCATCCCTTCCCTCATATTGAAGAAATAGGTGGGTGATAGAATGGTATGAGAGGCCAATGGTTGATAGATAAGATGGAGTTTATAAGTAGGAATAATGAGGATTACATGAGTTGGTAGGGAAACATTGTCTTGTGTTCTCGGTTCGTGACATAGGCCAAGGAAGACTAGTTAGGGAATGAGCTTTTAGGCCCCCCATGATCCGATGCAAGGACTTTTGGATTATGGAATAACCTAGTGAGGCTACACTGTTTGTAGGGTAGAGACCTTAGGAGACGTACATGCATCATGATGACTTGTGTTTTTTTCTGAATAGGGAATTTTTTGGAAATTAAATTAATAATGAGTTAAAATACATCTTGAAAAAAATTCCATACTACTCGGGCTTAGGAGTTCTTTGTTTAATTTCAATACATCGCACCAGGTCATCATCTATGTGGGGCCTAGGCCGTGGAGGCTCAGCAGGGAGATCAGGATGATCGTCAGAGGGTTGATCTAGAAGATGATTACAACTAGTGGAAGATAACATTACACTCTTTCTAGGGGTGTAAAATGGTAAAGTATGAGGGAAGTGTCTCAGACATGGATATTGTGAGCTAGCTCAAGGAACTTGAGGTCAAATTTTTTCGGATCTACCCACCGATGGAGTACTGGGTATCGTGGGAGGTTAGTCAGATGAAGGGAGCTACGCGTCAGTGGTGGAAATTGTACTTGGGGGAGAGAAAGGATGTTGATCGTCTGTGGGTTGATTTCAAGAAATTTCGGGCAAAATTCCTTTCTTCGACCATGAAGGTTGAGATGCGACAAAAGATACTCTCCCTCAATTTGTGGAGTTTGTTGGAATGGGAGTTGGGGATCATGTTCTAGTATCTCCTTTAGATCACTCTAGATCTCTTTCCAGATAAGGATTCCTGGTCAAGACACTTGGAGGGGGAAATTCAACCTTCTCTATATTACTCACATACTCTCTTCACACAGTCAACATACCTCGAGGTATAAAAGAAGGTATATGTGGTTGAGAGGATGAACTCCCAAGGAGGCATACTAAGAGAGGGTATCCAACAGGGTTCTACGAAGGGAAATGATTCCAATAGGATGTCTCAAGTTCTAGGTCCTTTTGGGTTTCATCTAGTGTGGATTCAACCTTAGCAATTTTAGTTTCAACCTTCTAGTCCTTAATATTTTCTAATAGGCTTTGTACTGAGGTGCTTTTCTTAGGGAGTTCATGGGTAAATTTAGTGCCAGTGCCCAGTTCATGCTCAGTATGGTGGTGGTGGGTAGGTTCATCCCTCACCTCAGTAGTAGTAATCATCTAGGCCATTTCTGTATTAGGGACTATTGGATTCTGCTCTACTGAGTAAAGACAGAGCTGGTAAAGGATGAACTTAGGGTGTTCCTTAGGGACCTAGACCCATACATGGTTGAGGAGGCATTTGTTAGAAGAGGATCTGAGGAGCTGGGTGTGGTCAGTTTCACGTTGCCATGGTAGAAGTTCTAGTGGGGCCTGATATAATTCAAGGAACGATCAGTGTATTCAGTACCCTTCCTTATGATTTGTTTGATTCAGGCGCTTCACACTCCTTCATTGAACCCACTCTATCCTATTCTCTTGGACTAGGCATAGAGAGGCTTTCTGTTACCCTGTTGTTGAGAACACTTTTCAGAGGCCAAACCAACTTTTTGATGGTTCTGGGGATGTAGAATGATTTTTGGGAAGCATCAATCTATTGGATACCTCAATATGTTACTGATGTAGTGATACGATGATATCCTTGGCATTAACCTTTTTTACTCTATTAATTTTTTCATTGAATTCTTATATAGAAGACTCATGTTTTTATATGTGAATGGAAAACATATAGATATCATTGTAAAGAGTAGTTATCCGATGGGAAGTTGGCATTTAGAGCCTCTTCTTTCCATATTGGATGGGATTTAAGTGGAATCGATGGATGCTAAGAGGGATGAGGTTCCCCATTTTGTTGAGTAATTATTGTATGTATTCCCCAAGGAGGTTGTGAAATGACCCCATGATGTGATGTTGAGTTTAGAATAGACTTATAGCTAGATACTTCTTCAATTTTGATAGATCCTTGTTAGATAGAACCTTATGAGTTGTGACAACTGCATATTTTGATTGAATACTTGATGAAAAAGGAATTATCTAGACTAGTGTGTCGCCTTGGGTCGCTCCAGTCTTGTTTGAATAGAAGTAATATGGTTGTATGTGTTTTTCCATAGACTACCAGATGTTAAATCAAGTGATGGTCAGGAACTGTTACCCTCTCCTAAGAATAGATCATCTTTTCAACCAGATGAGGGGAGTATGTTGGTTTTCTAAGATTGATCTACTATATCGGTATCACCAGTTGAGGGTGAAGAAGGGTGATATCTTGATGACTACTTTCAGGTGAAGGTGTGAGTACTTTGAGTTTTTGGTTATGTTATTCGGTGTTATGAATGCTCTAGCCGTGTTCATGAGAATTATGAATTCTAGATTTCATGACTCCCTAGACAGGTTCATCATCGTATTCATTGATGAAATTTTGATCTACTCAAAGTCGGAGGAGGAGCATACCGATCATCTTAAAACCATCTTGGAAGTTCTTCGATGACACCAGTTCTATGGAATGTTATCCAAGTGCAACTTTTAGACATGGGATATCAACTTATTGGGAAATGTGGTGTCTTATTAGGGTGTAACAGTGGACCTATTAAATATCAAGCTAGTTGTTTCTTGGGAATCACCCAAGAATGTCGAAGAGGTTCAAAATTTTGTCAATCTCGAAGTCCATTACTAGAGATTTGTAGCTTATTTATCTCTATTAGATTCTTAATTGATAGTGTTGACCAGGAAGTACTAGACCTTCACATGGATTGAGGATTGTATGGTATATTTCAACGACCTGAAGGGGAGGTTGGTTAGTGCTCCAGGGCTCTGGTTGCCAGAGGAAGGGGTGATATTCAAGGTGTTTTGTGATGCTTCCCATTTGGGATTTTGGTATGTGCTGATGAATCAATGGGGATTGATCACTTATGGGTCAAGGGAGTAACACCCCCTAGAATGTAACTATTAAACCCCTGATCTGGAGTTAGCAGCCGCCATGTTGGTGCTAAAATTTTGGTTGCATTACCTCATTGGGGAGTAATTTATGGTCTTTACAGATCACAAGATCTTGATGTATATCATTTCATAGAAAGATATAAACCTGAAACAATGGAGGTGGATGGAGTTTCAGAAGTACTGCGATTTCAAGATATATTACACCTCAGGGAAGGGGTATTTCATCGCAGATTCCTTGAGTAGGTAGTTGTAGAGGGAGTTACATTGTGACTCAATAGATGCTTGGAAGGTGACAGAGTAGTTGGCCACATTTCACTTAGATGAAAGGATGGATAGTGTAAAAGGATGTTGTTTTAGATGATGTTGTAGTAAAATATGAGGTAGATGGTGGAGGAGTCTCAGTGAAGAGACTCATAAATAGAGGTGATGCGTGATCACATTGACCATGGTGATGATGGGGATGGTTAGAGGATGGTAAGAATCATATATTTTTGCATGAGAAGTTGTTTGTTCCAATGGTGATGAGTGAGGGAGTTTCATATGAGTTTCATTTATTGCCTTTATTGGTACACTGACGAGTTTCTAATATGTACTCTGGTTTGGGGGATCAGTTTTGGTGGCCTCGGATGAAGCGGGCAGGGGTAGCGTTTGTGGCAGGATGCGTAGTGTTCGAGTAGGTGAAGACTGAGCACCATGTCCCCATCTGTTTTTTGTAGCCATTAGATGTCCCTGAGTGTAAGTGGTAATAAATCATGATGGATTTAGTCACAATTCTACCCAGGACTCCTGGATTATGTAATGATATCTGGGTAGTAGTGGTTCATCAGAATAAATCGGCACAACTCTTGGAAATCATGCAATCAGGCATAGTGGATGACCTAACCATGAGATATAAGGATTAGGTAGTGTAGATTCAAGGATTTTTGTGATCCATTATCTCATAACAGGATACAATATTTACCTCATGAGTCTGGAGGTGATTAAAACATGCTTTTGGAACTTAGTTACACCATAGCAGTACCTTCCACCATCAGACAGATGGGAATAAAAATCAGAACATCCAGACATTAGTGGACATGATGCGAGCATGAGTCTTAGACATTGGTGGGTATTGGGTGATACAATTTCCCTTGTTTTATTTTAGTTACAATAATAGTTATCACTATTCCATTGACATGGATCCTTTCAAATATTTGTATGGAAGACCATTTTATTCACCCTTATGCTGGAAAGAAGAAGGCGGGACATGTTTTCTTGGTCCTAAGGTGGTGAAAACTATGATAGGGAAGGTTCCTCTTGTCTATGAGAGGAATAAGGCAGAAAAATTCTGGTAGAAGTCATATACTGGTCATAGGAGGAGGAACATGGAGTTTTAGGTTGGGGACCATGTGTTCTTGATGTTTTCCCCAAGACGTGGAAAGTAGAGGTTTGGTAGAGGGAGAAAGATTTCTCCTAGGTTAATTGGACCCTTCGAGGTGTTTGGGCAAGTTGAATAAGTCAAATACTAGTTGAAAATTCCTCCATAGTCGGATATGATTCACGATTTAAATCATGTATCCTATCTTCATTGGAATCTTCATGATGACTCCCATGTCATTGACTAGGGAGAGTTAGATATTAAGGATGATGCAAAATTTATGGAGCGGCCTGTAGAGATCTAGGATCATCAAGAGAGGGTAATTTATAGATGGACCATTCCTTTGGTTACCGTGTTATGGAGAAATGGTGGCATAGAGTAGAGTACTTAGGAAAGGGATATGCATATGTGTGCCCAGTACTCGGAGTTGTTTTTTTGGTTTTCTTATGTGTTTTTCTTTGTGATGTAATTTTTGAAGCTTATTCTCTGTGAAATGAGTTCCCTCTTGTAATCTAATTTCTGATATAGTCCTATCATAGGGAGAGGTGAGGACCCATCAAGATGCATTATTTTAGATGTGATTAAACACGTGCGAGCAAGTAAGTGCTGACCAAAAAGGATATTATCTTGGCATCATGGAAGGAATCCCCAAATCCATGTGTCTGGATAGTGTGGTTTTGGCTGTTGTGTGGAAGTTGTGTGGTTTTTTGGAGTAGCATATGTCAAAGGAGGTGTTCTTGGATGTCAAGGGTTTCACTCTAGATTTTGAGTAACAGAGGGTGGTTTATCCATGAGAGGAATCTTTTGGGTGGTTGTTCATACCGCACTTTCTTTTGGGTTTGGTTTGAATTGTCGAGGGAGATATTAGTTTGATAGGTATATGATGTTATAGACAAGAAATATATGATCTATTATTTTATAAAAATCAAATTTTTGATGTATATTGTGGTGTCTCAATGGCTCATTTTATGAATTTTCCAAAAATCCAATTTTCCAACGGTAAGTCGGGCATCGATAGGTCGGGCATCGGTAAGTCCCACATCGATAAGACATGAATCTGTGACTCAGTGTTTGTAAGACACGTCGATGAATCGTGTTGGTAGATTACATCGATGATGCCTGTTGGTAGGTCACATCAATGACTCGCTCTCGGTGGCTCAAAAATGGTAGCTTGCATTAGTAGCTCAGCATCGTTGGATCATCATTGGTGGCTCAACATATATGGATCAACATCAGTAGCCCAATGTCAGTGGAAAATCCATCAGTGACTCATTTTGA
Source organism: Viscum album (assembly GCA_963277665.1). Classification (NCBI taxonomy): domain Eukaryota; kingdom Viridiplantae; phylum Streptophyta; class Magnoliopsida; order Santalales; family Viscaceae; genus Viscum; species Viscum album. Next base: position 67,891,578 of record OY728127.1, on the reverse strand, counting down.
TAGTTTTCCAAAATTTCTAGTTCTATCGAGTCTTTACAATTTCACAACATTAATGTTTTATTTTGCGTAAAATTAAGTAAAAACTTTTTTTGATTATTTTTAAAGTAATTTCAAGGGATATTAATTAAATCATTAACATCCTAAATCTCTTGGGGCCTTGAAACAATTAAGTAGCATGGTCTTTACCATGATCCAACTTTAATGGCCCACGAACCTATTTTCTTCAGTTTAGATAGGATCTAGATTTTTCTAATGTGGATATCCTCTCTTCCTTGAACCCTTAGCTCCTCCCTTGGTATGCCCGAATCCTTTCTTCCGTACGGATTCATGTTTTGTGTTGTGGACTTCAGATCCTATTTCCCTTGGTTTCATTCTTGTTACTCATGAACCACATTATTTTTTGGATTAATGGGGTGTTTCTGATTGTTTTTTTCTACGTATAAATTCCTTCATCTCTCTTTTAATTGTGTTTCTTGTGGGGTGAGAGTACTAATTTCTTCTTGTGGGTACCATTGAAATAAATTTAAATGAGATAAATGTCTAGTGGGTAAAATGATAATAATGATGATAATTAGACCTGATAATTTAGTAATAAATGAGGGGAATGGTGATATTGATGGTGATCATTTAAGCTTTGATCCTTATTATGAATCATATGAGTTGTATCCTTATGAAAACCATGGTCTTTATATGTATTTTCTTGTTAATGGTTGATGCTTTATACTTGCCTTTAAATGAATATAAATTCAAAAATATGGTTAATCAAGTATACTCGGTTAAATATATGGATGCCACAGAATGAAACTATTCTTTGATAACACCTAAATTAACAAAGTGAAATTAAAGAAAGACTGTTCGTTAAATATGAATACATATAGCCTATTTTAGGTGTGGTTCCGTTCTATGTGTGGTTCTGTTCCTCCTGGTGTGTTGTGTCGGTTGTGTGGTGCTTCTGTTAGAAGCTCGACTGTGGGTATATGGGTGGATAAGGGGTCAGTTCTGTGGGTGTGGTGTGGCTTGTTTGTGTAGTTGGGTTGTGGTTTTGGTTGCGTGGGTGTGTTCAATGTGTATGGGTTAGTGCAGGTGGTGTAGTAGAATCTCAAATAGAGAGTTTTATTGATTGTGGAATGGATGAACTTGTTGAACAATGAGTCTGCATTTGGGTTAAGTTATGGGTATAGAGCATGGTTTGTTTGTGTAGTGGGACAACAATGTAGTTGAGTTTTGTTGTTTTGATAGATGTGGGGATTTTTATTGTAGCTGGGGTGATGAGGTGGGTTTGAAAGGGATAATGATGAAGAAGGATGGGGTTACATTGTAATGGGGTTTCACTCAATGTTTCCAAAAACTACTATATTAGAAATGGGTGTTAGGGTGGATTATTTTATCCTGGTCATTATTTCTCTATTTGGATTCATTAGTTTTTTGTATGGTTTCTTCACCCTTATAACTCATTTTTTGTTTGGTAGTTGACCGTGTATAGATAGAATCAATTTTTTTATCTTGTTAAATAAAGAATGGTAATTTGTTAGATGAATTGGCTAGGGTTGTGAATTTAGTTTGGGACTGGCTGTGTGGTAATGAATTAGAGGTGGCAACAAGGGAAACTTTTTGTGGGATGGTGGTTTTGTTTTATGAACCCATTGGTTGGGATGAGTGTTTGGTACCTATATATATACTTTTAGTTTCATGGGATTTCAATATGCACCCCACCCGTGTTGAGATTTATGTTATAAACACCTTCATTGTTATAGGGGTGGTTTTCCTTTCCCAATATCCCAGTGGGAGGATGGATGACTAGTTATTATCTCTCTTATGCTCCCTCTTCTATACATTGGTATCCCAAGACTCCTCGGGCAGGTTGTGTTGCAATTGTGAGGCCCATGTGTCTGCGAGTGAGGTTTGATTTCCCATGTGTCTTCAGGATAAGACATTTTGTGCTTTCCTATGTGTATTCGAGATAAGATATGTTATGATTTACCAATTGTATTCCAGATGTTGCAGTGGTTATAGGGCCCAAGTTTCTATGGGTGAGTCATGATGTGGTTGTGGACCAGGTGTTTGCAGGTGGCATGTGGTATTTGGATCTAGTGTGTGCAGGGATGTTGTGACACTAGGGCTTGTGGAAGAGCATGGTAGTTTCAGGACGATCACCATTAGGGATGAGTAGTTAACTAGTGGGAAGTGGTGTGGGGAACCATATCATTGATGGTCTTACTAATTTTATTTAATTGACTTGTGTTATTTGGTGAGCGTGCCTTGGGGAGGTTAGGGTGGATAGTATACCTTATTGGACGTTTTTGTGTTTCTTTTGATTTATCACAAGGGAATTAGTTTTCTTCTCCCACTAGTGCCTGAATGACTTTAACTTTTCCTATTGAGTATACTTGTATTCTCACACAATGTATATAAAACATTTTTCAGGTTTCTGTGGAGATTGCATGGATTGTGATAGACCTTACTTGCTTAAGAATCAGGATATTAGATGTGTCACTGCTTATATTTTTTCTTTTGTTATTTACATTTTATATGTTTATTGTATTTCTAGTAGTTTTACTTTTAGCATGAATGTGGAATGGATTTTTTCATCATTAAGATATATTTCATAGATTTTTTTTTGAGGATGATACATCTTATCTCTTGATCTTGGTTACTATAAAATGGTAATTCCTCCCATTTTGGGATATTTGAATACATTTGTTACTGGTCGACACCCCGAGGCCTATTAAAGGAAGGAATCATGGTTCATTATCTCTTTTTCATCTTTAATAAGGAAGTTCATGGAAATTTTCCATCCCTTCCCTCATCTTGATGAAGGAGGGTTGTGATAGCATGGGACCAATCTCAAAATTATGTATGGAGTCTTTGTGGTGTGTACCAAGGATGGTAGGTGAGCCTGTGTGGCATGAGACCATAATATCAAGGGGGCCCCATTAGGATGTAGAGGAGGATGAGGTACCAAATGAGGTCCACACGAATAATGGAGATGAAAGTGATGGAATGTTATTGTGTATTTTAACACTCTTAGAATTACACCACTATGGATTTGAGAACATTTGGTAGGAATATAAATTTTAATAAAGGATAAACATGTATTATAGTGGGAGATCTATCTCATATTCTAGAAAAAATTGATGAAAATGAATGATTTTGTAATTCAATATAATCAATGAAAATGAATTCTCGATTAACATCATAAGACTCCCAACAATTTTACATCATGAAATGAGGATGATAGACACATTTTAACATTATACGATGAGGATATTGGACACATGGTTTAATGTCATTTGGAAATGATATTGGATCATACCGTTTAATATAATGTTATTAGGATGTTAAATTATGGAATATTTTCTCATATATACAATTAAATGTTTTTGTTTTTTTTATTAATGTGTTTATTGGCACTCGGGTCGTATGCTCAGTGATGCTACTTTTTAGAGTCTATTTTTTCCATTTTAATGGTTGGTTAGTTTAAAGAGCCTAAGTCAAATGATTGATTGATTTAACAATTTAAAAAATATTTTGGTGAGTTCATTAGAAGGGAATCAATCTTGTGATATACATTATTTTTTCATAAAAATTATTAAATTAGAATCCCCTTAATGAGATGATTACATTTGGAACTCCCAAATATTTTGTCTTTACCCAAATTCTTAAATAGGATTATAATCATTATCAAATATCATTAACTTAAGGTTTAATATTTCATGATCCTATGTGTAATTTTGGTTCCAATAATCCATGGAATCCAAATGCCAAAAATGTAGTCAATCCATAAAAAAATGTTTTGACATACACAATGTTAATTGAGAGAATGTTAAATGAGTGAATGCCTCAATCAGTTGACATCCATAAATTATGTATCATCCCAATGATAGATTAAATCATCCATTTGGGTGTTTAATAATATAGTTTATGATTTTTAGGGTAATGATTTCAAAATATAATCAAAATAATGGGATACGTAAAGAGTTGTGAGCCAAAAACGCACATGCAAAATGAAGGGAGTGAATGAGGACTTTTGCTTGAATGGGGAAGGAAAAGAGGAAATGGGATTTTACATGGTTTAGACAACATTAAGAGCATTAATATTCCAAAAATATAATTTTTTGGACAATTATATATGATGATTATGAATGATCGATTAATAATAAATTGAAAATGAAACAATATTACATGATTAAAAATGAAAAAAGGTAAACAAACATGAAGGAACTGGTAGAGAGGTTTTTATTCTTGAAATAAAATTAAGGCCCCTCATCCTATGACCTTGGGAAGACTATGGGAATTAAAAATATCCTTCATAATATCTTTAGTTCCAAACACATTCAAAGATAATAGGGGTATGATTTTAAAGAAAAATATGGTAGATTATTTTCATTCCAAAATGACCCTCCATGTTTGATCAGCCATTTGGCCACGTATAATGCCAAATTTGGAGGAATATTCTTCTTTATAGTTTTATATATGGATTTTTATGGTATTCCCTACAGAATATTTCACTATTGGACTTTTTTATCAAATGTTATGGTTTTATTCCTAATCAATGTTATACTGTCCATTTTTTAGTGGAGTTTTTCAATGGTTCAAATGTCAATGAATTTATGACTACAAAGATGACTTAAAACCAGAAACATTTATTCGAAAAATTTGGGAACCTACATACTTAGATTCACACCATAATAATCCATCTTAATTTTACTATTGTTTTGGAAAAAAATTCATGAACTATGGGATTTGTTGAAATCTCACACAGAATTGGGGGGTTAAAATTTAATGCATCAATTGGGCCCCTTATTTCTTGAGTTAGGTACTGATATTTTTATCCAAGTTTTATTTCTATATCCTTATACTAATACGAATTTGGAATGATATATTGAGCCCAAAAAATTCAACATCAAAGATGGTCTAGTTTCTTTGAATGATTCATTGGGCCTTATTATATGGTCCAAATGACACTCTAAATGGATTAATTATCCAAATATCTAGTTGAATGATTGGTACTAAAATGAATTAATAACCCCAAAAATACAATCACAAAATCTTGATAAGTATGGTGAATTATTGTTTTGAAAATTTTTACTGAATTTAAAATGGATTAATTCAATAATGCACAAAAATTTAATATAATATTAAAACAATAGTATTTCACACCAATTATACACATTTCCTATAAAATAAGTAAAATTAATAGATAAAAAGTTATTAATAAATGAATAAAATAAACTTCCTTAAACATAGGCTTGTGTATGTCCTCTTTTACATAAAATAAAAAAACATAACAAAATCATTTTTACTAACCGAAAAATATTAATTTTTTTTATCTAATAAGGGGTTATGGACTAGTTTACTCTTCCATAATGAATTTCACTAAAAATTGTTACAAAAAATGTCCCAAAGACAATTCAATTTTCATGGTAAAATTTTGAAATGGAAAATTTGGACACTCATAACTCACTTCTCTCAAGAAGAAAAGAATTATTTTTGGATGGTCAGTCATTCACCAATGAAAAGTAAAAAAACATAGAGTTTGAAAGATATCTTAGAATCCATTACCTATTAAAAAGGGCATAATAATAAAGGCGTTTTTTATGGGTTTTAATTTCATATGGTATGGTAGTATTAAAATTTCTAGAAGATAATAAAATATGGATAAAACAACAACATTGAAAAAAATACACAATTTTCTTAAAATAAGGCATTAAATGGAATATAAAAACAAATTTAAAAGGGAATGTATTTGTGATGTAAGAAAATATGGTGAGAAAATTTCAAGGTGATAGAAAAAAATAATTATGTACAAAACACACAACTTATCCAAACAACAAGAATAAAAGATTATGAAAGGGTTATTTTTATTCTTATTTTTCTCTTTTTTCATTATTTTTTTTTTGATGGTTTAACTTGAAAAAAATCTCACACTCTTCCCCCAAAACATTTTTGATGTCCTCATGAAACTAATTATAATACTGATAATAATATCTAAGGTTTTGGATGAGTGATATTTTACTTTCCAAAACACATACCATTATGTTTTTTTTGTTTTTTTATGTTTTTTGATATATATTTTTTAACACATTCAATTACATTTTATAAAAATCACATAAAAAAGAATCAATTCCCCAATCTCACAAAATTAATACCCCCCATACATAAATGCATTCTTTTACTCAAGGACATGAAGACACATTGTAATCAAGTAAAATGTACCCAAAATGAAATATATTACCCTAATACTATATATCAACAAAATATGAAATGAAAATCAATGTAGTTGTTGTGTGGGACAAGGTTTTGGGATTGAAATGTGGACATCAAAAAATGGTTTTCATAGGATCTAAGGGGACTTCAAAAGGAAGATCAATGCAAGGGTAATGGGTAGATATTTTATATTTTATTCTTAAGTGTTTTAGAGAATTCCAATATCATTTTAATCTATTTTAAAGGAAGAAATTCAGATCCAAGGTCCACATATTCAAGAATCGAAATCGGTGGTAAAACACATAATATGAAAAAGATAACCATATTTGACTATAACATGAAAGAAAAAAAATCCTCATGGTTGGGGAAGAGTAATTTTCCATATCAAAAATTGACCACTCAAAATTTATTGGTCATAACATAAAACTATTTATATAGATTTATGGTGAAAATACAAAAAAAAAATAGAAGAAACAAAGTCTTTTTTTGCTGAAAAATTGGTTGAATAGAAATAAAAATTTAATGGTGATTAATTGTGAATCTTTTTGTTTTTAAGTGTTTTTATGTTTTTTTAAATTCATACCCTCAAAAAAGAAAAAGTGGGGAAATTTTTTGATGAAGAAATCTATAAAAAATTGGTAATATGAAAAGAATAAAATTAAAGGTAGAAACTAATATGGAGAAAGAGAAAGAAGAAGAGTGGGGGGAGAGTGAGTTATGGGGAACTAGGTTCCCCTAGTTTAGATTTTGTGGGTTATCATATCCCAGCTTTGGCAGGTTAGTAGAATTTGATGTGGTTCTTGGGGAATGTCTCCTCTATTGTGATACTGTGGAATATATACATTACCTATAATAAAATCTAAAATAAAATCCTTATTCATTTAATAAAAAAATAAAAAAAATATTAAATTTTCATTAATGTAATAGAAAACATTATCTACCGCACAAAAATCACTTTTTTCATTTTTTTACAGATGGAAAGTTATAGTAGACAAACCATAATATAATTATGGATGCTATATATTCTTAACAATAGTGTGATTCCAGAAAAACATCTACTTTTAGAGTCCACATTTTTTATTGGTTATTTTTTTCCTTCCTTGTTGATTTACTTTTAATTCAATCATGGTGGGTGGGGAATGTGGGAATCCTACATTTAATCATGAACTTGAGGAGTGATGTTTTCCATAGTGTTTTGGTTTAAAATGATTCAAAATTTTGGAAGATGTTTCAATTTTGATTATGAATTTATGTATGGTTTAGATTACTTAAAATAAAATAATGAGGTCCTAGTTGTATTAAAATCTTTTTATTAATCAATTTCAAATGAGAACTATTGAGAATCAAAGGGAACATGAGATTAAAGATCTTTTTCTATATCAATTATATCAATTTTTTTATAATCAATTATCAATTTTCACCACACCAGTTATCACTTCATTAGTGTGGTAAAAAATATCACGAACTTCACATCCATTGGGGAAAGATAAAAACATTGTCTTAGGGTTCTCTTGACTTATAAGAGATTTTTTTAGAATTGTGTATTATAAATGATGAATGTTGGATAACTTTATTTGAATCCACAAAAGTCCATGATGGATCATTTTCCTCATTACCATCCAATTTGTATAAGTAGATATCAAAGTTGAGATGGGAATGCAATGATTTTTAATGATCCCTTATATCGATGGATTCAACACATGAAAGGTCACTATGAACTCATCAATTTATTACGTGGTTAATGAGGATTAAAAATTCACAAAATCCTCTATCATTATAATAGGATGAACTTGATGGAACAATGTTTAACACACTATTAGGGATAATTTTATAAGAACAGATATAGAATACTGATTCATTATCTATTGGGTATCGCGTGGCTTGAGAAATATTGTACTTGGATATTTTTTCACCAAATTCCATGGATAAGATGCTTACATGGACATAAATTATTGTTCTATATGTAATAAGGAAAGGTCTTACAATAATAAGAGGAGAAGTTGTCTCACCTTCAATTTCATGGACATAAAAATTAGTTGGGAAGATAGGATCATTGACCCAAACTAGTAAATACCCTATTATTCCCTTTGGATAGGCAATGGTTCGATTAAATAACTATAATGCAACACAATTTTGGTGTATGGTACCTAGACCAATGTTGGATAATATGGATTTGGGCTTGAGATTTATTGAGGCTCCAAGGTCTCTAAGTTCATCATAAAAGTTGTAACTCCATATTTGGCATGAAACCGTAAAGGTACATGTACATTTTCACTTAATGTGAATATACTATTTTTTTTGAAACAATTAAAATGGTTAAATGTTTTCTCTTTTGGGTTTACAAATCCATATGAAACTTTTAAAAAATATCTATTTGTTTGATGGAATATAATAGGGTAATAATGACCTCAACACATCTCAAAATGTTATGTGCTTCAGAATCTAGATCAAAGAAATTCTTAGGAATATATATTTCGTAAAGAAAAGGAATTTGGTTCCATAGAGGAATAGAAGGAGGTGAGAGAGTGGCTTCGGGTTCTATTTTTGGTTTTTTTCTTTTCATTTTATCAATCATCATTTAAAGGTGATTTATAGGTTTCCTAATGTGGCATAGATATTTTTTATTCTGATCTAAGTAAAATTGCTATTAAATTAATCATAGGGTTGGGAAGTCGTTGAGTTGGGATTTTGGAAGAAGTTAATATTATCATTAACTTAGGTGTGATTCAATTTGACTAATTTAGTGCTTAATATATTTAAGAATATAAGGAGTGATGGAGGTAACATCTTCCACATAACATTACCACAATTTCTTGGAAGAAGATGCATGTCCCGCATTGGGATTGCCTTGATTTTAATTCTTCGGAATGTGTTTGTATTGGGTTGGGAATTTATAAGGATCACTAGGATAGTAGAAGCCAAGAAGAGAATGATTATGATTTCTCCATTGATGTTAATGTAAAAAAGGGATAAGGTTTTTGAAAGTTACCAAAACCTAGACTATATTGTAATTGGTTTGGATTATGAGGGAGGAACTGAGGGGGATGAGAGATTGGATTACCATTCCCCAAACTAGGGTTATTTGTTGAATAGAAGGGATCGTAGTGGGGTTACATGGTGTTTTTAATGAACTGTCTTGATTCTTGAGAGATAGAGTTTTACTGAGCATATATTTCATTTTTCTCTATTGGACTAGAATAATTGGATGGATCAACTTTATGTTGTGGATATGTGTCAGTTGGATGAGTTAGTGAGATGAATATTCCACAATTTTCATAGGTTTATGATACATACATTGCATAGAAGATGAGGTTTGGGGTTTGATAGTCACCTCTAATTGTCATAAAAGACCTCTAATTTCATTCATCCAGTTAGTCATCCTGTTGGGATCAATGAATTTATTCTTCTCGACTTTTTTGATGTGAGAATATGCTCAGGTATGGAACTATTTTTAGTTTTTAACCATTTTTTTTATTCTATCTTGTGGAGCTACAATAGTTTTTTCAACAAGAAAACCACCCCTTGCAGCAATGATGAGAGTTCACTCCATATCCAATAACCCTTGATAGAAGTACTGAATCAGGAGTTGGTTTGGGATATGGTGGTGTGGTAAATATTCTACAAACTTTTTTAAACTCTCCCAAAAATCATGGATTGATTCATTATAGAATTTATGTATACCACTTATTTCATAATAGATAAAAGTGGATCAAGAAGTGGGAAATAATTTCTCTAACAAGAGTCACTTCATGTCATTCCATATGGTTCAGAAACTAAAAAGCATGAAATAGAGGAAAGACTTGGCTGGGTAAGGTAGGGGAAAGAGATTTCTCAATTTTTTATTTGTTCTTGGGAAACCCCTTGAGGCTTCATGGTAAATCACACCACTTAATCTCATTGAGTTAATTATGTGGATCCTCACTAGTTATGCAATGTAAATGAGGATGAATATGAATCAAAACCAATTTGAGTTTGAGATCAGCCTCTATGTTTGGATATTGAATACCAAGGGGTTGGTAATTCATAAAATGTAAAGAGAGTTATTTAAATGTTTATTCCATATAGTTTTATATATCTAGAAAAATTGGATGATAAATGAATGGGTATTGATTGATTTAATTACACCAAATGTTCCTCCTATGTGGGTGAATAATTCACACTATTTCCAGGTCAAAAAAAGTTGATAGATTTTTTGTTGGGTATGGGGAATTCAGAGAAGTTTCTAAATAGTGGGGAAGGATGGTTTTTATTTTTTTTATTTTGCATTATTTTTTGGGGAATTCAGGTTTTCTTTGTGTGTTTTTTAAATATTTTGTTTTCTTATTAATTTTTTTACCAAATAAAAAACTACCTACTAATAATTTAAGCATCCATATAAATGGGGAAATTTTAAGCACGAACAATTGTATTATATTGATAATACTATGGTTTTCTGATCTGCTGATGTTTATAGCAGAACATGGCTCAAATCATTAGTGATGGTACATTTTCAGAGCCATTTTTTTCTGTTTTTTCTTTCTAATGGGGGTTTTGTTTTTAGATATCAGATTTTGTTTATTTATTAATTTATAAATTCAATAATGATAGGGGTGATTTCATCATGAGTTATTTAACCTTGTTATATCCTTGATCTTTTATAAACATTTCATTAAATTAACATCCACTTCATGATGTTATTTCGATTGAAACTCCAAATTATTTGAGCTTTGATCTAATAATTAACTTGGGTTTAATTCATTATCAAATAAAATTTTTAGAAGGATCAATATTTCATGAAACCATATTTATTTTTAGATCCAATAATACATTGAATCCATATGTCCAAAAACATGTCATTAATTCATAACAAAGTTTTTTGACATACACAATATTAATTCAAAAGAATGTTAGATGAGTGAAAGATCTTAACCACTCCACATCCCCAAATTATGACTCACCCCAATGAGAGATTTAAAAATACATTTGTGTGGTTAATTATCTGGTTTATGATTTTATGAATTTCTATTTAAAAATATTATAAAAAGATTGGTACAAGAACAAAGTTGTTTCCTAAACACACACATGATCAATGAAGGGAGTAAATAGGTACTTTTTATTTGTTGAGAAAGAAAAGGAAGAAAGGGGTTTTTAATTGATATATAATATTTTAATACCATAAATATTTCACAATATATTTTGGATGGGAATTAAATATGATTAGAAAAAACTTGCAATAATATTCAATTGAAATGAAAAAAATAGACAATTACAAATGAAAATAAAGGAAAGTACATAAAAACAAGAGTAGAGGTATCTCTATTTCAAAAAAAATATTAGTTAATGTCCTATCATACCATTTGAAATTCCATGTTCATGCTAATATCCTTCTTAAGTGTTTCAGTTCAAACCAATTACAAGGATATGAGGAGGATGGATTTATAGAAAAAGGTCTTGGACTCTTTGCATTCAAAAACATCCCTTCAAGGTGGATTGAACTTTTTGATAAATAGACAACCCAATATGGGGAAATATTGTTATTAGAATTTATATATATGGATGTGGATATTTCACCCTCAAAATTCTGTGGCAATTGGACTATCTTATCCAAAGAAATAGATGTTCTTATAAACCCAATATTTTCCCAATTTTTAGTCAAGTTTCTCTATTTTATAAATGTGAATGAGTTTTGGTATATAAATATTCCATAAAATACGAAATATTTATTATAAAAACTTGGGAATAAAAATCAATAATTTCAAAACACAAAATATCATCTCAATTGGATGATTGGATTGAGTGAAATGTCAACAACTGTGAGATGTTATTAAATCCCGAATAGAATTGTGGGCTGGAAAATAATATATCAATTAGGCCACTTTTAGGTTGATTTAGGACATGTCATTTGTATCCAAGTCTCAGAGTAATTTCATTTTAATTTTTTTGGAAAATAAATGTATTTGGACTTCTGTATTAAGACCAAAATATATAACATCATAGCTAGTCCAGTTTCTTTTGAAAGATTTATTGGTCTTTATTGTGTGGTCCAAATGACACATTAGATGGCCTAATTAGCCAAATATCCAATTTAATGATTTGTATTAAATTTAATTTGGAACCCTAGAAAATAATAATCACTCATGTCAGATATGTACGGTGATAGTTCTGATTAAAATAGGAAACTTACTTGAAATTGGATTAATTCCAATAAAGCTAAGAATTTTTATTTAATATCAAAACATGGGCATCTCACCCCAATTATGAAATTTACCTTGAAAATAGCTAAAAGTAGTAGACAAAAATTTAGGAATAAATGAATTACATCAGATGTGATTGCATAATTTAACATCAGGTGACAGGGATGTGATTGAATAGTTTAACGTAGTGTGATTCGGAAGTGATTACACAGTTTAATGGAATTTAATTGTGATTTGATCATAGATATTAACATCATTTTATTAGTATGTGATTACATTGCTTAACGTTCTATGATTGGTACATGATCACATTGGTTAACCTCATGTGATTAGGATGTGTGAACCGAAAAGAATCACCAATGCACAATTGCGACAGAGAGGGCATAGGAGGGCAGACCAACAAGGGAACACTATTGAGGGGATTATATGGAAAATGGAGATTAGAGGACACAACACCAGATATATAATATGGTATGTTTCACAATCACTTTAAGTTTCTGATTCTTGGACTATAGGTTGATCTTTTCTAAAATGGGATATGTACGGAATAGGGGAGAGGTAACTTGACGTGAATGAAGGGTCCTCAGAGGGCACCTGACACATAGACTATCCAGGTGACATTTTGTACACAGGCTGGTTCATAACACTTGAGAAAAATTGTGACCATCCCAGAAAGATATGTTTAGTTCAATAGAGTGACCACCTAATGTGAATTGAGGGAACAAAGGCTTAACACCACAGAAAACATTTATGGGGTGCACACACAATTTAAATTTGTGATGGTTGTACTTTCACTCCAAGCATAAATTCATATAGTTTGTACTAATTTCCACCCTAAAGTGTTTGTATTTAATGAGAGGTTAGTAACTTGATCTAAAAGGAGGTCCAAGGGTGGCCTTTCCCACACAAAATAATGTGGGGGGGGGGTTGAAATTATTTTAATGTCATGATACTTGGACATGCACTCTCATTTTAAGGACATAATGTTGGACTTTGGGATATTAGTTTAGGGTCATAGATTTTTGACCACTAGAAAATAGGTTGTGGTCATAGTGATTGGACAGTGGGGTTGTGTTCCTTGAAGGAATATGTTTGTTATCAAAGAAAGGCTACCCGATGTGAATTGAGGGGCGAAGGTGTCCACCCAACACACCAAAAAACCTTACTAAGACAACATGAAAATTTCTTAATAACATTAATCTTGGTCCAAGACTCTTAGTTTAATGTCATACAACTTGGAAAATAGGGTGGTGTGTCTTGAGGAACATGAACGACATTGATGGAAGGTTACCCATTGTGAACTAAGGGGCCTAGGAGGCCACCTAATGTTTCAGAAAATAACTTTGAGAAAACTTGAACATATTTTAGGGTCCTGATTCTTAGAACTATTCATACATATACATCTCAAATATTTTTTGAAGAAAACTCCCTCTTGAATCATAATCCTGTATGATCCATTCTTAGTGCGATAAAGAAGGGGCATTATTGAGTTCATGTTATTCATAGGGGGATATAATGAGGAGAAAATGTGACCGAATAACCCAAGGAGGAATATTGAAAATTTCAAGACCCGGATAGTGATAGGGGACTAACCAAAAGATGAGGAAAAATTATTGACCATGTTCAAAACTTAGGTTTTGTACCCACATCAGTTTAGAATGGAAAAAAGATACCCAGGATCGACCATTGAATGAATTCAAAATAGGAGAGCCACTTTTTGTTGTGGAGGATCCCTTGAGGCATAATCCTAGAATGTTATGTGAGACAATGTGGCATGATAAAATTATATTAATGCGCCTTTCTAGAGAAGGATTATAATGATTATTAAAATCATAAAAAGAACTAATTTAAGAATGTTTAACTGGTGGATGTCCTGAAAAGAAAATTAGGTGTCCTGGAAGATATTTGTTCATATGCTCAAATTTAATGCATGGACATGAAGGTTGGATAGAATCAAGCCTGGACCAGAAAAGAAAGACCCTAAGGATATTTGATGTCAGGGTTGGTCCTTAGATGAAAAATTCAATTGTAACTATATATCCCATGGGAATGCGAATCAACCCATACAAGTTTTCCTAAAACATTATAGTAGGAGACCAATGCAAATTGGGGGGGGGGGTCCTCTCAAGTATGGACACCAAATCATATCGTATTATAGTATGATGCATGCCAATTTTATGTAGGGTATTTCCTTAAAATCTATACTTTTCTTACAAGGAATCCCAATTTCACACAGGGAAACAATTGTTTTCATACCATACTTATCATATGAGGAATCATGCATTCATTACATATTGTTAGGATGCAGTTTAACATCATGCATTTAAGACACTGGTCTTGTAATTTTAAATCATTCAATGATGACTAGGAAATATATTAGATTAAAGTCAATTATCATGGACTTTATGTACATTTTTGGGTTTAAGGTCATGTATCTTTGACCAAAATGGATAAAGGGTGTCCAAAGGGGGATTTTGTGGTAAAAAAGAGTCACGAACCAACATGGAAGGAGGAAAAAGCGACCCTTTTTAACCAAAAATGTGACAGACGGTATCCTATATCAACCCCATGTTGTTAGATAAGAGTATACCCTAAAATGAGTTGATGGTAGGGTTGGGACCAAGATGAAATATTCAAGATTCTCTAAATATACCATGAGGATGGTAATCAAGACACATTTATTTCTAGGACACGACAAGGTAGGAGACCGATGCTGAAGAGGGATACCCTCTCGAATAAGTATATTGAATAATCTTATATTAGAATATGAAGCGTCCCAAATTTATACATGGTAAGGATATAGTATAACTTCATGTACTAAAGATGTTTCTTTTTTCATCTTATATTTATATAATGGGGAATATAAGATTTATATGGGGCATATCATCTCTCATTAAGTGGAACACTGATGTTATATGGGAAAGGATACAGTTTATGTTATGTGATGAGGATGTTAGTATGGATTTGGAATTAAGATACCCATTATTTTCTTTCTAATGTCAATTCATGAGGTTGTCTTAGGTAATTAATATTCATGTAAAAGTAATGGTTCTTATACCAAAAAGAGTCTGAGGATTGAATTTTGAGGTGATAATATCATAGGTAATAGATGGGGTTTCAGTGAATCTATGGATGGTCCTAGAGGTAGAATGTAATGGAATCACTAAATATTCCATGAGGATGGAAATTAAGACACACATTGTTCTGGAACTTATAACAAGGAATGATATTTTTTAAACACTAGCGATGAAGAAAACCATGCGAATGAGGGATGAATGCACATAGTCTAGGCTCATAACGCATGGACCAGGGCTCCTAGTTTGAGGTCATAGAGCTTGGAACAATTGAAAATAATTTATGGGGATAATGGTTAGACTAGGGGGAGGTTCTTTGAGGTTGTTCACATGGTAAAAAAGTTTTAAAATCAACATGAAAGGAACCATGTATTCCCTGCACCACATGAATCGATCATGATGACAATTTCACATTGTACAAATTTGTATGGCATGTTTTATAGAAAATACTATAATGTTATGATTCTTGGACTATAGGAAAATATCTATTTCTTGTGATTTTACATGGTACAAAATAGGTAGAATCAAATGTGAAAGGAGGTAGTGTAGGCCCATGTACCTCAAAAATAATTTTGAAAAAATAGAACATAGGTAAGTACCAAAATGTTTGGACCAGAGTGAAGGTGGAAAATAGTTCCAAGTCATGATACTTGGCCTAGAATAATGTTGGTCTCAAGGGTATATGTTTAGAATAGAAGAGGTTAAACCTGATGCTATAGGAGGTAACACAACCCTATACACCACATAAATAACATTGGATGAACGATTCATAGTTTAAGATCATAATACAAGGACAATAAATGGGGATAAGGGGATGAATGGTTTATAAATTTTTTGATAGGCCTAAAGAAAGGAGGTCTAGGGTGTTCTAAAAATATCATTATAATGGGAATCAATTCACACATAATTCTTGAATTTTTAATGGTAAAAGACCAACATTAGGATGGGGGAATTCCTCTCCTGTGTGGGAGTTGAGGCAACCCATGGTTTTTGTAGAGAATAATGTGCTGATGAAATAGGGTAAGGCTACAGTTTAACTTTGTGTATAGAGAATGTTGGGTTTGGTTCATCTCATAACACATTATGCATCCCAATTTTAAATGGGTTATGGATTTTGAAAATATCATACTTATCATATAAGGCATACTAATTATATATAGGGTAGGGTTTCTTGGATCATACCACACTTATCATACAAGGAATCTTGATTTTATATGGGGTAAGATTGCAGATTAACATCATGCACTGAGGACATCAGGATTCTTTTAAATGTCATACAACTCGTACTATTGCTTATATTAGTTTATACTCATAAATCTCAGACAAAAATTGATGAAAATAGTTTAAGGTCCCAATGTTTGGACTATTGTAAACAATTTAATGTCATGTTTTAGGGACCATGGGATTGATATTAATTTGAGATCATATAGCACATACCCCATTAAAATAATTTTATGGTTGTCCTTCCTAGAAACATGAAACTAAATTAAGTTCACATTGCATGGAACAATGGGTCTCCACATACGAATTAATTCTTGAGAAATGTGAAATTCATGGGATGTGTGATATGCTCCATCCATGGTGAACGAAGAGTGTGATTTATTATAATATACCTTATGGATGATGTTTGGTTCATCCCATTTAGGATCCAACATTGGTGGATTTTTTCCATGTATCATCAGCATCTTGAGCACCAATATCAGGTCACCCTAGAGGAAGGAGGATAGGTGGACCTTCTTGTTGAACGATCTGACTATCATGTTTTGGTGTCGCTATATATTGTGCAAGGATTGAATCCTTTTTTATTCTTGGGCTTCCAACTAAAATAGTCATACTTAATCCATTCTTCATTTTTTCTATTTGTAGAGACCCAAATCTTGACGTACATGGACATTACATTACTTTTGTGGAATAATTAATACAAAACTAAAACAGACACACAAGGACCGTAATAGTTTAGTATCTTTGGAAACTCGGAATATAATCTTCTAATCGTGCTGAAAGATCTTCAACATCTCCCATAAATATCTTCCCCTTTTTTTCTTACCTAAAACCTTTCTTTATATCCTGTGGAAAAGAAAACATAAAAGGGGTGAGCTCAAATGCCCAGTAAGGGTAATAATAGAGAACATAAAACAATCCTTAGACATTTGAATGTAAAAAAAACATGAGCATAAAATCTAAACATCAAAATATTGAGCAATGACATAAAACATGGAAGTAAGTAAGGCATAGATCATGAAGAAACATTAATCATGATAAATTAGAATGGGAATAATACATGTGATTGTGGAAACCATTAAGCATATGATATTATTTCCATAGTAGCCAAGGCATTGCTGCCAAGACCATCTTAGTGGACAAAGTCCCTTTCTGAATCGAGTTCACTCATTGTTCCAGTCCTGTATTACTGAACCGGTTTAACTTTCCATTCCAGAAATGTCTATATCATGAGATATAAATCTTTACCCAATGAATTGGAGGGAGATATAGGTCCCAACCATCTCATATTGAAATCATTCTTTCGTGTGCCACAATATAAACATAAATCATTCATCATAACCCAAGAATAAAATGGGTTTCATAAACATCATTACATCATAATGTAATCCATAAAACAAATTTGGATATCATTTCATCATTAGAAATGTGAAACCATGTAAATCATAGAGACATGATACTTGAAACATACACATGTGAAATAATGTCACCTTAGATGAAAATGGTTTTGATAAAACACTTGAAATGAATTCTTGAGGAAAATATCATTTTTTCATCAAAATCACTTTCTTTTCAAAAAATATCATGAAATTCTAAAAGAAAAGGATTTTGTTGAAAATAGTCATGAAATATTTTGGAGGAATCTTCATGAAAATAAGTCTTTATAAAACCATAAAAATCCTTTCATGCCGTATACGTTAAAAAACATTCTACATGTACTTTTGTCGGAAAAGTCAAAAAGTACCATGTAGGGTAAATAAAAGAAAGATTCCATCCATAATATGGGGTAAAAGTAAAATGGGTAAAAAGGACTTTAAAAATACAAGAATACACTTCTATAAAACATGAACATGGATTATAGCAATAACCCCAGTAAATACTTACGAATAAGCAATCTTGGATAAAAATGAGATTTGCAAAATTATCCCTTACCTTAGGTCCGATATGCTTCGTATGTATCCGAAACTCCTGTATAATGATTTAAATAATGTCATTGACTTATTACAGAATCATATTAATTGTTATGATATCAATTATGTTTCACTTATGACTTTATATTACCAGTTCTTTTGTAAATTCCATGTTAAAGCAGCATTTTGGGTAAAATCATTTCATTTATCGTATGTGTTTCGACTTGTCATTCTTGATATTATTACTTATATCCTGATTTACATAATTCTAGAATGTAAAACATGATTTATATATAATATATATTCATCATATACATATATATATTATAGATCGATAAAAGGAATGAAATACACCATTCATGGAGACGGTAGGTCGTACGTACGCATGAATGTTGTTTTCGTTTCCTTATTTAATTGAATGAAACTAAACAGATGACATACATATATATATATACATAAATCCATTAGCATTATAATTTCATATATATCATTATTATACATTATATAAACATTATGATCATTCATGTATGGTTAACATGGAGAATGAATCTCATCGCGTCGTGGAGATAGTATTTCGTACGTACGCACGAGCGATGATATCGTTCCCATAATTATGGAATAGAATTGGAGTGGATGGTATAATATATCAGAATCATTATGATGTTATAATAACCATATATAGTTATTCTTTACACCATTATACCCATCCATGTAAGGTGTTGGTGGAAAAACAGATTTCACCACGGCGTGGAGAAGGAATTCCGTACGTACGCACGTGTGGTGATTTCATTATACATTTGATGGATAGATGCTGAAATAGGGTTGTTTCATACTTATAATAAAATATCAGTATATGAGTTATACTGATGTTATTACTTCATAATGAAACAACTAAAGAAGAAGAAGTGGAAGAAGAAATAAAGTTGAAAGAATCGGTAACGGAGATTACTTCTTCTTTGAAGCGCCACTTTGAGACCTCCTCTTAGGGCACTAAAATTGGTCTTTGAAGAAGACCAGAACCTCTAGGATGTTTATATGGAAGTGTAGAAGATAAGTTTTCAGGGTTTGGCCGAGATTGAAGGATCAATGTGGTGTGAGGAAGAGAGGGAGGAGGTGCCCTTTTATAAGGGAGGAGAGGGGCACCTATGGAAAAACAAAAAATATTATTTTATTATAAAGTCATTTTTGGTTTTTAATTGCTCCAAATTGATTTATTTCTAAGCTAATGTGGGGATTGGTCAAAATAATCTCATCCAATAGAATTTAGACAAGTTTAGGTTTCTATTTTAACCTTATCATTTAGATTTAACCTTAAGTTAAATAATTTTACTTTTACCATGTCTTCTTGTTTTCTTACACTATAAGGTTAATAAACTTAATATAACAAGCCAAACGAACCCCAAGTTGTTTATTATTAATATATAAAACCTTATCTAAGTTATTTGTCTGAAACTTAGATTTTTAGGAATAAAATAACTATTAATAATATAATTTTTTTAAACTATTTTATGTCAATTTAGAAACTATTTGGTAATTGATTTTTGTGGAACTCATAACAGAATGATTAGTTCGAAAAAAGTTAACTAAATAAATACTAACATGTCATATTAACCTAGAAAATTAATGTAATTCATAAAAAGTCTCAAATTAAATTTATTTGGGTATTTATAACATCAATTATGTCAATATTTTATTAATAAGACAATTACTACATCATATTTGTGTCATAAATAAATTAAATTATTTAATGTCCTAAAATTATAAATAAAATACCATTATGTAGAAAATATTTTTATCTTTCTAATGAATGTTTATAGTAGAATTTATCTTATGTATAACCCTATATTAAAAATTATTTACTTGTTAAACTTTGATTTTAACTATTTTAACTCTTCTTTAAATAAATTAATATTAAAGGTCCTAATCTAATCCAAGTGGGCCTAAATGGACATATTTTATTCCTAAGGTTGTTTTTGGTCGCATTACTCTTATCCAATAGAATTAGGACATGTGTTAGGGTAATAATAATATCATTTTTAGCCTTAATTATCCAATTTACTTTTAACCGTGGTAAATAAAAGTAAAAAGAGACTATTCACCAAAAATTATTTTTATCTCGTTGAACCACATTTTAGTCCTTTATATTAACCGTGTCTCTCAGATTTTTGAAATTCAATTCATATAAGTGGTAAAATTTAATTTAAATTAAAAAAAGTCAGTTTTTAACTACCACTAAGTGGTTTCACTACTAATCGAAAATTGATGTTTTTCAGAAAAATACCAAAAAATCTGCCTAAGAATTATTTAATATTCCGAATTCAAAATTGATGTCTATTTTCCCAAATTCATAACATATAAGTGGCATTAATGAAATTTATATTTAATTCCCATTATCAAAACAAATAGTGTGTTTTTAAGAAACAAAAACAATCAAAAGATTGATACATGTTTATATCCAATTTCAAAGTGAAATTAATTACAATGAACAACATTGGATTAAATGGTAAAAATATATTCTAATTACACTTTAAAACAAATTAAAAAGATAATTTAACCATATAAATTATTACAATGAAAAAAGTTGTTTTTAATTAAAATATAGCGTGTTTTTACTATTCATTAAAATATGAAAGTTATCAGAAAAATATCAAAACATTATCCATTGTAAATTTTTATATCCTGATTCAAAAGAAGAAGTTTATTTTGTCAAATTGAACTTACAGACATGTCAAAAACAAGATTTATGGTGGGTTAGTCATCAAAAGGCGGGAAAACTGTAATTTTTGAAAAATACATATTTTACACGAAAATTTTATTTTGTTCACATAACATATTCTAGAAAATGTGTAAGATGAATAATAATGTTCTAAAATTCAAAAGGTAGTAAATACTATTCATATTGGCTAGTCCATAATAATATTATAACAATATATCATTGTTTAGTGAAACCTGGTATTGCGTACAACTCACGCTATTGAGAAAGGTCGCAATTGCATGTAATGCAAGCCAAGTCACGGTTGCGTGTTGTGCAAGACTCCTCCATTGTTTCGTGTAACAAAATCCAACCATATTTCATTTATACATTGAATATATATATATACACTCAATGTTTCGTAGAATAACTACTATCAAAATTGTGTGTAACATGATCCAAGAATAGTGTTGTGTATACTACAAGCTCATACGGTGTTGCGTATAGCGCAAAGAAATCTTGTTGTAGCTTACAACACAAGACATCAATGAAATTAAAAGAATATTTTTCAAAAATCTCGGGGTGTTACATTCTACCCCCCTTAAAATTAATTTCTCCCTCGAAATTCGTCGGGGATATAAATCTTTTACTATTTATAGAAACCCACATCGTAAAAAGGAATACTAAAACTTAATTTTAAAAACTAATGTATGAAATGTAAGAATTACCCAAAGAAACTCATCACTAGGTTTCCATATATGATAACATAGGTGAAAATATGGATATGGAAGAAAAATATAACAATCAAGTTCTGATGGAGAGTGGTAGAGAACATGGAAATGAAAAATCCATCAATCCCAAATCCATAGATTTGTGATGATCTAAGGTACCATATGATTCATCGGATATAAGGGCACTAGGACAACATTTTTGGTTTTCAAGATCATTTCCCAAAATTTGAAGAAATTGGAATTAGAAGAAATACTTTCTGGATTTTGGTACAGTCTCATCGTTGGTCATTCCTTGGACAATTTCCACTTCATCTCTTAAATAAATGAAGTTGAATTTGTCATTCGTGAAGTGTAAGCAGATCATGTGATAGAATGATGGGTCATTCCATCTTTCCACATACAAAAATACCAAATAAAATTTATATACTCAAATCATGATATCACTTTGTCCTTTTATCATCCATGAGCTCATGAATACTATCAAATATATTATTTTCTTCTTATCCCTGCATTATGTGAATATCATATTCTTTCCAAAAATATCTGAATAACCTTTCATGGTTACCAGTACCATTCAAAATATAATTTCAAATACTTTAGGGAAAATAATATTATAACAATCCTTAGATTATTCTTTATTCCATAGTACCATACATTATTCTTGATAAACATACAATCATTCCACTAACTTCTTAAACCACGGACAGAGCTTCATCATTTCTTTCATCTCATATTTCATTTGTAGTCTCTTCATCATCATCCACATAAATACTACCCATATGACCATGCTGATTCTCTTCATGAGATTTTCCCTTTGGGAATTGGTTTGCATAATGCCCATACATTCCACATTTAAAACATCTAATCAGTATTGATGTCGTAGCAATACCATTATCCTTGTCCACGGTGTTAACTAAAATTTTTCCTTTGCACTTACTAGCTTTATCTCCTTCTTTTCCACACCCAAAGCATCTTCCAGTTCCTTTGAAACAATCTCCCTGATGCCTCTTCCCACATGATTTACATGGGGGAAATTGAACTTTATTTCCCCTATGATCGTCATGAAACTCCATCTTTCTCTTATTTTTTGAGATGGGAAACTTACCAAAGTTAAGATTATTGATCATATTATGAGATTTCTGATTAGGAATAATAATGATGTTTGGACTTTAAAATCCCGTTTCATTTGTCTTCTCTTGAAGAATATTATTCCATTGTCCATCATATCCTCCATTATCGTGAATCTTCCTGTTTCCAGCCATTTTCTAAAACCCAAAAAGAATAGTGTGAGAGGAAAAAATCATGCTAGGTAAAAAACAAATTAAAGGGGGAGTACCATCAATATATAACACCTTAGGTTAATTTCTAATATCGTTACCGTAGTTCTAGGACTATATCCTATACGTTTACTTATTCTTAGGGACATCCCAAGACATAACTTAGAAATATCTCTAGGGATCTCACTAACGTTTTCGCAACCTAGTTTCCAAAGGTTAACTAAACCTTTCCTCTGATACCAACTGTATAGACCCAAATCTTGACGTACATGGACATTACATTACTTTTTCGGAATAATTAATACATAACAAAAAAAGAAACACAAGGACCGTAATAGTTTAGTGTATTTGGAAACTTGGAATATAATCTTCTAATCATGGTGAAAGATCTTCAACATCTCCCATAAATATCTTCCCATTTTTTCCTACCTAAAAACTTTCTTTATATCCTGGGGAAAATAAAACATAAAAGGGGTGAGATAAAATGCTCAGTAAGGGTAATCATAGAGAACAGAAAACAATCCTTAGTCATTTGAATGTAAAAAAACATGGGCATAAAATCTAAACATCAAAATCTTCAGCAATGACATAAAACATGGCAGTATGTAAGGAATAGATCATGAAGAAACATTAATCATGATAAATTATCATGGGAATAAAACATGTAATTGTGGAAACCATTAAGCACATGATATGATTTCCATAGTAGCCAAGGCATTGCTGCCAAGACCATCTTAGTGGACAAAGTCCCTTTCTGAATCGAGTTCACTCATCGTTCCAGTCCGGTATTACTGAACCGATTTCACTTTCCATTCCAACCATTAATATATCATGAGATATAAATCTTTACCAAATGCATTGGAGGGAGATATAGATCCCACCCATCTCATATTGAAATCATTCTTTCGTGTGCCACAATACAAACATAAATCATTCATCATAACCCAAGAATAAAATGGGTTTCATAAACATCATTCCATCATAACGTAATCCATACAAAAAAAATGGATATCATTTCATCATTAGAAAAGTGAAACCATGTAAATCATAGATACATGATACTTGAAACATACATATGTGAAATAATGTCATCTTAGATGAAAATGGTTTTGATAAAACACTTGAAATGAATTCTTGAGGAAAATATCCTTTTTTCTTCAAAATCTTTTTCTTTTCACAAAATGTCATGAAATTTTAAAAGAAAAGGATTTTGTTTAAAATAGTCATGAAATAATTTGGAGGAAGAATCATGAAAATAATTCTTTATAAAACCGTAAAAAATCCTTTCATGCCGTATACATTAAAAAAACATTCTTCTTTTACTTTTGTCGGAAAAGTCAAAAAGTACCTTGTAGGGTAAATAAATAAAAGATTCCTTCCATACCATGGGGTAAAAGTCAAAATGGGTAAAAAGGACTTTAAACAAACATGAATACACTTTTATAAAACATGGACATGGATGATAGCAATAACCCCAGTAAATACTTACGAATAAGAAATCTAGGATAAAAATGAGATTTGTAAAATTATCCCTTACCTTAGGTCCGATATGCTTCGTATGTATCCGAACCTCATGTTTAATGATTTAAATAATGTCATTGACTTATTACAGAATCATATTCATTGTTATTATATCGTATATGTTTCACTTATGACTTTATATTACCCGTTCTTTTGTAAATTCTATGTTAAAGCAGTGTTTTTGGTAAAATCATTTCATTTATTGTATGTGTTTCGACTTGTCGTTCTTTATATTATTACTTATATCCTGATTTATATAATTTCATAATGTAAAACATGATTTATATATAATATATATTCATCATATAAACATATATATTATAGATTGATTAAAGGAATGAAATACACCGTGCATGGAGACGGTAGGTCGTACGTACGCATAAACATTGTTTCCGTTTTCTTATTGAATTGAATGAAACTAAATAGATGACATACATATATATATACATAAATATAGTAGCATTATTATTTCATATATTTCATTATTATTCATTATATAAACTTTATGATCATTCATGTATGGTTAACATGGAGAATGAATCTCATCGCGTCGGGGAGACAGTATTTCGTACGTACGCACGAGCGATGATATCATTCCCATAATTATTAAATAGAATTGGAGTGGATGGTATAATATATCAGAATCAGAATTATGTTATAATAACCATATATAGTTATTATTTACACCATTA
Source organism: Viscum album (assembly GCA_963277665.1). Lineage (NCBI taxonomy): Eukaryota > Viridiplantae > Streptophyta > Magnoliopsida > Santalales > Viscaceae > Viscum > Viscum album. Next base: position 67,866,080 of record OY728127.1, on the reverse strand, counting down.
TACCCATCCATGTAAGGTGTTGGTGGAAAAACAGATTTCACCACGGCGTGGAGACGATATTCCGTACGTACGCACGCGTGGTGATTTCATTTTCCTTAGGATGGATAGATGGTGAAATAGGGTTTTTTCATAATTATAATGACATATCAGTATATGAGTTATACTTTTGTTATTACTTCATAATTAAACAACTAAAGAAGAAGAAGTGGAAGAAGTAATAAAATTGAAATAATCGGTAACGAACATTACTTCTTCTTTGAAGCGCCTCTTTGAGACCTCCTCTTAGGGAACAAAAATTGGTCTTTGAAGAAGACCAGAAACTCTAGGATATTTCTAAGGAAGTGGGTAAGAGAGTTTTTCAGGGGTTTACCGATATTGAAGGATCAAAGTGGTGTGAGGAAGAGAGGGAGGTGGTTCCCTTTTATAAGGGAGGAGAGGGGAACCTTTGGAAAAACTAAAAATATTATTTTATTATAAAGACATTTTCGGTTTTTAATAGCTCCAAATTGATTTATTTCGAAGATAATGTGGGGATGGTTCGAAATAATCTCATCCCATAGAATTTAGACAAGTTTAGGTTTCTATTTTAACCTTATCATTTATATTTAACCTTAAGTTTGATAATTTAACTTTTATCGCGTCTTCTTGTTTTCTTACACTATAAGGTTAATAAACTTAATATAAAGAGAAAAAAGAACCCCACGTTGTTTATTATTAATATATGTAACCTTATCGAAGTCATTTTTCTGAACCTTATATTTTTAGGAATAAAATAATAATTAATAATATAATTTTTGTTTTAAAAACTATTTTATGTCAATTTTGACACTATTTGGAAATTGATTTTTTTGAAACTCATAACAGAATTATTATTTCGAAAAAAGTTAACTAAATAGATATTAACATGTCATATTAACCTATAAAAGTAATTTAATTCATAAAAAGTGTCAAATTACATTTATTTGGGTATTTATAACATCAATTATGTCAATATTTTATTAATAAGAAAATTATTGCATCATCATTGTGTCATAAATAAATTAAATTATTTAATGTCTAAAAATTATAAATAAAATTAAATTATGTAGGAAATCTTTTTATCTTTCTAATTAATATTTATAGTCGAATTTATATTATGGATAACCCTATATTAAAAATTATTTACTTATTAAACTTTGATTTTAACTATTTTAACCATTTTTTAAATAAATTAATATTAAATGTCCTAATCTAATCCAAGTGGGCCTAAATGGACATATTTTATTCCTAAGGTTGTTTTTTGTTTCATAACTCTTATCCAATAGAATTAGGACATGTGTTAGGGTAATAATAATATCATTTTTACCCTTAATTATCCTATTTACTTTTAACCGTGGTAAATAAAAGTAAAAAGTTACTATTCACCAAAAATTATTTTCATCTCATTGAACCATATTTTAGTCCTTGATATTAACCGTGTCTCTCATATTTTTGAAATTAAATTCACAGAAGTGGTAAAATTTAATTTCAATTAAAAAAATTCAGTTTTTTAACTACCACTAAGTTGTTTCACTATTCATAAAAATTGAAGTTTTTCAGAAAAATTCGAAAAATTCAGCCTAAGAATTATTTGATATTCCAAATTCAAAATTGATGTCTATTTTTCCATATTCCTAAAATATAAGTGGAATTAATTAATTTTATATTTAATTCCCGTTATCAAAACAAATAGCGTGTTTTTAAGAAACAAAAACAGTCAAAAGATTGATATATGTTTTCATCCAATTTCAAAGAGAAATTAATTCCAATGAACAACATTGGATTAAATGGTAAAAATATATTCTAATTAAACTTTAAAACAAATTAAAAAGATAATCTAACCATATAAATTATTACGAAGAAAAAATTTGTTTTTAATTAAAATATAGCGTGTTTTTACTATTCATTAAAATATGAAAGTTATCAGAAAAATATCAAAACTCTATCCAATGTAAATTTTTATATCCTGATTCAAAAGAAGAAGTTTATTTTGTCAAATTGAACTTAAAGACATGTCAAAAACAAGATTTAAGGTGGTTTAGTCATCAAAAGGCGGGAAAACTGCAATTTTTGAAAAATACATATTTTACATGAAAAATTTATTTTTTCTCATACCATATTCTAGAAAATGTGTAAGATGAATAATAATGTTATAAAATTTAAAAGGTAGTTTAAACTATTCATAATGGCTTGTCCATAATAATATTATAACAATATATCATTTTTTAGTGAAACCTGGTATTGCGTACAACACACACTATCGAGGAAGGTTGCAGTTGCGTGTAATGAAATCCAAGTCAGGGTTGCGTGTTGTGCAAGACTCCTCCATTGTTTCGTATAATAGAATCCAACCATATTTCATTTATACATTGAATATATATATATACACTCAATGTTTCATAGAATAACTACTATCAAAATTGTGTGTAACATGATCCAAAAATAGTGTTGTGTATACTACAAGCTCATACGGTGTTGCATATAGCGCAATGCAATCTTGTTGTAGCTTACAACACAAGAAATCAATGAAATTAAAAGAATATTTTTCATAAATGCTCGGGGTGTTACATTCTACCCCCCTTAAAATGAATTTCACCCTCGAAATTCGTCGGGGTTATAAATCGTTTACTATTTATAGAAACCCACATCGTAAAAAGGAATACTAAAACTTAATTTTAAAAACTAAAGTATAAAATGTAATGATTACCCAAAGAAACTCATCACTGGGGTTCCATATAGGAGAACATAGGTGAAAATATGGATATGGAAGAAAAATATAACCATCATGTTCGGATGGAGAGTGGAAGAGAACATGGCTATGAAAAAGACATCAATCACAAAGCCATATATTTGTGATGATCTAAGGTACCATCTGATTCATTGGATATAAGGGCACTAGGACAACATTTTTGGTTTTCATGATCATTTCCCTAAAGTTTAAGAAATTGGAATTAGAAGAAATACTTTCTTGATTTTGGTACAGTCTCATCGTTGGTCGTTCCTCGGACAATTTCCACTTCATCTCTTAAATAAATGAAGTTGAATTTGTCATTCGTGAAGTGTTAGAAGATCATGTGATAGAATGATGGGTCATTCCATCTGTATCAAACAAAAGGTTAGAAAAAGTTATCAAAAATACATAAGTCCATCTATAGTGAGATTAATCATATATGGTTCCTAAAATGGACTTATACTTCTTATGTCATACTGCTTAATATAATAAAATTGGTTTCTACTAAATAGGGACTTCCAGTAGGCCAGTTGTAGGCGATAAAGGCCTATCGCACTTCAGTTGTGGGTTCGATTCCCACAGCCTTTTCCGACGCGACGGGTTGTCGCCCGTCCTGCATATTGTCCTTTTTCTAAAGATACATTATTATAACTTTCCATCAATAATATAGAAAATGTTCTAGCCTTAAACAATACTAACTTATGTCCAACATAATCCATTCAAATCTTTAGGCTTATCCAAAATACTGTTGTTCAATCCCAAATTATAGTGAAAACGATTACCAGAGAGTTCATATAACAAGCATGTTAATACCATCGTTGATCCCCATATATCAAAAGATATGTCTTGTTGCTCACAATCCAAGCATTTGAAGGCCTTAATCATGTATTCTCTTGAAAAATGAATACCCATTGAACCTTAGTGAAAACATGAATTCTGTCAAAAGTTAACTCTTTCCACATACAAAAATCCCAAATAAAATCTATATACTAAATTCATGATATCACTTTGTCCTTTTATCATCCATGAGTGCATGAATACTATAAAACATATTATTTTCTTCTTATCCCTTCATTATGTGTAACGCCCCGACCCCAGTTGCCTAGAGTCGGTGCATTACTTCGTAACATTGGCATGATCAGAAGAAAGATCAAATCTCGAAAGACCGATTGGTTTAGTAGCCTTGGAAACACTAGATATATTCATAAGTTTTACATTACATGATAAAATGAAAAACTACTACAACAACATAATGTCTCCATAATCCACACTCATATCCCCACATAATATCCCTGCAGGTCATTCATAATTTACTTCTTCACTTCCTGGGAAAAATAAAACATATAAAAGGGGTGAGCTCAAATGCCCAGTAACGATAACAATATAGCGGAAACTTTCATCAATAAGAATAAACATTTAAGGCAATGTATAACTAAAACAAAAGCCTTTTAAACATGAACTTTCAACATGGTATGGCATAAATAAAATGAAATAATGCCATTTACTTATTCACATGGATATTCTACTAATCGAATAATCACATGCAAAAATCAATAACCACTTTCATAATATTGGAATGCATAATGCCAGACTATCATAACCACATAGCCAAGGCCTCGTTCCAAGACTACAAATAAGATTTTGTCAAGGCCTTGTGCCAAGACACTAGTTTGTCTCATGAGATCTACCGATGCATCGAGGAGCTATAGCGGGCTCCACCCGTCACATATTAAGTCCAATGCATTCCCATATGAAAAGGTTTAAACATAACATAAACATTCGTATTAAAACTAGCATACGAAATGTAAATACTTTCACCATAAACTATGAATGGTATAAAAATAGCACATCCACAATCAAACATATCACAAAACCTTCAATACAATATAGAAGTTTTGTATCATAATAAATCAACTTCAAATAATCTTAAAATCCATCAAAGGATGTTGACATAGATGAAATCAAAATTCTTTTTAAAGAAATATCTCCTTTTATTTTGAAATAATTTAAGATCCATATAAAATAAAACATTTTCTTTGAAAATATTCTTATAATCTTGTAAGGGAAGCTTTGAAGATTTTATAACGGCGGAAAATAGCTGCACCCTCCGTATAAGTTAAAAAAAACATTCTTACCTTACTTCTGTCGTAAAGGTTAAAAAGGACCTTGTTTTGAAAACGACCGAAAGATTCCTTTATAAACCACTTATAAAAGTCAAAAAGGGTATAAATGACTTTAACTCATATTCTAGTAAATAGTAAAAATGTTTTGAAATGCATTTTTATGAAACATGGATGTGGATGATAAAGAGATCCCAGTAGATTATTACGTATAAACAACCTTGGATAATAAAGAGGTTGTAAAGTAAACCCTTACCTTGTACTTTTCCTTGGTTGGGGTAGGTTAACCTCCTGTATAATGGTGAAATATTTGTTATTAAATTATACAAGAATCATATATATTAATATGATATCATATATGATCTTTTAACATTGATTTGTTAATAATATCTTAGAATTATCGTCGTTTCGGGAGTTAACTTACTCATTTTATTTTATATGTTTTGTTACATAAGCCATGGTTGTTGTATCTTATTCATATCCAGAATGATATCCAGTCCTTAAACATCATTTTTAAATCATCAAATGATAATTATACTTGAATGGATACGATGGAGAATGAATCTCATCGCGTTCGTGGAGACGGTAGTCCGTACGTACGCACGAGCGACAATATCATTCTTTTGATATTAAAATAATATATAAATGGATGGTATATAATATATACAGAATCATTAACATGTTATATTTATTATTTACATGATTAAATATCATTATTATACCCATCCAAATAATATTATATTGAATAACAATTACACCACGACGTGGAGACGGTAAGCCGTACGTACGCATGTATGGTGACATGTTATTCAAAGGGTGGATAGAATAATGAATATGATTGTACCATATTTATAATAACATCACAGTATATGTGAGATACTGGAGTTATTATTTTAGAATGGTAAGAACAAAGGAAGAAGAAGTGGAAGAAGAAATGAACTTGGAGAAGGGTGGTGAAATCATTACCTCTTCTTCGGGTTCTTCCTTTTGATTTGATCAAAAGGGTTCCTTAGGTTGGATTTCTGATCAGACTAAGGCCTTTAGGTTGTAGTGAGGGATGTTGGGAGAGTATTTGGGCAGAGTTTGGCCGAACCAAAAGGCTTTGAAGGTGTGAAGAAATGAGAAGGAGGAGTGCCCTTTTATAAGAGGGGTGAGGGGCACCTTTGGAAAAGCTAGAAATATTAATTTATAATAAATTCATATTCGGTTTCTAAAGGCTCCAAAGTTGATTATTCAAAGTTTAAGGTGGGGATAGGTTGAAAACAACTCAACAAATAGAATTTAGACAGGTTTGGGTACTTATATTAACCTTACCTTTAAGTATTAACTCTAAGTTAATTAGTTTCACTTTTACAATGTCTCTTTGTATTTTTATATAATTTGGTTAATAAACATACTATATACATCCAAGTGACCCCCAAGTGGTAAATTAATGATGAACCTATCATGATATAAGTCTCTTGGCCGAACCTTAGATTTTTAGGAATTTAATATCAATTAATAATATAATATTTGTTTAAGAACTCTTTTATGTCAATTTTGACACTATTCAATAGTTGACTTTTGTGAAACTCATAACAGATTGATTACTTCGATCAAAGTCAATTAAATCAATCCTAATATATCATATTATCCTAGAAAATTATTTCAATTCATTAAAAGTTTCATATTATATTTATTTGGGTATTTGTAATATCAATTATTTTAATTTTTCACTATTATAGTAATTACTGCATCATCATTGTGTCATATATAAAATAAATTATTTAATGTCTAAAAATTATAAATAAAATATCATTATTTAGGAAATCGTTTTATCTTTCTAATGAATATTTATAATCTAAAATCCAACATGTATAACCCTATGTAAAAATTGTTCTTCTAAAAGATGTAAGCTTATGCCATTTTTATTTTTATTTTAACTTTATTAATATAAAGTGTCCCTACCACATACAAGTGGCTCCAAGGGGTCCCCAAATTGACCCAAGGATGCTCATGGTCGGGTATGTGTCCACAAATAAGGTTAGGACACGTTTTAGGGTAATTTTGTATTATTATAATATTATTTTTTAACCCTTATTTACCGGATTTACCCTTAACCATGGTAAATAAAATATTTACCACAGTAATTATTCAAAAGGTCTAAAAATAAAAGTTACCTATTTACACAATTTGGACATCCTGATTCCAAATATGGAATCCATTTTTCTAAATTCAAAACACAGAAGTGGCAGAAATTAATTTAAAATTAATTCCCGTTGTCAAAACAAAAAGCGTGTTTTTAAGAGGTAATAACTATCAAAAGATTGACACTTGTTTATGTTCGGTTTAATTGTAAAATTATGTCCAATGACCAACATTATATTAAATGGTAAAAATATATTCTAAATATACTTTAAAACCACTCAAATTCACAATTTATCACTATTAATTATTTTGATTAAAAAAGTTGTTTTTAATTAAAATTTAGTAATTTTCACTATTCATCAAAATATTAAAGTTATCCGAAAAGTACCAAAATTTCACCCTAGGCTAATTTCAATATTCCGAATCCAAAAATGAAGTCCATTTTGAAATATAAAATATATATGATTTCAAAAAGTAGGTATTACTATTCACAACGGCTAGTTTAATTAGTTGTGGTGTGTGTTAGAACTCGAGGTTGCGTACAACACACGCTATCGCATTATTCGAAAGGAAACGTACCATGGAAGCTTGGGGTGTTACATTCTCCCCTCCTTCAAATAAATGCGTCCTCGCAATTTCTAGGGTATTACTGCATAAAAAGACTCGGGTGGTTCTTCATCATAAGTTCCTCGGGTTCCCACATTGCCTCTTCCATCTTATGATTTCTCCACAAAACCTTTACCAGACGCGTCGTCCGGTTTCTCAGCACTTGTTCTCTCATATCAAGAATCTTGATGGGCTCTTCGCAATAAGACAGATCGGGTTCCAGTTCTAATTCCTCATAGGTGAGTACATGCGTTGGGTCAGGCATGTATTTTCTCAACAGAGATACGTGGAACACATCGTGAACTTTGGAGAGACTTGGCGGCATTGCCAATCGGTAAGCTACAGCCCCAATTCGTTCTAGAATTTCGAAAGGTCCGATGTACCTGGGACTCAATTTACCTTTCTTACCAAAACGTATGACTCCCTTCCATGGAGATACCTTCGGGAAAACATGATCACCGACTTGAAATTCCAAATCCTTCCTTCGATTATCGGCATAGCTCTTCTGCCTACTTTGAGCTTCTTTGATGTGATTTTGGATTACTTTCACCTTTTCCACCGTTTCCTCCACCAGTTCTGGGCCTACAAGTTTTCTTTCACCAACGTCATCCCAACAGGTTGGTGTACGACATCTCTTTCCGTATAACGCTTCATATGGTGCCATCTGTATACTCGAATGGAAGATATTGTTATAGGAAAATTCTACCAGTGGTAAATATTGATCCCACATACCCTGAAAGTCAAGTGAGCAATATCTCAACATGTCTTCTAAGGTTTGAATAGTCCGTTCTGATTGTCCGTCTGTCTGAGGGTGGTAAGAAGTGCTCAAATGAAGTTCAGTATCCAGGTATTTCTGAATACTTTTCCAAAATCTTGAAGTAAAACGGGGATCACGATCAGAAACAATCGATAGGGGTACTCCATGAAGCCTCACAACTTCATTAATGTATAGTCTTGCTAGACGTTCCAGGGGTAGATCTTCTCTTATAGCAAGAAAATGTGCTGACTTGGTAAGACGATCAACAATAACCCATATTTCATCGTTCCTTCTAGGAGTCTTTGGTAGCCCCATGACAACGTCCATCGTAACATTGTCCCATTTCCACTCCGGTATGGGAAGAGGTTGCATGACTCCTCCAGGCTGTTGCCTTCCAGCTTTCACTTGTTGACAAACCATACATCTTGACACAAAATCAGCAATCTCTCTCTTCATGTTGTCCCACCAAAAATGTTCCTTCAAATCTCTATACATTTTGGTGCTCCCAGGGTGTATAGAGAAATTGGTACTATGAGCATCATCCAGCAATTCCCTTTATAGATTAGGTATATTGGGAACACAAAGTCTCTTCCCGAATTTCAAAATTCCATCTTCATACACAAAGTCTCTCAATCTCCCATCATTCAAAGCTTTAATCTTCTTTTGGAATTCTTCATCATCGGTCTGAGAACTCTTAATCCTTTCTAGTAAAGATGGTTTGGCAACCATTTGAAAAATCATTGATGTTTCACCTTCCCTGGTTATTCCCATGTCCATCTTCACTAGATCCATAAAAATTGGATCCCTTTCAATTCTCATATTGTTCAAAACTCCATGGTCTTTTCTACTCAAAGCATCTGCCACCTTGTTTGCCTTACCTGGGTGGTAGTGTATCATACAATCATAATCCTTGAGTAATTCAAGCCATCTCCTTTGCCTCATGTTGAGTTCTTTTTGTGAGAAAATATACTTCAAACTCTTATGATCTGTATAAATCTCACATTTTTCACCATAGAGGTAGTGCCTCTATATCTTCAAAGCAAAGATCACTGCTGCTAACTCGAGATCATGAGTAGGATAGTTTTGTTCATGAATTTTCAACTGTCGTGATGCATAGGAAATAACTCTATCATTCTGCATAAAGATACAGCCAAGTCCTTTCTTCGATGCATCACTATAAATAACGAACCCATCATTCCCCGATGGTAGAGTCAATATAGGAGCATTGACTAATCTTCTCTTCAGTTCTTCGAAACATTCTTCACACTCTTTTGTCCAAACAAATTTAACCCATTTACGTGTGAGCTTCGTTAATGGGTTAGCCAATCAGGAAAAATTCTGGACGAAACGTCGATAATAACCTGCCAAACCAATAAAACCGCGTACCTCAGTTATACTTGTAGGTGCTGGCCATTCTTGGATTGCTTTGGTCTTAGAAGGATCAACAGAGATTCCATCTTTGGGGACAATATGGCCAAGAAAAGAAATCTCATGAAGCCAGAATTCACACTTGCTAAACTTCCCATATAATTCATGCCTCCTCAGAGTCTTCAAGATAATGCGCAAGTGATTATCATGATCTTCGTAGGTTTTGGAGTATACCAGAATATCATCAATAAATACCACCACAAATTCATCGAGATACTCCTTGAAAACTCTATTCATCAGATCCATGAATACAGAGGGTGCATTAGTCAATCCAAACGGCATTACAGTAAACTCGTAATGCCCGTACCTGGTTCGAAATGCTGTCTTTGGAATGTCTTCCTTCTTCACACACAACTGATGGTATCCAGATCGAAGGTCAATCTTTGAAAAGTATTGAGCTCCATGCAGTTGGTCAAATAAATCATCAATACGAGGTAGGGGATACTTGTTCTTTATCGTTATGGCATTGATCTCCCTGTAGTCGATACATAACCTCATAGATCCATCTTTCTTTTTAACAAAAAGAACAGGGGCTCCCCATGGAGAAACACTAGGGCGAATAAATCCCTTATTACTCAATTCCTCTAGTTGTTTCTTTAGTTCGACTAACTCTACAGTGGCTATTCTATAAGGGGTCTTCGATATAGGCCTTGATCTAGGAATCAAATCAATGGAAAACTCAACTTCTCGTTCTGGAGGATGTCCAGGTAAATCTTCTGGAAATACATCTACAAATTCTTTCACAACAGGTACATCCTCTATTTGAACATTCCTTTCCTCACCCGCAGTTATTTCATTCTCTTCCTCCCCAATAATTGAATTTAGTTGGGCTATTGAGGGTGGATCTAAATAAGAATTAGGTGGTGACGATTCTGCTCTAAAAATAAGGTGTTCCTTATCATTATCATCAAGAATCGTAACCTCTTTCTTCTTACAATAAATCTTCGCATCATAGTCCGAAAGCCAGTCCATACCGAGGATTATATCAAACTCAATCATAGGTATGACGATGAGATCAGCAGATAAAGAAAATTCATGTGCTCTAATGGGGACTGATTCACAAAACTTTGTTGCAACGATACATCCCTTAAGAGTTTTAACTGATAACTCCCTTATTAAATCAAATTGGAAATATCTAATTTTCTTAGCAAACTGGGAAGATATGAAACAATGCGATGATCCAGAATCAAATAATGCATTTGCTAAACTTGAGGAAACCATTAAATTACCTGCCACCACGTCATTCGGAGCTTCTACCTCAGCAGTAGTGATAGCATAAGCCTGGCCTTGATCCCTCGGCCTTTTCTGAGGTAAGTTCTCCTGACACTTAGGGCATGCATTTGCATAATGCCCCATCTCCCTGCAATTGTAGCACTGAACGTTGGTAGCTTCCTTCTTCCCCTTGCAATCATGAGCTTGGTGGCCTTTTTCACCACACTTGTAACAGACTCACATTCCCTTCAAGCAAGTACCAGGATGTTTCTTCCCGCATTTACCACAAGATGGATATTAAACCTTTCCCTTCTTCCCCTTATTTCCATTCCCAGATTGATCAGCAGGTCTCTTCTTCTCTTGCTTTGCTTTAAAGTCATAAGACTTAGAGAATTCCTTTTCGGTCTTGATAGCACATGAGACAATGTCTTCGTACGATGAAAAGGATTGTGAGACTAATGCTCGACGGAGAAATGGTTTTAACCCATCAAAGAAACGATCAATCTTACTTCTTGGGTTGCGAATATAATCTCCAGCATACCTCGCTAACCTTGTAAAGTTAGCCTCATACTTTGTGACATTCTCATCCACCTTCTGTCTCAGACTCAGAAATTGCCTTTCCATATCTGCTCGATGGTCGCGAGGGATGTATTTTTCTAAAAACAGATCTTTGAACTCCCTCCATTCCATATTTGATACTTCATCATCTTCCTTCATGTTCTGAATCAATGACCACCATTGATCAGCATCTCCAGTGAGGCGGTAAACTGCCATGATAACTTTTTCCCTTTCACTGCTCCCCAAAGCCTAAAATATTTTCTCTAGGGAAAATATCCATTGCTCAGCTACTAAGGGGTTTGTATTCCCATTGAACGTTGGTGGTTGTTGCCTCATGAATCGATCTAACATTGATCCTCCACGCTGCGGATCAGGGTGCTCCATACGGGTAAGGTTATTATTCATAACCTGAGTAAGTTGTCCCAGTATGGTGATTAGCTGATCAGCACCAGTTGCATCACCAGCCCCACTATAATTATCTTGAGCAGAAGGGAAATCCCTACATGGAGTGAGTGCATTGATACGGTTTCCATTTCTTCCACTAGGCGCCATTTCTAAACAATGGCATAAACTAGATCAGATTATGAATCAAAATACATAATCCCATACTTATAAGTTGAACTATTTATGGATATAATCCATAATCATAAAAATGTTTTCTTTGAGGAAGTATATACTCATAAACCCTTCATAATGATTTGTAAAGAAAATGAGAGTTATCCTAAGCATATCCCCCGGGAGTGTCGTAACCAAGAGTGCAGCAAGGCCCGTTGTCGTGCACCAGTTCCCGTTCGAGTCTAGCTCAAAGCGGTGTTTTCAGGTTTTACCCCTAGGTACATCTGTGCCAGAGCCGCCTCTACCTGCTCGTATCCAGACAGGGATGTATTGCTCGGAAAACTCACAAAATCTCTACAATACCAAAATTCTAGGAAGTTCTTCTATACTAATCCTCAAAGTTCATCTTAGGTATACGTGCTCTAATCAGAGTTTATCTAAATCTAGCTTCCAAGGTTTGTACTAAACTTCCTCTGATACCAACTGTAACGCCCCGACCCCAGTTGCCTAGAGTCGGTGCATTACTTCGTAACATTGGCATGATCACAAGAAAGATCAAATCTCGAAAGACCGATTGGTTTAGTAGCCTTGGAAACACTAGATATATTCATAAGTTTTACATTACATCATAAAATGAAAAACTACTACAACAACATAATGTCTACATAATCCACACTCATATCCCCACATAATATCCCTGAAGGTCATTCATAATTTACTTCTTCACTTCCTGGAAAAAATAAAACATATAAAAGGGGTGAGCTCAAATGCCCAGTAAGGATAATAATATAGCAGAAACTTTCATCAATAAGAATAAACATTTAAGGCAATGTATAACTAAAACAAAAGCCTTTTAAACATGAACTTTCAACATGGTATGGCATAAATAAAATGAAATAATGCCATTTACTTATTCAAATGGATATTCTACTAATCGAATAATCACATGCAAAAATCAATAACCACTTTCATAATGTTGGAATGCATAATGCCAGACTATCATAACCACATAGCCAAGGCCTCGTGCCAAGACTACAAATAAGATTTTGTCAAGGCCTTGTGCCAAGACACTAGTTTGACTCATGAGACCTACTGATGCATCGAGGAGCTATAGCGGGCTCCACCCGTCACATATTAAGTCCAATGCATTCCCATATGAAAAGGTTTAAACATAACATAAACATTCGTATTAAAACTAGCATACGAAATGTAAATACTTTCACCATAAACTATGAATGGTATAAAAATAGCACATCCACAGTCAAACATATCAAAAAACCTTCAATACAATATAGAAGTTTTGTATCATAATAAATCAACTTCAAATAATCTTAAAATCTATCAAAGGATGTTGACATAGATGAAATCAAAATTCTTTTTAAAGAAATATCTCCTTTTATTTTGAAATAATTTAAGATCCATATAAAATAAAACATTTTCTTTGAAAATATTCTTATAAGCTTGTAAGGGAAGCTTTGAAGATTTTATAATGGCGGAAAATAGCCGCACCCGCCGTATAAGTTAAAAAAACATTCTTACCTTAATTCTGTCGAAAAGGTTAAAAAGGACCTTGTTTTGAAAACGACCGAAAGATTCCTTTATAAACCACTTATAAAAGTCAAAAAGGGTATAAATGACTTTAACTCATATTCTAGTAAATAGTAAAAATGTTTTGAAATGCATTTTTAAGAAACATGGATGTGGATGATAAAGAGATCCCAGTAGATTATTACGTATAAACAACCTTGGATAATGAAGAGGTTGTAAAGTAAACCCTTACCTTGTACTTTTCCTTGGTTGGGGTAGGTTAACCTCCTGTATAATGGTGAAATAGTTGTTATTAAATTATACAAGAATCATATATATTAATATGATATCATATATGATCTTTTAACATTGATTTGTTAATAATATCTTAGAATTATCGTCGTTTCGGGAGTTAACTTACTCATTTTCTTTTATATGTTTTGTTACATAAGCCATGGTTGTTGTATATTATTCATATCCAGAATGATATCCAGTCCTTACACATCATTTTTAAATCATAAAATGATAATTATACTTGAATGGATACGATGGAGAATGAATCTCATCGCGTTCGTGGAGACGGTAGTCCGTACGTACGCACGAGCGACAATATCATTCTTTTGATATTAAAATAATATATAAATGGATGGTATATCATATATAAAGAATCATTAACATGTTATATTTATTATTTACATGATTTACATATCATTATTATACCCATCCAAATAATATTATATTGAATAACAATTACACCACGACGTGGAGACGGTAAGCCGTACGTACGCACGTATGGTGACATGTTATTCAAAGGGTGGATAGAATACTGAATATGATTGTACCATATTTATAATAACATCACAGTATATGTGAGATACTGGAGTTATTATTTTAGAATGGTAAGAAAAAAGGAAGAAGAAGTGGAAGAAGAAATGAACTTGGAGAAGGGTGGTAAAATCATTACCTCTTCTTCGGGTTCTTCCTTTTGATTTGATCAAAAGGGCTCCTTAGGTTGGCTTTCTGATCAAACTAAGGCCTCTAGGTTGTAGTGAGGGATGTTGGGAGAGTATTTGGGCAGAGTTTGGCCGAACCAAAAGGCTTTTAAGGTGTGAAGAAATGAGAAGGAGGAGTGCCCTTTTATAAGAGGGGTGAGGGGCACCTTTGGAAAAGCTAGAAATATTAATTTATAATAAATTCATATTCGGTTTATAAAGGCTCCAAAGTTGATTATTCAAAGGTTAAGGTGGGGATAGGTCGAAAAAAACTCAACCAATAGAATTTAGACAGGTTTGGGTACTTATATTAACCTTATCTTTAAGTATTAACTCTAAGTTAATTAGTTTCACTTTTACAATGTCTCTTTGTATTTTTATATAATATGGTTAATAAACTTACTATATACATCAAACTGACCCCCAAATGGTACATTAATGATTAACCTATCATGATATAAGTCTCTTGGCCGAACCTTATATTTTTAGGAATTTAATATCAATTAATAATATAATATTTGTTTAAGAACTCTTTTTTGTCAATTTTGACACTATTCAATAGTTGATTTTTGTGAAACTCATAACAGATTGATTACTTCGATCAAAGTAAATTAAATCAATCCTAATATATCATATTATCCTAGAAAATTAGTTCAATTCATTAAAAGTTTCATATTATATTTATTTGGGTATTTATAATATCAATTATTTTAATTTTTCACTATTATAGTAATTACTGCATCATCATTGTTTCATATATGAAATAAATTATTTAATGTCTAAAAATTATAAATAAAATATCATTATGTAGTAAATCTTTTTAGCTTTCTAATGAATATTTATAATCTAAAATCCAACATGTATAACCCTATGTAAAAATTGTTCTTCTAAAAGATGTAAGCTTATGCCATTTTTATTTTTATTTTAACTTTATTAATATAAAGTGTCCCTACCACATACAAGTGGCTCCAAGGGGTCCCCAAATTGACCCAAGGATGCTCATGGTCAGGTATGTGTCCACCAATAAAGTTAGTACACGTTTTAGGGTAATTTTGTATTATTATAATATTATTTTTTAACCCTTATTTACCGGATTTACCCTTAACCATGGTAAATAAAATATTTACCACAGTAATTATTCAAAATGTCTAAAAATAAAAGTTACCTATTTACAAAATTTGGACATCCTGATTCCAAATATAGAATCCATTTTTCTAAATTCAAAACACAGAAGTGGCAGAAATTAATTTAAAATTAATTCCCGCTCTCAAAACAAAAAGCGTGTTTTTAAGAGGTAATAACTATCAAAAGATTGACACTTGTTTATGTTCGGTTTAATTGTAAAATTATGTCCAATGACCAACATTATATTAAATGGTAAAAATATATTCTAAATATACTTTAAAACCACTCAAATTCACAATTTGTCACTATTAATTATTTTGATTAAAAAAGTTGTTTTTAATTAAAATTTAGTAATTTTCACTATTCATCAAAATATTAAAGTTATCCGAAAAGTACCAAAATTTCACCCTAGGCTAATTTCAATATTCCGAATCCAAAAATGAAGTCCATTTTGAAATATAAAATATATATGATTTCAAAAAGTAGGTATTACTATTCACAACGGCTAGTTTAATTAGTTGTGGTGTGTGTTAGAACTCGAGGTTGCGTACAACACACGCTATCGCATTATTCGAAAGGAAACGTACCATGGAAGCTTGGGGTGTTAAATTATGCACATATCATCTTCTTTCCAAAAATTTCTGAATAACCTTTCATGGTTACCAGTACCATTCAACAAATAATTTCAAATACTTTAGAAAAAACAATAGTGTAACAATCCTTAGATGATTCTTTATTCCATAGTACCATACATTATTCTTGATAAACAAAAAATCATTCCACTAACTTCTTAAACCACTGACTGAGATTCATCATTTCTTTCATATTATATTTCATTTGTAGTCTCTTCATCATCATCCACATATATACAACCCATATGACCATGCTTATTATCTTCATTAGATTTTCCCTTTGGGCATTGGTTTTCATAATTCCCATACATTCCACATTTAAAACGTTTGATCATTGTTGATGTCATAACAATACCATTATCCTTGTCCATGGTGTTAACTAAACTTTTTCCTTTTCACTTACTGGCTTTATGTCCTTCGTTTCCACACCAAAAGCATATTCCAGTTCCTTTGAAACAATCTCCCTGATGCCTCTTCCCACATGATTTACATGGGGGAAATTGAACTTTCTTTCCTCTATGATCATCATGAAACTCCATCTTTCTCTTATTATCTGAGTTGGGAAAATTACCAAAGTTGAGATTATTGATCATATTATGAGATTTCTTATTAGGAATAATAACAATTTTTAGACTTTCAAATCCTGTTTCATTTGGTTTCTCATGAAGAATATCATTCCACTGTCCATCATATCCTCCATTATCGTGAATCTTCCTGTTTCCAGCCATTTTCTAAAACCCAAAAAGACTAGTGTGGGAGGAAAAAATCATGCTAGAGAAAACAACATAGTAAAGGGGGAGTACCGTCAATATCTAACATCATAGGTTAATTTCCATGATTGTTACTGTAGTTCTAGGACTATATCCTATAAGTATACTTATCCTTAGGGACATCCCTAGACATACCTTGGAAATATCTCTAGGGATCTCACTAATGTTTTCACATCCTAGTTTCCAAAGGTTAACTAAACCTTTACTCGGATACCAACTATAGAGACCCAAAGCTTGACGTACATGGCCATTAAATTAATTTTGTGGAATAATTATTACATAATAAAAACAGAAACACAAGGACCGTAATAGTTTAATGTCTTTGGAAACTCGGAATATAATCTTCTAATCGTGGTGAAAGATATTTAACATCTCCCATAAAGATCTTCCCCTTTTTTTCTTACCTAAAACCTTTCTTTATATCCTGGGGAAAAGAAAACATAAAAGGGGTGAACTCAAATGCTCAGTAAAGGTAAGCATAGAGAATATAAAACAATCCTTAGAAATTTGAATGTAAAAAAACATGAGCATAAAATCTAAACATCAAAATCTTGAGCAATGACATAAAACATGGTAGTACGTAAGGCATAGATCATGAAGAAACATTAATCATGATAAATTGGCATGGGAATAAAACATATAATTGGGGCAACCATTAAGCACATGATATGATTTCCATAGTAGCCAAGGCGTTGCTACCAAGACCATCTTAATGGACAAAGTCCCTTTCTGAATTGAGTTCACTCCTCATTCTAGTCCTATATTACTGAACCGGTTTAACTTTCTATTCCAGCCATGTCTATCTCATGAGATATAAATATTTACCCAATGCAATGTAGGGAGATATAGGTCCCACCCATCTCTTATTGAAATCATTCTTTCGTGTGCCACAATATAAACATAAATCATTCATTATAACCCAAGAATAAAATGGGTTTCATATACATCATTCCATCATAATGTAATCCATACAAAAAAATTTGGATATCATTTCATCATTAGAGAAGTGAAACCATGTAAATCATAGAGACATGATACTTGAAACATACAATGTGAAATAATGTCATCTTAGATGAAAATGGTTTTGATAAAACACTTTAAATGAATTCTTGAGGAAAATATCCTTTTTTCTTCAAAATCATTTTCTTTTCACAAAATGTCATGCAATTTTAAAAGAAAAGGATTTTTTTGAGAATAGTCATGAAATATTTTGGAGTAAGCTTCATGAAAATAAGGATTTATAAAACCGTAAAAATCCTTTAATGTTGTATACGTTAAAAAAACATTCTTCTTTTACTTTTGCCGGAAAAGTCAAAAAGTACCTTGTAGGGTAAATAAAAGAAAGATTCCTTCCATACCACGGGGTAAAAGACAAAATGGGTAAAAAGGACTTTAAAAATACATGAATAAACTTTTATAAAACATGGACATGGATGATTGCAATAACCCCTGTAAGTACATACGAATAAGCAATCTCGGATAAAAATGAGATTTGCAAAATTATCCCATACCTTAGGTCCGATATGCTTCATATGTATCCGAACCTCCTGTATAATGATTTAAATAATTTAATTGACTTATTACAGAATTATATTAATTGTTATGATATCATATATTTTTCACTTATGACTTTATATTACCCGTTCTTTTATAAATTCCATGTTAAAGCAGCATTTTGGGTAAAATCATTTCATTTATCGTATGTGTTTCGACTTGTCGTTCATGATATTATTACTTATATCCTGATTTAAATAATTAAAAAATGTAAAACATGATTTATATATAATATATATTCATCATATACATATATATATTATAGATCAATAAAAGGAATGAAATACACCGTTCCTGGAGATGGTAGGCCGTACGTATGCATGAACACTGTTTTTGTTTCCTTATTTAATTGAATGAAACTAAATAGATGACATACAAATATGGATACATAAATCCAGTAGCATTATTATTTCATATTTTTCATTATTATTAATTATATAAAATTTATGACCATTCATGTATGGTTAACATGGAGAATGAATCTCATCGCGTTGGGGAGACAGTATTCCGTACGTGCGCACGAGCGATGATATCGTTCCCATAATTATTGAATATAATTGGAGTGGATGGTATAATATATCAGAATTATCATGATGTTATAATAACCACATATAGTTATTCATTACACAATTATACCCATCCATGTAAGGTGTTGGTGGAAAAACAGATTTCCCCACGGTGTGGAGACGGTATTCTGTACGTATGCACGCGTGTTGATTTCCTTTTACTTAGGATGGATAAATGGTGAAATAGGGTTTTTTCATACTTAGAATAACATATCATTATATGAGTTATAATTTTGTTATTACTTCATAATGAAACAAATAAAGAAGAAGAAGTGCAAGAAAAAATAAAGTTGAAAAAATCGGTAACGGACATTACCTCTTCTTTGAAGCGCCTCTTTGAGACCTCCTCTTAGGGTACTAAAATTGGTCTTTGAAGAAGACCATAACCTCTAGGATGTTTCTATGGAAGTGTAGAAGAGAATTTTTCAGGGTTTGGCCGAGGATGAAGGATAAAAGTGGTGTGAGGAAGAGAGGGATGAGGTGCCCTTTTATAAGGGAGGAGTGGGGCACCTTTGGAAAAACTAAAAATATTATTTTATTATAAAGTCATTTTCGGTTTTTGATAGCTCCAAATTGATTTATTTAGAAGATAATGTGGGGATGGGTCTAAATCATCTCATACAATATAATTTAGACATGTTTAGGTTTCTATTTTAACCTTATCATTTAGATTTAACCTTAAGTTAAATAATTTTACTTTTACCGTGTCTTCTTATTTTCTTACACTATAAGGTTAATAAACGTACTATAACAAGCCAAACGAACCCCAAGTTGTTTATTATTAATATATATAACCTTATCTAAGTCATTTTATTGAGCCTTATATTTTTAGGAATAAAATAACAATTAATAATATAATTTTTGTTTTAAAAACTATTTTCTGTCAATTTTGACACTATTTAGTAATTGATTTTGTGATAATCATAAAAGAATGATTAGTTCAAAAAAAGTTAACTAAATAAATACTAACATGTCATATTAACCTAGAAAATTAATTTAATTCATAAAAAGTCTCAAATTATATTTATTTGGGTATTTATAACATCAATTATGTCAATATTTTATTAATAAAATAATTACTACATCATCTTTGTGTCATAAATAAATTACATTATTTAAAATATAAAAATTATAAATAAAATACCATTATTTAGGAAATATTTTTATCTTTCTAATGAATATTTATAGTCTAATTTATCTTATGTATAACCCTCTATTAAAAATGATTTACTTATTAAACTTTGATTTTAACTATTTTAACCCTTCTTTAAATAAATTAATATTAAATGTCCTAATCTAATCCAAGTGGGCCTAAATAGACATATTTTATTCCTAAGGTTGTTTTTGGTCGCATTACTCTTATCCAATGGAATTAGGACATGTGTTAGGGTAATAATAATATCATTTTTACCCTTAATTATCCTATTTACTTTTAACCGTGGTAAATAAAAGTAAAACATTACTATTCACCAAAAATTATTTTCATCTCATTGAACCACATTTTAGTCCTTGATATTAACCATGTCTCTTTTATTTTTGAAATTCAATTCACAAAAGTGGTAAAATTTAATTTAAATTAAAAAAAGTCAGTTTTTTAACTACCACTAAGTGGTTTCACCATTCATCGAAAATTGATGTTTTTCAGAAAAATTCAAAAAATTCAGCCTAAGAATTATTTGATATTCCGAATTCAAAATTGATGTATATTTTTAAAAATTCATAAAATATAAGTGGCATTAATTAATTTTAAATTTAATTCCCTTTATCAAAACAAATAGCGTGTTTTTAAGAAACAAAAACAATCAAAAGATTGATACATGTTTATATCCAAATTCAAAGTGAAATTAATTCCAATGAACAACATTGGATTAAATGGTAAAAATATATTCTAATTACACTTTAAAAAAAATTAAAAAGATAATATAACCATATAAATTATTACAATGAAAAAATTTGGTTTTAATTAAAATATACCGTGTTTTTACTATTCATTAAAATATGAAAGTTATCAGAAAAATTTCAAAACATTATCCATTGTAAATTTTTATATCTTGATTCAAAATAAGAAGCTTAATTTGTAAAATTGAACTTATATAAATGTCAAAAACAATATTTAAGGTGGGTGAGTCATTAAAAGGGGGGAAAAATGCAATTTTTTTAAAATACATATTTTACACGAAAAATTTATTTTGTTCTCATACCATATTCTAAAAAATGTGTAAGATGAATAATAATGTTATAAAATTAAAAAGGTAGTTAATACTATTCATAATGGATAGTCCATAATAATATTATAACAATATATCGTTGTTTAGTGAAACCTGGTATTGCGTACAACACACGCTATTGAGGAAGGTCGTGATTGCGCGTAATGCAAGCCAAGTCAGGGTTGCGTGTTGTGCAAGACTCCTCCTTTGTTTTGTATAACATAATCCAACTATATTTCATTTATAAATTGAATATATATATATATACTCAATGTTTCGTAGAATAACTACTGTCAAAATTGTGTGTAACATGATCAAAGAATAGTGTTGTGTATACTGTAAGCTCATACGGTGTTGCGTATAGCGCAAGGAAATCTTGTTGTAGATTACAACTAAAGACATCAATAAAATTAAAAGAATATTTTTCATAAATTCTCAGGGTGTTACACTACTAGTCATTGAATTCTTTTCAAAGAGACAAAAATCAAAACCGTAATGGTAAAGACTACATCCACTACATACTCTAAGGAGTGTGGGGTCACCTAGGTGGAATTGTGAGATGTCGTCTAAAAGGACCAGAGGATGTTGGAGAGCATATCTGACCGACTCTTCCTATTATAGACCACATTTTTCTGTAGAATTTTTGGGAGGGTCTTTTTGAATTTCTCAATCTTTCCATTTTCTTATTCTCGGTAGTGAGGATTACAGTTGAAATAGATGTTGTACATGGAATACAATTTCTTTAGCTCGATGACCCTAAATCTAGTACCATTGTCTATGAGAATAACATGAGGAACTCCAAATAAATGGACAATGTGGGAACTCATAAACTTGATCATGGACTAGTTTTTTACCTCCTTTAGTGGAGTCACATCTTTCAATTTGGAGAATAAGTTTATTATAGTCAATATAAACCTATAATATAGTGAATTAACTAGAATATATTTTACCATTATGTCAATCCACCATACTATAATGGGCAAAGAATATTTGGTGATGTGAAGAATCTCCAACAGTCTATTCAAAAAGTAGGAATAGAACAGATATACATGAAGCATCCTAGAAAACTCGATGCAATCATATACCATGGTGGGCCGGAAGTACCCCATCCTTATAATCTTATAGAAGACCTTCAATCCTGCCTGATGGGTGTCAAAGAAACTGATATGCCCTTCCTTTATAAACTTGAATATATCATCTTCTTGTATGAAAGAGAAAATAATTCAATCAAACCCACATTTGTAGAGGGTTGGATGTTGGTTAGGCCCACTCTGGAGGGTAAATTACACTCCACTCTAGTGGATTCACTTACACTTTCCTTGGTATTTTAGTAGAATTCAATGGTAGATATACTCAATGATTTGTGATTTTTAATCAGTCATTTCCACTATTTTGGGGGACCTATGGGTCCTATAATAGAAGAATAGGTAGCATGTTGGTTTTCCTATGGTTATCATCATTCAAAATGGGTGGGTAAAGGACCCTCTAGTTTTCCACATGAATATCCAAATCATCCCGGTCTTTAACCACAATATATGTGGCTAAATATTCCAAGAAATCAACTCAACCATTATTTGGCTAGGTAACATGACTCACCTCTTGATATGAAGGAAGTTGGGCCATCAACAGATGAGTATGCTCTAATAGGGTCATCAGTTCTTAGTTTTAGATGATGGAGTCACACTTAATCTTCTTGATGATGAACTCGAAGTATCCCTTCACCTAAATGTAATAGAAATCAATCAAGAGGACCAAATCGATGCGAATAATGAGATCATGATACAATGAATCATTGTTTTTATAGTATCTCGACAAAATAAATGAGTTTTTATGGATATATTATTCTTATGTGATGAAGATAATTCCAAGTCCTACCATGTTATTCATGGGATGGTAAAGAATTTTGTTGGACGTGCTCTGTGAGCCACCACCAAAATGAGTCTTCTATCATGGAATAACCTAAACCATTGAGAGGATAGCCTCATTTGGGAAATCTAAATCTAGAGGTAGTTCTTCGGGGACCAAATGGGAAACTAATAAATATTTCAAATCCTAACCTTTGACAAATTTCTATGGAATGAACTTGTTGTTGAACTATTGGCAGAACACTATCCAGAATGACAATCATCTCATCAGCATGGGTCTATTGAGGATATAATTCTGTGAGTTTCGTCGAGACACTTGATATATCTCATGATGCCTCATATAATGTGGCAACATCTGTATTTAAAGAACCAACATGAGGTAACTCTTATCGATAGGGAAATATCTAGACACCACTTTGAGGAGCATGCAACTGAGATAGTATAAATGTTTTCTCTGCCCTCATTATTTTTAACAATTAGAATCATGTCAAGGGACCATTCTATGATTTTCATGTAGAGGACGAGTCGCTCTCCAAAAATGGGTGGCATTAGAATCTGAGATTATTTTAGGTACTCCATGATATCCTCAAACAAGTTCTAGAAATCCTTATCCCCCTAGTAAATGGATCCTTTCTTCATGATCCTCCAGAAGTACATAAACTTGGCATCTAGAATCACAACAAATCTGCGTATATTGGATATGTGTCTTTAGAGACCTTTCAATTCCATGTGATTTCTCAGGGAAAAAATTTGATTCATAGCCTTTCTCTTCTATTGGTCAATCTCGCTACCTCATTATCTTATGATGATGTTGTGAAACAACCCATACCGAACCATGAATGCACACTTTAAGGGGTTCAACTTCAAATATAGGTAGTTTAGGTGATGAAAACATTCTCATGATCCTTGATATGGTCCTAATTCTAGAGATATTTTACTACGAAGTCATCCATGTAACAATCCACTAGTGTCCAAAGAATTGACTTAAAGATGTGATGTATGGACCGCTGATAATTGGATCTCACATTACTTAAGGTGAAGGGAATAATTTGATTGTATTAAGTCCCTTGGTATATTCTTAATGTCATGGAATCCTCATCCATATGGGTCTTCTCATTCTGATTGTACCTGATGTGTACATTGATGAAGAAGAGGGTCTGGAATCCTACTATTGTATTGATCAATTGTTCTTCAACAAGAAGGGGAAACTCATTCTTCAAATAGTGCAGGTTGATGTCCTAGATGTATATATAGACTCTGATATAAAAATTATTATTTCTAATAGTGATGATGTTTTCTATGAACCTGGGATAATGGAATTCCTTGATGAAGTTCCCATTGAGAAGATTTTCAACCTCAACCTTGATCGTAGAACCATGATATGGGAGCATATTTTTGGGAGGCTACTTGAACATGTGATCACTATTAGGGAGGTAAATATTGTGAATGGAATCTTGGGGGTCTATCCCAAGCATATCGTCATAGTTCTAGGAGAATACATCATGAATATATTTCAGAAATGTCACATACTACTACTTCTCCTCTAGGGACATGGATGTACTAATTAACATTGGTCTTAGATATTCCTCGGTATAAAGGTTCACCTATGTTAACTCATCAACATTGGTGAATAAACCCTACACAAATACAATTGGGGAGTCTTCCAAATACTCTTCATCATATGGGATGGGAATATTAGTTGGAGGAGGTGGGACTTCCAAGCTAGTCAACTCAAGGGAAGAACCAGTGTCTTCTTTGGAGGACATGAAATCTACTATGATGGGTTACTTATTTTCTGAAACTATGGAAACTAAAGGTATCAATCCAATTACATCATGTATATTACCATGAGGTCCATTCTTGATGTCTATGATATTATGGTGAGTTATCTTGCATCGATTCATCCCTACTCCCAAGAATAAGTGTGAATTATATGGATTGGTGTTCATTTGGAAAACTTATTGACACTTTATAGGATTAGGGGCTTATGGTATCACTTGGACCTGTAAAATGAATGAGTACATGGTAATCAGTGGTATCTCTTTTTTATTGGGGATGCTGAAACCCTTTTTCTTGGATAGAATGAAGAACCCTTTTTCTAGAGTTTTATACTCTTACTGATAAATCGAGATAATGAAACTGTCATTTTAGTATTCACATGGATTGATTGTATTATATGTCAGATAAATAATTTATTTGCTTAGAACCATTGATATGAACCTGATTTTTTCTTTGTTGCAACAGTTGACATCTAGATAGTGGGCTTCACAAGTGTCTATGGGGGACACATAACACTGATGTACCCCTAGTCAATCATTTAGAAATAATTTGAGGCACCAATTATATGCGTAGGGAACTAATCTATGGAAGTGAATCCATGCTCTACCCAAAATCATGTTTTCGGTGGTATATTTCAAGACTACCATGAATTCAATTATTGATATTAATCCAAAACTTGTCTTCATATGAAACTGGAAACATTTTTTTATCATCTTAATTATTACGCTCAATATTCATGTTGGAGGGATTCAGATATTCCTCTATCAGCCCCATCTTGTAGAGAAACTGAGTCAAGATTAGATTAATCATAGAACTAGTATCCACTAGAAAGTATCATAATTCCTCACCATTAAACTATTCTTTGATGTACAGTGGGTGTATGTTCCCCTACAGTACGATTCCATCATCTTCCCTATAATTATAAATGATATATCAAAATTCCTCCAGCTCAACCTCTTCTGTAAAGTATGTCTTTTCAACCTATACCTGATATTCAAACTATGGAGGGATTTTAAAATCTTCTACAAGTTCCTCACACATTTTATTTGATAATCATTCATCCTCAATGATTTAAATCTTTTCCATTATACCATAGAGATGATTCAATACATTTTACTTCTACACAAAGGGAATACGTTTTACTGTAGTGGATCTCTCCTTAAAACGGGTGTAGTAGATACTGCTAACTGAACTACTAGCGAATGACTAGTTCTGGGAGTATTCAACTGGTGACTATATGGCCTACTCTAAACAAGTACCGAATTAATATCTATTGGTTGAGGTCAGGCTTGGGCTGTAAGTATCTTATCATGACATAGTCACATCTAATATTCTAGGTCAACTAACATGGTTGGCTCTAGAGGCATACATGATAGAGAATATTTATAGAACAATTATTAAAAATATTTGCGAAAAATATTTTTATTGGCCTCAGTAGCATAAATGACCTATTATGAAGTATTGGACTGAGCATTAGGGTACACAGGTAACCTCTACCATTTCTTTGACGGCATTGTCTAGAGGCACCCATGGGGTGGGTTTGCATGGCATTCCTCACTATCAAGTTTTGTGAAGGGTTCCACTAGATTGATGCTATTGATGGATGAATACTTCTACACATCAACAATTTTTTATTCCTGGATTGGGAAGAAGTTGAGATCATCACCTAATTAGGGAAGCATGAATCACAGATTGTGTGAGATGGATTCAACATTGGTGGGGGACTCTGATGTCCTATATGTCATCGGTTAATGTTCTTATGAGACATGGAAGGTTGTGAGGAAGATGTAGAGTCAGTCTCCATAGGTGAAAAAACCTAGTAGGTTACATATTTATCAAATGATTATAGCTAACACCAACAGTGTGATAAACTAACATTAAATCTAGCAAACAATAATAATTTTGCAATCTGTAGTTGGAGCATGCTTCCACTCAGTAGAGCCTCCACTATCACTATCAGTGTTGGTGAAGAAATTGTTAACCTTTGCTGTAACATCTACCAACATGAATAGGTCATGATCAACTTGCTCCTAGAGATAGTATTGGAACATAAATCATTCCTTGATGGTGGGTTCTAGGATCCCATAAAATGAGAAATTGTAAGCATGGTTGGTGAGTCCAGACTCTTGGGCTCTCTTCCACTTTAGAAATTTCATAATTCCCTTCTCTAGGGGATAGAAACAATACATAGTTTCCTAGGAATCCAAAAACAAAGATGATTAGTTTATTTTATTTGGGAAGAGAACTATGAGATTATTTCCTTTTCAGGGGATGAATCTGCATTCTCTAATCAAGACTGTTGATCTAGGAGGGGTGGTTCCTAATGGGACTATGCTAGGAGAGGATGTTATTTCTAGGTTCATGATTGGTGAGGCTATTTTATAATAGTTTGCAGATGTTTCATAGGATTAAGAACCTCTGTGTGTAGTATGGAAATAATCTCATATTTTTAGGTCTTCTCATGGGATTATGAAGAGGAAATAGGGATGAATATTGTCTAGTATAGTGTAGGTATTCTTCCGGAAACATAGAATTTTTGGAGAACTCCCAAAATCCTCCTGGGTCATTCAATGTGACGTTGTTAGGGACTATCTCACTCCTGACATTTCCCAGGCACATTATAAGTAGTTGTTCTTGTCATAGCTATTTTTCGAGTGAATATGTGAGTCCATTACACTGGGTGATACAGCCTATGACTCTCCCATCAATAATTTTTTCACTTTAAGAGGAAATAGATATTTTTCTTTTGATTTTTGGTACTAAACTAACCATGGAATTTTCTCTAAATATCCTCTCAGCTAACAATATACCATATGGAAAACCTGATATACTAGAAAAAATGCATGATGATACAGTGTCTCGATGAAACATCAGATATTGGATGCCTCCTAATATAATAGGGTCTCCAACATAGGTCCCAACCTTTAATTGAAGTGGGATAAGTAATACAACAGGTCACACATCTCTTGAATGTAGTGAAACTCTGACATTCAAACTCTAGGGTTGCATAGAGATTGTCTAACCAAACCGGGTACAACATTCAGGCATGTAGGATTTCCACAAATCATGTTTACATGTCCTGAAGGAAATTTATGATATTAGCTATCAAGTCATCTTGGAAAGGGTATTAGAACACCAATTAATTGATAGTATCACTAACTCATGGAGTATCATGACTTTGATCCTAAGGTGGATAATCATGATACTCAAGAATAGTCAGTGACTCATACGTTGTTCTCTTACCATATCATCTGTATTCATCTATGAATGGATGCCCGAAAAAACTAATATCTATTGGGGGTATCTATCCAAGGAGGATCAGATACCCCACTAGAGGATAGATGGAGTCTGTTAGGTCATTTCCACAATTCGAGCACTTCATGACAATGATATCCACAGTGAACCATTTCTATTCCTCGAGTCTATGAAGCAATGTGGGTAAAATGGGTCCTTCTCTTATAATAGTACAACATATAATGAGTTAGAAGAATCAACATGTACCTTTCCCTTTTCATGAAACTGATG
This sequence comes from Viscum album, assembly GCA_963277665.1. NCBI lineage: Eukaryota > Viridiplantae > Streptophyta > Magnoliopsida > Santalales > Viscaceae > Viscum > Viscum album. The sequence continues at coordinate 67,837,426 of OY728127.1, read as the reverse complement.
TCTATGAAATAATTTCTCATTAAGGGGATATTTGATGCCATGTTTATGCCTCAACTGATGCGTTAGGACACCTTTCATAGGGTCTTCATGGTACTGTATCTCTATTTAAGGTAGATCTTCCCATTTATACCCTACATTAGTTTTCGTATTCCTATTATTCAATGGTAGGTTGGGGATGACCATATTTTCCATGGGGAAATTCTGAGAGGGATATTTCTTTATCAAAATATTTTTTAGACGGTCATAGGATAAGGCCAAATGGAGAGAAACATATTTTCCCCAACCTCTAATGTGTGCATGTCGAGATGCTTCTTCCATTACTTTGTGGTACATTATGGAACTCATGACTTAGTTTTTTGAATTTTTTTAGTAGTAATAAAACTAAGGGTGTGGAGATAATGGGAGAACTGTGATCTCAATGGTTCTGAATTATTGGTCGATGGAATTGACATGAAAATGGTTCTATGGGTTGGAAAAATAATGATCCTAAAGGCGGTGAAATGTATCCCTGATAATCTGGCAGAAACAGATTTTGGGTCCTTGGTAAGGGAATCTGTGATATAAAAATATAAAGCTACATGTGGTTAAAACACCAATGATAGATGATCAGAAGGTAGAACCTCTCATAGTCCCTAATGATCAGAGGAATGGTATTTCCCTTGGTTAACCCAAACTATGATTTGAATTGGATGAGATAAGGGTATAGTCACTAATTAAAATCATTTATTTTATTGGTTTTCTCGGATTAGAGTTTCAATAATATTCAAATTTACACTTTATGATAAAAAATCTATATTGGGTGGAGACATCCATTTATGGATCAAGGGACTGATCACTATCTAAAGTCATCAATCTTGACCCTAAAATATTTCTAAATTCTCAAATTGCGGTGGACAGGAGGGAAAATAGTTATAGCAAAAACGATTCCCTGTGAGCCCTTAAAAGTGTTCTAGAACATCTTCCACCCATAGGTATTTACAGAGGGATCGAGGGATCCTTTGAACCTCATCTTACATAATAGAAATATTCAACCATTAGGATTATGCCATAAACTATAGAAACTAGGGTGAAGTTTCATCATTGATTCTTTAGTAACCTTGGAATCTGAGAGGAAAACAATGATTTGGATGTTCCTAGGTTTCCACCTTTTACGGTGGGTATTTTACCCCATAATTGGGGATGGTTATTCCGAGAAGGGTATGTGTTTAGCATGGGGAGGACCACCACAGAAGTTGGCATTGGAGTGGCAAGGACTGCCTATTTTATTGGTAGTGAAACAGGGAGGACCTTTGTGTTGACTAGTGGTGGTTTCATAGAAATTACATCTATATTGATCGTTGATATTATAGGGAGGGCCTCTGATTTGATCTATTGGAACAAAGGTAGGACCTCTCTACTAAATATTGATGGATTGGGGAGGAACTTATCTCTGATTTTTGATGGCATGGGTAAGACGTTTGTGATGCATGGTGGTGGTACAGGGAGGACCTCTGCACTTATTAGTGGGAACATTGAGAGTACCTCTATGTTGAATAAAGGGAGCACATTCATGACCTATGTATTCAAAGTTTGTGGTTTGGGGAGAACCCCCACACTAATTATACTCATCATGGGATGGCATGTAATGTCTGTCGATTGGGATGGTGATTAAGAGGGTCAACCTGGCCCACCTGTGTGGTGCTTGGGGCCATGATCTCAATCAAGAAAATCTAGAATTTTATTCAACTATTATATGGATATTATGGGATATTATGGTGGTGTAAGGGTCCAAAAGAGCTATAGAATATTCCCTTTATCAGAATTTTTCTTTTTACTACCCGCAACATCGATGTCAGGTGCTCTGAACTGGGGCTGGCAGAGCATAGATTAAATCAACCTACACCTCTACCTTTGGGACTAGTTAGTTCTAGAGTTGTTGATGCCTAGTTGGATCCCACATAATATGATCTTGGGTGGTGTTCACTATAGGTATGAATCAAACATGCCTTACCTACTCATCTTAGGGGATTGAGTCATCAGAACGCTCAATGGAGTGACTCCCGATGTTGTTTATCATATGAACGAGGGGTGATTTCCCCAGCATATCCAACATGGGTAGTGGTGTCTACAATGTGTTGATTACCCTATGTTTTTTTAATCCATATCCATGGTGGGAATGACCTACTTATTCTCATATCGATGCACTAGGGTATCGATCATCCTTATCTAGATGATCCCATTGGGGGAGATGGGGCGTGTTCACCTGGTTGATGAAGGTGAGGTGGAAGTTCTTTTGGAGTCATAATTCTTCCAGATTACTGCATCAACATCTCTCCAACCCCTATGCCTACCAGTTCCAGTAGTTGACATACCATAGATTTATTGCTGCAAGGAATTTGGATTTATCCATCACAACAGGTATAGGAAAATAAATTCCCAACATCACAATGTTGTCCAATATTTTGAAGAGGTACAGGGATCTTCCCTAATGATGTTACAGACTATAGATTCTCAACATTAACTACCCCAATTAAAATGTGAGTTTAATTATGGTCCCACTGGTTACTTAGTGGGATCTAGTGCAGAATATATTTATATGGTGACATGAAAATCTATCGGTGCCCTAGATTCTACTAGTCCTTGTGACTATGGAAAAGAGTTTCAACTTAGGTTCACCATTTCTATTTATAATTATTTAACAAGGTGCCACTAGAATTTCATGCACACAAATATATTTCATTGTATTACCACTTTCCAAAGATGAGCATCTTTTAAAAATTTATCATCAATGTATTCTCCATAATCGATACGGGATTATGTGATGTTGGTTTCTCTTTCCATGGATTCATCCTTAGCTCTCTTCACCTAGTATGGGTATCCCTCATAGATTAAGTCATGTTCAAGGAACTCATTCATGACACCATATCAATATGGATATTGGTTAATTACACTTCTTCATTCTCGATAGAGAAAAAATAACCAATCATAATTTTTTTCATGTTTGGAACCTGAAGTCTTGTCTGGACATTAGGTATATTGGGCTCTTGTAAATTCTTCCTCTTTATAGTGAATCTCATATGAGAAGGTTTGGAATGCATCCTAAGGCATCCAATGTTTTTTGTGATGAAATTTATGCCATGGAAATAATTCCTCTAAGGATTTTAACATCAGGAATCCCATGTTAGTTTCATGGGGTTATTATTATTGTTCAAGTTATTATTTTTACACTCTATTGATAGGGTTAAATGGTTAAAGTCTTGTGGGTATAGGTAGGATTCATGTTTAACATATTGTGAGGACTGGATACATTCAATTCTATCCTTTTTAGGGATGATATGGACATAGGTTTAATGTCTTGAAAGGACAATATGGGGGTAGTTTTAACATATTGTGGGGACAATATGGGTGATGTTCCATCATCTTGTGGTGAAAATATGTTTATGGTTTTAACAATTCATGGGGACCATATGGGGACACTTTTAACTTCCTTCCCTGAAAATATTGGAAAATTTTTAACATATTGCGAGGAAAATATGGGAGCAGGTTTAATGTCTTGTGGAGACAATATAGTCAGATATTTAACATCATTCATATACAATATGGGTGTAGGGTTAATGTATTTCAGGGAAAAATATTAGAAGATCATATTTTCAAGGGTTAATGGGGTGTGTCCCAAGGATGGTATATTTCACCCAAAGGTGATGGATGTTTGTATTGACCCTCATAGAGGCATCCTACATACACTTCTTGAGAGATAGGGATCAAAATCCCATATAGTTTGATGTCGTATTTTAAGGTAATATGAGAGGACTAATACATAGTGTTTAACTCTATGTGATAAGGATTCTTCTTTCATGGAAGTATCATCAATGAGTGATGGGGTAGGGCTTATGTGTGGAAATAGATGGTTGTGTGATAGATCTTCTCACAACACTTGTTTATTGCATGATGCATTCCTTTCTTGCAATCAAGGGCCATGGGTATTCCTTCAAACATTAGAGAATCTATGGAACTGCTCATCATCTTTGGAACTAAATTCATTAGTTTTTGGTGTAGCATCATTGAGTGAAATTTCTGAATTTTGTTTGAAAACTACTAATCGTCCCTAGAATGTAATTTTGGTGTGGGTTGGGTTTTTGGTTCATCCAAAATAGATTTTCTAGTTTCATGAAACGTTTATTGAGATAACAATATCCTCAATGTAGTATTACAATCCCTTTTATAGGATGACCTCAGATATAGTATTTGTACCCCTATGGTGGGATGAGTTAGGATCGTACATCGTATCGACTTCCCAATGTGGGGTTCATGGTATATTTGTGACAAATGTATTTAGGGAATCGATTCCCCATCTTTTCGGATATCCCAATAGTGTTTTTTGCAATGTTGGGTATATAATCCCCTACTAGGATGTAGTTCAATAGGGTTTTTGACGTCCTCATTTATATGATAACATACTTATTAGTAGATCTATAATCGATTTTAGGTGTATCCATGTGGTCATTCCTATGATCCCCTATCATGGTATTGTGGATTTTGAGACTTTTTAGGGTTTGTGTCATTCCCCAGTGGTCCTGGGTTTGATAGCCTATATGAATGTTATGATCTCTAGAGTTCCATATTAGGATCATTGTGTCCCTAAATAGTCTAAGGTGTGATCCCTTATCTAATGAGATGACAACATTGGTGCTTCTAGTAGGATTTTAGGATCCACATATGGGATGGGTGAGATACCATATCTGAGTGTTATGATCTACTAAGTGACAACATGACTTACTTCCGGATTAGACCCAGAGAGTGTGTTCCCTCAGGTTTATACCATGTGGGATGGTAGTGGTGAGTCATCTAATTAGTGATTTACGATGAAGAATGTTCTCTCAGATGTTCCATAATGGATGAAAGATCTATTCCTTATCGAGTCATATCTATAATACTATTTCTATTTAATATAGTAGGGATTGTGGAGTGTCATTTTCTGGATGATAATTCCCATGATAACTGATTAGAATCAAGTGACTAATAGTGATGTTGGGACTTCAAGAGACTTGTAGTCTGATACGAGTATATATGGGTGATTAATGGAGTCCTTGTCATGTTTTTAGATCTTGTTTGACACACCATGGGTATATGAGGATACGAGAATTGTGTATCTGAGGAGTGGTCAAGATGGAGTTCCCTATTTTCTCTCACATAGGTTCCATCTAGAGTGGGTCTGGAAGGCTATTCAATTTACATTTATCCCTTTTATTTTGGGTGTTTAGAGTTCCTACATTTTTTTATATTCAACCATTCATGGGATTTTCTTGCACATCTCATGACTTATGAAAAACAAAACCCTTTTGATGGACCTAGAGTATGAGGAGAAAAGTGTGATAGATAGACTGAGCTATTTTATGTTGATTGACTGACATGTGAGTAAGTGGTTTAATTTGATAGATACACCCTTCTTCGGAGTTTCCTGGACAATTTTTCTATTTTTTGTGGTCTTGTATTTTTTTTATTATTTTAATACTTTTTAGATACTCTGATCACAAGATAGATGTATTCTAGAATTTTATATTCGATATGTATTTTCTATGAACTATTTTATTGATATGAATGTGTGTTTTTCAGTATAGGTACCATATGATATGGCCTCCTATTTTTATGATACGCCCACTAGGCACTCGTCACCTTCTCCAGACATATTGGCGGTGGGATTGGTGTTGTCACAATTTGGATCTCGGTGGGTCGGGTTGTGAAAGGTTTCATCGACCTCAATTCCATGACGGTTTCTAAACCATTTATCCACTAATTGTGCTTTATAGGTATTTAAATTACCTTCTAGTTTCATATATCTCTTGAATACCCATTTCCACGTAATTCAATTGTTAGATTGATCAAAGACCAAAAATGGTTTTGTTACATGTAATATACCACAATATTCATGGATTATTTCTATATTTCATCATCTGATCTCCCTAATTCTTCCTTCAATGAGTTAGTATCATTATTTTCAACCAATACATAGTCACCATAATAATTGACTATAAAACCATATCCATCTATTTATATTACCAATTCATCACTCATATTCAATACTTTTGTTTTAGGAATAACATCATCCATGGGGACCTATGTAATTAGTTTTTGTGATAACTTTTTTGTATCATGAGAAACAAATTTATTGAAGTCAATATTTCTCCCACTTTCCTACTTGGGGATATCCACCCTCTCAAAACGATAACATTTCTTACAATAGGTAATTTCATCCCAGAAGTTTTTTTATTGATAGTATCTTCTTATTCCCTTATGATACCCTATATAGATACACACTTTTCCTTTAGGTTCTAGTTTTATGCTTGATATACCCTTAACTAATGTTTTAAAACCCCATGAATGTTTTGGATTTGGTGCTTTAGAATGTACTTGTATAGTACATGATTATATGTTTTCCTTATTAATGATGTTTTTATTATCCCATTATTATTGTTCCTCTATATGACCTTTATGTGTGATAATGTCCTAAGAAAATATATCTCATTGAAAGTTTTTCACAATTACAAGAAATGATGATAACCTAGAGGTTGTATGAAGTTATTCATGAACCTTAATTTATGGTTGGATGATATTGTATGAAATGACATGGATGATTCAGTCCATCAGGGGTAATAGGATCATTAGAAATCGATACACCTTATATTGGGGTTTTCCATGGTAATATCCATGATTGGCGGTTATAAGAACAAACTCATCAATAGGAAATCCACAATTCTATGTGAATTTGGATGTTCCTATATATGTATGACTGTATTGATCATTATAAATTAAGATTATCATTAATGTATATCATGAATAATGTGCTTTTATTTAGTGATGAAAACCATGAGGATGTACTCCCATGGTGAGGTAGGATTCTTTGGTTACATCGTGGGAGATATTACATTAATATAAAATGAGAAAAATGGGTTTTTCCATCCTATCCCTTGATAGAGGATGATATCTAAATCCATTTGATGGGAATGGAACTTCTTTCATAAATCCATGGAAATGATGTTTGTTGGGTGTGTTCCTTTCTAGATAGTCCAAGAAATGTGTAGCGAGCACATAAGTTGATGGCACATACTTGATTTCCACATAATCTGAGATATAATGATAAGGCATTGTATTTCATGGTATGCATTCATAGGAGGATGGAGGTCATTGTGATATTAAATTCAATCTATATTGGCTACTTAGCATGTTGTAAGACACTAACCATAAACTTTATGTGATTATTCCGAATATCACAAAGAAAAAGGAACAGATAGTCACAAAATTAGTGCATCCACAATATAATAAGATCCAAGTAATGTGTTTTTCATGTTACGTTACATGATATTTATTTAGTTTGTTTGATCAAAATAAATTAATCATAGGTTATTGGAATGAATATATGAGTAAAATAATAACAATAAATATTTTGTTCATTTTTCGGAAATGTAATACTCATTATATTTATTATAAAATAATTCAGTGACATTTTTTATTAAATTATTATTATTTTAGGATCAATAAATGTCAATGAGGAAATGCAGAATGTGCATAAAAGTCATATTAGAAATGTATTAAATTATATTTATTTATATTATGAATTATTTTCACATGTCAACTAATTAATAATTTTTTTCATTATCAATGGCCATGGTTTTAACTAAGAATATTAAATAAGGTAAGGGGGTTGTGTTCAATTTTCCAACCCTAAACTTTCTATAATTAATATATAATTACATGACATTTTATAACTAAATTTTGGTGAAAACAATGCATAGATATATACATTATCAAGCCCTAGAATGAATTCCATATTCATCCCCTTAAAAAAATATTATAAAATGATTTCCTCATCCTTAGAGAAGAATATTGATGCGGTAAACCAAAAACAATGTAAGTGATCATGATAGGAAGTGATAGAAACAGAATATTATACAATGTTGCTCAATGATTTTGGTGCACAATTGTATCAAAACTAGAGGTATTATATACTTGGATCTTGTAACATAATAATGTTATGATGATATCAAGTTAATTGGATCATAAAAAAGTAGAATTACAAGTTGAGGTAATTCTATATATGTTAAAAAATCAATTATAAATTACATGTGAAGATCCTCCTCTTTTGGTTCAGGTGTTTTAGTATAGTTAATTAATATATGGTTTTTACTGTACATGATGTTTGGATCTTGTGTGGAAATGATTACTAGTAAATTAGGATTGAAATATGATTTAGTCATACCATCATCGAAAATTTTTACAACACTTGGAACATAACAGCGGTATTAGAGTGATCACATATTTAATTTATTGTTATTTATTATTCATTAATTGGTTGTATGTTTTTACATTTTCTATTAACTAAAATGATCAATTTTAGTATTCAAATGTCTTTTTCTATTCCTTTTCTTCAATCATGGTAACATAAAAAAATTTTTGTTAGTGATTTAAAATTATAAAGCATTTGAATAATAACATTTAGAAGATCTAAAGGCACTACCTAGAAAAATCCAGAGTTCATGGCATGTACGTCCCACATACACATTGTGTACTATTATTTTCACATCCATATCTCATGATATTGTTAGATATATCCAATGGAATCAGATCTATGATATGAAAAAAGTGGATCAATGTATAGATATAGACATGATAGTACACTTCCTGATGAACTAAATTTCATTTAATTATTGTGCATGACTTATAGTCTTTATAATATCTTGGGCAAGTAAACGAGGGGTCCCAACGATCCGTGTATCTAACACACGACGCATGGATAGAGATGAAATGAGAAATATAAGTTTACTTGTTGTGTATATTGGAAAGCACACCATATACCTTTATCTTATATATGAGATAGAACACAACATGTCCCAAGGTATGTGATATAAACTTGGACATAAGATATTACATGTCATTCTCTTAAGTACACAATATGTTGGCCACTATAGATATTGTGTTCATTTTGTTTGGAGAAATTTTAAATATAAAATCAAACCTATTTACATGTGTTCCATGGATAAATTATATTAAATTGTACATGATGTGTTATAGGATTGATAATTATTTGTTAAATCTATTCCATGTTAAAATCATGGATAAAAACACCAATTCCCCCCAAGTAAACAAGGTAAATTTTTAAATTTTAAATGAAATTAATATTTTATATAAATATACATGATGGTGGTTAAGGGATGCATGGATGGAATTAAGATAAATTGAATTTATTAGTATAATTTTTGTACACTATATTAATAAAGAACCAACCATATTAATTAATAAATTTATTAAAAATGTATTCTCCACTCCTTATGTGTGGATAATCTTGTGATTAAACCATCATTTTTTTATGATTTTATTCATTAAATTTATTTTGATAAAATACTAATTTCTGGCCACTAGGTCATCCCTTTATCCTTATTATATAAGGCAATGGGTACCCATGATTTCTTTTATGTAACATACCTTTATCCAATCCATTGTATTTCCCCACCTATGATTGTGTTAAAAGATTATGTTAGTATGGGGCTCCCAAGAGAAAGGTGGTGGTCCATGTCAGGGAGATAATTTGAAAGCAATCATGGTGAAACATAATAAACAATGTGTAATGTTGTATCATGAACCAAGCTATGGTTAAAGATGTATTTCCCTTATGGTCAATGGTTAGTTTTATCATCCACTAAACAAAGACACAATTAGAGAATCTCATAATTATTCCACCTATACATAATATATTTCATTTTCATTATTAAAGTAGTTATGTTTTATATTTTTATTTTTATCACCTAATAAATGAATTAATATTCTTGAAATATGGAATAAAACATACCCATATTATGGATAAATATTTTATCATAAATTTTCTTATCATTTATGAAAAATTAACTCAATGTTTACAAGGCATATGAAAAGATAATATTGGATTTATACATAAGGATAAAAAATCCATAAACAAAAAATATTAAGTTGGTATGGCCTTCCACTACTTATTTAAGAAACAAACTCATAGTTCAGAGTGCTTAACTAACCTTATATACGGTGATTTCAACTATCAGGGAACTTTTAGAATGCTATTTTTGGTTGACATGCCATGGTTTACATCAAGGGTTGACTGTATAAGAAGGATTTGGTGTAACTATGAGTAAAAGGTTGAGGAAACCTTAAAAATGGGATTTTATGACTGGGAGGTCCACTCAATGGATTTTGGAACAATGTGATAATGGATTTAGAATATTTTTCATACCTAAAACCTTTTAATATCTTGTCAAGCCCAAACCTAGGTCACTATAAGGTTTATAAAATCCACCTCCACTAGAATATCCAAGTGAAAATATATTCCAAAAATTATGGTGAGGGAAAATGGGTTTCAAAAAAAGTTGGAGATTAATGTAATTTGATTAATTAAAAATTTATTAATCTATATAGTAATGAAAAAATTAATAATAATCTAATATTAATTTTTAGAAAATAGAAAATCAAATGAATTATATAGTATCTCTTTAATCCATAATAGATAGGGATAAAATTTTCACCAAACTCAATTTATTGGTTGGGTATAGTAGATTTTTCATTATACAACACCACAAATGAATATCATATATTTTGGAAACCCCACTTCCTACACCACATGTTAAAGAGGATGATGAGGAAGAAGAATCTCTCTAAGTATAATATATGGGAGAAGCTATGGATGTAAAATGTTTCTTATTATCCTCTATGTATATGGATCTTTTGAAGAAATATAATGATATGGATGTATAAAAAATCATTAATCACCTAAAGTATCTCTATCAAGAGAATGTGAGATCCGAGATATATGAGATCTCCAATTCACTATTCATGTGCAAGCATGGAGAGTCATCACCACCTGAGTAAAATGATGTTATGATTATTAGGTACATTAAGTTCCTAGAAAACATGAGTTTTAATATGCCATATGAAATATACATAGATCTCATTCTATTATCACTACCTAAAAACATCATCTGTTATATTATTGATTTATAACAAGGGAAATAGTGAGAAGACACTTTAAAAACCATGTAAACTTATTATCCAACATAATAAATACATGGGGAGAAAAAAAAATCCAATCCACATGGTAAAAATAAAGAGCAGGAATAAGGAAAATGGGATTATGATTTGTTCAGTGTTTAAAGATTCATAGTATTTTCCCAATAAGAAAAAGATAGTCTAGAGGCTTGGAAATGAACCATATGTGGTATTTTTTCATTCAAAAAGTAGGGCCACTAGAAGAGAAATTTCAAAAAACCAAATATTCAAGGGGAAGCTTCAAGTTAATTTTTTATTCAGAGTTATCTTTCCTATCTATGATTTTTGTTTTATATACATTCTTTGATTCTCACATTTATTCCAAATATAGAAACTAGGTATATTTTAGATGATTATTAGGGATGATTTGGTTTTATGGGATTATAAGGGATAGAGTCTTGATATGAAATCTATTGGACACTACCACCTCACATTTACAAAACAAATGATTTTGGTTTTAAGTAACTATTATTATGTTCAAAGTGTTACCAAGAACATTATTTCCATTTCTCATTTTTATGTGGTTGATTTTTTTCAAATATTTAATTAAATGCTTCTACTATTATAAGGATTTAATATGTTATTGTATAAATAAAATTGAATGAAAATATTTATTATCAAATTACAGAACCACATATTATCAATATATAGAAGGATAAACACACGTGACTCATATAACACCCATATGTGGCATAATTTTCTTGGTAATATAAATGATAAGATTTTGAAAAATATATAAAAAGTTGGATACGTAGACTATTTTTTGCTTAATCCCCTTAAAATATTCCTTTCTTGTTTAAAACATAATATGACCAAACCACCAATTGGTGGTCAAGGTGAGATGGCCACAATGCATCTTGATTTGGTAGACACCTGTAACACCCTAAGGTTTTTTGAAATATTTTCCTTTTCAAATAAACATATGATTTTTTATATTTTTTATTACACTCAACACCTAGTTTAGCTCATTTTCACGAAGAAACTGATTTTAGATTGTGTCATACGGAACACCAAATTTATCTTTCATTAAACGCAATACTGAGTTTAACTAGAACATGACATACTATTAAAATATTATTAATTAATATGATATTTATCTACTAGCAATTTTAATGGTTATAAGGAATAATATTAACTAAATTATGAAAATATATTGTATAAAAATCTATATATAATGATTTCTTTGGTGACCAATTAATTATAATTGAAAAAAAAACATTTGAATATAATGGGAATATTTTCTAAAAACTATATTTATGTGCCTAAATATATTTTATTTTAGAAAAATAAATATATCAGTTGTTATGAATAATTTTAACTAAATTTCAAAATATATATACAATTAAATGTTTAACATTTAATTTATGTGTTTTCTATAAATGAAATAACTGGAAATATGATTTTATGCTTAAAAACTATATTATTATAAAAGGTAGTTTGTTCCATTTTAAACACTTATTTTAAATTATTTTCCAACAATTTTATAAAATATATTTTAAAAAAATAAATTAATTTTCTAAATATTATTTTAAAAATTTTCTTATGCTGATTTTTTGATAATTTTATAAATTTATAAATTTTTTTATAAATAGTTAAAAGTACTTGTTTTTATTATAAATTGTCATTTTAAATCATTTAAATACATAATAACAGTTTTAAGATGGTTTTAATGGTAAAATTAGTTCTTGTATATATATATTATTCTGATTTCATACATTTTAATCAACATCGTATTTAATTTTCATATAAAAAAAATTAAAGTTTTGAACATTTTCTCTTGGGAAACATGTTTTCCTACCATGTTTATGGGATCAATTCCTAATTAAATTTCTCCAATTCTCTGAATCAAATTTTGAAACATAGATTCCATATTTTTAATCATAATAATTAATATTATCAAATAAGGTATAATTATTTTTTGACCATAATTAATTGAAAAATAGTAAACATTATTTATCTGGTTGAAGATAAAAATAGGTTTACCAGGGGTTAGCCTAAAAGTAATATGGGTTAAAAACAACCAAAAAAAATTTCAACACCCATTGGATGGATGTATTTAAAAACTATATATTGTAGGATTGATAATGGACTATTTTGGAGCCTTGTGAAATGTGAAAAATGTGGTCACACCATTTTATTTTTCAAATTTATAAGATTTCCACTCACCTAACTTATATAAGGATACTCCGTCTGTTATACTACTCAAACTTCTAGATAATTTTTTTTCATCATATCCCAACCAAAATAACTTTATTAATTCTTTATTCTCATCTTAGAACCCTTAATTTTTTCTTTAAATCTAACCTATGTTTTTTTTAGTGAAAAACAAATGATGTTATCTGAATAAGAGGTAACATCCCTAACTAAGTATTTTATTTTATTTTCTCCTACACCTCCTAAAATTATTATTAATATATTATTATATAATAACTTAAATATATTACATATAATTAGATGATATTATGTTAATGTAATAGCTTAAATCATTCTTCTCTTACATTAAATGGGATTCAAAATCATCATTTGTGTGTGTGGAGGACTACTTCATTGCGAAATGATGTTATTCATTCTCAAGAAACACATCTCAATGATGGATATAATGAGGGATTTATTTTTTTATATTATATTTATGATATTATTATTCTTCTAGAATAATAATAATAATAATATAACATGTTCCTTCTAACCATTAATTATGTTGGAATATGATAACATTATTCGTGTGTGCGGTGGACTACCACCTCACACAAAAAATGTGATTTTTTACACATTACATAAAGGTTAACAAGGATGGTGTAGAGATACCCTTCCTTAGTAGCCTAAAGAAAGTGCTGAATTTATTACATTGTCATAATATAAAAGTAATCACATCCCAAAGGATTGAATTTTTTTGGAAATCTTGGTAAACTAAATACATACTTGAGTCTTACATTACATTGGAATTCACAAATTACAACATTTTTTTTGAGAATAACAATACTCCCTCTAGAATTTCCTTGCATATAAAACATAGTGATCTTCATGGATTAATGTGAAAGGATAAAAATGAGGGTGAGATAAAATTATTAGTAATGGTTATGTATAACACAAGAAACCGTGAATTAATAAGCATAATCAATATTAAGAGGTAAATAACTTAATACACAAGCCATATAATCGATAAAAATAAAGTGCACCCAGAGATAATATAAATGTGTAAATATCATAGATAATAAACAATATGGAAAATAAAATATCTAAAAACGAATTTACATTAAATAAGGTCACTATCATGACAAGATAATGCGTAATTAATATGGGATGATAAATAAATGATAACACATTTCATTTAATAAATGATCTGAGAAATAAATGAATCCATATATACTGTCATAGATTAAATATCTTGGATAATAATAACAACTGAATTCTCAATGAATGAAATGTTTAATTATTGGATGTTATATCACAGACACATTATATAACTACCATCAAGACATTTTATACTAGTATAATGATGGATTTCTAATTTTTCTCATGATACATACTAATTCATCATCTTTCTATGAAATACTTGGCTACACCCATAACTAATGCTCTAACTAATTTCTCATATATTAAATAATCAATTTATTATATAAATCAATATGAATTAACATCAAAAACTCTAATTGTGTAAAGGATTCTAATTTATTAATATTTCCCTAAATAAAAAATCCAATTAAACATAGAAAAAATATATTTAGAAATGGTATATGATCTAATAAAAAATCCTTGATAAATAATATGTATATTTTGGTGAAGTTTAATTTCCAGTGATTAAATGAAAGTGAACATATCAAGTAAAAGTTATTAACTAGGAAAATGAATCATGGTTTAATTTCAATAATATACTTGGTCAATATAATCATAAATCATCCCGAGATAGAATAATCATGATATCAAAATAACATATCCACATGTGAGTATATGTAAAACAAAGGTTTTCATCATGACCCCGACCCCATAATCAAAGATTTTGGACTACTACCATTACCTTGACAGGATTAAAAGGAATCAAATCCTAAAGCATTGAAATTTTTTGTAGTCTTGGTAAACTATATAAATACAAACTTCGTTAATTTCAAATCAATAAAAAACTAGAACATAATATTTTTACAATAACATCATTACATATAGTGTATCCCTACATATCATTCATAATAAACTTCATGAAATCCTTGGGAAAGGAAACAAAATAAGGGTGAGCTCAAATTCTCCATAAGGGTTAAGTAAAATGGATGTAATCATGAATAAATAAGGGCCATCAATTTGAAAAGATAAATAACTGAACAAAAAATCCATGTAATGAATTAACTGATAAGTAATACACAAATAATATGGAAAGTTAATTTATGGAAAGAACATGCCATCTAAATAACATGAATATTAGGATAAAATTAGGTATAATAAATACATCGTGGTAAATTGTAACAACTATAAACCAACTTTCCCATAGTAGGTGGTTACTTTATTACATTGGAATCAGGTACCAGGAATCATATCCTAATGAACCGATCAGTTTAGTAGTCTTGTAATACTAGATATATACATGAAACTAATTTTACACTAGGAATAGAAAAGAAAACATAATACATAAAAATATATATAAAAGTCATCCTTGAAAAAATAATTCAAAGATCAATTGTTCATAACATGAGGAATGTAGACAAAATAAGGGTGATGTCAAATGATAAGTACGGGTTAAGTATAAAGAAATATAATGAATAAATTTAGATAATTAACATGTAAAGGTATATAACTATGCACATATTCTATAAATAAACAACTTAACCATTATATGGTAGGAATACCAGATGATCAAATAATGTCATATATATTATCACATGAGCTTGGAACATGAACATGTATATTCTTATAAATTGATTTATTAAATGGAATAAAAACAGATATGGAATGAATATTATTAAACATATAAAATATTAAGATATATCCTTTAGATAGTTACTATCATGGTCAATCCTATTTCTTGTTTAAATTTTTCACTATAAATCTATCTGATTTGGCCAACTGATTCACATCATGAGACTACCAATGTATTGAGAGGTTATCTATAACTGCCCCAAACCCTTGTTTTTCTATCTAAAGAATTGATAATTTATCCAATAATCAACTTAATTAATAAAAAATTATATGAAATAAAATATCTTCACTGAATAAAATATATGTATTTATTAAAATTTCAAAAATTAAATAAATTACTTTCAATGTAAATAACGTATGTAAAAAATGGAATAAAATTTACCTAATAATAAAATTAATAAATTTTTTGTATCAACTAAAAATCAACATAAAAAATTATAGATACAACATAATAAAATAAAAATTTATTTCAAACATAATCTTAGCATGAAATAATCAATTATGTAGATGATGAACCCAATGAATGGAAATTGAGTTAAGTAATCTCGTACCACTTTGTAATCAATTGAATCATATGCCACATAAAGTAATATTTTTCAAATGTAACATTTAATAACATTCATATTATTAGATTAATGTTATTATATATCAATTTTTAGTATATATACACCACAAACAATAAATAAGTGGTGAATAGGGAATATATCTCACAAAAGTAAAAGTTGGAAGAGAAACCCCTTAACATGTGATTCTATTTATTGGTACATACTTTAACATCATTTATAATGTTTTTAATAATGTTTTTAATTCATTAAAGAAATATATGAATATTTGTAAGACCTTAAATTATACTTTTATAAAATCTTACATGTCACGAACCAACCTGGGCCGACCTTTAACTGGTCACCCGTGTTGGCCCACGGAATGGCCCGAAAGACGTTCTCGATCCCCACAGACATAAAACTAGTGTCAGGCATCAAAACACGTAGCTGGGAATGATTTATCCCAAAAAAAGATATATAAATATAAATAAATCAGAAAAAATAGGTGAATATTAATAGTAAAAATAAAATAAAGATAACCTACTTGACATACCTCCAAGTGAAACCATGGTTCCCCACCAAACATAGAACCAAACTCACTCCAAGAGCGATCCTAGACTAATAAATGAATCTGAAAAATAAATTAGGCACAAGAACTAGACGCTTAGTAGGAGAGCTAAGGAATAAATACACCCTATTCCCTTACCTATAGAAAAAATCCAATTATGCTAGTTTGAAAATCTGACATAATAAAGGAATGTTTTTCATTCTTTTAAAATTCAAGTAACATGTTTCACCTTTAAAGAAAACACATCACTTAAATATATTTCAAAGTAGATTCGATGCTTACATTAACACATAGAAGTGAATGGAAAATACATAGAATTCAAGTATGGTTTTCAAAATAGAGGGAGCATGCATGAAACAACTGAAACCAAAATCATTCCACAAGCACCAAGTCATAAATGAGCACCATGATCTAATACCCTAACGTTGATATCGCTCATGTGGGTCCCTAGAAACTCACATATCTATGTAAGAGTAACCATAAACAATGTATATTCTTGTGCATGATCCACTTTTAGGGAACATACCCATAAACTAGAAGTCCCCAACATCATCATAAATGTTTAGTTATTGTTGTAGTGTTAAAATTACTAAGTGATGTAGGGATGAACCACTCCAAATCCCTTGCATGCTAGAACTAGTCTGCCAACCTAGATTCCAGGGGTTTACCCTGTGCTCTATTTCAATTTTATTTCTCACATGCACACCAAATCCACTGTCATGCCTGTTACACACAACATTTATAATTTGGTATTCCACTTTCATAAATTTTAAAGCACAACCAATGGACTCTCTTGAAAACAACCCATTTCCCTTAGGAAAACCCACTTTCAAGCCATTCGCATCTTAAAAACTTTCAAAACCATATTTTCACCACAAACATAAGTCATGACACCTTTTTAAGTGAAAAAAAAATTCAAAATCATTTAAAAGACAAATTGAACAACCATATAACCACAACTTTAAATGAAATCATTACACCTTACATAATTCAAACTATTCATTTTAAAGGTTTAAAATAAAATCTATCAACCAAGTTCGAGGCCTTTTTTAAATGTCCATGAAAAATTATGTATATGTATATAGAATATGCATTTCATATAAAAATGGAAAACACATATAAAAAACAAGCAAGAAATCAAGGAATTCAAGTTAAAGACTTAGACATAGGGAACCTACCTCTGGGTGGAATCAAGCCATCCACTTCATCTCTTGGCACTTTTTAACCAAATTTTGATTTTTCCCCCACAAACATATGCACCTTCGCATACATTCATGAACACCTATCCCCTATGCACACATTTACATACACCATAGGCATGTGTAAAGGGATCCTTACAAATATGCTTATATGCATATACCAGTCTCCACTCACCTCCGTATATATTTTTATATATACACATATGCACACCTATCCCTATACATGTACATTAAATTCCATGGATGAAAATACATGTAATGGGGGGACCTACATGTATATATTTACCTACCTATGCACACACAGGTGATTCGCCCTTGGACCAGAGAATCGAAACCACTCGGAACAGTCCAACAAAACTACACAACTATTAAATGAATCAAATAACAACTTAATAAAACACACCCAAGATGAAAAACTTGAACTTAATCCAAAAATACACTCAAATATTTTGTTTAAAACCAAATTCACACCAACATCATACCGAAACAAAAAATGCAGCCCTTGCATCATTTAATAAAAAAATTACATGTATTATAAAATGAACTCAAATAACACAACATGAGTTACACAAGAAAGACACTAAATTTCAGATAAAAACACTACTTTAAAACTGAATTCTTAATCCATCCTGTCAAAAATGGATTTTTCACTAAATGATATTTTGTATGGACCTTAAAATAATTAAATATCCTAATTTAGATGGTGAAAAACTAAGAAGTGGAAAGAAAATATCACCTCAGATAATGAAGACCAACCAAAACAAGCCAAACCGCTTCACCATGAGCAGCGGTTGTCGAACTACGCATCCAAGGGTCCTGAGAGACCATTATCACAACTCTAGTACAAAATAAGACTAATAAATTTGATTACCCAAAGACCTAGGGTTCGGGTGAACCTGATGGAGCGATGGATATGCCGAATCGAGGCCAGAAATAGGTTGGATAAGGGAGAAGAGGCTATACCTTGGTGATTCTGACAATGAACTTTTAGAAATTCAGCCCCAAAATCTCGGATCGAAGGAGGGTCATGGAGGGGGTCGCGCAGCTCACACGTTGGAGGGTCTCAGCAATGGGGGGTTTCACCATGCAGGTTTTAGTGGGGTCGGGACAGGAGGTCACTAAGGAAAGGGGAGCTCAGGAGACGGTGCGTCGCGCGTCCAAGAGGAAGGGGGTGGGTGTCATGTTTCAAAGGGGGGAGAGAATCAGGTGCACAGAGAGGAGGACCTCTCTAGGGATTCCAAACAGAATAAAGAAAAAATAACAAGGAAAAAAAGTAAATAAAGACTAATAATAATAATAATAATAATAATAATGATATTAATAATAATATTATCCCAAAAAAAGTCATAAATGAAAATGAAAATTCAACACACTAGGTCGGGGCATGGCATTACCACCCATTCATTAATAGTATTTCATTATTTTCACTATTTTGGGTGTGTTCAATTCATGGTCTCAAGATCGGTTCATTTGTGTATATTTAGGGATTTTTTTATCAAATTAAAATAATAATCTAGAAGTAAAGGTAAATGGTATTAATTAATTTCAATATGTTTAAATGTTCCAATATTTTATTTTTATTTCTGAAATGATGATTATTCATTTAATAAATTGTAAATTATATTTATGTTTAGTTTATTTTGGCGGTTTTTTCTAGCATCATAGAGTAGTTTCATTTTATTTAAATATGATGTATATATGTTACTTATATAAAATGAAATAGTTTATAATCGAAGTTTTAAAATAAAATTTAAACAAAATAATTTTTTTATGTCCAATAAAGAAGATGATAATATAAAATGAAAAAAATAATAACCCATAGATGCGATTAATGGGAATAATTTAGACAATAGTTTTGTTTTTTTGAATAATAGGATGTAAAAAGTGATAAATATACAATATTACTTTATAAACATAAAAAATAATGTATATAAATGATTACAGAGTTATAATTCTTTAATGGATCAGAAATGTTAGGAGAATGCATATCAAGAAAATAAATTAAGAGAGGTGCTTTGAAAAATTTACCTCTTTAATATCACCAACATGAAGAATCCCATAAAGACATTGGAAATGGTATATGGGTGAGAACAGTAGCCCATGGATAAGTGATAGTTTGGAATTGTGGTTTAAATATATATTTTATGAGATTTAATGGTTTTTTAAGAGAAATGGAGTGGTGATGGGTGGTATTTACACATGAGGATAGGTGGTTTGATGTGATTAAATAATGATTATTTTTTATTTAAAGGCAACCACACTGATGTGGAATTAATTAAAAGGACATTAATAGATATTTAATGTTTTTAATTATGTTTATGGTTGAGAAAAAAATTAACCACCCCTTTAATGTTGTATTTTATAGTCATTTCAATCTTTTACCTTTTAACTTTATCCCATTTTATTATTTTATATATATCACAGTAAATATTTCTTTTTAATTGGTAAAATTTTTATTCCAAAAAATGAAAATTAAATTAAAATATAATTTGGAATTTTTTTTATTCATTTGTAATCCATTTTACAAAATTTATTGCACATAATTGGAAAAATGAGATAGGAAATTAATCCTACAAATGTAATGAGAAATCGAGTTTTTAATGTGAAAATATTCAAAAGATTTAAATGATTTCTTATCCAATTTCAATGTGAAATTGACTATAATGTCAAAAATTGGATTTATTGATGTATAATTTAAATAAGTTTACTTTAAAATCAATTTAAAATATAACTTAACTATATAAATAAATCATATGAAAATGCAATTTTCAATTAAAATTCAGTATTTTTCACTACTCATCAAAAAACTAAACTTCTCTGAAAAAGGCCCAAATTTATCTATAAGATAATATAGATATTACTGTTTCAATAGGAATTTTAATTTTTAAAATATAATTTATAAAATTTATTTTTAAAATAGGTTCGTGTTAAAAGGCTGCAAAATTTTCTATTAGAAAAATGTAGATTTTATAATTAAAATTGGATTTATTCTTATTTTAATATTATACTACATATTTGATGAGTTTTTAAAAATTTGATAAAATATATAAAATATAAAATTCATTAATATATTTCAGTACAAGTGATTAATTTAATTTATTTAGAGAAAATTGCATTATGGAAATAAAATGTTTTTTCTATAAAAACACATCCTTTATGTTCAGTAGGTTTTTAAATTTTCCTTTTTAATTATTTGGTAACCAATGAATTAATTTTATAAATTTGTTTCAACTATATTATCCTAATTTAGTGAATCCCATTCATTCCTTCAATTCCAATGACCATGTGATAACTACCAAAATTATGTAATATATTTAATTGTTTGTTTTAGCTCAATGTTATGTGTAAGATAAGTTATTGAACATAGTTTTATTACAAACAGATTGGGGTTTTATATTATGCCATATTAAAATAAGTTCTTCCTATAGATTTTAAATTTTAATTGATAATGATAGATATAAAATTTTAAAAAACATTATGGAAATCCCACATCCTAAAATGGGTAAATATGGATTCTTCTTAAAAGGTGGGAAATTAAAATTCAAAGTCCAACAAATTACTAGGTTTCAATATAGGAGAACATTAGTTGTAAGTAAAAAAATTTAAATTTATAATAAATCTAACTACCATGTTATGAGGGGGTGTGGTAGAGAACATGGTCATTAGAAATAAAATAACCACAAATCCATAAACTAGAGGTGTGAAAAATGGTGTTTGATATCATCAATAATGATGATAATAAGACACCATTTTTCATTTCAAGTCCCTTTTCCCTAGATTTGATAAATTATTTCACTCTCAAAGAATATAATAGAAATTATAACTAAATGATATATTTATATTTAATAAGCACAATATCATCCATTGGTTATGACTTGGACAATTTATACTTCATTGATCAGCACAGTTTGCATCATATAGTAGAGGGGTTATTAATTTCGAAAATATTGTTCAAGGTTCAACATAAAATGTTTATAAAATGTTTATTCTTATTAACTTTTCAAAATATCAATAACCAAAACTATAGAAATTGGGTTACTGAATTTGAAAAATGAACATACCATTATTTCTTCAAATTAGACAAGGTTTCTCTTAATCGTCACATACCATACATGTGAATGCCATATTCATGTATTCTATTGAAACATGGTAATTAAATGAATTAATATAAATCCAAATTTAAAACATTCATTATTAATTATTTATTATCTAAAACAATTATGAGATATATTCATTTTTTTGAATTATTTCAATGTTAGCATGACCCCTTAGCCAACGAATCATTAAAAAATTTCATGGTATTCAGAAATATCTAATTTACATAATAAATTTAGATAATATATTTATCCAAACATCATTATCTCAACAAGAGAAACATATTTAGGTTTATCTTTCTCTCAATCATTTGTCTTCAAAAAATGTAAAATTTCTACTGAATCAATTTTATTAGTACCATTTAAGACAAAATTTCAATTACATAAAGAAATAGAACTATAGTAAATTAATTATATATTGTATAATTCTTAAAAATATAATTTCATAGACTAACTTTATTGGATCTAAATTCAAAATTGTAAAAAACATTCCATTTCGGCTATATCAATAGCAGAATCTTGACCACGATCCTTAAGAGTCTTATGAGGAATATTACCTAAATTCTTTGGTAATTAGTTTTCATATTACCAGTATTCTTATAGTTGAAAAATATCACATTTATATATTCTTTCATTACCTTTCAATCATAAGCCTGGTAGACTTTCACTCCACACTTATAAAAAACTCACATTCCCTTCATGAATGTACCAAGGTGTTCCTTCCCAGATTATCACATGGGAAAAACACTTCTTTCCCTTCTTCCCATTATCCATCTTTTACTATGATGTTATATTCTTCAATTTATTTCATTTAAATTCAAATGACATAGAGAATTGTTTCCTTACCTTGATAGCACATGGGACTATATATTCATATAATGAGAAATTTTTAAATATGAGTTCCCTTTGGAGTAATTTCTTTAACACATAAAATAAATGATAAATATTACTCCTTCGGTTATGTATCTTGTCAACATAATTCCTTCACAATCCATTAAACTGGTATTCATACATAACAACATTCTCTTTCTCTTTTTGTCTAAAACTCATGAATTTCCTCTCCATATCTTCTCATAGTTTGTAAGGGAAATATTTTTCTGATAAAATATCCTTATAATTCTTCCATTACAAGATTTATATTTCCTCATCCTTCTTTGTGTTTTGAATTAATGACCACCATTGATCTGTATAAAAAATGACGTGATAAATTCTCATTAAAATCTTTTATCTTTCATGACTTCCACAAGTAACAAATGTCTTCTCTAAAGTACTTATCCATTTCTTAGCTACAAATTGATTTGTAGTCCAATTGAAGGATAGAGGTTATTATCACATGTAGTACTATAACACTATTATAACACCATGTGGATCATTATTCTCCGTATGAAAAATGTTATTTCCCATAACTAAATTCAATTTTCCATATAAATTTTTAATTATTTTAGCTCTAGTTATAGCTCCAGCTCCAGCTTCCATACCATTATCTTTCCCAGGTGGGAAAAACCTACATTGATTATGTTCATTGATTTGATTAACATTCCTTTTACTAGGGATCCATTTCCAAATAATATCATAAAATGGATTAGATATTAACATTATGAATTATAATTCATAATATCAAAACCATGTAAACTAATCTATAATTCATAAGATTAGTTTTTTTGGATATATTTCCAAATCCAATAATATGATTTCATTATCTATTGTATGTTTTCTTAAATTAAATTTCCATGGTTTCTACTAAACCGACATCTAATACCAACTGCAACGACACTGACCACACTATCTCAGAGTCATTGGTTGCAATATTACATTTACATTAGGTAAAAGGAATCATATCCTAAAGGACTAATTAGTTTATTAGTCTTGAAGAACTAGATATATATATATGATACCCATTTTACATTAGGAAAAGAAAATAAAACATTATATTTAAAAAATCTAAAAAATTTAATCCTTGAAAAACTATTTCAAGGAAATCTTCTTCAAAACCTGGGGAAAGGAAAAAAATTAAGGGTGAAATAAAATTCATTGCAAGGGATAAATACGGTGGAAAAATAATGAATAAATGAAAATAATTAAAATTTAAAGATAAACAGTCATGTACAAATTCCATTAATCAATAACTTGAGCAATATATAGTAGGAATAAAAGATGGTAAAATAATTCCATCTAAATAATCAAAGAGTTTGGAGGATAACCTTCAATATTATAAATAATCGATTAATCACATGGAATAAAAATAATGATAGAATTAATAATGTCGGACAACAGAACAGTGAAGATATATCCTCTTGATAGTTTCTATCAATGTCAATCCTCTTAATAGTTTAAGATTTTGGGTCAAATCATGTCTGATTTGGTCAACTTATTCTTCTCATGATACTATCGATTCATTGAGTTATTATATATAGCCGAGACCCCCCCCCCAATGTTTACCAATCCAAACAAATCCTCATATATCAAAAAAATATTTAATTAATTAAAAATTTCCTTATTTTCAAATATCATATTTGAATAAAGGATACGTATTTATTAAAATATACTAAATCAATCAAATAACATTCAAAATAAACACCATTTGTAGAAATAGATTATGTTTTTTAAAATAATAAAATTAATATATTATGTGTATCCACTATAAGTCCACATAAAATAAGTGTAAATACAATATAAGAAAATAAAAATTCATTTGACACAAAATCTCATAAATACATAATCAATGAAGTGGAATTTTAACCTAATGAATTGAAATTGTGTTAATAAATCACTTAACAATTTTCAATCAGTCAAATCATATTCCCTATAGAATAAAAAATTATTCAATGTAATAATTAATACCCTGAATATGACTATATTCATGATATGATATATAAAAGAGAATTACATATACACCACACACAAGAAATTAATGATGAATAAGGATAATTATTAATGGAAGTAAAAGTGATATTAGAAAGAACTTACTTAATGCTTCCCTTTTGTGGTACATAATTTTACCTCTTGTATAATGGTTTAAGGAATTTTATCAATTTATTACATAACTGAATAATTTTTATAATATCTTATTTTATATTTTTAAAACTACTTACCACCAATTAGTTAATAATATTTTATTATTTCCATTTTTGTATGCATTCGATTTGTGGTTCTTTGATCAGTTAATTTTATTATATTTATGGATTTTCATGTCAATTGGAAAAAAACTTAAAAAGTTAATGGAATTACATTAATCCACATTTATAATTTTAAATTATCTCATATATCATTTTTATTTATGAAATGAGTATGATACATTAGATAAAATATTAATTATAAATGTATAGTTCATTTTGGCCATTTTTCCGACCCTCACAAACTGTTTTTGTTTTATTTTAATATTTTGAGTATATATTAGTTCCCAAACATTAAATAGGTTATAATATAATTTTTAAAATATATTTAACCATAATAATAGTTTTATGACAATCAATTAAGGTGTTAATAAAAATCAAAATTAATATTTTTGTAGGTGATTAACCACCATAATTTTGACAACAAGTTCTTTTCTTTGAATAAGAGGAGTTTCTAAAAGGTCTAGATAAAATATATTCCATTATAAAAATATAATAGTATTATAAAAATTATTTTTGAGTTATTATTTCTTGATGTATAAAATAGGTGAAGAGAAATTATAATAAGAAAAGAAATTAAGATAGGTGTTTTATGAAAATTATATATTATATATCACCTCCTTGAAGGATCCCTTAAATAACATGGAAGTGGTTTTATGGTGAGTCCAATGGGTCTTGGAGGAGGGTTAGTTAGGAGGATATTTTTTTGTATATATTTAATGAGATTAAAGGCTTTTGAGTAGAAATGGTTTGGTGAGTGGTGGTATTTATACTTCAGGAGGGGTTCTTCTATGTGATTGAATAATGATTATTTTATATTTAAGGCCTACCTAATTGAGGTAGAAATAATTACAAAGAATTATATTGATAATTAATAATTCTATAGGATTTTTATTTTTGAGAAACTCATAAAAACCCTATTTAAATTTTTAGTTTTTTTTAAGATTTTATCTTTCAATGTTAACAACTTTCATTATTTTATATATATTGTGGAAAATATTTCGTCTTACCATGGTAATACTTTGATTCCAAAAAATGAAAACGAAAAAATACCTAATTTTTAACTTATGATTCAAAATATGGAATCAACTTGATGAAATTATAATAATATAATTGTAAATATTATATGTAAAATTAATAACATGTATGCAACAAGAAAGCGGGTTTTAAAGTGGAAAAGATCAAAAGACTGAAATGTTTTCATATCCAATTTCAAAGTAAATTTGATTCTAATTACCTAAATTGAATCTATTTATGTCTAATTTAACTAATTATAATTTACAAACAATTTATAATATAATGTTAAGATATAAATAAAGTAGGTGAAAATGCTGTTTTCAATTAAAATTTAGTATTTCACATCATTTAGAAACAAATGAAACTTATCCAAAAAAGGCAATAATGTAAACATAATCTAATTTTGACATTAAGATTTTAAAAATTATTTTTCTTTCTTCAAATAAAATTTATAAAAGTGTGATAATTTACATTAAAAAATAGGTGTTCCATTAAAGGGGTTCAATTTTCCTTTTAGAAAATACAAATTTTTAAGTTCAAATTAGATATATTACTATCTTATCTCTATAAAACATATTTTAAAAATTTGAAATGAATTTGAAAAAATATATAATATATACATTTAATTAATAAATTTCAATAATATTGATTGTTTTAATTTATTTATTTTAAATTCCATTTTGGGTAATAAAATAGTTTTTTATAAAAACGCATACTTTATGTTTAATAAGATATTTTATTCTCTATTCTATTTTATTAGTTACCAAGGAATTAATTTTATTAAAATGTTGAAAATTATATTCATAATTTAGTTAATCCCATTCATTCCATCCATTCCAACATCTGGTTGATAACTATCACAATTAAATAATAATATTTTATTGTTTGTTTATACTTGGTGTTCTGTGTAACGAAAACTATAGAACTTAATATTCTTATAAAAATATTGGGGTGTTATATAATACCATCATTAAATAAATTTCATCCTTCAAATTTAATCTTGTGATTGATAATCATGATGTTAAAATTTTAAAAAACCCTTGTAGAAATCCCACATTGTAAAAAGGACTAATAAGACTTCCTCTTAGAAGGAGGGAATGGAAAATGTGAAGTTCATTAGAAAACTAGGTTTCTGTATTGAAGAAAATTAGTGGGAAGTTAAAACATGGATATTTAAAAGAAATATAACAATCATGTTCTAATATAGAGTGATACAGAACAAGGTCATTGAAAAGTTATCAACCACAAATCTGTAAACCAAATGTGTGAAAAAAGGTCATTGACATCATAAAAATGATGATAATATGACAATTTTTTTTTGTTTCTGGACCATTTATCCATGATTTGGGGAATTATTTCACTCTTATATAATATAAGAAAAAAATTATTACTTGATTCATTTCTATTTCATTAGAAAAATATTATCCTATGGTTATTCCTTGAAATATTTTTACTTCATCAATCAACACGGGTTGCATCATATGGTAAAGTTAAATAATAATTTCTAAAAAAATTTAAAGTTCAACATAAAAAATTTCATAAATGGTAATCCTTATGAACCTTAAAAAATATCAAGATCTAAAACATTATATATAAGGACACTAAATTTCCCAAATGAATATATTGTCATTTCGTTAAATAACATGAGGTAGATCTTAATCGTCACTTACCAAACATGTGAATACCTTCATCATGTATTCTCTTGAAACATTCTAATAACTTGAATTACCATTAAAAAATATTGGAAGAATTTGTGATTACTTATTCATTTTTTAAAACACAAGATATTGGAAATATTCAATTTTTTTTAATTCCATAAATTTAATTATAACAACTTTTTCAAATAATCATTAATTTTTCAAAAGGTAGAAAGAACAATCCAATTTAATTTATCCATGTAAATAATATATTTATTAAAACATCATTATTTCAACATTAGGTACCACTTAAGGGATATCTTTCTTACAAAAATTTGTTTTAAAAAAGGTTCAACTTTTCTCTAAATCTATTTTCATGGTACCATTCAATATATGATTTCATATCCTATTAGAAATACTACTACTATACAATAAATATGTATTAAAAAAAATATTACAATGATAATATCATATAATATTTTTCATGGATCAGAATCCATGATCATAAAAGTCATTTGATTTCAAATATATCAATAACATAATCTTAACCTTGATCCCTTAGCTTCTTTTAAGGTATATTCCCTTTACCCATTAGGTATTTTTTTATAGTTCCCCAACTCATTATAGTTCAAACATTTATCATTCACACCTTATTACATTCCCTTTCAAAGACAAGCCAATTGGTCTTTCTCTCTATACTTTAAAAAACACACATACCCTTTAGGCAAGTATCATGGTGTTTCATTTCACAATTATGACATGGGGAAAATTCTTATTTCATATATTAACTTTGTCCACATCTTTATCTACTATTATTTTATTCTCTTTATTTCCATTAAATTCATAACAAATAGATAACTTTTTCTCTGTATTGATTGAACATGATACTATATCTTCATATCATTCTAGATTTTCGGAGACATGATTCCTTTAGAATAATTGATTTATCCAATTAAAGAAATGATCATTATTTAAATTTGGGTTATGTTTGTAGGCCACAATGTTACATGATAATATTATAAACATGGGTCTATACTTAGAGAAATTATCATCCATATTTTATATTAGATTCAAGAATTATCTCCCCAAATCTGCTCGTAGTTCATGAGGGAAATATTTTTCCAAGAAAAGTTCCTTAAAATACTTCCAATCTATGTTTTCTATTTTTTCATCCTCTTTTTTCTCTGAAACAATTATTACCATTGATCTACATCACCAATTAGATAATAAATTACCACCTTCTCCCTTTCATTACATCCCAAAGTGAGAAATATCTACTATAAAGAACATATCCATTACACTACAAATGGATTACTAGTCTGAATAAATGATAGAGATTTTTGTTGCATGAAACATTATGTCATTGTTAAAACACATTTTGGATCAGGATTCTCAATATGGATGTTTTTATTTTTCATAACATGAGTTCATTATCCAAATATAGTTATAATTTTTTGGTCTCTATCCTTATATCCAGCTCCATCATTAAGGCCATTATATTTCACAAGAGGTAAATCACTACATGGATTATGCGCATTGATATTGTTCCACTTCCTTATGATGAGACCCATTTATAAATAATTTCATACAATTGATTAGATCATAACATTATAAAAAATAATACATAATATCTAAACTCTATAATATCCAATAATATCTAAAGCATAAGTTTACATTATTTGGATATATTTCCAAAATCTATTATTGGATTTCATTCTATAAACAATTTTTTCTTAAGTCTAGTTCTCAAGGTTTCTATGAAACTTCTATCTGATATCAACTGTGATGATCCTTACCCCATTAACTTTGAGTCAGTTGTTACATTATTACATAGACATTAGGAACAAGGAATTTCATCCAAAAAGGCCGATCAATTTTGTACTATTGAAGAACTATATACATATATGATACCCATTTTTCAATGGGAATAGAAAATAAAAAATAATACATAAATTTTTTAATAAATTTCATCCTTGAAAAACTCATTCAAATACATATTCTTCTTAACATGGAGAAAAGAAATAAGATAAGGTTGATCTCAATGCTCAATATTGTTTATGAATAGTGGAAAAAATAATGAATAGTTGATCATAATTAACATGGAAAGGTAAATAAATGATCACAAATTCCATTAATCAATAAAAATGAGCATAATATGATAGGAATAAAATGTGATCAACTAATTCCATATAAATAATCACATGAGCATAGAAGTAAACCCTGGATATACTAACTAATTGATTAGTAAAATAGAATAACAATAATAATCGAATGACTAATTTTGGATCGATGAACTATCAAGATATATCATAAATAATGTTACTATTGATGTTAATCCACATTTTAGTTTAAGTATATGGTTTGAAACCCATCGGATTTGGCCAAATCATTCATCTCATGAGGCTTTCAAAGCATCGAGTGGCTATCTGTAGCAGTGATCCACCCATGTCAACAATTACAAATAATTCATCATATATTTAAAAATATATTTAATTAATAAAAAATCTTCTTTATCATCAAATATCCACATTGAATAAAATATACAGTTTTATAGAAATTTCCAAAATTAATCAAATAAGGTTCAAAATCAAAACTTTTTGTATAAATAAAATATGCTTTCCAAAATAATCATATCAATTGATTATGTGTATCAACTATAAATCCACATAATATAAGTGTAAATAAAACCAAAAAAAGTCAGAATTCATTTCACACATAATATTAGCATGACATAATCATTGAAGTATAATTTTATCCCAATGAATGGATATTGTGTTAATTAATCCCATACCACTTTGTAATCTATCAAATCATGTGCACTATGAAAGTAATAATAATAAAATGTAATAATTAATATCATGAATATGATTGGATTCAAGATATTACATATGAAAGTGCATTATATATACACCACACACTAGAAATAAGTGGTGAATAAGGCATATTTCTCATAGAAGTAAAAGTGATAATGGAAAACCCTTACCTCACGATTCCCTTTACTGGTATGTACATTAACCTCATATATAATGGTATAAATAATGTTATTAATTCATTCCAGAATTATAATAATTTTTAAAAAACCTTATTTTGTACTTTTGAAACATCATACCACCCATTAATTAATAATATTTTATTTTTCCATTATTTTGGATGTATTCGATTCATGGTTTCATAATCGGTTCATTTGTGTATATTTATGGATTTTCTAGTCAAATGGAAATAAAATCAGAAAAGTAAAATTAAATGGTTTTAATTCACTTCCAAAATTTTAAATGGTCTCATATATCATTTTATTTTTGACATCAGGATGATTCATTTGATAAAATGTCAATTATAAATGTTTAGTTTATTTTGGTGGTTTTTCTTTCCATTAAATAAAGTTTCATTTTATGACAAATTATATTTTTTTTTTGTTACAGATCATAAAATATGTTATAATACACATTTTAATATATTATTTAATTGGAATAATATTTTTATGTCCATCCATGAATGCATTAATGGAAAAAAATAAAAATTTATGGACGCGATTAACCGATATAATATGGGAAATAGTTTCCTTTCTTAGAACATGAGATATTAAAAGAGATAGATAAAATATATTCCCTTATAAACCTAAAAATATATTATATAAATGATTATGGTGTTATCAGGCCTTGATGGATGAAGGAGGTGACTAGAAATTAGAAGAAGAAAAGAAATTAGGATAGATGCTTTGAGAAAATTATCTTTTGAATATCATCACTATTAGAAGAAAAGAACCTAGAGGTGGGAGGAGTAGGGAGGATAGGTTTTGGAAAATATTTGAGAATATTCAAGTATTTTTAGTAGAACTGGTGTATTGATTGGTGGTATATATACTTGAGAAGGGATTCATTTAAATGATTAAATACTGATTATTTTATATTTAAAGCCAACCACAATGAGGTGGGATTAATTTAAAATAATTAGACGAATAATTAAATTTGTAACGACAGGTTATATTATAGAAAAACATTAAATCCTAGTTTAAATTTTTAGTTTTTAGGTGTTATAACTTTTTACTTTTTAACATTAACCTCTTTCATTATTTTTCCTATGCCACGGTAAATATTTCTTTTTACCACGGTTAATTTTTAATTTCTAAAAAATGAAAATAAACATACTACTTGATTTTGAAAGTAAAATTAAAAATTTGAAATCCATTTTACCAAATTCAATTCATATAATTGTAAAGATGATATTTAAAATTAATTCCACAAACGCAACGAGAAAGTGAGTTTTTAAAGTGTAATAGTCCTAAAGTCTAAAATTTCTTCATATCTAAATTATATGTGAAATTGACTCAAATTACTAAAATTGGATTTACTGATGCGTAATTAAATTAACAATACTTTAAAAATAATTTAATATATAATTTAACTATATAAATAAATTTGATGAAAATGAATATTTCATTTAAAATTCAATATTTTTCTCTATTTATAAAAAATTAATCTTCTCCAAGAAAACACCATAATTTATACCTAAGATAATTTTTTATTAAAATTTAATAGATGTGTTTTATTTTTTCAAATATGTTTTATAGAAGTGTCAAATTTTACTTTGAAAATAGGTACGCCTTAAAAATAAGGAAAAAATTTCTTTTAGAAAAATATAGCTTTTATGCTTAAATTGGATTTATTCTAATATTAAGTCTATAAAACTCTTTGGATAAATTTAAAAACATTTTTTAAAATAAATATTATAAAAAATTAATTAATAACTTTTAGTAGGGGTGACTAATTTAAGTTATACAGATAAAATTCCATTGTGGGAATAAAAATAGTATTTTTATAAAAAATATCCTTAATGTTCAATTGGTGTTTTTATTTTCATTTGTAATTTATTTTTAAACAATAAAATCATTTCATTAACATGAGCTAAAAATATTTTCATAATTTAGTTAATCTCATTCTGTCTATCCATTCTGATGGTTAGGTGAAAACCTTCACAATTAAATAATAATATTTAATCATTTATTTAAGCTCAGTGTTTTGTGTAATGTAAGATATCGAACATAGTGTTCTTTTAAAACTCTTAGTGTGTTACATAAATAACATATAAAACATTCCATTTAATCAATATGATGAGAATGAAATGATTTCCTATATTTTATCATAGTGAAACTATCATGGATAATAATAACTACATACTGAATGGAGGTAATGTTTATTTGTTGGACGACATGTTTATTAGGCACATAAAACATTTACTGTAAAGTCCTTTCACATGATGGTTTAAAAAATGCTACTCTAAATACCTTTCACAATATAGTTTATAACATTATTGGTTATAAATTTGAGAGTTTCTCCTCGAACTGATTTCATCTCATAAGACTATTTTTTCGTTGAGGTGATTATTTTAAATGGTACCCCACCCCTGGAATACCTTACAAATGATTCCGCGTATATTTAATAATAAATTTATCTCATAAACAATGTTTCATATCAAATATCTTTATTGTTTAAAGGATAAAAATTTAACAATATTTCCCCAATTGATAAATAAATTTCAATGTAAATACTATATGTATAAATGGTATATAAATATGAAAATAAATGTTTCTTTTAAAAATAATATTGATATTTAGGGGAAATTTAATATCCACGATAAATTTAATAATTCATGGTAAATTTAATCATAAGAAAATGAATCATGGAAGTGAATTTCGATCATTTACTTGGAAAAAAGTGAGCATAAACCATCCCTAATAATATTAAAGACATTATCAATCCAATATATACCCATTGGGGTACAAATAAATGGATCTTTTCATTGACGTATATAAATACCATAAAATATCATTAAAACCATTCTTGAGGAAATGATCCATTTCATTATGAAAACTATTTTTTATGGAAATCAATTTTAAAAAAATAAAAAAATAATTGAAAATACATTTCTTTTAAAATATCATTTGAAAGTAATAAAATAATCTTGAAAAAATTTGTGTGTTCATGATGACTTGAAATTCTGTTCATGTTGTATAAATTAAAACAAAATTTCATTTCACTTTTTCGATGAAATCCAAATGGGTGTTATTATTAAAATGGCATAAGAATTATTTTTGTATTATTTTTATTGTGTAAAATTGAAAGAAATTATTACACTTATTCGGTTATCCTCCATCGGTTTTCACTAAATCTTACCTAAGTTATATTTATTACAAATATAAATGTTCTAGGATTAGGGGAGGAAATAAGGGGATTAATTTGGGTTGGAATCTCCTGTCAAAAGTTGGATTTAATGTGTGATGTGAGGAGGAGAGTTGGTGGCCTTTATAAGTGGGGTGAGTGTCACTCTTGCAATTTTTGAAAAGGGAAAATTTCACCCACGTTTTTTCATGTAATGTAGATCAAATAGTATAAAATATTAAACCTAGAAGCTATAAGGTTTAAAAACGTACCTACAATGGAATTTGGCCATGTTTCTATGTCATTTCTCCACTGATGTTTAATGTGTAGTCCCTTGGTAAATTTGATATTGTCTTAATCACTATAAATAATTTTAATTAATTTTTCTGATCTTGTTGATCAAATTATTATAAATTATAAATTATTTTGACTGAAAGACTGACTCCAATTATCCAAATTCAAACAAGTTAATTGGGACAAAAATAATTTAAAATTAATCCTATAGATGGGATAAGAAAACATGTTTTTAACGTGGAAATGTTCAAAATTTTAAAAATTGTTTATATCATAATTATATATTAAAACGACTCATAAGTCTTAAATTGGATTAATATATGAATAATTGATCTATATTGAGTTAAAAACTGATTCAAAATAAAATTTATCATTTCAAATTATTTAAATCAAAACGCAGACTTAAATTAAAATTATGAATTTTTAACTATTCATCAAGAAATGATATTTAATAGAAAAATACCAATAATTAAACCCAATATGATTTTAAATTTAAATTTAAATAATTACGTTTTTTCAATTAAAAATTATAAAAGTTTCAAAATTTAGTTTTAAATCAAGTTCACCATTAAAAGTAAAAAACTATCTTTAGAAAAATACTTTTTTATATATAAAATTGGATTTATTCTTATTGTATGCTTATAAAATCTATTTTTCAAATGTAAAAACATTTTACTGAACACATAATATAAAAATTTTACTAATATAATCCAATAAAATTAATTAATTTAATTTATTAAGATAAAACTCCTTTGGTGAATAAAAATGTTTAATTATAAAATCATTTCATTTATATTCAATTTGTTTTTATATTCATTTATAATTAATTAATAACCAATTATTTAGAACATATATTTTCATAAGTTAATTAATTCTATTTATAACCAATGACTTTATGACTACTAGATAATTTTTAATTTAAATGTCAATATTAAGAGTATTCAGTAAACCTATGTCATGTGTGTAATCCAAGCTATCAAAGAAAGTCATTATTTTGATTAATGAAAGCTAATTTAGTATTTTTTTGAATTTCAGGATATAAAAAGGATTTAATTTATTTAAAATTTGAAATATATCTTAGTGTCTCATGTTTTTATATTCCTTATCAAGCATGGTGTTGCAAGTTACATATTTAATTGAATATGATGTTCATAGTTTAATATTTTAGGGTGTTACAGTTATTGTCATTGAAGAAAAGAAATATCATAAAATGTTCTGTAAATACATTCTTGTGTAATATTTTATTTTCATTTTGAATGACAATTTTTAAAACATAAATCATATTGAAACTCATTTTCAATGAAAATCAACTTTCTAAACTAAATATTTTCAGAGTACCTGGAAGGATATTTTCTTTAAAAAGAAACTTGTATTCTTGAAAAAGAATATTTAATGAAATTATTTTTATATTAGTTATTAATTCCATTCATTTTATACAAGTTAAAACTAACATTCCATTCTTATAGTAAAAAGATTTGAAAAGTCCCTAGTTAATAAATTTATAAGAAGAATCCTTTGAAAACATTTTGTGAAAGGAAAAATGGGTTAAAATTTCATTAATAAATCATATTCAAAATGGTAAAAACATATTTTGATAACATTTTTGTAAATCATGGGTTTTGAATAAATCATATTTCTAACTGAATAGGGAAATGAAGTTGGATTTTTGTAAAAACATATTAGGTACCAAAAAGTAGAAAAATAATACCATTATATGAAAATACCCAGACTAACTAAAGGAGAATAATTTTAATTTGTATTATTTATACAATGATCAAAAAATTTACTTTAATTAATTATAATAATATTGTGAAATAAACCCTTACATTTTTCGTAATATTGAAGTGAGGATTAATCAATGAATTTATTTTGTCTATGAACTGTTAACCCACATAAAAAAGAAGAAATATAGAATAAGATAATGAAAAGTCATTATACTAATAATCTCAGAATATCAATGATGGTGATGAAGTAATATAACCAAATTAAAAGAAATTGAGTTTTGAGATTCTTTACCACTTGGTAACGTTTATGTAAAATCCACTTGGATGACATAATTCAAATTGAATCTTAAAATACCATGATGAATGAATTTTTCCAGACATTACATGTTAAAGAGATATCATAGGCACTATAGAAAATAAATTTTGGGAATATATTTTAAATCACGAGTTTTTAAAAAAAAATACATATTATATTCGATAGCGTACATGAATACACCACATCGAGCTTAAACGAACAACTAAATATTTTTATTAAAATGTTAATGTTATAACATACCCCGTAGAATCATGGGAATGAATATTATTTATTGAATAATGAAAATATTTATTACATATGGACATATAATTTATTATTTTGGGACTAATTATTTATAAAATATAATAAAACCTTTTTTAAATAAAAGTAAATCTATCTCTAAAAAACCATTTAAATGTGTAAAAGTATATTTTATGTCAATAAAAAAACATACCACTTTTGATGGTTTATATTAATTAATTATATATATAACATGTTTAAAAAAATATTTAACATTCATTATATGTGTTTTCTAGACATGATATAATGAAAAAAAATCCAATTTTATGGATAGAAGAAGTATTTTTTTAAAAATGAATAATTTTCACTTTTTGATGGAACACATGTTTTAATTATGGTTTCTGGGACTTTTATAAATTATATTTGAGAAAATAAACTTATTCTTTTATGGTGGTATATAAAAATTTACTTTGGTTGAATATTTGAAATTTTTCTAATAAGTCTCATGTTTTATGAATAGTGAAGAAATATTGCACTTTAATTGAGAACTACATTTCATAAAATTTAATTATAGTGTTAAATTATATATTTTAATTTTCTAAATCATAATTAGAACATTTGTTATCAGTTATTCCAATTTAGTTAATTGAAATTAATTTCACATTGATATTGGATATAAAATCGTTGTGAACTTTTGAATGATTTTAAATTAAAAAAAATTATCTTTCCATCAATAGGATTAATATTTAATTAATTTCTGAAAGTTATAAGTTTTAAATTTTAAAAATTGGATTCCCTATTTGAAAAGAAAAAGGTATTTTTTAAA
Source organism: Viscum album (assembly GCA_963277665.1). Classification (NCBI taxonomy): domain Eukaryota; kingdom Viridiplantae; phylum Streptophyta; class Magnoliopsida; order Santalales; family Viscaceae; genus Viscum; species Viscum album. Next base: position 67,799,777 of record OY728127.1, on the reverse strand, counting down.
TATTTACATTTTATTTGTGGACAATATGAATTGTAACTTTTTTAATATCTTTTATTGTCATGGTTAAGGGTAAATCGTGTAATTATATATTAAAAATATATTATAAATATTAAAAACTTACCACAAAACTTTCCCTAATTTCAGTTTATGTATTTATTTTAGACCAAATTAATCCTTGGTAGTAAATTATTACCATTATAAGACACTGGGATGAGAGTAAAACATTTATGATCTTAAATTAAATGAAAATTTTAATTTTTTCATACTTTTTTAACAAGTGAAATATTTTTAAAATGGGGTTAATTAAAGGATATGTTATACTATAAATAGTATTTGTAAATATAAAATTTTTATCTAAATCATTGTAATTTATTTATAAAATTTATTAATAAAATAATTACTTTAAATTGTGAAACAATGATGATGTAGTAATTTTTTAATTAAGGGATGAATAAAATAAATGATATTAAAAATATTAGCATAAATATAATTTCAAATAATTAAAGTCATAAAATAATTTTATGGTTGACTTTGATATTTTATTGTTTAATTAAAAGTATTTTTGTCTAGTTTATATTATTTTTATGAAATTTTAAAAAATGTAAATTAATTAACAATGTCAAAATTGAAAGTATTGGTATTTTAAAATAAATAATATTTTATTATATAATATATTATTCATAAAACTATAAAATTAGACTAAATTATAGGGATATTTCTTAAAATATTATCAATGAGGCATTTATCGTTCTTTTAGCATTTTATTATTGTTATATTAACCCCAAAAATATAAATTGCATGATATCAGAGTAAGAATTAAAAAGGTAAAATAATGGATAAAGCAGAATAATAAGGATTTAATAATAGTGAAAACTTATCTAATTTTTATTATATGAATCCATTTTGACCCAAAACCATCCTATATTTTAAATTAATAAGTTTTATCCATTTTTATTATAAAATTTATTTATATAATCTTAATATTCTGATGACTTTCCAGAGTTCCCCTCCCCACTCTTATAAAAGGGTTCCTCTTATTTTCTATTCATAAAACATAAAAGCCTATATGGTTCAGACATTATCATCCTATATACCTTAATATAATCCATCCTTACTTTCTAGAGGTAATATTTTGGTCAGAACGCCCTCCTTAGATGTGTTATGGTGTTATTCAAAGGAGATCGTTCGATGAAGAGGTATCATTTTTAATTATGTATTTTAATTTTATTTCTTATTACACTTCCATAAATCATTCTAAAACCCTTATATAATTATAAATATTTATTAATAAATACATTGAGATGTTATTATGTTAATATCATCTCCTAAATATATATATACTTCCATAAATTAGGAAAAGAATTATCGTTCATTTGTACGACGAACTACCAGCTCGTGAGCTGATATAATTTGTTTTCCATAACCATGTCTCAATACTATTTATATTGATAGAATTAATGTTAATATATGATATTAATAACTTATTTATCATTATTAAGTAATAATATATCATTTAAATTATTAATATTACGTGAACCTAAAAATGATAGCACCCTTTGTGCATATGTATGAGTTATCACCACTATGAAGCGATGCGATTTATTTTTCCTTACAATATCACATGGATGATATATATAAATATATATATCAGTATATTTATATGATTAACATGATATTTTTGGAATTATGATAATTTTGGAAAAATAAAATAATTACTACCTATTCCATAATGATCATTAAAAAAAGGGAAACGTTACTCTTGTGCACATACGACATACCATCTCTATGATCGTAACATTATTTATTTATCATATACATACACAAATGGTTTGATTTAACGATATAATTGATAAATTAAAAAGTTATAATTATGTAATTAATATTATTCTAGAGATAATGGAATAATGATCAATTTAGACTATAGACATTATACCAATGTCATTTCGGACTCATGCACCAAATATCTTCCAAACACCTGAATTGAATATAAATAAGTACGTAATTGTTATAAAATCAAAATAACTGATATAAAAGGAATAAGAAAATTTAAAATGTTTATAATGAAATTAAATAACTGACCTAAATTTATTATTCTAGAATATAAAGATTATGTGGGATGAGTCACACTCAAGATAAGAGATTTCATCTCAATTTCCATTCATTGAGGAAACTCTTGATGTAATGAACCTTTATTATCTTATAAGGTGTATTTATATCCTATTTTAAGTTATATATAAAGAATTTATAGATTCATAGGATATTTAGGGTTTAATGTCATTATCATTTGGGTCTTATGATTAAATTATTTCTTAAGTGATAAAGAGATTTTCTTTGAAAAAATGGTCTTTATTGGTTTTCCATCAAACTCTTTTTATTCCATGTCCATGTTTTCAAAATTATATTTGAAATTTCTTATTCATGATATGGTTCTTAGACATTATAAATTATGGGTGCACCCATATATCACCGGGTGATCCATTTATATCTTAAATGATGAGTACACTTATATAGTGCTCCAATGAATTTGGTAATAGTAATATTCATCTTATAATTATATTGGAAGTTGAATATTTGGTAATTCTAAACTCTAAGAGTTTTGTAAGTGTTTTATGTGAAGATTTATCATTTTAACATTATGATTTATTATTATTTATAATAGATTTTTGTGGGAATAATGTAACACCCTGAGATTTTATAAGAAATATTCTTTTAATTTCATTGATGTCTTGTGTTGTACGCTACACCAAGATTACCTTGCGCTATACGCAACACCATATTAGCCTGCAGTATACGCAACACTATTTTGGAGCATGTTACACACAATTTTAATAGTAGTTACTCTACGCAACATTGAGTGTGTATATACATATATATATATATTAAATATATAAATGAAATATGGTTGGATTCTGTTATACGAAACAACGAAGGAGTCTTGTATCACACGCAACCCAGACTTGGCTTGCATTACACGCAATCGCGACCGTCCTCGATAGCGTGTGTAGTACGCATTACCGGGTTTCACTAAACAACGATATATTGTTATAATATTATTATGGACTAGATATTATGAATAGTATTAACTACATTTTGAATTTAATAACATTATTATTCATCTTACATATTTTCTAAGAGATGGTATGAGAACAAAATAAAATTTTCAGGTAAAACACGTATTTTTCAAAATAAATGCAGTTTTTCCGCCTTTTGATGGCACACCCACTTTGAAATTAGTTTTTGACATGTTTATAAGTTCAATTTTAAAAATAAAATTCTTCCTTGGAATCAGGATATATAAATTTAATTTGGATAACTTTTTCATATTATTCTGATAACTTTCATATTTTGATGAATAGTAAAAACACGCTATATTTTAATTAAAAACAACTTTTTTCATCGAAATAATTTATATGGATAGATTATCTTTTTAATTTGTTTTAAAGTGTAATTAGAAAATATTTTTTCCATTTAATCCAATGTTGGTCATTGGAATTAATTTAACATTGAAATTGGACATAAACAAGTGATGATCTTTTGATAGTTACTGTTTCATAAAAACACGCTATTTGTTTTGATAATGGGAATTACTTTTAAAATTAATTAATTCCACTTCTATGTTTTGAATTTGAAAAAATAGACATCATTTTTGAATTCGGAATATCAAATATAGCTTAGGATGAATTTTTGGTATTTTTATGAAAAACATCAATTTTTTATGAATAGTGAAAACACTGAGTTTTTGGTTAAAACCGACTTTTTATTTAAATAATAATTTATTTGATTTAAATTTATTTTAGTTCAAAATAGATACATAATACTTATATAAGTTCAATGAAATTCATTGGAAACATTTTATAATAATTTTAGATTTATAAAAATTGTATTAAACTTTTCACCGTCTTTTACCCACCTCCAAGGAGCTTTTTCAATTGTTCATAAAACATAATTTCACCGCTTCTATGAGTTGAATATCGAAAATACAAGAGACAAAGTTAACATCAAGGAGTAAAATGTGGTTTAATTAGATAAAAATAATTTTTGGTGAATAGTATCTTTTTACTTTTATTTACCACAGTTAAAAGTAAATAGGATAATTCATGGTTAAAAGAAACTTATAATAATTCAAAATTACCTTAACACTTGTCCAAAACTTATTGGATGAGTCGTATCCAAAATGGGAATCCTTGGGTTTATTTTGGGACCTCATGGATCCACTTATGAACAACAATGACACATTAGATTAATTAATTTAATGTAAAGACAAAATTGGCATTAACACAAAATCCTTTAGTAATTAATTTTTATAAGGGGCTATATAAATTATCTTCTCGAATATAACTATTCATTGGAAATATAAAATGATTTCACACATAATTATAGTTTTTTTATAATTTTTAGACACCAAATAAATTAAATTATTTATTACACAATAATGATAAAGTATTTACCTCATTAATAAATGACTTAAATAAATTAGATTATAATGATTAAAATATTATCCAAAACCTGTACAATTCCTATTGGATGATTTTATTTCGAATATTAGTCATATTATCATCGACAGTAATTTTTGTTGGACCACTTGAAACCGTATATAAGTTTAAAATAAAATATATTTTTTCACACTTTCCTAAAGATCCCCTCCACTCCCTTATAAAATGAGACCACTTCAATGAAATTCCTCACACCTCTCAAGCCTTTTGTCTCGTCCAAACTCTGCCCAACTAAGCTCCCAACATCCCTCTCCTCCCCTTAGAAGCCTTACATTAGGCAGAAGGCACTTCAAGAAGTCCTTTTTGTTCAAACCAAAGGAATTTACCCAAATTAAAGGTAATAGTTTCTCTTAAGATGATTTCTTTTATTCTTCTTCTCCAACCCCTAAACTCTTTTTAATCCTTTATTTTGTAAAAACACCAGTATACTCAAAATACTATGATGTTGTTATGAGAAGTATTAGAACTACACTTACACACACCTCCATCTAATGGATGAAGAACATAATGTTTCTTTGGATGGAAAACTAACGCCTCACGAAATGATGATTGTTCGATTTTATTCTACCGCCTCTCATGGTGGCCATTATGATGGAACTATATTTATATGTGATATATATTTATTATTTTATTATGCTTCTTTACTTCCCAATTATATCAATCCTGTATTGTTTCCATAGTCGGTAAATACGATAATCTTATTTGAGGAAGTGCGGACTACTGCCCCCTCAAAGTTATGTGATTCGTTAATGCCTTATGTGGTATGTATAAAAGATGTAGTTAATGATATTATATATGATATTATACTAGAATTATAATATACCTATGTATAATTATGTTTTAATTCCATTAAAATAATAAATAGAAATGAATGTAGCATTCATGCGTATGTACGGCTTACCGTCTCCATGAATGGTGCATTTCATTTCTTACCTCCATATGTTATGTACTATTATAAATACATGTATATGCTGGATATATAGTGAATATATATGATATATAAATCAGGATTTAAATTCTGGAAGTATTCAAATCATGTTATAAGTAATAGTAACATCATGATCAACAAGTCTAAACACGTACGATAAATAAGATGATTTTAACCAAAACAATTCTTTAACATGGTATTTACAAAAGAACGGGTAATATAAAGTCATAAGTGAACCATATATGATATCATAACAATGAATATGATTCTTTAATAAGTCAATGACATTATTTGAATCATTATACAGGAGGTTCGGATACGTATGAAGCATATCAGACATAAGGTAAGGGATAACTATTCCAATCTCGCTCTTATCCGAGATTATTTATTCGTAAGTATTCACTAGGGTTATATTTATCATCCATGTCCCTATTTTATAAAAATGGTTTCAAGTATGTTTAATGTACTTCTCCCATTTTTGACTTTAACTACATGGTGTGTAAGGAATCATTCTTTTACGAGGTACTTTTTGACTTTTCGACAAAAGTATGAGAAGAATGTTATTTTTAACTTATACGGCATGAGCGGATTTTTACAGTTTCATAACGCCTCATTTTCATGAAGCTTACTCTACAAAATTTTATGACTATTTTAAACAAAATACTTTTCTTTTAAAATTTCATGTCAATTTCTGAAAGGAAAATTATTTTAAAGAAGCAAGGATATTTTCCTCAAGAATTAATTTCAAATGTTTTATCAAAACTGTTTTCCATATAAGATGACATTATTTAATATGTGTATGTTTCAAGTTTAATGTCTCTATGATTTACATAGTTTCACTTTTATTATGATGAAATGTCCATTTGTTTTGTATAGATTATGAGATGATGGGATGATGTTTATGAAACCCATTTTATTCTTTGGGTTATGATGAATGTTTTATGTTTTTTTGTGGCACAAGTAAGAATGATTTCATTATGAGATGGGTGGGACCTATATCTCCCTCCAATGCATTGGGTAAATATTTATATCTCATGAGATAGATAGGGCTGGAATGGTAAGTTAATCTGGTTCACTGATACAGGACTGGAACGAGGAGTGAACTCGATTCAGAAAGAGACTTTGTCCACTAATATGTTCTTGGCAGCAATGCCTTGGCTACTATGGAAATAATAAAAAGTGATGAATAGTTTCCACATTTACATGATTTATTCCCATTCTATTTTATCAAGATTGATATTCCTTTATGATATATTCCTTACATACTTCCAAGATTTATGTCCTGGGTCAATATTTTGATGTTTAGATTTTATGTTCAAGATTTTGCATTCAAATTTTTAGGGATTGTTTTATGTTCTATATTCTTACCCTTACTGAGAAATTGAGATCACCCTTTATATGTTTTCTTTTCCCCAGGACTTCAAGAATGGTTTTAGGTAAGAAAACAAAAGGGGAAGATCTTTATGGGAGTTTTTGAAGATCTTTCACCAAGATTAGAAGATTATATTCCGAGTTTCCAAAGACAATAAACTATTACGGTCCATGTGTGTATATTTTTGTTAGGTATTAAGTATTCTGCAAAATTAATGTAATTTCCATGTACTTTAAGATTTGGGTCTGTACAGTTGGTATCATAGGAAAGGTTTAGTTAACCTTTGGAAACCAGGATGCGAAAACTTTAGTGAGATCCCTAGAGATATTTCTAAGGTATGTCTAGGGATGTCCCTAAGGTTAAGTATAAGTATAGGTTATAGTCCTAGAATTATGGTAAAGATCATAGAATTAAACCTAAGATGTTAGATATTGATGTCACCCCCCATTTATTATTTTGTTTTACCTATCATTACTTTTTCCTCTCACAATATTCTTTTTGGGTTTTAGAAAATGGCTAGAAACAGGAAGATTCACGATAATGGAGAATATGATGGACAATGGAATGATATTCTTCATGATCAAGCAAATGAAATGGGATTTGGAAGGCGAAACATCGTTATAATTCCTAATCAGCAATCTCATAATATGATCAATAATCTCAGCTTTGGTAAGTTTCCTGACTCAGCTAATAAGAGAAAGATGGAGTTTCATGATGACCATAGAGGAAAGAAATTTAAATTTTCCTCATGTAAGCCATGTGGGAAGAGGCATCAAGGAGAATGTTTCAAAGGAAATGGAAGATTATTTGGGTGTGGAAAAGAAGGACACAAAGATAGTAATTGTAAAGGAAAAGGTTCAGTTAACACCATGGAAAAGGATAATGGTATTGCTAGGACATCAAAAACGGTTAAGGGTTTTAAATATGGAATGTACGAGCATTATGCAAACCAATGCCCTGAGGGAAAATCTCATAAAGATAATTAGCATGGTCATATGGGTAGTATTTATGTGGACGATGGTGAAGTGACTACAAATGATATGTGAGATGAAAGAATTGTTGAATCTTGGTCAATGGTTTAAGAAGGTAGTGGAATGATTACATTTTTATCAAGAGTAATGTTGTATATGTAATATCATGGTACTATGGAATAAAGAGACATATAAGGATTGTTACACTGTTTTCTTTCCTTAAGTTTTGAAAGTGTATGATGAATGGCACCGGTAACCATGAAAGGTTATTCAGATATTTTTGGAAAGCACCTAATATGTGCATCAAGAAGTTCTAAGGAGATAATGAAATGTTTGATAGTATTAATGAGCTCATGAATTATATAAGGACAAAGTGATATCATGGTTTGAGTATAATGAATTTTTGGGATTTTGGTATGTGGAAAGAGTTAACTTTTGATGGCATTCATGTTTTCACTAAGGTTCAATGGGTATTCATTTTTCAGGAGAATACATGATTAAGGTATTCACATGATTGGAATGTGATCAACAAGATATATCAGGGATAAATGATGGAATTCACATGCTCGGTAGATGAAATTTATAGTAATTGTTTTCTTTATACTATAATCTTGGACATAAGTATTTTGGATAATCCTAAAGATTTGAAATGGATTATGTTGGACATAAGTTAGTATTGTTTAAGGCTAGAACTGTTTTTTATAATATCGATGGAATTTCATAATGATGTAATTTTAGAAAAATGACAACCTGTAGAACGGGTGACAACCCGTCACGTCGGACAAGGCTGTGGTAATCAAACCCACAACCGAAGTGTGATAGGCCTTTATCGCCGACCACTGGCCTACAGGAAGTCCCTGGTTAGTAGAAATTAGTTTTATTTTATTAAGCAGTATGATAGTTGATGTATAAGTCCATTTTTTGAATCATATACGATTAACCTCACTATAGATGAACTTATGTATATTTGATAACTTTTGCAAACCTTTTGTTTGAAACAGATGGAATGACCCATCATTATATCACACGATCTGCTAACACTTCACGAATAACAAATTCAACTTCATTTCTTTAAGAGATGAAGTGGAAATTGTTCATGGCACGAACAACAGTGAGATGGTACCAAAATCATGTAAGTATTTCTTTTAATTCATCAACTTTAGGGAAATGATATTGAAAACCAAAAAAAATTTTCCTAGTGCCCTCAGATCTGATGAATCAGATGGTACCTTAGATCATCACAAATTAATGGCTTTGTGATTGTAGGCTTTTTCATAGCCATGTTCCCTACCACTCTCCTTCAGAACATGATGGTTAGATTTTTCTTCCATATCCATATTTTCACCTATGTTCTCCTATATAAAAACTCAGTGATGAGTTAATTTGGGTAATCATTACGTTTCATACTTTAGTATTTAAAATCATGTTTTAGTATTCCTTTTTACGATGTGGGTTTCTATGAATAGTAAACGATTTATAACCCCAACGAATTTCAAGGGCGAAATTCATTTTAAGGGGGGGTAGAATGTAACACCCTGAGATTTTATGAAAAGTATTCTTTCAATTTCATTGATTTCTTGTGTTGTACGCTACACCAAGATTACCTTCCGCTATACACAACGCCGTATTAGATTGCAGTATACGCTGCACTATTCGTGGATCATGTTACACACAATTTTGATAGTAGTTATTCTATGAAACATTGAGTGTGTATATACATATATATATATATATATATATATATATTCAATGTATAAATGAAATATGGTTGGATTCTGTTATAAGAAACAATGAAGGAGTCTTGTACCACATGCAACCCTGCCTTGGATTACATTACACGCAATCGCTACCTTCCCCGATAGCGTATGTAGTACGCAATATCTGGTTTCACTAAACAACAATATATTGTTATAATATTATTATGGACTAGCTGTTATGAATAGTATTAACTACATTTTTTATTTTATAACATTATTATTCATCTTACATATTTTCTAGAACATGGTATGAGAACAAAATAAATTTTCAGGTAAAATAAATATTTTTCAAAAAAAAAATAGTTTTGCCTCCTTTTGATGGCACACCCACTTTAAATTTAGTTTTTGACATGTTTATAATTTCAATTGGAAAAAATAAAATTCTTCCTTGGAATCAGGATATATAAATTTTATTTGGATAGATTTTTCATATTATTCTGATAACTTTCATATTCTGATGAATAGTAAAAACAAGCAATATTTTAATTAAAAACAACTTTTTTCATCACAATAATTTATATGGCTAGATTATCATTTTAATTTGTTTTAAAGTGTAATTAGAATATATATTTTTTACCATTTAATCCAATGTTGGTTATTGGAATTAATTTCACTTTGAAATTGGACATAAACAAGTGATAATACATTGATAGTCTTTGTTTCTTAAAAACACGCTATTTGTTTTGATAATGGGAATTACTTTTAAAATTAATTAATTCCACTTCTATGTTTTGAATTTGAAAAAATAGATATCATTTTTGAATTCGGAATATCAAATATAGATTAGGCTGAATTTTTGGTATTTTTCTGAAAAACATCAATTTTTGATGAATAGTGAAAACACTGAGTTTTTGGTTAAAATCGACTTTTTATATAAATTATAATTTATTTGATTTAAATTCATTTTAGGTAAAAATAGATACATAATACTTATACATGTTCAATGAAATTCATTTGAATCATTTTATAATAATTTTAGATTTATAAAAATTGTATTGAACTTTTCACCGTCTTTTACCAACCTCCTAGGAGCTTTTGCAATTGTTCATAAAACTTAATTTTACCGCTTCTATGAGTTGAATTTCTAAAATCCGAGAGACACGGTTAATATCAAGGAGTAAAATGTGGTTCAATTAGATAAAAATAATTTTTGGTGAATAGTAACTTTTTACTTTTATTTACCACGGTTAAAAGTAAATAGGGTAATTCAAGGTTAAAAGAAAATTATAATAATTCAAAATTACCTTAACACATGTCCAAACCTTATTGGATGAGTAATGGCCGACCATGGTAATCCTTGGGTTGATTTTGGGACCCCATGGATCCACTTATGAAAGACAATGACACATTAGATTAATTAATTTAATGTAAAGACAAAATTGGCATTAACAAAAAAATCCTTTAGTAATTAATTTTTATAAGGGGCTATATAAATTATCTTTTCGACTATAAATATTAATTTTAAAGCTAAAAATATTTCCTAAATAATGATATTTGTTTTATAATTTTTATACACCATATAAATTAAATTATTTATGACACAATAATGATGAAGTATTTACCTCATTAATAAATGACTTAAATAAATAAGATTATAATTATTAAAATATTATCCAAAACCTGTCCAATTCCTATTAGATGATTTTATTTTGAATATTATTCATCTTATCTTTGACATTAATTTGTTTTGGACCTCTCAAAACCAAAGATAAGTTTATAATAAAATATATATTTTTTACACGTTCCTAAAGAGCCCCTCCTCCCCCTTATAAAAGGAGACCACATCTATGCAATTCCTCACACCTCTCAAGCCTTTTGGCTTGTCCAAACTCTGCCCAACTAAGCTCCCAACATCTGTATCCTACCCTTATAAGCCTTACATTTGGCAGAAGGCACTTCAAGAAGTCCTTTTGGTTCAAACCAAAGGAGGTTACCCAAATTAAATGTAATAGTTTCTCTTAAGATGTTTTCTTTTATTCTACTTCTCCAACCCCTAAAATAATTTTAATCCTTTATTTTGTAACAACACCAGTATCCTCAAAATACTATGATGTTATTATGAGAAGGATTAGAACCACACTTACACACACCTCCATCTAATTTATGAAGAACATAATGTTTCTGTGGATGGCAAACTAACACCTCACGAAACGATGATTGTTCGATTTTCTCCTACCGCCTCTCATGGAGGCCATTATGATGGAACTGTATTTATATATGATATATATTTATGATTTCCTTATGCTTCTTTACTTCCCAATTATATCAAGCCTTTATGGTTTCTATAGTCGGTAAATATGATAATCTCATTTGAGGAAGTGCGCACTACCGCCCCCTAAAAGTGATGTGATTCATTAATGCCTTATGTGGGATGTATAAAGGATGTAGTTAATGATATTATATATGATATTATACTGGAATTATAATATACCAATTTATCATTATGTTTTAATTGCATTAAAATTATAAATAGAAATGAAAGTAGCATTCATGCGTACGTACGGCTTACCGTCTCCATGAACGGTGCATTTCATTTCTAACATCCATATGTTATGTACTATTATAAATACATGTATATTCTGGATATATAATGAATATATATATGATATATAAATCATTATTTACATTCTGGAAGTATGTAAATCATGATATAATTAATAATAACATCAAGAAGAACAAGTCCAAACACGTACGATAAATAAGATGATTTTAACCAAAACGTTGCTTTAACATGGCATCTACAAAAGAACTGGTAATATAAAGTCATAAGTGAACCATATATGATATAATAACAATGAATATGATTCATTAATAAGTCAATGACATTATTTAAATTAGTATACAGGAGGTTCGGATACGTACGAAGCATATCGGACCTAAGGTAAGGGATAACTATTCCAATCTCGCTCTTATCCGAGATTGATTATTTGTAAGTATTCAATGGGGTTATATTTATCATCCATGTCCCTATTTTCTGAAAATGATTTCATGTATGTTTAATTTCCTTTTTTCCAATTTTTGACTTTTACTATATGGTGTTTAAGGAATCTTTCTTTTAGGAGGTATTTTTTGACTTTTCCAACAATAGTACGAAAAGAATGTTATTTTTAACTTATACGATGTGAATGGATTTTTACGGTTTCATAATGCCTCATTTTCATGAAGCTTAATATAAAATATTTTATGACTATTTTCAAAAAAATAATTTTCTTTTAAAAGTCCATGGCATTTTCTGAAAAGAAAATTATTTTATATAAGAAAGGATATTTTCCTCAATAATTCATTTCAAATGTTTTTTCAAAACCATTTTCCATCTAAGATGACATTATTTCATATGTGTATGTTTCAAGTTTAATGTATCTATGATTTAAATGGTTTCACTTTTCTTATAATGAAATTTCCATTTGTTTTATATGGATTATGAGATGATGGGATGATGTTTATGAAACCCATTTTATTCTTTGGGTTATGATGAATGTTTGAAGTTTATTTTGTGGCACAAGTAAGAATGATTTCATTATGAAATGGGTGGGAATTATATATCCCTCCAATGCTTTGGGTAAAGATTTATATCTCATGAGATAGACATGGATGGAATGGTAAGTTAATCAGGTTCAGTGATACAGGACTACAACGAGGAGTGAACTCGATTCAGAAATGGACTTCGTCCACTAAGATGGTCTTAACAGCAATGCCTTGGCTACTACGGAAATCATAACAAGTGTTGAATGGTTGAAACAATTACATGATTTATTCCCATTCTATTTTATCAATATGGTTTTTCCTTTATGATATATTCCTTACGTACTTCCAATATTTATGTCCTGGCTCAATATTTTGATGTTTAGATTTTATGTTCAAGCTTTTCCATTCAAATTTTTATGGAGTGTTTTATGTTCTCTATGCTTACCCTTACTGAGAATTTGAGCTCACCCTTTATATTTTTTATTTTCCCCATGCTTTCACGAAAGGTTTTAGGTAAAAAAAAAGGGGAATATCTTTATGGGAGTTGTTGAAGATCTTTCACCAAGATTAGAAGATTATATTATGAGTTTCCAAGACACTAAACTATTACGGTCCTTGTGTGTCTATTTTTGTTATGTATTAAGTATTCTGTAAAAGTAATGTAATTTCCATGTACATTAAGATTTGGATCTCTAAAACTAATATTTTTTAAAAATCTAAAAAATTATCTTTTCAAAAGGAATGTTAATTTCCTTTATGTGTAAAATTTTGTGTTTTCCATAAAAGTAGATTCCATGGGTTATCATTTTATTTCCATGAACTAACAGTTCCCTTTCCTTTTATATCACATACTGATCTTTTGTTCTCATCCCAAGTTTTATAATGTTTTTTCACAGGACTTATGGTAGAATTGTGGAAAGGATGAGATCAAGGGGAAAATTGTGATGACTGATAATGAAAAGAAACCATGTTCTATTATAAAATTTTGAAATTTTTAGAACAAAATGGATATTATTTTAATAATATACACTTTGTATAAATTTGGGATGTAATCAATTAACTATGATCTAATTATCTAAAACTATAAACTAGAAAATATCCTAATTGAAAAATAAATTAATATTCTTAACATTACACAAGAATATATAATGTTTTAAGGTCAGGTCCTTACAATATCATTACAATATGATTCAATGAAATGAAACTGAGAATAAATACCATATCCCATGCTTCATTTTGTTCAAATATGATTTAAACTCTTTTATAATGGGTTTAAACATGTTATTAACTTATTATAAGACAATTTGGATATTTATAGTGTCATTTATGATCCTTTTCTAACATCCTTTCACTCATTAGTTACTAACATTTTATTATTGTCATTGTTTCGATTTTTAATTGCCTTGTTTTCTAATGCGTGTATCATCATGAAAGATATAGTTATTGTGAATAATATATTGTATTTTAATCTATAGAACACATATCATGACATAATTATAATATTTATACATCAATTATATTTTTTATACCAATCATAAATATTGGTTTTTGAGAAATGAAGTATGTTATGATCATGGAGACGGAAAGTCATATGTGCATGTGAGTAACCTTTCCATTTCTCAATGATCATTATGGAAATGGGGTAGGTAATATTTTTTCATTAAATAATGGTCATAATACCGTAAATACCATATTATATACTTATATATATATCATTCATGTGGTGTGATAATTAAAAGACAATCACATCACTTCGGGATGGAGACTTTCCACATATACACGAATAATGTTTTCATCTTTATGTGAGGGAAAAGGTGATAAATAAAATGATATATATATATATGTAATCCATTAAAATGATAAATATTCCATTAATTTAATTATTATTTCATGTATATAACATATATTTATTAAATCTATCTTTATTACCTTCTGTGTAAAGCGTTAGTGAATGATGAATCCCATCACTTAGTGAGATGGTGGTCTGTCTTACACACAAGCATCGTTATCGCATCCCAAAAGGAATAAAATATAAAGGGGTATATATAATATAATGAATTCTATAGGTATAAATATTTTATAAATATCATTGATATACTATATATCTATCATCATACCCAACCTTGATAGGTGGAATATGGGAACAAATGACATCTGTTCGTAAAGAAGTAGTCCACCTTATACACAAATGATTATTTCATAATCAATTTGATTGAATATGAGGTGGTTGTAGGTAATGAAATTATCATAAAAATATCATTATTTGGTATATTTTGGTTTTATTATATCTAAATGGTTTAATAATAATTGAAGTACATGTACTAATAAATAAAATAAAAATCACATTTTAGAAAGTTACCTCTTCTTCATGTATCCTCCTTAGGTTTGAACAAAAGGCCTTTATTGGTTGAATTTATCGCAAAAATAAGTCTTCTAGAATGTCATTATGAAATTTTTTAATTTATTTTTGAAGTTCATGGAAGAAAAAATGAGGTTTAATGGTGTGAAAAAGGTATGATATGGGGTGTCCATTTATAAGTGAGGTGAGTGGCACACTTGTAATTATTTAAAAAGATTCATTCATACCCACATATTTATCATGAAATAATCAAACAAAACTTTCAATTATCAATAATGTAAGAGTTTAGATAAAAATATCTCTAACCAATTAGTGTTATATATGATTCTATGTCATTTTTAACAACATTATTCTTAGTTTAACCTCCCTATTAAATACATTTTCACCTTAACTATATTAATTAATCTTTACACTATCACTATTTAGTTTGTTCAAAAACTAAGTTAAAATAAATAGAAATTAAAAATTTATTCTTCATTCAATTATAGATTATATTTTTCTGAATTAAATTCATATATTTTAAAATTTTAATTTAAAATTAATCCTATAGACATTACGTGAAATAGGGTTTTTTAAAGGGAAAAGGTTCTAGACATTATAATTTTTTGTAAAAAAATCAAAATGAAAATGATGAAAATGATCTATATTTGATTAATTTATATATATATATATATATAATAATGTTACTTTATAAATAATTTAAAATATATTTTATCATTATATATTAAATAAAATAAAAAAAAATTAAATAAAATTTAGTAGTTTTCAATTTTCATTGAAAAATGAAATATTTTAAAAAAATACAAAAAAATCACCATAAGACAATTTTGATATGATTATTTCAAAAATAATTTTTTTTAAAAATTAATTTTTCTAAAATTGGTATAAAAAATGTATTTTAGGTTCTCAAGGATGGCTAATCCATATTTTAGAAAAAATCATTTTTCCATAAACCATTTGTTTTTCTATTAAATGATTCTTATTTTATTTATAATAAATAGTTAGCCATATTTTTAATATTTTAGATAATACTACTCATACCATCTAATTTAACAGTTATTTTATAATGGTATGTTGTCTTATGGTTCCTTTTAAATTAGGGAATCATGTTTCGCAAGCTATGAACGTGAAAAACTTTGAAAAAAACATTTCATGGGTTTTTAAAGATTGGTGTTGCATGTAACATATTTTACCAAATAAAATGTTATCATTTTAAATTTTTTGGGAGTTAAATTCTCCTCCAAAATAAATTATATCACCAAAATTTAATCTTGAACTCGGTAATGAGGGGTTTTATATTTGGAAATATATTTATTGAAAACCTACATTATAAATAGAGTTAAAAAATTTATCTTAATAAGAGAGATAAGGATATACAAAGGTTATATAGAATAAAAGATTACTAGGATTATACATAGAATTGCATTATTGTTAGGTAAAGATATGGAAATACAATATAGGAAAAAATAATTATAGAGAGTGATTAAGGTCAATGATCACAAGTAAGTGAATGATCAATAGAAAGATAAGGGAATCAAAACCATAAATCTATGATTATTTAAAATAGTTTATGATTTATTAGATTTTAACATAATAGGATAAAATATTTTCTGTATGATCCTTTTCAAAAAGTTGAGGAATTTATAAACTATATAAGAATATATGGAAATATAATTAATTGATATGTTTCCATTACATAATCAAAATTTCATCCTTCGGATAGGATTTGATTAATATTCATTTCATCCCTTACTCTAAGAAATGAATATCCAAAAATTATTTTTTATGCCTGAAGCACTAAAATTCAATTTTTATGGATAGTAAGATCCAAAAAATAAGGAAAATTCATTCAACCAATCTCTAACATTTTTATAAAACTAATATGTCCAGTACAAGTTATAAAATAAATAAATTTTTAATCCTCAAAATTATCCTAACTGGTTCATCATTGATATTTTATTCTATATATGAAAATAATTTAACAAAAAATAAGTTATCATTTACCAGGACATCATGTAAGCCAATGGTCGTCCCAAATGCGATGAGTTGTCACCCAACATGTGGGTTTACCTTTTAATAAATTTCTTAAAAAATATTATGGACGTCCTTGAAATAACAGTAATCATTAAATAACATTTTTAGTAATGCTTTCAATAATACTTTTTTATAGATTTTAATATTATTTATCTATCATTAAAATTCCATCAATGATCATATTATCCCTAAAGGTTATCAATACATTTTTGATTATGTCTATACAATTTTGAGTCATTATTCCACAAATAATTGTTACACTAAAAATATTATAAATTAGTTGGCCATATTTCTTAAAATTTACTCCAAAATATACTCAATCTTGGAATAATACCATCACATAAAACATAAAAAATGACTGTTTAAGACTTTGAACATATGATCAACCTTAAACCCATAAACCCGTGATGGTTTCCTAAACTCATTAGTTAATTAATAGACCTGTGATTTTAAATTTATCATATTCCCTAGATGCTTCATGATTATTATTAAAAAATACCATTGGTAAAATACATCTATAACTAACTTAATGAATCAGAATAAAAAAAATACTTCAATAATTTAAATTTAACATAGGTATCTCTAAGGCCATGTTGTTAACCTTTTGAAGGGGGATGTGACTTAGATAATTAACATGCTCCCCAAATCTAAGAAAATGAAATATAAATGTATCCTTAGGATGAGATTTACTTCCTTCCATCAGACTGTTCATTTTTATTCATCAATTATTCACTTAATGACATTATTTTACACACTTAACACATTTTCGTTTTCCTTTGATACAATTTCCTAGTTTCCTCTTTCCAAATTTCAAACATGTTGTAAATTAAACCTTCTTTCCACAATAGTTACCACCACTTGAGATCTTAGAAACTCTGATCCATCTCTTCTTTAGTGAGTTTGGTAGTTGGTTAATGTATAGGTTATTAATCATATTTTAAGATAAATGATTAGTTATAGTCATTTTATCTTTCACTACTATGATAATCCCATATGGATTCTTATATTCACTATAATTTCCATCATGTTCAATGTTAATATGAATCCTTTGGGTTCCAGCAATTTTCTAAAACAAAAAAGTATTGTGCGATCAATAAAAATAATTATAGGAAAACCATATACTCATCTATAGGATTTGTAAATAATGAAGAATTATTTTCAATATAAGACACCCTAGGTTTTACCTAATTCATACATTTTCATACTCTATTCAAATCCATTAAAATGGTTTTTAAATAAAATGTGAATTATCAAATGTATATAATCCA
This sequence comes from Viscum album, assembly GCA_963277665.1. NCBI lineage: Eukaryota > Viridiplantae > Streptophyta > Magnoliopsida > Santalales > Viscaceae > Viscum > Viscum album. The sequence continues at coordinate 67,781,130 of OY728127.1, read as the reverse complement.
TGAGTATCGAAAAATGCATATAGTAATGCTCATTTTCATGCACTATCTGATGATCGGGCCAATTCTAATATGCTTTTCTCAGAATTATTATCCATATGTACCTCTCTGTTAGAACTATGGTCACATATAGTACTTAAATAAGGATATATTTCTTAGAAAAAACACATAATATCTACCTTTCCAAAACCATTGTATTTTCCTATACATATCATTAATGTTTATAATAGAATTAGGTTTTATAAACGATGTTACCATAATTTAAGTTGTAATGTTTTCTAATAAAATTAATTTGATAACAAATATAGAGAACTGAACCTAGTTTCCCAAAACTATGGCCTTATTTTTCACAATGAAATAAGATATAAGGAATCACATCCCTAACGATTGAATAGTTTATAATTATTGATAAACAATATACACACATGAATCCTACATTACATTTTAATAAAACAATTACAACAATTTTTTTTTTCCGGAATAACATTATTCCCTCTAGAATATCCTTGCATATAAAAAAATGCATGCTTCATGTATTCCTGAGAAAGGAAAAAAAAAGGAAGACATAAAATGCTCAGCTTATTTCCACGCTTGCATTAGGGAGAAGCAGCAGCGAAAGACTCCAAATATCCAGCGTGACGGTGGGTCCTTTACTAGCGACTTGGACGACATCAGTGGCATGGTTGGATCTTATTTTACCTCTTTCAGGTGTAACAAAAATCCCCAATGGCAGAATGGGTATCCCCAGGATCAGACCGATATCTTCAGCTCAATCCCAAGGGTGGTCTCTGCTCACACCAATGAGGCCATCAGACAAGCTCCGGAGGAGAAGGAGGTCTGGGACTCAGTTACCTCTTTGAATCCGGAGAGTGCCCCGGGACCTGATGGGTTTCTGGGCTCCTTCTTTGTTATTGCTTGGGGTATCATCAAGGAGGAGCTTGTAAGTGCCATTCGGGATTTATTCTATGGAGGTGGGCTGCCGTGGCCTACCGTTTCTACTACCCTGGTTCTTATCCCCAAGGATAGTGACCCCACTACCATAGTGCAATATCGGCCTATTAGCATGTACAACTTCACATACAAGGTGCTGGAGAAACCTCATCAATAGAAGACTTTCCCAGTTTATCCACAACTGGGTTGTGAAGGAACAACATGCCTTCATACAGGGGAGGTCCATTCAGGGGGCAATGGATATTCCACAGGAGATGACTGGGGAGATCAACAGGAAGGTCCGAGGGTCCAACATCGCGATCAAGGTTGATATGGAAAAGGCCTATAACAGATTGGAGTGGGGGTTCATCATCTGTGTCATGAGAAGCATGCTGTTTTCTGAATAGGTTATTGACCTCCTGTTTTGCTGCTATATCTCACCGTGGCTCAACCTGGTCTTTATGGGGAGGCAATGCAGCTTCTAGAAGACAGTTATAGGACTCAGGCAAGGCGACCCTCTTTCTCCCATCATCTCCATTCTGGTGTAGGATTTCCTGAGCAAGTTTGTGGCCTCCTCTATCCAAAGTGGTCATATTCTTCCTTATCACTGCGGGGCCCGTGTCTCGGGAGTGTCTCACCTTCTCTTTGTAGCTGACATGGCCTTCTTCATCAATGGGGGCAGCCCCTCCATCAGGGTCTTTATCAGTATCATGGATGAATATGATTTATGGAGTGGTCAAATGATGAATAGGGATAAAAGAAGGGTTTACTTTCCCTCTTCTTGCCCAACCAGGAGAAAGGACAATTTTGACTCCACCCTGGGTATTCAGAGTAAAAACATCCCTATGCTCTACCTCAGAGCTCCCATTTCCCCGGGCAGGATTCAGGCTCGGTTTTTTGAGGGTTTGGTTGGCAGAATTACCAACCGCATTTTCAACTAGAAGAACAGGTTCCTATCCTTTGGAGGAAGGATAACCCTTGTCAATAATGTCCTTTCTTTGATCCCTATGAACGTTCTCTCCACCATCAAGGCCCCTAAGTCTACCGTTATCCAGATTGAGAAGATCATGAATGGATTTATTTGGGATATCCAAGGGGAGGGAAGATTTTGGTGGTCCTCATGGAATAAGCTATCCAGTCCAGTGGAGTTGGGAGGCATTGGGGTCAGGGATGTGGGTTAGGCCATGTATTTCCTCTAGGGAAAGCTCGCATGGGAGGTTATTGAGGGAAACTATTTGTGGAGTCAAATGATTAGAGGGAAGTACGGTTATGGTCTCCGTGAGAATGGAAAATTGCCTTCAAGCCTCTGGAGATCTCTTCGAACTCACCTACCCACGCTTTTGTGTCACTCTTAGTGGGTCCTAGGTTGGGGGGTCTCAACTTCTGCTAGTGTGATTGGGGGGGGGCCTGCTGGACTTCCCTGGATGCCCTGAACCAAAAATTTCCTTCTTGGAATCTAGTTCTCACCCTTCCTTCATCCAGGTAGTTTTATCTCCCTCTCAAAAGGTCTTCTTTGATATCATTTTCTTGGATGTCTCCCCAGATAGATGCATCTTTACTGGTTCCCCCATTGGGAAGCTCTCGGATAAAGCCTATCATCATTGTACATCTTCCCAGTCTATGAGAGACCATTGGGGGAGGCAGTTATGGTGAAAAGACACCCCAATTAAATTCAACTTCCTACTTTGGAAAATCAGAAATCAGGCTCTCCCTTCGGACCTGGCGATTAAAAGGAAGGGGGTCCAGTTTGCCTCCAAATGCACTTGCTGTTTGATTCCCTCTGAGGAATCCACGTTGCACCTCTTCTTCCAAAGTCAGTGGGTCGTGCGGAGATGGAGCGAGCTTGGGGAGTTCCCTAGTCCCCTAGCACCATGGCTACCCTAGAGGCTTTCTTCTTGAGCTGGTTTAGCGGCTGCCTGGATAATAGCCCCGAGGTTGTGGCCATGGCAACCGTTCTACAGGCAGGCTGATGGTGCATTTGGAAAGTGTGTAACCAGGAATTCCATGGGACTCGATGCTCTGCTCTGGCATTGCTAGTCAGAGCCAAGTGCCTTGCCTCAAAGATGATTGGACTCCTCCCCCACCATGATGCATCACCTTCTTTCTGCAGCTTCTCATCCAGGACTGCTTCTCTGGACCGTAACATCCCCAGGTAGTGGGGACGATGGGTCCGCTGGATGCCCCCCCTTTTAGGCCTGAAACTCAACATTGATGGAGCCTTTGGCTCTCGCACCATGCGCAGTGGCAGTGTGGTCTGAGACGCAGCAGGCTCGGTTATTTTTTCCTTCAGTGCCTTCTTTGGACCAGGGAACTCCCTTAAGTCAGAGGCATCTGCACTGCTCAACGACCTCTCTCTTTGCCGATCCAGAAACCTTCCCCTGTCCTCTGTTGAAACGGACTCCAGTATTGTGTGGAGATCTCTCACCGGCACCTCCTCCTACCCCTGGAATATCACTTATCTGATCCGTAAGTACATAGCTCTACACTCCAGTGACATGGAGGTTCTCTATACGTGGCGTGAGGGCAACTGGGTGGCTGACATCTTGACACCCTTTGCTTCCCTGAAGTGTCCCCTTGTGGAGTTTTTCTACCTTGGATCCCTTCCCCCTTGTGGGGCGGCCCATGTTATCTATGATGCTCTTGACCTCCATTTCTTTAGGCCACCTTGAGTTGTAATGCTATTATTTCCCTTTTTGGAATAAAATAAAATTTATTTGTGGAAAAATAATTCATCGCATACAGAATAATATATTTAATTCAACAAACAATATTCTTATAAATTAAATATCGATATTGATTAAAGAATTCATATTTATCAAAATTTCCATGGATAAAAAAATTTCATTCAATCTAGAATACTCTATATAGAAATAACATATTTTTTTAAGAAATAAAAACTTCTATGATAAATAATATATATATTTTTGGTAAATTTAATGTCCACTGATCATAGTAAAATAAACATTTTAATGGAAAGTTATTGACTTCCAAAATTAATTAAGGAAGTGAATATCAAAATAATCCTTGGTCAAAATAATAACAAACCATACAAAGTAATAATAAAGATGGTATCAATAAAACAAATCCATAGAATACTATATATAAATTAAAGTTTTGTTTTCATTGAAATAAACTTTGACTAAAAAGAAAATTAAAGACATATTTTCTTAATAAAATTAAGTAAAAGAGCATGGAAAAATTGTACCATTACATGAAAATATCATAAATGAATAAATTATAATTAAATTAAGTGTTTTTATTTAAAAAATGATCAAATAATATACTTTAACTAAAATTCAATAACACTCAATCTTGATTTGGATGTGATTCTGAAATAAACCTTACAACAATTATAATGATGACGTGAGAATTAATCAAAATATTTATTTTGTGTTTCAACTATAAATCCACATAAATAATTTTAAAAAACAATGTAAGATAATAAAAATTATTCATATATATAATATTAGAATATCAAATATTAAAAGGAAGTAATATAAACCAATGAAAAGAAATTGAGTTATGAAATTATTTACCACTTGGTAAGTTTTATGTCAAATCCCCTTCAAAGAAGTAATTAAATTTGAAGCATAAAATTCCATGAATAATAAAGTATTCAACATATAACATTTCAAAGGGATATCACATAAATTATATAAAAGCATTTAGGCACATAACATGACAATATTCCTTAATGACATGAAATTAATGTGAAATACCTTATATACTGATTAATTTTGGGTGAACATGATTTAACATCATGTATGGTGGATTTAAATAGGTTGTTAACTTATTATAGAACCATATTAATATTTATAATATCATATATGATCCTTTTATAACATATTATCCCTCGTTCGTTAATAATTTTTTGTAATATTCGTTATGTCGGGTGTTATTTTCCTTATTCCTCAAAAATAATTATCATCAAAGATCTAGTTGCTGTGAATATAAAAAAGTTATATCATTTCCAGGATAAAAATAATGAAATGAATATCATATTTATAAATTAATATTACTATTAATACTGATAATGAAACCTGATTTTGACAAATGAAGTACATCATAATAATATATGGATGATATTTTTTGATAGGAAACACAAGATATAGGATATTAGGGGTAGGAGGATCATAAGGCCTTGAGATGACTTCTCATTGTGGTTGGACTTGGTAATCTCTAAGATATAATATTATGAGAGTATACACATCAATATGAAATCCACATTTCAATATGTTATTGCATGTTCCTATATATTGACATGTGTGTTGATCCTAATACTTTTAGATTATTGTTATTGGATATAATGAATCATGTGATTTGATGTATTTATAAAAATTGTAATGAAATATGATTTAGGATATGGAGAACATGTTGGGTATGTGGTGAGTGATATTAAACTAACAAATAATTCTAGAAAGTATTTATCCCTTTTGGAAATTGACAGAGGTTGATATGTCAAAAAGTTTGATGGGAGTGGGACTACTTGTTGAAATACAAGGCCATGGTGTTCCATGGGTGAGTTTATTTTCTAAAAATAAATTAGAAAAATTGATCATATACTTTTATTTCATTAAAAGTCACATTATTGATTTCAGATAACATGATAAAAAGTTATATTATATGGTAAGTGTTTATAGGAGGTTATATGTCACAACCACATTAGCTTCTTTCTCTATGGGTTTCCTGTCTTGTTCCTAGATTCTTAACAATTACATTATGTGGTTATGCCTAATTCCACTAATAAATAATCCTAGAGGTTGACACACTTATTATATCCACAATCTCAATTAAAATCATTTGATGAATTTAACAGGTCATAATAAATGATATTTATTCAGTTTGGTTGACCTCTGTAATTTAATAATAAGTTATTCAAAGAAATAAATGTGTTAAATGAAATAATAAATATTTTTTCACATTTTTAAAATATAATATTAATTAAATTATACCATGAATAATGTATTGAAATTTATTTATTAAATTTTTATTTTTTATGGATCAATAAATGTTGATGATGGAAACCAGACTGAGCTTAATAGTCTATTTAGATATTGTGTATATAATATTTATTTATATTATTAATTCATTGAACATTTAAGGTAATTAAAAATAATATAGTTATTAATAGACATGAGATTATATAGAAATATTACTGAAGGTAATGGGCATGTGAAAAATTTTCCAACCCTAAACCTTCCATAATAAATATTTAATTATATAACTTTCTATAACAGAATTTTGGTATTCATTACTGATAGAGGGGGAGAGAATTTATCAATCCCTAAAGTTAATTATATCTTTTTCCTATATCAATAATTAATTAGAACCCTAAATTTATTCCTCTTTCAAGAAGAATATTACTATGGTAAACAATTAACAACGTAAGAGATCAAGATTAGATGTGCACTGAATTAGTGATTTTACTGCATCTTTTAGATATTTTGGTGAACATATGGATAACCTATAGAGGGATTAAACACTTGGATCCTATATCAAAAAAATGGTACGAAAAGATCTTGTTAACTAGACCATCAATGAAAGAGGAATCACATTTTTAGACTATTCTATAACTTACCAATAATTAATTATAAATTATATGTAAAGATCCTCCTCTCCTAGTTCCATATTTTTAATCTTGTTGAGTAATATAAAGATTTCATTGGACATAATGTTTTAATTGTGTACATAAAAAATTAAATGTAAAGTAATACAAGATTCCAAGTTGTTCATATTACCAATTTTTTTTCGATACACACTAAAATAACATCATGAACATTTGAGAAAATGGGTTCCATTCCACTCTATAATAAGAATCGTATACTATTTTTATAAGTACCCAGCCTTAAAACAATACATAATATTGAATTAAACGAATTAATTCACATTGAGGATCTTTTTAGGTTTAGAGTTTTAGTGAATTGGGACATAACTATTACATCTCAAAAGATTACTAAGTAGACACTTCCACTCATTTTCTATTTTTTTCATAAAATAAAAACTCTTGAAAAAAAAGATTCATGTCTAGTTCCATGATTTAGATAGCATGACTTTTCCTTGATCCCATCCTTCACCCTATTCATCTTTATTTCCTGTGAAAAAATTTCAAAACATGGGATGAGCATAAAAAGCTTAGTAAGGGTTATAAAAGAAAGAAAGAATCCATTAGTTCATAAATACATAAAAAACATAAACTCTTTTACTTACCTCATGAAATCATAAGATTTATGAATAAAAAATAGAAACAATATATCATAAAGGTAACTTGTGGCATCCATAGCATACATACATTGTAGTTATAACAAATACATAGAGAGTTACATTGGAAAACTCATCACAATATATTCCCTAAATCTCTTAGGAGAAACATTCATGTTTACCTCCATCACATTACCCGATTCATTGGAGAGCTATCTCGGGCTCACCCGCCCTAGGTTTATCACAGAACCACCCGTATACATAAACAATTTCCATGAACCATAACACAATCATAACACATAACATAAGTATAAACGAAAGATAAAATTCCCACATTGTAATAACAATAAATAATTTTAAGATATTGGAATAATAAATCCATTCTGAAAATCATTTTCAATACCAAAATACATAAAAAGAGTATATGGTATTTATTATTCCTTTTAAAACATTACGGCTTGTTAAGGAAGCTGAAGATCAAATAATACTCGTGGCGGCGGAAAGGTTGTTGTCACCACATACGTTTAAAAGAAACATTATTTCTTATCATTTAGTAAAATGATTCATAGAAAAAGAATCCCTTCGAATGAAATTAAAAGTAAAAGGTGTTTATACAGCGTATAAAATAAAGTTGTGTATTAGAACAAAATATGCCTCAATGAAAGGATATTGAGACGAAGTCCCTTACCTCATGCCCGACATAACTTGATCGTTATTTAATCTCCTGAATAATAAACTAAAGTAAATTTCTACTTTCTTAAGAACCTTTTTCAATTTTATTATTATTTTTATATCACCTTACCATGTTTTAAACATTATGCAATAATATAAGTTAATAACGGTCATTTTGTTGATATTTGGTACTTCAGTAAAAAATGAACACCTTATATTTACAAGTTGTCCATGTGGTCAATAGTATATTATATCCATAATGATATTATTTATTTAGATATCACATATATAGAGTATATATATGAATTCAAAATAGTACATATCATTTGGAGATAAGAAATGTAATTCACCGTTCATGGAGACGGTAAGCCATAAGTACGCATGAATGCTGAATTCATTTCTATTTCATATTTTAATGGAATAAGAACAAAATTATACATATGTATATTATAATTATAATATAATATCATATATAATATCATTAACTCCTTCCTTTATATGTCTCACATATGGCATTAACGATTCATATCACTTTGAGGGGGCGGTAGTCCGCACTTACTCAAATAAAATTATCACGTTTAACCATAATGGAAACCAAAATGGTATAAAATGAAAGAAAAATACAGAAGAATAAAGAAAACATAAACATAAAATATATCATATATAAATATAGTGTTATCTTAATGGCCACCATGATAGGCGGTAGGGGATAATCGAACAATCTTCATTTCGTGAGGTGTTACTTTTCCATCCACAGAAACAATATGTTCATCATCAATTAGATGGAAGTTTTTATAAATTTATATCTAATACTTTTCATAACAACATCCTAGTTTATTAAGGATACTGTTATTGTTATAAAATAATGGAATAAAAAGAGTTTAGTGGTTGGAGAAGTAAAACAAAAGAAATAAAGTTAAGAGAAATCGTTACCTTTAATTTGAGTAACTCCCTTTGGTATAAACCAAAAGGTTTTTTTTGAAGTGCCTTCTGCCTAAGGTATGTATTCTAGGAGGAGGATAAGGATTTAATGATCTTAATTGGGCAAAGCTTGGATGAGACAAAAGGCTTGAGAGGTGTGAGGAATTAGTTAGAAGTGAGGGCATTTTATAAGGGGGGGAGGGGCTCTTTAAGAAAGTGTGATAATATTACTCATGGTCAAAATAAATTCATCCAATAAGAATTGAATAGGTTTTGTATGTTATTTTAATATTTATAATCTTATTTATTTAAGTCATTTATTAATGAGGTAAACACTGCATCATTATTTTTTCATAAATAATTTAATTTATTTGATGTATAAAAATTATAAACAAAATACCATAATGTAGGAAATTTTTCTATCTTTATAATTAATAGTTATAGTTGAAAAGATATCTTATGTACACCCATGTTAAAATTAATTTACTAAACGATATTTGTTTTTGTCAATTTTGTCATTACTTTATGTTAATTAATCTGGAGTGTCACTATCACTCATAAGTAGATCTATTGGGTCCCAAAATCGACACAAGGATTCCCATGGTCAGACATTACTCATCCAATAAGGTTAGGAAAAGTGTTAAGTTAATTTTGAATTATTATAATTTTCTTTTTACCTTGAATTACCCTTTTTACTTTTAACCGTGATAAATAAATGTTAAAAGTTACTATTCACCAAAAATTATTTCCATTTTATTGAAACACATTTTACTTACTAATAATAACCATGTATGTCATATTTTCGAATTTAAATTCACATAAGTGCTAAAATTTATTTAAAAGAAAAAGTAAATTGTTTAATTACTACTAAGTGGTTTCACTATTCATCAAAATTGATGTTTTTCATAAAAATACCAAAAATTTAGACTAAGATACATTAGATATTCCGAATTCGAAAATGATGTCTATTTTACCAAATTCTAAATATAAAAGTTTCCTTAATTAATTTAAAGTTAATTCCTGTTATCAAATCAAACAACGTGTTTTTAAGAAACAATAACTATCAAAATATTGATACTTGTGTATGTCCAATTTTAAAGTGAAATTAATTCCGATAAACAACATTGGATTAAATGGTAAAAATATATTCTAATTAAACTTTAAAACCAATTAAAAATATAATCTAACCATATAAATAAATGATATTAAAACGTAGTTTTGAATAAAAATAAAGTCTTTTCACAAATCATTAAAAATTGAATTTTATCAGGAAAATACCAAAAAATCCCAAGTTAAATTTTGGTTTCTTGGTTCTAAAGAATAATTTTATTTAGTCACATAAAACATATAAAAGTGACCCAAACTATATTTAACTAGGGTTTTCCATTAAAAGGTGGTAAATCGACCTTTTATGTAAATTATACTTAAAATTAGATTCATTCACATTTTAAGCCTCAAACATTTATTGGACAAATGTAAATACATTAAGCAAACATGTATAATCATATTGTAGTTAGTTTTAATCATTCCTGCCAATAAAATGTATAGGAATTAACTACTATTTAAAATAATAATATGATATTATTAGTGTGCAACGTAAGATTTCAAAGAAACTTGGTGTTGCGTATCAAGTACGTTATCGAATATAATAACCCATTTAGAGTAAAATTATTTAATATTTAATTCAAAAATTTTAATAAAGATGAAAATATATTATTCTTTGTTTACCTGGATGTTACATCCTTCCCCCCCTTTGGAAATTGCGTCCTCGTAATTTTTATTCACTTATCAAATAAGTGGGGGTATTTATCCCTCATAGAATTTTCAGATTCCCACATTGCCTCTTCAACCATATGGTTTTCAACAAAACCTTTACCTGGTGAATTACCTTATTTTTCCACACTTTCCCTCTACGATCAAGAATCTGTACTACTTGTTCTTCATAAGAGAGATTCTTTTCCAACTGAACTACCTTTGGGCTCATAACATGAGATGGATCTGGCATATAAATTCTCAACATTGAAACATAAAAAACATTTTGTACCTGGGATAAACATGGAGGTAATGAAACTATGTACCCAACTAATCCAAATTTCTTCATGATTTTATAAGGTCCAATGAACCTCGGACACAACTTTCCCTTCTTACCAAAATGCATCACACTTTTCTAGGGAGAAACTTTGAGAAAAGCATGATCACCTACCTCAAAAGATAGATCCTTCCTCCGGTTATCTGCATAACTTTTCTGTCGACTCTGAGCAGTTTTCTTGTTCTTCTGAATCAGCTAATATTTTTCTGCCATCTCTTCTACGAATTCTTGTCCCATCAACTTCCTTTCACCTACTTCATCACAAAAAGCTGGATTCCGACAAATTTTTCCATGTAATTCCTCAAATGGAGAAATCTGTATACTGGAATGAAAACTGTTATTATATCAAAATTCAACCAAAGAAAGATGTTTGTCCCAACTTCCCTGGTAATCCAGTGAAAAAGCATGTAGCATATCCTCCAGGGTCTAAATTGTTCATTTTGATTTCTCATCTGATTGAGGATAAAAAGATGTAGTAAAATTTAATTCAGTACCCTATGACTTCGGAAAACCTTTCCAAAAGTTAGAAGTAAACCTGAGATCATAATCAGATACAATGGAGAGGGGAACTCCATACCGCCTGAATATCACCTTAAAATACAACCGAGAAAGTTGATCTAGAGATAATGAATCTCTAATAGGGACGAAATGAGAAGATATAGTCAATCGATCAATAATAACCCAGATTGCAATATTAGCTCGATATGTCTTCGGTAATCCCACAATGAAGTCCATGAATATATTTTCCCATTTCCACTCTGGCACCGGTAAAAGCTGAAGCATCCCTTTCAGTAACTGCCACTTTGCTTTAACCTATTGACAATTCAAACACTCCACAGTAAAGTCATTAATGTCTCTTTTCTTTCCATCCAAGTGCTACCAAGATCAACAGAAAACGGGGAACTATGAGATTCACATAACAACTCATTCTTCAATTGTGAATCACAAGTCACACATAATCTCTTTCCAAATCTCAAGACACAATCATTATCAATGTTAAATTCAGGAAACTTACCCTTCTGAACTAGCTCAACATTTTTCTATAACTCACTGTCTTCCTTCTGTGATTGCTTAAATCTATCTGATTGATATGATCTCACTGACACCTGATACAAAATAGGGGAATTTCCTACACCAACAACTTCTATGCCAATTTTTATCAAATAAAAAAACAAAAGGATCTTGTTCCAAATGTAACATGGCTAATGAAGCATTACTTTTTCAACTTAAAACATCAACCACAATATTTTCTTTTCCCGGATGGTAATGTATAGTGAAATCATAATCCTCAATTAATTCCATCCATCTTCTCTATCTCGTGTTTAATTATTTTTGAGTGAATATATACTTTAAACTTTTGTGGTCAGAATATATTTCACATTTCCCTATATTAAAATGATGCCTCCAAATTTTTAAAGCAAAAACAACATTAGCAAATTCCAAATCATGTTCAGGGTAATTTGACTAATGTGGTTTCAACTAACGTGAAGCATAAGGAATTACCTGACCATTCAACATTAGGATACAACCAAGTCCTTTCAATGAAGCATCCATGTAGATAACAAACTCACTATTTCTGGATGGCAGTGCCAAAACCGGAGCATTCACCAATATTCTTTTCAATTCCTAAAAACAATCATCACATTCTTTTGTCTAGATGAACGTAACACCTTTTCGAGTTAACATAGTCATTGGACTATATAACTATGAAATATTTTCAACAAACCTCCAGTAATAGCCTCCCAAACCAAGAAAACTACGGATCTCAGTTATATTTGTGGGTCTTGGCTATTCTTCAATAACTTTTGTTTTAGCAGGATCAATAGTTAACCCATTTTTAGAAACAATGTGAACAAGGAAATAAATTTGATGTAACCAAAACTCACACTTTCTGAATTTCCCAAATAGTTCCTTTTTATTATTTTTGGAAATACAACCCTTAAATGACATACATGTTCCACTTTAATTTTGGAATAAACCAGAATATCATTAATTAACACAACCAAAAACTTATCCAAGAACTCACAGAAAATAATATTCAGAAGATCCATGAATACATTAGGTTCATTAGTTAAACCAAATTGCATAACAAAAAATTCATAATAGTCATATCTAGTACAAAACGAGGTCTTCAGAATGTCTTCTTCTTTCACTTTCAACTGATGGTACCCTGATCTCAATTCAATCTTTGAAAAATATTGAGCTCCACGGAGCTGATCAAACAAATCATTGATATGAGGGAAAGGATACTTGTTCTTAATAGTGATGTTATTAAATGCTCTATAATCAAGGAAAATTCTCATTGAACCATCTTTATTTTAACAAACAAGACAGGATCAACCCATGGTGATGTTCTAGGTTGAATGAAACCTTTATCTAATAACTCTTGCAATTGCTTCTTTAACTCTAAAAGATTAGTTGGAGCCATTAGATAAGAGAGTTTTGAAATTTTCTTAGCATCACTAACTAATTCAATAGTAAATTCAACTTCATGTCTAGGTATAATACCAGTCAAAACATTTATAAAAACATCAAGGTACTCATTTACCACTGGCACTTCATTAATCAGAATAGTTCCTTCGTTTTCAAAAATATGTGCAAGGTAACATTCATTTCCATATTTTATTAGTTTCTTAGCTTCCTAATATGTTATCAAAATCAGGGGATCATTCTTGTACACAAACATGAAAATATTTCTGAAAAGATACCACTTTATCTCTACAGTCAATCTTAGCATGATAAAAAAATCCAATCCATACGAAAAATAACATCAAACTCTTATAGAGGAAAACAATAAGTTTTATAGGTAGATTCTTTCTGCACACAAGGACATGAAAGTTCTTATGTTTTATTTTTATCTCAAAATTTAATCCAGGTGTTTTTACCATAAGTTCTGTATTCATATCTTGATATGGAATTCCCAATTTACTATAAAACTTATCAGAAATGAAAGAGTGTGTAGACCCTGAATCAAACAACACATGGGTTTAATCTGAAAAAAAAATAGTGCACCTTATACTACTTCATTTGATGGCCTAACATCTGCTAATGTTTTTGTGAAGGATTTCACCACCCTTTTCTGCTTGTAGTCTGGCTGATTTCCCTCAGTTGAGTTCTTTTTTGGACACTCATTTTCATAATGACCCATTTAATTTAACTTAAAACATTTTACTCACTGTAAATATTATTTTGTCTTACCATTACCATGATCATTTTCAGTGAAATTGTGATCCCTATGTCCCATTATAATACATTAGTAGTACTTACCAAAATTTCAAAGACATTGCATAGCATTCTTTTTACCACAATTTTCCCAAACTGTAAACATAATTTTTTTACCACCAGACTTTTTTTGAAGAGTTCTTCCCTTTTGTCTGCCACCTCATCATCTTATTCCATGGTTTTTCAGAGAACAACTAATCATTGGAAAAATCCATTTCCACCACCTCCACACAACGAACATGTTTTCCATAACATTTTAACTCATGAGAATCTAAATCATTTTAACACATTGGCTTTAATCCTGAGTAAAATGGTTGATATTACTATCAAGATCTCGAATGAAATTTGAAGCATTCCTTCCCAGTCGAGTGAATGTTTCTTCATAAGCAGCCATTGAGTCATCCTCCTGCCTCAATTATAGTAATTTTTTTCCATCCTAAGAAGAACCACCTTAGGAAAAAAATTCTCAAGTAACATACCATTGAATTCGTCCCAATCAAGACCATAAATCTCATCACTATCCCTAATATTTTTCACCATCGACCACCACTGATCAACTTCACCTTCAAAACGGTAAACAAAAAGACTAATGTTTTGATGTTCTGAAAACCCCATGACATAAAAAAGTTTCTTCAGTGCTTTAATCCACCCTTCTGGTAGCATAGGGTCAGACGATCCTCTGAATGATGGGGGATGTTTTATAATGAAATTATCTACTACTGACATGTTATTTTGTGGTTGATCTGGCTGATCTCGTGCATGGATACCACCACCATTTACAGCCCGAGTCAACTATGTCATAATAGCCCAAAACTGTTCAGTTATGAATCTAACCTTCTTAGGTTGCTGATTAGAAGGTTTTCTTCCTCCTGATGTCATCCCAACATAGCTTCCATTTTTCCTCTGTGGAAAACAATTATGAACACAAAAATATCTTAGGTGAAGTAACATGGTAATCTATAAATGCTATATGAAATCAATATTAACATAAATTACTTTATGGATATTAATTTGACAATACCCTAACATCTAAAGTTATCTAAACTGACCTCTAATTCCAACTATAAGGATCTGGCCTTAAAATATTAAATAATATTGAATTAAACAAATTAATTCACATTTAGGATATTTTCAGGTTTAGAGTTTTAGAGAATTAATACATAACTATTATATCTCAAAAGATTACAAAGTAGACACTTCTACTCAGTTTCCATTTTTTTCATAAAATAAAAACTCCTGAAAAAAGAGTCGTGTCTAGTTCCATGTTTTAGAAAATATGACTTTTCCTTGATCCCATTCTTGACCCTATTCATCTTTAAGTCTTGTGAAAACATTTCATAACTTGGGATGAGCATAAAAATCTCAATAAGGGTTATAAAACAAAGAAACAAAACATTAGTTCATAAATACATACAAAACATAAACTATTCTACTTACCACATGAAAGCATAAGATTTATGAATAACACCTAGAAATCATATATCATAAAGGTAACTTGTTGCGTCTATAACATACTTACATTGTAGTTATCACTGCTACATAGGGAGTTACTTTGGAATACCCTTCACAGTATATTCCCTAAATCTCTTTGGATAAACATTCACATTTACCTCTATCACATTAACCAATGCATTGGAGAGCTATCTCGGGGTCACCCATCCTAGGTTTATCATGGAACAACCCATATACGTAAACAATTCCTAATAACCATAACATAATCATAACACATAACATAAGTATAATGGAAAGATAACATCCCCACATTGTAAAAACAATATATCATTCTATGATATTGAAATAATAAGTCCATTCTCAAAATCATTTTCAATACCAAAATACGTTAAATGAGTAAATGGTATTTATTTTTCCTTATAAAAATATTTTGGCTTTTTAAGGAAGCCAAAGATCAAATAATACTCACAGCGGTAGAATGGTCGTTGTCACCACTTACATTAAAATGAAACATTATTTTTTGTTGTTTAGTAAAACGCTTCATAAAAAAAGATTCCTTTTGAATGAATTGAAAATTAAAAGTTGTTTATACATTGTATAAATGAAAGTCATGTATCAGAACAAAATATTCCTCAATGAAAGGAGACTGAGACGAATTCCCTTACCTCGTGTCCGACTTGATTCGATCAAACTTTAATCTCTTGAATAATAAAATAAATTTAATTTATACTTGATTAAGAACCTTTTTCAATTTTATTCTTCTATTTATATCACTTATTACCATGTTATAAACATTATGCAATCATTTAAGTTAATAATGGTCGTTTTGTCGATATTTGGTACTTGAGAAAATAATTAACACCTTTTATTTACTAGTTGTTCATGCGGTCAATAGTAAACTATAACCAGAATGATATTCTTTATTTAGATATCATATATATCATATATTTCCTGTGTATATATGAATTTATAATAGTACATTTCATTTGGAGATAAGAAGTGAAATCCACCATTCATGGAGACGGTAAGTCGTACGTACGCATGAACACTACATTCATTTCTATTTTATATTTTAATGGAATGAAAACATAATGTTACGTAGGTATATTATTATTACAGTATAATATCATATATAATATCATTAACTATATCCTTTATACACCCCACATATGGAATTAACAAGTCATATCAGTTTGAGGGGGCGGTAGTCCACACTTCCTCAAATGAAATTATCACGTTTACCCATAATGGAAACCTTAAAGGTATGCTATAAAATAAAAATACATAACCATAAAGAAAAAATAAACCTAATATGTATCATATATATATAGTTTCATCTTAATGGCCACCACGATAGGTGGTAGGAGATAATCAAACAATCGTCATTTCATGAGGCGTTAGTTTTCCATCCACAGAAATAGTATGTTCTTCACCCATTATATGGAGGTGTGTGTAAGTGTAGTTAGAATCCTTCTCATAACAAAATCCTAGTATATTGAGGATACTGGTGTTATAAAATAAATTAATAAAAATAGTTTAGGGGTTGAAGGAGTAAAATAAAAGAAAATAAGTTAATAGAAACTGTTACCTTTAATTTGGGTAACTCCCTTTGGTATGAACCAAAAGGGTTATTGAATGCCTTCTGCCTATGGTAAGGCTTCTAGGAGGAGAAGTGGGATCTAAGGAGACTAATTGAGTAGAGTTTGGACAATACAAAGGATTCAGAGGTGTGAGGAATTGGTTTGAAGTGATTTATTTTTATAGGGGGATGGGCTCTTTAGGAAAGTGTGATAATATTATTTTCATATATAATGATATTCAGTTTCTAAAGGTCCAAAACCCATTAAGGTAAAAAATAATATGACTCATGGTAAAAATAAATTAATCTAAAAATAATTGGACATATTTTGGATGTTATTTTAATATTTATAATCTTATTTATTTAAATCATTTATCAATGAGGTAAACACTGACACATTATTTTGTTATAAATTATATAATTTATTTGATGTCTAAAAATTATAAAAAAACTACCAAGATGTAAGAAATCATATTTTCTTTCCAATTAACAGTTATAGTCGAAAGATAACTTATATAAACCCATATAAAAATTAAATTACTAAAAGATATTTGTTTACGCCATTTTTGTCCTTACTTTATGTTAATTAATCTAAAGTGTCATTATCACTCATATGTAGCTCCATGGGGTCTCAAAATTGACCCAAAATTCCTATGGTTGGCCATTACTCATCCAATAAGGTTTTTACAGGTGTTAAAGTTATTTTGAATTATTATAATATTCTTTTTAACTTGAATCACCCTATTTACCTTTAACCGCGGTAAATAAAAGTCAAAAGTTACTATTCACCAACAATTATTTTCATTTTATTGAACCAAATTTTACATACTAATAACAACCATGTATGTTGGATTTTCGAAACTCAATTCACAGAAGTGGTAAAATTTAATTTAAATGAAAAAGTCAGTTTTTAACCACTACTAAGTGGTTTCACTATTCATCAAAAATTGATGTTTTTTCAGAAAAATATCAAAAATTCTTCCTAAGATATAATTGATATTCTGAATTCAAAAATAATGTCTATTTATCAAATTATAAACATATAAGTTGCATTAATTAATTTAAAATTAATCCCCATTATCTAATCAAATAGCGTGTTTTTAAGAAACAATAACCATCAAAAGATTGATACTTGTTTATGTCTAATTTCAATGTGAAATTAATTACAATAAACAAAATTGGATTAAATGGTAAAAATATATTCTATTTACACTTTAAAACCAATTAAAAATATAATCTATCCATATAAATAAATTAGATTAAAACGCAGTTTTGAATTAGAATACATTCTTTTCACTTTTCATTAAAAATTGAATTTTATCATAAAAATACAAAAAATTACCCAAAGTAAATTTTTGTGTCATGATTCTAAAGAAGAATTTTATTTGGTCAAATAGAATATATAAAAGTGACAAAAACTATATTTAATGAAGGTTCGCCATTAAAAGGTGGTAAATCGACCTTTTAATGTAAATTATGCTTACAATTCGATTCATTCAAATTTTAAGCCTCTAACTTTTATTGGATAAATGTAAATACATTTAACAAACATGTATAATCATAATGTAGTTAGATTTTTTCATTCATTCCAATACAATGGCAAGGAGTTAACTACCATTTAAAATAATAATAATATATTATTAGTTTGCAGCGTATGATTTCAAAGAAACCTATTGTCGTGTATTAGTTAGGAAATCGAACATAGAAACCCCATTAAAGTAAAATTAATTAATATTTAATTAACAAGTATTAATAAATATGAAAATGTATTGTTCTTTATTTTCATGTGATGTTACAGTTTTTGGCTTTAGTTGGTACTAAATTTTATAAGTATGATAATTTATATAATTAATATTCTCAAAAGGATAATGAGAGACTTTATTGACGCATCATCAACCTTATCACGTCCAATAAGGTATAGCTCCTTATTCCACTAACACCATTCCACTGAAGTGTATAAGGTGGAGTGATTTAACACCCAAACATTTTAAAAGAGTAAAACCATCTTTGATAGAGTACGTGACACCAAAAACCAATATTATAGGATAATTTATTTCCTAAATGCATTGTGAGTGATTTAATTTTAAATAAATATAACTTATTCAATATATTGTTTCACAGCAACACCGTGATTAAACGAAATGTAATTCTCTATTAAAATATTATTATTTAACCATTACCATTATAACATAGACGTTAAGTTGGAGGGTATGAATTGATATAAAATAATTTTGAAAATTATTAGGCTTATACATGAATAAAATCAATTCAATGGATATATATTGATTATTGATACAATAAGAATCATTTGAATAGAAAAAAATGTTTTCTAAAAAATTTTATTGTTCAAAAAGTAGGCCTCGCAGATCCTTGCGTAAAAAATTAATAATTAATTTTTTCCACTATAAACTCATTTATTTTGAAAAATAAACACAATTTTTAAAATATACAGGTCAAAATTTTCTTTAGGTTATTTTTATGGAATTTTCTAAAGAGTATAGTTTTTTTATGAATAGTGAAAAATACAAGATTTATTAAAATTGGCCCTTTCATTAAAACTATTTACAAATGTAATTTTTTTAAAAAAAATTGTATTCACATGAAAAAAATTAAATTTTAATTAATTTAGATCATTTGAATCAGTTTCATATTGAATTTTTATATAAAACATTCTACTCTTTTAAAAAAATTTCTTTGGAAAAACGTTTTTTCGATATGTCTATGAGTTCAATTTTAAATTGAATTTGGCCACTTATATGAATTTAATTTAGACAAATTTTATCCATATTTTTAATTAGCATAATATATATTACATAATAAGTTCAACGTAATTTCAGGTTATAGTGAATAATAAAAATAATAAAATTTATTTACCACAGTTAGTGTTGAAACATTTATAATGGGGGTTAAACTAGAAATATAATTGTTATATATAAAAAAACTTGTATAATTTATATTTTATTTTAAATTTTAGGAGACATTATTTTATATAATAATTGGACTTAATTATTTCTTATATTAAATATTAAAATTAGTAAAAATTATTTACCATGGTAATGGTTAAAACATGTTTCCATGTGGATTAAAATAAAATATAATTTCTATAAATAACCAAAAACATTTATGATGCCTATTTTATATTAATATGTTGAACATACCACATATAAAGTTCTAAAATGAGAAATTATGAAGCCTTGTTTCTTGTTTAGAACATAGGTAAACCATTTTTTTTCAAAAATTGTATGTGTGTCCTCTTCCCCCTTATAAAAGGTATCCTCTATCCCCCCCCACATAACATGTCCAAAGAAAATTGGTTCTTCTCACAACTACACAATTATATTACTTTAATCAATTAAAAATAATATTCTCCTTATTTTGATTAGGAAACCATTGTAAGAAAGGTTTAGGTATAAACCTAAATGTGTTCTCTTGAGAATAGGTAAAATTCTTATTGTGGGTTTGTTTTCTGAATTCATCCACCTCCTTCAAATATTATTCAAATATGACAACATAATAACACAAAAATACCATATATAAAGATATGTGATTATCTTAATTTAATAATATATATACATCTCCACTTCCATAAAATTAAAAATGAAAGGGTCGATCACGTGTATGGAAAACTACCGCCTCGTAAACCGATGTAATTTGTTTTCACTCACCACATTTTAAGGATGGGTATAGTGAAGGATTTAAAATATTTATATGATATTTATGAAATTATTATGCTTTTTTAATTACGATATCACATATACCTTCATACTTTCCATTCCATGGGGGGATATAATAACATTGTTCCTGTGTACTGTGGACTACTATCTCGAAAATCAAAGTGAATCATTTTCTGATTAAGAATTAAATGGATGATATTAAAAAAAAGTTTAAAAAAATTATGATATTTATTAACTAAAAATAATTCAATAAATATAATATCATATCTAACTTGTTTCGTTTTAATCTTATAGAAATCAATTACATTGCTCGTGCGTATGTGTAGACTACCACCCCCATACTACAATGTGAAATGATTTTCACTTTATGTTTACATGGATGGTTATAAGGATGGAGTATAATAATATATATAATATATATATCATAATAATGATTCTATGAAGATTAATTAATAAGTTTTTTCATATCATTCCATCCATCGAGGAAATGTAAACATTGTTCATGTGTGTGAACGACCTATCATATCTATGAATGATGTAAGAAATTTTCTATTTTTAAATTTCATGGATTATTATAAATCCATATATTATCAATATAAATTATATTTATATGAATTTTTAAATTATTGATATGATTAAACGATGATAAAATTAATATTATTGAAAACAAAAAATCAAAACATACATGAAATACAATGTTGTTATTACACGAAACATAATTTTAACAAAAAATTGGTCATAAAACTTTCATTAATGAAAATAAGTAAATCATATATGGTATGAAATATATTGAGATTTTATTGAAATATATTTATAATAAATATAAATTTTTTATACCAAAGGTACATATATGTATGAAGGAAATTATACCTAATGTATGGGATTCTCATCTTAGTTTAACTTCTTGAAGACATATTCTATATTCACCACTTAGTAATTTTGTGTGGTTTATATAAATCACCTTTAATATTATATATCATAAATACCTTTATCATAATTTTATTTAAATTTTTATATGAATTTATTTATTATTTTGAGATTATGATTCATATTTACTAGATTGGTAAAGGTTTATGATACAATCTCACTGTTTTTTAGAATTGTTTATGATTAAGTTTAAAAGAAAACTTACTTCATTTCAATCTTCGGTCAAAAAATATTTTTATTCCGTATCCATATTTTATAAAAAGGTTTTATAAACTTTTTAACATTCACAAAAGGATTTCTTAAATAAAATTTTATCCATATTTTAATTATTAAAAAATGTTTTGAAAGGAATCTTCATGACCTTATCTGAATGAGAAATTTTGTAACATTTTTATAACTGTGTGAATGGAATCATCATTTCATTTTCCTAATAAGAAAATTTTAAATTTTTTCAAATAATTTTCTTAACATTCTCTAATTTTTTGGTTTTTGAAAGTGATTTGAATGTATAATGAATTAATTAATTTTTTATGGTATTTCAATTTATCATTGAAAAAAATGTAATTTATCATATTATCCATTGGGAATATGATTTAATTATATCATTCTTATTATTACTCAATATGGGTTAATATTACTCTGAATGGGGATGTACTATTTTCAAAACATTCTCCATATTACTCCAAATTGTTTATGATTATTTTTTATAAATGGGGAATAATATCAACATTTTGTGTGTACGTTTTTTAGTAGGAATTTTTTATTGATTATGCTTCTACCAATTCATATGATGGATTAGTTGGACTTAGTATGAGTTTGTTGGGTCCTGATATATACATTTGTTGCATCCGAAAATATCATGAGAAAAACTATCTTGGGTTTTTGGTTTAGGCCTAACCCTTTAAAGTAAGATGTCTTGGTTTGATGCCTTGAAAATATGATTATGATATATTCAATTGTGAGTTCCCTCATTATTATACTACTTATTGAGTCGCCATGCCATTATTTGATTAGTTATAATATCAATTGTTATGTACCAAGATCATGTGATTATTTATATCACGTCATTTGATCATATTTTATTCCTTCTAAATTATGCTTGGATAATTGATTGAATAGAATCTATTTCAATTATTTAATATGACATACTGATTATTCCTTATTTATTCATGATAAATTCCACTATACACAAACCTTTATTGAGAATTATATCACATCAATTCTTATATTTAATTTCCCATCGATTCTTGGAAATTTTTTACAATTGATATATTGGGATATTCTAAAGGGAATAGTGATGCGCTCAAAAAATACTATGTTTTATTTTATGATTTAAATTGTAATATAATATTAAACTATGTATCTAGTTTACCAAGACAACAAAAATATTAAATCTTTCAGGATGTGATTCCTTATATTTTATTTGAATGTAATAATGAATCATTGACTCTAGGATAACAGGGTTGAGCTCTTTATAGTTCATATCAGAGTAATTTTAGTAGAGACCATGGGAAATTGGTTTAGGAAAGCATAGATTAAATACTATAACCCTTTTAATTACACTAATTATAAATATATGTGTATGATAACATCTTAATGTTTTCGTAAGGTGGAGAATATTTGGTTTTACTAGAAATACATACTTGTCCAGATACTACAAGTGGGTGTGGTTCTAGAGTAGATGTATTTACAGAAAATAAATCCAAAAAAGGAAAGTCAGGCTTGACTAGATCATTTCATATTACATGAAAATAGGTCATACTATGCACTTGGTGTTATTGTACTTGGTAATATTCTGGGATTAATTACCATTTTTTTAAAAAAGTATTATAATGTATTTGAAAATATTTTTTTTTATTTGAAACCTTTCTCAGAGAAATCATATTTATGACTATGATATTATCCTTACTTAAAAATTTGAATTTATGTCAACAGTTTCACTAGTTTTGGGATTAAAAACATTGATCCAGAATGTTCTAATCATTTATAGTGTATTCTATTATTTGAAATGGTTCCATGAAATCATAGTGGAAACCAAATCAATTCACAAACACGATGTAGGTATTTCTCTCCTGGACAAGTTGATGAAGATGGAGCTTGAGTTATAAATGGACTTGAAAAATTATAGAAATATTTCGGTATCTGAGTCTTGTTAGATGAGAAGTGGATAATTTACTTGGATAATATCATTCTTTGTTTGGTATGTAATGAAGGGGATAATGTTTTTATGGAATTTTAACCTCTCTCAATAGATACTGATCAATAGTGGCCATTGATTCAAAACCCTAAGGATGAAGAAGGAAAATAAAACATGGAATGGATGGATTTAAAAGTATTATTCTTGGAAAAGTATTTTTCTCATGAGAAATGAGCGAATATGGGGAGAAAATCCATGAGACCTAGACTGATGAAATATGAAAATATTAATATGTATGAAGACAACATTACAAGGTTATAAATGAATGCTATGGAATATGTACATAATAGAGAGAGAAATATTAAATTTTTCTCATGGGCTTAAAATAATTTTCCCTTGGGTAGTAATCTCCCAAACATTCTCATCATATAAGGATATAATATCCTTTGGTATCAAGATAGAGAAATAATTCTCCAAGTATTATTGCTTATAATGAAAGAAATAAAATAAGCTGGTACCATAAAAATGGATAAAGGGAAGAAGGGAAAGAAGTATTTTCCCCTATGTGATAATTGAATAAAAAACACCTTGGTATTATCTTAAAGGGAAGTGAAGTTTCCTACATTTTTTGAGAGAAAGGCCATCTTTCACATCATTTTAAGGGTTCTAAAGAAGTTTCCAATATTCAATGCTTCAACATTAAGGGGATGGGCCCCTACAAAAATAAATTTCCCTTGCATCAAGAGAATATACCCCAAAATAGGCTAATGGATCAAGCTCAATCTTAATCAATAAATATGACTGAAGTGGAATGATTGATGATATTGGGTATTTTTATTCAAGAATAATGTTGTAGATGTATTTTATTAATGATATTATTGTAATAATAATCATAAAACATATAAATATTATACTATATTTTAATTATACATTTATTTGAAGATTTATATTTAATGGTACTGATGACCAAGAAAAGTGATATAGTCGAGAGTTTTTCTCTTTGGAAAACACATGATTGAGGGAGGATATCGATTTATATATACTAAATGTTGAGATAATAGTTATAAATAGATGTTTATGGGATATAATGGTGACCTTGGAATTTAAGATTGATTTAATGGTTTATGTTATCTTTGATGGAGTTTGATATATTTTTTAAATTATAGATTAAATTTGATTATTTGAAAAAAAATTAAGGATTAATGATTAAAATAATATTTGGAAGCATTCATCTTTTTACTAAGGTTTTAAGGTGATCAATTTTCTAAAATATTTGGTATGATACATTAAGATAAACATTATGTTTTTGTGGAATCTAATTTTATGTTTATTTTTTAAATATTAGTTAACCCTTTATAAATTTTCAGACATTAAATTTCAGAGGATATATTTTGGATGAGACTTAAGGTTAAATATTTTTTAAATTTATTAATTTTAACTTTGGGGTTGTTATTCAGGTTTGAGAAATTAATTTATTATTAGTTAACTCATGATAACCATTTTTTTCTTGAAATATATCTTGAAGAAGGATGAATGACTTTTAATTTTTTTTTGTGATCCATTAATAGTTAATTCTGGTGCTTGTGAAATAAAAATTCATTTTTGATATTTATATCATGGAATAAAAAAAGAAGTAGGAATTTATTAAATCAAAACAAAATGATAAAAGTGTGCATATGAAATAGAAATATATCAATTAAGTATATTTTCAATATCCTCTATCTAGATGGTAAAGTAATTCCTCAAAACTAAGAAAATCATCCGGATACAGAATTGTTGTCCAAGTACCATAATTTCTGATGAATCAAATGATATTTTAATTCATATAATATTTATAAAATTATGCTCACTAAAATTTCAAGATAATTCACTTTCTTGTGATTAGTGATCTCTATCACCCTCTATAATATTTTCATTTTTCTTCCTTTGCTATATTATCACTTCCCACCAATGTTTTCCTACCCAAAAAATAGATAATTTGTTATTGTAGATTACTGACTTACATCCCTTTTTCACTTATCAAGATAAATTTTTATTAAACCTTTATATGATATGGGTTTCCAAAAAAAATTCTTTTCAATTTCCAAAACATTGATTACTGAGATCAAGATTAAATTGGAAGGTTAGAATTTATTTAAGAGGGGTATAATGTAACACCCCATGATTTTGAAAGAGGAACATTATGTTTTATATCATATAAGAAATGAAACAAAAATCTTAAAAGTGAATATAACTAAAAATTTATGATAAATTTATTTTTAAATAAATTTAATCTCTTTGATAGTGTGTAATGCACACAACACTGATTTTAAGTAAAACATGATACTTTTTGAAAATATAAATACATAAACTAGATCATTATAAAAATGTCATTGAGTTGGAGGGTATGAATAGAAAAAATGATATCATGAAAATTATTTTTTACACATTTATAAAATAAATTTAATTGTTAAATATTTTTTAATGACAAAATAATAATCCCTTGAAGGAAAAAAATGTTTTCTAAAAAATTGTATTTTTCTATAAGGTGGTCTACTAGAATTTTTCATACATAATTTAAAACTAAATTTATCTATATTATGATAATTAATTTTAAAAACCGAACGTAATTTTTGAATTCTATATTTTAAAAGTTTCTTTATATTAATTTTTTATAATTTTATGAAAATATTTTTTTTATAAATATTGAAAAATGATGTTTTTTAAACAACTATTTTCATTTAAATTATTAAAAAATTAAATAATGTTTTAAATTTGTTTTAATGTAAAATTAGTTTAATTATATTTAAATATAACTAGTTTAGTTAATTTTAATCTATTTAATATTTTATTCTAATATAAAAACTTTATAACCTTTTGAAACCTTTTCTTTGGAAAACCCTTTTTTGATGCATCATTGAGTTAAATTTTAAATGGGATTCAACAAATTATAAGAATTTAATTTTAAAATTTTTATTCCATTTTTTTAATCATAATTTTATATATTATATAATATGTCCAAATTAATATTTGGACAAAATTAAAAGTAAAAGTGAAAAAAAATATTTACCATGGTTAGGGTTGAAACTGTTTTAGGAGGGGTTAAACAAAAATGATAACTGTTAAAAATGACCTAGAATTGGTGTAATTGAAATTTAATGATACTATTCAAACCATATATCATATAAATTATGATAATGATCCATGTTTTAGACTTTAAGAATGTTTAAGGTTTGGTATACCTTTTTTCTTTTAAAAAATTACATGGGTGCCCTCTCCCCCACTTATGAAAGGCCACCACATCTCCTCTCCTATTCACAATTCCAAATCCATTTAGTTCAGAAAATAACTTTTTAAACTATTAAATAATTCCATTTTTATGTCCAAGAGTCCATATTTTTATTTTTTTACTCTCATATAATGGTTTTATGTGTAATCCTAAAGGAGTTCTCTAAAGAAGACATACAATTCTTAATGTGAATATTTGATTTTTTTTCTCTTGGAACTCCTTAAAATATTATTAAAATTTGATAATATAATAAAAAATATACATCCTATATAAATATTTTTTTTAAATTTCATATCATATATCCATATCCACTTCCATAAAATAGAAAAAGAAACTATTGATTGTGTGTATGGCGAACTACCTCCTCGTGAACTGATGCAATTTGTTTTTCGCCACCACCTTTCAAGGATATATATAATGATGGATTAAACATATTTATATTATATTTATTAAATGTTTATACTTTCAAAATTATTATATCACATATAAATTTTCACTTTACATGCCATGGTGAGATACAATAACATCACTCGTGTGTACGCCAGACCACTGCCTCACAAAGAGATGTGATTCGTCTTTTATTTATTATTTACAAGGAAAGTAATAAAGATAATGTTAATGTATATATGTAATAGATATGAGAAAACAAAATTATATACATATAATATTTCATATGACTTCTTAATTTCTAATCTATGGTTAAACAATTATGTCGCTCATATGTAGACATGGATTAGTACCTCTATATTGTGATGAGAAATGCATTTCATTTTATTTTTTATATGGATGTTAATAAGAAAGGATTACATTAATATAAATGATATATATAACATAATAATTATTATAGAAAGTTTATTTTATATTTATTTGTATTTATTTCCATCCACTGAGAAAATGGAAATAGCATTCATGCATACGTACGAACTACCATCTCCATGAACGGTGTTATGGATTTTCTGTCTTTAAATTTTATGGATTAATATAAATTTATATGATTAATATATAATATATTTATATCATGATTTAAATTATGGATATTATTTAACCATTATCAATTTAAATTTTAATAAAATTAAAAAATCAAAACATATATGAAAAAAATCTTTTATTACCCAAAAAGTGATTTTAACAATGATTTGTTAATAAAAAGGTAATAAAATACCAAAGGTAATTAAAATATGGTATGAAATATATGAGTTGTTTTATTTAGTGTATTTATAATTAATAAATATTTATTAAAAATTAGGTATGTTTATGTTAGAAGGAAACTGTACCTGAGGTAAGGGTTTCTCATCTTACTTTTACTTCCGTGAGACATATGCCAAATTCACCACTTAGTTGTTTTGTGTGCTATATATAATTCCACTTTGTTATGTTATATTAGGAACCTTATTAAATTAGTGTAATTTAATTCTTAATTGGATGTTATTTATTTCATTTAGATTATGATTCAGAAGTTACCAATGTGGTAAAGGTATAGGTTACAATCTCATTTTTTATTATAATTATTCATGTATAAGTTTCTGATGATGAAATATTATGATCTATATTTCAAAAAACTCATTAATTTCATAATTAACTGGTTATTTATGGAGAATGGCATTTTATACACATTTTCCACACTTTAAGAAAAAAGAGACCAAAAGAGTGTTTTTAAGGTACCGACAACATTTCTCTCTTCAAGAGAAAATCAGCTTTATCAAATATATTTGTTTTATAAAAATGTTTTAAATTTATTTTTAAATTATCAAAATTATTTATTAAAGATATTTTTACCCGTGTTTTAATTTTTACAAAAAAATTTTGAAATAAAACTTCTTTTTATTTACTGAACTATGAACTATATAACCTTTTTACAACCTTGTGAAATGAATGTTTTTTAACTTAAACGGTGTTAAGGGAGTTACTCATCATCATGACCACTCATTAAATTGATCTTTACATTACAAGTTTAAATTTGTGTTTTTAATAATTTTTTTTCATAATATTCTATAATGTTTCGTTTTTTAAAAGTGATTTTCAAAGTGAAAAAGACAATTTTCTCAGCTATACTTTAATGGATTTTTATGGTGTTTTGATTCATCAATGGTAAAAAATAATAATTTTACATATGGTACATTGGTAATATGTTTTAATGATACAATAATTATTATTTTCTAAGAATATTAATTATAAGTTTCACTAGGGATGTACTATTTGGATACCATTCTCTATATTACTCTTTGTAACAACCCTTACACCACTATCCCATAGCCAGTGTCTCTTTTAATATATTGTCATATATATAAGGAAACAAATCCTGAATAAAAAACTATCTACGGTGTTTTAGAGAGAAAAATAAATGCATGATACCTATTTTATATTTGGATTATAAAATTAATTCATAGAAACAAAAAATGTTCAATATCCTGGAAAACTCATTCAATGATTTCTTCTTCATATCATGGGGAAAGGAAACAGACTAAGGGCGAGCCTAAATTCTCATTAAGGGTTAAGTATAGTGGGAGATATCATGAATCAATAAATAATAATAAACATAAAAATTTATGTAACTAAACATACATTCCATTAAAATTACATGACTACATGAATAGATAAGGCACAAACAATATGGAAAGTTAAATTACTCAGAATACATGACATTTAAATAATAAATTGTGGAAGAAATGAATCCATAGATAATATAATTTTGAAAATATCATGGATAATAATAACTATATTCTTAATTAAGGGGATGATTAATTATTAAGCATTATGTCTCCATCAGATGATACCTCTACCATACAAACATCTAAAAAGATGGTTTAAACTATAGGTAGAATCTTATTTAATTTGTCATACATGATTTGTCTCATTAGATCCTAATAATGCATTGAGTGACAATGTAATATCCAAAACCAAATATCACTAATGTCCTACTAATTCCTAATATATAAAAAAATTTCCTTAATTCGGGAATTAATATTCCCCATCCTCAGATATCAATATTGATTTTATGATACATATTTATAAATATGTCCCCAGTTAATCTAAATTTTTTTAACTAATTACCCTTTTTAAAAACTTCATATAGTATAAGAAATAACCATATACATTATAAAATAATATTTATGTTTTAGATAAAATTAATTTTTAATGAAAAATTATCACAAGAAAGTGATTTCTTCAAGAGAAGGTAAATAATCACAATGAAAATGGGATTTTTGAATAACTTTTACTACTTGGTAATTTTTCAATCAAATCACATTGGATAAAATAATTAAAATTTAAACTAAAAAAACTAAAAAGTATGAATGAATCATCCTATTACATGTAAAAGGGGTAGTATATAAACCACATAAA
Organism: Viscum album; assembly: GCA_963277665.1. Taxonomy (NCBI): domain Eukaryota; kingdom Viridiplantae; phylum Streptophyta; class Magnoliopsida; order Santalales; family Viscaceae; genus Viscum; species Viscum album. The sequence goes on along the minus strand of OY728127.1, from coordinate 67,750,722 downwards.
ATTTATTTTGTGCATAACAACAAACAAGGGTCAATGGAATGTGAATTGGGATGAAATCCATTACCACAAACATCATTAGTATTAAACATACATTAAAATATTTTATAGTGGTTTTAATCATGTTATTATCTTACTCCAGAACCATATTAACATTTATATTATCATATATTAACTTTTTATAATATCTTATCACCTATTCGTTAATAATATTTCATTTTTTTCATTCTTTCATGTTTTAATTGCCTTGTTTTCTCATTTTGTATTTGTCAAGAATGTTCCAATTATTGTGAGACTTATATAGTTTAATAATATAAAGAATGAAAATAACGAAATAATTATAGTATTTATAAATCTATTATATTTTTAATCTCAATCATGAATGTTGTTTTTGAGAAATTAAGAATGTTACGTTCATATAGACGGTAGGTTGCACGTATGTATGAGTAACGTTTCAATTTTTGAGTGATCATTATAGAAAAAGGGAAAGTAAAAAATTTACATTTAAATAATAATAAAAATATAATATAACTTATTGAATTATTATTATACATAACATCAATGTGGTGTGGTGATGAAAAGAGGCTTACATCACTTTGTGAAGGCAGTAGTCCACACGTATATAAACAATGATATAATCTTTAAATGAGAGAAATAGGAAAAGAAAAATTATTTATTATATATTAAAAATAAAAAATATTTCATGACCATAATAATAATCTCATGTATATAAAATATAATCCTTAAAATTATCCTTATACACTTCCATGTAAAGTGTTAGAGAAATATGAATCACATCGCTTCATGAGGTGGTAATATGTTGTATAGACCAGCTACATTATCATATCCCCTACAGAACAGATAAAAAAATGTTATATATGATATAATTACTACATAGGTGTAACTGTTTTATAAATATAATATATAAATATATTCATATCACTCATTATATCCAACTGGGATAAGTGGTAATAGAAAAACAAATGACATAAATTCACAAGGTTGCAGTACGTCATACACACGAATGATGATTTCGCAACCCATTTAATTGAAGTAGGGATAACTGTAGATAATTACATCAAAATAAAAATATATAATTAATTTTAAAATACTTAGGTTATTATACCATCTTGGGGTAATAGGAATTAAATGGGGTGAATGAATAAATAAAATAAAAATGTTTGTTGAAGAATGATACCTCTTCTTCAGGAATCCTCCTAATCATTGACCCAAATACTTCCTAATTAGACTTTATTCCAAAAATAAGAATCTAATACTATAGGAGGGGATTTTATAAGTCATTTCTTTACGTTTTTTCTGAAAAATTATTTTTTAGGGTGTGAAGAAGGGAGGAGGGTGGGGGCCTTTATAAGTGGGGTGAGTAGCACACTTGAAATGTTTTTAAGAGATTGAATTATACCTATTTTTTTATCTTGAAAAATCATTCATGAAAGAAAAATTGTATAACCTATAATATATATGTTATAAATATATCAATAAAATGTTTTTTACAAGTTTTTAGGTCATTTTTATCCTTATTTTCTTAGTTTAAGCACGGATAAATAAATTTTCACCGTAACCATGATAATTAATTTTTACTGGTTTCACTATTAATTTTGGTAATAATAGAATTTGGTACAATTTATACATTAAAAATTATGATAATTACAAATATTTAATCCAATTTTAAAAATCCAATTCATATAAGTGTCATATTTAAATTTAAAATTAACATTGTTTTGAGAAGGTGATTTTTTGAAGAAGAAATGTTCAAATGTTTACAAAGTTTTTATATAAGAAAAAATAATGTAAATGATACAAATAGACTAAATTGGATTAATTTATTTATAATTTAATTAATTTTACTTTTATATTATTTCATTATATATCTTAACATTAGAAATCATTTAAATGGAAAAGTCAAATTGCAATTAAAATTCAATATTTTAACTATTAATCAATGAAGGAAACATTTAATTAAAATAAAAAAATAACCCTAATATAATTTTGATATTATGATTGAAAAAATTGGGTATATTGTTTTTAAAAAAAATTCCATAATTTCTAAATATTAATTTTACAAAATGTGAGAAAAACACGACTAAACCATCGTTAAAAAAAGTTTTTTCAGAAAATATATCTTTTAATTTTAATTCATTCTTATTTATTCACAATCAATAAGTAGCAATAATTTTCATATTTGAGTTATTACTACTTATTTCCTTCAGTTTAATGGGAAGGTTATAATGGTATACTGTATTACGATCCATTTTGACTCCAGGTTTTGAGATCTGCACGCTATCAAAAAGATTAAATTTAAAGAAATATATTTCATGGGCTTTAATCTCAGTGTTTCATGTTCTATAAGTTATCAAATACAATGTTCTAATTTTATAATTTTAAATTGTTATATTACCAAAATAAATTGTGTGCTTATAATTTAAACTTGATCTCGGTAATCAAGGGTTTGATATTTGAAATTTATTTGGCAGAATGACCAAATTATAAAAAGAGTTATTAAGATTTCCAATTAATAATAGTGGAGGAAAGGTTAATTGGTCATATTTAATAAAAAAATACTATATTTCAAAATAGGACAACATAGGTTTTAATTGGAAACATGGATATATAAGAGAAAAATTTCACCCAAATACTGATGGTAAGAGATAGAGAACATGGTTAAGAGGAAGTTAACAACCACCAATCTATAAAACAAAGGTAGGAAAAAGTCATTTATATCATAAAAAATAAATATTATATGAAACAAATTTGTTTTGAGATCCTTTCCTTAGAGTTGAGGAATTATTTCACTCTCAAATATTTCACTATTTCATTTTCACAAGTTCATCCTTTTGTCGTGCTTCGATCAATTTCGACTTCATCTCTTACTCTAAGAAATGAATATCAAAAAATTAATGTTTTGTTACTAAAGAACTAAAATCCAATTCTAATGGTCTGTAATATCCATAATATAATAATAATTCATTCCTTCAATATCTAGTTGTCATTATATAAAACATGTAGCACTTTTTATCTAATATGAATAAATATTCGTATTGTGATGTAATACATAAATCATTAAAACCATAGCGAATGTTCAACTTAGACCATTTAATAAATTCATAATATTATGAAACATCCAAAACAATAAGATCAAAACCTTTAGAAGGAACTTTGGTTTTCTTTAGTCATCAAAACAACATGAAATAGCTCTTAATCATCACATACTAAACATGTGAATACCTTAATCATGTATTCTCTTGAAACATGGTAATAACATGAATTTACATAAAAATACGTTGAAAATTTTAATGATTCTTTATTCATTAACTAAAAAATATATTATTGGATGCATTACTTAAATATTAAAATCATGTAAACTCCATTAATGATATCCTGAACCACTATTAAAAAAACAATTAATCATTTCTACGTCAGTGAGTACAATCTAATTTACATTATCTATATCAGTTATCTCTTTATCCAAACATCGCTATCTCAAATTTAAGAACATATTAAGTGTTATCTTTCCCTCAATCATGTTTTTTCTAGAATGTTAAACCTTACACATATTCAATTCTCTTGGTCATTGGTATCATTCAACATATGCTTTAAAATCCTTAATGAAAATCACTTTAGTCAAATATTTATAAGTTTCATAAGTCATCTAATGAAAATATTACAAATAAATTAATTTTAGAACATATTTATTTTATCCAAATACCAAATTTCGATAATCATTCCTCTTCATTTGTATCAATATAACTTGTTTTGATTTGAACCCTTGACTTATAATAACATATATTCCCTTGAATCATTGGGAATTAATTTGTGTAGGGACCCATCTACTTACACTAAAATCATTTTAGAATGGAAATTGCTTTCTTTAAACTACAGTCAAGATCATGATGGACTTTATCTCTACACTTTTAGAAAAATCTCATTTCCTTAAAACAAGTACCATGGTGTCTCTTACAACAATTATTACATTTGTGGAATATCTCATTCACTTTTTCCCTTTACCCATTTTTATACTACCAACCTCTTCTTACATTTAATCCTTTCAATGTCATAATACTTGGATAATTCTCTATTTATATTGATAGGGCATCAAAAAAATTCATAATATGATGAAATATTTTGATAGACCATTTCCCTTCAGATATATTGCTTAATAACTTCACATAAATGGTCAATATTGTACTCTATGTAGCTTATGTAATATATATCTTACCTAAATAACATTTTCAAGGTCTCTTAATAACCCTCGAAATATTCTTCTTCCTTCTTCTTTAATCTAAATAAATTTCTCTTTATCTCATTTTGTTTCTAATGAAGAATTTTTTTGAAGAATGTCTTCTTAAAATCTATTCATTCCAGGAGGTCAATTTCCTATCCATATATAGTATTCTTAATAAAAAACCGCTATTGATCAATATTTCATTAGATATAATGCACTGTATGTGTATATGTTTTCTTTTTATCTCTTCCCAATTCCATAAAAAAACTACCTTGAGACTTAATAAATTACTCAACTGCCATTATATTAGTAGTCCCACTAAATTATAGGGGACTATTTCACATAATTAAATATATCATATGATAATATATTTTTATAATAGGTTTCTTCAATAGGGTAAGGTTACTTTTCTTTATCTGATCGATATTTTTTAATATATCCGTAATTTTCTCTATTCCAATACCAGTTGTATTTGATTCCATGGAATCAAAATATTTACATTGTCCTTGTGTATTGAACCCATTCTACATTTTAAGCCCCATTTATAGAAAATGTAATATTTTTTATTATCTTATAAAATTATAAACATTTAATAATAATGTATAGTTCCAAATATTTTAGAACTCTTTTCTTAAATTAAAATTTATTCACAGTTAATCTCGTATTCATAAACTATATTTCTATAGGGATATCTTTATTTTCAAAACCTTAATAATAGTTTCAAATGAGAATATGAATTATCCTACATATATTCCCCAATATTGTGAAACTAGGTGTACATTATACCCTATTTTTATACATAAAGTGATGAAATGATCGGGCCCAATGTTCCCTTTTTAGAGTTCTTATCCATATTTAACTGTATTCTAGAACCAAATCCACTTGTTGTATCTAAACATGGATGTACTAAAGAAAAAAACAACATAATATATTCCTTCACAAAACATTACGATGTTATTGTACCCTTATACCCAACCTCTATCATATTTTTCTGTATCCTAATCTATTTTTTCCTAAATATAGTTTCCGATGTTTCTATTAAACTTCATATGACACCAACTATAACAACCCCAATCCTAGTAGCCCGGAGCCAGTGTATTTTTTACTATATTGGCATAGATGCAAGGAATCATATCCTAAAGGACTATTTATTTTAGTTGTTTTGGAGAACCAGATACATACAATATATTGATTTTATATTGAGTGTATAAAATAAAACATAATACATAGCAACAGAAAAAGAACAACAAACTTGAAAACTCATTCAAATAATTATTCTTCATATCCAGGAAAGGAAACAAAATATGGGTGAGATCAAATGATCAGTAAGGATTATTTACAGTATAAACCATCAGAAATTAATAAATAATAATCAATATGTCAAGGTAAATAATTTAACATGTACTACACTTAAATAACTTTATTTCATAGACATATAAGTAATAATTAATATGGCATGATAAATATTCGAGAACACATTCCATGTAATAAATAAAATGAGAATTAAATAAATCTGGAGATATTATCATGAGTAAAATATCATAAATAATAATAAATAAATTCATAATCAATGAAATTCTTAACTATTGGACATCATGTCTCAGAAAACATGATACCTCTACCATCAAGACCTTTCATATGATCTCCTAAACTACAAGTACAAACTCGTTTAATTTTTCTAACTAAATATACCTCATGATACCTACTGATTAATTGAGGGGATATATAATTTTAGGCCCCACCTATCACTACAGGTCCAAATAATTAAACATATATCAAATAATTTATTTTGGTTAGGAATATTCCTTATCATCAAATATCTATACTAAGTAAAGGATATAGATTTATTATTATTCATTCACAGGAAAAACCGTATTTAAAACTAGTATATTGTTTATGAAATAATAATTTCCATAATACAATAATATTTATATTTAGGAAAAATATTATTTCTAATGAAAAATTATCACAATAAAGTGATTGTCTTAAGATATGGTTTATATCCATAAAGAGTGTGAGATTGTTCAATAAATTTTACCACATGTTAATTATCAAGTAAAATCCACTTAGATTATATAACTATAATTTAAACAAAAAATACCCAGATATATGAATTAATAATGATATTACATTCCAATGGAGATTTATTTACACCACATAAAAGTGAATTAGTATATGATAACAAATAAGAATCAATAAAATGTAAATTGAGACTAAACCCCTTACCTCACGCTTCCTTTTGGTTGATTATTTTTCAAAATATTTAATAGTTGTTTTAAACATTTTATAAACTTATAATAGAACCATATTAACATTTAAAATATCATATATGATCCTTTTATGACATATTATCACACCTTCATTAATAATATTTCATTATTTTCATTTTTCTTTTGTTAATTTCCTTATTTTATCATTTGTTCATTGGAATGAATGTTTTGGTTATTGTGTATATTATATAGATTTATAATATACATAATAATAATAAAAATTAAGTAATTATCAAATTTATAAATCAATTATACTTTTAAGACCAGTCCTGAAATATGGTCTTAAGAAATGAAGTGTGTTACGGTCATGGAGACGGTAGGTCGTGCATACATATGAGTAATGTTTCCATTTTTCATTGATCGGTATAAAAATTATTTAATATATATTTTACCTTTAAATAATGATCATAATATCATATTATTTAATTAAATATACTTATTCATATATTCTATGGTTTTTGTGAAAAAAAGTGAGTCATGTTTTATGATGAAGGTTGTAGTCCACCTATAAACATATGATGTTATCATCTTTCTATGAGTGAAATCCTAAAAAAGAAAATTATCAATTACCTTTTAATAATAATAAATATGAAATTAATATGATAATTTTTTAAATTATATCACATATAATCGTTAACATTATCCTTATCACCTTCCATTTAATGTGTTAGTGATAGATGAATAACATCACTTCGCAAGGTGGTAGTTACCAAACACACTAGTAACGTTATCGTATCCCCTATAAAATGGAAAGGAAAAAATAAATATATTATATAAATATTAAATAGGTATAATTATATTATATATATAATATATTTACTTTATATCCATCATCATACCTAACTAGTATATGTTGTAAATGAAAAACAAATGAGATAGGTTCGTGGGTTGGTAGTCCGTCGTAGAAATTAATGATGATTTCATAACCCATATGATGGAAGTGGGGATGGTTGTATGCCATGAAAAAAAATAAAAACATCTAATTATGTTAAATATACTAAGGTTATTATATCATCATGGTTTTATAATAATTGAAGCTGGTGGGAGAATAAACAATATAAAAACACTCATTGAGGGTTGTCACATATTATTCAGATATCCTCTATGGGTTTGAACAAAAGGCTTCCTATGCTAGATTTACACCATAAATAAGGACTCTATGATGATATTAATGGAGTTTATATGTTATTTTGGAAGGTATTTAATGAACCAAATATGTTTTATGGTGTGAAGAAGTGAGGATAGGGGCAGCCGTTTATAAGTGAGGGGAGTGACACAGTTGTCATTTTATGAATATATTCAATAATAGAAACGTTTTTATCATGAAAAATCCTTATAAATGGATAATTATATAACCTATAAGATAAAATGTCTAAATATGTCCATAAAATGGGTTTTAGAAAAGTGATTGAAACACTTATTTTCTTAGTTTAACCCCCAAGTAAATCGATTTTTTCCATAACTGTGATAATTAATTTTTTCTGTTTTCACAATTCATTTTGGTAAAAAATTAATATGAACATATTAGATATTATAAATTATTTTGATTATAAATATTTAACATATTTTCCAATTTCAATTCATATAGGTGAAATTTTTTAATTTAAGGTTAATCCTACAGACATGAAGAGAAATCAGGTTTTTCCAAAGAAAGTGTTCTAATGTTTACAAAGCTTTTATGTCAATATTTATTATTAAAATGATAATAATGAAAAAAATTAGATTAATTGATATATAATTAAACTAATATAACATTAAAAATAATTAAAAATATAGTTTAATAAAAAAAATAATTAAACCGAAAGGAGGTTTTTAATTAAAATTCATTATTTTTCGTTATTCATAAAAAAATGTAACATTTCAGAAAAAACCATTGATAATTTTGATAATGACATTTCAAAATTTAATTTAATTTTCTCACATAAAATTTTCAAATCTATGAAAAATAAATAATAAATCATGTTCCCAAAGCACGAATAAACCTTTTTTAGAAGATATAATGTTTTTTTGGAAAAATTATTTTTATTTTTAATAATTATTATTTTACTTTAATCAATAATGAACCAAAATATTCATATTTTAGTTATTAATATTCATAGCCTCCAATTTAACCCATTAGTTATAACAGTATATTATATTAATGTTCCTTTCAACATAATATTGTGTGTTCTACAAGATTTTTATGGGATTAGATTAAACGGAATATATTTCATAGGTTATTTAGGCTCTATGTTGTGTGTCGCATACACCATCCAACTTTGTTTTTTTTATTGAAAGTATAAAATTTGAACAAATAAAGAAATAATTCATGGTGGTATAGAGTAATTAAAACCCAATGAATAATCCCAAATGAGGTTAACACACTCGGGTGTAAGGAAACATGTACAAATAAAAATAATACATTAGTTATCAGGTGAAGCTTGTGATGCTCAAAAGTCCTAAATCTTGATTCTTTAACTCCAAAAATGTGTAATTATAATTCTATTAATTAATATCAACATTAAGTATTTAATTAAATAAGTGATATCCCATGTAGTATTGGATGTACCTTGAATTGATAAGTGTAGAATAATGGAATCAGCTTCCATATAGAGGATTGGGAAGCCTTGGGAGTGACACAATTCCAAACCCTTGAGAATTGTAGTTTCCTCTTCTATGAGAGTGTCTCCCAAGACAAACCAAAAACTAAAATCAAATACAATGGACCCCTTATGATCATGACCAGATCCCCCATCCCTCATTCATCCATTCCTACAACATCCATCAATATTTAATTTAAATAGATACTTAGGGGATTTCCAATGTACACATTTACATTAAAGAGCCACTCATTGTGCCAAAATATCGAAACCCTCATCCACCATGATCCTCCATATCGTAGGGGACATGCCTCCCTATTTGAGCAGCAGTTTCTACTCCATCGCCAAGGACCTCACCCTAGATTTCAAATCCATCCAAGAACTAAGAAGCCCATCACGTCTGACCATCTTTCATGAATTTTATAAGGTCCAACATCCGTCCACCAGCATCAAGGACCTCTCATTACATTCTTGAATGATACTCTCTATTACGTTGAGTCCAGATAGACTAAAAGTGTCCTCAGAGATACCCTGCACCTCCCTCCTGGTGAACGCACAAAAATCATTCCAAATAAAGGATTCCCAGTCACTTTCGAAGAGGTGGTGTAGATTTTTCATCTCTTTAAGGATATGACAGAAGGAATGTCTATAGACAATATAAAATCCTTTTTATGCACCCCTTCATTAGTAATAATTTCATAATTATGCATATTCCATACATGGAAGCTATGTTTGGTCCATATTTCCTTGTGCTAAATAATCCTTCCCCGTACATAATGATTGTCATTTCCAAGAAAACACCACGATAAACATTGATGTGAAAGAGTGTAAATAATAACCCTTAAACAAAAACATTTCAAATTCATAAGTTATTCGAATATTTTTGAAATAATTCAATAGCATAGGTTTTAGAACATCATGGATGATGGTGGGAAAAGTGATTTCCTATAGGAAACATAAATCAAGAACTGAGAAAATTGGAAAAAAATTGTATTCCCATACCAATTATAGCTCTATAATTTGATCAAAACCTCCCTAAAAATTCATCTTGCATGTTGATGAAGAGTATGGATTTGCTGGTGGGAACCAACCCAAATCTTAGACCAGTCACCACCTGCAACATCATTTTGAGGACCATAATTTATATTGGAGGACCTTTCCCATAGATACATTCCTTCCATAACAACCCAATCTATCTTCTCCTGCAATGAGTACATGGTTTTTGAAACACTACTAAGATTTATTACCCTCTCCTCAATATCATAAGATATTCATTTCTATGAGGCTTAATGGTATCTAACCTCATCTTGATAATCCCAAATAAAATTAACCAATTTTTTTCAATATCGTGAAGAATCATCATGGGAACAAAAGTGGTCAACCATACTTAAATTAGTATAAATGATAACACACTTTTAACTAAGGAAATTTTCCACCAAAATAAAAGAATTGATTCTTCCAATTAAGGGTAAGTGTGGGTTTTTCCACAATTCTATCAAAATAATGAATTCAAACCTTACCTATTGAAATTAGGGCCCCTATATAATAAAAAGGAACCTACCTCTTAGTGATCCCATGTTTATCATCAATACTTTTACCCGTAGGATTTCAGAATTACTTGAGAAATAAACACCAAACATAACATGATTTAGAATTTGACTTATATATTCACAATAAACATTGAGAATGGGGTTGAACTCCTAGATGTTTCTCCTATAGACTTAGAGAAAAATAATGACTTCATCCAAAAAGAATAGGTGAGTAATGATGGGTAAATTTTGATTAATCCGGGTAGAGAAAAACCACCCATCATAACTACATTTGTTGATTTATCTACTAAAGTAATCTTGTATCACAATAATGTTACTAGTGGATAAGGGGTCTGCTGACTTAGTTCTCAAAACGATTTAAGGAGGATATAACTTTTCCCCAAAAAATTAACTAAATCCCATGGAATCCCAATGCATCAGAAAAATATATCAATCACCATATCATAGAAACCCATATACCTCATGAATCTAATGAAAAAACTCCAATCGACCCTATAAAATGTTTTATCTATATCAAGATTTATAATAATGTTTAAACCATAGACTTTTTTGTTGATATCTACCAACATTTATTGAGGTATTTAAATGGTTGTTTGTGAGGAGTGAAATTGAATGTAACAATGATGCTCATCAGAGACCCACTTATGAATGTGAACTAAAATTCTTAGATTGGAAATAGCAGCTAGAAATTTGTTGGGAAATTCTAAAATATTGGTAGGCCTATATTACTTCAATAAAAATGGATCATTAACACTGGGGATTATAATCATAGTGGTGAAACATGACACTCAAGGCGAACCCCCCCCCCCCCCCCATAAAAAATAACCTTAAAAATAGTCTATAAGTTCATGTTTTATGAGGTCCCAATATGTAATATATAATTATCTTCGAAATACCTCATACATGGGGTCAATTTTAGTGTTAAGCACAGAAAATACCTTCTATGCCTCTTACTCTTCTGGAAGCCTATCAAAGGCCCAATTGATATTATAAGAGACCATGTATAGGATAGAGTCAAGGATGTCATATGGTCCTATGGGGTCACCATCCTCTATTAAATGGTTAACATACAAAATTAAAGAGTAAAAAATGGGTCCCATCTATACCTCCCATAATCTGTGGGTTATTGGTGAAAGATCCATCTTTAACAAGAATGTTAGGATCTTTGGATCTCTTCCCTTCCTTGATGTATGCATAAAATAAAGTTGTATTTTTTTCAACTTCATTTATCCACGTCACCCTAGAGTGCTCTTTATAAATTATTCCCTATTAAAGGAGTAGTTATAAAAGCATTTTCTTTAGGCCCATGGGGTTTCCCAAAAAATCATAATCACATTGTGATTCAAGCCCATAATCAGTCTGTTCAATATTATCCTTCATGTTATATAATTCCATAAACTCATACGGATTAGATTTATCCCACAAAATTTGTTCCCCCTTCATTTTTGGAAGTTTTAATGAAATATCACCCATGAGGTCTCATGCATGGATTTATCCCATGATGAGAACACCATGTGGGGAAAATTAGGGTTGAACTCCCTACATCTGAAATAGAAAAAATATTTATGTCATATAATTTCACATGCATGGTAGAGGAGGAGTGGGGATTCATAGAAGACCACAACGACCAGATTATCTACCTTATCATTAGAAAAGTTCATGATAATCTTGATATTGGCAATACAATAGTCAAGTCGACAAAATATTGGATAAATTACTTTTGGATTATTTCCCCATGTATATTTTCTCCGGGGTATCCAAGGTCAAGGAGATCACTTTGAGTAATAAAGATTGTGAATGCCTTCATGTGACTCAAAGGGTAGTCTCCCCCAACTTTCCTTTCCTATGGGTCAAGGATGCAATTAAAATACCCACCTATGAGACAATCCTCTTGGGTTTTTGGTGATACCCTTACCCAGTTATGTAATATGTATTTTCATGATTCCATGATGGTATGGTTATGGTGTTTGAAATCATGAATTCCCTTTTTATGGGATTAATTATTATGATTACATATGATTCTTCAATTATTTACAATATCCATGGTTATGTTTCAATATCGTGTGATTATTTATTTGGAATTATATAATCATCATTTATTCCTACTAAATAATTCTCAAAAATTGGTTGAATGACTTGTTCTCTAGTTAATTTCCTTGAAAAAATGATTATTCATTATTTATTTATGATTTTTTCATTGTATTCATACTCTTATTAATCCTTAAAGCTCATCCATTCTTATGTTACCTTTCCCAAGTATGTCTGAAAGTGTTTAATGATTCACATATAAGGATACATTAAAGGGAATAATGGTGCACTCAAATAAAATACTAAGATTTATGTTATGTATTCAATTGTAAAATGAGATTTAGTTATATATCTAGTTTACCAAGACTACTAAACTATTAGGTCCTTCAATATGAGATTCATTGTATCTCATACCAATGTAATAAATAAACACCAACTATGGGATACTAGGGTCAAGGTATTTACATGTTTTTTTGTGATAAAATACCATACACTCATAGAATGCCAATAATGTCTTGGTAAATATATTCACCCCTTGATATGATCAATGTTTTTTTATCATATTACCAATATGATTCTTAACCTCATTCATGAACACTTTAACCTTATAAAAGTATTCAAAATTATATATCATTATGTAAATATAACCATACCTACTCAATTCATCAGTAAAGGTAATAAATTATGATAATACACATATATCCTCTACATCAAAAGGTCTACACACATTGCGGTGTACCAAATATGGAATCTTTTTGGCCTGCATACCTTGAACACCAAATGGTGGTTTGTTCATCTTACCCTATATAAAATTCTAACATCGTTCATGTTTCTTAAGATAAAAAGATTCTAAGTGACCATCTTGATAGAACTTTGTAAAATAATTGTGGTTTATCTGACCAAGATGGTGATTTCATAGCTGGGTATTATATGAATCATGCATGTTTGATTCACTATTTATTTCCAATATATGGGTTTCTTAATTTCATTCATAAAGGCCTTTATTGAATTGTGACATACCATAACATATTAATACCTTTATAGGAGTATCAAAATTTATTTAAAAATATAAAAAACCATCCATATGAAAATAAAAAATGGAAATAAAGTTCTTTGTAAAACTAGGCACATAATAACAGTTAATTAAAACTAAAATAAATCCTATCAATAATGGGATATGGGTGTATCAAATAGAAAGAGTATCCAATATATTCTTTTTGGAATCCCTTATATCCACCCCATCTATGTTAGTCTTCCAAAATCTAATTGGATTCAATATTTGGATACAAATGTGATCACCATAAGAAGTATCGAATACTAAAATTATAGATATAATGATATTAAACTCAAAAAAAATTACTTAAAGCTTCACATAACTTATTTGGATATGTACAATTCATTTTATAGTAGAATTTAATGACACATGTATAACACACCCCATAGTGTTCTTTTATTTTCCACTATATCTTCTTCTTCTTGGAAGGATGGTGCTTTGGATCCTTATACTTGTAATGTGTCTCTGAACCCTTCTTCCTTTTTCACATATTCTAATTCTCCATAAGGAAAATTGGATTGTAATTCCCTATGTGATTGTCAATATTTAAAGTAATTTTAATATATTATATGACTCTTATCACAATTTATTATATTATAATTCACAATAAAATTAGAGTTTTTTTAGGTTGAGTGGATATAATGGGATATTTGTGTAGCTCATCAGGGATATTAAAACCCAAGATCTCTATGCCCTCAATATATCCAATCATCTTAAAAACATCTCTAAAAATGATTTTGACTCTCCAAGGATACACGTGAATAGTGCATTTCATATCTCAAATCTCTCAAATCTCAACGTCTTTTGATAGAGATCTTTAAGCTGAGATATGATGTTACAAGCAACCATATCCTCATATTTCTTTAGAAAATCATTTTAAATAGAGGATATAATAAATCATTGGAAATTTATAGAATTTTCAATATGTTTTACATAGAGAGGTAATTCTTCCTCACAATCCTCTTTGGAATGTGACTCAATATATGGTATTTTGAGAATGTATGTTTTTGGTGGTGCGGTCTAATGCACAAGTGCCAATGAAATTATTGGAAATCCATTCAAATTATAAGGTTATACTTATTAACTATGGATATCATTGATGTTATTGATGTTGTATTTTATTCGATTTTCTAAAAATTTATTGTATATAATTAGTACATTCATTGATTACAAAAACAAATTAATAAATTTAAAATTAAATTCCATTAACATCCCAAAATGTTTTATAACCTAATATCCCTCACCACTAGTTTTAGAATATCTTTTCACTTATATATTTTAGGGTAAAGGATATATATTCCCCTTATCATTACCTATACATGGTCGTGAAAATCAATTTGAAGGATTTTAGGTAGGAGTAACATGAAAACTACATTAACCCGTATTTTGTTTGATCATTCGAGTGGGATAAACATCCCAAAATCCTATTTTTTATGATTTCCAAAACATTTCAAGTTATTAACACTATTTATTTGTTAGGAAGTCCACCCTTGATGTAAATCAAGTTACGTAAAACCAAAAATAAATGAATAAAATTCCATTATAATTGAAAGAACTAAAAAACTTGTTGTTCAAGAATAGTGAATAATGAGGTTATGTCTAACAAGTTTAGTGGAAGGACATAGTGACATAATATTTTATTTGAGGGATTTATATATTCATAAATCATTTTTTATCTTTCTACATTCCATGTTATCATTAAGTACATTTTACTTAAATGAATAACCATGTTTGATAAAACATATATGCATAATCTAGTTGTTTTTTCTTCCATCTTGAATTATGGTTAAATAATTTATTATGGGATCAGACAATATTCATAAAAATAAATACATAAAAATTAAACTGATAAAAATAAAAAATAAGTGGTATGATCATGAGATTCTCTAATGGTTACTTTATCTAGCAGATGATAAACTAACACTCAAACCTAGGGGAAATCATATTGAAATTCACCATGATTATGGATATAATATTCCACCTTGACTAATGTGTATTACCCCGATTCGTTTCACCATGAATCCATGACTCAGACTGCCTCCACTCATCTGGGTGATCAATCCATACATAAGATTTTACTAACACATAGGTGAGGAGATCCAATTGATTGGATAAAGGGGGATTACAAAAAGAATCCATTGTCATGTAGATGATAATCTGAATTCATATATACTTTTTTTTGTAATTTAATTATGTATTTTCACTGATTTATTCGATAACGTTCTTGATATTTTAATTGTTTTGTTGGAATGAGTCTACACATGATTTAAGGAATGAAATACAAGACAATTATAGAATTCACCTATTACACATCCTGACTTGGAAATACACGTCTTGTAATGGAATTTAATAGCATGTGACCAATAGTTAGCCATGCCATGAAACAAGTCATGATGTCAATAGAGGAATTATCCATTACATGTCTTCAAGTATTAATACATGATGTGGAATTAGACAAAGTGATTGAGTGATAAATCTATGATGGGAGAATTTTTGAGGATCAGTACACATCCTGAGTCCTATGTACACAACACTTTGGAAGTAAAACCATATTAATAGGGCCAGATATTCATGAGGCATGAAGAATAACCAAAATCTACGTAGATATATGTCGATTAATGGTACACAACTAGTAACTCTAGTACATTCCATGACTAATATCTCATATATATATATACAACACCTTAGCAAAGCTTTTCACAACATTTTAGGATGAGATTTCTCTCTGTTTTTTATTCCGTATGAGTTTCATTCACCCCTATCTCCTTTAAACTCCAAATTTCATCATGTTTTAGATTTTATTTCAATTCAAGAGTCAGTGATCTTGTTTTCTTCAATGCTTTCAAATTTACACTGCATCTATTCACATCATTCATAGTCAATTTCCATCAACATGTGTTAGATCAATTTCCATCAACATGTGTTAGATCAATTTCCATTTTTAATCTCAAGTAAGCTATATATAAAACTCGTGATTTGTATTTTTCAAATATAATATCAGTATTATTATTATTAAAAATAAGAACCCTTTCAGGATTTCGAACCAATTTAATTAAAAAGGCTTGTCAATAATGATTTTATTTATTTATTTGTTTTCATCCCCACCCACAATGAGTAGCTAAATGAATCGGGGGTAGGGATCGAGGGTAGATGTATCTAAAATCCTAATCAACAATTAAATATAATTATGGAAATCATAATGGTTTATTGAATAGGATAAATAGTAAAATTCTATCCAATTCTTGAGAACGTTCATAGAAACATGATATTCAAATAAAAGACCGAGTTCTAATTAAAGTATACTAGGATATGATCACTTTCCTGTGGAAAATTCTTCCTTTGAAGATAAAATTAATTCACATAGGTTGTTACTATCTCTCGATCCTGGAATAGTCAGTTCCTATGTAGAACTAGGTGACTTGACAAAACACAACTAGCGACTACAATTTTATTTTCATCCTAATCCTTAAGACCCTGCCAATATCATTTTTAAAGTAATCCTTTCACTATATAATCACAATTGATCATGAACCCTCCATAATTATTTAAAGTCACTTTAAACCATAGATCTAGAAAAACTCCAAAACTACAAAGAAATTTTAAAGGACTCCTACACAAAGGGTCTCAAGGAAGTAACCTTTAAGAACTAGCTTCCTGCTCCTAGGATCGACCCCTCACTTCTACTATACTATGCTCGAGTAGTAATTATGGTTTGGGACCTAATAAATTGAAACTAACCATAGGATGCAAGAACCCAATGATGTATTCTATTATATCAATTTATTTGAAACATTTCCTGGGAGAAACACTACTCTTGACAAAGAACTCTAGAATAAGACCTTGGATTACCATTACCTTACCATTTTCTTTCAAGATGCACTTAAACACCTATTTTTTGCAGGATAGTGAATGTATCAATGTCCCCTATCTCATTCAAGGAACCTTGAGTAAGAAGAACCTCTATCCTTAGATTCATGTATCAAAAGGTATATTTTTACCCACCACTAGTTAGCAATAGATGAGAAACACAGTCAATTGATACCAAACCCACCAAACCATCATTAAGTAGTTCTAGGGGAATTATGGATGCATCAAGAAAATACGATCATGAAATATGGTTTTCCATCAATCCATGGTGCAACCCCAAGAACCATACGTCCCGCCATCCATGCTTACATATTCAATATTAAATATAGACTCATTCACATGACCAAGAATATGGGACAATTCAGTGGGTTTTAGAGGGAACACCCACATGAGAATATTTCCAACTTCCTAGTAGTATGTGATACCTATTTCAACAAGGGAGTCTCTTTGTATAAAATCAGAATGTGCATATTCCCATTCTCCTTATGAGACAGAGCTATGTAATGGATAAAAATCTAATATCCCTTGTCAATAAATATTTTGGAAGATCTTTCCAAAATATGTTTAGATAAATAAATTCCACCGATCCAGACATGGAAGCTATGGAATGGCAACTAAAACATTGCTCAAGATGACCGAGAATCGTCATGTGGAGTATGGTACCGATTCCAAGAGCTCATGAGGAAGTTTCCACACCATGGATAGGATATGTGGAATCAGTTGCAGACGTTTTACTAAGGACTCTAGCCATATGAACAAAATCTTGTTGATGCTGCAGCTGATGGAGGATTGATGTTTAAGACCCCCAAAACCTGATGAGCAATTCTTATTGATGTTTTTCACAATGCCAGCCTATGGAAAAGTGATCATGGGATAACATGGAATAGTATCCACAAGATTGATGATATAACTAGATTATCAGTGTAATTTGAAGTGTTCACCCAGAAGGTTGAATCTTTTCAAATTTGCAATGACTCAATCTCAACTGAAACCCACTCATGCTCTAATAATGAAAATTCAATCAAGATAGATGTGTGGTGGCCAGAATATTTCCCATGTTTATAAAGCAGTATTTCAAGAATTCCATGATTCTAATTATTTAAATTATAATCAAAAGAACAAACCATTTCAATAAAAACAATATGACCAGTAGTGGACTTCTAAACAGCTACCTGAGAGCAGTAATTGTAATTTTCAACAATGAATCAGTCAACCAAAATTCCACAAACAAAGACCACCAGGGTATCCACTAATGAACATAGTTTCAAGACAGCAACAAAAAATGAAACCAAAAACTTTCGTAAAAATAATTCAACAATATTTACAACATGCCCAGCCAAGACCGCAACAACCACCTATATCACCTCAAAGAATCTTGGAAAACCTCCAAGCTAGTTTTTTCCAAAAGTTCGATTCTATAATGAATTCCAAGGAGAAAAAAATAAAAACCAAAGAGTTTATTTGGGGAATCATGAGATGAAAATGGGTCAAATCTCAAAGACCATGTCTAAGATATTACCATGAACCCAACCTGGAAACACAGAGACGCCCACAAGGTAGGAAGCCAAGGATGTAGTACTGAGAAGTGGGAATGTTTTGGACTTTCAACAACCAATTAGTAAATATGAAATGGAATTGGAAGATCCTAAGAAGATACCATAATAATATATGGAATTTGATAAAAACATATCCACCACTCCTAAAAAATAATTACTAGCTGGGCAGAACTAAACACCTAAAGAGCCAAAGCAACAAGTTTATGTTTCACCGCATTTATACAAGCCACTGGGTCTCTTTATAGAGAGATAATGATAAGGTAGAAATGAGGAACAATACAAGAAGTTCAATGAGTTGTTAAATAAACTACACATAAAAATACCATTTACATAATCCATTTCCTAGATGATGGTATATGAATAATTTCTCAAGGATTTAAAATCCGAAAAAAGTAAATAGTAGATCTTGGATTCATATCACTGAATGAGGAATGTTCTGTTTTTATGTAATAGAAAATTCTCCTAAATTGATATATCTTGTAAGTCATTAAACTTCATGTAGTATAAGAGAATTAATGTCTGTAAGAGTACCATGTGATCTTGGATCCAATATTAATTTAATATGGAGGAGTGTTTTCCACAAACTTCGACTCCAAGAACTCTAAGAACTCGTGTATCACTCCTGCTAACTAGCCGATAATTAAAATATCTGAAATGAATTATCGAAGATGTATTGGTTAATGTAAAAATATTCATATTTCCGAAATAATTTCTAGTTCTAGACGTGGCATAAGAAGGTGATGTCCCAATCATTCTTTAATGGTCATTCCTAGCCATAGTAAATGCTTTTATAGACCTAAATCAAGGACGTAAAATTTTCATAGTGGGGGAATAATAGGTAGTGTTCAACTTTGTTAAAGCTACCCAATAATTGGATGATGTAGTGGATTGTAGTTCCATCTATCTCACCTAAAAGAAAGATAAGTACATGTTCATTAAAAAAGAAATGGAATATTTACTCTCATAGAAGGAAGGAGAGTATGATTTTTAGGAGGTAAACTTTATTGAACAACTCACAAGGGACACATTTCCACCATTCATCCACTCAATCATTTAACCACCCCAGCTAGAACATAAGCCCCTACCTAGTACACTACAGTAATCATTTTTAGGAGTGTCATCATATCATCCAATCATTATCAATTCTGAAATGTATCTTGCACAATAAGAGAAATTGGATAATTTTTTGGAAAAAATATAAGCAATCAGTTTCATAGGGAGTAGAAGATATCAAAGGAATCAATCCCACATACTTCACTCATAGAATCCTACTTGAAGAAAGTGTAAGGCCGAAACGACAACCTTAAATTTATTTCACACCCCCAATGAAGGATGTTGTCAAAAAGGAAGTCCTAAAACTCTTGGATACAAGAATAATTTTTACTATATAAGATAGTGAATGGATGATCCCCCTCCATGTTGTGCCTTTGAAAGGAGGACTCATGATATAAAGAACTAAGGAAAATGAATTGATTTCAATATGCACCATCCCTAGATAGAGAGTCTATTTAGATTACATATGCATTAATTCAACAACTGGAAAGGATCATTTTCTGTTAAATTTCATGGATAAAATTATAGAAATATTGGTGGGGAATGAATTATACTATTTCCAGGATGGATATTCAGGATAAAACAAAATTGATGTTGAAACCACTAATTAACCAAACACCACATTCACATGCCTATTTGGTACCTTTTCTTAAAGAATAATGTCATTTAGAATGTGAAATTATCCAGATTATTTTAGATATTCCTGAAAAATGTCATCCATGATATTGAAGAGGAGTTCTAAGAAATATTCATTGATGATTTCCACGTCTATGGAAGGTCATTTGAAATCTTTTTAAGCAATATAGAATTAGTTCTCCATCATTGTGAAGAAAAATGTCTAGTACTGAATTGGGAGAAATTCCATTTCATGGTGTAATGGGGAATAGTCTGTGTTCATAAAATATACAAGGAAGGAATTGAATTTGATCTATCTAAAATCAAAATCCTTATGAATATACTAGAATCTTCATCTATAAAGGTTATCAGAAGGATTCTCAGCCCATCAGGAATTTACATTCGATTTATGAAGGATTTTTCTATTGTATCCCATCCATTGATACGTCTGTTATCAAAAGATGGTTATATCAAATTCACCATGGACTTCAAGAAATAATTAAATACATTAAATAAAAGTATAATAGCATCACTAATCATCATTTCACTCAATTGGGATGAATAATTTGAGTTAATGTGTCATTCCATCGACCTTACTATTGGTACGGTATTAGGAAAAGGAATTGGAAACATCGTTTATCACATTTATTATGAAATCTACATGATAAGTGAAGCTCATGTAAATTACCATACTATTGAGAAATAACTATAATCTGTTGTATATGAATTTGATAAATTTCATTCATATCTTGTTTTTTCTAAGGTTATTGTTCACACTGATCACACTTCCCTCAGATACTTAATGAGCAAGAGGGAAACCAAACTGAGGTTGATTCATTGGTTCTGGTTGCTATAAGAATTTGATATCATGATCAAGGACGCAAAAGGGAAAAATGATGTAATTGTACATAATCTTTCTAGACTTACTCTACCCATCATTATAAAAGATGAGGAGGCTAAAATTGATGTAGATTTCCTAGATGAACCCCTATTTAGTATCAATGTTCAAAAGTAGTTATCGTATATTTGTAATTATCTTTCCACTGGATTCCCACATCAGGACCTCTCTTGCAAATAGTAAAAAATATTTTTGTTAGATTCCAAGAATAAAAACTAGGATGGGCCACCATTGTTCAAGTGCTCTGTTGATGTCTTATTAAGACGTTCCATTACTGAAGAAGAAACCCATAATGTGTTTGAGATGTGTCACTCATCTCCTACTATAGGACATCATAGACCCAAGCACACAATATCTAAAATTCAACAGGGTGGATTTTTTCTAGCCAAAAATACTGTAATATGTGAAGGAATCTTTCCAAAGATGTTATAGATGATAACAGACTAGAAATATAGGCAATAGTAATGATATTCCTAAGAATATCATCTTAGAAGTCGAAATTATAGATGTTTGTTTCATTGACAATATGGGATTATTTCCCACATCACATGGAAAATACTAAATTTTGGTTGGCATTGACTAAATCTCAAAATGGTCTAATGCTAAATCAAACTCACATGACACAAAAAAATAGTCATGAACATTCTCATGAAGAATGTGTTTGAAACATATTTATTTCCATGATTAATCATCTATAATCAACAAACACACATCCAAACCGATCTATGAGAGGATTTCTCGAATGGTACGAAATATGATAAAATAAGGTAACTCCCTACCACCCACAAACAAGTGGGAAAGTATAACTATAAAATAGGGAGTTAAATCAAATTTTGAAAAAAAAAATGTGAATACCAACAGAAGTTATTAGAGCCTCAAATTGGATGATAGACTCTCGGCATACCGAACAGCCTACAAGAGACCCATAGGCACAACACTATTTAGAATGGTTTATGGGAGGACATGTAATATTCCGGTCAAGATGGGGAATCATTCATTTTCAGTGATCAGGAAATTAAATTTGGATTTTGAGAAGTCTATAGAAGCATAAAGGCTGAAATTGACAACTTTTAAAGAATTAAGG
The DNA here is from genome assembly GCA_963277665.1 of Viscum album. Classification (NCBI taxonomy): domain Eukaryota; kingdom Viridiplantae; phylum Streptophyta; class Magnoliopsida; order Santalales; family Viscaceae; genus Viscum; species Viscum album. The sequence continues at coordinate 67,727,931 of OY728127.1, read as the reverse complement.
AGAGAAACATATGAAAATTCAATAATCTATAAGGATAAATACAAGTAAATGTCACAAACATCATATTACAAGGTGTACCTTTGTACAAAGGAATATGGTCTTGTTGTTCAACTCTATGTTGAAACTATTCCCAAGTAAGTTGAAGTCTCAATGGTCAGGCCCATTCAAAGTTTCTCAAGTCCTTCCTTGTGGAACTATTGAGATCCATAGAGAAGGTGGACTTCTATTTAAGTTGAACAGTCAAAGAAAAATATTTTTCCAGAACCCTTCCAGGAATGTTGTTTCAGGATCCTTAAATTTAGTTAAGCTTCAATGGAGTCAATATCTTGACTTAATAGAAAGCACTGGCTTGGTGGAAACCCAGGGTAGTAAATCGTAGACTATGTAAGATTAGAATTGTCTTAGGAGTGTTTCAGGTAGGCCAGGAACTGAAGGAAAAGGAGGAAAAAAATTGAGCAAAAATAGTTCGATGCACATAGTGTACCAGTGGTTCACGATGTCTTCCATTTTACCCAAAATTCCATTTCAATTTACCCATACATGATTTGAACCACAAGTACAAATCATGTACTATGTTGGGTATATGTTTAAATATGCATTTTATGAACCCTAGGTTAATGAACCATTCCCAAAACCCCTTGATGCCTCACCTACCTCCCTACTAACCTCTCTAACCCACACCCTACAAAGACCACAACCCTTAATCTTTCATCCCACCTCTCTACCTCCAAAATGACACCTTTATTTTCACCCCTCTCTCAGTTAGCACCCTCAAATACACACTCCCTCTCCCTTATCACCTCTCTAAACTGCCCCCACCAACTTGATGGCTCCAAAAAAAAGACCCCAACCCTCTTCTAACTCCAACTCCTTATCCTTAACCTTCAAAGAATAGATGTAAAATGAGAATCCCCATGATATAACTACTGAACCTCTGGAACCTTGTGATGCACCTGCTCCTCAGGGTGAGATAACATCACCCCCACTGATAAGGACATGCACCTACACCACATCCTTTTTTCAACAACCACAACATCAAGTAAATATTCTCCAGTTGCAGAAAAAATCAGTGGGTATAAACAAGACTCTATACATGTTAATCCTTACATGGATGAAGATAGTTGATTCTGTCATTGACCTTCTTGAAATGCAGCACATTGATAGCATTGTTGAAGTCATTGAGGATACCTTTCATGAGTTTTTTATGGAGTTTTTATCCACCATAGAGATATCCATTAATAGCCTTTGGTTCTTTCTCAGTGGTAGAATTCATGAGTAATCTTACATAGAGTTTTGAGGAGGGATTCGTATTTACATATAGGTTTTTTCCACTTCCAACAATTATCATATGCTTTAGTTCGACCCAACTCAAGAATATTCTCAGCATTTGGGGGATTTGATTACCCGTGACCCCCTTTTACCCCATGAGTCATAGGTCATGAAATCCACTCAGCTACGAGGCCCTTCACTCTGTATACTTCATTGACCCATGGCGCATGGATGGTTTTCTTGGGATGAGTTGCAAGGTAGTTTTACCCAGATGGTTGTTCTCATATTTTTTAAAGCCATGGGTAGTCCATCAATCAACATGTATGTCCAATTCACCTAGTATTACCAGACACATCCATAGATACAGCACTGTACTTTTATGGGTTTATCTTTATTTACACATATACATAGGAACCATGGCATGTTCGATGCTTCACTACCCCCCAACTCCTTAGGACCTATTGATATTATCAATATTTTGATGTTGCGCAAGATGCAGATGTTAGGGAGGGGGTAACACTTACTTTTGGGCACCAAGAATCCAGGAGGCATCACCACAAGAGCCTCCACCACCAACAATAAAGAACCCACCTATTGAGCCACACTCTACCCCCACAACTATATGAAACATTCCTCCCGCACATCGACCTCCACATCTTCCACCCAACCTACACCCACCCTAAGTGATCTCTGGGCCACCCATTAGTGTATCCTAGAAAACCTGTGATAGATTTCCACTAACCTCTATCTCACATTCATAGAGAATATAGAGTTCACCACACCACTACAACCCACCACTAACTTCCCCTCCTCTTCTACCATCCCCACATCAATGAATGCCCAGTTGGATCTACCCACATACCTTACTGACCTCGATGCCCAAATAAAATATTTAGTAGAGCTGTCCTAAAGGGGAAAGGGGTAGCCACTGACACCAGCCCAGAGGAACTCTATGACGATCCAGCTACTAGAACCACAAACTCACTACGAATTGGTACCTCTCTACCGCTTAGTCCAACCCATCTACCTACCTCTATGACCCACCATCCACTGTAGAATCCACTCCACCTAATATTGATGATGTAGTATACATTGACCAATCTAGACAGCTTGTATCACCACCTAATGGTGGGATGATACTGGAAGATATTTTTGGCCCATACTCCTACTCTTTGTATTTTATTTTTTTGGGATTTGATAATTTTTTGTGATATTGTTGGGAATTTATTTTTTCATTTGTTTATGACCTCTTTTTGTACTAATTTTTTATTTATATATATATAGTGATTTATTTTCACATTCCTTTTTGGATGGATTTTCATTTCTTTCGTTTTATACATAAAAATGTCTAGATCCTCAAGGTCATCAATGATTCTCAATTTTCTAGTACCACCATCAGTTTTGGAAACAATGGTATTCCATCACATCATAGACGTCATAGCTCAACATTGGTACATTTACATGGAAATCAATACACAACATCATCCTCCCAGAGTTGTGATACATTTACGATGACATCACATTCAAGCTCACACCATGGCACCTAAAGTCATAAACCCACCCAAGAGATCTTGAAATGGAGTTATCGTAGTTGGGTCTTTTTCGTTTTTATTTATGTTTCTGATTGAACTGCATTGTAAAAATTTCACAAAATTTAAAAAATACGAGTTAACTCTACTTTTTATCCTATACACCTTCATATTATTCTTCTATAAAACGGTTATACCTATGGACAAATTTGATATCTAGTTCTGGATTTGTTTTGAAACCCATTTTATAGGTTACTCAAAATTAGGATATCGACAACCAAATTCCCTTATGTTATGAAACTATCTAGGGAGCTCCTGATTCCCACATTTTTACAATTGTAAAATTCCATTTATATTTATCTAATATTTACATTCCATAACACTCCCAGAAGAATTTCATGGACAAAGAAGACTCTATCACTCTCTAAGGGGGGGGGGTCTCATGATTTTCACTGACAATGTACTTGAATTAGAGTTTGTTCTCACTTGTCTAGTAGACTTTTTTCAACATTATAAGCATTCTATTAAACCGAAAAACATTATGAACATGTAAATTAAAGAAAAAATTATGTTTTAAATTGATAGAATCTAATTTTTACCTTTGTTTATAATTTTTATAATGATTATAGAGTTTATAAATTTGATTCAAATTAAACATTTTTTAATATTTTGATGAATTGAACCATTACATAGTTTTATACCCATTATAATTTCTAGTTTACATTTTAATCTCATTCCCTAAGAGTAATCTAAGCCTACATTTAAACACTATTTTCTATAAATTTATCTTGAGAGATACATGGTACATGTTAACCAATCGAAACATTCTTTGAAGGTCTTATAGAAGTAATAATTGGAGAAGTAAAAAATTTAATATCATTGAAGAAATATTTGTTAGAAATCTTTTATAAGACACACCATTCATTTTTTATTCATTTATTCCATAGTTTCCTTGAATGACCTTGTATGATGAAGCTATTCCAAGACGATTTTCCCTTTCTACCATGCTCTTTGTATAATGAATGATTCTAATTTTAGGAAAGTGTGGGGGAGACATTCAGACCACATGGGATGATATTTTTTATAGAGAGGTATTATATATTCATTAAAATGTTTTGTTGTGAACTATATCTACTTTATATTATTTCACTTTTATTTTTTTCCTTTGAAAATACAATAGTAAAGAAACACAGACATGGGTTTTGTACTAAGAAAAAAAATCACTATTTCTAGACTGATGAGTCCCTTGGAGGATCAAACGAAGATATGGGATGGATGTGAGATCAGAATCGATCATAAAATTCAAGAAATAGAAAAACAAAAGAAAAAGGAAAGGAATAAAATACTCATTGAATTATTACATGATATATATGGATCCAACCGGAGAAACAAGAGTGCAGACATGATTGGTTAGAAAGAGGCATTGTATTATACCTTTCTTGACATTAATTCATTGTGTGTCATAGATTAACCTCTTTTTGAGCTTGATTTTCAATATTTACCCACCTACCCATATCCTTAGATTCATCTAAACATAACTGTTAAATCCCTCATGATTATTTTTAAACATGTATTTTTGAGGTGAAGATTATTGAACCAATACAAGTCTATGGTTAGGAACCTGTACTTAGGGTATGAGCATAACTCAAATTTCATTTTACCATTTTTGATGAGAGAAAATTCATTGTGAGGTAAATTAAAAATGCGTATAAAATTCAAGGAATGGTTAAAAGAATGTAATTAAAATATTATTATTTTTTAAAAGAACTGAACTACAAGGCGTGATTTTTTTTTGATATAGGGCTAATTCTAGAAGATAACATTTTTGCTTACCCTCAATTCAATTACCTAGACATAATGAATATTTAAGATTTAAAAAAAATTATTATCTATTTTTGAAATTTTTTTGAGACCTTCTTTTGTTTAGGACAAGAAATTTTTCATGTGTGAGGGGATTTAACGATCCTAATTTATTTAAAATTTTCTCTATAATTTACTTATGGATTTTGATTGATTTGTTAAATAATTCGCATAATATATTATCAGTTTTTCAAGAGTGTTGCTTCATAGGATTCAAAGAATGAAATGAGGAAATGTGATGAATTCACCTATTACACTTCGTGACTTAGTATTACATATCATTTAAACGGAGTTCACAACATGTGAAAATTAGTGATCCATGCAGTGAACCAAGTTGTGAAGTCAGTAGAGGAAGTAGACATTACACATCATGATGTCTCAGTACACGACATGACATCATTAAATGTAGTTTAATGAGAAATACATGCCCAAGGAATTTCTAAGGATTAGTACACATCATGAGTCCTTTATACATGACTTTTAGGTATTCAGCACTCATAAATTGGGCTAGATATGTGTGAGGCACCTGAAAGATCCAAAATAAATAGATATATAAGTGGATCAACAACACATGACGTGTAACACTAGTATACACACTAAACGATTTTTCTTATATATAAAACACCTCAGAAGGGCATTTTATAGGATTCCTATATGGGATTTCTCTCTGTTTTTCATTCTCTATGAGTTTATTTTTCCCTTATCTCCTTTAAACACCAAATTTATTCATTTTTTATATTTTATTTCATTTCCAAAGCCATGGATCATGTTATATTAAATGCTTTCCAAATCCCACTGCATATATTCCCACTATTCATCATCTATTTCCAGCGACATGTGTTAGATCCATTTCTGTTTTTAATCTCAAGTATGTGATCTATTAGAGTAGTGATTTATATTTTTCAAATTTGATTGCATGCTTATTCTCAATAAAAATTAGAACCCTTTCATGATTGTGAACCAATAAAATTCAAATGTCAGGACAATAATGACTTTTATTATTTATTTTTTTCCATACCATCCCACCTAGTGCAGTTAAACCACTCGAGGGTAGGGATCAAGAGTATATGTATCTGAACTGATAATCAATGATTAATTATAATTTTAGAAACCCAAATGGATTAGTAATCATGATAAATAATAAAATTATATCCAATTCTTTGGAACGTCCCTGGGCATGGGATATTCAAATGGAAACTCTATCCTGGTAAATATAGACTAGGCTATGATCACTAGCATACGACAATATCTTCCCTATAAGATAAACATAATAAACATAGGCTATTACTATCTCTCGATCATGGGATAGTTAGTTCCTAGGTAGAAATTGGTGACTTAACCAAAGTCATCTATATACTATCGTTTTCTTCCCATCCTAAGCCTTAGGACCCTGCCAATACCAATTTTAAGGTCATCCTTTATCCAGAAATGTAAAATTGATCTCAAACCATCCTTAATTATTAGAAGTCACTTTTAACCACATATTTATTAAAACACCTAACCACCAAAAAATTTCTAAATGAATCCTATGAAAAATCATTTAAGCTAGTAGCCTTCAAGAATCGGGTTCCACCTCAATGGATTCACCCCACACTTCTACTATACTACACTCAAGTAGTAAGTAATGTTTGGGACATAATAAATCTAATCTAGTCACAGCATGTACGAAGCCAATGATGAGTGTGGGAGTGTCAGTAGACTGTTACATAATAATGGGGGATGAATCAAATGTAGTAAATGTTAATTTAATGAAAATAAATTAAAATAAACTAATCACATACAATGGGATGGTCTAATTTCATGATCATTCATTTAATGTTCCCAAGTGTACATGGACAGAACTTCTGTACTTATCCAAAATTTCAACATGGAATAGATTTCATATATAATTATCAATCATGTGATATAGTGTTCAATTTGTCAAATAAATGAAACATCAAACACATGTCAATAGTTTTTATTATATATTTAATTTTTCTCAATGAAAAATTGGACACAATCACTATAGAAGACGATATAGGATGTAATAAAGTATAAAGTATGTACTATCCTATGCCCATGTATGTAGACACACCTTGGGACTGAGTGTGTACCCTTTCATGGAAAAGCTTAAGGTACATGGTGTGTTGTCCAACATAAACAGTGTGTAACATCATTTTTTTCATGGAATATCATGTATCAGATAAATGGATTGTTAAGATACCCCATGTACTCGACCATGTAATAACGGGGACTACATGTCATCTCTAGAGTTTATATAATATCTAGTTCTTAATGATATATTCCAACCTATCTAGATATATATTATTATCTACATTTTTTGGATCTTATATCTGATTTCCTTGGGCCAATCTTACTTTTTCATGAGAAATAGAGGTCAAAAAATGTAACATGGTATGTTTGAAGGATGTATATGATTGACCTATTCTTTTTTCTAGGAAGAGCATTTGGCTCCTCCAGATTTTGTTCTTCAAATGATTCTTTTTTTAATAATTAATTGATTATTCTTTATGTTATCTATAATGAAGAACATAGAGAGATGAAAATGATTGGATGTTAAAACAAATCATTCTTATTGAAATAATGAAAAAACATGTAACCAATCAACGAATAATAAATAATTATAAATTAAAAAAGTGACCACTCTGATATCACATCAATGTTTTAGGAACAACAGAAGTTTCATATGGTGGTGTGAAAATATTGTATTTTTTAATCTATGAGTAATAATTTCTTAATTTGAACAAAACATCATGTCAAATGAAAAATATAGATTACATTATTATATTAAAATTCTAAAAGCAAAAGGGTATGATCAACACATATTATTTATAATTAATTTAGGAGAAGATATAGAATTACCTCAACATGTAATTCAATTTTTATTAATGAACTGGTTATATAGGTATTGTTTTATCATCACTTTGTTATAGGATCTATGTGTATAATCCATATAGTTATCATCTGTAGATGAACCATAATCATGAAATGAAGCTATGGATTCACAAGGTGGAAGAAAAATATATATTGATCACTTGAGTGTTTCATGGTTGACCACAAAAGTATTCTCCTCAAAGGCTGAAGAACTGTAAGTGTTATCTCTAAGGTTTGAGAGAGGTTAAAGATAGAATTCACTCAATGGATTGAGAAAGCCTCTCTCTATCGATTGTACAGAGTCATATTTAGTTATGAAATGTGGTATGATTATATATTAATTATAGTAGGTTTAGGGTTGGAAAAAATCCTACAAACAACTTGTCTTTTTAATATTATTTTTTGAACCCATTGTAATTATTAATAGAAATTTTAATAACATTTTCACGACATCTGAAACACATTAATAATATTAATAAATATTATTTACAAAATTTCCAATCAAACCATTAAACTCGATCCACATTTTCTTATAGACACTTATTGGTCCTAGAATAATGACTATTTAATAAATATATGTCACTGAATTATTTTATGATAAATATAATAAATATTATATTTTCCAAACATGATAAAATATTTATTATTATTATTTAACTCATTTATTCTTTTGAATATCCAATGATTAAAGTATGCTGATAAACAAAACAAAATAACTCTCATTTATTAGAACTTGTTATAATTTTTTATAATGTTTAACTAAGATTGCAGAAACACTATGTGAGTGAACCACTTGGCCTATTTCTTAGTAGCATTAGGAATAACTACCAAAAGTCCATGTTTATCATCTAAAAACTGGACAAGGAACCCATAGATAAAGAATATAATTTTCCAATCACATCCAGCCTCATACAAACTCTTACCATGTAATATAATCCATTTATCATTGTATCTTGAATAATTTAGGTTGTATATGGGTTCCATAAACATATATTATCAATGTATCTTTCTTTGAATTTCTAAAAATGAACTGTACCTATAAAACAATGTCCATATATTTATACATTCAATTTTATTACCAAAAAAGGGTCTGATATATCATCTTTTCTCAAGGGATATAAGTGATAAATCCTTTCTTTCATTATACATTAATGAAATATCACCTGTGAAACACCAAATGTATCTGACCTTTCAACACTAATATTTTTAATAGTTTTATTTAATACATAAAATCATATGAGACATGATATCCATTACTGATAATCATAAATTCTAAGGATCAATACACAGTCTCATATATTGGAGCATTTAATGACACATGGAAATATGGATTTCCAATTGACTATGTTGTCCTCAAAAAATATAATTTTAGAGATTACTATGGATGAACTCCATGAAAAGGTGTCTCGATGTCTTATGAACCCCTTAACCCTGATAGTCGGAATAATCTATATCTCATTAGACTATATTATCCAATTATAGAATAAGGTTCAAGAATAATGTCATGGAACCATTAGATTCTTATCATAGCAACAAACTGTTAGGGCCCTTTAAGTGAAAAATTCATTTTTAAGAAATTATCACATACAAAAGTTATGTAGAGAAACATTAATAATGTGACCATAAAAATATCACTAAGAATGAAAACATGTAATGATGTATTAAGAAATTTTGTTCAAGGGAACTAACTCCAACATAACTCTAAATCAAGTACATTGAATTTTATCTCTACTTATACCTTCTCTAAACCTATTCTATACATCATAACATGATGAATCCAGTATCATCATTATATTTAGATTTTATTATTATTATTAAAAAACCATTTCCAAATCCTTTCCATGAAATGAGAAATGAATGTATGACTCAAGTTTATGTATGGACTACCACCTCCACATAGATATATGATTCATTTTCCATCACCACCACAAATGGGTGTTAATTTTAAGATCCAGGTTTTTCGATGAAGTATAAATCCTTTAATTTTTAATATCACCCTCCATTTTTATCTTATAAAATGTTCATAAGTGCTTAAGAAAGTCTTTCGAATATTTCAGGCTTATTCAGATATTAGAGATTTAATTTTTGAAGGAATAGGGTGAGTCATCTGGTTTGCACATAGTTAGTAGTAACCACATGAGTCAATAATACGATCAAAATGATTAAGAGAATAGATAGTTTCACCCTGTAATATGGTATTAATCACCATTCATAAAATAAAATTTATTATAGAGGTATTTCACATGGCTTTCAAATGTTTAATATTAAAAGTGTGCATAGTATTATGAGGTGGGTTTTATAGGAATGTTTCTAGTACATGGTGTGTGCATAGTCTTTCAAACAATGAACATGGAACATGTATAGGAAATTTCAATAAATAGTGCCCAATATGAGTCTGGAACAAAGATTATCCAACCATGTGCCAAAACTGTGCCCCATTAGAAAAAGGATGAAATTCCAATTTTTCACTCAAGCCTTTAAACATTTTCTCCCAATTTTTATGGCAGGAATGAATATAATCCAACCACATTAGAAGATCTCCTTTACATCATTCCTTTTATTTTAGATATTTCCTCTATCCATGATGGGATTCAAACACTATTTATCTTGTTGGATCCCTCATAGTAAAACTATGAATACTCTTATTTCAATTCTAATATTACCTCAATGTATTTGGTGATATTTCTATGTGAGTTCATATTCAATATTTTAATATAATTTTTATAGTTTATTTTATTTTTCAAATTCTTTCTAAATTTAAAGTTAATATCAAATAAAGAGTCATATACAACTTTATGGTAGGTGGTCTAGTATTTTCCCCTAAATTTCTTGTTTTTTATATCATGAGTCATTTTTTCACATGCTATACATACCATGTGTTGCCTTAAAATTGTGTAATTATATAATAAAATGTTTAAAACATTTATGATGTACACCCACACACCCTTGATTTTATTGGATGTTGACAACTTCAACATCAACCACCCCTTAAATTGTGCTTCTATGTGTCCCCTTCACTTTGTTCCCACACTTGTATGACCAAACCACCCCTCCTATGGTTAGTTTTCATTTCCCATTGTAATTTAAATAAGTAATATAAATAAATTGAAAAGTTAAATTAAATAAATGAAATTTTAATGGAAAGTCCATGTCACATGACTATTATTTAATTTTTAATTATATACTTGACTAAATGGGATTAAATTAAAGGTGAAATGGTATAATAATTCACTTGGCATCTATTAAAGATTAAAAATTCTTATGGATTTTATTATGAGAATTATATACTATAATTTGATGGGATTCCATGGGAACATCTTGGATTCTCCATATGGGACTAGCTTGTCAACCTAGAGGACTCCCCCGGATTCATTGATGTATTTTATAAGAGTTGACACCACTCTTTTATTAAGTACTTGTACTACATTGATTACTACATTAACATGGACTTGTGGATTCATCTATTACTTTATCTTCAAATTGGAATGTGTTGGATTATGTCATTCGATCTATCTTGATTACATATAACCCATACTACCTTACATTATCTCCATCGTCTCCAATAAATACTAGCATGAGGCTACCTAGGGCTTGTTCATAGGGCTTGATATGTTTATTATAATATAAGTACAATTTTGATGGATTATCCAACTATTACACTCAACCCCTAGTTTCCAATATCTCCATTGATACATGTGAGTTTTGTTAATATTATAATGTCATGGCTTTACTCTTATGATATTATACATGGACACAATTGTAACATCCCGGATCTGGTTTCCACACAACGTGTGGAGACCCAAAGCTTGACGTACATGGACATTAAATTACTTTTGCTGAATACGTTATACATAAAAAACACAGACACACAAGGACCATATTATTTTAGTGTCTTTGGAAATTCAGAATTTAATCTTCTAATCATGGTGAAATATCTTCAACTTCTCCCATAAAGATATTCCCCTTTTGTTTTCTTACCTAAAACCTTTCTTTATATCCTGGGGAAAAGAAAACATAAAAAGGGTGAGCTCAAATGCTCAGTAAGGGTAAGCATAGAGAACATTAAACAATCCATAAACATTTGAATGCAAAAGCTTCAACATAAAATCTAAACATCAAAATCTTGAGCAAGGAAAAAAATCTTGGAAGTACGTAAGGCATATATTATAAATAAACATAAATCTTGATAAAATAGCATGGGAATAAATCATGTAATTATGGCAACCATTCAGCACATGTTATGATTTCCATAGTAGCCAAGACACTGCTGCCAAGACCATCTTAGTGGACAAAGTCCCTTTCTGAATCGAGTTCACTCCTCGTTTCAGTCCTGTAACACCGAACTGTATTAACTTACCATTAAAGCCATGTCTATCTCATGAGATATAAATCTTTACCCAATGCATTGGAGGGAGATATAGGTCCCAGCCATCTCATAATGAAATCATTATTACTTATGCCACAAAAAAACTTAAAACATTCATCATAACCCAAAGAATAAAATGGGTTTCATAAACAACATCCCATCATCACATAACCCATATAAAACAAATGGATATTTCATCATACGAAAAGTGAAACCATGTAAATCATAGAGAAATTACACTTGAAACATACACATATGAAATAATTCCATCTTATATGGAAAATGGTTATGGTAAAACACTTGAAATTAATTCTTGAGGAAAATATACTTTCATCTTGAAAATCATTTTCTTTTCACAAAATTCTATGAAATTTTAAAATAAAAGGATTTTGTTGAAAACAATCATGAAATCTTGTAGAGTAAAATTATTGAAAATAAGTCGTTATGAAACCGTATGGTAAACAAAAGAAAGATTCCTTACATACCATGTAGTAAAAGTTAAAAATGGGTAAAAATTAAATTAATCATACATGAAACCATTTTTAGAAAACATGGACATGGATGATAAATATAACCCCAATAAATACTTACGTATAAGCAATCTCGGATAAAAATGAGATTTGTAAAATTATCCCTTACTTGATGTCTGATATGGTTCGTATGTATATGTACCTCCTGTATAATGATTTAAATAATGTTATTGTCTTATTAAAGAATCATATTCATTGTTATGATATCATATATGGTTCAATTATGACTTTATAATACCTGTTCTTTTGTAAATTCCATGTTAAAGCGGCGTTTTGGGTTAAATCGTTTCATTTATCGTACGTGTTTCGATTTGTTATTCATGATATTATTATTACTTATATCATGATTTAATTACTTATAGAATTTAAATCATGATTTATATATCATATATATTAAGTATATATATATATAATAGATAGATGAATGAAATTAAATACACCGTTCATGGAGACAGTAGGTCGTACGTACGCATGAACGCTGTTTTCCTTTCCTTATTGACTTGAATGGAATTAAGTAGATGAAATAAATAAATATATACATAAATACAGTAGAAGTATTATTTAATATTTTTCATGATTACTTCTTATATATACTTTATAATCATTCCTGAATTGTTAACATGGAAAATGAATCCCACCGCGTCGTGGAGATGGTAATCCGTACGTATGCACGAGCGATGATATCGTTCCCATATTTTTTGAATAGAATTTGAGTGGATGATATAATATAATAGAATAATTATGTTGTTATAATAATCATATATAGTTATTCTTTACACCATTACACCCATCCAAGTAAGTTGGTGGTGGAAAAACGGATTACACCACGTCGTGGAGACGGTATTCCGTACGTACGCACACACAGTGATTTCGTTTTCCGTAGGATGGATAGAAGGTAAAATGGGGTTTTTTCATATTTATAATAAAATATCAGTATATAAGTAATACTTATGTTATTACTCTATAATGAAACAACTAAAGAAGAATAAGTTGAAGAAGAAAGAAACTTGAAAGAATCGTTAGAAGAGATTACCTCGTCTTCGACGCACCTCCTTTAAGCTTCCTCTTAAGGAAGTAGAGTTGGTCTATTGAGAGGACCAGAACCTACAGAATGTTTCTAGGGAAGTGTAGAAGAGAAATCGGCAGGGGTTTCAGAGAATCAAGGCTCAAAAGGGTGTGAAGAGAAGAGGGAAGGGGTGCCCTTTTTATAAGGGAGGAGAGTGGCACCTTTGGAAAAACTTAAAATATTATTTTATAATAAAGTCATATTCTGTTTATAATAGCTCCAAATTGATTTATTTAGAAGCTAAATTGGGTATGGGTCGAAATACGTTCAACCAATATGTTTTAGGCAAGTTTAGGTTACTATTTTATCCTTATCATTTAGATTTAACTTTAAGTTAAATAATTTAAGTTTTACCGTGTCTTTTTGTTTTCTTACACTATATGGTTAATAAACATACTATAACAAGACAAAAGAACCCCACGTGGTTCATTATTAATATATATATATATATATATATCTTTATCTAAGTAATTTGGACGAACCTTAGATTTTTTGGAAAAAAATAACAATTAATAATATAATATTTTTTTTAAAAAACTATTTTATGTCAATTTTGACACTATTTGGTACTTGATTTTTTTGAAAATCATAACACCATGATTAGTTCGAAAAAAAGTTAATTACATCAATACTAACATGTCATATTAATCTATAAAATTATTTGAATTCATAAAAAGTCTAAAATTACATTTATTTGGGTATTTATAAGAACAATTATGTTAATATTTCATTAATAAGGTAATTACTGCATCATCATTGTGTCATAAATAAATTAAATTATTTAACGTCTAAAAATTATAAATAAAATACCATTATGTAGGAAATATTTTTATCTTTCTAATTATTATTTATAGTCGAATTTATCTTATGTATAACCCTATATTAAAAATTTTATAGTTATTACACTTTGATTTTTACTATTATAACCCTTCTTTAAATAAATTAATAATAAATGTCCTAATCTAATCCAAGTGGACCTAAATGGCCATATATTATTCCTAAGGTTGATTTTGGTCGACATACACTTATCCAATAGAATTAGGACATGTTTTAGGATAATAATAATATCATTTTTACCCAAAATTACCCTATTTACTTTTAATCGTGGTAAATAAAAGAAAAAAGTTACAATTCACCAAAAATTATTCTCATCTCATTGAACCACATTTTAGTCCTCGATATTAACCATGTCTCTCAGATTTTAGAAATTCCACTCACATAAGTGGTAAAATTATGTTTTATGTAAGTTTGCAAAATACTCCTAGGAGGTAGGTAAAAGACGGTGAAAAGTTCAATTAAATTTTTATATATCGAAAATTATTATAAAATGACTTAAATGAATTAAAATGAACTTATATAGGTATTATGTATCAATTTTTACCTAAAATAAATTTAAATAAAATAAATAATTATTTAAATAAAAAGTCGGTTTTTGAATAGTAACCCAGTGTTTTCACTGTTCATCAAAAATTGAAGGTTTTCAGAAAAATACCAAAAATTCACCCTAGGATAATTTTGATATTACGAATCCAAAAATGAAATCCATTTCGAAAGATAAAATTTATAAAATTTCAAAAAGTGGGTATTACTATTCATAACGGCTAGTTTATATAACATATCATTGTTTAGAAAAACTCGGTATTGCGTACAACACACGCTATTGTGGAAGGTCGCGATTGCGTGTCATGCAACCCAAGTCAGGGATGAGTGTAGTGAATTCACCGTTTGGTGTAGCGTACAACAAAATACATTAATGAAATTAAATATAATATTTGTTCATAAAATCTCAGGGTGTTACATTCTACCCCCCTTAAAATTAATTTCACCCTTGAAATTTATCGGGGTTATAAATGGTTTAATACACAAAAGTTTCATTAAAAGAATCTAACATCGTAAAAAGGAATACCAAAACTTATCTTTAACAACTATAGTATGAAACGTAACGGTTACCCAAATTAACTAATCATCAGGTTTCCACATAGGATAACATAGGTGAAAATATGGATATTGAAGAGATATATAACCATCCTATTCTGATGGAGAGTGGTAGAGGACATGGCTATGAAAAATCCAACAATCACAAAGCCATAAATTTGTGAT
This sequence comes from Viscum album, assembly GCA_963277665.1. Classification (NCBI taxonomy): domain Eukaryota; kingdom Viridiplantae; phylum Streptophyta; class Magnoliopsida; order Santalales; family Viscaceae; genus Viscum; species Viscum album. The sequence goes on along the minus strand of OY728127.1, from coordinate 67,712,337 downwards.
GATCTAAGGTACCTTCTGATTCATCAGATATAAGGGCACTAGGACAACATTTTTGGTTTTCAAGATCATTACCCTAAAGTCGAAGAATTAAAAGAAATAATTACTTTATTATGGTACAATCTCACCATTGTTCGTGCCTTGACCAATTTCCTCTTAATATCTTAAATAAATGAAGTTTAATTTGTCATTCTTGAAGTGTTAGTAGTTCATGTGATAGAATGATGGGTCATTCCATCTATCTCAAACTAAAGTTTAGCAAAAGTTATCAAATATACATAAGTCTATCTTTGGTGAGGTTAATCGTATATGGTTCTTAAAATGGACTTATACATCATCCATCATACCGCTTAATAAAATAAAACTAGTTTCTACTAACCAGGGACTTCTTTTAGGAAAATGGTAGGCGATGAAGGCATGTCACACTTTAGTTGTGGGTTCGATTCCCACAACCTTGTCCGACGCGACGAGTTTTCGCCCGTCCTGAGGTTGTCCTTTTTCTAAAAAATACATTTTTATAACATTCCATCAATAATATCGAAAAAGTTCTAGTCTTAAACAATACTAACTTGTGTCCAAAATAATCAATTCCAATCATTAGGCTTATCCAAAATACTGCTGTCCAATCTCATATTATAGTGAAAACGATTACCAGAGAGTTCATATAACAATCATGTTAATACCATCGTTGATCCACATATATCATAAGATATGTCTTGTTGGTCACATTCCAAACATTCTTAGGCCTTAATAATGTATTCTCTTGAAAAATGAATACCCATTGAACCTTAGTGAAAACATGAGTGCTGTCAAAAGTTTACTCCTTCCACATACCAAAATCCCAAAATTCTGTATACTCAGACCATGATATCACTTAGTCCTTATAACAATCATGAGCTCATGGATACAACAAAACATATTATTTCCTCCTTATCCATTCATTATGTGCATATCATCTTCATTCCAAAAAATACCTGGATAACCTTTCATGGTTACCCATACCATTCAACATATACTTTAGGAAAAACAATAGTGTAAAAATCCTTAGATGTTTCTTTATTCCATAGTACCATTAAATTACCTATACAACATAACTCTTGATAAACATACAATCATTCCACTAACTTCTTAAACCATTGAAAAAGCTTCAACACTTATTTCATCTCATATATAATTTGTAGTCTCCTCATCATCATCCACATAAATACTACCCATATGACCATGCTGATTCCCTTCATGAGATTTTCCCTTAGGGCATTGGATTGCATAATTCCCATACATTCCACATTTAATACATATAATCATTGTTGATGTCGTAGAAATACCATTATCCTTATCCATGGTGTTAACTAAACCTTTTCCTTTTCACTAACTGTATTTGTGTCCTTTTCTACACCCAAAGAATCTTATAGTTCCTTTGAAACATTCTCCTTGATGCCTCTTCCCACGTGATTTACATGATAGAAATTGAACTTTCCTTCCTCTATGATCATCATGAAACTATATCTTTCTCTGATTAGCTTTGTCGGGAAACATACCAAAGTTGATATTATTGATCATATTATGAGACTGCTGATTAGGCATAATAACGATATGTGGACCTCCAGATCCAATTTCATTCAGTTTATCATGAAGAAAATCATTCCATTTTCCATCATATCCTCCATTATCATGAATCTTCCTGTTTCTAGCCATTTTCTAAAACCCAAAAAGAATAGTGTGAGAGGCCAAAATCATAATCAAGGGGGATTACCTTCAATATCTAACATCTTAGGTTAAATTCTAAGATAGTTACCATAATTCTAGGACTATAACCTATACTTATAATTAACCTTAGTGACATCCCTAGACACACCTTAGAAATATCTCTAGGGATCTCACTAAAGTTCTCACATCCTAGTTTCCAAAGGTTGACTAAACCTTTCCTCTAATACCAACTGTAGAGTTCTGGAATTACTTTTAGTGGACTATAATTGATACCTATCAGGGCACTCCATGGGCGGATACACCACATGGGTGGGACACACCACCATCCCCAGTGGCAACAATTTCCCCATGAATCCCTTGGGCAAAGAGCCATGCTTTGTCCAACGCTGACATATGGGAGTTCCCAAGGATCGAATTCATTCCTACCTCAATTGCCTCTGATACCAACTGTAGAGACCCAAATCTTGACGTACATGGACATTACATTACTTTTTTGGAATACTTTATACATAAAAAACACAGACACACAAGGACTGTAATAGTTTAGTGTCTTTGGAAACTCGGAATTTAGTCTTCAAATTGTTGTGAAAGGTCTTCAACTTGTCCCATAAAGATCTTCCCCTTTTGTTTTATTACCTAAAACCTTTCATTATATCCTGGGGAAAATAAAACATAAAAAGGCTGAGCTCAAATTCTCAGTAAGGGTAGGCATAGAGAACATTAAACAATCCATAAACATTTGAATGAAAAAGCTTGAACATTAAATCTATACATCAAAATCTTGAGCAAGGACATAAATCTTGGAAGTACGTAAAGAATATATCATAAAGGAACATCAATCTTCATAAAATAGCTTGTAAATAAATCATGTAATTGTGAAAACCATTCATCACATGTTATGATTTTCATAGTAGCCAAGGCATTGCTATCAATACCATCTTAGTGGACAAAGTCCCTTTCTGAATCGAGTTCACTCCTCGTGTCAGTCCGGTAACACTGAACCAGATTAACTTACCATTCCAGCCATGTCTATCTCAAGAGATATAAATATTTACCCAATGCATTGGAGGGAGATATAGGTCCCACCCATCTCATAATGAAATCATTCTTACTTGTGCCACAAAATAATCTTAAAACATTCATCATAACCCAAAGAATAAAATGGGTTTCATAAACAACATCCCATAATCACATAACCCATATAAAAAAAATGGACATTTCGTCATAAGAAAAGTGAAACCATGTAAATCATAGAGAAATTACACTTGAAACATACACATATGAAATAATTCCATCTTATATGGAAAATGGTTTTGATAAAACACTTGAAATGAATTCTTGAGGAAAATATCCTTTATTTTTCAAAATCATTTTATTTTCACAAAATGCCATGCAATTTTAAAATAAAAGTATTTTTTTGAAAACAATCATGAAATATTGTAGATTAAAATTCTTGAAAATAAGGCTTTCTGAAACCATAATAATACGTTCATGCCGTATAATTTAAAAAAACATTATTCTCGTACTTTTGTCGGAAAAGCTAAAAAGTACCTCGTATGGTAAACAAAAGAAAGATTCCTTACATACCATGTAGTAAAAGTAAAAAAATGGGTAAAAAGGACATTAATCATACATGAAACCATTTTTAGAAAACAGGGACATGGATGATAAATATAACCCCAATAAAAACTTACGTATAAGCAATCTCGGATAAAAATGAGATTTGCAAACTTATCCCTTACCTTATGTCCGATATGCTTCGTATGTACCTGTAACTCCTGTATAATGATTTAAATAATGTTATTTAATTATTACATAATCATATTCATTGTTATGATATCATATATGGTTCAATTATGACTTTATAATACCCTTTCTTTTATAAATTCCATGTTAAAGCAGCGTTTTGGGTAAAATCGTTTCATTTATCGTACGTGTTTCGATTTGTTATTCTTGATATTATTATTACTTATATGATGATTTACTTACTTCAAGAATTTAAATCATGATTTATATATCATATATATTCAGTATATATATATATATATAATAGATAGATGAATGAAACGAAATACACCGTTCATAGAGACGGTAGGCCGTACGTACGCATGAACCCTGTTTTCCTTTCCTTATTGACTTGAATGGAATTAAGTAGATAACATATATAAATAAATACATAAATCTAGTAGCATTACTATTTCATATATTTCATGATTACTTATTATATATACTTTATAATCATTCTTGAATTGTTAACATGTAAAAAGAATCTCATCGCGTCATGGAGACGGTAATCCGTACGTACGCACGAGCGATGATATCGTTCCCATATTTATTAAATAGAATTTTAGTGGATGATATAATATCATAGAATCAATATGATTTTATAATAATCATATATAGTTATTAATTACACCATTACACCCATCCAAGTAAGGTGGTGGTGGAAAAACAGATTACACCACGGCGTGGAGACGGTATTCCGTACGTACGCACGTGCGGTGATTTCATTTTCCGTAGTGTGGATACAAGGTGAAATGGGGTTGTTTCAAATTTATAATAACATATCAGTATATAATTAATACTTATGTCATTACTTTATAATGAAACAACAAAAGAAGAAGAAGTTGAAGAAGAAAGAATTTTGAAAGAATCGTTAGAAGAGATTACCTCTTCTTCGACGAACCTCCTTTAGGATTCCTCTTAAGGAAGTAGAGTTGGTCTTTTGAGAAGACTAGAACCTCCAGAATGTTGCTAGGGAAGTGGAGAATAAAAATGGGCAGGGGTTGGCCAAGCATAAAGGCTCAAAAGGGTGTGAAGAGAAGAGGGAAGGGGTGCCCTTTTTATAAGGGAGGAGAGGGGCACCTTTAGAAAAACATAAAATATTATTTTATAATAAAGTCATATTCGGTTGATAATAGCTCAAAATTGATTTATTTCGAAGCTAAACTGGGTATGTGTTGAAATACTTTCAACCAATAGGTTTTAGACAGGGTTAGGTAACTATTTTATCCTTATCATTTAGATTTAACTCTAAGATAAATAATTTAACTTTTACCGTGTCTTTTTGTTTTCTTACACTATATGGTTAATAAACATACTATAACAAGGAAAAAGAACCCCAAGTGGTTAATTATTAATATATATATCCTTATCTAAGTCATTTGGATGAACCTTATATTTTTTGGAATATAATAACAATTAATAATATAATATTTGTTTTAAAAACTATTTTATGTCAATTTTGACACTATTTGGTACTTGATTTTTTTGAAACTCATAACAGAATTATTAGTTTGAAAAAAGTTAATTAAATCAATACTAACATGTTATATAAATCTATAAAATTAGTTTAATTCATAAAAAGTCTAAAATTACATTTATTTTGGTATTTATAACAACAATTATGTTACTATTTCATTAATAAGGTAATTACTGCATCATCATTGTGTCATAAATAAATTAAATTATTTAATGTATAAAAATTATAAATAAAATACTATTATGTAGGAAATATTGTTTTCTCTCTAATGAATACTTATAGTCGAATTTATCGTATGTATAACCATATATTAAAAATGATTTTGTTATTACACTTTGATTTTAACTATTATAACCCTTCTTTAAATAAATTAATATTAAATGTCCTAATCTAATCCAAGTGGACCTAAATGGCCATATTTTATTACTTAGGTTGTTTTTGGTCGAATTACACTTATCCAATAGAATTAGGACATGTGTTAGGGTAATAATAATATCATTTTTACCCTTAATTACCCGATTTACTTTTAACCGTGGTAAATAAAAGTAAGAAGTTACTTTTCACCAAAAATTATTTTCATCTCATTGTACCAAATTTTTGTACTTGATATTAACTGTGCCTCTCGGATTTTCGAAATTCCACTCACAAAAGCTGTAAAATTAAGTTTTATGTAAGTTTGCAAAAAAGCTCTTAGGAGGTAGGTAAAAGACGGTGAAAAGTTCAATAAAATTTTTATATATCGAAAATTATTATAAAATGACTCCAATGAATTACATTGAACATATATTGGTATTATGTATCAATTTTGAACTAAAATAAATTTAAATAAAATAAATAATTATTTAAATAAAAAGTCGGTTTTTGAATAGTAACCCAGTGTTTTCACTATTCATCAAAAATTGAAGGTTTTAAGAAAAATACCAAAAATTCACCCTAGGATAATTTCGATATTTTGAATCCAAAAATGAAGTCCATTTAGAAAGATAAAATTTATAAAATTTCAGAAAGTGGGTATTACTATACATAATGGCTAGTTTATATAACAAATCATTGTTTAGCGAAACTTGTTATTGCGTACAACACACGCTATCGTGGAAGGTCACGATTGTGTGTAATGTAAGCCAAGTCAGGGCTGCTTGTAGTGAAAGCAATGTTTGGTGTAGCGTACAACACATGACATTAATGAAATTAAATAGAATATTTTTTCATAAAATCTCGGGGTGTTACACAACGGGTGCCCGGAACCCGGTTGGTCACATGAACTCAAGCGCATTTCCCCAAATGCCAGAGGCTACTGACTAGTAGTGAGGGCCTAGGTATGATAGTGGGGAAACTATGCCCTCATTTTTCAAAGTGTGGCGCAACAGATAAAATACATACATACCAAAAATGGAAGTAGTTAACAATACCAAGCTGAAATGGACAACGGTACTAAAGTAAGGAGATTACCAATAATCATATATGTAATGATGCAATATGTTCCTAATTCTTTGAGAGAGGCCAAAACATGTTACACTGAAATCTATCACAATACAGTACAAGGTACATGTACAGTAAGCAAAACAAAATAGTGCAGTAGGAACTTAGCAGCATCGCAAGCCTAAGCTCGGTCACATGCTCTCCTACTCCACTGAAACAATCAAGTACCTGTATAGGGACTCTTGTCCTTATCAACACCTGTAGCAATATAATCTATTGGGGCTCAAGACATGACCCAAACATGGTGTGAGAAATAAATCCTAGTAGGCAGCCTCCAAAGGCTCGTGCCCAACTGTCAGTGAAAATGTGCAGCAGTAGTATGCAATAAATAAATGCAGTAAGCTTGGAAGTACTCAAAAGTAGTTACTGCTACAAGTTCCAATATCATTTAATTATTATTTAAAAATTAAATATAATTGAATTATAAGTTTCTAAGACCCAGAATCAACCAAAAATCTCCTATACAGTGCCACAACAAGAACCAAAACATGCTATCTAACAAGTAGAAGGTATAACAATACCAAGCCTATGCTTTAGCTTGGCAGGTATAACCTGAGAATTCACCACAGTGAATATTCAAAGTAAACAGAGTCCTCATACATGCAAAACATTATCCTTAGGTAATCAGAATCAAAACCGATAGGTGGTTGCCCACAGACATAACGAATATAGCCCATAGGCAGACGAGATATTGCTCTCAGGCATGGAAGCTACTACCCACAAGCATAAGAAAAGTTACCCTCATGCTAAACGAAACACTGCCCTCATGCTAAGAAAAACAATTCCCTCAAGCTAAGAAAATAATCGGGCCGATCCCAACACATAATCAAGCAATTCATATACATTTTCTCTCAAAAAAACTCAAAACATTCTATAATCATGGCATACCCATGGGTATCTTGGCCAAACTGCTAAACAAGGGAAATGCGCCCACAAGGTGGCCCTAAATCAATTCAACGATCCCAAATAGTAGTTTATACACATTCATTAAATTACCTATACAATTATATGTATTTTATCAGTCAAGGTCTCAGCCATACGACACCCCAAAATGGGTGCTTTCCACAACGGTACACAAAAACAACTCGACGGTTGGAAATAAACACCAGACCACATAACTCGACAGTTGGAAATTAACTATTTCTTTGGGGGCTACTTTTCACTGCCACCCTATTCATCTGCCGACTGATTACACGGCGTGTATGACTCATTACATGGCGTATAGTTAGTTATTACATCCTGAACCGCCGACAAGGCTACACACACTGTGTTATCGTCACACACAGCCAAAGTACGTAGCGTGTATATGAAGTTACACAGCGTGTAGTTTGTTTTTATCGACAAACCCATGAGCCCTATATTCTCATCCCACATAGCCGAAGTACATGGTGTGTATAACAAAATTACACAGCGTGTACCAATAAATTTGGGATTTTTTCCAAATTTCCCTTTTTTTCTTAAAACGCTTATAGAAAAAGGAAAAGAAGAAACTTATACTTCAAAAATATGAACCGGGTTCTTACAAACTTCCCCCATTAAAGAAATTAATCCCTGAATTTCCCTTCCGGGGGTGGAAAAGATAAAGCTGAGAATAACTCGGGCCGCTGAGCACATAAGTCGGCCTCCTACTCCTAGGTTTCGTCATGCCCTCGGCCATGCTTCCAAAGCACCCATACGAGAGGAACTGACCGGCCTCGGAGTACCTTCGTGCTCCTATCACCAATATGAATCAAATGCTCATCAAAGGTTGAATCAACCTAAAGTTAAACCTCCTCGAGATGAAAAACATGAGATGGGTCTGAGTGATAATGGTACAGCTGATATACGTCGAAGACGTCGTGCATGGCTCGGTACCTCTGTGGTAAATGCAACCGATAGAAAATCATCCTGACTCTCACCAGATTATCAAACGGCCTAACATACCTCGGTGAAAGTTTACCCTATCTCCTAGTCCACCCGTGTCCTAACCTTGGTGAAAAACGCAAGAAATCTTGATCCCTGACCATGAACTCCAAGGGTCGTTTGCGGCGATCAGCATAAGATTTCTGACAAGACTGTGCAGTAGCCATCCGCTTCTAAGACAATTGGACCTACTCTGAAGTCTCCTGCATGAGACATGGTCCAAGTAAAGCTGCCTCACCTTCCTCTAGCCAGCACAAGGGTGATTGGCATGGCCTACCATATAAAGCCTCGTAAGGTGCCATCTCACTAGTTTCCTGAAAACTATTATTATAGGAAAACTCGACCAGGTGTATGTGCTTCTCCCAATATCCCCCAAGATCTAGGACGCATGAATGCAGAATGTCCTCAAGCACCTGTATCATACGCTCTAACTGGCCATCGGTCTGAGGGTGGTAAGCTATGCTCAAAAGCACCAGTTTACCATGTGCCCTCTAAAAACTCTTCCAAAAATGAGAAGTAAAATGGGCGTCTCAATCTGAAACGATGGGACAAGGGACCCCATGAAGACGTACTACCTCTCGGATATACAACTTCCCATCCTCGTCAACACTAAAGGTCTCCGTGATCGGCAAAAAGTGACCTACCTTCGTAAGTATGTCCACAACAACCCATACAACATCATTGCCTCAAGTTGACCTCATCAACCCAGTCACGAAGTCCATCGCGACCTCATCCCATTTCCATTCTGTAATGGGTAACTATTGTAACATTCTGGCTCACCTATGATGCTCCACATTCATTTGCTGACAGGTGGAACATCTCGTCAAAAACCAGCTACCTCTCTTTTCATACCTGGCCACCAATACTAACGTCTCAAGTCACAATACATTTTGGTAACCCCAGGATGCACAGCCCAAGCTGAAGCATGAAATTCCCACATCAACTCCTCGCGTATACCCCTGGAACCCACCCTCGTCCCTGGATACGCAGTACCTCGTCATCGCATATCGTCCAACCGGGAGGAGGGTCCTCACTTTCAATCACCCTACATCAACACTACTCCCAACCCAATTCATAAAAGGCTGTCTCGCAAGAAATCTTGATCCCCGACCATGAACTCCAAGGGTCGTTTGCGGTGATCATCATAAGATTTCTGACAAGACTGTGCAGTAGCCATCCGCTTCTAAGACAATTGGACATACTCTGAAGTCTCCTGCATGAGACATGGTCCAAGTAAAGCTGCCTCACCTTCCTCTAGCCAGCACATGGGTGATTGGCATGGCCTACCATATAAAGCCTTGTAAGATGACATCTCAATAGTTTCCTGAAAACTATTATTATAGGAAAAATCGACCAGGGGTATGTGCTTCTCCCAATATCCCCCAAGATCTAGGACGCATGAATGCAGAATGTCCTCAAACACCTGTATCATACGCTCTAACTAGCCATCGATCCGAGGGCGGTAAGTTGTGCTCAAAAGCACCAGTTTACCATTTCCTCACTACCATGACCCGTACGCAACTACTCAATCTCCATACATCAACACTACTCTCAACCCAATTCCCGATGCATCACAGTAAACTGTATAGCTCTTTTCTTGCTCTGTAAGTATCATGGCTGGTGCTAATGTTAACCATACCTTTAGCTCCTAAAAGGCTGTCTCACAAGCTTCTGACCAAAAAAATTTCCCACCCTTCTTAGTCAAACCCATCAATAGCGCTGCTAAGTGAGAGAAGTCTTATATAAATCTCATGTAGTAACCAGCCAGCCCCATTAAACTCCATATTTTAAACACATTCTTTGGATGCTCCTAGGAAACTACTGCTCTCACTTTCTTTGGGTCTACTACAACTCATTCCTCTGAGATGATATGACCTAGGAAGTGTATCTGGTCCATCCAAAATTGGTACTTTGAGAGCTTAGCATATAACTGATTCTCTATCAATGTACTCAATACGATCTAAAGATGGGTGGCAGGGTCCTGACAACTGTGAGAGTACACCCAGATATCATCCACGAAGACTAGCACAAAGGAATCCATATGTGGGTGGAACACATGATTCACCAGAGCCATGAAAACCGATGGAACATTCGTGAGTCTGAACGGAATCACTATGTACTCGTATATGCTATATCTGATTCGAAAGGCTATAAGCGGTATGTCTGATGGTATAACGCGCAACTGATGATATCCAGATCTCAATTCTATCTTCATGAACACTCGTGCACCTTGAAGTTGATCAAAAAGAGCATCAATCCTTGGTAAGGGATATCAGTTCTTGACCATCAACTGGTTAATCTTCCGATAATCCACACAAAGTCTAAGGGTACCATTCGCCTTCCTCACAAACAAGACAGGAAAAATACAAGGAGAAGTACTAGGTCGAAAAAAAACCTTCGCCTCCAACACCTCTAACTGCCTCTTGAGGTCCTAAAATTCTGGTGTTGCCATCTTGAAAGGAGGAATGGACACTATTACTGCTCCTGGAACATGCTCAATAGAAAAATACACCTCTCACTCTAGAGGTAGAACTGAAAAGCCATCTGGGAAGACATCCCTGAAACGATTAACCACTGGAGAGAAATCCTTCTGACAAGTTCCCTAGTCATCCAGATATAAACTCAAAATCTAGGATGTCACTCCACCTTTCCAACGATGCTCAGGTCTAGCTCGGCTCACCTGGACATCCCATTAGACCTTTTATAGAAACTCTCTACCCTCTAGTGACTTGAAAGTCACCCTACGATGATAGAAATATACAAAGGATTGAAAGGGTACCAAGAAGTCCATTTCGAGAATGACGTCATAGCTCATCATCTCTAAGATATAGAGGTCCCATAAAAAGTGACACCCACCAACCTCTAGGAGGAACTCCTTGCACTGAAGCACACCTGTCGTTACAGTTCCCAACAGAGTGTCTAGCATCATGATATTAGTAGAAGAAGATATATAGAGCCCAGGGCTCTCTACAACGGGCATAGATATGAATCTATGAGTAGCACCAGTATTGAAAAGTACCGAAGATAAAATATAAGTAACTAGAATAGTACCTCTGATAGTGGAAGGTCTGAGATCCTACTCCGGTTGGGTCCCTTGCACTACATATGCTTCCCCAGTGTCATAGGCCTGTGACATAGCCTAGCTACCATGAGCTGACCCGCCCAACTGTCTCTATGATCCTGGTGTCTCTCTACCACTGCCACGACAACCACCTTGGCCTGAACATCTTGACATATTCCAATTCCCTGATTTGTAATAAGATATTGGCCCTGCTCCCGCACTCGGAGTCTGCACATAACCTTCTCACGAGTCACTAGTGGAAACTCCCTACAAAAACACTGAAGATGACCCATCCTGCCACAAACTCGACACTCCACTAGGTCATGTGGACACTGAGGTATCTTATTCCCCTCTTTATCACACTAGTAGCACATGACCTGGCCACCTGAATAATTTTTCTAGGTAATACTACCACCGTGAGAGAAATCCATCTTCCACTTCCTCTTACCAGTAGAAATAGCTCTAGAAACTAGTGTCGAACCACCCTGTTCAACACCACTAGCTTCCTACATGTTCCGCTCAGTAATCAATGCATGGTTCACAATATCATGCACTTTACGCAACCTGAAAACCTTCACCAGCACTCGAATGTCATATCGAAGACCGTCCTCAATGTGTTTATCCCTCAACGTCTCATCACCCACCAGAACAGGTGAAAAATTATGTAGCTGGGAGAAGCGGGCAGAATAGTCTGTCACTAACATGGCGCCCTACTACAAATTCCTGAACTCTTGAGCTTGATCTTCCCTTAGCATCTCTGTAATGAAAAATTATTATAAGACTTCCTGAAAATATTCCCACGCCATGTCTCTGTGATGCTTAGTCTGGGTGGTAACATCCCACCATCTCTTGGAGGAATCACGCAGCATGTAAATTGCAATCTTGACCCTCCTCCCAAGAGGCATCTCCAGATGATCGAAGATCGTATGCATAGAACCTAGCCATGACTCTATAGCCTGTGTTCTACTATCCCCTGAAAGCTTAGGCGGATGCTGCTGCTGGAATATACGTGTCAACTCTGCCATAGATGTGGAAACTGGCGGTGCTCCCTAGAAGGTCTGCATAAAACGCATGAATCCTTCATGGAACTGCACATCCCCACCTGCGTCTGGTGTAATGGCTAGCACTGCATCTGGAATTGCTATAGGATCAATCAGTTTCCCTCGACCTACCATCTCTGGAGTATAATTGTCGCCACTCTCCGGGTGAACTACTCTAGGTCGTCTTGGTGGCATGACTCTAAAAGGTCAAACACACGTCTCAGATCAAGATCATCAAAGACTATGAACTAGAAACGTAAGAAGGGAGTCAGAGGAAGAAAATATTCAGGTTTCATAAAACAATACTACGCGGTGTGTAATATAACTACATGACATGTTCCTTCAATTCATTCACATGGGCATGTAATTCTGCAAGAACTGGTCATGAAACACCCCAAACACACGGTGTGTTGTCCACACAGACGATGTGTACTTGAATCTTCTTCCCCTATCCGAGTCCTTCTACACGGGTTAGCCACATGCCTCTTTTTCAACGAGACTACACGGCTTGTATAAGGTTGACACGACGTGTACTAAATGAGATTTACCGACTCATGTTGTTCGTCACAGGGCCAGGTACTCAGCTCACACTACAAGGCGTGTTCCAGATAGACACGACATGTATGGATTAGTTAGAAACTTCCCATGTTGTTAGTGACACAGCCAGCTACTCGGCTGACACTACACGGCATGTTACACCCACACACAGTGTGTACACCACCCTGTTTCCCCAACCACATGGCCAAGTCCACTTGGTCTCTCACCGGTCAAGACTACATAGCATGTCCCACAGGTACACGGTGTGTACTAGAAAGGATAACATCAACCTGTGTTGTTCGTTACATGGATGGATTCCCAGATTACACTACATGATGTGTTCATAAGTGACACAACTTGTTTAAGCGAAGATTTCTCCGTCTGTGTTGTTAGTCACATGGCGGAAACAGGGTCAACACGACACGACGTGTACTACTGGTACACAGCGTGTTCCCTTTAGAGTTTTTCCCAAACCCATGTTTCTGCCTACATGGCCTATGACATGGTTAGAGACTACATGGCGTGTACTTAATTTACATGGTGTGTACTTAATTTTTTTTTTCATTTCTTCCCGAACAGAAGATTACATGGTGTGTGTTCATAGAACCACACACCGTGTTGTTTGGGTTTCCAGACAACTGACCTCAGAAACTACTATGGATCCTCTTTTTCTTAAATTTCAAGCATCGGTATGCCAAATTCCGATCTGTGGGGTCCATACTCCCTACGAACCAAAGTTTAGCACCCTACCATTCAGATTATAGTATGCAACGCAACAAAAGTCTGGATCATGATCTGCTAAATTACAGTACAAGAGAGCCCATACTTTTCAGGAACCAATGTTTAACATCCATCAACCCAACCATAACATTTAACAATACCCAAACAATAGTAGGCATACCTATCAAGGTACCTATCACAATAGCATGTATTTTCTAGCACAACATCTATCACAACAAAAGGAAATTTCTAATGCACCTATGTGGCATGGAAACTATGCATGGAATGTGATTCTAACATGTGACTTAATGATGCTTGAGATAAAATACCATCATTTCACCAGGATGCAACTAAATAGATCCCAGGTAGAAAAATATAAAAATCACACCACAATTATGTCACCTAGTGGTGAAATCAAATCAACTGTAAAATCGCCAAACCAGAAAAATTGCAATTAAACGAGGTAGATGGCTTTTCCCTGTACACAGGTTAGCTACTCTCGGGCACAGCTTATTACCAAGTAGCTATTACTTCCTATAACTGGATAAATCCTCCAAATAGTAATTCAAGAGAAAAGAAACCCCGCTGATACAATTTTTAACGTCTCGGATCTAGGTACCACACAACGGTTGCCCCGAACCCGGTTGGTCAAATGAACTCAAGCACATTTCCCCAAACGCCAGACGCTACCATCTAGCAACGAGGGCCTAGGTCTGATAGTGGGGAAACTATGCCCTAATTTGTCAAAGTCTGGCGTAGTAGAGGATATACAAACATACCAAAAACGGAAGCAGTAAACAATACCAAGCTGAAATTGACAACGGTACTGAAGTAAGGAAATTACCAACAATCATATATGTAATGATGAAATACGTTCCTAATTCTAAGAAAGAATCCAAAACATGTTACACTACAATCTATAACAATAAAGTACAAAGTACAAGTATAGAAAGAAAAACAAAACAGTTCAGTAGGAACTCAGCAACACCGCAAGCCTATGCTCGGTCCCATGCTCTCCTACTCCTCTGCAATAATCAAGTACCTGAATAGGGACTCTTTATCTTATCAACACCTACATAAATATAATCTATTTAGGCCCAAGACATGACCCAAAAATGGTTTGAGGAATAAATCACCATAGGAAATCACCAAAGGCTCATGCCCAACTATTAGTGAAAATGTACAACAACAGTATGCAATAACGAAATGCAATAAGATAGGAAGTACTCAAAAGAATATACTCCAACCAGGTCCATTATCATTTAATTATTATTTAACAATTCAATATAATTGAATTATAAGTTTCTAAGACCTGGACTTAACCGAAAATCTCTTATATAGTGCCACAAAATGAACCACAATAGTCTATCTAACAAGTTGAAAGTATAACAATACCATGCATGTGCTTTATCTTGGAAGGTATAACATGAGAAATCACCATAGTGAATGTTCAAAGTAAATAGAGTCCTCAGACATGCCAAACCTTACCCTCTGGTAATCAGAATCGAAACCCGTAGGTGAATACCCAGATGCATAAGGAATATAGCCCACAGAAATACGAGATATTGCCCTTGGGAACGAAAGCTACTACCCCCAGGCATAAAAAGAGTTACCCTCAGGCTAAACAAAACACTACCGTCAGGCTAAGAAAAACACTGACCTCAGGCTAAGCAAGTAACCCAGATGATCCCAACACATAAGTAAGCAATTCATATTCATTTTCTCTTATGAAATCTCAAAACATGCTATAATCACCGCATACCCACGGGTATCCTATCCAAACGGCTAAACAAGGGAAACACACCCACAAGGTGGCCATAGATCAAGGCAACAATCCCAAATAGCAGTTTATACATATTAATTAAATTACCTATGAAATTCTGGGTAGTTTAACAGTTAAGGCATCAGCCATACAACACCCCACGATGGTTTCATAGCACAATGGTACACAAAAACAACTCGACGGTTGGAAATAAAAACCAGACCACCTACCTTGATCTCTTCTGATCAATATACGTAAACGACACCTTCCAAAACAACCACGGATGACATAGATGGGGGATATAAGGTTTCAAAATCAATCGTAAATAACTTCTCTTCGGGAAATAATTGGTAGGAAACATTCATGAAGAGGGAAGACATTACCCATGTAGTCCAAACGCGATCGACGGTGGAAGAAAAGGAGTTCCGGAGTGCGATCGGGAGCTCCTCCAAACATCGTACTCCTCTCCCTCTGATCCAAATGAACCCCTACCTCCTCTACCAAATGAGGAGGCTACAACCTGTTTATAATGAAAAAACATAACTACATGGCGTGTACTCTCAAGTACAAGGCGTGTACTATTTTTTAACTGTTCCATTGGTGGAAACATTTCACCGCCACCCTATTCATCTGCCGATTGATTACACGGCATGTATTACTCAGTACATGGCGTGTAGTTAGTTATTACATCCTAAACTGCTGACAAGGCTACACACCCTGTGTTCTCGTCCCACACGGCCAATGTACATGGCATGTATATGAAGGTACAATGCGTGTAGTTTGTTTTTACCGAAAGACCCACGAGCCTTGTATTCTCATCCCACATTGCTAAAGTACACAACATGCGTACAAAAAGTATATGGTGTGTACCCATAAATTTGATATTTTTCCCACATTTCCCTTGTTTTCTCAAAAAAAATTAAGGAAAAAGGAAAAAAATAAATTTGTACCTCATGAATAAGAATTAGGTTCTTACAACAATGTTATATGCCTCGTGTCCTAGAAATTAATCAATTTATGTATATATATAATGATATTTGTTCATAAACATTTAATCTTAGGAAGAAGTAGGTAGATTTGAATGGGTATTCCTTAAAAACATGTGCTAGATAAGTTTTAGTTTATCTTACAACATTAATTTATAATCATACATATAAACTGTTCATTTTATAATCATGGGATGGATAGTATTTAATGTTTTTGGTGGTGGCCTTTTGAGTTTACTAATACCATGTTTGGGCCGCTGATTGGAAACCAAAAAGGATTCATTAATAAAAGCAAGGAGAAATAGAAGCAGCCACCTATGGATATTTGATTATTCAATTTTAGGTAAAAGTTTGGGAGGTTAGGACTATGATAGTGCTTCTGAGGATAGTTCAAATTAGATGTTGTTATTTTTTATATTATTTTATATCATGTATTACCTATGAAAAGTTCCCTATTTCCCTTATACCATTTTTTTATACCATCATAACATCTTTATTTATAACACATATTATTTATTATATATATCATTATTTATCTAGATGCTTTACCTTCAATTATTTATTTAATTATTTAATGGATTTCTATAATATTCACCAATATAGCCCTATGAAAAAGATGGTACATTCTCCCCATTGAAACTTAAAGAGTTTTTTCCTCTTTAACATTCAATTGAAAATAAATATATAGGATCCTGTCATATAAAATAAGAAACATTGAACCAAAATCAACCTTAGTAGTGCATAGTTGGTAGTATCTTTCATATTACATTGTAATTTATTCTATTATCAAATTTCATATCGATATGTGTGCTTAGAATTGTAGATATATTCCTCTATAATGGCCTTGGGTAGAATGACATGAGGGTGGAGATGGATATTCAATAGGAGTGGTGGGACCTGAACAACCAAGGTTTCCACCTTTAGAGCCTCCTACAACACCCTTATTTTCTTGATTTGGCACTAATGGTAAATATAGAGAGGATTTTTTCTCAACTAGTGTGGTCTATGAAAGCAGCTTTAAGACCTACACAAACAATTTCATATCAAATTTGTATATTCTTATATTATTGGGGGAAGGTGAACCCTAGTCTTATGAGTAATTTATGGAGGATATTCTATCAATATTAGAGAACCTAGATACTCCTCTAAAAATTGGGGTGAATATTCATGCATGTTTTCTCTAGGGATCTTCCAGATGATGGTGGCATGTACTTATACATGTAGATCATTATCAGAGTATATTATTTAGGGATTTCTAGACTAACCTATATGATTATCGTTTCCCAGATATGTTTTAAGTTGGTCGAGATATATCATTACTAAATTTGGAGTATGTAACATTTTCCATTATGGACTACTCAGATTGATTCGCAAAGAATCAATGTTGTGTTCCCACTCTTCTTGGTGATGTTATGTTTAAATATAGGTTATTTGGGTATGAGCTTAGGTATTTCTTCATATCACAGGTGAACGTCTTCTATTTGATGATTTTATCTGATATAGTAAACTAGTCCCTCATCTACTATAGTAACCTAAGGTAAGATGAAGGTGTGGGTAAAGGTAGTTCAAAATCTACTCAGGGAATAATTTCAACCATTGTAATGAAGCATATCCATTATTATTCTCATTAGGGTAGTATAAGTTAGAGTTATCGCAAGGGTATCCATGTAGTATAAAATCAATGTGAGAGGTTGGGACTCAGAAAGTCCCAATATAGTAGAGACTAAGAAAATAATTGATATTGAGTAATAAGAAGCCATATTCAATTGTTCTGTAGGAATCCTCAACTAGTTTTTAATTGTATAGGATCTTCACCTACTCCAAGAAAAGTTATGAGAACTATATTTTTGTGTTAAGTAGTATGTTGGACTACCCCTAGATGAATAGGCCATGAATGTGGTCATTATTAAGGAATCTATACAATATGACTGTATCACTAGTAGAGTGTACATGGTTTGGGTGGTTAGATTGTAGCATAGGGAAATTTATTTGGCCAGTTAAATGTTTTGTAGTCTACACCTTAATAGAAGGGTATTGGGCCTTCTATAGTTTGTGTTATGATCATAGTAGCCTTTAATTTAGTATATTCTTTGCTTGAAATGGGTTCTCCACACTCATTTAAATCTATGGATATTACCTAGATCCTTGTCCTTGAAATTGAGTATTTCAATTGATTGATGACTCTTAATACCAAATTAGGAGTATAATCAAAGAGTTTTCACCAATACAATGAGTGTCCCCTTAAGATTGGCTATTATAGGTTCTTATGGAACACTTTTATCATTGTATGAAGGGTTGTGGAATAATTTTTAGGATGGAATAGTTAGTACCTTATCTCTCCCATATTGATTGTTATTACCATAGGGTTTCTTTCAAATCACCAGATCATGGTAGATATACTCATAAAATAGAATGGGGTGTATATGAAGATCGAATTGGACCAAAGAATCATGGGATGGGTAGATTGTCACCCCTAATTTCACATATTGTTTTTAATAATTAAGGGTATATTAAGCTAAATTTCCTATATTTTAGATATTTTAGGTATATATTTACAAATAAATTTTATAGACTTCCTCTTAAGAGAGAGGTAGAGTTCACTATCGATATTATACCAGGAGAATAATACATGGCCATTCCACCATAGATGATGACTCCTACATATCTTTATGAAATCAATAGGCATTTAAAAGACCTATAATCCATAGGGTTTATACCACCTAGTCATTCTCCTTGGGATTAGCCCTTACTTTTGGACATGAAGGTGTGTGGGACACTATTGCTATGTGTTGATTACCAATGGTTGACCCAGTTTAATATAAAGAAATTGTAAATACTTCCTTGTATAGATGATCTCTCCGACAAGATTCATGGGGATAGAGTATTCTCAAAGATTAATTTGAGATCTAACTATCATCATGTATGAGTTAGGTCTTAAAATATTCATATTGAAGATTTTATTAGCACATATGACATTTATGATTATTATGTAAGTCATTCATTCTAAATAAATAATCTATATTCTATGTTCATAAAATTAAACTTATGGATTGATAACATTCACATTCTAGGTCAAATTATATCCAAATCAAGGGGAATGATTCGTGGTCTATGGGTCTCCCTAGTTAAGGCCTCATGATCATAATTACCCAACACATGATCTCAATTTAGAATCCGGGGTTCATTCTTTTTGTTTTTTGAGGCATTATCTATGGGGGGTATGGTCTGTAGTATACATAAACCATAAAATCATGAGGTATATTTTAAACCATCATGTTATGAACCTCAAAAAGTGAAAATTAATTGAATATCATAAGTCCTTCAACCTTTGTCTTGTTTATACTATTGGAAAAGGAAACATAGTTCCAAATGATCTGAGTGGAAGAATCATAAAAAGTAGTTCAGTGTAGTATTATTAAAGGAATTTTGATGGATCATCTTTTAATGATGCATCATTATGTTTAGTAGTTTCATTGGTAGCCTATTATTTTGGACATAGTAGTTACCTCATCACTTCTGTATATATTTAATAGAATAAAAATATCTTATCTCAAATTGTTAGTCATAAGGGAAAGTGATAGAGGTTAGGACCCACCTTCTATTTGAATCATTGATGAGGATGAAATCATATATATTAATGGAAATGTAATCGTTCATTCAAACATGTTATAAAAATTAATTTGAGAGTCTCATGAAAAAAATAGTTAGTGAATCTTGGAATTACCAAGATGTGTTGTGAATCATTCCATCACTATTGGTGCCTTGGAAGGAAAAATCATATAATAGGTTTGGTTACTCGGTGTTCCACCTATCATCCGGTGAAGGTGGTACAACCTCATCCTCCTAGAATGTTATATATTTTACCCATTATAAAGTGTAAATGGAATTACCTGATTATTGATTCATTCCTAGGTTACTAATATCTCCTCAAAGAAATGATGGAGTATGGATAATCATTTACATCTTGATGAATGTTTCCCATTTCCTACCTTTTCGGGAGACCTTCTTAGTGGAAGAAATGGAATAATTTATATTCAATATATTATATTACTCTGTAGGAT
Organism: Viscum album; assembly: GCA_963277665.1. Classification (NCBI taxonomy): domain Eukaryota; kingdom Viridiplantae; phylum Streptophyta; class Magnoliopsida; order Santalales; family Viscaceae; genus Viscum; species Viscum album. The sequence goes on along the minus strand of OY728127.1, from coordinate 67,691,823 downwards.
TCCACATACAATCATATAAAATATGGATTCTTGGTTCACTTCTAAATTCTAGAATTTATTATAGATGAATTTGGGTTCACAGGGATTTTGTGAGTAGATCCAATCAGCCATAGACTGATGGTCAGTCTTGGTTTACAATACATTTGTTTATGGACATGCTCTGTGCATGTTTACTTAATTTTGGAGGATCATGGGAGAAACATTTACCTCTTATTGATTTAACTTATAATAATAAATTCTAAGCAACTATCAATATGGATCCTTATAGGTCCCCATATGGTAGGTAGTTCCAATCACCTCTATACTATTTAGAGACAAGAGAGGTGTCCCTACTAGGAAAACATCCCATCCAGGAAACATCTAATCATGTTTACTTGATCCAGAAATGTATGGCTACCGCTCATTATTTATAGAAGTCTAGTGATGGTTTTCACCACCATCCTTTAGAGTTTGAGGTGGGAGATCGGGTCTTCTAATGTGTTTCACCAAGATTGGTAAATTGATGAATTTAGATACAAGGGAGGAAAAAAATAGCTTCATTGTAACCATTGATATTTTGGAGAGATTTGGGTCAATATCCTATCAAATAGCTCTTTCATATAGGTACCGAACCATGCACAACTTCGTACATGCTTCTCAACATCACTGTTATCCTTCTAAACCATAACATGATATCAATTATGAGGATTCCATGTTATATATTTATTCTTTCTTTGAAGAGTATCCTATTCTTATAGTTTATCACAGTAAGAAGGATCCAAATTATGGGGTAGTTCCCCTACTATGGGATCTATGAAATCATAACCATGTACAAGATGATTCATAGGAGTAAAAGTCCAATATAAAATCCAAGTGTCTAGAGTTATTCCAAGATAAATCTCAACCACTCTCAGAATAGAAAATCAGGGAAGATTCGTTTTAAGGTGAGGAGGTTGTAAGATCCAATATTTTAAATGATGTATGAATAATTTTAATTTCATTATGATACCTTATTTATTATATCAATAAATATTCTTAATGCTTTGTAGAAGGATTCAGGAATGTTTGGGACTGTGCAAAGCCAAGAGATTCCTTTTTTGGATGTACAGGATGAGGCACAAAATTAGTGCACAGTTAGTAGTAACTTTGTGGCTCAACCCTAAAACCCACAAATGGAATATAACATTTATATTAACCATACAAGAGGGGTTTCATGGCCATCCAAGAACATCAATTTTAAATAGAATTATTTCACATGGCTTCTTCATGGTTTGTATTAACCATGAACGTAGTCATTCTAAGTGTGTGCCACGAGAAAATGATGAGCATACAATGTGTTCATAGTTTGTAAAAGTGTGTTCATTGACCATGTGAGGGATTTTCCTATAAATGGTGAATAATTCATAGTTGGTGCAGATTTTTACCAACCATTCAGCCAAACTGGGTACCCATTAAAAAGTTCAATTATTTTTTCCTATAAGGCCTTTAACCCTTTCTCACCCCATTTCTTCTCTCATTCAGGAAAATCATCACCCCTCATTGAAATATATCTTTTTCCCTATATATTATATAATAGGTCTTCTTAAAAGTTCATATTTATTCATCGTTCATATTTTTTTATCACTCTTAGTACATCTATCAATTTATTTATTATTTTCTTAGATTCTATCACATTATTTGAGGTGATTTCTATGAAAGTTCATATGACCTATTTTTTGGGTGTTTCACTAGTTCACTTGATTCCAACCATTCTATCCCAAATATAATGATGATATTAGATGAGTGGTTTTCTATCAGTGTAAATTATGTGGTGTAGATATTTTTAAACAATGTTTAGTTCTTTATATCACTCTTTTTTTTTCACATGATGCAATTTCTAGGAATTTTAATAAGACTGTGTAATTACTTATTAAAATGTTTATAACTTGACTCACATACTTTTAAAGACCCTTGAAATTGTATGCGTTTTTCAACCTTAACTTGAATCACCCCTTTGGGGGTGTCTGTTTGTGTTCGCATGATGCTTTTACCAGGTTTGTATGACCAAACCACACCCCTAAGGTAGGTTTTTCTTAACATTTATGATTCAAATGGATAAAATAAAATAATTTAAATTTTAAATGAAATAAATGGAATGGGAATGGAAATACCATTTCACTCAACCCTTGTGAAATGGTTAGTTTCATCTATTACTCAATAAGATTAAATGAGAGCTCAAATTTAATAATAAATTTTTCATGATATGACGCAACAGGGCTCGAGCGGTAACTCCCCATGCCCACTTCCAATAGGATGGGGTCTAGTGACTAGTGCTGAGTAGCCTATCACATACATGGGAGGAATTAGACTAAGGTACCTTTACACATTCATGCATATACACCTCAATGAAATAGTGTAGAGATAGAGAAAAATTGAAAAATGAAATGCATGGATGAAACTATCCCAACTAGAATACAACAATTGTACAAAAGGGAAAATATAGGGCCCACAAAAAGAAGAATAAAAAATCTTAAAACCTTTTCAGAAAAAGGGGATCGCTATCAAATGCACCCACTATAAATCTCCTTGACTAAGCTCGGGTAACCAGCACGGTCGGTCTAGCTCACTAAGCTCTGCCTTCTTTGGGTCCTCCTAGGACATCTTTGAAAGACATGTGGTGTGAAAAAGACACAAAACACCAATAGAAAAATCCCATGTAGGGGTGAGTATAATAATACTCAGTTGGTACCAAGATACCCCAAACATAAAAATGAGAAACTGATATGTATTAGTTCACTCGACCCACCAAGAGGGATCCCAAATGAGAGAGAAACTCTATCTCAAGACCATCCTCGGCTTTACATGACCTGTCAAGTCAGTCCAAAGGTGTGACAACCAATAATTGTTCCAACACTGTAAGGACTCCAAGAAACAAACCTAGATATACTTGTCTTAGTATCATGAGGTTTTGACCTCATTAAAGTGATAGGTACCTACTCGAGGTTCTAAGGCAACATATAACCAAGAGAGCACACTCGTCGGATATCACCACAAAGCATGACACGCCGAAACTCAGTAGATATCAATCCTCATATAAGGGATCCATACCAAGATCCACTAGGGGACACCATGATCCCTCATGGAAAATAGTAAATCACAACTCCTTGGATAGGGGATCACTCCTAGGATCTGGTAGGGGATACAAGAAACCTAACCAGTAGCCCACGATCTCTCAGAGAGATGATCATACCTAGGATCCATTGGGGGATACCACAACCCAATATAACATCCTAGAGAACATTTCCAATATATATAAGATCTTCACCCGTGTAATATTGGTCACAATGATACAATGAACCCCATCTGGGATAACTCAGGTAGTAGGGAATTGTACAATCGACAATACCATAAATCCTATATAAAACATCTTATGAGTAGGGGGTCATATACCCGATGATGCCACCATCCAACTATAACTACCCACAGCATAGGAGATTGTATACCTAATGATACCTCAAACCGTACAGTTCTATCCGGCTAGATAGGGAATCACCGCCCACATGTTTTTGGTCACGGTGATTCTAAGAACCTGATCTAGGGAAAAAGATATAGTAGAGGATCTTACCCTGACTACTCCATAGGGATCCCATAACTCTATCCATCTCATTCTATCGATTGGATTACAATCATGTACTGAGGATGTGATAACCGACAAACCCTCAAAGGCATAGACCAAGGGAGATCAGTCATCCGATGCTGCCCCAAACTTCACTAAGCCCAGTAACCTATAACATCTTCCCACCTCACATCTCTAAGGTCAAAACTGACCCACCATCACGTTCTATGAGGAAAATCATGTAGGATATGCTATTAACTCAACTGAAATGGACATTCAATGAAAATTGAACTATTCACCATAATAAGCCCAAACAGATCACGTGGGGCCTGTTTCTCGATCCCGGAACACATCTAATGGGTCACACCAATGAGATTATCTTGGAAAAACACACAGAATAGTCTATCCTTCCATCCAAAATGGACAGCTAGTGAAAAATTCACATTTCACCGCAAACATCACAAAATGGGCCTCGTGGGACTGACAACCTGATTTCATATTAACCAATAAAAATTTTCTAGAAATGTATGCCCTAACATCAAGGTCAAAACACCACAGACAACACGTTAACCAAATGCGCCATGCAAAAGTTATGGTGGGTCAAAGTTGAATAATAATAAAATATTATAATTATTTCAATGTTTTGTGGTATCAGGCCACATACCCAATTATTTAAATTCCCAAACCATCCTCAAAGGGTAACATCTCGAAGAGAGAGACATGTATCCACATATGAATCGCAAATCAGACACCCGATATTCAAATTATGGGGGTTTAAAGAACCCTCAACCCATTCTGGCTAGACTGACCCACATTGGCCAATCCACCCCTACTTGGGCTAGCCCTCTCCAACTAGACCATCCACCCTCTTCGTCAACCTGCCCTTGCTGGTCTGACCTCCACCAGGTAGTGTCCCATGACACCGCACTATCCATCGGCTACCGCCACCCTGTGGTCAGACCACCGCTGCCACCCACAGCCAGACTGCCACCGCTGCATGCTAGATCGTCACTAGAGCTGAAACCCATTGGAAAACATTATACGGATTAGTAGGAGCACACCGGTGCTCCAAATTCAAATTCAAAACTAGATTTGGTATCCTCAGATCTTGATCTTCACTTCTATAATATCAAATCGAATGTTTATTGGAGATTCAAAGTAAAACTTATGGGAGCCGGATTTAAACTAAAACTTCCTATCTCACAGGAGAAATGTCAAACCATCAGGTGTAGAACTATGGCCAAGAAATGCTGATTCCCAGTCTGCCGATAATAGGAATTGAAAATGACTGATGCCGACTCCTCTTTAGTGCACTCTATAACTTCCTAGTTCGTAGTGCCACCTAAAGGTTCCCTAAACCCTGTTGGACACATAACCTCAAGCGCATTTTCCCAAATGCCAGAGGCTGCCGACTAGTAGCGAGGGACAAGGTAATACATTTGGGAAACTATTACCTCACTGGAAGAGTATACATTGGGTAATAACAAATGATAAATAGTAGTCAAACCAGTAATACCATACAACGTAGTAAACAATGGAAGACTAATAGTATAAAAAACTACAACATATATATAAATAATGATGTGTGTCACCAATATCTAGGAAAGCAGCCAAAAAATTCACAATGATGGAAATACAATACTGAAACCAAAGTATAGAAAATATTAAACTCTAACAACATCACAAGCCTCATCTTGGTCCCGTTCTCTCCAGCTCCTATAACAGTCAAGTACCTGATGAAGAAGGGAACTTACCCATACCTGTACCTACAAACATATAATATATTTAAGTCCAAAAGCATGACCCAAATAGGGTGTGAGATGAATCCTAGTAGGAAAAAACCAAAATATATGTGTCTAACTATCAGTGAATATATATATTAGGTAATATATAGAAATAAAGAAATAAACTATGAAGTACTCAAAAGTAAACAATCCAACTATTTTCACTTATATTCATTTTCATTTTTAAATTATTCAAATCGTTGAATAATGTAACTTCATGCTCTTTCCTAATCATTGTATCTAATTATATAATAATATAAAATAGATGTCTCAAATTACCATCTAAACAATCAAGTATGACTGAGTCCAAGCTTCATCTTTGGCTTAACATACTCATCACAAACATTCAATCATTCTAAAGAAACCCTCGGGGAAAGTTCTCAATGTCTAAACCCTCTAGTTTTACATTACATCAATTTAATAAATAATGACCATCTAGAAATCTCACACATTCTAACCACTTTAGTCCCACATAGCACTAATCGTTTACAAATGACCACCTAGGTTGCTCTCACAGTCACTGCCCCCTTGGTCTGCATAGTCAACATAAAATATAATGACCGCCAACATCTCTCACAATCAATGCCCTATTGTCCAACATTCATTTAATAAAAACCCTCTGGGTACCTCTCATTCTCTCAGCCCTCTGGTCAATGACCCTAAGATATCTCACATATTCAATACCTCTTATCAATCATAAGAATAATTATACATAAATGAATCTACCTCAAGAATATATCATAGTTAATTACCATTGGTCATACATTATCAATGTGAAACACATGCATCTCATATAAATAATAACTCCATCCAAAAAATACTTGGCATAGAAAACAAGCAAGCCTAATAGGCAATTATTGACCAAATGAAAATAATCAATCAAACTATGGAAAACATTCATAAAAAAGGTATTAAACCATATGCCTAATAAATAATGCTTTCTCAAACAAAAAAACCTTATGATGTGCTAACAAGGGTTAAAATATATAACACGCAATGCCCTATGCATGGGTATTCGGAAATTTTAGCTTATATAATCCGAAGACAACCAATGAAAGGCAGAAACCACCAACCTCAATGTTATACGATGAACACTCTAGAATGTCATCCCTTGAATCATCCTAGAATGTTGTAGATTTACAAAAAAGGAAAAATCATTCAACCTTGGATAACATAAGGGAGATGAGAAATTAGGAATAAAGGTGCTAGAGAAAGAGATAAGTCCCCGGTGGGAATCCAACACACACGAAAACATCTCAATCGGAGCTCGGACATAAGAACGGGAGGATCTCAAAGGCGTTCGTATATATTTCACTCTCCAATATGAGACATGGGTATAATAGATGTGTTCTTGAGATGAGACATGACCTCAGTACAATTAATAAAATAAAAAGAAAAGTAAGTTTCATGTTTAGTTAATTTATACACTTTGTACATGCCTCAACCAACCCCAGATTTACATAGTCCACACGGCCATGTACTCGGCTGTTACACAGCTAGTACACAGCTACATGCGAAAACCGAGTACACAGTGTGTGCTCATTATTACACGGCGTGTACTTAGAAAAATTTAAAATTCATCATTTTCCCTCAAAAACATGAAAAATCAGGATCTATGTATGAAATGAAGATCTTGGTTCTTACAAACTTCCCACCTTAATGAAATTTGTCCTGAAATTTCCCATCCAAGGATTTTGAAGAAGAGAATCAAAAAAATCTGGCCACTGGGATCATACGTCGGCCTCCCTCTCCCATGTCATATCTTATACTCGCCCAAGCGGCCATATCACATGTACTAAAGGAACATACCATTCATAGAGAATCTTCATGTTGTGATCCACAATCCATATAGGGTTCTCTTTGAAGGATCCATACACCTCCAACTCAACCTATTCGGGTTCAAAAACATGAGACGAGTATGAAATGTAATGTCATAGATGAGAAACATGGAAGACACCATGCATATATTGGTACCTCTGAGGCAACTGCAACTGATAGGAAACATACCTGAATCTCTCCAAAACCTCAAATGGTCTGATGTATCTTGGTGAATGCTTTCCCTATCTCCTAATCCTCCTTTGTCCCAACCATAGTGTGACACGTAAGAAAACCTGATCTCTGACCTCGAACTCCAGAGGTCGTCTCCATAGATTAGCATAAGATTACTGAAGCGACTATGTAGTATAAATCCTTTTTTGAATCAATTCCACCTAATTAGTGGTCTCCTGGTCAAGATGAGGCCCCAGCATAGCTACCTCTCCGGCCTCCATCCAACATAGGGGTGATCGACATGTCCTGTCGTATAAAGCCACATAGGATTCAATTTGAATCATCTACAAAAAATTGTTATTATAGTAAAACTCCACTAGGGGTATGTGTCTCTCCCATGAACCCCCAAAATATATGATTCAAGCTCATAGTGTGTCTTCCATGACCTTAATCCTATGCTTAGACTGACCATATGTCTAGGGACAGTATGTTGAACTAAAAAGTACCTGTGTACACAATGCCCTCTGTAGTCCCAGCCAGACACAAGATGTAAACCAGGCATCCCTGTCTAAAACAATATAGAGTAGAACCCCATGAAAATGAAAAATCCCTCAGATGTACAACCTTCCATGCTCATAAACACTAAAAGTTTCCTTGATCGGTAAGAAACGTGAAACCTTCATGAGTATATCAACAACAACACAAACCACATCATTACCTCCTGGTGACCTTGGTAAACCTGTCATGAAATCCATCGCGGCATCATTCCACTTCCACTTAGGAATGGGTAACTACTGTAAAATCCCAATTGGTGGTTTATGCCCCACCTTCACCTACTAACAGGTGGAACATTTTATAAAAAAAATGAGAAACATATCTCTTCATACCTATCCATCAATACTAACAGTGAAGATCCCAATAAATATTGGTGACACTAGGATGAACTGCTCAAACTAAGAAAATAAAATCTCAAATCAACTCCTCACGTATATATATTGATACCCATATGAATCCATGTAAACGTAAGTTCTTATCCTCAACTATGGTCTACCCACGATTGGGGTCCTCTCTTGACATGCAATCCCATAGGACCAGGCCCTCAAAAAATATAATAGCTTCCTCATTTTCACTCGATCCAATAGAGTCAAGGTAAACTCTATAGAAGAAAGAACATCTGCCCCTACCTATCGTGTACCTCCAAATGTATCTCTGATAATAGATCTATAAGCTTTCACTCAAAGATGGCCTCCTGAAGTTCCTGTATCTGATTCATCATGCTCAACGTATTAGCCACTACGTTTCCTTTCCCCAGTGTGTAGGAAAGCTCAAGTTAAAAAGAATATAGGTACTAAAACCACCATCGCAATTTCAAATTAAGATCATGCTGAGTAAAGATATACTTTATTCTATTATGGTTAGTGAATAGAAAAAAATGCACTCCCAAAAGATAATTTCTCCAACAGTGAAAAGCATGCACTACTAGAGCTAACTCGAGATCGTTTGTCAGGTAATTCGTCTCATGTGGACTCAATTGTTGAGATTTATACACATTGACTCCTTCCCCTTGAATAAGAACTGATTCCAACTTGATACATGATGCATCACAGTATAAAGTGTAACTCTTTCCTGGATCTAGAAAAATCAATATCGGTGCTGAAGTCAAACTCCCTTTTAGCTCCGAGAAGATTGAATTGCTGTAATCTATCCATAAGTACTTGGAACCCTTCATAGTCAAGTCAGTCAGTGGCACTGTTAAGTGTGAAAAGTCCTGTATAAAACATATGATGTAGCAGGGAATCCCAATAAAACTCCGCACCTAAAAGAATGTATTCGTCTACTCCCAGAAAACCACTGCCCTAACTTTATCTGGGTCTACTAATACTTTTGTCTCTAAGATAACATGACCTAAGAAATGAATCTGGTCCATATAAAAGTGGAATTTTTAGATCATCACATATAACTGATGATCTCTTGGTGTAAACAAATGATCTCAATATGGGTGTCATTGTTGTGTCGAATGTGAGAGTACACCAAGATGTCTTCCATGAATACTACCACTGAAGAGTCCAAGTAAGGAAGGAACAATCAGTTCATCAGTGCCATGGAAACTACTTGCATGTTCGTGAGACCAAACAAAATAATATTATACTCTTATAGACCATACATGCTCTGAATGCTTGTCAGAGGTATATATGTTGGTCTAACAAGAAGATGATGATAAAAATATCTCAAGTCAATCTTAGAGAACAGTTGGTATCCTCAAATATGTGCAAAGAGATTATCAATCCTCAACAAGAGATATTGGTTCTTGACCATCAACTAGTTTAGTTTTTGATAATCCACACAAATTCTGAGGTAACTATCCACCTTCTTCAAAAACTGGATAGGCAAATCCCAAGGGGAAGTACTGGGTCAGATGAAACCCTTTGAATGAAACTCCTCTAACTGCTTCATGAGCTCCCATAACACTGGCATAGCCATCCAATAAAGAGGAATGTGCACCAATTCCTCTCATAGAACAAGATCAAGAGATAAATCTACCTCTTGCTCTAAAGGTAAACCTGAAAAGTCATCTGGGAAGATATACCTGAAATGATCCAACAATGGAGGAAAGTCCAATTGTGAAGTCCTCTGGTCATCCAGATATAAACTAGTAATATGTGTTGTAATTCCTCCCAACCCATGATGATTAGGTCCATCCTTGCTCTCCTGAACATTCTATTATTCCCTGTGTAGAAAAGAACCACCATCTGGTGATAAAAAACTCATTGTACGATGATCGAAGTCAAAAAATTCTTGGAAAGGGACCAACTAGTCCGTTCTGATATCGACATATAATCTTTTCATATCTAATATGTAGAGGTCCCATAAGAAGTGACACCCACCAACCTCAAGACGGAACTCCGTTCAATGATGTACACTTTTTGTCTTAATCTCCAATGAAGTATCTAGTATCATAACATCCTCATAAGTAAAGATACAGAGCCTAAGGATGTCCAAAACAAGAATAGATATAAAATTATGGGATGTCCCTCTTTTGAAAAGAGAAGAAGCTAAAGCTGAAAAAACCAGAATCACTCTTCTAACCATAGAGGGTTCGGGATTCTGATCCTCTTGGGCCTGATACACTACAAACGCATGACCTATACCATGGAAAAATGACCTTTTCTGACTACCCTAAGTTGATCCACCCTATGGTCACTAAAAACCTGTAGCCTAACTACTATGGCTATGTCCACCCCCTCGACCTGAATGGCCTGACAAACTCTAGTTCCCTAACTGATGAGAAACCGGTGGTCCTTCTCCTGAATGTATTGTCATAACGAAACCCCTATCAATCTTTATAGTGAGAACAACTGATAGAAATTATGAATATGACCCATCTTACTACAAGATCGGCACTTAAGTGGGTCTCTTGGGAAATATGGTCTCGTATGCCTGCTCTTCCGGCACTTGAAGATACCACCTGGATACCCCATGAAAAATCTTTTTAAAGCTCTTTGTGGTGATTTCGGCTATCTGTCGATGAAGTATGATCATTGGATGTTGAACCTCCCTGGTTCATAGATCCAAACTCTCTCATATTTCACTCATTTATCATCACCTAGTTCACTATAGCCATCCCCAATATCATCTTGAAGACATTCACCTACGATCATATCTCATACTTGAGACCATCCTCAATTCACCTAGTCAAAGATAACTTGTCACCTTATAGAACAGGTGTGATGTGGTGAAGCTCTGTGAAAAGAGAAGACTAATCTATCACTGAAAAACCACCCAACTCCAAATGCATGATCTATTGGGCTCAATCGGCCCTCAATGTCTCGGAAGAGAAGAATTCAAAGAACGTCATCTGAAACTCATCCCAAGACATATCTCAATGACTTCCCACCTATGTGATAACATCCCACCATTTCTTGAAGGAATCACACAGCATGTAAGTCTCAAGCTTCACCCTACTCTCCGGAGGCATTTATAGATGCTCAAAGATAGAGAGCATGGCCTCCAACCATGACTATGTAGCATGGGGTCCCCCATCCCCTGAAAAGGTCAGAGGATGCTACTACTGGAACACCTGCATCCACTCTCCCATAGTCGGGGAAGGATATGGTGCTCCCTACAAATTCTACATCATTCTCATAAATCCTTAACAGAACTATGCATCAGCACCTACACCCGGTATAATAGATGGTTCCCGGATGGCATGATAGGAGGATCTACTAGTAGTATCTGGTCTATCCTTTCTAGATTTTGGTTATTACCCTACACCTGGATCCCAACCAGAGGACGACTTAGTGTTATGAATCTGCCAAGTCAAGCACACACCTCATTTTTAGATTATCAAGGACTGAAACATAGAAGAAAAAGAAAGGAACAAGAGAAGAAAAAAATAAAGCTTTACTAAATATGTCTACACGACATGTATAACTATCAAACGACATGTTCCATTTATGCCGAACATGGGCGTGTACCTATACCAAACCTAGTCGTGTAACACCCCTACAAACGGTGTGTTCCTCCTTGGACATGATGTGGAATTTAATTTTTATGTCCAGTCCTAGTAATTATACATGGATAAACCACATCGGGTTTGTCGGGGAAACTCTATAGAGTGTGTTCACCCTAGACACGGTGTGTACAAGTTATGTACCATCGACCTATGTCGTTATTCACCACAGCGGAGACACATTCGACTCTCTAAGATGTGAAATAATGGGACATGGTGTGTACAACCTATGTTTCATCCACCTTTTTCATTAGTCACAAGTCTAGATACGTAGTTCTTAAAACACGACGTGTACAATCCAAACATTACATGTACAACCTGTGTTTCATCCAATAGTGTCGTTGGTCACATGGCCAGATACACAATTCCTAAAATGCGACATGTAAAATCTAGACATGTTGTGTTCTACCAAAAGTTTCCCAAGTCTATGTCTCTGCTCACATAGTCAGTCACACAGTTGAAGACTACACAATGAGTACTTAATAATAGTTTTTTCTTCCAGAATATAACAACACAAGGCGTGTGTTTGTAACACCACACGTTGTGTTATCTGGGTTTTCGGATAGTAATCCTATGAAACTTTTCCAAAACCCTTAAAAACATAAAAATTTTTCCATTTCAGGAAAAATTCCGACACGTGAGATCCCATACTCCTGCGAATCAATGTTTGGCATCCTTATTCACATTAGAACTCGAAAAAAGTCAATTAAGGTTCAACATGATCCCCCAAATTCTGATCCAAGAGGTCCCATAACACCTCAGGGACCAAAGTTTGGCATTCATCATGATGAAACATTATTTATTACAGTACCCTATCAAAATTTCATGTATTCTATCACATCATTTTTCACGATTGTATGCATACATAGAATTACATCTATCAAAACAACATAAAATATGTAATTCACCCTAAATTGCATGACACGAATGCATAACATGTGATCTCTATCAAGTTACTATATGATGAATGAGATGCAATACCATCATCCCATCGGTTTGTAACAGAATTAGAACCTCAATAATAACAACAATAACAACACAATCCAACCGAATCTCCCAATGGTGAAATCAAATCAATTATAACAATTAAAAAACCAAAAAAATAGAAATATTCAAGGTAACAAGGATTTTCCCTATACACGGGATAGCTACTCCCATGCACATCTTATTACCAACTACCCATTCCTTCCTATCCATGTCTATTAGATCCAAACAGTAATTCAAAGAACAAGAGAAACTCCTCTGATACCACTTGGTAACATATTGATTCCAAGTACCAACTAAAGGTTCCTCAAACCTGGTCGGTCACATAATCTCAAGCGCATTTCCCCAAACACTAGAGAATGCTGACTACAAGTGAGGGACAAGGTAATAAATTAGGGAAACTATGACCTCATTGGTAGATTATACATAGAAGAATAACAAATGGTAAACAATTTTGGAAGTAGTAATAAAATACAATGAAGTAAATAGTGGAAGACTGATAGTATTAAAAACTTCAACATATATATAAATAATGATGCATGTCACAGGTATCTAGGAAATAATCCAAACAAGTCACAACGCTGGAAATACAATACTAAAACCAATGTACAGAAAACTGTAAACTCCAACAGCTTTACAAGACTCAGTCTGGTCCCATGATCTCTAGACCCTACAATAATCAAGTACCAAATGAAGATGGGTACTTGCCCTTATCTATATCTGCAACCATATAATCTGTTTGGGTCCAAAATCATGACTCATACAGGGTGTGATACGAATACCAAAAGGCAACCACAAAATATCTTTTCCCAACTATCAGTGAATATATATAGAAGTTAATGTGTAGAAATGAAGCAACAAACTTGGAAGTACTCAAAAGTAAACAATCTTATAGCTTTGAATTACATTCATTTTCATTTTTATATTATTAAAACTATTTAATATTGTATCCTTGGGATATATCCTACAATTTGAATTTCCCTATATAATAATAACAAATAAACATCTCAAAATACCATCTAAACAATCAAGTAAGACCTAGTATAAGAATCTTCTTCGGCTTGGAAGACTTGTTATAAGAATTCAATCATTCAAAAGCAATCCTCTGGGAATGTTCTCATAGTCTGACCCCTATGGTTCAACATCACATCAATTTAATAAATAATGAACATCTTGTAAAGATCACAAAGTTGATCTTATTTAGTCTCACATAACACTATTCACTTACAAATGGCCACTTGGATAACTCTCACGGTCAGTACCCCATTGGTCTGTATGAATACAGTAAAATGTAATGACCCCTGGCAGCTCTCACAGTCAATGCCCAATGGTCCAACATTCATTTAATAATGACCCTTTGGGTAGATCTCACGGTTTAACCCCTATGGCTAATAACCCCATGACAACTCTCACAGTCAATACCTCTAGTCAATCATAACAATAATTATACATAAATGACCCTACATTGGAAATCATTCAATGTTAATTCCCCTTGGTCAAACTTGCACAATGGGAAACACACGCATCCCATATAAACAATAACTCCATCCGATGAAGCATAGGAATGAAAAACAAGAAATCCTAACAAGAAATTCTAGACCAAACAACCATAATCATTCTAACATGGGAAACATGTTCATAAACAAGGAATTAAACCTTACGCCTAAGCAATAACACTTTATAAAACAAAAAAACATATCAGGTACTAAACATGGTTAAAATCCATAACATGCAAGACCCTAAACATGGTTATTTGGAACTTTTAGCATATATAATCCAAATACAACCAAAGAAAGGCACAAACCACATACCTCGATGTTGTATGATTAAAATTATTGAACGTTAGCCCTTGAATCGGCCTAGAACATCATATATCTACAAAAAGGCCAAAATTTGTCAACCTTGGATAACATAAGGTAGAAATGAAATCTAGAAGAGAGGCTTTAGAGAAAGAGACAACTCACAAGTGGGAATCCAACGCACCTGGCTGCGTCTCAATCAGATCTTAGACGGAGGAACGAGAGGATCTCCAATATTTTTAGTTGTACGTCACTCTCTTGTACGTGAAATGGGAAGAAGAGTTGTGTTCTAGAGATGGGATGTGACCCCAGACCAATTAATCAAATAAAAAAGAAAAGTACAATGCATGTTCATTTAATGTACACGACCTGTGCATGCCTTAACCAGACCCCACTTTAGGTGGTCTACATGGCCATGTACTCTGCCACTACATAGCCAGTACATGGCTACATAAGGAGATCAGGTGCACAATGTGTACTCAAGAGTACATAACATGCAATTATAAAATTTCAAAATTCTTCCTTTTTCCTAAAAAACACACAAAATCAAGATCCATACCTAAAATGATGATTCAGGTTCTTACACACTCATCCATTAGAGAGGGGATGGGGATGCTATGTTCACCAGTGGGGGGTGGATGAGGAAGAAAAAATATTTTTTTTGTTTTTAATAAAAAAAAATATCCACATAAAATCCCACCAACTACTCACCTTCGACTGGGTACCCGTCACCAACTTAAATAATGTCATTCCTAGGGTAAACACGGTGTTCCAAACTCAACTGTGGTATCAGTAATTTGATCTAAGACTCCATTACGGTGTTATTTGATCTAACATCCAAAATAAAATAATTTATTTATTTTCAAAAATTCCTTTGATAATTTTTTTCCAAAGAAGGAATGCGCCCAAAAAGAGTATACCCCCTCCTAGGGTAAATAACATGCTCCAGATTCAACTGTGGCCTCATATTTCTAATCAATATTACCGTTTTTAGAGATAGCCTAATTTCGCTATCGGCATCGTAGAAAAATATTTAATACATTGAACAAAATTTATTCTAGGAACACCGGGTCTCAGAATTGCATTATGTCTTAGCACATAGTTCCAGAAATATTTATAAGAATATTACATAGATTTTCAGGAAAAACCCCATGTTGCTAAAACTTCTCCACCTTAAGACTTTTCATCCCAAAAAATCAAAATTCTAGATTTATAGGAAAAATGAGGAGCTATCTGGAGGGGCACCGCGCCAGCGAGCTCACCCTAGCCAACACAAAGACCACCTAGTTTTCCCATGTTTCTCCCAAGCACACACCTAGGGAAAGAAAAAAGAGATAACACACCCAAGTCCAACTCAACCAGTTTGACATTGTGCAATAGGGTAGGGACATGTCTCCTCAACTGCAACGGGTGGAAGACACCAAGAACCGGGTCCATCAGTTGTCATCAGGTCTAGCAGAACTCTCCCTTCATTAACCTGACATAGAGACCAACAGAAACCCTTTCTGGACATCACAACTCAAAGGAACTCGTCCACCGTACCCTGATACTATCCACTCTGGGCGGAACCGACTCACCCGCATGACATTGAATTGTGTTTTAGGAACAAATATTAGGGGGGAAGCATTCCTCAACCTTTTGATCTCAAAGCTACATTGAACTGAAAGACACCCCCGTGTCTCAACACATGAGGTAAAAATTGAACATACAGGGCTACCCATAAATACAATGGGGCTTACTAGGCTCTTAATAAAAAACTCCAAACATACAACCCTACCATGAATAGATAAATTGAAGGGACTAAACCACCGCACCTTGAAACTATCTGCTTTGGCTGGAACTGAATCACCCGCACATTTTTCATCATCTCGCAAAAATACATGTCATTGGTGGGAGGATCCTTCTTCCTTGTGCATTCGATGTGACAAAGAAAAACACCAAACCAAAACATTAAGAAAACATAGAAAGGAAAGTGTACCACTTAACCGTGTCTATTAATCATATTGTGGAATGTAGAAAGGACATAGAGCTTACAAATATCCATCCATGGAGCCTCTAGGTCAAAGGTATCTATGACCTGCAGTTGTCATCTCCCTCAACATCGAGCTCCTTCAGCCTGACATGGACCACCTGGGGGTGGTGGTGGTGGAAATGCATACAACCTGCCACCTCCATCTATTACATCTTCTCCTCTTCCACATTAATCACACTATGGACCTCCAAGCCAAAAACACTAAATTAGCTGACACAGTCCATTGACCATCTGCCTACTAACAACATGGTGGGGAAGACAATCTCTTGAAATATTTCATAGACCATCAAAAGAGTAACACTGCCTCTCATATGGCTAACCAAAACTAATCTGAGAGCTCTGAGAATCATATCTTCCATCCTATAGTTTCCTCTTAAAACATCACACATGCCCGTAGCCCTAAGCCTTCCATCATCTACTAGCTAATGAACCCGCTGTTGAGGTCTCATGTCCAGCATGCTAAGCACTGATGATAGGAGTCTACTCATCCAGAATTCTCTCCACCAATATGGCCAACTCCAACACTCTATCATTGGTGGAAAATCACAAGGAATCCACGCCCACTAGGATGTCTCTACATAGGCCCTTCTCGAAGGTCTATGATCAGAAGAATGGATCATGAACTATATCCATGGAGTAATTCAAATAGGTCTATAAACCGTGTTGACTACTTCGAAAAGGTCCCAGACCCCTGACAAAGCTACAGAAGCTCTTGGATATGCACCAACCTCAGCGTGGCGGGGTAAAACTCCACCAAAAAGAGCTACTCAAAATATTCCCCATAAAGCATCTCCTCGCCATGGGTTTTTGTCACGAGACTCCAATAAAACCTCTATGAACATTAGAAAGGCATCACTGCTATGAACACCATCTGATCGGGTGGCATCCAAACTAGGCATAAAACATAGGTGACTGTCGCAAGCCAGTCATCAGCTGTCTGGGGGTTTGTGTCACCCCGAAACCTCAGAGGTCGCTACCTATAGAACTTGTACAACACATTTAGCCTTGGCGCATCCTCTTTCTAGTGCCAGTACAACCAGATCCTTGATAGGTAGTGGATCCACTGGTGGACCACCTAGTGGTCCAGCCATAGTACATGTTCCCTGCTACAAATCCTCTTCTCAGGGCAGATATTTACCACAATCCTACCATGGAACCCTAGTTGACTATCCTCATGGTGGCATCCTTAAATACAACAAAGATGCACCATGACCAAAAAGTATATCCAGGGAGATGACTCAAAAATGACATGAAAAACCCAAAACCCAGTCATATATGATGCATGTACCATTATTTCCCTACAACCAGTTTCCTAATGTCCCTAGTTGAAAGGTAGGTTATCAGATTCCTAATGAATGGATACGTCGGCTGCCGCACCAACACTAGAGTGCCCAGCCTGAAAATCAAAATAGAAACACTCTAACATTGTTTCTAATTGACCCAAAACAATCTCATGACAATGCAACCCCAAAGTGGAACGTCCATTTATTCCACTCTGTCACTACCCGGCCCAACGGGGTTGAGCTGCAACTCCCCAATCCCGACATCAATAGGCCAAGGACTGGTGACTTTCCCCGAGTAGGCTATCATGCACATGGGAGGCCTTAGGCTAATGTACCTACACACACACACACCCACATACACCTCCAAGAAATAGTGAATAGATATAGAAAAACTAAAACAATTATAGCATATAAATATCTTATCTAGAATATAGAAAAATAAAAAAATGGAAAATACAGTTCCCACCAAAAGAAAAATGAAAAAACATCCAACCTGATCAGAAGGATGGGATCAATATCAAACACACCTACCAAAATCTCCTAGGACAAGCTCTGATAAACACCCTTGTTGGTCTAGATCACTATGCTCAACCTTCTTTGGGTCATCCTGGGACTCTGTCCAAAGGAATGTTGTTTGCACAAGACACAACACACATGCGGGAGAATCCCTTATAGGTGTGACTATAAAATATTCATTTGGCACCCCAAAACCCCAAACCAAAAAGGGGAAACAAATAGGCATCAATTCACTCAAACCAGCCAGAGGGAACCCATACAATAGAGAAACACCATCTCAAGAATACCCAAGGATATACACGACTAGTAAGCTCACTCCAAAGTGGTAAAAACTAAGAATTTTTCCAACAATGTAAGGACTCCAAAAAACATGTCCAGATATACTCATCTCAATATCATGAGGTTCTAACCTCAAAATCAGTGATTGGTTCTAACTCAAGGATTTATGGCAACACATAACCAAGAGAACATCCTCTTCTGAAATCACTACAAAGAATGACATGCTAAAAATCTGTGGATCTCAATCTTCAGATAGGTGATCCCTCCCAGGATTGACTAGGGAACAAGACAAACCCCACTAGAAAACTGTAAACCACAACTCATTTGATAGGATATCACTCCTTTGATCCTCTAGCGGATATCATGATCCTAACTCATAGCACATGATCTCTCTGAGAGAGGATCACACCCATGACTCATTGGGGATACCAAAACTAAATATGACATCTTGAAGATCATATCAATCAGATAAAAGATTATCTCTCATATAATGTTGGTCAGGAAGAAACTGTGATCCCCATATGTGATAATACATGTTGTAGGGATCTTAGAAATAATGATACCATAAACCCTATAGAAAACATCTATTAAGTAGGGGATCGTATACTCGACGATGTTGCAACCTTACTAGAATTTACTAATGTGTAGGGGATAATATACCCAATGATACCACAAACCCTGTAGGGCTATCCAGCTAGACAGGGGATCACCACCAGCATAGTGTTGGTTAAAGTTATTTTCATAACCTGATATTGGGAAAAAAATATGGTAGAGGATCCTACCAAGGCCACTTTAGAGGGACACCACATCTCTATCCATCTCATCCTATCGAAGGTATTAAATTCTTGTACCGAGGACATAATACAAAACAAACCCTAAAAGGCACTGACCAAGGAAACTCACTCAACCTCTTCTGGTCCAAGATTTCTTAAACCCATAAACCAATAGCATCTCCTCACTTGGAATCTCCAAGGCCTAAACTGAGGCCACCATTACATTTTACAAATAATAGAATGTTATATAGGCTACTTACTTTCCTGAAATGGACAGCTGGTGAGAAGCGAGATATTTACCATAACAATCCCAACGGGTCATGTGGGTCCCCAACATGATCACAAAACACTTCAAAAAGGTCAAAAAGTTGATATCATCTTGGAATAACCCACAGAATAGGCTATCTATCTATCTAAAATGGACACCTATTGGAAAAGTCGCACTTCACCACAAACACCACAGAATGGGACTCATGGGGTCCACACCCCAATTTCATATTACTCAGATGAAATTTATCTATAAACATCTGCCTTAATATTACGTTCATTACTCCACTGATGGCACATCAATCAGATGCTCCATTCAGAAGTTAAGGTTGGTCGAAGTTGAATAATAATAAAATATTTTTATTATTTCAATGTTTTGTGGCATCAGGCCATGAGCCTTATTATTTAAATTCTTAAGCCAACCACAAAGGGACTTTCACAATGTGATAGAAACATCAATATAGACAGATAACAAATGATACACCTGATTTTCATATTATTGGGGTTTAAATAACCCCCTTCCCATTCTGGATGGACTGGCCCGCACTGGCCGGTCTACCCCCTCCTAGGCTGGCCCACTCTAGCTGGACTATCCTAGGTGGCCGACCATCCACAATTCTGGCTAGAAGCCTCCACTACAACCCATGGTCGGACCACTATTGCTACCTTTCAGACTGCTGATGGAGCCACCACCCGTCAGAAAACAATTTGCGGACCATCGGGAGCACCTTGGTGCTCCAAATTTAAATCTTATACCCAACCTGGGACCCTAGATTCCCAATCTACACTATTATAATCTCAAATTGAATTTTATTGGTGATTCAAATGAAAAACAAGTGGAATGGGTTTAAAACAAAAATTGCATACCTCACAGGTGAAACACTGAAGCTTCAGGTGCTGAACGACGCCTAAGACGCACTGATTCTCGATCTGGCAACGATCGATATTGAAAATGGCTGATAGAGGCTCCTCTTTGGTTCTCTCTTCCATCATAAAGAGGGAGGGGCTGCTTCATGCATGGATGGGGGTTGGGTGGATGAAGAAAGATATTTGTTTTATTTTTAATAAAACTAATATTCACTTAACATCCCGCCAACAACTCGCCTGCAACCCAACACTCTAGGATGACAAAAATTACAATGCAGCTATTGTAAAAATGGTGTTCTCGACTCAACCATGTCCTCATAAATTGGATCTGAGACTCCATTCAGGAGTTATTTCATAAGACCTCCAAAATAAAATAATTTTTTATTTATGGAAATTCCCTCAATAACGTTTTCCACAGAAGGCATATGCCTGCAAAAATTATACACCTCTTAGGGTAAACAAAAAGATCTAAACAAAATAGTGGCATACAATTTATTATATAAAATACCTTATAAGTGATAAAAAAAATTATTCAAATTCATAGCATAAAAATCTGTAATATTTTTATAAAATTTATTCTAGGAACATCGAGCCTTGGAATTTCATGCCATATCACGACTAAGATTTGGAAACATTATTAAAAATATTTCAAGGTCTTACAAGACAAAACCCAAGTCACTACATCATCACTTGGAATGTATTAATGATTAAACATTCTTATGTATTTTATTAAAACCATTATATACTTTTATAGGATACCCTTCCTTGGGAAAGTATTGGATTTCCCACCAAGGACTACCTTTACTAACCAAAGGATGCCACCTAATTCAAAGATGCATTTTCGAACATATGACACCCCTATTGGATTTGGTCCTTGTATTACATTGATGAATACCTCATCATGGATCAGTTGAATCATCTGTTATTTTCTATAAAAATTAGAATGTATTAGATTATCTCCTTGGATTAAGCTTGATGTATTAGGACATGCATCACCCTGGATTATATATTAATTT
Source organism: Viscum album (assembly GCA_963277665.1). Taxonomy (NCBI): domain Eukaryota; kingdom Viridiplantae; phylum Streptophyta; class Magnoliopsida; order Santalales; family Viscaceae; genus Viscum; species Viscum album. The sequence continues at coordinate 67,670,150 of OY728127.1, read as the reverse complement.
TCCAATCAAGCCTAGATCAAGGTTACCAATGGTTTTTTCCTCAAGACTACAATGTTTTATTATTATATAATTGAAATACCAAGGTTTTAGCTTATATTATAGTCAACCCCTTATATCCAACATCACCACATATAGATTTGAGCTGCTCTGACTTTATAAGGTCATGTTTAAAATATTATCATATTATACTCAGAGGCCTTGGTTATATGCCTCTAGTCCTGGCCAGTACTTTATATATATATATATATATATATATATATGATGACATATTATTAATTAGCTTTTATATTAGTTCTAAATATATATATTCAAATAAGTATTCCTTACGAACCTATGTCAGCTACATTTTTTATTACCTTACAACTTTAATTTATCAACATATATTCTCATTATTCATTTTATATTCATAGGATGGTATGTATTAGACGTTGTTGGTACAATCCAACTGAGTTTTACTCAAACCATATTTGGGATGCTGATTGGTACCCACACAGACTTCATTGTTATAAGAAGGTATAATGGAAAGTTCCCAACTATGGATTCTTGATTATTCAATTCTAGGAAGGAGTACGTGAGTAGAGGAGAGAGCAAGTTTTTATGATGCTAGTGGAGATTAGATTTTAGTATTTTTTTCATTTTTTATTATAACATGTACTGTGTAGGAATGCTTCCCTTTTTACTTAATTCCCATTTTTTATATCATCATGACATTTGTTTTTTGTGAAACTTATTATTGATTACATATTTCATTCTTTATATAGATAGTTTACTTCTATTTCAATTCATTATATTACATTTATTAATTTCAATATTATTCATAATTTCACAACCCTGATAAAGATGGTATTGTATTTCCATTGTAACACCACTAACCCTTGCTACAAGACAATATCATTTGATGTACGAGGAGGCATTCTTGAGGCCAAGTGGTTACCATGTTTGGTAACTTAATAGTGAACTAGGATCTATGTGTCACATTAATAATGATTTATTTGATATATATATATATATATATTAAATTTTTGATGTAAAACTTAATTTATAGTGATAAAATATTATATATTAATTTTTCCTTATTTTCATTAGAAAATGAAAATAGTGTTCATGCGTATGTATAGATCACTCACTCTAAGAATGGTTTAATTCAATTTTTTCAAATCTATCTTTTATGTGAGGTTCTAAATATTAGCATGATGAATATATAGGATATTTTTTTCTTGTGTAAAATTCTTGAGATGATGGAACCATGATGAATGTAGAAGTACTAAAACATTCGTACAAAAACATTCATTAATAATTAAGTAGTTAACAGATAGAAACAATGGTTTTGAGAAAGAAGTTTTAATAAATAGTTGTTGAAATATTAAAAGTGGATCATATATATAACAACTCATTACCCACACTCCTGGGTTAGGTGATGAAAATTAAAACATTATATTTGATGATTTGATAACAATGGTGGTGATCCAAATTTCTCCATCCAAAACATTTAATATCAAAAGGAAATATTGTATCACTTACAATCTCAGTAACCTTTTTGGTCTAGAGTTTTAGAGAATTAGATAAAACTCTAACATAAATAATGCCCATAAATTCTAGAGAGTATATTTCCCACTATAACCAAATAACCATATTCCATTTTAGTTCATCAATATCATCCCTATGAAACCACTATATATATAATTAACTCCATATCATACTTGATAAATTGGGGGAAAGTAAACATAATAAGGGTAATCTCAAATGATCATTAAGGGTAAAAATAATCATTAATAATTGAATTTAGTTAGTCTGTATAATAAAATAATAATCGTGTAAATATATAATCAGAGTGCATGACAGAATCATAAAAGAAATCATTATCATCAATACTTGAATCATCACTCATGAAAAGTTGAAAAGGATTTAGTAGACAAAAGTCATAAAAACCAATAATCATGAGCTATTTCATATAATTCTTGATCAAATGAGACATTTTAAACTCATAGAAATAACATAAAATAAATGATTATATATTCAAACATCATATTCACAAAACACTTAAAAACCATCAAAAAACCTTACAAATGGTATAACTAAATAGTTGACTTAAAATATAATTATCTAGAGATTATAATCATTACTCAATTCTTTCTAGTGCTATTTCGGAGCACCCATAATTTAACATATATCAGGATCACCCAATTCTATAAGGGTGTACCCATTGAGTAATCAATTTCCCAGAATGAAAACTTAAATAAACTATATACAGACTTTATATCCTCATAAAACTCATAAAATAACCATTATCCATTTTAAAACAATATTATCTCATAAGGAATAAATGGGTTCCTAAAAAATAAAATTGAAACATGATTATCCCATGGAAACAAATTTGTTCTATAGAAATATCTTTAAACATGATTAAAACATGGAAACAATTGTGTTCCATAAAAATATATTTGAAACAATAGCAATCCATTCATAGAAATAATGAGGATTGTATCATTACAAAATATCCCAATTTAAGCCTAACTGACAACAAGGGTTTTTGATGTTAAATAATAAAAATACTATTAAACTATCATTAAATTCATTTTTAGGGAAATGACATTTTCATTTTTAAAAATTGATTTTTAAAACTAAAAATTCACAATATATTTTTAAAAGCATTTTCTTGGAAAACAAACTTGGAATCATATAAAGGAACCTTTGAAAATAATTGAAAAATTATTAAGGAAAATATACTTTATATTTTTTAAAATAATTATAATAAATTAAAAATTTTATAAATTACTTTTCTTTGAAAATAACCTTGAAAACATATAAAGGAATATTCAAAAAAACAATGGTAATGATGTGTAATGTCCCGGTTCCGGATGCAGCTCCGTAGCCAGTTGGTCACATATTTTCAAGCACATTTTCCCTAATGCCAGAGGCTTCTAACTAGTAGTGAGGGCCTTGGGTGTGATAGTGGGGAAACTGTGCCCTCATTGGCAGAGTAACACAACGGAAGGTAAATAGATAACAATAGCGGAAGTAGTAATAATTAAATACAATAGTAAACAGCGGAAGACTGAAATTAATATGCAACTGGAGCACATATGTAACGATGAAAGATACATATGTCTAGGAAAGCATCCAAACACGTCACAATGCTGAAATACTGTACTAAACCAAAGTACAAAAAAACAAGAAAACAACTCCTCAGTATCGCAAGCCTCATCTTGGTCTCATGCTCTGCTGCTCCAAAGCAGTCAAGTACCTGAAGTAGAAGGGAGATTTCCTTTATCTATACCTGCATCAATATAATCTTTTTGGGCCCAAAATCATGACCCAAATAGTTTGTGAGACTAAATCCTAGTAGAAAACCACCAAGAGATATGTGCCTAACTGTCAGGGAATATATATGGCAGGCAATAACAAAAGAAGCGGTAAACAAGGAATTACTCAACAGTAAACATTCCTATAGTTTCAAGGCATTCAAATATCACATACTAAGTAATAATATAAAATCACAAACATGTAACCCTCTAGGATGTTCTCACACCCTAATCCCCTCTGGTCATACCTAGAAAACACAAGTAAACCTCTGCTAAGTACACACAATCTAACCCCTCTGGTTCATCTTTAGCATAGACTCTCTAAAGAAGCACTCACCGTTAATTCCCCCTATATTCTCATATCAGAAACTAAAATTCACTCTAGGGAAGAACTTACATCTCATTCCCCTTATGGCCCATGTCAAGGAACTATAGACACTCTGAGGAAGCACTTATGCTAATTCTCCCTATGGTCTCGCATAGTGATAGTAAAAACAGACCCTCTGGAGAATCCCTCACATCCATCCCCCCAACGGTCTACTACACTAGGTTCTCATGGCCCTGTATATGTTAGACAGGCTCAAAAATACCTGGTTTCCAAATTAAACCTCAAAAACTACTTGGCTAAAAAATCTACAGCATAACAGCATGTTAGATAAAACACTCCATCCTAATAATACTTGGTATGGAAAACAAAGTAGTATCCTAACAGGAAAAACTAGACCAAACGGTCAAAACAAGAAAACATGGTTAAAACCTTCATAACATAGCACTTGAACCTATTCACATTAAATTGATCTCTACTAAATCATATGAATAATAACCGGCAATAACAGGGTTAAAACCGTAAACACGCAATACCTTGATCAATGTTATTGCGCACCTTTGCACATATATCTTAGAGACTATCTATGGAAAGACACAAACCACCTACCTCGGTGTTCCAATAATGTTATATGGGATACTCAAGCCTTGAATCACCCAATAACAACATAGAAATACAAAAATATCTAAAAATTTAACAGAAGAAATCTCTTGAAAGAGGAGGAATCAATAAAGGAAGCCCTAGACAAAGGAATGGCTTACTGTGGTGATCCCAACACATTTGACGACAGTAAAATTAGAGAAATAAGGCTCTATCGAGGGCTCGGGAAGGAATCACAGTCATATAGATGCTTCGAGATGAACTTGGTTGAGAAGAGGTGTGTTATGTCTATCATACGCGACCTCGGTCCATGTAATGAAATAAAAAGGAATTACACGACATGTAATTTATTAGTACATGGTGTGTACATTCCTACATTGACCCCCACATTTGGTGGCCTTTAGATCAGCTCACATGGTCATGTGCATGGCCACTACATGGCTAGCACCCGACTACCCACAGTAACCGAGTACACGACATGTACTCCTAAAGTACAGGACGTGTACTTAATAAATTTCCAGAAATTCTTATTTTCCTCAAAATCACAACAAGAAGGAAAACATACATGAAAGAAGATCTGGATTCTTAAAAACTTCCCCATTAAATAAATTCATCCCCAAATTTACCTAGAAAGGCGGCGTAGAAGAAGAATCCTAAAAAAGCTCCAGCCATTGAGATCGTACATCAGCCTCCCACTCCTAGGTCTCATCTTGTACTCACCCGTACTTTCATAGAACTCGTACCAATGGAATAGACCATCCATGGAAAACCTTCATACTACGATCAAAAATACAGATAGTATGCTCCTCAAATGAGGAATCCACCCCACCTCAACCTCCCCAGGTTGAAAACATGAGATAGGTCTGAGAAGTAATGTCGAAGCTGAGAAATGTGGAACACATCATGCATAGCCAGATACCTCAGAGGTAACTGCTACCGGTAGGAATCCGGCCCAACTCTATTTCCCATAAGACTAGGCCTTCTGAATCTAATAGCTACCTCATTCACACTCTATCAAGAAGAGTAGAGGTAATAGATACATAAGAAAGAAAGGTTTTCCACTGTTTGTGATCCACCACAAAATGCATCTTAGAGAGAAGAGCCATAAATTTCCACTCAGTGTTGGCCTCCTGAACTGCCTGTATCTAAGTCCTCCTACTCAATTCCTTAGCTACTGTGTTGCCTTTCCCAGGTGTATAGGCAATATGAAAGTCAAAAGACAGAAGGTACTCAACCCACCTTCGCTGTCTCAAATTTAGTTCAAACTGAGTGAAGATATACTTGAGACTTTTGTGGTTGGTGAAAACTAAAAAATGCTCTCCCAAATGATAATGTCTCCAGCAGCGTAAGGCATGAACAATCACATCCAATTCTTGATTGTGTGTCGAGTAATTCCTCTATTGTGGCCTCAACTTCCGATACACATACGCAACGACTCCTTCCCCGACATAAGCACTGCTCTTAGAGCGATACCTGATGGATCACATTACACAGTATAGCTCTGGCCCAACTCTAGAAATACTAGTATTGGTGCTGAAGTCAACCTCCCTTTCAGCTCTTGAAAGGTTGACTCACAAGAATCTGACCATAAGAATATAACACCCTTCTTTGTCCGGCCTGTTAGTAGCGCTGCAATGCATGAAAATTATTTTATGAAACATCTATAGTTACCATCCGACCATAAAGAACCTCGTACCTCAAAAATGTCCTTTGCCCTCTCCAATGACAATACTTCCCTCACTTTTTCAAGGTCTACTGATATTCCTGTCTATGAGATAACGTGACCCAATATGTAAATTTGGTCCATCCTAAAGTGGTATTTTGAGAGATTAGCATATAACGGGTTCTCTCTTAGTGTACTCAGAACGATCTCAAGATGGGTATTATGGTTGTGTCGAGTGTGAGAATACACCAAGATATCTTCCATGAAAACCACCACGAAAGAATCCATGTATGGATGGAACACTCGGTTCATCAGTGCCTTGAAGACAACAGGTGCATTCGTGAGACTGAATGGCATGACCACATACTCGTATAGACCATAATTGCTTCGAAATGCTGTAAGAGGTATATCAGATGGTATAACATGCAACTAATGGTAACCTGATCTAAATTCCATTTTCTAGAACACCCATGCTCCAGGAAACAGATCAAAGAGATCATCAATCATCAGCAAGGTATATCGGTTCTTGACCGTAAACTTGTTCAACTTCTTATAATCCACGCAAAGTCTAAGGGTACCATCTGCCTTATTCGCAAACAGGACATGCGAACACCAAGGAGAAGTACTGGGTTTGAAGAACCACTTAGCCTATAACTCCCCCAACTACTTCTTGAGATCATGTAACTCTGGTGTAGCCATCCTATAAGGAGGAATGGACATCGGTGCCACTCATAGCACAAGATTAATAGAAAATTTCACCTCTCACTTCGGAGGAAAACCTGAAAAGTCCTCCGGAAATACATCCCTAAAATGATCCACCCCTGGAGGGAATCCCATTTAAGAAGTCCCCTGGTCATACAAATAAATACTAGCAATATGGGTTGTAACTCCTACAAACCCATGATGCTCGAGTCCCGCTATGCTTGCCTGGACATCCCATTCACCCTTATGAAGAAAAAATTCGCCCTTTGGTGATGTGAAACTCACCCTATGATGATAGCAATCGAAAACTGCCTAAAAGGAAATTAACCAGTCTATTCCGAGAATGAAATCATATCCTGTCATATCTAGGAAATAAAGGTCCCATAAGAAGTGACACCAACCAAAATAAAGAGGGCACTCCTTTCACTAACGTACACTAGTCTTTCTTGTCCCCAATGGTGTGTCCCACGTCAAGACATCAATAGAATTAAACATACAGAGCCCAATGATATCCACAGAAGCAACATATATAAAGCTATGGGAATCCCCTGTATCAAAAAGAGTAGTAGCTAAAAATGAGGCAACTAGGATTATTCCTTGAAATGTAGAGGGTCTGGGATCTTTATTTTATTAGGTCAGATCCACTTCAAGACTCTGACCTGCACCATGACCATGTGATCCTACTTGACCGCCCTTAGCTGATCCACCATGTTTTCACTGAAATCCTAGTGACTGAATATCACAGTCGTGACCTCCACCTTAGCTTTAATGGTCGGAAGAACACTAGTTCCCAGATTGATGAGAAACTGGTGGCACTGTTCCGGAACATGAAGTCATAGAAAAACCCCTATCACAAGCTAGTGGAGATAAGATCCAAAGAAACGCTGAAGATGACCAATCTTGCCGCACGATCGGAACTCCACTAGGTCTCTTGGGAAATGTGGCCCGGTTTTCCCACTCTTCCCACACAGGTAACACAGCACCTGACTACCAGAAGATGTGTCACTCCTTCTTGGATCACCATGTGAAGACCCCCTATGGCTATTCCGACTGTCAGTAGAAGCGATACTAACTTCGGATGTCGAACCGACTTGGACCAATACTCCAGAATCCCTCAAATTGAACTCCATGATCAGCACCTAGTTGACAATAGAAGTGATGAAAGTCAACCTAAAGATATTCACCTGAGATCGGATGTCATGACTGAGACCATCCTAAAATGACCTTTCTAGAAATAACTATTCTCCTCTTAGAATAGGTGTGAAGCACTAAAGCATAGTAATGTGAGAAGAATACTCCATAATAGAAATAATACCCGACTCCAGACTCATGAACTCTCGTGTTTGATCGGCCCTCAATGTTTCTAGATAGAAGTAATAATAGAAAGCATGCTGGAACTCTTCCCAACCCATAACCTACTGGAATCACACTTATGTGATCACATCCAACCATCTCTTGGCGGATTCCTCAAGTATGTACGTAGAAAGCTTCAACATATTCCTTGGAGGTGTCTCTACATGCTCGAAGATAGAAGGCATAGATTCTAGCCATGACGTCATGGGCTGAGGTACTCCTTCCCATATGATGGTGGGAGGATGTTGTTGCTGGAAAACCCGCGTTAATTCTACAATAGAAGGGGCAGGAAGTGGCACGCCTAGGAAGGTATGCAAAAACCATATAATGCCCTCTCGGAACTATGTGTCTGCACCTGTATCCGAAATTATAGCTAGTGAAAAGATAAGAACAACTGGAAGATTTTCTGTTAGTCCCTCACTATACATGTTTAGTGTCTGATCAATGCCTTGTAACTGGTGGATAACCATAGGGCGTCTCGATGGAATGAATCAGCAAGGTCAAGTGCACACCTTAGATCAAAATTATCAAGGACTGAAAATTAGATCTGTACGAAGGGAAGAAGTGAAAGAAATAATTCATGTTTTTCAAAACATAGATACATGGCGTGTAGAATGCATACACTGTGTGTTCCCTTAAGCCTCCACATGGGTGTGTACTACTTCCAACTCAGGTCCTGTAACATCCCATATAGAGGGAATGTTAACCTAACACAAGGCATGTACTTGAATCATATTCCCCTGCCCAAGTTCTTCTACATGGATAATCCACACGGTTCTTCTAAAAAAAGAATACACAACATATTAGTGTCAGAAACGGCATGTACTAGATGACCTTCACCAACTTGTGTTGTTAGTTACACGACCAGTTACATGACTCTACAACAAGTTGTGTACATCCAGTACACAGCGTGTCCTACTAAAGATTCCAAACCCCATGTCCCTTACCACATAGTCTGAGACATGGTTATCAACTACACGGTGTGTACATGTAGTACAAGGTGTGTACTTAAGAAAAATAGTTTCTTCCCAAACATAAGAACACATGGTGTGTATTCATCATTTACACGCCGTTTATTCTAGGTTCTTCTAGACAGTAAGCCACAGAAACTACTCGAGAACCCATAAAAACACTGAAATGAACATTAAAATTCCAAATTCCAATCTGTGAGGGCCCTTAATCCACAAAAATAAAAGCCTGGAATCTTATATATGTCATATATAAACAAAGAATAGAAATTATCCACCAAATTCTAGTCCATGAGAGACCATAACAACTCGTGAACCAATTTTTGGCATCCATTAAAACTAAGTCTTTACACAATTAAATACACTATCAAATAGCATGTATTCTATCAAGGCATCTATCACAACAACATGAATATCTAGCACAACATCTATCACAACCACATGCAATTTCTAATGCTACCAAAATGGCATGGAAAGAATGCATGACATGTGATCTCTAGAAAGTTTCTACATGATGAAAGATATGGAATACCCTCATCTCATCGGGTTGTAATATAAAAATAACCTCAATAACCTCAATTACAATAACAAAAAACATGTGAATCAGCCAATGGTGAAATCAAATCAACTTTAAAATTGAAAAACTAGAAAAATTGAAATTCCAAGGTATATTGGTTTTTCCATGTACACAGGTTAGCTTCTCATGGGAACAGCTTATTACTAAGTACTTATTCCTTCCTATCCCTAAATTTTACCTCTGATACCACATTGTAATGTCCCAGTTCTGGAAGCTGCCCAGAGGGGCCCCACACCGTGTTGGTCAGATGGCCTCAAGTGCATTTTCCCTAACACCACAGTCTATTGACTAGCAGTGAGGGCCATGAGTGTGATAATGGGGAAACTATGCCCTTTTTGGTAGAGTAACACAGTGGAAGAGAAATAGATAACAATAAAGGAAGCAGTAATAATGGAATACAACAATATACAGTGGAAGACTGAATGTAATAAGCAGATAGAGAACATATATAATGATGCATGATACATTTGTCTAGGAAAGAATCCAAACATGTCATAATGCTGAAATAAAGTATTAAACCAAAGTACAAAAGAAAATAATAAAATAAGTCCTCAGCATCACAAGCCGCAACTTGGTCCCATACACTCCAGATCCAAAGCAATTAAGTACCTGAAGTAGAAGAGTGAATGCCCTTATCTATACTTGTAGCAATATAATCTGTTTCGGCCCAAAAGAATGACCCATACATAGTGTGAGACTAAATCCCAGTAGCCAACCACCAAGATATTTTTTCCCAATATTCAGTGAATATATATGGCATGAAATAAGAAAAAGAAGCAATAAACAAGGAAGTACTCAACAAAAAACATTCCTATAGTTTCATGGAATTCAAACACCACATACGAATTAAGAAGATAAAATCGCAAAAAGGTAACCCTCTGGGATGATCTCATAGTATAATCCCATTTGGACCTACCTAAAAAACACAAGTAACACTTTGGGAAGTACTCACAGTCTAACCCCTCTGGTTAAGCTTTAGCACATACCCTCTGAGGAAGCAATGACCATCAATTCCCCCTACACTCTCGTATCGGTAACTAAAAGGCGCTCTGGGAAAGCACTTACATCTCATTCCCCTAGTGGCCCGCATTGAGGAACTACAGACACACCGAGGAATCAGTTACGTCAATTCCCCCCTATGGTCTCACATTGTAATAGTATAAACAGACCATCTAGAGATTCCCTCACGTCCATTATACATATGGTCTAATAAACTAGGTTCTCACGGCCCTCTGTAAGTCAAACGAGCACTGAAATACATGGAATCCAAACTATACCTCAAGAACTAATTGGCTAAACAATCTACAACATAACATCAGGTCAGATAAAACACTCCATCCTAACAATACTAGGCATGGAAAACAAAGCAGTAGCCTAACATGCAAAACTAGACCAAACGGTCAAACCGAGCAAAAAGGGAAAAACCTCTATAGCATAGAAATTAACCCTATTCACATTCAATTGACTTCTGTGTTCTGTCATACACCAGTTTAGCATTTGGTAACACATGATTAGGGTCAAATGATGACCTTGAATCCAATCAGACATAGAATTCTCATTCTATCAGATACTGACTTGGTGTGTGGTAAGACAAGAAGAGAGTACGAGCCTTCTTTCATACACGTATTAAAGAGGAATAAGACCTTATGAAGGCAGTGAAATCCTCAATCAGTGCCTGGGATGTCTAGGTGCTCACCAAGGAGGGCCTGGACCATCTGTTACATTTATACTTCTCACCTGCTATGTGCGGTCTAGGCAACACAAAGCGATAGATATACAACAAGAGAACAACATTGATTTTACTATAAAGAGGGAGGACTTTCATTAGTGGTACTCAAGCATATAAATCATAATAGGAAATAATAGGGTTGAAATACCAAGATCAAAGGTATCAGGCTCTTTCGCACATATAACTCAAAGACTATATACAGAAAGGCACAAAACACCTACCACTGTGTTGCATGATCATTACATGTGAACCTCAAGCCTTGAATCATCCAATAACACCATAGATCTATAAAAACGTCAAAAATGTTAAATCTAAAATAACTCTTGAAAGAGGAGGAATCAGGAAACGAATCAATAGTAGAAGGAAGAACTTACTATAGAGAACCTAACACAATGGACGATAGTCGTATCAGATAAAGGATGCTCGATTGGAGGTCGGGGAAGAATCACGGTCATACGGATGCTCAAGGATGAACTAGGTCAAGAAGTGGTGTGTTATGTCCATTAGACGTGACCACTTTATATTTAATGAGAAAAAGTACACACCGTGTACATGCCTTCACTGGCCCCCACATTAGGTGGCCTCCAGGTCACCTCACATGATCGTGTGCATGACCACTACCCGGCTAGCACTTGGCTACCCACGATAACCGAGTACAGGATGTGTACTCGTAATGTACAAGGCATGTACTTAATATTTTTCTAGAAACTACTATTTTCCTCAAAAACACTTGAAGAAGGAAAAAAACCTGAAAAGAAAATCTGGGTTCGTACATGTGGGTACTAAATTCTATTCATGTATCACATGTAAAAAAACACTTTTTTAATTTTTTTTGTAAAAGTCAAACAAACAATGTTTGGAAAAAGACATGAATATTTCATTCAACAGTATATTTAAAAGTAAAACAGGTCTCAAAATTCCTTTTAAAAATCATAGAATATTAGTAATTCATTTGTTAAACAATTTTAGAAATCATGGTATTATAAGAAAAAGTATTTTCGACGCAAGAGATAAATAATGTTGTGTTTTCTTTAATTTTTTTTAATTATTTTAAGAAACAAAGATTAAAAAATAGTTCTACTACATTAAATTATATTTACTAACAATAGGAGAATAAAATTAAAAAGAATTATTTAGATTTATAACCTGATATTTCAATATTGGAGTGTTAATTATAAACCGTCCCGATAAATGATGATATTGTTGGAAAAAATATTTTCCACTTTAGAAACATTGAAACATAATCCCCATGAAGTAATATCATAATCATAGAATATTTTATGGATAAATAAAATACTCCTTCTAAAACAATATGTGTATATAACATGACATAAGTCTCAAAGAAAAAAAAGTGATGCTAAAATCCAAAACGAAGATCAGAGTACTGAAGTCGTGATTACACAATGAATTTATTATGTGTATAAAATGAAAATAAAAATAAAAATGTAGAATTATAACATTAAATAATAAATGTAAATTACACACATAATCTTATCATGATATAATCAATGAAGTATAATTTTAACACCGAGAATGGAAGTTGAGTTAAGAAATCCCTTACCACATGCTTCCTTTTGGTGGAACATGATTTAACCTCCATTATAAAGGTTTTAAACATGTTATTATCTTTCTAAAAAACCATATTAATATTTATAACATTATATATGATCCTTTTATAACATATTATCACCTTTTGGTTAATAATCATTGATTATTTTCATTTTTTAGGGGGTTAATTTCCTTGTTTTCTTATTCATTCATTCTTATGAATGTTCTAGTTCTTATGCATATAATTTAGTTATATAATCATGAAAATACTAATAAAAAAATAATTATCACATTTATAAATTAATTATACATTTATTACTAATTATGAAATAATTTTTTTCGAAAATAAAGTGGATTACGATAATCGAGACGATAGGACATACGTACACATGAGTAACATTTTCATTTTCAACAATCATTATGGAAAAGAGATAAGTAATATTTTCTATTTCAAGAATGAAAATAATATTAAAAATAACATATTATTTCATTAAGAATAATATATATATCCCATATGTTTTGTGGTGATGAAAATATAGTCACCTCACTTCATCAAGGAGGTAGTCTATATATTCATGAATGATGTTATCATCCATTAGTGAGAGAAAAGGTAAGAAAAAAATGAAATATTATCTTTCTAGAATGATAAATATTTCATTAATAGAATAATTATATTTTCTAAATCATATATATATATATATTAATTTTTTACGTATTATTTTCCATGTAAAGCGTTAGTGAAAATGAATCACATCGCTTCGTGAGGCGGTAGTCCGCCATACACTTGAGCGACATTATCATATCCCCTATAGAATGGAATGTTAAAAAAGACATATATGATATAATAAATCCCGATGTAAAATTATGTTATAAATATCTTATATATACATTATATCCACAGTCGTACCCATTTGTGAGTTGTGGTAATGAAAAAAATGAATGACATCATTTCGTGAGGCAGTCATCCAACTAACACACAAATTATCATTTTGTAACCCATTTTATCTAAGAGTAGAAGGATATAGCTGATTACATTAAAATAGTAACATATCATTATACATAATATAATAATGTTTTTATATAATTGTGGTTTAATAAAAATTAAAGGGCTGAAAAATAAATAAAATAAATATGCTCATTGAAGAGTGTTACCTATTCTTCAGGTAACTACTTTTTGTTTGCACAAAAAACATTCCTCCGTTAGATTTATTCCAAAAATAAAGATTATATGATGATATAAGGGGAGTATATAAGTGATTTAGGAAGGCCTTTTCTGAAAAAATTGGGTTTTAAGGTGTCAACAAAGGATGGGAGTGGGTGGTTTTTATAAGTGAGGTAGGTGGCACACTTGTAATTTTTTTAAACAATAAATTCCAGCCATGTTTTTTTCATGTCACAATGCTCTAATAATGAACCATTATATACAATAGAAGGTATAATTTATAAATATTAATATATTAAATATTTTATACAAATTGATAGTACATTTTAACCATTATATTTTTTGTTTAACCTCCAGTAAACCCATTTTACCTTAACCATAGTAATTGATTTTTACTATTTTCACTACTCATTTTGGTCAAATATTATGTTGAACTTACAAGATAATATAAATTATTCAAATTCAAAATATAGAAACTATTTTTGAAAAAGAAATTAAAATAATAGGAAAATGAAAATTTAAAATTATTTTTGTAGATGAGATGAGAAAGTGGATTTTCAAGGAGAAAATCTTCAAAAGATTATAAATTTTTTTATATCCAATTACAGTATGAAATTGATTAGAATGAATTAAAATTTATTAATATATATATATATATATATAATTTAACTATTTTATAATTTATAATAAATTTAAAATATATTTTTAATATATAAATAATTTAAATGAAATGGCAGTTTCAATTTAAATTCAGTATTTTAAACAATTAATCAAAACATTAAACATTTCAAAAAAATTCTAAAAAATTTACCTCAAAATAATTTTTAAATGATGATTTAAAAAATTGATTTTATAAATTGAAATAAAGTTTCTAAAAATGGAAAATATTAAATTTAAAACAAACCCATTAATGTGGCGAAAATGTGATTTTTTGGGAAGTGTATTTTTTACGCACAAGATGATTTTATATTGACTCTATGTAAAATAATAATAATTGTGTAAATATCAATTTGTATTTATTTATATATAAAATTTTAATATAATTTAAATAATTCCTCACATTTTATTTTTTTAATTAATTAAAATGGAGAAGCATTATGTACTTTAAAACAGTTTTTATAAAAATTATGTTTTTAAGCTCAAAAACAATCTTATAAAAAATATTAGTTAACGATGATTAAAATGTAATTAAGTGGATTAAACACAACTAAGGAATAATTATTTTTATTTGAATCATATTCAGAACATAATATGACTTAAATTACATAATTTTATGAAAGTAAATATAATATTTACAAAAAAATGTTATTTTGTCACAATTCACTAAAAAATCAATATTTTTCAAAAAAACCAAGAATTCCAACTAAAGTAAATTTTGAAATTTTAATTTCATAAATGAAGATAAATTTATCAAACAAATTTTCTAAAATTTTCAAAAAATAATTATAATTTTTTCTTAAAAAGAAATAAAAATCAGTTTTGAAGAAAACATATTTTTGAAGAATAAAGTTACATCACTAAAAATTTATTGATAAATTAATTAACATTTTATATTGAGGAGGAAAGATATATTTCCTTCATAATTTTATTAATACTATTCATACATTCAAAATTGACAACTGTTTTATAAGGGTTATATATATTGTGGTTCGCTTAAGCTCAGTGTTATGTGTTGAATACACAATCATACATAAAAATATTAGGGTTTCATATACCAAAACCTATCAAAGAGATTAAATTTATTTAATAACAAATATTTAGTAAAGTGTAAGGGAGTTACCATATCATATAATTTTAGTTTTTTGGGTTTTTATGCTATGAAACATAAATTTATTCTTTTAAAATATTGGGTTGTTATATCCCCCCTTATAAACTACATCATCACAATTTAACATTTATCTCAGAAATCAACGGTTAGATATTTGAAAATATTTGTTTTGTTAAACCATATTGTAAATAATGTTAATAAAACAAATTATTGATAAAATTGAAAGGGAATTACGAGGGTTATAAAAAATAACACATAGTAGGTTTCCACATAGGAGAACATTGGATGGATGTTATTATCTGGGCATATATGAAAAGAAAAAATTATTATAGTGAGGGATTTCGATCATTCAATGTAAACAAGTTAATGATAAAATGAAATTTAAGGGCCTAAAAACCATAAATCATTGATGATTTTAAAATACCATATAATTCATCAAACATGAATGTAATAGGACAACACTTTTATTTAAATATCCTCTTCCTAATTTTGAGGACTTAATTTCCCATCTAAACTATGATCATAAAAAAATTATACATACTTGATGAGTATAATCTCATATTTTTGTTAATTTCCACCATAATATTATATTTTTCTATAAATTATGAGTTTTCAGGGTGAATTTTCGTACATGAACTAAAAAAATCAACATTCAAATACAACATTACTATAAAAGGGACAATCAATCTATTTCACCTTTCTTTGGAAAATAACCAAAACCAATATGGTTATAACAGGGTAAGATAAATCCCAAAATGGATAAAACATTATATGTTATAATAATCTTATAAATTCACGGGTAATATCTGAAGATAAAGAAAAATAATTCATTTAATGAATAAACAAATATATTAAATAACCTAATTAACATCAACATTAAAGAGATGTTTAACCTAAATGGTTATTAAATAATTTTCATCTTACTTGTACAAACATACAGTGATATCATTTTGAAATATCATTAATCAATTAGTCACCAAATCATTATTCAATACTATTTTTATCTATATGATAAAACTCATTTTACAATAATTACCTCAATATTAAAGATCCTATAAACTTTAATGCTTATCAATAACTTAAAAATTCTATCTAAAATAATTTCATTGCATATATTTTGTTAAACAAAAGATTTAAACATATATCAACCTAAAAAACCATCTCCAAAAAGTTCATTAATCACTTTAAGATATCATCGGTAAATACCCCAATGGGGTGTATAATACTTTGAACATATGATCAACCTTAGGTTTAAAGAGTTATGATATTATGGAAAACTCTTAAGACAAACTCACATGAAAACCTCCAAATCTCCAAATTTTCTAAACTAACCTTTAATACCAACTATTGCATCCCAAAACCCTCATATCTAGATTCGGTGGTGAAAACTGAAAATTTATATTTATAACTTTGATACAGATGGAGGTGACTTAGTTTTCACCAAAAAAACATAAAATATCTAATGGAAAAATTGGTTTTCTCACATTCTTAAGAACCATTTATGTTTGGATTTTTATAGTATTGGAACAAAGTCATATAAACAATAACCCATGAATTCAACATAGTATCTTCCCCACTATACCCATGTTTTAAAATTCCATATTAGGTTATCAACATCATCCATGTAAACCCCTTCTAGACCTAATTAATTCAACATCATACATGATAACTGGGGGAAATTGAGAAAAAATAAGGGAGTGCAGAAATGCTTAGTAAGGGTAAACATAATCATTAATAACTGGATATCATTTCTGGGTATAAAAAGCGATATAGGGTATGATTATAAAATCAGAGTGAATGAAAAAATCATAAATGAATATAGACCCATCAATACCTGAATCATCAATCATGAAACATGGAATATGTATTTAACAAAGTAAAGAGTAATAAGAATCAACAATCAGGATCCATTTAATATCAATAATTATCAAATGAAATATTATAATGTCATGGAAAACATAGATAAAATGGGTTGGTATATTGGAACATAATATTTATAGAACACTTATAGTACCCTTACAAGGCCTTCACAAATGAAATAAATATATGGTTGACTTAAAATATAATTTTTCAAAAAAAAAATCATTAACCAATTCTTTGGAGGTCTATCTTCGTGAACCCATTATTTAACCTATATAAGGCTCACCCGACACTATATGGGCTCACCCATAGTATAAAAAATATCCAAAAACCTCAATATTAATAAATTACATAGTGCTTTCGTTTCATCTTATAAATTATAAACAATCATAATCCATTTTATAACCTCATTAACCCATATAAAAGATATGAGTTCCAGAAAAATCTCTTTGAAACATGATTAAACCATTGAAAATAAATGCATTCCAGAACAATATCTTTGAAACATGATTAACCTACAAAAAAGAAACAAGTTATATAACAAACTTTTCAAAACAATCCTAATCCATCCAGATAAATAATAGGGATAATATCATTATAAAATATCCCTATTGGTGTATAAGTTATAACAAGTATTTTTTATTATAATGAATGTGAATCCAATTGAAATATAATTGAATACATAATGATGAAAAATAACATTTTTATTTTAAAAAAACACTTTTTAAAAACTAAAAATGCACATAATAATGTGAAATTCCTTTTCTTTGAAAAAAACATCAAAATATATAATGGAATATGTAAAAATTATAAGGAATTTTGAAAAAAAAATTGTTCATGATGGTAGATAATTATGTTCATATCGAACATAAATTATAAACAAATATTTCTTTTATATTTTTTGTGAAAGAAAAACAAGCATTGCTTGGAAAATGACGTGAAGATTCATTAAAAATTTAAAAATGTAAAGCATATATAAAAGCTTATTTTAATAATCATATTAGAGTAGTGAAATAGTTTTTTGGAATTATTTTTGGAAAACATGATTTTGGAAGAAAACAAATTTTTGATCGAAGAGATAAATAAAGATTGTTTTTTAGAAAAACATTTTATTGATTATTTTAACTACTAAAGAGTGGTAAAACGGTAATATTACTTGAAAATATCATAACTAACGATATTATAAAAAAATTAATTAAACTTATTTTGAGATATATCATAATATTTCAATATAGGAAACTTAATCACAAACAATCCTGAGAGGCGATGAGATTTTAAAATAAAATCTTTACCACTTTTGAAACATTGATACATAATCCCCATGAAGGAATATAATTACATAAAAATTAAATATAATGAGGATAAAATATTGGTGATATTAAATGAAAAACTTTCAGTATATACACCTCATAGAAGAATATAGGTTGGTTATATGACATAAGTCGCAAAGAAGGAAATTAGAGATTAATATACCTTACAAAGATTATATCAGTGAAGTGGGGGTTAATCAATTAATTGAATATTTTTATCAAATGTAAATATACATAAAACAAGTGGAAATATGAAATAAAAAATCAATTTTCATTATATAGATAATATATGTATGACATAATCTGTGAAGTATAAGTTTATCCTAATGAATGGAAGTTGAGTTATCAAATCAATTTTCTCACACTTCCTTCAGGTTTAAAATGATTAAAACACATATATAGTTGATTTAAACATGATATTAACATATTAATGTAAAATTTTAATATTTATAATTTCATATTTGTTCATTTTAAAACATCATAACACCTATTTGTTAATAATACTTCATTATTTTCATTATTTAGGGTGTTAATTCCCTGGTTTTCTCATTCATTATTTATTAGTAAAGTCATCATTCTTATGAAAATAGTGTAGATATATCATCTCTAGAATAATAATCTCTAATTAATTATCATATTTATACCAAAATTATAATTTAATACCAATTATTAGAGTTAGTTTTGAAAAATGAAGTACACTATGATCATGGACACGATAGGCCATACATATGCTGGGATAACATTTTCAATTTTCAATGATCGTTATAGAAAGAAGTTAATTAATATTTTTAACATTAAAAAATGATCATAATATAATAAATAAAATATTATTTCCTTAAATATACTTATATATGTCATCCATGTGGTGTGGTGATGTGATGTGAGTGTCACATCGCTTCGTGAAGGTTATAATCCACCAAAACATGAACAACGTTATCATCTTTCTGTGATGGTAATGGAAAGAAATAGAATGATATATTAAATTTTCAGAATAATAAATATTTAATTAATATCATAATAATTTAATTTATATTATATATATTTGTTAAATTTTTATTTATTATTTTCCATGTATGAATTAGTGAAAATGAATCACATTGTTTCACGAGGTAGTTTTCCATTATAGACACAAGCGATGTTATCGTATACCCTACAAAATGTAAATTCAAAAATTATATTTGATATAGTGAATCAATATTTATAATTTTTTTATAAATATAATATATATACATTATATCCATCACCATACCCAAGCATTAACGGTGTTAATGGAAAAATAATTAACATAGGTTCATGAGGCGGTCGTCTGTCGTACACATGAATGATGATTTCATAACCCATGAGAAGAAATATTAGAGGGATCTAGGTTACTAAATTAGAATAATAAAATATCATTATATTGAATATAATTATTATATTATAATATAATTATTTTAACAATAATTGAAATAGGCCGAGAAAGAAAGAAAAAATAAATTCTCGTTGAAGAACATTACCTCTTCTTCAGGTAACTTCTTTTGGTTTGCACCAAAGTCCTTCCTTAGTTTAGAATACTTCATTATTTTAATATTTTTTATAAACATTTTGGATAAAAAAATAGGTCAAATTATTATATAACATAAATTATTTTAATTAAAAATATGTAATATATATTTTTTGAAAGTCGATTCATAGAGGTGGAAAATTTTAATTTAAAATTAATCTTATAGACGCGACTAGAAAGTGGGTTTCCAATGAAAAATGTTGAAATATTTAAAAAGTTTTTAATATACAATTTCAATGATAAATTAATTAAAATGACATAAAATTTCTTAATATAAATATAATTTATCAAACATTACTTTAAAACCAATTTAAAATGTAATTTAACTTTGTAAATAGATTTAAAAAGATAGTTTCCAATTAAATTTTAGTATTTTTCACTATTCATCTAAATAATTATTATTTTCAATAAATTCAAAAAAATAAAAACAAATATATTTTTTATATAATTATTTGGAACATATATTTTTGATTTTTCAAATATATTTGAAAAATGGGAAAAATTAAATTTAAAAAAAACCACATATGCAAGGAAAAAAGAGGCTTTTCAAGAATTGTATTTGTTTTATGCATAAGAGTGTTTTATATTAAATCTATATATAATAATAAAAATTGAATGAATATAAACTAATATTTATTAATACATAATATATAAATTTAATTTAAATCAATCCTAATTATGGGTTACTTAATTAATTAAAATGGAGAAACGTTTTGCACTTAAATAGTTTTCTAAAAAATCATGTTATTAAACCTAAAAACAAACTTATGATAAAATACAATATAATGATGATGAAAATGTAATTAGCTGTATTAAATATAAATAAATAATAATTATTTTACTTGAAATCATGTTCAAAACTTATAGTTAAATTTAAATTACATAATTTATTGAAAAATTTTATATTTTTACAAAAAATATATATATATAATTTTCACTATTCACATAAAAATAATTCTTTTCTGAAAAATCCTAAGACATAAACAAAACTATATTTAAAAATTAAAATTATAAAAATTAATATAATTTTATAAAATAATGTTTATAAAAGTTTAAAAAATTAAATATAATATTTTTCGTGAACAAGAATAAAAATATTTTTTGAAAAAAAGAATATTTTTAATGAATAAATTTTCATTAGTAAAAATTGATTGATTATTTAATAAAAATTTATAAATATTTTATATTGAGTAAGCTATATATGTATATATATATATATATATTAATGTCATTCATACCCACCAATTTAACAGTCAGGTTATAACTATTATATCTATCACGATTCGTTTAAGATCAGTGTTTCCTGTTGAATATGCTATCTAACTTAAATATTTTGGAGTTGTCTATTTCAAAATATATCTAATTGATTAAATTTATTTAAAAATAAACATATCCTATAGTCTCGTGGAGTTAAATTCTTATCTAAGTTCAGTATTATGGGTCATTTATGCTATCGAACATAATTTTTTACATTTAAAATATTAGTGTGTTGCAATATATGATATTATTTGTATGAATATATTTCAATAAATTATTTGTAGTAAATTTTAATTTATTATGCATGATTTTATAGAACTTAATAATTAAGTTGAAATTATAGATAGGCTTTATCATCTCCAAATTTCTTCTTGAGATAATATTCTATATTATGCACCTGTCTTTTTTTGTGTGGTGTATATACTAATCCTTTGATATATTGTTTCATTATTCAATGTTACATCCTGATATTTAATTAGGAAATTCAAAATAATTCATCCAAGTGTTTATGATTCTAATGATACAAATGGGGTAAAGGTTTAATGTCATGATCTCATTTTAATGGGATTATTTATGTTTAAATTTTTGACAATAAAATTAAATGTTCTATAGATCATAAATTATATGTAGTTTATATTCCTCTTTTTATTTCTAGTGAATAAATTTTTTCTTTTCATTTAAATTTCATTAAATACTCAAGATTCCAAAAAATGTTTTTTAAAAAAACTTACTTTATTCCTCTGTTCAATTAGAATTTTTTTCTACCATATATATCTTATCTTGAATTTTTTTATAATCTCAATTGATTTTTGATAAAAAAAATTTCCAATTTATGACTTTTAAAAAAATGATAAAAAATATTCTTATAGGTTTTTGAATGAGGATCTTTTTGGTGAATGTATAAACATAATCCTTATTTTAACGAGTATGATATTAATAAAATTTTCTTCCAACATGACCACATAATGTTTGAAAAATTCTTCACAGGTTCCTGTATATTCTTTTTCAAACAATTTATTATTATTATTATTATTTAATTTTTTTTATTTTAAATAACTTAATTCAAAATGAAATGGGTTTTTCTTCATGAAAATTTTAATTGATCTTTTAAAAATATTTTAATCTATGACAACATCCCTTAATGTTGCATATGCTTCACTGGGGATATGATTTGATGATAACATCTTTAATATTTCTTTTGATGGTTAATTATTATGATGATAAAGTACCGTTGAAACATTTCTATTTTTCATAATTTATTTTATAAAAATATATATATGTTTTCAAGATCTTATGGTATATATTTTAACAGATTATGATTATTTAGAAGGTAGATCTTTTATATCCCTATAATGAATAGGTTAAATATTTAGGTTTCATAATCTCAAATGGTACATGAGAGGTTATCCTATGACCAATATATTGTATAAATGAGGTTATAATAAGCTCAAATCTTGTATATATGTGGTTATCCCAATCCTAACACATGATTAATATCTCAGTGCCTAGCATTATTATAACATTTCAATGATTATGATTACGCAACACTTTATGCCACTCTTTATGAACAGAATATTATGATATAATATCCTACACTATTTTTATTTGATTCCTTTTTGATTGATGTCTTACAAACTACTATGTATTTTTTCACGACTCTTCATTATAAACTATGAACTACTATGTATGGTTTTTTAAATTTTAATCTCTTATTATCATAATATTAGGGACATGTTTTTTTAAATGATCATAGAAATATTCTTTTCATTCCCTTTCCAAGAATATAAGTTAATGAATTATTATGGTTACTCTTCCCTAGGATATAAAGAAAAAAATTATGTAGGATTTGTATATATAGGGTTCTATTTGTGAAGAACTCAATGAGAGATGATGCAAATAATTTATGTACCATATTTTTATGTATCAAATTTCAAAGGCACTAATCCATTATGGTCAAATCATGGATCATAATGATATGTAATAAATATTCGTATGATAAGATGTAATATTTTTTTTGTGAAATTATTGAGTCACCTTAATTGGTATTAGATAAATGTTTAGTTATTTTTTATACTAGGATTAATAAAATTTAGGGAGAATCCATAGGATAATCCAAAGTATAGGAGGACATCCTATGTTATGGTAATGAATGTTGTGTGGTTTTCTTAGAAAATATATCCATGTCTAGATACTATAATGTGGGTGAAGATGTTGAAACAATTCACTAAGTGGTAAAAACACTAAGTGGGTCAGATTGGGTATTAACTCAATCGTCATCGGTGCATGATGTGTGGGCCTAAAACTACCCTCCTATCTAAAAACTCCAAAGGTATATGTTGGGGTTAATTCAAATTTTATTTATGAAATATTATGAGAAATATGAGTAGTCTATAAACATGGATGAGAAATGTTAATCCTAAAGTGTCATATATTGAGAAGAAGGTTTCATGATTTAGTTGACCTATAAATTATTTTACATGATTATATGGTTTTTCACTATGATTATAATTATCAAAAATATTATTAATGGTTGTATTAAATGGATAGAAGTTTATGTAAACTTGTTAATATTGAAAATGATGGATAGTAAAATTATTTTAATCCTGATAAACTTAAAATCACATGATATGTAACAAAAAATATCATTGATATACGTAAAAAATATCTCAATACCTATATCATTTTTTACTTCCAAACAAGAAAAGGAGGTTAAAATGTTCTATTGAGTCCTTAATGAGAAAATATCCCCCTCTTTTGTGTGAGTCTATTATGCCACTAGTTTTTGAGAACTGAATCGGTACCATAAAAAATATATTTTCAATTATCTAGTGATCATAACCTAGGAAACGTTTTTTTGTTTATCATTTGTAAGGTGGAGTAGAATAATGGTGAACACTTATCAAGAACATGAGGCATCGAGAAGAAATAGAGTCTATAGAGTTTGATGAGTTTGGAAGGTTATTTTTAATCAATTAATTTCCTTATATTATTCCTATAAAAATGGGGTAGCAATTATTTAAACTATTTCATAATTATGACGAATCCATTAGTAAAAATGTAAAAACATTTACATGACTTTAGAGGTATGATTTTTGTATTATCATCCAACCAAAAATTAGGATTGACCGATTCTTCAATGGCATAAATCAGGGTCTCTGAAGGTATTTATCTATAATAATTCTACAGCTATAAATAAATCATTTACTATACAATCAAGGAAGAAATGGATATCAAAGTCTCACAAAAATCTCATGGTTTTGATAAGAAAATAAACATGAAATTGAAATGAATTTATAATAATAATAAACATTGATGGAAGAAGGTATGTCTTCCTTTATTCTAAAAGTGATGATGGAAATATAAATGAAATTTTATTAAAGGTTCTAGTAAGTTATTAAATTTTGGATAAGATAGTTCTCAGGAAATCATATGATAATGTGATGGGAATAAGTTAGACAATGATTTTAATGGAGAAAATCTCCATTGGATTTAGGAACCACACTATTTTTCTCATAATTCAAGGAGTTTGGGTATTATTCCAAAAAATTATAGAATTTGATTGTTAATCAAAATGAAAAATGCCAAAAAAACGTTTAATCCCAGAGACAAAGGAAGGCCTCATGAAATCATTATTACTAATGTGGAGTATGACAAGTAAGATTTGAATGATATACTAACCATCCACACTAGAATTATTAATGTTATATTTGATTCTGGATCTACCAACACTATTATATCTAATGAATTTTATATTGGTTTCATATTTCCCCCTCAAAGATTAGATTATAAATTATCATCCCAAAAGTCATAATGGTTTTATGATCGCATCATAATTCTATAATTCTTCTCAGATTGATGTTTTTCGGAATATATTACCTATAAATATAATTATTCTCTCCTAGTTGAGTTTGATGATATTTTAGGCACAAATTTGATTTATTTACATGAATCCTATATCAATTTCTGAGGAAGGGAAGTCACATTTCATATTATGAATCGACCAATGATGTTCTATAATTGTGGTGATAAATATGAACTTATAGGGTACATTATATCCATTAAGTGGTTCTTTACTACTATTCAAAGGGGTTATTTATATATAACGGTTGGGGAAAAACTCTATATAGAATATATACCTTTTTTATAGGCGTTTTATGATTTATTTCAAAAACATTTTCCTAATATTCTTCTTAATCGTGTAGTTTTTTGAGTGAAACTTATACTTGTTGTTTCACTTATTTCAAAAAATATATATTAAATTTTCTAGATTGAGAAAATTGTATTCAAGAAAAAACTCTAGGTTAATATTGATTAAATATTCTTTCCTAAAAGTGTTTCACCAAGGTGTAAAATTTTTAATTTTGTTAAGAATAAATATAGATCAATGAAACCTTGTATTGATTATCCAAGATTGAACAAGATCACAATAAATAATAAGTATCCTCTACCATATATTAATGATTTTTTTATCAATTACAAGGATTTCAACATTTATAAGATTGGAATTTAAAATGGATACAATTAATGGATGTTCAAAATTGAATAAATACCTAAGAAAACCATTCGTACAAGGTATGGACACTTTGAATTTATAGTGATTCCATTTGTTCTTAGTAATTCCAATTCTATATTCGTGGATTTAATTAATAGAGTTGTTAGAGATTACCTTGATCGGTTTTTGATAGTCTTTATAGATGATAATATTATATATTCCAATTGTACAAAAGACTATAAATATTACTTGATAATTTTATAGAATACCCTATAGATGGATAATTTGTATGAAAAATTTAACTATGTCTGAATTTTGATTAAATAATGTTTCATTTTGGCTCATAGAATCTAAAGGGAGGGAATATCGATTGAATAATCACTGAAATAAGTTAATAAACATTAGCCCAGACCAACCATGGTGACTGATATATGTAGTTTTCTAGGATATCATAGATATTGTTGATTCCTTTTCCAAAACTACCCATGAATATATAATTCAATCAATATGTTAACTTGGAAGAAATTTGTGTTCCTCTGGACTAATGAATATAATGACAATTAAAAGGATCATAAAATAAGTTTGGTCTATCCACCTATACTTGCACTACCCTATAGTGTAGAAGTGTTAATTAAATTTAATTATCCATATAATAAGGTAATGGGATGCATCCTCATGAATAATTATATGGGGGTAACCAATTCCTAACACAACATGATGGTTCATGGGACTAATAGTCCGAATCATGAGCTCAAGTTATCCACTATATTATTTTCCTTAAAGATATGATGGTTTTGTAATTATAGAGAATGGTGTGACATATATACTAATAATAAATATATAAGTTATTTATTCACCTAGAAATAATATAATATCCATCATAGAATATATCTAGAGTTGATTAAAGATTATGAATACTCAATATAAAAACATCATGGGAAAGAGAACTATGTGGCTTATACTTAGTGTTGAAATGATCATACTCTTTTATTTATGATATTGATAAAAAATACCTAATATTTATGGTTTTTAAATTGAAGAACCTTAAAATATTTATCCAAGGGGAGAAATATTATGTTTCTCAAATGATTGTTTAAACATATATCCATTTGGAGATTAAGGAGACACATAAGTAAGATGAAGTGATGTAAATGGAGGTGGTAGATGTTCTTCAGTTAAACAGTGATTTTGAAGGAATGATATGTTTCATGAACCAAGAATGTGTCCTTTTAATACTGTAATTAAATAAAAAGTTATTGGAATAATCTCAAAGCCCATAAATCTTTATTCGAAATTGTATTTGAAATATTTATAGATATTTGAAAGAGTATTTCTTGTGAGATAAAATGAAGAGATATCATGAAAATTATGTATCTATTTTCTTGGTATACAAAAAAGTAAAAGCTATGACATAAAAGTATAAGGAGATGTTATAACCAATACCCATACCAGAGTGGAAATGGGAAATCAACTCTATTTATTTCGTCATTATACCCCCAAGACCACTAAAGGTAAAAATGTTATTTAGGTTGTAGTCAATCAACATATAAATTTGTCACACTTAATTATTGTTAGAGAATATTTATCCATTGACCAGCTTTCTAGGACATTAAAAAAATAAAATTTTGGGTATCGTGGACTACTGTATTATATGGAATATCACTGAGATATAAAGTTTACATCAATGTTCTAGATAAGTTATCAACTAGATCTGGATACATAATTGTATTTCAATACTTACTATCATTCCAAAATATTTAATCCATTTAATAGAACAATTAAAACATTGGAAAATATAATAAGATCATTTTATTTATATTTAAAAGGTTTTTGGGATCAACACATTCCTCTAGTTGACTTTTCTTTCAACAATAGATTTCACTCGAGCATTCAGAAAAATAAATATAAATAAATCTTTTAACACAAGTGTATAATTTCAACATCTAGGGATGAATTTAGAAATTGGATGTTATTGGGACCTAAGATATATGAGGAAATGGTAAATAAATTCAAATCCATTAATAAGTATATCAAGGTAGTTCTGAGTCAACAAAAAAATTTATGTTGTAAATAGTCCGTGAGATCTTGATGTAAAATTTGGTGATAAGTTATTCCAATAAATTTATCTATAGAAGAAAATTTCGAGATTCTGATATAAGGTAAAGCAGGTCCCTTGGTATATTTGTTTCTTTGAGATTCTTTTTCAATTTGAGATTTTTTATTAGCATTTTTCTCTTCTACAAACCATATCTCATGTTCAATATTTGAGCCATATATCTCTCTTGAGGATGTATATACTTGATCATTTACATGTTCAAAGATAAAAGGTTATACTACTGTAGTATGAGAACTCCCATGAAGAAAAATTGGTTAAAATCTTGGATCTTAGAGATAAAGTGATATAGAATAAGGTTGGTCACCTATATAATGTTCACTGGAGGAATAAAAATTAAGAGGAAGTTACATGGGATCCTGAGGAAGTGATGAAACAAATATATATTCATTAAATTGTATAAGAGTTATTTTATTTCAAGGGTGAAATTACTTTTAAGTGTATTAAAATAAAACACACTAATAATTTATATGTATTCCTTTTGAAATAAACATGAAGTATCCAATATATTACTTTACATTCAACCCCATGTCTAAATAAACTGTGATATATTATACGTTTATAACCTATCCACTGGATTGTTGGCATGAATAATAATAAACTCATTTTAAAAAAATATGTGTAGATCATTTATTAAATTATAAAATATTTATTAAATCATAATAAATAATTAGACAATTTTTATTAAAGTAATTTTATACCTAAAAAATATTTATAGTGAAAAATAGATTTTATTACATTTTTTGAATGGATATTATTATTAATCTATGGAACTATTAAAATACTTTAAAAATGGTTTACTTTTTTAAATCAGTATATCCTATTGATGTTAATAGGAATTTTTTGGATTTTCGAAAAAATTTAAAATTTCTACTGAATAGTTTATAAAATATAGATTTTATAGAAATTTATATTTTCCAATCATGTAGCTTAAAAGTACCACTTTTTCATATTGATTTTAAAACATAATTAATTAATTTTTAATAAATTTAATACAATCCATTTCATTGGATTCAACATTATTCTTAATTTTGTTATAATTTTTTAAACTTAGAAATGCATTTTCTATAAAACCATTTATTATCGTGTTTTCTGGGTCTATTTTTGAAGTAATTTCTACCAGTTATTGAAATTTAAAATGAAAAAAATGAATTCCATGATTTTAATTCTCATTTAAAATTTTGTTAATGATTTCACATTAATTTTTTTCCATAATTAATAGTAAAATACTAAACATTTTTTACAATGGTGAAAGATAAAACTGGTTTACCGAGGGGTGGTTGTACAAACAGATATGGTTATTATTTATAAAACCTATTATACGACTATTTTTAGAACTTGTCTCTTCTAATATTATAATATTAGTAATTTTGGAGCCCTTTGTTTTGAATAATACATTAATATATTTTAATCTTTTAGGATATTTTAATTGAGTCCTCTCCCCCACTTGTTATAGGAAACCCTTCCCATTATCATATATACTCTTAAGGATCCTATTATATCATATCATACCTTACCAAATTCTCTCCTAAAATAACTCCTAATTTTCCAGAGGTCTTTTTTTGATCAAAATATCATCCATTCAAGGATTAAGTTGTCATCCAAAGGGGGTTTCTTAATGAAGAGGTATAACTCTTAACCACGTACTTTCATTCTTAGATCCTATTCTATATTCTATAAACCTATACAATCCATAATAACATGAAAAGTAATAAATCATAAATATATTTATATGTTATTATAATGATTTATTTACCATTTTATTCCTCATTTCAATAAAGTCGGAAATAAATGTATCACTTATGGGTACGTGTGGACCACCTCCTCCTTGTAGTGATATGATTTATTTTCCATAAATTCCTAAAATTGATATATAGAATAACATATTTACTTAAAATATATTCGATATTTAAGATATTATAACGATTTGAGCATGATAAAATATTATTTATCTTTTATTCCATATTTTCATTAGAAAATGAAAACAATATTCATGCGTACATATGCACTATCGTCTCCATGAACGAAATAATTCATTTTCCTATCTATAACTTTTATGGATAGTAAAAAAAATATATAAAATATATAAAATATATTTATATCATTGATAAAATTATGGATATGGTGTAACCATGATCATTGAACCAGGTAAATAACTCCAAAACCAAATGTTTCATGGAAATGGAACTATTAACACCATGAAACAATGATTTTAAGAACGAATTATTAATAAATTATGGTTGAAATGTAATATATAGATCATATATGATATTAAAAGTATGTATATAATTATATTATAGAATTATTAAATTTTTTTAATGTGGTTATAGTGTTTATGGAGAAAGTTGAATTTGAGGTACGAATTTATTGTCTGAAATTTTCTTCATTAGAAAATTTTCTATGTCATACAAATATGTTATTTTATAATGTGTACCCACTACCCAATTGAAATGCTATATCTTGAATAATTCATAAATAATTTTATTTTAAGTTGAAATTCATGATATTTCATTCAAGTTGTCATGATTTGAAAGTTACCAAAGTGGTAAAGGATTTTTGTTAAAATTTCATATCAACAAGGATTGTTTATGCTTAAATTTAGGATTATGAAATTAAATTACATATCTCTCAAAAAAATCAAATTTTTTCCTATGGTTATTGCTGTATAATGTATATTTTTCTTTTTTTTCACTCTTTAAGTACTCAAAAGACTGAATTTTTTTAAACCGCCTTTATTTCTCTCTTTGGTCAGAAATGAGTTTTCTCCCATATCCATGTTTTTTAGAATAATTTCAAGACTATTTTTACAAATCTCTCATATTTTAAAATTTATTTTTATTAATGTTTGAATTTTTTTAAAAAGGAATAAAAATAATATTCTTGCCATTTTTTAGTGACGAGATTTTTACCAAAGGTGTGAATGGAATCTTTGTTTTAACGATTACGACATGAACAAAATTCTTATCACCATGATCATTCAATGACTAAAAGGTTTCTTTAGAATATTTCCTTAGTTATTTAAAAAAACTTTACTATTTTTAATTTTTTTTAGATTTTAAATAATTGATCTCAAAATGAAAAGAGTTTTCCCCCAGTAAAATGTTTCATTGTTTGTCTAAATCTATTTTCACATATAATGACATTCATTTTTATTACATATGATTCACTAGGGATATGATCCATGATACTATCTTTATTATTTCATAGTATGGTTTATGATTATAATGATGAAGTACTAATAAATCCCATTTTCTTTTCTATGGGTTATATTATGATGAAATGATAAGTCTTTTCACAATATGTTTGTATACATATAAATGTAATACGATTATATGATAATTGGTTCTGATATATAACTATCATTAATTCCATAATTATCAATGTTTTATGTGATAAAAGGGTACACAAGAGGTTATCCCATGCTCCAAATAAGGTATATAGAAGTTTATCCCAAGCCTGAAGAAGGTACTAGGGTGGTTATCCAAAGAATTGCATGCGACGCATGTCTTGGTGTGTATCCTTTACATAAGATTTATATAATTATACTTAGGCCACACTTTATGATATTATTTGATTATATGATCTTATTTTATTCTCCCATGTATCATTTTTCTTTGAATCTTGTATGATTCATGGATTATACACTACTGATATTTATACTATAACTCATGATTATGACCTTTGAATTGTGGGGAATGGTTTTTAAATGTTAATCTCAAGTTCTCATACTCTTACGATCATTTTATTATTAAACTATTATTGATATCTTCCTTATTTACCATTACTAAGAATCTGATCTCACACTTTATTATATTTTCTTTTCACTAGTATATGAATGGATTTTTTAAGTATGATATTTTTAAAAGGGTAAAAGTTATGAAGAAATTAATGGGAAATGAGGTAGATAAATTATGTACATTTTTATGTATCAATATATCTATTTATACTAAAACCTTAGGGTTTTGGCTTGGATCATAATGATATGTAAAGAATACTTATCTAATAATATGTAATATTTATGTATGAAATGGTTGGGTCACCTATTCATGACCTATGGAAATGGAAATATAATAAAGGACGATCTTGGAATTATAGTTGAAGAAACCATTGCAGATAATAATCAAGAATCAGAAGTGGTTAATAGATAAGAATAATGTTATGAGAACATGACCATAAGATATGAAATTCATACCTAATCAATAAAAGATCATTAATCATGATTCATGAAATGAGGCATTTTCATAACAAAACACATAGGTCAAAAGTGTGTGGAATCACCAATATCCAGTCATGATCCATGAGTATATATCATAATAATAAGACATAATTTTGGTTCATAATCATAGGAAAAAAATCATTTCTTTAGTCAATGCACACTATGAAGAATATCATAGTGTACTGAGACCCATTTTGGATTGGGTTCACTTCCCATTTGTAACAAAATAATGTTTTATAATGTATATTTATTTTAAATAATTATTATGTTCCATAGCATGTACCATATGAAACACCAAGATTAAAATAATCGTGATAAACTATGGAAATATTATTATTCAAATATTAACATTGTAATATAATCATGGGTTTCAAGGTTATGAATCTAAGTAAGCACATTATGAAATATATTTAAAAAAATTTCCATTATTTAATTTTTTTTATTTCCTAAGATATAAGCAATAAATTTTGAAATATAATAATTATATCACATAATGTTAAGAAGTGATAAGTTTCAACGTGTCCATATTTTTATAAAGGGATTTCCTAAAATTTTGTAATTTTATTTTAAAATAAATATTGATGACTATTATATTTTGAATTTTAAGAAATTAAATTCATTTTTGGATTCATAATATCATAATTATATTTTCATTAGATTTAGAATTTTTTTTCATAAACATTGAAAATTATATATTTTACAGATAATGTCACTTTTATAGAATTATCATAATATAAGAATGACTTAAATTATTATAAGAACTTTCTTATGGAACCAATATTTATTAAATAATTAATATAATTTATTTAAACAAATAATATTAAACAATTAACCTTTTTTAGACTTTTTTAAATCTAAGAATGTTTTTTATTCAAATAAAAATAATTTTTTGTAATACTTTTAAATCAAGTATTTATAAGAATACATTTGGTTTTGATATGGTTTTGATGTCAAATAATATTAAATTTACTAAAATTATTCTAAATAATTATATGGGAATCAACATTATATTCCATTTCATTATAGAATAATTTTTACTAAAAATGGATATTATTGACTTTTAAAAAAATTATTTTAAATGTAATATTTATCAAATATGAAAATTGAATCATTGAAAATGGATTAAAAAATCCGTATCATCATGTTCAATTTTTTTAATATGTTTCATTTCGTTATTACCATAATGAATATTAATTGTTTTAAATTTTTATCACCTCATTAAATGTTTAAATGGGTTGATTAGGGTTAAAACTATTGGATAAGATATCCTAATCTTTGAAAAACAAGAATTTATTTTATTTTATAAGTGAATTTTGAATTAACTCAGCCTTTTTTTAAAATATTTCAATTTGGTACCACTTTCCATTTATAATGACCCTTACATTATTTTAAGTAAATAATAAGTACAAAATGTCTCCCTATTTATTTTAATATCTCTATTGTGTTTATATAATATTAAAAATATTATTTGAACTCTTCAAAATATTTATTTAGAATATGAATAATTTTTTTATTATGTTAATATATATTAAATGTTTTTAATGGTATAATTACCTAAAATATTTATGCACCAAAAATTCAACACTTGTGAAAATAAGTGAAAAATAAAAGTAAATAAATTTAAAATATTAAAAGCGATGTGTTTTGATACGTTGAAGCCTTGAATGAATTCTATGTATCCAAATGAAATGAAATTAATGCTTTGAATATTAATATATGAAATAATTTTTGATTTTTAT
Source organism: Viscum album (assembly GCA_963277665.1). NCBI lineage: Eukaryota > Viridiplantae > Streptophyta > Magnoliopsida > Santalales > Viscaceae > Viscum > Viscum album. The sequence continues at coordinate 67,635,923 of OY728127.1, read as the reverse complement.
GTATTTAGTGTCAATTCATGTGAATATTTCCTTAAATAACATTAAGGAATAAATTTGTCAAACACAATTTAATAAATTGTTTTAAAAACAACAAAAAAGACAAATTTGATTAATTAATGAAAATTGTTCAATAATATCAATCATTTTCTAATTATTATCCAGTTTTCAAAATATATTGAAATTATTTTCCCTTAAAAACTATGAATCATGCAACCACTATTAGGTATAATAGGGTTTACAAGAGGATAAATTATAGAGATAAAGGTTAAATTTTTAAAAAAATCAAAATACTATTTTTTGAAATGATTTTTCACCATATATCAGGAAACCTTTTATGTTAACCTAACTTTTATCCACATTACAATGAAATTTACCACATGTTATTTCAATGTTTATAATAATTACATGTGATTCTCTCCCCTCATTTATAAATAGGGGCATTTTTTTCTCTCTTGTTCACACCTTAATGGGTCTATTAGCTCAACCAAACCTAAAAAATATATCTTCTAACCATATTTATCAATTTTTTTTGATATTATGGTCTTCTTAATTGAAAAATACAATAATCTATAAAATGATAACCAGTGAAGGTTTCTAAAGGTATAGGTAATCATCATCACCAAAACAAATTAATTTTATTTATTCTTCTAAATCACACTAATAATCTCTAACTATACTTCATTTTTCACATAAGTAACATTATCTTAATGAAATTTAATTATTTTAATTTAATAAAAAAATATTTATCATTCATCGCAAAGGAAAATGAAAATGTCATCCTACGTATGTAAATAATAACATCTCCACAGCCAACACATTTAATTTTTCATCACCAACTCTCATGGATGGTTATTTAGATGGGTTAAATTATTATATATTATTTTGATGTAATTTATAATGATTCATTATCAATTAAATGTTATCTAACTTATAAGACTCACATCCACATCAAGACAATATTGTCGCTCATTTGTACATGTAAACTATCATCGCTACGAAGCGATGTGATTAATTTTTCATTTTTGGTTAACATGGATGGTAATGAGGATATATTTATATATTATATATATAATATTATTATGATTCTGTAAGGTTAAATTATTATTTACCTTTATTAATTTCTATTCATTAGTAAATGAAAACTTTACCCCAGTGTATATATGAACTACCATCTCCATGAAGTGTTTTAATATAATTTTCAACACCATGGTATATGAATGGTTATAATAATGTACATATTTAATAAATTAGAAACTTATTACATGAATAATAATATAGATATGATGAAACTATGATCTTGGATCATGGATAGAAATTTATGAAAAATGCATGTAGGAAAACTGAACTGTGAACACCCAAAATGATGATTTTAGGGAAGAATTATTAATAAAGTATTAATTAATATATATATATATATATGAATTGTATTTGGTATAAAAATTAAAATGTTTTAGGAATAATCATGAATGTAGTTTATAATTTATTAGTTAAATTTAATTTTACACAAAAATCAATTTAATTTTCTCTCATTCGTGAGGATTAGATTTAGTGATTACCCAAACTGTTAAGATTTATCTCAATATAGTCCCATTGAGTCATATATCATGTTGCAAACCAATTTTTGTTTACATGGTTTATTTAATACCCCTTTTAAATATAATATCCAAACTATATTTATATTTATCATATTTAATGTTTTTTGTAGTTCATTCGTTCTTTGTGGTTATGATTAAAAATTTACCAAATCGGTAAGGGTTAATGTTATAATAAATATTATTTTTATTATTTTATAATTTATTTTAAATTTATGGAAATAATATGAACTTTATAATTTAACCCATTTTATTTTATGAAAAAAAATTTCATGATGTTTTTTATATATTTCGTCTTTTAAGTTAGGAATAATTATCTTGCTCATCTGTAATCTTTAAAAAATCAAAAAAATCCTTTATATGATAAAATGATTTCATGAAGTCATATTAAACCATATTTAACAATATTTTCAAATTTTATTTAAAAATAGTAATTTTTATAATGTTTTTTTTAAATCATGTTACTTAGGACATTTTATGAAAAGTGTAAATGGAATTTTTATTTTAATATTTACTGAATGCCTATCTTTTCCCTCCATATTGAATGTTATATTACTTTAATATTAATTTAAAAGTTTCTACGGATATTTAAAAAAATTATTTTACTCAATATTATGAAAGTTATTTCTTTTTAAAGATACCGTAGGAAAATAATAGTTTCGCCTATCTTTAAAGAAATGTTCAAATACTCTTCTACAAGAATTATTCTCCTATTTAAACATCATTTAATGTTTCACAATATCCATTATGGATTTCTTTTATAATGATACCATCCAAAATATATCTCTAGATTTATTATGGTAAATAAATTTTAAGAATGTGATTATGAATACTATATCTTTACATCAGTCAATTAGAATTTTATGTAATAATGGATGTTTTTATAATACCATCTGAATAGTTTATCTTTATATATTATGATTATATACTCATAAAGTTTCTATTAAACACTTTTAATTTTTATATATTATCTGTTGATATGTTCACAAGGATCATGATTTATTATTCTTGATTCTATATCCTTCCGAATTATGTCTTTTTTATGAAAATGTCATATAATGTACCTCATGATTAATGATCTATAAATAATGAAGAATGAATTCCATTAATTATGAAGATTCCCTCATACAATTATTTTAATCTGGTCAATAAATATTATCATTAATTATTTTATCCCATTCTTACTCTTATTAAGAATCTATAATGACACATGACCTTAACACATATTATTTAAAAAAATTATATAAACATCCATTAATTACTACTCAAAGATTAATATTCCAAGTTTATTTGGAATACATGGTATATAAAGCATTGAAATAACATAAAATATTTATTTTTTATTTAACTTATTGGGATTATAAATCTATTTGAACTTCTAAAACTATATAAGATAACCTAAGAAATACATAAAATAAAGGGATAATCAAAAAACCTGGTATGGGAATAAACATAAGAAAGTAATATAATTTTTGGGTCAAATGTATAACATGATATCAAAAAAGATAAGTATCATAATTAATTATATGGGAACATAACATAAAAAACATGGTATCATATGATAATAAAAATATAGAAAATGTGTAAAAAAACAAAAAATGACATAAATAATATGTTAACATTAACTTCTAAGACAACATCACTATAAGAACCCATATCTTCTTTCTCAGGTATATTTTCATTTTCTGGTCGTTTTAGAGAAAAAGAGGTATTTTTGGAAATTTTCGAAGTATACGTCGTGTACTTTATGAGTACACGCCGTGTACTCGATTACCATAGGTAGCTGTGTGTAGGCCGTGTAGTGGTCATGCACATGGACTTGTGGGGGTGACCTGGATGCCCCTTAAAGTGGAGTACGAAAATGAAAAGTACACGCCATGTACTTTAAAAATACATGTCGTGTATTTTCTTATTTTTTCATTAAACGGACCGGGGTTGTGTCTTATCAATAGAAACATGTTCTTCTTTGACTTCTTCGTCTAAGAGAATCATATGACCGTATATATTTGATGAACCCCCGAGCAAGAACCCGTCCTCCGAATTGAAAACCTTCGGTTGTGTTGGAATCACATCAGTAAGTTTTATTTTCTCCTAGAGAATTATATTCTGATTTCTCGTCTCTTGTGAGATATCGTGGGGTGAACATTTTTGACATTTTTGTAGATCTAGCACATTCTTGGTCAATCAAAGGGCCGACGCCGGATTATATTGATCTCCCAACATCGAGGTAGGTGGTTTGTTCCTTTCTGTTGAAAGTGTTTGAGTATTATGTTGAATTTTTCCCAATTCCCTTGAATGGGGTATTGTGTGATTACCGGTTTAACCCTGTTAATTTCATGTTGTGCAGATATATGTAAATAGAGGCTAATTAGATGTGAAAAGGGGTTTTTTCTATGAATTGGATGTGTTTTTCCATTTAAGTTCGGTTTATCGCCATTTGGTCCGGTTTATCCATTAGGATTCATTGACGTTTCCCATGCCTAATACTATTGGATGGAGTGATTATTTTTTATATGACATGCTAGAGATGTTATATACTATTTATCCAAGTAGTTCTTGAGGTTCACTTTGGTCGTATTGCATTGCAATGCTCGTTGACTTACACAGGGCCGTGAGAATATAGTGTAATAGACTATAAAGAGAATTGATCGAGGGAGCTTCCTCAGAGAGCCTTTGAGAACATTAGGCTATAGGGAGAATTTATCGAGTGAGCTTCCTTAGATATTCTTTGAACAATATTAGACTATAAGGCAAATTGACTGAGAGATCTTCCTCAGAGAGTCTTTGAACCATTTTAGACTATAAGGTGAATTGACGGAGTGAGCTTCCTCAGAGAGTCTTTGACCACTTGTGGCGATAAAGGGAATAGACCATGTGTGCTTCCTCAGAGATTCCTTGAATACCTTAGACTATAAGGGGAATTAACATGTGAGATTCCTCAGAGAGTCTTTTTAATGCTTGGGACTATAGGGGGAATTGACTAAGAGAGCTTCCTCAGAGATTCTCTGTAGTATCCTTGTTTGATTGAACCAGAGGGGTTAGGCTGCGAGAACTACCTAGAGGTTTACCTGCTTGTTTTTCTATTTTTGATATATGGAATTGATTTCATTTAAACTGTAGTACAGGTTACTGCTGAGTACTTCCTTCTTTACTGTGTCCTTTTGTTTATTAACTGCCATATATTCACTGACTGTTAGGCACATATATTGTTGTGATTTCCTACTGGGATTTAGTCTCACACCCTGTTTGGGCTATGCATTTTGGCCCAAACAGACTATATTGCTACAGGTATAGATAAGGGCAAGCACCCTTCTACTTCAGGTACATGATATTATGTGGAGTTGGAGAGCATGGGACCAAGCTGAGGCTCACGATGTTGAAGATTCATTTACCTATTTTATTTTGTACTTGGGATTAGTATTGTTTTGTATTCAGAATTGTGATGTATTTGGCTGTTTTCCTTGACATATGTACCATGCATCATTTATATATATATACCATCTAGCTATTTATTTCTTTAGACTTCCATTATTTACATTCGTACGGATTATTACCACACCCGCTGTTGTCATCTGTTTTTCTCTTCCACTGTATTACTCTGCCAATGGGGGCATAGATTCCCTAATATCACACCCAAGGCCCTCGCTTCTAGATGGTAGCCTCTGGCATTCTAGGAAATGTGCTTGAGTCTATGTGACAAATCGGGTACGGGGCACCTCTGGGTGGCTTCCGGAACTAAACATTACAAAGTGGTATCAGAGGAGATTCTTTTCTTCTTGACTTACTATTTGGAGCCTATAGTCTGGGATAGGATGGAAGAGGTACTCGGTAATTATCTTTTCCTATGAGTAGCTAACCAGTGTACAGGGAAAATTCAATCAGCCTCATTGTTTCCGACGCTTTCATCGGGGCACGCGCGCACGTCCGTTCGTGGAGGAGGACGCGCGGCGCTTTGTTGCCCCGAATTCCTGCTTTCCAAAGGCGGGCGGCATTCGCTCCATATTCAGGGACGTCTGCTCCTTGATTGAAACGGGATGATGGGATGTCGGTTCTTCCTCCTGTGGATTCCTCCTCAGAAATTGTCACCTAGTCTGGGTCTCCCTCATAGATTTAATACGTAGTTCGTCAAACTCTTCCCAGTGCCATGTCTCCATGGACGCCGGTTAATTACACTTCTTCTGTCGGGACATTCCAAAGGGTCTGGTCAGGGCAGAAACCTTCATTCGGGGAGTAGTTACGTTGAGGCATCAGTAGCGTGTCTGGATACTGGGGAACCTGGCATGTCTGTCTGTTATCCCTGGTCACAGGGCTTCTCGAGGGCGTGGAAGCCCGAGGCATCCCACATCGAGCGCGGGGAATTATATTCCATAGACACATATCCGAGGTTTTCCTCAGCTTCCTGTGTTCAACACATGGTATTTCGTGAGTTTAACATCTAGCGGAGATGGATCAACCCAACCAGAGCATTAGCTAGGATAGATCGGATTGAGGGATTCTCATTGAAGGGATGTCGATACCGGGGCCAGCCCATGGTCAGCTGTGAAGAAGAGCGTACCGACATGGTCTCACCGAGATAATACGGTCCGGGTGAGAATCAGGATGGGTGATAGGTTGATGAATAGAATGGATGGGGAGTGAAATGGGACCATCGCAGGGGCGATGGTGAAGTTGGGCTTGAACCTTGAAGAGGCTTCCTACGTATCCTCGTGGCAGGGAATCAAAGTCCGCATAGTTCGGGATGGTGCCGGTAAACCGACGTGAAGTTGGGCCTTGGCCCGATGAATGTCGTCGGCGAACCAGCGTGAAGGTGGACCTTGGTCCGATGGGCATCGTCAGCGTACCGACGTGAGGGTGGACCTTGGTCCAATGAGTAGTGGGCTTGAGCCTCTGGAAGGCTTCCTACGTACCATGCCTTGACATGGATCAAAGACCCCGTAGTTCAAAGGGTTTCATCGGTGAACTGACGTGAAAGTAGGCCCGTGGGTCCACTAATGGTGGGCTTGAACCTTGGGAAGATTTCCTACGTAACATGCCTTGACATGGATCAAATTCCTCGTAGTTCAAAGGGTTGATAGAATACAGTTTAACGTCATGTGGGACGATAGTGAACCCTGACGTGAATAAACGATGGGCGGTGGGTGTCGGCGAGCCGATGTAAATGAGGGACCTTGGTCCAATGGGAGATGGGCTTGAGGATGGGGGCCTGGCACACCGACTATGAGACGGTTTGGGCCAATGATTGTTGGTCTTGAACCTCAGGGAGGCTTCCTACGTACCATGCCTTGACACGAATCAAAGTCTTCGTATTTCGGATTGGGGAATACAGTTTAACATCATGCGGGACGGGGGTGAACCGACGTGAATGAGGTCGGTACGATTGGATGGTGGGTTTGAACCTCGTAGAGGCTTCCTACGTACCATGCCTTGACATGGATCAAAGACCTCGTAGTTCGGGTTAGTCACAACAGCTTGCCGTCGGACTGGAATTGCAGTTTAACGTCGTGCTGGACGTAGGTAGAACAAAACGTGAATTGGATGATGGGTGGGCTTGAACCTCGTGGAGGATTCCTACGTACCACGCCTTGACATGGATCAAAGACCTCGTAGTTCAAATGGGGCTTTGTCGGCGAACTGATGTGAAAGTGGACCTTGGTCCAATGAGTGGTGGGCTTGAACCTTTGGAAGGTTTCCTACGTACCATTCCTTGACATGGATCAAAGACCTCGTAGTTTAGGTGGGAATGGGTGTGCAGTTTAATGTCATGCGGGACAAAAGGAGGCATACAGTTTAACGTCATGCTAGACGAAGGCATGCAGTTTAACGTCATACTGGACAAGGGAGAAACTCGACGTGAATGAACGACCGAGCAATGTGTGGCTTGAATCTCATGGAGGCTTTCTACGTACCATGCCTTGACATGGATCAAAGTCCTCGTAGTTCGCTAGATGGGTTGCAATGGCTTTCCATTGGACCGGAATGCAGTTTATCGCCATGCTGGACGGGAATGAGACCCGACGTGAATAAATGACGGGTGTGCTTGAACCTCATGGAGGCTTCCTAAGTACCATGCCTTGACATAGATCAAATTCCTCGTAGTTCGTTAGAGGAGGGGGTCAGGGTCGGTGCTCACTCTAAGCCCACGTGAGTCATGCTCGGTGTGAGAAACAAGAGGTTGCAAGGACCTGACGATCACGTCGCGAAGGATGCGTCTGTGAGAAGCAAAGAGGGGCTTACGCGTTAGGCGGACCATGGTGCTGGGACTTACTCCAGGATGGAGGCCCATGGTGCGACAAATCGTGGGAAAGATGGACCTTAGTCCAATGATGGGAGGTTCCTCGTTCCCTATCACGCCCTCTACTGACCTTGGTAGTGGAGAAGTACGGAGATGCAGAGGTGCAGCCATCCGTTGGGGAACTAGGGTCGCCCTTCTTCTACGAACATACCCCACTCCGATAAGGAGGATATCATACCTTGTGGATGGGTGATTCCATTCCTGTGGAGACAAGTGGTGTAAATAATGTTCGAGCTGGGGGGACCCTTCGTGAGGGAGACGAGGTCGGATCACAATTTAACGTCATGTGTTGAGGACGTGGTGCTTGGTAGTTTAACGTCCTTCAGCTTGGACGAGGTGGGTTCACTCCACACCCCTAGGTCTTACATAACCGGTACCCTCTAGTCCTTGGGGAAGGGAAGGTACCAGTAAGGCCGTGGTTAAGGGGGGTTGTGGAACGAACCATCGAGGGGTCCACGTTAGCGTGGATATGCGAAATAGCAATAGCCGTTAGCGTGCCTATGCGAAGAAGCGTTAGGCGAAGCAACGCTACGTGTGGTATTGTCCATGGGACTTTGAAATAACATCGTGCAAACTTGGAGGGTCGCACGGGAAGAGGAATCGCTAAGCAAAGGAGTGTGCTTCGCGAAGTGGAGTGCCTTGGCCTTAGCATGGGGCATAGGTGTGAGTGGAAGGTGCTTCACGAAGTGGAACAGTGTTTGCGGAGCACTGCCTCGCAAAGAAGGGGTGCCTCGCGAAGCAGGGTCCTACGAAGCAGTGTGCTTCGCGATGTGTAGCGATCCTGCCTTAGCATAGGGATCACTAGAATGGGTTGGGTGTTTCGCGAAGCATAAACTCTCCGCGGCTGCCCGGGTTCCCTTGGGAATCCCCTTCCTTCGCGAATGCCCTTGAGCTTCGCGAAGGGCATCCCTCTCGGAAGAGGGGCTCAAAATGAGACAATGCAGAGGCGTGTCGCGAAGTAGAAGTACCTCGAGGAGCTCATGATTCCCGGGGCAAAGAGTGCTTCGCGATTCGGGAGAGGAGAAGCCGAAAGGTTGGATTGTCCGTCTCTCAGGACTCAGGGAGAGTCCAGTATTTATAGGCAAGGGGCGCCGCGAAGCAGAACTCACGCGCCGCCTCCAGTGCTTCGCGGTGCGCTCGCGAACGTCAACGCCGTCCGCGGAGGGTACCGCCTCTGGAGCTTCGTGGCGGCTCGCGAACGTCAAATGTGTTCGCGGAGGATTACCGCCTCTGGAGCTTCACGGCGGCTCAGGAACGTCAAATGCATTCGCGGAGCATTACCGCCTCTGGAGCTTCGCGAGGCCACGATGATCAAGGCCCTTCGCGTCGGTCCTTCGCGACGGTGCTTCGCGAGGGGGCTTCGCGAGGCAGCGTGCCAGCCTTCTTTTTCGTTCCTTCCTTTCATGCAATACTTTGGCACCAACAAATGCCCCCCCTCAGACTTGGAGCCGCGGAGGGAGAAGGGTCGAAGTCTGAGGGAAAATCTCCAAAATTGTCGGTGGTTCACGAAGCGGCTACGCGAAGGGTGCCCACGGTGCTGACCGGGGCCACAGATCCAGACGCGCCGCGATGCTCCGCATGGGTGATGCACGCCGCGATGCTCCGGGGTCACCGCCTATAAATAGGGGGGTCGACCTCTTTTGTCTTCACGTGACTTCCTTGTATTTTTGTGCTCTCGACTTCGTGAAGCTCCGTGTACTCTGCGACAGCCCTCCGCGAATCGAGCTTCGCGGCGAACCGCGGGTCTCCGACTCCGCGTCCGCGCCAAGCGAACCTCTGCATGTCAGCCTTGGCCAGACTTCACGGCTTTGTCTCGCGACCGATCTTCGCGATCCGGCTTCGCGATTCAGCTTCGCGGTCGAGCTTCGCGATCCAGCTGAAAAAAATTCTTTTCTGAGGGCCAGAGTTAAAATGGCCCATCAAGAGGCTGTATTGGGGGTGCTTGCGGATGCTGCTCACCGAGATGAGATGGCCAACTGTCCAGGCCTGGGGGAGATGATCCGAAGCCACTCGGACCACAATTCTTTGACAGATCTGCTTTCGGAGGGTCAGAAGGATTATCCGCAGTGCAAGAAACTACATTTGTACGGCTTCGGGCTGAGGGATGACGTCTTTATCCCTGAGGCGAGTAGCGACGAACCAACTTGCTGGTTCAGGAGCATACCATGCCAGCACCAATGGTTCAGGGCTGCCCATGGTCACGCACAAGAGAACTTCACACCGGTTACCGCTGACTGTCTCTACAACCATGTAAACAACATTGATGGGAAGCCACTGCGTCCGGAGATGTCCCCTCCTCTCTACCGTACCATGCTGAAGGCGGCTTTGCAGGATTCGAAGAAGGGATGGTCCGATGAGTGGGACCTGCGCCAGGGCGGCAACTTTACTGATGACTGGGCCTGGGCCTACTGGGTAGGTGCTCATGCGAGGAGTTTGGGGCTGAGCTGAGGAGAGTGGGGTTGTATGAGGCGGCATGGGCCTCCCAATTCCACATTTACCAACCGAAGCAACTGATGTCGGAGCTGCTGAGCAGATGGTCGTCTAGGACCAACACTTTTCACCTACATCACGGGGAGGTGGGCATCAGCCTGTGGGATGTCCACCAGATTTCTGGGGTTCCGATCTTGGGGGCCATGTATGAAGAATTCCTCCCCGTCGTCAGCACGTGGGGGGATATGGAGAAAATGCCGCGACTGGCGTCAGCGCTGATGGCACTTGTCCTTGGAGAGGATAAGGAGGCGGTGAGGGATGTCCACTTTAGGAGGTGGTTCAAATGCTTCCTGAATTTCCCAGAGAATCGAGAGTTCCCTCCAAGGCCTCGAACTTTTCCAAGGGTGGCCCAACAGGGCAAGGGGCACTCGTATTGGCGGGTCTTGGAGGACAGCCAATGGAAGTCTTGGGGTTTCAGTGTCAGCACTGAACAACAGCCGATAGTCAGGCTGGAAGTGTTCATCGCGGCTCTCATCTGTAGTTGGATCCTACCGGTGAGAGATACAAGCATGGGGGTACGACCCAGCTCGTTTATCATGGCGTCGATGTTGTCCATGGGGCAGCGGATCAATCTGGGGATTCCGATGCTCACCAAAATGTACAGAATGCTGCGGCATATTAGCAAGGGCAAAAAGACTCCAAGGATATATGGGCCCTTCCACCTCCTGTATGGGTGGATCGCAGCGCATATCAGGGGGATTTACGAGTATCCAAACCCCATTTTGCCACCGGGATCAAACATCCGCCCCTCCATCCTGAACGCGGTCGGGAGCTTCCCGTTCAAGCTGGCCGTTCTGATGGTGCTGAATCGGGTGTGGAGGGTGGATGAGTTCAACTTCCACCCCTTCCCATTGCCGACAGGGATGCTTACTGATGATGGAAAGGGAACGGAAGAACATCGGGCTTACCTCCTGGACTTCTGAGGTGGAGTTTTGGTGGCGTGAATAGATCGTGAGCCACTCTGTGAACCATACACCCCGCATCGGTTTGCAAGGCAGTTCCGGTGCCTCCAGCGACTGACCCCGCAGGTCTACTGGGAGGTGAGTAACGAGGAGCACCCATGTGTGATGAGGCAGTTGTGGCTCATGTTCACACAGGAAGGTGGAAAGATGCGGATTGCATTGCCTCTGTCCACCGCCGCTTTCGGATTGGTGAAGGAGTACACCAGGAGTTGGGAGGCTGCTTACCCAGGGGAGATGCTGAAGCAACCAACTATCCAGGTCGGTGACGGTGGTCCTCCTCTATCTCGAGGTCGGGGTCGGAGGGCAGCTAGGGACGCTCGCGGTAGCGGGGCTGCCATGGCGGCGAGACCCGCACCGGCCGAGCGTATGGAAACAGCGGTGGATCCGATGATTCCGGAAGAGCAGGGTCATCCGGAGGGGTGGCCACCGAGAGGATTTCGTAGGATATCCACTCAGGCTTCGGGGAAGCGCCTGCGTCATATCGACATGACAGAGGATACCGTCTTCCCGGAAGCTTGGGACATTTGGGATGTCAACCGGTAATTCCTCAGCCCACCCGAGATATGGGCCCACCTGAATCACCTCGGAATGGAATTACCGGGCATAGGCCTAGTCCGGGCTGGATTCATGGCGTCTCCGGCGGAGGCATCACAGTACCTGGACGAACTGGAGGATTACGTCCACTCCAGTGGTGTCCCTCGCCCAATGACAGACCGGGTGAGGGTACTGTTGAATCAGACGGTCCCCCCACAGTTATCGGCTACCGATCTGAGGGAGCACTTCCCCTTGCCGGAAGAATCAGAGGACTCCTCTCGGGAGGATGAGGCTGGAGGAGGGATCCCGTTGGACGAGGGCGAGGTCGGAGACCGAGGCTCATAATCCGACGATTCCGCGGAGGCTCTCGAGGTAGCATTCTGAACTTCTTTCCTTACGTTCTGTTCTTGGGTCATTATGGACTTCTCACCAATGTTTGAGCCATGCAGTAGGAACTTGTTCGCAGGCCTCGTTCTCGCTCCTTGGCGGGTGATGATGCGGGACCGTCAGAACCTGCGCCTATGGCTGCGTCTAGTTCCGCGTCTGGTGGGACCAGAGCGCCCGAGGTGGCTCCTCTGAAATCTCCAGACCTTCCAACAGTATACGGAGGGCCTCACCTCGGGGTCCCGTCAGTACCGTCTCAAGATCAGTGCCCGGAGGTCGATCTCCGTAAGTCTCCTCTACCGGTCTCCTCGTTGTCACATGTAGACCATGCCAACTAACGTTTGTCCCTCTCTGTCGTACAGTTCTTCGACTGGCGTGGGCCGCTGCGACAAGACTAGTCGGGATGTCTGGTGGCGTCCCTCCTAGGGGCATGCCGGTGATGGTGGCGATAGTCCCCCCATCTCCTCAAGTTGTGACGCACATTATCACAGGCGGGACCACCGGCGGGGCTATACCCGAAGTCATTGAGGTGGATTCCGAGGAAGAGGATCAACTGGTCGGTCCCAGTCCTGTCGCACCTACTTCAGCGCTAGGTGTCGTACTGGATTCAACACCGGATTTTGATCCTGCCGAGGATTTCTTGCGGGCGTACCCTGCGTACGAGCCTGCCAATCGCGCAGACTGGGACGAAACGGCCTCCGACGAGGAAGACAACAGCATAGTCTACCGTCGGTGGTGGAAGCTGATCGCGCGCTTTATCGAGGACACTCTCCAAGAGCAATGGCTGGCCGAAATGGATAGAATCCGCTCGCGGATGCGCGAACTATGTGCTGGGGGGGTGGATGCCCAACGTCCTCACGCCCTCATCCGAGATCTTATGGCTAAGAAGATCCGGGAGCATGATCGTGGGCTCAGCGTGGGCTGGCAGTGGAGGAAGGCGACCAGTATCAAGAAGCTCCAGGAGGCTAAAGTCGAGGTTCAACAGATGCAGACCCGAGCAGACGAACTTTCAGCCTCTCTTAATGCACAATCTGAGCTGGTCTCACGGTTGAAGGCCCAGCTGGCAGAGGCAGAAGAGCATATGAGGCAGACCTCTGGAGAGATGGTTGCCGTTCAAGCTGGCGCGGAGAGGGCCAAAGCCAGGACTGACAAACTGCGCCCCACCGCTGCTAAGGAGGAGCGGGAGATGATTCAGCGGCAGCAAGCCTTGGATGCCACAAGTCAACGGGTGGCAGAGCTGCAACGCTCTTTTAACGGGGTCAACCAGTACATGGGGGGAATCGACCCCCGAGTATTGTAACAAACCCATAAACCTTTTATTGGTACTTTCGTGCTTCAAATTTTTTTCTTTGTTTTGAATGTCGTAGCGCGCATGATTTCCACTATTGAATTACCTTGTTACATCCCTACAATGTTTGCAGGACGTTCGGCAACAATTCCCCAAGCCCACGTGAGTCGAGCCCGATGTACAGGATTCAGATTACCAGTCCGGAATTCTGAGAGATGGGAAAGTCTTGATTGGAGAAGGAACTTTCAGGATGGCCGAATTACTGTTCCCTCGGCGTGCTCTTATGCACGAACAGGGCAATGCCAGGGGTGCTGAAATTGGTCCAAACAGATGAAAATGGGATGTGTGAATCATGATACCCAAGATTCAGAACACTGTGGGAATGACGTGACAATAAGGGAAAACCGTTAACCTTGGAGGAGAAGCGGTATCCTTACTGCGTTAGCCTGTAATGGGGACAACAAATGAGGGTCGACCGTTGACCATGTTCGAAACACGGGACTATGTCACAAATGTTGTCGATCAATCCTTTGGGACGTTGGACCAGGACAGTTGGAGGACCATAGGTCACAAATCCATACTGTTAGGGGGTCCTTCCAGACATGACCCGTCTTCCGGAACGTTGGCCCAGGATGGTAGGTGAGCCGATACGGCATGAGACCAGGCTGTTAGGGGGTTTCCTTCAGACATGAAAGGGGACGAGGGTCCGAATAAGGGGCACGCAAAGCATGGAATATGGAGTGGTGGTCTGTCTGAACAGAATCCAACACTTAGGTAGTTACACCACCGTGGTGGGAGTATGCCATATGGGCGTATCGGTTTGATCGTGGATCATTCCTTCTTTCAGACAGGGCCTCTCTGGCGAGGGGATCTGTCACTTCCCAATGGGATCTTGGGGCATCCTGAACTTGTTCAGGGTAGAACCGCAGTTTAATGTCATGCGTTGAGGACACATAGACTCCTGTAGTTTAACGTCATACGATAGGATGTGGAATAAGAGGGAAGGAAGCATGTTTCGGTGTCGATATGAAACCGACGCGAATGAGGACTTGGAGTCCAAGTCATACCACATACCCCCTGAGGAAACTCTCCAGGTCGAGGGACCAAGAGTGAGGATTGGGCTGGGCTCGAAGCAGAGTGGTCGGGAGTTCCTACCTATCTCATAAGTATGAGAATCAAGCCATACGTAGTTCTGAAAGGTGACATGGTAGGATACCAGTGTCAGGGGAAAAGGGGAGTGCGGGCGTGGCCCTTGCACTAAAAGAAGCGGAATTTGATGTATCTTTTTTGTTATTTAAGGTGAATGGTTTTTTTTTGTGAAGCGATAGGTCTAGAATAGTAGGCTGTGATGTCACCACAAGGATCAAGCCGTGATGGGCATTGAAAAATGGCATGGCACGTGACCAATACCCAATGTGATGTCCTCTACGACGAGGTCACCACAATGCAGTGCCATTTTTCGTCGTGCGGCCAGGACGATAATGTCACAGTTTAGGGTCGTATGACAGGACCAAGCATGCATTTTATCGTCATGCAGCGCAGACGTAGCAGAGACGATGCTAGGCGGGAAATGTGCGCATTGTTATAAAACACAATTGACGGAGACATGATCCCACATCAAATTGTACACCATTCGGAGAGGTAAACCTTAGGCTGAGGGGCCTATATAGTGGTAAGAGGTGAAACCGGGGGAGAGACTGGCTCCCTAAATAGGTTGTACCCGAAGACAAGGCATCCGGGCGGTCCTACGTATCCTATGAGGATGGGAATCAAGCCACACGTAGTTCTGAATGGATATTAGTTTATGGTCTTAGATCTCGGACCATGGTATCCTCGAAGGACGCCATATTGGGGCTTTTTCCTCCTGACATGCAAAGGTGCACTGAGGGATAGTGCCAAAAGTGTCGAGATTCCACCTGGACATGATGGGGTGGAAAATGATGTGAATCATGCGACAAAAATTCGGGGACTGAAGGGGATGGAGTGACGACAGAGGATTACTGGTGACCATGTTCGCAACACAGCATCCTATCGCGTTAGACTGAAATGGGGACAAACAAATGATCATCGACCGCTGACCGTATTCGCAAAGTGGGATTTTATCGATTTGTTGTCCAAAACCCTCGGGGGCATTGGCCCGTAACGGTAGGAGAGCCCTTGGGCGTTGTATCCAGGCCATTCTTGGGGGTCCCTCCGGATGTGAAAGGTCATGGAAGCTTGAATGGAGGGGAACACGAAGCTTGACAAGTGGAAGGAACTTTACCAAGTTGATTCTGACACTCTTGGTCCTAGACCAGAGTACTCTTAACACATGGGTGAACCACTGCAAGGGGTCAAGAGACTCAACTTGAGGGTAACCAAGAGATGGCGGGTTCCCGGGGAAAGGGGGCATGATGCCCAAAACCTTGTATCATACCTACATATCCCCCTCCTGGAGATGGATAGACCAAGTGGCCTAGGTGACCGGGAGATCATGAGATCTCTAAGAGGTGGGGCTGGACCCGAATCCTAGGCATTCAGGTGGTCCTACGTATCCCATGAGGATGGGAATCAACCCACACATAGTTCTGAAGGGTGCCTTTTAATGTCATGCGGGACAAGGAATAGGAGGGCTAACTCTCAAAATGGGGTGTGTGTGGTGCAGCTATTGCAAACCCGACGTAAATGAGGACGTAGTCCTACACTACGCCACGCGGTCCCGTGGTCGGGGTCCTGAAGGCAAGACCAGAGAAGTGAACTTGCTAAACTCAAGCTGGACCCAAAGACAAGGGGTCTGGGCATTCCTACGTATCCCATCAAGATAGGAATCAAGCTGAACGTAGTTCCATATGAGAATCTTAGTTTATGGTCTTAGAGTTCGGACTGTGGATGGTGACAACTCCCCGAGTAAGCACAGATGTCAACCCAATCCCTAAGCCCACGTGAGTTAAAATCGGTGTGGGAAACAAGGGGGGTATCCTCATCGCAATACTTGGGAAGCCCATCAAATGGGAGTCGGCAGAGAGCCCCGAAGGACACCTTTGACACAGCTTGTTCCCCCAACGCGTGGACGTGCACGGAGGAAAAGTACCAAGAGTCCCGAGACACTACTTGGACATGATGAAGTGATGAAGGGTGTGAATCTTGTACCTGACATTTTGGGCTTGATGGGTTGGCGTGGAGATAGAGGAAAACTGTTAACCATGGTGGAAACACAGCGTCCATATCGTGTTAGCCTGAGGTGGGAACAACAAATGAGCATCGACTGCTGACCATATTCGCAAAGCGGGATTTTATCGATTCGATGTCCGAAACCCTCGGGGCGTTGGCCCGTAATGGTAGGAGAGCCCTTGGGCGTAGTATCCAGGCCATTCTTGGGGATCCCTCTGGGTGTGAAAGATGCTGAAAGCCCTGATGCAGGGATACACAAAGCCTGGAACGCGAGTGCGGATGTGTCCGAGAAAAGCATGGCATTCCAGGTAATAAACCAGAGTACTCTTAAGCACATTGGTGAACCGCCGAAAAGGGATCGACGAAATAGCTCAGTAGGGGTAGGTACATGGCGTGGTCATTACGAGACCGACGTGAATGAGGACATAATCCCACACCACACCATATAATCCCCTCATGGAGGAAGGATAGGCCAAGGGGCCAAGATGGGATGAAGATTCCCGAGAGATGGGGATGGACCCGAATCCTGGACATTCAGGTGGTCCTATGTATCCCATGTGGATGGGAATCAAGCCACCCGTAATTCTCCAAATGTATTTTAACATCATACGGGACGAGAAGGGGAGTAATATACCCCTAAACAAGGGAGGTATATGGTATGAAGAAGAAGCCAACGTGAATGAGGACGTAGTCCCACACCACACCATACACTCCTATAAGAGAGGACCTGGGTCGTGGCCCGGAAAGGCCAAGGGGCCTGATGGTGGCCAGGAAAGCCTGACCTGCTTGTAGTTTAACGTCTTGCAATGAGGACGAAGGTCGGGGACCCAAGGGGGCCAAGGGGCCTGAGGCTGGGACTCGTAAGGGGAGGCATACGGCATGGTACAATCCCAACGTGAATGAGGACGTAGTCCTACACCACGCCGTACACCCCAGGTAAGAGGTTGGGTGCAGGGGCCCGAGAAGGCCAGGGGGCCTAAGGTCAGGCATCAGTCAGGAAGGCCTGACGGGTCTGCAGTTTAACGTCTTACATGAGGACGGGGGTCGGGGACCCGAGGAGGCCAAGGGGCCTGAGGCTGGGCCTCATAAGGGGAGGCGTACGGCATGGTACATGATCCTGATGTGAATGAGGACGTAGTCCCACAACACACCGTACACCCCTATGATAGATCGGGGCCATGGGCCCGATCGCTAGCACCACCCGGGGGGAAGTTTGTCACCTCAGGATGGGGCAGAATGAATCACTACACTCGATGTCTAAGACATCTCGGGGTGGACCAGAAGATCCAGGACACTGTTGACCATGTTCGAAACACAGCGTTTCTATGGTGACCCGTTATGGGAGCAACAAATGAGCGTCGACCGCTAACCAAATTCGCAACGCGGGACTTGTATCGGCTTGTTGCTTGAAAACCCTCGGGGGCATTGGCCCGTATCGGTAGGAGATCCCTTGGGCGTAGTATCCAGGCCGTTCTTGGGGATCCCTCTGGGTGTGCAAAAATGATGGAATCCTAGTCAAGGAGTGGGTGAAGCATAGCTGTATCCATCCACGAAAGAGGCAAACATCTCCAGGGGGGATGTGAAGTCGGGTCGAGGATTGCTCGATGTGAGTCGGGGCAAAAGTGCGCACCTTGTCATGTCTTGACCCGAGGGGCAGATTTTGGCTTTTGGGCTGGGCCAACGGACGAAATGTCCGGGCATTCCTACGTATCTCATGAGGATGAGAATCAATCCATATGTAGTTCTTGAAGGCCATACAGTTTAGCGTCGTGCGGTGAGGACGTGGGGGGATAGAAGAACGAGAGTGGGCACATGGTGTGACCCTTGCAATCCTTGTGCGAGCAGGGTCGTATGAGCAGGGCTAAGAAAGCCTTCCCCTCGCTACACAAGGAGCCTCCGAGGAAACTATTCCCAGGGGGAATAGTGGAAGAGAAAAGCTTGGGGCTGGGCTCAAGACGAGGCGTCCGAGCATTCCTACATATCCCATAAAGATGGGAATCAAGCCACACATAGTTCTTGAAGCGTAGTTTAACGTCATGCGGGACGAGGAGCATCTCATTTGGGGATATGTAAGGTACGGAAAGTAATCCGATGTGAATGAGGACGTAGTCCTACACTATACCATAAAATCCCACGAGAGGGTAAGTCGGGGAAAAACCAACTTGCAGTTTAACGTCTCGCGGTGAAGACGGGGGGGGGGGGGGGCAACGGCCCGAGGAGGCCAAGGGGCCTGAGGGTGAGCCTCGGTCAGGAAGGCCTGACTGGCTTGCAGTTTAACGTCTTGCAGGACAGAGATGCAGTTTATAGTCGTGCAGGACTTTACAGTTTAGAGTCATGTTGGACCATAATGTGCAGTTTAAGTTCATGCGGGACCGTTTCACAGTTTATCGTCTTGCGGGAAGAAGATGCAGTTTAAGGTCGTGCGGGACCAACTTGCAGTTTAGGGTCATGCAGGACCCTTTTTCCCTAGGTAAAGTATTGCTTGAGGAATTTGGCATTGGTGGGAGGGGTTATACGCTCTCCATCTGTGGTCACAAAGGAGTAAGCTCAATTGGGGTAAACCTTATGGATGATATAAGGCCCTTCCCATTTGGGTTCTAATTTGGGCGGTTTCCTACCGGGAATCATTGGCGCTCGAAGGGCCAGTACCAGGTCACCCTGTAGAAAAGAGCGGAGACGAACCTTCTTGTTGAAGTCCCTCGCTATCTTATCCTGATGCCTTTCCAGATTGTGCAGGGCACGAAGCTGGTTCTCGTCCAGTGCTTCTAATTAGGCTAGACGGATCTCGGCTACCTCATCTGATGTATGGTGGTCATAAAATGCAGTGCGTAACGACGGCAGCTGGATCTCAATGGGTAGGACGGCCTCAGCTCCATACACCAGGGAATATGGGGTCACCTGGGTAGAGTTGCGAGTCGTCGTCTGGTAAGCCCAGAGGGCGTTGGGGAGCTTGTCCGACCAACTTTTCTTTTTCTGACCAACCATCTTCGGCAGAATGTTGGAGAGGGTCTTGTTGAACACCTCGATCTTTCCATTCTCCTGTGCATGGTAGCGGGAGGTATGGTTCTATTGGATGTCGTACTTGGCGTACAATTTCTTCAATTCAGCTGCTCGGAAGTTGGTGCCGTTATTAGTGAGGACGGCGTGAGGTACCCCAAACCGGTGGATAATGTTGGAGCTCACAAAGTCAACGATGGAACGGGCCTTGACCTCTTTGAGCGGAACTGCCTCTGCCCACTTGGAGAAGAAATATGCAGCAGTCAGGATGAACCTACACTGGCGGGCTGTTGCCGGTGGACACGGTCCCACTATATCAAGTCCCCATACCGCAAATGGCCAAGAGTACTTGGTGGGGTAGAGGGGCTCCGGCGGCCGATGCAAGAAGTTGGCGTGTACTTGGCACGCGTGGCATCTCTTGGCATATCCAATACAATCATGGATCGTAGAGGGCCAAAAGTACCCCAATCTCCAGATTTGATGGGACAGCTTCGGCCCAGCTTGATGGGCGCCGCATGAACCGGCGTGAACCTCTTGAATAACTTGAGGTATCTCCCCTCCTTGGATGCAACGGAGGAGGAAACCATAGAAACTCTACTTATAAAGGATCTGTTCAAGACTGGGGCCATTCTGGAGGGTGAATTGCAGCGCGCGGCGTCGAATTCGCTCGCGCTCGGCCCGGTCGTCCGGGAGCTGACCATTTTGGAGATACTCGACAAAAGGTGCTCTCCAGTCGGGAGTGGCTTCAACCACTGCGTCTGACGAACCCTGGACCCCTGACGTGGAGGGTCCGGCGGTTAGATGACTTACCCGCAGGCTATCATGGTCCTCTTGGGTGACGGGGGAAATGACTCTCTGATGGGCCACATGTATGATCAAATAATCTTGTTCGGGTTCTGCGAGCGACGCGGCTAAGCCAGCCAGGGAGTCTGCTCGGCCGTTCTGCAACTGTGGGACATGGGTAACCTCTGGTCGAGAAGAGAACTGGGCCATTAGGTGGAGGGTGTACTCCAGCAATGGTGCGAGCTCCGGCTTCCTGACAACCTAGTCGCCATTAACCTGTTTGATTACCAGCTCAGAATCTCCCTTCACATGTAGACGGGGCACATGGATCTCAAGGGCCAACTCGAGGCCGGTGATGAGAGCTTGGTACTCTGCCTCCTTGTTCGTACAGCCTTCTGACAACAGGAACGAGTATGGCAGGACGGATTGCGCCGGGGTAATGAAGACAATACCCAGGCCCACTCTATTGAGCTTGGGATCATTGAGCCTCCTACCGGTGGGGCTCCGGGAGGCGCCGTCGAAATGAATTTGGCAACACGGGACTGCATGATCGACTGAGAGGATCGTCTCATCAGGGAAATCTAGGTCCAGGGATTGATCCGTGGAGGTTGTATGGGCAGCTAAAAAGTCTGCCAACGCCTGTCCCTTAATGGCCTTCTGAGGTACAAACCTGATGTCAAACTACTAGAGAATCACTGCCCACCGTGCTAGTCGGCCAGTCAGTATAGGGCGGTTCAGGATGTACTTCAGTGGGTCTACCCGGGAGACCAATTGCACCTCATGGTGCTGCAGGTAATGTCGCAACTTCTGCATGGAGAAGACGAGTGCAAGGAAACTCTTTTCGATAGGGGAGTATCTGACCTCCGTATCGAGAAGCATGCGGATGAGATAGTAGAGACTATTCTCAGTAGATACGTTATTCTTCTGGGCGAGCAGCGCACCGAGGGATCTCTCCAGGGCGGTCACACAAAGGACCAGCGGCTTTCCAGAGACGGGTGGCATCAAGACCAGAGGTTGGAGCAGGTACTGCTTGATTTCCTCGAAGGCGGTCCGACACTCCTCATCCCATTCATAGGCGGAACCCTTCTTTATGAGCCGGGAAAAGGGCTTACACTTGCCGGCCAGATTCGCGATGAATCGGCGTATATAGGCTAAGTGGCCTTGAAGGCCTCGAAGCTCCCGAATGTTGCTTGGGGAGGAATTTGGCTGATGGCCTTGATCTTCTCCGGGTCGATCTCGATACCTCGGTATCTGACAACAAAGCCCAGGAACTTCACAGAGGTGACCCCGAAGGCACACTTCAGCGGGTTCATCTTCAGGTGATGGGAACGGAGGAAACAAAACACTTTCTCAAGGTCTTTGAGATGGTCCTGGCGCTGACATGATTTGACTACCAGGTCATCCACGTAGCATTCCACCAATGTCCCGAGAATCAGCTTGAATATGCGATGCATGGCCCTCTGATAAGTGGCACCTGCATTTTTTAAATAGAATGGAATAACCTGGTAGAAAAAGGTACGTTGGGGAGCTCTGAAGGCAGTGGACTCCTCGTCTTCGGGGGCCATCTGGATCTAGTTATACCCGGAATACCCATCCATGAAAGAGAGGGCTTGGAACCCGGCCGTGGCGTCAATCAACAACTCCATCACCGGGAGTGGGAAGTCATCCTTTGGGTAGTGGCGATTAAGATCGCGGAAGTCGATGAAGACTCTGATATGCCCATTATTATTCCGGACTGGCACAATGTTGGTAAGCCACTTGGGGTATTGGACCTCCTTGACGAAGTTGGCTTTGATTAGCTTGTCAACTTCATCCTCAACCATAACACCATGAGAAGGGTTCATCTTCCTGGGAGGATGCTTAAACCCACGATGTTTTTCCGGGAGGCCCAAATGGTGAACGACTGCCTGGGGATCTAGCCCTGGCATCTCGTTGTAACTCCAAGCAAACACATCATGGTGCTGTTTGAGGAAGTCTACGTACTGCTGCCACACCTCGGGGGACATGGCTGCACTGATCAATGTGGGTTTCGGATCTGCCTCGCTACCAAGGTTCACCTGTACCAGTTCATCAACCGTGGTAGAGACGCCTTCTTCAATGGCGGGGGGAGCATCCTCCAGGTCTTCCTCCCCACCCGTGGGGGGACTTCCCGCGACGGAAGATACTTCTGGGCTATCAAAACCCGGGGGGAAGATGGTGCCGGCTTGGGCAGCAGCGGTCATCACATCGGGAGACTCACTCGCCATTGAGACCATAGCAACGAAGGCAGTCAACCCTATCCCATCTGGCCTTCGGCCTAAAGGGCCACGTTTGATGATATAAAAGCAGTGGTGACGTGTCGGCTTGAGTCGGTTAATCCCAGCCCGGCGGAAGAGACACGTATGGCGCACCGCCGTTGTCATAGGCTTGACACTCCGGTACCGTACAGGGGTAGGAGGTTCCGGGTTGACTTGAGCCTGGTTTATGTAGGAGTACGAGGTGATTTTCCATCATCGCTTGGACACGGGAACATGCCTTCCGTGCGTACCCAAAACAACAAAACATTGTCCCATTTCGGGGGTCGTGGCCTCCAACAGGTGGATCAGGAGGATGTAGGCGTCATCCATGCTTGCCTAGGGATCACTTGTGACCGGGGCGGGTTCATCCTCACTCACCAGGATTTTCTTATCCTTACTTTTGTAATAACCCGCATCCAAATAGCGGGCCTCACAATAAGCGATAGGGGACGCGTCTCCTTGGAGCACGCCTACTCGACCGTTAAACGAGTACTTGACGCACTGGTGATACGACGAAGGGATCGCTGCATGCAGATGGAGCCATGTCCTACCCATCAATGTGTTGTAGGCGGTGTCCTGAGAGACAACCATGAACTCGGTACTGGTAATTAATCCACCGAACTGAGTCTTCAGGTGGATCTTGCCGACTAGGGTTTGCTTTGTCCTGCCATACCCCTGGATTCTGAGGTCAGAGGTAGTTAAATCACCTTCAGACAGACCCAGCTTTCGCAACGTCCGGGTCAGAATTAGATGGATTCTGGAACCAGTGTCAACGAGGCAGCGGCGGACTTCCACGCCATTAAAGTGGCCAGTGATGTACAACGGGCGAATGTGCCCCTGTATAGGAGGGTCCTCATCTTCACCGGAGAAAGAGATAACCGCCTGACATTCGGCGTTTTCAATCGTCTCGGTATGGGAGGCTTCTGCAGCTGCTACCTCCGTCTCAAACTGGAGGGGGCTCCTTAGGGCCTCGGCAAGTGCCTCGCGCATTTCGGATGACAGTCGAAGGGCCTCAAGGATGGAAAGCCTCGCTGGAATGTCGGCCAGGTGCTTCAGGACATCATACTTTCGTGCCAAATGCGAACCTCTGCTTACAGGAGGTCGTTCGGCATTTGGAGGCATAGCGGGTCCTGTTGGTTGAACCGGCGATCGACTAGTATTGGGTACATCTTGCTGCCTACTAGTATAAGCCTGGAGAGTAGTCTCCGGACTAAGATCGGACAGCGGAGTCTGGCCTGTAGCTGGGCAAGACTGACTGTGATACGAACGAGGCAGCTCCCCCCGATCCAGTGGCACGAACGGCGGTGGAGGTAGAGCCGAGGGCGTTAGATGGGGTTGCGCGTGCTAAGATCTGCACTGAGCCTACTGCCTGGTCTCATTAGTGTGCACGTCTTGGACAAAAGTGCCTGCTGACGTACCTCGATGACCGGCACGGTTACAATTCCGCTGACGTTGACGTCGGCTGGAAACGTTGGGGAGGTCTGCCTGGTGTTCCCTCTAATTGGGGGTCATATAGGGCTTTACCAGCTCCACGGTGTTAACCGAAGCATACCCTTGGTTGTCACTCGAGGAGTCATCCACCGCTGGGTGGATTCTGGGAGGAATCCCCATTTCAGGGGGAATAAAGTCGCCGAGAGTTCGGGATGACGACGGCACCAGCGGTGCGCATTGCTTCTTCTTGCGTCGCTGCTGCTTGCCCTTTTGGGAAGAGGCCGACTGTGAAGACGATGCGGAGGCACCAACTACTTCTTCTGAAGGTTCCAACTGCTTCAGGCGCGCCTAGATGATTTCATGGGCATGAACGACGGTTTTTCGAGCCATCCAGTCATCGTATTTCTGGGATTCACGGCTGGGGACCTGCTGCCACTCGCCTTCGATGTCGCTGCCGATCTCTGATCCTGCAAAGACACCTACCACTTGCGCTGGTGCTGGGCCCAACTTGACTATGTTGTTGTTGACCTGGTCTTGAATCCAGTCTTTAAAAACATTGCATTTCTTGAGGGTGTACCCCAAGATTCGATGATAAGGGTAGTAGTTGGGGTGATCGGTGAGATTCACCTCTTCCGGCCTTCTTCACTCAGGCAGACACACAATCCCTTGCTCTAGATCACTTCAGAAGTAGCCAGGGACCTGATTTTCGTTGAACGAATAAGTCTGGTACCTTCTTTCCGGATAGGGGGCCCTGGGGGCCTGGCCCTGACGAGGGGCTAGAGGGGCCTGCCGAGGAGGCGGCGCCTGATTGTCTCGCCTAGGTGGCGGTGGCGCATTGCGCGGGGGAACCTGTCGGTTCTGAGGCGGTCGCTGCTGGGCAGGAGCCTGTGCTTGAGGTGGAGGACCTCTGCGGGGTTGCGGGGGTGGTGCCGTCGGCAGTAACTCCAGCTGCCTCGGGGCTTCTATTTGGGCCACCGCGGCGGGTTCATCCCTGGCGGTCCTCCTGGACGGGATCATAGGGGGCAACAAACGTGCATGACTGGCCTGTTTCAGGGCTTCCTCAAGGCGTTGAGCCTTATCTGAGAAATCCCTGAACCCTCCAGGGTAGTTCTGGGTAATCAGAGAGGGTACTAGATCTGTCTTGATGTTCCCCACACACATCGTCAGTAGTGTCTCCGGAGTCAGTGGCATATCAAGGGAATATGTAAGTCCCTTCCACCAGGCGATGAAATCTGCAACCGGCTCATCAGGCCTTTGCTTTCACTTGAAGAGGTCTGCAATGCTGGTCTTCCGCATGGTGGAGCTGAACTGGTATAAGAACTGCCGGCGAAGATCCTCCCAACTGGTCACCGATCCGATAGGGAGCTGGCTGTACCAGACGAATGCAGTAACTTCCAATGTCTGTATGAAACATCGGAGCTTGGTGGCTTCTTGCTGAGACGGGGTCCCCAGCATGGGGCCACACCTGGAAGAAAAATGATCCAAGTGCTGCGGCGGGTCCCCTGTCCCGTTAAAAGGCGAGATAATGGGGTTCCCAAAACCCGGAGGTGTGGGCATATCATCCACCCACGCGGGATAAGGCTTGCCATCTAGTGGGACCGCCACCTGCCGCGTTTCCAATGCTTCGAGGCAGGCTGTGAGCACCGCGATAAGATCATCCGGGTGGGGGTCCCTGTCTTGGCGGGGATCCCTAACCACAAGTGCATTGCCAGGTTCTTCAACATGGTAGACGGCTTCGGCCGATCGTGGGTCAACTGGCTGGACGACCCGCGTGGCAACTGGGGGAACCCGGACTGGATTCTTTAGATTGCCCCATCGCTCGGGGGGATTCGGCGATACGTATTGCACCCTCTTGCCATACGTTTCGGCTTCTGCCCTGTCTGTGGCAGTAGCATAATCAGGGTTGCCCGGAGGCATCTCACTGGGGGGAAACTATTCCTGCCCCTACTGCCCCAGCCTGGGATTACCATAGTCGGGTCGCCCCTCTACGGCGCGCTCGGCCAAGAGTTCATTAACCAGCCTCTTCTGCTCAGCAAGAAGCTGGCGTAATGTGGCCTTCTCGGGATCTTTGTCCGTTTTTTATACAGAGTCGGACGAGTCGGAGTGCTTGACTGTTCTGACGTGCTCCTTACCCTTTCTTGTGTTTCGACCGAGTACCAGCGATTCGGTGGGTACGGGGAGGCCTAGAAGGTTCATCGGCTGACGGGTAACTCTCCATGATGGGTCCAGCAGTGGCGGTACGCCCTTGGGGGGTAAGTCTCCGTCGAGGAATTCAAGCTCATCTTCCTTGTCCACGACGTCAGCCATGTGGACCGCGACCCCTCTCGAGGGCATGTCCTCGATGTCGCATAGCAAATCGGGCTGTCGTCGGATAGGGTCGAAGAGGAGAGCAGCATAGTGTCCCCAACCACGGACTTGCACATGGGGGGTGGCTTCCCAGACGATTCTGCGGAGTGATTTAAAACTCTGAACGCATTTTCGTTGAAGGGTGCTCTGGTGGCCTGGCGACTCAGGGTGCTAGGCCACAAGGAGTGCGGCCGCATCGACCAGGCGGCACTGCTCGCCAATTTCTTTGAAGTGCTCTCGACTTCTGGGGTACACCACCCGTTCGTAACGAAGGCGGAAATTTGTCGCCCATAGGGTTCGACAAAAGCACCCCACTTCTTCAGGGGTAAGAGACTCTGGTACAAGAAAATTCAGCGCTGCCATCAGCCAGAACTTTTCTGGGAAGTAATCCGCTGCGAGAATACTCCAGAAGCTCCTGGGCTCGGACTCAGGGTCTGGCCCTATGTTGCCCCACTCGTCAACCAGGGGTGGCTGAGGGACAGGGATCGGTACCGAGGCGGACCTCTGGGATAGTAATCTCGGCGGTGGAGAATACGGCGAACGAGCTGACTGGCCGCCGAATTCCGGGCCATCATTCGAAGAGTGAGGTGACCTGGCCGCGATGTCACGATACGACGGGCTGATAACCACAGCTTCTGGAACAGGAGTCGTGGCTACCGGCGACAGGTCGTGTCGTCGCTCTACCATCGTTGGCCTCCAAAATAACTCTTAGTGATCTCTGGTAGTGGTAGAGGGTGCTTTTGGTGACAAAGACGGTGATTGTGTGGTCGAGACCTGTGGAATTCCCAAGATTTCTTCCTCTTGGATGTACCTGCGGAGGGAAATGGGAATCTGGTGGAAGTCAAATTCCGGGAGAATGAGGCTAACGCGTCTGGTTCCTACCCTAGTCCTTGATATGGAGGAGCGTGGAGATGGTTCCATCGCTGAATCGCACTCCGCTTCCGAGTCGGAGAAGCGGGCATGTTTGATATCCACCTGGGCCTTCCCAGGGTTCATCTTGTGGCAGCGACGACCCGCTCTCCTGCCCCGGGGTGGCTCTTCGGGACAGGGTTGATCCCTAACAAGCATTCTTGGGGTGGCGGTGGCACCATGGCAGAGAGGACCCCACTCGAGACAGCCGGGGTGTGAGGGGAACCGGGGAAAATGTCGAAGGGTACATGGGGAGGACCTCCATGAATAGCACCCATGTGGGCGGAGCCTCTGTTGGAATCGGAAGGAGCATGGGGAGGACCTCCATGGCCGATGCGGGTGGAGCGAGGATGACCTTCACTCCTCGAGTTGCTGGGGCGAGGAGGACCTTCGCCGGTTGCAGAGAATACGTAGGGAGGGCCCCCACGTTGAAGAAGGACCGGATGGATGGTCCCTTCAGATCGGCGGTCGGGGGTAGGAGGATGGACTCTATACCCTGTATAGTGGGCGCGGGAAAGGTTTCCGCGCTGAGCATCCCTGCCACCGGGCAGGTCTTCCTTCGGGATGGGGGTAGCATGAGGAATGCCTCCATGACGAACTTCAGAGCGGGGAAGGCCCACGCTCTGTGGGGTAGTAGTACGGGGAGGACCTCCGTACAGGGTGACATCACCGCGGGTTAGTTCGCGGCGATCACCTCTTAGGCCCGCAACCCGGAGAGTCAACCCAGCCTGCCCGTGGGGCGGTTGGGGTCTCGATCCTGGTTGGCTGAAGGAGTTCCCCTGCTCACTGTATGTAGGGGCTTCACGATGCTCTTCGGCGGTGGCTCGAGCCACTATAGCTGTCGACATTGATGCGCCTGGGTGAGCGTCCTCATCCCGGGCCCGGCGCTGACGTCAGGTCAGGTGAGCTGGTGCAGGTGGTGCAGGGACGTAGCCTGCCCGCTCTTCCTGCGGGGCCGGACGGCGGCGCTGACGCGGCCGGGCGGGAGCTCTCGTCTAGAGCCCTTGGGTCGGGACCCTGAGCGGGCTGAGCCGGATGGCGCCCGCCTCTTCAGCGTAAGGCGAGGAGTCGTCAAGGCGTTCCGGAGACAGGATCCCGAAACGGTTGAACGTTGGGGTGGGGAGCAGGGGATCCCTGCACGGCCTGTTAGGGCGGCGTTGACGGTGGGGCCTGGTGGCCTCCAGGTCCAGGTGGGCCATATCTCGAGTTGGGATGACCCCTTCTTCCTCGTACCTGCGCACGAGGTTGTTGATCACCCTTCACTGGATGGTCTCTAATGGGGAAAGGGGACGTGGGCACCCCGTATTCCACGATGTGGCGGCCGTCGTGGCGGTAACGGCGCTACGTGGGGTGGCCGTGGTGGTGTTGCCCCTGCCCCTGCATGGGAGAGGATCAGATGTTGATCGCGTCTCTGTAACAACAACCTGGTTCCTGAGAAACGAAGGGATCAACTCATCAGTACTGAGAGGAAAAGGATTGACAGCCAGTGCCCCAGCGTCCTTCCATTCTCCAAGTCTGTAAGAAGGATCCACACCAACACGCTGCAGAACGGAGTGCCCCATGTTCTAGTTCCCCGACTTCCGGTGAGTTTCACGACAGGCCCGCTATTTTCTTGGCGGGACCAGGCACCGGATATCTGGATCCGGTGACACATCACTCTACTGGTGTCTCGAACGCTACTAATCTCCATATTGAGGAGAAGAAATTCATGTCGGGTTCACCATTTCTGTTTCCGACGCTTTCTTTGGGGCGCGTGCGCACGTCTGTTCATAGAGGAGGACGCGCGGCGCTTTTTTGCCCCGCATTCCCACTTTCCAAAGGCGGGCGGCATTCACTCCTTATTTAGGGACGTCTGCTCCTTGATCGAAACGGGATGATGGGATTTCGGTTCTTCCTCCTGTGGATTCCTCCTCAGAACTTGTCACCTAGTCTGGGTCTCCCTCATAGATTTAATACGTAGTTCGTGAAACTCTTCCCAGTGCCATGTTTCCATGGACGCCGGTTAATTACACAACTTCTGTCGGGACATTCCAAAGGGTCCGGTCAGGGCAGCAACCTTCAGTCGGGGAGTAGTCACGTTGAGGCATCAGTAGCATGTTTGGATGCTGGGGAACCTGGCATGTCTGTCTGTTATCCCTGGTCACAGGGCTTCTCGAGGGCGTGGAAGCCCGAGGCATCCCACATCGAGCGTGGGGAATTATATGTCATAGACACATATCTGAGGTTTTCCTCAGCTTCCCGTGTTCAACACAGGGTATGTCGCGAGTTTAACGTCTAGCGGAGATGAATCAACCCAACCAGAGCATTAGCTAGGATAGATCAGATTGAGGGATTTTCCTTGAAGGGATGTCGATACCGGGGCCAGCCCATGGGCGGCTGTGAAGAAGAGCGTACCGACATGGTCTCACCGGGATAAGACGGTCCAGGTGAGAATCGGGATGGGTGATAGGTTGATGAATAGAACGGAGGGGGAGTGAAATGGGACCATCGTAGGGGCGATGGTGAAGTTGGGCTTGAACCTTGAAGAGTCTTCCTATGTATCCCCGTGGCAGGGAATCAAAGTCCACGTAGTTCGGGATAGTGCCGGTAAACCGACGTGAAGGTGGGCCTTGGCCCGATGAATATCGTCGGCGAACCAGCGTGAAGGTGGACCTTGGTCCGATGGGCATCGTCAGCGTACCGACGTGAGGGTGGACCTTGGTCCAATGAGTAGTGGGCTTGAGCCTCTGGAAGGCTTCCAACATACCATGCCTTGACATGGATCAAAGACCCCGTAGTTCAAAGGGTTTCATTGGTGAACCGACGCGAAAGTAGGCCCGTGGGTCCACTAATGGTGGGCTTGAACCTTGGGAATATTTCCTACGTACCCTGCCTTGACATGGATCAAAGTCCTCATAGTTCAAAGGGTTGATGGAATACAGTTTAACGTCATGTGGGACGATAGTGAACCCTGACGTGAATAAACGACGGGCGGTGGGTGTCGGCGAGCCGACGTAAATGAGGTACCTTGGTCCAATGGGAGATGGGCTTGAGGATGGGGGCCTGGAACACCGACTAAGAGATGGTTTGGGCCAATGATTGTTGGGATTGAACCTCAGGGAGGCTTCCTACGTACCATGCCTTGACACGGATCAAAGTCCTCGTAGTTCGGATTGGGGAATACAGTTTAACGTCATGCGGGACGGGGGTGAACCGACGTGAATGAGGTCGGGACGATCGGATGGTGGGTTTGAACCTCGTAGAGGCTTCCTACGTACCATGCCTTGACATGGATCAAAGACCTCGTAGTTCAGGTTAGTCACAACGGCTTGCCGTCGGACTGGAATTGCAGTTTAACGTCATGCTGGATGTAGGTAGAACACAACGTGAATTGGATGATGGGTGGGCTTGAACCTCGTGGAGACTTCCTACGTACCACGCCTTGACATGGATCAAAGACCTCGTAGTTGAAATAGGGATTTGTCGACGAACCGACGTGAAAGTGGACCTTGGTCCAATGAGTGGTGGGCTTGAACCTTTGGAAGGTTTCGTACGTACCATGCCTTGACATGGATCAAAGACCACATAGTTCAGGTGGGAACGGGTGTGCAGTTTAATGTCATGCGGGACAAAAGGAGGCATACAGTTTAACGTCATGCTGGACGAAGGCATGCAGTTTAACTTCATACTGGACAAGGGCGAAACTCGACGTGAATGAAAGACCGAGCAATGTGTGGCTTGAACCTCATGGAGGCTTCCTATGTACCATGCCTTGACATGGATCAAAGTCCTCGTAGTTCGCTAGAAGGGTCGCAATGGCTTGCCATTGGACCAGAATGTAGTTTATCGTCATGCTGGACAGGAATGAGACCCGACGTGAATAAGAGACGGGTGGGCTTGAACCTCATGGAGGCTTCCTATGTACCATGCCTTGACATGGATCCAAGTCCTCGTAGTTCGTTAGAGGTGGGGGTCAGGGTCGGTGCTCACTCTAAGACCACGTGAGTCATGCTCGGTCTGAGAAACAAGAGGTTGCAAGGACCTGACGATCACGTCGCGAAGGATGCGTCCGTGTGAAGCGAAGAGGGGCTTACGCGTTAGGCAGCCCATGGTGCTGGGACTTACTCTAGGATGGAGGCCCATGGTGCGACAAAGCGTGGGAAAGATGGACCTTGGTCCAATGATGGGATGTGCCTCATTCCCTATCACGCCCTCTACTGGCCTTGGTAGTGGGGAAGTACGGAGATGTAGAGGTGCAGCCATCCATTGGGGAACTAGGGTCGCCCTTCTCCTACGAACATATGCCTCTCCGATAAGGAGGATATCATCCCTTGTGGATGGGTGATTCCATTCCCGTGGAGACGAGTGGTGTAAAGAATGTTCGAGCTATGGGGACCCTTCGTGAGGGCGACGAGGTTGTATCACAGTTTAACGTCATGTGTTGAGGACGTGGTGCTTCGCAGTTTAACGTCCTGCAGCTCGGACAATGTGGGTTCACTCCACACCCCTAGGACTTACATAACCGGTACCCTCTGGTCCTTGGGGAAGGGAAGGTACCAGTAAGGTCGTGGTTAAGGGGGGTTTTGGAACGAACCATCGAGGGGTCCACGTTAGCGTGGCTATGCGAAGAAGCAATAGCCGTTAGCGTGCCTATGCGAAGAAGCATTAGGCGAAGCAACGCTACGGGTGGTATTGTCCATGGGACTTTGAAATCACATCGTGCAAACCTGGAGGGTCGCACGGGAAGAGGAATCACTAAGAAAAGGAGTGTTCTTCGTGAAGTGGAGTGCCTTGGCCTTAGCATGGGGCATAGGTGTGAGTGGAAGGTGCTTCGCGAAGTTGAACAGTGTTTGCAGAGCACTGCCTCGCGAAGAAGGGGTGCCTCGCGAAGCAGGGTCCTGCGAAGCAGTTTGCTTCGCGATGTGTAGTGATCCTGCCTTAGCATAGGGATCCCTAGCATGGGTTGGGTGTTTCGCGAAGCATAAATGCTTCGTGGCTATCCGGGTTCCCTTGGGAATCCCCTTCCTTCGCGAATGCCCTTGAGCTTCGCGAAGGGCATCCCTCTCGGAAGAGGGGCTCAAAACGAGACAATGTAGAGGCGTATCGCGAAGTAGAAGTACCTCGCGGAGCTCATGATTCCCGGGTCAAAGATTGCTTCGCGATTTGGGAGAGGAGAAGCCGAAAGGTCGGATTGTCCGTCTCTCGGGACTCAGGGGGAGTCCAGTATTTATAGGCAAGGGGCGCCACGAAGCAGAACTCGCGCGCCACCTCCAGTGCTTCGCAGCGCACTTGTGAACGTCAACGCCATCCGCGGAGGGTACCGCCTCTGGAGCTTCGCGGCGGCTCGCGAACTTCAAATGAGTTCGCGGAGGATTACCGCCTCTGGAGCTTCACGGCGGCTCGCGAACGTCAAATGATTTCGCGGAGCATTACCGCCTCTGGAGCTTCGCGAGGCCGCGATGATCAAGGCCCTTTCCTGTCGGTCCTTCGCGGCGGTGCTTCGCGAGGGGGATTCGTGAGGCAGCATGCCAGCCTTCTTTTTCGTTCCTTCCTTTTGTGCAATATTTTGGCACCAACACTCATTATTGCAATTTTTATGGTTTTGAAATTATTATAGTTACTTTGATTTCACCTAAAGTGATTCACATGATTTGTTCTATTATTGTTGATGTTATTGAGGTTCTATTTCTGTTGCAACCTGATGAGATGAGGTTATGCCATCTCATGCATCATATAGGCACATGCTAGAAATCACATGTCATGCATACTTTCCATGCCATTTAGTGTGCATTAGTGATTGAATGTTTTTGTGATTGGTGTTGTGGTAGATATTCATTTTGTTCTGATAGATTCCATGATAAAAATATTTTATGTTTGATAGGGTGTTATTGTATTAGAATTTGTTAGAATGAATGCCAAACTTTGGTTCTTGAGGTGTTATGGGCCCTGATTGACTGGAATTTAAGGGATCAATGCCCTGTTTTTCTTTTTATAACATGTATAAGATGCCAAGATTTGATTTGCGGGGAGTATGGGCCCTCATGGATCGGAATTTGGAACTTTGGTGTCTATTTCAGTGTTTTTCTAGGCTCCGGAGTAGTTTCTAAGGCTTACTGTCTGGAAAACCATGGAATACACACCATGTAGTGTTGACCATGCGCCACCTGTTATTTTGTCCAGGAAGAAGATTTTTTTCTTAAGTACACGGTGTGTACCTTGTGTACATGCCATGTAGTCTCTAACCGTGTCATAGGCCATGGGGGAAGAGACACGGGATAGGGAACTTCTTGTAGGAACACGCCGTGTACCGGTTGTCCACGTCGTGTCGTTGTGACCCTGTGTCCGCCTGTGTGACTAACAACACGAATAGGGAAATCTTAGCTTATACACTCCGTGTTCGATCTAAACATGTTGTCTAGTGTAATCTTGGAATATGTTCATGTACCTAAAAAACATGGGTCAGTATTACCTTTTCTAGTACACATCATGTCCATATGGAACACACCGTGTATTATCAGCCACATATCCAGCTGTGTCACTAACAACACGGGTAGTTGAAACCTAAGTAGTATATGTTGTTTCCTTCTGTAACATGTCTTGTAGTGTGTGTTGTGTTTCTGGCCATGTAATGAACAACACGGGTCGGTGAAGCTCATCTAGTACACATTGTGTCTGGAACAAACACACCATATTACATTTTTCTAAGGGGAGTCATGTGGCTTAGCCATGTAGAAGGACTCAGGCAGGTGAAGAAAATTCAAGTACACACCAGGTGTAAGGACAACATGCCTTGTGTTTGGGGTGTTACACGACCAGTTCTGGAAAAAGTACATGCCCATGTGAAAGACTTAAGGGAACACTCTGTGTAGTTTTTATAAACACCATGTAGTCTTGTTTTGTAAAACATTAATGTTTTATTTCTCCTTTTCCCTACTTACGCTTCCAGTTTTTAGTCCTTCATGATCTTAATCTAAGGTGTACGATTGAAATTGCATATTCATGCCATCGAGATGTCTTCCGATTGTATGCCAGTTGCAAGGCGATGATCAGATACCAGATATGGCTGATCAGGGACAGCCGGCAGATCCTCTAGTTGTGCCAGTCTTGGAACCAGTAGTTATACCTGAAACAGGTGTCAATGCATAGTTTAGGTAGGGATTTCTGAGGAAGAAAAAGACCTTCCATGCAGCGTCGCCTCCTACCCCGTCGATGGAAGAATTGACGCGGGTTTTTCAGTATCAGCATCCTCCCAACTTCTCAGGGGATGGAGGAGCCCTGGATGTGGATTCATGAATGGAAGCTAAGATGACGATATTAGATAATCAAGAGATACCTCTAAATAGGAGGGGGAAGATCACTACCTACATGCTTTAGGATTCCGATAAGAGGTGGTGGGATGCGATCTCATAGGCGAGACACCACCAAAATATGACCTGGGATGAGTTTTAGTGCATCTTCTACTATTACTTATATTCGGAGACCTTAAGGGCTGATCGTTCTTGAGATTTCATGATTCTGGAGTAGGGTACTCTTTCTGTTATGGAGTATTCATCTCTCTTCACAGAGATATAGAGTTTCACGCCTATTCCAGGAGGTTATGAGTTGTTCTTTGCAAGGATGCTCGAGGACGATCATAGAAACGACTTCCGATCGCAAGTAAACATCTTCAGGTTGACTTATACCTATTCTATAGTCAACCAGTCACTGATTATTCAGCGCAATCTGAGGGATTCTAAAGCTGTGAGCCAGGGCGGTTCGGCATCTAGAGTTAGTTCTCCGCCAACTAATAGTAAGAATCGCCACAGGTTGATTGCAAGAGGAGGTCAGAGTAAGCGTGATGCATCTTTTGGTATCCATGTGGTATGCTACTAGTGCCGGAGGAGAGGGAATATGATACCACATTGCTCGAGGGACCTAGTGGAGTTCGAATCTTGCGGTAATACAGGTCATCTTCAGCATTTCTGTCAGTTCTTTTCATCACCAGTTGGTGACAGGGGTTCTTCTATGACTCCTCGTTCAGGAGAAGCACCCCTAGTTTCTCACCAGTCTGGGCACTAGAGTTCTTCCAGCCGTTTAGGCTAAGGTGGAGGTCTTGGTCATGGTATCAAGTCACCAGGTTTTTAGGGACATTAGGCTGGATCAGCTCAGAGTGGTCAGGCAGGGTCACAGGGCTGTGGTATATGCCATACTATTGTAGTGGAGCAGACCCTGTAGAATCAGGATCTTGGACCTTCTATAGTTTGATGTACAATCTTAGTAGCCTATGTTTTAGCTTCTGCTGTTTTTGATAAAGGGGCTTCCCATAAAATTATATCTGTTGCAGTTTTGGAGAGCCTTGGGCTCTATATCTTGTCTTCTACTGATATCTTGGCACTAGACACTATATTGGGGGCTAAATGGCGAGGGTATGTCAGTGCAAGGAGTTCCATCTTGTTGTCTGTGGGTGTCACTTTTTATGGGACCTCTATATCTTAGAGATGATGTGCTATGATTTCATTCTTGGAATGGACTAGTTAGTTCCCTTCCAGTCAGTCGTCGATTGCTATTGTTGTAGGGTGAGTTTCATATCACCAGAGGGTGGATCTTTTCTTCATAAGGGCGATTGGGATTTCTTGGTGATCAGAGAAGGACTCAGGCATCATGGGGTAGGTGGATTTATAGCCCATATTGCTAGTCTATATCTGGATGACTAGGGGACTTCAAAGTTAGACTTTCCTCCAGCGATGGATCATTTCAGAGATGTCTTTCCAGAAGACTTTTTAGGTTTTCCTCCAGATCAAGGGGTAGAATTTTCTATTGAGCTTGTGACAAGAGGGCACCAGTGTACATTCCTACTTACAGGATGGATACACCAGAGTTACTGGAGATCAAGAAGCAGTTGGAAGAGTTGTTGGCAAAGGTTTTCATCTGACCCAATACTTATCCTTGGGGTTCGGATGTCCTATTTACAAAGAAGGCAGATGGTACCCTCAATCATTTTGTGGATTATCGGAAGTTGAACTAGTTGATGATCAAGAAACGATATCTCTTTCCGAGGATTGATGATTTCTTTTATCAACTTCAATGAGCCCAGGGGTTCTCGAAGATTGACCTGACATCCAGTAATCATCAGGTGCACGTTAGACCATCTGATATACCTCTCACAACCTTCTATAGGAGGTATGGTCTATACAAGTAGTTGTTTATGCTGGTCTTTCTCATGAACATGCCTGCAATTTTCATGGCATTGATGAACTCAGTGTTCCATCCATACTTGGATTCTTTCACGGTGGTCTTTGTGCACGATATCTTAGTGTACTCTGACACTCGACTCGACCATGCCACACATCTTGAAATCGTTTTGAGTACACTAAGAGAGCATCAATTATTTGATATGCTCTCAAAATTCCACTTTTGGATGGATCCGATTCACTTCTTGGGTCATATTATCTTAGAGGCAAGAGTATCAGTAGACCTAGAGAAAGTGAGAGCAGTAGTTTCTTGGGAGTTCATGAAGAATGTCTTTGAGGTACAGAGTTTTCTAGGGCTGGCTGGATACTACAGACGTTTCATATAGGGCTTTCCACGCTTATCAGTGCCACTAAAAAGGTCTAACTAAGAAGGGTGTGAAGATCTTGTGGTCAGATTCTTGTGAGTCAGAATTTCAGGAGCTGAAAGAAAGGTTGAATTCACCACCGATACTAGTTTTTTCAAAGCTAGGAAAGAGCTATACTATGTTCTATGATTCTTCAGGTATCAGTCTGAGAGTTCTGCTTATGCAGGGAGAAGGATTCGATGCGTACGGGCTCAGCAGTTGAGGCAACATGAGAGGAATTACCTGACACACGATCTTGAGTTGGTGGCAGTTGTTCATGCCTTGCGATGTTAGAGACATTATATTTTGGGAGATCATTTTGTGTTTTTCACTGACAGAAAGAGTCTCAAGTACATCTTCACTCAGTGTGATCTGAATTTGAGATACTGAAGGTGGGTTGAGTAACTTCAGTCCTTTGACTTTGAGTTTTCCTATACGCCTGGGAAAGGCAACGCAGTGGCTGATGCGTTGAGTTGGAGGACTCGGATACATGCAGTTCAGGAGGCCAACAGTGAGTGGCAGCTTATGGATCTGTTCTTTGAGATGCTGAAATGCACGGCCGATTGTCGCCTATCGACTGGTCAAAGTTCTGGTGCTCTGCTAATGTGTATAGCAGCACTCGGGTCGAATCCTCGGCGATGGTACTTCGTAATAGTCGATTGTGTTTAGTTGATTGTATTTTTATTGGGGGGGGGGGTTGTCTGCTTAGCTTAATTGAAATGTTTAATGAATTATGTTTAATTTAACAAGTTGATAATGATTGGGGTGACTTAATCATTAGGTTAGTTAAGCTTGTGATATCCTTGAGCTTTGCTTTATATTGCATTTAAATTAACACCCATGTCTCAAGATGATGTTGATTAAAATTCCTAAGTGTTAAGGCTTTAATCCAATCCTTAAATTAACTTATGGTTCTAATATTGATCAAATATTTTTTATGGTAGTGTATTTATGGTTCCAATAATCCATGGAAACCACATGTTAAACAAATCAAGTCATTAATCCATGACATTCTAAGTCCAACATACACAATGTTAATTCAACGAATACTCATCGAGCAAAAGCTCTCAATCGCTTAACATAACTAAATTAAAACTCACCCCAATGAGAAATTTACTCAGCCATTGTGATGTTTATTAATCTGGTAATATATGTTTATGGTGATGAATTATAAAGAGAAGATAAAGAAAGGGACAAGATAAGAGTAGTGTGCCGAACACACACACGAAATATTTTGAGAATCAAAAATGGAATTTCGATTGAATGAGGAAGAAAGATAAGGTACTGTAATTTAAAATGATTCAAACTATTTTAAGACCATGTATATAATAATACATAAGGTGGAGGAGAATAAGAGATATTGAAGAAGAAACTTTCATTAAAACAGAATTACAAAATAAAGGACTTACAAAATTACAAAAATGAAGAACACAAAAGTAAGTGAAAACAAATAGAGGAGGAAAGGTCTCTCAAGTGAAAACTTGAGCATGGAAGGTCCTCCCAAGCCTTTGTAAAAGCTTTGGTCGTGCCAATATGATCTCCTCTCTTCTGAAATGCCAACCCCTCTCAAGGAGAGAAGGGGAGAGTATTTATAGCCCAAAGAGTGGACTGTTTGCATTCCTAATCTGTCCCTCCACTAGCATCGCCAATTTGGCTATTCAGACAGTCGAATCTCTAAATATCTCCTTCTTCAAAGTTGTAGATAATAAAGTTGTCCGACTAATTTCAAAATATGGAGGCATTTGGAAAAGGGTATCCAATGTTATGGCGGTTTTATTAAACAAAGGTAAACTGTCCATTTCTATCCATGCTTTTTCGATGGCCAAAATCTGAATGGATTTTTTAACAGGAAGATGCCTTCAAATCCGAATGGCTTCTTCAACAAAGTCGTCCACCTATATCTCCTATTTCCCACTGAAAATTCTCAGCTCGATTTGATGCTTACATCATGCGATATGTCATGAATAGTATACTGATTTTAATTCTCGGACAGAATGGTGGGCTGGACTTCAAAACTTTATTTGGGCCCCTTGTACTTCGATTTGGGCCATGAAAGTTTTATCCATGATGACATGTAGTGTCCCCCGAATTATGGTGGAGAGTTAATGTTTTTGGACTTCTGTATTGATCCCAGTAAATCAATCTTCAAGGATGGTCCAGTTTGTTCACAGATTCTTTGGTCTTGTTTGTGAGGACCATATGACCCTTCAAATGGCAGAATTAGATCATCGTTCCTTCTAATGAAATGTTGTATATTGAAGGGAGAATACTAAAAAACAAGAACCAAACAATTTGGATCTGTATAGTGACAGTTATAATTAAAACATTAAACTGACTCAATTGGACTACTTCTAAAAATGCTCAAATATTATACTTAATATTAAAACATTAATATTTCACACAAATTATGAACATTTAATATAAAATAAGTAAAGGGGGAATATAATAAGTCATGAATATATTAATAACATCAACTCCCCCACACTTATATTTGCGCGTGTCCTCATGTGCAACAAATATAAAAACATGACAAAATCATTTTCACTCACCAACAAATATTAAAATTTTGTTTTCTCCAATCAGGGGAGGTTTAGACTATTTCACTCATCCATATTGAATTCCATCACAAATTTGGTTCACAATAATGAATCAGAAACAATTCATTTTTTCATGTTCAAGGTTTTAATTAGAAAATGTAGGCACTCAAAACTTACTCCTCTCAAGATGATAAAAATGTATTTTAGGAGGTTCACTCATTCACCAACAAAAAGTAAAAATCAAGAGTTTGTAAGAGCTCTCAGCTTCCATTCCCAAATATAATGTGTACAAGAATCAAGAGGTCTTTTAAGGGGTTTTTCAGTGGCTATGGGATGGTAGGTATATAATGTCCAAAGGAAAAGAGGGGTTAAAAACACCAACATGGAAAAATCAATGCACATTTTTTTTGAAATTTGATTTGAAAGGAAATAGAAACACATATTTACAAGGGCATGATTGTGTGATGAATGAAAAGTGAGGGAGATAGAAAATGGAATAGGGTGAGATGATGGAATATGTACAACATGGAAGACTTCCAATAATTACGCAATACAAGATGATTCAAGTGTTCTTTTTTTCTCTTTTTGCTCTTTTTTTCGAAAGTTGTGCTTCAAACAAGTCTCACAGTCATCTCCCAACCCATGATTGATCTCCTCATGGAACTAATTTTAGTGGTTATAACACGATCAATGGTTGATGATGAATGATTTTTGACCCACCCAAGACACAAACCATTCTTTTTTTTTCATTTTTTTTAATATAATTTTTTTTCATTTTTTTGAACACTTTTCAATGACTTTTGTACAAATGAAAATTACACATATACACCCCAAAGATCACAGAATTACAACCTCTCCCCCACACTTGAATGGATTCTTTCCCTCAAGCATATGATGACACATTGGAAATCAATGAAAGTACGCCCAAAAATGAAGTCCATTCCCCCCACACTTAAATTTCAATAAATTGTACAATGAAAATCCATGAAGATGTTGGGTGGGACAAGGTATTAGGCTTGTAATGTGGCTATCAGAAGAAAGGTTTTCATAGGCTCAAAGGGTCTTTCAAAAGTAGGATCAATGTAAGGGTAACAGGAGCCTATTTGGCTATTCTGATTCTCATGTGGCTTAGAAAATGCCTCTATCATATTAATGCACACAAAAGATGGAAATTCATCTCGAAGGTCCACAAACTCAAGACTCACAATCAGTGGTGAAGACACACAATGAAAAAGATGGCCATAGATGACCTTGGCATGAAGGCTAATGTTATTCCTCACGGTAGGGGAGAATCATTTTCCACCAAAAATTGTTCATTCAAAATGTTTGTTATTGACACAAAATTGTTTACCCACGTTTGAGATAAAAATTCAATATATTTGAGTTTAAAACAAGCCTTTTGACTCCCCAAAATGGTTGGACAGAATTTCAATATTGGATGATTAGTAATTATGACACCCCTTTTTTTGTTAATTTTCATTTTTTTAATTAATTTTTTTAATTTTTTTTATTTTTAATGACACATCCACACAAAAGATAAAATAGAAAAAAAGGTTGTGGAAGAATGTTGTAAAAAAATGAGAGGGAGAGAGGAAGAAGAAGAAATAGAGAGAAGAAGAGAGGGAAGAGAGATTGAGGAGAGAGAGAGTTAAAGGGAAATAGGTGCCCCCTGGTTTGGATTTGGTGGGTCGCTATTTCCATCTAGTGGTGGGTCAATGGAAGTCGATGTGGAACCTGAAGTGAATGGCCTCTCATGGTGATGCTTTAACCGGTGTCCATTTACCGTGAATGTTCTTTTTGAAAAAGGGTCTTGGACTTGCACTGCACCAAATGGGTAAACATTAGTAATAATAAAAGGTCCATCCCAACGAGAATTGAGCTTACCTGGGTGAAGTCGAAATCGAGAATTGAAGAGCATTACCTTTTCACCTTCATGAAATACCTTTCGAAGAATGTGCTTGTCATGGAGTGACTTTGCCTTTTCTTTGTAGAGAATGGAGTTCTCATACGAATCGAGTCGAAGCTCCTCCAATTCAGTCAACTGCAACAATATTTCTTCACCAGATTTTTCACAATCAAAATTACAAGTTTTGACAGCCCAAAATGACTTATGTTGGATTTCAAATGGTAAATGACAGGCTTTACCAAAAAATAGCCTAAATGGAGACATCCCAATGGGTGTCTTATAGGCTGTTTGATAGGTCCAAAGTGCTTCACCAAGTCTATCGGGCCAGTCTTTTCTTGTGGGCTTAACAATTCTTTCAAGCACTCTTTTCACTTCTCTGTTAGAAAGTTCAGCCATTCCATTTGTTTGAGGGTGATATGCAGTAGATGTTTTATGTACAACCCCATTCTCTTTCAAAAGTGACTCCATGGTTCTATTACTGAAATGAGTTCCTAAGTCACTTATCAAAGCACGTGGTGTTCCGAATCGATGGAAGATATGGGTTTTGAGGAACTCACTCACAGTTTGGGCATCATCTTTCCTAGTGGGTTTGGCCTCGACCCACCTAGAAACATAGTCAATAGCAAGGAGAATGTAGGATAATCCATTGGAAGGGGGAAAAAGTCCCATTAAATCGATGCCCCAAACATCTAAAAGCTCATAGAAGATTAATGGCTTTTGAGGCATTTTGTTTCTTTTGAAAATTGTGCCAAACTTTTGGCAAGTGGGACATGATTGACAGAACTTGTGTGAGTCCTTGAAGAGTGAAGGCCAAAAGAATCCAGAATCTAGGACCTTTAGAGAATTCCTTTGTGGTCCAAAGTGGCCACCTCCAGGCATTGAGTGGCAGAATTCCAAGATGGAGGATTGTTCAGTTTCATCAACACATCTCCTAATTACCATGTCAGCCCCAGTTTTCCAAAGTTTATTATCTTCCCAAAAATAATGCTTTGAATCACTTTTCATCTTTTCTTTTTGTTCTTTTGAAAAATATTCAGGGAAAACACCAGAAACCAAGTAATTGACAATTGGGGAATACCATGGTAACTTTGGAGTGAGAGATGAGAGGTGTTCAGTTGGAAATTCAGGATCAATTATTTCAGAATGAGAAGAATTAGAAATTCTACTCAGGTGGTCAGCCACAGGGTTTTCTTTTCCAGGTTTATCTTTTATCACAAGGTCAAACTCTTGGAGCATTAAAATCCATCTTATTAGCCTTGGTTTGGAATCACTTTTTTTAAGTAAGAACTTTAATGCTGAGTGGTCCGTGAAGATGATGATTTTGGCACCTAAGAGATAGGGCCGGAATTTATCCAAGGCAAAAACCACAACTAAAAGTTCTTTTTCAGTCACAGTGTAGTGTGATTGAGTTTAATACAATGTTTTTGAGGCATAAAAGATGACATGAGTAATTTTTTCTCTTCATTGACCAAGAATAGCCCCAATGGCCCTATCAAAAGCATCACACATCAATTCAAATGGTAAGGACCAATCTGGGGGTTGGATTATTGGAGCAGATGTGAGAGCAGATTTGAGTTCAATGAAGGCTCTCTTGAAAGCCTCATCAAAATTGAATGTGACATCATTTTGAAGTAAACGAGTGAGTGGGAGGGAAATCTTGCTGAAGTTCTGAATGAATCGCCGATAGAAACCGGCATGACCAAGGAAGGACCGAATGTCTCGAACTGATTTGGGTTCAGGAAGTGATTGGATCACCTCAATTTTGGCTGGATCAACTTGGATGCCCTCTTGAGAAATTATGTTCCCTAGAACAATCCCATTTGAAACCATGAAGTGACATTTTTTAAAATTCAGCACAAGGTTGCACTTGACACACTTTTGAAGGACCAAAGAGAGTGAATGTAAGCAAGATTCAAATGACTCGCCATAAATGGTAAAGTCATCCATGAAGACCTCCATGCAATTCTCAATGAATTCAGAAAAGATACTCATCATACACCACTGGAATGTTGCAGGATCATTACAAAGGCCAAAAGGCATTCACCTATAGGCATAGGTTCCAAAGGGGCAAGTGAATGTGGTCTTTTCTTGGTCTTGAGGTGCGATTGGAATTTGGAAGTAGCCGGTGTAACCATCAAGAAAGCAATAGTGTGACTTTCCGGCCAATCTCTCAAGCATTTGGTCAAGGAAAGGAATTGGGTAGTGATCTTTTCGTGTTTCATCATTCAATTTGAGATAATCGATGCACACACGCCATTTTTTTTCACTCGAGTTGTGACCACTTCTCCATGTCCATTTGTGACAACTGTTATCCCGCCCTTCTTAGGAATGACTTGAATTGGAATAACCCATTCACCATCAGAAATTGGGTAGATAATACCATATTTAAGAATCTTGGTAATCTCTTCCCTAACTACCTCAAGTATGATTGGATTGAGTCTTCTTTGAGGTTGCCTAATTGGTTTGGATGATTCCTCTAGATGGATGTGATGCATGCAAAGGGTTGGGTTGATTCTTGGAATATCCTCTAGGGTCCAACCTAAGGAATTTTTGTTTTCCTCTAACACTTGAACAAGTTGGGACTCCTCAGTTTTAGAAAGTGAAGCAGAGATAATGACAGGGTAGGAGGGATCATGGAAAAGGAATGCATACTTGAGGTCTGAAGGAAGTGGTTTTAGATCAGTTTCAGCCTTGATTTGAGAGCAAGACAAGTTAGGAGTAGGAGAAGGGATTACAGATGGGTTTGGATCATTTTCCTCAACACTGTCCAAGGTGGAGCAGTAGAGATCAGAGTTGATGTGGGATTCAAGAGAGTTTTCAAGTTCCTCTAGATTGATGGAGTCTATGCATGAGAGGTCCACATCAACTTCACCATTTATGACTTTGTTAATCATGGTGCAGATTTCACAAGATCCTTTATCATTAGAACATGAAGAACATGGTGGATTGGGGTTCGATTGAATCTTAGAAGTGTCCTCAAAAGCATGGTTTGAGAATGCAGAGTGATCCTCAGATGGGTATCACATGGCTTGGAAAATGTTGAACTTGACTAGTTGGTCACCGAATTCCATGGATAAGATGCCTGAATGGACATCAATCTTGGTTCTCGCAGTCATGAGGAATGGTCTTCCTAGAATTAGGGGAGATCGAGAAGAGGACGTCTCAACTTCCATGTCAAGGACATAGAAATCAGCTGGGAAGATAAGATCATTAACCCGAACAAGAACATCCTCAATTATCCCCTCAGGACTGGCAACGCTTCGATTGGCTAATTGAATGACAACACCCGTTGGGTGCAAGGGACTTAGACCATGGTTGGATAAAATGGATTTGGGCATGACATTTATTGAGGCTCCAAGGTCTATGAGTGCATCATCAAAGTTGGAACTCCCTATTTGACATGGAACCGTGAAGGTCCCTGGATCTTTGCACTTCATGGGAATGGACTGTTGGGTTGAAACATTTTCAATGTTCCTAAGTTGCCTTTTATGGGTGAACAATTCCTTAAGAAACTTGGCATACTTAGGGATTTGTTTGATGGAATCTAAGAGGGGGA
Source organism: Viscum album (assembly GCA_963277665.1). Classification (NCBI taxonomy): domain Eukaryota; kingdom Viridiplantae; phylum Streptophyta; class Magnoliopsida; order Santalales; family Viscaceae; genus Viscum; species Viscum album. Next base: position 67,590,937 of record OY728127.1, on the reverse strand, counting down.
TGTTCACTTCAACACGTCTAAACATGTCAAGCATTTCAGGATCAGGTTCAAAGGACTTCTTAGGCTTGGAGATGGCTTGAGGAAAAGGAATTGGGTTCCTTAGAGGAATGGAAGGAGGTGAAGGAGTGGATTCAAGTTCCTTTTCCAGCTTTTTATTCTTTTCATTTTCTAGATCAACATCAAAAGGGGAGGTAGAGCAATCAGCATGGGGCATAGAAATTTGCTTTCCCGATCTAAGTGCAATTGCACTTACATTACCCTTAGGGTTGGGTAATGGTTGAGCTAGTAGTTGGGATTAATTGGATTGTTGTTGCTGGCTAAGGTGGGATGCAAGTTGATCTATTTGGGTTTCAATGTTCTTGAGGCTAGAATGGGTGAAGGAAGCAAGATCCTCTTTAGCACTTTCCCATGGTTGTTTAGAAGAAGAGGCTTGTCCCAAATTGGGTTGGCCTTGATTTTGGTTCTTGGGAAAGCGATTGTATTGGGTGGGGAATTGGGAAGGCTCGTTAGGATAGTGGAATCCAGGAGGAGGATTGTTCCTTTGGGGTTGAGGAACAAAAGGATAAGGTTGATGGATGTTACCACCACTTTGACCATATTGGAACTGGTTTGGATTTTGATGAGGGAACCGAGGAGGATGATAAATGGGATTACCATACCTCATAGGTGGGTTAAAGGTAGAAGAGAAGGGCTCAGAGTGGGGTTGGTTGAAGTTTCTAACAAACTGACCTGATTGTTGAGGGTTGAAGTTTCACTGAGCATATGCCGCATTGAGCTCCATTGGACTAGATGAATCAGATGGATCATCTTGAAGTTGTGGACATGTGTCAGTCGGATGAGATGGAGAGTTGCAGATTCCACAATTCTTGATAGGTCCAGGGAATAGTGACTGTGGAGAAGATGAGGTTGGGGCTTTGGTAGCCACCGCTAGTTGACGCACAAGACCTGTAAGTTCACTCATCCACTCAGTCATCTTGTTGGGCTCTATGGATTGATTCTCTTCGGCTTGTTTTACTTGAGCATGTGCTTGAGTATGGAATTGCTGCGTGTTTGCAGCCATGTTGCTTATGAGTTCTCGTGCATCTGCAGGAGTTTTGTCAACAAGAGCACCTCCACTTGCGGCATTAATGAGAGTTCGCTCCATAGCCAATAACCGCTCATAGAAGTATTGGATCAGGAGTTGGTCAGGTATTTGATGGTGTGGACAAGTTGCCACAAGCTTTTTGAACCTCTCCCAATACTCATGGAGTTATGCATTAGGGAATTGACGGATGCCGCTTATTTCCTTTCGGATAGAAGCTGTTCGAGAAGCAGGAAAGAATTTCTCTAGAAAGAGATGCTTCATGTCATTCCATGTAGTTATAGAACCAGGAGGGAGGTAGTAGAGCCATGACTTGGCAGAGTCAGCTAGGGAGAAAGGGAATACTCGAAGCTTGATTTGTTCTTTAGAAACCCCTTGAGGCTTCATGGTAGAGCACACCACTTGGAACTCTTTAAGGTGGAGATGTGGATCCTCACCATCTAGCCCGTGAAAATGAGGGAGAAGATGAATCAAACCCGATTTGAGTTCGAAGTCAGCTTCAATGTTTGGCTATTGAATACCAAGACGTTGGTAATTCATATCAGGGGAAGCAAGTTCTTTCAATGTTTGTTCCCTAGGATTGGCCATATCTAATTCAATTGGTAGGGCAATGATTGGTTCTTGGGTGATTTGGTTATCCCTAATGGTCCTCATAAGTCGACGAAGAGTTCTACCAATTTAAGGGTCAAACAAATCCGAGGGATTGTTTGGGAGGCTGCAGGGCATTCAGAGAGATTTAGAAAGGATGAGGAAGATGGGTTTTCCTTTTTATTTTTTCAGTTTATGATTTTTAGGAGGAAGACGAGTTTTTCTTTGTGTTTTTTTTCAATTTTTTTCAAAAAGTTTGATTTTTTTTTTTTTTACAATAACCAGAAACTAATGACTACTTAAAGCACCATCCCCGACAATGGCGCCATTTGAAACGCACGGCCGATTGTCGCCTATCGACCGGTCAAAGTTCTGGTGCTCTGCTAATGTGTATAGCAGCACTCGGGTCGAATCCTCGGCGATGGTACATCGTAATAGTCGATTGTTTTTAGTTGATTGTATTTTGATTGGGGGGGTTTGTTTGCAGAGATTAATTGAAATGTTTAATGAATGATTTTTAATTTAACAAGTTGATAAATATTGGGGTGAGTTCATCATTATGTTAGTTCAGCTTGTGATATCCTTGAGCTTTGCTTTATATTGCATTTAAATTAACACCCATGTCACAAGATGATGTTGATTAGAATTCCTAAGTGTTAAGGCTTTAATACAAGCCTTAAATTAACTTATGGTTCTAATCTTGATCAAATATTGTTTATGGTAGTTTATTTATGGTTCCAATAATCCATGGAAACCACACGTTAAACAAATCAAGTCATTAATCCATGACATGCTAAGTCCAACATACACAATGTTAATTCAACGAATACTCATCGAGCAAAAGCTCTCAATCGCTTAACATACCTAAATTAAAACTCACCCCAATGAGAAATTTACTCAGACATTATGATGTTTATTAATCTGGTAATATATGTTTATGGTGATGAATTATAAAGAGAAGAAAAAGAAAGGGACAAGATAAGAGTAGTGTGTCGAACACACAGACAAAATATTTTGAGAATCAAAAATGGAATTTCGATTGAATGAGGAAGAAAGATAAGGTACTGTAATTTAAAATGATTCAAACTATTTTAAGACCATGAATATTATACTACAGAAGGTGGAGGATAATAAGAGATATTGAAGAAGAAACTTTCATTAAAACAGAATTACAAAATAAAGGACTTACAAAATTACAAAAATGAAAAACACAAAAGTAAGTGAAAACAAAGAGAGAAGGAAATGTATCTCAAGTGAAAACATGAGTATGGAAGGTCCTCCCAAGCCTTTGGCAAAGCTTTGGTCATGTAAATATGATCTCCTCTCTTCTGAAACGCCAACCCCTCTCAAGGAGAGAAGGGGAGAGTATTTATAGCCCAAGGAGTGGACTGTTTGCATTCCTAATATGTCCCTCCACTTGAATCACCAATTTGGGTATTCAGACAGCCGAATCTACAAATATCTCCTTCTTAACAGTTGTACATAATAATGTTTTCCGACTACTGTAAAAATATGGAGGCATTTGGACAAGTGGATCCAAAGTTATGGCGGTTTTATTAAACAAAGGTAAAATGTCCTTTTTTATCCATGCTTTTTTGATGGCCAAAATGTGAATGGATTTTTGAATAGGAAGATGCCTTCAAATACGAATGAATTCTTCAACAAAGTCTGCCGCATATATCCCCTCTTTCCCACTGAAATAGCTCAGCTAGATTTGATGCTTAAATCATGAGATATGTCATGAATAGTATACTGATTTTAATTCTCGGACAGAATGGTGGGCTGGACTTCAAGGCTTCATTTCGTCCCCTTGTACTTGGATTTGGGCCATGAAATTTTTATCCAAGATGACATGTAGTGTCCCCCGAATTACGGTGGAGAGTTAATGTTTTTGGACTTCTGTATTGAGCCCAGTAAATCAATCTTCAAGGCTGGTCCAGTTTGTTCACATATTCTTTGGTCTTGTTTGTGAGGACCATATGACCCTTCAAATGGCAGAATTAGATCATGGTTCCTTCTAATGAAATGTTGTATATTGAAAGGAGAATCCGAAAAAACAAGAACCACACAATTTGGATTAGTATAGTGACATTTAAAATTAAAAAATTAAACTGACTCAATTGGACTACTTCTAAAAATGCTCAAATATTATACTTAATATTAAAACATTAATATTTCACACAAATTATGCACATTTCATATAAAATAAGTAAAGGGGGAATATAATAAGTCATGAAAATATTAATAACATCAGATGCATTTTGAGGTGCACGATAGATAGGGAAAACGTTTGTTTCTTTTATGGCTGTTACTTATACTCTTCTTGATCGAGTACGAATGAGGCAGCTATCAGATTCTGAAGGCCTAGTCCAACGGGAAAGCATGTCCGGAGAGGACCCTATTCCAGGATGGACCGTAGGTGAGGATGAGATCATGCTTTTCCAGGGGTGCGTATGGGTTCTAGAAGACTTACGCGAGGAGCTGATGTGGGACTTTCATTCCCCAGTTTGGGTAGTTCATCTTGGAGTCAAAAAGATGTATCGTGATCTACACCACCAGTATTGGTGTCCAAGTATGAAGAGAGATGTTGCTGGTTTCGTTATGAAGTGTTACACCTGTCAACAGGTGAAGGAGGAACATCAGCGACTAGCATTTCTTTTTTAGTAGTTAAAGATTCCTGAGTGGAAGTGGAACAATGTCGCGATGGATTTCATGATAGTTTTACTGAGTTCACCTCGAGGGAATGGTGTTGTTTGGGTTTTCATTGACAGACTCACGAAGGTTGGTGACATCTTGTCGTTCAAGGAGACCTTCAATGATGATGAGTTGGGATGATTTTGCATCTGAGTGATTGTACGTCTACATGGGGTTCCACACTCCATCGTTTTGGATAGGGATGCATGTTTTACTTCTCAGGCCTAGCAGGTGCTTCAAAAATCTTTGGGTACACATGTACTTTTCAGTATAGCTTACCAACCTCAGACAACTGGCTAGTTCGAGCGAACAATTCAGGTTCTTGAAGAAATTATTCATGTATGCATCCTAGATTTTGGAGGTTCTTTGGAGAATCATATACATCTTGTGGAATATTCAAATAATAATATTTTTCAGACAACTATTCAGATGGAACCTTATGAGGTTTTGTACAGTAGGCCATGCCGATCACCCATATGTTTGCAGGAGGCAGGAGAGGCAGCTATGCCGGGACCTCATCTAGTTTAGGAGTCTATAGAGATAATAGAGTTTATTCAGAATAGGATGGCTACTGCACAGTCTCGACATAAGTCTTATGCTGATCAGTGAAGACAACTTCTAGAGTTTGAGGTTGGAAATCATATTTTCCCGCATGTCACACCAATGTTGGGATACAAGAGGATTAAGAGATAGGTTAATCTTTCCATGAGGTACGTCGGGCCATTTGAAGTGTTGGAGAGAGTTGTGTCGGTTGCCTATCGGTTGCAGTTACCTCAGAGGTACTGGGATATGGACGACGTCTTCCACGTTTTTCAGCTTCGACATTACTTATCTGGTTCGTCTCTTGTCTTACAACCTGAGGAGGTTGTATTGGAAGTTATGCATCTTTTAAAGAGAATCCTATCTAAATTTTCGATCAAATTACAATGGTTCTATGTGGCCGATCTGTCCCTCTGGTACTAGTGCTATGGTTGCACGGGTGAGTACAGGGTGACACTTGGGAGAGGGAGGCGGATGTACGATCATAGTGGTCGGTGGCCTTCAGGGATTCTTCTTCTACACCGCCTTACTAAGGAAATTCAGGGACAAGTTTCTTTAAGGGGGGAAGTTTATAAGAACCAAGATCCTCTTTTTCATGTATATTTTTATTTTCTGGTCATTTTCTAGAAAAGGAGGAATTTCTGGAAATTTTCAAAGTACATGCAATGTATATTATGAGTACACATCGTGTTCTCGATTACCGAAGGTATCCTTGTGTTGGCCTTGTAGTGGCCATTTACATGGCCCTGTGGGGATGACCTGGAGGCTGCTTAAAGTGGAGAACCGAAATGAAAAGTACATGTTGTGTACTTTAAAAATACATGTCGTTTTTTTTTCATTAAATGAACCATGTTCGTGTCTTATTGACAGAAATGTGTTCTTCTTTGAATTCTTCATCTAAGAGCACCGTACAACCACAGATCTTTGATGAACCCCTGAGTGAGTGTGTATACTCCGAATCAAACACCGTTGGTTGCATTGGAATTGAATCGGTGAGTTATCATTTCTCCTAGAGCACTATCCTCTGTTTTCAAATCTCTCATGAGATATCGTGGGTTAAACATTTTAGTATTTTTTGTAGATCTAGCACATTCTAGGTTGATCCAAGGGCCAACACTAGATTATATTGATCTCTCAACACTGAGGTAGGTGGTTTATTCCTTTTTGTGTAATGTTTTTGAGTATTATGTGCAATCTTTCCCAATACACTTGAACGGGTTTTTGAGTCTTTACTGTTTTAACCCTGTTAATTACCTGCTATGCTGGTATTTGTAAATAGAGGCTAATTGGATGTGAATAGAGTTGTTTGCTAAGCTTCAGATGTGTTTTCCCAGGCATTTTCTGTTTATGTCCATTTGGTCTTGTTTAGCCGTTAGGGTTCCTTGATGTTTCCCATGCCTAGTACTGTAAGATGGAGTGATTATTTTTTTATGACATGATTGAGATGCTATAGATTGTTTAGCCGAGTATTTCATGAGGTTTACTTTGACCATATTCTAGTGATATACTCGTTGACTTACACAGGGCTTTGAAAATCTAATGTAATAGTCTTTTAAGGGGAATTGACCGAGTGAGCTTCCTCAGAGAGTCTTTGAGCATGTTAGCCTATAAGGGTAACTGACTTAGTGGGATTCCTTAGAGAGTCATTGAACTATTTTATACTATAATGGAAATTTATTGAGAGAGCTTCCTTAGAGTGTCTTTGAACCATTTTAGACAATAAGGGGAATTGACCGAGTGATATTCCTCAGAGAGACTTTGACCACTTGGAGATATAAGGGGAATTGACTATGTGGGCTTCCTCAGAGAGTCCTTGACCACCTTAGACTATAAGGGGAATTGACATGTGAGGTTTCTCAGAGATTCTTTTTAACGCTTGGGACTATAAGGGGAATTGACTAAGAGGGCATCCTCAAAGAGTATCTCTAGTATCCTTGCTGGATTGAACCAGAGGGGTTAGGCTAAGAGAACTACCCATAGGGTTAGCTATTTGTTTTTCTATTGTTGATATATGTAACTGACCTCATTAAAACTATAGGACTAGTTACTACCCATTACTTCCTTTTTTACTGCTTTATTTTGTTTATTACGTTCCATATATTCACTGACTGTTAGGCACCGATCTTTTGGTGATTGCCTACTGGGATTTAGTCTAACACCCTGTTTGGGCTATGCATTTGGGACCAAACATATTATATTGCTGCAGGTATAGATAATGGAAAGCTCCCTTCTACTTTAGGTACTTGATATTCTGTGGAGCTAGAGAGCATGGGACTAAGTAGAGGCTTGCGATGCTGAAGAGCAGTTTATCTGTTTTCTTTTGTACTTTGGCTTAGTACTATTCTTCATTTAGCATTGTGATGTATTTGGATGTCTTCCTAGACATGTGTACGATGCATCATTTTCATATCTGTACACTCCAACTGTTTATTTCTTCAAACTTCCACTATTTACTTTCATATGGATTATTACCGCTTCTACTATTGTTATCTGTTTTTCTCTTCTGCTATGTTATTCTACCAATGAGAGCATAGTTTCCCCACTATCAAAACCAAGGCCCTCGCTTCTCGTCAGTAGCCTCTGGCGTTAGGGGAAATGCTCTTGAGGCCGTGTGACCAACCGGGTATGGGGAACCTCTGGGTGGCTTCCGAAATGAGGACATTACAATCACATTATAAATAGAGTCACATAAAGGATTAAGTTTACTCCCAAATATCATATATAATGTATTTCATGAGAAATGTTTTGCCAAATGTATTGGAGTGCTATCTAGGTGAACCTATAATAACATGTTCATGATTATGTGTTCCATAAAAATAAAATCAATCTTATAGTATAAGAATAAAAATTACTGATGGAATGACACGTGTTGTTTAATCCTACCTCATTTCTCAATCAATGAATATTTCAAAATGAATTAATTTTATAAATGAACATAAGGAATGTATTACACAATAAACAGAAGGTAAATGAACTAGGAATAGTTTTAAGATATATATAGGTAGAATTTAAAAGAAATATATAACATCAAATGTTGTTATCATTGATCCAAACATATTGAGAAGATCGCATGAAATATTTCATGGGGAAAATAACATTTTTAATTTGAAAGGAAATATTTAAAATCTAAACATATGAAAATATTATAGGAAAAAATTTCATTGAAATGAACCATGGACACTTTTAAAATAATATTCAAAGAACTAACTGGTCATAATAGAAGGAAATTCCATTTATACCATGTAATTTATTAGAAAACATTTGTTTCACACCATCAAAAAGTACCTTTTTTATAACATGATAAAAAGATTCTGCTTAAACCATTTAAAAAATTAAAAAATATGTAAAAATTTATTTAATAAATTATTCAAGAATAGTAAAAAAATTAGTCATCATATTTTAAAAAATATATAAATAATGAACTGACATAATCATATCTAAAAGAAGATACAATATCTCTATAAAATAAAAACAACATTATTGATGATTCTTTATTCAATATAGAAAGAAATAGAAACAAAATATGTAAACTACATTTATGAATAGAGGAGAATAAATGATATATATTTCAATAAAATAATTTTACCTGATTTCCCTCAAAGGAACCCTGAACATAAACAATATCTAAAATAAAGGGGATTGTTTTATAAATCCTTTACCTATTTTGGTAACATTTGTATCAATTCCCCATGGTTGATGTAAAATGATTTTTTACATGAAATAAAAGGAATAAAACAACATTCATCTCATAATATGTAAACGTGTTAGAATATAGGATATATAAAATAAATTTATCATATAACTTTAAAATATTTCTCAATGATTGTAAATTGGTAAAAAATCACTTACCTTGAGTTTGAATCACCACATATGTACATTGTATTATTGAATAATATAATCATTTTAATTAGTTATTTTCTTAATAAACATTATAATTTTACTATTCCTTTTATTTTATTTGTTCCCCTGTTATATTTATTTGCATAATCAATTATGTTCATGCCGACTTTTTTATGATAAAAAGTTCATTTGTCCAAAATGACTTCTATAGTTTGACTATGGAAAAAGAATTCACTATCTCATAATCTCCAGAATCATAATAATGAGATAATTATATTTATATATATAAATAATAATGTAAAAAACAACAATAAAATATGTCCCTAAAAAATGAATTGTGTTGCAATCATAGAGATGGTAGGTCGTATATACACACAAGTAACATTTCAATTTTTCAATGATAATAATAGAAATAAGGTAAGAATTATTTTATAACTAAATATTTATTATTATATAATAAATAAAATGTTATTTCTTTAAATACACTTATATATACCATCTATATGATGTAGTGATGAAAGATGGATCACATTTCTTTGTGAAGGTGGTATTTCACATGTACGCATGGACGACATTATCATTTTTCAGTGAATGGAAATTTATTGAGATATAAGGTTTATTAATTTTAAAAAATTATAAATATGACATGAATATAAATATATATACACACATTAAGTTCATAATAATAAAAATCCCTGAGAGGAGATGATGGAAAATGAATTGCAGTGGTATGTGTGGTGATATTATTTTGTATATATAATCAATGGTTTCATTTCTTGTTTGACGGAATTTTATTTTGATGTAGGTTAGGATAGTAACATTATAAAATATTTATATGGGAAATAATGATTTTATTATATAAATATGTTTGAATAATATTTTATTTTTGTGGAAGAATAAATAAAACCAAACACTCATTTAAGAACATCTATCTTCTTGAGATAACTACTTTTGGTTAACACCCAAATCCTTTCATGGCGGGTTTTATAATCAAAAAAATACCTCTAAGAAATGCTATTGGGACTATGTAATTTTTTTGGGTATGTCATTTATAATCAAAAATAATATTAAACTATAAAAAAAGGGGAGAATGTGGCCTTTTATTAGTGAGGAGTAGTATTTTTGTAAATGCCTAAAACTATTCAATAATGTGAAACCACTCTCCATCGAATTTCCTCAAAGATTTATAAATTATATAGTTTATTGAATATAAGGAAAATAAAAATTTTCAAAATTAAATAATAAATTTTTTTATACATTTTATTTCCATTTCATTTATTGTTACTCTTACCATTTTATTTTTCACCACGAAAACTAATTTTCTACCTATGTAATTTATCCCCTACGACTAAAAATTGACCATTATTAGATAATTTGGGAAAAAATGTTATAAATATTAAATTAAATTTATCAATTAAAAAAATTGTTTATGTAAAATATATTTTAACATAAGCGCCTGAAACACGCAAAACCATATTTAAACCTTAACTTTTGGTAATTAATTTTTACATTTTTTATTATTCATTATGAACAAAAATTATGTTTAAATTATTAAAAAATATTATTTATGATGTTTAAAAATATATAATCCATTTTACTAAATTGAACTAATTGCAGTGGATGAATTTTATTTAAAAATAAACGTGCAAAACAAATCAAAAATATGTTTTTTTGGAAAATTCATTTTTACTAGAAAGAAATGATCATATATTAACTCTATAAATATAAATCACAATTAAATGAGTTTAAATTAATTTAAATATACATAAAATATATAAATTTAATTTAATTATCTCCTTAATAATGGTTGTTTTAATTTATTAAAATGGATAATATTATTTTACTTAAAAACATATTATAGAAAATCACGTTTTTATGAATAAAAATAAACTTAAAAAATTCCACCAAAATAGGTATTATAATTAAATTAATTATATTATTCTAAATAAAATGTTCATATTTCACTTTTATAACAAACAAAAAATATATAATGTTGGTTTTCAATTAATTAATTTATTGAAAATAAATGACAGTATTTGAAAAATCTAAAATTTTCACTATTCAATAAAAAATAAATCATTTCAGAAAAATACCAAAATTTCATCCTAAGTTAATTTTTATATTTTGATTTCAAAAATTATTTTGATTTTATAAAATTTATTCTATATAAGTTTCATAAATTAATTATAATATTCACTCACAAAATAAATAACTAAAATCATTTTTTCCAGAAATGTATTTTTGAGAAGAATAAAATATCTTTATTAAAAATTGAGCCCATATGTCTTAAAAAAATTAAATATATTTATATATATATCATAATTTAGTATATCCTAGTGATACCTTTAAATTTTGTGTCTATTTTATAATAGTCATATTTAAATATTAATATTTCATGATTTATTTAGACTCGGTGTTGCATGTCATATATACCATCAAACATAAAATTATTTTTAAAATATCAGAGAGTTATATTTTTCTCATTTAGTAAATTACATGAATGAAATTTATACCTTAAATGCACAATCAATGTTTTGACATTCAAATATCCCTTTTTTGAAATCTGATATTATTTAATGGGTTAATAAAAATACCTCCTAAAAAGAGGGAAAAAGAAATATGAAGGTAATCAAATAACTTTATTTCATGTGTGGAGGGATGGGAAAAAATTGGATGATCAACTTACTTCAATGGTGGTGGATGATCAAGGTAATCATGTCATTTGTTTTTCAAGTACTCATCTGTTGGATCTGGAGGGGTTAATTTGATTAGGGGATTAATAGGGTCTTCATTATTTTAGCCACCCTAGCTGGTTTTCTTTGAAATAATTGTTGAAGTTTTCTTTCTCTTTAATAATAATGAAATGTATATAAAAAACCATAAAGCAAAGTTTTGTAATAATGACCATCGATTAATAAAAAATATAGGTAACAAGATAACATTTTTACTTTAATATCATTTTCCTAGAGTTGGGGATTTATTTTACCATAAATACTAATAAAATAAGTATATATTCTTACTTGGTAAGTTTAATTTCATCCTTTAATAAATTTCCACTCCAATATTACCTTATCATTTTATCTATGAGTATTCAAAATGATTTTTTTCTCTTTTCCAGAAACACAAAAATCAACTTCAAAAGGATTACACAATCAATAAAATGATAACACTATATTCAACTTATATTCACAAATTAATAAAAAAAACAAAAGGTTTATCACAATGTATTATATTTATGTAAATTAATTATCAGTTCTTTTATAATAATATAAAAAAATTCCCAAAATAAAACAAAATTATCAGCTAAGAATGATACCTCTTCTTCAGAAAACGTCTTTAGGTCAATAAAAAATCATTCAAAAAAGGATGTTATAATCAATAACAATCCTCCAGGACATGGTAAGGGGATTAATTAAGGTATTTTTAATGGTATTTTATAAACAAAAATCCTTTTTAAGTGTGAATATAAGAGGATAAGAGGCTCCCTTTTATAACTTAGGAGTGAAATTTTTATAATTACACAAAACTATTCAATAATTGGTAGTCAATATCAAACTAGGTGCCTCCAAGGTTGACCATATTCACTAATATAGATTATTATTAGTCCATATATAGAATAAATTTTAACATATTTTATTAATACGATTGTTATAATTTAATTTAAAATTGAACCCGAAAAACAATATAAAAATTTGTTTAGGAGGAGAATCTATTTTTCAAAAAATACATGATCTTATATTAAATCTATGACTACCAATCACCATTATATGAAATAAATTTAATATAAATAAATATATATATATAATTTATTTTAAATTTTAATATTTAATTATTATGGGTTATTTTAAATAATTAAAAAGGATAAAATTTAAGAACTTAAAACTAGTTTACAAAAAACGGTTTTTAAGAAAAAAATAAACTTTCACAAAAATCATGAAAATTAATGACTCAATAAAAATTAATTATATTATTATAAAAAAATTCTTTATATTTAAATTTAATAAAAAAATACAATTATACTTTCAATTAAGTTTATATATTGAAAACAATGGAAAATATTTGAAAAATCAGTAATTTTCACCATTCATTAAAAAACCAATCATTTTATAAAATTCCGAAAATTTAAACCAAAGTTAATTTTTATAAGATGATTTAAAAAATAATGGTATTTTCATCAAATACATTAAACAAAATATAGGTAAATTAATTATAATATTCACTCACATAAATCAATGGAAATAATTTTCTATGAAAACAAATGATTTAAAGAGATTTATTATTGAAAATTTATTTAATATTTACTAAAAATTTAATAATAAATTTTCATAGAGAAAATACTTTATATATATTTTATAAAGGATTTATTCTGATTATAAAATATTTAATCTGATTTATAACCGCCAATTTAATAGTTTGATTATAATTTTCATATTTAAATAATAATATTTCATGATTTACTTTGTCTCGGTTTGGCATGTCGTATAAACTATCGAGCATAATAATATTTTTTAAATATTAGGGTATCAAAAAATATAATCTCATCCTTTGTTATGTTTTAATTTAACAAGGTTGTGAAGAATAATATTATGCACAACAATTTTTATGGGGTACTATGTGTAGAGAATTGTGTGGTGGATGTCGAAGTATTATTACGCAACGGGAAAATCATGTTACAATGGAAAAAATAACCATTTAATGAGAGTAAATGAGTTTTAATAGATAATATTTTTCTTAATTATATAAAACTCTAAACATATGTCTCGTTATGAATGTGACTCAATTTTTTCTATCGTTATTATAATCATAGATGGGTTAGGATGGGTTTTTTCAATTTGTATCAAAGAAAATATATAAGGACTATGTTTTTAAATATTGGATCTAGATGTATATATTTTAAGATATCTCATTTTGTATTAAAGTAGGGTTTTGATTATCTTAGAGGCTAGGAAGTTATCATACGATGATAATTTAAGAGTTAAATATACATTTATGGGTTCGTAAATATGAGTATGATCATAATATTAAGGAATAAATAACCTTTTTTGGTTAAAAGTTACGGGGTTTTAAGGTGATTAATGACATAAATAAAAATGTGATGTTTTAGAACATTTTTTAAATAAAAACTAGTTTTAATAGTATGTACCACAATCAACACTAAGCTTAAAATAACCAAGTTATACTATGGAAGTATAATTATTTAAATATTAATTTGGTATCATTGAAAATTATTTTAAGTGTATGAATAGTAATAGACACATTATGAAATATATGATGAAATATTTTCCTTATTTAAATTTATTTAGTAGTTTTGGGGAAATAAGTACTCAATTTTGAAGGATAAGATCTAAAACATAGCAGGTTAAAACTATTAAGGATTAAAAGGTATACATATATATATAAACATTTATTAATTATATATTTTATTTAAATTTTATAATTTTAATTTATGATTTTTTTAATATTCATTTTATGAAATGAACTTTATTTTCAGATTCATTAAATCAAAATTATCCACGGGTGATTTGTTAATATTAAAAAAACAGTATTCTTTGATGAATTATGAAGATATACATTTTATAAATTTTTTCAATTTTATGAAATTATTATGATTTAATAATGGAATTAAATGAATTAATATAATCAATTTGAAAATATAATGTTGAAACCAAAAATCTATTTTTGACAATTTGTAATCTATGTGATTCTATATCCAAATTATATATTTTTTCTTTTCTTTTATTAATGTTTATATAATTATATTTTGGATGATATTTGGTTTTGAATTCAAATATGTTTTATTTTATTAAACATAAGAAAATTTGTTCCATGCAAATCAAAATTACACATGATTTTCATATAAAATAAGATTTATTCCTAGAACACTAATTTTAATAGAAAACATTTTTTTTGAATTTTTAAAACTTATATTAATATTAATTTATAAACTTTTACAATTTGAATCTTAGAAAATGGGTTTTTTTATTTTTGATTACCATGATCTAATTTCATAATGAGGTCCATTTCATTTTTTCACATTGAATAGTAATCACAGAAAAAAGTTTATCACCTCAGTAAAGTGTTAATGGGTTAATTAGGGTTAAAACCTTATGATACAATATAAAAATCCCTAAAAATTTCATTTATTTATTTATATGATTTTATTTCAATCAAAACCATTCCATCATAAAAAATTATCAATTTAGTTTTATTTTCTTATGATAATTACCTTTTGAATATCTTTAACAAATAATTCTTAGAAATGTTTTTGTCTTTAATTTAAAATCTATAATATGTATTCTTAAGGAAAAATGGTTTTATGAATGGTTCTAAATAGTTTTTATGGAATATGAATAAATTATTTTTATCATATTTATTTTTTTGGTAATAGTCTAATTACCAAAAAAAATAATGGATTGTTGATGCAGCACTTATGCAAGCGGGGAAAATATCAATGTAAATAATTATAAAATTTTACTAGTAATTTTTGGTTAAATTAAATTAATGGAATATTTTTATTAATAAAGATTATATATATGTATTTTTATAAATTTTAATATTCTAACTACCTGTTTATCTTGTTTTTTTATTTCAAATTTAGTGAATCATCATGAAAATGACATGAAAGAAATTATATTCAAAAAAAAAATAATTATTTTAGAAATAATAAAAATATTATCATGTTTAAAATGAAAGTGAAATGGTTGAGAATATAAAAATTTTAACATAATGATCCATTTTACATTTTTTTAATAACATTATTGACCCTTAATTCTAAAAAACATGTTACAACATTAGGGGATAAAAGGGTTAATGAGGGGTCAAACTGAATAGATAACGTTTAAAATAACTTTAAAACTTTTAAAAGGAAACCTAATATATTCATCCAATCACAACTTACTAAGAAAAATATGATAAACAAAACATTATAAAATAACATCTAAATATCATTGTACACATATTTTAGGTTCTATTTTTGTTAATATACTAACCCAGTGGTATAAAAGAAGAGATTTAATGGAGTTTCTCGAAGAATAGGTAACCATCGTTAATAAACCTTTTTAAGTTTATTTCTTCTTGTAACTCCTCCTAATATCATTAAAACACATCGAAATAGTGAACTCAATAAAATAATATTACAAAAATTCTATTATTTATATATAATTGCATTTATATATTTATCATTCATCCCAATGGAAAATGAAAACATCATCATGTGTACTTGTGGACTTCCGTCTCAATGACCGATGTGTTTTATTTTACATCGCCACGTCATATAGAAGATAATATATCCACATTTAATATTAATATATTAAATCTATTCCATTATTATTATTATATAATGATAAAATAATATCTTACTTCTTACCCAACAATCCATTGGAAGACAACAACGCCACTCGTGCATACATATAGACTACATCCTCCATGAAAATATTGATTTCTTCCCTGTACACCTAATATGGGAGGAAAAGTAGATAGATTTAATGAATATGAATTATATTAATGTTAATATTATTATTTTTTATGTATAAATTATTATTTACCTCTGTTTCATTCCATTCATTGGAAAATAAAGCCATAATTAATGCACGTATAGGGACTATCGTCTCCAAAATGTGATGTAATTCATTTTTCATCACCATATTATATAAATTTTTTAAAGTGTATATAAGGACAAAATTATCCATATTTGTTGAATAAAATTTCTGAGATGATAAAACCATGTCAAAGGAGAATGTTCTAGATTTTTCATACTAAAACATGTATAAAAAACGTAATAGTGAACACACAGAATGATGATTTGAAAGAGGAATTGTTAATAATTGATTAATTTTTAATTATCAGTTGATATTATCTAGTAATATAAGTACAAATATTGTTTTATAAAAACTTTTTAAATAAATATAATTTTATTATATTAAATTTTATGAGTGTGTACAAAGTATGTATGAACATAAGTTAAGGGTTTATCCTCTAAATTTTATTTCAATGAGATGTACACCATATTCAACAATAGTTTAATTTGTGTGGGGTATATTCTAATTGTGAATATAATTTATTTTAATTATATTTAAAATAAAGGGGATTCAAAAATTCGTCTATGTTTCTCTATACTTGAGGTTTTTATTTATATATTACCAAAATTGTAAATAAAATTCTTCTAAATATTATTTGACTGAGGCATGTTTTAGGTTATGCAGTAATTTATGTCTATATAGTGTATATAATGACACTTAAATATGAAATATTAGTAATCTATTTATATTCATGGTATTTAATTTTTTGAAGATACTTATTTTTGGGTGTTTATGACTCAAAATTTCTTGAATCTCTAAGGTTTTATGTCATAGTATCATTTATTTTTGGGATTTTCTATATTAAATTTACATTGATGGAAATTATATGATCCTTAAATTTTAAATTCCATGTATATTCTCCTAATCTATTTATTTCAGGATTTTTCTTTTTTTCCATACATTTCTCACCCTTTGGAAATTAAAACTATAAGAAATTTGTTAAAATATTAACAAATTTCCACTTTTTTAGGAATATTTTTTATCCATATCCATTTTCAATAAAATAAATTCAAAGAATATTCTTCAATACTGTCAAATTATTTTTTTATCTCTCATTAAGCCATATTTACATTTCTATTAAAATACTCAAAAATGCATTTTTAAAATATTCAATGTCACGAACTCATAACCCCTCCCCTACAAATAGTACCCCTCATGGTTTAACATTGTGAGAAGGGATATAGTGACTTCTCAAGTCCTATATCTTGTAGGAATTGGGTTAGAGACTAGCATAGAGGGTATAATCATCATACACATTGGTGGAATTACTCTCTAATAGAACATGCGGAATATAGAGATAATATATGTTCACCAGTAAGAACCCACTCAAGCATATATATAATTAAATCTTATGATAAAACATACAATGTTATACAATACTATAAAAACTAAAAGGAAACCTAAAAGTACCAAAAAGGTAAAGACAACCACAACTATGAATCACGAACATCTCCTATAAAACCATAGGTAATATCCCTAGTGATCTCCAAGATTCTCTCTCTAACTTTAAGAATAGTTTATATATATAGGGTTAGAATAATATTATAATCAGAATGATCCTCCCCAAATACACTCTTTTAAATGATAAATAAAGCATTAAAAAGCATAGTGAACAATAATATAACTAACTCGTCAACTAAACATTCATACTATGTTCCCAACCTCACTAGGGATAACTCTAACCAAAGTATCACATATAATAGAGCATATAATATTTTAATGAAATATAAAGGGTACCATGTCCCTACTTACGCACTCGTTTACTACTCTTCCCCAACATTAGACATTCTAAACCATTTTTCTCCAAAATAGACTAGATCATAGACACATGGGAAATGAATCACAACACGAACCTCATGAAACACATCACCAAATAAAACCACATAACTCACCTAATATAGGAACCAAGTAGTTTCCAAGATCCCTCGTATCCTATAAGATGTGTAGCATACAACAAATATAATACATCAAGCCATTATAGCTGATACACTAAGTATGTACATCAAGACATCAAAACATATACATGTCTTATATACAATAACACTTTGGATACTATATCTGGTAATACATCTGTTTTAAATAACCAAAAGTCATCACAACACAATGCACATATATATTGGGAAACTAATAGTCATGCATACCATCATAAATAACTAACAAGAGAAGAGAGTGGGGCTATATAGGCTAGTCATCCATCCATACTCTCACTTGGATATTGGGAAAAACACCCTCCAAAAGTCCACTAGGTGTCAGTATCCCTAACCAACATTGTTGAGGTAGAATATGAAATAAAAAAATATACATGATATATATGTTTCTCATGACCACATAGGCATAAAATAGTCTTTTACTCAACTACAGCTAATTTTTCTCAGCCTCCCGACTCCTGCTTCCAATACCAAATATCCTATAAGAACACAATAACTTTAAAGAGCTATATTAAATTTATTTTTTTCTTTATATCATTCTCTTCCATTAAATAACTCATTAATAATTAATTACCAATAAAATCATTCCACATTAAATTAAATTGATAATCAGATAAAGTTCATTCCCTCCAAGCATAATCCAAACAAATTTCACGATTTATCAATATTTACACCTTTTTACCTTCTATATTCCATAAACACTGACCCAATGGTTTCTGAATTATTTATCTATTATTATCATCATTCCATAAACCATGTAATCTAGGGAAGAAATCCTAAGAAAATACTAAGGTAATAATGCAACCAAAAACATCCAACAACCTCAAGTAGTCGGGAAAGGAATGTAGATAACAAAAGCAACCAGACCATTGTCCAATAAGAAAATTCCAAAGAGAGCATCCAAGAATATAGAATGAAATTACTGGGTAATCATAGATTATACCATTTCCATAATTTTTGGTTCTATCCCAATCACCCACATGCATACCCCGATGAATCTTGATATCATAGGCTTCTACTAATTCCACAACATATGGGCCTCCCAACCCACATCACATTAACCATCCCAGGCCCATCCATCCCATGATCACATCACATTCTAGTCTCCCCACCCCATATCACATCACATTAAAAAGATCATATCAAGTGTACATCAAAAAATTAGTAGGAAATATAAAATCATACCCCAAACGAAATTCTAGGACCAAAATCATGGTGTCCAACATTTAAACATCAATGAGATATTACAACTCTAAAATTAAGGCAGCCGACCTTCTCATTTATAAGGGATACTCAGGACCTATAAATTACCCTTATCCAATAACTAGTTTTTATTTCATATTGAATTAAACAATTCAATAATCATAGGTTCCAACTATGGGAAACCAATGTAATCTAGTGATAAGAAGTTATCAAAAGATAAATCATGATCTATAACATTTGAACAAGTTTCATTAAACTATGGGAAGTAACATTCTAATTTAAGATGCCTTTTATTTATTGTCATCATTCTAAAAAAGCATTGTCATTATTCATGTTCTTTATAAAGTATATGAAAATATGGAATATAATTTTCAATTAAACAAGTTCATAGAATCAATTTTTTACTATGAAATTACAAGAAATATCAGATTCAAACACGCCACATCTTTAATTCATATCCCAATTTATTATCAATTAATTACAACTTTATATTTTTTACCAGATTCCATTTGATAGAAAATAAATAATCCATATAATAAAAACACATGATAAAAATCGTAGTATAAATATCTTATTATCTAGGAAATTAAAAGGAAAATCATTATCCACGTATATTGCACATCAACATGCGATCACTATCTAATTATCTATTAATATATTTTGATAATTATTATGTTTATTTCATTTCAATCAAAAGGTATAAACCATGATCGATTTATGATTAAATGTAAATAAATAGACAATCATTGAATCCCCCCACCTCAAAGGAATCAATTTTCATCACATGAAAATGGATAAACATTTTATATCCCAATCACATCTCTTGTAAGAATCCACATCCCTAGAAAGATTACACAACACAACAACACCAAAAACAACTAAGAAAACTATATTATAAACATGGATATGAACTAAATAACAAGGAAAGAAGAAATGGGAGAATTTTGATTGAATATCTAAAAGATAAGAGGTAGAATGTGCCTCCAATCACCACAGATCGAAAAAAGAAGGTCAAGGATTGATCTCCATTGAAAGAATCTGAATATAACTGATGGTATATTGATTGCCCAAATTACAAGGGATGGTTGAAGGGTTTTAGAAAAAATGACCCCCTACTATTTTTAAAGTTGTTCCACGTTGGGGATTTAAATAACATGGAAGCCTTTAACATCTTGCAAATTTCAGGCTTCTGATATTTCTAAAAAAAACATTTCCTAAAAGGATTTAATCCCAAACATTTTTGGTTTTGTAAGACCCTATGTGCTAACATCAAACAAGCCATTATTGGATTTCATAACTGGAAATAATCTTACCCTAGATATGAACTATGAATACACACTATAAAATTTTTACATATAATGAATTACCCTTGTATCCATATTTTTTCAGCTAAACTCATACAAACCCACTCCATACATCCTCTAAGAGCCATGTGATTTTGAAACATGTAATGGTTTGGACTACATGAACATAATCCCTTACATTGGATACCACCCAACGAAATCTCATCCTTAATAATCAAAAGACAACCCCATATAAAAAATGAAATGAGGGATGTCTGAGAAGCCACTCTATAAGATACAGCTAATGGTATCTCCATCATGGAAGCTCAACCACCACTATTAGGAAAGGAAAGCTCAAAACCAGGCAACAACAACAAATAGCTCCTAAAAACACTCCCAGGGGAGACCTCTCAAATGAGAGTAAATACATAATAAGAAACAATAGAAAACCATTTCATAAACCCAAAAGGTCAATATCCATAAAACAAATAACAATATATTATATGATCTAACCATCAAATAGTTATAGGTACTATGTGTGAATATTTAAATCATGTTCCATGGTACTATCCTTAAGGACACCATGCCCCAATGTGAAATGAACTAAAGGAATTGCATGCATGTGAAACATCTTACCCTGGTAATCCTAGATCTCTACAAGCTTCTCCCTAAAGGTCACATCATCATAAACAATAATATCACCCCAATATGTGACATGAGAGTCAACTTGAAGATAATGATGGAGATATGACATGTGAAATACATTGTGTATTTGTATCATCTACTTGGGAAGGGCTATATGTTATTCCACAACTCCAGCATTATACAAAACCTCATTAGACCAAAAAACAAGGAGAAATATTCCTCTCACATCCAATCTATCCATGTCCATGATAAGGATTCCCCATCAAGGACACTTGATCTCCAAATTAGAACTCCATAATTTTTTTGATGATCTTTCTCTACCTTCATCCTATCGTAAATGACATATACCTTCTCTATCATATTCTATTCCAATTCAGGCTCCAAAATCATTACTTCTTCAAACATGGACTAGTTCAACAATGAACTAAAAGGTCAACCATTGAAATATTTAAACTATTCGATGAAAATGGTGGAGTGGAATGATTATTGTAAGTAGACAAGAAAAAGGGTAGGTGTCTCACCCATAGACCTCAAAAATCAAACTCATAAGATCCCAACATGTCTTCAAGAGTCTAGATCATATGATTTATATGATCATACTTATATGGATTAAAATAACTATTAAATAATAATAGAGATCCAAAATCATGATGGTGATATCTATACACCCTACAGGTAAGATGAGGATCCTGACCATAGATGATCGTCCTCGGGAAATCGTTGAGTCACACCACCTCTTCCAGATACTACCTCAACAAAATCTCTATTGAAATCGAATCCATATTCTCTATAATGTGGGATAATTTTGTTAAAATATCCAATATAATCTTCAAATCATCATATAAACTTTGATATTGAGGTAAAACTATAACGAAGTCCATCAATATGTCCTCCCACTTCCATTAAGTTACATCTAATAGGTGGAGCAATTGACCAGGAACAAAGTTCTAGACCTTCAACTTTTGGAATACTAAACATCAAACAAAAAACTCTAAAACTTCATGCTTCAAACTAGGCTACTAAAACCGACCTATGAATTATAGGTACTTTATTTTATCACCTGTATGTACCTCCAAAGGTAATCTATGGACACCATAGGGAAACCTATCATGCATCGCCGAAGAAATGAAGATAATTACCTATAAAATCACATAGGTTTATCAACCATCATACTAAACATTAAGGGAATCACCAAAAACATCTCATTCCCTCCAGACCTCCACTTTAGAATCCCCTAACTGGGACTCCAACTACCAAACAAAATATTACTACACTATCATCAAGAAAATACAACCTCTACCTTTAACTGCTCTCATATGTATACTTATTATACCCTTGGTGCTAGTCGCTAACCCAGGGCCAACATGGGTTTTGACATTACAAACATATAATTATGATTTTTTACCGAAATAATGAACATATTTTTTTAAGTTTCTTGAATGAATAGATTTTCCCACCACCAATACCATTGTTATTTAGAATTTTTCATTACATGTTTCCATGGTAATTTTTATAGAAAATAGTTTTCAAAATATTATAGATTTTTTTGGTTTTAATGATAATTAAGGGAGAAAAATATTTTCTATTTTTTAAAAAGAAACATCTAAATCTTATTTTAGATTAATTTTTCATCTCTATCAACATCATTTGAGGTTTATTATATTGGGTATATTTTCTAAATATTACTTCCATTTTATTTCTTCAAATGGTTTATGATGATGATGTTTTAAGAATGTATTTAAGAGAAAAATTGCTTTATATAGTTCAATTAAGCTATGATGAAATAATTAATGCTTCTAAGATACTATCCATATCCTTTATCTGGACGGATTATGATTATTTGGTAATTAAATAATTTTGTAACCCATTTTTTGATGGGTTATTCTGTGATGAAAGTTTGAATGTTTTTATGATATTTTGGAAAACAAATTATGGTTTTAATTATGTGACATGTGGTCATGGGATTATAAATATCTCTAATTAATTGGGTTAAGGATGATATTTCATGAAATAATATGAACTAGAATAGGGACGGAACCAAATTCAGTAAGGTACTTAGTCCACTATGATAGTCTTGTTAGTGAGGGCTAATTAATTAAATGATGGAATGTGGGGTGAACCTAATACTCCATGGGACTATTTCCACTATGAAAATATTGGTAGTGATATGTTAATAAGGATGTGGTTTTATATGATTACTTGTATTACACCATCATATGTATTATACATAAAAAATGTTTTCATTGCTCAAAATTAATTACTAAGGACTCTGAATTATTGTAACTTATATAAATTTTTCTGAAAATGAATTTTCCAGGACTCAAGATTAATGATATTTCAATAATTGTGTAATAAATTTATAATTCATATTGACTCTATCATATAATTATGTTTATATTTTTATTACACATGGTTATCGATTTATATATCCCATGCTTACCCATAATTATCATTTATGCTCACCCTCATTTATATTTCCATTTCCCTAGGTTGTGAATAATGATATTTTGTAATAATTGTATATAATGGTATCATATTTAGATAGTTTCTGTGAGATTTTAGATAATTATTATTCAATAATAAAATAGAGGTATAATAGAAAAAATAACCATTTTATGAGAACACATGGGTTTTAAAACATAAATAGGTTTTCTTAATTCTCTTAAAATATAATACTGAAAGGTCTTTGGTATGTATGTGACTCAATTTTGGATATTGATATTGTAATTATTGATGTTATTAAAGTTATTATTCATTTTATATCTAATACAATATATAAATGTTATTCATTTGTTATCTGATCTAAATCTTTGGGTTTTGAGCTATCTCACAATTACCATCATTTCCTTGGTGAAGGCTTGAGGCCATGACTATTATATTAGACATATTACCTTAGTGAATCAAGTTCACTTCCTATTAAATTTCATATTATATAATGAGATAACATTATTTTCTTAATTAATTTTAGGAGTATATAATTATGATCCCACCCATCACATAACAAATACCATATAAAAATTATTCCCCAATATAAAAAATGATTCTTTATTTCATTATAGAATCTCCCATAGGAATAAATGAGTTTCATAATGATTTCATCAAAATATAGTTAACCCATGGGAAATAAATGGGTTACATAGAATCATTCTTAAAATATTATCATCCTATCCCATATATATAATGACTATGGATTCTATTATTATATTGTATTCCTAATAAATCATAAAAATCCTTAAATTATTTTTTTATAGTATTTTTTCATTAAGCATTTAAAATACACTTTGAAAATCATGAAATATAAAAACCTTTAAATTTGTTAACATTTAAACTAATTAATTCAAGTATAATGGAAATACGGTTTCCTATGAAAACCTCTAGAAACCATTAATTTAATTTTCATGAAGATGTAATCCCATGATAGATGAAAAATCCACTCACGTTGTATATTTTAAAATAGATCACTTTTTTACGGTTTTGTAAATGTAAAAATATTTTTAAATGAAAAAAATTGAAGATATTGATTTTAATCATATTAATAATTAAGAAAAGGGTGTTATAAATGAACATTCCGAAAAACAAATGTATAGATAAAAACATTGTTAAAATATTTTTAAGAACATAGATTCAAGAGAGAATGATTATTGTCCCAAAAACGATAAATATGGAAAACCATTATTTAAAAAAATTTCTAAATAATTTTGAATAAAAAGAGGTAAAATAGAATAAATAATTGAAATTCCTAGAAATAATATATTATAATAAAATATAAATAAATTAAACAATAAGTATAAAATTCTTTCCCTCAATGACAATTTGTCCCAAATAATCCCCAAAAGAAATGAAATTGTAATATAACTCTTACTTACTGTTTCATATTGATAAATATAAAATAAAATAAAATTACAAAAAATATATATTATTTAAAATTTTATTGTATAATAATATGAAAATGGATCATTCCATTATTATTTTCAATTACCATTTTATTAACAGTTCTTCATAAAAATCATTATTTGGACTGAAACATGCCTTTTTTCAATGCATGTTTTTATTTGATGGCTATGTTTCTTGCACCATGGTCATGATAAAATAATATAAATAATATAAATAATTTCATGAATATAATGTTTATTTATTTTATACACTTTTATAACCATCTATATAGGGTGGTGACGAAAAACTAACTATGTCACTTCATGGACAGAGTAGTCCCTATGGAGGCATGAGTAATGTTTCCACTTTTCAATGGTTGGAAAAATAAAGGTAAATAATAAATTAATGTTTCAAAATAATTATTTTATCATATATATAATTTATATTTATTATATTTTTCATTATTACCATTCATGTAAATTGGAAATTAAAAACAAATCACATCGCCTCATAAATATGGTAATCCATACATATATAAGAGATATTATCTTTTTTTCTAATTAATGGAACTGTTATAAGAAATAAAATATCTTATATTTAGATAATAATAATTAATTTATTAAATTATTATATATTGGTTAAATTAATCTATATATCCATCCATGAAAGATGACGATGAGAAACAAAATGTGTCAATTCACAGAGATGGTGGTCCTTATGTACGCATGAGAAATGTTTTCTTTTTTTATTGGTTAAAAAATGATAGAAATGAATAAAAAATATTATAAAATTTTCACTATATTAAAAATAACTATTTAATTAATTTAATTTTGGTATGTAATATATTTTTTGTTTTATGGATAATGAAACATTAAAAATTTCAAAAAGAATATCTACTACTTCTTCGGGAATCATCCTTTAAAAAGAACCACGATGCCTCTTTGATAGTTAATTTGGGAAGATCATAACATCATGGTTGTGAAAAAGGGTGATGTTTAAGCATTTCGGGATATTTATTTTTATCTAAAGTGAACATGTGGTGTGAAAAAGTGATAAAATAATAATCTATTTTATAATTGATGTAGGTTGAAAATAGAAAATTACATGAAAATTTATAATATAATATATGTCTTACTCAAGTTAAATAGTTCAAAATTTATAAATAAAAAAATATGAGAAGGTTAGGTTGAAAATAAAATAAAACAATAAAATTAAATCAGGTGTTTTGTGATATTGTAAACCATATCTCTTAAGTTAAACCCTCTCTTAACCATTTTAACTTTTACTGTGGTAACTATTTACTATGGAAAAAATAAAGTTGAAATTATAAATTAATATTAATTTTTCCATTTCTATATATTAAATAAATTTATAATATTAAATTCCTATAATTTGTTGAAATTAATTATAATATCTTTATAGAAAACATGGGAAAACATTTTTAAATCAAATATGTTTTCTATCATATAAAATATTTTTTTTCTCAATTTTATTTTTCGTAAAAAATTAGTATAATATATTGAATATTATAGAACAAATGTTGTAAATGATTCATGAAAATCATTTATCAATGTGAATAATTCAATTTATTAACAAAAATACATTGTTCATATAAAATTAGTTTTCAGAAAAATAACCCTTTTTATCCTCAAATGATTTTACTATGACATCTAACTGATTATCAATCAATATATAAATTATTATTCATTTTTACAATTAATTGAAAAATATTTTACCAAAATAATAGTTTATTAGATATATAGGTACAAAATATATGAAAAAAATATAATAGTTAGAAAAATATTAATTTTAATATAGCATGGTTTAATTTTTCACATTCAAAATTGAGTAATTATTTACAAAGAAGTTATTAATGTGTATTGACCAGGACCCTACTATCCCAGAGTTGGTGTTCACTTTTCTATATTGGAATATATATAGGGAACTAAATCCATAAGGATCAATCAGTTTAATATTTTTGGTGAACCAATTATATACATGATACCGATTTAACATTTGGAGTAAAAAATAAAAAATAATCCATAAAAATAGAAAATAAAATGAATACTTAAAAAATCATTTAAAGATTTATTCTACATATCCTAAGAAAAAGAAAAAAAATAAGGGTGAGGTAAATTGAAAATTACTATTTTATTATAGAGGAAAAAACCTTGAATAATTAAATAAAAATAAATATGGAAAGGTAAATAAATGAACACACATGTAATTTAAATAACTTTACTTCTTGAATAGATAATGCATAATCCATATCAAAAGGTAAATAACTAAAAACACAGTCCGTTAAATCAAAAAAGTGATAACTAAATGAATACATACATAATATATTTTTTAAAACCCCTTGGATAATAATAAATTAATTCTTAATGAAGAAGATGATTAATTATTAGACTTCGTGTCATAGGTAAATGATTCCTCTAACGTAAATAACTTTCATAATAAAGTTTAAATTATAGGTAGAAACCCATTTAATCTTACCAATATGATTTGTATCATGAGACCTACCAATTCATCATGGGGATATAAAATTTTGGGTCCCAGCAATCACTATAGTTCCAAATCATTCCACATATATCTAATAATCCATTTAAATCATGAATCAACATTCCAAATCATCAAATATATGCAATGATTAAAGTATGCTGATCTATCATTATTTCCCTAATTAAAAAAATAACATTCAAGAAAACATCATCTGTTAAAATCATATAATGATTAAGAAAAAATCATATCCACCATAAAATAATGTGGATATTTCATATAGATGTAATTTCTATAGAAAAATGTTCACAATAAAATGATTGTTTCAAGAGAATGTTAACAATACCAAAAGAAATTGAGCTTATTCAATATCTTTTACCCCATCGTAATTTTCAAGACAAATAACCATAGAAGAAATATTTTATAGTGAAACCTATAATACTTTTAATTATGAATTATCAATGATATTATATATCATAATGGTAGTATGTGAACCACATAAAAGTGAATTAGGGTATAATAATAAATAAGTG
The DNA here is from genome assembly GCA_963277665.1 of Viscum album. Lineage (NCBI taxonomy): Eukaryota > Viridiplantae > Streptophyta > Magnoliopsida > Santalales > Viscaceae > Viscum > Viscum album. Next base: position 67,562,653 of record OY728127.1, on the reverse strand, counting down.
TTAATGGAATGTAAATTGAGATGAAATCCCTTACCTCATGCTTCTTTTTGTTTGAAATTTCGTTAAACTCATGTATAATAGTTTTAAAAAAGTTATTAACTTTTAAAAACCCATATTAATATTTACAATATCACATATTATCCTTTTATAATATATTATCAAATATTCATTAATAATCTCCTATTATTTTCATTGTTTCAGATGTTAATTTCCTTATTTTATCATATGTTATTTTCTATGAAAGTTAACATTCTTGTGCATAATATATATTTTTATCATATGAAGAATAATAATGATTATTTAATAATCATATTTATATATCCATTATACTTTTAATACCAATCATTAAATATTGTTTTGTGAAATTATGTATGTTACGATCCTAGAGACGGTAGTTCTTACATATGCGTGAATACCATTTCCATTATTCAATGATCATTAAGGTAAGTAATATTTTACCTTTATATAAAGATAATAATTTTATATTATTACATTAAATATATTTATACAAATCATTCATGGGTTTCATTTATGAACAGAGTGTCACATCACTTCGTGAAGGAGGTCGTCCACATGTACGTGAAAAATGTTATCATCTTTCAATGAGTGAAATGTTAAAAAATAAAATGATGTATAAATTTTTTTTATTGATTAATATTTTATTAATATAATTTTTATTTCATGTTTATATCATATAATATTTAACTTTATCCTTATCACCTTCCATAGAAATTGTTATTGATAGAAGAATCATATCGTTTTGCGTGGAGGTAGTTCACCATACAAATGAGGGACATTATAGTTTACCCTAAAGAATGTAATTAAAAAATTTATATATGATATAATGTGTATATATGTAGAATTATTTTATAAAAATCATATATATACTATATATATGTCATCATACTCATATTTTATAGGTGATAATATAAAAATGAATGAGAGTAGTTTGTGAGGCGATGGTATGTTGTACACATGAATAATGATTTAGTGAAAGATTTAATGTAATTTTAGGTGTTTTTAGATCTTTATATAAATATAAAAACATCTCAGTATATAAAAGATACTTGGGTTATTATATCATCATGTTTTAATAATAATTGAAGGATATGGAGGAAGAAATAAAATAAAGATCCTCGTTGGAGAACATAACCTCTTCTTCAGGGATCCTCCTTAGGTTTGCACCAAATATTTCTTATATTAGATTTATTAACAATATATGGATTACATGATGATATGATAGATGTTTGGAATTGATTTTTTCTAGTCTTAGCTAAACCACAATGGTTTTAAGCTATGAATAAGTTAAGAGATGGGTTGTTGTTTATAAGTGAGGTGAGTGGAACACATGTAATTGTTTGAAATGATTCTTTCTTAATAATATTTTATCAACCCAAAGGCATAAAAATGGGATATTATAAAACATAGAATATATGAGGTCGCTATATGTCCATCTGATTGGCGTTTGAAAAATTATCATGTTATTTTTAACCCTTATCTTCTTATATTAACACCCAATAACAATGTTTTAACCATAACCATGGTAATTAATATTTACTATTTTCACTATTAAGTTTGGTAAAAATATTAAGTTGAACTTATTAGACATAATAAATTTTTATTATTCCTAATATAAAATCTATTTTTCCACATTCAATTCATATTAGTGGAAAATTTTAATTTAAAAATAATCTCATAGACAGGATGAGAAATCCGTTTTTTAAAGAGAAAATGTCCACAAGTTTATAATACATTTTCATTTAATTTCTATATGAAATTTATTATAATTACATAAACTGGATTACTTGATATATGATTAAATTAAAATTTCTTTAAAATGAATGATGAGTATAATTTAACATTACAAATTATTTAAATGAAAATGAAGTTTTCAATTAAAATTCAAATTTTGTTAACTATTCATAAAAAAATTGATGTTATTCAAAAAAATACAAAATATTCACCCTAAGTTAATTTTGATATGAGGATTTAAAAAATGAAATTTCTTTTTTCAAATAAATTTTCAAAAATTGGATTAATTAATTTTAAATTATAGTTATTACTATTCATACCAACCAATTGAACATCTAGTTTATTCTGTTCATTTTTAAATAATATCTTAATAGAGTATGTTCATTTCATCCAAGTGTTTCATGAATTGTAAGCTATCAAAGAGATTTAATTTATTTAAACAAAATAAATATATCAAAAATTATCAGGATGTAATATTACTTTATACAATTAGTTTTTCAGGTCAACCATTATACTTAATATCATGTTCATATTTTAAATTATTTTGGTTTCATATTCTACCCATAAATTAAATTGTATGCTCGCAATCTAGTCTTGAAATTAATAATCGAGGGTATGTCATTTGAAAATTCTTTCATAGAAACCCACATTTTAAAAAAGGTAAAAAATCATTTTGAAAATGAAATAGGGATTTTTGAAAGTCAACTAGGATAAACACATAATAGGTTTCCAAAATATGAGATTATAGGTATGTAGTGAAAACATAGACATTGAAAAAATTAATACCTAAATAATGATGGTGAGTGATTGAGAAAATAGATCACAAGAAAGAGGGTGATCAAGAGAAAGTTAATGACCAAAAACCAATAAACTAAATAGGAATGAAAAAGGTCATTGATATCATCGAGAATAATGATAATATTACAACATTATTGTTTCAAGATCCATTTAATAGATTTGGTGAATTATTTCACTCTTTAAGAATATAAAAAAAAATATACTTGATATATTTTATTTTAGAGACACAGTTGTATATTTCGGTTGGGCTTTGATCAATTTCCACTTCATTTCTTTCTCCAAGAAATGAATATCCAAAAATTATTTTTTCTAGAAGCACAAAAATTCACTATTAAAAAATCAAAAGATCCATAATTAAATGACAATACCTTACTTAAATCTGAAGTTACTATTAATAAAATGGATAGTAATGGTTATCCAATATTCAAAAATCTTCATATAGTGAAGTAATACATAAATCTATAAAAACCACATCCAAATATCAACATAAAACATTTCATAAATTTTTAACCTTTTGACCCATCTAATGGATTAAGATCCAAAACATTAGAAAATAAGTTAAAATTTTTCAGAAATGAACTTATAATTAATCCCCTAAATAAAATGAGGTAGATCTTAATCATCACATTGAAAACATGTGAATACCTTCATCATGTTTTCTCATAAAATTATTTAACAACCTTAATTACCATATAAAATTATTGAAAACATGCATACTTCCTTATTCATTAAATAAAACATAGTTCATTATATATATTCCTTAATTAAAAAAATTATATAACTCCATAAATGATAGAATAAACCACTTTTTTAATGAAATCATTAATCAATTCCAAGGTAGTCAGCACTATCCAATTTATATATTCTATATCAATTATCTCTTTAACCTAACATCATTATTTCAATATCTAAAACATATTAAGGGTTATATTTTACTCAATAATGTGTCTTCTATGAATGTCAACATGCTACTAAATCCCTTTTCTTGGTACCATTCAACACATGATTTTAAATCCTTTATGAAATAGTATTGTAGTATAGTCCATATAAATATAATAATTCTTAAAAATAGAATATCATTGAAAAAATATCCCATTGACATAATTATTGATTCCAAATACAAGAACATTCAAAAATATTGTTCATATGTGGTAATATCATAAGCTTGATCATGATCCATTAGATTTTTTTTGAGTTATATTACTTTTATTCTTTACACATTGATCTTTGTAGTTCCCTATATCTTTATTGTAGAAAAATTTTAAATTTATTTTATTTTTCTTAACCTTGTAATCATATTTTTGGTCTAAATTCCATCTACACTTTTAAAAAACTCCCATTACATTTAAGAAAGTACTAGGGTTATTCATTCCATAATAACCACAGGTGGGAAAATATTTTTTCCCCTTATTTCCTTAATACATATTTTACCCTACAATCATCTTCCTATAATGATTCCCTTTGAATCCATAATAATTATATAATAATTTCTTTGTAGTATAAGCACATGGTACTATGTACTCATATGCTGACAATGTTTGACTGAATATTTTCTTTGAAATATTTAACATAAATTGAATAAAAATATGCATAGCTAAACTCATAATCATAAACATGGTTCCTTTGAGGATATATCTTTTTTCAAATCATTCAAAATGGATTTTAAAAAAATTTCAATTATCCTAAGAATATCGTGTGGGAGTTCAAACCATGTGCACAGTATGGCCCAATGGCAGAACCATTTAAAATTAGGTCTAACCCAATGCACCCTTTTCAGAGTTATTTCCCATAGGTACCTATGATCAAGAACCACATCAACATGTAGTATCCACAGAGGGATGTATTTCTAGTAAAAACCACATAATATTTCCCTTACCAAAATTTTTGTATATTCTTATATATATATGTTGATTGTTTATCATAGTTTTATGTTCCCTAATCTATGTTTTCATAATTCTAGTTCCTAAGTTTTTTACTAATATTCCTTTGATACCTACAATAATGACCTTAAACCTCGTAGTTTAGAGCCAGTTTCTACATTATTATATTGGCATATATACTAGGAATCAAATCCCAAAGGACGGATAAATTTATTACTATTAGATATCCAAATATATACATAATTCCCATTTTATATTGGGAGCAAAAAATAAACCACTGTACATAACAACAACAAATGTGCTATATAATTGATAAGAAATTCAAATTTTTATTCTTCATATCCCGATGAAAGGAATAAAATAAAGGTGATATAAAATTCTCTATAAGTGTTAAGTATAGAGGAAGATTTCAAGAATCAATAAATTATCATAAAAATGGAAAGGTAAATAAATAAAGAAAACATTTCATTTAAATAGGGTTAATGCATGATTAGATAATGAATAATCAATATGGAAATGTAAATAACTGAGAACACATGTCATTGAATCAATAAACTGAGAACAAAATCCATCTAAAGACAATATCACGTTGAAAATCTCATGGATGATAATAAATCAATTTGTAATGAAGGAAATTATTAATTATTTTATTTCATGTCTCAGACTCTTGATATATCTACCAACAATATATTTCTTAATATGGGTTAAACTATATCATTAACCCCGTTTAATTTTTTCAATTTGATTTGACTCATGAGACCCACTGTTGCATTGAGGGGAAATATAATTCCATACCAAACCTATCACTATAGGTATAAAACATTATTAATATATAAAATAATCAATTTTATTAATGAATCAATGTGTATTCTCATCAAATATTTGTATTTAGTAAATGATTCATTTTTATCAATATTTCCCCATTCAATCAAATAAATATCAAATTAAAAATTCTATGTAAAAATGGTATAATTTTTAGGTAGTAATTGTATTCATCATAAAATAAAATATATATTTAAAACAAATTTAATTTCTAATAAAAACTGATCCCAATAAATTAACCATTGCAAGATAAGTTTTATAGTTACGAAAGAAAGTGAGATTTTTCAATAACTTTTACCAATTTGTAATTTTCAATTCAAATACCACTGGATGATGTGATTCAAAGTGAAAATTTAAATAAAATTAATTATGAATGAATCATGTTATTAATTTCCAAAGTTTCATTATATTCACCACATAAATGTGAATGTTTTAATAATAATAAATAAGTCCCAATAAAATGTAAATTGAGATGAAATCTCGTACCTCAAGCTTCTTTTTGGTGAATATTTCTTTCATAATTTGTATTATTATTTTATACCTGTTATTATCATATAAAAAAATATATTCTTTTTCAAATATCATATATGATTCTTTTATAATGTCTTATCACCCATTCTTTAATAATATTTCATTATTTTTGTTGTTGCAGGTGATAATTCATTTGGTTTCTCATTTATTCATCTTCATTAATGTTCCGATTCATGTAAATATTATATAGTTTTATCATCTATAGAATAATAATAATTACATAATTATCATTTAATACATCGTTCATAATTTAATTCCAATAATTAAATATGGTCTTGATAATGGAAATATGTTGCAATCATGGAGATGGTTGGTCATACTTACGCATGAGTAACATTTCCATTTTTCTATGATCATTATACAAAGGGGTTTAGTAATATTTTACCTCTATATAATGATAATAAAATTATATAATTTATTTAAATGTGCTTATACACATCATCCAATGGTTTTGGTGATGAAAATAAAGTCACATGTCTTCGTGAAGGCGGTAGTCCACACATACAAGAATAATGTTATCTTCTTTCAATGATTAAAGAGGTAAAAAAGATGTATTACCTTTTAAGAATGAATAATATTTAACTAAAATAAAAATTATATAATTTATATCAAAAATAATCATTAAAATTTTTCTTATCACCCTCGATGTTTAGTGTTAGTGAAAGACAAATCGCATTGCTTTGCAAGCCAGTAGTCTTCCGTACACATGAGCGATGTTAATCTATGCCCTATGAAATGAAATGAAAATTTTTTATGTATGATATAATTAGTATATAAGAATAAATATTTTATTAATATCATAAATATATGTTATATATACCATCATACCATACCATGAGAGGTGGTAATGTAAAAATTAATGATATCAGTTCGCAAGTGGGTAGTCTGTCGTACACATGAATGATGATTTTGTAAACTATTTGTTGTAAGTGGAGACATTTTAAGTCATGAAAATAACATAAAAACATTTAAGTATATGGAATCTAATTATTTTTTCTATCATCATGGATTAATAATAATTAAATTATGTGTGGGAATAAATAAAATAAAAATGCATATTGTAGAACATTTCCACTTCTTTGAGTATACTCTTCAGGTTTTCACAAAATCCTTCCTAGTTTCAATTTATACCAAAGATTTGGATTCTATAATGAGAGTAAGAAAACTTATAAGTTATTTTGTTATGTATTGGATGAACCAAATTTATTTCAATTTTTTAATAAGGAAGTATGGGGTTTGCCTTTTATAAGTGAGAAGAGTGGTACACTTATAATGTTTTGAAAATATTCTATCATACCCTTGTTTTTATCATCTCACAAGCCCCAAAAATGGTTACATAATAAAATTATAAGATATTTGGTCACAATATAGACATATAATCTGTTTTTGAAAAGTAATTAGGTTACTTGTAACATTTATTCTCTTATTCTAAACCCCCAGTAAAACAATTTTAACATAAACATGGTAATGAATTTTTACTATTTTAACTACTAATTCTAATAGAGAAATTAAGTTGAACTTATTATAAATTATAAATTATCATGATTAATAATATGGAATAAAATTTTAAAAATTTAATTGACATCAGTATAATTATTTACTTTTAAATTTAAAAACCACAAACATGATGAGAAAATGGGTTTTTAAAGATAAAATGTCCAAATGTTAACAATATTTGTATATCAAAATTTAATATAAAAATGATTAAAATGAAATAAATATAATGAAATAATATATAATTTAAATAATTTTGCTTTAAAAATTGTTAATAATATAATTTAACATTTTATATTATTTTAAAAAAATGGTCATTTTCAATTAAAATTCGGTATTTTTCACTATTCATCAAAATATGAAACTTTTTAGAAAAATATAAAAAATTCACCATAAGATAATTTTGAAATGATTATTTAAGAAATAAATTTTATTTATTCATTTAATTTTTTTTGAAAATTAGTAAACATTAATTTATTATTATGTGTGTAACGGGCGACTAAACAACCTTTTATAAAAAAATATTTTTCAGAAAACGTATCTTTTGCATTAAAATAATTCTTATTTTATGTATAATCATAAGATAACCTTAATTTTCCGATTTTAGATACTAATATTCATGTCCTCCAACATAATTTTGGATTTTTATTGGTCAAATTGTAATAATATTTCAATATAGCATGTTCGTTTAGACCATTCGTTGTGTGCAGTACTTGCTATCGAAGATATTTAATTTATTTAAATAAAATAACTATATCAGAAAGTATCATAATGTAATATTATTTTTTACACTTGGTGTTTCATATCATAAAATCTATTAATTATCATGTTAATATTTTAAAATTGTGGTGTGTTACATAATTCAGTAAGAAAAACTTTTATAAATATTTTTTAACAATTCTATTAGTCATATTCCTAAACACTAATCGAAAGTTTAGTGGATAAAATTGATAATTTATAAAAAAAATAAATAGTATATCATATTTCATGTAATATCACTTTATTATATATATAAATTACTCAAAATATTTGAATTTATTTAAATATATTCTAAATTTTGTGGGTGTTATAGTGATTAACCTAAAATTCATCCAAAATATATTGAAAATATGAAAAGAATAAAATAAAATAGAGAATGATATTTTTATAATATCTAGGTTGAAGTGATCAAATAATATGATGGGGTTATAGACTCTAATTAATTAAACATGTAGGGATAATTTAGGTTATATATATATTATTAAGTGAATTTTTTAGGCTAGATGATTTGAAAATAATTTTTTCCAAACCATATTCCCAGTATGAATGACACATCAAAAATAATACTACACCCCACATAGTTTGAGCCGTATATTATCCATTACACATGAATTATCATTTTATTTTGGTCCCAAAAAAAACAGTCATGAGTTTACTTAGAGAACTATACAATTTTTTTAAAATAATTCAAAAACAATGGAATATAAATTATTAATAAATTGAATCATTCCTATAGTTTCTACTTAAACCCATTTGATTTTCTCTAATATTATTATAAAAATTATGTGAAAGAAAAACATTATAAATGTCCAAATATTATCACAAACACCCAAAATTCAATAATAATCCATAATTAAACAATATTAAAAATAAAAATGACACCAAATTGTAACAATTTCCCCACCATTCAACATTATTCTCTTAGATCTTCTTTAGTCAAAATTATATGGCAATAATATCTACATATATCCACAGCCAAATAAAAGAGAATAGATTTTCTGGGAATAACTATGCAGATTCCAGTTAAAAATGAGAACCAAAAAACAAACTTAAATCCTAAAACTGTGGATACTCAATCCTTAAACACCGTGAAACATCTAAAAGCATATATCAACTATAACCATATAACCCCAATACATATATGTTTTTGGAGAAATATTTTTGGTTTCCGCAAAATTAATAAATTATCTAAAATTGTGAACTGAAGGGAAAATTTTTAATATGAAACCACTACCGAGGGTAACTAACTGCATGAAAAAATAAATAGGATAAGGTAATATTCTAACAACCCCAAATGAACATATAAGGAAAAAATAATTAAATCTATATAGACATAAAACCAATAAAACCAAAAAAACCTCCACAACACTATTCCACTAAAAAATCATGGAATCCAAAAAATTAATTCCAATCAAATAAAAACATACAACCATACTCAATAAGAAGTAATATGGTTCTAAAATGGGTCAAAACTATTTGGGATACGTGTAATATAAGACCTGACAATTGGGACATTGTCTCTTAGTGAACCTAGGAAAACTGCCAAACACCAAACTTTACATAACCTGAGTAATTTAACATCATGTACTAGTTACATGAGCATTGACCTAAGGTGATATAATTCCATCCCATCAATAAGAATCCACATAAAACATAACTCCACACTTTTAAATCTTGATAAATACGGTCTCCATAATCCTTATATGATAAATATTACCAAACAAAAAACATCACAAAAAAATTAAAGAGGAACTCGAAATAATCATCCAAAAAGTATAAACATAGAATATTAAACAAAAAATCTCCAAAATACACCCCATAATATATCAATATCTCAAACCAGGTTATTCCCATTACTATATCTACAAGAAAAAAATAAATAACTTTTTGAGAATACCTACAGAAACACAATAAATATTAGTCCCTAGAAATTTCAATAATGGTGAATTATTTTTCCTTATTTCCAAACTCTAGAACTAGATGTGGGGAATATTATTCTTATGATAAGCATCAAGGTCCTTAGAAGACGAACCCTTATTGGTTTGTATATCTAACACTAGATTTTGTAGCATCTGATCCACACTCAATAGGTTACCTTCATTCATACCTAATGTAATAAAGGATTAATCCAATGTTGATTGTATATGATGGTCTGATTCCTTTAGAATTGACCTCTCAACCACTTACTTAAAGGATGTAAAGTGATATCTAAGAAGAACTGGTCCATTTTTTAAGTTAATACCTACTCCAAATATGAGAGATTTCATGGAGTATTTGAATACTGGCATAGAAAAAAGACATCCAAATCTAAAAATATAAAATATAAAATTATTCCCAAACCACTTTCTCTATTGAATTCCTATGAAATGAAAATACCAATTTTTTTTGAGATCCATTGTATAAAACCAATAAATAAACATTATCCCAATGAACTCCTATAAAATTTATTTGTGCAGTTGAGAAGGAACAATTGAATCCCACCATAATTTTCTTGGTACTATAATAAATTTTACAAAATCTCCCATCTTTGAAGATTAATGAGCATTGATAGAATTATGGATCAGTATAATCTTTTCCAAAAACTCTAAACAATTAACCAATTATTATTCTCTAAAAATGAATATTGGTGATGATTCAACAAGTCAGATGCAGGGTTTTCATTAAAAGGTGGTTTCTGATCCAACACTTGAGTCTGGGAAGAGTCAATAAATGAAAGTTTTGTCTACACATAATTATATAATTCACTGAAAAGGTGATACATAGTGAAAATAAAAAATCTTTTTTTTTTGTGATTTTTGAGTGTAATTCTCTATATTACAGAAAACATTAACATAATCAATTACCACAATATAATTTAAATAAATACCTATAGTTAACCAAGAGAAAATATCAAAACATAAACCTCTTTATAAAAACAAACCCACTATATTACATAAACCTTATTTTATAGAAAACATAAACTTTTATACATATTATTTCCTAATTTTAAGTATAATTATCCATGAAATACCCAAAAAAAGATTGTAATGTCTGGTGTCTTTAGAATACTAGGTATATAAAATTGAAAATAGGGAACCCAAATAAAAAATATCTTTATTAATATTCTATAATCAGATCCAAACATCTGTTGAGATTAGACATCTACATAGGAAAACCTAGGTAAGATATAGACAAAATGGATGAACTCAAAATCCCAATAAGGGAATAAGGAGGGAAAATAATCATTGAAAAAAATTTAATTTCATAACATGTTAACATAATGAGTATGGGAAATGAATAAAAATTTCAATGCATATCAAATAAAACATTGAATCATATGATCGTGTTAATATAGTAATGTTATATCATTACATAACATGACATATACTTGATTCAAGTCTATCTTCAAAGATGGTATCACATAGTGGACGAAGTCTTATAATGGATTAGGTTTACACCCTAATCTCATACATAACATCTCATTATAAAAAACAGTACCCAATTCATTTTATCACTATATAGTTTCACCGATCATAACATGTTCATTCAGATGTGTTCCAAAAAATGAACCAAATATAAATAATACATATAAGGCATACCCATGAAAATAAATGGGTAACGTAATCATGTTATAAGACATAATAAAGGGGTGTATTACAGTGGTATCCAGGAAATAAGGGATTTAAATTATTAATGTATGTTCTTAAAAATATCATTAATAATTATGTCCAAATGAATTTATATTAAGAAAGGTTGTGTTTATGTAATATTATAAATGTCACACTTAACTAAAGTTTTGGGGTAATGAAAAAAAATATTTAAATATGAAAAGGAAATATTTTTTGGTATAATAATATAAATGATCTAAAATAGTTTTTCATGATAAAATGATGGATTTTAGAAAAAATATTGGTATCTTGAAATATTTCTGGGATTGTACTTGAAAATGGGTAAGAAGCATTGAAGTTCCCTTTAATCAAGATTGTGTACCAAGGGGAATTTAGAAGGGAACTTCTTAAAACTTTTATTTCCGCATAAAATAAGGATTAATTGAACTATACAGGTATCTATGGAAAAAATAAACAAAAAACAAAAAATATTACAGGTATACTGAATAAATACATAGGGGTTAAGAGAGATATATTGTAACCTGAAGGACAAATGATGGTTTGGAGAGATACCTAACCTTATGACTAAATACGTTATGCACTTGAACTTAAAGTCTAGTATAATCAAATAAAATTAATTAATTAATTAATTTAGAAGTTATTATACATTTATATTACTAATTATAAATTTATAAAGTTCATTTATTACCATTTAGAGCAGTTATAAAGTTCAATTTTTTCATTCCAGGAGTATTCATTTTAAAGGTTTCACTGTCGGTGTACCTGAATATAATTATTGAAGTTCTTTAAAAATGGGAATAATTTTATAGAATTGAAATTATATGGTATTAGTGAACTTAAAAATGTTTAAATATTACTATATATTATTATTATTGGTATGAGGATGATTAATTCGATAAAATATTAATGATTATTATTTAGTTTATAATTGTGTGTTTTATGATCATAAAGAACTAGCTTCATTATATTTAATATTGTGTCAATATATTAGTTCCAGAACATGAAGAAAATTATTATATATATATATAAATATTTTGTAACTATAATAATTTTTTAGGCCCAACTTTGATGGTCGTATGGAAAATGAAAACTCTTCATCCATGAAGGTGGTGAACTGATTTATCATGGAAGATGTTTTGATTTTTAAAAGAAAATGAGAATAGAAGAGATTTGAGGGGGAATATTAAATTAACATAATAATTTTTAATATATATATATGATAATGGGGTTATCATTACTCTTTGGATAGTATGGTGGGGATAGGATAATAATAATAAAACAAACTAAACGATAATGATTGAAGAGTTTTCCTCTTGAATGTCCTCTCCTTGAGAACCTAATTCAGAAACATGGGTTTGGAATTTTTTTCAGACCAGAAGATCTTAGATGTTGGGAAGAAGATTACGGAGGTAATTGGGTAGAATATAGACAATCTAGAATACTTAGAAGGTGTTGGGATAATGGGTGGTGAGGGGTGGTATTTATATGGCGACGAGAGGGGTGTTTTTGATTTTTATATTCATTAGTTTGTTATTTTGGATCAAGACTACCAATAGTTTTGATTACTATGGAAAAATATAGTAAATAGTTCCTGATATAATAAACTAATGGGTTATAACACCACTTCTACATTATATATAATTCTAATTTTCATTTATTTATAATATAATGTTAAATATAAAAAATTATCATGTTTCATTATTCACTAAAAGTTAAAATATTTTATAAAAATACCAAAAAAATCACCATAACCATTTTTAGAGTCATAAATTTAAAAAATATATTCCATTTTATGAAAATAAATTTCTAAATATGATAAATTTAATTTTTAAATATAATCTTCATTTATTCAAAAAATTCTAATTTTAATATTATAATCAATGTTCTGAACCCTTTGAAAAATTAATGGAGGTCACATAAAATTATATTACACCTATAATATGATATATTATTATTTTAGGTATCTATTTTATGAAAATATATTTTCTAAAATAATTATATTAATTTTAAAAATTTAAATAAACATTTACATTTTACAAAAAATACCAACACTTAATTTGTCATTTTTAAAACATTTATTTACTTATACAATGATATAGATATATCATATTTTCATTTATATGTAACAAAAATTTTATTTATACTTTAATAGGTGATGTTACTGATCTAACAGTCAGATTACTATCTAAAGGGTTATATTACTATTCTAATGGTTAGGTTTATAATGATTTTATATGTACCTTAAAATCTATATATAATACTTATTAAATTCATTAATTATTTTCTTATAATTTCTCATAGGTTTTTATATGTAATTTAATCTTAAAAATTAACACTCAATTATTAAAATTATTATTTTTATACAGATTTTTTGGAGTGTGGTCATTCTAGTGGATCGAGCATATAAAATTTTTTCTATTCTTGTTATCTTGTTTTCTATTTATTCTCCTATTGTAATATTTTTCATTCCTATTAGTTTATTATATGAATAAATTATGATTCATAATTTATGATAATAAGGTTTTTATTGGGTTATCTATGTGATGTATGAGTATTATGACATAAGGAGGAAAATTTCGCTGATAAAATTCCGAGTCATTTCATTCTTCCCTCCTAATGAAATTTCTCACTAAAAATTTCAATTTTCATATTAAGGTGAAAAGAGTTAGGTTATTTATCCTTCATCACTTCGTCTGGTTCCAATGTATCCAAATTATACTTATGGTTTCTCTATAGTACTTTGACTAGGTGAGTGATCTTTTTATGTAAGACGATGTCTCTACGGTCCAAAATCTTTACCAGATTCTCCTCTTAAGAGAGATTGTTTTCCAGTTGTACCACTGCTTAGTGCAGTGCATGTGATGGGTATGGTATGGACTTCCTCAATAATGATACATGGAATACGCCATTTACATGAGATGTGGTTGGTGGAAGTACTAGTTGATAGTCCATAGCTCTGTTATGATCAATATTATCAAATGGGGAAAATGCACAAGGGACTTAGATTTATTTTCATCCTAAATATCCTAAATATCTTCAATAGATATATGTATACAAATAAATGTTAAATAACCTCAAACTCTATTTCATGTTGAATATTATCTTTGTATCTCATACGTCAAATTTGGGTAGCCCTGATATGTTGTTGTATGGTCTTTACCATTTGTACCATTTCCTCGAACATTTCATAATCTGCAGTAAGATAAAACAGTATTTTTTTGTTCATATTAAGATCCTTCTTTTTGAATATATATTTTTGTCCCTTATGATCCGAATTTATCTCACACTTCTCATTGTAGAGATAATTTCACCAAATTTTCAATGCAAAAGATCATATCCTCCAACCCTATATCATGTTTTGGATAGTTTTTCACAATATATTTTAGTTTCCTTGATGTGTAGGCTATATATTTATCATTTTCATAATTAAACAGCCTAATCCACTATTTTATGTATCAATTTACATCACAAACTTCTCCCCACTTGTTAGTTGTTTAATTATTAGTGCATTTGTAAGCCTCATCTTCAACACTTTGAATCAGTATTCATGTTGAGTAGTCTAGAAAATCATTAAAACCTACATAGTTAACTTGTTTATTATGTTTGACCATTTTCATATGTTCCTCCAAAATTATCAGCAATATCCCACCAGACTAAGGAAAATTCGAATCTCCAGTATAGATTATGGCAGGGGTAACTCCTCAATTTCAATTGTTTTAGAATTTTCCATAGATATTACTTTTTTGGTGATAACATTCCCCAAGAATGATACTTTCTCTATAAAAAAATCACATTTATTGTACTTTAAATATAGATCTCCTATATGAAATTTTTTCATCAGAGTATTCAAATTCCCCTCATGTTCATCTTTTCTCTTGGAGTATATCAAAATATCATCTATAATTACTACCAAAAATTTGTTGAGGTAATCTATTAAAGAATCTATTTATTAAGTCACTAAAAATTTAAATAGAATTTGTTATAACAAAGGGAATAACTATGAACTCATTGTATCCATAACTCATTTCAAAGGAAGTCTTGGAAATATCTTTCTTCCACATCTTTAATTGGTGATATCATAGCAGGAGGTCCACCATAGATAAATAATTTTCCGTATGCAGTTGATAAAATAATTAATATACCTATTATAAGTGATACATATTCTTTTTCATGATTTATTTGAGCTCATGATAATAAATGTAGAGCTGCATTGATCCATATTTATTATTGGCAAAATGGGCTAGGGATCCCCATATTGAAGCACTCGGTCATATGAAACCCCTTTCCATATTATCTTAGGAATAATTCTTCATCTCCTATAACTAAATAGTTGGCATCCTATAATTAGTATTTGATATAGTTATAGATCTAGGTATAAGCACAATTATGAACCCAACCTCTCACTTTGGAGGAAGACCGTGTAATTCATTAAGGAACACGTCATTGTAGTCCCTCGTAATGGGCATGTATTTTAGAATGATATTTTCCTTTATCTCAATAAATTGAGCCAAATATGTTTTCCCATAATGAAATAATATCAAAAATGAATACAATTATTCTGAAATAGATTCATCCTCCTCCTTACACTTGAATAGAATTGGAGTATTCTTTGGGATGTGAAGAGTGGTCTCCCTTTTTTGAAAGTTGATGTTGGATTTTTATAAGTATATCCAATCCATTCCCAATATATCATTAAAATATAATGACCCTAATTTTTATTACATAACTCTTACATAATTTTAAAGATAAAAAACATAACATTATTACAAAACCATGATTAAAATATTTAGTGTCTTTGGATAATTAGGATCATATAAAACATTTAAATAATAAAACATAATCATTTTTTAATTCCTTCTTCAATATCTTTTTAGTGGACCTCATATAATACTTACTATATGTAATCACCATAAGATATACATCAAAGAGTAGGGGTGAGTTAAAATCTTAGTAAGAGGATAGATAATAACATGGATCAATATTACATGGGTGAGAATAGTCATCAATTTCCAAAAAAATCGTGGGATGATAATAATAATAAAGAGTTTAATGATTATATTAAGGAATAATGTCAAAATTTATAAACATGAAACATCATGCCTTAGTGGTCAACTACCACACATTGTTGTGAACAAAGTTATCATCATGTTCACACAAAAAAATAGGTGTATAATCATAATTCCATCATTCTGAATAAATCTAGCACTGTGTTCATTAATATTTCACATTATCTCAAGAGATACATCACATTACCCAATTCATTGGAGATCTATATAATTCTAGGAACACCCATCACATCATATCATTTACGTAATCATGCAAGCCACATAAAATGTATAACAATCATTACAATAAAATAACCCATGGGAAGAAATTGGTTTCATGAGAATTTCATAAAGCATACTTTTATGAATAAACATTGGGGTTCTCAAAAAATAAAGGTAATAACATACTTGGTATTGTAATCATTAATCTTGAGTGAAGAAGAATTATTCTCAAGAGAAGTAAAAGATTTGTTTTTCTAAAAAGAATAGTTACTTTGTAAAATCATCGAATTTTTAATAAAATAAAATTGGAAACATGTATATATCCGAAATTGAAAGGTAAGAAAAAATAAATTTTATTTGGGTAATATTAAAAGAACATCCACACTGAAATTTGGCATGAAATAGGTATTACCAAAATAAATCAAATTGGGTCTGGGAATCCCGTTACCCTATGTATGAGTGATATCTTTATATTAATAACCTATATAATAAAATTAAATTCATTAATCAATAAATATAAAAAAATTATACCTATATTTTATTCATTATAATTTTATTATGTTCATTTATGGCCATTTTTATTAGTTATAGAGTTGAATTTTATCTTCTGATAAGGATCATTTTCTTTGTTTCCATGATCGATTCAATTGTATATATGTGTGGAAGATACTACAAAATGAGAATAATTAAACAGAATTGAAATATTATGTTGTTGGTGAACATAAATAATTTTTAATTTATATATATATATATATATTAAGATATGTGGATGATTCGTTAGAAAAATGTGAACAATAATCATTTAGGTTAATTTTTACAGGTTTTGATCACAACAAAATCGTTTTGTTTTTTCATTTAGTGTTATATATATATGTGTGTGTATGTGTGTGTGTTAGTTATAGAACATAAAAAATTTCATAAAATACTTTTTACCATCAATTTTGACCATTAAAAGTTTTGTATAACCATCATTGAAGGCTGTAAAGGAAAATGAAAACTGGTCATCCTCGTATGCAATAAATTAACACCTCAGAAATGATGTTGTTATTTTTCAAATATATGATAGTGGATAAGAGATGTTATGGGGAATTATTCCATTAATATAATAACATTATAGTCTATCTAAGATACTAGAGTTATCACACCACTAGGGTAAAGGGATGTAAGGGTAGAATAACAAAATAAAATAAGATAATATGAAATGAAAATAAAAGAAAATGGAAGAGGATTTTACCTCTTGAACCCTTGTCCTTGATAAACTCTTAAGGAAATTGGATTTTTATAATTTACTGAGGCCAAAGGAACATATACATGGGGAAGGTAATTGGAAATAGTATTGGGTAGAAATTCGACAAGCAATAGGGCTTTTGGAATGTAAGGGGTAGTGGTGGTGAGGAGCTGTTTATAAGGGAGTAAATGGGTGTTTTGATTATTTTATTCATTAGATTATTATTTTACATCATGAATATGAATATTTTTTGATTCCCATGAATTAAAAATTAAATAGATTATGGGTGTTAGAGATTGAAGTGCTAAAATCAATAATTACTCAAGAAATAGTGTATTAAATTATAATGATATATATTGTAAATTATCGAATTAAAATATTCAACAAAAAATCAACTATTTTATAAAATACCCAAAAATAATCCTTACCATTTTTTGACTTTTATAATTAAAAAAGGAACTCAATTTTATTGATATAATTTTATTAATATGAAAAAATTATTATTTAATTAAAATCATAATTAGTTTAAAAAATACTGATTTTAAAATCATAACAAATTTTATGAAACTTTTAAAAATTAATTAAGGTCCCATAAAATTACCTTATAGTCATAAGACAACAAAATATTAATTTATGAATCTATTTTAAGAAAATATATTATCTTTTAAATCATTATTTTATTGCAATATAATTAAATATTTAGGACATCCAAAAATAACAACACTTAATTTGTCATTTTCAAAACATTTATTTAATTACCAAGATAGAAATATGTCGTATTTTCATTTATAAGATACCAAAATTTTATTTATACTTTCACAAGTGAGGTTACTATTCAATTGGTTGGATTACTATTCCTTGTGGTCAAGTAAGTATTCCAAGGGTCATGGTACTATTCCATTGGTAAATGATCCTTGGTTTCTCTTATTTCATTCATTCTAAACTTATTAATTTGTGTTCTAATTTTACGTAATTTATAAAACATTATATAATTATAACAAGGGAATTTTCATTTATGGAATTATTGGTTATTACATTCTTCCCCAGTTGAAAAATTTTTCCTTTGAAATATTATTTTACATACTAAGATGAGAATAAAAGATGGTTCTTCTCTTTCATTGATTCCTTTAATTCCCATATTGCATCTTCATACTTATTGTTCTTCCATAAAACTATGACAAGGTCAGTAGTTTTGTTGTGTAGAACTTTATCAATATTGTCAAAGATCTTCATTGGATTATCCAAGTTAGAGATACCATCTTCCAACTACACAACCACTGGATTCAGTACATCTGATGGATCTGGTATCTACTTCCTCAAAAGGAATACATGGAATACATTGTGTCCTTGAGACACGGTTGGTGGAAGGACTAGTCTATGCGACACCTCTCTAATAAGCTCAAGAATATCAAAGGGGTTGATGTACATGGGAATCATATTTCCTTTCTTCTCAAGTCTCATGATTACATTTTATTGAGTTATATGGAGTAATACCAAGTCTCCAAACCAAAACTCCAAGTCACATAAATCATTATCTTCATATCTCTTTTGTTGAATTTGGGCTTCCCGAATATGATGTGGAATGGTTTTCACCTTTTTACCATTCCTTAGACCATTTCAAGTCCTAGAAGCTTACTTTCACTAATTTTTTACTAGATTTATAGTGTTCTATATCTTCTCCCATAAAGATATTCCTATAGATACATTTTGAGGCTCGATTGGAAACTGTTGTTATAAGAGAACGCAACCAGAGGTAGATGTCATTACCATGATCCAATAAAGTTCATAGAATATGATCTCAAAAATACTTATAGTGTATTAGTAGTCTCTTAAGATCAGACCTCAGTTTGAGGATGATACGTCATTATGAAGTCCATCACGTTTTTTAGAGTTTGTTTGAGATTTTTCCATAATTTGGAGGTGAATATCATATCTTGATCAGATACAATAGATAGTGGTACTTCATGTAGCCTTTTAACTTCTCTGATATATATATGTTCATGTTGTTCTATGATAATTCCTCTCCAATTTTGATAAAGTAATCTGTCTTTATAAGATGACCGACAACAACCCATATATTTTTTTCCTATGGATGCATATGGATGTTTAGTGACAAATTATATCGTGATATTTTACCATTTCCATGTTGGTATGGTAAATGTTTGAACAATTATATTATAATTTTACATTCATCTTTTAGTTTTTGACATACTAGGAACTTTAATATTTCGATTCAGTGGTCTCCTTTTTCAAATTATTCCACAAATAGTTCTATCAGAGATATTGATATATTTTTGTGCTCCCTGGGCTAATAGAGAAGGTTGATCTATTTGTGTCATTTAGAGACGCTTTCTTTATGTCTATATTATATGTTATACATAGTCATCAACCAAACCTTATAACTCCTTCCATAGAAATTATGACATCTGGTGATTTCCCATTACTAATATCTTCCACATTTTTTTGAATTTCCACATTATTCCTATTAGCATCCTTTATTTTCTCTAAAAGTGATGGTTGAGTAATCATTCGAGAAAATATTGATGATGTTACTTCCTTATTTATTCCAATGATCACTTGTTTCAAATCTAAGAAGACTGGATCCATCACAATTCTCATCATTGATAATGTTGTAGGATCCTTCCTACTTAGAGAATCTTCAACTTTATTCTCCTTTATAGAATGGTAGTTGATTGACATGTCATAATCCTTGATGATCTTGAACCATATTATCTAGGTAATATTATGTTTCTTTTGTGTGATAATATATTTTAGGATCTTATGATAAGTACATATTTCACACTTCTCCCCATATAGATAATTATTCCACATTGTCAATATGAAGATCACAACTACCAACTCCCGATCATGTGTGGGAGGGTTTTGATTATGAATTTTCAAATTAAATGATGATTAGGATATCAATTTACCATTTTGTGTTATTACATAACCTTATACCTCTACTAATGCTTCATTTAATACCAAAAATAGTTCCCCACATATCAGAAGTGTGAGTATTTGCGCATTAATAAGCCTCTTTTTTAACTCTTTGAAGTAGCCCCCACATTCACTGGTCTAGAAGAATCTCTCTCCATTTCAACTTATCTTGGATTTAAGGTTTAAAATTTATTAAAAGTTATTAAAAAATTATTTGGTAATAATTAGCTAAACCAAGGAAACTATGGATCTCCAATACTGATTTTTTCCAAGGCCACTCTTATATTACCTTTTTCTTGGAATCATCCATGGATATTCATGTTTTGGTGATAAAATGCCATTAATGATACTTCCTCCATAAGGAAATAAAATTTACTATAAATGGAATAAGGTTTATCCCTTCCCAATTTCTTTAGTATGGTATTTAAATTCAACTCCTGTGTCCCCCTTTCTCTTGGAGTATATCAGAATATCATCAAGAAATATTTAAATAATTTTTTTAAGGAAATATATAAAGAATATATTAATTATTTCCATGACTATTACTATATCATTAGTGAATATTAAGGTAAACAAAATAAACTCATAGTGTCCATTACTCCTTCAGAAGTTATTATTTGTAATATCTTCTATCCTTGCCTTCAATTAGTGGTATCCTAACCTAAGGTCCACCTTAGAGAAAAAATTTTCCCTGCATATTTGATCAAAAAATTCATCTATAAATAGAAGGGGATACTTTTTCATTATCATTATTTTGTTTATATCACAATATATATTGTATAGGGACATTGATCCATCCTTCTTCTTGATGAATAGGACAGGTACACCCCATGGTTAAGCACTGAGGTGTTCAAAACCCATCTCTATTTTCTCTAGTAACTACTTATTTAGATCCTCCAACTCAATGATTTATCTTCTATATGATTCCTTTTATATAGGTAGAGATCCAAAAATAAGTACAATTGGGAAGTCAAACCCTCGGTCCAGAGGAAGTCTAGGAAACTCTTCAGGGAAAACATTAGTGTAGTCCCTTACAATGGGAATGTACTCAATTGAAATTCTATCCATTGTCTCGATAATTTAAGCAGGATTTAATTTCTCGTAAGGAAATAATGTCCACAAATGAGACGATGGATCTAAATAAGATTTATCCTTATCCTTAAAATTGTAAACAATGATAGGATTCCTTAGGATGTGAAGAGTGTTCTCTCTTTCCCGAAAGTTGATGTTTTCCTTGTATAAATATTGTCAATTTATGTCTAGTATAGAATTAAACTCCACTAAAACAATTATGAGCATATTTTCTAGGATTTTTATACCACAAACGGTAAATATGGAGGAGTTATATAATTTTGATGAAATAATTTCCCCATTTCTTGTTCTCAGACATAACTCAACCTCCATATTTTGATGAGTTTTTTGAATAGTTATAATAAATTGGTAAGATGTGAAAGAATCTATTAAAACAAAATAAGGTAGTATGTTCACTATTCTTGAAAGAATAACTATAGTACCTACCACTACATCATTTTTGGGATCTACCAAAGTAGAAATTATGGAAAAATATTTTCCTTTCCCCTTGGGCTTTGGTGACATCTGACATTGATTACCCTCAAGGAATCGATGTTTAGTGCACTATCTTTCATAGTTCCCATGCTCCCTAAAATTGGAGAATTTTTCTAGAGGTGGTACTCTCATTTCCTCAATCATATTGTCTTTATTATTCATGTATTTATGACATTCATTAGATTGGTGGCCTCCTATCCCACATTTGAAGAATTTCCCCAAACTTTTAAGGAAATTCTCATGATGATTCTTCGCACATTTTTGATATGTTATTGGTTGTTTTTTCTTTTGTTATTTGTCATTAGATCCTCCTCCTTGATCCCCATATCCCCTTTATTGTCTCTATATCCATGGGAACATTTTACAAATTCTATCTCCACTTTGATAGTACATCGATAAACTTCTTCATAACTTCCAAAGTCTAAAATTTCTAGATCCTTTAAAATATGTGGTTTTAGACCACTAAAAAATATATCTATTTTTCTGTAATTGTTGATAAAAAACACAAGGAGTACCTTGAAATGCTTATTAATATTTTCTAATAAGTTGTGATAGATTCATCTTCCTTTTTCATTAGCTCTATAAATTATATCTCAATATTCATATGATGAGTTCAAAAGAAATACTTATTAAGAATTATTTTCTTAAAGTCTTTCCAATATATCTCTTAAATTTAACCCTTTATTTTGGTGCTTTTAATCAACACCCACCATTAGTCAGCCTCTCCATATAAATGATAAATAGATAAATTCACCTTCTCCGTCTAAGAAGTGTGAATCAAAGAAAAGATATACTCCACTGAGTTGACATATTATTCCACAACTAGTGGATCTTTAGATCCACCAAATGTTGGTGGTCATTATCACATAAAATATTTGATATCCAATTTATCCCTCTTATTTTAAGGGTGATTTTTTAAATTATTCAGTTTATTGTTCATATCCTAGGTCTTCTAGGTAAGCATCTCCATGAAATTTTAAACTCCACTTCCCAAGGAATTTGGTATGTTGTTCAGGAATTTTTTTCATTGTCCCTCATATAGATAGTTTTCTTAGTTTATCCTAGTTCCCAACATTTTCTAAAATTTAAATGGTTTTAAGAAAAAATAAGTCAACAATTCATGGATAAATAATTTATTCCATTTTGAAATTAACTCTTAAAGTTGATTTTATGGGGTCCCTATGTTTACCATTTTTCAAAAGAATTATTATTGGGATATTATATATACATAGTCTCATACAAAGAGATTTAACTAATTTTATATTTTACTAATTCCAAAATTAAATAAAAGTGCTTTGATACCATCTATAGTTACCATATTGTTTCTTATATAACTATTACATCATTTTAAAGATAAACAACATAACAACATTACACAAATAGGATTTAAAGTTTTAGTATCTTGGGAAAATTTTGACCATACCTGACATTTTCTTAATAAAACATAAGAATCATTTAATTGATATTATATATCTTCTTACTATACCACATTTACTCCTTGGAATAACTAATCACATGAGGACATACATCATTGAAAAGGGGGGAGATAAAATCCAAGTAAGAGGATAGATAAGAAAATGGACCAATATAAAATGGGTGAGAATAATCATCATAATAGTACTAAAATAATTAAATAGCCCTAATAATAATGATTGGAAGCATTAGATAAAGGAAAAGAATTTGTAAATTCATATAAATTAAACATCATGTCTTATTGGTAAACTGCCACAGATAGTTGTGAACAAATCTAGCATCAAGTTCATACATAACAAATGTCCATAATCATAATATACTAATTGTGAACCAATATAACATAATTTCCATTCATATTTCACATTATATCATGATATACATCAAATTAACTAATGCATTGGATAGATATAAAATTTTTTGTGCACCCCTCACATCATAACATTTACCAAATCATGCATGCTACATAGAACGAAAAACAATATTTTCTATAAATTAACCCAGGGAATTGAAATGGGTTTAATGAGAATTTATGAAATTATAATATGATGAATAAACTTTGGTATTCCAAAAATAAATATGGAAAAGTGTACTTGGTATAAGATTCCTCAATCCTGAGTGAAGAAGAAACAATCT
This sequence comes from Viscum album, assembly GCA_963277665.1. Lineage (NCBI taxonomy): Eukaryota > Viridiplantae > Streptophyta > Magnoliopsida > Santalales > Viscaceae > Viscum > Viscum album. Next base: position 67,537,905 of record OY728127.1, on the reverse strand, counting down.
CTAATGAAGTAAAATATGTGTTTTTTTAGAAATAAGAGTTATTTTAAAAAAATCATAACATTTGTCAAAAAATAATATTGGAAACAAAAATGTCCTTAAAAGGAATGTTAATAATAAATAAATTATATTATAGGAATATTAATCAAACAACCACACAAAAAAATTGTCATGAAAGACGTATAACCTAAATAATGAAAATTTGGTTTGAGAATCCCCTTCCATTGTGTATGAAGTTTATCTTGACATTAATGTCTTAGATAATAAAATTATATTCATTAATTAACAAATAAATATAATATTATACAATTATTTGATTCATTATAATTTTATTGAGTTCATTTATGGAAATTTTGATGAGTTATAGAGTTCAATTTTGTCATCCACAGGTGCTGATTTTTGATTGTTTTCATGATAAATTCAATTTTATATATCTTTGAAAGTTTGTTGAAAATGATTATAATTATCCAGGATTGAAATTATATGATATTAGAGAACTTATAAAAGTTTAAATGGACTTATATATTTTTTTTTGACAATATGATGATGATTAATTTGATAAAATGATAATGATAATCGTTCAGGTTAATTTTGGCAGTTTTCGATCACAACAAACTAGTTTTATTTTATCATTTGGTGTTATGTATATATGTTTTTTATAGAACATAAAAAAGTTTATAAAATAAATTTTAAAATCTATTGAAACCATTATAATAGTTTTATTACTAGACTGTATAGCAGTAAATGAAAATGATAATATTTCATTCTCGAAGGTGATAAATTAATACCTCACATATGATGTTTTCATTTTTAGAAAAAATGGGAGATGAGACGAGGTTTGATGATAGATTATTCCATTAACAAAAATAAAATTATATTATAAATAAGATATTGTATTTATCATTGCACTTGGATAAGGTGAGTTTATGATAGAATAAGAAAATAAAAGAATTTAACTTGAAAAGAAATTAAAAGAAAACGGATGAAGATTCTAACTCTGGAACTATTCTCTCTGAGAACCTCCTTAGGGAAATTGGATTTGGAATTTTGTTGATAAAAAATGATCCTAGATGTGGGAGATGGGTTTGGTAAGAGGATTGAGAGGAAATTGTATAGTCTTAAAGGATTTGGACATGTGAGGGGAGGAGGTAGTGAGAGGTGGTATTTATAGGGTAGGAGAGGGGTATTTTTTATTATTTTATTCATTAGTTCATTATTTTATCTCAAGAGTATGAATACATTTTATTCAAATGAATAAGTAAAGTAAATAAAGAAATTTAGTACTAGACTGTGGTTCTTACATCAGCAATGACTTAGGAAATAGTGTCTTTAAAATATATTTTAATTCATAGTAAATTATTGTATTTCACTGTTCACCAAAAAACCAACTATTTTACAAAAATCCAAAAAAGTCATCCAACCCATTTTTCAACATGTCAATTTGAAAAATGAAATCCATTTTATTAAAATAGTTTTCTCAATATGAGAAATTTAATTTGTAATTAAAATAATTATTTATTTGAAAAATACCTTTTTAAAAATACAAACTCATTTTATGAAAATTTTTAAAATCAATTAATGTCTCATTAAATTATCATTTAATAATGGGAAAATAAAATATTAATTTATGAATCTATTTTATGAAAATATATTTTATTTTAAATGATTATTTAATTTTAAAATTGTAATTAACAATTTATGACATATAAAAATACCAACACTTAACTTGTCATTTTTAAAACATTAATTTAATTATTACAAGATATAAATTTATCGTATTTTAATTTATAAGATACCCAATTTGTCTTTATAGTTTCATTGGTCATGTTACTATTTTATTAGCCAGATTACTATTCTTTATGGTCAGGTTAAAATTTTAATGGTCAAGTTATTATTCCATCGATAAAGGTTCCTTAATATCTCTTATTTCAGTCATTCTTTATTTATAATGTTTATAGTATGGTTTTATGTTATTTATACGATATTAAATGACTATAAGAAAGGAATTTCCATGGATATAATTACGGGTTGTTGCAAAAACTCTACTAAAGGAAGTAACATGATATTTTCTAGAATCTTAAGTCCATAATCACTAATAGGGGAGGAGTTATATAAATAAGATGTAATAATTGACACATATGGTATCTTCATAGATAACATAACCATCATATTTTGAGTTCGTTTTCTAATAGTTCTACAGAAACTTCATGATATGAAAGAATTCATAAAACCAGAATAAAATAGTAAATTCTCTATTCATGAATCAATAACCCTCACACATATCACCACATCATTTTTGAGACCCACCTCAGCAATATTGATAGTATATTCTCTTCTATTCTTCCTTTGATTTTTTCTGTTGATTTACTCTAACAACCCTTGGTTTAGGTAATTGGATCCCATTATTTTCATGTTAATTATAGTTGAAACACTTCAATACAGCCTGATTGTTGATATAATCCTTCCTTTCTTATTTTTCATTACTTGTCTTCTGCAAATATCTCCGGAAATAATTATCCTGATGTCCCTCTCTTCCAAAGTTGCAGAATCTCCGATTTACCATTATATAGTTCACATGATGCTTCTTCTCAGGATTTTTTACTTGTAGGATGTTCATTTTGCTTTCCTATATGGGATTTATCTATTGATACACCCATATTAAACACGATTTTCCTCTTTTTATCTTTTATCCCACAACACCACTTAGAATATCTAATTTCAATCTCACCCATTAGGACACCTTAGACAATTTTCTCATAGTTTTCATATTCATTAATCTCCAATTGTTTTCATAAACTCAGGTTTAACCCAATAAATAATAAATCCACCTTGCTTTCATTTTTCCTAGAAAAGGTGGAGGCGTATTCTGAAATCCTTGTAATGTTTTCCTTGTACATCCCAATAAATTCTCCTTCCTTTATTTTTAACTAGAGGAACTCTCTCTCCATCATAATACATAGAGTTAATGAAATTTTTGTGTAGAAAATTGTTTTCAAGAATCATTACAAATCCATTAAATCAATTTCCTCCTTATACATTGTGTTTTTTATTAGTGTGCACTAATGATCAGCTTCCCCATAAAAATGATATCCTTATTGTACAACATTATATTCAACTAATAATTGAAGGATATATAATATCTTATTGAAAATGATAATCCATTGTTCTTTGATTATAAGATCATAAAATCCACTAAAGATACGAGGAATTCTCACATGATGGATTCAACCAAAAATTCCTCCTTATTAGTATCAGGGTGTTCCAAATGATTCAAGTTATTATTCATAACATGATCTAGTTGAGCTGGAACTATCATGATGTTCTAAAATCCCTTTCATATCAGTTTTGGCATCTAATTAGGGAAGTCTTCACATTTTCTATCACTTTGATTATTGGAATAAGTTCTCCTATTTCCCTCTGTTAACAAAAAAAGAAATAAAATAAAATTAGGGGATATAATACATAGCTAATGAGTATATAAAAAGTAAATAATTAATATACAAATAATAAGAAAGAAAGGACAACTCTATCCTAACTTATGATTCCATAAGATTTAATCTATGATATCCATGGTGATAGAATTATCCATATGGTTCTTAAATATAATTTATAGTACTAAAACCAAAAAATAAATAGATCTTCCATATGATATCAAATTTAGTGACCCTATCATTTTAAAAATATTATTACATGATTTTAAGAGTAATTATCCGTTAAATATAGACCAATTATCATAAATTATCTTTTATTTTGAAGAATAGGTGCATAAAATTGAAAACATTAAACTGGAATAAAACATATCTTTTTTTAATAATTCTTAATGAAATCCAAAACTATTTTTTCCTAATAAATTTTTATTTTTTAACCTAAGGAATACATAGACAAAAGTGATGAGTAAAAAATCCCAATAAGGGAATAATCATAGAAAATAATCATTACACATGAGTCAAAGCCATATCAAGTTAACATAATAGGCAGGGAACATGAATTAACATATAGTGTCATATCATATAGAATATGTAATCATATGATCATTTATATATATAAATATGGTAGAAACACCTAACCTGAAAAAAACATGAGTCAAGGATAACTTTCAATAAGGTATAACACGGTGGAAAAATTCCTATAATGGATTAGGATTATGCCCAAATAATATACATAACCTCTCAAGAGAATAAAAATTACCAAATAAATTGGAGTGATATCTAGATTCACCTATCATGACATGTTTATTCATATTCATGTCACATAAATAATCAAACATAAATAATACACATAATGGATACCTATGAAATTAAATGGGTATTATACTTTTCCTATAAGGCATAACCAAGGGGCGTATAACAGGGGTATCAATGAAATAATTGATTTAAATCATTATTTTTCATTAAAAAAATAAAAATAACAATAAATCATGAATAATTACATCCAAATGAATTAAAAAAATTAACAGAGTGGTTACGTAACATTAGTAATGTGCCACATAAATGCAGTTTTAGGGAAAAGCATAAAAATGGTTTAATGTTGAAAAAGAAATAACTATTTTCTTAAAACCATAATTTAAATAAAATGTTTTTCATGATAAAATGAAATATTTTAGAATATTCTTTGGATTTTACTATAAAATGGGTGAGAAATAGAGAAGTTCCCTTCAATTGGGCTTGCTTATCAAGAGGAATTGAAAAGGGAACCTTTTAAAATATGTATTTCCCCATAAAAGATGGATTTACTGAACTAGATACATATGTCTTTAATTAATAAATATAACTTATAATAAATATATAATATTAATGAAGAGATATATTGTTATAATGAGATATAGATAGTGTAATTTGAATGAAAATAGAGCTTCAGATAGATCCCTTAATATATCATCAAATGCATTTTTCACTTACACTGAATGTCTTGGACGATCCATTTAGATTAATTAATTACTTAACTAAGAACATATTTTTCCTGTATTTTATTCATTATAATTTTTTGAAGTTCATTTACATCTATTTCAATGAGTTATAATGTTCCACCTCTTTATTTTAGAAGTATTCTTTTTTAGGGTTTCATGGTCGATTTACATGTATATAATTATGGATGTTCTTTTAAAATGGTAATAATTATACAGAAGTGAAATTATTATTGATATTATTAAACATATAGAATCTTAAATATTTTAATATATTATTATTTCTGGTATGAGTATTATTAATTTGATAAAATATTAAAGATAATTGTTTAGTTTATTTTGGTTTTTTTACAATGATCGCGAACTAGATTCATTTTGTTTAAAATAATGTATATATATTAGACATAGATCATGAAAAAAGTTATAATAAAAATATTAAAATATTTTTTAACCACATTAATAGTATTATGTCCATATTTGAAGGAATTAATGTAAAAAACTCATCATCCACGAATATAGTGAATTGAATATCATGGATGATGTTTATATTTTTTGAATAATAGGAGAAGAGAAGAGATTTGATGATTGATATTAAATTTACAAAATAAAATTCAATTATATATATTATAATGTATTTATCATTTCACTTTGGATAGAGGAGGTTAGAATAAGATAAGAAAAAAAAAATAAAAGATAGGAATTGAGGATTTAACATATTGAATGTCCTATCTTTGAGAACATCCTTAAGGAAGATGTGTTGGGAATTTTTCTGAGCCCAGAAGATCTTGAATGTGGGGAAGAGTATTGTGATGGTAATTGGGTAGAATACTGAAAATATAAAAGGCTTAGAAGGTTTGATGAGAACGGGTGGTGGGGTTGGTAATTATAGGGGAGGATAGGGGTGTTTTCTATTTTTTATAATCATTAGTTTATTATTCGGGATCATGACTATTAATAGTGTTGATTCATATGACTAAATACATTAAATATTTTATGAGGGTTTAAAACTTTGTGTTCTTACATCATTCCTACAACAATTATGACTCTAAAATTCATGTATTTAGCTTATAATGTTAAATACAAAATATTAACATATTTCACAATTAAAAAACAATTATTTTATAGAAATAAATAAAAAATTCCATATCTTTTTTCAATATGTATATTTGAAAATTGTAATCCATTTTATGAAAAGAAATTTCAAAATATGAGAAATTTAAATTTCAAATTATATCATCTTTTATTTGAAAAATACTAATTTGAATATTATAGTTGATATTGTTACCCTCTGATGATTTAATTAAAGACACCAAAAATTAACTTCTATCTATAATAAATAATAATACTAATTTATGAATAATTTTTTGGAAAATATATTTTATTTAAAATCCTTATATTAATTATAAAATTATAAATAAACATTAATGAATTATAGAAACAATCCACACATAATTTTTCATTTTTAAAACATTCATTTACTTATACCGTCCTATAAATATCTCAATACTTAAAATATTCATATACCAACTATCTAGAAACACTGGTATCATCCCCCATACCAATTTTATAGGTTGTACCAATATTTTTTAGGGCTGTTGGCCTATCTTACATTAATATAGACCTATACCAACTGTTTTCAGAAATCATTGGCATACAGCTATACCGATGGTTTTCAACCCGTTGGAATAAGTAATGTAAAGAAAACATGAATGGATTTGATATTAACACCATAAAATTATATTTCAATGATCTATCAACTAATATTCAATAATATTTGTGAACATAATATTATATATATATATATATATATCAAAAATAAATTTAAATTTTGATGTATTCAATGTTATTTGATAAGATATTTTAAAAAAAATCTCAAAACTTATACCAACGATTGTGGAAAAAAATGTTATAGACCTATACCATTGGATTAACAAATCATTGGTATAGGTATTAATATTTTTAGGATATTTACCAGTTGTTTTTTTCAAAAATGTTGGTATAGGGGCTTTATTGGAAGCTTTACCAACAATTTTGGACAAACCTATGGTATAGTTATGACCTATAACAATGGTGTTTCAAAACAATTGGTATATAGTCTAAATATGGAAGTTATAATGACAATTTTGGAAAAACTATTGGTATTTAAATGACATATACCAATAGTTTCGTTCAAAACCATCAGTATATGGTCTCTTTATGATACGTATACAAACATTATTGAAAAAGCTGTTGGTATAGGTCCATTTTATATCTCTAATTTCATATAGTATATCATATTTCCATTTATAATTCACTAGAATTTTATTTATACTTCATAGGTTATGATACAATTCTATGGGTCTGATTACTATTTCTAACAGCCAGATACTACTCAAATAGTCAGGTTTATAATGGTCATACAGGTTCTTTAATTTCTAGAAATACTACTTAATTCATTCATTCATATTTTACTTCTAATTTCTATTAAGGTTATATATATAAAATCATCTTCAAAATGAATATTATATGATTAAAATTTTATTTTATTCCTACATATTTTTCTCTTGAGAACAGTCATTTTAGTGGATCGATTAAATCCAAATTTTCCCACTCTTGTTATCTTATTTTCTATTTATTATTCTGTTATAAAATTTTGTATTATTATCGATTTATTTTCTAAATAAGGTATCATTATTCATTTTTGATAATAATGTTTTTATTGGGTTCTCTATGTTATGTATGTGTTTTAAGACATAATAATAAAAATACCATTGAAAAAATTATGAGTCATTACATATTTTTTTTAAATCACTTACTTACAATATAGATTTTAACCCATATTTTACTAAAGCCTGCCAATGAAAAACATCATCGATGCGTTAATGAAACCAACCATGTTAAGTTTCCCATTCTAATTTTAATAATTATATAAATTCACTCCATAAGTTTTATCCCAATATAAAATCATTTCTTATAAAAATAGGATAACATCAAATTTTTTAGATAAAGGTCTTCTTCTATTTCAACCTTCTTTGGAAGCATGTTATATGAAACAATAAAATTATTTTTAATTATTCCTGTAAAACTCATTTTAAAATTAAACATTATATAAATTTATCTATTTCACTCAAATAAATCATTTAAAACATCAAGCCTGTAAATTTAATATCAAAATTCACCTTGTAAAATTCATTTCAGCAATCAAAAATCATCAAAAAACAAAATTAATATATATATAATAAACAAAAACTAGAGTAGGAGAAATCAATAATGAAAAGGGAAAAAATTAACATGGATATAGAGGTGTGAAAGGTTTATCCACAAGATTTTTAAGTATGTACACCAAACATGTGGAATCCACTTATAATTTCACTAAACCATTTTCATGAGCTCTAAACAGTTTGATAGGCCATGTTGGTTAACATTACAGATTTATTTCTTCTTTTTTTTCAACAAAAAATTAAAAATGTACCCATAAATCACTTTTACAACTCATCGGGTATCCAAAAACCAACAGTCCACATCAAAATAAACAAAACAGTTTCAATAAAAAAATTAAAAACCATGACTCAAGTCCCAACCACCCAGGAAAAATTAAGGTTTTATATGAAAAACAGTTAGCTAGATCCACCCAAAATCAACCACTAATGTTCATAAATTTTTTTTTATATACATTATTGATTCAACAAAAAATATAAATATCAAATTTCAATAACCTAGACCCTTTTTAAGAAATTAGTATCTGATTCCATTTGTAAAAGTCATTCATGTGATATCCTAAAACCTCACCTAAACTAATCCTTCACTAGGATAGAAGGGTATTCTTGATACCCATGGGTAAGAAAATTCAACCTATTCATAATATAAAATTCTCTTAGGAACGATTTCTCTCTTAAATAAAAGTAAACAATAAAGTCCTTCCTTAATGAAAATCTTACATGGAGTGCCATTCCATTGTATGTCCCTAAAAAATAAGTAAAAAAAAACTAAATAAGTTAGGGAACCATATGATTTACACAGAATAAAAATAAACCATAACATTTATATCAACATGAAGCATCATCAAAATTATAATTCAATTAAATAAAAAGAATAGATACCATAGACAAATAATTGGTAGATAGTATTGTCTCCTAGTTCAATGTCATAAAAAAACTAAATCCAATACTGTATTATTACTTCTAGGCATTAAATGGTTGTTCAAAACATGCAAATGCACCTTTTTCATTGCAATAAAATGATATCCAACCAAAAATAAAACTTTTCACCAATATACAACTTAAGAGATTCATACACACAAGAAAATATGTTTTTATGTATATTATGAGATAAAAGAACCAATAAGATATCACCAAGGATTCTATGTATTTAAATTCATAAAGTTGGATATAAATGTCACTTTGACATATTAAAAAATTTGTTTTCCATTTTTATGGACTTGATAAAAATAATAATTAAACTTTAGTAAAAAATATTAAACCACTCCACTCATTATAAAATATATTAGGGTCTCCCTAGTAATAAAATTATTTAAACCCTTGTACTGAGAACCTTATAAATTTATAAAAAAAATACAAAATAATAACCTTTTTATATTTCTAATAATCCTTTAATAACATCTCAATCATAGAATAAGTTTTTTCATTATACTAGAAAAAAGATTTCCAAAACCACCTTTGACACCATTTTCCAATAAAACCAAAACACAATGTAATGAAAGAAAAATATAATAGGAACCACTATAACAAGAGAATAAAACAATGCTAACATTGAAAGGGTTCTATAATAAACATAATAACACTGGAAAACAAAAAATATATATAAAAGGATTACCATTTATAAAATAACCTGAAAATAAAAATTTATCATGGGATAAAACCTAAGAGACATTGTGAGATATTCCTTACAACACTATAGACATTTAACCACCTACCATCCTATATAGTGTGTAAAAATATAATATTCTACTGGACATTCCAACACATGACTCTATAGGGGAGCCCCTAGTATAAGTGAAGCATTAACTCAGGGAAAATATCTAGTGTATCAGATAATTAGTATATTATAAATCAATATATCATAATTACTAACCTATGTTCCCATGAACAAGTTGATGTGAGAAAAAAAATCAAATAATGATAAATATATGCATCAAAATAATAAAAAATAAATATCCATCACCTGCATCACCCTTTCACAAGACATCCCATTTTTTATGGAATACAATTACTAATATTAAATAGACCATTATTGGGAGAAAAAATATAAGGATAAACTAATGAAAGTTTCATTTGAATCAAACCATTTAATTATATTGTTTAAATAGGTCCATTAAAAGGAATCTCACTTAAGATTCTATGTCACATACATATTCTTTCTAAATTTAAACATTTAAAATAACTTTCAGAATCATTTCAAAAACAAAACATCAAAAAATCCTATTTAATTATATGAAATCACCCATATTTAGAACTAAATCATATTCATTTTAAATAAAAATAGTTCATGAGGCCTATATTTTCTATCAAAATAATTTATAGTAGCTTCTTAGTCATTTTCATCAACGTGTGGAATGAAAAAACAATTAATTTAAAATAAATACTTGAAATTATTAAGGTAAATGTTTTATTACAAACCTAAATTCCAAGGTAAATAATTTGTTAGATAGTATAGTTTTCATATAAAATCATTATTTCATTGAAAATTGATTATAAAACTAATGAATTTAATGAATTGCAATATTTTAGGGATTTTTTAGAAAGGATACCTTAAACATGATAAAAATATACTTCTTTATCAGAATAATCATAAGCGAAGTAAATATATTCCCTCTAAAACCTCAAAAAACCCCATGGTTAGAACCAACAAAAATGTAAAAAAAATCAGAAGGGCATGGTCGGTGCAATGTTTTCCCAAACCAAGCACCCCAAGTGAAAAGGTTGTGCCACAAATAGCAGGGGTTCACGATTGGGGAACGTTTTCCCAAACCACAAACCCACCTAAGGAAAACTGTGTTCCACAATAAGGGGGCACAGTTAAGGCAGACCGTTTGTTTAACCATGCTCACGCCTCCCGTAAATTTACTATGTGGGATTTGAGTACTTGAAATTTTATTTCAAAAAACATGATCCCCCAGTATTAACCTCTAATCTACCTCATTTAACCCTATAACATTTCTTTTCTCTTTGAAGGCTCTTAAGAGGAGAAATTGACTCCTCATACACTATCTATTAATAAAAGATGAGTTTTTTATCTCATTGGATCATCTTCTGGTAAGTGGATCACATTTCATTTACTTTATCCTGATATTATTCTTATATCCTATATATAGAGTGATATATCATCATTTTTTATAGATCTAATATCTATTTTGATAGATCATGATTCTATGTTTGATTCCTTGATCTCATATGCCTTGGTTCATCATTGGAAAATCCCGTTGTGGGTGTTGTTTTTATTAGATCTCATGATTTAATGTAAGTATAACCATAAGGATTTACCCTAAAATTGAAACCCTATACTTACTATTTCATTTTAAATGAATTTTTGAATGATTTTAAACCCTATATTTTAAATTTTTATTTTTTTATTTTGAAAAAGGCATAAAATTATGAAAAACTAATAATTTCTGTGGAATTAAAATTATTGAGTTGATTTTTTATTTTGATTTGGAAATTAATTTGAAGAAATTATTTGATTTTAAACCTTAAGATATAAGGATTAAATTAAAGTATTATTTGGGAAGGAATGAATTTATTAATGACCAATATTTGGATTTATAATAATAAAGTATTTTTGAAAACCAAAATTAGGAAACAATATTTTGGATTGATTTGAAATGTTTGATTTTCCCATGGGTGTGTGATTAATTGATGGAATCATTTTTAATCCTAATTATTTAGTGGATAATTCATAAAATAATTCTAGTATCTAACCCCTCTAAATGAATTGAAAATTACACCAATAACTTACACTTATCGTGGAATGATTGTTACAATGGGGAGTTGAGTCCTAATGGTTATAGCCAAGAGATGTGGGTACACGTTGAGATGATATATCTGAATGAGTAATGTGTTGATGTTATTACTATAAACTATCATCCTACAAGGCTTATTACATGGTTTTATAATATACCTTGATGGGATTATTACATTCCAATGGTTTTGAAATGTTTTTTATCAAAATATTTCAATATAAATGATTTTATATGAATTTTTTATTAAATACAATTTTGAACAATGATATTTCTGATTTGATATCATGTTTTTTTCAAAATATATAATTTCCATATTTGGATTTCTTTATCTAAATAGAAAAAATAAATGGTTTATTGTTATAGAATTACTTATGGAACACTTGTTCAAATTTGAGTGGTCTATTTAGTTCACACACTATCTTTTCCAATAGGAATATCTAGATTATTTTTTACATGTCTAAGAAAATGAAAAGAACTAATTGGAGGAGGAAGATGTTCTCTATCCTTGGGACACAAATTAATAGAGGTGATTGGTGGATATGTGATCCAAATATTATATAATATTTATGAGATTTTATTTTTAAAGATATAATCCCTCCTTATTTTCAACTAATTTGGGTTTTATTAACCTATTTGATTCAAGTACTTTGTCCTTGAAAAGGGTATATATACCTAATTTTATCATTTATCTTCCACTCTTTTGTGGAAAAAACCTTACCTTCTGATTTTAATATGATTCTAAGTGCTATTATAACACTCATAAGGATTAGGAACTCCCTTCATGATATTTTGGGTCTATCTTGGGTATTAAAGAACCAAGTTACCTGGGTTGTTTTATGAAAAAATGGTATCATATGTTTAATCATTCCATCTTCACTTGATGTCGATATGCAGTTAGTTTGTCCTGGTAAGAAGTTGTAGTATTTTTGGGACATAGAAGGTTCTCACGAGTGAGTTTATTGATGCATATCATCATAACGGGCCTTATATCACCATGGGAATCGGGGAAAATTTTCATTGATAATTTTTTTGATCTGATTCTAGTCATCTCCTAATTAATTTGAATGATTTGACATCCTTATAAATCTTGATTGAGTTTTTTATCTTATTTTCTTTATTTATATTTCGGTTGTGTATGTTGATTAGTGTATAACCATGCCTCTAATTATATGTTTCAATAAGACACAATATGATGATGCAAGATAACCACAACGAATGGATCCTCTAGTGGACATAGATATTTTTGAGATAGTGGTGTGTGATATACATGTTTTGGGACTGGTACAAGTACTCATTCCCATTTAGGATCTAGTAATGGAACCTCTAAGGGATGAATCGAGAGTGTTTTCTCAATATTTTCTTCACCATAATCCTCCTGACATCCATATAAAATATGATTCTAAAGATTCTAAGGATTTGTTTAAAAATATTGAGACACATTTTGATTTATTGGGAATACCAATATTTATTAAACTGAAATATTCTAACTTTTATCTTGAGGGGCCTTGAAGGGTATGGTGGGATTAAATAATGATGGTGAAGAATAATGAGGTATTTTATTGGAAATACATTAATTTTATTTTCATAGATCAGTTCTATATTTTTATCGCCTTTTAAAAAACCAGGGAGTTTCTAAACCTCCATCAAATTGACAAGACCATGGCATAATATGTGAACCATTTTGATTATCTAGTTTAGTTCTATCCTGGGGTGGTGATGATTGAGAAACTGAAGACATACTGAATAGAGCGTTGATGGATGAGTATGATCTGGCTGGTATGTCTAGGTTTACAGGAGTTACCTTTTCTCCTAATAGTTGTTTTTATAGATCCTTTAAATTAAAGAAAATCTTCTAGAGTCTCGTGATGTATATTTATATCAGGAATCATCTAGATATCCAACAGTTCAGGGAAGAGGCCATTTCACTTTCTTTAAGGTTGGCAGGATTGGGCATTCAAAACAATGTTACACGGATTTACCTAAGATCAATAGTTCATGTGGTCTCTCAGGTCACTTACAAAAATTCTACCATATTATTCCTACTCAGTGTGTTGAAATTGGATCATCATCAGAAAAAATAATTATGAAATAATTAGAACCTTCAATAACTAAGGGGTTCCTACCACAATAATATAGAATAATGATTCTTTAAATAGTATAAAAGTCTCCAAATGAATATGATGTGGGTCTAATTGCTATAGAAGGCACTATAATGATAGCTTCATCTTTATATCATACTTTATTTGATATTATTTTATCTCACTCGTTTATATTGAATTGAATTTAGAAACTTCTAAATAATTATACATGTACTTATTTTCTTATTTTATGGATATTATTACACCCCTTAGAACAAGGAGAGTGTAATCTATTTAATTACCATATTTTTTTCTCTCTTATAGATATTGATGTTATTTTCGATTTTTTTTCGAAATCAAACCTATTGACATCATTTTCATGATAGATTTTCTAATTCCTCATAAGGCTCACGTTGACTGTAATCTTTGGTGGGTCTCTATTACTATGTCTGATGGGGACTTCTGTGTTTTTCATGAAGAATGTGACCCTAGTTTGAGTAAATATTGACCTTATTTATAATTTTTGGGAATTGTAATATTTTTTTTGTCATTTTAATTGTATTGATATTTTTTTAGATATTATCTCACTCCATTTTCAATAATGTTTCATAGCCTATTTATTTTGAACTTTTTTGGTTCTTCACTAGTATAAGAGGTAGTGTTTTCAATTTATTTAATACATGATACTCTACGAGTGTTTATTGCTTCTTACCATAAGTCACTAGAATAGTTAAAACAATGGACATTGAAAATGTATGAAATATTAGATAAATGATTTAAACATTGACTATATTACCTTTGGAGGTACATATTATCTTTGTATAGAAAGGTAATGTAACACTTTTCCTATGTGTTGATTACCAGAAACTAAATTGAGTTCTAATAAAGAGAATGTATATATTTACTTGGATTAATGAATTTTTTAATCAGATAAAAAGGATAAGTGGATATCAATTATTGATCATCAATCTGATTAATATTAGTTACGAACTAATGAATATAGCATTCAGAAGACCATCTATAAGAGTAAGTGTGGCCATTATGAACATATTTTAATTCCATTCGTTATAACGAATCCTTTAGTAGTTTTTATAATATTGATGAATATTATATTCCATGAGTACCTAGACTCCATCATGGAAGTGTTTGGGGAAAAAATAATAATTTACTAAAAAACATTGGATGATCACGTGCATCATTTGAGAGTAGTTTAAGAAATCGTGAGAAATCACTGAATTTATGAAAAAAAATTAAAAGTGTAATTTTGGTATTTGAGAATTAAAATTCATGGTATTGGTGGTATTGGAAAATATTATTTCAATTAATAGAAATAATGTAAATTAAGTTGTATTAACCTCATAATGTGTTTAATATATAGATTTTCTTGGGTTTGGTGGCGCTATTACCACTGGTTCGTTAATCAATTCTCAAAAAAGCATTCTCTAATTAACAATTTCACTAGGATGTTAGTGAAATTATTATGTTATGATAAATATTAGAGTTATTTTGTTGAGATGACACATATTTTGACTTATATTCCATTGTAGTAACTTTGGAGGATGGGAAGGGCTATGTGGTTTTTTATGATGAATCAGTTTCATATTTGGGTTTTGTTCTTATAAAAGATAATCATTTGGTATCCTATGGATCTACAATCTTAGGGGACATAATAAGAATAACCCAAATAATGATCATGAACTCTCATTTGTATTGCATGATTTTAAGAGTTTGTGGAATTACCGTTTCAAAAATTACTTTACGATTTATTCTAGAAATATAATATTTATTTATTACATACCTCAAAAATGTTTAAACATTTAGTAGATGTGTTGTACAAAGTACCTATAGTATTTTGATTTTGAAATTTCCTACACCCCTGAAATATGGAATTCAATTACTGAATATTTGAGTTGAAAACTTCCAAAATTGGCCATAAAGGATTCATCAGTATTATATAATCTAATGGATATCTTTACATAGTTTAATTTGGGATTCCAAGAGGATCTTGCTAAGGTGGTTTTGATAAATGTTTAATTGATTTACACTCTTCTCGGGATGATTATTCAATATTGTCAGATTTATTTTTAATTCTATAGAATTAGGGACACTCTTTATAGTGGTGGGACCATTATAGAGTTGTCTTTATCTAAGGAGGTTGTCCTATGTTGATAGAACCCACCTGTTGTGTATTTTCCTATGACAAATTTTATGATGGTAGTTGTTTATCATTCTTAATGGTTGGTGAAACCAGGTACCCTGAAGTTGGTCTATGGCATGGTGAAACGGTTTTGGTTTCCAGGTGTGAGTTGAGACATTTTTTTCTTTTTTTATCATTGATATAATTTCCAACCGGTCAAGGAAGAGAAATCATACCTTCATGATTTTTCAGCCACTTATACAGCTAAATTTGATGTGGGATGAGATTAACATAGATTTCATGGTTGGTTTTTTGTGTACCCCTATGAAGAATAATGAGATACGGGTTGTGATCGATTGGTGGAAAAAATTATCAACTTTTATACCCATTTTATATAAAACCAATGTGGAGGACATGGGAATTATTTATGTGAAAGAAATCATCAGGGATCATGGAGTTCCATCTGTTATTTTCACTGATTGTGATCCCTACTTTACTTTTCTACATTGGAGATGCCTCCATGAGGTAATCAGATAAAAGTTCTGTTTGAGTATCTCATAATATCCATAGAGGTATGAATTGATATAGTGGTTTAAAATATTATTTAGGACATGCTTCATTCTTTTTTTCTTAACTTTGGTGGAGCTTGGGTGATCATTTGTGTATAGTGTAGTTTTCCTGTATCAAAAGTTACCAATGCAACTTTTAGGATGCATCCTTTTAAGGATTTATTTAGATGTCTTTCTAAATATCTATTATATTGGTCAGATATTGTTGAATATTCCTACATTGGACAAATTTTTTCCCAATATTTGATTAGGAATATTCAGTTGATTTTTTAGATAAAAATAATAAGACATAGTCGTTATATGTATTATGTTGATAATAATCAACTACCTTTAGATTTTTCAGTTGTTGACTAGTTTTACTTGATAGTTTCACATAGTTTGGTTCATAAATGTATTAGGAAATAGTGAAATCTTGCACTGAGGATTTTGGAGACTTTATGAATGTTGAGTGGGTGGGGAAAGTGTCTTACCTTTTATACCTTCCACCGTAGTTGATGTTGATCCAAAATGTGTTTCATGTATTATATCTCAAGGGGTCTCTTTCTGAAACTTCTCATTTCCTATTATGGGAAAATATTGGTGTTAAAACCAATATTTGTATGACTAAGTTTCCAATCAATATTTTTTATTCTAGGAAAAGGGTTCTTTATAGGAATATGATACCATTTTCGTGTGATATAGTACCATTTCATTGATTCTCAGGAGAGTTGTGAGTGAGTAACAGATATGGGAGTAGTGTCCTCATCCCATTGACATATAGATTTCTTGATAGAATTTATAGGGGAAGAATGTTTTTTATGATTTGGAGGATCTAATATACCATTACCTTCTTTAAGGTATTTATTGACTCTCGTTTTTATCCCCCTTTGGTTAGGTCTTGTCTTTGGGTGTTTCAAGTTATATTTAAAAACTGTTTGAAATTTTTTTGGGAAGTACAAGGTTGGAAATTTTTTTTCCCAAACTTTGCATGTCCATGTGAAAACTGGGCACTCAAAATAGTAAGATGTGTATGGTTGGTGCCTGATTTCCCAAACCATGTACCCACCTATGGGAAACAGTCCACCCAAAACTGTGGGAGAGAATGACTTGATTAACTATTCTCCCAATTAAACAAACCCTGTATACATAATTTTAATACCTTCATTTTTTAAACCTATTAAACAAATTATATTAAACTATAATCACCCTAACTAAACCCTAATTTTTTTTCTTACTCTTGAAGTCTCTTAAGAAGTGAATGTTTCCCTTAACACCCTTCTCTTTGTGAATTTTAGTGACAGTGATCTGATTGGATCTTTTTCCTATATGTGGATCTACTTTCATTTTATATCTATTGATATTATGCTTCTATTTTATTTTTGGATTGAATTACCATAATGTTTTGATGGATATGAACTCTATTTTTATATATCATGGTTCTATGTTTGATTCCTTGATCTCATAGTACTTCATTATTTATTGGTGGACTCTATTGTGCATGTTATGTTTATTGGATCTTATGATTAACAGTAGGTGGTTACATAAAGATTACCATAAAATTAAAACCTTATATTTAATGTTTGATTTCAAATTAATTTTTAAATTATTTAAAAACCTAGATTTTTTATTTTTGTTATTTTGATTTTAAAAGGGAATTGAAATTGTGATAAACCCCTAAATATTATAGAATTGTAATTATTGGGTGAATTTGAGAAAATTAATGGCTTGATTTTAAAATTTATTTTATCCAATATTTTGATAATAAATCTTGAGATAAATGAATTAAAATTCCATATAATTTCAATAGTAATGAATTGATGAAAAACTAGGATTTAGTTTTTGAAATGAGAATGGAGTGTTCGAAACTGAAATTGGGAAATTTTATTATGAATTGATCTGAAATGTGTGATTTTTTCATGAGTTATTAATTGATTGAATCATATGTTCTTAATGTGTTTAGTGGGTAATTAGGATAATAACTCTAGGATATGACCTTATATTTATGGATTCATTATGACAAGAGTGATATAAACATACTGTGACATGATTACCCAAATGGTGAGTTGAGTCCTGATATCTTGAGTCAAGGGATGTGTGCACACATTGAGTTGAGATCACCGACTGAGTAGTTTTAGGATATAACTACTAGAAACTAAAATACTAAAGGGACTATTATATGGTGATATTATATGACTTTTTATATGATTACATTCAATTTATTTTGAACTATTTTATTCATTACAGTTCATTTATATAAATTCTTTTATATAAAATTTTCATATAATATTATTTTGATGTAACATCCATATTTTTGATTTGAAAGCATGATTTGTTAAAAATATATAAATTCCATTTGAGGCCTATTTTTATATAAATTGATAGAATATTTTTGTATTATGCAATGACTTTTAGAACACTCGGTGAGACCATACATGGTTTCTCATCTCATAACCTTTCTTTTTATAGGTGTTTTTAGATTATATATTTTCATATCTAAGTAATGTGATAGTGACACTTGGAGGTGGGGGTTGTTCTTGATCCATGGGACCTGGAGTGATGGAGGTGATTAGTGGAGATTCGATTCACTTGTTACAAGGGATTTATGAGATTTTTTTATTGGTAGATGTTGTGTCTTCTAATGTTGTAACACTTTAGGTTTTTTTAACTTGTTTGATTCTAGTACATTCTCTTCGTGGAGTGTTGAAATACCAAATTGTATCATTTATCATCCAATTTTTGTAAAAAAAATTCCTTTTTCATGAATGAATGATTTTAGGTGCTATTCATCAACAGAGGGGGATTGGGAACACCCTTCTTGAAATATCATATCTAGATCGAGTATAAGGGAACCAGGGTATCTAGGCTGATTTGTGACACCATTTATCATCTTAACTCATCAACTAGTTCATAATAATTCATGATGGAGGTGATGAGATTAAAATTACATAAACACCCACATTCCCACCACCATTTTAACAAAAAAAAATTCACCTCAAATCAAATTAATCATAGTATAAATAATAAAAGAAATTAATTGTAGTGATTTCAAATATTCTAGATTTTAGTATCCTTTTTTATCATCTATTCCACTAGAATAGTTCATGTTATGTTTTAACATAATTTCTAATTTCTAGAAAATCTAAGTGATAAATGTCATTACCATCCTTTATTTATTTTTATCACATGAGTAGTTATAATTTTATTTATTCAACATAGTTTAACACATTTTTTACATAATCAATTAGACACACAAAAAGTGGTAAAATCACAGTTTTAAATATAATCTTTCATGGAAAACAATTACAACATGTTGGGGTTCAAGGGATACATAAAAAATCATCAAATCAAGGACGCTTTATTATCATATAAAATATTATTATTCCTAAATCATTATTTCCCACATAGTTATTCAATATATTTTTTGTAACACCACATGATTTTGTAAAAAAATCGAATTAATTTAAGCTTTTTGAGATTTTGCATCTCACGCAACACTAAAAATAGTTTATTTTATATTAAAACACTATGTATGTATTATGATATACATAGAACCATGTTATCACTCAGTACACTAAACAGAATGATTAACATTTTCTACACATAACAACTTTGTTATCATACATTACACATATGATTGACTTTCTTTTATGCCTTGGGTAGCCCGCAATACTGATTTTTATCAAACAATAATATATTATTAAAAGGTTATCATTTAAAATAATAAGATATAATCTAGATGTAAAATTAGTGGTTATGAATAGTATTAATTAGTTTATAAAAAATAAATGTTTTACACAAATAAAATATGAATTCATAGGGTTTCAATTAATTAGAAATGAATATTAAAACAGACGGAATATAAAGGAAAATATTGTTATTTTATTATGGTAACAAAGCATTTATAGCCTAATAAATTGAATTAATTAGTGGTTGATATTAATGTAATATATATTTTATATATGGAATAAATATTTTTTGATATTTATCCAAAATACTTCATATACATAAGATAAGAACAAACACAATTTATGTTTAAAAACCTATTTTTCTATGAAGGCATGTTTATCGCCTTTTAATGGAAACCCGTTTTAAATCAAATTTTTTGACCTTTAATATATTTAAGTTAAAAAAATAAATATCATATTTGAAATATTATTATAAGATTTAGGTTATCGTAAATTTTTTGTATTAATCTGTAAAGATTCATTTTATTAATGAATAGTGAATAATAATGAATTTTAGTTCAAAACGTTTATTTCGTCTAATTTTTTAATATTGGTAAATTATATTTTAAAGTGGATTAAATGTTAAATTATATTATACTTTTATCAATAAACCAAATTATGTCAAGGAACTCTATTTCACTTTGAAATTTTATATAAAAATATATAATTTTTTTGAATGTTTTTTCTTTAAAACCCCGCATTGTCACCCCTATTGTGAGATTAAATTTAGATTAATTTAAGAATATTATAAAATTTTAATTCCAAAAAATGGATTCCATATTTAGAATCCACATAATTTATAATTTTTCATAATGCCAAATTAGTTTTTTCAACACAAATATTAGTGAAAGTAATTGAAATTAATTACATTGAATATGGTAAAATAAAGCTTAACTAAGGACTAAAATATAAACATAATTAAATAAATGAACTAGAAACATATCCCTAAAATGAATTGGGTAATGATAGATGGTATATGATCTCAAATGGTACGTGGGTTGTAATCGAATCCTGAAAATAAGTAGGTTAAT
Organism: Viscum album; assembly: GCA_963277665.1. Classification (NCBI taxonomy): domain Eukaryota; kingdom Viridiplantae; phylum Streptophyta; class Magnoliopsida; order Santalales; family Viscaceae; genus Viscum; species Viscum album. The sequence goes on along the minus strand of OY728127.1, from coordinate 67,516,531 downwards.
ATGTTATAGACAAAGATTGAGAGTAAGCGTTTTCTTGGGTTATATACCAATTCTAAAAATAAGAAGGTACACATTCTATTATTCCAAGCCAGATGTAGGTACACTGGTCATAGCCGAATCCTAAGATGTTATGAAGGTCCTCGTAGGTCTTTCTTACATAGTATTTTATATGTTTATGTGTATGAAACAATTATATGTCTTAGTCCAATATTATTCTTTCATGACATGTGGTATTGATTCCATTATGATTCATGACTTATGAAATTTTGATCATTATGACATGATTTATGTTTATGATCTTTGAAATGTAGGGCATGATCTTATAATTAAATGATCACATTATGAAACCCTTATGCTAATGTTTATGATTATCTATCTCCCTTTTTTAACCTTATTGAGCATAAGAGCTCACTCATTTTTGTGCTTCCTTCCCCGTGTTATGAAGATTTATTTTATGTAATATTTTTCATAGAGGCTTTCCAGTCTTGGAGAACCTAGTGAGAGATAATGTAGCTCAACCATGTACCAGTGCTTATGTTTCCATGTTTCCAAATGCACTAAACTAATACTGTATTTGGGTTTTCATTTTTATAATGTTTTACATATTCTGAAAATGTTGTGTTTTTATATGTATTTCAATACTGGGTTGTTATAGTTTGTATCATAGAAAATGTTTAGTGAACCTTTGGAAACTAGGATGAGAAACAATTAGTAGAACTCAGAGGACATGTCTAACAATAAGTCTAAGGATGAAGAATAGTATAGGAAAATGTCTTGGAGATTCGGTAAAGGATATAATGATTGGTTTCCTATAAATACATCTCTTTATGGATAATATAAGTGGTTATAACTTTGGAATAGATATACCTAAGGTAACAACTCTGAAAATAATTCATGGGCCTGGATTAGGATAATATGGTACAAGAAAACGGGTTATGCTTCACATCTAGTTCGACACTCGTAGGGGATATGATTTGGGAATTCACAAACTCTTCATGAACCATAATAATATATTTAAAAATATGTAGTCTATTAATAACATTGGGTAAACATGGAGTGTTGTGGATTAGGGAAGGTGTCATAATATAGATATCTTGTAAGTGGTTTTTCATGATTATGTGATTCCTCACTATACATTTTTTTTCTACTCTATGTTTCTGGTTTTAGTTAATGTATGGAACTCAAAGTAACCATGTTAATGGTGATTGTGATGGATAATGAAATGATTATTCCCATGAGAATCTGAATGCAATGGGATATGGAATGAAAAACCTCTTTTCTATGCTCACACAACTTTATCAAGAAATGAATCATGTTGAGATTCAAAATAATAAAATGACGGAACAACATCTTGTTGATTCCTTCATGAGAGAACGTCCACCTTATTTCAGCAGGTCTTCTAATCCACTTATTTTTTAACACTAGTACAATACCATTGAAAATATATTCTATGTTATCTAGTGTTCGGGACATGATAAAACAATTGTGGATTTATATCGACTAGAACGTGAAGAATCCCAATGGTGTACTCTAATCAATAATACGAGGATGCAATATGAGATTGAATCCATGGATTGGTAAGAGTTTAAGAACTTATTCTTCAATAAGTAATTTTCTCTTGTCTTCTGCACAAAGATGGAAAATCAGTTCCATGAGGTGAAGCAAAAGGACAATGAATCAATAAGTACCTACGAGGATAATTTCAAAAGACTTGTGAGGTACACTTTTCGAATTATCCTCTAACGTGAAATAATGGTTGGAAAGTTCTTTAGTGGCCTAAATAGAGGGCTCTAAAAGTCATTGTCCATAAGAGACTTTATAATCTATGATCATATTATGAATTGTGTAATAAAAGTTGAAATAGAGTTTGTATCTGGATATCAATGTCAAGGTTTTAACAAGAATAAGATGACAGAGTTTTAAGGATTATCTAAAACCCATATAGATAAGAATATGAGTCTTCCTTTATGCTCATTGTGTAGAACAATTCATGTATATAATTTCCTTAATGGGAATTTTAAATGTTTAAAATGTGTAAAGGAAGGAAATAAAGTGGATAAATTGTGAAGAAATTGGAAAAAATATTTAATGAGAAGAGTAGTGAGAAAACATTACAAAATTAACCACCCACACTTTAGTGTATAAATTGTAGGGAGTTTGGGAATTTTTCAAAAAATTAACAAAATAAATGGGTTAATAATGGTGATCAGTGCCAAAAACATCTGAAGACAAAGCAAAACTGTATTTCATTTGTAATCACAATGGATTAAGTAGAGTAAGAAAATTGGGGAATAGAATAGTGGGGAATTTCTTGTGGGAGTTTGTAAAAATAATCCCTATGATAATATTATTTTTCATATTTTTTTTATGTTTCATGTGATTATATCCCTCTACATAGATTTTTTTTATAATGAAATCACATTTAATGTTCTATTAATGAAAGGATAAACCCATGTATCCAATAAAAATATTTTTTGGCAGCGAATAAGATCATATTTATGGAGGAAAGAGTGAATTATATTTTGTAAGGGTTATAAGGTTAGAAATTTATGATAAGTTTAAGTTAAACATAGAATAATGTTTTTTAGATTAAAGTATTGTCTCAACATGTGATTATTTATGCATATTGGATAGCATATCCTAACCATTTCATGTGGGTGGTAACTGAAGACATATGGGATGGCTTATCATAGACCACAAGGTCTATTAGTACTTTCGGAATGAAAAATTAACATTTATTTCCTAGAGTAAGAGATGAAGTGAAAATATATCAAGTAAAAAAAATAGGGAATGATTTTAATTATGAAAGGGAATGAAATTAAGTAAGTATAACTTCTCATTAAAATACTTCAACCTTTTGGAAATGATCATGAAACTGAAAATATTATCCTAGTAACTTATATTTTGATGAATAAATATTGCCTATAGAAAATCATATATTTATGGCCCTATGATTCTTAACTTTTTACTTAAAAAGTTCTATATAATTCCCCTCAAGAAATACATAGTTCTGTTTCTCTACCATGTCAATGTTTTCACTTTCCACTTATGATATCCTACATGGAAACAAAGCTATGTGTTACTCTAGGTAACCATTATAGATCCAACATTCTATTATAATGGAAGTTTAAGTGTTCATTTTTATGATGTGAGTTTCAATTAAAGGAACATAAAATTATTAATCCTTTGATAACCTAGAAAAATTTAGAGGGATAATTTAATTTTAAAGGGGTTCGAATATAATACCATGAGATTTTCTGAAATATATTTTTTTCAAATTAACTTTATTTTTTAAGATTCTGAATCTCCAAAAACACTAAAAATAGTTTATTTCATAATAAATTGCTATGTCTATATTGAGATACATACAACATAAAGTTACCATTCAATACACACAACATAATTTTTAAAATTATCTACAAGGAACACTGAGGTTAGCTTACATTACAGGTAAGATTGACTTTCCTCGATGGCTTGCCTAACACACAATAAAGATTTTTACTAAAAAATAATATATTATTAAAATGTTATAATTAAATATAATAAGATATAAGCTATATACTAAATTAGAATTTATGAATAGTATTTACTAATTTATGAAAATATGTGGTTTATAAAAATATAAGATGAATTCAATGGTTACTAATTAATTAGAAATGAATACGAAAACCGACTGAATTTAAAGGACAATATTTTAATTTTTATTAGTCACAAAGTTATTTCAACCTAATAAATTAAATTAATTATTGATTTATATTAAGTTAATATATATGTTATATATTATATAATTTTTTTTATATTCTTCCAATCGATTTGATAAACATAAGATAAGAACAAACTAAATTTTATGCTTAAAACCCTATTTTTTTATCAAGGCTTTTTTACCAACTTTTAATAGAGAAACAATTTTAAATACAATTTATTGATATTTTATAGATTTAATAAGTAAAAATTCACTACATCTTTGAATTTGTAACATTTTTATATGAAATTTCATTTTTTATTAAAAAGTGAAAAATACTGAATTTTATTTGAAAACTGTTTTTTCATATACTTTATTTAAAGGGGTAGATTAAATTTTAAATTGGTTTCAAAGATTTATTAGAATATATTTTTATCCATAAAACCAATTTATTTCATTGTAATAAATTTCACTTCGAAATTTAATATATTACAACCTAGTAAAATTCTGAATATTTTTACTTTAAAAACCTGCATTGTGGACCCAACTGTGGGATTAAATTAAAATTAATTTTTTCCACATACATGATTACAATTTGGAAAAATGGATTCAATATTTTGAATAAGAAAAATTTATAATATTAAATATGTTTAAAATAGTTTTTGGCCAAAAATATTATGGAAATTAATTAAAATTAATTATACCTATTAAGGTAAAATTAAGCCTACCAAAGGACTAAACCTTAAATATAAGTGAATAAATGACCTAGAAAACTTTACAAAATAAATTTATTTTCCATATTTATTCCATATAATAAATTTTATCAAACCTTTACCATTATCGTATCCACTTACTCAAGAAAAACATGGGGGTAATTCCCTTTCCCAAAATTTACAAGGGTTGCAATCCTCCTCCACTATAAAAATGCCTCTTATCCTCCCACTTAATCACACCATTGAATCCGATTTGGATCAACCAATAATTTCCAAAATATATCATAAAAATATCTCCCATAGTCCTAGAATCCTCACCTTTGGTAGAAATCATTCCATGGATGCACTTTGGGGCAAACCAAAAGGAGTTACCCAGATAAGAGGTAGTATTCTTCCTCGTGTTCTTTTTTACATTATCCAAACCATCAACTATTATTATTTAATTATTGTGTAAAAAGCCAAGATAATCAATATACTATGAATTTTTTATGTTGTGGGTTAAAACTAAACTTACACAAACATCCATTTAATGGGTAATGAACATACAATTCACATGTATAACGAACTACCACCTTAGGAAATGATGATTTCTCATTTTTACTTTACCACCACTCATGGTGGAAATTATGATGGGAAATATATTTATTTATGATATAAATTATATTTAATATATCTTTATTATTCTATAATTTTTATTTATATCATTCCGTTATTCTTTCCATCTTATGTAAATATAATAATTTCATTTGAGGAATTGTGGACTAATAAACCCTCAAAGCGATGTGATTTATTTACACACTAAATGGAATGTATTGAAGATGTGTCTAGTGAAATTATATCATATATAAGACATAATAATTCTACTATACTGATATTATATTAATATATACGTTTATTTCATTTTATTTCTTTATTTTAATAAAACAATAAAATAGAAACAATGTTCATACGTACATATGACCTACTGTATCCATGAACGGTGTATTCCATTTCATAAATATATATTATATAGGTTATTATAATAAAAATATAATTAATATACAATATATTTATATCATGGTTTTCATTCTTTAAATCATTATATATTTATAAAGACAAAAGATATAACAAATTATGAAACGAGCAAATATAACCAGAAGCATAACACTAAATTATTAACAAGAGTGTAATATAATGTAATAATAAAATTATATATGGTATTAGGTATAAAAATATGGTTTATAAAATATTTAAAATAAAATTAAATTTATTATACATGAGGTCTGAACAAGTACAACACGGTTCGAGACACAAATTAAGGTAATTTCATCTCACTTTTTATTTCTGTGAGGTACATGCCTTATTCACCACCCATTATTTTTTAACAGAGTATATAATTCCCATGGATGTATTATATGACTATTAGGTTTAAATATATGGTTATTTACATATCCATTTTATGATCTTTATTTTATGTAGTTTATGTTTCAAAAGTTACCAAATATGTAAAATAATTTTGCCTCAATTTTCCTTCTTTTGAGACACATGCCATGTTATACATATATATTAGTCCATGAGGTGTATAAACTACCCTTAACATTTTATATAATTAATATAAATATTTTAATTAAACTTTTTTCTTCATTTAATTTAATTTTCTTACATGAGGATTATACTTAATATTTACCAAGTAGTAAGAGTATATTGAAACAATATCATCGATTTTCGAGACTTTTTATGATCATGCTTCCATTGATGAAATATTATGTTACATATCTAAATAAATATCATGAATTTATTCACATATATTTATTAACTATATATTCATGTTTTTACTATTTTTTAACTCTTTGGTAAATTATATAGTTAAAAAATGTTATTTACGAATGCTCGACTGTACACTCACTTCGGTCGAAAATATGTGTTCCTTCAAAACACTTTCCTATAAAAGGTTTCCAAAAATTATTCAATTATTATTATTTGACATTTAAAATAAATTTTTAAACATTTTTTCCTTCTTAAACAAAATGGGTTTTCATAAACAATCTTCTTCTCATTTTTCAGTCGAGGCCGCTTTGAAAAATTTATACGGTAAAAAAAGGAATGTTTAGCGTGTATGGATTTATCCTCATTCATGACAGCCATTCCCTTAAATATTACTTTACAATATTAAAAAGCTATTTTTTAACATTTTTTTAATTTTCTAGATATTAATTGTTTCAAATCATTTTAGAATAAATAATTTTCAAAATAAAATCATGCTTTCTTTATATGCTTTCAAAGTATTCTCATGGAAAATGGTTTTCAAATTTCAATTAAGGTTATTTTATACGTTTTTAATGAAAATGGTTTTCACAATGTTTTCAAAAAAATTATAAGCTTTAAATATATTTTATAAAATGGATTTCAAATGGTTTTATGTTTTAATGTTATTTTTTCAAATAAGAAAGTATATTTTCCTCAAGAAAGGTTTTTAAAAGATATTTCAAAATTATTTTACTTCTAAGATGACATCTATTGATGAAACTCTTTATCCAAAGGATGCGTTAATATTATTTTTGGAATGTTTTATCTTTTTATTAAATAATTCACCTGAAACTTATTTCTATTCCATGGGTAATATTCTTCCCGCTTATTTTCATTAGTTATTATTTAATAAAATGATTATTAGACCCCCTAAATTTTCTATATGTTATGGTGTGATGAAATTTTAATGATACACATTTCATTTCATGGGTTATGATTTCTATTTATGAAAGTAATCTCTTTTTATGGATTATGTTATCATACAGGTTTTATTATCCTGCGACACATGTATTTATGGTTTTGTTATGTTATAGGTGGGACCTATATCAATTTCCAATGGATTGAGTAATGAAAAATTTTATATGATATCAAAGGGTACATGAGTTGTAGCCCTAGAATAAAAATAATAAGGTACACAAGTTGTATCCAAATCCTAAAAATAGTAAGGTACATGGGTTGTAGCCCAATCCCAAAAATAAAAAGGTACAAGGGTTTTATCCCAGGCCTGAAAATAATAAGGTTCTTAAGTTGTAGTCCAATTCTAAAAAACCATTTGGTACACTGGTTGTTATCCCAAGCCCAAAGAAGGTACATAGGTCATATCCCAAGCCAAATATGTTATTATGGTCTTGATAGGTAGTCTTAACATGGTATTTTCTATGTTTATGTGCATGCCACAGTTACATGTCTTACTCCTATGTTATGCTTTCATGGCCTATGCTCTTGATTCTCTAATGATTCATATCTTATGAACAGATGACCATTATTACATGATTCATTCTTATGATCTTTGAAATGAAGGGTATGTTCTTATAATGTTATGATCATGTTCTTGTTCCCTAACATTCAGGTTTATGCTTACATATCTCCCTTTCTTTCCCTTATAGAGCTTCCGAGATCGCCCCTTTTTATGTTTCCTTCCCATGGTTTTGAAGATATATTTTATATAATATTTTTCTAATATGGGTCCTAGTATTATATAACTTAGTGGGAGATAGTATAGCTCTCCAATGTAATGGTGTTTATGTTTCCATGTTTCTAACAGAACTAAACTAATGCAGTTTTTTGGGGTCTATTTGTATAATATTTTATGTATTACTAAAACGTTTTGTAATTTCTATGAATGTTAATACTGGGTTGTTATATTTTCAATCATATTTCTCATTAATGTTTTATTATATTTTATTTTGGGTTAATAATAGTAGTAACCATCACATAGAATAATTACAAATCATGAAGAAAATACATGCATGGTATTACACAATTCCTTTTTATCACTAGTTGTTATGTTAAATTATTATAACATTTTTAATAGATTATCAGCAACCAAATAAATCTTTTATTATTTTTGGAAGATATAATAAATGATTATAGATTCACTACTTCATGATAATATTTGAGATTTTTGAAATAATAATATGGAGAGAATGGATAATCACATGTGTGGTAATCATGATGATCCCTCAATTTGATAGAAGGATTCTTACCACAAAATAAAGGGATATATTTTATAATCTAGGTAATAATTAAAATCATTATGTTCTAAATGGTTATATATTAAACTAATTTTAAAATTTCATATAGAAATTTCCATGGGATCTCTCTAAAGACTCAGTTATGCCTTCCCCTTAAATATATATTATTCAAACAAGAATACATTTCTCTTGTACAACTGATTTAAATTTTATAGCATCCATTTCATAGATCGAATAATTCAAAAGTAATATTTATTCCTCTTAATTGATATTAAATCCTATAATTTAAATTAATTTCCCACTATATTTGTAAAAAAAATTTCATATTATTCAAGAAGAAATTTTCAAAAATTAAAATACACAAACCTGAATCTAAAAACCTCAAAAGAACCATTACTTAAACTTATATCACCATTATATTATCTATGGTGGCCGTTATTCAGGTTTAAAATAACCTTTATATGACTCACAATGGATTTTATGAAAGTAAGGTGACCTTTATGTTGGTTTGATTGACTTTTATGGAAATACCCTTTTTAGATTCTTGAAAATATTTTTATGATAACTGGGTGACCATTACATAAATATGTATTATATTTACATGATATTGGGGTACCCATAGATGAGTCGGGTAACCCTTACACAACATAGGAGCACCCTTAAGTTAAATGGGTAAACCATACCTGAGGTTAGAGCACCCATATGTCAGTTATACTACCCTCACATGAATCATGATAAACCTTTACGTAGTGGATCAAAACACGGGATTACACTTACCCAAACTCATAATATCCGTACATGCTTGTATATTACCCTTCTTTGTAATTTTGATCTATGTAAGTGTAAATTAAAGGAAAAAATGGACCCTACAAGGCCAAAATTAATCTTATATAGCCAAATATTAATCAAAACTAAAAAATGAATATTTTTCTCAAAAAAGATATATTATATCCAATATTCCAAATTTAATTTTGAAATAGACGAATCAATTTATATTTCTGAAATTAATTCAATATTTTCTAAATCACTTTTGAAACATAAAAAATAAATTTGTAAATTATAAAATCATTTTAAAACAACATTTAAATAAAAACCCCTCAAACCTCAATATCACTAGGGAAACACCCCTCACAACCCAACATCCAATAATGCCTAAGGTAAAGGTAATAAGGAAAATAAAATCCGTTATATAGGATACCTTTCATATGATTCTTATCCTTGAAAATTAAAACAAAACATAGAGAAAAAAAATACTTATTGAAGTGTAAATAAGTAAATGGAAAATAAAATTAGATATAACCCATGTGACCCAGACTATAAGAATTGAAATATAAACGATGTCAAAAAATTAAAGAACATAATATTCCAGGGGGTGATACCATCCAAATGTTACAAATGTTCCACCAAAACCATTAAAAACATTCAGATCACAAATATTAAAATAATATAAAACCCATGAAAGGATCTAACAACCAAATCATATAATTATCAAATGAGGATATACCATTACTAATACTCCCTAGGGTTGAGTTTAGTATTCAAATCAACTAAATTTCTATGAGTACATATTTAATAAATTAAAAAGAATGTTTTAAAGGATTGAATATAGTCGACTCTCACTTATATATTTCATCTTTACAAAACTATTTTAGTTTATTTATTATGTTTTAAAAACATTTTATTAATCCATAAGACTAATTGTTACAATTGATATAGTTTTAATAAATAAAATAAATATGAACAATGTATTGTTTATTCATACAAATGAATTTAATAGATAGAAAATAAGAAAACAATGGCTAACAAGTTAGCATATTATATTTTTCTCTCGTATTATTTCATGTTCAAGGTTATGAATTACTAAAAAAATACTCACATCATGTTCAAAATAAAACATTCCATCATTATTTTTACATAATCACTTAATTTACACAGGTTTTCATTTATGGATTTATACTTAGTCAAAAAATATCATAATGAAACATATAAAAATTTTAAATTAGGTTGTAATAAATTGAAATCAACACACATAATATGACTTAAACAAAAAAACATGGTACACACTATAACCTTATTTCATAGTAAATAACTTAATATATTAAAAACAATTTTGGTTATGTTCTCTACAACAATGTGTTTATTCATCAAAATACATCATGTAGTTGTATAGGTAAAAATTCCATTTTCATATTTAATTCCCCAATTTTTTGGTTTTACTAATTAATATTTGACATATATAATTACATTTCAAATATAGAGTTTAAAATGTGAATATTTCTTCTTGAAACCCATTAAACAGAATTTTAGTAAATCATGAGTTTTGTTTAAAACATCTAGTTTTCTCCAAAAACATTTCAGTTTAATAACTTCTAAAATTTATTAAAAATAGCAGCACACAAAATTACATTCATAAAATAATTATTTCATTAATTGTGTAAAATATATTAGCAACAAATATCAACTAAATCAAAGAGAATAAAAAAATTATAAGGAAACATATAATGGAATATAATATTCCATAACAATAATCATTACAACCACCTAGTATTTCATTAGTCCACAATACTTGACATACCAGAAATCCATATCAACAACTTCAACTTCTCAAGCCCACAATAGAAACAAGTCAAATCCCCACTGCCTAACTCATCCCACAACTATGAACTAGACTCTACAACCCTCAACTAAAGGCACATAAATAATACAAATAACAACATATAAAACTATAAAAAATAAAAAAAACACCAAAAATAATAACCCTATTTATTATTCATTTCATGATAATATTATTTAAATAGAAAATAAATCATCACAAGATTAATGATTTTCCAACCAATCATTACCATTATCATTTCTAAATAATTATCCTTTTATTATTGGTGAATCCAACAGTTCAATCATGGAAATAACATGTAATCAAAAAAGGTAGGAAAAATCATAAAAAATAATCTCTTAATTCAAATTTTTATACAGAAATCATAGAACAAACGGAATGTATTCTATTAATAGAATACATTATGATAATTATCCTTTAAAATTATAATTTATAGAGTAGGAATTATATTTGTCTAGAAGAAATCACTAATAAATAATTGAAATTATATACAAAATAGCATGTCATAAAATACTTTTAAAATTTTTATATTAATTTAAAAGAAAACAAAAAATATTTCTTTTCAAAAATATTGCCTATGAATGATTTTTAATTTAAAATTAAAATCTACACATGTTATTTTATCATGATGAAATAAAAATTTGAATACCTGTTTTAAGGATAAATAAGTTATTAAACAAGGGAAAATGAAAAATCATGGTTGATGAAAATAATATATCCTAATGGTTCCTTAATTAATGAAAAAAATTAGAAACTCTCGGGATAGAAAAAATAATGGAATAAATAAAAAATTCCTCCTCACGAACTCCCTTATAAGCTAATCATTCCACTGTGAAATCCCCCTCATCTAGGTGTGATGAATAACCACACATTAGTGAATCATAATTCTACATACTAAGATAGTTTATACCATACTCTAGTGTCAATGGAGGAGGACTAATAGGAATTGAACCAACAGTCTTGACTTTTATTTGATCATTGATAATGAAATATTCTTCAAGTACAAAACTATAAGGCTTGGAAAATAAATAATAAGCATCAGCAATGAGAGAATAATTGTTACTATATTAGTCTAATAATGTAAGAATCAATAAACCTCTATATTCGTGGATAAGCCACCTATGTGTACGATACCATAAATATAGGCTCCACATGATTTGAGTTATGGCCATGACTATATTCATTCCATCACAGCTAATGGACCAGTCCATTCCAATATGGGGAGGAAATAATAAAATTGGAAGGGGAATCCAACTTCGGATGTAATATTGAATTTCAAAGTCCCAAATATGATAAATAAAGGTCTTAGTTTTAGAAATAATATTGATTTTAATACTTCATTATAATGGTCTAGTTCTATTATATCAGGCATTATTGTGGATATCCAATATCACATAGTAGCTAGTGACAACAATTATGGGCTTAGTTAGGAAATTTATATTTCGCCAGTATTGGAATGGAAAATTGTTTCATGAAAATTTTTAAAGGATGTGAATAGACATTCCTCCATAATCGCTCATAGAAAACATGGGATATATCGGTCCCACCTTCCTTTACAGAAGAGGTGTAAAATAATTTTCATTTTTCACTAACACATCACTTGCATTTTAAAATAATAGTGATACCATTCCTTCCCACTTATATATCAATTTGAATAATTCAATTATGAATAAACCACATTTGAAAATTCATCTTTCCTAAAATAAGTTTCCCCTATAAACCAATAATCCATTTTTTCTCACTTGCATTCATGAGTAAGAGACTACAGGAAGTAGAAAAGGATGAGTAGACAATATGGAGTTATAGTGAAGAAGTACATGTCAAGTTCCTCTACTAGTTGAATAGTGGAGTGAAGAACCCTTTTATATAATTCTAGAACATTATCAATGATAGATTAATTTAAACTCACTTAACTATATGTGATTTCAAAGAGTATGAACAGAGATAAAAATATATTTTTTTGTATTCATTTGTCTTTCCAAAAGTAATTGTCACTTTTTCCAATGATCCACTAGGAGTTATCAAGAATGTTTTTAAATGATTCAAAAGGTATTTTCAAAAGTCATATCCCTTCATATACTATTAAGTCTATCAAACTAGAAAGGAATTGTATTTATTTTTAAAAAATATAACACAAAGATATTTCATAGTGAATGCATCCCATGAAAGGATAATTGGTAGACATTGCATGGTCTAATAAATTGTTGCAAAATTTAAACCACTTCCTCTTATGGTTACTCCCACCCACACCAACAATCATAGTGATATTTTTATTTTTAATTATAATACAAAATGAATCTTTTAAGTATGAAATCCATTATTTTTCGAAGAGGATTGGGTCATCATATTACTGCAAGGAATTTCATTTGTATGTAATTAAAGACATTAATGATGAGGGTAACCCTCCCTCAAAAATACATAAAGTGTCTCCACCAGTTGATAATTCAACCCTTTTTTTATCAATGATACCTTCAAATTATTGAATATTGACTCTTTTATATGAAAAAGGTTCTCTTATTTAATTTATATATAGTTTTTTTATTGAAATAAAAGTCCATCAAATAATGGGGTTTTCTTTTTACCAGATCATTTACATGGAAAAAATACATTTCTCCTCTTAATTTTGTTGAATAGGAAAGCAAAACCAATATACTAGATTGATTCAAAAACCCCAAAATTCATCTTGGGGAAAGATGAATAAAAATTTTGAGAGAGTGTGTCCTTAGTAATTATCCTTGATCGATTTCAAAAACCCAAAATTCTCCATATTAGAGAGATTTTTAACTAGGGAGATGATGATAAATGAAAAATAATATCAAATAAAATTTTGAGAAACCACATTTCCTTAAAAAAATCATCTTGTAATTCCACTCCATTCTATAATATTTTTTCTTTGTTTTCATTTACCATGATATTGTATATGAAAACATTCTTCTCAGTTTTTATATGTATTTATTATGAAAAAAATGCTTCTGTGTACCTACCATTAAGGAAAATATTTTTTTCATCATTTGTTTGAAGTGTAATGAGTATAGACAATATCTTATTGAGGATCATCGTGATCACATTATAAGAGAAATTATGCAAGTTAATTTAGTAAAATTCACCAAATTATCTTGGATGATTCACAATTGAAAAAAAGTACAAGAATTATAGAAGTGGTAACTCAAGGTAGTGACCCACAAATGAAATATCCCTAAACTACCAATATCAACGTGTTCTTGATGTAATCACGTGTCATGATATATAAGTATATTAGGTATCCAGAAGTCCTTAATTCATTGATGGGTGTTATATTTTTAATATATATAATAACTTTTTCCACATATATGGTGGATTTCAAAAAATTATTATCACAGTTGACCACTAACATTTATAAATTTTAAAAGAAATTATCATTTTTTCAGTAGAGTTATTTTCTCTCAAATCAATATGACGGATCACAAAGAGATCCAAGAAATTGAATGCTTCATGAGTACCAATGGTATCAATATATCTGTAGAAAGAAAAATCTTACAAATACTTATTAAGGTTAACAAAAACTTTTTCCCCTTTTTCCTATATCGATGTATATTGAGTTATGATAACCTTCATTTGAAAATTATATTTTTGATCAATATTAAAACTCCCTTTATTAAAAAATATATATTTATTCAATGATAAATAGATTAAAAGAAAAAATAAAGAATTCATAATCATCCCATTGTTTATGAATCCTTCTATCTATTTGGATGATCTCAACATGAATATCTCCCAGAGAAGGTCTAGAATGTGGCTATATGTTGAATAAGTTTTGAATAGAAACTTTAATTCCACTCATCTTTTTTAAAAATAAACATTGAATTCCATTATTAGGGATAATTACATGAGTTAAAGATAAAATACTCAAATTAATTATTCAAAATCCATCTTTTAAATAAATGAAATCTAAAAATATGGACCAAAGAACCCTAAATCTGAACCAGCGATGGAGAACAGTCAGATGAAGATCGATCCAGATGAGATATATTTGTGCATAATAAATCAATAATAAAATTATATTTCACTAAATATTTGTCTAAAAATCCAAATTACACTACACCATATATTATTATTTCACTATTTAAATATATATCTATTATAACCTTGGTCTATGAGGTTACTATAAGATGAGGAGATGCAAAAATAATCCATAGCCTTTATTCAATAACCCCCACCCCTTTTCAGAGTATTCGATGAGGGTGTTAGAATCACCACCTACAAACTAGGCACTAGTGTTAAGATTGAAAGTAGATAATTCTACGCATATATATTTTCACACCCCATCCTCAAACATATAATATATAAAGGACATCAAAATAGATATTGATGATTTAATTAACTTTACAGTAATCTATAGATAATTTGTATTAATGAGTTAAAATTGATTTTTATTTTTCTGAAATAGCCAAATAATAGATTTAGTTGGGTTGACATTCATATTATTATCTAAGTGTTGTTTGAATGTAAAATTATAAATAGTTTCTTCCTGTGATTAGGATCCAAAATTAAAATAAATAAAATTAATTTTGGTTTAATCTTTCTTAAAAAATAATTAAATTTAGTTGAGGATACAATTCCATGTGCATCACATTCCTATGAAATATGTTCCCATGTAACAATTAAGAGGGTATACATTTTCATTAAAATTTAGTCACAACATAAAAATAACACAAAATTATTGTGGAATTAAATTTAATTTCTAAAATTAAAGTGCTCATAAATAGTACCATACATTCTAGAATGCTCCTATATTAATCTATGAAAACAGACTTCCACTCTTGGAGTGAAAATCATTATAAATAATAAACATTTTACCATTACACATTCATTCCAATTTATTTAATAGTAAAAAATTATGTGATGGAATACAAGGATCAATATATAACTCATAAATAATTCAACACTAACAAGCATTACAAAAGATTGAAAAATAATCATAAGTTTTATACAGGAAAACATTTCAAATTTATGTTCGGTCATCACTAAGAAAGTTTGTAATCAACATACAAATACAAAAAGGGTCTAAATTACATTCTTAGAATAAATTCCAAACATGTGATTATGGCATGTCATGGGAATAAGGTAACATATATCATATTAACTTTTATAGAAATAGAGAAACATATAAACATAGTTCCAATAAAATATATGATATTAATACAATATAAAATGTAATAGAACAATTTTTTGAATTAAGTAATTCCAAAATAAAAAAATTCAAACCATAAGAACAATTTAAGAATAATTTAATGATTACTCAAACATAACGGAATCCTATCTATATTTTTCACTTAAATAATGAAATTCAATATCAACTTAATAATCGGTTTACCCATGTTAATTACCATTTTCTTCTACCTTTAAATTCATGTGATAAGTTCAATAGTGAATCGAAATCATTAACAATGGAACCACAGATTTTTTTTAAAAGAACTAATAAGATCGAGGATGAAAATATCTACGTAACGGATGACATGATATATATTACTCCCTATGTTTTTTACCCTGTAATAATTATACATTCACCTAAACACTTTAAACAGGTTATAAATGTTCTTACATCTAATCATAGGGGGGAAATATTTTGTATCTGAGTGGGTAAATATACTCTAAATGACATGGTAGGCTTGATTTCCTCCGCTTCCCTACTAAATTCACGCAATCCTCATTTAATCCTAACTGAAAAAATCATCTAAAATCTCCCCCAAAAGCTATGGTATAACTTCTTCATAACACATAAACACTGGGAACACCTCATAGCCCGGTATTAGATATGAGGGGGACCCCTAAGTCCTAGCCTCCAATATAAATCAAGTTTTTGACTCTCACTAAGGGTATGAGACCCTCCAATATGATTAATTTCCCTCTTTAAATCCTAGGAATATACAAACATCCACCAATCAAAAAAAAAATCCATTTCATTATATAAATTCTAATAAACCAAATTATGCTTATAAGTAAAATAAAAAAATTATTTAAATTACACAAAAAGTAACTCTAAAACTCTAACACATCCACCAACTCAATTTAACCTACCCAACTAGAAGCTCTAATTCTCATCAAACTATATTAAAAATAGTCAAGAAACATTGGAGGGGTGAGAACCTGGGGTACCCTATAAGATCAAACCTCTAAATAAATTAGTAAACATGTGAAATAAATATACAATATCATAGATAAATAAAAACCACCAAGTAAGGAAACTATATCTATAAACAATGGAATAAAAAAGAATCACATCCATAAAATCAGAATCCATATTCCTCACTCTATTTATATAGCATCATTATCCATTTCCAATGGAATAATTAAATTGATTCCATCATCAAAAAATGAAAACAAATTTAATCCCATGGTTATAATCACATAACCACATACCCAGGGCCTATATATTTCAACCACTCTAACATATCAGTAGATTCAATTCCCATCAAACCAGTTGGGAGGTAATGAAATGGCCCTCTCCAAATCTAAATATGATGTAAGATTGAAATCCTCATAACTATATATAATAAATAACCATAAAATTCCACAACCAACCACCACATCACATGTATACATTCCATAAAATTCAAACCATATCCACCATTTTCCCCACCACATACTACACTACCATATATTCACAACAACATCACCACACATATCAACAATTTCACACCAAAACAATAACCACAAAATAAGTATCAAAGTAAGGTATCATAAAAAATTAGATAATCAACCTCATTCAGCTATCCTATCATTAACAACCCCACATTTCATTATATTTTTCACTATATAACCATGAAAATAAATATATAGCATAAAGATAACATTAATCTATTATAGCTTGTTTGTGTATTTCTATATTGATCCATCACAACCAATAAAGGTTCCACCACATTCTACCCATTATCACAAATCTTCCCCAACATCCACTAACACAATTAAAAACAAAATAATAACCACGCATCAAGTAAATAATAATTAAAACATGTCCATGAATAGTATAACAATGATTCGTAAAAATAAATCCATACAGGCACCATCTTTTTATTTCCACATAAGTGCATTTCCCACAAGTTACAATTTAACAACCCTATTAGTTCCCCCATTCCATTCATTTACCTATATATCAATTTAATTAATTCTTCCATATTTCAATGAATTTTTTCTATACATGTTCACACATTTCAATCATTAAAATTTATTGACAGATCTATACACATTTACATCAAACTAACCATATTCTTAACATTTCACTAAAAAAACTTCGCATAAAACATATCTTGTTTCATTTTTAACAATAAATAAATAATTATATTAATAATAAAGATATTCAATTTTTTCTTGGATTTTTTACTCATCACCTCTATATATTAGTCTCATTCCCATTAATCCTATTAACTCGTCAAATAGTTACTAATTAATTAGGAGGGATATGCGAGAAATCAT
Source organism: Viscum album (assembly GCA_963277665.1). Classification (NCBI taxonomy): domain Eukaryota; kingdom Viridiplantae; phylum Streptophyta; class Magnoliopsida; order Santalales; family Viscaceae; genus Viscum; species Viscum album. The sequence goes on along the minus strand of OY728127.1, from coordinate 67,498,090 downwards.
AGCACATCCCCACCCACATTACTTTCATCATTTTAACCCAACAATTTTCACTTAAAATCAAAAAAACAAATAACATTAATCAAAATATTCATTAAAAATAGCAACTTCATAGATTCCTGATTTTAGCAACACATTTTTTATTATTACTTTCAACAGAATAGTTTATGAAAAATAATAGCATTATTTCCAGTTTCTAGGTTTTTTGATAAATTGATTTCACTTCCATCCGTTATTTATTATCATATTATGAGTGTATATTCAAAAATTTAGTCTGAAACATTTAGCATATGTTTTAAATATGTAATTAGACACATGGTAACTATGGAAATTATTATTATTCAATCTATCCTCTCAATGAAAACAATCACAACATGTCATAAATCAAGTAAAACATAAAATAGAAGATATTTAAATTATGATTTCTTAATTATCAAAGAAAATATTAGGTTTTAAATTCCAATTTAACACTATTAATAATTTATTTTTTCCATATATTTCGAGTTTTGTTAAATAATATTTTATTATTGTGAAATAATTGAAGTAATCATCACATATACTAATGAAAACCCTTATTACAAATACAAGGGTAGTACATCCCCCTTAGATTATTTCCCAATTTATTATCTTTCATTATTTTATATATCTTTGGAGATTTTTCAACAAGTCAATCAAGTGTTTATTATTTTTTAAAATAGAATATATTTTTATAATGCTCCTAAATTTTTAGAATCATCATTATTTTCTATATAAGAATATAAAGAGAAATACTGATCTAGATTCTAGAAATAATAAGGTTCCTAATAGTTTATCATATGAGTCTTGCAAAACATGAATTAAAAATCTATTATCCTCTAAGTTTTAGGGAAAATCAATAATTTTAAAATATAGAAAGATTCCACTGATTTTAAAATAACAAATAGATATTTCATATGGATATGCCTAAAGACTTGGTCAAAGATTCACTCTTAATTCACCTAATTGAAACATCAATTAATTTCCCCTAAAAATAAAATTTGAAAAATTAAAAATCCTAAGAATAGTTTTCATTGGTCAAAATATAAATATACTTTTATTAATTTATATTTAATCTATTAAATTTAATTAATATTCCCATTAAATTCATGAAATAAAGTATCAAGTTATACAAAAGGAAATTTCAGAAAATAAAATGACCCTTACATTAATATAAAAACATTGAAAAGACCCATATGTGAACTTCTATAACTTTTTCACAAAAATGGGATTACCTAAAAATAGGTTTGGAGTGACCTCTATATGAAACAGGATGACCTTTACTCATGGTAGATGACCTTAACACTTGTTTAATTAACAATAAAGAGAATCACCATATATGAATAGGGAAAAGGCCCTGATAAAAGAATTGCGTCTATTATATAAATTGGGATTACTATTATATGATATTGTAATACACATATGAGATCCAGGTTACCTAGAAATGAGATAGGAGTACCCTTACATGAGTAGGGTTATAGTTATGTGATATTCATGTACCTTCGTATGAGTCAAATTACCCTTACATGAAACAAGATTTACACTTACATATTAGATCAAAACTAGTCTTACCCTTACATAAAATTCAAATACCATTATAATCAACTATAATAACCTTAGATACATGAAGTGTGTTCCATCTAATAATAAAAAATTAAAAAAACATTATGTGTCCAGAATAACTCTTATGAAATAAAAAATTCACCTAAACTAAAAAAAATAGAATTTTCTTAAAAACTACATATTGAATTCAAAATTACAAATTTAATTTACAAATAGTTGAATAACATTAAAATTTAATGATTAGTTTTGAATTTTCATAAAATTATTATAAAATTAAAATTACTTTTATCAATTTCAAAATCACATAAAAAATGAAGTGATAAAACCACCCTAAAACCTTTAAATCACTAGGGAAACACCCATGTGTGCCCTAATACCAAGAATGTGAAGGAGAAAGGGCTCAACAAAAATTTGAGATTTAAAAATGTTACACCTACTCATCAATTATAGTAACTGAAAACAATATTTTAATAAAACTATAATACAGTGGGTATTTTAAAATTTTAAGGAAAAAATTCTAATATGATTGAATTAATATATATATTGAACTTACTTGTATATAATAATCCTAGAACAAATAGTTGAAAATTTCTCTCATAAATAGGATTATTTGTATAACTAAAATATATTATTTATATATTATTATATTTATTTATAATAATATTTTATAATTTATATAAATAAATATTTATTTCCTATAAATTTTAAATAAATAATGATAAGATCATTTGGAGTTAAAGGGTATATTATTCATAAAGCTATTTTTTCAGAAAACAAATTTTTTTAAAAAAAGGTATAATGTCTATTCATTTTAATTAATTAAAATAATATTTATTTTTAAAGGGTTACAATTAAAATTATAGTTTATATATCTAAATATATGAATTTAATTACATTTAAAGATGATTACTGGTCATATAGTTAATTTATGAATATCTTATGATTGAAAAATGTGTTTTTTGAAAAAACATTTTTTGACATGTTTTGCAGGTTAATTATTAAATTAAATAATACCACTTATATAATTTAAATTTTTTATAAAAGATTAAATATTTTGAATAATTATAATTAATAATATTTAAAAAGATCATTTTAATTTTTGGTCACAATAAATAGTAAAAATAGTAAAAATATTATCGCGGTTAATGTAAAAATAGTTTTTCCAATAGTTGATCTAAAAGTATAAGAGAAAAAATGAACTAAAAACGTTTTAAAACTAAATTGTTTGGTTTTATTTTGACTGTATACCTCTAAAAATTTAATATGGTCCATTTTGGATCTATATTTCCATGAAAGTGACATGACATTATTTTACATCTTTTAGAAATTACTAGTGTTCCAATCATATCAATTATAGTATGGAGCCTCTTACCATCACTCATTCACACCATTAAATCCATTTATCATAACCAAAAATGACCAAAATATCTCCAAAAAATCGTTATACACATTATAGACGTCATTTTATTCCCAAAATCACAACCCCTATGGTCCATAATAAGATATCCAAAGGTTGTTCTTCTAAACGAAGGCAGTTGTCTTCACCAAACTCTTTCTTTCTACTTATTCATTTAGAACATGAAATTATGAAATAAAAATTACAATGTAATAACAAAATTATATACCATATACCAATATTTCATTATGTTTGTGGCATAATATTTTTCCATCTCCTTCTCCATCAAATGGGAAACAAAACCACCCCTTGTGAGTTTGAAAGACTATCGCCGCAAGAACTGATATAATTTGTTTTTCATAACCAACTAACATGGATAGTAATTATACTGGAAATAATAAATATATATGATAATTATGAAATTAAAATTACTCTATAAAATTAATGTATCTTATAAATCCTAACCCTTGCACCAATTGAGGAAAAGGAATCTTTACCCATGTGTATGTACAACCTACCATCTCCACGAAGCGATGTGATTCATGATCCATGTGTAAATTTCAATATTGATTATATAAGTTTATCTAATGTTTAAATATTAAATTTATAAAATTATTTTAACTCCTGATATACTATAATTATATCCTATAAACAATAAATGAACCTTCCATGACAAAACCTACATGAGAATACGATGCAGTTAACACATAAAATAATGGTAATAATGAATTAATTTTAATTAATGTGTTATAATATGTAATAAGAAGATAATATATGATATTATAAATATTAATAAGGTTCTTTTATAAATTTATGACATGTTTAAAACTATTATACCATAGGTTTAATATATTTCAACTAAAGAGAAGTGTGAGGTAACAGATAAAACTCAATTTCAATTTCATTGAGTCATATTTGTTATTATACACCTAATAACATATATTTGGTATATATGATTCCCATTTTATATATATAACATGAATAAATATTTATTCATTATGATTAATTCTTCAATTCATGTTTATTCATTTTAGGGGATAAAATTAAAAGCTTTGAAATATTTAAGGATTTCTTTTTTGATCTCATTTTTTAGGATTTCTTTAATTTTATTTAAAGTAATATTTAAATCCATCCTTCATAAAATCAATATAATTTAATTTCACATAAATATTTAACTATTTTATATTTTTTAATCAAACTTTTCATCTCTTCCTTACATTAATTAATCAAATAAATTTTTAAAATAAAAACCGATTTCATTTCCCTGTTATTCAAGTATATTTTTCTTTCATATCCATATTTTTAAAAAATATTACTAAAAAGTCTTTTCTATTACTAAAATTATTTATTAATGACATTTTAAGTATAATTACCTATTTAAAATTTTTAATGTACTCTTTCCAATGTTTCCAAAAGGTTGGATTTCTTCATTCTTTACAAAAAGTCAAAAGGAATGGGTTTTCAATATATATGACATTAACCAACATCCCCGCTAGTGAAAATATTTTTTGAATTTAGATTCTTCTACACATTTTCAATTGTTTTAAAAACGAAAACCCAAATATGGAATCTAATTTTAATATATCACTTCTATTTTCTTTATTCCTCCAAGGGACATGATTTAATTTCAAAACCTATGTTTCTGATGAATCTTTTTTATCTCTTAACTGTTATTAATTTTATGTTCATTAACATTATCGTTAAAAATTAACATTATTATTCTTATTCGAAGTTGTATTTCTTTTAAATATACAAATTATTTTTTTCACAGATATGATTACTCCCTAATATGTCTAACAGTTTTTAATACGGTGTTTTAATTTGAGTCTTATTTGATTGACTGGGAAAAATATTTTTAAATCTATATTGTTTAATAAATATGAATATTTTATAAAATTTAAATGATCACTTAATATATGAGGAAGGAATTGAACATTATTTGGTGGGTGGAACCCGATTATTGATAGCCACTTAGTGCATCGATAGTCTCATGAGAAAAATCAGTTGACTAGATTAAATGGTTTTTTAGTGTATACCTACCCATCAATTAAATTTTCCTTGTATAAGGTCTTTACGGTATATATATCATGATGTTTGTGATCATGAAGTACAATTTTAAACATTTACATATTTTATAATTTAGTTATTATTATCAAATATATTATTACTCTAATATTATACTTGGATACATTTTCTTCAAAATTCACTGATTAAATGTAATTTTTTTTACATATTTTAATTTCTATTTGAACTATTACTTATTAGTAATGATGGAAATCATTATACATAACCCTTATTGAGAAATTTACCGTACCCTTGATTTTTTTCCTTTCCAAACTATATGATGAAAAAAAATATTGAATGAGTATCAAGGATTTTAATATATTTATTTTGTTATTTTTTTATTCTATAACCAATGTCAAATGGGTATCACATCTGTAACTGGTTCTCCAAACATTACTAAACTGGTCAGCCCATCAGGATTAGAAAATTTCTATCTGTACTAATGTAATAAAGTGATGATCAGATCTTCGTTACAAGATTTTGTGTTGTTAGAACAAAACACACCCTAAAACAATTGTTGACATCACATATATTACTTGAGATCATGGACCACTAAGGAGAAATGTTATTCAAGGGGGGTGTTAGAACCATATAATGTAGTATCAAACATCACTAAATAAATTATCAATTAGATAAGTTTTAATATACATGTATTAATGTATAGTTATTAACACATCTCATATAATAAGTATCAAACATAAAAATACCTAACTCTATGTTATATTATATAGACGATCATGTATCCCTGTGAATAAATATTATATGGAAGAAAAAAAAAAGAAAAATCTATCTCCTCTAATTCCCACTAGAAACTATGTACTTACATTATGGTCACACCAAGAAGAAATCATGGTGGAATCATTGGAAGTAGTGAAAATGAAATAAAATTTATGTTCATCAATCCCTATTTACAACACTATATCTATAAGGGACCACACAATTTCTTATTACTTTTTTTAAAATAAATCTATAAATCTAAATGGAGCACTCTAAAATTTCATCATCATTAAACAACTTAATCGATATAAGAAAAAGATCATTTCCACTCATAGTAGATAAAGTCATAATCATTACCCCAATATGAAACTGAGCCCAATTTGTTTCAATGAAGATTCAAAAATATTTTACATGGTATACAACACTCCAGCAAGGTTCCACTACACTAGGAGAATTTCTAGAGAGATCATTACAAAACATATGTATCTATATAACATATAATGGGCTATTACACTTATTAAATATTAATAAAAATGGAATCAGTATGTCAAATAAATAGTATATTAAATGACTAGAAACATTTTAGATTTTAAGGGTACACCATTATCAAAAAATGGGTTCATCTAGATATAATTCAATATTGTTGTAACATCACTAAAAAACATGGAAATACTGTACTCAAGTATATCATTTATAAATTATCATAATTTATTATTTATTATTATAATATATCTATATTATGAACACTAAATTTGGATAAGTCTTTTGGATCTATCATGTATGTTTAAAACATATTTTTCCTTATGTGTTATCTACTTTCATGGTATCATTCCACACCATTGAAATGAATTAAGATATAGTTTTGTCAATTAAATGATATATTATTGAACTGATATAGCCAAATATATCAAAATTTAATCACATAAGGTAAAATAATTTCCAATTTTTTTATCTTGTACAATTTTATAAATAATGTAAAATACCACTGATATAAGCCAATATAGTCTATCCTTGACCAAATAATGTCTTTTCTTGGACTATGGTTTTCAATAGAAGTTTAGCTATGTCAATAATGGTAAAAATATATATTAAATTAGGAAAGATAAATTTTTATAAAATTAGTTTAACATTAAACATATATTATCTCATTGGATTAGAAAATAATCCAAGATAATTGTGACACTGTATAATTTTTTCAAGAAACTTTTCATTTCTCTAAATTACGATGGATCGATGAGTCATTGATAATGAAATCAAAAGGTAAAATTGTTTAAACCACTCTAAAATGAACTCAATTTACGTTGAAACTCACTCGATTGTGTTATATGTATACAAATGAGTGTAATATGTTATTTATGTGTCTTAAAAAACTTTGAATAGTCACTAATAATTAAAAAAATATTCATATTTTTTAATGTTATTTATATTTATTAATTTTGAATCATTATATTTTTGTTATTAAAAATATCTCAACCGGAAATTATACCTTTTCCCTATTGTATAATTTTTTTTATTTCTATAAATTATAATAAACAAATACACATTTTTTTAATCAATGTTGGAAGGTTAGATTTTGTCTTGTTAAGTTTAGTCATCGATAACAACAACGCCATCATCCCCAAGGTGATATGGGATAATACTTCATCAAAAATAATATATTTATTTGTATATTCAATTTTATATATTATATAACTTTAAATTATATAAAAAATCTTAATTTTAGTAAAAAATGATGTCAATGGTGATTTGGGAATAAATTTTGTTAAAATATATCAAAGAAATGAATGGTTTAATTGATTTAAACAATACTATGTTGGATTCTAATTATTAAGAATCTTATTTTTTGGGTAGTTGAAAATGTTAATCTTTAAATATACAAAATGTATACCATTTTATAAAAAATAGGCATCATATGGATTTCTGAAAATAAAACAATTAATCATAATAGGGAATTCCCATTAATAAATTGTATTTAATATGAAATGTGTACTGAATGAATTTTTAAAAAATAAATATTAATTAAAGGATAAATAACAACTTTCAAGAAAAGTAATTTATTAAATAAATAATACATAGACTAAATTAAGATCACATATGTAAACCTCCAAGGGGAGTCACTGAAAACCACTTATTATACATCATTAACCATTCTAAGCTCATCGCATCCATCACGCATGACATTATTGAAATGAATCTTTGGGGTATTGAATCAAAATAATATACATTTTCTAGATACCTTATTTGGAAAACCGTAAGGCACAAGGTTCATTAAAGATCATTGCGAGTTAGAAACAATTCCTATTGGAACTGATTATAAGCATTAGAAAGGATTTCAACCCCTAATAACTATAAAATAAAAGAAAGGATTCCAACCAAGAACCCATAATGATCACTCTCTAGCTGGGATATTTCATTCACAGGAAATAAATAGTTTTAAAAATAATGAAATTCCATATGAGTAATAATGACATTAAAAAAATAATAGAACAATCATCTTTAAAACATAACCATTCATTATATATAATTTTAGGATAAACTACAAATTGTGAAAAGGGGAATCAAAAATTTGATGAGGCAAAAATTATTTAAAAAATATAACCAAATAGATATACCAATAATACACACATCTAAGTTAAAATAGAGATCCATAATTCTATGATGAAACCTAAAATTTCACCATATATATTACATAAATAAATAATATACATGATTTGTTTCTCTACAAGAAAATTTGATGTTAAATGAAAATTGAGATACATTTGGATAAAAATATAACTATTAAATTTATCATTAAAAACATTTTTTTGAATTAGTGGGTATGAAATTTATTAAAAACATCATGAAATATGTGTATAAATAAAATAACTCTTCTTTTTAATATAAATTAAATTAAATCTGTATAAATAAATAAATACTAGGATCATGGTATGCTTAGAAACATATTTTTCAAGAATTGGAATATTTTTTTCAAGAAATATGTATACAATAATCAAACAATAGTAGTATATATTTAATATATTAATAATATATTCAATATAAATGGATTATTAATTAATATGAAAAAAATATAGATTAGTTGACAGCCTTTTTAAAACTATTTTCCTATATGAAAAGTTTTCCACTATATTTTTCAATTTTATTTAAATATTGATATATAAAATTTTTGAAATATAATATTGAAATAAAATAATTAGTTTTTTATTGAAAATAATAATATAATATTGGTTTAAATTGTTGATATTTTTTAAAATAAATATTTATTTTTTGGTAAATAAGATAAAATAATGCTTTTTTGAATATTGTGACTTTTATGACATTATTAGTGTATATATATTATTTATAAATATATGAAACTTTTTTATTAACCAAATATGTATTTTATTAGTGAAATTATAAATTTAAATATATATATATATATCATTCAACAAACATATATTTTACATTTTGGAACATAAGCAATACTTTCTCTGAAAAAATTATATACTTTAAGCATTTATTATTATTAACAATACTTCCAATTTAGAATCATTATTTCCACATTATGTAATAACTAACATCCTTTTTTCATCATACATGAAAATCTAATTATGTAAAAACCTATTGTTGAGACAAAATCTAAAATAGAAAACGTTAAAATTCTAAGAGAAAATAACATCATACAAGTTTAAAAATGTTTGGAAATGTGTATATGTGTAATTTCTAAAAACATTCGATTCCAAAATCAATTATTTTTCAATTTTTGCCACATTCTTTTATTGTGTCAACCCATTATTAAAAACTTATTGGTGTCTACAGAAATGACATCCCTTTTTAGTTATAAAAGGGGTGCTCCTCTCTTCAATTCCCCACACACCAAAACCCAATACGTTCTAATACAAATATACCCAAACCTATCTTATGGAATGAAATACACCTTAAATAGGTTCTTTTATTCTCCAAATACTATCACTCCAAGGTTTCACCACCTTTTCGAAGGAGATAATTCAAGTTGTGTGGTATAAATTTCAAGTCGATCCTTTCCTGTTTATATTTATTTAGATGAACTTCTAATTCAAAAAATTAAATTACATATTATTGAATTGATAAAATAAATTGTATTAATAATATTATAAATATGTTACAATTATTAAAAATCTTTTCCCTGTTCTATTAAGAAAAATCATAACCTAAAACATATGTATATGTGGAGTACCGCCTCCATGAAGTAATGTGTTACTTTTACTTCACCATCAAAATTAGATAGTTATACATTTTTTTAAAATTTAATTACTATATTTATTACTTATTGAATAATCTTGAAGGATAAACTAAATTAATCTGATCTCTCGTTCTATGAAAATGAAATAACAATCCATAAATATATGTGGATTACCACATCCATTGATCGATGTATTATGTTTTTCCTTGTCACATTTTTATGGATGATTATAAGAATTGTTTTAAATTATAAATATCATGTTTATGATATGAATAATTATATTATAAAAAAATTATGTCTAATTAATGATATGAATGATATATAATTGCTATAAAAATAACCATCTTAAACGAGTGAATGAAGAATGAAAAAAAATTATTCATAATATGTAATTATTTTTTACCCATAAAATGTTCTAAAAATTATTTATAATTATGATATATCACCCTAATAAACACTAAATGGTATCATTATTCTACCAGTATAATTATATTTCAATTGAATCACCTTCTAATCATCCATTAAGCATGGTATGTTCATGTTTGGGTTAGTTTGACAACATACTTGAACAATTATATATAATTATATCATATATGAATATGAAAACATAATTATTGATGATATATGCTCTATATACGAAAATAGAAATTTTATTTTTCTTCTATAATGGTAACACAAATATTATACTGATTAATTAAGATACTATTGTTGGTTTGTTAAAGATCACAGAAATGTTCTCACCGCTTTATTCATCTTTAAGGATCAAAAACAAAACTCTCATAGAATGGAATTATAAATTTGTAAAATATTATAAAATGTAAAATTAAATACCTTTCATGACCCATGAATAATGAAATTTTTAAATATAATTATGAACAGTACATATATTATGAAACTATATCAATATAACTCACATCAGATATCAAAAAAAAGATAATAACTTTCTAATATAAATATATATATAATAATTATAAATCAATTATAAAAAAGGTTATAGATATGAAAAATTTTATCTAGTGTTTTATTAATATATTTAATTTTTCTATACTATTGGATATAGTGATTTTCAACTTAGTATGAATTATGATAAGGGATTTATCATCTCAAATTTTATTTCCTGAGAAATATTTCTTATTGTGCACCAAAACATATTTTATATGTTGTGATCACAAAATAATGTATTTGAATTTCCATATTTATTTAATTCATGGGGTATAAATACCCATATAGTTTTCTTTCTGTTAAAAAATTTTGAATCAAAGGATTATAAGTTCATAAGGTTTTTTGGTAACTCGAGTCCACTTAGTGAGTTAAAATTGTACTTCTTGAATTTCTTTTTTATAATATTGAGTTATTCAACCCTAATATTTTATTTTATTTTAATTTCTATTCCTATATATATTGATTTTGATTTTTATATCAAAAATTTACCTTTTATAATTTCATTCTCCAAAAGTATATCATTATTTTGAATAATCTGCATCCTCATCAATGATGGTTTCCCATCGATATCCATGTTTTCCATTTTAGCCAATGTTTTCCTCTATATTTTTTAATATTACTATGTTATATATCATTTTATCTCCATCTTTATCAGAAATTACTTTCAAATTTATTTTTTATAAATTCTTTTCTATAATGTGGGTTTCCAACAAAGGCATTTTAGATATTAAAATAGTTTCCAACATTTTAAAATAAAATGATTTATCTTCCACTGCATGTTTTAGTTAGATTATATATATATATATTTTGAGGTTATTTTATTAAAGATTATTTTTAAAAGTAAATTTTTGTCAAAAGTTTTCAAATAACCTTTTTGAAAGCAGTATTCCTTTTTCAAGGCTCTGTTATTTGTTATTATTTTTAAAGGTGTATGTTTTAAATATATTTTCACTTCTACTTTATGAAAACAAGTTTTCTCTTTTAATCTTTAAGAATTGATATTTCTTTCCAAATAATTATTTTGATGACTCCATTATTAATTTTCTCAAAATAAAACATTTTGAAAATGGATTCCCAAAATAACCCATAACTTTACCTTTTTTAACAATATTAAAAACATTTTCTAAAAAATATTTTTATAGTTTTTCTTTCATTTTACAATTTATCTCTAATGGATGTATTTTTATGAAAGTTATTTTACAAGATCCAACCTATCAATTTTTATATAGAATAATCCATTAGAGTGGTTTAATTTTTAGTAATAACCATTTATATTCATTATGTCAATCTGGGATATACTATTTATAAATGTTGTGAATTCCATTTTTATTTCCATGGGTTATTTATACGAAAATGAGTGGTTGATTTTAAGTGTCATGATTATTTAAGGATGATTGATGTATGAGGTCCTATATCACCCTCAAATTCATTAGTGATGGTTTTATATTTCATGAAAAAATGATTTATTGAATAGTTATAATTGTGGTTTAGATATTCTTACAAAGATGTTTGTGGGTATAATTATTGTTTAACTATGCTCAAAAGGATGTCTGTGAGAAAAATTGTGGTTTATTAATGCCCATAAGGTTGCGTGTGAGTATAATTTCATTTTATCTAAGACCACAAGGTTGTGTTTTTTTATAATTGAGAATAAGTTATGGTCACAAGACTGTGTATAAGTATAATTATGATTAATCTATTCCCATAAGATTATCTGTGGACATAACTGTGGTTAAGAAATGTTCACAGTGATAAAGTTTTCTAATACCTATGTTTATTCAGCACTCTAAAGGATATTAATATTCAAGTGTTATGCTCCCATGTCTCATGTTTTTTATTAGTATTTATATGCACTTTTATTTAAAATCTTATGATATATAAAACATTATACTGTGACTCATAATATATTTTATATGCTTTATTGGGTAATATTTTCTCAATTATCATGATTATACACAATTTTTATTCTTATTCTCGTATATTATTATTGACTGTTATCACTTATGTATACCCTTCCTGACCATATGAGCTCAACCATTTCTTATGTGTCCATCCCCAGTTAATAGAGATGAGTGTAAATAATGATAATTATATAGTGGATCAAGTGTGATTTTATTATGGAAAGTATCCAAAATGTAACGCATCGACCCTAGAAACCTAGATTCGATGCATCATTACACTACATTCTCATTATTAGATGGAATAAAATCTTGATGGACCATTCAGTTTAGCAGTTTTGGAAATCCATAAAAATACATTATACACATAATACATTGGGAAATAGGAAAATAAAACAAGGAACATAAAAATAAAATAAACGGTTTCTTTTAATACTTATTCAAAAATTTATTATTTATAACTTGGGGAAAGAATCATAATAACGGTGAACCCAAATGCTCAGTATGGGTAATTAAGGCATAATCAATAAAGAATCAATTGAAATGAAATAAAATAGAATGTTAAATAACTGATAACACATTCCATTCAATTACTAGATATGGTAATGTTAATATGGAAAGGTAAGAAACTGAAAAATATGTCATTAAATTAATGAACTCAAAATGAAATGAATCCATAGATATATTGACACAAAATCTCATTAATAAATAATAAATGAATTCTCAATAAAGGAAATGATCATTTTTTGGATGTCATGTTTCCCAGTAACATGATACCTTTATTGTTAAAATATAGTTTAAATTTTTTGGCTAACTAATTTTACTCTAGAGACTACTTATGCTTCAAGGGGCTTTCCTTCACTAGTCCCTAACCTGTAGGTCTTTCCTTAAACGGTCCTTAACCCATGTATTGCATTTCTGAATCATTCCTCATATATCAAATAAATAATATTACTTATAAAATATCCATATGCAATAAATAATATTTATTTATCAACATTAATTTATATGAGGTTATGTAATATCAAGATTTGTTGACATTAAAATATTCTTGAAGAAAGATAATATTTAAACTTTCCAATGTGTCACATACCACATTGAAACAATTAAAATTATAATTCCCCACGAACTAAATGAAACTTAAAATATCCTTAGAAATAATATATCCATGATAAATCATGTCAAAAGTTATTATATACACTTAATTAAAAGTGAATTATTGCATAACAAAAAATAAGGCACAATGGAATGTAAATTGAGACAAAATCACTTACCTTATCTTTCCTTTTCATGTGTGGCCTTTATCTTCCTGTATAATGGTTTAAAATATGTTACTAACATATAAAAACTATAATAATGTTTATAATATCATGTATTAACTTCTTGAAATATTTTATTACCCATTTTTAATAATCTTTCATTAGTTTGACTATTTTGGGTGTTAATTGTCTACTTTTTTCAAGTATGTTTTCAATCGTGATTTGTTTTTCTTTTTAAATATATCGTGGTTTCATAATACCCATAATTTATACCCTAACTAAATTATATTATTCATTAAATATATATATATATATATAATATACCATAATATTTCAAGATAATAAATTAAGTGCACCACTTCTTATAGAGATGGTAGGTCGCACGTTCGCATGTACACTACTTTCATTTCATTTTCATATTAAAATAATTAAAACTAAATGATAAATATGTATATTATCATTTCCAGTATCATATCTATGTATTATATGTTATATAGTTTTATTATAACCATCATGTATATGCTCCATGTATGGAATTAACAAGTTATATTGCTTTTAGGGGGCGGTAGTCCACACATTCTCAAACAAAATTATCATATTTACACATGATGGAAAGAAAAAAAGTATGTTATAAATAAAAATAAATTAATCATAAATTAATTATAAATATAGTATTTTTCATATATAAATATAGTATCCATCATAATGTCCACCATGAGAGGTGGTATGGTAAAATTGAACAATCATTGTTTTGTGAGGCAGTAGTTCATCGTACAAATAAATAGTTTGTTTGTTACCAATTAGATAGAGGTGTGTGTAAGTGTAGTTTAAAAAATTACAATAAAAATCCATGTATTTTGAGGATACTAGTGTTTTTATTTAATCATATAATTATAATAGTATTTGAAGTTGATAATTGAAATGAAACTAGAATACAAGAGAGAAGGTGTTACCTCTTAATTAGGTAACATCTTAGGGTTTATATCAAAAGCTTCCTCTAATTATTTTCAGACCAATGTTATGATTCTAGGTATAGTGAAGATATTATGGGGCCAATGAGCCTGTACCCAAGTGGTAAGGGATCCTGCTTGGCATCCAAGAGACCCAAGTTCAAAACTGGGTGGAGGTGAATTTCTGGTACTATAGCAGTACTGTAGAAGGAACTATAGCAGGAATTGTTTGGTATTGTAGCAGCCAGACTATTCACCTGATTTGGGCTGTCAGGCCATTGGTTTGGGCCTATGGGTCTCAGGGCCTTTGGGGAATCAAAGGTCTTCATGCCACAGGGCCTTCGGGCCATTGAAGACCATGATGTAGCCCAGTTCACACAGATCAGGCCCCAGATTAGGATCAGAGCACCAGTAGCAGTCACCAGAAGTAGAGCTAACCGGATTGGAAGAATGAGAGGGTATGGAAACCCCCATCGGAACTAGGAATCATGCAGCTTTTTATGGGGAAATGCTATTCGATCATAAATGCAGGTGGGGAGCTAAAAGGAAATCAATGATGCAAAAGCTGGGGAGGGGCAGTTTTAGTGGGCTGGGCCTACAGGTCATGTATTGGGCGTGGTATGCCTCTGGGCCTTCAGGTCATGTATTACGGGTCATGTCGGACCTTGTGCCTTGGACCTACGGGTTATGTACGGGTTCCCCTTCAACCCTTAAAAGGGTTATTATCTATAATAAAATAAAAAAGAATGCCTTCAGGACATTCAGGCTAGATATGATGGGAGACAATTTGGACAGAGTCTGTATGATTCAATGTGTCTTTAGAGTTGTTAGGAAGGGGTAGAGTGCTTTTTTATAGTTAAGGGGGAGTGGTACTTTTGTAAATACCAAAATGTATTATTAGTTTTTTTCTACCTTACATAAAGTGGCTCTATAATGGAAAAATAATGGTTTTATAGAAAACAATCATACAAAAAAATGTTCATTTTAATAATGTTGTTCCTTAACTTCTAAGATTCACTTGTTTTATCTTTTTGGTTTTTATTAAACCATCTAGTTTTCTAATCTAATTAATTTTACCATCAAGAATAAATTAAAGTGATATTTATTAGAAAATATATAAACAATGAATTATTAATATTATATCTAATTTATGAAATAAAATTATCTTTTTTCTTTTAAATTAATTTTAAAACAAGCGCATGTGACGCGCTAAAATGCTTCTTGAACTCGAACTGTGTTAACAACATTTTTATAGTATTTGGGTTAGTATGTTTATTATAAATGATTAAACTATAAATTAATAGACCATATATAAGTTTTATTACCAAATCAAAATCACTATAAATAATATATTTTTCACGACCCGTCCTCGTGGCCCGTGTCGTGACTACCCCAAGCCCGTCTTCCATAGGCCAGGGGCTGGAGACTAGCACCAAAGGCATAAATCCTGATAAAAAGAGAAGGAATTGTCTTTATAAAACGTAAACACACACAACCAGAGTAAAAAAGGAAGAAAAAACTAAGTAAAGTAGTATAAAAGGTGTGCTAAAAGTACAAAGGGGTCGGAATACAAGCCCAACAGAAAGGTACAACTACAACTGAAAAAAAATTACAACTGAAAAGACAAAGTGCTGAATGGTGAAGAAACTCCTGGATCGTCCTCCGGGTTCCTACCTGAAGGGTAGGTACAGATGCCTTCCTTAGCACTCCACATATATCGTTTGCTCCGTGTGCCATCATGCAGAGTGTCCACCTCCGAGCATCGTCCAGTCCTTGTACACTCTGCCTTGGTCAGCGCTGTCCGTCGTCTGCATCCAACACAATGAGGTGCGGGCATAGCCCATGCAGGGGTGAGTATAACGATACTTAGTAGGGACCCCGAGACCCCCAAGGTCTCACTAAATCCAACAAGGATAAACCACAAATAAAGATCTCAACAGATAACCTTTACTTAGGTTTATGCCCATACATATACCTAATTTATCAAGTAACCCATCTTAATCATGAGGAAAACACAAAGGTCGTTGACTTAGCTCAAACTAGGATTTTCATTAAAGATATTGAAACCACAACTGCTGAAGAGCTCTTCCTCTGTCAAGTACTATGATCCGGTCATGAATCTGAGGTGCTGCTCACAAACCTTATACTGCTGAGGTACTCCTCCTGTCGAGTATCGTGGGTCTGTCACCCCAACTCAGTAGTGCTCCCCGCCATGGGTCTGCCACCCCAACACAGTAGTGCTCCCCCTAATAGACTACAGAGGTAATACTTTTGTCGAGTACCGCGAGTCTACCACCCAAACACAATAGTGATCCCCATTGTGGGTCTTCCACCCAAACACAGTAGTGCTCTCCACTGGGCTAGTCAAGTCACTCCAACTCGAATCGGATAAGCAGTCATCAGGTCTCAGCCAGCTACAAGGTCTCTGTACTCCATACCCTCGTATCCGGGAGGATCTTCTCCAAGAGCAACTGTTTGATACCCCAAGTATCCCATTATCCCAGGAAGATGTATCTCAAAGTACTGCCTCATCCAAGGGGTCTCAACGTAACAAACAACGTGTCTATCGGACGCCCGGTCTGTGAGTTATTAACCATTTAGTCCCAGAGGCCCGGTTGGTTTTGAGTACGAATCAACCCGGTCATATATCAATTGTACCCCAAATTCCCATGGCTTATACTAAAAGGAACTGTTTCTCATCGTGGTTGCCTATGCTGCTGAAGGTTTATCAAACGGACGTCCGGTCTGAGAGTTATTGGCTTTTCCGTTTCAGGGGCCCGATTGGTTTATAAGCTAAACCAACCCAACCATACTCCAACCACATTAAAACCTCAAGTGTATTATTCCAAAAGAACCGACTAATCAAGTGGAATCCATCATAGTCGACGGCACATCAACCGGACGTTCGGTCCTCAAGTTATAAGCGTTTCATCTCTAAGGGCCCGGTTAGTTTTGAGTTCAAACCAACTCGGCCATACCCAATCTTCACTGAAACCTTGAGTGTAATATACCGAAACTACCTTCTCGATCCAAGTAATCCTACGCAACTGACGGTGGGTCGATTGGAGATCCGTAGCTGAAGTTATGAGCGTTTAACCGAAGAAGGTCCGAAAATAGGGGGTATGGGCCCCGTCCGACCTGGCCCAACACCCCCTGGGTCGGCCCGAACAGGGCCGACCCGACTCGAGTCCGGGTCCAGCCCGGTAAGACGCAGCCCGGACCGGTAGGTGTGGCCCGGCCCGGCCGGCGCGGCCCGGTAGGCGCGGCCCGTCCCGGCCGGAGAGGCCCGGCCTACTCCGCACGGCCCGCCCCGGCCCGGCCGGGGGAGGCTGGCTCGGCCAGTCAGCTGAGCGTGTTGTGGCGGCGGGATCCACCATTCCACATGGCCTGCCCTGGCAGAGCCGCGGGATCCATCGCACCACCGCTGCGGCTGTTTCCATGGCGGGCGCCCTCGCAAGACTCCACCGCCGCCAGACGCCGGCGCCGCTGGGTCGGCGCGGCGCGCCGACACCGGCTTCTGCAGACTACCGGAGGCCCTCCAGTGGTCCGATTCGGCCACTGCTTGCACCTATGGCTCTCTCGGGACCCAATCTTCACTGTGACGGCTTCCAAACGCCATTGCGGTCCCGTTTCATCATCACACGTCAATCCGTTCATAGACCAAAAATCAGCGGAGTGTCATCGGGCCGTGTTTGTTCGGCACGCGCCCGCTGTGTTAGTCGACAACAATAGGTCGGACAACAATGATGTTCAATGAAAAACGAGGCCCAATTTTAATCAATTAAAATTGCACTTAATTTCCAACAATTCCCCCGCAAACAATTATTCCCAACACACAAATAAAATCATTCGCGGGTCAACTTGATAATGAATTGATCTGTGTTCTTTGTTTTAGAAGGGAAGAATCATGGGAATATAAACATAATCAAATTAAACCCCTACCTTGAGAATGATCTAAGGTATCCGAGCACCGTGGATGAGGGTGTTGCGAAAGGGCAGACATCGTCTCATTGATGAATTCCCCACGTCGGTGTCTCCTTCCTTGTCGCGAAGATAGAAGAGGATGGAGAACCGTGGTTGTCGAGTCGTTCTATGTTGAAGGGTCAATGTTCTTCGTCGGAGAAGAACTATCCTTCGTTGAGGATGAAGTTCTTTAAAAACTCTAGAGTTCTCCCAATTCCACCTCACACAAAAATTGCCAGCCCAAATAAAATAAGGCTTCTCCATATTTTATTTAATCTTGCCATGCATTCAAAATTTAAAATTCAAACACTTAATTAATTTAATTGAAGAGGTTAAATCAGTTAATTAAGTTGTGTGTTGGAATGAATTAAATAGGGAGAGAGGGGAGACGAAGAGTTAATCAATTAAAAGAGAGTTAACAATTAAGAAGGGGGTTTAAAAGGAGTTTAGGGAATGTGAAAGGTTGGGGCTCGTGTGGGCGCCACCTCAAAAATATCCTCACATGGGTAGTTAGGTGATTATCGGTCCCACCCCGACTCCCCCATGTAGGATGTAACCACATTAGTTATAAAATAAAATTGTTCCACAATTTTATTAACTTCTTATTTAATCCACAAATTTTAACTTCTCTTCCTCTGAAAACGCATCTACGGTAAATATACCCTTAGAAAATTACCGGTATTATGTGTTCATTGGTGCCCTCAGATTTCAATTCCGAGCACCGATTCAAAAGATTGAAAAACCATGCTCATTCGTTTACTGAACATCCCCAAGCTAAACTTCAGAATTTGATTCTGGGCACACCGGGCCTCGGAATTAAGTTTCGTCATAAGCCACAGACTCATAAAAATCCAAAGTATTTAAGAAAAAAAATTTCCTTGAAATTTACAGGTCTTTACATTACTGCCACCTCAGGGCTTTACATCCCCACAAAGCTACAAAATAAACTGGTGAAACAAATGAGGGTATTGAGCATCCATCTGAGACTTCCGCTCCCATGTGCTCTCTTGGAGGTTCATGTGCCGCCAGCGAATGCACACCAGAGGAATCGACCATCCAAATTGGACCCTCTCCTGTCGATCCTCGATCTCCACCGGGACCTCCGTAAAGGTTTCCTTGTCATCGATGTCCATCTCCCCGTGGTCGATGATGTGGGTCGGGTCATGCACGTATTTCCTCAGTTGAGATACGTGGAAGATTTCGTGCACCCAATGCAACTGAAGTGGAAGGGCCAGGCGGTAATCCACCTCGCCTACACTGATGAGGACCTGGTAAGGTCCAAAAAATCATGGAGATAACTTGCTGCCCCAGCCAAATTTTCGTAGACATCGTCAAGGTGAAACCCATAAGTAGACATGGTCATCACCCTCGAAATCCAGTGGTCTTGTCTCCTATCATCATAGGACCTGTGTATTCTCTATGTAGTATTCATCTGCTCCTGGATGATCTGCACCTTCTCCGGAAGCCTCAAGATGAGCGCATTGGTCAACCTCTACCTTAGCTCCTGAAAAGAACTACTGCCATCTCTCTGACAACACGAAGGGTTCCCCCTTCTTCATCAAAGCTAAAAGTGGTGCAAAAACTCTGGTGAAGTTTGGCACAAATATATGTTTGGCCGACCAAAGAGTGATCAGCCAAACCCTCTTATGCCTGAGTTTATCCAATGCTGCCTTGGTTTCCCTTTTCACCAACCAAGGTAAAAACCCCATCCCAATGTTGTAGATAAACCACAACCTCTTTTCCTAATACAGTCAATCTGTTTATGAACTGTAGTTGCCCAATCCATACCCAAACTAACATCGTAAGGGCTCGACGCTGCTACCAAGAGGTTCCAACCGAAACTCTCGCCTCAAAGGTCATATCACACCATCAGCGTAATCATGATTATTGAGTCTCCTCCCAAAGGTATCTCCAGACGTGAGGGTCAAGTCAACGGATTAACTGGAAACTCTAGGTTTGGGAGAAGATTCGTGGAAGGAAGGAATTATTTGTATCAATTTCTGTTGTAACAGAAGCTAGAAGTAGACACAGACCGTACTTCAAATCATTACTAGAGCCCTTGGGTCACATTCCTTGATAGCATGCAGCTACTCTCTTCCCATTCCCTCATGCACCAAGAGCCTGGCGAGAACTAAAACGGAGGGTGGTTATAACATGTCGAAATGTACACCACCGCATGCTTCTTTCTCAGCTCGGCTTCCATGTCTACTGCTCTACAGATTCAAATATTCTTAACACTTCCTATTCTTGAAACAATTTACACACCCAAGTCTCTGAGACTGGCGCCAGTTTCATGTTTTCCCACTGCTGACATTCATTGGTTGTATCCATTCAGCCAAAGAAAATTCAACCACAAATGTTCTCTCTAGCACCCTAGCATAGGTTGGAATGCACAGAGGAAAAAAAAAGTGATGGATTAGATGTCCTTTAAACACATCTCGATCTGAGGTCCTATCTCTAAAGAACTAATCGTATCGTAGTCATCAAGTACCAGGAATGATCGGTACGCCATGATGAAAACTCAGCTACCGACATATCGTCCTGCCGAAGCTGTATAAGCTCCAGAAAACTCATATCCACCTCCTCAAGACATTCCTCAGCTGCCTGTGTTTCGGGCTCGCCTCAGGACCTGAGGGGTATCTAATGCTGAAACATGTGTAAGGAACTATGCCTACATGTGTCATCTACCGATACCACTGGTTGTAACTGCTGACCAACAGGTAGTGATATTGTTGGCATACCACCCGAATATATTATCTCAGGCATCGATCCACATACTGAAGCCTTATCACTACGCAGACCAACCTCATGGTCAACCACTGGGAAACACTAGTAGCTACGATCCCCATATGCTCTACTAGTGTCTAAACTAGGTGTAGAACACTAGAAATCACCTCCAGCCAGTCCACTGTAGCCTGGGAATCTGCCTCACCTCATAACCTCAGAGGCCTCTACTGTTGGAACTCATGCAATGCCCTCTGTCAGTGTGCACCGTCCGCTAGTACGGCTAGTGGCATCTACTTCCCAACGGGTGGTGGTGCTGCTGGTACACCACCCGAAGGTGCCAATATAGCAAGAGGGCTATGCACCAGACCTCGTCGCTCGGTGGGCCGTCATCGGGTAATCTCTCAATACTCCAACTAACTTTCTGCATGGAGGCATCCTGAACAGATGCGACACGGTCAAATAATTTAAACCTGGTGAGCTGACCTGGTTTGAGCTGACTGGACGAAAACTTTCAGAAACACACACACAATCAATACGTTCGTGCACTGAGTCAGAAATCAGTAGTCAGGGTCCTGGTGTATGGATACGTCAGCCACCGCACCAGCACTGGACTCCCTGAACTGAAAACCACACTCGGTACTCATAACACTATTGCTTGACAGAAAGGAAATATCAGAGTCCTCAGGTTTGTGGTAGAACCGACTTCTCCGATACCAATTTGTCACGGCCTATCCTCGGGGCCCACGTCGTGACTACCCCAAGCCCGCATTCCATCGGTCAGGGGCTGGAAACTAGCACCAAAGGTGTAGATCCCGATAAAAAGGGAAGGCATTGCCTTTATGAAATATAAACACACACAACCAGAGTACAAATGGAATAAAACACTAAGTAAAGTAGTATAACAAGTGTGCTGAAAGTTCAATGGGGCCAGAATACAAGCCCAAGAGAATGGTACAGCTGCAACTCAAATAAAGTACAACTAAAAAGAAAAACAGCTGAATGGTGAAGCAACTCCTGGATCTTCCTCCAGGTTCCTACCTGAAGGGTAGGTACATATGCCCTCCTTAGCACTCCACGACTATCGTTTTCTCCATGTTCTGTCACACCGAGTGTCCACCTCCGGGTTCCGTCTAGTCTTCGTACACTCTGCCTCGGTCAGTATTGTATGTCGTCTGCATGCAACACAATGAGGTGCGGGCATATCCCGTGTAGGGGTGAGTATAACGATACTCAGTAGGGACCCTGAGACCCCCAAGGTCTCACTAAATCCAACAACGATTAACCACAAATAAATATCTCAACATATAACCATTACTTAGGTATATTCCCATACATATACCTAATTTATCATGTAACCCATCTCAATCATGAGGAAAACACAAAGGTCATTGACTCAGCTCAAACCAGGATTTTCATTAAAGATATCAAAACCACAACCACTGAAGAGCTCCTCCTCTGTCGAGTACTGTGATCATGTCATGACTCCGAGGAACTTCTCACTAACCTTAGACTACTGAGGTACTCCTCCTGTCAAGTACCGCGGATCTGCCACCCCAAGATAGTAGTGCTCCCCGCCATGGGTCTGCCACCCCAACACAGTAGTGCTCCCCCTAAGAGCCAACAAAGTTACTCCTTATTTCGAGTAACGTGGGTCTTCCACCCAAACAAAGTAGTGCTCCCCGCCATGGGTAGGCCACCCAAACACAGTAGTTCTCTTCACTGGACTAGTCAAGTCACTACAACTCGAATCGGACAAGCAGGCATCAGGTCTCATCCAGCTACAAGGTCTCCAAATTATGTATGCTCGTCTCTTGGAGGATCCGCTCCATGAGCTACGGGTCGATACTACAAGTATCACAATGTCCCATGAAAAATAATATCAAAGGACTTCCTTGTCAAATGGATCTCAACGCAACAGACGACGCGTCTATCGAACGCCCGGTCTGTGAGTTATTAGCCTTTTAGTCCCGAGGGCCCGGTTGGTTTCCTGTACGAATCAACCCGGTCGTATCTCAACTGTACCCTAACTTCCCATGGGGTATACTCAAAGGAACCTTTTCTCAATGTGATTACCTACACTTCCAATGGTTCGTCGAACGGACATCCGCTCTGATAGTTATTGGATTTTCCATTCCAGGGGCCCAGTTGATTTATAAGCTAAACCAACCCGACCATACTCTAACTGCATCCAAACCTCAAGTGGGGTTTGCAAAAAGAACCGACTCACCAATAGGAATCCAACATAGTTTACGGCACGTCAATCGGAAGTCCAGTCCTCAAGTTATAAGCATTTCCGCTTTAAGAGCCTGGTTGGTTTTGAGTCCAACCAACTTGGTCATACACAAACTTCACCAAAACCTTGAGTGTAATATACCGAAATTACTATCTCGATTCGAGGAATCCTAAGAAACTAACGTTGTGTTGATCGGATATTTGTAGTGCATGTTTTGAGCATTTAACCAAACAAGGTCAGAAAATAGGGGGTCTAGGCCTGGTCTGACCCGGCCCAACACCCCCTGGGTCGACCCGAACAGGGTCGACCTGACTCAGGTCCAGGTCCGGCCCGGTAGGGCGCGGCCCGACCCGGCTGGCCGGGCCCGGCCACTCCGGCGTGGCCTGGCCCGGTCCGCATGGCCCGGCCCGGCCCGGCCGGGGGAGGCTGGCTAGGCCAGTCGGCCGAGCGTGCTTCGCCGAGCAGGGGGCACGACCCCCGCTGATTGATACCGACGGTGCCCACTGGCGTCGCCCCGCCTCCTGGATCCCGTGTGGTCATGGGATCCATCTCACTTTCGTCGCGTTTTTTGCCACGGAGGGTTCCCTCTGGCGGCACGCCGCCGCCGCCGAACGCCGGTGCAGCCGAGCCGGTGTGGCGCGCCGACAGTGGCTTCTGCGGACCACTGGACGCGCTCCGGTGGTCTGATTCGCCCACCGCTTGCGCCTATGGCTCTCCCTGGACCCGATCTTCACTGCGACGGCTTCCAAATGCAGTTGCAATCTCATTTCATCATCTCCCTTCAATCTGCGCATAGATAAACAATCTGCGGAGGGTCGTCAGGGCTGTGTTTGTTTGGCCTGCACCCTCCGTGTTATAGATCGAAATAGGTCGGACAACAATGATGTTCAATGAAAAACGAGGCACAATTTTAATAAATTAAAATTGAACTTAATTTCCCACAATTCCCCCGCAAACAATTATTCCCAACCCGCAAATAAAATCATTCGCGGATCAACTTGATAATGAATTGATCTGTATTCTTTGTTTTAGAAGGGAAGAATCATGGGAATATAAACATACTAAAATTAAACCCCAACCTATAAAAAGATCCGTGGTAGCCGAGCATCGTGGATGACAGTGTCGCAAAAGGTAAGACATCGGCTCGTTGACAAATTCCCCATGTTGGTGTCTCCTTCATTGTCGTGAATAATGAAGAGGATAGAGAACTGTGGTGGCCGAGTCATTCTACATTGAATGGTCAATGTTCTTCGTCGGAGGAGAACTGTCCTTTGTTGAGGATGAAGTTCTTCAAAAACTCTAGTGTTCTCCCAATTCCTCCTCACACAACAATTGCCAACCCAAATAAAATAAGGCTTCTTCTTATTTTATTTAATCTTACCATACATTCAAAATTTAAAATTCAAACACTAAATTAATTTAATTTAAGAGGTTCAATCAACTAATTAAGGTGTGTGTTGGCAAGAATTAAAGAGGTAGAGAGAGGATAGGAATAGTTACTCAATTAAAGGAGAGTTAACAATTATGAATGGGGTTTAAAAGGACTTTAGGGAATGTGAAAGGTTGGGGCTCGTGTGGGCCCCACCTCACAAATATCCTCACATGGGTAGTTAGGTGCTTATGGGTCCCACCCAAACTCCCTCATGTAGGATATAACCACATTAGTAATAAAATAAAAATTGTTCCACAATTTTATTTAATTATTACTTACTTGAAAAATTTTAACTTCTCCTCTCGTGCAAACGCATCTACGGTAAAAGTCCAGTGAAGAAATTACTAGTGCTGCGAGTTCATCGTTGCCCTCGGATTTCAATTCCAAGCACTGGTGCAAAAGATTGAAAAACCCACTTGTTCATTTACTGAATGCAACCGAGCTAAACTTCGAAAATTGATTCTGGGCACACCGGGCCTTAGAATTAAGTGTCTTCAGAAGCCACAGACTCTTAAAAATCCAAAATATTTAAGAAAAAAAAACTCCTTGAATTTTTTGGGTCTATAAAATATTATTTTTTTTAATTTTAATTCATTTAACATAATTCATTTATTTTAAAATAACAAAAAATTTTATTTTGACATTATTTATTTAATGTTAATTTTAAAATAACAGTATAACATTGGAAAAATATATTAAGATTAATTATTTAAAAAATGATATTTTCATATAAAAAAATAAATAAAGAAAAAAAATTCAAGCCATTAACTTCACTTTTAATATTTATAGTATCATTTATGTTAGTAAATTATTAACTAAATAATCACTATATTGGTGTTTCCTAATAATTTTAAGTACCTAAACCATATCTAAAAATTATTTATAATCTATTATGATAAAAATAAAAAATATATTTATATAAAGTATATATATAACCTAAAATATTTTTCTTTTTACATATCTCAATTTTTTATAAATGTTAAAGGTAAGGAAATTTCACTTTTTGTCTTTTCCTTTACCATTTTATATATGGAAATTTCCTTTAATAATATCCTAATAATGCATATATATCAATAAAAGAAGTGGGTAAATGTTCAAATTATTATCATTCAATGGGTTTTAGACAAGTTTCTGGGTCATTTTGGTCCATACTATTAAGGTTTAGACCCATATTCATCTTAATCATACCTTAATCGCCGTATTTAATTTTAATCACATTCACTAATGATTTTGGTCAAAAAATTATATTGATCCTATTATACCACAAATATAAAACAAATTACAACCTTTAATTTTATATTTTCAAAATTCAAAACATATAAGTGGTAAAATTACGATTAATGCTAATCGTGCTGATGGGGTGAAATAACATGTTTTTAAAGTAGAAAATGTTTTAAAGTTTGTTAAGTTTTTATATTCAATTTCAATGTAAAATTTATTATAATGAACTTTGTTGCATAAATATATTTATAATTGATAAAATTTGACTTTATAAAAATATAAAATATATATTATCATTAATAATTATTTAAATGAAAAGGGTATTTTTATGTAAATTGCAGTAATTTGCATTATTAATCAAAAAAATGATGTTTCTCAGAAAATTCTAAACAATTAACCCAAATATAATTTAGAAATTCTGAATTAAAAAATGACATTTATTTCTTAAAATAAAATTCATAAAAGTTTCAATTTGTTTTAAATATGTTCTCCCATAAAAGGTAGTAAAACTCATTATTGCGTGTATCTCCAGCAAATTCGGTGTTGTGTGTAGCGTAAGTTTAACTTGGTGTATAAATCATGAAAATGACAAAATAATTTTTTTTCTAAAAGTAAAATATTTTAAAGTATTGGGGTATTAAAAATAATATTTTTTAAATAATATTTCTAGGTTACTCATACTCAAATATAATAAATCATTAATTATTTAAATTGTGTAATTATTTTAGAGATGAAATGTCTGGATTATTGAATGGGTTTAAATTAAAGATATAAGTATCTTAGGTAACTATATTTTTCCAAATAATCCATACCCAATCCAGGACTAATAAGAAAATATTTTCTCAAAGTAGATATGTTTCTTTATCTATATTAATAGAGACCACCATACTAACACATAAGTAAAAAAAATTAGGTTATGAGGAATATCTTTCTATCTTGTTTCATCTTAATATGGATGAGAAAATAAATATGATGGACTAGTCATAATAATATTCAAATAAAACCTATTATAGACTTCCCAAAAGAATTATGATGATGCTATTGAAACTAGGGTATTCATAGTTGGTTATAAATTTGGATATGATCATGATTATGATATAGTTTATGGACAAGATATTTGAATGGATCTTAGGTTTTCCATAAATATTTTGACAGATATTTTAACAATATTATTTTGTTAGGTTTGTTTTATAAACATGTAAAATTGATTTTTTCACCCATGTAATTGTATATTTTGAATCATCTTTTTTACATTCCATTTTCATGGATAATCATTCAATACTTTAAGAAAAGGATAGTGATTCATGTTTCATGTAACATAATTTTGGAAATTTTCATTATATTTTTTTCTACTTTTTATTGAAATTAATGATTTTATTTTCTTAAATTATATTTTAAACTAATATGTATTTTTTAAAATGAAAGAGAATAAATAGAATGTTTGGTGTAATTATACTAAGATTTATCGTATACTGGTGTGAGTATAGGGGTCAAGTATCTAGATTAATATATTACATCCGCAATGAGAAGGTGGGTAGATTATTGATTTTCCATAAACTAGGGATCCATCACCGTACATTCAAAGATGAAAAAATATTTTCCATAAATGATAGACCAACATTAAATCATTTTGATTTAATTATTAACCCCCCTCATTAGAAAAAAAACCTAAACCGGTTAATTATGTATTATTAAAACCTTTAATAATAGGAATATTATTCTCATTTACTTTATTAATATCATAAAGCATCATTATAAAAATATGTGGATAATATTTATTAACAAATAATAAAAAAATTAGAATAAATTATATTTAAAAATTTTACCAGTTTTAAAATTTCAATGACACCTAAAAGTAAATTGTTTTTTTATTTTTACCAAATTCATTACACATAGATTCTCATAAACTCATACCATAGAGTAAATTCATCATATTAAAAAAACTCAAAATAAGCCAAAAATATGACAAATAATAGGTCTATGATTGATAGAAAATGTAGAACATCATTATATCATACAAATAAAAAAATTGAACATTATAAAACTAGATAATTATACTAAAAATATCCAAAAGAATCCACCCATTTTATTTTTTTGCAAAATTTCAACGTCCAGAACAAAACATGTGGAGAGAATAATGTATTATTCATATAAAAATAATCTTAAATCCATCAAATTCACTAGATATACACATATATCCAATGTTTTTTATTTTCCCTCTAAAATTCATTCCAAAATTGTAGAGAATAAACCATACACAATGAAATTACAAACATAAACATACCATAAGAGATCATGTGTTACATATAAACATGATCATGGATAAGGGTTATGTGTTGCTAATAATTATAATAAAAATAATATGTAAATGGAAATATAAATAAAAAAGAATATAAATATATTATAATAATTAATATAATTAAGTTTAATTAAAAAAGTTTTTGTTAACACAAAGAATAATCCAACAAGGTATAATCCTTCACAAATCAGGAAATGTTTGTTCTAATGATAAATATTCAACAAAAATATCTATAAATATTTGGAATAATATATCACCAATACATAATATGTTAAAAGATAATGATAATAGTAAAAGAGATAAGTAGGTGAAATAATTAATATTAAGTAAATATATTCTCCTATAAATACCATCACTTATATCTACATCATCGCTCAATAAACAATATCTATTTCTTATAATTACTAATGCACATTTTTTCCTTACAAACTCTATGATGGTTTGGCATGTATATAATCAACTCATCAAAATCCACTAAAAAATACCCTCTGGAAATAGAATCATAGGTTATTCATACTATCAATCCTAAAAACATTACAATCATATCTAGATAAAGGGTCGCTATTTACAATTAAATAGTCAATCTCCTTGTCATGGATACTAAAATCATAGGGAAAATCATCGGGATGATTCCAAAACACAATATAATAGAAATATTAATTATTATTATTAATAATTTATGTCTACAATTTTAGGGTTATCCACTACTGACTACCATGAAACCTTTGATTTGTTTTCAATACCTTTAGACATGGAGTATCTTGATATTGTAGTTGGTTGGATTATATATAAATTAATGACTCAATGATATAATTTCTCCACCATTTTAGATGATTTTATTTGAAAATATTCCATAATAAAATTATGAAATATGATTGACATGATCGTCCAGTATCATTTTTCATTTGTTTTACCTTTTATTTCCTAATATAAAATAAATAAGTCTTGACTAGGTCCTATGAAAATACATAAGTAGTAGCCAAGTCTCACACTAATATTTGATAATCCAGTACTGAAAACATTAGATACTTGTGAAAACCCCTAAAACCATTCAAATAGTTTCACCATTGTGAAACCCAAAAGTACATACCTATCTAATGACTTCTATTTTGATGAATTACTAGCCCTAGGATGTGTTATTTGATCTCAAATGTTTTTAAATTAAAATCAACATAAAATAAAAAAATGGGGGTAATGTTTTATATTAAAATATTAACATAGTCAAACACCTCATATTTAATATAAAATGGTACTAAAATTAAAAAATGTGACTATTGAAAATAAAAAAATATTTGATTTTCCAAAAAAACAAATAGGGAAAATCAAAGGCCTAAAAAACACTAACACTATGACATGGCATGAATTCTCTACTAGTTATATGGTCATTAATACATAATGAATAAAAAATTAACCAATAATATTGAAATATATATTTATATTATATCCATTATTGCTAATAAAAACTATATGTACATTAAAGTTCACATCTATGGTTTTATATATGACCTGGAAGAATATTACCAATGACTTCCTCGAATTCCACATCAATGGTAAATCTAATATATATAAAAACATTCCAATATTTTCATCAAGGGAAATTTTTTGTTTAAAATTAACTATCCATAAAAAGATATTCTAATTCCATATTAAAATATAAAAAATTTCATCTATATTAAAACATCCAACATGTATGGTTAAACCCAGCTCGATTAACACATAGCATTTTAGAAGTTCTTCAACATCAACGTCTTTATCAAAACCATTCCATAAATCAATATAATATAAGAAAATAAATATTTAAATATTTAAATTCTTTGTGAGAAAATAAAAATAATAAGCCTAATTTAACTACGAAACAATGTAATTAAGAATAAAAGATGAAAACATGTATCATAGTTCAACTAAAATGATTTATAATTCACATAGATGATTTACTTTATATCATTTGATTTTGTAAATATTGATCTTAAATAACACCTAATTGTTATTTCTAACCTTGTCCCACGTATAATTACCAATATAAAACAAAGTTATTTCCCACCAAATAACATCAATGTTCATGACTTGATCCATCTTTCCAAAATTATTATATT
This sequence comes from Viscum album, assembly GCA_963277665.1. Classification (NCBI taxonomy): domain Eukaryota; kingdom Viridiplantae; phylum Streptophyta; class Magnoliopsida; order Santalales; family Viscaceae; genus Viscum; species Viscum album. Next base: position 67,467,123 of record OY728127.1, on the reverse strand, counting down.
ACTATAAAAAATTCCCAAAATTTGATTCTATATTTTCATATCCAACACACAAACCCAAACCACTTTTTTAATCCATTAGATTTAAAATAAAATCATTCTTTTTAGGAAAAACAAATAAATAAATCAACAATAATTTTAAAACATTCCAAAGGTCTAATTATATTATTTATCTAAAAAGGATTTGGTAAAATTTAAAATTTAATATAACACACAATAATAAGTAAAATCAATTCAAAACACAATTTTATTTTTGGTCATTTCATCATTTATGGAAAAAAAAATTAAATACTTTAATCATGTATATATATATTTACATAACTATGGAGCACAATCATAGTAGATGAAGGTATAACTCGCCTATCTATACAATATTCCTCTACAACTATTGATCTTGATCTATAGTCCCTATTCAATTAATCCCGATCCAAAATCATTAAATTCCTCTCTAAATTAATATATTATTTCATTATTTGAGGACATAAAATATAATATTTCTATTCTAATCCAATTAGTGGATGAAATATGGTAGATATCCAAGATCACGTTAAAAATGGAGGTATATAATTTTGTCATAGTAGTTTTTTCTAGATCTTATAAAATATTCAAAAATGTATCTGGAATTCCATAAAGTTAGACCAAGGAAAATTATATATGTTTTGACTGGTTTAACAATTTTTAAAGGAGGAACTAAATGTATTTAAAAAAATTAAATATAGTTAACCATTATGAATGATTAGCTTATGTAACAACCCGAGATTTTGGAAAATAATTATAAATTAATAATATGCTCGATATCATTCTCTACACGCAGCACCGAACTAATATGAGCTGCAAAATATTTATTATTAAGAAAAAATAAGAACAATAAAACCTCTAGTAAATAAATAAATATTTTAATGAATTATAACATGCATAAAAATATGATTAGGAACACTTAAAGTTATAAAAATACATTTTTCAATAAAAATAGGTTTTTATTTGTATATATATAGAATTTTCATTTTAATTCTATATTTATGAATTTTAGTATTTTTATTTTACATAATGGATTTAATTTATAATTTTCAAAAAATAAAATTAGCTTAAGATCAGTTTTTAAGATTTTTCCTAAAAAGATTTATTTTATGGTGAATAATAAACAAATATAATTTTTTTTAATTCCATCACTTTTATGAAATTGTCATAATAAAATAATGTATTAATTTTTTCTTAAAAAATTTATATGTATCAATATATATATGTATATATAATTATTTCTATATTTATAAAGTAAAATAAATAATTTAGAAAACTATTATTAATTTATAATACCCATTTTTAATGGTTTGGAAACTTTAGTAATACTTTAATCTAAAAGTAATTTTATTTACTTGTATTAAAAATAAGTTTTCATAAATTTTGGAAAATAAATATAAAAAAATTAACTCATATTTGAGATCAAAAATATCATATTATTTAGTATGATAAATTTAATTTAGGTATAAAATTTCTATTACCAACTATGAAAATGGTGACTGTGTTATTTTCAAAGAATTATGTTATTAAAGTCATGTAATTGTTTTCAAAAAAGGTTTTATTTTATATAAAAACTAAAAATTATTATTTTTATTTTTAAAAAATATTCTATCACTCATTTAATTTGTAATTAATTATTAATATCACTTCATTGTGAAAACAATATTTTTCTATAAAACTATTTTTCTATATATTAAATGTTTTAAGTTCAAAGTTAATTTTATATTATTTGTATAATTAATTATATTATATAGAGTTTATATTTATGTTAAAAACACATAAATTTGATAATTAGTTTTATCTAATATTATAATTAAAAATATAATTTCTTAGTCAAAAACTAGATACCAAGGTAAAAACCAAAATGGTAGTATAGAAACTATCAGGGTAAATGACTCCATACATGTTTAAAACATGTGTGGAAATGGTTGAGACTTGATTAGTAACAACCCTTATAAACTCAATTATTTATCAATTATAAATCCATTTACCCTTATATTGTTTCATTAAATCATTGATATGTAATGGGTATTTATCAAAAATTCAATTTTCTCTCACTTATAAAAGGGGATCACTCCCACTATATTTCATCCCCAATTTAAAGACATTAAACCTGAAAAAACTATTCCATAATATCTTCTCAACCCTCTACCAATATCCTTTAAACCTTTTATTTCTAAAATACAATTCTAAGGACCCTTGAGTTTTTTATCATGGGAGAACATCCCAAGGGAGAGGTAATTCCATCAACCATTCTCTCTTAGTTCTTTTTATAGATTTAACCTCCTAAAATATTCTATATACATTAATGTTTGAAAAAATTATTAATATTAATACTGTTAAATGATATTACACTAATTTTATAACTCTTTCTTACCACATCGTTTAAAAATACTGGAATAATGAAGATGTCTTCATGCATTTTTATGCACCACCGCCTCCATGAATGATGAGTTCTATTTTTCCCAAACTCCTAACATAACTAGTCTAATAAATTTATTTAATGAAAAAATAAAATAATTATAACATCATTATGATTTTCAAATTATAATTATTTATATTTATAACCCCTACCCTATGTTTTATGAAAAACAAACGTATCACATATGTGCATGTAGTCTAATGTCTCTATGGAATGAAATATTTCATTTTTTCATTACCCTTAAACCAGGATGATTTTAAAATTATATCTAATGTATAAACATGATATTTATGATATTTTTTAATGTTTAATATTCTTTATGATAATATTTTACAATATATATCAATTTGTTATTAATTGGTTATAGTATAGTTAACTGCCTTAAGGGAACATATTAAAGAACCTCTCTTAATTTAACCCCATTTTAAAAATCAGTGGATCTGTATAATTTTTTAGGTAATAATAATAGATATAAGAATATACCATACATTGTATTATAAATCTATTTTAATAAAACATTTTGAATTGGTCAACATACCAAGAAAGTTTTGAAGAAAGTTATCAAACAACCTCAAATAACCGACATAAGCGAAAACTATGTAGCAAATTAATAACATAGGTTAATATATGTAAATTATAAAATGATATATATATATATATATATATATGTGAATAAGGTTATAAATAAATTTTTTAATAATCCTAATTTGATTTTTAGGGATGTTATATGCACATGTCTAATGAATCAATACCTGAGGTAAGGGTCTTGACATCTCAATTTTACTTCGTAGGGATATGATATTTATTTTAAAACTTATTAACTTTTTTTTGTTTATATATTGGACATTTACTTTTTAACAGACTTTTTATCTAATTTAAGAAAATTTAAAATCAATATAATGTTCTACCTTGCATGGGTTATCAATTAGAATGATAATGATGATGTTAGGGGTTCTTTATCTCAAATTAAATATCTTGATACATAATTATTAGTGTGAAAAATAATATATTTTAATACGTTTTGGTTTCTACCTAATGAATTTTATTTATCCTATTCACATAATTCAAGGGGTTTGAAGAGCCATATCATGTAATTTCTTGAAATGTATTATGACCCAAAATATAATGAAGTTGGAAAGTTGTTTTCTAAATCAACCAAATTCATTGACAAAAAATTATTCTTATTAACCTATTAATAATATGATTTTTTGGTTCCACAATTGAATTTTTGTAAATAATCCAACTCTAGTAGCCTATATTCAGCAGTTAATTTATCACATTTCCACTAGATACAAGGAATTGCATCCAGAAGGATAGAATAGTTTAATAGTCTTTGTAAAATAGATACACACTTTAATTTCATATCTCAATGAACTTTTAAAATACAAAATAGTATTTTCATTGAGTACACAATTATTCCTTTTTTCATATCCCTACATATCAATCATACGGGAATCCTAATGAAAGGAAACATAATGAAGGGGTGAGATCTAATACTCAGTAATGATATTTTTGCAATAGAATATATCAGGAGTAAATAAGTCCTAAATAATATAGAAAGGTAAGTAACTTAAAACACATTTCATTTAATTAATAACTTGAACATGATGACTAATATGGACAGAATAAATGATGAAAAAAAAATCCATAATAATAATCAAATGATCTTGAAATATATCCATGGATATTCTAAATAAATAAATAATCACATAGCATCAATAACTAATTTCATAGTGATGGAATTTATAATGTAGGATATATTAAACATACCATTGATTCATTTTTCTAAGATATATAACATAAATGGGTAAGGCCTTAGCCACTCCCCGAGTTAGTTTGTCTCATGAGACATACTAATTCATTGAGCGGTTATACCAGGCCCCACCCATCACATTTTAAGTAAAATTAATTCCTCATATGAATGTGGTAAAACATAATCAAAATAAAAATTCATTTTGAATCTATCTTATGAAGTGATAATAATTTCCCCAATAAATAAAAAAATCAAAAAAACATCCAGAGTGATATAAAGATTGGTATTAGCATAGTAATCCCCAGTAAAATAATCATAAAAAATAAAAAAAATATGGAATATTGTATCAAAATAGATCAACATCCATAAAGTATAAAATTCATGAAATTACATTAATATATATGAAAATAACTTTATAAATTCTTTGAAAAAATATTGATGAAAATATTATTTTCACTTTGAAAACATTTCTTTAATACTGTTTTAAAGGTACCACATTAGAAAAATGACAAAAATATTCATTTTAAAACATTTTATAAATAGTCAAACATGGGTGAAAATTACTTTTAGGAATTGAAATGGAAAATGTAAAAACATTTCTGAAAATATTTTTCAGAACATATACAAGGAATAGAAATATTACTATGTAGATACATAAATGTTAAAAATCTCAAATAATGCGGAGATTGTGGAACAAACTCTTAACACTATTATAGACTTTAAATTGTAAACCCATTATAGAAATAAATTCAAATTAAACATTAAATAAAATTAATTCAAAATATATTTATGAAATAATATTTCAAAGATTAAGTATATATAAGATACAAAATAAATAAGTGGTGAACATGACATATGTCCTACAGAAGTAAAATTAAGACGAGACACTCTTACCTCAAGTTCGATTTCCTTTGTATGTGTTTCAACCTCATGTATAATATATATAGATTTATTATATATATATTCCAAAACCTTACCCATATATATCATATCATATGTTATTTACATATAATATTTTATCACCTTTTTTATCGATTCATCATTAAAATCATTATTTCGGGTGGAAACTACTACACTTTACATGTATGTTTTGATTTGGTAGTTCCATTACATATACTTTTACCATAGTTAAATCATTTAAAAAATATTATTTAAGGAATAAATATAACTTTTATTAAATATATACTTATTTTGATTCATCTATAAATTTATATATATAAAAATGAATTACACCATTCGTGAAGATGGTATGTCATACGTACGCTTGAATGTTATTTTCATTTTTCGATGGATGGAAATAAAGAATGGTAAAAAATAATAAACCTTTAAATAATTTTTTTTTGAATATATATCATATATATATATATATTCATTAGTTACATATTTATAACTATCCAATTAAAGTGGTGATGAAAACAAATTACACCGCTACATGGAGACAGTAAGTCTTACGTACACATAAGCGATGTTTTTACTTTTCATATGATTCAAAAGAGATGGAATATAGTTTTTCCATAATTATAATAACAGGTAATTGGATTTATGATATAGGAATTATTATTTTAGGATGGTTACAACCCATTATGAAGAAGTAGAATAAGAAATAAACTTAAAATAATCGGTAAATATGACTACTTTTTCATTGATGGACTATATCTAGACCTCTTCTTAGGGGCTCTAGGATTACTATTTTAGAAGTTTATAAGGATAATGGTCACGATTTTGTTTATATATAGACTCAAATAGTTGTAAAGAATTGAAGGAGCGGGTACCCTTTTATAAATGGGGTGTGAGGCACTTTTGGAATTTCTCACAATATTAAAATATAATTGGACTTTTCTTCACCTAAATGCATTAAAATGGATTATAAATGTGAAGGTGGTGGAATTTAAAATAATATATTGTCTGATTTCCATTTATTTAATATTTTATTATTTCTAATTAATTTACCCAAATATTAGAGTGATAGATTATCCTTAATTTTTATTTTGATACTATTCATTTAATTTAACATCAAATACATGAAGAAAAAGGGGAATTCAAATATAATGTTATAAAACCTCTATAATATGTCATATATACATATAAATTTTTTTACACACATTAACTCAATCTAATTACATCAAAAAATTTATTTTTTAAATCATTTATTTAATTTTTATGTTAACTAAATAAATATTTTCCTAATGTTGAAAAAGAATATAAGGTAATTATATAATTTAAAAAAATTATAAATAAAATTTTATCAGGAATATAGGTTTATTATGACCTATATAATTATTTATAACCATTAACTATGTTTTTTAACTGACATCTATGTGATGATAACTTATTTAATGTGTTATATTGAATTTTCTGACCTTGCGCAAGCATTGCATGATAACTTAGAAAAGAGACTTGTTATATAAATATAAAATTCATTTATACACATAAATATAAAAAATAATATGTAATATTTAATATTAAAAGTTTTTAAATGGATTATCTCATCACAATTATTATTCTTAGGATACTAAATTTCACTTTTAGAATGTTTTGCTGGCTCTACGTCAACACTAAATTACTTTCATATTTAATATGGAATAAATTCTAAAAAAAATTCAATTATTTATGAATAATATTTATATTATTTTATCATACAGAATTATATTCATAGTTTTAATAAATTTTTTCATTATTTCTATGTCTTGTTGATAATATAAAAGAAACCATATTTCATGAAAATGATATTTTTTAACTATTCAAAAAATATTCAACATTGTCAGAAAAATGTTAAAAAAATAATCCACGGATAAAATTGCATTTTTGAAACCAAAAATAAATTCTATTTCATTAAATTTAATTCTTATAATTTATTGGAATTAATTATAAAATAAGTGTGAAAATGTGATGAAACCAATTTATTAGAAAAAAATACATTTGTGCATAAAAGTGTAGGTTTTTGTATAATTTTTTTTAACTAAATTAAATTATAAAGATGAAAAAAATTAAATAAATTGAATTATTGATACTATAATTATTCTATTTTTAGTTTTAATCCTTATTAAAATAAAATTCAACTTTTCAGATGGTTCAAACAAAAATAGTGTTTTTATTAAAAATAAAAATATTCACTAGGAAATTAATCTGTTCAGATAAATCATAAAATTTAACCAAAATTTAATTTTTGCATGTTAATTTCAAAATTTATATTTATTTAAAAAATATAATTTATAGAGATTCTAGAAATAAATTATAATATTTTATCATAAAAATTAACAATAATCATTTTAGAAGAAAACATATTTGTGCAGTATAAAATAACTTTATTGAAATCGAGTACTTATTTAATAATAATTAATAAATTAATATTTTTTATTAGGAGATTTAAATATTTATTTAAAAATTTATTTAATACTATTCAGACCTACTAATTTAAAAGAAAGGTTATATCAGTCTTATTTAAATAACAATATTTCATGATTCTTTTAAGTTCAGCATTGTGTGTCCTATATTCAATAAAACATAGTGTTATTTTAAACTCTTGGAGTGTAATTTTTTTTATTGAAAATGCACCTTCAATTTGGGGAAAATAATTATTTTCATTCAAATATTCCCCCTTGAATAATTTCTTCCAAATAAAATTTTGAAAATATTCAGAATAATTCTCATCTTTCATCAAAAAGATCTTTTTTTTCCTTTCCGGGTTTTAAAACAAGATTAAAATTTATTTTTTCTATTGATTATTTTGAAAATAAAATGAAATGTCTTTAAAAATTTTTTAATAAAATTATTTATTTTTAAAATAAATTACTTAATTTAATAGTGGTTTTAAAGGATCCTTTTTTAATAATGAATTTTTCAAGTATTTCTATACCTTTACAAAGAATATGTTAAAACAATTATTTATCTTATAAAATTTCATTCTATAATATCTTATTCTGGTTATAATTGATCATTTATAAATTTTTTATTAATTAGATTATTAATTTTTAAATAAAACTTATTAAAGGATTTTTTGAGCCTTTTATAAAAGGGTTATCCCCTCTTATTTTTCAACTAATCGATTTAGTGTTTTCAAAAAGTTAATTGTCATTTATGAAAAAAATCCTTAATTATCATTATTTAACATTGGTAATATTTTCAAAAAAATAAACAAATTATTTCTCTAGATATCTTATGGAATGTTCTAAAAAATTTATATAAACCACCATATTTCCATGGGTTAATTATGTAATATTTTATGTATTAATGTGTTCATGTTCTAATAGAAAATATATGCATAGAAGATTATTATGTGATGGGTGGTGTCATTTAAAACCCTATAATTTATTTTTTAAGGATTTATAACTCATGATATCATGATGTTAATAATAAAAACATTGTTTGTTCACAAAAAAATGTTGAAATTTTATTTTTTCACAATGTGAAGCATGGATAATTTTTTTGTTCAAATGATATAATTTCTATATTTCACTGTTTCCACCAAAGTACTTTGTTATTATATGTTTCAAGGTCTTAGTGTATTTCCATGTGATATACCTATGATAATGATGTAAAGACCCGTAAAATTCAAGGGAAATTTTTTCTTAATTTTCTTTGGATTTTACAAGAACGCGGTTTCTAACGGCACCTGATTCCGAGGCCCGGTGTGCCCGGAATCAATTTCCGAAGTTGGGCTCGGGTACGTTCAGTGAACGAACGAGCGGGTTTTTCTAACTTTTGAACCGGTTACCAGAATCGAATTCCGAGGGCACCGATGAACTCATAGTGCCGATATTCGCTTAAGGAGACCTTTTCTGAGGTTGCGTTTTTTGTGGAATGAAAGTTAGTTTTGGGGAAAATTTGAAGAAGTTAAATACATTGTGAACACAAGTTATTTTATTCTTTTTTTAAACCATGTTGGTTATGTCCTCCCAAAGAGAGTTAAGGGTGGGACCCACATCCACTTAACCTCCCTTGAGAGGATTAAGTGTGGTGGGGCCCACACGAACCCTAACTCTTCAACTCCCCTTTAAACTCCCAATAACTCTTCCTCTATTTAATTTTTGACAACTTGTGTTATTAATTAAGTTGAGTGACTTAATTTCAAACTTTCGAATTTCAAAGTGGTTTAGTTGTGTAAATAAAATAAGCCTTAGACTTATTTTATTTTTCGTTAGAGCTTTGTCTCCTTGAGAGAGTTGGGAAGTCTTCTTCGTCTTCTTCAAACTCAACGAAGAACGTGAAGAACACCGTTCTTCAACAAAGAACTTCTCCGCCGAAGAACACGGTCCTTCCGCGATTCCGTATCCGCGACGCGACATACTTCTTCTGCGTCATCTCTTCCGCGACGGTTTTCCGCAACAGAATCACTGTCAAAGAACTTTGAATCCTCGCTTCACGACGTCGACGTTCTTTCCCCGCGACGCCCGACCTCCGCGACGCTCGTCTTCCGTAGGTTGTTGACGAACACCGCTCTTGAAGCCGAGGTAGGGGAATTTTGTTATTTATTTAATTATTCCGTTCTTGATACTAGCATGTCGAACTTGTGGATAATCAAATAAATTCTATCTTTTAACGAGAGGGGGGCCGGACCGCACAAAACGACCGAACCCCCCTCCTCCTTTGTTCATGATTGTTTCTTGTGGATGGAACGAGATGGCGTGGTGTCGTCGCACCACGCGGGTATCCTACGGCAAGTATTGCGCGGCGCCGTCGCGCCGCGCCGTGGAAAGAAATCCAAGAATGTGACGCCGTTGCGTCACGTCGAAGGAAGTCGAAGGCGTCGCGGCCGGAGTGGGGTCGCGGCGGAGGGTAGCGGTGCCATCGCACTGTGCCGGACGACGAAGGTCGCGGCCGGTTCCGGGCCGCGGCGGAACAAGATGACCGACGGCCAGTCGGGCCGCCGGTGTCGGAAGGTGGAAGGGGACCGGCCTTTGCCGGTCCCGTTGAGGAAGAACCGGTCGGCCAGGACAGGCCGGCCGGAACGGAGAAAATCCGGGGTAATTTAATTCCCCCGGCCAGCGAAACGGCCCCCATAATGAGGGGGGGCTGCGTTTCACAAAGGGGGGAAGGCACCCCCCCCCCCCCCGTTTCTCAATCAGCTTGGTCGAAGGCTGAGCTGGCAGCGCGCCCAGCGCGCTGCCTTGAGCCGGACCGGCGCCTGGCCGGTCCGCCAGGCCAGGCCGCGCCGCGCCGCGCCGGGCCGGGTCGACCCGGTTCGGGCCAGCCAGGGGTGTCTCGGGCCGGGTCGGCCCGGGCCCGAAACCCCCGATACCAAACGGTTTGGATTCAAATGCCCGTAACTCGGGCTGCAGACCTCCAAACGACGTGCCGTCAGCGGCGATGTGATCCTTAGGTCGAGACGATCATTTCGGTTTATCGCACTCAAGGTTTCGGAGAACTTTGGGTTCGGCCGGGTTGGTTCGTACTAGAAATCAACCGGGCCCTCGGAGCGCAAACGCTCGTAACTTGAGTTCCGGACGTCCGAATGACGTGCCGTCGACTTTGTTGTTTTCCTCTAAGTGAGACGGATATTTTGGCATACTCCGCACCTGGTTTGGACGCAGGTGGAGTACGGTCGGGTTGGTTTTGCCTTAAAAACCAACCGGGCCCTGGAACGAAAAAGACAATAACTCTCAGACAGGGCGTCCGATTGACGCGCCGTCTGTTGCGTTGAGTTCCTCTTGACGATACGGAACTTTTGGCATCCTCCGCCCGAGATTTGGATGCAGATGGAAAGTGGCCGGGTTGGATCGCACCGAAATCCAACCGGGCCCCTGGAACGGAAAAGATGATACCTTTCTGACAGAACGTCTGTTTGACGAACCGTCGGCGGCGTTGGTGATCTCGTTGAGAAGCGGTCCCTATGAGTATACCCTATGAGAGTTCGGGGTACAGTTGAGATACGGCCGGGTTTGGTGCGCTCACGAAACCAACCGGGCCCCTGGGACGAAAAGGCTAATAACTCACAGACCGGGCGTCCGATTGACGTGTCGTCTGTTGCGTTGAGACCCCTATGACGAGGCGGTCCTTTGAGATAATTCTTCATGGGACTTTGAGATACTTGGAGTATCGACTTGTAGCTCGTGGAGCGGACCCTCCCGGAGACGAGCGTACGGTGTACGAAAACCGAGTAGCCAGCAGAGACCTGAAGACTGCTTGTCCGATTCGATTCGGAGTGAATTACGTAGCCTAGTTGGGAGCACTACTTTGTGAGGTGGCAGACCCATATAGGAGAAGCACTACTATGTGAGGTTGCAGACCCGCGGTACTCGACAGGAGGAGTACCTCTGTAGGCTATGAGGGGGGAGCACTACTATGTTGGGTGGCAGACCCCGGCGGGAAGCACTACTGTGTGAGGTGGCAGGCCTGCGGTACTCGACAGGAGGAATACCTCAGCAGTCTTAGGTTAGCGAGCAGTACCTCGGAGTCGTGACAGGACCACTGTACACTCCAGAGACGGAGCTCTTCAGCAGTTACGGTTTCGATAATGAAAATCCTGGTTTGAGCTGAGAATTTTGACCTTTGTGTTTACCTCATGATTGAGGTGGGTCACTTGATAACTTAGGTATATGTATGGTCATATACCTGGGTGGTGGTTATCTGTTGATTTCACAATCCTTATGATTCCTCATGATTGAGATGGGTTACTTGATAACTTAGGTATATGTATGGGCATATATCTAAGTAGAGGTTATCTGTTGAGATCTACTTTGTGGTTATCCTTGTTGTTTTTAGTGAGACGTTGAGGGTCTCGGGGTTCCTACTGAGTATCGTTATACTCACCCCTGCACGGGCTATGCCCGCACCTCGTTGTGTTGGTTGCAGACGACGGGTAGTGCTGACGGAGGCCGAGTGTTCGAGGACTGGTCGGTACCCGGAGGTGGACTACACGACGAGTCAGTACCCGGAGGTGGACTACACGACGTGACGACTCACAGAGGAGGTTTACAGACGAGAGCGTGGAGGAGGCTATCTGTACCTACCCTTCAGGTATGATCCGAGGAGGACGACCCAAGAGCTGCTTCCTTCTTCCAGCTGTTTTTCTTTTTGTTGTTGTACCTTGTTCAGTTGTAGTCTTACTTTCTTTTGGGTTTTTATTCTGGCCCATTTACTTTTCAGCATTTCTTTTGTACTTAGTGTTTTGCTTCTGCTTGTACTCTATGGTTCTTGTTTTCTTTTATAAAGGCAATGCCTTCCCAATTATCGGGATTTTACGCCTTTGGTGCCAGTCTCCAGCCCCTGGCCTATGGAAGGCGGGCTTGGGGTAGTCACGGCACGGGCCCCGAGGACGGGTCGTGACAAATTGGTATCAGAGGGATTCGGTTCTACCACAGAACTTATAACTCTGATGTTTCTTTCTGTGAAGCAATAGTGTTAAGATTACCGAGTGTGGTTTTCAGTTCAGGGAGTCAGTGTTGGTGCGGGCGGCCGACGTATCCATACACCAGGACCCTGACAACTGATTTCTGACTTTGTGCACGAAAACACTGATTGCGTGTGTGTTTTCCAGAAGTTTTATTTAAATTCCAGCTCAAACCAGGTCAGCTCACCAGGTATAATATTTTGACTGTGTCACGTTGTTTCTTTCAGGATGCCTCCCCGTGGACGACCAGCTAGAGCCCCAAGAGTGGTGCGTACTGACAGCCCGCCGAGCGACGAGGCCTCAGTACAGGGCCCTATCCCAGTTGAGGCACCAGCGGAGGCACCAGCGGTACTACTACCCGTTGGGCCACCGATGCCACCAGCCCCAGCAGCAGAGGATGCACGTCGCTTGAGCGCACTGCATGAGTTTCAGCGCCAGAGGCCACCCAGGTTTCAGGGAGGGACGGACCTGTAGGAGGATGAGGATTGGCTGGAGGTTGTGGTGAGAGTCTTCAAGCTAGTGGGGACGTCGACAGATTTCATGGTGATCCTTGCGCCAGCCTTCTTCAGGCAGCAGCAGGCAGATGGTGGAGCATGATGCTCCAGATGCATGGCGAGGAGACACTTCTATGGGCAGACTTAGAGTGCCTGTTCCGGGCAGAGTTTGTACCATCCACCCATCAAGCGGTGCTTATACAGGAGCTACTTCAGCTGCGGCAGGGCAGCATGTCAGTGGTGCAGTACTCAGCAAGATTCACAGACCTCTCACGCTACTCTACAGATATGGTACGGGACCTGTTCTTCAGGGCCCGAACCTTCGAGAAGGGGCTCAGGAAGGTGATCAGAGCTTCGGTTGTATCGCACAACATTCCGACGCAGACAGGAGTGTTGGAGCGAGCCCTCTTAGTGGGGAGTTTCCTTGATGAGCAGTCTCCAGTAGCAGGACCGACCACTAGCCGGAATGCGGCAGAGTCTTCTGTAGCGGGCAGTAGACAGATAACGCAGGGGTCCAAGAGGACCAGACCAACAGGTGGTCGATCGCGTGACTCAGGGTCGGTAGTGAGGGGCACCAAGGGAAGTGATAGAGCCAGACCTGCCATGAGGTGTTACTCCTGCGACGGAATTGGTCACATAGCACGTGACTGTCCGAACCGCCATGCAGATGACCAGCAGTTAAATGAAGAACCTTTGAGGCAGAGGCAGAGGTTCGATCAGGGCGGCCATGGTAGAGGAGTTGGCCGGGCAGCTGAAGGTGGACGACGCTTCGGGATGTTGCCACCACCACCTGGAGGCTATTGACCCTGTTGCTTGGGTTTTTTTGATGTTTGTCTGTAGTTGCTTTGTGTCTTGTACTATGAGCTGCAATAATAAAAAGACACTTATCATTGTTTGCTTTCCTGTCCTTTTGTTTGGTTGATACTGAGTGGTCCCGGTTAAGACTGTTGACTTGACCCTCATTTTTGAGTTTTCTACTGAAGGAGACCTAGTGACCAGACACTGATGCCGATAGTGTGACTCGACCCTTGGAGGCGAGAGTGACAGTTGGATCTCTTGGTAGTTACATCGAGGCCTTACGACGTCATCCATGGCATGAATGCATCATTCATGTCAGGATTGAATGTATTAGGCTACGAATGTGGTTCATCCAGGGGATGAGACCAGATTTCTCTTATCGGCAAAGAAGAAATCATAGCAGCTCTTAGGAGACTATATATGGTCCAGGTCATCCAAGAGCGGATGAGGACGTCAAAGGGCCGACAGAAGCCTTATGCTGACAGGACTTGGAGGCCTCTAGAGTTCGAGGATGACCATCACGTCCTTATACGAGTCTCACCTCGACGAGGTTTACGGAGATGTGGCCAGGGAGGAAAGTTATCTATGAGGTTCAAAGGACCTTTCTAGGTCCTCAGCTAGGTAGGCTAGGTGGTTTACCGCTTGACCCATCCACTTCAGTTGCACTAGGTGCACGACATTTTCCACGTATCTCAACTGAGGAGATACGTGCTCGACCCTCTTCATATCATTAACCATGAGGATTTGGACGATGGCAATGGGGTTTCTTTCACGGAGGTTCCAGTGGGGATCGAGGATCGACAGGAGTGGATCCTATGAGGACGATCGATTCCTCGGGTGAGCTTTCTTTGGCAGTACGGGAACCTCCAAGTAAGCACATGGGAGCGGAAGGCTCAGATGCGTGCTCAGTACCGCCTTTTTTTCCCTATGTTTGTGGTGAAGCTTTACGGGGACGTAAATCCCTATGGTGGGAGTAATGAAAAGACCCATAAAATTCAAGGGAAATTTTTTCTTAATTTTCTTTGGAATTTTACAAGAACAAAGTTTCTAACGGCACCTGATTCCAAGGCCTGGTGTGCCCGGAATCAATTTTCGAAGTTGGGCTCGGGTACGTTCAGTGAACGAACGAGCGGGTTTTTCTAACTTTTGAACCGGTGCCGGGAATTGAATTCTGAGGGCACCGATGAACTCGTAGCGCCGATATTCGCTTAAGGAGACCTTTTCCGAGGTTTCGTTTTATGCGGAATGAAAGTTAGTTTTGGGGAAAATTTGAAGAAGTTAAATAAATTGTGAACACAATTTATTTTATTCTTTTTTTAAACCATGTTGGTTATGTCCTCCCAAAGGGAGTTAGGGGTGGGACCCACATCCACTTAACCTCCCTTGAGAGGATTAAGTGTGGTGGGGCCCACACGAACCCTAACTCTTCAACTCCCCTTTAAACTCCCAATAACCTCTCCTCTATTTAATTTTTGACAACTTGTGTTATTAATTAAGTTGAGTGACTTAATTTCAAACTTTCGAATTTCAAAGTGGTTTAGTTGTGTAAATAAAATAAGCCTTAGACTTATTTTATTTTTGGTTAGAGAGTTGTCTCCTTGAGAGAGTTGGGAAGTCTTATTCGTCTTCTTCAAACTCAACGAAGAACGCGAAGAACACTGTTCTTCAATGAAGAACTTCTCCGTCGAAGAACACGGTCCTTCCGCGACGCCGTATCCGCGACGCGACATACTTCTTCCACGCTGTCTCTTCCGCGACGGTTTTCCGCGACGGAATCGCCGTCAAAGAACTTTGAATCCTTGCTTCACGAAGTCGACGTTCTTTCCCCACGACGCCCGACCTCCGCGACGCTCGTCTTCCGTGGGTTGTTGACGAACACCGCTCTTGAAGCTGAGGTAGGGGGATTTTGTTATTTATTTAATTATTCTGTTCTTGATACTAGCATGTCGAACTTGTGGATAATCGAATAAATTCTATCTTTTAACGAGCGGGGGACCGGACCGCACAAACACAGCCGAACCCCCCCCCCCCCTCATTTGTTCATGATTGTTTCTTGCAGATGGAACGAGATGGCGTGGTGTCGTCGCACCACGCGGGTATCCTACGGCAAGTATTGCGCGGCGCCGTCATGCCGCGCCGTGGAAAGAAATCCAAGAACACGACGTCGTCGCGTCACGTCGAAGGAAGTCGAAGGCACCGCAGCCGGAGCGGGGCCGCGACGGAGGGGAGCGGTTCCATCGCACCACGCCGGACGATGAAGGTCGCGGCCGGTTCTGGGCCATGGCGGAACAAGATGACCGACGGCCAGCCGGGCCGCCGGTGTCGGAAGCCAGAAGGGGACCGGCCTTTGCCGGTCCCGTTGAGGAAGAACCGGCCGGCCGGTCGGGCCGACCGGAAGGGAGAAAAATTGGGGGAATTTAATTCCCCCAGCCCGCGAAACGGCCCCCATAATGGGGGGGGGCGTTTCACAAAGGGGGGCAGGTGCCCCCCCCCCCCCCCCATTTCTCAATCAGCTCGGTCGAAGGCCGAGCTGGCAGCGCGCCCGGCGTGCTGCCTTGAGCCGGACCGGCGCCTGGCCGGTCCTCTAGGCCAGGTCGGGCCGTACCAGGCCGGGTCGACCCGGTTCGGGCCAGCCGGGGGGGTCTCGGGCCGGGTCGGCCCGGGCCCAAAACCCCTGATACCGAACAGTTTGGATTCAAATGTGCGCAACTTGGGCTGCGGACCTCCAAACGATGCGCTGTCAGCGGGGATGCGATCCTTGGGTCGAGACGGTCGTTTCGGTTTAGCACACTCAAGGTTTCGGAGAACTTTGGGTTCGGCCGGGTTGGTTCGTACACGAAACCAACCGGGCCCTCGGAGCGCAAACGCTCGTAACTTGAGTTCCGGACGTCTGAATGACGTGTCGTCGACATTGTTGTTTTCCTCTAAGTGAGACGGATCTTTTGGCATATTCCGCCCAAGGTTTGGACGCAGGTGGAGTACGGTCGGGTTGGTTTTGCCTTAAAAACCAACCAGGCCCCTGGAACGAAAAAGCCAATAACTCTCAGACCGGGCGTCCGATTGACGCGTCGTCTGTTGCGTTGAGTTCCTCTTGACGATACGGAACTTTTGGCATCCTCCGCCCGAGATTTGGATGCAGATGGAAAGTGGCCGGGTTGGATCTCACCGAAATCCAACCAGGCCCCTGGAACGGAAAAGCTGATACCTTTCTGACAGAACGTCCGTTTGGCAAACCGTCAACGGCGTTGGTGATCTCGTTGATAAACGGTCCCTATGAGTATACCCTATGAGAGTTCGGGGTACAGTTGAGATACGGTCGGGTTTGGTTCGCTCACGAAACCAACCGGGCCCCTGGGACGAAAAGGCTAATAACTCACAGACCGGGCGTCCGATTGACGCACCGTCTGTTGCGTTGAGACACCTATGACGAGGAGGTCATTTGAGATACTTCTTCGTGGGACTTTGAGATACTTGGAGTATCGACTTATAGCTCGTGGAGCGGACCCTCCCGGAGACGAGCGTACGGAGTACGGAAACCGAGTAGCCGGCAGAGACCTGAATACTGCTTGTCCGATTCGATTCGGAGTGACTTACGTAGCCCAGTGGGGAGCACTACTTTGTGAGGTGGCAGACCCATAGTGGAGGAGAAATACTATGTGAGGTGGCAGACCCGCGGTACTCGACATGAGGATTACCTCTGTAGGCTATGAGGGGGGAGCACTACTGTGTTGGGTGGCAGACCCCGGCGGGAAGCACTACTGTGTGAGGTGGCAGACCCGCGGTACTCGACAGGAGGAGTACCTCAGCAGTCTTAGGTTAGCGAGCAGTACCTCGGAGTCATGACAGGACCACTGTACACTCCAGAGACGGAGCTCTTCAGCAGTTACAGTTTTGATAATGAAAATCCAAGTTTGAGCTGAGACTTTTGACCTTTGTGTTTACCTCATGATTGAGGTGGGTCACTTGATAACTTAGGTATATGTATGGTCATATACCTGGGTGGTGGTTAAATGTTGATTTCACAATCCTTATGATTCCTCATGATTGAGATGGGTTACTTGATAACTTAGGTATATGTATGAGCATATATCTAAGTAGAGGTTATCTTCTGAGATCTACTTTGTGGTTATCCTTGTTGTTTTTAGTGAGACCTTGAGGGTCTCGGGGTTCCTACTTAGTATCGTTATACTCACCCCTGCACGGGCTATGCCCGCACCTCGTTTTGTTGGTTGCAGACGACGGGCAGTGCTGACGGAGGTCGAGTGTTCGAGGACTGGTCGGTACCCGGAGGTGGACTACATGACGAGTCAGTACCCAGAGGTGGACTACACGACGTGACGACTCACAGAGGAGGTTGACGGACGAGAGCGTGGAGGAGGATATCTGTACCTACCCTTCAGGTAGGATCCGAGGAGGACGACCCAGGAGTTGCTTCCTTCTTCCTGTTGTTTGTCTTTTTGCTGTTGTACCTTGTTCAGTTGTAGTCGTACTTTCTTTTGGGTTTGTATTCTGGCTCATTTACTTTTTAGCATTTCTTTTGTACTTAGTGTTTTGCTTCTGCTTGTACTCTGTGGTGCTTGTTTTCTTTTATAAAGGCAATGCCTTCCCAGTTATCGGGATTTTACGCCTTTTGTGCTAGTCGCCAGCCCCTGGCCTATGGAAGGCGGGCTTGGGGTAGTCACGGCACGGGCCCTGAGGACGGGTCGTGACAAATGATCCATGGATCATTTTTAATATCCCTGATTCCATACTTATTTCTTACTATATGTTTTTTCATTTGAGATTTTATGTCCTTATACCATGATTAATGGACTTCTCATATTGTTCCATGTTCCTCTTCGTATGAAATTTCTTACATACCCATGTTTTACCATATTCTTCTGATCTAAACCATGATGAAATGTTAGTAATTTTTCCTTTATTAAGAATTTGATTATGTATCTTACTTATATTTATATTTCCATTGGTATGAACATGAGTGTAATATATGATAAGTCCTGAAGGTGTTTTTTTTATTGTTTGATTATGAAGAAATATTCACAATTTTTATTAAATAATTTTCTTATGTAACTATTTATAAAATAAACTGAACAGAAAGGTTATTTCAATTGTGTGAGACTATTTTGAGACATAATACTAATGTGAAATTTTTAAATTTTATCTTGGATAATCACAATAGTTATAAAATACAATTTCTAAAAGTATGTTTTTTTAATATAGGACCTTGGTGTGTGGGGTACCTCAAATTATGTGGTTAGATAAATATATACCCAAACATATTAAACCTATTATAGTGCCCTTGGATCAATGTATGAGATCCCATATAGGGGTGGGGTGAATCCGCGATCACTTTATTAGAAGAAAGTTTCTTAACTTTATGAGTAAAATTTCATAACCTTTGAAAACATATCAGAGTTATGATCCAATAAAATATAAATCTCAACCTTACCATCCTTATGAAACAAATATAATGAGATATTCATGAAATATATTTACAAGGTTTGGAAAAATGCGTACTAATTTCCATATAGATTATCCCCACCAATATAGATACGTTTTCAGACATTTTGAGGATTATGAAGGTATAGGCAATAACTGGTTTTTCACCAATAAATTCATTCCTTTAGCAAACCCTTATTATAATCCCAAAAAACATATATTTTACCATATTTGTTATACCCATTGACTTTATTTCTAATATCTACTTCCTTTTTATCTGGTTATACCCCACAAGAATTGATTTATTTTAGAAACTCGTTATACTCCAATGTTACAAGATCATTCTTTTGGATTTTCAGATCCATTGTAGAAATAAATTCTCCTCCTCCACAAGAAAGTTGGATCATATTTACTTGTCCATAATCTTAAAGATCTTAAAAACACACTTGAGATTCTGTTGGTCTTAATGGTTCCTCCTAATAATATTTTTACAACTTCACTAAAGAATCCCTTAGAAAGTGTTCATTTGATCAACCTATGTCTGGTAACCCTCTATCTGATGGGTCTCTATTTTATGATCCTCGCAATTCTTTAGTATACCTCTCAACATCCACAATAGCATCATTCAATTAATTGATCTAATGTATCACCATGTCAGAGAGAAATCTCTATTTGATGAGATTCATGCTTTGACTAAGTAGAAACTCAGTCGGCCAAAATCAACTTTCTCACAATATGATATAAGTTCACTAAATATATAAGCTTAAAAAAGTAAAAATGGTTCTAATATTATAAAATAAATAAAACCTCAAAGTTTTATATTTTTATAAGTTTGAATTATCTTATGTTATAACTCACTTTCACACCTTTATGTAAGAGCTCCATAAATTATAAAATGCCTAAAACCAATTTCACATTCCTCCTCATAAAAATACCAAAACAGAATATATTGCTTGTTGAAAAAAATTAGATTCCTATCATGTATTTTGGGACATTCTTGAATACACTGTATGTTTCTTCAAAGATTCCCCTTTCTTCAAACATCCTTAAAATTTGTGTTTAAAGAATTTTTTAAAGTTACCATGATCTTAGAAAGATATCAAACATTGTATGACTAGCTTCATCATCAATATATTATGAGAACATTACAAAGATATATAAAGCATCTCAAAATCTCTCTACGGTATAATTTCATCTAATGAATTCATAAGAAAATTTATCCAGTTGGTTATTCTGATCATAAACATCACTTCTCCACATTCTTTTTTCCAGATGACATTTACGGTCAACCTACATCATCAATTATTTCACCATTTCTATTCACAAACATTATACATCTGATGGACTTAAAATATTATCTGATGGATCTTCATGTTATCTATATAAACAATTTAACATATCAAAATATCCTTTCGTCACAGGCTTAATATCCACAAAATTTTCTATCTAAAAATAATGTAAAATATTTTCTTATTTATATTCATCTGATAGATCTTTATTTGATAAACTCAATCCAGTAACTTTACATCAGCATCACTTTTTCACACACTTTTAAAAATCCTAAAAACATCTCCACATGAATTTTCTTTCTGTATTTTCATATATATTAGATTATTACATTAGATACCATATATTTCTCCCCCTTTTACTTCTTTAAAACTTTTAAAAAAATTTAAAAGCTCGTATTCAAATTCTTCTCACAAATGTTCATTTGATTTCATCATTCCCCCTTTTCAAAAATGTTGATTTGGA
Organism: Viscum album; assembly: GCA_963277665.1. Lineage (NCBI taxonomy): Eukaryota > Viridiplantae > Streptophyta > Magnoliopsida > Santalales > Viscaceae > Viscum > Viscum album. The sequence continues at coordinate 67,446,121 of OY728127.1, read as the reverse complement.
TTATTTATCTATTTTATGTCTAATTCTCTTGTGAAATATTCTTTTAAAAGTTATTCTTGATGAAAAAAACTTCTATTTTTTACATCAACTTGTACTTTTCTCAATTTGTACATATGTGTACAAACTTGTCTTGGTTCATTTAAAAATTCATGATGTTATGACCATTCTGAACACTATAGAAACATTTTATTTATTATTTATATTTCTTATAATCTTTTATAAAGATTGTTCTTGCAACTTACTTAATCAACTTCCTTATGTAAATTTCCTAAGAAACATACCTTAGAGACTTTCTCTTCTCACAAACATATCCATGTTTATTAAATAACATTTACTCTAAATAGATATTGATATATTGATAAAAATGACCAAAATACACTTGGTATTAACAATATCTACATTTTTTAGTTTACAATACCCACCCAAAACAAAACTAACTTTATCATCAACATGTGTACTCAAATATTTCTCTCCATATGATGTTTGAATATTCTTGCCCAACCTACTTTATTTCTTCACATTATTAACATTCAAATTCAAAGGGGTTATCGTACTTTATCTTTTTTTATCTTATATTCATAAAACCTTTCCTCTCAAAATATTAAAACTGCATGATTTTCATAAAAAAGAGACTTTAACTAAAAACTCTAATCCTACGTGGGAAAACCCATTGTAGAAAAAATATTATATAATCATGGTGAAAAATATTGTCCATAAAATTTATTTCATGTAATAAATCCTTAGGATAATTGTATGAACTTTATTTTGGGGGAAATCTAAGAAATATTTTAAGACAAATCATGTACCCATCTCAAAAAACATATCAAAAGATTTCATGTGTAGATACACATCTGCACAAACTTCTCATCTTTCTTGACATTAATTTTTTTTATGAAATGTAATGTCAAAAAACCTATGGGCTATGTAAGGGTTCCCCTTAAACCATTAAATGTTGGATTATCATAAATAAATAAAAACAATAACTTCAAGCCTTTTGGGTTGATACTCACACCTCTGATTCATTAGATTCACTCCTCCTCAAGGTTACAACATCATTCCTCTTTATGGTTGTAATAATGTTTCATGATGAATATATCATGTTTTCTATAAAAATTATTTGTCCCTCAAGTATCTTCCTTAATTATACTCCTTCAATTCACATTTTTTCAATAAAAATAAAAATTTACTTTAGTAATAAGGAGGAACCTCAGTTTTCCATAGAAGAAAAGTTCAAAATGAGAATATTTTTTTAGTCTTGACGTCTTCTTCTTCTCTTTGTATTTTTCATTGGATGTGTCTTCCTTTTTTGATTATCCTTCTAATATTTTGTAAAATATTTCTTCTCAAATATATAATTTTCAGAAGAAGTGGTCAACTTTTCTTTGGTTTTATTAAAAAATTACCTTGAGTTTGAAAAATACTCTTCATAAATTCTTCTTGTTCTAATAAGATGGTTATCCAAATTTATGTAGAATTAACATATTTCCCAAATCTCATGGACTTTTAATAAATTTTTAAACAACCATATTTAATAATTTTCTATTTAATTTTTTCTCCACATTAAAAACATGATATATAATGGATTTTATTTCTTCTTCCAATGTTCTATCCACTACCATTTTCTCTTAACAAATAACTATGCACACATTATTTCATTACCCAACTCTCTTACGCTTCTCAAATTTCTTAACCTGATTCACTTTCTTAAACATAATTTCCTTCTAAAATTTATTAATAATTTCATTTTTCACGGTTAAGGGTTCTACATTATTCACCTTCTAAATTTTATTTTCGTCCTAAACTTTATTTCCAGAAAATTTTGTTTTTTCTTCTCAATATATATTCCTCTTGATTCATAACTATTTATAGGTAGAGACATCTTGTACTATCTTGAATAATCCATCTTCCTAATAACTCCAAAATACTTGTTGTGACTTCCGATTATAGATTTTTTATAAAACTAATAGTATTGATCTAAAGTTTTTTAATTTTTTCATTAAATATGGGAAACTTTCTTCAAGGTGATCCATTCTTGAAAAATTCTACACTTTCATAGAATAATTTGATTTCTCATAAGTCTTCACTTCTTCAGCATCACTATAAGTGGAAGAAATTTTTTATTTTTATTAATTAAGAATGTAAATAACTTACTTCTATAAACCATTATTTTTACCATCATTTGAAGTTTCTACTTTAACCTCAACTACATTGGTTAAGTCTTATCTCATATTTATTAAGTCAATTTTTATTGTAAGAAATATAGATTGTGTTTTTATAAACTCTTCTAATTTTTTATTGAGGATTTATTTGAGAACATTTACAATATTCTTGACTTTAGTTATCTTTAACTTGTTCTTATTAATATCCTCAACCAGAGTCATTTCTTCAATGTTCATATTATCATAACTAGTTTCCCTTATTGAATATTATAGAAAGAAGAGAAATACGTATGTTTAATATTATACTTCTTCCTTTACCGATGAATTAAATGTTTCATATTTAATTTCATTATCTCTAATATTCCTCTTTATCAGTGATTCTAAGGACACTTCACATGCATCCTTTTTCTTGAATTTTTTTACTCATCTAATATTCATTGAGAATATTACGATGTTCACCCAGAGAAAAATATTAATGAAATTATAAATATAATTCCTTGTATCAAATATATCTAGAAATGTTTCATAATTTTTTTAACAATAGTTTTATCTTCAATCTTTCCTCCCAAACCTCTGATATTTCTAATAATTTCATTAACAATAGTAAAGTATTCATAAATAATTTCTTCATATTCCATATTAACTTCTTAAAATCTAATTTTTTGTATTTGTAACATATTTTCCTTACTATTAACAATTGATTAATAACTTCTTCTCAACTTATCATACATTTTCTTAGTTATTGGTAAGCCTATAATATTTTTATAAACATTTCAAATTACAACCACTTTCATGGAATTCTATGATTTTCCAAAAACATTCAAATATATCGTATTAGTATTTGTTATAGTTGTTTCATAAATGATATGAAATACCAATGTTGCTTCATATATAACTTTAATTATATAATATATAAGATAGAATAACATCATATTCTTCCAACTATGATAATTTATGCCCTAAAAAGTTATAACACCCCTTGTATTCATTGTAGTTTAATTCTCTATTATCTGAGTTGGATCATTCAATGGAAATCAACCCTCTTTTAACACTTTTAGTTTTGTTGGATTGATGCATGAGATCACTAATAGGGGAGGGGGATAATCAGTGATCAGTTTTTCTTTTATAAGAATTTTTCCTACCTTTATAAAGAATCATTCATAACATATGAAAACTTGTTTGAGTTATGATACACTAAAATATAAATCTCAACATTACCTTTTGTATGAAACAAATATATAGAGATATTAACACATGATATTTACATGATTTGGTAAAAATTCATACTTCTTTTTATGCTAGATTTACCCAAAAACATTGATTTTTTATAAACTACTTTTAAGATTACAAAGGAAAATGAATCAACTAGTTATATACTTTAGTAATCATTCCTCCATCTAACCTTGGTTTTACACCCCTGCAATCTTCTCTTATTATGTTGTTGATTATACCATCCTCCAACTGTACTTCTGGTATCCACTTACTTCACAATGAGTTACACAACCCATCCAATGATACTCTTAAACAATTGTGCATACCCCCAACTAATATATCCTTTTTTATTATTTACTGATCTTCTGTAGAATGATATTCTCTTCCACTATAATAAAGTTGGATAAATTTATCTATGTACAAATTTCAAGATATTAAATAACTTTCTTAAGTATCTTTTTGACACGAAACATCTTACTAATATTTTTTAGACTTGTATATGCAAAATTTATGTTTTTCATAACTTTAGTGAAATAAACCCTTATAAAATGTACATATGATCGACCTCCATCATATTACCCTCATTCTTATGGGTTCATTGGATGGTTCTATATCTGATTCCCCTCAATGAGCTAGATTTCTCCTTATTATGTTCAGAGTACCTGCAACATATGACTTCATCTAATGGACATCCTTAGGATAAAGAAAGATTTTTTCTATTCACTTCCTACCATGATTGAGTTGAAACATAATTGTCCTAACTCAAATTCTTACTTATATAATGAAGGTTTGTTGAGTAGATCATCATTAACCTAGAAGTAAACAGTGCTTGGAATCTCCTCCTATCACAAAAACAATAGATTGTTAAATTTTTATATGTATGAACATTGTTAAGTAAAATAGTTCCTTCAACCCTTTATATAGGTTCTCCCAAAAATAGAAATGGTGGGAAACCAATTTCACTTTCCCACTCACCAAACTTTAAAAACTCAATATCTCACTTATTTTATTTTTTTTGGAATTCTTATAAAATCTTTAGAAGCATTCTCAAATACTCTTGATGTTTTTTGAATAATTACCCTTATATCAAAATTCCTTAAACATAGTGTTTAATGAACTTTTGAAAACATTCCTAACCATGGAAAAACATAAAAAATTCAATAACTTAATTCAGAATTCGTATATTATAAGTACATTATAATTCTATGAAAAGATTCTCAAAATATCTTTTCGATGGATGTTTTTATAAAGAATTTATAATAAAAATCATCTAGTAAGTTTTTCCGATCACAAGACATAAATGTTCTACTTTACTTAATCCAACAGACATTTTTTTTGTCAACCAGCCTCATTTTTCTCTTTTCCTCTTTAAAAACATTCTATATTTTTTGGAAATAGTAAATTTTTTTCCAATGGAACATCCTTTTCTCCATAAAATCAGTTTAACTTATCTCAATATTTTTATTCCAATTGTTTAATCTCTTAATGAATGTTCATCTAAAAACATCTTGATATTTCATCTGATGTTTATCAATATGTTGGATCTTTATTCAATGGACTTCATTAACTAACTTTCCTTTAGCATCACTTTTCACTAACTGCACAAATTCATACAAACTTTCCAACATGAATTTTCATTTTGTATTTACTCTGATATTTGAATGTGACTTCACATGCCTTCTAATTATCCCCCTTTGTAATTATTTGAAATTTTTACCATAGTATAAAATCTCATAAATGCATTCTAATCACAAATTTTTGTCTCATTACATTATCCATACCTTTAATAAATTTTTATTCTTCTTCTTCATCCTTGGTATATTTTATGACCTTATTAAATCTTCTCACAAAACATTCATCTAGAAAACTAAAAATTATTCTTTTATTCTTTTTCATGGAAATTAGTCACTTTGTATAAATCTGTACATAGATTTCTTGGATCATGATATAATTCATCATCTTAGGTACATGATTGAACAACATAGAATCAACTGGCTTATCAACAAACTTTCATATACACCTTCATAAGTAATGTTCCTACCACTTTCTAAAGAAACATCTTTAATCAACTACCTTGGGAAAATTTCTAAAGAAACATTCTCTTTTCAAAAACGTCTCCATATTTATTAGGTAAATATTTCTCGAAACACATATTTATATATTGAAAACAAAATAAAAAAACATTTTCCTAACACCTACAATATCATAAATCATACCATGTATTTTATGAAAGTAAGGTTACATAACTATGACTTTCAGAATTTGGAACACATTATCTCAAAAATAAACTTGTATTGTAATACTTCACGAGTATTTAACTATGTTCCTAAACTATCCTTGAAAATAAAATTTTCTTAAACATCACTTTAGCCCTAAAATAACCAATAATAAAAATAACGAAAACACCAAATAATATATAAAATTAACATATTATCACCCACCATAGGTATTTACCACCATAAAAACTCATTAATTATTATCACCAAAAAAATTCTCAATATATTGTTATTATGTATGATACTCTCTCTCCCTCTTCCACATATCCTATATAAATACCTTCTAATTCAACAACAATCACACTAGATGAATTATTTATCAACACAATTTATTCCATTGATAGATGATGAATTAAAATTTCTTTTTTGGAAAAGTTATTTTAGGATCCAAATCAGTTACTCCCCAAAAAAGAATAAGAGATGGATCTTATTAGTAAATCCTATGTTAGGAAATATTGAATTTATTGTGAATAATAAAAAATTAATTAAATTCAAAATGATATAATATATATATATAAAGTACCTAAATGAAAAAAAATGATTTGATGTAACGAGGCCCTTGCTTCCCCCATTTTTCATGTCATCATTTGACCAACAGAGGTGGCACTCCCTAGATAACTTCATCTCCCACCAAGAACATTAGTGGTTATTAATGAAAATCAATAATGGATTTGTTACAATCCTAGGATTTAAACATTCTCTTCTTCACTAATTGTTTTGTATTAGAAGTATAATAATCAAGGTTAGGTCAAACGAGATATTTCTCTCTAGTCCCAACCCAATACTACAATAATCGTCATTATTTAATATAAATTTAATTGAAATATTCCTTATGAATCAAAGAAAGATAACTATTACAATAAGATAATTGAACTGAAGGAACATGATCCCCCCATGATCTTAAAAATTATATCACCGATTCTCAAACTATATCTATAACATCATATATTTTATATGAATATTCTCATTAAATTTTCCCCTTAAATTATAAATTTTAATGTTAAATGTATAGATTTTATTTATTTTTAATAATATAAATATACATTTCTTACCAATTATTAATTTTCTATGACAACATTAAATTTATTTTTATTTAATAAATATTTAATAAATTAAAAAAATAAAACCATATAGGGTGTCCCAGACTCTCACTCTTATATATGGTGCTAAAAACAACTTACTTAACAAACTGTCATTGATACACATAAAAAATTTCAAAATATTTATCGAATAATGTAAAAATGTCATTCCACGTAACCTTTTTAGATTTTGATTTTTATATAATTAAGACAAATATTAAATCGTAGAGCCAATGTTCTTTGTTTAAAAATTATATTTTAACTATTACATATGAAACTACATAATCAAAAGCGAGTCTTCAATGTCTCCATTAAATTCTCGACACTCAATACTCTTCTAGACATATCATACATATTACATTTCTTCAAAACCTTGGGAAATGGAAAAATAAGAAAATGGTTGAGCTAAAATGTTGGGTAAGGATAAACATAAGTGATAATAGTTAATGATCTTAAATGATAATAAGATAATTATATGAGTATAAAAAAGATACATAATAAATTCAAACCCAATAGAGCCTAGAACATATATAATGATTTGTGAAATAAGGAAAATCACATGAATCAATTGATTATGGAATCATTTTTTAATAAACATGATCCATGAGAGAGTAACATATAGATACTATAAAAATGGGGCACAAAATTTAGAATATAAAAAATCAACTTCAATAGTCACACACTCACACCTATGCTTTTAAGAAATTAAATTTTTCCTATGTATGCATGTCTCATCCGATATAAAATTCTAACCAATGCATTGGTGGGAAACATAAGACCCCACCCATTATCCATACATACATATGTGTGTCACTTTAAGTCATTCATTTTTCATGATATAATTAATACATGGAAAGAAAATGGTTTTCATTCGTTAAATCATAAATGAAATGTGAAATAAAATGGGTTTCATATCATTTTAAAATACAAAAAAAAATAATTTTTAATTCCATCAATAATCTTAAAATGATAATCCCATAGAAAATGAATGGGTAACAAAAAATATTTGAAAATATTCTAGGAAAATATACATAAATCAGGATAATAAATAATATGGTATGTACACCATATAGATAAAGAGTGTACATTTTATTAAAAAATTTCTCTAATAAATCGATTAATTTAATATAGGTGAAAACCCTTCAAAAAATGAAATGAAAAATAGTTTTTTCACAAGGGAAATGAATTTGAATAAAAGATTCTACTTAACATAGTAGATTTTTATTCAAGAAAAAGTAGTTATGTCTTGTTCCTTCTATAGAGAATAAAATTAAATAAGTTATTCCAATAAAGAATATGGAAGGTAATATTTTGAGAATATCCTGATCAAGTATAAGGTGTGTTAATAGACAAGAATTTATGAAAAAATCACTTTTTATGTTCGTTAAAAAAATTGTTTTGTAAATAAGAAACATGTGTGACTATGATGAATCTATTATCATTTTGTAACACTTTGGAATATTTTGAAGAATATATACAAAGTTGGGCATAAGTTCATCATGGAATTAAGAACCCGGGAAGTCTTGGTGTTGATATGTTAAAAATATTATACATACTATATGACACACATATAGTTTTTTAGTAATAATGGAATAACTCTCAGATGGTGTATCAGATGAATAACTGAGACCTTCATTAAATTAATAACATTGGTTTTACACCAACTATGACCTCCTTCTTTTATGCATCATACACTTTGATATAGTCTTATCATGGGATGACAAATGAATCAAATTAATTTATTAATTAAATTGTATTTTAATGTTCAAAACCATAATGAAACTTCCTTTATAAACACTTATTTGTTGAATTACATAGGGTTATCCACATAACTTTAGAGGACTAAGATGACAGAGAGAACTCTGGTTTCATGTGAATTGTCAAAGGATCACAGGTTCATGGATTTACAATCAGTGTATAGTGAGGCTAATCTTCATTGATGGAGTTCTTGTATCTCTCTAATGGAAGTGATATACAAATCTTCCTCTATAAAGATTGATCCAAACCAAGGTAGGTAATTTAATTATGTGGTTTAATCCATGTTTATGAATATATATGAATGTGATTTAATTCAATATAAATAATTTTTTTGATCATTCTTCATTGGTATTTCTAATATTTTTCTCTCTTCTAATATGTAAGAATTTGATATTTATTCACAATTAAATTTTTATTTATTTTATAATCCACCCTGTTCTGTCGATTTAAATTATGATCTCCAAATAAACATAACCATTGGTCAAATATAAATTTGTATTAGGTGCCTTTATACCTTAGTTTTTTGATGTACATCAATTTAATTTCTGTTAGATGATAATTCTAGGATACTTAAGATGATAGATTATTTTGAATTCACTCTTTATCATAATAGATTGTATAGACTAGTTCAATCTTGGGTTTTGCAGATGTGATGGAGGGTTTATAGTGATAATGAGAATTTGACGATGGTTTGGGTATTAGTGAATCTATGAGCCAGACTGAGTGGATCAATCCAAAGGATAAACAATGGGAAATTCTAAGAAATTAGTTGTTAGAATCTAGTCATCGACGACATTGGTGGTCTAACCATAGCATGATGATTGTAGTTTCCAAGATTCGGACTATGTGGCACCTAAGGATGGAAATAATGATTTATTTTCTTAAGAAGAACATCCCAAGTATTACTATTGACCTTACATTTATAGAGGTTATCCCCATTATGGGAGCTATGTATGATATTTAAGGAGAAAAATATGAAATTAGTGATACAAGTGAATCCTTATGAATAGGTTGGAGTTTTTATGAAATTCTACAATATAAGAAGTGTTCTATATAATAACACATTCTATATAGACCCCTCTATTAGGTGGAAATGTTTACGCAATGAATTAAATAACACACACTTTGTGAGTGTCTTATATTTTGTGTTACCCTTATCTGGCTATCTCCATGTGTATATAGAGTTAACACATAGGGTTTTTTGTGGCTCCAAACATCATTTTTAAACGAGAATACATCATGTACTTCATAAAGTTGACAAGCTTGGGTAGATGGTGCATGATGAGTTCCATCCTGACATCTTCACATTGTGTGTGGTATGGACTACAACACACGTAATTTTGAATGTTCACTCGATTGAGAAGATGAAAATTTTTGGGTTCTAAGACTACCGCTACAAATACTTTTTTAAAACAACATGTCTTGTATCATGGGGGAGATGCATTTTGTGAGATGGTAGTACATGGGAAGTTCCATACACAATGATACATTCCTTGTACCCCATAGTAAATGCCATGTACCTCATAGAGTATGTTTTAGGGGCCTTTTATCCTCAAACCATCTTTGTTATGAACATGGGTGAGTTCTATAAGACTAGATTTGTGTGGGTAAAGTACATTAGTATATCCTTAGGATGGTAAAATGAGGAATCCCACATAGATAATAAGATGATTGATCCTCTCTATAGGTTAGTTATAGGTATAGTTGGGTATCCCTATGGGTGTATTGGGCCATAATCCTCTATCATTCTTTTCTAATATGGGTTATGTATCCCATTTTTGACATCTAGGGAATATGATCTACTTTCTAGGGGTTAATACAGTGAGGGTTATGTATTTCCCATTGGCCCTGTATGTGATTTCATATTTTTCTATCTATATTTTCATACTTCTAATAATATATATTCTGATTGATTGAGTATCTAGTATGATCCCTCTTAGTTCCTTCATGGTTCTTCATGGAATGACCCAATGACTATATCTTCTCAATGAGTACCATTAGTATAGAGAAACATGACAAGTGGTTTATCTCATCCAAATGTCACCTTTGAGACAATAGTAGAATCCTATGCTAACAGTGAGTATGTGAACTCACCAGGATACTTAGAGTCTCCCTATTAGAATATTTGGTTTATCTTGTTTATTCCATTGGATATTTGATTTTTAGTTGTTTCCCACTTAGATTTTTTTTATCGGTGATTTCGAGGTTTCCTACTAGGTGTGTTTATAGTCACCAATATATGTACTTTTTCTACACATGCCATGTCTTGTGGATATGATAGAACTTTTGATGGATTCTTAAGAGGACTGGGAGCAAGTGGAGTTTAGTTGTGCTAGACGGATTGTGGATAGTTCCATGAGTTTGAATCTTGATAGTAGCCTCCATTTGTTTTCAAGTTAGACACTTTTTTAGTTTTGAGGGATTGTATTTGTCCCTTTTTTCTTTTCTATATAATTTTTCATAATATTATAAATGATTAGTTATTAATCATGTATTTAAAATATTGTTTTTTACCTTTTTATAATTATATTGGTGTATGGAGATCTATGCATGTATATATGTACATTAATATATGACCAATAATGTGTGTGTTATGCCTACTCAGTGCTACAAGCCTGCCCCTGGCCTATTAAAGGTATAATTGGTGGTAATTCATATATTACCATTGTCCAAGAGATATTTGGTGTGTCAGGTAATGAAAGAGTGGAATCAAAGGAGGTTTGGAACTAGGGAAACAATCTTAATGTTTCTTGAGTTAAACTATTAGGATAGGGAACCCAGTGAAGGTGTGGTAGCAGATGTATCTATTCACCAGGACACTAAAACCTGGTTATTGACTCAAAACATATAGTCACTATTTATATGGAAAATGTTGGTGTATAAATAATTTTGGAATAGATTGTGGTTTCATGTTCATTATTGAGTCATCTCCCTAGATATCCTTTTTTACTAGGGTGCATCTAGGATATTTCTATATGCCTCCATGATGAAATCCAGTAAGGATTATTTTGTAGGATTATTATTATGACTCACTTGGTGATGAGGCTTCATTTAAAGAACTAGATTAGGAGTTGGTTCCTATGACTGCAGAGTGAGTTGTACGGACACCCATTGAGAAATATATTAACCCAATTCTGATGGTTTTAGTGGATGATCCCTTTAAATTTTGGAAATAGTTGGTTATGGGAAGTACTGGTCAATGATTCACCTTTACTGAGTGTGTTTCTAGAGTTTTATATGTAGAGGCCACCCGAGTCTCATTGCGAGATAGTCTCCCTCATCATGTTTTAGAGGGCTAGCTTGAGTCTATGGAGTGAGAATTACACCTCGTTGGGACCCCCATTAATAATGGTCAAGTTGGAAAGAATTATCTATGTGGGTGTATGGTGTTTGTGGATCCATGTGTGGTTGATTTTTTTTGTGGCATTAGGCATACAAAGAAGAATTACATTTCCAAATCAATATGTGTTCTCATATGATATGATAACAAAATGTGTCTTAGTTTGTGCCACCTAAAGTGGATAGTGCAAAGGTGTTGAGAATAAGTTCCTTTGATTTATTTGTTTGAGACTATTATCTATCTGCTAAGGTGTTATAGTGGGACCTCATTAGAGAAAACATGTGGGAAAGTAGAAGGATTGATTTAGACACAAAGGTCTTGATACTCGTAGGATCCATGTGTGATTTGAAATATGACGTATTTCCTTACTACTCAAGGTGTAGTTTTAATACACAGTTTCAAGATAATTATTCCCTTTAACACCCATTATTCTAGACCTCTTTATTCCATTAGATCCTTTCAGCTAGACCCTTTCTTATGGAGGATTATGTTGGGGAAGATTTGGTGACTACAAACATCTACCAATTGTGTAGCGTATCCCTAAAAAGAGATAAAGCCTCATTTAGAATATTTATGTTATAGTGATGAGGCTATATGTTTTCCCAAATTTGAAAACATGATCCTTTGATCAATAGATTCTATGTGATTTTAATTTCCTATGCTGGTGTAAAAATTTGAAATAATATTTTATGGGGATGTTTCAGGCTTACATACCCATCGAGAGGTTTACTTCTTCATATAACTACACTCAAGGATGAAAAGATATCTATTCCAACATATCAGATAACCCTATAGAGAAGTGAGAGATGAAGTTGAAGTTGTGTAATCTATATAGAAGAGGTTTTCCTATACCTAGTGTGTTTTTTGGGGCATCCCAATGACTTTATCTAGGAATTCATATGTATGATCAAGGTTATGCAAGGATCAAGGTCACCCAAACTAATTGTTTTTGGGAAGGAGTCTTTACCACATATAATTGATGAATTATTCACCTTGTGTTTAGGAGAAAAGTGTTCCTTTTATTTTGACCTCAAGATGGGTTATCACAGGCTTCAGGTTCAAGAAGAGGATATAAATAAGGTGAATTTCTAAATCCTCAATGGATACTTTTTGTTCTTGGTTATTCAATTTTTCGTTTTTCATTCTTCATAATTGTTTATGGGACTTGTGAACGGAATTTTACAACCCTTATTAGACTAGTTTATGGTAGGATTCATTGATGACTTCCTTGTGTACTCAGTATCATATGTGGAGTATGAGAGACACTTGAGGATGGTTTTGGACATGCTCTGAGAGCACTATCTTTATAAGAATATTTCTAAGTGTCAGTTCTAGATTTGAAATGTGAATTTCTTGGAATAAATCTTCTAAGCCATGGGATTAATATTATATTAAATAATGTTCGAGTCGGTGTTATCTAGGAATCTACCCCAGAGTAAGGCCATAGTGTGGATCTTCCTCAGGTTGTTAGGAATACATTGGATATTCATCATTATTCCTCCAGGATCTGGGAACCTCTAATAGTATTAACTCGAAACGGGTATCCTCTCATGTGGGAACAGAAGTTTTTATATAGATTCCAAGAGTTTCAACCGTTTTGGATGAGTACCGCTATCTTGAAACTTTCAAAAGAGTGTGTTGAGTACGTGTGTTTCTATGTTTCCTCCATAGTTGGGTTTGGATATGTTTTGATATAGTGGAAGGTAGTTATTACTTATGGTTCCTTGTAGTTTAGGTCCCATAGGAAAAAGTACTTTACCCATGATTTGGATTTTATTCGTAAAATTTTCACCTCGGATTCTAAAAAACCCTATCTTAAAAGAGAACCTTCATGACTAGATATCCATTTGACTTACACTTAATTTAATTTAAAATGTATGGATCACATCATTATTCTTTTGGGTATGGATGATGGTACTAGTCATGCTATGATAGGAGGTGTTTAGATATTTTATATATCCCCTTTAGAATTAAATCTAGGTGGGTATTGGCTGTACTAGGATCCTTTGGAATCAATTTTTATAGAAATGGATATAGTTGTATGTTGTTGATCTTATCTCTCGATGCATCATCGACCAGCAAGTGAAGGCCAGAGTGTTGGTATGGGAGTGGAAGTTGGCATGAGTCTCTATGGTTTGTAAGATGGGAATTCCACAATCAAGGGGAGGTCAGGAAGTTATATCAATGATTATAGATTTACTCACCCAGTCAACACACAACCTAGAAAATCAAGAGAAGATCTTAATGAAGAGCTTGGGATTCCTATTCATGAAGGAGTTAGTCCTGCATCATGAAATTTCCTCGATCATTTTACATCCTGATTATCACAGTAGATAATGATTATAGGAATCGTTATTGGAAAATTTGGGGCTCAATTGTGGTTGATCATGTTTTTTCAACACCAAGAAAATTTTCCAGGAATAGCAGACTGTTCAGGTTTTAGAGAACAAGCTTCAGGTTTACATGTGAGTTTTAGTCAAGGTAGCTGACTTTCTATATGGTTTATAGGACCTTTAACCCATTTCTACATAGTGTTAGTGATGTTTCATATAATATAACCCTACAACAAAATTTTTACTCGGAGAATGATGTATTTCATGTGTAAAGTCTGAGGATATATGTGTGCATTCTATTTCACATTTACAATAGGTGTGATCTATCCATTAAGGGTGGAGTTACATTTTGGAGGTTCCAAATAGAATTTGATAACTGGTATGAGAAGACCATTCATGGTAAAATTGGTTCCTTTTGTGATTTTTTATAGAATCATGGGAACCTACTAGGGAGATCATGAGAGTGGGAGATCTGATTACGAGATCATTATCCTTATATATATGAGTAACTTTTTTCTATTCTAGAAAAAACTCCTTGAAGATATGGATAATGTAATGAATTTTTTTTCATTAAGTAAATCATTTGAATATTTTAAATAATATTTCTAAATTTTGTCCTAGATTCAATACAGAATTTAGGGGTCTGAGGATGATCTGGGGGGATATGTTAAAATTATGAAATATCATATATCAGTCACATTTAGTTTTTCAAAACTAATGGAATAACCCTTATATGATGTCTCAAATTTGAAAAATGATAAATATATTAAATAGAGAGAATATTTTTTACTGTAGGTGCCACATAAGTCTTATTAATGAAGGATGATTTGATATTGTGATAACATGAGAGAAATAAATGAATTAAATTAATTGGTTAATTTATTTTTCATTTAATTTTTCAACCCTAATAGAACTTCCTTTACGAGGTGTTATTATTATAATTAGCTTTGGTTAGCTTCATAGCCCAAGATATTGAGATAATATAGATACCTCTAATGGAGAGGATGTCGGTATATGATCATGGGTCGTGGATCAAGCATCAGAGTACCATAACGACAGTTTTCATCAATGGAGCTCTTGGATCTCACCAACAGTAATGATGAATAAACATACAATGTAATAAATTATTCAACCCAAGGTAGGGAATTTCATTTTTTTTAAATCCAAATTTATGTATTGGGGTAAATGTGAATTAATTCACTCTAAATTGATTCAAGTTTAATTCTTTATGTGTCCATCCTATGTTTGTTTTATCTTCTTATATCTGGGAATTTGATGTTTATTCAATGTTGAATTTTTATTGAAATGATGATCCATCCCATTATTTATATTGTAAAAAAATTGAATAATGATAATAGTAATCAATAAAATGTCACTTTGTGTTATATGTTATTCTCCCAGTATTTCTCAATGTTCATTAACAACAATTCTATTGGATGATGATTCGACGATACTAAAGATAACGATCATTATGCATTCATTATTTGTTGAAAATGATCATGTTCATGGGTTAGATTATGGGTTTTGGAAATTTGACATAGGCATGGATGAAATGAAAAGAATACGATGGTTTGTGTTGTGGTAGATATGTGAAACATATTTATCTGATCCCTCTATGGGGAAAATGATGGGCGACTCAGAGAAATGGGTGGATGGAATCTAGTCACTGAAAATAATAGTGATCCAATAATTGCACAAGAAATATAGTTTCTTGAAACTGGAGTATGTGAAACCTGGATATATCAATTACAATCTATTTGTAGTGAATAATGTATAGATTATGACTTCTTGATGGGAACTGATGGAAATAAACACCATAATGGGAGTTATAGCTGAGATTAGGGGTAAAACTGAGGGTAACAATCATGTGGGAGAATCCAAATAAACATGATAAAGTTTCTATTGAATTCCCTTATACAGATATTATAATATAGAACAAAAAAAATGTTATATACCCCTATACATGGTAGCTAGGGTTATGTGTTGAGTTAAATAAAGAACGCCACATGGGAATCCAACAAGTAATGTGACCCTTATCCAACAAGATCAGTGTATATAGGGAGTGGAAACCCCAAAGTCCATGGGGACCCACAAACCATGTGTGATAGGGTACACACCATGTACATAAAAAGGTGCATGTGATTAGGCATAAAATGTATACCAACTATTAACCCACCTCTACACATCATGTGTTTTTTAGAGTATACCTTCTGTACTTCAAAATTTGGATAAGCATGAGCCAAAGGCACACGCTTTCTGTTGATATGAACTCTATACCCAATGTGTTCTAACAAAACATTGTGTATCATGAGGGATACATCTTGTGTGAGATGAAAGGACATAGTTAGATTCATACTTCGTGAGATACATTTTCTACCACATGGAACATGCTATGTAATTCATCTAGGGTAGTTTAGGGACCTTTTTATCATCGTACCAGCACTAGAATGAACTTGGGTGAGTTCCCTATAATATTATTAATGTATTAGTGTTTCCTTAGTCAATTCCTAAGAGGGTATAGTAGGTCATTCCATCCTGAGCATAGGATGATTTATCTCACTATAGGTTGTTTTCATACATAGATAGGTATCCCTACATGTTGATCATTTTGTGATTCTCTATAACTATTCAAAAGGTTGAAATTGGTATACCATTTTCAAAATTTTGGGCATAAGATCCCCATCCAAGTGGGTTAATCTAGTTAGGTTTATATATCATGCATAGGTCCTAGGTGTGTTACCCTGTCTATGTATAGATATCTATTAAAATTCGATAAGGTGTGGTCTGATCGAGTGAGTATCTGAGAAAATCTCATCCAGTTTCTCCCTACATCTTCATGGAAAGACCCATCATGTTTTTAGTCTCAAATTAAATCCATTAGTATATAGAAACTTCATTTGTATGTTCTCTTAGACCACTATCTCCTTTGAGCCTCTAGTAGTTACTCAGACTATAAGTAAGGATGTTACATACCCTTGAGACTTAGAGTCACATTTAATCATATTGGGGTAATCTTGTTTATTCCCATGTCTTTCTGATTTAGAAATGAAACCCTCTTTGATGTTTTAAGTTATGTGATTTATAGGTTTCCTACTTTTTATGTTTATACTCATCTCTATATGGGTTCTACCCACACAAGTTTTGTCTTATGCAGAGAGTGGGATTCTCAATGGAGTTTTAAGAGGATTAGGAGTATGTGAAACTTAGTTTTTATAAATATACCATAAAAGGTTTTTGTAGTTTTCATCTTGATAGATATACCCTTTTGTTATCATATTGGACTCTTTATTAGTTCTTGGGTGTTTATATTGGGCAATTTTTTCTTTTCCACCCACTCTTTTATACTCTTTTGAGGGATTAGTTTTTATGAATGCATTTTCAATATCAGTTTTTTATCTTTCCCATATTATACTAGTCTATATATGTGTATATGTGTAGATAATTTATAATAAGTCCCCTCATCTTTGTGTAAATCCTATGTAGAGCTAATCTCTAGCCCTTGGCTTATTGGAGTCAGGCTTGGGGTGTCAATCTCAACTTACAACCGCCTAGACAAATCCTAGTCGTCTAGGTTGTGGTAATGTTCTTTTTGAAAACATTTATAGAATTATTATATAAAAAAAGGTTGATAATATTTTATTTTATGGAATGACTAAATATTATAAAAAAATCTTAAAAAATGAAAAATGGTTGAAGAGATATGTGGTCACGTTGAAAATTAAAAAAAATAATCATTTTATAAAAAACAGTCTATACAGAAAGCTATAAAGTGGTTTTTGATTAAAACATTTTAAAATAAAGACAACATTGTTTAAAGTGAAACATTTTAAATTATTTAAAAAGATATTATGATATCCACAAAATGTAGAGTTGGGCATAAATAAATTCTATTTTAATATTTTTTTAAACACTATAATTAAAAACCACATTATTTTAAAATAATATTAAATATTTAGTTTAAACTAAGGTAAATATAAGAAATTTATCACCAAGGATAACTAAATGGGAAAAATTATGATCATAAAAATAAATACTATACAAATTCTCTTGATGGGTTATCACATTTAAGAGATCTTGGTTTTAAAAGGAGGTTGGAAATAGAAAGCTTACGACTTAAGTGAGATTAAAATTAATACCCTTAAAAGAGAAATGATTTGAAATTAAAATTTCAATTCCATAAATAAAATAAAATTAATGATATAATATAACCAATAGGAAACATATACACCATATGAATTTCAATTGGTGCATTACAAGTTGTAGGCCTGAAGAATTAGAAATTGTGACCAAGGAACCATTACAAGAAACATAATCGTAGTAGCAAGAGTAATTTTATAGTGTGTTTATAAGTAATAATTGTAAAAACCTTAATAATAATTGGTAAATATATTATAAATTATTCATTATCTATAATTAATAAATCTTTGAACAAGTATGTTCAATTATAAATCTTATAACTCAATAGAAGGAAATTGAGTTGGAAAAAACACTTACAACCTATGTATACTTTGAATCAAAATCCATTTAAAGAAAACATCATATGGCTCTTTAAACACCAAATAATAAAAATAATATATCAAAATTCACTCATTATTAAGTAATAGTTCCATATTGAAGATTTCATGTTGCATATTACAAAATGTGTCACATAAAATTAAATATAAGACAAGACACCCTTACCTTAGTCTTGATTCATTCTGCCCATCTACATAACTATATCTATAATAAAACAAATATTGTTAAAAAATTATTAATAACTTTCATCTTCTATATTTTATATTATATATATTTTTCTATAATCATATGATATTTATTTATTATACACTTTTCCCTTATGTATTTTACTGAGGGTTGTTTGGTAGTTTTTCTCTAACTCGTTCTGTATATAGAAATTGGTGAAAGGTGTAATAAAATTTATTAATAATATCCTGATTTATATATTTTTATTTCATTTATTATTAATATATTAAAACATTCATATAGTTATATAGGCTTCCCAAATGGACTTGTAGTATTAAAGGTAACATGATATGTTTCATTTTAGAGGTCTTATTTACTATGATAGTTTATTATTAATATTAACAATAGAATTTCCAATTTTATATTAACAAAACATTAAAAAATCCTTATTTAGTAATTATTATCTAATATAACCATTAATTATGTTTCTATTGTAATCCATGCAAGAGATTTATGGAATCGTTTAGGTAGGTGGTTAAACCGACCAAAACATGAACATGCTATAATAATAGATTTTAGGATTATGTGTTGATTTATTTCTAGTATCATTATAATATATATGTATATAAATTATTAAATTTTTGAATCAAATTTGAAAATATTTTTAAAAATAATAAAATACTAAATGAAAAAAATAAAAACATCACTTTTGTGGAGGCGATAGTCTGCATGTACTCACATAAGATGTTTTCATTTTTCATGAAAAAGGAGGAATGTAGGTATTGGATTAAAACATCCTAAAATTAAAAATATATATATAAATTATATTATTCCATTAATTATAATTTTTTGGACCATCCAATATATGTAGTTAAAAAAACATGTGTCGCTCAAGGAGGCGTTGGTCTGCACGTAAGCATGACGACCTCTTTATTTTTCAATGAATTGGAGAGATTGAAGGTAAATTTTAATTTTTAATTTAATAATAAAAAATATATTTAGATGAAAAATTTAATAAATTATTCCATAATTATAACCATCCATTATAGGTAGTTACCAAAAATAGAAGATGTCACTTCGTGGAGGTGGAAATCAACAAGACGCCTGATGAAAGTTCTTTTTAACATAATGGGTCGAAAAAAATAAATAAGTATTATTACATGAATATAATAAAATATTAATATATTAATTAAATTTATTTAATTAAATTATAGTCATTAAAAAATCTTTGGTAGAGGAATTTTAAGAAGAAGATATTAATAAATAGGTAATACTTATGTTGAGAACATGAGTTTTTTTCTATAAAATACCCTTGGAAATGGATGACTTAAGATCCCTACTAGTGAAAACAAGAATAAAGAAGTCACGGATGGTTCTAAGAGGATTATAATGTAGTATATTTAGTAATAAATTGGATGTTAAAGGTGTAACATAAAGTGTTAGAAGTGGTCCTCTTTTATATGTGAAAAGAAGGTAAATTTTTGAAGCATACTTTACATTTTCTATAATATAAATTAGTAATTCAATCAATTAAGGATTAAAATGAAAAAAGAGAAATTTATGAGATTTAAGCTTGATCAAAACCACATAAATATATTTAAAAACATGTTTTTATCAGGTTTTGAGTCATTTCCTCTCAGAAAATCTATATTCACCATTTTCACTTTTGCAGGGGTAATTAATTTTCAACCCAAGTAAATAATATTAACGATATAAATTAAAATTTATCTTTTCCCCAAATATCAAAAATATTATTTAAAATTCAAAAATAATTTTATGAAATAGTATTCCTAATATTTTGAAATGTTAATATAAAATTAAACACACAAAACTCCTGAAAACATCTTTTAGGAAAAGTCTCTTTTTAAGCATAAAATTTATTGGTTGGATAAAATTATCATTTTTTATTTTCAAGTTTTAAATTGGTTTATTATAAAAATAATAATTATTAATTAGCTTTACAATCTAGACATAACCCAAATTTATAATAAAATATTTAAATTAAATGAACAAAAATAGTTTTTATTAAGGGAAAATATTACTTAAGCTCTAAAATTCTAAGAATATGTATTCTAATTTCATCAAAATATTTTAAAATGAATAATTTTTTATTAATTAAATAAATCATTAACTAATTAAAATTTCATAATAAATTTCTAATTTTAGCATACCTTATGGTTATTTCATAAAAAACATATTTTTGGTAAACCAATATTTTTATTTTTCAGCAAAAAATAAATCACCTAATAAAAATCCAAAAAATTAACCCTAATATAATTTTGAAAATATAACTTAAAAAATTATTTTCAATTTAAATAATTATTATTCTAAAATTTTTATATTTATCTTTTGAATGAAAATATAATATATAACTATTAACTTCTTTTACTAAAAAAATAAAAAATTTACACATTAGGTGTCTTTGATATTATTTCATACCAATTTCTACAATAGATAATGATAATATATTTGTTAATATATTGAAATATTATTTATTATTTTTTAAAATTGGTGGATTGAATTTATTAGTAAAAAATATATGATATTTTTCAAAATTATTTGAGAAGGAGAAATTAAATCACATTTCTTATTTATCCAAGCTAATCGTTTTCAATTGAATAACAACTTATTTACTAGATGTTTTATTATTCCGTTTTTTCATAATAGTATTTATCTACTTGGTCACAGATCATTTTAGTTTGGTAGTGTGTATAAAATAATTTATCAACCTAATTATTCACTTAAGCGAAAAAAAATTATTTCTTAAAATCTTGGGTCATTACCCGATAAACCACTTGATGGAAACACATAATGTGATAATAATTATTTTATTTCATTCTATAAAACCTTACATATAAAGGATAAAAGAACTTTTTAGATTTAATAATGTTATAATGGGGCATTAAAAATAGTCATGATGACTATAATTTGGAAAATCATAGGTTTATGATAAACAAGAAATACCACACCAATGAAAAACACAATAAAATAGAAAGTAAAAATATAAACTAATATTATATTTCTATAAATAAATTATAGATAAACTTGAAATGAAATAAAATAAATTAAAAAAATGAGAATAAAAATTATTCGAAGGATGCATAAAGATTATATGATGATTGGAAATGAGAAAACTAGAATAATAAATAGTCATTTGAATAATAAAATCACTATTATAATAGTAAAATTAATATTAATGTAATTTATAAAATACCTTTATATGTAATTTTTAACATGGTTGAATTAATTTAAAATAATTATCAAAATACAACAAAATAATTACTCAATAATTTTAAAATAATATAAGTAAAAGGATAGAGTTTTGGTAAAAATTATTTTACATTATTTAATAAAATACTTACTCATATAAAAGAATTACATATCAAAATTTACTATTTTATAATTTTATTTGGGAACATTATGTTACATATTTTCAATCGTCGTGTAAGAATTAGGTTTGGGTGTAGTTTTTTTTACAATTTCATTATAAGAGAAATGCTTCATCAATTACATCTAATATGTCGTAAGAACCCATTATCAAGGATTTAAATGAAAAAATTAATGTTCTTAGTTATAAGAATCAATATCATTCATCTTCATGAGAGTAAATAACAAATAGTCGAAAAAATTCAAAAATACCATCACCTTTATATATAAATACTTGCATCTTCCACCCAGTTATCTTTACATAAAAACACCTTTACATGAGAAATATATACCCAAAAAGACCCTCAAAAAATCCTATAAATCTGTTTTAATGACATTTCAAATCAAAATACCATTTATAAAATCCTTAAGGTGTTCTCTTAAGGAGACATCTTGTGCATGAAAGTAAGTCTTCTCATTCAAGATATTTTAATTTATTTCATTTTATTTATTATTATTAAAATATATAAAACATAACAAACTTTTTTGAAACAATTAAATTAATAATATAAATATAATAATGTCAAATATATGTCATTATATAATCCACTTCACATTCATTTATAACATTCTCTCCATAATGGTAGGTTTTAACCAACTATATGGATGATATTTTAAGTAAAATATTACCACTATACATAGATGGTTTTAAAAGTATAATTACTAAGTAAATATAATACATATTAAAATATGAAAAATATTCTTGGAATTATATTTATGATATTAATAGTAAACAATAATGACTATTTGAATTTCTTAAAATGGGCACATTGAATCATGTTTCTTAATCTGTATACAATTTTAGAAATATATTAAACAAAGATCATTTTTACCACAATAATGAAAATTGTACTTGTACCTTGACACTTATTTAGATCTTGGTACCATTGTAAAAATACCATTTAACATTACCATATTATCGATGTAAATTTTAAACTTTAAAGTCAAAAACATTGGATGATAACCATATAATCATGAAGCTAATAATTAGACATTAAATTAAAAAAAATATATGATAATAATTTATTAAACATGTATAATTTTTTTAATTAAGTAACTAATAAGTTTATATTTATTATTTGAATAGTTACATTGATTTCAATGTATGTTTGGACTCGAGGTCGGAGGTTTCACTACTAAGGCTACATTGTTTTAAAAAAATCATTATATTATATCTCATCTTCAATTTAATATATAAAATGTTTTCAAAAATATACCATAATAACTCTCCCTTACTTTTTTAGGTATTATTTTAAACTTAACTATTATACTGATTTTTTTCAGACCTTATATTGTTTGTAATGGGTCTTATTTCCATTTTATTATTATGGTTATACTCTCTCTGACCCTTATTAATCTCTTACTTATTATATATTTCTCAAATAATTACTTTATGCAGATTATGATTACTATTTCTTTTTTATATTATGTATA
Source organism: Viscum album (assembly GCA_963277665.1). Taxonomy (NCBI): domain Eukaryota; kingdom Viridiplantae; phylum Streptophyta; class Magnoliopsida; order Santalales; family Viscaceae; genus Viscum; species Viscum album. The sequence goes on along the minus strand of OY728127.1, from coordinate 67,422,424 downwards.
TGTACACCTTTATAGTCATCTTCCATTTGTTTCATTAAATGAAATCCTATAAACTTTATACGAGAATATTATTGATTTCATATCCTCTTCCCTGGGATTATTATAATTTTAACTATAAAATCTATTCCAGATTATATTATTAAGAATATTATAATCCGAATAAATCTATATGTTCATTTTAATCACCCTTCAAAAATTATTTTGTAAAGTAATTTATTTCACTATTTTTATGATAATGACACAAAAGTTTCTGAAAAATATTTACAAGATTTATTTTATACCTTATTCTATATTATTATCAAGATAATTATTAAAATAAATTAATTATATTACATTTTATAATCATTATTAATTTAAAATATATCATTTTATTTAATTAATTTACATCATTCATAATGATGTTTTCCTAGTATATTTTGAAAGTGTATAATAACAAAACCTATTTTCTAAAAAATATATTTAATTTCTTATCATCCACTAACTAATTTCAATCTATGTAAATACTCTTATATATTTTAGTCCTTGAAAATTTCTTAGGTTCTATCTCCATGAATGGTAAATTTTTTATAATTTATTTATATGTCGATATAATCCACTATTTAATTATAAATATTTATATATATAGGTGGTGTGGTGGGAATGAAATATTGACAATAGGACGGATCCAGCAATCCCTTTTTCATATCATATATTCAAATTAAAAAAATAATAAGATTTTTGTAAATTCCTTTCTTTTTTGATTATTGTGTACTACCATATTTTGATTGAGGGATATTCACCTAAATACCCATATATTCGAAAGAATGTGGATATTATTTACCTAACTAAATAACCATTTTTCTATAATTTTTGAATACCCTATACATCATTGTAGTCATTAAATTATATTTACCTACATATAAAATTTATATAATTGAATGTCCATTTTATTCAAGTGATTTAATCCTTATATAATTTTGATGAACTTTTTAGTATTTTCATATTCAAAAACACACATATTTGTAGATATGTCATTATGTTATATGTGTGTCTAGAATAATATATCCCCATAATTTATTGGATAAAACATTATATCTAATGAGATATGTATTTTTTGTATTGAAATGATGTTGTTATATTTGTTCTCAAGGTTATCCATAAACATGATAAGGTTATATTTTTCCATTATGTTATCTATAGGAATGAAATAGTTCTGTATTTAATAAATATTAATATTTTCTTGACAAAGATCTTTAAAAATATATTATGATTTTTTATTCTTATTCATGTGCCACATTATTACTATATGTCACCATGGTTTACGATTTTTTAACTACGATTTTTTATCCTTATTCTATGGTGTACTTTTTACTTTTAGGATCATCCTTCTTTGAATTTTAATACACGTTAAATTGTTTTTCACTCATGACTAGTGATCACATATTTTGATTTCAAGATAATTTTCTGTTAATCATTTCATTTCTATCACGGTAATGTACCTTACTTATTATGATTTCATGACCATTTTAAATTTATATGTGGACTTCAAAAAATAATTTAATTTAATTATATAATATAAGAATAGGTTGATGATGTTATATGTTCATATTTCATAATGAAAACAAAACTCTAATTTTGGGATATATTTATAATTATTGTAATCTGTAAAAGTCAATATATTTAACACTAGATCGAAAGATATTGTAACACCCCGAGATTCCACGATATGCATCTCTTTCAAAAATGCAATAGTTTGCATTGTACGCAAGTTTGAGTTCTAAAACACCGTGACTAATCAAAGTAGCTGTTATGAATAGTAATACCTAATTTTTGAAATTTTATAAATTTTATTTTTCCAAATGGACTTCATTTTTGGATTCGTAATATTGAAATTATCCTATGTTGAATTTTTGGTATTTTTCTGAGAACTTCAAATTTTTTTATGAATAGTGAAAAATATTTAAAAACAACTTTTTTAATCAAAATAATTTATAGTGATAACTTATACTATTGAGTGTTTTTAAAGTATAATTAGAATATATTTTTACTATTTTATCCAATGGTGGTCGTTAGAATTAATTTAACATTGAAATTGGACATAAACAATTACCAATCTTTTGTTATAAATTGTTTCTTAAAAACACGCTATTTGTTGTAACAGCGGGAATTAATTATAAAATTAATTAATGAAACTTATATGTTTGGAATTTTGTAAAATAGACATCATTTTTGAATTTGTAATATAAATTATAGCTTAGGGTGAAATTTTGGCCTTATTCTGAAAAACTTCAATTTTTGATGAATAGTGAAACCACTAAGTGGTTAAAAAACTGATTTTTCGTTAAAATGAAACATTACGACTTCTGTGTTTTGAATTTCAAAAATCCAATATACATGGTTTTCATTAAGAAGTAAAATGTGGTTCAATGAGATTAAAATAATTTTTTGCTGAATAGTAACTTTTAAGTTCTTAATCGCGATTAGAGGTAATTAGTGTAGTTTAAGGTAAAAATAATGTTTTAATAATATGAGATGAGCTTGAAACATGTCCTAACCTCATTGGATGTGCCATGGACGACCAAGAAAATCCATGGGTCAACTTGGGGACCCCATGGAGCCACTTTATTTGGAAAATGACTTAAATACCTTTTATTTAATGTTAAAGTAAAAAATGACACAAACATGAAATGTTTTACTAAAAAAAAATTTACATGGGGTTATACAAGTCATATTTTTGACTATAAATAGTAATTGGAAAGATAAAAAGATTTCCTACCTCATATTAGTTTTTTTATAATTTTTAGACATTAAATAAATTAAATTATTTAAGACTTCATGATGATGCAGCGATGACCTCATTATTTAACGATTTAAATAAAATAAAACGATAATGTAAAATCCAAGGCATAAACTTGTAAAAAACCTATTGGATGAGTATATTTAGAACCCTTATCACCTTATCCTAGAATTATATAAGTGTGGGACCACTAAAATCCGAAACTCATTTTATAATAAAGTGAATTTTCTTTACTTTCCAAGAGTGCCCCTCCTCTCCACTTGTAAAAGGCCCCCACCTCTACCACCTTACTCACACTTTCAAAGCATTTTGGCTCGGCCAAACTCTACCCAAATACTCTCCCAACTTTCCTCCCTTACTCCTAGAAGCCTAACTTTGGGCATAACTCTTCCCAAGGAAGCATTTGGCTCAAATCAAAAAGAGTTACTCGATTTTAAGGTAATGTCTTCTCTAATGTTGATTTGTTTTATTTTTCTTCTCCAACCCCCTAAATACTTTTTATTAATTTCTTTTGTAACAACACATGTATCATAAATATACTAGTATGTTGATATAAGAAGTATTCTAGCTACACTTACACACACCTACATCTAATGGTTAAAGAACATACTGTTTCTGTGGATGGCGAATTTTTGCCTCACGAAACGATGATTGTTCAACACTCATATAACACCTCTAATGGTGGCCATTGTGATGACACTATTTTTATATATGATATATATTATGTTTTTGTTTTCCTTATGATTTTTTATTTTTCATTTATGGAATACCTTTATGGTTTCCATTATGGGTAAATGCAATATTTTCATTTTAGGAAGTGCGGACTACCGCCCCCTCAAAGTGATTTGAATCGTTAATACCATATGTGGGATGTATAAAGGATGGATTAAATGGTATTATATGCTATATTATTCTGGAATTATATTATACATTTATATAATTATTATTTCATTTCATTAAATACGAAGTAGAAATGAAAGTAGCATTCATGCGTACGTACAGCTTACCGTCTCCATGAACGGTGCATTTCATTTCTTACCTCTAAATGTTACGTAATATTATGAATGAATTTATATACTGGATATATATGATATATATGATATCTACATCATGAATATAATTCTGTATATAATGGATATTTCACCACATGAACAACTTGTAATTATAAGAAGTTTATTGTTGACTCAAGTCCCAAAGATCGACAAAACGACCATTATTAACTTAAATAATTACATAATGTTCATAACATTGTAATAAGTGATATAAAAAGGATAATGAAATTGAAAATGGTTCTTAATAAGGTAGATATTAACTCTAGTTTATTATTCAGGAGGTTAAAGAACGGTTGAGTCAAGTCGGACACGAGGTAAGGGAATTTCTTAACCCAACTTCCATTCTTTGGGTTAATCTCCTACTTTCAAATTATGTCATGATATTATTATGTCCTATTTTTTATTTTTACTTTCATTATGTGTACCTATAGTGAATACAAATAATATATCTATTTTATTTTAAAAATTATCTTTTAAGGACTTCATCTCAATCTCCTTTCATTGAGGCATATTTGGTTTTATACACAACTTTCTTTTATACGGTGTATAAACCCCTTTGACTTTTACGTTTATTCAAAAGGAATATTTTTTATATGAAGCGTTTTACTAAACGACGAAAAGGGAATGTTTTTCTTTCCTTACATATGCGGCGACAACGACTTCTCCGCCGCCGTGACCATTATTTGAGTTTCGGCTTCCTCTACAAGCCATCACTTTTTTTAATGAAAAATAAATACAAAGTTTTAACTTTTTTTATTTTGGTATTGAAAATGGTTTTGAAAGCGTTTTTATTATATCAATGTGTTGTATTGATATCCTGTGATTGAAATGTGGAAATGTTATGTTTCCTTTATGCATGTTTTATGTGATACGATTATGTTATGGTTTATGATATGTTTAAACCTATTCATATGAGGAATGCATTAGACTTAATAAGTGACGGGTGGAGCCCGCTATAGCTCCTCGATGCATCGGTAGGTCTCATGAGACAAACTAGTGTCTTGGAATGAGGCCTTGACAAAATCTTATTTGTGGTCATGGCATGAGGCCTTGACTACGTGGTTATTATAGTCTGGAATTATGCATTCCATCACTATGAAAATGGTTATTGATATTGCATGTGATTATTCGACTAGTAGAATATCCATGTGAAGAAGTAAATGACATTATCTCATTTTAATTTTTCCATATTATGTTGATGTTCAAGTTTAAAAGGATTTTGTTTTAGTTATACATTGCCTTAAATGTTTATGTTTATTTATGAAAGCTTCCACAATATTGATATCCTTACTGAGCATCTGAGCTCACCCCTTTCAATGTTTTAATATTTTCCAGGATGTGAAGAAGTATTTTATGAATGACCTGCAGGGATAGTCAGAAGAGGATATGAGTGTGGACTATGGAGACTTTGTTATTGTAGTTTTTCACCTTATGATGTAATGTAACATTTATGAATTTATCTAGTGTTTCCAAGGATACTAAACTAATCGGTCTTTCGAGACTTGATCTTTTGTGATCATGCCAATGTTACGAAGTAATGCACCGACTCGGGGTAGCTGGGGTCGGGGAGTTACAGTTGGTATCAGGAGAAGTTTAGTACTAACCTTGGAAGCTAGATTTAGATAAACTATGATTAGAGAACATAACCTAAAGATAGACTTTGAGGATTAGTATAGAAGAACTTTCTAGAATTTTGTTGTTGTAGAGTTTTTGTGAGTTTTCCGAGCAATACATCCCTGTCTGGATACGAGCAGGTAGAGGCGGCTCTGGCACAGTTGTACCTAGGGGTAAAACCCAAAAACACTGCTTTGAGCTAGACTCGAATGGGAACCAGTGCACGACAACGGGCCTTGCTGTACTCTTGGTTACGACACTCCCGGTGGATATGCTTAGGATAATTCTCGTTTTCTTTACAAACCACTATGAAGGGTTATGAGTATATACTTCCTCAAAGAAAACATTTTTATGATTATGGATTATATCCATAATCCATTCAATTTACATTAAGTATTTTACAATTTTGGAATTATTCATTGCAATTCATCAACTAACCAAGTTTATGCCATTGTATAGAAATGGTGCCCAGTGGAAGGAATGTGAACTCCAGCAATACGTATGATCCAAAGCCTAAGAAAGATCATATCTTTCACGGTATTAAGCCAACATTTAGAAGGGAAATAATCTCCCATGTGTTCTCAACATATGAAGAAATAGTATCATGTGTTAATAAGATAAGTAAAGAATTCTATAAGTCTTATGGCTTTGAAGGGAAGAAAGAGAAGAAAAGGATGGAAGAGATAATGATGGAAAAAGGGACATAAGAAAAGAAGAATTTTCCAATATGTGATAACTGTGGGAAGAAACACCGTGGAACTTGCCTGAAGGGAATGGGAGTTTGTTATAAGTGTGGAGAAAAAGGACACAAAGTGCGTGACTTAAAGGGTAAGAAAAAGGTTTCAAATGTACAATGCTTCATCTGCAAGGAGTGGGGACACTACACAAAACAATGTCCAAATCATCAGAGTATGCCCCAAATGATGTTATTGGATAATAATCAAATTATGATACTACCACAGATGAGGATGAATGATTAGAGTTCTTATGTTGTTATTAAATAATATTGTCATTTGAGTGTCGTATCAATGATGTACTGGTTATAATAATTATTGAGTATATAAGGATTGTACTGCAGTACTACTTCATCAAGGACTTGAGATTGTGTGGAACCAAGAAAAGTTACTCCACAGCAGGTTAAAGTTTTGAAAAATATATGGTTGATAGAAAGATAAACCGTAATATGGTTCTGATGCTGAGATAGTGATTTTGGATTAATACATGATTGATTTGGATAAATTATATTGGATATTCTTAACTTCCTTGAAACTGATTAATGATTTGTATATATTTTTGGATAGAATGAGTATATCTAGTATTCTATAAGGAATAAGGGATCATTGGTAATTTTAGTGTTTTAAAAGAATACATGATGAATGTGTTCACATGTTGTTACACAGAAAAAAGGATCTTCATTATGTTTACCTTCCTTATAAAATATGGACTGTGAGTTGGACAGAAGTATTTTGGATAACTATAAAGGTTAGAATGGATTAAGTTGATCTTTGGATAGTATTGTTTAAGGTTAAAACATTTCTGAAGATTATTTTTTGGAATATTATATTACTATAGTTTTAGGAAAAGGAAAACCTGCATGGTGGGGCATAACCCGTCGCGTCGGACAAAGCTGCAGGAATCGAACCCACAACCATAGTGCGAAATGCCTTTATTTCCTACCACTAGCCTACAGGAAGTCCTTGGTTATTACAAAATATCTTTCCTAATCTAAATGGTATGTGGTAATATTTTTAACCTTATACAATTAGGATAAATAGAATATTTTTGAGTTCTATTACCTTTTAGAGTGAAAGATGGGTTTGTGGTAAAATTTTATTAAAGAATGAAAGTATACATGACAAGTATGTATATTCCCTTACGTTCTTAGTAAATCTTTTAAATAAATTCCTCAACATTATAAAAGGTAACTTAAAACAAAAGCGTTTCCGGTTAACTTTTCCAACTGGGGAATCAATGATCGTTTAACCAATCACAAGTTTGTGATTTTCTTATAGTTAACTTTCTCCTAATCCTGTTTTATACAACTCTCCATCAGACCTTGATTGTTTGTTTCTCCTCCATATCCATATTTTCATAGAATCCTAGAATGGGCTATCTCGGGTGACCTTTGTACTTATCTTGCTTTCTTTTAATGTTATATTTTTATTAACCTTATTTCCGATGTGGGTTTTCCAAAAAGGTATTTTCTATTTTCAACCTTTCATTTTCCAAGAAAAAATTCAAATTGCGAGGACGCAATTTATTGAAGGAGGGGAGAATGTAACACCCCGAGCTTCCGCGATACGCCTCTCTTTCAATAATGCAATAGCTTGCATTGTACGCAAGTTCGAGTTCTAAAACACCGCGACTAATCAAAGTTGCCGTTATGAATAGTAATACCTAATTTTTGAAATTTTATAAATTTTATTTTTCCAAATGGACTTCATTTTTGGATTCGTAATATCGAAATTATCCTATTTTGAATTTTTGGTATTTTTCTGAGAACTTCCAATTTTTTTATGAATAGTGAAAAATAGTTAAAAACAACTTTTTTAATCACAATAATTTATAGTGATAACTTATACTATTGAGTGGTTTTAAATTATAATTAGAATATATTTTTACTATTTTATCCAATGGCGGTCATTAGAATTAATTTAACATTGAAATTGGACATAAACAATTACCAATCTTTTGATATAAATTGTTTCTTAAAAACACGCTATTTTTTGTAACAGTGGGAATTAAGTATAAAATTAATTAATGCAACTTATATGTTTTGAATTTTTTAAAATAGACATCATTTTTGAATTCGGAATATCAATTATAGCTTAGGGTGAAATTTTGGCCTTATTCTAAAAAACTTCAATTTTTGATGAATAGTGAAACCACTAAGTGGTTGTTAAAAAACTGATTTTTCGTTAAAATGAAACATTACCACTTCTGTGTTTTGAATTTCAAAAATCCGACATACATGGTTGTCATTAAGAAGTAAAATGTGCTTCAATGAGATTAAAATAATTTTCTGGTGAATAGTAACTTTTAAGTTCTTAATCGCGATTAGAGGTAATTAGTGTAGTTCAAGGTAAAAATAATGTTTTAATAATATGAGATGAGCTTGACACTTGTCTTACCCTCATTGGATTTTCCATGGCCGACCAATACAATCCATGGGTCAACTTGGGGACCCCATGGAGCCACTTTAGTTGGAAAATGACATAAATACCTTTTATTTAATGTTAAAGTAAAAAATGACACAAACATGAAATGTTTTACTAAAACAATTTTTACATGGGGTTATACAAGTAATATTTTTGACTATAAATAGTAATTGGAAAGATAAAAATATTTCCTACCTCATATTAGTTTTTTTATAATTTTTAGACATTAAATAAATTAAATTATTTATGACATCATGATGATGCAGCGATGACCTCATTATTTAACGATTTAAATAAAATAAAAAGATAATGTAAAATCCAAGGCTTACACTTATCAAAAACATATCGGATGAGTAGATTTATAACCCTTATCACCTTATCCTCGAATTATATAAGTGTGGGACCTCTAAAATCCGAAACTCATTTTATAATAAAGTGAATTTTCTTTACTTTCCAAGAGTGCCCCTCCTCTCCACTTATAAAAGGCCCCCACCTCTACCACCTTACTCACACTTTCAAAGCCTTTTGGCTCAGACAAAGTCTACCAAAATACTCTCCCAACTTCCCTCCCTTACTCCTAGAAGCCTCACTTTGGGAAGAACTCTTCCCAAGGAAGCCTTTGGCTCAAATCAAAAAGAGTTACCCGATTTTAAGGTAATGTCTTATCTAATGTTGTTTTGTTTTATTTTTCTTCTCCAACCCCCTAAAGACTTTTTATTAATTTATTTTGTAACAACACCAGTATCCTCAATATACTAGTATGTTGTTATAAGAATGATTCGAGCTACACTTACACACACCTACATATAATGGTTAAAGAACATATTGTTTCTGTGGATGACGAATTTTTGCCTCACGAAACGATGATTGTTCAACACTCATATAACACCTCTAATGGTGGCCATTGTGATGAAACTATTTTTATATATGATATATATTTTGTTTTTGTTTTCCTTATGATTTTTTATTTTTCATTTATGGCATACCTTTATGGTTTCCATTATGGGTAAACGCGATATTTTCATTTTAGGAAGTGCGGACAACCGCCCCCTCAAAGTGATTTGAATCGTTAATACCATATCTGGGATGTATAAAGGATGGAGTAAATGGTATTATATGCTATATTATGCTGGAATTATATTATAAATTTATATCATTATGATTTCATTCCATTAAATACGAAATAGAAATGAAATTACCATTCATGCGTACGTACGGCTTACCGTCTCCATGAACGGTGCATTTCATTTCTTACCTCTAAATGTTATGTAATATTATGAATGAATGTATATACTGGATATATATGATATATATGATATATACATCATGAATATAATTCTGGATATAATGGATATTTCACCACATGAACAACTTGTAATTATAAGAAGTTTATTGTTGACTCAAGTCCCAAAGATCGACAAAACGACCGTTATTAACTTAAATAATTACATAATGTTCATAACATTGTAATAAGTGATATAAAAAGGATAATGAAATTGAAAATTTTTCTTAATAAGGTATATATTAACTCTAGTTTATTATTCAGGAGGTTAAAGAATGGTTGATTCAAGTCGGACACGAGGTAAGGGAATTTCTTAACCCAACTTCCATTCTTTGGGTTAATCTCCTACTTTCAAATTATGTCATGATATTATTATGTCCTATTTTTTATTTTTACTTTATTTATGTGTACCTATAGTGAATACACATAATAGATCTATTTTATTTTAAAAATGATCTTTTAAGGACTTCGTCTCAATCTCCTTTCATTGAGGCATATTTGGTTTTATACACAACATTCTTTTATACGGTGTATAAACCCCTTTGACTTTTACGTTTATTCAAAAGGAATCTTTTTTATACGAAGCGTTTTACTAAAGGACAAAAAGGGAATGTTTTTCTTTCCGTACATATGCGGCGACAATGACTTCTCCGACGTCGTGACCATTATTTGAGTTTCGGCTTCCTCTACAAGCCATCACTTTTTTTAATGAAAAATAAATACAAAGTTTTAACTTTCTTTTATTTTGGTATTGAAAATGGTTTTGAAAGAATTTTTATTATATCAATGTGTTGTATTGATATCCTGTGATTGAAATGTGGAAATTTTATGTTTCCTTTATGCATGTTTTATGTGATACGATTATGTTATGGTTTATGATATGTTTAAACCTATTCATATGAGGAATGCATTGGACTTAATAAGTGACGGGTGGAGCCCGCTATAGCTCCTCGATGCATCGGTAGGTCTCATGAGACAAACTAGTGTCTTGGCACGAGGCCTTGACAAAATCTTATTTGTGGTCTTGGCACAAGGCCTTGACTACGTGGTTATGATAGTCTGGCATTATGCATTCCATCACTATGAAAGTGGTTATTGATATTGCATGTGATTATTCGACCAGTAGAATATCCATGTGAAGAAGTAAATGGAATTATCTCATTTTACATTTTCCATATTATGTTTATGTTCAAGTTTAAAAGGCTTTTGTTTTAGTTATACATTGCCTTAAATGTTTATGTTTATTTATGAAAGATTCTGCAATATTGATATCCTTACTGGGCATCTGAGCTCACCCCTTTCAATGTTTTAATATTTTCCAGGATGTGAAGAAGTATTTTATGAATGACCTGCAGGGATAGTCAGAAGAGGATATGAGTGTGGACTATGGAGACTTTTTTATTGTAGTTTTTCACCTTATGATGTAATGTAACATTTATGAATGTATCTAGTGTTTCCAAGGCTACTAAACTAATCGGTCTTTCGAGACTTGATCTTTTGTGATCATGCCAATGTTACGAAGTAATGCACCGACTCTGGGTAGCTGGGGTCGGGGCGTTACAGATATTGTTCTAGGGATATATGATTTGGTATCAAATAAGATAATGGAATATTTTAGGATTTTATATAGTGGATATTTGGGTATAAATCCTTTCATAGATAACCAATAGCTTTAGAGTACTATTTAAAATATAAATAGTATGATCACATAGGGTTAACATATCTAATCAATTAATTCCAAGTAATATTAAAACCATACCATAGTTAATGTTTAAGAAAACATTAGTTTCTCATAATTTTTTGTGAAAATAAGACAATTATATGTAAAAGTGTTTATCAATAAGTAAAAATATTGAGGACTTATTTTATTTAAGAGGTTATAAAGTAATATCCCATATGTTTGATGGATATTTTCATAAATTTTCTTCCTTAATGTATAAATGTTATTGTTAAATGAATTTATTTTATTCATTTTTTACTGATATAAACATATATTATTTACCAATTATTTATTTATCAATACTTTATTAATTATATGTTTTTTAATAATTATTAAAAAAAAAAAAATAATACAATAAATAAATTGATTGCAACACATAAAAAGACAATCAATATTGTATCCAATAGTATAAGAAAATAAATATAATGGATAAATTTTAACCATAAAATTAAAAATATATTATTGGGGTAGATATAAATTAAACCAAATGACTATGATTTGGAAATAAGAAGGGTTATGCTCTCCTAGAAATATCTCACCCGTGAATAATTATATGAAATTGAATTGAAATAATTGAAATAATAATGGTACTTTTAAAATAAAATATTCAAAATATTCAAAATAAATTGAGTAAATAAATAATTATTTAAATAATTATTGTTTATAATATGTGTACATATTATATGATAATTGAAAATGTGATCATTAAAATAATACTTTGTCATTGAAATATAACAGGCATATTGTAATAGTTAATCAATAATTAAGATAAATAAGGAAGTAACCTTGTGATTATTTTCAAGGATAAATTAATTTAAAATAAGAATCAAAAAAACATTGAAAACTTACTCAATCAATGTAAAATAATTTAATTAAATGTATACATTTTTAGTAATAATGGGTTTTATTATTTAATAAAATAGTAATGTTTTGGATATCAAAAAATATTAAAATTGTCTAATTTAGCATGTTATTTTGGAAAATTGGATAACATTTTTGGAATAAAAAGGTTAAAATTTGGTAAGGGTGATGTTATTTTAATTTTAATAAATAAGAAAATTTAGAGGCGATTAGAGAAAAACAGTATAATAAAATATTTTTCATTATACGTTAAACATAAGATTATTTATTTTATGGATTTTGTTAAAATACATTATCTCAACCACACATGCATTAATTTTTATACTTAGTTTTAAGAATAAATATTATTCATATTCAGGGGATAAATAATAAATTAATCAATATTTTTTTTGAAAAATACCCTCCCCTTCACCTATAAATACACCCTTCTTAAATCACTTTATATTCACATTCGAAATGCCATACATTGAAAAGAACCTATAAAATCCTTTATAAAACCCCCTTTACTCAATTTTTGTATCACTTTTCAGTTGATAATGTTATTTCATGAATACATAAGTTTTAGTCATCTGGTGGAGTCTCAATGAGGAAAGTAAGTCTTTAAATTGAATCCCTTTCAATTTTTCACTTTTTATTTATTTTTAATTATCTTTGAAAATTTATAAAACAATTATTAAATCCATAAATAAAGCATATAATTCTATAATAATATGAATTATAACATTATATAATCCATTTCATGCTGTTAATACCATATTTTTATAAAGGACAACTTTAACCAACTATATGAATGGTATTATAATGTAACAATTTCTTTCTCACATGAATGGTTTTAAAAATTTATGTAATGAATTAATATAACATCTTTGACGAGATTAATATTATAATGGGAATAATTTCAATGATACAAATAATAAATAAGCATGGTCATTTAAACTTATTAAAACGAGAATATTGGTACAGGTTTATTAACTAGTATAATTTTTGGACAATCTAATATACCTTAAACATTTATCCTATTGGAATGCCCAAAAAACTTGTACCTTAAAAAATATGGAGATTATGAAACCATGAGAAAAATACAATTGACTATTACTATATAATTGGTATGTCCATGGAATTATGAAGAAGACAACATTAATCAAATAACATAAAAACATAAAGAAAATAATTGAACATCAATTTAATATAAATAAGGAATGATAAAGAAATATACCTTAATACCATTATGAATCCAATAATTAATAAATAAATTTTAATTATTTGGTAGGATAAATCACATGTGAATAGAGATAGAACTCATGGTAAAGGGTTTCTCTTCTTAGTAACACTTCCTTTGATAAATCGTTTCTCTCTTGTCAATCTCCTCATATTTATCATATGTAATTTTTTTTGAATATATACAAAAATAATTATCCATAAATTTTAAATTTATTCTTGACTTAATAATAACTTTATTGATTTTTAATTCATACCTTACATTCTTCATTATGGTTATTTTTTCACATTCATTATTGTTGTAATTTTCTCGATCCCTCAACCTATTTATATCTTTCATATATGCTTCCTTTATGTCATTTATACTTCATATCCCTTTCTATTTCTAGGTATATTCATGCCTTTATGGTTATCTTAATTTTATTTATTTATATCAAACCCTCCAATGAATATAAGGGATTATTTTTAATTCCATATCCTTCTCTCCAATATTATTCTACTTTAAGTTTATTTTATTTTCAGAGTTTCTTTATTGGGATATTTTATTTTTAAAATAATATTTTAAATTCATCTAAACCACATTTTAAAAATTGTTTCTATAAGTAATTTTTTTAGTTTTCAAGGATAATGACTCTAAATGTTTTTAAATCTCTTTTCAAAATTCCTATTTTATTTTCATTTATATTCATCTCGGGATTCATTTTAAATACTTGATTTATTTTCAATATTTTAATAAATATTATTTTTTTAAAACACATTTTATTTCATTTATGTATTTTATTAAAAATAAGGTTATATTTATTTATTTTAATATTGTGAAAGATTTTATAATCGTTCTCCTATATGATATTCAATATATTTCTTTCCAATGAAGTATTTTCATTAATTTCAATAAACATTCATATTCCACTCTTTGATAATTTCTTTGGTTGTATTTACCCTATTGGTATATTTTCATAAATGAATACTACAAAAAAATATAATCCATTTATTCATCATCCAATCTCATATGTGTATGTAATGTAATGGAAATGAGATATTTATGATAGCAATGATTCATCACCATATTTTCCTTACCATATCTTCAAAAATACAAAAAATTAAACTTCTATGAATTCTTTTCCTTGTGAATACCATATACTACCTTCTTCGGATTGAATGATGTCCTCTAGATACTCACACATTTTATTAATTGGGAAAATTATTGACAAGACTATATACCTTTTATTCTATGTAATGTAAATACTATATAAATCATTTCCTTGGTTAAAGGGTATTTACCTAGACTAATAAGTTTAATTCTTTAAATGACTATTTCATTTATACAACGTAATCATGATATGATTTTTATTCATTTAGAATGGTTTTTATATTCATTTATCACACTTTCTTAAGGATATATCATTATATGTTTATTTGTATCAAAATTATATAAACCTCCAATGTGTTAGGTAAATGTTTATATATCCTGGAATAATTATATTATACGTGGAAACGATATGGTTAGATTTGTTCACAATCATGTTTATATACATGATGCAATAGGATTTGTTTATTATCTTATACATGGGAAATATATGATTAGATTTATCCATAATGTATTGATGGTTTTAGAAGAGATCCTTCAAATATGTTTCCATTTTATTTGTTTATGGATGTTCCATATTCCTATTTTATATTACCATTATTTACGATTATTGTCCTATGATTTAATATCTACATTCAATGGTATATGTTATGTGTTTATGACTATACATTTTCATATTTTATTACTTGGTATATTATTATGTCCTCAAGCAACAAGATCAATTATTTTTATTTCATGGTTTTATTCTGTTAATCAAGAAATTTTTCCCATTATCAAGTATCTTACCTATTTATTATTTTTGGTTAACTCTTTTATATCGAGTTAATTATGTTTTAAAAATTACTAAGAATTTGATATCACTCCTTTTTTATGTCACTTTAATTGCCTAGGTGATTATAGGTGTTGAAGAGATTGTTTCCAATTTATATGTTCTCTTTGATAAACAATTTCATTTAATAATATGGTATTTGTATAGGTTTATTTTATAAGATATACCTAGTTCTCAAAAACATTGAATAATATGATTTGGGAGTTGGTTATATTTTTCTATTTGTATGAAAATATGTATGGTTAAAACTAAATCAATATGTGTTGGTATAGGGGTCTATCATTTGGTATGAGAGTAGAGTTTGGTTATTTTTTGGAAATATAATTATAGAAATGTAGGTATAAATCATTTGACAGATTAAAATTACCTCTAGAGTACTTGGTAGTGTGAAACTAGTATATTATCATAAGGTTAACATTTCTAATGAATGTATACTAAGCCATATTACAACTATATAGTTATCAATGTCCAAGGTAATAATGAAGTTAAATGTGGTGTTTTGTGAGAATTATAGAAAACATCGACATGTATTTTATAATGATACAAAATTTCAAGGATGAAATTTATGTATGGTGTTATAATGTGACATCCCAAATTTCGAATGAGTATTTCATTAAATTATATTCCAAAAATTATAAATGTAAATGTGAAATGAATTTTTTTATGATATGAACATATAATAATTACCAAATAATTATTTTTCATAAAATTATTAAATATATGATTACTTATGACTATTATGAAGCTTATGGGTTTCATTTTTCTACTTGGAATAATTTCCTTCAATTTACCGAATCATGTCATAGATTTTATTAATTAATATTATTTTATTTTTATATAATTTTCTGAAATTTGATATACTATATGGGGAACTATAAACAAAGTATCTATGTGGCATTATTGGTACGTCATTCAGATGTTCCCATGTTTGGATCAGGGATTGTGAGATACATCTATGAAAATTATTGGGAACATATATATCCTTGGGATACAACATTAGATTTTCTTAAATGGTGGAATCATATTGAGGCATTTCATCACATCATGCAGGTGTTTGTTTGATGTTGTTTCACATGAATTTAGTTAAAATAATTATTGGTTGATTCTTTTTACACTGGAAATTATCAACACAGTCAGAATATATTATTCATATATCCTGATCATCTAATTTTAATGCATTATTACATGCATGTATCACATCTTTATTAGATATAGATGGAATAATTGTTTTAATTTGATATAAAAAGGGCCAATAAGCCACTGTAAGATGACATATTATATACATAATATAAATAATATAGGTCTATAGGGGTGTATTTCAATCCTTATAACCAAGTATGAGGCTTGACCCGCTTCAATTATTTAGTGTCTATTTGGTTTTATCTTTAATCCCCTATTATAAATATGAATTAAATATATTTTTGTTTAATAAATATTAATTATGACAAAAAAATACATAAATTATTAATGGAAACAAATAAAAGGAACAATTAGTATTTCATTGTATCATAGATAAAATTTTATATGAATGATAAATACACTATATAAAATTAATGATATTAAAATATTAAAATAAATAAATAAAAACAATACTATAATTTAGAAATACATAAGTTCATCGTCACGTAGAAATATCACACCATTGAACAATTCTATAAAAAAAGAAACAATATTATAGAATTCATATTGTCATTTTTTAAATAAATTGTTGATAACAACAAAAATTTACACAGTGAATGAATAATTTTGGAAATATAAGGTATATATAGGATGTGTATAAATAATATGTAAATTGAAAATGTGGTTTTTAAAATCGTAGCACGCCTTCAAAATAGTAACATGGAAGTTGGAATAGTAAATTGAATATTTGTGTAAATGATGATGGAAAATTATAATTAATGTTTACCTAGGATAATTTAAATTAAATTAAGTATTAAAATCAACTAAAATAGTTACTTAATCAATGTAACATAATGTAAGTAAATGTATAAATTTTTATAAAAAAATGATTTATATTTATGAATAAAATTTCAACATTTATACCTGAATTAAATATTATAATTACGAAATATAGATAGGTATATTGGAAAATTAGTTATAATATTTTAAAAAATCTTATCAAAATTAGTTAGGTTCAATGTTTTTCTAATTTTCAAAAATTATAAAATAATGATGTGAATAGTGAAACATTGTATATTACAGTATCTCATATTATAATTTTATTGCACGTTAAATTAAATAATGGAAGATATAAGAAAAAATTTATCATCTATGCATGTTTTACATACTTTACTTAATCAAATAATAAATAAGATATTAATGTTTTTGTGGAAATATCAAATAAAGAAAAAATTTAATCAAAAACACTCGCTACATAACCTATAAATACACACACCTTCCACAGAAATATCTAAACATTTAAAACACAATACTTTGAAAAAATATCTACGAAAATACCTCCCCAATCACTTAAATGCAGATTTTTTATTCTATTTTCAATTTAAAAATCCATTTTTAAAATCCTTTAGGTACAATCCTATAGAACTATCTCGAGGAGAAAAGTAAGTCTTCTAATTTGATCCCTTTAAATTTAGTTCTTCTTATTTATTATTTTTCCACTTTTAATGTTTATTAATCTATTATTCCATTAGTAAACCAGTCACATAATTCTATAGTAATGCGAATTATATCATCATATTGTTCATTTCATAGATTTTAATAAATTGTTTTTCTTCATGGCCATTTTTCACCACCTATATAAATAATGTTATGAAGTAATTGTTACAGAAATACCTAGATGGAATTAATAATTTATTTAATTAATAAATATACAATTTAGTAAATGAGTAATATAATTATGGGAATTAAATTAGTGATATTGAATATAATCAATCATGTCCATTTAAACTACCTAAAATGTGAATATTGGTATATGTTTCTTAATATGTATACATTTTGGACTATATATTTATCATTGAACATTAATACCATTAAAATGAAATAAATACTAGTAACTTGAAATTTCTAGATCTTATCAAATAATTGAAAAAATTCTATTTACCACCAAATTATTAATTATTTATAATTGGAAATGTGAAGTGCACAACTTTGAATGATTGATAGAAACACAATGAAGGTAATTAGTGAAATATAAATTAATAAAAATTATAATTACAGTGAAATATAAATAAATAAAGTTATAAATATAATAATTAAAAAATTTATTTGTATTATTCATGAGGCTACAGTACATGTGAAGATATTAGATACATTAGGTAATAGGTTTACCTTCCAAATTCCCCTTATTTTTACAAATTATTTCTCTATTTTCTATCTATACTTCCATGTCAGGCCTAAAATGTTTTAATTTTATACTTCACATATTTTCCCATCATTTTTGTGTTTCTATTTCATCCTTAACTATCATGTTTCTTTTCAATTCATACCTTAATTTTTTAAGGGATATTTATAGAAATTTCATTCTTGTATTCATGTTCTATATCACCCACTATTTATTTATTCTTGTTTCTATAATTCTCATGTGGTTCACTTATATCCTTTATTCTTAATATCTGTTTCACTCTCCATGTTTATTAACACCATAATTTTTTCTTTTTTATATCTATAAGTCAAGTACAATGAAGTTTATAAGATAATATTTTCCTTTCCAGGTTCTCCTCTTCAAGCTTCTAATTTGTTTACTCTAATTTAATTTTCAAGGATCTATTACAAGGAAATTTTATACATAAAATATAGTTAAAATATAATTTAAAAACATTTTATATGATTTTTGGAAGTGATATACTTAAATATTTTTATGATAATGTCTCCAAATATTTTGAAAAATCTTTTCAATTCCTCTATATCATTTCCCTCTATTTTATTATAAAGATTATTTTTTAAAAATTTATTTATTTTATATGATTTACCATTATTAATTTTAATAATACTATTTTATTGCATTGATTTTACTCCATAACAAAAATTCCCCACTATTTATTTCAACATTATATAAAACTTAAGTAATTATTATCCTAAAACCTACTCAATTTCATATAATCCTTTAAAGTAATCCCATATATATTGATTCTATTTCATATTATAGTCTTTGAAAATTTCTTATTTTTTATCTCCTTAAATGGTTTTCTTATCCCAAATGCATTCAATGTAAAAATAATCTGCTCATTCTTTATCTACATTTTAATATATACATTGTTCTGATGAAATGTAATCTCTTTGGGATGATTGACCCATCACAACATTTAAATTTCCTTATATTCTTATATACAAAAATATAATTCTTCTAAAAAATACCTTATCTTTTAAAATTCCCAATAATTTATTCTTCTATTTGAAGGGTGTTCACCTAGATACCCATAAATTTTATTTATTAGGAAAATTATTTACTTGCGATTATTCCATTTATTCCAAATAAATTGTGAATTCTATATACTTCATTATCATGGGTGAATGTCATTGACCAATATATATGATTTAATTATATTGATTCCAGTTATATTTTTATATGTTAATCATGGTATGATTTTGATTTATTTATTATTGTTTTCATATTCTTAAGGCATAGACACACATATATATATATATATAACATTATATAATGAGTGGACCCATAATTATTTAGCCTTTTAATGAATTTGGTAATGGTTTATATCTCATGATATCTTTATATTTAGAATAAGCATGATTTGGTTGTATTTATTCATAATGTTATGCATGGACACGATGCAGTTTCTTTTTTCCATTATGTTATTGATGGGAACGATAGATTTAGCGTTGTCCAAAATTTTAGAATGGTAATACCTGATATTCATGATATATCTTATGATTTTCTACACTTATGAATATTATATATTCCAAATTTTTTCCACCCTAGTTCCTAATTATTGTTTTATGCAGTCATATACATAAGTTATGGTATATTTCTGGCTTTAAAATCATCCTATTTTGGATTTTATGCCATGATATATGACTATGATCACATATATCTTAATAACTTCTTATAATTTCATGATGTTTTCCTATTAATCATTTCATTTCACTTATGATCAATTATCTCACATATTTATGATTTATTGATAACTAATTTATGTCTAATTGATTATGTTTTACCCCTTATAGTGTGTTTGATCCCACTCCAATCTTTTTTCACATTTCCTTAGGTAATTATTGGTGTTAATGTGTTTATGATCAGATTATTAGTATCCTTTGATAAAGGATTTTGTTTAATTATATGGTATAAGTATAAAATTATGTTCTAATATGTACCTAGTTCTCAATGGATAAAACTAGATTTTTCACGTTGGTTATAATTTCATATTTTTAAAAAAAATTATATATGCTAAGAAGTAAATAGATAATTCTAGAACAAGGGGTGTCTCAATATAATTTTTTTATCAAAATGGTCCATTTAAATTTCATTCTTTTATAGGGATAATAATTTGTATTCATATTTAGTTGATTTCTAATTTTTTTTACAATTTACTACTATATAATTGATGTGATTAATGGATCTCTATTAGATACAATGAAAAAATTTACTATATAATGAATTATCACTTACTACACATTTAATTTCTCAAGTACCTCTATGGGAATGTTCTCCTAAATGGATCAAAAATGTACGAATTATGTAATAAATGTGCCACCACCGATATTTCATTATGCTTATGTAGTGATCATAATAATCTTATCATGATTTCCACCATGTAATCATTTCACATTTGAACCATAATAGATATATGTTACAATAACTCAATATTACTTCAATTCTATAGTTTAAATATTGAAAATTCAAATATTATAAAAAAAAATACAATAGCATCCTTCATCATAGGAATCTAAAATAGATGTATTATATCATGTTATAACTTTATTTCTTTTGGATGAACTTACAAGTAATATTTTTCATCATCTCCTTCCCTTATGTCAAATGAAACCATCATTATGACTTTATAATAAATTATATAATTAACCACTTGATTGTACTTATTTTTAGTCTCTCCCCATTTATGGTTTCATGTATTCTTCAATATTTGAATTTTAAAAATACTCTCACCCCCCTCATTACCTGATCAAAAAGTAAAAACGTGAGACAAACCCAATATAACACTATTAGTTCTCTGATAACTAGATCCAATATATATATATAAATATTCTAGCATTGTCATCAATACTTATTTCTCTGTATACTTCTTCAACACTTAAGTCTTAGAATTTCGACTTTAATATTCTTCCACTATATTACCATAAACTAGTATACATAATAATTCAAAATTTACTTTCAAAATGTATTAATCCCACCTAATATAGTGGCCCAATTTTTATTAGTCCTCTACTTTTTTATTTTATGGTTTTAATGGGTTTATATTTGGTTTACAAGTGAACAAATGAAGAAATTTTGTTTGTGTTCAAATATCAGTTTTCAAAAAAACTCTAGACAAGACACATAATAATTGGGTCAAGATTTACTTCCAAAATTCATTAGGAGAATAAGTGTTTCATTAAATAGTTATGGAATGATAGTTTTTTTTTTATTTTAGAATTCTGATGTGAGTTTTAGTATTTCATCATGGAACTTTTTCAATGATTTTTTTATTTCCCTTTTTTGTGTTCTATGATTGTTCGTGTTATTTCATGATGTTATTTGGTGGTTTTTCAATTTAAGAGGTCGATCGGTTGAAAAAAATGAGGGGTTGGAGAAGATTATGTAGTGAAATTTAGAGGTGTGTTTAATAAAATTTAATTAATCCATTATGACATAACTTTATTACATTTCATCAATTTTTGAGGATTCATTACTCATTAGTAATAGGGGGAGGTAAAGAGATATCACTATGTTTTTCAATGGTTGGGTCATCATTAAACCAAAATGAGGGTTATTATATCATGAATTTTATAGACTCATTTTTAATAAATAATTCAATCTATATCTCAAATTTCTTATATTATATATTAATTTTTCAGGTTTTTTGTTGGACCTAGTTACTTTTTTGGTGTCTTGGAATAATTATTTAACCTATATTAGTTTTTCCCCTCTATTTTGGGCTGGTTTAATAATAAACAAAATAATGTTTCCAAATTCTATCTTCTATTTGTTTTTTCACATTATTTTGTCTCTTAGGGTGTCTTTGATATTGTTTGGGGTGATTTAGTAAAGGAAAGATTATGTAGGGTAAGGGATATTAGCCTAAATGGTGATTCCTTGACAGATTATTAATAATTGAACTACGTATTTCTTTCTTTTTATTGTGGTTTAAATTAAATAATTGATTGACGTAGGTGATATAAAATTTATTTCTTAGTTTTTAAGTTATTATGGGATTAAAAGGATTTATATTTTATTGGGTAAAGAGAGTTAATTGTACTAAAGAGGCTAATAACTAATTAGAACTAATGGGAAGAGGTTCAAACAATAATTATTTATTTTTAACTCTTATTCAAAATGTATTTTTGATTGATGTTTTAGTAACAATACTATAATTTATTTATTTTTATTCTTGATATGATGAATCATTTTTAATTGGTTAAATAATTTAATGATGGAAATGGATAATGAAATAAAATTTGGTTCTTGTTTTTTGATATTGTTTTGTTTATTATAAAGTGGTAAAATAATATGATGAAATGTGAAAAATGGGTGGATTGATGTTACACTCTATTATGATCAATCATACTTTTTCACGGTAGTGATATAGATGTTGTTGTGGGAAATTAGTATCTTTTTTGAATTGGTGCATGGAAATTTTGCTTTGGTTAGTGTAGTTAAGACTCCAGGATATCGATGTTGTCAAAATAAATGAATTATTTAATTAAGTGGAATAGACTAAAGTATTAAATTTTCTAAATTAATGTGATTAAATAATTCTTGTGATAACTTAATTATAAATCTAAAACGGGTTTGATTTTTTTAAAATTGTGATGGATGGAAATTGATACATAGTTAATGAATTTATGTTGTTGGAAATTATTGAATAAAGTATGCTAATTAATGAATTCTAAAATGGTATTAGGATGATTTTGGGTGATTTAGTGGTGATTTTATTTTGTAGTGTATGATTTTTAATTAGTTAAAGGTGAAAATTCTTGATATTTATGTGGACATCACATTATAGAGATGTGTTGTGGTTGTATAGAAGTTTTACATAGAATTGGATACTTAGTTGGGGCCTATGTGTATCTATTATATTCATTATAATTTTTTAATTTCTTATACACCACTTCCTGAGTCAATTTACAAAAATAATTATTATATTTGTTTTTTCATACAATTTATACCATTAACATCTTGGATATAGGTGATACATTTAACTAACTACTCTCACTTCCACAAACACTCTTTTAGACATAGTTTGTATATGTAGTTATGTTGAAGTGATGTGGGGATGTGAAATTGATATCATGAAATATGGTTATGTAGTATGTGGTCATGGTATATGAAATAAGTTTATGGTTATGTTGTTTCTATTGTGATGTGTTATGTGGTATATGGTAATGTGGACATGGAAGGGATAAAAGTATTAGGTCATATGTCAATGGGGTTTGCTGGGGACCACATAAAAGAAAAGTGGTTATAGAGTTTGTTTTTAGATATATTTTTTATTGAATATTATTATACATATATGTGAATTTAGGGAGATATTATTGAAGAGGATGGGGTGATAGTTGACCAAGGATAAGTAAAATTCTAGTTTCACTATTTATTCACTGAAGATTTAGTATGTTACTTTAGTATTTTCATTATAGATTAATGGGAGGAATCAACTATGTGTAATTTTAAGATCACCCCAATCCTCTATATACAGTTTATATAAATTTTCAATATGGGGTTACTTTTCCAACTAAAAATTACTATCTCTTGATATGAAGCTTATTGGAGTTGGGGTTTTTTCTTTGGGGTGGTTTTATTTTGGTATTTTTCTTTGTATTATGTATTCTATTACACGGATTATGAGATTATGGTTTGGTTTATATTACCATTTAGAGTTGACGAGTGATTGATTCATATTATTATTTGTATTTAAAAGGGAAATTTACCTTATATTATTTGATTATACCCTCATCTATAGTTTCCTACTCATGTACAATTAGTGGTGGGATATAAGGCTTAAAATAGGATCACTCTAGGGAAAAGAGAGGATATTACCAGGAATTAGTCTGGGTAGATTGGAATTAGGTATTTGGTTGAGTGTTAGAATATATTTTGATGTTATTACCTAGTTAGGATTTCATTAAATATGGTAGGGAATGTGAAACCTTATATGATATAGATTTGTCCCTAATAATTCAAACCAGTGATGTTAATAGTAATTTATATTATAAAGTGATATTAGGTTATTTTTTTGGTAGAGACCTTGTTGTGGTAATTTCATTTTGATTTATTATTATTTTTATTAAATTTGGGAATATATTTAGGGAGTTTAAAATTAATTTAATTAAAATAAATTTAAATTAAATCTATATCTTGGTCTTAGTAACTTTTATATTGTGATCTATAAATGGTTGGAGGAATGTATTCCCATTTGGTTTTTGGTTATGGAATTGTATCATGATGATTTGATTGATATTAACTGGATTGATGTAGAGGATGGTGTTTCATGAGCTTTAATGCTCAAATTTGTTGAATTATGCAGGTAATTTCATCAATTAAGAGACTGGGAGGTGGATATATGAACTTAATTTCTATTACTTTGACTGAACACTAACATTTTTATTGATTTTTTCGAATACAAGCCTCTAAAATATGTATCACGGGGGGTCTAACATAGTGAATCCCCAAAGCATCATTAACAATAAATTGTATTCCCTCAGTGGGAAAGGAACCCAAGTTAATGAAGTAGAATATACTTTGGTTTGAGGGATCTGTGGACACCAAGAAATTTGGTACCATGTTCTCCTCCCACTAAGTATGAGTGATCTCTATGTGGGAACCCATAAGATGTTTACACTTCCTGATAATATAATAAATGTTTTAGGTGTAATTGTTCATTCCTGATAATGATTTATAGAGTATCATTGAGTCTATATCCACCACATTTAGGTTGGTGTGCCTTTGTTCGCATAACTCCAACCCGGTGACCATAGCCAGAGCCTCTGCCTGCACTACATCGCCTTAACCATACCATGTTGACAAGGCAGCAAAGACTGAACCCTCACCAACCCTAATAACACTTCACCACACATCTCTATTTTTAGAGCACACCCATCCGACTTCATTTTGAACCCACGACTGGGATGACCCCAATAGACCCAACACCTATACCCCTACCTACTGGTCTGATTAGTAATAGCATGATTCGAGAGGGTATGCCTAACTGACAGAGTGTCCAAGTAGTCGAGGCACAAACTGACCAAGTCCAACAATGTATTCCTAATTTTGAATGTGATGTTGTTATGAGATATTTTTTCATTATTGTGTCGAGCATTGTTCCAATCCTTCTAGATCGTCCAGTATCCTACCATGCGGATAGCAGACCGACCATTCCTCTTGAGACCCTAATCTCTCTACCACTAAAACCACAAGCTAAAAAACATCCAAAATGCCACCTTGATTATCCCAGCCTGTGAGGAACCCATATACCTACCACACCAATCTCTCCCAATTTCTTTCAACAAATCGGTTCCCCACAGTTCCAGTTTTCGATCTATGGATCAATAACATTTGGAATCCAAGAGGACTCCCATGCATTGAATCTTGTTGTCTATGGGTAGATAATTATGCCTCACTCCCCACAACAAAAATTTGAATTTGGATGGCACCTCCCTGCACCACAGCAGCTCCCTTTACAGATTATCATTTGTTGGAACTATCGTCACATGGGAAAAATATTTGATTGAGAGCTCTCTCGATGTGGAACCCATAAAAATGAGTATGTCTAGATCATCACTAATAATGATGTTGTTGAAATAGGTTCATTGGTTCTCATCGATAATGGCCCAGATAAAACTAGGGTGATCTCATTCCTCTATAAAGGAAATGAATGGAGTGGGATATCACAGAAACCACTACCTTCTACCCCCCCCCCCCCCCAGTCATGCTTCCAGAAGTTAATATCACCTCTTCCCACCAACCATCACAACAGAGGTCTTAGGGTCTTAATGTATGGATTGATAATCATTTATATCTTTTAAGGGAGTGACCTCTATATTCCCACAACCAGGACAAATATATCTTGAATGGTAAATACCTATAAGGTCCAACCTTCAATAGCCTCCCATGCCAGTTTCACGTGTAGCCCTTGTATGGTCGAGGAAACGCGTCTTAAGTTGATACCCCCTTCCGATATTGGTCTTGCAAGATGCTCCCCCGAATCCCAGTGATGACTTCCTTCCATTTTCCCATCCCATATAAATTCCACCAAAATATTTTCCATGTTAACTATGACATTTTTGGGGACCTTCAGGGTAGAATGAACATGCCAGGGAATAAACACTAGTGCATTGTTCATGAGAGTTATGCGACCACAAAAGGATAAGAACATGTTATTCCAATTAAATATGAACCTCATGATATTTATAAAATTATTATCAAAGTGATGCACACTGAGAGAATTAGGACTAATCGGCACTCCGAGATACTCTGTAGGAAATACCCATCTTCTCATATTTAAGCTGACATAAAGGACCCTTTCCCTCCTACCTGAGATCTTCTTAGTAGTAGAATATCAGCTTTTCTACTTATTGACCACCTTTTTGCTTCACTTACAGTATTCACCAAAGATCTCATTCATCCAAATCACTTATATCCAAATTCCTTTGGTTAAAAATCATGTCATCCACAAACATCATGTGCAAGGTGCCCCCTTATGCATGTCGGTTTCTGTATGGGGGGATTTTCTCTATACGAAGCCCCTGTTTAATTGAGTTTCTAATATAATTTTGGGAGAGGATGAAGATAGTGGGGGAAAGGGGATCCCCTTTCTTGATCCCTCTACAAGCCTTCAAGAAACCAAATTGTGTCCTCATAAAAGAAGTTGAGATCCACTCCGAGCTAAAGCAACAAAACAAAAGGTCCCCAATTCAGTTGGAAACCCCCATGCAGGCCAAGACCATTAAGATAAAACCCCATTCCATCATATTGTAGGCCTTATCATGTATAATTTTATCACTAGATTACCCCTGAAGGCCTTTTTGTTGATGTTACTAACCATCTCATTCACTATTCCAACCCCACCTCGTATTGACAGCCCTTTGATAAAACCATGCTGCTTTGAATCCATCTAGGAGTTCAAGTAAGGATCTATCATTCTGTTGAAAATACTCATCAGAACCATGTAAAAAAATCATATACATATAAGACAATATTTCTCAATGGATTATGGATTGGACAACTTTGAAAGATATACCATCTTAGTTTCACATGCAATACATGGCAGGTTCCCCCTTTGGAAGTAGTCTTTCACTTCTCTCACAAGATCTCCCATAACAATCACCCATGCTACCCTGTAAAAACAACCTCGTATGTTGTTGGGCCCTAGTTCACTATACAGGTTCAAGGTCTAAATTACCTCATGCACCACATCTTCTTCTAGAGGCCTTCTAAACCTCTCATCCACATCTTCTGATACTAATCACAGAATTTCATCAATAACATTAGCTAACCCACTCAGATACCATTCGTTCATATTAGGATTGGGTCCTGCTAGGGTAGCTTTATTGTTAGCGTTGGAAATCTCCCCTACTTATTCATGGTCATTTGTGTAAGTTCCATCCCCCCTTAGGATGTTAGGCATATGGTTGCGATGTCATTATTTTATGCAAGCATGGAAAAATTGGTATTCTTGTTCCCCTCACATAGCCATCGAACTCTGGATCCCTCTCTCACCACTCGTTCCTGCCACATAAGGATATCAGTGAGGTGGTCCTTTTTATGCAAGGTAGTATCATCATGTTTTTTTAGTTGTTAATTTTCTATAGGTTAATCTCATGACACCACAACCCATATCACCTGAACTATGTTGGAGTGACAAAAGACCTCATGTAAAACTCCCCATATGCAAGTGGTTGCAAAATAGAGGTTATGGTATATGGCTGCAGTGGGGAGACCACACACATAGTAATCATATCCATATATCGAAAAAATTAAAACACAATGACCCATAGTATCAAAAAGATGATAGAGTAATTTTATAAAAAAATCACCCATGTTATACCTATAAAATTAACTAGGGACCAAATTTTGTAAGACAAAATAGAGTATATAAAGTGCGACAAATAAGTAGATGAAACACTATTGAAGTTATCCAATGTCTATACTAAGAATGCTACCAAATTCATACTCCTCATCTTAATTATCATCCGTAAGACCCATATCCTTACTGAGTTCTTCAGTCATGAATTATGCACTTGCATTGAGATTCTTGTGCATGTTGTGGGTAATAAAATCCAGTATGCCACCACCAATGCTTCATTAACATGAATGCACAAGAATAATAGAGGTATTGTATTATAAATTTAAAATATCATGAAATTAAAGACAGTCATATATAAATCACTCATGAGATAACTAAGCCACCACATATCCCTAAAGTACATTCTCCAGCTTCATACCCGATTGATATTTAGAAGGATGTTTGATGTGACAAAAACCTATCCACATGGCTATTGAACATGTCTTTAAATAGTATCAAGGCATAGAGTTAGATTGGGCCACGAGGCCTATGACAACAATTTCCCTTATTACCAATCAATTCATGATTTATTACATAAGGATACATATAATACAACACACAAGATAAGGAAGACGGGTGAAATTGTGAAATAGGTATATTACATAACAACTTAAAAACATGTGGCACATTAGAATTATTGAAAACACCATTAACATTCTCATAATATTCCATCATTTTTTTACTTTATGGGATAACCTAGGGGCATACATAAGAATCTTGTGACATATAAATCCTAGTAAGGAAATAAAAAGAGAATAACCTGAATTTTTTTACGTTTTGGATAATTGGATTTTTAAAGGGACATGAAAGGGTTGATAATCATAAATATGAACAATGAGGCGTGATATGGAATAATAACATAAAGGTAACATAGGAATATGGAAACATAATTAAACATGACAAAATAAGTATAAGTCAAGTGTAACCACCAATAAATCATAACTTAATTTTCTAAGGATAACCTTCTCTGAACCATACATGGAATATTATGAGACTAAAACATTACCCAAATCATTAGATCCCTTTCTGAGCATAGCCATCATAATCAAATCATGTACATGAATAAGTGTTCCACATAGATCATATAACATAAGAACATATTTAATAACAGTTAATGCAAAGATTAAGTATTTTGGGTTGTATAAATAGAAGTCCCCAATAAATTAATTATAGTAATAACTAGGTGAATATCCTTGAGTGGAAATGGGTATGAGTATACACCTTGCAAGTGTCAGGCCTGGAAAATCATAGTGACTTTCCGGCAGCATAATAGAGGTATATAAAGATACATAAAATGGTTCAATGTGATATAAATGGGTCTATAATCACTTGAATGTCAATATTAAAGTATGATAGGTATTTAATTACATTATCTAACATGTAAAATTTAGAATTAATAGTCCTATACAAGGAGGGTTTTTGAGAAAACCATAAAATTGATAACTCACATGAAAATTTTGATAGCGTAAAGGGGATACATAATAAATTATTTGTGGGATTAAAATATGGAAAAGGTTAAATTATCACTTGAAAATCATAAATAAATTTATAGTTATGTATAATATCCTATCCCATCAATAGTAATTGGAAGACAAAGTTAATAATATAAATAAGGTGCTTCAATAAAGAGGATAAAGGGAAGATCTCTTACTAAATTTCTCCATGGTAATGGATTGGGTAAATGATATAATGAGAAGAGATAAATGATCTATTTTATTAGTACATCAATTTTGAATTAAATTATTTATTATAAATTCATTACAAGATATTTAATTGAGATAAAAAAGTCTAATTGAAATGAAGGTGGTTGAATGAAAATGAAAATAGGGAAATCCATCACCTTGAGGGGGTGATACCCAAAGATTTGGAGGATCTTATTAAGATCTAGGTACACCTTAGATAGACTCTATAGAAGGTATTTCTTATTAATTATGTGATATATAGTTATTGATTAAGGAGTAATGGCATCTCGGGTATGATTATATAGGGACAGAGAGAAGAGTTGTTTATTATTTCTTAAACATTGGTCTTAGACTATAAAATAATGTAATCAAAATAAAAACCCATGGTTTTTCCCATGGTTTATACCAAGGTAAACCATTTTTAATTATTTTATATAAACAAGTGTCTGAATTTCTAAAATATTTTTCTTAGTGATGTGGAAGTGAGTTATGTTTATAAATAAATGATTTTAAAACCTTAAAATACAATATAGATTTTGGAGCATACATCAATAATTTATGAAATTGACCAAATAACCTCAAAATCAAATTATTTTAAATGGAAAACAAAGATTTAGTCATTTATACCTTTTATGTGTTTTATTGCATCACTTTTAGGACTTTATGCGGTTGTAAAACAAACTTTATTTTATATCGTATATCGTTTTTGCCCAAAAAATAGATTGCCTCATAAAATTCTGAAGAATTAACTTTTTTATAATTTCAACATTCTGACTGCAAAAATAATATTTATTTCATACAAATAATTCTCTCTATTTTTTAAATTTCTCTTTTTAAAACAAGGATAGATATTTATTGACAAATATATGGTTTTTGGAAAATAATAGTTTTCAAACCCTTATAAAAATTACATTTGAATCAATTAAATTTATATTTCTTATTTTTAAAATTCATGAATTCATCAGAAAGTAATATATTTATTGAAATATCATATTACACAAAAACACACTATCTGTTTTATTTTATCAAAATCAAAATGATTTACAAATTAATAAAAATAATAAGTAAATATGTTCATTATTATATAAAATATACATATTCACATTTTTAGGCCTTAACTCACAACCCTTTATTACACTAGAAAATGACATGATGCTAAGGTACATGATAATAACATTTTCATGGGTTTTTCAGCAAACATGGCTTGGGCCGTGACCTTGAGTAGCATGAACATGACATGTAAATTGTTTCACTCAAGATTTAGTTGTTTGATTGGGGATGAAAATTGGTTACATGAAAAGCAAAGTGATTTTATCTCACTTATATGTTCTAATAAATAGGCTTGATAGGATAAAATCCTGATGGATGAGGCTATTGACTATTTTTTCTGTGTCAATTAGATTTTTTATAACCCTATATTTATACTAATCACATATTATGTCAATTGGATTTATCATTACACTATTTTTATACAAATCATAAATATATTTTTCAATAGCAATTTTATCAATGGTTATTATGATTAAAAATCTATTAAATAACATGGGATACAAAAAAACCATGTAAGTGCATGTTTTTTATATAACCATAATATGGAATTCAATTAAATCATAAACGGAATTTTATTTTTTAATGTTTGGGTTAATGAAATCTTCCCCTAATTTGAAATTTTACACTCAAACTTCTCATTTCATACACTAAAACATATGTAGATAATTTTTTTCATCAACCCCTCTAGTTCCCACACCACTTGTTGAAACGTTTTGTTTCTCCATAGCACTTTGACCATTTGCATTATCTTATTTTTTTAGAACTTTTTTTCTATGATCTAAGATCATTATAGACTAATCCTCACAAAAAATATCATTATATAATGGTACATACACTAGATTTAGTACATGTGAGTGGTATGGTATGTTCAACCTTAAGAGGGGTACATGGAACACATCAGGAACTTGATATAGGATAGGTAGGAGCACTAATTTATAGGCCACCAGTCTGATGTGGTCAAGGATATAAGGGGACCAATCCATCTAGGACTAAGATTTTCCTTCTTACCAAATCACATGAAGTTATTCTAGGGATATATGTTGAGGAATACCTTATCTCCAACCTTAAACTCTAGGTATGATAGATTATTTTCACTATAGCTCTTCAATCGACTTTGAGCACCCCTAATGTGTTGTAGAATGGTTTACAAATTTTCCACCATGTCCTCAACCATTTCATAACCCTTTAGTTTATGTTCACTAATTTTATCCTAGCATGAAGGTTTTCTGATTATCTTACCTTAAAGGGATTAATAGGGATTCATTTCTATTCTTGATTGGAAAATATTATTTTATGATAAATTGTCCAAAGTAAGTTGTCGATCTCATCCTCTCTTTGAGTCCATAGATCATTCTCTCAACATATCCTTGATTTTATAGATACATTGCTCATATTATCCATTATTTTGAGGGTGACAAGTCATGATGAAGTTAAAATCATCCTTTAGAGAATGTGGGAGACTCTTCTAGAACTTGGAGGTTAATATTGGTTCTCAGGTAGATACAATCGATACTGGTGTTCCATGCAACCTCAACACTTGTAAATAATATATCCTTACAAGATGACCATGTGATAAGTCCTATAAGATTTCAGTGAAGTGAGAAGTGTAACATCCCATTATAGATCTATCAAAAACTTCCTTGACCTCATCATGGTTCTCCTTTTTCTTATTGTCTATAGAGAACCGAGATGGAATTTGGAAGATA
This sequence comes from Viscum album, assembly GCA_963277665.1. Classification (NCBI taxonomy): domain Eukaryota; kingdom Viridiplantae; phylum Streptophyta; class Magnoliopsida; order Santalales; family Viscaceae; genus Viscum; species Viscum album. Next base: position 67,389,202 of record OY728127.1, on the reverse strand, counting down.
CCAATAATGATAAATCCATAGATTTGTTGGAATTTTTTTATTAACCATATTTTTCTGCAGTTTGAAGGATGATTACATTCCATTTAACAGGGTTACACAATGTGTAATGTTTTTGGGGTTAAAGTCATGAAAGGGGTGACACTGTGAAAGTTTAAATGTCATGAATGTCGGTTTCACACCATGTATGTTTTAAATAATGGATTTAAATCCAAGGTAATTGGTTTTTCAGTATACTTAAATATATTGGACTCCATAATGAGAATGGTAGTTTTATATCAGTTAAATTTCCCTAGTAGGGATGTTTTAGGGCACTGCTTTGGTTTTTAGATCCCATTTGACAATCTATTTTCTGTTTTCTCTCAAACTGAGGCTCATTTCCGATGATTTTTTGAGACATTATTCTTTATGTATTGATTCATTCAACATGATAACTTTATTGTGATTGTGGTACATCTCTCCAGGTGAGTAATCATTCTGCTTTTTCATTCCCATTGATCACTATATGACCTTTGGGATGTATTATTGGATATTTCGATCTAATTTTGTGTTCTCATTTGTCTTCTTCCAAGATCCATTGTGCGATCTTATTCCAAAGGTTATTTCATTATTTTCGAGGTACGGATGGCTTTCATTCTTTAGGTATGTGGTTTCTTCTTCTCTTGCGACCCTTTTCTCTTCCAATTGGATCTATATTTTGATGAATATTGTACTCTAGGGTCTACACTGGTGTTTTTTGGTTTTTGTTTTTGGTGGATAATGTTGCTAGTGTGTGTGACTTGAGCTTTGAGGTGGGTGGTTCCGTCTCTGGCCTAGGATAATAAGCCTGATTTACTCTTTACTTATTAATTGATTTATCGAATTGGCCAAACCATTTTTTTCTGTTGGAAATTGTTTTTTGAAGAAAAAATGTTTTTCCATAGTTTTCAATAAATGAAAAGGAAACAGGTACCTTTGAATCATTGAGATCGATTTGTGAAAATGGGCACATGTGTTACCTTGGTTACTTAAGTGGAGGGCCTATCTTGAGGCCATCATCCATGTTTTGTGATTATAGGGAAGTTTTCTATTGGTTATTTCATCTGTTTCCTAGGATAGTTGTTCTAAGGGATATATATTGACATTATAGGGGGGGTTACTCATGGGTTATTCCTTTGCTTCATCGGCCTATGTTCTTTAAACTGCATTGTGAAATTGATTTATTATGGTACGATTAGTCTTCTAGTCTGACCTACAGTGATCCATGGTACTGATACTTGTGTTGCTACTCCTCTTTTTTATTTCCTGGATTTCTAAGTTACCCTTGATATGCAGGTTGTACCAACTTTTGTTTATAACTCTGAAAAAGGGAAATGTTTACCATGTTTTCTATAAAAATGTTTTACGACTTATCATGTCCTGTTTTATTTGAAATTATTAGACAAGAATTTTTATACAGATACTTGATATGGAACATCTGGGTGGGGTTCTACTGATCCTATTAGCTTACACCCTAACCACCCCCTTGGTGGTGCGTAGACCTTTAAATGTCTTACAATGTAGGGAAAGTCAAGGCACCATGGTGAGGAGGTGAAGTTCATAACGGTTGGTTTTGGGTAGTCAGTGGTGAGGTGGTGGGAGTTCGTCCATGCCATCACATGGATTATCTGTTTGGTTTTGGTCCTTCCAGTTGGGCATGTTCTTGGAGCTTTGGATACATTTTTAGTTGTTCATTTCTGTTGTCTTTTTTGCAATTTTGGAATATATATTCCATTATTCTTCCACTATCACTTTCATTTTGTGTACATATATTCCATGTTTTTGTTCAGTTCGAGATAAATCATTCTCTATGGTGTGTTGTTTGATTCTTGAGTGCTTTTCCCTAGCCCATGGGGATCTGGAACGCCCTTCGAGTATATGGAGGATCCGGTTGGGTTCTAGATCTAAGGGAAACCCATGTGAGTTTTTTACAAAATGGTATCAAAGGGAAGATATATCCTCAGTATTCCTAGTCTAAGGATGTATATTTGACTAGAGATAAGATTTCTGGGACTTCAGAGGTATGTTGTGACGTGTGCCTAGACATATCTTATTGTAACAAGACTCAATTTTCCATGGGTAGTTGGGATACGTGTCTCTAGTGTTAGGTTTGGTTTTAAATATTAGTTTATTATTATGGGTTTTCTAGATTGAAATGATATTCATTCTTCTTTTTGATCATTCTGGCCTTTTAGTGTGTAATAGTATGCCTCTGAGATGTCTTCCACGATCTCCTTAAGTAGTTGCAACTGATTCTCCTAAAGGTAATCCACCTATAAATATGAATTTCATTGAGCGTATCATATAGGCAGTCTGTTCTGTTAATTCTGACATGCCACAAGTTCAGATTGCAGTTGTTGAGTAACAAATAGGAGCTGGAGGAGAGAGAAATAGATCATGGGAATTCTTACGTGAAAATCCATCATCTTTTAAAGGAACAAATGAATCTCATTAGGTAGAGGACTGGCTGGATAGGATTGATCCAATATTCGACTTCATAGAGGCACCTGAAAATATTAAGGTGAAATGTGAAGCATTTAGGATTGAGGGTTTCAGCAGGTGATGGTGGGATTTTATGGCCGAGGCATATAGGCATATGGACATCCATTGGAAGGGTTTTAAAAACATGTTCTTCAAATAGTTTTTTCAATTGTCACAACTATTATAAAAGACTATGGAGTTCCATTATTTATAGATAGGAGAGCATTCAGTGTTGACATACCGCAAATGGTTTTTTGATCTTGTCTATTTGGGTCTGGATGTAGTGAGTAATGACCAGTTGAGGGCTCATAAATACCTATAGGGTTTGTGATCGGATATCAGATCATAGGTGTTCATGTTGAAACTTTCTACCTATGTAGAGATGGTTGATAGATTCATGATGGTGTAGATGGATATGAAGTAATGGTTGGTTTTTTCAACACTTATCTTCAATCTAATGATAGTTTCAATGGTGTGCATGGGAAGAAAAGAAAGTGACATGATCATCACATAAGTCGTGAAGGTGAGTCTTAATAGTGAGCCTCCTCTACACCGTCTGTTATAACTTGAAATGTGCCTATGACATACAATCAATGTGTCCAGGATAGAAAAAGGATAATTTCTTTTTCTATCCCCACAAATAAATTCAATATATATGTACGTATGGGTCAATTATAGTACTTCTGTCAAGCTATGATTATGCCTTATTCTGGTCTGGGTTCATCACCTCCAAAGGCTACTACACTGAAGTCATAATCTTCAAAGACTATATGGCTCCAGTCGTAGGCCTAAGGATTGAAGAATTTTCATGTAGTAAATGGTTTCCCATTAGAATTTGATATAGGTTCTACAATAGTGATAGGTACTATCCTTATTGCATCTTTAGTAGAAATTGATTTATTTTATACTAGTGCCTCCCACTCTTTTATATCTTCAGGTTTTGATGATATTCTTAAGAAACCAATGGAACATATTCCCTTTACAATGGAGTTAGTGAAACCTCTTGTTAAGAGGAAATAGTAGGGGTTTCAGTGTCCTTCTTTTTCATTAATGATAGCCGATATGAATTTGGTCTGGGTTTTTTCTTATTATTTATCTGGATCTTTTCAACGTCACCATTGGTATGGATTGTCTTTTAGCTCATTGAGATAAGGTTGATTATTATCATTGGCTTATTTTATTTCTTACTACCTATGGTAGATCTAGTGTGTTTTAGGGGGAGTGGGACCCATATTCTAGTCATGAAAGTCCTTCCTTACAAGAGCTCAGTAGTTTTGTTTCCCACTATTATGTTTGTTCCTGATGATGTTTTTCTAGTTGATTATCTTCCCATTATTGTTCGAGACTTTCCTGATGTTTTCCCAAAAGACATACTTGGTCTTTCTATCATATAGAGAGATATATTTTATGGTTGAAATGGTGAAAAGAACACAGTAAATATTGATACCTTCATATTATACCACACTAGATGAGCTGAAAGAGCTCATGATTCATTTAGACAACCTATTGAGAAATGGTTTTGTTCGCCCTAGAGTTTCACCTTGTGCAGCCCCTATTATCTTTGCTAAGAACAAATAGGGTCCACTTTGGTTATGTGTGGACTATCTAAAGTTGAACTGGGTTAATGTTAAGAACAAATACACTTTTACATGTGTGGATGATCAGTTTGATCCTTTAAAAGGGGGAAAAGTAGTTTTCTAATATTGATCTTCAGTTGGGTTATCATTAGCTTAGAGTTCAAGAGTTTAATATATCGAAGACAGATTCCTATAATAGGTATAGCCATTATGAATATCCTATGATGAATTTTGGTCTGACTAACACTCCTTCACTTTTTTTGTATTTGATGTACCAGATATTCCATCAATATCATGACAATATTTTCTTAGTTTCATGGATGATATTATGGTTTATTTGAAATACATGTGTAGGCATGAGAACCATTAGAGTTTGGTTCTAGAAATTTTTAGAAATCACTATTTGTATGGAAAATCTTAGAGATGTAGTTTCTAGATTTAATAAGTGAAGTGTTTAGGGAACACAATTTCTGAACGTGTTTAATCAGTTTATCTTGTGAAGGTTATGGTTTTCTGGTCTTCGAAGGAACTACATAATGTCTTTAAGATGGGGATCTTCCTTGGTCTTGTTGGGTATTACCAATAGTTTGTTGAGTATTTCTCTAATTTGATGTCACCTTTGATTTACCTTAATAGGAAATAGGTGAAATTCATGTGGGATGCAATGTGTGAATCATCTTTTGATGAACTAAAATGAATTCTGACATTGGTTCCTATTCTGTTCTTATCTGAGCCCGATAAGGGATTCGTGGTGTTTTATGATTCTTCTAGTGATGGCTTGGAAGTTGTTTTTATACAAGATGACCATGTTCTACATTACAGATCTATAAACTTTGGACAAATGAGAATAATTACCTCAATCATGATTTAGATCGTTTCAAATTCATTCATGCACTCAAATGTTGGTGGAAATATCTTTTTGGGAAGAGATTCACAGTATTCTCTGATCATAAGAGATTGAGTTATATCTTTTCTTAGAAGGCCATGAATATCAAAGAGAGATGACGTATAGAATAACTTAAGATGCTTGAATTTGATATCTCTTACTACCTAGAAAATGGAATTGTCATTTCTGATTCTCATAGTAGGAATGTGCCATCATAGGCAATTCCATAATCAAAGGAGCAGTGGATCCTTATGGGGCTTTTCACTCAGTTTCTCCTAGATGCTTGGGAGGATGTTTCAGATATGGTTCTGACCAGTGTTCAGTTATCATTCTATCTTCAAGAGTCTATTTTTCAAAGTTATCAGAAAGATTATGTGTTTAGTAATGTTCATGAAAATCATTTTGGTGGGGAGATAATTTCTAGTTGGTATCTTTATTCAAATGTTATGCGCCACATTGGGAAACATGTTGTTGTCCAAGTATCTATAAGAATTTTAGTCCTGTTTGATTGTCACAGCTCTTCGTGGTCCATTCATCCTTGCACTATGAAGATGTATTATGATATGAGGTGATGATTCTGGTGGACTGGTATGAAGCCTAACATCGTGGTGTTTGGGTCTCGTTGTTACACCTGCCAACAGATAAAGTCAAATCACTTGGAACTTCTAGTTCACTTCAGCCTCCTCTGGTGATGATTTGGAAATGGTATGTGGTATCCATGGATTTTATTGTTGTATTACCATGGTCCCCCTAGGGTAAAAATTCTAAATGATTGTTTTTTCATCTTATGATGAAGTCTACTCATTTCATTCCCATAAAATACACCACTAAAGTTAAATATATGGGTAAGCTATATATGAAAGAGATCATGAGGTTACATGGGAGTCATTATTCCATTGCTTCGGAAAGGGAACCTAGGATTACCTCAAGGTTATATAGGTGTATTTAATAGGTAATTGGAACTCAGTTCAAGTGTAGTACATCTTACCATCCCTAAATAGAAGTTCATACGGAGCGTGGGATTTAGATTTGGGAGGATATGCTTTGTGCATATGTCTTGGATTTCTAAGGATCATGGGATAGCCATGTAGTGCTGCTTTAGTTTGATTGAAACAAAAATTTATCATTAATTAATCACAATAACTCCCTTTGTGGTGTTTTATGGTCACCCGTGGAGATTACCTCTTTATTGGGATGAGGTGGGATAAGTATCTTTAGTTGGGAAATGTTTATTTTAGGAGACAATTTTGAAGTTCGGGATGTACATATGTGTCAAATAATAGACCAGAGTCAACCGAAATCATATGCGGATCGACAGAATTGACCATTGGTGTTTTCTATAGGATCTAGGATTTTCTTAAAAGTTTCTCCTTGTTTGGATCAGTGTTGATTTAGAAAACAGTTAATGTTGGCTCGAATATATGTTGGACCGTTTTCATTCACTCAGCAGCTCAGACTAGTTCCTAATCAATTAGAATTTTTGGTTCAGTTGATATATATTCATGATTTATTCCCCATATCTCATCTCAGAATGTACCATCTTGATCCCACTCATGTTCTGAGATGGGAAGAAATTAACTTAGAGCCATATGTTTCTGTTTTAGAGAAACCAGTTGAGATCGTCGACTCTCAAGTGAAAGTAATGTGTGGGAAGTCGATTTTTTGGTGAGATTTCTATGTCCACATGGATCATATTCTCATGATACTAGGGAAGATGAACCATTGATTATGGAGTAATGGTCTCATCTATTTCCTGTGATTACATCTACCACATGACTTCCCGGGTATGGAATGTCTTTATGGTATGAAGTCTCTAACATCCAATTACCGCTCTATGAGGTACATCCTTGACCTTTTCGTGGTTCTCCTTTTCCTTGAAGTCTATAGAGGACTGAGAAAGAATTAGGAGGATACCTATAATGGTAAAGTTAGATATTTTTTGGACTTTCTTCTTTCACTAGATTTTTCTATAGGTTGAAGGATGATTACACAACGTGTAACTGGGTTACATGACATGTAATGTTTTCTAGGTGCATGTCGTGAAAGGGATAATGATATGAAAGGTTACACATCATGAATATCGGTTTCACTCTGAGTATGTTTTAAATAATGGAATTTAAATCTGAGGCAATGGGTTTTTTTGGGTACATAAATAACCTGGACTTCACGACATGAATGGGAGTTTTATTTCATGACATTCTTCAAGTAGGTATGTTTTAGAGAATCTCTCGGGTTTTTGGTGCCCATCCAACCACCTATTTTCATTTTCTCTAAAACTGAGGCTCCTCCCTAGTGATTTTTAGAGACGACATTCCTTTAGAATCGATACACTCGGGGTTCGAGCTTTGTTACCATCACCATGTGTCTCTCTGGGTGAGTAATATTTACATTTATTTATTGTTGTTGATCATGGAAGCACATTTTGGATACATTATCATCCCTGTCAATCTAATTTTGTGTTCTCTCTTGTCTTATTCCTATATTCATTGTGCGATCTCATTTCAGAGGCCATTACATTATTAATCGTGATGTGCTGGGATTTTGTTCTTGAGGTTTGTCATTTCCTGTTCTCTATTGACCCTTTTCCATTCTAATTAGATCATGCGTTTGATGAGGATTAGACTCTATTATTTCCACTACTGTTGTTGGGTTAGGTTGTTGGTAAATCCCATTATGGGCATGCGTGACCTGAGTTTTAAGGTGGACGGTTTTGTCTCTAGCCTATGATAATAAAAATGGTTTTCTCTTACATTATAAATTTTTTATTGAATTGGCATGACTATTTTTTGTGCTTAAAAATTATTTTTGAAGATAAATGAATTTAGCCTAGTTTTCTACAAATGAAAAGGAAATGGATACTTTTGAAACATTGAGATTTATTAAAAAGATCACATGGGTTACCTTAGTTACTTAGGTAGAGGGTTTAGCTTAAGACCATCATCTATGTTTCATGATTATCATGATGTTTTCCTTTTAGCCTTATCTTAACGACATTCAAGATACCTTGATGTATATTTGGTAATCTTCTTCTTCATATTTTCCAATAAATAGTCCTCTAAGAGATCTCAACACATCTTGTTTCTCCCAAAATGGATGGTGAAGGTTAACCTATGTGCATCTTCCATTTTCTCATTCTTTAATCTGGGATTTCAAATTACACATATTCATCAACCAAGTCATATAACACCTTCCCTATTAATTATAAACTCTATGTATTCCCCTTTTTTATTGCTTCCACATTCTTATGTATTTTCACATTGTCTCTTTGAGCATCCTTTATCTTCTCCAAAAGGGGTGGTTGATCAATAAATTTTGGAAAGATTGATGATTTTACTTCATTTATTATTCCCATATACATCCTATTAAAATCTAAGAAGATCGTATCCTTATCAATTATCAACATTGACAAAATTTTTGGATCCTTTCCACTCCGAGGATCTCCCAATTTATTTTATTTACTAGAATAGTAGTGGATTGAGTTGTCATCATCCTTAATCATCTATAACCATATCAGTTGGTGAATATCCATATCATTCTATCATAATATATACTTTATGGTCTTATTATCCATATTTATTTCACAATTTTCTCCAAGAGACCCGAGATCAAATCATGGTGGAGGTGTATTTTAAGTACTGTTGTAGTACCATAGTAGTATTTTAGCAGGTACTCTTCGATAATGTAGCAGTCAGAACTATTCATCCATTTGGACCTTTGAGCCACCAGTTTGGTCCTCAGGTCCTGTATGGATTTTGGGCCTCCCAAGGCCTTTTGACCAGTTGATTCTCAAGGGCTTCGGGCCACCTTAAGTCCATTGGGACACTCTAAGGCCTTCGGGCCACATGAAATATAGATGTACTAGTCAAACTACATGGGACAAGGTTTCATAGGATGATTCAGGGCAGGTCCATTCACTAGATCTGAGCTAATCGGAATTGGAAGAATGAAATGGTATGGATTTTCCATCAGGACTAGGCCGATGCAGCTTTTCATAGGACAGCTAGCCGACCAGCCCTATGAAGGGAGAGTGCTGATATCATGACATATACTAGGGAGGAGGAGTTTCATGTTTTTTTATCTGGGTGATTCCCAAAAACACCTATGGGTCATGTAATTTTCTCTAAGCCTTACTACCTTGTAAGGGTTCCACCTCACCCCTTGAAAGGTGTCTTATCAAAATAATAATAAAAATGAAGGCCTTCAGGCCATATCAACCACAAAGATTACTATAGCCATCTCCAAATCATGCATTGGGTCGTTCGGTTCATGATCATTCAATTTCCTTGAGGTAAAGGCTATCACTTTTTAATTTTTAATTAGTACATAGTCCAAAACATTTATTCAAATAGTAATTGTATACCATAAAAATATATCCACTTGTTGGTATCACAAATATAGGTGAAGTGATAAGATAATTTTTTAATTAATAAAATATCTCTACACATTAATTATTCTAGAAAACTTGACACCATTCCAAGTTATCATAGTTAGATTATTAGAAAATCATGATAAATTTCATAAAAATCGTTGATAATACCAAATCAGTTCAAGGAAACTTCAGATATATATCATAGATACTAGCCATATCCATTCTTCAATTTCATATATCATTTAATGGTCCACATATATCCCATTTATTGTGATAATTTTCCCTAACAATGAGACTTTCTTCAACCATAACTGAAATTTGTTATAGTTTACAAAAAGGGTATCCTTTAATATTGTCTTTATCATACTTCTCATGTTCTACTCATACTCCTCCATTATTTTGGAGTATATTAGAATATATTCTAAAAATACTACGACCAATTTTTTGAGGTAGTATCTAAACAATCCATTAATAATGTATATTAAGGTATCTATGAAATTATTAATTATAAATTTAATTACTATAAACTCATAGTTCATGTAACATGTACAAATTGATGTTTGGGAGAAATCCTCCTTCTTTACCCTTAGATGATAATATCTCGGTCGAAGATACATCTTGGAGAAGTATTGGGATCCACATATCTGATAAAAAAAAGTTATAAATACATTTAAAAGTACAATTCTTATTTATCTTGATATTTTTGAGATCATGATAATCAATTAAAAGGTGAATTGACCAATCCTTCTTCATGAAAAAGGGGACTCGTTCACCACAAGGTGAAACACTTGGGAATATGAATCCTTTATCCAGATTATCTGATAGATTCTTCTTTAGCTTCTTAAGTTCCACAACATCCATTCTATATGGTGTCATGGATATTTGAAAATCCCCAAGTATAATCTCGATTGAAAATTTAACCTCTCAAATAGGGGGAAGACCATGTAATTCTTCGAAAAACACATCAGCATATTCCCTTGTAATGGAAATGTTTTCAATGATTATTTTTCCGTAGAATAAATAATCTTACCAATATACACTTTCTTATAGAGAAATAAAATTAATTCTTGAGATTTTGGTTCAAAATAGGATTCATCCTCCTCGTTGAACGTTTACAAAATCATAGGACGATTCGGGATATAGAGATTGATTTCATTCTCCAAACAATTTATGTTGGCTCTATGTACATAAATTCAATCCATACCAAAAATTGAGTTATATTCCACTAATGGGAGTATCATAAGGTTCATTATGAAGTTCATCCAATAAATTTTTATAGGGGAGGATTTATATACTTCTGATGATATAATTTCTCTACTTTTTATTTTCACTGAAAAATTTAGTTTCATTTTTTATGGGGGTGTTTAAATAGTTATTCTAAACTTTTTTGATGTGAAGGAATGTGTAGAAACATAATTTAAAAGAATGTTTGATATTATTAAATGAATAAAAATCATAATATTTACCACTTTGTTATTAAGATACTTCATAGTAGTTGTGATGGAATAAGCTCACCCTTATTGCATTAGAGGTTGATCGTGTTGATTGACTCTAACCACCCTTGGCATAGTACATTAGTTTTCAAAGTATCCTTGTTCCTTGAAATTTAAAAAATGAATGATACATTGATGATTTATTAGAGAACTCCATAACTACATCACATTAATGGGTTTATCCTATCGCAAATTTCTAGCTAGGATCCCTTCCTTCCAACAACTAAAAAACTCACTCAACCCCTTCAAGAAATTTTTATGGTTCTTATTTCCACACATTTGACAAGAAGAATGTTAAAATTTAAAAATAAAATTTTATTTCTCAATCAAACAATCAAAAATTAAGCTCATCTTTCCACTTCTTATCCCTATGAGACCCCTACGATTAACTAATCTCTATATCAACATTGAGGGTACATTGAACAATTTCCTCATAGTATTCAATGTCCTAAATCACCAGGGCTTTTTGTAGAATCTATTTTATCTAACCAAAGATGTATTAAACTTTTTATTTTGGGATAATGAAAAAGAAAAAGGCATATTATGAAATTATTGTGAATTTTTACTCATACAACCTGATGGATTATACATCTACTTTCTTGAGGTAGAGAAAATCCCATTATATTTTAATTCATGAACTTCGAGGTAGATATATCTGGAAAAAAAATCTATAATTCCTTCCACCAAATCACATCAATATGATCTCCAATATTTGTATTCATGATCAATTTCCACCTCTAGTCATCTTCTACCTTCATATGATAAACATCTAGTTTGACCTTCTCTTGCTCATAACATTTAAGTATGGAGAAGATGCTCTCAATGGAGTTGATCCGTTATTCCATGATAAAGGGATCAGATGATCCATTGAAAGTTGGTAGACTTTTTGAATAAGGTCTCAATTGCAGATTTTTCTCTCTTTAGGGAATTTGGACATTCCTAGTAATTCTAGTTTCTATTTAGAACCTAATTCAATTGAGAAAGTATATTCACAAATTTCGGGATTCCTGCTCCAATTGGTATGGGGATCTCATTTGGGAAGTCATCACAATTCACATCACATTGGTTTCTTATGTGGTTCCTCCTATTTTTGGCCACTGGAAGGAATAATTTTAAAATTAGGGATAAGTAATTTTAAACTATTAGACACATAAATGGAAATCCAATAACCATTTAAGTGATTACTATTAAATGGAATGTATTTCCTTAACTTAGGAATTTTTTGGCTTCAGTATAAGTTATCCATGATATATTTCCTAACATAGAGTCTTATGGGATTGTTTTTCACTTAATAATGGTTCATAATGTGCTTGTGAAGTTACAAAATCATATCCCTTGGGAGGGTCAAACCATGTGTGTACTAATTCTTTTTTTCATACACTATGAAATGATTGAGTCTAGCTAAATGAACCCATTTTTGGATTATTACCCCTAGGTACTTATGTTCCAGAGCCACTGTAACGACCCAATGTTTTATCAATGGAATTCCATTATTATAATTATTCCTTATAGTATAATCCCATTAGGAAGCACAATGAAATATTATAATACTAAATACTATTTGATCTTTAAATATAATTTTTCCACTTCTATGTTTTGAATTTTCAAAATCTATCACACACTATTGTGATCAGTAAGATGTTTGGAGTCCGATAGGGAAAACAAAATTTTTGGTGAATAGTAACCTACCCTTATGAATAGTAATATGACCATTATGAATAATACATCTTCCAAAATAAGAGTAAGCTTACCCATGAATAATTAAATAAAATGTAAGCATCTTATAAGTGACAATTTGATCATAGTAAAAGAATTTGTATTTTTCTAAGTCATAAATAATTAATTATAATTAATTACTTAATTTAAAAGAAAATTTATTTTCATAAAATGTGTTCATATATAAAAAATCTATTTCTTATTGTTTTAGGATAATTTTATAAGACCTTAATTAATATTTTAAAGCATTATAAAATCCGTTTTAATTTTAAAAACTGTATTTTTCATGTAAATTATGATTTTAATTAAAAATTAAACTAATCATATCTAAAAAATTATTTTTGTAAAAAGGAATTCATTTTTGGATTCTACACATCAAAAAATGGTTGGGGTGAATTTTTTGGATTTTTCTGAAATACTTGAAGTTTTTGATGAATAGTGAAATACCATAATATACAAAATAAGCTATATAAGCTAATTATAGAGTCATGCATTATGTTCTGATTATGTAAGACTAATTTTTTTGGGTTCTCAGGATAAAATTAATATTCTTTTTTAGTTAATACTTATTATTCCTTGTCTTGTGGGGAAATAATAAATTAATGAATTTTATATTGAGAAATCTTTTCTCCCCTCCACTATAAATACCACCCTTCACACCCTCATTTCCTCACACCTCTCAAGCTTCAGGCCTTGCCTAAAATCTACCCAAACATCTTCCATATCCCCTGCCCCACGTCTAAGAACTTCTGGTATCATAAAAAGAAAAATAATAGCTTCTTTAAGGAGGATCTCAAGAGGAGGGTTCAAGAGGTATTTTCTCTCTCTCTCTCTTTCCTTAAAATTCCTCTCAATTTCAAGTTCATTTTTCTTAATCTCTTCCAACCTGTCATCATTTACATGGTCTGGTAACTCCATTATTATACATATACTTTAATTTTATTATACTAATGGGATATTATATCATCAAACCCCCTTCTCCCCTTATTTTAATTTTATAAAAGAGAACGTTGTTCATGAGGTGTTAATATATCACCTTCAAGAATGACATGTTTCCAATTTCCTTTAGAGCTTTCAAATCTGGTCCTGAAACCATTTTTAGGGTTGAACCAGATTACATTATATGTATTATATCCTATTTCATGTTTAGAACTAAATTTGGTTTGTATTACTAAATGATTAAACAAAACAAGTTCGTTGTTGTAAAAAAACCACCCAAATAAACCCAAACAATCATCATTTAATTTGTGTCTAATGATTAATCTGTATGGTATATAATATAATGCATTATAAGACCATTTAAAATTTGTTATATCATTAATAACATTAAATATAATTTTAGTTTGTTTACCCATGTTCGACATGAACTTTCTTTTATGAATACTTGTGAACTGCTCAAGAAAACTATAAAAACAAACATTCGATAGCAATGTTTTTTAAACTCTATAACTCATCCAATGGGCCATAAAATAACTTAATGAAACCATAATGAACCATATTAATGTACTTAAGGTTCTTTAATTTTCTATTAATGAATCTAATGTGGTTATACAGGACATTAAACTGAAGAAAGTGTTCAGATACAAGGTAAGGAGAAAGTCTCGAACCCAACTTTCTTTCTTTGGGTTCTCCCTCTTTCTATCCATTTTTGGTATAGTAACTCCTAAAAAATTATTTGTTCATAATTATCTTACCTTTTCTGTGATATAAATTCTTGTTACTAAAGTTTATGTCAAAAAAATGTTTTTAAAAAAAATCTTCTTTCAAAAACACACCTTCTACTTCTCATTCAAGGTTGATGGTTATCTTATCAAGTATGTTATTTACACTTAATTTTGGGAACCAATATTTTATGAATGTATTATTATGAGATGAATCCCATCCCTTTCCACAGGTTAGTTAAGTTCGTTTTTTATATATGTTCATTGTGTCATGCATGATAAGTGATAATGTTATGATGTGACAGGTGCGCCTGGAATTATACAGCGCTCCAAAGAATTGGGTAAAGTGATGAATCTCATGAGTTAATGTGAAATTATGTGTGAACAAGATGATAGATTTGTTGAAAATTATGTTTGGTAGTAAACCACTATAAAATGATTTTTCATTTTTATGCATTGCCACATTTCAGTTCTCTTATTAATGCTTCCTCTCATGTTCAAGATCCTTTGCCTAAGTTAGGCTTAGGCTCACCCATTGTTATATTGCTCTTATCTTTCCTCTTACTGGGATTTTAGATCACCCATTTGGATGTATATCCTTTGGTGACTACATATACTAAAAAGAGGTAAAGTTCCAATAAGAATCTAGGTAAGAGAGAATTAAATAAATATTTATTCTTGATGTTGTAATTATTATGTATGGTCCTAGTTTTCCCAAGACACTAAACATTTGGATCCTATATGTGTAATAATAATATGTTGTTTGTCATTAAAATGATGTAATAGTAATGTAAGAATATTCTTGGTCGCTATAGTTGGTACCAGAGGAAAGGTTTAGTTAATTTAGTAATTAGGATTAGTGAAGCCAGGAGAAAACCACTAGAATGAGACTAAGTATAAATACATACACAATAAAATTTAAAAAGGGATCCCATATGATATTATTTTAGTAAAAATCATACAAATGAATAAGTTACTCATGACATGTTGACTTATGTTTTGTTCATGCCTTTTCTATTTTAGAAAAATGGTGGGAACCTAGGGAAACCATGCCAACAACTCATGCGAGGGACAACGCAACGATTGCCCGAATGACATCTCCAATGATTTGGGAGGTGGAGTCCAAAACTTCATGGTAATGCTTACCCAACTATCTCATATTATGAAAAATTTGTTCGATGTTATATCAAAGTGGAGATGGAGTTTGAAGAATGGTCTCATGGCTATGGTGATAAGAAACTAAAGATGGAGTTTCAAGCCAGTGAATCTAATTACAATGGTGTGAAGAAAACTCAATGACCCACATGCCAAAAATATGAGAAGATACACCTTGGGAACTGTCTCAAAGGGATGGGGAAGTTCTTAAAGTGTGGGAAAGAAGGGAACCATGCTCAAGAGTGTCAAAAAGAAATTAAAAGGAAATAAAATGTTGTTTAATAAAGGAGAGAACCACCAATGGTTCAATGCTACAACTGTAGGGAGAAAGGGCACTATAAAAGCTAGTGCACTAAGCCTCGCGTTCTCAAGGATAATCAGCATCAGAAGCCACCGAATCCAAAGGAACTGGGTAAGGTTTATTCCATCACTACTGCGGAAGTGGAGGAAGATAATGAAGTCATAAAAGGTATACTTCCTATTCACTCAAGAATGGAAAAAGTCTTATTTGATTCTGGTTCTACGCATTCATTTATATCTTGAATTTTTGCTAGAACTGTAGAATCGAAGCCCTGAAACATTGAAGTATAGATATCTATTAAAATGTCAAGTGGTGAAATCATTATAACCCCAGTGTTTTACTCTTCCCCTATTGGCGTATGTGGGAAAATTCTTCTAGAAAATCTCGTAAAACTTTCCTTGGTGGAATTAAACTCTATAATGGGAATGGATTGTCTCTCATTATATAGAGAATGTATAAACTATTGGTAAAAGGAAATATATTTTCATATTCCAGACCATCTCATGCTCCTCTACAAATGCAAGGATGACCATGAATCTCCTTTGAAAAATCCTTCAATGGTGTGCATGTGGATTACCTATGAAGAAGGATACCTCTCCCAAATGTTTGAGTCAAAGGATAGTACCAACCTTGCTGTAATGCACATCATCAGTGAAGACAGTGATGTATTTCCTAAAGAGTTACCAATAATTCCCCAAGATTGTGAGTTAGATTTCTCAATAGAACTGATACACGGATCAACTCCTATATCAAAGTGTCCCAAAATGATGGAACCTGTTAAAGAGAAGGAGATAAAGAAGTAGCTACAAGAGCATCTGGACAAAGGGTATATACACCCTAATGCAACACCATGGGGTGCTTTAGTGCTCTTTGTGAAGAAGAAGGTTGGAACAATGAAACTGTGTATCGATTATCAAGAACTCAACAATATCTTCAATAAGAACAAGTATCCTTTTATGAGGATTAAAGACTTGTTCGATTAGTTAATAGGAGATCAATACTTCTCAATGGTGGATCTTCATTCTGGATATCATCTGTTAAAGGTGAATAAGGAAGATATTCATAAGATTTCATTCCGTACAAGGTATGGGCATTATGAGTTTCTAGTGATTCCTTTCGGACTTACTAATTCCCCTACAATCTTCATGGATTTAATGAATAGAGTCTTTATACATTACCTAGAAAAATTTGTGGTACTGTTAATTGATGATATTCTCATCTACTCCAAGAGTAAGGAGAAACATGAAGAACATCTAAGACTTGTGTTGGTGACACTAAGAAAATAGAAGTTATATTCCAAGTTCAGAAAGAGTGACTTTTGGATGAAGAAAGTCACATTCTTGGGACATGTGATCACAAGTGAAGGAATTTTTATGGACCCTTCAAAAACAAACGTGATGGAGGAATGGACTAGGCCCTCTAGTATCACAGAAATCTGTTGTTATCTTGGATTAGGTGGGTAATATAGATGTTTTGTGATAAATAATTCATGATTTTCAATCCCACTAACTAAGTTTACAAGGAAAGGGGTATAGTATTTTTGCATGGAAGAATGTGAGGGAAGCTTCAAAAAGCTAAATATAAAGATAATCAATGCACCTATACTCACACTAATAAAAATTGGATAATGTTTTGTGATATATTGTGATGGTTAAATGAAAATATTAGGTTGTGTACTCATGAAAAATGAAAATGTTATAGCCTATGCCTCATGACAGTTGATGATCCATGAGCAGAACTACTCGATGCATGATCTAGAGCTGGTAGCTATGTTTTTTGCCTTGAAAATTCAGTTGCACTACCTTTAGGATGAGAAGTGTGACATATACATTGTCCACAAGAGCTTAAATTATATATTACCACAAAAGGAGATCAACATGCATCAAAGGAGATGGTTAAAGCTAATCGAGGATTATGATTTCTCTATACACTAACATCCTGGAAAGGCGAACAAGGAAGCTGATTCTCTAAGTAAAAACGAACCTGCTACTCTATCTATGTTACAGTTTGAGAAAGACCCTATCTTCTTGGATATTAAAAGGATGTATTTAAGAATCATAAGGTAAGGGGATACATCCTACCCTACCCAAATGACTGTGCAACCATCCATCCAAGAAAAGATTAAGGAAGCAGAAAGGGATTATGTGGAGATTAAAAAGAGGGTAAATTTTGTAAAGGAAGGGAATATGAAATATTTCCATATCAAAGATGACGGTGTGATTTGGTTTGGAATGTGGATTTGTGTGCCTTCATCACTCGGGATAAAGAATGAGCTATTGGATAATGCACATAGCTCAACATTCTCTATCCATCCGGGTACTTCCAAGATGTACCGTGATCTAAGAGAACACTTATGGTGGGATAACATGAAGAAGGAGATTGTAGAATATTTATCATGGTTCTTGGTATGTCATCAAGTTAAAGTAGAGTGATAAAATTCCGAAGTGATGATGCATCCATTGCAAATACCCATGTAGAAATGGGAGAATGTCACTATGGACTTTGTCACGGGTCTCTAAAAGATGTCGAAGGAAAGTAATGTGATATGTTTTGTGGTAGAATGACACGCCAAGACTGCCCATTTTATCGCTATTTGGGAAGACCTCTCACTTGAAAAACATTCAAAGATATATGTGAATGAAGTTGTGATACTACATGGAGTTCCACTCTCGATTGTATCTGATCGTGATCCAAATTTCACGTCTAAATTATGGAGGAGACTTCAACATGATTTGAGTACTGAATTAAATTTCATCACGGCCTATCACCCCCAAACTGATAGTCAATCTAAAAGAACTATTCAGATGCTTGAAGATATGCTAAAATATTTCTCCCTAGAATTAAAAAGTGGATGGGATCAAAATCTTCTGATGGTTGAGTTCTCATACAACTATAGCTTCCACTCAAGTATTTAGATGTCTTTGTATGAAGATTTTTATGGAAAGTGATGTATAACTCCAACCGATTGGGATGAAGTTGGATAAAAAAGCTACTTGGACCTGATATTATGCAAGAGATGAAAGAGAAGGTTCAAGTCATCAAGAAACACATCAAAGCAACCAAGAGTCGGAAAAAGAGCTATGCTGATAACCGTCAAAGGGGGGCATGGATTTTAACGTTGGAGATAAATTATTACTTTGAATATCACCATGGAATACAGTCATGTGGTTTGGAAATAAATAGAAGTTAATCCCAAGGTACATTGGCCCGTTTGAGATCCTTGAACGCATAAGATCTTTGGCCTATCAGCTTTCACTTCCACTAAATATGGATCTAGTTCATTATGTGTTTCACATATCACTCTTGGGGAAGTACATACCAGATCCCACACATGTATTGAACTCAGAGATGGTACAACTGGAAGATGATCTCTCCAATGAGGAGTAGGGAGTAGAGGTTCTGGATCAGAGAGAAAAGGTTCTATTAAATAAGATAACCCACCTTATCAAAGTGTTATGGAGGAACCATATGTTTGAAGAAGCAACATGGGGACTGGAAGAGGTGATGAAGGATAAGTACCCTCACTTTTTTGTATAAAGTGAACTTTCGAGGGTGAAATTTTATAAGGGGGAAGAATATAACGACCCAAAGTTTTATAAATGGAATTAACCTCTTATAATTATGCCTTATAGTATATTACCATTAGAAAGAATAATGAC
Source organism: Viscum album (assembly GCA_963277665.1). Lineage (NCBI taxonomy): Eukaryota > Viridiplantae > Streptophyta > Magnoliopsida > Santalales > Viscaceae > Viscum > Viscum album. Next base: position 67,369,889 of record OY728127.1, on the reverse strand, counting down.
ATATTATGATACTAAATACTATATGATCAGTAAACAAAATTTTTCCACTTCTTTGTTTTGAATTTCAAAAATCTGACATACACGATTGTGATGTGTAGGATGTTTGGAGTTCGATAGGAAAAACTTAATTTTTGTGGAATAGAAACCTACACTTATTAATAGTAACCTAAACTTATGAATAGTAATATGACCCTTTTAATTATTAAATCATCCAAAATAAGAGTAACCTAACCAATGAATAATTAAATAAAATTTAGGCATTTTATAAGTGACAATTTGACCATAGTAAAAGTATTGGAATTTTTATAAGTCATAAATGATTAATTATAATTAATTAATTAATTTAAGTGAAAATTTATTTTCTTAAAATGTATTCATAAATTAAAAAATCTATGTCTTATAGTTTTAAGATAGTTTTTTAAGACCTTATGTAATTTTTGAAATCATTATAAAATCTGTTTTAATTTTAAAAAATGTATTTTTCAAGTAAATCATGATATTAATAAAAATTAAATTATTTATATTTAGAAAATTATTTTTAAAAAATTTAGTTCATTTTTTTATTCTAAATTTCAAAAAATGGTTTAGGTTAACTTTTATGATTTTTCTGAAATACTTGAATTTTTTATGAATAGTGAAATACAATACTTTACAAAATAAGATAAATAAGTTAATTAAAGAGTCATACATGATGTTCAGCTAATGTAAGAACAATTTTTTCAGGTTCACATGATAAAATTACTATTCTTGGTCATGGAATACTCACTATTCATTTTTGTTGGGATATAATAAATTAATGAGTTTTATATTGAGAAATCCCCTCTCCCCTCGGCTATAAATACCACTCTTCACACCCTCATTTCCTCAAACCTCTAAAGCATTAAGACTTGTATAAAATCTTCCAAAACATCTTCCCTATCCTCTCCCCCACGTACAAGAGCTTTTTTTCTTTCAAAAGACCAAGCATGTCTTCCTTAAGGAGGGTCTCAAGAGGAGGATTCAAGAGGTAATTCCTCTCTCTCTATCTCTCCTTTAAATTCCTTTCAATTTCAAGTTCATTTTTTAATCTATCCCCACCTATCTTCACAAACATGGTATGTTAACTCCATTATTATACACTGAAATTTTAGGATACTGATGGGATATTATATCATCCAACCCCCTTCCCTTCTTCTTTTTATTTTATAAAAGAAAACGTTGTTCGTGAGGTGTTAATTTATCACCTTCAAGAATGGCATGTTTTCAATTTCCTTTACAGCTTTCAGATCTAGTAATGAAACCATTTTTATGGCTGAACCAAATTATATTATATATATTATATCCTATTTCATTTTCTATAACTATCTTAGGTACATTTTACTAAATTATTGAACAAAAAAAGTTCAGTGTTGTCAAAAAAACCGCCCAAATTAACCCCAAAAATCATCATTTAATTCTTATCTAATGATTCATCCACATGGTATATAATATAATTCATTATATGATAATTTAAACTTCTTTAATATCATTATTAACATGAAATATTAGTTCTCTATGTTTACCCATATTCTACATGAACATACATTTATGAATACATGTGAACCGCTTAAGAAAACCATAAAAACAAATATTCCCAAACAATGTTTTTAAAACTCTATAATTAATAAAAAGGACCATAAAATAACTTAATGAAGCCATAATGAACCATATTAATTTACACAAGGTTATTTAATTTTAAATTAATGAATATCATGTGGTCATACCGGACATTAAAGTGAAGAAATCATTCAGATACAAGGTAAGGGGAAAATCTCAAACCCAAATTTCTTTCGGTTCTCCATCTTTCACTCCATTTTTGGTATTTTCACTCCTTAAAAATAATTTGTTCATAATTATCTTACCTTTTCTGGGATATATATGTTTTCTACTAACGTTTATGTGAAACAATTTTTTTCCAAATTAACTCTTCTTTCAAAAACACATCTTTTACTTCTCACTCAAGGTTGATGGTTATCATATCAACTATGTTATCCCCACTTGATTTAAAGAACCCAAAGTTTATGAATGTGTTATTATGAGATCAAAACCATACCTTTTCATGGTTTAGTTATGTTCATTTTTTATATATGATCATTGTATCATGCATGAAAAAATATAATGTTATGATGTGACAGGTGCGCCTGAAATAATATAGTACTCCAATGCATTGGTTAAAGTGGTGAATCTTATGAGTTAATGTGAAATGATGTGAGAACAAGATTCTAGATTTGTTCACAAGTATGTTTGGTAGTTAACCACTAAGACATGATGTTTCATTATTATGCATTTCCATATTTTAAACCTCTTATTAATGCTTCCTCTCACGTTCATGACCCTTTTCCTATGTTATGGTTATGCTCACTCATTGACATATTGTACTTATCTATCATCTTACTCTTCTTTAGCTCACCCATTTTGATATATATCCTGTGGTGAATACTTTTACTAAAGATAGGTCAAGTTCCAATAAGATTCTATAGAATAAGGAATTAAATAAATTTTTATTGTTGATTTTGTAATTGTTATATATAGTCATAGTTTTCCCAAGACATTAAACCTTTTAATCTTATACGTGTAATACAATTATGTTGTTGATATTTAAAATGTTGTAATAGTAATATAAGAAAGGGCTGGGTTTCTATAGCCAGAGCCACTTGAAGAATACATACATGGATATATTTTCATACAAACCACTAACTATATACTATAAAAAAATTATTGATGTTTTTCTAATGTTTAGTGTTACCAAAAAGTCTTTTTCTAGAGGTTTCTAATCCTAATCCCAATAATAACAACACTTTCCTTTGATACCAACTATGATAAACCTTTCCATTATTACAAATAAATTAATGATTTATTAAATAAGAATACAAATAATAAAACACATAATATCAATAATCAGTTTTTATTTGGGAAATTAGGTACATTACATAGAAACTTGAAAATGGGAACTCGATCGGCATTATTGAAATGTTCCTTAAAATGCTCATAATATTCCATCATATTAAAATAGCATGGGATAATCTGGGGATAAAAATAAGAAAGGGGTGAGCTATAAAGCACAATAAATTAATAAAAAAAATCATAACATGAAGAAAGTATAACATTTTAGATAGTTTTAATTTCAATGTTACATGAAAGGGGTGATAATAATAAATATGAAAAATGAGTCATCTTATAACATGATAACATAAAGTCAATATAGGAATGTTATTACAAAATTGAACATGAAAACATAATCATAAGTCAAGTTTAACCACTAAGACATCATAACATAATTTTCTTAGGATTAACTCCCATGCACAATACATGAAATATCATGAGAATAAAACATTATCCAATGTAGTGGAGTGCTATCTGGGAACACCCATCATAATCATATCATGTACATTCATAAGTGTTCCACATTGATCCTCTAACAGAAGAAAATAATTTATCACATTTAAACCCATGATTAAGGATTGTGGGTTTCACACATGGTTGAACCCAATCAATGAATTATATGTAAAACTAGTTTAATACCCTCGAGTGGAAATGTGTATGGGTATACACCTCACAAATGGTTGTCATGGAAAATCGTTGTTACTTTTTTGTTATACAACAACAGTACGTGGAGATTCATAAAATAGTTCTATGAGAGAGAAATGGTTCTATCATTAGTTGCATGTAAAAAAAGTAATGTATGAGAGATATTTAAGAACATAATCTAACATGAAAATTTTTAAATCAAAAGGAACAAGACAATGAGGGTTATTGAAAAAACATGGTATAGAAAAATAGCAGGATAATTTTAACATCTTAAAGAGGGTTCATAATGAATCATGGGAGGGATTAATGAGATTGAAATCGATCACTCTTCACTTGTAAAAAATATGGTAATTAATAGGGATGTGTAAGAGAATATCCAATCAACAGGAATTGGAAGACAAAGTGTCTTACAAAAATAAGTTGCTTGAATAAATTGAAGAAAGAGAGGATCTCGTAAAAAAATTTGTCATAGTAAAAGCTTATGTAAATTCAATAATCAGAGGTTATAAATGATATATCATTGTTAGGAAATAAATTTAATAGTATATCTATCTTTAGAAATCATGAAAACATAACCAATTGATATTAAAAAGGCTAATTACAAATTAGGTGCTCAAAAGGAAAAGAATAGAGGGAAGTCCCTTACCTTGAGAGGGTTATTCAAAAATCATGGGATTAGCTTCTTGAGAACTTGGGGAACCTTGGAAGGGAAACTGTGATCAGAGTGTAGGCTAAGGATATGGACCAATATTTTTGAGTGAATATGAATGGTGGATTAGTATGTTTATATAGGAATAGAGGGGGTTTTACTTTCTTATTTCCCAGACATAGGTTGAAGACTCTATATAACAATGTAGTCAAAAAGAAAAACCATAAAATGGTTTATCCCATGATTTATACAAAAGAAATATTTTTCTATTATTTTATAATTCCAAGATCCTACGTAAATAAAATATTACACTTTGCGATTTAGAAGTGACTCATTTTTATAAAGAAAGGATTTTAAAACATTAAAATATAATATAGGTTTTGTAGGATTCATAGAGAATTTGTATAAATAATTAAATAATTAAAAATCACATTATTTTAACGTGTAAACATATATTTGGTCATTTTTAAATTTTATATCACTTATTACATCACTTTTAGCCTTTTATGATGTCATAAAACACGATGTATTTTATGCCGTGAATAATTTTTACCCAAAATTTTGATTATGTCATAAAATTATGAAACAAATTCCATTGTATAATTTCAAAATTCTGATTCAAAAAAAACTATATTTATTATTTCCAAATAATTCTCTAAATTTTTGAATTTTCACTTTTAAAATAAGAATAGACATTTATTGAAAAATTTCTGGTTTTTTTGAAAATAACAGTTTTTGAACCCTTATAAAAATTAATTTTGACTTCATAGAAATTATATTATAATTTATATTTAATAAAAGTTATTTAATTTTACTACTTTATAAAAATATCTTTTATTTTTAAAAATCATTAATTCAACAAGAAGGGACAATTTAATTGAAATTTCACATTACACAAAAATAAAATTTTTGTTTTATCCTATAAAAATCCAAATAATTTACAAAGTAATGAAAATAATAAAAAAAATACCTTAATTATTCCATAAAGTTTACATATTCATATTATTAGGTTCCTAATATATATCACTTTATTACACCAGCAAATGTGTTGTGGGTAATGTGCACGATGGTGATATTTTGTTAGGGTGGTTCAGCTTACATGGTTTGAGATGTGATATAGATAAGATTGACCATATAACATAATTGGTTTTGATCATTCTTTAGTTGTTGTATCTTGTCCCTTTCTTGGTTAACGGTAAATCCTTGTGACTTTATCTCTCTTGGAAGCTCTGAAAAATGGATTTCATAGGGTATAATCCTTTTAGTTGAATCTATTATATCTTTTCTCTTTCAAAATTATATTTTTCATAAACCAATATTTATACAAATCAAATTATTAATGTTCAAAAGCTATCTTAGAAATTATTATAATTTTTAACATTATTTTTATTTTAATAGGATATAATAAAACCAAAAAAGTGGATGTGTTTCCTATAACAATTATAGGGCATTAAATTCAATCATAAAGGGGATTTTATTTATAAATGTTTGGGTTGTTACAAGTTCTTTGCATCTTGGATCCACCATGGGTCGGACCTCAAGACCGTAAAACATTATCTTAGTCATGGGGAATGGATCAAGTTTGTCATTCAATGTCTATGATTTCAGTCATGCCAAAAGGTTTTCAGGGCCACTCTACTATAACCATGGGCCTTGCCTCAAGGTATTCATGCCCCATCCCTGTCATTAGGTCCATCATCTCCATCATCACATATACTGTACACTCCCTCTCTAAGGGGTAACTATTTCATGATGGTACACATATCCTGAGTACCAATATAAATTCCTCTTAAGTCATGGAAATTTCATACAACAAGTAAGAGAATACAAAGAAAGAACATTGTATTTTATCAAGAGAATCAGTAGAAACATACAAGTACATGTGATCAATATCAAACATGGTCTAACAAGATATTGTAGCATACTCAGGGAATCGATCAATGTAAATGGGTCTCACGGGCTACTAAAACACACATATGATCACTATCAAGCAAGGTAAAATAATATATTCCAACACAATTATCACATCAAGTAAAAAAGAGTAGAAGCTTTCCCAAAATGGTAAGGAATATCCTTTATTTAGATTTTTGTTTACAAAATCTGAAACCCATCAATAAGAGATACTTGTGTCATACTTGAGCTTTAAATACATAGATCCTAAAAACCAAAAATCCATATTACTAAACCCAACCAAAACACATCAATGTTCTAAAATTAGATTCAATAATATTCTTAGTCTAAGGGATTGGATCAAAATCAAAATACATCTCGGTATCTACTAATGTCATGAGATATAGTATTGATCAATAAAAAGATACCTTTGCTTTGAATATTTTAATATCCTATCAGTGATCCAAGAATTCACTATTAGATGGTATCAAAATCCATATATCTCACATTGGAATGTTGGTAATATGCTTTTTTGCAAGAGGAAAATTGTAGATCAAGAAGAAACCTAAAGAATATAAGTTTATAAAACACATGCCTTAATTCTTGATCATTGATATAATTGGATCCACTAGAATCATTAATTTAATTATACGAAATATAGGGGAAATTATATAGATACTTTATGTTCAAGCATGCTTCCTCTAGGAATAAAAATTGGTAAAAATGAGAAATTGATGACTGTGAAAGGAGAATTTTGGATCATTAAATCATGAACAAATATTTTGGTCATGTGGTTTATCAAACTTTGTTCCAACCAAGAGAGGATTTATACCTCTTATAGTCACCCGCGTGGTTTGGTCACATAGTCATTAAAACCATGATCCAACCATGGATTTGTCTACTAGAGACTATTCGATAGTTTATAAGGTGAGGATGCATAGGTTAATAAACTATCCACATTAACCATGGTCCACCCAATGTGCTCATACCAATAGTTGTAATGTTTCTTATAGGATCATCATAATTAAGGAAAATCGTGATCAAACTTTGAACTTTCAAAATGGCCTCTAAAATTCTTCAAATAAAAATATAAACACATATAACTAACTAAAAAGAATTTATACTTCAAAAACACCAACTATAAGAAAATAACCTTGTAGCAGCATGTTTTTTATATAGAGGTAGTTTAAACCGCAGCCACATGGATCTATGATGGTTTATAAAACCACTGCTAAATTTTTTATCAGCTTCCAACAATCGTTGATTTCTTCAATTTACTGGTGGTTCCTGAAGAGCATCATAGAACATGTCTTTAGCAGCGGTTTTCTATGTTTTAGTGGTGTATTTTCAATCCAAAAAATAACTAAAATTTATTGGTGATTATAAGCTATGCTAAATAAAAAAAATTCATATTTAGAAACTGTTTTAACCACCACCCAAAAACACCATAATATAGTAGCCGTTTAAACCACCGCTAAAAATAACACTATATTTAGTGGCAGTTTAAAATGCCGATAAATGATGAATTATATAAAAATGAGTTATAGAATCTGCAACCCCAGAACTTACAGCACTAGAACATCCCTGAAAAAAGGAAAAAAAATGCACAAAATATATCATTCCACAATACAGTTATTCCAAAATTTACATATCTTGTAATTAGAGTACACATAAATCAGTAACATAATTTCATAAAAAATGAAACACAACATATAGACACATGGTTATAAAAACATAAATAGGTCACTCATTGTCCCGATCCTATATAAAGTTTCATGTTAATACTATGTTCCACAAATGACACATAGACAAACCCTCTTCACTAATCACTACCCGATGATGAACTCTTCTCTCACCCTCTCCATCTCTGTCACCACAACCTGTTACTCTCACATGTAAGGAAATTATATTGAATATTAAATAATTCTTTTTATTTATATTTAATCTTAAAATCAATAAAATTTTGTCAGCTAAATGATTTTGATGTTTTGTGATTTACCTGTTCACCATCAGTCATCAATTCAATTAGATCATCAATGGGAAATTGGAAAAACAACTTTACAAAGATATTCATTTGGAAAATATTATAATTTAATAACATAATCACATTGAATTACATGATAATAATTTAAAATTATCTTTACCTGTGAATCAAAAAAATCATTTTTCTAATATGAAGGCATATTCCTTTGATCATCATACATAATCAGAAGGGTAACTGGCCTCATTTTCAGCTGGCCTAAAATCTGGCCAAATAATCCCACAACATCATCCCTAGGTACCCCATAGCTGTCAAATGGTATAACTATATATAGTCGGTTTAGATTCCACACATAGAAACTTTTCATATTTTTCTCTTAAGTAGCATAGTTTCTAAATTTTATAAAAAACATTTAGTAGAATAAAAAAATGAATAACGTTATTCATATTAAAATTTGTACCTATAATAGTCACCTTCTAATATCCCTGTGAAGAACAAGGAGTGTAGACCTACTCCCTCCTTGTAATTACTATTATTTAATCAAATAAAATTAACTTCATAACATATATTTAAAAAAATCATCCAGAAAAAATATTAGAAATGATAACATATGCACAGTACTGACAAACAAAGTCCACACAACTATGATAATGAAAGACTAGACAAATGACATAAGTGGTTGATAAATGAATGGATAACTGCCCATACAATCATTTTATCCTTCAATAATTTCATTATCAAACTATATGTTTATTTCATCTTCTTCATCCTCCCTTAAAAGAAAAATATTTTCAATATCATGATGGAAAAATAAGTTCTCTTCATACTATTGATGGGATTAAATGTTAGAGGTCAATTCTTCCACTTCATTGCCCATATCATACATGTCTCTTTGTTTTACGTAAGAAACTACATTTCACCATTCATCAATGAAATATTCAAAATGATATACCATTTTATCTTGTGAAGATAATATATATAGATCATATAATCCATGGTCACCACCATACATCATGGGAGAGAAGTTCACAGAATTAAATCCAAGGAATCTCTTTTAAAACACATGATAATATATCCCAACTGCATTTGAATAAAATTACTAAAAAATTACCATGGTATTTTAATTAAATAATATCAGTCAACTTTCCGTAGTATCCCACAATAAAAAATGTAAATATACCATTATTCTATGTTTTCAAACCCACTTCCTGATCGACTATGTTAAATATAAATCCATTCACATTGTATGCATTGAACTATATAGTCTGTTTTGGAGGACCTCAAGAAAGAAACTTCAAATATTCTGAAAAATTATCTCTAGTATTAATATTAATGATTTTGGAAAAGAAATATAAATTATTAGATTTAAAAAAATATATGTGTCCACCTAATATCTGTATTGATTTAAATATTTATGAACTTACACATCTTGCAAATAATTCTACAAGATCTTTATTAATAGAGTTTTTTATATCATTATCATTCTTTCTTTGAACTATACTTTTTAAAATTTGTCTGTATCATTGAATTTTCAATAAATGGTTCTACAGTTTCATTATTCATAAACACATATCTATGTGACTATAAAAATACAATTTCTTTCTTTGTAACATTTGAGCTCATCCAAACTGATCATCCAATAAAAAGAAAGATTTTAAATTTCCCATGTAGTGAAGATTGATTTGATGTCTCATCAACATGTCCTAATTGATTGAATATTATCTCTATATCATCCAAGTATCTCGAATAAAAGGTAAGACACTCCTCTACCAAATAGCCTTCAGAAATAGATCCTTTAGGTTGATCTTTATTTTTCGCATATGATTTCAAATGCCCTAGATATCTGTCAAATAAAATAAAATAACATAATTGTGTATTTAAGGATGTTTTAAGAATTGTTTACTTAAATGAAATATATATATATATATATTACCTCTCATTTGGATACATCCTTCAATAATATACGAGTCCTCCTAATTTAGCTTCCTCAACCAAGTGCACAGTCAAATTCATCATGATAGTAAAAAACGATGGATGAATGATCATATCCATTGAACAAAGTGTAAGTAAAAATATCTCCTGAAGGTTCGAAAGGTCAAATGGTTGTAGATTATTCTCACATAGTTTTCTAAAGAATGTGAAAATTTTGGGTAAACTACAATAACTTTTTTGAGGTAATAATGTACGCTATGCTAATGGTAGAAACTACTGTAACAAAGTATGGAATCATGAATTTTCAATCCACATAACATACGATGCTTTAAGTAAATAAAGATTGAGATGTTACTTGGATACACATCAAATACCTTAACATGTATTAAAATTATAAGGAATGTATTTTTATCCCTATTTTTCATTCCAAAAATTATCTGAGCATACTATACATTTTCATCTAGCTAGAGATTAAGATTCATGTTCATTTTTTATAATTCTTTCTGTGCATTGAGAAGGTCCTTCAATTTTCAATTCCAATTAAGGAATTTGAATATCAAATTATCACAAAAAATCATCACTATATCCATAAAATCAAGATTATTCTGAAAAAAAATTAAATTCCCAATATGGAAGTATGAGGAATATACTTTTTTTCTTCCATTGTTGTATTATGATTTCATTTGAAGATGCACTTAGAACTCATTTCTTACAATCATTCAAATTATTCACCTTTCCAAATTCGGTTTCAATATTTCCAAGTTGTTCCAATATTTCAAAACCTTTTAACAACCTTGGAGATGGCTTATGATCAATAGAACCATTTAATTTTATCTTTTTCAATTCAAATCTATGAGATTCATTCAGAAATCTACGATGACGCGAGAAAAATTATTTTTACTATGATGTTTTCATTCGAGCTCAAAAACAAATTGAAAAATAGGAGAAGTCAAACCCGTTTAAGTGTTCCAAACAGCTATATTCTCATGTCCGGGGAAGTCACTAATGGTCCTCATTATAGCAGCTTGCGTTTTAAACATTGTTCTAAAAGATGAATCATATGTCTCAACTTCGTTGCTCCATAACTCATGTAATTCATCAATTATAGGTTTCAAGTATACATCAATTTTAATTCCAAACATTATTTATTGGAATAAAAAACAAAATGATAAAATAAATCTGTTGCATATACATCCTTGAAGGCTTATTGTAAGGGATCAAAAGAACTGGCCAAATGCTATAACTCGTTTTCAAAGTCCCAAATGGGTTGAATCCATCATTATCCTATCCCAATCGATCATTCCAAAGATCAAATGAGAAATATGGATGTAATGAATCAAATTTATTCCATAATTGTGAATATATTGTATGTTGCATTAACCCAACATTGTTATTATCTATAGAATTCCACTTCATGTGTTCCTCGGTTTTTTATGAAAATATATTATTTGCAATTGAGGATTTAAAGTAAAGTAATTCAAAATATTTTCAGGTGCATTCCTTTACTTTTTATTCGTAGTAGTTTGTTGATTCAGATTTCCAACATCACCACATGAATACCATCTAGAAGAATGAATTTTTTTACAATCTTCTCTTCTTACATCCTCTCCCTAATAAAGCATAAAATCATTGGTATACACATGTATTTTTGTATAATTCAGACCCATATTTTTAAAAACACTTTTTATATCATAAAAAGACTCAGATAAATTTTCTTCAATGAATGCATCACACAACAATTCCAATGTCATGGAAATCTCCATATTTTTTATTTCATATTGGAATTTGATATGGTAAATCTTAGAAGAAAATAATTATTTGAATATTTCAAACATCCACTATACAAATAATTATTCCCATCATCAACTAAACCATGAAACACATCTGTCTACTCAATGATGTTTTCTCTTACATTAGTCTCCACAAAATTAACTGGAGGATCCAGTGATATGTTACTGTCTTGATCTAGTTGTCCTACAGTCTCAAATACATTACTTCTTAAGTTGTTATTTATATAACCCTCAATTGGTTATTCTAATATGTTTTGATGTTGAAGTTGGTGTCTTTTTCTATTTAATGTGTTGTTTGTATGTTTTTTCTTTCTATGGTCCATTGTCGATGAACTTGGGAGCTCATTATATCGATTTATATCAGTAGTCAAACTTTCTATAATGTTTTATCCTCAAATCCAAATTCAACACAAATATTTATTAGGTGAATTCTTCAATATCAAGTTTTCATAAACTTAATCTCTCTTCAACCATCTTCTAAATGAACATTTAGGACAAGGAAATCTTATTCTACCATCAAAGGATCAACTAGAAATTGAAAAATCTAAAAACTTCTCCAAAACCTTGGAATACTGAGGTGTGTTCTTTAGAAATGTGATCCATCATTTACCCATTTCACAATGTGCCTACACTTCACTAAAAAAATTAAAACACAACCCAAGTAATTATAATAAGATTCATATTAGTAGTAAAAAAAGCCAATGTAAAAAAAGGAAATCAATCCTTGATAGTATTATATAAAATAGAATAAAAATAAAAATAATACATTCTTTAATTTAAAATAAGAATCATGGGAGAAAAACCCAAGGTTTACTAATTTTATGTGAACCTAGTAATTCTCTATCACTTTAGTAGTGGATGTAGAGTTATAACATATCTATAGTAAGAGGGGTTGTCACATTATTCTTTACTAGCATTTCTAGTGGTAATTTAATTGATTATATTTATATATGTAACATTTTATTTTTAATCATTTACAAATGATACACGTCAAACCAACTAGAGTGATTTTAAAATTACCAAACATATCCACTACATTCTAAGATAGAGTATTTGAAGTTTTTACATTTATGGTGAATAATTTGATCTATCCTACTAAATTATATGTGTCAATCATAGAAAATAATAATACCTCTACTTAGTCCCCTATCATCTTGTATAAACCTTTCCTATAAATAAAAAATTCAATAATAAATGTCTATAAAGGTAAAATAATAACCTGGTTTGGTTAAAACATCTTCCAATTTAAAATTTTTGATTCCAACATCTACCCATAATAATAGAACTCAATTATTTATATTGTCACATTCTGATGAGTATGATCCATGTGATTAAAGTTGTTTGATATAAAAAAAATTCAATTGGGAAACAAATAATGATCTAAAATTTTGCTAAAAAACAATTTGGAAAAAAATAAATATTTTATCCAACCATCTGAAGAAGAAATAACTTTTTATTTATTTGATATATTTTATTATTTATTTAATGAAAAGTGTTTGAAACTTCATCTATCAGGGGTTCCTGGAAGATTATAAATTAAAATAAATATATAAACTTAAAATTCATCATGATTACAATCTGAAATAAGTAAATTCCAAAATATGATAAATTCTAACATAATATCAATTTAATAACTGAAATTGAAAATATAATCTGGTAAAAGTGATCAATTAAGTGAATCAATAAATGATAATAAATAACTTCATCCAATTGAAAAATGGATGTCGCAAAATATTAGATGTAATGGTACAACTTCAATAAAGAGAAAGAAACTTAATATAAATAGAAACAACATCTAGTCTTGTGAAAATGAAATATATCTAAATGAAAATAGAATTAGCACTACACATTCAAAAGAAAATAAATAATTAATACCATGTTAGAACCCCTATTTCCACAAAAACTAGGGTAACCTAGTTATTATACATCACTAATTAGTTAGACACTTGACCAGTGAAATTTGACCACAGCTACTTCATTGGGAAAATGGGATTCACACAAAATTACTTCACTAGTCAAGGAAACATCATTACTATTGGAAAATACCACATCTTGATCTAGTTTCACCAACCCAAGAACCCTAGGTTTCCTAAATGGGTAGTCCTGGGAAGCTAAGGCTATATGTTTCACATAAAAATCAAATATCAATAATAAAGATAATGAGGTATATAAAAGAAACTCTTCATTCCACCCCCATATATACATTTTTATATTATATCCATAATTACAAAACAAGGTTAAAAATTATCTTTTAGATATGACTTTTAGAAGTAAACTAGAATATAACAACCTTCCCATTAGAAACCAAAACTAAATAAAGATACTTTAAATCGTTTTTAAAACAATATAGTCTTCAAAAAATTCTACTTGGAGACATTTAAGATAATTTACAAAGAACAAGAAAAAATAAATATCAAAATGATCGTAATAGTGGAAGGAAACCATAAGGAACCTATTCCCACTCTTGGTTTAAAAATTTTTACTCAACATTTCATTTAAATTAGGAGAGACCATTAAAATTTAATTCCTTGGAAACTAAATTAATTATGAAAGGTTATGGAAACAAAAAAGATTAAACCCCATTCTCTAAATCACATGAAAACAAAAGTCAAAACCACAACCATTTGGTGAGGATTACATTTCACATATGTCATAACCTTTATAATCTCAAAATTTAGTTTAATTTTAAACAAGTAATGAAGATTTAAGATTTTAAAATGTAATAATGGAACCTCTTACCTCAATAAATGACTCACACAATACTTGATAGGCCAAAAAACCTCAAACAGTTATAAAATCACATATATCAACCCTAAAAACCCATAAATTAATTAACTAAACTCCTAAATTAAAAATCCTATATTGGAACAATCAATCCTAACTCACTGTATGGAATAATTCTACTAAAACTACAATAAATATATATGATTAAATCCCAATACACATCGTTTTTAATTACCTTTCGTAGGAAGAATTGGTAGTGACCATTTATGTTATAGAGGGGTTGGAGACATGAGCTCGAGCTTAGGGAGCTTGTAAGAGGAGGGATCCAGTGGTGAGGGGGAGAAGGGGATTCAGTGGCGAGGGGGAAAGAGGGGACGACAATGAGGGGGAGAGAAGGACTAATAGTGAGGGAGGAGGAAGAGGGTTGGCATGAGATTTTTCTAGGGGTGGGGGTGTTGATCTTGGGGTGGGGAAGGGGAGATGGGAAGAACTGTATTGGTTTAAAAAAGTCTTTATAGATGGTTTTTTAAAACCCGCTTCTATATTTTGAAAAAAAGAGGGGCAGTTTCCTAAACCACTCATAATAATAGATTTTGTTGTAGTGGCCTGAATTAGAGATTAAATAAACTTATAACGCACCTAAAATATCACATCCTGTTATAATATTATCCTATAAAGACTTATCATCCCTGAGAAGAATCTATATGAATCTTTCTTAGAAATATAAAGACACTATGCATAATATATAACATATTATTCAAAGATCCCTCTCGGATTAGTCCATAATTCTATAGGATCCGAACAAGTGGAAGTTTCCTCCCCTGAAATACCTTCTCACTTTGGACTATAATATTCCTAGATCATTCCATATACAATACATCAGGAACTAACTCAACAACTTAACAATCCGTCACATGTATAGAATCGTGCAAGTACCTCTAAAGGTGACACATGTGAAACAAATCATTCATACCTCAATAATAGAGAGGAAGGTCTAATCAGTAATCTAAAATCCTGATAAGATCAAAAATATTGAACGGTCAATTGAATATTCAATTTATATTTCCTTTCATACAAAAACATTGATTCCCTATTTTAGGAGTCACCCACAATGGAATTCAGTCACCAATAGTGAACTCTAATGTTCACCTCCTCTAGTCGGTATATGCTATCTGTCGACTCTAATCAATGGTCATCCAAATCCAAATCAGATGAATTCTTTTGGTAGTCTCTTTTACCATTAATAGACCAACCATAGCTGCCTCACTTTCCATATACCAACGTAGTGATTAATGACATCTCTAGTCATAGAGAACCTCATGAGCTTCCATCTGAATATAAACCATCCAATATTTTTATACATGAACTCAACAAACCCTATATGATCAAGCCTTTATCCTCCAAAATCTTGGATGCATTCCTATATTATATCCTTTAATATTTGTATTGTCCTCTCTAATTGACCATTAGTCTACATATGATATGATATAATCAGTTTTAACTGAGTAACCAAAGCCTTCTATAATACCTTCCAAAATAGAAATATAATACATAAATATCTATCAAATATAATGATGGAGGTAATTAGATTAAATCATATAATCTTTTGAACATACATCTTTCCCAAGCCATCAACTGAGTTATTATCATGAATCGTTAATAAATGAGCACCTTTCTTCATCCAATCATCTTTAATCTAAATTGCATCTCGAATCCTTGGAGTTAAAAGTGTCCCTATCACAAGGTATATCACCACAATTCTACATCGATACTAGAAGTGGATAAATAAAACCATCAGGATAATGATCCTCAACCTTTTCCCTCTTGTTCTTAAATAATCATTAATAAAAATTAATGATGTCCCTCTTAATACCAGACAACTAAAAAAGAAATTGAATGACATGGTATTTCTTCATTGAACCTAGATGCACTTCCAATTTTGTAGCATTAAAATATTTTCATCTCATTTATCACTATAATAACAATAAAAAAATCACATATATGTTAATCATGTGATCATCATCTATGGAAAATCCTAGATTTTGATAACTTCCTTCCAATCATTATTGCATCATCACACACTAGGAATATGACACTTGTCCAATCTTCATCAGATCCACTAACAAAGACATTATTACCATTAAAACACATTACAAAATTCCAAGATCCTAAGACATTTGCACAATCCATTCCACTATCAAACTCATCGGATGATAATAAATTTATGATTTCCAATCACTAAGATCAGGTATCTCTGTTGTTTTCTTATTAAGAGAATCTATAATGGTATTCTTATAACCTGGAGTGTAGGCCATCAAAAATTTGAGTATCAAAAGTAAATCTACCCAATGCCTCTAAGTCAAATTGAGGTCCTAATTAGATAAAATATATTTAAGGATCTTATATTCCATCTAAAAAAATACCTCTAATTGAAATGATACTATTTTCAACAATTCATAGTGTAAACCATATCATCCAAATCTAAGTCTTGTTTCAGGTAGTTCTAATCATGGGGTCACAAATAACGTGACCCAAAAAAGAATAAATGATAAATATACATTATTAAAACTCCATACACAACACATGAATAATTACAATTTACTACATATCTGATTATAGGCACTAGAATGACTGAAAATAAGAGTTGTATTCAAACATCCACTTTGGCTCTAGAAAGGATTTCTCACACTTATCAGTCCATTAAAACTTAACCTCCTTCTTAGTAAGACTCTTAATAATTTTTTTGAGTGATAAAAAATACGGAATGAACTATCAGTAGTATCCAGCTAACCCCAGGAAACTTATGATCTTAAAGAATGATATGAGATCCCAAGAAACCATCATTTACACCTTCTCTAGGTCTATAGAAATTCATGAATTATTGAACACATGATAAAAGAAACTCACCACCCAAATCCATAAGTTAATCTTAAAAATATTTTCACAAAGTAGATGCACTCATAGTGTACTCAAAACGGTCTCATGGTATCTAGCATATAACTCAGAATCCTATAAATATATAATTATATCTTCAAATAGTAACATGATGAAAGATTATAGATATGGGTCAAATATCTTTCAATGAGAAACATGAATATTTTTAGGTAATTAATCAATATAATAGGGGTTATGAGATACTCATACAACCTATATCTACACAAGAACATCATCTTAGGAATATCCCAATTTTGAACTGTAATAGATGGAATCCTAAATGATGGTCAATCTTGAAAAATCTCCAGACTCCTGATAACTAATCAAAGAGATCATCTATCTTGGGTAAAAGATGTTTTTTCTTCATCGTCTCCTTGTTTAGATTCATGTAGTCCATATACATTCATATTATTCCATCCCCTTATATAGTGAACAACAGGGGAGAACCCCGTAGAGATGTGATACATCTAATTAAACCTTCTCCTCTATATCCTCAAGTTGAATCTTATGTTTTCTCAACGGATTCGGTGTCATATGATAAGGAGGGATCAAAGTGATATATACTCCTAGAATGATTTATATCTCAAAAACTACTTCTCATCCAAAAAGGGAGACTTGATAAGTAATGTATAAAGTCATAATGATAGAGATCAAAAAAAAGTATGAAAAGAAGAGGTCTCAACGTCCAATTCCATAGTCAAAGATAAGCCTAGTACCTTAGCCATGATGAGACTAATATGGATCAAATATGGTCCAACTCTATTGTCTTTTACATACCACTAACTTTTTATCATAAACTTATCTCCCTTGGGTGAAATAAAGTATACTTACCTCCAATAATAGTTGATTTTAGATCAAAATTTGGTCAGCCAGTCCATTCCAAGGATCGAAAACAAAGTAATTCATTTTAAGGATCATGAGATCACATAGACTTTTATTTCGAGAAATAACAACAGGACACATTGGACATTTCTGGGGATGATAAACATTCTTCCATGAGGGTTTTTTGAGAGAAATAATCCTTCAAGGAAACTTAATTTGTAAGTTTAGATCAGTAAAAACTTATGTAGATATAATAATTAATGGTAACAAAGATATCTAAATGAAATATATAATTCTAATAGGTGATAAAGACTATACCTCAAATGGTCAATGGTCCTTCACAAATTCATCTATAACATTGTTTAATGCATAAAATATGCTTCCTAATCTCCAAATCCTTGACCCTCTTGTGCATGAATCACCTGAGTCAAATCCCTTTAAGGTGTCTGAACTACTGTTGAGGACACTTGCTATATCCCAAGTTCATATGTCGCATAACCCTAGGCATTTGTGGAAACGTGAAATAAAATCTATTTAGAATAACTACTATAGATTCCAAACATTTCCACACTACTAACACTTTCTATATGGTACTGGGAAGGAATTGTGGTTATGTTTAACAATCCCACATTAGAAGCATTGTGATAATCCTTCTAAGGGGGGTTAACAATAAATTATCTATTAAAAATATTTACCATTTCTCTGTTTCACATCCCTTTTCTTCCAATTTCAACTACAAGAGTGAAGAGTAAACAGAAAATTGAGATATCCACCATCTTGAGTAATAAAGGCCAGAACAATTTGCACCACTTTGTCTTCCTCAAGGTCCTTAAAAATAGTCAAGGGATTTAATAAAACCTTAGGGTAAATTTCTAGAATAGAACTCATAACTTGTTTTATGATATAAAAATTAATATAGATCTCAAAAATACTTTCCTTTTATGCCTTGTTTCCATCCAACAGAGGAGTAATATGAAGTTTCATGGTGAAATGAATAAAGTATGTTAATACTATAATGGATCCCTATTGAATCTTGTTTAATTTATGGTCATGATCCAAATTCATTATTTTTTGAATTTATTACCCTAAAAAGATTCTTGAAGGATAACCAAGAAATCCCCCCCCCATATTCCGGTTTATCCTCTGACCCCCCATCTTCTCTTAGAGAATCCCTACTACACAAATGTTTCTAACATGGTTAATTAGTACTCTAGTTTCTCAACCAAGTGGAATATTCCCTCAATGTTTTATATCCAATACTCAATATCCAATGGACCTCTAGTTACTAAGAATACTAGAGTATTATAGAGCTAGAAATCATGGGAATAGACTGTCATGGTGATCAATAAACCTCCACCATGGGATGGTAAATCTGAGATACTAAAGGTTGAAGTACCTCCAACACCTGAACCACTGGAGAAGGTGTGGGATTACACTCAGGTGAATCATCTTGTATATCTTGTGTTATAACTTCCACACGATCCCTATAGGAAGAATTTATAAGTAATTGAGGTGAAATTTATTTTGAAATTCCAAACAAATTTTCAGAGTACCCAAAACAAATTGCTTACAAAAAAATCTTAAGCATTTATAAGGTACACTTATGAGATTTATATCAAAATAACTATCCTATGAGATACCACCATAAAGTATGACCCTCATGGTTCTACCCAAGTACCAAAACTACTCCATCATATATATACATTATTCACAATCACATATATAAAATCCATAATAGCATGCTCAATTTCATCTAACTAGTGGAAAAAAAGACATATCACACTTGAAAGAAAAAATATATATCACTAAATAGAGAAAATAGGTTTGTCAAAGATAGATATAAAATATGAAGGAATTTAATTAAATAACTACTTTAATAACCCAATATGTGAACATATGTATATATATGACGTGTGAGAAAACATAACTACAAACGATGAAAAATCACAATCAAGTCTCCTAAAATTTCAATTGAAATCCCTTCACCTGTAACTCATAGGTAAGTTTCACATGATATAATCGGGCCCATGGAAACTCTCATGATAAAGATCCACATAGCCTATCTCATTTCTACAATATCCCGAAAAAAAAATAAAAATTGAAATTAAACTTGGTGCTTATAATATTTTTTCATCAACCAACCACCTTAGGTCAGGAACCTAATCAACTAACCCTATGAGTCTCCTATAAAACCATGATTTCATTACAAACACAACACATGTTATTACCCATAATGGTTTCTTATCATAATAACAAATTTACCAATAGGACAACACATCTTCTTTTAGTTTTTTATTCATTTAAACACATACCCAAAAACATTCTAGGGGCCACCAATCCTAACACTACTACAAGACAATCATTTTGAACTATAGAATTATAATTAGTTGGGATCCCAACATAATTGTTCACCTTGTTGACCTAGAAAAAAATATTTATACTTTTATTTCTCTCTTTTATAAAGGTGTTACACTCCCCACCCCATTAAAGAAAAGCATCCCCATTTTAGACCCCACACACCAAACCTGGCCTATGGGACTTCACTTACAACTAAGTAATTTTAAAAAATAGGGATAAGAATATAAATACATAACATAAAACTTCGTCATGAGAATTATTGGAAACATAAAATTACATGTGATCAATATTAATCATGGTCTAACAAGATATAATAGAATCTTCATTGAATTGATCAATATAAATGGGAATCAAAAAATACACACACATGAGATTGCTATCAAGCATGGTCAAAAAAATTATTCCAGCACCAGTATTACATAAGGGAAACAACATAATAAAAGGAACCAAATTGGTTATGAAATTCATAAATTTATCTTGTGGATGAGAAACTTTGAATCCCATCAAGAAATAATAAATGAGATACACCTCAGCTCTAACTGAATCAAGCCTTCATAATAAAAATATATTGTATTGATCCCAATTCAAAAACATCAAGGTTTTGAAATGAGATTAAATACTATTATATATTCGTTGGATTTTATCAATACCAACACACCTCTCGAGATCTTCCAATATGATTTGATCTAATATCATATCAATGGAAGTTTTCCAATGCTCTAGTTATTCTACTATTCTAGGAACAATACATGTATTAATATATAGTTAGAATTGGAATATATAGATCTATAAATTAAAATTAGGATATATGATTCATCTTAAGGGTGTAAAGTTATGTCTAGAATAAATTCAAATAATGGAGGTTCATGGATCGCATAACTTAATTATTGATCATCAATATACTCAGATCTATCAGAATTGAGCTTTGGAGAATTTGAAAGTACTAGGAAAAGGTTATGGAGTCTCTGGGTTTGAGACCAATGCATTTAGGAAGAATAATGGATCAAAATAAGAAATTAATTGTCATTAAATATGATTTTCAAATCATTAAATAACATACACATGGTTTGGTAACACTTTATTCTAAATCCCAACTCAAACATGAGAGCCTTCCAAACTATCTTATACTCTCACATAGATTGGGAATATAGATTTTAAAATTTTTCACCAACCATTCACTTGGCCACTGGAATATGTTTCATGGTTAGAAAGGTGAGACAACACTATTTGATAAATTTTCCACCTTAATCATGCTCCACCCCAAATGATTTTTCCTCTAACCATATCAATTCCTAGAGGATTAAAATGTTTTGGAAAACTGTACTCCAACTGTACGCCTTCCAAAAAGACTCTAAAACCCTCCACAAACAACCATAAACCCCCCTAACTCAGACCAAACAATTCATAGTTCAAAAATACATAAATTTAATCTAAAATTTATGTGTAATGTGAAAGAAAAATATGATCCCATTAAAAAACATGTTAGTGATAGATTTTATTTTAGGTGATCATGAGTAGTAATATGTGTCTTAGACGAAGTTTCATATTAACTTATAATATGTGTTTCCATAATCAATGTTAAAATTTTCCCTATAGTATGTGTTTCTCACCCTTTAAACAGGGAGATCTAACATACAAGAATTCATAGATTGATTCATGAGGTTTCCCTAAAATTTTTCTTATATTATTTATAATGATAAGGTTTGGAAAGGGTAATTAACCTAGGTTGTTCGTCTATATATTCAACATCAGGTTAGTTCTTTAATTTTTCCTTCGTATCTGGTGGGCCTAAAGAAGGTGTATCAAATGGAGAAGATATTATATTGGATTAGATCATCTCAAGAGGGAATTTATCAAAACTTATTATGGAATATTTTCATGGATAATATGTATCGTTTGACTAGTTAATCCCGGTTTTAGCCAGTGAAGATCCATTATTTGTCATCTATCTATCATTTTTAAGAGACGATGGTTCTTCAGATTCCACTAGAAGATTAGGTGAAATTTCATCACATATATAATATGATGTTGTTTATAATTATGAAGAATTACATTTTATAGTGGTCAATATAGGATAGGAAATCAGATTTATATGTATCCTTGAGAGGTTTTACCAATGATTCCTTATCTAAAACAAAAGATACCTTAGTATTTTGAGACCTGTGAGAGGTGATAAGTTAGGTAGAGTAAATCCATTAATGTTCCACTTAATTTAAATACCAAGGGATTAATTTGGTTTAGCGGTGGATCAAATAATGGGTAGTGAGTTATAGGATCTGAGTATGTCCAATTATACCATATTGCGTCTCTATTAATTGGTGAATCTTTTAAGGTAACATCTATTTATATTCTATATTATTCTATGCCTTCATTTATTTGATATATTTTCACTCCTTCATAAAAAAATCAGTTATATCATTAGGACTCGAGCTGTATATGCTTATAGTGGTCTCGGTGTGATCCCCCAGACCCATACTACCAAAATCTAGTGTAAATAAACACCCTCTTCATATACCATCATTGAAATGAACCCAAAAGATCCAATTTTAACCATGAGTAAATAAAATATCTCCAAACAATATTATGTCACATACAATCAAAGGACCTTTTTGGGTTAGGGTTTTAGAGATTTAGGGAAAAAATAACCAAAACATTCAACATATAACTCATAACATGGTGATTTTTTCATTATATAAGAATATAATTAATTTTTAATAATTATTCAACATCTCAAAAATAATTCTATCCCCAAGATATTCTATTAGACATATCACGTGTAATTTATTTCTTCATAACTTGAGGAAATGAATAACAGTTGTGAGCTCAAATCCCCAATAAGGGAAAACATAAGTGATAATAATCAAAGATAAAAAGTTATTATAAGATGAGAATAAATAACATGACATGAATTGGTAATCAAAATAATTAAATAATCTAAATTTTTTTGAGAATAACATATCCATGGTTGACATATCAATAAATAAATTTTTGGATAATGATAATTGGTTTATTAGTGATATAACAGATAATTTAAAATAGGTAATTCCATTCTCAAAGCCAAGCCATCATGATCTTAGTGATCATGATCTTATTAGCACATACCTATGTTTATGCAATATTTAGTTCTATAAAGGAATACAACAAAATTCCCTAGCTAGTTCTTCTCATAAGACCTATTAATTCATCGAGTGGATATTATAGGACCCATCCATCACTAATTAGTTATTATTAATTAATAATACAAATGAATGAATATTATATAAAATTCATATCAAATATGACTAAATAATCAATAAATATATGTATTTTTAAATCAAGAATAATGATTTTCAATATTCCCCCAACCAATAGATGGAATTAATTTCAATGTATACATCCCTAAAACTAACACTATATAGAGAAAGGGTTGTTGATTAAGTCAATAATTTCCTTAATAATTATAATTATGGAATCTATGTGGGAACCATTCAATCAAAGGAAGGAAATATAAAGTGTTCCTAAATGAAAGGAATTGGAAGAAAAAATATTACTAAAGTATAGGTTGATTTGTAAGAATAAAGGTAGTGATGGAATTCCATGAGTTTATCCCCCAAAATAAAATAGTATGTGAGTTTTTAGATTGTAATACATGACCAGTATATAAGCTACAAAATCTAAATAAGTGGTGAATATAGATTATATCTCTATTAAGAAAAATTGAGATGGAAAAAACTCTTGTGGTAATATTACATAAGAGTAAAAATAAAATGATATTGATACCCTAAAATTAAAATACATTCATTTTACATAATATAAATAAGACATTGAATACCCCAAATAAAATAAAACATGGTGTTAAGTATCAGATATGTCTCATGTAATTCAATATAGAGACACATAACACTTACAGGTTTATAAAATTTCAAACCGAAAATCCTAGACAGATACAATTTAAAAAAACATTAATGTCCAGGAATAATGAAAAAATAATCATATAAAGTATCAATGGGGTAAAAAGTGAACCATAAAATATAAAACATGGTTCATGATAAAAGCATGTCCCAGTGAATTTAAATTGCATAAAAATAACCCTAACAAGTAACTTAATCATTTAGGTAACAACCATTTGACAATTAATTTATAAGGTAGAAATTTTGAAACATGGAAAATAAGGATGAGATATAATACCATGTTTTAAATATATTAATTAATAAATATTTCAATAGTATATTTTCTGTAGGATAGTTCACAACCAAATAGAAGAAATTGAGCTAGAAAAAATACTTACATGAATGTACCTTAATAATAAAGAGGACATGAAAGGGATACCATGAGATTAAAATATAATGAAATAAAATATATCCATTATAATGTAATAAAATAAGGAAGTTAAAAAAATATAAAATTAAATATGATTCTCAATATAAAACATGTCTCATTGAATTGAAAATATAGACAAACTACACTTACATATTTATAAACATTTGAATCAAAAAAATTAATGAAAATAATTTAAAATGGATCATTAAAAACAATAAATAATGATAGGTTCATGATATGAAGTATTAAAGGTATATTAGATACCCCATAAAAAATAAAACATGGTTTATCATTATATGTATATCTCAAGGGGTGAACATTGATACAACAACCCATTTAATATAATATAATATTTGAGGTAAATATAATTTGATAATAAGGTTATAAGTAAGAATTTTTTACCCTTATAAAAGGATAAAATTCGATATCAAGAATTAATTCTTTTGAAAAAAAAATAGAGCCTTGAACAATTGAGTTTTAATAATTTTGTAACGCAATGGAATAAAATTGAATTAGAATAAACCCTGACATTAATTCATGACTTCCACTATATAATTAATATAGCTATCTAAATAACAAATTTTAGAACATTATTCTTATCTTTAACATGTTGTAGACTTTATTTATTAATATTTTCTATATGTATATTATTTATTTATTATCTATTTTTGATATTGGGTCTATGTAATCTTGATCATCATTACCTAACTTCATAATAGATATGTTATTCTTCATAATCCTCCCAAATTTCATTATTCCTAGATCATAAAAAGTATTGAAATTTATGTGATGTTTTAGTTTCAATCTAAGTGAATTTTTTATGATATTTAAACATAAAATCGACGATGAGCATGTTTCAATGATTTTTTACGAATGAGTGCTGGTATCCTAATTAATTATCTTAAAATTAATATAAATATTCAATAACTAGAATAAAATATCTTTTTGATTATTTATATCTCATATTATAAGAAATTATTTTTTCCTAGTCATCCATTATATTATTTAGTTTCATTATACAATAATTGGTTAGTCCAACCAAAATATGAACATACAATAATTGATGAACGATTAAAATTATCAAAGTGGTTTATTTTGGGAATAAAATCACCATTACAGAAGAATAATGATATTATTTCGATAATTTTATGGTTGTTGATAAACTTTTATGATGATGTAATAAACAAAAAATTAACCAAATAGAAAATGAGACACTGCACTTTGTGGAGGTAGTAGTTCTATCAATTAGGATTAATATTTTCATTTGTTGAATAATGAGTTGGGGGGGTATGGATTATAATTTTACATTAATAATAAAAATTATATTACATATTTTAATTTTTTAATTTCAACCTTATAATCATTCAATATATTTGGTTGTGTAAAAATTAAAGTCATCTCTTCGTGGAGAAGGTAATCCGCACAATGCAAAAACAATGGTCAAATTTTTTTAATACAAATGGGGAAAGGTGGTAAATAGTTATTCATTTGTAATAATATAATTAAATATTAAAAATATTATTTCATTATATAGGATTTAGAAAATTATATTTTTGAATGTAAAAATCAAATGAAAAGTTGTCATATAAAAAGTCTCACATTGAGGACTTGATCATTATCTAGGAAAACTTCTTGGAAATAGATGTATTAGCCCTGTCTATTCTAGAGAGAGGAATAACTAAAAATTATTATTATTTTATTTAAAAGAATAAAATTATATTTTCAAGAGAAACTTGATTTATTTTAGTGGTATTGAAGGGGTGGTGACAGACCCCTTTTACAAGTGGTGAGAATTGCATGTTTGTAAATATTTAAACTTAAAATATGGATTTTACATGGTTAAATTGTCAAGAAAACTCTAAAATGAAAAATAATGGGGTGTAGGATAAGATAAGTTAAATAATTCCTGAACCATTGATTTTTACATATGATTCAAATATGTTTTTATGCCCTTCGTATATTGAGCTTTCACATCTATAGTTTTTTGTCTTACCATTGTAAATAATTTTTACACAAGTAATTTATTTCTAATGTATAAAATTAATGTGAAACTTATTTATACCTTCTGATTCCAAATAAATAATAAATTTAATCATATCAAATTTTTATTTTTTATTACAAATTATCTTTAACATTATCCCATGTAATGCGTAAAAATCCAATTTTAGGAAGGGTGTTTTTAAGATTAGAACTTATATGTAGGATAAAATAACAATTAATATTTTTTATGATTAAAATTGGTATATTATAAAACCAATAAAAGTTATGTGTCTTTAATATCAATCCAAAACCATATTTTAATGAAATAAAATTTAATTAAAACAAAATACCAAAAATGGTTTCTTTTATTCAAAAATGTTACTTAAGTTTATAAAATGTTAAACATATGGCTTCTAAATTTATAATTGTGTTTTAAAAAAAATATAATTTTACTCCTTAAGTAAAAAATTTGATTAATTAAAAGGTTTTAAATAATTTTAAGTATTTTCTATATAATAATAAAAACCGAAAATTCATAGTTTGGTTAAAAACTGCATTTCTAATTATTCAACTAAAAAATCATTAAATCATAAACATCCAAAATTTTAATATTAAGCTCATATTAACCTGTATAATATAAAAATTTAATTTAATTTTTCAAATTAAAATTAAAATATATTATAATTTAAATTTTATATAAAAAATAAACAATAATCTCATCTCTTTTCATTGGAAAATGAATTTTTTTTCCAAAAAATATCAACTATTCTTATTTGTTTTTCCTAAAAATTTCATATAAAATTTATGTTAATATATTATTCATGTCATTGATTCATTATATCCAAAATATATTTATTATCTTAAAATAAAGCAGATGAAATAATATTATAGAAGGGTTTTATTTTAAATCCTAAACCAGTCCTGTTAATTATTTAGTTACACTGATGTAATTTCCATCAAAACTATAGAATGAATAATGACATTTATTTTTTATTTCAACCTAAATTTCATAATTTTGATAAAAAAATTACCCACCAATTATATGGCATCATTTTAATGTTTATATATTGTTTTTGGGATCATTGAAGCTTTATATTTCATACATTACAAGGTATCAAAAGAATTAAGTTTTAAAGGAAATTATATACTTTAAAATATTTAGGTGTTACAATATCCCCCACTCCCCCTTAAATAAATTATTTTATAAAAATTTTAATTATCACTTACCAAAAAATTAGTTAAGGGAATATAATTGATTGGTATAACTCTCAATATATTTTCAAATGATGTGTCTATCGTAATATCTTATATATGACTAAGAAACCCATATTTTCCCCTTATAAGGTTAAATGATTACTTTATTTTCCTCAAAAAAAATTCTCTCTATGAATTCTTTTTCCATGCATAAATCATCTTCCAGTTCCTTTCAAATATTCCTCTAGGTGTTTATTATCAAAATACTGACAAGAAAGTAATTGAATTGTGTTTCCTTCATAACATTCATCACATGAACATAAATGAGACTATGTCCTTCTCTTATTGTTTGTTTTTGGAAACTCAAGTAAGTTCACATTATTAATCATTATTCTAGATATATGTTTCGGTATAATCATATTATTTTTCATGCCAGTTCATATATTTTTATATTACTCATTGGGACAACTCTATATTATCAATGGAATGCATTATTAACTTAGTTCCATCAAGATTAATCCATTATAGAAACCAAAAAAAATATAATAATGAGTGATGAAAAATTAACACCATAAGAGAAATACTATAAGATAATTATTTGGTAAATTCAACAAAAAATATTGTTACCCTTTTTAATTATTACATTACATTTCAGTTCAATCTAAATATTTCTCAATTTAATCTAGGTTTCTTTATATTAGGCTCTCTTCTATTCTTTAAACTAATTCTATAAAAAAATAAATTATTCATAAAGGATTGTAAAGAGAATGTGGTTAACAAAATAATACCACTTTTTAGTTTCTATCCATTTTTTTAGTACTAGTCCCACTTATCGTACACAAATATACAGATTCAGTTGACACTCAACCATCCTTTTTTGGGTGATTACCCCAAGGTGAATCTATTCCACAACTACATACCGTTTACAATATGTATATATGGATGTAATTTAGGGGAATAAAACACAATATATAATTTACAAAACCTTTGATTTCTTTTATAAAATTTATAATTATCCTTTAAACATATACCGAGTGTTTTCAATAATGTTATCTTAACTTAATCCCTAAGATATTCAACATTTCCTAATATAACCTAAATGGTTATATATACCTTTAAAATTATTATCAACATTAATTTATCACTACTAAATGATATTTACATCCTCAACTGATAACATCCTAACCTCAAAAGTTATATAAACCCTCTTTTGATACCAAATTTGATGTCATGGACTGACAATCCCTGGATCTAGTGAAAATAAACACCTTTTTACATGCCACCTTTTAAATGGAATGAACTAACCTAATTTTAACTATCAATAATATTCATGTCACCAAAATATATTTATTCACATAAATGTGTTGGACATTTTATATATAGAGTATTATAGAGTTAGAAATAACTTTTAACGAACAAAACCTATATAAATTTTTTTAAATGGACATTTATTCACTATATAAAAAACTAATAAATATATAATAAGTCTTTATAATCTCCCAAAAAATTATCCACACAAGAAATTATGTTATACATATCATGTATAATACATTTATTTATAACTAGGGGAAATAGAAACATAAGAAGAGGGGTTCTAAAACATATAGTAAGGGTAAACATAAGTGATAAAAATAAAATATAACAAGTGAATATAATATGATCACAAGTAACATGGAAGGAATATATAATCAAAATATTACCATAATCAAAAGAAACGTTGACCATAATATATCGATGGTTGATATATTAGTAAATAAAAAAATGTATAATAATAATAGGTTCCATAAGGTTGAAATGAATAATTTTAATAATCCAACTCCATACCCTAATCCAAGACATCATGATCTTATACAATATGATCTTACCAATAAGGCCATGTGTTTTGGAAATATTTTATTCAAGGAAGGCATACACTAAAATACCCAACCTATTTTGTCTCATGAGACCAATCAATACATTAAGGGGTTATTTCAATCCCCAACATTCCCTAACAAAGTCCAATGAATTCATTATATAAAGTAATGAATAATCTATATAATACATAAATAATATTCCTTAATAATTAATAAACATTTGTATTATAATAAAGAGTATAAAAATTATCAATATTTCCCCAATCAAAAAATTTAATAGATTTTTGTGTAGTAATCTACCAAAAAACACCATGTATAGAAATGGGTATATGATTAATTTAATATTTTCCCCAATTAATTGAAATATAAAAACTGGGATAACACTCTATAATCAAAAAAATTATTTATAGATTGTTCAAAATTGAAATTCATCGTAAGAGAACTTAGGCTTGTAAGAGATTATGATTTGGAAAGACAATGGATGGGATGGACTTCTATGAGTTTAATACCCCAAAATAAAATTGAATTATTAGATTTATAAGGTAATAGGTGACTTATATATACACTAAAAAATACAAATAGTGGTCAATATGGATCATGCCTCAAAGAAGAGAAATATAGATAAAACCCCTTTATAATAATTGTAACAAAATAATAATAAAACCAAGAGATTAATAACATTAAATTGAAATATATTCATTTTTCATGAAGATAATAGGTAATTAAATACGCTATATAAAATAAAATATGGTGTTCAATATAAAACATTTATCATAAAATTGAAACAAAAATAAATAATTCTTATACTGTTAAAAACTATCAAATCCTCTTTGTGGATATAATTTCAAATGGAAAAATAAATACCATAAATAAAGAAAGAATCCTGATATAAAATATCAAAGGGGAATCAAGTACACCATAAAAGATAAATATATGTTGTAAAAAATAAATATCTCTCAAGTAATTGAAATTAGAATAAAAGTAAACTTACAAATAATAAAATCTTTGAAGTAAGAATCATTTGAAAATAAGAAGGAATAATTACAGAAACAATGAAAATAGGGATGAAATAAAAAAACAAGTATTAATTAGGTATGATGAATCAATATTGGAATATTAAAGTTTCAATAATAATTTAGGTAACTCAATTGGAGAACATTGGGTTAGAAAAAACCAATATGGTAATGGTAACATAAGAATCAAAATGACCAGAGAGGTATATCATGAAATTAAAATTTAATAAAATTAAACATATTCATTATAATTAAAGGTAATTGGGAATTTAATTAACCATATAAAAAAATAGGTTGTGAAATATCAAACATGCCTCGTGTTATTGAAAATAAATGCAAATAATAATATGGATTTAGAATATTTTGAATCAAATAACCTTAAAGGGCAGAATTTAGAATGTAACATTAAATAGTCTGAATAATGAGGTAATAATTATTCTATATTTAAAATGGTTATTATATACATCATACCATATAAAATATGGTTTATAATAACAAATATATATCAAGGAGTAGAAATTGAGATGAGAAACCCCTTTTAAGTAACATAACCTTGGAGGTAAAAATCATTTGATAATGAGGTTTTGAGGAATAATTAAAGAAACATATAAAATAAAAAGTAAATATAATGAAAATGAGTTATTATGTAGAAAAAATATTTCTTGTAAAATTTGAGTTTCAATAAGTAAATTAGTAATTCAATTGAAGGAAATTGAATTAGCAAAAACCCTTTCCTTAATTCATGAATTCCATAAAATTAATTGAATATTCTATATAGAAAAATAACTATATTAAAAAAAATTACATAAATTTATTCATATCTAAAACCATTTAGAAACTTTATTTTTAATTATTCTCTACACATATATTAGTTAGTTATTGTATATGGTTTATATCGGTTGGGCGCAATCTTGATCATTTTGAACCAGATTCGAAATAGAATTATTGTAATTATTTCTAATCACAAATTTTATCATACAAAGATAATAAAAATTTATTTTAATTCAGGTTATATAATTATTTATAATTTTAAAATTTCATTCTATGGTTTTTTTATGATCCTTAAGGATGTTATCGGCAATGATTGTTTTTCAGTGATTTTGAAGGAAGGGACATCGGTGTGATAATTAATGAGTTTAAAATTAATATTACCATTCCATAATGAGAATAAAATATTTATTTTCATATTAATATCATATATCATCTGTAATTATTTCTCATAGCCATCCATGATATTATTTTATAGAATTAGTCAGGTAGATTGTTAGAATGACCAAAACATTATCATACAAAAAATAATGGATGGTTACGATTATTAAAATGGTTTCCTTTAGAAAGAATATAATTATTAAGGAGTAATAATGATATTATTTATATTATTTATATTATTTTAATCATATTTTAATATTATTTAATAGTTTATTATAAATTTAAAAGAAAAAGGAGATACATTACTTTATGGAGGTGGTTGTCCGCACAACGCAAGATTATAATTTTAGTTTCTCATAGAATGATAGGGACAAAAGGTTGGTTATATTTTTCCCTTAATAATAATAATTATATTATATATATGCCACATTTTTTCTTAAACGTTGCCCTTTTAATCTTTTAATATATATGGTGGTGACAAAATTGAAGTCATCGTATCTGGGAGGTGGTACTCCGCACAAAGCACGAATGACACTTTCGTTTTTGAAAATATAAAATGGGAATGTAGGTCAATAGTTATTCCCTTAGAAAAAATTAATTATATAAATAATATTTAATTATATATGAATTATAAAATTATATTTTAGAATGTAATAATGATAAGAAAATAAGTTATGAAAAAATATTCCCATGTTGAGGACTTGATCTTTCCCTTGGAAAACGCCTTGGAAATAGAGGTCTTAAGAAAATATCTAGTGACAAGAGGCTCAAGTAAAAAAAGAGCATTATATGTGAATTAAAAATGGAATATTTTCATTAGTAAATTTAATTATTTTATTGGTTAATAAGGTTTAGTGGGAGGCCCCTTTTATAAGTGGTGATAATAGTATTTTTTAAAAATATTTCAACTTAATATTGGGAGAGAACTTTTTTAACATGCCAAGATGATTCCAAAATGGAAAATCATGGATTTTTGGAAGATATAACTTTTATCATCCATCAACCATTCATTTTCAGTCATGTTTTAAACTTTTTTATACATCATTCCCACTTATAATTTTCACTTTTACTTTTTTTTACCATGGTAACTAATTTTTACCTTTATAATTCAAATTTAGTATATAAAATTAAAATGAAACATATTAAATGATTTCAATATAATAAATCCAAATATTATATAAATTTTATTAGGTAAAATTTTCATCTATAAGAAAAATTAATTTTAAAAATAGTCCTTGTAAGGCATAAAAACCTATTTTTATAAAAGGTGTATTCTTAGGCTACAAATTTATATATTGGATAAAATTATCATTCTATTTTATATTAATGAAAAAATAGGTTTACTATAAAATAAAAAAATAGGTTTCTTTGAAAGAAATCAAAAACCAAATTCAAAAAAATATATTCAATTAAAATAAAAGACTAAAAGTAGTTTCTTCTATTGCAAAATATTTAGTAAATTGGTAAATTGTTAAACATGGGGTTTTTAAATTTGGAGTAGTATTTAAAATGTGTGATTTTAATCCATAAACCCATATTTTATCAATTTAAATGTTTTATAAACTTATAGGTCTTGTTTATATATGATAAAGTCATAATATTTATAGATTTGGTAAAACCTATATATTTTACTATTCACCTAAAAACCAAATATATGAGAAAAAATAACAAAAAATAATATTAATATAGTATTAAAATGATTAATCTAACTAATACGTTAATTTTTTCAAATTCAAATTTTATAATTTTATAATTTTTCTTTGAAATAAAAAAATAAAAAATGAAAACACTTTTCCTAGGAAAATAACATTTTTTATTTTTATAAAAAAATGTTAACTATTCTTATTATTATTTCCTATAAATTATTAATAAAATTTATGTTAATATATTATTTTTAAAAACAATATATTTTATCTTCAATGTAGTTAGTATCTTAAAATAACTCACATCAAATATTATTCTAGAAGGGTTGCATGTAAAATCATAAATCATATTTATTAATTATTTAGATATGTTAATTGAATTTAAATCAATGCCTTAATAATAATAATGACCTATAGTTTTAAATTTTAAATATATTTCATAATTCAGTTACATCAATTTTGACCCTCCACTTTTAGGGCTATATTTTAACAGTTATATACTATTCAATTGTTCCTTGTGGTTCAATTTTTCAATAATTTCAATATATAAAACACATTTGGTTTTAAAGTAAAATATATAAATTAAAATCTTAGGGTGTTAAACTTTGTGTTGACTACTCATGTTAGAGGTCAGTTTAAATGTCATAGGTGTGCTCTAGATATGAACTGATGATGGGGTAGCATTAGTCTCTTGTAAAGTTATTCTTCTTATATATATGATCATATAATGCCTACTTTGATATGGAATTGTTATATTTTACGTGTACTATTATAGATTTATAATTTAGAAGAGTTTTACTCTTTGATGTGGAAGGAGAGTGTGTAGTTTTTTTGGTGGCATCACTTTATAGATCACAGATGTTGGGTACCTCATCTTCATTGATGGGGGAGTTAATGTTGTGATTAATGTTTATTCAAGTGAATAATACTTTGATATATTTTGATGAGTTTTCTGGACGTCTTCATTAAAGTGTTTGTTGAGTTAGCTCCACACCATGACATTAATATTGGGATATAGGTACAACCTTGTTTCTCTATAATTTCTATGTATCTATATAAGATGAAACATTATGATGTGTGGGAGTTTTGGATTCAAATTTATGGTATATTTTTGAAGAATTTAATCATCCTAGTGTATCAACTTGAGGATATTTAATGTTGTTGAGAAAAAAGGGAGGTGGTAACTTACAAGTATGTATCAATTATCACTATTTTAATTAAATGTTAGTG
Organism: Viscum album; assembly: GCA_963277665.1. NCBI lineage: Eukaryota > Viridiplantae > Streptophyta > Magnoliopsida > Santalales > Viscaceae > Viscum > Viscum album. Next base: position 67,334,902 of record OY728127.1, on the reverse strand, counting down.
AAGAACATATATCCCTTCCAAAGAATTGATGATTTTTTTATTAGATGAAGGGAAATAAAAAGTTTTTATAATTTTAAAAGTGGTCAAAATATCATCACACTAGTAGAAAAAAGGTCTTTAACGTTTGTTTTTTTATTTTGATGTCTTTTTTTTAACTGATGTTAAATCCATTGACGTAAAAAATATGGATTTTTACATCGGTTTTTGTAAAACAACGCTAAAACTGTATTTCATTTAATTTTTAACATTGGTTTTGTAAAAATAAAATGACAACAAAACCCATACATATAATTTCTGGCTTCATTTTTTTTAAAACAGATGCCAAAATGCTAAAAAAATAGTTTCGACGTCAGTTTTTAAAAAAAAACCGATGTCACGACCCATCCTTGGGGACCATGTCGTGACTACCTCAAGCCCGCCTTCCATAGGCCAGGGGCAGGAGACTAGCACCAAAGGCGTAAATCCCAATAAAAAGGAAGGGATTGCCTTTATAAAGGTAAAGAAACACAATAGAGTACACATGTGAAGTAGGAACTAAGAAAAAGAGATTACAAAAGTAAGTACTGAAAAGTAAATGGGCCAGTATACAAACCCAACTGAAAGTATAGTACAACTGAAAAGAAAGTTCAATAGCAGTAAAGTAAAGAAGCAACCGCTGAGTCGTCCTCTGGATATCCCACCTGAAGGGTGGGTACATATGGTCTCCTCAGCTCCTCGGGTCTGGCCGTCCGCTCCGTGTATGTCCCGCCAAGTGGTCCACCTCCGGGTACCTTCCAGCTCCACAAGCCTCTACATCGTTCAGTGTTGTCCTTCGTCAGCATCCAACACAATGTTGTGCGGGCATAGCCCATGCAGGGGTGACTATACGATACTCAGTAGAGACCCTGAGACCCACGAAGGTCCCCCAGAATCCACGAAGGATAAACCACAAAGTAAATTTACAATAACGAAGTATCAACTGACTCTACTTAGGTATATTATCATACATATACCTAAGTCATCAATTCATGTTCGGCTCCAACTCTCGAGCCCAAGCACAACCCAGTCCACACAGGAAAGAAGTCAATCACACCGTTGGTATTGATTGAAAGTCAAGACTTAACTCACACAGGTATAATACTCACGAAGAGTGGTGGAGATGATTAGATGTAGCCTCTGAATCATCTCCACTGCCAAACCCATGTAGGATCCTATTATAGAAGTCTTCGTTGCCGAACCCATAGAGGATCCAAGTACAGTCGCCACCGCTACCGAACCCATGAAGGATCCAAGTACAGTAGTCGTCGATGCCGAACCCACGGAGGATCCAAGTACAATCGTCTTCGCTGCCGAACCCATGGTGGATCCAAGTATAGTGGTCATCTTCATCGAACCCACAGAGGATCCCAGCACGGTAGTCGTCGTAGTCGCAGCCAGCTCTAGGGTTCCCGCACACAGCACGCTCGATTCTAGGAGGGTCCACACCTCTAGCCAAGGGGGTCGATACATCAACTATCACAAAGTCCAGAGTTGATGTATTCTAAAGTTCTGTCTCATCTATTGGAACTCGACACGACAGATGGCGAGTCAATCGGACGCCCGGTCTGAGAGATATTGGCTTTTCCGTTCCTTGGGCCCGGTTAAAAATACGCTCGTTTCTAACCCAACCATTCCCCAAAGTCATCCAAAACTCACTTAGAGTATCGCAAAAGGACCACCTCATCGCAAGGGTCCCTGTTCCGCAGACGACGCGTCGATTGGACACACGGTCTTCGAGTTATTCACTTTTAAGTAAAAATAGGCCTGGCTCGTTAATCCCCCTGGGCTGATGGGTCGGGTTATCCCAGTTTTGGTGGGTCCGACCCGGCAAAGGGTCAGACTAGCCCGATTAATCACGAAACCCGGCCCGATGGGTGTAGCCCAGCCAGAGGGGGCGCGGCCCGGCCAGAGAGAGCACGGCCGGGCCCGGCGGGACACGGCCTGGCACGACGCGGCGCGGCGCGGCCCGGCTCTGCATGGCCCGGAATAGCACAGCCCGGCCCGGCCCGGTAGTACGGGGCCCGGCTGGGCAGGATGCAGCCCGACCGGCCGCGGCTCGGACGGCTGGAGGTGCGGCTCAGCCCGGAGGCCGAGCGGTTCGAGGGGGGGCCGGTTGCCCAAACCGGTGGCGCCGAGTAGCGCCGCCCTTTCAAACCGGCCGGAAGAAGCCAGGCGGCCTTCTTGGCGCAAGTGGCCTACATGGGTAGGCCATGGTTCATCCAGCATGGCGCCATCTTGGTGCCGTGGTTTTTCGCAGCCCGGCCGGTTCGCCCAGTGAAGCGGCCCGCATAATGCTAGTCGTGGTCCTCCGCAGCTCGGTGCCCCTTGTGGCGCCGCAGTCTCTTCTGTCTGGCCAGCTTTAGCCGGCCAGTTCTTTATCGGTCGAGCGGCACACGGTTGCAGGCCCCGGTTCCTCCGCATGCGGCCGGAGCACGACCACCGCCTTCAATCGTCGCTGCCATTCTTTCCATCACTATCGCCATCGAAAAAGAACAAGGTTCAACGGAAGGTCGTAAGGTCGTGTTTGTTCGGCCCACGCCCTCCGCATTAGGCGATATCATATATCCAATGATGTTCACTTGTATACAACAAGAATGAAGGAATAATTTAATTAAAATAAATTAAGCAAACTCCATACCTCAAATTAAGGTTCGTGGTGGTTAGTGTCGTGGAAGACGACATCATGGGAAGTGGATCCGTTGACGACGTCGGAGTGCGTCCGAGGAGGAAACGGTGTCTCCCCACTTACTGCGGCGATGAGGAAGGAAGGCACAACATCTTTGGCATTCCTTGTGGGCGGCTTCTTCTCCTTTGGCTTGGATGAAGATCAAAGGTGATGGTTCGTTCTTCGATGGTTCTTCATTGGACGGAGATGGTGTTCTTCATTGAGAGAAGGACACTATCTCTATTTCTCCAGAGCTTCCTCCAGATTCTCTCAACACAACCAATAGCCCAAAATAAAAATAATAGCCAAGGTTATTATTTCGATAACCCATGTAATTCAAATTTCAAACCACTTTAATTAATTATTTGTGTTTAAATTCATTAATTAAAAGTGTTGTCATAGAATTAAAGGGAGAGGTGAAGGTGGAGATATCACAATTAAATTAGGGGGGTAGTCAAAGAAATTAATGAAGGGGAGAGCTATGGGGAGTTCAAGAGAGTTATGGGGAGTTCAAGAGTTTAGGGAAGGTGTGGTTCCCACACCACAAATATCCTCTCATGGGAGGTTATATGGGTGTGGGCCCCACCTCTAACTCCCCTTGGGCAGAAAATAACCACCCTCCACAAATAAAAATATCAAACACATATTTTTATTTATTTTTTTAATAACAACTCGAAAATTAACTTATCCTCGCGTCAAAACACAACTATGGTAAAGTTCCCCTTAGGTGAATATCGGCGTTGCGATTTCATCGGTGTCCTTGGATTTCAATTCCGATCACCGGTTCAAAATATAGAAAAACCTGCACGTACGTTTACTCAACGTACCCGATCAAAACTTCAGAAATTTACTCCGGGCACACCGGGCCTCAGAGTCATGTGCCGTTAGAAACTGCAGACTCCCAAAATTCCAAAGTATTTAAGAAATACATTTCCATGAAATTTCTGGGTCATTACAGCCGACCCCTTAAAAAATTATTTTTTGAAGAAATTTTTACAAAAACTAATGACAAAACGTAACCTTTTTCTTCTTAAATGTTTTTGATCATTTCCTATGATTCTATTTTACTAGTCACGGGGAACAAAACAGAGTTACGGATCAAATGTTATGGTCATCGAAATTTGCACTTGTCAAAGTTTCAATTGATACAAATCGTTTCAAATAAAATATGATAAAAATGATTTAAAATAACATACACCAAATGAAAGAAAATAAATGTAATATTTAAAACATATTTTTTTTAGGATCTTCTATAGAAATGACACATTTGTTATCATCATATCTCTTATATTTAGTTTAAAACTCTTGAAATAATGAAAATGGTGATTGGTAATTAAATTTACCCCACATTTGGTAAATTTCATCTGAATGTTCTATATTTTTAACTCAATAATAAGAATAAATAATCTTTATAACAAATCTAATCATGTTTTTTAGAAATGAAGGAAAATAATAATAATAATAATAATAAATTATTAGAATAGGTACTGTGTTCAAATTAACGATTGAAGTCGTGTTGAAAACTGGATTGAATTGAAGATGTTAAAAATTTTGAACGAAGGAGAAAATGGATTTATATATAGTAAACCAAAATATTTTTGATAGCATTGTATAAAAATTTAGGTGGGATTTTAAAAACTTAAAAGCACGTTATGATAAAAATTTAAATTTTGATCCCACATATTGGTGAATACTCATCGACATCGGTTGTTTTAAAACTAATGTGAAAGATGATATAGATAGGTATTTGGGCGTCGGTTTTTAAATAAACCGATGTGAAAACATTAAAAAAATTTATTTGTTGCATTTGTTTTTTTAAAAACCAAATATAAAATATAAAAATAAAATGGAATCAATTTCTTAAATAACTGATGATAAAAAATTTAAAAACAATAATTTTCACATCGGTTTTTTTAAGAACCGACACCAAAAACAAAAAAAATATTCATTTTTCATCGGTTTTTAGAAAAAAATGATGAGAAAAATAAAAAAAATCATGTCGGTTATTATGAAAACATACACTAAAAAAAATACTATGTTTTAGATAATTTATTAAACTTCTATTTGACTAATTGTGGAGCTAAAACAGAGTTACAGTTTAAAAGTTATGGCCTTTTAAAGTTGGACTTCTTTAAGAGTGATCTTAGAGAAGATCAACTTCCGACATCCATAACTTTTAATTCATAACTCCGTTTTATCCCCATGACTAGTAAAATTAAAGCTTAGGAAATAATATAAAATATAGCAAAAAAACTAATTATTGGCATTAGTGTTTTGTAAAAAATGACGCCAAAATTATGTTTTTTTAATTTTTTGAATCGATTTTTAAAAAAACTGACACCCAAACTAATATTTTTCTTTTTGGGACTGTTTTTTAAAAACACTAACGCCGAAGAGCCTATGAAAACATATTTTGCATTGGCTTATAAGAAACTGTTGTTAAATTAATGACGTTAAAAACCATTTTTATACTACAGTCAGATGAGGGTGAAGTTGAGAGATGTTCTAAAGATAGATTTGTTTTAGCATTAAAGTCACTATTCTTTAATATAAATTCATTTTATTATAAAAAGTTACTGAACTACTTTCATCGGATTAATATAATCTAATTTCTATGTGTTCTTATTTAAGTTTTTGGTAAAGTTCACTGATGATGTCCTTATGTATTCAAGATTATAGGAGGAGCTTGTTGAGCATTTCGATGATGTTTTTAGAAGTCATTGGATGATGTTATCAGTATATAAAGATATTTTTTTATATGTTCAAGATGTGTAATGTTGATTTTATTTAATATATAATGTGTCAGTAGCATATATTTAACAATCCTTTGGAAATTTTGGTGGTAATATTTTATGTAGCATCCCAGAATACTATAGAGTTGTACATTTTAAATAGTATTGTAAGATATTACTTGATAATCATTTCATATTAATATCAAATAATGTGCACTCTGACTATAAAGGTTCTTTATTTCATGTGGAAATATTATTTTCAGTTGGATTTTGGGTACCCAAAATATAAATTGAATAGTTCCCCTAATATTTATTTTTTTAAAAACAGAATCAAGTGTATAGTATTCTATAATGATATTAATTTCAAATTAGATTTTTTTTAAATATAGTATTGGTAGGTGATATCTTGTGAGTCTTCTAGTTTTATCTTTATTAATGTAATTAATCCATATGAAATCTCAAGAACATAGTAGTAGTGTTTTCTATAATATTTTTTGCAGTATTATCTTATTGGAGAGTGATTTTTGGTCTTCACAGATTACAAGATCTTATAGTATATCTTCTCATACTGGAAGATGAATTTTTTTCAGTGTGTATTAGTGGAATTATTATAGTATTACCACATTATAAAATTTTACACTAAAGTGAATGGAATTTGGTAGTTTACCACTTAGAGGTAATTCATGCAGTTAAATTACTTGTGAATCTAAAGATGTGTGGAGAATAATGAAGAATAAGGTATCATTATATCTACATAATGATGAAGTTGGTGGATGGGGTTATAAATATCATATAATAATTCATTCTTCCTTTATTCAACTGATGGAGGTGTATAAATTGGGAGATCATGAGGTGTGGTTATTTTGAGATCACCTTGTGTCTAGAGATTCCATGAATAAATCATAAGAGGATGATCAGAATTAGATTTTCTTTCATAGGTGACTCATTGTTCTATTTGAAATTTGAGAGATAATTATGCATGATATTCATATATCAACATTGGTATTATGTCCTTGTATATCCAAGATGTATCTTACCTTGAACAATCAGATTTAATGGTAGAGTATGAAGAGTTCGATAACTGAGTTCATGTCTTCATGTCCTATCTATCAGTGGGTGAAATTCAAGAATTTTGTTTTTTAAGGTATTATTTTACCATTTTGTATTCCCTAGTTGAAATGGTAGTATATATGGATAAAATATCTAAAAAATATCCATGTTAATTTGGTGGATATATTGTTTTTTGGGATGTGGAGGACTAGTTAAAAAAATTATCTCATTTCTTAGTGATTAAGGAGTTGATTGTGATGTATTTTTTGGTGAGGCTATTTATGGAAGAGGTGATGAGGTTACATGGGTTACTAATGACAATAATTTATGAGTGAGATACTTACATAAAATTAAGGGTGAATTTTATTCTTAAATGTATATTTTTACTTCAATTATTACATATAAAGGTTTCATATCTATTGATAGATATTCAGATATATGGCATAATCTAGAAACTAGATGGCATACTATGTGCACTTGACCTTATTTTTATATAATCTTTTCAAAATAATTTATTTTTGGTTAACTTTATTTTTAATAATACTTGTCACTCTTTTATTTGAATAGATTTACCCATGTCTTGTATTAAGACTATGTAGATCTATGTTGTTTTGCAATGAGGTTGGAGAGTTAGGGATTCATAGACCAAGTTTGGTGTGAAGTATGATAGATAATATAAAAGTGATCCATTGGTGGATAAAGAATTCATAGGGATTCATAGACAAAGTTTGGATATCACTTTATTAATGTTTCTCCTAATCCTGTGTTTTCTAGAATTGTTAGAGTGTAACACCCTGATATTTTGGAATATTTTTTTTCTTCTAAATTGATATTATGTTCGATAGTGTCTGCCACATGCAACAGAAAACTAAAACCAGACATGAAATATTTATTAATAATAAATATTAATACTAATAAAAAATATATAAATAAAAAAATTATTATAATCAATTATAAATTGTATAAAAATATGATTAAGAAAACTTAATGTTTTAAAGGGCTTTTTTTAATAAAATTATTTCATATTTTATTTTAATTTAAATGATAAATTTTTTAATTTTAAAATTTTAATTTGGTAAAATGTAATTAATTTTTTAATTCATCATGTAAAAATTACATTATGGTGAATTTTTTAGATTTTTTTAAAAAAAAATATTTTTATGTGAATAGTGAAAAATAATGTTTCTACAAAAAATGTGAATTTTATGATTAATTAACATATGATAAATACCAAAAACTTTATAAAACCTTTTAATTGATTAAATATTTATTTAATGTGTATGAAAATGAATTTTGTAATACAATTTAGAAGTTATAAAACAGATGTTTAAATTTTGGACTTATGAAACATTTCATTCAAATTTAAAAATAGTTGTTCGTCTTTTCTTTAAATTAAACTTTTATAGTAAAATTCACTTTTCGATTCATTTGAAATATAAAAAAAATTATATTATTATTAATAAAACAATATATGTCCTGGAAGTTAATAACATTGAAAAGTTTAACATACACAAAACTTTTAAGACTAAAACACTCCATTACTAAAAACTATTTTTACGTATTGTGAGCATGTATTCTAAAATAAACTTTTCTAAAACATAGAATTATTATTTGATAAAGTTATTTTAAGACATTAAATAATCATGTTCAAATTATCTAATAATTTTATATTTAATTTTGTTCATTAAAATTAATTATTAATGATAAACATTTATTACCAAGGTAAAAGTACATTATTGTAAATGTCAAATAAAAGGAAAAAAATAAAAAGACTTCAATAAATCAAACATATATCAGAAATAAGTTGTAGAGAGATTAATATTCCCAACAAATGTATACACTTTTCATTTTCCACATTTGAAACCTTTTAACCTTGAATAGTAAGATTCCATTATTGAAAATTAATGTGTACTCCCAAAATTACCCATCTCTTCACTAGTAAAAGGGAAAAACATCCACCCCATGACCCCACCATTATTCCATATAATGTAATCATGAAAATATATAATTATTCTTTTTATAAAGTTCTTTATAAATTTCATAATCCTCCTGTCTCAATTATATATCTTAAGGACTCAATTTCCAATTATATTTCTAAGAAAAATCTCAAGTTATAATCATGAGTATTTCTTACTCTTTAATCTATAATTCAATATATTACTTTTAAAACTTATTTTATCCTCCCTAATATGATAAAAATGTAAATATTAATATAAAATTATATTATTATATTAATTTATCAAGCTTTATTCAATAATTTTCATTCTCGATGATACACAAAACAACATCGATCATGTGTTTGTGCAAACAATCGGTACCACAAAGAGATGTACATCATTTTTATTTACTAACTCTCATGGTTGGTAATATATTTGTGTAATTAATATATTTAATATGTCACAATTATAATTATTTAATGATAATTCTTCATATTCCTCATTTTTATCCAATTCATTGACAAATAAAATCGTTAATCATGCGTACTTGTAGACAATCGCCTCCCGGAACGAAAAAATTCATTTGTCATAACCACCCTTCATGGATGGTAATAAGAATGAATTTAATAATTTTAATTGGTAATATTATATAAATATTCTATTAATATTATATAAAAACATATCCTTTCTCAAAAAAATCATTATAATACTCTTTCATTTGGGTTAGTTTTTCCACCGAAGTAAACAATGTTAAAACATTTATATCATGAATGACTAAGAAATTATATATAATGGTAATATCATGTAGTAATAATTTACATGACATAATTTAATTATTATTGGAAATTGTTTATTTATATTTAAAATATTTTTTAATACATCACCTCTAGAACATTAAACACACTGAAACTTGTTCATCACAATTTCCATTTTCACTAACCACACCTTTATCATTCACCAAATGAAAATAGGATGTGATTAATTATTGAAACATTGTGATTCTATTATCTTAGATAATTTATTAATAATACATATTTTTTTAATAAACAACTATCAACAACATTATTACCAAACTAGTACAAAACTAGCAATTTTATTTTCATGCATTTGTTGATGAAAATAAACTGTAATCGAATATCATATTTTTAATAAATGGTTATAAATTAAAGTTATAAATGGAAATATATATGAATAAGTTTATAGAATAAGTTATTAATATATTCTGGTTTTATTATATTAAATTTTACAGCATATTGAAGTAAGTGGGGATGCATGGTAACTGATTCGTTGTCCCATTTTCAAATCCAAGAGACATGTTTCATATTACGCCCCATAATTAATTTCATATGGTGTACTCACATTTTTATTTTATTAAATTATAATAAATATATTTCATTTAAGGATATTTTAATGTTCATTTATTGTTATCCCTTTTATTCTTAAATTATCATTACTATAAGTGTTTTTTAAAGCTTAATTCTCATTCATTGAGTTATGATGGTTCTTCTTGGACTTATTCCATGTAAGTTGGGAACATTTTTATTTTGGATTTTATAATTTTTTTTAATTTTTCTTGGGATTTACATTAATACTGAATAAACACATTTCTAAGTGTCTCTTTGTTTTTTAATTATTATATTCGTAAGGGCCTTGGTTAATTCAAATTTTCTTTATTTGAGTTAAAATTTGATACCTTGAGCATCATTCTTCTAGGTTTGATAAATTATTCTATTTCTTATTTCATGATATATTTTATATTTTCTCTCTAAGTAACATGATATTGATAACATTAGAAAATTTCGCGATGAGATTATTTCTCATAAAAGTGAAACTTTTTTATCAAAAAATTCTCATCTTCTTTAGGGAATTTTTTTATTAATATCCATTTATTTTATTTAAAAAAATGTTTTTTTATTTTGAAATACATATATGTGTTTGATCAAGTGACCTTACTATTTCTAACACCACTTTTCAAAGGTAACCTTTTTTACCAATATTTATGATGTAAATTCTCAACAATGGTATTACGAAATATTCAGTATCTTTTACATACTTTCATAATAAACTATTTTATCTTCTACTGTATATTTATTATAATAAAATTTATGTATTTTTAAATCTATACAATTGAATATTATTTCTAAAAGTTAAATTTTTCAAAAAGATCACTTCACCTTTTCAATGTCACCATAAAATCTTCTTTCATTCCAAAGATAAAATTATTTTTAAAAAACCCTTTTATGATTTCACCAGTATATTACAGTTTATCTCTATAAGAAATATTTACATGGAAATTACTTTTCATGAATAACCACATAAAAGTTCTTATGAAATAATCCATTGGGTTATTTAATTTCTCGTATAAACTGTTCACATTCTTGAGGTCAATTTGGGTGATATAATATGTAAATTTCGTAAAACCCATATTTCAATCCATGGGTTCTAAATAGTGTTATGAATGACTGTTTTCAAGTGTAATACATATGTATTAATTAATGGTGTGTGGTTTAAAGTATCACCCTTCAATGGATTGGTAAATTTTATATCTTATGATCTCAAAAGGGTATATGGGATGATTACCGCAAACCAGAGGGTTCAGAAGAGCATTATACCAAGCCCTATAGTACACTGAAGGATTGTCTTATGCTAAAGGGTACACATGAGAATTTTCCCTAGAAAATGGGTACATAGTAAGATTATACCAAGTTCAGGGGAAACTTTAAGATTATCCTAAGTCCAAGGGTACATGGGAGGGTTATCTCAAGCCAAAGGGTACATTAAAATACCACAAGATATTATGAAATATTTTGTAAAAATAAATTTAATTACTTTAATAGCACGCATTATATGCAACACCAACTTTTAATAAACTAGGATATACTATTAGTATTATTATTTAAAGATGACCAGTATTAACTATATGTTAAACATGGATAAATGAATATGTCTTGAACTTACCTAGGTCGACCTTGAACGATTTACATGATCCTACCCACAATAAGCCCTGGGAGGCATTCTTGATCATCCTGGTCTAGAAATTAGTGTCAAGCATCAGATAAATCTAAATTGGAAAACTTTTATCCCATAAATTATAGATAAATTAATAAACAATCAAAAACATAATAGTTAAGTAAAACCTTATAGTGGAAAAGAAATAAATAACTACTAAACATACCTCCATGTGGCCTCATGTGTCACTTCCAACTAAACCAATGTCTCTCTAGGAAAACCGAGATTGAGATCAGATCTTCATCGGGATCTAAAACATAAAGAAGTATAGAGATGAGTATTAAAAATTAATAAACATTTACAAATAAACTATTCTCTATTACTTTATTTTAAAAATAAAATTTATCCATGCAAGTTTTAAAATAAGACTTATAAGAATAAATTTTTCTACACTTTTAAGAAAAACAAGTAACAAGCTTAAATTTTGTGAAAAAACAACTTTCTACTATATTTTTTAAAATAGTTTTTTAATCATAAAAGACCTTTCAAAAAAATCCATGTAAAATAATAAACATTTCTAAAATTGGTGTCTCAATATGAGAAACAAAACAAAGATGAAATTTTATAATGAAACTATAGAAATAGAGGAAACCAAATAGGAGAGAATTTTGAAATTACACTATGTGAAACAAGAATAAAAGTGAGAATGAACCATGGGAAATTTCTATGAATCTAGGTCATTGTAGACCTAGGATCGTCATACCTTAGTGATCGATCAATATAGTCAATTCTTAGGTATGAGCCATGAGATATATCATAGAGAAAGTTCTAGTGGTCCCTAAAGAATCATCATTAGTCTTTTTAGTATTGTAGCATAAAATTTATGGGGAGCCTAGGTTATTGCATTGCCAACTCATCTGTCATACTATTCCATGGAAACCTATTGAGGTAACCAGGGTTCACAAGTGCTCTAATATATGTCACAATATAATGAACACCTTTTTGTCTCATGTCAACTCATATCAGTAGCCATTTACAAACATTTAAAAAGGTGTTAGTACATTTCTAGATTTGTTTTCACACACAAACATCCTTAAAAACCACCATTTACCCACACATCCCAATTTAAAATCCACCTTTGAGAATTTTAAATTTTGAACATCTTGAAACAATATTTAATGAATATTTAAATAATAAATATACATGCAAAAACATATATAAAAACATAAGAAACGTGGTAAATTCCAATACGAAACATCACAACCATTTTTTCATGCCATATACATATTAATTAATATTTAAAACACACTTTTAAAACATTCAAGGAATCATGGAATTTAATTTAAAGTATCAAACATAGGGAACTTACACCAAAACATGGTACTTTTGAGGATGAAAACCCGAAAATGCCTCACTTAAATGCATATACTGACTAAAAATTGTATTTTTATTTGATTTTAAAAATCCTCTTTTTGGGTTAGTGGGAACCAGACCAAACACAAGATTACTGAAACACCTACTTCAAAGACTCACTTAGATTAAATCCACATTTGATTGAAAAGTCAAAAATCCAGTGATGTCTCAAGACATGGATCCTCAATCAGTGACCCTCATCGAACCACATCCCCCACATCGATATACTCATTATCACCATTATCGCCTTCGTCATAAATCATCGGCAAGTACCCACCAGTCATTGTTTCCACAGTTTGTAACATCGATACAGAAAAAACCATCACCCTATCGTCATCCATACACCATATTGTCTACCCCCTTCTAAGTTTGTTGCCAACATCACCGCGCTATCATTGCTCAAATCACCATTATGAGGAAGAAACACTAAACAAACCAGAAATAAGTACAAATAACCATAACCATGACCATCAAATAGCCAAAATATACCACCAGAATAGAATTCACCACTCCATATAACCACCATAAAATAAAAAAATATGAATCACGCAGTGATAAATCATAGAAAAACCCATAGAAAACTTCATTTAAGTTATGAAGAAGAAATATGTTGACATAGAATACTGAAAAATGATATCGTCAAAGGTCCTCTTCGGGCACACCAACGGCAGCCGAGCCGCACATCCCAAAATCTCATCATTACTACCACTCATGATCTGACTTGGAGGGGCACAGAAGAACATGAGACTAGATCAGAGAAGGAGTGTCTAAGGGTTCTACAAACCAGCATTTTTGATGAGTTAGAAGACCAGCAGACAACTAGAAGACTATGCAATTGCTTGAAATCCTTCGACCTCCAGGCCACTGAATCCAAAAACTCTAGGATTCCACCTCATAAACTCTAAATTGGAGAGATAAATAGGAACGAGAGGTCATAGTAGGTTATCATGGTCTTAGGGCTTCGAAAGAATCAACCTTTTCCATAGAATTAAATAATATGACTATTCCAAAATCCCAAAAAACCATCACGCGAGCCAGTGTAAAGGCCGCCATCGAAGATGAAACAACGAGAAATAGAAACAAGAAGAAAAGCATTGGAGGAGATGATGTCGAAGGGCCACGCAATGTCCTCCCCCACTTGGATCCACCACTGAGGAGGAACCATAGTGGGAGAGAGAATGGGGAGATATGCCGCTCTGAGGGTTCCACTTAAACACATGTACACCTTCACACACACACACACAAACATATATATATACACTCCCCTTAACCCAACATACATATTTTTCTCTCCATGACGAAACATATATAAGGAGGGTATATATATATATATATATATATATATATATATTCTTACCCATGTATACATGTGCAAGTTTCACTCAACAATGGTTGTCTAAAGTTATCCCAAGGAGGTCCATGACGCACAATAAAAATATAGTGATCCCAAAAATCAAGAAACCCTAATTAAAATTGGGATAAATAATTATAATGATAAAAAATTAACATGAAACCAAAGAATAAATTTCTCCCTTAGATGGACAGAGTAATAATTTCCCCCAATTAGACTTCATGAACCCTAAAAACCAAGAGACAACCAAAACAACACTGAAAATAGGTTAGGGTTCACCCTAGGAGTGCACACATAATGGAAGAGAAAAAATAATAATAAATAGAGGAAGAATTTAGGAACCCAAGTCTATTTTTTAGGTATGGGATTTTCTTTTCTGTTGTTTTCGAGAAAAAGAGTAGTTTTGGGAAATTTCAGGAGTACAAATCATGTACATATAAGTACAGGCCATGTACTTGGTTGTCATTGGTATCCATGTGTTGGTCGTGTAATGGTCGAGAACATGGTCGTGTGTGGTGATCGAGAGACCGCCTAATGTGAAGGCCGGTTAAAGCAAGTACATGTGGTGTACCCATGAAGAACATGTCATGTACTTTCTTTTTATTTCATTAAATGGACTAAGGCCGCGTTTAATCGGCAGAACACTCTTCTACTTCGTCTGTCTCATCTAGGAGTGAATGAGACTGTCGATTTATCTCTGAGCCCCCGACTCATCATTCATTCTCTAAATTTAACTCCTTCGGTTGTGTTGGAATTGCATCAGTGAGTTCTTACATCTTCTTTAACCTAATCTCTTGATTTCTCCTCTTTCGTGAGATATCCTTAGTTGAACGTTTTTAGTCTTTTTGTATATCTACGGCGTTCTAGGGTGATTTAAGGCATGGGGTTCATGTATATCATCTGTACAATGCTGAGGTATGTGGTTTGTGCTTTTCTGTATATAGTCTTTGAATTTTATGTGCAAAAGTTCCCAAAACCCAAGAATGGGGTATTGTATGTTTAAGGTCTTTAGCCCTGTTATTTCCTTCTATGCCTTGTTTGATATATTGAGGTAAATTTTTTGTGAATAGGGTTAACTTTCCCATGCTATGGATGTTTTTCCCATGGTTTATTGTTTAGACCATTTAGTCTACCTTGCCTGTTAGACTGATTTTCCTTCCAAGCCTAGTATTTTTAGGGTGGAGTGATTATTATCTGACATGTTGTGATATGTTGTAGACTGATAATCCGAGAAGTTCTTGAGGTTTACTTTGGTTTCAATATATCATTTTCATCTATTGACTTACACAAGACCATGAGAACCTAGTGTAGACCATATGGAGAATGGATGTTGAGGGATTCTCCAGAGTGTCTGTTTACTTTCACAATGTGAGACCATAGGGGGGATGAAATCTGTGCTCCCTCAGAGTGTCTGTAGTCCCATGTTGTGAGGAAGTAGGGGGGAATTGGATGTTGAGTTCTTCCTCAGAGTGTCTATATTTACTAATACAAGACTACAGTGGGAATTAATGGTGATTTCTTCCATATAAATTCTTTGCTAAAGCTAAACCTGAGAGGTTAGACAGTGTGAACTTCCCATAGGGTTGCTCGTGTTATTTTATCTGGACCAGATGGTTTAGGTTGTGATTACTTCCCATAAAGATACTTATTTTTTTACTATCCTTTTACTTGTTATATGAAATTGAATGAAACTGAAACTGTAGGAATTTTTTACTACTTTGTTTTACTTATTACCTGTCATATATATACACTGACTATTAGGCATAGATATTTGGCTGGTTTCCTACTGGGATTAGTCTCACACCCTATTTGGGTCATTCTTCTGGGCCCAAAAATATTATATTTCTATAGGTATAGATAAGGTCAAGTGCCCTTCTAATCCAGGAACTAGAACGCTGAGAATCTAGGGAGCATGGGACCAAGATTAGGCTTGTGATTTTGTTTATCTATTGACTTTCTTTTCATTGTACATTGGTTTATTATTGTATTCATACATTATGAATTTCTTGGAAGCTTCCCTGGACATATGTATCATTCATCATTTATGTATGTTCTCCAGTTGTTCTTACCTTCAGTCTTCCATTGTTTACTTTTGTATGATATTATTACAACATCAATTATTTCTATCTATTTTACATCCACTTTGTTACTCTACCAATGAGGGCATTTTTCCCCACTGTTACACCCAAGGCCCTCACTACTAGTTTGAATCCTCTTGCGTTTGAGTAAATTCACTTGAGGCCATGTGACCAACCGGGTACGGGGAACCTCTGGGCCGTACCCAGAATTGAGACATTAAAAAGTGGTATTAGAGGGGTTTATTTTCTTCTTGACTTTTTGTTTGGAGCCTATAGTCAGGTATTGGAAGAAATAGGTACTTGGTAATAATTTTTTTCCCAGGAGTAGATAACTCATGTATAGGGAAAAGCCAATTTACCTCGTTATTTATTTTTTCTGATATTATGAAATTATAGTTGATTTTATTTCACCTTGGGTGATTCACATGCTTTGTGTTGTTATCATTGATATCATTGAGGTTCTATTTCTGTTGCTACCAAATGAGATTAGGGTATTCCATCTAATGCATCATATCGGTACTTGCGAGAAATCACATGTCATGCATTTTTGTCATACCATTTTAGGGTGCATTACCGATTGCATGTTGTTGTGACAGATGTTGTGTAAAATATGCATGTTTTTGTGATAGATTCTTTATTAGAAAACCTACTATTTGATAGGGTATTGGTTTCTGTAATTTTTTGTTTGAATGAACGCTAAACCTTCGTTCTTGAGGTGTTACGGGCCCTTTTGAACCATAATTTGGTTGATCATTACACTATTATCCTTGTATATGACATGTATAAGATACCAAGATTTGATTCGTGGGGATTATGGGCCCTCAAAAGTTTGAATTTGGCACTTTAATGGTTCATTCAGTATTTTTATGGGGTTCTGGAGTAGTTCTGAGGCTTACTGTCTGAAAAAACCTAGAATGCATGGCGTGTAATGATGAATACACACCATGTGTCCTTCTGTTTGGGAAGGAACTGTTTTTATTAAGTACATGTCATGTAATTTTGGTATATGTCATGTAGTCTAAAACCATGTTACTGGCAGTGTGGGATGAGACACAGGGTTTGGAAAATCTTGTTGGGACATGCCGTGTCTTGGACATACACGCCTTGTGTTTAGACCATGTGTCTTCCCATGTGACTAATGACACAGATGAATAAAACATAAGATATACACAACTTGTTAAGCTTGAACACTCCATGTATTGTAACCGATGTATCCGGCCATGTAATGAATAACACAGGCCTATGAAATTTTTCTAGAACAGGCCATGTCTGGAACAAACATGTCGTGTAGAGTCATCTGTGTAACCAGCTGTGTAAATAACAACACGGGAAGGTGAAGTTTGGGTAGTACACACCGTGTCTGGAACTAACATGCCATGTGGTCTTGTTCTAGGAGAACCATGTGGCTTATATGTGTAAGGTAACTCATGCAGGGGAAGAGGGTTCAAGTACACACTGTGTGTTAGGACAACACGCCATGTGTATGGGGTGTTACACGACCAGTTTTGGAAGGAGTACACACCCATGTGAAGGATTAAGGGAACACGCTCTGTAGGTGTAATACAGGCCTTGTATCCATCTTCTGAAAAACAAGAATTCTTTCTTTCTCATATTCCCCTCTTACACTTCTAAGTTTCATCCCTTTATAATCTTGATCAAGGGAGTGCACATGACCTTGCAGGGTCATTCCACTGATACGTCCTCCGGTTGAAATCCATTTGCATGGAAGTGATCAGACAATAGACATGGTTGATCAGGGACTACCAGTAGATCCTCCTATAGTTCCAATCATTTCACATGCCTTTGTTCTAGACATAGGTGCCGACACACAATTCTGAGAGGGATATATGGTGTTTATACATAACTTACAGGGAGTACCGTATCCTGCCCCGTCTATGGAAGAATTGATGTGGGTTTTCCAGCTGTAGCATCCTCCCACTTTCTTAGGGGAATGAGGACCTCATGCTATGGATTCATGGTTGGAATCCATTATATCTATATTCGATAATATATATATTCCTCCATAGAGGAGGGTGAAGCTCACTACCTATATGCTACGGGACTCTTTCTAGAGATGGTGTGATGTGATCTCACATACGGGATGTCGGAAGGTTATGGCTTGGGATGCGTTTCAGCATGCCTTTAATGATTGCATCTACCTGGAGACTTTGAGGGTCGATCTAGGCCAAGAGTTCATGAGTCTGTAGCAGGTTACTCTTTTTTCATGGAGAATTCTTCTCGCTTCACAGAGCTGCAACACTTCACACCTATTCCAAGAGGTGATGAGATATTCCTGGCATGTAAGTTTGAGGAAGGTGTCAGGCACGACATCTTATCTGAGGTGAACATATTTAGGTTGACTTACATCACTTTTATAGTTATCCAGACACTGATCATGAAGCATAATTTGAGGGATTCTGGTGTTTTGATCTAGGTCGGATCGACATCCGAAGTTGGTATCCCTACTAATAACAGCAGGAAGCACTGTATGGAGTCTACATGTGGAGATACAGGGAGACTAGAGACATCTTCTGGTAGCTAGGTGGTGTACTACTAGCGTGGGGAGAGTGGGCATATGAGGCCACTTTTCCCGAGAGACCCAGTGGAGTGTCGATCTTGCTGTAAGATGGGTCATCTTTAGCGCTTCTATCTGATCTTATCACTAGCAGCTGGTGACAGGAGTTCTTCTATGTCTCCTCATTCAAAATAATCACCCCTATATTCTCATCAGTCATGGAACTGGAGTTCTTATAGACGTTCGGGCTGAGGTGGAGTTCATGGTCATGGTATCCATTCATCAGGCTTTCAGTGAAAACCGGGTGGATCATCTCAAAGTGTTTAGGAAGGGTCACAGGGCCGTGGAGCTGGTCATACTTTTGTAGTGGAGCAAAACTAGTAGGAGCAGGATCCCGGATTCTCTACAGTTCGAGGTACAACACTAGTTTCCTCAGTTTTAGCTTCTTCTCTTTTCTATACAGTGGATTCCCATAGCTTTATATCTATTTCTGTTGTGGAGATACTTGGTATATATATCCTTTCTTCTGGTGATATATTGACACTAAACACTCAGCTGGGGACAAGAACGACTAGTGTACGTCAGTGCAATGAGTTCCTTCTTGAGATTGGTGGGTGTCACTTATTTTGGGACCTCTATGTCTTGGAGATAAAATTCTATGATTTCATTCTTAGAATGGACTGGTTAGTTCACTTCCAAGATGTTGTCAACTGCTATCTCCATAGGGTGACTTTGACATCACCATAGGGTGGATCGCTTCTTCTTAAGGGTGAATGGGATGATCAGGCGAGTAGAGTGGGACCTGAGCATCATGGGTTGGGAGGATTTACAGCCCAGTTTTCTATTCTGTATCTGGATGACCATGGGACTTCACAGATGGACTTTCCTCCAGTGGTGGATCGTTTCAGGGACATATTTCCAAAGGACTTTTCATTTTTGTCTCCAAAGTGATAGGTGGAATTTTTTTTTTGAACTTGTGCCATGAGTGGAACTGGTGTCCATTCCTCATTATAGGATGGCTATACTAGAGTTATCAGAGCTCCATAATCATTTGGAGGAGTTTCTGGAAAAGGGTTTCATCCAACCCCGTACTTCTCATTGGGTTTTGCATGTCCTTTTTGAAAAGAAGGAAGATGGCACCCTTATACTTTTTTTGGCTTATCAGAAGCCTAACTAGTTGTTGGTCAAGAACTGATATCCCTTGCTGAGGATTGATGGTCTCTTTCATCAGCTTCGGGGATTACTGGGTGTTCTTGAAGATTGACTTGATGTCTGGTTACCATCAGTTGCATGTTAGACCATCCAATATACCTCTTATAGACTTTCAAAGTATGTGTGGACTATATGAGAATTTGGTTATGCTATTCAGTATCAGGAATGCGCATGTAGTCTTCATGGCACTGATAAACCAAGTGTTCCAGCCTTACTTGGATTCTTCCATGATACTCTTCATGGACGATATCTTGGTGTACTCACACACTCAACACAACCATGCTACCCATATTGGGATCATTTTTAGTACACTAAGAGAGCATCATTTATATTATAATCTCTCAAAATGACACTTTTGGATGGACCAAATTCACTTCTTGGGTCATGTTATCTCAGAGACAAGAGTATCAGTAGACCCAGAGAAAGTGAGAGCTATAGTTTCTTGGGAGAAGCCGAAGAATTTCTTTGAGGTATGAATTTTTCTAGGGTAGGCTGGATATTATAGACATTTCATACAGGACATCCCACACATAGTAGCACCACTAACAGGCATAACTAAGAAAGTTGTGAAGTTATTATGGTCAGATTCTTGTGAGTCAGCCTTTCAGAAGCTGAAAGGGAGGTTGACTTCAGCACCGATACTAGTTTTTTTAAATCCAAGAAAGAGCTATACTATTTATTTTTATGCTTCAGGTATTGTTCTGGGAGTTGTGCTTATGCAGGGAGGAGGATTCATTGTGTACAGGTCTCAGTAGTTGATTCCACCTAAGAGAAATTACCCAGTGCATGATCTCGATTTGGCACCAGTTGTTCATTATTTTATGCTATTGGATACATTATCATCTGGGAGAGTATTTTGTGGTTTTCACTGACCAGAAAAGCCTAATGTACATCTTCACTCAGCATGACCTAAATTTGATATGGCAAAGGTGGGTTGATTTCCTTCAGTCTTTTGACTTTGAGATTGACTATACACCTAGAAAAGGTAGTGTTGTGGCTGATGCGATAAGTATGAGGACTTAGATACAGGTAGTTCAAGAGGCCTGTAGTGAGTAGTAGTTTATGGCTCTCTTCACTGAGATGCATTTGGATATGCATGACAGATAGGGGCAGACATTTCTTTTTTCTATGGCTATTAATTCTACTCTACTTCATCGAGTGTGAATGAAGCAGTTATCAGATTCTGAAGGCCAAGTCCTACAGGAGAGAGAATCCAAAGAGGACCATATTTTTGGATGGACCATATGAAAGGATGAGATCTTGCATTTTCATGGGTGTGAATGGGTGTCAGCAGATATACGTAGGGAGTTGATGTGAGACATTCATTCCTCAAATTAGACAGTTCATCCTAGGGTCACCAAAAAGTATCGTGATCTCCACCATCAGTATTGGTGGCCAGGTATGAAGATAGATGTTTCTAGTTTCATCATGAGGTGTTCCACCTGTCAACAGGTGAAGATAGAGCATCAGTGACCTGCAAGGCTATTACAGTAGTTACGCATCCCCGAGTGGAAATAGAATGATGTCGTGATGGATTTCGTGACAGGTTTTCCAAGGTATCCTCGAGGGAATGATGTTTTATGGGGTTTCATTGAAAGACTCATGAAGGATTCTCACTTCTTGCCGATCAAGGAGACCTTCAGTGTTGATGATATGGGAAGATTGTACATCCTAGAGATTTTAAGTCTACATGGGGTTCCACACTCTATTGTTTCAAACAGGGATGCACGTTTTACTTCTCGGGTCTGGAAGGGACTTCATAGGGATTTGGGTACACAGGTACTTCTTAGTACAACATACCATCCCCAAAAATATGGCCAATCCAAGCATATGATTCAAGAGCTTGAGGACATGCTTTGAGAATGAATCCTAGATTTTGGAGGTTCTTGTGAAAAGCACATACCTCTTTTGGAGTTTTCTTACAATAATAGTTCTCAAGAAACTATTAAGATGGAACCTTATGAGAGTTTGTATGGTAGGCCATGCCAATCACACCTATGTTGGTTAGAAGTAGGATAGGTAGCTATGATGGGACCTCGTCTTGTCCAAGAGACCATATAGCAGAGAGAGTTGATTCAGAAGAGGATGGATATTGCACCGTCATGACATGTGTCTTATGCAGATTGACAGAAACAGCCTCTAGGGTTTGAGGTCAGAGATCAGGTTTCTCTACATGCCACACCGATGTTGGGACACATGTGGATTATGAGACAGGGTAAGCTTTCACTAAGGTATGTCAGGACATTTGAGGTGTTGGAGAGAGTTGGTCCAGTTTCCGATCATTTTCAATTACCTCAGAGGTACTGGGTTATGCATGATGTCTTCCATGTTTCTTAGCTCTGACGTTACTTCTCATACCCATCACATGTTTTACAACCTAAGGAGGTTGAGTTAGAGGTAAACGCCTCATTCGAGGAGCATACTATCTGGATTTTTGATCAAAGTGTGATGGTTCTCCATGGCTAGTTTGTTCCTCGGGTATGTGTTCTATGGAAGCACGGGCGAGTACAGGATGAGACTTGGGAGAGGGAGGCCGATGTACGATCACAGTGGCTGGATCTATTTGAGTATTCATTTTCTATGCCACCTTGATAGGTAAATTCGGGGAAAATTTTTATTTAAGGGGAGAAGTTTGTAAGAACCCGTGTCTTCTTTTCATGTATGAGTTTTTCTTTTATGGTGTTTTTGAGAAAAATTGGAGCTTTTGGAAATTTTAGGAGTACACACCATGTACTTAAAAGTACACAACATGTACTTGGTTGTCGTGGGTAGCCGTGTGCTGGCTGTGTAACATCTGAGCACATGGTAGTGTGTGGTGACCTAGAGACCGCATAAAGTGGAGCCTGGTTAAAGAAAGTACACGCCATGTACCCTTGAAGAACATGCCATGTAATTTCTTTTTATTTCATTAAATGGGTCGAGGTCACGTCTAATTGGAAGAACTCTCTTCTTCTTCATTTTTCTTGCCCAAGAGTGAATGAGACCGCCGATTCTTCTATGACCCCCGACTCATCGTCCGTTTACTGAATCGAACTCTATCGGTTACGTTGGAATCGCATCGGTGAGCTATTCCTTCTTCTAGAACCTTATATCTTGATTTCTTCTCCTTCATGAGATATCCTCGGTTGAACGTTTATAGTGTTTGTGTAGATCTATGGCATTCTAGGGCGATTCAAGGCCTGAGGATTATGTATATCATCATTACAATGTTGATTTAGGTGTTTTGTATCTTTCTATAGATATTCTTTTAATTTTATGTGCAAAAGTTCCCAATACCCAAGAACAGGGTATTGTGTGTTTATGGTTTTTAGCCCTGTTATTTCATATTATTCCTTGTCTGTCAGATAGAGGTTAATTGTTTGTGAATAGGGTTAACATTACCATGTTATTGAAGTTTTTCCAATTTTTTATTGTTTTGACCATTTGGTATAGCTTGCATGTTAGGATTATTTTCCTTTTATTCCTAGTATTGTTAGGGTAGAGTGATTATTATCTGACATGTTGTGATATGATGTAGACTATTTAGACAAGTAGTTCTTGAGGTTTACTTTGGAATCCAAATATCACTGTGCTTGATTGACTTACACAGGTCTGTGAGAACATGGTGCAGTATACCATAGGAATAATGGACCTTGACAGCTTCTCCAGAGTGTCTGTTTACTTTCACGATGTGAGACCATAGGGGAGATGGACTTTGTTCTCCCTCAGAGTGTCTGTAGTTCCACGTTGCAAGACCACAAGGGGAATTGGAGGTTGAGTGCTTCATCAATGTTTCTATAGTTACCGATATGAGACTATCGGGGAATTGATGGTGAGTACTTCCTCGTAGAATCTTTGCTAAATCAGAACCAGCGGGGTTAGATAGTGTGTACTTCCTAGAGGGTTGATTGTTTTGTTTGGTTGAACTAGAGTGGTTAGGTTGTGAGTACTTCACAGAGGGTTGCCTGTTTTTTATTATCCACTTACTTGATATATGAAATTGAATGAAACTAAGAATATAGAATTGTTTTATTGCTTATTTTTTCTTATTTCTTGCCATGTATATTCACTAACTATTAGGAAAGAATCTTTGGGTGGTTTCCCATCGGGATTAGTCTCACGCCCTGTTGGGGTTATTCTTTGGGGCCTAAACAGATTATATTGTTATAGGTATAGATAAGGGAAAGCGCGCTTATACTTTAGGTACTTGATTACTGAGGATCTAAGGAGTAGGGGACCAAGTTGAGGCTTGTGATGTTGTGGATCTCTTTACTTGTTTTTCTTTGTACTTTGGTTTATTATTGTATTCCTTCATTGTGACTTCCTTGGTTTCTTCCCTAGACATATGTATCATGCATAATTTATGTATGTGCTTCATTTTTTCTTACCTTCAGTATTCTACTGTTTATTTTTGTATGGTATTATTATTACTTCCACTACTAGTATCTGTTTTACTTCCACTCTGTTACTCTTCCAATGAGGGCATAGTTTCCCCACTATCAGACCTAAGGACCTTGCTTCTAGTCAGCAGCCTCTGGCATTCGGGGAAATTGACTTGAGGCCATGTGACCAACTGGGTATGGGGCACCTCTGGGTGGCACTAGGAAGTTGGATGTTACAAATTATATAGAAGAGGAGGGAAATAGAGACTCCCCACATATTATCACACAAAAATAGTATGGAAAATCTTTCCATCAGAGGGAGAGGATGAGGAGGAGGTTTGTGGCCAGGAGCCCTCCAAGGCATGGGTGTCGCACGACCCAGGGAAGAAAGGGTGGAAAGATAAAATAAGAGAACTTATTATTAATAATATTATAAATAACTAATTAATTAATAATAATAACATTAATAATAATAATAATAATAATAACATTTAGTTTGATGATAAAATTATTATTATTATTATTAAAATAATTTTTTTCATTTTTTCATTTTCAATGACCTGGAAGGACGCACTGTTTGGCCACACAGTCTGCAAGGATATGCATCAATTGTGTGGATCCTCTATCCATGTAGGAGGATGGGTTGTATAGTTTTTTGTTCTTGGATTATATCCTTGTTCTGTACTTCTCAGTCTAGATAGATCTAATGTCTAGGTTGCAAGGTTTTCCCTGGTTAGGTGCATCGTTTCTTCTAATTGTAAACCTTCTTCTGTCCTCCCAAAAAATGTTTTTTTAAACACCTAACAAATCCTTGGAATAAAGGTAAGACCAAAAATAAATAAAATAATAAAGAAGTTTCAAGTCATTGTGTGACAATTATCCCCGCCATTAACACCTTATTCGCCAAGAATGTCCCAAAAACATGAATAAATGAAATAGAAACAAGTTAATTCCAAAAAATAAAAATCTGGCCATCAAAAGACTAAGAACTAAAAAATTACTTTCCACCCAAAAATAATAAACTCCAACACCCTATGAAGCAAGTGATTTCATCCTCAAGAATCCATATCGACACCCCGAGAAGTAATTAATGAGACCATAGGACTTGGTGAAATGGATGAAAGGACAAAGATTGAAAAAAACCATTCCATCCATCAATCAAAATTCAACACCACAACCCCTAATAATGAAATTATGAATTGATATCACCTTTTTCTATTTGGTATCTCTAAGGGATTCTATAACATGACCCACTATCTTGGCTAACCAACTTCCATGATTGAGGTCAGGCGCCGTAGAAACAATGAATCTCACTGGTGAAAAAATTTAAAATAAATAAAGGGGAAACATAAGAATGAGCATCCTAGGTTCACCATGATATTTTTTCCATAGTTCTCTATGAACCATTTTAGGTTTCTTTATAATCCTTGATTTTTCAAGATGAAACAAATAAAAAATCAAAAAAAAACCTTTAACAACTGTGTGACATCCTAACTTCTCAGGTCACTCCTAATCACCTTAAGAGAAAACATAGGTGAGACCCAAAGTGGGTCTCCCATCCATTATGGAACTAAATAGTTAGGAAACATAAGTAATAGGAATAATCAATAGACTACCTTCCACCCAAAAAGGGTAAAACCAAGGAAACATAGACCAAGAACTAAACCAGAACATTATTTAAAATTCCCTGGCGTATATAATCTCTAAATATGTAACCCCCAAAACCAAAACCGTCCCAAGAGAAGGATAAATATTTAGTAGTTCATGTTTAAAAGACACTACAACATAAATACCATAAAACTAGGACACAAACATCTCTCAACAAGAAGTTTCAAAAAAAATCTACAGTAAGATAAAAGTTAAATAGTTTACATTTTGATGTGAGAGACAACAAATTGGGTCAATATCCACCACATCTGAAAATTCACTGAATTTGTGAAGATCTTCACATCAGGGCCTATGGAAAAATCCATGATGTCTTGAATATTTTTTTTTCAAATAATGAAGAGATAATGATATTTTACTAAAAAAATACATCATTTTTTGTGAGACTTATAGAAACCCTTCTGGTGACCCCAAGAAACCACACTGAATGGAACATCTTCTCTTAATCCAACTTTGAACAAGGTATTATGTCATTTCTTAGGTGAATAATGTGAATGACCACACTATAAAACCCAGGTGCAATCCAATATATGGAAGGGCTTCATCTCCACCACCAGATCTAGAGTTTGGGTATAGTCCTCAATGAGAATATCCAGAGAAACACTTATACTAAATTTTCTCAAATTTTCCAACCACCTATATTTTTATAAGCTCAAACCACTAATTGAAGACCATCACCGATTCCAAAAACTGACCTTCACTTAGAAAAATAAGGAAAAAACCTTGAAGAATAACCATAAACTCTTTTTTGAGACGATTTTAGGGAATAATCTAAAAATTGAAAGAATGAAACCAAATAAAAACACATTATAATCCAAAATTCCATATCTCAATCTTAAATAAAAAAACAAACTCCAAACACCATATAATTTTTTTGAATATACTAAAAACCAAAAATTCCCAAAAAGGAAATCCCTAAATCATAAAAGAAGAAATAACTCAATAATCCCTTATTAAGATATTGCAATTTCCCTTTTAAATCACTTTTGAAAAGAAAAACATGCTTAATAATTTGTAAACTAAGAAATGGTATTCCATAAAGCCTCACACATATACATTCCAATCCCTACCCAGGAACCTATTCACATAAACCTCAAACCATCCACTTCTACACACACTCATCCATATATGTGAGCATTCATTATAATTCCAAAGTCAAAAACTAGACATTTCCACTATCAAAATAAAGTATTTAACCCAAATTCAAATACATAACCAATTATAAGCTACCCCTTGTCATCCCAAAACAGAGAATTTCCAAATTCTCAGTTTTTAAGAAACATCCATTTCACATCACACAAAACTTTCCAAAATCCCAAAACACATTCCTAAGCTATTTCTGATTCACTTTTTATAAAACATTTAAAAGAACCTAGAGTAGTTCTGAAAAAACTTTCAACTTTAAAAACAATTATTTCATCTTCAAAAATTCCTTGGTTTTCATTATGGAAATCAAATTTTAATAAAACATATATAATTTTTAAATCTAATGAAAACATCCCAAAATAAACTCAAAACAATACAACAAAAAATAAAAGAAACCCAACACTTGATCAAAAATCACAAAATTTCAAAGAAACAACCTCTACACATAGCTTGGTTGTACAGTTTGGAATGTTGTGTGCCAACCCGGGGGAGCACATTAGAGGTCCTCATAGGTAGTTTCATGTTCTACATATGGGTTTCCAGACCATGTAAAATAACCATTCACTTTATAAATTTATCTCATAATAACCACTAAATCCTCAAAACCAACTACAAACTCCCAAAAAATAGGGACTTCAAAAAAACCAAATAACCAAGATCACATCTTGAGGCAAGGCCACCATAGATCACCCTATTAATTCAAACATCCTTTCAAATATGTGGTGATAAAACACCTAACCGTGATTGACCACATAAATTATGACATTATAAGCTCTGAACTACTATAAATACCCCAATAACAAGCATTAACTACTCTGATATCATTTTGTCATGATCTAACCTTGGTCGACCCGAACCGGTTTCTTGATCTGGTCTATATCAAATCCTGAGAGACTTTTCTGATCCTCAAGGACTAGAAACTAGTGTCGTCCATCAGATAAAACATATTTGGGAATGATTTATAACATATAATGGGAGATATATAAATTAAAAAAAAAACAAAAAAAAAAGAATAGTAAATTAAACACAAACAGTGTAAAAGAAATAAATAACTACTACACATAACTCCATGTGAACTCATGGGTCACTTCCAATGAAACCAATATCACTCAATGGTGAACGAGATATATTTGGGAGTTAAACATAAATCTAGAAACAAATATAGGGGTATACATATTAGTATTAAACCCAATTAAGAGTTCCTGAACAAACTATTTCCTATTCATTACATTTTAAAATAAAATTGAGTCCTGCTTGTTTGAAAATAATACATATAAAAAATTATACTATTTTAAGAAATTAAAATAACAAGCTTTCATTTTAAGAAAAATAACTTTCAATTATATTTTCAAAAAAAAATAACATAATGAAAGACCTTATTAAAAAAACATATAAAATAATAATGAGTACTAAAAAAGGTGTCTCAATATGAAAAAATATTACATTTTATTAAAAAACAAGAAAATGACAGAAACTTTACAGAAGAGAATTTTAAAATTATATTATGAAAAAAAATATTAGATGAGATAAAGAACCATGGAAAATCCCTAAGTCCCTATGTTAATAGGGACCTAGGATCCTCAATCATCAATAATATAACATTATAGTCAATTCTCATACATGACCCACTAAAGAGGTAACAACCAAAGTTCTAGAGGTCCCCAAATCATCATCATTCATTTAGTAAGAGTTGTAATATAAACTTATCGGGGATCTTAGGTCATATTTATGCAGACTCAGCCATCAAAATAGTCCACAGAAACTTACCTATGTACCCAGGGTTCATATGTAATCTAATTTATCTCATTAGCCATTGAACCCCCGTCATCTAAAGT
Organism: Viscum album; assembly: GCA_963277665.1. Taxonomy (NCBI): domain Eukaryota; kingdom Viridiplantae; phylum Streptophyta; class Magnoliopsida; order Santalales; family Viscaceae; genus Viscum; species Viscum album. The sequence continues at coordinate 67,305,975 of OY728127.1, read as the reverse complement.
AAACTCATTTCAGAAACCATTTCTAATAATTTAAAAAATATTTAGTACATTTACATATTTTTTCACATGAAAACATCCTTTAAAACCCCTATTTACACACACAACAGAATTTAGAAATAACCTTTCAGCATTGAACATGTGAAAAAATTTCAAACAATCTTTCAAATGTATTTAAATAAAGAAAATAAATGTCAGGAAAACACCAAAAACATGGGAATGTCCAATAACAAGATTCAATTCCATTTTTTGCAACATATTAAAACTGCATAATGTTAAAAACACTCTTTTGAAAATTTTAAGAAATCGATGAATTAAATTTAAAGTCTCAGACACAAGAAACATACCTCAAAACACACTAGTTTTGAGTATGACAACCTAAAACTGCTTCCCACTAACATGCATGTAAACCTTCACATATATATATACCCATTGACCAAATATACATATTCCCCATTCCAAGTGGTAATATATTAAAGGATTATATGTATATATATGTTTACCCATGTGTTCATGCGAAATTATCCCTCAACAACAGTGATCCAAAGATATCCCAAGGAGGTTCAAAACATAATACAAAAGTATATGCCGGAAAGTCACAAAAGAAAAAAGTAGAATTGGGGAAAAGAATTAGAACTAGATAAAACTCACCTGAAGCCAAAGAATAACTCACTTCCTTTGATTTTCATGGAAACAATGGTCTTTAATCATACTTTACAAACTCTAGGAACCAAGATACAACCAAAAAAATACCCAAAATGGGTTAGGGTTGTCCATAGGTAATTTCACCACATTAAAAAAAATAAAACCAAAAAATAGTGGAAGGAGATAGATGAGGAAGAGCATACAGACACACTAAATATGATCGCACCAAAAATCAGAATAAAAAATGGCCCATCAGAGGGAGAGGAGGAGTAGGAAGTGAACGACAAGGATCCCTCTAGGGTGTGGGTGTCATGCGACTGAGGGAAGAAATTGGGGAGGGGAAATAATAAACCTTAATAATAATAATAATACAAAAAATTAACTTATTAATAATAATAACATTAATTGTAAAAATAATAATATTGATAATAATAATAATAAAACAATTCTTTTTCATTTTCTTAAAGACCTGATAGGTCGGATTGTTTGGTCGTACAATCTTCTGAACTGTGTGCCAACCATTTTGATCCTCTATCCAAGGAGTAGAGGTCACACAGTTTATGGGACCTAGTTTAATGTTCTCCACCATACTTTATGGCCTATACAAAGCCAATATATGGGCCACATGGTTTAACCTAGGTTGGTGAACGATTTATTCTAACAGTGCATCTTCTCTTTTCCACTAAAAACTATCCTTTTCTTTTAAAAAACACCCAATAAATCCATATAATAAAGGTAAGAATAAAAATAAACAAAATAATATAGTATTATTGGTTTGGGGTTTGATATTATAGAAATATCCAAAATTTTAAAATTATTTATACTTGTTTTCTATAAGTAAAAAATATTTATAAAAAGGTACATACTTTTTAGTAATGTCTTTATATGCTCAAAAAATACTTTTTTCTCAAAAAAAATGTTTTTATTGATTTTCGTGAAAAAATAATAAATGCATTGGTTGGAAATTTTGTAAAATTTATTTCAAAAACTGAAATTTATTTTTTAAATGTAAATTTTATAATTATCTGAGTGAATTTTTCATAATTTTCTGAAAAAGATTCATTTTTCATTGAATAGTAACAAATTTATTAATTTTCATTAAAAAATTATTTCCATTTAAAGAATTTAAAATAAAAATTTTATTTTAATATGATATAAAAAGAAAAATTATTTTAATAATATTATAATTAATCCAATTTTGGTAATTGGAATCAATTTAATTTCTAATTTTTATATTAAAACTCTTTATACTTATGAAAATTTTCTAACTAGAAAACCATTTTTCCATCGCATTTGTGGGTTTTGTTTTAACATAAATTTTTTAAATTATATTAATTAAATTTATAAATATGGAATCTATACTTTAAATCTAATTTATTAATATTATATAATAATTTCAACCTAAATTTTGGTCATATTGAATAGTAAAATCAGTCAAACTTAATAACAGTGGTTATGGTTAAAACATTTTTATCTGGGGTTAATCTAAAAAATAAGTGTTATAATGACATAGAAAGTTTTCAAATTTCTATTTTATAGACATATTTAGAACTTATATAATCAAAGGTTACATAAGGTTCTATTTTGGATCCTTTTAGCAAGTTTAAAATGTGTGTATAACTATTTCCTTTCAAAAAATCCAGGTGTGTCTTTTCCACCATTTATAAAAGGCACTTCATATCCTCCCCTATTAACACTAAAAAAGCCTTTTTTTGTTTAATAAATACCCACCCAACTCATTTTATTAATTCCCTACCCATGTCTTAGAGCCCTTATTTTTATTACAAATCCCTTCTAAGAAGTATTTTGGTGAAAACCTAAGGAGGTTGTCCGAAGAAGAGGTGTCATTCTTAACCGAGCATTTTTGTTTTATTTCTTATTCCACATCTTTAAAATATTATAAAATAATGAATATATAATAACATTATTTTATATCATGTAATTATATTTTTTATTTTAATTTAATAACCCATATCCATATCCTCTTCTAACAAATGGGGATTTAAAACCCAGATCGTCAGTATAGTGGACTACCACCTCACGAAACGAGGCAATTCATTTTCCATCACTACCACTCAAATATTGATATAATTATGTATTTAATATATTTATAAGATATTTATGAAATAATTATACTTATTTAATTATAATATAACATATACCTTCTTACATTCCAGTCTTTTAGAAAATGATAACATCGTTAATGCATATGTGTGGATTACTGCCACCGTGAAGCGATGTGATATGTTTTTCATTTTTTTTGAATGCATGGTAAAAATTATGGATTTAATTAATATATATTACATATATTCTAAAAATAATAATTATTGAATATTTAATTAATATTTACCTTCTTTCATCATTTGATAAAATGGAAACAAAGTTCTTGCATACGTACGACCTACTGTCTCTAGAAATAGTGTAATTAATTTTTAATACTTTAATTTTATGGATTAAAATAAATATGTATATAATTAATATCTATGATACTTATAATATTTTTATAAATTCTAGATATTATGGATCCATGATCCTTGTAAAAAGACTGAAAATACCAAACTAAAACATAAATGAAAAACAAAGCAGTTATTACCCAAAACATGATTTTAACATTGAATTTTTTATAAACGGGTAATAAAAATTCACCAGTAAATAATATATTGCATGATATATATTATTATGGTTATATAATATGTTTATAATAAAACTTTCTTTAATAAATATTAGTTCTAAACATGTACAAATAAATTTGATTCTTTAAGTAAGGGAGTATCCTCTCAAACTTTCTTCTATTGGACATATGTAATGCTATGAACCCGTATTATTTTATAAGGTGTATATACATACCATTTTAAATTTTATATCATGAATTTATTTATTCACATTATATTTAAATGTTAATGAAAATTTATTCCTTCATGGTGCTTATGATTCAAAATTTACCAAACCATATAAGATATTCTTATCTCAGTTTTACTTCTGTGGGACACATACAATATTCACCACTTGTTTCTTTTATATGATGTATATAATCCCCATGAATGGAAGTTTTTTTATTTTGAATATTATTTGGATTTAAAAATCCATAAATTTTTATTTATTTTATTAGGCTTACAATTTATAAAATATAATAGTGGTAATAATTTTATGTTATAATATCATTGTTTATCAGGATTATTTATTATAGTGTTTATGATGATGAATTATTATAATATACCTATCAAAAAAACTGAATAATTTTCTTATCATTTATTTAGTTTTTTAAAATAAATTTTTTTCTATTATTTCCTCTTTTTTATACTCAATATTATATAAGAATATTTTTAATGAAAATAAATTTTTTTTTCTCTTTGGTCGAAAATTATTTTCCTTCCATTTTCGTATTTCCTAAAACTGTTTTAAAGAATGTTTTTTTATTATCAAAATATATTTTAAATTAATATTTAACCATGTTATACATTTTACAAAATGGTTTTAGTGTAATATTCTTATCATTTTATAAATGAGGTTCTTTTAACATTTTTCCAAAAAATGGAGAAAGGAATGTTTGTTTTAATGTGTACGGCATGAAAAAAAATTCACTATAAGGAACACCGAATTATTTTAAACTTAATTTAAAATTTTATATGTTTTTTTTGAAATAAAATACTTTCTTGAATATTTGGTAAGTTTTTATATTTCAAATAAGTTATTTCAAAATGAAAAGAATATTTTCTAAAAGAATGTTTTAATGATATTTTATGGAATTATTTTATCAATGACATCAACCATGGGTGTTGATTTTATTTTACTAGGTATATGATCCAATGGTACTATCCTTATTCTTTCCCTATATGGTTTATTTTTATCGTTACATTGAAGAAATATTTATAAAAACCATTTCTTTCCCATGGGTTACACTATGATGAAATGTTTATACAAAAAGTTTTATTTCCATGAGTTGTGATATGATGAATGTGTTATGATATTTTGGGAAAAAAAATTGGATTATTGAATGGGTGGTAGAAATATCTCCCTCAGATATATTGGGTACATATTAATATTTCAGAAGATAATTATGGTAAACAAGATGATGTGCTTGATCTGGTATGGAAAATAGTCCACTGTTATTGATACACAATGGGAAACAAGTAAATGTTATTGATCCACTATAAGAAACATATGATGATTCCTAATATCTTATATTATGGTAAATAGTTAGGGATTTTAGATTCACTAAGTTTTTATGGTCAGGTATTCTAACCTTCCAACCAAAAATGATTTATATAATTATTTTGGTGCCAGACTTATTTGAAATGAACTTATGGTTCATAGTTGATTTATAATGATTTCTCACTCTTATGAGGCATGTTTTTGAAATGATAGTGTTTATGTTGTAGCTCATGCTTATGATCTTGGAAATATTGTGTATGAACCTTTTAAGATGTTTTCATTATCTCATACTTTAAGGCTTATCTTATACCTTTTTATGATCATAAATTAATATCTTCCATTTTCCCCATACTAAGAATCTGGGATCACCCATTCTTATTTTTATTTTCCCCAGGCTATGAAGAAAGGTTTATATAGTTTTTTTCTATTATGTTTCTTAAATTTGAAGATCTTTAAGGGATATGTTGAATAAATTTTATAAAATAATAATATTATGGATCTACTCTCTAAATATACTCAAAATTTATGGTCTCTATCCTTGTTTTTATAAAATAAAATGAATATTAAACTATTGATATTTAAAATCCATGTATAAGAAGTTTGGGTCTGGTACATACATGAGAATATTATCCCAATACAATGGTTACATGAGAATATTATCCCAAGACCAAGGGTATATGAGAGGATTATACCCAAATAAAGAGTAAAAGAGAGGTTCATCCCAATCCAAATGGTCACAACAAGATTATACCATGTAAAAGGGTAAACAGGTAAATTATCACAAGATAATGGTTTCACAAAAGGATTATCTCAAGCTGATGGGCATGTGGGAGGATTATCCCAAGGCCATGGGTACACTGGTGGATTAGCCCATGCCCAATAAATTACATGGATGATTACCAAAATCCTAATTTGTGATGAATGTCGAGGTGGGTTTCCAGGAAATAAGACTTGTATGCTTATTTTAATCTCACACTATTATAACATATTATTGTTCATGTGATTGTGATCCTTGAATCATATTTAATTTTTCATAATTCCACACACTTTTTCTATGGTATATGTTTTTTCATTTGAGATTCCATGTCCTTATAACTAGAATTTGGGAACCTCTTACTATTCCTGGTTCTTTTTGAAAATATATCTCCCACATGCTCTTGTTTTCTCTCATTATTAAGATCAATTACTTGATTACATGCTGATAAGTTATTTTCCCTTATTTTGCATTCAAGCTCACCCCTTCCTTGAGTTTCTTTACCAGGTTATGAACATGTGTATAAAAAATGAGATATATAGAAGTGGATCTAGTGCTGTTAGAATACGTAGAAATGTTCAAAACTATTGTAAAATATATTTCTTATGTAGATATCCCACAAAGGCAATAAATATTACATTTATGGGATTGTGTGTTTATTTAGTGATATGTAATATTTAACTTATGTGAATGGTGTAAAATAATGTTATGTTTATCTTGGGTCAGTATAGTTGGTATTTGAGTATTGTTTAGTTTTTTTATAATTAATTAGTAATTTTCAGGGATTAGGATTAGTTAAAATTAGTGAAAACCCTAGGGATAAGTCAAAGGGATAATTCTAATTATTGGAAAACATCCCAAAGCTTTGATAATGTAGATATCTAATGATTCTAAAATAAATTACATCCCTTTCTAGATATTAGAAATTGGATGAGGTTCTGGCATAAATTTTTCTAGGGGTAATCACCTAGAAAAAATTTGTTTGAGTATAAACTAAATCTTTACTCTAGTGCATGATGAGTGAGCCTGAGACTTCAAACCAAGATACAAACTCCCAGGGTATATTCTGCAGTTAATAAAATTCAATTTACAAGTCATTATTAAAGATTTATTCTTATAAATAATTAGGTTAAGGAATATAAGAAAATCCATTCTTAAGAAACTGATAATGATTTAGGTTAAAATAAAAACTAATTTAATAATTTTAATGAGTACTGCATTTTTAGGTCAAATTTTTAGAGATTTTCCCAATGATAACCCTAATGAAATAAGATCTAGAGTTATAAATCTTATAGTTATTCTTGAAAATACATCACGAATTATGATTAAAAATGTGAACTTATTTTACTTTCCAAGAATGATAAATAAGTGTAGGATAAATCCTCATGTATGTTTAGGAGATGAATATGAAAAATGAAAGATGTTTCAATTTTATTCATGTTAAAAATGTGATAAGAATCACTAAGGATAAAAGTATTAAAGGAAATTGGATCTGTTTTTTGTAGAAAATGAGGACATAGTAAAACAATTTTTTGAAGAAAGGTGATATGATTAGTGGCCTTGGTGAAAAGTAATAGAGTTTTTTGTTACCAGTAATATTTAAAAGAATTAAATTTAGAAACAATGGGAATCATCAAATTAAATACCTCAATCCAATAATAAATATGGAATTTAGGGACTAGAAAGTTCCAAGACAAGGTAAATCCTATGAAACTACACATATGAAATTAGGTTAGGAAAACGATATGGATTTAGGAACACTAATCACCCACTCATTTATATCATTCTTAACCCACTCCTCTTAGCCTAGAATGGTTTATAAAAACATAAAATCTCCACCCAGATGATTAAATGGATAATTATAAATAAAAACATGTAACGCCCCGACCCTAGTTGCCTAGAGTCGGTGCATTATTACATAACATTGGCATGATCACAAGAAAGATCAAATCTCGAAAGACCGATTGGTTTAGTAGCCTTGGAAACACTAGATATATTCATAAGTTTTACATTACATCATAAAATGAAAAACTACTATAACAACATAATGTCTCCATAATCCACACTCATATCCCCACATAATATCCCTGCAGGTCATTCATAATTTACTTCTTCACTTCCTGGGAAAAATAAAACATAGAAAAGGGGTGAGCTCAAATGCCCAGTAAGGATAACAATATAGCGGAAACTTTCATAAATAAGAATAAACATTTAAGGAAATGTATAACTAAAACAAAAGCCTTTAAAACTTGAACTTTCAACATAGTATGGCATAAATGAAATGAAATAATGCCATTTACTTATTCACATGGATATTCTACTAATTGAATAATCACATGCAAAAATCAATAACCACTTTCATAATGTTGGAATGCATAATTCCAGACTATCATAACCACAGAGCCAAGGCCTCGTGCCAAGACTACAAATAAGATTTTGTCAAGGCCTTGTGCCAAGACACTAGTTTGTCTCATGAGACCTACCGATGCATCGAGGAGCTATAGCGGGCTCCACCCGTCACATATTAAGTCCAATGCATTCCCATATGAAAAGGTTTAAACATAACATAAGCATTCGTATTAAAACTAGCATATGAAATGTAAATACTTTCACCATAAACTATGAATGGTATAAAAATAGCACATCCACAGTCAAACATATCACAAAACCTTCAATATAATATAGAAGTTTTTTATCATAATAAATCAACTTCAAATAATCTTAAAATCCATCAAAGGATGTTGACATAGATGAAATCAAAATTCTTTTTAAAGAAATATCTCCTTTTATTTTGAAATAATTTAAGATCCATATAAAATAAAACATTTTCTTTGAAAATATTCTTATAAGCTTGTAAGGGAAGCTTTGAAGATTTTATAACGGCGAAAAATAGCCGCACCCGCCGTATAAGTTAAAAAAACATTCTTACCTTAATTCTGTCGAAAAGGTTAAAAAGGACCTTGTTTTGAAAACGACCGAAAGATTCCTTTATAAACCACTTATAAAAGTCAAAAAGGGTATAAATTACTTTAACTCATATTCTAGTAAATAGTAAAAATGTTTTGAAATGCATTTTTAATAAACATGGATGTGGATGATAAAGAGATCCCAGTAGATTATTACGTATAAACAACCTTGGATAATGAAGAGGTTGTAAAGTAAACCCTTACCTTGTACTTTTCCTTGGTTGGGGTAGGTTAACCTCCTGTATAATGGTGAAATAGTTGTTATTAAATTATACAATAATCATATATATTAATATGATATCATATATGATCTTTTAACATTGATTTGTTAATAATATCTTAGAATTATCGTCGTTTTGGGAGTTAACTTACTCATTTTCTTTTATATGTTTTGTTCCATAAGCCATGGTTTTTGTATCTTATTCATATCCAGAATGATATCCAGTCCTTAAACATCATTTTTAAATCATCAAATGATAATTATACTTGAATGGATACGATGGAGAATGAATCTCATCGCGTTCGTGGAGATGGTAGTCCGTACGTACGCACGAGCGACAATATCATTATTTTGATATTAAAATAATATATAAATGGATGGTATATCATATATACTGAATCATTAACATGTTATATTTATTATTTACATGAGTTACACATCATTATTATACCCATCCAAATAATATTATATTGAATAACAATTACACCACGACGTGGAGACGGTAAGCCGTACGTACGCACGTATGGTGACATGTTATTCAAAGAGTGGATAGAATACTAAATATGGTTGTACCATATTTATAATAACATCACAGTATATGTGAGATACTGGAGTTATTATTTTAGAATGGTAAGAACAAAGGAAGAAGAAGTGGAAGAAGAAATGAACTTGGAGAAGGGTGGTGAAATCATTACCTCTTCTTCAGGTTCTTCCTTTTGATTTGATCAAAAGGGATCCTTAGGTTGGCTTTCTGATCAAACTAAGGCCTCTAGGTTGTAGTGAGGTATGTTGTGAGAGTATTTGGGCAGAGTTTGGCCCAACCAAAAGGCTTTGAAGGTGTGAAGAAATGAGAAGGAGGAGTGCCCTTTTATAAGAGGGGTGAGGGGCACCTTTGGAAAAGCTAGAAATATTAATTTATATTAAATTAATATTCGGTTTCTAAAGGCTACAAAGTTGATTATTCAAAGGTTAAGGTGGGGATAGGTCGAAAACCACTCAACCAATAGAATTTAGACAGGTTTGGGTACTTATATTAACCTTATCTTTAAGTATTAACTCTAAGTTAATTAGTTTCACTTTTACAATGTCTCTTTCTATTTTTATATAATATGGTTAATAAACTTACTATATACATCCAAGCGACCCCCAAGTGGTACATTAATGATGAACCTATCATGATATAAGTCTCTTGGAAGAACCTTAGATTTTTAGGAATTTAATATCAATTAATAATATAATATTTGTTTAAGAACTCTTTTATGTCAATTTTGACACTATTCAATAGTTGATTTTTGTGAAACTCATAACAGATTGATTACTTCGAACAAAGTCAATTAAATCAATCCTAATATATCATATTATCCTAGAAAATTAGTTTTATTCATTAAAAGTTTCATATTATATTTATTTGGGTATTTATAATATCAATTATTTTAATTTTTCACTATTATAGTAATTACTGCATCATCATTGTGTCATATATAAAATACATTATTTAATGTCTAAAAATTATAAATAAAATATCATTATGTAGGAAATATTTTTAGATTTCTAATGAATATTTATAATCGAAAATCCAACATGTATAACCCTATGTAAAAATTGTTCTTCTAAACAATGTAAGCTTATGCCATTTTTATTTTTATTTTAACTTTATTAATATAAAGTGTCCCAACCACATACAAGTGGCTCCAAGGGGTCCCCAAATTGACCCAAGGATGCTCATGGTCGGGTTTGTGTCCACCAATAAGGTTAGGACACGTTTTAGGTTAATTTTGTATTATTATAATATTATTTTTTAACCCTTATTTACCGGATTTACCCTTAACCATGGTAAATAAAATATTTACCACAGTAATTATTCAAAATGTCTAAAAATAAAAGTTACCTATTTACACAATTTGGAAATCCTGATTCCAAATATGGAATCCATTTTTCTAAATTCAAAACACAGAAGTGGCAGAAATTAATTTAAAATTAATTCCCGCTGTCAAAACAAAAAACGTGTTTTTAAGAGGTAATAACTATCAAAAGATTGACACTTGTTTATGTTCGGTTTAATTGTAAAGTTATGTCCAACGACAAACATTATATTAAATGGTAAAAATATATTCTAAATATACTTTAAAACCACTCAAATTCACAATTTATCACTGTTAATTATTTTGATTAAAAAAGTTGTTTTTAATTAAAATTTAGTAATTTTCACTATTCATCAAAATATGAAAGTTATCCAAAAAGTACCAAAATTTCACCTTAGGATAAATTAGATATTCCGAATCCAAAAATGAAGTCTATTTTGAAATATAAAATATATATGATTTCAAAAAGTAGGTATTACTATTCACAACGGCTAGTTTAATTAGTTGTGGTGTGTGTTAGAACTCGAGGTTGCGTACAACACACGTTATCGCATTATTCGAAGGGAAACGTACCATGGAAGCTTGGGGTGTTACATTCTCCCCTCCTTCAAATAATTGCATCCTCGCAATTTCTTGGGTATTACTGCATAAAAAGACTCGGGTGGTTCTTCATCATAAGTTCCTCGGGTTCCCACGTTGCCTCTTCCATCTTATGATTTCTCCACAAAACTTTTACCAGACGCGTCGTCTGGTTTCTCAGTACTTGTTCTCTTGTATCAAGAATCTTGACGGGCTCTTCACAATAAGACAGATCGGGTTCCAGTTCTAATTCCTCATAGGTGAGTACATGCGTTGGGTCAGGCATGTATTTCCTCAATAGAGATACGTGGAACACATCGTGAACTTTGGAGAGACTTGGCGGCATTGCCAATCGGTAAGCTACAACCCCAATTCGTTCTAGAATTTCGAAAGGTCCGATGTACCTGGGACTCAATTTACCTTTCTTACCAAAACGTATGACTCCCTTCCACGGAGATACCTTCAGAAAAACATGATCACCGACTTGAAATTCCAAATCCTTCCTTCGATTATCGGCATAGCTCTTCTGCCTACTTTGAGCTGCTTTGATGTGATTTTGGATTACTTTCACCTTTTCCACCGTTTCCTCCACCAGTTCTGGGCCTACAAGTTTTCTTTCACCAACGTCATCCCAACAGGTTGGTGTACGACATCTCTTTCCGTATAACGCTTCATATGGTGCCATCTGAATACTCGAATGGAAGCTATTGTTATAGGAAAATTCTACCAAAGGTAAATATTGATCCCACATACCCTGAAAGTCAAGTGAGCAAGATCTCAACATGTCTTCTAAGGTTTGAATAGTCCGTTCTGATTGTCCATCTGTCTGAGGGTGGTAAGCAGTGCTCAAATGAAGTTCAGTATCCAGGGATTTCTGAAGACTTTTCCAGAATCTTGAAGTAAAACGGGGATTACGATCAGAAACAATCGATAGGGGTACTCCATGAAGTCTCACAACTTCATTAATGTATAGTCTTGCTAGACGTTCCAGGGGTAGATCTTCTCTTATAGCAAGAAAATGTGTTGTCTTGGTAAGACGATCAACAATAACCCATATTGCATCGTTCCTTCTAGGAGTCTTTGGTAGCCCCATGACAAAGTCCATCGTAACATTGTCCCATTTCCACTCCGGTATGGGAAGAGGTTGCATGACTCCTCCAGGCTGTTGCCTTCCAGCTTTCACTTGTTGACAAACCATACATCTTGACACAAAATCAGCAATCTCCCTCTTCATGTTGTCCCACCAAAAATGTTCCTTCAAATCTCTATACATTTTGGTGCTCCCAGGGTGTATAGAGAAATTAGAACTATGAGCATCATCCAGCAATTCCCTTTTTAGATCAGGTATATTGGGAACACAAAGTCTCTTCCCGAATTTCAAAATTCCATCTTCATACACAAAGTCTCTCAATCTCCCATCATTCACAGCTTTAATCTTCTTTTGGAATTCTTCATCATCGTTCTGAGAACTCTTAATCCTTTCTAGTAAAGATGGTTTGGCAACCATTTGAAAAAGCATTGATGTTTCACCTTCCCTGGTTATTCCCATGTCCATCTTCACTAGATCCATGAAAATTGGATCCCTTTCAATTCTCATCATGTTCAGAACTCCATGGTCTTTTCTGCTCAAAGCATCTGCTACTTTGTTTGCTTTCCCCGGGTGGTAGTGTATTGTACAATCATAATCCTTGAGTAATTCAAGCCATCTCCTTTGCCTCATGTTGAGTTCTTTTTGTGAGAAAATATACTTCAAACTCTTGTGAAAAGTATAAATCTCACATTTTTCACCATAGAGGTAGTGCCTCCATATCTTCAAAGCAAAGATCACAGCTGCTAACTCGAGATCATGAGTAGGATAGTTTTGTTCATGAATTTTCAACTGTCATGATGCATAGGCAATAACTCTATCATTCTGCATAAGGACACAACCAAGTCCTTTCTTTGATGCATCACTATAAATAACGAACCCATCATTCCCCGATGGTAGAGTCAATATAGGAGCATTGACTAATCTTCTCTTCAGTTCTTAGAAACATTCTTCACACTCTTTTGTCCAAACAAATTTAACCCCTTTACGTGTGAGCTTCGTTAATGGGTTAGCCAATCGGGCAAAATTCTGGACGAAACGTCGATAATAACCTGCCAAGCCAATAAAACTACGTACCTCAGTTATACTCGTAGGTGCTGGCCATTCTTGGATTGCCTTGGTCTTAGAAGGATCAACAGAGATTCCATCTTTAGAGACAATATGGCCAAGAAAAAAAATCTCCTGAAGCCAGAATTCACACTTGCTAAACTTCCCATATAATTCATGCCTCCTCAGAGTCTTCAAGATAATGCGCAAGTGATTTTCATGATCTTCGTAGGTTTTGGAGTATACCAAGATATCATCAATAAATACCACCACAAATTCATAGAGATACTCCTTGAAAACTCTATTCATCAGATCCATGAATACAGAGGGTGCATTAGTCAATCCAAACGGCATTACAGTAAACTCGTAATGCCCGTACCTGGTTCGAAATGCTGTCTTCGGAATGTCTTCCTTCTTCACACACAACTGATGGTATCCAGATCGAAGGTCAATCTTTGAAAAGTATTGAGCTCCATGCAGTTGGTCAAATAAATCATCAATACGAGGTAGGGGATACTTGTTCTTTATCGTTATGGCATTGATCTCCCTGTAGTCGATACATAACCTCATAGATCCATCTTTCTTTTTAACAAAAAGAACAGGGGCTCCCCATGGAGAAACACTAGGGCGAATAAATCCCTTATTACTCAATTCCTCTAGTTGTTTCTTTAGTTCGACTAACTCTACAGTGGCCATTCTATAAGGGGTCTTCGATATAGGCCTTGATCCAGGAATCAAATCAATGGAAAACTCAACTTCTCGTTCTGGAGGATGTCCAGGTAAATCTTCTGGAAATACATCTACAAATTCTTTCACAACAGGTACATCCTCTATTTGAACATTCCTTTCCTCACCCGCAGTTATTTCATTCTCTTCCTCCCCAATAATTGAATTTAGTTGAGCTATTGAGGGTGGATCTAAATAAGAATTAGGTGGTGACAATTCTGCTCTAAAAATAAGTTGTTCCTTATCATTATCATCAAGAATCGTAACCTCTTTCTTCTTACAATAAATCTTCGCATCATAGTCCGAAAGCCAGTCCATACCGAGGATTATATCAAACTCAATCATAGGTATGACGATGAAATCAGCAGATAAAGAAAATTTATGTGCTCTAATGGGGACTGATTCACAAAACTTTGTTGCAACGATACTTCCCTTAGGAGTTTTAACTGACAACTCCCTTATTAAATCAAATTGGAAATATCTAATTTTCTTAGCAAACTGGGAAGATATGAAACAATGCGATGATCCAGAATCAAATAATGCATTTGCTAAACTTGAGGAAACCATTAAATTACCTGCCACCACGTCTTTCGGAGCTTCTACCTCAGCAGTAGTGATAGCATAAGCCTGGCCTTGATCCCTCGGCCTTTTCTGAGGTAAGTTCTCCTGACGCTTAGGGCATGCATTTGCATAATGCCCCATCTCCCTGCAATTGTAGCACTGAACGTTGGTAGCTTCCTTCTTCCCCTTGCAATCATGATCTTGGTGGCCTTTTTCACCACACTTGTAACAGACTCCCATTCCCTTCAAGCAAGTACCAGGATGTTTCTTCCCGCATTTACCACAAGATGGATATTCAACCTTTCCCTTCTTCCCCTTATTTCCATTCCCAGATTGATCAGCAGGTCTCTTCTTCTCTTGCTTTGCTTTAAAGTCATAAGACTTAGAGAATTCCTTTTCGGTCTTGATAGCACATGAGACAATGTCTTCGTACGATGAAAAGGATTGTGAGACTAACGCTCGACGGAGAAATGGTTTTAACCCATCAAAGAAACGATAAATCTTACTTCTTGGGTTGCGAATATAATCACCAGCGTACCTTGCTAACCTTGTAAAGTTAGCCTCATACTTTGTGACATTCTCATCCTCCTTTTTTCTCAGACTCAGAAATTGCATTTCCATATCTGCTCGATGGTCGCGAGGGAAGTATTTTTCTAAAAACAGATCTTTGAACTCCCTCCATTCCATATTTGATACTTCATCATCTTCCTTCGTATTTTGAATCAATGACCACCATTGATCAGCATCTCCAGTGAGGCGGTAAACTGCCATGATAACTTTTTCCCTTTCACTGCTCCCCAAAGCCTGAAATATTTTCTCTAGGGAAAATATCCATTGCTCAGCTACTAAGGGATTTGTATTCCCATTGAACGTTGGTGGTTGTTGCCTCATGAATCGATCTAACATTGATCCTCCACGCTGCGGATCAGGGTGCTCCATACGGGTAAGGTTATTATTCATAACCTGAGTAAGTTGTCCCAGTATGGTGATTAGCTGATCAGCACCAGTTGCATCACCAGCCCCACTATAATTATCTTGAGCAGGAGGGCAATCCCTACATGGAGTGCGTGCATTGATACGGTTTCCATTTCTTCCACTAGGCGCCATTTCTAAACAATGGCATAAACTAGATCAGTTTATGAATCAAAATACATAATCCCATACTTATAAAACACTTAACATAAATTGAACTATTTATGGATATAATCCATAATCATAATAATGTTTTCTTTGAGGAAGTATATACTCATAATCCCTTCAAAATTATTTGTAAAGAAAATGAGAGTTATCCTAAGCATATCCCCCGGGAGTGTCGTAACCAAGAGTGCAGCAAGGCCCGTTGTCGTGCACCAGTTCCCGTTCGAGTCAAGCTCAAAGCGGTGTTTTCGGGTTTTACCCCTAGGTACATATGTGCCAGAGCCGCCTCTACCTGCTCGTATCCAGACAGGGATGTATTGCTTGGAAAACTCACAAAATCTCTACAATACCAAAATTCTAGGAAGTTCTTCTATACTAATCCTCAAAGTTCATCTTAGGTCTACGTGCTCTAATCAGAGTTTATCTAAATCTAGTTTCCAAGGTTTGTACTAAACCTCCTCTGATACCAACTGTAACGCCCCGACCCTAGTTTCCTAGAGTCGGTGCATTATTACATAACATTGGCATGATCACAAGAAAGATCAAATCTCGAAAGACCGATTGGTTTAGTAGCCTTGGAAACACTAGATATATTCATAAGTTTTACATTACATCATAAAATGAAAAACTACTATAACAACATAATGTCTCCATAATCCACACTCATATCCCCACATAATATCCCTGCAGGTCATTCATAATTTACTTCTTCACTTCCTGGGAAAAATAAAACATAGAAAAGGGGTGAGCTCAAATGCCCAGTAAGGATAACAATATAGCGGAAACTTTCATAAATAAGAATAAACATTTAAGGCAATGTATAACTAAAAAAAAAGCCTTTAAAACTTGAACTTTCAACATAGTATGGAATAAATGAAATGAAATAATTCCATTTACTTATTCACATGGATATTCTACTAATCGAATAATCACATGCAAAAATCAATAACCACTTTCATAATGTTGGAATGCATAATGCTAGACTATCATAACCACATAGCCAAGGCCTCGTGCCAAGACTACAAATAAGATTTTGTCAATGCCTTGTTCCAAGACACTAGTTTGTCTCATGAGACCTACCGATGCATCGAGGAGCTATAGCGGGCTCCACCCGTCACATATTAAGTCCAATGCATTCCCATATGAAAAGGTGTAAACATAACATAAAAATTCGTATTAAAACTAGCATACGAAATGTAAATACTTTCACCATAAACTATGAATGCTATAAAAATAGCACATCTACAGTCAAACATATCACAAAACCTTCAATACAATATAGAAGTTTTGTATCATAATAAATCAACTTCAAATAATCTTAAAATCCATCAAAGGATGTTGACATAGATGAAATCAAAATTCTTTTTAAAGAAATATCTCCTTTTATTTTGAAATAATTTAAGATCCATATAAAATAAAACATTTTCTTTGAAAATATTCTTATAAGCTTGTAAGGGAAGCTTTGAAGATTTTATAACGGCGGAAAATAGCCGCACCCACCGTATAAGTTAAAAAAAACATTCTTACCTTAATTCTGTCGAAAAGGTTAAAAAGGACCTTGTTTTGAAAACGACCGAAAGATTCCTTTATAAACCACTTATAAAATTCAAAAAGGGTATAAATGACTTTAACTCATATTCTAGTAAATAGTAAAAATGTTTTGAAATGCATTTTTAAGAAACATGGATGTGGATGATAAAGAGATCCCAGTAGATTATTACGTATAAACAACCTTGGATAATGAAGAGGTTGTAAAGTAAACCCTTACCTTGTACTTTTCCTTGGTTGGGGTAGGTTAACCTCGTGTATAATGGTGAAATAGTTGTTATTAAATTATACAAGAATCATATATATTAATATGATATCATATATGATCTTTTAACATTGATTTGTTAATAATATCTTAGAATTATCGTCGTTTCGGGAGTTAACTTACTCATTTTATTTTATATGTTTTGTTACATAAGCCATGGTTGTTGTATCTTATTCATATCCAGAATGATATCCAGTCCTTAAACATCATTTTTAAATCATCAAATGATAATTATACTTGAATGGATACGATGGAGAATGAATCTCATCGCGTTCGTGGAGACGGTAGTCCGTACGTACGCACGAGCGACAATATCATTATTTTGATATTAAAATAATATATAAATGGATGGTATATCATATATACTGAATCATTAACATGTTATATTTATTATTTACAAGAGTTACACATCATTATTATACCCATCCAAATAATATTATATTGAATAACAATTACACCACGACGTGGAGACGGTAAGCCATACGTACGCACGTATGGTGACATGTTATTCAAAGAGTGGATAGAATACTGAATATGGTTGTACCATATTTATAATAACATCACAGTATATGTGAGATACTGGAGTTATTATTTTAGAATGGTAAGAACAAAGGAAGAAGAAGTCGAAGAAGAAATGAACTTGGAGAAGGGTGGTGAAATCATTACCTCTTCTTCAGGTTCTTCCTTTTGATTTGATCAAAAGGGCTCCTTAGGTTGGCTTTATGATCAAAATAAGGCCTCTAGGTTGTAGTGAGGGATGTTGTCAGAGTATTTGGGCATATTTTGGCCGAACCAAAAGGCTTTGAAGGTGTGAAGAAATGAGAAGGAGGAGTGCCCTTTTATAAGAGGGGTGAGGGGCACCTTTGGAAAAGCTAGAAATATTAATTTATATTAAATTAATATTCGGTTTCTAAAGGATACAAAGTTGATTATTAAAAGGTTAAGGTGGGGATAGGTCGAAAACCACTCAACCAATAGAATTTAGACAGGTTTGGGTACTTATATTAACCTTATCTTTAAGTATTAACTCTAAGTTAATTAGTTTCACTTTTACAATGTCTCTTTCTATTTTTATATAATATGGTTAATAAACTTACTATATACATCCAAGCGACACCCAAGTGGTACATTAATGATGAACCTATCATGATATAAGTCTCTTGGCTGAACCTTAGATTTTTAGGAATTTAATATCAATTAATAATATAATATTTGTTTAAGAACTCTTTTATGTCAATTTTGACACTATTCAATAGTTGATTTTTGTGAAACTCATAACAGATTGATTACTTCGAACAAAGTCAATTAAATCAATCCAAATATATCATATTATCCTAGAAAATTAGTTTTATTCATTAAAAGTTTCATATTATATTTATTTGGGTATTTATAATATCAATTATTTTAATTTTTCACTATTATAGTAATTACTGCATCATCATTGTGTCATATATAAAATACATTATTTAATGTCTAAAAATTATAAATAAAATATCATTATGTAGGAAATCTTTTTATATTTCTAATGAATATTTATAATCGAAAATCCAACATGTATAACCCTATGTAAAAATTGTTCTTCTAAAAAATGTAAGCTTATGCCATTTTTATTTTTATTTTAACTTTATTAATATAAAGTGTCCCTACCACATACAAGTGGCTCCAAGGGGTCCCCAAATTGACCCAAGGATGCTCATGGTCGGGTATGTGTCCACCAATAAGGTTAGGACACGTTTTAGGTTAATTTTCTATTATTATAATATTATTTTTTAACCCTTATTTACCGGATTTACCCTTAACCATGGTAAATAAAATATTTACCACAGTAATTATTCAAAATGACTAAAAATAAAAGTTACCTATTTACAAAATTTGGACATCCTGATTCCAAATATGGAATCCATTTTTCTAAATTCAAAACACAGAAGTGGCAGAAATTAATTTAAAATTAATTCCCGCTGTCAAAACAAAAAACGTGTTTTTAAGAGGTAATAACTATCAAAAGATTGACACTTGTTTATGTTCGGTTTAATTGTAAAGTTATGTCCAATGACCAACATTATATTAAATGGTAAAAATATATTCTAAATATACTTTAAAACCACTCAAATTCACAATTTATCACTATTAATTATTTTGA
Organism: Viscum album; assembly: GCA_963277665.1. NCBI lineage: Eukaryota > Viridiplantae > Streptophyta > Magnoliopsida > Santalales > Viscaceae > Viscum > Viscum album. The sequence continues at coordinate 67,286,289 of OY728127.1, read as the reverse complement.
TTAAAAAAGTTGTTTTTAATTAAAATTTAGTAATTTTCACTATTCATCAAAATATGAAAGTTATCCGAAAAGTACCAAAATTTCACCTTAGGCTAAATTAGATATTCCGAATCCAAAAATGAAGTCTATTTTGAAATATAAAATATATATGATTTCAAAAAGTATGTATTACTATTCACAACGGCTAGTTTAATTAGTTGTGGTGTGTGTTAGAACTCGAGGTTGCGTACAACACACGTTATCGCATTATTCGAAGGGAAACGTACCATGGAAGCTTGGGGTGTTACAAAACATCTATTATTATGATTATTGATTCCATGTATATAACTCTTCTCTAATATATTATTATAGAAATGTGCCTCCTAAAAAATCATTTTATCCTTTCTCTAGTCAATTAGATGTGATATGAGGCATGGATTAACACTTAGGACAATGATAATTTCCATGATACAGAAATCAAATCTAAAAATAGACCCATGACCAACTATTAAGGTTGACTATAAAATCTCTATGAAAAATATTACTCCCACTATATTTGTGTATTTTTTACAATGTTTAATAAAAAACTTAACATTACTTATATTCCTATTATGTAGAAAAAGAAAAGTTCACTAGCCACACAGTGTATGGTGAAGATGAAACCTCATTACAAATTAAATTTGGATTCATATATATTTTATAGACCCTGTTTTTTATTAGAAATACTTTATAGTATTTATACATATATTTTTTGAGCTTAGCGATGATACAACATGTAATTTTGTGGCTCTATGTGCCTGAAATTAATTTTATAAAAATATTAAAAATATTTTATATTATACGCACACTATTTCATAAATTTAATGTAATAACTCCAAAATTTAATCTTAGAGCAGAAATATGAGACCAGAGTTGAGTTAGAAATGTGATTTATACCCTAGGTGTGATCTAAAATGGGTCGGAATGGGGTGTTCGGATAAAAGTGGTCATGGGTAGGTTCATTTACTTAAATAGATAATTAATTTTATTTATTAAATTAATTAATATAATTTTTATTTATTCTATAAAAATTTAATTATAATGATTTTCCTTGTTTATCTACTTAAACCCTGGGGTAATTTAGAGGATTTCTTCCACCTTCCATTAGTGAATCGAAATCCGACAACGATAAGATCTAGATCATGGTAGATCAAGATGCAGCAAATGAAATAACTTCTCTCAATTGTTGGTGAGAACATTATCTAATAAATAATAATATAATCTTAATTTAAGACTCATAAATCTGTTTATTATTCCATAATTAATTAAATTTATTGTGAATCACCACTCTTTTCATTGATCATCGTCATGTTCAAGCCTTTTCATGCACCCACATATAATATTTAATTGGTTAATTTGATTAATTCTCATTTTCCATGATTTAACCCACTTGTTTCTCCAATTCAGATTCATTTTCCAAGAATACTTGTCCAATTATTTTTTTCACCCTTATTTCATATGCTTTTCCCCCACTCAATCTTCATGTTCTTCTCCATTGGGAAATGTGGTCATGGTTCGACATTGTCAAGGAAGATAAAGCATGATCAGACCCCCAGAATCATGGTGGATTCATGTGAGACGAATGAAATGATGATTTAGGTATTTTTGGGATGTTTTTTAGAATACGGGTGCTGAATTAAATGGATTTTTGATTTAGGACTGAATAGAAAATTTTTGATACACCCGGGTCATGTGACGCTTTACCATGGATCAATGAGTAGCATTTTTCGACCACTGAATCGTCAAAAACAACAACAAAAAAGATTCTTCCTCTCCTACTTTAGGAGGCATGGGTGAATGATATGAGATGAAGATTCTAGATATGGAACACCAAATAATGTATCTACCTTTCTATGAAAACTTATACTACACACCATGTAGTCGGAAGAACACAGGGTGTGTTGGGAATGGGATATGGAAGCTAGAGTTTTAGGACATGTTAAGTATAACATGTCATGTGGTAATTCCACATGTGTTGTGGTATCATTCTGGAGAACCATTGTGCACATTGGGAGTACATGGGCTTGTGAATGACTATAATCATGGCCAAGGTACATGGACCCATCCTTAGGGACATGGCTAAGATAACATTGCTCAACCCTGAGTAGCTTGGACACACCAGGTAGTCCACATGAATTTCATGTACTTATATACGAATAGGGAGTTTTGTGTTGGCAAGGAAACTTCCAAGTGAATGAGTCGGACCGCATGTCATATGGGTCCTCTACACATTGTATACCCCTACCTTCTTTTAGGAAAATTATATCTCTCATATCTTCTTCATTTGGGAACAAATTTTGCCCTGTGAGTAGCATATCTTGAATATTTTTCTATATAGAATGAAATAGTATCCTCATTAGTGTCTTTAGGAGTCTCCTATATATGATTCTCGATGATGGCAGTGATCATATGGGATCACTAAGGACATTAGAGTGTCACCCTCTTGGTAGGATAGGAATGGGTCCTCTACCTATCTTTAGAGTGGAACCCTCCTGTAGGATAGGTAATGCATCCTCTATCTATTTTTATGGTGTAAACCTCCTATGAGGATTGGGAATGGGTCCTCTACCTATCCTTCGTGTTTCACCCTCATTTGGAGTTATGGTATGGTCCTCGATTGTGAGTGTGGCACACTCCTGTTCTGGTGGGAATGGGTCCTTTATCTACTATCTGAGTGACACCCTCCAATGGTATCTAGGTAAGGATACTTTAATGTTATATTGTCACCTTTGTATGGTATATTCATGGGTCCTCTAAAGACTATTATAGTGGTACCACCAACTGTGTTAGGCATAGATCCTCTTCTGATTACTTTATTGGCACCCTCCCATGTAGTCCAAACATGGGTCCTAAACCATCAGAGTGGAACCATCATGTTGAGAAGTGAATGGGACATCTATAAACTATTGAGTGGCACTCTTCTGTTGTTCTAGGGTATGATTCCTCTACTTTGATATTATACCCCTCTACTAGACATCACAGTTGTGATGTGTGGCTTGAGTTAAAAATTTCTACTAGGAAGATGATTGAAATAATAGGAATCATTGATGGAATTATTGAAGTAATAGAACTCTTTTATTAGGATGGTTGTGAGATATAGATCCCCATATCTCTCATTTGGGTATCTTTGGATTGAGCATATATATATCCATGTTGTGGTATTCTATTTACTCTCTTTATTTGGGTTGAGTTATCTGTCTATATATTATAATAATGTCTCTTACTACTCCCCCTTAAGATTTTTGGTCTTCCTACGGGGTATTTATATACTAACCACTATATTGGATTTTATGGCTTATTTTTTGTCCAATGAAGAAAATGAATAAGTTGGAAGTTACTACAGAAGATTTTAGGGATACCTAATACATTTGACTGCGTATGGTGGTCGGATCTTGGAGATCAAGAGATAGACTCTCTCATCACTTTACTTTATAATTTTTTTAAGTTAGGAAATATTTCTAGTTAAGAATGTGTTTCTCCCCTTTAAATTCATTTTTCACTATCATACTCTTTTTCACTATAAAAGTTTATCATATGCATTTTTATATTCAAGATATTGTATCTTTTCATTATTATACCTCTACACTTCTGAATCGGGATGGTCGGTTGTGCTCATCTGATACATTATGAAATTTCATCCCATGTTAGATATGACTTTCGGTTCTTTTCTCCATCCCCTAGGCTATGAAGTCAAGATTGGGGAATTTTATCTCATTCCCCATTGGGTCGGGTCATGATAGATTGGTATCAGAGGCTAGTTTAAAACTTGGGATTTAGTTTGGAGTAGTACCCTCTGGGGGATTTGGTTTGGATTTAGGGAAAAAGTGTAAAAGTATATCGAGTGCATATTTTGAGGCAAGGAAGCTAGTATAGGTGTGATGGTTTATGTATCTATTCTTTAGGACCTTGATTACCTACTTGTCAACTTGGAATACTGAGACATTGGTTGCATGGATCAAATGGTACACGCATCATATAGGGTGGACTCTTTTGATTGTACTTGATTTGTATCCCCTTTATGTGTGAAATATATATATATATGTATATGTATATGTATGTATGTGCTCATTTGACCATTGTATGAATAGATTAAATTTTCATAATGCATCTACGATTATAACCTCCCAGGATACCAGTTCTAGATCATGATGATGGCCTGATAAGTGATGAGGCCTCAGTTTTGAGTACATTCTGTGAAATCATTCCACTAGGTGGATAGGTAGAATCACCCCCACCTATAGATCAAAAAATCATACAGGAAGGATAGGTAGAGGATGTAGGTATACCAAGTTCACTCTGTAAGTTCTAGTGACAGTGGCTATTGAGGTTTTGTAGCGAGCCAGATCCCTAGGTAGCAAAGGATTGGGTTGAGTCGGTTCTCAGTTTCTTTAGGCATATCTAAACATTGATGGATCAGGTGGTTTCACTAGAAGCTATCCTTTTCCCTGAAGTATTTGGGCACGGGGGAGTCTTTTTTTCAAATTCAAGATGATTTGACACTCTCATGGCATAAATTCTAGTAGCTATTCCTTGAGGATTACTACCTCTACTTCTTGTGCTCTATTAAAATTTAAGATCTTATAGAGATGCATAATTATGAACATGGACTTCATAGAGATATTTGGGCTAGTGTAGTTACCTTGTTCATTCCCACCTATGTTTGGGTGTTGGAGCAGATAGTAGTTGTGACACCTCGGACCCTTATGCCACTTAATGGTGCCCCAAGCCCAGTGGGCCACATGGCATCAAGCGCATTTTCCCGAATGCCAGAGGCTTTTGACATGCAGCGAGGACCTAGTGTGTGTTTGTGGAAGTAAAATTCACTCATTAGAAGAGTGAAGAACATCTGAAGAGATATAAATAAATAGTAAATAGTGGAAGAAAACTCATGAAATAGACAAACCAGAATGATAATAACTGTATCAGCTGGAACAGTAATGATGTAATGTCATGTGACTAGAAAACCAGAAATCATGGATAAAAGACAATAATCATAACATGTTCCACAAGGTAAATGAAAAAAAAAGTCTACTCCAAGCATACCGAGATCATACTTGGTCATATTCTATAAAGATCCATCCTATCACCATGAAATCAAGTATTGGAAGATGCATGTTTCCCCTTATCAATACCTGCAACCATGTAATCTACTCTAGGTACCAAACAGTGCCCAGAGAGGGTTTGAGATAAATATCCGTAGGCCACCACCAATGGTGTTGCTAACATTCGTCCCATGTAATGAAATATTGTAGTGTACAGGCACATATGTAATGTAAAGCAATCAGTAGAAAATAACTAAATAACTAAGTACCTACTTCAACCCTCAGCTAGTGTCTGATCATGTAACCGGTTTATTAATCAATCAATTACCATTTAATGTTAATAGGTCACGTCATCCATATCCAAAACTAACATCTCCTCATGATTGTATAAGTATTGAAGGTAGCACGATGTAATAAGGCAACCAAACAATGATATCCAGTGAGGGAGTTCCCAGGTAAAAACCATGGTAACGTAAACTCACAGAAATATAACTTCGTAGTATCTGAGTCTAGCTAAGGGTTAAGAGTGTAATCCAAGGAATGTAATCCAAGGCATTCCATAATAAGTCACCTATTGATTCCAAGGTGATCGACCAATGTATAATTGGGCTAATCAAGGACAGGGCGTGATGGTCTTTAACCATGGAACCAACTAGTCGATGATGGATCCAAGGAGTGTATCTGAGATATCCTATAAGAAGAAGGGACCCAACTGTAGTATACCAGGAATCCAAGGAATAGACAAGAATTGGAGTCCAGGTGGGTATCAACCTAAGAAAACCATATCCTTGAATCAGAATGGGGTTCTTGAGACTCTAGGTATTCTCCTCCCAGAATCCAAGGTGATCATGATTCAGCCCATTTCTATTTGATATTTTAATCATGTAATAATTCATTTGGTTCAAGTCTTCCCTTCCATTAGTGTGTATAGGTCAAGTATAGTTGAAACCATTGGTCCAGAACCTGTCTTCCATTATTATGGATAAGCCAAGTAGCATTGGAACCATTTAATCGATTTTTAGTTAGTCATTAAGGCATAATAAATCATTGAGGTTCACTCTGCTACCTTCAATCAACATGGAAAAGGGATGCTATGGACATGTAACCTTTATTCAATCTATTTTAATATGTCCAATTTATACACGTAGTATACTTTCCATTTTACATTTCATATTTCACATTTAATAGACATTTGTAAGCACTTACCTTAGGCGGGTCAAGTTGTGATCATACATGGAACATGCCATTAAAAAATTCTCAGTAATAACATGTCATTTATGATAAGAATACTCACCTTTATAAAGGCTAAGAAAAGTCACACCCGAATGGTGGCTCAAATGTGTCAAAACACTAAAAACACAATTAAGGCAGAACCTTTAACATGAGGCATATTGAGTTGTGGGTGTAAACACAAAAAATTAATCACATATTTGGAAAAAGAATAGTCATAGGATTCTAAAAAGTATAATCCAGACATGTTAATTTAAGAAACGGTTTACAATGAAACCGACAGTTCTCACATGAACATTACAAAAACAACAAACTTTAGAGATGAGTTATAGACCACCCACCTTAGGGTTGTAAGAATCTCCTCCTCTTGTATCATCCCTTGATTTTCTTCGGATCAGAGTAGTTCTAAGAAAAGGAGAAAAATTCTCTCAGGAAGATATCTAGGTTATGAGTGAAGGAGAAGAATAACGGATAACGAGGACTCGAGTACTTACAATTGAAAATCCAACATGATGAACGGAAGCTCGATCAGATGTAGGATGAAGAAGATCTCTTTATTCAAAGATTTGATCTTCAAAAAACCCCAAATTGAGAGAGAACCAGGCCAATCCCGCATAATCTCATGTTAGGGAGGAAGGGGAGGATTAATATATCATTAAGGGCATTTTAGACATTTTAAACATGTTTGTAGCCTGTGCCCGGTTTGTCCGCACGGTCTGTCAAACCTCATGCGAAAAATGCGAGATAGTTATGTGATAATCTAGGAAAAGGGTGGTTTGCATTGTAAAGTCGTATGGACATGTGCAAACCATGCGATATGCTTCTTTCCAAAAAAACCCAAATAGCATGGTTAGGAAAACTGTGCAAAAACCATGCGCAAACCATGTGACTTGGCCTGGAAAAAAGGGGGTTCTAATGGTTAGGCTGCATGGTCATGTGCAAACCATATGAGATTCCACTGTCCAAAATAACACAAACTGCATGGTTTGGAAAACCATGCGCAAGCCATGTTCTAACCATGAAACATGGCATGTTTTCTTAAAAAGTGGTGTTCTGAGCTCCAAAACAAGACCCGAACACCCTCAAAAACTTTTCTAACTCATTAAGAATCTATATTAGTTCCAAAGTAAAGATTTATATTGAAAATTAAAGGATCCATACCTTAGTGAAAAAACCGGGTTCTTACAGTCTTCCCCCTTTAAAATAACTCTCCCCTGAGTTCCCCTTCCAAGGGTAAGGAAACACTGTTTGAGAACAACTCTATCCTTTGAGCATGTACATCGGATTCCCTATCCCTAGTCTCATCCTATACTCGGCCATTCTTTCAAATCACTCATATGTGAGGGACATACTTTCCTCAGAGAACCTTCGTGCTTTGGTCAACGATGCGTACCGGATACTCCTTAGAGGTAACATCAGCGTCTAACCCAAATTCCCTGAGATCAAAGGTATGATATGGGTTAGAATGATATTCAAAAAGTTGTGAGACATGAAAAACTTCGTACATGGCATGGTACCTCTGAGGTATTAAAAACAAATAAGCTACTAGCCCAACTCTCTCTAGAATCTAGAATGGCCCGACGTAACGAGGTGACAACTTTCCCTGCTTCTATAAGCGTCTATTCCCTAACTTAGGTGATACCTGAAGAAAAACATGATCCCTAACCCCAAACTCAAGAGGTTTTCGATGATGATTGTAGAGAACCAAGATTGAGGTACATGTACATTGCATTACTTTTACGGAATTATTAATACATAAAAAAAACAGACACCAAAGGACCATAATAGTTTAGTGTCTTTGGAAACTTGGAACATAATCTTCTAATCTTGGTGAAAGATCTTCAACGTCTCACATAAAGGTCTTCCCTTTTTTTCTTAACTAAAACCTTTATTTATATCCTGGGGAAAATAAAACATATAAAGGGTGAGCTCAGATGCTCATTAAGGGTAAGCATGGAGAAAATAAAACAAACCATATACATTTGAACTTAAAAACAAGAACATAATGTTTAAACATCAAAATCTTGAGCAATGAAATAAAACATGGCAGTACATAAGGCATAGATCATAAAGGAAAATTAATCATGATAAAATAGCATGGGAATAAAACATGTAATTGTGGAAACCGTTAAGCACATGATATGATTTCTATAGTATCCAAGGCATTGCTGTCAAGACCATCTTAGTGGACAAAGTCCCTTACTGAATCGAGTTCACTCCTCATTCCAGTCTTGTATCACTGAACCATATTAACTTATTATTCTAGCCATGTCTATCTCATGAGATATAAATTTTTACCCAATGCATTGTAGGGAGATATAGGTCCCACCCATCTCATAATGAAATCATTTTTACTTGTGCCACAAAATAAACATAAATCATTCATCATGACCCAAAGAATAAAATGGGTTTCATAAACATCATCCCATATTAACATAATCCATATAAAACAAATTGATATCATTTCATCATATGAAAAATCAAACCATGAAAATAATAGAGACATTATACTTGAAACATAATCATACTAAATAATTCCATCTTATATGGGAAATAGTTTTGAATAAACACTTCAAATAAATTCTTGAGGAAAATGTCCTTTCTTCTTAAAAATCATTTTCTTTTCACAAAATACCGTGAAATTTTAAAAGAAAAGGATTTTTTTGAAAATAGTCATGAAATATTGTATAGTAAGCTTCATGAAAATAACGCGTTATAAAACCGAAAAAAATCCATTCATTCCATATAAGTTAAAAAAACATTCTCCTCGTACTTTTGCCAGAAAAGTCAAAAAAGTTCCTCATATGGTAAAAAAAAGAAAGATTCCTTCGATAACATGTTTTAAACGTCAAAAATGGGTAAAAGGGACATTAAAAATACATCAAAACATTTTTAGAAAACATGTACCTGGATGATAACAATAACCCCAGTAAATACTTACAAATAACAATCTCGAATAAGAACGACATTGGAATAGTTATCCCTTTCCTTAGGTCTGATATGCTTCATACGTATCCAAACCTCCTGTATAATTATTTAAATAATGTCATTGACTTATTACAGAATCATATTCATTGTTATTATATCATATATGGTTCACTTATGACTTTATATTACCCATTCTTTTGTAAATTCCATGTTAAAGCAGTGTTTTGGGTAAAATCGTTTTATTTAACATACGTGTTTGGACTTGTTGTTATTGATATTATTATTACTTATATCATGATTTACTTACTTCCAGAATGTAAATAATGATTTATATATCATATATATTCAGTATATATATATAATAGATAGATAAATGAAATGAAATACATCGTTCATAGAGACGGTAGGCCGTACGTATGCATGAATGTTGTTTTCCTTTCCTTATTGACTAGAATGGATGTATGTAGATGAAATATATATATTCATAAATAAATTATATTATCATGTCATATATTTCATTATTATTCATTATATATACTTTATAATCATTCTAGAATGGCTAACATGGAAAATGAATCTCATCGCGTCGTGGAGACGGTAATCCGTACGTACGTACGAGCGATGATATCGTTCCCATAATTGTTGAATTGAATTGGAGTGGATGATATAATATCTAAGAATCAGTATGATGTTATAATAACTATATATAGTAATTATTTACACCATTATACCCATCCAAGTAAGGTGTTTGTGGAAAAACATATTACACCACGACGTGGAGACGGTATTTCGTACGTACGCACGCGCGGTGATTTCGTTTTCGGTAGGATGGATAAAAGGTGAAATGGGGTTGTTTCATATTTATAATAACATATAATTATATTAGTGATACCTATGTTATTACTTTATAATTAAACAACTAAAGAAGAAGAATTTGAAGAAGAAAGAAAACATGAAAGAATCGGTAGAAGAGATTACCTCTTCTTCGACGCACCTCTTTTAAGCTTCATATTAAGGCACTAGAGTTGGTCTTTTGAGGAGACCAGAACCTCTATAATGTTTCTCAGGAAGTTGATAAGGGAAATGGATAGGGTTTTTCTGAGCTTGAAAGCTCAAAATTGTATAAAAGGAGAGGGAGGAGGTGCCCTTTTATAAGGGGGGTGAGGGGGACATTAGGAAAAACTTAATATATGATTTTATAATAAAGTCATATTCGGTTTATAATAGTTAAAAATTAATTTATTTAGAAGATAAAATGAGGTGGGTCGAAATCCTCTCGACCAATAGGTTTTATACAAGTTTAGGTTACTATTTTAACCTTATCATTTAGATTTCACTCTGAGTTAAATAATTTAACTTTTACAGTGTCTTCTTGTTTTCTTACACTATATGGTTAATAAACTTACTATAACAAGCCAACCCCAAGTGGTTAAGTATTAATACATATAAAAAATATCTAAGTCATTTGGATGAACCTTATATTTTAAGGAATAGAATAACAATTAATAATATAATATTTGTTTTAAAAACTCTATTATGTCAATTTTGACACTATTTGGTAATTGGTTTTTTTGAAAATCCTAACAGCATGATTAGTTCGAAAATAGTTAATTTAATAAATAATAATATTTCATATTAACCTATAAAATTAGTGTAATATGTTAAAAGTCTCAAATTACATTTATTTGTGTATTTATAACATCAATTATGTTAATATTTCATTAATAAGGTAATTAAGGAATCATCATTGTGTCATAAATAAATTTAACTATTTAATGTGTCAAAATTATAAATAAATACCATTATGTAGTAAATATTTTTAGATTTCTAATTAATATTTATAGCCGAATTTATCTTATGTATAACCCTATATTAAAAATGTTTTAGTTATTAAACTTTGATTTTAAGTCTTTTAACTCTTCTTTAAATAAAATAATAAGAAGTGTCCTAATCTAATCCAAGTGGACATAAAGTGTAATATTTTATTCCTAAGGTTGTTTTTGGTTGAATTAAACTTATCCAATAGAATTATGACATGTTTTAAGGTAATAATAATATCATTTTTACCCTTAATTTCCTTATTTACTTTTAATCATGGTAAATAAAAGTAAAAAGTTTTTATTCACAAAAAATTAGTTTCTTCTCATTGAACCACATTTTACTTACTGATATCAACTGTGTCTCTCAAATTTTCGTAATTCCATTCACAGAAGTGGAAAAATTATGTTTTATGTAAATTTTCAAATTTTCCTAGGAGGTGGGTAAAAGACGGTGAAAAGTTCAATAAAATTTTTATATATCTAAAATTATTTTAAAATGTCTCCAAATAATTATATTGAACTTATATAGGTATTATGAATCAATTTTGACTTAAAATAAATTTAAATAAAATACATAATTATTTAAATAAAAAGTCAGTTTTAACCGATAACTTTGTGTTTTCACTATTCATCAAAAAGTGAAAGTTTTCAGACAAATACCAAAAATTCACCCTAGGAAAATTTTGATATTCCGAATCTAAAAATGAAGTCCATTTTGAAAGATAAAATTTATAAAATTTCAAAAAGTGGTTATTAATATTCATAATGGCTAGTTCATAATAATATTATAATAATATCTCGTTTAGTAAAACTTGGTTTTGCGTATAACACACGCTATCGAGGAAGGTTACTCTGTCGTGAAACACAATCCTAGAATAGTGTTTGAGTATAATTTAAGCTAATATGGTGGTGCGTATAGTTCAAGATAATCATGGTGTAGCGTATAATACAAGACATCAAATTAATTAGAAAATAATATTTCTCATAAAATCTTGGGGTGTTAGATTGATCATCATAATACTTCTTCCTAGAATGAGAAATAGTCATATGCTTCTTGATCAACTGGACCTATTTTGAAGTCTCCTGAATGAGATGAGAACCTAGTAGGGTTGCCTCTCCTGCCTCTAGTCAGCAAAATGGTGAATGGCATGGCCTACCATATAAGGGCTCAAAAGGATCCATCTGAATCGTCGCCTAAAAACTGTTATTATATGTGAACTCGATGAGAGTAATATGCTACTCCCAAAAACATATGAAATCAAGGATGTAGGCTCGAAGCTTATCCTCAAAAACCTGTATTGTTCGTTCATATTTTCCATCAGTTTAGGGGTGAAAATATTTTCTTAGAAGAACCTGAGTTCCCATAGCTCTCTGTAAACCCTACCATGACCATCATGTGAAATGATCATCCCTGTCTGAAATAATAGTACATGTATCCCCATGTAGTCATATGATCACATGAACATATAGTCTTCACAGATCATCAACTGATAATGTCTCCTAGATAGGAATGAAGTGGGACAATTTTGTTAGTCAGTCAATGCCAACCTAGAGAGCATCTCTACCCCTCGGCAACCTAGATAAGCCGAGTGAGAAATCCATAGCAACATATTCCCATTTCCATTCCAGGACTTGAAGCGGCTGTAACAAGCCAGTAGGTCTCTGGTGTTCCACCTTTAACTGCTGACAGGTGGAATAACTAGTGTTGAAGCCTACAATATGATGTTTCATCCTAGGCCACCTATACAGGCGTTACATATCTCGATACATCTTCGAGATGCCTGGATGAACTACCCATTGGGAAGCATGGGACACTTTCATAAACTCCTTTTTAACATCTATAGGAACCTAGATATGTCAACATAGACGCTGGAAGTCATCTCTATCCACAAACCAATCCAGAGGTGTGTTATCTCTTGATATACTCTCACAGAGAAACAAACCTTCAGTATCTGAAAACTGCCTACTCTTCACTTCTCAAGGAGGGAAGTGGTAACTATTAAGGCTGAGTGGTAAGACTTTTCATTGCTGTCGTGAAACTCTATATGAATTTAAGAAAAGAGGTCTATTAACTTCCATTCATCACTAGCTTTATGTACAGCATGCGTTTGAGTTTTCCAACTCAATGCATCTACAACCACATTTCTTTTTCCAGGCATATAGGATAGCTCAAAATCAATGTATTTTAGATATTCGACCCATATTCACTTCCATAGGTTCAATTCATGCTGAGAAAATATATAATTGAGGCTCTTGTGATCTATATACACCACAAAGTTCTCACCCAAGAGATAATGTCTCTAGCAACGTAAGGCATGGACTACGGCTGCTAGCTCGAGGTCATGTGTCAGGTAATTTTTCTCTTGAGGCCACAACTACTGAGATCCATACGCAATGAATTTGTCTTCCTACATTAACACTACTCCAAGTCCAATGACTTATGCATTGCAAAAGACAATATAGCCTTTTCTAGGTTCTATAAGAATTAGAATCAGTGTTAAGGCAAGCCTCCCTTTCATCTCTTGAAAGGATTTCTCACATGCTTCTGACCATGTGAACTTGACACCCTTATTTGTAAGACCATTAAGAGGAGCAGGAAGAAGAGAAAAGTCTTGTATGAAATTCCTGTAATATCCATCCATCCTAAGAAACTCCTAATATCAAACACATTCTTGGGCTACCCCCAGGAAAGTACATCACTAACCTTTTCAGGGTCAATAGATACTCTATATTCTGAAATAATATAACCCATTAAGTGGAATTTGTTAATCCAAAAGTCACATTTAGAAATATTTTCATAATTCGGATTCTCTCTCAGTGTACTCAGGACGATCTCAATATGTTTGGCATGGTTGTTATGAGTGTGCAAATACACCAATATTTCGTCTACAAATACCATGACAAAAGAGTCCAAATATTGAAGGAAAATCCTACTCATCAAAGCCATGAAAATGGTAGGTGCGTTCGTAAGACCGAACTGCATAAAAAGATACTCATACATATTATACCTACTATGAAATGTTATACAAGGTATGTCTGATGGTTTGAATCTCACCTGATGATAACCCAATCTCAGGTCAATCTTAGAGAACACCTTTTCTCCTCAGAGCTGTTCAAAGAGATCATCTATTCATGGAAGTGGATACCGGTTCTTGACCCTAAGCTGGTTCAACCTTCTGTATTCCATGCAAAAATGAAGAGTTCCACCTGCCTTTTTAGAGAAAATCACTGGTGAACGCCAAGATGATGTACTGGGTCGTATAGAAACTATGGCCTCCAGGTCATCTATTTTCCACTTGAGCTCTTGAATCTCAGTATTTCCCATCATGTATGGAGGAATGTACATCGGAGTTACACCTCTAAAAAGCTCAACTGTAAACTCAACCTCTCGCTTTTGAGGTAATCTAGAAAAATCATCAAGAAAGACTTACCTGAAACGATCAACTACTAGAGGAAAAATAGTTTGAAGCAAACCCTGATCCTTCATGAAAATATTTGAAACCTGGGTGGTCACTCCACCTAGCCCATAATGCTTCAGTCCCGCTCTCCTAGATTAGACATCCCACTTTCTTTTGAAAAGATAACTGATGCCTTCTGGGGATGTAAAAGAAACCCTTCATAAATAATAGTCTAAAATGGTGTGATTGTGGACCAAACAGTCCATCCTAATAATGACATCTAAGCCTCTCATCGCGGGAACAAAGATATTCCACAATAATGGGTAAATCTCAACCACAAGGGGACAGTCCCTGTACTAGCATATTCCCTCCATCTGTATTCCCAACGGTGTATTGAGGGTCATTACACCATAGTGATATTGTATCTCTAGTCCAAGACTTTACATGATAGATACATAAATAAAATATTTTGAAGAACCTATATCAAACAAAGCAAAGACAATAGTAGACCCTACTATAATAGTACCTCTTACAGAAGATGGCCTCACAGCCTAATCCTCGGGTATCAGCTATAAGGCATGAAACTTACTTAATCCACGACCATGTACAACAGATGGACTACCACAATCATGACTGCTCTACTAGCACTGCTGGTGATCAGGGATCAGACTACCACGACCATGACCTCCTTATAGACTAGACATGCTGGTGGTACTCCAACTTCCTTCCTGACGTGGCACAAAATCACTCGCTCCTGAAGGTGGAGATGTAGCTAATCCACTTCAACTTGAAGATGGTGGAATGGTCCTGAAAAAGCACTGAAGATACCCCATAAGGCCACAAGATTGACACTCTATAGGGTATCTATCACACTAGGACTTCTTATTCCCTGGTTTTCCACACTGATGACACACTACAGAGATATCAAACTAGATACTCGGGCTGCCATAGCCCTGAAAAAAAAAGCCTAAAGGGAACGTTTCCTTCCACAAGAAGAACTACAGGACTTACATTGAACTGATCCTTTAAAACTAGTAATCGCACCATCCCTCATGTTACTCTAAGTGATAAGGGCTAGATAAACTATTTCAAAGAATGTAGGAATGCGAAATACATTCACCTGAGATCAGATGGCATACTGGAACCCATCCTCAAAACTACTAGCACACGAAATCTCATCACCATCTAGAAGTGGTACAAAGTTCTATAAATCAGTAAAATGTTCTTAATATTCCATTAATGACATAAAACCCTACCCGAGATGCATGAACTCTCTAGTTCTATCAGCTCTTAGTGATTGAGGAAATAACTAATCATAGGAGGAAATTTAGAAGTCAACCCATATCATGCCCTGATGACGTCTGGTCTGGGTAAAAACATCCCACCAAAACTTGGCCGAATCCAGAAGCATGTATGTAGAAATCTTGACTCTTAACTCTATAAGTGTTTATAAATGCCCTGAGATAGACAGCATTGTCTCTATCCAAGATTCAATATCCTGAGAACCGCCATCCCCTAAAAAATAAGAAGGATGTTACTTCTGGAACTCGCGGGTTAAATTATCCATCATCGGTGAAACCCATGGAGAAACATTCATGGACTGCATCAGATGTAGGAAACTATCACGGACATGGGAATTAGTGCCTGTATTTGACATATCATGTGGTTCCCCAAGTGGCACTCCTGGAAGTAAGACTGGCGAATCAGGTCCCACCATGTCTAGAGCATGGTCGTCACCACCCTCCTAGCGAATGACACAAAGACGACATAGCGGAATTATTCTACAAATGACAATAACACATCTTATAACAAGCTTAGAAGCAAGGATATATCATCACTAATGGATGTTGAACGTACGAAAACTCACTACCCAAGACATACTACCCAATCTACCTGCTTAGACTGCCAGGTATTGGTATGTTCTCAAGTATATGTTTTATTTCATTTTGCAGTTAATTCTTAGGTTCACTCCTTTACCTTTCATAAACATGAAAATATAGGATAAAAATGTGCAACCAATTCATTTTTTATTTCAGGATTCACTTTATATTGGATATTCATTTCTGATGAATCAGTTCCCATACACCTATCACCAAAAACAACACCCATTTAATTATACCATAATGGCTTGACTCGGTAAATTACTCATTCCAAACCATGAGGGCCCATACACCACATAAATTGAGATAGAAAATCACTCAATCAAATCCAAAGTAATACAAGTACAATGAACTATTACAACATCACTCAACAATCAGAGGCATCTCCAGTAATGAAAAGTAGTGAAATGCACTTATATGGAATGGTAATATGCATGACATGTGAATTATAGGTGCCTATAATGATGCATGTATCAATAATCCTTACCTCATATCACTGAGACAAGGACGAAATAAATACCCAAAGAGTAATAATCAACAACACCACACAGAATGTGAGTCATCCAATGGTGAAATAATATCAACTGTAATAGGCAAAATAGAATAAAAATTGCATTATGGGTAACTTGGAGTTTACCCCAAACATGGGTTCATGACACCCAAGAATGACTTATGACCAAGTCTCAAGAATTTTTATTCTCCAATATATTTTCGGAATATATTAAAGTAAGAAAAGAAACCACCTATGATACCACTTTTTCACAACCCGGACTCAAATGCCACTTAACAGTGCCCCAAGCCCGGTGGGCCACATGGCCTCAAACTCATCTTCCCAAATGTTAGAGGTTTCCGACTAGCAACGAGGGCCTAGCATGTGTCCATGGAAAGACTATGATGCATTAGTAGAGTGTAGCATAGAAGAAGAGATATAAATGAATAGTAAATAGTGGAAGTAATATAAATAATTAGCAGAAGCAAACTTAGGTTATAGATAAACCAGAATAACAATAAATGTATCAGCTGGAACTATAATGATACAATTTCTTGTCACTAGAAAATTGGAAATCATGGATACAAGACAATAAGCATAACATGTTGCACAAGGTAAATGAAAACAAAGTCTACTCCAAGAATCCTGAGATCCTACTCAGTCATTTGATATCAATCTCTATACTATCAGCATGCAATCAAGTATTGGAAGTTGTATGCTTCCCCTTGTCAATACCTTCTATCGTGTAATCTACTACGGGTACCAAACGGCACCTGAAGAGGGTGAGAAATAAATATTAGTGGGACACCACCAATAGAGTCTATATCAAGTGACCCATGTAATGAAATATAGTTGTGTGCACGCATGTATGTAAAGTAAAGCAAGAAGTACAAAATA
The DNA here is from genome assembly GCA_963277665.1 of Viscum album. Classification (NCBI taxonomy): domain Eukaryota; kingdom Viridiplantae; phylum Streptophyta; class Magnoliopsida; order Santalales; family Viscaceae; genus Viscum; species Viscum album. The sequence goes on along the minus strand of OY728127.1, from coordinate 67,268,586 downwards.
AATAAATAACCAAGTACCTACTCCATCCCTCGGCTGGTGTCTGAACTTGTAACCAGTTTATTAATTAATAAATTACCATTTAATTTTAGTAGTTCATGTGAGGCATATCTGACGCTAACATCTTCTTATGATAGTATAAGTAGTGAAGGTCCTAAGATATAATAAGGCAACCAGATAATGATATCTAGTGAGGGAGTTCTAGGGTAAAAACCAAGGCAACGTAAACTCAGAGAAACATAACTTAGTAGTATCTAAGTCTAGAAAATGGGTAAGAGTGTAATCCTAGGATCGTAATCCCAGGCATTCAACAATAAGTTTCCTATCAAGTCCATGGTGATTGACCAAGGTAAAATAGGTCTAAGCAAGGATAGGGGCCGATGGGATTTAACCATGGAACCTACTATTCGATGCTAGATCCAAGGAGTATATCTGAGGTATCCTGTAAGAAGAAGGGACCCAAAGTTAGAATACCAGGAATCCAAGGAATTGATAAGAACCAGATTCTAGGTGGGTATCAACCTAAGAAAATTGTATCCTTGAATTTGAATGGGGTCCTGAGACCCAATGTATTCTCCTCTTAAAATCTATGGCGATCACGATTCAGTCCATTCCTATTAGATATTTTAGTCATGAAATAATTTATTTGGGTCATTTCTAGCCTTCCATTAGTGTGGATATGTCATGTAGATTTGAAACCATTGGTCCAAGCCTTGTCTTCCATTAGTGTGTATAGGCCAAGTAGCATTTAAACCATTTAATTAAGTATTAGTTATCCATTAAGGCATAGTAAATCGTTCAGGTTCACTCTTCTACCTTCCGTCAACATGGAAAGGTGTGCTACAGACATCTAACCTTTATTCAATCTCTTTTGATAAGGCCAAGTTATATACTTAGTATACTTTCCAATTTACATTTCATATTTCACATTTAAAAGACATTTTTAATCACTTACCATAGGCGGTTCAAGTTGGGAGCATACATGGTACATTCCATTAGAAAATTCTCAATAATAACAAGTCATTTATGATAATAGGACTCACGTTTATAAACGTCAAGCAAAGGGACACCCAAACAGTGGATCAAATGTGTCAAAACACTAAAAATACAATTAAGTTATAACCTTTTACATGAGGTAGATTGAGTTGTGGTTGTAACCACTAAAAACTAATCACATATTTGGAAATAGAATAATCATAGAATTATAACGATTATAATCATGACATGTTGATTTAAGAAACAGTTTCCAACGAAACTGGTGGGCCCCACACAAACCTTCCATAAATAATAAACTTTAGGTATGAGTTATAGACCACCCACCTTAGGGTTTTATGACCCTCCTCCTCCGATATCGGCCCTATATTTTTCTCGGATTGGAGTAGATCTAAGAAAAGGTGAAAAATGATCTCATGGTGATATCTAGGTCAGGAGTGAAAGAGAATAAGAACGGCTAAAGGGGACTTGAGTACTTACCGTTGCCCATCCAACGTGATGAACAAAAGCTCAATCAGATTCCGAACAAAGAATATCTCTTGATACCAATCTTTGATCTTCAAAAACCCCAAAATTGAGAGAGAACCAGGTCAATCCTGCATAATCTCGAATTTGGGAGAAAGGGGGATTGATAGATCATTAAGGGAATTTTAGATACTTTACACATGTTTTTAGCCTACACATGGTTTTTCCACATGGTTTTTCAAACCATGCAAGATTGTTTGCCTGAATTTGGGAAACGGGTGGTTCACATGTTTAGGCCACATGGCCATGCGCAAACCATGTGAGATGCCGCTGTCCAGAAAAAACAAAAACCACATTGTTAGGCAAACTCTGCGCAAACCAAGTGCAAACCATGCGACTTGGCCTGGAAAAAAGGGGGGTTCTCATGGTTATGCTTCATGTCCATGCTCAAACCATGCGATATGCCACTATCCAAAATAACACAAACTGCACTGTTAGGAAAATCGTGTGAAAACCATGAGACTTGGCCTGTTTTCCTAAAAAGTGGTGTTCCGAGCTCCAAAAAATCCATGTAAACCCTCAAAACCTTTTTTAACTCACTAGGCATCTATATTTGTTCCAAAGTAATTATTTATACCAAAAATTAAAGGATCCATACCTGGGTGAAAAACCTGGTTCTTACACTAGTGATGTAGATATTCCTTTCAGATAGATTCTGGATAGCTAGAGCTGGCAATGTGCATTTCTGGGATGTGACATCTCCATCAGCTAGAAGATACTAGTCAATAGGATCTAGACATAGGAGATATTCCCATGAATATTCTTGGGAATGTGGAAAGGGGAATCATATAGGAATAGTATATCTTAAATAGGGATGGTGTTATGTTTATGATGGGTGAAGTCACATGGTGCGTGACTTACCAACCAGATGTGCTAAGGAGTATAGGAAGCTAGATGATGGACTGCCATGGTGGAGGAAACATCATGATCATGAATCTCCCAGAAGAGGTTAGGGAGGCCCCCAGGGAGTTGGAGATGGAAGAGGGGCAGGTGGATCTCCATGATTAGGAGTTATGGGTGGTGGATGATGTTATGATATTCTTATACCACCACCATAAGGTGGCCCACTTCAGGATCGGAGAGATGTTGATCGTGGCCATGGAAAACTGTAGGAAATGAAGTATTATAACCTAGTAGTATGCGAGATTATTATATGTATGGTCTGTGTTTATTCTACTCTTACCTCAGTATTAATAGACACGTCTTTGATTCATTCCTTTTTCTTTATATTCCTAGTGAGAGATCTTGAGCTCCCCATTGAGGGGATTTCCCAACTACTTTATCTTGAGGTTATTATAGGGAAGGATTCTTATTTATCATTTATCTACCTGTGGTGTAAGTTATCGCTTGTTGGAGAGAAGTTCATGTGGGACCTTTTTCTCATCATAATAGCACTATATGACATCATACTGGTTATGGATTATTTTTACATAATCTAATCCTAGATATATTTTCATCACAAACGAATCAGATGCCATCAAATTTATGGGAAAATTTTTTCCCTTGTGAGCAAGAGAAGTTTCATGGGGGTATGAGTGGGTTTTTCAAGAAGGAGGCTACTAATCATAACCCATCAGTTAGCGAGTGTATCCCTTGGTGAAGCAGGCTCATTAAGAACCTAGGATCCTTCAGTTGTGAATGATTTCATGAATATATTACCATAGGACATTCTAAAACTAACTCTATAGTAGGGTATTTATTTTTGTATCGAATTACATCTTATTCCCTCTCGGGAATCTTATGCAGCATATCAGATGGCCTCAAATGAAGTTTGGGATCTGCGGTTGGAGTTGGAAAACCTTCGAGAGAATGGTTTCATTAGCCCCAGTGTGCCCCTAGGCCACTTCAGTGTTATTAAGAAAAAATGAGGATGGGATATTGTGTATTTATATGGATTATCATCACCTAAACTTGGAAATGATAAATAACAAGTAATTATTTCTGAGGAATTAATAACTCTTTGACAAGTTGTTTCTTCTAAAAATTAGGATGACCTTGTTTGTTTAAGGTTTAAACTTTCCAATCAGTTTGTAACAGGTTGATTAGTAGAACCAGAAATATCCAATGATTCTATATCCATTTGGACCAACTTTCCAAAGTTAGGTTCTCATTAGTTGTGGAATGATGAGGCTTAAGAATTTTCAGTGGTCCAAAGGATGGGAGGTCAGGCTCATCACACCTTTTTGGGGGGAATTATTACCTACTTCGGAACTCTCTTATATATTTAAGTTATGTTCACTAACCCTTATTAATTCACCAAAAATGAAAATGAGTTTTCCTTTAGATTTGGAAATCCATGATTGATATGTATGGGATTTAGAGAATCTTTTATATGTATTTGAGGTTCTTTATCGATGGAGAATCATCTGTATGCATTAGAGATACTTAGTCAATGGTATCCTTCAATACATTGTATAGAAATATCTTGGTCATTATGATAACCATATTGGTTTTAAAGCCACTTAGTGGGGAACATGAAGTTTCTTCTCATTCAGAAAGACAGGGATTATTTAAGAGTTGAGATCGTACACACAGATTGGATACCTACGTATCCTTGTTAAAAAGGAATCGGAACCCACGTATTTCGATAAGAAGGATATAGTTTAACATCATATGGTATGGAAAATAATTAATGAAATGTGGTCTTGAACCTTATAAAGGCTTCCTACGTACTATATTTTTAAAGTAGAGATCAAATTCCACATAGTTCGGGTAAAGAAATATGGGGTTTATGCATGGTTAATGGCCCAAAAAGAGATGTTGTGACTACTTTTACACTCTAAGCTCACATGAGTCATGCTCAGTGTGAGAAAAAAGAGGTATCAGTAAACTTGACGATGGTTCCATGAAAGATGCAGTCATGAGAAATGATGTGGGGATTACGTATGTATGACTGCCCAAATAGATGAAGACCAGGACTTACATCAGGAAAGAAGCCCAGGAACAGGGTCCAAAAAGGTATTTGTACTTTATGGAGATTTGGAGTTTTAACCTGGGGCTTACTTCTAAAAAGGAATCCCAAATTAAGAGGGACTTATGATTGGGGTTTATTCCTGGAAGGAAGCCCAAATCAAAAGAAATTAAGATTGGGGCTTACTCCTGAGAAGGAGGGCCAATGTTTAAGGAAACTATGACTGGAGATTACTCCTGAGAAGGAGCCCCAGATTAAGGGAACTTGTAACTTGGGGATTACTCATGAAGAGGATGCCCAGATTAAAGGAACTTGTAACTTGGGGCTTACTCTTGAAGAGGATGTCCATATTAAGGGAACTTGTAAATTGGGGATTACTCTTGAAGAGGATGCCCAGATTAAGGGAACTTGGAACTTTGGGGTTACTACTGAAAAGGAGGCCCAGATTAAGGGAACTTGGAACTTGGGGCTTACTCCTGAAGAGGATGCCCAAAATCAAAATATCTTCTCATCTTAAATGATGAGTTTATATAGGAAACCTTTAACCATGGTGACATAAATCATGTAAGTCATTAGGTTTTGGGAGAGGTTCTCACAGAATTCCTTTCAGATAAGGAAGCCAACAAAGGAACCATGCCATAAATGGCTTTATAAATGTGTTTGAGGGCCAATATCTTGAATAGGAGAGGTGAATGGGAGAGATTCACACAAATAAAATTGGTGCCCAATATGGCCATGCAAATAATTTGGCGCGCAAGTCTTGGTCGTGCAAGAGTACTTGTGCGACAAGGGTTTACCTTGGAGATGAAGAATCTATAAGGTAATACATGGGTGAGTCTTAACTCAAGCCTTTAGTATTATCCAAAGATGTTTCCAAAAGGGAAGCGTGCAGGTTTCATTGAAAGGGTTGGGCGGCGCGCAAGTGTTTTCACTTTTAATGAGGTATGGACACTTAGGTGTGCATGTGTTGATGAATTCTAAACACTTAGGACTTATCTTACTCCTTAAAGTCTTCCATTCTAGGTAAAAACTTACCTTAGAAGTTTTCAGAAGAGTTGATTTGAAGACTTGGGTGACCAGAGCTTGAATCTGTGTTTTGGAAAATTCGTCGTCGAAATGGGGGGCCCACAGGGGCTATTTATAGGCCACTTGGAACCTTGGGTGAAAAAAAGCATAGCGTGTGCACGTGACTTGCACGACCCATAGGTGGCACACAATTGACTTGCGCGGCGCACAGGAAACTTGTGCGACTCAATCCAAATGGGTTCCTTGTCCATGCCTTTGTCAATTTTTGATGTTCTTCAAAGGGTGACCCTATTTGTGCTTAAGGTATTCCTCTTTGCCATTCGGTGGACCCTATGATGAAAAGGAGCGTCAACAAAAGTCCCCTCTCAGAGTTGGATATGAAAATGAAATAGGATCTGGCTCTGCGGTAAAGCTGTAGAAATCAAGGATTTGTGGCACGCAAGTATGGCGTGTAGATCCTGGGGCACGCAAGTATGGAACCCAGGTGGTCTAGATCGCCTATATAAACAGTCTCACTCTCGTGAGAACTCATTCCGCTTCTAGCAGCTCAAGCTCTCGTCGTGCAGGTGCTCTGGTTTTTGGTCTTCGGTCTTCTGGATTTCTTTGTCGCGCTTCTGTAGAAGGTATTTGACTTGAGCTCCATGAATGGGGAGGCAAAATTTGCGTGACCTGATTGACTTTTGGGCCAAGTTTGGACTTGCGAGCCTTAATGAATTTTCCTTTTTTTTAATTTCCTTCATCACAATTTTACAAACCAAACTTACTTAAGAGTTGATTGTTTAATCTTTGTGCAGATTCAATGGCTCCCAAAATAATTGGATCAGCTGATGAGTTGGCCAGCAAGAGAATTGATGACATGATGAAAGTCGTTGGAAATGATTATTATGATATCTGTGACAACACTCTCCCAGATTTGGATAAGTACTTGAAGAAATATCATGCCAATTTCCCACCGAGCATCTACGTGCCTTTATATGGTCATGGTCGTATGAAAGGAGTCAACATTCTATAGGCAAAGAATTATATTCCTCATTCCTGGTTTCAGACATACACCAATTTCTCTTTGGAAAATTTCTCATTTACAGGATCATTTTCCAATGCTGGAACAGTGGAGAAGGCATTCATAATTCATCACAGCCCATGTGCTCTAGATCTGAAGACTCACAAGCCTGAGCTGCAGCCGCATTGCAATCCCTCTATTTTCTGAAATTTTCAGATGGACCAATCTAAGGGATGGAAAAAGAGTTGGGATTTTCATCCTGGAGGAGGTGTGAATCTGACTTGGATGTGGGAATATTGGGTGTGACAAACCTGTACAGAGTTTTTCGATGATCTGAAAGGAGCTGTAATATATGAAGCCGTCAGGGCTGGGCAGACATATGTTTACAGGAATGACAATTTCGTTTCGGAGTTAATCAGTTGTTGGATCCTGAAAATGAATTCTTTCCATCTGACACATGGGTAAGTAGGAATCATTTTGTGGGATGTCTACAATATTTCAAGGGCTCCAATTTGGGGAGATATTTATGAGGAATTCATCCCCCCAAGGTGACCTGGAATAATTCAGAGAAGACTCTGGCATTGTCTCGAGAGTTAATGAAACTTTTCCACAAGCTTGAGAATACCAAAACCATGAAAACCCACTCTAGAAAAGATATACATCCAGATGAGTGGATGGACATGTTTTTGGTTAAGAAGAAAGAAGAGGGACCTTCCTGCACTCATCCTACTAGTTTCCCTAGAACTGCAAAGAGGGGTGATCTGGGCACATTTTGGAAAATTTTGGAAGCATGAGAGTTTGATAGGTGGGGGTATGAAGTGAACCAGAAAATTCTAGCAAAGACCCATCTCGTAGGCTTTTTGGGCTTGTGGCTCAGTGTTTACCTTTAACCAGTTAGGGATTTGAAAGGAGGCATGAGGCTGGGGACTATTGTTTTTGCAACCAAGCTGGCTGAAAGGAAGATGGTTGGGTTAGGCACCCCAGTTTTGGAAATGATTCATAGGAGGTTACTTCATGTTTATATGGGTAACTCTCCTCTAAAAATAGTGGGACCATTCCAGGTTTTATGGGGATGGATCGCCAGTCACATCCGGACATATGTTGTACAAAGTGGGGTACAGGTTCCTGGAAGTTCTTTCTGGCCGTATGTTCATGCCTTTTCAAGAATTTATCCCTTATCCCTCAATGCATATCATATAAAAATAAGGCTGGGAATGTTGGAGGAGTTTCACTTATTTCCTTATGGAAATCCAACAACAGGCCAATTTTTTGATGATGGAGCAGCCATCCTAAAGTTAAGGGCGTACAAGTTGGCATGTACAGATGGTACACTAGCCATAAGGATTGACTGAGAAATTTTATAATAGGCATATGCTCCATACAGATTCTCATGTCAATTGAATTGTTTTTAGAAAATTACCATATCCCCTCTGCTGCATGTCAGGTTAGAGCAGCAGCCAATGGTTTCTTGTCATGTATGGTTATTGATGTCAATGGAGAATACTGGACTGGTATTTGATCTACCAGCTGTTGGAGCGGCAAGTCGATCGACTACATGGTATGCCGAGAGCTGGGTAGCATCATACCCTGAAGGGGTACTGAATTAGTCGGTCCCTTGGGTGGGGACAAAGAAGAGAACTGTTATGAAAGAAGAATTTCATCTGTAAGGCGACTCTTCTTCACCCAGAGGTGATTCACTGGGTTCCTCACCCGGGGTGGATTCACCTGATTCCCAGGATGGGGATGATGAGGCACAAAATGCTTCAATGTTTCCTCATTACAGATACAATCCTCTTTCTATAGTCAAGAGACATACTCCATCGACTCATGGTGAGTTACATCATTGAGACAATTTAGTCACCATTATTTTAAATTGCAACAAGTTTTATTTTTGTATCCTTTATTTGTGATTGTAGGAGCTGAGAAGAAGTTGAAGTCCCATATTGTAGGACCATCTTCACGGCCTTCTGGTGCACATTCTTAATATTTACAACTAGAGGATTTCCATACATGGAGGAGTTTATATTGTTATGTAGAAACCATATAGATGGACTTATGCGAAGGGTTGCATATCCCTGGAGTGGGGAATCTCTAGGCTTCCACTAACATCTGTTTTGAGGACAACCCCAATGAAGTGAGGGTTTACATCAAAGAGCTTGAAACACTCATATATGCCAATGATAAGTCAGTTCTTGTCACCAAATGGGTAAAGGAAATGATGGACCATAGTACCACTAAGGGGATTGGTCCTTCATTAGGCGAAGAGTGGCATGATTACGTGGCTCCTGAAGATGCAAGTTTTCATTTTTCTCATTTTTCTATTTTCTTTTCAATTTGAATTTAATCAAAGCTTTTTTATTTAAGGAAATAATCTTCATCATATTGTATCTTGTAAAGGAAAGAACCACTAAAATCCCGTCACCATAGTAGAGCCCTGGTGGCACCGCTCTTGGAGCCACTGAATCTCCACGTGAGTCGGGCGAAGTATCCCAAGGCCACCAAGCCATGGATAAAGAGTTAGAAAGGGATTTGTTGTCTCTGATACCTTTTTTTGGAGATGATGAATCCAGTCCACCCAAAAATGACATCAAGAAAAAGAATCAAAGAAAGAAGACCACAGTCAAATGCTTTATCGGTAGTGGTAAGTCTTTCTGGTAGTCATAAATATTAACTTATGAAAAAGTCATCAAACTTCTCTGGATTACAGGGGATTCTTAAGTTTCCACTTTATGGGAAAGGACTGACCATCCTCAGAGTACAACGGAGGATGTTGGATAATGGCTGCAAGTTCCTGCTCAAATGGTCATTCCTAAAGAAATATTGAGAGCAGATGAGCCGACATATGTTCCCAACACCGCCCCTATTTCTGATGCCAGGAGAGAAAAGGCTTTTGGTAAATTAACAAAACTTCATAGAACCTCAAATGAGACAACAAATTACTACCATTATATGATGTTTTAGGTTCAACACATGCATCAGAACATTTGGAAACCACCATAGCTGACCCCCCCCCCCCAATTGTCTCTGAAGAAGCTATCTGAGGTCAGAGATTGCTAGATGAAAGTCACGAATAAGACATGATGATTTCTCCCACTGGTGAGACTAACCTGGGATTTGGGATATCATTGGATAAAATGATGAAACATGGCATGTCCTTTGAAGAAATTTTAAATCATGTTAAATTACCATTTTATTTAGAAGATTTTGGAGATCTAGTTATAGAACCAACTAGACGTGAGTTTCATCATTTGCCCTTTTAATATTCTCATGATTACACTTCTAAACTTGTTTGGTCAAGAATGTATAGTTACATATAAAGAGACAGTTGAACCAACAATGCTTGCAAGGGGTGTAGACATTGATGTCAACCCTATTATTGCAGAAACACTAGATCAGGTGGAACTTAATGTGGAATACCCTTCTGAAACCCATCCTGGAAATCCTATTGAAGTTAGGAAAGATGGGAAGGAGTCTTTACAAGTTTCTGATCTACTTTTAGGTAAAATATGATGATATTTGAGGCTTAATTAACCTGCAATACAATCAATCAACTTTTACAGTCCTTTGAAACTAACCATACTTTCAGTTGACCAAACAGGGCTGTCAACTTCAATATCTAGATATAGAGGTGAAGCCTTAGCCTCAACCCAAACAGTAGCAGAAGATGAAGCAACCATGGTCATGGAAGGAGTAGAACTGGGAACTTCCTTAAGTGCATTAATCCCATACTATGTTCCTCCCTGTGATAGCGATGTTGAATCAGACCTGGAGGTGGAAATGGAACTCCAATTCTCATGTCGCATGGCATGGAAAAATATATGGAAGATAATATCTGAGGTGCATCTTGAAGAGATTCCTTAGAAAATTCCAAGACTCTCATCCCTATTCATCATGCTGGGACTTGGCAGTTTTGGATATCAAGAAATCCATGTTGCAGTGAAACAAGTCATTCAAAAGAGGGAGCAAGAGAAAAAGTGTCTTCAAGACCTGATTAGAGCATGATTGCTAATCAATACCAGTAAATTCCAGGTTGCAGTGTCTCGAGCTGAGGTTGATCATGCTGAAAAGATGAAGTAACTGAAACAAAATATCAAGGAGAATATTTTCCAGCAGTTTCACCTTTAGCAAGAGCTAGATGCTATTACTGGGGAGCTTGACCAGCTTCATAATTCATTAGAAGAAGTCCAAGAGGATGGTATAAAAGCCATCAAAGATGCCAAATAAGAACTTCTTCAAGCTGAAGAGGGTGAATCTGGTTAGGTAAATGAACTTCATGTGGCTACTGATGAAGCTCAGGATGCTGTGTAACATATGAGAATTCATGTTGAAAGTCTTCTGTAATTTCTGAAAATAAGAGAAGAGACTCCAGTCTGTGGATGTTCTTCTAATCTTGTTCATCAATGAAAAACAGCTCATCTTCAATCATTTGTACCTTTATAGTTTGATTTTTACTAGGTTTATATAAAAAACCCCAAAAACTTTATCTTTTAATTTCTCAATATTGCATAAATCATACAAAATGTACATTTAGTGAGCTGAGACTTGACTTTTGTTCAGAGTACCCTTTATAGGTGCCCAATTTAATGAGTACCATGTCTTTTGTTATTGGTAGTTTAAATTATTGCATGTTGGACTATAAAAAGGCTAATATTTAAGGTCGAATATCTTGGACCGAATGGATGATATTGACTCAATTCTTGACATTTGTTTTGGAAACCTATTACCATATTCAAGTATGGAGGGGGGAAATTGTAAATTGTGACTTGAGAAATTTTGAATCAGAGGAATGACATGGGAAAAAAGCTAAAAGGAATTAGAGGATGTATTTAGTAAGAATGAAGTTACCACTACTTGACAACCCTGTTATGGGGGCTGAATTATGCAGGGCCAACTAGGGCATAAGCTGCATAGTGAAATAATAGCATCTTTTGGCTGACAGTTCCGTTATGTAGACAACTTATACAAGGCCACCTAAGGGAACATGATCCATAGTCAGGAAAAATAACTCTCAAAAATTTAAATTTCTATTACTAAAAGCCAAAGACTGTTTAATGTGGATTCAAATTTTCCAAAGCATAGAGTCTACTTTATGGAGAAAGGTAATTAAATATGGATAAGATATTTCCAATCAGAATTGTCAAAGAATTAGAGGTATGTGACTTCTACAAAGGTCTGACCCAAAAGTAGGAAAAAGGTATATGTGGTTTTAAATCATATGACTAAAATCAGAGATAGAAACATTATACGACATAATATTTCCAGATCATGAGGAAGAGTATGGAACAAATATGTTAAGGATGGAAAACAAAATTTGCAGATCCCTACATATCGTTGTTAAGACTAATAGGGACAAAAGAGGATTCTCCTAAGAATAAAATTACCAATACTTGAAAAACCCATTATGGGGGCTGAATTATGCCGGGAAAACTAGGGCATAAGCTACATATTCAAATACTAGCATCTTTTGGCTGACAGGTCCGTTATGTAGAAAACTTATACAAGGCCACCTAAGGGAACGTGCTGCATAGTCAGGCAAAACAACTCTCAGGTATCAGAAATTTTGTGACTAGAAGTCAAGAAAAGGGTTATGGAGATCATGAATATTATTTGTATGATGTTATGGTTGTGTCCTGAATTGAGATTCTGGATTTCACTACGTATCTCATTAGGATGATAATCAAGCCACATGTGGTTCTTAAAATACATTTTAATGCCATGCAGGACGATAGCATGGACGATCGTAGTTTAGCGTCATAAAGCTCAGACCATAGTGAGGGAGACACATCGTGCATTTGTTATAAACCTGATAAAAATAAAAGACCAGGGTGTTCCATATCACATCATGTGCTCCCAGGGGGACTTTTTTGCCAACGGACTAAAAGTGGAGTTTGGGGTTAGGCCCAAAGGCTTGAGGATGGACTCAAGGAATGCTTGAACGTTCCTACGTATCCCATGAGGATGGGAATCAAGCAACACGTAGTTCTAGAAATAGCCTTTGTACAGATATGGTTCATACATATGAGGGGTAAAGAGGACTTTATTGCAATTATGGCGGGACCCAAGATTAAAGACTTGGGTGTCACTATGTATCTCATTATGATGACAATCAAACCACACGTAGTTCTTGAAACATGACATGGTTGAAGACAATGTCAATGATGATTCCTCTCAAGTGAGGGTATCAGGAATTGTTGAAGTTTATTTTCATACAGGACAAAAGTGCAAATAATTTAAGGTCATATGCATGGACGCGTGCTATGTTGTTTAATGTCTTGTAGCAAGGACAATGGGGAACTATATAGTTTAACATCATATAGTTAGGACGATGGGACATACACATTGTAACGTTATGTAGGATGAAAGGGAACCAATATGAATAAAACGGCTGATGGGGACTTCACGGATCAACATCGTATGGGATGAATGTGAATTGATGTGAAGAAAGTTGTTTTAGGCTTGAACCTTAGGAGGTTTCCTACGTACCCAACCTAGGAGGCAAGGATCAAAGTCTGTGTAGTTCATTTGAGAGGGATTTGGTGATCGGGGTGTACCTGAGGACAGCAACCCGAAGATAATGATTGGACTTAAGCATGATTGGCAACCCAGAGAAGATTTCATGGTAAAAGCTTAATCTAAGCTCATGTGAGTCATGGTCGGTGCGAGAAACAAGAAGATGCAATAGACCTGATGATTGTACCATGAAAGATGTGACCATGAAGGATGGTGTGGGGCTTATGAATGATTAGCTTCCTGGGGCACGCATGGAAACAGAGACAATTGTGCAAGCGGTGATCACAGTTTAATTTCATGTATCACATACTTTGTGTTCTTGGCAGTTTAATGTCCTGCATCTCGGACGATGCATAGTTTAATGTCATGTTGGATGAAAGGGGGACACCGTTTAACATCATGTTGGACAATAGAGAGGGGCTATGCAGTTTTATGTCCTCTATCAAGGACAAGTGTTGTATTTTTGTTACACAAAATACTTCTTCAATAATCTTACAGTGGTTGGATTTGTAATGAGTTCCCCATCCATTGAGATTAAAGAATAATCTCTATCAGAGTATACCTTATCTATTGAGTATGTTCCTTCCCACTTTGGATACAGATCTGGAGGCTTCCTTCTTAGTATCATTGGGGTTTTGAGGACCAATACCAATTCTCCTTGAATGAATGAATAAAGACGAACTTTTTTATCGAAATATCACGTTATTCGATTCTGATAGACTTAAAAATGGTGCAGTGTGCACAATATTTTTTCATCTAGTTGTTCCAATTCATCCAATCACTTTTGAGATTGTTCATCTGTAGATAACTAATAAAAAATTGAAACTCTAAGCGGAGGTAATTGGACTTCAATAGGAAAGACTGCTTCCGTCCCATATACCAATGAATATGGAGTTGATCGTGTAGCAGTGTGGGTGGTAGTCTGATAAGCCCATAGAGCATGAAAAAGTCTATCAGGCCATGACTTCATATCTTTATCCACCATTTTTTGAAGTATGTTTGAAGGAGTCTTATTGAAAGCCTATCCATGGACATTGGTCGCTACATGATACTGAGATAAATGGTTGGATCTGATATTGTATTCTTGATAAAATTTTCTTACCTCGGACGAAAAAAAGTTGATGCCATTATCCGTTAATATGGTATGAGGGACACCAAATATGGTAATGATGTTGGACTTGACAAAGCTAACAATGCTTTTAGCACTGAATTATTTGAGAGGTATTACCTCTGACCATTTGGAAAAGAAGTCAGTGGAAGTAAGAATATACTTAAACTGGTTAGTTTTAGCTGGAGGATAAGGTCCTTCTACATCCATTCCCCTTGTAGAAAATGGCCAAGAGTATTTAGCCGTATGAAGCAAATCTAGGGGTTGATGAATGAAGTTGACACATATTTAGCAATAATGACACTTTTTAGTGAAATCAACACAATCTTGTATCAATGAAGGCCAGAAGTATCCAAGCCTTTGAATTTGACCAGAAATTCTATGTCCAGACTGGTGGGCACCACAAACTCCTGCATGTACTTCAATCATGACAGCCACTGTCTCTTCACCATCAATACATCTGATGAGAATTCTATCAAAACCGCGCTTGTAGAGAATTGTTTTTTGATCTGGGCTATCATAAAGAGTAAAATTGACCACACATCACTGGACTTGTTCGTTCCCGGCTCTATCAGGTGGGAGTGTTTTGTTTTGAAGGTATTCCATGATAGGTGTCATCCATCCTGTAGTGTGACCATATGGTTTAGAAATGGGACTAATTTCATTGATTTCCTCTGTTTTGATTAGAACATAAGGTGAAACTATTCGAAGGTGGGCAATACTAATTATTGTTTCATCTCGATTTGGATCTTTCAGGGTTGTGGCAACATTAGCCAGTGCATCAGCTTGGTCATTTTGTGACTGTAGGACATAAGAAAATGTCGGTTCTGAGGGAAATTCTGCCATTAACTCTCTGAAATAATCACACAAAGGGATTCACTCCTCTTTTCTGATGGCATAATCTCCATTGACAAGTTTGATTACCAAATCTGAATCACCTTTTACCTTCAAGTGATTCACCTGTGCCTGAAACACCAATTCCAAGCCTATGATTAGAGCTTGATATTCTATTTCGTTGTTTGTACCTCCTTCCAACAACAATAAGGAATAGGGTAGTCCTACCTTTTCTGAGGAAATAAACATGATTCCAAACCTAACTTTGTTAAATTTAGAATATTCTATTTTCCTCCCTATTGGACTTCTGGAGGCACAATCGAAGTATATTTCCCATGTCTGTGAATTATCTTGAATAGATAAGTCTTCCTCATCAGGAAGTTCAGTATTTGTAGATGTATCTCCTATAGATGGGTGTTCAGTAAGGAAATCGGCCAGAGATTTTCCCTTTATTTCCTTTTGAGACACATATTGGATATCAAACTGCTGCAAAATAACTACCCACCTTACCAGACATTCTATAAGTATTGGATGACTAAGGATAAATTTGAGTGGGTTATTGCGAGATACCAATTGGACCTCACGATATTGTAGGTAGTGTCTCAATTTCTGAACTACAAAGATTAATGCTAGGCAGCACTTTTCAATACTTGAATATAGAGTTTTTGCCTCATGCATAGTCCGACTGAGATAGTAAAGGTTGTTTTCATTTCCAATATAATTATTTTGGGAAAGGAAGGCACCCAATGATCGCTCTAAAGCTGTCACATAGTGAATAAGTGGTATTCCTTCAACGGGTGGAATTAATATTGGTAGACTCAAGAGATATTTCTTGAGAATATCAAATGCTTCTTGACATTCTTCAGTCCACTGGTAGGTGACTCCCTTCTTCATTAATTTGGTGACGGGTAAACACTTGCCTGCCAAATTGGGAATGAAACGCCGAATATAGGCCAAGGGAGCTTGAATTCCTCTTAATTCCTTTAAATTTCTAGGAGGTGTTATGTCAAGGATTGATTTTGTCTTCTCAGGATCAACTTCGATACCATGAGGGCGTACAACAAAGCCATGAAATTTTCCTGAAGTTACCCCGAATGCACATTTCAAGGGGTTCATCTTCAAATTATGTTGTCAAAGTTTGTTGAATATGATTTCAAAATTATACAAGTGATCAAGAAATTGTCTGGATTTAACCACCAAATCATCCACATAACATTAAAAAAATTTCCCTAAAAAGGGTTTGAATATATGGTGTATGGCACGTTGATATGTTTCACCTGCATTCTTCATGCCAAAGGGAATTACCCGATAGCAAAACACACCTTGAGGAGATCTGAAGGATATAGACTCCTTATCTCTTGGGTACATTCATATCTGATTGTACACAGAATAACCATACATAAAGGAAAGAGATTCATAGCCAGCCGTTGCATCAATTAAGAGTTCTATGATCAAAACTGGAAAATCATCCTTGGGACAATGCCGATTAAGGTCTCTAAAGTCAATGAAAACTCTAATTTGTCCATTCTTCTTTTTCACATGGAAAATATTTTCCATCCATTTGGGATATTGAACTTCTCTGATGAAGTTATCCTTGATAAGCTTATCAACTTCAGCTTCAATTTTGGAGTCATAAGTTGGGTGTGTTCTTATTGCTACTTGCTTGAATTATCAATGTTCTTCTGGAAAACCCAAATGATGAGTGGAAACATCAGGATAAAGACCTGGAATTTCTATATAATTCCAAGAAAATACATCTCGATTTTGCTTTAGAAATGAATTATACATTTCTTGCTCTTCAAGAGTCATGGCTGCACTAATTAAAGTATGGCGTGGATCTTTTTTTATACCCAGATTTATTTCTCTAAGTTCATCCACAATGGTAGAGATACCCTCTTTAAATGATGGAGGAGAATCCCTGAGATCTTCCTCTTCTTCTTCAATATGTATCACTTATTCTATTTATACTTGAATAGTAGATGACGAAGCATAATTTCCATGGTCAGGGGAGAATTTAAAATTTGAACATCTTGAAGAAGAGGCTTCCATTTCTGACCCTATTGATGATGAAGGGTCTTCCTGGGATGATAGAGAGGAGATGATTTATTGAGAATCAACATCATTTTTTTCCTCTGGTATTGCTATAACTTCTTCTGGCCTAGTTGATGAAGTATAGAATTGCTGGATTTCAGTGGATGAAATGAAGACATCTCCATTTAAGCTTCCATCACTTCTTGGAAAATCAATAATTTCTCCCATGTTGTCTGGCTTGGTTGTCGTAATTGACATTATGGAAGCTTCCATAAGATTGTTTGGATTTAGGTATATCCTGTCAATTTGACTGATAGGCAACACATAATCTGTACTCACATGTATGAATGGGTTTACTGGAATCTTTTCCAACACATTTGGGGCATTAATTTTGGTGACCTTATTTGTCATGGATTTTTTCTTTCCTTCCATGTGATATAATTCTACCTCAATGTACTGAGTTTCACATGTTTTGAATGGGTCATTGTCACCATACTATGTCCCAATTTGACCATTGAAACAATATTTGAGACTTTAAGGGTATGAAAAAGGTACGGTCGCCGGTTGATGTAGCCAAGGTCTTCTTAGAAAAATGTTGAAGGTTGTGTCCTGACGAACAACCATGAAATCTGAATTAGACACAAGGTCTCCAAAATAAATTTTTAGTGTAATTTCGCCAAGAGGTTCTTGTTCATTCTTATCATATCCTTGCAACATAAAAGTAGAAGGAGATAAATCAGATTCGGTGATCCCCAATCGATGAAGTGTACGAATATGAATGAGATTGACTCCTGATCCATTATCAATGAAAGCTCTCCAGATGTCTATATCATTGACTTTTCTAGATAGATAAAAAGGTCTAATATTTCCATATACAACATCATATTCATATTCATCTGTAAAAGATATCGTTGCATGGAATTCTGCAGGGTCATTCTCTATATGGTAGACCTTAGACGCATCAATTTTAGTTTTGAATTCTTGAGGACTTGACAAAGCCTCAATAAGCACCTCCCGAAGATCTTTTGATATATTCAAGGCATCCAAAATTGATAAATTGGCAGGTAAATGGGACAAATGATTCAAGATATCGTACTTTTGGTCCAAAGGTCTACGTTTCCCATCATGAAAATGTGGTTTTGTAGGTGCCTTGGAAGTTGATTCTTTGGTAGTAGATGCATTCCGTATCGGGGTAGGAATTAGAAACACTCCTGGATTCAGTAGATTAGACTGACTAGGTCTATCTATTTACTGAGAGGAATAAGGTGTAACCTCTAACCGGTCCTCCAAAATAACTCTGTTAGGACCGAATCTGCCATGTGTGGAAGAACTTTATTGTTCCTATTGAGCCCGCTGAAGGAATTTTCCACGAGTTTCTACCACATATAAAGTTCTAGCAGGGGTAGGATTGAAATAGTGGATTCTGGAATATCCACATCGTCCCTTGTATCCTAGACCTCTGCCTCTTCCTCTAACTCCTCTATTAGATATAGGGAAATTAGGCTCATCGTGATCGAAACTATCATTGGAAAAGGGATCTGTTAAATGAATCATGTTAACAGAACTGAAAATGAACTCTTCATCTAATGAAGATTCTACCTGATGAACCAGTTCAGGTTGTTCCGTTTGGTGGGGTGTTGCCCATGATTTTGAAGAAAATGGCATAAAATTTTCCAGATTCAAAGACAACTTAGGTTTTGACATGATCTCATCCTCTTCTGACTGCTCTTCTTTCTTCAAATTATGCTACTTCTTTGAGAATTTTCCTTCCGATGAAGGGCGTTTTGTTGTGGCAGACATAGCAGAAGACACAATTGGTTGATTTAATTGTGTTCATAAAATGGCATGAGTTCAGTTGATCATTTTCCTGACCATCCAATCATCATATTTCTGTGCATTTTTACTTTTTTAATTTTTGTCATTCGCCTTCTTCCTCTGGAGCAGTAGCAGTAACACATGCTACCTGGGATGAAGAAACTTTTTGTTTTACTTTTCCAGATTCCACCATCATTTGCAGGAGGTATTTGAAGAAAAAACACTCCTGAATGGGATGCACCAACATTTGAAGAAATGGGGAATAGTTGAGGAGGTATTAATCTTCTTCCTTGTTCGGCCTTTTGGTCCTTCACAACTGAAACAGATTGTTTTCCAGAGCTGAGATGAAGTACCAAGAAACATGTTCATTCTAGAAAGAATAAACATTGTTCATTAAATCCTCAAACTATTTCCACCTTTGATCTCTTTAATAATATTGACGAGGCAGCCATTATTGTTGACGCTCAGGAGGTGGAGCCCTTAGATGTGATGAAGGTTTTGAAGTTGAAGAAGGTACCGGTGCATGTTTAAGAGTAACTGTAGCAGTCTCTACTTTCCCTATTCTTCTTCCCAGAACTGATGGAATTATACGAGTTTTACCCTTAGTCTTTATAAGAGAGTCTTCTATCTACTAAGCAATTAAAGTAAAGTCTCGAAACCCTCTTGTGTATTTCATAAGGATCAACAGTGTCTGTATTTCATCACGAAAATTTTCCACACAGATTGGTAGCAACTCTTCTTGAGGGAGTTCTAAACTTAAGGAATATGTTAATCCCTTCCAGAGAGAAATGAAATTAAAAACTCTTTCTCTCTCCCTTTGTTTACAATTGGTAAGTTCAGAAATTGTTATCTTTGGTAATGTTGATCTAAATTGAATAAGGAACCTTTGACGGAGATCTTCCCACCCGGTAATTGACCGAGATTGCAAACTTGTATACCATACAAAAGAAGGTCCTTGTAATGACTGCACAAAACACATGAGATTAACTGATTCTTATTGTTGAGGAGTTCCCATCATAGGATCAAAATGAGAAATAAATGTGTTAAGTGTTGTTCTGGATCTCCTGAACCATTAAAAATTGGGAATGTGGTATTCTCAAAATCTGATGGGGGGGGATTGCATCCACCCATTCAGGGTAAGCTCTCTTTTCTGGTTGAACTTGTGCATGCTTTCCTTCCATAGATTCCAACCGAGCTGTTAATGACTCAATGGTAGTCATTAATTTTTGAGAAACATCTGGTTGAGCTTGGACATGAACAGGTGCAATAACTGGAGTTTGAACGGGCATGGTGACTGGTAGTGCCACTGATGGTAGTATTTTTGGTTGTGGTCACACATGACCCATAGGATTATACATATGAGGGTGTACTTGTAAAGGGGGATATTCTTGATCCATCCCAATTGCTATAAAAAAGTCCCTTGATTGATTAACTATAGCATGCTTAGGAGGAAGACTACCTTGAAGTAGTTCTACATTTACCCTCCTTAACTCCTTCATTTCTTCTTCTTTTTTTGTGAACATTTACTCTAATGATATTGATTATCCTTCTCCAGAGGTAGAGTGGGATGTAACCTGACTTTTACCATTTTCCTTGGCATGTGACTTTCTGTACTATGGAAGGGCATTACCCGAAGGAATGTCTTGCCTCTGGGAAACCCTCTGGCTTATGGTACGCACACCTCCTTCATTTTTTTCCATGTGTACAGCCTCTTGAATAAGAACTTCTTCATATGATCCCTCTGAGTGAGCCTCCTATTCTAAGGGATCAGTGATAATGGAGTTAATGACCTTTATTGATGCATAACTCATTGTATCCCTTTAGTCATCATTTTTGCGATACTGTCATCTTCCATGTCCTTTACGATACATTTCCTTTTGTTTGGTTGATCCCTTAGGAATTTCTTGATGAACTGTAATTTGGAGGGAATTCCCTGATAATTCGACTCTGCATTCCTCTTGTGGATTCTTTCCTAATCAAGAGAAGACTGATTTTCATTGAGGAATAGATTGAGAATTTGAAAAGGTCCCCAGTTCGGTGGACTAGGTCTATTCCAGTTTTTCCTCTTCAACTCCTCAAATCATGTCTGTCAATGCCGATTGTTGGATTAAAAGAGTCCCCATCCTGGAAAGCTAATGTGGCTCTTGAGCTGCTACATCTAAAACTTTCTTAAAATCTCTCCTGATTTTGCATATTTTAGTCTATAAATTAGCCGGATGCATCATCTTACATCCACTAAAATCACCTGGCTCAGATGACCATTGGATTATTTCTGAAACCTCTGTCACCTAATGGTGTGCATGCTCTAAACGATAAGCTTGTTCGATATTCTCATTTTCTTGATGTAAGAGTAATTCGGCAACTTGTTCTTTATATTCCTAACTTTGGGAAGAACTAGTTGAGGCATGTTCTTGATCAAACCTTTGTTTTCACACAAAACTAGTAAGATGTGGCCAGTCATGGGAAATAACATTGCATAAGGCCACTTTTTGCAGGATTTGTTGACTGGGGAGCACAGTAAAATGCAATGCTCTATGAACACCCCACCCCCTGATATGAATGCCATATGGGTCATTGGTAATTAACTATCACAACCTTTTTAATGCACCAATGCATGTATGCTGAAGAGCTCTC
This sequence comes from Viscum album, assembly GCA_963277665.1. Taxonomy (NCBI): domain Eukaryota; kingdom Viridiplantae; phylum Streptophyta; class Magnoliopsida; order Santalales; family Viscaceae; genus Viscum; species Viscum album. The sequence goes on along the minus strand of OY728127.1, from coordinate 67,247,202 downwards.
TATTTCTTTTCATCCTTTGGATGTTGGGAAACTGAGAGAGATGCCAAGTCAATTTGGCATTGCAACCCTTCTATTTTCTTGACATGGTTTTCATATTCATCCTAAGATAATATTTTCTCTTTTAAGTGACAAATAGTTTTTCATATGTTGAGATGAATATCGTGAATACAATCTTCTGTCAATGTTTCTGGAATATCATACTGAGAGTCAGCCAAAGGCCAAAACATGACTGGTATTTCACCTTTCACCAATTTTTTTCTCATATTCAGCACTTCCTCTTTGTCATTTGATGAAGCTTCTTCTACTTGATTGGACCAAAGATGGTGCTTCTTTATTGCTTCATCAGATTCAACAATATTGGTGGAGAATTCATTTGTCAAATTAGAAGATAAATGACCCGGGGGTGGTTCAGAGAATGACCAACACCCCCGGGCTATCTTCTGATTGAGAAAGTATTTCACCTATTAGAAGTATGGAATTAGACATGACTGGCTTTGCATTTGCAAGTGCCTCAAGATAATAGGGCTTTCTCATTACTGCATTGTCCATTGAAGAATCTTCCAGGAAATGTGAATCACTACTTCGGAGAGGACTTTCGTAGCAAAATTCATCATCATGGGGAGGACCACCATGGTGGGTTACAGCAAAAGATGAAACCTCTTGCTCCTTCTTCTTTTGGCCATGCAGAGGGTTATCATGGCTCTCATCTGAAGATGATACTTCGAGATTGACCGAATTGTCATGACACAAGCCTTTATGAGGAAGTGTCTGATGAAGACCTTCGGAATTATTGTTATTACTTCCGGAATCTGGAAATGAGAGAGTAGAATCTTGAGTTACAATAGACAGTTGTCTGAGGGATTCAAGAACTCCAGCATTGAGAAAGGCTTTATTGAAGATTGGCTCTTGGTTTTTCAATTGTGCTAGATGGGTCTTTTTATTAGACGCCTTCTTACTCACTTTGGAAACCACATGTTGATGAAAGTGGTTGTTATGGGAAGATGTATGTGCCTACTTAGGAGAAATGGTCAGGTTAGACTGACTATCTCCATTTAAATCGGGTGTATGTGCCCAACTTGATTGTCCGTATGACATGGGGGAGTATGCCCCATGACCCTCCTGGACTGGAACAGAGGTGTGTATCTACTCCGGAGTGACATGTTGATGAGTCACTCCACTAATAGGTATAGAATTAAGTTTCTTTCCCTGTGATTTCGCTAAAGTAGTTATAATATTCTGACAGGTCTCTAGAATATGGGTAGGTATTTTCTTCTTCTCTTTCACCATTTTCATAATATTATTGGTGACTTCAGCTACCGGAATGGGAATATGTGTCCATTCCACACTTGGAGTAGGTGTGTGTTCCTGCTCCTGTCCTCCTTTTCCTGTCAGTGAATTCTGACAGTACTCATGTGTGGGGGAAAAACTTGTGTATACCTCTTGTTTGCCATTGGAGCATTCCAATTGACATCTCCGAGTGCTACCAAATGAGACTATTGGTTAGACTGATGAATTGTAGGTGTATGTGCCTGCTGATTATTCTCTACCAAATATGATTGATAAACTTTTTTCAATACTTTCATATGAGACTGCTGACATAATTAATGAGTGTAAGCAGGTGTATGTGCCTGTTTATAGGTGGTCACCACATTTGATTGGAGAGATTCTTTGGTTGTAGTTAGACGAGCCTGCAGAATAGATGATGAATTATAAATAGGTGTATGTGCCTGCCTATAGAACTCTGTAGAAATTGCCTGGTAGGATTGGTGTGTTACTGCCAGAATATTCTGCTGGGCAGTGGAATTAGGATGGACGAGTGTATATTCCCGCTCTTTTTTTGCCATCAAGTTAGGTTGATGGACTTCCCCGAAGAGGGCAGAGGTAAGAACCTGCTCCCTGTTGGCCGAATTTTTCCTCTGAAGGTTCGTCTTTCAGGCTCGGGTCTGAGGAACCTGATCTGAACGCCTAGAGGTGATACCCTCATCATGTTAAGGGTGCACTACCGCATGAGTCTGGCAGCGATTATTGGTGGGATTCCTCAGTAAGGACTCATGTATTCTTGAACAGAGGCCTTGAGTGACTTCTTCATTCACCTACCTGTAAAATGGGAGGTACTGGTAGTTGCGTTCTGAGGATAATGACCCGAAATGGTTGGAGACTATGGTTGGAACCACCTTCTTCTTGACCACTGGTCGTCACTGTCGGGACAACCAGGGTGAGTTATTAACTTAGAGGGCTTGTTGAGAGGCCTCCAAGGTCGGTACGGTACTGTGTTGATAGTTTTTCCTCACCAATGCATTCGAGACCCAACTTTGAAGACGCTGAGTAGGTGATGTCATCCTCAGAGAGGATGAGGATCCAGCAGGAGTAGTGGTCGAGACATTCATAGGTGTGAACTTTAAATAATCCATACTGTGTTGCAGAGATATATTCGAAAAGAGTTCATGTTTGATATAGTAGACATAATCAAGATAGGTTTGTCCACACTACATCTTTTGGATGATCACATATGTTATTGATTTCTTTGTTGGCCCTCATATTGAGTTTAATAGAGGCGTAACAAATAAGTAAAACATCATTTAACATAGTTAAGGATTCACATTGGGTTCACCATTTTTTGTTTCTTCTAGAAATTGGGATGACCTTGTTTGTTTAAGGTTCAAAATTTCCAATGGGTTTCTAACGGGTTTATTCGTAGAACTGAAAACATCCAATGATTCTATTTCCATTTGGACCTACTTTCCAAAGGCAGGTTCTCATTAGTGGTGGAATGATGAGGTTTAAGAATTTTCATTGGTCGAGAGGAAGGGAGGTCAGGCTCATCACACATTTTTTGGGGGAATTATTACCTACTCTGGGACTCTCTTATAGATTTATGTTATGTTCATGAATCCTTATTAATTGACCAAGTAGGAAAATGAGTTCTCTTTAGATTTGGAAATCAATGATTGATATGTATGGGATTTAGAGAATCTTTTATATGTATTCGAGGTTCTTCATCGATGGAGAATCATCCGTATGTATTAGAGATTCTTAGTCCATGGTATCCTTCAATACATTGTATAGAAATATCTTGGTCATTATGATAACAATACTGGTTTTAAAGACACTCAGTGGGGCACTTTAAGTTTATTTTCATTCAGAAAGACTAGGATTATTTCAGAGTTGGGATCATACCCGCAGATGGGCTGCCTATGTACACTTGTTAAAAAGGAATCAGAACCCGCGTAGTTCGATAATAAGGATATAGTTTAACGTCATATGGGATGGAAAAGAATTAATGAAAGGTGGGCTTGAACCTTATAAAGGCTTCCTACATACTCTATTTTTATGGAAGAGATCAAAGTCTACGTATTTCGAGTAAAGAAATATGGGGTTTATGAATGGTTAATGTCCCAAAAAAGAGATGTTTTGATTACTTTTACACTGTAAGATCACATGTGTTATGCAAAGTGTGAGAAACAAGAGGTATCAGTAAACTTGACAATGATGCCATGAAAGTTGAAGTCATGAGAAATGATGTGGGGCTTATGTATGTATGACAGCCCAAATAGAGGAAGACCAAGACTTACATCAGGAAAGAATCCCAAGAACAGGGTCCAAAAAGGTATTTGTACTTTATGGAGATTTGGAGTTTTAACCAGGGGCTTACTCCTAAAAAGGAATCCCAAATTAAGATGGAATTATGATTGGGTTTTATTCCTGAGAGGGAAGACCTAATCAAAAGAAATTAATATTGGGGCTTACTCCGGAGAAGGAGGCCCAATGTTTAAGGAAACTATGACTGGAGCTTACTCCTAAGAAGGAGGCCTAGATTAAGGGAACATGTAACTTGGGGATTACTCCTAAAGAGGATGCCCATATTAAGGGAACTTGTAACTTGGGTCTTACTCCTGAAGATGATTCCCATATTAAGGGAACTTGAAACTTGGGGCTTACTCCTGAAGAGGATGCCCAGATTAAGGGAACTTGGAACTTGGGGATTACTCCTGAGAAGGAGGCCCAGATTAAAGGAATATGGAACTTGGGGCTTACTCCTAAAGAGGATTCCCAAAATCAAAATATCTTCTCATCTTAAAGGATGAGGTTATATAGGAAAACTATATCCATGGTGACATAAATATTTTTAGTCACGAGGTTTTGGGAGAGGTTCTCATAGAATTCCTTTCAGATAAGGAATCCAACAAAGGAACCATGCCATAAATGGCTTTGAAAAGGAGTTTGAGGGATAATATCTTGAAGAGGAGAGGTGAATGTGGGAGAGGCACACAAATAAAGTTAGCACGCAAGTATGGCCACGCAAATAATTTGGTGCACAAGTCTTGGCCGCGCAAGTGTACTTGCGTGGCAGGGGTTCACCTGGGCGATGAATAATCCATAGGGTAATACTTGGGTGAGACTTAACTCAAGCCTTTAGTATTATCCTAAGATGTTTCCAAAAGGGAGGCACGCAAGTTTCATTGAAAGGGTAGGGAGGTGCACAAGTGTTTTCACTTTTAAGGAGGCCTGGACACTTAAGCGCGCAAGTGTTGATGAATTATAAACACTAAGGCCTTATCCTACTCTTTCAAGTCTTCCATTCTAGTTAAAAAGTTACCTTAGAAGTTTTCGGAAGAGTTGAGTTGAAGACTTGGGCGACCAGAGCTTGAATCCGAGTTCTGGAAAATTCTCCCTTGAAATGGGGGGCCCACATGGGCTATTTATAAGCCACCGATCACCTTGGGTGAAAAAAATAATAGGGCGTGCAAGTGACTTGCACGACCCATAGGTGGCACGCAAGTGACTTGCACGGCCCGCAGGAAACTTGCACGACTCAATCCAAATGGGTTCCCTGTCCATGCCTTTGTCAATTTTTGATGTTCTTTATAGGGTGACCCTCTTTGTGCTTAAGGTATTTCCTTTTTCCATTCGGTGTACCCTATGACAAAAAGGAGCATCAACACCAGTTTAGAGGTGTGAGTTTCTTATTGACGAAATATCATAGTTCTAGCTTCCACCAGTTGAGGGTTTGTGAGGATGATATTCGGAAGATGGAATACTAATATCACTATAGACACAATGAGTTCCTAGTGATTCCCTATGGTGTGATAAATTCCTCTGTCGTGTTTATTTATTTGATGAACCAGATTTTACAACTATACCTGAACCAATTTTTGGTTGTATTCATTGATGACATACTCATATACTTTGTGCTATAGGAGGAGCTTGTAGTGAACTTGAGGATGGTCCTACAGTTTCTTTGAGAGCCCCAACTTCATGGTAATATATAGAAGTTACTATTCTGGATTCCCAAGGTTCACTTCTCGGACCATGTCATTTTTTATCATGGTTTCTCCATTATCCCAAAGAAGATCAATGCAATTATTAAATGTAATCCATCCAAGAGAATGTCAGAATGCAGTGTTTTATTGGATTCTTGGGGTACTACTTAATTATTGTGGTATAATTCTCTAGGATTTTATCCCCTATGACCTCCTAAACATGTAAGGGTACTTTTTACCAGGATTGGGAACTTCCATAGGTCCTTCAAGGAGTTGAGGTTTTTTCTAATGATTTCTTCTATTTTGAGACTACTGGAGGAGGTCGTAGAGTACATAGTGTATTATGATTCCTCAGAATATGGGATTGGATGTGTGTCGATGCAGCAGAATTTAGTTATTTCATATGGGTCAAGGTAGTTGATACACAATGAGAAGAACTACGCAACCGACGACCAATATCTTGTGATGGTAGTCTTTGATCGGAGTATGTGGAGGCACTATCTCCTAGGGGATCACATTGTGGTTTTCTCAAACCATCAGAGTCTAGGTACATCTTCACATAGAGGAAAATATACCAGAGATAGAAACACTAGTTTGAATTCCTATAGGACAATGAATTTGATATAGTCTATACTCCAAAGAATGGAAATGTGGTTGTAGGTTCTCTTAGTAGAAAGGCTAAGTCTTGTTTGGTGAAAGAGGATTCTAAGGAGTTGGATTCCATAGAGCTGACCCCAATTGAGCATGAGGGTGTAACCTTTCTTCATTCGATGGTGTTGACACTTCCACTTCTTGAGCTTGTGAGAGATTCCCAATTGGGATATATTGACTATGAGTGTTTTCCAAACCTGGTATCCTTATAAGATTCACATGATAGATTTTATAAAGGATGGAATCATTTGATCATTTTCTAGGGATAGATAGTGGTCCCAATCATGATGTGGGGGGGGCGATGAGGGAGTTCAATAATTCTCCTTTAACTGTACATCTAGGTGGGGGAAAGATGTTAAAATACCTTTAGCAATAGTTTTTGTGGGATGACATGAGATGGAGTGTGGCCAAGTTCATCTCCCAGTGCCTCGCCTATGAATAGGTCAAGGTAGAGCACCATATTCTAGGAGGTTTGTTAAATCCCCTTGAGATATAAGTTGGGAAATGGGATGGTATATCCGGGGACATTTTGACAAGGAATATATAGACTATGAAGTTCCATGATTCCATCTAGGTGATAGTTGATTTTTTCATGAAGATGTCACACTTCCTTACTATCAGGGATTCGAGTTTAGTGGAGAGTTTGGGGAAGATGTATGTATGAGTGATTTTTATCCTTCCTAGGTTTCCCTCAACTGTTGTCTTTAATTGTGATGTGTGGTTCACATCATGGTTATAGAGAAGCCTACATGAGTCATTTCAAACCCATATTAGGATGAGTACATCCTTTCACTCCCAAAAATCTGGGATGATAGAGTGTATAATCCATAAATTGGAGGATATGATGAGGGATTACATTTTAGACTTTTTCTTTAGTTGGGATAATCACATTCCCTTGGTAGAGTTTCGTACAATGGTAGCTACCATTCAAATGTTGATATAGAACCTTTCAAGGCCCTATACGGGAGACCCTGCAGGTCACCCTATGCTGGACAAATAATGGTGAGGCATCTCCTGTGGGTACAATGTTGTTTCAGGTGATGATAGAGAAGATCCATGTCACATGTCATCAGATGTGGACCACCCAAGTCAAGTAGAAATGTTATTCAGATCGACACCATATTGCCTTAGAGTTCGATAAGGAAGACCGTGTTTTCCTCAAATTGTTCAAACAAAAAATTGTGGGGATTTTTCTAGGCAGGACGGATATCCCTGGGGTTCATAAGGATTTTTTAGATCTTCTATAGGGATGGCATGGTTGATTAACGCCTCTCCCTAACCCCATAGTTGTAGCGGCTTCACCTCATCTTTCACGTGTTAAAGCTATATAGATACGGTCATGACCCATTGTTTTTTATTGACTGGGTAAAGATGGAAAACAAGTTTGGAGACACTTTTTCAAATCACTCGGTTGAAATCGATGATTTGTAGTAGATAGTGCTAAATGGATTGACCATTCATTTAGTTCGTGTGTTGTGGTAGCATAGAAGCAAGAAGAAGATCTCTTGAGAATGGGAGATCTATATATGGGCTTAGTATCCCAAGAATTTTATTTTTTTTATTTTTAGGGATAATAATATTGAAGAAGATAATGAATTAGTGACCTTATTTTTTCCTTATAATACTTTGAAATATTTCTAAATATATTTTTGAAGTCAAGCACTGAGATGACGTGTAATTATGAGGCCCAATGTTCCCAAAATTAATTTTATAAAAATATTGAATATATTTTATATTGAATGCATCATGTTTCATAAATAAAAATGGGAAAACCTTAATTAGAATATTGGATTAAAAAAATATAACACTGTGGTTGGGTTCAAAAAGTGATGTTTACCCTGGGCATGACCTGAAATAGTCTAGTGCGGGGTGTCTAGATAAAACTGGTTGTGGTTGGGTGTGTAAAGTTAAATAATTAATTAATTTAATTTATTTAATTAATTAATCTAATTTTGATTTCATCTATGTATATTCAATCGAAAATATTATCTAGGTTTACCCACATATACCCTAGGGGAATCGAGAGGGGTTCTTTATCTTTCAATTGGAGAATCGAAATTTTAATATGATGAGACTTCGGATTGAGGAAGATTGAGACATAGCAAACAAAACGACTTATATCAACCATTAGAAAGTACATTCATTGATGATGAATGATCAAATATTTAGATATCACTCATAAATCCATGTATTATTCCCTTATTTATTAAACTGACTTAGCATGATCACTCCTTTCACTGATCAGTATCAGCTTCAAGATTTTTTTGTTCCTACATATTGGAATTAATTGTTTATTTTAGTTAATTCATGTTTTCCATGATTTATCACCCCTATTAACCCAATTATAATTTTTTGACCAAGAAATATTATCCAAAGATTATTTCAACCTTGTTTCATGTTCTTCTCCACCCACCTTTTCATTACATTGTTCTCCATTGGGAAATGAGGTCATGGTTCGACATTGCTGGGTGGGATCGAGTGTGATCAGAGACCTTGAATCGTGGTGGATTCACATGAAATGAATGGAATGATGATTTGGGAAGGATAAGGATATTTTTTTGGATACAGGTGATGAGTAAAATGTTTTTCAGATTTAGGACTGAAAATTGAACGGCGGGAGAAGTGTGGGTCATGCAACGCTTTACCAAGGATCAATGGGTACCATTTTCTATCCACCAGATAGCTATAAATGACAAAAAAGGGTCTTCCATTCTAATTTTGGGAATCCTGAAGTATAGATATGAGGCATAGAGGCCAGATATGTAATTATAAAGAGGGGATCTATTTTTCTTCCAAAAAAAGGTACATGTCATGTCTTCTAAAGAACACATGACGTGTCAGGCCCTGGTTGTGGTGACTAGGGTTTCAGAAGGAGTAAAGTACAACACATCATGTGGGATCCCCACACACCATGTGGTATGATGTTGGTAACCCAGAATGTAGTCTGGGAGTACACAAGCATGGTCACCGCTAGGTACTAAGTCATGAATGTGGCCAAGGTACAAGGACACAACCCGAGGGACACAGCCAGAAGAACAGGGATCAACATCAAGTAGCTTAGACAAGTTGTGTATTCCACCCACACTTCATGTACTTCTACATGCAAAGAGATCCATTTTTTTGTGATAAAACAACCAAGTGAAAGAGTGGGACAACCTGTTGTGTGGCCCCCCTACACATTGTGAACCCCTACATTTCTTTTTAGGAAATTTAATCTCTTCTATCTCCTCCATTTGGAATCAAATTTTGGCCCACGAGTTACCTATCCTTAGTTTCTTTCCATGCAGAATGTGATAGTGGCATCCAAATTGTATTTTCAGATATTATGTGAGATTTTACAAGTGGAACCCTTATTTAGGCGATGCTTGATGTTAGGAGTGATCATGCATGATCACAAGAGACTTTAGAGGGTCACCCTCCAGCTTGGATGAGAATTAGACCACTACGTATATATAGAGTGGAACCCTCTGGTGGGAAATATTATGGCCCCTATATCTAATTTCAGAGCGTCACCCTCTTACTGGGATAGGGCGTGGGTCCTCTACCTATCCATTGAGTGGAACCCTGTAGTGGAGTCAGGGTATTGGTCCTTGAATATGAGAGTGGAACCCCCTTCTGAGAACACCATGGGGTCTCTATCTGCTATTTGAGTGGTACCCTCCTGTGGAATAATGGTATGGATTCTTGAATATTAGAGTGGAACCATATATCTAGGCTTGGAATGATCCCTCTACCAACAATTAGAGTGGAAACCTGTAGTTGGTTTGGGCATGGGTCATCTACAAATTACTTGAGTGGAACCCTCCTATAAAGTTAGACATGGTTCCTCAGCCTTCAGAGTGGTACCCTTATACTAGGAAGGTCATGGGTCCTCTATAGACTATTGATCAACACCCTCATGTTGTACCAGGGCATGGGACATCTACTTCGATATTATTCACCTCAACTGTGCGGAACAGTAGAGATTTTTGGTGTGAATTGGATATTTTTTATGGGTAGACGCGCGATATATTGGGAATTTTTTATGGACTTCGAGAACTTGTTGCACTATTTTCATAGGCTAGGCTATGATATGGATATCTCATTCTCTCTTGTTTCAGTTTCTTTAGTTTTATCATATATATATGTGTGTGTGAGTGTGTGTGTGTGTGTGTGTGTGTGTCTATGTTGTTGGTTTCTATTTACTCTCTTTGTTTAGGTCGAGCTGTCTATCTATCTATTCCTATTATGTCTCTTAATGGTCCCCATTCAGATTTTGGGGTGTCCAAATTGGTATGTATATACTCACACCTGTATGGGATTTTCCTGCATGTTTCATGTCTAATGAAGACTATAGATAGGTCGTTGCTAACTATAGAGGAGCATCAGGATACTTGGGGCATTGGAACATGAATAGCAGTCGGAGCTTAGATATCAAAATATTGGCTCTCACTACACTTATACTTTCTTATTTTTTCAGGTTGGGATATCTTTCTAGTTCGGCATGTATTTTTCCCATTTACATTCAATTTTCACTATCGTAATATTGTAAAACATAGAGGTTTTTTCTATTATTGGTTATATTATAGATATTGAAAGTTTTAATTATTATACATATTCACTTCTACACTGATATGGTTAGTTGTGTGTATAGTTACATTAGTCAAATACCTCCGAGGTTATATATTCCTTTCGGTACTTGTCGTTATCCCCTGGCCTAAATAGGTGGTGTTGGCGTTGTTGCATCTCGAGCTTCATTAGGTCGGGTCACGACATATGTCTTATAGACTCCCATTATTATTTCATTAGTATGGAATAATTAAAATTTTGAAGAAAAAATTTATTTAAAGAGGGGTTAATGTAACACCCTGATATTTTGGAATATATTATTTTTTCTAAATTAAAACTATGTGAAATAGTTTTCTCCACATGTAACACATAATTAAAATAATCCACGACTTTTTTACTATTAAGAAAAATGAAAAATATTAAAACCACTATCAAATAGAAAAATATTTTCATCAATTATAAAATAACTAAATAAATTATTAAAAACACTTAAATTTTTAAAATGAAATTTTTCAATAAATATTTTTTTTATATATTGTATTTTTATTTAAACATTAAATTTTATAATTTTATAATTTTTATTTTTCAAAATTAGCTTCATTTTTGAATTCACGAGGTCAAAATTATCTTTTGTTTATGTTTTTTTATTTTACTCAAATAATTGATTTTTAAGTGAATATTGAAAAATACAGTTTTTTCTAAAATAGTAAATTTTATGACTTCGTTGTTATATGAGAAAGACTGATAAGTTAATAAAACATTTTAATTGAATAAATATTTTTTTAAGGAAAAACAATTTACACTGTAAAATATTATTTTGAACATGGAAAAACTATGATTAATTTTAGAACTTATGTACGTTTTTATTCCAATTTAAAAATAACTTTTGGTCTATTCTTTTAATTAAATGTTTTTATGATAAAATTCAGTTTTGGGAATAATTTTAATTCAAAAATGATATAAACCCAACTCTAAAACCCCAAAATATGTCTACTTTATTACATATGAAAATATAAAAGGAGAATAAAATCAAAGGATGGGTCATTTCAACAGTATTGGAGAACCAAATTCCAACATAATAATGAATTTACATTGGGAATAAAATATTAACATAATAGAAGTAAATGTTCAGCATCCAAGAAACTCATACAAATATATCTTCTTCATAAACTGGGGAAAGAAAAAAAATAAGGGTAACATAAAATACTTAGTAAGGGTTTTGTGTAGTGAAATCTGTCTTGTATAAGTAAGTCATAATCAATATGCCAAGGTATATAACTGGAAACAAATTTAATTTAATCAATAACATGATCACTAAATGAATCCATGGATAATATCAGTGCAGTAGTATCATGTATAATAATAATTACTAAATTCTCAATCAATGATATAAAATCTATTGGACATAATGATCTCATATATCATGATATTTATACCATAAATTCCATTCTCTAAGACAATTTTAAAAAAATTGTAAAGACACAATTAATTTGTCCAACTGATTTGTCTCATTAGACCTGTTGATGTAGCGAGGGGTTATATAATTTTGGGACCCACCCATCACTACAAGTCCAATACATTCCACATATATTGAATGATAAATTTAATTATTGATCAATATGACTTATAAAAAAATTATATATCGAGTAATGAATAGAGATTATCAATAATTCCCCAGTCAATCAAATAAATTTCAAAGTAAAACATCATATATAGAAATGGTATACGGTTTAAGAAATAATTATATACATGATATAAAAAATATCAAAATTTAAGAGAAATGTTATTTATAATGAGTATTTATTATCAATAAATAAGAGGGAACTATATACACCTCATAAAGTAAATAGTTGTACATCACCAAATATGTCACAATGAAGTGGAAATTGAGATGGAATTCCCATACCTCAAAATTGAATTTCCTTATAAGTTCTTTCAAACTAATTTATAACAAATTTAAATTTATTATAATTATATAAAAAACTATATGAATATATATAATTTCATATATTATTCATTTATTACATTTTATCACCTATTCATTATTTATATTTTTACTATTATCATTATTTCGGGCATTAACTGGTTTATTTTTCATATATGTTTGGATTTGGTAGCTCGGGTCCTTAAATCATTATAAAGGTTCCATAATGTTCATAATTTTATTCAAGATATAAATATCCTGTATATTCAATATATATATATATATATATATTTATAATCATACAAAAAATATAGAGATAGAAAAAGCAATTACAATGCTCATAGAGAAGGCATATCGTACATACGCGTGAATATTATTTTCATTTTTTGAAAAATAGAACAAAAGAAAATTGAATAGTAATTAATCATTATATAATCATTTTTATTTTTTATATATCATATATAGTCATTAAGTATAACCTTATATCCATCTATATAAAGTCTAATTAAAAAACAGATCACATCACTTTGTGGAGGTGGTTGTCCATACATACACAAGAGTGACATTATCATTTTCCAAAAGATTGGAAGGCAAGAAGATATATATGATAACATTGTTCTGGAATCATAGTTATTTAATAAATATTATATATACTCAGATCATCCATATTTATAAATATTCAAGAAAAGTGGTGTTGAAAATCGAATTACACCACTATGTGGAGATGGTACGCCTTACATACACACGAGTGATGCTTTCTCTTTCCATACGATGGAAAAGAGATAGAATATGGTTTTAAAATAAAAATAATATCATATATATATAAATATATATTTATGATATTATAGTTATTATTTTAATATTTTTAAGAAACATTAAGAGGATGTACAAGAAAAAATAAACTTGAACGAATTGGTAAAGACAATTACCTATTCTTCGGTAGATTTCATTAAATATATTTTTAAAAATAGTAGGTGGGTCTATTGGAAGGAATGGAATCTATATCACCTGTATAATGGTTTTGAGAAGAGAAATAGTCAGATTTTGGTCAATCTAGATGTCTCAAAGTAGTTTAAATAATTTATTTAACGGGTTTCCTTTTATAAGACATGGGTTGAGAATTTTAGAATTTATTAAAGTAATAAATTAATATAAATTATATTTTATATCAAAAATTATAAAAACAATTATAATTATAATATAATATGTGTCTGTTTTTATATCCTATCAAAAAATTAAATCTAGACAAGTTTTAACTTTTTTTTCAAGTCTGGACAAGTTTTAACATTTTTCACCCTTAAGTTTTAGTTTTAACCCCTTGTTAACCCTTTTGATAATTAAAAAATTATTAAAATTTACTAAACTTTAAGGGTTAATAATTTTATAATAAAATGGTAAACAATCCATAGATAGTCTATGTTTGATTTTTTCAACTATATTCAATTAATTTTTTCAAAACAAATATTTTAATGAATTTTAAGTCATTAAATAAATTATTATTTATTATAAAATATTATTAGTGTCATTTTTAAACTATTAATTTAATATGAATTTAAATAAAACAATATAAATATATAATTCTAATATAATAATTTAAAACTACACAAATATTTAATATAAGATTATAAAATCTATGGGAGACATTAACTCATTCAAATTATATCATTTTAAAAAAAACATTTATTATGTTTTTTTATAATTAAATAAATACTTTGTCAGTGTTACCCACGAATTTAAGGTAATTTCTTCATCCCTTATCGTATATAGGGAAAGAATGGATCTTGGGTAACATATCTCAAGGATACTTGATGGGGATCCAAGTGGCAATGGATACAAATTTTACATGGCATTTCTAAGAGGCATAAAGATTGAACAGATAGTGGGGGAAGCCCTGCCACCACAATCCAAATGGAAGAGCCTTCATGGGAGTGGAATTTTATCAACACTTCATCCTTGAAGTAGTCTATAACTATGATCAATGTAAATCAAAGATACTTATTCTCTCTTAAAGAATGAACCTCTGATCATATTATCAAAAGGGAATCGACTTTCAACATTCCTTCTAACTAGGACTAAATTGTTTAATTCCTAAAGGTTTGTATGTTTTTTATTATTGCTAAGGTTTTCTTGACTTTGGGATTGAGACCATGGTAGGTGGATTATTTTTATCACTATATTGTGGAAAATGGTGTTTTGATGACGGGGGATGCATTCCAATCAACTAGTTTTTTTATATTCTATTTCTATGTGAAGATCTGAAAAGGAGGGCATGGGGTGTGGCTAAATTTTTTTTAAACTAGGTATGATTTTCATCTAATAATGGGATTCTAATTTTAACCCACTTTTTGTCATCAATAGAAGAGTTTAGTTTTGGAATTGTTTCTTTTGGATGAATTGGATTATCTGGAACCTAAGAATTCTATTTGATATCACCTCAATGATTGGAGTACCCATAAAAATGGAAAAGGATATTTATGAGGATCAGTTAAGATACTTTTCATGGATCCTTATTGAGGTATATATCTCCTTTATACTCACTGATAAGGTTGTAATTTCAACACATACTAATGATAGCAATATCAAAATAAAAGATGGGAAGTTTTCTAATTTTTTTATGGATGCAAGATGATCGATCACATGAAAGAGATGTTCTACAGGGAGGTGATTTGTTCCTTATTCACTTTAAAAGGGAATTGTAATGATTTTTTTACAAATAGATATGTGGTAATGGGACATAATACATTGGTCAATGGTAATTTTGGTGATAGGGGAGTTTTTTTCTAATTGTGAGGATAAATCTCAGGATTCTAGTGTTGGGGAGGCCTCTTTGGATGTTGTCATGGACATGCAGTGGGACTCATTAGACCATTGTTCTAGACACAATGAAGATGAGGTGCATGAGGAGCTTTATCCTACTACAAAAGGTACTTGTGAGTCCATTCATTGTGTGGTTTTGGAGGACACAACTACACATCCCTGATTTATGGGGAAAGGATTTATAAAGTCGAGGGAACATGATCTATTAGAAAAGGCTCTACAGGATGGTGACCTCAACCCGGATTCTTAGAAAAATGCTTATTATCATGAGGAGATTCAGAGTATCTTTAATTCTTTAAGAATATGTGATAAGTGTAGGAATGTTATTGATGATTAAATTATGAATTAAAACACTCCCTTTAAGGATTTAAGAAGTGGAAATTCCTAATTCAAAGATAGGAAATAAATATAAGATTGATAATGAGGATTTTACTTCTACTACGAAAAAGAGAAGGCCATGGAAGGACTATTACAACCTGCCAAGGATTGTGACTACTAGATCTTCCTATAAGGTGTCAAAAAGGACCAATATTGATATCCTTAAGATATTCAATCAAGGTAATTCTCAATAAGAGTGGGGATCTACTAATGATTATGATTAAGAAAATGATATTTCATATTATAATATATAACTCTATTGTTTGGTGAATGAGGTAAATCCTCTTTGTTTTACCCCCTCCATTTCTTTACCCCCTCCATTTTCTTGTCTTCTTTTTATTTTATCTTTAAATAGTCATTGGATGATTTTATTTCTAGATAAAATTATTTGGTACTATTTATAACTGAAGATATCTTATTTTTATCCATATGTAAAAATTTTAAATATACTAAAACAAAGAGAATGACATTTTTTACTTTTCCATAAATAAAATAAAATAAAGGTAAAAGTTTTCGAACAATTGAAAAAAAGGCCATATATTTTAATTATGGATGGTTATGGATGATGTATACTCATATAGTTAAATTAATACAAGTATCGTATTGAGTCCTTATCATTTTATATCTAGCCTTAATTACCTAATTTACCCCTTACCATGGTAACAAAAACTAATTATGTTATTATACATAAAGTCCAAAAATAAATGGGTGATATTTATAAAATATGGATCCAAATATTCAAAATATGGAATCCATTTTTAGAAACTAAATTTATAGAATTTTATGAATTTAATTTAAAATAAAACTCACAAACTGAAAGGATATTTTTTTTAGAAAAACACATTTTTTAATTAAAAAATGTTTGTATACAAAATTCAGGTATAAAATTAATTAAAAATCATATCTTTATATTATTAAAAATATAATAGTACTAATTTTAATTTTAAACCATATTAAAAAAATACACCTTTTAAAATTTTTGAAATAAAATTACAGTTTTTAATAATAAAGATGTATTTTTCACTATTCATTGAAAAATCAAACTTTTTAGAAAAAATCAAAACAATTAAACCTAATATAATTTTCATATAATGATTTAAAAATTGAATTCCAATTCATTAAATATATTTTCAATAAGTGGATAAAATTAAATATATTATATGATCATAGAAAGCAACAAAATCATTTTTGAAGAAATCATGATTTTAGAGAAAAAATAATTTTACAAAAAATTGATTGCTAATTTCCTAATAATTAATCAATAAATTTTTAATTTGTATGAAATTCATATATATTTCTCATTTTTACACTTAAATAATCTAATTCACCTAAAATACTTATTTTTTGGTTGTTTTTATTATTTTACCAAAATAATGGAATTGAGAAGAGAAATGAAATGATAAAATATATACTCACACTCAATAAAAGAATGTGATTAGAAAAGAGATAACTTGGTTTTTAGGTTCTATCAAACTAATTTTTAGTGTTTAAATTTAGTTTGATAGTTTAATCATGAAATATCACTATAAAACAACCATTTTTTATTTAGTACAATGTAATCTGGAATTCTATTAGCAATATCAATTCCACCTCCTACTATAATCAAGGTTTATGGAACATCTCATTTGAGAGTGTAACATATTCCAAGACTCAAATCCATCATATATTGTTTAATAAACTAAATTAATCAACTTCATCACATGAAGATCTTTTTTTAGTGGAAGGGATGAAAAATATTTAGAAAAATAATAGAAATTAGTTTGATTTTAATGCCATAGTGTAAAATATCCACACTCATTCACTTCAGAATTTATCACCAAAAATGTAAATAACACATAATTATTTATTTGTAGAATGAAATTGAACTACCAATAGTCTCCCATGGTCCAATCCTATGGTTGGCCCCTAAATTTTTAATGTAAGTGGTCACGGTGGAAAGTTGAGTAGAAAAGAGAATAAAATATGAAGAATAAAAAAGGAAGAATGAAAGAAAGAGAGAAAGAATAAAATAAAAGATTTATATATATAATATAAAAAGAATGTTAAAATACAAAAAGAAGAAGAAATGAAAATAAAATAGAGAAGAATAATCAAAAGAAGAGGAATAAGAGAATAAGAATATAAAATGTGTGGAACAATTTTAATTGAAAATTTAATTTAATAATTTTATTTAAAAGGAAATAAGTCAAATTCAATAATAAATTAAACTAGAAGAAAAAAATAAAGAAGTGAATCGATTAGATAAAATAGCACATGCAACCTCCATCTGTCTCTCCCTCCATGGGTTTGGAACTCCCTCATTAGTGGGAAATGACCTTCTTTAATAGGAAATCGATTCCTCGGTATTCTTAAATAAATATCTTCATGATCTTTATATATTTATTCAATATATCCCTTTAGAGTCTATTTTTTATATAAAAAATGGAAACCTATAAGAGATCTGGTGGTGAAGTTTCAAATAAAAAAACCTATGGATATTGGGTTCTTTTAATTTTTGTGTCATTTAGGTGGATTTGGCATCACACATGGTGTTCATGGCATCAGTGGTCATTTCATAGAAATGTGTAAAGGTTTTTTGAGAATGAAAGTTATGAGTATTAAGAGATCCTCCATCATCCAGCCTTCACATGGCCAAATGAAGCCTCGAAATGGATTGTGGTGATTGTTCAAGAGTGAAAAGGTGATCGTTGGTGGTGATAGGTCTTGGTAGTGGAATTTGAATCAATATAGATCTTGAGTAGTGGTTAGAGATGTCATTTCAAGTGGTGGTTAGTGAAGATGAGGGGAGGCAGCATTAAGGAGCATGACTGTGTGGTGAGTTTGAGTAGGTAGAGGTGTGAATGTAGAGGGATGGTGTTGTTTTTTTTAAAGTGAACATTACCCAGAAAACTTTATCTCACATCAAACATTAAAATTTCACATAAAATATCAATTCAATTTCCTAATTTTCAATGAAATAAAAAACTTAAATATTTTATTTTTTCTCTTATTAAAATAATGGCACTTTTCCTCTCATTCATTTAAGTTCCTCAATTCATTATTATTAAACATTCCAAGTCACCATTTACCTCTCTTTTGAATCTTTTATCCCATCACACATGATACAATTCAAGTAGATTTATGGTCATATCATGATAAAATGATCCTTATCCATAGTCTTGTAAAATAACTACTTTAACCTCTTTGTAAAGAAAAAAGTGACATAAAATAAAGAGGCCATTTTAATTAAGTTTCATATAAATCTGAGGCTTAGGGTTATTAGTAATTTGATGTTCAAAAAATAATCCTAAAGAAGGAGGTTTATCTACTCAAAATAAATCATGATATCAAAATTAATATAGTGATGGAATCCTACTATTAAAATTAGATGATCCCACTTACCCCAAGCTCCATGTAAGTTCATGATCAAAATAAGGCATAATGAATGATTTTCTCACCATCATTAATATTTTTTATTCCCATTTTTTCCTTATTCTAAATTTATTTGTAAAATAATCCTTATATACATCACATAAACACATATGATAAAAATCACAATTATAGTAATGGGGAATTTTGGTTTCACTAAATCACAACCCATTTTTTTCTTTTTTCTTTTTTCCTTTTTGTTCCTTTTTTTATTTTATATTTTTTTATTTAATAAGGGAAAAATAAAGAGTAAAATCAATATAAACCTTTCCCAATCCCATATATATCACCCTCAAACTTCTTCCTTACAATATAAATCATCCATTTCTTTATTACTTCCTTCACCCCCACACTTCAAATTTATACTATAAAAAAATACTAAGAGGAGGATAGACATTGAAAAAATTTCTTGAAAAATGGTTAATTCCTAAGAAGTTCATTGGTGGTTTATATGGTTTAAAAATATAGATATAAATCTGGTCATTAAGGATGGGGTCTTTTCAAAATATTCCTCAATCATAGTTTGGAAAAGTTCAAATTAATGTTCTTGTTGGTAGAATGTCCCAAGATCACTCAATAAATATGATCAAGAAAAAAATATGAAGTACTAGGTCTTGAAATCCTCTTAAGAATGAAACATATGATTTGGGGAAATCATTGACGTAATGGTTAATATTAACCAATCAATTCGGATGGGTTTCATAAATTAACAGTGTAAAAAATAATATGGAAATTAGATTTACAAAAATCGAATAATTATCACAAATCATTTTTCATCATTTTAATATCCATGCTTCATATAAATAAATAAATTATTCATCTTACTTATTTAATATTATTATCATTGAAATCTGAAAATCACATAAAATAATTCTTAAGAAACCCATGTCTCTTAGATTAGTCAAGTAAGGCTTGAATTTAAGTATGGCCATGAATTTTTTAGTTTAAAACTCATAATAGGTTTTGGAAAAAAAATTAAAGAGTTAAAAACATGAAAAATAAATGTCAACTCCCTTTTGAAATGAATCTTTTGGTGCTCCTTATTAAAATTGTTCTTAGGGGAAACTTTGTGGTATCACGATCCTAAAAAACAAAATTAATCAATTAAGTAAAAGGATCATGTCATCAAATCTCCAAAGGATATAGGTTATGGTATAAATACTTGTATAATCTTAAGAATGAATTTTAAAATCTTAATTTTTCAAAATTAAATATAAGGGATAAGACTTGTCATGATCCCCCAATTGGGCCTGAAAATTTTACAACCTCTAGAGGGATGTACCAGTCGTTGTCCAATGTTTAATAGTGGGTGGATCTTCTCTGATTTGAACAACCACATGTGGCTTTTTCTAGCTTCCACATATTCTTTGTTGGTGAATAATGATCCGTGGATAGAGTATACAAAATACTCCCCCTTCACAATTAATTATAACTTACATGGCTAGGGTAGGATGGAGTATGAGTCACTCAAATCTTTGTTTGATACTTATGAAACCTCATTTTTCTTGTCTAGTGTTGTCTCAACATGGGATACATGAATTGAAAATTTAAAAAGAAAATAAGAAGTATTTTTACATGAATAAATTTAAATTTGAATAATAAAAAAATATCTCCCTTTCAAAATTAGCAGCCTCTGTCTTGATTTCCTCAAGGTCAACCACTTTGACTTATTTATGGGCTCCCTAAAATGTATGTACACCCAAATTAGAGAACTCCATGTGTTCCTCGATAGGCTAATGTGTTGTTTATTCGTATTTTTATAAGGAATGGAAAGAATGGAACAAATATGAAAATTCAAAACAATAGGAGTCATACTTAAATCATATTGAATAAGATCAGATAAAAATTTCGAATAATATTATATCCTTGAGTTGTTTCTAGTTCAATCACTACCTCAGTGGTGAGTGCCTCTTGAAGTTGTATGGTGAAAATTGGAGGTATTTAGGTGGTATCCTCCGTATTTTCTTCAAAATCCATCACATGAGTGGTGTCCTCATCTTCCATGGATAGAGTGGAAAGAAACAACACTAGCCTTTTCCTTCTTAGGGGCCAAGGAGATCAAGTTGTACCTCATAATCATTCAAAAAATATTTTATATTTTATTTAAATCCCAAAATTTGATCAGTTGTAAAGTCTTTCTCGTCATTAATCCACTCTATCTCATCATGGTCGTCCTAGATCTTGTTATTCAGATTCTTGTGATGTGGATAATCATTGATTAGGACATTAAATTCTTGTATATCCTCAGAAAAATTATAGAAGACTATTAGTGCTTCCAAATTGTATTCTGGTTCAAGTTTAAGTTTCTTTTATGATGCTTGAAAATATATAGTTATCCATTCCATTTTTCTTGAAATGTCTTCCAGTGTGTCCCTAATCCCTTTGAATTGGTCTTGTAAATTATTTTTTACCACTTTTTCTTGATATTGATTCAATGGACTCTCTTTATAAATGATGGTGGGAAGCAATGAAAACTCTACTGGTGTCTCAGTTATTTCTTGATAAAATTTCGGGAAGTACTCATAGAATTAAATTAACACTCTATATAATCCTTTAACAAATGGTTGTTCAAGGGTCACTTTCATATGATGGATAAGGCCCCTAAATTACTCCTCTTTGCTGATTTTTCTTTGGGATCCCCTGATTTTTCTACCCACAATGGAAAACTATCTTCTATAGACCGGTATGATTTAGTTGCTAATTCATACACCAATGAGTAGTTAGTCCATTCATAATAAGAATCTTTTGAATACATCATGGGAAAATATTTATGTATGAATTAATTAAAAATAATATACTGTGAAAATTGAAAAAATTAACCAAACTAATGATTAGCTTTCTGATAATGGATCCATTTTTTATGAACATCTTTAATAGGGAACGAAAAAAGATAATTTATTATCTTAATGTATCACAGAGGCTGACAAAGGTTGTCTTGGTGGATGATAATTCTTATTTTTTAACTTGCATAGTCAAATTCACCTAAAATTATTCTTTTTTGGTGTTTTAATAATTTTATCAAAACAATTTAATTGAGATGATTAAGGAAATGATAAAAAATTTAATACCTAGAAATTATAGAATGTGATTAGAAAATAATGAAATTGACCTTTATGGATTGGTTTATGGGTTTCATCATTCTCCATGTTGGTGTTTAAATTTAGTTTGATAGTTGAATCATGAAATCCCACTCTTTAACTTCCATTAAATTATTCAGTGGTGTGAAATCTTGAATGCCTTTAGAAATATCAATTTCTAATCCTCCTATAATCAAGGATGATGTCACATATTAATCGAGTGTGTGACATATTCTAGGACCCAACTCCATCATATGTCCATTAATCCACTAAACAGATCAACAACATTTCATAGAGAGAATATGTTTAGTAAAAGGTAGGAAGCTATTTAAACAATGAATATAAATGAGTTTGAGTTCAGTGTTGCAGTAAAACATTTCCACACTCAGGCACTTCAATCTTTCTCACCACAAAAATAAATAAAACAAAATAATTTATATAAATAATGAAATAGAAACAACACTTACCTCCCCCTGGATAAGGCTCAGGTTAGGCCCTCAGTTTTTAGGGTAAAAGGTCATGGTGGTAAGATGAGAATAAAAGGGGAAAAATAAAAAGAATAAAAAGAAAAATAATAATAGGTAGAAAGAGAGAAATAATAAAATAATATATATATATATATAATATAAATATAATTTTAAAATAATAAGATAAGAATAAGATTGAAAGGAAGGAGGAGTAGAGAATAATATGATGAAATGGGTGGAATTCTTTGATTTTAAAAATTAATTAATTAATTTTATATAAAATAAAATAAATTAGTTAAATGAATAAATTAAACTACAATAAAATTAAAAAAATAAAACAAATAATAGAATCGAGGAGAACAAATATAGCATGTGACCTCATTCAGGATCTATCTTTGCGGGTGTGGAACACCCTCACGAGTGGACAAGGACCTCATTTTATAGGCAAAGGAGCCCTCATTCTTCTTCAATAACGATCTTAGTGATCTTGATATCTTCATTTAAGATCTCCCCCTAGACTCTATTTTTTAATATGAAAATCATAATCCTTCAAGAGATTTGGAAGTAAAGATTCAAATGGAAATGACCATGGATATTGTTTGTTTTAAATCTTCAGTGTTAGTTGGGTGGCTTCAGCTTCACACGTGGTATAAAATTCATCGATGTTGGTTTAATGAAAATTTGTAAAGGATGTTCGAGCATGGAAGTGGGTAGTAGTAAGAGCTCCTATATCATCAAGACTTTACATGGTTGGATGAAGTAGAGAAATAGATCACAGTCATTAGTCGTTGGTGAAGGTGTGATTGGTTGTGGCAGAAGGTCATGTCAGTATACTTCAACTAGAGCTCATTCTTGAGCATTGGTCTGAGATGGAATCTCATAAGGTTTCTGATGATTATTTAGGGTGCCAGTTTATATGAGTGTGGTGGCATGGTTTGTCCGAGTGGGTGGATGTGTGAAAGTATTCGGATGGCGTCGTTCCATTTAAAATGTAAATATTACCTAGAAAACATCATACCACATCAAAAAATAGATGGTTTGGGTGAGTTTTTATAACTCAAACCACAGAAGCCTCATCACAATGAAGTCGATCGGATATTAATAAAAAAATCCAATAGATGGTTTGGGTGAGTTCTTATAGAAATAATTGATTAAAAACTTAAAAATCATGGGTATTAATAAAAAATCCAATTAAAACCTATGAAATTTATTTCAAAATATCCATTAAATTTCTTTCTGTCAAATACTGACACAATATTTTCCTTGAGAGTTAAATATCAAAAATTAAAATCATAGGGCCCCAATATTACAAATATTTAAATTTAATAGTGATAAAACAAAATAATTATCAATCTTGAATCAAAATTTCAAATTTCATATAAAATATCAATTCAACCTCTCAATTTTCAAATAAATAATCAACCCAAATATTTTAATTTCTTCATTTTTTAAAATAATGGTACTTTCAAATCTTTAATTAAAGCTCCTCAATTAATTATTATTAAACTTTCCAAGCCATTATTTACCTATCTTTTGATTATTTTCTATCACCACTCATGATACAATTCAAGTATATCTTTTATTTTATCATGAGAACAAGATCCTTATCCATAATCTTGAAAATGATCTAATTTCTATACTTTGTAAATAAAAAAGGTAAATAAAATTGTAAGGTATTTTCAATCAAGTTTCATATGCCTGTGAGGCTTAATGTTGGTAGGAATTTGATGTTTAAAAATTAAGGCTCAAAGAGGAGGTTTATCTCTTAAATATAATCCATGATATCAAAAATAGAATTTTAATGGAATCCTCCCCTTTAAAGTATAAACTCCAACTTCACCCAAGTTAAATGTAAGTCCATTATCAAAATAAATCATAAATAATGATTTTCCCACTCTCTTTAATATTTTTTTATTCCCTTTTTTCGAATTTTTTGCCTAAAATAAACCTCACATCCATCACCTAACTATATATGATAATAATCATCAGCCTAGTAATGGTGATTTTATTTACCAAATCACAACCCATTTTTGATTTTTTTTTCTTTTTGTCATTTTCTATTTTTTATTCAAGACGAGAAAAAGAATAAAGACTATAATGAATATAAACCTTTCTCAATACCCATATGTAGCACCCCCATACTTCTTCTTTCCAATGTAAATCATCCCATTCTCCAGGACTCCCTTCACTCTCACACTTCAACTATATAATAACATTAAAATACTAATATTCTGGTTGGAATACATAAAATGATTTCAAATATTTCTCATTCCAAACAAAGACATTCATCGAATATATGATTTAAACAAAGATTTCTATAAATGTGGGTTTTAAGGATAAGGGATTTTCAAAAGATTCCTCAATCATTTTAAAAGTGTTTTTTTACATTCATAGCTTTAAAATGTTCAAATGAGAGTTCTAGAAGGTGGCATGTCCCAAGATTACTCAAGAAATATGTTCAAGAAAAAATAGGAAGTACTTGGTCAAGAAATCCACAGGGAAATGAAACATATTATTTGGGATAATCACTCAAGACATTATTAATAAAAACCAATCATTTCAAATTGATTTCATAAATACAATTTGTGAAAAATGATTGGGAAATTTTATATACAATAATCGACTAATTTCATCAAATCATGAGTCCTCGTTTTAATTTCCATATTTCACTTAAATAATTAAATTCTCTATTTTACTCATTAAATATTATTATCATTGAAAACTAATAAACAAAATCCTAGGATTCCTAAAAAATTTATGTCTCCTAAATAATTCAAGTAATGCATGAATAGAGTATACCAAATTCACACCCTTTATAATTAAGAATAACATTCATGGTTGGGGTTCAATGAACCATCCTTTTATTTGGTTTCTACTTTTGGAACCTCATTTTTCTTTTCTAGTATTTCCTAAACATGGGCCACATGAATTGAATATTTAATCAGAATGTAAGTATGCATTTTTACTTAAACAAATTTAAATTTGAATAATAAAAAAAATCCCTTTAAAAATAAGCAGTCATTGTATTTATTTCCTTAGTCGCATCCATAGGGATTTTTTTATGAGCCTCATCAAATGTATGTTCATCAAAATTAGGGAGCTCCATGTGTTCCTCAATAGGTGAAAGTGTTGTTTCTTCATATTCCTCTATGTAAGGTAATGAATTGACCAAATATGAAAATTCAAAACAATAATAAGTAACACACAAATCATATTTAATAATATTATAAAAATAATTTAAAATAATACTATCTCCCCCGAGTTATTTATGGTTCAATCACTTCCTTAGTGGTGAGTGCCTCTTGAAGTTAGATGGGGGCCCGAGGAGGTAGGTAGTCGGGTTCCCCCATATTTTCTTAAAAAATCAATCACATGATTGGTTTACTCATTTTCTATATAAAGAGTGACATGTAATGGTACTAGATATTATACATTTTAGGGGCTAGGTACATCAAGTTTTACCTCATACGCATTCCAAAATTCATCCATATATTGTTGATATCCAACAATGAGATATTCTAGAAAGTATTCCTCATAATGAATCCACTCTATCTCGTCATGGTATTCTTGGATATAGTTATTTATATGTTTGGGATATGGATAATCATCAAGCATCCCCTTAACTTCTTGGATATCCTCAGAAAAATTAGGAATACCATTGGTGCTTCCTTATTTTCCTCCAGTTTAGGTTTGGGTTTCTCATAATATGCTTTAAAATATATAGTTACTCCTTCCAGTTTTCTTGACATGTCTTCCAGTGTGTTTCTCATCCATGCAATTAGACATGTAAATTATTTTTAACCAAATTTTCTTGATATTGTATTTGGGGAATCTCTTCAGAAATAATAGGGGAAATAAGAAACACTATACTATTGTCTTTTCTATTTCTTGATAAGTTTTTTGAAAGTACTCTAAGAATTTAGTTAACGTTATATAAAATCCCTCAACCACTTGTTATTTGAGGGTCTATTTGAGTTAAGGGATGAGGTCCTTGAGTTCCTCCTCTATGCTAATTTGGATCTGGTCTCTTATGATCTTCCTATCCCACATGGAAATATTATCTCCTAAAGAACAGAATGATTAGATTATTGGTTCATGCACCTATGAGATGTAAGTCCATAGTGAATAATAATCATTTGAAGACAACATGGAAATAGACAGTTGTTTTTTGGTTTTTAAGAAATTAAAAACAATCTATTGTGAAAATAGAAAATTTTATCAAACATATGATTATATCCCCAGAAAAGACACTAGTTTTTATTCATGCCTATCATAAGGAATAAAAAATAAATTTATTTAAAAAATTTAGCATATAGGCTAACTAGGGTCATCTCACTTGAGGATATTTCTTAGTTTTTCTGTTACATAAACTAACTCACCTAACATTACTTTTTTTGTTTATATTATTTTATCAAAATAATGGATTTGAGATAATAAATGGAATGAAAAAATTTATGGTAACATTCATAGATACAATGTGATTATAAAAGAAATAACTTAGCATTTTTGGTTTGGTTTATGGGTTCCATCATTCTCCTTATTAGTTTTTAAATTTTTTTTAATGGTTTAATCATTAAATATCACTCTTAAACTACTATTTTTTATTTAGTGGTGTGAAATCTTGAATTCCTTTAGAAATTTTGATTCCAAATCCTCTTATAATAAATTTTGAGGGCACATCCCAATCGAGAGTGTGATGTCTTCTAGGACCTGACTCCATCGTTAGTTATTTCATCCACTGACCATCTCAACTTCATTTCATAAATATATTATGTTTAGTGAAAGGTTGGAAAAAGATTAAAATGAATAATATAAATGGTATTGAGTTTAGTTCCATAGTGGGCAGACACCATACACATTAAATTCATTCTTTATCTCCACAAACGTAAAAAAACATAATAATTTACATGCATAATGAAATGGAAACACCACTTAACTCCCTCATGGAATTCCTTGATTTATCCCCTTATTTTTTAGGGTAATAGGTCATGGTGGTAAGATGATAAGAGGGGAGAATAAAATAAAAATAAAAATAATAATAATAATTAGGAGAAAGAGATAAATAATAAAATAAAACAATTATATATAATATATAAATAAAATATTAAAATAAGGCAAATATTTATAAATAAAAATAATAATGAGAATAAGAATAAGAGTATAATAATATGAAATGGGTGGAACACTTTTAATTGAAAATTAATGTATTAATTGTATTTAAAAGAGGCTAAATTTATTGTATAAATAAATTGAACTAATAAAATTAAAAAAAGAAATAAAGAATAGAATTGGGCATAAAAAATGCAGCATGTGACCTCAATCAGGCTCTCCCTCCATGGGTTTGGAACTCCATCATCAGTGAGAAATGACATAATTTTATAGTAAAATTAGTCTTTGGTCTTCTTCATTTGGGATCTTGAATATCTTCATATCTTTATTTAATATATCCCCCAAGACTCGATTTTTGAATATGAAAATCTTAAACCTTAGAGTGATCCAGCAGTGCAGTTTCAAATGGAAACTCCCATGGATATTTTTTGTTTTGAATCTGTAAAATCAGTAGGGTGTCTTCAACTTCACATGTGTTGTGCATGGAATTAGTGGTGGTTTTATAATAACTTGGAAAAGAAGTTCTGGTGTGAAATCGGTGAGTAGCAAGAGATCCCCCTTCATTTGGCCTTCATATGGCTGGATGAAGCCTTCAAATAGATCATGGTGATCAGCTGAGGATGTAGTGGTGATCATTGGTGTAGGAAGTCCTTAAAGGTAGACTTCGGATCAAGCTTGAACTCAATTAGTTGTTGGAGATGGTGTCGTAGACCAAGGATAACAAAGACGAGAGGTGGAAGTGAAGAGGATCTCGATGGAATAGTGTTTTTGAGTGGGTGGAGGTGAAAATTTAGTTGGACGGTGTCCTTCTATTTAAAATTTAAACAATACCTATAAAACATCCTCCCAAATTGAAAAATTAGCAGTTTGGGCGAGTTTTTATAACTCTAACCATGCCTACCTCATCACAATGAAGTCGATCGGGTGTCGTAGGATGCATGTCATCACCATAGACCACCCAGTCCTGGTCAGGCTTTCATACCTCTTCAACTTGGGTTTGACCACCATAGGCCGGTGTGCTCAGCTTCAACCCACCAATTAATGGCCATGAATTTCATCACCATGATCCATGCATGGGATTTATCTCCCAGCATCCTGGCTCTCAGGATAGCCCTACCATGGAATTGTATCATAGGATATCCCCTTATGGGTTGTCTATATTGTGTGAAATCCCAGGTTGATGGGTTGTACCAAGATGGCATAATTTTTAAGGTAAAGTAAAGTAGAAATATTTGATAAAATTTTACACTTATAAAAAAATTTATGTAAAATTTAGATACAAATTTATCATTCATTTGTTCTATTAAAATAATTTTAATTCTAAATGTTAAATTTCCCACCATTTAATTTAGATATTGAAAATCATGGGTATTAAGATCAAACATATATTTAAAACCAATGAAAATTATTTGAAAATATGCATGAAATTTGTGTTTTTCATGAGTTATCCACCAATTTATATGTATTTAATACCCTTCTTGAAACCGTCATTATCACAATCACCTTTTCAAAAAAATATTCAATTTGTATTTTAAACATTATTACCTTTTGAAACTTTCAAGGAATACCTCTATTGGAATATACTTTTTAAAAACATTGTGTATTCACATAAATTTCAATCTTTATTAAACTTAACACGTTCCTAAATATTTCTTCCATGAATCAAAAATATTTCATAAAATAATTAATTTTTCATGAATTTCACCACTTTTATATATTTTTATGAGATAGTCCGGAAACTCTATTTTCACAAAAAAAATTCCCTTAATCCAAATTTTAGACCCCACAAAATTGTAAAACACTAAGAAATTCCACCACCTTGTCCAAACAGCATTCTAAAAAAGGTCCAAATATTCCATACCTCAACATAATATCTTTTTCAATGTGTCATTTCATCAATCATGTTTCAACTTCACAACTAGACATGTCAACCTACATTTTCAATAAACATAATAAACCCAAAAACACTAAAGAGCAACCTTGAGTGGTTTTTTCTATAACAATCCCCCTATTTTTATTTTTTGAAAAGTATTCACTCAGTGATACCACCTTAGACCTTATATTTCTATCTTATTAAAAAAACATTTAACTCCTCCATATCTAACCAAAAATCATATCTTTCAACTCTAGTTAATGAAAAAATATTTCTCTACACATTCTTTAATCCCACATGAGTCATGATTGTTGTGACAAAAAATAGTATCATAAAAATAACATCAATAAAGTACTTCATTCTTGATAAAACCATTTTTGGAACTCTACCTTTATAGACGATCAATTTAATTATTCATAAGGAAAGTGATGGAACTCAATAAGACCAACTCTCCAACCCTAATGGGAAACTTCTTTCATCAATAACCACTTTCATGATTTATCTTCATTTAACAAATTTGTTCTACGTCATTAGATATGAAAAATCCACATTTATCTACTCCCCCTATAAATATACACCACTATCATGAACATAAATTCTCCACTTGTTTCAAAAAAAACTCTAAAAGAAAATTCTTTACATTTTGAAAAAATGTAAATAACACATATCAACACTCAGGGAAATATAACACCATACCTTAGGTGGTGGGGAATTCAATTCCAAACATGTTAAAGTGTGGGGACTTAACAAAAATCGAGGATCCATTTCATGGTGTTAAAATGATTATTTGGGTAAATCCTATGTCATAATATCTATAACCTATTTTTCATTAGGAACATAATGTAACTTCACAAACTCAATCTCTAACATTCCCTTGATAAAATGATACTTGATTTCATTTTATGTTGTCCATGAGGGACAGACTGTATTTTTTTTAAGATTTATAGAACTTGAATTATTACAATTCATTTAGATCGGAGACTTCAATCTAACTCCCATATCTTTGTACTACTACTTTATCCACTATAACTACATGTGATATTGAGTAAAAGAAAAGATTTATCTTATATGGTTCTCAATTAAATTAAACATTTCTCCTTAATTAGCCAAAAATTTCACAATATTCCAAGAGATAATTCACCGCCAGATGTTTATTTTCTTATCATCTACTAAACATACCCAATCTATATCTGTATAGACTAAAAACTCTTACTTATATTTTCACTGTAAAAAAATTGAAATCCACCATTCCCTTGATATACTAAATAATTTTCTTCACTATATTTTTTTGGATTTCCTTGTGATTTCTTTAATACCATGTCACATGGAATGTGAAAAAAAATAATATCAAGTTTTGTTATTGTTAAGTAAAACAAGCTTCCAATAATCTTCCTCTATTCTATGACATTCACCACTTTTCCTTCACTATCTCGTGATAGATTCATCTGGGTTGCAGTTGAATTTTTTATCTCCTTGGAAATATCCATTAAAAATAATCTCATTAACTTCTTGGAATATTTTTATTGATATATAAATGTTTCATTCCTTCCTTGCATCACTTGTAAACCAAGGAAATTTTCATCTCACAAATCTTAACATTTCAAACTCATATTTCATAAATTCTATAAAATTTTTCTCTATTATTATAGTGATCTAGTCTTAACATACATGGATATTACATTATTTTAAATGAATATTAATTAATTAAAAAAGTTCATGCCTAAGGACCATAATAGTTTAGTGTATTAGGAAACATGGAACACATTATTCTAATTTGGAGAAAGATCTTTAACATCTCCCTTAAGGATCTTCAACTTCAGTACTCATACTTAAAACCTTTCTTCAAAACCTAGGGAAAGAAAATATAGGAAAGGGTGAACTCATATGCTCAGTAAGGTTAATAAAGGGATATATATAAGAATAACATGTGAATATGTATATGAGAATATGATAATATCCTTTGAATATCATAACCTATATATCAATGATCATATACATGAGTCATGAAATAAATATTCCTAGTTTATAAGACATAAATCATAAGGTAATCAAGAGCATAAACTATGAAATTATAACATAATAATACTACATGGAATTGTGGTAGACCTATATGCATATAAAATTATTTCCTTAATTTTCAAAGGTTAATGTCGAGTTCATCTTAGTGGTTCACTCCCCAAACCATCTAAGTAGTCATGGTTTACTCACTTGACCTTATTATTATTAAAGGTTCACTCCCAAGACCATCTTAGTAGACAAATTCCTTTACTGGAATGAGTTTATTCCTCATTCTGGAAATTTTAGTCTCATGATATATAAATATTTACCCAATGCATTTTGGGGAGATATAACTCTCACCTGTCTCATAATGAAATCCTACATAAGTGTTCCTCAAGATCATAAACAATCACATCATAACCCATGCAAGGAAATGGGTATTATAAAAATGTCATCATATCATAACCTATAGAAAAGACACAAGTTTCATAATAATTTCATCAAAATTATAACCTGTGAAAATAATATAGATTCATAAGTATATCAAAAATGAAATTGAAACTTGTTTCATATGCATATAACCTGTGAAAGAGAAACAAGTTTCATAAATATCATTCCATAAAAACATAAACCATTCATATAATGAATATAAATGGATCCAATGGAACATTTAAAAGAAATAAATGCCTAAGACCAATGTATTTCATATTATATGGAAAATAATTTTGAAATATCTTTCTAAAAACATTTCTTGAGGAAAATATTCCTTCTGCTATGAAAATTTCTTTTTAAAACATAAAACATTTTTTAAAACATTGTTCTTGGAAAATAGAATTAAAAATTTATAAAGGAATATTTTAGAACCATAAAACATTTTTAAAATCCTTTTTCCAGAAAAATAATCTTGAAATATCATTTTTTAAAACATTTTTTAAAACATGGTTTTTGAGTAAAACAAATTTCTGACCGAAGAGTGAAATAAGGTCCTATTTTCTTAAGAACACTTTCTTAATTATCCTAAGTACCAAGGAGTTTAAAAATTGTAAAAATAAATGAATATATAATTAACAACCACATGAGAAAAAAATAATAAGAATTATTGAGATTTGGATCATGATATTTCATCAATGGATGTATAATTGTAAATAATCTTAGTAAACGATGAGATTGTAAGAATAATATTGTACCACTTTGGTAACATTGAATCATAATACCCATGAGAGAATGAAGTCACATGAATCTAAAAATATAGTTAAATTAATTATATTCATGATATAGAATTTCAAATTTTATTATATACTCTTCATAAAATAATATAGGTGCATAACAAAACAGTTTTCTCAAAGAAGGCAAATTGAGACAAAACTACCATACTGATTTGGAAACATTTTAACTATAAAAATAAATGAAATATAGATCAAAATATGGGTATTTAAATATCAATAAATTTAATTATAAGGATTATATAATACAATGATGTTTTATATATACACCACAAAAAAGAAACGACTGGTGAATAATCCATAAGTCACATAGAAATAAAAGCGAGACTAGAAATCCCCTTGCCTTATTTCATGACTTTCATTGTACTCATTCAAAACTCATGTATAATAAATAGTAGTTTATTATAAATATATCACAGAATAATATTAATATTTATAATACCCTATATTATTTACTTATGACTTTATATTACCCATTTATTAACAATACCTTGCTATTGTTACGTTTCGGTTAATAAGTGCTTTGCTTTTCGTACATGTTTTAACTAGTCATTCTTGGTCCTCTTTATTAGATATTAATTTTATTATTTCGTGAATGGAAACCATGAAATATGTATAATATATATTCAGTATATATGTATTTATAATAACATGAAAAATATTTTAAGGGGAAATGAATTTCACCGTTCATGGATACAGTAGGTAGTATATACGCATGAACGTTGTTTTCATTTTCTTATCATATTTTTTAAAGAAAGAAAAGTAAATGATATATACATATATATGTGTAAATATATTATCATTATATTAAAATTATAATGACATATATATCCCATATTTTAATTAAACTCATCCTTAATACATTCCATGTAAAGCATGAACTAAGCACATTCATTTGACGAGGTGGTAGTCCACACGTCCATAAACAAAGTTATTGTATTCTTAGAAAATGGAAATAATGAAGGTATTTTTTATATTATAATTATAGAATTATAAATAAATTTTAAATATCATATATATAATATAAAATATTAATTATATCATTATTCACAACCTTTAAAGGTGGTAAAGCAAGAATGAACGACATCAGATCGCAAGGGGGTTCTCTACGGTACACACAAAAGATGATTTTGTATCCCATTTGATGGTATGGTTTGTGATTATTGGTTGAACTCTTAATGAAAAATAATCATTATATTTATTATATTAAATTATCTTGATATAATAAGAAAATAGTGGAAGAGAAATAAATAAAACAAAAGTTCTTGTTGAAGGATGTTACCTCATCTTTGGGTAACTCCTTTTGGTTTGCACCAAAAGGATTCATTGGAAGGATTTCATCCAAAATCTATTCATCTATAATGATGGTATGTAATTTTTTAGGATATTTGGACAGGTTTTTTCTAACAAAAATTGATTTATAGGCATGAATAAGTGAGGGGGTGAGTTCCCTTTCATAGTGGAGGAGGAGTGGAAATCCTATAAATAAAAAATAGAAAACACTACTGAGAGGTATCCCTGAAATAATGTCTCTCCAATAATGGATAATATTTAATAAAATACACTATATGGATGATATATGTCCATAAAATGTATTTTTGACAAGTTTTTATGTCATTTATCATTTTAGGATTAAGGT
Source organism: Viscum album (assembly GCA_963277665.1). Lineage (NCBI taxonomy): Eukaryota > Viridiplantae > Streptophyta > Magnoliopsida > Santalales > Viscaceae > Viscum > Viscum album. The sequence continues at coordinate 67,212,829 of OY728127.1, read as the reverse complement.
TTACCCACCAAGTAAACTAGTTTTTTCCTTAATCATTGTAATTAATTTTAATAACATTCCCTAATATTTATGGAAAAAAATATAGTTCATCTTACTATACATTAAAAATTATTATGATAAAAAATATGAATCAATTTTTTTAATTCTAAAAACATAAGTGGAGGAAATTAATTTAAAAGTAATCTCACATATAGGAAGAGATGTTGCATTTTTAAATTGGAATGTTCCAAAGATTGAAATGTTTTTGTATCCAATTTCAATGTAAATTTTTTTAAAATGACCTAAAAGAGATTAATTTATTTATAATGGATATAATAATACTTTAAAACAAAATTTAATTTTAACTTAATAATATAAATTTGTTAGTGTAAAAAACAATTTTCATTTAAAATTCAGTGTTTTTCACTATTCATCCCAAATAAGATTCTTTTCAAAAAAATCAAAAAAATTCACACTAATATAATTATGACATTATTAACTTAAATATTAATTTTATTTTCTAAAATTAAAAATTAAAAAATTGATAAAATTAAATTTATTATTTTTTAAAGGATATAAAAAAGTAGTTCTTTAGAGAAAATAGTATTTTTCAAACATATAAAGACTTTACTAGAAATAATATATTTCATTAAAAATATGTTTTATTTATATGAAAATATTATAAATAATATTTAAAAGTACTTATTTCTATTCATATTACTAATTTTAATGGCTAGGTTACTGAAACACTACAATCTTCCACGGTACATTTCTCTTTAAATAATGCAATAGCTTGTGTTGTATGCAACTTCGACCTCTAGCACACCACAACCAATCAAAAAAGTAGTTATGAATAATAATACCCACTTTTTGAATTTTTAGAAAATTTATTTTTCAAAATGGACTTCATTTTCGGATTTGGAATATCAAAATTTGGTTAGGGTGAATTTTTTTTATTTTTTTGAAAACTTTCATTTTTTGATGAATAGTGAAAAACACTAAGTTATTGTTTAAAATTGACTTTTTATGTAAATAATTAGTTATTTTATTTAAATTTATTTTAGTTAAAAATAGATACATAATACCTATATATATTCAATGTAATTCATTTAAGTCATTTTATTATAAGATTAGAAATATAAAATTTTATTGAACTTTTAACGTCTTTTACCCACCTTCTAGCCGTATTTTCAAATTTGCATAAAATTTAATTTTACCACTTCTGTGAATTGAATTTCAAAAATCTGAGAGGCGTGGTTGACATCAGTTAGTAAAATGTGGTTCAATAAGATAAAAATAATATTTTGTGAATAGTAACTTTTGAATTTTATTTACCACTGTTAAAAGTAAATAGGGTAATTAAAGGTAAAAAATGATATTATAATTACCCTAAAACATGTCCTAATTATATTTGATATTTTTATTTCTAAAAAAATAAACCTTAGGAATAAAATATGATCCTTTTCGTCCACTTGGATTAGATTAGGACATTTATTATTATTTTATTTAAAGAAGAGTTAAATGGTAAAATTCAAAGTTTAATAACTAAACCATTTTTAATATAGGGTTATACATAGGATATATTCAAATATATATATTCATTATAAATAAAGAAAATATTTCCTAAATAATGGTATATTATTTATAATTTTTAGACATAAAATAATTAAATTTATTTATGACACAATGACGATGAAATAATTACATTATTATTGAAAGATTAAAATAATCTATATTATAAATATTAATATAACTGTAAATTGATACTTTTGATGTATTAGATGAGTTTTATAGGTTAATATGACATGTTAGGGTTGATTAAATATATTTTTTTCTAAGTGATAAAGTTGTTATGACTTTCACAAAAACCAAATACTAAATAGTGTCAAAATTGACATAAATGGGTTTTTAAAACAAATATTATATTATTAGTTGATATAACATTCCTAAAAATCTAATGTTTGGCCAAAGGACTTAGATATGGATATATATATATATTTATATATCAATAATTAACCACACGGGGTTCTCTTGTATTTTTATAGTATGTTTATTAACGATTTATTATAATAATACAAGAATATATGGTAAAAGTTAAACTATTTAACTAAGAGTTAAATCTAAAAGATAAGGTTAGTATGATGAATAAAAACTATATAAAACCAATTGTTTGATAGGTTTTCTACCCATCCCCACCTTATCCTAGATATAAATCCTTTTAGACCAAATATAAACTAAAATTAATTTTATAATTAAAAAATATTTCAAGCTTTACCTAAAGTGACCCTCACCTCTCTTATAAAAAGGTACGTCCCCTTCTCTCAGAATCACACCCCAAAGCCATTTGGATCCGCCAAAACCTACTAAAATATCCTCCCAACTAAACTCACATAAATATAGAGGCCTTACTTTGATCATAAGCCAACCTAAGGTTCCCTTTTGATCAAATCAAAAGGAATCACCTGAAGAATATGTAATAATTTCATCACCTCTGTCAAAGTTATTTTCTCTTCCACATACAATTTATTTGTTGTTTCCATAACAAAATAATAAATATAGTAACTTATACATACTGTGATGTTATTATTAATATGGTACAACAAAATTCATTATTCTATATATCCAATGAATGACAAAGACATCATACGTGCGTACATATGGCTTACTATATCCACGTCGGGGTGTAGTTTGTTATTCAACACTTCATTATTTGGATGGATATAATAATAGGTATAATTGATGTAAATAATAAATATAACATGTCAATTATTATTTATATATGATATACCATGCAATGAAAAATGATTTCACCATCAACAGAATGATATTGTAACTTGTGCGTACGTACAAATTATCATCTCCACGAACGTGATATGATTCATTTCCCCATCTTAACAATTAGAAAACAATTTTTATTTGATTACTAAAAAAATTTCTAAGAACTTAAAATCATTCTGGATATGAACTAAATATATCCAATCCATATCAAATATAACTTACGTAATATAACAAATAAAGGAAAATGAATAAGTTAACACCTTAAACAATGATACTACTAAAATATTATTAATAAAGAAATATTGGAGGATCGTATATGATACCATATTTAGATATGTGGTTCTTGTATAATTTAATAACAATTATTTAACTATTATACAGGAGGATAACATACCATTGACCAAGGAAAAGTACAAGGTAAGGGTTAATTCTACAATCTCTTTCTTATCCAAGGTTGGTTATACGTGAGTATCTACTGGGACCACTTTATCATTCACATATGTGTTTCTTAAAATTTTACTTCAAAACATTTTTACTATTTCCTATACTATGGGTTAAATTCATTTATACCCTTTTCTGAATTTTTATAAAATTTTTATAAAGGAATATTTCCGTTGTTTTCCAAACAAGGTCCTATACAACCTTTTTGACAAAATTATGGAAAGAATGTTTTTATTAACTTATATGGAGAGTATGACTATTTTCCACTGTTAAAACACCTTAAAAGATTCCCTTACAATCTTAAAATACTATTTTCAAAATAAATGTTTTCTTTCATAATTATTTGACTTTTAAACGATTTCAAAATAGATATAGATATTTCCCTCAAATAGTTTTTATTTCATCTATGTCAACATCCTATGAAGGATTTTAAGCTTATTTGAAGTTGATTTATTATGATACAAAACTTCCATATTGTATTGAAGGTTTTGTGATTTGTTTTAATGTGGATTTGTTATTTTTATACCATTTATGGTTTATGGAGAAATTATTGACATTTCGTATGCTAGTTTTAAGACGAATGTTTATGTTATGTTTAAACCTGTTCACATGAGAAATGCATTGGAATTAGTAAGTGACGGGTTGAGCCCATTATAGCTCCTAGATACATTGGTAGGTCTCTTGAGACAAACTAGTGTCTTTTCACAAGTCCTTGAAAAAAATATTATTTGTAGTCATGGAAGGAGGCCATGACTATGTGGTTATGATGTCTGGAATTATGCATTCCAACATTATGAAATTGGATATTGATATTACATGTGAATATTCGACTAGTAGAATATCCACATGAATAAAGAAATGGAATTATTTGATTTATCTATGCCATATTATGCTAAAGTTTTAGGTTTAAAAGACTTTGGTTTTAGTCTTATACATTTCCTTAAATGTTTATCCTTATTTATTAGAGTTTCTGCTATATTGTTATCCTTGCTGAGCATATGAGCTCACCCCTTTCTTATGTTTTATTTTTTCTGGTATTTGAAGAAGTATATTATGACTAACCTACAAAAATAGGATAAGGGGATATGAGTGTGTTCAAAGAGGACACAATTTTGTTGTTTTTAAATTTTATAATGTAATATAAAACTTATTTATGTATCCAGTACTTCCAAAGATAATTAACTAATCGATCATTTGAGACTTGATCTCTTATGATCATTCCAATGTTATGTAATAATGCACTGACTCTAAGTAACTAGGGTCAGGTCATTACATTTGGTATCAGAGGAAGTTTATTACAAACTTTGGAAGCTAGATTTTGAAAAACCCTGATTAGAGAACATTACCCTAAGATAGACTTTGAGGATTAGTATAGAAAAACTTCCTATAATTTTGGTAATGTATAGATTTTATGTATTTTCCAAGAAATAAATACATGTTTGGAAATGAGCAGGTAGAGGAGGCTCTGGCATAGATTTACCTAGGAGTGAAAGCTCTAACAATGAGTTTCAGGCTTGATCCGGGGTATCCTGGTACACAACAATAGGCCTTGCTACACTCTTGGTTATAACACTCTCGAGGTACATACTTAGGATAATTTACTTTTTCTTTACAAACCATTATGAATGATTTATGAGTAAATACCTCCTCAAAGAAAACATTTTTTATGATTATGGATTATATGAATAAACTGTTCAATTTATGTTAGGTATTTTACTAGTTTAGATTTATGTATTTTGATTCATAAACTAATATAGTGTATTAAATTGTTTAGAAATGTCACCTAATGGAAGGAATGGAAATTGTATCAACGCACGTAATCCATATAGGGATTTCCCTCCAACTAAAGATAATTATTGTGGATCTAGTGATGAAACTAATGTTGAACAACTTATTACCATACTGACACAACTCACTCATGTTATGAATAATAACCTTCCCGTATGAAGCACCCTGAACCACAATGTAGAGGATCAATGTTAGACCGCTTCATGAGGAAAAAGCCACTAACATTAAATGGGACTACAAATCCATATGTATCTAAGAAATAGATAAGTTCCTTATAGAAAATAATTCATGCTTTTGGGAGTAGTGAAAGGGAAAAAGTTTTCATGGCAGATTATCACCTCATAGGAGATGCAGATCAAAGGTGGTCGTTGATTCAAAACTCAAAAGAATATGATGAATTATCATATATGGAATGAAGGGAGTTTATAGAAATTTTATTATAAAAATACTATCATCGTGAACATCAAGTGGATATGGAAAGGCAATTTATGGGTCTGAGGCAAAAGGAGGATGAGAATGTCGCAAAGTATGAGTCTAACTTAACAAGGTTATCAAGGTATGCAGTAGATTATATTCATAACCCAAGGAGTAATATTGATCGATTCTTTTATGGGTTAAAACCATTTCTCTATCGAGTATTTTTCATACAATCCTTCTCATCATGTGAAAATATTGTCTCATGTGATATCAAGACAGAAAAGGAATTATCTAATTCTTATGACTCTAAAGAAAAGAAAGAGAAGAAGAGATCTTCTAAACACTTTGGAGAAAAAATAAGGGGTAGAATGGAAATTTTGAATTTTCATCCAATAGTAAATGTGTGAAGAAACACCCCAGTACTTACCTGAAGGGAATGGGAGTATGTTACAAGTGTGGTGAAAAAGGCCACCATGATTGTGATAGTAAGGGAAATAAAGTGGTCATCAATTTTAAATTCTACAATGGTAGAGAAATGGGGTGTTAAGGAAATGAATGTCCTAAGCATCATGGAAACATACCTCAGAAACGGCCAAAGGAGAAAGGTCATTCTTATAGGATCACTACTACAAAGTTTGAAGCTCTGAATGATGTGATGAAAGGAAATTTAATGGTTTCTTCAAGTTTAGCCAATAATTTATTTGATTCAGGATCATCACATTGTTTCATATCTACTCATTTTGCTAAGAAAATTAGATATTTCTAATTTTATTTAACAAGGGAGTTGAAAGTCAAGACTCCTAAGGGAAGTATCATTACAACAAATATTTGTGAATCTATTCCCATTAGGGCATATAAATGTACTTTATCTGCTGATCATATCGCCATACCCATGATTGAATTTGATATAATCCTCAGTATGGATTGGATTTCGGACCATGAAGGAAAAATTTATTATAAGATGAAGGAGGTTACAATTTTTTATGATGATAAGGATTACCTTATCATTATATCAGAAACATCACAATCTAATTCTTATCTAGATCCACCCCCAGTAGCTCTACTAAATTCAATTATTGGGGAGGAAGAGAATGAAATAAATGTGGGTAAGGAAAGGAACGTTCAAATAGAGGATGTATCTATTGTGCAATAATATGTTGATGTGTTTTCATAAGATTTACCTATACATCCTCTAGAATGAGAAATTGAGTTTTCCATAGATTTAATTCTTGGTTCAAGGACCATATCAAAGACCACTTACAGAATGGACATTGTGGAATTATTGGAACTAAAGAAAAAACTAGAGGAATTGAGTAATAAAGATTTATTCAACCTAGTGTTTCTCCATGGGGAGCCCCTATTCTTTTTGATAAGAAGAAATATGGATCTATGAGTTTGTGCATTGACTATAGGGAGATCAATACAATAACAATAAAGAACAAGTATCCCCTACCTCAAATTGATGATTTATTCAACCAACTTCATGGAGATCGATATTTTTAAATGATTGACCTTCGATCTAGATATCATCAGTTGTGTGTGAATAAGGAAGACTTTTCAAAGATAGCATTTCGTACTAGTTATAGGCATTACGAGTTTACAGTAATTCCTCTTGAACAGACTAATGCACCCTCTATCGTCATGGATCTAATGAATATATTTTTAACGAAATATCTTGATGAATTGGTAGTGGTATTTATTTATTATATCTTTATATACTAAAAAATTTATGAAGATCACGAAAATCACTTGTGCATTATTCTAAATACTCTTAGAAGAAACGAATTATATGGGAAGTTTAGTAAGTGTGAATTCTGGATTTAGGATATTTCTTTTCTTGGCCATGTTGTCTGTAAGGATGGAATCTCTATTGATCCTTATAAGATAAGAGAAATACGAGAATGGCTAGAACTAATGAGTATAACTGAGGTATGCAGTTTTATTGGTTTATCAGGTTATTATCAGCGTTTTGTTCAGAATGTTTCCCAATTTTCTAACACATAAACCAATCTCACACGTAAAGGGGTTAAATTTTTTAGAAAAAAAGAGTGTGAAGAATGTTCTAAAGTACTGAAGAGAATATTAGTCAATGATTCTATCTTGAATCTACCATCAAGGAATAATGGGTTTGTAATTTATAGTGAGGCTTCAAAGAAAGGACTTGGTTGTGTCTTTAAGCAGAATGATAGAGTTATTACCTATGCATCACAACAGATAAAAATTCATGAACAAAACTATCCCACTCATGATCTTGAGTTAGAAGTTGTAATCCTTACTTTGAAGATATGGAGACACTATCACTATGGTGAAAAATGTGAGATATATACCGATCACAAGAGTTTAAAGTATATTTTCTCAAAGAAAAACCTCAACATGAGTAAAATACGTTGTCTTGAACTACATAAGGATTATGATTTCATTATACACTACCACTCGGGGAAGGATAAGAAGCTGGAAGATGCTTTGAGCAGAAAGGATCATAGATTTTTGAACAAGATAAGAGTTAAAAGGGATCCTATGTTCATGAATCTAGTAAAAATGGATATGGGAATAATCATGGAAGGTGAAACGTCAATACTTTTTCAAATTGTTTCCATACCATCTTTACTATAAAAGATAAAAATTTCTCAGACTGATGATGAGGAGTTTCAAAAGAAAATCAATTCTCTGAATGATTCGAGATTGATTAAATTCATATATGAAGATGGAATTTTTAAATTTGGGAAAAGGCTTTGTGTTCCTGACATACATGATCTAAAAAGGTAATTGTTGGATGCTGCTCATAGCTCCAATTTCTCTAGCACAAATATGTATAGAGATTTGAAGCAACATTTTTGGTGGGACAACATGAAGAGGGAAATTGTTGATTATGTGTCAAGATGTATGGTTTGTCAGCAGGTGAAGGCTGGAAGACCACATACTAGATGAGTCATGCAACCTATTCCCATACCCGAGTGGAAATGAGATGATATTATGATGGACTTTGTCAGGGAGCTACTAAAGAATCCTAGAAGGAACGACGAAATATGATATGGGTCATTGTTTATTTTCTTACTAAGTAAGAACATTTTCCTTCTATAAGAGATGATTTACCACTTGAACCTTTAGAAAGACTATATATTAATGAAGTTGTAAGACTTCAGGGAGTACCCCCTATCGATTGTTTCTTATTATGATCCCCATTTTATATCAAGATTCTGGAAAAGTCTTCAGAAGGCCCTGGATACTGAACTTCATTTGAGCACTACCTAACACCCTCCAACTGATGGAAAATTCGAACGGACTATTCAAACCATAGAATACATGTTGAGATCTTGCTCACTTTACTTTCAAGGTATGTGGGATCAATTTTTACCTCTCATATAATTTTCATATTATAATAGCTTCCATTCAAGTATTCAGATGGCACCATATGAAGAATTATATGGAAAGAAGTGTCACACACCAACTTGTTGGGATGATGTTGGTGAAAGAAAACTGATATACCTTGAACTTGTTGATGAAACAATTGAAAAGGTAAATATTTTCGAAATCCACATCAAAGCAACTCAAAGTAGTCCAAAGAGCAATGTTGATAACTACAAGAAGGATTTATAATTTCAAGTATGAGATCATGTTTTCTTGAAGGTATATTCATGGAATGGTTTTATACGATTCATTAAGAAGGTTAAATAAAGTCCTAGGTACATCGAACATTTCTAAATTCTAGAACAAATTGGAGTTGTAGCTTACCGTTTGGCATTTCCGCCCAATCTCTCCAAAGTTCGTGATGTGTTCCACGTATCACTGTTGAGAAAATACATGTCTGACCCAATGCATGTACTTACCTATGAAGAAATAGAACTGGAACATTATTTTTCTTATTGTGAAGATCCTATCAGAATTCTTGATACCAGAGAACAAGTGTGGAGAAACCAGACGACTCGTCTTATGAAAGTTCTATGGAGAAACCATAAGAAGGAAGTGGCAACATGGGAACCCGAGGAACTTATGATGAAGAACCACCTGAATCTTTTTACAGAGTAGTATTCTAGAAATTTCAAAGACGAAATTATTTGAAGGAGGGAAGAATGTAACACCCCAAGCTTCCATAGTATATTCCTCTTTGAATAATTCATTAGCTTGCGGTGTACACAACTTCGAGTTATAGCACCTCATGACCAATCAAACTAGCTATTATGAATAGTCATACCCACATTTGGAGATTTTATAAATTTTATTTTTTAAAAATGGTCTAAATTTTTGGATTCAAAATATCAAAATTATCTTAAGTTGAATTTTTTGAATTTTTCTGAAAACTTTCATTTTTTGATGAATAGTGAAAAACACTGTGTTATTGTTTAAAACTGACTTTTTATTTAAATAATTAGTTATTTTATTTAAATTTATTTTATTTCAAAATCGATACGTTATACCTGAATATGTTCAATATAATTCATTGGAGTCATTTTATAATAATATTAGACATATAAAATTTTATTGAACTTTAAACGTCTTTTACCCACCTTCTAGGCACATTTGCAAATTTGAATAAAACATAATTTTACCGCTTCTGTGAATTGAATTTAAAAAACTTGAGACACACGATTGATAAAAGTAAGTAAAATTTGGTTCAATAAGATTAAAATAATTTTTGGTGAATAGTAACTTTTGACATTTATTTACCACGGTTAAATGTAAATAGGGTAATTAAAGGTAAAACAATGACATTATAGTTACCCAAAAACATGTCCTAATTCTATTGGATAACTTTATTTCAATAATAATAAACCATAGGAATAAAATATGATCCTTTTGGTCCACTTAGATTTGATTATAACATTTATTATTATTTTATTTAAAGAAGAGTTAAAAGTGTTAAATTCAAAGTTTAATAACTTAAAAAATTAGATATAGGGTTATACATAATATATATTCGACTATAAATATTCATTAGAAAGATAAAAATATTTCCTACATAATGGTATATTATTTATAATTTTTATACATAAAATAACTAAAAATATTTATGTCACAATGATGATGCAGTAATTACCTTATTATTGAATGATTAGTATAACTAATAATATAACTATTAATATAATTGTAAATTGAGTCTTTTGATGGATTCCACGAATTTTCTAGGTTAATATGAAATTATAGGGTTGATTAAATAAATTTTTTTCGAAGTTATAAAGTTTTTAGGACTTCCAAAAAAACCAAATACTAAATAGTGTCAAAATTGACATAAATGAGTTTTTAAAACAAATACTATATTACTAACTGATATAATATTCATAAAAATATAAGGTTTGGAAAAAATAATTATATAAGGTTATATATATCAATAATAAACCACTTGGTATTCTCTTGTCTTTTTATAGTATGTTTATTAACCATTTATTATAATAATACAAGAATATGTGGTAAACATTAAACTATTTAACTAAGAGTTAAATATAAAATATAAGGTTAATATGGTGACCTAAACATATATAAGACCTATTGGTTGAGATTTTTTCGACTCAACTCAACCTTATCCTCGAAATAAATCATTTTGGAGCTATTATAAACTGAATATGGTTGTATAATAAAATAATATTTCAAGCTTTTCCTAAAGTGACCATCACCTCTCTTATAAAAGGGTACTTCCCCTTCTCTCAAAATCACACCTCCAAAGTGATTTGTCTTGGCCAAACCTACCTCAAATAACCTCCCATATACCCTCACTTTAACCTAGAGTCATTACTTTGATCATAATTCAACATAAGGAGCCCTTTTAATCAAATCAAAAGGAAGCACTCGAAGAAGAGGTAATAATTTAATCACCTCTTTCAAATCTCTTTTCTTCTTCCATGTCTTCTTTATTTGTTGTTTCCATCACAAAATAATAACTCCATTACCTTCTACATAATGTGATTTTATTATAAATATGTTAAAACCATATTCATTATTCTATCCATCCTATGAATGACAAAGTCACCATACGTGCGTACGTATGGCTTACCGTCTCCACGTCGTGGTGTAGTTTGTTATTCAACACTTCATTATTTGGAAAGGTATAATAATGAGTATAATTTATGTAAATAATAAATATAACATGTTAATTATTATGTATATATGATATACTATCCAATTACATATGATTTCACCATCAATAGAATGATATTGTCGCTCATGCGTACGTACGGATTACCGTCTCCAAGAACGTGATAAGATTCATTTCACCATCGTAACCATTAAAAAATAATTTTCATTTTATGACTAATAATAATTTATAAGAACTTAATATCATTCTTGATATGAACCAAAAACATTCTATCCATATCAAACACAACTTACGTAACAAAACATATAAATAAAAACGAAACAATTAACACCCGAAACAATGATACTACTGAAATACTATTAACAGAGCAATATTAGAGGACCATATATGATATCATATTTATGTATGTGGTTATTGTATAATTTAATAATTATTATTTAACTATTATACAGGAGGTTAATGTACCCTCAACCAAGGAAAAGTACAAGGTAAGGGTTAATTCTACAATCTATTGATTATCTGATGTTGTTTATACATGAGTATCTACTGGGACCTCTTTGTCATCCACATTCATGATTCTCAAAAATGTATTTGAAAAAAAATACTATTTTCTAGACTATGGTTTAAAGTCATTTATACCCTTGGATGAATTTTTATAAATTTTTTATAAAGTAATCTTTTTGTCGTTTTCCAAACAAGGTCCTTTAGGACCTTTTTGATAGAATTAAAACAAGAATGTTTTTTTAACTTATATGGAGAGTGCAGGTATTTTTTGCTATTATAACACCTTTGAATCATCCCTTAAAATCTTATAAGAATATTTTCAAAATAAATTTAATCTTTTATAATTATCTGCCTTTTAAATGACTTCAAAATAGAAAGAGATATTTCTCTCAAGTAGTTTTGATTTCATCTATGTCAACATCCTTTCATGGATTTTACACTTGTTTAAAGTTGATTTATTATGATACAGTATTACATATTATATTGAAGTTTTTGTGATAAGTTTGACTGTGGATAAATTATTTTTATACCATTCATAGTTTTTGGTTAATGTATTAATATTTATTATTCTAGTTTTAATATGAAATTTTATGTTATATTTCAACATTTTTATATGAGGAATTCATTAGACTTAGTAAGTGATGGGTGGAGCCTACTATAGCTCCTCGATGCATTGGTAGGTCTCATGAGACAAGCTAGTGTCTTGGAATAAGGCTTTGACAAAGTATTATTTGTAGCCTAGGCACGAAGCCTTGACTATGTGGTTATGATTTCCAACATTATGCATTCCATAATTATGAAATTGTATATTGATATTACAAGTGATTATTAGACTAGTAGAATATCAATGTGAATAAGTAAATGGAATTATTTTATTTATCCTTTCAATATTATGATGAAGTTTTATGTTTAAGAGGATTTTGTTTTAGTCTTATACATTTCCTTAAAGGTTTATGCATATTTATAAAAGTTTCTACTATATTGTTATCCTTACTGAGCATCTGAGCTCACGCATTTCTTACGTTTTATTTTTTCCAGGATGTGAAGAAGTATATTATTACGGACCTTCAAGAATAGGCTAAGGGGATATGAGTGTGTTCAAAGTGGACATAATGTTGTTTTTTTCAATTTTATAATGTAAGGTAAAACTTATATATGTATCTAGTACATCCAAGGCTACTAAAATAATAGGTCTTTCGACACTTGATCTCTTGTGATCATGCCAATGTTATGTAATAATTCACTGACTCTAGGTAACTTGGGTCATGGAATTACAGTTATAACAGTCTATCTTAAATAATAATAATAACAAAATGTCTTTTCATACAAACTCAATGTTGTGTGTAATTCCAACTAAGATGATGTTGTGTGTAGAACAAGATTAGATTATTGTATCATATAATTAAATTTTAAATTGGTGTATATTATAATGTAATACATAAAGGAAATTTAATTTATGGAAAAAAATTTATAAAAAATTTGGATTTTACATTCTACCCCTCTTAAAATGAATTTCCCTCTCAAAATTTATCATTCTCATACAAAAAAATAAAGATACTTTTACCAAATAATATCCTCAAGTTTCCATGTATCTTCCTATAACTGGTGATTTCCCCACAAAATATTGAGTATGTGAGTGGTCTTGTATCATAGAACTTTCTCAATATTAAACATAATTTCAATGGGTTGTCCCTCAAAATAAATATCCTTCTACATCATTATGACCTATGAGTTGAGTATATGTGAAGGGTTGTGTTTACTTCCTCGGGAAAGATTCATGGAATACATTTTGGACATGATAGAGGTTTGTTGGAAGCTCCAAGATATAGGCTATTATCTTTATGCGATCAAGAATTTTAGAAGGACTGATATTCCTAGGGCTTAGTTTCCCTTTCTTCCTGAATCATGTTACCTTATACCAAGGAGGAATTATTAGAAACACCATCTCACTAACTTCAAATTATAGATCACGTATAAGGTTAGCATTATAACTTTTCTACCAACTTTCATCTACCTTGATATGATGCTGAATGATTCTCGATTTCCCTATCATTTCTTCCGTGATCTCAGGTCCCAATAGGTCTCATTCTTCAACTTCATTCCAACACATTTGATCTATACATTTCTTTCTATAGAGGGATCTATAAGGAACAATTTGAATGATTTATTTAACACTATTGTTGTAAGATAAATCAAATAGAGTAAGGTATTTATCCCAACCATCTTTGAAATCTACAGAACAATATCTCAACAAAACCTCTAGAGTTTGAATTGTTCTTTCATAATGATCATCCATCTAAGGATGAATGCAGTTCTAAAACTTAAATCTATATCACAGGCTTGTTGACGGATTCACCAAAACATTGAGGTAAACATCATATCCTGATCATATATTATAGAATGTGGTACTCCATGCAATATTATAACTTCCTTAATGTAGGTCTGGAAAGATAATCCAAAGAGAAGTATTCTATAATGTAAATGAATTGTGTTGAATCATTATTCCCTTTACAGGTTTTAGGGGGTCCAATGACAAAATCCATATCAATGTTCTCACATTTCCATTCTGGTATGGGTAATGGATGAAACATCTCATAGACTTATGTCTTTCAGCTTTAAATTGTTGGCATACCAAGTACTGAGATATAAACTCTATAATATCTATCTTCATGAAATCCCACTAGAATTTTTCTTTCAAGTATCTATACATCTTAATAATTCTAGAATAAATAGATAACAAATAACTATGAGTTTCTTCTAAAATATCCTTCTTCAAATCTGATATGGATGGAACACATAAAAAATTCATAAACCTTATCATTCCATCCTGATCAAGGTTAAACTCAAGAACAGTTCTAATCTTCTTTTATAGCTATAAAACTTCCTTATATACCTCTTTAATCTTCGCTTATATAGAGAGTTGAAAATTCAATTGAGAAATATAATATTTTTCCCATTTCTTAAATATTTTCAGGTCCATCCTTTGAAAATCTATAAATATTGGATATTTTCTGATCCTCATTGTGAATATATTATCAGGATACTTTCAATGCAGAGAATCTACCATGGTGCGACAGTGCAAGAAGGGTGGTGATGGAGCTGAAAAAAGCTATCTATATCAGGACTTCATCTCGGGCAGTAGGGTTGATTTCTATCAGAAAGGCAGGTGATGATGCCAAGGGCTATTGGAAAACCAATAGGGTAGTCTTTGAGCATCGGCAGATGTGAAGATCTTGATGAAATGATAACAGTGGGGGGAGCTACCAAACGAGGAGATGAGATTCATGATCAACGGAAGATGCGAGTAGAACTTCCAGAAATATAATGAGATGGTGGTTCGGTTGTGATGATCTGTGATGATGGGCCATATAGAGGTGAGGCTAAGTGAACACCTATAGCCTCAAGTGGGATATATGATGGCGTATTAGGGAGAGAATTGGAAGATGCACTATGGGAATTTGGGCAGAAAAAATGGGTCTCATTCCCACTAGGACTTCGGTCCATCCATAAATAAATAAATAACGTTTGATGGGTATGTTATCCCCTTGTGGGTGTGGGGCTACTGCCTTCCATTGTGACTTGTGTGAAAAGTGTTTGTGTGTGTGTCTGCATTTGATGTAATTATACCCCCCCCCCCCCAAAGCATTAGTCACCTTGTTCACTTTCTCAAGGTGGTAATGTATAAAGCAGTGATAATCCTTTATCATCTCTAACCATCTTCTGTGATGCATGTTAAACTCATTTTTTGTGAATATATACTTCAAAATTTTATGATTTCTATGTATATATACTTTTCTCCATAAAGATAATGCCTCCATATATTTAATGAAAAAAATACCACAGCTAAGTCAAAATCATGAGTTGGTTAATTTTTCTCATGAATCTCCAATTTTCATGAGGCAAAGGTTATAACCAGGTTGTTTTTCATAATAACATATTATAATCCCTTCTTGTATGAATCACTATATATTACAAACCCTTATCCATTACAGGGTAATTTAAGAACGTGCACTGACTAACCTTCTCTTTAGTTCCTTGAAATTTTCCCCACATTCATCTATCAAGAGGAACTTGGAACCCTTATAAGTCAACTTGGTTGTAGTATTATATATTAATGAGAAATTATCCACAAACCATTGATAATGTATAGATAAACTTAGAAAACTATGGATCACTGTCATCGTGGCTGGTCTAGGCCAACAATTAATAGCTTATATCTTTGATTTTGGATCTACCCACTATTTTATATCTAGAGAATTTGATAAGGGTGTTAAGATACCACCCAAACATTTAGATGTAGAATTAGTAGTTAAAACCCTTAATGGTATGATGGTTTCATCTAATGTTTATGATTCCACTCTTGTTCGAATGTTTGGGAATCTTCTTCCCAAAAATCCTTCCATTCCTCCTCTAATTGAATTTGATGTCATCTAAGGCATGTATTGGATTTATCAGCATAAATCCTGTATCAATTTTCAAAGAATTCATGTTATGATTGATACTTCAAACCAACCTATGATTTTCTATCAATGTGATGATAATTATGAACTTCCTATGGATATTTCATCCAGTATGGGTCTTAATTCCCATTAAAAAGGCATGTTTATCTCAAATGGTTGGGGAGAAACTCTACATCGATGATATTCCTATTGTTTAGGATTTTTTGGATGTCTTTATAGAAGATTTTTCTAGACTTCCACCAAAATAGGAATTTGAGTTCTCAATAGAATTCATATCTGGTTCCATGCCAATTTAAAAGAATCCATATATATAGGCCATGATTGAGTTGCGAGAATTGAGGAATCAACTCTATTAAATCCTTTATAGGTGATTCATTTTTTCATGTGTGTCATCTTGGGGTTCACCAATTATTTTTTTAAATAAAGATGGGTAAATGTGACTATGAATTTATTATTGGGACTTGAACAAGATCATGATCAATTATCGGTATACGCTTCCCTATATTGAAGACGTATTTGATCAACTATGTGGATCTAAATACTTCTCCAAGATTGACCTTCAATATGGATATCATCAATTTAGGGTCAAGAAGGAGGATATACGCAAGATAGAATTCTTTACAAGGTATAGACACTATGAATATATAGGAATGCCTTTTGGTATTACTAATTCCTCTACTATATTCATGGATTTGACGAATAGAGTATTTGGTGGTTACCTTGATCTATTTTTGGTAGTCTTTAAAAATGATATTATTGTCTATTAAAATATCAATGAAGAGCATAAATACCACTTGAGAATTTTACTAAATACCCTAAGGAAGGATAAAATATATGAAAATTTTACAAAGTCTGAATTTTGTCTCCATCCTAGGCTTAGAATACATGGATATTACATTATATTATATGAATATTTAGTAAATTACAAAATTATGTGTTTGGGGATCATAATGGTTTAGTTTATTTGGAAACCTAGAACAAATTATTCTAATTTGTTGAAATATCTAAAACATATCACTTAAATATCTTCCCCTTTAGTACTCTTACTTGAAACTTTTCTTCCTAACGTGGGTAAAGGAAACATAAGAAAGGGTGAGCTCACATGATCAGTAAGGGTACATAAGGGAGATATGTAATCATAAAATGAGATTAATGGTATAAAAACATGATAATAACATTTTAAGATAATACCACACATATCAAAAAAAATATACATTAATCATGTCATAAATATTGGTAGTTCAAAAGACATGAATCATAAGAGAATAAAAATAATAAGCCCTTAAATCATAATATAGGAATAATATATTGACTTGTGGTAGACACAAAAGCATATAAATTTTTTTTTATAGTAGTCAAGTCTTAATACCCAGGACATCTTAGTGGAATGGGTTCGATCCCCAAACCATCTTGGTAGTCAAATTTTACTCCCATAACCATCTTAGTACTCAAGGTTCACTCCCAAGACTATATTAATGGAAAAATTCCTTTAATGAACCGATTTCACTACCCATTATAAGCATGTTTATCTCATGATATATAAATCTTTACGCAATTCATTGGAGGGAGATATATGTCCCACTAAATTCATAATTAAATCATACATACATGTGCCACGTTATCATAAACAATTATATCATAACCCATGAAATGAAATGGGTATCAAAAACATATCATCAAATCATGACCAAAATAAAAGAGATAGATTTCATAATAATTGCATCAAATGAATAACCTGTGAAAAGAAGTGGGTTTCATAAGAATATAACCTATGAAATATAAATGAGTTTCGGAATCATATAACCCATGAAATATAAATGGGTTTCATAAACACAATGTCAACAAAACATAAATCATTCAGAGAAATAATATGAAGGGAACCTTGGATAATTTACTCATAAATACATGAGTAACACCAATGGATTTCATCTTAGATGAAAAATAATTTTTAAATATCTTTTAAAAAACATTTCTTGAAAAAAGATATCCTTTCTTCTTTGAAAAACGCTTTTTAAACCATCAAACATTTTTCTTTGAAAATGTCTTTGAAAACATATAAAGTAATTGCATAAAAACATAAGACATTATTAAAATCATTTTTCATTGAAAATAATCTTAAAATTTAATTTTTTTTAAAACATTTTTGAAAACATGGGTTTTGATTAAAATATATTTCTGACCAAATAGAGAAATAATGTCATATTTTTTAAAAAAACTTTATTAATTATATTAGGTAACAAATACTATAAAAATGGTTCCAATACATGAATATATCATGAAAATTCATAATAGAATAAAATAATGATAATTAATAATATATAGAAAATAATATTTCACTAAATAATCATAATCATAAACAATCTTGATAAATGATTAGATTGTAGCAAAAATATTGTACCGCATTGGTAACTCTGAATCATAATCACAATGTGAGAATGAAATTACATGAAGCATAAAATATCATGAAAATAATTAGATTCATGATATAACATATCAAATTGCATTATATGACCTCAAAAACTAATATAGGTTCACAAAAAACATGAGCCTTGAAAAAGGCAAATTGAGACAAAACTAGCTAACTGATTTGGTAGCTTTGGAACTATAAAGCCCCCTAACATAGAGGTCATAAAATGGGAAAGTAAATACCCATTAATTTAATGGTAATGATCATATAATATATTCATGGTAATTATATACACCACATAAGATAAATGAGTGGTGAATAAGGTATAAACCTCAAATATATAAAAGTGATACTAGAAATCCCTTTACCTTATGTCCTGACTCTCATTGTACTTGTTCAAAACTCTTATATAGAAAATAAAATTTTATTATAAATCTATCACATAGCCATATTCATATATATAATTCCATATATTATTAACTTATGACTATATATTACCCATTTATCAATAATTCCATATTAATGTTATGTTTAGGGTAATATTCGCTTTGTATTTTATACATGTTTTGACTTTTCATTCTTAGTCCTCTTACAAAGATCATAACTTAATTATTTCTATAATATAAAACAAGACATAAATATCATATGTATTAATTATATACATATTTATAATAATAAAAAATATATAACAGGAAATGAATTACTTCATTCATGGAGACGGTAGGTTATACGTACACATGAACGCTATTTTCATTTTCATGCCATATTTTTTTAAAAAAAGTAAAGTAAATGATATATATATATATATATATTATAATTATAGTATTTTTATTATGAAATATATATCATATATATTTATTAAACACATCATTAATACATTTCATACAAATCATGAATGCATCGCATCGCTTTTAGGAGGCGGTAGTCCACACGTCCACAAACGAAGTTATCATATTCTAAAAAAATGGAAAGAACGAAGGTATGTGATATATAATAATTCCAGGATCACAAATACATCATAAAAATCTTATATAACAATAAAAAATAGTAATTCCATCATTATTACCAACCTTGAAAGGTGGTAATTGAAGAACAAACAACATCGGTTCACGAGGTTGTAGTCTTCCATACACACGAATGCTGATTGCATTTCCAATTTTATGGAAGTGTGTATGAGTGTAGATCAAACCATTGAAATAAAAAATCATTCCATATTTTAGATACTGAGTTTATCATATAATATTGATATAAAAATAATAATACTGGTGGATAAATAAATCAAATAAAAGTTCTTATGGATGGATGTTACCCCTTTTTTGGGTAACTTCTTTTGGTTTACACCAATGGGATTCATTTCTTGTCCTTATCCAAGAAATGAGGCATATAGTATGAAGAAAGGGAAGTTTTTAGGAGACTTTGGTTGGGTTTGGACAAGTAAAATATCTTGAGAGATGTAAATAGGTGATGGGAGTGAGTTCTAATTTATAGTGGAGGTGGAGTGATATTCTTGTAAAATTAAAAAGGGAAACATTATTGAGAGGTCTCCCTTTTTTCATGTGCCTCCAATAGTGATACATATTAAATAAAATTTAGTATATGGTATATATATGGCTATTAAATTTGTTTTTTATAAGTTTCAAGGTCATTTAGCCTTTTAATATAAATGTTTGACCACTAAGTAATCACGTTTTTGCCTTAATCATTGTACTTAATTTTAATTACTTTCCATAATATTTTTGGTCAAAAACTATGTTGAACATAATAGAAATTATAAATTATTATAATTCACAATATGGACCCCATTTTTTTAATTCTAAACACATACGTTTCATAAAGTAATTTAAAATTAATCCTATGGATGGAGTGAGATGATGAGTTTTTAAAGTGAAATGTTCAAATGATTGAAATGTTTTTATATCCAATTTCTATGTGAAGTTGGTTCCAATTAATTAAATTGTATTAATTTATGTATAATTGATATAATAATACTTTAAAACCAAATTAATAAATAATATAACTATACAAATAAATTTGACAAAAAATCAGTTTTCAATTAAAATTCATTATTTTTTACTATTCACCCAAAAATGAAACTTTTCAAAAAAAACCCAAAAATTAACCCTAAGATAATTTTGACATTCTAAATTAAAAATGAAGTTTATTTTATTAAATTAAATTTATAAAATTTTCCAAAATTAATTTTATAATTTATCAAAGAAGGACATAAAAAGCATCTCTTTAGAGAAAATAGTATTTTTCAAACATAAAAAGACTTTACCAGAAATTTTATATTTCATTACTAATATGTCTTTATACTATAAAAAAATTATAAATTTAAAAATTATTTATTATTATTGATATTACTATATTTAATGGCTAGGTTATAACTGTCTCGCTTAAATAATAATAATAATAAAATATTTCTTTGTAGAAACTCAGTGTTTTGTGTAACATAAGATAAGACAATGTTGTGTGTAGAAAAAGATAAACTTGTTGTAGTTTATAATGAAATTATAACATGGTGTAGCATAAAAAACAATACATTAATTAAATTGAATTAATTTTAGAAAAATGTCTTATAAAAACTCGAGGTTGTTACAGTGCTTCATTCGATCCACCAAAGATTATGACATCGACATAAACTAGCACCATTATATTTTCATTACTCTCATTTTTGACATAAGGATTGTAATTAAATCCCCCTCATTTAAAACAGAGATTCTTAAAATATTGATCATGTATTTAATATTATTCTCTTGGTGCTTTTTTCAATCCATATAAATCATTCTTCAGCCAATAAACATTATTCTCATCTTTATGGATGATAAAACTATTTGGATATTTGATTTACACTTCTTCCTCTAAAACTCAATCCATAAATAAATATTTTACACTGATATAAAAAACATTGAATTTCCTTTTCACTGCAATGTACATGAATAATATAATTGTTTCCATCTTTTAAATAGGTGAAAATGTGTCATCTATATCAATTCCCCAAATTTATGAGTATTATTTTCACATTGTACATGGTTTGTTTCAAAATATCTTGTCATATTCATAGAATTAATTATCAAATACC
This sequence comes from Viscum album, assembly GCA_963277665.1. NCBI lineage: Eukaryota > Viridiplantae > Streptophyta > Magnoliopsida > Santalales > Viscaceae > Viscum > Viscum album. The sequence goes on along the minus strand of OY728127.1, from coordinate 67,190,945 downwards.
CATTTTTTATCAATAATATTTTTATATGTTGACCTAAAAACAATCTCTAATGTTTGGTTCTTTTCGATTTGATCAAGATCTGTATTCATAGTATGAACCTAATTTTCATTCTAAGTTGATTCTTCATAACATTTCAGCTCTACCTACGATTTAAAGTATTTTTGTTATAGATACTTCATTGTATAATTTTGAATTGGATCTTCTTGATCACTGATGATGTTCTTTTTATCAATTACAGCTTGAATCTTCTACTTCTCTGATGAGATAGATTTGAATTCATCCTACTCATCATCGGTGTGTTCTTCAAAATCCGTATGTTCCACTTCTTCTCCCCCTAAGTTTCTTTCCTACTCATAAATATCATCAAAAAAACTATTTATTATATTTTTGAAGACTCTATTAATTTTCTAATATATTAATGTGAGTTTTTCAATGACATTTCCTTTCCTCTTATTGAAGAATTTGTATGATTTTATTTTTTCTCAATATCCAAGGAATGTGAACTCTCCTCCACAGGATTAAAACATTATATGTTTCTTCTTATTGAGAATACAAAACTTTTTTCCAAATATTCTAAAGTACTTCGTTGTTGGATTATATCCATACTATAGATCATATAGTTTTTTCTTCTTTCAAACACAAAAAAAATATCTATTATAAATATAGATTGATGTCAAGAATTCTTCCTTACATGGTATCTCTAGTAGGACCTTTTCAATAAGAATTGTTATAACCATGTTTTTTATGATACGATTTATCCTCTAAATCACTCCATTTTATTGAGGAGGTATCACGGTCAAAACTTGGTGCTTTATCCTATGTTTCTTCAGATAGGCATCCATTTGGTCGTTTGTGAATTCTGCTCCATTTTCTATTCGAAACATCATAATCTTCTATCAAAGAATCCTTTCAACTTCTCTATAATATTGTGTAATGTAATTGAATACCTTTGAATTGTTTTAAATAATAAATATCCATTCCATATTTCTGAAATAATCAATGAAAATAACATAATACCTCTTCCCATCAATAGATCTTGGAGAGATAGGTACACACACATCTTTATTCACCAATTCAAGAAAACTTGTTGAATTATGTTCTTTTTATTTGTATGTTAATCAAATAATCTTCCCCTATTGACAGGAATCACATGTGTGTGTAAAATAACATAATTTCTTGGGGATATCTTGAGTTGTGTCACATTTCACCAGATATTCCTGGGATGGCAGGCACATATGGACAATCTATTTATGACACAACCTATTTTATTTCTCTTTTGATAGAAAGAACATATCATTTTCCCCACTAATAAGGTATATATTCACCATTGTCTATTTTCCATATAAAAAATTACATCCTATTTCCCATTAATTATACAAAATTTCTTGTTAAAACTTATAGAATTCCCTAAGTAACATAGTGGAATAACACTTATCAAATTGTGACTGACACCATCAACCATGATGTCAGAACATATCATATCTTTTCCCCTAAACATGCCCTTTCATATTCCAAATGTAACATCTTCGACACAGGAACCACTAAATCGGTGCTCCGATCCGGGTGGTTACATGACCATAAGCACACCTCCTCGTATACCAAAGGTTTCCAATAAGAAGCGGGGGATGAATAGTCAAATTGGGATACTATACCCCCTTTTTATTAGAGTAAGTTACAACAGAAGATAAAAAATTGGTGAATAATAATCAATAATACCAGAGAATTCACAAACAACCATTTTCCCAAATGGGGTACAACCAAATCCAACAATAAATATGCCATGTTTTGCTATAAGTTAAAAGTGAACAAAACCCAAAATAAATACAAACTAAAAAATCCCAAAATGGTCCTGACACCTAGTCCAAGTCCCCCTCCATGCACACCTATTCCAAACCAACTATCTAGCAAGGGCCTTTTACCCTCTCCTGACATGTAAACATTAAGTCTTCTTGGATACACAATGGTGGCCCAGGTAGAGTGTGAGTACAACTCAGTAGGCCACCAACGATGGTGTCTAAAAAATATTCAGTATAAATAATTGTACATGTAGAAAGAAAAATGAATAATAAATGAAAAAGTAAACATTAAGTTCCCTTATATAGTTTAGGTCCATTACCAATATTTATTACCATTTCCATATCTTACCATTTCATCCCATTTTCCATTACATACCATTTCCAACACATTAATCACGAGTTTATCAAACACAACAAGTTAAACGGCTCAAAGTACATAATCACATTCATTAATAAAAACACACAATTTTCATATCTCACAAGGTCCAACTACCTCATGTAAACCATAACCTCACCTCGGAGCCTCAGTCTGGGTGGATGCATATGACAACCCTTCTATTTATTTCACACATAAACATGGTTTATTACATAGAAAATTTCACTTGATAAAACATAAAAGATCAATAGGTCTAGTGTCCTTGGGGTTTAGGACCATTACATAACAACTTAAAACATAGGACGCATTATCTTATATAAAAATTCCTTTACATGACCACTACATTCCCTCATACTTAGCATTGCATGGGGTAACCTAAGGACATGCATAAAAAAGGGTGAGCTATAAAACCTAGAAAGGGAATAAACAAGGAATAACATGAGGAATAAAACAAATGTTAGACAATAGGCATATCAATGGAGCACAAGAGGAACATGAACATAATGGCATGATAAATCATGATAATCATAACATGGAAATGTGGCAAAAACACTTAACATGGAATTATCATGAGCCAAGGCTCATTACACATGGAGAATGAGTAAACCCCTATTGCACATGAAGCACAAGTAAACCCTCGTTTCACTTGAATTATAGTCAGTAAACACTCATTGCACATGAAGTATCATGATACTATAATTTACCCAATGCATTGGAGCGCTATCAGGGCACACCCTTCTTAAACTTTTCATTTCATACATAAGTGTGCCACATGAATCTTATAACAAGGAATAAATCATCCTAATTTATTCCATGATAAAGGGATGTGGAATACATAAATGAAGCTTTATAATCAATAAGTAAATGTGCATAAAGGTTAATACCCTTGATAGAGAAATGGGCATGGTATTCACTACATAATTACATTGGCTTGGAAATCATAGTGCAATTTCGGTAGCATAATGGCGTAAAATAAGAACTCCTAAAAAATGGATGATGAGAGAGAAAGGGGTGTCTCGTCGTATTTAAAAGAAATGGACAGTAAGGGGTCATATATATACATGTCCCAATAAACTTAATGGAATTTAGATGCATAATACAAAATAATTACATGGATGTAAAAGAGGAGAGAGAAATCCCTTATGGAATTTCAGCATGGTAACAGGTGTACTTGGAAGGCATTTAATGAGAGAGAAAGGGGACTCTCATCATTAAAACATAAAGAGGGAAGTACGGGGGAGGTGTGAAATCATACCCCAACATTAATAATTGAAAATAAAAGGGCATAAAAATATTTAGAAACTATGATAAAAAGAGAAAGGTAGGAATCCCTTACTTGGAAGTGTGATCACAAAGGCTTGGGAGGGGCTTAACAAAGGCTTCTTGGAGCTTGGCGTGCCTTGGGAGGTTTCTAGAGAAAGGAGGAAATAGCTTGGACAAACTCTAAAGGCTTTGAGTGAAGGGTAAGAGGGAGATTGGGTGGGTTTATATATGAAAGGAGAGGAAATTCTTTATTATTTAGGATTGGGTCACCACACATTAAACTAATCAATACCACAAACCATCCCATAGTTTTTTCCCATGGTTTTTGAAAAAGGGGAGTGGAAAAACAATATTTTATAAGGTCAATGGCCGAACTTCTTAAAATAATAGGGTTTCTTATGTGGATGTCGTTGGCACCGGAAAACGCATCCCCAAAATATTCCAAATTCTTCCATACATGATCCAAGATTGTATCCCATTTCGAAAGTTTTGATTTGGTAGGTCATAGGGCCCGAATGGAGTTACAGGTTATGAGTTTTGGACATTTGAAGTTGGGCTAAAAAAATGGTTCATGTAGCCCATTCGCGAAGCTCCCTTCGTGATCGCAGAGTAAGGGAACCTGATCGGGGCCCTGCACCAATGCAAATCTCCTCCTTCATGAAGCCATCGTGGAGCGAGGAGGCGGTATGCTCCACGAACCCCTTTGACGTTTGCGAACCCACCGCGAAGCGAGGAGGTAGGATTCTCCACAAACCCCTTGGACGTTCACAAACCTACCGCCAAGTGAGGAGGTAGGATGCTTTGTGAACCCCATTGACATTTGTAAACCCACTGTGAAGCGAGGAGGCAGGATTCTCCACGAACCCCTTTGTCGTTTGCGATCCCGCCTCGAAGCACGGAGGCGAGATGCTCCGTGAATCCCTTTGACGTTCGCGACCCGCGGCGGAGCAAACTCTGTCTTCGCGCCGAGCGAGCTCTTCTTCATGGAACCTCTTGATTATAAATACCCAACTCACACCCCTTTATATATCTGGTTACTCCACACCATGGGCAGTTGATCGCTCCTACTTCGCGAATCTCCTGACCCCTATGAGTCTATGCTCCGTGAGCATCTTCCTTCGTGAAGCTGCTCCGCGAGTCCATACTCCACAAGCAGCTTCCATTGCACCCTTATGCGTACCCACCTTGCACCTATGGAATACAATGATTTGAGATACTCCTCACACCATTAAACACCTTGAGTCAAAATATTTCTCTTGATTTGTTTCTCATTTCATGAGTTGTGATTCTCAACATCTATTTCTCCTGTACCTTGAGTTGAACCATTCCTCAAGTAACTCATCCAAACCCCATCGCTTGGCTCATATACCAGGTTGAACCAGAAAGGGCCGATCTTGCGTAAGTCCCCACACCAGCCATTTCTAAGATCCTTCTACCTAACAGTCCTATCTATATGACTTTAAATTGTAGTGCACCTTATGTTACAAACATAGTATGCCTCTTCCTCCAAAAAAGGGATGTCTTATGCTCCAAGCATGATATACCAATAGTCCTACCTATATGACTATAAACTGTAGTTCTCCCTATTTTCCAAACATAGGATGCCTCTTGCTTCAAACAAGAGATGCCTTATGCGCCAAGAATGATATGCCAACAGTCATATCTATATGAATTTAAAATGTAGTGCACCCTATGTTCCAAACATAGGATGCCTCTTTCTCTAAACAAGAGATGCCTTATGCTCCAATCATGAGATGCCTATAGTCCTATCTACATGACTATAAACTATAGTTCACCCTATCTTATAAATATAGGATGTCTCTTGCTCTAAACAAGAGATGCCTTATGCGCCAAGCATAAGATTCCAACAGTCCTATCTACAAGACTAAAAACTGTGGTGCACTCTGTGTTACAAACATAGGATGCATCTTTCTCCAAACAAGATATGCCTTATGCGCCATGCATGAGATGCCAACAGACATATCTACATGACTATAAACTGTAGTACACCCTATGTTCCAAACTTAGGATTCCACTTTCTCTAAATGAGAGATGCATTACGCTCCAAGCATAAGATGCCAACAGTCCTCTCTGCATGACTATAAACTACAGCATTCCCTATCATTCAATAATAGGATGACTCTTCTTACAAATAAGATATGCCTTATGTGCTAAGCATAAGATGCCTCATGCCATGGTTACAGTGGCATAATTTCAAGAGCATTGGCATTAGTTCAAACATTCCATCACTCCACCTCACACTTTGTGTGTCCTTCATTCGGATCTTCATCATCTTACTTGTCTAAAAGGACCCCCGAACGTCCTAGTCCCATGCTGCATCGGATCACCTACCATCCTAGGCAAAGTCCCTGGAAGACTTAGGATGACACTTTGAGTCAAGTCTTGTGTTTCGAACATGGTCAACAGTCGACCCTCATTTATTTTTCCTCATTCCAGGCTCATGCGATATGGATGTTGTGTTTCGAACACGGTCAATAGTTATCTTCCATCGTCATTCCACCCTCTCCGTGTTCTGAATGTGGGGCATGTGATTCACACTTTTCATCCCCCTTAGTTTGGAATAATTCCAGTGCCCTTGGTTTTATCCCACTTGTGCACTAGATCATAGGTGCAGTCCTCAATCACATCCCTTAACTCACCAGTGAGTTGGGGTGCCCTCATGGCCAAACATGAGGAAGACATTATGGGAAACTTCCTTGCGTAAGCCCCGCACACAATCATAGCTCCTTAGCATCACCTGGGTAACTTCCTTGCGTAAGCCCGATCCACTGTTTCCCCTTCATGGTGGCACTCAGGCAACATCCTTGTGTAATTCCCATGCACCATTGTCGCTTCATAGTGACACTCGGGCAGCTTCCTTGCATAAGCCTCATTCACCATTGCTCCTCCATAGCATCACATAGGAAGCTTCCTTGCGTAAGCCCCATTCACCATTTCCTCTCCATAGCGGCACACAGGAAGCTTTCTTTCGTAATCCACATGCACAATCGCTGCTCCTTAGCAGCACCTGGGTAGCTTCATTGCGTAAGCCCCATCCACGGTTGCTGCTCCTTAGCGGCACCCAAGCAGCTTCCTTGTGTAAGCCCCATTCACCACCCTTCATGGATGAACCTTTGCGACGTGATCATCAGTTCCTTGTCGCCTCTTGTTTCTCACATCAATCATGACTCACGTGGGCTTAGAGTAGTAAGCATTGACTATGGAATCCTACCCGGGTAGCCTATAGTGTAAGCCCCACACCAACATGAACTACAAGGTCTTTGATCCTTGGCAAGGCAACGTACGTAGGAAGCCTCCCTGAGGTTCAATCCCAACAACCATTGGTCACTCTTACCCCCTTCATTTCGGTTCTCCAACCCCTTCCGAACTACGAGGTCTTTGATCCTTACCAAGGCAAGGTACGTAGGAAGCCTCCCCGAGATTCAAGCCCATTACCCATTGGTCGCACCGACCCCCCTTCACGTCGATTCATCAACCCCTCCCGAACTACGAGGTCTTTGATATTTTCCAAGGCAGGGTACATAGAAATCATCCCTGAGGTTTAATCCCACCATCCATTTTTCCCGACCATCTTCACGTCGGTTCACCAAACCCAATCCGAACTACGTGGACTTTGATCCTTGCCAAGGCAAGATACGTAGGAAGCCTCCCTAAGGTTCAAGCCCACCACCCATTGGTTCCGACCCACTTCATGTTGGTTCCCACTCTCACTGAACTGCATGGGTTTTGATCCTTGTCTCCTGGATAGGGTGCGTAGGAAGCCTCTATGAGTTTTAACACCATTCAGTGGTAATCCATTGTCAACCCCATCCAACAGTAAAAAGTTGTGACCCCATCCAGCATAAATCCATTGTCAACCCCATCTAGTGGTAAGCCATTGTGACCCCATCCAGCAGTAAGCCGTTATGCCCCCAATCAATGGTAAGTCATTGGAGTCCCAAATCGACGGTAGTCCATCTTCAGATGAACTACATATACCTTTATTCCCTGCCATGGGGATACGTAGGAAGCCAACCTGATGTTCAATCCCATCACTCATGTCTCGCCCTGATTTATACCTTGATCCCATGTGTTCTTGGAATATCATTCCCTAACCTGGAGGTTCTATTTCCTCCAAATCCCATCCATGTGTCCATTCTCACGGGTCACCTCCTCAGATGTCCCATCGTCCCACCGAACTACACGGACTTTGATTCTCTGCCATAGGGATACATAGGAAGTCTCTACAAGGATCAAGCCCAACATCACTGTCGTCCTCATGTTGGTTCCATATCATTCTCCCTCCACTTCATTAAACTCGCCATAATTCATCCTGATTCTCACTAGAGCTGCCATATTCTGGTGAGATCATGACATTCATCCCAGTGCTGCTCCTTGCAGCACTTGGGAAGCTAACCATGCATAAGCCCACAACATCCATAACAATCCACCCAAGATTATCTCTCTTATGATTGGCCTCTCTCCATGCATAATCCCCGACACGTATCCAGGTCGTTGTCCTTTGTTTACACCACGATTCATCACCCCTTCGAACTATGTGGGTTTTTATCATTATAATTGACATAGGGTGCGTAGGAAGCCTCCATGAGGTTCAATCCCATCCAATGGTAAACCCTGGTGCTTCAAATTATTTGGTGCACACTCCCTGATCTACCCTCAGTGGTGTCCAGCTCAACCTTCACGATGTGACATCTTCCCTTTATGGGACACACCATCCTAGGTCTGCTCTTATTGAGTTTTTTGATCCATATACCCGGTAAACACTCTTGGATCTCCCTCCTAGGGATCTACCAATATGATCCATCTCCATGGGACATTCTAATCACCATTATTCCATCTCCGTAAGACATTAATCTCGTGGCCTACCTCGTGTTAAACCTGATATGCCTACGAAAAACCTCAGAGGACATGCCTTTGGCGTAACCATCTCTGCTAGACGTTAAACTCGCAGCATACCCTGTGTTAAACATGGGAAGCTGTGGAAAACCTCCTAGACATACCTATGTCATGTGATACCCCACGACTAACATGGGATTCCATGGGTTCTATTCCCTTGATATTCCCTCTTATTATGAAGAATATAGGTTCCCCAATGTCCACACATCCAGAGATTCCCTAACATGCCGAATATTATCATCTACTCTGACCAAAGCTTGCTACCATGTCAAGACCACATGGAATTTCCTAACGGAAGTAGTGTAATTAACCAGCGTTCATAAATATATGGCACTCGGAATGAGATTCATGAACCATGACTTAATATTTAAGGGAAACTTGAACTAGGTAATGAGTTCCGAGGAGGAATCCACAGAAGGAAGAACCAACATCCCGTCATCCCGTTTGGATCACGGAGCAAACACCCCTAAACAAGGAACGGATGCCGCCTGCCTTTGGAAAGCAGGAATACAGGGGGAAAAAATTATCGTCATCCTTGAACAGACAGACGCGCACACCCTGGAGAAATCGTCAGAAATAGAGGTGAGTCACACTTTTAAGGAAAACACTTTAAAAAGACAAAATGTTTTATAAGCCTTGAAGGGGCCACTAATACTTTGTAAAATAAAAAAAAAATAGAAAATCACATTATCTTAATGGTCAAACATATATAGGCTGAACATAATGTTTATAGTATTTTATTATATAACCATTGGGTCATTATGATGTCATAAAACACATTATATATTTAAATGGTATTTAAATATTACCCAAAAATTCGATTGTCTCGGAAAATTATGAAAAATTAACCATTGGATAATTTTGATTCCTTGATTCCAAAAATAATATTCATTTAATATAAATAATTTTATAAATATGTTAATTTTTACTTTTAAACCAAAAACCAAAATTTATCAAAAATTCAGGGGTTTTGACAAAAACTACTTTCAAACCTTAATAAAAAATACAATTGTATTCATAAAAATTTTATGATCATTTATATTTAATAGAAATTAATTTATTAATAATATTTTATTAAAATGTTTTTTAATAAAAAAATCTATTAATTAATCAAAATAGATTTCTTAGTTGAATATTAACTAAAAATAATATTTGTGTTTTAAAAACTATTTACAAAGTAATAATAATAAAATGAATGAGAAATATTTATACCAAAATAATGTACATAGTCATAGTGAAATGGTCTTGTTACATAACCCCTTATAACACCTGCATAAGACTGAAGGGTATGGTGTGCGATGGTGACATACTATTGGGGTGGCTCAGATAACATTGCTCGAGTGGTAATCCCTTTTAACTTTCACTTCTCCCGTTGTCAGTTCTGCTAAAGCTTGACGTGTTCAAACTCGTCTTGGGATTGGTCATGAGAAAATCCCAATGATGCCACCTCCTTTATGAGCTCTGAAAAATGGGCTTCATACGGGGAAAGTCTACTAGATCAGGCCATCTCTCCCTTTATCTGAGTAAATTGGATTTGTTAAAGTCCTATATTTACACTAATCATGTGATCACTGTTCAATGTCTATATTAGAAATGGTCACAATTCATAACAGTATTTTAAAATCTAGAAACATAAAATCAATGAATTTCACATTTATATAAATAATTTATGTAATGAGACATTTAATCATATTAAGAGGAATTTTCATTAATGAAAGTTTGGGTCATTACAATGCAACCGATGGGGAAATAGAGCATCAGTCCTATCCCTAACCTATTCATTAGCATTAAAGTTTAGAGCATCATTCCAACTCAACCTGTGGGAATAGAACCTCATTCAATACCCCACACTACCAAGCTATGTGCACATGCTATATATATATATATATATATCCATTAACCATTCACACAACATCACAACCATTTTCCAAGGAAAACATAAACCATAACAATAACATTAGATTTAACACCATGCCATTACCCATTAACACATTTACCACATTTCACAACATTTTTTCCATTTATCCCAATTTCCTTTTATTATGCTTAACTCACTAAGAATTCATTTATTTTGCCTACCTCACTAGGCTTTGTTCATTATACCTAACACACAAGGCTTTATTATCATGCTCATAATCCATTCCATTATGGTCTTCAGTAATTCCCACATATTAATCCAATATACCTTAGGTTATTATCAAGACTAGGTGCACCACCTAGATTCAAACCCAATAAAAATTGCCAAATAAACATGTTTATTAATCTTTCTACATTATTGCACAACAATCTCACTTGTTCATCACAAATCCATAGGTCCGTGAGAGTCAAAACACCCCATGGGTGGCCTTAGATTAGTATCAATACCCTCGACACATCCCATGGGGATCGTGAGGGTCTCCATTTTCCTTATTAAAACTATTTTACCAAAACATGTTGTGGGTAATCAAAACATACCAAGAGACACCCAAGAAAAAAAACCACACATGTAAAATCCACAAATAAACAATGGGATATAACTTATAGACCACCTACCACGATTTGATGGGTGAACACACTCTTAATAAATCCCATAGATCCCACTTCAACCAACATTTGAAGATTCAACCTAAAACTCACTTAAAGAGTAGGGTTTTAGAGATTTATAAAGAGAGGAGAAAAAGATACAAACCCTAAACTCAAAAGAGAAGAAAGGATGGGATTAGCCTTACTTAGAACTTTGATCGATAACCAACAGCACCAAAAACACCATAGAATTGAGGGATATTGATCTATTGGAGCCCATGGGAGGCTTGGTTTGTTCCTAAGGTTAGGAGGGGTGAAATGGGAGGAAATATGGAGTTGGGGTTAAAAATCCCAGAGTGGAAAATTGTAAATTTTTAAAAGTTTTTTGGGCAACATGATTTACCCGCACAGTTTTCCAAATTGTGCACAAATTGTGTGGAATCCACTATCCCAAAAGAACGTCTTTCATGGTTTCTTGGGTATCCACATGATTAGCACTAAATGTGTGCATACCATGCGGCCTACCCAGGAAACCCCTTTTTCCCCACTTTTCGTGTCCCAAACCCTCAAGACACCCCTAATCCACCTCTAGGACTTGGGTAATCGCCAAATTAAATAAGAAAAAGGATTCAAAACAAAAAATAAATGAGGACATACCTTTCCAAAATGTGGGATCTTACAACCTCTCCACCTTATAACGGCTAATCCTTAAGACGATCTCCCAAGATTTACTGCACTTCCAAGGAAAATAGATCAGGCCACTAAGACCACATATCTGATTCTAGATCCCAAGTTTCTTCCAATACTTGGATTGTATACTCTGAATTCCAGTCCGTCTGTGGGTGGAAAGTCGTACTCAAAAACACCTTTGTACCTAGTACCATATGCTACCCTTTCCAGAAGCATGATGTGAAATGAGGATCATGATCTGAAACTATATTCTTTAGTACACCATGAAACTGTACTATTTTTGGAACATACATCTCACCCAACTAATAAAATTTATAAGTCTCATAGATCATAAATAAATGAGCCACTTTCGTTAGCAGATCCACAACCACCTAGATTGCATCATTCTTCTGAGATGTTCTTGAAAGACCCACCACAAAATTCATTGTCACATCATCCCACTTCCATTCTGGAATGGTCAATGGATGTAATAGTCCAACTGGGCATCGATGCTCAGCCTTCACCTATTTACATGTAAGAAATCAGGCCACAAAGCTCGAAACTTCATGTTTCATTCCTGGACACCAAACCTGTCTGCGGAGATCACGATACATCTTGGTCAAACCAAGATTCACTTCCCATATCAATGCATGGAACTCACGCAACAACTCTTCCCTCATGCATATCGGAACAACCACAATACCCTGAACACAAACAACCTCGTCCACACCGACGGCCCAACCAGAAGGTGGCTCCCCGCCTTAAATATTTCCTTCATTGCCAAACATTTAGGATCACTGAAATGAAATTCCCTACCACGGCTCAAAAGTGTTGACACAATAGTCCCGAAAGAAAGAGTCACCTAACTGTTTTCCTCCCACACCTCCGGGTGCAACTCTGAGAATAAATCCATCACCTTCCACTCGATGTTGGATTCCTGAACCACCTGGTTCTGAGCCTTCCTACTCAAAGCATCAAAAATGCTATTATCTTTCCATGGTGTTTATACCATCTAAAAGTAGAAGGGTTACAGATACTCAACCCATATTCGCTACGAAAGATTCACATCCCACTCAAAAAAGATATACTTTGGACTCTTGTGATTGGTATAAACTGTGAACTATTACCACAACAAGTAGTGCCTCCCTCACTTTAAGGTATACACTACTACAGCCAACTCAGGATCTTGAGTGGGATAATTCCACTCATGGGGCCTCAATTTCCTCAAACCATAAGCCACAACCCACTCATATTTCATTAACACAACCCCAAGCCCGATACCGGATGCATCAAAAAATAGAACATACTTCATACCTGGATCAGGTAAGACCAAGATCGGTAAATTCTTCAATTGCTTTTTAAACTCTTAAGAAGAATTCCCACAATCCTCATACCAATAAAACATTATTTCCTTATTACTCAATCCCAAAAGTGGTGCTTCCAAGCGAGATAAATCCTGAATGAACCTCTGGTAATATCCGTCCAAACCTAGAAAACTTCGAACATCTGAAACACTATTAGGATTCTCCTAAGACACAACATCCATCACTTTCTCTAGATCCACTAACACACCTACCTCAGAGATGATGTGCCCTAGAAAATGCACTTATCCAATCCAAAACTGATAGTTTTACATCTTGGATTATATCCAATTTTCTCTTAGTGTACTCAGGACGATGTCAAAATGTTAGGCATTATCGTCATGATTTTTCGAGTGCACCAAGATGTCATCAACAAAGAGAACCACAAACCAATATAGATACAGATGAAATATTTGGTTTATCAAATCCATGAACACTGCTGGTGAAATGGTCAAGTTGAAACGCATCACCACAAACTCAAACAACCCATATCAACTCTTGAAAGTTGTCGGCAGTGTGTCTGAAGGCCTCACCCTCAACTAGTGATAACCCAATCTCAGATCAATATTAGAAAACCCTGATTCACCCATAAACTAGTCAAAAATTTCATCAATTCTAGGAAGAGATTACCAATTTTTCACAATAATCTAATTTAACTTTTGATAATCAACACCCATCCTTAACGGCCCGTCATCCTTATTTGAAAAAATAACTAGAGATCACCAAGGAGATGTACTAGGGCGTATGAACCCATTACGCTCCAAATATTCAAGTTGAACCTTTAACTCATGGAGTTCTATTGGTGCCATTCGGTATGGAGGATTAGAAATTGGCTCCACTCCTAGCAGCAACTCAATCGTGAACTCAACATCCCTCTCAGGTGGCAACCCTAAGAAATCCTCAGGAAGCACATCCTGAAACTAATCAAATGCCGAAGAAAAGACAAATTGTACCCCTCTTTCATCATCAAACACAAGACAAGCTACTTGATCCCTTATCCTACACAACAACTGAAAAAACTATCCCACATGACCTGATCGAACATCCCACTATCTGCGATGGATATAAGCGTTACCCTCATGTGACCTGAATGATACCCTTTGACGATAGATGTCTACATGCGCCCGATACAAAACCAACCGGCCCATACCCAAAATCAGCCCAAACCCTGATATCTCAAGAATGAACAAGTCCCACAGGAAACTATATCCACCAACTTCCAAACCACATCCCTTACACTGCCAGATATCTTCCTTTCGCACCCCCAACAGAGTGTCAATCGACATAACCCCACACACACTCTCCACAAGAAAACCCAATGCTACCACAAACTGAGCAGAAATAAAAGAGTGTGTGGAAGCAGTGTCAAAAAAACCACTAGAAAGCATAGAATCTACAAGGGAATTACCTCGAACAATCGATGGCCTAGTCTCTCCATCACAAGGTGTAGACTGAACTTCATAAAGCTGACCGGCCCCTCTACCCTGGGCTCCAACCTGTGCACCCTACACTGCACTGCCCTGCTGATGTGGGAGATCCTACCCCAGAGTTCCATATCCTCCACCCATACCAGTATGGCCTGTAGAGCCCCAACTACCATCATGATATCAAGAAAAATATCCCCTTCCTCTTCTTGGAATCTTACTATCACCAACATTCATACTCTCCTACTAAGGGTTCCTACAGAACCTCAGCATGTGTCCCAATATATTGAATTACCAGTACTCAAATAGAGGTCAAGGACACTGGTCACACATGTGCCCTATCCTGCTGCACTAATAGTAGAACACTTGATCACAATACTGAGAGGTTGACCCTCTCTTCTAACCACCTTCCACACTTCTGCCTTGCTGAAAACTTCCAAAATGATGCTTCCGGCCCTGGAATCTGCGCCACTTGCTTTCCCAGATGACAGGACAAGACCACTACCAAAATCTCCATTCAGGTTCCCTCTGAGATCAGTGCTTGATCCACTTCCTTTGTAAACCTCTTTATGAGAAAGATATTTACTTGAGACCTAATCTCATGTCTCAGCACATCCTTTAAATGCCTTGTAATTTCTACCTCATCCCCCACCAATGCTAGAACAAAGTGTTGCAGGTCAGTGAAGTGGCCATCATATGCCATCACTGACATCTATCCCTGAGTTAAGCTCATTAACTATGATTCCCTCTCTTACCTCAAAGTCTCAGGATAAAAATACTCCAGAAACTTTTCCAAGAAATAATTCCATAACATCCCCCCAGCCTGCTCAGTCTAAGCTAGGATGTCCCACAAATTCTTTGCCTGGCCCCGCTACATATAAGCTACCAACTTAACTCTCTTCCCAACTGGAGTCTCTATAAGATCAAGTATTTTTTGACAGAATCTATCTAAAACTCCTCTCCCTCTAGTCCACCCTCTCTAGTTAAGGTCAGAGGGTGTTGTAGCTAAAACTCTTTATTCTGCTCAAACATAATCAGTGCAAAAATCCCTAGGTCTCAATCTATAATCTGAATAAAATGAGACAATTTCTCTCAGAACTTCTCTTCCCCACTTTCTTGGATCACCACATTCTCATGCCCCTCTACTGGATGAGTGTTATCGGCAACATCCTCTTATTCCCAACTAGCACTCAATGTCATGGTGGAATTTATCTACATTTCCAAACACAAAGTTTTGAACACATACCATAAAACTTTCCCATCTTCATAACAAGAAGGATCTTCACCAGCCACAACAACCCTTAACATTCTGAAAAACACCACCCCGACCATCCCTACCATTGGCCATGGTCTACAAGGGTAAACAACCATGTACCACCACAAGGATGACACAACATGTTACAATAACATTTTAATTCATTACAAACCATTAATTACACATGTTTTATTAATCATCATTTTTCATTCTTGTATCTTCACCCCCTTGCATTGTTTCATTTACCAAAAAAATTCCACCTTCAATTACCAAGATGCAAGGTGCATTCTATCTTTTCATGCCTCACACACCCAACCCCTGCGTTCCTACCATGATTAATTCCACTTGTCTCTCTAAGTTCCTACAATGATGCATTAATGCAAAAACTCATGCCATTGAGGCCACAAGACAAATATCATAAAACAATCACATCACACAACATGTGCATCACCTGATGGTGAAGTATCATCAATTGTAACATCACACAATCAAAAACAACAATTCCCGCCCTGGGTGAATTGGGGGTTTCCTCATACATGGGTAAGCTACTCCCAATCATGAGCTCATTACCAAGGCCTGAAACATCCTAACTCTCATCTACTATCCCCAAATAAAAAGTTTCTATAGAAGGAGAACAAATACCTCCAGTGATACCACTTTGTAACGTCCCCGACTCAGGATCCATTAAACTGGTGCTCCAAGTTGGGTGGTTACATGACCCTAAGTGCGCCTCCCCATACGCCAAAGGTTGCCGACTAGTGGTGGTGGTATGAATAGTCAATTGGGGAGACTATACCTCCTTTTTATCAGAGTAACCTATAACAGAAGATAAAAAATATAATAAAAATCAATAATACCAGAACATGCATAAACAACCATCTCCCCAAATGGAGTACAAATAAAATCAAAAGTAAATATGCCATGTTTTTTTAGAAGTTAAAAGTGAACAAAACCAAAAAAAAGGACAAACTACAAAATCCAAAAATGTTCTCGACACCAATTTTGGATCATCCTCCACGCACACGCTTGCCAACCTAAATACCTAGCAAGGGCCTTTTTCGTTCTCCTGACCTAAAAACATGATGTCTACTTGGGTACCCAACGGTGGCCCGAGCAGGGTGTGAGTAAAACTCAGTAGGCCACCACCAATGGTGTCTACAAAATATCCATTATAAACAATTGTACATGCAGAAAGGGAAATGAATAATAAATGAAAAAGTAATGATTAAGTGCCCTTATCCAATTTAGGTCCATTACCAATATCTATTACCATTTACATATTTTTCCATTTCATCTCATTTCCCATTACTTGCCATTTCCAAAATATTCATTATGAGTTTATCAAACACAACAAGTTACATGGATTAATGTACATAATCACATTCATGAGGAAAAACACACAGTTTTCCTATCTCACTCGGACCAACTTTCTCATATAAACCGTAAACTCACCTCAGATCCTTAGTCGGGGTGGATGCAACCGATAGGGAAATAGAGAATCAGTCCTATCCCTACCTTGTGCATTAGGGGTGGAGTTTAGATCCTACTCCCAACTCGACCTATGGGCGTAGAACCTTAGTAAATACCTGACACTACTAAGATATGTGCACATGCTATACATATATGTATCCATTAAACATTCACACAATATCACAACCATTTCCCAAGGAAAACATAAACCATAACAATAACATGAGAGTTAACACCATGCCATTACCCATTAACACATTTACCGTACTTCACATCATTTATCATTTTATCCAAGTTCCCTTCTATTTTTCTTATCTTACTAAGCATTAATTCATTGTGCATACCACACTAGGAATTGTCCATTATGCCTAACTCACTAGGATTCATTATCATTCTCATAATCCATTCCATTATGGACTTTAGTCATTTCCACATATTAACCCAATATCCCTTAGGTTATTATCAATATTAGGTGCACCACCTAGCTTCTAACCCAACAAAAATAGTCAGAACAACAAGTTTTTCAAGGGTTCTACATGATTACACAAAAATCTCACTTGATCTTCACAAATCCCTAGGTCCGGGAGAGCTGGTACACCCCATGGGTGGCCCTAGATTTATGTCATTACCCTCTATGCATCCCATGGGGATCGTGAGGGTCTCTATTTTACTTATTGAACCCATTTTACCAAAACATGTGGTGGGTAATCAAAACATACCAAAAACACCCAAGAACAAAACCACACATGCACAAACCCACAATTAAACCATGGAATATAACTTGTAGACCACCTACCTCGATTCTATGGGTGAATTCACTCTTAATAAATCCCATAGATCCCACTTCAACAAACATTTTAAGGTTCAACCTAA
Organism: Viscum album; assembly: GCA_963277665.1. Taxonomy (NCBI): domain Eukaryota; kingdom Viridiplantae; phylum Streptophyta; class Magnoliopsida; order Santalales; family Viscaceae; genus Viscum; species Viscum album. Next base: position 67,173,039 of record OY728127.1, on the reverse strand, counting down.
AACTCACCCAAAGAGTAGTGTATTAGAGCATCAAAAAGAGGGGAGAAGAATATACAAACCCTAAACTCAAAAGAGAAGAAAGGATGGGATTAGCTTTATTCTAATATTTTACCTACAACCAACGACACCATAAACACCTTAGAAACGAGGGATATTGACCTCTTGGATCCCTTGGGAAGTTTGGTTCGTTCCTAAGGTGAAGAGGGGTTAAATGGTAGGAAATCCAAAGTCTGGGTTAAAAACCCCGAGTTGTAAAATTGTAATTTATTAAAAGGTTTCTATGCTGCGTGGATTTCCTGCACGGTTTTTCAAACCATGCACAAATAGTTTGGAAACCATTGTCCAAAAACAAACTTCATTCCTGGTTTCCTGGGATGTCCATACAATTAGCACTAAATGTGCTTAGATAGTGTGGCCTACCCAAAAAACCCTTTTTCTTTACTTTTTTTGTCCTGAACCCTCGTAACACCCCCGAGCCTTCACTAGGACTTGGGTAATCACTTAATTAACCAAAACACGAGATTAAAATCAAACCTTAAATGAGAACATAACATTCCAAGATCTGGGATCTTACAACATCCCCACCATATAACGGCTCGTCGCTAAGCCGAGCACCCAAGCTTTAATGCACTTCAACGGAAAAGATATCGGGCCACTAAGCCCACATATCTTATTCTCTCTCCCAAGTTTCTTCTTGAAAAATCTAATGCTTCCATAGTACTCACACCAATGTAATAACCATGCCTAGAATGACTTTATCACTACGATCCATGAAACGAACTAGATACTCCTAAAAGGATGCATCAGCCTCAAGCTCCACATTCTCAACATCCACCACGAGAGTTGTGTAAGGGTGATACCATTGAAGCTGCGACACATGAAATACATCATGCATCCCAATATACCGATGTGCAAGTTCCAATTGGTACTCCACCGGACCGATCCTCTCCACTATCTCAAACAGCCCCACATACCTGGGTGCCAACTTGACCTACTTCAAATCTGTCGGTGACCCAACCATGGTGACACCCGAAGGAACACACAATCACCCACCCTGAACTAAAGAGGTTTATTCCTCTGATCTATGTATGACTTATGCCTACTCTAAGCCTTTGACATCCATCTCTGAATCAACTCAAATTTCTCTGAAGTATCCTCCATGAGACTTGGTCCCAACATCTTGGATTCACTCGCCTCCAACCAACATAGTAGAGATCTACACATCCTCCCAAAGAGAGCCTCAAAGGGTTCCATATTAACCGTACCCTAAAAACTGTTTTAGTAGGAAAATTTAATAAGTGACAGGTGATTTTCCTTGGAACCACCAAAATACAATAAACAATCCCCCAAAATGTCTTCCAACACATGGATTGTATGCTCCAACTTCCCATCCGTATATGGGTGGAAAGCCATACTCAAAAGAACTTCTATACCTAGCGCCTTCTGCAACTCTTTCCAGAAGCAAGATGTGAAACAAGGACCATGATCTGAAAATATAGTCTGAGGTACACCACAGAACCATAATATTTACCAAAAATACAACTCAACCAACTGGTCAACTATAAAAGTCTCCTGAATCAGTAAGAAATGAGCCACTCTTGTTAGCTGATCCACAACCACCCAGATTTCATCATTCTTCTAAGGTGTTCTCGAAATACCCACCAAAAAATCCATCATCACATCATCCCACTTCCATTCTGGAATGGGAAATGGATGTAACAATCCACCTGGGCATTGATTCTCGGCCTTCACCTACTGACAGTAAAGGTATCGTTCCACAAAGCCCGCAAATTCCATTTTTATTTCTGGCCACCAAAATTGTCTTTGGTGATCATGATACAGCTTGGTCAAACTAGGATGCACTGCTAATTTCGATGCACGGAACTCACACATCAAATCTTACCTAATCCATACCGGCACAACCACACGACCATGAATACAAACAACCTCGTCCACATCGACGGCCCTACCAAAAGGTGGATCCACACCTTTAAGTCTTTCCTTCATGGAAAAATTTTCAGGATTGTTGAGATAAAACTACATAACATGGTTCAAAGTGATCAATCAACAGTCGTGGAAGAAAGATTCACCTGAATGTTTTCCTCCCTCAACTCCATGTGCATCTCTAAGAATAAATCCATCACCTTCCACTCAGTGTTGGATTCCCGAACCACCTGTTTCTAATCCTTCCTACTCAAAGCATCAGCAACACTATTCCCTTTTCCTGGTGTGTATACCATCCCAAAGTCAAAGGACAGGAGATACTCAACCCACCTTCGCTGGTGATGATTCAAATCCTACTGTGAAAAGATATACTTTAGACTATTTTGATCGGTATACACCGTGAACCATTCCCCCAACAAGTAGTGCCTCTAGCACTTTAAAAAAATACACTACTGCATCTAACTCAAGATCATGATTGGGATAATTCCTCTCATGGGATCTCAATTGCCTCAAACCATAAGCCACGACCCACTCATCTTACATCAACACAGCCCCAGGCCCAATACCAGACGCATCACAAAAAAAGACATACTTCTTACCTGGATCATGTAATATCCAGATCAGTGTAGTTTTCAATCACTATTTCATCTCTTAAAATGAATTCTCAAAAGCCTCATACCGGTCAAACCTAATTCCCTTCTTGTTCAATCCCGATAGTAGTGCTACCAAGAAAGATAAATCCTGAATAAACCTCTAGTAATATCTGGGAAAACCTAGAAATCTCAGAACATATGAAACACTCTTGGGATACTCCCAAGAAAAAACAGCCTGCACTTTATCTGGATCCACCAACACACCTGCCTTAGAGATGATAGGACATAGAATATTCACTTCTTCAATCCAAAATTGACACTTTGACAACTTGGTGTATAGCTGATGTTCTCTCAGTGTACTTTGGACGATGTCAAGATGTTGGGCATGATCATTATGAGTTTTCGAGTACACAAATATATCTTCAATAAAGAGAAACACAAATGTATCCATATAAGGATGAAATATTCAGTTCATCAAATCCACGAACACCTATGGTGCATTGTTCAAGCCAAATGGAATAACCAAAAACTCAAACAACTTGTACTGACTCTTGAAAAATGTATTTGTTACGTTCGAAGGCCTCACCCTCAACTGGTGATAACCGGATCTTAGATCAATCTTAGAAAACATCGATGAACCCCTCAACTGGTCAAATAGGTCATCAATTCTAGGAATAGGGTACCAATTTTTCACTGTCATCTGATTTAACATCCGATAATCACCACACAGCTTTAATGACCCATCAACCTTCTTTTCAAAAAGAACTAGAGATCCCCAAGGAGGTGTACTAGGGTTTATGAACTCCTTATGCTCCAAATCATCAATCTAAACCTTTAACTCCAACAGTTCTGTAGGTTCAATTCATTATGGGGGAGTAGAAACTGGCTCTTCTCCCAGCAGCAACTCAATCGTGAACTCAACATCTCTCTTAGGTGGAAACCCCGAGAAATCCTTAGAAAACACATCCTGAAACTGATCCAATACTAAAGGAAATACAAATTCTTCCCCTCTTTCATCATCAAGCACAAGACAATCTAATTGATCCCTGAGCCGACACAACTGCTGAAAAAACGGTCCATCAATACCTAATCTAACATCCCACTCTCTGCGATGGATTTAAGTGTAACCCATAGGTGACCAAAATGATACCCTTTGATGATAACAGTCTATGTGTTCCAAATACAACACCAACTAATCCATACCCAAAACCCATTAAAACCCCAACATCTCGAGAATGAACAAGTCCCATAGGAAACGATACCCACCAACTTCCAGAGCACATTTCTTAAAATACTTAATATCTTCCTTTCACACCCCCAACAGAGTGTCAATTGACATAACCCCACACACACTCTCCATAGGAAAACCCAATGCTACCACAAACAGAGAATAAATAAAAGAGTGTGTGGAACAAGTGTAAAACAATGCACTAGAAAGTGTAGAAGCTACAAGGATCGTACCTTGAACAATCAATATCCAAACCTCGATATCACCAGGTGAAGACTGAACTGCATGAAGCTGACCTACCCCTATAACCTGGGCTCTAACCTATGTGCCCTATACTAAACTTCCCTACTAACATGGGAAATCCTTCCCCAGAGTTCCACGTCCTCTGCCCCTGCCAGTATGGCCCGTGGACCTCCAACTGCATGCCTGATATGGAGAAACTGATCTCTTGCCTCCTTTGGTCATCTTCTTGTCACCAACAATCATGCAGTCTTACTGAGAGTTCCAGTAGAACGTCTGTATGTGTACCAATATTCTGAAATACCGGTACTCAACTTGATGTCAAGGACACTTTCCATGCATGTGCCCCGGCGTGCCACATTGATAGCAGAACACCCGATCACCACCCTGAGAGGCTGAACTTATATTATGACCACCTTGCACACTTCTGCATTAATGAAAACTTCCAAAACAACACTTCCAACCCTTGGAAGCTATGACACTTGCCTGCCCAGTTGGAACAACAAGACCACCACCTCAAGCTTCCTTCTGGTTCCCCTCTGAGATAATCACTTGATCCACTGCCTCTGTAAACCTCTTCAAGTGAAAGATATTCACCTGAGATTAGATCTCGTGTCTCATCCCATCCTAGAAATGACTTTTAATTTCTGCTGCATCCCCCTCCAATGTAGGAACAAAGCGTCGTTGGTCAATGAAGTGGCTAGAATACTCCATCACTGAGATAGATCCTTGAGTCAGGCTCATGAGCTCTACAGCCTGCTTTTTCCTCAATGTCTCGAGATAAAAATTCTCCAGAAACGTTTCCTAGAAATCCTTCCACAACATCCCCTCAACCTGCTTAGTTTGAGCCAGTATGTCCCACAAACGCTTTTCCTAGCCCCACAACATATAAGGTATCAACCTGAATTGCTTTCCAATAGAAGTCTCTAGATTATTAAGTGTCATCTGGAAAAACTCTATTCAAGACTTTGTTGCCTCTGTCCCACCCTCTCTGGTAGAGGTCGGATGGTGTTGCAGCTAAAACTCTCTAGTCAACTCAAACATACTCGGTGCAACCAGACATGGGTCTCAATCCATAATCTGCATTAAACTATCCATGTTCTCTCAGAACTTCTCTTCCTCGCTTTCCTCGATCACCACATTCTCTTGCCCCACAACTGGAGGAGTGTTCTGAGAAACATCCTATTATTTCCGAACTATAGATCGATGTCACAGTGGCATTTCTTTACATTTCCAAACACAAAGTTTATAACACATACCATAAAACTTTTACAACTTTAATACAAGAAGACTCTTCACCAGCCACAACAACCCTTAACATTCTGATAAACACCACCCCGACCATCCCTACAGTGGGCCATGGTCTACAGGGGTAAAAAACCATGCACCATCACAAGGCTCACACAACATGTTAAAACAACATTTTAATTCATTACAAACCATTAAATTTACATATTTTATTAACCATAACTTATCATTCTTGTATCTTCACTCCATTGCATTGTTTCGTTTACAACATTTTCCACTTTCAATTATCAAGATGAAAGGTGCATTCTATCTTTTCATGACTCACACACCCAACCCGTGCGTCCCTACCTTGATGCATGCCACCTATATCTCTAGGTGCCTATAATGATTCTTGAATGCACAACCATGTTCCATTGAGTCCACAATCCAAATAACATAAAACAATCACATCAAACACCATGTGAATCACCTTATGGTGAAATATCGTCAATTGTGACATCGAACAATCAAGAACAACAATTCTCACCATGGGTGACATGGATTTTCCCTCATACATGGGTTAGCTACTCCCAATAATGAGGTCATTACTAAGCCCGACACATCCTAACTCCATTCTACTATCCCCAAATAAGAATTTTCTAGAAAAGGATAATAAATACCTCCTATGATACCACTTTGTAACGTCCCTAACTCGGGATCCACTAAACTGGTGCTCCGAGCTGGGTGGTTACATGACCTTAAGCATGCCTCCCCATATGCCAAAGGTTGTTGACTAGTATCGGGGGTATGAATAGTCAATTGGGGAGTCTATACCCCCTTTTTATCAGAGTAAGTGAAAACAAAAAACAAAAAAATAGAAGAAGAATAATCAATAATACTAGAGCATGCATAAACAACCATTTCCCCAAATGGGGTACAACCAAATCCAACAGTAAATATGCCATGTTTTTCTACAAGTGTAAAGTGAACAAAACCCAAAATAAAGAAAGCTGAAAAATCCCCAAAGGGTCCTGACATCAAGTCTAGGTCCCCCTCCATGAACACCCATACCTACCCAACTGCCTAGAAAGGGCCTTTTCTGTTCTCATGACTTGGAAACATGAATTCTTCTTGGGTACCAAATGGCAGCATGAGAAAGGTGTGAGTACAACTTAGTAGGCCCCCACCAACAGTGTCTACAAAATATCTGGTATAAACAATTGTGCATGTAGAAAGGGAAATGAATAACAAATGACAAAGTAATGTTTAAGTTCCCTTATCACATTTAGGTCCTTTACCAATATTTCTTACCATTTTCATATCTTACCATTTCATCCCATTTTCCATTACTTTCAATTTCCAACTCATTCATAATGAGTTTATCAAACAAAAAAAGGTACACGACTTAATGTACATAAGCACATTCATGAAAAAAACACGCCGTTGTCCTATCTCACTAGGACCAACTTCCTCATGTAAAACAAATCCTCACCTTGGAGCCTCAGTCCTGGTGGATTCAACCGATAGGGAAACAGTGCATCAGTTCTATCCCTACCCCGTTCATTAGGGGTGGAGTTTAGAGACTATGTCCAACTCGACCCGTTGTCGTAGAACCTCAGTCAATAACCCAAATTACCAATCTATGTGAACATGTTATACATATATGTATAAATTAGCCACTCACACAACATCACAACCATTGCCCAAGAAAAACATGAACCATAACAATAACTTGAGAGTTAACACCATTCCATAACCCATTAACACATTTACTACATTTCACATCATTTAGCCATTTAGTCCAATTCCCTTCTATTATGCTTGTCTCACTAAGAATTCATTCATAGTTCCTACCTCACAAGGCTTTGTTCATTATGCTTAACTCACTAGGATTTGTTATTATGCTCATAATCCATTCCATTATGGTCTTTAGTCATTTCCACATATTATCCCAATATCCCTTAGATTATTGTAAATCCTAGGTGCACCACCTAGCTTCTAACCCAACACAAATAGTCACATCAACATGTTTATCAAGGGTACATGATTAGACAACAATATCACTTGTTCTTCACAAATTTCTAGGTCCTTGAGAGTTGAAACACCCCATGGGTGGCCCTAGATTAGTGTCATTACCCTCAACTCATCCCATTTGGATCATGATGGTCTCTATTTACCTTATTAAAACCATTTTACCAAAACATGTCATGTGTAATCAAAACATACCAAGAGACACAAAAGAACAAAACCACACATGAAAAACCCTCAAATAATCCATGGGATATAACTTATAGACAACATACCTCGATTCTTCTGGTGAACGCACTCTTAATCATGCCCTTAGATCCCAATTCATCCTACCTTTTAAGATTCAACTTAAAACACTCCCATAGAGTAGAGTTTTAGAGCTTTGGAAAGAGAGTATAAGAAGATACAAACCCTAATCTCCAAAGAGAAGCAAGGATGGGATTTTCCTTACCCAGAGATTCAATTCACAACCAACGGCACCAAAAATGTCTTATAAATGAGGGAGATCGATATCTTGGAGCCCTGGGGAGGTTTGGTTCATTCCTAAGGTGAAGAGGGGTGAAATGGGAGGAAATACTGAGTTGGGATTAAAAATCCCGGAGTGGAAAAATTGTAATTATTTCAAAGGTTTCTGGGTTGTACGGTTTACCCACATGCTTTTCCAAACAGTTCTCAAACTGCGCAGAAGACACTTTCAAAAAACAAACTTCTTTCACGGTTTCTAGGGTTTTCTGCATGGTTAGCACTAACCATGCGCATACTGTGCTGCCTACCCAAAAAACCCCTTTTTCTACACTTTTCATGTCTCAAACCCTCAGAACACCCTAGAGCCTCCTATAGGACTTGGGTAATCACTTAATTAAGAAAAATAAGAGATTAAAACCAAAAATTAAATGAGAACATACCTTTCCAACATCCGAGATCTTACACTAACAATCATTATGCCTTCCTCACTTCGAAGTTTTATGAAACCTTCCTTATGATAATTTATTCCTATGACAAGATCCTTATTTCATGACATATGGGAAGTGCACCCATTATCACAGATATATACACCATCATGATATTACGGTTTAAGGGAAATCACTAAAACCATTTCCTACTCAACTTTTTTATCTTTGATCTATCTCTTCAACATTATACTTGTTGTGGACTGGAATTATCGATCTTCCTTAAAGTATGATGGAAAAACTTCAACTCAAAGTACTATAAATTTATTTTTCATTTTCAATTCATTACATGGTCCCTTTAGCTACTATGTATAATTAGTTTTTTTCTACATAAGTAAAATCATTTATACAATTTATGAGAACTATTTGTCCATGTGTCCAAATCCTCCAAACCAGAAATAGTAACCATCAAAATTATTCTATGAAAATTGAACTTTAAATGGATACATCATTTTATCTTGTTCCCTTTAGTACCTCTTTGTTATGGAATATAAATTTTGGGAATATAACGTTTTTTCATAATAATAACACCTTATATTAGGTGTATTACTTTGTGGTGTTTCTAAAGGACTAGCTATTCTATTTTTATTTAATCTATTTAATTATGATTCATAATCAAAATAAATTTCTAATTTGGAGTTATTATTGGTTATCTATCATCAATCATCACTGATTTCTATTTTCAGTCAATCCTTATACCAGTTTTGTCATTCTGATGTGTCATTTTCTTCTCTTGAAAATTCATCAACTATTTTTTTGGACATACATATTTTAACTTTACTTTTATTATTTCTTTTGTGGGCTTCCTTCTCAATTCCATAAATAGATTCAATATTCTCTCATGATCCTAATCTTTTCTTTCATAAGATGACATCTTATACCTCCATCAATTTGATATGTTTGACCCTATCTTTTACTTTCAAAGTCAAAACATCAATCACGCTCATATATTCCTCATCTTTTACCTTTTTCTCATTATCTTTCTGAGATTTCACTATAATTGAATACATGATATTTTCAATTTCATCTTTTACCACAAAATTCTCTTCTTCTTACTGATACATATATTTTTTCATCATGAACCACTCAATTTTCTTTCTTCATTTTGGTTCTATAAAAATCTCCATCTCAAGATCGGATTCTAATTTAGCTAGGATAACAACTCTTCTTTCATATTATACTAATTAATTTTCACTCTCTTCCAATGTATGGGAATTTCCTACAACTATCACCATGTAATTTTCCTTTCATTTTTTTCAGTCTTAAATTTCTTCTATTGTAGTTCCTTTGGAAATTTATTTATATTATGAAGGTAGGTTCTTCTTCTAGAATAATTTTCACTTAAAATGTTTTCTACCTTTACATTGGATAAATAATTCCTAACGGGTATTTCATTTTTTTCCTTACTATCATCTTGAAAATTCTTGTGGAACCTTTCTACAAAATTTCCAAGTTTTCCACACAAAAAACATGCATGTGGAAGTTTCCCTTTAAACTTTCTTTTTCCCATTTATGGATTTGAGGAATGTAATTACATGAATTAATCTAGCTATATTTCTTCATTTATATCCTTTATTGTAAGATTCTTTATAGCCTTAAATTACACCACTTTGGATTTACCTTTTTCAACATCTTCATTATCATCATTTCTCATCTCATATACAATAAGATTAATATATAAACTATCCAGTGTTAACTCCTTTGAATAATTATCCTCTAGTACAGACACTCCATAATTAAAATGAGTTATTTGACTAATTAGGATGTGCTTGATGATATTTACATCATCAAGTATTTCTCCTATACCATGTATATCATTCCCAATAACATTCACCCAGTCAAATAAATCAACAACTAACACATTATAGAGAATTATCAAGTACTTTTACTTATTTCACATAATCTAATATTTATAATCTTATGATTTTGAATCATCCTCATTGATATTTAGAAACTTTCGACAAAATTCACGTGGTGTATTACTAGACATCATCTTCATGTATATTGTATTGGATAAGGCTCTTCCTAAGGCAATGAATCCTCTTGCATCATCGTCCAATTCGCTTTGGTCTTCTTCTAATAAGGCTAAACCATAAACACTAGAATAAATACCATGAATCATATATATAAATACATCCATACCTTATGATCAAAATTATTTATGAATCCAATTATTTAAAAATTAAAAAAACATCAATTATTGGAATCCTTATGTGATTAAAAACTTTTATTACATTCATTTAGAGAGAAACACTAATTGTATCCTTTCAATAAAATACCAATTATTAGCCAAACTAGGTTAAATACTAAGAGATGTGGTGAATCAAGGTATTATAGATTAAACAAAGTCCCCTTTGGATCTTGTTTCATCATTAAACAAAACAAAATTCTCTCCCTTTACCAAAGTAATGTTTGAGTATAAATGAAGACATGCATGAGACACAACAATTTTACTTGGTTCAACCACACTGAAAAATATCCAAGTGGTATACATAGGAAATGTTCATAAATAAAAAATCCACTAAGTCGCACTAATATTAAAATGTTCATAGTGGAATCATTATCCCTCCTAGTTCACAACTAATCACAATTTGAAATCTTACAATTCTCTTAATTGAAGTGTGATCATTACTCCTTTAGAATAATTTTCTATTTTTCGCTTGAATTAATATTTTTTCACATAATTCGGTGTTTCATAAAGCCCAACTTTAATTCACTTAATGAATACCACTTAACATATAATTTTTGGAAATTATTTCCAGTTTTTTTATGATTCACTTTCTCACAACCCTTGATCAACGTTTTCAAAACTTTCCAATCCTTCATAAAACCTTTCTCTTTTTTCAAACACACAACCACTCATAAAACTCTCAAAAATTATAAAAAACTACCTTCGTTAGGTTGAAAGAAGATGTTTCTTCATGGGACTAATGTTCTTATGAATCCTTTACATAATAAAATCCTTCACCAAACTCTTTCATGAATTCAGAGCTTTTGAATATTCATTAAGGATTACTCTCTCTAAAAGAGGGGGTATCCACCTATTTATAGATGTTTTTCTCCATATTGAAACTTTTTTTCTCACCATCTAATTTTTATGAAACTCTTTAATTTTTTTCAAAACTTTGTTCCTTTATAAAACTTTAAAAAAAACACCTCCAATGTCACAAGATTCCAAAAAAAATATAGCCACTTTACATTAATTTTCATCTTCACAAAACATACCATGTTTAAGAAAATTTATATCATGAATTTCAAAAAATTTATGAAATAATCAACCATTAGTTAATTTTATGATTTTTCCATATTTTCCTGAGGAAATAATAAAACTATATCTTTCTTGAAACATTTCTATTCCTCCAAATTTTGGTCACTAAAAATTTGGAAAATATTGGGAAACACTGCCACCAAGTACATGCAACTTTCTAAACCACTTCCAAATCTTTCATACCTCGTTCTTGGATCTTTGTCAACATATAATCTTAATAATAATGTTGGAACTTCACAAATGACCTTTTTAACCTTCTTTGTCAACAAATAAAATCAACCTAAGAACACTCAAAATTCTCCTTGAGGGCTTTTTTACCAACTATATCCCCCTTTGGGTTTTCTTAAAACTCTTCACCCAATGATAACATCTTGTATATTCTTTTTCTATATTGTTTAGAAAACTATTTTCTCTATCTCTAACCACAAATCACATCCTAAGACTCTAAGTAGTGAAAAAATATTTACTCTACGCATACTCTATGCCCACAATATCCACGATTGATATGAGAAACAAGATTAGAATATAATTTTTTTCAATTAATCACTCCATTCATTAAAAATCCCTACTTGGAACTCTAACTTTATAGTAGAACAATTTTATCATTTCTAATGAGAATTGTGGAACATTATAATAAAAACTCTTTAACCATACAAGGTAACTAATTTAATCACAAGCCACTATTTTGATTTATCTTCATTGATTTAACAACTTATAAATCATCATAATTTATAAAATCCTATTTATCTACTCCCCCTACCAGGTTTCCCCCCTTCTTAAACACAACTTCTCCCCTTTTCTCAAAAAAAATCAAATGGAACTCCTTTTAATTATGTAAAAAAGGTAAATAACACATATTAGAACATGGGTAAATAAAATCATATACCTGGGGAGTAGGGGATTAACTTCTATACTTTTTCAAGTATAGGAAGTTAACTGAACTCCAAGAGTCATTCAATTACGTTAAAATACTTATTTAGGTACAGAATTTTTCATAATATCTATAATATGTAGTTATATAGGCATGTACTACAACTTTTTAATCGCATGCTTCACCTTCTCCTTAATAAAATGATACTTAATTTCAATTTCCTTTATTATGAGTGATGGAATATATTTTTTCTAAGATTTATAGAAATTAAATTATCACAATAGATCCTTATTAGATATTTCACATCAACTCCCATATATTAAAGTTGTCGCTTCATCAATAGTAACTACATGAAATATTGAGTATCCAAAATATATTCAACTTCTACGGTGCTCAATGAAATGAAATTTTACATCTTTATTATACAAGAAATGTACAATCCACCAAGGTAAAATGCACCAGAAATTTCTTTTATATTATATATTGAACCATCCCAAACTATATCTATATAACCTAATAACTCTTTTCAAAAAAATTTATCATACAGTCAACCTAATTCCATCATGACCTTGATATAATGAAGTATTATTTTCAATATAACTATGTGTATTTCCTTAGGATTTCTTTGATACCACATCACTTGGAATGTGGAAAAAATATTGAGTTGCATTGTTTTTAAGTACACCATGCTTCCAATGATCTGCATGTATTCTGTGAAACTCACTAATTTTTCTATATAATCTAATGAAATATTTATCAAAGTTGCAACTGAAGTTTTCAACTACTTAGAATTATCCATTCAAAATATTCTCAAAACCTCCATTGAATATTTGAATTGAGAAATAAATGTGACATTCCTTACTTGAGTCACATGTTTCCATTGAAAATTTTCATGTCACCAATCATTAACATTTTAAACTCACATTTAAAAAATTATGAATTTTTTTTACAAAGAACATAATTCGATCCACCAAATGTTATGTCATCAATATAAACCAACAATATCATTATTTATTTACTCAAATTGTTGGAATAGATATTGGAATAAACTCCCACATATTGGAAACTAAGAGTATTCAAATACATATGAAGTCTTGAATATCAAACTCTTGGTTCCTACATCAATCCATATAAATCCTTGTTTATCAAAAAAAAATCGTTCTAATATTCATTAACAAGAAAATAAACTAGCTACTTAATGTAAATATATTTTTATAGAACTTCCATTTTTAAATGTGGATTTTAAATCCATTTGAAAAATTTTAAATTTTCATTACATTGTTATGGACTACAATAATTGAATTTTTTCTATCCATGAAGCAAGGGGAAATGTATCATCTATATCAATTCCCTCGGTATTAGAGTATCCCACGCACACTAGTTATTCTTCATTTTAAACTATCAATTTGTATTCATTCAATTTTTTTTGGAATACCCATTCGGTCCTAATAACATTTTTATCTATTATCCTCAAAAAAATATCTCATGTTTGTTTCTTATTTATTTGATTCAACTCATATTTCATAGCATGAACCCAATTTTTCTCCCAACTACTTCTTCAAAACATTTCAACTGTACCTAAGATAGAAAGGATGTTTTTTAGAGACTTCATAATCATTATTTAAACTAGTGCTTCTTGATCACCAACATTGTTCTATCTGTAAATTTCATCTCAACTCTTCTACTTCCATGCTAACACATGTTTGAATTTATCTTTCTCATCATCTGTATCTTCTTCTAAATCATTATTTTTCAATTATAATCCCTTTTATTTTCTTACTTTTTCATCACTATCATTATAAAATTTTTCATTGTATTATTAAATACTATTTTCTCCAATGGCCTGAAGGCCTACATTTTTTATTGATTTTTGATAATCCACCTTTCAAGGGGTGAGGTGGAACCCTTACAAGGCCCGTAGGATTAAGTATTGCATGGAACGTAGTCCTTAGCAGGATTCATTTGCCCATAGGCTTTAAATATTACATAAAACCCAGACTAGCTACTTGGAACTGCTCCTCCCTACCATCTTCATCGTGAAATCAGCTCCCCACCTCTCATGTATGTTTGGCTAAGAATTCCCATGCATGCATAGGATTTTCCCTATGGGAGGTTTCATACCCTCTCATTCTTGAAATCTGTTTAGCTTCTACTGTGGTGAAAGCTCCATGCTCATCTTCCTTGTAGAGTTTATTCCTCTTAGGTCGTCTGGTTTTCATCTGCACTTAAGGTGGCTGAAGGCCTTGAGGTGGCCCTAAGGCCTTATTGACCTGAAGTTCTGGGTGGCCTGAGGGCCTTAAAGGACTCAGGGACCAAATCAGTGGCCTAAAGGCCCAAACGGGGGCATAATCCCAGCTGCGACAGAGCCAAACAGTACCTTCTTCAGTTCCCGCTACAGTAGCAGCTACAATATCTGCTATAGTTCTGATATAGTACTTCTACAGTACCTGGAAATAATGTCTCCGCCTAGATTGGATCCCGGGTCTCTCGGATGAACTTACAGAGTCCTTACCAACCGGGCAAAAGCTCATGTGCTATTAAATATTATTTTCATTTTCTAATATGGTAACATCATTACATTAGACTACTTCTCCTAGCCTCTTGTTGAAGTATTTATATGATATTTTTCATAAGTACCCAAGGATTTTCCACTATTCTCAATGGCAGTAAAACATTTAGCGTTTCTCTATAATGAGCATAAAACACATTCTTCTAAATATTTGAAGATATTTCATTATTGGATTCTTTCTGTACAATGAACTGTAGGGTTTCTTTTCTTCTATTAAACACAGAAAATATCTATTATAAATGTAGATTTATATCAAGACTAAATTATTCAAAAATATATGTTGAGGGTTCCTTTTGATAAACGTTGTTTTTTATGTGTTGTTTATAATCTTATTTCTCCTACAAACCACTCCATTTTGTTAAAAAGTTATCACTTTCGAAACATGGTCCCTTATCCAAAGTTTCTCAAAATAATCCTACACTTGGATATTTGTGAATTTTGTACCATTTTTAATTTATATATTTATAATATTATTTCCAAGCATCCTTTAACCATCCCTATAATACTGTTTTATGCAACTGAACACCTCATACTTGTGAAAAATGAAAAATATTTATGTCATCGAACTGAAATAATCAATGAAGGGAACATTATACATATTTCCGTCAACAGATCTTAGTGAGATAGGTCCTCACACATCTACATGCACCAATTCAAGAACTCTTATTGACTTTTTTCTTTTACATTATATATCATTCAAATGATATTACCATATTATAAAGCATCAAATACCTATGTATAAAAATGTGATAGCTTGGAGAGATCTTGATCTGCATCACATTTCACTAGATCTTTCAATGATGGTTATCATATATGGATAAGACATTTATACCAAAACATATTTTTTTCCTATTTGGATAGAAATCACATATCTTCTTCTCTATTCACATGGTATAGATTCACATTCATGTATTTTACCTATAAAAAATGGCACTATATTTTCCCTTGATGATACAAGACTTTTTGATAAATCTTATATCATTTCCTGAGTCACGCAATTCCCTAACACATAGCACTTTGTGATTGATAACTTCAACAAATAATAAATTATAATATCTGCTATATTTTCATCCAAACATTGAATTTATTGATCCAATACTATAATGGAATTCATAAATTACAAATTTGACACCAAAATCCCCATTATATTATATAACTATAACTATATCATTACATAACATCATATGGGAAGTTCATATATTTTCAAGGATACATACATCGTCATGATTTGATTCTTTAAGGGAAACTGATACTTTCTCATCACTTTTATTTTTGATCCATGTCTTTGAATTCATACTTGTTGGGAAATGATATTATTGATCTTACTTTTAGTATAATGGACCATTTTCATCTTATAGTAATGCAAATATATTTTAAATTTTCATATCATTCAATGATTCCTATAGATAATACATACAATCACTCTAGGTTTACTTTAGAACATTTCTCTAAATTTTTTAAAAGAAATATCTAGCCATGTGTCCAAATCCTATACACCAAAAATAGTGACCATCAAAATCATTCCTAAAAAATTGAAATTTTTGTGGCTACATTTTTTACTCTTGTGAATTTTGGTGCCTCTTGGATATGGAACAAGGATTTTCTGATTTTCCCACCCTTAAAAAATAATAACACTTTATATGATGTGCATTATTATGTGTCATTTACCTAGGACTAATTATCCTTTGGTTTCTCTAGAACTTTTTATTTTGATTCATACCCAAGTGAATTTAAACCTAAAATTTGGTATTTGTGGTCTAGCATTAATAATCATTGTTTTTTTTTATGTATCCCCATACCAACTGTGTCATTTTAATTTGTTTTTTTCTTCTCTTAAATATTATTTAAGTGTTTTTATATACCAATGTATTCTATCTTTACTTATCTTATAATATTTGAAACCTCTTTTCCCAATTTCATAATAAAATCAAAGAGTCTCTCATTATCTAACAACAATTAAATTATTTATTAAAATCAAACAGCAATTCAGAGTACAAAAGAAATAAGGGAGGAATGATAAGGACTGAGCCTTCATGGGGTCTAAAAAATGTATCCTAAGAGTTTCACCCATAGCAACCTTGACACTCCCTATATGTAGGGACCCAAGGGATGAGAATTTCATGATGGGGCTATTAGTGGTAGCCTTAATGGCCAGGAAGTCTAAAATGTGATAAGATTCACATCATGAACATTAACTTTTCATCATTGGATGAAAACTTATTCCTCCATCTCTTTGATACATTTGACCCTACCTTTCACTTTCATAGTCAAACAATTAATCACCCTTATATTTTCATTAAATTTGACCTTGTTGTCAATGACCATATCAAATTTCTCTATAATTTAATACCTAATATTTTTAATTTAATCATTTATATTAGAATTGTCTTCTTTTTACCACAACATATATAGTTTGGAATCATGAACCAATCTATTGGATTTCTTAGTTTTGGTTCTACAAAAATCTATCCCCATAAAAGAATATTATGATTCAACCTGTATATCAATACTTATTTGTAGTTATACTTCTTCATTGTACCTCTCTCTCTATTTCTAGAAACATCCAATAACTTCTACTATGCAATTTTTATTTCCATATTTGTTGTGTTTAATTTATTTTTCTTTATCCTCTTCAAAACTATAATTCTCAAGGAAAAAAGTATATTATTCTTATTAAAGAAATTCCTAATTTTTTTCATACCAGTCACAATGGAATAAGACTTATTCGGAAGTATTTTTTCTTCGTCATCATTATCATCTTGAAACTTATTGGGGAAATATTCTACTAAATGTCTAATATTTCCACATCAAAAGCATGTGAGTGTTAGTTTCCCTTTAAAATTAAATTTCCCCCTTTGTAGATTTTAGTAAAGCAATGATATGAATACATCCAACTCGTTTACTTCTTATCCATCCTTTTTTTTTGAGATTTTTTATGGACTTAAATGCTAGCTATTTGGATTTTCCTTTCTCCATAACCTCATTATCATCCTTTATCATCTCGTATTCAACAAGAGTGCTGCATAAACTATCAAATACCATATCCTTTGGATCATTGTCATAAAATATACATAATTTAATATTAAACTAATGTGGTAGATTTCTTAGGCTATACTTGATGATATTTACATCCTTGAGTATTTCTCAAATACCACACATATTCTCCACATCAATATTCACCTAGTCATAGAAAGCATAAATTGAGTCATTTGGCTTCATTCTTTGGTCCTCAAACTTGTTTCATAAAACCTTAAATTTATCTCTATATAAAATTGAATCACCCTCATAGATATTTATAAAATTTTACCACATGCAATGTGATGACTTATACAACATCACCTTTGTGTAGATTGTGTTGTATAAGGCTCCCCCTAACGCATAGATTCCTCTCATGTAAGCATTCAATTCCATTCAATATGCTTCTAATAAAGATTCAATTTTAACACTATTATAAATAACATGCATTGAAACTATAAATACACTCATGAAAAATGATTTAAAGTATTGTTTGATTTTATTCTTAAAATATTGAAAAAAAATTACATCAAAGATTAAAATCCCTTTATGATTAACAACCTCAATGGCGTCCACTGAGATAGAAACACTAATGGTAACCTTTTACCTCAAATACCAATTGTTAGCCCAAGTAGGTTAAATACCCTAATAGGGGGGTAAATAAGGGTAGGATAGATTAAAATAACTTTCCCTTTAGGTCATGTGTCATCATTAAAAAAACATGTTTCTTTATCTTCACCATATAAATATATGAGTATAAATGAAAATAGGAATGAGATATAGTAATCTTACTTGGTTCATACACCATGGTCTATGTCAATGGTTCATCCATAGAAGATGTGTCAAAATACCAAATCCACTAAAGAATAATATTTTTAAAATATTCAGAGTGGACACACTCTCCCTCCTGGTTTACTAATAATCACAATTTTAAAGCTCCTTGGTCTCTCGGTATAGTTGTGATCACGACTCCTCTATAATCATTTTATATTGATCACTTGAGTCTACATTTTTTACACCTTATTTATAGCATCATGAAGCTCAATTTTCATCCACTTGTTGAATAACATGTCACAATATAATTTATGGAAAATTCCTTCTCGTTTGAATAATAATTACTTTAATGCAACCTTTTATCAAATTTCATGACACTTTACAATCCTTTGTTAAACTTTTCTCTTTCATGAAACTCACAAAATTTTAGGAATATATCTAAAATTTCATAAAACTTACATAGTGAGGTTGAAATAGGGTATTTTATTACAAAACTAATTTTCTTATAAATCCTTCATGTAATAAAATACATTTTGAAACTCTTCCATGAATTCATAATCTTTGAATTTTCATTAAGTTTTACTCTCTCCAAAGTAGGGAATAGTAGGCTATTTATAATTATTTCCTTCCTTTCATGAAAAATTATTTCTCGCCACATCCTTGTAACAAAACTATTATCTTTGTTTTTAAAACATTATTCCCTCATGAAACCTTTCTTAAATACCTCCATTTTTATACACTTCCAAAAAACATATCATCTTCACATAACATTTAATCTTCACAAGACATACCAAATTTATGAATCTTTTTTTCATGAATCACCAATATTTCATGAAAAAAATTATATTTTCATGAATTTCATTCGTTTTACATATTTTTAGGAGGTATTCCTAAAACTCCATATTTCATGAATCATTTCCCTTTATCCAAGTTTTAAACCCCAAAAATATAACTTACACTGGGAAAGGATGATGCCTTTCTCACACAAATTCTTGATCCTTTTTTGGAGCTTTCATACCGATTTCTTGGATATTTTTAAACATACCATGTCGACAGTAGTGCTCGAACATTAGAACTAGCCTTATCAACATACCTTTTCAATATATCTAATCAACATAAAAACACTAGAAAGTCACCATGATGAATTTTTTCAGAAAAAGGTACACTTGCCAACTACCCATTTCTACGGTCATGTTGTAAGGTGAAATTTTGTTTATCAATCATAAAGTCTCAGTTATATGGAATTTAAATTTCATGTTATAGGTGAAAACACTCTTTAAGTTTCAATTAGAAACCCCTTTTAATGGAAACAATTTAATTTAAGAGTTAAAATATATTAATTTTATATATAATGGTTATGTTAGATGTATTTCAATTACCAAGTTATAAATACCTAATATTTATAAAATACAATTGGAAGTCCATGTAACTGAAACCATCATTTTGAATCTAGTCCTAGAATTTTTTATTTCCATATATTATAGTTTAATTATATGGATCACCATTCCCAATTTATATAGGCACAAACTTTATAATTTATAATTGGAAACCATTCAATCACAACCAACTAAAAATTTCATCCCATGTCACTAAATTTACATGTCTTAAAATTTTAATAATTGGCTAGTTGAGGTGACATCATCAAGATATGTCAGGGAAACCCATTAGGTTAAATAAGACATTGTAAGTAACCAATTATTTTTCACCTTTTTCCTAAAAAAATGTTAAAAAATTACAGGTGTACCAATTAAGGAATTTATGATAAGTAATATAAAATATATGTAATGAAATATGCATGGTATGGAATATAAATGTAACATATAGACTTAACTTCCAATAATTATGAATAACGAATTTCTCCTTTTCAATACCATCCCAAGGGTAAAAATTAATAGTCATAAAATGTCATAAATCGTGTGTGTCGCACAGTAATGAAAGTTGTGCAATTGTAAAAAGTGAAATCTATAACAATAAGTATCATCCTTAGAAACATGGATTTTTCTTTGAATATGGGTTAGATAATTCTATGCATGGATTATTACCAGTTTCTAACATGTCTTATTCTCCCATCTAAAATTCCAAAACAATAAGACAAATGAGAAAAGAAACAACAGGTGATGCCAATTTTTGATGTCATGGGATCGATTCACTCTTAAGTAACCAAACTTGAGGGACATATTGTCTCAATCATGCCAACCCATTTTCTAGAGGCTACTAAATACCAGCAAGGGGCTATGGCGGTATGGTGGGGAGACTATACCCACTTTATCTTAGTGCAACACTTTGGTAAATAATAATAAAGAATCAATGGAAACAGCAAGGTAGAAAAATATAATAACAGGGCCACATAAATAAACCATCCAAATAATAATAAATATAGAAAAATTTAAAAAAATATCATATATAAATGATGTCATGATAGAATAAAAGTGAAGATAGATAGAAATTTTGACAAGAATACATTATAGTACCAATATATAAAAATATATAAAAGGAAAAAAACAACAATCTCTATGATAATCTTCAACAGAATCTCAATCATCTATTCCCAATCTCCCATACCAAAAATAAATCAAGCTTTTATAGCTAGGACCTTCCATTTATCCTTACCTATATTAATGTAATATTCCCAGGTACCAAATGAAAAATCAAATAAGGTGTTAGTAAAAATAGTTAGGCCACCACCAATGGTGTCTAATGAAATATAGTCTTTGAATATAAAATGTAATAGTGTGAAGGTATAATAGATTTAAATTAGTAATGTAAGTATAAACCATGTAAAACTTAGACTTCTCATGGGATACATGGATGGCCCTAGCCGTGTCATCCTAAACCAATTATTTATGATCATATGACCATTAATTAGTTAAGGACATAAGGAACATAACCAAGGTGTCCATGTATAATAAACACTATGGATCCATAGGATACCCATGGTATCCATGACCATAGAAAGTCAATAACACTCATAATTATAAACAAAGATGTTTTTCTATGGGGTATGAGTGTTATCCAAGGGATTAACCCTTGGAATGGCACACAAAAAGTTTTTAACTGAACCTAATGAACAGGATAAGGTAATCTAGGGATATATTTATTCAAGCACAGTGAGATAATCCAAGGCAGCCCAAGTTTGTGTACATCAAGCCAAATCTAGGGAGATGAACCAAGGTGTTCTAATTTCTAGAAATTTAGGTGAATTGTTAGTATCATGATGATGATGCATTCGTAATTATAAGACATTATTCGATCCAAGTGTGGTTTATCACCTAGAGTTCACATCAATGAATCAGTTGGCATCCTATCAGTTCACCCAAGTAATCCTGGGTTAGGAATCCAAATCTTACTCAAGGTAGGGTTCACCTTTAAAAGTTTCCTAAAGGTTCATAATAATAGTCCATAGTATAATATAAGTGATCAAGGGTAAAGTGATATATCCATTCCATTTAATGATTTAATTCATTCCATTAGTAATTTCACTAATAAGTAATAAAATGTTCCAAGTGAAGTATATAACCCATTTTCTAATTAAATTAAACCAATTTGTTTATTCCTTTTACAAGTGTCAAAACAAAAACACCATAGGGGTGTTTTGAAAAAAAAATGGATTTCAAGGAAATTTAAAATAACACACCCTAATGGGTGTTAAAGTTAAGGTTATCAACAAGGAAAAAATTTCATGGGAGTCATGGAACTTATATAACTAGATTTATATTATAGTTTAAATGAATATTAATTTTTACATTAATATGTGGAAAGTATGGTGTGTAATACAGTGGTGAAAAATTATAAACCTTATTAATTTTATGAAAAAATATGTAGACCACCTAAGTTAGTGAGATAGTATAATATTCATACAGTATTAGACTTAGATTTTTTCTATAATGATAAAAAAATATAAAACCATAAAAACTCTTAGAAAATTGGAAATATTAGCTCAAATAATGATTTTACCAAAGACTGGAAGAGAAAGCAAGAAAAGAAGAAAGAGGAGTGGTAGGATTACTTAGGAGGTTTTACATGACCAACAGGGATTAAAATAGATTCTAGATGGAAGATATACTCTAAATCCTATGAGAAGAAGAAGGGAGATATCTTACTATGATGTTTTATGAAAATGGGGAGAAGAAAATTGTGAATTAGACTTAAGGAAAGAAGGGTAAAATGGTCATTTAAAATATTTTTAATAAGATGCATGGTTTATTCATTTGGTTGGTCAAAACATTCACCAACCATGTTCCCCTACTATCCCTGTGCACACTCCTCACAAGGTTTATTCATAATGTTAGAAAAACTGTGTACAAACTGTGAATTCGGTAATGTATATAAACCCATGCCTCACATGGTCTAGATCTATGCTTTGAAAAACTACACATAAACTATTCACAGTTTACCTTCAATAAGTTATAGTATTTCCATGGAATTGAGGCCCATGTTTTGTGGTAAAATAAACATGCTCCACACATTCTGGTTCATACATTTGTGGTGCATGAGTAGTGAAAACTGTGTCCCAATCATGCGCCTCACCCTATCTCTCCTAAAACAAGAATTCAGTACCATAACCAAGATCGAACACTCATGAAACCTCCATGACCACTTTAGGAACTTCTATTAAGGTAAAAAAGGTTTAGGTTGGAATTTAAAGTATATATTCCTCAATAAAAAATAGGGATATTACAAAATATATGGTTTTATATTCACTAAGATAGGTGATATAATATTTGATAAGAATAAGTAATCCTATAAGGAAGCTGAAAATGAAAGCATTCTAAGATTGGAGATTTCCTATGAATTATTAAATGGATTCCTCATATAAAATAACATCCTTAAATTTCTTAGTTTCTCGTGTCGATTTAAATCCAATGGTGTGTCTTGAAGAGAAATAACACATGTATTTTACATGTTATTATTAATAAGGCATGACTAGTTACTCATGTTTTATAGAAACTTATATACATACTCAATGAAAAAACCATAAAATGGTTTTCATTTTGAAATATATTATAATTATACTTATCATATACACTTTTAGTGATTAAATATTTCTCATTTTAATATATCCACTAGATAGTATTTTTTATTTAAGAATTAAAGTAGGGTAGGTGCATATAAGAGGTTAGTGGGAACACTATGGTTTTCCTAAATGTATATATTGATAATATATGAAACAAAAGATATTTTGTTTTAAATTTAATTAATAATAAGGATAATTTCTCCATGAATTTCTAAAATAAGAAACCTAACTTATTTAAAACAAGAACTAAAAATGTATATCTATGGAGTTTTTAAATATAATTCTAGTGTATACATTGACAAGGTGAAATAATTCAATTTCGCATCACTGACTATGTCACATGGCATGAAATCTATCTAGGGTGATGTATAAAAATAAATTAGGATATTATTATGATAAATAAATTGTATATTCCTATTGGTACTTTGGAAATCTATCTCACATTCCATGATATGTAATGAGGGTTGGTATTTCTTCTTTGTAAATCAAAGAGTGAAAACACTAAAAATAAAAAGAGGAACTGCACAGAATTGTAGTGAAACATATCCATAAAAAACATGATAAATTATAAATATATGAGTTTCTAGTTATTGGAGAAGTTTGAATACCAGTTTTAAAGGGAATATAAAACACTTATTTTTAAAGATTCTAACCCCAATATCTCAGATCCAATGGTTTTTCATTACTTTGGAATAAGATAAAAGAGATTCCGTCCCAAATGAATTAATAGTTTAGTAGACTTGGAAAAGTACATACATACATGAATGTCGCATTAAAATTGAAAAAATAAAAAAATAACATAGTGAAACTAAATATTCTATATCCCTGAAATCACTCAATGATTTCTTCTTCATATCATAGGGAATGAAAAAAAATAAGGTATGAGCTAAAATAATCAGTATTGGTTGCATACAACAGAAGATAACATGAGTAAATATGGAATAATCAATATGGAAAGATAAAAAACTGAAAACACAATCCATTTAAAAAATATATTGATCACGATATGAATATATGGATAATATCAATGAAAAATTCTCATAGATAAAAAAAATTTAATTCTCAATAAAGGAAATGCTTAATATTAGACACCATGATCTCAGATATAATGATATATATTTTGTTAAGACCATTCACCAGGGCAGTTTAATCAAAGGGTAAGTATACATAAAAAAACCCATTTAAATAAGGCTGTAAAACTAATTTGTCTCATGAGACAAGTCCATGCATCAAGTGTCTATCTATAATCGTACCACACCCATCACTGCATGTTGAATTAATTCCTCATATATTGAATGATTAATTTAATTCATAAAAAATATTCTTTATCAATAAATATCTTTACTAAGTAAATAATATAGAATATCAATATTTACACAATCAATCAAATAACATTCATGGTAAAACACTGTATATATAATATGTGGTTTATTCAATATTCATATCCATGATACAAAAAATATTGATATCTAAGATAAATGTAATATCAAAGGATCACAAGAAAGTGAATGTTTCAAAGGAAGGTTAATTTCTAAAAATTTAGTTAAGAAAGTGAATGTCAATACTTTCCTGGTCAAACTGGTCATAACCCATCCAAAAAAAGAACAAGTATGGTATCATTACAATGTGTACCTAGTAGATTATAAGTAAAATAAATGGTTTTTGTCATATATGAAAATAAATGCGATGAAAATATCATGAAAACCATTCTTGATAAAAATACCCTTTTGACTTTACAAAAAAACTTTTAAAATTTTCTAGAATATTTGTAAAAAAACATTCCTTGAAAAGAACCCTTTAAATTTGTAAATAAATATTGAAATAAATGAGTGGTCATGATGGTATGAAATATTCTGTTCTTGCCGCGTATGTTAAAACAATGACTCGTTCCACATTTTTTGTAGAAAGTAAAAAAAGAGACTTGTTCGAAAAATGAAAATATGATTCCTTTTAAATTAATTTTTTAAAAATTTAAAAACGGTAAAAAATAATTTAAATAATTACAGTATAAGATTAAAAAAATTCTTGAAAACATTTTCAGAATGCAAGGATATAGACTAAAAATCATTCTCGACCAAAAAGAGAAATAAAGTTATTTTTCTTAAAAAACTATATCAATAATTTTATGTACCAAAGGGAGGTAAAGGGTAATATTACTTGAAAATTTCATGAATTACCATAGGATAATAAAATTAAATGGTTTTATAAGAAAATTATTAAATAATTTCCTTTAATGGAAATTCAATCATAAACAATACTAATCAAAATAAGATTGAATCATAAAACCTTATAGCTTTGGTAACTTGTAAATCATAATCCCCATAAAATAAATAACTTCAAATAAAACATTAAATTCCATGAATATAAATATATTAATTATATAAAATAACAAAGGGGTAATAGTAACACATTATAAAGATAAATAGGTACATAATAACAAATATATCTCAATGGAGTGGAAATTGAGATGAAATCTATTACAAAGATCATAAAATTGAGTCGATAGTTAATTAGTAAGTTGATTATGTGTATAAAATTTAAATACAAATAAAAAAAGTGGAAATATAAAATAAAATAATTGAAATTCATTACACACATAATTTTATCATATCAAAGACAATGAATAAGTAATATACCCCAATGAAAAGAAATTGAGTTATGAAACCTCATACCACTTGGTAACTTTTGAGACAAATCCCCTTAGATAAAATTATTTGAATTTAAACATAAAATACCATGAATTGTGAAGTAATCAAGCTATAATATGTAAAATTAAATTATATACACAATAAAAAAGAAATTAGTGCATAACAATAAGCCCCAATGGAAGGAAATTGAGATGGAATACCTTTAAAATATCATATCATTGAAGTGATAATTGATCAATGAGTTTATTATGTGTATAAAAACAAAATTCATACAAATAAAATTTTAAATAAAATATAAATAAAAAAATCATTTTACACATAATATTGGAATAATATAGTCAATGAAGAAGTTATGTTACCTAATGAAAGGAGATTTAGTTAAGAAACCCCATACGACTTGGAAGTTATCAATTCAAATCACCCTAGATGAAATAATTTAAATTTTGACTTGAAATACCATAAATTATGAATTATTTATGATATAATATGTAAAAGGTTATAGATACACCATATAAAATAAATTGGTGGAAAAAATAAAAATATGCCTTAATGAAAGGAAATTGAGAGGGAATGCCTTTCCTCATGTCTAACTCGTTATATATGTTATTTATCTTCCTGAAAATAACTTATGTTAATTATTTAAATTCATAAATGTAACACATTATGATTTTTATGAAATGTATTTTTTTTAATAATTTTATTTCTTTGATGTCTTGTGTTACAGGAAACACTAAGTTTCTACAAAACAAAATTTTTCTATTCTAATTATTTAAATAAGAAAATTATAAACTATCCATTAGAATGGAATGTAAGAACAATATTAATTGAATTAGTAAATATATCTTACACATGTATATATAATTCTTTATCCAATTATTATAAATGAAAGTAAAACCATTTTTAAAATAAAAGGACATGTTTTTTCAAAAACTATTTAAACATACACAAGTGTGTTTTATAAAAATAAATATACCAATAAATCTACTTGGATTATATTAATTAAATTTTTAATATTCATCTTGTGTCCTTTATAGACATGATAAAAGAACCAATCAAATTTTAAACATAAATGATGTATTTTTATAAAAATAGAGTTGTTCCATATTTTGATAGCGTACTTATTTTAAATAAAATTTTCGACACTTTTATAAATTCTATCTAATAAAATAAACTCCTTCTTTGAAATAAAGGTATCAAAATTTACTTTGTTTTAATTTTTGGTATTTTTCTATTAAGTTTCTTTTTTTTATGAATAGAGAAAAATATTATATTTTAATTGAAAACAACTTTTTCATCTAAATAATTCATAGTGTTTAATTATATTTTAATTGGTTTTATATTATAATTATATAAAATTTTCATCATTGAATCCAATTTAGGTCATTGTAAAAAAATTTACATTGAAATTGGATACAAAAACATTTCAATCTTTAAGAATTTTTCACTTTAAAATCATGTTTTCTCATTTCATAAAAGGGGTTCATTCTAAATTAAATATAGACCATTTTATATTTTGAATTTTGAAAAGTGTTTTCAATTTTTTTAATAATAATGTCAAAATTTAGTAAATAGGTATCTTTTTTTCTGGATAATATGAATAGTAATTTAAATAATTTTAATTACGATGGTAAGGGTCAACGGGTAATTAAAGGTAAAAATTATATTATAAATATTATATAATTTCCCTAAAACTTTTCATAATATTTTTGGATGGATTTAATTCGACCCTTATCACATAATTTTTTAAATTTTATAATTTAATGGATATTTTTTCATCAAAATGACTTGAATATTATTAAAATCAAAGAGAGTGACAAAATGTCACACTCTTACTTTTAATGGGTACAATATTATTGTTATGGGGTGAAATATAAGATATGATTGGATATATATATATTTGAAATATAAAATTTTTATCTATATCATGTAAATGGGTGTGTAATTTTTTGTGAAGATTTTATACAAATAAATAATTACCCAATGATGATGTAATAATTATTCAATTAATGAAGAAATCAATTATGTGATAATAAAAATATTAAAATAAATATAATTTGAATTAATTAAGGTAATAAAAGAATTTTACATGTGAATATTACACATTATGGGTGTATTAAATTATTTTTTTCTAATTTATATTTTGTAGGGATTTTCATAAAGTAAATGTAATTAATAGTGTCAAAATTGACATTAATTATATTTTTGGAAAATAATATTTTATTAAATTTTTCAAAAATCATAAATATACTAAATATAGAAAAAAGGGATAAATTATAGTCTAAAATTTTATTAATTAACCATTTACGGTTTAATTTACACCTTATAAGTAAAACTCTAAACCTTTAAATACTGAAAATGTGGTTATCATAGTTAAAATTAAAATAGGTTAACAAAAGGTTAATCAAAATGATAATGTTCAAATTTTCAAAAAAGAAAGAATGTATCAAATCTATTTTTAGATGAAATAACACCCTATCCCACATAATATTTTAATTCATTTCCATTTTTAGATATTTGGATTGAGATTTAATTTATTGTAAATTAATCTTTTGAGAAATTCCTAAAGTGCCCCTCACCTTCATAATAAAATGAAACCTCCTACCTTATCTCATTTCAAAAAAATTAAACTTATATCTCGACCAAAATATGATAATATCTCTTCTACACTTCCTTATCCACATTCTAGAGGTTTTTTTCTTCCCAAAGGACCAACTCTAGAGTCTATTAGAGGAGATATAAAGGAATTGTTTTGAAGAAGATGTAATCTCTCTAATTGATCACTCTCTTTTTTACTCTTCTATAACTCCTCTAAGTCTATGATATATATCATAAAATAATAAATTCATCATCATAAATATTCTTAAATGTAATTATTATTATTAGCACACCATTATACATCCCTTTTATCATCGAATGAGAAGTGAGAGTATCGCTCGTGTGTATGTACGACTTATCATCTCCACATAGTGAGATAATTAATTTTCCATAACCATATTTTATGAATAAGTATTATGATGGGTTTAATATATATATATATATATATATGATATTTACGACATAATTGTACTTCAATAATGATAATATCATATCAACCTTTATACCACCTAATCTTTTGGGAAATGATAATGTCGCTCGTGCGTACATATGGCCTACCATCTCCACTACGCGATGTGATTATTTTTTCATATATATATCGCATTGGTGGTAATAATGATGAATATTATAAATATATATGATATTTATAACATTTTAATTATTCTATAATGATAATATATCATTTTTTATTTTAATCCGAAAAAATTGAAAACAATGTTCATGCGAATGTACGGCCTACCATCTCTTTGAACGGTATATTTTATTTTCTACATATAAATTTTATAGATAACAATAAACACATATATGTTCTTCCAAAGTTATCTTTTGGTTTTATATTTTGATAATTGATCAGTATCATGTAATAAATAAAGGATATTGAGAAAGAGGACGAATAGGAATTTAGATTGAAAGGGATTGAAGGAAATATGTTTTTGAGATTGATCAGTTTTGCTGGGAAAGAATAAAGAAACAGATCTACATTTTCAAAATAATCAGATCCATAATTTCAAAAGAATCATACTCACTTTGAAGGTATGTCATAATGAGAACAATCTATTTTGGGAGAAAATGTATTTGATCAAACTTGACTTAGGTCTGGAATGAAAGTGAATACATCTTACTAGAAGTAAGTTTCATTGGATTCACTCTTGAACCCATATGAATAAAGTGGATATTTTGAATCGGAGTCTCTATGTCTAAGATTGAAATAATTGTGACGATGAGTTTCTGATTTGTATTTCAGGTAAATCATAAGTTGAATTGAGAACTTTTGATGTAAGCATGATGGAAGAAATGGGAAGTGGAAGAGATGTTACTGATTGAAAATGATGTGTTGTTTTAAAAGGTGATGTTATTTTAAAAGGTGTTGTTATTTTAAAAGGTGATTTGTTTTTAAAAAGTGGTACCGAGTGAAAAGTATATTCCGATTGAAAATTTGATACCGATTGAAAAGGTGGTGCTAATTGAAAAAATTGTGAAAATTGAAAAGGTGGTGTTGATTGAAAAGATGGTTTCAATTGAATAGGTCATGTTGACTAAAGAGGCAGTATCGATTGAATAAGTGTTATCGATAGAAGAGTAGAAGATAGTGTCTATTGTTTTCCAGAATGATCATACCCAAAATGATTATACCTATAAAAGATCATATTCTAGAAAATTATATCCAAGACAATCTTATCTAGAATGATAATACCCAGAAAATATTGAATTTTGGAAAATTTTATCCAAGCCAATCGTATCCAAGATTATTATACCAAGGATGATCATATCCAGAACCATTATATTCAAAACAATATCATCCTCATGTTGGGAAGAGAAGAAAAAATATTGAATGAATGGAAATTTTTGACACTTTCCAATTATATCCTGACGATGATAAACCTATTCTAAAATGAATTTAATTTCATAAATAAATTCCTGATGCAAGAACATGTTTTTGAATGATTTTTTTAAGTGGGTCAAGAGAAGAGAAGAAGAAAAATGAGATCAAAATGTAGTCAACCATTTCAAAAGGGTTCAATTACTTTGTAGGTTTCCAACTAGGTCAAGAGAATATGATAAGATGAAGTTTTTAATCTCAAGTGGGTAAAGAGAAAAGAAAAGATAAGAATATTTCTAAATAAATTTTCATGTGGGATATATACATTCAAATGAAATATTTTGATTCAAATCAGTTCTGAGAATTATATTTAGCAAATCAGAATGGTACCCACTTCTTCACACATTTGTTTTCAATTGATATAGAGCTTTTTATAAAAGAAATAGGATTGAGAAAAAATAGGATCATGTATTGAAATAATACTTATGATTAAAATGAAAGTATAAAGAAGAAGATGAAGGTTGAAGAAGAATTGAGAATTTTTTAGAAGCATTGACAAAGTCAAAATGAAATCGAGATTTTATGGGATATTGAAATTCAGGTGAATTTGTGTGAGTGGGAAACATTTTTTAGATTCCCACACATACAATTTGAGGGTCACCTATAAAAGTATAATTAAATTGTGCTTGACTTAGCATGAGGTACTATTCACTATAGTTGAGAGGGAAGCTTCGAGTTTTCAGTGAAGGAAATTGATACCATTTTGTTTTGTATTGAATACATTTTAACAGGGAAGAAGACAAGATCATAATGTTTTATTTATCTAATCATCATTTTTAGGATTCATCATACTCAGAAATGTATTTTTATTGTTAATTGTATTCAGTTGATTTTGGTATTGGGCCGAATTAATCAGAATGGGGTCTTCATACCGAGTTTTACTGTATAGAGAATTTTTGGACTGAGGTAGAAGAATAGTATTGGGTTTCATCGTAATCAGGGATTTAAGTGGTGATGATTACATTCTTTTTTATTTTATTAGAAAATCATACTGAGATAATTATATTAGGGTGAATCACACTTGGAGGAATTGAACTCAGAAAAGATCAGACTCAGTGTCTCATAACAAAGTCTAGGTGGTTCTTACATTTCTTTTGTGTAATGAAATGAAGAATTTTATTTCAATTGAATACACTTGTTGAATTGTAAAGAAACACAGTTAATATGAGTTTTTATACAATAATTGTATTACCCATTTTGTGCATAGAGGGTGCACGAACAATTTTGGATTTTTTTTAAAGTGCAACAGAAGTGAAAGGGCATATCCTACTTGTTGTAATCCAGGGATTGTTTTCTACTAGATTGTATGGTATTGGATTGTCTCTATAACACCCAAAGATTTTTTAAATAAATTTAATATTGAATGCATGAAACACTAAGTCTCTAAAAAAGACCAGGTTGTTATAACATAGCTAGTAAAGGTAGTTTTACAACCTCTGTGATTGGAATTTCGAAAATCTCACATACACGGTTGTGTTCAGTACAATATTTTGAGTCACATAGAATCAACTTAGTTTTTTATGAATAATAACATACCCTTATGAATATTAACATACCCTTATGAATAGTATCATACCCTTATGAATAGTAATTATTATTAAATTGGCCAAAAAATAAAAACTTCACCCACGAAGGTATAAATACAATTTAGACATCTCATAAGTGAAAATGATCAAAGTATAAGTATTGTTATTTTTTGTCATAAATATTTTTATTACAATTTTTAGATTAATTTAAAATTTTAAAATGAAAATTTATTTTCATAAAATATAATAATAAATTTTTAATTTATTTTCTTATGGTTATAAGATAATTTTATGAGACCTTTATTAATATTTCAAGGTGTTATAAAACGAGTTATAGTTTTAATGTTGTTTTATTAACAAATTTTGATTTTATTTAAAAATTAAATTAAAATTATTTATAAAATTATTTTCAAAAAATTGATTTCATTTTTAAATTATACAAGAAAAAAATGGTTGGGTTAAAGTTTAGGGATTTTTCTAAAATACTTGAATTTTGGGTGAATAATAAAATGTGATAATTTAAGATAAATGTTAAATACATGATTTATTGGGTCATAAGTGATGTAAGGATAATGTATTCCCACTAGGTTTGAAGTCACATGAACTTATTACTATTATGGATCGCATGAATCAACACTATTGGTTGTCTTGAGATAAATACTAAAACAATGAATAAAATATTCACAAATTACCCCTCTCCTCCACTATAACCCCCCCCCCCCCCCTCACTCCATCTTCTCTTCACTCCTCTCAAGACTTGTTCCTTGTCTAAATTATGATAAAATATCCACCAAATCTCCTCCCCCACCTAAAAAAATCCCTTTTTATCATAAAAAAATCAAAACCTATCCCCTAAAGAGGCTCTCAAGGAAAATAACTTCAAGAGGTAAATTTCTCTTTTCATTTCTTTTATTAAAAGTTATTTTATTTTCTTTTTCTTTCCTCACTTTCATTAATCCAAATGTTGTGATGATTCCAGTACCTTACATTTACAATATTTTTTTATGATAGAGGAATAATTCTTTATCATATCTCATTTCCCCTTCTCTTATACTACAAATGAAAACACCTTCTGAGATGTGCTAATTTAACACATTCAAATATGATGGGTTTTCAATTTCTATTAACATATTCAATTTTGTTCATGAAACCATTTTGATAATTTAATTGTACTTCAATATATGTATTATAAGTTATTTAAGGTTATTTAATCCTTTTTTTACACCTGATATTAATTTTTAAATCAAAATAAGTTTGTTGTGATAAAGAACTGCCAATTAACCAAAACAATTGTCATTAATGTTTTATATAATGATTCATCTTCACTCCCAATAACCAAATGAAATTTATGACCATGTAATCCTATTTTTTTCCACTAATAATATAAAACTTCTATTATGGATAACCATTTTCATTCTACATGTTTATCCTTACATGAATATAAGTAACCCAAACATTAAAACCAAGAAAGAAAACACTCCCAAACAATGAAATTGAACCTATTAACCAATCAAAAGGCCATGAATGAACCTAATAAAGTTATAATAAATCAATTAAATGTATATTTGGTTATGGAATTATTAATTCATAAAATTAAATTTGATTATTTAGGTCATTAAGATCAAGTGAGGAACACCTTTGGACTTAAGGTAAGGTTTCCCTACCCGAACCTCCATTTTATTTTGAGTTACTCTTTTTCTCTCTTCATACAAATTAATTTATTAATTATTTTTATTTACTCCTCATAAATTCTGTGTTAATGTTCCATGTATTTATAAAAACGATAATTAACCTTTCTTTAATGCGAGTGATATATGTTTTAAAATTATTTTTCAAAAATTCTTCCTGAAATACAAGCTTGATTGAAGGGAATTTATGAAATTATTTCTATTATCAATGGAACTCAATAATATGTTTTATAAACCATTATCTTTCTAAAATCAATCCTTTTATTATGAAAAAACTATCTTATTTCACTTTTGGTTTTATACTAAGATTTTTTCAAAAGAACTCTTCTTTTCAATGTAAAACTGTATTTATCTCAAGAATTACTCGATGATTTTATAAGAGTATATTCATATATTTTAACACTCTTGTTGATTATTATGTATCATATAATCTAACATATTTAATTTAATGGTTTAATATTTGTTTTAATGTGGATGTATTATCTTAAAACCATTCACCAATTTACTCTAAATGGTTAGTATTTATGCTTAATGTTTAGGGAACTTTATTGACATTTCATATGTTATTTTCAATATGAATGTATATGTTGTTTATGTTTACCCTAATTCATATTAGGAATGAATTGGACTGGGGATGGATCCTTACTGTCCCCAAACCATACCAAGGACATAGTTATTCATAGTGAATAGTGAACCTTGTAAATACATGTGTTCATGTGGATGTGTGTTTCTTTTGTTTTCATTAGGAAATTGAATATTTAAAAGGAGGTGAAGGTTATTTTAATTAAAAGGAAACATAAAATAAAAAGGGTATCACTGATTAACACCTACCCCTCTCAGTGGTAAAATACACTATTTGTTCTCCGACAAGTAGTATCAGAAGCAGGTTCCCTTCACTTATTCTATACTGAAGTATTTGAAGAAGAAGTTGTGATGGATTATTTTAATTGTGTGAACAGTAATGGTATTCAAGTCTCTAAAGGAAATACTTATCATATCTAGAAGGGTAGAAATCTTCCTTATATTATTTTTATCATTTATTATGTTCTTGAAGCTGCAACAGTTGGGTTTCCACCCATTGATGACAATGATACACTTACACTTATTGATAAGATGAATCTTGAGAATGATGGAAAGGTGAAGAATGTTATATTTTCATCACTTTCTGAAAGTGAATTATTAAGAGTGATAGTTGTTTCCACAGCCAATGGTATATGGGATAAATTCAAAAGTATAAATGAAGGTAATGAAAAAAGTAAAGAAGGAACGACTTAAAATTAGTGATTGAAGTATGAATACTTTAAGATGGGTGAGTATGAATTTGTTGGGGAAATATTAACACAGGTGAATGACACAGTGAGTACTATCATATTTCTTGTAAAAATTCAGATGATTCTACTGTGGTTGAAAATATGTTTAGAATCATACCTGACAAATTTGATGAAAAATATTCTTTACTAGAAGACAGAGATCCTGAAAATTTTTCTATGTATGATTTTCATAGAACTATTATTACTTATGAAATGAGAAGTGATAATTCTATCAAGAGAAAAAAAATTATAAAGAAATTTCTCTCAAGGCTATCAATAAAAAAAATCAAAAATGATTATTGAAGAAAAAAATAGAGATCATGACTCTGAAAATGATGTATGTAAAATCACAATGATATTTTATCCTTTTTTTCTAAAAATTTTAAAATAAGTATATAAAGATATAAATTAAAAGTTCCCTTAAACTATTTTGGATGTGTATTCATTGGACATAATTTTTCCAATTTTTCAAAAATAGGTAATTAAGAATAAAGTGGTGAAGAACAAAGTTAAGAAGAATAAATACGACGAATAAGATCATGGATGAAAAATGATGATAAAGAAAAATTCTATTCCAGGAGGGAAGATAAGGAGTTCTCTAAATAAAAATGGAGAAGATTTTTGTCTAAGTAATAAGATATTAAAGATGTTAGAAATGACGGTCAATACAACATGTTTATCAAAATAGTTAATGAGGAAAGTTCTTTTGGTAGTGAATGTAGTTGTTCGGAAGAAGAAGAAGAAATTGAAGCTGAATCTAAAAAACCTATTGAACATGATGGGAAAATAGAATTTATTACAATAATTAATGATGAATAATTCAGAAGTATTAGTTTTTATGAAGAATAAACTCAACTTGAAATGCATTTTAAATAAGAGTTGAAATAATGTTTCAGAAAAATAAGAAGACTTGAAAAGAAAATAAGGATTTGGAAGATGAATATTCCTCAACAATTCAAGAATGATGTCTAGAAGAGAAGAAAATGATGTAGGTATATATTTGAGATTTAAATAAGTATCTTGAATAAGAAAATAATCACAATGAGCATCTGGAATTAAAGTTAAAAGAAAAATAAGAAGAGATAAAACTTGTCCAAAAAATTCTAAAGCAGAATTAAGAAATACAAGTTTCCAAAACTCTATCACTGAAGTTGGGGTATGCTATCAATATGAGAACCCTAATAAGTTTAAAAAACTTTACCTTCAAAGGGTGATAATAAATTTGTAATTGTTTTTTAAAATAAAAAATCTTGGAAGGTCATATTTTTGACCCAAACCAAAAAGGCTTGGAATTCAAAAGTTACAAAATGCCCTGAATCTGAAAATGTTTTGAGACAATCTGAATCTGAAAAGGTTTATAATAATTCTGGTTCTAATAATAAAGGAAATAAAAGGAATAATTTTATTTTTGATAGAATGTTTTGTGACTTGGAAAAGAAAGAGAAGAACGTGAATAAAAAACGTATTCAATATTATGGAAAGTATGGATGTTTCAGAGGAAAATCTTCCTTTTATGGCTATTACTGGTATTGTGGGGCATTTAGAAACTCTAATAATATTTTTTGGTTCCACTATAAACATTTATATTATCCAATAAGTTATCAAAGGAAAATTTTTAGGTGAAGTCAAATCCTTAAAGAATAAGTCTTAGAAGGTTGTTTGAAAGAAACATGGGAGTAATGAAATAAAGATTGAAAATAGGTT
The DNA here is from genome assembly GCA_963277665.1 of Viscum album. Classification (NCBI taxonomy): domain Eukaryota; kingdom Viridiplantae; phylum Streptophyta; class Magnoliopsida; order Santalales; family Viscaceae; genus Viscum; species Viscum album. The sequence continues at coordinate 67,135,968 of OY728127.1, read as the reverse complement.
CCAACCATTGGAAACTATTTTTGAATCATGTGATCAACCTAGAAACCTGGAAAATGGATGTCCTGTTATTTTCTAGGCACAAGAAAAGGTTTTAAACAAATATCAGAAAAGGGGTGTTTTAGAAGTTAAAAAAGACAGATCTACTGAGTCTGAAATAAAATAGTGCTTAGTTTTCTAGCAAGAACACACTTACTTGGCTAGGAAATTAGAGTAATCACAAAATAAAGTGAAAGAAGAGATGAAAAAATAATCTTATGAATATAAAAAAAATGTTGAAAAAAATGTATCAACATATTGTGGATGTGAGAATTAAGGGAATGATTCCAAAATTTGTTCAATAATCTTTATAGAACAAAAGACCTGAATAGAAAACATGGTACAAACTAATTGTAACAAATATGTTACCAATGATAAAGAAAATTCAACATCCTCATCATAGTACTCTATATATAAGAATAATTTTTTTTAAAAAGATGAGAAGGATGAAAAAAGGAAGAAAGCATGACCAATGAAAAATAAAAGAAGAAGAAGAAAAATAAAGATAAGGAAAGGAATCTCAGTCCAATTTTTGTTTTTAAGGAACAATCTAGGTTTCTCCTTATTCCAAAAATATTTTTATACTTGTACTAACTTATAGGTAATTAAAGGAGTATAAATAAGGAAGATGTAATTGATGAGTCTCTTACTTTTCTTATAATATAAAGTAATGAGGATACGAAAGGTTTGTTTTTAAAAGTTGTGTTTTTATACATCTGAACTATATAATATATTTGTTGAGATGGGTACAGGTTACTTTTATCCAAAAAAAATCTTCCAAGGTTTTCCCCCAGTCATGTGAATCTTGGAATAAGAATGGAAAAGGTATTACATGAATGTTCTTTTATGGACAACATTGATCACCTTGATTTACACTCTTGTTTTTAACATAGGGTAAGCCCACATAGAATTATAGTTGTTTAGTTAAAGTTTATTTGTTAAAAAATCATGTGCTAACCATGTTGAAGAAAATTCCAAAACACTGGAAATGGAGATCATTTTCCAATAAAGGAGAAACTTCTCATGATGTACCCTTTTAATTTGAATATCAATTAGGGGGAGATAAGGGAAAGAGGGAGAGATAAGAGAAATGTGGAGAGACAAAATAAATAGGTTAAGAAAGAAAGGAAACAATACCACTCATTGTTTTTATGATATTAAAGTGTTTTAAGTAGTTATCAACAACAAATACAAGGGGGGAGATTGTTAGGCCCAAGTTGTGTTTCGGTTGTATTTTTTGTCAATTGATAAGTATCCTGGAAGAAAGAAATGATTTTGTGAAAGAAATTTAATGGGAATTCAGATTTAAAGGGATTGAAAGAAAAAAGTTTTGATATTGATCAATTTTTTTGGAAAGAAGAAAGAAATGAATCCATGTTTTTAAAATAATCAGATCCATTATTTCATAAGAATCATACTCACTATGAAGGTCCATCATAATGAGAAGAATCAGTTTTGGAAGAATGGTTTTTTTATCAGAATTGACTTAGGTCCAGAATGAAATTGAATACATATTTCTAGAAGTAAATGTCATAAGATTCACTCTGTAACTGACATGAATGAAGTAGATGTTTTTAATCAGAGTCTATGTGTCTACAATTGTAATATTTTTTACAATGCTTTGATGATTTTTATTTCATAAAAATCATAAGTTGAATTGATAAATTTTGATGGAAGCTTGATGGAATAAAGGGGGAGTGGAAGAGATGTTTCTGATTGAAGAGGTAGTATTGTTTTAATAACTGATTTTGTTTTAAAAGGTGATGTTGTTTTAAAAGGTGATACTATTTTAAAAGGTGGTACCGATTGAAAAAATTGGTGCTGATTGAAAAAGTGGTGCTTATTGAAAAAATGGTGTTGATTGAGAAGTTGGTTTTGATTGAATAGGTGGTTTTGATTAAAGAATTTGTATTGATATAAGATTAAAATATGGTGATGACTATTTTCCAGAATTATCATACCCAAAATGATCATACCTAGAAAAGAACATATTCTTGATAATCGTATCAAATCCAATCATATCTAGAATGATTGTACCTAGAATGATCGTACCTAGAAAAGATCATATTGAGGAAAATCATATTCGGACCATTTGTATTCAGAATGATTGTACCATGTATGATCATATCTAGACCAATTTTATTCTGAAAATATCACACTAGGGGTTGGAAGGAAAGAAATAATCTATAATGAATGGAAATTTATGATACATTTCAATTCAAGTATGATTGTGCTAAATATTTTCTCAAATGAATTTAATTTTATAATGGAAGTCATGATATAAGCATATGTTTGTGAGTAAAGTTTTTTTTTAATTGGGTCAAGATAAGAGAAGAATAAAATTTAGATCAATAATGTATTCAACCATTTAAAATGTGTTGAATTACTTTGTAGGTTTCCAACTATGTCAAGAGAAGAGGAGTAGATGATGTTTTGAATCTCAGGTGGGTCAAGAGAAAAGAAAATAGAAGGAGATTCCTAAAGAAATTGTCAAGGAAAAGCTATACATTCAAATGAAATATTTTGATTCAAATCAGTTCTATGAATAGTATTCAGCAAATCAGAATGGTATGCATTTCTTCATACATTTGTTTTCAATTGATACAGAGCTTTCTATTGAAGAAAGAAAATTGAGAAAAATCAGGCTCATGTATTGAAATCACAAAAACAATTCAAATTAAATTATGAAGAAGCAGATAATGTTTGAATAAGAATAGAGAATTTTTTAGAAGTGTTGATGAAGTCAAAATGAATTCGAGATTTTAGGGGAAATTGAAATGTGGGTGAATTTGTGTCACCTGGAAAAAAAATTGGGATTCCCACCCAAATATTTCTAGGATCACCTATAAAACGACGAGTAAATTGTATTTGACTGATGATGAGGTACAATTCACCATAGTGGAGAGAGAATCTCTGAGTTTTCAGTGAGATAAAGTGATATCATTTTGTTTTATATTGAATAAATATTGATAGGGAGGAAGACAAGATCGTAACATTTTATTTGGCTGATCATCGTATTTAGGATTCATTGTAATCAACATTGTATTCATCTTTTCAATTGTATTCAGCTGACTTTGGTATCAAAATGAATTAATCGAAACGGGGTTTTTGTACTTGGTTTTACCATACTAATAATTTCCAGATTGAGGAAGAAGAACTGCACTAGGTTTAATCATACTCATGGATTGAAGTGGTGTCAATTCATTTCTATTTTATTCTATCCGAAAATCAGACTAAGATTATTGTATTAGGGATAATCATACTCGGAGGAATCGGAATCAGAAAAGGTCAGACTTAGTGTTTCATAACAAAGTCCAAGTTTTTCTTCCCTTTCTTCTCGGTAAGTAATTAAATATTTTTATTTTAGTTGAATACACTTCTTGAAATGAAAATAAGTTCATGTAACATGAGTTGTTACAAAACAATTTTATTACCCTATTTGTTCTAAGAGAGTGCACATGCACTTTTAGATTATCTTCAAAGTTCTACATGAGTGAAATGGAATATCCTACTTGTTATAATCCCGTGAATGTTTTCTATTAAACTATATGGTATTGGATTGTCCCCAAACCATACCAAGGACGAATCTATTCATATTGAATTGTAAACCATATAAATACCAGTGTTTCTATGGATGTTTATTTGTTTTGGTTTCATCAGATAACTGAATATTTAACCAGAGGCGAAGGTTGTTTCAATTAAAATGAAACATAAAAAGAAAATGTGTATTACTAATTCACCCCCCTCCCCCTCTCAGTGATACAATACACTGTCTCGGCACATAAAAGTACTATCATAGGAAGGTTCCCATCATTTATTATTTGGTGAAGTATTTCAAGAAGAAGTTGTGATGGATTATTTTAATTGTGTGAACAGTAAAGTTATTCCGGTCTTTGATTGATAGAATTATCAAATCTTGAAGGATATAATGCTTACTTATCTTATGTTTATCAGTTATCATGTTCTTGATGCTCCAACAGTTGTGTTTCCACCCATTGCTGATAATGATCTACTTTCACCCCTTGATAAGAAGCATCTTGAGAATTATGGAAGGGAGAAGAATGTTATATTTTCATCACATTCTGAAAGTTAATTCTTAATATTGAAAGGTATTTCCATAGAAAATGTTATATGGGATAAATTTCAAAACATATAAGAATGAAATACAAAAGTAAAGAAGAAAAAACTTGAAATATAGAGATTTAAGTATGAAGACTTGAAGATGGGTGAGTATGAATATTTTGGGGACTTATTTACCAGGCTGAATGACATAGTGGGAACTATCAAATGACTTGGTGAAAAGTGTTATGATTATACTATAGTAGAAAAGATATGATAATCCTACCTAACAAATTCGACTCAAAAGTTTCTTCTATGGAAGATAAATATCCTAAAACAATATCTCTTAATGATTTTTATGGAAATATTATTACTTATGAAAAAAAAAGATATAATGATATCAAGATCAAAAAAAATTATAGACAAATGTATCTCAAGGATATCAAGGAAGAAAATTCAAAGACGATTCTTGAAGAAGAATAAGAAACTAGAGATTATGACCCTAAAAATGATGTCTTTAAAAATCACAATGATATTTTATCCTTGTTTTCTAAAAATATTAAAAGTGGTATAGGATGTCATAACGGGATACTTCCCTTAAAAATTTTTGGATGTAGATCCATGGTAAAAAAAATCTAATTCTCCTCAAAGAGGTAATGAAGAAGAAAGTGATGATGAAGGAAATGAAGAAGAAGAAATAAGACCAAGAAGATCATGGAAGAAAAAGTATGATAAAGAAAAATTATATTTGAGGAGAGAATATGAGAAATTATCCAAATAAAAAAGGAGAAGATTTTTTTCTAAGACAGTTGATTGAAATAATGTTACAAATGATGGTGACGACCACACGTTTAGTTTAATAGTTAATGTGGAAAGTTCTTCTCATAGAGAAGGTAATTATTCGGGAGAAGAAAAAAAATTGAAGCTAGATCTGACCAATCTATTGAGAATGATGGGTAAAATAATTTTATTTCAATAATGAAGGATGTGGATTTCAGTAGAAGAAAATCTGATGAAGATGAAACTCAACCTGAAATGCATTTAAAAAATAGTCGAAAGAATGATTTAGAAATATCAAAAAACTAGTAATGAAAAATAAGAAGTTAGAAGATGAATATTCCTAAAAACTTCAAGGAAGATTTTTAGAATATAATAAAATGATACTGGTAGATATTGGAAATTTAGATAAATATGTTGTAGAATAAAAGGATCATAATGTGCATCTGGAAGTGAGGTTGAAAGAAAAAGGAAGAAGAGTTGGAAGTTTTCCAATAAAAACTTTCCAAAGTAAAATTGAGAAATACAAGTTTCCAAAAATTCATCACTGAAGTGGGTTAATGTTATCTAAATGAGAATCATAATAAGTTTCAACAAAATTTACCTTCAAAGGGTGATAAGAAAGATGGAATTTTTTTGAAAAGTATAAAACTTGGAAATTCCTATATATGGACAAAACCAACAAAGATGGGAATTCAAAAATTAAAAAATGCCTTGAGTCTAAAAATGTTGAGAAAATATGAATCTATAAAGGTTTCCCATATATTTGGTTATGATAATTAAGGTAAGAAAAGGAAGAATCTAATTGGTAATATAAGGGTTGGTGACTCATAAAAGAAATAGAATAAGGTCTGTGAAAATGTATTCAAAAGTATGGATATTATGGAGGTTTCATAGGCAAATACTTATTTTATAGATATTACTAGTATTTTAGGGGATTTAGATACACAACTAATATGTTTTGGTTCAACCATAAAATTTTCTATTATCCGACAAGTTATGAAAGTAAAAGGTTGAGGGGGAGTCAATCTCCTCAAAGAAAGAAGTTTGAGAACGTTGTTTGGAATAAACTTCAGAGGAATGAAGTAAATATTGAAAATAGGTTCCAACAATTAGAAACTATTTGTGAAATATATGAATAACCTTGAAACCTTGAAAAAGTATGTATTCTTTTGTTGTGGGAAAAACAAAAGGTTTTAAAAAAATCTGAGAAAGTGTATTTTTTTAATTTAAGAAAAATTAATCTTCAGAGTCCAGAAAAGAAAAGAGTGCTTAGTGTCTGGAAAAAACACATTGACTTGGCTAGGAAATTATAGGGTGCACAAAATAAATTAAAATAAGAGATGAATAAACATACTTATGAAGATAAAATAAATATTGAAAAAATGGTGTCAACATATTGCGGATATGAGAAATAAGGGCATGATGCCAGAGTTGTTCAACTATCTTACCAGAACAAAAGACGAGAATAGAAAACATGGTACAAACTGATTGTAACTAGGATGTTTCCAAAGATAAAGAAAATTCAACATCCTAATCATAGGACTCTACATATCAGAAGAAGGTTTTTATAAAAGTTGAGAAGAATGAATAGACGGATGAAAGCACGAATAATGAAAATTTCCACAAGAATAAGAAAAAAGAAATACTGAGAAAGGACTCCCAATCCAATTGTTGTTTCTAAGGAATAATAGAGGTTACTTCTTATTCCCATAATATCTTTATACTTGTACTAACTTATAGGTAATTGAAGGAGTATAAATAAAAAATATTTAATTGATTAGTCTCTTACTTTTTTTACAAAATGAAGTAATGAGGATATGAAAAAAAAAATTGAAAAGTTGTGTTTTTATACACCTGAACTTTATGATGTGTTGTTGAGATGGGTGCAGGTTACTTTTATCCTAAAAAATATTTCAATGGTTTCCCCATTCACGATAATGTTGAAAGAAGAATGTAAAAGGTATTACATGAAAGTTCTGTTATGGTTAACATTGATCACCTTGATTATAAACTCTTGTTCTCTACATGAGGCTAGCCCAAATAAATATAGAGTTATTTAGTTAAAAGTTCTTTGTTAATAAAATCATGTGATTCCTATGTCGAAGAAAAGTCTCAACCTCTATAAATGAAGATCATATTCCAATAAGGTAGAAACATGTCTTGATGGACCCTTTGAAATTGATTGTCAATATGGGGGAGAGATAAGAGAAAGGAGGAGATAAGAGAAAGGGGTAGAGACAAAATAAATCGGGAAAGTAATAAAGGAAACAATACAACTCATTGTTTTTATGAGATTGAATTGTTTTAAGTGGGTATTGACAATAAATACAAAGGGGGAGATTGTAAGGCACATGTTTTTTTTCATTGTATGTTTTGACAATAGATCAGTATCCTATAATAAATAGAGTATATTTAGAAAGATTATCAATGTGAATTTGGATTGAAAATGATTTAAAGAAATAAGTTTTGAGATTGATCGATTTTGCTGGGAATGAAGAAAGAAACAGATCCAGGTTTTCAAAAGAATTGGATCCATGGTTTCAAAATAATCGTACTCACTATAAAGGTCCATCGTAATGATAAGAATCTATTTTGGAAAAAAAATATATCAAACTAGACTTAGGTCTAAAATGAAATTTAATACATATTTCAAGAAGTAAATTTCATCATATTCACTCTGGAACTGATATGAATGAAGTTTTTGTTTTGAATCAAAGTCTATGTGGCTACAAATGAATTAATTATGATGATGCATTTCTTATCTTTATTTTATATAAATCATAAGTTGAATTGCGAACTTTTGATTCATGCTTGATGGAATAAAGGGGGGTGGAAGAGATGTTTTTTATTGAAAAGGTCGTGTTTATTTAAAAGGTGATGTTGTTTTAAAAGGTAATGTTGTTTTAAAAGGTGATGTTGTTTTGAAAGGTGGTATCGATTGAAAAGGTGGTCTCGATTGAAAAGAGGTTGTCGATCGAAAAAGTGGTGCTCATGTAAAAATGGTGCCGATTAAAAAGGTGGTGTTGGTTGAACAGGCGGTGCTGATTGAATATTCAGTACCGATAGAAGAGTAATAGATGGTAGAATATGTTTTCCAGAATGATTGTACCAAAAATGATCATACCTAGAAAAGATCATATTTTGTAGAATTTTATTCAGGACAATCCTATTTATAATTATCATACCTGAAATGATTGTACCTATAAAATATCTTATTCTATAAAATCATATCTAGACTAATCGTATCTAGAATGATTATACCAAGGATGATCATATCCACATGAATTGTATTTAGAAAAGATCATACTTGGGGTGGGAAGAAAATTAAATATCTAGAATGAAGGGAAAGTTATGACACTATTTAATTTAGGTCTGACAATTCTAAATATGTTATCAAATGAATATAATTTCATAAAGGAAGTCATGATACAAGCACATGTTTGTGAATGAGGTTTTGTTTAAGTGGTTCAAGATAATAGAATAAGTAAAATGAGATAAAAAATGTAGTCAACCATTTCCAAATCTTTGTATTACATTGTAGGTTTCCAACTAGGTCAAGAGAATAGGATAATATGATGTTTTTAATCTCAAGTGAGTCAAGGAAAAAATAAAAGAGAAGGAGATTGTTGTATAAATTATCAAGGGGGAGCTGTACAATCAAATAAATGATTTATATTAAAATAGGTTTTGAGAATCATATTAATCAAACAATAATGGTATCTATTTATTCATACATTTATTTTCAATTGATACGGGGATTTTTATTAAAGAAATCAGATTGAAAAAAATGAGTTTCATGTATTGAAATCATACTTACAATTTAAATGAAAGTATGAAGAAGGATGTGATGTCTGAAGAATAACTGAGATGTTTTTAGAAGCATAGATGAAGTCAAAATGAATTTGAGATTTTATGGGAAATTGAAATGTGGGTGAATTTGTGTGAGTGGGAAACTTTTTTGGGATTCCCACCCAAAAATTTCAGGGGTAACTTACAAAAGGACAAGTAAATTATACATTACTGATGTCGCGGTAATGTTTACCATAGTAGAGAGAGAAGCTCTGAGTTTTTAGTGAGAGAAAGTGATACCATTTTGTTTTGTATTGAATACATTTTGATGGGGAAGAAGGCAATATCATAAAATCGTATTCGTCTAATCATTGTATTTGGGATCCATCATACTCAGCATCATATTAGGATTTTTAATTATATTTGGGTTATTTTGGTATTGGGATGAATTAATCGTAAAGGGGATTTCTAACTTGGTTTTACCATACTGAGAATTTATGGATTGGGGAAGAATAATCACACTGGGTTTCATCATACTCAAGGATTGAAGTGGTTCTAATTTAATTCTATTGTATTCTATCAGAAAATTGGAATGTGATAATTACATCAAGGAGAATCAAACTCAGAGGAATCAGATCCAAAAATATTGGACTCGGTGTTTCATAAATAATTCTAGGTTGTTCTAATGTTTCTTCTAGGAAAGGAATTACATAATTGTATTTCAATTGAATACAATTTTTGAATTAAAAAAGAAGTGCAGGTGATAGGAGTTCCTAAAAAACAATTTTATTACCATATTTTTTCTATGAGGTTTCACACACACTTTTTAATTGTCTTTAAAGTTCGACATGCGTGAAAGGGAATATTGTTGGAACCATGGTCTTCTATGAATGATTTGGAGTATGGTTTGTGTTTGTTGTCAATCCTCAGTGGAGGTTCAGAATGTGTACCATCAAAGAGATCATACAGTCCAAGAAGACAACAGTATTGAAGGTGGTTCCATTTCCCAGTGTTTGCCAAATTTTTGGGCCTGAAAATCGAAAAATGAAGAAAATTTTTTTTGGAAAAGAGACTTGCGCACCGTGTACTTGAAGGAGAGGAAACTTGCACGCCATATTTTTTTCACGATCAGAACATGGGAAACTGGAAAAGGGATAAGGGCCGTGCAATTTTTGGGCTGATCACGCAAGTAACCTGCGCGCTGTGAAGAGACTTGTGTGCCGATGCCTAGGAGGATTTGAAATCTGTGCGTATATTGTTTTTCAAGATTATAAATTCAAAATATGGAAAAGGAAAGAAGTTCACACAAGTATTTTGGTGGTCGCGTAAGTGAGTAGCACGACAGAGGCTAGGGAGGATGAGCTTTGCGTCGGAAACTGCGCGTCGAGGGAAGACTTGCGTGTCACCATGCAGGGGGTCCATTTTGCCTATAAATAGAGGACTACTCCACCTCATTTTCAACAAAGTTCGAGTCTTAGAGATTTTTCGAGCTCTCGTCACACAAGTGGTTGAGTCGCGCAAGTGGTTTTTGGGTCGCGCAAGTAGAGGCTGCGCGCCGGCTATTGCATGCACGCCCAAAGTGGTTTGGCATTTAGAGGCGCTGAGTCGCGCAAGTTTGGAGTTCAAAGAGGCAATGTTGCACAAGATGTTTTGAGTCACCTGCGCGCTGAGTTTGTACCGCGCAAGTGACTTTCACGCCATTCCCAAAACTTGCGCGCCAGAGCTTGGAGAAGCGCGCCAGGGTTGTTAAAGTACATCCGTCCTTTTGAAGCTGCATGAAAGCTGGAGGATCATCTGGTACCCTCAGTGCAAAGTGAGATTCGTCTTCAAGTGAGAGTTGGACTTCAACAGAGCATCTACATACAACAGAGGATGAATTCTTATGCAATGATGAAGAGACCTTCATGTCTATAAACTGAGTGTGGCTTCACCAAGGGCAGTGAGCCAGGGGGAGTCTATGGGAGTGACCCGAGGGAAGTAGTGAGATATCCCTAAACCTTTGTAAAGGTAGTGAGCCTGGGACAAAGAGATTGTGCCCAAACCTTTGTAATCCACAGCTAGTGAAGATTATTGGAATTTGGTACGACCGAAAACTTCTCGGCGTATGCTGCTTGGACGGAGCACTTAGTGGTGAACCAAGTAAAAAGTGTTTTGTCTTCTCTGTGCATGTGAATGTTTTCTTTCTAGTCATATTCATCATACAGGTTCAATAAGTTCCTACCAATGTGGGAACAAGATCCATCGCATTAAAAGAAAAAGTTTTCACCCTGATTCACCCATCCCCTCTCAGGGTGTCCCAGGATCCTTCAAGTGGTATCAAAGGGTAAATGTTGTTGTTGTTGAATCTGTCCTTTATCATCATGGAGAATGTAATCAATGTTAGGGGAGTCCCTTACTTCGATGGAAGTAATTTCTAGATCTGGAAGAACATAATGAGATCTCATCTAAGATCTCTTGGAATGGAAGTTCTCTTTTCTACTATGCAATGAATACAAGTCACTGATCCGGGCCTGGCTATGACTGTAACAGAAAAGAAAATTCTTGATGCAGATGCTAAGGCACAAAATGTACTCACTGTAGCCCTTTCTGATAAAATCTACCTAAATGTGATGAGTGTCACCTCAGCAAAATCCATGTGGGATAAACTCGAGAATATTTATGAAGGAGATAGTAAAGTGAAGGAGGTGAAACTGCAAGTGCTGCACAATCGGTTTGATGATCTGAAGATGCATCCAAATGAGAATGCAAACTCATTATTCAATCGAATTACTGAAGTGGTTGGAGCAATTCGAGGTCTAGGAGAAAATATCAAAGACATTGATATTTTAAAGAAAATATTAAGAAGTCTTCCACCTCTGTACAATGCAAAGGTGTCATCCCTTGAGGAAAGAGATCTTTCTAAACTTTCTCTAGATGATCTACTGAGCAGGTTGGTAGCATATGAAATGAGAGTCAAACTAGAAGATGCTACGACTCATGTGAGAAAGGAAATGGAATTCAAGGACATGGATAAACTAAAAATCTCAAAAGATAGTAGCGGTGAAGATAAATAAGAAAAATAAATTCTTTCTCTCATTGCAAAGAAGTTCCAGAAGGGAAAAGGAAAATTCAAAGGGAAGTTACCTCTCGCATGTTTTCATTGTGGAAAAGTAGGGAACGTTGCCTCTCAGTGCTTAAGAAAGATCAATGATGAAGATAGTGAAGGTGAAAGATTCGAGAAGCCTCAGAGAAGGTTCTTAAAAAGGGAGACTTCAAATCGGGAAAGAAAATGCAAAGGAAGAGTTTTGTCTGTGAAGAGGAAGAAGATGATAATGAATTCTGTGAAGAAGAAGAACCAGAATTCAAAACTGGGCACCATGCTTCCATGATGGCCACTATTGAAAAGTCAGAAGATACTGGGGGAGAAAAACAATTGAGAACTTCTGTAGATCCTAAGATGAAACTTAAGGATGTGGTTAGTAAGCTTAAGATTAAATGTAAGAGTTGCAATAAGTGGAAATCAATTTTAGAAGAATCAACTGAATACGTTGATCAACTTGAAGATGAAATTGAAAAACTGGAAGAATTTCTGAAGGTACAGTCTAAAATAATTGAAAGCAATGATAATGTAGTGGATCTAAATCTCAGAATTGAAGAGAAGGAAAAGGTCATCAATGACCTCACCTCGAGACTAGATGAAAAATCCAAGACTGCTGAGGGTCTTGAGGAGGAAGTTGTTACTCTAAGGAGTCAACTTGAGACTGAATCAATTCCAAAAGAATCGAGGAAGAAAATATAGTTTGGAAGATTCTAAGATGTAGAATTACTAGCAAGATCCAAGTGTGGTTCAGATGGGGTTGGAAAAATCTTGAGTGATCAAAGACCCGCTTGCATGGGAAAGACTGGAATTGGCTGTGAGGCTGAGACATCAACTGCTAGAAGTGAAAAGATCCAAAAGAAAGATAAGATGAAAGTTGAACATATTGAAATGATGCCTAATTTTCTGAAAAAGGAACCCTCAATCCAAACTAAAAGGAGAACTGAAAATTATCCTCAAACATTCAGAAATGACAGATAGTCTAACTATTCTCTCAAAGAAGAAGGTATGAGGAGAAATTCAATTAAGAAGAAATTTCCTCTCATGAAGTGTTAGTTATGTGGAAATCTGGGCCATACCATGTCTTATTGCGAAGAGGCAAGAATCTCTCTGAATGGAGAAGATATAGAAGTTCAACAAAGGAGAACAAATTCATATCCTAATTCTTATAGAAGAAATAATTTCTATGGATATTGTTATCATTGTTCTAACTTTGGTCATAAGGCTGCTAATTGAAGGTAGAGAAGGGACATGGACACCTCATACCGATTTTCAAGACAAGTTAAGTCTCGTCAGCAAGACAGTGTTGCTCTTTCAAACAGGTTTTCTCCTCTCAAAGAATATTTCGACTATGAAGAACCTGGTTATGCAGAAGAGATAATTGAAAGGTCATCAGTATTGTATACTCAATTCAATGTCTCATAGAAGGAAAGGAAGAAGATTGAGAAATCCAACCTTACAGAGGTGGCCCTCAAAGCTAAAAATAACAACAGTACCTGGATTCTGGATAGCGGTTGTTCATCTCATATGATAGGTAATGTCGGCCTGCTAATAGATATCAAAAGGAAGGTTGATGGTATAGTACGATTTGGTAATGATGGAGCTATAAAAATCAAAGGGATTGGAATTACCGAATTAGCTCATGGAGAACTAAAGAAGACTAAAGTCCTTTACGTAGATGGCCTATGTCATAATCTCCCCAATTTGAGTCAAATCGGTGACTCGGGACTTATAGTTACTTTTAATCAGAAAGGCTTCACTATCAAGGGAAAGACAGACAATTCACTTATGAAGGGATATAGAACAGAAGGCAACTTGTATCATTTTGATAGTGAAGAAAATGGATGTTACATGACTGTTGAAGAAGAAAACAATTTGTGGTATCGGAGACTGGGACACATCAATCAACAAGACATGGAGAAAATATCAAAATTGAGAATTTTCATAGACATTCCCAACCTAAAGTGTGAACGTGAAAAATCTTGTGATGCTTGCTTTCGTGGGAAGCTGGTTTGCAGTTCATATTGGCCAAAGAAGAAAAGGGCATCTCACCTTCTTGATCTGATTCATACAGATGTATGTGGGCTGATAAATGTTGTTGGAACTCATGGAGAAAGGTACTTTTTCCTTTTCATAGATGATTACAGTAGAATGGCATGTGTGATGGTCATTCATAGGAAATGACAAGTCCTTGACTGCATGAAAACATATCGGCGAATCTCAGAAAATGATACTGGACGAACAATCAAAGTGTTGAGATCTGAAAATGGAGGAGAATACACGTCCATTGAATTTGAAAATTATATGGAGAAGCATGGGATACAGCATGAGGTAGCTGATGTGATAACTACACAACAAAATGGAGTTATTGAACGTAGGAATCGACAGGTGAACAACATGGCACAAACTATGCTGACTGAGAGTCGTATTCCACGACATTACTAGAAAGAGGTTGTTCAAGCTGCAGTGTACATTCAGAATCGAAAAGGACTTTATATGGGTGAGACGAAGACACCATATGAATTGTGGCATGGACAGAAGCCCTCTTTAAAATACTTTCATGTCTTTGGAAGTAAATTCTTCATCAGGAACAAAGAAGTAAATCAAGGGAAGTATGGTGACAATGCAGATGAAGGAATTTTCCTTGGTTACTCAATGAACAGCAAAGCCTACAAGTGTTTCAACAAGAGTTTAGGAAGGATTGTGGAAAGTAGTGATGTTAAGATAATTGAAGAGAAAACCCACAAATGCTTCAAGGCCCTCATATGCTGATTTGATAGAAAGTCAGGAAGAAAGTGAATGTGAAGAAAATACAAATGCAGAAATAGAGGAAGTTGTACAAAACACTCAGCAGTCACATCATGATGTTGACTCAGAAGAATAATCTGAAGAAGAAACTGTGGCTGAAGAGAATGCAACTGAACCTCGCAGGAGAAATCAAAGAGCTGAGATTGATCCATCCAACATAATTGGGGAAAATAGTGCACCCACTCAAACAAGAAGGATGAGTAATAACTTGAAATCTTCATTTCTATCAGTTGTAGATCCATCCTCATTCAAAGAATCTTCAAATGATGAATCTTGGGTGAAAGCCATGAATGATGAATTAGATCAGATTGACAAGAATCAGACATGGGATCTTGTCCAGTGACCCAAAGGTCACAATGTGATTGGTACCAAATGGATATTCAAAAATAAGTTTTATGAGCATGTAAGTGTCATCAAAAACAATGCACGACTGTTATGTAAAGGATACTCCTAGATTGAAGGCATTGATGTTGAAGAAACCTTTTCTCCAGTGGCTAGACTGGAGTAAATCAGGATTTTCCTTGCCATGGCACTCCAAAGATGATATAAAGTATTTCAAATGGATGTCAAGACAGCATTCTTGAATGGTGTACTCGAAGAAGAAGTCTACATTGAACAACCAGTGGGCTTTGTTTTGGGTACTGATGAAATGAAGGTCTGCAAACTGAAGAAATCTCTATATGGTTTGAAGCAGGCACCACGGGCGTGGTACTCGTGGCTGGATTCATATCTCAAGAATCTAGAATTCAAAAGAGGGGGAGTAGATCACAATCTTTGTGTGAATAATTCTCCAAAAGATCAATTCATGGTTCTAGTCTACATTGATGATATCATATTTGGTGGCAGCAGGAAAAAATCAGTGGAAGAATTTGCCAACGACATGAAATCAGAATTTGAAATGTCTATGATTGGGGAGCTCACATATTTCATGGGGCTATAGGTGATTCAAAAGAAGGAATACACTTTCATTTCTCAAGAAAAGTATGCAAGAGATCTGCTAAAGAAGTTTAATATGAAAGACTCCAAACCAATGTCAACTCCGATTACAGTTGGAACTAAACTTGGAAAGCATGAGGATGGGGCCTCGGTTGATCCCACCATATACCGGAGGATCATTGGGAGCCTACTATACCAGACAGTGACACGACCAGATATTGTCTTTGCCACATGCCTTGTGGCCCGATTTCTGAGTAATCCAAAGGAGGAACATATGGTGGTAGTAAAAACAATCATGAGGTACATTCAAGGTACACATAACTTCAGGTTATTTTTTGCTACAGGCAGGGACAGTGAATTATCATCATTTTCTGATGCTGACAGGGCTGGTGATGTTGTAGACAGAAAGTCCACTAGTGGTGGAGCCTTCTATATTGGGAAGAAATGTGTTGGCTGGCTGAGAAAGAAACAAGAAAGTACTTCTCTTAGTACTGTTGAAGATGAGTATATCTCTGCCACAAAGTCATGCACTCAACTACTATGGATGAAGCAACAATTAACAGATATTGGTGATGAGGTAAAGCAACCAATGGTGATTTTTTGTGATAAAGAGAGCGAAATTGATCTTACAAAGAATCATTTCCATCATTCCCGTACGAAACATATTGAAATCAGGTATCACTTTATCAAAGAAAAAGTTCAACAAGGGGTGATTAGAATGGATCATGTGGGAACTGATGAGAAAGTGGCTGATATCCTGACCAAGCCACTGTCAGTGGCTGTGTTTGAGAAGCATCGGTTTAACCTTAGTGATTAGCCACCTCCCAGTGCATAAGGAGGTTATGCAATACCCCTCTCCCCGATTATGATAATTGTTTTTGTCTGTTTGTGGATGTGATTCAGGTTTGTGGGGGAGATACTATCCAGGGGGAGTGTGGTTTGACCTAAACATTAAACTAATAACTAGTATTTGGTTTTATTGTCAATGGGGGAGAAAGGAATAAATTCAGGCATGTTCAGACTTGTAATACTCCTGTGACACAATTCGAATTCAGTGTCAGTGATAAGATGAGAAGGATAAGAAGGAATTCGTCAGTCATGTAATGATTCTTGGGCATCATTGAGAATTCCAAAACACTAGAACCCAATTCAAGCTTCCTCTCTTTTTTTCTATAACTAGCATTGCTCGCGTAGACTTAGAGTTTTGGCTGAGTTGATTCTTGCATTTTTTGTTTTCACATGGATGGAGATCTATTGAATTTATTTTGTGATTGCCAACAAACCCAAAGGGGGAGATTGTTGGAACCATGGTCTTCTATGCAAGATTTGGAGTATGGTTTTTGTTTGTTTTCAATCCTCAGTGGAAGTTCAGAATGTGTACCAGCAAAGAGATCATACAGTTCAAGAAGAAACTGGGAAAATGGAAAAGGGATAAGGGTCACGCAAGTTTTGGGATGGTCGCCCAAGTGACCTGCGCGTCGCGAAGAGACTTGTGCACCGATGCCTAGGAGGATTGGAAACTTGCATGTCTATTGTTTTTCAAGATTATAACTTCAAAATATGGAAAAGGAAATAAGGTAGTGCAATTATTTGTGTGGTCGCACAAGTGAATAGCGCGACAGAGGCTAGGTAGGATGAGTTGTGCGCCAGAACCTACGCGCCGAGGGAAGACTTGTGCGCCGCCGCGCAGGGGGTCCAGTTTGCCTATAAATAGAGGACCACCCCTCCTCATTTGCAACGAAGTTCGAGACTTAGAGATTTTTTGAGCTCTCATTGCGCAAGTGGTTGAGTCACGCAAGTGGTTGTTGGGTTGCACAAGTAGAGGTTGCGCGCCGGCTATTGGTTGCGCGTCCAAAGAGGTTTGGGATTTAGAGGCATTAAGTCGCGCAAGTTTGGAGTTCAAAGAGGCAGTGTCGCACAAGTTTTTTTGAGTCACCTGCGCACCAAGTTTGTACCGCGTAAGTGACTTGCACGCCATTCCGGAAACTTTCACGCCGAAGCTTGGAGAAGCGCGCCAGGGTTGTTAAAGTACATACGTCCTTTTGAAGCTGCACGAAAGCTGGAGGATCATCCCGTACCCTCAGCGCAAAGTGAGATTTGTCTTCAGGTGAGAGTTGGTCTTCAACGAAGCATCTACATACAACAGAGAATGCATTATTATGCAATGATGAAGAGACCTTCACGTCTATAAACTAAGTGTGGCTTCACCAAGGGCAGTGAGCCAGGGGGAGTCAACGGGAGTGACCCGAGGGAAGTAGTAAGCTATCCCTGAATCTTTATAAAGGTAGTGAGCCTGGGATGGAGTGATTGTGCATAAACCTTTGTAATCCATATCTAGTGAAGATTAGTAGAATTTGGTATGACCGACAACTTGTTGGTGTATGCTCCTTGGACGTAGCCCTTAGTGGCGAACCAAGTAAAAAGTGTTGTGTCTTCTCTGTGCATCTGAATGTTTGATTTCTGATCATATCCATCATACAGGTTCAACAAGTTCCTACCAATGTGGGAACAATGTCCATCACAATAAAAGAAAAATTTGTCACCCTGATTCACTCCTCCCCTCTCAGGGTGTGTTGGGGTCCTTCACATATCATGTTTGTTGTAATCCAGGGATTGTTTTCTAGTGGATTGTATGGTATTGGATTGTCTTCGAACCATACCAAAGACATAGCTATTTGTATTGAATAGTAAACCTCTTAAATAAATCAATTCCTACGGATGTTTGTTTGTTTTGTTTTTAGTAGGAAATTTAATCTTTAATAGGAGGCAAAGGTTGTTTCAATTAAAAGGAAACATAAAAGAAAAAGAGTATCATTTATTCACCCCTTTCCCCTCTTAGTGATATAATACACTCTCTATGAACTTACCATATATAATGAATATATATGATATTTATATCATGTTTATTATTCTTAATATTATTAAATTATGATCTATGTATGAGGACCAATAATAAAAAGACAAAAGTTGTATGAGAAATAAAGATGTCATTACCCAAAACATAACTAATATTTGGAATTGTTAATAAGTAAGTAACATAAAGTCATAAGTAAATCATATGTGGGTTTATATATAAAAATATTTTTATTTGGTAGATGTGTGATAAAATTATATTTATTATACTGGATGTTTTAATGAGTACAAATGGAATTAAGACATAAGGTTAGGGTTTTCTTATGTCACTTTTCTTTCTGTGAGATATATGTAATATTTGACATTTATTCTTAATGTGTGGTGTATATAGTGAATGATAACATGTTATATCATAAATTTTAATTATTTCACGATATTAAATGTTTCAATTAATGCTATTATTCATGGGTCACACGATACAAAAGTTAGTCTAGTAGTGAGGTATTTTTGTCTCACTTTTATTTCTATCGGACATATTCCTTATACATTACATATTTCTTTTGTGTGGTATATATACTTCACATTAATGTATTTTATGATTATTATTCTAGAAGATTATGGTATTTTCATATCTATATAATTTTATTTCTTTAATGGGGCATACTATTCGACTTATTATAAAGTGATAAGTGCTTCTTTCACAATCTCATAAATATTTAGGATTGTTTTTTAAGTATCCATTAGGGGAATATTAATCTTCCATGTTCATGTTTTCTAAAAATTACTTCAAAAAGATTTTTAATATTCTAAATTGAATATTTAATGTTATTTTTACACATGTTGGAATTTTTACTAAATCTTTTAAAAAGAACCTTTTTTTTCCTTTTCCAAATAAGATATTTTATGACTTTTACAGAAAAATAAAGAAAGGATTGTTTTTAACTCGTATATAATGAATGGATTTTTAATTTTTAATGATACCTTATTTCCATGAAGATTCAATTACAATATTACAAGGTTATTTTCAAAGAAAATTTTTTCTTTTAAAATTGCGTGTCATTTTAAGAAAAGAAAATGTTTTCAAAAAAGAAAGGATGTTTTCCTAAATAATTCAATTTAAAATTATTTCCCATCTAAAATAATATTCATTTATGTTACTTATGATTTACTGGTCATATTTTTCATGAATAACATTCATATACTTTCTATGGTTGATCTATATTTATGATGGAATGATATTTATGAAACCCATTTCTTTTCCATGGGTTATGTTATGATTGAATGATGTTTATAAAACCCATTTAATTCCATGGGTTCTTATATTATTAATGATTTATGTTATTGTGTCACACATATGTATGATTTTAATTATGTGATAGGTGGGAACTATATCCCTATCCAATGAATTTATTAAATATTTATATCTCATGAGACAATGATTGGAAACAAGTCGATGGGCTTGATCCACTATGGGAAGATAGGGAAACCCGATCCACTATGGGAAGATGGGGAAACCAAATCCCTTACAAGGAAAAGAATGTGATTGGGGATTTTGGTATGTCCCGCACAGTAGGTTTATTCCCCATGAAGTTCCCTAATAAGTTTTTTCAATATACCTTGACTTATAGGGAATGATATTACTTGTTTATGTGTCTTCCACAATTCCATGTCTTATTCTTATATTATGATTCCATTTATTAGGCTCTTGATTCCCTTATGATTTTTGTCTTATGAATTTTTATGCTTTATTCTATGACTCAAGATTAATATCTTTGATATGCAGGGTATAATTTTAAAATGTTATTATCTTATTATTATACACTAGTTTTTATGATATGATTTATATCTCCCTTGTTTTCTCTTACCAAGAATATGATCTCACCCTTTCTTATGTTTCCTTTCCCCAGGTCATAAAGAAATTTTTTAAGTAGGGGTACTAAAGGGGAATATATTTATGAGAGATGTTGAATATATTTCACCATTTTAGAATAATGTATTCCATTTTTTCCAAAGGAACTAAACTATTATGGTCTTCAGCCATGTGTTTCTAAAATTTAAGGAATATTCATCTAAAAGTGCGTAATATTCATGATGAAAATCCTGGGTTGTTATAGTCAGTATCCGAGTAAATGTTTTGTAAAAATTTGGAAAATAGGTTGAGAAAATGTTAGGGAGACCCCTAGAAATATTTCTAAGGATATGTCTAGGGATGTCTCTAACGATAATCATAAATTTTAATAAATTATAGAAGGTGTCATAATTTAGATATCCCATAAGTGATTTTTCATTGTCAAGTGGTATTCCTCAATGATTGTTATTACTCGTACGATGCTTTTGGTTTTTTTTCAATAGATGGAACCCAAATGAATCGCATTAGTGTAGAGTTCAATTGTAAATTCAATGATTTTCCACCTAATCAAATGAATTTTATGGGGGCAGGAATGAAAACTATTGTTTCTATACTCACAAAACTTTCTCAAGCTATAAATCATGTTGGGCTACCAAATGAGAAAATGAGGGAACAACATTTTGTTAATCCCTTCATGTGGAAACATACACCTTATTTTTTTGGGTATTCTAATACACTAGTGGATGAAAATGGATCAATACCACCGGAAAGATATTTTTGGTTCTCCAATTTTCGGAACATGAGAATGTCAGCTTGGTTGTCTATCATTTGTAATGTGAAGAAGATTAACGGTGTAATATTATTAATAATATGGATCAATGAGATAAAATGGAACCTATCAAATGGGATGAGTTGAATAACTTATTTTTTAATAAGTACTTTCCTTGTATTATTCATAAAAAATGGAAAAGGAATTCCTTGAGTTAAATCAAAAGTACGATGAATATTTTGTAACCTATGAAGTAAATTTTACAAGACTTGTGAGGTACACTTCTGGAATTAAGTTTGACCAATTTTTAATTATCTTAAAACCAATTATTTTAAGGGAGTTATCCATCAAATAATTTTTTAGTCATAAAGAAATCATCTGATGTTCCATCAAGGTGGAAACAAACACTACAGTTGTGAATTAATCTCATTGTTTTAATAAGAAAAGGAATATGGAATTTAAAGGAAAATATAAAATCCCTGGAGAAAAGAAGATGAGTTTTCATTTATGTTCAAATTGTAAATAGAATCATGGGGGAGATTTTATTAATGGGACTGGTAAATATTTCAGTTTTCAAAAAGGTAGGTCATCTTGAGAATGAATGTTGAAGAAATTGGAAAAAGATAGCTAACAATGTGAATAGAGAGAAGGGTACATAGAATGAAACCCCATAATAAAATGATTTAAGTGTAAGGAAAATTGGAATTATGATAATCAATTACCAAATACAAGGGTTAATGATAACGATAAAAATTAGTGACCACTTAAATCCAGAGATAAATGGAAATATCATGCGATCACTATTGGGGATGTGGATTATGATAAAGAAATTGTGAAATGATAGATTGTTTATTTATTAGAATTCAATAATAATTTTATATAAGTACTTAATGGTATTATGGAATAAAAAAACATCTAATTTTTGGTAAACTGTAGTTTTTTATTAAGAATTCACGAGCATATTTTGAATGGTAAGGTGATATTTTTGGAAAACACATGATTAAGGGATTAATAACCCTTAATAGGTCCATGATATTGGATAAGGAAATATAGAGATGTCTGATTATGATAAAATAAATGGGATAGTACTGATAACCTTGGGATTTATAAGATGGAAAGGTGGTTTATTATATCATGGATCGATTTTATAGAATTTTTAGATTTATGGTATGTGGAACGAGTTAATTTTTGAAATCATGTATGTTTCCACTAAGGTTTTATGGTAATTCAAGTTATTACCATGTTTCAAGATAATAGATGATAATGGTTTTAAAATTTATATTATATGCAAATTAAAAGCTACATCAAGTTGTTTTGGAGATTAATTATGAGTTTATTTTTGGAATTTGGTTACATTATTTTGAAATTTTTGTATTTAAATATTTTGGAATATCTTTAAGGGTAACCATTTATGAAATTGTTTATGTTGAAATTTGGATGAAGTTTTAGAGATTAATATTTCATAATATGAATATTCATTCATTTTAGATAACTTTTTATAATTTTTTTATTGTGATAGATATAGTTGGAAAGACCTTTCATTCAATTTATGGATCTCATGATATGACAATGCTTCAGGAATGAAAAATACACCTTTATTTCATGGAATAATTGATGAAGTTGAAATTAATCCAGCTACAATGAAAGGTAGATATTTTTATGATGAAATATAATGAATACAAGTAAGTATTTCTTCCCATGAAATTTCTTCAACTTTAGGAAAATAGTATTTAAATAAAATTGTGTCTTGTTATCATCAATTTTTAGGATATCAATGATATTTTTCAAGCCTCTTTGTTTATGGCTTTAAGATTTTTAAACTTATATAACCATATTCTCTATCACTCTACATCAAAAATTTATAGTTATATTTCTCTAACATGTCCATGTTTTCACTTGCAACCTATGTTCTCCTATGTGGAAACTCAATGATGAGTTAATTTTGGTAACTGTTATGTTTCTAACTTTACCTTTTTAAAAGGTAGTTTCAGTATTCATTTTTACACTGTGTAATTTTATTAAAAGAACTTTCAAGTATTAAACCTTAGATAACCAAGACGAATTTTGAGGGAAAACTTCATTTTAAGGAAGCTAGAATTTAACACCCTGATATTTTTATGAAATTTATTTTCAAAAAATAATTTTATTTCTTTTATGTATTATGTTACTCATAGTACTGAGTTTCATCAAAACAATATGTTATTATTGTAATAATTTAAATAGTGAAATTATAACCTAGTCTTTATAATAGAGGGTATGAATAGGATTAAATAAATTGTGAAATATATTTTACATATATATATATAATTCTTGGACCAATTAATTATAAATTAACGTAAAAACCTTTTTAAAATAAAAGCAAATGTTTTCTAAAAAGCTATTTAAATATGCACAAGTGTGTTTTATACTAAAAAATAAACAAATAATTCTTATTTAAATATATTAATAAAATATTTAAAATTCATGTAATATTTTTTCTAGACATCACATAAGAACAAATCTAGTTTTATGCATAAAAGATGTATTTTTATAAAAAGACAGTTTTACCACCTTTTGATGAAGAACTTAGTTTAACTATAGTTTTGGACAATTTTATTAATTTTATCTTACAAAATAAACATCATATTTTAAATCAGGATATCAAAATTGCTTTGGTTTAATTTTTGTTGTTAATCTATTAAGCTTCATGTTTTGATGAATATTGAACAATATTACATTTTAATTGAAACAGCTTATCATCTAAATAATTTAGTGTTAAATTAGATTTTTAATTAGTTTTAAAGTATAATTAGATCAAATTTTTATCATATAATCCAATTTAGTTCATTCAAACAAATTTCACGTTGAAATGTGATATAAAATAATTTCAAACTTTTGGACTTTTACACATTAAAATCATATTTTCATGTTCTGTCAGCAAGATTATCTTAAAATAAATTTCAGCTAATTATGTGTTTTGAATTTTGAAAAATGGATTCCATAATTACAATAAAAATATTTAAATTTATTAAATAGGTCCCTTTAATTTTTGGACAATATTAATAGTAACTTCGGTAATTTTTATTATCACTGTTAAGGGTAAAACAGGTAAGTAAGGGTAAAAATAAAATTATAAATATTAGATAATTAAACTTAAACTATCCAAAATGTTATTATACGAATTTATTTAGACCCTTAACAAATAAATTTCAAAATTTAATAATTTAATGGACACTTTTCCCTAAAAATGGATTAGATACTATTAAAATCATGGAGACTAAAAAAATGCCACACTCTAACTTTTAATATGTATAGTATTTTTATTATGGTGTTAAATAGAATATATTGAAGATATATATATTATAATGAAATAAAAATGTTTTATAAACATCATGGAAATTTATTTTTAATTTTTAGTGAATAAATAATTATCATAAATAATTAAACAATAATGATTCAGTAATTATTCAATTAATGAAAAACTAAATTAAGTGATATTAAAAAAAATTAATTTTAATTAATTGAGATAATACACAAATTTTATAGGTGAATATGACATATTAGGGGTGTAAAAAATTAATTTTTTCAAATTTATCTTGCTTTGATTTTCTTTAATAAAATGAAATGAATAGTGCCAAAATTGACACGAATCATATTTTAAGAAAATAATAATTTATTAAATTAGTTAAAAAATAATAAAAATACTAGATAAGGAAAAATAGTGTAAATTATGGTATAAATTATAAAAAATTCACCATTTGTGGTTGAATTTACACATTATAAGAAAAACTCTCAACCTTTTAATATTGAAAATGTTTTTATTGTTATTAAAATTAAAATAGGATAACAAAAGGTTAATAAAAAAGATAAGGTTTAAAATTATAACCAAACCTTTATAAAATATATTTATTTTTGTTATTACACCCTATACCAAGTTATATTTTAATTACTTTCATTTTTATGAATTTGGATTGAGATTTAATTTTTTATAAATTAAACTTTTGAGAAATTTAAAAACTACCCCTCACCTTCATTGAAAAACAACACACCCCCACTCATATCATTTCACCACTTTGAGTATTATAGATTTAAAATAATCTTCCAAATTATCTTCTCTACTTACCATACACATTATAGAGGTGATTGTCTCCCCAAATTCCCAAATCTAGAGTGTGTTAGAGGATATCTAAAGGAATCACTTGGAAGAAGATGTATTTTCTCGAGTTGATCACTCTCTTTTTCTACTCTTCTATACCTACTATAATTATATGATATATATCATAAAATAATAAGTTTATAATGATAAATATTTTGAAAATTTTTTTATGATTATGAACACTCCATTATAAAAACCCTTTCCCATCGAACGAGAAGCAAAAGTATCACTCGTGCGTATATAAGGCTTACCATCTCCACATAGCGATACAATTCCTTTTCCATAACCATATTTTATGAATAGGGATAATTATGGATTTAATGAGTATATATGATATTTATTAAATAATTATAATTATTTAATTATAGTATCATATCTAACTTTTTAACACATAATCTTTTCAGAAATAATAATGCCACTCGGGCATATGTGTGGCTCACCATCTCTACAACACGTTGTGATTAATTTTTCATATATATTTAACATGGTTGGTAATAAGGGTAAATTTTCTGAATATATATGATATATATAACATAATAATGATAATATAATGACAATAAATCATATAATTTTCTTTATTTTAATCCAACAAGAAAATGATAACAGTGTTCAAGAATACGTACGGCATATTGTCTCCAAGAACGACATATTTTATTTTCTTCTTATAAGTTATATATATAAATATATATATATATATATAATGACTATATATTATATTTAGATCATTTTTATCATTATGAATATGATGAAATTATTATCTAAGTATACGGACCAAAAATAACAAGTCAAAAAATGTATGAGAAACAAAGTGGTCATTACCGAAAACATATATTAATTTGAAATTGTTAATAAATGAGTAATATAATTCAATAATTAAATAATATATAGTAATATATATATATATATATGAATATGGTTTTGTGGTCTATTTATAATAAAATTATATTTATTATATAGGAGGATTTAATGAGTAAGAAGTGAGTCAAGATTTAAGGTATGGGTTTTCTTATCTCACTTTTATTTCTATTAGATATATGTTATATTCACCACTTATTGTTGTTGTGTGGTGTATATACTACATTATGACATATTATATCAAAATTTTAATTTATTTCATGATATTAAATGTTTCAATTGAGGTTTCTCTTTCATAGGTCTTACGATACAAAAGCCACTCTAGTAGTAAGGGATTTCTGTATCACTTTTATATTTGTGGGACACATGTCTTATACACTACTTATTTATTTTGTGTTGTGTATATATATCCCATTAAAGTATTTTATGAGTATTATTCTAAATATTATGGTATTTTAATATCCATATAATTTTATTTCCTTCATGGATAATAAGATTATACTTATTATAAAGTGATAAGTGTTTATTTCATAATCTCATCAATATTCAAGATAGTTTCAATTTAAGTTAATATTGTGGAATAATTAAATTTTAGATCCAAGTTTTCAAAAAAATCCTTAAAAGAATTTTTATTATTCTCCTATTAATATTTAATGTTATTTTCACCCAATTTTTATTTTTTACTAAATGTTTTTAGAGGAATTTGTTTTTCACTTTCTAAATGAGATACTTGTGACTTTTTTGAAAACAGTATGAAAGAAATGATTTTTTAACTTATAAGGCATGAACATATTTTTATGATTTTATGATGACTTATTTCCTTGAATATTCCCTAAAAATATTAAATGTTTTTTTCAAAGAAAATATTTTCTTTTAAAATTTCATGGCATTTTTAGAAAAGAAAATTATTTCAAAGTAGAAAGGATATTTTCCTCAAGAATATTTTTTAAAATTATTTTACAAATACGATAATATTCATTTATATAAAATAGGATTTAATGGGGTTATTTTTAAAGAATATTATCCATATTCTTCTAATGTTTTATTTATGGTTATGATGGAATGATATTTATGGAACCTATTTATTTTTTATGTGTTATGTTATTTTTTTTTAATATGGAGGTTAAGCCTCTTTTATTGAAAGAAAGTAAAAGATAGTATCCAACATGAGTACAAGAAGAAAAGGAAAAACCCAAATCAGGATCTACTTACTGATATTTTTCAAAAATAGAGAGTTTAACCTCTTTTCTTCTCCTTGAAGGGTGTACTAGTCAAACCTTCCATGACTGTTTCCCTGGCCTCTCGATCACCCCTACTTGAAATAAATTGAATCCTTTTATAAAGCATCTCATCATTAGTGATTTTTTAATCAGAGATGGCCTCTTTCCATTCCTCAATTTTTTTATGGAGAGGTTTCTCTTTTAATAGGAATCACCATCCCTTCAATGACCATTAATTCAACCGGATCTACAATCTATTGTTGCTGAATTGAATCATGTGTCTCAATGACACCATTATTCTTCTTAGATAAAGAAGAAGTATTACCTACTAATGAGTGCTCAGCCTCCAATGGAGTGGAAATCGGAGAGTTTTTCTTCTTGTAGGGGAAAATATGAAATCCTTCACTATCCAAAATAGGATTTGAAGAAGAATGGAAAGTTTTAGAGATGAATGGATAGTCATTATCTAAGATTTTTTTATCCTTTAGATTATCTGAAGCATCCATCCTTTCATGTGAAAGCTGGTGATACACCTCTAATTGGACTTATTCTTCAATCGCCTTTTCAAACACTAAGTCATCATCTTTAGGAGATATATCCCATTTGAATGTGTTATAAGATTCGTCACAGGGAATACTAGCCTCTTCATAAAAGATGGTAGCCTGATATTTCATCTTGTTCTCAGAGGTGGAGTCATAGACGTTTGGGTGGTCACTGATTCCAAGAACAACACCATACGCCTCTTTCCTCTCCTCAACATTTTCATCATTAATGTATAGTCTACCATCAATTTTACAAGGTTCTTTTCCATCCTCATGTTGATACAAATGAGGAAGAACGTCATATTTCCAAGGAGGTGCACTTTTTGTCTTTTTAAGACACTTGATCAGGTCATGTCCACACAAAACACAAAAGTTGAAAACTATAGAGCGCTTACAGGTAGATGATTCGTGACTGATAACATTACATTCCTAACAGAATTTAGGTATATTTTCATATATGATCTTTAGCTTAATTATATCATCATCAGTTGATATAATTACCTTGTCAACAAGAGTTGATCCTAGTTCAACCTCAACTAGAAATCTGGAAAAGTTCCCAAAATGTGCTACTTCCATTTCCTTGCCAATTTTAATCAGGATACCGATGGACAGACCAATATCATAAAAAAATTTAGGATTCCATAAGATCCATTTTAATCCAAAAACCCTTTCCAATAATTGAGTAGTGATATTACCAACCACAAAGGGATTGAATTTTTTATCCCATTCACGCAAATGAATAATTCCAGGTTTGAGTGATATTGAACTGAATCCCCAGGCTCAGACATTCAATTATTCTGAAGAGAAAAGAAAATATAAATACCCTCATCCTAGAGATAGACACTTCTAGAATAAAAATCCTCAAATCAATGAAATTTTCACTTTAAGATCATCAATTTTCATAGGTTGAGGGCCTTTATTCAGAAATAAATGAGAAATAATAGAGAACCCATCCATTTTGAGCTGCTCTGATACCGCATCGTGATCATATTTGATGTGCACAATACTCCATTTTCTTCGAATGGAAGAATCAATCACTCTTTTAAAGCTTTCAAAAGAAATATTAACAAAGAACCCTCATCTGGAGAACCATGGTTCATTTGGATGCGAGTCGCTAAAGCAGATTCATGCACCTATAACCCAATATCCCTTGATATTTTATCACTGCAATCCTTATGATGAGATAAATACCTTTCGGACACATCAACTATAACCCTTTCGGTTCGACCCAAAATTTCAACAGAAATTTTTACTTCTTCATAATGAGGTTCAATCATCTTGAATGCAACAGTCGTAACCCTTGCGTCTTGACTTGTGATTTCAAAAGCACAACTTCACCCATATTTAAGATTATATTCAAGCCTCTAAGATGCGTTACATGCTGAAGCCGATGTTGAGACCTCTTATGCCCAAGATCGATCTCATGTGTGTTGATAACCACTAATCATGGGTGAAATACACTCGAACAAATTTTTTGGGACCTCACACTTCTCTTCCCTAATCACCTCTGAGGAGTTCAACACCAAAGTGTAGCCAAAGAAGTGAGAGGAGTTATGTTATGATTGAATGATGTTTATGAAACCCATTTCAACATTTTAGTTATCATATGAAGAATTATTTATGCTTTTGAGGCACACATATGTATGGTTTTTAATATTTGAAGGGTTGGACTTATATCTCCCTCCAATAGATGGGGTAAATATTTATATCTCGTGAGATAATTATGGGAAAAAATTCGAGAGGCATGATCCATTATAGGAAAATGGGAAAACTTAGTCCACTTTGGGAAGATGGGGAAACTTGATCCCTTACAAGGACAAGATTATGATTTGGGATGGTGGTGTGTCCCTACTAGTAGGTCTAGTCCCCATAAAGTTCTTTAATATGTTTTTTCAACACACCTTGACATATTGGGAATTATATTACATGGTTATGTGTTAACCACAATTCCATGTCTTATTCCTATTTTATACATACATGGATTATTCTCTTGATTCCATTATACTTCATGTCTTAAAAACTTTTATGATTTATTTTATTGATCAATTTTATGATCCTTATTATGAAGGGTATAATTTTTAAATTTTATGCTTATATTATTATACCCTTATGTTAATGTTATGATTAATATGCCCCATGTCTACCCTTACTGAGCATCAGAGCTCAACCTTTATTATGTTTCATTTTCCTATAAATAACAGTTTCAAGTAGAAGTACTAAAGTTTACGATATTTATGGTAAATTTTAAAGATATTTTAACAAATTATAAGAATGTGTTCCATGTTTTAAAAGGCACTAAAATATTACGGTCTCTGGGCATTTTTCTGTGAAAGTTAATGAATATTAATCTAAAAAATTGTATTATCCATGTAAAAAATGCTTGGGTTTCTATAATAAAAAAATTTATCATATTTATTATTCCATATATTTTATTTAATACCATGTTATATTTTATTTTGTAGTCAATTTATTTCATATCGGATGTTTTGATGATATTTAGTTTATATGTCCAAAATGACTCTGGTTATTTGATTATGGTAAAAGCGATCATTATTCCATCATCTATAGAATAATAATCATAAAATAATTATCATTTTTTATATAAATTATAATTTTTAATCAAACCATGAATTATGGTTATAAAAAATGAACTATTATATAATCATGGAGATGGTAAACCATACATAAGCATGAGTAACGTTTCCATTTTTCAATGATCATGATGGAAAGGAATATAGGTATTTTTTCATTAAATAATTATAATTATAACATAAATATAATATTATTTCTTTAACTACACTTTTATATAGAATTAATGTGATGTTCTTATTAAAAATCAATCACATTGATTCATTGATGTGGTAATCCTTAAGTATGCATGAATGACGTAATCATTTTTTATTGAATGGAAAGGTAAAACATTATATCATATGTTTACATATTATAATGATAAATATGTCATAAATGTCATATATATGTATATTAAATCATTTATAAAAACCATTTCTGAGTGGTGATGATGAAAAATGAATTACTTCAATTCACGAGGTGGTACTCCTCCGTACACACAAAAGACGGTTTCTTTTCCAATTTGATGGAAGAGGATATTGATATAGGGTATTATATTACCATAAAACATTTCAATATATGGTAGATATTGATGTTATTTTATTATCATGGTTTAATAATGTGTGAAGGAGGTGTACAAATAAATTAAAAAATACTTGGTTTAGAATGATACCTCTTCTTCAAACAACCTCTTTAGGTTTACACTAAAATCCTTCCTTTTAGGGTTTTTTAATCAAACCAAGGACTACTGGATGTGTTGATAGAAGTAATGAAGGTATTTTGGTATTTAATAGATTAAATAAATTGTTCTTGAAGTGTTAATCATAGAGGAGAGGAGTTTCCCTTTTACAAGGGAGGGGAGAGGCACTTTTCAAATTTCTTAAAATACTGAATTATAATAAGGTCATATTCAATTAACATATTTCTAAAATCTAAGGAATTATATTTTGGGATAGTATAAGGTTGAAATATTTTCATAAAATAAGATTCAAAAAACTTTAATTAGAAAACTAACACTTATATCTTGGTTTAACGCATCAGTAAACAGGGTTTTCCCGTCAACATGATAACTTCTTTCTCAAATTGAAAGGGTTATAATTTTACTTATAACATAAAAATTGGTTAATAAATTAAACATTTATGAAATTTTAGACAATTTATCATCATAATTTTTATAATTTCATTATTTTTAGTATTTTTAAATAATTTAATAAAATATTACTTAATATAAAATATCACTAATGTCATTTTTTACACTGTTTATTTAATTTGACTTTAAAGACAATAATTTAAAATATAATACATTTCACCGTTATTAATATGTCATTATTAAATGTAAAATTATTTTTGAACTATAACTCATCACAAATAAATTATTTTTTATTTTTAAAATCATTTACCTTTATTTTTTCATAGTTGGCAAAAGTGATGTGTTTTCATTGTATAATAATTTAATGTAACTATATTTTCACTTAAATTTTAAACAAATAATCATGAAAATAATTTAATTATACACAAAATAACATTTTTTATTCATTAACCATTTAATTTAATATCTATATTAACATATAAGATATATTTAAATGAAAGAGTGATATTTTATCCTTTACATAAATTAAGATATAGGTCAATTTCAGGGACAAGTGTCCCATATATAATTGAATCTCAAAAATAAGTTGATAAAGGTATAAATAAATTCCTAAAATAATAATTAATATAAAATATAGTGTCCTTATAACTTAGATTTTACATATGTTGACATAATTTACCATTTTACCATGGTGACAAATTTTTATTGGTTTTTACTATTCATTGTGAACAAAAATTAACTTTAAATTATTACCTAATATTAATTCTGATTATTCAAAATAATTAATCCAATTTATCAAATTAAATTAACAAAAATGGAATAATTAAATATAAAAATGAACCCAAAAATGTGTCGAAAATAATTTTTTAAAAATATATTTTTCAACCATAAGAAAATCTTACATTAACTCAATGATTAGTGATAATAATTTTATAAAATTAATTATATATATATATAATTTATTAAATTAATTTTAATTATTTCTCATTAGGATCTATTTTTATTAATTAAAATTGAGAAACATTATGCACTTAAAACAGTTTTCAGAAGAATGGTTATTAAGCCTAAAAATAAACTTATACCAAAATCCTGTATAAAGATGATTCAAATATATTAAATTATATTACATATAAATAATATAAAAATGGTATAAAATTTTCATCTGATAATAATTGAGATTAAATATGGTGGCCTTATCACTTAGTTTTAACCAAGATTAAACCGATTTACCCTTTTACAGTAGTGATAAATTTTTACTATTTTTTACTATTCATTATGGCCAAATAGACATTATTAAATTATATTAATTATTATGATTTGAAATATTGAATAAATTTTATAAAATTAAATTCATATAATTGGAATAATTAAATTTAATAATGAACATGTAAAACCCGTCGAAAAATGGTTTTTCAAGAAAAGTATTTTTCAAGCATAAGATAATCTTACATTAACTCTATGACAAGTAATTTTAATAATAAGAGATTAAATAAATATATATAGATATATAATATATGAATTTCATTTTAATCATTCCTCATTATGGGTTATTTTTATTAATTAAAATGGAAAAACATTATGCACTTAAAAACAATTTTCAAAAGAATGTGTTTTTAAGCCTAAAAAACTTATACGAAAATCCGTTATACAGGTAATTCAATAAAAGTAATTATATTAAATATAAATAAATATAATTATTTTAATTTGAAATAAAAATAAAATAATAATAGTATATTTAAATTAATTAACTTATTAAAAATAAATGTGAGTATTACAAAATAAATAATTTTTTATTATTCATTGAAAATCACATTTTCAGAAAAATACCAAAATTTCACCCCAGTTTAATTTTGAAATGAAGATTTAAAAAATGAATATAATTTTGTAAAATATAATTTATAAATTTGGTAGATAAAAATTATATTATTTTCTCACAAAAATCAATAAAATGACAAAAATATATTTTTTAAGCATGTGAAGACTTTACTAAAAATTTAGTGCTTAATTTCTAATATATTTGATTTATCTAAAATATTCATGAATAATTTTCAAAAGGTGGTTATTATTTTTCATACTACCAATTTTAATGGTTAGGTTATAATATCCATGAATTTAATAGTATAGTGTGGCTCATTTAGGCTTAGTTTTATATGTCTTATAAGAAGTCAAGAATAATTTTCTTCTTTTAAAATATCAGGGTGTTACACTCTACCCGCCATAAATAAAGTTAATCCTCACAATTTGAACTTGTAATTAGAAATAAAGGGTTTGAAATTTGAAAATTCATTTATCGAAAACTTACATCACAAAATGGTTAAAAAATCCCTCTTAAAAACTATGCGGATTAAAAATAGATACATGGAGGAGAAAACTAATACCCAAGGACTAATAGGGAGTAATATAGAACATGTTTAGGAGAAATTTAAAAACCAAAAAACTATAAAAATATGGTGGGTGAAAATACCATCAATTCATCAGAATAGATTGTAATGGGATAACATTTTTCTTCCAAATCCTATTCCTAAATTTGAGGAATTAGTTTACCATCTAGACTAAGAACATAAATAAATATACTAACTTAATATGTTTTGAATTCATAAGATTAATTTCATCATTTTTCTATTCTTTGGTCAGTTTCCAATTCATATCTTACTCATATAATTAAATATCTAATTCAAATTTTCAATATTAGAAGCACTAAAATTAACTTTTAAAAAATCATAAGATCTATAAAAGTATAATAATTTATTCCTTCTATCATTAAATATTAAAAAAATAAAATGTATATAATAAGGTAAGATGATAAAAAAATGTATAAACCTTAATATTAAGAAATAATACATTTTACTTCAAAATTTTCACCAAACTTATGTTTTAGATTATTCCATAAATGAATAACCCTATATCACAATTAACAATAGTATTATCAAAATTAAATAATGGTTTCACCTCCAAGGTGATATCATATATTTTAAATTACATCCCCAAAAATTTAATTTCATTACTCCCAAATAATTCCTTACGTTAAACTTAATGGTTATATATACCTCAACTAAAAAAAATGACTCTAAAAATATCATTAATCTCCAAAAAATAAAAAAGATTTGATACTATAATATTTTTGCCAAAATCAACTTAATAATTATCCTTAAATATGTTTGAGTAAACAAATAATATTAACCAATACATATTGTAGGCCAGCGGTAGGTGTCACACCCTTGTTACCCTTCAGTTTTTGGTTCACACCCCATGGGCATGCCGGATATGAAGGGTTGTCTTCCAAAATGGGGGTTTCCTTTTTTATAAAACTATATTAATATAATTCCTTTAACTTTACCAAAAATATGATGAAAATCATGAAAAATAACATTATTCAAAAAATAAATTTTTAACCACAATGGTTTACTGTAGGAATTATTTTTTTGAAAATTCAAATAATCATAATTGACTATTATTACGTTAAAATAAATTATAATATTATCCCTTAAGGTTATCAAAAACTTTAAAATTATGTCCAAAAAATATAATACCATGAATCCTTAATTAACCTACCCACAAAAACAAAAGTAATACATAAGGTTTTTATATATTTCAAACTTCTACAAAAACTAAATAAATGTATCTAGGGTATTTCCATCACATAAAACCTCAAGAGTGGTATATGTACCTTTAAAGTTATGTTCATCCTTATAATTATTAACCCATAAAGGTACATAAAAATCTTAAACTATCCTCATTTGAATCATAAAATTAGTGCCTTTAGGGATTGTCCTCAAAGTATATCACATGGTTATGTTCTTTAATCTATGTTTTTTAAAATCCTGTTCCCAGGGTTCCTATTAAATATGATCTATAGCCATCTGTAAAGACCCAAACTCCAATAGACCATAATCGGTGGTTAATATATTACAGTATCATAAGATATAATAGATTTTATTATAAAGAACTGAATAGTTTAATAGAGTTGGTAAAATAGATACATACTTAAATCTCGCATTAAAATTTAAAACATAAAAATATAATATAATAAAATTAAATATTATACAACCCTAAAACTAATAAAATATTCATTCTTAATATCACTGGGAAAGGAAACAAATTAAGATTTGAACTCGAACACTCAGTAAGTATTCTGTACAGTGTAATATATTATGATTAAATAAGTCATAATCAATATGCCAAGGTAAATAACAAAAAAACATGTCATTTAATCATTAACATGAGAAAAAAATGCATCCATGGATAATATCATTGAAAAAATACCATTTATAAAAATAACTGAATTCTTATTGAAATAAATACATAATATTGGAAATCATGATCTCATAACTCATGATATTTATACCTTCAAGACCTTGTTCCAAGACAATTTAATCAATGGGTAAGCATATACCAAAAACAAATTTAAATAAATTTATCCAATTGATTTTTATCATGATACTTATCAATAAATCAAGTGGTTATATATAATTGGGCCTCAAACACCACTAAATATCCAATGCATTCCTTATATATTGAATGAAAAAAATTATTCATAAACAATATTCCATATTAAAAAATATCTACATTGAGTAACTAATATAGAATATCAATATTTCCACAATAAATCAAAAAACAATATTAGAAAAACACTATTTGAAAAAATGATATAATTCATAGGAAATATTTATATCCAAGATACAAATAATATATATATTTAAGAGAAATGTAATATCCAATGATCATATGAAAGGGAATGCTTCAACAAAAAGTTAATGACTAAAAAATTAATAAAGAAAGTTAATATCAGTTCTTTTTTGGTCCAACTAATCATAAACCATCTAGAGAAGGATTAAATATAGTATCATTAAAACATGTCTCCATTGGAGTATAAGTAAAATAATGGGTTGTTGTTTTTTATGAATTGAAATACCATAAAAAGATCATTAAAGACATTCTTGAGAAAAATACCCATTTCACTTTGAAAATAACATTTATAAATTTATAGAATATTATAAAAACATTTTATTTTAAATGAACCTTATAAACCTATAAATAAAGAGAAAAATAAATTATTGATCATGATGGTAGGAAAAATTATATTCACGATGAGTACGTTAAAACAAATATTTCTTTCCAAGTTTTAGTAAAAAGTCAAAAGTACAATGTTCATAAAATGAAATGAATATTCATTTTAAAATACTTTTTAAAAATTTATACAAGGGTAAAATTACTTTAAAAATCATAAAATAATATTAAAATAAATTAATGAAAACATTTATAGAAAACATGGATATGTAAGAAAAATAATTTTCAAGAGAAAAGAGAAATAACGTTGGCTTTTCTCAAAAACATTTTCTCAATAATTTTATGTACCAAATAGAGGGAAAGGGTAATATCTCTTTAAAATTTGATGAATAACAAGAGGATGATAAAATTAAATGGGTTTATTATATAATTAACAAATAATTTCCTTCAATGGAGATTCAAGTATAAAAAATAATTATTAAAACGAAATTGAAGTATAAACCCTTAAAGCAATGGTAATTCTTGAAACATAACCCCCATGAAAATAATAACTAAAAATGAAACATTAAATACCATGAAAATAAAAATATTCATGATGTAACTTATCAAAGGGGTAGTGAATACACCTCATAAAAATAAATAGGTGTATGATACCCAATATATCTCAAATAAGTGGAAATTGAGACAAAATATATTACAAAGACTATACTATTTAAGATAGAATAATAAATGGATTTATTATGTTAATATAATGTAAATCCATATAAAATAAGTGGAAATAAAATATAAAATATTCAAAATTCATTACACAAAAAATATTATAATATTCAAAAAAAATTAATAAGTAATATAACCTAATAAAAATAAATTGAGTTATGAAACCCCTTACCACTTAGTAACTTTTGAGACAAAACCCCTTAGATAAAATAATTTTAATTTAAAATTAAAATAACATGAAATATTAAGTATTCATCATATAATATGTAAAATGGAAATATATTTACCATATAATATAAATTGGTGCATAACATAAAATATGCCCCAATGAAAGGAAAATGAGATGGAATCCCTAACATAAGTGAGAATTAATCAATGACAAGATTATGTGTATCAAATAAAAATAAAAAAAAGATAATTTGAAATAAATTATAAGTCAAAAAAATAATTTCACACATAATATTGGAATATTATAGTCAAGTAAGATGTGATTTATCCTAATGAGATGAGATTGTGTTAAGAAACCCCTTACCACTTTCTAATTTTCATGTTAAATCAAATTAGATGAAATATTTTAAATTTTAAATTAAAATACCATAAAATATTAATTATACATTTTATAACATGTCAAAGGGAATTATATACACTATATAAATGAAATTGGTGCATAACCTTGAAATATGACCTAGTGAAAAGAAATTGAGACAGAATCCCTTACCTCAGGTCTGACTCATCATTTACTTTACTTATCTTCCTAAATAATAGACTTATATTAATTATTTTCTTAAGTAAGAACATTTTTAAGGTTTAATATTCCTTTTATTTAATTTAATTAAATGTTATATTTAATTATTTATTCAATTAAGTTCAATTTGTGTGTTTTGATGATATTCAGTTCATATGTCAAAAATTTCTTCGATAGTTTGATTATGGTAAAAAGGTAATTACTTCATCATCTACATAATAATAATCCAGAAGTAATTGTAATTTTTATACATAAATTAATATTTTTAAACCAACCATGAATAATGGTTAGGAAAAATGAACCACTTTTCAATCATGGAGACGATAAGCCATATGTATGCAATAGTAACGTTTCCATTTTCCAATGGTCATGATGGAAAGGACATAAGTATTATTTTATATTTTATAATGATTTTTATAACATAAATATAATATTATTTATTTAAATACACTTATTTATATGAGTAAAGTGATGTTTTTTATGAAAAATAAATCACATCTCTTTGTGGGGGTGGTAATCCAAACATATGCATGAACAACTTTATCATTTTTAAATTAATGGAAAGTTAAAAAATTACATGATATATTATATTTATATAATGATAAATTTAATATTATATATATATTAAATATATCATTAAAATTAATTATGAGTGGTGGTGATGGAAAATGAATTGCATCGGTTCATGAGGTGGTATTCTCGAGTACACACGAATGATGGTTTGTTCCCATTCGATAGAAGATATGATTCATATAGTGTATGAAAATAACATAAAATATATCAATATATGGTAGATATTGATATTTTTATATTTTAATGGATGAATAATATCTTATAGAGCTTTAAGTATAAATTAAAAAAATCTTGATTAAGAACGATACCTCTTATTTGGACAACCTCTCTAGGTTTACACCAAAATCCTTCCTTGGAGGGTTTTTTATCAAACCAACGACTATAAGATGTGTTTAAGGGAATTAAGGAAGGTATTTGGGTAGATATTTTCCAAACCAAATGTTTCTTTAACTCTGAATAAAAGAGGGGAGTAGGTGTCCTTTTATATGAGAGGGGAGGGGATCTTTTGGAATTTAATAAAATATTAAAATTATAATAAGTTCATATTAAATTAAAATAATTCAAGATAAATAGGGATTAAAATTTTGGATAGGATAAGGTTGAAATATTTCAATCCAATAATATTTAATCAAGTTTAATTATAAAACTAACCCTTTTCTCTTGGTTTAACCCACCAGTAAACTCCTTTTAATCTTAACTTTTGTAAAACCTTTTTCAAACTAAAAGGGTTATAATTTTACTTATAAGATACAAATTGGATAATAAATGGAAAATTGATGGAATTTTAGACCATTTATAACACTAATTTTCCCCCTTCGTAATTTTAAATATTTTTAATTACTTTAATAAAATATTATTTGACAAAAAATATCTTTAATGTCATTTTCGACACTATTCATTTAATTTGACTTTAAAACTTGATGATACTAATTAATTTATAAAATAATCCATTTAACCATAAATAATACATAATTATTAACTATAAAATTATTTTAAAACCTAAATTAATCATAAATACACTACTTTGTGAGGATTTTAAAATCATTTACAATGAGTTTTCCACACTTTTCATCAGCATTGTGTTAGCATTGTATAAGCATTTAAGGTAAAAAAATAATTAATAAAAATTAAAAATAAATTAACATAAATAAAATAATTTTATTATACTAAAATTATACTTTAATATCCATTCATTTTTTATTTTTATCTCTATGTGATCATATAAGATATATTTAAAGGAAAGATATACTTTTTTTTCTTTTTCTTTACTTAAATTATTATATAGGTCCCTTTCATAGAAAAATGTTTCATAAATAATAGATTCTAGGGAATTAAATTATTATAGTAGAAATATATTCTCCAATAATATTGAAGATGAATTATGTTGTCCTTATCACTTATTTTGAACCTAGTTTAACTCAATTTAGCCTTTTACCATCATTAAAAAATTATTGTTTGTAACTATTCATTGTAAAAAAAATTAAGTTGAAATTATTACCTAATATTAGTTATTTTTATTAAAAATATTGAATCTATTTTATATAATTAAATTCACATAACCAATATAATTTAATTTAAAACTAAACCCGTAAAACATGTCGAAAAACAGTTTTTCAAGAAATGTATTTTCCAAGCATAAGATGATCTTTCGTTAACTCTATGAAAATTAATCATCATTATTTTAATATAAATTAATATATATAGATATATAATCTATAAATTTAATTAAAATAATTCTTCATTAAGGGTTATATTATTTAATTAAAATGGAGAAATGTTATGCACATAAAAACGGTTTTCCAGAAAAATGTGTTTTTAAGCCTAAAAATAAACTTATACCAAAATCCAGTATAAAGGTGGTTAAAATGTAATTAATTATATAAAATTAAACTAAATAATACTTATTTTACTTAAAAATCAAATTCAAATTATAATGGTACTTTTAAATTATGTAATTTATTGAAAAGAAATGACAGTTTTAAAAAAAGCAGTATTTTTCACTATTCATTGAAAAATCAATCTTTTCATAAAAATCAAAAAATTTCCCCATAAATTTATTTCTACATGATTATTTAAAAAATTAAATTTATATTTTTCAATAAAATTTTTAAATTTAAAGAAATTAATTATATTATTTTCTCACAAAAAGAAATAAAACACATTTGATAAAAAAAGGCATTTTTCAAGAATTTAAAATATTTCTAAATAATTTAATTCATTTAAAAATATATTTTATTCATTTAAAATATTTATAAATAATTTTAAAAAATATATTATTTCTATTCATATCACCAATTTTAATTCTCGGTTGTAATCATCATGTTTAAAAATTAAATCACGGTTCCTTTAGGCTCAATGTTGTGTTTAGTATATGTTATCAAATATAATGTTATTATTTTAAAATCATGGGGTGTTATATTCATCCTTAATATTAGTTTTATCTTTTATTTCATTATATATAATGTAATATTACATAAAAAAATTAAAAAAGTGGCTTTTATATCAATATAAACTGAATACGTTGTGACTTCTGATGCATCATAAGAAGTTGTTTAGTTATGTATGTTCTAAGATATAGGAATAACCAATATATATCAATTTTTATATAGGTAAAATGATAAATATTCAGTAATAACTCCTCTTGAGTGATTTTATTATAGGGGTGAAGTCACAATAAGTATAAAAAACACTAAAATGAGGTAGGATCAGTATTTATATCCATACCTCAATATAAGAAGGTTTATCATGTGATGTTAACCAATCAGTTAGTATTCAACTCAAGTGCCAATGGGATTCTATTATATTGGCCTCTATAGAACCAACTAAAATTATATTATTTATTACCTATATATCTAAATACCTGAATATATTATAACTAT
This sequence comes from Viscum album, assembly GCA_963277665.1. NCBI lineage: Eukaryota > Viridiplantae > Streptophyta > Magnoliopsida > Santalales > Viscaceae > Viscum > Viscum album. Next base: position 67,094,682 of record OY728127.1, on the reverse strand, counting down.
CTTATCACATTATTTGTGTTTATCTATGTAACATTAATTTCATAATATTTATAGAGTATTTTTTATTAAAATTTTATTATAGTTCCCCATTATAATGATAACATTGGAGGGATTTAAAAATATTATTAAACAAATATTATATGGTTGGATGAGATATATCTAATACGTAACAAATAATATTTGACCATTAGGTGTTGGAGGATCATAACATATTGTGATATATTCTTATAATGTTCACACTTGGTAATATTCAAGAGAGGTGGTTATGAGACCAAACCCACCAATTTGAATTTCACACATTATATGTGTCATTGGATACTCCTATCATTGAATGTGTGTATTTTTCTTATTACCTGATATTATTATTAATTTATATTATGAATTTTATAGCATGATATATTGAAAGAAACTATGACAATATTTTCTTGTGTTGACATAGGATATAGTGGGTGTGTCATAAGTGATATTAAATTGACGTAGGATATATTCAGTGCCTCATAAGTGATATAAAATTAATAAATAACTTAAGAAAAAAAATTCCAATAAATATTTATGTAAGAATATATCTTTAGACCTTTTATTATAATGGAACTATCTAATTAAATCCATGGCCAATGAGATTCACTGACCAGTTCATTTCAGAGAGTTAAATATATATTATCAATCATATTCGTTTATGACATAGGTATGGAACCTTCTCAACAAGATATCAAAATAAGGGAATTATATTACATAGTGAAAATTTTTATGAGGCTTTTCCTAGTGATACATTACTTCTTATCTATGTCTAACTTGATATGTTTCAAGATTATAATCTTAGACTTTAGGCAAGCTCACCTCATTACACTAAGAAGGAATCATAGGGTGTTATAATAGGGTTATACAGCATAAGGCATTTTGGGCACTATGTTGGCATCATACATCAGGTTATCAAGGTATATTAATATTGGAACAATATATAATGGGGTGGAAATCAACTATTGGATGAGTGGAGAACGTGGTTCAACCTTGGCGATTCTCTATCATCACATTAGGTTTTTTAGGTTGATGGAATAACAATACCCAAAGTACTACAACTCAACTGAGTTTTTGGAGTTCCATTTCTAATATAATGTCAAGGAGTATGATGACCATAGAATATATATGATGAGAGATATGTGTTATTTATAGGGGATCAGATGCAGCAACATAATGGGGGTAGTGATTGGTGTTAAGGAATTCTATCTTGGCGAACCGGTCTGACGAGTACAATCAATTGAGGTTTTTGGGTAGGTGTGGAATGAAAACAGATAACAAGCGATAGGGCATGATCAGATCAAAAAAATATTTATACCATTACTATCCTACTATTTTTGATTAGATGAGGCGACATAGATTACTTATAAACAATGTCAAACATTTTGTGCATCTGAAATCTCAATTAAATTCAGTTTGAATATAATAGTTAGAATAAATATTATTCACAATATTAAAGAAGAATAATTATTCAGTTTATATTGATTATATAAATTTAATCACCAATTAGTCATGTGAATTGAATATTAAAAATATATCATTTCCCAGTTAGAGAATATAATATTTATCTATAATTTATTTATTATTTGTAGGGTAATAAATAATTATTTTTTATTTTAAATAAATATTAATTAAATGAATATTAAAATAAATATTTATTCATCAGTTAGGGAATATAATATTTAATTATTTATTTAATGAATTATATAATGGTGTTTATTAATTTAAAAAAGTATTTATCATTCTAGGTCCAATAATTGTTGAGGTGGGTTGAATGGATGATTTAAAGACCAAGATGGAAGTGATATATTTAATTTTATATAATTTAAATGACTATTTATTTATTTATTTATTTATTTAATAATATTTAAATATCCATTATTTCTCACGCATCATGAGAATATATTTTTATTATTACGGTTTTTATTTTTACTATTATTATTTGATGTGGGGTCTAAATAGAATAATAAATCAAGTTAATGGACTATGTTCAATTACTATTTTCAAACCTTAAGTATATAACCTAACTTATAACCTTTCTAAGTATTCTATAATTATTGTTCATAATTATATTATCTCATGATAATTATCTCTGAATTGAGGAGAAATTTTTAAGAATGGACTCATGAATAAGGTGCAATATTTCTTCTCTCTATCTCTAGGTTGATTGAACAAGATAAATAATCATTCAAGACTGAAGGGATTATTATTGTGATCAACATCAATTGATTCTAGATAATTGGTACCTACATGGTAGCCTCTAGAGATACATTTTAAATGTTCTGAGATTCGTAGAGCATATGTTGATACTGCTATAGGAATTGAACATTGGATTCATCACCTCAATGACAAGAGTACAATAGCATCCACTAAATTCATCAAAAAAGAAATAATACTCTATTAAAGCTAATTATTATAACAAAATAATTATAAATTTTATGTTAAAATATCCTCTATTTGAATATTATAGATTTTATTTATCTAGTTTATAGGATTCTTTCTAAAAAAATTGATGGAGAATGTTTTTTAAAAGTCCCAACCACATTCACTACAAACTGAAATCTTCAAAAACATTTTTTTAAAAAAGATACTTATTTTAAGAAACACAAAAAAGTTTTAAAGATACCCTACATGTGGAAAATCACTGTGGTTTTTCAATAAAATAATATATTCAAATCTCTTATAAACTATTAGGTTCAATAAAAAAACAATGCATATACATGATGTGTAATGGTTCCTTTGAAAACAAATCCCCCAATGATTCTTACAATTGTCTAGAAGTCCTTACTAGAAAAAAATAAACATGGAAACCTATCCTTACCATGAGAAACACTCCCAAATATTGTAGGATGAATACTCTTAAGTTTTTTTAAATCCTTATGAATAAACTTTCATCCTTCTCTTGGATGGTCAAGGATAGACCTTCATAAAGTCCATGAAACTCAAACTATTAAACCTATTTGAATAATTTGTGGAAAAATGACCATAGGGATAACAATATCCCAACCATTCATAAACTATAAAAGGACTACAAATATCAATATAATTTTTAATATCCACCCATTAGATTTGATTAATTTGAGTAAAATATAGTGGAACCACTACCTCCAAAAACAATATATAAAGCTTCTCTTTCCCAAAAATAATAAAGGTAAAATCCTAACCTGATCTAAGTAAAACATCAAGGGAGATATTATATCTTATTGAAATCAATATCCTATTATTTAGTATATATAAATAATACCAACCTACCCAAATCACCTTAATAACTTTTGTGCTTTGAAAAGAAAGTTCTATAATAAAAACCAAGTAATTTTGGATGATAATGTGAGAAATGTCATCTGGAGGACCATTCCTACTAATTTGAAGGACATATTTTGTACTTATATCAATGTTTAACTTAGATATTTTTTTTTTGAAAGACTTAAATTTTATATGAGCTGGTGTAAAACTCATTTCTTATGTCATGGGTTGTTAGCTAGGGATTTAGCACCTCCAACCCATTTTTGTCGCTCTCTAACTTGATAATCATAGTGTTTGAGTACATAAGGGTATATTAAAATATTTTTATATAATAAAAAATATTATTTACCATGTTAACCTCACTGACCCTAATAATCATCAAATTATAGATCTTATGAATAAAACCCCCATCATTTTTTGTTATCCCTTTTTGGAAATAATCAACTCTGTTATCCGATTTGAGAATGGGAATATAAAAATGGCCTTTGAAAACATGAGCCATGATCCCAACATCCATAATATAAACTATAAAATTTGGTATGATGAGGAGATTCATGAGTTGTATTGGATTATTAGTCATAAAATTGAACTTAACAGACATTAATAAGTTTTTGAAGTCTTTTTAGGTTAAGATGAAATTTATTTACTTTAATCACATGAGGAAAATTTTTATTCTTATCTGGAATCCAATAAATATATATCTTCTAACGATTTTTTAGGACCACAAATCATGAAAACCATGTTAAAATCGTGAAATTTGAGTCCATGCTAATTATTTTCATTAAACCACAAATTTTTGAGGTTGGTGCATCGATTATAAAAGAATTATTCTTGGCTAATTCCAACTCCCAATCTACCCCATGTGATTTTGACCAACCCGAGCCTGAAATCAATGTCCTAAATTATTTTCTAAAGTTTAAATTCCAAATTTATAAAAAATAATTATTTATTTCATTTATTCTTATATCAAATACATCTAAGATAAAATTATTTTTTTTATATTTATAAAAAACAAGAAAGTAATTTAATGGGCTATTTTTTATATACCTAGGATTATCCTACCAACCGGGACACATAGGATAGTTCTTCAATAATATTTTGAAACCTACCCCCTATAACCAATGGATACTCGATCGAAATATAACAAAATAGTGAAAAATAGAATCCTTAAGATTTTTAAATATAGTATTGGGTATGTTGTTGGGTCATGTCAAGCTAAAGACATTAAATCTATTTCTTTTTATAAGGAAACATGGATTCTTTTTAGTTGTTTTTATTTTTCAGTTTTTATAATTTGTATAATTTAAAAAAATAAAAAAATGTGTTTTTATCGATATATTTTTGATTATTTTTAGCTAAGAAAACGCGTTTGTATTTTCATTGGGATTGAATTTTTTTGGTTTGTGTGATATAGTAGCTGAATAAATTGAGATTCTTCAATTGAGCAGTATGACTTTAAAATTTCAAACCTAATATTCAATCAACCATAAAGCATCTACATGTCTCATAGATCATGAATTATCCATTTCTTGTTTCTAGTTCATCATATTTTAACCATGTGATTTTGTTCCAGGATTCCATTTCAAATATCATTATCCTCTATTTTCTTCCTAATTTTAAACACTCCCTTCTCTTATCATTCAATAGTAAGGGAAATTCCATTCTAAGTTGGGGTTGAAAATATGGTATTTTTTCAAGAATTAGATTTTATGGAAAATTTAATTTCTTTATCCTTGAATTTGATAATATAATTCAAAAAATATGAGAACTGGATTTTAAATGAATTTCCAAGCCCTGATTGAGATCTATATGCATGTTTGAGTTCATGAACTTAAATTTTAATAAGCATGGTTTCCAGATGTGATAATTCACTATCCCCATTCTAATCCATTTAATCAAAGTATCAAAATGTATTCCCTATGGAAAATGGGGTGTTATTTTGAGTCCTTAGAATACATTAAGTATTTATGATTACTTAATGTTTGTTTTGAGTATCCAAAAAAAAGAAAAAATTGTAAAAAAAACTACCTTAAAATAACCATGTAGAGTAATGTTTTGGCCTAATTTGTTTCATTTGAAATATGGTTATATTGACTTAATAGTTTTATTTATCATATTCTAGATAGTAATCTCTATTATATAGAATTGAATTGGCATAATGTGTGTCATTCGACACTTGGGGATAGTAAATCCATAGTTGTATTTCCTTGATCCATCATTTTCATTTATAATAAGGTTTAAAAAAATAAAAAAAAATGTTTACCCATATTATGGATGAAATTTTATTTCCACTAGTTTCTTCCATCTTTTTCCCTTTTAAAAAAATTGAACCCTTGTTTCTTTTATGATGCACAACACATCTTTATGATTAATTCAACTTGGATAAAAGGTAACAGTGAATTTAAACAAAGTTCTGGGATCAAGATTTTGATATTCATGTGTATTTTAATTAATTTAAATACTTTTTATAGGATTCGTGATTTTTTTATGTTATGTAAGTTTGTAAAACATTTTTTCTAAATTATGTTCAGAGAGGGGAATGGAATTTTGATATTTTTATATTGTAATTTTCTGAGTAAAATTATACAAGTTGGGAGTTGTGATTAGAAGATAAAATTGGATCATTTTGATTTTATTTTGAAGATTTTTAATGTGATTTATTGTTCAGAATATGTTATATTAATTTATTTTACAATTTAATCTTTATTTCTCATCACGCTTGTTATTCTTGTTAAAATTGCACTAATACTTGGCCCATTTTGAAACATTTTGTAAAACACACTCTATTAATGATTTTAATTTTAAATTCACATATTAGGTTACTCAATTTATGTGGAATATTTTTTCCTTCAATAATAATAGATGATTCATAATTGATGATGGATATATTGGTCCTCAAAGGAAAAAATATTTGGGCAAAGAAAAATAGACCTCACGACAATAACATCGATGTTAAACCCAAAATGTACATCCAAGGTTTATAAAATTTTAAATTAATATGTGTTTGTTTGTGTTCCTATGTGTGTGTGTGTGTGAAATTATGAGGTCCATTTCATTCAACTGTATATGAGGAGAATTAGTTCATTTGGAAGGTGATCGAGGTGGCCAAATTTGAAGTTAAAATTCTGAGCTGAATTTGATGGCCTAAAAATATATCCCTCCATTGTGAGAATAAATTGAAAATTTCATAAACACTTGGGGTGAAATTTTACCGTATATTAAAATACTATTTAGGGAAAAATTATTCTTATAAGACCCATCCTAATTCAATAAAAATGAAGGGATTTCCAGTTCATCAATGAGAAAGAATAAAATCATGCATGCAACCTTAAGAATGATAGAAAACTACTTATCCACACATATTCCATTATAATTTGGCATAAATTATAATTTTGGAATAATTTTACAACCATGTTCAGAATCCATTATGAAAAAATTTCTATATAAGCTAGATTGGGGGGAGAAATTGATATTTTTGTTTATTGTCTTTCATTGTAATGTTATGTTGCAATTTTATCATTGTAAGCCTTCTCTTCACTTGTAAATAACTCAAACATCTCTAGTGTTTTGAATAAATACTCTTAATTATTATCTTATTATTATTATCATATTTATAACTGGAACATTATTATATGTATTTTTTAATCTATTCACACAACAATGTAAGAGATCATTATTTCATTATTTTTTACTTCTTCAATCCCTCTCGTATGAGACAAATTACTTCTTTTATTGATAGATTTTCAATAATGTAAGGCTAAACCTATTATGGGTTGATTACATGGGGTTTTATGGGTTGTGTTAGATGTTATTTTATTTTAATTAAACCTTTAATTTTTTATTTAAATTCAAAGTTTCACTTGATGGTTTATTTTCTTCTTCATCTTCACTGAATTTAAAAACAGCATATTTTGAGTTCTAGAATAGGCCTATACCTTAGAATGATCATATAATTGTTCCAAAAAGTGATTTATTGATTAGAATTGTATTTTTTTAGGGATAAAATAAATTAATTATGAGATGTTTTTAATCACATTGAGTGTATACTTATTGAATTAATGATTTTAAGTTTTCTAAGAAAAATATTTATTCAATATGGCCCCAACAAATACTTAGGATCTACCTATCTTTATTAATTTTTTTAAATTTAAAATATTTATGTGTTAGATACTTAAATTAATTCACCTAAAATAATTGGACACTGAATTTCTAAAAACTACATCAAATCCTTTTATCTTTGTTCACTTCTTAGGTATTTGGGGAATCAAGAACCCTAATTGTGCTGAAAGAGACTGTTTATACCCAGAGGGTAAATTTGTGTGAATAAAGATACAATACAAGTACATTTTATGGAAATACATCTATATACTCATCTAATACTCTAAAAATATGATAATTTTTATCTATCATTTCATTTAGAGACAAATATTATAACTGATAGGTGATAGGATGCAAATTCCTACACACCAACCATGATCACCACAAATGAATGTCTCACTCTCCCAAGAAGGAAATTCTAAATCCATCATGTTGAAATAACACTAATATTTGATGTAAGTAGTCTTTATGATCATATAATGATGTTATCTAGTCCATATTAAGGATGACATCATAGGTACTCATCCTTTCCACCCTGAGGTCCCCCAAAAACCTCTCTTCACAAACTGAAATGTCATATCATTAGAATATGTGTGTGAGAATATGAGAACATCCAATGGGAGTCCCTAACCATATTGGTTAGGATAAATCCTCTACTAGTATTTCTATATCTTTAATAAGTGATAATGAAACAAAATAATAACTATCATTGGTAACTACATGTATGGGTTCCATTGTAGAAAAGAGTTTGAATCATGTAGATTGTTTTTTAGTCATGTACCTCCATCAACTACATCTATTTATACACCTTGAAACCATCTTCATGATCTTGGTGTAGATTTTTTAGGGGAGGAAATGGTGGTGTTAGTACCAAGACGATGAGGAAGGTGATTATAATAAATCATTTTCTCTTTTCTTCAAATAAGTTTAAGAAGAAATAAAAAATCACCTCACTTTTTATTTGGTGAAATTTGTACTTACTATCGGTTCATAGAATTAGACTCAAAATGCCTACAAAGTTCCACCATATTCAGGAGAAGATGGTTGGAGGAACAGTCTCACCAATTTCACATTAAATATATAATGAGAAGATCGATTGTATTGTGGAAGAATCCTTATGGAAGTAAATAGTTATCATATTCACTATGGATCTGGTTGGTGAAGAATTAGAGTCTACATAATTGGAGATAACATGACTACTATAAATCAAATGTGGAGAGGCTTTTCTGATCTTGGAGTTGTCATAAATCATAATTAAGTTTTGAAACTTATGATATGAGATTAATAAACTAAAGGGGGAGTGAAAGGGGTACTAGAGATCATATTCATATTGATAGGATCTGGATAGAAAGAAAGAAGGGTTTTGGGGATCGTATTCAGCCTAATTGTATTCAGGGAAATTGTATACTGGAAAATTGGATACGGGATGAGAAGGAAATATATGTGTTGTTGAAATAAAGGGAAGTTATAAAACTTTCCAATGAAAATCAGAAGATGGTTAAGTTGAACTCAAATGTATTCAAATTCATAAAGGAATTTATGATACAAGATGAAGGTTTCGAAAGAATGATGTTGATGAGAAAAGATAAAGAAGGTAATAAGTGATATCATATTCAGAAGAAAAAGAAGTTGTTTATCAGACTCGGGATGCAATCATATTCAGAAGAGTAATTTATTGAGACCAATGAATGAAATGAATAGAAACAAATGTGATCAACAATGTATTCAACCATTTAAAATAGGTTAAATTACTTTATTTTATTTTTCAAGTAGGTCAAGAGAAGAGGTAAAGAAAAAAGATCAATGTGCTATCAAGGGGAACCATGAAATAAAAGAAGATGTTTTTCCTCTACAATTGGGTCAATATCCATCGTTTCTAAGCCAATTTAGATTCATCATATTGATTATATTCAATGATTGTAATGGAAAACAGAATTGTACTAGCATAATTGGATTAGGAAATAGGAATCAAACTAATATTTCAAAATAAAATATAAGGAATAGATTAAGTTGATAGAAAATTCGAGAAGGATAAAGAAGATTTTAGATGAGTTAATGAAGTCAAAATTAACTATAAATTCAAGGGAAATCAGGATTTGGGAAAATTTGGATGAGCGGGATTTATTTTTGGAATCCCTCTAAAATCATCCATGGGGACCTATAAAAGGGGAGAAGTGTATTGTAATATTTTAAATGAATGTACTATTCATTATAAGAGATAAAATTTATGACTCTCTAGGTAGAGAAAGAAGTTTTCTGTATTGTATTTTTTCAAAAAAAATCGACAGAGAGAAGTGAAAGGAGAAGAGACAAGATTTCAACGTTACTCAGTTTTCCATATTATTCAATAATCATAGTATTCAGTTGTCTATAATATTCAACTTATAATCATATTTTGTTGGTCATTGAATCTAACTGAATTAATTGGATTAGGGATTTCTATATTGGGATTTCTAGACTGAGGAAGGACTTCTAAATTTTATTGGTCATATTTTCACAAAGTTATATCCATCAGACTGGCCAATCGTATTTAAAGAATCTAAGTGAGAATATTGAATGAGAAAATAGCCTTGAATTCTATATTAAAGTCCTTAAAGTCTTTACAGACTTCTGGGTAATAAATTGAAGAATTATATTTCAAATAATATATTTGTGGAATTTGAAAAGAAGCATGGGTAACAAGAGTTGTTACACAAATATTTTGTTACACTATTTTTTATAAGAGAGTTCACACGCACTTTTAGATTATCTTAAAAGTGTAACATGAGTCAAAGGGTATATCAAAATTATAGTAATCCAATGATTTTTTTTCTAGTGTATTTTCTGGTATTGGATTATTTCCAAACATTAAAAAGGACGTAAATATTCTAATTGAATAGTGAACCTTCTAAATTTGTGTGATCTTGTAGATGTGTATTTGAATTGTTTCTTTAAAAGGGAATTAAATCGTTAATGTAAGGTGAAGGTGGTTTTAAGGAAACATAAAATAAAATAGTATCATTGATTCACCCATATTTTTCTCAGTGATACAAGTACACTGATTGGGCACTTTCAACTCTTATTAGAGTATAGGTTCCCTTCGCTTATTCTTTGTTGATTGAGTATTTGAATTATGTGAATAGTAAAGGTATTCAAGTTTTTTATGGAAATAATAATCATATCTAGAAAGATAAAATGTTTCTTTATCTCATTTCAATAATTTAGGATGTTTTTGAAAGATCCAGTAGTTGGGTTTCCTTCTATTGATGATAAAGTTCCTCTAAAATCTTTTGATAAGAAGAATCTTGATAATGATAAAAGAGCCAAGAATGTTTTTCTATTTCCTTTTTCTAAAAGTCAATTCCAATGTTTGAAAGGTGTTTCTACAACCAAAGGTATATGGGATAAATTGAAAAACATATACAAATTCAATACAAAATTAAATAAGGAAAAGTTAAAAATCTGGATATTGAAGTTTGAAGATTTAAATATCGGTGAATAAGAATCAATTAGATACTTATTTTCTAGGGTAGATGACATTGTCAGCACTATCATATGTCTTGGTGAAAACTAAAATGATTCTATAGTTGTTTAGAATATGTTTAGTATCCCTCCCGTCAAGTTTGATACAAAATTTTCTTCATTAGAAGATAGAAATCCTGAAACGTTATCCCTAGATGATTTTTATAGCACTCTCATCACCTATGAAATGAAAAGGTAAAAAGCTATGAAAATAAAAATAAAATTTGATAGAGAGATGTTCTTCTAAGATAAAAGTAAATAATATTCAAATAATATTCTTATTGAAGAAGAATCTGATGATTCTAACTCTGAAAATGAGGTATCTAGAAATCTTGATGATATTTTATCCTTGTTTTCTAAAAATTTGACACAAGGAATATAGAAATAAAAACGGAAACATCCCTTGAAAAAATTTTAATTTGGATCCATTAAACACTTTGTGGTGAATTTTTATTGAAGAAATAAAGAAGATGATAATGATGAAGAAGAAAGATATCCAAGAAGATCATGGAAGAAATAAGAAGATAAAGGGAAATTGTAATCTACAGAGAAAGAAAGAAAATCCTTGAAATCCAAAAGAATAATTTTTCTATCTAAAGAAGAAGAATAAGAAGACAGTGATGATGAATTTGAAAACCCAATTGAGCATGGTATTGATAATAATTTTATTTCAATAGTTAGTGATGAATAATTCAGAAGAATCAGTTTTGAGGAAGAAGAAACTAAACTTGAATTTCATTTGAAAGAAGATTTGAAATAATGTATAAGAATGATCAGAAGGCTTAAAATTAAAAAAAAGTAAGAAGATTAATGTTCCTAAATAAGGAATCAATAATTTATTTGCAGATGAGAAAGTGAAGTTGATAAAATAAATTAATTATTTAAATAAATATATTAAATAAGAAAATAATTATAAAGAGCATCTAGAAGTGAATTTGAAAAAAAATAAGAAGAGTTAGAACTTATCCAAAAAAATCTATCTCAATTTGAGATGAGCAATACAAGTTTCAAGAACTCTATTGTTGAATTTGGTGAAATTTCTCGAAATGAGAAACCTTGTAAGGTTGAACAAAAGTTACCTTAAAAGGGTCATAATAAATATGGAATTGTTTCTGAGAAGAAGAAAGTTGTGAAAAATATGTATGTGGCCAATATTGACAAAGTGAAGATTTCAGAAGTCTCAAAATATCCTAAGTTTGAAAATGTTTTATCTTTATTTTAAAAAGTTTCAAATAATTTTTAATCTAATAAAGGTGAGAATAAGAAAAAGAATCGGATTGATACCAGAATGGTTGGTGGCTCATAAAGGAAAGAAAGGATTGTTATTAAGAACTGTATTCACATTTCAACTCATTATGAATGTTTTAAATGAAAATATTATTTTTATGTATATTTATGGTATTATGGTATATTTGGACACAAGGAAAATATGCGCTGATTAAACCAACAACATTTCTTTTACCCCACAAGTTATGTATGGAAATGGTTGAGGGGGATTCAATCTCCAAGAAGAAAGAATTTAGGAAAGGTTGTTTTAAAAAAACCTAAAAAGGTAAAAGTGAAGTTTTAAAACAAGTTCCAACCTTTGGAAACTATTTTTAAAATATGTGAACAACCTATACACATTTCAATGGGATGGCTTTTCTTGTTACCGGAAAAGAAATTCTTAAACATTCGCATTATCTGATGGTGAAGAAAAAGAAGGAATAAGAAAAATCTCTTGTTATTGAATCCGCATTGAAAGATACAAAATGAGGAATACTTCTTGATAGTGGGTGTTCTTCTCATATTATTTAGGATTTGAAATTTTTGAATAATGTGAAAGATTTCTAAGAAGTAATAGTGAGATTTGGAAATGATGAATCCTTGAAAATCAAAGGTGTTGGATTATCCATCATTGGTAAAGAAAATATGAAATCCCAGAAAACATTGTATGTTGATGGGATGAAACACAATTATCGAAGTGTTTCATAATTTTTTGATGAGGATAACAATGTTATCTTCAGAATATATATATTTTTTATTGAAAAGTGAAGAATATAGAAAGATTGTTTCAAGAGGACAACATACAAAAGGAAACTTCTTTCAGGTTGGTTAAATACAAAACTCTTGTTACATGAGTATGGTGGAATAGAACCAATTGTGGAATAAAATTTTGGGATACAAGTGTCAAAGATACATGATAAAGATATCTAAAAGAGATAGTGTTTGAGTAATGCTTGAGTTACCAAGAAGAAGAGATTTGTGTTGTAATATTTGTTAGTAAGTAATAATTACAAATGATCTATATAAGAAGGTTGATATTTGTTCAAGAAAACCCCTAGATCTGATTCATTCTGATATTTTTGTCCTAATGAGAAAACAATAAACAAATGGAGATAAATATTTCATTCCCTTCATTGATGATTTTAGCTTCATTACTTGTGTTATGTATATGAAGCATAAGTGAGATGCATTGAAAATGTTTAAAATTTTCCGAAGGAAATCTAAGAAGGAATGTGAATTTCCAATGAAGTAGTTAAGAATAGATAATGGTGGTGAATATAAAAGTGAATAATTTTAAATTTATATTTATAATAGTGGAATTATACATGAGTATAGTTCTGCATACACTCCTCAACAAAATGGGGTTGCTGAAATAAAGAATAGAAGTTTGGTGGAAATGGGAAGAACTGTGTTATTTGAACATGGCCTTAATCATTAATTTTATAGGCACGCCATGAGTATTGTTATTTATATATAGAATCACTATTTCTATAGGCCTTATTCATATATAAATCTTTATGAATTTTTTTATGGAAAACTATATGTTTGAAACACCTTATAGTTTTCAGAAGTCCATGTATTATAAATAAGAAAGGTGGAAACTACATAAATTTTGATACAAAAGGTGAAGATGGAATATTTCTTGGATATTCTATATAAGAAAGAGGATATATGTGATTCAACAAAAAAACAAAAAATAATTGTTTATTCTATTGATGCTAAAGTTATTGAAAGAGCTGATAGAGACAAACATACTCAGGAAGACAAGGAAGTTGAGTATGTTTAAGAAAATAATTCTAGTAAGGATATGAACAATTGTAACCCTACTCAAGAAGAATAATCGAACATATCTATTTCTATTGATGAGGAAGATATTTGAAAATATCATACTAGCTTGAGGAAGCAATTTGAAACTCATAATATCATTGGGGATCAACATAAAAAATTTCCAACAAGAACACAAACAAATGTTATTACACATACTTTTTTTATTCAAAATTGGATCCAAATTATGTGAAAGAATATTTTGAGTATCTATAATAGGCTCAAGCCATGAATAAAAATTGTATCAAATTGAAAAAATAATATATGGTAACTCCTATTCAAGACAAAAAATAGAAATATCATTGGTAAAAAAATGGGTCTTCTGGAACAAGATGAATGAAAAAGGTGAAGTGATAAGAAAAACAAAGTAAGATTGGTATGAAAATGGTATTCAAAAATTGAAGGTGTTGATTTTGATGAAACCTTTTCTCTGATGGAAAAATTATAAACAATTAGAATCTCTCTTGGTAATAATCCACAATGAGGTTACAACATCCTTCAAATGGATGTTAAATCTTCATTCTTGAATGGTGATCTTGAAGAGGAAGTTTATATTGAACAACCTTGTGGATTTATTATTGGGAAAGATGAAAGTTATGTGTATATATTGAAAAATGTATTTTATGGTCTAAAACAAGATTTGATGGCATGGTATTCCAAATTGGATGCTTGTTTAACGAATATGAGTTTCAATAAAGGAAGAGTTGACAACAATATTTATATCACGGAAAGTTAAGAGTATTACCTCATTATAGTTATTTTTGTTGAGGACATTATATTTGCTGGTAATGTTGAAAGAAGATGTGAAATATTTTCTAAATAAATGAAAAAGGTTATTTGAAATGTACATGATGGGTGAAATGAAATAATTTCTCAGGTTACAAATTTTGTAGAAGAATAATTACATTTTTATTTCCCAAGAAAATTATTCAAAGGAACTTCTTAAAAGGTTCAGCATGGAAAACTCAAAACCGATTTCCACACTAATTATAGTGGGAATAAATATGAATAAATATAGATAAGAAAAATAATTGGATCAGAAATAATTTTAAATTTTTATTGGAAGTTTGTTGTATTTGATTGCCTCAAGACGCGACATTGTTTATGTCATTACCTTATGTTTAAGATTTCATAATGCTACAAAAGAATCACATTTAATTGTTGGAAAAAGAATTCTCAAATAAATCAAAGGCACAATATAATTTAGAATCATGTATGAAATCTCACATAGTATTGAATTTTTTGGGTACTCAGAAGATGATTGGGTTGGAAATATTGATAATAGAAGATCCACATCTGGTGGAGTATTCTTTCCGGGAAAGAATTGTGTTAGTTGGAATTCAAACAAATAGAATTTAATAAATCTCAGCATGGATGAAGCTGAGTATGTTGTTTCCACTCAATCCATAACTTAAATTATTTGGATGAAAACTAAATTTTAAGATTTACTTGTTTAACTAAAGTTACCCTTTCTCTTGGGTTGTGATAATCAAAGTATAATGAATCTCACCAGAAATATAGTTCAAAATTCTCATTCAAAACATATTTATATAAAATATATTTTCATCAAAGAGCATTTGGATAAGAATAAATTGAAGTTGGAGTATGTTATAACATTGGAACAAGTTTTTTACATTTTCACAAAACCTTTAACAAAGGAATCTTTTTCTAAATTGTGGTTCACTATGGGAATCCAACCTCTTTCTCATGAGGGTTGAGGTATGTGTTTTTGTCCCATATCTCATCTTAACTTTGGATTGTATTGTCAAGGGGGATAATGATTTTATTGTTTCACAAATATATCCTTTTTTAGGCATTGAAAATGAGGGAGTTTTGGGTAAGATGTGAATTAGGAATTTTATTGTGTGTGAACTATTCAAACTATTTGTTGGAGTACTTGTAGGAAATAATTTAT
Source organism: Viscum album (assembly GCA_963277665.1). Taxonomy (NCBI): domain Eukaryota; kingdom Viridiplantae; phylum Streptophyta; class Magnoliopsida; order Santalales; family Viscaceae; genus Viscum; species Viscum album. The sequence goes on along the minus strand of OY728127.1, from coordinate 67,078,820 downwards.
TTTTATACCAGGAAATTTGAAGGTGAGAAAGATAAAAAAGTTTTTCATAATCAGTAATTTTGGACAGCATGGTATTATAGTTAATGATTCTTGTTTCCAACAATTATTTAGCTCATGTAGGTTTAGAATTATTGATATGTAATCCATTTATTGAGGATAAAGAGTTCAGTAATTTATGAAACTTCATTGAAAAAAAATCTATAGAGGGAGATTTTTAGGACTAGGTTGATGAGTAAGGTGATTATATCCAATTATTTTCTTTTGTTGTCAAATAAGTTTAAGAAGAAATGGAAAATTACCTCACTCTCTATTTAGTGAAATTAGGACTGACCATCAGATTCAAAGAATGGAACTCATAGTCCCTAAAAAGGTCCATCATATTCGAGAGTAGCTGGATGTAAAATAGTCTCATTAGGTTCAAATTAAATCAAGAATGATAAGATTGATTGTATTGAGTGAGAATACACCTAGAAGTAAATAGTCATCAGATTCACTATGAATCTGATTGGTGAAAAATCAGAGCCTTCATAATCATAGTCATCATAACTACGATAAATCAAATGTGATAATACTTTTCTGATCTTGGTGTTCTCATAAATCATAAGTAGGTTTTGGAACTTATTATTCAAGCTTGATAAAAGCAATAGGGAGTAAAAGAGTAACTTCTTATCATATTCAGATTGATCGAATCTAGATAGAAATAAAGAAGGGTTTTGGAGATCATATTCAGCATGATCGTATTTAGGAAAACTGTGTTCTAGAAAATCAGATATGGGCTAAGAAGTAAAGATAGGTTTTGTTGAAATAAATGGAAGTTACCATACTTTAAAATGAAAACCAGATGATGCTGAAGCTAAAATCAAATGTATTCAAAATCAGGAAGTAATTAATGATACAAGGTAAAGATTATGAAATAATTAAGTTGATGATAAAAGAGAAATAAACTGACAAGTGATATCATTTTCAATTGAAAAAAGAAGTTGTCGATCAGACTCAGGATTCAATCATATTCATAGGAGGAATTTCTTGAGATTTATGAATCAAATTAAGAAGAAATAATGTGATCAACATTGTAGTTAACCATTTTAAAAAGTTTGAATTACTTTGGATGTTTTTTCGAGTGGGTTAACAAACATGACAAAGAAAAGGGATGAATTTGATTTTAAGGGGAGCATAAAATTCAAATAATATATTTTTCCTCTTCATGTGGGTCAAAATTCTTCATATCTGAGTTGATTTTGATTCATCATAATGATTGTATTCAACAATCAGAATAGAAAAATATAATCATACTGATCTAATTTGATTGGGAAATCAAAATTAGATGTATGTTTGAAAATAAAGTCAAAGGAATAGATGATGTTTATAGAATATTTTATAAGGATCGGGAATATTTTAGACAAGTTAACGAAGTTAATATTCAAACTAAATTCAAGGGAAATTGATATTTGGGAGAATTTGGATGTGCATGAATGACTTTGGAATTCCTGTCAAAACCTTCCATGGGTCCTCAATAAAAGGGGAGAAGTACAATATACATTTTTTGATAAATGTTCTATTCACAGAAAGAGAGAGAAGTTTTTATTTTCTAGGGAGAGAAATAATTTTTCCATGTTTTATTTTGTTAAAGAATTTTTGATAGAGAGAAGTGAACAGAGAAGAGACAATATCATAGTGTTACTCAGCAACCGACCATATTCAATAATTATCATATTCTGCTACCTATCGTATTCATCTTATCGTCGTATTCGGATGGTCATCAGATCTAGATGAATTAATCAGATCAGGTATTTCTGTATTAGGATTTTTAGACTGAGGAGGGAATTCTAAATTTTCATGTTCATATTGTAGAAAATTTATATCCATCAAACTGGGCAATCGGATTTGAAAATTCAGAGTGAGTAGAATGGATTGGACAATTGGACTTGAATTCTATATTATATTCCTTGAAGTTCTTATCATCTTTTGGGTAAGAAATTGAAGAATTTTATTTCAAAGAATACATTTTTGGAAGTTCAAAAGAATCATAGGAAACATTAGTTGTTACAAAAACATTGTTTTACCCTATTTATGCTAAGAGGGTGTGCACGCACTTGTGGGTGAGTTAGCTCCACCCAGAGCAGATAGTATCCTAACATGGGATATGTAATTTATTAATTTATGTGCATGGGTATGTTGTGAGATGGTTGTGGCATTTATTTTCTAAGATTTTATGGAGTATTATATGGTAATGTGGTGGTGGTTTGATGTACTAAAAAAAATTCATTTGGTTGGTGAGTTTGGTTATAAGTAGTGTTTTAAATGTAATGAGATACTTGAGATGTATCTTTAGGGAAGGATGATTAAACATATTCCCCATTTCATTTTTGGTTGGTTTTGATTCCCCTCCCTTAATCCAAATGTTTTGATGAATCTAATACCCTACATGTACTGTAATTTTGTTATTATAAATTAATAATTATTCATCATTTCCCATTTATCCTTCTTTTATACTAAAAATGAAAACACCATCTGAGATGTGTTAATTTGTCACATTCAAGGATGATGGGTTTTCAATTTCTATTACCATCTTCAATTCTGGTCATGAAACCATTTTTATGGTTGAACCAAACTAAAATATATGTACTATAACTTATTTAAGTTTCTTGAATCCTTTTTTACACATGATATTAATTTATAAATCAAGATTAGTTCGTTGTGATCAAGAAACACTAATTAACCCAAACAATTGTCATTAAAGTTTTATATAATGGTTCATCTTCACTCTGAATAACCAAAAAAAATTTATATCCAGGTAATCTTATGGTTGTTTACTAATAATATAAAAATTATATTTTGTAAAACAATTCTCATTCAAAATGTTTATCCATACATGAATATAAGTAAACCCATCATGAAAACAAAGAAAGAAAACACTCCAAAACAATGAAATTGAATCTCGTAACCCATAAAAAGGCCATGAATGAACCTCATGTGGTTATACTAAATAAATTTTATTTATAGGAGGTTATGTAATCAATAATTTATGAACCTAAATTATATTATTCATGTCATTAAGATGAAATTAGGAACACCTTCAGACATAAGGTAAGGGTTTTTCTACCCAAACCTCCATTTTCTTTTGGGTTATTCTTATTCTCTACTTACCTCAATTAAATTATTATTTATTCATATTTAATCCTCACATATTATGTGATAATTTTCAATATATTTGTACCAACCATAATCCTACTATCATTTATGGAGAGTAATATGTTTTAAAAGGATCTTTTAAATTTTCTTCTCATAATGCATTCCCAATTCAATTGAATTTCTCAAATTCTTACCCGTTTTCAAGGCCACTCTATAATCTATTTTTAAAAACCATTGTATCTTTACAATTACCCATTCGATTATTAAAAATACTATCTTACTTAAATTCTAGTTTTATAAAAATAATTTTTCAAAAGAACACTTCTTTTCAAAGTAAAAGATTATTTATCTCAAGAATTACTCAATGATTTTATATGAGTATTTTCATATATTTCAACACTCTGGGGGATTATTATGTATTATTAGGAACAATATTTTATCATATCATATTCAATATTCTATAGAATTGTTTATGATCAATTTTACTACAGTTGTTCTATTTTGATATCATTCATCTTACTACTCATAATGGTTAGTGATCATGTTACAAATTAGGGAAAGTTGTTTACATGTCATGTGTATATGTTGTTTATGTTTGTCCCCATTAATATGAAAAATGAATTGGAATTATTATATTATAGTTAGGGCCCTCTTTATCCCATCATAGTAGGTCTCATGTAAATAGTATTGATGGTTCATGTGGTTATTTAACTAGTATAATACTCATGATTATGTTTTATTATGGAATTATTTATTCAGATCTTATTCCTTCCATAATGTGTTCAAGTTTATTGTTAAAGGAATTTGTTTTTAGTTATTCACCGTGCCTAATTTTTATTTTTATGATATCTTCTATTGTATTTCTTACCCTTACTGAGCATTTGAGATCACCCATTTCTTATGTTTCTTTTTCTCAGGACATGAAGAGGTTTATTATGATTGAATTTAAGGGATAATCTTAGAGTGGTGGATGTTCTCGATGGAACTTATATGTTTTATTTCATTTCAAATTGTAATGTTGAAATTATATATATATATTGTTTCCAAAGATACTAAACTACACAATCCTTTGGGATTTGGTTCCTTGTAATCATGCCAATGAATTGTAATAAGTCACCAGCTCTAGGAAACTGGGGTCGGGTCTTTACAGTTGGTATCAGAGTAAATTTAGTAGAAAACTTGGAAACTATATTTATAAATTGTACATAAGGGAAAAACCCCTAATATAGTCTTTGAGGATAAACATACAAGAGCATCCTATAATCTTGGTAAGGAATAGATTATGTGGATCTTTCTAGAAAATGCAACCATGTCTAGATATTACAAGTGGACGTGGTTCTGGCACAGATGCACCTAGGAGTGAAAACTATGAAAATGAGTTTTTAGCTTGACCCAGGGTATCCTAGTACCTGACAACAGGCCTTACTACGCACCTAGTTTGACACTATTAGGAGATGGGCTTAGGATAATTCACATTTTCTTTACAATCCATTATGAAGGATTCAAATGTAATTTTTTCCACAAAGAAACCATGTTTCTGATTATTGGATTATCCATGCATAGGGTTTCAATTTATGATAAGTATTTTGCTAAGTTGAGATTATAGATTATGATTCATAACCTAATCTAGTGTATGCCATTATTTAGAAATGGTTCCTAGTGGAAGGAATGGAAACCACATGAATACACGTATCCCATGTATAGATTTCCCTCATGTGTAAGATAATGATGTTGGATCTGGAACTGTGATAGGTGCGGAGCAAATAATAAATATACTGGGAAAAATTACTTAGGTTATGAATAATAACCTTACCTATATGGAGAATCTGGATCCATAATGTGGAGGAGCTATGTTATATCACTTTATGTGACAATAGTCTCCATTATTTAATGGGACTACAAACCCATTCATAGAAGAGCATTGGATAAGTACCTTAGAGAAGATATTTCTTACCTTGGGAAGTAAGGAAAGGGAGAAGGTTTTCATGGTAGTTTATCATCTGTTAGGATATTTTGATCAATTTTGGTGACTAATTCAAAACACAAAGTATGAGGAAGAGATAGAAAATGGGGAATGGAGTGAATTTAAGGAACTTTTCTTGGCGAAATATTTTCCTCATGAATAGTGAGTGGATTTGGAAAGGCAATTTCTAAATTTTAGGAAAAAGGAAGATGAGAATGTTGCAAAGTATTATTATAACTTCACAAGGTTATCAAGGCTTGTTGTGGACTATATACATAATCCAAGGAGAAACATTGATCGATTATTTTATGGCCTAAATCTAATCCTCTATAGGGCATTGTTCTGCCAAACTTTCTTGTCATGTGAATATATAGTCTCATGTACTATTAAGATGGAAAAGGAGTTCTCTATGTCATATAACTTTAAAGGAAATAAAGAGAAGAATAGGGTTGCTATAAACTCTAGAAAAGGAAATAAGGAAATGGGGAAGAATGGAAGAGTTTACTATCCACCCTATGATAATTGTGGAAGGATAAACCCTAGTGCTTGTTTGAAAAGAAAATGGATGTTCTATAAGTGTGGACAGAAATTCCATCATGCTCGTGTTTACAAGGGGAAGAAAGACACTATTAATATTAAATGTAATAATTGTAGGGAGATAGGATAGTATTCCAATGATTGTCCAATTCATCAAGGAAACGTGCCTCAGAAATGGAAATGGAGTAAGGACGAGATTATGCAATCACAACTGCTGATATTGAAGTTCCTAATGAAGTGGGGGCAGGTGCTATAATTGTTTCCTCAAACTTAGCAAATGATTTATTTGATTCAAAATCATTCCATTATTTCATATCTTCCTAGTTTTCCAAGAAAATTAGATATTTACAATTTGATTTAATAAGGGAGTTATAAGTCAAAACACCTAAGGGAAGTATCATTGCAATAAAGATGTGTCAGGAAGTCCCCATTATGGCATATAAACATTATTTATCTACTGATTTTATTGTTTTACCCATGATTGACTTTAATATAATCCACATTATGGATTGGCTTTCAAACCATGATGTGAAAATAAATTGCAAGAAGAATTATGTTTCAATTTTTGAGGATGATGTGGAATTATTTATCATTTGGGTAGAAACATCATCATCTGATTCTCATCTAGATACACCCCCAATAGACTTACTGAATTCAATTATTGGGGAGGAAGGGAATGAAATAACAATGTGTAAGGAAAATAATGTTCAAATATAGTATGTACCTATTGTGTAAGAATATGTTGATTTTTTTCAGAGGATTTATATAGACATCCTACAGAGCAGAAAATTGAGTTTTCCATTTACATAATTCCTTATTCAAGGACCATATCAAAGACACCTTATAGAATGTCCACTATGGAATTAGTGTAATTGAAGAAACAACTAGACGAATTGAGTGATAAAGGATTTATTCTCCCTAGTGTTTCTCCATGGGGAGTCCCTGTTCTTTTCGTTAAGAAAAATTATTGATCTATGAGGTTGTGAATTGACTACAATGATATCAAGCTATAAAAATAAAGAACAGGTATCCCCTACCTCGCATTGATTATTTATTGATCAACATTATAGAGCTCAATATTTTTCAAATATTGAACTTCGATCTGGATATCATAAGTTGCTTTTGAGGATGGAAAAAATTCCAAAAATAGCATTTTGAACCAGGTATGGGCATTACGAGTTTATAGTAATGCATTTTGTACTGACTAATTCACCCTTTGTTTTCATGGATCTACTTAATAGAGTTTTCAAGGAATATATTGATGAATTTATGGTGGTATTTATTGATGATATCTTCTTATACTCCAATATCTATGAAGATCGTTAAAATCACTTGCGCATTATTATGAAGACGCTCAGTAGAAATGAATTATATGGAAAGTTTAGAAAGTGTGAATTTTGGATTCAATGAGTTTCCTTTATTCGGAACATTATCTCTAAAAATGAAATATCTTTTGATTCTATGAAGACAAATTCTTTTCAATAATGGACTAATCCAAGTAACATAACTGAGGTACGTATATTTATTAGCTTAGTAGGTTATTATTAGCATTTTGTTCAAAACTTCCCCCGTTTAGACAACCCGATGACGAATCTTAGACGTAAAGGGGTAATGTTTGTATGTAAAAAAAAGAATATGATGATTGTTTCAAATAATTGAAGAGGAGATTAGTGAATGCACAAATCCTAACTCTACAATCGGGGAATTATGGGTTTGTGATCTATAGTGATGCATCAAAGAAAGGCATGTTTGTGTCCTTGTAAAAAATGATAGAGTCATTTACAATGTGCCAAGGAAGTTAAAAATTCATGAACAAAATTATCCTATTCATGATCCTGAGTTAGAAGTGGTAATATTTAATCTAAAGATATGGAGATTTTATCTCTATAGTGAAAAATGTGAGATATATACATATCATAAGAGTCCAAAATATATCTTCTCATAGAAAGAACTCAACATGAGGCAAAGGTAATGGATTGAACTAGTCAGTGATTATGATTTTTCCATACAATACTACCTAGGAAAGGAAAATAAGGAAGTTGATGCATTGAATAGGAAGGATCATGGAGGTCTCAACAATATGAGGATTGACAAGGATCTATTTTACATAGACCTAGTTAGGATGGGTATGGTAATTATAAAAGAAGGTGAAACATAAATACTTCTTCAAATGGTTTCCCAACCATCTTTATGGGAAATAATTAAAGTTGCACAGTCACATGCCAAGAATCTTTAAAATAAAATTAATGCTATGAAAGATGGGGATTTGGCTGACTTTATGTGTGAAGATGGAATTCTGAAATTTGAGAATAGGTTATATATTCCCTCTATACCAGAGATGAAAAGGGAGTTATTGGATTATGCTCAAATCTCAAATTTCTCTATACACCCTGGTAGCACTAAAATGTATAGTGATTTGAAAGAAAAATTCTGGTGGGATAACATGAAGAGGGAAATCACTGATTATGTGTCAAGATGTTTAATCTATTAATAAGTGAAGGGCGAATGACAACATACTAGGGGATTCATGCAACCTATACCTATTCCTACCTGGAAATGGGATGAAATCACCATGGATTTTGTCACTCGATTACCCAAAACTCTAAAAAATAATGATGCTATGTGGGAAATTGTGCATCGACTTATGAAATCTTCACATTTCCTCTCTAAAAGAGAAGATTTTCAACTGGAACACCTATCATGACTCAATATCAATGAAATTGTGAGAATTCCTGGACCGCATCTCTTAATTGTTTCTGATCAAGATCCCTGATTTTAATCAAAATTATAGATAAGAATTCAGAAATAGTAGGATACTGAGCTTTGATTGAGTACTATTTATCACCAACAAACTGATGAGCAATCAGAAAGGATAATACAAACCTTAGAATACATGTTTAGATCATGTGTAATTTACTATCAAGGTATTTGGGAACAATATTTACCTTTCGTGGAGTTTTCCTACAATAAAAGTTTCCATTTAAATATTCAAATGGAACCCTATAACGCATTTTATGGAAAGAGATGACGTCCACCAATATATTGGGATGAAATCGTTTAAAGGAATCTTGTGGGTTCAAAGCTTTTGGATGAAACAATAGTGAAGGTAAAGAATATTCAAGGCCATATCAAAGAAACTCAAAGTAGACAATAAATCTATGTAGATAATAAAAGGAAGGGTTTATAATTTCATACGGGAGATTATGTTTTCTCAAAAGTACCTCCAAGGAAGGGTGTTATAAGATTTAGGAAGAAAGGGAAATAGATCCCCAGGTACATAGTAACTTTTCAAATTATTGAGAGAGTTGGAGTCGTTGCATATCATTGGGTTATGCCACCTAGCCAATCTAAAGTATGCAATGTGTTCCATGTCTCATGGTTGAGAAAGTACACGCTAGACCCAATGAATTTCCTTACTTCTAAAGGTATAAAATTTTTTGGGACCAAGTTGGATAGAGAAGGAAGTAAGTAGAGTTTGCAGTTACAGAGTGTTGTCTTTTATTGTCAAAGAAGATAAATAAATTCACTTTGTAAAGTACTTGAAAACCAGACGATGATTTTCTGATATGTATTTCACAAATATCATAAGTTAGGAGAACATGTGATGCAAGCCTTATTAAGTAAAGGGGGAGACATGATGATGTCATTCATATATATTCTTGATTGGAAGGAATGATATTGCTGGAAGATAGAGAAGTTTCAGTGTTTCCCATTGTAAATATGACGATGCTAAAGTTGTTTGATCAAAGGATACATATCACAATAGTTGATTTCTTGATGAAAGCAGAAGAATGGATATGGGATGTAGTGAAGAGAGAAATGACAAAGGAACTGGCAATATGGAGGTGGCACAAAAGAGCATTTTAAGGTGGATTGCTATGTTACATGCAGGTTTTAATATGGATTGGAATGTTGCACGCAAGTGGAGTTCCATGATCTGAACATCAAAATCTGGAAAAGGATTGGCTTTTGCTCAAGATTGGTTTTTCGTACATATTCAATTGTGCATAAGATTGTTCTCACCAACTTCTTGGTAAGAAATTGAAGATTTGAACTTTAGATAATATACATATTCAATTGTAAAGAAATACTGAAATACTGCAATTCCCTATTTTTTCTAAGAGGGTTCACACACACTTGAGAATTTTTTTACAAGTGTTACACGAGTGTAAGGTTATATCCTACTCATTTTATTCCACATAAAAGGATTTTTTTTCCAGTGGATTTTGGGGTACTCGATTGTTTTCATACCATACAAAGGACGTAGCTACTCTTGTTGAGTAGTGAACCTTGTAAATCTTGTGTTCATGTGGTTGTGTGTGTTCATCGAGGAAGAAACTCTTTAACATGAGGTAAAGGTTGTTTCAAAAAGAAGGAAATATAAAAATGAAAAGATATCACATATTCACCCCCTCCCCCTCTCTGTGATACTTGGATCCTAACTGGGAACTTCAGAATTGGAACCCATTCTCTCTTACTATGAAGAGCCTATCCAGATTCTGGACACTAAAGAACAATTGTTGAGAAATAGAACAGCTCAGGAAGTAAATATACTTTGGAAAAATCATAAAATCGAATATCCAACATGGGAGCCTGAGGATATTTTATTGAATAACTATCCAAATCTTTTATGAGGTAACATTCTGGTAATTTCAAGGATGAAATTTTTGTAAGGAGGGGATAATGTAACACCCCCAGATTTTTCAAATAAATTTAATATTGAATTTATAAAATACAAAGTCTCTTCATAACACCATTTTTTTATATCCTAGCAAGTAAACATAATTTTTCCACCTCTGTGATTTGAATTTTGAAAAATTGACATACACGGTTGCGTTCAGTACAATATTTATAGTCTGATAGAATCAACTTATTTTTTGATGAATAGGAACATACACTTATGAATAGTAACATACCCTTATTAATAGTAATGAATAGTAAATCTTCTAAAAAATAGAAACTTCACACATGAATGTATAAATACAATTTAGACATTTTATAAGTGAAAAACAAGCATAATATAAGTATTGGTATTTTTATATGTCATAAATATTTTAATTAAAATTTTATGATTAATTTAATAATTTAAAATGGAAATTTATTTTCATAAAATATAATCATAAATTGTTATTTTATTGTCTTATGGTTATAAGATAATGTTATGGGACCTTGATTAATTTTTCAAGGTGTTATAAAATGAGTTATAGTTTTAATGTTTTTTTTTCAATAAATTATGATTTTATTTAAAAATTAAATTAAAAATATTCAGAAACTTATTTTCAAAAAATGGATTTCATTTTTAAATTATATACATTTAAAAATGTTTGGGGAAGATTTTTTGGTATTTTTCTAAAATACTTGAATTTTGGGTGAATAGTAAAATACCATAATTTACGATAAATGCTAAATACATGATTTATTGGGTCACAAGTGATATAAGGCTGATGTAAGCCCACTAGTTTCGAACTCACATGAACTTATTACTATTATGGGTCACATTAATTGACACTATTGGTTGTCTTGAGAGAAATAATAAAATAATTAATAAAATATTCTCAAATTGTGCCTCTCCACTATAACCCCCCCCCCCCCGCACTCCCTCTTCTCTTCACTCCTGTCAAGCATTGTTACTTGTCTAAATTATGCTCAAATATAATCCCAAAATCCTCCCCCAAGTCCATAAGCTCTTGGTCTCATAAAAACACCAAAACCCCTCCCCTAAATAGGCTATCAAGGAAAATTACTTCAAGAGGTAAATTCCTCTTTTCATTTCTTTTATTTCAAGTTCGTTTCTTTTATTTTTATTTCATAACCTACCTTAATACAAATATTGTGATAACTCCAGTACCATACTTTTAATATAATTTTTTTATGATAAATTAATAATTCTTCATCATCTTCCCTTTCCCCTTCTTTTATACAAGAAATGAAAACATCATCTAATATGTGTTAATTTATCACATTTAGGGACGACGGGTTTTCAATTTCTATTAAAATCTTCAATTATAGTCATCATACCATTTATATGGTTAAAACAGACTCTAATATATTTATTATAACTTATTTAAGGTTATATAATCGTTTTTTACACATTATATTAATTTATAAATCAAAATGAATTTGTTGGGATCAGGAACAGCCAATTAACCCAAACAATTGTCATTAAAGTTTTATATAATGATTAATCTTCAATCCCAATAACCAAATAAATTTTATGAAAATGTAATCTTATGGTTGTTTACTAATAACATATAACTTCTATTCGGAACAACCATTCTCATTTTACATGATTATACATAAATGAATATAAGTAAATTGATCTTGAAAACTAAAGAAGAAAACACTCCCAAACAATGAAATTGAATCTATTAAACCATCAAAAGACCATTAATGAACCTAATATGGTTATAAAAAATCGTTTAAATTTAGAAAAAAAATTGAATTATTAATTTATGAACATAAATTTGATTATTCATGTCATTAAGATCAAGTGAAGAACACCTTTGAACTTAAGTGTTTTTCTACCTGAACCTCCATTTTCATTCGGGTTATTCTTATTCTCTATCTACTTCAATTAAATTATTATTTATTCATATTTAATACTCATATATTATGTGATAATGTTCAATATACATGTACCAACCATAATCCAAATTTAATTTATGGGGATTTAAATGTTTTAAAAGGATCTTTCAAAAATGTTTCCCGAAATACAAGCCCAATTCAAGGGAATTTATAAATTCTTACCTATTTTCAAGGGAAATCTATAATATTTTTTTAGAAACCATTACCTCTCTAAAATAATTCATTATATTATTAAAAATACTATCTTACTTCACTTATGGTTTTACAAAAATACTTTTTCAAAATAACTCCTCTTTTCAAAGTAAAAGAGTATTTATCTCAAGAATTACTCGATGATTTTATAAGATTATTTTCATCTATTTTAATACTCTTTAGTATTCTTATGTATTATTGGCACTAATATTCCATGATATAATATTCCATACTATATTTAATGTTTTATTATCAATTTTACTGTGGATGTTCTATTTTTATACCATTCATATTACCACTCAGAATGGTTAGTGATTATGTTAGAGATTGGGGAAAGTTATTTACATCTCATGTGTATATGTTATTTATGTTTATCCCCATTCATATGAGAAATGAATTGGACTTATTATATGATATTTGGGTCCCTCTATATCCCCTCTATGCATTGGTAAGTATAATAAGAAACTAGATAGGGACTTGGTTGAGACCTTTCCCATTTTTAGATGTGGTTTTGGCCGAGGCCTTAATCATTTTTAGATATCTTGATTGAGGCCTTGAAAATATGTTTTAGAATTTCTATAATATGCATTTTCCTATTTATAAAAATATTATTTATGGTTCATGTGGTCATTAGACTCATAGAATACCCATGATTTTGTTTTATTATGGCGTTATTTATCCATCTCTTATTCCATACATAATGTGTTCAAGTTTATTGTTAAAGGAATGTGTTTTTAGTTATTCACCATGCCTAATATTTATGTTTATGATATATTTCTCTGTATTTAATAACCTTAATAATCATTTTATCTCACCCCTTTCTTATGTTTCATTTTCTCAGGACATGAAGAATTTTATAATGATTGACTTTTAGGGATAATCTTAGAGTGGTGGATGTTCCCAAAAGAACTTATTTTTTGTATTTCATTTCAAGTTGTATTGTTGAACATATGTATGTATCTTATTTCCAAATCTACTAAACTACTCGGACCTTTGGGATTTTTTTCCTTATAATCATTCCAATGTAATTTAATAAGGCACCAACATCGGGCAACTGGGGTCGGGTCTTTACATTTACTTTTTGGTAAATCTGGTGATTGAGGTGTCTAAGGTAATTCTAGAGGTTTTTAGAGGAGGAAGTGAAGGGTTATGAGGTTTTTTTTATAATATGGGTGTTTGTAATGTTGAAGGTATCACTTGATAGTATCACACTATCATTATCACCTAACAGTATTACACTTGTAGTAGCACCCGATGGTAGCACATTGGTGACAACACCTGATCATAGCACCCTAGTGGAAGTACTTGGAAATAGAACCAAACGGCATCACACTATTAGTATAACCTAATGTAATCATACTAAAGGTTGAACCATTTGGAATAAAACTAGAAGTAGCACCTAATAGTAGCACACTAGTGGTAGCACCTCACAGTAGCGCATTGGCGATAGCACTTGATGGTAGCACACTAGCGGTAAGACCTGATGGTAGCGCACTGGTGGTAACACAAAATCATACCATACTGATGGTATCACACTAGTAGTTGCATCTGATGGTAGATTTTAATGGTAGCACCCAATAGTAGTATTTTCTATATTTTCTAGAATTACTAGTTTTTTCCTTTTGATGTCAATTTTGAAAAAAAATATTTAAAGCCTAAATTAATGAAATTAAAAATCTGTTTTAATAAAGGATAATTATATCTTCAATTTCTTAAAATTATAGAGCCTTTTAAATAGTTATACCACATATATTAAATGATATCTTCCTTTAGTGGTCAATTAAAACCATATCAAATCCCACTTGTTTTTTATATATCCATTATAAATAAATGATCTTTCTTTCATTCTTTCCAGATTTCTTTCTCTTAAGATATGAGGTTCTCTATACTTTTCCCCTAGAGTTATGGAACTTTATTGTTGTAGTTGGTTTGAGTTCCCTATGGGTGGTTTCCTCCTATGTGTGTACCCCCTATTTTTGGTTAAACAAATTTTGTAAAGCTTCTTTCTTCTTGGTTGGTGGATTCCTTCATTTTCATCATTTGTATCATGTGGGATGGGTTTATAATTCTATCAAAAAAATTGGAATATGATTAAATATTTATTAATAAATATAAATTAATCAATTTAATTTAATTTAAGTTTAAGTGGAATGAAATTCTTCTTTTTTCTACTTTGATATTATTATTGATATTTTGAAATGTGCAAGTTAATGCCTCACTGAAAATCATGGCTCTTGTCAATATTTTCTCGCACAGTATTTTTAGTGTTACGAAACCCCTATTTTTATGATTGTTTTTTTCACCCTAAATGGAAATTGGTTAATCACTTATATTCGGTTAATGAAGATTTTTCCTTAAGAAAATTCTGCTTGTGTGAGAATGCCCTTAAAAATTAAGTGGAATTGATAAAAATACGCTCAATAAATCTGAAAAATGATATGTGACATGCGGTTTAAATTATTGTGATATGTGAATGTTTGATGGGTCGTGAGGTTGTTTGTGGGGTGGTTGGGATGGAAAGTGGGGGTGATGTAGTAGTTGTGATGAGGATGTGGATGTGGATGTGATGGTGGCTATGTGAGCTAGTTGGAATGATGATCAAAGGCTGTTTTTTGTTATAAAGTGTGGTGTTGTGCTAGTTTCCTGAGTAGTAATAGCATTAAATAAATTATAATATTGAAATTAAAATGGCATGGTCTTTTTTGAAAAATAGGTTGAAATGAATAATGGACACTTGAATCAAAATTAACTGTGTATTTTAAATGGATAATGTTTATATAGGAAATAATGTTATGGAAATGTTAATAAATGGATTGTTGAAATGGAATTGGTTGGTAAATGGGAAATATATAAAATAACTGAATTTATAAGGAAAGGGTGGAATGTGAAATGTGAAGTGTGGCTTGTTTTTTTGGTGTTTTTATTTAGTTATGTCAACAAAAGTGGTGATGTTGTGAGTCTAGGTGGTGATGTTGGGAGTTGATTAATTTTTTTTTTAATCTATATTTTTTTCTATGTGAGGACATATCTATATATATTCCTTGTATATTCCTTGTTATTTTCTATATGCACCCTACCCACAAAGGGAACCATGTCTTGACACCCATATATGTATATGGTTGTGTTTTTACCAACATCCCACTGATGAGGATGGATAGCTAGCTACCCACACTTTCCCGATCTCTCTTCTATACATTGATTAAATGCATGGGTAATAGTAGTAAGAATTCAAAAGTGAACTATTGATAAGATGATATGGCTTATGGTGGGGGTCATTCATGGTAGGAGGAGGACACGATGTTGATTTACAACATGTTCATGATACCCTACTACTCTATTTATTCCATGGTCAAAGTGTCTTTGGGTGAGATGTCATGTGATGACCACATTGTGGGGTGGTGAGAGGTGATGTGAAAATCTTGTTGTGTGTTGGTGAGAGATGATGTGGTGGATCAGTTTTCTTCAAGAAATATGTTTTGTAATGACCATTCTATGGGGAAATGCAACGCAACTGTGATACAAAACATATAGAAGCACCTGTACATATGATTTTAGGGTGTGAAAGTGGAAAACAGTGGGAAAGTAGTGAAGGGTACCCTATATTGATATGATTAATATTATGATATTATACTTTGATGCATTATTTGGTGAGAATTTCATAGTGAGGATGGGATTGGTTAGCTGACCTCATTAGGTGTTTTTTGGTTCTATTGTTTACTCACTGGTTCATTAGTATACTTTCTTCTCATTTGCATGAAGGACATTGGTAACCCTAATGAGTATACTTTTATGCTAAACCTATGTATATAAAATATTCTTCAGGTTTCTAGGAGGATTATATGGACTGTGATGGGAATTACTAGCTCAAATGACCAGATAGTTGTTGTGATGTTGCCTTATCTTTTGTTTTGGTACTATTTTTGGAGACTTTTATCTATTCTATACACACATGAACTGTTTGATGATTTTGTTTTTATTTATATTATTTCATGGAGTTTATTATGTTTTATTAATCTTATCTCCTGGTCTTGTTTTATTATATATTTTAATTCCTCGCATATCATGAGATTTGTATACCCTCGGTGCTAGTCTCCAACCCAGGGCCTGTATGAGGTGGGACTCGGGGGGTCATTTTTTTCCTTACTTCATTGTCCTCCTACAAGGGTTACCTTTGGAGGGAGAGGGTCATAACAGATTTGTATCAAAGGTTATGGTTGATGGATTGGATGGATTTTTTAATTAGGCACTTGAGGATTCTGTGGGTTGGTAAGGAAATGATGTCAGGTAATCTTGGTTTATGACATTGTTCAAGAAGACCATCTAGGACACGGTATTTTAGGGCCCTATTTATCTAGTGTAGGGACTCTAAGGTTATTGAATGACCAAGTGAGGTGACACCAATTATAGGGTAGAGACAAAGGAGAGGTATATGCATCATGATGATTTTTTTCCTATCTAAATTTTTGTGGTTTTGGTGAATATAAAATGAATAAAATAAATCTTAATAAAATTATATACAATATGGATTAAGAAATATTTATTTCCATCTTAGTTATAGATCATGGTCATCATATATATGAGTTTCAGGTGATGGAAGTTCATCATGCTATCCTAGTTGATCATTAGAGGGTTGATCTGGTAGAAGAGGAGCATCATTGGTAGAGGATGTTACACACTTTTCAATGGAAGGATTTGAGGAAGTATGAGGGTATCATTTTCCATGTAGAGATAGATTGGTTTTTGAATGATCTAGAGATCTATTTTGGTTTAATACAGGTCAGGTCTAAGTACTGGGTCCCATTAGATGTCAATCAAATGTGGGGAACTATGCATTAGTGGTTTAAATTTTTCTTAGGAACGAATAAGGAGTCATATGTGTTGTGTTCATATTTCTAGAGGGATTTTCATTAAGATTTTCTATCATCAACCATGAAGGTATTGAATAGGAAAAATTTTCTCTCTCTTTAGTAAGGGATCATGTCAGGACAATAGTTTGGGATCAGGTTTAAGGATCTATTGTGTTTTTTACCTAAACTTTTTCTTGATGAGGATTGTCATTTTTAGTACCTGTAGGAGGGACTATGTCCTTTCTATAAAGTATGTAGTGACTCCATTTATGTTTCCAACGTACTTGAAAGTTCATAAGGAGGAGGTGGTGATATATTGCATGAACTTGTAGGGATATTTACCAAGGTATAGGGGCCAAAAAATTTCCTCAAGGTGTGGAGTTTCTAGCATTAGTTTTTAGTTTCTAGAGACTTTGAGGTTTTGGACAACAAATATTTCATCTCATTAGAATCCTTTTCAACCTTATGGAGCCAGTGGTTTTCATTCTTTTATTAAGGGATAATGGCTAATGTTCTTTGTCTATGGGGTTCATAGAAATCCCCAAAACCAGAGCCTGGAGGTTTTTTGAGATTAGTTTTTTGGGAGAGGTAAAATTAACATCCTCCATAGAATTAGTTTCTAATGATTCCATTTCAGTAGCATTGAAAGCAGGCATATGACCTGCCGAGAGGATAAGTAATAGTTAAAGGTCGGCCTAAGGAATTTACTTATATTTAGGTTCCTAGAAATAACTGTGGTCATGGATGTGTCCATCAGTAGATAGGTAGAGGATATGGGCATGGTCAGTTTCATGTAGTGGAGGTGGTAGTTTTATAGGATCTAGGGATCATTAGAGGTATGATAAGTTTGTTTTGTACCCTTGTTTTTACCTTATTTAATTCCAAATCTTTTTACTCTTTGGTTTCACCCAATTTATTTCATTCTTTAGAACTAGACATAGAGAGGCTTTTCATTCCCCTTGTTTTGAAAAATCCAGTCATATTCCATACCATCATGTTTGATTTGTTCTGGGGATGTAGACTGATGATGGGGCCACATCAGTAATGAGGGGATCTTTTCATTCTTTAAATGAAGTCATATTATGTCAATCATAGAATAAAACAGTTGTATTCTATGCATGCAATTATCAACTTCTTCTATAAGAGAGTTGTATTCTTGGATGTGGATGTCTGGTGTGAAAATTTTATTGGTGATCAGATTCATCAGGTGGGTAGCAGACACGTGGAGCTCCTTATTTATTTGATGTCCAAGATGTCTATGGAATTAGCAAAGGCTGGGATGGTGAAGGTTATCGTGGTTATCCAGGAGTTTTTATATGTTTTTAATAAGGAGGTTATGACACTACTCCCTCAACATGATGTTGAGTAGGAGATAAATCGGATGCCTATTTCTTCTCTGATTTTAACAGATCCCTATCAGATAGAATCCTCTAAGTTGCAAGATTTGAGAATTTAGATATATGAACTAGTGTAGAAAGGTTTCATCTGACCTAGTGTGTCACTGTGGGATGATCTATTGTTATTTTTCAACATGTTAGATGGTATTATATTGAATTTCATAAAAAACTATAGGTTAAACTTAGTGATGATCAAGAATCCTTATCTTCTTCTGAGGAATGACAATCTTTTTGAACAGTTGAGGGGATCTAGTTAGTTGACTAGAATCAATATATGGTTTAGATATCACTAATTGAGGTTGAAGTATGATGTTGTATCAAATAATTCCTTCAAATATAGGTATGGGAACTTTATGTTTGTGGTCATTTTGTTCGGTGTCATGAATTCACCAATTCTTTTCATGGAGACTAATGAACTCGGTGTCCTATGAATTCATGGACCAGTTCATAGTCATGTTCATCAAAGAAATATTGATCTACTCAAGGTCGGAGGATGATCATGTCTATCATATCATTTCCATCCTATAGGTTATTTGATTCCACCATATCTATGGAATTTTGTTCATTTGTAAGTTCTTGATATGAGGGGTGCATTTCCTTGGGCATGTGGCATCTGAGTAGGGAGCATTCATGGACTCATCAAAGGTTAGGAAGTTTTTTCTTTGGTAGTACCCAAGAACATGGAAGAGGTTCACAGATTCCTTGGTATCATAGGCTATTACCATATGTTTTTATCTAATTTCTCATGGCTTGTGTCCCCGTTGATAGATTTTACTATGAAGGACCAGGATTTTATCTAGATTGATCAGTGTTAGGAGGTGTTTAACTACTTGAACAGGAAGTTAGACAGTGCTCTAGTTCTCCAGTTTCCAGCATAAAGGGTGATGTTTTAGGTGTTTTTTGACACTTCCTATATGTTATTAGTATGTGTTCTAATGCAAAAGAAAGTGGTGATCTCATATGGGTTAATGTAGTTACATCCCCATGATCATAACTATTCATCCAAGGATCTAGAGCTACCAGTGGTTGTGTTTTCACTGAATATTTGGTAATATAACCTCATTGGGTAATTCTTTACAGTCTTCATGAATCACAGTAGATTGAGGTATGTATTTTATTAGTGTTATATGAATATATGAAAGTAGAGGTGGATATAATTTCTTCATGACTATGATTTTGATATCTTCTACACATTAGTAAAGAATATTATAATGGTCGATGCTTTGATCAGAAATTCATAGAAGGATGTGGTTTAGGAGTCTAGGGATGCTTGGAAATTGATGGAAGAGTTAGTATCCAGGTAATTAGATGTGAGGGTGGTTGATGTTTGAGGTTTATTTTTTTATTTTCTAGTGTATTCCTATATGATGCGGCAGTTGGAGGAGTTGTAGTCAGGAGACTCAAAGCCAAAGGTGATGAATGATCATTTTGGACATAGTGATGCTTCAGAGGGATGGATGGAGGGTCGCCAAAACTGAATTTTATTTCACAAGATATTTTTTTATCGGATAGTGATTCTTAGAAGAGTTCTCTATGATATTTATATCCCACCTTTAGAGGTACACCCATGAGTGTCTAATGCAGTTTTGGAATCTTCGGATAAAACACCCGGTGGTAGATTTTGTGTCTCGGTGTCTGTTTTTTCAATAGGTAAAGGTTTAGAATCATGTTCTTGTATGTTTAATACATCCCTTTGATTTTCCTAAGAAAAAATGGGATGACATCTTAATGAAATTCATCATAGGATTACCCTAATCTTCGATAGGTTGTGATTCTATTTGGGTCATTGTGGATCAGTTGATGAAATTACCCCACTTTCTAGAGATCAAGGAGTTGGGTTCCATGGATGTTTTGGTAATGGGGTATATGGATGAGGTGGTATAGTTTCATGAAATTATGAGGTCCATTATCTTATATCAATATTAAAATTTTACTATTTGAGTCTATAGCATATTTTAATTTGCTTTTGGCACTCAATTTCACCATAACATTGCTTTCTACCCTTATATGGACTGAAAAATGGATCGACTATCCATATGCTAGAGGATATATTACAATACAGTATCTTAGAGTTTTTTAGATCTTGGGTAAATCATTTTCCTTTACTGGATTTTTAAAACAACCACATCTATCATTCAGTCATTGGAATGGCCCTGTTTGAGACACTATATGGGCAATCGTGTTATCCTACATTGTGATGGGATGAGGTTAAGGAGTTAGCAATTCTTGGACTTAATGTGGTGAAGATCATGACAGAGAAACTTTAGTCGGTTTGAGAGGGGATAAAAGTATTATAGGATTGAAATAAGTCTTATGTTTATCATAATAGGAGGCCATTGGATTTCGAGTTTGGAGACCAAATGTTATTTAAGGTTTCCCTTCAACATGGGAAATGGATGTTTCGAAAGGGGAGTAAGCTCTTGACGGGGTTTATTAGTCCCTTTGATGTGTTGGGTGCATTGAATAAGTGGATTATCGGTTGGAACTTCTACTAAAACTAGACCATATCCACAACTTCTTCCACATATCTCAACTAAATTAGTAACTTCATGATGATTCTCATGTCATTGACTGGAGATAATTAGATATTGATGATAACATTATGTTCTTGGAGTGATCAGTAGATATCCAGGATCATTGAGAGAAGGTAATGTGAGGATGAATCATTCCATTGATTTTTTTTTGTGTATACATGGTGGCCTAGAGTAGATTACTTTGGAGTAGACATGCAGATATGTTCCTAGTACCCAAATTTGTTTTGAGTTGTTTTAAGCAACGACTCTCCTTTTTGTGTTTTGATGTGATTTTTTGACCTTATTGTTTTATATGAGATGTGATTATTCTTTTTTTATATGATATGAAATTAAGTATTCAATGCATATAATTTATGGAAAACTTGAATCATAATCAAGATTTGTTATACTTTGAAGTGATTGAAATTTCATGGGTGAGTTAGTGTCTCACAAATTCAAGATTATCTTGAAATTGGAGAGGTAATATCTTGATTTATATGCTCGAGTATCTATTTTGAGGTGGTTTTGGTAGTTTTTTTCTTGCCCATATGGAGGATGATATGGTAATAAATTGGTTGTATGAGTTGGTGTGAATGTTTTTTTTTTGGTTGGTGAGTTTGTTTAGTGGTGTTGTTTTGGATGTAACAAGATCCATGATAGCTATTTCTAGGGATGGATGTTTTGGAATCTTACCTCTTTTCTTTTGGGTTAGTTTTAATTCTCAAGGGAGAGAATATTTTTAGAGGCATATGATGTAATGGATTAGGCCTTATAGTTAATTAGTTTTGAGAAATCTATTGATTCAGGTGTTTGAATGAAAATTAGAGGTGTTTGGAGGAGGAATGGAGGACTTTGGGGGTGTTTTGGGGGAAAAGGGGTGTTTTGAAGTTTGACGGTAGCACCTGATGGTAGGAAACTAACGATGGGAAATTAGTGGTAGCACCTAATAGTAGAACCTAAAATTAGAAAACTGGTGGTAGCAGTTGAAGATAGCACCCCTATGGTAACACCTATATGTAGTACATAATGATAGGACACTGGTGGTATCATATGATGATATCACACGGGTGGTTTCACTTGATGGTAGCACACTTGTGGTAGCACCATACGGTAGTTCATTGGCGATAATACTTGATGGTAGCACCTGAAAATAGCACATCGGTGGAAGAACCTAATGGAATATTCTAATAATAGCACCTAATAGTATCACCGAATAGTATCTTTTTCCAGATTTTCCATAATTTCTAGTTTTTTCCTTTTGTTGTATTTATAATTAAAAATGGTTTTAAAACCTTAATAGATGCAATTAAAATCCATTTTAAATGAGGATAATTATTCATTCCACTTTTTTAAAAAATTCATTTCCTTTTAAATGGATATACCACAAAGAGTTGATGAGATTTAACTTTAGTGGTCAATTAAAACCACATCAATTCCCACTAGTTTAATATATATTCATTCTAAAGTGAATATCTTTCCTTCATTATTTCTGGATTTATTTATCTTGATATTATAGGTTCTTTATACTTTTCTCTTTGAGTCATGAAACTATGTTACTATAGTTGGTTTGAGTTCCCTATAGGTGGTTTCCTCCTGTGCACAGGCCCCATGTTTTTAGTGAAAAAAATGTGGATAATGATTATTTTTTAGGTATGGGTATTCCTCCATTTCTCATCTGTTGTATCAAGAGGTATGGGTTTATAATTTTTTTAACTTTTGGGAATATAGTTATATTTGTCTTAAAAATGATAATTAATCAGTTAAATTGAATTGAAGGGGAAGGGAAATGAAATATGATTTTTTTTTATATATTTTATATTATTATTGATATTGTTAAATATACAATATAATTCCCCGCTAAAAATCATGGTCATTGGGGTTGTTTCTTACACTGTATTTGTGATATTATAGAACCCTTGTTTTTTATTTGATTGTGTGTTATCACCCTAAATGTAAATTGGTTAATCACTTATATCTAGTTAATGAATTGGTTTCCCATGTAAAAATTTTCTTGTTTGATAATACCCTTAAAATTTAAGTGTGATTGATAAAAACCACCTTGGTTAATTTTCAAATGATATGTGATGTGTTGTTGAATTTTTTGTGATAGGTGAATGTGTGATGGTTTGTGAGTCCATATTGTTGGGTGGTTGGGATGGAAAGTGGTGGTGATGTGGTGGTATCTAAGAGGATGTGGATGTGGCTATGGTGATGGATATGTGGTCTTGTTGTAATGAGGATGATGGGCTATTTTTTATTGTTATGTACAGTGTTATTCTAGTTTCACAATTAGTAATGGGATTAAATAAATTATAATATTGAAATTGAAATGGCTTATGATGGTTTTATAAAGGGGTTCAAATGAATAATAGACACTTGAATTGAAGTGGTATTTGAAATTTAAATGTATATTTTTTATATAGTAAATAACAGTCTCGAAATATAAATAAATGGGTTGTTGAAATAGAATTGCTTGGAAAATGGGAAATTTGGAAAATAACTGAATTTTTAGAGAAATTATTGAATGTAAAATGTTAAGTGTGTCTTGTTTGGGTGGTTTTTTCATTTAGTGGTGGAATAAAAAGTAGTAACATTATGATATTTCATTGTGATGTTGGGAATTGGTAGTTCTTTGTTGTGAATCCATAGGTTGGGATTGTGTGTGGTCATATGTATATATATACCATGTATCTTCTTTGTGATTTTATTTACACACCCCACCCATGTCAAGCACCATGTTCCAACACCCATCTGTGTATATGGGGGCATTTTTTATAATATCCTAGTGATGAGGATGGATGGATAGCTACCTTCTCATTCCTACTCTCTCTTCTAGGTGTTAATGATATACATAGGTTATGAAGGACAGAAGTGAAAATTTCACTATCATGATGATGATATGGCTTATGATGGGGGTCTTGTATGGTAGGATGAGGACACGTGGTTGATTTTCTATATGTTCACAATACCCTACTACTCTGGTTATTTCATGGACCATGTGTCTTTAGGAATGATTATATGAGATGACCATGTTGTGGGGTCGTGAGTTGTGATGTCATGACCATGTTGTGGGGAAGTGATAGGTGATGTGATATCCTATGAGTATTTTGGTGTGATGTTATGTGACGATCGCATTGTGGGGAGGTATGATTTAGTTTTCATACAAAAGAGATGGAAGTTCCATGACATACGACGTTGGGGTGTGAGAGTGTAAAATCGATTGGAAAGTGGTCCTAGGTAACCTAAATCATTATATTAAATATTATTTTATTATACATGGATGTGTTATTTGGTGAGATTTCCATGGTGTGGGTGGGCTTGGTTAACTAACCTATTTATGTGCACTTAAGTTCTATTGTTTACTCACAGGTGTATTAGTATTATTATTTCACATGTACACAATATTCTTTGGTTACCCTATTGATTATAATCATATTCTCTCCCAACTTATATATACTGTGTTTCAGGTTTCTTGGAGGATTATTTGGACTTTTTGGGCATTAATAGCTTGGATATTAGGACAGTTGATGTGTCACTTACTTAGCTTTAACTTTCATACTTGTTTTTTCAGACTTTCATATGTATCAATTTTATTTACAGATGCATTGTGGGATGATTTTGGGTTTATTTATATTATTACATGGAGTTACTTTTGGAAAATACATCCTATATTCATATCTTGTTTTCTTATAGAGGGTAATGCTTCCCATATCATGATATTTTTATACCCTCGGTGTTAGTATCCAACCAAGAACATACTATAGGTGAGAATCTAAGGTCATTATAACCCCTTCCTCATTTATGACCTAGGAGCGGTAACTTTGGAGGGAGGGTTTATGACATGGTAACTCGCACTGAGTAAGAATATCACACTACAAGGGAGGACTTATCTCAGTACACCAATGCACAACAAACATCACCACATAGGATATAATAATTCAAACCAGAAAATAATAGCAACTAGAATAATGAAATAAATTCATTTTATATAAAAATATCAAAAATGGTATGATAAGAGAAAAATCATAATGTAAGAGTCAGAATATATCCCTAACAACCCAAAAAAAAAGAAACACAAAACAACTAGAAGAAATGAAAACTTTGCATGAACTATCCTCTGGCGTGGATGTTGTCGACAACTATCACATCCAGGTAAAACTAATCTCTCACTTCAACAGTATTTTTTCCTCCTATATCGTCATCATACTCTATATTATATCTATAATACATAACATTTCTTATTAAAACTCTCATTCAATGATGGGTATAAACATACCTAGTAATATGACTTGAAACCACAGAGGAATAAATAAATGCCCTAGTATTCTCAAAACAATAGATTTAAAGGCTAATAAACATAGAAATGAGAACATGAAAACATAAACCTATATATTATTTCAAGTTATATACCCTAGGAAATAGAGTCACACATTTAACAACCTTCCCATAATAAGGATCATTCACCAGGATCAAGAGCAATATTGAAATACCTAACTAGCCTCATCACACTGAACGTAATAGGGAGCACCAACTCTATTTGACCATGTGGAGGACTCGTGCCATGGAATCTAAAAGTGAGTACCAGAACCAAGCCATAACTATAAATGATCCACACCCTAAGTAAGTGGGGGTAGTATCAAACTCTATAAACAATTGGTAGACACACTTCTTATAACCAACATGAAACTTAGGGAGTACAAAAATCTAGGGAACGCTCTACTTGTCACGCTCGAACTCTAAAATCGACTATATAGAGCTAAATCCTAAATTTTCTTATCATACCTTAAAAATATACTTAAATGACCAAATGGAAAAAATCATTAAAATATACATGTTTAAACACTTATTATGGCCTATTTACTTTTCCAAACATATCAAATAATGAATAAACCTTGAAAAACCACATTGGTAAAAAGTGGGCCACATAGAATCTCTTGGGCATGCTATGTGGCATAATAGGATAGCGGAGTGCACCCCATTCCCAGATTGTGATCACTATACATTTTTTTTTCAAGAAATCAAGTAGAATATCCCATTTCAAGTTTGGTAGACTCATCCTACTGAGCCTATCAGTTTGGCCTTCTCATCGAGCAGGTTCATGGGGTCGGGCCTATGCTTCCCAACCCACCCAGGATTAGGTTTCATTATCCCACTAGTGTGGAAGAACATTAACTAGATTCTACCAAACCTACTTGGGGAAGTTGTGTACTTTTATGATCTAGATGGATTAGGTAGCCAAGGAGCTACCCTGGTTTCACTTGTTCATCCTCCTCACACCGGGACAACCCTAGTGGTTATTGCCTCCAACCTCACCAATCTCTAATGTGGTATACACTTCATCATCACACTAACATGAACCAACCTACCTCTTCCATCCATTTCACCTCACTCTACTATCAATCTAACCCCTTTTTTCTACCCTCCACACTCACACATTACATTATCCCACTACCATGCCTAATCGAGAGAGGGAGAGAGAGGAGAGAGAGGAGTAGGAGGGAGAGCAGTTAGAGTAAGGAAAGAAAACCAATATCAATAGAATCTAATCACAAAAATATTTCCATAAATGATGGATACATTCTTTCATTCACTCCAAGTATGTGTTTGAACTGGGGTTATATGGGATAGATGTAACATACCCCCTTGTTCCTTACTAAAACATTGCTAACAACGAGTGATCATTAGTAACAAAATTAATAAATAAAAAATTGAAACTGAAAAAATAGGAACTTATAATTCTCAAGAAAAAATTTTAAATAATTACTTAATCATAAAACCATAAAAAAACAAATAAATTATTAAAATAAAAAATCCCTACCTCACATTCGGATCTATCCTTGGTTAATTTTGCATTTCCCCCTTGTATATTAGTAATTTCATGAAAGAACACATTCTTCATTAATTTTCCTATAAAGATCACATTTTCACCTAGTTATGTATTATATAAAATCATTAACTATATATTATAATGATGATTATATAGGGGAAAACTAGGTTTTGTGGTATTTAATTGAAAATACCAGAGTTGGGGTCAGTCCTGAGTCCTCCTAAAGAGAAATATAATTATGCCACATATAATGTAAACCCATCTTTTTGGACTCATTGTATGTTGGATAATTCATATTCAATGTTATTTTTAGGATATATAATCAATATACCAAAAATTCACACACACACACACTGATTATAAAAAATATATTATTTTTAATATATCATTTTTAAACCTCTGTGATGCTCAAAATGTCAAAATAATTCATTGACTGACCTAATAAATTTTATTTTAAAAATTAAAAAGCTTTAAAATAAAAAATTAGTGCCACTACATTTTAAGTGTAACCCATGTTCCAGGGTTTTTGGTGATATGGATATCTGACTACTCACCCTTCACCCCTCTCTCTTCCAAATATAGTGTGGTTTTGCGGGTATGTTGTATTGATGTGGTGATGTGGTAATGTTGTGTTAAGGGTATATGGGTGTTATATATGGTATTTGGTTGTGGTTATGTGGTTGTGAGTGTTACATGGTATGTGTTATATGGTTTTGTGAATTTGTACGGAATTATAGTGTAAGGACAAATATCATTTCGGCAAGAGCGATAATATATCAGTGGGAACATGGGTGTGTGTTTCCTTTGTATATACTATTTTGATTTATTTGTAAGATGGATTTTTTTAACAGGTTAAACAATACTAGATATTCATTTAGATCTTGTTGGATTTGGGGTTGCTAATATAAGAGTGGTTTTATTTTGGTATTTCATTATATATAACATTATATGTATTTTGGAATTTTAGATTTTTTATATTATTATATGGAGTTTATTAGGTATTATTTATATTTTTTAGTGAATTTATAAGGTTAATTCATCCCATATTGTTCGATTGTAGCTATTTTAGAACCGTTCAACTATCGTAGGAGGTCATACTCGACTTCACTACGAACCTAGGAGTGTTCATAGTAGGAAAGGTTCATGATACCTCCAATATCTAAAATTTAATACAAGTTGGGAAAATATATACATTATAAATTTATATTTATACTATATAAAAAACCACCCACCAAGTAGGTCATGTCTCAAATTATATAATTCATGAATAACAAAAACTTACTTCAAGTCATGTGTATGTTAATTCCTATCAAGTGGATATAATTTTTTCAATCCATACACCATAAAATTATTTTCATGTATAAGGAAACATAACATACTATCTCAAAATAAATCATATTATATGGAATATCCCTTTTTATTTTTTTTAAATATTAGTATTGGAGCTGATATCAATCTATGCTTTAGATCATCAAAAAATCCATAGAACTTATCTTGCCAATAATATATCATGCCCTTTTTTCGATGTTATTATAGGAAAATAAATCTTTAAAAAATAATCTAATTATGTATCAATAGTATCTAGAAAAACATAAGAAGATCAAGAACTTAAAAGTATTATTGTGACATTATCCAGATATCACTTCTCAGACTTTATCAGGTTCAATAAAAATACCTCTCTCAAAGATGGAATTCTCAAATATCTTCACCTTATAATTCCAAAAAGTACAAATTTGAATTTTTTTTTAATATTTAAGTCTCCTAAAAATATCTATAATGATTCCCAGATTCATTCCCTTTAGATAAATTAGTATCTACTTAATATCATCCTATAGTTCCTTTCTTGGGTTTTTTCATGTACTTTCTCATGAATCATACAACATGATCAATATGTTTTGGAGTATAAACTATGATGTACATTATTCTCCTAAATTTGATTCCTAACAAACCTTCACTATGTAGTCAACCACTTCCTCTATTTTCATTTATTTCTCTCTAGATAATATAAAATGGATTTAAAAAGGAATAAAAAACTATATTTTCTTCTTGTATGATATGTATGCTCCAATTATTTCCAATATAGGAATTCTTAGACAAAATTGTTTCTGAAGCTTTCACTAGGGCGTGCGCATCCATCTGTGGAGGATACGCAGCTGTTTCCCCGCATTACCACTTTCCAAAGGTGGGCGGCATCCGTTGCTTATTCAGGGATGTTTGATTCTTGATCAAAATGGAATGATGGGATGCTGATTATTCCTTCTGTAGATTCTTCCTTGGAACTTTTCACCTAGTCTGTGTCTCCCTTAAAGATTAAGTTGTGGTTCATGAATCTTTTTACTAGTGTTATATATTTGTGGACACCATTTAATTACACTACTTCCGTCAGGACATTCCATGGGGTCTTGACATGGTAGAAACCTTTGGTCAGAGTAGATGACAACATCAGGCATGTTAGGGCATATCTAGATGCGTGGACACTGGGGAACCTATATTCTTCCTCGTAAGAGCGCATCTCAAGGGGGAAGAACCCAAGGCATACCATGTCAGTCACGGGGTATCTTATGCCGGAGTCATATCTCTGAGGTGTTCCTTAGCTTCCCATGTTTAACACAGGGTATGCCACGAGTTTAACATATTTTGGAAACGGTTACACCAAAGAAGTGTCTTCCAAGGTTTTCCTCAAGCATCTCATGTTTAACACGAGGTAGGACCCAAGTTTAACATCTTGCGAAGACAGAATGAGGGTGATCATAACATCCCATAGAGACGGATTAGATTGGTAGATCCCCAGGAGGTATCTCCAAGAGTGTTTATTGGGTAGATGGATCAGAACACTCAATAAGAGCAGACCGAGGATCATGTGTCCCGTAAAGGGAAGATGTCACATCATGAAGGATGGTCTAGACATCACAGAGGGTGGATTAGGGAGTGTGCATCCTGTAATGGGGAAGCACCAAGGTTTACCATTGGTTGGGATTGAACCTCATAGAGGCTTCCTACGTACCATGTGTAGACGACAGGGATCAAAACCCATGTAGTTCGAACGGGTGATGAATCGGGGTGTACGCAAAGGACAATGACCTGGACACATGTTGGGGATTACACATGGAAAGCAGCCCGTCGTAAGAGGGATACTCTTGGGTGGATGGTTAGGGGTGTTGTGGGGATTATTCATGGTTAGCTACCCGAGTGCCGCAAGGAGCGGCGCTGGGATGAATGGCTTGATCTCACCGGGTTTTGGCAGCCCCGGTAAGAATCAGGATGGATTATGGAGAGTTTAAATAAGTGGAGGGGGAATGAGATAGAACCGACGTGAGGATGATGGTGATGTTGGGATTGAGCCTTGAAGAGACTTCCAACATATCCCCGTGGAAGGGAATCAAAGTTTGCATAGTTGGGTGGGGTGATGGGACACCTGAGGAGGCGGCCCATGAGAATGGACACATGGATAGGATCCGGAGGAAATAGAACCTCCAGTTTGGGGAATGATCTTCCCAGAACACATGGGATCAATAGGTAGATCAGGATGAGTCATGAGTGATGGGATTGAACCTCAAAGAGGCTTCCTATGTATCCTCATGGTAGGAAATTAAATTCCACGTAGTTCATCACAAAACGGCTTACCAACGATTAGAGACTTCAACGGCCTACCGTCGAATGGGGCCACAACGGCTAACTGCTGGATGGGGTAGACAATGGATTACCACTGAATGGGATCACAACAGTTTACTGATGAATGGGGTCACAATTTTTACTGCTAGATGGGGTCACAATGGCCTACCGCTTGATGGGGTTGACAACAGATTACCACTATATGGGGTCACAATGGCTTACCGCTGGATGGGTTTGACAACAGCTTACCTTTGGATGAGGTCACAATGGCATACTGCTGGATGGGGTTGAAAACGGCTAACCGCTGGATGGGGTCACAATGACTTACTGCAAGATGGGGTTGAACCTCATAGAGGCTTCCTACATACCCTATATAGGACAAGAGGATCAAATCCCATGTAGTTCTATGTGGTGGATGTAGTTTAACATCGTATAGGACGAAAAGGGGGCATTTGGTTTAACATCATGCAAGATGAAGGTGGTCTGGCGTGAAGGGGGCCAGAACCGGTGGCTATTGGGCTTGAAGCTCAGGGAGGCTTCCTACATACCTTGCCTTGGCAAGGATCAAAGTACACGTAGTTCAGAAGAAGAGATGGTCGGGACCAATGGATGTTGGGATTAAACCTCAGGGAGTCTTCCTACATACCATACAATGGAAAAGATCAAATTTCATGTAGTTCAGGTGGAGTGGGAACCGACGTGATGATGGTCGAGATCAACGGGTGTTGGGATTGAACCTCAGGGAGGCCTCCTGCGTACCTTGCCTTGGTAAGGATCAAAGACCATGTATTTTAGGATGGGTTTTGGTGAGTCGATGTGAAGATAGTTAGGACCAATGGTTGGTGGGATTGAACCTTAGGGAGGCTTCCTACGTACCTTGCCTTGGTAAAGATCAAAGACCGTGTAGTTCAGGTGGGTTTTGGTGAGATGACATGAAGATAGTCGGGACCAATGGTTGGTGGGCTTGAACCTCAGGGTGGCTTCCTACGTACCTTGCCTTGGAAAGGATCAAACACCATGTAGTTCAGGTGTGGTGGACCGACGTGAATTGTCTGGAACCAATGGATGGTGGGATTGAACCTCAGGGAGGCTTCCTATGTACCTTGCCTTGGAAAGGATCAAAAACCACGTAGTTCAGAATGGTGTTTGGGGATTACACTCTAGGATGTCCAGAGAGGATGTCATGGTCGATTCTTACTATAATCCCATGTGATTCATTCTCGGTATGAGAAACAATAGGCAGCAAGTACTGGAAAAACACAGCGCAAAGTTGCATCCATGAAGGATGGTGAATGGGGAATATGCAAGGAAGCTGCCCGGGTGCCACTATGGAGTTTCAATGGTGAATGGGGCTTATGTAAGGAATTTGCTCGAGTGCTTCTATGGAGCAGAAATGGTGAATGGGTCTTATGCAAGGGAGCCTCTCGGG
The DNA here is from genome assembly GCA_963277665.1 of Viscum album. NCBI lineage: Eukaryota > Viridiplantae > Streptophyta > Magnoliopsida > Santalales > Viscaceae > Viscum > Viscum album. The sequence goes on along the minus strand of OY728127.1, from coordinate 67,046,786 downwards.
TACCGCTATGGAGTGGCAATGGTGAATGGGGATGTGAAAGGGAGCTTCTCGGGTGCTGCTATGGAGCGATAATGGTGGATGGGGATTACGCAAGGAAGATGCATGTGTGCCGTTGTGGATTGGCTATGGTGAATGGGGCTTACACAAGGAAGCTTCTCGGGTGCCTCTATGGAGCGGTAATGGATGGATGGGCCTGACGCAGGGAAGTTTCCCGGGTGCCGCTATAGGGCGGCAATCGTGAATGGGGCTTACGTAAGGAAACTTCCCGAGTGCCGTTATGGAGCGGCAATGGTGAATGTGGCTTACGCAAGAGAGTTTCCTAGGTGCTGCTATGGAGCGGAAATGGTGGATGGGGCTTACGCAAGGAAGCTACCTAGGTGCTGTTATGGAGTGGAAATGGTGGATGGGGCTTACGCAAGGAAGCTTCCTAGGTGCTGCTATGGAACGGAAATGGTGGATGGGGCTTACGCAAGGAAGTTTCATGGCTGCCTCTATGGTGTGGTAATGGTTGGGTCTTATGTAAGGAACATTCCCGGGTGCCTCTATGGAGTGGCAATGGTGAATAGGGATTATGCAAGGAAGTTTCCCATAATGTCTTCCTCATGTCTGGACATGAGGGCATCCTAACTCACTGGTGAGTTGAGGAATATGATTGAGGCCTACACCTATGCGCTAGTGCACAAGCGGGATAACGCCAAGGGTGCTGGAATTAGTCTGAACAAAGGGGGATGAAAAGTTTGAATCACATGCCCAACATTTGGAACACGGTGAGGGCGGCGTGACGATGGAGGATAACTATTGATTGTGTTTGAAACACAGAAACCATATCATGTTATCCTGAAATGGGGACAAACAAATGAGGGTCTACTATTGATCATGTTTAAAACACAGGAACTGAATCAAACTGTCGTCCTAAGTCTTCTGGAGTGTCGGCCCATGACGGTAGGTGAGCCAATGCAGCATGGGACCAAGCTGTTAGCGGTCTCTTCAGACATTGAAGAGGATGAAGATCCAAATGGAGGACACACAAAGTGTGAGGTGAAGTGATGGAATGTTTGAATGGATTCCAATGCTCTTGAAATTATTCCACTACAATCATGGCATGAGGCATATTATGCTTGTCACATAAGGTATCACTTATTTGGAACAAGAGGTATCCTATTATTGAATGATAGGGTGTGCTGCAGTTTATAGTCATGTAGAGAGGACTGTTGGCATCTTATGATTGGTGTATAAGGCATCTCATGATTGGAGCATAAGGCATATATTGTTTGGAGAAAAAGGCATCCTATGTTCGGAACATAGGGTGCACAACAGTTTCTAGTCATATAGATAAGACTGTTGGAATCTCATGCTTGGAGCATAAGGAATCTCTTGTTTGGAGAAAGAGGCATCCTATGTTTAGAACATAGGGTGAACTACAATTTAAAGTCATATAGATAGGATTGATGGCATTTTATTCTTGTAGAATAAGGCATCTCTTGTTTGGGGAAAGAGGCATCATATGTTTGTCACATAGAGAGTACTACAGTTTATAGTCATGTAGATAGGACTATTGGAATCTCATGCATGGAACATAATACATATCTTGTTTGGTGAAAGAGGAATCCTATGTTTGGAACATAGGATGCACTACAGTTTATAGTCATGTAGATAGGACTATTTTCATCTCATGCTTGGAAAATAAGGAATCTCTTATTTGGAGCAAGAGGTATCCTATGTTTGGAACATAGGGTGCACTGCAGTTTATAGTCATGTTGATAGGACTGTTGGCATCTCATGCTTGGGGAATAAGGCATCTCTTGTTTAGGTCAACAGGTGTCATATGTTTGGAACATAGGGTGCACTAAAGTTTATAGTCATGTAGATAGGACCGTTAGGCATAAGTTTCCTAGAAATGGATGATGTTGGGACTTACGCAAGAGCGCCCCTTTCTAGTTCAACCTGGTATATGAGCCAAGCGATGAGCTTTGGATGAGTTACTTGAGGAATGGTTCAACTCAAGGTACTTGGGGAATGGATTATCATAATCTCAACTCACAACATGGGAAATGAACCAAGAGGAATATGTCGACTCAAGTTGCTTAATGGTGTGTAGAGGAGTATCTTAAATCATGGTATTCCATAGGTGAGAGGTGGGTGTACATAAAGGCACAATGAAAAATCCCGACATTTGGGCCTGAAAAGTTTGTAGTGTGACTCTCCATTTTTCATGGGGGTTAGTGACGGTAGTGAAGGGACCGACCCGGAGGGCCGAGACCACAGCCTGGAACTGACCCCGAGCGAGGATGCGAGGGCGCAGCCCCCGCCGTATGGACCGGTGGGCGTGAAGGTAAGAACCTCGCAAAGGATAGGTCTTTGCGAATTAGCTTCGCGAAGAAAAGGGGCCCGTGGAGCATGGGGTCTTGTGAAGCACCTTCACGATGGACTTGTGGAGCATCTTTGCAAAGTAAGATGTTCGTAGAGCATGGACTCATGGAGCAGCTTTGTGAAGAAAGTTGCTCGCGGAGCATGGACTCGCAGAGCATCTTCGTGAAGGAAATCTGCTCAGGGAACCTCAAGCAACCAGAAGGTCCTCCCTCCTTCGCAAAGGGTGTGAAGGGCATCACTTCATGGAGCTATAGAGCTCTGCAAAATGGGATTGATCAGCCACCCAAGGGGTGGCGTAACCGTCTGTATGAAGGGGGTGAGCTGGGTATTTATAGGGGACAGGTGCCGCGAAGCAGAGCTTGCTCGGCGTGAAGAAAAATATTTCTCAGTGGTGGGTTCATGAACATCAAAGGGGTTCATGGAGAATCATGCTTCTTTGCTCCGTAGTGGGTTAACGAACTTCAAAAGGGGTTTGCGGAGCATCCCGCCTCCTCGCTTTGCGGTCGGTTCGCCAACGCCAAAGGGGTTTGCGAAGCATCCCACCTTCTAGCTCCGCGGTGGGTTCTCAAAAGTCAAAAAGGGTTCATGGAGCATCTCACCTCCTCACTCTGGGGTGGCTTAATGAACGAGGAGCTTTGCATTAGCGCGGGGCCCCGGTCAAGTTCCCTTTCTCCATGATCATGGAGGGATCTTTGCGAATGGACTCTGCAAACTAGTTTTCTGGACCAACTTTAAATTTCCATAACTCCTAATATGTAACTCTGTTTGGGCCCTATGACCTAAAAAATCAAATCTTGAAAAATGGGATACGATATTTGATCATGTATGGAATCATTTTTAATATTTTGGGGACGCATTTTCTGGTGCCAACAAATGACCCCCTATGAACGGGGTCCAACAAGGACGAGGCGGGTGAGGCGGACAGCGTTTTGAGGAAATAACTGAGGAAAACAAATGCCATGGGATCTTTTGTACCTCAATCTCATTGAGGAAATAGCCAACTAAATCTCTAATCTTTAGTGAGCCATGATCAGTGCGGGAAACAAGAGATAGTAGGAGATCATTCACCTGTAAGAGAGTACTAAACAACTGAAGGTATGAGGGGATCATAATGGGACATTGATCACCATTGGGAGAATCCAAAGGGAGGGATTACAGCTGGAGAATGGGGCTCTCTGAATAGCCGGTCAAGATTTCTAGGAGGAAAGAGGGAGACCTGACTGTAGAATGAAGCTCTCAGAATAGTAGAATTATTGTTTTCCATGTGTGATCTAGTGCTCGAGCGGGGTAACTCCAGGGGCGTTAGAATTAACCCGAACATAAGGGAGTGGAAATTTTGAATCACGATACCCAGTATTTGGAACACTGTAGTGGTGGCGTGATAATGAAGTATAACTATTAACCGTATTCAAAACATAGTATCCTTATTGATTTATCCTAAAATGGAGATAACAAATGAGGGCCGAACCTTGACCATGTTCAAAACACAGGTCCTGACTCAAAATGGTAACCATTAGTCTTTCTGAATGTTGGCCCAAGATGGTAGGTGAGCCATAGGCCGAGCATCCATACTATTATGGGGTTCTTTTAAATGTGGAGGATGAGGGTCCGAATAAAGGGCATGAAAAGCAAGGAGTGTGGAGTCATGGGTTGTTTGAATGGAGTCCAACACTCTTGAAATCACACCACCGTGATGAAAACACATTAGGTGGGTGTATCAGTCTGATCAAGGATTATACCTACTTTCGAACCAGACCTCTCTGGTAAGGACCTAGAATGACACAAAGTTTAACATCATACTGTGGGGACGGTGCACATAGTTTAAAGGTTATTCTTACTAGACCAAGATTAACAGTTTATAGTCATGGCACATGGACTATAGGATCCTAGTTTAAGGTCATGGAGACCGGACCATGATCGGGGCCGAGGGGCCAAGAGGGTTGATGACCCTAGGGTTGGGCCTGAGGTAGAATGCAAGGGCGCCGCTACATATCCCATAAGGATGAGAATCAATCCAGACATAGTTCTTAAGCATGGAATGGCCAGAGGCTGACACTGATAAGAGAAATCCTCTCTAGAAAGGGATCATGTGCATCCCATGAATATCATGGGGCATCATGAACTTGTTCAGGGTAGAACTGCAGTTTAGTGCCATGCTTAAAGGACATGTAGGATCATGCAGTTTAACGTCATACGATAGGATGAAAAGTGAAAGGTAAGATCCCTGGAAGGGATCATGTGTTGTGGTAGATATAGACTCAACGTGAATGAGGACATAAGGAGTCTTCACCACACCACGTATCCCTAGAGGAAGTTCTTTAAGTCAAGGGACCAAAAGTGAAAGTTAGTTTGGGCCCGAGACAAAGTGCCCGGGCATTGCTACATACCCCATGAGGATGGTAGTAAATCCATACGTTGTTCTAAGAGCACATTTTAACGTCATGCGGGATGACAAAAGGAATGTGTGCCATGGTTGCGCTAGTATACGTACTATCAGAACTACTAAGCCCACATGAGTCATGCTCAATGTGGAAAGCAAGGAGTAGTGATGGGACTTTCCTAGCACAGGGAGGCACATGGAGGGGTGATGGGACGCTAGGTGAATGATGCCCCAATGATTCTGGCCTGCCTATATAATCCACCAAGATGTGTGAAGGAGTAAAGTTGAGTATGTTGGAACTCCACTTAGACATAAGGAAGTGGAAATATGTGAATCATGAGGCCCGAGATCTAGACAACAATGATGGTGGCATGGCGATAGGGGATAATTGTTGAACATGTTCGAAACACAGCATCCATTTCACGTTAGTCTGTAATGGGGACAGACAAATGAGGGTCGACTGCTAACCATGTTCGAAACATGGGACATGTCGCAAATTTCATTCGAGGTCCTTAGGAAAATTTTCCCAAGATGGTAGGTAAGCCAATGTGGCACAAACTAGGTCATAATGGGGATCCCTTTAGACGTGGAATAGGATGAGGATCCAAATAATGAGCTCACAAATCTTAGACATGGAATGAGGGAATGTCCCTATAAAAATACCACACTTTGGGCTCTTTGTCACAATGAATTTGAGTGCAACAATAAGACATATTAGATATAGGGAGTCAAGTCTGTTTCCAAGGACAAGGGTCCTGGGGTCGCATGCTTCCAACTTAAGGTCCTAGGGTGGACCATTAAGAGGGGACTTGATTTAATGGACTGGAAGGAGGGCGGAGAAGTAGCCAAACTCAACGTGTTGTTCCCATAGGGAGACCTTATTTTAGGGTCATAGGACACGAACCAGGTTGGGAAAAGACATGGGGGGCACACGGTATGGCTATTTCACAAACTTGATGTAAATGCGGACCCATGTGGTACTTTCTACACCACATGTTCCCAAGGGAGTTTGGGCTGAGGGGCCGAAAGAGAGGACAGGATTTTATATTCCTGGGGCTAGACCTAGAGAAAATGTGTCTAGGAGGTCCTACATATCTCATAAGGATGAGAATCAAGCCACACGTAGTTCTAGGTATTTCATGTAGTTTAACATCTTGCGGAAAGGATGTAGAGTTATCTTAGTTTATGGTCATAGAACTCAGACTAAAGAGAAGCGGAACTCTTCCAAACGGTCAAAAACCTCAACCAAATCCCTAAGCCCACGTGATCATTTCTCGATGTGGGAAACAAAGCGAACAAGGTATTTGAAACATGTGGAATACCCACGAAGGGGAAATTGGTATGGAGCCTTGAATAACGCCTTACCACAGCTTTGTTCTCCTAACGTGAAAATGCGCCCTGAGGGATAGTACCAAGAGTGTCAAAGCTTCTACTTGGACATGATGGAGTGTAAAATGATGTGAATCATGTAACCAATATTTTGGGCTTGATGGGGTTAGTGTGATGATGGAGGATAACTTCTGACCATGTTCAAAATACAACATCCATATCGTGAGACCTAAAATGGGAACAATAAATGAGTGTCGACCACTTACCATATTCGCAACATGGTACTTGTATCAATTTTACATTCAAGATCCTCGAGGAAGTTGGCCTGAGATGATAAGAGATCACTTAGGCTGAGTATCTGTACCATTAGGGGGGCCTTTTGGATGTGAAAGGTGATAGAAACCCAAATAAAGGGGAGCATGAAGCCTGAGGATGGGCTATAACATGTCCATGCAGGATTCAACACCTTAAGTGTTGAACCAGAGTTCTCCTGGGCACATTTTTGAACTACCAAAGAGGGTCAAGGGGCTAAACTTAAGAGCATCCGACTCGAAAAGACGAGTGTAGAACAGGGGGATGAAGAGATCTCAGGAGGAATAGGTATGTGGCATGGTTGTGATTAACCCAATGTGAATGAGGAAATATTCTCGTACCACACCACATACCCTCCCATCGAGAGGACTCAGGACAGGGCTAGGAAAATAAGGAGGTTCCCAAGAAACATAGCTGGACCTGAAGACAAGATGTCCAGGTGGTCCTACGTATCCCATAGAAATGGGAATCAAGCCAAACGTATCTCTAGTAATGGCACGGTAAGACACCAGTTCCAGAGATAATAAGGTTGTGCGGGTCTGACCCTTGCACCAAAAGAAGCGGTATTTCATATATCTTGTTTGACCTTTAGGATGAGTGAGTTTTTTTTTTGTGATTCAATGGACCTAGGATAGAAAGTCCAGGCATCTCCACGAGAATCAAGCCGTGTGTAGGCATTGAAAAATGGTATGGTGTGTGACCGATACCAAACATGATATCCCCTTGAATAATGGCACCACGATGCAGTGACGTTTTTCGTCGTGCGTCCAGGATGATAATATCACGGTTTAGGGTCATGTGATGGGACCATCCATGCACTTTTAATGTCATTCAGTATAGATGCAACAGTTTACAGTCATGTGGGACTAGGCATCATAGTTTAAAGTCATATGGCTCAGACATATACATGAAAGATGAGGTTCTAAAGGGAATGTGTAGGGAATGATAATGCATACCCGACATGAATGAGGATGAGGTCCACATAATACCGTGCACGATTCTGAGGAAGAAACTTTGGGATGAGGGGCTAAAAAAGGTTAGAGGAGATGGGATAGGATAGGCTATCCCTCAGTTGAGCTGGACCCGAAGATGATATGTCTGGGTGTTCCTACGTATCCCATGGGAATGGTAATCAAGTCGTATATAGTTATAAAAGAGATCTTAGTTTAAGGTCTTAGAGATCAGACCCGAGAGGTGGAATCCTTCCAAGTAGGAGCAGACCTCAATCCAATTCCTAAGACCATGTGAGTCAAACTCGGTGTGGGAAACAAGGGCGGAAGAGGTTTTTTTTTCATACCTAGAATGCACGCCAAAGGGAAGTTGGTGCAGATCTCCAAATGATGACTTACCGCAGCTTCGTTCTCCTAATGTGCAAATTCTCATTGAGAGATAGTACTAGGAGAGTCGAAATTCTATTTGGACATGATGGGGTGGAAATGATGTGAATCATGTAACCAACATTTAGGGTTGAAGGGATTGGTGTGACGATTGAGGATAACTATTGACCATGTTCGAAATGCAGCATCCATATCATGTGGCCTGAGATGGGAACAAAAAATGAGCATCGACCGTTGAACATATTCTCAATGCGGGACTTATATCAATTTGTCGTCTAAAACCCTCGAGGACGTTGGCCCATAATAGTAGGAGATCCCTTAGGCCTAGAATACATTCCATTTGGGGGTCCCTTTGGATGGGAAAGATAATGGGAAGCCAAAACGAAGGGGAACACGAAGCCTAAAAAATGGGTGAAAGCATGTCTAGGTAGAATCTGACACTCCAGGTTCTATACCAGAGTACTCATGGTCCAATTAGTGAATCACCAAAGAGGGTTTAGGAACCCGACTTAAGGGAAGCCTACTTAAATAGATGTGATCAGGGAAAGGGAGTGAAGGCTGCTCAGGAGATAGAGGTATGCAGCGTGGTTGTTATAAACCTGACATGAATGAGGACATAATCCCATACCACACTATATATCCCTCTTCTAGAAGAATTTGTCCCAAGGGGCCACAATGATAGAGAGGTTTCTAAGAGATGGGGTTGGACCCAAAGATGAAATGTTCGGGCATTCCTACATATCCCATGAGGATGGGAATCAAGCCATACATAGTTCTGGGGATGTCATGTAGTTTAATGTCTTGTGGAAAGGACGTAGATAGGGGAAAGTTATATCATCCAAGGATGTGTATGGCATGGTGAGTAACCCGACATGAATGAGGACATAATCCCATACCACACAAAAAAATCCTTAGTGAGGACTTGGGCCAATGACGAAAAGGTCAAGGGACCTGAGGCTGGGCCTTGAATGGAAATTCACGGCCAGCTTGCAGTTTAATGTCTTTTAGTGAGGACAAATGTGATCTTAGTTTAGGGTCATAGAGCTTTGACCGGAGATGCCTAGTTTAATGTCATATGCATGGGAAAGAGAGTGAAAATCACCATGCCTATGGGAGACCACAAAGCGGAAACAAAGATAGAGGACAATTGTTGACCAAGTTCGTAACACAGTACCCACCCTTGTGTGACCAAATTTTGGGGCAAAAAATTGAGCGTCGACCATTGACCATATTCGCAACATAGGAATTGTATCAATTTTTTTCTTGAAATCCTCGAGGATGTTGGCCCGCAATGGTAGAATATCCCTTGGGTTGAGCATCCATGCTATCTAGGGGTCCTTTTGGATATAGAGGGTGATGGAAACCCAAATGACAGGACTAGCGAAGCATGGCGGGGTCGGTTCTCGTGAAAAGGATGATAAACGGAGGGATTTCTTAGGGGGGTATTTGTCTGGATGGAACACTGCACGATCCTAGATGAGAAATGGGCCAGGTGGCCGAAAAGGTCAAGGGACCTAAGGCTGGGACTCAAACGGAAATTCCGGGCCATTTTTCAATTTATTGTCATGTGGGACAAGTGTTGAGTGGTTTTAAATCCTTCAGTTTGGATGGATCACACAGTTTAACATCGTGTGATATGGACAGTTGTGATCTTAGTTTAAGGTCATAGAGCTCAAACCATTTTGTAGTTTATTGTCATGCGGGATGATAATGAGCAGTTCAACGTCATGACAAACGTTGATGTAGTTTAACATCATGCTAGACGATAATGAGTAGTTTAAAGTCATGCAAGATGATTATGAGCAGTTTAACATCATGATGGATGAAGATGAACGGTTTAACTTCATGCAGGATGATAATGAGCTGTTTAACATGATGACGAATGATAATGCATTTTAACGTCATGCTAGACAATGGTGAACAGTTTAACGTCTTACAGGACGATAATGAGTAGTTTAACATCATGACGGACGATAATGCAGTTTAACGTCATGCAGGATGAAGATGAGTAGTTTAAAGTCATGAAGGATGATAATGAGCAGTTTAACAACATGAAGGATGAAGATGAGTAGTTTAAAGTCATGTAGGATGACAATGAGTATTTTAACATCATGACGGATTATGATGAACAGTTTAACTTCATGCAGGATGATGATGTAGTTTTACGTCATGTAGGATGATAATGCAGTTTAACATTATGCAGGATGAAGATGAGCAGTTTAAAGTCATGAAGGATTATAATGAGTAGTTTAACATCATGACAGACAAAGATGAATAGTTTAACGTCATGTGGGATGATAATGTAGTTTAACGTCATGTAGGATGATAATACAGTTTAACAATATGCAGGACGAAGATGCAGTTTAACATCATGCAGGACGAATATGAACAGTTTAACGTCATGATGGATGATGATACAGTTTAATGTCATTGAGGATGATGATGCAGTTTAACGTCATGCAGGTTGATGATGCAATTTAACGTCATGCAGGATGATAATGTAGTTTAACATCATGCAGGATGAAGATGAGCAGTTTGAAGTCATTCAGAACTATAATGAGCAGTTTAATGTCATGATGGATGAAGATGAATAGTTCAACGTCATGCAGGATGATGATGCAGTTTAACGTCATGCAGGAAGACAATGCAGTTTAATGTCATGCTAGATGAAGATGTAGTTTAACATCATGCAGGACGAAGATGAACAGTTTAACTTCATGATAGATAATGATGCATTTTAATTTCATGCAGGATAAAGATGAACAGTTTAACATCATGCAGGATGATAATGAGAAGTTTAATGTCATGACAGATGATAATGAAGTTTAACATCATGCAGGATGAAGATAAGCATTTTAATGTCATGCATGATGATAATTAGCATTTTAATATCATGACGGATGAATCTGTGCAGTTTAAAGTCATGAAGAATGATAATGAGTAGTTTAATGTGATGACGGACGAAGATGAACAGTTTAACATTATGCAGGACGATGATGCGGTTTAACGTCATGCAGGACGATCATACAGTTTAATTTCATGCGGGAAGAAGATGCAATTTAACATCATGCATGATGAATATGCAGTTTAATGTCATTCAGGATGAAGATGAAGAGTTTAACATCATGACAGATGATGATGCAGTTTAACATCAGGTAGGATGATGATGTAGTTTAATGTCATGCAGGACAATAATGCAGTTTAACATCATGCAGGATGGAGATGAGAAGTTTAAAGTCATGCAGGATGATAATGAGCAGTTTAACATCATGACGGATGAAGATGAATAGTTTAACATCATGTAGGACAATGATGTAGCTTAACATCATGCAGGACGATAATTCAATTTAATGTCATGCAGGATAAAGATACAATTTAACGTCATGCAGGACGAAGATGAACAGTTTAACATCATGATGGATGATGATGCAGTTTAATGCCATGTAGGACGAAGATGGATAGTTTAACGCCATGAAGGAAGAATATGTATGTGTCACTCAACCATATCAGTACACATCCGACCAAAACTACTAATCCCACGTGATTCATGCTCGATGTGGGAAACAAGAAGTAATGATGGGATTTTCCTGACACACAAAAGAACACAGAAAGGTGAATGGAGATGTTAGGCTGGGAATATCATAGTGAAACTGGCCCACTTATTCGACGTAAGAAGGTGCACGAAAGGGTAACACCAAGGGTATTGGAGTTCCACCTAAATATAAAGAGGTGAATAAAAAGAAAAAAGGGTGAATCAAATCATTCGATATTTGGATCAAAATGATGTTGGTGTAATGATGGTGGATAGTAATTGACTGTGTTTGAAACAAAGCATCCATATCATGTTACCTAGGATGAAGACAGACAAATGATGGTGGACCTATGACCATGTTCGAAACATGGGACTTTTCACAAAATGTCATCCAATGTTTTCTAGTGCGTTGGCCCAGGATAGTAGGCGAGCCATAGGCTGAGCATCTGTACTGTTAGGGGGTCCCTTCAAACAAAAATGAAGGTGTGGGTCCAAAGAAAGGGATTCTATGAAGCGTGGATATGGATTGGGATTATGTTCATCTGGAGTCCAACACTTTGGGTTCTACACCACAGCGCATCAAAGCATGTCAGTTGGAAGATGTAGCTGGACTCAGAGTAACAAACCCTAGTGTTGTAAAAAGTTTAAGGTCTTATTTTTTGGACCAAAGGTTCTTAGTTTAAGTTCATATAGTTTGGACCCAGGGCAAAGTTTAACGTCATGTATCTAGGACGAGTGACTGCTGGCGTTTAGGTCCACATATCTTTGACCGTGGTTGTTGTAGTTTTAGGTTATGTAGCTTTGACCATGGTTGCTGCAGTTTTAGGTCGCATAGATTTGACCAAAATTTTGTACAATTTTTCATCATGTCACCAAGATGTTGTCCTTTAGTTTAATATCATGCGACCAAGACGATGGTTGTTATGTATTTTAATGTCGTGCAACTAGGACGTGGTTGTAATGCAGTTTAACATCATGCAACTGGGACATGAAACCACAACGATTGTGTCGGTAGAGGTATGGCCATCTCTACCCCATTTTGGTGGTTTGGGATGAGGGGTGAATCTATATGATGGGATTTCCCAAAAATTCCCCAAGTGGATGCATGGATGTTCTTCATGAGTGAGTTGGGCTACCTCACAGTGGACATTCCACAAGCTTGTGTCAAGGCCATAGGGAGGACCTCTCTAGTTGATGTAATGTGGTAGTTGGGATGACATTAAGTGTCACAAGGGTGGTAGAGATGACAACATTCCCTCAATCCGGAGGGTTGATGAAGCCAGGATCGTGGGTACGATGGGGGTGATTTAGCCCAGAATGTGTGGAAGCCTGGAATGTTGGTACGACGGGGCAATGGAGCCCAGAAGTCATGGAAGCCTGGACATCGGTATGACGGGGGAAACGGAGCCCGGAAGGTGTGGAATCCTGGAGCGTCAGTACGACGGGGGTGACGGAGCTCGTAAGGCATAGAAGCCTGGAGCATCGGTACGATGGGGGTGACGGAGCCCAGAAATCATGGAAGCCTGGACGTCGGTACGATGGGGATGATGGATCCCGGAAGGTGTAGAAGCCTGGATCATCGGTACGATGGGGGCGACGGGGCCCGGAAGGCATGGAATCCTAGAGCATCAGTATGACGGGGGAAACAGTGCCCGAAGGCGTGGAAGCCTGGAGCATCGGTACGATAGGGGAAATGAAGTTCGGAAGGTGTGGAATCTTGGAGTGTCGGTACAACGGGGCGATGGAGCCTGGAAGGCGTGGAAGCCAGGACATCGGTACGATGGAGATGATGGAGCCCGGAAGGCGTAGAAGCCTGGAGCGTCGGTACAATGGGGGCGATGGAGCCTGGAAGGTGTGGAATCCTGGAATGTCTGTACGACTGGGGCGATGTAGCCCGGAAGTCATGGAAGCCTGGACGTCGGTACGATGGGGGAAACGGAGCTCGGAAGGTGTGGAAGCCTGGAGCGTCGGTATGATGGGGGCGATGGAGCTCGGAAGGCATGGAAGCCTGGAGTATCAATATGACAGGGGTGACAGAGCCCGGAAGGTGTGGAAGCCTGGAAATTCGGTACAGCAGGGGTGATGGATCCTAGAAGGCATGGAAGCCTGGAGCATCGGTACAACTGGGTGATGGAGCCTAGAAGGCCTGAAAGCCGGGACATCAGTATGACGGGGGCGATGGAGCCCGAACGGTGTGGAATCCTGGAGCATAGGTAGGATGGGGTGATGGATCCTGAAAGGCATGGAGGCCTGGAGCATTGGTACGATAGGGGCGATGGAGCCCGGAAGGTGTGGAAGCCTAGAGCGTTGATATGATGGGGGCGATGGAGCCCGGAAGGCGTCGAAGCCTAGACATCGGTACGATGGGGGTGGTGGAGCCTGGAAGGCATGGAAGCTAGGAGAATCAGTATGATAGGGGTGATGGAGCTTAGAAGGTGTAGATCCTTCGTGCCTAATGGTGGAGGGTATGGGGAGCACCTCTGTAATGACTGGTGATAATGATGGGGAGGAATATTGTGCCTGATGATAGTGGTGTGGGAAGGACCTCTGCAGTGGCTGCTGGTGGCAACGGGGTCCACAAAGATCTGAAAGAGTTGGGGGAGGATTCCCCCTGCATAACGTCTTAAGGTGACGGGGTCGGAGCGAGTTTGGGGGCGGATTCCCCCTGCGTGGCTTCTTGAGGCAGTAGGGTCGGCAAGGAGCTGATGGAGTAGGGTGGCAGATGCCACATGTGCAGCCTTTTGAGGTGGAGGGTCGCCGAGGAGCAAATGGAGTTGGGGGAGGATTCCCCTTGCACATCCTCTTGAGGCGGCGGGGTCAGTGAGGAGCCGATGGAGTCGAGGGAGGATTCCCCCTACGCTGCCTCTTGAGGCGGCAAGGTCTGTGAGGAGCCGATGGAGTCAGGGGAGGATTCCCCCAGTGCAGCCTCTTGAGGTGGCGGGGTTGCGGAGGAGCCTATGAATTTTGGGGAGGATTCCCCCTACGTGGCCTCTTGAGGCGGCAGGGTTGGTGAGGAGCCAATGGAGTCGGGGGGATCCCCCTTGCATGGCCTCTTAAGGAGGTGGGGTCAGTGAGGAGCCAATAGAGTCTGGTGGCGGATGCCACCTACGTGGCCTATTGAGGCGGCAGGGCCAGCGAGGAGTCGATGGAGTTGTGGGAGGATTCCCACAGTGTGGCCTCTTTTGGTGGTGGGGTCGGCGAGGAGTTGATGGAGTCAGGGTAGGATCCCCCCTGCGCGGTCTCTTGAGGCGGCAGGATCAGTGTGGAGCCAATGTAGTTGGAGGGTGGATGCCCCCTGTGCGGCCTCTTGAGGCGGTGTGGTCGGCATATGACAACCCTATTCTTTATTAAACACTAAATCGTGATTAATTAGATAAAATTTACTTGTTACAACATGGAAGATCGAGAGTTATAGTGTCTTTGGGACTTAGGATCACTACATAACAACTTAAAACATGAAATACAACATCTTTATTGAAAACATCCTTTACATGACCACTACATTCCCTCGTACTTAGCATTGCATGGGATAACCTGAGGACATGCATAAAAAATGGTGAGCTATAAATACAAGTAAGGGAATAAACAAGGAATAAAATGAGGAATAAAATACATGTTATATAATAGGCATATTAATGGATCACAAGAGAAACATGAACATAAAGGCCTGATAAAGCATGATAATCGTAACATGGAAATGTGGCAACAACACTTAACATGGAATTAGCATGAGCCAAGGCTCATTGCACATGGAGCATGAGTAAACCCTCATTGCACATGAATCATGAGTAAAACATCATTTCACTTGAATCATCATGAGTCAAAACTCATTGCACATGACATATCATTATACTACACTTTACCCAATGTATTGGAGCGCTATCAGGGCGCACCCTTCTTAATCATTTCATTTCATGCAAAAGTGTGCAACATGGATTATATAACATGGAATCAATCAACATCATAAGTTATTCCATGATTAATTAATGTTGAATAAATACATGAAAGTACCATTCAATATGTATATGTTCATAATGGTGAATACCCTTGATAGATACATGGGTATGGTTTTCACTACACAATGATCCTGGATTGGAAAAACACGGTGCAATTTTGGCAGCATAACGACATGACATAAGGATTCATGAAAATGGTTTATGAGAGAGAAATGTGTGCCTCATCATATTTACATGAAATGTACAGTAAGGGGGTCATATAGATACATGTCCCAACAAACTTAATGGAATTTAGCTGCATAATATAAAATAATTACTAGGATGTAAAAGAGGAGAGAGAAATCTCTCACGGAATTTCGGCATGGTAACGGGTGTACATGGGAGGAATTAATGAGAGAGAAATGGGTATACCATCTTCCAAACATAAATAGGGATGTATGGGGGATGTGTGAAATCACACCCCAACTTTTTTAATTGAAAACAAAAGGTAATTACAACTTAAAGAAAATTGGACAAAAATGAGAAAGGAAGAAATCTCTTACTTGGAACTGTGATCCCAAAGTCTTGGGAGAGGCTCGAGAGAGGCTTATTGGGAGATTGGGGTGCCTTGGGAGGATTATAGAGAGTGTAGGGAAGAGGTTGTATGAAATCCAAAGTCATTGAGTAATGACTAAGTGGGAGCTTGGGTGGTTTTATATAGGAAAGGAGAGGGAATTATTTATTATTTAGGTTTGGGTCACCACACATTAAACTAATCAATACCACAAACCATCCCATGGTTTTGGCCCCTGTTTTTTTTTCAAAAAGGAGTGGAAAAGAATATTTTATAATTCCAATGGCCGAAAATTTTAAAATAATAGTTTTTCTTATGTGGAGGTGAGTCACACTCTCAAGGAAAACAATTTAAAAATATGAAATGTTTTATAAGCCTTAAAGGGTCCACCAAAGCTGTGTAAAATAAATCAAAAAAACCTAAAATCACATTATTTTAATGGTAAAACATATATTGGCCGAACCTAATGTTTATATTATTTTATTACATCACTATTGGGTCATTATGATGTCATAAAACACATTATATATTTAAACGGTATTTAATTTTTACCCAAAAATTCGACTATATCAGAAAATTATGAAAAATTCTCCGTTGGATAATTTCAACGTCCTGATTTCAAAAATAATATTAATTTTATATAAATAATTTTATGAATATGTGAATTTTTACTTTTAAAATAAAAACTGACATTTATCGAAAATTCGTGAGTTTTGAAAAAAACAGTTTTCAAACCTTAATAAAAATTACAATTGCATTCATAAAATTATAATATAATTTATATTTAATATTATTTAATTTAATAATAACAATAATTTATTAAAATATTATTTAATTCAAAAATCCATTAATTCATCAAAATATATTTCTTTTTTGAATATTGACTAAAAATATTATTTGTGCTTTAAAAACTATTTACAAAGTAACAATAATAAAATTAATGCACATTCTTTATGAAAAAATAATGTACATAGTCATAGTGCTAGGGTCTTGTTACATAACCCCTTATAACACCTGCACAAGATCTAAGGGTACGGTGTGTGATGGTGACAGACTCTTGGGGTGGCTCAGATAACATCGCTCGGGTGGTAATCTCTATTAACTTCCACTTCTCCCATAGTCGATTCCGCCCAAGCTTAACATATTCAAGATTGGATTGGGCTTGGTCAAGATCGAAGACCAATGATGCCACCTCATTTCTGAGTTATAAAAAATGGGCTTCGTACAGGGCAAGTCTATTGGATGAGGCCATCGCTTCTTTTGTCTGAGTAAATTGGATTTGTTAAAGACCTATATTTATACTAATCATTTGATCACTATTCAACAGCTATATTAGCAACAGTCACAATTCGTAAGAGTATTTTAAAATATAGAAACATGAAACCAATTAAGTTCACATTTTATATAACCATAATAAGACACATAATTAGAACAAGAAGAATTTTCATTAATGAAAGTTTGGGTCGTTACAATCTTCCCCCATTAAGAAAAATTGTGTCCTCGCAATTTGATTACATACAAAAAGAACTCTGAAATTTAAAAACGACTTTTGGATTGGTTACTCACCACCATTAATAATTCCACAACCCTTCATATCACATCAATCATGGAGAGCTACGGTCCACTTAGTGCAATAATATTTCAATGCACATTCTAAGTCTTCCACTTCCTTAGTCCAGACGCGGTCTGTGCAACTTGGATCGTATCGATGGAAAATATGATTCACGTTTCGAAAAAAACTCTAACGTATAGTTTCAAAACATCACCATATACCAGGTTTTTGTAAAATAGTCGAATAGAGTTAGATTTAAATTTTTTGAAATGTGGTTCTTCTAAAATATTGTCTATTTTTCCAAAAAAAACTGAAAGACTAAACTATATATATATAGGCTACTTGGAGGTCTCCCACTTCAGAAGTTATTCTAAAATAAATTAATGCATCATACTCTCTAAAAAGGGTGTAATATTTGAAAATACCCTAATGGTACCTCCCTCGTCTTGAAAGGTGGTAGAGTTAGGAGATTAATATTTGATCATAGGTGTTCTATGATCCTTGATGATTCTGTGGTATGGAGGAGGTGTTTGATATTTCTTAGAGAGTCTTGTAAGAAAGTTGGACATTGGAAAAGGTTTTGATGCTATGGGATCTTGACTTCGCAATAATTATAGCTAGTAAGTCCTCGGGAAGGGACAAGAGTGTTGTTTGAGGTTCTTCCCCTTCCATCTCAAAACTATCATTTATCCTGCTGATGAAACATATCAAATTTTGAGTTAACCCCTAGATATGATAAAATTGTGATATAAAACTACTTGAAGTATAACGATTTATTATTCCTTAATGGAAGGAAAATTAGGGTAACACATAAAGGGTAATCCAAGTACAAAACTGATGACTTATAAATAGATTTTATTTCCTTAACTTATGAATCTATAGGCTTCAATCTATGTTATCCAACATATATTCTTAGGGATTTTTTTAATTCCCTTAATAATGGTTCATACTAAGCTTGTGAATTTTCCAATTCATATCCCCTGGGATTGTCTTAACCAAGAGTGAAGAAAGGCCCATTGTCGTGTACCAGGATACCTCAGGTCAATCCTGAAACTCCTTGTTAGATTTTTCACCCCTAGGTACGTCTGTGCCAGAGCCACCTCTACCAACTCGTATCCAGACAGGGATGTATTTTCTTGATAAACCACATACTAAAAACACACCAAAACTTAGGTATGTTTTTATTATACTTAGTCTTTTCTCTAAGGCTTCACTAGGTTTTTCTAATCTCAATCCCAAAAATACCTAAACCTATCCTTTGATACCAACTATGACAACCCTATTCTTTATTACACACTAAATCATGATTTATTACATAAAATTCACTTGTTAAAACATGGAAGATCGATAGGTCCAGTGTATTTGGGGATTAGTTCATTACATAACAACTTAAACCATAAAATAGAACATATTTATTGAAAACTTACTTTATATGACCAATACATTCCCTCGTACTTAGCATTTCATGGGATAAGCTGAGGGCATGCATAAAAAAGGTGAGCTATAAAGCCCAGTAAAGGAATAAACAATGAATAACATGAGGAATTCAATACATGTTAAAAAATAGGAATATTAATGGATCATAAGAGAAACGTGAACATAAAGTCATGATAAAGCATGATAATCATAACATGGAAATGTGGCAACAACACTTAACATGGAATTAGCATGAGCCAAGGCTCGTTGCACATGGAGCATGAGTAAACCCTCATTGCACATGAATCATGAGTAAAACCTCATTTCACTTTAATTATCATGATTAGACACTCATTTCACATGATGTATCATGATACTATACTTTACCCAATGCATTGGAGCGCTATTAGGGAGCACCCTTCTTAAACATTTCATTTCATGCATAAGTGTGCCACATGGATCATATAACATGGAATCAATCCACATAATAAGTTATTCCATGATTAAGTAATGTGTAATAAATACATGAAATTACTATTCGATATGTATATGTTCATAAAGGTGAATACCCTTGATAGAGACATGGGTATGGTATTCACTTCACAATGATCTTGTCTTGGAAAAACACGGTGCAATTTTGACAGCATAACGACATGACATAAGGATTCATGAAAATGGTTGATGAGAGAGAAATGGGTGTCTTATCATATGTACAAGAAATGAACAGTAAGTGGGTCATATAGATACATGTCCCAACAAATGTAATGGAATTTAGATGCATAATACAAAATAATTACTTGGATGTAAAAGAGAAGAGAGAAATCCCTCATGGAATTTCAGCATGGTAACGGTGTATATGGGAGGAATTAATGAGAGAGAAAGGGGTCTACCATCATAAAAATATAAATAGGGGAGTATGGGATAGGTTTGAAATCATATCCCAACATTTGTAATTGAAAAAAAAAGGGTATAATAACTTAAATAAAATTGGAGAAAAAGGAGAAAGGAAGAAATCCCTTACTTGGAAGTGTGATCCCAAAGGCTTGGGAGAGGCTTGAGAGAGGATTCTTGGGAGTTTGGGGCTCCTAGTAAGTATTATAGATAGAGGAGGAAAGATTTTTGGATGAACTCAAAAGGCTTTTACTGAAGGGGAAGAGGGATCTTGGGTGGGTTTATATAGGAAAGGAGAGGGAATTCTTTATTATTTAGGTTTGGGTCACCACACATTAAACTAATCAATACCACAAACCAGACTATGGTTTTTTCCCATGGTTTTTTCCAAAGAGGATTGGAAAAAAATATTTTATAAGTCCAATGTCTGAACACCTTAAAAGAATAGGGTTGCTTATGTGGAGGTGAGTCACACTCTCAAGGAAAACAATTTAAAAAGACAAAATGTTTTATAAGCTTTGAAGGGTCCACCAAAGCTGTGTAAAATAAATAAATAAAACCCAAAATCACATTATTTTAATGGTAAAACATATATTGTCCGAACATAATGTTTATATTATTTTATTAGATCACTATTGGGTCATTATGATTTCATAAAACACATTATATATTTAAATGGTATTTAAGTTTTACCCAAAAAATCGACTGTCTTAGAAAATTATGAAAAATTCACCATTGGATAATTTCGACGTCTGTACTCCAAAAATAATATTCATTTTATCTAAATAATTTTCTAAATATTTGAATTTTTAATTTTAAAATAAAAACCAATATTTATCAAAAATTCATGGGTTTTGACAAAAACATCTTTCAAACAATAATAAAAATTACAATTGCATTCATAAAATTATATGATAATTTATATTTAATATAAAGTAATTTAATAATATTATTATTATTTTTTTAAAATATTATTTAATTCAAAAATCCATTAATTCGTCAAAATAGATTTGTTAGTTGAATATTGACAAAAAATACTATTTGTGCTTTAAAAACTATTTACAAAGTAACAATAATAAAATGAATGCACATTCTTTTAAACAAAAATAATGTATATAGTCATAGTGCTAGGGTCTTATTACATAACCCCTTATAACACCTGCATAAGACCGAAGGGTAAGGTGTGTGATGTTGAAAGACTCTTGGGGTGGCTCAGATAACATCGCTCGGGTGGTAATCTCTATTAACTTCCACTTCTCCCGTAGTTGATTCTGCCCAAGCTTAACATGTTCAAGCTCGGCTTGGGATTTTCAAGAGAAAACCCAATTATGCCCCCTCCTTTCCGATTTCGGATAAATGGGATTCATATGGGGAAAGTCTACTGGATGAGGTTATCGCTTCCTTTGTATGAGTAAATTGGATTTGTTAAAGCCCTGTATTTATACTAATCATGTGGTCACTGTTCAACGGCTATATTAGCAACGGTCATAATTCATAATAGTATTTTAAAATCTAGAAACATAAAACCAATGAAGTTCACATTTTATATAACCATAATAATACATTTAATTAGGTCAATATGAATTTTCATTAATGAAAGTTTGGGTTGTTGCAATCTTCCCCCCTTAAAAAAATTGCATCCTCGCAATTTGATTTCATTCAAAAAGAAATCTTAAATTTAAACACGAGGGTTGCTTACCCACCACCATTATGCATTCCCCAACCCTCATTATCACGTTGATCCTGAAGCTCTAGGGTCCACTTAGTGCAATAATACTTCAATGCACATTCAAAGTCTTCCACTTCCTTAGTCCAGATGCAGTCTGTGCAACTTGGATCATACCGTTGGAAAATATTATTCACTTTTCAAAAAAAACTGTTTCTAACGTATAGTTTCAAAACATCACCGTATACCAGGTTTTTGAAAAATAGTCTAACGGAGTCAGATTTGAAATTTTTGAAATGTGGTTCTTCTAATATATTGTCTATGTTTCCAAAAAAACTGGAAGACAAGACTATATATATATAGGTTGCTTGTAGGTATCCCACTTCAGTAGAAATTCTAAAATCAAATAATGCATCATACTCTCTGGATAGGGTGGAATATTTGAAAATACCCTGATAGTACCTCCCTCATCTTGAAAGGTGGTAGAGTTGGGAGCTTAATACTTAATCATAGGTGTTCTGTGATCCTTGATGATTTCATGGTATGGAGGAGGTGTTTGATATGTCATAGAGCGTCTTGAAAGAAATTTGGACAGTAGAAAAGGTTTCAATGCTATGCGAGCTTGACTTTGCAATAATTATAGCTAGTAAGCCCTCAAGAAGGTACAAGAGTGTTGTGTGAGGTTCTTCCCCTTCCATCTTGAAACTATCCTTTATTCGGCTGACAAAACATATCAAATTTTGAGTTACCCTTAATACAAGATAAAATTGTGATATAAAACTACTTTAAGTATAACGATTTATTATTCCTTAATGAAAGGAAAATTAGGGGTAACACATAAAGGGTAATCCAAGGGAAAAACCAATGACTTATAAATAGATTTTATTTTTTTTAACTTGTGAATCTATAGGCTTCAATCTATGTTATCAAACATATATTCTTATAGATTTTTTTAATTCCCTTAATAATGGTTCATACTAAACTTGTAAATTTACCGATGCATATCCCCCGGGAGTTTCATAACCAAGAGTACAGCAAGACCTGTTTTCATGTACCAGGATACCCCAGGTCAAGCCTGAAACTCCTTGTTGGGGTTTTTATCCCAAGGTATATCCATGCCAAAGCTGCATCTACCTACTCGTATTTAGACAGGGATGTATTTTCTTGACAAACCATTTACTCAATACCAATCAAAACATAGGGATGTTTTTATTATACTTAAACTGATCTCTAAGGCTTCACTAGAGTTTTCTAATCCTAATCCCAAAAATAACTAAACCTATCCTTTGATACCAACTATGACAACCCTGTTCTTTATTACACACTAAATCATGATTTATTACATAAACTTCACTTGTTACAACATGGATGATAGAGCGTTCTAGTGTCGTTTTGGATTATTAT
Organism: Viscum album; assembly: GCA_963277665.1. Classification (NCBI taxonomy): domain Eukaryota; kingdom Viridiplantae; phylum Streptophyta; class Magnoliopsida; order Santalales; family Viscaceae; genus Viscum; species Viscum album. The sequence goes on along the minus strand of OY728127.1, from coordinate 67,024,088 downwards.
CATTACATAACAACTTAAAACATGAAATACAACATCTTTATTGAAAAATTTCTTTACATGACCACTACATTCCCTCCTACTTAGCATTGCATGGGATAACCTGAGGACATGCATAAAAAAGGGTGAGCTATAAATCCCAATAAGGGAATAAACAAGGAATAACATGAGTAATACAATACATGTTAGAAAATAGTCATATCAATGGATCACAAGAGAAACGTGAACATAAAGGCATGATAAAGCATGATAATCATAACATGGAAATGTGGTAACAACACTTAACATGGAATTAGCATGCGCCAAGCATCATTGCACATGGAGATCAATAAACCCTCATTGCACATGAAGCATGAGTAAAACCTTGTTTCACTTGAATTATTATGAGTCAACACTCATTGCACAAGATGTATCACGATACTATACTATACCCAATGCATTAGAGCACTATCAGGACGCACCCTTCTTAAACTAATCAATAACACAAACCAGACCATGGTTTTTTATCATTATTTTTTCCAATAGGGAGTGGAAAAAATATTTTATAAGGAAAATGGCTGAACATATTAACATAAAATGGTTTCTTATGTGGAGGTGAGTCACACTCTCATAGAAAACAATTTAAAAATACAAAATGTTTTATAAGCCTTGAAGGGTCCACCAAATCTGTGTAAAATAAATAAAAAAACCCAAAATCACATTATTTTAATGTAAAAACATATATTTGACGAAAATAATGTTTATAGTATTTTATTACATCACTATTGGGTCATTATGATGTCATAAAACACATTATATATTTAAACGGTATTTAATTTTTATCCAAAAATTCGACTGTCTCGGAAAATTATGAAAAATTCACCATTGGATAATTTTGACATCATGATTCCAAAAATAAAATTAATTTTATTTAAATAATTTTCTAAATATGTGTATTTTTACTTTTAAAATAAAAATCGACATTTGTCGAAAATTCATGGGTTTTGACAAAAACAGCTTTCAAACCTTCATAAAAATTACAATTGCATTCATAAAATTATATGTTAATTTATATTTAATATAAATTAATTTAATAATAATAATAATAATTTATTAAAATATTATTGAATTCAAAAATCCATTAATTCAACAAAATAAATTTCTTAGTTGAATATTGACTAAAAATACTATTTGTCCTTTAAAAACTATTTACAAAGTAACAATAATAAAATGAATGCACATTATTTATACAAAAATGATGTACATAGTCATAGATCTTGGGTCTTGTAACATAACCCCTTATAACACCTACATAAGACCGAAGGGTAAGGTGTGTGATGGTGACAGACTATTGGGGTGGCTCATATAACATCGCGTGGGTGGTAATCTCTATTAACTTCCACTTCTCCTGTAGTCGGTTCTGCCCAATATTAAAATGTTCAAACTCAGCATGCGTTTGGTCAAGAGTGAATTCCAATGATGCCACCACCTTTCTGAGTTCTGAAAAATGGGCTTCGTATGGGTAAATTCTACTGGATGAGGCCATCGCTTCCTTTGTTTGAGTAAATTGAATTTGTTAAATCCTTATATTTATACTCATCATATGATCATTATTCAACGTCCATGTCAGCAATGGTCACAATTCTTCATAGTATTTTAAAATATAGAAACATAAAACCAATAAAGTTCACATTTTATATAACCATAATAATACATTTAATTAGATCAAGAGGAATTTCCATTAATAAAATTTTGGTTCATTAAACGGCAAGGAACTAATGGAGTCAGGGGAGGATCCCCCCCTATGCGGCCTCTTGAGGCGGTGGGGTCGGCGAGGATCCAATGGAGTTGGGGGTAGATACCCCCCATGCGGCCTCTTGAGGCTGTGGGGTTGGTGAGGATCTGATGGAGTCTGGTGGTGGATGCCACCTACATGGCCTCTTGAGGTGGCGGGGTCGGAAAGGAGCTGATGGAGTAAGGGGAGGATGCCCCATGTGGGACCTCTTGAGGCGGAGGGGTCAGCGAGGAGCGGATGGAGTCGGGGGAAGATTCCCCATGCGTGGCCTCTTGAGGAGGCAGAGTCGGTGAGGAGATGATGGACAACAGCCTTCATGCACACAATGGTACTCATCCTCTCACATATGAAGGATAGGGGATTCACATGGGTGATGCCTCAATTTTACGAACATATTATGTCTACTCACTATTGAAGGAAAATAGCTTCATTTTGGGTTCACCATTTCTATTTCTGATGCTTTCACCGGGGCGGGTGCATCTGTCTGTGGAGGACGCATAGCTGTTACCCCGCATTATCACTTTCCAAATGCGGGTGGAATCCGTTTCTTAATTAGGGATGTTTGGTCCTTGATCAAAACAAGATGATGGGATATCAGTTATTCCTTCTGTGGATTCCTCCTCGAAACTCGTCACCTAGTTCGGGTCTCCCTTAAAGATTAATTCATGGTTTGTGAATCTCATTTCATGTTCCATATCTTTGTGGACACCATTTAATTACACTACTTCCATCAGGACATTCAATGGGGTCTTGACATGGTAGCAACCTTCAGTCGGAGTATATGACAACATCAGGCATATCGGGGTATATCTGGATGTGTGGACATTGGGGAACCTGTATTATTCCTCATAAAAGGGAATCTCAAGGGTGTAGAACCTGAGGCATCTCACTTCAGTCATGGGGTATCTTATGCTAGAGGCATATCTCTTAGATTTTCCTCAGCTTCCCAGGTTTAACACAGGGTACGCCACGAGTTTAACATCTTATGGAGACGGTTACACCAAAGGCATGCCTTCTGAGGTTTTCCTCATGCATCTCATGTTTAACACGAGGTAGGTCTCAAGTTTAACATCTTGTGGAGATGGAATGAGGGTGATCAGAATGTCCCATAGAGATGGATCAGATTGGTAGATCCCTATGAGGGAGCTCCTGGAGTGTTTACCAGGTATATGGATCGGAACACTCAATAAGAGTAGACCCAGGATGGTGTGTCCCATAAAGGGAAGATTTCACACTGTGAAGGTTGATATGGACACCACTAAGGGTGGATCAGGGAGTGTGCACCCCAGAATGGGGAAGCACTAGGGTTTACCATTGGCTGAGATTGAACCTCAAGGAAGCTTACTACGTACCCTGTGTAGACGATAGGGATCAAAACCCACGTAGTTCGAAGGGATGATTAATTGGGGTGTACGCAAAGGACAATGACCCGAGCACATGTTGGGGCTTACACATGGAAAGAATCCCATCATAAGAGGGATACTCTTGGGTGGATGGTTAGGCGTGTTATGGGGCTTATGCATGGTTAGCTTCCTGGGTGCTGCAAGGAGTGGCGTTGGGATGAATGGCATGATCTCACCGAGATGTGGTGTCCCAGGTAAGAATCAGGGTGGATGATGAAGAGATTAATGAAGTGAATGGGGAATTGGATGGAACCTATGTGAGGACGATGGTGATGTTGTGCTTGAGCCTTGAAGAGACTTCCTAAATATCCTCGTGGAAGGGAATCAAAGTCTGTGTAGTTCAGTGGGACGAAGGGACACCTGAGGTGGAAGCCTGTGAGAATGGATGCATGGACATTATCTGGAGGAAATAGAACCTCCAGGTTCTGGCATGATCCTCCCAGAACACATGGGATCGAGAGGTAGATCCGGATGAGTCATGAGTTATGGGATTGAACCTCAAAGAGGTTTCTAACATATCCTCATGTCAAGGAATCAAATTCCATGTAGTTCATCTAAAAACGGTTTACCATCGATTGGGGACTTCAACAACCTAAAGTCGAATGGGGCCATAATGGCTTACCACTGTATGGGGTAGACAATGGATTACTACTGAATGGGGTCACAACGGCTTACCACTAGATGGGGTCACAACATTTTACCACTGGATGGGGCCACAAAGGATTATTACTGGATGGGGTTGAGAATGGCTTACCGCTGGATGGGGTCACAAGGGATTATTGTTGGATGGGGTTGACAACGGCTTACCACTGGATGAGGTCACAATGGCTTACCGCTAGATGGTGTTGACAATGGCTTATTGCTGGATGGGGTCACAACGGCTTACCACCAGATTGGGTTGAACCTTATATAGTCTTCATATTTACCCTATCTAGGAGAAAAGGATCATAGCCCACATAGTTTGATGTGGTGGATACAGTTTAATGTCATACAGGATGAAAAGGGGGCATTCAGTTTAACGTCGTGTAGGACGAAGGTGTTCCTATATGAATGGGGCGGGAACTAGTGGCTGTCGGGATTGAACCTCAGGGAGGCTTCCTACGTACCTTTCCTTAGGAAGGATCAAAGTCCACGTAGTTCAGAATAAGAGATGGTCGGGACCAATGGATGGTGGGCTTGAACCTCAAAGAGGCTTCTTACATAACTTACCTTGGAAAGGATCAAAGTACACATAGTTCAGGTGGATTGGGAACCGACGTGAAGATGGTCTGGACCAATTGGTGCTGGGCTTGAACCTCAGGGAGGCTTCCTACGTACCTTGCCTTGGTAAGGATCAAAGACCACATAGTTTAGGATGGGTTTTTGTGAGCCTAAGTGAAGATAGTCGGGACCAATGGTTGGTGGGATTGAACCTCAGGGAGGCTTCCTACATACCTTACCTTGGAAAGGATCAAAGACCACGTAGTTCAGGTGGGTTTTGGTGAGCCGATGTGAAGATAGTTGGGAACAATGGTTGGTGGGAATGATCCTTAGGGAGGCTTCCTACGTACCTTTCCTTGGAAAGGATCAAAGGCCACATAGTTCAGGTGTGGTGGACCGACGTGGGAAGGCCGGAACCAATGGATGGTGGGATTGAACCTCAGGGAGGCTTCCTACATACCATGCCTTTGTAAAGATCAAATACCATGTAGTTCAGAATGGTGTTTGGGGATTACACTCTAGGCTGACTAGAGAGGATTTCACGGTTGATGCTTACTCTAAGCCTGCATGAGTTGTGCTCGGTGTGAGAAATAAGAGGCAGCAAGGACCTGATGATCACAGCACAAAGTTGCATCCATGAAGGGTGGTGAATGGGGAATACGTAAGGAAGATTCCTGGTGCTGTTATGGAGAGGCAATGGTGAATGGGGATTATTTAAGAAAGTTGCTCGGGTGCCGCTATGGAGTAGAAATGGTGAATGGGGATTACACAATGGATCTTCCTGGGTGCTGCTATGGAGCAGCAATGGTGAATGGGGATTACTCAAGGGAGCATCCCAGGTACTGCTATGGAGTAGCAATGGTGGATGGGTCTTATACAAGGAAGTTTTTTGTGTGCCGCTATGGAGCGACAATGGTGAATGGGGCTTATGCAAGGAAGCCGCTCGGGTGCCACAATGGAGCGGAAATGGATGGATGGGACTTACACAAGGAAGTTTCCCAGGTGCCGCTATCGAGTGGTAATGATGAATGGGGCTTACGTAAGGAAGCTACCTGGGTGCTTCTATGGAGCAGTAATGGTGAATGGGGCTTACGCAAGGTAGTTGTCTGGGTTCCTCTATGGAGCGGCAATGGTGGATGGGGTTTACCCATGGAAGTTGCCCAGGTGCCGCTATAGAGCAGAAATGGTGAATGGGGATTATGCAAGGAAGCTGCTCGGGTGTCGCTATGGAGTGGCAATGGATGGATGGGACTTATGTAAGGAAGCTTCCCAAGTGCCGCTATGGAGAAAAAATGGTGGATGGGGGTTACGCAAGAAAGTTACCCAGGTGCCGCTATGGAGCGGCAATGGATGGGGCTTATGCAAGGAAGCTGCATGGGTGCCGCAATGGAGTGAAAATGATGAATGGGGATTACACGAGGAAGCTGGCTGTAATGTGTTCCTCATTTCTATCCAGGAGGTCATCCCAAATCACTGGGGAGTTGAGGCATGTTATTGAGGCCTACACCTATGCGCTAGTGCACAAGCGGGATAATGCCAAGGATGTTGGAATCAGTCCGAACAAAGGGGGATGAAAAGTGTGAATCACATGCCCATCATTTATAATGCAATGAGAGTGGCGTGATGATGGAGGATAACTATTGACCGTGTTCGAAACAAAGTATATGTATTGTGTTAGCCAGAAATGGGGACAAACAAATGAGGGTTGACTGTTGATCGTGTTCGAAACACAGGAACTAACTCAAAGTGTCGTCCTAAGTCTTATGGGGCGTTGTCCCGGGATGGTAGGAGAGCCAATGCATCATGGGACCAAGCCGTTATGGGTCCCTTCAGACATGGAAGAGGATGAACATCGGAATTAAGGACACACAAAGCGTGAGGTGGAGTGATAGAATGTTTTAACGTATTCCAATGCTCTTGAAATTATGCCACTACAATCAGGGCATGAGGCATCTAATGGTTGTCACATAAGTCATCTATTACTTGGAACAAGAGGCATCCTATTATTGAATGATAGGGAACGATATAGTTTATAGTCATGTATAGAGGACTGTTGGCATCTTATGCTTGGTGCATAAGGTATCTCATGCTTGGATCATAAGGCATCTCTTGTTTGGAGCAAGAGGCATCCAATGTTTGGAACATAGGGTGAACCACAGTTTATATTCATGTAGATAGGATTGTTGGCATCTCATTCTTGGAGCATAAATCATCTCTTTTTTGGATCAAGAGACATCCTATGTTTGGAACATAGGGTGCACTGTAGTTTAAAGTCATATAGATAGGACTGATGGCATCTTATGCTTGGAGCATAAGGAATCTATAGTTTAGGGAAAGAGGCATCATATTTCTGTCAAATAGAGAGTATTACATTTTATAGTCATGTAGAGAGGACTATTGGCATCTCATGCATGATGTATAAGGCATATCTTTTTTGGAGCAAGAGGCATCCTATGTTTGGAATATAGGGTGCACTACAGTTTATAGTCATGTAGATAGGACTATTGGCATCCTATGCTTGGAGAATAAAGCATATCTTGTTTGAAACAAGAGGTATCCTACGTTTGGAACATAGCGTGCACTACAGTTTATAGTCAGGTTGATAGGACTATTGTCATCTCATGCTTGGAGCATAAGGCATATCTTGTTTGGAGCAAGAGGTGTCCTGTGTTTGGAACATAGGGTGCACTATATTTTATAGTCATGTATATAGGACTGTAAGTCATAAGGTTCCTTGAAATGGATGGTGTTGGGACTTACGCAAGAGAGGCCCTTTCTGGTTTAACCTGGTATATGAGCCAAGTGATGGGGTTTGGATGAGTTACTTGAGGAATGGTTCTACTCAAGTTACTTGGGGAATTGATGACGAGAATCTCAACTCATGACATGGGAAATGAACCAAGAGGAATATGTCGACTCAAGGTGCTTAATGGTGTGCGAAGGAGTATCTCAAATCATGGTATTCCATAGCTGGAAGGTTGGTGCGCATAAGGGAGAAATGGAAAATCCCGACATCCTGGCTCAAAAAGTTCGCGGTGCGACTCTCCATTTTTCATGGGGTTCAGTGACGGTAGCAAAGGGACTAGCCCGGAAGGATAGGTCTTCACGAAGTTTCTTCACAAAGCAAAGGGGATCGTGGAGCATGGGGTCTCGCGAAGCACCTTCGCGATAGACTTGCGAAGAATATTTTTGAAAAAATCTACTCGCAGAGCATGGACTCACGGAGATCTAAAGCTCTGTGAAATGGGAGTGATCGACCTCCTAAGGGGAGGCATAACCATATGTATGAAGGGGGTGAGTTGAGTATTTATAGGGGATAGGCATCGCGAAGTAGAGATATCTTGGTGAAAATCTAAATCTCGCTTCGTGGCAGGTTCGCGAACGTCAAAGGGGTCCGCGGAGAATCCCACCTCTTTGCTCCAAAGTGGGTTCACAAACGTCAAAAGGGGTTTGTGGAGTATCCCGCCTCCTCACTTCATTGCTGGTTTGCGAATGTCAAAGGGGTTCACATAGCATCCCACCTCCTGGCTCCGCAGCAGGTTCGCGAATGTCAAAATATGTTTTCTTATCATCCCGCCTCCTCACTCCCTGGATGCATCATGAAGGATGATATTTACGTCGGTGTGGGTCCCTGGTCATGTTTCCTTGCTCCGCGATCATGGAGGGAGCTTTGTGAATGGGCTTCGTGAACCATTTTTCCAGCCCAACTTCAATTGTTCATAACTTCTAATCTGTAACTCCGTGCAGGACCTACGACCTACCAAATTGAAGCTTGCAAAATGGGATACGATCTTTGATCATGTATGGAAGCATTTTTAATATTTGGGGATGTGTTTTCTGGTGACAACAAACATCAAGGTTCTAATTTCATAATCACACTTGATATTTATCCCTAATATCTTTTTAGATTCTCCCATATCATTTATCTCAAACTCTTAGGTTGGAAATAATTTCATTTCATCAATCCTATGTTTTCATTACCCTATAATAAATATATAAAATACATACATAAGAAATAAACTATATCCCTCACCAACTAGATAAAAGTAGAATAATTAGTCTATGTCACACTATTTTCCTATATTTTAAATCATAATTTCATAAAACATGTTATTTTATTATCTAGGTGACTGCTTCAACCCAAGAAAACATTTCTAGAGTTTTTACACCAAGGCTTTATTGCATGACTTTATAAATCACTCAATTTTATATATATATATATATATTCTCCTTCAAATCCCCCTGGGTAAAAGTATTTTTAAAATTAATATGTTCCAAATGTAAATAATATAATTCAATAATAATGGACACTACCTCGATTAGGGAGATTTTCAAAATAGTCGAGATAATTTCAGTTAAATCCACAAATTCCTTATACTAAAAAAAATCCACTACAAACCTTTATTTATATTCCTTCTACAATCATAATCCACCTGACCTATTATAACCATTTATTCTAAAATTTATTCTTTAATTACTAAAATATAATTTGTTACCAATTCTTTTTAGACTATAAATAATAAATCTCCAAATTTTTAGATAGATAATCCTTGTTCAAATCAATCATCCACGATTCTTCTTTAAAAAAAATTCCCTATCACTTATCAATAAAAAATTGAAAAAGGATGATTAAAACCTCTATATAGGTACAATTATCCTAGTACATCTCTTCAAGTATACATTAAGAATATACTCCAATAGATTTATAGTCTTGTGTTTAATTATGTTTTCAAGATTATCCTACTCATTAGTGTAGAATTCTTAAAAACCACTATTAGGTTCAATTAATTAATGGTCTTTCTAAAATATTCAGTCATTAAATATCATTTTTTGGATTCTAATTATATTATTATTATCAATATCCTAAAATTATATGCCCAATTTCTTGACACTATATCCAATAAATAATAATTTTTTTTGGACTTATCATCATGTTCGTCCATTATATCAGAATCAATATATAAACATCCCAAATAACCAAATAATCATAAATAGGAGAGTATTACTTCTTATTCTAGCCAAATCTCTTTTGGAATTTATTATCATGTTGATATAGATAGACTTATATTAATAAGATATGATTCTATATTTACTGAATCTACTTATAAAGTCTTGGGTAGCACTAAGTAAAACCTCATAATCCATGAAAAATAATTAAATGTACAACTCAGCTACTTATCATCCTCATTCTATTTTGGAATACCAATAATATTTTTCCACTACTAAATTTAATTCTTAGCATAGAATACCACAAACAATTTACTATCATGTTCACATTAATTATTATAACTCAATCACTTTATCTTTTATCCAAACACATTCTATACTCTAGTTCACCACCTCAAAAATATATTAAACATATTAGTCTTCATTTTTTATAAATTAAAATCAGAAAATATTTTTTGATTCATCAAAAAATGTCACATATTAAAATAACCCTCTGATATAATTAAATGGTGTTGATCCCCATACTCCAATGTGAACTTGGTCTAATTTTCCATCCCTTGTTGTTTTACACTCTTTTGGAAAATAATTTTTCCCTTATATTCAAAAATATATAATATTTACATAGGATAACAAACATATATTTTATCTTTGGTAGCATTATTTTTTATATAAAAGACTTCTCATTCATGTGGACTAACTAGAAGTGTCACAATTTCGAATCCCCAACTTATATTTTTATTATAATCATATCCATGGATTTTTCTATCATACTATATAATGTTATAATCTTCACCCCATGTGTTATGACTATATCCTACCTGAGTGAAATAAAATTTCTTCTCAATAAAATTATATAAAAAAAATTCTATAAAGTGAGGGAAATCCTACTATTTTATTCTTTATCCATTCCCATAACATGTAAGGATTCGTTTTTAGTATAATTTACTTTACTAAAATTATTTGAAACATGATTATTTAGAAAATCCTTCTCCAACATGAAATGGAAAGACAGTATTGATTCTAAGATTCAACACTCTATGGGGCATTCCACACTTAATAGTTAAACATAAAAATTTCCCTTTTAATACATGTTTAGTAAACCTATTTTTAATTTTTAATATTGTTAAATATATAAAGAAATATTTTTAGAGCCAGGCGCTAAGACGACATGAGATTCCGAGGCCCATTGAACTCAGAATTGAAATTATAAAAATATTAAATATATTAATATCATGAGTGTTTAGTTTTCCTATGAAATTATAATATCATATTAGTAGATCCTTGAATTGTAAATCAGATACCATAGTTTAATCTGGAATGTGGGTTTTACCCTAGACGATACCTTAAGTTGGTTGGTGTCGAATATTTGGATGAGGCAGATATTAGTGGGTATGTTATGTAGATTAATTAATTAATTAATTAATTTAATACCCATAACCTAATTTACTCTATATAAAATATGATATATTAATTCATTAGGGCACTCTGTATATCCCTATGAGCTTTTAGAGAACATTCATAGCATTCTTTGTTGGTGAATCACAATTGAGTAATGAACAGTGGTCCGATCGAGGTGGATCGAGAGTAAAAAAACATAGAAGATATTATAAATCATTAGAGAATGCATTTTTCACCAATTATTTATCCATAATCAGTTTAGGTATCATCAATTTTAGTTTCATCCCATGATTAAAATTTTAGGCTTATATTTTATCTGTTATTCTTGTTATGTAATGTATTAATTCTTTCACATGATCCCAGTTGTTTATTATATTTTTAATTCAATATTTATCTCCTTGTTTCATATGTTATCACCCCTATAAATCCATGATATATGATATTTTACCAATAATTATTGGACAATGATTGATTGAATTTGTTCTTTTTCTTTTCCCCTCTTCATTCATTCGGTTCTTTACCATTAGCATATGGGGTTGCAGTTTGATATTGTCAGGGAGGATTCGAGCAAGATCAAACCACTGGATTCATGGAAGTTTCTTATTTGATGAGGGTATTGAAAATTTTAGGAAATATTAGGAAATATTATATGTTTTGAGTGATGCTCTATGGATCTAGGATTAGTAGTATCAGTAGGATCAAGTGGAAGATGACGAGAGGTACATCGGACGGTGAGTGAGCTATATGTGAATGAATGGAATCCATTTTTTCCACTATAGACTAGAAAATGATGATTGTAGGTGAACCCCATAGATTTTTATTGGTTAATGGGTGTGATTTGTGTAAATTAATTAGATCTAGAAACAATGTCGGATAATATGAGTTTCCATGGAAAAATCGACTATACAGTGTGTAGTTGAATAACACACACCATGTAGCCCCATGATGCTACAGTGTCTCGGGTTTTAGGGAAGATAAGGATAACATTACATATGGTTGGGCCCACATTACATGTGACCCTCCATAGGTGGCTAAACTATGTGCCATATTCACACTCCAAAGACACCCTCTGGGAGGACATGTCGTGTACTCTAGGAGTACACAGGCACAAGCTGGTACCCAGGCATGACCCGGTACACGGCCAGGTACATAGGCACATATTGACAAACACGAGCATAGCTAGAAGAAAATGGGAAGGCCTCAAATAGCTAAGACACGTCGTTTGGGTCCCTTACACAACATGTACGGTGACATGGCCACTTATTCATGTACATAATATCACAACCAAGTAGTGGAGTGGGACCACACACTGTGTGGACCCTATACACATTGTATAATCCTATTATAAACTTCCACCTTATTTATATCCTTTATCTAGACTCAGATTTTATCCCATGGGTATCCTATCCTATGTAATTTATCACATATAATATGACCATATAATTCATAGTGGTTTTTGAGATATGATGTGGAATGTTCCATGAATGACACTTTTTTAGGAATTCTTGATGATGGAAGTGATCAGGAAAGATCCCTACAGAGACTCCAGTGTTAGAAACTACCCTTTCACACCAGGGTGTGTGTCCACTATACTTCTTAAACTAGTTTGAGTAGAACCCCCTATAAAACTAGTGTGTGGGTCCGCTACCCAATGGTTGGAACCCCTATCTTCCTAGGGTGTGGTTCCTCTATGTATATAGTGGAATTCCCATTTGTTCTAGGGTGTGGGTCCCCTATTTATACCTACTAAGTGGAACCCCTTTTGTACTAGGGTCTGGGTACTCTAAGATTTGAATGGCATAACCCTAATATATTGTGGTGTGGTTCTTTTATCCTTATAATGAGTGGAATCCCCTGACATGCCAGGGCATGTTTCCTCTATACTTCTACTGAGTGGCATCTCCTTTATGCATTAGGTAATGGGTCCTCTATCCTTCTATTAAGTGGCATATCCCTGATGCACCAAGCCAAGATTCCCATATCCTTCTACTGAGTGGAATACCCCCTAACATATAAGGGAGTTCATACTCATTATATGGGGTATTGTTCCCCCTTAGGATGTGAATCAGTGGATAGGTGTGGGTCCTAATTGTAAATTCTTCAGATAAAAACACAAGATGTTGATCATCGATGATGGATCTTTAGAGCTATAGGGAGACTCATCATCATGTTTTGTGATCTGATATGGGGATCACCTTTATCTCTTGTATGGTTTTCTTTATGATTATATATATATATATCAATGTGTGAGTGTGTGTGATTTTGGGTTTCTCCCTTTTTTTACATTGAGCTACCTACTTCTATCATGTCTTGTCATCCTAGGTAGGATATGAGATGGATATCTATTTTCTCTCTCATCTAGGTTTCTTTATGATGACGTATATATATGATGTTGGGTTTCATTTCCCTTTTTATTTTTGTTGAGATGATTACTTCTATCATGTCTTATATTAATCCCACTTTAGTTTTTGAGGTGTGTAGATGAGTATGTAATAATCACTCCCTGCGTAGGATTTTCCCACATGTGTCATGTCTTATGTAGATTAAAGATAGATCGGTGGTGATTTTGGTGGAGTATAGGGATACTCTGGTTCATAGAACATGTATAGTGTCCAAGCTTAGAGATCAAGAGTTTGGATCTCTTATATTTCCTTTACTCCTATTATTTTCAGGTTGGTACTTTATTTCTGGTTGGGATTATATTTTTTCCCCTTCACATTAGTTTTATTATGTCATACACTACTAAGGTTATTGCATACATGGTTTTAATATAGATGTTAAAACACTTTTTATTATTCTTATGCACTATTTCATGGAGATAATTAGGTGTGTGTGTGTGTATGCAGGTAAACTAAGAAAAGGCCTGCCAATCATTTTATTCCTTCTCATTGCTTGTCACTAGACCCTATCCTATTGAAGGTGAGCTTGGGGTTGTGGAAAACCAACCTTCTACCAACCATGTGGGGCCTAGTGGGTTGGGTATTTATAGAGTGGTATCAAAGGTGGTTCATCCTTGGGTCGGTGTAGAGATGGACCCATGATGAGGATTGGTTAGGAACTTAGGGAAACTATGTCGGAGTGTCTCAAGTGTGGATTTCAGGCTAGGTAACCTAGTTTTGGTGTGGTGGATGAAGTATCCAAACACCAAGACTCTAACTACCAGCTTGTCAACTTGGCATATCAGGACATTGGTTATAGGGAATAATAGAACCTGCATTATATAGGATTGAGTCCTTTGAATGACCCTCTTGAGTCATCTCCCCATATATATATTCGCATCTAATTGTGGTATATATTTATCACTTTCAGGATTCCTCCATTAAGACAACCAACTAGGTTACTGATTTAAGACAATGATGATGATATGATGAGTGATGAGGCCTTAGTCTAGGTTACATCTCAGGAGGATCTTACGCCAAGCAGGAAAATAGAAACACCCCCTCCTGTTGTGTGGTAGTTATTACCAACATGGTGGGTTGAGGATGTGTACAGTATTAGTGTGATATGTGTGTTCCAATGCAACAATATGCTAAGGTTTCGTAGTGATCTAGATCCCCAGGAAGCTAAGGATTGTCTTGATTCGATGATCTGAGTATTTAGGATCATTCAAAATATGACTGATCATATAGTTACATTGGTATCTAGTCTTTTCCATGAAGTATATGAGTGTTGGTGGAGTCTAGACACACATATACATCATGAGTCGGCACTCTCATGGACTGAATTCTAATAGCTATTTTGTGGGGAGTATTACCAATCATTCTTGCGCACAGTTTGGATTTAGAAGGTTTTGGAGATGAATTAGGGTAGTATGATATTTTTTGAGTATTTTGTAAGGTTTACTGACCTTACATGGTACTCCCTCAACATGGTGCGGGATAGTTAATTTCATGTACCGAAGTTCAATGAGGGTATCTATAGAGATATTTTTTCTAGTGTGGATCCTTAGTGCATTCCCACCTATACTGGAGTGTTAGAGTCATTGCTAGTGATGGAGAGCTTTCTATGTGAGGTATTTCATTCATTTAGAGCTAGAAGTGGGTGGCATGGGTCTAATTCATCTATAGTAGTTAGCAAGAACCAGTTAGTAGGGTCTTAATGTGGTAGAACTATGCATGAATGGTCTTAGACATGTAAACATGAGAAGCAAGGTTCTTGTAGAGGACTAGGTTAGATCAGAGAGGCTAGATGTTATGCATGTGATGGGAATGGTCACATGGCATGTGATTTACTAACTTGAGATGCCAATAAGGATATATATAAGTAAGGGATAGACCACCAAAGTGGATGTAGTATTATGATCAAGGTTCTCCCAAGCATGGACAGTGTGGGCCCTAGGTAGGAGGTACGGTAAGAGGAGATGGTGGATCTCCAAAAGGAGGATCTGTTGGTGTAGGGTGATGTTATGAGATATTTCCACCACCACTAATAGAAAATCCATTCCAAGATTAGGTAGTTGGCGATTGGGGGCATGGTTAGCTATAGGCCATGGAGGCTTATGAACTAGCTACTCATGAGAAGATATGAGGTGTGATCGATGTTTATTATACACTTTCTTAAGTACTTTTATAAATGGGTGTGAGTCAATCCTTCATTTATTTATCCCTTCTGTGATATCTAGAGATCCTCATTAAGACCTTATCACAACATATTTTTCTAGAGGTTCTAACGAGGTGAAATTCTTTGAATCACTTATCTGATAGCAATGAAAGTAATCATTTGGTGGAGGGATCTTTATGTGGGACCTCCTGGTCATCATATTGAAACCTTATGACGTCATCTCTGGTATAGACTAGTTATTCATAGTTCATTCCTAGATTTAATGTTATCATATACGGGTAAGATACCTTCACAAATATGGGATGAGATTCTCTTTTTTGGGTAATAGATATCTCATGGCTAAGTGAGTGGGCCTTGCGTGCAGGAGGTTATAGTCCATCACCCATCAGTTAGAGAGTTTATCCATTTGAATAGTGGCCTATTAAAGAATCTGGATTCCTTTGGTAGTTGAGGAATTTATATACGTCATCCTCAAGGATGTTCTAGAACTACCTATGAGGCAGGATATGGATTGTTGGATAGAATTGACCCTGATACCGCACTGATATCTTCTATGGAATATTAGATGGCCCCAACTGAGCTCTAGGAGCTGAGTGTGTAGTTAGAGGACCTTCGAAAGAAGTGTTTTTTCATACCCAGTGTGTCCCCATGGGTAGCTTCGGTTTTTTCATCAGAAAAGGTGTATGGTATCTTATGTATTTATAATGATTATCTTCTTTTGAACTAGGTAATGATAAAGAATATGTACCCCTTACTGAGGATTGAAAATCACTTTCATCGGTTATGAGGTTCAATTTGTTTATCTAATATCGATCTATGGTCTAGCTACCACTAGTTTAGGGTTCACAAGGAAAATATTACGAAGTTGGAATTTTATTGTTACTATAGACACTATGATTTCCTAGTGATGACTTTCGATATGATAAATGTCCCCACTATATTTATGGATTTGATTAACTGGATATTTCAACCATACCTCACCCGATTTTTGTTATCATCAATGATGACATACTCATTTACTCTATATCAGAGGAGGGGTATGCAAAAAATCTGTCGATGGTCCTAGACATACTTTAAAAGAACCATCATTATGTTAAGCCTTATAATTTCTAATTCTGGATCAGTTAGGTTCACTTTCTAGTGAATGTCATTTATATGCATGAATTATCTATGGACCTCATGAATATTGATGTAGTTCTTGGTTGGGAGACGCCCATGAGTGTTTTGGAGGCAAGGAGTTTTCTTGGCTTGGTGGGGTAGTATATAATATTTTTGGTGGACTTTTACAGGATTGCAGCCCCTCTGACCACCCTAACATGGAAAGGGAAATCATTTACCTAGACCGAATAGTGTTAGAGAGTCTTTAAGAAATTGAGTATAAGGCTTACCAGTGATTCTATTTTGAGACAATAAAATGATGGCATGTATTAAATTGTGTATTTTGATACCTCTATAACTGGGATCAGCTGAGTGTTGATTCATATTTAAGTAGTGATTGTATATGGGTCGAATTAGTTAAGTCCCCTTGAGTAGAACTGCATGACTCATGACCTAGAGTTGGTACTTCACTCTGAAGATGTGTCGAAACTATATTTTGGGAGAGTTATTTGTTATTTACTCAAACCATTATAGTCTTAGGTATATCATCACCTGAAGAGATATGATCATAAGATAGAGTCACTGGTTGGATTTTCTATATGACTATGACTTTGAGATAGTCTATGCTCCTAGGAAGGGAAATGTGGTGGCATATTTACTTAGTAAGAAGTCTCATTCTCATTTGATGGTGGAGGCATCTGAGTAGTTGAATTATTTTTAGCCAACCATGGTGGAGGAGAGGGGTTTAGAATAACTTTAGTTAATGGTGTTCATTCCACTACATCTCTATAATGTGAGGGAGTCTATGTTGAGATACATCGATTGTGGTGTTCTCCATGACTAGATATCCCCAGGATATTCACCAGATGAAATTTATGTAGGTGGAAAACACATCATAATTTTCTAGGGATGGATGGGGTTTATGGTCGGGATGTAGGAGGAGGTGATTAGGGAGTTTCCCACTTCCCCTTTAGCTATATATCCTAGTGTGGGGAAGATGTATCGGGACCTTTAGAGGTGGTTTTGGTGGGTGGGCATAAGGTAGAGTGTGGATGAGTTTTTCTCTTGGTGTCTCACTATAACGAAACACACTTTTCATACATAAATATTACATATAAATATATAAATAATCATTACATTAAATTATTAAATCACACCATAATTGTATGGGTTTAGTGTCTTTGGAAACTACGAAACATAAAAAACTGGTTCATAAAACATCTACATCATCTCCTTCTTATTCCTTCAAAACTAAAACCCTTTTTGATGTATAATACTTAATAACCTTATTCATAAGCTTGGGAAAAGAAACATAATAAAAAAGGGTGATATCAAATTCTCATTAAGGATAAACATAGTATACATCAATCCATGATCATATAAAATCATAAGATAAGAATATGGTTATGTGATCATGATCATAACTTATGAATTTTATACCCAACCATTCATTATTCAAGGAATAAAAATTATCAATTTAGAAAACATGGACCGTAAGAGTGATAAATCATCATAAATCAATCAGGATCTATAATTTAATTCCAAAAAATTGTGGCACTGTCATAAATATAGAAAAATATTTCATATATCAAGGTTAAATTCCAAGTCCATCAACATAGTGGATTAGGACATACCTTTTTCCCATAGTGGATCAGGTTTCACCTATTTCCCATAGTGTATCAAGCTCATAGACTTGTTTCCCATTGTTATCTCATGATATATTAAGCTTTTCACAATGAATTGGAGTTAGATATAGGTCCCACTTGTCTTTGGTTAAAACATATCCATCATCATTGGTTATAATCTAACCACCATCCTTGGTTATACTGTAACCACCATCACATAATGAAAACCATACATATGTGTTCCACAAATACATAAGTTATTCATCATATTATAACCCATTTAAATAAATGAGCTTCATAAATATTTCATCATAACACAACTCATGGAAAAGAAATGAGTTTCATAAATATCATTCCATAATAAATATAAATAAACCATAAAAATAATAAGGATAGTGTCCTTGAATAATATCCCTAGTAAATCATATGTAACTTCAAATAATGTTATCTTAGATGGAAAATAATTTTGAAAAACCACTTGAAATAATTCTTTAAAAATAAAATTTCCATTTTCAAATCATTTATTTTCAAATATCTATTCAATTTAAAAAAATATTTCTTTGAAAATAATCTTGTAAGATTGTAAAAGAAACATCAAAGCATTAAGGTTTTATAACACTATGAAACGTCGCTCATTCCATATAAGTTTAAAAATGCATGCCTTCTATATTTTTCTTGGAAAGTTTTCAAAGAAACTTGTTCAGAAAAAAACAAATATAATCCTTTCAAAATATTTTATAATAAGTCACTCATGATTAAAAATGACTCTAAACAATCATAATAGAATAGTAATAATATTGTTAGAAATAATTTTACAAAACAAAGACATGGAAAAAAAGAGAGTTTAAAGGGAGACTTTAAAAAGATAATTTTTAAAATAAAGTCGATTATAAATATCATATCATTGAAGTTAACATTAATCAAATGAATTTTTATGTATATCACCTATAAATCCACATAAAAGGGTTAAATAAAATAAAATATAATCAAAATTCATCCCACATATAATCTTAACATGGCATAATCAATAAAGTATAAGTTGAGCCCAGTGAATGGAAATTGATTTAATAAATCCCTTACCAATTTGTATTCAATCAAACCATATGTCCCATAAAAGTAATAATTATAAAATGAGACATTTAAGAACATTAAGATAATGAGATTCATGATAATATATGTCAAAAGGAAGTATATACAGTACACATAAGAAATAAGTGGTAATAAGGAATATATGTCATAGAAGTAAAAGTGATACATGAAACCCTTACCTCATACTTCACTTTATCTTAGCATACTTTAACCTCAGATTGAATATAAACTCATAATCTGCCATATCAAAGTGTACATCAAATAGAAAAATTCAGAATCCAAATCCTGCATCCAGAAGGTCTATCTGGGTACCAAATGGCGGCCTAAAAATGGTTTGAGCTAAAATCTGTAGGCTACCATCAATGGTGTTTATTGAAATCCAATCCAAAAATATAAAATATAGTAGTGTGTAGGTATAATAATACGGTAGTAAATAAATAAATATGTACATGTTGGGATTGGGTTTCTCAAAGGACACCCGACCGATGATACCTTCGTCATCCTAAGACGGAATGTCTCTAAACATGTTAACACGTATATATGTGAATATATGTAATAGTGATATATGTATATATATACATGAATTAGTGAGGAATCATGGTGTAAGAACAAGGAATCTACATAATAGTAAGCATGGTGGTAATAAAGTGACTATGGGATCCATGACTATAATCATAGGTTCCTCGGAGTAAATATAGTTGAAACCACAGAATGAGTCTGAGTCATCTCATGCATATGAGTATATAGAGTTTAGTTGTTCTAGGCCCAATGGAAACAAAAAAATGTCCAATTAATAGTAATATTCATATATGACCGAATTTGAAACAAGGAATACATGTGTCATGATGGTCAATTATATAATAAATTTCATTACGATCCCATCCAAGGAAATCTACAGCAGAACCTAAGTATATCCAAAAACATAAGATATTCCAATCAACCTTTGAGACTCTCAAAGTCATTTTTTATATATAACCCAGGTATCACCCATGGATTATCATATTTCAGTTTAAACTTTGATCCCATACAAGATGTCCTAAATAAGAAACCATAGTGTCACTTGAGGTGTATGACAATTTCATTTAACCTATGATATTTTCCTAGGAATTTCGTATAAGGAACCCACCTGTCACTCAAGGAATAATACAATTCACTTGACTTATGAGACCATCCAAGCCATTATGTATAAGGAACATAAGTTTCTCTCAAGGAAAAATACAATTCACCTAACCTAAGATCCTATCTAAGGCATTCTGTATATAGAACCCAAGATTCACCCAAGTCATAATAATTCATCTACCATATGATCCCATCAGTAATTCCTACTTGAGAAACCAAGGTTCACTCAGGGTGTAATATAAGGGAATAATCACATTTCAATTAATATGCAATAATTTTCCATGAGATTATACATGCCATTTTTTCATTTTAATTTAAGTAATAAATAAGTCCATGTTAGTAATTATTTCATATTACAATTAAAGTATGAACAATAAATTGGCTTTATCCATAAGAATTACATATCACAATTCAAGTACAAAATTTAGGCCATTTCATTTATATGAAATTAATAATTACATGGGAAATCATATGACACTTACCATTTCAAATAACTTCATTTGATTGACCCTTTTTATTAAATAAGACAATGCACCTCTTGGGTAGTTTTACTAAGAAACAAGGCATGGTTGGTATACCAACTCATTTAATTAAATTTAAACATCTCTTATATTATAGTTAATCTAATAATCCTCAAGGTTGATTAAAGTGTAGACAGATAATAAAATCAAATCATTTAAAACGACACCAAAATGGGTGATTTAATTTCCTAGATAAAGAAAATGTAACTGGAATATAAGAAAATCACTAAAATGTTGTGGTTCAAGTTGATGTGAAAAACATCCAATGGTGTAGTTAAACACACGACATATATTTAATTTAATTAATTATGTTTCAAATAATTAATTTCACGTTTAAATGGATATGTAAGGAGAATCTGTTGTTTAGAAAAATGAAGTATTTTATAACACAATGAACCCTTAAAGGAAAATCTATAGACTACCTACAGAATGAATAGAATTCTTCACTCATCCATTATTAGGATTTGATTTGAGCCGTATTGAGGTAAAATAGAAGAATAGACAAACACCAGGAAAATATGGGATATTAGATCACATTGAAATAGTATATTCAATATAGAAAGATAAACTTAGAAATGAGGAAGGTTGAATCATAAACTAACCATTTTCAATCCAACAAAATGAATGGTGGCTGATTACAATCTCACGTGGAGGAGATCCCATCATTCCTATGGGAGAAGAGAAGCTCTCCATGTGTGGGAGGGAGTTGGTGTGTGAATGTGGAGGAGAAATGAGGGTTTAAGGATAAAATAAATTAGAGTATAAAGGGTAATTTAACATGTTTTAATGACTTTCATGGTTTGAATACATGGTTTTCAAAATCACACACCAACTATTCCCATCACTTCCTCAAGGTGGTGACCCCTAGCATGGTTTGGAAAATCATGCACACACTATGTGGATCAGTTCTATAATTTTATGTTGAGACCTCACACAACTGGGTGACCTTGGGTGCCCTATTTGACAAATTGTGTGACATAATCTACATCCTATATGATTGAGTTTCATGGTTAGCACTAACTGTGTGATAACCATGAGCCTCCATTTTAATTTCTAAAAACTAGGCCATCAAATCCCAATGCTCCTGAAAATACACTAAACACCCGAGTCACTCTCAAGACTTAAAATCCATCTAAAAAAATTAAGTTATCCAATACTCAAAATTTAATTCTAAATTCAAATTATGATCAGTAACATCCACCAAATGAAAATTCCATGATACATTGGAAATTTCCAATATGTCCAAAATAAGGGATCTTATAATCACCTAACCTTATAAATTTTTGTCCCTGAGAAGTCTTGGGGAACAACAAAACATCATACAACCTACTTGGGTTGTGGAATTTTCATTGAAATAGTTTCATTGTATTTTAAACACCCATCATACCTAAAATCATTACTTATAACACACAATACTTAAGACATTAAAAATTGATCCAAATATCGTATTCAAAACTGAAACATCAAGAGAGAACTGACCCAAGCCTATCAAATCTGTTACAAGATCATGTATTTGTCTCTTTCATCAACCATACTATGGTTCTCCCCACCATATGTTCTAAAATTTAATAGAAAATTTTAAACCATATTACTTCCAACCATTGTAATTACCTATGAAAACCATCTCTTAATAGTGGTATCTCACATGGAGACTTCTAACTGGCCACATTTAGCTTATTCATGGTGAATTTTAAATAAAAAAGGATAATCCAAACTTTTCATTGTACTCTTATCATCTCGAAAATATGCTAGATGAGGTTCCTCACTAAACACATTCAACCAAACAAGAGAAAAGAAAGTCCATCCATTACTAGCTGATTATCTTTGATAACACTTAGATTTCACAGTTGACGCATACCAAAATCAATCTTGATGCCCTCAATCCATGGAACCTCAAGAATACTTAGAGTTTGCTCACTAAACCCCATTATTGGATATCAGTGACATCTCCATCCAAAACATTCACTTATGTTGTCGTGACATATCATAAACATAGGTGTATACCTAATATATCACCCTTGGGTCATCATAATATAAGTATATCAACTGAGTCTGATAGTAAGTTTGAGGTAACCTCGGAATCAACTATTTGAGTCCAAGGATCACATAAGTGGTTGTCCAATATCATTTTTTTACAAGTGATATGTCGATACATAGTCGAGAATTCATCGTATCAAGAACACTGACCGATCCCAATAGTGTTATCTCACCTGGATATTGAGTCAAATAATTAGTTGGTATCCATGAGACCATCTAGGGTGTTCTTACACAGGAATCCCAGTATCACTTGAGACAAACCACACCTCTATGTTTATCTATGCTTCTAGAGAGTAACTATAAAAGATTATATTTATTGATCCAACAAGGTGTTTAATTTTTCTCGGTGTATAATTGATTCTCTCTAAATGTACCCAGAACGATGTCAAGATAATGGGAATAATAATCACTAAGACCAGAGTATACTAACAGGATATCAATTATTACAAATAAGACATGATACACTCCTATAATATCCATGATGAAGTACCCAGCATCATTTTTAAATATCCATATCCAACTATTGATAAGAATAATAGTTGAACCACTACTGGATGGATTATTTTAAAAGAGATCAGCTTCACCTATTGATGGATCATCACTTACTGACCATTATTCCTTACTACTGAGGCATTCCATGATTTTTTCAACACACTCCCTGATGATCATAGATATATCTCCATATAATCATTTATTAAAACTCACTTAATCATACTAGAGTCACATAAGGATAACTCAAGGTACTCGTATTTAGGAATTATAGCTTAATAGTAGATGCCTTACTTAAGAGTTTGATCATATTACCTTGGGCTCCCTAGGGTAACCATGATCATTAGATCATTGAATTGTATCCCAATACCAACTCATTGATTATTCCAATGGTCATTTATAAAATTAGTCATTTCATCATTGTGATACCTTGAAATCATGAACAAATGTTATAAATGTTACATTATATGGGTCACTCGTGCACACTGAGTCTAAATACAGCATCCATGCTTGATCGAAACCCATAATTGATATTTATTTCAGGCATCGTCTCAAGGTCTATATAACCTAAACTACTATTCTCACAGGTTTTTAAAAGTATTTGTGACTGTTTCCAAATTTCATTATAAGGTTATGCCCCCTCTACTTGGAAGGAAACACAAAAACACAATCTACGTGATGCTCCCCGCCTTAAGAGTTTCCTAGTATTCATTTACTAAGAATGGAAACTCATCCCCTATAACATGTTCAATCCACCACCAAAAACAGGTTATGGATGTGTCCAACATGATTTTACCAAGTTCCAATTCAAAAATAGATGAAAACTAGCCATTTAATAGTGTACTAGGTTAGATTTAATCTATAAATATGTTTTAAACTCTCATGAGTCGTGATCACACACATCATTAATTTCATGGATATAATAAAAAACTAAATTTATTAATAGTGTTACAACCCCCAATCATTTTCCAACATCATCCCCTAGAATCAGGATAACTCGTACTTCTATATATATATAGGTTATTATAATTTGGAAATAGCCCATGAATAGAGCTTAATATATTATAGCTTAAACAATTACACTTAACACATAATTTTCACTACACCACCTTATGACTCAACGAGCAACACATGAATCAATGCATAACACCTAGATATGTCGCCAGTGTAGCGGCACACCTATTAATATTGTATATAGGACTATCATCCCTATGCATCCAAGTATTTAATTTCCCACATGAAATATTTAATCCTGAAGTCATATTACTATATATGATTATTAATAGGGTCGATGCCTTACCGATTCATCTATCACTGAAAAATAAGAAGGGTCGCACAACCTAGTAAGTAGTCGACCATGCACTTGGCATTTCTAACCCAATAAATCCAAGTATTACAAGATAATCACATACCTAATAGGGGTCCATGTATCACATGGCCACTAGTCTATCCTAGGTGTCATTTAAAAACTAATAATCCTATATCTATCTAAACGACATAAGGATGGCACTTCCTATGCTCGTAACTCAAAGAAAGCAGCCAACGATGCTTCTTATTTCTAAGGCACTACCAAAACAATTTATCCCTCTCTAAGAGAAATTGACTCTAAACAAGTTCATGTCATAAAAATGTCACTAGTATTAATATATTAACCTCTAGATCAACATAACATAAAATTAAAAGATTCCTATAGTAATGTCTATGTTTCCATTTAAGTCAACTATTGAAAAAAAATTTAAATTACCCCTACATGAGGTTTGAAGCAAAGAACACCACTTAAAGGTTTCAATATTAAGAAATTTAATCAATTAAAATTTATGAAAAAAATTAAAGTAACTCATGTATAAAGGATATCAGGTCCTAATTATAAAAGAAAACAATACTAATCACTTTATTTAGTAGATTCCAAACAAAATAATGGGAAAATTATCTCATAATTTTCCTTTTAAAAATTTTATCATCATTTATTTAACCATTAAGTTATCAAAACACAATTAGTTAAATAGAATTTAAATTCCAAGATATATAGGAAAACACACTTTAGGTTGTAATTTTAATTTTAATTAATATAATCCTCGCTATAATAAATCTAAAAATCAAATAAAAGGTATTTTATAATTTTAAAGTTAATAAGATTATTAAGATTACAACATAAATTTATATGTAAACTATATAATTGGATGTTAAAACTCTAAATAACCATCCCATATTTATCACAATAATTCCCCCCCATCAGTTAAGTGCCTAGGAATACAATGATAAAGGTGACCTATGAGGGTCCCATCATTCCAACCTCGGTCCATTTAAGTGAAACCCAATAATAGTTAATTTATTAAAGATTTATTAAACCCTTTATGGGTTTTTTCACATAATAATTTCATTTCAAGTCTAACCTACTTGGGTCATGTCCATCTTATCTCACAAGATTGAAATGCAATGAATAACCTACTTGAGTCTAATCAAGTCTAAGATCAATATCCAACCAAATCATTTTATGAGTCAAATTTTAACAAAATATATATTTATACAATGGTCCAGTTAGATGAATCACAATTAAAAAATTATAAAGGTACTTTCCTTTATAAGTTACCATTGGAATCCATGTAACTGCAACTAGGTTTTTACCTTTGGTATCATAATATAACAGTTCTATATATGATGGTTTGATTGTATGGGTCAACCTTCCCAATTTATAAAGGCCCACACACTACATAAATTATTATTGGAACCCATTTATTTAGAAATACTAATATTCTATCCCATGAAACCAAAGTTCCATGGAACAAACATATCATAATTGGTTGATAAAGTTTCCTACATCAAGATACATGGGAAAATCCAATTTATGTTAATGACAACACTTTAATAACCAATTGTTTTATTATATCTATAAAAATACATAATATTACATAGTACTAAATACAGGTGAACATGGAAATTTATCACACAACATGGTGTATATGTAAGCATTCTAAATAATTACCTAATCATGGTATACATATAGGCATGCTGCTAAATTAAATAAAGCACATCAAACAAGTATCATGTAGTCAATAAATGCAACCAACATGGAATAAATTATCGATGAAATTTGAATATCTATGTGATAATAATGATACATGAAGTAATGCTTACTTTACATATTGGTCCAAGGGTAAAATATTTTAAACCCCATAAATTAGTAAGAAAAAGAAAGTGTATCACTCACCTAAGATGAAATAATAACCAATTGTAATAACGAACAACATAAAAAAATTCTCATCCTTGGACACTTGACCTTTCCCTCATGCATGGATTGTTCACTCCCAAACACAAGATATTTATCAAGTGTTGACACATTCCTAGTATCCTGTCTACCAAGACAATATAGTAACTCAAAGGAAAATAAACCTTTGATGCCACTTTATAACATCTCGACCTGGGAGCCACTAAATGGGGACCTGATCTAGTTCACCACATGGCCTCAAGCATGCCTCCCAATACACAAGAGGTTATTGACAAGCAGCGATGGTTGAATGATGATATGGTTAGGAGACTATACTGTAATGATCAGAGCAGCATAGTGATACGTAACAAATAAATTAGTAGTAGAAGTTGTATAAATGAATGGAAGTGGAAATAAATCATCCCCAACAATAATAAATAGACATATCCAAAATTAATATCATATAAATAATGATTTCATTTCAATGCCAAAAGTAAAACTTTCATAAATCCAAGTAGGCATACAATACATGAATGAAAAAAATAATTAAATCCCAAAGTTTATCTCCATGATCATCCTAATCATCATCTTAGTCATGTTCTTTTAAGATCCTATATCCAAGTGTACGACACATAAGACAATCCAGAATCTTAATCTTGCAACCATGAGGTCTATCTAGGTACTAAATAGTGGACTAAATAGGGTGTGAGATAAACTATATAGTCCACCATTAATGGTGTCTAATGCAATACAATTTGTGAATATAAAATATAGAAGTGTGAAGGTACAAAAATGAGGTTGTAAATAAATAAATATAAAATATTCAGGCTCAGACTCCATAAAGGACACTCAGCTGGCAATAACAACTTCAGAATATGGTGGAATGTCTTTGAACATTCCATCATGTATATATGTGCATATACAAAATAGTAATATATGAAGAGATATACATGCACCAGTGAGGACCCCAAGTGTAAGATCAATGATTCTATATAATAGTAAAGATGGTGATAACAAAGTGATGTTAGGACCGATGGCTATAATCCTAGGCACCCAAGAGTAAGTATAGCTAAAACAAAGGAATGGTTCTAGGTCCTCTCATGCATCAAAGCATATGAAATTTAGTTGGTCTAGGCCCAAAGGAAACTAACATGGTCCATGTAATAGTAAAATTCATATGTGACCCAAGGTGAAACAAGGCATCCTTGTGTCATGACAATCAAGAATATAATAAATTTCATTATTTCCTATGATCTCATCCAAGTCATTTCACATGGAAACCCAAGTGTCACCTGGAACATTAAATATTCCAATCAACCTTTGAGCTAATTTAAGGCATTCTATATAAGGAACCCAGGTATCACCCATGGATTAGAAAAATTCCATTTAACCTATGAGCCCTTCCAAGAAGTCCCATAAAAGTGTGTCTCTCAAGGAATATGACAATTTAATTTTACCTATAATTCTATCTAGGGAATTACTTATAAGGAACCAAAGTGTCACTCAATGTGAAATACAATTCACCTAACCTCTGAGCGTGCTCAAGGCATTCCGTATGAGGAACTGAAGTGTCACTCAAGGTATGATACAATTCACTTGACCTCTAGGCCTGTTTAAGGAATTTTTTATAAGAAAACCAAGTGTTTCTAAAGGTGTAATAATTCATTTAACCAATGACTACATTCAAGGAATTCCTAATTGGGAAACCAAGGTTTTCTCAAGATGTAATATAATAGAATAATCATGTTTCCTTTAATATTTAAACATTGGCCATGATATTATCCATGTGATTTGTATATTTAAATATTAGTAATAAAAAATCCCATGTTAGTAAGTTTGAAACCTTGATATTCAATGAATTTTTAAAAAAAATTAATTTCTTCGATAGTTTGTGTCACATGCAACATCAATTTCTAGTGAACCATAATATACTATTAATATTATTATATAAACTTGACCCTTAGTCATTGAACACGGTGGTATGAATAGGAATAAAATATTTTTAAAATTAAGTATAAATTTTTTATATAATTAAAATATATTTAAAAATAAGTACTTATATTTTGTAAAATTATTTGTATGCTTTGAAAATACATTTTTCTCTCAAAAATGATTTTTATTGCTTTTTTGTGAAAAAATAATAAAATTATTTTTCTTAAATTTTAGAAAATTTATTTAAAAAATGAACATAATTTTTTGGAATCAATGTTTCAAAATTATCTTAGGGTGTATTTTTAGCATTTTTTTGAAAAGGTAAATTTTTTGATGAATAGTGAAAAATACTTGTTTTTATTAAAAAACTGACTTTTCATTCAAATAATTTACACGGAATATTTTATTTTAATATGGTTTTAAAAGTAAAATTATTTAAATTAAATATTTAATAATCAAATTTAGGCCATTTTAATCACTTTTATATTTAATTTTGAAGTAAAAACTCTTTAAAATTTTACAAGTTTTTTATGGAAAACCACTTTTTTTGTTACGTATGCGAGTTTATTTTCAAATTAACTTTAGTCAATTCTATGAATTGGATTCAGAAAATTTTATTAAATATTTGAAATAATGATAACTAAAATTATATAATAAGTACAATTTAATTTTTCTTCAAAATGAATAGTAAAAATAGAAAAAATTAATTAACATGGTTAAGGTTAAAATGGGTTTACTGTGGGTTTAAACTAAAAAGATAAGGGTAAAATTGTCATCAAAACTTCTATAAATCCTATTAAATGGACATATTTAAATATTTCCCTTCACAATTTCTATTATATGGTCATTTTTAATCTTTTTTCTTGGGAATTTATTTGTCACTTTCGATTCTTTTAGGAAATTTCCAAGGAGCTTCCAAGTAGGTTCTTTTCCCCACTTATAAAAGGACCTCTCCTCTTCTATGCTCTTCACACTATAAGAACCATTTGGTTCAAAACATTATTACCCCAAACCATTACTTATTTACTTCCCCATATACTATATTCATAATTTTTATTAGTAATCCCTCCTATGAAAGCTTTAGGTAAAATCATATAAAGGATCTCTAAAGAAGAGGTAAAATTCCTAAACTTGAATTATCGTTTTATTTCTTCTTCCACCTCCTTAAAATATTATTTAATTATACTGATATAGTAACACCATTATATACCATATACATATATTTTATTATGTTAAAGGAATAACTATATTTATTTACTTTTCAATTAAATGGGAAATAAAACTATTGATCATGTGTATGACGGACTACCACCTCATAAACCAATGTAATTCATTTTTGATCACCACTTCTCATGGATTATGGTAATGATAGATGTAAATTATATATATTATATTTGTAACATAATTATTATTTTTGAATCATTATATTTAATATTACTTCTAATTTCCATCTCATGGGGATATAATAACACTTCTCATGTGTACAGCGGAATACCCCCTTACAAAGTGATGTGATATGTTTTTCACTTACACTTTACATGGATGGTAATAAGGGTAAATATAATAAAAATATGTGAAATATATGAAATAAAAATGATTATTTAAAGGTAATATAATATTAAAATTTCTTTTATTTTATCCGTCAATAAAATGGAAATAGTGTTCATGTATAAATACGGTCTACCATCTCCATAAACTGTGTAATTTATTTTTTATCTATAACTTTAATGGATTAATATAAATGCATAAGTAATGATTATATATGATATTTATATAATGGTTAAAATTATATATATTATTTAAAAATTATTAAATTAAAATGAACAAAAATATCAAATCAACAAATATATGAAAAACAAACCAGTTAAAACCAGAAACGTGATTTTGAGAAGGAATTGTTAAAAAACGGGTAATAAAAGGTCACAAGTAAATAAAATATATAACTATATATATAATTGTTTTTCTGTAATATATTTATAATAAACCTATATTTATTTCAAAGTATGATCTATCATATATTAATGAAGTTGAGACTTAAGGTGAGGTATATTTATATCAATTTTTCTTCTTTTGGACATACGTTACCATATGAACCTATCTTATTTTATTAAGTGTATATATAGACCCATTAAAATTTAATATCATGAATATATTTATTATTTTTATATTTTTAGTTTCATTTAATATTATTATTTCATGGGGATTATGATTCTAAAATTACCAAAGTGGTAAGGGTTTTAAGATACAATTTCATCATTTACTGGGATTGATTATGTTTATTATTTTGATGATGAAATAATATGATCTAAATATAAATAAATTAATTAATTTTATTATAATTATTTTATTTCTTTACGATATATTTGTTCACATAATTTTACACTCTTTATGTACTCAAGATTCCAAAATAAAGTTGTTTAAAGAAAGCTGGCTTTATTTCTCTCTTCGATTGAAAGCCTTTTTCCTTCCATATCCATGTTTTCTTAAAATATTTTAAAAAAATTAACATCCCTACAATAATTTATTAAATACCTTTTCACCCATATTTTAATTTTTTTAAAAATAATGGGAATGTTCGTGTAATTTTCAAAATAAGGCATGTTTTTCTTTTACCAAAAATTTGAAAGGGATATTTGTTTTAATGTGTATAACATAAAAATAATTTTCCACAATTATGACCACTAAATTTTTTAAAGTATACTTTATAATTTTCAAAGGTTATTTTCAAAGAAAATGATTAGGAAAAAATTAGGTTTAAAAAAAAATTAAAGTACAAAGGATATTTTCATCAAGAAATGTATTAAATTATATTTAAATCTTCTTTTATATGTTTCTAAGATTCTTTTCAAAGAAAATTATATTGAAAAAAATTATTTTTTAAAAAAGTTTTCTAAAAATTGTAATGGATATTTTCCACAATAAATATTTTAAATTATCTTTAAATATTCATCTATAAGTTACCAATATTATTTTCAAATAAAATTATTTTGAAAATGTTTTATGTTTTAAAGAGTGTTTTCAAGGTGAAAATGTTATTTTCCTCAAGAAATTTTCCAAGTGATATTTCAAAATCATTTTCCGTATAATATGAAATCCTTTGATGTAACTATTTATTTACTAGGGATATTATCCAAGAATACCATTTTTTTCTTTCTCTGAATGGTTTATATTTATGATGTTCTTATTATTTCTCTCAATGGTTTATATTTATAATGTAAAGATATTTATTAAACCCGTTTATCTTCTAGGGATTATAAAATGATGAAATGATTATGAAAAATAATTCTTTTCCCATGGGTTATACTATGATGAAATGATGAAATGTTTATGAGACTTGATTCTTTTAGATAAGTTATAATATGATGACATTTTTATGCAAATTATTTATTCTCATGGGTCATAATATGATTAATGTTTTATGATCTTATATAACACATATGTATGATTTTAATTATGAGATGGGTGGTACATATATCTCTCTCCCATGAATTGGGTAAATATTGATATCTCATGAGATAAATAGGACTAGAATTGGGAGTGAACCCAGTTCAGTTAGTGACTTTTTCCACTATGATTTTCATGGGAGTGAACCATGACTACTACAATGGTTTGGGGAGTGAAAAAAATCTACTATGATAGTATTGGGAGTGAACCTTGACTACTATATTGGTATTTTTACTGAAACCAATCAACTAGGATAGTCTTGGAAATGAGTGTCAACTACTAAGGAAAAGATTTTCTATAATTATGTGAATGCCACAATTCCATGTCTTATACCAATATTAATCCCTCATGGATCATGATCTATGATTCCCTGATAATTTATATCTTATTAACTTCCAATATTTTTTCCATGACTCAATATTATGATCATTAATATGCAGGGTGTGGTTTTCAAATATCATTCTCATGTTATCATACCCTTATGCTTATGTTATGTTTATGTACCTCCCTTTTTTACACTTTTTGGTCATTTTAACTCACTCTTTCTTATGTTTAATTTGCTCATGTTATTAAGAAAGGTACTATTAATGATAATTATATGAAGGGTTCTAGTTATGAGGAACTAAGTGGGAAGAAAGTGTAACTCTTATGAGCCAGTCGTTTATGTTTTCAAGTTTCCAATGTCACTGGACATTAACAATTCTAGTATGGACCATTATATTATGTAATGAATATCCATCTATTAATATGTAATATCTATGTATTAACAATGTGAATTTCTATAGTAATCATGGAATATTACAGTTTAAGTATGAATAATAAAGTGTCTATGTACATAAACATGACATATCTCAATTAAAGTATACAATTTGGGCCTTTCCGTTTGTAAGTAATTAATAAGGAAATTGTAAAGTATATTCTATTTATTATTTCATTTGATTTCCTATTTTTATTAAATAATAAAGTGCACCTCATGGGTGGTTTTATTAAAAAATGGGGCATGGTTTTCATACCAAACCATTAAATTCAATTTAAATATCTCTTAAATTAGAGTTAATCCAACACCCCTAAAAGGTTATTAAAGTGTAGTGATAGAATTGTAATAAAACCATTTAAAATCACCCAAAAAGGGTGAATTAATTTACTAGATTAAGCATCAGCATGTGTAATAATGGTGAAAGTTATAAAACGACAAAACCTTAATGGAAAATAAATAGACTACCTACCTTATTATTCGGATGATTCGCTTATCCATTATCAAGATTTGGTTTGATTTGGATCAAGGGAAAAATAATAATAGATAAACACCCAGAAAATAGGGTAGATTATATAACATTTAAATTACATTAAATATGAAAATATAAACTGAGAAATTAGGAATGATGAATTGTAGACTTGGTAACACCCTGAGTTTTTGTGAAATATTTTTTTCAAATAAATTTAATCTTTCAATATTTTTAATTACATGTAAACACTGAATATAACTTTTTTTACATGAAACACTAAGTTTATATTAAATTATATGTAATACTAAGTTTATTTTATATTACACGCAACACCGAGTTTTAATGAAATGCAGTATGTTATTAAAATATTATTATTTAAAATGATTATTATCACCTAGTCATTGGAATGGGGGAATGAATATGATTAACTAAATTATGAAAAGATATGTTTTAAACAAGTATATATAAATAATTAATTATTTACCAATTAATTGTAAATGAAAATAAAAAAAATGAAAATAAAGGAAATAATTTTCTGAAAAAAAAACTACTTTTATACACATAAATGCATTTTATGTTAATAAATATAAAAAATAACTTTTAGAGATTTATTTTAATGAAATTTATGTCTTATATATTTAATAAATTGTTTTGACATTCAAATTATGTTATTTTATATAATATATAATAATTAATTCAATTTGAAACTTAAAAATTGTATTTTTATAAAAAAACAGTTTTGTCGCCTCTTGTGCACTTATTTTAAAATTATTTTTTTCCAATTTTAGGGAAAAAATTAAATTAATTAAATTAATTTTTCAAAATCATCATGTCCAAATTATCTTATGGTGAATTTTTGACAATTTTCTAAGATGATAAATTTTTCAATGAATGGTGAAAAATACTGGTTTTTATTAAGAATTATTATTTCTTTTAAATCATTTAAAAAGTTTCAAAATTTTTTAATATGGTCTTAAAGTTAAAATTAGATCAATTATATATATATATATATATATATATATATATTAATCCAATTTAGGTAATTTTAATCAATTTTATATTGAATTTTGATATAAAAACTTTTTAAACTTATGAACATTTTCTCTTTGAAAATCTGATTTCTCATCCCATTTGTGGGTTTGATTTTAAATTCAATTTTTTCACTTATATTAATGGAATTTAGAATAATGGATTACATATTTGGAATAATAATTATTTATATTATATAATGAGGTAAAATTAATTTTTTACTATTATGAATAGTAAAATTATTAAAAATTAATTATAGCGGTTAAGTTAAAAATAGGTTTATTGGGAAATTAAACTAAAAAGATAAGAGTTAAAATGACCCAAAACATGTAAAGAAACAATTTTATGGAAATATTTAGACCTTATATATTATATTTTATATAATGTCTTGTTTTTATCCTTTTCCCATGTGAAAAACTTGGGTAAAACTTTTTCTTTTTAGAAATTACAAGTGTGTCACTCACCTCACTTGTAAAAGGCCACCCCATCTCCTATCCTCTTCACAATAAAAAACCATTTGTTTCAGTAAATACCTACCAAAATAACTTTTTTAATTCTCAAATATCAAATTATAGGCCTTATTTTTCTCATAAATTCAACCTCTAAATCCATTTGGTGAAGACCATAAGAAGTTGTCTGAAGAATATGTAACATCCCTAAATGAGGGTTTTATTTTATTTCTTCCTCCACATACTCAAATTCTTATTAAAAAATGATTATATAAAAAAAACTCATTATATTAAATATATTTATATTTTATTATTTTAATTTAATAACCAAATTTCTTCTTCTCTTCCATCAAATGGGTTACGAAATCATTATTTATGTGTACGGTGGACTACCACCTCAAGAACCGATGTTATTCGTTATCCATCACCACCTCCCACATATATATATAATTTTGGATTTATTGTTTATATATAATATTTATGAAATTATTATGTATCTATAATCATTATATAACATGTTCCTTCTTACCTTTCATTCCTTGTGAATACGATAACATCATTCGTATGTATGGCACACTATAAACTTCTGAAACGATGTGATGTATTCACACTTCAAATGAAATGTAATAAGGATAGGTTTAAATAAAAATATGTGATATATATTTATATATATTTTTTTGTGTGTGTGTGAAATAATAATGATTCTATAATGTTAATATATTATTTACCTTTCCTCATTTCAATTCATTGAGAAAATGGAAAGGGTGTTCATGCGTACGTATGATATACCATATCCATGAACGGTGTATTGCATTTTCTATATCTAAATTTTATGGATAAATATAAATAATTATATATTGAATATATATTATATTTATATAATGTTTAAAATTATATATATATTGAAACCATTTTAAAATAAAGAAAACCGTAAATAACAAATCAAAACATATAATAATGTCAAAGTAGTTATTGCCCCACACGTGACATTAACATGGAATTGTTAATAAACAGGTAATAAAAGGTAATAAGTAATTCATATATGGTATGATACACATGATTATTATTATTTAATAAATTAATAATAAACATTAATTTATTATATTACAGGTTTGAACGTGTACAAAGGAAGTCGAGACTTATGGTAAGGGATTTTCGTCTCACTTTTATTTTCTATGAGACATATGTCATATTCACCACCCATTTATTTTATGTGGTGTATATAATGCACATGAAATTATTTTATGATTATTCACATTAAATTTTTTTTTATTTACATATAATTTTAAGGATATGTCTTTCATGGGGTTTGTGGTTCAAAAGTTACCAAAGCAGTAAGGGATTTTTTGTCTCAAATTGCCTTTTTTGAGACATATGTTATGTTATTCACATTTATTCTTTTATAATGTGTATATATAGAACCTTTTACATTTAATATAATTAATTTTTTTTATTTTAAGGATATTATAAGTTTTATTTAATTTTTTTCTTTCATGGGGCTTAAGATTCAAAGTCACCAAAGTGGTAAGGGTTTTAGGTTACAATATCATTGTTTATCAGGATTACACATGATTATTCTTCCAATGGTTAAATATTATGATATATATATATATATATATATAACTCATTAAATTTATTATCCTATGATTATTTATAGATAACACGTGTTTTTATATCATTTTCCTCTCCTTGTGTACTCAACATTCCAAAATAATTTTCTTAAGAAAAATCATCTTTATTTTTTTTATTCATCAAAAACTATTTTTCTTCCAAAACCATGTTTTATATAAATATTTTCAAATAAAATTAAATATTATTAAAATGAATTATTTAAGAAATATTTAACCATATTTAACTTTTTATAAAAAAAATGAAATGAATCTTCAAGTATTTTTCCAAACAATTCTCATTTGTCTTTTACCTAAAATGTGAAAATAATATTTATTTTAACATGTAAAACATGAAAGGAATTTTCCTCCATTGTGACCATTATTCTCTTTGAATATTTCTTTAGAATTATTAAAGGTTATTTTTAAACAAAAATATTTTGAAAATTGTTTATGTTTTAAAAAGTTTTTTTCCAAATCAGAAAGTTTATTTTCTTCAAGAAATGTTTTAAATTATTTTTAAATATTCCTTTATAAGTTTTAAAGGTTATATTCAAAGAAAATAATTTCCAAAATATTTTATGAATTTTTATTTTAAAAATTTATCTTCAAAGAAAAGCTATATTCCTCAAAAAATATTCCAAGTCGTCATTCAAAATCATTTTTCATCTAATATGGAATCCTTTTATGTTACTTGTTATTTACTTGGGATATGATCCAAGGAAACCATTATTAATATTCCTATAAATTATTTATGTTTATGATTACAAGATTTTTTTGAAACATATTTATCTTAAACTGGTCATACCATGATAAAATTCTTATGAAACCCAAAAAAATTTCCATGAGTTATGCTTTGTATGAAATTATGAAATGATTGTGAAAGTTGTTTCTTTTAAATAGTTTATGTTATGATGAAATTTTTCCGAAACCCATTTCATTTAATGGATTTTGATATGATTAATGTTTTATAATCTTATGACATAGATATGTATTATTTTCATTATGTGATGGGTGGGACCTATATCTTCCTTTAATGCATTGGGAAAAGATTTATATCTCATGAGATAACCATGTTAAATAAGTTAATGATCCTGATCCAATTTGGGAAATGGGTGAGTCCCAATCCACTATGTGAAATTGGTGCATCTTGATCAACTACGAGAAACAGGTTCATCCTGAACCATAATGGGAAATAGGTGATGAGTCATGATCCACTATTTTGATGCTCTTGGTATTTAACCTTAACATATGAAACAAATTTCAATATTTATGATGGTTCCACACTTTTATGACATGATTTTATGGTTCAAGATTTATTTATGATGATTTATCACACTTATGGGTGATGTTTTTGTTAATTATAATGTTTTGTGCCATGAATCGTGTTTATGGTCAAC
Organism: Viscum album; assembly: GCA_963277665.1. Classification (NCBI taxonomy): domain Eukaryota; kingdom Viridiplantae; phylum Streptophyta; class Magnoliopsida; order Santalales; family Viscaceae; genus Viscum; species Viscum album. Next base: position 66,986,539 of record OY728127.1, on the reverse strand, counting down.
GAAAGGTTGGGTATGAACTTTATAAGTTATGTTCATGATCATATACGCTTATAATTATATTATTATTTCATGTGAAAATATATTTATATCTCTTATATTTACCACTAATAATAATTTAAGATTAGCATTTCTTATTTTTCCTTCCCCAAGTAAGGAAGAAAGTTTAAGGTATGGTATTTTTAAGATGAGTACTATGTGAGAAGATCTTTATGGAATATGTTGAATATCTTTTATGAAATAAGAATATTTTTTCTTGAGTCTTTGGAGACACGAAACTATTATATTACTTGAGTGTTTATTTATGAAATTTATTGAATATTCATCAAAATAATATGTGATATTTTTATATCAAAATCCTAGGTATTTATAGTTTGTATTAGAGGAAAGGTTTAGTTAACCTTTGGAAACTAGGATTTAAAAATTTTAATGTTATCCCTAGGGATATTTCTAAGCATATTAACAGGGATACATCTAAGGGTAATTCTAAGGATTAGTAAAATTATAGGAAAATGACCTGAAAATTTCGTAAAGGATAAAATGAGTATTTTCCATGAAATTACATACAAGTGGATGTGGTTTTGACATAGAGGTACCTAGGGGTGATAAATCTAAAAATTATGTGTGGATATGGACCTATTCATCACCTTGTGCATAATAATGGGACTTGATGCACATCTGATTTGACACTCCTGAGGGATATTCTTTGGAAATTCACAAACTCATTATGAACCATCATAATCAAATAATGACTATGAATGACCTTATTTAAGCCTAAGGTGTCATAGATTGAAAATAATATGTCATGATTTAGAAAACCTATAAATAATTTTTCATGATTATGTGGTTTCTCAATTTGAATATTTTTACTCACACTATGATTTTTGGTTTTAGTCTATAGCGAGAACCAGAAGGAACTGGATTAATGTTTAATGTGATAGAAAATGTGTTGATGAGAAACCAAATGGTACGATGACTAAATTGAATGATAATGTGATTATTCCTAATCAGTTATCATGATATATGATTAACAAATTACACCATAACCAACTCTCAAACTCACCAAAAAATTGAATGTTAGAGTTTGTTGAGAGTTTGGGTGGTGGAGACTATAAAAGAAAGAAGATTAAGTTTCCTATATTTTGAGAATATAGGAATAAAAACCCAAGTGAATGTATTATATGACTGAGAATATGTTTCAAGTGTAGAAAACAGGACACCAATTAAATAATTTCCAATGAAAAATAAAAAATTTATAAATAAAATGGATTAGAATAATGGTCTCACTAAGTTATCAGCGATCATTGAATATTTAAATATGGAAAGTATGGGAACTATAAAAATTAATGTCCTGAGTTGAAAGATCTTGAAGAGAATCATAAAGGTGGTATGAGTAATGGTTATACTACTGAGGATGAAGAGACCATGAATGAAATATGAAATTTATGGGTTGTTTCAATAGTATTGTTTATGTTAAATGCGATAAGAATTATTAAATTTAGGTTGATTAATATTAAAACATATTTCATATTTCATATTTTAGGAAATATTAATTAAGAAATAAGACAATGAATCCTATTTAATAGTTTAATAATGAATTAGAGTGTTTATGTATTGGAATTCAATAATTATTAAATATAAAAGGGTTGTTCAGTATAAGTTTTCTATTAAGGATTTGAAATAAAATATTGAATGGTACTAATGATCGAGGAAATTTATTTAATGTCAATGTTATATTTTATGAAAAACACATGATTAAGTGAAGATACCCATTAATATTTTAATAATGTTGAGATAATTATGTTGGGATAAATAGATGATATATATGAGTAAACTAAATTCGATAGTATTGATTACCTTGGAACACATTAATGATTTGTGAACAAAGTGGTTTTTGTAATCATTGATATAGTTTAAATCATTATTGGATTTATGGAATATTTTCAATAATATATGTTTTTATTCAAGGAATTATGAAGTATGTATATTTTCATTAATTTTTTATGGTTACGTTAGGATACTACCATGTTTCAAGAGAATATATGACCAATGTATTCACATATTTGGTATGTGACATTAAGAGCTACATTATGTTGTTTGGGGAATTAATGATAAGTTAATTTTGCAAATTTTATTAACTTTCTAATTTTTTGTATTTTATTTTTTTTAGAAATTTACAATCCTCATGGATAACTATTTATGAAATTAATTAAGTTGAAATTTGGATGTTATTTGATAACTTATGATAATAATTCTATTTTTGATAATAACTAGAGAAAGAATGAATGAATTGTAATTTTTTATGGATCTTATGATCCATTGGTGCTTTAGGAATAAAAAATAGAACTTCATTTCTCAAAGTAATTGATGATGTGTAAATTTATAGAAGTAAAACCAAAGGATGAGATTGTTCTTGTGAAATGGAATGAAATCAAGTAGGCATATCTTCTCATAAAAAATCCCAAACTTTAGGAAAAGGATATTGAAATAAAATGTTGATTATTTACCTTCATTTCTGATAAATGAATGGTATTTTCACCTATCATAGATTTATGTCATTTTTTCCACTAATTTTCTCCTAAAAATGTTCTCTCTCACTCTATAACAGTATTTGGGTTATATGTTTCTCTTCAATTTCCATGTTTCGCTACTGTAAAACTTCCCTATACCCATGGTTTAGAACTTTGGGTATAGCCCCAAAAAGCATTGTTATAACTTATACCTATGGTTTTATGAAACATGTAATAGGTAGCCATCAGTATAGAGTTGTACCCACTGTTTATATAGAAATTGTGGGTATAACCTGAGATTATTTTAGCATACCCATGGCTTAATCCAACCCGTGGGTATATATTTATACCCATGAATCTACAAAAAAATGGATATAGCTTCTCCCAGAACAAAACATATACCCATGGTTCTCCAAACCATGGGTATAGGTAGTTTCTTCCATTTGGTATCAGCATCTCTTCCACCCCCTAAACCTATACATAAAATAAAAAACACATTACACATTCAATGTAAAAAAATATTGTATATTTAGTATTCAACCAACTACTTATAAAAATTTTCAGACCATCTACAATACTATAACATACATATACATCCATAAAATCAATCAATTCAAGTCATTAAACATCATATACATGTCTCTTTACTACTAAGTAAAAAATGGAGGGGATTAATATCACCCCCATCACCAACATCCTCATCATCAACACTATTAGAAACATCCTCATCACCAATAGCATCATCGGAAGTAGTGTTATCATCATCACCACCACCATCAGCATTACTACCACTAGGACCCTCATTGACATCATTTAGGGAATCATTTAAAGAGCGTATTAATTCTATAAATGAATCAACATTATTATAATCCTATTATGGAAGTTGTTGAATTATAACTAACATAGATTTCAGGAAGTGTTCAGTGATCAATTTACTTTGGTGCTATTATAAAGATATTTTGGGCCTCATCTACATCTGCATGAGCACTTTTCAACTCAATGGACTGATATGTTTGAGAGGAGCCTGATGAGTACCAATACCTATTGGGTATTTTGTTTTTCTTAGGTAGACAACGGACTCTCCCGTGGTGATCCTCACCTAATACAATACTCAAATGATCATTTATCCCAAAGTTTTCATCTTCCTAATAATTGAGGGCCTCAAAGGAATACTATTGAAAATATAAACACGATATTAAATTATTAATTTCATATAAATATTTTAAATATAAATAAAAAACATACAATCTTTTCTTGTGTTTGTGAATTTAATAAACTTCCATCCTTTTTATTCCTACTCAAGAAAAATAATTTTTCTCAAGGAACATGGCCTTCGATGCCCAATACTGATTATTGTGAATGACACTGATTAGTATACACATATTCATAATATAAACATTTTATAATCTTGAATAATAATACAATCAAATGTATTTTAAATGAATGAACAGTTTATAAATTTAAAAATGTGATAAAAATTTATTAAAAATTCATGAATAAAAGCTAATAATAAACACTATTATTTTATCTACTCATTATGAACATTCCATAATATTGAATATGAATTATTTATATTCATTTAATAATATGAACTCCATATTATTAATTATATGTAATTTCATTTATATATATGACATTTTTATTAAATAAAAATATTTTATATTTCAATTAATAATATAAACTATTTAGATAATCTAATTCTAACATAGTTAATAATATTTAATCCTTGATCAAATCAATCATCAAAAATATTTTGATGTGGTTTCAATAATATAAAAATTAGACCATTAGTCCAATTGAATGTTAGGACATTGAGCTTATTGGTCATTAGGCCATTAGGTCATTAGGCCGTTAGGCTATTAAGCTATTAGGACATTAAGACATTTGGCCATTAGGCCGTTATGCCAACTGACCCCTAGGTCATTAGGAAAATTTTTCATTATCCTGTTAGGCCAATTTTCTATTAGCCCATTAATACAATTGTATATTAGGCCATTATTCCATTAGGCCAATTGTGTTATGACTAAGATGATAAAAAAGATGATTATATACAGGAGTTTTATTTTGTTGTTAAGGAAGTTTAATAAGAAAATAAATAACTACACTTTTTAAAATAGGGAAATCAGATTCACCATCTTATTCAATAAATTGTACTCACAATTCTTAATAAAGTTCATTGGATTGGCAAGGTGTTTTCTGTTAGAAAATATTTATCAAACTCACATTGGGTCTATAATGTAAGAAAGATCATAATAAGGAATGGAATCAAATTCTTCATGGGTCTGATATAAATCAGATGATAATTTTCTATTTTGTATTTATCATAAATCATAAGTAAGTCTTAAAACTTGTGATGCAATCTTGATGAAATAAAGGGAAAGAAAAGGTGATACTAATTGTATTTAAGCCAATCATATTTAGGAAAAATCTATTCAGGATGAGTAAGAACAAAAGATATTTCTGGAAGAATAAGAATTTAAACTACCTTCCATTATAAGTCATATGATGCTGAATTAGATGTTCAATGAATTCAAATTCATGTCAAAGTCATGATATAAGTATAAGTTTGTGAAATAATGATGTTGTTGAAACTAAAGATTTTTTGTCTCATTCCATCATAATGTGTTTATTGGACATGGTTTTGTTTTAAGGCTAAAAAGGTTGATTGTAATGAGAGAAAATTAAGGTGGTGGTTTTTAATCAGATAAAAATCAAAAATATTTAATTTTTAGAGAAATAAGTTAATGAGTTTCCTAATTATAAAAGAGAAATAAATTATGTGCTTAATTTTCACTGATTTTCTGTTCAGAAAAGAAATAAATTTTTAAAATCAAAGATATCGATACCAGTCCATCAGATTCATTATGTCATCATAATCATCGAAGGTTGAATTGATTTCATTGAGAGTTTTTAGGACCAGGGAAAAGATAAAATAAGTAAAGTATTTGGGGGATAATAGAAAAATAAATTCATAGATCAATCAAAAATGTAGTCAACCATTTCCATTAATATGATTTGGTGGTTTATTTTCTTACAATTCGGTCAAGATAAAGAAGAATCCTGATTTGTTTTCAATAATTTTATTTAAATATGGGTCAAGATCCATCATATTTAAGAAAATATTATCTTCATCATAATGAATAAATATGAATGATCATATTGGTTTTTTTATTTATACTGAGAAACATAATGGGATGTATTCAATTATAATTTGTTTGCAAGAGGGTCAATAAAATTAGAGTGACCAAAGGCCCTCATCATAATGGAGAAACAATAATGGAAAAGATGATTTAGACTAAAGTTTTATAATAACATTTAATTTGTATATTTATTCTTATATATAAGTGGTACAGAACATCATAATGAAGAAATTATATTGGGAAATCACAATAGAGAATTGAAATCAGACTGAATTTTTTTAAAGAAATAATAAGTGAGATGAAGTTGTTATAATATTCGATAATGTTTGAGAAGAGTGTAAAAGCATTGAATAATTCATAAATTCACCCAAAAATCAAGGAGAATTTAATTTCATAGAAAATTTGGTTGAGAGGGAAACATTTTCAAAATCCCTCACAAACATATTTTCGTTCGACTATAAAAGGAGAAAGTAATTTTTACTTTCTAACACAGATATATTATTAAGAATATAAGGGAGAACATATGAATTTATAAGGAGAAGAAGTTATCAGGTTGAGTTTTATTAAAAAAATTACCGAATAGAATAAGAAAGGAGAATAGAAAAGATCATATTCAGGGATACCAGAATCAGACCCATCAATCAGATTTGGTTTTCTAGAATGAGATATAATTGGTTTAGAATTGTCTCAATCATATCACAGTAGATTCGTATTTCCATATTGTGAAATCTGACTTTGGAATCGTATTTTGAAATCATAGTGAGTATCATTATGAAGTCTAAAATAAGTTCTTACCATCTTCTGGGTAATAAATTATAGAATTGATTTGAAATATCATATTTTTAAAAGTTGATCATGAAGCACCATAATATTTTTATTACAAAAATTATTATACCTCATTTCGTGATATTTAAAGCACGTGAACTATTGTGTTGATCATAGTGTTAAATGAGTGTAAGGACATATCCAAATCATTATATTCCTAACAAAAGGATCTTTTTTCTAGTGAATTTTTTGGTATTGGATCATTTCCAAACCATACCGAGGAAGTTTATACTCTTGTTGAGAAGTGAACCTTGTAAATTCTTGTCTTCCAGTGGATATGTCTTAGAATTGGTTGTTAGAAGGGAAATAAATATTTAACAAGAGTGAAGATTGTTTCATAAGTAAGGTAACATGAAAATAAATATATCAGTGATTCACCCCCTCCCCCTCTCTATGATATAACTATCTTGACTGGGAAATTACAAGTCGTATTAGGGATGAAGGTTCCCTTAATTTATTATTTTCTGACGTTTTGAAGTGAAGTCGATGGAGAATTTGAATTTTTTCAATAGTAAAATAATTCCAATCTTCTATGGTAAGATATATTATATATGGAAAGATAGAATGTTGCCTTATCCTATGTTTATTGGGTATGATGTTATCAAAGCTGCAATATATGGTGTTCCTCGTATTTATGATAAATTTCCTCTTACATATGTTCACAAGAAGAATCTTGAGAATGATGGAAATGACAAGAATGATTTACTCTCATCACTTTCTAAAAGTGAGTTTTAAAGAGTAATAGGTGTTTCCACTTACAAATGTATCTAGGATAATCTGGAAAATATTTAAGAATTCAATACAAAAGTAAAGAAGGTAAAGTTAAAAAGTTTGGAGTCTAAAGTATGAATATATCAAGATGGGTGAATACAAATATTTTGGTGACTTCTTTACTAGGGTGAATTATATTATCAGAACTACTAGATGTCTTGGTGAAAAGTTTGAAGATTATATAGTTGTTGAAAAATATTGAGAATACTTCTCGATAATTTTGATGCCAGTTTTTCTTCATTGGAAGATAGATATCTATAAACATTTTCTTTGGATGATTTTTATAGTACTCTCACTATATATGAAATTATAAGGGATAAAGTTATTAAGGTAAAAAACTGATAGAGAAATGTCTTTCAAAAATGAAAAGAAATAAAAGTATATGAAAGTTCTTGAGGAATATGATGTTGCTGACTTTGAATCTGAAAATTAGGTATGTAAAAAACATGATGACATTTTATCCCTGTTTTCTAAAAATGTGAGAAGAGGTACAGGTAAATATAAAATGAAACTTCTCTTGAAATTCTTTAAATCTGGAGATGTTGGGCACTTTGCAGATATTTTTTCTTGATGAAAGAAAAAATAATATAGTGATGAATAATAGATCAGGACATGAAGGTCGTGTAGTAAATGGGGTGATAAGGGAAAATATTTTTCCAGGGGGAAACGTAAAAATTTCTCCAAATCCAAAAGGAGAAGTTTCTTATCTAAAAATAAAGAAGAAGAAGAATATAGTGAGGTAGAATCTGAAAAATACATTCATCATTATGGTAAGAATACTTTTATTTCAACATTGTATAATGAAGAGTTTAGAAGTATCAGTTCTGAAGAATAAGAAACCCAATTAGAATTTCATCTTAAAGAATAATTGAAATAATGTCTGAGAAAGATTGGGAGGCTTTAAAAAGAAATCAGGAAGATAAAAATTGAAACCTATTCAAAAAAAATAAAGAATTATTTTTTGATTAGAAATAAAATATGATGGATGATATTTATGATTTGAAGAATTTTATTGAGAAATAAAGGAATCATAATGAACATCTAGAAGTGAAACTGAATGAAAAAGAAGAAGAGTTGGAACTTTTCCGAAAAAAAAACTTTCTAAATATCAATTGATGGATCTAATTTTTGAAAACTCTATATATGTAGTTGGTGATATCTATATAAAGGTTAAACCTGAGAAGGATAAAAAATTTCCTTCGAAGGTTGATATGAAATCTAAAATTATTTCTAAGAAAAGGGAATCTAGGAAAGTAATTTATGTTTCCAAGACCAACAAAGTTATGAAATTAGGAGTTAATAAACTTTTAGAGTATAAAAAATTTTCTATTAATTCTTTTTATGATAAGGTTGAACATAAAACTATGCTAAAAAATAATATTATGGTTGAAAATAGAAATTTTGGTGGTCAATAAAGTTTTGATAAGAAAGATGAGAAGTTTTCTGAGAAATAAATTCACAACTCCGGTCAGTATGAAATTTTTAGAGGAAAATATTCTTTCTATGGATACTTCTAGTATTTTGGTGGATTTTTACATACATCAAATATGTTTTGGTTCAATAAAGAACATTACCAATATTCCACAACTTACAGAAGGAAAAGTTTTAGGGGGATTTAATATTCTCAAAGAAAGAAGTATAAAAAGGATGTTTGGAAGAAACTAGATAAGATTGGTGTGAAAATTAAAGATATCTTCCAAACATGAAAAATATTTTTGAAAGATGTAAACAACCTAGACAACTTGATAAAGGATGTCTTGTTTTGTTACCAGCACAACAAAATTTAGTTAAAAATTCACATAATATGGAGAAGAATAAAGAAAAGGGGAAAGAAAAGGATCTTGTTGTGGAAACCACTCTAAAATATGAAAAAGTATAATGAACTTGGATCTTGGAGTGTGGGTGTTATTCTAATATGATAGGAGACTTAAAATTGTAAAATAATGTGAAAAATTTCAAGGAAGGAATGCTGACATTTGTCAATGATGAATCTATTAGAATCAAAGGTGTTTGATTAGCCATCATAGGGAAAGAAAATTTGATTTCCAAGAAATATTTCTTTGTTAATGGGATAAAACAAAACTTTCTAATGTTTTACAACTATTTGATGAAGGAAAAAAAGTAAATTTCAGAAAATATGGTTTTTTGTAAAGAGTGGGGAGTATGGAAAGATTGTTAAAATATGCTAGCGTATAAAAGGAAACTTATTTCAAGTTGGTGGAATAAAAAATCTTATTAATTATGTATGGTATAATAGAATAAGTTGTGCCATAAAATTCTGGGACACATGTGTTATAGAAACATGTGCAAGTTATCAAAGAGAGATAGTTTACATGATGTTCTTGATATTCCAAGAAGAAGATATTGGTGTTGCACTATTTTTTGGAAAGGAAAAATTACAATATCAGTGTATAAGAAATTTGATATTGGTTCAAAATAACCCATGGAACTTATCTATTCTGATATATTGGGGCTAATGAGAAAACAATCAACTAATTGAGATAAGTACTTCATTACTTTTATTGATGACTTCACTCACATTACTTGTGTAACATATGTGAAACATAAGTTGGATGCTCTAACAATTTTTAAAAGTTTTAGGAGGAAAGCTAATAAGGAATGTGAGTATTTAGAAAATAAATTGAGAAATGATAATGGTGGTGACTACAAAAATTAATAATTTGAAATTTATCTTGAGAAGCATCAAATTCATCAGGAGTTCAGTTCACCATACACTCCAAAAAAATGAGTTTGTTGAAAGGAAGAACAGAATATTGGTGGAAATGGGGAGAAATGTGTTACTTGAAGATGGTCTTCCTCGTTACTATTGGAGGAAATCCATGATTACTACTATGTATATCCAAAAACCGATGTTTCTATAAGCCAAGTTCATATATGACTCTATATGAAATTTTTTATGGAAAAACTCCAAGTTTGAAACACTTAAGAGTTTTTGGGAGTCCATGTACCATAAATAATAAAGCTAGAAACCTTGGGAAGTTTGAGAAGAGAGGTTCATATGGAATTTCTCTTAGCTATGCTCTGAAAATAATGGGATATTAATGTTTCAATAAATAAATAGGAATAATTTTTGAATTTTTTGATGTGAAATTTATTAAAAAGTCTGAGGAAGATAAATAGACTTAGGTTGATAAGAAAGTTTATAAAGATAACAAAAAAATAACAATTATGAAAATGATACTGACAGTGATAATCCTACTCAAGAAGAATAATCAGATACAAATATTTCAATTGATGAGGAGGAAACTCAAAAATATCATCCCAGGCTGAGGAAGCAAATGGAGGCTTAGAACACTATTGGTGATCAACATAATAAGTTTCAAACAAGAAGAATATCAAAAGTTGTTACACATGCTTCTTTGTATTCAAAAGTTCAGCTGAATGATTTGAATTAATCTTTTGATAATCCACAATGGGTTCAGAACATGAATGAATAGATGGATCATATGGAAAAGAATGATACATGGAAAATCATACCTAATCCAAATAACAAAATTATTATTGGTAAAAAGTGGGTTTTATAGAACAACATGAATGGATAAGGTGAAGCGATAAGGAACAAAGAAATATTAGTGTGCAAAGGTTAATCACAGATTAAAGGTTTTGATTTTTATGAAACCTTTTCTCAGGTGGAAAGGTTAGAAACAATCAGAATCGTTCTTACTATTGTTGAACAACAAAGTTACAAAAAATTTCAAATGCATGTAAAGTCTATATTTCTAAATGGGGATCTTGATGATAAATTATACATTGAACAACCATGTTTATTGTTGAGGGGAAAGATGAAATTTATGTATATTAGCTAAAGAGAGTCTTGTATGGGCTAAACCAAGATTTGATATTATGGTATTCCAAAATGGATACTTGCATGAGGAAGATGAATTTTAAGAGAGGAAAATTTGATAGTAATATTTATATCAAGTAAATTCAAGATTTTTCTATCATCATAATTTTTTATGTTGATGAAATTATCATTCCTAGGAATGGTGAAAGATCTTGTGAAATGTTTTATGAAGATATGAAAAAGTTGTTATAGATTTCCATGTTGGTAGAAATGAAATTTTTTCTTTGGTTACAAATATTACATAACAATAAACACATTTTTCTTTCTCAAGAAAATTATTCTAAGTAACTTATTAAGAATTTTGGTTTGGAAAACTTGAAACCATTTTCTACACCAATTTTAGTGTAACCAAGTTGAGTAAAGATGGAGAAGGTGAGGAAGTTGATTTGAAATATTTTTGGAATATGATTGGAAGTTTTTTATATTTGAATGTCTCATGACCCAACATTGTTTATGTTGTTACTTTATGTGAAATATTTTAGAGTGATCCTAAATAATCAAATTTACTTTATGGAAAAATAATTCTCAAATATATCAAATGCACACAAAAATTTAGAATCATGTATGATAGCTTAGAAAGTATTGACTTGTTTGGGTATTCAGATTCTAATTAGGTAAGAAATATTGATGATATAATATCTACAAATGGTAGAGTATTCTTAATAAAAAATAATTGTGTTATTTGGCATACAAAGAAAAAAAATTTAGTAACTCTTAACATGGATGAAGCTGAGTATGTTGCTACCACCCAAGTTTCTACTAAACTTATGTGGATGAAGACTCGGTTAGAACATGTATTCATTGAAGTGAAGTTACTCGTTATCTTAGGTTGTGATAATAAAAGTACAATCAACCTTATCAATAATCTGGTACAACATTATCATTCAAAATATATTGATATCAAATATCATGTCACCAAAGAGAATGTGGAGAAGAATGAATTGAATTTGAAGTATGTTCCAACATCGGAAAAATTTTATGATATTTTCACAAAACCTTTACTAAAGGAATCATTTTTTAAACTAAGGTTTTAAATGGGCGTCCAACCACTTTCCTATAAATTTTTAGGTATTTTTATGTATCCCCTCTCTCATCTTGTCTTTGGATAGTGTTTTCAAGGGAGGATGTTTCATAAATCTGTCCATTTTTATATGCTAAATTTTTTAAGGAAGCATATAAAATGGGGGAGTTCTATGTAATCTATGATTTCAATATTGTAAATGTGTGACCTATTATAACAATTTTTTGGAGTGTTTAAAGGAAAATTTTGTTAATCAGGTAAGAGAAGAAGTGAAGAAATATGTGAAGAAAAGATGAGGAGGTTCTCATGATCACTATTTTTAGATATCATGGTTTTTTTCAATAATTTGTGTTCCCCACAATGAGTTAGCTCATGTAAGATTATAATTGTTGATAAGTAATCCATAACTTGAGGTTTCAAAGTTTAGTGATTTATAAACATTGGTTTCCAACAAAATCCAAAGGGGGTATTGTAAGGACCAAGAAGATAAGGAAGATGATCATGTTCAGAAGTTTTATTTTGTTGTTAATGAATTTTAAGAAGAAAATAAATCATCAAACTTTGTAAAAGAGGTTAATCAAATTCACCATTGTATTCAAAAAATCAAACTCACAATTATTAAGAAATTCCATCGAATTATAAAGGTGTTTTCTGGAATAAAAGTTTTATTAGGCTCATCTTGGGTCCGAAATGTAAGGAAGATCATAATAAGGAAGGGAATAAAATTCTTTATGGATCTAATATAAATCTGATGATAATTTTCTATTTTTTATTTCACAAAAATCATAAGTAAGTTGTAAAACTTTTGATTCAATCTTGATAAAATAAAGGGGGAGAAAAGATGCTGCCAATCATACTCAGGCCAATCATATTCTGGAAAAATGTATTCTGGATGAGTGGGAAAGAAAGATATTCCTAGAAGAATGTGAATTTATAATAATTCCACTATAAGTCAGAGAATTTTGAAACTGATCTTCAATGTATTCAAATCCCTGAGTAAGTCCTGGTATAAATAAAAGTTTGTGAAAGAATAAAGTTGTTGAAGCTGAATATTTTTTCTCTCAGTCCATCAAAATGAGTTTACTGGACAAAGTTTTTATTGATGGATCATAAGGTTGATTGTAATGAGAGAAATAGAAGGTGTTGGATTTCAGTCTGACCAAAATCTAAAAGATTTAAACCTTCATAGAGATAAGTTTATGAGTTTTGTAATTAGAAAAGAGAAATAATTTGAGTGCTGAAATTTCATTAATATCATATTCAAAAAAGAAATAATTTTTCAAAGCTGAAGCTTTTGATACCAGTCCATAAAATTTGGTATGCCATCATAATCATCAAAGATAGAATTGATTTCATTGGGTGTTATTGGGACCAATGAAAAGGAAAAATAAGTAAAGTCATTTGGGTCCAATACAAAAAATAAAGTCAGAGATCAATCAACAATGTAGTCAAACATTTCCATCAAGATGAATTATTGGTTTTATTTATTATAAGTGGGTCAATATAAAGATTAAATATTATTTTTTTCAATAATTTAATTTACATATGGGTCAATAGAAATCATATTTAATAATCTCATGTCTTCGTTATAATGAAGAAATCAGAATGAACAGATTGGTTTTCCAATTGATACAGAGCAAGGTAATGGGATGTCTTCCATTTAGATTTGTTTGAAAAGGGTCAAGAAAATCAGAGTGACCAAATTCCCTCATCATAATGGATGAATAATAATGGAAAATCAAAATTGCAATCAGAATAAATTTTTTTAATAAGATTTCATCTTTCTATTCCTTCATACATGAAAGTAAAATACAGCTTCGTAATAAAGAAACTGCATAGGGAAATCAGAATAGATAATCAAAATCACACTAAAGCTTGTTAAATAAATTAAAATCAAGATGAAGTTGTTAGAATATTTTATAAGGTCTGATAAGAGTTGAAATTCATTGATTTAGTCATAAATACACCTAAAATTCAAGGAGGATTTAAGTTTTGGGAAAAAAATATTGAGGAAAATTTTTTAGAATCCCTCAAAAATATCTTTTGGGTCAACTATAAAAGTCAAAAGTTCTTTTTACTTTCTAAAATAGATATACTATTGAGAATAAGAGAGAGAAAATATGAATTTCTAAGGAGAAGAAGTTTCCAGATTGAGTTTTTTTGAGAAAAAAAATCCAAACAGAAAAATAAAGGAGAAGAGACAATATCCTGTCCATGGTTTCTAGAATCGGACTGAGCAATTAGATTGGATTTTCCAGACTGAGATAGAAGTGGTTCATAATTTTCCCAACCATATTCTGATAGAGTTATTTTTCTATATGGAGTTATCAGACTTGGTAATCGAATTGGGAAATCGGACTGAGTATCATTACGAATTCGACAATAATTTCTTACCATATTATGAGTAATAAGGTGAATAATTTATTTGAAATATCATATTTGTGAAATTTGATCAAGAAGAACCATAACATGTTTTTTACAAAATTTATCTTACAACATTTTGTGCTACTTGAAGCACATGCATTGTTGGATTCATCATAGTGCTACAAGAGTGTAAGGGAATATCCTACTAATTGTATTCCGCACAAAAGGATTGTTTTATAGTGGATTTTGTGGTATTGTATCATTTTTAAACCATAATAAGGATGTAGCTACTCTTATTGAGTAGTGAACCTTGTAAATTTTTATGTTCTTATGGATGTGTGTTTGAATTTTTTTCATTAAGAAAATAAATCTTTAAATGTAGGTGAAGGTTATTTCATAATTAAAGAAACATAAAAGAAAAATATATCACTGATTCACCCCCTCCCCCTCTCAGTGATACAACTATCTTAACTAGGAAATTAAAAAATGTTTATTAGTACATTAGGCCAATTGGTCATTAGGCCATTAGATTGTTGGGCCATTAGGTCTTTAGTCCATTAGTTTTTTATTCCATTAGGCCAATTGGTCAATTGAACATTAGTTTGTTAGGATATTAATCTATTAGTCCACTATATTGTTAGACTGTTAGTCCAATTGTCCATTAGGTCATTAGGTCATTAGGCCATTAGACCGTTAGGCTGTTAGGTTGTTAGGATGTTAGGCTATTAGTTTGTTACCTCATTAGGCTATTGGGTCGTTAGTCCATTAAGTCGTTAGTTCATTAGTCCATTAGGCGTTAGGCCAGTTGGTCGTTAGTCCATTAGGCTAATTGGCCAATTGTCCATTAAGTCATTAGGTCTTTAGAACATTAGGTCGTTAGGCCAATTGGGCATTAGTCTAATTGGTCGTTAGTCCATTTGGTTATTAGTATAATTGGCCAATAGGTTCTTATCATAATTGATCGTTAGGCTTTTAGGACAATCAGCCAAGTGGACACTATGTCATTAGTCCCATTGTCCATTAGTCAGTTGATCTAATTGGATGTTAGTCCATTGGGCAATTAGGACAATTAGATGTTATGACATTATACCAATTGGACAATTGGTCATTAGTCTGTTAGGTTATTATGCCATTAGGACGTTAGGCCTTTAGGATGTTAGGTCATTAGGACGTTAGGTTGTTAGGGCATTAGGACGCTAGGTCGTTAGGGCGTTAGGTCCTTAGGACGTTAGGCCGTTAGGCCGTTAGGCCGTTAGGCCGTTAGGCCGTTAGGCCGTTAGGCCGTTAGGCCGTTAGGCCGTTAGGCCGTTAGGCCGTTAGGCCGTTATGCCGTTAGGCCGTTATGCCGTTAGGACATTCGGCCATTTGGCCATTGGGCTATAAGGATAATTGGTCATTATGATGTAATTCCAATTGTCTATTAGGATGTTGGTCCAATTCTCAATTAGGTTGATTGTCCATTAGGCCATTAGTCCAATTGGCCATTAGGCCCTTAGTCCAATTTTCCAGTTTTTCATTATTTTTTTAGTCCAATTGGTCATTACAACATTAGGTCAATTGGTTGTTTGGCCATTAGGACAATTTTCCTCTAGGCCATTAGGCTAATTGTCCAATTGGTCATTATGCTATTAGTCTAATTGGCCATTATTTTGTTAGAATAATTGTTTGTTAGTCCATTAGGACAATTTGGCATTAGTCCAATTGGCTATTATACTCTTAAGTTGTTATGCTGATTGTACATTAGTTCATTATTCCAATTTTCCATTAGGGAATTAGGCCAATTAGCAGTTAGTCCTTTAAGCCAATTGGACAATTTCCCATTAGGCCGATAGTCTAATTTTTCATTAGGCTGTTAGTCCAATTGTCCATTAGGCTATTGTGCCAATTTTCCATTAGGCAAATCCTTCATTAGGTTGTTAGGTCATTAGGCTGTTAGGAAAATTCACCATTAGGATATTAGTCCAATTGGTTGTTAGGCCATTGAGCTAATTGTCCAATTGATCATTAGTCCATTGGTCCAATTGGTCATTAGGTTGTTATTCCATTAGTCTAATTTATTAATTTTCCATTAGGTTTTTAGGTTGTTAAGCCATTAGTAAATTAGTCCATTAGGCTATTAGGCCAATTGGTCGTTATCCCATTAGGTCGTTAGGCTAGTTGGCCATTAGGACATTAGGTAAATTATCCATTAAGACATATGGTTGTTAGGAAAATTGTTTATTAGGCCTATGGAACAATTGTCCATTATTACTTTAGGCTAATTGGCCATTAGGTCGTTAGGCCAATTGGCCACTAGGCCATTATTCTAATTATCCCTTAGTTTGTTAGTCCATTAGGCCAATTGGTTGTTAGTACATTAGGTTGTTAGTCCATTAGGACATTATTCCATTAGGTCAATTGGTGAATTGTCCAATTGGCCATTAGTCCATTTGTAAAATTGGTCATTTTGTCATTAGAACAATTTTCCATTAGTCCATTATGTCATTAAACCAATTGGTCATTAGGTCATTAGTCCATTAGTTCATTGGGCCAATTTTCCATTAGGACATTAGTCCAATTTCTCAATTGTTCATTAGGCCATTATACCATTAGGCTATTGGTCCAATTAGTTTTCAGGTCATTATTCCAATTGTCCATTATTTTGTTAGGACAATTTTATTTTAGTCCTTTAGGCCAATTGGACATTACGTCATTAGAACAATTTTCTAATTGGCCATTAGGTCGTTAGTCCAATTGGCCATTATACCACTAGGTTTTTAGGCTAATTGGTAGTTAGGTCGTTAGGGCCATAAGCCAATTTTCCAATTGGAAATTAGGTCATTTGTCTAATTGTCCATTAGGTGTTAGGCCAATTAATTATTAGGTCCTTAGGCCAGTTTTCCATTATGACATTAAGAAAATTTTCGGATTGGTCATTAGGCTGTTAGGTCATTTTTCCGATTGTTCATTAAGCTATTAGGCTAATTAGAAATTTTTCATTAGGTCATTAGGTAGTTAGGTCATTAGGAGATTAGGAAGTTATGACAATTGGAAAATTGGACATTAGGTCATTAAGAAGTTAGGTCATTAGGCCATTAGGTTGTTGGTACAATTGTTCGTTAGTCTGTTAGGCCAATTACCCAATTAGCTATTAGACTATTAGGATAATTATCCATTAGGCCATTTCCTCAATTGGATAATTGATAATTAGGCTGTTAGGGAAATTATTCATTATACCATTAGGCCCTAATTGACCAATTGGACATTAGTTCATTATTCCATTAGTCCATTAATTCATTAGTCCATTAGTCCATTAGAAAATTAGTCCAATTGATCATTAATCCAATTGGATTTAAGAAATTAGTTTGTTAGTCCAATTTTCCATTATCCCTTTAGTTTGTTAGGAAAATTGGTCATTAGGTTGTTCAGCCCATTGTCTATTAGCCCCATTGTCCATTAGACCCATTTTCCATTAGGCCATTAGTCCATCAGGCCAATTGGCCATTAGTTTGTCAGACCAATTGGTCTTTGGGCCATTACAATAATTGTTCAATTGTCCATTAGGTCATTATGTCAATTGGACATTATGTTGTTAGTCCATTAGGCCAATTGGCCCTTAGAACATTAGGCCAATTGACCAATTGGCCATTAGGCTGTTAAGCTGTTAGGTCATTAGGCCGTTAGGCCGTTAGGCCGTTAGGCCGTTAGGCCGTTAGGCCGTTAGGCCGTTAGCCCGTTAGGCCGTTAGGCCATTAGGCCAATTGGTCGTTAGGCCATTATAACAATTATCCATTAGATGATTATGCAAATTGGCCATTAGATCATTAGGAAAATTGGCCAATTGGCCATATTTCCATTAGTTCAAATGGCCAATTGGCCATTATACTGTTAGGCCAATTTCTCATTAGGCAATTAGGACAATTGGTCATTATGACATTATTCCAATTGGTTATTACTCCATTAGTCCATTAGGAAATTATCTATTAGTCCAATTAGCCATTAGTCCATTAGGACAATTGGTCAATTGGTCATTAGTCCATTAGAACAATTGTTAATTAGGCCATTAGGCCAATTTTCCAATTGACCATTTGTTCATTATGCCAATTGTTCATTTTATTATTAGTACAATAATCCATTAGGACATTAGGAAAATTTTCCATTAGGCCAATTCATCCAATTATCCATTAGGAAATTAGGCCATTAGGCCATTCTTCCATTTGAAAGGGGTATTTTCTACCTTATATTAAAGTGATTAATGACAATAAAACTTAAATTCCAGCATTCAAATATAACTAAGTAACAATATAAATTTAGATATCATATATATTCATATTAAAGTATCTAGAACTTCTCATGCTCGGGTATTATAGTGCACCCCAATGTGTGAAGATAAATCATGGAATATTTATTCTTTTTTTCTGGTGCATCCAAAAAATAAAAAATCAATACAAGTAATGAGAATTAAATTTTATATGCAAACCATTAAAAATTAGGAAAACCTTAAAATAATCACTCTTCCAATATGTGATCATTTTTTATATTGTGTTGTTAGACATTCAGGGAATATGGGTACACCCTTTAAATCAAAACTAGATATGCTCCTCCAAACAACAAATAACTCATGCTTATATGATATCTAGAACTCCACAAGATCCATCAACCTTACAACCTTAGAAGTTTCACCATCAATAAAGTTAAAATGATGTTTCAATAAACATGTTTATTCATATAAATACAATAATAATATAGATATAAATTTAACAAATTTTCTTACCCATATCTCAGCCCATTCTTTGTCCTTGATGTCATTACCCATATGTATCTATGAGACTGGTTCCACCAGAATGATATCAGGTACTTAGATAAAGTATACATGAAATGTATACACTTCTTGGAATTTTAACCCACCATATGATTTTATTCATTGTAATCCACCATCATTTTTGTTCGAAAATTCCAGGCTTCTTGTACATGGGTGTTCCCACATAGCCTACTAGAAGATCCCACTAAATAAGATGAAATGGGAAAAGAAAGAATTAATTCATGGTAAAATAAGAAAAAATGATGTGATATAAGTTGATACAATTATAATAAAAAAAACATAATACAGGATTCTCAATAGCTTTGATGGTTCGGTGGGTTAACCAAGATCAAAATCCTCTGAAGGATGTGTACGTTTCAATGCATGATTTGGGTGATATGCATGAACTAGAGTAGAAGATAAAGGAATAGAATCATCAAATCTTAGATTGGTTGTAGGAAATAGAGGTGGCATAGACATGGAAGTATATGGGCAGTAGGGTTAGGGATACATTAGAGCATGTGGATATGGTAAATGTGGAAACATCCCTGGACGTAGTGCATACATGATATGGGAAGAAGATTCTAAATGAGATGATGATGGAGGAATGGGTGAGGACATCCCTTGAGGCTCAAGAAGAGGATGGAAATGTGTAGTAAATGGCGTGTCCTCTGGCAGTTCTGGGTGGAAACATATATAATGAGTGTTATGTCTAAGTCTAGGAGAATACTCGCTCTGACCCATGGAAATACGATGAGGAGGAGTCAACTCTAGAGTAATTTAATATCCCTAAAATTTTGACAAATAATATGAACATGAAATTTTATGTAATGCAGAAGAAAAATATTACAATTATTATACTCTCTAAGGGGAGTGGAGGAGACATCCCATGCTTGGGCATCTATATATCAACATCAAATAATTACTTCCTTCAAACTTATGAAGTATTTTCCTAATATGTATAAGAATTAAATGTACATTTTTTATAAAAAGTTTTTAAAAATCATGTATACAACTTAGAAATCAAAGAAGTTATAAACAATTTCATAACGTGTTCTAGTAAATATAATTTAAAACGAAGTTGAACATTTTTTAAAAAACTTTTTAAACCCAATTTAATCAATTGAAATAAATATAATTAAATGAAATAAAACTAAAACATACTAAAACAAACATATCACTTCAAAATGAAACTAGATTAAAGTAATTACAATAATATCAACCTGAGAAACCCATTTCAAGGTAAGCTGAATGAACTGCGAACATATGTGGTTGCTTATATATATCACCCACCACTGCTTTAGGTTCAACATAAACTCTCACAATGAGACAATTTGAGTCATTAAATTCAATATTTTTCTCAATGCCAATGGTGGAATCAATGGTGTCAATTTCTTCCCCATAATCATGAAAAATATTTCTTGGGATTACTTTATTAATGTCACTGTAATTAGGTCTCAGATGATCTTTCACATAAAACACTTGTTTTCCCATTGATTCTAAAATGTATGGTTCATTGGTAGAGAGGAATAAACTCATGTCAATAAATTTGAATCCACAATCATTAACAAATATTCCATGTCGTGTTATTGAATCAAACCATTTACATTTCATCATAGAGACTCGACCTTGAGATTAGAAATCCAATTACAAAATTTTCTCAACAAGTCCATAATAAGACACATTTTCATATCAGGGTTCACTATCTGATGCACTAGCATGATAGTTTTTTGTAGAAATTAACATAATCTCACCATGTTGTGTTCTCATTTTTACCACTCGGTCAGTTCTAACAAATTAATACTCATTTATTATTAAATATTTTCATTCACAAACCAAAGAATTAGGACTAAAAGATAGTGCTCTTAATTAATGAGAAATAGAGTTGATAGGTAAACTAAATACCTAGAATATATAAGAATGATACAATTAAATGAATATATATATATTTAAAGTTAATTAAATTAATGGTAGTATCTTCGATTTCAACCAAGTAGGAAACTCTTGTCTATGCAAAGCATATCTCCTTCTCAAAGGAAATGATAAATGAACTCTACTTATAATTTTTTTATATCCCCTACATAAAATTATAATAAAAGTTTAAGGTATATGTGAAATTAAATAGTATTATATAACATATAAATATTCAAATTACTTACTTGATATAGCCATCGATCAAACCAAAATTAAAGATGACTGTTTGATGTGCCATATCTCGCTCTTCAAGGCTCAATGTAGCCAATGTATATGACTCAGAAATTCATCTTATTTAGGTAATACATGGAAATGAGGGATCAATTTACCCATACTGATCATCTACATTTCTCATTGGCTGATTATTTCTTGTACTCACATCATACAAATACATTGAAAAAAAATCCATAAATTCTTGAGCCAGATAAGCTCTCACAGTGGAACCTTCAGGATGATTCTTGTTTTAGATATAATATTTCATTGTATACATATTTATTTAAGTAGGATACATCCACTAAAAATTAATGGGTCCCCCAAGAATTGTTTTACATAGAACATGAACTGTTAAATGCAACATGCAGGTGAAAAATGATGGAGAAAATTTTATTTTCCAACTTACACAAAATTAATTAAACCTCTTGTTGTATTTTTATCAAGAAATACTTTGATAACATTTTTGTACAAAGGTCTCAAAAAATGTAAAAATAGAATCATTTTCACCATTACATTATTGGCTAGAAAATATCAAATTTTTATTAGAATCAATTCATGAAGAAGGATGTGATAATCATGAGTTTTTAGGGATTTTAGTTTTAAATCCCTTTTGTTGAATCATTTAGAAATGTTTCTAGAAAATCCATCAAGAACCTTGATATTCTCTAATACATCCAGAAATTGATTTTTGTCTAAATTTTTTATCACATAATAAGAAAAAGGAACTTTCCATTTGTTTTCATAGATACACATAAGATGTAGTTCTAGTCAAATACCCTAATTAAACAAGTCCTGGTTATATCATAAGTCATATTTGGTCTTCCCCTTGATATTTATAAGAAATGAAAGCAGCAGTTTACTTATATTTTTCTTAATGTGCATTAAATCTAAACAATGATGTAAAAAATTGGTAGACCAATATGAAAACTCAAAAAATATACTTATCATTTTTCAATTGTAAGTGCATTCAGTGTCAACATTTTTATTCTTTATAGATTTAATCAAAAATTTCCCTAATGAAAAAATAAAATATTTCAATTCATTAATCACATCATTTCCTAACATATGTTGAGGTGGCTTTTTAGTTTCAACAGTATTATCAAACCTCCAGTGATTCTTCCCACATTGATGAACCATTGGAAAGAATCATCGATGCCCCATAAAACTGAAACAAAAATGATATCTAAGACTTCTTAATCATGTATTATTTATAAAAATAGGATATGATAGTTTTCCCTTCATTATCCAACTAGAAATTATTTCATAAGTAGGGAAATCATTTATATTCCATGAAAGGAAGCATGCATCTGAATTATATTTCTTGAAGAATCATCAAATGTGTGCACACCCATATCCCAAAGCTACTTCAACTCTCTTATTAAAGTTTGAAAGTGGACATATATATCATTTCTAGGATCATAAGGTACATACATTAGTATACTCAAGAAACTGAAAGGTTTTTTTATACACATCCACAAAGGAAGATTATAAGTGTGAATAAAAATTTTCCACATGTTGTGAGCAGTAATCATCTGACCAAGTAGATTAAAACCATCACAAGATCAACCCAACCTGACATTATGAACCTCAAATACAAAATAGAGATGTTTTTCATCAAATTATCTCCATGATAATCCATATTTAGGATGAACCAACTCATCATTAACTTTAATTCTCTCAGCATCATTCCATCAAATATTGGATGAGATTTCTGCAGACATGAATAGATTTTTAATCCTGGTAATCAATAGAAAGTGACACATAACTTTATGTTGAAGATGAGAAGGCTTTCCATCTAAATTTTCTATCCATAAAGATGTAACACATTATTTATAGTCATTAAGGTCATTTTTTTCTCCCAAAATAAACTATAATCGTTCAAACAAGCATGAATTTTATTAGTAGAAAAAATGAGCTACTTAATAAACATCCATGAATTATAATTATTTGAGGAAATATCTGCACCATTAGAAATAAATTCCGTAAAAAAGGTAAGAATATAATCGATGGTGGTATTATAAATTCCATACATGATTTTTTCATGATATACCTGCATTAAAAATTCCAACTTTGTCAATTTAGTACATTCCTGATATAAAGGAGTTCTAGAATCATCCATTAAATTTTTAACTCTCTCAAAATCATCACCTTCAGACATTTACTCATGTGTATTGATATCATTGCCTTCTTTCACTATTAAACTATCTCTCTTTTGATGATTCACAAATGGAAACCGAACAAATATCAAAATATCCATACCAATTCTTTCATTCTATTTATGGATAGTAGAATATTGTCTCATCTCTCCATTTTAATTCCAAACATAATAGTTTGTTTTAATTATAGATTTGGTTATATGTTAGCTAACTTCTTATCAAATTAACCATGGTCTTCCAATATGATTATAAAATAGACACTGTATATTACATCCATCTGAAGTATTGTTAAATGAAAAATCTAAAAATATTTACAAATTCTATTGAAAATCAATTAAAATGTTATTTTGATGATACATAAAACTTTTATCCATTATATTATAGGGAAAAAATTTATTTTGCAATCAACAATGTAAACCATAGTTACAATGATATCCAAATTCAAATAAAAATTAAAATTATGGTGTAGAGGAAATTAAATAACACTAATACGAAACCAAATTTAATACAATGAATGATCTAAGTGACCATTATAGAATACTCTAATATCCATCATAATACAAAATAAGGCATATCATTAAAAAAGCCAAGGAATACACTCATAAGTGATACCAAAACTCTATCACACATTTAAGTATATTTGAAAACCATTCCTCACTAATCCAACTATCAGAATTATGATGATGGTTTAAACCACCTAAACTATATGGTCAATATACATTTTCACTATATATCACCACTATATAAATATATATGATACTAGAAAAAGAAGACAAGATAGAACATGGAACTGTATTTGAAGCTAGGGATGTGTTCAAATAAGAAGGTGAAATGACCCTCAAATACAAGTACTTTATCTTCACAGTAGACCATTCTGGGAGGCCTATGTTAAATAAACATAAGAAATAAACCCCATAAGATCATTCCTCATAAATCAAATCACTCTCCAAAATAATAAAAATTATTTAAAAAAATCCTATTTTTAAAACTTTGTACCCCCTTATTCAATGATTTCCAAAACTAAATAAGTGATAAATAGAAATAAAAATAAACTACCAAATAGGAAATACCTTTAAAAAATTTCAAAAAATAACCACCTTATTTAATTACTAAACATTCGTATTTTGGAAAAATTTAAAACCACCCACTAAAGGGATAAATCCCCATTATACTGAAAAATATACTTTAGAAAATCACTAAAAAATTATAATGACTAATGTTGGCATTAGTTTTTTTAAAACACTATTGTATCATGATTATGAAATTAATTACCATTAACAAATATCTTATAATAATCTATTTCTATTTCATAACATTTCCAACTTGTTTAATTATAAAACACGCCTATACTTCAAATGTTAAGAATAACCAATATTGAAATACCCTTCAAGAGGGTATAATTTTCTTTGCAATAAAACTTCAAATAGTATTAAAAATATATTTCATTTCACAAACAAAACCTAAGGCATCACATAAAATAAAAAACATTTATGTCATGGAATCCATTTTTCAAAAAAACAAATCCATTTTTTTATAACAATGGAATAATCATAACATGCCACAACCTTACTTAAGGAATAGTGATAGAAAGAACACCTGGTTATTGGAGAAGACAAGAGAAGAAATAAGAGGAGAGAAAGGAATCCTATATCTCAATGATCGCAACAAAAAAATGCTAGAAATGGAGGAAGAACACTTGGTTGATGGGTGAAATGTCACTTGGAGAGGGGAGTGGGGATTCCAAAGTCACTTAATGAGGGGAGGGGGGACTCCAAGGTTGATTGAGACTATTGGTATAGAAGATCTAGGAATTCAAATGAGGGAGAGTGGGATTGTGAGTGAGGCTGCCTATCTAAACAGTTATACCCACAGTTTTTAAAAACCTTATGGTATAACTGAATCTATACAATTGGTTTTTTAAACCATGGTTATAGGTTTGGGTAGAAAATAAATAACCATAATTTTTATAAACCATAGGTATAGATCTATGGGGACAGAGGTAGTTGCGAGTAGTGTTTTCACTTTCCACCAATGTTATCCTACATGAAAATGAAGTTTTGCATTATTCTAAGTGACCTTAGTGCATCCCTTTCTCACTTTTAAAAAGGAAGTTTTATTAACCCATTTTATGATATGTATTTTCCACTATGGTAATTTTATATGTTAAACCCTTGTTTATCAAGCACAAGTTCAAATTGTGTGGATGAGGTTTATTTAAGGGGGTATAATACAACAACTGAAGATTTTTTGAAAGATTATTTTCAAATATATTTAATCTTTTTGATATTTTTATTTAAACACAAAAACTGATTTTAGCTTGGGTTATAGGAAACACCAATTTCATCTTATATTATATGCAACACTAAGTTTACCTTGCGTTACACACCATCAAGTTTTAACAAAACGTGACATGCTATTAAAATATTGTTATTTAATATGATAGTTATCATCTAGCTGTTCAAATGGAGGGTATGAATAGGATTAACTAAATTATTAAAATATATGTTTTTCACAAGTATATATAAAGAATTATTTATTTTCCAATTAATTATAAATTAAAATAAAAATCATTTCAAAACAAAAGAAATATTTTTCTGAAAAACAATTAGTATGCACACAAATGCATTTTATGTCAATAAATTAAATAAACGAATTTTTGTGAACGATTTTAATGAATTTTATATATTATATATTAGATAAAATGTTTTAATATTCATATTACATTCTTTTATACAAGATATAATATTAAATCCATTTTTATGACTAAAAACTGTATTTTTTTTAAAAACAGTTTTGTTACCTTTTGCATATTTATTTTAAAATTAAATTTTTCAAATTTTAGAAAATTTATTTGAAAAAATAAAATTAATTTTTGAAATCTTCCTGAAAATTTTATCTTAGGGATAATTTTTTATAACTTTCTAAGATAAATTTTTTGATGATTAGTGGAAAATACTAGTTTTTATTAAGAATTATAATTTCTTTTACAACATTTAAAAACCTAAAAATTATTTTAATATAATTCTAGAGAAAAATTAATTAATTTTTATATATATTAATCCAATTTAGGTCATTAGAATCAATTTCATATTGAATTTTGATATAAAAACTTTATAAACTTTTGAACAATTTTACTTTGAAAACCCTCTTTCTCATCCCATCTGCAGGTTTAATTTTAATTTTAATTTTTCCACCTAGGTGAATTAAATTTGAAAAAATGAATTAAAAATTTTTAATCATCATAATTTATATTACATAATAATTTAAACTTAATTTTTGAGTATTATGAATAGTAAAAGAAAAAAAAATATTGTGGTTAATGTAAAAATGGGTTTACCAACGGTTAAACTAAAACGATAAGAGTTAAAAATGAATAAAAACACGTATAACACCCTTTTTATAGCTAATTTGTGACCTTATATCTTCTAGGTTCAATAATTTCCCATTTTGAATTCTTTTAGCATGTGAAAAATGTGGGTAAGCCTTTTTATTTTTAAAAGTTACAAGTGTGTCACTCGCCTCATTAATAAAGGTCCACACCCTCTCCTAGAATCTTTACACTTACAAAACCCATTAGTTAAGACAATAAATAGACTAATAAATTCCTTAATTCCAAAATATCATCTTTTAATCCTTAATTTTTTCATAAATCTAGCCTAATAATCCTTTTGGTGCAAACCAAATGAAGTTGTCTAAAGAAGAGGTAATATCTCTAACCAAGCATTTTATTCTATTTCTTCCTCACCCTCCTTAAATTATTATTAAAACAATATTATATAACAACATCACTTTGTTACATATACTGAGATGTAATTATATTAATTTAATTACCTAAATCCTTCTCTTATTCCATCAAATGGGTTATGAAATCATCATTTGTGTGTACAACGGACTACAGCCTCACAGACCAATGTTATTAGTTTTCCATCACCACCTCTCATGGATGAATATAAAGATAGATTTATTATTTATGATGTTGTATTTAGGATATTATTATTATTATTTAATCATGATTTCACATGTTTATTCGTACATTTTATTCTTTGGTAATATGATAACATTGTTCATGTGTATGGCGGACAATCGCCTCGTGAAGTAATGTGATTCATTGATGATTTACATAGAATGTAATAAGGATAGTTAAAAATAAAAATATGTAACATATATATATATATATATATATATATATTAATTAAAAAATATTTTAAAATTTGAATATATCATTTACCTTTTTTTCTTTCAATTCGTTGAGAAAATGGAAACAAGGTTTATGCGTACCTACAGGCTATCATTACTATGAATTTTGTATTTCATTTTATATATCTAATTTTATGGATCAATATAAATACATATATACTGAATATATATGAACTTTAAATAATTTTTAACATTATGTATATTATTTAACCTTAATCAAACTAAAGAGGACCAAAAATAACAAATCAAATCATACACGAAGAAAAAAGCAGTTATTACCTAAAACGTGACTTTAACATAGAATTATTAATTAAAAGGTAAAAAATCATAATTAAATCATAAATGGTATGATAAATATTATTATGTTTCTATAATTGTTTTATAATAAAAATATATTTATTATAAAGTAGTTTTGAATAGGTATGAAGGAAGTTGAGACTTATTGTAAGATATTTTCGTCTCACTTTTGTTTTTTATATGACATATTCCATATTCACCACCCATTTCTTTAATGTGGTGTATATACTTATCATGAATTTATTTTATAATTATTATCCTGAATATTATTTTTATTTACATATCCATTAAATGATCTCTCATTCATGGGATTTATGATTCAAAGGTTAACAAAGCGATAAGGAATATTTGTCTCAAATTTTCTTCTTTGAGAAATATGTTATGTTATTCACCTATCTTATTTTATTAGGTGTATATATAGTCCCTTTGAAATTTAATATCATAAATTTAATTATTTTCATGATATTATAAGTTTCATTTAATTTTATTCTTTCATGTTTATTACAATTCAAATTTACCAAAGTGGTAAGGGTTTTATGTTCAATCTCATCATTTATTAGAATTGTTCATGATTATGCTCCAAATAATGAAATATTATGGTATATCTCTCAATAAAATCTTGTATCTTCTTCTACAATGGTTATTTTTGTATAATACAATTTTTCTATTCATTTTCCTCTCCATATTCACTCAATAGTTCAAAATAATATTTTTAACAAAAAAAATCTTTATTTCTCCCTTTGGTCGAAAACCCTTTTTAATCCCAAACCATGTTTTATAAAAATATTTTCAAAAAAGTTTTCAAAATTATTAAAATAATTTATTATAGAAATTTTTACCTATGTTTTCTTTTTTGAAAAAAAATTAAAGGAATCTTCATGTTGTTTTCCAAATAATGTCTGTTTTTATTTTATCGAAAATGTGAAAAGAATATTTACTTTAAAGTTTATGAAATTAAGGAAATTTCTCAATGTCATGAACATTATTTTATTTGAATATTACTTTACAATTTTTCAAGGTTATTTTCAAAAGAAAATTATTTTTTAAAAAAATTATGTTTTAAAAAGTTTTTTTTTTTCAAAGATGATAATATATTTCCCCTCATGAAATATTTTAAATGATTTTTAAATATAACTTTATATTATTTTAAGGTTATTTTCAAAGAAAATTATTACGAAAATATTTTATAAATATTTGTTTTTAAAAAAATTATTTTCAAATAAAAGTTATTTTTCTCAATAAATGTTCCAAATGGTCTTTCAAATCATTTTCTATATAATATAGTATCCTTTGATGTTACTTATTCTTTACTTTGGATATTATCCAATGATACCATTCTTATTTTTTCTTAGAATGGTTTATGTTTATGATGACAAGTTTTTTATGAAACCGATTTCTATTCTACGGTTTATAACAAGAAAAAATACTTATGAAACCCACTTTTTTTTATACAGATTATGATTTGGATGGAATGATGAAATGATTATGAAACCTATTTATTTTACAAAGGTTTTTTAAAGATGAAATGTTTATGAAATCCATTTTATTTTATGGATTTTGATATGCTGAATTTTTTATGATCTAACTACACACATATGTATGATTTTCATTATGTGATTATTGGAACCTATATATCCCACTGATTTAATGGGTAAACCTTTATATCTTATGAGATAATAATGGGAAACAAGTTGATGGGGTTGATTTATAATGTGAAATAGTTGAGTCCTGATCCACTATAGGAAACATGTATGTCTTGATTCAATATGGGAAATAGGTGCATCATGATCTACAATAGGAAATAGGTGATGAGTCATAATACACTATGTTGATAGTCTTGGTAGTTAACCATGTCATATGAAATGGTTTTCAATATTTATAATGGTTCCAAACTTTTATGACATGAACTTATGGTTAATGATTGATTTATGATGCTTTATCACTCTTATGGGGCATGATTTCATAAATGATAACGTTTGATTCCCTGACTCGTGTTTATGATCTATGAAAGGTTGGGTATAAACTTCATAAGTTATGTTCATGATTATATACCCTTATACTTATCTTATGATTTCATATGGTCATAGATGTATATCTATTATGTTTACCCTTATAGATAATCTGAACTCACTCTTTCTTATGTTTCCTTCCCCAGGTTATGAATAAAGGCCTAGGTAGGGTATGACTAAGAGTATTACTATGTGATAATATCTTTGGGTGAGATATTGAAGATATTTCATGAAATAATAATATTTTTTTCCAGTCTCTAAATACACTAAACTATTATGGTCCTTATGTGTGTATTTATGAAATATATTGAATATTCATCTAAAAATATGTGATATTTATCTATGAAAATATGGGGTCACTATAGACTTACCATTGTCTATTCAACATGATGAACAGCGACCGATTCTGAGCTTGGATGAAGGAGATCCCACCAAGACTAGAGGAGAGAAGAATCTCTCCATGTGTGGGATGGAGTTGTTGTGATAATGGTGTGGATAAAGGATGGGTGAAGGTTAAAATAAACTAAAAAAAAAGGTAAATTTCACACCTTTTAATGAGGTGCAAAGTTTGGATGCACGATTTTCTAAATCATGCACCAACTGTCTGGCATCACTTCCTCAAGGTGGCAGCCCCTTGCACTGTTTTTTCATGGTTTAGAAAACTATGTTCACACCATGTAGATTGACTCTGAAATTTTCAATAGACACCGAACATGGTCATGCATCCTTAAGTGCATAGTTTGACTAGCTGTGTGACACCCTTGAGGCCCTACATGGTTTAGGGGAATGGTTAATGCTAATTGTGTGCCTCCCTTTGGCATTACAAAAACCAAGTCTTTGAAGAATGATGATTTTGAAACTCCACTGAAAACCCAAGTCACATCTGAAGCCTTAAACCCTATCAAAAAAAACACTTTTAAGTTCTTAAATGATCATATATTCATTCTAAGGCTCATATTAAAATTTCAATAGTCTACTAAACGAAAATTACTATCTCCATTGGAAATTTCCAACAAGTCTAAAACATATGATCTTACAAAAAATACTTCAAAATATAAATTATAACATGATATTTTGATTATACATAGATATAATAAACTAATAATAAAATATGAGTTCTTTTATAGGTATTTATTTCATTTGTATTGATATCATTCTTGTTAAGGTAGTTTTTAACATTTCCATTTTATATCCTGTTTTTAATTGAGATATTCTTTTATATTTTATATTTAACTCAATTTGATTGAAAGGATGTTTTAGGTATGTGTTAAAACTATTATTATCCTTTTTTTACTATGGTTTAATATTGATGGTGATTAATTAGTTTATATAATATATTTAATATATGCACTTATTAATCTATTTTAATATTTGGGTTTAACATATGGCTGGAAAAAGTATTTCATAGATGGGCATGAAATTATACAGGCACCAATGCATTGTGTAATAATTTATTTTTGAATATTCCATGTATGTGGTATTGGTTACTAGTCTTTCCGTCATGATAAAGTCCCCTATCAAGTATCATTGGCCAAACAATGTCTTGGTAATTAGTTATGAAAATATATTTATGATTTTTATGTTCATTCATTTTATACATCACAAGAACTCAATTGACTTATCTCAAAATTCAAGTTCACTAAACTATTGAATTATTTTTATTCATGAAATATTCCTTGATATGCTGACATAATATTTTATTTATCCCTTTTTGAGCCCTTTATACTCATTTTTATAAATCACAAAGAAAATAAGGAGGATAATATGCAATAAGAAATATATGGATTGACTTTAAACTAAGACTAATTCTAACATTTATTTTAAATAACTTATGTATATTTTTATTGATTCATGAAATTCATATACTTAGTTCTCAAAAACTTCTTAACTTATGAGTCTAGAATTTGGGAAAATTTTGTTTTATTTTTTTATGTAATTAAATGTATTATTAGAAAACTAAATCCATCAATTCAAGTCTATAAAGTTACTGAAAATTCAAGTTCAATGCACATTATTTATGAATATTAATGAAGAATCATAACTATTATCAACATTTTTTTAACATGAAAATAACCTAATAAAATGTCAATCCATAGTCCAAAATATGTTACAATTAGTTTTTGAAAGACTTAAATAAGGTTAATATCATTATTAATTACACTAATTATTAGGTTAGTTAAATAGTATTGTCCAAGATCATTAAAATAAAACATTAAAATGTGTGGTTAATTGTAGTCATACAAGACTAAATTGGACCAATTTGTATCCTAGAATTAAAAATTTAATACATATATGCCTAAGATGACATATACACCAACACACACACACAGATATATATATATATAAGAATCATTATCCACTTTTAAAATATGTTATCACAAGACAATATTGATTTTATTTCTTTTTTTTCTAAGATATTAGATTATTTAAATATTTATTAATACAGCATAATTTTTTTATTCATTTTCAAGATTAAATAATATTGGTATCCTTAAGAACATGATCATCAAAAAATAAACTCTTAAAACATATTAATATGAGAAAATATGATATTGAAAATAGAAATACTTTACTTATAAATTATTTACATAATAAAGGTTAAAAACTAGGGGTGGAAATTTGTGACACGACACATAAACATGACATGAGTAAAACATAAATTGAATAAATGATTTAATAAATCATATGAATTTGGGTTAAGGATATATGATATAACAACACGATAAAAGACGCAATTATTTAAATATTTATAATTTCTAAACATATATTATTAAATAAAATATTTAGATTTTAATTAAATTAATTTATATATATTAATATTTTATTTTATTAGTAATTATTTGTATTCAATAAATAATTTTAATTAATATAAATATATAAAATACTTTAAATTTGTATAAATATGTTAAATAAATAGTTAAATTAAGTATATAAATAATATACAACATGATTACACAACACAACAGCCCATTTAATAAATGGATTGTGATTGGGTTTGTGAATCTCAATATGAATGTTAAATAGTCCAACATGATAACCCATTTAGTAAACATGTCATGTTAAGGTTTGGGAATCTCAACATGAATATTAAATAGGTCAACATTACATGACATGAATTTTTATCCTTATTAAAAACCACATTTAATAATGAAATAATTTCATAATGAATTTTGTGAATGTTGGGATATTTCCTCTTATCCCAAACCTTTTTGGGCCCAACAATATGTTTGACTAGTGTTTCAACCTAAAACAAATTGGTGATAAAAGGAGTAGTTCATATAAGAATATATGTTAGTCAACACTCATATATGAAGTCGATGTTGGATTTGGGTTTCCACCCATAAATACTTCCCTAAAAACAAAAAACTACAAATGCATATGTGTGTCCTTCAATAATAATATAACAAGTCCAAACATATTTCACTATAGTTTTTTCTCATCGGGACACATAATCTAACAATCTGCTATTAGGATGAATTTTTACATAAGGAATCAAAATGTATCCACATGATCCAATGAAACCACTGCTATAATTTGTATAAAAAACCATGGATGTGTAATTCAGATGATAGTTTGTCTAAAAATATGTCTTTGAAACCACTTTTTGAGATCTTTCCACTTATCCCAAACCTTATCAAGCCCAATACATAATCCCAACTAAGGTATCAACCTAAAACCAATTGATATAATAAATATCACATCTGAGTTTATATTTTAGCCAAAACCCATATATTAAAATAATATAATTTGGGATTGTTCCAAATATCAACATATGTGAAATTAAATTCTATAATTAAAACATTATGAAAGAGAAGTCTCAAAAGAAACTCTCACACTTTGGTTTAATTGTATTAAAAATATACCATGATATAATATTTAATCTTATGTGCTACCTCTTTATTAACCTTTATAATATGTATTCAATATTAATTCAGTAATCATTACTCCATAATAATTATTTTCATCATCTAAAATGGATAAATAATGTACTAATTAAAAAAACATATATGGTCCAGAATAAGTCAATTGTTTCATATTAGTTATTTATGATGGTATAAAAAATGTTTTTAACACATAAATAACACATATATTGTTTAAAATAAATTTTTCTCATTAATTAACAGTGAAATATTAATTTTATCCTTGATCAAGTAACCAACCATGTCAGTATCATTTATGTATTTTCAATTTTTATCATGAAAAATAATTTTATTTAATCCCTTAATATTAATCAGTATTTTCATTCCTTGAACTTGTCTTAGATTATTCTATCTCAAGTCTAGTACTACTATTAGAAACTAATATTGTTACCATTTTTATGATATCAAATGTTATCATAAATATTATCATACCACTATCGATATATAGGATTATAAATAAACATTTTCACAGAATTAGTCCATAAAATGAAAATGTAAAATTATATATAAAAATGTTAATATGGAAAGAATCTAAGGATATAAATGGTACCAATTAACAATGTATATGATTCTATTAAAATTTTAAACCATTGATCATTGAAATCATTAGGTTTTTAATAAATATATAGAACTTATCATACCATAAGAACCCAGTGACATTGATGTATCGAAATATAGAACTCAATCCACAACTAATCCACTACACTGAGTCGATTCCATTACACGCTCTAAATAAACATAACACATGAAAAAAAACATACAGGAGAAAATAAAAGAATGAATAAATAGATAAAAAATATTTATTTGGTTTATCCTTTAGTCATACATCCATGGGAGAACACTAATACTTACTTTATTTCACAAAATTTCCAAGTTTACAATCACAATTGAAAAATTGGAAAATATTATATGATAATTCAATCAAAATATGTACAAGCCATACCATACAACCTATATAGTGGGGCCCATCTATTCAACTGGTTCAACCATCCTCTAATATTTTTTGGGGACCCAACATTTATTATAACCATCAATTTCCTATAGCCCATTCATCCACAACTACTGACGTCTAGTAAATGTGCATGTTACTCTTATATATTACTCTAAAAACAATAATGTGGTTCCATTACTAAAGAACTACCAGGAAAATATTATGTAATTAAAAAAACATTATATATTTCATAACTTCATCATTCCACCATCTAGACCATGACCATCTATACAAATTGTCCTAGAACAAAACATTTGGACCACTACCTCCTCTAGACTAAAATTACCATGAGACTTCATCATGCCAAACCATATGTCCCAAAATTCTCCTTATATGTGTAACAAATTGGAACATAAAATAGACTTCACATTTCTTAATAATATCCTACTTAAAGACTACTTTCATAGAAAACCTAGAAACCACCAACAGTTGGGTAAATTTTAATCATCAAAATTTTCATTGTAATATTCAATGCATTTATTCACCTTTTGGTCACCCTAATCCTACTATTTTACAATACTACCTCTAACTTTACCTAAATAAATCCATAGTGATTATGTCAGCTAGATTCAGACTTTCATTAATCTTCTACAACTCCAGTACCCCTTCCTCTAGTATCTTATATATGAAATGATATTTCATATCAATGTTTTTTTAAATGATTGAAACACTAGATTATTATCTAAATGAATTGATATTTTATTATCCCATAATAAAAATCCACTTACTAAATTCTACCAATATCCTTCAAAAAACACTTCAACTATACCAGTTCTTTCCATGATTCCTTTATGGTCGTATATTCAACTTTCATTGTGAATAGTGCTACCCCTAGCTATAACCTCAATATATGGCTAATGGTTATTCCTCCAAATATAAACAAAAACCTTTTTGTACTATTATGTGTGTTGTTATATCCTCCAAAGTTTACATCCATATAACTTTACAATGGATCATTTATTCTAAAACACAATGTTATATCTTCCAAAGCATTGAGATACCAAAGAATAAAATTTATATATTTCTTGTTTTCTTGTCTTAGATTTTTTGTTAATTGAATAAAAAAAATCCCACTAAAATGTAATGTTTATGCTCATACATACCATAGTGTACATCAAACTACCTATAATTTATTAAAATAGAACTTTAATGATTCATTTAGACTCATCTTTCATTTTCAGTGCTTCATCTTTGGATATTTTGAAATATATGTTCAATGGGGTTGACACTAGATTACATATGTTTATTCTAAATATCTTAATGACTTTTTGGATGTATTCCTTATAATATAAAACTAAAATTCTGATCCTCATAACTCTACTGATACACATCCTTAAAATTTTCTTATCCTCCCCAAGATCTTTAATCTCAAAAATTATGGATAAAACCATCTTCGCATCCTAAATCTATTTTATGTTCACACCAACCAGGGTTATTTTATCTGTATAAAAGAGAAGGATGATAAAATCACCTTCCTCATACACCTTCTAAAATAAATATTGATCTTATTTTATTTTTATATAACCCTTATCTTCCATAAAATCATCAAATTTATAATTTAACTGCCATAGTACTTTTTTTAATTCATGAACACTTCTATTTAGAATACACACCAAGTCTTTATTTTGTTTTTCCATGAAAGCATCTAGCTACTTCATATAGATTTCTTCATCTGAATCCCCATGAATGAATGGTGTCTTTATATATATATATATATATATATATATATATATATATATATTCTAAAAACAATCTATCAAAATAGACCAATATAAACACTATTAGTATGGTTGAATATCTGACAATGGGTGATAAAATTTCAAAAAAAAATCACTCCTTCCTTCTACTAAAACTCTTTAACAACCAATCCAAAATTGTACTTCCTACTAAAGTAAATTTAATCTTTTAAAAGGAATAATCTTTTTTTCTATATTTATTTCTTCCCACAAGTTAATTACATTATCTTCAAAGTTTTTTTCATGTAAAATATCCAATTTATCTTTCATGTTTAACTCCCACCTTCTAGAATCACTAAAACTAGCCCCTTCTTCTAGGTTTTTAGTATCTCATCCCTTCATAGGAAGAAAGTAATGAAAATTGGTTCTAAATATCTATATAAACCATCTAATTCATGTAAATATCTATAATAATTCATATGGTTCCACTATTTCTATAAATGATGTCTCTACATCTTCACCTTTTGGAACTCTATCTGAGAATCCATGGTTTTTGAGCTCTTTGGTACATCTTTTTTCATCCTAACTTATTCCTTTAGACTTTACATTCTCCTTAAACTTTTTGAAACTTATTTCCTTCAAAAATTTCCTTTATATCAACTTGGAATTGTTTATTTTATCCTTTTTTAAAAACTTTATATTTCACTATGTTCTATCCTTTCTAAAATACCTTATTGAATATAACATTTTGGATTCTAATGACATTCCAATTTTCCTTATATAAAATCTATAAATTAAATTTTTCATCACCATATCACATAAATAAAAAGATTAAGACTTTTATTTAAGTTTCTCCTGATCCTTGGAATTGACATGGACAAGGGTTAAACTTTTTAAAACATTGATGTGGGTAACTTTTACTGGTTTTTTAGTCCAAATACATTTTGGAATCTTCTTCCCCAACGGTGAAAAGGGACTCGTGTTCACATGTTACACAGAATAATTGACTACTTCCACCAAAATTTCATTATACATTCTAGAATGAAGTCTCACAATCCAAACATTCTCTATCAATGTTTAACTTATCTTCTTTTCAACATCATTCTACTCTAGTGTTCTTGTAAGGACCCGTGTTTTTTCAAACTGGAAATTTGAGGAGATTTTTGGATGTTTTCTTTCAGATTCTTATAGGGATTAAAATGGTAATTTCATCCCTAGAATATGATCTTATATAATTTTTATTTCCGCTCTGTTGGTTTAATAATAGGTCATTTACCCTAGGATAATAGTTTGATGGAAATCTGAGCCATTTTAATTTTATTGGAATAAATAATATTTAATATATATATATAATTAAATATTAATTTGTTCTAAAATTTTAGTTTGTATATATATTTTTAATGGATAATAGGACTAATATTATACCTCTTCTCCTGATACTTTAATAGAGAGTTTTTCCTAGGTGAGGTAAAACTCATGTTGGGCACTAGGGTTAGGGCCATGCCCCTTTTTCTATTTCTTTTCTTTCTCTTTTCTTTTTCTCCATTTTTCATTTCTTTTATCCCTTATCTTCTCACACATACCCCCCCCCCCATGTTTTTCCTTCATCTTGGATGATATAGGAGAGGTATATAGAGAGAGAAATATGGATATTGTAAGAGAGTATCCACCGCGGAGCATGGGAGGATCCAGATCGCCATGCGGTAGCTACGAATCATGAAAAAAAAAGTGAAGCTATAGCAGATTCCACCCAAAGGTAGGATAATTTAAGTTTATGTTGTAAATCCCCATATATTTATGGATTTATTTTTAGAAATATCAATTATGACTACTAAGTACCCTTTGTGTATCAATTTATAACTTTTGAGGAGAAAAATGGGTTTTTGGTGCAATTAAAGGGGTTTTCATTTGAGAAATCCTGGTCACACTGTGTGTAGTTTCGGAACACATATCATGTGTTCTTTTTATTCAGGGAATATTAATTTTCAGAACTACAAACAATGTATTGGGGGTAAATTCCATGTAGTTGTACTTTCCTAGGTGACCGAGTACTTGGCCAGATAAACCATGTAAGGTCACTTGGTTGTGTAGAGTTCATGTCCAAACCTCAAGTGGGTCAAACACAATGTAGAGTTACATGGCCAGAATAAGATACATGGCTAGGACATGTGAGGCACATGGAAATGTACCCCATGTAGGGTACACTCCGTTTACATGACTCGCACATTGTGCACATAGGCTTACATTCCATGTCTAGCTAAAGTACATGTCTAGGTGAAGATGCGATAGTACACATTGTGTACTAGGGTATACATGTCGTGTACTCCTTCCTTTTTAAACTTTTGAGGGTTTTTTAAAAAAAATATTTTCATTATAACTGTATGCATAATTAGTCCATTTTTAGTGTTTTTTCATGTAGATCATGATGGTGGAGCCCTTAGGGTGATTTGAAGACTCCTAAAAGGAATTTTGGGGAAAAAGAGCTATAATGGAGAGGTGCTTCCTCCAATAAATAGTTTCATTAATATCCTAAGAGTGAGGCCTTGATCTAATATGGTCCATGAACTATATATTTTGGTTTATTCTTTCATATATCTTCCCATGATAGTGTATCCCTTGAGATATGTTCCCTTCTGACACTGAAGTTTATGATATTAGTAATTTATGAGGATCCCCAGTAGGATGCCTCCACTTACGATTCAACCTATAGGATCCCATGTAGGATTCCTTTACCTTGATTCTCTTTTTTAGGGCCCACTATGGGATTACATCATCAACACGCTGGCATAGAGAATCCTAAGTAAGATCCCTTTACTTATTTACTCTTTATGAGGATCTCGTGTAGGAGGCCACTACCTATGTATACAGTATCTTAGGATCATGTGTAGGATGAATTTTTATAACAACCCTAGTCTTTATTACACATTAAAACATGATTTATTACATAAACCTGCACTTAATACAACCCAGAAGATCGAGATGTATAGTGTATTTAGGTATTAGGAAAATTACATGACAACTTAAGACATAAAATACAACATCATTATCGAAAACTTCTTTTAAATGACTACAACATTCCTTCATACTTAGCATTGCCTGGGATAACCTGGGGACATACATAAGAAAAGGGTGAGCTATAAATCCCATTAAGGAAGTAAACAAGGCATAACATGAAGAATACAATACATGTTAGAAAATATACATATCAATGGATCATAATAGAAACATGAATATAAAGGCATGATATATCATGATTATCTTAACATGAAAATGTGGAAACAACTTAAAACACTACATTATTAACATAAAGGAATTAGGTAAAACCCCATCCCAACATGGTGGAAAAAAATACTATAAAGGAACCAGGTAAACCCTTATCCCAACATGACTTATCATGATACTAAAAATTACCCAATGCATTGGAGCACTGTCAGGGTGCACCCTTTTAATCATTTCAATCTCATGCTTAAGTGTGCCACATATATCAAATAACATGGATTAATTCTACATCATCATTTATTACATGATAAAGGAATGTGTAATAAATACATGAAAGTCTATAATCAATAAGTGTATGTGTATAAAGTTGAATACCCTTGATATAGAAATGGGAATGGTGTTCACTACGTGATGATTTTGGCATGGAAAATCACGGTGCAATTTCGGCAGCCTAACGGCGTGACATAAAAAATTATAAAAATGTTTCACGAGAGAGAAAGGGGTCTATAATAATATATACATGAAATTTAAAGTAATAGGTTCATATAAATACATGTCCTAACACAAATAATTTTTAAATATAAGGTATAACATAATAAAGAAACTTGAAGAAAGAGGAGAAATGGAATAACTCTTATGAAATTTTTGCGTGGTAACAGGTGTGAATGGGAGGGATTAATGAGAGATAAAGAGGAATTTCATCATAAAATAATAATAAGGAAAGTATGGATTAGGTGATAAAACATACCCCATCATTTTTAATTTAAAAATAAATTGGTATTACGATATAAGGACACATAGAAAAAAATGAGAAAGGAGGGAACCCTTACTTGGATATATGATATCAAAGGCTTGGGAGAGGGTTATTAGGAGATTGGGGATGACTTGGGAGGACTCTATGGAGTGGATAGTAGATTTAGGACAAGATTAAAGGATTTTAAGGGAATAGGAATGGGTTCTTGGGTTGTTTTATTTTGGAAAGGAGGGGAAATTCTTTATTATTTAGGTTTTGGAAACTACACACTAAAATATTCAAAACCACAAACCAACACATGGTTGTTTAACATTGTTTCTGGATAAGGGGATTGAAAATATTATTTTATTACTTAAAGGGATAAAGGTATTAAAATATTTCCCTTTCTTATGTGAAGGTGAGTCACTCTTAAGGAAATGAATTTAAAATCATAAAATATAATATACATTTTGGTGGATTCACTAATTAATTATAAAAT
Source organism: Viscum album (assembly GCA_963277665.1). NCBI lineage: Eukaryota > Viridiplantae > Streptophyta > Magnoliopsida > Santalales > Viscaceae > Viscum > Viscum album. The sequence continues at coordinate 66,945,382 of OY728127.1, read as the reverse complement.
AATTAAAATAAATCTAAAATCACATTATTTTAAAGTTAAAACACATATTGGGTCGAAGATCCATTTTATGGTATTTATTACATCTCTATCAGGTCATTATGATGTCATAAAACACACTATATATTTATATATTATTTAATTTTTACACAAAAATTCAATTATCTCAGAAAATTATGAAAAATTCACCATTGGATAATTTTAACATACTAACACCAAAAATAAAAATTATTTTATATAAATAATTTTCAAAATATATGAATTTTCACTTTTAAAATGAGAACTAACATTTATTAAAAATTGATGGGTTTTAACAAAAACAGTTTTTAAACCTTAATAAAAATTACATTTGACTTCATAAAAATTATATACTCATTTATTATTAATAAATTAAGTTTTATAATAATATTTTATTAAAAAATTAATTATTTGAAAAATTCATTAATTACTTAAAATAAATTCTTTAAAATTACACTTTCTGTTTTATCATAGAAAAATATAACTCTTATCAAACTGATTACCTAATCATTTACAGATAAAGAACTGATATAATCATCATTTATGAGAATTGTTTTTTATAATATTAGTAATAAAAACCATAGTTTAATATAACAGTGTATATATTTCTTAAAAGTACCATTTTTACATGAAAAAATCAATTTATCAAATTCATCATTTTTTATGAAAGACTATTCTCATAAAGGAATTGATGGAATAAGACTTTTATTTATAGAAAGGGATTACATAATAAGTAACTAATACCATGTTGTATAACCCCTTATAACACCTGAAGAAAACCTAATGGTTAGGTATGCGATGGTGACAGACTCTTGGGGCAGATTGGATGACATCACCCAGTTGATAATCTCTATTAACTTGAAATTCTCCCATAGGTGATTCCATTAAAGACTAATGTGTTGAATCTCGTCTTGGGATTGGTTAAGAGAGAAGACCAATGATGCAAACTCTTTTCCAAGATCTGAAAAATGAGCTTTGTAAGGCCCAACTCTACTGGATGAGGCCATTATCTTATTTATCTATGTTGAAAGGATTTGTTAAAACCATATATTCAAATTATTGGTGTGATCATTATTCAATGTATATATCATCAATGGTAATGATACTTAAAATTCATTTAAACCCATTAATAAAAAAAAGTGCATGTGTTTTCTATATCCATAAGATATTAAAAGAAAGCGAATTTTATTCATAAATGTTCGGGTCATTACAACATTCCCCCCTTAAGAAATTTCACCCTCAAAATTTCATTTTCCCACATTAAATAGATGAGGTTTACTCTGGATAATTTCTTCATCTAGTTCCCATGTTGCTTCATCAAACTTTTAGTTTCTCCACAACACTTTGATGAGGGGTATTATCTTATTTTGTATAACTTTTTTCCTATGATCTAAGATCTTCATTGGATTCTCGTTATAGGAAAGGTAATTCTCCAATGGTTCCACATCTAGATTGAGTACATGTGATGGGTTAGGTATGTACTTCCTCAAGAGATATATATGGAATACAACATGTACTTGAGACAAGTTCAGTGGGAGTGATAGTCAATAGGCCACTTCTCGGATGCGATCAAGGATCTTCAAGGTCCATTGTACCTTGGACTAAGATTTCCCGTATTCCCAAAACTCATCACTCTCTTCCATAGAGATATGCAGAAGAAAAGTATATCTCCAACATCAAAATCTATGTCTCATAGACGATTGTCATCATAGCTCTTTTTTTGACTCTGAGTAGCTTTGATGTGCTGCAGGATAGTCTTAACATTCTCCATTATTTATTCGACCATTTCTAGACCTAGAAGTTTTCACCCACCAGCTTTATCCCAACATGTTGGTGTTCTGCACCTCTTCCCATAAATTGATTCATAAGGATCCATTTGGATGCTTAGTGGAAGTTTTTGTTCTAAGATAACACAACCAGAGGAAGATGTTAATCTCATCCTCCTTTGAAGTATATTGAGAATGAACTAAACATTCCCTCGAGTGTTTGGATAGTCTGCTCATATTGGCCATCAGTTTGAGGATGATAAGTCGTACTGAAGTTTAGCTTAGTATTTATAACATGTTGGAGAATATTCTAGAACTTAGATCTGAATATTGGATCTTGATCAAATACAATTGATAGTGGTACACCATGCAGCCTTACCACTAATCTGATGTATATCCGTTCTAGTTGATCCAATGATAAATCCTCTCAAATTTTAATTAAGTGTGCAGTATTTATAAGAAGATCCACCACAACCTTGATAGCATTATTTACTTTGAATTTCTTTGGAAGTTCGGTGATAAAGTCCACGGTGATGTTCTCCCATTTCCTTGTTGGTATGGGTAAGGGTTACATCATCCCCTTAGACTTGTGCCTCTTATCATTCACCTGCTGACATACCAAGCACTTTGATGTATATTCAGCGATCTCCTTATTCATGTTATCCCACCAATAATTCTCTTAGAGATCCTAATACATCTTTGTGTTTTTTGGGTGACTGGAGAAATTTAAACTATGTGCATCATCCAAAAGTTATTTATTTAACTTCAAATTTTATGGAATACATATTCTTGACCCAAATCTCACAATTACTTCTTCATTAATATTTAACTCCAAGGATTTCTCTTTTTTATAGCTTCCACTGTCTTCTGGATTCCAAAATCATCTTTTTGAGCATCCTTTAACCTTTCCAAAAGATATGGTTGAGAAATAATTTGTGAAAGTATTGATTATGTTCCCTTATTTATGATTCCCATGTCTATATTCACCAAATATAAGAATATTATATCCTTTTCAATTCTCATCAATGATAGAATCAATGGGTATTTTCTAATTAGAGCATCAGCCACCTTTTTCACTTTCCCAAGGTGTTAATGGATTGAGCAGTCATAATCCTAGATGAGCTCTAACAATCTTCATTGGTTCATGTTCATCTCTTTCTGTGTGAATATATATTTGAGACTTTTGTGATTCGTATATATTTCACACTTTTCCTCAAAGAGATAATGCCACAATATTTTCAATACAAATATCCCAGCTATCAACTCCATATCATGTGTGGGATAGTTTTACTCATGAATTTTCAACTACCTTGAGGCATATTAAATGACTTTTTCATTCTATATCCACACACAGCCCAGGCCCTTCTTCAAAGCATCGCTGAAGATTATGAAAATCTCCCCACTTGTGGGTTGTGTGAGAACAGAGGCAGTGATAATCCTCTTATTAAAATCCATGAATATTTCTTCACATTTATCATTCCAAGAAAACTTGACTCCCTTCCGAGTTATCCTGATAAGAGGGTTTGACAATCGTGAGAAATTTCTCACAAATCAGTAATAATATCTATCAAACCCCAGGAAGATACAGGTATCCATCACAGATGTTGGCCTCGACCATCCCTCAATTTCTTTTTTTTTTAAGGATCCATAGATATCCCATTGTTTGTGATGATATACCCTAATAATTATACTTATTCAAATAGAATTCACAGTTATTGTACTTTTCATAGAGATTCTCCATTCGCAAGGTCTCTAGTGCAGTGCATAGATGATCCTCTTACTCCTCCTTGGTTTTGGATTATATTAGAAAATATTCTATAAATACTATCATAAATTTGTTGAGGTAATATATAAAGACTCTATTCATCAAGTCCATGAATATTTATAGAGCATTGGTGAGTCTAAAAGGCATTACTATGAATTCGTAGTGCCCGTACATTGTATGAAAACCAGCCTTGGGGATATCCTCCTTCTTCACCCTTGCTTGGTAATATCCAGACTGCAAATCAACATTGTAGAAGTATTGTACTCTACAAGCTGATCTAAAAGTCATCAATTCATGGAAAAGGATACTTGTTTTTTATCATGATTTTTTTGAGCTGAAGATAATCAATGAAAAGGTTCATTGACCCATCCTTCCTCTTGAAAAATAGGACCGGTGGACCACATGGTGAAGCACTTGCGAATAAAAACCCATTATCTAGATTCTCCTATAGTTATTTCTTTAGATCCCTAAGATTCACAACAGCCATTCTATATGGAGTCTTGGATATTTAAAACACCCCAAGTATAAGATCAATTGAGAATTCAACATCACTTTTAGGAGGAAGACCAGGAAATTCATCGAGAAACACATCAGGGAATTCCCACACAATAGGAATGTCTTCAATGAAGGTTCCTTCCTTAGACTCAATCGTCTAAGAAAGATATGAGTGCTCATAGGGAAGTAATATCCATGCTTGATATTATAGTGCTAAAGAAGATTTATCCTCCTCCTTGCACTTGTATAAAATTGGGGGTCGATTCACCATATGGAGAGTGATTTCCCTCTCACGACATTTTATGTTAGTTCTATATAGGGAAAGTCAATCCATGCCAATAATTACATAAAATTCCACCAAGGTAAGTTTGATGAGGTTTTATGGGAAGTTTAATCCAAAAATTGTGATAGGGTATGAGTTATATTCATGGGATGCAATAATTTCCCCATTTTTCATTTTCACTGACATCACTACTTCCATTCTTTGTGGTGATATTTGGATTGTTCTACTAAACTTTCAGGATATAAAATAATGCAAAGAACCATAATAAAAAAGTACATTTTCTATTCTTGAATGAATAACTTGAGTACTTATCACCACTTCGTTGTCGGTATTCTCTTCATTAGTATTGATGGAAAAAACTTTCCCTTTCCACCTTGGAGGTTGTTGGTTTTCTCCAAAAACCCTTGGCTTGGAGCATTGGTTCACAAAGTGCCATAGTTCTTTGTAGTTGTAGTAATGAACAATGCATTGAGGGTTGAATGGATCGTTCCTCTACTCCATCACAGTAGTGGATTTTTATTGTAGGTAAACACTAGATTGGTGCCCTTCCTTCTTACACCTAAAGCATTTCCTTGTCCCCTTCAGAATATTTCCAGGTTTCCTCTTTCTACACCTTTGGAAAGTGAAATGCTGGAATTTCTTATCATTGTTGGATTTTTTCATCGAAACTTTAGAATTAAAGTCCAATTTTCGCTTCTTATCCCCATGATACCTCTAAGATTATCCTATCCCCATATCTACATTGAGGGCACATCGTAAAATCTCCTCATAGCTGTCAAAGTCTCAGATCACTAGGGATTTTCTTAGGCTAGGTTTTAGCCCACTAAAGAAGTGGTAAACCTTATATTTGGGGGTAATGACAAAACCAGAGGTGTATCATGAAAGTCTGGTGAATTTTCCCTCTGACACCTCAATATATTTTTTGTTCTTTTTCTTTAGTGAAATTAAATCTCTTTCCATATTAAGATGGAGGGTTCAGGGAAAATATTTATCAAAAAATATTTTCTAGAAATCCTTTCATCCTATCGCCTCGATCTCTTCCTCGGTCTTTGTATTTTTGATCAATTTCCACCATTAATTAGATTCACTCTTCATATGATAAGCATCCTTAATAACCTTCTCTTGTTTATAACGTTGAAGCATGGAGAATATCTTCTCAATGGAGTTGATATATTGTTCAAGAGATTGAGGTATCGGATGATCCACTGAAAGTAGGATGCCTTTGTATCATGAATCTCTTGATTGTGACTTGTTCATTAATATGGGGGTTGGACATTACTCTTAACCCATGTTTCTATTCAAAACATGAGTTGAATAAGAGAGTATCATGCCAAATTTTGTGATTCCTGCTCCCATCAGATTGGGCATCTCATTAGAACAGTCATCACCTTGATCTTCGCATCGGTTGTTAGCGCGAGTCCTCCTACTACCAGCCATTGGATAGAATAAAATTAATATTATGGGTAAGTATTTTAAACTATTAAACGCATGAAGGGTAATCCAATGACAAAAAGGGATAACTTATAAATTACATTTATTTCCTTAACTTATGAATTTCTAAGCTTCAATCTAAGTCATCCATGATCTATTTCCTAACGTATGGGATTTTTTACTCCCTTGATAATGGTTCATAAGAATATTATGAATTTACCAAAGAAAATCCCCTAAGAGTGTCATAATAATAGTGAATAAATGCCCATTTTGTGTAATAGTTTCTGTTCGAGTCTATCTTAAAGTAGTGTTTTTGGTTTTTACCCCTAGATACATTTATGCCAGATCCACCTCTACTTGTTCGTATCCAAACAGGAATGTATCTTCTTGATAAACCACTTACTCTATACTAACCAAAATTTAGGGATGTTTTTCTCATACTTAGTCTTATCCCTAAGGCTTTCACTGGGGTTTTTTAATCTTAATCCCAAAAAAAACTAAACCTATCCTTTGATACCAAATATAACAACCCTAGATTTTATTAAACATTTAAACATGATTTATTACATAAACTTGCACTTAATACAACCTATAAGATTCAGTGTTCTAGTGTATTTGGTTATTATATACATTACATAACAACTTAATATATAAAATACAACATATTTTTTGAAAACTTCTTTTACATGACCACAACATTCCTTCGAACTTAGCATTGCATGGGATAACCTCAGGACAAACATAAGAAAAGGGTGAGATATAAATCCCATTAAGGGAGAAAAAAAGGCATAACATGAATAATACAATATATTTTATTAAATAGATATATCAATAGAGCATAAGAGAAACATGAACATGTTGAGTCAATAAGGTTTTCCTTATGACTTTTCCATTCCTTCTTGTTTTGAAAATCACAAACACCTTATCTTTAAGGAAAATCGCTTTTGTAAGGAAAATTGCTTTTATAAGGAAAAATGTTTTCTTAAGGAAAAACGCTTTTATAAGAAAAATTTATCCTTATCATATTTTCATTAATATTTTTCTTAAGTATGAAATTCGGATTCACTTTCTCGGAATCATTAAAACTGATAAAAAGCATTCTGTTTTAGGGTTCGGATTCTGGACAAGAACTATAAGGAAGTTTCACTCCGAATTCCGGTTATGAATTTTGACTAAGTTCTATTCCAGATTCAGGATACGAATTCTGAAGAAGAATTCCCATTACGAATTCTAATGAAGAATTCTCATTACGAATTCTCATTACGAATTCTGAAGAAGAATTCTCATTACGAATTCTAATGAAGAAATCTCATTCCGAATTCTCATTACGAATTCTGATGACGTTTTCTCATTACGATTTCTGATGAAGAATTCCTATTCCGAATTCCTATTCCGAATTCTCATTCCGAATTCACTCATTAAACAGAATCTGGATATCATTGTTTTATACACTCTGAATTTGTTCACTCCGAACTTTCACTCCGAAATTTCTATTCCGAACCTTTATGTTAGGTTTTAAAACGATGTCGTACTTTCTGTTACACTTACTTTGTTATAAAACGATGTCGTCCATTTTGTTATAAACTAACCGTTGTCTAAGTGACACGTGTACAGGTCCCTCCGAACTTTAAGGAAAATATGACCGTTGGAGAAGGAGCCGACCTCACCTATAAATAGGAGCTCATTTGAAAAAGCTAAAAAATGGATGGATGAACATTTGAACTTTGTGCATACATGCTGTTGAAGTGATTTCTAGAGAGAGAGTCTCTTATTAACTCTCAAAGCTTCGTGCGACTCCGAATGTTGGTGATTACATTCGAGGGCTTCCGGGGATAGGAAGACAGAGGTGTCGACTACCTTAAAGATCGAGGGCTTTCTTGCTGAGAAAGACAGAGGTGCCGACTACCTTAAAGATCGAGGGCTTTCTTGTCGAGAAAGACAGAGGTTGCCTACTACCTTGAAGTTGAGGGCTTGCGGGGATAGCAAGACAGATACACCGATCTTCGTATCGAGGGCTTACCCTGGTGTGGGTAAGACAGACTTGCTTGAAAGTATAAATCAAGGGACCTTTATCCAAGGTTGTTGGATACCCTTCTCTTTGGGTTAAAAGACTATCATCTTGTTACTAGTAGTTCTTCTACTTGTACTTGTTTTATTCCGCTGCATTTTGTATCTTAAGGAAAGTATAATTTTCTTATACTTCCCTACTTACTTTGATTAGTTTAGATTCTATACGCTTTAAGGTAGAATCTCATATTGTAACTTTTGTTAAGTTTCAATTTCCGGAACCATATTTCCGGAACCTTCTTTTGGAATCTCTTTCCAAGTTTAGTCCGGTGTTAGAGGTGTTGTGAATCAACTTAGTTTAACTTTGTTAAACTTAGTTCTTTCCTTTTCTTAAGGAAACTCTAGTTATTCATAACTAACTTTAAAGGTTCCAAAGGAATTTTTAAAGTATACAATTCACCCCCCCTCTTGTATATTGAGCATCTCATATTATATTTCGATCCTACAATTGGTATCAGAGGTTGGAAACCTCTTACTCTATACCATTCTTACATTTGGTATCAGAGCCAAGGTTACTGAAATACTTGTACTCACGTTCAAGTTTTTCTTGCTCACTTTTCAATTCCGAACTTTTTCATTCCAAATTATCCATTCCGAACTTTTCCTATTTCGAACTTTTTAATTCCGAATTTTTGTTATTAACAAGTTTGTCTCCAAGTTATTTTCAAGTATGGCAGGAATGAATGTTGGTTCGATAGACAATTTGAATCCTACAAGGCCACCAATATTTGATGGTAATGATTATGAATACTGGAGAGATCGTATGAAGACGTTTGTTATCAATACTGGAGTAGATAACTTTGTCATGCTTACTGGTGATTACAAAATTCCTGACAAGGAAGTCAGAACCTTTACTAACCAGGAGAAGCAAGAATATCAACTCAACTACAAGGTACGCAACACTTTATTATGTTCAATGACCAGAAATATATATAGCCAAATTTCTTCTTGTGAAGCAGCTAATTGTATATGGAAGAAGTTAGAGGTTACTCATTTTGGGACTTCTAAAGTGATTGAGACTAGGAGAGCTATGCTTAGAGCTGAATATCATGGCTTTAATTTTCCTTATGGAGAACCTATCTGTAAAGTACAACAAAGATTTATGACAATCGTCAATAGTCTACAGTCTATGGGAGAGAAAGGTTTAGATGATGAAGCTCTTGTGGACAAGATAATTGACATTATGCCCAATGAGTGGGAATCCAAGAGAACAGCTATAGATGAGAACAGGAAGGTTACTCAAATAACTCTTGATGAATTATTTGGAACTCTTCTACAACATGAGACCAGAATGAAGAGAGATGCTGACAACATCAAGAAGAAGAATGGAAATGGTACTGTTGCTTTTACTACAACTTCGAATCAGATGAAAGCTAAGACTCCTGAGAGAGTAACCAGATCCAAATCGAAGAAAGTCATTTTCCAATCCGAATCTAGTGAAAGTGAAGTTTCAGAAAATGAATTAGCCAATCTTGCTCGAAGGATGAACAAGATAGCTGGACAAAGAAACTTTCAATCCAAGTATAAGAAGAAGGATAGGAAAGATAAGAAAGATGGAGAAGTTACTTGTTATGAATGTAAGAGAGCAGGACATATTAGACCAGATTGCCCTATGCTCAGAAAGAAAGAAAGAAAGGAAAGGCATTCAGACAGGAACAGGAAGAAATATTACAAAGCTAAAGCTAAGAAAGTTTTGAAAGCTAATGACACCTGGAGTGCCAGTGGTGGTGACTCTTCAGATGAATCTTCTGAATATGAATCTTCAGGACAGAAGAATCTTGGTCTTATAGCCAGATTACCTATTGATAATCATTGTCTTATGGCTAAGGTACGAAATGCTGAATCATTGACCAATGTTTCTTTAAATCCTAATGATAGTAAGTATTATAACTCTTCTGATGAAGAATCATCTTCTGATGAGGAAAATACTTTACCTACTTTTGAAGAAGTCTCTAGATTTGCTGAACTTCTTGAGATTGAGAATTCCAAACTCAACAAGAAACTTGATAAGGCAAATTCTAGGAATTCTATTCTTACAAAAGAGATATCAGATCTTTCTAAAGATCTTGATAAGAAAAATGCTGATTTTGAAAATATTTCAAAAAATCTTGAGGAAGTAAGTTCTGAGAAGAATAAACTTTCTAAAGAGTTAGAAAAAGTAATTTCTAATAAAAATATTTTCGAGCCTAACTCTAGTTCCAAAACTAATGATTTTGAAGATAAAAACTTGGTTGTAAAACTCAAGTCCGAAATTTTTTCCTTAAAGAAGTGCTTATCAAACTTTACCCATGGTAAGGAAAATTTTGATAAGATGTATTCTCAAATACGACCTTTAAGAAATAAATCCGGATTTGGTTATACCCATGCAAAACCTGTTTTCAGCAACAATTATTTTGTTCCTCAAAGTGCCCCATTTTGTACTAAGTGTCAATGTGGTGGTCACTGGGCAAGAAATTGTTCCTTAAACAAAACCCAATCATTAGGTTTTCATAAAGCTTACTTTTCTAAGAAAATGTGGGTACCAAAAATTTTATTGTCTGGAAATCTCGGATCCAAACAAGTTTGGATTCCGAAAGTCTAACTTTGTTCTTAATTTCAGGAAAATAAAGAAAGTTCCAGCAACAATGTTTGGTACATGGATAGTGGATGTTCCCGGCACATGACTGGTAACAAAAGCTTCTTTGAAAAAATTATCAAGACGAAAGGAGGAAAGGTAACTTTCGGAGACAATGCTAAGGGAGAGATTGTTGGTATTGGTAATATTGTTCTTTTAGGTAAAACTTTGATTTCAAATGTTCTTTTTGTTAAAGGTCTTAAGCACAACCTCATTAGCATAAGTCAGTTATGTGATGAAGGTTACCTTGTGAATTTTAGGAATGATAAATGCTTAGTTCACAATTCCAAGGAAGAATTTATTCTCTCAGCCAACAGGCAAGAGAATGTTTACACCTTAAACTTAGAAGACCTAAGAAGCCAAGATTTACCTTGCCTAAGTGCAATGGAAGATCATTCTTGGTTATGGCATAGAAGACTAGGACACTGTAATCTTAGAAACCTATGTAAACTCTCTAAGAAGAAACTAGTTAAGGATCTACCGGAGCTTAGATTTGATTCTTCTAAAGTTTGTGATCCTTGTCAATATGGAAAGCAACATAAATCTAGTTTTAAGTCAATCGGTGAAGTCTCAACAACCGATGCATTACAGTTGGTGCACATGGATCTTTTTGGTCCTACACAAACTGGAAGCATTGGAGGCAAATACTATGTGTTTGTTCTAGTTGATGATTACACTAGATTTACTTGGGTCTATTTTCTAGCAAGGAAATCTGAAGCTTTTTCTTATTTCAAAAGTTTTAGAGCTCAAGTTAAAAATGAGAAAAACCTTCCATTGAAAACTATTCATAGTGATCATGGAGGAGAATTTCAAAATTCTGATTTTGAAACTTTTTGTAGTAAGAAAGGTATTACTCACAACTTTTCAGCACCTAGAACTCCTCAACAGAATGGTGTAGTTGAAAGAAGAAATCGAATTCTTCAAGAAATAACTAGAACCATGTTGAGTGAATATTCTATTGCTAGACATTTCTGGGCTGAAGCTGTAAGTACTGCTTGTTATACTATAAATCGAGTTTTGATTAGACCTTTTCTTAATAAAACTCCTTATGAGTTATGGAATGGTAGAAAACCAAGGCTTTCCTACTTCAAGGTTTTTGGTTGCAAAGTATTCATTTTGAATACTAAAGATAACTTACATAAATTCGCACCAAAATCAGACGAAGGAATTTTCTTAGGATATTCCACAACCTCTAAGGCTTATAGAGTTTTTAATAAAAATACTTGTACTGTTGAGGAAACAGTACATGTGAAATTTGATGAGTCAGATCCTTTTGTTTTTAAAACTTCCCAACTTACATCTTCGGATGTGTTTTCAAAAACTGATTGTCAACCTTTGTTAGAAGAACCTTCTGATAAGGAAATTGTTCTAGAAGATACTTCTGAAACATTTACCCCAGAAGACTTTCTACCTTATGTTGATGAACAGGTTTTACAAAACCCAAATCAGATGTTTCTTAAGAATCATCCCAGTGATAGTATCATTGGTGATGTAAATCAACCTGTAAGGACTAGAAGTTCCTTAAGAAATGAAGTAGAACATCTAGCATTTCTTTCCCAACTAGAACCTAAAAGCACTGATGATGCTTTAGGTGATGATGATTGGATCAAAGCAATGCAAGATGAGCTAAATGAATTCGAAAGGAATAAAGTCTGGACCTTGGTTGAAAGACCTAAGGAAACTTCTGTTATTGGAGTAAAATGGGTCTTCAGAAACAAATGTGATGAAAATGGAGTCATTGTTAGAAATAAATCTAGACTTGTTGCTAAAGGCTATAATCAGCAAGAAGGAATAGACTATGAAGAAACCTATGCTCCAGTAGCTAGACTTGAATCTATCCGTATTCTACTTGCCTTTGCAGCATTCTTTAATTTCAAACTATTTCAAATGGATGTGAAATGTGCTTTTCTTAACGGTTATGTTCAAGAGGAAGTTTTTGTTGAACAACCTCCTGGCTTTGAAGATACAAAACATCCTGATCATGTTTTTAGACTTACCAAAGCTTTGTATGGCCTTAAACAAGCCCCAAGAGCATGGTATGATAGACTCACTGGATTTTTGCTTCAAAATAACTATGTTAAGGGAAATGCAGATCCAACCCTTTTTATAAAGAAAGATAAGAAAAATGTTTTGATTGTTCAAATTTATGTTGATGACATTATATTTGGTTCAACTCAGCAATCTTTGACTGATTCTTTTGCTAGTCTAATGAAATCTGAGTTTGAAATGAGTATGATGGGTGAGTTAACATTTTTCCTTGGTTTTCAAATTTCTCAAAAACCAGAAGGAACCTACATATCTCAACATAAGTATATTAAAGATCTTCTTAAAAAGTATGGTTATGACAACACGAAGAGTATAAGTACTCCTATTGGTACCTCAAACTCTTTAGATCTTGATGAAGCTGGGAAACCAGTAGATCAAACATCTTTTAGAGGTATGATTGGAAGTCTACTTTACTTAACTGCTAGTCGACCAGACTTAATGTTTTCAGTATGCTTATGTGCAAGATATCAATCCAATCCTAAGGAATCTCACTTAAAGGCAGTTAAAAGAATTTTTCGCTACCTTAAGGGAACCATGGATCTAGGATTATTTTATACTTCTGGAAATGATTTTGTTCTAAAAAGCTTTTCTGATGCTGACTTTGGTGGTTGTAGAATGGATAGAAAAAGTACATCCGGAACTTGTCATTTCTTAGGAGATTCATTAGTTTCTTGGTCATGCAAGAAGCAACATTCTGTTGCACTCTCCACTGCTGAAGCTGAATATGTAGCAGCTGGAAGTTGTTGTGCACAAGTGTTGTGGATGCAACACACACTTACAGACTATGGCTTGAGTTTTACTAAAACTCAAATTTTGTGTGATAACACAAGTGCCATTGCTCTAAGTAAAAACCCTGCACATCACTCCCGTGCAAAACACATAGATATTAGGCATCACTTTCTTAGGGATCACACACTTAAAGGAGATATTATTCTTCAGTTTATCGGAACGCAAGATCAACTTGCTGATATTTTCACAAAATCTTTACCTTCTGATAGATTTGAATATATTAAACAGAAGTTAGGAATGATAACCGTAAGGTAATCTTCCTTAATTAACTTTCTGTTGGAAAAATCTTCTCACAGTAATAAACTCCTTTTCATAGGGGGAGTACATTTGTTTGTTTATTTAACAAAGTTTTTTCAAAATTTGTTTTCAAATTTTTCGGAACGAAATTTTCCGGAATGGAACTTCCGGAACTACAATTTTCCAGAATGGATATTTCCATACAAAATACTTCTGGAATAAAAGTATTCGTATTGAAAATTTCCGGAATGGAAAATTTTCGTACTGGTATTTTCATAATGGAAAAACTTTCGTATTGAATCTTCCATATCAAGTTTTTCGTATCAAGTTTTTCGTATTGAGTTTTTTTTTCGTAGTCGTCTTTACATTACCCATTACGAATAACTTTCCTAAGCTAATCCGAAAGGTATGACTTCCTTACTGAAGTTTTCGTAATCATATTTTACTTGCTGGCATTTTCTTATAGTTTGTTTTCGGTTTTTTTTTTTAATTTCTTGAATTTTGTTTTAATAAAACCTCAAAAAGATCGGATTCAATCTCTCAACCGTCAGATCTGATCTCAGATCTTTCTAAACCGTTAGATCAACCAAGGAAGTTGAACCGTCATTCCAAAGCCTATATAAAGGGGACCCTATTTTCTCGTCCCACATCGATCTCAAGCTCTTGCGTGCTGAAGCTCTGTCTCTCTGATTTAAGGCTGTTCCGAACTACAGTTTTCCAGTTCCGAACTTCAGTCTTCTCAGTTCCGAACTTCTCAGAGACTTCTAATCCGAATGTCTGCAGAGTTAGCTTCTCAAGAGATGTCTTCAACAAAGCCCATTTCACAGTGGTTAGTCTACAGAGAGCGGTTAGTGCATCCGAATTTCTTCAGCAACTATGATTCTATTATATCAAAGAATATCAAGCTCAATGGCTGGGAAGATGTTGCGATATCAAAAACTGGCAACCAAGATGAAGTTTACCCAGACTTGCTTGTTGAGTTTTATGAGTCGGTTGCTTTCTTCGTGGAAGACAATAGAGAAAAATTTTCCTTCAAATCGTATGGCAAGACTTATAAGCTATCTTACACCAAGGCTGCAAGCTTGGTAGGGTTGAATTATGAAGGGGAAGCTGAGTTTATCTCGCATGTTCTACCAGACTCCTTGGGTAGTTTCAACAAGGAGAAAGCCTTAGAAATTCTCGGACTGGATGATGATAAGGCTTCGAAAATTGCAACCCTATCTACAAACTTCCGGATTCTGGAGTTATGGGTGCAAGGGCTTATTGTACCGAGAAAAGGAGACAAGGACAGCTTGAAGAAGAGTGAGATATACATCTTAGATTTCTTGATAAATCAAAGGAAGTTCAACCTGATGAAGCATATCCTTCTTAATCTTGAGAATTTAAAGAAAGGGAATCTGAGAGCTCAAATAGTAATGTACCCGGCAATATTGTCGAAGCTGATAGTTCGGTGCCTTGAGTCCTTCAAGGTTGCTTGCAGTTCTAAACCGAAAGTTTGCAAGATCATGTTGCTCAGTGATGCAACTCTTAAAAGGATGAATATAGCTTTTGACAAGAAGTCTGGCATGTTTATTGATCTTCCTCCTCAAGAAGAAGTGACTCCGAAAGTGGCTGATCCGGAATCGCCTAAGCCGGTAAGGAAGAGGAAGCTGAAAGAAGTGGTAGGTGAAGCTGAAGAACCTAAGTCTAAGGAAGTCCATTCCGCACCTCCTAAGCCTAAGAAGAAGAAGACATATACTGATGAGGTTGCAGCGAAGTGGAGAGCTGACAAGGAAAAGAGGAAGGAAGGAGATCCGCAGTTCGGATTGGATCCCGCAGAGGCTAAAGCTCTGAAAGAAAAGGCTGCTGATGAGCTCGAGAAGCAAGCTAAGGAAAAGAAGCTGAAGAAGAAGTTGTCAGAAGCTGAGGCTGTGCAAGCCTTGTTGAAGTTTAATGAAATGGTTTCAGCAACCATTCCCGTTCTGAGAATTTTTTCTTTGGACTCTCTACCTGAGACTCCAGGAAGAAATCTTGATGATCCGAAAGAGGCTGCTGCTAAGAATGCTGAGGAAGTAGAGCTAGTGGAAGAAGTGGAAGAAGCTGCTGAAGGAAGTGGTGAGACAGGAGATGTGCTCAAACAAGTAGATGAATACAAGGGAACTCCTTCGGAACACCTGTCGCTCCGAACTTCTGAAGCCGAATCTTCAAAACTAGTTACTCCAGTAATAGAAGGAAAGGAAGGAGAGGAAGAAGTTTCTTATCATGGAGAAGAAGAACATCTTTCACTTGATGCTGCTCAGAAAGAAAATATAGAAGTTGTTGATGAGGAAGATTTGGTTGTTCAAGTTTCTGACAGTGAGAAGAAATCTCCGGAACAGGTTTCTATTCCGAAAAAAGATAAGGGGAAACAAGTTATTGCTGATACCCCGAGTTCAGAAAAGAGTATGAGGAAGGAAGCTGGTAGTTCTTCAAAGAGGAAGTTGGAGCTTATTGAAGAAGAAAATTCTCCTAGCAAGATGTCAGATTCGGAATCATCTTCGTTGGGGCACGATTTTGTTGTTCAATCCTTGAAGAAGTTGGTGGGAACCATTCCGACTTTCTCCAGTATTGATTCTCGGTGCCAGATGCTCCAACATACGCTGAATCAGAAAACCGATTCCGTATCCATGGTAATGGATAAGTGTGTTGAGATAGAAGCCCAGTTCAAAAATTTCTTCATTGGTTACGAAGCCCATAAAAGATCTTGCAAAAGGATGACTAGCTGGTCGAAGAAGAATGTGGAAGAGATGAGGTTGCTGGATGAGTTTCAGGAGAATGTTAAGGATGCTTTTCAAACCGAGGATAAGAAGTTTCATGAGATGACTGCATCATTCGATGAGAAATTGGCAGAGGAAAAGAACATTCGGAGTCAGGAAGTAAGAGATCTGAATGGAAAGCTCAACTCTGTTAATCAAAGTTGGAAATTTGAAAGGGATCATCGGATCAATTTTCTAGAAAGGATAAAGTCTCAGGAAGAGAAAATGGAAGCTCAGGAAGAAAAGTTGAAGGCTCAGGAAGAAATCATTCAAGCTCAGTCAGCAAGAATAGTTGCCTTAGAAAAGCAAGCAGAGGAAGATCATAAGGACCTCAAAAAGATCAAGACTATTCTCAAGGGGCTTATGTCAAAGGAGAAAGATCCGAAATAATCAATCCGATCTTTTTGTTGTAATCTGTTTTTGTTGCTGACATTTCAAATTTAATGAGAATCGTGCTTGTTGTTCTGCTTTGTTGTTGTTACTAATCTTTCAGGTACTTTGTTATTTTTTTCCATTCCCTCGAAATTCTTTTTGAAAATCACAAAGGGGGAGAAGGAAAAGATCCTTAAGAAAAAGAGGAAATCTAATAAGTGCTTATCAAAGGGGGAGAAAGAAAAATACCCAATGAGATAGAACTCTAATAAGAGTTTGTTTAAGGGGGAGTTTTTATCTTAAAGAAATATCACTCCGGAAATATGAATACGATCCTTAGAGATTCAAAGCCTAAGGGGGAGTTAGTCGTATTCATCTATATTCTTAAACCAAGGGAGATAAGCTTTATTGTGTTTCTTTCTTCCTAGAAATAGCTTTTTCGTAAGGATGTTTGTGCTTTCCAAAAAGGGGGAGATTGTTGAGTCAATAAGGTTTTCCTTATGACTTTTCCATTCCTTCTTGTTTTGAAAATCACAAACACCTTATCTTTAAGGAAAATCGCTTTTGTAAGGAAAATTGCTTTTATAAGGAAAAATGTTTTCTTAAGGAAAAACGCTTTTATAAGAAAAATTTATCCTTATCATATTTTCATTAATATTTTTCTTAAGTATGAAATTCGGATTCACTTTCTCGGAATCATTAAAACTGATAAAAAGCATTCTGTTTTAGGGTTCGGATTCTGGACAAGAACTATAAGGAAGTTTCACTCCGAATTCCGGTTATGAATTTTGACTAAGTTCTATTCCAGATTCAGGATACGAATTCTGAAGAAGAATTCCCATTACGAATTCTAATGAAGAATTCTCATTACGAATTCTCATTACGAATTCTGAAGAAGAATTCTCATTACGAATTCTAATGAAGAAATCTCATTCCGAATTCTCATTACGAATTCTGATGACGTTTTCTCATTACGATTTCTGATGAAGAATTCCTATTCCGAATTCCTATTCCGAATTCTCATTCCGAATTCACTCATTAAACAGAATCTGGATATCATTGTTTTATACACTCTGAATTTGTTCACTCCGAACTTTCACTCCGAAATTTCTATTCCGAACCTTTATGTTAGGTTTTAAAACGATGTCGTACTTTCTGTTACACTTACTTTGTTATAAAACGATGTCGTCCATTTTGTTATAAACTAACCGTTGTCTAAGTGACACGTGTACAGGTCCCTCCGAACTTTAAGGAAAATATGACCGTTGGAGAAGGAGCCGACCTCACCTATAAATAGGAGCTCATTTGAAAAAGCTAAAAAATGGATGGATGAACATTTGAACTTTGTGCATACATGCTGTTGAAGTGATTTCTAGAGAGAGAGTCTCTTATTAACTCTCAAAGCTTCGTGCGACTCCGAATGTTGGTGATTACATTCGAGGGCTTCCGGGGATAGGAAGACAGAGGTGTCGACTACCTTAAAGATCGAGGGCTTTCTTGCTGAGAAAGACAGAGGTGCCGACTACCTTAAAGATCGAGGGCTTTCTTGTCGAGAAAGACAGAGGTTTCCAACTACCTTGAAGTTGAGGGCTTGCGGGGATAGCAAGACAGATACACCGATCTTCGTATCGAGGGCTTACCCTGGTGTGGGTAAGACAGACTTGCTTGAAAGTATAAATCAAGGGACCTTTATCCAAGGTTGTTGGATACCCTTCTCTTTGGGTTAAAAGACTATCATCTTGTTACTAGTAGTTCTTCTACTTGTACTTGTTTTATTCCGCTGCATTTTGTATCTTAAGGAAAGTATAATTTTCTTATACTTCCCTACTTACTTTGATTAGTTTAGATTCTATACGCTTTAAGGTAGAATCTCATATTGTAACTTTTGTTAAGTTTCAATTTCCGGAACCATATTTCCGGAACCTTCTTTTGGAATCTCTTTCCAAGTTTAGTCCGGTGTTAGAGGTGTTGTGAATCAACTTAGTTTAACTTTGTTAAACTTAGTTCTTTCCTTTTCTTAAGGAAACTCTAGTTATTCATAACTAACTTTAAAGGTTCCAAAGGAATTTTTAAAGTATACAATTCACCCCCCCTCTTGTATATTGAGCATCTCATATTATATTTCGATCCTACAGAACATAAAAGCATGATATAGTATGATTATCATAACATGGAAATGTGGAAACAACTTAAAACATATCATTAACATAAAGGAATCAGGTAAACACCAATCCCAACATGGTGGAAACAATACTATAAAATAATAAGTTAAACCCCAATCCTAACATGAATTATCATGATAATAAACATTACTGAATGCATTAGAGCACTATCAGGGAAGACCCTTTATAATCATTTCAATCTCATGATTAAGTGTGCCACATAGATCATATAACATAGATTCATTCTACATCATCATTTATTAAATGATAAATAAATCTGGAATAAATACATGAAATTATATAATAAATAAATATATGTTTATAAAATTGAATATCCTTTATATATAAATGGTCATGGTATTCACTATAGGGTGATTTAGGCATGGAAAATCGTGGTATAATTTCCAAAGCCTAACGACGTGACATAAAAATTAAAAAAAAATTGATGATAGTGAAAGGGGTATATAATAATATATAAATGAAATTTAAAGTAAGGTTTCATATAAATACATGTTCCAACATAAGTAATTTTGAAGTTGAAGGCATAACAAAATAAATAAACTTAAAGAAAGGTGAGAAATGGAATAACTCTTTCGAAATTTCAGCATGGTAATGGGTGCACATGGGAGGGATTAATGAGAGATAAAGAGGTATTAAATCATAAAAACATAATAAGGTAATTATGGGGGAGGTTACAAAACAAACCCCATAATTTTTAATTAAAAAATAAAAGGATATTACTCTATAATGAAACTTGGACAAAATGAGAAAGGAATGAACCCTTACTTGGATGTGTGGTCCAAAAGGCATGGGATAGGCTTATTGGAAGCTTTAAGACGCCTTTGGAAGACTATATGGAGTGTATAGTATATTTAGGATGAGATTATTGGAGTTTTAGTGAAGAGGAATGGGTGTTTGGGTGGGTTTATATAGGAAAGGGGGGATTCTTTATTATTTAGGTTTTGGACACAACACACTAAAATATTCAAAACCACAAACCAACCCATGGTTTTTGCCCATGGTTTCTAGAAAAGGGGAGTGTAAAATATTTTTTTATTAGTAAAAGGGATGAATATATTAAAATATTACCCTTTATTATGTGGATGTTAGTCGCACTCTCAAGGAAATGAATTTAAAATCATAAAATATATTATACGTTTTGGAGGATTCACTAAGGCATTATGAAATAAGTAAAGTAAATATAAAATCACATTATTTTAGAGTTAAAACATAGATTTGGTTGAAGATATCTTTTATGGTATTTACTACATAACTATTAGGTTATTATGATGTCATAAAACACACTATGTATTTATATATTATTTAATTTTTATCCAAAAATCTGACTGTCTCGGAAAATTATGAAAAATTCACTCTTGGATAATTTTGAAATCCTGATTCCAAAAATAATATTCATTTTATCTAAATAAATTTCTAAATATTTGATTTTTTTTAAAAAAATGGGAACAGACATTTATTGAAAATTGACAGGTTTTGACAAAAACAGTATTTAAACCTTAATAAAAATTACATTTGACTTCATAAAAATTATATAATCATTTATTATTAATAAAAATAATTTGATAATAATATTATATTAAAATATTAATTATTTCAAAAAATCATTAATTCATTAAAATAAATCCTTTAAAATTACACTTTTTGTTTTATCGTATAAAAATATAACTCTTATCAAACTCGTTACCTAATCATTTACAGATAAAGAACTGATATAATCATAATTTATAAGAATTTTTTTTATAATATTAGTAATAAAAATCATAGTTTAACATAATAATGTATATATTTCTCAAAATTACCATTTTTACCTGAAAAATCAATTTATCAAATTCGTTATTTTTTTAAGAGACTATTCCCATAAAGGAATTGATGGGATAAGAATTTTATTGATAGAAAGGGATTACACAATAAGTAACTAATACATTGTTACATAACCCCTTATAACACCCATATAAGACCTGATGGTAAGGTGTGCGATGGTTACAGACTCTTGGGGTGACTCAGGTAACATCACCTGGGTGGTAATCTCTATTAACTTGAACTTCTCCTGTAGGTGATTCTGTTCAACCTTAACATGTCGAAGCTCAGCTTGGGCTTGATCAAGAGTGAATATCGGTGATGCTACCTCCTTTTTTAGCTCTGAAAAATGAGCTTCGTACAGCCCAAGTCTACTGGATGACGTCATTATCTCCTTTTTCTTTGTCAAAAGGATTTGTTAAAACCTTATATTTATATTAGTTGTGAAATCACTGTTCAATGGCTATATAATCAATAGTAATGTTACGTAATGGTCATTTAAATACAATAATAAAAAAAGTACATGTTTTTTCTATATCTATAAAACATTAAAACAAATGGAATTTTATATATAAATGTTCAGGTCGTTACACTTTTCTTATATTCTAACATATATGATCCTAAGAGGGGAACATTTTCCTATGTATAGACTTCAAAGATCCTAAGTAGGATGCCTCTCGAGTGTTATGAAATGAGGGACCTAGTGGGTGCCCTAATGTTTGACCGACCCTGGGGTAGTGCATTATGGGTTTTGGTAGAGATAGTAGTGGGTGTCACCTTAGAGCCCATACCGAATAAGTAATCCCATGAGGATGAGGCAGTATTGATGGGTTTAGG
Organism: Viscum album; assembly: GCA_963277665.1. NCBI lineage: Eukaryota > Viridiplantae > Streptophyta > Magnoliopsida > Santalales > Viscaceae > Viscum > Viscum album. Next base: position 66,923,911 of record OY728127.1, on the reverse strand, counting down.
TGTTTGACCACCCTCGCACTTTTTTTATGCATTCGCGTGATTATTATTGATGTAGTAGTGATTTCTAGAGGTGCTTCCTGGTTTATGGTCGATGATCCTAATGTGATGTGACATATAATGGGGATACCTATAGGTACTTCCCAAGATACAACTTAAGATCCTTTTACTTATTTGATTATTATATTGGGATACCCAGACATGCCTCCTATGATACAGCTATTGATCCTGCTTTTTATTTGATTGATATTCCCAAATGTACTTCATGGGATCTGTCCTTGAGTGATACTTGGGTTCCTTATATGGTATGCCTTGGATGGTATCACTGGTTTAATGAGTTGAAAATATACCAAGGCCAATACTTAGGTTCCTTATACAGAATACATTGGATGGAATCATAGGTTAAATAGATTATATACACCTTGAGTGATACTCAGGTTCCATATGTGGAACACCCTGGATGAGATCATAGGATGATTGATATTATATGTATGGATTGAGTGATGCTAGGGTTCCTTATGTAGAATTTCTTGGATATGCTCGTAGGATGATTGATATTATATGTACACCTTGAGTGATACTCAAGTTCCTTACATGGAATGATTTAGATGGGCTCATAAGCATTTTGGTATTATATGTATTCCTTGAGTGATACTTGTGTTTCTTATGTGGAATGCCTTTTATGGGCTCATAGGATAATTGATATTATATATACCATGAGTGAAACTTAGGTTCCTTATGTGGAACTACTTGGAAGGGCTTAGAGGTTATATGAACTACATTAATCCATGGTCGATACCTGGGTTCCTTATATGGAATGCCTTGGATGGGATGATTGTTTAAATGAATTATATACACCTTAAGTGAAACTTAGGTTTCCCATATAGAAATTCCTTGGATGTAATCAAAGGAAAAAATGGAATATATACGCCTTGAGTGATACTTAGATTCCCATATAGGAATTACTTGGATATTTTCATAGGGAAAATAAATTATTTAATACTTGATTTCCGTTATGCATGGACTCCTTAGTTATGTACCTTGGGTCCCAATTTTATTTATATAAGTAAAAGTATCATATCTACAGGATGTCCAGTTTCTACTCGGAATCCTTCATTTATAGTGATTAGAGGTGAGTACGAATGAGACCAGGGTTCATATATGTATCCACTTATGATGCGCTAGTTTTCTCAGAGAAATTATCAATGTTGGAAAAATTATGAATTTTTTTCTAGATTACAAACCCAAGGATCAAATAATTATACACGTCTTGAGTGGAACGACATCCAACTCAAAGTATTATTCATGGGATGACCAACCGATCGAGATTATGGACCCAAGGATCGGTTGTGTTTTGGTTCATGTTATTTTTCACCTTCCTCATGTATGTGTATATATATATATATATATGTATGTATATATATGTATATATGGGAATATATATACACATGTAAATATATATATACATGATGAAACATTGTCCAGTTAATTGGGATCACAGACCCAGGGATTGACTGGGGTTTCACTTTATTTATTTTGTTTATAATTTCTAGTTGTGTCTCATCTAGGTTGAGCATATTTCATGATCATGCACTTATGATAGTAGATTATAGGTTCACCATTGGTTGTGACCTACTAAGATTTATTTCTCACCCCCTATTAATGCACCTTAGTGCATGTGAAAATTTTATATATTCTTTCAGGATGAGAATATATACATGATGCTAGGGATGACGCCTAAGGTTACATGATTTAGTGGAGAAGCTTGGGTGGATTCTTATTATTTGGTTGGAGTAATTTTACAATGTCTGGAGACCAGTTATGTGGTCAGGATTAGAGATATTAGTGAATCCCTATACTTTTATTTCAGTTTTTTATGTACTCCTACATATGTGATCGTTGTAGTGGGTGATTTGTATTGTATATATGTCATGGCCATTTTAAACTTTACTATATTTAATTTATTTTTACAGCATGCTTATATTTTAGTTTATTTTTTTATTTTTTACTCTATTTATTTACTTCTTTGGATGATATCTGTTTATTTATATTTTTTTTACTATTTTAAGAGGGTATAGTCTCTCCATGAACACACCTTAGTCCCTCACTACTAGTAGGAAGCCTCTAATGTAAAGAAAAGTGTTCTTGAGGCCTTGTGTAAAACTGGCTTGGAGCACCAGTTTAGTGGCATCCAGGTCAGGGCGTTACAGTTCTGCGTATATTCTTCTTATACTGGATTCCTTTTCTCTACCAAAACCTTTTAAACTCTATACTACTATATTCTCCAACATTATCATACCTTAAGCACTTTAGCTTATTTTTTATCTTTTTTTCTACCATAGACCTCAATCAAACAAAAACTCCAAACACCTTGGGTTAGTTCTTAAGGAAGTAAACCCACACATTTTTTTGAGTCATCACTAAATATAAAAAAGTAAAAAGTCCCACCATGAGATTGTATTTGTGTAGTCCCCCAAACATATGTGTGAATGAATTTTAACTTCTGATACTTAGGTTTCCTTATATTTAGAATAAATGATAACTTTATCTACTTTTAGAGTGTATAACACTAACAAGAAATGAAATGTGTGTGACCAAACTTCAATATAAACATAGACACTAACACTAATTTGTTATTAAAAGTAAGGTGACCAAGATGTAAATTCCACATATTTAGAATTTTAAAAGTTTTCATTCTAGAAATTTTTTCTCTTTATGATCTTCTTGTCTGATAAAACAAAACAACTTTTACACCTCTATACTTGACCATGGAACCTAGAATAATCTTCCAAACTCAGTTTGAAAAACTCATTCTGAAACCTACTTCATCTTGCTGAGCAATGTAAATAAAGTTCTTTAATAAACCCGAAATGTGCTGAGCTCCTTAAAACTCTGTGAAACTTTTGTTAGACATTGAAACTCAAAATCACACTTTCCCAATATCTCAAGAGGTTCATCATCATATATATGAACATTAATAAATATTTTAGATACATAATTCACCAAGAAACTCATCTCTACTATAGAATGGAATTAATCCCTAAAATCAATAATCCATTATTCATGTGGAATATTAACACTTATCAATAACTAGTTATTAACTTTAGATTTAGTATATTTGGAACATGAATATCAAAAACATCCCCTTTAATAATTCACCATGTGATCCCTAAAATCTTTCTTTAAGTGACCCATATCCTTGAAATCCAAACATATGTCTCCAAGCCTAATTCATTTACTTCAACTTCTCTCCCTTGATTAGTCTTATAATTTCTTATGACCTTTTTATTGAATGGAAAATCCTTTACCTTCTGCATTGATAATGCTTCCAGTAGGTTCCTATAATTTCTTCCATTATAGTTTTTTATTAATTTTGAGATATCTAAAATCTTAATACATTATTCTAGAATTCCCATAGTAATTACTTATGATAGTCACCATCATTTCCAGATATTTTAGTAGTAGTGAGAGTTTTAATAGATCCCATACATATTTTTTGAACTTTTCTTTAACTGATTCAAGAAGATTCTAAATCATGTTAAATTCATTCACATGATTATCCATGTGTCTTCCTTCTGAAATCATCATTCAAATAACCTTTAAATCATGAAAACTTTGTTCATTATTGTTGGATTCTCATGCATTCCTTCTAAAACATTCATTTACTCCATTGTAGTCTTCACCTCATGGATGTTGTAGGAAACATTCCATTCTAAGGATATTTAAATAAATCTAAATTCCTTTCTATATAGAATTTCCCAATTCTCTTTTATATTAATTTTGGTTTAACACCTTTTAATATAACCCCAAGATCATTATAAATCAAATAGTCCTTATCCTTCAGAATCCAAAGTTTTTCTCATCTAATTTTTATATCTAAAACTTTCCTTAATATAAATATATACCTTCTGAAATAGTTAACTCTCAATGAATAAAAAACATCAAGATAATAATGTTACCTGAATATCCTACTATTGAGAGTGTAGAGCCTTGCTGAAATAAAATCTCTAGTACTACTTGTTGGGATTCAAAACCACATATCATTGGAAGAAAACCCATCGAAATCATCAAGTATGGAAAAATTCTCTGAAACCTCCAAAACTGTAAGAACCCCATTACAATGGTGTGCTCAAACTTAGAATTAAATCCACACTTAATCCACAATATTGATTGGATTCCATCACACACTCAAAATAACTAAAACTCATGGAAAAAAATATTTTAAAACATAGAACAAGTAAAAAGTAAATAAAAAATATTTAAATGGTTTGAACATTAGTCCTATATCTATAGGAGAATAGTACTACTCCATTTATTTCATGGAAGTTATAATATTACAATAAAAATTTAAAAATCATCCATTATTAGATCATTGTTCCTTCAAAACATATATAAGTGGTCCCACCCCCCTGTGTAATGGGATTTAGCCGGTCAACTGAACCCATCATACTTTGATCTTTGCGGTGGTAATATCTTAATACTATATTCATCAAGTCCATGGATATTTCTAGAATATTAGTGAGTCTGAATGGAATTACTATGAACTCATAGTGCTCGTACCTTGAATGAAAATTAGTCTAGGGTATATCTTTCATCTTCACCCTAACTTGGTAATATCTCAACCATAGATCCACCTTGGAGAAGTATTATGCTCCACATAGCTGCTAGAAAAAATCATCTATCCATGGTAGAGGACACTTGTTCTTTATCGTGATCTTGTTGATCTCATGATAATCAATGAAAATGCACATTGACCCATTCTTCTTCTTGAAAAAGAGGACCGGTGCACCCCATGGTTAATCCCTTGGGCATATGAACCCTTAATCCATATTCTCCTATAGTTATTTCTTCATCTCCAAGAGTTCAACAATATCCATTATATATAGAGTCTTGGATAATGTAAATTATCCAAGTATAATCTCGATTGAAAATTCAACCTCCCAGCTAGGAGGAAAACCAAGAAATTCCCTAGGAAAAACATCCACATATTCCCTCAAAGTTGGCATGTATTTGAGGATAGTTCTTTCCTTACACTCAATCATTTGATCTAGATACACTTTCTTGTAGGGGAATAATATTCATGCTCAATATGTTCGTGATAAATAATATTCATCCTCCTCATTTCACTTGTATAAAATCATGGGTCAATTCACAATAAAGAGAGTGATTTCTTTCACATGGAAATTTATGTTGGCTCTATATAGGGAAAGCAAATCCATACCCAAAATTGCATCAAATTCCACTAAAGGTAGTATGACAATGTTTTTTGGAAAGTTAATCCCATAAATTTTTATAGGGAGGATTTATAAACTTGGGATGCAATAATTTCTCCATTTTCATTTTCACCAACTAATCTAATACTATTATTTATGGTGGTCTTTTAATAGTTCTACTAAACTTTAGTGATATGAAGGAATTCATAGAACCATAATCAAAAGGTGAATTAACTATTCTTGAATGAATAACTATCATACCTATCACCACTTCATTATCAAGATCTACCTTAGTGATTGTGATAGAAAGAGCTCTCTCTTTCTACCTTGGAGGTTGTTGGTTGTGTCCAAAAATCCTTACCTTAGTGCATTGGTTTGCAAAGTGACCCGGTTCCTTGTAGTTGAGGTAATGAATAATGTACTGAGGGTTTACCGTAGCATTCCTTTCCTCCATTGCATTAGTGGGTCTATCCTATTGAAAATCATTAGCTAGGTATCCTTCATTCCCACACCTAAATCATTTCCTTGTCCCCCATATCCAAATTTTTGGGGTTCTTCTTTCCATGCCCTTGACAGGTGGGATATTGAAATTTATTAGCACTATTATATTTCTTCATTGGACTGCCATAATTAAACTACACTTTCTTCTTCTTATCCCCATGATACCCTTGATATTTACCCATGTTCATTTCAACTTTTAGGGAATATCAGACAATTTCCTCATAGATATCAGAGTATCAGATTGCCAAGGATATTTATAGACTGGGTTTTAACCCACCAAATAAGTGTTCAACCTTTAACTCACGGGTAATGACAAATACATATGAATATCATGAAAGTATTATGAAGTTTTCCTCCTACACCCTGATAGATTTGTCATATTTTTCTTAAGGTCAAGGAAATCCCTTTCAATTTTAATATAGAGAGTGTGAGGAAAATATTTTTCAAAAAACATTTTCTATAATTACTTCCAACCCATCCATTTACTCTATACTTATAAAAATTTAGGGATGTTTTCTTATATATAGTTTCATCCCTAAGGCTTTCGCTCGAGTTTTCTAATCTTAATCCCAAAAATAACTAAACTTTTCCTTCGATACCAACTATAACAACGGTAATCCTTATTTCATATTAATACATGATTTATTACATAATATTACACTTAATAAATCCTAGAATATTTAGAATTTTAGTGTATTTGGTAATTTGGTTCATTAAATAATAACTTAAAATAAAGAATACATTATCTTTATTGAAAAACTTCTTAACATGTTCATAATATTCCTTCATACTTAAAACACTGCATCATAAACATAGGTCAAGGATAACTAAAAAGACATCATCAAGGAAAAAGTCCCATAAAGGAATCAAGATCACTCCCTATCCCAATATGACTTCTTATGTGACTATACATTACCCAATGTATTGGAGTGCTATATAATTATGGGTGCACCCATCACTTTCATTCCATTATCATGCTTAAGTGTGCCACTCATCATCATATTTTATTAAACAATCAAGGAGTGTGGAATAAATACATTTAATTTACAATTGAAATAGTTATAAGTGTATAAATTTGAATACCCTTGATAATAAATGGGTATGGTATTCACTACACAATTGTTTTGGCACGGAAAATTGCGGTGAAATTTCGGCATCATAATGGCATCACATAAAAATTAATAAAATGGGTTTATGAGATATAAATGGTATATAATAATTTTAAAATAAAATATATAGTAATATTAACATTTAAATATATATCCCAACATTATAAATTGGAAATATAAGGCATAATATAATAACAAAACTTTAATAAAGAAGATACGGTGAGAATCCCTTACATGAGTGTGTGACTCCAAATGTTTGGGAGGAGCTTCTTGAGAGCTTCAGTGAAGTTGGGAGGACTCTATAGAGGTGAGGTAATATTAATAAAATGATCCAAGGATTTTAAGTGAAGATAAATGGGATCTTGGGTGAGTTTATATAGGAAAATAGTGGGGAATTCTTTATCATTTATCAAACTTAGGTTTTGGACTCTATATAATAAAATAATCAAAACCACAAAACTTTACATGGTTTTTGATCATGGTTTCTACCAAATGGGAGTGATTTTAATTATTTAAAATTTCAAGGGCTGAACATAAAAAAAAATTCTCTTTCTTATGTGGAGGTGAGTCATACTCTTAAATAAAATATTTTAAAACCTTAAAATATATTAATGGTTTTGGAGGATTCATAATGGATTTATGAAATGAATAAAATAAACTTAAAATATAATTATTTTAAATATAAAACATATATTTGGTCATGGATACCTTTTATAATATTTATTACATCACTTTGGGATCATTATGATGTCATAATACATAAAATATATTTATACGGTATTTAAATTTTTACTCAAAACTTCAATTGTCTCAGAAAATTATGAAAAATTCACCATTGGATAATTTTAACATTATGATTCCAAAAATAATATTAATTTTTTCTAAATAATTTTACAAATATTTTAATTTTCACTTATAAAATAAAATTGACATTTATTAATAAATTCATGGTTTTTTTATAATAACAATTTTCAAACCCTTATAAAAATTACATTTGAATTCATAAGAATTATATAATAATTTATATTTAATAAACAGAATTTAATAATAATATTTTATTAAAATATTATTTATTTCAAAAATCCATTAATTAATCAAAATAAATTCCTTAATTGAATTTGAATATTACCCAAAAATATTATTTGTTTTTTATTGTATCAAAATAAAATCATTTATAAAGTAACAATAATATGATGAAAATATATTCATTATTATATAAAAAATAATATATATACTCATATTTATAGGTTATTGATACATATCCCTTTAATACACCTATAAATTCCTTATGAGTAAGGTGTGCGGCGGTGAGACTTTCATGGGGTGGTTCGGCATTCATGGTTTGGTTCGTGAACTCGATGAGCTTGAAATTCTCTCATAAACAGTTTTGATCATGCTTAAGTTGTTGGATATCAACTTGGTGTTGATCAACTACAAATCCCAGAGATGTTATATCCCTTTTAATCTCCAATAAATGGGCTTCATAGGGTATGATTCTACTGGTTGAGTTCATCACTTATTTTATCCATGTCAATTGGATTTACTAAAACCCTATATTTGTAATAATCATGTGATCACTATTCAATGGATATATTATCAATGGTAATGATGCTAAATAGTCTTATAGATCTGGTATAATATAATAAAACCAAATTAGTTCAAGTTCCATATTACAAAATAAGACATTTAATTAAATCATAAGGGAAATTTTATTTATAATAGTTTGGTTCATTACAATCCCTAGTTGCTTTTGATATTTGAACAATCGTGTGTTTCTAGTGAAAGGATTGGTGCTTATCTATGTACCTGAGAATTATAGTTGTATATTATATATGGTTTATCGTTTCTTGGATTTATCCTAGTTTCTCTCTCATACTAGTGGGTTTTGATCTCATAGTTTCATTTTGTTTTTTCTTTTATAGTTATGGGGAATCCTACTAAGTTCATTTATTCTCACTATTATATAGAATTTATGCTCATAAATGTTGTTTCTATGAAAATGATGTAGTTTTTAGAGGTGATCTTGGTATATGTGGATCTTTTGTGGGTTTTTCAGAGATGATTCCTTATGCTAACCTTGGTGGATGCAGTGCTAGAAGGACTTAGTGATGTTGGGAGGTGATTTAATGGGTGAAATTTTTGTTTGGATATGCCTAGTTTTGATTAAATTATAACCTTAAATACTTATTTTGGGTTTCCTTTTGGGATGTTGAGTGTTTATCTTTCCCCTTTCTTCATTACATCTTATGTATTTTCTTGTCTTTATGGATATTATCATTTATCACATGCATTATATATATTGTAGTTAGTTTTATTTATATTTTCTACTTTATTATATCTTGTTTGGAGGTGTGAATTATGTATAGCTGCATTTGGATAATATCTCCATCATTTGATATGCCAACTCAATTCTAGTTCATAGCCCCTAGCCTATTGAAGTAAGACTTGTAATTACACACTTAGTTTACTACCGCCAAAGAGGGGTCTTAGTGGATCGGGTCATGTTAGAGTGATATCTAAGTGTGGTTTCCATAAGGACATAATTTAGAGATATGTGTATTGTGAGCTTAGTTCAGGACATATGGGGTGATAATTCATGAAATTTCTTAGTTCTAGTTGATAAAATAGAGAAACCAGCTAGGGTGTGGCAGCCAACACATCCCTATGAAAGGACTTTGATAATATATTGACTAAATTGAATACTTAGGGCATTGGTTGTAGGCTACATTTGAGTATGTATGTGCATTATATAGCAGTAAGTTCATTATTGGTTTCAAGATTTGGTATATTTTTTTCTAATATTTCTTCTCATATTTAGGATATTGATTTCCCATATGAGAATTCTTTCTATTAAGTGTGAGATAAACCTTATATGGGTAATGAGAATAATGGGACTACTAGAATATGGGTGGTATTCTCAATCGATGTTCTCATGATAACATAGAAGTTATTGTATAAAGAGTTATCTCATTATGAATATATAATAGGGATAGGGATCCCTTGGTAACTAAGTGTATACTAGGATATGTGTATGATGGGGTTAGTGATCCCCCTGGTAATTATATGGAAACTCGAGTACGAGTTCACTCCCCCCCCCCCATATGATATTGTGGAGTTTGATACTCTCCTATATATATAGAAGAATAGACTACTATTTGGGGGTTGGTTAATCCTTTTAGGTATGGGGTTGGAACTCCATTAATCCTGATGATATTTGGGTCCCCCGTATATTAGTGGGGTTGATAATGCCCTACTAGACAGGGCTCAGGTCCAATATCTTTAGTGGTTTGTATTCTTGATGAGATGGGATGTGGTTATTTTATCCATGTTATTTTTTACTCCCCCATAAGGTGGGGTGTGGGTCCAACACAAGAGGGTTAATTTCCCTTTAGCTAACATAATTCTATTCATGTATGGGGCCAATACTCTCTCAGTATCAATGAGGAGTGGGTACCTATACTATAGAGGATTCAGTGTCCCATAGATATAGGTTGTAGGTCTTCCTTCTATAGAGGTTGATGTGGTGTGTATCTACCACTGTTGAGGTCAATTCTCCCCTCAACTAGTTTATAAACACTCAGCGAGTTATCGGTCCCTTACCATAGTTCAGTTATTAGTTTTAGTTTGATCCTTATTCAATATGGAGATTTATTTAATGATATTATAACCATTATAGAGAAATTTTAGCATACCTAAAAATTGGATGAGTACTTTTAACTTAATATAGTTTTACATGAAATTTTTTTATAGTATATTTGATCAATATCAATGTTTTAGGTAGAGACTCTGAAGGAAGAGTTATCAAGTTGTGGTTAAGTGTTCATGAAAAAACACCTACGTTGAAAACTCCTGTATCAAATTTTTTGGATGGTAATTCATGGCATAGATACACCCTAGTTATAGTAATATGTTATCATTCCACCTAAGGATATTTATATTAGTTTCATGTATGTACCTCCAATTTAATATAGCACTAAAATTAAATATTTTACTATTGAAATTAGGGCCTCTTATGGAGTGGTTTGGTTGGAAATTGGGTAGCGTAGAATCAAATGAAGATGGATAGTTCTATGATCTTATCACATTTATAACACCTATAGTTAATTATTATAAAGAGAGCGGTATTAAAAATTAATGTTTTAGAAAGATTTGTGGTATGAAATAAATTATCTCACTCACCCCTTTAGGAAAAGTGAGATCATTATATTTTGGGATAGAGTTAGCAAGAAGAAGTCTCATCAAGTTTTGAATGTCTAACTTGATCAAATAATATAGTTATATATATTATTTTATGATAAGTGTTCACTAAAGTTTCTAGAGATAATTCACTACAAGTGGGTGTGATAAGTGTATCAAACTCTCCTTTAATATGAATTCTCCTAACCATCATATAGTATGGGCAGCTTTATGCACTATGCACATGGATGAGAAATTAACTTCCTGTGAATATAGAAGAATGCATGGATTATTTTGAAGGGTGGCCTATGGTTTTACCTTGGCTAGAGACCTATGTATGAATCATCTTCTATTTTTTATAAGGAATTTATGGGGGATCTGGAGTGAACTCTTCTAGTCATTGATTCCTAGAGAATTTTATTTTGAATTCAAGGAATTTTCCATTGTCTTTCCATGAGAGTGTAAAATGTGAGGTAAAATATAATAGTGTGGGATCTACACTCATGGTGTAGTATTGATCATCATGAAATTAAATCTATATTTTTTTGGTCTTTGTGGAAAATAAATGGCATGGTAGTTGAAGCTTATAAAAAAGGACTCTATGTTCGAATGATAGAAGATGTGCTCAAGAATCTAGCTTTGGATCTTTAATTATTACATTAAGTTATAGATATGTTTCTCACCTTAGATTGAGGATGGTGGCCCCAAACTCTTATATTTTTTGGGATATTTCCATGATTATGATGTTAATTTAGTGGTCCTATGTGACTAAATGTTCTCAAGTGATATAAATGAAGAGATTTCGTGAAGGTGGGGAGCATGTTTTCTACTTACCTGAGTGGATAATGGTATTCTCATGGTGATCGTATTTAATATTAATATATAAATACTTATTGGAGACAACCCTGGTGAAGAAAAACCCTCAACATGATTTCTTCAATGGGTATATTGATCACATGTAAACTCTTTTATGTGGATGATGAAGAGGTTTTATCTTAAGGTTGTGTATTTGGTTACTTGGGTATGTGTTATTTTAGGGTTTAGTGCCAATAGAGTATGATCATTTGAATGGTTGGAACCATCCTCTTGGGATTTTGTGGGATTTAACCACACAAAGAAAAGTGGTGTGGTGTTGAGAAATTTAATTATGGTTGGTTTTATTCTAGATGTGCTCATTTATAGCTTTCATGAAAGATTAACAACAACGTTTATGTGTTTTGGGTGATCATAATATGATTAATGGTAGTGGGAGAAAACACATATTTCCTAATCTATCGTCAAAGGAATCAATATTCATAAATAATGAAGAACAAAATGATTATAAAATTGATTGATAAAAATCCATCTCAATGAAAATATCTCAATGGAGATCATGGGATCAGCAAATATAGGTTTCTCACATCTGTAGGTAATCCATCAGCCTTTGGATCCTTGTTCATAACCTGAGGATTCCCATACACCAAGATGGGTGATTGAGCCTTCACTATTAATGAAAAATGATTATATAATAATGAATATATTTTCATAAATATTTTCATAAAATTGATGTTCACCATAGTAATCAATGAGAGAACTCATTCCCCTTTATAGGTCATACTTTATGCTTTCCACTTAATCAAAATTCATCATCTGTATGCAACGTATCGGGTTTATTATCATACATAATATGACATTGGTAGAATCTATTAAACAAATTAAATGGACATTTAATACATGTTTAATACTTTCATAATGGTTTATAACTGATGAATACTATGCATGGAAGATGTGTTGAAAGTGACAACTATGACAACACATTAAGTTGGGTGTAGTGTAGTCTCAGGTGATATTGCAAACACACCAGATTATATTGGCACTAACATAAGGTCAAGCTTAGGGTTAAGGATACATTAGAAACAATGTATCCATATTTCATATGCATATATTCATATAATTTTTAGTGCACATCTAAAAATATCCTACTCACACTAAAATCCCTATTGGTTTTTTATAAAACTTCTTAACTTGTTATAAATCCATCCAAAAAAACCTTTTAGATAAGGTTTCATTAAACTCTCATCATTTTGGAAAAAAATAATTTTTATAAAACTTAATCCTTATCCAAAGTCCAAAATATGTGACCCTATGGGACTTACTAGCATTTAAAAAAATTTGAAATCAATATTTCATAAATACAAGCAAAGAGCGGCCTCTATCAAAGAATCAATAATACTCGAGATACTAAGGGGTGTAGTGTACTCCTATTAAAAAATAATCATATCTCTATATGAAATTTTTTACCAAAATATGTATCATATACATCATATGTATACATATATAATCCCTTTAACCATGAAATTAAGTGACCACTATACATGGAACAATGTCGATCTAGTATAGAACATCTTATCTTTTCTTATTTCTCTATAAAAGGATAGATGATTTAATGAATATATCATATGGAAATCATCTAACAAATGATTAAATCACATGTCCCTCATCCAAGTATTTGAACACATAATATGTGACTCAACTAAGTATGGTCAGAAATTTCCTTATCCTAATTCAATCATGGTATAAATTCCTTTTCTCATCATACAAGTGGACAAATCCGACTTGATTTCACTTTAAATAAAGACATTATTAGAAACATACCCACCCACCCCATGATTAGCTATGTCTCTTTTGATTTTCAAAATAAATTTTTCAATATATTAAGGTTCTCATTCTATGTACCTCACCAACATAAGGTAATAAGGATTGATAATAATAATAATACAACACTAAGTATAAAAATGATTTTATAACAGTCTATAGGATATAATTGGTGGGTAAATCCAATAAATTGGTATAAACTTATTACCTCTAGAACCTAGTATTCATACCTCATATACAACCATTTTCAATGAGCATAATATTCTTTTCATTATAACTTTAATATATCATCATAACTCAAAATACTCTATAATGATAATTGATTAGGGATAACTCAATATCATAGTTTGTGGGGATATTAGCATTAAATTATTCATTTAAAGAAAATTAAGGAACACATTAATGAAAGATAAATGTAGAATTAATTTTTTTAGTAACATGATACATTATGAAACCATTACATTAATCTATTAAGTATCATATTCCAAGAGACTCTACATGACCATCATGCTTCTGCTATGATAATAATTTCATCAGCAGGTCCACTATATTTTCATTTATAGCCACCTAGATGATCTTTTTATCACCCCACTCAACAATATCTTATATAAGATGGTATTTTCATAGGATGTGTTTGGTCATTTTTTGTGATAGAGGTTTCTTAGCCTAATAAATAGATCCATTATTGTCATGGTAAATCTTGACTACTCCCTTTTTTCTAGGTTTATATATGAACTTCCTAATCCAATCAAATTCCTTTGTAGTGACTAATGTAGTTTTGTACTCTACCTTAGTTGTTGAGTCCACTATAGAGGCATGTTTGGAATTTTTCCAACTGATAGCTCCACCATTCATGAAAAACACAAAACTAGATTCAGATTTCATGTCATATATATAAAATTAAAAACTAATATCTATATAACCTTTTACATATATCCCATCCTCTCCACAAAAGACCAAGAATATATCCTTAGTCCTTTGCAAGTACTTAGGTATGATATTTAAATAAATCTAGTGACTCTCACCTGGATTATATTATTATCTGCAAGTAATTCTAAGAGAATAGGTGAAATTATTTCAATTACACCACATTTCATACATGAAGAACCTATAGTGCACACATAGGTAATTCCATTCATCCTTTCTGAATACTTAAAAGTATTTTGAATCTTCACAAGATCCATGACATGTAATATTCATAAATACCCTTTCTTGAAATTCTCCATACTAACTCATTTTAGTACTTTACCAATGTAAGTTTCCTAACTAAGTCTAAGAATCCTCATATATATATATATATGTAGATCATCATAACCTATATGCAGACTGTTTCACCCATATCTTTCACTAAGAGGCATTTACCCAACCAAATTTTCATAGAGTGAAGTGTTGGTATTTTATTTCCAATAAGTAGTAAATAATCCACATATAATATAAAAACACTACAAAACTCCCACGGATTTTTTTATATAAAATAATCATACACGGTTTTTATGATACCAAACTCATTGATTACATCATCTAACTAGATTTTTGAACTCTTAGAATATTATTTCAATTCATAAATGGACCGTTAAAACTTAAATACCTTATATATATCTTATTTGGTACTTAAAAATATTTGGTTTTTATAAAATACATGTCCTTTACTAAATTCATATTAAGTAAAAAAAATTACATCCATTTGATATATCTTATAATTAAATTAAGGTGTTATGGAAATAAAAAATACGAAATGAATTTATCATCACAATAGGTGAAAATGTTTCTTTATAATCAATTCCATGAATTTTATTATAACTTTTTGAAAGTAGGAATAGTGCATAGGTATACACTCTACCATCCTGGTCATGTTTATTTTAGAGAACCCACTTGAAACCTATGGGTCTTACCCCTTTATATGTATCTTAAATGTTCAAAACATGGTTAGTGTAAATGGATTTCATTTCAAATTTCATGGATTTTAACCATTTTTTATAATCATATCTCTATATCGCCTTTATATGGGTGGTAGGTTCATATCCTATGAACATTAACTCTTCATAATTAGCAATGAGAAATCTATATCTCACAATTTCTTAATGAATCCAACCATACCTTTGAGGTTCTTATGTAACTTGAGTTGGTTCTTATTCTATAACTCTTTTTGAAGTCTATGACAACCCATATTTTAATACACCTTAATTCATGATTTATTATATAAAGGTACACATGATACAATCCCAGGAGATCATGAGTATTAGTTTCTTTGGGAAATTATGTACAGATCACAATAACATGAAATTTGAGTACAACAACATTATTTAAAATCTCTACAATATGCCATTAAAATTCCATTTCTCATCTAAAACTACATGGGATTACCTAGGGATGTATACAAGAAATGGGTGATCTATAAATCCTGGTAAGGGAATAATAAAATAATTTAATAAGGAAAAAAGTACATGTGACTCAATAGTCATTTAAAGGTAATATAATAGGGTGAGAATCATAAACTTGAACATCAAATCATGATATAATATGATAACATAAATACAACATAGGAATGTGGAAACAACATAAAATATGACATCATAAACATAAGTTAAGTATAACTGTAGAGAAATCATAACATAGTGTTCTTAGTATAACCTACCATGAACCATACATGGTGTCTCATGATATAAAAACATTACTCAATTCATTAGAGGGCTGTATAATTTTTGGCTTACCTATCACATTCATATCATGTACAAGCATAAGTGTGCCACATAGATCTTAGAAAAAAAGAATGCATTTCATCAATTTTAATGTTATGATTAAGGAGTGTGGGTTAAATATATATAATTCCAAAATCAATGAAGGATATTTATATATAAGTTAATACCCTTTAGTGGAAATGGGGATGGGTATTCACTACAAAAATGTTTAGTGTGGAAAATCACAGGATAATTTTGGCAGTATAAAAAGGGTACATTAAGTTTCATGGAAGGTTTTAATGGGAGTGAAATGGGTCTATAATCACATGTATATCATAAGGATAGTAATATGGATGTTTAAAAACATATCAAAACATGAACAATTTGAAATAAAAATTCATAATATAAATAATGTGTTTGAATAAGGAGGAGGAGAGGATCCCTTACCATGAGAGGGTGCTTCTAAAAGCATGAGAGGAGCTTATTAAGAGATTGGGGAACCTTGGGGGTTATATAGAGGTAATGTTAGAGTAAATTAAAACTCCAATAGTTTTTAGTGAAGTGAAATGGGAGGTTGGGTTGGTTTTTATAGAAAAATATAGGGGAATTCTTTATTAATTTCTAAACTTAGTTTTGGACTCTATATAATAAATTAATCAAAACCACAAACCTTACCTTGTTTTTTTCCAATTTTTTCTACAAAATAAGATTAGTTTTCAATATTTTATAAATTTAAGAACCTAAATCATTGAAATAATATCCTTGGTGATGTGTAAGTGGGTCACATTCATAAAAGAATTAATTTCAAAACCATAAAATATAATATAGGTTTTTGGAGTACTCATTATGGGTTTATAAAATTAATAAAATAACTTTAAAATACATTATTTTAAATGGTAAACATAATTTTGGTTTTGGATACTCTTTATAGTATTTATTATATCAATTTTGGGCTTTCTTGAAGTCATAATACATACTATATTATATTGTATTTAATTTTTACCCAAAAAATCATTTATATCAAAAAATTATAAAAAATAACAATTGGATATTTTCATTATTTTAATTTCAAAATTAATATTTATTTTGTAAAAAAATTATATAAATATAATAATTTACACTTATAAATTAAAATCCCTATTTATGGAAAAATACTGGTTTTTATGACGATAACAGTTTTCTAACCCTTATAAAAATTATATTTGAATTAATAAAATTATATTATCATTTATATTTATATAAATATTATTTAATAATAATATTTTATTAAAATGAAATTTATTTCAAAAAATCCTGAATTCATCAAAAAGAGTGTCTTGATTGAAACTATATATTTACTAAAAATAAAATTTGTGTTTCATCATATCAAAATCTATTTTTTTTCAAAATCAATGTGGAATTGTTTATAAAGTAATAATAAAAAATTATAAATATAATCATTATTTAATTGAAATTAAAAATATAAAAAATCATACTATTAGAGTCTTGATACATATCTTCATATTACACCAGCATAATCTCTAAGGGTAAGGTGTATATGGTGACACTTTCTTGGGGTGGTTTGGAGAGCATGGTTTGGGCCAAGATCTCAATAAGCTTGAAATTCTACTACAATTTTTTTTCTTGTGCTTTATTTGATTAATCTCTACTTGGTTTTGGTTAAGGAAAAATCATATGATTCTATCTCTCTATGAAGCTTCGATAAATGGGCTTCATTAGGTGTGATCCTACCAGTCGATGTCATCACTTATTTCATCTATGTCAATTGGATTTATCATAACCCTTGATATATAATATTCATAAATATCACTGTACAACTGTTATATTATCAAAAATTATGATTCTTAACAATATTTTAAATCTAATAGGATATAACTTATAATGGACCTAAATAACCAAACTAGTGCATGTGTTTTCTATGGAATCATTAATTAAATAATAATTTATTAATTTGAAAAGGGAATTTCATTTATAAAGTATTGGATCATTAAATTATTCCCCCCCCCCTTTATAAATTTCACCCTAAAAATTCATTTCATATACTAAAACTGATGAGGGTTCTTATATTTTATTTACTCTTTTGTCTAACATGTTGCTTCATCAAACTTGTGGTTCCACCATAGTACGTTGACCAGGTGATTTATCTTGTTTCATAGAACTTTCTATCTATGATCTAAGATCTTCATCGGATACTTATCATATGAAATATAATTCTCCAATGAAACCACATCTGGATTTAGTAAATGTGATGGGTCTAGTGTGAACTTCCTCTAGAGGGATACATTGAACACATCATGTAATTGAGATAGGTTTGTAGAAAGTTATAGTCAATGGGCCACAACTCTGATGCAATCAAGGATATAAAAGAGGCCAATGTATCTTATACTAAGATTTTAATTATTCCAAACTTCATGACTTTATTCCGTGAAGGTTTAATAAGAAATACTTTATCTCTAACCTCAAACTCTAGATCGTGTATATAATTGTATGTATAGATTTTTTTGTGGACTTTGTGTGGATTTCACATGAATTTGAATGGTTTGAAACTTATTTGACATATCTTGGAAAAAATTGGGCCCCATTATCTTATGCTCTCCATCTTCATCCCATCATATCGGAGTCTCACGCTACTTCTCATATAGATCCTCATAAGGTACCATTTGAATGCTATAATAGAAACTAATATTATGTGAGAACTCTGATAGGTAAATGTGTTGATCCCAACTTCCTTCGAAATCCATTAAACATGATCTCAACATATCATATAAATTTTGAATGGTTCTCTCAGACTAACCATCCATATGAGGATGATAAGTAGTATTAAAACTTATCTCTATATCCATCACTTTCTAAAGGATTCTCGGTACTCTTGAGTTAAACCTTGGATCTTGATAAGATATAATAAAGAGTGGCACTCCATGTAGTCTTAACACATATCTTCTATATATCTTGGAAAGTTAGGAAGAGATAAGTATTCTATGACAACAATGAAATGATCTGGATTTATACGGTGATCGACTGCCACCCAAATGGCGTTATTGCCTTTATATTTCCTAGGAAGTCATATGACAAATTCCATGGTTATGTTTTTATATTTACATGCTAGTATAGGAAATGGATTAATATTCCAATTATAATTATATCATTCATGCTTGACCTAATGACATACTAAGCATCAAGATACAAATTCTTCAATCTCCCTCTTCATTTTATCCCACCAGAAGTATTTATTTAGATCTCCATACTTCTTAGTGCTTCCTAGATGAATGTGAATCATCTATAAGTTACCTTTTTAGTTCTGTTTTTATGGGGAAAAAATTTGGGTTCCAAAACTTATATCTCTATCTTTATAAAAGTTAAACTCTAGAATATTCACAACTGTATTCTGTAGAACTTGGTCATCATTTTTTACTTCGTTGATCCTTATAAGAATGAATTTTTGAGTATTTATTTGAGAATTTTAGGGTGAATATACTTTTATTATTCCCAGGTACATCCTTTGTATATCCAAGAAGATTAGATCCCATGCAATCCTCATCATGGATAGGGTTGAAAGATTATTTCTACATAGAGTATATTCCACTTTGTTCACCTCCCTAAGATGGTAATGGATTGAACAATCATAATCCTTGATCAGCTCTAACCACCATCATTGTTGAATATTGAGATCCTTTTGTGTGAATATATACTTTAGGATTTTATGATCCATATAAATGTCACACTACTCCCCCTCGAGATAATTTCTCCAAATCTTCAATGTGAAGATCAATCCATCTAACTCTAGATCATGTGTTGGGAAGTTTGGATAATAGATCATTAATTAGAGGGAGGAATAGTCTATCACTAATTCATCTTGAAAGAGTATACAACCTAATCACTTTTTGGATACATCATTTTATATCACAAATCCTTTCCCACTGGTAGGTAATGTGAATACAGTTGTAGTGATTTGCCTCTTATTTAACTCTTTAAATATATCTTCACATTCATAAATCTAGAAAAACTTGACTATGTTCTATGTTATCTTGGTTATTGGGCTTGAAAACAATGATAAGTTTCCCACAAATCTACTATTATACAAAGATAATCTAAGGAAATGAAGGATTTCTACTAGAGATGTTGGTCAGTAACATCCTTCAACTACCTGTGATTTTTAAAGATCCGTAGATATCCATTTCCTAGTGATAACATTCCATTGGAATATAATGACCTAGGATTTCATACATAGATATTAAATCTTAATATAGTAATATTAAATAGATTTCACAAATACACATCTGAGGATCATAAACGTTTAGCGTCTTAGGATATTAGATACAAAATATTCTTATTTCATGAAATATATTCAACATCACTCAAAAATATCTTCTCACATGGTACTCCTCTTAGGCATACCCTACATAAACCTTTCTTTTTAACCTTGGGAAGGGAAAACAATAAAGGGTGGTCTCAGATGTTCAATAAGGATAAACATAGGAGATATCAATCTATGATCATATGAAATCATAAGATAAACATAATGGTATGTGATCATGAATATAAATTAGTAAGTTCACACCCAAACTATCATATATCATAAACATGATTCATGGAATAAAACTTTATCATTTCAGAAAACAAGGCCCATAAGCGTGAGAAATAATCACAAATCAGTCATTAACTATAATCTCATTTCATAAAAGTGTAGAACCATCATAAGTATAGAAAAACCATTTCATATGTTAAGGTTAACTACCAATACCATCAAAATAGTGGATTGGGACTTATCACTTATTTCCCATTATGGATCAAGATAAACCTATTTCCCATAGTGGATCAGAACACACCTATTTCCCATAATGGATCAATCTCATCGACTTGTTTCCCATTGTTATCTCATGATATATAAATATTTTTCCAATGCATTAGAGGGAGGTATAAGACCCACACATCATATAATGAAAATCATATGTATGTGTTTCATACGATCATAAAACATCCATCATATGATAACCCATGAAATAAAATGTGTTTCATAAACATTTAATCATATCATAATTTGTGGAAAAGATATAGGTTTCATAATCATTTCATCATTCCATCATAGTATAACCCATGAAAAGAAATAGGTTTTATAATAATTTCCTAATGGTATAATTTTTGGTATAGAAACATGTTTCATAAACATCATTCCATTATAAACATAAATCATTCAGAAAATAATAATAACAGTATCCTTGTATCATATCCCCAATAAGGCATAGGTAACATCAACAGATGTCATCTTAGATAGAAAATAATTTTGAAATATCATTTAAAAAAAATTATTAAAGAAAATAATTTTTCTTTGGAATAATTTTTTAAAAATAAAAATTCATAAAATATTTTATAAATCATTTTCTTTGAAAATAACCTTTAAAACTTATAAATGAAGCTTTAAAATCATTTAAAACATTTCTTGAGGAAAATTTCATTTCCATTTGGAAAATGAATTTTTAAAACTAAAAATTTATAAAACATTTTGGAAATAATTTTATTTTAAAATAAACCTTGAAATTTATAAATGAATCCATAAAATAATTATTTTTTATGATGGAAAAAAAATATTTTTCATGTCGTACGTGTTAAAACAAATATTCCTTTCAAATTTTCAGTAAAAGACAAACAGGAATTGTTTGGAAAATAAGAAGAAGACTACTACAAAGAAATTAAAAAAAGTTCAACCATGGATAAAAATGTATTCAGTAATTCATTTGAAAGATTTAAAAACATTTTTGAAAATATTTTTAGAAAACATGATTTTGGAAGAAAATTTATTATTGACCGAAGAGAGAAATAAAGTTAGTTTTCTTTAAAAAACATTCTTTTGAACTCTTGAGTGCATAAATAGAGCAAAATGAATGGGAAACGTGTATTCTCATTAAATAACCATTTTATTAAAAAAATTATGAGTTTATTAAGGGATATATCATAATATTTCATCCTTGGAAGTGTAAATATAAACAATCCTGATAAATAATGAAATTGTATCATAAAAGCCTTACCACTTTGGTAAATTTGGTACGGTAAACCACATGAAAGAGATATAATAAAATGGATATGTAAATCCCAATAATTTTATTGAGAATAATCATAAAATTAATTCATGGTTATTATATACACCACATAAAATAAACACATGGTGAATATGGAATGTGTCTCATATAAAATAAAAGTGAGACAGAAATCCCTTACCATAAGTCCCAAATTCATTCGTACATGTTTAAACCTCATTTATAATAAATATAAGTTAAAAATTAATATATTATATAACCATGATTATATATATCATACCATATATTAATTACTTATTAACTTTTATTACCCTTTTATTAACAATTTCATGTTAAAGTCATGTTTTGGGCAATAACTGCTTTGTTTTTGTGTATATTTTGATTTTTTATTTTTTGTCCTCTTTATTTGATCATGGTTCTATAATCTCCATAATATTAACCATGATATAAATATAATATATATTCATTATATATGTATTTATAGTGATCCATAAAAGTTAGATATTGAAAATTAAATACATTGTTCATGGTTACGGTAGGCGATACGAATGCATGAACGATGTTTCCATTTTCAAAATGGAAAGAAATAAATAAAGTTAAATAATCTATTACCATTAAATAATAATTTTTATGTAATATATATAACAAATATTTTTGAAACTCATCCTTATTACCATCCATGTAAAGCATTAACAAATCACATTGTTTCACGAGGTGATAGTCTGTCGTACACACGAATGACGTTATCGTATTACCATGGAATGGAAGGTAAGAATTCATAAGTAATATAATTATTATATAAACATAATAAAATAATAAATATTATATATAAATAATTAATCCATCATTATATCCATCTATGAGATTTGGTGATGGAAAACTATTAACATCATTTTGCGAAGTTGTAGTCTGTCGTACATGTTTATGATGATTTTGCAACCCATTTGATGGAAGAGGAGAAGGATTTAGGTTATTAAATTAACATTATAACATATAATTATATATAATACACTTATTTTATTATATAAAAATTTTTTAATAACAATTTAATTAGTTGTATTAAGAAATAAAATAAAACTCTCGGTTAGGGATGTTGCCTCTACTTCGGACAACCTCTCTACGTTTACACCAAAGGCATTCCTAGCTTGGATTCATGATGAAATAAAGGCATATAGTATTTAAATAGGGATGTAAGTAAATAATTTTTTTAGGTCCTAGAATAACCAATAGGTTTTAGAAGTGTAAATATGATAGGACAAGGGGTTCCCTTTAATAATTGAGAGAGAGGACTCATAAGGAATTTTTAAAAGAATAAATCATACCCATGATTTTCACATGGAAAAAGGATAAAATGGATCATTATAAAACACTATATGATATAATTTATGAATATAGAAATAAAATTTTATTTTTATAATTTTATAGGTCATTTTACGCTTTATCTTTTTATTTTAAACCCCGGTTAAACCATTTTAACTCTAATTGTGGTAATTAATTTTTATTGTTTTCACTAATAATTTTGAAGAAATAATAATTTTATCTTGTTATATAATATTAATTAAAATTAATAAAAATATTTAATCTATTTTTCCAAAATCCATTCACATAATTGGAAAGTTTTAATTTAAAATTAAACCTATAAATGCGAGGAAAAAGCGATTTTCTAAAAAGAAAATGTTCAAAAGTTTAAAAAGTTTTTATATCAAAATTAAGTATGGAATTTATTCCAATGGTCTAAATTTGATTAATAGACATATAATTGAACTAATTTTACTTTTAAAAACGTATTAAAATAATTTTTAAGTTTTAAGATTCTATAAAATAAATGACAATTCTTAATAAAATTTAGTATTTTCACTATTCATCAAAAAAATTATCTTCATAGAAAATTCTCAAAATTTAACCCAAAGATAATTTTGAAATTATTATTTCAAAAATTAATTTAATTTTTTAAATAAAATTTCTAAAATTGGAAAAAATTAATTTTAAAATAAGTTTGTAAAAGGTGACAAAACTTCTTTTTAGAAAAATACATTTTTTATGCATAAAATTGGATTTATTCTTATCTATTGTATATAAAAAACATAATATAAATGTTAAAAATTGTATTGAATATATAATATATAAATTTAATTAAAATCATTAAAAAGGTGATTTTTTTAATTTATTATGATAAAATATGTTTGTGCGCATAAAATTAGTTTTTAAGAAAAATATTCCCTTTATTTTCAAATGGTTTTTATTTTCATTTATAATTAATATGTCACCAAGTAATTAATTATTTATAAATTTATAAACCATATATATTCATAATTTGGTTAAACCTATTCATACCCACCATTCTAATGGGTAGGTGATAACTATCATATTAAATAATAATATTTTAATAGTATGTCAGGTTTTGTTTAAACTTGGTGTTGAGAGTAATGAAATTTAAACTCAGTGTTGTGAGTAACAAAATTTAAATTATGTGTTACGTGTAATGTAGTATAAACTCATTGTTGTGTGTAACACAAGCTAAACTCAATGTTTCTTGTACTGAAAAATATCAAAAAATTTAAATTTATTTAAAAATATATATTTCACAAAATCTTGGGATGTTACATTCTACCCCCTTTAAAACGAATTTACCCCTAAAAAGTCATCACTTTGGTAATAAAAATTTAGGATACTTCTTACACATTACATCATTAGGTTCACACATGGATTCCTCAAGCTGGTGATTTTTTCAAAAAAAAACTTTGACCAGGTGAGTGGTCTTTTTTATAGCACTTCTCTATATGATCCAGAATGTCAACTGATTGTTCCATATAAGAAAGATCATGCTCTAGTGGTGTGACCTATGAGTTCATTACATGTGAAGGATCGGGTATGTAATTCCTCAAGAGAGGTACATGGAACACATCATGAACCTAAGATAGGTTTGGTGGTAGCACCAAATGAAAATTTGATACCCTAATATGAATAAGTGTTTCAAAGCGACTGATATAGCTAGGGATTAGTATTCCCTTCTTTCTTCCATAAAGAAATTCATAGAAACAACTTCTCACCAACTTAAAATTCTAGGTCATGTTAATACTTATTAGCATGAAATTTATTTCAAATTTTTGTTGTCTTTACATGTTGTTGAATGGATCTAACATTCTCTACCATCTCATCATCTTTCTTAGGTCTCAATAGATTTCTTTATGCAACTTCATTCCAATACATTGGAGTTATACACTTATTTACATTAAGGGATTCATATTTATCCATCTAAATGATAAAGTGAAATATATTCACTACCACAAAACTAGGTTTCCGCAATGCCACCCTTTATTAGCTATTTTTTAGCATTGTTAAAGGGGCCCCCTTTATCAGTGCTTTTTTTAGAAGCGCTCATAATGGGGGGCTTTATCAGCACTTTTTTTTCTAGCGCAGATAAAGCGTATAATTCAAAAAATTATATATTTCATAAAAAATAATATATTGATATATAAGTATATTTATATTAATATAAATATAATATATATTTTTTAAATATTTTTAGATCGATTTGATATGTGGTAGACGCAAAAAGGACACCCGGAGCAGAATTTATAGTAGTTTAGAGGGATTAAGGACCTTTTCTGGTCTTCAAGAATATGATAAGGTTTTCCAATGGTCACTGGATTTTAGGTTTATTCTCAAGCATCGATTTGATATGTGGTAGAGGCAAAACGAACCCCTGGAGCAGAAGTTATGGCAAAACGGACTCCCGGAGCAGAACTTATGACCGTTGGGAGGAATTATGGGACTTTTTGGCCTTGAAGAATGTGATAAGGGGGTCTAGTGGTCACCAGAGTATTGATATTTTCACAAGATTCTATTTTATATGTGGTCGAGTGAAAACAAAAACCTGAAGTATAAGTTATGATTGTTTGAAATTGAGCAACCCTCCTAGCACCAAAAAACCTAAGAAACCCAAAACTCACCAAAATAGCCATAACTTCAGCTCTGGGTGTACATTTGAGTTCCTCAAGTATTCAAAACGAATATTGTGAGATGAGTGAGGACCAAGTCCAATAAAAACCATGAGAAGATCAAAAAAAGGAAGATATGTCAGTTATAACACTCTAAAAAACTCCAACTTCCAACGGGCATAACTTTCGCTCAGGGTGTCCATTTGGGCTCTACCACGTATAAAATCGAAGGAAACGAAGATATATATGAAAAAAGATAAATTTAATAAAGTTTTAGTCACTTTATGAAACCTAAAACTCCAAAAAAATATCATAAGGCCTCCAAAACTTAATTTCTGTGTTCGGTGCCCTGTCAAATTTTTCTTAAAACGGTAATAAATCATGATTTGTGTGTATTTTTGCCTCCTCCACCTGTTATATCATAGTTCATTCTATGATATTACGTTTGACTAGTCACAGATCTGAAACAGACACCCTGATCAGAAGTTATGCCCGTTTTATTGACACTGCCATTTGTTAGGTTTTTCAAGCCCCCATTTATAGCACTTTTGTCATGTCTGTTATTTTTTCAAACAACTATAACTTATGATATACCTATCTGTTAAGCCTCCACCACCTATAATATCAAATCTCGTTTGATGATCTTCGATTTGACTAGTCCTAGAGCTGTAACAAACTCTTAGATCAAAAGTTTTCATCGTTACCCATAGTTTAGGGTTTATTTGACTTTCTGACTATATTTATGAGTTTTGAGGGTTTCTTCATTTTTTACCTATTTTTTAGGTTTTCAGGGATTTTAATCATTTTTCATAATGTACTATTATTTATAATCAAATATATAACAATATATACATATTTTTTATATATTCACACATGAAAATTTAATTTTATAAATAAGTAATTATACATATTTACATATAAAACATATTTCTCAATATATAAGCCTTATCTAAATAAAAACCTAATATCCATTTTATTTAAAATAAAAATATGTGAATATTTATATACCTATATAATGTGTGTGTGTGTGTGTATGTGTGTGTGTGTGTGTGTGTCTGTATTGACAAACTGATATATATTATCTATATATCTAAACATATGTATATACATATTAATATATAATATTTGTAAATATATATAAATATGTATAATTATACTTACAGATACACATATAATATATATATGTGTGTGTGTTTGTTGTATATATGTATTTATTTATTTATAAACACACACAAAAAAGCATATTTTATAAATGTATTTAAAACTGATCTTATAAATATATATTAATATATGAATATATATATTAATATAATTAAATATATATATATATATATAACTATATATATATATTAATATAAATATATATTAATATATGAGTAAATATAACTATATATATATTAATAAATGAAGATCAAAGCAATGTGGTGTAGTGGTAAAGGCTTAGGTGCGAAGGGAACATACAGGTCCCGAGTTCGAATCCAGAGGGAGGTAGGTCGTGTGAATGGGTTGAATAAGGGCTAGCGCAGTTAAAGGGTGGGGGCGCTGTTAAAAAGGCTGGGGGTGGCTACGGCGTGCGTGCTGGGGTGGGGGGCGCTGTTGAAGGGGGGTTCAAGAGTTGTTTAATCCCCTCCCTGGTTTGTATATTTTTTTTTAATGTTTTTTAACTTTTATCAGTACTCTTTTTAGCGCTAATAAAAGGGGACTTTATCAGTTTGTTTCTGAGTGCTGATAAAATAGACCCCCTGTTATCTTCACTAAGATTAACAGTGCTTTTTTAGCACTGATAAAGGCCTTTTTATCGTCGATAAAATCATGTTTTGTGGTAGTGATTGTTGCAAGAAAAATCAACTATAGGAAGGTGTTGAACCCAAACACATTTGAAATCTATATAAAATTACATTAGCATATCCTCTAGGGTTTGAATTGTTCTATCATATTTACCATCTATATTAGGATGATACATAGTGTTAAAAATCAACTCTATATCAAAATATTGCTGAAGACTTCACCAAAACTTCAAGGTAAACTTCAAATCTTGATCAGATATGATTTAATGTACTACTCCATGCATCCTTACCACTTCCGTAATATATATTTTTGGAAATATGATCCAGAAATAAATAGTCTTTAATAGTAATGAAGTGTGTTGACTTCATAAGGTGATTAACTAAAACCCATAATTACCTCAACATCATGGATATGATAAACCCTAAAGGTTACTAATGCCTTTAATCATATGTCTACAAAGTGTAAAGTAATTACTCTTTAAATAACTTTGTCACTAAAACATATACAAAAACAAAGGGTTGTATTACCAAAAAATTCTCTTAAAATATCATTACTCTTAATAAACTCTCATCACATAAATCCACAAAAGGGGTGTCAATGAATTTGAACTTATGATCAACCATAAACTATAAAACCCATGATTGTATCCATAACTCTTAATTTATATTACTTGGAGACATATAAACTTTCAAAACATAATTTACCTTTTATTCCGTATATAAGACCTTATCTTATAACAAAAACATTTCATTGAAATATTGGGTCCATCCTTGTACCGATAGAATATCAAATGTGAATTCATTGTTACAGAATCCATCTATATGGAGATAATCACATGAAATTTCACTAATGGATGAACAATAAGATTTTCATAGGGATCCTTAATACAAAATCAAACATTAAATTACAAATTAAGGAGGGTAGGATATGTGTGACATAATTATAATGATTCACTTCATCCATTATGATTGCATAAGATTTTCTTTTGCCCTTTTTCATTAGAGGTTTTTTGTGGATTATCATCCACATTATCCCTTGGATTGGGGAATTGATTCTCATAATGCCTAAACTCTTTTCACATGAAACACTAGAGTTTGTATGGTGCATTAGTCGGTTTCCTCTTCTCCTCCATTTCATTAACTGGACCATTAATCGCATTTCAACATTCATGGGATTTATGACCTACCTTTCCACATTTAAAGCACCTCCCATTTCCATTCAAGAAAATCCATTGATGCTTCTTCTAAAATTTATGGCATGAATATGGTTGGGATTTCTTTCCACCATTTTCATGTTTCATGAGACTTGATCCTCCTTTTCTTATTAGAAACATAGGAATGGTGGGAATATTCAATTTCCATTTCTACCTTAAGGTTACATCGAATGACTTCTTCATGGATACTAAATTACCTTATAGACAAGTCCTTTCAAAGAATTGGTTTTAGGCCACAAAATAATCAATCAATTTTTCTTTAAAATTTGATGACTGAACCTAAAGCATACCTTGCATGTCATGTAAAATTATCTCCATAGGTACCAATTTATTCATCATTCTTTTTCTTAAACTCAAGGAATTCATTATCCATAATTGTTCATAGAATATGAGGGAAGTACTTACTAATAAATATACCATTAAACTCTTCCCATTCAATTTACTTATTCCCTCATGTTCTTAATATAATTTCCCCATTGATCTGCTTTTTCTTCCAAATGATAAATAGCCAAAATGAATTTTTCATGATCTGAACAATGACGAATGGAAAAAATATTTTCATTGGTAATTATCCATTTCTTAGTAACTGGTGGATTAACAAAACCACTAAAAGAAGGTGGAAATTTACACATGGACTCAATAAAAAGTTATCCCCTCCTTTTCCCATCTGGAAGCTCAACATGATTTATAGCTTGAGAAATTTGTGTCTTCATAAAAACAAGATTTTTCATTCTATATCCCATAAAATTTGGTTACTCATGAGGAAAATCATTGAATTTTACATCATACTCAAAATTAACATGGTTCCTTTTAGTTCCATACATTGACTAAAACCATAAATCATAGTATGAGAAACACTAATCGTGGTGTAAAACCACATAATCATAAAAAATCATTTATAGGATGTCTAAATCATGAAATTATTTTAAATATATGACACCTTAGGCTTAACCTAGGTCATTCATAGTAATTATTTAAATCCTTCATGATGGTTCATTAAGTGTTTGTTAATTTCAAAAGTATATTCCCTAAGAGTGTCAACCCATGAGTGAGGCAAGGCCCGTTTTTGTGCACCAGGTGACTATCAAGTTCGAATAAATACGCCCTTTTTGTAATTATTTCCATTATGTACCTTTGTTCTAGAGCTTCATCCACTTGTATTATCCAAAATGGGATGTAATTTCTTATAAAAACCTTTCTCTATGCTTCACCAAAATTCCAAGATATTTTCCTATATTTATAATTATTCTTTGAGTCTTATCCTTAGAGATATCCCATGTCATGAACCAGATCTGGTCGCATTCAAAACTGGCACCCGACCTAGTCTTTGGCAAGACCCAAAGGGCATTCCTGATCCCCATGGGTTGGAAAAAGTGTCCGGGTATCATATATGAGTGTTTTGTAATGATTTACCTGAGTTTAGAAACATAAGACAACCAAATACAATAAATAAACTGAATCTGAAATTTTACCCCAAACAAGCCTTTAATAAAATTCAGAATTGGGAAACAAGGTTTATACAAAGCCCAAAGACTAAAAAAAATAAAATAAATCCATAATGGACATCCCAAGAACCACCTCAAGGAAAGGTGGAAACACCCTCAATAAATCTTCACAATACCACACCATGAAGGACCGCTATAAACTCGGACCACCAGTTCTAAGAGCTTTACCCAAACCTGCAGCAAACATTACCAAGTCTACTTACATCAAAATGTGTAATTAGGGTGTGTGACAAATCCCAATAGTATTTCACCAAAATTATTCCATGTGATAAACATTTTAAGAAAAAATCATTGTAAGTTTTGTAAATAATAAATGATAGTAATAGTTTCTAAAAGATGCAACATTAAAACTAAAGAGTTTTGAAGTGGCCTATTTTAAAGAAATGAAACTTTTAAATAAAACCAACATGCCACTAAATTTTTCTAGCCAAAAACATCGTATGCCAATAGTGAATATCATATAGTCAATGAGCACAAGTCAGGGGAACACCCCTAGGAAATATCTCATTGTGGGTCCCAGGTACCTCGTATCTCACTGAAAGTAACCATACAAATATCTATTCTTGTGCACACAAGCCACTAGTATTGATCATACCCATAACCTAGTGGTACCCCAAAATTATCATCATCATAGTTTAGTTATTTCTTTCATCACCAAACTTTCTATGTGAAACAGGGGCCAAACCCCATGGCATCACTAGAATACAAGTACACATCCACCCACCTAGATACTCGGGTTTCCCTTTTGTGCTCAAACAAGTTCCACATTTTAAAAATACCATTTTCACATGAATATGCCTTTTCCAAATCACACACACATACAAAAAATCCCACACATACATGTTACATAATACCATTTTCACCTTCAAATTCATTTTATCATCATACTCACATGAAACAGCCCAAAAACATGTTTCACAACCACATCACAATTTAATAAGCCATCTCGAAAAATTATAAAACATTATCAAAAAAAATTACATAAAAAATAACCACTTAATCTTTCAAAAACTCATGTTAAGAACATAAACCCACCCAAACAGTACATAAACACCCTTTTCACACGTTGTGTAACTCATTAAACCATTTAGAATTTTTATAGAACACTTTCAAGAAGCATGACAATGTTTTACACCTAAAACCCATTCAAAAAAACCCTCTTTTAATCCCAAAAGCACACCAAGACCCTACTAAATCATAATTGGAAGCCCAAATAACATTTAGTAAACCACTTGAATATGTTATAAAATAAACCCAAATATTACCACAAGAGTCACACATGGAAAACACCCAATTTAAATAAAAAATGAAACTATAAAATTAAACACATAACCAAATCCATCAAAAATGGTTTTTACACAACAAAAAACATATGAGGAAAATGAAAAATAAGTAAATAAAGCATGATAACTCATCAATAAATTCTTACACATGGAATCACCTACCATTTGTTCTAAAACCCCAAATCTTAGTGTGAAACTTCAACGGCACCACTGTTGCACTACAACGGGATAGAAACGAACCTTGAACCGTAATATTGGAACCAAGAAACACAAAATCAACCCCTAGGTATGAACCCTAGCTGCTGAACAAAAGGTAACTTCAAGAAAAGAAAATAAAACCAAAGGAAGATGGAAGATACCAAGAAGGAATTCACTTACTTGAAAGATCTTGAGGTTTCTCCACCAAAAACCCCTTAAAATGAGTTATAAGGGAGGTTTGGGAAGCTTGGAGTCCTCCCATTACTGCTAGGGTCTAAATGTAGAAGAAATGAGAGGATTTGAGTTTATTCTAGAAGGGAAAATGGGAATTACAAAAAAAAATGAGATGGATAGGGTTGCACGGTTTGGCTCTATGGTTTAACAAATTGTGCGGTCAAACTTTGCGGCATGTTCTAGCCACCCAAAAACATTACATTTTACTCTAAATTCAAGGGGGAATAGAGGGATTCAAGGGAGAAATTTAGGCCAAGGATAGGAGAAATAATACCCAAAATAAAACCACCTTTTCACTATAAGACTCATCAAACTCAATGGTATAAACCACCCCAACAACTTACCCCACAAAAGGTGCCACTAGGAGTGTCACAAATTCAATTCCAAGACACCTCATCCTCATAAATTCCCTTTAAAAAAAGAAAAGTCCAAATACCATCCAATACTTACAAGACTAATGAATTAGATCAAGAACACTCGAGACACCAAATCTAATCCTGAAATTCCTGATAACCAAGAAAAAACCAAGAACCAAAAGAGGATTTGAATCAAAGCATGGAAATTGAAAATATGGGTGTAAAAATTCTCCCCAACATAAAGTTTTATGATCCATGGAAATCCACAAAAATTAAAAATTCAAAAACAAATCCCAAACGATGGACCAACATGGACTCCCTTACCACGTTTTCACCCACCTCCAAAAGGTCAAACACCTCCAGTTGATCAAACAAAGGAAGATAATACTCTCACCAACTAAAAATTACCTCACATACCTGAAATGATCAAACATATTCAAACTAAATCCCAAAAAAAACACCTCAATCACTACCATATGAAGCTCAAGAAATCCACTTGAAATGAACAACAAACCTGAATAATACTACCACAACCTTTCATAAACAAAACCATTAGGCATGCTCCAATCCCACATTTACCAAAGTAAGAAATTTGTGGCTAGATAGATTCAAACGAGACTACCTTCTACCAAGAAAACACAAAGGAAAAAACTGATTCCCTGATACGGGGGTTACCCAAATAGACTTCCCACCACAAGGGATAACTTAATATATGGGACATAATCAGGACACCAATTGGGGGAGGCCCAAATGGTATCCCCAGCACAAGGGGTAAACTAACATTAGACTTTTTCCAAGAGAACTTACATGATACCCATGATGGGTATTATCACCATAAGAACAAACCATCATAACTGACCAGTATGGTCCAGCACGAAAAGATCCCAAAATTTAAAGATTTGGCATGACCGCATGATTAGTTCGCACTATTTGGGAAAATGTGCGCTAACCGTGTTGATCATTCTGTCCAAAGGAAAAGCCTCGCATAGTTACATGGGCTGAGGCGCACAGTCATGCGGAGGCTATGCGATAGCAACTGTCTCTTATCGCACGGTTTCCTAGATTGTCACACGTTTACTACTAACCGTGCGCAAACTGTGATCTTCAATATTTCTATCCCAAATTTCATCTTTTTCTCTAAAATTTAAAAGGAAACCCAAGGGAATAACATGAAATCGGGCTATAACATGGAAATAAGGTCCTTCCATCTCTACCACCAAATGGTAACAACTAGAACAAGATAATGACACCAGAGGTTTAAACTATTCTCATCTTTCATACTAAGGAAAGGAATTAAACCAAAGGTTTTAATGACCCGGGGACTTCCTAGACTATGCGCCATCTTCAATCTGGGGCCAATGGGTAGATATCAAATGATTAAAGAATCTCTGGACCCACTGTTAGGATTTAGAAAATCCTGAATGGAATTTCTTCTTTCGTTGCCACAAACAACTACACCGAGATCCCAGATGGGTTCAATGAGACAAAACACACTCCAACCTTACTTTACCATAGCAGAACATTTTACCGAAACAAGGTATTAGAATATGCACACACATCCCCCTTTGTTTCTTAATATTAGAAATATAAATAGGAAAGGACATATGGAAACACCTTCCTCTAGAACATAGGATTTTGGAATTCCCTAAAGGGAGACACTCATCTTAAAAAATACAGACTCTCATAAGATTTCACAACATTCACCCTTACAGTCAAACGAAAACACGACATCGCAAGGCATCACCAAACATGACCATTGGAGCTAATAAGAAAACACAATGAGAAGGACCTTATGCTGAGTCCCAAACAGAACATGATTCCAGAAAGTGGCCATAATAGCCACTCTTGGAAAGATTTTCCAAACTGGTGGCCTAACATGAACTATTACTTCGATGAGACTAACTAAAGACCCAAAGTCCCTTTAAGACATTATTCTACACAAACAACCCTGAATAGCATTCACCTTCAACGAATTAGGAAACTTTTGAAACTAAGGTCTATTTCAACCTCCCATAACCACTCTCCCTCTACAAGGGGATCTACATAACCAAAAAAAAGAGGGGTAAACTCAATCTCCAAATCTCAAGAAGAAATTCCTTATGTTGATCAACTCAAGGATCATCCAATGACGAATTTCCATGGGCCACACATCAGTCATGCATTAACTCTTTATGGGGGAATACCCGAGCCAACAATAAAACCCAAGGACCCAACCAAGTTGGTATTTTGGTCACAAAATACCACAAATCATAACTGAACATAGGAGGGGATCCACCGCATTATCCTCCCTAACCTTTTCTCAAAAGAGACCGCTAACCAATGCTTCATTTCAACTTATCGACAAAACACCAACCCAAAACATCTTTTAAACAAGAGGGATTGTTGAACTCGAAAAATCCCATAATAAAAATCCCAAAAACACATAAGACACACCTCCCAACCACACATTATCAAAAAACAACACTTTCCTTCAAAATAATTCTTAAAAAAACAATGTTGGTGGGTTGCGCATTTACCAATTATATATCATGAGCCTCACACATGCATGTTTACATGCCACACCGGGAACCCACCTCATATCCATCCTGACACTCATCTAGTCGTTCCATTAACCATCCATATTCCCATATAAACCCATGCATATGGTCACCCTTAAGAACACCAAATATCAAAACCAAACCTTTCCTCTTTTCAAAATCAAAACATTTTAACCACACTTTCCCTTTCTCAAAACTACTAACCATAAAATCAAAACCCAATTTTCATCTTAAAACCCAATTTATAAAAGCACCCATAATTCAATAAATACTCACTTTCATTCCCTACACAACCATTTCAAAACACTTCAACCCATTTCAAAAAACTTCTAATTTCATGAAAAACTCCATTTCATACATCTCTATTTAATTAAGAACTCAACTCTTCTCATTTCAAAACAAGGTTTTAAAATTTCATAAAACTTTTCAAATTATCAGTATTTACCAAATCAAAATACATCTTCAACCCCCACACATAAATTCTAGAACACTTAATTAAATTAAAAACATTTTTCGATGGTTTAGAAAATTATACTAGAAACCCATTTTCACAACCCCCTTTAACAAAATTCATACATTCAAAAGAGGTGTAAACACATAACTTACCCTTTCAAAATAATTATAAAATTTCATTTCTATAATTTCAGAAATAAAACCATTTTCACTTTAATAGAAAATTATTTCACAAAAAACCGCACTCCTTAAAATCTAGTCATTTTTTTCTTTAAAACCCAAGTTTCCAAGATTCCAAAACAAAGAGACACAAGACAATGTGAGAGGAAACTAGTGTCGATAGGTGACTTTGACATATGTTTGGTGGCCATATTCCAATAACTTCACTATCACAGAGAGTGTTTTGGGGAAATATCCTCGACTCCACATGGCTTTTCAGGCCCTGCTAGCTCACTCAAACCATGGACCCAACTCACTTTTCATTTCCCCCAATCATCAATGAACCATGAGAAATAATGAACTCACATAAAACACAACATCCCATGGTGACTTGAATCCCGTCACAAGGTGTGCTTTCCAGGCACCCTACTCATAATCAGAATGTCAAGTCCCGAAAATCCTAGCTCTGATCTAACCTGACTCTTACCCCAAAATAATAAGACCCAAAAGAGTGAACCTTCACTAATACCATTTTTTCATGACCCATATATAGTCACCTTCAAAACTGGCACCTGACTCGGTCCGTGGAAAGACCCAAAGGGTTTTCTTGATCCCCATGGGTTGGTACAAGTGTCTGGGTATCATATATGAGTGTTTGGGAACGATCTTCCTGAGTTCAGAAACATAAGAAAACCAAATACAATAAATAAATTGAATCTGAAATTTTACCCCAAACAAGCCTTTAGTAAAATTCAGAATTGGGAAACAAGGTTTATACAAATCCCAAATACTAAAACAAAATAATAAAGACAAAATGGACATCCCAAGAACCACCTCAAGGCAAGGGGGAAATTTCCTCAAGAAATCTTTACAATACCACACCATGAAGGACCGCTAGAAACCCAGACCACTGGTTCTAAGAGCTTTACCCAAACCTGCAACAAACATTACCAGGTATAATGACACCCAAAGGTGTAAGTAGGGTGTGATCCAAATCCCAGTAGGATTACACTAAAATGATTCCATGTGATAAACATTTTAAGACAAAAATCATTTCAAGTTTTGTAAATAAGAAATGCTAGTAATAGTTTCTAAAAGATGCAAAATTAAAAATAAACGGTTTTGAAGTGGGCTATTTTAATGAAAGGAAACTTTTAAATAAATACAAAATGATACTGAATTTTTTCACCCAAATACATTGTATGCCGATAGTGAAAATCATATAGTCAATGAGAACTAGTCACGGGAACACCCCTAGGCACTAGCTCATTGTGGGTCCCAGGTGCCTCATATCTGGGTAAAAATAACCATACAAATATCAGTTCTCGTGCACACGATCCACTAGTAGGGATCATACTCATAACTTAGTATTCCCCCAACATCATTATCATCATAGTTTAGTTATTTTTTTCATTGTAAAACATGTTATGTGAAACAGGAGCCAAACCCCATGGGATCACTAACATACTAGTACACATCCACCCACCTAGATACCTGAGTTTACCTTTTGTTCTCAAACAAGTTCCATGTTTTAAAAATACCATTTTCAAATGAAGATTACTTTTCCAAATCACACACACACAACAAAAATCCCACACATACATGTCACATAATACCCTTTTCACCTTCAAATTCATTTTATCCCTATACTCACACGAAATAGCCCACAAAAATGTTTCACACCCACATCACAATTTAATAAATCATATCAACAAATTATAAAACATTATCAAAACGTTTGACATCACAAATAACCACTTTATCTTTAAAAATCCATTTTAAGAATATACACCCACTAAAATAGTGCATAAACACCCTTTTCACACTTTGTGTAACTCATTAAACCATTTAGAATTTGTATAGAACACTTTCAAGAAGCATGATAAGGTTTTGCACATAAAACCCATTAAAAAATCCTATTTTAAACCCAAAATAAAACCAAGACCCTACCAAAGCAGAATTGGTATCCCAAAAAACATTTAATAAACCACTTGAATATGTTATAAAATAAAATCAAATATTACCACAAGAGTTACACATGGAAAACACCCAATTTAAAGAAAAAAATAAACTATAAAATTAAATGATTCACTAAATCCATCAAAAATGGTTTTCAAACCACACACAACATATGAGGAACATTAAAAATAAGTAAATCAAGCATGCTAAATCATCAAGAAATGCTTACACATGGAATCACAAATCTTGGTGTGAAACTTCAACCACACCACTGTCACGCCACAATGGGATGGAAATGAACCTTAAACCATAATATTTGAACCAAGAAACACAAAATAAAACCCTATGTATGAACCCTAGTTACTGGAAAAAAAGAATTTTCAATAAAAGGAAAGAAAACCAAAGGAAGATGGAAGATACCAAGAAGGAATTCACTTACTTGAAATATCTTGAGGTTTCTCCACCAAAACCCCTTCAAAAATGAGTTCCAATGGTGGTTTGGGGAGCTTGGAGACCTCCCATGGATGCTAGGGTCAAAATGGGGAAGAAATGGGTGGATTTGGGTTTATTCGGGAAGGGAAATGGGAATTAAAAAATGTTTTTAATGAGCTGGATAGGGTTGCACGGTTTGGCTGCATGGTTTAAAAAACCGTGCGGAAAAACCGTATAGCCAGTTCTGGCCACCCAGAAACATACCATTTTGCTCAAAATTCAAGGGGGGATAGGGGGTATTCAAGGGGGAAAGATAGTCCATGTATGGGGGAAATAATACCCAAAATAAAACCACATTTTCACTACAAGACTCATCAAACTCAATGGTATAAACCACCCCAACAACTTACCCCCCAAAAGGTGCCACAAGGAGTGTCACAAATTCTATTCCAAGACACCTCATCCTCATAACATCCCTTTAGAAAAAGACAAGTCTAAGTAACATCCAATACTTCCAAGAATAATGAATTAGATCAAGAACACACGAGACACCAAATCCAATCCTGGAATGCCTGATAGCCAAGAGAAAACCAAGAATCAAAAGAGGATTTTAAACAAAAAATGAAAATTGAAAATATAGGTGTGACAATTCTCCCCACCATAAATCTTTCCACCCCCAGAAAGACACAACAATGCCAAATCCAAAAACAAATCCCAAACAATAGACCAAGACTGAATACCTTACCACGCTTTCACCCACCTCCAAATGGCCAAACACCTCCAGTTGATCAAACAAAGAAAAAGAATACTCTCACCAACCAAAACTTACCTCACATGCCTAAAATGATTAAACATATTCAAACTAAAACCAAAAACAAAACACCTAAAACACTACCAGATGAAGCTCAGGCAATCCACCTGAAATAAACAACGAACTCGAATAACACTACCACATCCTTACTTAAACAAAACCATTGGGTGTTCTCAAATCCCACATTTACCCAAGTAATAAATTGGTGTCTAGATAGATTCGAATTAGACTACCTCTTACCAAGAAAGAACCAAGGAGAAAATTGATTCACCGATATAGGTTTGACCTAAATGGACTTCCCACCACAAGGAAAAACTTAATTTATGAAACAGAATTGGGACACTAATTGGGGGAGTCCCGAACAGTCTCCTAAGCACAAGGGGTAAACTAATATTATACTTTTTCCAAGAGAACTTACGTGAGACTCATGATTTCTCTCCCCACTATAAGAACCAGCCATCTTAACTAACCAGCATGGGCCAACATGAAAATACCCCAAAATTTAAAGAGTTGGAAGGAATGTACGATTTGTCTGCACGGTTTGGGAAACCATGCACTAACAGTATAGAGCATTCTATCCAAAGGGGAATCTTTTCACAGTTACATGGGCCGAGGTGCACGGAAGTGCAGAGGTCGTGTGGTAGCTACTGTCTCTCATCACATAGTTTCTAGGGTTGGAACATGGTTACTACTAACCATGCGCAAACTGTTCTCTTCAATATTCCTAGCCCAAATTTCATCCTTTTATCTAAAAATTCAAAGGAAACCCAAGGTAATAACATGAACTAAGGCTATAACATGTAAATGAGGTCCTCCCACCTCTACCACAGAATGGGAACAACTAGAACAAGATGATGACACCAAAGGTTTAAACTATTCACATATTTCATACTGAGGACAAGAATTAAACCAAAGGTTTTAATGAACCGGGTATTTCCTTGACTCCATTCCAGCATCACTCCAGGGCCTATGGGAGGATCTCAAATGATTAAAGTATCTTCGGCCTCATAGTCAGGCTTTAGAAAACCATGAATGGAATTTCTTCTTCTGATGCCACAAACAACTACCCTGAGATCCCAGATGGGTTCAACGAGACATAACACACTCCCAAATCACTTTACCATAGCTCAAAATTTTACCTAAATAAGGACTTAGAATATGCACACATATCACCCATTGTTTCTTCATATTAGAAATATAAATAGGAAAGGACTTGTGGAAATGCCTTCCTCTATAACATAGGATTTCAGAATTACATAAAGGGAGACAAGCATTTGAAAAAACAGATACTCTCATAAGATTGCACAACCTTCACCCTTACAGTCAAACGAACACACGACATCTCAAGGCGTCACTGAACATGACCATTGTGGATAATAAAAAAACACAATAAGAGGGAACTTATGTCGAGTCCCAAACAGAAAACAAATCCATAAAGTGTCCATAACCGCCACTCTTGGATAGATTTTCCACACTTGTGGCATAACATGAACTCTTGCTTCTATGAGACTGACAAAAGACCCAAAGGCCCTTTAAGACATAATTCTACACTAACAACCCTGAACTTAATTCACCTTCGACGACTCAGGAAACTTAAGAAACTAAGGTATGTTTCAACCTCCCACAACCACTCTCCCTCTACAAGGGGATTCACATAATTGAAAAATAATAGGGGTAAACTCAATATCCAAATATCAAGAATAAATTCTTTATGTTGATCAATTGGATGATCATCCAACGATGAATCACCATGGGCCACACACATCATTCATTCATTAACTCTTTATGGGGGAGTACCCTAGCCAACAAGAAAACCCAAGGACCCAACCAATCTCTTAATTTGGTCACAACATACCACAAACCAGAACCGAACACATGAGGGGATCCACCACATTAGCCTCCCAAACCTTTTCTCAAAAGAGACCACTGACCAATGCTTCATTCGAACATATCGACGAAACACCACCCCAAAACATCATTTAAAAAATAGGGGTTATTGAACTCAAAACATTCCATAATAAAAATCCCAAAAACACATAATCCACACCTCCCAACCATAAATTATCAAAACACAACACTTTCCTTCAAAATAATTCTTAAAAAATAGTGCTGGTGGGTTTCTCATTTACCAATGATATCTCATGAGCCTCACACATGCATGTTTACATGCCACACCAGGAACCCACCTCATATCCATCCTAACACTCATCCAATCCTTCCATTAACCATCCATATTCCCAAATAAACCCATGCATGTGGTCACCCTTGAGAACACCAAACACCATAACCAAACCTTTCCTCTTTTCAAAATCAAAACATTTTAGCCACACTTTCCCTTTCTCAAAACTGCTAACCATAAAATCAAAACCCAATTTTCATCTTAAAAACCAATTTATAAAATCACCCATAATTAAATAAAAACTCACTTTTATGCCCTACATAACCATTTCAAAACATTTGAACCCATTTCAAAACACTTTTAATTTCATGAAAAACTCCATTTCATAAATCTCTATTTAATTAAGAACACAACTACTCTCATTTACAAAAAAGGTTCTAAATTTTCATAAAAATTTTCAAATTATTAGTAGTTACCAAATCAAAATCCATCTTTAACCCCCACACATAAATTCTAGAACACTTAATTTAATTCAAAACACTTTTTAATGGTTTAGAAAATTCTACTGGAAACGTGTTTTCAAAACCCCCATTAACATAATTAATACATTCAAAAGAGGTGTAAACACATAATTTAACCTTTAAAAATAATTCTAAAATTTCATTTCTATACTTTAAGAAATAAAACCATTTCCACTTTACTATAAAATAATTTCACAAAAATTCAAACTCCTTAAAATTGAGTCATTTTTTCTTTAAAACCACATTTCCAAGATTCCAAAACAAAGAGACACTAGACAATGTGAGAGGAAACTAGTGTCGGTGGGTGACTTAGACATATGGTTAGCAGCCATATTCCAATCACTTCATTTTCATAGAGATTGTTTTGGGGAAATATCCCTAGATCCACATGGATTTCCAAGCCCAGCGAGTTCACTGAGACCATTGACCCAACTCTCTTTTCATTTACCCCAACCATCAAGGAACCATGAGAAATAATGAACTCAGATAAAACCCAACATCCCATGGTGAATTGAATCTCGTCATGAGGTGTGTTGTCCAGGCACCCTACTCGTAATCATAATGTCAAGTCCTGAAAATCCTAGCTCTAATCTATCCTGACTCTTTCCCCAAAATAACAAGACCCAAAAGAGTGAACCTGCTCTGATACAATTTTGTCACGAACTAGATCTAACCGCCTACAAAATTGGTAGCTGACCCGGTCCGTGAAAATACTAGAAAGGTGTTTCTGATCCCCATGGTTTGGAAAAAGTACTCAGGTATCATATGTGAGTGTTTGGAAACGATTTACCTAAGTTCAAAAACATAAGACAACCAAATACAATAAATAAACTGAATCTGAAATTTTACCCCAAACAAGCCTTTAATAAAATTCAGAATTGGAAAACATGGTTTATACAAATCCAAAAGACTAA
Organism: Viscum album; assembly: GCA_963277665.1. NCBI lineage: Eukaryota > Viridiplantae > Streptophyta > Magnoliopsida > Santalales > Viscaceae > Viscum > Viscum album. The sequence continues at coordinate 66,881,148 of OY728127.1, read as the reverse complement.
AATAAAAGAATAAATACAAAATTTATATCCCAAGAACTACCTCAAGTCAAGGGGGAAACACCCTAAATCAATCTTCACAATACCACACCCTGAAGGACCGCTAGAAACCCGGACCACCAGTTCTAAGAGCTATACCCAAACCTTCAACAAACCTTACCAAGTTTACTTACACCTAAAGGTGTAAGTAGGGTGTGATCCAAATCCCATTAGGATTCCACCAAAATTATTTTTTGAGATAAACATTTTAATACAAAAATCATTGCAAGTTTTGTAAATAAGAAATGCTAGTAATAGTTTCTAAAAGATGAAACGTTAAAACTAAACAGTTTTGAAGTGGGATATTTTAAAGAAAGGAAAATTTTAAATAAAACCATCATGATACTGATATTTTCCATCCAAAAACACCGTATGATGAGATTAAACATCATATAGTCAATGAGAACTATTCACAGGAACACCCCTTGGCACTAGCTCATTATGGGTCCTAGGTACCTCTTATCTCAGTGAAAGAAACCATACAAATATCTGTTCACGTGCACATGGGCCACTAGAAGGGATCATAACCATAATCTAGTGGTCCCACAACACCATCATCATCATAGTTTAGTTATTTTTTTCATCATTAAACTTTCTATGTGAAACAGTGGCCAAACCCCACAGGATCACTAAAATACTAGTACACATCCACCCACCTAGATACCTTGGTTTCCCTTTTGTGATCAAACAAGTTACACATTTTAAAAATACCATTTGCACATGAATATGCCTTTTCCAAATCACACACACACAACAAACATCCCACACATACATGTCACATAATACCCTTTTCACCTTCAAATTCATTTTATCACCATACTCACACGAAACAGCCCACAAACATGTTTCACACCCACATCACAATTTAATAAATCATCTCAATAAATTATAAAACATTATCAAAATGGTTGACATCACAAATAACCACTTTATCTTTCAAAAACTCGTTGTAAAAACATAGACCCACCAAAAATGTACATAAACACCCTTTTCACACTTTGTGTAACTCATTAAACCATTTAGAATTTTTATAGAACACTTGCAAGAAGCATGACAAGGTTTTGCACCTAAAAACCATTCAAAAAACCCTCTTTTAAACCCAAAATCACACCAAGACCCTACAAAATTAGAATTGGAAGCCCAAAAAACATTTAATAAACCATTTTAATATGTTATAAAATAAACCCAAATATTATCAAAAGAGTTACATATGGAAAACACCTAATTTAAAGAAAAAATGAAACAATAAAATTAAACGCTTAACCAAATCCATCAAAAATGGTTTTCTCACCACACAAAACATATGAGGAACATGAAAAATAAGTAAATAAATCATGAAAACTCATCAATAAATTCTTACACATGGAATCACCTACGATTTGTGCCAAAAACCCCAAATCTTGGTACGAAACTTCAACCGCACCACCGTCGCACCATAATGGGATGGAAATGAACCTTAAACCATGATATTTGAACCAAGAAACCCAAAATAAACCCCTAGGTATGAACCCTAGCTACTGGAAAAAAGGGAAGTTTAAGAAAATGAAACAAAACCAAAGGAAGATGGAAGATACCAAGAAGTAATTCACTTACTTGAAAGATCTTGAGGTTTCTCCACCAAAAACCCCTTCAAAATGGGTTCTAATAGAGGTTTGGGGAGTTTAGAGACCTCCCATGGCTCCTAGGGTCGAAATGGGGAAGAAATGGGTGGATTTGGGTTTATTCCAGAAGGGAAAAATGGAAATTACAAAATGTTTTTAATGAGATAGATAGGGCTGCATGGTTTGGCTGTACGGTTTAACAAAATGTGCGTCCAAACCGTGCGGCCTGTTCTGGCCACCCAAAAACATACCATTTGGCTCTAAATTCAAGTTCGGATAGGGGGATTCAAGGGGGGAATATAGGACAAGGATAGGGGAAATAATACCCAAAATAAAACCACATTTTCACTACAATACTCATAAAACTCAATGGTATAAACCACCCCAACAACTTACCCCACAAAAGGTTCCACTAGGAGTGTCACAAATACAATTCCAAGACACATCATCCTCATAACTTCTGTTTACCAAAATACAAGTCCAGATAACATCCAATACTTCCAAGACTAATGAATTAGATCAAGAATACCCGAGAGACCAAATCCAATCCTAGAATACCTAATAACCAAGATAAAACCAAGAACCAAATGAGGATTTGAAAAAAAACATGGAAATTAAAAATATGGGTGTGACATCCCTAGAAATATGACTAGAAATAAACTTAGGAGTATCCATATGGATATAACTAAATTTTTTCTAATACTAATATCCAAATATTTACAAAACCTTTCCTTTGATACTGAATATAACAACCCAGGATTTCATACATAGATCTAACATCTTAATAAATGAATATTCAATACATTTAACAAATACACATCTGAAGATCGTAAGGGTTTAGTTACCTTGGAGACTAGAAACACTATATTCTTATTTCATGAAATATCTTCAAAATCTCCCAAAAATATCTTCTTATATAGTATTCCTCTTAGGCATACCCTACTTAAACCTTTATACATAACCTGGGTAAGGAAACATAAGAAAGGGTGAGGGCAGATGCTCCGTAAGGGTAAACATAGGATATATCAATCTATGATCATATGAAATATTAATATAATTATAAGGGTATGTGATCATTAACATAAATTATTAAGTTCATGCCTAACCTATCATAGATCAAAAACATGAGTTTGGAATAAAACTTAATCATTTTAGAAAACAAGGCCTAAGAGTGATAAATCGTCATAAACCCATCATTAACCATAAGTGCATTTCATAAAATTTTGGCACCATCATAAATATAGAAAACCCATTTCATATGTCAAGGTTAACTATTAAGACCATCAACATAGTGGATCAAGACTTATCACCTATTTTCCATTGTGGATCAGGACACACATGTTAACCATAGTCTATTTGGATGGTCTTATTTCCCATAGTAGACCAATCTCGTCTACTTGTCTCCTATTGTTATCTCATGTGATATAAAGATTTACCTAATGAATTATAGGGAGATATAGTTCTCACCCATCACATAATAAAAAATATACATATGTGTGTCACAAGATCATAAAACATTCATCATATCATAACCCATGAAATGAAATGGGTTTCATAAACATTTCATTGTATCATAACTTTTGGAAAAGATATAGGTTTCAAAATAATTTCATCATTCCATCAAATCATAACTCATGAAAATAATTGAGTTTCATAAGAATTTACTTATGGTATAACCTGTGAAAGATAAATAGGTTTCATAAACATCATGTCATCATAAACATCAACCATTAATATAAAGAATAAGAATGGTATCCTTGGATTATATCCCCAGTAAGGCATAGGTAACATCAACAGATGTCATCTTTGATGCAAAATTATTTTCAAATATCATTTAACACATTTCTTGAGGAAAATAACATTTATTTGAAAATAAATTTTTAAAACTAAAAATTTATAAAATATTTTTTAAATTGTTTTCTTTGAAAATAACCTTGAAAACTTATAAAGGAATCTTTAAAAATAATTTAAAACATTTCTTGAGGAAAATATCCTTTACATTTTGAAAATAAATTTTTAAAACTAAAAAATCATAAAACATTTTTGAAATAATTTTATTTGAAAATTGAAATTTAAACTTATAAAGGAATATTTAAAATAATGATTTAGTCATAACGGTGAAAAATACAATTCATTTCATACACATTAAAATAAATATTCTTTTCACATTTTCGGAAATATCCAAACAGGAATTGTTTAAAAAATGGAATGTAGATTCATTTAAAAAAATTAAAAAAAAAACAAAAATGGGTAACAATATATTTAATAAATCATTTTTATGATTTAAAAACATTTTTTAAAACATTTTTCGAAAATATGATTTTGGAAGAAAATGGATTTTTAGCCAAAGAGAGAAAATAATGTTGGTTTTATTTAAAAAAAATATTTTTAGAACTATTGAGTACACAAAGAGAGTAAAATGAATCGAAACATGTATTATCATGACATGACCATAATATAATAAATTTCATGAGTTTCTTGAGAGATTTATTATAATATTACATCATTAGAAACATAAACAAAAACAATCCTGATAAACGATCAGATAGTGTCATAAAACCTTTACCACTTTGGTAAATTTTGTACTATAAACCCCATGAAAAAGAGATAATTAAATGGATATGTAAATAAAATTAATTTTTAAAATAATAATAATAAAATAAATTCAAATGAATTATATACATCACATGAAAGAAACACATGGTGAATATGGCATGTGTCTCAGAGAAAATAAAAGTGAGATGGAAATCCCTTACCATAAGTCTCAACTTCCTTCGCACACGTTCAAATATTCTGTATAATAAATATAAGTGTATTATAAACCTATTAAATAACCAAAATTATATATATCATACCATATAATATTTACTAATGACCTTTTATTACCCATTTATTAACAATTCCATGTTAACGTCATGTTTCAGGCAATAACTGCTTTGTTTTTCATGTATGTTTTGTTTTATTATTTTTGGTCTTCTTAATTTGGTCATGATTACATAATATACATAATTTTAACCATGATATAAATATCATACATATTTATTATATATTTACTTATAATGATCCATAAAATTTAGATATAGAAAAAGAAATCCACTGTTTATGTAGATGGTAGGTCGTATATATGGGTGAAATTTGTTTCTATTTTCCCAATGAAAAGAAAGAAATAAAATTAAATAATAACTTAACATTAAATAATAATTTTTATTTAATATAAATCAAAAAAATTCAAGAAAATTTTCCTTATTACCTTCCATGTAAATATTGAACAAATCACATTGCTTCATGAGGAGGTAGTTTGTCATACACACGAACGACATTATTGTCTTCCCATAGAATAGAAGGTAATAATGAATATTTGATATCATGAATACATAAGAATAATAATATAATAAATATAATATATAAAAAATAAATCCATAATTATATCCACCTATTAGAGGTTATGATGTAAAATGAATAACACTTGTTCGTGTGGCGGTAGTCTGTCGTACACAGGAATGATGATTTCATAACTCATTTGATTGAAGAGGAGAAGGATTTAGATTATGAAATTAACAAAATAAAATATTATTATATTTAATATAATTATTTTATTATACAATAATTATTTAATAATAATTTAAGGAGGTGTATGAAGAATTAAAATAAAACGCTTGGTTAGGGATGTTGCCTCTTCTTCACACAACCTCCCTAGGTTTACACAAAACTCCTTCCTAGAATGGATTCATGATTAAAAAAAGTCCTATAAGATGTGAATAAATATGTAATAAAAATATTTTTTCATTTATTTTCTGAACCAAGAGTTTTTATATGTGTTAATAGGAGAGGATCAGGGGTTCTCTTTTATAAGTGCGGTAGAGGGAACACATGGAATTTTTGAGAAGAACAAAGTGTACTCAAATTTTTTACATTTAAAAATGATCCAAATTGGATAATTAAAAAAAAATATGATATAACTTCTAAATATTTCAATAAAATGGGGTTTTTACAATTTTATATTTCATTTTACCCCTTATCTTTATAATTTAACCCACTGTAAAACTGTTTTATCCCTAACTCTGCTAATTAATTTTTACTATTTTCGCTATTCATTTGGAAAAAAAATTAATTTGAAATTATTAATAATATTAATTATTATGAATAAAAATATGGAATCTTTTTTTCCAAATTCCATTCATATAATTGTAAAATTTTAATTTAAAATTAAACCCGCATATGTGATGAAAAAGCGGTTTTCCAAAGAGAAGATGTTCAAAAGCTAAAAAAGTTTTTATATCAAAATTAAATATGAAATTTATTAAAATGACATAAATTTTATTAATAGATATAAAATATAACTAATATAACCATTAAAAACAAATTAAATAGATTTTGAAGTTTAAAATTTCTTTCAAAGAAATTACAATTCTTAATAAAAACTAATATTTTTTACTATTCATCAAAAAAATTATATTTTTAGAAAATTATAAAAAACAACCTAATATAATTTTTACATGATGGTTTCAAAAATTAATTTTATTTTATAAAATAAATTTTCTAAAATTGGAAAAATTAATTTTAAAATAAGTGTGCAAAAGGTGATGAAACTACTTTTTAGAAAAATGCAGTTTTTAAGGATAAAATTGGATTTATTTTTATCACTTGTCTAGAAAATACATAAGATAAATATTAAACATTTGATTGAGTATATAATTTATAAATTTAGTTAAAATAATTCACCAAAAGTTATTTATTTAATTCATTGATATAAAACATGTTTTTGCGCATAAAAATAGATTTTCAGAAAAATATTTCCTTTATTTACAAATGGTTTTATTTTCATTTATAATTAATTAGTCATTAAGAAATTAATTATATATACATGTTTAAACCATATATTTTATTGTGAAAACTCTATGGTGTTTTTCGCATAAAATAGTTTCACAACGGTGCCATGTTGATCCCTTTTCATTTTGTTGAGGTGAACACTCTATGGTGTTTTGACTATTTTTGGTTCGTGATGACATGGTGTTGGTGATCTTTGATGGCTTTGACAGAATCTGAAAGTCTCTGATGACTGGTGTGGTGCTCGGATGGTGGCGACGATAGTAGTGAGTATGGAGATGCCGATGGTGGTTCATCATAATGGTGATGTTGGTAGGAGATGAGACTCAGTTGATGCAGTTGATGATGAAAGAAAATTTGATGGGAATGATGGCTGAGCTATAGACCCGATATGAAGAAAGAGGTGGAGTGTGGCTCATCTTATGGCACATAGCATTTTTTCAAATTTTGGATTTCATGATTTTGGGTGTTATGGTTTTAAATTTTGAACTCATTTACATGGTGGATGTTTTTGAATTGTGGTATATGTTGTACTATGGTTTGGATTTTGCTATGTCTGGTTCCCACTAACCCATAAAGTGGTTTTTTCATAAAATACAAAAAAAATGAATTATATTAATACTTATCAACCATATATACTAATCTCTAATTTTATTATAGTTAAAACCTATTGGGGATAACAGTATTATTATCATGAATTATTCCATAATCTATAACATAGATAAGTATATGAGTGAGTTTCATGTATTATATCTTTTCATCAAAAAAATTAATGAAAGTACTCCCACTAAAAATGATAACCCCAAACATAATATGTATTTAGTGATCCAAGATCTATATTTCACTAAGTATTGATACTTATTTAGTGTTTCTATCACCACATATTTATTTAAGTAGGGAAAAATTACAATCATAAAAATTATGATTCTTGGAGAGTTGAGTAGGAAACACTTTTCTCAAATCTGTCATATAGAAAAAAATCAACTCTATTCCTTTATTATCCTAACTCTTAGGATTTCAAATATAAGTGTCACCCATGGTAAATTTTAAGAACAGAATAAAAAATGATGATCCAGGGGGCTATATTGGTATAAACTACCCAATAATGTTCTAGTGTTACCTATTTCTTAATTTCCTTACAAAAGATAATCTAGAGGCACCCTAATTTAGTAGAACCTACCAAGGTGGATGATCGAGGTCTTGAAAAGTGTTTCTTTATAAGGGATATCACACTTGGTATGTGAGGTGTTTCCCTTTAAACATAAAAAAAATAATATAAATCATATACATATTAAATTCATAAGTATTTCATCACATGATATCTTTATCTTCTCATGTTTTATTCCATTTTTTATACATGATTTTAACAACTTAGTTTTGTAACTATATTCCATCCATCTAATTATTGTGTTCATGACATATTAATTTTTAAATCTTTACATAACCTACTGTTTTGTGTTACTTACCAAAAAATAGAATCCAAGTATATTCATACATATCTGAATACATCACATGCATAAGGTACAAGAACTTTTCATGTAAAGGAATAGAGTTATATAAGATTGACAATATCCACATGAGTAAACCTAGAGCGACAAATATCCAACCCATCAACTTTCTAGAACAAGGAATAACTCTATAAGATAGTGGGTATTTCAGCCCCAATTCCCTCTCCCCAAGGAAACATTACTCAAAAGATAATTCAATTCATGATTCTAATACCTAATATGCACACACTATATTTAATAATTACTCTTAATCTTATAACTCTAATAAAATACTTAGGTCCATATTAGATGATTAGTAAAATCTTATGAAGTCGAACCTAACATGTAATTAAAGGATCTATCTTCTAGAAGTAACTTATCACATAAATATAAACATACCCATTATTCACATTCTATAAAAAATTATAAATTTGAAAAAATATTAAAGAATTATGAATTGAATAAATTCACTATTTAACATAATAAAAAAATATGATTCTTTTATACTTGATCTAGGATTTAAAAAACATATTTTATAAATCCTAAAACTTTTTATTTATAAAAAATAAATAAATTATAAGAAAAATTAACTAAATATAAAAAATTATTTTCATTTCATATTTTATTGTCACTCAACATTATGTTGGAACTCAATATAGTTTAATGATTTATACATCCAGTATAGGTTGGAACTAGGAGAAATAGAATGGGGTGGAACAGTGATAGTGGCCATGCAGTGGGTTGGCTGCATGGGGATACACAGGAATTCAACAGCTCCCTATAATGAACATTCAGTATAGAACAAGCACCCTTCCAATCTAAATTCTAATGTGGTCCTCACTTAGTAGTTTTTATTATTCATCATTTAAATGTGTTCACTACATTCCATTCTTAACATTATGTTTTCTCAAAATGAAATGTCAAGCCCACTCCCACCATTACGTTGACACTCAATGAAGCATTAGGCAGAGAAAAAATGATGATCTTTTTTTTTCAGGGCTATGAAGTATGCTACATTAACTACTTAACATTATCCAAGCCTTTTATTACACATTATGTTAATATCTTAACATAATGTTACCTTAAACTCTACATTCTGTTAACAAATTAACATAGTGTTAAGTGGATCTCCTAACATTATTTTATCATATAACATAATGATAAGAAGGTTAAAACTAGTTTGCATTTCAAAAAATATTTTCTTCAAAAAAAAGTAAATTAAACCTGATCATTAATTGATGAATGAGTCTCTAATATCATTTATGGGTTTTAGGTGATCATCATATGATTGATGGTAGTGGAATAAAAACTATATATTCATGATTTATCATCAATAGAATCTAAATTTATAAATAAAAAAGAACATTATAGCTATAAAAATAAATAAATATCCTCTGTCTCAATGGATATTGGTTAATATATATCAATGGAGTAGAAAACGTAGGTTTCCTTCCTCTTTAGGTAATTCACCATCCTTTGGATCTTGATTAACAACATGAGGATTTCCATAAATCGAGAGGGGTTCTAGCATATTCACTATTTGTGATGAATGATTCTATGGGAATGAATATATTTTTAGAAATATTTTTATGGAATTGATGATCACCATATCAACTAATTATGGAACTCATTCCCTTTTATAGGCCATGCTCGATGCTCTCCACTTGATGAAAACACATCAGACATGTGTAACTTATCATGTGTTATCCCATGAGTTACATCCCATTGGTAGAATATATTTAACCAATAAAATATTCATTAAATCCATTTTTAATACATTAATAATGTTTTATAACTAGTGAAGACCATATAGGAATAACGTAGTGGAATTTCCATCCAAGAGCACACATTGCATTGGGTGAAACATAATCTCAGGTGGCATCACATGCACAACAAATTACATTGGTGGTTTCATAATTTCAATACTATTATTAAGGATATATTGGAAACAATGTACCCTTAATTCATATACATCATTTTCATTTAATTTTAAGCTCACATCCAACAAACACAACCATGTTATCTTTGAAAGTGGGTTAAAGAATGTTGGAGATCATGTTGTACATAAAGGTTCCCCATGTATATTTGTGAATATGTTGGGAAAGAAGGCCTATGTATCCTTTTTCACAACATAGAAACATTATTGTGTGTGCCTTGAATGAATATGATTATAGGGAAACAAATTTCAATCTAGTAGAGCATGATACTTTTCAACTCTTCTGGTGTCTATGTGAAATCTTTATATAGCACTTGATGTTTCAGTGCGGTGTGGATGGGATGATCTTATACACCCACGAAATAAAATGATCTTTAAATGTGGGGACTAGAGAGATCCCACTATATATGAATTTGGTAATTAACTATTCTATGATGTATATTAGTGGTTTTTGGATCCATCTTATCCCATGTGATAGGGTGATCATCAGTTGATGAAAAGTTTTGGGTACTGAGGCTTGGTGATACTTTCATAGATTAGATGAATTTTACATTAAATTATTTCTTTAATATGATCATGATTTGATATCTTCATTTATGAAATAGTATTTTTCCTTATTGTGTGGGGGTATACTGATTTTCTTATATCTTTGGCCCTCGTAGATGAAGGAAATTTCTATTGAGGCATCCCAATAAAAACATACATTTATATTACATCATATTAGATGAAAACTTAATATATTACACAATAATCCATTCCCTAAAAATATAAATATTTATTGAATTTGAATATTATATACATAATCAACTTATTTAATGAAATATCTTCAAAATATCCCACAAATTGTTTTTCTTATGGTACCCTTCTTTGACATATCATACTTAAAACTATTCTTCACAACCTGGGAAAATAGAAATATAATAAAGGGTGAGCTCAGATACTCAGTAAAGGTAAACATGATGGATATCAATTGATGATCATATACAATCATAATATAAGAATAAGGTTAAGATAGCATGATCATAACTTAAAAATTTTATACCCAGAGAGTCATATATCATAAATCATGATTCAGGGCATCAAGCATTATCATTTTAAAAGACATGAATCATAAGAGGGAGGAATCGTCACTAATCAATCATGAGTCATGATAGTATATCATAAGCATAAGAACATGTCATAGGAATTTTTCCACAATCATAAGCATATAAAATTATTTCATTAGTCAAGTCTCGCTTCTAAGACCATTATCACATAGTGGACAAAGTGCCATAATGGATTAGGTTTACTCCCCAACCTATTTTCATCCCTGTAATGGGTTTACTCCCCATCCTCTTAACATTACCTCATAATATAAAAATCATTACCCAATTCATTGTAAGGAAATTTAATTCTAGGCCCACCCATTAAATAATTAAAACCATACATATGTGTGTCACAAGATCATAAAAACATTCATCAATCCATTATAGTATAACCCATGGAAAAGAAATGGATTTCATAAAGAGTTCAACATCACATAATCAAATATCATATAAAGAAATAAAATTTCTAGAATCATTATATCATAACCCCAGTGAAGTATAAAAAACATCAAATGATGTTAGTGTAGATGAAAAATTCCTTTAAAAGAACATTTGAACCTTTATTTGAAAACATGAGAAAAATATCTTTTTATTTTGATAAAATTTTAAATAAAAATTATAATAATATTGATAAAATGTTTTCTTTTAAAATAACAGTGTAAAATTTTAAAGGAATCTTCAAATAAAATAATGGTCATCATAGTAATAAAAAAATGTTTGTGCGGAAAACATTAAAACAAATATTCCTTTCACACTTTTTGTAAAAATTCAAAAATAACCTATTTAGAAAACATTGTAAAAAATCATTTTTGAAACTTTGAAAATAAAGTTAAATATTTTTTAAAATAAATTTAAATAATCATTAGATCATATAAAATAACATTATTGAAAATATTTTAAATAACATAGATATGGAATAAAAAGTTTGTTGACCAAAAAGGAAATAAGGTTGAAAATTATCAAAAACATTTTCCTAGTAGTTTTAAGTACTAAAAATAGGAAAATAAATGTAAAACATGAAAAACACATAAATAAATATATTATAAGAAAATATATAGAGATTAAGATATATTTATCATCTAATTCTCCCAAAGTTAATTAAAGCTTAAAAAATCCTAATGAAAATGGGATTACAATATATACCCTTACCTCTGGTCTTGAATTTATTCATATGAATTTTTAGACTTGTGTATAATAAATTTCAATTTATTATAAATATATAACAGGACCATATTCATACTTATCTTACAATATAAAATTCCCTTATAATTTTAAATTACAAAATTTATTAATAATTATTCATTAAAATCAAATTTCAATGTGTTGACTATTCTATTCCTCATGCATGTTTTGGTTTGATAGTTCTGGTTATCACACCTTTTTCATGGTTTTATCATCTATAGAATCTTAATAATGTTATAAATTCCATATTTATCCATTATATTAATTTTTTAATCCTTCATAAAAGATGGTGTTGAAAAATTAATTACATCACTTTGTGGAGAGGGTAATCCCTACATACCCATCGGTAATTTTTTCTTTTCCAATGAATGGAAAGAAGAAAATTTAAATAATGGTATATATTTAAAAATAATAACAATATCATATATATCATATATATATTCATTAAATCCATCAATATGAATATCCTTATATTGATGACATGAAAAGGGAATCACATCACTTCGTGGTGGTGGTAGTCCACACGTATGCACAAATAACATTATCATTTCTCATATGATAGAAAATAGGTAAAAAAAGGTTGTGTCACTAACATAAAAAAAATTAGTATAGTAATTATAATTTTTTCATCATTTTAATGTGGTTATAGAATATTACAAGGAGGTTAAAGAAGAAATAAACCTGAAAACACATGGTTAAGAATTATACCACTTCTTTAAGAAACCTCCTTTGGATTTCTTCTGAAGGACCCTTGGGATGGTCTCTTAAGAAGAAGAAAACCTTTAGAATTTGAATAGGGAAGTTTATAAGATATTTTTTCATATTTTGGATTAGATTTTTGGCTTAAGAAGGTGTGAATAAGAGATGATATAAGGTTACCTTTTATAAGTTAGGTGGGTGAAAAACTGATAAATATTAAGAACACTCAAATGTAATAAATTCACTATCATGGAAAAGTTGATCCAAATTGGATCAATTTAGAATATTTTATGATATATTTTTAAAAAAAAATCAACTAATATTATTTATACAAGATTTTATGTCATTTTAACCCTTATATATTTAGTTCAACCCCTAGTTAACCCTTTTAACATTTAGCATATTAATGAATTTTTACCTCGATTTTTATTCATTATTACTAAAAGTGAAATTAAATTATTTAAAAAAAATTATATATTTATTTCAAATTTGGAAACCATTTTATCAAATTCTATTACTTAAAGTGATAGAAAATAATTTAAAAATAAACCAATAAAACGTGGTGAAAACATTTTTTAGAAAAATACATTTTTTAAGTATAAAATAAGATTGATCTAATTATTTCCCTATTGATAATAATTATAGCAATGTAAATTTATTTAATTGAATATATAATATACTAATTTAATTAAAATCATACATAAATATATATTATTTTAATTTATTAAAATAGAAATACATTGTGCACTTAAAAATAGTTTTCTAAAAAAATGCCTTTTTTACCTTCAAATTATTTTGTCTTTATTTCTATCAAATTGAAAACCAATGTATGAATTATCACTCATTCAATACCAAAATATTTCATCAAAATCAATTTTCATTATTGATCATGATATATGATGTAACTCCCTAGAATGATAAAGGGTTAAATGACTAAATGACATGACTCATGTCAACAAGGTGCGCCTTTCTTTTCAGGAGCCAACCTGATTAGAACTCCACAATTAAGCATACATGTCCTGGAGTAGTGATCAGGATGGGTGACCTTCTGAGAAGTTTCTCAAGGTGTGTGTGAGTGAGGAAAAATCACACTGGAAAGGACATGTGTTGACCTGTGGGGACTGACTAGGGTGTGAGTGGGGACAAAGCACACTGGAAAGGAAATGTGTTGGCCTGTGGGGATTATCATTAGTCAGATGACCTGTTCTGGCATGTGGGTGGGACCTAGGGTGGGGACCACATGTATGTGTGGAAACTGGTGGTACCTGGCAGTCTAGGACCCAATGGCCATGTTAAGGAGGGGTGTATGTGCTGTTGGTGGGGCCCAATTGTTACATTTGGTATCATAGGTGGTACCCACCCTTAAGTGTGGTGCACTGCCTAGGTTGAGATGTAGGACCCACAACGAGGACGTTGTGCTCTAAATGGAGGGTGAATGTAACACCCCAAAATGATAAAGGTTTAAATGATTAAATGATATGACTCATGTTGTTAGGACCAATAGGTTCCAAGATACACTGAGAGGGGGGTGAATCAGGGTATGGATATTCTTTTTCAAATTATTTTTGCCTCACTAGATCTTGACCTCTTTATCATAAGGGTCACTTTATTTTCACTTGTGAGTTTATTATGATCACTTTTTTCTTCTTTATCTGATGATGATACTTTGGATGCAATGAAGGGAAGCAAGCAGGAAGACATAGAGATTTTCACTTGGTTCACCCTCACTGGGCTACGTCCAAGGAGCATATAATGGCGATGTGAAACTATACCAAATTCACTAAATATCACTGCCAATAATGTTCGGGATAGATCACTTCTATGCTCAAGATCACTACCTTTACAATTTTTAGGGTCAGATCACTGCTTTCCCAATGGACACTTCTTATTTCTCTCTCTCTAACTCACTGCCGGTAGAAAGGATAACCTTTTTCCTCTTCCTCTACTCACTGCACTTGGAAAGGATCCACTCAAAGTTTATAGACATATAGGTCTCTTCATTATTACTAATGAATACATCCTCAATTATAGATAGATTCTCTATTAAAGTCAAAATTTCATCCACTGATGAATGCCCCTTTGCCTTTGATCACTGCGTAAAACCTTTGGAAATACCTTCGCAAAGCACCCTACTATGCGAAGCTCTCAATTTCACGAAGCTCAAACAATCCTTCGTGAAGTCCCTGCCTCTTCACGAAGCACACACCTTCATAGAGCTCACTGCCTCACGAAGCACACTACATCGCAGAGCTCATATCTTCGCAAAGCTTAATCCTTCGCAAAGATTAGGTTGTTGCAAAGCTCAAGCCATCGGAAAGAGACTTCCTTCACGAATCTCACTGAGCCAACGTGGAACACACCACTTTCGTGGAGCTAGATTAGCCATCGCGAAACTCCTATATTTTGCGAAGAATACTACCTTCGCGAACCTCCTTCACAATTTTAGAGAAGCAATTTTTTCTTGCAAAACTCTCTACTTCTCTCAAGGGGGTCGAGGTCTATTTATATTTGATTCCACCAACCCTCAAACCTTCCGCACAAATTCAGAACCACATCAGCTCAAATCGCGAAGCTCTGAAGTTTCTGCCAAAATTCTCTCTATATCGCGAAGCACCACGAAAATTATCAGATAGCGGATCTCATCGTAATCGTAGATCTTTCCATCAATTCCTTTTCTTCTTCTCCGCGAAGCTCCACTTGCAATGCTCTTCGATGCCGTAATTCTATCCTCTTCTTCTATTCGCAAAGCTCGTCATAATCGCAAAGAACACCATCAACTTTCTTCATTTCTTCGTGAAATACACAAAAAGAATCCAATCTTCACAAAATTCATGCATTTTCCATATTTTGATGAGATCTTCAATGAAATCCAAATTTCACGATTCCCACCAAACTCCAAATTTTGGACCCCAAAAATTTGGCAAACACTGGAAAATGATGCCACCTTGTATCTGTTCTTTTTGTACCTCCTCCAGATCATCCATTCCTTTTTCATGGTTCTTTGTCAAAATGTATTGTCAACAACATCTTTGAAACTCAACAAGTCACCATAGAAACCTGCATTTTCAACAAACACAACCAACCCAAAAATGTTACAATGTTACCTTGAGGGATTTTTGCCCAATGCATGTCAACAAGGTGTGTCTTCCGTTTGTGGAGCCTACCTAATTAGAACTCCATAGTTAAACATGCTTGGTCTGGAGTAGTGATCAGAATGAGTGACCATATCAGAATTTTCCTGTAACGTCCCGACCTGGAAGCCACTAAACTGGTGCTCTGATTCGGTTCACCATAGGGCCTCAAACACGCCTCCCTGTACGCCAAAGGCTACTGAATAGCAATGAGGGCCTAGGGTGTGATAGTGGGGAGACTATTCCCTCATACCAGAGTAATAAAATAGCAGAAAATAACTAAGTATCATACACTACAGAAAGTAAACATAGTTCGGAAGCAATAAACAACTGAAATAGAACAAGCTGTGATAGTAAAATGATGTAAAATCCTAAACAGCTATGCAATAAAATACAACACTAGTCACCTACTAGGCCGACCATACATATACAAGTACAAAAGGAACTGAAAGTAAAAGTATAGGGATCTTCTACAAACTCTGAGCCAACTCACATACCCGATCTCCAGACATTCTCGAACTGCATCAGCTCGATCAGTAGAACCACTCGAGCAGCTCCACTCGATCATGCAACACTAGGCCTCAGCCCTATCCACCATGAAACTCAAGTTCGACCTAAAAAGCATACATAAGGTCTACACATACATTGAGGTTCACGTGCAGGGGTGAGAAATAATCTCAGTAGGGCACCCCGACAAGCAACTTATAACTGTGTTGTTAAGTGTATGAAATAGAAACATGATCAGCCTATCTGGAACACAACTAAGGAAGTAAACCAAACGTGCAACCACAGTCGAACCTATGGTATGTAATTCCAGTCAACTGGGCAAGTGCCAACATGTATTTCCATATCTATATACATATATATGTATAGTCCCATACCTATACACATATACATAAATATGAATATTCATGATTAGGTGATTCAAATATCAATAAACAACATCAGCAGTCAATCCTTGGGACCATAAGCCAGATCACCTGGACATCATGTGCAAGGGCATCAAGTTGGACGTCATGCCACTCAAGCCATGTATCAATAAATAAATCATTGGATATGTAATCCCATCGACATGTACCTGCTTTGGCCAACGCTGGAAATATGTCTCTGAACAAGCTAAACAAAAACAAGTAACCCTCTGGGAAGTACTCACATCCTAACCCCTCTGGTTCAACCAATCGAACACAAGCAACCCTCTAGGAAGTACTCATAGTCTATCCCATCTGGTTCAGCTTTAGCAAAGACTTTCTGAGAATCACTCACTGTAAATTCCCCATATAGTCTCATATCGTTAACTAAAAGGCGCTCTGGGGAAGAACTTACATCACATTTCCCCTGTCGCCCGCATCAAGGAACTACAGACACTCTGAGGAAGAACTTACATCAATTCCCCTTGTGCTCTCACATCGTAACAGCAAACAAACACTATGTAGAAGCCCTTACGTCCATTCTCTATATGGTCTACTACACCAGGTTCTCACGGCCATGTGTAAGTAAAAAAATCATGGAAATTCAAAGCAGAAAATGTAAACCTCAAGAACTACTTGGCTAACCATTCTACAGCATAACAGAAATACAGATAATAAACACTCCATCCTAACAATACTAGGCACGGAAAGTAAACAGCAGCCTAACAGGCAAACTATACCAAATGGTCAAAACAGGAAAACATGCATGGGAAAGCACATCCAAAGCACATCAATTAAACCTATTCACATTTAATTAACCTCTAATCAAGCATACAAGTATAACAGGAAATTAACAGGACTAAAATCGTAAACACGCAATACCCCGATCAGGGGTATTGGGCACTTTTGCACATAAAACTCAATGAATTTCAAC
Organism: Viscum album; assembly: GCA_963277665.1. Taxonomy (NCBI): domain Eukaryota; kingdom Viridiplantae; phylum Streptophyta; class Magnoliopsida; order Santalales; family Viscaceae; genus Viscum; species Viscum album. The sequence continues at coordinate 66,863,322 of OY728127.1, read as the reverse complement.
GGAAAGGCACAAACCACCTACACAGGCACACGAGGCATAGTAGGCATCCCCAAAAAATAGAAGATGCCTTGCATCAGGCTTAACATCCACCAACCAGAAATCACCTTTGGTAACCACTACTGTATCAGCAAACCAAGTCTGATATAAACAAACGAGTGAGGGTGGCCCGAACGCCCAACCCAATAATACATCTAAAGCCCCATGGGATTACTAGTTTTCCATGGGTTCTAGGTGATACCCAATCACCATATCTACCCAAACCAGATGTAACAACTCAGGTTCGGTCAAATAATGGGCACTCGCTGGGTCCTTCAAGTCAAACACTGAGGAGGCATCATACTCGGGATCCTCCGGGTAAACACAAGCAAAGGCATCCTACACGATATACTTAGTAAAGAGTAAGGTAGGAATCCTAAATGGAATCCTCAAATGAAGTACAACATACGTATTCCATAACATGGGTACTATTAAAGTAAAAATAAGAGATAAATCCTACAAGGGACTCCCTAGGTCAGCACACAAGTAAAGGCATCCCTCAGGGGATCCTTAGAAGTAACCGGTCTCACGGCCTCATAGGCCAGAAGGGAATATCTCACAAGAGGAACATGATCAAAATAATATGTCACAAGAGATAGCTCATAGATCATCTCATCTCAAAATTCTCACCTAGGTTGGTCCGAACACCCAACCTATCATTCATGCCAAGTCTCCCTCTCGGGTGACAAAAGAACTCAATAACTTGAGGAAGAACCTCTCTATTTATATAGAAACACCAAAAAATCATTTATATGACCTCTAAATGTATAAAGGATTCCACCATTGTGATCTACGTGAACAAACTCTCAGAATGGACTACTCACATGCCCAATTCTGACTTCTAGGACCCAAGATATCCCAAAATTACTAAGTTGAAGTAGTATATGGCCAGAACACATGGCCAGACCCATGGGGTATGCCTGTGTAATAGTACAAATCATGTACATTACTGTACATGGCGTTTACTAATCAAAAAAAGTTACTTTGTGTGCGTTTTCACCCAAACACATGCCCATGTACCACTACACGGCGTGTACTTATAGTACACGGTGTGTACTCCTTAAAAACCACTATTCTGTATCTTATTTCACACGGTCGGTCACACGGACATCCACTACACAGCGTGTACTCAAATTAAATGGCATGTACTTAAGAAAACTTTGTCTTCCCTGAATAGGAATAACACACGGCGTGTTCCCCTGGAACACACTCCGTGTATTCTGGGTTTTCCGACGGAAAATCCCTCAAGATGCCCGGAACGCCCGTTTTCACCCCTGAAACAATAGATCTGGCCTTAAGAGGCCACAAGAAAGAAATATAAGGATTTAAAGACTTAAAACAAAATGTTTAAAGTGGATCTATGGTAAAAACATAAATGGTCTTACCTTTGGGCAGAAACCGTCGAAGCTTCAGTTGATTTCGTGGCTCACAGTTGTCGCACGCCGGCTCAGCGCGTCGAGAGCTTTGAATCGGTACCCCTCTTTCCTCCCAACTCTCTCTCTTTCTAAAACTCCAATTATCCCCAAAGGAAACGGCCAAGGAGGAGTATTAGGAGATGTGCGCAAGGAGTATGGGGAAAGAAGAGAAGGAAGAAAAGATAAGAAAATGAAAAGAAGAAAAGGGGGCCCGGCCCGGCCCCGGTGCCTGACATGAGTTTATGACTTCCCTAGACTAAACTCCCCATTCCGAACTCAACGATGCAGATGGAATCTCAATCCTATGCTCCATTTAAAAGTTATTGACAAATGAACCTGATTTAATAATTTAATATTTAATTTAATAATATTAAATATTAAATATTCTGCTAAAATTCGAACAGCTCAAATTTCTTCCAAACTCATGTCCTATGGTAAACTCCCTATTCCGGGACTAACGGAGTTGTTAGAAAAATTATCTGAGATCAGATGGTAGGGGAAAATGGCCATTTTACCCCTCACGAGCATCCAAAAGAAAAAACTCAATTTTTTTCTCAAAACGATAGTCCGGAAAAAAAACACAACTTCTTACAAACTCCCCACCATAAACCTTCATGTCCCCGAGAATCCCAGTGAAAGGACCATTAGCCATAATCCCAACCTGAGCATCTGCACAACCAAGCTATCTAGACTATCCAATGACTAGCCTTATAGTGTTAACAACCACCTTTTACACAGAAGATATTCAACTATGACCAAACTAGTACTCCCCACCATAGGAATACCCTTATCGTCATCTTAAAAGAAAACTCTGAGCTCAAAAGCTCCTAGAAAACACCGAAGTTTAAACTAAACAAGGAAAACCACCCTCAAAGGGCCAATGGTGCACTCCCCACAATATGGATTTCCTTACACCACTTTGAGAGTACAACTAGAATAGGTTCCATCCTTAACAGGCATGAACTTTAAGAAAGAAAAAAAAGAGCTCAATATAGGGTCGAAGCTCTCTCAGCATAATCAAGATGAATCAAGATAGTGCATGATCATCTCTTACAGGATTACACTAAGATTTCACCAAAGGCGTGTCCATCTCCCTTCGAGCCACAATAACATCCTACCAAAACCTGATCAGGATTCAAGCACGGGTCAACCATTTCATGGCTATCCGACATTTCACAATGTCACCTCTATAACATAAGGACATTCCAACACAAATTTTGGGATCTGAGTCCATAGAAATTCTTGAAACATTGGTCCTCAGCTCACACCCAACCACTCACCGATTTATATTCAAATGATTTCACCCGCAATAGAAACATCAGAAACACTGGTCGACTAAGCCAGGCACCCAAATAGTCATGCCCGTCGAATCCAGTCGCAAAAAAAAAGCACCTCGAAAAGGAATTGGTAAACACGATCCAACCATTCTCACGTAAGTTTCCCTAGAACGGAACAGACATCAACCTACAAGGGTTCAAGTTAAAACCAAGGGTCTCTAGGTCTTCCACCTAGATCTATAGAAAAACCCACATAACTGGGTCACAAGGTCTAACCACCTAGCCCAAAATATCTAAAACCACTCAGAAGAAGGTAAAGATCACAACGACCAAATAAAGTCAAAACCAAAACACAGCCTATAAGGGCCCTTATCCTCTCCGAGCATCCTTATAGAGAACTACTCCCTAGAGTTGACAACCCAAACAGAAGAGAAACTGAACTGACACTCATCGGGTATCTGTATACGGAAATACCACAAGGAGGTCCAGTTCATAAGAAAATCATTGGTATCTATCGACATTGTTCTCAACGATCCGACTAGATAACTACAGACCTGAGAAACAACACCCAAAAGGGTTAAATAGAAAGGGATCATGTGCCATATCGACCAGCTGGGGTCACTACACCACCTATGCATGAGGACTGCGTCATTATCCTCACACCAACACCTCAACATAGATCCACATAACCTGCCATCAAAGTAAAAAAGTATGTGTAAGCATACCCAAAGGTCTCAGTCATCAGTAAAAACACACACTATAAGTCCTATATGATATGAATCTTATGTGCCTAGTATGATGCATGAGACGCCTCTTGCCTTTGCTGGCCAACAGTCAAAATCCATCCCTGGCATATTACCAATGGCCAAGATCCAGTGATCCATAGTAAATCAAAACACCACACAACATGTGCATCACTCAAGGTGAAAATCATATACAACTGTAACATCACAAAATCATAATAGCAATCCCAAACCCTGGAAACTAGGAATTCTTACCGAAACAAGTGTTCTCGATGCACCAGTCTGATATCCATCACATGTTCCGACACATTCCTAATACTTCTATCTACCATATCCCAAATAGTAAAGACCAAGAAAAGAAACTCTTATAATACCACTTTGTAACGTCCCGACCCAGAAGCAACTAAATCAGTGCTCCGAGCCGGTTCGCCACAAGGCCTCAAGCGCACCTCCCCGTACGCCAGAGGCTACCGACTAGCAGCGAGGGCCTAAGGTGTGATAGTGGGGAGACTATGTCCCCATACCAGAGTAAGCAAACAGCAGAAATAACTAAGTATCATACACTTCGGAAAGTGAACAGAGTGCGGAAGTAATAAACAACTGAAATAGAACAAGCTGTAATAGTAAAATGTTGTAAAAGCCCAAATAGCTATGCAATACAATACAACACTAGTCACCCACTGGACTGACCATACAGATACAAGTACAAAAGGAACTGAAAGTAAAAGTACAGGGCTCTGCTACTAACTCTGATCTAAATCACGTACCTGATCTCCAGACACTGTCGAACTGCATCAGCCCGATCAGTAGAACCACTCGAGCAGCTCTGCTCGATCATGTAACACTGGGCCTCAACCTGAAAAGAATACATGAGGTCTACATGTACATTGAGGTGCACATGCAGGGGTGAGAAATAATCTCAGTAGGGCACCCCAACAAGCAACTTATAACTATGTTGCTAAGTGTATGCAACAGCAACGTGCTCAGCCTATCTAGAACACAACAAAGGAAGTAAACCAAACTTGCAACCACATTTGAACCTATGGTATGTAATCCTGGTCAACTGGTAAAGTTCCATCATGGATGTCCATATCTATATACGTACACATGTATAGTCCCATACCTATACACATATACATAAATATGAATATTCATGATTAGGTGATTTAAATAACAAGAAACAACATTAGTAGTCAATCCTTGGGAGCATAAGCCTGATCTCCTGGACATCCTATGAAAGGGCATCGATCTAGACGTCGTTTCACTCAAGCCATGTATCAATAAGTCGATCTATGGGTTTGTAATCCCATTGACAAGTACCTGCTTCAGCCAACGTTGGAAATATGTCTCTGAACAAGCTAAACAAAAACAAGTAACCCTCTGGGAAGTACTCACAGCCTATCCCCTCTAGTTTAACCAATCGAACACAGGTAACCCTCTGGGAAGTACTCACAGTCTATCCCCTCTGGTTCAACTTTAGTAAAGACTCTTTGAGGAAGCACTCACTATCAATTCCCCCTATAGTGTCGTATCAATAACTAAAAGGCGTTCTGGGGAAGCACTTATGTCACATTCCCCATGTGGCCTATGTCGAGGAACTACAGACACTCTGAGGAAGAACTTACGTCAATTCCCCCTGTGGTCTTGCATTGTAACAGTAAACAGACACTATGGAGAAGCTCTTACATCCATTATCCCTATGGTCTACTACACCAGGTTCTCACGGCCCTGTATAAGTCAAACAAGCATGGAAATATAAAGCATCCAAAGTAAATCTCAAGAACTACTTGGCTAACCAGTTTATCACATAACAGCAAGATAGATAATAAACACTCCATCCTAACAATACTAAGCATGGAAAGTAAACAGCATCCTAACAAGAAAACTAGACCAAATGGTCAAAACAAGAAAACGTGAATGGGAAAAAAATACAAAGCACAGCAACTAACCCTATTCACCTTTAATTAACCTCTACTCAAGCATACAAGCATAGCAGGAAATTAACATTTCTAAAACCGTAAACATGCAATACCCCGATCAAGGGTATTGGGCACTTTTGCACATAAAACTCAATGACTTTCAACGGAAAGGCACAAACCACCTACATAGGAACACAAGGCATAGTAGGCATCCCAACAAACAAGAAGACGCGATGCATCAGGCTCAACATCCACCAACTAGGAAGCACCTTTGGTAACCACTACTGCATCAGCAAACCAATTCAGATATAAACAAACGATTGTTGGTGGCCCGAACGCCCAACCCAATAATAAATCCAAATCCAAATGGGATTACTAGTTTGGCACCGGTTATAGGTGACACCCGGTCACCATTTATACCCAAACCCTATGTAACAACTCAGGGTCAGTCAAACAATAGGCACTCGTCGGGTCCCTCAAGTCAAACACTAAGGAGCCATCATACTCGGGATCCTCCAAGTAAACATGAGAAAAGGCATCCTACACGGGATCCTTAGTGAAGAGTAAGGGAGGAATCCTACATGGTATCCTCAAATGAAGGAAAATATAGGCATTCCATAACATGGGTACTATTAAAGTAAAAATAAGAGAGAGATCCTACAAGGTACTCCCTAGGTCCGCACACAAGTAAAGGCATCCCTCAGGGGATCCTTGGAAGTAATCGGTCTCACGGCCTCATAGGCCAGAAGGGAATATCTCACAAGAGGAACATGATAAAAATCATATGTCATAGGAGATAGGTCATAGCTAATCTCTTCTCAAAAGTCTCAACTAGGTTGGTCTGAACACCCAACCTATCATTCACACAAAGTCTCCCTCTCAGGTGACAAAAGAACTCAATAACCGGAGGAAGAACCTATCCATTTATATAGAAACCCCAAAAAAATAATTTATATAACCTCTAAATGTAAATATGATTACACCATTGCGATCTACATGGAAAAATTCTCAGAATGGACTACTCACATGCCCAATTCTGACTTCCAGGGTCCAAGATATCCCAAAATTACTAAGTTGAAGTAGTACATAACCAGAACACATGGCCATACCCATGGGGTCTGCCTGTGTAACAGTACATGGCATGTACTTTACTGTACATGGAGTTTAATATTCAAAAAAAGTTACTCCATGTGCATTTTCACCTGAACACATGCCCATGTACCACTACACGGCGTGTACTTATAGTACACGGTGTGTACTCCTTAAAAACCATTATTCATTGTCTTATTTCACACGGTCAGACACACGAACATCCACTACACGGCGTGTACTCAAAGTAAACGGAATGTACTTAAGAAAACTTCATATTCCCGAAACAGTAATAACACACAGTGTGTTCCCTTGGAACACACGCCGTGTATTCTGGGTTTTTCGATGGAAAATCCCTCAAAACGCTCGAAACGCACGTTTTCGCCCCCGAAACAATAGATTCGGACTTAAGAGGACACAAGAAAGAAATATAAGGATTTAAAGTCTTAGAAAAATATTTTTAAAGGGGATCTATGGTAAAAACATAATGGACCTACCTTTGGGTGGAAACTGTCGAAGCTTCGGTTGATTTCACGGCTCACGGTTGTCGCACGCCGACTTAGCGTGTCGAGAGCTTCGAATCAATACCCCTCTTTCCTCCAAACCTCTCTCTTTCCCAAAATCCAATTCTATAAAGAGGAAACATCCAAAGAGTAGGCATAGTATATCTACACAAGTAGGAGGAGGAAAAAAGAGAAGGAAGAAAATAAAAGGAAAGGAAAAGAAGAAAAAGGGGCTTGGCCCGGCCCCGGCGCCCAACATGAGTTTATGAATTCCCTAGGCTAAACTCCCCATTCCATACCCAACAGCGCAGACAGAATCTCAATCCAATGCTCTATTTAAAATTTATTGACAAATGAACCTAAGCGAATAATTTAATATTCAATTTAATAATATTAAATATTAAATATTCTGCTAAAATTCAAACAGCTCAGATTTCCTCCAAACTTCTTTCCTAGGGTAAAATCCCTATTTTGGGACCAACTGAGTTTTCAGAAAAATTATCCGAGATCAGATAGTAGGGTAAAATGACCATTTTACCCCCCACAAGCATCCAACAACAAAAATTCAAATTTCTTCTCAAAACGGCAGTCTGAAAAAAAAACACAGGTTCTTACATTTCTCATAGGGAATGTCGGTTGGCCCTAGGGTGGGGACCACGTGTTTGTGGGAAAACTCGTGGTAGCTGGGGGGCCAAAACCTGATTTCCATGTTAAGGTAGGGTCTTTGTGCTATTAACGAGGCCTAGTTGTTACACATAATGTATACAAAAATATAATATCATGAAAAATAGATATTTTAACATTAAATGATTTTATTCTTAACATTTAAAATTGAATACTCATTTTATGTGGCATTTTTAAATACATATATATTAAGGAAATATTTTATTAATATATTTTATAATCTGGTTAGTCCTATTCATACCCACAAATCTAATGGCTAGGTCATATATAGTATAATATTTTAATCATGGTTCATTTAAGTTCAATATTTCATGTAATGAAAGATATCGAATACCAAATTTTATAAAAATAAATATATATCCTAAAATCTTGGGGTGTTACATGTGTGAAGGTTATTTTTTTCAACATTGGGTTATTTTTTTATATTCCTTCATGGATCTCTAGTTGTTTTCTTTTTTTGGGATGAAAAGGTCTTAAGGTGGAGAGGATGTGGGGAATCAGGTTTTCCCCAAACAAGACTTAGATCAATTATGAGTTTTATAGTCTGAGACCTCCCTAGGTCTAAAATAGTAAAATTTCGCTAGCATATAACCTTAAATAAATTTATGATGGCTCTATTAATTTTGGAGTGTGATGTCTACCCCCAAGTTGAGCTGGTGTGGAATTATGGGCATGGTTGGGCATCAATAAAACTATATTGAGTATAAAATACTATTTTTATCCCGCACGCATGCACTCTTGGAGATTATGGGTTTCCTTATAAATAAATACCCATATGGAAATTTATAGGTTGTTTTTGTGTCTATAATGTGGGGTTTATCCTAAGAGTGCTATTATTTGAGTTTTCATTTTAGGTCTCAGGATGACCTATCACAGTTCTTTTGTTTAATGAAATTAATTGATATTTAATTAATTATAATATGGATAAAAACCCTATAAATTACTCTATTTATATTCTTATTATAGACATTATCTAGGGTGAGGTGCTAGTTGGAGACGTGAACCTTAGAGAGAGAAATAGGGTGGAGAGGCCGAATTTTGGTGGCAATGATGTTAGATCAAATGATCTGGATCAAATCTATAGAAACATCAATGATTATATTATATGAATATGATGAAAAAACCTATGGTTGTGATGATGGATTGAATCAATGATGAATCTCCATCTAGGTAGGGCTTCTTCCTTGAGTTTATGCCTCAATCTTCGTGAAATTTGTTTATGGAACCTTCATGTTATTGATTTTTATTTCCATTTTTATTATTATTAAATAAGAATATTTATTCTTGATGTTTTTTTCTTTATATATTTTTTTAAAAACCTCATAAGTTATTCACACGGTGTTTCTTTGCTTTGTTTCTCCTAAATTATCATGTGTTTTTTCACTTTTAAAATTTCCCCTTATTTGGAACATCTTTCACTACGATGTAGGTAAATTATTGGGTGGTTAGTTTTTTCACCAGCCATTATTCTTCATTTTCCGTTCTTCATTCGATTAATGATCACCACTATCCCTCACCTTGTCTGGTGGTTCAACCTTGGAGTAATTTTGGAACTTTGTGGGTTCAATGGTGTGGGAGTATCTGTGATGGCTTCATTAAAGATGAAAACTGAGTAGGGTGTTCAGGGAAGGATATCTGTAGTATAGCATTGGAAGGTCCGACCGTAATAGAATTTGATGGTGGTGGTCCGAAGGGGAGTTTTTAGCGTGGCATGGATCGAGGGAAGTGATGGTGTAATTCCAAAGGTGAGGAAGTGGCATGGTGCAATTTGGGGGAAGTGGAGGTGGAAACGGTAGAAATAGAGGTTGGTGTGGCCTGGAACGAGCCAGTCATAATGGTGATTGGAAATTCAAGGGTACGACAATTGTTTGAGATACCATGGCACTGAGTGATATGGGTGATGGGGGATGAAATGACACTTCAACCACCACATGGTGGGAAAAGGTGTCCTCATCCCAGTTGGTCGAGTGGACGGTCTGACCGATTTGATTCATCCCAACCTAACTAGGGGCAAGCGAGGTGCACATGGTCACACCAAGCCACTCCCGATGTAGCATGTGTCATGCCCAAGGATCGCTACATGGATAGATTTTGTCCTATGTGGGTTTTTTTTCATTATTCTTCCATCAGGTGTCTATTTTATATATCTAAATAGTCTATCTTGCGTATTTTCCGCATATATCACAATAACATGTCTTTCTAGACTTTTAAGGTTGTTTGTGAGGTGATATTGGAATATTTATAAATGTTCTCCATATAACCAATGATGAAGTTCAGGCATGATGATCAGAACATTCTCATCCTGTAGGTAGGTTCGGTATCCCTACCACTTACTCGGGGCATGGGATCCACTATTAGTGAAGTTGGTATTCGTCCCATCTAAGAGCTCAATCGGGCATGGAATCCTCTACTAGGTTCGGTACTCCCTCGATTGAGGTGTCTTATAGCAAGGCATGGTTCCCACACTATGGTTTCGGTGAGGTGATGTAATTTTCTCACACATGGTTGGTTGCGATAGTGGGGGTGAGTACTTCCTTAGTTGTCATCTATTCCTGGTCAAGGTGAAGGTTCCCCATGGTTTTCTAGAATGGAGGCATGATATTAGTGATTTCAAATTATAGTGTGCAATATTTACTTATCTAAAATCTATACTAAAACATAGTGTGTGTCCTCTTTTCTGGTTTATAGTGGCTATGTGGGAGTTGGAGTGGTTGATTAGTTCAGATGCTTCAAGACTTTTGAATCCTTAGGAACCCCTTAGTTTCTTTTGAGATACGATGTACATATGGATAGAGACTTCAAGGTTTGTATACTTTTCAGTGCTATTAGAATCCTTAGTTACTCATAAGGTGAAGAGCTTCGTGGGTTGGTGGTGAAAGGATTTTGAATTATCTGTGTCGCTAAAAAATATAGTTGTAGAGCATATTTAGTTCATCCTTTCTTGTATGTATCCTAGTTTATATCTTGTGTTATTGGTTTTGAGTGGATGGTTTTATTTGGTTTTTCATTATTATTTTTGGGTTGTTATACTGAGTACGTTTATACTCACCCATTCAAGGGTTTTGTGCCCACGCATGTTGTGTCAGTGTAAACGGCGTAGGTTTTGATGGTGTTCTTGGTGGTCGTCGATATGGAGTGTCTTTTTTGGAGCTAATTCTAGGGGGTGACCTTGGTGGACATGATACTAAAATATATTAGTGGTTTTTGGAGGTGATGGTAGCAAGCGATGTTCATGTTTAGTGTTGGCTAGCTATGTGGACCTCATAGGTTGGGATAGTGAAATGGGATTACCACCATCCAATAGGGATCCCTATGGGTCAATTCGTGTCATGGAACTTGAAAGAGACTTCACATTTCCTAATAGACACTACTCCACCTGATTAAGTTATGTAACATCTTGTTGCCTGATTTCAGGTGTTTTCCTTCTCCTTGCTTGTTTTCCTATTTAATTAGGTGTGTATTTGGACTTCTGATGATGGAGAGAATTTTTAGTGGAAAATGAATTAAATTTCTAGGATAGATATTTTTTTGGATTAATAGAGTCTGGGTATAAATGTGTTAATGGATTTTCAGGATTCTTCCTAGGTTTGGAGAACGCACAAGGTGTTTTTGAGTTTTTGTGTAAGAACCTAGGGTTTTCTACTATGTTATGGGAAATTACATGGAATGTAAAGGGGTTACACGACATGTAGTTGGTCATGAAAAAACAATTCATGAATTGTTTACATAATATGAAAGTAGTACACATCGTGTAACAGTATCACTACATGTAATAATAAAAGGTAGGTTTTTAATAAAAAGACAATAGGATTTTTAGTGTACTTGATGATCATAAATTACAAGATGTGTAAAGGAGTCACACATTGTGTAACTGTCGGGTGGTCAGCTTTTAGGGTTCCACTCAGCTGAAATTTTATTTCATTCTCCCGTAGATCTCTTGGATCTCGACCTAGAACCCTTATATGGTGATTTTTGGAGTCTTTATTTGATCTGGATTGATCTGTTCAGAGATTGATCACCATTGAGGTGGTTTTGCATCTCTCTGAGTAAGTGAGCCTTTCTACTTCTTAGTTTCTTTTATCGCAGTAACTCTATAGTAATGCATTATTAGATTCATTAACCTATGGTGTTATCTATTCTTGTTTCTTATAGATCTATGGTGTGATCTTGTTCTAGATTTTTTTTTTCTTGTGTTGGTTGTGGTGTGACGTGTGAGTTTCTTTAAGTTATTTTTTGATCTACCCTCTTCAACGACCCTTTTTCTAATTGGATCAATTCTAAGATGTGTAGATTGATTCTAGAGCCTCTGTTGTCACTTTTTTGTTCTCTTTTTGGTGGATCCTTTGTGGGAGTGTGTGACCCCGAATTTTGAGGTAGTTTGTTTCGTCTCTATCCTATGTTAGATGAATGTATTGATCTTGTTTTTATAAATTGATTTATAAATGAATTTTTCATGATTATTTTGTGTGTGTAAATGGATTTGTGATAAAATGTGGTTTTTCCATAGTTTTTGGTAAATGGAAAAGGGGGTATTTTCAAAACATTGAAATGATTTATGAAATGTAGCACATGGGAATACTTGGGTACATAAATGGATGTTTTAGATTAGGTCTATCATCCATATTACCATCAAGAGATTAGCTCATGTGTATTTTCAATACTCCCTAGGCCTATTTTTCTAGGGACTTGTTTTGATATTATTGGGGAGTTCACTCAAGGGGTGTTCCTCTGCTTCTTAGTCCTGTGTTCTAGGGACTTATTGTGCACTAGTCATTTGTGTGGTACAAGTAGTCTGTTTTCCTAACCAACTGAGTTCATTAGAATGATTTACCTCTACTTTTATTTGTACTATTTTGGATTTGATATGCATTCTTAGGACTTTGAGAAATGATAATGGAAATTATGCTAGAAACAGATATACCTACCTTTTTTAGAAATTTTTGGAGAAAGGGAAATATTTACCATGCTTTTGATAAAACTTCTTTACTACTTATCATGACATGTTTTAATTAAAATGATCATGATTGGGTTATTGTATAGATACTTGTTATGGAACACCTATATGGGATCCTACTAAGACTATTATCTCACACCATGTACACTTCTTCGATGGTACATAGAACTTTATATGTCTTTCAATAAAGGGAAGGAAAATACGGTGAGGTTTTCTATTAGCTAGATGGGTAGCTGGTGCTAAGATGGTGGGTGTCTTCCTACGCTATCACATGGAGTAGTTGGTTTTTCCTGTTTTAGTAGTCCTTTATGGTTGGAATGGTACTTTGAGATTGTTTTTACTCTTGATTTTTTTGGTCTCAGTTACAATATATATTTATCTTCCACTATTTCTATTTATCTTTTATATATATATATGACATGTTGTTACTTCAAGTTGGGAAAAATCATTCACTCTATTTGTTGTTTGATGCTCAGGTGCTAGTCGAAACCCTATAGGGATCAATAAAACCCTTTGGGTATGTGGAGGGTCAGGTTGGGTACTAGTTTGAGAGGGTATTCAGGTCGATTTGTTGCAGTTTTGTATCAAAGGTTTGGGTTGTGGGGTTTGTCCTTGTCTTAGGATGTTTGGTAGACTAGAGATAGGATTATTAAGACTTGAGAGGTAGATTGTAGGAAGTTCCTGGATATCTCTTTTTGTGATGATACTCAAGTTACCATGGGATGTTGGGATGTGTGTCTCATATTTTGAGTTCTTAATGTTGATCTCAATTTTTACTTATGGGTTTTCTAGTTTGAATTGAGATTTTTTTGTTGTCTGATTGTTCCTTTTATTTTAGTGTGCAGTAGTATTCCTCTAAGACATGTTTGGTGATTTCCTCAATAGGTTGAATTTGATGCTCCTAAAGGGAATCCTATGATTGATCAGAACTTCATTGAGGCTATAATGTGAGAAATTCATGTTATCAACCAAAATGTTCCATAAGTTCATAATAAAGTTGTTAAGGTATATCCAAGAGATAGAGGAGACAGGGATCGATCATGGGAGTTTTTGCATGAAAATCCATTTTCCATTAAAGGTATGAATGAACCTAAAGAGGTAGAGGAATGGCTTGAAAAGATCGATAAAATCTTAGATTTCCTAGAAATAATTGATAAAATCATGGTGAAGTGTTCATTATTCAAACTCAAGGGATGGATTGGATTATTTCACATCAAGATGAGGTTAATTTTTATCATAAGCATGTCTCATTTCTTACATTTGATGGGGGCTCACGGGTGTTTTAGGGAGAGTGGGATTTGAGGTCTAGTCATGCAGGACATTCTTTCCCAAAGCTAAAGAATGTGTTGTCTACTGTCATAGTTGAGGTCGATGAAGTTTCTTCTATCATTGATTCTACCACCATCGTCCGATATTTTTCTGACGTTTTCCTATATGATTTGTTTGGGACTCCTCTAGAGAGGGGGTAGAGTTTACAATTGATCTGGTGTTAGGTACACATCCGAAATCGATACCTTCTTATCGAATAGAACCAGTAGAGCTAAAAGAGATCAAGATTCAGTTGGATGATCTGGTGGTGAAGGGTTTTGTTCGCCCTAGTGTTTTTTCTTAGTAGAGCCAGTTCTCTTTTCCAATAAGGCATACATTACACTCTTACTATGCATGTACTATTTGAAGTTGAACTAGGTAATGATTAAGGACAAGTATCCTTTTTCCTTATGTGGATGATTTGGTTGATCAGTTAAAGGGGAAAAGTGGTTTTTGAAGATTGATCTTTGGTCAGGTTATCATCAACTTGGAGTTTGAGAGTCTGATATACTGAAGATGGATTTCAGGAGTAGGTATGGCCATTAAAAATATCTTGTGATGTCGATATGACTAACGCTCCTATAGTTTTTATAGATTTGATTAATTGGATATTCCATCAGTATCTCGACACATTTGTGGTAGTTTTCATATATGAAATTTTGGTTTACTCAAGATCCAAGAATGAGCATGAACACCATCTGAGTTTGGTTTTTAAAATCTTGATATGTCACTGTTTATATGGAAATTTTTCAAAATACAACTTATATATTCAAGAATTTAAATTCTTAGGGAATATGATTTAAGAGCATGGATTATTGGTTGATCTTGAGAAGGTAAAGGTTGTTTTTTCAAGAGAATATCCACATAATGTCTTTGATATTCATAGCTTCCTTGGTCTTATTGGATACTATCGATGGTTTTTAAAATATTTCTCAAAATTGGTGTCACCTTTGACTACTCTTACCAGTAAAGGGATGAAATTCACATGGGATGTAAACTGTCAGTATTAAAATGACTTCAGACATCGACTCGTATTCTGATCTTACTTGAACCTGGTAAAAGATATGTGGTTTTCTATAATGCTTCTGGCACTATTTTGGGTTGTGTGATCATGCAGAATAATCATGTGGTGGCTTAAGGATCTCATCATCTTAGGCCTCATGAGAATAATTACCCCACTCATGATTTAGAGCTTGTCTCACTTAAACATGCGCTCAAGTGTTGGAGGCATTATCTTGTTGGGGAAAGCTTCACAGCCTTTTTTTACCATAAGTGTTTGAGTTATATCTTCCCTCGTAAGGACCCAAATTTTAGATAGAGGTGGTGGGTGGAATACCTTTAGATGTTTGAATTCGATATTTATTACACCCTAAGGAAGGGGAATATCATTGATGGTGATATTAGTAGGAAAGTTTCATTACAAGATGATCAAGAATCAAAGGAAGAGTGGAACCATATGGGGATTTTTTATCAATTGCATCTGGATGCTCAGGAGAATGTTTTAGGTATGGTTATGACCAATTTTTATTTATCATCATCTATTCTTGGGATATTCTTTAGAATCAGCAACTGGATGATGAGTTCAGAGGAATTTGAGAAACCCTATATGGTGGGGATACCATTTCTAGTTGGTCTCTTTCTTTAGATACTATACTTTGTTTTGGGAATCAGTTTTTTGTCCCAGCATCAGTGAGGAGATCAGTTTTGTTTGACTTCCATAGTTATTTGTGGTTCATTCATACATGCACTTTAAATATGTATTATGACATGAGACAATGATTCTGGTGGTCGGGTATGCAGTGTGACATTACCGATTATTTGTCCCATTGTTACACCTACCAGTAGATAAAGGCAGATCATCTGAAACCTTTTGGTTTTCTTTATCCTATTCCAATTATAGTTTGAAAATGTGATGACATATCCATGGATTTTTTATTAGATTACCACAAACTCTCTGAGAGAGGAATTCTATTTCGGTGGTGATTGGTCAGTTAACAAAGTTAGGTCATTTTATTCTAATTAAAGACACTATAAAATTTGAAGTTATAGGTAAGATATATGTGTAGAAATTTGTGAGGTTTCATGGGTTTCCTTTAGATGTTTTTTCGTATATGGATCCTAGGTTTACTTTGAGGTTATAGAGAAGTATCCAAGAGGCAATGGGGACTCGGGTCAAATTGATTAAAACTTATCATCCATAGATAGACATCCATATGGAGTGTGTTATTCACATTCTAGAGGATATGCTTTGTGCCTATGTCTCGAACTTCAATGGATCATGGGATAGCCTTCTGAGACTGGTTGAGTTTTCTTATAAAAACTGACATCTGTCGTCAATCAGAATGGATCCATTTGAGGCATTTTATGGTTGCCCTTGCAGATCACATCTTTGTTGGGCAGTGATAAGAGAAGCTTATTTGGTGGGACCAAGTTTGGTTCAGGGTACATTTTTAAAGATTCAGTATATATTTTGGTGTCAGTTCACAGCGCAGAGTTGACGGAGATCTTATACATATCAACAGCATTGTCCTTTGGAGTTTTCCATAGGTGACTAGGTTTTCTTGAATGATTCACCTCAGTTGGGTAACTGTCGTCTTAGAAAATAGGTAAAATTGGCTCCAATATATGTGGGGTCATTTGAGGTCATTGATATTCTTGGGAAGGTTGCTTATCATTTGGAATTTATAGTTTAGTTGATAGGAATTCACGATGTTTTCCACATATCACAGCTCAGGAAGTATCATCATGGATCCCTTTCACATTCTGAGTTAGAAAGAGATTGAGTTAGAGCCAAACATTTTCATTATTGAGTAGCTAGTTGAGATCATTGATTATCATGTGAAAGTATTGCATGGGAGGTCTATTCTGTTGGGAAGAATTTTATGGCAGCTCAAATCAGATTCTCATGAAAATTGGGAGCATGAATCGTTGATGAGGGAGAAGTGGCCTCACCTATTTATTGGAATTAATTCTTCCACATGACTTTCTAGGGACAAAAAGTATTGTGGTGGGAAGTTTATAACATCATGTCACCCACTTTTAGGTATTTTTCTTCTCCTTGCTTATTTTCCTCTTAAATTGGGTGCATATTGGGACCCCAATAATATAGAGAATTTGTTGGGGAAAATGACTTAAAGTTCAGGGATAGATGTTTGTTTGAATTAATGGAGTTTGGGTATAAAATTGTTAATGGATTTTCAGGGTTCTTCCCAAGTTCGTAGAATGCCCGAGATATTTTTTAGTTTTTGTGCAAGAACCTAGAGTTTTCTATTGTTTTCTGGGAAATTACATTGTGTGTAAAGGGGTTACACGACATGTAATTGGTCTCCAGACACAAGTTGTGAACTGTTTACACAATGTGAAAGTGGTACACATCATGTAATGGTTACACGATTTGTAATAATAAAAGGTTGGTTTTTAATAAAAAGGTGATGGATACTTGATCTTTGTGGATTACATGGTGTGTAAAGGAGTTACACATCATGTAACTTTTGGTAGGTCAACTTTTAGGGTGTTGCTCAATGGAAATTTTATTTCATTCTCCTACGTCTCTCTTTTATCTCGACCTAAAATCCTTCTTTAATGATTTTTGGAGTCTCTATTCGATCTAGATTGATCTGTTTAGTGATTGATCATCATGGTGGTGGGTTTGTGTCTCTCTAGGTAAGTGAGCCTTTTTTATTCTTCATTACTTTAATCGTGGTAACTTCATGGAAATGAATTACCAGATTTGTTAACCCTTGGTGATATCTCTCTTTATTTATTATAGATATGTGGTGTGATCTTGTTCTGAAGGTTGTTTCCTTGTGTTGGTTATGTTGCGGTGTGCAAGTTTCTTTGAGCTATATTGCGATCTACCCTCTTCAGCGACCCTTTTTCTAATTGGAACAATTATAACATGTGTAGATTGATTCTAGGGCCTCTATTTTCATTATTGTGTTCTCTTATTGGTGGATCCTTTATGGGCGTGTGCTACCCCGAATTTTGAGGTAGGTGGCTTTGTCTCTAGCCTGTGTTAGATGGATATATTTTTCTTATTTTTATAAATTGATTTATAAATTACTTTGGCATTATTGTTTGGTGTGTGTAAATGGATTTGTGATAAAAGGTGGGTTTTCCTTGGTTTTTGGTTAATGTAAAAGGGGGTATTTTTAAATCATTGAAATGATTTATGAAATGAATCACATAGAAAGCCTTGGGTATGTATATGGAAGGTTTAGCTTAGGGACATCATCCATATTACCATCGGGAGGTTAGCTCATGGGGATGTCCTCTTCTCCCTAGGCTTGTCATTCTAGGGACTTGTTTTGAAATTGTTTGGGGGTTCACTCATGGGGTTCTCCTCTACTCCTTAGGCCTATATTCTGGGGACTTTTTGTGCATTGGTCATTTGTGTGGTATGAGTAGTCTGCTAACTTGACCTACTGAGTTACTTATCCTGATTTACTTGTGCTTGGATCTATTCTATTTTGGATTTTATATGCATGCTTTTGATCTTTGGTAATTGATAATGGAAATTATGCTTGAAACTGATATACCTGACTTTATTTAGAAATTCATAGAAAAGGGGAAATATTTACCATGTTTTTAATAAAACCTCTTTACTTCTTATCATGCCATGTTTTTAATTAAAATGAGCATTCTTGGTTTATTGTACAGAGACTTGTTAGTGGGATCCTACTGAGCCTATTAGCTCACACCCTATGCACTTCTTCAGTGGTGGGTAGACCTTTGTATGTATTTTGATTCAGGGAAGGGAAAGGCACTATAGTGAGGCGGTGAGGTTTTTTGTCAACTCAATGGGTAGCTGGTGGTGAGATGGTGGGTGTCTTCCCACATTATCACATGGAGTAGTTGGTTTTTCTTATTTTAGAAGTCCTTTATGGTTGAACTGGTACTTGGAGATTGTTTTTACTCTTGATTTGTTTGGTATTGGTTATGGGATATATTTATCTTTCACTATTTCTCTCTATCTTGTATATATTTGTTTCATGTTTTTGCTTCTGGTTGGGAGAAATTATTCCCTCTGCTTGTTTTTTGATGCTTGGGTGCTAGTCGCCAGCCCATGGGGATCAGGAATTCCCTTCGAGTATGTGGTGAGTCAGGTCGGGTACCAGTTTGAGAGGGTATTCGGGTAGGTTCATTACAAGTTGGGTTAGGGTAGTGTTTAATTATTTCTTTATAGGTCCAGGATGAAAAATTCAAATTCTGATTAATATTGCTACAAAAACAGGATTATAAATCACTCAAATCATTTTTTGAAAAGTGCTAATAAAGGTGTATTTTTATCATCCCTTTTTAAATAGTGCTAATAAATGGTTACCCTTTATCAGTGTTAAAAAGAAAGCACTTTAAAATGGTCATCATTTGTTAATGCTAAAAACAAGTTCTATTAAAGGGTACACTTTACTAGAATCTGTTTTTAGCGCTAACCCCATTTATCAACACTAAGTAAAAGTGTTGTTGAATGTTCTCATTATCAGCACTTTTTGTTAGCACTAATAAAAAAATATTCTTCATAAAATATATTGATATTATTAGATATCATATATTAATATATGAATATATTTATATTGATATATATTTAATATATTTACTTCAATATGACTTATATAATACTAAATATCTATTTACATTTAATATATTAAATATTAATTGAAATATGATTTATGTAATAATTAATAATTAATATTAATTAAAAAAATATTATTGAGCAATACATATTTAAAAACAACTTGTAAATAAAAAATATATATCTTAAGAGAAGATAAAAATATGGATTGAACATCAAATGACCATAACTTTTGATTCAAATGACTTTTTGGGCTCTGTGAGCTATTAAATTGAATCTTGTAAAGATATCTACAATGTTTAGTATAAAGGATGCTTGTGCCCCAATTATTTCTAGTCAAAAAAGATCTGAAATGCCTCCAAAACTAATGTTTATATTAAGGTACCCTAATTTTTGAAATTTCAATATAAGTTTTGTTTTATTTAAGAGTGTCTTCTTGTCCTTTTTTGGTGGGAACTTAATTTATTTCTCAGGTTTACAATCATATTTAAATGATGGTGTTGATATTTTTTCATATATTATTTTTTTTATATAAATAAATATATTAACATATAAGTATATTTTCATAAAAATGTCAATTTAAATATATAAATTAAATTATATATATATATATATTAAAATAAGTATATATTAAAAAATATAAACATATATATAAATATATCAAGAAGTAAAAAATTTTGGTGCAATGTTGAGTTTAGTTGGAGGGAATGTGTGGGGTTGGGGTTCAAATTCCACCAACTTCAAATTAATTATTAATTTCTAATTTCTCATGTGTGGGGTAGAGCATGTGCGTGAAGGAAAAAATTAAAACAAACCTATAAAAATTTCTCTTAAATAATGAGAGGCAAACACTCGTACTAGAGACTTCAGTCTCCAATCTCTTTAATGATAGAAGATTTCATAATCAATGTAATGTCCCGGATCCAGATGCCACTCAAAGGTGCCCCATACCCAATTGGAACATGGACTCAAGCGCATTTCCCCAAATTTCATATGCTTCTAACTAGCAGTGTGGGCCTAGGTGTGATAGTGGGGAAACTATTCCCTCATTAGTATAGTGTAACACAGTGGAATAAAACAATAAATCAATAGAAGAAGCAGTAATACCATACAATAGAAGTAAACAATGGAATACTAATAATAAAAATAACCATATGTCATAGCATACAAGGATGGTGTTGCACGTCACATGTTCTAATAAAATAGCCAAAATAGGATACACTATAGTAATACATAATACAAGTACCAAAAGTACAAAACATACAAAAGAAACTTAGAAACATCGCAAGCCTCGTATTGGTCCCATGATCTTCTGCTCCTAAATAGCATATCAAGTACCTATAGAAGGGCACTTTCCCTTATTGACGCCTCCAACAATATAATCTATTTGGTCCAAAAAACATGACCCAAACAGGATATGAGACTAAATCCCAGTAGGCAACCACTCAAGATCTATGCCAATCTATCAGTGAATATATATAACATGTAGTGTACAATAGTGAAAGCAGTAAGCTAGGAAGTACTCAAAAGTAAATAGTTCTACAAGAACTGGTTTCCATTTATAATAATTTCATGTTTATTAATAGTTCAATTACTTTGAATTATATAAGTCTCGGGATCCAACTGAAGCCCGGTAACCCTCGTGAAAAAGTAAGCACAGCAGATGTCTCAACAGACCATATAAACAAGTATAAGTGAATATTGAATCCAAGCTTGTGATTTGGCTTAGAAAATGTTTCATAAGTCATTCCATTTCATTATTCAATTTATAACCTGAGACTGTCCATGACATTCCTATGTTGGAATTCAAGTATCACTCTAGGTTCAATTATATTTGCAACTTGCAAGACCGTCTAGGCAAACCTCTCAGGAAACCCGGTATCACTCTAGGTGCAAACCTACCAACATCCTATAAGCCCATCCTGGTGAAACTCTTAGTAATACCGGTATCACTTGAGGTGTGGTATAAGTCCATGTCAACTAATCACATTACTAGTGATCCTGTAAGGAAACCCCAACTATCACTCATGACATGTAAACAAAGCCAACAGAGTCCATCCATGGTATCCCTCAATGATCCATGTTTCACTCGGAAAAATAAGTAAAGTCTCCCTGAGCCTGGCTACTACATCTGTGGATCACTCATGGATTGAACATAACATCCTGACTAACCTCATAAGGCTTGGCCTTTGAATTACTCAAATGGGTAAAAAACACAATAATAAACACATGTAATTTAAACTATTATAAGGCTTTAACAATAATAAACTCACATGGGAACAATTCACATAATAAGCAACTCATGTAAATTAAACCATTGCATGCCTTGAACATTAAAAAACTCATGTGGGAACATTTCATTTAATAAGAAAAACATTTAAATTAAACTATTACATGGTTTAACAATGATAAACTTGCATGGGCACAATTCTCATAATAAGCACACATGTAAATTAAACTATTACATGGATTTAGCATTAATAAACTCACATGGGAACAATTTACATAACAATCCTATTATGTAATCTAAACCATTACAAGGCCTTAACATACCCAAGCTCACATGGGTCGTTTCACACCTGGAGTAGAACATTTCATACATGCTTAAACAAGCATAGTTATAAAAATGGGTCAAAGGGAAAGTCATGTATCCCATAACCTAATCAAATTGAATACCTTTTAACAACAAGTAAACTACATTATTAATCAAAATCATTTTTAAACAACCCAAAAATGGGAAACAAGGCATGCCTAATAGGCATCCTAGGCCAAACGACCATAATCAGTCATCGAAGGGAAGCGCGCCCATGGGGCAGCACTAATTCAAGGTAAACAACCTAATTCATGCTTCAAATCACTTAACTAATTACATAAAAAACAATAATCAATAACATAGGTTAATTATCAATCAAGGTGACAACCAAAAATGGGTGTGCGTCACTCTGGAACATATAATCAACTTGATAATTAATGAAAGGCATGAGACCACCTACCTCGTAGTTGTACAACTCTCCAAATCCAGCGTCAACCTCTAATTCGAGCTAGAACGAGGTAGATCTACAAAAGGAGTAAAAAATATCAACCTTCAATAACTCAGTTGAGAGAAAAAATCAAGATGAATGGCTTAAGAGGAATTGATAACTTACTGATTGGGTTCCAATGCATCTGACGGGGATCAAATCGAAGTTCGGACGGAGATTCGGGAGGAAAAACTAGGTCTGGCACTGCTGGTTCGCGAACCCGACGAGCCCTTTTGTCCAAATGAAAAAAGACAAGGCTACTATCTATTTTATCCAAAAAAAGAAACTGCACAGTGTGTACTGACAGGTTACACACCATGCATATACCAAAACTGTCCCCTTCTGATGAATTCCCTTACACGCCATGTACAGCCATTACACGGGATAGTTACACGGTGTGTACTAGTAAGTACATAGCATGTAACCACCAAAACTAGTTGTGTAAGGCCTGGAGTCATCATTTAACCTCTTTTAATCATTTTCCTCTAAAACAAACCGAAAGGAAAATATTTGTACCTCAAAAGGAGAACTAGGTTCTTAAAAACTTCCCCTCTTAAAGAAATTCGTCCTCGAATTTCCCTTCCAAGTATGGTGAAGAAATATCTGAGAACAACATCGTCCACTGTGATCGTACATCATCCTCCCTCTCCCAAGTCTCGTCTTATACTCAGTCATGCTACCATAGCACTCATACTAAAGGAACAGACCGTCCATGGAGATTCTTTTTGCTACATTCCACAATTTGAATAAGATGCTCATCAAAAGATGCATCTACCTGTAACTCAACCTCCTCAGGTTGAAAAGAATGAGACGGGTCTGAAAAGTAATACCGCAACTGAGAAACATGGAAAACATCGTGTATATCCTGGTACCTCTGAGGCAACTGTAACTGATAGGCAACCAGTCTGACCCTTTCTAGAATCTCAAATAGCCCGACGTATCTCGGTGAAATATTACCCTATCTCCTAATCCTCTTGTGTCCCAACCTCGGTGAAACACGTAGGAAAACTCGATCATTGGCCTCAAACTCCAGTGGTCATCTTCAGCGATCGACATAAAAAAAATTTCAAGACTGCGTAGTATTTATCCACTTCTGAATCAACTGAACCTGTTCAGTGGTCTCCTTGACAAGACGAGGTCCTAGCATAGCTGCCTCTCCTGCTTCCAACCAACACAGGGGTAATTGGAATGGTCTATCATATAAAGCCTCATATAGAACCATCTGAAAAGAAGATTAAAATCTATTATTATAGGCGAACTCTACCAGGGGTATATGTCTCTCCCAAGAACCCCGAAATCCAGAATGCATACCCAAATCATGTCCTCCAGCACCTGAATCATGCGCTATGATTGGCCATCTTTCTAAGGGTGGTAAGTTGTGCTGAGAAGCACCTGTGTACCTAGCACCCTTTTTAGCCCTTTCTAGAAATGAAAAGTAAAATGGGCATCCCTATCTGAAATTATAGATTGTGGAACCCGTGTAGTCGTACAATTTCATGAATGTACAACCTCCCAAGCACATCAAATCTGAAATTTTCCTTGATCAATAGGAAAAGTGTAACCTTCATGATTTTTTCAATAACAACCCAAATAGAATCATTACCATAACACCTTCACCATCAAAAAACCCCACAAAGCACACCCATGAGCATTCTAGCGATGCTACCAGCGTGATTTCCTTTAACTGGGCGAACCCAAACACAGTTGAGGTTATACTAGCAGCCTCACTACAAGGAACAGTCGAACCCTGATCGACCTCATCAAAACTAATCACGTAATCTTCCCTCAAAAGACATTATGAACTTTCACACCACACCCACCTTAAACTAGAAGAGTGTTAAAATTGGTTTACACAAACTATACATGAGGAACAATAAGGATAAAGAGTCAAACTATCATTGGATGACTTATCTCTGAAACACATTTCTTAGAAAGTTGACGTGTTGTGACAGAACACAACGCCTTCTCCCAAGGCACCATGTACTCACAATGAACACATTCACCGAAGCCCGTAGCTATCTCTTAGTGATGATCCCTTGTTAAACCATCCACTTATCATTAAAAAAAAGGTCATTCTATAGTACAGGTAAAGTCAAAAACCAGATCCATCCCACTGGAATCATTACCATTACAAGTGAGACTTGGTACAAATCCAGAAGTCCACATAATAACACTGACTAAACCCAGATCGGCATCCGCCTGGCGGTCACATAAAGGAAAATGACAATCATCCAAATTCCTTCCAAGTC
Source organism: Viscum album (assembly GCA_963277665.1). Taxonomy (NCBI): domain Eukaryota; kingdom Viridiplantae; phylum Streptophyta; class Magnoliopsida; order Santalales; family Viscaceae; genus Viscum; species Viscum album. Next base: position 66,838,553 of record OY728127.1, on the reverse strand, counting down.
ATTCCTACACAGGAACCCAGGTGTCACTTAGTATTAACCGAACCTCATTTCAAACTACGCATCCAGCGCACAACATAAAAAAAGATTACAAACCAGCCCAACGACTTTCAACTATAGCGCAGCCTATAACTAACACTCTCTTAGTGCATCTAGGATGATGTCAAGATAGGATACATGCTCATATATCAAGTAAGATCACACTAAGAGGATCTCAAGGGTTACCAAAAAAAGTAGTTGAGCCACTATTGGTTAACCTTCTGAAAGAAACTCGGCTTCACTTGCCAACACATCACCATTTAGCCGACCACAATGACCTTATCCAAAGGCATTTCATGATAGGTCACTCTTAACCACTGAGTTCCATCTATGATCATCAGTTCCTCACAAGGGTTACATGCACAACCAACTGAACAACGTCGTGTTATCAAGCAAGCATCAACATGAAATAAGACTCGCAAGCCTAAAATGTATTCAGGTAGAACCGACCATTTCTGAATGGTCCTTGATTGTGATCCTTCTACCTGGAAGGGCACATTTAAATAGAACCAACATGACTCTCCCCACCTAGGAGCGTCTTAGGAATCGAGAAGAAGGACTAGCCACCCTCAAATGAGCTAGTTCGAAACCAAATTAAATGCATGTGTGTCATTCCACGAACAATGATCACCACATCACATCACTTGGCATGAAAGTCAGAATTAAACCGACCAGCATGTCAAAACACCTGTGTCCCAGGAAGTCCTCCCAAGTAGTTGGACAAACTTGGTTCCATACACTCAGGTCACTCTACTCTGGAGATAACCTGAGAACAAACACAACAGCTCAAATCTCAACGATTTAACCGAACTCAACTGCTCATTTTAACATTTAACACTCACCAGGTGCCATGTATGTTAACATATACTACCCTAAGTTTAAAAGATCAAATAGTACATTTTGGGTACTATTCATAGGTTGTCCACCCTATGCATCCTAGTAGCATATGTCTCAGGCAAGAACTAGCTCAAAAGTACATCATCAACACAAACATTTATAGTGATGACAACGTTCAAATTCACCCATAACTTAAGAAAAGAGAGGTTTACACAACCTTCTAAGTAGCTGACCATGCCTCAGGTATGTCTAACCTGCTGAACTGAGCATTCCTCCATGCTCATTCCCATATTAAGGGTCAAGATACAATGATCACCCATCCAAGAAAGGGTGTCCTCTATAAAAACCAAACATCCTACCAGGGACAACAGCACCTGGGTGGCACCAACGTTAGGAAGCTCACAGTGGAAAACAGTACAACAAGATCTAAGGGTGTTACTTACCATGTGCTAGCCCCATACGAAGCATAAGCATATACCCCCATCACTAGGTCACACAAAAACATATTTAATTGGCTCAAAATACCTTAAACATTTGAAATAATTTTAAGCAAAACCTCAAGCATCATTCTATAAAACAAGGAACCTGTAAAAAACTTTAGCTACCAATTCAAAGTAAAATTAGCAAGTCTCATCAACTTCCTTTTAAAACATTTACCAATTTTGACATTTTATCACAAATGGAAAATTAGCATGTATGTTCATTTTTAACAGACAAGACGGCCTATGAGGGCCTCGTTAAACCAACCTGGGTCCTTAAAAATGCAACCCAATAGCAATTTTTTAACCACGGGAAGCATAAACACATTATTAGAAGAATCCTACAAGGTGTACTCGAATGATAAACAGTAGAGGCATCCTATAACAAGGATCATCTAAATGATACACAAGTGAGAGATCCTACTAGGGACTCTCGATATCAGCATGTAAGAGAAGGCATCCCTCATGGGATTCTTGGTATCTAGATAAGAGATAGAGGCATCCTAATTGGGATCCTCTAGGTCAAAACATAAGGAAAGGAATCCTACAAGGGATCCTTGATAACAACTGGTTGCACAACCTCATAGGCTTGATGTGAATGTCTCGCATGAAAACATACTCAAAGAATAGGTCATGAGAGATAGCTCATAGCTCATCTCAGATAAAAATTCTCAACTAGGTTAGTTTAAACACCCAACCAATCATTTATGCTTTGGTCTCACTCTCAGGAGACATCTGAAAATGAAAACTAGAGGAAGAACCTCTCCATTTAGATAGAAGTCCCAAAACACCCATTAGGAGTCCTCAGAACACTCCACGGTTTTCACCATCATGATCTATGTGGAAAACTACACAGAAAGGACTACTCACAGGTCCAAAACTGACAAAAAGGGGGATAAAATAGGAAAAGGCCCTCAAAGGGTACCAAAAGAGAAGAACATGGTGTGTAGAAACCATACACGGCATGTGCCCTCAAGCTCTCACGTGGTCGTGTAATACTACCAACATGGGTGTGTAAACACCCTGGGTACACGGCGTGCAAGTATGGTATACGTTTTGTACACAAGTTTCCCCTCCTGACCATGTACTTTTACATGTCCAGATTCACATGAGGTTTTCCTATGTAAAACTACACGGTGTGTACCAAAAGTACATGTCTGTGTATTTTTCCAAGAACATTATTCTGTGTAATTTCTCACATGGTCGGACACATGGTCAGATACCACACGGTGTGTACTCAGAGTACACATCATGTACATAAAAAGGATTTTCTTCCCAAATAGAAGAACACATGGCATGTGTTCATAGAATCACACGCCGTGTTGTCTGGGTTTCCGGGCAGTAAACCTCTGAAACTTTCCCAGAACCCCCATTTTTTAAATGTAAACCAAAGGTATTCCAAATTACGATCTTTGGGGGTCCATACTCCCCACAAATCAAATCTCGACATCCATATATAGCACATCATAAACAATTTAAGTTTGAAACATGATCCACCAAATTTCGATCCAAGAGGGCCCATACACCTTAGGGATCAAATCTTGGTGTTCATCCAATTTGAACCATAACATGTATCAATACACCTATCACAACAGTAGGTATATCTATCATGGTACCTATTACAACAAAATTCATATCTAGCACGACATCTATCACAACAGCATGAAATCAGTAATGCTCTCTAAATGGCATGACAGGAATGCATGGCGTGTGATTTCTAACATGTGCCTATATGATGAATGAGATTTCATACACTCATCTCATCGGGTTAAAAAAAATAGAACCATAATAATACTAATAATAACAGTACAATACAAGTGTGTCACCCAATGGTGAAATCGAATCAACTGTAACAACCCAAAATCCAAAATCACAATTCAATTAGAGGCAATTTGGATTTTCCTTGTACATGAGGTAGCTACTTCTGGACACAGTTTATTACTAAAATCTATTTCATTCATATCCCTATCTAATGTCTCCAAATAGTAAGACAAACCAGAAAAGAACAGCCTCCTCTGATACCACTTTGTAACATCCCGGATTTGGATACCACTGAAAGGTTCCCCTTACCTGGTTGTCCATATAGACTGAAGCGCATTTCCCCAAATGTCAAAGGCTACCGACTAAAAGTGAGGGCCTAGGTGTGATATTGGGGAAATTATTCCCTCATTGGCAGAGTGTAATATAGAAGAATAAAGTAATAAATCAATAGCAGAAGCATTAATATCATACAACATAAGTAAATAGTGGAATACTGATAATACAAATAACCTGATGTCGTAGCATACAAGGATGATGTTGCATGTCACATGTTCTAAGAAAATAGCCAAAATAGGGTACACTATAGCAATACATAATATAAGTACCAAAAGTACAAAACAGACAAAAGAAACTCAGAAGTATCGCAAGCCTCAGCTTGGTCTCATACTCTCCTGCTCCTAAACAGCATATCAAGTACCTGTAGAAGGGAACTTTCCCTTATCCACACATATAAAAATATAATCTGTTTGGGCCCAAAAACATGCCTCAAATAGGGTGTGAGACTAAATCCCAGTAGGTAAACACCCAAGATCTGTTCCAATCTGTCAGTGAATATATATATATAATACATAGTGTACAATAGTGAAAGTAGTAAGCTAGGAAGTACTCAAAAGTAAACAGTCCTACAAGCACTGGTTTCCATTTATAATCATTTCATGTTCATTGAAAGTTCAATTAAATTGAATTATATAAGTCTCGGGATCTGGCCTAAGCCTGGAAACCCCCATGAAAAAGTAAGCATAGCAGATGTCTCAACATACCATATAAACAAGTATAAGTGAAGATTGAATTCAAGCTTGTGCTTTGTCTTGGAAAGCGCATTGTAAGTCATTCCATTTCATTATTCAATTTATAACCTGAGATTTTCCATGACATTCCTATGTTGTAATTCATGTATCACTCTAGGTACAATTCTATCCACAACCTACAAGCCTGTCCGGGTGAACCTCTCAGGAAACCCGGTATCACTCTAGGTGCAAACCTACCAACATCCTACAAGCCTATCCCAGTGAACCTCTCAAGAATCCTGATATCACTCTAGGTGTGGTATAATTCCATGTCAACTAAGCTTGTTATTTTCAGTCTTATAAGGAATCCCCAAGTATCACTCATGACATGTAAACAAAGCCAATAGATTATATCCATGGCATCCCTCAACGATCCATGTTTCACTTAGCAAAATAAGTGAAGCTTCTATTAGCTTGATCGCTACATTCGTGGCTCGCTCATGACTTGAACATAACAACTTGAACAACCTCTAATACTTGGCCTTTCAATTACTCAAATGGGTAAAACACACAACAAGCAACACATGTAATTTAAACTATTATAGTACTTAAACAATAATAAACTCATGTGGGCACAATTCACATAACAAGAAACTCATGTAAATTAAACTATTACATGGCTTGAACATTAAACAACTCATGTGGGCACATTTCATTTAATAATAAAAACATGTAAATTATACTATTACATGGTTTAACAATGATAAACTCGAATGGACACAATTCTTATAACAAGAACACGTGTAAATTAAACTATTACATGGCTTTATCATTAATAAACTCACGTGGACACAATTAACATAACAAGCCTATTATTTAATCTAAACCATTACAAGGCCTTAACATAACTGAAATCACATGGTTCGTTTCACACTTGGAGAAAAACATTCCAAACATGCTTAAATAAGCATAGGCATAAACATGGGTCAAGGGTCAAGTCATCTATCCCATACCCTAAGACAAATGAATACCTTTTTAACAACAAAGAAACTTCATTATTAATCAAAATTATTTTTAAACAACCCACAAATGGGAAACAAGGCATGCCTCATAGGCATCCTAGGCCAAACGACCATAATCGGTCATCCAAGGGAAACACACCCATGAGGTGGCCCTAATTCAAGGTAAATAACCTAATTCATGCTTCAAATCACTTAACTAATTACCTAAACAATAATAGGAAATAGCATAGGTTAATTATCAATCAAGGCGACACCCAAAATGGGTGCATGGCACTCTAAAACATATAATCAACTTGACAATTAATGAAAGGCACGAAACCACTTACCTCGTAGTCGTACAACTCTCCTCGTCCAGCGTCAGCCTCTAATTCGAGCTAGAATGGAGTAGATCTACAAAAGGAGTAAAAAATATCAACCTTCAATAACTCATTCAAGAGACAAAATCATGAAGAATGGCTCAAGAGGAATTGAGATCTTGTCGATTGGGTTCTAATGCATCTGATGGTGATCAAATTGATGTTCAGACAGAGATTCGGGAGGAAAAACTAGGTCTGGCGCTGCTGGTTCGTGAACCCGGTAATCCCTTCTGTTCTAATGACAAAAGACGAGGCTACTGTCCATTCTAGCCAAAAAAGAAAAAGAAAAAAAGAAACTACACAGTGAGTACTGACATGCTACACGCCATGTATATACCAAAACTGTTGACTTCTGCTGAATCCCCTTACACGCCATGTACATCCATTACACGGGACAGTTACACGGTGTGTAACCACCAAAACTAGTTGTGTAGGGCCTGGAGTCAACATTTAACCCCTTTTACTCATTTTTCTCCAAAAAAATTGAAAGGAAAAGATTCGTGCCTCAAAAGAAGAACCGAGTTCTTACAATCAACCCCCCTACACTTGATACAACCTTTAAAATACATGAACAATGTATTAGTTATAACATTTCATTTGTTAAAATTGGGTTTTCAAATTAAAAACATGTTTTGATTTTTCCATGAAAAAATCATTGTTTTTATTATTATACAAATTATTATTCTTTGGAGGCTTTTGTTTTCTATGGGCTCCTTCCATCTAGGATCATGGTGCTTTCTAAACCTCTATGCAATTTAGTGTGTGGGCTTTGGTGGGCGGCCTGGTTCACTAGATTGGTTCTTGGTTGTCCTTCATAAGGTCTTCTAGTTGTTTATCATCACAATCGAATGGCTCTTGTTTGCAGTTTTTGTGTTTTTCTAATTCTCAGTGATTTGTGTCGTCTGCTGCCTGACTGTTCCACATCTACCACGTGTCCCATTGTTTTTGTGATCTGTTGCATCATCCTGATCTCTGCGATCTTCCCAGTCACTCTCAGTCATCCACGCATCTGCCTCGTCTGTCATGCCTAATAGCCCATCGCATTTTCGTCTCCTTTGCTCACCTTTATGATGCTTCATCGCTTCATTTGCTCGGTGTATAGTTCTTCATTTTTTTCTTTCTCTTTTGTTCTAGAGGGAAGAATCTAAGAGAGTGGGGAGGGAAGGAGGGAGAAGCTATAGTTCTCTCATTCCATGTCTTTTCAGCTCCTATTATGTTCATCGTCTCTATTGGAGAGTTCAATACTCACGATCTATGTCTGGACCGCATCAAATTTAAGATACAACCATGGTAGCGTCATTTCTCCTTCATCTGATCCAGGATCTGGACTTGTGAGATTGGTCCTTTTCTGTTTCGGTTCTTTGTTGTATTTCTTTCTTTCTTTTACGGTCTGGGTGTTGGGGTTTCATGTGTTAGTGTGTCCAACTCGTGGGTGTACGTTACCATCTTCAAGCTAGGGTTCACCACTAGCTTCTAGAGTGACGAGGTCCATGTGCTCGGATAGTTTTTATGGTCCGCGTGTGTTATCTCTTTGATTTACTTTCTTTGTTGTATTTTGTTTGTTTGTTTTACATAATAATAATTGCTTTGGTGGTGTTCTTGCTATAGAGTAGGAGAAAACTAATCTGAACCATGTAAATCCTTTGTGTTATTTACTTTTTGTATTTCTTTTGTTGTATGTTTGTTTTTATCGGCCCACTTCCCTTTCTTGTTTTGATTCTCAATCTTAGTCGTTGTTTTAGCATTTATTCCAGGTTGGCTATTCAGTCCATACACCCTTGCCCTCCCATAACAATTAATATCAGAGCCTTTATTTTCAAATGAATCACAACCTTTGTTAAGTTAGAAGTTGAAAAGTTTGATGAAGAAAATGATTTTAACCTATGGAGAGTTAAGATGACGGCACTGCTCCTCCACAATGGATTCAAAGATGCTCTCTTAGGTCCTAAGAAGCATGTAGTTACTGTCTCTGTTGATGGACATTTATCCACCACTTATATTGATATTGACCCCAACTTTCTTGATAAAGCACGTTGTATGCTTTTGTTAACCTTAGGCGACAAAGTCTTACGAGAAGTCATGCATGAGACTACTGCTAAGGGTATATGGCTTAAACTTGAACATTTGTATGTCTAAATCTCTTTTGGGTTGTTTATATAAGAAAATGTGACTTTATACCTTTAAAATGAACTCTGGTTCTTGTGTTCATGTTCATCTTGATGATTTTAATAAAGTGTTGCTTGATTTAGCTAATATAGATGTTAAAATAATCGATGAAGATCATGTCATAATCTTGTTGACTTCCCATGATGATTCTTTTAATTCCTTAAAAGACTCTATGATATATGGTAGAGAATCAATCACCTTAAAAGATGCTAAATCAACTATGTTGTCTCAAGAACTTTAAACACGTGGTTTGAAGGATGATTTTAGTGGAGTAAAATTCAAGCCTCAACTAATGCACGTTAAGGGTCAAATGGAAAATAAGAATAAAGAACGAAAAAGATAAGAACTTATTCGAGAACTTCTGATTTTTTGAGTGTGGCAAGACCGTCCATATAAAATGATATTGTCCTGAATTTAAAAATAAAGACAATATGGCCCAGTCTCATGTGGTATGCTCTGGGTTCACCACTATAGATGTTCTTTAATTCTTGTTTAGCAGCCCTTGGTTAGAATTGGACATAGATTATAAAGAGTATCTCTTATGTGATCCTAGGACTGGCTCTGCTTGTGTTTGTGGGGGAACTCAGTCGGAAAAGAGGGTGTGTTAGGGCTGGTCTAATCTGTCCGGGCTTAGGTTGAGATCTTTCTCCTGTCGGCTTTTTGGTTTTGGTTGTTGTGTGATCTACTGTTTTCTTACTCCTGCATTATATTAAGCTTTTATCTTACTAAATTTCCAGGTTCACTGTATTTTACTTCCAAGGAAGGTTGTGTATTTGCAGGTCTTGGAATGCTTGGGAGTACATCAAGCTTTTGGTGGAATCTCAGGTATTGTTGGTAAGTTCTAGTTTAATGTTGTCGCTTAGTTTTTGTATTTTCTAAGCTTGTTTAATCATTATAATAGTAGTAGATTGGTAGTATGAGTAGAACATGTGTCACTTCTAGCACATGCTAAGTGGCATTCATGTTGGGTGAATATTTTGTAGACTTAGGGTTTTTTGTTTTGAAAATCTACCCAAACTAACCGGTAAGCTAGGTTAAATAGTCACCAAGAATGTCATTTGGATGTTTTTTCATTTTATTTTGAAATGGTGAAGATTTGTTAAAATTGGGTTTTCAAATTAAAGTCATGTTTTGAATTTGACATGCAAAAATCATTGTTTTTATTATTATGCATATTATTATTCTTTACGGGCTTTTGTTTTTTTGTGAGCTCCTTATGTCTGGGTTCGCAGTACTTGTTGGGCCTCTATGCAATTTGCCATGTGGGCAGTCTAGTTCGCTGGCTTGGTTCTTGGTGCTCCTTTGGAAGGTCTTCTGACTGTTGATGACCGTGATCTGATGACTCTTGTTTGTAGTTTTTTTGTGTTTTTCTGATTCTCAGTGATATGTGTCGTTTGGTGCTTGACTGTTCCGCATCTATCACGTGTCCCATGCTTTTCGTGATCTGTTGCACTATCCTGGTCTTCATGATCTTCCTAATCGCTTTCAATCGTCCATGCATCTGCCTCGCTTGTCAAACTTGACAACCCATTGCCTCATCGTCACCTCTGCTCGCCTTTATGATGCTCTGTCGCTTCATTTGCTTGTTGTGTTCTTCGTTTTTTTCTTTCCACTCCATTTGAGAGGGAAGAATATGAGAGAGAGGGAGAAGCTTTGGTGCTCCCATTCCACTCCTTTGCAACCCATGTTTCGATCATCGTCTCCAGTGGATAGCTCGGTACTCACGAGCTCTATTTGGACTGCATCAGCTTCAAGATACAACCCCGACATCGTCGTTTCTCCTTTAGCAGATTTGAGATCTGGACTTGTGAGATTATTTCTTTTATGTTCCGGCTCTGTGTTGTTTTTCTTTCTTTCTTTTACGGTTTGGGCGTCGGGGTTGTGTGTGTGAGTTTGCCCAGCTCGAGGGTGTACGTTACCATCTTTGAGTCAGAGTTCACCGCTAGCTCCTGAAGTGACGAGACCACTGTGCTCGGATAATTTTTGTGGTATGTGTGCATTGTATCTCTGCTTTATTTTCTCTGTTGTATGTTGTTTATTTGTTTTGCATAATAATAATCGTTGTGGTGATGTCGTTGTGGAGTAGGACCGAACTCGTTCAAATCACGTAAATTCTTTGTGTTCTTTACTTTTTCGCATTTCTTTTGTGGTTTGTTAATTTTTATCGATCCGCTTCTCTTTCTTGTTTTGATTCTTGATCTTAATCGTTGTTTCCACATTTATTTTGGGTTGGGTGTTTGGTCCATACACCCCCACCCTCCCATAATATCATTTAATAACTCTATCAACTCTATTAAATCATATTATTTCTTGTATGTGACATAAAAGGCATTGTAACTCATAAAATGACACATTTATTATTTAAAATAAATGAGTATTATTAATGTGCATTACATTATCAAGTTGCAATAAATTGCTGTTATTAATGTGCCTTCTCATGTCAAGTTGTCATTTGACGAAACCTCCAACAAAGTGTTGATAGTTCTAAATTTGCATAATCATACACCATATATGATTTATCTCAAATTGTTTTTAAATTTTTTATTGTCAATAAATGTTAAAACTTGTTGTTAGATTGTATGTGTTTAGCCATGCAAATAAATTAAAATACATGATGGGAATGTTTTATTGCCCATCAAGGTATTCAAATCAGTTTGATTTCAAATATAGTGATAATCATAAAAATCAAAAGAAACCAATTATATTGTTGTAAAAAACTATATTTTAATCAATACACCAAATTTACTCACAAATTTGTTTATTTTATAATATAAATTTTAATAGTCATTGATAAATTACTTATCACAGTAGGGATAGGTTTTATATATTATGGGGTTAGGGATAAGAAATGGGGGATTGGGGTGGACCACAAAATGTTGCCCAAAGCCTCTTTTATCTTAGGTTAAATTTTCATTCTGGGACATGGGGACAATGAAATGACATGAAAGATGTAGACAGCATCATCACCGGTTAAATGATATATTTATATATATAAATAGAGATGTGTCGGTATGTGTTCATTATAACCCGGGGAGTGCCGGACAAATCAGTTGCCGACTATCTTTAAATATATTTTTAATTTTAAAATGATAAAGTGCCGGTGTCAGAAGATGACTTGGAAAGCGCGATGCCATTATTCATTTATTTCGTATCAGCCTAATTTTTTTAATACTTTATTTATCTGGACAATAATTTGTTAATATATTATGATTATAGGTTTATTATTTAATAATAAATGTGTATGACGAGTGACGAGAGAAGATGGGAAAGTCATCAACCCAAGTGAGTAGAGTTGAAAATATTAAAATAATCATCATTAAAACAAGCCACATAAAATTTAGGAGAAACAACAAAAATTTAAATGAAAAATGCATAATTTTCATTAACAAATATGAACATGACAGTGTGATTTAGAGAGGTGATTTACAAAATATATCAATGTGGTACATTACAAATTTGAGAACATGCAATTAAAGAGAAGAACTAAATTTTAACTACTCTCAGATCGTTTGGGTCATAAAAATGGTATACATATTTAATAAAACAATTATAACAATGGTTATATGATAAATCATATAAACGATAAAACTTTTGATAATACCAACCTTCACTACTACAGATTTCATTATATTTCGTGTTACGCTGTATTTGGATTAAAAAAACCGCTGATAAAGACGGTGTCTTTATCAACGCTAGCGAAAAACAATGATAAATGATACTTTTATCATCGTTAAAAAAACACTGATAAAAACGCTCATTTGTCAATGCTTTTTTTAAGTGATGATAAAAATCGCTTTTATCAACGTTTTTTTTTAACTCTGATAAAAGATTACTTTTATAAATGTTATTTCAGCCCTGATAAAAAGAATATTTTATTAAAAATATGATTTATATAATACTAAATATGTATTTACACTTAACATATAAGATATTTAGTGAAAAACGATTTATAAAATAATTAGAAATAATATTAATTAAGAATTTGCTAATTATTATCGAGTAATATTCATTTAATAACTATTGGTGATATAAAAATTTAATAAATTAATGAACGATCTAAAATAAGTTGAAAATATGACTTGAACTTCAAACAACCGTAACTTCTTATCCGAGTGTCCGTTTGAGGTATACCGTATATCAAATCGAAACTTGCGAAAATATTTACAACATGGTGATCGAGGAGTTCCCCAATCAGTGTTTGTTTGAGATCAAAAAAGGGATGGAATGCTCCAAACTTGAGTTTTTTATTTGGATATCCCAATTTTTTAATATTTGGAATTTCACCCTCGTTTAAGGGGTTCTTGTGTTTTTTTTATGAAAACTGAATTCATTATTAGGGCTTACTTTCAAGCGAATAATATGATGTTCAAATTTTATTGTTTTTCATATTGTAGTGTTATTTATAATTAAATATATACATATTTGCATATATTTACATATAATAAATCAGTACAAACAAAAATTTAAACCTATCATCATAAAAATGCATTTTTAAATATATAAATCATATGCAAATAAATATTTTTTATTCATTTTATTTACCTTATAAAAATGAATTAATACACAGACACACACACATATTCAAGTAATGTTTATATATAAATGTGTCAATAAACAAATATATATATATATATATATATGTGTATATTATAATATATGAAAATAAATACATACATGTAAATATTTGTGTGTGCATGTGCGAAATGTAAATGTGTATGTTTGTCATTAAATATATGCGTGTGTGTCAATATTATGTAAATACATAATATATGAATGTATTTTTATAAACATATTATTATAATTAAATATAGTATATAAACGTACTTACAATAAATATTTATAAGTACATTATAAAAAAAATATATCAAAAAATACAATTACATGAAAATATGTATAAAATTTATATATAAATATATAATATATATACATATTATAAAAATGTATTTAAAAATAATTATATAAATGTATATAATTATATGAATAAGTATATACATAAAAATGAATTATGTACATATAAATATAGATACAGATATAAATATATTGTAAAATATTAAACGAATCGTAATGGTGTATCAGTAATGGCATTAGGTGAACAAGATAGAGGTAAGAGGTTTGAATCTAGACATTAGAGAGGCTAAATAGGATGTAAAAAACACTGATAGAGGATGGTGGGCCCGAACAAGCTGTGCGGTGGGCGCATGGGGCACATAGTGCTAATAAAGGGGAGTGAGAGCACTGATGAAAGAGGTGGGTCGAACGGAAAAAAAAAACTAAAAATATTTTTTGAGTTTTATTAGTGTTTTTTTAGAGGTGATAAAAGCGACCTTCATCGGCGCTTTTTTTTTAGCATTTGACTAATGTGTTTTATACCAACGTTTTTGTTATCACTAGTAAAGGTAACAAGTTTTTAAGGGCGCTTGGTCTGTCAGTGCTTTTCTAGCACTGACAAAAGCATCTTTTGTAATAGTGATTTCTGAATGATGTAGTCGTTCTAGTTGTGATTATTTTATACATAAATCACATAACATAATAACCAAATTCAACATTTCCACATTAATGATGAAACTATAATTTTAAAACAAAAATCACCTAGGGGCGTAGCCTAGTGGTTACGCCTTTGAGGGGTCTCGTGGGAGGTACAAATTTAGAAACAAATTCGAGACGACCCAACTAAGTGTGGCCCGAAGACCCTTGAACGAGGTGACCCAAAGGGCCAAATGAGCAGCTTATAACACACAATGTCACTAGTCATATGCCACCCTGCCCCCACCAGCAGTCATCACACTGCATTGTTGGTCTGAATGTTGCGCCACCCCTGTCATCAAATGGCGCACTGTGCTTCCCTTTGTCATGTCGTGGCAGGGCACCCCTCTATCCCACATCGGAAGTTCATGTGGGAGGATGGTCGGTTGATAGGTGCCAACACACTCATCTCAATTTCGAGTCACCCACTCGATGATTTCTACATGGCACCCCGCTGCATCGCTTGCCAAGTCGCGTTGCGTTGTCAGAATGGTTATACTGTGAAGATCGTCACATGGCATGACACCCCTCCGCCCCACATCGAAGATCCAAGTGGGGCAGAGGATTGAATGATGGGCACCAACACAACTATCTATGTTTTGAGCCGCCCAACCAGCGATATCCGCATGTTGCCATGTTGCACCGCCCTGTCTATTACACCATGTCGTTCGCTTGGTTTCAGCGTGACACACTGCTACCTGTTGTTGTGCAACCCACTGATGATGGTCTGGTGGCCCTTTAACCCGAAGGCCATTGATGGCTTGGGGGCCATGTGGTCCGAAGACCCAAATATATGGTTCCAAAGGCCGCTTCAGATGAATAGTACTACTACTACATTACTCCCTACAATACCCAAACTACTACAGTGCTATAGTACTGCTATAATACGGTAAACCACCTTCGCTTGGATTTGAACTTGGGTTTCATGTAGGAAAATGAGTGACCTTACTACTCAGGTAAGCCTGCAACTACAAAAACAACATTTTAATAATTTTCTAAACAAGAATTTTATGAAGATGAAAGTAATAGTTATGCAGAAACATATCTATTTTTTTACTTATTTTTTGACAAATGTATCATGCGAAAGACCCCTCACAATCCATTGAAACCTATGTTAAATATAGTAAATAAAATAATAAGTTGAGAAAATATTTAATTAATAAAATAATAAAACTTATTGTTCCAATTTATCTTTAAATTGTTTATGCACATCACTCAGTATATAAAATAACCAATAAGCAACGCATTCTTGAGGATAGAAAACACCTAACAACTAGTGTCTAGTACAATAAAAAATATCCAATGTGAATGAAAATACAATTGAAAGTGTTTTGTATAAAATATATTCTCATACCTCTCAAGTTATAAAAACATATAGAACTGTATATGTTGTATCATAAAACATTTGGAGATATATTCAATTTTGATATGATGTTGAATATTTAACACTACTGGTGAAATATAACATGGGTCCATGAATCTATAAACGGAAGTTGTGTCCTTTTAGATGCAATGAGTGTTATGATATCTATTCATTTTTTTATGACCATCTCCCTCCAAAGGTACCTCTCCTGGATCGACAATAAAGGAAGTGAGATAATGATTTTCGAGTCTTGTCACTAGTAGGTCCTAGGTTGGCAACCAATATTGAGGGTATAAAGAAAGTCGCACATATGAGAGACATTACCTTCAATAGATAAGAAAGTAGGATTGGGAGATAGGATATCAACCACCAAAACAACTCCATAATTGTAAGATCCCGGTGCCCCACACTACCAATCGATGCCCATACTGACGGTCATCACTTTCCCTCAAGCGCACCTCCCAAAATGCTAGAGGTTTCCGACTAGCAATGGGGGTCTAAGAAGGTATCATGCTACAATAAAAGAGATGGTTAGCGGCGGTTTATTCACGACAGTTCTAGTACCCACCGTGAAATAAATCCAATTTAAAAAAATATATAATATAGCGGCGGTTTCATAAAACCGTAGTGATATTTTTTGTTTACGTTTTCAATTAGCAGCAGTTTTAATTAAACCGCTGCTAAACGTTTAAAAAACTCTAATCCCCCCCCCCGCTCCCTCTGTGCAACCCCTCCCCCTCCCCCCACCTCTCCTAACCTCCTCCTCTCCTCTCCCCAATGACGACCCCGAGCTTGCGACCCCCTTTCCCCCAACCCTCCTCTCATATCCACGGCAGCGACCCCGAGTCCGTGACCCTCGACCCCCACAACCCCCCCTCCAACCCCACCCCCGCGACCTTCCCCCCTCTGAACTCCTCTCCGGCTGGCTTACCAGCGACGCACCCCCCCCCCTCTGACCTCCCTCACCCTGGCTCGGTTCCCCTCCTTGGTGACGACGCAAACCCCCCCTCTGACCTCCCTCTCCCCAGCTCAGATCCCCTCCTTGATGACAACGCAGACCCTCCTTAAAGGTTGCATCATCCTCACCCTAAATCTATTATTGAGTAGCATTATAGTGTATGATACCATCCCACCCCTTGTAATTATAGTGTAATGTATGATACAATATCTTGAATTTGTATACAATATAATTTATTATAGATAAATTTTTATATAAAACTCATCCTAAAAACAATATGGTGTATATTCTCACATTATGCTTGATCCTTGAAAAAAATACTACAAGCTGTTATCACTGATTTATTTTTTTAATGTGGTCAGCTGTGTTAAGAATGCATAAACAGTTACATACACCATAACTAGAATAAAAGTTCAAATATCAAAAAGAGAAATTAAAAATTGAGTTGAAATATGTAAAAAGAATCACATAGATTCGCCCCACCCCTCTTAGAGTGAATACACAATCTAATGGGAATTTTTTGTTGATTAATTAACATCCTGAGAGTGGTCTTACTAATAAAGTTTGTTATGAAGGGATAAATACATATATTATGAATAATTATTATTTTGTTAATTTATATATAATAATATTAGTTTTTGTGAATCAAAAGATTTGAATTCAATATGTGAATATAGATGATTTTGGGTTTATAAACAATAAGAATATCTTATATCTAAAGATAGATAGATATAAGGACATAGAGTATCAATGATACTCTTTCGATGTATGATGATTGTGGGTTCTTGCATAGAAATTCATATAACCATAATTATTTTGTATATAAATTACTTGGAGAGACAATGATCACTACTCACTGTCAATCAAGGAACACACATCATTTTATAATCCATATTAAAAGGGTTTCATAATTTTATTGTTAATTATAAAAAAAATTACAATGCACACAAGAACAGAAAACACGCGCCCGGGGACTCGACCCCGCGACACACGCCCCAAACCCCTCCCACCCTAAATGAGTTCAAATGGGTTTGTTGACATGATCATATTCTCATAAATTGTGGATGTAACCCTTTTAAATATGAATTTATCATCAAAAAACCAAAATCATATATAAATAAAGTAAAAAAACTATGTGTACCTTAAGTACTATGTGATCTATATCGATAAAGTATACTTGATGACGATCACTAAACAATAGTTCTCTTTCTCTTGCCTCTAATGTTTTTATATCGGTCACCAAAATCTACATATACTATGTCAGGATTGACTGTTCGCAAAAATTTGTTTTATCACCCTATCATTGAATATTAATAGGGAAGAGGTACGAAGAGAGAATAATCTAGTATTGGTTCTTTAACACTACCGAAAACATATATAGATCACATTCTTTATTTTGAATTACTTCATTAAATAACATTTTATGAGAGATACATCTAATTTGTAGCCACCGAAATTTATGGATGTTTTTATATAATAATTTATGAACATTCTTATGATTATATATTTATTATCAATGATTATATGAATCATTATAAAGATTAATATTGGAATAATAACCAATATGGAAATATGAATTGCAACATTATATTACATAAACTATATCACAGATCTACTGTATGATATGGTATAGGACTCTGATAAATACCATAGGATTCAGTTATGATTATAATGTTGTGTTCAATATATATAATATTCAAATAATATATTAAAATATAATAGTGATTCATACTATATGATTCACCCATTTTATTGAATATTTATCAGTTTCACAAAGGAAATAAAGTCCTTTAAAGATTCTTTGTTATACATCACAATTCCATGGGAATCCATCAAAACTCCATTAAAAATGGTTTATAAAAACATTCATTTTTTGAAGAAAAACTTTTCCAATATTTTTAATCAATTTTATACAACATAACTTTGTAACAATACGATCCTTAACTATATGAAATGCAGGAATATCAAGAACAAAAAAAATTCAGGATCCTAGCCGATTAGCATCTTGGAGCACACCACCACTACCGTCATCTTATGTGGATCCTAGTGATTCTGTTTTACCCGAGTTTGCTAGCGAGCCAGCCATTTCCCCATATGTCATTGGCAGCCCACCGCTTGATTCACCTTTGGCGATGGAGCAGTTCGTCACCCCTCCATCTAAGGAATATTGATGAGTTACCGTTATTGGTATGTATGTCATTTTTCAAAAAAACTTTATATTTTATTAATTGTTTAATGTGTTTTCCAAACAGATAAAAACACCCATAGAAGAGATACAAATATGAACATGGTATATGTATGAGACTTGAAGGACTTTAATATTATCATTCCATTTGATGAGTTCGGGGCGCCTATCGGTGACACTGCCATAATCTATGGGCATATTCTTGGGTAGGTTTCTTACGAGGCGGTGAACTTCCCCATTAATTATAAAGATTGAAGGCATATTCCTACAGTTTGAAAAAAATGAGGTCTTTGGCTCAAGTAAAGATAATATTAATTTAATATTCCTTGACAACTAATTTAAAAGATAGGAGTAGAATTTTGTAATATACTGATAAAGTGTTATGTTTTTTTATTTCTAGATGTATTTTCTTTTTGAATGTCCCAGAATCCATTTCACGCCCATAGAATTTGAAAAATTTGGGCAAGAAACACTACGAAAAATGACTCTATACCCACGGTTTTGGAAAACTATGGGTATAGGTTGTAAATTGTCACATATACCCACAATTTTTCAAAACCAGGGGTATAGAGTTTTTTTGAAGCCCTATACCCACGATTCTCAAAAACCCATGGGTATAGGTCATGCCTATATCCACGGTTTTCCAAAACCATGAGTATAGCTTTCTAGCGTTAAGGCGGGGAAAAAAATATTTTCGTAGGACAAAAAAAATTCCACAGGAACATCTATTACCACAATTTTCCACCTATAGCCACAATTTAGATAAATATATATAAGTAAATATATATTTATATACCAATAAGTCAATGTAGTGTAGTGGTTAAGCACAAGAATTGGATATAGGCGGTCCAGGGATCAAAACCCCACAGAGCCCACTCACCAGGGATGCACTCAACTGGGACACTAATTGGGCTGAGTTCATGGATATCTCCTCTAGTCAGTTGAGGATTTATTTCACCTCTGTCGAGAATCGAACCTGGGGCTGACTGGCATAATAGCCACCGGGGTTAGAGAAGATATCCATGAACTCGATCCAGTTAGTGGCCTAGTTGAGTGCATCCCCAGTGAGTGGGCTCTGCGGGGTTTTGGTCTGTTGTCGGGAGTGTCACAGGTCCAACAAAAATGTGCCTTTTTAGTGGACCATGCGCCACTAACTGGGTCGCAGGCCGTGCACCCCCAGCCCCTAACTTGGGTACTGGGCTCATCTGGGCCGCTCTCTGGGCCGGTGCAAAGTACTGTCCTCGGGCCCTAGCAGGATTTAATACACCTCCCCTGCGATTCGAACCTCAGACCTCAGATATAAAAACCAACTGAGAGCATCACGAGTACCACTAGGCCAATGGCTTAGTGGTAGTCGAGGATGCTCCCCGGTTGGTTAAATACCAGTCAGCCCCGGGTACGAATCTCTAGGGAGGAAAGATTAAATCCCCCGCTGGCAGGGGTACAGTGCTTGAACCCGGACCAGTTAGTGGCCTAATTGAGTGCATCCCTAGTGAGTGAGCTCTGTGGGGTTCTGATCCGTTGTCGGGAGCATCACGGGTCCAACAAAAAGGTGCCTTTTTAGCGGACCATGCGCCACTAACTGGGTCGCAGGCCGTGCACCCCCAGCCCCTAACTCGGGTACTGGGCTCATCTGAGCCGCTCTCTAGGCTAGTGTAAAGTACTGTCCCCGGGCCCTATGAGGATTTAATATGCCTCCCCCATGATTCAAACAGGAGACCTCAGGCATAACAGCCAACTAGGAGGCGTATTAAATCCCAGTAGGGCCTGGGGACAATACTTTGCACTGGCCCGGATAGCGGCCTGGATGAGCCTAGTACCTGAGTTAGGGGATGGGGGTGCATGGCCTGCGACCCAGTTAGTGGTGCATGGTTTGCTAAAAAGGATCCTTTTTATTGGACCCGTGATGCTCCCGACAACGGACCAAAACCCCATAGAGCCCACTCACTAGGGATGCACTCAACTGGGCCAATAACTGGGCCGAGTTCAAGCACCGTCCCCCTACCAGCAGAGGATTTAATCTCACCTCCCCAGAGATTCGAACCCATGAATTATTGGTATAATATCCACTGGGAAGCATCTCTGGTACCCCTAGTGGCCTAGTGGTAGTCGAGTAAGCTCCCCGGTGGCTATTATGCCAGTTAGCCCCGAGTTTGATTCTCGACGAAGGTGAGATTAAATCCCTCGCTGGCTGGGGGACAGTGCTTGAACCTGGCCTAGTTAGTGGCCCAGTTGAGTGCATCCCCATTGAGTGGGCTTTGCAGGGTTCTAGTCCGTTGTCGAGAGCGTCACGGGTCCAACAAATCTGACGTACGGTGTGGTCGAAATTACTCGGTATACACTTCTGAAAGGTAAAAAGGCCTTTAAAAACAAGTGTTGGGTGGTCAAAACTAGGAAAAAGATGTTAGTTTGATCTAAAATCATGGGGCAATGACCATAGATTTAATTGTTAAATTTAGGAACCGACAACACATCATTCCGAATTACGGTTTGCCCGTTATGACTGTAAATGCGTTTTTAGTGTTTTAAAACACTAAAACATGCATGGAATGATCAAAATCATATAAAACAACCTTTTATTAATGTGAAATCACGATACAACCACTGATGAGTTGTTTTTGACGTGTACGCATAAACAACACATTAATCCGATGTGTGGTGTGGTTGAAATTACTCGGTATACACTTTTGAAAGGTACAAAAGCCTTTTAAAACAAGTGTTGGGTGGTCAAAACCAGAAAAAAATGTCAGATATCTGGCAAGTTCCTCCTACTGGCTGGATCAAAGTCATTGTGGACAGAGCTTCAAAGGGAAACCCAGGACCCTCGGGTTGTGGTGGCATCTTTAGAGACCATCTTGACCAGATCCTAGGATATTTCTATGGAAGCTGCAGTCTCTCTTCTACATTGGAGGCTGAAATAATGGGTGCTATTCACGCCATTTCCTTTGCCAAAAAGTACAACTGAAACAACATTTGGATTGAGAGCGACTCTACAACTATAGTGCAATCCATTTGGAATGGTGTTGCTCATCTTGCTTGGACTCTCACCTCCCGATGGATTGATTGTCTTAACTCACTCAGGAATCTCAATTTTATTGTCACTCACACCTATCGTGAAGCGAACATGATTTCCAATGGTCTTTCCAACATGGGATTTCATCACGAAGTTATTTGGAAGAATGAACTTCCTTCAGATTTTCTTCCTTATTATATTAGAGAGACTAAAAAATTTCCTACTTTTCGTCTCATGTAATTTCCCCTTGTACTCCTTACTTTTTTGAATAAATTTTAGTGTTCTGGTCTTTAACCATAACACAACCATCCTTAAAAAAAAATTAACACGTTTTTAGTGTTTTAAAACACTAAAAAGTGTGTGGAATGATCAAAACCATAGAAAAAAATTCATATTGATGTGAAATCATGAGAAAATAACCGCTGAGTTGTTTTTGACATGTACACATAGACAACACGTCAATCTGATATGCGGTGTGGTCAGAATTATTCGGTATATGCTTGTGAAAGGTAAAAAAGCCTTTAAAAACAAGTGATAGGGGGTCAAAACTAAGAAAATAATGTCAGATTGCCCTGAAATCATGGGGTAATGACCGAATATTTAATTGTGAAATGTAGGAATCGATAACATGTCATTCCGAATTACAGTTTTCCAATTATGAATGTAAATGCGTTTTTAATGTTTTGAAACACTAAAAAATGTGTGAAATGGTTAGAACCATAGTAAACGACCTCAGATTGATGTGAAATCATGGAACAACAACCGCTAAGTTGTTTTTTATGTGTACACATAGAAAACATGTCAATCTGACATGCCGTGTGGTCAAAATTACTCGGTATACACTTCTGAAAGGTACAAAAGCCTTTAAAAACAAGTGTCAGGGGGTCAAAATTAGTAAAACGACATCAGATTGACTTGAAATCATAGGAAAAAACCGTACATTTAATTATACAATATAGGAATCGACGACACATTATTTAGAATTATGGTTTTCCCGTTATGGTTGTAAACACGTTTTTCGTGTTTTAAAACACTAAAACATGTGTGGAACGATCAAAACCATAGAAAAAATCTCATATTTATGTGCAATCATGGGAAAACCACTGTTGAGTTGTTTTTGATGTGTACACATAGACAACACATCAATCCGACATGCAGTGTGGTCATAATTACTCAGTATACACATTTGAAAGGTACAAAAGCATTTAAAAACTAGTGTTGGGGAGTCAAAATTAGAAAAATGACATCAGATTGCCCTAAAATCATGGAAAAATGACTGTATATTTAATTGTGAAATATAGGAACTAATGACACGTCATTACAAATTATGGTTTTCCTGTTATGGTTGTAAACGCGTTTTTAGTGTTTTAAAACACTAAAACATGCATGGAACAATCAAAACCATAGAAAACGACTTCATATTGACTCGAAATCATGAGAAAACCACCATTGGGTCAAAACTAGGAAAACGACACCAAATTTCCCTAAAATCACGAGACAACAACAATATATTTAATTGTGAAATATAGGAACCGCTAACATGTCATTCCAAATTACAGTTTGTCCATTATTACTGTAAACGCGTTTTTAGTGTTTTAAAACACTAAAACGTGCATGTAACGGTCAACACCATAAAAAATGACCTCATATTGATATGAAATCACGGGACAACCACCGTTGAGTTATTTTTGAAATATATGACATTCTGTGATATCAAAATCTTTAAAATTTGTTTTTAAGTAAATTTCATGCACACCACACTCACTTTAAAAGTAAATTAGAATATTTCTCATCCCTTTTTTGTTTTAAGTGTTGAACCTTATATTAAATAGGCATGTTTATGATTTACAAATGTTTTTCATTATATATTATTTGTTTTATGTTAAAATCTATTCTGTTTGATTAACAAAATAACAAATTTTATGTGCAACATTCTGAATATATTCAGTGTATTTTTTCTTTCGCATTTCTTTTCTTAAATGTTCTGGTTTTCATTATAGGAGACAGATGCTGACAGTAGGTAGAAGGTTGACCATTCTGATCCATGAAGTTCTTTAGAAGGAAGTCGTGATGGTTCTTAGTTTCCGTGATATGTTAAAATTTTATAAATTATTATACTGTAATTCTGATTTATTATGTGTAGTTTTAATTTTTGTTTACTTTTTTCTTATAGTTGGTGAGATGACGTCGTTAGTTTCAGTTGATGACATGATGAAGAGGCAGAAATATATAGTGGAGGTCATGACATGGATGTATATTGGGCATTGGTTGATGTTGGACATATTGTATATGTATATTGACAGATGTATGAGTTGACTTAGATTGAGGTTATGATGACTACATGTCTGTATATGACTGTGGATGTATGATATATGTATAATGAGTTTATCATATATTTATATTTTATTTATATTTCCCCCAGATATTTTTTAAAATAAAAAACCGCCACTAAATAAACAAGTAACCACCGCTAAATTCTTCAAAAACGACACTTAACAAAACCGCCGCTAAATTATAAAAACCCGCCACTAAATGACTAAAGACCGTGCAATACACAATGATTTTAATAACCACCACTAAACTATTAGGTTACAGTTTAAACTGCCACTAGTTCACAAAAGAACCACCGCTACTTAACCTTTTTTTGTAGTGTCATGGGTAGGCTATACCCTTGTATTAGAGTGTGCAAACATAAATAAATATCCAAATATCATATCCATCAGAGTATGCGGAACAAAAATATACCGAATGATGAAAGCAATAAATATTAACCAGACTAATACTAAATGGAATGCAGTAAAGGCCTGAGCAACCATGCTTTACATACAACAACTAATTGCCAACTAGGCCAATCACATATACATATCAGTACAAAAGGAAAAATAAAGACACAACTCTACTACAACTCCAAGCCTCACCTCACCAAGATCTTCGATCCCATCTAAGCTATCTAGGTGAACGAACCAATCTTAGGCCTCTGCCCAACCTTATCCCGAAACAATGAGAGTTAGTTCGAGTACCCCAGCGCAATGACGACCTGAGTAGAATGTGAGTAAAAAACTTAGTAGGGTGCCACCAACACACACTATTACAAAACACGTCTTTAACAGTGTTGACATTTATCAGCTCTAGGAAAAAGCACTGATAAAGGTGCCTTTTATCAATGCTAAAAAAACATTCCTAAAAGGCACCCTTTATCAATGTTGATAAAGTATAACCTTTACCAACCCATTATTTTTATCACTGATAAAGGTTTCAAATAAAATGAAATAATTAAACAAATAAAAAATAAAAATGAGTAAAGTAAAAAAAGTATTAAAATTTTTATTCATTAAATAATTATTGATATAAATGAATAAATTTAATATACATATATACAAATTATAAATATTAATAAATAGTATATATTAAATATATAAATATGTAAAGTGAATAAAATGAAATAATTAAGCAAATAAAAATTAAAAATGAGTAAATTAAGAAAAACATTAAACATTTTATTAATTAAATAATTATTGACAAAAATGAATAAATTTAATATACATATATATAGATTATAAAAATTAATAAATAGTATATATTAAATATAGATATATAAAATGAATATATTATAATAATTAAACAAAAAAAATTAAAAATGAATAAATTGTAATAATTAAACAAAAAAATTTAAAATGAATAAATTACAAAATTATTAAAAAATTTATTAATGAAATAATTATTAATACAAATGAATAAGTTTAATATATATATATTAATTATAAATAGTAATAAATAATATATATTAGATATAAATATAGAAAATGAATAAAATGCAGTAATTAAAAACATATTAATGTCTTATTCATTTTTAATGTTTTTTAGACATAATTATTGATTAATAAATTTAATATGGAAATGTATTCATATATATATATATATCAATGTATATAATATTAAATAAAATATGATTTATATAATACAAAATATTTATGTTTACATTAAATAAGTCATATATTTACTGAACAATGGTTTATAATTAAAAATTAATATTAATGAAAAATTCCGACTAATTGCATCGAGTAATGGACATAATTGAATGTTTATTGATTTTTCAATTTAACATATATCAAACGCATGTTACATTGATTTCATGTACATATACGTAATTAATGCATTTTTATATACAATGCACACACACAAATATTTACATAATTAATGCAATCTCATATAGATACACATTCACTTAATATTTATGTAATTTATTTAAATTTTAGTATTCATTTTAAATTTTCATTAAAACATGATACATTTAATATATTATGTTTTTAATCAACAAAATTTATTTATTTATTTTTAATATCATTACAATTATATATTATTTATTCATTTTTAATATTTTTTTGGAATTTAATCATTTTCTGTTACACACACACACACACACTATGTTTTAATATTTTCAATAGGTATTCATCTTTATTTCAACATGTATCCATATTTTTAATAATTTATATTTAATTAATAAAACTTATCCATTTTTTTCAATATTTTTAAAGTGTACTCATTTTTAATTATTCAATTTCACTAATTTTTAACACGCATACATTTAGGGTAACATGCATTCATTTAAGACAACATATTCCTTAAAAAATTTTATAAATATATTTGTAAATAAATATATGTAAATAAATATTTGTAAATAAATATATTATAAATGTATATTTACTATATTTATAAATTTATATATTTATAAGCATAAATAAATAAATATTATTTTTTAAAAAGTATTTATATAATTATAAATACATAATCATATATATTTAAATAATTATAAAATTATAATAATTTTATTTAAATAATGAATATATTTACTAGATTTATATTTATATTTATATTTGTATTTATATTTATATATATTTATTAAATAAATATATATAATGATATAAATATATAAATATTTTTTTAAGAGTATTTATATAATTATAAATAAATAATTATGTATTTAATAATTATAAAAATATAGTAAATATATTTAAATAATGAATATATTTACTCTATTTATATTTATATTTTTATATGTTTATTAAATATATATATATATAAATAAAATTATTTAAATATATATAATGATATAAATATATTTATAATTATAAAATTAGAATAAATATATTTAAATAATGAATATATTTATTATATTTATATTTATATTTATATTTTTATATATCTATTATATATATATAATTATATAAATATATATAATCATATAAATAAATTTATAATTGCCAACGAGCCTGTACCCTAGTGGTACAAGCTCCTGCTTGACATCCAAAAAGACCAAGGATCAAATCCGAGCATGGGCGATTTTCCGAGTACTGTAGCAGAACTATTGCAGCGGAAAAATTGTAGCGGCGATGACACTGTAGCGGTGGAGGAACTGTAGCAGGAACTGTAGCGGCAATGGTACTGCAGCAGCACAAGTACTGTAGCAGTACTGTTCACCGAGGGGTCCTTTGGGCAAAAAAATGGGTTTTCAAGCCTTGTATTTAGGTCACTTGGCCTTGGGCCTTCAGGCTATGTAATGGGTCACCCTCTACCCAGTCTAAAGAGGTCTTTGCTTTAAATAATAAATTGAGGCTTCGGCCCCAACCTTTAAAAAAATAAAAAAATAAATAAATTTATAATTATAAAATTATAATAAATATTTTTAAATAATGAATATATTTACTATATTTATATTTATATATATTTATTAAATATATATATTATTATAAAAATATATATAATGATATAAATATATTTACAAATATATTTATTTATAAATATATTTATAAATGTATATTTACTATATTTATAAAATTATATATTTATAATTATAAATAAATAAATATATTTTTTTAAAAGTATTTATATAATTATAAATAAATAATTATATATTTAAACAATTATAAATAAATAATTATACATTTAAATAATTATAAAACTATAATAAATAAATATATAATTATATAAATATGTTTACAATTTTTTTATTTATAATTAAATCCTTTATCAGTGCTAAAGTTTTAGCGCTGATAAAAATGACTTTTATCAGTACTTATTTAGCATTGATAAAGATATATTTTATCAGCACTTATTAATTTAGTGCCGATAAAAGGTATCTTTATCAACACTTTTTTGGAAGCACTGATAAAAGTCTCTCTGATCTATTTAAAGAACCTTAACCATGACTGATTCAGTCAAGATATATCAAGCTTTCGTGGAACTCCCTTGTTGCCGGTGCTCCTCCTCCTCGAATCCAAGGCTAAAATCAAGGCTCGAATAAAGTCTCGAACAAATCCATGGCTCAAATCCAAGGCTCGAACAAATCAAGAATCGAATGAATCTAAGGTTCGAATGAATCCAAGATTTCAAAATATCTATACATTCTCTCAGATGAATCAAAACTTGAATCCAAGGCATGTTATTTTCTCCTCCTCACTCGTTGATTGATTGTTTGAGTTCCACATAAGGTGCTTTTGCGTATATATTTTCCAATAGTCTTGGTGATTTAAGAGTTTCACCATTTTCATTTCTTTTTGCATTCTTTTTCTCATTCTATCTTTCTATTCATTACCTTTTTTCCATTGTGGTTCCATCGCTATTTTCCCTTCTTATTCAAGCATTCCACTCGCTGTTGTTGAATGTTTTGCATCATCTACGATATCCATAGGTAGGTGTATTTATGATTTCTCTATTCCCTAATTTGTTTCATGTTCTTGGATGTTTTAAATTGGTTTCTCTAAAATTATAATTGCTATTTGGGATTAATTATATTTAAGCTTGTTGCTCAAGGTTTTTAAGGGATTATAATTGATTTCCAATTGGGTTCTTATGTATTTAGCCTTGTTTTTTTATCTACATTCGACGTATAAATTATATTTTTCGCCAATAACATATTTATTATGGTTTTCATAAAGTAATTTTGTGTTTTAAAATTATTTGAGGCTGTTTATAAAATCTATTTGGGTAATGCATGAGTTCATGACATTGATTAATTGGGGTTTCCATGTTTGAGAATTTTTCTCATGTTTTATTATGTTCTTGTGTTATTTATTTATGTAAAATGTTATGCATTCCACTTTTCATGTTTTATGATTATACACATATGTATTGACATGTGTGTATATATATATATTATACACATGCACATATTCACATGAAAATATGCGAATATTTATATTGAGAGCTGTTTAGATTTGTATGCGTGTAATTGCATATGTTTATAACATTCAAAGAGAAGTTTTCAAATTTAAACACATTGAATAAATTTGTTTTTCTTATATAGGTTTTTAAATAGAGGGTTTTAAATGGTTTTTTTCATTTAAAAACAATTTTGAGCTTACTATTTTTTTTAAAATGACCTCCATAAAAATGATTTCTTTTTTAGTGAGCTTTCAAATGGGTTTTCGAAAGGAGGCATGGTTTCAATTGTGTTTTTAATTGTGGGTTGTTATTGTTAATGTAATGGATGATTTCTATGTGGATTGTTTTGAGGTTTTCACATGGGAGACCATAGATAGGATGATAAATATATGGGTGCTACTCTAGCTTAATTGAGATATTAGATAGGGGATATTTTTAGTTTCCATGAGAGGCCTGAGTTTTATTACCTATTTTGGTCACATAGTCGGCTAGTATTCTATGAGCGAGTTAGTTACCTTTAGAACCTATAGGTCAGATCTCCTCCCCATGTGTTGTGGCTTATACTTGTGTTATTATATACATTGTTTGGTACCCACTTTCACTTTTATATAATGTTGTTGTCATCACCCTTATTTAATTTTATTACTTACATCTTCTAAACTTTAGTTTCTTATTTATACTCATTTTATTTATTTATTTCATTTTAGTTACATTTCATTATACTGGGTTTTCCTTCTTTGTTCCATTTCTTTAAAAATAAACCCAAAAAAGATTTCTAAATGTGTGTTTTTAATAAATAAAGATTGAGCCATGAAAAATGATTTTAAAGTGATTTTTTTCATTTAAAAAGAAAAAAGAAATTGTTTAATAAAGTTTTTAAATGCTTGTTTAAACTATTATTCATTTTTAAAGACTGATGTCAGGAAAATATCATGGTTGGATTTTAATAAAAGAATAAAAACATATCCTCCATATGTATTTCAAACTAGATTTCATGGTAATTGATAAATAGTATCCTTAGTTTATAACAAGGATAGTTTTGTAACAAGATTTTCACCCATCTGAGGTTATGATCTCAAGGTATAAAAGAGAATACTTAACTAAGTATATTTATACAATTTAAACTGATGATTTAAAACTAAATTTAGGTTTAATAAAATTACTCAAGATATCATAACATAAATATATACCAAATAGAAATTTCCTTTCTTGAAAAAAGGTTTAAGACATGTGAATATTTAGGTTACTTTATCAAAATAATGTGAGGTAACATAACCCAAACATATGATAACTACATTCCTTTATAGATCTTAAAATTATTTTGAGCTTATAAAATTTCTAAGCATGAACTTATATAAATGAAATAATGTAAATAATTAAAGAACACAATTCAAAACTTTAATTTCATAGAATAAATAATTTTAAAACAACTAAACATGTTTAACAGACTTTACACCCAAGCATAAATATATAATGTGAAAAACACGTGCGATGTGGTTTCCATATCACTGCACCCAATATCATGAAAAAAATTTATTCAATCACCCTATGGATAAATTTTCACTAAAAATGCTCAGTTACACCCATCTACGTGCTATCTCATTACTCTGTCACAATTCTTAAACAACTGAAATCATCCCATGATCTTCTAGACACCCACAACAATGTACAAACTTAAAACTTGGTATAACTTCATGTTTGGTTCCTTTCCAAAGAAAAACCAAATTCACTATTGTTCTCTCGCCCCGGGTACTAGATCACCTCCAATTTGACTCACACTCAGATAAATTCAAATCAAACCTAAGTCTAATACCACACACAGACTCCTTCTAACACCTCATGATCTTTTGGAGAATAGTTTTCAATGTCATGGATATTTTTAAAACCTTCTTGAGGTTGATTATTGAATACATTTCATGGAATGTGAAAGCTTGGATTTGTGGATCCTTGAGTGATATTTGATGCAACTAGTTTTTGATAAAATAATAGTCCCTTGATTGAATTTTGAAACAAGCCCATGGGAACCTCAGTATTTAGGCAGGTAGTCCAGGACAATCATGTTAGGATATCACTATTGGAAAATGGTTCTATACCCACAGTCTTCCCAAAAACCATGGGTATGTACCCACCCATACCCACGATTTTCATGAACTCTGGGTATAGGTGTCATTTTCTAACCTATACCCACAGTTCTTGCTAAACTGTGGGTATAGGGTAGCTGTGTAAGTGTGGGAAGCAAAACAATTGTGCTGGAATGCCATTGGAAAACTTATACCCATGGTTCTTGCTAAGCTGTGGGTATAGGTGATAGCTATACCCACAGTTTTCATGAACCATGGGTATAGATGTCACCTATACCCATGATTTTATTGAACCATGGGTATAGGGTCCCTTAAGTTTTTCAAACGAAAAAATATATATAAGATAATATATGTATATTTAAACATAATTGTAATTGTTGTAGTGGTAAAGCGATTAATATTTGAAACAACGGTCCGGGTTCGAAACCCTAGCGCTACATATTATTTATACTATATTTTATAAATATATATAACATAATATATATCTATATAAACAAAACTGTAGCTGGTCCAACGGTAATAAACTTTAGAGATAGAGAAACTACCCGGTTTCGAATCCTGCGCATAATATTTAATTTATACTCACGTTTTATAAATATATATATAAGATAATATATATATTTATCAATATAATTGAATTTTCTGTAGTGGTATGGGTGTTCAGTGTCTTAGCGAAGGTCGGGGTTCTAAACTTGCTGGGTGCTAATTTTTTACAGTCGATTTCAATTAATATATTTTAAAAAAAATATATATATTTTCACATGAGTTCAATAGCTTGGTTGGTGAGGCGTGGCCCGTTTCAATTGTTGGTCACAGGATTGAAACTTAATGATGTTTTTTTTGTATACTAGCCATTTGAATTAATATAATTAGGCAGATATGGGTATATATAAATATAAGTGACGCAACTGGGTTGGTTAGGTGTTGCGTGGTATTGAAGTAGGTCGTGGGTATGAAACTCGATGCATTAATTTAACTAATATTTATACACACAGTTTTAAAACTGTGGAACCGTGGGTATAGGATGTGGACCTATACCGATGCCTCAGTTTCCCACAGTTCTAAAAACCATGGGTATAGGTCATTTTTCCAATAGTGGATTTAAATTTTTAATTTACTACTATCTTCTGAACAATGTTTTATTCATGTCAACTTTATAAGATGTTTATGAAATATTTAATAATAATGATTTGATTTAGACTGGGTGGTGGCCTACTTAGAATTTTTATGGTCATGCCTATTTTAAATTTCAGTTTTGAAAAAGGAAACTTGGTTTTAAATGTTAAAGTGGGGTTTGAAATGAAAAAATGAGGTTTTCCCTTAAAATGAACTAAAATGGATTCAGTATTTTGAAACTCATGAAGTGATTTCAAAGTGAACCTGTAAAGTTTTAAACATTTCAAAGTGCACATCTTTCCATGGAAATGGTTTTAAATTTTAAATTTATTATTAATGGTTTTTGAATATGATTTTAATTTTTTTCACTTTATGGTAACAATTTTTATATAAAAGGTAGTTTGTATCATAGTAAGTAATTTGAAAAAATTGGTCTATTTTCAAATGGAATTTAAAAAAAATGATTTCAAGTGGAGTTTTAACAATTAAAAAATAAAACCTTTAAATTTTGAAAGTGGTTTGGAGATGAGATTTGAAAATTTAAATTAAAATGTCATAATTTAAAAATTTTTAAGGAGAGAACTTTCATCCTCATCAACTTCATCTCCCGAACAATTATTATTTCATTTTATTGCTTGAGACTCATCCCCCATATCTTATGGACATGAACCTATGTTTCTTGAACTACTTTGAGTAGTATTCATCCCATACCAGGTACCGGTGATCATTTTGGATGAATTCAGTGGATAACACCTACCCTAGTGGAATAATTATTTCGTAAAATCTGATTTCCCATTTTCTTCAAAGCATACTGAAATTATTTGAAACAATCAAATGTTGGGTTCCCCTTATTAGAATTATCTATAACTTTCACCTTTGATAATGAATATCTTATGTGTATTTATTTATTTTTTGTACAAAATGAATATTTTATGAACCTAATAGGATAAATATGAATTTAAAATGGATGCACACCAATCGTATGACAAAAGAGTATGAATATGGAAGAAAATTGATTATGAGTATCCTGAATTTGAAAATGATCGTAGAAAACTTCATCTTGCAATATCTACAGATGGAATAAATCCTTTTGGTGTACAAAGTAGTACTCACAACAAATGACCCTTCATGTTGGTAAATTATAACTTGCCACTATGGATATGCATGAAGCGTAAATACATTATGTTGTCTCTGCTTATATCTTGACCAAAGTAACCTGATAATGATATTGATTTCTATTTGGATCTATTGATCAAAGATCTAAAATTGATGTGGGATATAAGTGTTACAATATATGATGGTCATATAAATAAAGAATTCATATTGAGGGCTATGTTGTATGTGATAATAAATGACTTTTTTAATTTTTGAATTATATTTTTTAGACTTTGTTTTAACAAAATTTTTGTTATGATAGAGTAATCACTAAATATAGGATAAATCATGGCATGAGTTTAGTGGTTGAACATAAAAATCCTATGTATTACTTCAAATGGAAACAAATTAAGGTATATATAGAAATATTTAACTATCAAAACATATTTTGCAAAAAATTCACTTATTTTGGTCAATGTTTCTGCAGTTTCCAAAGCAAGATAATGACCATGATTGTGGATATTATGTTTACAAATTTATGAGAGAGATCATAAACCATGAAAAGAACACCATCCTTGAATAGGTAATTTCGGATAGTAATTACAATTTTATTAAAAATATTTCTCAATTATTTGTTTGTCTATATTTTCTTATTACTACGAAGATTGAAAACAACCTTCATACTCAAAAGAAGTAATTTTTTTAGAGATTAACGAGAAGAATACATGGTGTCAAAATGTTTTTTGACTATAAATATAGGTGATTACCTTCTATGTTTGTGATCTAGTATGATCTATGATCTTAGAAATATATTTGGGGTGTGAGGAATTAGTATTAGAATGCTTAAATATTATTTTTGATATTTTTCTCAAGGATATGTATAATGTAAGAAATAAATTTGTTTAGAAATGATAAGAAAACCTAGTGTCATAATGTACACATGCATCATGAAGAGGTAAATTCCTACTACTTATTTAGTTAATTTTCTCATCATTTTATCTATTTTTTTAGTTAATTTCCTTATCATTTTAAAATAAAATTATACTAATTCCATCTCTAGGGATCCATTGTGGGTGGTGGTAAATGATAAAAGAAAAAAACAATACAGTGGTTTCAATTTGGTGGGTGGTGGAATTATTTGGGCTATTCGATCATCAATTAGACGCATGATATAATATAAAAAATTCTTGTAAAATCCATAAAAGTAATACATAAAGTTTACATTAGTGAAATGGATTGACTAAAATTGATTCTTTTGAATTCACATGATGTTAAATTAAATTATCCCACCATTATATCACATAGAATATCACAATCATTACATGAGTATAGGTGTTTAACCTATCCTTATTATGCATATAGATACTTGTCCACCAGCTCACCATCGACAAATTTTTGCACTGGTTCATCACTAATATACATGTGCACATTCATTATATAAAATGATCCATGTTCACAAGCTCATTAATAAAAAACTCATCATCACTATCTATTAAAAAAATGAGAATAGTGATGTTCTCACTCTGATGAATAAATAATGATGATGTTATGTTAGAGTTTATCATCACCCATAATATTGAAAAGGATATAATAATCTATAGTACAATATGATAATACTTAATGGATGTGATAGATTTTAGTGTCATTTGGATGCTATAAAAGACTATACCGATGTTTAATAATATAAAAAAGGGGTAAAAAAATTATAATGAAGTTTAGTGCCTTTTAAAAATACATAACGGGTCACACTAAATTTGTTTCCATCAAGGAAGGTAAATGGTTTATCATGGAGTTTCTACTCTCTATAATGGTGAAAGGGAAAGATATATTTTATTATGTTCCATAAAAACTCAAATGAAAATATTTATTTTAGTTCGACCAATGAATGATAATAGGTTTACACTAATGGTTAATGTTTTCTAAGAATAAATGAAGGGATAAACTAATGTTTAGTATAATTCGGGAATATATAATGTGTTATGCTAGTTTTTGTAGCAAATAAGAAGGAAAATGTTTATATATGAGTTGTCCACCAACCCAAAAGGATAAATTTTTTTATGGGAATTTTGTGTAATATGCGAATGTTATGTTATTGAAAAGTGGTTAAATATATCATGTTGTTGGGATTGAGCTTCTAAAATATCTCATATTTATCAATAATGGGTGAATAAAAAATATTATAGTTTGGAATCGTAGTTTAAAGCAATGGGACTAGGAGTGAATTGTTTCATATTTATGTTTTATTTATTTATTTATCATATTATTAACACAAGAATTTTTTTCTTGTATAAGTGTATTATTTTTCTCAAGTTGGGGTAGTTTTTTTGAAGCTGTTCATGCTCATGAGATATTGGAAATAACACGTTCCTTTTTGATGGAAGAACAACCCCCATGCTTCCTGAAACGTGAAGTTTTTGAGGCAACATGATGTCACAACCCACCACATGTAGAGAAAGTATGGTGACAAGGTACTCTATAACCCTATAGAAATATCTTTATCTCTATAAGGTTTCAGAATATTCCAGACTTATCTAGAGTATTGTGGAACACCCCCTTGGGACTTCAAGGCTTCGTATGAGATCTTGGGGAATGCCAAGTCCCATGAAAATGATGTTTCTTATTTCATCATAATGGACCATGTTTTCTCTTTTATGGTTTTTTTTCTTCTGATAGTTAAAATAAAAACACACATCACATACTTAATCATCCGAACCTCAATCCAATTCATATTGTGCTCAGTATGACTCAAACTATATGTTTTTATTTTTTAATTTATATTTTAGTTAAAAATACACACCATATACTCAAAACTAATCAAACACATTAATATTGTTTTGATACTTTAGGACAATCATCCATAAGTCATTTTTCACATGTAGGAATCAAATTCACCTCAATCTGATGCACAGTGTGATCATTATGACTCTAAGTGTGTTTTTTTATTTAAAATTGATATTAATTTTATTAAAAAAACAACTAACATACTCAAAATTGAGAAAACACATTCATATTGTTTTGATAATTTATTAAAATGGCCCATAAGTCATTTGTGACATGTAGGAATAATCCGCATATCAATTTGACACACGGTGTTATTGGTATGAATCCAAGTGTGTGTTTTTATTTAAAATTGACATTACTTTTAGTAAAAAAGACAAGTGACATAATCAAAACCAAAAAAAAAATTTGTATTATTTTTATAATTTAGTAAAACTATCCATAAGTCATTTGGGATGTGTAGAAATTAGCCACACCTCAATCTGATGCATGGTGTGATCGGTATGACTCCAATTGTATATTTTTATTTAAATTTGACATTAATTTTAGTAAAATAGACAACTGACATAATAAAAACCAAGAAAAATTATTTATATTATTTTGATAATTTATAAAAAATATCCATAATTCATTTGGGACATGTATGAATCATCTTCACCTCAATTAGATGCACAGTGTGATCGGTATGACTCCAAGTGTGTCTCTTTATTTAAAATTGACATCAATTTTAGTAAAAAAGAAAACTGACATACTTAAAAAATAATAACAAACATTCAAATTGTTTTGATACTTTAGGAAAATGATCCATAATTTATTTTTAATGTGTAGGAATCAAAATCACCTCAATAAAATACATGATGTGCATGATATGACTCAAAGTACCTGTTATTAGTTTAAGATTGGCATTTTAGTTCAAAAAGTTTCACTCACTAAAAAATAAGAAAATGCACTCATATTGTCTTTACAATTTAGGAAAATGATTAATAAGTTAGTTTTTATGTGTAGGAATCAGCCTCACATAAAACCGATAGACGATGTTACCGGTATGAATCAATGTGTGTGTTTCCTTTTTAAAATGACATTTTAGTAAAAAACACAAGTGAAATTCTCAAAACTAAGAAAACACATTCATATTGTTTTGATAATTTATTAAAATTATCCATAAGTTATTTGGGACATGTAGGAATCATCCACACCTCAATCTGATGCACGATGTGACCAGTATGACTCCAAGTGTGTCTTTTTATTTAAAAATGACATTAATTTTAGCAAAAAAGACAATTGACATACTCAAAACCAAGAAAACACATTTGTATTGTTTTGATACTTTATTAAAACAATCCATAAGTCATTTTACATTTTTATAAATCAAACTCACTTTAATAAGATACACGATCTTCCCATTATGACTCAAAGTGTCCGTTATCAGTTTAAAATAGACATTTTAGTTCAAAAAGTCTCACTCACTGAAAAGTAAAAACACACACTCGAACTATCTTGATAATTTAGGAAAACAATTTATAAGTCATTTTTTACATGTAGGAATCAATCTCACATCAAGATAACACACTATATGATCAGTATAACTCAAAGTACATGTTTCTAATTTAAAATGATATTTTAGTAAAAAACAAAAGTGACATACTCAAAATCAAGAAAACACATTTGGATTATATTGAAAATTAATTAAAATGATCCATAAGTAATTTTTGAGATGTATAAATTAGCCTCACCTCAATAAGACCCACGGTGTGACCGTTATGACTCAAAGTGTGATTTTTTATTTAAAATTGACATTAAATTTTAGTAAGAAAGAAAACGGACATACTCAAAACTGAGAAAAAACATTCATATTATTTCAATACTTTAGGAAAATAATCTATAAGTCATTTTTGATGTGTAGGAATTATCTGTACCACAATCTGATACCCTATGTCCCCGGTATGACTCAAATTACCTATTATCAATTTAAAATTGTCATTTTAGTTCAAAAAGTGTTACTCACTAAAAACCAAGAAAATGTACTCAGATTATCTTGATAATTTAGGAAAATGATTCGTAAGTAATTTTTGATGTGTAGGAATTAACATCACATAAAAACAACACACAAAGTGTGTGTTTCTAGTTTTAAAGGGTATTTTTGTAAAAAACAAAAGTGACATAATCAAAACCAAGAAAACACATTTAGATTATTTTGATACTTTTTAATAATGATTCATAAGTCATTTGGTATGTGTAAGAATCATCAAAACCTCAATCTGATGTATGGTGTGACTAGTATGACTATAAGTGCATCTTTTTATTTAAAATTGACATTAATTTTAGTAAAAAAGATAACTGACATAGTCAAAACCAAGAAAACTCATTTGTATTATTTTGATACTTTATAAAAATGATCCATAAGTAATTTTTAATGTGTAAGAATCATCTTTACCTCAATATGATACATGATGTTACCAGTATGACTTAAAGTGTTTGTTATAAGTTTTAAATTGAAATTTTAGTTCAAAAAGTGTCACTAAATGAAAACAGATCAAACGTTCTCAGATTGTCTTGATAATAAACTGACACATGATATGACTAGTATGACTCAAAGTTCATGTTTCTAGTTTAAAATGAAATTTTAGAAAAAACACAAGTGACACACTCAAAACTAAGAAAACACATTCTAATTGTTTTTATATTTTAGAAAAATGATCCATAATTCATTTGGGACTTGTAAGAATCATATTAACCTCAATATGATGGATGGTGTGACCGGTATGACTCTAGGAGTGTCCTTTTATTTAAAATTGACATTAATTTTTGTAAAAAATACAACTAACATACTCAAAAATGAGAATAGACATTCATATTGTTTTGATACCATAGTAAAATGACCCATAGGTCATTTTTGACATGTAAGAATCAGCCATACCTCAATCTAACACATGATGTTCTCAGTATGAATCAAAGTGTCCATTATTAGTTTAAAATTGAAAATTTATTTCAAAATTTTTCACTCACTAAAAACTGATAAATCATGCTTGGATTGTATTTATAATTTAGGAAAATTATTCGTAAATAATTTTTTAAGTGAAAGAATTATTCTCACATCAAACTGACACACTATGGGGCTAATATGACTCAAAGTATGTGTTTCTAGTTTAAAATACCATTTTAGTAAATAAAACAAGTAACAAACTCAAAACCAATCAAATGAATTCATATTGTTTTGATACTTTAGTAAAACAATCAATAATTAATTTAGGGAATTTAAGAATTATTATTATCTTAATATGACACACGGTGTGACCGGTATGACTCTAAGTGTTTCTTTTTATTTAAAATTGACATTAATTTTAGTAAAAAAAGACATCTGACATACTCAAAACTAAGAAAAAAATTCATATTATTTTGATAATTTATTAAAATTATTAATAAGTTATTTTTGATGTGTATGAATCATTCAAAAATCAATACAATACATGATGTGCCTGGTATGAATCAAAGTGACTTTTATCAGTGTAAAATTGACATTTTAGTTCAAAAAGTGTCACTCAATGAAAACCAAGAAAACACACTCAGATTGTTTTGATAATTTAGTAAAATTATTCACAAGTCATTTTTGATGTGTATGAATCATTCTTACATCAAACTGACACATGATGTACCCGATATGAATAAAAGTATGCGCTTCCAGTTTAAAATAACATTTTAGCAAAAAACAGAGGTGACATACTCAAAAATGATAAAAAATATTCAAATTATTTTGATAATTTAGGAAAATGATCCGTAAGTCATTTGGAACATGTAAGAATCACACTCACCTCAATACGATGCATGGTGTGATCGATATGATTCAAAGTGTGCCTTTTTATTTATAATTGACTTTAATATTAGTAAAAAAGAAAACTGACATACTCAAAAATAAGATAACACATTTGGATTGTTTTTATAATTTAGTAAAATAATCCATTAGTCATTTTTGATGTGTAGGAATCATCCTCACATCAATCCGATACACGATTTCCCTGGTATGAATCAAAGTGTCCATTATCAGTTTAAAATTGATATTTTAGTTCAAAAAGCTCCACTTAATGAAAACCAAGAAAACACACTCAGATCATCTTGATAGAAAAACAATTCATAAGTCATTTGTGACTTGTAGGAATTATTATCACATCAATCTGACACATGATGTGACCGGTATGACTCAAAGTGCATTTTCAAATTTAAAATGACATTTTAAGAAGTGACATACTAAAAAATAATCAAATGAATTAGGATTGTTTTAATACTTTATGAAAATTACTTATAAGTCATTTGTGACATGTAAGAATCAACATCACCTCAATCGAACACACAGTGTGACTGGTATGACTCCAAGTGTGTCTTTTTATTTAAAATTGACATTAATTTTACCAGACAATAAAACTTACATATTCAAAACCAAGAAAACACATTTTGATTGTTTTTATACTTTAGAAAAGAAATCCATAAGTCATTTGTGATGTGTATGAATTAGATGAACCTTAATCTGATACATGATATTCCCATAATGAATCAATGTTTCAGTTATCAGTTTAAAATTGACATTTTAGTTCAAAAAGCACCACTCACTGAAAAGTAAGAAAACACTCTCACATTGTCTTGACAATTTAGGAAAAATATTCACAAGTCATTTGTGATGTGTAGGAATTAGTCTCACATCAAACTGACACAAAATGCAACTGGTATGACTCAAAGTTTATGTTTTCAGTTTAACATGACATTTTAGTAAAAAAACAGAAGTGACATACTCAAAATCTAGAAACCACATTAGGATTGTTTTGATAATTTAGTATAAAAATCCATAAGTCATTTGGGATGTGTAGGAATCATCCGCACCTTAATCCGAGACATAGTATGACCGATATGACTCCAAGTGTATGTTTTTAATATATAAGTGTCATTTTAGTTTAAAACGTGGATTACATCACCAAAACCAAGAAAATGAGATCAGATTATTTTCTCATCATTTTATCTTCTATTACTTAATTTATTTCATTATCATTTTTATCTTATACTTATTTAGTTAATTTTCACAAAGATAATGCTTGAAGATTAAAAATAAATGGGGTGACATGAAAGAATCAACCACAACTCAATCTGATACATAATGTTCCTTGTATGAATCAAAGTTTAGCTTAAAATTAACACTTTTTGTTTAGTTTATTTATTTATATTATTACTAACATAAGAATTTTTTTCTTATACAGGTGAATTATTTTGCCCAAGTTGAGATGGTTTGTTTGGAAATATAATGAGTGGGGGATAGGGGAAAAAATAAAGGAACATTAATGTTTTTGAATGTTTGTGATAATTTTTACTTACTCATATAAATTTATAAACCAATGTTTGAAATGTCTATAATATCGTGTTTTTTTCTTATATTTTTGTTGTAAATTTTATTTTATTTATAATGTATACTAAACCTTTTAGTTGTTTCTAGTGATATCTGTATTGTACCCATGATGTTTGTGGTGATGTAGTGTGCTGTAAATTAGAATCACACTATAATATGCCCCTTTATTAGAAATTTTAGAAGTACTAATAATGCTAACCTTTATCGGTGCATTTAAAGGGTTGTTTTGTAGTAGTGGTTGTTCCGTACCAACCAACATATGTAGCGACATGTACTCGTAACATGCTCAACATAAAAAATTAGATAATATTAAAAATAATAAATAAATAAATAACTATCAATACCTACTTCATATCATTTTCATAATTCCTCCGAGCAATTCTCAGTGACCATGACTTTGTAATACCACCATCGCCCTACATCGTACACATAAAACCCAGGCCATGCCCAAATATCATTATCGATCCTCAGGTTTTTGACCCCAATCAACCATTCCTTCTCCAGGCAATTATGGGATGTCTTCAAGAGCATCACGATATCGTGCTAACCATAATAATGCAACCACCTTTTGAGTGTGTTGTTTACTAGAGTATCACATACCTACACTTAAGATAGCTTTCTCATCAAGGGAATATACCTAAAGGTATCACATAACTCCCCCATGTGATTTTTCTCATTTGAGAATAATCCCATAATCACCACAAACCTAGAGAAGATCTCACCCTGGTATACTAGGCCACCCACAACTCACCAGACATCAAGCCCCTCACACATCATAGGCAATGATCCCCCACCAAAAGATCCCCACTAGGATGACATGTGATGACCCACTCTGAACATCCCATCTCCAAAACATATAATACTAACTAGGATCATGACCTCCCCACGGGTGTATTCCATACACAAAAAAAGACCACCACTAGGGCATATACCATCTCACCAAAATAATTATCACTAGGGCATACACTAATAGTGCCACAACCACCTCAAGGGGTGTACCATAACATTGAAAAATAAAAGAAATAGGGATGGTCATACGTCAAAACCAACATTATTTATCCAACTCCCCTCAGGATCACATGTTTGGTATACCTTCTAGGTTACACCTACTACCATCTCTACCCATAGACACTTACAACAATCAAGTTAAAATTTTAATGGGAACCTATTAGACCCCAGTTATGTTTTGGTTGTATTTGTTGTCAATAGATCAATATGTTGCTGAATGAAGATCATTATGTTGATGAAAGAATTTATGTTGAGATGGTTGTTATGAGTAAGGTTGAGTTAAGTTTTGGTTGTATTTTTTGTCAATAGATCAATATTTTTCTGAATTAAGATCATTATACTGATGAAAGAATGTATGTTGAGATGGTTGTTGTGAGGATGATTGAAAATTAGATATTATTTTCTGAAGAAATCAGAACCACTTTTCTGAGCACATTTCTAAAGAAATCAAAACCACTTTTCTTAACATGTTTATAAAGAAATCAGAACCACTTTTCTGAGCATGTTTATGAGAAAATCAGAACCTATTTTTTGAGAAAATCAAAACCTATTTTTTGAGAAAATCAGAACCTGTTTTTTAAAGAAAGTTGAACCACTTTTCTGAGCACATTTTTGAGAAAATTGGAAGATGTTTTCTAATCAAACTAGAATGTATTTCTAAGAAAATCAAATCTAGAACTCTGAGAAAATAAAAACCAATGTTTTTAGCATACCATATCCTGAATTCTGAGATAATTGGATCTATCATTAAATCTGATGATGATTTACTGATCTTGGAGTTCTCATAAATCATAATTAATTTGTGAAACTTATGATAAAATCTTTATGAAAAAAAATTTTAGGAAATAAAATATGATAATGAATATGTTGTTGATCTTTAGGTAGAGAAATATCTTACTCAAGAAAAGTTTTTTCTCAATAAAAAGATCTTTCTCAAGAAAAATATCTTGCTCAAGAAAAGATCTTTATTAAGAAAAGGATATTTCTTAATAAAAATATCTCGCTCAATAAAAGATATTGTCAAGAAAAAGATCTTGGTCAAGAAAAATATGTTGCTCAAGAAAAATATCTTGCTCAAGAAAAGATCTTTCTCAAGAAAAAGGTCTTCCTCAAGAAAAGATCTTTCTCAAGAAAAGACCTTACTCAAGAAAAAGTTCTTTCTCAAGAAAAAGATCTTTCTCAAGAAAAAGATCTTTCTCAAGAAAAAGATCATGCTCAATAAAAAGATTTTTCTTAATAAAAGATCTTACTAAAGAAAAAGATCTTCCTCAAGAAAAATATATTGGTCAAGGAAATTATCTTTCTCAAGAAAATATTTCTTACAAAAAAAATTTTCATGCAAGGAAAAGTTTCTTATAGAAAAATTTTGTTAAGAAAATTGGAGTCATTGAAGAAGTCAAAGTAAGATCTGAAAATCAAGGAGATTTGAATATTTGAAAAGGAATTGAATGAGTCAAATATATATCTGAGATTTAAGGAGAATTGAAGATTTAGGAATTTTAATTAAATGGGAAAGCTTTTCAGAACCCTGCCTAAACCATTTTTGAGGTCCCTATAAAATAATATTTGAGTTCATTTGTATGGATGACTCTTGACTGTTCAAGTGATCGAGATCCAGAATTTTTGGGATAATTATTGAGTATCCATATAAACTTTGTGTTTTAGGTTGTTGCCGAGGAAGTTTTTTGGACCGAAGATCTGGAAGACTATTCAAGACCAAAATATTCCTTAAGTGAATTGTTTAAGTTCTTAAAGAAGGTACACAGGTGAAGTTTGATTCAGATTACTTGTGGAGGAAGTAAAGACTTTCCGAAGTGGATCATAAAAGAATAAGGAAAGTCAATCTTGTGACTGTGGATGATTACTAGTTGCTGAAAAGGCTTATTTTGGGAAGTGAATTCTAGAAAGGATAGTTTGGGGGTATAACCAACTATAGTAGGAAAGTTGCTACTGGGATTGTATAATTTTTATTTGCTGATGCCTTTGTATTCTAGAATGAAGATAATTAAATAATCCATGTTGGTGGGACTATCCAACATGGCAAGGAGTAGGTATTTGTACCAAAACATGTAAATATTGTGTACTACCTTCTCTTTATATTTGTTGCATAAAAAAGGTGAGGTTAAGATTTATACTTGAGTGGATAATAACTCTAACAAGTTTCATAGGTTAAGAAAGTTTTTGTTAAGAAGTTAATAAACATTCTTATAAAGAAAAAGAAACCACTGATTCACCCCCCACTCTGTGGTCTCGATCCTACTTGGGAACTACAATTAATATCAGATCCAGGTTTCCTCTCGAAGATCCATCTCTGATAATGGAGAACATCAATTCCGTAAACTATAAGGGGGTTCTAGTTTTCAATGGAAAGAAATATCATATTTATAAATATATAATGCTTCTATATCTTATGTCTCTTGGGTATGAT
The DNA here is from genome assembly GCA_963277665.1 of Viscum album. Taxonomy (NCBI): domain Eukaryota; kingdom Viridiplantae; phylum Streptophyta; class Magnoliopsida; order Santalales; family Viscaceae; genus Viscum; species Viscum album. Next base: position 66,794,794 of record OY728127.1, on the reverse strand, counting down.
GTTTTGGAAGTTACTACATAAGTATTTACTCCTCGTATTAAGAATACTCCTCTTACTATTGCTGATAAGAAAAATATAAAGAATGATAGAAGAGAAAAAAATGCTTTACTATCATCACTTATTGAAAGTGAGTTTCTTAGATTAAAGGGAGTTAGAATAACCAAAGGTACTTGAGATAAGTTTAAAAATATTTATTAAGTAAATATAAAGGTAAAGAAAGAAAAGTTACAACTCTGGAGGCTGAAGTATGAAGATCTGAAAATGGTTGAGCAAGAATCTATTGGTGACTTTTTTACAAGGGTAAATGATATTATTATCACCATAATATGTCTTGGTGAGAAATTAAAAGACTGAATTATTGTAGAAAAGATCTTTAGAATTCTTCCTCATAAGTTTGATGCTAAGGTTTCATCTTTGGAAGATATATATACTGAAACTCAATGTCTAAATCATCTATATTGTATTCTCGTTACTTATGAAATGAGAAGAGAGAATGTTTTGAGAAAGAAAGAAAAGGTTGATCAAGAAATGGCCTTCAAATCTTTGTTAAAATGGGAAAAAAGAGAGGAAGAAGTTAAATAAGAATCAAGCGATTCATAAGCTGATGAAGAAGCTTAAGATTTCAACATAATTCTTGCCCTCCTTTCAAAGAAATAAAATAAGGGAAAATGAAAAAGTAAAACTCTCAATTGTTGGAATTGTGAGGGGAAAATAAATTTTTCACAAAATTGTCCTAGGAAGAAAGTTTGATAATATGAGTCTAAAAATGATGATGAGAAACCCCAGAAACAAAAGTGGAAGGAACATAAGGAAATGTTTCCTTATGAAAAATATAAGAAAAGCCATCTGAGTATAAGTAAGAAGTATGATTCATAATCTGATGATGAATTCAATCATCAACTCAACTTTATTATTCAAGTTAGAAATAGAAGTGAATCATATAGCAATGATGAATAGAATGATGAGATGATAGAAATAGAATAGATTCTCAAAAGGATCTGGAAAAATAAATTGAGAAGAATACTCAACTCAAGAAAGAAATAAAGAAGATGAAGAAATATGTTGAATTTATAACTCTTAAGAATGTTGAGATTGAAATAAAACCGAAAAGTTATGAATAAAAGTTATCTAAAAATGAGAATATTTAAAAGATTGAATCTACACTTATTAAAGAAAGTAAAAAGAACAAGTTGAAGGTGGCTGAATCTGAAAAAATCATAGATGTTTTGAAAAGTAAGTTGTATAAGAAAGAAGAAGAGTTATTAAAAACACAATCAATGCTTCTTACAACACAAAGTAAGATAAGAAAGATGAGAGAAAACTTCACCAAGTCTATTGATGTTAAAGGTGAAACTTATAAAGAATGTAAAAAGAATGGATTAAAAAATATGATTTGTGAGAAAACATATTTCATTAAGAAGGATATGGATTCTTCAGGAAAATATCCTCTTGATAAAAGTGGTTCATGATTTATGAAGAAACAACAACAACCAAGTTCTGATCGATTTTACTCTTAATATGAAAGATCAAGATTCATAGGTCACTATTAGTGTTGTGGAATTTTCAAACACAGAGATTACTCATATTGGTATAACATGTATTTACTTAGAAATAGGCATGAATCAAGGGGGATCTATGATGAGGAAAGAAGGTAAAATGTTCTTAATATTATGTGGAATCAAATAAGGAAACTCATAAGATGAAGAAATATGAGCATATTAAGAAAGATGAGTATGTTAAGAAAGCTGAGTATGTTAAGGAAGTGTAGAAAAACCAACATGTTGAATTCAAAAAGAAAGAGTGCTTATTTATTTGGCATGAACAAGTTGATATGGAAATAAATTTAGAAGAAGCACAAAAATCAGCTAAAGAAAGAGGGAATAAAAATGTCTCTGATGATGTGAGAAAATATGATAAAAAGTTATCAACAGACCATGGGTTGATAATTCATAAAATATTTAAGAGATGTGAGAAAGAAGGGCATGTTACTAAAAGTTGTTTGACTATCCTTTTGGAATAAAAAGAAGGGATGAAAGAGTTTTTACAAAATCATTGTAACAAAAAGGTTACTAAAGAGAAAAATAATTTTACCTCCTTATAAAAAAAGTCTACAGATGAAAAGAAACCTGTTAGAAAATATGAGAATGATGATCATAAGGAATAAAACAAATCAAATAAAAAATACAAGAAGAAGAAGAAAAATTCAAGACCAAGAGAAGACTCTTAGCCTGAACTTTTCTTTTAAGAAGCTATGAGGTTCCTCCTTATTCCCAAATTTTTTATTTGTACTAAATTTCAAGGAATTGAAGGAGTTGAAGTAAGGAAACTTATGTAGTTGAGTCTATTACTATTATTAATAAAGTAATGAGTTTATGAAAAAATTTGTTTTGAAAGTTATGTTTATACACCTTAACTTTATGATTTGTTTGTTGAGATGAGGCAAGTAATTTTTTCTTAAATAATTTCTTTTCAAGATTTCCCAAGAAAAGAGAATGTTGAAGAAAAATTGTGCAATGGAAAACATTGATAACCTTGATTATACAATATTGTTTTCTACACTAGGTTCTCCCATGTAGACTTATAGTTGTTTAGTTAAAGGCTATTTTTTAAGAAACTCATATAATACTAATGTTATCCCAAATAAGAGTTTCATATTTTTGAGATAAAAGTTCCAACCTTTTGAAATGAGATATTTTTCAATAAGGAAGGAAACATGTCATGATGAACCCTTTGAATTTTATTGTCAATAATGGGGAGATAATATATTTAGGGGTATAGGAAAATAAATTTGGTAGAGACAAGGAATAGGGGGATAAAGAAAACAATACATGAAGAAGAAAATGTGAGAAAAGAAAATAATTCCATTTATTGTTTTAAAGAGGTTAAGTGTGGGTATTGAAAAAAAACACAAAGGGGGAGATTGTTGGACCCCAATTAAGTTTTTATTGTATTTTTTGTCAATAGATCAATATGTTTTTGAATAAAGATCATTATATTGTTGAAATAATGTATGTTGAGATGGTTGTTGTGAGGATGGATGAGTTAAGTTTTGGTTGTATTTGTTGTCAATAGATCAATATATTGCTGAATGAAGATCATTATGTTGATGAAAGAATGTATGTTTACACGGTTGTTGTGAGGAAGGTTGAAAATTGAAACCTATTTTCAGAAGAAATCAGAACCACTTTTCTAAGCATGTTTTTGAAGAAATCAAAACCACTTTTTCGAGTATGTTTCTGAAGAAACCAGAACAACTTTTCTAAGCATGTTTTTGAGAAAATAGGAACCTGTTTTTGAGCAAATCAGAACCTATTTTTTGATAAAATCAGAAACTATTTTCTGAAGAAATTGGAACCAATTTTCTAAACATGTTTATGAGAAAATCAAAATTTGTTTTCTGAGAAAATTATAACCTATTTCTAAGAAAATTAGATCCAAAACTCTGAACAAATCGGAACCAATGTTATGAGTATATCAGATCCTGAATTCTGAGATAATCTAATCCAACATTAAATATGACAATGCTTTGTCGATATTGGAGTTCTCATAAATCATAAGTAAGTTTTGAAACTTGTGATAAAAGATTTATGAAAGAAAAAGTGATGAAAGAAAAATGATAATGAATATGTTGTTAAGATTGAGGTAGAGAAAGATCTTGCTCAAGAAAATATCTTTCTCAAGAAAAATATCTTACTCAAGAAAACGATCTCACTCAAGAAAAAGATCTTTCTCAAGAAGAATATATTACTCAAGAAAAAGATCTTTCTCAATAAAATAATCTTTCTTAAGAAAAGATCTTACTAATGAAAATGATCTTTCTCAAGAAAAAGATCTTGCTCAAGAAAAAGATCTTTCTCAAGAAAAAGATCTTACTCAAGAAATGATCTTGATCAAGAAAAAGATCTTCCTCAAGAAAATATCTCACTCAATAAAAGATACTGCTCAAGAAAAATATCTTTCTTAAGAAAAAGATATTTCTCAAGAAAAATATATTTCTCAAGAAAAAGATCTTTCTCAAGAAATGATCTTACTCAAGAAAAATATATTTCTCAAGAAAAATATCTTCCTCAAGAAAAAGATCTTATTTAAGGAAATGATTCTTACAAAAAAAATTCTTGTGCAAGGAAAAGTTTCTTATAGAAAAAGTTTTTCAAGAAAGTTTGAAGTGTTGAAGAAGTCAAAGGAAGATCCGAAAATCAAGGAGATTTGAATATTTGTAAAGGAATTGAACGATTCAAAGATATATCTATGATCTAAGGAGAAATGAAGATTCATGAAATTTCATTAATAGGGAAAGATTTTTAGAACCCCACTTAAACAACCTTTTATGTCCCTATAAAAGTAGAGTTGAGTTCATTTGTATGGATGACTCTTGACTATTCAAGCGCTCGAGCTCCATAATTTGTGGGATAGGTATTGAGTATCCAATTAAACTTTGTGTTTTAGGTTGATGCTGAGGAAGTTTTTTGGACTGAGGATCTAGAAGACTATTATAGACCAACATATTCCTTAAGTTAATTATTGATGTTCTTGAAGAAGGCACATAGGTGAATTTTGATTCAGTTTACTTGTGGAGGAAGTTAAGACTTTCAGAAGTGGATCAGAAAAGAAGAAGGAAAGTGATGTTTGTGACTTTATATGACTACCAGTTGCTAAAAAGGATTGTTTTGGTAAGTGGATAATGGAAAGGATAGTTATGGGGTATAAACGACTATAGTAGGAAAGTTACTGTTGGGATTGTAGAATTTTTCTTTTCTTGTACCCTTGTATTCTGGAAAGAAAATAGTGAAAGAATCCATGTTGGTGGGACTATCCAACATGGAAAGTAGTAGGTCTTTGTATTGAACCTTGTAAATATAGTGTGTTACCTTATCTTTATATTTGCTGTATATAAAAGGTGAGGTTGTGAGTTATAATTGAGTGGATCATAACTCTAACAAGTTTCATAGGTTAATAAAGTTTTTGTTAATAAGTTAAAAACCTTTCTTATAAAAGAAAAAGTAACCATTGATTCAACCTACCTCTTAGTGGTCTCGATCCTACTTGGGAACTACAACACCCACAAGGGTCCCCCATGTCATCACCATAATAGAGGCATCCTACTCGGGGTCCTCAATAAAAACCAGTGTATCAGGCCTATGCCCGATGCTTGGAGGACACCTTATCCCTTTGCATCCTTGACATCATCATCTGAATTCATAGGCATCAAGGGTCTAGTCACTTTATAATTAGTGTTGTAAATTATTTATTGGTTATTCAAATAATCACCATTAAAACAAGCTACATAATTTTTTTGAGAAGCATAACAAAATTTAATGAAAAAATGCATAATTTTCATTAACAAATATGCATATTGCAATATGATTTATAGAGATGAATTAAAAAATGTATCAATATAGTACATTAAAAATTTGACAACATGAATTTAAAAAGAAGAACTAAAATTTAACTTTGATAATAAATAAATCTTCCCATACTACTATTAGATGATTTATATCATTTTCATAATACAAGGATGGGTCATAAAAAATCTATACATATTAATAAAAAAATTATAACATTAATAATATGATGTATTATATAAAAGATAGGAACTTTTTATTGTACTAACTTTCAATACTAAAAATTTTAATATATTTAGTGCTACCATTTATTAGCGCTTAAAAAACAATGATAAAGGAAGAGCCTTTATTAGAGTTAGTGAAAAGTGCTGATTAATGATTCTTTCAACAGCACTAAAAAAACACTGATAAAATTGCCACTTTGTCAGTGCTGGTAAAAGTCATTTTTATTAGTGTTTTTTAACATTAATAAAGGAAAACCTTTATCTGTGCTATTTTATCACTAATAAAAGCTATATTTTATTAAAAACATATTTATATATCATTAAAAATCATTTATTAATATCTAAATATATCTATATTGATATAAATATAACATATTTTATTAAATATTATTTTTATAATACTAAATGTGTATTTACACTTAACATATAATAAATTTTGTGAAAAATAGTTTATAAATAATTAGAAATTAATATTAATTAATAATTTTCAAATTATTATTGATCAATATTCATTTAATAACTACTGAAGGTCCCGATAGTCATTGCACATTATCTACAGTCTGAATTTTGCACCGCCCATACCATTAAATGGAGCATTATACTACCCTCCATCGTGTCGTGGTAGGGCACCCTCTGTTCCTCATTGGAAGTACATGTGGGAGGAGGGATAGTTGATAGGTTTTAACACACTCATCTCTCTTTCGATCCACCCATTTAGCGATGCTTGCATAGCACCCTACTGCACCACTTTCCAAGTTATGATGTGATGTCTGTATGGTTATACTAAGTATATCATCATATGAAAGGGAACCCATTAATCCCATATTGAAGATCCAAGAAGGTAGAGTACTAAATGATAGACACCAATACACCCATCTCTATTTCGAGCCACCCACCTAGAGATGCCTCCGTGTTTCCATGCTTCACAACATGCCTATTGCACTGTGTTGTTCATTTGGTTTCACCACGACACACTGCAAACTACTTCTATGCAACCCAATAATGATGACATGGTGTCACTTCAACCCAAAGGTATTTTATAGCATGGAGATCCTATGACCCTAAAAACCAAATCAGTGGTCAAAAAGGCTATTTAAGATGAATAGTATTGCTGATAAAATACCTCACTACAATAACCACAATACCATAGTGCTACAATAATAATATAATATGATAAATCTATTTCTTCTAGATTTATAATTTGGTTTCATGTAAGAAAATGAGTGACCTTACTACTTAGGTAATCCCAAAACTACATAAACAACATTTTAATAATTTACTAAACAAAATTTTTATTAAGATTAAAGTAACACTTATGTAGAAACATATTTATTTTTTTACTTTCTTTTGAATAATATATCATGCGGAAGACCCCCATAACCCATTGAAACCTAGGTTAAAAATAGTAAATAAAATAATAAGTTGAGAAATTATTTAATTAATAAAATAACAAATCTTGTTGTTATGTTTTATCTTTAAATTGTCTATACACATCACTTAGTATATAAAATAGTGAATTCTTGAGGATTAAAAACACATAACATATAGTTTCTAGTAAAATAAAAAATTTACTATGTGAATTAAAATACAATTGAAAGTGTTTTGTATAAAATATATTCTTATACGTCTCAAGATATGAAAACATCTTGTATTTTATATGTTGCATCATAAATAATTTAGAGATATATTAAATTTTGACATGATGCTGAATATTTAAAACTGATGGTGAAATATAACATGGTTCCATGAATCTATAAATGGAATATGTTTTATTATAGATGCAATGAGTGTGATGATATCTATTCAATTTTTCAGGACCCTCCCTCCAAAGGTACCCATCCTGGGCAGGCAATGAAGGAAGAGAGATAATGATCCCAGAGTTCTACCTCTAGTATCCCCGAGTTGGTGATCAAAACCAAGGGTATAAAGAGTTACACATATGAGAGAAATTACCCTTAATAGTGAAGGAAGTAGTATTAAGTGATAGAATATCAACTACCAAACAAATCTATAACTATAACGTTCCACCGCCCTAGACCAGTAACCGATGCCTGGACTGATTATCACCACTGTACCTCAGGCACACCTCCCAAAACACCATAGGCTATTAACTAGAAGTGGGGGTCTAAGGAGGTATGGTGGGGAGGATATACCCCCTATATAAAAAGTGAAAAATCATAAATAAACATACAATCATCATATCCATCAGAGTATACAGAACAAAAAATATAATGAACGATGAAAGAAATACATATAAGATAGATTGATCATAAACGGAATCAAGTAAAGTCTTGAATGAAAATTATTTACATAAAATAGATGATTTACAACTTGGATAGTTATATATACATATCAGTACAAAATTAAAAATAAAGACATGACTCTACTACAACTTCAAGCCTCACCTCACCCCGATCTTTGATCCCGTCCAAGCTATCTAGCTGAACAAACCAATCCCGAGCCTCTTCCCAACTTGATCCTAAAATAATGAGAGTCTTATAGGTCACCTATAACTGTCGGATATTTTTATGATATATTTTTGTTTAAATAATTTTATTTCTTCAATATCATGCGTTACATGCAACACTGAGTTTAAACGAACCACGATATATTATTTAAATATTATTTAAAATGAAAGTTATCACCTTGCTGTTGGATCAAAGGGTGAAAATATGGAAAAATGAATTATGAAAAATTTATGTTTATATATTTATAAAATTATTTCATTGGTTACAATTGATTATAAATTAAAATAAGAATCATTTGTAAGAGAAAGAAATATTTTTTTTCTTCTCAAAAACAGTTTTTATGCGTACAATGTATTTTTTCTTTATAAATTAAATTAATTAATTTTTTGAATGAATTTAGTAAAATTTATATATTATTTAATTTTATAAATTTTTTTAAACATTCAAAAATTATTTTTCTAGGCATAAGATAAGAATAAATCTAGTTTTATGCTTAAAAATGTATTTTTTTTCTAAAAAGTTGGTTTCATCACATTTTACGCACTTACATTAAAATTAATTTCTTCCATTTAGAGTTATTGAATTTTATAAAATAAATTACATATTTAGAATGAGGAGGTTAAAATTTGGTAAATATACCACTTTTCAATATGAATAGCAACCATGGTAAAATTTATCACCTCAATAAAGGGTAAATCTGATTAATCTAAATTAATAATATGTGATAGGGCTATAATTTTTCACCCTAATTATTATTGGATGAAGTTAAATCAAATAAGGTTATAAAATGCCACTCTTAGTTTTAAATATCCATTATGAGTTCACATAAAGAAAAAACTAGTTATGAATAAAAATTAATATTAATTTTGTGAATAATGAAATTATATTTATGATGGTAATTTATTTATAAATATTAGGTATTATATAATCACCTTAAATTCTTACATAATTCCAAAATAGTATTTCTTTAATTAAAGAAAAAAAATATAATTAATGATTTTGAAAATATTAAAAGTTATATAATTTGACTAAGTTGTAGTGTTACAATAATTTTATAGGTGAATATGATATATATTTTTTTAAAATATTATATTCTAATTCAAACTTTTTATTTATATATTTTAATTCAAATTAAATGAAGAGTCTCAAAATTGACAATAATGATATTTTATCAAAATAGTATTTTATTAAATTATTTAAAAATCATAAAAATGTTTATATAAGACAAGTTGGATATTAAATGGTCTAAAATTTCTTAAATTTTCCATTTATGTTCCAACTATAAACATATAAGTAAAAATTACAATACTTTAATATTGAAAAATTTGTTATCGTAGTTAATATTAAAATTGGTTAACTAAGGGTTAATGAAAATGATAAGATATAAATGACAAAAAAAGTTGTTTAATTATATTGGTTGATGGTATTACAACCATATTATACCTTATATCCTAATACATGTAAATTTTTTGGAAATATTTTTGAGAGTTAATTTATTATAATTTAATCTTTTGAGATATTCCAAAAGTGTCGCTCACCTGAATTTTAAAAGGGAGCCCCCTCCCTCACATATTCACACCACTTTTCACCTTCTATATCAACAAAAATCTTAAAATTTATTTTTTAAACTTTCCTAGACACATTATAGAGGTTATATTATTCCCAAAGACCAACCATATAACCATTTAAAGGAGATCTAAAGGATTCATTTTAAAGAATAGGTAATCACCTTAACCGATCAATTTCTTTTTAATTATTACTTAACCTAATCTAAATACATTATATTTTTAATAAAATAATAAATTAATTCTACTAAATATAATGAAATTTTATTATTATTATTAAACCACCTTTATTCACCCTCTTTCTATTAAATGATAAGTGGAAGTACGTCTCGTGCCTATGTAAGTCTTACGGTCTCCACGTAGTGATACAATTCATTTCTCATCACCATATTTTATAGGTGGGTATTGTGATGGGTTTAATGTTTATATGTGATATTTATGATATAATTATATTATATTAAATTATAATATCACATCTACCTACTTACTATACAATCCTTTGGGACACGATAACATCATTCGTGCGTACATGTGAACTACCACCTCCACGAAGTGATGTGATTCATTTTTTATTTATATTATAAATGGATTGTAATGAGGATGAATTTAATGAATATATATGATATAATAATAATCCTATAAATGTTAAATAATATTTATATTTCTTTTTTCCATCTGTTGAGAAATGAAAACAACGTTCATGCGTATGTACGACCAACCGTCTTCATGAACGATGTAATTAATTTTTCTATCTATAACTTTTATGGATGAATATAAATTTTTATATAATAAATATATTCGATATTTATATCATGATTAATATTCTTTAGACGATGGGACCATGATAAATACACAAGTTCCGAAACTATTGAGTTGAAATACTCATGATAAACGAAACAGTTAACACCCGTAAATGACGATTTCAAAAGGAATTATTGATAAAAGGGGGTGTTAAAATATTATAAATGGAACACATATGATATTATAAGTATTAAAATGAATCTTTTATATAATTATAATAAATTTAAATTTATTATAAAAAAGTTTAGAGTGCTTTATAAGAAAGTCAAACTCAAGGTAAGAGTTTTATTTCACAATATCACCAATATTCAAGAATGTTTATATTTAAGTCTCTGATGGGGAATATTTTTCTTCCATTTCCATATTTCATAAAAATAGTTTAAATAATGTTTTTAATATTCTCCTATGATTTTTTAAAGTTATTTTTACCCATGTTTTAATTTTTACAAAATGGTTTGAAAGGAACCTCCTTGTCGTTTTCCAAATGAGCTACTTAGTGAATTTTCTGACAAAAATACAGAAGGAATGTTTTTTTAACTTATACAACCTGAAATCTTTTCCCACCATCATGAATTATATTTTATTTGAATCTTACTTTACAAGTTTACATGGTTATTTTTAAATAAAATGTTTTCTTTTATAATCTCATAGTTTTTAAAGAAATAAGTGATTTCAAAAATAAAATGGTTATTTCCCTCAAGAATGGTTTAATAATATTTTAATGGTATTTATATTCATCAAATAAACAAACCTTGATTTAACTTATGATTTTCTGGGGATATAATCCAATGATACTATTCATATTATTTCTATATATGGTTTATGTTTATGATGACAAGATTCTTATGAAACCCTTTTCTTTTCTACAGGTTATGCTATGATAAAATAATGAGATGTTTATGAAACTCATTTCTTTTCCATGGGTTATGCTATGATGAAATGTTTATGAAAACCATTTCTTTGTATGGGTTTTGATATGATGAATGCATTATGATCTTGTGGTACACATATGTATGATTTTAATTATGTGATAGGTGGGAACTATATATCCCTCTATTGAATCGGGTAGATATTAATATCACGTGAGATAAATGTGACTGGAATGGGGAGTAAACCTAGTTCAGTAAGATAATTTTTACACTATTATAGTATTGGGAGTGAACCTTGAATACTATGATGATTTGAGGAGTGAACTAATTCCAACATTATATTCTTGGAAAAGAGCCTTGACTACAAAGGAAATGATTTTCTATGCTTATGTGTATGCCAAAATTCGATGTCTTATGTTAATGTTTTTCTCTCATGACCCATGTTCTTTGATTCCCTTATTATTAATTTATTATTAACTAACAATATTTATTCCATGAATTAAGATTATTATATTTGTTATGCATGGTATGGTTTTAAAACATTAATACCACGTTCTTATATGCTTATGCTCATGTTATGATTATATGATCATTATTACCTCCCTTTTTTTTCATAAACGAAAAGGAGTTACAAAAGTCTGAAAGACAGAATCTTATTACAATCCTTATTAAAGAGAGGGAGAAAATCATTAGGAAAAAGATCCAACCAGGTAATGGCCTGATAAACCCCCTTGTTGGCAAGACCATCAGCAACCATGTTCGCTTCACGGAACACATGAGTGGCAATGTAGTTGAGGTTCTTGAGCGATGTAAGACATTTCATCCATCGAGAAGTAAGCGGCCAAGCAAGGTGCACCACTCCCTTCCATATAGCTTGGACAACAGTGGTTGAATCACATTAAATCCACAGGTTGTTCCAACCCCTCTACTTGGCAAAGTCCACCGCATGAGTGACTCCCAACATTTCCGCTTCCAGAGCCGAGTTCGTGCCACAACCACCAAAGAAGCTGCCAAGAAATCTGCCATGCGAGTCTCTGAAGATGGCACCACAGCCCGCCGGACCCGGATTACCTCTAGAAGCGCCGTCAACATTCACTTTAATCCATCCTGGAAGCGGGGCTTTCCAGAAGACCTCAAAGGTGCGACGGGGTAGCCTATAAGAGCCTGAAATTCTAAGATGACGAAGGATATCAAAATCACCAACAGAGTTGTCACAATGATCCTTCTGAAGAGAGGCAGTATCCTTAATATCAATGAGAATACGCGTTTTACCTGCATTGAGACTGAACGAGCAGTTATTATGAATAAAATTATTTCTGTCATACCAGATCACATGCAGAAGCTCAGCAACCGTAGCCAGAAAAAGATTCTTGATTTTCTTTGAAGAGTCCGAAATCACACAAAGCTAAAGGTGAGAGCTGATAGAATCAATAAGAGACCATCTGCAACCAAAAATGTCAGAAATGTAGTTATTATTATCTCCCTTGTTTACCCTTATTAAGCATAAGAGATCACCCTTTTCTTATGTTTTCTTTCCCCAGGTTATGAAGAATGGTATTAAGTATGATATGTATAAGATGGTTCTAGTTATAATTAAATAATTTGGAGACAATGTAGATATTTTTGAACCAGTTGTTTATGTTTTCAAGTTTCTAAGTTTCCAAAGACACTAGACCTATGCAATTCTGGTGTGGATCATTATGTTATATAAAGAATATTCATATATTTAGATGTAATATATATGTATGAAAGGTAAGGGTTATTATAGTTATTATTAGAGAAAGGTTTAGTTAACCTTTGGAAACTAGGATGATAAAACTTTATTAAGAACCCTCGGGATAAGTCTACGCATAGGATAAAATCCTATAGTTTTGGTTATGATCACGAATGACTTAGGTTTAACCTAAGGTTTTATAGAACAATGTGTCATTATTTATAAATCCTATAAATTATTTTTCATGATTATGTGGTTTCCCACTATGATGATTTTTTCTTATACAATGTTTTTGGTTTTAGTCAATGGTTGGAACCCAACGGAATCATGTTAATGCTGAATGTGATGGAAAATGCAATGATTTTACTCTCAAAAAACCAAATGTTATGGGAGTTGGAATGAAAAATCTCATTTATATTCTCACAAAATTTTCTCAATATATGAATCAAATTGAACTTCCAGATGAGAAAATGAGGGAATGAAATTTTATTAAGTCTTTATGAGGCAACATACACATTTTTTTAGTGGTTCCACTGACCCATTAGTTGTTGAGAAATAGATCAGTACCATTGAAAATATATTTTACATTATTCAATGTTTAGAACATGAGAAATTTATTCTAGATATTTATTTTTTGTAAGGAAAAGTAGACTAGTAGTGGACCCTTATCATGAACATGAGATAAGAAGAATAAATTTAATCTATAGAGTGGGATGAATTTAAAAGATTATTTTTCAAAAATTAATTTCATGGAATTCTTCACAAAAAATAGAGAAGGAATTCATTTATATTAAAAAGAAGGATGATGAATCCATTGGTACTTATGAGGACAAATTTTCAAGTCTTGTGAGGTATGATTCTAGTATTAACATCCAAACTGAAAGTAATGTTGATCAATTATTTAGTGTCTTAAAACCAATTATACTAATGGAATTCGCCATAAGGGACATTGGTAGCTATTAAGAAATTGTTTTATGTGCTCTCAAGGAGGATATAGATATTTGAGTTACCCAAAAATCTCATGGTTTTGATAAGAAAAGTAAAATGGAATCCAAATGAAATTATAAAAATCATAGAGAGAAGAATATGAACCTTCAATTATGCTCGATGTGTGGAAGGAAACTTATTGGAAATTATCTAAGGGAACTGGTATATGTTTTATTTATATAAACGAAATTCATCAATAAATTAAATGAAAATGTGATGGGAAGAATTTAGCTAATGATGTGAATAGAGAGAAATATCCACATAATTCACCACCCACACTCCATTTTTTTAAATTAAAGTATTATGGTAATTATTATAGGTAGTTACCAGATATGAAGGTTAATGATGATTATCAACATTAAAAACCTCTTAATTCTAGAGGCAAATAGAAATATCATTCGATCATTATTTTTGATGAGGTGTACGATAACAACGTGGTGAAAGGTACACTTACCATGCACTCTAGAACTACTAATGTATTATTTGATTATGGATTTATCCAATATTTTATATCTAAATACTTTTCTAAGGGTATCCTAATACCAAATGAAAAATTAGATACTGAGTTTGCAGTAAAAACCCCTAATGGTATGATGATCACATCCCAAGACTATGATTCTTTTCTGGTTGAAGTTTGTGGGAATGTGTTTCCTAAAAATATTATCATTCTTCCTCTAGTTGTAGCTTATGTTAGTTTGGGAATGGATTGGATTTATTTTCATAAATACCACATCAATGGATATGGAAAACAAGTTACTTTTGATATTCTAAACCAAATTTTTATCACCTATTAGTGTGATGAAAAAATGAACTTTTGCTGGAAATTACATCCATCGTATGGGTCATGACTCGTATTAAAAAGGGTTATTTATCACATATGGTTGGGGATAAACTCAACATTGAAGATATGCTATTTTATGGTATTTTATTGATGTATTTACAAAATAGTTTCATGGTCTTCCACTGAATCATGAAGTTGAGTTTTCAATAAAACTCATACCCAGTGCTACACCTATTTACAAGACTTCATATAGAATAGACCTAATTGAGTTGTAGGAATTGATGAAGAAAATCTAGGAGAATCTTGATAATAGATTCATTCAGCCAAGTGTATCACCTTGTGGTGCACCTGTTTTATTTTCTAAGAAGAAACATGGATTAATGTGACTTTTCATTGATTATCGAGAACATAACAAGATCACTATCAAGAAAAAGTATCTTATACCTCGTATTGTTTACTTGTTTGATCAACTGTGTGGAGATCCATACATTTCAAATATTTATCTTTGTTCTAGATATCATAAATTGAGGGTGAAGAAGAAATATATACCCAATAAAATATTCCATACAAGGTATATACAATATTAATTTATAGTGATGATTTTTGGTCATATTAATTCCCCCACTATCATTATGTATTTAATGAATAGATTCTTTAGATATTATCTTGATCAATTTTTGGTAGACTTTATAGATTATATTATTATTTATTCAAAGAAAATGGAAGAATATCAAGATCATTTGAGAATTGTTCTAAAGACCCTAAGGAAGGATAAACTTTATTCAAAATTTACTAAGTATCAATTTTGGATTCAAAAAGTTTCATTATTGGGTCATATAATCTCATGTGAGGGTATATCAATAGACCCTTAAAAGTCATAAGTTATTAAATATTGTCTTAGAACAACCATTGTGACTAAGATACATAGTTTTCTTGGTTTGGATAGATATTATCAGTTCCTTTTGTATATTTTTTCATGGATATCAAACCACTCACCAATTTAAATTGGAAGGGATCAAAGTTTCCTTAGATGGATGAATGTGATGAATGTTTTAAAAAATGAAGAGAAGGATAGTTATCACACTTTTTTACACTAAACAAGAGTAGAGAAGGGTTTGTAATCTATAATGATGCATAAAAGAAGGTTCTATTATGTGTCCTCATGTAGAATAATATGTCTATATATTATGCCTCACAAAAATTGAAGGTCCATGTGAAAAATTACCTAACTCATGATTTAGCGTTAGTTGTGGAATTTTTTTTCATTAAAGATATTGAGACATTATCTATATAGAGAAAGGTGTGAAATATATAATAATAAAAAATTTTAAATTATATTTTCTCTCAAAAAGAGATGAACATGTATCAAAGAAGATGGTTGGATATGATTAATGATTATGAATGCTCAATACATCACCACCCTAAGAAAGCGAACAAGGTGGAAGATTCTCTAAGCTAAAAGGATCATACTATCTCATCTATGATGATGATTATAAAAGATCCAATATTTATAGACTTGTAAATTAAGGATCGTGAAATTTTAAAGGAAGGGGAGACATATTATCTTTCTCAAATGAGTGTTCAACCATCTATCCAAGTGAAGATTAAAGAGGTGCAAAAAAAAAAAAAGATTCATAGCAGTAAAAGAAGGTGGGAAATGTTTTGGAGTTAAACCTTAATTCACATTTAATAATAAAGTTCAAAAATAGTGTATGTGTCCCTTCAATACCAAATTTTAAGGAGTTAAAGAATAAAGATCATGGTTATTCATTCTCTATTTATCCTGGAAGTGTGAAGATGCATATAGATTTAAAAGAGTATTTCTGGTGGGATGGAATGAAGCGAGATATTATAGAGTTTGTATCTTGGTGCTTGGTATGTGATCAAGTTAAATATGATAGATAGAAGTCTAAGGGGATGTTACAACCATTACCCATACCATAATGGAAATGGGAAAACATCACCATGTATTTTGTCATCGAAATCCCAAAAAAATATAAAGGGAATAATTCCATTTGGGTTGTAATTGATCACCCAATGAAGGTAGTACACTTCATTTCCATTAGATAATATTTCTCTCTTGATCAACTTAATTGGTTATATATTAAGGAAGTGGTTATATTTAATAGTGTATATAGCAACCCAAGATTATCATACATGGATATTACATATTTTTAGATTAATATTAAAAACATCACACAAAAAAAATTCCAAAGGACCATAATTATAGTGAACCTAACCTTTCATACATAGACATTACATCACTTTTTTTGAATTTTAATACATTACACAAACACATTCCGAAATAGCGTATTAGTTTAGTACCTTTTGAAACATGGAAACATAATAAACTAGTCCATAAGTGAGCTACATCATCTTCAACTAAATTATTCATAAATATAACCCTTCTTATACACATCATACATAATATATATCTTCATAACCTAGGTAAAGAAAACATAAGAAAGGGTGGGCTCAGATGCTCAGTAGGGGTAAAAAAGGGAGATACATAATCATAACATGAACTTAAGGGTATAATAACATGAGAATAACATTTGAAAACCATACCCTACATATCAAAGATCATAATCATGAGCCATGTAATAAATATTGGCAGTTCATATGACATGAATCATAATGGAAACAAAGAACATGAACCATGAGAGAAAAACATTGTCATAAGACATGGAATTATGGAAAACATATAACATATAAAATGAATTCTATAGTAGTCAGGGCTCACTACCAAGGATTTCTTAGTGGAATGGGTTCACACCCAAAAACATATTATTATTCATGGTTCACTCCAAAGACCATCTTAGTGTACAAATTCCTTTACTGAAGCAGGTTTACTCCCCATTCTAGCCATGTCTATCTCATGAGATATATATCTTTACCCAATGCATTGGAGAGAGATAAAAGGACCACTTGTATCATAGTAAAATCATAAATATGTGTGCCACAAGATCATAAAAATTAATTATATAATAATCCATAAAATGAAATAGATATCATAAAAATTTCATCATATATTTATCTGTGGAAAAGAGACAGTTTTCATAATCATTTCATCATAGCATAACCCGTGAAAAAAGTGGGTTTCAGAAGCATGTAACCCATATAAGAGAAACATGTTTAATAAAAATAATTCCATAAAAAAATAAACCATTTGGAGAAAAATTATGTATGTTAACCTTCGATCATATCCTTAGTAAGTCATGAGTAACAACAATAAATTCCATCTTAGATGGAAAATAATATCAAATGATTATTTCAAACATTTATTAAGAAAAATATCCTTTACACTTTGGAAAACAATTTTTAAGACCTATTTTTTAAAAAATCCTTTTTATTTGAAAATAATTTTGAAAAAAATACTAATTAATCTTCAAGTAAATTATTGTTCATGAGAATATTCAATTCATACTGTATAGGTAAAAATGAAGCTTCCTTTCACATTTTTGGTAAAAGAAAAATGAGCATTATTTTGGAAAACAACCTGAACATTCCTTTCAAAATATTTTTAAAAAAAGTAAAACATGGATAAAAATATCTTTTAAAAATCATAATAGAGTAATAAAACATTTTTGATGTTTTTTAGAAAACATTTTTTTGAAGGAAAACAAATTTCCGACCAAAGAGAGAAATAATGTCAGATTTTTTTAAAAACATTTTTAATAATATTAATTAAAAAAGAGTGAAAAAATGATACCGTTACTTAAAGATATCATGAATAATAATATTAGAAGAAAATTCATGAGAATTATAGAGATATGGATCATAATATTTCATCAATGGAAGCATAATCATAAATAATCTCAATACATGATGATATTGTAACAATAAACTCTTACCACTTTGGTAACTTTAAATCACAAACCCCATGAAGTAATAACATAAAATGAAGATTAAAATATCATTAGGATGAAAAATTTATGATATTACATTTAAAATGGGCTTTATATACACCTCATTAATGAATATAGGTGCATAACATAACGTATGTCTCAAAGACGGCCAATTGAGACAAAAATCCCTTACTGATTTAGAAACTCTTGAACCATAAACCCCATGAATGATAGATAATAAAATTTATATTCAAATAAAAATAATTATCAGTATAATAATCTCAAAATACATCCATTTTAGGTATAAACACCACATATAATAAATAGGTGGTGAACATGGCTTGTCTCACAAAAAATAAAAGTGAGACGAAAATCCCTTACCTTAAGTCTTGACTTCCATTGTACTATTTCAATCCCCCCATATAATAAATATAAGTTTATTATAAACATATAAAAGAACCATATTTATTTATATCATACCATATATGATTTTATTATTACTTTTATTACATATTTGTTAAAAATTCCATGTTAAAGTTATGTTTTGGGTAATAATCGCTATGTTTTTTGTATATGTTTTTTGAATATTTATATTTATGGTCCTCTTACTTTAATAATGATTTAATAATAATAAGAATTATAAAAATGATAGAAATATCATATATATTCAGTATATATGTCTTTATTATAATCTATAAATGATATAAATAGAAAATGAAATACACCGTTCATAGAGATGGTAAGCCGTACATATGCATAAACCCTGTTTCCATTTTCTTGTTGGATTAAAAGAAAGAAAAGTATATGAGATATTATCATTCAAGAATTATTTTTATTTCATATATATCACATATGTCTATTAAAACCATCCTTAATACATTCTATGTAAATTGCGAATGAATCACATCGCTTCACGAGGCGGTAGTCCGCCGTACACACAAACAATGTTATCATATCCCCGAAAAATAAAAATCATAAAGTTATGTGTGATATAACAATTAAAGAATTATAATAAAATCCTAAAAATAGTAAATATAAAATATAAAAATAATGTACATAATTATTCCCAACCTTGATAGGTGGTGGTAATGTAAAAATGAACAACATCAGCTCATGAGGCGGTAGTCTGCCGTACACACAAATGATGATTTCATGACCCATTTGATGAAAGTATTTGTGGATGTAAGTTGTAACCTCAACATAAAAACATTTAATTATATTTAATATGTTTATGATATTATATAATCATGATATAAAAATAAATAAGGTGGTTTGAGGAAGAAATAAAATAAAAACATTCGCTGATGAACGTTACCTCTTCTTTTGATACCACCTTTTAGTTTGCACCAAATGACTCCATTGGTTTGATTTATGCACAAATTAAGGCATATATAACAAATTTAGGGAATTTGGGAGGATATTTGGATAGGTCTTCTTTAATACAAAGGTATTTGATTGGTGTTAAGAGAGGAGAAGAAGGGGTGACCTTTTATAACTGAGGTGAGTGGAAAACTTTTAAATTTTTGATATATAGAATTAAAACCATATTTTTTCCATGTAAATTGATTCCAATGATAAAAAAATATTGATAATATAAGGTATAAGGTAGAAATATGGCCATAAAATATGCGTTGGCAAGTTTCTATGTCATTTTATCCTTAAGTTTAAAATTTAGTCCCTTTGTAAACTTGTTTTTCTCTTAATCGCTGTGATTAATTTTAACCATTTTTACTAATCCCTTTTGTAAAAAATTAAGTTGTCCTTATTAGAAATTATAAATTATTATGATTCCAAATATTTAATCCATTTTCCATATTTAATTCACAAAAGTGGCAGAAATTAATTTAAAATTATTCCCATAGATGTGATGAGACAATGTGTTTTTAAAGTGAAAATGTTCAAAAGTTTGAAATGTTTTTATATCCAATATCGACGTGAAATTGATTAAAATAATTTAAATTGGATTTTATGATGTATAATTGAATTAATAATACTTTAAAACTTATTTAAAATATAATTTAACTATATAAATAAATTATATGAAAAGTTAGTTTTCAATTAAAATTTAGTATTTTTCACTATTCATCCAATATTTCAAAAAAACACCAAAAATTTACACTAAATATAATTTTGAAACTATGAAATAAAAAATAATTTTTATTTTATCCAATTAAATTTCTAAAAGTTTCAAAATTTAATTTTATTTTTATTCATAGAAGTACATAAATAATAGTTCTTTTTAGAAAATTATATTTTCAAAACATATAAAGACTTTAAAAAAAATTATATATTTAATTATAAATATGTTTTATTTATATAATTATTTTAAATAATATTTAAAAATTATTTATTTCTATTAATATTACTAATTTTAACGACTAGGTTATAATAGTCACCTTTAAATAATTATAATAATAAAATTTTATTTTATAGAAACTCAGTGTTACATATTACCCAAGTTAAACAAAGTGTTGTGTGTAGTGTAAGATTAACTTGGTGTTGTATATAAGGCAATACAATAAAGAAATTTAATTTATTTGAAAAAAGGATTCATAAAAACTCTGGGTGTTACATTCTACCCCCCTAAAAATGAATTTTTCCCTCAAAATTCATCACTCTGATACAAAAAGATAAGCTTACTTATGCATCATCATATCCTCAAGTTCCCAAATAACATAATCCAATTGGTGGTTTCACTATAAAACATTCACTAGGCGTGTGGTATTATTTTTTTAGAACTTTCTCTATATGATTCAGAATCTCCATCGATTGTTCCTCATAAGAAAACTATTGCTCCAATGGAATGACCACTAAGTTAAATACATGTGAAGGGTTAATTATGTTCTTCCTTAGAAGGTATATATGGAATGAATCAAGGAATATAGAGAGGTTTTGTGGAAGCACCGAGTGACAGGCTACCATCTTTATACAATTAATACTTTCAAAGGGACCGATATACCTAGGTCTTAGTTTTCCTTTCTTTTCAAATATCACAACCTTATTCCATGGATAAATACTTATAAAAAAATTGTTACCAACTTGAAATTCTAGATCATACTGATAATCATCATTATAACTTTTCTACTAACTTTGAGTTGCCTTGATATGCTGCTGAATGGATCTAACCTTCTCTACGATTTCTTCAACTATCTAAAGTCCCAATAGTTTTCTTTCTCTAATTTCATTCTAGCACATTGGATATCTAAATTTATTTACATATAGGGCTTCTTAAGAATCCATTTGAATTCTTGAGTGAAATATATTATTGTAATAAATCTCAACTAGTGGAAGGTTTTGATCCCATCCACCTTTAAAATCCAAAGAACATGATCGTAAAAAATCCTCTAGGGCTTTAATTGTTCTTTCAGACTGAATATATATTTAAGGATGATATGAAATGCTAAAACTCAACTCCACATCAAGAGATTTCTGAAGACTTATCCATAACTTTGAGTTAAACCTCAGATGCTGACCAAATACAATAGAATGTGGTACTCCATGAAACCTTACCACTTTCTTAATTTATATCCTGGTAAGCTGATCTAGAGATAAGTCTTCTCTAATAGTGATGAAGTAAGTTGACTTAGTAAGGAAATCGACTATAACCCATATAGAATTATACCCTTTAGATGTTTTGGGGAGTCTTATGATGAAATACATGGTGACGTTTTCCCATTTTCATTATGGTATGGGTAATGGTTGTAACATCCCCCTAGAATTTTTACTTTTATATTTAACTTAATAGAATACCAAGCATTGAGATACAAACTCATAGATATCTCTCTTCATTCCATCCCACCATAAATATTCATTTCAAATCTCTATTCATCTTATTACTCCCATGATTAATAGAGAATGGAGAAATATGATCTTCCTTTAATAGATCCTTATTCAAATTTGGTATATATGGAATGAATACACAGTTCCTTAACCTTATAATTCCATCCTAATCAAGGTTAAAATTAGGAACATTTCTAACCTTCTTTTACAGCACTATATCTTCTTTTCGTGTCCCTTTATTCTTCACTTAGATAAATGGTTGAACATTTAATTGATCAAGATAAAATTTTACCACTTCCTTCAGGATTTATAGATCCATACTCTACAATTCTAGAAATATTGGATCTTTTATGTTCCTTATCATGGATAAGCTAGAATTATCCTTTCGACTCAAAGCATCAGCCAACTTGTTTTCTTTCCCATGGTGGTAATGCATTGAGTAGTCATAATCATTTATCATCTCTAACCATCTTATATGGCGCTTTTTCAACTCCTTACGTGTGAATATATACTTTAAATTTTTTTGATCAGTATATATGTCACACTTTTCTCCATAAAGATAAAGACTCCATATATTTAATGAAAAAAATGTTGTTGATAACTCCAAATCAATAGTTGAGTAATTTTTCTCAAGAATATTCAATTTTCATGAGGAATAAGCTATAACCATTAAATTTTTTAGAAGAACACATCCCAATCTTTTATTAGATGCATCACTATAGTTTACACACCCTTATCCACTATAGGATAATGTAAACACAAGTGAACTTAATAATATTCTCTTTAGTTTCTTGAATTTTTTCTCACATTTATCTATTTAGAGGAATTTGGATCCTTTCAAAGTTAACTTGGTTAGAGTATTATACAGTCATGAGAAATTACCCAAAAACTATTGATAATATCCAACAAAATCAAGGAAAATTTGGATCTCAGTCACCATTATTTTTCTAGGACAACTTTCAATAACTTCCTTCTTTGATCGATCCATAGATATACCCTCTCTTGAGATTATGTGACTCAAAAATGAAACATTTTTCATCCAAAATTCACACTTTATAACTTTTTTATAGAGTTTCTATTTACTTAGGGTCTTTAGTACAATTCTCAAGTGATCTTCATGATCTTCCTTACACTTTAAATAGATAAGAATATCATCTATACATACTACCACAAACTGATCAAGGTAATCTCTAAAGACTCTATTCATTAAATCCATGAAGATATCAAGAGAATTAGTAAGACTGAAAGGCATCACTACCTACTCATAGTATCTATAACTTGTACGGAATGCTATCTTGGGTATATCCTCATTCTTAACCCTCAATTAATGATATCCAGAACAAAGGTCAATCTTGAAAAATTATTGAGCTCCATGTAGTTAATTGAAAAATTCATCAATATGGGGAAGATGATACTTCTTCTTGATCGTTACCTTGTTCAATTCCCAAAAATAAATAAAAAGTTTCATTGATCCATATTTCTTATTAACAAAAATAATAGGTGCACCCCAAGGTGACACACTTGGACAAATGGATGCCTTATCAAGATTCTCCTAAAGTTTCTTCTTGAATTCCTACAACTCAATCGAGACCATTCTATAGGTAATCTTTGAAATATGCGAGGCACTAGCTATGAGTTTTATTGAGAACTCATCTTCATGATTCTGGGCAAGACTAGGAAATTATTGTAGAAAGACAACAACAAACTCCTAAAAAATAGGCATAACACTGATTTTTAGTTTCTCCCCAACCATCTGAGATAAAAACCCTTTATAAATGGAAATTTAGATCCATACATTGGATGTGATATCCATAATAAGATCATACTTATTATCACATTGATAGATGATCATAGGCTCATTTAGAATATCAAACATGACTTTCAATCCTTGTAAAATGATGTGAGATTTATGCATAGAAATCCAATCCATACCTAGGATGACATCAAATTTAATAAGAGGAAGAATTATTTGTAGGAAGCACACTCCCACCAACGTCAACTGGAGAGGAATCATACACTTGGGATGCAATAATCAGACCATTAGGGGGTTTTAGTGCTAATTAAACATCTAATCACTGTGGTGACATTGTTATACCCTCATAAAATTATTTATATATAAAAGAATGGGTAGATCCAGAGTCAAATAATATATTAATAGTTCTAAATTGAATGGTAAGTGTACCTTTCACCATGTCATTATCATCCCCCTCATCAGAAATCGAAATCACATGAGATTTCCATTTTTACATTAACTTAAGAGGTTGATAACATCGATCATCATCATTAACCCTCAGGTTTGGGAATTGGTTAGCAAAATTCCCATTCTAATTACACTTAAAGTATTGATGAGGTTAATTCTATACAACTTTCTGTCTATTCACATTTTTAGATAACTTACTCCCATCACTTTGGTATTAAAAATCTCGATGTCCATCCTTCCCACACTTAAAACATTTGATATACACCTTAATACGATTTTCTCTATGATTATTCCCACACTTGAGCATAATGGAAATCATATTTTATTTTCTAAATGGTTCTTATATTTCCCTTTGAATTCCATATTTCTCTTCTTATCAAACCCATGAGAATTATGCATAACTCCAACCTCCATTTCCACCTTAATAGAACATCACACAATTTCTTCATAGCTACTGAAGTCTCTTATGGATGACACACTTAAAATAATTGGATTTAAGCCATTTAATAATCAATCAACCTTAATTTCATGTTGGATGACAATTATAGAAGAATACCTCACAAGTATTGTAAAATTAGACTCATAGGTGCCAATAAATTTATCAAACTTTTTATTTAACTCAAGGAACTCCTTCTCCATATTAATAATAATAATACAAGAAAATTAATTATTAAAAATTTAGTTCTTGAACTCATCACAATCCATGGATTCAATTTCATCTTACTACCTCATATTAATGAGTAGAGTCCACCAATGGTCTGCTCCACCTTCTAAATGATAAACATCCAGAATGAATTTCTCATGTTCCAAACATTAGATAATAGAAAATATATTTTCAATGGTAATGATCCATTTATCAGCCACAGGTGTATTATAATAATAAATAAAATAAGGAGGACGTTTACTCATGTAGGACTCAATAGAATATTGTTTCCTTCTTTGCTCATTTAGGAGTACAATATGATTTATATCTTAAGAAACTTGTGTGAGCATAGAAAAAATATTTTTTATTCCATATACCATAGAATTTGATTTTTCAAGAGTAAAATTGTTGAATTATTCATCACATTCATAATTAATTCATTTCCTTTGTTTTCCATCCATTGACTAAAACCAAAAAACATAGTGTAAGAAATAATATTCATAGTGGGGAACCACATAATGATGAAAAAAAACTTATATGATATCTAAATCATGACATATTATTTTTTAATATATTAAATAGTAGGTTCATCCAAGTTCATTCATACTCATCATCTATTTAAATACTTCATGATGGTTTATAAAGAGTTTGTGAATTCCCAAATCATACCCCCCACGAGTGTCAAACTTGGTTGGCAGTAAGACCCATTTTAGTGCACCCATTCCCGATCGAGTCTAAATAAATACTGTGTGTTTTGGGTTATTACCCCTATATACATCTGTTCCAGATCGACATCCACTTGTAGTTACCAGATATGAATTTATTATAAGAAAACCACTCTCTCTATCCATCAACAAAATTCCAAGACATTTTCCTATACTTTGACTCATCCTTATAATTATAATTAGACATGTCCTTAAGGATCTCACTAAGATTTTATAATCTTAGTTTCCAAAGGTTAACTGAACCATTTCTATGATACCAACTATAGTGAACCTCTCTTTTCAAACATGGACATTACATCATTTTCCATAATATTTAATACATTACACAAACACACACCCAAAGACCTTATTAGTTTAGTGCCTTTGGAAACAAGGAAACATAAAACACTAGTCCATAAGTGATCTACATAATTTGCCACTGCACTCTTCATAAATAAATCCCTTCTTATACACATCATACATAATCCATATCTTCATAACCTGGGGAAATAAAACATAATAAAGGGTGATATTAGATTCCCAGTAAGGTTAAATAAGGGAGATAAATCATCAAAACATAAACATAAGGGTATGAGAACATGAGAATAATATTTGAAAACCATATCCTCCACATTAAATATAGTAATCATGAGTCATGAAATAAATATTGATATTTTATAAGGCATTAATCATAATGTAAATAATAAACATGATCCATGAGATCATAACATTGGCATAAGATATGGAATTGTGTCAAACACATAAACATATAAAATGATTTCTATAGTATTAAATTATCATTTATAAGGATATATTAGTGTAATGGTTTCACTCTCTAAACCATCTTAAAATTCATGGTTCACTCCCAATAACAACTTAGTCGAAAAATTCTTTTATTAGAAAGGGTTCACTCCCCATTCTAGCCATGTCTATATCATGAGTTATAAATGTTTACCCAATGCATTGGAGGGAGATATAGGTCCCACCCATATCATAATGAAATAATACATATGTGTACCATAAGGTCCTAAAAATTCATCATATCATAACCCATGAAATTAAATGGGTATCATAAAAAGTTCATCATATATTAACCCGTGGAAAAGATATAGGTTTCATGATCATTTCATCATAGCATAACCTGCAAAAAAGTGAGTTTCATAAAAATATAACTTGTGGAAGAGAAATGAGTTTCATAAACATAATGCCATAAAAAAATAAAACATTCATGGAAATAATATGAATGGTACCCTTGGATCATATCCCCAGTAAGGCATGATTAACAATAACAAATTTTTTCTTAGATGGAAAATAATTTTGAAAGCTCATTTAAAAAATTTCTTAAGGAAAATATCCTTTCCGCTTTGAAAAACAATTTTTAATACCTATTTTTTTTAAATACGTTTTCTTTGAAAATAATTCTGAAAAATTACTAAGGAATCTTCTAGGTAATGATTTTTCATGTCATCAGAATATTTTTTATGCCATACAGGTAAAAATAAAGGTTCCTTTCACATTTTTGGGAAAATCCAAACAAGCATTGTTTTGGAAAACAAAATGAAGATTCATTTCAATTTTTTTTTTGTAAAAATTAAAACATGGAAAAAAATTTATTTTTAAAACCATTATAGACTAATATATTTTCTGAATTTTTTTTAGAAAACATGGTTTTGAAGGAATAAATATTTTCGACCAAAGAGAGAAATAAAGTCAGCTTTTCTATTTTTTTCTTAATTATATTAAGTAATGAAGAGTATAAAAATGGTACAATTACTTGAATATATCATGAAAAAATATAGGATAAAAAATAATAATAATTCTTGATTTATGGATCATAATATTTCATTAATGGAAGAATAATCATAAATAATTCCAAAAAAACGATGAGATTGTAGCAATAAATTCTTACCTCTTTGGTAACTTAGAATCATAAACCCCATGAAGGAAAAAAATAAAATAAAAATTAAAATATCATGAGAATGAAAAAATTAATTTATTTCTTATAAAAAGGGATTTATATACACCTCATGAATGAATATAGGAGTATAACAAAATGTATGTCTCAAAGAAGGAAAATTGAGACAAAAATCCCTTACCGATTTGGTAACTCTTGAACTGTAAACCACATGAAAGAGAGATAAACAAAGGGATATGTAAATCCCAATAATTCTCTGTATAATAATCATAAAATACATCCAATATCTTTGTAAAAACAATGTAAAAGAAATAAGTGGTGAACATGACTCGTGTCTCGTGAAAAATAGAGGTGAAACAGAAATTCCTTACCTTAAGTCTTAACTTCCATTGTAATCGTTCAATACTACTATATAATAAATATAAGCTTATTATAAATATATAAAGGAACCATTTTAAATTTTATAATAGCATATATGATTTTATTATGACCTTTTATTACTTGTTTATTAACGATTCCATGTTAAAGTTATATTTCGGGTAATAACCACTTTGTTTTTCATATATGCTTTGATTTTTTATTTTTTTGGTCATATTAATTTAATAATAATTTAATAATATAAAAAATGATAACCATGATATAAATATCACATATATTAAGTATATATGTATTTATTATAATCTATAAAAGATATAAATAGGTAATGAAATACACCATTCATAGAGATGGCAGGTCGTACGTATGCATGAACATTATTTCCATTTTCCCATTGGATTGAAAGAAAGAAAATTACTTGACATATTATCATGAAAATATAATTTTTATTTAATATATATCAAATATTTTTATTTAACCTATCTTTAATACATTCAATATAAAGTGTGAATGAATCACATTGCTTCATGAGGCGGTAGTACGCCATACACATGAATGGCGTTATCGTATTCCCAAAAAATAGAAAGCATGAAGTTTTGTGTGATATAAAAATTATATAATCATAATAAAATCATAAAAAATAAATATAAAATATAAACATCATTTTCATCATTATTCACAACCTTGATAGGTGGTAATGGAAAAAAGAACGACATCGGTTCGTGAGGTGGTAGTCCTCCGTACACACGAATGATAATTTCATAAAATATTTGATGTAAGTGTGTGTGGTTATAGGTCATAAACTTAACATAAAAAATATTATATTATTTAATATAATTATTTTATTATATAATCATTATATAAAAATAAATAAATGGGTTTGAGGAAGAAATAAAACAAAAAATTTCATTGATGAACGTTACCTCTTCTTCGGGTATCTCCTTTTGGTTTTCACTGAAGGACTACCTTAGTTTAATTTATGACCAAATTAAGGATTATAGTATGAAGGTATGGAATTTTATAATATT
The DNA here is from genome assembly GCA_963277665.1 of Viscum album. Lineage (NCBI taxonomy): Eukaryota > Viridiplantae > Streptophyta > Magnoliopsida > Santalales > Viscaceae > Viscum > Viscum album. The sequence continues at coordinate 66,765,550 of OY728127.1, read as the reverse complement.
TTTTGATAGGTATAGGGATGATTCTAAGGGATTGAGATGTGTGAAGAGAGGAGAATAGGGGGTGACCTTTTATAAAGGAGGAGAGTGTAAAACTTGTAAATTTTTGAAAGAGAGAATTACACCCATGTTTTTCCATGTAAATTAGATCAAATAAAGGGAAAATATATATAATATAAGTTATAATTTATAAATATTTCCATAAAATAGGTTTTGGATAAGTTTATAGGTCATTTTTCTCATTAAGTTTAAATTTTATTCCCTTAGTAAACTTGTTTTTCTCTTAATCACCGTGATTAATTTTAACTATTTTTACTAATCACTTTGATTAAAAATTAAGTTTAAATTATTTGAAATTTGAAATTATTATTATTCCAAATATGTAATCCATTTTTCCAAATTAAATTCTCACAATTGGTATAAATTAATTTAAAATTAACCCCACATATGGGATGAGACAATGAGTTTTTAAAGTGAAAACGTTTAAAAGTTTGAAATGTTTTTATATCCAATATAAATATGAAATTGATTCCAATGATCTAATTGTATTGGTTTATTTATAATTTACTAATTATACTTTGAAAAAAACTTAAAATATAATTTAACTATATAAATAAAGTAGATGAAAAGTCAGTTTTCAATTAAAATCCAGTATTTTCACTATTCATCTAAAACTGAAATATTTCAGAAAAATTCAAAATATTATTCCTAACCTAATTTTGATATTATGAATTAAAAAATGAATTTTATTTTATCCAATTAAATTTATAAATTTTTAAAAATTTAATTTTATTATTATTCATTAAATGACATAAAAAACAGTTCTTTTGAGAAAACAATATTTTCAAAACATATAAGGATTTTATCAAAAATCATATATTTAATTATAAATATGTTTTATTTATATAAAAACATTATAAATAATATTTAAAAATTATTTATTAATATTCATATTACTAATTTTAATTTATAGCTTATAATGACCGTGTTTAAATAATTATAATAAAACAATACTGTTTCGTAGAAACTCAGTGTTGCATATAATGAAAGTTAAACCTAGTGTTTCATGTAGTGAAAGGTTAACTTGGTGTTTCTTATAAGTTAATATAATAAATAAATTTAATTTATTTGAAAAAAGGGTTTATAAAAACTCAGTGTGTTACGATAATAGTTTAGTGACTTTGGAAACTTTGGAACATAATCTTCTAATTTGGTGAAAGATCTTCAAAATCACCCACAAAGATCTTATCACATAGTAACACTCTTAGGAATAAACTACCTAAAAATCTATTCATAACTTGGGTAAGGAAACATAATAAAGGTTGATCTCAGATGCTTAGTAAGGGTGAACATAAGAGATGTCAATCTATGATTATATGAAAGAATAAGATAATCATATGGGTATGTGATCATGAAAAAAACTTATGATGTTAATACCCATCCTGTCATAGATTATAAACATGAGTCATGGCCTAAATATTGGTAATTAATAGGACATGAATCATAATGGAATCAAAGAACATGATCCATGAGATCATAACATTTCCAAAAAACATAGATTTGTGGAATACACATAAGCATAGAGAATATTATGTCAAGGCTACCCACTGAGACATTCAATCATGTTAGGCTTGAGCTAACTACCCATGTACCTACTTTGATCTTGGGCTGACCAACCATGTACACTCCTTTCAAGGCCTCAACTAAACACCCTTGTGCCCTCTTTTTTGGGCTTAGGCTAAACACCTGTGTATGCTCCTTTTTGGGATTGGAAAAAACACCCTTGTACCCTTTGAGATCATATAGCATTTATCATTACCCAATGCATTGGAGTTCTATCTTGGTGCACCCATCATATAAGCTATAACGAGCTAACTTGACACTATCTGGGCCACCCCATTATATAAGCTGTAACATGCATACCCGATTATATCTAGGATACCCTATCATATAAGCTCTACCAAGATTACCCGATGCTAACTAGGATGACCCATAATAAAATATTTAATGTGATTACCTAACACTATCTAGGCCACCCATCATATAATTTGTAATGGGATTTATTGGCTCTTTCTAGGCCGCCCCATCATATAAGCTGTAACGAGCTTATCTGATGATATTTGGGTCACACATCATACAAGATATAATAGGCCTACCTAGTTCCATCTAGGCTTCCCCATCATATATGTAATATCTAAGAACCAAAAAATGAATAAAGTACAAAGAGATTTTATATCATTATAAAAAATCGTCAAAACAATCCTTATTATTTCATAACTTGATTAACCCATGGAAAAGAATTGGGTTTCATGTTAATCTTTTTAAAACACGATTAACCCATAGAAAATAAATGAGTTTCATAATATTCTCTTTAAAACATGATTGACAAGTAGAAAATAAATGGCTTCCATAAACATTATTCCATCAAAACATAAACTATTCAGAGAAATAATATGAATGGTATCCTTAGATCATATCCCCAGTAAGTCATAGGTAACCCAAATGAATGCCATATTATATTAAAATTAATTTTTAAAGGATCATTTAAGAAATTTCTTAAGGAAACTATCGTTTCCACTTTGAAAAACGTTTTTTAAAAACTAAAAAATTTTGAAAACATTTTTCTTTCAAAATAACCTTGAACACTTATAAAGGAATATTTTAAAATAATTTAAAGCACTTTTTTAGACATAAAACTTTTTAATAATCCTTTTATTTGAAAATAAACTTATAAACATATCAAAGAAGTTTTAAAAATCATTTAAAACATTTATTGTGGTATATATCCTTCCATCTTTGAAAAAAATTCTTTTTAAAACATTTTTATAAAACATGGTTTTGGAAGAAAAAGAGTTTTTGACCAAAAAGGCGAGTTTTATAAAATCATGTTTTTAAACCCTTGAGTACATAAAGAGAGGAAAATAAATGGAAAACATGTATTCTCATAGAATAACCATAGGATAATATATTTCAAGAGTTTATTCAGATATGGATCATAATATATTACCATCATAAGAGTAATCATAAACAATCCTGATAAACGGTGATACTATAACATAAAATCTTTTCCACTTTGGTTACTTTGAATCATAAGCCCAATGATGGAATAAAATAAAATGAAACTCAAAAGATCATTAATATGAATAAATTCATGATATTACATTGAAAAGGGGATTTATATACACCTCTTGAAAGTATATATATGAATAACATAACATACGTATCAAATAAGGTAAATTGATACAAAAACACCTTACCGATTTTTGTAAATTTTAAACCTTAAACTCCTTGAAAGATAGATACTCAAATGGATATGTAAATACCAATAATTATTAGTAGAATAATCATAGAATAAATTCATGGGAAGTATACACACCACACAAAAGAAATATTTGGTGAACATGGAACGTTTCTCACGGAAGTAAAAAGTGAGATTAAAATCCCTTACATTAATTATTGACTTTTATTGTAATTGTTAAAATAGCCTCTTATTTTGGTATTCTCATTAATTTTTCACTAAATTATTCCTACAATGTATTTATACCTAAAATAAGTCCTTTAGTATTATGATAGGTAAGTTTGGAAGTGATTTGGGAAGGTCTTGTCTGAATCAAATAGGTTTTAAGGTGTGGAGGTCTCCATTACTTAATGTGGAACAAAACATAGATCAATAATATAGGGGAGGATTTATGTGGTTGCTAAAAACCTCAACCACACAAAATAAATACATTTTTATCATGTCGTTCCATAGTCATTAAGTTTACTCAATTTTACCTTTTTATATTTTTACCATGAAAACTTGTATTTTTTATTTACCTATGTAATTAATCCTTTAAGAATAAAATTAAAATCAGTTTTTTTAAATAATTTATAACTACTAATTCTATATATTAAATCCAATTCATTAAATAAAAGTCATACGTGTGTGTAAAATTAATTTTAATACAAACACATATAATGCACAATACCCCGTTTTAACCTTAATTGTAATAAATAATTTTAACTATTTTCACTAATAATTATGGTAAAATGTTAAGTTAAAATTATTAGATAATAAAAATTATTCTGATTCCAAATATGAAATCCATTTATCCATTCATATAATTGGAATAATTAAATTTAAAAATAACCCTGCTGACGCAATAAAATGCAGGTTTTTAAAGAGAAAAGATCAAAAGATTGAAATGTTTTTATATAAAAAATCAATATTAAAATTATTAGTTTGACCTAAATTATATTAATTGATATATAATTTATCTAATTTTAAATTAAATCTAATTTAAAAAAATTTGTTTTTATTTTAAATGATTCATATTTTATTTCTAATAAGTAGATAACTAAAAATATGCGTAAAATATTTATTTTTATAATTTAGTAAATCCTATTCATATCCATCATTCCAATGGTTATAAAATGTATTAAATAGTAATATATTGTTGATCGGAAAAACTCAGTCTTGCCTGTAACCCAAGCTATCAAGGAAACTCATTGTTGCATGTAATGAAAGAAAAATCAGTATTGTGTGTAGTATAAGATTAAATTGGTGTTTCATGAAATGAAATACATAAAATAAATTTAATTTATTCTAAAAAAAAATTCATAAAAACTCAAGGGCTTACATTCTAACCCCCTTAAAATTAATTTCTCCCTTGAAATTCATCTTGATCATAAAAGGTTTAATACTTGAAAGTTTATTTCATAGAAACCCACATTGTAAAAGGGGTTTATAAAACATCCTCTTAAAAAAGAGAAAAGGTATTTGTGAAGTTCATATGGAATAAAATATACTCATTTTTCAAATAAGATAACATAGTTGGGAAGTGAAAAAATGGACATAAAGGAGAAACCTAACACCAAAATATTGATGGAGAGTGATAGAGAACATGGTTAGGAGAAAGTCAATGGTAACAAATCCATAAACCAAATAGGCTTTAAAAATGTCATTTATATCATAAAAAATGATGATAATAGGACATAATTTTATTTCAATACCCTTTTCCTAAAGTTAAAAAATTTTCATGAGGAGATATACTTGATTTAATTCCATTTCATAAGCACATCTCACCCTATGGTTGTGCCTTGATCAATTTTCACTGTATCTCTTATTCCAAGAAATGAAGGTGAATTTGTTATGATTAATTCACTAATAGATCATAATATACATAGATAAAATGATAATTCATTCCTTATATATTTAGTTATAATAAAAACAAAAAGGTTAGCATAGATTATCCAATAGGAATAAATCTTCATATATCAAAATAATACATTAATCTTTAAAAACTTATTAAAAATTCAACTTAAACAATTCTATAAATGGTTAACCTTATGAAACTTACAAAATATTAAAATCCAAAAATTTATATGGCCACTAAATATTCAAAATTAACTTGTCATTAATTCTTATATACCATAATGTGGATCTAGATTATCACTTAACAAACATGTGAATACCATCATCATGTATTCTATTGAAACATGGTAATAACCTAAATCACCATAAAAACTTATTGAAAACATATATGATTTATCATTAATTGAATAAAACCACAAATTGTTGAATATATTCCATAAATCCAATAATACTGTATACTCCATCCAGGATACCATAAATCACTTTGTCAAAAAATCATTAATTAGTTCCAAAGAAATCAGTACTATCCAATTTAATTTATTCACATAAAACATATCTTTATCCCAACATCATTATCTCAACATCCATAATATATTAAGTTTTTTATTACCTTAATCAAAATATCACCTTACTAAAAAATCATTTTTCTTAGGTCATCATAATTGACCAACATATTCTTGTAAATCCTTAATGAAAAACTAATATAGAACAACCCTTATATATTTCATGATTCATAATTCTTGAATTACAATACATAGAGACTTCAATAATCCCATTTCATTCATAAAACATTAACTAGGCTTCATCATATTATTTATTAATACCTCAATCCAACAATATTAAATACAAATCATGGCTTAATATTCATCAACCTCAATTTAATCATGCTATACACAATGCTATTAGGATATCCCATAACTTTTATAAGTTGTTCCTAGTATCAAACTCATTATAAATATAACCATTACTAATACCACCTTGCTGATTCTCTTTACGACCTTTCCCCTTAAGACATTTATTTTCATAATGTCCACACTTTCCACACTTAAAACATTCAACTGTTGATAATACCTTAGGGAGACCAATATTACCATCCACTGCATTAACTAATCTCATAATTTTTCCACATTAATTACTTACTCTATAACTTTCTTCACCCCACATAATACATATTCTTGTTACTTTGAGACATTACCTTGAGTTATTTTTCAACATTCTTGACATATAGAAAACTGGATATTTATTCCTCTATGGTTTTCACCATATTATCTCTCATTGAGGTCTATCATTCTCTTATTTGGTGAGTTTGAGATTTGGATAAGGTACACATTGTTAATCATGTTACATGAAAACTAATTAGGAATAATCACAACTTCCTTCACTCCAGTCATCATCACATTTGGTTTCTCATCATAAAATTTTCCATCACATTCTATGTTAACCCAGTTCTTTCAAGTTCCCACCATTGAATAAAACCAAAAATAATAGTATGAGTAACACTAATCATAATTGAAAACCACATAATCATGAAAAATCACTTTTAGGATGTTTAAATCATGACAACTTATTTTAAATCTATGACACCTTAGGATTAACCTAGGTTATCACTGATCATAATCTATTTAAATAATTCATGATGGTTTATAAAGAGTTTGTGAATTCCCAAAGAATACCCCTGAGAGTTTCAACCCAGGTGTGCAGCAGGCCCATTGTCATGCACCAGTTATCAATCAAGTCTAGATTAATATAGTGCATTCAAGGTTATTACCTCTAGGTACATATATTCTAGAGAAGAATCCACTTTTAATATCCAAACATGGATGTATTTCTAAGAAACCACTCACTCTATCCTTTAACAAAATTCCAGGACATTTTCCTATACTTTGAATCATCTTTAGAGAAATCCCTTGATATATACTTATAAATATCCCTAGAGATATCACTAAATTTTTGTCATCCTAGTTTCCAATGGTTAACTGAACCTTTCCTTTGATACCAACTATAGTGACATAGGCTTTTGATACATGGATATTACATATTTTTAGATGAATATTCATAAAACTACAAAAAAACATTCATGGGGACTATAATAGTTTGGGACTTTGTAAACCTGGAACATTATATTATAATTTGGTGAAATATCTTCAACATCTCCCATAAAGATCTTCTCACACAGTAATCCTCTTAGGAACTCCCTACCTAATCCTCTATTCATAACTTGGAGAAGGAAACATAAGAAAGGGTGAGATAAGATGCTCAGTAAGGGTAAATATAATAGATATCAATCTATAATCATTTTAAAGAATAAGATAATCATAAGGATATGTGATCATGAACAAAACTTATGAAGTTCATACCCAAATTTTTATACATTATAAATGTGAGTCATGACATAGAGATTGATAGTTTATAAGACATGAATCATAATATAATCAAAGAACACAATTCATGAGAGAATAAAATTGGAATAAAACATAGATTTGTGGCACACACATAATCATAAAGAATATTATGTCAAGGGTACCCACCAAGACATTCATAACATCTTAGGCTTGGGCTAACCACCTGTGTATCTTCTTAGGACTTGGGCTAACCACCCGTGTACCCTACTTTTTGGGCCTTGTTTAAACAACCTTGTAACCTCCTTTTTTTTCTTGGGATTAATACCCATGTACCCTCATTTTTAGGCTTGGTCTAAAAAACCTTATACCCTCTAATATTATATATAATTTATCATTACCCAATTCATTGTATCTCTATTTGGGCTCACCCATTATATAAACTATAATTGGATTGGCCAACATTATCTGAGCCACCCTATCATATAAGTTGTAATATTCTTACCTAAAACTATTTGGGTTGACCTATAATATAATCTATAATGGGCTTACCTAGTTCAATTTGGGTTTCCCCATCCTATAATCTATAATAATCTTACCCAATGCTATTTGGGTTACCCTATTGTATAAGTTATAATGGGATTTCTTGATGCTATTTGGGTCTCCCCATTGTATATGCTGTAACGGACTTACCCGATGCTCTTTGGGCCTCCCCATAGTATATGTAATGTCTAAGAACCACAACATGAATAAATTTCAAATATATTTCATATCATCATAAAAACTTATAAAACAATCATCATTCTTTCATAACCTAAATAACCCCTGGAAAATAAATGGGCTTCATGTCAATCTCTTTGAAACATGATTAACCCCTGGAAAAGAAAGAAGTTTCATAAAAATATCTTTAAAACATTATTGACCCATGTAAAATAAATGGGTTCCATAAACATTATTCCATCAAAACACAATCCATTCAAAAAAATAACTTTAAAGGTATCCTTAGATCACATCCCCAGTATTTCATAGGCAACACCAATGGATGTCATCGTAGATGAAAAATAATTTTGAAAGGATCATTAAATACATTTCTTGAGAAAAATATAATTTCTTATTTGAAAAAAACTTTTTAAAATAGAAAAACTTTTAAAAATACTTTTCATTTAAAATAACATTGAACACTTGTAAAGGAATATTTGAAAATCATTTAAAAACTTTTTAAAAAATAAAACATTTTAATAATCCATTTATTTGAAAACAAACTTGGAAATATATAAAGGAAGTTTTAAAAATCTGTTAAAAATTTCTCGAGAAAAATATTCATTAGAATTTGAAAAAAAGATTTTTGAAACATTTTTAAAAACATTTTTAAAAAACATGGTTTTGGAAGAAAAATATTTTTTGACTAAAATGATGATTTTTGTAGAATCATTCTTTTGAACCCTTAAGTACATCAAGAGAGGAATACAAAGGTAAAACATGTATTATCATGGAATAACCAAAGGATAAGAAATGTTATGATTTTATTAAGATATGGATCATATTATTTTACCATTATAAGTATAATCATAAGAAATCCTAATAAATGATGATATTTTAACATAAAATAATTACCACTTTGGTAACTCTTAATTATAATCCCTATAAAGGAATAACTTAAAATTAAATTTAAAATAACATTAGGATGAATTAATTCATGATATTAGATTTCAAAGGGAATTTATATACACCTATTGAAATAATATCAATTCATAACATAACACACATCTCAAAGAATGAAAATTGAGAAAAAAATCCTTTAACGATTTGGTAACTTATGAACCGTAAACCCTATGAAAAAGTGATCCTAAAATGGATATGTAAGTACCAATAATTATCAGTAGAATAAACATAAAATAAATTTATGTTTAGTATACATACAACATAAAATAAATAGGTGGTGAACATGTCATGTGTCTCATGAAATTAAAAAGTGAGACGGAAATCCCTCACCTTAAGTCTTGACTTCCGTTGTACTCATTCAAACCTCATCTTCTTATGGTTTTCTCTTTAGGTTTGTACTAAAGTATTCCTAGGAATTTTTTTCAAAATAATTCCTCTAGGATGAGGGGAGGGAATTTGGGAAGTTATTTGGGTAGGGCTTGACTAAACCAAAGAGGTGTGAAGGTGTGAAGAAGGTAGGAGAGTGGGTGCCCTTTTATAATTGAGGATGGGTGACATTCTTGCAAATACCCAAAAGCATTCACTATTGGGAGGTCTCCCTTACCTCACACAACTCAAATATAGATCAATAATGGAGGGTAGGGTTTATATAGATGATAAAAAACCTCAAACACACAAAATAAATACATTTTTATCATGTTGTTCCTTAGTCTTTAAGTTTACTCAATTTTACCCTTTTATATTTTGACCACGGTAACTTGTATTTTTTTATTTACCTAGGTAATTTATTCTTTAAGAATAAAATTAAAAATGAGATTAATTAGATAATTTAAACATATTGATTATAAATATGAAATCCAATTCATTAAATAAAAATAATATGCGTGTGTAAAATTAATGTTAATACAAACACATGTAATGCACAAAACCTCATTTTAACCTTAATTACAGTAATTAATATTAATTTTTTCATTAATTATTATTGTAAAAAATCATGTTAACATTTTTAGATAATATAAAATATTATTATTTCAAATATTTAATCCATTTAGCCAAATTCAATTCACAGTAGTGATAATATTTAATTTAAAAATAACCCCACAGACGCAACGAGAATGTGAGTTTTTAAAGAGAAAATTTCAAAATTTCAAAATGTTTTTATATAAAAAATTAATATGAAAATTATCAATATGAAATAAATTATATTAATGGATATATAATTTATCTAATGTTATATTAAAACCAATTTAAAATATTATTTTACTTGATAAATAATTTATCATAAAAGACAACTTCCAATTAAAATCCAGTATTTTTCACTATTCATCAAAAAATGAATTTTTTCATAAAGTTATAAAAAATTTATTCTAATATAATTTGGAATTATAAATTAATAAATAAAATTTATTTTATATAATTCATTTTCTAAATTTGATAAAAATTAATTTTAAATTGTGTGTGCAAACCGCGACTAAACCGTCTAAAAAATAGTTTTTTCTGAAAACATTTATTTTTATTTTAAATGATTATAATTTTATTTATAATAAATAGGTAACTAAAAAATGTGTGTAGACTATATATTTTTATAATTTATTTAATCATATTTATATATTATATTCCAATGTCTAGGAGATGTATTAAATAATAATAATATATTGTCAGTTAGTAAAACTCAGTCCTGTGTGTAATTCAAGCTATCAAAGAAACTCAGTGTTACATATAATGAAAGATAACTTAGTGTTGTGTGTATTAAAAGATTAATTTGGTGTTTCATATAATTAAAACCATCAAATAATTTTAATTTATTGATAACAATAATTCATAAAAACTCCAGGTGTTATAGTGTACCCCTATCAATTGTCTCTGATCGGGATCCAAGGTTTACTTAAAAGTGTTAGAGATGTATTCAGCATGATTTGGATACAGAGTTAACTTTAAAAACTTCTTATTATCCTCAAAAAAAATTTCAGTATGAAAGGACCATTCAAACTTTATAAGACATGTTGAGAGCTTTCTCTATGGATTTCAAAGTTGGTTGGGATCAACACCTTCATTAAGTATAATTTTCTTACAATAATAACTTTCACTCTATCATTTATATGGATCCTTATGAAGATATATATGGTAGGAAGTTCATAAATCAAACATGATGGAATTATGTTGGATAGATAAATCTATTGTGACCCGATCTAGTAGACTAAATGAAATATATGGTTAGATCCATTCAACATCACATAAGAGCAGCTCATTGTCGATAAAAAAGTTATGATAACTATCGTCAGAAAGATCTAGAGTTTGAAGTTGGTGAAAAGCTATTCTTATTAATATATCTTTGGAAGAGGGTGATGATATTTTTAAATAAGGGAAAGCTAATCCCTAGGTATATTGGTCCTTTTGAAATTCTTGATCGTATCATGATGGTAGCTTATCAATTTGTGCTTCTGTAACGACCCAAAATTTTATCAATGAAAATTCCTCTTGATCTAATTAAATGTATTATTATGAAAAATAGTTATATAAATATGAACTCCCTTGGTTTAATGTTTTTGGATTTCAAAATACCATTAAGGATTGTTACCATTTCTAATATAGCCACTGAACAGTTATCACATGATTAGTTTAAATATAGGGCTTTAACAAATCCAATTTACTCAGACAAAGGAAACAATGGCTTCATCCAGTAGACTTGACCTATTCAAAGCCCATTTGTCAAAGCTAGGAAAGGAGGTGGTGTCAATGAGATTCGATCTTGATCAAGCCCAAGCTGAGCTTGAATATGTTAAGTTTGAGCAGAACCGTCTACAGGAGAAGTGGAAGTTGATAGAGATTACCACTCGAGCGATGTTATCTGAACCACCCTAAGAGTCTGTCACCATCACATACCTTACCCTTCGGTCTTATGCGGGTGTTATAAGCAGTTATGTAACAAGACCTTAGAATTATGATTATGTGCATTAGTTTTGTATATAATAAATAATATATATTCATTTTATTATTGTTACTTTGTAAATAGTTTTTAAAGCACAAATAGTATTTTTAGTTAATATTCAACTAAGAAATCTATTTTGATAAATTAATGGATTTTTTTGAATTAAATAATATTTTAATAAATTATTATTATTATTAAATTAATTTTTATTATTTATAAATGATCATATAATTTTTTTGAATACAATTGTAATTTTTATTAAGGGTTGAAAGTTGTTTTTGTCAAAACCCATGAATTTTCGATAAATGTCAGTTTTTATTTTAAATGTAAAAATTCACATATTTATAAAATTATTTGGATAAAATTATTATTATTTTTGGAACCAGGATGTCAAAATTATCCAACAGTGATTTTTTCATAATTTTCCGAGACAGTCGAATTTTTGGGTAAAAATTAAATACCATTTAAATATATAATTTGTTTTATGACAACATAATGACCCAATAGTGATGTAATAAAATACTATGTTCGGCCAATATATGTTTTAACATTAAAATAATGTGATTTTATGTTTTTTTGATTTATTTTACACAGTCTTAGTGTACCCTTCAAGACTTATAAAACATTTTATCTTTTTAAATTGTTTTCCTTGAGAGTGTGACTCACCTCCACATAAGCAACCCTATTATTTTAAGAAGTTAGGACATTGGAATTATAAAATATTGTTTTCCACTACCCTTTGAAAAAAACCATGGGCAAAAACCAGGGGCTGGTTTGTGGTTTTGATTAGTTTAATATGTGGTGTCCCAAACCTAAATAATAAATAATTCCATCTTCTTTCCTATATAAACCCACCTAAGCTCCCACTTCCTCAACACTCAAAGCCTTTGTAGTTCATCCAATATCTACCCTACTCTCTCTATAATCCTCCAAAGGCACCCCAATCTCCCAATAAGGCTCTCTCAAGCCCCTCCCAAGCCTTTGGGATCACACTTCCAAGTAAGAGATTTCTTCCTTTTCATTTTTGTCTTAATTTAATTATGTTGTTATACCCTTTTACTTTCAATTACAAATGTTGGGGTATGATTTCATACCTACCCCATATTTTCCTATTTATGTTTTAATGATGAGAGACCCATTTCTCACTCATTAATTCCTTCCATGTACACCCGTTACTATTCCAAAATTTCGTAAGGAATTTCTCTCTCTTCATTTACATTCAAGAAATTATTTTGTATTATGAATATAAATTCCATTACATATTTTGAGACATATATATATATATATGAACCCATCACTGTACATTTCATTTACATATGATGAGACACCCTTTCTCTCTCATCAACCGTTTTTATGAATTCTTACGTCACACCGTTACGCTGCTAAAATTGCACCGATTTTCCAAGCCAATGTCATTGTGTAGTGAATACCATGCCCATTTCTCTATCAAGGGTATTCAAATTTATATACATTTACTTATTTATTATAAATATTCATGCATCTATTCCATATCCCTTTATCATGGAATAAATGATGATGATTGATTCCATGTTGTATGATCCATGTGGCACACTTATGTATGAAATGAAATGTTTAAGAAGGGTGCGCCCTGATAGCGCTCCAATGCATTGGGTAAAGTATAGTATCATGATACGTCATGTGAAATGAGTGTTTACTAATTCTAATTCAAGTGCAACGAGGGTTTACTCATGCTTCATGTGCAATGAGGGTTTTCTCATTATCCATGTGCAATGAACCTTGGCTCATCCTAATATCATGTTAAATGTTGTTGCCACATCTCCATGTTATGATTATCATACTTTATCATGCCTTTTTGTTCATGTTTATCTTGTTATACATTGATATTTCTATTGGATAACATGTATTGTATTCCTCATGTTATTCAATGTTTATTCGATTACTGGGATTTATATCTCACCCTTTTCTTATGCATGTCCTCAGGTTATCCATTGCAATGCTAAGTACAAGGGAATGTAGTGGTCATGTAAAGTAAGTTTTCAATAAGATGTTGTGTTTTATGTTTTAAGTTGTTATGTAATGTTCCGAAGCCCCAAATACACTAGACCTCTCGATCTTCTATGTTGTATCAAGTGAATGTTTTATGTAATAAATTATTTTTAAGTGTGAAATAAAAGCAGGGTTGTTATAGTTGGTATCAAAGAGAGGTTTAGTTTTTTTTGGGATTAGGATTAGAAAACCCTAGTGAAGCCTTAGAGAAAATACTAAGTATAATAAAAACATCCCTAAATTTTGGTGAGTATTGAGTAAGTGGTTTATCAAGTAAATACATCCTTGTTTAGATACGAGCAGGTTGAGGCGGCTCTGACATAGATGTACCTAGGAGTGAAAACTCTGAGAAGGAGTTTCGAGCTTGACCCGGGGTATCCTGGTACTTGACAACAGGCCTTGCTTCACTCTTGGTTACGACACTCCTGAGGGATATGCTTTGGTAAACTCACAAGCTTAGTATGAACCATTATTAAGGGAATAAAAAAAGCCCATAATAATATCTGTTGGAAAGTAGATCATGGATAACATAGATTAAAGCCTATAGATTAATAAGTTATGGAAATAAAAGTTATTTATAATTCATCCATTTGATACTTGGATTACCCTTTATTTGTTAACCCTAAATTTCCTTTTATTCAAGATAATGGACGGTAATAGGAGGACTTGGGCTAATAACCGATATGAAGATCAATATGATGACTGTTCTAATGAGATTCCCAATCCGATGGGAGAAGGAATCACAAACTTTTTCACGATACTCTCTCAGTTAACTCAAGCTTTTAATAGGAACATTGGTCAAGAGGAACGTTCAACCCTCTCTAAGAAATAAAAATTTGATATCGAGAGCTTCATGAGACAAAGGCCTCCTACTTTTAATGGACCATCTGATGCATCAATTGATGAAAAATAGATCAACTCCATTGAAAAGATCTTCTCCATCCTTCAATGTTCCAAAAAAGAGAAGGTTCTTCTGGATGCTTATCGTATGGATGGTGAAGCTGATGAATGGTGGAATTTGATAAAAAATATGAATCCTAAGGAGGAGATAAAGGCATTGGAATAGAAGGATTTCCAGAAGATGTTTTTTGATAAATATTTTCCCTGCACCCTCTGGATTAAGTTTGAAAGGGGATTCCTTTCCCTCAAGCAAAAAGATGACGAATCCATTGGAGAGTATGAGGAAAACTTCAAAAGGATTGCATGATACGCATCTAGATTTGTTTTTACCCCCGAATGCAAGGTTGAACACTTCTTTGGTGGGATGAAACGTAGCCTACAGAAAGCCCTGACGATCCATGACTTCGACAACTATGAGGAAATTGTATATTGTTCCCTCAAGGTCGAAATGGATATCAAAGAATCTCAGGGGTATTATGGGGATAAGAAGTATAAGGTGTAATTCAATTTTGGAGGTTTGATGGATAAATCCAATGGTGGTAAGAAAATCCAGCACCCTACTTTTTTAATGTGTGGAAAGAAACACCCTAGAAATTGGATGAAGGGGAAAAGGAAATGCTTTAGGTGTGGAAGAGATGGGCACCTAGCCGTTAAATACCAACAAGAAAAACATGCAGCTGTAATAGAGGAGAGGAATTCCCTATTCTAACCTCAACGTGTTGTTCACTGCTTCAACTACAAAGAACCAGGGCACCTTAAAAATTAGTGCCCTAAGCCAAGGGTTTTTAGAGGAAACCAACAACCTCCAAGGTAGCAAGGGCGAGATTTTGCCATCACTACTTCCAAAGTGAACCCCAAAAATGAAGTGGTGATAAGTACGCTAGTTATTCATTCGAGAATAGAGAATGTACTTTTTGATTATGGTTCTATGTATTCTTTTATATCCCTAATTTTTAGTATAACAATCCCAACACCACAAAAAATCATAGAAGTAAAGATGTTGGTTAGTATAGAAAATGGGGAAATCATTGCATCCCATGAAAATAACTCCTCCCCTATGAACTTCCCATGAACTTCTCAGAGAACCTTATCCTAATTCCTCTGGTGGAATTTGATTCAATTCTTGGCATGGATTTGATTTCCCTATATAAATCTAACATAAATTTCCATGAGAGGGAAATAACTCTCCATATAAAGAATCGACCCCGGATTTTATACAAGTGAAAGAAGGAAGATGAATCTTCTTTAGCACCATCATCTCAATCATGGATATTACTGCCCTATGAGCCTGTGTATCTGGCTCAGATGATTGAGTCTAAAGAGGAAACCATCCTTGTAGACATTCTTATTGTGAGGGAATTTGCTGAAGTGTTTCCTGAGGAATTTCCTGTCCTTCCTCCTTGAATATTTGTTGAATTCTTAATTGATATTATACCTAGGGAATTTCTAATATCCAAGACTCCATATAGAATTACTATTGTGGAGATTGAGGAGTTGAAGAAAAAACTACAAGAGAATATGGATAAAGGGTTTATACAACCAAGTGCTTCACCATGGGGTGCACCAGTCCTCTTCTTCAAGAAGAAGGATGGGTCATTACGCCTTTGCATCGATTATCGTGAGCTTAGAAAAATCATGATAAAGAACAAGTATCCTCTACCTCAAATTGATGACTTGTTCGATCAGCTACATGGAGAACAATACTTCTCTAAAGTATATTTGTTGTCGGGATATTATCAACTAAGGGTGAAGAAGAAAGACATCCCCAAGACTGCTTTTCATACAAGATATAGGCACTATGAATTCATTGTAATGCCTTTCAAACTCACTAATGTTCCAATAATATTCATGGATTTGATGAATAGAGTCTTTAGAGATTACCTTGAAAAGTTTGTGGTAGTCTTTATAGATAATATTCTAATATACTCCAAAACCAAGGAGGATCATGAGGATCATCTAACACTACAAAAAAAACACCGTTTAGCGGTGGTTTTGGGAACCGTCGCTAAACCTTTTTTAAAAAAGGTTTCACGGAGGTTTATAATAAACGGTCGCAAAACATTTGTTTTTTTTACAGCGCCGACCCTTCCCCCCCCACCCCGACCCCTCTTCTCACTCCGCGACCCCACGACCCCCGCTTCCCCCGCAACCCTAGCACCTTGTGACCCCGGCGACCCCGGTGACCCCGTGACCCCAGTGACCCCAAGACCTCAGCGACCCCGGCCCAACGCGACCCCAGCCCCCCGCGACCCCGGTGACCCTGCGACCCCGCGACCCCGAAAACCCCACGACCCTGGAGACCTATACGAACCCTAAGTTTTGAATTCTAGTAATTTTCTTGTAGGTTGAGTTAAAAATAACTCAAGAACTTGTATTGAGTAGGCACCCGAATCTTCATTCGTTGTTGTGTTCATTTCTATTTCAACTAATTTCAGTGTTTTTCATGTTTCTTTGTCTCAGCCTTTTGCAGTCCGTTTGTTTTGTTTTGGAGTTCACAACATCTCCTGTTTTGTTCCAGCATATCAAGTAAGGGTGAAATTTTATTTTCAAATTATGGTTTTTTGATTTCCAATAAGTAATGAATTGTATTTATCAAAGCTATGGTCTACAATAAGGAATTGATTTGGTCAAAACTTGATTGTGTAATGAATTTTCATTTTGCAGTAAATGATTATGTTTAGTCAAATTATATTCATTTGCTGTAACATATATTTTTTATACAATTTATATTTTGGATTATGGACCTTATTTTCTATAAGGGATCATTTAATGTATTTGAATTATGTTTTAGTTAAGTTTAGGAAATATAATGTAAGGGCTTTAATATTTACTATTGTGCTAAAACTTATTTTAAGGGATCATTTCATTTTTCTAATTTATGTCTTATGTTAATGTTTCTCTAAATCATGTTTTGAGAATTAGAAGATAGGGTTTAGTTTGTCCTTAAAAATTTATCTTCTTAAAATTGAGTTCTATTTAGGGAATTATATTTTATCATGTTTTGATGTTCCAAAGTAAGTGAATACTTTTATTTTAAAAACTTCAATTCATTAATTTATAATTTTGTTATAGGAATTTAATATATATATATATATATATTCATCTCAAATTCCATGTTTTATACATAAGTGATTCCCAAATTTATTTTTTTAGAATTTAAATTCATATAAATATATGAATGTGATTTCATGTTCGTCATACATAAACATATATAAGTATATTTAAGTATTAAATTTCAAACTCTATGACTAATTGCTTCAAGTGATGTAAGTGGGTGAAACATATATATATATATATGTGTGTGTGTATATATTATACAAGTTATGTAATTCATATATATATGTATATATATAGATATATAAATGAAGTTTGTAAATGGGTGTATATGGGTGTATTATATATATGTATATTAGGGATAAAATGTTTATTGACATGTTATGACGTTCACTATAACAGTAATAATGAGATGAAGAAGACCCCAAAACCAGGTCTCCCCCACTATCAATCTTCACTCATTGTGTAATGACACTGCACCCAAGGTGGACACCACATACTCTCATCCATTAATATTCATCATCAAACTCTAATTGTATCCTCACATACACCTAACAATAATTCACTATGCTTACCGGTGTCCCACTTATGTGGTTCATGACCCCTAACCAATAACCCAATGCCTCACACCTCCTCTTTTACTGGTCATCTCTTATCCATGGTGTTTTCATCATGATTTGACCTTGATTCTTGTTTATTCCTTCATCTTATGCCCTCTTATTCCTTCACAATTACCTCTTCCTCTATTTTCTCCTTTTCATAATTGTAATTTGGTTTGAAAAAATCCTAGGTAGTGTTCTATAAAAAATAAGTATTTTTGAATCTTTTTTATAAAATGAATTACAAAGAATCTATGGTGAAATATTTATAAGACTATTTATATCACACTTTTCATACACATTCATGTGTGTGTGTAAATTATATCTTTTCATTCTAATTCCAAGATTGTAATTTCTAGTTATTTGTTTCCTCTTGTTCCATTAATGGACATTGGAATGTTGTGACTTTTCGGGGATCACATGGAGATGTTTTGAGTTGTGAATATGGTTGTGACTTTTTTTTGGGAAATTTTATTGTGAGATAGTTCAACTAGGTTTATTTTGTATTTAAATTTTATTTTTATTTTCTTTCTCTATATGTTATCCAAAATAGATGATTTTTCATTAATATGTATAGTCTTGGATGAAAGTAATCACTTTCATTGAATATGTATCTTTGTATTTTTTAGGGGCTCATCTTTATTATATTATGTTTCTGTAATCTTAGACTATCGTATATATGGATCTATTTCTCTATTTAGTAGTAACTATGTGTTTTAATTATTTTCATTATTGTGTAGGCACATTGTGATATACATGGATAAAATCTGGATCACATTACCGAGGAACACAACTCAGTATGTTAAGGGATTGAATGAGTTTTTAGATTTTGTAATTTCTAATCGATCTGTTGAATGGAGAATAAAATGTCCTTGTCCTAAATGTAAATTTAGAACATGGTTGAAGAGAGATGAAGTTTATGAACATTTAATACTGAAGAAATTACTTGGTCAATATTTGTGTTGGATTTGGCATGGAGAATTGAATGTTACAGAAAGATTGAGAACTGATGTTGATCCACAGAATGAGGTCCCAAGTTCGTCGACAATGGAAAATGAAATGAAAAACCTCATAAATGATGCATTCGGCACTGAAAGACACCAATATCAGCATCAAAACATATTTGAACAACCATA
Source organism: Viscum album (assembly GCA_963277665.1). Lineage (NCBI taxonomy): Eukaryota > Viridiplantae > Streptophyta > Magnoliopsida > Santalales > Viscaceae > Viscum > Viscum album. Next base: position 66,745,772 of record OY728127.1, on the reverse strand, counting down.
AGAGTGTGCTACAAATTGCAACGTGACAAGTGATGTTTTTGAGACTGTAACACTGGAAAATCAAGATTGTAACATATCATTGGATCCTCCTCTTGATTATGTGGAGCCAAATGTAATAGAAAACTTCACTAAGGAAAATACGTTTCATGATTTAGTTGATGATGGAAATCAAGAGTTGTATAGTGGGTGTTCGAAATATTAAAAGCTTTCATTTCTGCTGAAGTTGTACCATATCAAATGTCTATGTGGAATTACAAATAAGGCAATGTCCATGATATTGGAATTGATTCGTGATGCATTTCCTAAAGCAAAAATCCCAAAATCTTTTTATGATATGAAAAAATTTGTTAACAAGCTTGGTCTGAATTATACAAAATTACATGCGTGTCCCAATGATTGTATGCTTTATTGGGGAGAGGATTAAAGTAGACAGAATTGAAAGAAATGTTCTTCTTCTAGATAGCATGCAAAGGGTGATGTTGGAAGTCTGAATGAACATAATTTCATGGAGAAGAAGAAAAGGAACACACCTGCAAAGGTTTTTCATTACTTTCCTTTGAAGCCTTGATTGCAAATATTATTCATGTCATCGAAAATCACAGAATACCTGAAGTGGCATTCTGTAGATAATAACAAGGATGGGTTAATGAGACATCCATGAGATTCCCAATCGTGGAAGACATTTGATTAATTACATCTCAATTTCTCAGCTGATCCTAGGAATGTTTGATTGGGATTGTCTACCGGTGGATTCAACCCATTTGGGACTTTGAGTACCAGTTATAGAATTTGGCCCGTTGTTTTGATCCCTTATAATCTACCTCTGTGGATGTGTATGAAACAAACATCTTTTATCCTTTCGATGATTATTCTTGGAAAAAAAATTCCTGGAAATTATTTTGATGTATACTTGCAGCCTTTGATTGACGAATTGCAGGAGTTATGGAGAAATGGTGTTGATACATTTGATGTTTCTTCTAAAACAATGTTCAAAATGCCTGATGCTTTAATGAGGACCATTAGTGACTTCCCTGGGCTTGGGAATTTATCTGGTTAGAACACTTACATGGGTTTGGATTGTCCCATTTGTAACTTTGATTTTTAGCCCAAACAGCTACCTCACAGTAGAAAATTGTGCTTCTTGTGTCATCGAAGATTTCTCGATGCATCTCATAGATTTCGGCTGAACAGATCAAAATTTAATGGTTCCATTGATCGTAGACCACCTCCAAAGTTGTTAACTGGTTCTGAAATATTGACACTGCTTGAAAATTTTTAAACAGAATTTGGGAAGGTTCATCATTTGAATGATAGTGGAAAATGGGTCCGAAGTGCATCGTCAAGCGAAATCGGAATGCAACAATGGAAGAAAAAAAAGTATATTCTTCAAACTTTCGTATTAGGAATTTAATTTGTTGCGGCATAATCTTGATGTGATTCATATTGAGAGGAATGGCTGTGACAATTTGATTTTGACATTACTTATTGAGCATGGAAATTCGAAGGATCATCTCAATGCTCGCAAAGACTTACAAGCAATGAACATAAAACACGATCTCTGGCCAGATGAGAATGAAAAGTATCCTCTGACAATTTTTGCAATGAAAAATAGGGATAAAGATACATTTCTTAGAATTTTAAAGAATGTTAAGGTAGCTGATGGGTATTCAAGTAAAATATCGAGGTGTTTTTACTTGAATAATCATAAGTTACATGGATTAAAAAGTCACGATTCACATATTTTGTTATAACAGTTACTACCATTGGCATTGCGTACATTATTACCTAAAAATATTACTGCTGTTGTATTCCAATTCTGCACATTTTTCAGACAACTATGTGAGAAATCTCTACATCCATTTCAGCTTAACAACCTCCAGGAGAGGTTTTTATTGACCCTTTGTGCAATGGAGATGATCTTTCCTCCGTCGTTTTTTACTGTAATGATGCATTTAACTTTGCATTTAGTTGAGGAAGCTAAATTAGAAGGCCCCATTCATTATTGATGGATGTATCCAATTGAGAGGTACTTTATTTATATGTTTTTCAGTTAAGTAAATAATTTTTGGTACTTAATTAAATGCATAATTATTTTTATTTTATTTCATAGATATCTTGGGCATTTGAAATCATACGTGAGAAATAAATCTCAACCAGAAGGCTCTATTGCTGAAGGCAATTTGGCTAAGGAGTGTCTTACCTTTTTTTCTTGATACTTGGATGATATTGAGACAAGATTTAATCGAGTTGGACGTGTTGACGACACATCAAATCAATCTCAAATACATCAGAAATCCAAAATATTTCATTCTATTGGCCGATCAGTTGGGAGGACCTCAAATGTGACACTGACTGAATTAGAATTGTTACAGGCACATAGATATATGATGCTGAATAGTGAAATTATAGATCCATTTATTAAAGAGTTGAGGATACAAACAAAGAGACGAATGAGAGGCCGAACACAAAATGAGAAAGATATAACGAAAGCTGTTAATAAAGAGCTTGTAGAATGGTTTGCATGACGTGGAAGTTCATAAATATTGCAATAAGTACGAATATTCGTTTGACACATACATTTTGTAAATCTAATAAATTATATTTCTTTTTTAAGATCATGAATACTAATACTCAAAAAGAGGTGTCAGAAGATTTGAAATTTCTTGCTAGATTTCCTCTAAAACAAATTAGAAAGTTCAACGCTTATAATGTGAATGGCTTTAGATTTCGTACAGTCGATCGAGAAGCGGGTTTGAAAACAAAGAATAGTGGTATATTTACATTTTATGAAGTGGAATACTACAGAAAGCTACATGATATTATTGAATTAAACTACCACATACATTTTTTTGTTGTTTTATTCAAATGCAAATGGGTCGATATTATCATAGGTGTTAAAAGATATTCTTTGCAATTTACTTCTGTGAACTTCTCTCGCTTGATGGATGTTAGTGATCATGAACTACATGATCCATATATCTTAGCATTACAAGAAAAAATGGTATATTATGTGAATGATGTTGTTGATGAAGTGTGGAGTGTAGTTTCTCACGTAATATAAAGAGATTTGTATAATATGGGTGATGAAGTGGAAAATTTGACTTCTAAAATTGAATTTAATCAACAACAGGAAGCAGAATTATTTGTCCATCTTGATATTGAAAATATTAGTCAAGAAAGGATGAATGAAGTGGATGAAGCAATGGAGCAGGAAACTGACATTATTGAAGGGGGAAATGATTATATGTACAATTATTTATTTATTCAGCAACCACTTGTTTCATTTCTGCAATCATTCATTATCATTGTTATATATATTTTGTCTGTTAGTACTGGGAATCTATTATCATTTTTAATTTTTTTTTCTGCATAATTTTTTTTGAAATATATATTTTGAACTTAATTTTATTTGATTAAATGACAGGAATGCCAAGGAGGAAGCGGTGCACTATTTCATCTAGTTTCGCGACAGATGACGATCCATCTGGATCCCTCCCCATGAAATCCGAGGCACCTGCTACCGACACCCCTGCCCCATCCCCCCCTGCACCATCTCTCACACTGTCTTTGGATGTCCCATTAGAGGTTGAGTCATTGAATCCCCCATCAGGAGCCTCAGCAGTGGGGCAGCGACACACCCCTTCCAGTTCATCACGGGCATACTGGAGGGTCACTGTCATATGTACAAATTGTAATTAAATAAATTTATTGCATTTTGTTTATACTAATTGTTTACTCATTGAAGATGAAAAATGAAACCGTGGAGAAAAACATAAAAAGTGCAGATTTTTGGAATATGACTGGTGAAAAGATAGTCGTGCCATTTGATTCTTATGGGGTCCCGATGGATGACGCCGTGGGGTTACTTGGCCAGATTCTAGGCTGGCTGGCAGCGGATCCCATTTCCCTTCCTATTTCATACGATGATTGGATACATATGACTCCAAGCTAGAAAAATGAAGTTTTGATTCTCAAATAACGGTAAATTTATTAAATTATTGTTTAATTGAATGTAATGTTACTAATATGTTCAAAATGAATTTCTGTATACAGATGTTCTTCCACTTTACTGTTGCTGATGTGATAGTACGGAAGTGGACATTGAAAAATCTAGGTAATAAATGGAAAGATTTCAAATGGATATTGTGGTGTGATGTCAACGATACCTCATTGACTGTTTAACAAATGTATGAGAAGCTACCCAGTGGGGTACTGAAAGTACAATGTAAAGTTTTTGTTGACAGACATCGTGATGAGAAGCGGATGGTATTGAAATATATATTATTATATTATCCTTATTTTACATTTATACATGTATATGAAGAGGACATGACATTGAATAAATTACTATTAAATTTCATTTTATTTATTTTTGGATATCTCAAGACAGAATGCATCAAACCGGGCTAAGCAAGTCATCCCTCACACTGTAGGCTCAAAAAGCTTTTCTAGAAGCTGAACGACATTGGTAATCTTTTAATTAGTTTAAATATTTATAAGATAGTATTATCTGTTTAATATATTGAATTTTTGATTTATCTTTTCTTAATTCAGTCACAGAGTTTAGGGCACGAAGCATCCCAAAATAAACTATGGTTGGATGTTCACAAGAAATAAAATGGAAGTTTTGTTAATGAGCCTGCTAAAGAAGTTGGGGTATGAAGTCAATTTTTTATTATAATAACTTATTATTAGTTTTTACTGTGTTAATATATATTGATATTTTATTTATAGATAAAAATTAAAGAACTATGGGATGACAATCCTATGCAGTCCTACTCAGTCTCCCAGGATGACCCAGTTGTTAAAGTCCTTGGGAAGGATCATCCTGGTATAGTGCGCAGGATGGGTTTGGGACCCGTACCATCTGAGGTTTTTAGCAGGCCACCAGGGATGGCAGCTGCATCTACTCCTGGCTTTAGTCAGCCCATACCTGGAGATGCTCAGAAAGATATTGTTTCTCTATGAAACACAGTTCACCAGAAGGGGAATCAAATATCTACTTTGCAGAAAGAGTTGATTGAAATACGTCAGCATATGAGAAGATATGCCCCTGGTGGTAGCGCATCGACTGGTGGTATGCAGGTAAATCACAAAAAATAAAAATCATTAATTTGATAACTTTCATTGGTTTTAAGTTTTAGTATAAATATGCAACTGTATTTAATTTTCAATATAATGTTCTTACAGGTAATAGCAGAAAGTGGTGATGAAGGTGGCGAGGGTGACGATGCATCATCAGACCCTTAGTAGTTGTATTGTTCATGTGTTGAACAAATATGGGAACAATTGGTTTGTATATGTAACATTTGTGGCACATAGTTGCCACCAAACATTTTCACGTCCTAAAATTTCCTTGATTTCTCGTGTTTCCTTTTATGCATTTTATTGATTTATGATGTTTCTTTTTATGTCTTGATTTCTCGAGTGTGGTATACATTATTAAATTTAGGCCTGTGTTTGAATTGGTAGTCGAGATTTTGGATGACTAGGAGTTAAACCCATTGTTGATGTGTTGAACAAATTGGGTCATTTCATAGTGATCAAGGGGATAGTGTTGTGGACACATTGGTGAGGCCCTTGTAATTTGTCTTACTGGGATACCCTTGTGAGTGGTAATTGACCGCCGCTAAATGGATTTTCTCTTGTAGTGAATCCTGTGTTTGTTCTAGAGAACCAAACATTGTGACACATTGGGATTAAAAACACCTAATATACTTATATAGATCTGCCATTATATTGAATATCAATAAGATGGAGGTTCCAAATATGGGTGGTATATGATTTGAATCCACACACTCAAGATATGAATTCCAATAAGTTTGTACTCATTCACATCAGAACTCAATGGAATCCATATGAGAAGTGAAGGAATCCACCGACTCCTAAGATACTACATCCTAAAATACCATTGGGATAATTTACTTATATTGATTGAGATATATACCCCATGAAGGTAACTATAGATAAAACATTAATGTTTTGGTAATTTGCATCAATTTATTTGATCCTAATCGAGTTGGACATCTCAGATCAACCTTTATTGATTGATTAATCTACTATTATTATATAATATTAGATAAATGAGGTATGATAACATCAACCAAATCACCATACATAATGGTTTTTTTCCCTATAGAAATTTAATATTGATTTTCACATGTTATACTATTTTGATTTTGAACTAAGTAATATTCTCTTATGTTGAGATGGTTTTACTATTTTTTAGTGGTGAGGGGGTAGTGGATTCATCCACACCTATTTCATACTCAAAAGAATCATGTTTCCCAACATCAATTGGGTTAACATTGAAGAAATATATTAATGTGTTACCACCAATAGGAAACACATATTTATATTGTAAGAGGGATATCATTAATTTGAGTGTGATCCCATATGATGAATGATACTGGAGTTGACCATGAGGAAAAAATGATAAAAAATCCCCCCACCCATGTGGGTTATGTTTTCCATTGTAATTTTATAGTCATAAAGGACACTTAGGATAGATTCTGATGCTTTTAGATATTAGAGCATTGTAACCATCCCTAGTATATTATCTAGATATTCTAATGGGACTCAAGGGTGTTTAAACTAGTAGGGGAATAAATATACTCTTGAGTGTCAGTGGTTGGATATCCCCAGTGGGATCAACTTTTAGATGCTTGAGTATAGACAATAAGGAAAAACACCCTATATATATTCTTGAGTACTCAAGGTCACATGTTAATAAAAATGACTATAGTGAACATGATACTCATAATGAAGTTCTAAAGTGATTTATACTTTATGGTGGACATACTTATCCAAATCAATATGATAAGAGAAGAACATGTTCTCATCATATATTGAAAGGATACAAAAAGGTTGGATGTGAAATTATGGACCAATGGGTTTTCCATAGAATATTTTTAGTTGGAAAACTTGTGGGGAATTATTCCCTATAGATTACCATGGGTGTCCTATAATGTCAGGATAGATCCATTTAGATGGTATTCCTGAAATAAGGTGTGAACCATCATGCACTCATTTTACAAGGGTAGGAGACAATGTATGTCAGGGTATGGGGAACATATATTCATAGAAATTGAGTCCTATGTATGACATAACAATTGTTTTCATGCCTCACCATTGTGTTCCTTATGGGTACTATTAGCTTGTTTTTGGTCCTGAATGTAATTGGTGCATTTGGTGATTCAATTTTAATTGAAGGATGTGATGAAGGTATTGAAAAGTAAACACAATGAAGAAACCCATCAATACATCATCAAATATAAGAGTTCATAGTTTATCAATCCAATTCCTTGTTAATGGATTCACATTAGGTTATCTATTTTTTGATGAGAACCTCCAATGGGCTTCCATGTATATGAATATTTGGTATGGAAGTCTTTTTAGAACTAAATTACAATGAAAGTTGTTCACTAGTGACTTATACTATAGATTCTTCAAAATAGGTTTTGGTAAAAGGTGTGAGACTTTGGGATCATCAAATATTCTTTGGGTGGAATCATTTGAATTATTTGATTCCCTTATAGATTTATGTTTTTTTAATGAATAATATCAAAATACTAGTGTTTAACAAGTTACCCCTATTACTATGATCTCTCTGAATCTATGTAGATATGAAAATATATGATTTTTAGGTTAATCATACATATAATACATGTCTATGATTCATTTGTTTAAGGCCACATAGTTAGGAAATTATTCATTTTTTCCATACAAAGAGGTCATAGGTGTTTCTTGTTGTATGTTGGTATGTACAATATGGTTCATTATTATATATCATGTCAATGTTTACTTATTTTTTTTTTCAATTTTTTCTATACCAATTTCATAGGTTGATGTTTCTTGTTTTCTGTTGGTATATACAATATGGTATTTCTGGTTTGATTTGTCTTTCAGGGCAGTGGTGCAGCGGAGCAAAAAATTTATTTATTTTTTCTGGTCAGCTTTTAGTGGAGGTTTAAACCGCTGCGAAATGTACATTGGCGGTGGTTTAAACCACCTTTAAACGGTGAAAACCGCCACTAAATGTAAATTTTTTTACGTTTTGCGGCAGTTTTAACCGCCTCTACATAGTCGCATCATAGGTGTTCATTCCACGGCGGTTCTTGTGACTTCAGCGGTGGTTTTACGGCCGATGGATTCGAGTTCATTCGCGGCGGTTATAACCGCCACGAAAACCGCCGCAAATAAACTGATGTCAAGGGATCGTAAAAACCACCACTAAACTCAGTAAAACTGCCGTGAAATGAGGCAACTACGATGATTTCCTTAAACTGCCGTGAAATGGAAGAAACCGCTGCTAATAGATTGGCGATTCCATATTAGGTGGTAGTTTACATAAACCGCCTCCAAACCATATAGCGGCAGTTTAAACCGCCGCGAAATGCAAAAAATAAACCACCGCTAAACGGTGATTCTATTGTAGTGTAAGAACTGTACTGGAGACCTTTCGAAAGGTGAAGCTCTATGAAAAGTACAAAAAGTGTGAGTTCTGGTTGAAGGAGGTCTCATTCTTAGGTCATATCATCACAAGCAATGAGATATCTGTGGATCCCTCCAAGACAACTGCAATTGAGGGACGACCGAGGCTAACAACGATAATGGATATTCGTAGCTTCTTGGGGTTAACTAGATATTATCACCGATTTGTGAAAAATTTATGAGGATTGTCCAACCCTCTTACTAAGATAACTCGGAAGGGAGTCAAGTTCTATTGGAGTGATGAATGAGAAGAAAGCTTCAAGGAGTTGAAAAGGAGGCTTATCACTGTGCCCGTTCTCACATTACCCACAAGTGGTAAAATTTTTGTGGTTTTTAGTGATACTTAGAAGAAGGGCCTAGGCTGTGTGTTGATGCAAAATGAAAAATTAATTGCCTATACTTCAAGGAAATTGAAATTTCATGACCAGAACTATCCAACACATGATCTGGATTTGGTTGTATTGATCTTCGCTTTAAAAATTTGGCGGCATTATCTCTTTGGGGAGAAGTGTAAAATATATACAGACCAGAAAATCCTCAAGTATATATTCACACATAAAGAGTTGAACATGCACCAAAAAAATGGATAGAGCTGATTAAAGACTATGACTGCTCAATACATTACCACCCTGGGAAAGAGAAAAAGGTGGCGAATTCTCTAAGTAGAAAGGACCCAACAATTCTATCAATGATGATAATTGAAAAGGATCCAATCTTCTTAGATTTTCATAGGATGGAAACAAGAATCATTAAGGGAGGAAAATCAACAATCATTTCACAAATTATTGCTCAACCGTATCTTTTGAAAAAGTTAAAGGATGCTCAAAAAGATGATGTGGGAATTTTGAAGAAAGTGGAAGCTATCAGAAAAGGAAAATCCTCAGAGTTCAATGTTAATAAAGAAGGAATTATGAGATTTGGGAAAAGAATATTTGTTCCATCAATTCCAGAGCTGAAGAAGGAAATTTTGGATGATGCACATATTTCAAATTTCTCTATTCACCCAAGAAACACAAAGATGTACCGATATCTCTGAGAGAATTATTTGTGGGATACCATGAAGAAGGATATTGTTGAGTATACATCAAAGTGACTAGTGTGTCAACAAGTGAAGGTTGAGAGGAAAAAGTCTAAGGGGATGATGCAACCATTACCCATACCATCATAGAAATGGGAGAACATCACCATGGAATATGTCACTAGACTTTAGAAGACATCCAAAGGAAACAACACTATCTGGGTTGTTGCGGATAATCTTACAAAGGCTACACACTTGATTGCTATTCGGGAGGATTTCTCATTGGATCAAATAGAACATATATATATTGGGGATGTGGTAAGGCTGCATGGAGTGCCACTATCTATTGTATCCGATCGAGATCCAAGATTCACCTCTAAGTTTTGGAAGAGTCTTCAACATGCTCTAGATACTGAGCTAAACTTTAGTACAACTTATCATCCTCAAACTGATGGCCAATCTGAGCGGACTATCCAAACACTTGAGGATACATTTAGAGCATGATCAATTGACTTAAAAGGAGGATGAGATCAACATATCCCCCTTTCTGAGTTCTCATACAATAATAGTTTCCACTCAAGCATCTAACACTACAAAAAAAACCTGGTTTAGCGGCGGTTTTGTGGCGGCGGTTCACAAAACCGCCGCTAAACGTTATCCGGGAAAGGTTTCGCGGCTGTTTATTAAAAACCGCCGCGAAACCCATTTTTTTAGAAAACTCACGACGCTTTCCCCCTCGTGTCGTCTCCCCTCTTCCCAGATCTGGCGACACAAACCCTCTCCTCACAAACCGTCCCCGATCCCCGGCGATAGCTTCTCCCTCCAGCGACACCGGCTCCCTCCGGTGACAGCCGCACCCTCCGGCGACCCCCGGGCCCCCGGCGAACCCCGCACCCCCCGGTTCCCCCTTCGACTGCCGGCGACCCCCACGCCCCCCGCACCCCCCATGCCCTCCGGCGACCACCACGCCCCCCGCGGCCTCTGGCGACCCCCGCACCCCCCCGGCGACCACCGCGCCCCCTGCGGCCTTCGATTTTGGTAATTAGAGGTTCCATTTTCAGATAATCATCTTCATTGACGGTAATATTTTATACCAAATCCCCTCATTCTATCATATATGTGTATGTTGTGAAATATTTGAATATTTTAATGGATCTCAAACACTATGTAATTGGTATTTATGGTCCTACAAGAAAAATAAGAGACAAGGATTTGTTATTACCTATCTATACTTTATTTATTTCATATTTAAATCTTGTATGATATTTATTGATTCTGTATATGAAATCTCTACATGTCATTGTTATAATGGATTGGTTGATTTCCCATAATGGTCTTATTAATTATTACATTCATTTGATTTCCATTGCTGGACCTAATGGGTTTTTATGTATTTCAAGTAGAATGGAACCATATGTTGATTTGTGTTAGATATTCTCTTCTAGAGTTACATAGGATGATATACATGATTACAATTTTTCCTGAAAAGTGATCATCGTGTAGTGATATTCCTCCCATATGTTTTGAGTTTCCAATGTGTTTTATTATAATATTTTGGTTTACATCTATTGAGAAGGGGTGGAGTTTTATAATAACATGATTTGTAAAATGTATCCTATTTTTTCACTTTTATCAAATCACACCATCTAAAATGAAGGATTTTAAAACATAGTTTGATGGTTTTTTTTCTAAAGGTTTTATCCAACCCATTTAATATGTTCTTGTAGGTTAAATAAGGTACTCTATTGGTTATATAATCTATTTGATCATGATATTAAAATCTTTAATTTTTTTAATCTTTTTGAATTTATGAAAAAAAGTATAAAGTAACCTCTACCCTGCCTCCGCCCTGCCTCCGCCCTGCCTCCGCCCTACCTCCGCGCTGCCGCCGGTGCCTCCGGTGCCTCCTCCTCCACCGCGGCCTCCTCCTCCTCCACTGATGCCTCCTCCTCCTCCGCCGGTGCCGCCAGTGCCTCCACGTCTCCTCCTCCTCCGTGGTCACGCCACGGTCACGCTGCGGTCACGCTGCGGCCACGCCGTGGTCACGCCGCGGTCACGCCGCGGTCACGTCGGTGCCTCTGCGGCCGCCGCCTCTTCCTCCGCCGCCGCGGCCGCCGCCTCCTCCTCTGCTCCTGCTCCTCCTCCTCCTCCTCCACCGGCCTCATCCTCCTCCTCCTCCGCTGCCTCCGCTGCCTCCGCTGCCTCCGCCCTACCTCTGCGCTGCAGCCGGTGCCTCCTCCTCCTCCACCGATGCCTCCTCCTCCTCCGCCGGTGCCACCGGTGCCTCCGCGACCGCCTCCTCCTCTGCGGTCACGCCGCAGTCACGCCGCGGTCACACCGGTGCCTCCGCGGCCGCCGCCTCCTCCTCCTCCGCCGCGGCCGCCGCCTCCTCCTCTGCTCCTGCTCCTCCTCCTCTTCCACCGGCCTCATCCTCCTCCTCCTCCGCTGCCTCCACTGCCTCCGCTGCCTCCGCCCTTCCTCCGCCCTGCCTCTGCGCTGCCGCCGGTGCCTCCTCCTCCACCGCGACCTCCTCCTCCTCCACCGCGGCCTCTCCTCATCCTCCGCTGCCTCCGCTGCCTCCTCCTCCTCCGCCGCGGCCGCCGCCTCCTCCTCTGCTCCTGCTCCTCCTCCCCTCCACCGGCCTCATCCTCCTCCTCCGCTGCCTTCGCTGCCTCCGCCCTGCCTCCGCCCTACCTCCGCGCTGTCGCCGGTGCCTCCGGTGCCCTCTCCTCCACCGCGGCCTCCTCCTCCTCCGCTGATGCCTCCTCCTCCTCCGCCGGTGCCACCAGTGCCTCCACGTCTCCTCCTCCTCTGTGGTCACGCCGCGGTCACGCTGCGGTCACGCTGCGGTCACGCCGCGGTAACGCCGCGGTCAAGCCCCGGTCATGCCGCGGTCACGCCGCGGTCACGCCGCGGTCACGCCGCGGTCATGCTGCGGTCACGCCGCGGTCACGCCGGTGCCTCTGCGGCCGCCGCCTCCTCCTCCGCCGCCACGACCTCCTCCTCCTCCTCTACTTCTGCTCCTCCTCCTCCTCCTCCACCGGCCTCATCCTCCTCCTCCTCCGCTGCCTCCGCTGCTTCCGCTGCCTCCGCTGCCTCCGCCCTGCCTCCACCCTGCCTCTGCGCTGCCGTTGGTGCCTCCTCCACCGCGGCCTCCTCCTCTTCCGCCGATGCCTCCGCCTCCTCTGCCGGTGCCTCCGCAACCACCTCCTCCTCTGCGGTCATGCCGCGGTCACGCCGCGGTCACGCCGCGGTCACGCCGGTGCCTCCGCGGCCGCCACCACCACCTCCTCCGCCGCGGCCGCCTCCTCCTCCTCTGCTCCTGCTCCTCCTCCTCCTCCACCAGCCTCATCCTCCTCCTCCTCCGCTGCCTCCGCCCTGCCTCCGCCCTGCCTATGCGCTGCTGCCGGTGCCTCCTCCTCCACCGCGGCCTCCTCCTCCTCCACCGCGGCCTCCTCCTCCTCCTCCGCTGCCTCCGCTGCCTCCTCCTCCTCCGCCGCGGCCGCCTCCTCCTCCTCTGCTCCTGCTCCTCCTCCCCTCCACCGGCCTCATCCTCCTCCTCCGCTGCCTCCGCTGCCTCCGCCCTGCCTCCGCCCTGCCTCCGCGCTGCCGCCGGTGCCTCCTCCTCCACCGCGGCCTCCTCCTCCTCCGCCGATGCCTCCTCCTCCTCCGCCGGTGCCACCAGTGCCTCCACGTCTCCTCCTGGGTAACGGTCATCATCACCCTCATGGAATATGATGTGAGGATGTCATGGTGGTATAACTCTACAGTTTCCAAGCACATTCCTTAGATAATATTTATAGTAGATAGGAATCTAGTAAGGTAGGAAATGGTAGGTACAAATCCTTCCTATAATGGGCCACACATATATACCTACTCCTAAGCTAGATCTAGGTGATAAAAGCGATCATATAAATCTTAGAATATTATTGTCTAACAATTGAAGAAAGAGACCATGCATCCCGATCTAGTAGAATTTAAAATCAGCATCAATACTGAGCCAGTTAAATTTGATTCATTCTCCAACTATGCGATAGAAAGGTAAATGTTCTAGCTTAATAACCATTATTAAATAACATCCAGTAAGAAAACTGAGTTTTTATTTAACTTCAAGGAAATGATTTTTTTTAAATTAGAGAAATAGGTTGACATTTTTAAAATTCACAATCTTACATCTATTTGAAGTTTCCTAAAAATGATTATCGATGTGATTTCTTATTCTTGATGTTGATTCATGAATACATGCATCAAGTAAAGTGATTATTGATATTCATGAAATGACCCAATTGACCAATTTCATTTTTACTATTCCTGAGATAGTTCTTAGCCTATTTTGAAACATTATTTCTCATTCACTATTTCTTGAAATAACTATGTGTATGAAAAAATATTATAACATTATTTTATGTCTTATTAACGCATGATTATTTTATGCCATATTAAAATGAATGAAACTAAAGATTGATTTTAATTGTTCTCATTTGAAAGTGAGGCCCATCTAACATTTGAACATTTGTTAAACCAGTAGAAACCCCTGTATCCCATGATAGGTTACCACATTTCATTATTCTTTTTCTTTACAACCCTTGTTCTTCGAGGTTAATTACATGAAATCACTTCATATTTAAAGAGTAAGAAGGGTGTTTCAGGGTGCCATTCAATGTGGGTTCCATAAATAAGTGTGGTGTTGTGAGTGGGTACCCTAGACCTAACTTATGTATTTATATTGGATACCATTACATGCATATAGTTTGATATATACATGTTTATATCTTACCAAAAATAGTGTTTGTTCTTCTGCATTGACTATATTTATATAGTGACATCCTAAGATTACACGTCATATAAAAAGACTATAGAAGTTCCTAGGATATAATGAGAACCAATAGACACCATGATAGTAATCTTAAATATATGTAATATGGTCCTGATACGTTAGGGTGATAGGGAAAAGATTATGTGTGACTATCATGAGTTAGTGCCTCCGCCCTGCCTCCGCCCTGCCTCTGTGCTGCCGCCGGTGCCTCCTCCTCCACCGCGGCCTCCTCCTCCTCCACCGCGGCCTCCTCCTTCTCCTCCGCTGCCTCTACTGCCTCCTCCTCCTCCGCCGCGGCCGCCGCCTCCTCCTATGCTCCTGCTCCTCCTCCCCTCCACCGGCCTCATCCTCCTCCTCCGCTGCCTTCGCTGCCTCCGCCCTGCCTCCGCCCTACCTCCGCGCTGCCGCCGGTGCCTCCGGTGCCTCCTCCTCCACCGCGGCCTCCTCCTCCTCCGCCGATGCCTCCTCCTCCTCCGCCGGTGCCACCAGTGCCTCCACGTCTCCTCCTCCTCCGCGGTCACACCGCGGTCATGCTGCGGTTACGCTACGGTCACGCCGCGGTCACGCCGCGGTCACGCCGCGGTCACGCCGATGCCTCTGCGGCCGCCGCCTCCTCCTCCGCCGCCGCGGCCACCGCCTCCTCCTCTGCTTCTGCTCCCCCTCCTCCTCCTCCACCGGCTTCATCCTCCTCCTCCTCCGCTGCCTCCGCTGCCTCCGCTGCCTCCGCTGCCTCCGCCCTGCCTCCGCCCTGCCACTGCGCTGCCGTCGGTGCCTCCTCCTCCACCGCGGCCTCCTCCTCCTCCGCCGATGCCTCCTCCTCCTCCGCCGGTGCTGCCGGTGCCTCCGCGGCCACCACCTCCTCCGCGGTCACGCCGCGGTCACGCCGCGGTCACACCGGTGCCTCTACGGACGCCGCCTCCTCCTCCTCCGCCGCGGCCGCCTCCTATTGTACTATTGTACTATTTTTTATTCTCTAAAGTAAATAACATGATAGAATGTAAATATTTAGTTTATTTTCTCTTATTTTTATTATTATGAACATATTCATATATATGGTTGGGTGCATGCCTACATGTACATTATGAAGAGGCCTACCATTATAATTATTCATTCTCGTCACTTATCTTTAAAAAATGGCCTATGGTGGAAAGAATTGGGTTTTGGTGGCCTAGTCTTCCACCGTGAGGAGGTCATTACTGCGTCGAGTCTCAAAAAACCATAATGTGAAATTAAAACACATGGGTCATCAAAATAATGAAATATCTAAAAAATTATTTCAATTATGACAAATATACATGCCACCTTATCAACAACTACATGACTTAAATATTTCAAAATACCAACATATATTCCTATGATGTAGAAATTGTTTTTGGGAGAGGCAGATAGATAGAGAAGGGGAAGGGGAATAAATTATATGGTTAGGAAGAAGTATATGTAACCAACACATCAAAAAGGTGATGCTAATGTCAAATAGGACATAATTTTATTATAAACTACTTGCATCAACCTTGGATAAATTCCTCTACAACATCATTCATGGCCATGGTTTGGGTCAAACATGTAGTATTATTTCCATTATGTATGACTACATTTGATGTTACCTTTACATTGTTCTTCATTTATTTTTGGATTTTTTGGTTAGATTTTGGAGATTATTGACTTGGTTCAACTTAATAGGTAATTTTTTTGGGATAAAAGTTGGAGTTCACCACAAACAATACATAAGTGGTTGGTTATTATATAGGTGTGATGAGGTGGGCTGGTGTTTTTAGGCAATTATTCCTTGTTGGTTTTAATTGAAATAAATTATAATTTTTATAATAAAATTATATAATTAACTATAAATTGTATATAATTATGTATTTGGTGTTGTGCCTTGAGATAGGTACTAAAGATATGATTTCAGATTTAAAAAATCATAGACAAGAGTTATAGGGTTGTTCTTAAAAAGTGAAAAAATAGAATTGATGTGAGTAGTCCTTCTGCATTTCCCATGTGTTTATGAATTTGATGTATGTATGTGTTTTACATTCTCACCACTGTAGTGATCAAACCCTTTTAAAAAATTAATTTTTTTTATTAAAATAAAATTCTTATAAATTAGATTAATAATGTTTCAATGTCTAAGACAACCATTGAATAAAAAACTGGTTCTTTATATGTCGATGGTTGAAGACATGATTATAAATGTATGACTTGTAATACTCAAACCTAGAGAGGTGACACTTCGATGAATAAAGTGAACATAGTGGCCCTCTTTATAGTTGGTTGTGTATGAAACCATTGAGAAACATCATTCCTCTTGGAGGACATCTAAGATCAATCCTAAACAATCACATAATGTCTCAGGTTTAAAATGCATTATGATCAGTTTCGATCACACATCAATGAGGTGTTGTTTGAGGCAACATAAATGTGTGATCGATAGTGTTATGATAAGTGTGTAGCCCGATATTCTTATTTCTCCTCAATGAGGTGTTGACACTGTCTCCTATGGACCAGACTTGTTCTGTTGGTCTGAAGTGGTAAATGTGATCAATGAATCATCTTTATTATATTATGCATACTTTATGATTAATGGTTCATCTTTATTATATTATGTTTCTGTAATCTTACACTATCGTATATTTTTGTGTAGGCACATTTTGATATACATGGATAAAAGATGGATCACATTACCGAGGAACACACCTCAATATGTCAAGGGTTTGAATGAGTTTTTAGATTTTGAAATTTCTAATCGATCCGTTGAAGGGAGAATAAGATTTCCATGTCCTAAATGTAAATTTAGAACATGGTTGAAGAGGGATGAAGTTTATGAACATTTAATACTGAAGCAATTCCCTGATCAATATTTGTGTTGGATTTGGCATGGAGAATCAAACAATACAGAAAGATTGAGGACTGATGTTAATCCACAGAATGAGGTCCCAAGTTTGTCGCCAATGGAAAATGAAATGCAAAACCTCATAAATGATGCATTTAGCACTGCAAGACACCACTGTGAGCATCAAAACATATCATAACAACCAGAAGATGATGCTACAAATTGCAACGTGACAAGTGATGTTTTTGAGACTGTAACACAATCAGATCAAGATTGTAACATATCATTGGATCCTCCTCTTTATTCTGTGGAGCCAAATGTAAGGGAAAACTTCAGTGAGAAAAATGCGTTTCATGATTTAGTTGATGATGGAAATCACGAGTTGTATAGTGGGTGTTTGAAATATTCAAAGCTTTAATTTCTACTGAAGTTGTACCATATCAAATGTCTTTGTGGAATTACAAATAAGGCAATGTCTATGTTATTGGAATTGATTCGTGTTGCATTTCCTGAAGCAAAAATCCCAGAATCGTTTTATGAGATGAAAAAAGTTGTAAACAAGCTTGGTCTGAATTATACAAAAATACATGTGTGTCCCAATGATTGTATGCTATACTGGGGAGAAGATTCAAGTAGACAGAATTGTAAGAAATGTTCTTCTTCTAGATGGCAGTCAAAGGGTAATGTTGGAAGTATGACTGAACATAATTTCATGGAGAAGAAGAAAAGGAACACACCTGCAAAAGTTTTGCGTTACTTTCCTTTGAAGCCTCGATTGTAAAGATTATTCATGTCATCAAAAACCGCCGAACACATGAAGTGGCATGCTATAGATAATAACAATGATGGGTTAATGAGACATCCACGAGATTCCCAATCATGGAAGAAATTTGATGCATTACATCCAGATTTCTCAGCTGATCCTAGGAATGTTCGATTGGGATTGGCTGCCGATGGATTCAACCCATTTGGGACTTTGAGTACGAGTTATAGCATTTGTCCAGTTGTTTTGATCCCTTATAATCTTCCTTCGTGGATGTGTATGCAACAAACATCTTTTATCATTTTGATGATTATTCCTGGAAAACAAATGCCTGGAAATGATATTGATGTATACCTACAGCCTTTGATTGAAGAATTGCAGGAGTTATGGACCAACGGTGTTGAGACATTTGATGTTTCTTCTAAAAAAATGTTCAAAATGCATGCTGCTTTAATGTGGACCATTAGTGACTTCCCTGGGCTTGGGAATTTATCTGGTTGGAACACTTATATGGGTTTGGCTTGTCCCGTTTGTAACTTTGATTTCAAGCCCAAATGGCTACCTCACAGTAAAAAATGGTGCTTCTTGTGCCATCGAAGATTTCTTGATGCATCTCATAGATTTCGGCTGAAAAAATCAAAATTTAATGGTTACATTGATCGTAGACCACCTCCAAAGTTGTTAACCGGTTCTAAAATATTGACACAGCTTGAAAATGTTAAAACAGAATTTGGGAAGGTTCAGCAATTGAATGATAGCGGAAAACGAGTGCGAAGTGCATCGTCAAGTGAAATCAGAACGCAACGGAAGAAAAAAAGTATATTCTTCAAACTTCCGTATTGGGAATTTAATTCTTTGCGCCACAATCTTGATGTGATGCATATTGAGAAGAATGTATGTGATAATTTGATTTTCACATTACTTAATGAGCATGGAAAGTCGAAGGATCATCTCAATGCTCGCAAAGACTTACAAGTAATGAACATAAAACGTGATCTCTGGACAGATGAGAATGAAAAGTATGCTCCGGCCATTTTTTCAATGAAAAATAGGGATAAAGATACGTTCCTTCAAATTTTAAAGAATGTTAAGGTATCTGATGGGAATTCGAGTAACATCTCGAGGTGTGTTGACTTGAAGAATCGTAAGTTATATGGATTGAAAAGTCACGATTCACATATTTTGTTACAACAGTTACTACCATTGGCATTGCGTACATTATTACCTGAAAAAGTTACTGCTGTTGTACTCCAATTCTGCACATTTTTCAGGCAATTATGTGAGAAATCTCTACATCCATTTCAGCTTGAAAACCTACAGGATAGGTTTGTATTGACCCTTTGTGCAATGGAGATGATCTTTCCTCCATCGTTTTTTACTGTCATGATGCATTTAACTGTGCATTTGGTTGACGAAGCTAAATTAGGAGGCCCTGTTCATTATCGATGGATGTATCCAATTGAGAGGTATTTTATTTATATGTTTCCAGTTAAGTAAACAATTTTTTGCATTTAAATAAATGCATAATATTTTTTTTTCACAGATATCTTGGGCATTTGAAAGCATACGTGAGAAATAAAGCTCAACCAGAAGGCTCTATTGCTGAAGGCTATTTGGCCAAGGAGTGTCTCACCTTTTGTTCCAGATATTTGGATGATATTGAGACAAGATTTAATCGAGTTGGACATGTTGACGACACATCAACTCATTCTCAAATGCATCAGAAATCAAAAATATTTCCTGCTATTGGCCGATCAGTTGGGAGGACCTCATACGCGACACTAACAGAATTGGAATTATTACAGGCACATAGATATGTGCTGTTGAATAGTGAAATTGTAGATCCATTTATTGAAGAGTTGAGGATACAAACAAAGAGACGAATGAGAGGTCAAACACGAAATGAAAAAGATATAACGAAAGCTGTGAATAAAGAGCTGGTAGAATGGTTTGCATGACGTGTAAGTTTATAAATATTGCAATAAATACGAATATTAGTTTGACACATACAATTTGCAAATCTATTAATTTTTTTTTCAGATCATGAATACTGATACTCGAGAAGACTTGTCAGAAGATTTTAAGTTTCTTGCTAGAGGTCCTATAAAACAAGTTAGAAAGTTCGGCGCTTATAATGTGAATGGTTTTAGATTTCGTACAGTCGATCGAGAAGTGGGTTTGAAAACACAGAATAGTGGTATATTTACATTTGCTGAAGTGGAATACTATGGAAAGCTGCATGATATTATTGAATTAAACTACCACAGTCATTTTTCTGTTGTTTTATTCAAATTAAAATTGGTCAATATTATCAGAGGTGTTAAAAGAGATTCCTTGTAATTTACTTCTGTAAACTTCTCTCGCTTGATGGATGTTGGTGATCGTGAACTGCATGATCCATATATCTTAGCATCGCAGGCAAAAATGGTATATTATGTGAATGATGTTGTGGATGAAGGGTGGAGTGTAGTTACTCACGTAATACAAAGAGATTTGTATGATATGGGTGATGAAGTGGAAGATTTGACCTCTACAATTGAATTTCATCAACAACAGGAAGCAAAATTATTTGTCCATCATGATATTGAAAATATTAGTCTAGCAAGGATGAATGAAGTGGATGAAGCAATGGAGCAGGAAACCAACATGTTTGAAGGGGAAAATGATTGTATGTACAATTATTTATTCATTCAGCAACCACTTGTTTCATTTCTGTAGTCATTCATTATCATTGTTATATATATTTTGTTTGTTAGTACTGGGCATCTATTATCATTTTTAATTTTTTTTTCTGCATAATTTTTTGAAATATATATTCTGAACTTAATTTTATTTGATTAAATGACAGTAATGCTAAGGAAGAAGCGGTACACCATTCCTTATACTTCTGCGACAGATGACGATACGTCTGTCCCCACGACATCTGAGGCAGCAGCTGCCTACATCCCTGCATCATCTCCCCCTGCACCATCTCTGACACCATCAGTGGATGCCTCATTAGAGGATGAGTCATCGCCTCCCCCTACAGGATCCTCAGCAGTGGGTCAGCGACACGCCCCTTCCAGTTCATCACGGACATTCTGGAGGGTCACAGTCATAGGTACAAATTTTAATTAAATAAATTTATTGCATTTTGTTTATAGTAATTGTTTGCTCATTGCAGATGAAAACAATGCAACCGTGGAAAAACACATAAAAAGTTCTGATGTTTGGAACATGCATGGAAAGAAGATAGTGGTGCCATTTGATTCTTATGGGGTCCCGACGGATGACGCCGCAGGTTTACTTGGTCAGATTATAGATCAACTGGCAGCGGAGCCCATTTCCCTGCCTATTTCATATGATGATTGGAGGCATATGCCTCCAAACTGGAAAAATGAAGTTTATGATTCTCAGATAAAGGTAATTTTATTAATTTATGGTTTAATTGAATGTCATGTTACTAATATATTCAAAATGAATTTCTGTATACATATGTTCTTCCACTTTACCGTTGCTGATGTGATAGCACGGAAGTGGACATTGAAAAATCTTGGAAAAAAATGGAAAGATTTCAAATGGAGGTTGTGGTGTGATGTCAACGATACTTCGTTGACCTTGCAGCAGATGTATGAGAAGCTACCCAGTGGGGTACCGAAAGAACAGTGGAAGGTTTTTGTCGATAAACATCGTGATGAGAATCGGATGGTATTGAAATATATATTATTATATTATCCTCATTTTACATTTATACATGTACATGAAGAGGAGATAGACATTGAATACAATACTGTTAAATTAAATTTTATTTATTTCAGGATCTCTCAAGACAGAATGCTTCAAACCGGGCAAAGCAGGTCATCCCGCACACTGCGGGTTCAAAAAGCTTTTCAAGAAGCCGAATGTCATTGGTAATCTTTTAATTAGTTTAAATATTTATAAGATAATATTATCTATTTAACATATTTAATTGTTGATTTATCTTTTTTTAATGCACTCACAGAGTTTAGGGCATGATGCATCCCGAACAGAACTGTGGCTGGATGTTCATAAAAAACAGATGGAAGTTTTGTTAATGAACCTGCCAGAGAAGTTGGGGTATGAAGTCAATTATTTATTATAATAACTTATTACCAGTTTTTACTGTGTTAATATATATTGATATTTGATTTATAGGTAAAAATTAAAGAAATATGGGATGCCAATCCTGGGCAATCCTACTCAGTCTCCCAGGATGACCCGGTTGGTAAAGTCCTTGGGAAGGAGCATCCTGGTAGAGTGCGCGGGATGTGTTTGGGACCTGTACCATATGAGGTCTTTTGCATGCCATCAGAGATTTCAGCTACATCTACTCCTGCTTATAGTCATTTCATACCTGAAGATGCTCAGAGGGAGATGTCTTCTCTACGAAACACAGTTCACCAGCAGGGGGATCAGATATCTGGTTCGCAGAAAGAGTTGCTTGAAATACGTCAGTATATGAGCAGATATGCCCCCGGTGGTAGTGCATCGGGTAGTGGTGAGCAGGTAAATCACAAAAAAATCAAAATCATTTAGTTTTCAAACTTTTATTGGTTTTAAGTTTTATTATAAATATGCAACAATATTTAATTTTCAATATAATGTTCTTACAGGTGGCAGCAGGTGGTGGAGATGAAGTTGGAGAGGGTGACGATGCAGCATCAGATGATGAGTAGTAGTATTATTGATGTGTTGAACAAGTATGATAACGGTTGGTTTGTATATGTAACATTTATGGCACATAGTTGATGATCTTATTTTATCCCAAACTTATCGTCGAACTCAAAGGTGATGTTTAAAGGGTAATGATTATAGTGGGATGGATCTAGGTTCCACCCTTGTTCATGCTGGGGAACAATGTATTAAATGGTTAGGTGATGGAATGACTAAGAAATTTCATTGAAAGTCAGGTATGGGCTTATGTGAATGTGCTTGTGGTAAACACGGGATTTCATAGAGGAAGGAATTGTGGTTCAGGTTGTGATATGTGAGTCATCTAAGCTGAGTATCTTGGGAATGGTTAGCTGAAAGTGGATTGAATTATTATACTTCTTCTTAGATGTATATAGGTGAAAGTATCCATTTAAATCATGTCACTAGGATAATGTGGGTGTCATGAAAGGGTCGAAAATGTCTTCTGAGAAAGATTGCATGACTAGTTTCAGTTAGGCTGATTGGCATTTGACTGTTTCTTTATAGTAAGGTCCCTATTATGGCCTCAGAAGTATTTAGGATTTCCCAATTAGAGGAAAAATTCCAATATTATCATTGGAAATATTTGGATATTCTTTATAGGAAATTACAATGGTGGAGAATACTATGGTTCATAATTTTCTGTTAATGTTAAAACCTGTGGTGGGGAGCACGATCGGTTGGATGCTTAAAGGGATGACGATGTGATCATTTATCTATATTCTGGTTTGATTTATTTTTCAGGGCAGTGGTGTAGTACAACCAAAATTATTTTTTTTCCAGTTCAGCATTTAGCGGCGGTTTTAACCGCCGCTCAATGCCTTGCTGGGCAGCATTTAGCGGCGGTTTTAACCACCGCTAGATATATTACGTTTATATTTAGCGGCGGTTTTTACCACCGAAAAATAGGCGCATCAAACGGCATAATTTTGCAGCGGTTAAAACCGCCGCACATAAAAAGGTGTGACATACCCATAAAACCGCCGCTAAATGTAGAGAAACTGCCGGGAAATGAGGCATCTACGACACATATTTTAAACCGCTGCGAAATAGAAAAAACCACCGCTAAAATATTTCCGACGCCAAGTTTAGTGGCGGTTTACAAAAACCGCCGCCAACCCATTTAGCGGCGGTTTAAACCGCCGCTAAATGGGAAAAAAACCGCCGCTAAGGGCTGCTTTTGTTGTAGTGTAAATTGATTCTTATGAATCCCTTTATGGGAAAAGGTGTCGAACACCGGTGTGTTGGGATGAAGTTTGTGAGCATAAGCTATTAGGACTTGAAATGGTCGAAGAAATGTTGGAGAAGGTTAAAACCATTCAGCAGCATATCAAGGCAGCCCAAAGTTGACAGAAGAGTTATACAGATAACCGATGACGAGACCTTGAGTTCAAAGTTGGAGACATGGTATTTCTACGCATATCTATGTGGAAGAAGGTCACGAGGTTTGGAAAGAATAAAGAGTTATGTCCTAGGTACATCGACCCCTTCTAGATTCTTGATCGTATCGAGGTTGTGGCCTATCGACCAACACTTCCACCTACTATGGCCAAAGTACATGATGTATTTAATGTATCCCTCTTAAGGAAGTACATATCAGACCCTTCACATGTACTCTCTTCAGTGGTAGTACAGTTAGAGGATGGTCTTTTTTATGAGGAACAACCAGTGAAGATCTTAGATCGTAGAGAAAAAGTTCTAGGAAATATGACAATGCCCCTCGTCAAGGTGTTGTGGAGAAACCACAAGTTTGAAGAAGTGACGTGGGAATCAGAGGAAGTGATGAAGCAGAGTTACCCACATTTGTTTTAGTGTGGGAAAAGGAAATTTTGAGGGCGGAATTTCATAATGGGGGAAGATTGTAATGACCCAAAATTTTATCAATGAAAATTCCTCTTGATCTAATTAAATGTATTATTATGAAAAATAGTTATATAAAATATTAACTCCCATGATTTTATGTTTTTGGATTTAAAAATACCGTTAAGGATTTTTATTGTTGCTAATATAGTTTTTGAATAGTGATCACGTGATTAGTACAAATAAAAGGCTTTAACAAATACAATTTACTCATACAAAGGAAGGGATGAACTCATTCAGTAGAATTTCTCTGTACGAAGCCCATTTTTCAGAGCTTGGAAAGGAGGTGGCGTCATTGGGATCTGCTCTTTACCAAGCCCAAGCCCAACTTGAATATGTTAAACTCAAGCGGAACTGCCTATGAGAGAAGTGGAAGTTGATATAGATTACCACTCAAGCGATGTCATCTGAGCCACCCCAAGAGTCTGTCACCATCACACACCTTACCCTTCGGTCTTATGTGGGTGTTATAAGGGGTTGTATAACAAGACCTTAGCACTATGATTATGTTCATTATTTTTTTATATAATAAATAATATAAATTCATTTTACTATTGTAACTTTGTAAATAGTTTTTAAAGTACAAATAGTATTTTTAGTTAATATTCAACTAAGAAATTTATTTTGATAAATTAAAGGATTTTTTAATTAAATAATATTTTAATAAAATATTTTTATTATTAAATTAATTTTTATAATTTAAAATGATATTATAATTTTTATGAATACAATTGTAATTTTTATTAATGTTTGATAGCTGTTTTTGTCAAAACCCATGAATTTTTGATAAATGTCGATTTTTATTTTAAAAGTGGAGATTCACATATTTATAAAATTATTTGTATAAAATTAATATTATTTTTGGAATCAGGAAGTCTAAATTATACAATGGTGAAGTTTTCATAATTTTCTTAGACAGTTGAATTTTTGGGTAAAAATTAAATACCATTTAAATATATAATGTGTTTTATGACATCATAATGACCTAATAGTGATGAAATAAAATACTATTTTTAGAAAATATATGTTTTAACATTAAAATAATGTGATTTTAGGTTTGTTTGATTTATTTTACAATGCCTTAGTGGACACTTCAAGAATTATAAAACATTTTAGCGTTTTAAATTGTTTTCCTTGAGAGTGTGACTCACCTCCACATAAGCAACCCAATTATTTTAAGAATATAGTCCATTGGAATTATAAAATATTATTTTTCACTTCCCTTTGAAATAAAACCATGGGCAAAAACCATGTTCTGGTTTGTGGTTTTGATTAGTTTAATGTATGGTGTCCCAAACCTAAATACTAAAGAATTCCCTCTCCATTCCTATATAAACCCACCCAATCTCCCACTTCCTCTTCACTCAAAGCCTTTATAGTACATCAAAACTATACCCTTATCTATATATAATCCTCCCAAGGTTCCCCAATCTCCCAAGAAGACTCTCTCAAGCCCCTCTCAAGCCTTTGATATCACACTTCCATGTAAGAGATTTCTTCCTTTTCATTTTTGTCTCAATTTTATTATATTTTAATATCCTTTTACTTTAAATTAAAAATGTTGGGGTATGATTTAGAACCTCAACCATACTGCCCTATTTATTTTTTAATGATGGGATACCTATTTATCTCTCATCAATGCCTTCCATGTACACCCGCTACTATGCCGAAATTCCATAAGGAATTTCTCTCTCATTTACATTCAAGCAATTATTTTGTATTATGAATATAAATTCCATTAAATATGTTGGTACATATATTTATATGACACCATCACTGTAAATTTAATGTACATATGATTAGACACCCATTTATCTCTCATCAACCGTTTTTATGAATTCTTACGTCATGCCGTTATGCTGCCAAAATTGCACCGATTTTCCAAGCCAATGTCATTGTGTAGTGAATACCATTCCCATTTTTTTATCACGGGTATTCACCTTTATGCACATTTACTTATTGATTGTAAAGATTAATGTATGTATTCCAAACCCCTTTATCATGAAATAAATGATGATGATTGATTCCATGCTGTATGATCCATGTGCCACACTTATGCATGAAATGAAATGTTTAAGAAGGGTGCGCCCTGATAGCTCTCCAATGCATTGAGTAAAGTATAGTATCATGATACGTCATGTGCAATGAGTGTTGAATCATGCTAATTCAATTTCAATGAGGGTTTTCTCGTGCTTTATGTGAAATTAGGGTTTACTCATGCTCCATGTGCAATGAGCCTTGGATCATGCTAATATCATGTTAAATGTTGTTACTACATCTCCATGTTATGATTATCATGATTTATCATGCCTTTATGTTCATGTTTCTCTTGTGATCCATTGATGTTACTATTGTATAACATATACTGTATTCCTCATATTATTCCATGTTTATTCCCTTACTGGACTTTATAGCTCACCCTTTTCTTATGCATGTCCTCAGGTTATCCAATGCAATTCTTACTACGAGGGAATGTAGTGGTCATGTAAAGGAATTTTTCAATAAGATGATGTGTTTTATGTTTTAAGTTGTTATTTAATGTTCCAAATACCCAAATACACTATACCTATTGATCTTCTATGTTGTATCAAGTGAAGGTTTTATGTAATAAATTATGTTTAAGTGTGAAATAAAAGTAGGGTTGTTATAACTTCCACCGAATCTCTCTCAAGTTCATGATATGTTCCATGTATCTCTCCTAAGGAAATATATACTTGATCCTTCACATGTACTAAACTCATAGGTCATACCACTAGATAAAGTTTATTCTTATGAATAAAAACTAGTAGAGATTCTATATTGTAGATAGAATGTCCTATAAAACAAGACCACTCACATGGTCAATGTTCTATGGTTAAACCACCAATTTGAGGAAACTATGTGGGAAACTGAAGATGTGAAGAGGAAGAAGTATCATCATTCGTTTGTTTTAGATTGAAAAATTTTTAGGGTGAAATTTATTTTAAGGGGGGTAGAATGTAACACCCCAATATTTTTATGAAATATTTTTCTTTAAATAATTTTATTTCTTAGATAGCATAAATTACATGAAAAACCTTGTTTAAATGAACCATGATATACAATTAAAATATTATTTAAAATAACATTTATTGCTGTAACAACCTAAAATTTTATGAATAGAATTTCCTTTTTATAATTATGTCATAAAACACATACATCACATATAGAACCCAATAAAAACAATATTCTCATAAATGAAGAATGATAAATTAGTTAAAAAAAACAATAAGAATGATGAATATTATAGTGGGATAATAAATATAAAATAAGATAATAAGAATGAGAAAATTTGGATATGCTCAATTCACTAGAATGACCACATTCACAAAAAAATCTATAGAAATTAAACATAATGTGAATAGGAAAATATTCATTTTTAAGATGAAAGTATATATATAAAATTAAGAGAAACTATAAGTGAATGATATAAGAGGTATTTATAGGAATTAAGGAACCTATATGATTGTTATAAATATAATCATTGTAATAGTAATCTGATTGTTAGGAATAATAATCTGGCCATTAAAATAGTAACCACACCTATAAAGTTTAAAAAATAAAATTTAGGTACTTTATAAATAGAAAATGATATATTTGTATCATGGTATAAGTAAATAAATGTTTTAAAAATGATAAATTAGGTGTTGGTATTTTTTATAAAACATAAATTTTTATTTATAATTTTATAACTAATATAATGATTTTAAAGAAAATTTATTTTCATAAAAAAAATTCATAAATTAATATTATATTGTATTATAATTATAATATAATTTTATGTGACCTCAATTAATTTCTCATAGTGTTAAAAATGATTATAATATAAAAATCATAATTTTTTGAAGAAATATTAATTTTATTTAAAAATAAATTTTCTCATATTTAGAAAATTATTTTCATAAAATGTATTCCATTTTTTAAATCTAATCATTAAAAAATGGTTTGGGAGAATTTTTTGTGAATAGTGAAATATGATAATTTATGGTATTTAATATTATGAGCCGAATAAATGATTTTTTGCGACATTGATGATGTAAGAAACAATTGGTTTGAGCTCTCTTGATAAATTTAACATATTTATTCATAGTAACTAAAACTATTGATAGTCTTGATAAAAAATAATAAACTAATGAATATAATAATAAAAAAACACCCCTCTCCCCCTATAAATACCACACCTCACCACCCCTTATCCTCACACCTTATAATCCTTGTAGATTGTAAATATTCTTCCCATTACCTTCATAAGCCTCTTCCCCATGTCGTAGAGCATTTGGTCTCAACAAAATACCAATTTTAAGTTCCTTAAGGGGTCCTTTAAGGATGTTATATTCAAGAGGTAACTTTCTCAAACCATATATTTTAATTTCATTTCTTCTGCTACCTTCTCCTCAATTCCTTCATCTATAAAACCATAATAACTTTAGTATCATGTATATACTGAAATTTAATATTGCTAATGTAATATATTTTCCCCCTTTATCATCTCCTCTTATTCAAAGAAATGAAATCGATGTCGAAATTATAACAGTTAACCATCTTTGGGGATAATGATTTTTTATTTTTCATTACCACCTTCAAGGTTGGCCATAAAACCAATATTATGGTTAAAAAATAATTTAATATGTACATTATATTTTTTTCATATTCTGGAACTAATATATATACATAATATTAAATAATACAAAACAATTTCATGATGATCGAAAAACCTCTGAAATAAACTAAACATTTATCATTAACATTTTATCAAATGAATCATCCTCATACTAAAAAAATGATATATATGACCATTTATAATTATAAAATTTCATCAATACTAATTTAATTTTATTCTGTATAATTATTCCCATTTGAAAAGAACATCCATAAATATACACAAGTTAACCAATTATGAAACCATGAAATGAATTCTGTCGAAACGATGAAATTAAACTTATAACTCATTGAAATATCCATAAATGAACTTAATAAAATTATAATAAATAAAAAATATATATAATAAGTTATTAATAAGTAATTAATGAATCAAATTTTATCATCTAGGACATTAAGTACAAGTTCATAATACATTCAGACATATGGTAAGGGATCTTTCTGAACCTCCATATTTCCTTTAAGTTACATTATCTCTCTATCTTAATCAATTTATTACTTAATTATTATTATATAATTATTATATATTCTATTTATATGTTACACATATATATACCATGTTTATTTAATCTTTATTTGATTGGTATATACTTGTATTAAAATTTATATTCTTAATTCCTTTAAAAAATATGATTAAAGGAAACTTCTCTATTTTATTCGTCTCTTTTAAAGTACCACTCAATGATTTTTTTTTAAAATTATATGATTTATAAAAACACTCCTTATTATTTTATAACCATTTTAGTTCACTTTTGATTTTATGTAAATTATTATTCTCTTACCTCTTTTAAAGAATCTTTACCTCTTCTCTTAAAACTCCGCTTAAGCGGCACATTTCCTAGGTTACTTAACCACTCTTTTTTACATGTTTTCATTTTATTTGGAAATTATTTATCATGATATATGCTTATTTTTTATTTATTAATGTACAAGTATTATTTAAATCCCTTATTTTATAGATACCAATATGATACACCCTTTGGTTTTTTTCCTTTTGACATGATTACAAAACCAACTTCTTTCCATGGGTAACCCTTATTCCTTATCTTTGATTTATTTATATGGAACACATATGAATGAAAATGTTATGATGGGTTAACATTGATAACAATCCAATTAGATGGATAATTTTTTTTCTCATGATATGTTTTGTATGGGATTTGGGAGTAAACCTAATATATTATGGGACTTTGTCGACTATATGATACCGTCTTGGTAGTTAGCCTTGACTCTTATTTATGTCATGTTATGTGTTGATACCAAATTCTAATATTGACATGATAATATGATTCCATGTTCCATATTTTATGATTCCATTTTTTTATTCATGATCTATTACTTTTATGTTATCAGGTTATGCCTTTTAGCTCATGTGCTATGCTTTATTCTTATGTTTGTTCCCTTAGTGGGATTTTTAGCTCATATATTTTACTTATGCATTACTCAGGTTATACTATGCAGTTATATGATCTCAAAGGGAGCTAGGAGCTCATTATAGAGATTAAATAAAAGATTTCTTTATATTTATTTTCATATTTTCTAATCATGTACATATTCTTCCAAATACACCCGACTATTCAATCCGTAGTTTTTATTATGCTTAAAATCATGTAATATTATGTGTAAAAGGATAGGGTCGTTATAATTTCCTTTCCATTAGATTGGAAGGTATGAATAATACTAATTAAATTATGAAAAAGCTTGAAGGGAAAATAAATATTTTTACAAAAAAGAAGTTTTTATATGTGCAATGTATTTTTATCTTAATAAATTAAATTAATTTATATTGTTGAATGATTTTAAAGAAAGTAATATATTATTTACCTGGTCAAATTTTTGAAAAATTAAAAAAATATTTTTCTAGGCATAGGATAAGAATAAATGTAACATCCCAGGTAAATAAAGAGTAAGAAATTTTCATATTTATTAATATTTTTTAATTAAATATTAATTTTATATTAAAGGGGATTCTATTTTCGATGTCATACCCGACACACAACAATGGTTTCCTCTAAAATCTAATGTTGCATACAAGGCTGAGTCATACTAAAAAAATAAAAATATAATATTATTTTAAATGGTAGTTAACGCCTAGCTGTTGTATAGACGAGAATGAACATAACAAACTAAAATATGATTATACATGTTTGTTAAATGTTTTTACCATTATCCAATAAAATTTAGAGGCTTAAAATGTGAATGAATCCAATTTTAAGCATAAACACTCTAATATTCTTTAAAAGGCTGATTTACTGCCTTTTGATGGAGAACCCTTTTTAAATCTAGTTCTTGTCACTTTTTTATGTTCTATTTGGAAAAATAAATTTATTCTTTAGAATCGGGACATCAAAATTTACTTTGGATGAAATTTTGGGATTTTTCTGATAAAGTTCATTTTTTAATGAATAGTGAAAAATAATGCATTTTAATTCAAATATGCCTTTTAATATAATATATTTATATGGTTATATTACCTTTTTAATTTGTTTTAAAGAGTAATTAGATTATAATTTTATCATTTAATCTAATTTTGGTC
The DNA here is from genome assembly GCA_963277665.1 of Viscum album. NCBI lineage: Eukaryota > Viridiplantae > Streptophyta > Magnoliopsida > Santalales > Viscaceae > Viscum > Viscum album. Next base: position 66,714,087 of record OY728127.1, on the reverse strand, counting down.
ATTTTAAGTAATTTCACTTTGAAATTGGACATATACAAGTGTCAATCTTTTGATATTTATTATTTCTTAAAAACACGCTTTATATTTTTGACAAAGGAAATTAATTTTAAATTAATTAATGAAACTTATATGTTTTGAATTTGGTAAAATTGACATCATTTTTGAATTCATAATATCAAAATTAAATTTGGGTGAATTTTTGGTATTTTTCTGAAAAGGTTCAATTTTTGATGAATAGTGAAAAAACACTACATACTAGTTAAAAACCGACTTTTTCATTTAAATGAAATTTTACCATTTCTATGAATTGAATTTCAAAAATCCAACATAAATTTTGGTCATCAGTAACTAAAATGTGATTCAATAAGATGAGAATAATTCTTGGTGAACAATAACTTTTGATTTTTATTTACTGCGGTTAAAGTTAAATAGGGTAGTTCAAGGTAAAAATAATATTATAATAATATAAAATTATCTTAAAACTTGTCCTAATATTATTGGATGAGTAATGACCGATCAAAACAATCCTTGGGTTAGACTTTTGTCCTTTGAAAGTCATTTGGGTAAGATAATGACATTAATAAATTTTTATTTAAAGTAAAAATAAAAATATCATAAATATGTATTGTTTTTCCAAAACAATTTTAGTGTGGGGTTATATAATTGATATCTTAAACTATAAATTTTCATTATAATTATAAAAATATTTACTACATCATGGTATTTTATTTATAATTTTTAGTCATTGAATAAATAAATTTAATTATGACACAATGGTGATGTAGTAAATGCTTCATTGATAAAGGATCCAAATAAATGATATTATAAATATTATAATAAATTTATTTTGAAAATTTTTATGCCATACAAGAATTTTATAGATTATTATGACTTCTTATATTTGAATTATTGAAGTATTTTCTAAATAATCAAGTTGTTTCTGATTTTTAAAAAGTCATGATATGAATAGTATTTAAATTGACATAAATGGGTTTTTAAAACAAATATTATTTTATTAAATGATATATTAATCCTAAAAATCTAAGAATCGTCCAAACGACTTAGATAAGGTTTAAAAGGTCATTAATTAACCACTTGTTGTACCATTGTCATTTTATAGTAACTATGTTAACCTTATAGAGTGAATACACAAGAAAACATGGTAAGAGTCCAATTAGTTAACTAAGGGTTAAAGCTAGATGATAAGGTTAAATTTGAAACCAAAACTTGTCTAAAACCTATTGGTTGAGAGGATTTATAATAATAGTCATCTTATCTTCAAATTTAATAAGTTCGGGTCCTTTTTTACACCGAAATTTAGTTTATAATAAAATAATATTTTCAATCTTTCCTAAAGAGCCCCTCCCCCATTATAAAAAGCCATCACCTCTAACCCATTAAAAACGCATCTATGGCCCCTTGGATCTTCCAAACTCTGCCCAAATAATCTATTAATATCACTATATTCCTCCTAGAATCCTTACCTTTGGCAGACAAAACTTTAAGGAAGCTTTTTGGTTCAAACCAAAGGGAGTTACCCGATTTAAAGGTAATGTCTTCCCTCAAGTTCTCTTATTTTATTTTACTTCTTCAATCTATATAATCTTCTTATTATTTTTTTAAATAAAAAAACCAATATCATCAATATACTGGGTTGTTTTTATGATAAGTATTCAAACTACACTTACACACACCTCCATCCAATGGATACAAACATACTGTTTCTATGTATGAAAAACTACTGCATCACAAAATGATGATTGTTCGATTATCTCCTACTACCTCTCATGGTGACCATTATTATGGTATTGTATTTATAAGTGATATATATTATATTTATATTTTATCTATTCTTTTTTATTTTTCATTTATATCACACCTTTTTGGTTTCCATAATGGGTAAATATGATAATTTCATTTGAGGAAGTGTGGACTATCGCCACCTCAAAGTGATATGACTCGTTCATGTCATACGTGTAATGTATAAATGATGCTGTTAAAAAATTTATATATGATATTATACTAGAATTATAATATACCATTTGTATCATTAAGTTTTCATTCCATTAAATATGAAATAGAAATGAAAGTAGCGTTGATGCGTACGTACAACTTACCGTCTCCATGAATGGTGCATTTCATTTCGTATCTCCAAATGTTATGTACTATTATAAATACATATATATACTAGTTATATATGATATATATGCTATATAATTCATGAATATCATTCTGGAGATGATGTTTTTTGACGACATGGACAAATTTTAATTATAAGAAGTTCATTTTTGACTCAAGTACAAAATATCAACAAAACGACCGTTATTAACTTAAATGATCATGTAAAGTTTATAATGTGGTAATAAGTAATATAAAAGGAATAATAAACTTGAAAAATGTTCTTAATAAATTAGAATTTAATTTTAGTTTATTATTCAGGATATTAAATAACGAACGAGTCAAGTCAGACCCGAGGTAGGGGACTTCATCTCAATCTCCTTTCATTGAGGCATATTTTGATTTATACATGACTTTATTTTATACAATGTATAAAACCTTTTGAATTTTCATTTCATTGTAAGGGAATATTTTTCTACATAACTTTCTACTAAATGACAAAGGGAATGTTTGTTTTTTTAACGTACGCGGTGACAATGACCTTTCTACCACCGTGAGCATTATTTGATATTTGGGTTCCTTAACAAGCCGTAATGTTTTTAAAAGGAAAATAAATACCATATACTCTTTTATTTATTTTGGAATTGAAAATGGTTTTGATAATGGATTGGTTATGAGAATATATTTAAAGAATGAACGAGTCAATTCAGACATGAGGAAAGGGACTTCGTCTCAATCTCCTTTCATTGAGGGATATTTTGATTTATACACAACTTTATTTTATATAGTGTATAAACCCCTTTGAATTTTTATTTCATTCAAAGGGAATCTTTTTCTACATGGCGTTTTAATAAATGACAAAGGGAATGTTTCTTTTTTAACTTACGTGGTGACAACGGCCTTTTTTCCATCGTTAGAATTATTTGATATTTGGATTCCTTAACAAGACGTAATGTTTTTAAAAGGAAAATAAATACCATACACTCTTTTATGTATTTTGGTATTGAATATTTTGATAATGGATTGGTTATGTCAATATATTTAAATGATATATTGTGATTGAAATGTGGAAATGTTATTTTTCCTTTATGTTTGTTTTGTGTGTTATGAATATGTTATGGTTTTTCGTAATTGTTTACGTATACAGGTGGTTCTGTGATAAACCTAGGGTGGGTGAGCCCAAGATAGCTCTCCAATGCATTGGGTAACATGACAGAGGTAAACATTAATGTTTCTCCTAAGATATGTAGGGAATATACTGTGATGGATATTCCAAATGTAACTCCCTATGTAGCTGTGAAAGCTACAATGTAAGTTTGATATAGATACCACAAGTTATGTCCTAATTCTGTAAAAAATATAAACCTGAAAAGATCCTCAATGATAATTATTCATTTAATTCAAGATTATGAAATGTTTTAAGGCTGTTTCCTTATAGTTGGTATTAGAGGTTAGTTTAAATAACTTTAGGAGTTAGGTTATTGTTAAATTAATACCCCTAAATTGATTTATGTTAAGATAGAAATGATATATCATTTAGAGGTTACCATGTTTATTTTCCTAAGATATTTCTATGTTCAAAATGGTTTTCTGTAGAGAAAACATGGCAGCTATGATGGGATGACATCAAGAGGAAAACAACCTTCCAAATAAGCAACCTAAGATGGTTAGAATCTAAATTGAGTAGTTTGTCGTAGGGATGAAACAATTGAATCAGGCTATAAATGGTGGTGGTATCCAATCCCGAGATCTTCCATATCAGATACAAATGAACATGTTAGTAGTGGATCATTTCATGAGGCAACATCCCCCGTAATTCAGAGGATCATCTGACCCTGTTCTAGATGAAGGGTGGATTAAATCACTAGGAAATATTTTTGATGTCGTGGGGTGTTCATAACATCAAAAGGTTAGTATCGTTGTTTACTGTTTTGAAGGTGAAGCCGATTAGTGGTGGTAGATGGTTAAAAATATAAGGGATAGTGATGAGATTGATTCTCTTGATTGGGATGAATTCAAAGTTATGTTTCTTGAGAAATATTTTCCCAAGGTGGTTCATCTTAGGATGGAATTTGTTTTCTCAGAATTGATGTAGGAAGATGACTCAGTGGTTACTTATGAAGAAAAATTCACTTGATTGGCAAGGTATGCTCTAAATTTCATACGAGATCTTGATAGTAAAATCAATCATTTTTATTTAGGATTAAAGCCAAAGTATCGAAGGGATTTAGATTCTTGTGAGTTCAAAAGTTATGAATTTTTTTTTGATGTGCAGAGAAGGTGGAAGTGGAGTTTGCTGATGATCAAATGTTCTTTGATATACATCATAATAAGAGGATGAGGTGGCAGATTAAAGGGAATAACTCTTCAAAAAAGTCTGATGGTAAGAAATTTAAGTTTACAATTTATGAAAATTGTGGTAAAAAGAACGCTGGGGAATGTGTTTTGAATTTTGGTAAGTGCTACCGATGTGGTAAAATGGGACATAAGGCTCGTAATTGCACTGAAAAAGATCAAGGTAGTGGTAAGAAAAAATCTAATTTATAGTCAGAAAAACATTTTAAGTTAAATTAAATGGGTAATTATGAAAATGAGTGTCCAATAAAGAACTCAACTGAGGGAAAGCAGCTAGACTACAAGTAAAAAGGGGTGGTGAAATCCTTTTCAACTACTTCAGCAGATGTTGGGAAATCGAATGAAGTAGTATCAGGTATACTATTTGTTTTTTCAGATTATGCCAATGTGTTGCTTGATTTAGGGTCTAAACATTCTTTCATTTCTGAGAAGTTTTCTAGTAAATTGGGAATTCAATATCAAGGTATGAATCCTGAACTTATGGTAAAAACACTGGGAGGAAATTTTGAGACAAAAAGAAATTATAAGAACCTTCCTATCCTAGTGTGTGAAAAGAATCTACCCAAAAACCTTATTGTTTTGACTCTAGTAGAGTTTAATGGTATTTTGGGTATGGATTGGATTTTCATTTATCATGCTAAGATTAACTATAGAGATAAAGAGGTTTCTTTTCAGAAATAATTTCATTTTGTGTACAAGAATGAACCCTTTTGATAATATATCAGGAAGCTAAGAAACTAGTAAAAGGTGGAAATGAATATTACCTTGAACATATTTTTGAAAACAAAGGAACTATTCAGATTAATTATGTTCTAGTGGTAAATGAGTATCTTGATGTTTTTCTTGATGAGTTTCCTTGTATAATGCCTGATCGAGAAGTTTAATTTACTATTGACTTTGTTCCTGATGCTAAGACAATTTCAAAAACCCCTTATCAAATGGTTCAAATTGAACTTTTAGTGCTAAAGATGCAATTGTAGGAGTTATTAGATAAAGTTTTCATTCGACCCAGCACATCACCATGTGGTGCTCCTTTCTTGTTTGTTAAAAAAGAAAGATGGTTCAATGAGACTTTTCATTGATTATAGAGCACTGAATTACATCACTATTAAGAAAAAGTATCCTTTGACTCATATTGATGATTTTTTTGATCAGCTCTAGGGAGCTCAGTATTTTTTGAAGATTGAATTGAGGTTGAGGTACCATCAGTTGAAAGTAAAGGAAGCAAACATTCCAAAAACCATGTTTTATACTAGATATGGCCATTATAAAATTTTAGTTATGCCTTTTGGGTTAACCGATACACCTGCTGTATTCATGGATCTTATGAATAGAATATTACATGAGTTCCTGGATAAGTTTGTGGTTGTGTTTATTGATGATATTTTGGTTTATTGTAAAAGTAAATAAAAACATTAAAGTTATTTAAAGGTTGTCTTGAAAACCTTAAAAGAAAAGAAACTATATGGGAAATTCAGAAAGTGTGAGTTTTGGTTACAAAAAATTTCTTTCATTGGTCACATTGTTTCAAAAAATGGAATAACTATTGATCCTTCTAAAATAATTTTTTTAAAGAATAGCCAAGACCTACCAGTATCACAGAGATTTGTAGTTTTCTTGGTTTATGAGGTTATTACCGAAGGTTTGTTGAAATGTTTTCACAGTTATCTATCCCAATGACTAAGTTAACTTGAGAATGTGTTAAGTTCATTTGGACAAAAGTATGTGATGTTTTTTTTTCAAGAATTGAAAATAATATTGTCGAATGCTCCAGTTTTGGCACTGCCTTCCAGAGATGGTAAATTTTCTATCTACAATGTTTCTTTGTTGAAAGGACTTGGTTGTGTCCTAATGCATAATGATCAAGTAATTGCTTATGCTTTATGTTTGTTAAAACCACAGGAGTTAAATTACCCTACACATGATTTGGAATTAGCTGTTATCGTTCTTGCTTTAAAAATTTGGAGGCATCATCTGTATGGAGTAAAATGTGAAATATATACTAAACAAAAAAGTTTGAAGTATGCATTCACTAAGAAATAATTAAACACAAGACATAAGAGATGGATAGAATTGATAAAGTATTATGATTGCACGATCCATTACCATCTGAGAAAGGCAAATAAAGTGGCCTATGCTTTGAGTTGGAAAAGTAATGCTACATTAACCATGTTGCATTTGGAACAAGATACTTTGATTAACAATTTGATGAACTTTAGAATAGAAGTTTTTGGTGAAGGAGATCCTTCTGTTTTGTTTTAGGTGTAAGTGAAATCATCTCTATCAGTCAGAATTAAGCAAGTATAGAAGGAAGACAGTGAGTTGTAGAAAAAGGTAGAGTTGGTTCAGAAGGGTAAGTTACCGGATTTTAACATCGATAATGATTGTATTTTGAAATTTGGGAAGAGATTATGTGTGCCTTGTGATTCACAGTTAAAGAAAGAGTTTTTATGTGAAACTCATAGTTCTCCATTTTTAGTTTGTACTAGAAGTACTAAGATGTACAGAGATCTTTGAGAGTATTACTAGTGGGATGGAATTAAAAGAGATATTGATGATTTTACTGTGAAGTGTTTTACTTGTCAAAAAGTTAAAGCAGAGAAGCAGTTACCGAAAGGGATTCTTCAGCATTTACCTACTCCAGAGTGGAAATGAGAAAATATATCCATGGACTTCATTGTGGGATTACTAAAGAAAACTCAAGGTAACAATTAAATTTGGGTTATTGTTGATTGATTGACTAAATCTGCCCATTTCCTTCCTATTAGAGATACTTTGTCTCTAGATCAACTTTCTCAGCTGTATGTTAAAGAGATAGTCAGGTTTCATGGAGTTCCCCTCTCCATTGTATATGATTGTGATATTTGGTTTACTTATAACTTTTGTAAAGGACTTTAGACATCTTTGGGTACTGAATTAAATTTTAGTACAACTTTTCATTCTTAATCAGATGGGAAGTCAGAACAAACAATTCAGACATTGGAAGATATGCTATGTGCTTGCTCAATGGATTACCAGGGAATTTGGGACCAACATCTTTATTTTCTTGAATTTTATTATAATAATATTTTTCATTCCAGTGTACAGATGCCACCATTTGAGGTATTTTATGGAAAGAGATGTCGAACTCTAGCTTTTTGGGATGAAGTTGGCGAAAGGAAACTGATGGGACCAGAATTGGTAGAAGAGATGGCAGAGAAATTTCAGTTGATTCAGAATCACATGAGAATAGGTTAGAGCAGGAATAAATATTATGTGGATAACCAGACGAATGATCTTTCTTTTGAGGTAGGTAATCATGTCTTTCTCAAAGTTTCTCCATGGAAAAGTGTGATGCGTTTTAGCAAGAAGGAAAGGTTGAGTCCGAGGTTCATTGGAACCTATGAAATCTTAGAGAAAGTTGGATGAGTTGCCTAAAGAGTGACTTTACCTCCAATTTTAACCCAAGTACACAATGTTTTTCATGTTTCAATGTTGAGAAAGTATATTCTGGATCTATCTCATTTTTTGAGTCTAGAGGTAGTTCAGTTGGAAGAGAATCTCTATTATGAGGAACAACCAGTTCAGATTCTTGACAGATGAGAGCAAGTCTTGTAGAATAAGGTAATTCATCAGGTAAAGGTTTTGTGAAAAAAACCTCACGGTTGAAGAGGCAACATAGGAATCTGAAAATGCTATGAGGGAAAAATACCCCCATTTATTTGATAAATGAATAAAATTGTGAGGATTCAATTTCTAAAAGGGGGGAAGGATGTAACATCCCAGGTAAATAAAGAGTAAGACATTTTCATATTTATAATTATTTTTAAATTAAATATTAATTTTACTTTAAAGGATATGCTATATTCTATGGCATAGCCGACATGAAACAATGAGTTTCTATGAAATCTCATGTTTCACACAAGGCTGAGTCATAATAAAAAAATAAAAATGTAATATTATTTTAAATGGTAGTTAACGCCTAGTAGTTGTATTGGCGGGAATGAGCAGAACTAACTATAATATTATTATACACATTTGTTAAATTTTTTAACATTTATCCAATAAAACTTAGAGACTTAAAATGCGAATGAATCCAATTTTAAGCATAAACACTCCAATATTCTTTAAAAGGTCGATTTACTGCCTTTTGATGGTGAACCCCTTTTAAATCTAGTTCTTATCACTTTTATATATTATATTTTATAAAATAAATTTCTTCTTTATAATTGGGACATCAAAATTTAATTTGGATGAAATTTTGGTATTTTTCTAATAAAGTTCATTTTTAATGAATAGTAAAAATACTGCATTTTAATTCAAAACTACCTTTTAATATAATTTATTTATATGGTTATATTATCTTTTTAATTGGGTTTAAGGTTTAATTAGATTATATTTTTACCATTTAATCCAATGTTGGTCATTGTAAGTAATTTCACTTTGAAATTGGACATAAACAAGTGTCAATCTTTTGATAGTTATTATTTCTTAAAAACACGCTTTCTAGTTTTGACAACTGAAATTAATTTTAAATTAATTAATGAAACTTATATGTTTTGAATTTGGTAAAATAGATATCATTTTTGAATTCGGAATATCAAAATTATCTTTCGGTGATTTTTTGGTTTTTTTAAAATGTTCAATTTTTGATGAATAATGAAAAAACACTACATTGTAGTTAAAATACAACTTTTTCATTTCAACGAAATTTTACCGATTCTGTGAATTGAATTTAAAAAATCCGACATACATGGTTGTCATCATTAAGTAAAATTTGGTTCAATAAGATGAAAATATTTTTTTGTGAATAGTAACTTTTGATTTTTATTTACCGCAGTTAAAGGTAAATATGATTATTCAAGGTAAAAATAATATTATAATAATATCAAATTACCTTATCAGTTGTCCTAAACTTATTGGATGAATAATTTCTGACCAAGACAATCCTTGGGTTAGACTTTTGGCCTTTGAAAGCCATTTGGGCAATATAATGACATTAATAAATTTTTATTTAAAGTAAAAATAAAAATATCATAAACATGTATTGTTTTTCCAAAACAATTTTAATGTAGGGGTATATAGTTGATATATTTGACTATAAATAATCATTATAAATCTAAAACTATTTCCTACATCATGGTATTTTATTTATAATTTTTATACATTGAATAAATAAATTTAATTATGACACAATGGTGATGAAGTAATTACTTCATTAATAATGGATCCAAATAAATGATATTATAAATATTAACATAAATTTATTTTGAACCCTTTTATGCCATACAATAATTTTATAGATTATCATGACTTGTTATCTTTAAATTAATGAAGGTTTTTTGAAATAATCAAGTTGTTTTGGATTTTTTTAAAAAGTCATGATATGAATAGTATTTAAATTGACATAAATGAGTTTTTAAAACAAATATTATTTTATTAAATGATATAATAATCCTAAAAATCTAAGATTCGGCCAAATGACTTATATAAGGTTGAAAATGTCGTTAATGAACCACTTGTGGTTCTATTGTAATTTTATAATAACTATATTAACCTTATAGAGTGAATACACAAGAAGACATAATAAGAGTCAAATTAGTTAATTAAGGGTTAAAGTTAAATGTTAAGGTTAAATTTGAAACCAAAACTTGTTTAAAAACTATTGGTTGAGATTATTTCGAATAATAGTCATCTTATCATCAAATTTAATAAGTTTGGGTCCTTCTAAAACCGAAATTTAGTTTATAATAAAATAATATTTTCAAACTTTCCTAAAGAGTCCCTCCACCCCTTATAAAAAGCCATCACTTATAACCCATTAACACACCTCTCAAGATCCTTGTCTCATCCAAACTCTGCCCAAATAAGCTATCAAGATCCCTCTCTTACTTCTATAAGACTTTATGCATAAGGAACTTCAAAGAATCCTTTTGGTTCAAACCACATGGAGTTACCCGATTTAAATGTAACGTCTTCCCTCAAGTTCTCTTCTTTTATTTTACTTATTCACTCTCTATGATCTTATTATTATTTTTTTAAATAATAATAAAAGTATCATAAATATACTAGGTGGTTTTTATGAGAAGTATTTAAACTACACTTACACACACCTCTGTTTAATGGATACAAACATATTGTTTCTGTGTACGGTGAACTGCTACCTCACAAAATGATGATTGTTCGATTATCTCCTACCACCTCTCATGGTAGCCATTATGATGGAAATTTATTTATATGTGATATTATTTATATTTTCTATATGATTCTGTATTTTTCATTTATATCATACCTTTATGGTTTCCATAATGGGTATATACGATAAATTCATTTGAGGAAGTGCGGACTACCGCCCACTCAAAGTGATATGATTCGTTCATGCCATATGCAGAATGTATAAAAGATGGAGTTACTGAAATTATATATGATATTATACTAGAATTATAATAAAACTATGTATCATTAAGTTTAATTCCATTAAATATGAAATATAAATGAAAGTAGCATTCATGCGTATGTACGACTTACCGTCTCTATGAATTGTGCATTTTATTTATTATCTCCAAATGTTATGTACTATTATAAATACATATATATACTAGATATATATGATATATATGATATCTAATTAATTAATATCATTATGGAGATAATATAATTTTGAAAACATAGAAACTTTTAATTATAAGAAGTTCATTTTTGACTCAAGTACTAAATATCGAAAAAACAACCGTTATTAACTTAAATGATTATGTAATGTTTATAATGTGGTAATAAGTAATATAAAATGAATAATAAACTTTAAAAATGTTCTTAATCAAATAGAATTTAACTTTAGTTTATTATTCAGGATACTAAATAACGAACGAGTGAAGTCAGACACGAGGTAGGAGACTTCATCTCAATCTCTTTTCATTGAGGCATATTTTGATTTATACATGAATTTATTTTATACAGTGTATAAAACCTTTTGAATTTTAATTTAATTCAAAGGGAATATTTTTATACGTAACATTTTACTAAATTAAAAATGGAATTTTTCTTTTTTTTAACGTACCCGGTGACAATGACCTTTCTGCCACCGTGAGCATTATTCGATAATTGGCTTCCTTAACAAGACGTAATTTTTTTAAAAGGAAAATAAATACCATATACTCTTTTATTTATTTTAGTATTGAAAATGGTTTTGATAATGGATTGGTTATGACAATATATTTAAAGAATGAATGAGTCAATTCAGACATGAGGAAAGGGACTTCGTCTCAATCTCCTTTCATTGAGGGATATTTTGATTTATACACAACTTTATTTTATATGGTGTATAAACCCCTTTGAATTTTTATTTCATTCAAAGGGAATCTTTTTCTACATGGCGTTTTACTAAATGACAAAGGGAATGTTTCTTTTTTAACTTATGTGGTGACAACGACCTTTTTGCAGCTGTGAGAATTATTTGATATTTGGATTCCTTAACAAGCCGTAATGTTTTTAAAAGGAAAATAAATACCATACACTCTTTTATGTATTTTGGTATTGATTTTTTTTGATAATGTATTAGTTATGTCAATATATTTAAATGATATATTGTGATTGAAATGTGGAAATGTTATTTTTCCTTTTTGTTTGTTTTGTGTGTTATGAATATGTTATGGTTTTTAGTAATTGTTTACGTATACAGGTGGTTCTGTAATAAACCTAGGATGGGTGAGCCCAAGATAGCTCTCCAATGCATTGGATAACGTGACAGAAGTAAACTTTAATGTTTCTCCTAATATATTCAAGGAATATACTATGATGGGTATTCCAAATGTAACTCCCTATGTAGCTGTGAAAGCTACAATGTAAGTTTGATATGGATACCACAAGTTACCTTTATGATTTATGATTTCTATATGTTATTCATAAATCTTATGATTTCATGAGGTATGTAAAAGAGGTTATGTTTTTTATGTATTGATGGAATAATGATTTATTTCTTTATTTTATAACACCTACTAAGCTTTTTATGCTCATCCCAAGTTTCAAAATGTTTTTCACATGACTTAAAGATGAATAGGGTCAAGGATAGGATCAAGGAAAATTCATGCTATCTAAAACATGGAACTAGACATGACTCGTTTTTTTCAAGATTTTTTATTTTATGAAAAAATGGAAACTAAGTAGAAGTGTCTACTTCGTAATTTTTGAGATGTAGTGTAATAGTTATGGCCTAATTTTCTAAAACTCTAAACCTGAAAAGATCCTCAATGTGAATTATTCATTTATTTCAAGATTATGAATTTTTTTTAAGGCAAGGTCCTTATAATAAATCTAGTTTTATGCTTAAAAATGTATTTTTTCTAAAAATTCATTTTTCATCTCATTTTACACACATAATTTAAAATTAATTTATTCCATTTATAGGTATTAAATTAGATAAAGTTATTTTAATATTTATAATTAGGAGGTTTAAATTTGGTAAATAGGACCCTTTAATTTTTGGTCAATACAAATATCAACCGTTATAAAATTTATCACCTCGGTAAAGAGTAAATCATATTAATGTAGATTAAAAATATGTGATAATGCTGTAATTTTTAATAATAATTCTTATTATATGAGGGGAATTATACCCTTATCACCTTAGGATCTAAAATTATTATTTTAATGGAAAACTTTCATTGAAAATGATCTATATATTATTTAATACAAAGAAGGTTACAAAATGTCACTCTCTTAGTTTTAAATATCCTTTATGAGTTAACTTAGAGAATAAACTAGACATGAATGGATATTACTAGTAATATTTTTAATGATGAAATTATATTCATAATGGTAATTATTTCTATTTTTTAGGTGTAATATTATCACTTTAAATGCTTATACAATTCCAATATAATATTTACTCAATTAATGGAAAAATAATATAAATGATTTTGATAATATTAAAAATGATATAATTTTAGTAATTTTTTGCGTTCTATAAAATTTATCGGTAAATATAACATATTATAACTATGTTAAAATATTATATTAGAATTCTAAATTTGTATTTGTATTCTTATTTTCAAATTAAATAAATAATGTCCAAATTAAAATAATTATATTTTATAAAAATATTATTTTATTTAATTATTTAATAATCATAAAAATATTGATATAAGACAAGGTGGATATGATATGATCAAAAATTTCATAACTTTTCCATTTATTGTCTAATTTTCACCTTATAAGTAAAAATTTCAACACTTTAATATTGTAAAATTTGTTACCATAATTAGAATGAAAATTGGTTAACTAAGGGTTAATCAAAATTATATGGTTTAAAATGACACCAAAATTTGTGTAAATTATGTTGGTTGATGTAATTACAACCCTATTATACCTTATCTTTATATCACTATCCATTTGGAGGCATTTTTTGAGCATTATAGATCAACCAAAATCTGAAAATTTATTTCATAAAATTCCCTAGACAAATTATAGGGGTTTTATTCTTCCCAAAAAACCAACCCTACTACCCTTTATAGGAGATATAAAGGATTCATTTCAAAGAAGAGGTAATTTCTTTAACCAATAACTTTATTTTTAATTATTCATTTACCTCCTCTAAATCTATTTTTTATAAAATAATAAATTCAGTAAAAAAAATATAGTGAATTATTATTATTATTATGAAACCACATTTATTCACCATCTTTTAATTAAATGAGAATTGAAAGTATCGCTTATGCGTACATACGACTTACCATCTCCACATAGGGATATAATTTATTTTTCATCACCCTATTTTTTGGATGGGTATTATGATGAGTTTAATGTCTATATGTGATATTTATGAAATAATTATAATTTTGAAATTATAATATCATATCAACCTACTTAGTATCCAATCCTTTGGGAAACGATAACGCCGTTAGTGCATACATGTGGACTACCACCTCCAAGAAGCAGTGTAATTTTTTTCATTTATACTTTAACTGGATGGTAATAAGGATAAATTTGATTAATATATTGATATATATTTGATATAACAATGTTCCTTTAATGGTTAAATAATATATATCTTTCTATTTTTTCCATACATTGAGAAATGAAAACAGCCTTCATGCGTACATATGACTGACCATCTCCATGAAAGGTGTAATTAATTTTTCTCTCTCAATCATTTATGGATGAATATAAATATAAATATAAATATATATAATGAATATATATGATATTTATATCATGATTAATATTTAATATATGATGGTACCAAGATAAATGTTTAAGTATTGGAACTATTAAGCTGAAATAGTTGTGCCAAACGAAACGATTAACACAAAAAATGATGATTTTAAAAGGAATTACTGATTAAAGGGGCTGTTAAAATATTATAAATGGATCATATATGATATTATATGTATTAAAATGACTTTGGTATCAAATTGTAATAAATTTTAATTTATAATTCATGATTTTAGAGTGATTTCAAAGCAAGGTGAACTTGAGGTAAGGGTTTTATTTCACAACCTCACCAATATTCAAGATTGTTTATTTTTAAGTCTCTATTAGGGAATATTTTTATTCCATATACATATTTTATAAAAATATTTTTAAATAATTTTTTTACTATTCCCATATGATTTTAAAGTAATTTTTACCCATTTTGACTTTTTCCAAAATAATTTGAAAGGAATATTCTTGTAATTTACCAAACATGGTACTTTGTGAATTTTACGAAAAAATATAGAAGGCATATATATTTAATTTATATATCATGAATGGATTTTCCTGCCATAATGATTAATCTTTACTTTAAATCTTCTTTTAAAATTTTACAAGGCTCTTTTCAAATAAAATGTTTTCCTTTATAATTGCACAGTTTTTTATAAATAATATATTTCAATAATGGAAATGTTATTTTCCTCAAAATTATTTTAATGATATTTTAATGGTATTTCTATTCAAAAATGGCAATAAACCTTTATTTCACTTATGATTTACTATGGATATGATGTAATAATACCATCCTTATTCTTTATTTGGATGGTATATGTTTATAATAACAATATGTTTATGAAATCTACTTCTTTTCCATAGGTTATGATTTAATGAAATTATGCGATGTTTATGAAACCCATGTATTTTCCATGGGTTATTCTATGATGATTTTTTTTTCAAATAAATTTCTTTTCTTGGGTTATAATATTATTAATGCTTTGTGATATTATGGTACACATATGTATGATTTTCATTATGTGATTGGTTGGAACTATATATCCCTCCAATGCATTGGGTAAAGATTGATATCTCATGAGATAAGTATGAATAGAATGGAGAGTGAACCCAGTTCAGTAAGGGACATTTTCCACTATGATACTATTGGGAGTGAACCTTGACTACAATGATGGCTTAGGGAGTGAACCCATTCCACTATGATAGTCTTGGAAAAGATCCTTGAATACTAAGGAAATTATTTTCTATTCTTATGTGTATGCCACAATTCCATGTCTTATGTTAGTGTTATGCTCTTATAAATCATATTCTTTGATTAACTTTTGATTTATGTCTTATTAATTTCTAATATTTTTTCCATGACTTGAGATTATGATATTTGATATATAGGGTATGATTTTAAAACCTTAAGATCATGTTCTTATACCCTTATGCTCATGTTATTTTTATATAATCATTGATATCTCTCGTGTTTAACCTTACTGAGCATTAGAGCTCACCCTTTTCTTATACTTTGTTCCCCTAGGTTATGAAGAATGTTATTAAGTTTTATATGTCTAAGAAGGGTTTTAGTTATTAATAAATAAGTGGGAAATGATGTAGATATTTTATGAAGTAGTTTTTTATGTTTCCATGTTTCCAAAGACATAATAACTATATGATTATTTCATGGATTTATATGTTATGTAAAGAATATTAATACATTTAGATGTAATACCTATGTATAAAAAGTATGGGTATTTATTGTACTTAGTGAAATGGTGGCCCGAGAAGGGTGTGAGTATAAAACATAGTAGAGCACCACCAACACAGCCCTGTACCAACTGGCATATGCCATGACATGGGATCATGATATGCTCAACATAATTAAATAAACTATAATAAATAAATAAATAAACAAGAATCAATAGTTTATTTGGATCTATTATATAATTTCTTTGATCACATTTCAATGACCGTGCCTTTGTAATATGAGTGCCACTCTGCACCGTACGCATAAAACCTGATCCATGCCCAAATGCCTTTATCGATCCTCAGGTCTGTCACCTCGATAGACCATACATTATTTAGCCAATGCTAGGGTGTATCTGATCACATCATGATACATTTATAACCATAATAACACAAATACTTTTCAATTACTCTATTCATAAGAGTATTAGATACCCCCTTACAAGAGTTTTCTAATTAGGGTAATATGCTCAAAGGTATAACATACCTACCTTAAGTGAGTTATATCATATGCGGAAAACCCATAATCATAAAAAAACTAGAGCCAAGATCACCTCAATATACCAAAAAAACCCACACCCCAGCTGATAGAAATCCGACAAAATATAGTAGGCTATGATCCCCCACTGAAATACATCATCTAGATAACACATGAAGACCTAATCTAAACATCTTGACTCCAAAACATGGCAGCTCAATAAGGATAATTAATGTCTCATGAGTGTATTCTATACAAAAAAAATACTTCCACCAGTGTATATTCCAACTCAAAAAATAACCACCACTAGGGAATACACTAACCATACCACACTAACCTGAAGGGAAATATCATAATGTTGCAATATAAAAAAATAGGGAGGCCATAAGTCAAAACCCACCTTCATTATCCACCACCCCTTGGGATCACATGTTTGATAAGAGTTTCAAGTAAAACTCACTACCATCTCTACTTGTATCCACATACACTACTCAAGGTTGTCTCTTAAGGGGAACCCATGAGGTTAATCTAATTCATCATGGTAACACAGGCATCCCACTTTGGTTCCTCAATCAAAACTAGTCTGTTGGGCTTACGCCCATTACTAAGAGGAAACCTTGTCCCTTTATATACCTGAAACCATCATCTGACCTCATAGGCCTAAATTTGATAGTCACTATAGCATCACTAAGTTATAGATTTTAAACCCATATCACTTTCCCCATCACCATTGGATTAGTCCTCACACCCAACCTATCCCCAAGACTCTACATAATTTACTCACTCAATAGTAACGTCCTAGTAGGAGAGGAGTCCCCACTCCTATCCTCTAATCAAAGGTATAAATAAGCTCCTATACTATGGTCAGTAGTGAAAATTTTTCATCAAATCCTCATCCATCAATGGTTGAGGCAAATCCACCAGTGCACGAGGGTCCAACGGGGCCCTAGACACCTTTTCCAATTCTAGAAATTTTATTTAATCAAACTAATTCATTAAATTAATCCACTACTTATGTCACTCATCGTGGCATGACCCATCATATCATATTCATTCATAATCAAATAAATAAAATAAAAAAGGGCTAGTATGGGAGACTACCTACCTTTATTATGCACTTTCCAATTATCTCTTAAGGACAACAATAGCTTCTAAGGCCTACCAAGGTCTTCCCATGATTGTTTCCATCCCACATCACCAACCAAAATTATAACTCACACCAAGAAGCTAAAATAATTAATTATATAAAATATAACTATTTAAAAAACTTAATTAATGTTGTTTATATTTGGAGAAAACTCACCAAGTTACCACATAACACTAGAACCAAAGACAACTAGCTATATAAAGTCTAAAATAGACCACCAGTACCAATTCGAGACAAACCCCTAAGCATCAAGACCAAATACATCATTAATTTAATTTAATTCAACCAAAAAACCTTAAATAAATCCACAGTGCGATGTGCCTTTTATGATTCAATGAATGAAGACTAATAGATTTCATTCTGGGATGTCCTCTAGCTAGGATTCATGAAATTCTTGAAGGATTCAGATGATTTCACCATTCTCCATTGAAAATTTTAAATATCCCTAGATTGATCCATCACAAAATTAGTGTGAATAAGAAAATAAGATTGAACAATGGAGGTATAAGGGACCATACCTTGAATCACTACTAAAAATGCCTCAAAAAACATACCATAACCATAGGGGAGTAAAGGAAGGTGGTAAGAAGGGGGACTCTACCACACAAGGGTGAAACAAGGAAGAAAAGTGGGGATACCCCCTTAAACTTAGGGGTGGGTGGGGGGGTGAAAATTTAATCCCACCTAAAAATACCATCGGTGAACTGGTGGAGGTCAACAGCTAGCCAATGGATCTAGGTATTGGCTACCTCCATTTCTAGACACTAGTGGCTAGTTAGTGTCTCTACTATATCCTAGGCAATCGTAGCCACCCGATTCCTCCTGAGACCCTCCCAAGTATTTAATACACCACTCAAAGCCTATACCTTATTCAAAAACATGAAATTGAATTTCCTAAACTTCCAAAATTTTGTTTCGAATCCTGATTCTAAAATTTTCCCATCCACCAAACTTAAAAATTCAAATTACCCTTATTTTTAAAGGCCCATACAGACATAGGATCTTAAAACCTCCACACCATAATACTTATTGTTTTGGATAATCCTTGGTATTTATTTGAACAAATATCATAACCTATTTCGGTCATCAATTCTCCATCAAATGGATACATCCTAACTTAAAAAACTAAATGAACTTCTAAAGTGAAACCTAATAATTAAGGTTCCATGGTATCCAAAACAAAAGACAACACCCGTATACATTTTAAAAAATATTAGATAGGGATCCATGACACCCATACATCTTAAGGTTCGATCTCATCATCATCCAATTATTCATTTGTCCTGTGGTGATCCACACCATAAGATTTATCTCTTAACGTACAAAATATAATTATCTGGTGCCTCATACATTAAAATTTACTATTAGAATTCTATACACATGTTCCAATTATTCCCTATCCATAGTTTTATTCTCAGTTCATTCTATCACATTAAAAAACATTTTTTGGACCTCCCCTGGATAAATCTCCTAAAAAAATGATCGACTTCATCTTATGACGAATTACCAGACAACCCAATCATTATGCATTTAAACTTGAAGGTACCCCATGATCATACAAACATGATAAATGATCCCCATACCTAAATATCAGTGATGTTCAATGGTTAAACCATCCAATGACCATTTTCAACATCATGCCACATTGTGAGCACCAACACATTTATGATCCAAAACATTTAGTCGAGCCTAATGGCCATACTCAGACTCTATCCATTAAGAGAAACAAATTTATATTAGTCCCTCACCAAGTCATTAGAATCCAATTTCTATAAGAAACAACCACCAAATAGTCTTCCAAAACCACGACCCTACCTGCACAGTGTAGTATTTTCCGTGACCGACATCCTGCTCCCCACTATAGGAGCATCCTTGTCATCACCTCACTTGATCAAAGCCTCAATCACTATGAACCATACTACTTAAATCCCCACAAGCGACGAATTAATGGGGATGAATCTTCTCATACCTGATTTACAATACAAATTACCATCCCACACTTGTTATTGATTCTTAGAATGGTTATTATGACATTCATCAGTTTCCCATCCATGATAAGGATCTTGCCCCTCGATGGCTGATGGTGCACTCCCCACCATACCGATTCCCTTATATAGCTCCTTGAGTGCTACGTCAATGGGTTTGATAATAAGAAAGCATGTGGCACTCCTTCTGATCCACACTCATTCCATCTCTAGAATCACCTACCGAAACCCATATATCGACCATATCACCATACCCAATACCACTCAAAAATAACCGACACCTCATAAGTGATTCATTTATTTCATTAAAATATCTAGGTCACCATGTATGTGAGAATATCATCCAAATTTCCATTGGTCCTCAACCCACCCATGACTATTCACTGAACCCAAAACTTCAATAGTGTCGCGCCACCTCGATCTCATCCAAACATAACATGTGTACGCTCCCACACCACCAATCATAAAACCCAAATCACCCTCCCATGATTTGTTTCTTATCATTCAACTATTTTGAGAATCCTTCATGGCACATAAACTCATCGATTCATGATCTCCTTTGGAACTCCTCTCAAAATTAGGGACCTAAACCACACCATGATCTATCTTATGATCAACCACCACTCAGTGTTGTTCCTAAACCACCAGATTCCATCCTCACCCAAAGGTGTGTCAATATTATCCACATTCTTAGCCTCCACTTAGTGCCTTTAAAAGACCCTATCATTTAACCATTCTCTTATCGCATTTCCAAAATGCATCCAAGTAAACAAAACCATATCCCTATTGGTGAATCACATTACAAAGAACTAGAACTCAAAGTGATCTTAGAAAAACTCAAGGGCATAACCATGACCATACCATAAACCTATTTTCAACTCCATACATCAATCGAATATCCTGAAGTAGTCACCCATTATCCTTTTCTCAAAGTATCCCATGAACCTAGGCCAACCCCTCTCATGGGTTTCCATCGATCATATTAAGGCTCTGAGTCACTAACATTGAGTCACATATAAAAGTTTATAGGTGTACCACATAACCCAACCAATCATGTATCACTAGGGTCACAACTCATAGGATATTACTTAGTACACCCGTCTCAACATCACATAGAAACTCACATTCCAAACCATCCACCCACAAGGGCACTAATTCTCACCGAGCATCCCCACATGGGACTACCCCAATAGAATCATGTCTCAGAAATCAAGTTCACACACACACACACACATATACAATGACATCATCCTAGATGATCTGTTCCCAGCGAAGCATAATTACCGGCTCAGTCAAGCAGAGTACTATTCCAAGATATATGGGAAAATTCCATATAGGTTGTTATTGATAATTTAAATAACCAAACCTACACAACACTCAACCCAATAGATCAACATTAATACATTCAATTTCTTACCTTGAACCCTATAGGCCACTACTCAATCCTTGTTGAAGGGATCATATCACTATCATTTCCATAAGATCCATAAGACCTTCCACCAGAGTAAAACACACACACACACACACACACAAGTCAACCTAACTGATTATAATTACACCAAGTAATTATATTATAAAACATCATATGATTAGTTTTTTACACTTTAAATAATTTAAAATCAGTATTTAGTAAAAAAAAGAACACTAACATGCCTATATCATATAGATTATATATGCCTAATATGATTCATGAGATACCTCTTTCCTTTACAAGAAAAGAGTCCAAACCCAATAACTAACTTCCTTACAACATTACAAGATACATTATAAATAAACCATAAAGTATAAATCTCAAACGTAATGTGAGTCATCCTATATGAAATTAATATCAACCATAATAATTCAATCCAATAACATAAATCCGATACCCATGGTAACCTTTACTTCCACCAAAAAAATTTCTCACAACACACTAGTCCAAATTCCATCATAAGTAATAATACGTCCCAATGTATCCTATATACCAAATCCCAAAACAATAATAAAAAATAATGCTCTAATATCACTTTTCAACATCTCACCACCCCAAACCACTAACCGATTCCCAGATTGATGGTGTCCACTCTACCTAAGGTGCACCTCCCCAAATGGAAAAGGTTGTTGACCAACAATGAGGGTCAAATGAAGTATCATGGGGAGGATATACCCCCTACATCATAGTGTGAAATCATAAACAAATATCCAAACATCATATCCATTAGATTACAGAGAACAGAAAAATACTGAATGACATAAGCAATAAATATAAACTAGACTGATAGTAAATAGAATATAGTAAAGGCCCTAACTCAATGATTTACGTACAATAGATAACTTATAAATGGTCTAGTAACATATACATATCAGTACAAAAGGAAAAATAAAAAAACAACTGTAATAAAACTCTAATCCTCACCAAACTCATATTTCAGATCCTTTCCAATCTATTTAGTTGAAGGAATCAATATTGAGACTCTGACCAACCTGATCCTATAATAATGAGAGTCTTCTTGGGTAATCTAGTGTAATGGTGGTCTAAGTAAGGTGTGAGTAAAAAACTTAGTAAATCACCTACAACACTATCCCTTACCAACTGACATATGTAGTGACATGTGTATGTAACATGCTCAACATAAATAAATTAATAAACTACAAAATAATAAATAAATAAATAACCAACAATACCTACTCTGACTTGATTCTAGAATGTCTTTGATAATGTCTTGGTAACCATGCCTCTGTAATACCACTACCACCTCATAATGTACACATAAAACCTAGACCATGGAAAAATACCATTATCAATCCTTAGATCCATGACCTGGAAAGACCATACCTACTTTAGATAGATCTAGGGTTTACCTGAGCACAACACAATACTATGATAACCATAATAAAAAACCACCCATCAGGTGAATTATTCATAAGAGTATTATAGTCCCCCCCTTATAGGTGTTTTTTCATGAAGGGAATATGGCTGAAGGTATCACATACCTCCCCTATACGAGTTTTCTTTTTTTGGGAATAATCCCATAATCACCACAAACTTGGAGCCAAGATCACCCTAGTATACAAAACCAGCAATGCATTAGAAGATAGAAAACCCTCGGTAGATCATAGGAAATGATCCACCACCTAAATAATGATTCTAGGACAATGCATGATAGACCGATTCAAACATATTAACTCCAAAACATGGTATAAAATCCAGGATCATGATCACCCATGGGTTTATTCCATATAAAAAAAGTCCACCACCAAGATGTATTCCATCTCACTAAAATAATCACCTCTAGGGTGTATGCTAACAGTGCCACACCCACATCAAGGGGTGTCCCATAATGTTTTGAAATAAAAGAAATAGTGGTATTCATACGTTAATTCCCACCTTCAGTATCCACCATCCCTTGAACTAACATTTTTGGTATAGGTTCTAGGTGACACTTGCTACCATATCTACTCATATTCACAAACAAAACTCCAGGTTATATCTCAAGTGGAACTAGTGAGTGTCCCCCATGTTTTCACTATAATGTAGGCATCCCAATTAGGTTCCTCAATCACAAATGGTCTATCAGGCCTATGCTCAACGCTCAAAGGACACTTTGTCCCTTGGAATCCTTAGCGTTATCATCCAGCCTCATAGGTCTCAAGGGTCTGATCATTCCAGAATCACTATAGTGATGGATTTTAAGACTATTTCACTTTCCCCATTACCACTTGGTCAGTTCTCACACCCAACGTAACCACCAAGACTCTACAGAGTTTACTCATCAAAAAGTAACACCCCATTAGGAGAGGATTTCTCACCCCTCCCCTATATCTATAGGTATAACATTGCTCCTACAATATAGCAACTAGTTAAATTTATAATTTAATCCTTGACCATAAATTGACAATAAAATCATCCAGTGAACATGGGTCGAATGGGGTCCTCAAATCATTTTATAATTCAAATAATTTTATTTATTATAACTAATTTATTAAATTAATCCAATGGGTCTATTTAATATCATAGAAGAACCTATCATATTATATTCATGCATAATCACATTCATAATATCCAAAATATTATGTATTCAAGACTTTCTACCTTCATTAGTCACTTTACAATTATCTATGAAGGATGACAGTAGTTTCCAAGGCTCAAAAAGGTTCGACCATGATTAGTCCCATCCCACATCAACAACCGAGCTCCTAACTCACACAAAAATATCAATAAATTAATTATATAAAATACAATTAAATAAAAAAATTTAATTAAAGTTATAAATAGTTATATAAAACTCACCACATCACCACGTTTCATCGAAACCGAAGCCAACTAGCCATAGAAAGCTGGAAGCAAACCCCCGGTACCAATTTGGGCTACACTCCTAATCACTGATACCAACTCCATAATTAATTGAATTTTATTTAACTATAAGGAATTAAATAAATCCACATTATGGCATAAATTTTATGATTCAATGAATAGAGACTAACATATGTTGTTATGGGATGTCCTCTAGCTAGGCTGTATAAAAGTCCTAATGGATTCTGACAGTTTCACCATTCTATAATTAAACCATTGAAAATACCTAAATCCATCCATTTCCCAATTTGTGTGAAGATGAAAAGGGGAAAATAGAGGAAGCATAAGCACATGTACCTTGAATCACTTTAAAAAACCCTCCAAAACACCCCATAACCATGGAGGGATAAAGGAAGGAGGAAAGGAGGGGGATCCGAACTCATGAGGGAGAAACAAGAAAAAATGTGGTGATTCCCCTCTTAAACTAGGGAAGGGTGGGGGGGGGGTATGTAATTTGATACCCTAAAAAGCACACTAGATAGAAAATGGAGGTTACTAGATGGTTGATGTCTCCAACAATGGTTTCTTCCACTACTAGACACTATCTGATAGTTGATGGCTCTGCTAAAACCTAGGAATAAACAACCACCTGACTCCTCCTAGGACCCTCTTGATCCCCCATGACACCTTCTAAATCCCACATCTCACCCAAAAACATGAAATTGAGGTACCCAAACTTCAAATTTTGTGTTTTGAATCCCGGTTCTAAAACTAACCCGTCCACCAAACTTGAAAATTAAAATTCTACTTAACTTACAAAGGCCCTTACGAACATTGGATCTTACAATAAAATAAAAAGTGAAAAAACCATCAATATACCATAATTCATGTAATTTCATACAAATAAATACTAAAGTATCTAGATAAAGTACCAAAATACAATCATAGGAAAAAACTCAATAATAGCTCCAATGCCAAGCTAGTAGTGTCCATCTCAGTTCTTTTACTCCTCCTAGAATCCTAAAAAATAGTTTATATACATGTAGAGTGCACATAACTTGTATAAATAGTAGGATCATACCCATGGAATCTAATGAAAATGTGAGAAGATCATACTAATTCCCCTATGACCGAACAAAAGAATCAATAAAAACCTATTAATAAGCTAGTTACCAACCCCACCAAGGCCTAGTCACTGAATAATGAATTCAAGTATAGTAATATAGGATGAATTATATTGAAAGAGGGTACCCTGTATTGCTTACCCACTAATTTTCCACTCTCACACCCCAATATCGTACATCTTGGCACTCCCATCCCTTCCATACCCATCATACTCATACCATTAAAAGCCTAATCACAACATAAAATCTCCAACTCTCAATACATGCCATAACCATCACATCCTCATAATAACATAATCAGTACCATAAAAAATAATAGCATGATATTGTGAACATGAAGGAAATCAACCTCATGCACTCCTCCTACCATGAAAAACACCTACCATGAACCACTACATACTCTTTCCAATCATCATTGTAAGTGAAATATATACACAAGTCAAAAAAACCCATGAATTCCAACCTCACCTAGAAGAGAGAGTGGGTAAGAGGGGGTAGATACCCATCCATACTTACTAATCTAGATTTAAGGGGAAAAAACTTGGAACCCAAAACCTTAGGGTATAGGAGTAAACACTTGACTTGGTTGGGGTGTGTATAGAAATCACAAAGAAAAATAAAAAATATAATAGTTACACACAAGCCCAACCTATGGTTCCACACAACTAAACCACCCAACTACCACAACTTTGAAATCACTATGATCGAACACCAACATCACTATATACCACTATACACCCATCCCATCCCACAAACCAAGTATACAAATGCACATCAATTTCATATTTTTTATTTTGCCACATAAATTTCCAATAAATTACATATTCATTTATCATATTTATATATTTAATGATAATCCATTTTATAGCTAAGATTTATATTTATTACCACCCCTTATCATTTAATTAAGTATCATTATCCCATTTACCATTTCAAGCATTTCGTAACTACGAGGATACTATCAAGCCAACACATAATGCCATCAACCATCCCCGCATAAACCACAAGCTTCCATATTTCATATCATTACCAAAACCCCAATCCCCACAAAACTACATCACACATCATCACCATAGTCCCAAAAGTCAAACTCAACTAGTAACCACACCTATAATTCCATCCATCTTGCAAACCATCATATTAAGTCAATTTTACAAGCAAAGGGGAAATAAAAAAAATCCTTATTTACACACAATCAGTTCAGTTACCATCTTTTTGGGATTTAAAATTTTCATGTGAGGTATTTTCTATAATTATATTTCAGTAAAAAACAACATATTCATAGTAGAAAACATATTTCATAATCAACAACACCTAACACATAATCATGGAGAAGCAATATCATGAAAATAAGTAAATAACATGTGATATCTATCCTTCCCCATCAATTTAATTACATTTTATTAATTATATTTATTATTAAAACTCTAAATATCACCTATAATGAAAACAATTCATGCTAATATTACATATGAATAGAAAATAAAGAGAGAAATTGGATCCCCTAATGGGTAAAGAAGTTCTAAAACATGATGCCCTGAAAATAGGTGGAAGGAAGATGATGTCATTGTCTAGGTATCATAAAGTAATGGGTCTGATCAATTATACAAAACTTGAAGAAAAAATAGGAATACATGGGAGAAACAATCTCTCACCTTAAGCATGACACAATTCTATCAAAAACAAGGAGGAAATCAAGCTGCCAAGCACGCCTAAAATGAAGAATAGTGTGGCTCAGAGTGGATTCAAACAACTCTTTAGGGTTAAGGAATGAGGTTTTGGTTTTTATGTACTTGAATAAAACAAGAAAATAATCAAATGGATAATATCACATAATTTAATATTAAAATACAGTTTCTAAAAGATTAAAGTGGTCAATCTTCTATCTTAATTGTAATTGAATTCAGTTTCATTTAAAATACAATGAACGAACCTTTTTAAAACCATGAAATTTAAGGATTTAAATTTTTAGATTTAATCCCCAAAAAACTTATTTTAAAACATTTATTTAGGACCTTATTTTTTTGTAGAAAACATTTTTTCCTGTCATTATGGAAAATTTAGGCATTTTTAAAAACCAGGAATTTTTCAAATTGGTGAATTGACCATGAAAGGTTTGATTGTGAGAAGGGATTGACCGTGAAGGGATAAACCATGAAGTGATCGATTATGAAGGGATAAATTGTGAGGGGATAGAATATGAGAATATATTGACCATGTGAACAAAATATGACCATGAAAATGAATGACGTGTCTATGAGAGCAAGCTATCCCATACAAATAAAACTATGACTGAGAGAAAAAATGTTGTGACCCTGAGAACAAAACTATGAATGTGAAAAAAGTTGCCTAATTGTGAGAAAAAATGTGTCTATGAGAAGGAATGGTGAAATTATGAAAACAGACTGATCAACCGTGTGAAGGAACTAATATACTGTTAGAATAAAATAGTGACCATGGGAAAAATTTATCTAACCGCGTAAACAAACTATGAAAGTGAGAATGAATTATTCAATTGTAAGAAAAAACTTAGAAATTTAAGAGGGAAGGAGACCCAAAACTCCCACTTGAAACCTCCCAGCCTTAAAAAAACATAAATTAAATGTTTTAGGAACCATGTTCATTACATCAAATACCTATCAAACAATTCTCATCCATAATAATCAAAATAGAACCCAAAATAAAAGGGATAAGAAGTATGAACAATCACCTATGAGATACCTCTCAAGGATATCATTACAACAAGAGAATATACCCACATGATATTAATAAAATATGTATATATATTACTTCATTAAATAAGGGAGAGAGTTAATTTTATATAAACCATATATTTAAAACACATCATCTCAACAAAAAGAAAAAAAGAAAATCATCAAAAAAAATTGGGGTACTGGACACACATCTTTGACTCATGCTCCCGGGTACTCTCCTATACTTCACCATGTCTCAAAAACACATGAACCAAGTGGATAACTCTACCATATGTCTTCTTATCTCAATGATCTTGGATCTCAATCATCTTATCCACAAATTTGGCATCATCATCGATGTCAATCTCTTCCTAATCAATGAAATTATCACCATCATAAAGATAATGATGAAATTGAGACATGTAGAAGACTTCATGAATTCAGTTCATCTGTGAAGGGAGACCCAACCAATAATCCACCACACTAATGCACTCTATCACCTTGAAAGGTATAAAAAATAGGGGTGAAAACTTGCTTCTCGGACCAAACCTTCACTGCCCATGATGAGGGGAAACCTCAAATAACACATTTTCCACAACCCCAAACTCCAAGAGCCTCCCACTTTGATCAACATAAGACTTATGAAGGAATTAATCCACCTTAATCCATCCCTAAACCATCTAGACCTTCCTGGTCATACTCTACACTATATAAGGACGATGAACATATGACTCTCCAACCTCGGTATTGTAAAATGAAGAACAACCCAAACTCCCATAAAATGCCTCAAATATAGTGATATTGATGGATGAATGGTAAATTTTATTATAGGTGGACTCAACCAATGGAAATAACTTTACCAAGGATCCACTAAATTCTAATATGCAGACCCACAGCTTATCCTCCAATGTCTGGATTTCCATATCCATCTGTTTGTCTATCTGAGGGTGGAAAGCACTGTAAGGTGTAACCAAGTTCCAAAAGAACACTACAATACTACCTAGACTCATGAGGTAAAATGAGCATCCCAACCTGAGATGATGAACCTTGTAACTCCATGTAGTCATATAACCCCATCCATATACCTCCTTACCAAAACATCCACAATGTTTGACTCTCTGATTTATATGAAGTGACCCGACATTGTTATCAAATCAATGATCAACCTGATAGCATCATATCCTCTATGATTCTAGGGTAATTCCATGATGAATTACATCTATATTTCTTCTCATTTCCACCCGAGGACATCCAATGGTTTCAATAAACAACCATAACACGATTCTCATATTTCACTTATTGGCCAACCAGACATCGCACCATGAACTCTTCCATTGCTCATTTCACCTCTGTACACCATAACAATATCCTAAAACTATAATACATGTTTGATAATCCTAGTTGAACTGGTAATGGTGAGATATGAAACTCTTGAAGGAATACCTTGTTCATGGATATTGGGATGAACATCCTCCTATGAACCATCAAATGATATTGGTTATCCTCTAACCACCCTTCAGGGGTGTCACCCTATAAAACATGATCCTACATCACTTCCACCTCAAGGCATACCCAATAATAATCCTCCACCTACTACATCAAGGAATATAACTCTATCATCTAGAATAAGAAACCAACACCATTTACCAACCATTCATCTAGGTGCTTGGTTACCACTCCTCCATTACCCTCCAATCATCCCTAAAGTCCTGAATAACATTACTTTATGAATTATTTATGAGTGCATAAAACAAGAAATTCCCTTTACCATAGTTGTAAGATATATTGATGTTGTAATCTTGAAGAAACTCTATCCATATCTATTTTTATAGATTTGGGTCACACTGAGAGAAAATGTACCTCAAGTTCTTGTGATTGACGAAGATGAAAAATCTTTCTCCAATGAGGAAATTTCTCTATTTATTCTAGGAAAAAACCATTGTCTTCAATTAAATATCACAATTGATGTAATTATTCTCACGGGAGTGTAAATTTCTAGATCTGAAGGATATCACCACCCACTTCTGAATTAAGATGAAACTCCATACCAAACAAGAAGTTTCACAACATACCGTGAACATCACCCATTCCTTATGAAATCAGAGAACTGGGGAACTAAAAAACTACTCCTTTAAGTAGTCAAGGTATTATTGACACTGATTAATATAAATGAAATCCTAGACCTTCCAGATTAGATATATTAATAGGGATGAAATCAGAGAAAATTCAGAAAAAAACCTATGATAATAGTCCAAAAGACTAGGAAAGCTGCAAACCTTTGTCACATTCCTAGGTACCATAGAATAAAAAACCACCTCAACCTTCAAGGGACCCACTAATACTCTCTACAAAGGCACCACATGTCCATGGAAATGCACCTATCAAAACCCAAACTTACACTTGGATTACTTCCCATAGAGTTGGTGGTGTTAGAGAGTTTGTAAAAAGATCCTCATATTCTTGGGGTGAACTTCCTCAGACCATGAGTATATAAAAATTTGGTCAATGAAAATGAATTTGAATTGGTCTAGGAACTCATTAAATATAGAGTTCATGAGTCCCATGAAAGATTTTGATGCATTTGTGGAACCTAATGACATAACTACAAACATTAAGTGTCCAAATATCAATTTAAAGTATTTATTTAGAATATATTCTTTATTTACCCTCAAATGACGATACCCAGACCATATATTAATCTTAGAAAAATAGATAGATCCTCCCAACTAGTCAAAATGATTTTCAATTCCCAGAAGAGTTTAAAGATTATTGATTTCCACCTACTTCATCCTTTGTTATTCTATACATAATATCAAACTACTATCTATATTCTTAGAGAATAACACTGGGGAACCCCATGATGATACACCAGGCTAGATGAAACCCTTCTGTATCAGATCAAATATCTGAGTCCTCAACTCCCATAACTCTAAATGTTCCATCCAATAAGGATCTATTGAAATTAGAGATACACTTTACTATAATTCTATCCCAAACTATATGTCATATCAATGGGATAGTGTAACAACTTCCTTGAAAAATAAACATATTGAAATTACTTGATGATTATAGAATCATCCACCATCTCAATACCCACTGGATTCACTAAAAATTTAACCATCAAGGAAAGAAGGACCCCTAAACACCTATTACACACCCAATAAAATCATTTCCTGATGAAAATCACACAATAACCATTCACATCAGATAATTCAACTCTCATATGAAAGAAATCAATATGAAACATACAAAATATAACTAATCCATGCCAGGGATGACATTGTATGATTGTATTTTTATTAAGAATAATTCCCCACATGATTGATGTTTCCCCATCATCAGTATACACCCTTAACACACATAAAATAAGAAGGTTTTTCCTTAGAATGGAATAGTAAACACTAAGAGAATTAGAATCCTCTATATATATAGTCCCAGAGTAAAAAATAAGGTAGGTATAACAAAGGGTAGAGAGGATCCTAAATAAAATAAATCATACATAGGAGTTGATGATTATATAATCACACCTCTAATAATCTATGACCCCTTTAGTGTTGGAATATCTATGGCATGCAACTATCCATGCCTAACTCTTAGTCCTCACTGATACTAACAACCACTATATCCACACTCAAGATAGGGTTTCTGAATATAGGGAATATCTTAAGGACATCCGCAACCCATCCCATTTACTATTGGAAGAGAATGAGGCTTATACCCCTACTATTGATACAAACTCACTAGTTTCTACTGCTAAGGATGATAAGGAACCTAACCAACACCACTATGCTAATCTCTAAGGACCACTAGGCATTGATACTAGTGATAAAACAAAATCCCACAAAAAAATAACACTCGTACAGATCCATCATAAAAATAACAAGAGCTACTGGCCCTAGAATACTGAAATGGAAACTATTGAGGCTGACTCCCCACTAGTTGAAATCTTTGAGGATGTGGTATCTGAGATCAACAACCAATAAACTTTCTCCTTGAGAAACCCTGATGGATACTATCTTACAAAAGAACTCTATGTGAGTTAATTATCTCAATAACCTCTACCTTCTTATATACCTCCAAATACTTCAAGAAAGTAAATGGAGTAATCAAATACTAAATAGAAGAAAAAATTTCTTCTTCAAGATGTTATATATAGAACTCCTTATCGGGAATAAAATAGGGGTGAACCATAAGAGGTCCTTAGACCTGTTTCCAAGATCTCATTATATCATTATCCCCTTCTAAAGATAATGTGATTCTAAGCTCTTTTATTTCTTCATTAGTAAAGAAAGAAATTACACTCTGAAATCCCTTTGTAAATATACCCTAAAACGTCTACCTCCTCCCACTCCCCATGATACAATATACACCATTGATGCACTACACCCCTCATTTGACTACTCCTCCGAAGCCCAAATTAAACTGGAAGTGATCTAAATATCCTCCAACATTTACACTATCTCCATATCAGAGTTTTTTACCTTATACCATGCCAGAGCATACCATTTGAAGAAACACAATGTCCTATTTCCCTACTCATCATATTTTTTCAGTCAACACTTCAATGGTAAACTAGGTTATAATGTTGAACCTCACCTATTTTAAGCACATGTGGATGATTTGTAGGAGCCATAAATAAAAGGGAAACAAGTACTTCCTTATCCCAGTAGTATAAAATATTTATTTCATTAAATTAAATTCAATTTATATTCTTGAATTCACCCCATTCAATCACAGGAGAAATAAGAATGATGCATGTACCTTTCCTAAGTCTATACCCAACAAGTGACAATACTTCAATCAGTCATTCAATGATATTAAAATCCTTTCATCAGATCACGGACCTCTGTAAAATCTCATTTCCCAGCTGGTCACCCTGGTCCATATCATACACCAAGCTCTATTGATACCATTTACGTACCAACCTATGTAGTCCTCACAAGTTCCTAACCCCAAGATCCATCATATCTTTCAACCTCCCTTTGATACAACTCTATCATGAACCCCTCCCTCCAAAGGTACTTCTCTAGGGATGGAAATGAAGGAAGAGAGATAATGAACCCTATGTCTTGCCTCCAGTAGGAAATGGTTTGGCAACCAATAATAAGGGTATAAAGTCACAAATATGGGATACATTACCCTAAATAGATAAGGAACTAGGAGAAAGGACATCAACCACCAAATAACTCCATAATAGAAAAATTGAAAACCCAAAATATCCCACAATTCATGTAATTTCATATGAATAAAAATAAAATTCTATATTTAAAGTACAAAAAGACAAAACTATGATAGAAACTCAATAACACCTCCAACACATAGCTAGTAATACCCAGTTTGATTTATGAAGTCCTCTTAGAAACATGAAAAACAATTTATATATACATATGGTCATACCCAAGGAATATCTCTTAAATGCGAGAAGATCATACTAATGCCCCAACGAATAAAAAATAGAATTAACAAGCACTTATTGGTTAATTGGTTCCCAACATAAATAGGGATTAATCACTAAGTAATGAATCAAAGTATATTAGTATAAGAAAAATCACATCAAAAGAGGTCACCTTACATTGCTTCTCTTCTAATTTTCCAATCTCAAACCCAATGTCTCCCATCCTAGAACTCCCATCTCTTCTATACCCATCAGCCGCATACCATCATAAGTCCAATAAAAATGATAAATAACTAGCTCTAAACCTATTCCAAAACCATTAGAATAGTAGGGTATCATGAATATGAAGGAAATCAACCCTTTTCTCCCCTCCTACAATTCATGACCCCCACTATGAACCACCACATCCTCTTTTCAATCATAATTTCAAGTACACTATATATTTAAGAAATAACATCATGTGCATAACAATATCACCTGAAAAAAGGAGTGGAGAAGAGGGGTTATCCGTAAATCCATCCTTAACATCATGGATGTTAAGGGGAACACCCACAACCAAAAACCTTTCGGTGATAGTTTAAAAAAATGACTTGGGTGAGGTGCATGTAAAAATCAAAAGGGAAAATAAAAAATGTAATAATTACCCAGAATCACAACCTATGGTTCCACACAACCAAACCACCTAACTACCAAAACCTCCACATCACCATGATCACATGCTAATGTCACTTATATAATGCTATCCACCCATCTAGTCCCACTTTCCAAGAACACTTGAAAACAAGAATTTCATTATTCTCATTTAAGCACATCAATTACCAACTACTTACATATTAATTCATCCTTTTTACATATTTAATGATAATCCATTATCTATCCAAGGTCTATGTTTATTCCCATACATTACCATTTAATTAAGCATTAGTATTTAATTTAATATTTTAAGCATTTTATAAATACTAGAAAACCATCAAGAAAAAACACATTTCGAATAACCATCCCCACACCAAACACAAAATTCTATATAAAACATCATTATCACAACCCAAATCAACAAAAAACTACATAAAAAATCAACATTATAGTCCCAAAATTCAAAACCACCAAAATATCACACCCTTAATTCTAGCCATCATGCAATCCGTCACATAAAGTTAACCTCATAGGAAATGGGGAAACACAATTATTCCTTACAAACAACAGATTAATTACCATCTTTAAGGGATTTACCATTTTCATGTGATGTGATTTTCATAATTTTATTTTAGTAAACAATAAAATATTCA
This sequence comes from Viscum album, assembly GCA_963277665.1. NCBI lineage: Eukaryota > Viridiplantae > Streptophyta > Magnoliopsida > Santalales > Viscaceae > Viscum > Viscum album. The sequence continues at coordinate 66,679,323 of OY728127.1, read as the reverse complement.
TAGAAACAAATAACTTCATACACTAAAACATCCAACAGACACTCATGGAGAAGCAATATCATGAAAATAAGTAAATATAATGTGATATATCCTCATACTTATAAATTTAATTATTTTAGACTAATTATCTTTATCAATAAAGATCTTACCGTCCACCCAAAAGCAAAAAAAAGCATTCTAATATCACATATGAATAAAAAATAAAGAGAGAAATCAAATCCCCTACCTTAAAAAGAAGTTCCAAAGAACACTGCATAGAAAATTGAGGGAAAAAGATGATATAACCTCAAAGATATCATGAAGTAAGGGATTGAACAATTACAATAAAATTATAGAGAAAGGAGGAATAATTGGGGTGAAACAAGATCCTAACTCAAGAATGAAAAAATGCTATTGAAAACAGGGAGGAATCCAAGCTATTGAACATGCCTGAAACCAAGAGTAGGGAGGATCTGGGTGGATGAAGACAACTCTTCAAGGTTTAATAATAGGGTTTTGGTTCATCTATACTTAAAGGAAAAAAAATCAAAGACTTGAATAGATAAAATAAAATACTTTAATATGCTAATACATTTACCTGAAGGTTAATGTGGTCAACCTTCTCTAATGACCAGAACTGTTATAAATAAAATTCCCTCCATTATTTAATTGAATGCTTTGTTATATATTATGGTTATAGAAAAAACATGCACTTATTTGGTTTTATTTTATTCTATGGGATTTACAATATTGTTAAGAATCATTTTAGTTGATAATATATCTATTGAATAATGATCACATGATTAGTATAAATAGAGGGTATTAACAATCCAATTGACACAGATAAAGGAAGTGATGACCTCAACCTGTAGGATCATACCCTATGAAGCCCATTTATCAGAGATTCTAAGGGATATAGAATAACTGGGATTTCCCTTGACCAATCTCAATATGGGATCTAATAACTTAAGAATGAGCAAAACTATTTATGAGATAAGTTTAGGCTCATCGAGATCGTGACCCAAACCATGTACGACGAACCACCCCATGAACATCTCACCATCGCACAGATTACCCTTAGGGAATTTGCTCGTGTATAATAAGGATATTTATCAAGACCCTAGAAATATGAGTATGTAAATTATTTTCAATAGAATAATGGTTATATTTACTTCTTATTATTGTTACTTTATAAATGATTTTGAATTTATACAATAAAACACAAAGTGTATTTTTGGGTAATATTTAAACTCAATTAAGGAATTTATATTAATAAATTAATTTATTTTTGAAATAAATATTATTTTATTAAAATATTATTATTAAATAAATTTTATTAAATATAAATGACCATATAATTTTTATTAAGTCAAATGTAATTTTTATAAGGGTTCAAAAACTATTATTGTAAAAAAACCAAGCATTTTTCAATAAATATTGATTCTTATTTTAAAAGTGAAAATTAAAATATTTAGAAAATTATTTTGATAAAATGAATATTATTTTTTGAATCCAAATTCCAAAATTAACTAATAGTGAGTTTTTCATAATCTTTTTAGGTAGTCAAATTTTTATGTAAAAATTAAATACAATATAAATATACGGTGTGTATTATGACATCACAATAACCCCAAAGAGATGTAATAAATTCCATAAAAGGGTATCCACGACTAAATATATGTTTTAAATTTAAAATAATTTTATATTATGATTATTTTATTGATTTTATAAATCCTTTATTAATCATCCAAAACCATTAATATATTTTAAGGTTTCAAAATCATTTATTTAAGAGTATGATTCAATTCCACATTAGAAAGGGTATTATTTTATTAATTTCATACCTTGATCTTATAAAATAATTAAAACCACTTCCTTTAGGAAAAAACCGTGGGAATATTTGTGGTTTTGGTTATTTGATTATATAGAGTCCAAAACCTTTGTTTGTGAAAAGATATTGAATTACCCACTCATTTCCTATATAAACCCACCCAAGATCCCATTTACCTTTACTAAAAATACTTTTAGAACACCATTATTCTTTTCTAACTTCTCTAGAGTCCTCCCAAGGTTCTATAATCTCTCAAGAAGCTCCACCCAAGCATTGGAGTCACACTCTCAAGGTAAGGGATCTTCCACTCTCCTTTTTAACGAAACAATTTTCTGTTATGCCTCCTAATTCATATTTTTCATTGTTTGTGGTAAGTTGTTCTACACGTCTTAATGTATTCTTCATATCTATGAGATGATATACCCCATTCAATCTCATTAATACCTATCATGAACCTTTATGTACACCCATTACCATACCCAAATTTAGTGAGGGATCCTCACACTCTCTTCTTTATTCAAGTTTATTTATTATCTTATGCATTTCATTTACAATTCCAAATGTTGGGATATATTTTTAAAATTAAATATTACTATCCATTTTTTTCAAAATGACGATATACCCTTTTCTCTATCATCAACCCATTTTATTAATTATTAAGTGATGTCGTTATGTTGTAGAAATTCCATAGTGATTTTTAATGCCAAAAAATTGTGTAGTGAATACCCGTACCCACTTCCAATTAAGGGTGTTAAACTTTATGAACATATAATTATTGATCAGGGAATTAAATGTATGTATTCCAAAATCCAAAATCTTGGAATAAAATGTGATGATAATTGATTCCATGTATTATGATCTATGTGGCACACTTAAGCATGAGAATGAAATGAATGTGCCCAAAATTATATGGTGCTCCAATGAATTAGGTAATGTTTAGTCTCATGAGGCGTCATGTTGGGACAAGAAGTAAACCTAATTCCTTTATAGGACTTTTTTTATCATTATGTATTGGAATTTATACTTTAACTATGTTTATAATGCACTATTTTATGTTTTTTCCATACTTCCCATGTTCTCTTTATGTTATCATGCTATATCATGCCTCATTGTTCATGTTTATTGATTCTCACTCATTTTTATGTCCCATTGATATACATATTGTCTAACATTTATTACCTTTTTATGTTATTTGATGTTTATTCCCTTACTAGGATTTATAACTCTCCCATTTCTTATGTATGTCCCCAGGTTATCCCATGTAGTTTTAAATACTAGCATGTTAAGGAATTTTTCAATAAAGATAAAGTATTTCGTATTTTTAGTTTTTAGGTAATGTTCCTAATTCCCAAAGACACTATACTTCTCAATATTATAGGTTTTATTATTTTTAATATTATATAATGAATCTTGTATTAATGTGAAATAAAGATCATGATTGTCATAGTTGGTATCCAAGGAAAAGTTTAGTTATTTTCAAGATTAGGATTAGAAAACTCTAGTGAAAGCCATAGGGATAAGACTAAGTATAAGAAAACATCCTTAAATTTTGGTAAGTATAGATTAAGTGGTTTATCAAGACAATAAATCCTTTTATGGACACTACAAGTGGATGTGGATCTGGCACAGATGTACATAGGGGTAAAAACCGAAAACACCACGTTAAGCTAGACTTGACTAGGAATTGGTGAAAGACAATGGGCCTTGATGCACATCTAGTTTGAAACTCCTAGAAGATATGATTTGGTAAATTTATAAGCTCATTATAAACCATTATTAAGGTAAAAACAACCATAAGAATATATATTAGGAAATATATCATAGATAACATAAATTGAAGCCTATAAATTCATAAGTTATGAAAATACATATAATTTATAAGTTACCCCTTTAATGTTATTGGATTCCCGTTTATTTGTTTAACCATTTTAAAATACTCATCCATAATTTTACTTTTTTGTATCCAATGGTTAGAAATTGGAGGAATCAGGTAAATAACCAATTTGACGGGCAATGTGATGAATCCCCCAACAAGATTCCCAACCCAATGTGAGCGAGAATCAAAAACTTTGTGATGATACTCTCTTAGATGACTAAAGTTATGAATAGAAACCTATATCATGAGGATCAACCAAATCCCCCTAAGAAAGAACAAGCTGAAATTGAGAACTTTATGTGATAAAGTTCCCCAAATTTCAATGGATCATTCGATCCCTTAAGAATAAAAAAATGAACTAACTCTATTGAGAATATCTTATCTATCCTTCAATGTTCTGAACAAGAGAATGTTCTATTGGATGTTTATCATATGAAGGTATAAGGTTATTAGTGATGGACATTGACCAATAATATGAAACTCGAGAAATATATCAAATTGATGGGGTAAAAGGAATTCCAAAAAATGTTTTTTGATAAATATTTTCCTATCACTCTCCAACTTAAAATGGAAAGGGATTTTCTTAACCTCAAGAAAAAAGAGGATGAATCTATCGGGTCATATGAGGTAAACTTCACATGATTTTCACAATACACCTCTGAATTTCTTATTACCTTAGATTCAAGGTTGACCACTTCTTTTTTGGGATAAAATCTAGTCTATAAAAATCTACAACGATCCGATAATTTTATAGCTATGAGGAAATTTTCTGATGTGCCCTAAAAGTCAAAATGGAGATTGGTGAATCTTAAGGGTATCACATGGATAAGAAGAATAATTCATAGTTTAATTTTGGTAGTCTAATGAAAAAATATAATGGTTCCAAGAAATTTCATCACCCCTCTTATCATATGTGTGAAAATAATCACTCCTAAAATTGCCTAAGGGGGGAGAGGTAATTATTTAGGTGTATAAAGAAAGGACACCAAGCAAGTGATTGTCAGTGGGAGAATCCCACTAATGTGATAAAGGAAATGAATGGCTTATTCAACCGTCAGTTAATTGTTCGTTGTTACAACTTCAGGGAATTGGGACACTTTGGAAACCATTGCACTAAGATAAGGGTTTTTAGAGACAACCAAAAACCTCAAAGGTAGAAAGGGTGAGATTTTTCCATCACAACCACTAAGGTGGATCCCTAAAACAAAGTGGAAACATGTAACCTAGTTATTTATTCAATAATAGTAAACGTAATTTTTTATTTGGGTTATATGAATTCCCTTATATCATGTAAATTTAGTAGAATTATTCAGACACTAACACAAATCATAGAAGTAGTGTTATCAGTGAAAACAAAAAATGAGGAAATTATTGCATCCCAAGTATATCAATCCCCCAATAAAAAATTATGGTATGAACTTACCAGTGAACCTTTTCATACCTCTTTTGGTGTAATTTGATGCAATTCTGGGTATGGATTGGCTTTCACAATATAGATAAAACATAAATTTCCATGAGAAGGAAACTCCTCCTCGCATCGCAAATCGACCCCCAATTATGTAGAAGTGAAAGGAGGAGGATGAATCTTCTTTTGCACAAATATATCAATAATGAATATTATTTACCTATGAGTAAGCATATTTAGCTCAAATGATTAAGTCTAAGGAAAGTATCATCCTTGAAGACAAGCCCATTGTGTGGGAATATACTTATGTGTTTCTCGAGGAATTTCCTAGTCTTCCTCCTAGCCCAAAGGTTGAATTTTTAGTCGATATTATACCTAGGGTGTTACTATTATACAAGAATACATATAGAATGGATGTTGTGGAAATTGAGGAGCTGAAGAAACAAATATAAGAGAATCTGGATAAAGCGTTCATACTCCCAAGTGCTTTAGTATAGGGTTCACCGGTCCTCTTCATCATTAAGAAGGATAAATCAATTCCCATTTGTATTGATTATCATGAGATCAACAAGATCACAATAAATAAAAAGTATCCTCCACCATAGATTGATGACTTTTTATATCACTTACATGGAGCACAATACTTCTCTAAGGTGGATCTACAGTCAGGATATTACTAAGTTAAGGTGAATATGGAGAATATCCCCAAGAATGTTTTTTTTGTACAAGGTACGAGCACTATTAGTTCATAGTAATGCCATTAATACTCACTAATTCTCCAAAAATCTTTATGGATGTGATGAATAGTGTCTTTAGAGATCACCTTTATTTTTTTGTAAGTATTTATAGATGATATTATAATATACTCCAAAATAAAGGAGAAGCATGAGGAGTATCTGAGCACTATTCCAAAGACCTTATGAAAGGAGAATATTTATTCCTAGTACAAAAAATATGAGTTATTGTTGAAGGAAGTCTTATTCTTGGGGCATGAAATCACAAAAACTGGGATATCTATGGACCTTTCAAATAAAAAAGAATCAATTGAAGGATGGTCGATGCCAATATCTACGAAATATATATGAAGTTTCCTTAGATTAGTAGGGTATTATTGTCAATATATGATAAATTTCTTGTGATTTTAAAAACCCTATATCCAAGATAACTCATAAGGGAGTGAAGTTTTCTTAGAATGATGAATGCGAAGAGATCCTCAAAGATATAGAGAAGAGGCTTATCACTATACTTATACTCACACTACCTATAAGTGGATAACTACTCGTGGTATTCAGCGATGATTTGTAGAAGGGATTGAGTTGTGTGTTAATGAAGAATGAAAAAGTGATAGCCTATGGTTCAAGGCAGTTGAAAGTTCATGAAAAAACTAACCAATTCATGATATGGATTTAGTTGTAGTGATCTTATCTTTGAAAATATGGTGACATTATATCTTTGGGGATAAGTGTGAAATATATATAGATTACAAAATCCTCAAGTATACATTCACACAGAAAGGGATGAATATGAGACAATGAAGATAGTTTGATATGATCAAGGACTATAACTGATCAATTCAACCCCATCCTGGGAAATAGAATAAAGTGGAAAATTTTCTAAGTATAAAGGATCCAAAAATTCTATCATTGATGATATTTAAGTGTGATTAAATCTTCTTAGATTTTGAATGGATGGACATGAGAATCATAAAGGAAGAAACATAATCAATCATTTTATAAATGATTTCTCAACCGTCCCTTATGAATAATATAAAGGATTATTAAAGAGATGATGCGGGAATTCAGAATAAAGTATAAACTATAAGAAATGGGAAATCCTTGACGTTCAATGTTAATGAATAAGGAGTTTTATGATTTGGGTCACAGTTATGTATAACATAAAATCCTGAGTTAAATAAGGAGTTTATGGATGATGCACATAGTTTAAACTTCTCTATCCATCATGGAAGAACAAAGATGTATCAAGATCTTAGAGATCATTATTGGCGGGACAATATGAATAAGCAGATCATGGAATATACATCTAGAAGTCTTTTATATAATCTAGTGAAGTCAGAAAGGAAAAAAATACAATGGGAGGATATAACCATTTCCTATACCTACATGGAAATGTAAAAACATCACCAAGGACTTTATAACCAGTATTACAAAGACATAAAGAGGAAATTATTCTATATGGGTTATGATATATCATCTAATAAAGATTTCTCACTTCATTTTGATTTGAGAGGATTTATCACTCAACCAACTTACAAGTGTATACATTAGATAAGTGGTAAGGCTATATGTAACACCACTATCAATTGTATTTGATTGAGATCCAAGATTTACCTATATGTTCTGGAAGAGTTTCCAATATTCCCTAAATAAAGATTTGAAATTCAGAATGAATTATCACCCTCAAAATGATGTCCAATCTGAGAAAACTATCTAGAAACTTAATGACATGATGAGAGAATGCTTAATTGACTTCAAAGGAATATGGAATCAACATATTCCTCTGGTTGAGTTCCCATACAATAATAGTTTATACTCAGGAATAAAAATGGATCCCTATGAATACCATTATGGGAAAAGGTGAAGAACACATACAGGTTGGGATGAAGTTGGGGAACACAAACTAATAGGCCCTTAAATGGTCGAGAAAATGGTAGAAAATGTTAAGAATATCCAGAAGCACATCAAGGATTCTCAAAATAGACAAAATATCTATACTAAAAATCATCACTGAGACCTATAGTTTGATGTTGGAAATAAAATATTCCTCTGTATATCTCAGTGGAAGAAAGTCATGAGATTTTAGAATAATGGAAATCTTAGTCCAAGATACATCAGTCCCTTTGAGATCCTTAATCACATTGGAGTGATGAATTATCGAATAAAACTCCCACCTAACATATCTCAAGTACATGAAGTATTTCATGTATTCTTATCGATAAAGTACACACCAAACCCCTCACATGTACTCAATCTAGAGGTGTAACCTTTATATAATTATCTCTCATATGAGGAGAAAATGCTGAAAATATTAGACCGTAGAGACAAAGTTTTAATAAATAAGAAAATGAACTTGGTAAAAGTATTGTGGAGAAGCCAAAAGTTTGAAGAAGTGATGTGGGAACTAGAGGAATTGATGAAAAAAAATTACCCTCATTTATTTTAGTGTGGGATAAGAAAATTTCTATGGTTAAATTTTTGAAGGGGGGAAGATTGTAACGACATGAACTGTTATAAATAAAATTTCCATTGTGATTTAATTAAATGCTTTAATATATATTATGGTTATAGAAAACACATGAATTTATTTGGTTTTATTAAATGCTATTGGATTTAAAATACCATTAAGAATCATTACCATTGATAATATAGTCATTGAATAGTGATCACATGATTAGTATAAATATAGGGTTTTAACAAATCCAATTAACACAGAAAAAGGAAGTGATGACCTCAAACAGTTGGATCATATCCTATGAAGCCCATTTATTAGAGCTTCCAAGGGATATAGAATCATTTTGATTTTACCTTGACTAAGCCCAAGTTGAGATCCAATAACTTAATCATGAGTGAAACTATTTACAGTAGAAGTTCGAGCCTATCGAGATCATGGCCCAAACCATATACGCTGAACTACCCCATGAAAATCTCATAGTCACTCACCTCACCCTTAGGGTATTTGTTGGTGTATTAAAGGGATATGTATCAATACCCTATCAATATGAGTATGTAATTTATTTTCAATAGAATAATTGTTATATTTACTTATTATTATTGTAACTTTTAAAATGATTTTGACTTTGATACAATAAAACACAAAGTGTATTTTTGGGTAATATTTCAAGTTAATCATGGAATTTATTTTAATGAATTAATTTATTTTTTGAATAAATAATATTTTAATAAAATATTATTATTAATTTTTTTATTAAATATAAATGACCATATAATTTTTGTGAATTCAAATGTAATTTTCATAATGGTTTGAAAACTTTTATTGTCAAAAAACCCAACATTTTTTAGTAAATGTTTATTATTTTTATTTTAAAAGTGAAAATAAAAATATTTAGAAAAATATTTTGATAAAATGAATATTATTTTTGGAATTAGAATGTCAAAATTATCCAATAGCGATTCTTTCATAATTTTTTGAGTGTCAAGTTTTCTTGTAAAAAATAAATATTGTATAAATATACGGTGTGTATTATGACATCATAATAACCCAAAAATTATGTAATAAATATTATAAATGGAATCCATGAAAAAATATATGTTTTATATTTAAAGTAATATTATTTTATGTTTATTTTATTAATTTTCTAAAGCCTTTATGAATCCTCCTAAACCATTAATATATTTTAAGGTTTTAAAATCATTTCTGTAAGATTATGAATCACTTCCACACCAGAAAGGGTATTATTATATTAATTTCGTCTCTTAAACTTATAAGATAATGAAAACCACTCCATTTTTTCAGAAACCATTGGAAAAACTCATGGTAAGTTTTATGTTTTTGATTATTTTGTTATATAGAGTCCAAAACCTATGTTTGTGAAATGTTAAAGAATTATCCACTCGTGTCCTATATAAACCCACCCAATATCCTATTTATCTTCACTAAAAGTAAATGGAGAATGTCCTTAATCTACCCTACCTTCCCTTAATTCCTCCCAAGGTTCCCCTAATCTCTTAATAACCCCCAAGCATTTGGAATCACACTCTCAAGGTAAGGGATCTTATACTCTCATTTTTATTCAATAAACTATTTTATGTCATGCCTCTTAATTCCTATTTGTTCTTGATTAGGGTATGTTTTTATTAATCTATATTGATTTATTCTTTATTTTCATGAGATGAGAGACCCCATTCACTCTTACTAATCCCTCCAAAGAACCTTTATGTGCACCTATTACCATGAAAAAATTTAGTAAGGGATTCTCACTATCTCCAATTTATTCAAGTTTGTTTATTATATTTTGCCTTCTATTTCCAATTAATAATGTTGGGATATGTTTTATCATGTCCCTATTACTTTCCTGTTTTTTGAAAAAATGACGAGAGACCCATTTCTCTCTCATCAAATCCATTTTATGAATTTCTAAGTGACATTATTATACTGCCAAAATTCCACCTGATTTTTTATGTTAAACAATTGTGTAGTGAATTACCGTACCAATTTACTATCATGGGTGTTAACCTTTATTCAATTATAATTATTTATTATGGACTTAAATTTATGTATTACACACTCCATTCTTATCCTGAATGGCCCGAAGGACTTCATTTTTTATTGATTTTTGATAACCCCCCTTTTAAGGGATGAGGGGGAATCCTTACAAGGCCAGTAGGCTCAAATATTACAAGGCCCATAGGCTTAAGAGATTACATGACCCGAAGGTCTTAGGGAATTTAACCAGACTATCTACAAGGAACTTCCCCTCCCCAGCATCTGCGTCATGATAGTAGCTATCCACCTTTGCATGACCGTCTGGCTAGGCTTCCCGTGCAAGCACAAGCTAGTATCGATGGCATAGCCGTACCCTCTCATTATAAAAATCCATTTGGCTCTGATCTGGTGGGTGTACCTGCTCTAAATCCTCTTCAGGGGCTACTCCTTTTTTGTAGTGTGTCTGGGGCAACTGCATGTGGCCCGAAGGCCTTGAGGTGGCCCGAAATCCCTACTGACCCGAAGGCCTGGGTGGATCGAAAGACTTAAGGACTCCAAGACCAAACTGGTGGCCCAAGGTGAATAGTTCTACCTGCTATAGTACCGAACAGTAACAACTACAGTGCCCGCTACAGTACCGCACAATGTATAGTTCTGCTATAGTACCTGTACAATATGCAGTCTGCTATAATACCTGCACAGTGTACAGTGCTGCTATAGTACTACTACAATGCCTGCTACAGTACTGCTACAGTACCCGGAAAATATGCCTCTACTTGGTTTTGAACCTGGGTCTTGTGGATTCACTTAAGGATACCTGACCAACTGGGCTGAGGCTCATGTGCAAAACGTGTGTTGCTAACACCGACTCCCAGAGGGGGGCCCCCACCAGCCCAAGTGCGCACCACGTTTCCCAGCTAAGAAATGGCTTTGAATCACCCTATTCATAATACGAACAGTGTTCGAGCCTGGTGGGACTCAATCCTGTACTAGTTCCCATGGAGAGCGAGGGGATCAACCAGCATGTACCACTCGGTTAACACCCCATGGGCTGAATGTGTGTTGCTAACACCGACTCCTAGAGGGGGGCCCCCACCAGCCCAAGTGCGCGCCACATTCCCCAGCTAAGAAATGGCTTTGAATCACCCTGTTCATAATATGAATAGTGTTCGAGCCTGGTGGGACTCGATCCTACGCCAGTTCTTATGGAGAGCGAGGGGTACAACCAGCGGGTACCACTCGGCTAACACCCCATGGGAAAAAAGTGTGTTGCTAACACTAACTCCCAGAGGGGGGCCCCCACTAGTCCAAGTACATGCCACGTTCCCCAGCTAAGAAATGACTTTGAATAATCCTGTTCATAATACAAATAGTGTTCTATGTGTCACACTTAAGCATGAGAATGAAATGAATGCAATGGGTGTGCCCAAAATTATATAGTGATCCAATGCATTAGGTAATGTTTAGTCTCATGAGATGTCATGTTAGGACATGGAGTATACCCAATTTTTTATGGGACTTTTCCCATCATGATGTATTGGTAGTTATCCTTGAACTATGTTTATGAAGCTATGTTTTAAGTTGTTTCCACATTTCTCATGTTCCCTTTATGTTATCATGCTATATCATGCCTCATTAATCATGTTTATTGATTCTCACCCCTTTTTATGTACCCTTGATATTCATATTGTCTAACATGTATTAATTTCTTCATTTTATTCCATATTTATTCCCTTAAGAGTATTTATATCTCACCCATTTCTTATGTATGTCCCCAGGATATCCCATACAGTTTTAAGTACAATAATGTTAAGGAAGTTTTCAATAAAGATGATGTATTTCTTATTTTTAGTTTTTATTTATTGTAACTAATTCAAAAATACACTAGACTTATCGATATTATGGGTTTTATTATGTGTAATATTAAATAATAAATCTTGTATTAATGTGAAATAAAGAGGAGGGTTTTTATACCTTTTATCTTAATTATATTTTAATTCAGTTTCATTGAAAAATATGGACCAACACTTTTTAAAACCACTTGGTTTATGGAATTTAATTTCTAGAATTAACCCCCACAAAATGGATTTTAGAAATTTATTTAGGCCTCAAATTTCTCATTTTTGACATTGAAACAATTTTTTTGATGTCATTCTAGAGAATCTGGGCAATTGGAAAAACTTGAAATTTTGAAATTTGGTGGATCAAATATGAAAGGATCGACTATGAGAAGGGACCAACCATGAAGGTATCAACTGTAAAGGGATCAACCATGAAGGAATTTACTATAAGTGGATCTAAAATGATGGGATAAACTATTATAAGGGATTGGATATGTGAAATAACTATAACCAAGTGAAGGAATGGTGTGACCGTGACATCAAAACCTTGACTATGAGAATAAACTATTTGACTATGTGGAAAAAACTGTAACCGTGTAAAGGAATGGTATGAATATGAGAACAAAACTATGACCATGATAACAAGATACCTCAATGTGTAAAAGAACTATGATTGTGAGAAGGAATGGTGAGATTGTGATAAAAAACTGAATGAATGTATGAAGTTACAGATCTACCATACCTACAAAACTATGACTGTGAGAAAAAGTTGTATAACTGTGTGAAAAAAATCTGACCGTGAGAAGGAATTGTTCAACCATGAGAAAAAAATGGAAATTTAAGAGGGAAGGAGAACCCCAAACCCCCCTTAACACCTCCCAGCATTGAAAAAACAAAAAAAAAAACGTTTTAAGAACCATGGGCATTACAAAATTAATAATATAAGTTTATAATTACATAATTAAGGATAAAAAAACAAAAATAAAAATTTTATTTCAAAAAAATATTTCCAACACTCTAATGCATAGTATATCATAAAAATAATCTCAAAATTATTCTTCATTATTATAGTGATTATATAATCTTCTTCAAATTTTTTGGTATTAATAAAAAATTGATAATAATACTTTAACATAAAAGCATTCATTGATAATATAAATAATGATTTAGATACATGAGAAGTATCATCTAATGCACTGAGGTTTGATGGTTTTTTTATATAAAAGTGACTCGTTACATTTTTGATATTCCTATAAAAATTTATATATAATAAAATAATAAAATATATCTAAAAAAATTCTATATATATAATGAATACCCCCAACATTAACTTCCAAATGTGGTTAGCTGGACATACTAAAAAATGTTTTTCACTCTATCTAACTGTGTTAACCTCATCACTGGGGAACAACACTTAATTCTATGCATTAATAATATCATGCACCATAAACCTTAAGTAATATAACTATATTTTATGAAGATTTATGGTATCCCTAAAAATAATATATTATCACATATGCTATATTATGATACCTGGAGTCCTCATAGTAAAAATCATATTAGATCACATTTGATATAGAATGCGGTGGAGTGGGATATGTAGATTAATATTTTCCACATATCTCGAAAAAAATTGACTTCAGCTTTGAACTAATAAAATCCTCCATTAAATTATTAACCTCATAAATTTTATTCTTTAAACTATTTATTTCTACCTTGCATGATCCCCCCTCAATGCACAAATAATACATCCAGTTTTTTTTAATACAAAAAACTACCTCACTTTTTCATATGGGGCTTTTGTACTAATCCTTTCCTGATGATTTTACAAGGATATATTTCCAATAATTAGGTATGAAATTAACCTAGATAACATAAACCTTCAAGTATTCCAAAAATAAGTTTTAAAAATATATTTTAATGTTATATAATTAAAAAATAGAATTGAAAAAATTAATAAATAATTTCATAGAATGTTATCTTTATTTTTTTTATTTCTTTGTATGGTTTGTCCCCTCTTTCATTATTCTCACCCTTTTCCATTTTTTGTGGTGAGTATAGGGAGAGGGAGACTAACCTTTTCAAAGTTAGTCGACTCAACTCTCAACTAGCCTAAATTTTTAATAATTTATTTCTCATATTGTAATGCATAACCTCTTGGAGATAAAGTAGGAGGGTATGCGTTCTTCACCTAGATCTCTTAGGGATTTATCCTCAATTAAAATTAATTAATAATTAATGAATTAACAATTTAATTTTTAATAAATATTTCAAAAAAGTATTATTTTACAATAATAATATTAAAATTATTGAAAATTCATCCTCATGCCCACTAAAAATAATATTCTTTCATGTTTATTCATATATAAATCCATAATTTTTTCATGGATTTTAAATTTACCCCAAATATAATTAGATGATAATATCAATTTAAAATATCTCTATTTATTTTCTATAAAATATAACCACCATCACATAATCCCAATTTTATGATGTATATAAAATGTTATCTATAAATAAATACGGAAAATAAACATAACATAAATTAGTTAATAGTTGTAATAATAAATAAAAAATTTGATAGATAGAATATTTTATCATTATAGTCTCCCATAATTGATCTTGTATCATATGGTTTACACATCTCTAATTGGAATATAAGATGATAATTTGGTTTTATCACTATAGTAGCATAAAATAGTTAAATATTTGGCATTCTGACCAATATGATTACTATTATCATCAAACTTAATAGCTTCCCACATTTACCAACTTGTTAAATATGTATTAAAAAATTTATTAACTTTGGATGTCTTCACTTATCTATAAAAATATTTTTGGATATGATGATCGTAAATATCCCTACAAATCAAGGGATAAATTATTAGAGTATAAATATAATAAAATTAAAGAATTATATATATATATATATATGTGAAATAAAATTTTAAAAACTATAAAACAAATGTAGAAATATACAAACAAGAAAAAATAATCTAAATAAAACCAAAGTTTATACGATATAGAATTTTAAAATTAGTATCTATAAATAAAAAACTTCAAAAAATATAACTCATAAAATGGATTTAAAAAAAAATATGTGTAAAATTAAGTTGATGCATAATTGAATTTTAAAATAAATATATATACATATTAAAATTCAAACAATTGTACAACTGAATTTTCATAATTATTAAAATAGTTAATTAAAATAAAATTTTGAAAATAATATTATATTTAAGAGATTAATTAATTTTAAAAGTAAAATGAAATAATTATAACATACTTGAACTTTTGGAAGATTAATGAAAGATTATTTTCCCATATTCCTTCATCATGATTATTTTATATCGAATTAACTTTTCCTATGTTGTTATAATCATTATCCTTTGACAATCATATCATATGTGGAGGAATCTCACATAATTTTTCAATAGTTGTTTAATATAGCATCAACTTTTCCTATGTTGTAATAATCATTATCCTTTGATAATCATGTCATATGTGAAGGAATATCACATAATTGTACAATACCATTAATCTTAGCATCAATAAAATATGTTTTATTTCTTCTAAAAATGATAGACCATTGATTGTTTAGTAGGTTAATAACATAAAAATTTAGTTTTTTAGGTATTTTGAAGATAAAAGGGCCATCTTTTTATCCAAAATTTTTAAAATCGACATGTATTAATCCAAATTCATCATGTTTAATGCCTATGATACCATAAAACTAGTTTCACATTAACATTGGTAGAAATCAAAAATATATAATCGATTTAAATATTATGTCCATATCATTTTCACTCATAAAATTTGTTGATTTTTTAAAAATATTAGTGTAATATTTTTAACTATATTTTTATTTTTCTATCCTTTTATATAAAATGTATAAGAATTATTTTCAAAACTAGAACAATATATCACATTCAAACCTAGCTCACCAGTTAACTATCTCAAACATTTAGACTCCGCCACATGTGGGATTTTTCTTCTCCTTAAGAATACATATAAAAAACATATCATGATATGAAATATTCTAATCAATCATACAAATAAATAACTTTATATATATAAATATTTTTAAATCCACATAATCATACCCATTCAACTCATAAATTTCCAAATACTTAAGGGATTATGAATTATGATAAACTTTTATTTCATTATTGAGATAATGTCTCATAATAAAAACCTCAATTATTCATTAAAATTGGATGTTTTTATCAATATAAATCTTAATCCACACTTAGAAAAATAATCAAAATATATTTCTATTTTTTTTCTATTTATTTTTTCCCAATGAAATTCATGTTTATATTTTTTTGGATTATTTAATAGATTAATTAAATAAGAAATCATTTTTATGCTTTTTAATTTTTTCTGTGTTTCATTGAAGTAAACTATTTATTCTGAGACATTTAGAATATTTCAAAAATTCTAGGAATAAAAATAAATTCAATGAAGGTAGACTACTAACCATGAGTTTGAAGAATATAAATATCAAAAAGTGTTGAATCGATTCCAAGAAGACTCAATTGACCACTTAATTGCATCTGCATAGGTCTAATCTCAAAAAGTAACAAAGTGGATTTATGACCAATCCATTGGCTATGATGAAGATATCACAAATAAAACAAGTGGCCACACATTTTATCTTAGAGTTATCAAATCTATCAGGACTTTGGAAAAGGATTGGATTGATTACATGAAAAGTGGATTGACTGTATTCTTATTGGATCAATTGTGGCATATTTCCTTCTAACTCTTTGATTGAGCACATGAACAACCAAGAGACTGCATGGTTTGTCCTTCAATTAGAAATATATCTAGGTCTTATAGCGACTGCACAATTAAATAAAAGATACCAGACAGTTTTGATATTTTAAAAAATTATTGAAGATTCTATGAGTCACTAAGAGGCCGTATGTTGAGTTAATGCTACTATGTGGAAAATTAGATATGTAGAAAAGTCTTAAATCAATCGTATGGACTTCAAGAGACCGCACATATTTTTACAAAGTATTGTATCGACCATGTGTTCAAAATAAATCAATCGTATTCCATTTCAAGAAATATGATAATGTTTTTCTCTATGTGTTGGACCTACTATGGATGATCTGATGTGGAACACTTAAAGTGACCAAGTCTAAAAGTGAGAATTATATTTTAATATAATATATTCCAACCAATTTCTACCCAGAATTAAATACCCAATTAAGGAAATTTAATAAACCTAGATTTTATATCAAGTATGTGGATTTGTAATGATGAATTTATAATGGTTCTTTTTAGAGATGATAAATTTTTATTAAAAATTAAAGTTAGAGAAAATTGTGACGAACACATACGTGTGAGAAAGAGACTTTTTACAACAATGAAAAATGAAATTTTTATAATACTCTACTTCTTATCATAAATTCATTTAAATATTTAAAATTAACCTCAAGTCTTTGTATCTTATTACCGAACCTAAATATGGAAATATAAAGGAGAAGAAACATCTGTAGAACATCAAAATATCAATCTTATTTTACCGCAAATTTCTTCTTCTTCATCTTCTATTTTTCTATGTTTTAGATTACCTTCAAGATATTATTGTATTATGATATTTATTTATTATCACTTTCTCCCATGCTATATTGGAGAGTTCAAGATATTATCTCCTATTTGTTTTCATAGTTTGACTCCCATGGAAACTGTGGAAGTGGTTGTGTATAAGTATGGATAGCCTTATGCACTGTTGTCTATAAAACCTGATCTAGGTTGTGGATCAAGTTTATTTTTTTAATAAAAATACTTGGTATCAAGTGGCTAATAATTTGAGATGATAAGGTCTAAAATTGAGACAGAAACTCTTGTTTTTTTCTTCCTCTATGTTTATAAAAATTTCCTTACTTTGTTTTAATTTTTTTAAATACGAATTAGAAAACTATACTTTTATAGTTAGTTTTTAAAAGTGATATTTATATTATTTAATGTGAGTATATTAATATAAAATGACTAGGATAGTCATAGGATTATTCTATCTAAGTTTTTATTTAAATTTTGAGAGGTTATTTAAATGAATTAAGTTATATATACCTACTATAGTAATTAACTGGGATGTATTTCAAATAAAGATATTTAGTTTTATTTTTTTTTGGAAAAAAAATTAATTGGAAACTCAATTCACCCCATCATGAGTTTTACACTCTAAAAAACATTTGGTATTAATTGAATTCAATTTTACCTCTCTTTTATTACCTTTAAATTTAATGAAGTGTTTAGTAATATATATTTATTTTAGTCTTTAATTTGTTATTATAGAGGCTAATTCTGAAGGTCATGCTTCCAATGTACCTCCTTACTTTAATGGTCAAAATTATGGTCAGTGGAAAATAAAAATGAAAATTCATCCTAAGAGTTTGGGTTTTCATATTTGGCGATCATTTGAAGATCACTATGTAAAACCTAAAAATTATATAAAATAATGAGATTCAATAACTAAATATGCTTATGATTCAATCTAAAAATCCATGAATGCTGTATTTTTTTATTTGGGAGATGATGAATTTAATAGAATATATTCTTTTGAAACTGCTTATCAAATTTGGTATACCCTTTTAATGTCTCATGAAGGAACTTATAATGTTAAAGAAATGTGATTAAATACATATACTATAAAGTATGATACTTTCAAAATAAATATTGATGAATCTATCTTTGACATGGATCTCACATTCAATGAGATCATAAGTACTATGATTACACTTGGAAAAAAATGACCAAAAAAGATCATGTACTAAGTATCTTAAGATCTATACCAGATCATTGGAGAGGTATTAAAATAACTATATGATAATCATGTGATATAATAAAACTACCTAAAGTTTTTAATTAGAAATATGATGTTTTATAAATAAGATATGAAATTTAACAATGAATATGATGAACAAAAAAGAAAATATATTACCTTTAAAGTATCATTGTAAAAATATAAGTTATTAAACTAGAAATCATAATTGGAATTGAAGAAAAAAACGATAGTGATGAGGAAATATCTCAGCTATCCATAATTTTTAAGAATTTTTATAAAAAAATAAAATTTTCTCTAAGTAAAAATATAAATGAAAGAATGAAAAACTATAAAATTGAATAAAGAATTAGTAAAAGGATGATTCCTCCAATGATATTTCTTACTAAGAATGTAAGAAAAAATAATATATAAAATTTTACTATCCAAATCTCATGTATAATAAAAAATATGAGGATATAAATAAAATACCAAAGGAAGGAATGCAGGACACTTGGAGTGCATATGAAGAGAGCTCTAGTAAATCCGACTCTAGACAAAAAGATATGAATGAAAAATAAATTCTATGCTTTATGGATACTACTTATGAGGTACCATATGCTTTTTATTCTCATATATTTGATGAATCTAAAATTTAAAATGAATATTTGGAATAATATTGGGCTATTATGGAAGATACCATGAATAAGTTAAAAGATAAATATAAGAATCTAAAGAAGATTCATGTTTAATGTGTTTTAGATAAATAAATACTTAGTAAAAAAGAGGGAAGAATTTCAATCTATTAAAAGAAAATACTGATATTCAATTGGTAAATAAACAACTTAAAAAGGATTTGGAATAGTTTTTTTATTGTAGAAAAACTTTAAGAATCATGCTGGGAGAACAAAAAAAAATCCAAAATCCAAATCTTGAACAGGGTATGGATTTTTACAGTAAGGGAAGCTGTAAAAAAGTTATTTCATTATTAGTTGAAAAAAAGACTTTAGTTTCTAAAGAAATACCATTTTTGGAAATTTTTTTAAAAATTTTGGGCCTAAAAAGTATTATTTTTTCTAAATTTTTTATTCCTGTTGTAAGAAATCCTATTAAATAAATATGGATTCCAAATTATTTATTTTCTAACTTCTCCAAAACTAAAAAAATATGGGTACCAAATTTATTTCTCATTTGATTGAACTTAAGATTTTTTTGAAAATATCATGTAAATATATATAGTTTCTAGATATGGGATATTCCAAAAATATGATTGGATATTATTAATGCTTTAAGAATATTATAAATGTGGATGGTTGATGTAAGGAATCTTGTTTTTTCTGACTATGAATTTTGAGCCAAAATTTGTTTTTTTAATTTTATATGCTTATAAGGGGTAAAATGTTCTTTTTATTTGAGAATATTACTTAGTATAATTTCTCTAAGAACTCCATTGGTCCTAGAATAGGATTTTTACCCTAGGAAAATATCTTGGTGGAATTCGAAGACATTCTAATTTTAGTGGAATAATTAAGAATTAAGAATTATTTAATTAAATATTTATTTATTTGTGTAGGTTCATTTGAATGTAAATTTTGAATGTATCATCATATTGAGATTCCATATCCTCTGTTGATTCTGAGATGAGGATTTTTTCTAGGTGGGGCATAAAATTAGTTTCGGCACTCGGGTTAGGCTAGACTAGGGCCCCTTTTATTTTTATTTTCTTTATTTTTATTTTATTTTCCTATTTTGTTTTCGTCCTTCTCTTATGGATTATAATACATGACTTTATAGATTCCACTTCATGTGACCAAGAGATAAAATATTCTTGGGAGATATATAGATAGAGGGAAGATAAAATTGGCACCACCAGATAGCTCGGAATGCGCCATATCGTTCTACGATAGTTATGGATTGTGGAAATGGAAGAGGTTTCAGTGCATTCATCCAAATGGTAGGCCATCTTTAAGTTTCATTAAAACTACCAATAGATTATTTTTTTCATGTTTTAAACCCCTTATATTCTTTCTTAGGAGCCCATGTGGACTGATCCACTATTTTTGGAAAAAAATGAGGGTTTCAAGTGATTTTATGGATTTCCCATTTGGAAATCCTGATCACACAACATATCATTTCGGAACCCACACTGTGTGTTATTTTTTTTGAGGAAGATAATATTTTTAGAAGTATAAGCCATGTATTGGGTATACACGCAGTGTACTAGGACTCGATCGTGTAACCAAGTACCTTTATAAACAACCCATATAGTGGCTCCTAAACATTTAGGGTACATGGCCAGACCCCATGTAGGTTACACACCATGTAAAGGTACATGACTAGGATATATACATGGATATACCATGTAAGTTACATGAGTAGGTAACCTGTATAGGGAACACACCATGTACATGATCAGCACACCATATACTTTGTCATTTACATACCAAGTATGACGAGAGTACATGCCTAGGTGGGGTCTTGAGGGCACATGCCGTGTACTAGGGTAAACACACCGTGCAATACTCCCTTGATACCCTTTTAGTATTTTTCCTGTTTTATGCCCCAGAGTTAGAATTGGATATAATAGGAGTCCATTCTGGGTAGTTTTCTATGTAAATCATGATGGTGAAATCCATAGAGTGATTCAAGGATTCTTAAGGGGTGTTTTGGGGATTTTATCTAAATAGAGAGGTTCTTAATCATGTAATTGGATTCTATTTTATCATGAGATAGTGAGACATGAAAATAGAACGATAGTATGGGTTTTTGGACCAACCTAGTTTGAGACATTGATAAGATATGGGCCATGATCAATCTCTCGCGACAAATGCTGGTGTAGCTTCTCCCTTGAGGATGTCTCCTTGCAATATGTCCCCCTTCTGGGCTTGTAGGATACGCAGATAGTTTTTGTTGAGGATCCTAGGTAGGATTCATTTATCCCCATGTTATCACCAAGGGTTCCCTGTAGGATACCATTTACATACAGGCCGACCAAAGAAATCCCTAGTAGGACCCCATTTACCTGTGTACTATTCTAAGGATTCCAGTAAAGGTTACCTCTGTTGCTTACCATTCAAGGATCCCATGTAGGATTCATCCATTTACCTTCAATTCTAAGGATATCGAGTTGGATACCTTTACTTGTGTATAACTCAAGCATCCCAAGTAGGATGCCTCTTTAGTGTTTTGACTTGAGGGACCTAGTGGGTGCCCCAATGTTTGACCAACTCTGAGCTATTAAATCGGGTTTGGGTAGAGATTATAGTAGGTATCACATTAGAACCCATGATAAAATTTTAATCCCCTTGGGTGATGAAAGTATTGTTGATTTTATAAATTTGGACACCCTCAATATTTTATTTATATATTCACATGTTTACTGATAATGCATCGATGATGACTAGATGTAATTACTAGTTGGTAGCTGATGAGCCTGAAATGATGCATCTGTATTTATCTTTGGGATGCCCTAAAATTATTCCTGAGACCAGTATTATTTGTTTATTGGGATTCCCAGACATTATTTCTTGGGATCTGGAGTCTAAACCATGTTATTTTCATTTTTATTTTTATATCTAGAGGCACTACTTGGGATATGGTTGTTGAGATTGTATATTTTTTTATTATATTATTGGGATATCCAGAGGTGCTTCCTAGGATCTGGATTTTGATATTATGATTATTATATATGAGCATGGAAACCATAGTATTGATAATCTTGGATTATTACTCTCTTCTGAGTGATGAGGATTATTCCTATCTCCCTTGTTTGACATGTGACGAGGATGATTTCTCTCTCCTTGGTCTGATTATACTCATGGATGATTACGCTCTCTCATTCTAATTAATTAACCATGGTGTTAGACATGGAATTTAACGTCATTGGATACTCATGTATGATTACACTCTCTTGAGTGATAGGTGTTATTACACTCTCCCTGACTAGATACCTCCAAGGGTGGGAATAGTGTTTCACTGGTGATCTCTACTTATGGATTGCCTAATAGTCAGACTCTTAGGGTTCATTTGAGTCTCAATGTTGGGGCTTCCTATGGATTGAGAACTAGGGATGAAACATTGGAGTGGATTTACGTGGAATGAGAAGCATGACTTCCAGACCGGTGACCATTTATAGGACTTCCAGATGTACTTCCCTAGAATACTTCTTTATAGCGATTGGAGGTGATTTTGGGTGAGCCCAGAGTTAGGACGAGTAACACCCTAGGGTGATGTAGCTTGATCAGATAAATTTCCAGTGCTGGTCGAATCTAGAATTGTAAAATGGGATTACATACCCATATAATGACTAAATGGTACATGACTTGAGTGGTATGACATCCAGCTCAATTCCCTTGCACAGGATGTCCAGGGGATTGGGATTACGGACCAACAGATCGACTACTGATGGATTTATATTATTTCATTCACCTTACTCATGTATTTTTATATTTATGTATATATGTTAATGTATGGGAATATACATATATACATATATAAATATAAATATACATGAATGCACTCACTCGGTTGACTAGGATCATGGACCCGGGGACTGACAATGGTTTCATTTTATTTATTTTATTTTTTATCTTTCTAGATGTGTCTTGGAAAGGCTGAGCATATTTGATTAGCATGCACTTATGAAAGCATTTATATGTTCTTTATTGGTGTTTCCTAATAATATTATTTCTCATCCCTATTCGTACACCTTAGTTTATGTGTAGATACTACGTATTGTTTTGAGGCTAAGCATGGATTGCATGGTGGTTAGGGATGAGGCCCAGTGTCACATGATCAAGCAGATCTGATCATGTAGATTCTTTTAATCGGGCTTGTGTAGTTCAACAGCTTATATAGATCAGGTATGTGTTCTAGATCATATTTAGTAGTAATGCGTTGTAATTTTATTTTAGTTTCCTGTAGTACTTTTGTATGTATGGTCGACCCAGTGGGTAACTAGTGTTTAATGACATAACTATTTTGGATTTTATAACATTTCATTTATTATTAAAACATTTTCTATTTCATTTCATTTACTGCTTCCACAATATTTTTATTTATCATTGTTTATGATACATAACTATTTCCACTTTTTATTACACTGATATAAGGAAATAATATACCAACTACCTCACCCTAGTAATTCATTTCTAGTTAGAAACCACTGGAGTATGGGGAGGCACACTTGAGGCCTTGTAATGATCTCGATCAGAGCACCAGTTTAGTGGAATATGGGTCAGGACATTACAAGGTGGTATCATAGGTGTTTCTTTTCCTATTGTATTACTATTTGGGATATGGTAGACAAGAGTTTTAGGAAATGTTTTAGAAGATGTGATGGATATCAGACTGGTGCATTGATAAAACTTGTTCCGATAATAATTCTTGGTATCCTGGGGTATGGGATTGCAATTTTATTATATGATGTTATTGTTTTACATGAATTTTTCTTCGAACGATGCATATTTTGTGAAGATGTAATAACTTATTATGGATTTATAGATCTTGGCCCATTTTTAAGAGTCTAAGGACTAATTTTGACTCTTGGACAGAAAAGGAAAGAGGTGTCTCATTCATAATATTTGGAAAGTAGTACTCATATGTTATAGGGGTGTTAGTGTGTGATTTTACTAATGAAAGAGGACAACTATTTAATGTGTAACAAAAATAAATTGTGTTTTATCATATAGGTTTTAGTGTAATTCTTCTCAATTTATCCTACTTTCACATATATATACATATATATCATCCTGATGGCATGTAATGTGGATTTACCTTGATGCATTTGGTGGTGAGACTGATGACTTAGTCCTTATGCATGGGAGGTGCAGTGACCTTGGTAGGTCAATCGGGAACATGATGACCATGTGTTAAACCCATCGTAGTTTATTTTTTTCTTATGTACAATTATTTGAAGTTTTAATAACAATCAGTATAGTATTTTCCTCCATAGTTTTGAATGACATTCTACTTAACTAATCTCATTTGTGGTCATTTAGTTGGATAACTAAGTATGATGCTGATAGGTACCATGGTGTTTCTTGTTAACTGTAACTCGAGGTGGAATTACTGTATATGGATGCTCGATGAGTGTCATTTCAGTATCTATTCTACATTGATATCGTGACCTTTTGGGAGAAGTTCTTCATGAGGATTCTCAGAGAGGAAGAGGGTGCTTATAAGCTGATGTTGACAGTTTTGAACCTCAATGGTTGCTATCATCTTTACCAAATTTTTAGGGGTTTTACTTTTTAGATAGGTGGTTAGAACTTGTGATGAAGTTGTGAGATTTGATCATTTGGGCCAGGTGGATGACTTAGAGACCCTTAGTTTTGACTCAAACCCTTATAGGTCAACATTTCATTTTTTTCAAGGGTAAACTACATGAAAGGTTGGCCCGAGGGTTATGGATTACTTTTTAGGTAGTTATCTTTGTAGAGACCCGAATCTTGACGTACATGGACATTACATTACTTTTTCGGAATACTCAATACATAATGAAAATAGACACACAAAGACCGTAATAGTTTAGTGTCTTTGGAAACTTGGAATATAATCTTTTAATCATGGTGAAAGATATTCAACATCTCCCATAAAGATCTTCCCCTTTTGTTTTCTTACCTAAAACCTTTCTTTATATCCTGGGGAAAAGAAAACATAAAAAGGGTGAGCTCAAATTCTCAGTAAGGGTAAGCATGGAGGAAATAAAACAAACCATATACATTTGAACATAAAAACATGAACATAATGTTTAAACATATAAATCTTGAGCAATGGCATAAATCTTGGAAGTACGTAAGGCATATATCATAAAGGAACATCAATCTTGATAAAATAGCATGGGAATAAATCATGTAATTGTGGAAACCATTCAGCACATGTCATGATTTCCATAGTAGACAAGGCATTGCTGCGAAGACCATCTTAGTGGACAAAGTCCCTTTCTGAATCGAGTTCACTCCTCGTTCTAGTCCTGTATTATTGAACCAGATTAACTTACCGTTCTAGACATGCCTATTTCATGAGATATAAATCTTTACCCAATGCATTGGATGGAGATATAGGTCCCACCCATCTCATAACGAAATCATTCTTACTTGTGCCAGAACATAAACATAAATCATTCATCATAACCCAAAGAATAAAATGGGTTTCATAAACATCATTCCATCATAACATAATCTATATAAAAGAAATGGATATCATTTCATAATAAGAAAAGTGAAACCATGTAAATCATAGAGACATTATACTTGAAACATACACATATGAAATAATGTCATCTTAGATGGAAGATGGTTTTGATAAAACACTTGAAATGAATTCTTGAGGAAAATATCCTTTCTTCTTAAAATCATTTTCTTTTCAAAAAATGTCATGCATTTTTAAAAGGAAAGGATTTTTTTGAAAATAGTCATGAAATCTTTTGGAGGAAGCTTCATGAAAATAAGGCTTTATAAAACCGTAAAAATCCTTTCATTCTGTATAAGTTAAAAAAATAGTTTTCTCATACTTTTGCTGGAAAAGTCAAAAAGCACCTCGTAACGTAAACAAAAGAAAGATTCCTTACATACCATGTAGTAAAAGTAAAAAATGGGTAAAAAAAACTTTAAACATACATGAAAACATTTCTAGAAAACATGTACATGGATAATAACAATAACCCTAGTAAATACTCACGAATAAACAATCACGGATAAAAACGATATTGGAAAAGATATCCATAACCTTATGTCCGATATTCTTCATATGTATTCGAAACTCCTGTATAATGATTTAAATAATGTCACTAACTTATTAAAGAATCATATTAATTGTTATTATATCATATATGGTTCACTTAGGTATTTATATTACCCGTTTATTTGTCAATTCCATGTTAAAGTAGCGTTTTGGGTAAAATTGTTTCACTTATCGCACGTGTTTGGACTTGTTGTTCTTGATATTATTACTTATATAACGATTTCCATAATTTCAGAATGTAAAAAATTATTTATATATAATAAATATTCAGCATATAAATATATATTATAGATTGATAAATTGAATGAAATACACCGTTCATGGAGACGGTAGGCCGTACGTACGCATGAACGCTGTTTTTGTTTCCTTATTGAATTGAATGGAATTAAGTAGATGACATACATATATATATACATAAATACAGTATCATTATTATGTCATATATCTCATTATTATTCATTGTATATACTCTATAATCATTCATGGATGGTTAACATGGAGAATGAATCTCATCGCGACGTGGAGACTGTAGTCCGTACGTACGCACGAGCGATGATATCATTCCCATGATCGTGGAATTGTATTGAAGTGTATCTATAATATTTAAAAATAAATATAACTTTACAATAATAATATATAGTTATTTATTTACACCATTATACCCTTCCAAGTAAGGTGATGGTCGAAAACAAATTACACCACGGCATGAAGATGGTATTCCGTACGTACGCACGCGCGGTGATTTTGTTTTCCGTAGGATGGATAGAAGGTGAAATAGGGTTGTTTAATATTTATAATAACATATAAGTATATAATTAATACTGATTTTATTACTTTATAATGAAACAACTAAATAACAAGAAGTTTAAGAAGAAAGAAACTTGAAAGAATCGTTAGAAGAGATTACCTCTTCTTTGACACACCTCCTTTAAACTTCTTCTTAAGGAAGTAGAGTTGGTATTTTGAGAAGAACCGAACCTCCAAAATGTTTCTAGGGAAGTGAAGAAGAGAAATGGGTTGGGGTTGCCCGAGATTCAAGGCTCAAAATGGTGTGAATAGAAGTGGGAAGTGGTTCCCTTTTTATAAGAGAGAAGAGGGACACCTTTGGAAATCTTAAAAATATTAATTTATAATAAATCTTACCCCACTTAAAAACCTCCAAAAATGAATCATATTTGAATATTAGATGATATAGGGTTTTAATCTAATCATACAATAAAATTTAGACATGTAGGGAATTTATTTTAAACATTATCAACTTGATTTATCCTTATTTAATCTATTAAATTTTATTTGTGGTAATAAGATTCTAAATTTTAGATTGTTATAAATAATTACTTATTTTCCATGAACTATCCATAATTATTTAATTTATGACATTTTAGAATATATAAAATTCAATTTATAATTTGTAAATATTTTTGTGATTTTTAAACAAATTAATAATATGTTATTTTTATAAAATAACGATAGTATCAATTTTGACACTATTCATTTATTTGAATTTAAATAAAATCCACACAGAGGATATATTCAAAATAAAATATTTAATAGGTTCCTAACATGTCATAGTAATCTAGAAAATTAATGGATCACATTAAATAGTTCATATAATATTTATTTTACTATTTGTAAAACCATTTATTTGATATTTCTCTTAATAAAATAATTACTACAACATTTTTGTATAATTATTAAATATACTTATTTGTTGCATAAAAAAAATACTAGGATGAAGATAAATATTATATATTTTATAAGAATACATTTAGTCGGATTTATCTTCTAAAACACTAAACTTTTAAAATGTTATATTTATTAAATTATGAAGGTGACAACTTTGACATTATTTAAAAAAAATAATATAAGTGTAATAATCACTTTTATAAGACTCCAAACGGTTATATATTATGTAATTGGATGATTATGGTGTAGATAGAAACTACCAATAAATGTTGGTCAGGTTTGTGGGCCTTTTAATGGGTATTATTATTTCTATAAAAACTATATTACTAATTTTTCACTTAATAAATAATTTCTGCATTATTAATGTATCACCATTAATGACAATTATTTAATCCCTAAAAATTCTAAATAAATTATCATAATGTAGATAATTTTATCAGATTTCTGGATACTATTCATGTTATGTTTTATAAAGTTTATAACTAAATTAAAATTATTATACTTATAAGATTTAAGAGAGTGACATGTTGTCACTTTATTTGGTTTTAATAATAATTAAATTATTTTCATGGTCAAAAGTCAATAAAATGAATCTAATCCGACCCTTAGGTGATATGTGTCGAATTTTAGCCATACAATAGAATTTTGTCATGTGTTACAGTAATTTTATAATATTATATTTACCTTTAATTACCCGATTTACCTTTAACTATGGTAAATAAAATTTACCATAGTTACTATTCATAATTTCCAAAAATAAAAAGTAGCCTATTAATATAATTTTGACCCACTAATTCCAAATATGGAATCTATTTTTTCAAATTCAATACACAGAAGTTGCAGAAATTAAATTAAAATTAATCTCGTTGTCGAATGAAAACAGGTTTTTGTTTAAAACATTGTAAAAGATTGAATTGATTTAACCTACGAATTCAATGTATAATCAATGATAATTACATACATTATATTAAATGGTAAAAATATATTCTATTTATACTTTAAAACCATTCAATATTATAATTTAACAATATAAATTATTATGATGAAAAAAGTTGTTTTTAATTAAAATATATCGTGCTTTTACTATTCATTAAAATATGAAAGTTATCAGAAAAATATCAAAACTTTATCCAATATAAATTTTTATATCCTGATTCAAAATAAGAAATTTATTTGGTAAAATTTTACTTATAAACTTTTCAAAATTTTTATTTAAAATGGGTGCGCCATCAAAAGGCCGCAAAAATGTATTTTTTGAAAAATACTTATTTTACCCGAAAAAAATTTATTTTGTTCTCATACAATGTTTTAGAAAATGTGTAAGATGAATAATAATGTTATAAAATTCAAAATATAGTTAATACTATTCGTAATGGCTAGTTTATAATAATATTATAACCATATATCGTTGTTTAGTGAAACCCGGTATTGCATCCAATACACGCTATCGAAGAAGGTCGCGATTGCGTGTAATGAAAGCCAAGTCAGGGTTTCGTGTAGTGAAAAACTCATTTGTTGTTGTGTATAAAAAAATACAACCATATTTCATTTATATATTGAATATATATATATACACACACTCAAAGTTGCGTAGAATAACAACTATCAAACAAACTTGAAATTGTGTGTAACACGATCCAAGAATAATGTTGCGTATACAGCAAGCTAATACAATATTGCGTATAGTGCAAGATAATATTGGTGTAGCATACAACAGAAGACATCAATGAAATTAAAAATAATATTTTTCATAAAATCTCGGGGTGTTACATTCTACCCCCCTTAAAATGAAATTCGCCCTCGAAATTCGTTGGGGTTATAAATGGTTTGCTACTTGAAAGTTTCTTAAATATAAACCCACATCATAAAAAGGAATACCAAAACTTATCTTTAAAAACTAACATATGAAATGTAATGGTTACCCAAATTAACTAATCCCTGGGTTTCCACATAGGAGAACATATGTGAAAATATGGATATGGAAGAGAAATCTAACCATCAAGTTCTGATGGAGAGTGGTAGAGGATATGGCTATGATAAATCAAACAGTCACAAAGCCATAAATTTGTGATGATCTAAGGGGCCATCTGATTCATCAGATATGAGGGAACTAGGACAACATTTTTGGTTTTCAAGATCATTTCTCTAAATTTGATGATTTAAAAGAAATACTTACATGATTTTTGTACAATCTCACTATAGGTCATTCCTTGGACAATTACCACTTCATATCTTAAATAAATGAAGTTGAATTTGTCATTCATGAAGTTTTTGCAGATCATGTGATAGAATGATGAGTCATTCCATCTATCTCAAACAAAATGTTAGAAAAAGTTATCAAATATACATAAGTCCATATATAGTGAGATTAATCATATATTGTTTCTAAAATGGACTTATACTTCATATATCATACCACTTAACTAATTTATACTAACCAAGGACTTCCTGTAGGCCAGTGGTATGCGATAAAGACCTGTTGCACTTCGGTTGTGGGTTTGATTCCCACATCCTTGCCCGACGCATTGGGTTGTCATCCATTCTGCAGGTTATCCTTTTTCTAAAACTATAATATCACAACATTTTAGAAATAAAAAAGTTATATCCTTAACCAATACTATATGATTTCCATTCCAACCTTTAGGCTTATCGAAAATACTTCTGTCCGATTACTAGAAATTTCATCTACCGAGCATGTGAATTCCTTCATTTGTCCCCCATATATCATAAGATATATGTTTTTGGTCACATTCCAAACATGTGAATACCTTAATAATGTATTCTTTTGAAATGTAAATTACCATAGAACCTTAGCGAAAACATGAATTCTGTCAAAAGTTAACTCTTTCCACATACTAAAATCCCAAATTTCGATATACTCAAACCGTGGTATCACTTTGTCCTTATATCAGTCGTGAGCTCATTAATACTATCAAACATTTCATTTTCTCCTTATCCCTTCATTATGCACATATCATCTTCTTTCCAAAAATATCTCAATCACTTTCCATGGTTACCGATGCCATATTCTTATGGAAAACCACAATAGACCAATATATAGATATTCCAATATACCATAAAAGTACCTCAACAACATTATTCTTGAATACCAATACTCTTCAAACCATCCTCTTCAATGATTGTCATGGAATAAATCCTTCCTTGATTTAGATGTAACCTCTTAGGTCTGGGCATTGAGTTGGGTAATGCCCATGTTCTCCACAGATAAGACATTGAACTCCATAACAGTCTGTCACTCTATGACCCTTCTCTCAACACAGATAACATATTCCCCTCCATTTGATGTATTCATCAAGGTTCTTATTCCCTTCTTTAGAAATCTCAATATTCTTTTATCTATGCTCCTCAACATACGAACATGCATAAAAGTCCATCTTTCTATTATTTGATGAATTGGGAATGCCACTAAAGTTCACCTTGTTAATCATATATCGTAATGTCTGATTCAGAATAATCATAATATCTGTCTCTCTAGGCATTACGCAATTTCGCTGCTCATAGTCACCAATTTGTCCATCGGATTCAATGTCAACCCAATTCCTTCCGGTTCCCTCCATTAACTAAAACCAGAAACCATTGTTTAAAAAACAGTTAAAATAATGAGGAACCACATAATCATAAAAAGTCACTTATAGGATGTATGAATTATGACACCTTCTTTAACCTATGATAGCTTAGGTTCACCCAAGGTTATTCATGATTGTCAACATAATTCTAGGACTATAAACAATAGTTATACTAAACCTTTGGGACATTACTAAACCTTAGAGACATCCTTAAACATACCTTATAAATATATCTAGGGATCTCACTAATGTTTTCCGATCCTAGATTCCAAAGGTTAACTAAACCTTTCCTCTGATACCAATTGTAGAGACCTGAAGCTTGACGTACATGGACATTACATTACTTTTTCGGAATACTTAATACATAAAAAAAACAGACACACAAGGACCGTAATAGTTTAATGTCTTTGGAAACTTGGAATATAATCTTCTAATCGTGGTGAAAGATCTTCAACAACTTCCATAAAGATATTCCCCTTTTGTTTTCTTACCTAAAACCTTTCTTTATATCCTGGGGAAAAGAAAACTTAAAAAGGGTGAGCACAAATTCTCAGTAAGGGTAAGCATGGAGGAAATAAAACAAACCATATACATTTGAACATAAAAACATGAACATAATGTTTAAACATCGCAATCTTGAGCAATGACATAAATCTTGGAAGTACGTAAGGAATATATCATAAAGGAAAATCAATCTTGACAAAATAGAATGGGAATAAATAATGTAATTGTGGCAACCATTCAGCACATGTTATGATTTACATAGTAGCCATGGCATTGCTGCAAAGACCATCTTAGTGGACAAAGTCCCTTTCTGAATCGAGTTCACTCCTCGTTCCAGTCCTGTATTAATGAAATCGGTTAACTTACCATTCCATCCATGTCTATATCATGAGATATAAATATTTACCCAATGCATTGGAGGGAGATATAGGTCTCACCCATCTCATAAAGAAATCATTCTTACTTGTGCCACAACATAAACATAAATCATTCATCATAACCCAAGGAATAAAATGGGTTTCATAAACATCATTCCATCATAACATAATCCATATAAAAGAAATGGATATCATTTCATTATAAGAAAAGTGAAACCATGTAAATCATAGAGACATTATACTTGAAACATACACATATGAAATAATGTCATCTTAGATGGAAGATGGTTTTGATAAAACACTTGAAATGAATTCTTGAGGAAAATATCCTTTCTTCTTAAAATCGTTTTCTTTTTAAAAAATGTCATGCATTTTTAAAAGAAAAGGATTTTGTTGAAAATAGTCATGAAATATTTTGGAGGAATCTTCATGAAAATAAGGCTTTATAAAACCGTTAAAATCCTTTCATTCCGTATAAGTTAAAAAAACAGTTTTCTCATACTTTTGCTGGAAAAGTCAAAAAGTACCTCGTAACGTAAACAAAAGAAAGATTCCTTACATACCATGTAGTAAAAGTAAAAAATGGGTAAAAAGGACTTTAAAAATACATGAATTTTTTTTAGAAAACATGGACATGGATGATAACAATAACCCTAGTAAATTCTTACGAATAAACAATCACGGATAAAAACGATATTGGAAAAGATATCCATAACCTTATGTCCGATATACTTCATATGTATTCGAACCTCCTGTATAATGATTTAAATAATGTCAATGACTTATTAAAGAATCATATTAATTGTTATTATATCATATATGGTTCACTTAGGTATTTATATTACCCGTTCATTTGTCAATTCCATGTTAAAGTAGCGTTTTGGGTAAAATTGTTTCAGTTATCGTACGTGTTTGGACTTGTTGTTCTTGATATTATTACTTATATCCTGATTTCCATAATTTCAGAATGTAAAACATGATTTATATATGATAAATATTCAGCATATAAATATATATTATAGATTGATAAATTGAATGAAATACACCGTTCATGGAGATGGTAGGCCGTACGTACGCATGAACACTGTTTTCGTTTCCTTATTGAATTAAATGGAATTAAGTAGATGAAATACATATATATATATATAAATAAATAAATAATCATTATTATGTCACATATATCATTATTATTCATTATATATACTCTATAATCATTCATGAATGGTTAACATGGAGAATGAATCTCATCGCGATGTGGAGACGGTAGTCCGTACGTATGCATGAGCGATGATATCATTCCCATGATCGTGGAATTGTATTGAAGCGTATGTATAATATTTAAAAATCAATATCTATTTAAAATAATCATATATAGTTATTTATTTACACCATTATACCCATCCAAGTAAGGTGGTGGTTGAAAACAGATTACACCACGGCGTGGAGACAGTATTCCGTACGTACGCACTCGCGGTGATTTCGTTTTCCGTAGGATGGATAGAAGGTGAAATAGGGTTGTTTAATATTTATAATAACATATCAGTATATAATTAATACTGATGTTATTACTTTATAATGAAACAACTAAATAAGAAGAAGTTGAAGAAGAAATAAACTTGAAAGAATTGTTAGAAGAGATTACCTCTTCTTTGACGCACCTCATTTAAACTTATTCTTAAGGAAGTAGAGTTGGTCTTTTGAGAAGAACATAACCTACAGAATTTTTATAGGGAAGTGGAGAAGAGAAATGGGCAGGGGTTGGCCGAGATTAAAGGCTTAAAAGGGTGTGAAGAGAAGTGGGAAGGGGTTCCCTTTATATAAGGGAGGAGAGGAGCACCTTTGGAAATCTTAATAAATATTAATTTATAATAAATCTAACCCCACTTAAAAACCTCAAAAAATGACTCATATTTGAATATTATATGATATAGGGTTGTAATATAATTATACAATAAAATTTAGACATGTAGGGAATTTATTTTAAACATTATCAACTTGATTTATCCTTATTTAATCTATTAAACTTTATTTGTGGTAATAAGATTCTAAATTTTATATTGTTATAAATAATTACTTATTTGATATGAACTATCCATAATTATATAATTTATGACATTTTAGACTATATAAAGTTCAATTTATATTTTTTAAATATTTTTGTGATTTTTAAACCAATTAATAATATGTTATTTTTATAAAATAACAATAGTGTCAATTTTGACACTATTCATTTATTTGAATTTAAATAAAATCCACACAGAGGATATATTAAAAATAAAATATTTAATAGGTTCCTAACATGTCATAGTATTCTAGAAAATTAGTTTATCACATTAAATAGTTCATATAATATTTATTTTACTATTTGTAAAACCATTTATTTGATATTGCTCTTAATAAAATAATTACTACAACATTTTTGTATAATTATTAAATATACTTATTTTTTGCATAAAAAAAATACTAGGATGAAGATAAATATTATATATTTCATAAGAATATATTTATTCAGATTTATATTCTAAAACACCAAACTTTTAAAATGTTATATTTATTAAATTATGAAGGTGACAACTTTAACATTATTTAAAAAAAATAATATAAGTGTCATAATCACTTTTATAAGACTCCAAACGGTTATATATTAGGTCATTGGATGATTATGGTGTAGATATACACTACAAATAAGTTTTGGTCAGGTTTGTGGGCCTTTTAATGGGTATTATTATTTCAATAAAAACTATATTACTGATTTTTCACTTAATAAATAATTTCTGCATTATTAATGTATCACCATTAATGACAATTATTTAATCCCTAAAAATTATAAATAAATTATCATGATGTATATAATTTTATCAGATTTCTGTAGAATATTCATGTTATATGTTTTATGAAGTTTATCACTAAATTAAAATTATTATACTTATAAGATTTAAGAGAGTGACATGTTGTCACTTTCTTTGGTTTTAATAATAATTAAATTATTTTCATGGTTAAAAGTCCATAAAATGAATCTAATCCGACCCTTAGGTGATATGTGTCAACTTTTAGCCATCCAATAGAATTTTGGCATGTGTTAGGGTAATTTTATAATATTATATTTACCTTTAATTACCCGATTTATCTTTAAATATGGTAAATAAAATTTACCGTAGTTACTATTCATAATTCCCAAAAATAAAAAGTAGCTTATTAACATAATTTTGACCCACTGATTCCAAATATGGAATCCATTTTTTCAAATTCAATACACAGATGTTTCAGAAATTAAATTAAAA
This sequence comes from Viscum album, assembly GCA_963277665.1. Classification (NCBI taxonomy): domain Eukaryota; kingdom Viridiplantae; phylum Streptophyta; class Magnoliopsida; order Santalales; family Viscaceae; genus Viscum; species Viscum album. Next base: position 66,643,257 of record OY728127.1, on the reverse strand, counting down.
TTAATCATGTTGTCGTATGAAAAGGGGTTTTTGTTTAAAACATTGTAAAAGATTGAATTGATTTAACTTACGAATTCAATGTAAAATAAATGATAATGACATAAATTATATTAAATGGTAAAAATATATTATAGTTATACTTTAAAACCGTTAAATATTATAATTTAACCATATAAATTATTACGATGAAAAAAGTTGTTTTTAATTAAAATATAGCGTGTTTTTACTATTCATTAAAATATGAAAGTTATCAGAAAAATATCAAAACTTTATACAATGTAAATTTTTATATCCTGATTCGAAAGAAGAAGTTTATTTTGTAAAATTTTACTTATAAAATTTTCAAAAATTTTATTTAAAATGGGTGCGCCATCAAAAGGCAGCAAAACTTCATTTTTTGAAAAATACTTATTTTACTCGAAAAAAATTATTTTGTTCTCATAAAATGTTCTAGAAAACGTGTAAGATGAATAATAATGTTATAAAACTAAAAATTTAGTTAATAATATTCATAACAACTAGTTTATAATAATATTATAACCATATATCGTTGTTTAGTGAAACCCGATATTGCGTACAACACACGCTGTCGAAGAAGGTCGCGATTGCGTGTAATGAAAGCCATGTCAGGGTTGCGTGTATTGAAAAACACCTTTGTTGTTGAGTATAAAAAAATACAACCATATTTCATTTATACATTGAATATATATATATATATATACAAACACACACTCAAAGTTGCGTAGAATAACAACTTTCAAACAAACTTGAAATTGTGTGTAACACGATCCAAGAATAATGTTGCGTATAGTGAAAGCTAATACGGTGTTTCATATAGCGCAAGATAATCTTGGTGTAGTGTACAACAGAAGACATCAATTAAATTAAAAAGAATATTTTTCATAAAATCTCGGGGTGTTACAATCTTGGTTATATTCTCATTTTGAGATCAAGCCACAATAGGTTATCATGTTTTACGATATAGGTATATTGACGCCTTCATCTTTTGAAAATAACCTAGGGTTTTGGGGTTAAAGAATGGCTTTGATGGGTAGAAATATTTTGGTTCTTGACCTGGTCAATCAACGTTTCCACTGTTTCTAATGTAATCAGAGTGCAGGTAGATACTTGTGACTGAAATGATGTTGTGTAATGGGAAATCATTGAATAAATCATAACATAAGTGAGGTACCTGAATTTTAAGAGTAGTTCCAAGAGAGTTTATTTCTTAATGAGATTGACATTACATGTAGCATAATTAGCTTAACTTTTTATATAATGACTCAATAGAGTATGATTTTGGTGATAATGGAACATTATAGTTCCACATGGTTCCATTAAATAATAAACAGGCGAGTGTCCGTGTGCGATCTGAGGACTAATGTTTTCAAATACTTTCCATGGGAATGGTTTCCCATGAGTTGTGTGGGAATAAGAAATGTCCCTCTTTGGTAGAGGATATATTGAAATGAATCAGGTACTATAGAACGGTTGACCCGTGGCAAGATCTAGACACACATTATTAGATGATGTGGTGTCAAGTGTTGGTTAATGGAAAGTGTATTCTATTTTTTGTGAGTGTGGATCAAGAGAGATGTACATGACTTTAGATGGAATATTAGTGTACTCTTAGTTGGATAAGATCACGATCTATCTTGATATCACCCTAAGTACACCGAGGGAGCATCGACTCTACACCGAGCTTATTTTCTTTTAAATATCTTTCCTGGCTAGTAATGTAAATTGTTGAGGTTGTGCGTGAGGAGCGGTATAAGGTAATCCATATGGTGGGGAGTGAACCATTGGCGTTTGGGGGTGTTTAACCTTGTTTTTGGTTGAAATTTGGAATTTTATGTGATCCATTGAGCTCATATTTAGGGTTTTAGATGATGATAAGTGTATTCTTATGGGGGAGGGGAGTACGATATTGTTTGTAGGGAAACAAATTCTTTTATAGAGTAGTTGATTATTCTATGAGACTGGTCATTAGATAGGAAAGAGAGCGTTTTTGTGAGGATGATCGGGTTGAGATCATGACTGATGGTTTTTCCACTAAGGATTCACAAGGATGATAAGGTTTAGGGTATGGAGATTGTAAGGACCCTATTTTTTATAGACTAGATATTTTGTGCATAAATTTGAATTTTTTATTTTAGATGCTTACGAGGGGTAAAATATTCTTTTCCTGTAGAATATAATTTCATATAATTATTATGACCACTCTTTTGGTCCTAGAATAGGGTATTTACCTTAATATAGGGGTTTGGTGTGTTTCTTAGCTAATTGATTTTTTTCCAAAAATAACAAATATATAACATTTAATTAGTTAAATATTAATTTATTCTCGTAGGTACTTTTAGTAATACCTATTTAAAAGAGTACAAATTGATATTTCATTACTACCATTGAGTTCAAAACAAGAAGTTTTTCCTAGGCGGGGTATAAACTTAGTTTGTGCGCTGGGGTTGGGCTGACCCCCCTTTTCGTTTTCTTTTATTTTTCTTTTCCTTTATTTTTCTCTTTTTTTTCTTCATTCTCCTTTGGATTTTTGTGTATTCCCCTTGTGGATTCAACTTCATGCAACTGAGAGAGAAAATAGGATAATGAGAGAGGGAGATATATATATAGGGAGGGGGAAGGAGGTACCACTACTAAGATTTGGATGCACCAGATCATCATGTGGTAACCTTGGATCATGGGAATCAGTGAAGCTTTGACATCTTTTTCCCAAAGGTATACTATTTTTAGGTTTCACCACAAATACACTTAGACTCATTGTTTTCAAGTTTCAAACCCATTATATGCTTTCCTAGGACCCCCTATGTCTAGATCTACTGTTTTTAGGGGAAAATGGGGCTTATGGGTGGTTTTAGGGATTTACCATTTAGAAATCCTAATCATATGATGTCTAGTTTAGGAGTACACATCGCATGTTCTTACTTTTCAAGGAAGATGATTTTTTAAAAGTACACTCCATGTATGGGTTATACACTTCATGTACTGGGACTCATACATATAGACAAGTACCTAACCATACAACCCATATTGGGGCACAAAGCCATGTAGAGTACATGTCCAGACCCTGTGTGTGTTGCACCCCATGTAAAGGTACACAACCAGGTGATATACATGGCTATACCATGTAAGGTACACAGGTAGGTAACCAATGTAGGGAACATGCTATGTACACGATCAACATGAAATGTGATTAGATTTTTACATGCCAAGTTTTACTATATTACACACCCAAGTGGGATCTTGAGGGTACATTCCATGTACTTAGGTATACATTCCATGTACTCCTCCCTTTCCACACTTTTTATGTTTTTCCTATTTTATGCCCTGAAGTCAGAACTGGACATAAGAGGTGTCCATTCTGGGTATTCTTCTATATAAATAAAGATGATGAAACATATGAAGTGATTTGATGAATCCTAAGGATTGTTTTGTGGATTTTTTATAGATAGTGATGTTCTTACTTTGGTAATCAAATTTAGTCATCTTCTGAGGGAGAGACATGAAAAGAGAATGACAGGTTTTGTGTTCTAAACAACCTATTTTTGAGACGTTGATATGATATGGTCCATGTAACATCTCCCATAATGAATTATGGTGTAGATTCTTCCTTGTGGACATCTCCATTGGATATGTTCCCCTTCTAGGCTAGGAGGTTGTGAGGTTAGTTTTTTTAGGATCCCCCATAGGATTCCTAAACATATATTTTGAAAATAGGATCATCAATAGGATGCCTCTATCTCTTTTATATTACCAAGGGTTCCATGTTGGATACCCTTTTATTATAGTCTAAGAAAAGGAATCCCTAGTAGGATCCACTTATTTGTATACCATTTTGAGGAATCCTGTATAGGATGCCTCTACTGCTTACTGCTCCGAGACCCCATGATGGATTCCACCCTTTAACTTTGATGCTAAGGATCCTGAGTAAGATTCCTTCAATTGTGTACACCTAGAGAATACCAAGTAGGATGCCTCTCTAGTTTTCTTTGACTTGAGGGACCTAGTGGGTTCCATAATGTTTGACTAATCCTGATCTAGTAGGTCAAGTTTGGATAGATATGGTAGCAAGTGTCACCTTAGAAACCATGCCAAACATGTAATTACATGGGGATATAATATTAATGTTCGATTTAGGTGTTCAAAAAATCTCATTATTTTATTTATACGTTCACATTTTTAATGCCCGTACAACAATTATTACCATAGGTACTTTCTGGACGATGGTTGATGAGGCTGACATGATGCATATTTATTTGTCTTTGGGATGCTCAGACATTGTTCTCATGACCCGTATTATTCATTTGTTGGGATGCCCAAATGTGATTTCATAGAATCTAGCTTCCAAGACATTATAACTATAGGTACTACCTAGGATCTAGTTATTGATCCTGTATATTTGATTATTATATTATTAGATATCCCAAGGTGGTTCTTGGAATCTATATTTTGTGCCTATTATTAAGATATTCAAGAATGAAGTCCCTAGTAATGATTATCTTGGATGATTACACTCTCTCGAGTGATGAGGATGATTCTTCTCTCCCATATTTTACATGTGATGATGATTATTGCACTCTACTCAATATGATTATACTCATGGATGATTATTCTCTCCCAAAATGATTACTTGACTGAAGTGTTGGACATGGAATTTCACATCTTTAGATACTTTTGGATGATTATTCTCTCTTGATTGTTAGACATGATTACACTCTCCATGATTAGATACATCTAAGGGTCGTAATATCATCTCACCAGTGATATATCCTTACATATTTCCTATGTGTTAGACCCTTATGGTTTATCATAATCTCATTGTCATGACCGCCTATGGACCAGTACTTATGGATCATACATTGGTTTAGATTTACATGGAATTAGTGGCATGATTTACATATTAGTGACCATTTATATGATGTCCATTTGTACATCCCTCAAATCCTTATTTATTGTGTTTGGAGGTCATTATGGGTAAGCCTAGGGTAAGGATGAGTATCCCCAGATGGTGGCATAGATTGGTCAGAGGCATTTTTAGTGTTGGTCGAAGTAGGTATTGTCGATTGGTATTACGAACCCATAGATATACTAAATGGTACATGGATTGAGTGGCATGACATCCCGATCAATTCCCATACTCATGATTTCCAAAAAAATGGGATTACAAACCCAAGGATTGATTGTTGATGGTTTTAAATTATTTCTTTCACATTATCATGTATATTCACATATATGTATATATGTATATGTATGGGAATATAAATATACACAAATATAAATATAAATATACATGAAGAAACTTTCCCAGTTGACCGGGATTACTAACCCATGGATCGATTACGGTTTCACGTTATTTATTTTTTATGTTTATATTTCTAGTTGTGTCTCATTTAGGTTGAGCATATTGCATTAACATTCAATTATGGTATAATTTAAAGGTTCATTATTGGGGTGAACTATTGAGATTATTTCTCATCCAAGTACATGAAACTCAGTGTGCGTGCAGACCTTATATATACTTTTTAGGTTGATCACAGATCGAATGGTAGTTGGGGATGAGGTCCAATGTTTCATTATTGAGAGGATCCACTCATGTAGATTCTTATGATTGGGTTGATTCAATTCAACAGTGTTTGGAGACCAATTATGTGGTCTAGATTGGAGTTATTAGTAGATTCTTGAACTTTTATTTTTGTTTCGTTTTTTACTCATGTATGTATGGTCATTCGAGTGGGTGACCAGTGTTGTATGACATAACTATTTGGGATTTTATAGAATTTCATTTGTTATTACAATATGTTCTATTTCATTTTATTTACTACTTCCATACTTTTTTTATTTACTACTGCGTATGATACTTAGCTATTTATTCTATCTTATTACTCTTATATGAGGGAATAGTCACCCCACCATCACACCCTAGGCCCTCAATATTAGTCAAAATCCTCTAGCATATGGCGATGTATGCTTGAGGCCTTGTAAAAAACCAGATCATAACACTAGTTTAGTGGCATCCAGGTCAAGAATTAAAAAGTGGTATTTGAGGCATTTATTTTTGTTGTTGAATTACTATTTACAATATTGTAGACATGAGTATTAGGAATGTGTCAGAACCTCTGATGGATATCAGACTGGTGCATCAATAACAAATTTTTAGGTAAAAATTTTTAGTTTCTAGGGGTATGGTATTTCTATTTTGATATGTGATGTTATATTTATATATGAATTTCACTTCGATCGATGCACATGTTGTGTGAATTTCATGATTTATTATGGATTTATGTCTCTTGGCCCCTTGGAAAGAGTCTTGGTACTGATTTTGACTATTTTCTGACAAAGGCTGGAGGTATCTCATGCATCATATTTGGTATGTATGATTCACATGTTATAGGCCATCTAGTGTGTAATTTTTCTAAAGATAGAGGCCAATTGTTTAAAGTGACAATAAAAAACTAAATGACATTTTTCCGTATATGGTACAGTTTCATTATAATCAATTGAGCATACTTATATATATATATTTTATTATAATGGAAGGTAATTTGGATCTACATTGAGGCATTTGGTGGTGAGGATGATGTCTCAGTCCTCATGAATGGGAGGTACAACAACCCAAATAGGTAGATAGGGCATATGATGCCCATGTATTGAATCCCTAGTAGGGTGTTGTTTCTTAGTTATGGTTATTTAAAGTGTTAGTAACAATCTATATAGTGTTTTCCTACATAGATTGGAATGAAATTTCACTTAACTAACCTTGTTTGTGGTTATCTAGTTATATCACTAAGTATGATGCTGATAAGTATCCATACATTTCTTATGAACTATAACTTGAGGGGGGTATTACCCTATATAGATTCCCGATGAGTGTAAGTTCAATATCTATTTTAGATTTATATCATGACCTCTAGGGAGAAGTTTATTAAGAGGATTCTTAGAGAGTATTTGGGCCCTTGTAGGCTGATGTAGTATGTTTTGACCCTTGTAGGTTATCGTGATTTTTACCTCCTTTGGATTGGATTGAAATTTGGGCTAGGTGGTTAGACCTTGTGACATAGTTGTGAGACTTGATTAATAGGTCTATGTGGGTAACCTAAAGAACATTAGTTTTGACTCATACCCTTGAAGGCATACATTTCCTTTTGGTCAATGGAAACCTATGTGAGAGGTTAGCACGAGGGTTATGAATGCCTTTTTAGGTAGTGATATTGTTTATACACTCATTTTGATATCAAGGCATAATAAGTTCTTGAGTTTTTGCGACATAGGGATGTTTATGCCTTTAGTTTTTGTAAATATCCAAGGGTTCTTGGGTATTAAGACTCGTTTCAATAGGAAAGACTTTTGGGTGCATGGATAAGTCGATAAGTGTTTATGATATTGCTAATATAGTCAGAGTACAGGTAGACTCTCATGAATGAAACAATGCCGAGTGATGGGTGTTCATGGTATAAATCATGGCCTATGTGAGGTTCCTAATTTTAAATAGGATTTCCAAGGGATATTCTGGCTTAATGAAGATGACATGTTGTGTAACATTATGAAATTACCCTTGTGTAGGATGACTCACTGGAGTATGATTTGACTGATAAAGTTACATATTGATTGTGAGTAGTGTCATTAAATCATAAATCTGTGAGTGGACATGTGAGAGATGAGGGATGATGTTTTAAAAGACATATCTTGGGAATGGTTTATTGGGATTTGTGTTGAAATGTGAAATATACCTCCATGGTAGAGGAGACATCAAAATGAATCTGGTACCATGGAACATTTGACCCATGGATGGAATTTGACATGAATTGTGAGAAGATGTAGTGTCGGGTGTTGTTTAAAGGCAGGTGTATCCTACTTTTTTGATAATGGATTAGTAGAGATGTGTATACCTTTTTATGGAATCTTAGTGTTCTCCTAGTTGGAGTCAATCGTGCTTTATTATGATATCACCCTAAGTACGCTGAGATTGAATTGTCTCTACGTCAAGATTATTTTCTTTTAAATATATTTTCTGGTTGATAAAGGAACCTGTTGAGGTTGCATTCAAGGAACAATATAAGGTAATCTATATGGTGGGAAGTGAACTGTTGGATATTTGGGGGTGGTGTCCTGCATTTTCCAATTAAATTTGGTGTTTTAAAAAAGTTTTTGAACTCACATTTTGTTTTTGAGATGATGATAAGGGTATTCCTATGGGGGGGGGGAGTACAAGATCAGTTATAGTAAAACGTATTCCTTGATGGAAGTGTTTTTAACTCTATGAGACTGGTTGTTGGATAGTCATGGGAGAGTGTTTATGAAGATACTCAAGTTGAGGGCATGGCTGCTGGTTTTTCCACCAAGGCTTATGAGTGATGAAAAGGTTTATAGTGGGGATATTATAAGGACCCGTGTTTTTCTAGACTATAAATTTTGAGCAAAAATTTGAAATTTTTCTTTCAGATGCTTATAAGGTATAAAATAGAATTTTTCTCATAGGATAGGACTTCAAATAAATTTTCTATCCACTCCAATGGTCCCATAATTGGGTGTTTACCCTAGGACAAGAGTTTGGTGGAATTCTGATCCATTCAAATTTTAGAGGAATGGTTAATATTTAATATTTAATTTATGAAATATTAATCTATTCGTGTAGGTTCATTCCAAGTTATATTTTGAATGGAGAATTATATTGAGATTTTTTCTCATATTTTGAGTTTTTAATGGGGAGTTTTGCCTAAGTGGGGCATAAACATAGTTTGGGAACCTGGTCTAGGCCATACCCCCTTTTCATTATCTTTTCAATTTATTTTCTTTTATATTTTGTTTTATTTTATTATTTCTACTTTGGATTCTCATGTACACCCCTTGTTTCTTCCCCTTCACATGAATGATAAATATAACATGATAGGTAGATACAGAGAGAGAGATGAAAAAAGAGGTACTACCATAAAGCTCGGGACATGTCAGATCATCTTACGATAGCCGTGGTCTAAGGAAATGGGAGAATCTTCAATAGATTCCACCCAAAGGTAGGAAAATTTTATGTTTTTCAAAAAATACACATATATTTATCATTTTCAAGTTTTAAAACCCCTTATATTTTTTCTTAGGACCCCTTGTAGGTCGATCTGCTGTTTTTGGGGGAAAATAAGGGTTTCAGGCGATTTGAGGGATTTCCCATTCTGAAATCTCGATCACACATCGTGTAGTTCAGGAACACATTCTGTGTGTTATTACTATTAGAGGATAATGTTCTTCTTAAAATTACATTCCATATATGGGGTATATACTCCGTGTACTATGACTCGACCTTGTGGTCGAGTACCTGACTAGACAACCCTTGTAGGTGCACATGACCATTTAGAGTACATATTCAGACCCCATGTGGGTTGCGTGACATGTAAAGGTACACTGTTAGGTGATATACATAGCCAAACCATGTAAGGTAAACATGAAGCTACCCTGTGTAGGGTACACATCATGTACATGATCAACACACCATATACTTGGGTGTTTACATGCCAAGTCTGGATGGAGTACACACCCAAGTGGGTTCTCGAGGGTACATGCTATGTACTAGGGTACACACACTGTGTACTCCTCCCTTGACACCATTTTTATCATTTTTCTGATTTTATGCCTAGAAGTTGGAATTGGACATAAGAGGATTCCCTTTTAGGTTGTTTTATGCAAAAATCTTGATGGTGAAACCCATGGAGTGATTTCAAGAATCCTAAGTGTTGTTATGAGTATTTTATCTAAATTAAGTGGTTCTTCCTCTGGTAATCAAATTCAGTCATCTCCTGAGAGAGAGAAATTAAAAGAGAATAATATTTTGGGTGTTCATGCCAACCTAGTTTGAGACTTTAATACAATATGGGCCATGATACATCTCCCATGATGAATTCTGGTGTAGCTTCTCCTCTATTGAAGTATCCCTTACGAGATTCCCCCTTTCTGGGCTAGGAGGTTGTGAGGTTATTTGTCTTCAAGGATCTCCCATAGGATGCCTCTGCTTATGCTTTGACAAGATGATCTTGGGTAGGATGACTTTATCTCCTTTTATAACCAAGGGCTCCATATAGGACACCCTTTTCTTATAGGATGACCCAAGGAATCCCTAGTAGGATCTCTTAACCTACGTACCATTCTAAGGATTCCCGTATATGAGGAATCTATTGCTTAATATTCAAGGATCCCATGTGGGATTCCTCCATTTACCTCCATTGCTAAGGATCCTGAGTAGGATGCCTTCACTTGTGTATAACTCAAGGATCCCAAGTTGGATACCACTTCAGTGTTTTGAAATGTTGGACCCAATGGGTGCCCTAATGTTTGACCAACCCTAAGCTAGTATGTTAGGTTTTAGTATATATATTAGTGAGTGTCACATTAGAACCCATACTGAATTTGTAAGACTATGGTTCTATGAAAATAGTGTTGGGTTGAGGAATTATTCCACCCTCACTCTTTTATTTATAAATTTACATGTTTATTTATTATATAATGATGATTACTAGAGGTACTTCTTGGTTGGTGGCTGATAAGCCTGACGTGATGGATCATTATTTCTCTCTGGGATGCCCGGGTATTATTCTTGGGATCCATCTTATTACTTTATTGGGATGCCTAGATGTGATTTTCTAGGATCCGACTCCAAGACATGTTATTTTGACATTTGTTTGTATACCCATAGGTATTTCCAAGGATATGGATGTTTAGCCTGTATATTTGATTATTATATTATTGGGATATCCAGTGGTTCTTCCTGAGATCTGGATTTTGAGCCTATGATTTTGATATATGGGCCTAAAATTCCTTGTAATGATACCTGTGGATGATTATGCTCTCATGAGTGATGAATATGATTATTGTCTCCTTTTTTTACATGTGATGAGTATGATTTAATTATCGTCAATTTGATTACACTCGTGGATGATTAGGCTCTCGTTGAATAATTACTTGACCATGGTTTTGGAAATGGGATTTCATTTCATTGGATACTCATAGATTATTATGCTCTCTTGAGTGATATAAATGATTATTTTCTCCTATATTAGAGACCTCTAGGGGTGGGCATGGTGTCTCATTGGTGAGATGTCCTTATTGATCACCTAAGAGTCATATGTTTAGGGTTTATCTGAGTCTCAATGTTGTGACCGCCTATGGACCAGGACCCAGGGATCATAAATTATACTGGATTTATTTGGAATGAGTGGAATGAATTCTAGGTTAGTGACCATTTGCAGGATGTCCAAATTTAATTCCTTGGAATCCTTATTTATAGTGATTGGAGGTGAGTACACGTGAGCCCAATGTTAGGATGAGTATCCCCCTATGGAAACATATCATTACTAGATACATTTTCGACACTAGTTGAGGAAGGTATTGATAATTGGGATTATAGAACCTTAGATTGACTAAATGGTACACTACTTGAGTGGTATGACACCCAACTCAATTTCCTTTCGTAGGATGTCCAAGAAATTAGTATTACGGACCCAAGGATTGAATGATAGTGGTTTTATATAATTTATTTCACCTTACTAATGTATATCCATATTTATTTGCATATGTATATGTATGGGAAGACACACACACACACACACACACAATTGACTCTTTCCAAATTGACCGGGATCATGGACCTTGGGATCGACTATGGTTTCATATTATTTATTTGATTTGTTAATATTTCTAGTTGTGTCTCAGTTAGACTGATCATATTTAATTAGCATGAACTTATCGAATCATTTATTGGTTCATCATTGTGATGGTCTAATAATATTATTTCTCACACCTATATGTTCACCATGATGTGTGTGCATACTTTATATATTCTTTCTAGGTTGAGCATGGATTGCATGGTAGCTAGTGGTGAGGACCGGTGTTGTGTCATCAAGTGAATCTTCTCATGTATATTCTTCTGATTAGGTTAGTACAATTTGATAGTGTCTGGATACTAGGTATGTGTTTTGAATTAGGGTTTTTAGTAGATCCTTGTACTTCTATTTAGGTTTCTTTTTGTACTCTGGTATGTATGGTTGCCCGAGTGGGTGATTAGTGTTGTATGACATCGACATTTGGGATTTTATATCATTTCATTTATTTTTATTACTTGTTCTATTTCTTTTTATTTACTGCTTCCACACTCTGTTTATCTACTATTGTGTATGATAATTATCCATTTACACCATTTTATTTCTTTAATATAAGGGCACAAACTCCCAACTATCACACCCTAGGACCTTTTCACTATTCAGAATCCTCTAGAATTCAGGGAGGAATTCTTGAGGCGTCATAAAAAACCTACTCGAAGCACCAGTTTAGTGGAATTTGATTCAGGATGTTACAATGTGGTTTTCACTTTTGATGAAATTGTAAAAGGAAAAATTATTGGACCTGGAAAAAATTTTAACTCTGAAACTTTCCTTATATCTAAAGTTTTATTCCTTGATGGTTTAAAATATAACATTTTTAGTATTTCTTAGTTTTGTAATAATTATTTTAAATTTTAATTTGAAAACAATTCTTATAATATTTATGATCACAAGTATACTTTAGTATTTTATACTTTCAGGAATAATAATGTTAATATCATAGATTTAGATTCTTTATTTTCTAATTTTTTTCTTGTTTAGTTACCTTTTATAAATAATCTTGGCTATGAAATAAGAGACTAAGACAATAAAATATAGACTCACTTAGAAATATAAATAATAAGGGTTTAGTCAAAGATCTACCTAATATAGAATTCTTTAAAAACAAAGTGTGCAATCCTTTTCCAAAGGGAAAGCAACAAAAAAATTTATTTCAAACCAAATAAAGTGGCCTCTAGATCTTAATCACTAGAATTGGTTCATATAAATTTATTTGGACTATCTAGAGTTTCTAGGTTAGCATTAAAACAATATGATTATTTTATTGTTGATGATTATTCAAGATATACATGGGAATTTTTCATTTCTCATAAGAGTGATGCTCTTACTTATTTTGAAAAATAGGAAAAGTTAGTAGAGAACCTTATTGGACTCTTTATAAAATCATTAAGAAGTGATCATAGACAAGAAATTTTGAATTTAGAGTTTGAATATCTATACTCACAATATTGTTCACACTTTGAACACCGAAAAAAATATGGTTGTTGTAAGGATAAATTGGTCTCTCTAATAAATTGCTCAGACTATACTTACTAAATATGACTTAACTATCTACTTTTAGGATTTGGTTATTAACAAATATTGTTATGTAATCGATAGAGTTCTTGTTAGACATATCTTGAAAAATACTCCATATGAATTATGGAATAGTAGAAAACCCAAAGTAGATTACTTTAACGATTTTTTAAGAAAATTTGAAATTTTAAATACAAAGGAGTACTTGGAAAAAATTTCACCCAAAAACTATGAAGGAATTTTTCTTTGTTACTTAACTACTTGTAAATATTATAGAGTCATTAAGAAAAAAATATAATTTTTTGGAAGAAAATATTCATGTCACTTTTGATTATACATATTCATATGAACTCAAACATTTCATAGAAGATCTTGAGTATGACATGTAAACTTTGAATATCAATAAAAACTCTAAATCTTCTGATCTTTCTATTAATTTACCTGATAAATCAACTAGTATATACTTTCAAATTCTTCTTGATCTAGAAGATTAATTGGAATAACCATGTACTTCAATTCTTAGAACCATTAGAACCCTAAAAGATCTTACCTGAGATTCTATTGTAGGATACCTAAAAAAAGGTAATAAAACCCAAGCATCTATAAGAAAATAGGTTAAACATAAAACCATATTTTCGAAGCTTGAATCTAAGAAAATCAATGAAGAAATCAATGATGAACATTGGGTAAACGCTATGCAAGAAGAACTGAATTAGTTTTAAAGAAATAATTTGTGGGAATTAGTTGATAAATTTAAAGAACTAATAACTATTAACACTATGTGGGTTTATAGAAACAAGGTTGATGAATCTAATAAGATTATTAGAACAAAATATAGATTGTTTTCACAAGGTTATAGTAAAGAAGAAGTTATTGACTATGAAGAAATTTTTTCACCAATATATAGACATTAATCCATAAAATACAAGTATATTATATTGCACATCTAAACTTAAAATTATATCAAATGGATGTCAAGAATTCCTTTCTAAATGGTTATATTATTGAGGTTGTTTTTATTGAAAACCCCCTAGATTTTCAAATCATAATTTTCAAAATCATTTTTTTAAATTAATTAAAGATTTATATGGTTTAAAATAAGATTTTAGAGCTTCTTATGGTTGGATCAGCACTTTTATTATTTCAAATAGTTTTAAAAAATGTTTTTATGACCCTACTCTATTTATTAAATGAATTTTAATGGATGTTTTAGTAGTTCAAATTTATATTGATGAATTTAGTTTTAGATCATCTAAACATTATTTGTGCACTAAATTTTAAGAACTTATTAAAAATGAATATAAAATGAGTTTAATGTGTAAATTAAAATTATTTCTTGGTTTTAAAATCATTGAAAATAAATAATGAATTATTTTAAATTAAAGTAAATACACAAAATATCTTTTAATTTTTTTTCTTGGATAACTAATAAGGAAGTTATACTCCAATGAGTACCACTTGTAAATTAGATATCAATGAAACTGAAAAACCATTTGATCAAAAAAATTATAGAGGTATAATTGGGAGTTTACATTAATTGAATCTTATCCAGCCTAATATTATGTTTAGTGTGTGTATGTCTATACAGTTTCAAGAAAACCCCATGGAATCACATTTAATTACTATTAAAATAATTTTCAAATATCTTAAAAATATAAATAATTTAGGGATGTTCTATTCTAGAAGAAAATATCTTAATTTAATAATATATTCAAATACTAATTTAAGTGTCTACAAGTTATATTTTAAAAGAAACCCAGGAACATGTCATCTTTGGGGAAAGTCTTTAGTTTTATTGTTTTGTAAGAAATATAATTCTGTTGAATTATCTACTATTGGATCTAAATATTTCGTTGAAGGAAGTTGTTGTGCAGAAATTCTATGAATGAAACACACTTTATTGGATTATGGATATCAATTCATACATTTCCCTGTAAATTGTTAGAATAAAATTGCTATTAATATTTCTAAAAAATCCAATATCTCACTCTGGGAAAAAGCACATTGATATAAGAAATCACTTTTCGATTGATCATTTTAAAAAATTAGATATTACTGTTGAATTCAATGGAACAAATCATCATCTTTCTCATATAATTACAAAGAAATTGGATTATGTGATATTAAATTATATCAGACATGATTTAGGAATTATAAACTATGTTTAATTTATTTAGTGATTATATTATTTTATATATATCTTTTCATATGTGTATAATTAATATGTAGTGAAAATTTATACATTTTATTTAAAGATACCATATGTATTTTTAATTATATTTTATTTTTGTTTCTCATGTGTTACTATATATACAAACCTATATGATTTTAATATCTTTAATGAGAATCAACATCATCACATCACTTTTAAAACATCAACCATACCCTTTCTTCAAACCTCCCTTTACTGAAACCCTAGACTTATAATATTTGACTCTCTATTGTGAGTATCAAAGATGAAGTGACCATTTGAAGAAGATTCTATTACAGCTTCTAGTGCTTCTAAAAGATCATATATGAGAACCAGTGGAACCATTTTGGACTGTAAATAAAGAGGATATCATAAGAACCATTATGGATGATCCAGAATGTGTGTTCTCCTAAAAGTTTTGGGATTAATGTTTTAATATAACACATAAAGAAGATTATGATAACTACCAAAACTCATATCTTGTAATTAATCCACATTTCAAGTTTGGGAATTATTTAGAAAAGTTAACTAGCGACATAACTCCTCAAAGGTCTGGTGCTATTAAGCTAATTGTTGACTACATGTTGTTGTCCAAGTTTATACAACATGCTATTTACCTTAGAAAGGGATATTTCAGCATGATTATGAATGAATAACTATTAATTCTATACCAGATGATTCATGGAATTCAAATCAATCAACATAGATATTTTCATGAGGCATATAGAAGAACTTAGCACATCATCTTCAAGATTTAATACGTTAGCTTAACCTAAGAACATGTCTTATCTTCTTTTTTCTAAAAGGATTATTCTAAAATGAGGGGAAAGTTAAGTTATTTATGTTGGTATCTACCTTTATAAAACATATATAAAAGGATGTAAATATTTTGGAATACTTGGTATAAAATATGGGTAGCTGATGAAGATAAGTTGCATGAGGATTTCAATCTTGTGAGAAACCCAACCCAAAATAGAGATTCCATAGATCCAAGATTGGATCCTGCAAATATAGTCTAGGTTGACTATTCATTTTATGAAAATGGTTTTCAAGACATAATGGATTTATTTGAATAAGTTAAGAGAGATTACGAAGAGAACTCATGATACTCTCCTGGTCCATATATTTCAAAAATTTTAAAAGTTTTGGTGGAAGTTAAACCTTTTAGAGAAGGAGTAGTAACTACTAAGGGAGAGAGAAATGTGATATCTTTAATCTTTGGAAAATTTATCACTAATTCTAAAAGTGATAATGAATCTTATCCAGTTAGATATATCCCCCAATGTTTGAGATAAGATAAACCACTATCTTTTATTCCACACATCATAGGGAATATTCTACACTAGATAAAAATTTAATTAATTTGTGTCTATATACTCCTACTAATGGTGGTCATAAGGATGGTGATGATGGTGATCATGATATAAATCCACCTAAGATAAAAGGCCATTTCATTTTAGCTGCTATAAACTTCCAGATACTATTATGCCAAGCCCTTCTTCACCAGTTCTAGAGGAACAATTTAGGCTTGATCCCTCTAATAATCTCCTAAAAATTTTGGATACTACTTCCTCTCCTGGACTTATCTCAAATTACCTTTTTAGGGAGACCTGATTTATGATTCTTCTCCCAAAAATTTGGTTGTGGTTATGGATAAATCAGACTATTCAATTAAATAATTTTGGAGACCTTTGAGTATCTTTTTAGATAATGAAGGATATGTGTTGATACCTTATGAGTATGAGTTCAATGAATATAGTTTTACCTTATTTCCTTAGGCTAAACATGAAGAACCATAATAAATTCCACTGCAATCAGCTACACGTACCTATGTTCCCTCTTTAGTTATCACTTATGATGATTTTATCCAGCATGAGAATTTTATTATAGAAGTATGGAAAAAATTGTTTCTGAGCTTTAACAGTACCAATGAGTATGATTGGAAAGAGGATGTTGCCTATACAATTAAAAGTGTTCGATCTCATATATATACTAATTTCATTCTCAAGATTGATTATAAGTCTTATGATATTAGGAGTTCTTGAATTATGATAGAATATTTTCAAGGAAAGATTGGATCTCTTCATGATGATTTGTTGGATATGATTGCTACAATGGAAAAAAGATACCTTTTAGTGATTAAAAGTCCTTCTAAACCTTCAGATTCTACTCCCACATCTATTTTTATGGATGAGGATCTGATCATAAGGACAGTACATGAGGAAATTTAGAGTATTGAAGAGAGTATTAAAGATATCATAAATTAAGTTCAGATGGATATGGATGCACATGGTGAGAATCTCTATGATATGGTTAAAGCTGAATATGTCAAGTCTTTGAAAGAAAAGGATATAATCAAGGTAGATATAAAGTATTATATTAATAGGATTTACACTAAGAAATATTTAAAAACTCAGTTTCAAACAATATAAAGGGACCTTAAGATTACTCTAGTAGTATCTTCTTTCAAAGGGATTATAGAGAAATTGTTGATTATAACACCCCTTTTAGATATGTTCATGTTATAGAATGATGAATTTATATAAATTAATGAGCATGGTAACAGAGTTGAAACAAATATTACCATTATCCTGAAGCCTTACATGTATGTTGAGAATGATCTAGTTCTTACACCTCCATTTCTACTTATAACTATTATCTCTTTGTCTACCCGAGCTACAACCACTATGTCTACTTCAGTTTTTATAGTTACCTCTTCACCAATTTCATCTAATCCTCCTGCTACACCTCCCCTAGGACCCTTTGGTCTCAACATTCCTTAGGCACTTGGATATATTAGGCCTATTTCCAAATACCTCATGATTCTAGAAGTGGATACTACACCTTACCCTATACCTCCTCCCACCCCTATCATTAGTAAATGAAAAGACCCGATTCATCCCTCGACTCTCCAAGAATCTGATTCCTATTATGATAAGGGATTCTGATAGGGCCTTATAATAAAATATTTTTAACTATGAATAAATATTTTTTTCTAAATATTGTATTTTTAATTTTATGCACTATATTTTCATATCTAACTATTTTTACTTTATCACCCTTTTTTTATTCTTTTTGATAATCTCAAAAGGGAGAAAAAAATATTGTATTTTGATTTCCCATGGTTAGTGTATTGTGTGTGTTTTTTAATTCCATGATTTGTGATAAAAAATGGTGATATAGTTAGACCAGTCAAGAAATTTCTTATTTTAATAATCATAAATCATGTTTATGTGTTTCAAATGTGTTTTGTGTTTTTTAGAAGTAAAATATCTATTCTGGGGAATTTAGAAAATGTTATAAAGTATTGGAATCACCGTAAATCCAAAGAATCCATACTACAGACTGTGAGTCCAGAGAAGAAAAATATCCCAAATTGTTAAATTGACTACATGAATACTCGATCAACTTATTAAAGTCATCTATGTAGATCAAATTCCATAAACAACTACAGTGACTATATAATCAATTCATCAACTGTAAATCTATCAGATCAACCATGATGGAAATATCAAAAAGTAATCAGGTTACTATCTATTTTTTCTCACAGAAACCATAGCTATGATGAATTTTTAAAAGGATTTGATTAAACACATGACAAGTGTATTAACCGCACACCTATTGGATTGACCCTGGAATATTTCTTACTGATTCTTATATCAATTATACAAACAGCCAAGCGACCAAATGGTTTTTCTATTTATCAAAAATATCACTAAGTCTTGGAGTGAGTGAACCATCAAATCAAATCTACCATGATTGTTTTCAGAATTTTACAAACTATTGAATCTACCATGAGATTCAAAGTGATCACTTGTTGAGTTAAAGTGAGCACATGGACAATTAAATTTGTGGCGAAGTGTTGAAGAGACCGTATGGACTTAAAGTGACCGCATATAATTTTTCAAAGTTTTAGATTGACTGTGAGTTCAAAATAAATCGACCATATGACATTTTAAGAAATTTTATCAAGTTTTTTGCTATGTGTTGGACTTACCATGGATGATATGACATGGCATACTTAAAGTGATCTTGTTTAAAAGTGGTTATTATATTTTAATATAATATATTCCAGCCAATTTCTACATAGAATTAAATGCTCATATAAAGACATTTAATGCACAAAAATTCCATTCCAAGTATTAGGATTTGTAATAATTCATATCCAACAAATATTGTTGGTGAAGATGTCTTTCTTATGGATGATTAAAATTAGAGAAAAATTTGATGGACACATACGTGTGACAACAAGCCTTTTTACAAATGTGAAAAAAGTAAACTAAAAAAAACTCTATTTCTTATCATAACTTTATTACAAGATATAATGATAACCTTTTGTATTATCATCTTATCATAAAACCTAAATGAAACATTGAAAAGAGAATAAAAATCTAGATAATATTAAAATATCAATATTATTCTACATCAAACACCTTCTTATTCATTTTTTCTCTGTTTTAGATTACCTTCAAGATATTATTTTATTACACTATATATTTATTATAACTTGATACTAGGATATATTAGAGAGTAATTTATACTCTCTATTATTCTTCCTTCATATTTGTACTCCCATGGAAAAAGTGGAAGAGACGGTGTATAATATTGGAGAACCTTGTGCACTATTGCTTATAAAACCCAATCCAAGTTGTGGATAAAGTTTGTTTAATTAATGTGTTTGGCAGTAGGAGACTACTAAATAGAGAGTATTAGGTATTATTTTGAGTTTGAACTTCTTTTTTTTTTATGCTTTTAAAGTATTCTTTACTCTATTTTAAAGCGGTTTTAAAATGTGTTTTAAAAAACTGTACCTTGATGGTTAGTTTTTACAAGTGATATTTCTAATATTTAATGAGTATATTAATATAAAAATATTAGTATAGTCATATGATTATTCTCACTAAGTTATTATTGAACTTTTGAGATGTTATTTTAAAGCATTAAATTATTTATACCTATAGTATTAATTAACTGGGCTATATATCAAACCAGGGGATTTAGTTTTAAATTGTTTTGAAATAGATTTTTTAATTGGAAACTCAATTAACCCCCTCTTGAGTTTTCCAATCTGACCAACAAGATTATATTTCACACCTAATAATAATATTTTATTTAATAATTTCCCAAAATTAATTATAATATTACTAAAGTGATTATAGGAAATGCGTCAATGATGATTAAAACTATCCTAAACATCCTAAAAAGTGAAAATAAACATGACACCCTTATCCACATTATTATTCTCCATATAAAATAATTTTATAGTTAAGAAAAAGTATTTGAAGGTATATATATATAGGTCTATCCAAGTAAATTTAATTAATTTATCAACCTCATATTTTGATCTCTCTCTCTCTCTCTCTTTTTAATTTTAACCTTTTTCAACCCAAGTTTCCTAGGTATAATCCTAACCTTCAATATTTTAATCAAAATTCAAACTACTTGCGTAATATTTATTTATCATCTTTCAAGTTTAAAATAGGAATTAAAATTTATCTATTTAATAACCACTCGATCAACCAAGCTTAGTTTATGAGAAAAATAAACGTATTCTTAATTAAATATCTTTACTTATAACATACATTACTTTATCCCCATATTAATTTTTTTTACAATAAATAGTTATATTTATTAGAAACATGTATCCCATATATATGATTTAAAATAAAGTGTTATTTCTATATAGTTTCCACCCAAAAATAAAAGAAAACACTATCACAAGAATTTTAATTAATAGAGGGAGAAAATAAATTAAATATCTAATTAAAATTAATATGGAAAGGGAAAAATTAAAATATTAGAGTAATCCAACCTCATTAATATGAAACTATTTCCTTGGTCTTTATTGGTGTAATTTTTTGAAATGTTCAAAAATGAATTGGGTTTTTAGAATTTTCAAAGGGGAGGCAAACATAATGGCAAGACTTTGAATTTCCTAGCCTACTCATGCTTAGATTCTTCATTCCTAGCCTCCTAGCACCTGGTCGCCTTGTGATTTACCTTATGATCACTTGTTACAATCACCTCACTAAGTAATATAAAGTGATTATGGATGGTAACACACTAGCCTAAGTGACCAACCACTATTTTCTTATAAAAAGGATCCCATACCTTCCATTTTGATAGGAATTTAGTTTCAAATTTAGAGATGGTGATTCCAATTATAATCAAGAGTGCCCAAGGATTGTGTTTGTGTGACCAAGACCTTAATTAATCCTTTAGGTGACTATTTTGGACAAAACCTTTGGTAAACGGTAGGAAATATTGTTATATTTTTTATTTCATGGTTTTGATAAGAAAAAAACTTTGTGCAATACCACTTCTCTCATACTCAACCATGTCTGGGGAAAATGAAACTTTCTATGGGCACCAAAATAAAACCAATTCACCCATGAAATCACTATTGAACCACTTGGGCTATAATTAAACCAATCCATATTTGGAGCAC
The DNA here is from genome assembly GCA_963277665.1 of Viscum album. Taxonomy (NCBI): domain Eukaryota; kingdom Viridiplantae; phylum Streptophyta; class Magnoliopsida; order Santalales; family Viscaceae; genus Viscum; species Viscum album. Next base: position 66,621,449 of record OY728127.1, on the reverse strand, counting down.
CACCGGGGAACCAATTCACCAATGTTGTCTCTAGAGAGCTGCTAGGGAACCAATTCACCTAGGTTATGCCAAAAACATCACTAAGGAACCAATTCACCAAATGTCCTCAAGAAGTGCACAAACATGGTGTGAATTCTCCCACATCCCTTACCCATGGTAATTCCAAGATTTAACAATCATAATCTCTAAATTCATTCAAAGAGTAATTATGCCCAGCCTTCAGGTCCATACATGGGAACCTCATACACCAATCCTAGCAACTTAGTCTACCCAATTTCCTAAATATCCAACCTTAGTTAAATTAATTTACATTCCTTAAAGACCCAAAATAACTTAAGGAAACACTTGTGACCAGGTCAAGACTCTTAAATTACCTCACTATCATTATTATATCTATATTCTATCCTCAAAGAACTGGTCCCATAAATGCCTCCTCCATTGCCACCCAATTTACATGACCAGTTCATTATTAACTATCTTATAGTCTCATTAAAACATGTATTACTTTGATAATGGGAATTTTGAATCCTATAAAACATTTCCTACTTTCTTTCCTCACTAACTATTTTAGTTTCCAAGATACATCAAATTATGTATTCCTTCAATATCCAGAATCTTCCATTTTCAAGGAAAAGTGAGATTATATTTATATTACACCTCCAAAAAAACTTGAATGGTTCATTCTTATAACACCCTGATATCTAAAATTATATTTTCCTTTAAAATATAATTTGTTCAATATCTTGTGGGGTGTACAACACCAAACCAAAAAAACCAAGGAGTAATATATAATCATTAAAATGTATCCATAGAATAAGGTGGTAAAAATAGGTGTTAAAAAATTATAAAATATATATAAAAATGAAAATAAAGGACCATATCAATTATAAGGCATTGATAAATTAAATTGTTATTTCTAAATTACTAATAAGTCTGATTTATGCTTTAAAATTTAAATTATCTAAAAATTGGATTTTTTTATGTTTCTTACGAAACTAAATAATTTTTAGATAACATATATTTTTTATATGAATAATATATTAACACCAATTTTTTATTAATTGATAGGAAAAAAGAAAAAGAACAATTAACATTTTTATAAAAAAATGTTATTTTCCTATGAAAAAAATTTTCATTATATTTTTATGTTTTTATTTAAAAGTTAAATTATAAATTCTATAATTTTAATGTGATAAAATAAAATTATTTTTTTATATTTATAATTTCAATATTATCTTAAGATGAATTTTTGTTATTTTTATGAAATATTTTATTTTTGGTGAAAAGTTTAAAATATATTTTTTATCAAAAATTTAATTTTTATGAAATTATCATTATATAAGAAAGAATATGAAGATTATAAAACCTTTTAATTGATCAAAGATGTATTTAACTAAAAATACTATACATTTTTAAATACCACTATGAATTTATAAAACTTATGTTTAACATTTCACAAACTTATGTAATATTTTCCATAAAAGAAACCATTTTTGGTCTTTTATTTTAATTAAATATTAACTAGTAAAATTCAGTTTTGGATTGATATTAAATCCAAATAAATTTTAATTTTTTATAAGAAACTAACTTATACAGTTCAAAACTAATACATTGATAATTTTATCATACAAAAAATATTTTTCTTAAAAATACACTTTTTATAAAAATAAGGATTTATACATTACACAAACTAATATTAAAACTATTTTTTCTTACACATATAAATTTTATATGATAAAATTGATTTTATATGTGGAATACATAGGTATAAAATATGTAATTAGGTCTATTTTAATTTTAAAAATTAAAAGTAAATTACAAAGGTAAATACAAGTTACCACGGTAAAACCAAAGTTGGTAAAAGTGAAAATTCTAATAGTAAAAGTCTTAAAACATATACAAAATATTTTTAAGAATGAATTATTGATGTATTATTAACCTAATCTAATACCAAACTCTGTTAGTTTCTTTTTTTTGGAGCCACATGACATGTGAAACATGTTCTCTCTTTATATTAATTTGAAATATTTATGAAAATTTAATTCTCACCACTTCTAGAAGGGTCCTCTCATTACCCATTAAATACTAACAAGTAATGTGGGAACTATAGGATAAAATATTATTGTAGTACCCCAACCTTTTCTCAATTAGGAAAATGAGTTGAAATTTTCGGGATGAAATTTTTTAAGGGTGGAAGAATGTAACAACCAAGAATTTTTAAATGATATTTTTTTTCTGGAATAAATGTTTTTTACATATTATATAGTATTATACATTTTCAAAATAAATAGAACCCATTTTTTATCTCCTTAACAATGATCTTTACATTTTTCAGTTATGAAAATGAATAAAATTCCAAACATTAGAACTGGACAAAAAAATAAAATAAAATAGAACAACTAAAATGGGAAAGTAAGGGTCACCCCAATCAACTAGATTCATTACCACCACTAAAATTTTTATTTAAATGAAAAAAAATATTATTAAACAAATCAAAATCTTATTAAAATGAAAATATAACCATAAGATAAATATTAGTGAATTTTGATTGAAAATGAATTGGGATTTATTGGGTATAAAGGGAAATGTGACTATTGGGATTCGACCATTATATGAAAATTGGAAACTATACACTATTTTATAATTTTACCATTATAATTAGTTTTTATAAGTAGTAATGAAAAATTCTAATTTATACAAAAAATAGAATTGCTGGCCACAACTAGTAGAGTCATGCCATTTGAAGCCCATTTTTCAGAACTTGGGAGGGTGGTATCATCATAGGGGTTCATCCTTGATCAATCACAATCCGAGATTCAACAAGTTCAGCTTTAATGAAATCACATGTTTTAGATATTCAAGTTAGTAGATATTACCACTCAGTCGATGTTAGAAGAGGCACCCTATAAAACTACCACCATCTCACACCATACCCTTTGGAGTAAAAAGGGGTTATGTGTCCAGACCTTAGTGTAACTTCTTTTGTATAAATAAAGTGTTTATTCAATAAATTTTTCTTAATAATAGTTTTTTGTAATAAAATATATGTTTAATTGAGAAGGATTTGATAATTTTATTTTTGGATGCAAATAAAACGAAATTATTTTTTTCAAGAAAATATGTATAATTTTAATATATACACTAAGGTATTATGAATATTATTTTTTAATAGTATTTAAAAACACTTTTATTTAAATAATAAATAATTAAATAATTTTATAAAGTCTTAGAATTTTTTATAAATGTCAAAAATGTGATTATGCCCTAAAAACTACTTTTTTAATAAATATAGTTTTTTATATTTAAAAATTAAAAATTTCATATTTATTGAATTTTTTTTATAAAATAAACATTATTCTTCAAAAAATCACATCAAAATTAGTTTAGTATAAATTTATGAGAATTTTCTAAATTACTTTATTTTTTCAAGAATAGTAAAAAATTAAGTTTTAGGGTTTCAGTATATTTTGTGGCATCATATTTGTGTCATAATGTTTTAATAAATAATTAAACACAATCTATGACAAAAAATATATTATTTTATTAATATAAATTATTTTAATATATTTTATTCATTTTTTAATCCTATAAGTTACTTTCTAAAGTCCAAAAATAAAAATTTGATTTTTAAAACCTTACTTTGTGGAATATTTACTTTTACATGAAAAAATAAGTATTTAAAAATGCAGTTCGGTTTTGGTGGATAAAAATAATTTAAAATGTGGCCTAAATTTCCAATAACATGAGAAAAAACCATGGGTAATCCAATGTTTTTTCATTTTCCAAAACCTAGTTTTCCAAGACCTATATTTGGAAATTATCAAACAATTCCTCCAATTATCCTATAAACACCCACCCATTTCTCTATTTACATTCACTCACAATCCATTATCCATGAATTTTTGCTAATTTTTCCTCTTAAGGTGTCCCCCCAAGGTGTCCTCAAGCACCCAAGGTTCCATCCTCATGTTGTAGGAACAACTCTTTAGCGTAAGGGAAATCTTTACTTCCCGTTTACATTTAAGATTCATTTTTATAACAATTATTCAAATTCTAAGAAAATTAATTTTTACCAATTTATATTGTCCCAATATAGTATTAATATTCTTTTATGAATGGTAGACTATTGTCCTTTATAATTTTACCATCTTCTAAAACCATTTTTATACAAGTCTTGTTACCGAAATTTATTCTCAAATTTTCCTCTTTTACACGAGTAATCTCATTTAATTTTTTTTTGAATACCCAAAACTATTTTCCTTTTAGTGTCTATTAAAATATAATTTATAATGGAATTTTAATTTATGGATATGAATATATGAAATTTACATATCCTCTTGTTGGTTTAAAATGTTGCAATGATCATGTCTTTATGTTCTTTTGCAAGGAAATATTTTTGATAAGAAACCCATTATTTATTCTCCCTGGGTTATTAATGAAATGATTTATTATTATATATATAGATCAAATTAAATTAATACATATAAAGGGTGTTCTTTGATAGTGATATAATGAATTGGGTAAAGAATTTAATCTCTAGAGATGACATGTTTTACGATACCATAGTGAATAACCTTGGAAATATTCATTTACGACACCTTTGTGATTATCCTTGGAGATGTGATTATGAATGCTTAATTTAAATTTTGTATCAACATTTCTACGTTATGATTCGTATTCTTTATATTATAATATGACTCCTACTCGTGCATAATCATCATGCCTCTTGGTTGGAGTGGATACTCAAGAGGGGGGGGGGGTCGAATTGAGTTCCAATTAAAATTTCTGTTAAAAAGATTCTTATTAAAGATCCCCCAAATTGAATAAAAATTAAACTGTAGTGAATTTATAAAGATTGTAAGTTTTCAATTAGTTTCTCAAAATATTGATTATTTCTCAGTTAACTCAATCTGAAGATTAGTTAACTTTTGAAACTAACTTAATGACTAACAAAAGTTATAAAGACTTGCTAGTTTAACTATTAGAGTTACTTTAAAATAGTTTTATATTTCAAAGTACTTAGCAGCAGAATATTCAATATACTTTAAAACAAATTAAATAAGTGAATCATCTTTAACCAAGAGGTTTAGTCTCAAGCCAAGACTTAGTCCTCTCAAACAATTTATGTAAATTTTGATGCACACCCTGAACCGGGGTTAAAAAACAGTATAGAGACTGTCTAGGTCCAATGACCTCTACCACAATTCTACATTGGACAGAAAACAATAGCACATAGGCTATCCGGGTCACACTTTACCTCTACCACTATCCACTATGGGAACTATATAGTATGGGAGAGATTGAGTGAGGACTTATAAATCCTCTAGTTCAGCACACAAGTCAGTGTATGTATGGAATATACAGAGTACACACACTGCTCAAAAGTAAGTAAAATAATCACTAAGAGAGAGTAGATATGAGTTTAGAATGATCTAGTGATTTGAAGTGTAGCTCTAGACTCCTTTTGATTAATTACAAATTCTTCTGAGTCCTTCTCTAGTTTTTGTCTAAAAAATAGAGTGTCGTTTGCTTCCTTGACTTTCAGGTTCAGCTTGACCAGCTTGAGTGCATGAAGAGCTTGTTGTAGTTCTTCACTCATTGACTAAAGTTCAACTTGTGTTCTCTTTTTGTATCAATGGCCTCATGTATGTCCATTGTTATTCAAGTAAGAGAGTGAAAATATATCTCCTCTTTATTGTGTATATGTGTATACCTTTTAGTGTATATGAACTCTCCTACACTTTGTGTCTTCAAAGTTCCCTCTTATATCTTCAGCTCTGACAATGGGAATGATTACCTTTTTACAAGTAGGAGGTACGGTTCCTGAAATTCCAACAACTGTCATTGATTAATAGCAGGTGCATTAAAATCATCAAATATGACCGTTTCTAAATAAACAAATAGAAATAGAGTTTAGAGAACAGTGACTGGTTTCCATCGGTAGCTGTTACTCCTCACGATAGGTGTTACTCCTTGTAACCGTATCTTCTTGTATTACTCGGTGACTCATTGCATCAGTGGACTTCTTTCGGTAGACTTATAATGGTGGAATTTGTATCAGTAGATGCCTTGTATCGGTAGACTTTGCCTATCTGTTTTTATCGGTAGGTCTCTGTGTAGTGGTGAGATCCTATCAGTAGCTCTTTGTTCTTGTAATGGTAAATCCTTGTATTGGTAGACTTGAGTAGCAATGAATTACTTATACCGGTGGACTTCATAATGGTAGACTTGCATACCGGTAGACTTACTCTAATGGTAGCTCATATCGGTAGACTTTTTCTTTCTGTTTGTATCAGTAGGTCTGTATTAGTCGACTTGTGCATAACGGTAGACTTGTTCTATCAGTATCTCTTCTTCTATTGGTATATGTTATGCATATCAATGACCTTAACCATATCAGTAGACTTCTGTACCGGTGTACTTAGTTTTATCAGTACCTGTGTATCTGTTTGTATCCGTAGAATTATTCTGTCTATATCAGTTAACTTCATACCAGTGGACTTAACACTTATCTATTCTATGCAAAACATGTCCAGATTGAGTTAGAACTACTTCAAAGCATTTATAAACATTGGTTATCATACTCCAATGATTATTTTTATATGTTTATCAACTTAATAATAGAATATCATAGATTTAAAGAATTAATATATAGATAAACATCATTTGGGATTATCACAAGATATTGAAGCATAATTGGGATTATCAAAACAGGCGAGGTCAACAATCTCTCCATTTTTGATAATCACAACTTATGGTATTGTAATCCAAAATTATCATTGGTGTATTAGTATGAAATATAATGGTTCTTATTTCTCAGTGTGAGTAATGAAATTTTTAAATGCGATATTTTAAAAGAATATCAGAGGATATAGCATTAAATGCAATTGTATCAGCGGTACTGATAAAAACAATGTTCTAGAGTTATAAAACAAATGTATTAGAGAAAATATTATTAGATGAAAATGTATCATAGGTATGAAACAACTGTATGAGAGATATACAACACATATATCATAGATAAAATATATATGTATATATAAAATATAAAATAATAATAATAAAAAATAAAACAAATGTACCAGAGGGAAATGTATTATTCTCATAAAAAAATGTATTATATCTCCCCTGTTATAGTATTTTAAAAAAAGCATTATATCTCCCCAGTTATATTTTTTTCTCCCCCTTTGGGATTAGAAAAAAGTTGGATAGAAAGGAATGAGAGAAGTAGCAGAAGGTAAAAGAGAATGAAATCATTGATATATTCCTTGATGCAAAAATACATAGAAATAAAAATGTGAAAAAAAGAATGCACGATATTCCTATCAAAGATCCTATCCAGTAATCAATCCACCTCCTCAGCATGAGATTTTTCCTTGGTATCATAAGAGGATTCAGGTGTGGTTGAGGCAGGTGAAGGCTTCGGAATACCAGAGATAATTAGTGGAGGCTGAGACACTTAGACAATTCCTGACCTATATTGTGTAGCTCTCTGGGTGATCATAGAATTGAGGCTTCGAATGGCTTGGGTTGGAGTCATCTGAGGAATTGAGGTAGACTGGGCAGAAGGGGGTAGGGCTGGAGGTACAATGATAGGGGTGCTGTCTACATGCAAGAATAGTAGCAACATATTCCTAAAGTACATAATGATTTATCCTCCTCTCTCCATAGAAGAAATGAAATCATCCTTGTTCTCTATGAATTTATCCAAGGTTGGAGTCAGTTCCCTGATTTTGCTTACTTGTTCTCTGAAGCCTTGATTGACAGGAGGTAATTTCTGATTTTCCAAAAGAAGTTTGAAATGGTTGGTCAACTGATGCTTGGTGTACACTTTCTAGAAATAAGGATCAAATTTATCCTTTACTTCTTTCTGAGAGGAAAAAGCTTCTCTCATATAATCTTGAACAATTTTCATGATATCTCTATTGGTAGTTACCACCTAGGTCAGGGCAGATGAGTCCACAGAGCCACTGTTTGATGCTGAACCAAGCTCCTCTTTCATCAAAGCTCGAATCTGATCCAACCCTACTGAAGGTCTGGAAGCAAGAGAACTAATAGAAAAAGTCACAGTTTCCTTGAAACTTTTAGTCAGCCCACTGATAATATTTTTCACTTCCAAATCCTGGGTGCTAACATGCTTCTATATGGAATGCTTAAATTCTTCAAAAACTGATACCATCTGGCTAACTACACTCTTCAAAAAAGCCGAATCCTTGTCTGCTTGAGATTTAGAACTCATATAGGATTCCAGAGAGACAATTGATTTCTTTAAAAATTGAACATCCTCTACCAAGCTCGACACTTGATTCTGGAAAACTGTGACTTCATCCACCGTATCTGCCACAGAGGTTGACACACTACAACCAAGAGAGAGTTCAAATGATTTTTCCATGTTGGTCAGCTCCTCAAGAAAACAATTCTTTAATTCCAAAATAGATGTATTCAAAGACTCTTTCATCTCATACTTTAAAGACTCAAAGTCAGCCATGGTTACTATATTCACAGGCACAAAAACAGGTTCTCTTTCTGACACAAAACTATCCACAGAGGAATTCATAATAGATTGAATGGATTAAATCAGCAAAGTTTCCATTCTCCTTACTTCTTACACAAAGATGGCCTTTAGATCAGACTTTAACTGATCCATATCATATTTTCTGACTACATACTCAGGTAATAACTCCGAGAGAATATCATAATTGACTTTAGGTCTACTGAGGGATTCCTCATTATCAGAGTCCAGATAATCCAATCCACAAACCACAAAACCTGGGTCTACTGCCCTGTCTTCAATTCCATCATCTACTGAAACACTGCCAAGTCTAGTTGGATGCTCCCCCTCAACCAGTGCATTATCCTATATATAAATATCACCCTCATCAACTTGGTCTTCCTTAGAAGAATCTTCTACAACCATCTCCATTTCCCTAACGACAGGAGGCTCCTCCGGAATAGGAGCAGGTCTATCTACTTCAACAATAATAGCCTCTAAAGGCAGAACTGAACTTCCAATTAAAGGACTCAAACTTAAGGTGGCAGAAGCAGATACTTCAGTTCCATATTCAGTTTCTTCTTCCTCATTCTCTGGGGCAACCTCTTCCTGATCTATTCTCTACTGGTCTTCCTCATCCACAGGTGCCTCCCCACTGCTTACTCCCAAAACAGTTTCCATACTATGTAGGTTCAAAGAAGCATTTTCCTTTTCTTGTGATACAATTTTAGGAGTTGGGCTAGGAGGAAAGTCCGGATCTCCTCCATCTGCTGCAGAGGAATCCTCCTCAACTGAATCATCACTATACTGTGGCTCCTCCTCATCAGGTCTTAGACCTGGATCTCTCTTATATTTTGGTCTATTTGGATGATCAACTGGATTGAACTTTTCATATGTCTTCTCATCATCAGTAACCCACTGCCTTCTCCATGGGTTCCATCTAATCTTCATGTACTTAAATACTGTGCTAGTGATACCAAAATTATTCCTTACCACCACCATCTCATCCCGAGATTCAACAACCCATTTTACTTTAATCATAACCGAAATCAATTTGGCAAATAATAATGAATTGGTTTTTGATTTGGGTCTGGTCATATCCTCTATTTGATTCATTAACAGCCAGCACAGATTCACCTTCACACCATGCGTTAATAGATGCAACAAATAAATATCTTGATACTTTAGATTTGAAAAGTCACCTATCCTTGGACTTAGCACATGTTGAATAAATTTTAACAACAATCTATTTTCCCCATCCATCTCAGCAGCCACTACTTTCCTAGGAGTTCCATCTCCTGCCAACTCTTCTAAGGCAGTTTCATAGTCAAATATGTCACTGGTAGGAGGTACTATCTTCAATGAATACCCAAATACTCCTTCATGTGGTACCTTCATACATTCACCCCATTCAATGGATGAAAAACTATTTCCTTTCCATTTACCAATGAAACCATTATATTCTCCTTATCAGATTTCTCAAAGTGCGCAAAAGCATAAAACTATTTTATCACCTTAGGATAATAAGGACCATTGTTGTTTGTGAAACATTCTATCCATATATGCTTCTCCAATATTCTTAGGGTCAGCGATTTTCATGGAAAAATCCATTCTGCACACAGCTCTTTATAGATTACAATTTCTCTATTTTGCAAGTGCGGGTTCAATGGATGCCTCCCTAACCTTGTTTTAATGACGCTGCTACTTGATTTAGGTCCTATCTTCTATTTCTTCTCATTCGACTCCTCAAATTCATCTATGAAAATCAGAAGTTTGGTTTTTTCCATCTCTGGATTGAAGAACTCAGGGGTTTCACAAGATTCATGGATTCAAGGAGTTGGGTTTGATAGAGGAGAGTTCGGTGGATTAAGAAGTAACTAAGATTTAGTTTTTATCATTTAGGAATCATATAATAAATAAATAAAACATAATAAGTAAAGTATAAATGATAGAGATTCCAGTAGCTAAAGACAGAGTTTAAAAACAACGCAAACTTAACGGTAGGGTATACTGTTGAGAATTCCTAATGGTGAGATATTCTTATCGGTGAGGTCCACTAACAGTGAGATATAATGGTGAGGTTCATACTGGTGAGATATAACAGAGAGTTATTATAGCGGTGATGTGTAATAGTGAGGTATTCTAACAGTGAGGTTTACTAACAATGAGGTATATCGGTGAGGTTCATTAATAGTGAGGTATATCGGTGAGGTTTATAATGCACATAGTATATCATTCCCAATTCATGTCTAATGTACCTTAACCTATCCAAACTTAAGGTCTTGGTGAAAATATCAGCTAATTGATGTTCAATACCTATAAATTCAAGAGTAATATCACCCTTTTGGTAATGATCTCTCAAAAAATGGGGCCTTATATTATTGTGTTTGGTCCTAGAGTGAGACACATGATTATTAGAGATGTTCATTGCACCAGTGTTATCACATTTTATTGAGACATGTTTAAAATCATATCCATAGTCCAACAAAGTATGATTCATCCACAGAATTTGTGAACAACAACTACCAGCAGCTATATACTCTACTTCAGCATTAGATAATGAAACATAATTCTAATTTTTACTACAACGTGATACTAGGGACTTACCAAGAATATGAAATGTTCTAGAAGTGATCTTTCTATCTAACTTGCTTCGAGCAAAGTCAGCATCTGAATAACTTATTAAATCAAAAGATTGTCCTTTTGAATAAAACAAACCTAAATTTTTAGTCTGTTTAAGATATTTAAAAATTCTTTTAACTGCAAGAAAATGTGACTCTTTTGGATTAGCTTGAAATATTGCACACATACATACACTAAAAATAATATCTGATTGACCAGAAGTAAGGTAAAGTAGAGTTCCAATCACACCTCTATAATTTGTTTGATCAACTGGTTTCCCAGATTCATCAATGTACAACTTACAGGTGGTACTCATGGTTGTATCACTTTCCTTAATACTATCCAAACCAAAACATTATAAAATATCCTTTGTTTATTTACTTTGATTTAAAATAATACCATTTTCATTTTGAAAAACTTGAAATCCAAGAAAATATTTGAGTTCTCCCATTAAACTCATTTCAAATTCATTTTTCATACTCTTTGAAAAATCAATACACAAATCATTTTTAGAAGATCCAAAAATAATATCATCAACATAGATTTGTATTATCAAAACATCTTTATAAATTCCTTTGATAAAGAGAGTTGGATCAGCAATCCCTTTAGAAAAATCTTTTGAAATAAGAAAATTACTAAGTCTATCATACCAAGATCTTGGAGATTTTTTCAAACCATATAAAGCTTTATAAAGCTTAAAAACTCGATTTGGAAAATGGGGATTAGTAAATCCAGGTGGTTGTTCAACAAAAACTTCTTCAATTATAAAAACATTTAAAAAAGAACTTTTGACATCCATTTGATATAACTTGAAATTCAAATGAGTAGCATAGGCAAGTAGAATCCTAATAGCTTCTAATCTAGATACAAGAGAAAAGGTTTCCTCATAGTCTATTCCTTCCTATTGACTATACCCTTGTGAAACTAGCCTTGATTTGTTCCTAACTATGTTTCCTGATTCATCAAATTTATTTATAAAAACCCATTTAGTGCCTATGGTCAAGGTTTCCTTAGGTTTATCAACTAATTCCCAGACTTTGTTTCTTTCAACTGATTTAATTCTTCTTGCATATCCATTTCCCAAAATTCATCATTGATTGCATCATTGATATTTTTAGGTTCTAACTGTGAAAGAAAGGCTTGATGTTCAACCTGGTTTCTTATAAAATCTCTAGTCTGTGTCCCTTTATCAAGATTACCAACAACAACATCTAAATGATGATTCTTTAGAATCCTAGTTGATCTTGTAAAGGTGGGACTAGAAATTTCAGGTTCTTCTCTAGGTTCGGGTTCACCAGAAGTAGATTCTGGAATATGTCTAGTACTGGTTGTTTTTACGATAGGTTTATTGATTTTATCATTAAGGTCCAGAATAGATAAAATCTTCTTCATGATTTTCAAGAGAAGACTTAGGTTCATGTGGATCAGTTTCATCAAATTTGATGTGAACATATTATTCTATAGATTTGGTTCTTTTATTAAAAACTCTTTAGGATTTTCTAAATATAGAATATCCTAGAAATATTCCCTCATCACTTTTAGAAGAAAAATTTTCAATATTATCCTTAGTATTGAGAATAAATACTTTTCAACCAAAAACTCTGGAGTAAGTAAGTTTAGGTTTCCTATTATTCCATAGTTCATAAGGGGTCTTTTTGAGAAGAGGTCTAATCAAGACTCTATTAATAATATAACAAGCTGTATTTACAGCTTCAGCCAAGAAATAAATAGGTAAATCATATTCATTTAGCATGGTTCTTGCAATTTCTTGAAGGGTTCTATTCCTTCTTTCTACTACACCATTCTGGTGAGGTGTCCTAGGGGTAGAAAAGTTGTAACTATAGCCATTGTGTGAGCAGTAAGATTCAAACTCATGATTTTTAAACTCACGGCCATGATCACTTCTCAATGTTTTAATCTTAATTACACTCTCGTTTTCTAAAGACTTGTAGTATTTAATAAAGTAAGAACAAGCTTCACTTTTGTGAGCTAAGAAGTATACCCAAGTGTACCTAGAAAAGTCATCTAATAAGACATAGACATAGTGCTTCCCATTTAAACTAGAAAATCTAGAAAGTCCAAACAAGTCCATGTGAACCAACTCGAGAGGTTGAGAAGTTGAAACTTATTTCTTTGATTTAAAAGAAACTTTATGTTGGTTTCCCTTTTGTTAGGGATTACAAACTTTTTTAGCTGGGAATCCAAGTTTAGGTAGGTCTCTAAATAATTTTTTCCTAGTCAGTTTTCTAAGTGAATGAATATTGTAATGTCCTAATCTTCTGTGCCATATCCAAGACTCTTTATGAAAGGAATTCAAGCAAGTAATTTCTGTTTATCCAAATAATTCAAATCAACAACATAAACATTTTCATTTCTCAAAGAATAAAATACTAAAATATTTTTATAATTAAAAACATTACAAGAATCATTTTCAAATTTAACATTGAAACCATCATCACACAACTGAGAAATACTTAACAGGTTATATTTAATTCCATCAACAAATAATACTTTAGAAATTAAAACTGAATCAGTGTTACTAATTTGGCCTAAGCCGATGATTTTTCCTTTCGAGTTATCACCAAAGGTGACATTTCATCCATCAAACTTGATTAAACTTTCTAAGCATGAGTAATATCCTGTCATATGACTTGAACATACATTGTCCAAGTACCATACCATCTTATGGGAACTCTTTAAGCAAGTTTCCTAAAAAATAGGTTTAAACAGAAAATGATTTTGGTACCCAGATATTCTTGGGTCCAGAGAGGTTAGTAAACAGAACTTTTGGTACCCAAATTTGTCTAATGGGTGTCATACAATCAATAGATTCAAAAGATTTTGATAGATAAAATTTGTTTGATCTATAACCATGTGGATAACTAGTTGAAACATATGAATTTCCAAAACTAGAACTAGAAACATTCTATCCAGATTTAGGAATAAATATATTTTTAGTAATCTGTCTCTGTCCAGGTTGATTGCCTATTCTAGGGGTGTATTTTGGTGCCACTTTTTTCCCTAAAATTTGAGTAAGAGTGTTCTTTCCATTCATGAATTTATCTAACTCCTTTCTTAATCACTCATTGGACAATTTTAGTTCAGTATTTTCCTTAAATAATTGAGCATTATTTTTCTTTTCTATATCAAGTGCAGATTTAACAGAGCTGGTCAAAGCATGCTATTTCTTCAAGGTTTTATACTTGTCCTTAAATTCATTACAATTTTCTTCTAGCATATTACACTATTCAGATAATTTTTCACTAGACATATTTTCAGATTCAAAATCAGAATCAACTTCAGAATAATAATAATTTAAATCAGGAGTATCCAATGTTACCTCACATGTGTTTGTCATGAAACGCATGTTAGATTTTTGAGATTTTTCATCCTGAGAAGAATCAGAATCACTTGAACTATCTTCTGAAGCACTCCAAGTTGCTCTCATAGCTTTCTTATATTTATTGTCCTTATAATAATATTTCTTCTTGAAATTTAACTTTGGGTAGTTTGCTTTCACATGTCCTTTCCTCTTTCATTCATAACAGACAATTTCATCACTCTTATCAGACTTTTTCCAATCATTCTCCTAATGACCTTTGTTGTCATATTTTCCTTTGTAGTTTTATTTTCTGAATAATTTCTTCTTTCTATAGAATTTCATGAATCTCCTAGATATTTGAGGCATCTCTTCATCACTATCAGAATCTGAACCTCCACTTATTGAGATTTCAGTAGGTATGTGAGCTTTCTACTTGTCTTTGATCTTTGATGTATTAGTTTTAAATGCTACTGACTTCTTTTTTGTTTTATCATCTTCTTCCTTGTTTACCTTCAGCTCTTCTTCATACATCATTAACTTACTAATCAACTCTTTAATAGGCAGAAAACTTATGTCACACAATTCTCTTATTGAAACTGATGTGCCTCTCCATCTTTCTGACATACATCTTAGTATTCTCATAATCTGCTCCTTTGCAGGAACAACTTTTCCAAGTGATCTCATAGTGTTGACCATCTCATTGAACCTGAGATACATATCAGAAATAGGTTAGTCATACTTCATTTTAAAATTATCATACTTAATAGTGTAGGTATTCAATCTCATTTCTTTAACATTGGTTTTTCCAACATGGGAAATAGCCCAAGTGTCCCAAATTTCATAAACATTTTTACAAGAAGATATTCGATTAAATTCTTAATATCCTAAAGCTCAATACAAGGCATTCATTTCTTTACAATTATTATTGTAAGCTGTTTTAGTAGGTTCATTTCAAGTAGTTCTTTTAGTTTATGGAATATTATATTGAGTCTCTATAGCAGTCCAGATGTCAAATACCATACTTTCTAAATGAATTTTCATTTTCTGTTTCCATTGGGCATAATTTTTACCATTAAAGAAAGGAGGCCTTTTGGTAGTAGCACCTTCAAGTATATTATCCATAACTATATTTTAGAATATATATTTAAAGAGATAAAATTTAGAACTAATAGAAATTTAAGATATTTAAGATACAACTAACATCACAGTTGAAAAACAGAGTGTTTAGAAATACTTTATAAATAAAAAAACCTTCCTCTGATACCAAATGTTGGTCAGAGTGGATACTCAAGAGGGTGGGGGGGGGGGGGGGGGTAAATTGAGTTCCAATTAAAATTTCTGTTAAAAAGATTCTTATTAAAGATCACCAAAATTTAATAAAAATTAAACTATGGTGAATTTATAAAGATTGTAAGTTTTCAATTAGTTTCTAAAAAGATTGATTTTTTCTCAGTTAGCTCAATCTATAGATTACTTAACTTTTTAAACTAACTTACTGACTAAAAAAAGTTATAAACACTTTCTAGTTTAACTATTAGAGTAAATTTAAAATAGTTTTATATTTCAAAGTAATTAGAAGTGGAATATTCAATATACTTTAAAAAAATTAAATAAGCAGAGCAGATTTAACTAAGAGGTTTAATCTCAATCCAAGACTTAGTCCTCTCAAAAAAATAGTACAAAGACTGTCCAAGTCCAATTACCTCTACCACAGTTCTACGTGGGACACAAAAAAATATCACACAGGCTTTCCAGGCCACACTTGACCTCTACCACTATCCACAATGGGGACTAGATAGTATGGGAAAGATTGAGTGAGGATTTATAAATTCTTCAGTTCATCACAGGAGTCAGTGTATGTATGGAATATACAGAGTACACAGACTACTCAAAAGTAAGTAAAATAATCACTAAGAGAGAGTAGATATGAGTTTAGAATGATTTAGAGATTTGAAGTGCAGCTCTAGACTCATTTTGATTAACCAGAAATGCTTTTGAGTCCTTCTCTGTTTTTTTTCTAAAAAACAGAGTGTCGTTTTCTCCCTTGACTTTCAGGTTCAGCTTGACCAGCTTGAGTGCATGAAGAGCACGTTGTAGTTCTTCAGTCCTTGACTAAAGTTCAGCTTGTTTTCTCTTCTTGTATCAATGGCCTTGTGTATTTCTAGTTTTCTTCAATTAAGAGAGTGAAAAGATGTCACCTCTTTATTGTGTATATGTGTATATCTTTTCATGTATATGAACTGTCCTACACTTTGTGTCTTTGAAGTTCCCTATTATATCTTCATCTCCGATAATGGGAATGATTACCTTTTTACAGGTATGAGGTACGGTTCCTGAAATTACAATAACTATCATTAATTAATAGCAGGTGCATTAAAATCATCAAATTTGACTGTTGCTAAATAAACTAATAGAAATTGAGTTTAGAGAACAGTGACCGATTTCCATCGGTAGTTGTTACTCCTCATGATAGGTGTTACTCCTCATTACGGTAGCTCCTTATATCAATTGGTGACTAATTGCATCAGTGGACTTATGTAAGTAGACTTGTAATGGTGGACTTTGTATTAATATATGCCTTGTATCCGTAGAATTTTCCTATCTGTTCGTATTGGTAGGTCTCTGTGTAGCGGTGATCTCCTATCGATAGCTCTTTGTTCTTGTACCGGAAACTCCTTGTATTGGTGGATTTGAGTAGCGATGACTTCCTTATACTGGTGGACTTTATAACAGTAAACTTGCATACCAGTATAATTACTCTATCTATAGCTTATATCGGTAGACTTTGTCTTTCTGTTTGTATCGGTAGGCCTGTATCAATCGACTTGTGCATACTGATAGAATTGTTCTATCGATAGCTCTTCTTCTATCGGTAGCTGTTATGAATATCAGTGACCTTAACCATATCAGTAGACTTCTGTACCGGTGTAGTTAGTTTTATCAGTAGCTGTGTATCTGTTTGTATCGGTAGACTTATTCTGTCTATATCAGTGAACTTAATACCGGTGGACTTAACACTTATCTGTTCTATTCAAAACATGTCCAGATTGAGTTAGAACAACTTCAAAGTATGTATAAACACAGATAAACATTGGTTATCATATTATAATGATTAATTTGATATGATTATCAACTTAATAATAGAATATCATAGATTGAAATAATTAATATATAGATAAACATTATTTGGGATTATCACAACATATTAAAGCATAATTGGGATTATCAAAATAGGTGAGGTCAATAATGCCTTATGTTTTTATTGATATGTCTCAAGATCACATACTATATTTCTCTCTTTCTTATTTCTATTATTGGGATTCATCCTCACCCCTTTACTTTTATGTATGTCCCCATGTTTTGAGATATAATAAATATAAATTATTTTAAAACCATGAAGATGTATTTCAAGTAGATTTAGAATAATGTTTTATGTTTTCATTTATTATGTACCTTATTTCCGTGAAACTAAACTTCAAAATATCTTATATTTTTTACTATTTGATGAAAGGATATGTAAGAAAAATTCGGGATTCCATAGTTGGTATCAAATGATGACTTAGTTATTTTTTGAAATTAGGACTTTAAAGCTTTAGAAATAAACCTAGTTAAAAGACTAAATATAGGAAAATATCCCGATATTTTGGTGAAGTATTAATTAAGTGGGTTTTGAGAAAAGAAATTCCCGTCTGGATGCTAACATGTGGATGTGACTGTGACATAAATTTACCTAGGGGTAACACCCTAAAACACCACTTTGAGATAGAATCAAATGAGAACTAGTGCATGAAAATGGTCTCTGATTCACTCTTGGTTTGATAACCCGAGGGGATATTTTTGGTTAATTACAATCTTTTTGTGATCTATTATGAAAGATATATAGAAAATGTAATTGTCATTAAAATATATTAATAACACATCTAAGCATGATTATTTATGTCCTAAAATACCTTTAGAATTATAAGATTCATAAAAATGACATGTTTATCACCAAAGTTTTCTTATTTTAGAAAAATGGTGGAAAATAGGAGGAACTATGTATATGATGAGTGAAATGGATGATGTACTGATGGTTTCCCCAAGGAATATGGAATGGAAAAAATATAAGGATTATGAATTAACTAACTGAAGTTATGATCAATAAATTGAATTAATTAGAGAGACCAGATTCACCTTTAAGGGAAAAACTTTTCATTGAGTCCTTCATGTGTCAACGAACACTTTCCTTCAGTGGAACTACCAACCCATTGATTATTGAACATTGGATAAGATCTATAGAAAATATGTTTTCAGTACTCAATTGTTTGAATCAAGAGAAAGTAACCTTCTTAGTATACTTCTTAAAAGGATAAGCTGATCAGTGATGGAAACCGATTAAAAATATAAATCCAAGAAGGTAGATTTACTCTATGGTAGTGGTAAGTGTTCAAGGGAATGTTTTTCAACAAATACTTTCCCCATTCAATGAAAATTAAAATGGGAAATTAATTTCTTCAAATGAATTAGAAGGAAAATGAATCAACATGATTTTATGAAACAAACTTTACAAGACTTGATACACCTCTAGATTTATTATGGATCCAAAGGGAAAGGTTGATAGATTCTTCGATGGACTAAGACCCCATCTATGAAGGAATACAAAGAAGTGAGAAAATGAAAGCTATGAGGAGATAGTGTGGAGTGCTATGACAGTTGAACTAGAGTTTAGAGAGATAAAGTGGTCACATCTATCAAATGAAAATATGATATATATGGGTCCAAACTCTGGGAGGAAGTTTGATCACAAAAGAGGAGGAAACAAAGTGCAACTTACCATATGATACAAGTTTGGGAAGAAGTATTCAGGGAACTGATTACATTACAGTGGAAGTGCTACAAGTGCGGAAGAGATGGCCATATATCTTGAAACTATCATGGTGAGGTGAAGTCTAAACTTATCAACCGTAATGATAAAGGGAAGATGTCGAAGGCCCATCTAGAAGATCAATGATTCAAGTCTGGAAATCTAGATAAATTTTACAATCAATGTCCAAATTAGAAGATAATATAGGGGAACCGCCATCAACCTCATCTTAGGCCTAGAGAGTAGGGTTGGACATTTTCTATCACGCTGGCCGAAGTGGATGCTCCAAATGATGTGGTGAAAGGTACACTCATAGTGCTCTAAAAGTTATCATATAATTTTCTTGATTATATTTCTACACGTTTATTTATTTCATATAAGTTTTTAAAGAATATAGAATCAATCCCTGAACTTCTAGAAGTAGAGTTATCAGTCCAGACTCCTAGAGGAATTATCCTAGCATCAATAGTGTATAGAAACTTTAATATTAACTATGGTAAGTAAAACCTCATCGCAAATCTAGTAGTCATCCCCATGATTAAATTCGACACTATACTAGAGATAGATTGGTTCTCAAAATATAATTCTAAGATCAATTGTAGAAGAAAGGAAATTTCAGTAGTCTTGAATTCACAACCTTCAATAATTTTCAAATGAGAGATATCCCTGCCTAAGATTTTTCTATATGAACCTCTGATAGACTTCTTTATGGAGATGATCGATGAATAGGTAGAAGGAAGTGAATTTATAAATATATATAATGTACCTATAATTCAGGAAAATATTAATGTATTTCCTGAAGATTTACCTGGACCTATTCCGTAAAGAGAGGTTGAGTTCTCCATTGAACTCATACTTTGATCCAAGCTGATATCAAATACCCCATATAGAATGGAAAATATTAAGTTAGAGGAATTGAAGAAACAACATCAAGATATTCTCGAGAATGGATTTATCTAACCAAAAATTTCTCCTTGGAGAGCATAGGTTCTATTTGTGAAGATGAAGGATGGATCAATGTGGCTATACATTGATTATAGAGAACTTAAATAAATCACTGTGAAGAAAAAGTGCCCTCTCTGAAGGATTGAAAATTTATTTGACTAGATTTATGGTTCTCAATTATTCTCCAAGACTTACCTTTGATATGGGTATCATCAATTGAGGGTGAAGAAAGAATATATTTTAAATACCACCATCTGAAAATGATATGGGCATTATGATCCTTTTTTTATTCTGTTCTTGTTGACTAATGGTCTGTCTATATTTATGGATTTGATGAATATAGTCTTTAAGAACTACCTTGATAAATTTATGGTAGTTTTATTGATGATGTTTTAATATATTCTAAAAGTTTAGAGGATTATGAGGATGATCTAAGTGTTATTTTAAAAAATCTAAGGAAGGATAATATTTTTGGAAAGTTTAAAAAATGTAAATTATGATTACAACAAGGTGAATTCTTGGAAACATTGTAACCAATGAAGAAATCCTAGTCAAACCTATAAAGAAAAAGGCTATAATGGAGTGGCCTCATCCTAAAAAAATAACTGATATTCGCAGTTTTCTTGGTTTAGCTGGATATTATAGGTGGGTTTTGATAAAAATTTCAGGACTTTCTAATCCACTAACTAAGTTTACTTGAAAATGGGTGATTTTCATCTAGAAAAAAGAGTGTGAAGAAAGTTTCCAAAAACTAAATAAGAGAGTTTTCACTGGACTTGTGTAAACTCAACACTATTTTAAAAAAGTATTTGTTATACACAACAATGCATCTCTAAAATGGCTTGGGTGAGTCCTCATAAAAAAGGCAGGTGATTACTTATGCATGTTGATAGTTAAAGCCTCATGAGAAGAATTATCCTACGCATGACATGGATTTATCTTTAGTTATTTTTTCTCTAAAAATATGGAGGCTCTATATTTATTGGGAGAAATGTGATATATACAAAGACCACCGAATTTTGATATATATTTTCACAAAAAAGTAATTGAACATGAGACAAAGAAGATGGTTGGAACTTATTAAAGACTATGACTGTTCAATTCATTATCACCTCGGAAAGGTAAACAAAGTCAGTGATGATTTAAGTAGGAAAGACCCTTTCATGTTGGAAATAATGAGGATCCAAGGAGATACTTTGATCAAGGACCTAGTAAAACTGGACATGTGAGTCTTAAGGGAAGCTACATCATCAACATTATCCCAAATGATTTCTTAACCATCATTATTAGAGAAGACCAAGACATCTAAAATAGAAGATCCTTTATTAAAAAATAAGTATAGGATGTGAAGAATGAGAAGTTTCCCAATTTCAATATTGATCAAGAAGGTATATTGAGATTTCATAAAAGGCTATGTCTTCCATCTAACCTAGGGTTAAAGAAGGAGCTAATGGATGGATCTCATAGATCTAAATTATCTATACAACCTGGAAGCTCTAAAATGTATTGGGACCTTCATGATCATTTTTGGTTGGAAAATATGAAATGAGATATTGTCTAATACACTAAAAAGTTCTTTTTTTGTCAACAAGTGAAGGTAGAGAAAAAAATTCCTAAAGGTTTATTGAAACCACTACCCATACCAATATTTTAGTGGGTAATATCACTATGAAATTTATCACTATTATACCATGAAAATCAAAAGAAAACAATGAAATATGAGTTATAGTTAATAATATAACTAATACTACCCATTTCATCGATATTCAAGAATATTTCTCTCTTGAACAATTGTTAAGATATACATAAAGGAAGTTTAGAGGTTTCATGGGGTGAAAATTTCTATCACTTCTAATCATGACCAAAGTTCACATCTAAATTCTAGATAAACATTCAATATGCTCTAAATACTAAAATGAATTTTAGTATGTATTATCACCCCTAAACTAATGGCCAATATAAAGTACTATTTAGACACTTGAGGATATGTTGAGAACATTCTAAATGGAATTTAAAGGTGGATGGGATCAACACATTCCATTAGTTGAGTTTTCATACAAAAATAACTTCCACTTAAGTATTTAAATGACACCATATGAAGATCTATATGGAAAGATATTCAGAACTATTAGTTGTTTAAATGAATTTGGTGATATGAAATTTCTTAGGCCTAATCTTGTGCAAGAGATAACAAAAAAGATTCATGCCATCCAATAACATATAAATGTTGCTTAGAGTTGGAAAAAGAGGTATGCTGACAATCATAGAAGGGACTTGGAGTCTGATGTTGTAAACAATTTTTTACTTTAGATATCACCATAGAAGAGATTCATGAGATTTAGAAATAAGGGGAAGCTTAACCATATCTAAATTTGGCCCTATGAGATCCTTGGTTGCATATTAGAAGTAGACTATAGGCAAGAACTTTCACAGAATCTGTCACAAGTTATTGATGTATTCCACGTATCACTCTTAAGGAAGTACATACTAGATCCATGACATGTTCTGAATCAGGAGGTGGTATAATTGGAACATGACCTCCCTTATGAGGAGCATCCAGTGGAGATCATGGACTATAGATATATGGTTATAAAAAATAAGAATACCCACCTCATCAAAGTGTCGTAAAGAAACCAGAAATATGAAGAAGTAACATGGGAACCAGAGGATACAATGATATATAAGTTCCCCCACATTTTCTCAATTAGGAAAATGAGTTGAATTTTTTTCAGATTAAATTTCTTAAGGGGGGGAAGAATTTAAATACTTAGACTTTTTAAATGATATTTGTTTCTAGAATAAATTTTTGTTATATATTATATAATATTATACATTAACAAGATAAATAGAACCCAAAAAATTTATCTTCTTAATAATGATATTTACATTAGTCGGTTATGAAAATTATTAAAATTCAAAACATTTAAACTAGACACTAAATATAAAATATAATAGCTAAAATGGGAAAGTAAGGATTTACACAATCTATTAGAATTATCACCCCCACAATAGATTCTATAGAAATGAAACAAAATATTATTAAACCAATCAACATCTTATGAAGATGAAAATAAAATATTGAGAGAAATTTTAAAGAATTTTGAGTGAAAATTAGGTGGTATTTATATATTATAAAGGGAAATGTGACTTTTGGGATTAGACCGTTATATGAGCGTTGGTCAATATAACCATTGTTTAATATGACCATTGAAAACTATAACTTACTTTATAATTTTACCTTTTAAATTAGTGTTTATAAGTATTAATGAAAAAGGATAATTGATATGGAAAAGAGAATTGATGGCCTCAACTACTAGAGTCATACCATTTGAATCCCATTTGTCAGAATATGGGAGGGAGGTATCATCATTGGGGTTCACCCTTGACCATGATCAATACGAGATTCAATAAGTGAATCTTGAATGAAATTTCTTATGAGTGATGTTTATGTTAGTTGATATTACCACTCAGTCGATGTTAGTAGAGGCACCCCATGAAACTACTACCATCGCACACATTACCCTTAGGGCGCATGTGACTGTAATAAGGGGTTACATGTTCAGACCTTAGTGTTACTTCCTTTTTATAAATAATTTTTTTATTCCATACATTCCTATTATGAATAATTTATCTTAACAAAATATATGTTTTATTGAGATGGATTTGATAATTTGATTTTTGGACATAAATAAATCATAATTATATTTTTCAGGAAAATATATACAATTTATATATATAAAAAAGATATTCTGAATAATATTTTTTTAAAAGTATATTAAAACAAATTTATTTAAATAATAAATGATGAAATAATTTTATAATGTCCAGGGAATTTTTTTTATAAAATTCATATTTATGATTATGTCTTAAAAAATTCTATTTTTTATAAATAATGATTTTTATATTTAAAAACTAAAATTCTCTTTTTTATATAATTTTTTGATAAAATTAATATATATTTTTTAATTATAACATTGAAATTCGGTTAGGGCGAATTTATGAGAATTTTCTAAAATAATTTATTTTTCATGAATTGTAAAAAATACAGTTTTAGGGTTTTGGTATATTTTTTTACAATATAATTATGTTATAATGATAAAATAATTAATTAAACACAATCTAAGAACAAAAATATTATATTTTATTAATATGATTTATTTTAATAGATTTTATTCTATTTTTAAAACTATAAGTTACTTTCCAAATTCTAAAAATGAAAATTTGATTTTTAAAATATTACATTGTGGAATATTTAATTTTCCATGTCAAAAGATTTATTTAAAAATTAGGTTCGGTTATGGTGGAATAAAATAACTTAAAATTTGACCCAAATGTCCAATACCATGAGCAAATACTTTGGGAAATCAAAAGATTTTATATTTTCCACAACCTAGTCTTCCAAGACCTATATTTGGAAGTTATTAAACAATTCATCCACTTCTCCTATAAATACCCACCCATTTCTCCATTTATATTCACACCCAATCCATCATCCATGAATTTGTGTTGATTTTTCCTCCCAAGGAGTCCCCCCAAGTGTGTAATTATTTCATAAGGTTCCATCCTCAAGTTTTAAGAACAACTCTTTAAGGTAAGGTAAATCTTCACTTCTCTTTTCCATTCAAGAGTCCTTTTTATAGCATGTCTTCTAATTTCAAAGAAAATTACATTTTTACACTTTAAATTATCCCACTACTATATGAGTAGTATTTTTGAATGGGATACCCTTATCCCCTCTCATTTTATCATTTTATAATACCATGTTTTAAACCTGTCATGATACTTAATTTTGTTCTCAAATTTTCCTCTTACTTGAGTAATTCTCTTTTATATTTATTTGAATGAAAAAACCTCTTTTCTTTTTCAATTGGTATTTAACTTGATTTAAAAATTTATTTTTAATTCTGGTATTTTCATATATGAAACTCATAAATCATTTCATGGTTTTAAATGACATAATGATCATGTCTTTAAGTTCTTTTGTATGCCATGATTTTTGATAAGAAACTAATTATTTATTCTCCATGGGTTATTAATTAAATTATTTATTATGATTTATGTGTATCACATGAAATTAATACATATTAATGGTATTCCCTGATATGGATCCAATTCATTGGGAAAATAATTTAATCTCTATATATGACATGTTTTGTGATCCCTTGGCGAATAACCTTGGTAATTTTCATTTATGACACCTTGGTGATTATATTTGTTGATATTATTATTAATGTCTAATTTAAATTTATTATCCAAATTTATATTTTATTATTCATTTCCTTTTGATTATTATATTACTCTTTCTCATGACTTATAATTATGCCTTATGTTCTTGGTGATATGTCTCAAGATCACATGCTATATGTCTATCTTTCTTATTTTTCTTACTGGGCATAATGATAACCCCTTTACATTGATGTATGTACCTAGGTTATAATATTTATTAAATATAACTTATAGTGAATCCATGAATATTTCTTTGAAGTGTATTTACAATAATGGTTTATGTCTTCATGTATTATGTACCTTATTTCTAAGAAACTAAACTTGAAAAGATCCTCTATTTTGTACTATGTTATAAAAAGTTATGTTATAAAAATATGGGTTTCCATATACATTACTAAATCAGGTTCACTACCTATTCCATACATGTCTATGTCATGATATATAACACTTTACCCAATGCATTGGAGGGAGATATAGGTCTAACTTGTCTCATAATGAAATAATACATATATGTTCCATAATATCATAAAAAATAATCATATCATAACCCATGAAATGAAATGGGTATCATTAAAATTTCATTATATCTTAACCTATGGAAATTATACATGTTTTATAATCATTTCATCAAATCATAACCCATGAAAAGAAGCAGGTTTCATAAGAATATTACCCCTCAAAGAGAAATAAGTTTTATAAGAATATAACCTATAGAAGAGAAATGGGATTAGTAAACATCATTACATCCAACCAAACACCATTCGTGGAAATAATATGAATGGTATACATGGATCATATCACTAGTAAATAATTATTAACACTAACATATTTTATCTTATATAGAAAATAATTTTGAAAGATAATTTAAAAAATTTTATTAGGAAAATATCTTTTCCACTTTGAAAAACTCATTTTAAAACATAATACATTTTTGAAAACCATTATTATTGAAAATTAAAATTAAAACATACTAAATAGGCTTCAAATCAATGATTATTCATGAAATTGGAAAATTCTATTCATTCCATACATGCAAAAATGATGGTTCCTTATACATTTTCCGTAAAATCTAAACATGCATTGATTTGGAACATGACACAAATATTTATTTCAATCTCTTTTTGTTAAAATTCTAGAATGTTTAAGAATTAATTTAAAATATAATTAGAGTGTAATAAATCATTTTTAAACCATTTTTAGAAATCATGGTTTTGAAGGAAAACATAATTCTGACCGAAAAGAGAAATAAAGTTAGATTTTATTAAAAAAGAATTTATTTAATTTTCTTAAGAATCAATGAGTGGAAAATGGTAAAATTAATTGAATATATATTTAATAATTATATTATAAGAAAAATCATGAAAAATATTGAGGTATGGAACAAAATATTTCATAAATGGAAGCATAATCATAATAACCGTGATAAACAATGAGATTGTAGCAATAATCCCTTACCACTTTGGTACCTTTAAATCATAAACTCCATGAAAGAATAACATAAAATGAAACTTAAAATGTTATTTGGATAAAATAATTCTGGACATTACATGTCAAATGGTATGTATATACACCTCATGAAAGATTACAGATAACATAACGTATGTCTCAAAGAAGGATAACTATGAAAAAATTCCCTTACAGATTTGGTAACTCTTGAACCGTAAACCAGATGAAATATTGATCATAAAATGGATTTGTAAATCCTAATAATTATCATTATAAGAATAATAAAATACATACATGGTATGTATACACACCACATACAATAAATAGGTGGTGAACGTGGCTTGTGTCTCACGAAAAATAAAAGTGAGAGGGAAATCACTTACCTTATGTCTTGACTTATATTGTACTCATTCAATCCTCCTATATAATAAATATAATTTTATTATCAATCTATAAACAAACCATATTAATTTATATCATATCATATATGATTTTCTTATAACCTTTTATTACCCGTTTATTATCAATTTCAGGTTAATGTTACGTTTTGATTAATAACATATTTGTTTTGCGTATATGTTTTGATTTGTTATATTTTTAGTAATCTTACTTTAATCATGATTTCATAATATCCAGAATTATAACCATGATATAAATATCACATATATTCAGCATATATTTATTTATGATAATCTATAAAATATAGAAATAGGAAATGAAATACACCGTTTAGGGAGATGGAGGTCGTACGTACGCATGAACGCTGCTTCCATTTTATTATCAGATTGAATGAAAGAAAATTATATTATATATTATCATTGATGAATAATTTTTATGTCATATATATCACATATTTTTATTTAACCCATCCTTAATACATTCCATATAAATCATGAACGAATTACATCGCTTTACGATTTGTAGTCCGCTGTACATAGGAACGATATTATCATATTCACAAAATTGGAAAGAATGAATGTATGTGTGATATTAAAATTATAGAAACTTAATAGTATCATAAAAATAATAAATATAAAATATAAAGAGCATTACCATCATTATTTCTATCCTTTATATGTGGTAATTGAAAAATGAAAGACATTGGTTCGTGGGACGGTTGTCCACCATACATAGAAACTGTGATTTAATAACAAATTTTATGGAAGTTTGTGTGGTTTTAGGTCATAAAAATAACATAAAAACATCTTAGTATATTTTAGAATATTACATTATTATATAATCATGATTTAAAATGAAATAAATGGATTTCAAGAATAAATAAAACAAAAATATTCATTGATGACCATTACCTATTCTTTGGTATTTAATTTGTTTCTCCCAATGACTCCCTTGATTTGTTTTTTTTTTCAAATTATGAAATCTTGGATGAAGGGTGGGAATTTTGAAAGAGATTTGGGTAGGTTCTGTTCGAGCTTAAGGGCTTGAGATGTGTGAAGAGAGGAGAAGAACGAGTGTCATTTTATAAGGGAGGTGAGTGGAAGACTTGTAAATATTTAAAAGATAGAAATAAAACCACTTTGTCCATTTAAATTGGATAAAATAATGTACCAACTATGATAATAGAAGGGATCGTGTTGAAATATGGCTAGAAAATAGGTTTTGGACATGATTCTTGGTCATTTTTTCTCAAAATAATAAAGTTTACTCCCTCAGTAAACTTGTTTTTCGCTTAATTTCCTTGATTAATAACATATCCTATTTCATTGAAGATCATCAAAATTGTGCACCTATCATGGGCCCTTGTAAGAAGTAAATCAAGGAAGCCCACTTCTCCCGCAACATGGAGAGTGATGTTTTTGTGAATGGGTTTACAAATAAAATTTTCATGTTTTATTAGGACCTTCTACCGGATGATATGAATAGTGCAATAAGGAAATTTTTCACTCAGGATTCTATTACTTATAGGATCAAATCACAAATTATTTCTTTGATACCTAAGAAGTATAATGAAATTTAAATCAATTATTTTAGGCTGGTTGATCTTCAGAACACTGTTCCTATGGTCATTAGTAAAATCATTATGACTAGGATGGGACACATAATTAAAGAGAATATCACCCCATATCAATTTGGGTTTTTACTGGGTAGAAGAATTAAATTTTTTTATTCACTACATCAGAAAGAGATAACTTTAGGAAAAGTAAATTGCAGCAAGGTAGTTTTTCCATCAAAATTGACATCTCTAATGATTTTGAAACTCTAAAATGGATTATCCTAATTACAATCCTCAGAATTTATGGATTTTATAATTATTTTATCAGAATAATTAGCATCATTATTATCTCTACAAGGCTATCCATAATAACAGATGGACCCCCTAGAGGATTCTTCAAATTAACTAGGGGTGTTAGATAAGGATACCCAATCTTGGGGATCCTATTTTCCATTGTTGAAAATTACATGAGTAGATTATTTAGTGAGCTTACACATATTGGATTATACAAGAAAATAAAAGATGATAGAGACTATATCATCCCACATCACTTATTATATATTGATTACATTCTACTCTTTAGGAAACCCTCAAGAAACACTATCTCTTCTATCAAATCCATCTTTCCTTACTATTAGAAAGTTTCATTTCATGCCATCAGCTAAAGAAAATCATTCATTGTTTTTGGAGATGGAATATTTATTGGAAAACAAAATCGAGTTACCATAACTCTTGCAGTGAGGAGGGGCTCCCTTCCCTTTAAATACCTTGGTGAACACTTTTTTTTGGGAAAGGATCAATGTCAATATCTTAGAGATATATGATTTGGCATCATAAATCAACTGGATAGGTGGAAGGGGAAAGAAATGTCTCTACCTGGAAGGATTTTCCTTATTAAATTAGCAAACTCATAAAAATTTGTGTACTCATTTTATTTCTTTTGATGGCTGAGAAATCTCGTAAATTTTCTTCAATACATGATAATGAACTTCAAATAGATAGGTCCAGTGCATGAAATAAAGTTGATAAATTTTTATTGGAAGCATTTCATTAAATCCATTAAAATGGAGGGCCCTAGAATCAAGGATCTCAAGATTTTTAATGATGGACTTCTCAATAAATTCACATGGAATATTTTAACTACAAATGACTCCTCTATTGATTTATTATCATGAATTTTCAAAATGAAGATGCTGAATGGGTATTCATATTATCTCACCCCATCAATTTGGCCCTCTCCCCGGCATTGTTTCACTTATTTCATGCTGAAATCAAGATGGTTGGTTAGTAAAGAGTCCAAACTAAAATGTTGGAATACTCCGTGGTTGGGAAATCCTCACAAAACCACCAATGTGTCTTGAATCATGATTATGATGACTATTTATAATATCTTAGCTCACAATTACACTCTTGAAGAAATTTTTTCTCATATAGTTTAAATAGAAACATGAAACTATACTTTCATGGATGAAGACAACCTCATTTCGAGACCCAATATAAATAGAAACTTTAATGCCAAGGAATACTACATGCTGTAGTGTGATGGGTCCATCAAACCACCAACCTTGTTACTTTAATTCAATGTAACCTTTTTCAACATTCAATATTTCTTCTTATTTGGAAAATTTGTAAAAATTGATTTCCTACACATGATCAATTAAAGAGAGTTGGGTAGAAAATTGTTTCAAAAAGTCATATTTGATTGAAGGATGAAGAAACTATGCAACACCAATTCTTGAGCTATACATTTTCCTAGGACCTATGAAGATATGTTTTCATTCTATTTTTTATTTATCTATATTCATATAGATAGATGGATGATTTATTGACATTAATCAGCAAGAGTGGAAGAAGTGACTAGATCCATAGTCACCTTCTCGTGCTAGCTAAATCTATCTTGACCTAAATCTGGGCTGCAAGGAATACACGCCTGTTTGACAATCAACCTACATCTTTTCATGTAGTTACACTTCCTATACATAGGGATTTACATGCTACTACAACTTCACATGTGGGTGTAAAGAACAATAGTTTCATGGACCAAAACACTCTTAGATTGTTGGGAATTTCAAGAAGTCCAAGTAAACCTTTGGTGCTGAAATATATTTTCTAGATTCCCCCGACATCTTCATGCATAAAGGTAATTGTTGATGGAACATCCTATGGTATTTTTGTGCTGTTGGGTTATGGGGGTGACTTCCAACCCACTTTGGATTCCTAAAATGTTTATTACATCACTTTATTACCCATAGAATTTCATATGATGATGGGATATGGGCCATCATTTATACTATCATACATTCTGTCTACCATAATTGGGAATCAATATGGATTAAATGAGACTCTCATCTTGATAAAAATTATCTCAAAGTAATGATAGTTGATGTTCCATAGAGAATCCCCCATCATTGGATAATATGTCTCCATCAAGAAAAAAATCTCAATTTGACTATCTCATATTTCTATAGGGAAGAAAATCAAGTGGAAGATGCATTATCAGGGAGATAAATCATGGAGATGAGTACAGTTTGGTCATATGCCGGGAGTGTTACGCTCTCATCTTTGTAAACCCCCTTGTAACGATTGAATTTGTTTTTATACTTTTAATTTAATAATTTTATGGTCAGTCTGTTAGAACCTCAGTTATTCCTGCTAATTTAAAATTAATCTAGCAAACAGGATGAGACAATGGTTTTTTAATTTGAAAATGATCAAAAGATTGAAAAAATTTAGTATCCAATATCAATGTGAAATTGATTACAATGACTTAGATTGGATTGTATGAGGTATTATTTAACTAAATATTCTATAAAACCAATTTGAAATATAATTTAACTATATAAATAATTTCGATGAAAAGACAGTTTTCAATTAAATTTCAGTATTTTTCACTATTCATCAAAAAATGAAATATTTCATAAAAATGAAAGAAATTCAACATATGATAATTTTGAAATTTTGAATTCAAAAATTATGTTAATTTATTCCAATTAAATTTATAAAAGTTTCAAATTTAATTTTATTGTTATTCATAGAAGGACATAAAAAGAAGTTCTTTTAAGAAAATAATATTTTCATAACATATAAAGGCTATATCAAAAATTATATATTTAATTATAAATATTTTCTATTTATATAAAACCATTATAAATATTATTTAATAATTATTTAATAATTTTTATATTAGTATGTTTAACTAAAAGGTTATAGCTCTTTGGTTTTAAATAACTCTATTTATAATATATCATTGTTTTATTAAAACCCAGTGTCACAAGATATGCTGGTGTTGTTAATAGCGCAAGATTTACTTAGTGTTGAGTAAAACGCAAGCCATAAAATCAATTTAATTTCCTCAAAAAATAAGTTATTAAAAACTATGGGTGTTACAATGGGCATAATGATGATGTTGGACGATAGAGTCATTGCATACAGGTCTCACCAGTTGGGCACTCACGGGCGTAATTACTTACTGTATGACCTCAAGATAGTATCATTTATCTATTCCTTACATTGATAGAGACACTATCTAGTGGGTGATATATTTTTTGGTGTATATGAACCAAAATATCCTAAAATATATATTTACATTGTGTTACTTGAACATCATACAATGATGGTGGGTTGAATACCTTTGGTCCTTCAACATTGAGCTTGCCTATACACCTGGAAAGAGAAATGCAGTTACTAATGTATTAATCTCAAAGACCTAGGCACATCCTATACTAGGAAAAAATGATTAATGGAAGTTGATTGACCTCATTTTTGAGCTGTATCTTGAGTTTCATGAGGGTCATGAGAAACCTTTTTCTAAAAGCCTTGGAAGTTATCTCTTTCCTCCTAGATAAGGTGAAGAGAAGGAAGTTTTTAGATCCTAAGGGGTTGGTTTTCTAGGATAGTATTTCTAGTGAGGAACCACATTTGATTTTTTTTTGTTGATAGAGAATAAATCCTACATATAAATGAGTATTTTTGGGTTCTTATAGATATGAGAGAGAAACTGATGGAAGTGACCCACTCTTCTCAGTGGGTAGATCATCCAAGAATCTTTATGATGTATCGTGATATGCATAGCCAGTATTGGTGGCCTTGGTTGAAACATCACATATAAGGTTGTGTCACTAGGTGTTCTACCTTTCATTAGGAAAAGGTGGATCACCGACAAGCTACTGATTTTTTATAGAAATTTAAAGTCCTAGAGAAGATATGGGGGGATTTTGTGATGGATTTTTGAGTCATCTTATAGTGGTCAACATGAGGTAGCGATGTAATTTGGGTAGTTTAGGATCAACTGCAGAAAGTATCCCACTTACTTTCAATCTTAAAGACCTTCTTAGTTGATGTCTAGTTAATATTGTATGTCTGTTAGATCATAAAACTACACGGGGTCCCTCACATTATCCTTTTAGATAGGGATTATCATTTCACATTGAGGTTTTGGAAGGGGTTACAAAAGGATATTGATACAAAGGTTCTTATAAGTACATCCTTTCACTCTCAAAACTATGGACAATTAGAATAGATGATAATGGCATTAGAGGAAATTATCTAAGAAAGTGTCTTTGATTTCTTTTTTTTCTTAGAAAAAGAATATCCATCTCATTGATTTTTCACACAATAATAGCTTTCAAGAGAGGATTCAGAGGGATCCATAAGAGGCCTTGTATGGTAGGTCCTTATTTTCACATATGTACTAGATAGATATAGGAGAGGTAGTGCTACTAGGTCCTCATCTCATACGAGAGACTTTGGAGAAGGTTCAGAATAACTAGAAGTGAATGAATACTTCTTAGTCTAGACCGAAATCATTTTCTAATCACCTTTAATGACCTATAAAGTTCCAGGTTGGGGATCATATTTTCAAATGGGTATCACCTAGAAATGGGTATAGATGGATACAGAGGAGAATGAATTTTCCATGTTTTTTGGGCCATTTGAGATCTTGGATAGAGTCGATCCATTATCCTATTAGTTACATCAAACTCCGAGGTATAGTTCCATTCATGGAATCTTCAATGTTTCGTAACTTCTCTAATATCTTGATGAACCATCTCATAATTTTGATCCCAAGGATTTAAAATTGTATTATAATGATTATTTTGAGGAGTATCCGATATGCATCATTGACCAAAGAATAAAAGCTCTCTAAGGCTGTTCTGTCCCTTTAGTAGGGTGCTATGGTAGCAAGGCCATGTAAATGATGATAATTGGGAGTAGGGGACCGACATACATACTAAGTGGCCAGAGTTGTTCTCATTTGAAGTTTTTGAACCCTTATAATGGTAACTTGGGGACGAGTTCCTTTATGGGGGAAGACTATAAGAACCCAATATTTATATGAGGTAAGGATACTTTAAATTTCATTCTAATTTTTTATCTTGGACCTGTTATGGATCATAATGAGGTCCCATAAGTTGGTGGGGTCAGGGGTTCTCTATAGCTTGTTCAAATCTCGGAACCCGGACCCGTTGAAGAAATTATTGGGATAGGCAATTAATAAAAAACTTGCAGCCCAAACCTTATGGTTTCTCATAGATGTGTTGGGTATTTTAGAGGGAAAAGTAGGGTGTACATATTTCCCTATCCATGCACCTAGGTCTGCACACCCATGAAAATGGTCTCTAATTTTTAGTAGATCCAATTAAAATTGTTAGTAAATGGTTTCTCAAACCATGGTTCCAAATCATCCGAGTATCCCCCTTAAGGTAGAGCCTAGAACACAATTAGTGCATAGTTTGGCCAATCATGTGACCAAACCATGCAACCCAAATTTTTTGGGTAAAATTACAGATTCACCCTTTAAAATTATTTAAACCTATTTTTTATTTTCCCCACTTCACATTTCCATTGTGAAGAGGCTTCCTTCTCAGTTGAAGAGCTCCATAGCCTCATATTTTTGGTTCTTCTGTATCTCAACCATCTAGAATCTGATTTGAATACCATTGGTTATGTTGGATAGATGATGATAAGATCTTTAATCCATAGTCTCAGTTAAATGTTTTTATTTCTCTCAATGGAGTTGGTTTAATGTAGACTCATATGACCTATTTTATGGGTGTTGGTCCATTCATCAGTTTTCTTTTGATTTAGGAAAAAAGGGATGATACTTGATAATAATAGAGTTATAGGCTTGAGGTTGGTGGTCTATGATTCATCCCTCAAAGTTTCATTGATTATAAATTGCCTTCATCATGCACACACCAGTTTTGTCAAGTATTTCTTATTAAATTCAGATTCCGTTCTTATAGTTGTTAGAATTGTGTTCTAGATACCTTCCTATCCTTTTTTATTCATACATTTATAGGTTTGAACCTCAACACCATTCATCCAAAATAGGGTGTGAGATCTATTATTCCTTTAGTGTCTTTTCTATGACTATCTGCACCACCATATGGGTGTGCGTTTATTTGAACTTGATAAGGTAATTTTTTAAGTTAATTAGTGAATATTTTAGTTGATTAATGTAATGTATAATTATAAATATCACTTGGACTAGTTAAATTATTAATTTAATTGTAATTGGTTCCAATACCTTAAATCACCTTATCATGATAAATGAAATGAAATGGTAAGAACATAATAAATGAATATGTAATTAGATTTGATAGAGGTTTCATATTCTTAGAAATCCTTGTCATTTATAATGAAAGGTTAAGGAAGGAACCTATTAAATTATTATATAATTACAATGATAAGTTGTTGTATTTCCTTGATTAACCTTTTCACATTTATGAAATGTAATATATTAAATCAAATGATTTATTAATTGGCATGAATACTACATGGTGTTAATTAAATAATGATATATATATATAAGGTACTTATTTCATATAGAAATTTAAATCTTAACAGGAGTGGTCAGACTTGATCCTGCCTTGTATTCCTGAGGGAATTCCTTGAGCACTCAGAGGACACCATTATAATTATAGGAGTCGGTTTCTAAGGTAGATAACCACCTTGGAACATAGTCATTCGCTACTAGAATATTTATTTAATGTTTTTATTGGACCCATTCAATATCTTTATGGGTATTAGGATGCCTTGGATTCACTCCTTGGATCAATATTGATGTCTTGGGACAAGTGAAACCATGAATTCACCACATTGGGCCTAGTCATTCTTAACCAGTGATGACCATGGGTGAGATCCATAAACTCAGTTAGAATAAATTATAGTATAATTCTTTGGGTTATTCTCCATGGATTACACTCAGACCACTTTATAGCTATACTAAATGTGATACTTCTACAAGTTGGTCTAACCTTGAGGCTTGTGATTCCTTTGTTACACCTTGGACCCACTTTTATAATTATGATGTTCTATTTTCGTGATTCTAATACTTTAACTTAACTTAATTTTGTAAACTAAACATAAATGAATTAATTAAATGTTCTCAAGTTCAAATATATTTTTGAGATGAGGATGAATTATGCATAATTTATTATTTTTGAATTTAATTACATTTATATATACCTACACACTGCTCAGTTTATATTCATTGACTAGTTTTGTATAAACACCTTTGGTGGTGGCCTAAAAATACTTCTCTCACACCCTATACAGGATTTTATTAGTACCTAGGTAGATTATATGATCACATGTTTTGATAAGGGGAAGCATACCACTTTGGACACCAGACTTTCTTGATTTCATATGATGAAGATTTGTTACTGATGTATGAGTATGATCTTGGGATTATTGGATATTTTTTGGTCTTTTTGTTCTTTTTTATAAAATATATTGTACTTAATTACCTAGTTCCTTGTATAAATGTTTTCCTTCTTAGTAGATACATGACATTACATCCTCATATTTTGTATACTATACTATTCATCATTTGAGTTTATTATTATTAATGGATATGTATGCTTAATTCTATTTCCATTTTTTATCCATTATTATGCTTCTAATATTGTCATCTAACTATTTTATATATCTATATCCACTATGCTTCACTCTGAAATGATGGAATAGTATCCCCACTAACATATCCTACACCCTCGCTACTAGTTGGTAGACTTCGGCATACGAGGAGTTCCGCTTGAGGCTATGTGGACCACTGGATCGGGGCACTGTTTTAGTGTCACCTGGGTTGGTACATAACATTTTATTTTTTTGTGGTTTAGAATTATATTTAGTTTTTTATTGAGTATTATGTTTTTGTTTTTGTTGAGAATAAGTACCTAGAGTGGTCAAGAAGGTTACTAGGATGTCTCTCCCATTTGCTGACTCTACCCATAGTCCTAGTAGAGTTGTATATCTATGATATTTTTAGTCATTTCTTGTTTAATATAGTGATATAGTCCCAATAGAGGATATAAATTAGATAGAGGAAGTTGAAAATATATCCCGGTACATAGGAACTCGTAAATCCTTGAAGTTCATGGATTTCATGGGAATATTAGAGGGAACTAGTATAGATTAGTAGAATTTGGTCATTCAATCCCCATTGCATGATGAAATAAAATGGGAGTTCTTAGTTAACAATTGAACCTAATGTACTATTTCTAATTAGGTGAAAGTGTGAAATGTGTTTGATTTTATTCCTATATAGAAAGGTTAGCTAATGTTAATGATGTTTTTTGACTACTTCAATGATATAATTCCCATTTATAAAAATATGTTTTTGATCAATTTAATAATGTTTAATATTTTTTAATGTGGTATTCATTGTATTATTAGTGATTGAGTAATTTTATGGTGGAAAATTTCATTTGAATTGTCGGTGTATGCATTGGTCTCAAAAGGTAATCCCATGAGGGGTGGAAGAACCACATTAATGTATACTAGTGATTGTTACCCATATGTTGAGAGG
The DNA here is from genome assembly GCA_963277665.1 of Viscum album. Taxonomy (NCBI): domain Eukaryota; kingdom Viridiplantae; phylum Streptophyta; class Magnoliopsida; order Santalales; family Viscaceae; genus Viscum; species Viscum album. Next base: position 66,583,788 of record OY728127.1, on the reverse strand, counting down.
TGAAAATTAGTGAATCATGTTCTATAAGATTCTACTTCATCTTCTATTTCTTCGATAAATAAGAATATCTCTATCTTGTTTATTTAGTGTGGTAAATATAGGAATTCTAAGACTTCTTGCTATCATTATTTGAAGACCATCCAATATTGTATTTGACAAGGGAATCTTTAAAATTTCTATTTTCTGAGATCTTATTAGTAAAAGAAAATCCATTTTCTACTCAATAGTCTCATTAGTACTATAGTTTAATCCTCCAAGGCAATTCTTTTGTTTCACTTTTTTCATTCTTCATCCATTTCATGCATGTCTTTGATCTATTGGATTCTTTTGGTTGATTTTATATTTTGTGGTTGATTAGTGATATATGTGTTCTATGGAAATCTTGAACTATAATTTGGATGAGTTCCTATCATATTTCTTTGATATAAATATGTTACAAATTTTTTGGTGAATTATTTTCATGACTTTTCTTATTGGATCACCATATTAGTTGTTTTTTAAATGGTGGGGAAAAAAACATTGGGTCCCAGCTTTCAATTTATTTTTATTTATTTAGGTTTGATTTGTGGATATATTAAAGACACTAAAATTGTATCTTTTTGGGTTTTGGTTTTTTATGGGTTTATTATTACTGGTTCATCCTTTTGAACTGAGAATAATAGCATCTAGATTTGTTTCTAATTCAATGTATTTTTGGGGGTAGAAAGTTCCATGGTGGGGTGTTCAATCACACTAAAACCTTTTTATTTTCTTAGTTATTTAATAATTCTATTTATCTTTGATTTCATGATTTTTTTGTCATGTTCAATTTAAAATTAATAAGTAAGAATGTTTCATCTTTATTTACTAGCATACCTGGTATGGACATATAAATTAAGGGAAAAATTGAAGGTTCCCTTATGGTCCCCATAAGTTCCCTTATATGCAGTTTATTTTGTTCACGGATTTTTTAGTCTTTATATGAAGGACATGGTTGAGTCCAAACCATGCGAGGATCATGTGAAACCATGTGAGAGATTAGGGTGTATGTAGGATGGATCACAACTTGAACATGGGTAAAGGAAACCATGTTGAAAGTGTGTAAGAGTGTTTGTATTTTTTGCAGATTTTTTTTTCATGGTTGGTGGATGGTTTCCAAACTATGTATCTAAACAGTTCAAATAAGTCTTGTCTATCTAATCTAGGGTGTATGGTTGTCACCTAATTTAGAAAACTATGAAACTACATATTTTTTACTTTCCCATAACATTAAGAATTTGGGGTTTTTTTACCTCTATTTTAAAGAAAAAATGGATATTATCCTTCCACACCCACATAAAACATCCCTTGTGATTGTTTTTGGATGTTATACCCCCTTACTCTTTGATTTGATTCTCTTGTCTCTTGATTTTTAAGGGGTTCTCTTCCATCTAGTATTTTATCACCCCTTATTCTCATATTTCTCTTTAATTTTATCATATTTACTTATCTTGTTTATTTATAGTTAGAAACATAAGGTTATATTTTGATCATGTTGATTTTTTATTTTTATTTTAGGGTGCTCAGTTGGCATATAGAACTGTTTCCTTATCATTTACGAAGCCTCTATCCCATTTTTACATCACTGATGTTGAAGTTTCCATTCATTTCCTTTCCAGAATATTCTATGGGATGATTTTAGCCTTTTAAATTACATTAAATTGAATTTATCAAGTTAAAATATTTATAAATTGAATTGTGAAATCATTTTAAGGTAAAAATTGATTGAAAATTTGTTTTTATAGTTTTCCATAATTATGAAAATATGTTGAAACTGTATATGTGATTGATGTTTCTAAAATTAATAATTTCTATTTTAAAGGATTTTAGTGGTTTAATGTTGATTGGACATTAGTGAAAATATGTGAGTTAGTTTTTGAAATTTAATTGTACTCTATTTGGATAATTTTTATTTGTGATGTTCTAATGGTTTTTTCTTGGAAAACTCTAAATCATTGATGTACTATTTTATTTTTTTCTCTTTATTTAGAAACATAGAATTTATATGGATGTCATATATAAATAAATAAATATATATATATATACATATGTAGGTGTGATATGTACATATCTATATGTTCATAAATGTTAACATATAAATGTGTAAATTTAAATAAATAGAAATTCTATGGAATATATTCCTTAAAAACTTAATTCTCTTAAATTTGTTCTTGGCTACTTAAGTTACTTTTTAAGAGAAATTCAAATAATTAGTTTCTAAAAAAGTGGTTATTAATATACAATTTTTAAATCTTTAAAGTATATTATTGTGTGTGTTTCCTAAAGAATAAGTTAGGGGACCATTTAGAAAATTAAGAATGTGGTTTGATGATTGGAATTGATTTTTTAATTAAAACTTGAAAGAAATTTGTTTTATTAGAGAAATTTTTATTTGTTTCATTAGTAATTCTTGGTTGGAACAATTAATTGGTTTAATTTAATAGGTACACTTATATGGATGTCTTCTATTTTAAAGAGGGTCACCACATGGGTGTGTGCAGGGAGGTGGGATTGGCAGTTATAGTTAATGTGTCTGGGTTCTTGAGGTAGATGTTTTATATAAAGGATAACTCACCCCCACTGTAAATATCATTAGGGGATCTTAGGGATCATTGTGATGGTTTAGAGATGATTCAAACTATTCCTAATTTGATGATTTAAATCCCCCGTTATAGGGAAATTCCATCCAGGGGTGTTCTATTGGTGAGGCTAGTTGGAAGAATCTGAGTTGTTTATACGCTTACAAGCTACATGGACTTGCCTGTAGATGATACTGAACTGAGTATGTCTTGGGTCCTTTCATGAATGTTTCTGAAATTTCCAATAATTATCTATGTTATGTGATGTTTCACTTATTTGAGTATGTTTTTAAATATAAATTTTAGAATTTTAACAATGTTACAATGGGTAAATGGGTTTTAAATTGAGTATTACCAAATATTAGAAAAATTGGAGCTGACTTTTCAATTAATTGTACTATTGTATGAAAATGTGATTTATATGTGTTAAATTTTTGAATGTTGTAACGAACCAACCTAGTAAATCCTTGCATCATATTTTCAATTCAACTTTCCACATACCTTAGGAGTGTCCTCGATCCCCCCAAGTAGGAAAAAAGAGTCAAGGGATTTATACATAACCATTTCTGTTGGTTTCACCCTCAAGGAACCAAATATAAACATAAAAAAAAGTAATAATAGTAAAAATACAAGATACATTCCAATAGACGTATCGTTTGAATAAAAAACCAATAAAATATACAAAATGAAAATGGAATCTAAAACAAAATATTGACTAGAGAAGTAGATTTATATCTTGAGCCAACCAATATAATGGAACCAAATGTCTGATCACAAACTCCCTATGAATCTCAGGTCATCACCACAATTTTAACAACACCTACTTACCAATGTTAATAGAACTAGTTAAAACATGAAATATAAAACATAGAGGAACCTTTATAAGTCATTAGGAATACATACCCACCAACAAAAGTATATAAGGTGTGAGGAAAAGCTAGTAGTATACAATCAAGAGTCTAATTAAATCATTTTATAAAAGAAACCAAGCTCACTAGTATGAAAATTATATAGAAAGACTATTTTTTCCCTTAAAGAATATAGGATTAAACAAATCATGGAACATTAAATTTCTCAATGAAATGATATCATAAAATAATCCATGAAAAAGTTTTACCAAAGGCCAAGCCAATTTAATATGAAAATGATTTCTCTTTAAAAATACCCAAATTTTTTAAAAATAAACCCACACATGGTTTAATTGATTTCAAAATCATGTCGACCAAGAATTTCACTTTGAAAAACATTTCTCCCTTTTTCCTATTAAAATCACTTACACACCCAATAAAAATGGAAATTATTAATCAAGTACAATAGTAATACAACAAAACCATAAAATTCAATAAATAAGGAAAATAAAGTGATGGAATTAAGCTAGTAAAAAACATGACTAATCCAAAAGAGGATCAACACATAAAACTTTTACATCCAAGAAATAAACATCAGACATGACAATATATTCCGAAAAGGCATTAAATATGATAGATAGCATGAGTAAACACCACATGGACAAACGGGACAGTAGAAAACATGAAACATTTATCAAAAATTGCAGCATATTAGTAGTCACATAACCATCTAATGAATTTATCTAAGAAGTCTCCTCAACGAGAAAACCCAAACAAAGTGTTACACATCACTAAGGGGGGTCTATCTAGTGAAAAATGTCATCTATCCAAGAAATTTTCTCTACCTCCCACTTAGAAACCCCAGTCTCATCATTGAATAATAATAGAGGTGGTCTATGAATAATAATTTTTTCACATTATAATAAAAACCCCTAGGGATAACATCCCAATCACATCCTTCACACCTCCCACACTACCCTTAAATTTAATGCCAACACATAATCACCACACGAATCACCTGAAAAAAATCCATCATGTAGATAAGTTTACACATCAACAAAAACTAAGGGGGTCAAGAAGGAAATAATCAAGAACACATCTCAACGTTCCAACCAGGCCTTTTTTTATCACATATAACAAATATACCTTTGGAAATAACTTTTTAAAAGAACTTGGAATCCACTAACAATTACAAGATAAAGCATAATCAATTTTATAGGAAATCTAAAAATTCAATGTGACTATATTTTTCTTTATAAAATGACTACACCACTTTAAAATAAGAAAAAGCATTAAACAAAAAATGGGATCCCACTTTAACAACCCCATTTGAACCAAATCCCAAATAATATGTTTATATCTCTTGCAAAATTCTCTATATAATTTTATTAAACCTGAAGAATGCATACAAAACCTTTTAGAAATAAAGTTCCATTTTTCAAAGAAAATCACTCACTATTTCCAAATGAAAAACCCAATTAAGCATGGAAAACTATTTTCAAAAAAAATTTGCTAACACACACTACATTAATTTAATTATAACACTCATTTAAATAATTATGAAATCAATGTGCTATTAAATAAAATAAAATTGTTTTTAATTACATACCTCATGTGGTAGAATCATGTAACCATTGGTAAAATCCAATAGAATGGAACTCAAAGGACAGATCACAACCCCTATAAAGTGGCAACTCAAATTTTGAACAACCCTAGGAATTAAAATCATCCAAGTATATCTCCTTGGTTCACATAGAATATGGAAAGAGTTAAAACAAAAGAATAAGGAGAGAGAATAAAAAACCTTTTGAACTTTCTAAAGAATCCCCATGAAACTACCATGAAATCACCTTAAAGGAGATTTAAAAGAGAAAAAAATGGACCAGATAGGCATCCAGGGTGAATGGTTTGAATGATAGAACACCAATTATAAATAAGTAAAAAGGACTAAAATACCCCTCTTTGAGTGGGATGCATAGTTTAACCACACAGTTAAACAAACCTTGCACAAACTATGAATATATCCCATTTGTTTGAGCTGCATGGGCTTAAAATTTAGGATTTATAGTTATTTTAACCATGTGCATTTACCGTGTGACTTGGAAAAAGCCACTACAAGAGGCTTAGTAGTTAAAATAACTCTACAACTTAACCATACGACCAAGAGAATTTCTCCAAACATCACCCTGTTATGTCAAAATGCATCTAACTTGTGGGCATAAACCATACAAGAAATTACCTTACATAATAGTGACAATAGGGGTGTCAAAAAAGACCACCATGCCACTTTATGACCCCATAATTCCTTGAGTCAAGAAAAAAGTAAAGTAACAAACCACAAAATAGCCACCATAGTGTGAGGTGAGTTAGAATATGAACTGCTAGAGAAGTCCCAAGGAAGAAACTCAATAGTGACAATGAATCCTTAAAACCAAACCCCCAAAATACCATGGATACCCAGAGTATCCATGAAAATACATGACCATGCTAACTAGTACAAGCCCAAAAAGAAATGAAGATCGAGCACAGGTATCCCCACCATTTATAAATATTTTAAATGGTGTAAAAAAAGAGAACACCCCAAATAGAAACCACAAATATGGGAAACATCTTTAAAAATATCCAAAGAACACTTAGAAATGAACTCTCACTTACTCAGTGGAAAACCAACCCAAACAACTCAATTCCAACATAGTCCAGACATAAATAAGATTATTACACACCCTCATAAGGTATATCCTCAAAGCATATGATCACAAGAGATAATATGGTCCCTTAACCCAGGTCATCGTACTCTAGGGGTAAACTAAGACCTTGAGATGGAAAACCATCCCATGGTGAACCCCACAAAACTATCACAATAGAGTGTTGAAATTCCCAAAGGAAACATCTTTCCAAATTATACACACACCGAACCAAAACTCACTTATTCCAACATCAACAAGAAATAATCCTAAAATAGGACATAATATATAAAAAAACCAGAGGTTTCAAAATAACTCAACTAAACAAAAAGGAATTCACTGAAGCTCAAAACTAAGGAATCATAGAAGATGGAAGTTAAATACACTAAATATAAGAATTCAAAATCCAAAACACACACAAGTATTTTAAAAGAAACTCCCCTTGGTTTAATTTAACAACCATTTGAAAATAATATTTCTAGGTCATCACACCATTTTATGAAACACCAAAAGTGGTATGTTTACAAAAAATCACATAAGAAAAGAAGACACATTTTTTCCTCTTTCAAATGTTTTCCAAAAAAATAATTCAAATTAAAATGCCTTTATTTGCAAAAAACACTATTCAAATCATTTCTATCATTTTATTTTAAAGTGAATTGAAACACAAAGCACCTTTTAGATTTATGAAAACACCAAAAGTTCCACTTTTCAATGTTTGAATCCCCCCTTCAAACCATCCTTTCAAAACCAAAATATTTCAATATATTTTGAAAAAAAATTTCTAAATACATTTTCATAAACTAAAAGAAGAAAAATTTCAAAAACCAACAAATTTTACTTTAAAATCATAAATGTGTTTATATCACTCCTTTTAAAATTTCCCAACATGTGATAATTGAGTCTAAAACATTTTAAATGATCACACTCTTGAATCACCTAAGAAAAAAAATTAGAGGTTGAAAACCGCACTTTTAATTTGATTTAATGACACCAAAAAATGTAAAAACCCATTTAAAATGACATATCCATTTTTAAACATGCCTTCAAAGTTTATAACTAATTTTTATTCCAAGAATAACTTGATATGACATGTGAAAACCATATTTCAAGAAGAAAAAATAAATTCACCTTAAACACATTTCAAAGACCCATACATTCAAACAATTAAAGGGGTAGACCATAAAAATTATTCATCTTGTAACTATTGATCACTTAAGTCAAGAAATCCATAAAATAGGGTGTATAAACCTAGGAAAACCCATCCAAAGTGAACCCATAGGAACGATCCACTCTTATTTTAAGAATTTTCTAGGAATCAATTGGAAAAAAACACAATACATGAGGCCAAACTCCCATGATCCTCAAACAATGTTAGAGATCCGATAACTAATGGAGTCAAACAAAACTCCATTTTAAAACATCTTTTAAAAACAAGTTTCAATTTTTTTGGAAAACATCATCTGAAAAATAAATCCTTTTCCCACAACTATTTTCTCAATACTAAAACCCATTACTAAGACCCACTGGTCTCAAATGTCATTCAAACCAAGGGTCAAACCCCTCCATTTTCTAAAACATCACAAAAATTTCCTTAAAAAGAGAAATTTCACACTTATTTATAATAAAATTTAAAAAATCCACATTGAAATAACCTATCTCAAGAAAAAACAAATCTCATAAAACGAATCATAAAAAAATTACACTTTAAAAATTAAATGTTGCACAAAATTACACATTTTTTACTAAAATGGTCTTCAAATAATTTTTCCCATAGACCAATTTTACAAAAATAACAAATGGGTTTAAAATGATAATGAAATAGTTTTTTAAAAAAAAGTACTTCTCTTTAATTCTGAAAAAAAACAACTCTGAAAATAATGTCCAAAAGGGAAGAAGACAAGCACAAATCCCAAACCAAACCACATTCACCGCACCACATGATATTAAAATCCCAATTAAAACTCCCATATAGGATTATACTCAAATGGTATACTCCATTTGAGTCAATATGTGAAGAAATATAGAGAAAAAATTACACATGGGAAACTACATTATGCATGGTTTGGCTACATGGGCTAGCAAACCGTGCACCATCCATGAAATAGAAATTGTGAGGGTTTAAAAATCCATGTTTCATGGGAACCACACTATTTACCAGACCATAGGTGTTAAATATGATACCCTAATCCATTAACCACTTTAACCCTCAAAAGAAAAATCATCCCTTGAAATAAATGGTACAATCAATGGGGAGAAAATAATCATTTAAAAATATAAAAAATCCATCAAAAAATCCAAATTTGAAATCATGGTCAACACTAAAACCAAATAATCCCATGGAAACTCATTATTAAGTGTGAAAAATTGATTTCTAGGCCCTTTCCTGCACACTCCACCCAATCCTAAAAAACAATCCACATCTCTAGACAACCCACGCACACCCTAAATAACAAAGAAGGTTCCTATGATACTATTTTCTAATGAACCAATCAGGGACATCCTTCCTTCATATTTTTTAGCCAGTTATCCACATACCTAAGGAGCATTACCAATCCCCCAGGGTTGACAAAAATAATGAAGAGAATTATATATAATCTTTGGGGATGGTTTTACCATCAATGAACCATATAGAAACATACAACCATGAAATAAGAGTAAAAAGGAAATATACATGCAAAGGGACATCTCATATACATAAACAATCAATATGAGATAAAAAATGACAATGGAAGATAAAAAAATAATGACCGAAGAATATGAAACAAATCTTGAGCCAACCACTTTAATGGAAATAATGGTCAGATCACCAATTCTGTGAGACTCTTCAGTCACTACCATCATCCGTGCAACACCTTCTTTCCAAGGATGATAGATCCATATCCAACATGAAATCTAAAACCTGGATGAACCTTTACATTACATGAAGACTACATACCCAATAATTTGAGTATGTAGGGTGTACGTTGAAGCCAGTATAATACGATAATGAGTCAAATTCATTCTTTTTATAAAATAAACCAAGATCAAAAGTTTGGAAATAATTAGAGAAAAAAAATTCATTTTAATTGAAAAATATTGAAGTAAACAATTAATGGAACATGAACATTATAAAATAATCACTTTCATAAAACAAACCATGAAAATAGTTTATTAAATGAAAATCCATTTCAAAGTGATAACTATTTATGTTTGAAAATACCATAATTTTGAAACAAATAAACCCACACATGGTTTAAAACATTTCAAAAGAAAGAAAATCTAGAGTTCCACTATGAAAATCACTTCTCAATTTTTACATTAAAATCTGTTACACACCCAATATAATGGGAAATAGTGAAACAAAAAGAAAAATAATGAAACACATCCATATAAGGTTATAAATAAATCCAATAAATAAATGGAATAAAACTAGTTCAAAACATGACTTTGCTAAAAAAGGATAAACACATTGAACAAGTCCATCCAAGCAATACAAATCATAAATGACAGTATATAAAAAAATGGAATTATATATGATATATAGAATGAATCAAAAGCTTGAGGCTTAATGGGATAGAACATGACACACAAAATTGGACCTAACTACTAGTAGGTTAGTAGTCACACATTCATCCAAAAAATCTCTCTAAGAATTATGTTCAGTGACAAACCACAAATCCATGTGTTCCATAGAACTTGGGTGGGGTTGGGTTCTAGCCAGTGAAAAACCTCAAAAATCAAAATAAATATCCCACTACATATAATATATATTCCTTGGTATCCTCATGGAATAATAATAGAGGTGGGCCATGAACAATAACATTTCCACATGAATATAATATACCCCTAAGGCTAACACCACAATAACATCTTTCCCACCTATCGTACTACCCTTAAAATGATCCCCAACACATAATAACCACATTAATCATAAAAAAACATCCATCATATGGATAATCATACATATCAACAACCATCAAGGGGGATCAATTAGGGAATAATTAACATCACATCACAAAGTACCACTTGAGCCTCCACTTATCACATACAAAACATATAACATTGGAAATAATTTTTTAGAACCATTTTAAATTTAAAAACTATTATAAGATAAAGATAATCAAATTGAAAGATAATAAAACCAGTGAAGGAAAGTATATTTTTCATTATAAAATTATACCCCCACATTAAAATAAAGAGTCCATTTAAACAAAAAATGGGACCCAATTTGAAAACCCAATTTGGTTAAAATCTAAAATAACAAGTGAATTTCTCAAGGAAACCCCTATTTAAAATTTTATAAAACATGAAGAATGTATAAAACCCCATTTACCAAACAAGTTCCATTTTTCAAGTAATTAACTAACTTTTTTTAAAGGAAAATAAACCAATTTAGCATGGAAAACCATTGGTAAACCAAACTACCTAGCATGAAGTACATTAATTATAAATCTCATTTAAATCATAAATTAATCATGGAACTGTTAAATAAAAGGTAATGAACCTAAATAACCAAAATCATGTGGTGTAATCATGTTCCCATCAAGGAAATCCACCATAATAGAACTCCAGGGAGGGATCAGAACCCCAATAATGCACCAAATAAAATTTAGCACTCCATAGGAATGAAAATCGGATAGGAATGGACCATAGTGTTAAAATAAATAGGGGAAAGAGTGAAAAATAATTAATAAGGAGATGGAATCCCCCTCATTTTGAACAAATTAAATAATATCCAAGAAACTACCCCAAAATCACATTGGGGAGCTTTAATAAAGCCAAAAAGGGTTTGGATTATCATTTAAGATGTGGGGTTTTAATAGGGGAATCCTACTGTAGAAACCCAAATTAAAAAGAAGGATAAAGGACTGAAACACCTATCTTTGAGTGGGTCACATGGTTTACCTACACTGTTAAAAAAACCATGTGACAAATGTGAAGATCCCCACTATTTTGAGCTAACTAGGATGCACACTTAGGCTGCATGGTTTGCCTAACAATGTTACTTAACCATTAAAAATAGATAAATCCACTCCAAGAGGCTATACATATATAATACATCGTTAAACTAAATTCTCTCATTGATCATGTAACCTAGAAAAATTCCCCAAATATCACCTTTTTTGCCTAAAATACCTCTAACTCAATGGTCTAAACCATCCAATAAATATCATAACATAATAGTGACACTAAGCATGTCCCAAATTTCATTTTATTAATTTTATTTTTTAGGAAACATTTCAATTGACTTTTTTTTGGAAAATTTTAAAATATTATGATAATGAAATCTAGGTATTAATTGAAAATTTATTTTTTAAACATTAAAAATAAAATCATGTGAAATTTATAGTTTTTGGATCCTGTCTAATGAAAATTTGAAATTTTTCAAATTAAATTTTGTTATTTATTTTTTTGGTGTTGGTTGTTAATTTTTGAATTTAGATAAGTGGAGTTGCTTCAGTAGACCATCTCTTCCTTGTGGTTCTCCTTTAATAGCCTTTCTACCATCGTTTTTGTGATAACGAGAAGGAATTACTACTGTGCCTTCAAAATTTAACTAAGAGAGTGGTGCCATGGACTTACAATGGGACAGACTATCACTATATCTTGAATTAATAATAAAGAGGGAGTTTGGGCTATTATGGATTCCTTCCTTGGAATATGGTTTGTTCCTTTTCATCCCACTATAATGCTAAAGAAATGCTGTTATGAATGGTTTATCTCCATCATCCACCCATGAATGATCAATGGCATCTCTTCAAGGTAGATCATGAATTCATAGATTAAAAAATGAAATGAGACGATACTTTGACTGATGTTGGGAATCAACACCTAAGAAAAGATAAATTGAATAAGGCCAAGACTTGTATATTATATGATCTTATATAAATTGAAGAAACCCAATTAATAAAGATGATAAACCATAGTAGCTAATTTTAGAAAGATTTTTTGAGTCATTCTGAATAATTATTAACGATGAGAGAGTTTGAAGCAAGGATGAACACCTTTGAGAAATAAAGATCAATCAGTAGATAGAACGAATGGTGAAGAAATCAGATTCAATGGATTTTGATTAGTTGGAAGAAAACTGTGTGTCAGTCACCGATTTGGGTTGTAGAATATGAAATTTGATCTTGTGCTACATGAATTTCATGAACTCTCGTCAATGTATATGGACCTGAAGACTAGATATTTGATTTTACTTGGGTTTGGGAATGCATTTGGTTGAGGATCATTAACTAAATATGTTGAAATTGATCTTTTGGGAGTTTTTAAACAATTTTATGCTCCACAAAAAAGATAATGATTTAATAAAATATTTGGACTGATTTATAGGTTTAAAGAGGACCTTGAGTTTATCTTGGTTATAGTTATGGGGTGTAGATTCATTCACCACAATTTGTAATTAAATAACACAAATAATACACTAACATTTGGGGTTTTTAACATTTGAATTGATATAGAAGGGGTAAAATAATCACTTGAGATTGGTTATTATGTTGCATGATTATGAATAAATTATGATAGACTGAATTTAAAGTAGGTTTTTTAGAATGTTTGATCCAGTACCGAATATTCCCAAGCTTTTGAAATATGATAGAGTTATTTGGTTGAATTATTTTAGGATTTGTAATTCCTAGTTGTTCCATATGTGTAAAGGCATTCAAGAGTGTAATGCCACATAACTAAAATTAAATGAAGAGAATTAATTTATGGATAAAAATTGGAATTATTTTTTAGATCTGGGTTTTGGGTTAATGTTTTGTTTTGTTTTATAGTGATTTAGAATTAATTTTTATAGAAATAGTGATTAATGTAGGTTTATACTAAGTTAGATGAATGTGATTGTATTGAATTGTTATGAGGAAAATATTATCATCACCTAGTAGTCACGAGAAGCTGGAGATGAAATAATCACAATGTGCTATCATTTAAACCATAAATAGGTGAGATTGTTGATAATAGTTTAAGACTAAAATTGGTAATATTTTACTGGTGAGTTTATGAAAAAATAAGGGAGGTATGAACATCGAGACACACAATTGAGAGAAGAGAACATATCTAGAGTGAGAGAAATCTCAAAGAAGGAACTAATGGAGTTAGAGGTGGTTATTAAAGGAAATATATTTATAGAATATTAATTTTCTATCATATTTTTCCTATTAATATATTAATATTTTTTAATTGAAAAAAATTATTTCAATTTAGTGAAATTGCATACATAATATTCCTAGGGGAATCAAGTGTAAGGAATTGATTACTTAACCATTTTCTCTTGTTTTCATAGTTGTGTAAATGTGATTTGAATATTAGAATTATAAATTCCATTCTTGATTATTTTTAATTCTATACAAATCTATGAAACAACATGTGATGATTTTGGACACTTCGCTTTTGACCATTAACCAAAGTACCAAAAATTGAAAAAAGTAAATGTCTCCTTTATCCATTCTTGAAGAAACTTATTATTGAAAAATTATCTATAAATAATTATTAATTATTTTTCACTGATATATATGAATAATTATGTTATATATTTAAGAATTATTATCTCTTCTTATAAGAACTGATATATTATGATTGAATTGGCCATAAATAGTGAATATCTTTATGCTAGTTTAGTATGGTATAGTTTCCCATGACAAAAAATTGTTCCATTTTCTTATAATCTACTATAAATCTATTTAAATCTATAATTTTTACTATTTATCAATTTTTATCCTTTTATTTTTTACTATTACAATAATATCCCATAAATTTTCTTTTTTTTTTCTTTTTTTATATGATTTTTTTTGTTTTTAATGGTTTTAGCTACACACTTTATCTTGGACTTCCCTATGGATTAAACAATCCACTATCCAAAGTATTAGTAGTTTATAGGGTTTATAAATAATTATACTTTGAACATTTCAATGATCATGTGGTAATTTTTTTTTTGGAAGAGGACATGAGTGGCCAATTCTATAAAAACAATGTTAGAATGTAAGAAATATAAAGAAATTAAATAAAAAACTTTTGAAAATATTTACTTCTGAAGTGTTTCAAGTTATATTAGAACTGCTCAATTTCATTTTTCATAAATACTAGTGATACAAGTATATCTACAATTGAATTAGAAACTCCAATTTTATAAATTAGGAGTCATAATTTTTTCATTATGAAAAACATAGTTCAGATGGAAAATATGGATGTTTTGAAAGATAAATATTTGAATCAGAATAAGAATTTTGCTATGACTATGATTACAGCCCATGAAATACCTAGACTTAGGGATTTATAGATACTTTCAATGTGAATAAATACTTTTTGTATAAGGAATTCCCCTATATTTATGAACTTTGAAATAAAATAGTCAAACCACTCTATGATTCCATCATTTAATTTCTTTCCCATTAAGGATTCCTTATAAGTTATTGGATATTTCTATAGTTTCATGCATTAGTTCTCCTTACATGGGTTGAGTGAGGATGTTCTTAGGTTGAGGATGTTTCATTTTTTCTTAAAGGGAAATACAAACAGTTAGTATCAAAATCATAATTACGAGACCTTTGATGTTGGGGATCAACAGTTTATTTAATTTTTAGGGAAATTCTATTATAGGAATAACACCATATAGTTGAGGAATAATATTACAGGTATTATTTAGGATGAGGTATATATTTTAATGATAATTGGTACAATTTTAAATCTTTAAATATATATTTTTGAACCACCTATTGTCTCCCAATCTCATAATGGATACTTTATACAAATGTATTACACCATTCAGTCAAAATATAGATGACCAAACTTTTGGAGGTGAATTTTCAGACATGAATGGTGATAATATCTGAAATATTTTTCATAGACTAGCTTAGAAAATTACAACCCAAATGCACTAAGAAGAGTTTAATTTTGAGAGTCGAAACCAATTATTGAAATTCTTTAGTTAATGATGAATCTCATAGGGAGGATTGTTATCATTGCATGATGTATCTTCAAACTCAAAATAGTTTTACCAATTTTTTTCTTCCTATCTATATAGGTGAGAGTTATCGGTTTGTGTATTATAGGTATAATAAAAATGTAAACCATGATCCATTTTCAAATAAATTTAATCTTGGAATTATAAATCCCATGAATTTATCTTGTAAAGCACAATGAATTTTCAATCCACCTACTGAAGCACCCAATTACTCAAATTAGATAAGGAACTAATTTTTAAATAGCGGTGGACCTTCAAATTTTTATTTTTATTTTGAGGAATTGGTTAAGAATATGATATAAAAGGTATATTTTTACTAATAACTCATCAATAAGTTTCATGAAGAAATGAGCATAATTGCTTGAGATATTGGTTAGAGATATAAGATAATGATTCACAATAAAACTAAAATAATTAATAGAGAGATTGATAAGACTTTAATAATATAACATGCCATGAAAAATCATGATTATGTTGAAAAAAGACCATGAAAAAATGAATCCAAAACTGTGAAAAAAATATGAGATGAAATTCTATAAAATAATGGAGATAGAATCTGGACTCCAATGACTAACATGTATGATCAAGTGAATCATAAAATTAAAAACTAAGGAAAATTGGAAAATGATTAGGGAATTAATTAGATGGAAAGAATATGGTGATGTTTGAAGCTGATTGAAATAATCAGACTATTTTAAAATATAATTCCATAACCATACCTTTTCTCTAAAGATTTAAAATAAGTGTTGTACCAAATTATTTAAAGATTTTTCATATGTTTAGAACATTAAATATAAACATTCCTTTTTTGTAAGCTATGAATAATACCATATCAAATGTCAAATACCAAAAAAGTTTCTAATATAACAAGATAGACTAGGGAGAGTATACCATAATAAATAACATTGAGGATTATAGTGAAATATTTCAAAAGAAGTTACATTCAAAATTAAAACACAGCCAAGGATTTTTTATTTCGTTTAGAATTGGAGAAAATTATGGAAGAGACTAACTTTTTGAAATATGTAAAAATATTAATTTACTTCATAACTCCTATATTCTAAATCTAGGTATTAGGGAATTAAAAATAACTTCAGTTTCACTAAATTTGGATGATATGTCACCTTATTATCCTTATTGAAGTGTATATGACCTTTTAGTCAATCTGGGAATGATCACACTACAAAATTATTTTCTTATTATTGATATAGAGTGTTATTAGTAGCTTCTTATCATTATTGTAATACCATTATTTTACAATTTATGGGATTTTATAACTTTTTTAAAGGATAAAGTAGACCTTCAACATAGTAAGAATCAATAAGAGTTCCTTATTTTATTAGTGTATCTTCTTGTTGTGAGTTTCAAATTTATTGATGCTACTTAGGAAGTTTGTAAGGCTGAGACAAGGTAATATTATCATCATAATCTTGATGAAATAATCAAAGAATAAATTGATGGATATTTTAATTATTATTTTACAGAATCTAAATCCACTAAATAGATTGAGATATTAGGGATATATGATAGAAAAATTAGGACATTAATTGCTAAGGATCATAATGTGGACTATCATAAAAACTTTTATGCTACTCATAGTGATTCTAATGTTCTTGGTTAATGTTTAGATACTTATCATGCACTCCAACTAAAATTAGTTTCCTATTCCATACAATATAGTAAGTGAAATTCTATTTTTTTAACCTTGAATTGAATTTTTTAAATTCATGTATAGAAATATATGGTTAGTTTTCTCTCTTTTGAAATTGAAAATATGTCATCCCAACCTAATGAGAGTTCCCAAAGTGATAATACGTTTATATTTACCCCATTGAATTGAAATTCATCCCCAACTACATTGAATTTTTTGGATGATGAATTTTATATCTATGGGTTTAATGAGTTATTTAAAAATCTTGAGGATGATCCCTCTTCTCTAGACAAGGAAGTTGAACCGGATAATGTTTATGATAGCGAGTAATCTATTTGAGTTACTACTCATTTATCTAGATTATTTAATTTATCATTTGTGCGGATCATTTAGAATGAAATTATAGTCATTTTGATGATAATTTTGGGATTATATCATCAATCTATTGTTATATATATGAAATTTTAGGTCCTAAAGATATTAGTGGGGGGAAACATTATTGTAGAACCTTGGTGTACATCAAGAGAATACTGTAATATGCTGGTTTTTTAAAAATACTAAAAGAACATGATAATATTTTTATACTAAACTATAGTGTCACAATTGTTATGGAGTCAAATCCGCAAAATTATAATGGATAGAGATTTAGGAGGATAAGTATGGCTAAATTATTTTAAAATTATCACTATATGGGAGGAAACCCCTGACTTTTATTTTTTCTATATTTTTTTATTTTAAAATAAAT
This sequence comes from Viscum album, assembly GCA_963277665.1. Taxonomy (NCBI): domain Eukaryota; kingdom Viridiplantae; phylum Streptophyta; class Magnoliopsida; order Santalales; family Viscaceae; genus Viscum; species Viscum album. Next base: position 66,566,316 of record OY728127.1, on the reverse strand, counting down.
TCTTCTAACTCTTATATTAAATATCCAAATTTACCCAAACTCACATTCAAGTGTATTAGTGATTAAATTTTATCAACTATATTTATGAAATTTGTTGACTAGAATAAGGATACAAAAATGTTGATTACTTGCACTAATGTCCCTTTAACATTAGATCTTATTATATCCTTTCTTTAATATAAATTCCTTGATTCTTATTATTGATATGTTTTTGAAGTATTTACTGAATTTTAGTGGTCATATGGATTATTCATAATGAAAAGAAGGGAGTATTTATAATAAACAACAGTGATAAAATATTATATTTACCACATGTGTAATTATTTTAATTACATTAGTTTTAATGCTTCCAAATGTTTGTAAATGATATTATTGGTTTTGTTCTTAACTATATAAAATTATTTCTAGAATTATATGTTTCATGTTATCATCATATTAAATACTGTTTGCCTCTTCTTATACTAACTATATTGTTTATGTTTTATAAAAGTATATGTGCACGGGATTTTTTATCTCTTGGAAATAATTATTGAATTTAAATTTTTTAATCAAGATTTATTTATAAATTTCATATTCTATGATAGAATTTTTTTGACCAATAGAATTATTTTTAAAATTGAGGGACTTTTTTGTGGGAAAATATTATTTTGAACTTATTTGGTAACCTATAAATTATTTCATGAAATGCTACATTGAAAAATCTATCTTGAACTTTAAACTATCTTAAATTGTTATTCCACTATAGGATTAAACAGTAGAGGAAATTTTGGATTTTATAAAAGGTGAGGGGTCATAAATGTGCTTAATAAATTTTTAATATTGGACCCATCAAATTCACGTATTTTTTTTCAAAAGTTTGAGTTTATATGAATCACTCTGTAATTTTTCAAACGGTGATTTTTTTATCAAATATGAATGTTGTAATTGAACTTTAAAGAAGTTAATATTTATTACCTTAGGTACTTAATTGAGAATATCATTTAATTTCACTATTGAATAATAATATGTATGGTAAAACATTGAGAGAATGATATAAAATGTTCATTGAATATGAGCCTTTTAATTTTATTTTAACATATAATATATACATCCAAGTGGAATATGAAACAAAAATCCTAATAGATATTGAAATCATTTTTTTTGTTTATTTATTCCTTATTTTATATTATTATATGGGTCATTTATTCCACCAATAAATTTTCACACCACCCTATATAATGGTGTTTCTATTTATTATGAGATCATAAATTATATGAGTCTATTCTCCAGGAGGTAAAAATATGTTTCTAAATTCATTGGGATTTAAATTAAATGTCTAAAATTCCCATCAAAATTTAAAACAATAATCATTTTTATAAAATAGTAAAAATTATTCAAATAAAAAATTTAATTTCTTGTGGGTAATCACCTAAATTTTTGAAAGGATCCATTGTGTAAAATCATTTAAAAGATCTATTATTTTTGGTATTTCAACTTTTCAATATTTATATCTCATTCCTTCCATTAAAATTGACTAAATTGTTTCTTGAAGAATAAATAAATGCTATGTGTGGGGAAATTTTATATGTCTCTTATTTAAGTATGTTTTGTAAAATTATTTTTCAAAATTTAATCATGTTTTAATGTAAAATGGGATTTAAAAATAATATAAATGAATATTTAAAAAATTGCTGTCGAATTGAAATAATTTCCATTACTTCATGAAAATTTGAATTTTATGTGTTAAATTATTGAAATTCCCTCATCTTAAATTTTATATTATTTTTTAATGAAAAAATTTCTATCCATTTCATTGAAATTTTGAATTTATAATGAAAATTTAAAGACCCAGAAATTCTGTGGAATTTTTTTTCTTAAATTCGTTGGATTTTTGAGAGTCCGTGAAAATTTACGGTGCTTGATTTCGAGGCCCGGTGTGCTCGGAATCAATTTCTTAAGTTTTGTTTGGATACGTTCAGTAAATGTACGAGCGAGATTTTATAACTTTTGAACCGATGATCGGAATTGAAATATGAGGAAACCATTGAACTCGCAGCACCGATATTCTCTTAAGAAGACTTTCACCTCGACGACAGTTGGACGAGAATGGAAGTTAGTTCTGAGGTTGTAAAGAATAATTTAAATAAAAATAAGGTGTGCAACTTATTTTTATTTTGGTGGTTAAAACCTCCAAGTGGAGGTTGGGGGTGGGGGGCACCACACCTTAACCACCCATGAGAGGTTATGGTGTTGGGGCCCACCCGAGCATAACCTACCTTGGGAGGATAAATTTCAGTGAGGACCACCCTAGGATGAGACCCTTGGACTCCCCATTTATGGATCCACAACCCATGAAACTCTTTAAATCCCTTAATTAAATTGTGCATACACACAAGAATTAATTAAGTGGAGCCCCCCTTAATTAATTCCCTTTTGAATTCATGCCAACCATTAAAATAATAGATGATCTATTATTTCATTTGGGGGTTGGCATCTTACTTTTGTTGGGAGAATTAAGGAGAGGAAGAGCTCTTGGAGAACTTCATATTCCAACAAAGAACACCCCTCTCCACCGAAGAATGACGAACACCTACTTCGATATTCAACCAGGACAAAGGGGGGAGCTCCATCTTTGAAGAACGCCGCCAATGCCATATTCGACTTCATCACCTCGAAGGCTCATCCGCCAACGATAGATATCCTATTCTTTTTCCGACATTGACGAATCGATACCCGCCTTTCCGCGACTTCGTCAACAATCAAGAAATACGAGGTAAGGGATTTTACATTTGAAATTGTTTTCCATCCTTCAACGCACAAATCTTGGATTGTGTTTTGCCAATTATTATCGCCATAACACGGAAGGCTCGGGCCGCACGAACATAGCCCGACCCTCCCCCTTCGTTTCTCCACCTTTGTTGACGGCCATGGTGCAGAGCAGCGGCAGTCGGCGTCAGACCGACCGCGAAGGAAACCGGTGGCGCATGGCCCCTGGAAGTGACGCGCCGCCGTTGCGCCACACGTAGGAGTAGGGGGCCACAACCTGGATTGTCCGCGGCGAAAGTGGCATGGCGCTGTCATGCCGCGCGGAGGAGTGGTGAGGTGGGGGGGGGGGGGAATGGGGGTGGGAGAGGGGGGGGGGGCAGTCCGGGCCGCGATGGAAGTGGCACAAATTCGTTGCGCCACACAGTGGAGCAGGGGGGGGGGGGGGGATGGCCCGGCTGGGCCGTGGCGGAGGTGGCGCGGAGCTGTCGCGCCACGTAGAGGGGCATGGAGTCGCAGCCAGGGCTGGCCGTGGTGGAGGAGCTGGAATGGCTGGCTGCTCGACCAACCGGGAGGAGCAAGACACAATGGGTCCCGCGTGAGCCAAACCGACGCCAAGTGGCGCCGGTTTGGGTCCCCACTCGAATGGCTAAGACATTCGGGAGCCAGGGGGCACACAGATTGTTTTCCTAGACGTAACTGAGGCGGACCCCCCGCGGGCTGGACCCAGCGCGGGCTATTGGGCCGGACCTAGGCCGGGTCACCGGGCCAGACCCAGCGCGGGCCGCTGGGACGGTCCCAGCGCGGGCCATCGGGTCGGACCCAGCACGGGCCACCGGGCCGGACCCAGCGCGGGCCGCCAGGCCGGACCTAGCATGGGCCGCCGAACCAGACCCAGTGCGGGCCGCCGGGCCAGACCCAGCGCGGGCCACGGGCTACCCTTGGCCCAGGCCGCCCCTTCGGGCCGGGCCACGCCCTCGGCCTGGGCCGCCCCCTTGGACCAGGTCGGACCCGCGGACCGGGTCAGACTCCGGTCTGGACCAGGGTCGGGCTGGGTCAGTCCGACTGGGTCGGACCGGACATGGACCCACTTTGGCATGTTTTCACCTTTTCACCCATATCTTGGGCTACGGGCGTTCGATTGAAGATCCGTATGCGACGACCGAAAGCCTATAGCGAGACAGTTCTTTTGGAATAATCCCACTTGGGGTTTGGAAATAGTTGGGATACAGTCTGGTTGGTTTGAACCTAAAAAACAATGAGGCCCCTAGAACGAAAATGCCAGTAACTAACAGACCAGGCGTCCGATTGACGCGCCGTCTATTGCGTTGAGACCCCTATGATGAGGCAGAACTTTGAGATACTTCTACTTGGGAATTCGTGACAGTTGGAGTATCGACCAGTAGCTCGTGGAGCCGATCCTCCTGGAGACAAGCAAGCGGAGTATAGAGACCTAGTAGCTGGCTGATACCTGACAACTGCTGACCTTTCGACTCGGAGTGTTTCGACTAGACTAGTGGGAAGCGTCTCTGTGTGACATGGAAGACCCAAAGTGGGGAGCACCTGCGTGTGATACGATAGACTCACGGTACTCGACAGGAGGAGTACCTCAGTTGGCTATGAGGGTGAGCGCCTCTATGTGACGTGACATACCCATAGTGGGGAGCACTTCTGTATGACACAGCAGACCCAGGGTACTTGACAGGAGGAGTATGACAACAGTCTAGGAAAGTGGGAAGCGCCTCTGTGTGAGGCGGAATGCCCACAATGGTCTATAGAGGAGGATTACACCAGTAGCCGAGGTTTCGACAGCTTTACTAGGAGTGTTACATGTTACCACCCTAGAATAAATTCCTAGTTTTGAGGTGAGTCAATGACATTAGTGTTTTACTCATGATTGATATGGGTTACTAGATAACTTAGGTATATATATGGGCATATACCTAAGTAATGGTTATCCATTGATTTCATACCTTTTTGGTTTTTCCTTGTTGGATTTTGTGAGACCTTGAGGGTCTCGGGGTCCCTACTGAGTAATGTTATACTCACCCCTGCACGGGCTATGCCTACACCTGGTTGTATTGGTTGAAGATGAAAGACAACGCTGAATGAGGTAGAGAGTAGTAGGACCAGAGGGTACCCGGAGGTGGACCACTTGGTGAGACGGTACACAGAGCGGACGGACAGATGTGGAGTGCTGAAGAGGCCATCTGTACCTACCCTTCAGGTAGGAACCCTGAAGTCGGACCTAGTGGCTGCTTTACTTTTTTTCTTTCAGTTTTACTTGTACTTTTCCATTTACTTGTACTTTATTATTGGTCTTGTATTTCTAGACCCCTTTACTTTCAACACGCTCTTTTGTATATAGTTTTACTTAGTGTTTTAGTTCCACTTTCGTACTCTGTTGTGTGTGGTTCAGTTTATAAAGGCAATGCCTTCCCAGTTTAGGGATTACGCCTTTGGTGCTAGTCGCCAGCCCCTGGCCTATGGAAGGCGGGCTTGGGGTAGTCACGATACGGGTCCCGAGGGACTGGTCGTGAAAAATTGGTATCATAGGAGTCGGTTCTACCGCAGAACCTAGGACTCTGATATTTCTTTTCTATGAAGCAATAGTGTTAAGGGTAAGAAGTGTGGTTCTCAGTTAAGGGAGTCCAATGTTGGTGTGGGAGGCTGACGTATCCATACACCAGGACCCTGACATATGATTTCTAACTTAGTGCACAAAAAAACTAATTGCGTGCTTATCTTTAAAAGTTTTCTTAAGTCATCTCAACCAGGTCATCTCACCAGGTATAATCGTTTGACCGTGTCACATCTATTTCTTTCTGGATGCCTCCTCACAGAACCTCGAGAGTCATATGCTCTGACAGCCCACCGAGCGACAAGGCCTCAATGCATGGCCCTTTACCAGTAGAGGCACCAGTGGTACCACTTCTTGTTGAGCCACTAATGCCACCAGCCCTAGCAGCAGACGATGCATGCCACTTGAGCGCATTGCATGAGTTCCAGTGCCATAGGCCACCCAGGTTCCTGGGATAGACGGACACAAAGGCGGTTGAGGATTGGCTGGAGGCTGTAGTGAGAGTCTTTATGCTGGTAGGGACACCAAAAAACCTCATGGTGATCCTTGCTGTGAGTCTCCTTTAGGCAACAGCAGGAAGATGGTGGAGCCTGATGCTCTAGGTGCATGATGAGGGGACACTACTATTAACATACTTTGAGAGCCTATTTCGGGTGGAGTTTGTCTTAGAAACCCTTCGAGCGGTGCAGACACAGAAGCTACTTTATCTGCAGCAGGGCATCATGATAGTAGCATAATACTCAATGAGGTTCACCGACCTCTCACGCTACTCCACAGATATGGTACGTGACCCATTCTTTAGGGCTTGGACCTTTGATAAGGGGTTCGGGCGAGAGATCAGGGCATTGATGATCTCCCCCAGCATCCCGACTCTAGCAGGGGTGTTAAAGAGAGTCCTCCTAGTGGATAGTTTCCTTGTTGAGTAGTCTCTGGTAGCTAGACCCACCACTAGTCGACTTGCAGTGGAGTCTTCTGCAGTTGGAAGTAGAGAGATTACTCAGAGGTCCAGGAGGACCAGACCCATGGGTGGACTACTGCATGACTCAGGATCAGTTATTCAGGGCACCCGGGGTAGTGACATATATGCAAGGAGAAGACAATGTTACTCATGCGGCGGGCAGGGTCACATGGATCGTGACTGTCCGAACCGCCATTCAAATGATCAGCAGATAGTTGAGGGAACTCCCAGGTAGAGGAAGAGGTTCGATCGATGCGATCCACAGGGAGCAAGCGAACGTGGTAGAGGAGCTGGTCGTGCAGCTGGCGGTGGACGACGTTACGAGGTGCTACTGCCACCACCACCAGGAGGACCACCCCGACCACAGGGAGTAGGTGGACAGGGGAGAGCTCAGCTTCAGGCAGCTGAGGCATACGACCATTGCGCTCCAGAGATGATTCGAGGTTTGATATGTGTCTACTCCACCTTACCTGCAGTTGTTATACACACAGGTTCCAGTCACTCTTTCATAGCCACTGCCCTCTTTCAGAGCTCAGAGATTCTGAAGGATATGTTGGATCGATCCTTACGGCTAGAGACTCCTTCGAGAGCAGACTCGATGATTACGCAGTAGTGCTGGTAGTGTGAGATTACTCTGGGAGGCGAGAGCTTCGACTGGGATCTTCTCGTAGCTGCATCGAGGCCTTATGAAATTATCTTGGGTATGGATTGGTTATATACATTTCATGCTTAGATCGACTGTATTATGTGAAAAGTGAGGTGTTTCCGCATGGATGGGACCAGGTTTACCTTCACCGACGAGAAGGGAACCTTTGCAGCACAGGAGAGACTCACTCGGAGGAGGGTGCAACCGATCACTCAAAAGTTGGCTTGCCTTACCCTCATAGTAGTTGATGTGGATAGTCCGACTTATCCTGTAGTGGTGGACCAGTATGCGGATTTTTTCCCTGACGATGTCCCAGGACTACCTCCTCATAGAGAGTTGGACTTCTACATTGACCTGTACCTCAGGAAGACACCGATATCTACTCCAGCATATCGGATGGCTCCTACTGAACTTCTCGAGCTGTGGGTACAACTTGAAGACTTTCAGGGATAGGGATTCATCCAGCCCAGTGTTTCTCCTTGGGTATCCCCAATTATGTTTACAAAGAAGGCGTATGGAAGCTTGTGGCTTTGTGTTGACTATCATCGCCTGAAACAGGTGGCCGTGAAGAACAAGTACCCACTCCTGAGGATTGACGACCTCTTTGATCAGCTGAAGTGAGTACGTTGGTTCTCGAAGATAGACCTCAGATCAGGCTATCACCAGCTCAGAGTTGGAGACGAGGATGTGTATAAGACGGACTTCAGGTGTCATTATAACCACGAAGAGTTCTTGGTTATTCCCTTCATCATAACCAATTCTCTAGCAGTGTTCATGAGTCTGATGAATAGGATTTTCCAGCCTTACCTCGATCTCTTTGTCGTGGTCTTCATCGACAACATTCTGATCTACTCGACTACTAAGGAGGATCATTCCTACCATTTTCATGTAGTACTGGACACACTCCTAGAGCTCTAGCTTTATGGTAATCTCTTGAAGTGCCAGTTTTGGATTCGAGAGGTTAACTTCTTGGGACACGTCATCTCAGAGGCTAGAGTTGCAGTGGATCCAGCGAAGATTGAGGCGGTACTTTCTTGGGAGCCACCCATGAATGTGATAGAGGTACATAGTTTCCTGGGTTTGGATGGATACTACCAGAGATTTGTTCCAAACTTCTCTAGATTTGTAGCACCACTTTCATCCTTGACAATGAAGGGGAAACCCTTCGTGTGGTCGGAGAGATGCCAGCAGAGCTTTCAGGAGCTAAGGCAGAGGCTGACTAGTGCCCCCATCTTGAGGCTTCCAAAGGAAGGCCTAGGGTACGTAGTCTACTACGATGCATAAGGGACCAGACTCAGGTGTGTCTTGATGCAGGAGTGAGATGTGATCATGTATGGTTCTCGGTAGCTGAGACATCACGAGAATAAGTATGCTACCCTTGACCTGGAGTTAGAAGAAGTGGTATTCGCCTTAAAGATGTGAAAAAACTATCTTATGGGTTAGCGTTTCACGGTCTACTCTGATCATAAGAGTCTCAGGTATATATTATCCTAGAAGGACCTGAACCTGAGGTAATGGCGTTGGCTTGAGTTCCTCCAGGACTATGACTTTGAGATAGTCTATACTTCTGGGAAGGAGAACATTGTTGCAGATGCACTCAGTAGGAGATCTGGTATTTAGCTTCTAAAAGAGGCGACAAAGCAGCTGGATGCTTTAAAAATTTCTTATGTGGACTGAGATGGAGCAGCTTTTCTTCAGTCTCTTACAGTCACCCCTCCACTTCTTCATTGAGTCAGGGAGGTACAATGTGGAGACACTGACTGTGAGACACGACATGATCAAATATCCACAAGGCAGGCACCTGATGGATTTTCAGAAGGTGGGGAGTACGTCATCCTCTTCAGAGGACATACCTTGGTACTAGTTGCACTTTAGGAGGAAGTGTTGAGGGAGTTCCACACTTCCCCTTTAGCGGTACATCCAGGAGTGGTGAAGATGTACCGGGACCTCCAATGACAGCACTGGTGGCCAGGTATGAAGAAGGCGGTAGCGAAGTTTTTCTCTCGGTGCCACACTTGTCAACAAGTGAAGGCAGAGCAATAGGTACCAATAGGATTGGTTCATCCCTTAGAGGTCCCAGAGTGGAAGTGGGATGGGATATCCATGGACTTTGCGATGAGTCTTCCACGTACATATAGGAGTCTAGATTCGATATGGGTGATCATTGACCGACCCACCAAGTTAGCCCACTTTTTACCGATCAGAGATCGGGGCTCAGTAGAGAGCTTGGTACAACTCTATGTACAAGATATTGTGTGTTTAAATGGGGTACCTTATTCTACAGTCTCCGACCATGACACACAGTTTACTTCCCGACTATGGAAGGGGTTACATGAGGCTTTCGGGATGTAGCTACGTCTAAGAACCGCATTCCATCTTCAGATAGATGGTCAGACTGAGCGGACCATTTAGACCCTCGATGATATGCTCCGAGCTTGTGTCCTCGACTTTGGTCGTATTTGGGAGGATCACTTACCTTTGGTAGAGTTTTCCTAAAACAATAGATATCACTCCACCATTGACATGGAACCTTTTGAGGCCTTCTATGGTCAAACTTGCAGATCGCCACTATACTGGACAGACCTAGGGGAGTCAGCACTAGTGGGACCAGAGATGATACGGGCTACCACGGAGAAGGTTCAGATCATCCAGGATTGGATGAAGGCTGTACAGAGCATGCAGAAGTTGTATGATGACAAGATATGGAGACCTCTGGATTTTGAGGATGACGACCATGTTTTTCAACGGGTCTCACCTCGACGAGGTCTATGGAGATTTGGCCAAGGTGGAAAGTTGTCTCTGGGATTCTTCAGACCTTTTCAGGTCCTCAACAGGGTAGGAAAGGGGGCTTATTTCTTAGCTCTACCACCTCAATTGCACCAGGTGCATGACGTCTTCCATGTATCTCAGCTGAGGAGATACGTGCATGACATGTCCCACATCATCGACCATGGAGAGCTAGACATCGATGACGGGGCAACTTTCAAGGAGGTTCTAGTGGAGATCAAGTATCGACAGGAGAATGTTCTTTGTGGATAGTCGATACCTCTGGTGCGTGTTCTCTGGCCACATGAGAACCTCCAAGAGATCACATGGGAGTGGGAGGCTTAGATTAGTGCTCAGTACCCCCATTTATTCCCTTAGTTTGAGTTGTAGCTTATTGGGACGTAAAGCCCCAAGGTGGGGAGAATGTAAAGACCTAGAAATTATGTGGAATTTTTTTCTTAAATTAATGAGATTTTTACAAGTTCGTGAAATTTACGGCACTTGATTCCGAGGCCCGGTGTGCCTGGAATCAATTTCTGAAGTTTTTTTTGGGTACGTTTAGTAAACGTACGAGCAGAATTTTATAACTTTTCAACCGGTGCTCGGAATTGAAATATGAGGGCACCGTTGAACTCGCTACACCAGTATTCGCTTAATAAGACTTTCACCTCGACCATAGTTGGATGAGAATGGAAGTTAGTTTTGGGGTCTTAAAGAATAATTTAAAAAAAAATAATGTGTGCAACTTATTTTTATTTTGGTGGTTAAAACCTCCACGTGGAGATTGGGTGTGGGGGCCACCACACCTTAACCTCACATGAGAGGTTATAGTGGTGGGGCCCACCCTAGCATGACCTCCCTTGGGAGGATAAATTTCAGTGAAGACCACCTGAGGATGCGACCCTTGGACTCCCCTTTTATGGATCCACCACCCATGAAACTCTTGAACTCCCTTAATTAAATTGTGCCTACACACAAGAATTAATTAAGTGGAGCCCCCATTAATTAATTCCCTTTTGAATTCATGAAAACCATTAAAATAATAGATGATATATTATTTCATTTGGGGGTTGGAATCTTACTTTTGTTGGGAGAATTAAAAAGAGGAGGAGCTCTTGGAGAACTTCGTCTTCCAACGAAGAACGCCCCTCTCCACCAAAGAACGGTGAACACCTTCTTCGATCTTAAACCGGGACAAAGGAGGGAGCTCCGTCCTTGAAAAATGCTGGCAATGACATAGTCCACTTTGTCACCTTTGGACGCTCATCCACCAATGACGGATATCCTCTTCTTTTTCCGACATTGGCGAATCGACACCCGCCTTTCCGCGACTTCGTCAACGATCAACAAATACGAGGTAGGGAATTTTACGTTTGAAATTGTTTTCCATCCTTAAATGCACAAATCTTGGATTGTATTTTTCCAATTGTTACCGCCATAATGAGGAAGGCTCGGGCATGAACATGTTTCGACCATCCGCCTTCGTTTCTCCTCGTTTGTTGATGACCGCGGTGCGGAGCAGTGGCGGTCGGCATCGAGCCGACCGCGAATGAAACCGGCGGCGCAAGGCCGCTGGGTCAGAAGACGTGGTGTGGTATCGTCGTGCCGTGCGTAGAAGTACGAGGTTGTGGCTAGGCTGGGATATGGAAGAAGTGGCGCGACACTGTCACGCCGAGTGGAGGAGTGGGGGGGGGGGGTGGCGGCCAGGCCGGGCTGCGGCGGAAGAGGCGCGACGCCGTCGCGCCGCATGGAGGAGAGAGGTGGCCGTGGCGGAGGGGGCACGATGACATTGCACCACATGGAGGAGAAGGGAGCCCTAGTCAGGGTGGACCACGACAGAGGAGCTGGAGGGGCTGGCCGCTCGGCCAGCCGGGAGGAGCGGGACCCAGTGGGTCTCGAGTGATCTGGACCAGCGCCAGTTGGTGCCGGTTTGGGTCCCCACCCAAACGAATAAGCTATTCGGGATCTAGGAGGCACGCGAATTTCCCCCTAGACGCGGCTGAGGTGGAACCCTAGTGGGCTTCTGGGCCACCGGGCCGGACCCAGCTTGGGTCGCCGGGCCGAACCCATCACGGGCCGCCGTGCCGGACCCAGCGCGGGCTGCTGGGCTGCCCTTGGGCCGGGCCACCCCTTCTGGCCGGGCCACGCCCTCGGGCCAGGTCAGACCCGTGGACCAGGTCGGACTCCAGTCCAGACTTGGGTCGGGCTGTGTCAGTTCGACTGGGTCAGACCGGACCCGGACCCACTTTGGCCTATTTTCACCTTTTCGCCCATATCTTGGGCTACAGGTATCCGATCGACGAACCGTCTGTGGAGACAGAAAGCTTAGAGTGAGATGGTTCTTTTGGAATATAAAACTTGAGGTTTGGACATAGTTGTGATACAGTTGTGTTGGTTTGAACCTAAAAACCAACCGGGCCCCAGGAACGGAAATGCCAATAACTCACAGATCGAGCGTCCGATTGATGCTTCGTCTGTTGCATTGAGACCCCTATGATGAGGAGGACCTTTGAGATAATTATAATTGGGACGTCGTGACAGTTAGGGTATCGACCAGTAGCTCGTGGAGCGGATCCTCCCAGAGACGAGCAAGCGGGGTACAAAGACCTAGTAGCTGGTTGATACCTGGCGAGTGTTGACCTTTCGACTCAGAGTGTTTCGACTAGTCCAATGGGAAGAGCCTCTGTTTGAAGCTACAGACCCACAATGGGAAGCATCTTTCTGTGACGTAGAAAACCCATGGTACTCGACAGGAGGAGTACCTCAGCAGGCTACGAGGGGGAGCGCCTCTATGTGACGTGGTAGACCTACAGTGGGGAGCATCTCTATGTCACGCAACAGACCCACGGTACACGACAGTAGGAGTACCACAACAGTCCAGGATAGTTGGAAGTGCCTCTGTGTGACGCGGCAGACCCACAATGCTCTATAGAGGAGGAGTACACCAGCAGCCAAGGTTTTGACAGTTTTAATGGGAGTGTTACATGTTACCACCCTAGAATAAAATCCTTATTTTGTGCTCAGTCAATGACATTAGTGTTTTCCTCATGATTGAGATGGGTTACTAGATAAATTAGGTATATTTTTGGGCATATACCTATGTAATGGTTATCCGTTTATTTTATACCTTTGTGGTTTTTCCTTTTTGGATTTTGTGAGACCTTGAGGGTCTCAGGGTCCCTACTGAGTACCAGTATACTCACCCCTGCACGGGCTATGCCCACACCTGGTTGTGTTGGTTGCAGAGGACAGACAATGTTGACTGAGGTAGAGAGTAGCAGGAATAGATGGTACCCGGAGGTTGACCACTTGGTGAGATGGTACACAGAGCGGACGAACGGACGTGGAGTGCTGAGGAGGCCATCTGTACCAACCCTTCTGGTAGGAACCCCAGAGGATGACCTAGTGACTGCTTTACTTTTCTTATTTCAGTTGTACTTGTACTTTTCCATTTCCTTGTACTTTACTGTTGGGATTGTATTTCCGACCCTCTTTAATTTCTGCACTCTCTTTTGTATACAGTTTTACTTAGTGTTTTACTTCTAGTTGCGTACTCTGTTGTGTGTGTTTCAGTTTATAAAGGCAGTGCCTTCCCAGTTTAGGGATTACGCCTTTGGGGCTAGTTGCTAGCCCCTAGCCTTTGGAAGGTGGGCTTGGGGTAGTCACGATACAGGCCCTGGGGGATGGGTCATGACAGGAAATTTCATATTATTATTAATAGAAAATGGAATCATGTTGTGGCCAATCCTTTATGCCAATTCATGTGTTTTCATAGCTAAAACCCATGGTACCAGGTATATTTTTTCCCCATCAACCATTAATGTATGACCAAACAGTTATATTCATGGTATATTGTCAATTAAAATTTAGAAACAATTGAAATGGGAAGGATCTTAGAACATTTATAAGAATTAATTTCTGATCTTGGATGAATTTAAAATGGATGAGTTTGATGAAGAAGATGAGATTGATTAAATTTTGGAATACTGATTGATGAGTATATCCAGCCATGAAGGATGATATATGGATGATTTATTTCTATAAGTCATTGAATATAATTGAATATGATAAATAAGCTCTATGTTGGTGTGAAAACTGGTGAGTAACCAAGATCAATATACAAAAAAGGTAGCTGAATCAAATTCAGGGGATTTTGACCAGTTTAGTGTAAAAAGAGTGTTTATAATTGATTTGAGTTTTTTATTACGGAACTTGATCCTTTTTTATGTGAAGCTAAAAAAATATAATTAAAGATGAATGAGACAAATGTTAGAGCTTTGGATTTCCTCAAGTTTGAGGATGAAGAGGCCTAAGGATCATTAAATAAGAATAAAGGATAGATCTTGTGGTAGTTTTTTTTATAAGTTATAACCCCATGGTGAAGAAAATTATTTATCGAATTAATTAGAATTTTTTTTAGGTTTTTATGAGTCCTAAAAATTCTATTGGTCTTAATTTTATGACTGTAAATTTTTTAACCATAGGTGCTTGAAAAAATAAGACAAATGATATGATCAGTTTTGGGCGTGTTGACCTTTTAATTGACATCAAGGGTGGATTTTAATAATTAAAGCTTAGTGATATTGTTGGGTGATAATGAATTAAGTCAGATAAATTGAATTCAAAATGGATTTCATTTTTTATGTTTGATCTAGGGAAAAAGAATCCCATGATTTGAAAAAATTATATAGGTGTTATATAAATGTTTTTTTGGGATTTTATATTCATTATTTTTGTGTCTATGTGGATTCATTACAGGGTGACATTTTGGATAGGTGAAAATAGATGAGGATAATTAATTAATGAATAAGTGTTATAATTTTATGGTGGAGTTGTGTTCTGGTTTGGTGTCTTGATGGATATTTCTTGTGATTTTGATGTGAGATGTTTTGAGATATATTTATGAAAGGTGAATTCAAGAAAGTACATGTGCATACTGAGCTGAGTGAAATTCCATGAATTAAACTTTTATGAGAAAAATATTATCATCACTTAGATGTAATTGTAAATAGGACCTTAAAGGCTCACCATGTCCTACCATTTCAATAATAAAGTGGTGAGATTGTTTGTGAAAACTTGATATTAGGATTGTTAATATTTTTACTCATGTTTTCATGAAAAATAAGGAGGTATGAACATCAAAAACACATAAAAGATAGTGGTGAATAGAGATATATTGAGAGAACTCTCAATTGAGGAACCCATGGAGTTAGAGTTGGCCATAATAAGAGATCTATTTAGATAATATTCATTTTTATCCCTTATCATATTGAATTATTGTTTTTAGATATTTAAATTGAATAAAATAGTTTTTAGTTCTTTGAACATGCATAGTTAAATTTATAAAGGGAATCAGGTGTAATAAATTGATTCTTATATATGTTTTCTCTTATTTAAATAATTTTTCTAGAGTGATTTTATGATTAGAGTTTTCAATTCAATTCATGATGAGAATTAATTTCATACCACTCTTTGAACCGAAAAGTTGCATTGGTGGGCACTTCACTCATGATCATTAACGAAAGTACTAAAAATTGGAAACATTTAATGTATATCTTATCCATTAATGAAAAAAATTATTCTTAAAACGAGATCTATAGGTTAATACTAAGGAATTTTCACTAAGATGTGTTGAACATTATGAGACAACATGATGAAGCATATGCTCTTCTTCTAAAAACTAATATATTGTGAATTACAAGAAAATGAACAAAGCGTATCTTTAAACCATTTCAGTACTATTCCATTCCCTAACTCATATGCTTGTACATTTTATTAAAATATATTTCTAATCTCTTTCCTTTAATAAATTTTCATGGATATCACATTTCATCCTTCCTATATTAAATAATTCCAAAAATACTTCATAGATTTACACTATTTCTATTTTTATTTATTTTTTTGATTATTTTGGTCACACAGTTACATGAATATTTTCTTAGGGATTAGAAACCCCACATAGAAAAATATTTGTAGTTTCTAAGATTTATAAATAATATAAATTGTCATGTGTCAATGGCCACGTGATCACTAAGTTTTTTAGTATAAATTTGCATCTAGTTTTAGTCCCTTATATAGATTCATTTGTTGGGTTCTATGTGCGATATAACCTTATAGATTACATTTCTTTTATGTTATTCTATATTAGTTTAAATTTTATCCTTGTTTTATCCTAGGGGGATTATTTTACAAATTTTTATTAATTTATTATAAAATTATTGCAATTTTTTTATTTTTATTTTTATAGTGATTCTAAAAGTGGGTTCATGGCATGTATTTCTTTTTATAGTTGGTCCAGGGCCTGTGAAACTATTTTTTCACAATGATTTTTTTCATTTAAAATATTAAAGTGGGGTTTTTAAATGCATCAAATGAGATATTGGATTTTTAATTCTCATGAGAGAAAACCTATTTCCTACCTATATTTTCAAACTTGTATCTATGGTCCATTTTAGGAAAGAAAATTTATGGACTCTATGGTGGGAACCTATTCTATAGTTTATACTGACACCATACTTATTCCACCTAATATCAGTAGACCAAAGAATTTTTTTTTTTCAGGTTTATGTTCTTATTCTTTTTTTTCTCATTTGAGAGGGTTGGTTATATGGATGGATTGTGAGCATGTGGTTACAAAAATTTATTTTGGTTATTATATTTTTTATTTTCAATCATGGATTTATAATCTTAATCAGGCTCCTTATATCCAGATCTTATTCGTATTTATCCATATTTATAAGTTATTGGATGCTTATTTATGCTATTCCATTTTGTATTGTTTTTTCTTGGTTGTACTTCTGCATATGGACTCTCAACTATGCTTTGTACATAATAGGATTTCAGGTGTAAGTAAATGTTTTTTATCTACATTGTTAGTGATATTGTCTACAAAGAATGTATGATGATTCTTTAATTCTTTTTATCAGCCCATGTGGATCAGGGTTTCCCCATAGATATGTCATAAGTTGACTTGGGTGACCTATTCAGGGGTTAGAATAATTCTATTCATGATGAAACCCCCTTTAGAAAAAATGAAATAAACAACGTGTAGTGGGAAATAAAAAATACACAATTCATATCATTACAAATTAAAATATTCAACAATGAATATTCAATGTGAATAGTTAATCACCTTATCTAGATCATGATAGAATTCAGGCATGCACATCACAAACTTAGATCCTAGGGCCCATTACCTAAGTACATTAAAGACTAAACCTTAAATAAATGATAATATAAGTTAGATACATGCGCACCATGATGTGGGTGTAGTGGTAAGGATAAATACATAATATAATATCACTAAATCACTCTCATGTAATCCCATGAATGAATAATTCTCATCCATTTAATAATTCTATAAAAATATAATATTTTTAAATAAATTTTATCATAGTTCTAGATAATAGTAAATAAGTAGATGTGAATAATATAATCATTTATTTTTCTAAATTGGGTAACCCTTATGGGTTCCACCCTAAAAAAATCAATTAATTATCTATTATAGAAAAATGATACTTGATAAATAATTGAGTATTTAACTAAATTATATTATATGATTTTAGAATACACCCATTATGGATTTTCATACAAATAAGCGGTTCATTTATTATACAGCCTATCTTATATGTATTAAAAATATAATGAAACTCCCAATGCATTATATATGCTCTACCATTAATTTCAAACTTGATGTTTCTTAGTCATTTCACATCCCCTGAAAATTCAATTTACAAAATAGTTTTAACATGAATTAGTAGTTTACCCAAAAATTGGATATCAAAAAAAATTATTAAATATATCAATTTTATATTTATACAATTATATATTAAAAATACCATTCTTAAAACCACGTCCCAAGGTTTAATTCAATCCATAAATCCATATACTTGTTTAAAAACATAATTTCTCAACCTTTATTAAATATAATAAAATACCAATTCATTAACTAAGTTGAAGAAATTCCTTGGTAAATCACCAAAATACGAAAACAAAATAAATCACATAAATCCGCTAAATAGAAATCATAATACTACATGGAATGAATAATATCAACTACTTTTGATGTTTGTTGAAAAATAATCCTAGAAACCCAAATCAAATGCCAAAAATCATGATCCGATCATCTAAAACCTAAAAACAAAACACAATATCTTTTTTATTATGTTTATAATTCATTTTTAGAATATAAATACCTAGATAATATTTAGAAAGATAGATCTACTCAAGGAAGAAAAAATAGAAAGGGATATAAAAATAAAAATACCAGAATATACAATTTCATTAAGAACATTCCTTAGATTCATTGAATTTTTGTTAAATATTTGAGACAAAATCATCATTATTCAAAGGATAATCCTTAATGTCACTCAAAAATAATATTAGGGTTTTCCAATGTCTAATTATGACCATTTATGAAGCTATTTAGTGGATAATAATGTTATTAAAAATAAATTTTCTCAATATAAACTTGACTTCATGGAAATGATTCATGGTCGCTTAGGATTATTCATCAACTATGCAGGTTCCTCATCCCGCAATCCCATGTTTGTATAGTTACATTGCATGGTCACCCGAGGTAATGATATAGCTACATGGTCTCTTATTCTTGACCCACATAACCCATATAGTTTTATTAAACCATCCTTGGGACCATGTACCTCAACTATGCATGGTTTACTACCACCTAATAAACTGAAAATAAGACAAATATAAAAAAACATAAAGGATGCAATAAATTTATAAACATAAAAAACACAATTTTACCTATCATTGGGATTTTCATCCCATAAAATTCAAAAATCTTCAATCTCACCAAAAAATAATGAACATTATTACCACATTTTTTCCTCACATAGACACATCTCCTCTTGAATTAAACCAAGTTTCTTCAGAACTATCACTAGAAGAATACTCATTTCTATTAGGGCATCATCTGACCTATAATAAATCCTTACTAAAAATTACACAATGGTACCATATGGATATAAATCTACCACATCATAAAATTGTATATAATACAGATCTGTTTAGAAATTATTTTTTTTGAGATATAAGGATCGTATTTAAAAATATTGTATACTTTTGGGGAATATAAAATAGATAACCCAAATCAATGATTCATTCATATTTCTCAAATGGAAACACATATAGGGGTTCTAAGTTTTCCTAATTCCTTAGTCTTTTATCACTTAACTATGATGACACCGAAAAGAAGACATGATCACCAACCAAAAATTTGAACGATCATTGGAAATGACCAATATATGTATATCTCAATGCCTGAGGTATCACTAACCACTTCTAGATTACATAAACCAAATTAATCATCTCTCACATAAATGTTTTACAAGAATTGATATCTCTCACAATTCCATTGAAAACAATAGTGTTCAACATGGACTAACATAAAAAATATTAAAATTTTCATTTAATATAAATTCTAGAAAACTATTATTATATAATAAATCTACCCAATCCACATGATCCTCCCATAATAATTTAAAATATAACACAAAATCTCTATAAATTGTAATCCCTAGTGAACTAATGAAAAAATATGGGGGGGGGATAATCAAGTGTGGATAAATATTTTTAAAAATTAAAAATACTATTTAAAAAATATAACCATTTGGTTTTTGAATCTCTATTTATTGTTAAGACATATAGATATAATTTTACTTAATTAAAAAGAAAAATACACAGGAAGTGAAATATTAAAATTAAAAATAATCAAACACTATTTTTAAAATGTTCATACCTTCCTGAGACCACCCACATTGTACTGTGATTAGGATGTTCAAGTAATAGATTTGAAACTATAATCCTATGATCAACATAGGTGTACTTTGGAAAGTATTATCCTATACCCAAATATTTTTCATACACTTTATAGGTGGATTGGAATCATGTAGGACCTTTGGACACACACCATCCCATTATTCATTTCTTTTCAAGAATCCCACTAGACATTTGTATGAGGACTATTATTTAAAAATTATTACTACTTGAGGTAGATAATCACTCAACACTTGATGAAACTTCTTCAAAAGAGTACATTTCATTCCTCAAATATGAGTATTCAAATGCTTTTTTATCTTCTTTAAAACATCTTTCTACTCAGTCTCTATTACACTTCCCTATTCATAGATCTTACACACTATTTTCTTAGAGGTCTTATAAACTCATTATTTATATTATTTATTATAAACAGTATGATTAGTGATATTACATGAATGGTGGATTATATTACAACCATATATTCATTTTATTTAATTTATCACTTATGGGACAGTGAGTATCACATGATCGATTTTGTAAAGAAAATTTTCCAATTTATTCTCCAATACAATTGATGTTGTTGATATTCTCAAGAGAACATGGCCCAAATTTCATTTTTAATTCATACATAGATCATAGATCATTATAATGAAGTATCAGGTTCTTTTTTTCCTCCAAAAAATATCTTGGGTATTATTATTCAAGCATTCTCATAATTATATCAGTATTTATCCTTCATTAACTTTTTTATACCATCATATTAATAAAAAAATTTATTAAAAAATAATATATAAATTATACATTAAATATTTTAGGTTCTTTGAAGATCTCTCACTTTTATTCATTGTCTTGTATGTGGTTCTCTACCAAAATATCTATTTACATTAATATGTTTTTTACATTAGGGAATTCCCCACATTCTCAATAATTCATTTTGTCTCAGACAGTATTTATAGTAATATTATTAGAGTATCATATATTATCCTATCTATATTTATAATTGACTAAATAAATATCTATTATTTTCTTTATGTAGGGTTGGGTTTTCTTTATTTCATATGATAGATAACAAAAAAATAAAACTATGTCCAGACCTGTATAAAAAGATAAAACAAAACATATTAGTAATTTGACACCTACATTTTTAGAATTATCTTCTTTCTTGTAGTGAACTAATAATTCTATAATTACATAGCTTGAATCATAATTTTTCTTTGATTTTTTATCATTTATGATCATCTTTAGTACCATGAAGATCATTATCAACTTTTGATCACCAATATTGATTTCTAAATATCATCATTTGGAAATCACAAATATTATAATAGGTATCCTCTTATTTCATATCATTTAACATTCTTTAACTCAATATTTAATCATAAAATAACAAAGAATCATGTTTTATAGATTACAAAACAATATATTCAATACCCCCTATTTTAATTTTCACTTCATAATCTTGTATTATTGAATTTAATATATGTATAAAAAATATAAAAACTCCAAAGTCTTACATTTTACCTAAAGTATTACATCTCTCACATGAAAGTAATATGTGTCGATAGATACACAATGTTGTAATAATTTCAGATATATTTTATGAATTTGTAGAATGTTTTTTACAATCATAAAAAAGTTCATATGTCCCGAAATAAAGTATTATGAACCTCAGATCATACCTAAGTCAAAAGTCATATGAAGAACATAGAGTCTTAAGTTTTCTGAAAGACTTATAACTTCTCAGATTTATATGTGTAAACTAAAACATATTACACAGTCTTCACATTAATTTCTCATATACACAAGATGTATCTCATGCCTTTTCTAGATTTGGATAATATAATAGTCTTATGCATAGAGCATGTTGTACACATTTCACCCAATGTATTACATGGTTTGGAAATTATTATGATATTTTAATGTAGTATATACATACATACTAGAGACATTTTAATTTGTGTATATTTCTTCCATTTGTTTCCAAGGACTTATAAATTAATAAATATCTCTATTTTTATACTTTATGGAAAACTTTGTTTGATAATATCCAAAGAATTATGCATTATATACATTTTCATTTTAGTTCATAAAGGACATAATAATGAAAATCTAAAATTAACTAAGTGGTTCTCCAAATTAATATTATTGTACCTAAAATTATTGAAATCTCCTTATATTGATGTTAATCAATTTTTGTAATTATTAAAAAAATCTAACACTGACAATTTTGTGGGGTAATTTTTAGCATATTAAATACTAAATTATTTTATATTTATTATTATATTCTAATTTCAGAACCAACCTAATACTTAAAAATACATCATATAAGTGGTCCTCACCACAAAATTCATCATCCTTCATACTCAATAAACACTATGTGTGTTTATCAACTATTATTCCACCCTCTTTCAAAACGTTTTCATGTGTTTATTTTTTAAAAAAAAATATAGAAGTTGTCTAAACATTGTTAAAAAAATTGGTATCTAACATAATAAACTGTTATATATAAAAAATTTGTACTTAAAAACTTATCTCTACCATTAGGATTAGACCAAGAATCATTACATTTATAATTTATCACTTGAATATGTTCATCCAACTATTCATGGAAAAAATCTATTCATCTCTTATTTACACAAGTAGATGAAAAACATATTCACGTTTCCTAGGATAAATCTCATTCCATCACCCAACCTCAACACTCTAATTTTAACACGATCTTTGAAATTATTCATTTCCAAAAAATTATACAAAAAACATTTAGGAACTTCAACATCTCCCTTAGTGTTTATTTTCAATACTAATAACTATTTCACATGCAATCAAGTTATTATTTATTCTCCACCTAAATGAATATTAATGAAATTGTGAATGGTTGTATCCACTTCATTGATACCATGGTTATAAGGGAAGTTATTCCAAGGGTAAAATTTTCTCTAAATTCCTCTTTTGTATTTTAAAAACCATTTCTTCCCTTTTATTCTCCCTTTTTATTTATTATCAACCTTATTAAGAGAATGTGTTAGTTCCACAATATAGAAGTGTGGAACTATAATTTTCATAATAATGTTCCATAAAATAATCAAATCTATGTCTATGTGAGATAATATAATGTAGAAAATAATTGTGATTAATTTAGACAATAAATTTATTCATGACATATTTACAATATGATACTAACACAAACTCAATTTTTAGGAGTTGTACATTTTTTTTTCAAGAGATTATGTTAACATGAAATAAAATTCAATGAAAACATTGAAGTATTTGAAGTTAATATCTAATTTACGAACTAATTTTTTAGTTATTAAGTTCCCTTGAATTTAAGTTTAAACATAAACCAAATTAAAATTAAGATAAATAAAATCATACCTCATTTTTATTTTTAAAGGGGCTGTCCGAAATTCTTGATTTGTCCTAATTTTTTTTATCTATGGTAATATTTTTTTATATATGATCACTCCTCAAGGGATACAATCTGATATATTTTTTCTTGATTCAACTTTCATATATTATTAAAAAATGCACAACCACTAACATATGTGAATAATGTGAGACATTATTAACTCATATATGTGAGCTATAATTATGATACATGGGGAATAATCTAGATAATCATTTTTTGTAGATATAATGTATTTGGAACACTTTATTATTTATTCATTCTGGATTTTCCAAATTTTTTATTCTTTGGTAAATATGATTTTAATTTTACATTAACCTTCATTCATAGCAGTGTAAAAATACTAAACAAAATAAATTTTATTTTGTTTTCCCTTTATAGATTTATCTGTCTTCTTATCCTCTTCAAACTAGGTTGGATATATTTTCAAGAATTTCTATTCATATTATAATTCTTATTTATTTATAAGTAATAAAATCTAGAGTCATTGATGATTTACATTTTTTCCTTAAATAACATCTCTTTTGGTAAAATCCATCTCATATATTTAGTATAAATATATAATGAATATATGTACCTTTCACAAACATATTCATCTTTTGGTAATAATTATTAGATATACATTAAGTTGTTTCAATAGGTATTTAAACAAATTAACCATTATATCTTTATTTATTATGAATTTATTTGATAATATATTCTAACTATATCAGTTTTTTAAAAGATCCATGATTAATATTATTTAATATAATAAATTAAATTTTTTTCAGTTGATACATCCTATCTAGAATATATTACTAGTTCCTTTAGATATTTTTATTAAACTTTATTATTTTTAAAACATTTAAATAGATACATGTATTTCTTCTTCACATGATTTTTATTTTGTTTTCTTTTAATTGATAGTGGCACATGGGTGTTACTGGATTAATACATCATACAATATATAATAATAGTGAAAACTTTGTTATAATAATAACATAAGTTTTGAAGTTAATAAAAAATATTTTTCATTGAATTATTTCTTATTTCCAGTAATAATTATATTTCATAGTAGTTTTCTTATAAGTTTCACTCCCCTCACTTTAAGGAATCTAAAAAATCAATTTACTAAGACGTTTTTATAGAAATTGATGTCCATGTGTCCAAAAAAAAATTTCACAAGTAGTGGACTATAAACCTATTTGATTTCCATTTTCCTATAGTATGGATATAATTATGTTCCTATATATTTGGAAGAAAAATATTTTTTCGTATTTCAATGAAGATATAATTTAGTAGACAATATTACATACAACATTGACACATTGGTGGGTTTCTTAGAATTTTTAACTAAAACAATATATCCATATTTTGATATTAGTCATTTTTAGATATTAAAAATAAATTAATTTCAAATATTATTAGCTGAAAAATTGAATAACTTTTCAATGATCATGATGTGGTTTGATCATGAAATGATTTCAAGACATTCCTTACACCAATTTGGATAATCCTAAAAGTAATCCCCATTTTAGAAACACTTGTGGAAGTATTTATTTTACATGTTATTGTGATGTTTCAGCTTTCATTTTATTCAGATAAGTAAACATCACATCCAAATCTAGAAATTTCATCATAATGGTGTATATTTTCACTCCATGTGATTTTACCCGTGTTTCAAAATCTCTTCTCAATATATTTATCTAATAATCATGAATCTTAGTTATCTAATATAGAATAATATCATGCTGTTATATCTTATTTTTTTAAATTACTGGGTGGGTATCCTTGAAATTCATGTAGACTTTATTTATTTTCTATATTTCTTAGATAAATTCCTTAAAATTATTTTGAAACACATTTATCTCTAGAATGAATGTTTTTAATTCTTCTTCAGATAATGAAACTATTTCATGATAATGTGAATTAGATTCATCATTGTATATAAAATTTTTAGGACTATGTTGAATTTTATCACCCTTTGAACTAATTCATCTTGCATTCCATATGTTTCCAATTGAAATTATTCATTTACATCATGATGTACTTTGATGCATGAAAATATTTTGGTGAAATATTTAACACAAAATTACCTTAGGTAAACCATTATTTGAAAATAAAAGTCACTGAGGGATTAATTAAACTCAACTTATTCGGTTCTTGATCTTCATATAGTTAATGAATTATTTTGAATATATTTAACCTAACATTTACATTTCTTACTATCTTCAGTGTTTGGTTGTTCTGATTTCACTTTTGAGTTCTTTCTCTTCTTTTTTATAACTACCCATGATTTTGGAACATTTAAAATATAAAAATATATTGTATATCATGGGTAACATGATAACCCTAATGTAAAAAAAACCAAAAAATAATAAAATAAAAGTTTTAAAAAAATTATATAATAAAGACTAATATGTCATACCATTAAATATTTAGATGGTAAGTAATTTATAGGAGTTAATATCGAAAAAGTTTATTTTTAATAAAATTAATTATTATTTTATTATATATTTTATTTTGAAAGTTAAATTTAAAAACATTAGAAATTAAATCCTCTAAAATGAAATCAATATTTAAATTACTGACATCAATATTTACTTAGTGAAAGTTTTTGAGTTTTTTCTAAAAGGCTTTATTATATTTAGAAAAATACAGTTTTTGTGAAAATTATACTTTTCATGTTTTTGTAACTATATAAGAGTGTACTATAAAATTAAAAAAATTGAAGTTATATAATATTATTCTATGGTACAAAATTATAAATTTTAAAATATTCTTTCAACATATAATTCTATGTCTAAAACGTTTTAAAAAAATTCAAAATGTTACTTTTAAAAAATGGTTTTGGAATCTTCCCTTAATTAAGAATTTAGATGGTGAAATTGAATTTTTCCTTTCCTAAAAATCTTTATAATTTTTTTTATTTTAAATAAATTTACTTCATTAAATTTTATATCAATGATAATTATATAATATATACCAATTTATTGTTAAAAAAAATATTTTTATAAAATAAGATTTTATGTCATTAAGTGTTATTATTTTAAAATTTACATTTCACACATTCAAAAATATTATATATTAAAATTATTTTAAAATTTTAAATCATATGTATCCAATTAGGGAAAATAATTCAATATTAATTGTTGTTATAAATTTTAATTACTATGGTAAAAAAGTTTGTACCATGGTAAAAGTTAATTTGGGAAAATGGTAAAAAAATATTAAATCACTCTTAAATTGTATAAATGTTAATAAATGAGATGATTTATACCTTATCCAGTTCTAGACTGCTTATTTATCTAGATTTTATAAAGTTACCCTAGAATGGTTTCATGAAATTATTGAAAATTGATGATTATTTTCAAAAGTTCCCCTTTTCTTCTTTTAAAAAAGGTTACCAATTCCAAATTTCAAAGAGGAAATTTAATATTGATTTATCCTTGAAAATATTTTATCCCCATATAAACCTATACCATAGACATAATCTCCTATTGACTCATATTTTCCAAATCCATTCAATTCCAGGATAACTTAAAAAGAAAGATCAAGTCTCCAACGTAAGTATTATTTCTTTCCTAATTTTTTATTCTTAATATTACTCTTCCAAATATATTATAAACATGAAAATATTATGAATTCAATATCATTAGTATATATATTTTTTAATAATAATTTTAAAACTATGAGTAATTCATTTTCATTCCCATAGAAAAAATAATAATATCATTAGTGTGTTGTGTAGACATCCGACTCCATGAAGTGAATTCATTTATTTTTTTAATAAATTAAATAAATGAATGGTATTAATATATCTAATGATTAAAAAAATATGACATATATATTATAATTATGATTCTAAAATTTATTTTTAATATACACCATCACCCCCTCCCCAGCATTGAGAAACGAGTACGCTAATATTGGATACATGACCAATCCCTCCTTCACGATATTTTTTTCTTTTCATCAAGATTTTAATTAATTGTCAAAAAAGATTAAAATATAGGTCATAATGATAAATAAATAAATAAAATATCATTATAATTGTGTTATAATTATATTATACCAAAATAAATAACTCTTTTACCAAACTCTCTAAGATAATTGAAGTGTTCCCACGTTTTGGGGGATTTCACCACCTATATGAAAAATGGTTTAAAATCAATTTATGGATGAATATGGGGACATGAAAAATATTATTGTTATAATATATTAAGAAAATAATTATTAATATATGGTTTTAGAAGTATTCTATTAGGTATTTAATAGATTATTAGTGTAACATTTTCAGTCACTATAATTATGGAAATAAGCCGTTCTCTATTCAGTTTTCAGATAACATAACCAAAAAACTTATGGGATAAAATAAGAATATTTTAAATTAAATATATGTTTTATATTATACAATATTAATAGATATATAGATAATTAACTTGGTATAAATTGTAGGGAAATTATTTCAATACTATTAAATATGTCCAAAATAATTAAAGTTATTAACACATGACAGTCATAATATGCAATGACTAACTAATGTAATTAGGATGAGGAATTATAAAAAGGATTAATTTTTTTAATATTTTTGTTTATGTATTTTCAATAAGATATTATGTTATTTTTTTAAATAAGGTTAGAGAGTGATCAACTAATAAAGGAAACATGGTAATTGGTTCAACTCAATTCTTCTTAATTGAGACATGTTTTAATGTTATGATTTTTTTATTTATATGGTGTATATACTACCAAAGAAGGAATTTTTTTAATAATATATTATTTAATTCCTGGTATTTACCAAACCCTATGATTTTTAATATTCCAATGATTTTTAACTCAAGGATTACCGAATCTGTAAGGGTTTTCATCAAATATTTCTCTCTTTAAGACATGTTTTGAATATTCACTTAATTATATTCTTGGGATGTGTATATATTTATAATACATATATTATATCTTGAATTAACTTTTATTAATTTTAATTTTAGTTCAATTTGAATCTCAATCTTTCATTAGGACTTGATTTAAATGCTTCTCAATTTGAAAGGTGTTTTTACAACTCAAATATTTTCTCTTGATCATAATCACTATTATTTGGTTTTATCAATCATGATTGATCAATTATAACATATATTAAAGTTATTATTAATTTAAATATAATTTTATAAAGAATTCATGTCTCACATAAAGGTATTCTTCTTCGATGATTCTATTGTTTCTTTAAAATGAATTTTCTATGGTTAATTCCCATTACATTTTATATATTATTCTTCTATATTTATGTTTTTACAGGAAAAAAATGTTATCATTTCCCTAAAAAAAGAAAAATATGTTTTTATCTTAAATTATCCTTATATATATATTTATTAATTTTAAAGGAATGTTTTTTTATCCTTTTAATGATGAGGGAATTTCAATAAAGGCATTTCAAAATATTGAAAATGTTTTCCATATTTTCAAATAAAATGTATTATAATTCATGACACATTTTTAATAAATTTTATTTATTTTAAATGATATATTATTTGTAACTCCTTATAATATGTTTTAAATAAAATTTCTATTTCCCTTATGAAATATGTTATTAATTTTATTTTTACTTTATCTTTTATAAGAATAGTTATGAGGTTTTTTGAAAAAAAATTATTTTCACTTCTCTAATTTCTCTTTGTTTTATCTATCATTAAATGATGTTTTGATAATACTATATATTGTGTTACTATATTATTCCTTTTATAAAATTATATTTTTGATATCATGTGATACTTTAAATTTATGTTATGTGATTTTCCTGGATTATTTCAGAAACTTGTTCTTTTTTCCATGGGTTTATTAAGATATGTTTATATTAGATTTTTATAAAATGTGTATGTATAGATGGTAATGGGTGGGGTAATATATCACCATATTATTTATTAGTTTTGATTTATGTATCATGAGATCCAAAGTGTACATGGTATGATTTATCCCAAGATAAAGGTGTATAAGGGAAGATTTATTCCAGTGCAAAGGGGCATATAGGAGGATTTATCTACAGTATAAGGGTACAAAAGAAGATTTAATCCGATCCAAAGGATATATAGAAGGATTTATCACATTAGAAATGGTATACAAGATAATTAATCCTAGGATAATGGTGTACGTGGGTGGTATTATCCCAAGCCCAATGGTACACAAAAGGGTTATCCCAAGTCATATAAGGTTCACATGTTTTTATCCAATGCCTACTACAAGATGAATATCTTGGTTGGTACTATTGAATTATGTTTTTACACTTATATTTTGGCCTCACTATTATATCATAACATTATTACTGTGATTATTTTCTTTTACTTAGGTTAAATGTTTCATGATTCCACACACTTCTTCCACAACAGAAGTTATTTAATTTTATATTACATATCCCTTTATCATGACATATGGATAAATATTATTATTTTAAATTATAAATTTATCCCCATACTATAAATTACCATATTCTCATTATTTTACCCTTAATTACATGTTGATAATTTTTACATTAATCATTGTTTGAGGACACCCCTTTCTATGTTTTCCATTCCCTCGGTTATGAAGATAACTTTATCTCAGGGAAAGTTTATAATTGATTCTATAGGATTCTGATTATGGATAAAAGTTTATAGATTAATATGTTTAGATATCTAATATAAAATAAACTAAACATATCTCTATATAATTTACTCAATTATTTTTGAGATTTATTAATTAAATCCTTGTATCAATGTAATATTTATATATGTTTATCTTGGGTCACTATGTTTGGTGTCAAAGGAAATGTTTAGTTATTTTTGGAGATTAGTTTATTTAATTTTGGGATTAGTTTAGAGAAATTTAACAAAACCCCTAGGAAAATTAATAAGGTATGTGTATTAATATATTATGATATCCAAAAATATTGCTAAAGTCTCAATAAGATGGTTTTCCTAAGAAATTCATCATTTTCGGGATACTCAAAGTCGATGTAGACTCTGCCATAGATGTAACTAGGGCTAATAACCCTGAAGAGGGTGTTTTCATTATCAACTCAATCATTACCTAGGGATCAAGAAAGAGGCATAACTACACAAATGGTTTGACACTCAGAGGGGGGATTCATTAGTTAATCACATTCACTTTATAATCCATTAATAAGGAAATATTATTTTTTATAATTAAGATGTGATATATATGAGATCCCAACATAAAAATACCTATATTGAACTAATACTGATTTAGGATGAACTAAAAGATAATGTGATCAATTAAAAGAGTCACACATTTCATGGTAATTTTTTTTAAAATTCCCTTATGATGTAAATATTGATCAATATGATTAAATTTTTTTTGTTTTAAAAAAGGCTAAAAAAGTATAAAACAATTAAATATTGGATGTGACAGACAATATAGTAATGATAAAATGGTTTAAGTTTGGATGTATTGGACATCATTCTCTTGAAATAAAATATTTCAAGTGTGGATGTATTTTGTGTTAATGATGATGAAGGAAAAAAAGATTCAACAACCTACATGTAAAAAATATAGGAATAATAACCTAAGCGAATTACTTAAATATGAAATAAAATGTTTCAAGTGTGGATGTATTGGAAATCATGCTCATTATTATTGATAAAAGATGAATAATATGATCATTTAAATAGAGGTGGATAGTGTACAATATCTAAAATTACTAATGGTAGGTAATTATAAAAAACAATGTCATTATAATGGACCAGACCTCTCCGGTCCATTGTTTTACTGAAATCTACTGTCTGAGGTGTTCTGGGAGGTCTATGTGACTTATCCCCAACAATTTTCCAAATTTCTAGTTCTGTGAACAATGTTTCCAGGATCAGTAGGTGTACAATGTATATAGGATTGGTAGGTGTATATTGTTTTTAGGATCGGTAGGTGTACAGTGTTTCCAGCATCGGTAGGTGTACAATGTTTTTAGGATCAGTAGGTGTACAAAGTTTTTAGCATCGATAGGTGTACAATGTTTCTCGGATCGATAGGTGTACAATGTTTCGAGGATCAGTAGGTGAAATTTTTTTTATAGAATTGGTAGGTGTACAATGTTTCCTACATTGGTAGGTGTATAGTGTTTCTAGGATCAGTAGGTGTACAATGTTTTTTGCTTCCTCCAGTTTCTCCCCATTAACATTTTCTTTGACATTAAACACATTCAAGGCATTTTTTAAGGGATTTAAGGATGATTCAAATCCCATAACTCCTATATTAATTTTCCTAGGGCTCGAGATACCTTTACTTGGTCTAATTGCGTAGTTTAATGCAATTTGTTTTTAATTGAAAAATCTATAATATCTTAAATCAATGCTCCCTGAATCTTCTAAAGGAACGAGATATCTCCCTCTATTGTTCTACCTTCTTGTTCCTTGGTGTGTGATTCTACAACCTTTACTTCTCTTCATAGGAGTGGTGTGATCGAACCTTAATCCTTGGATCATTTTCCCTTGAAGTTTCTTCCTACTATATCTGCACCCCCTATTTTGGTGAAAACAGCAAGTATCAATCCATTAGCGATAGAAGCTATGATCAGCCTCCATTATTTTGTTTCCATTGATCATTTTACCATGTTTTATCATTTAAATATTATGGAATGTGATCTCCATGGTTCTATTGGAGTTATCTTGGGTGTCGATTGGTGCGGTCGTGCCGCAACGTCCTTGGGTGGATGCATTTGTCACAAGGGAGGAGATTGTAATCTGTTGTGTGGATCATTCTCATATAAAGAACGTTAAGAACCTTTTGAGGTAGGGGATTCGTTTCTTCTCTATTCTTTTATGTGCATTTTTAGAGTTGTCATTATTTATCCACCGGACCACAACGGAACTGACATAATAAATATTTGAACTGGATAAATCAATTGGCATCGATCGTATGTTATTGTCTCTTATTTTTATAGATAGTGTGATATATATGATTTCTTTGTTTATCATTTCATTCTTGATAGATATTGGTAAAGAACATAAACTAGGATTAATTTTAATTATTTTTCAAAGATAAAGAGGCATGTAAATGAATCCAGTTGTTGTTGTTGTAATTTTATGTTAATCAAATTGATACTGTAAGCATGGTTAATAAATTTTTGATAACTACGATATCATTCTATTTAAGTTTCCCATAGTCGGAACCTACTATTAATGAAATGGTTAATTCAAAAAGGATTAAATAACTAGTTATTTGATAAAAGATAATTCCTCGTAGGGTTCTGAGTTACCCTCATGCTTGTAAATTCCAAAATCATTATGCTTAGAGCTATGAGAGCTCATTGCGTGTGAAGAAAGAATACCTAGTTTAAGGGCTAAGAGCTTTGTTGATATGATGGTTGTTTTCCTACTTCTTATGCTGTGATGTGAGATTAGATGGCTATTCTGATATGTGGGGGTAGGGAGGCCCATTGGTTGTGGTAGTAGTTGACACCTAGATTGGTGAGATCCATTGATTTATGCATGTGGGTGCCAGGGAGGACATATGAGATAATGAAATGAGTTGGATGTGAATGTTTGGATGTTTGCTGAATCTTATTGGTTGTTTATCTACATTAATTTCCCCACTTCTCAAGGTAGCTGGTCTTTCTTACCCTCTTTCCAAAATGTTTCGAAGACTCATGGTGTATGCCACATGATTTTCGTGTTTAGGTTATCAATGGAGGATGGGTTTACGATCTTACTATAGGTGGAAAAGGCTTGATGGGTAGTCAAACTACCCACCATGTTGATCGCCCTCATGTTTAATAGCTTAGAATGTTTTTTATAATGCTTGGGAGTAAGAGAAATTAATAATTCTATTAATAAATGATTTAATAAATGATGTTAACCCTTGGGGTTGGAGCCTACTAGGACTCTATAATGAGGTTGCAATTTAAAGGAACAGTGGAATTTGGGCGTGGTTCTAATTAAATGTAATTTGGAATTGCTAATGGTTAATTAATGTTTAAATAATTAATTAACGTAAATTAAAATTGACAAAAAATGGAATAGAGTAATGTAACAAATCTCTTTAAATGGTTGTGTGCTTATAAGATACCTAGTCTTAGAAGTGGAAGCTGGGAGTCAGAGAAATGTTAGCTGCAGTTGAGTCTAATACTAGGTTATGCTGATAGTGTGGTTGTGAGATATAGTATATTATATAATATTTTTGTTCCTATACGATAATACACCCTGTCGGTTAGGGAAAATAACACCCCAAGGATTCTGAGCCCTGGGGGGGGGATGTTTTCCCTAAAATTCTTATTGGAGGATGGATGACTGACTACTCCCTTTGGCCCTACTCTCTTCTCTTAGTAGTTACTTGTAATGGTTGGCACTGCGGTTAGTTTTCCCCATATATGTGTGGAGAGGTCTATAATGGCTTATGGTTATTCACACACATATATTCTAGATATAGTGTCCCATGGACTACTATAGGTGTAATTTCTATAGGCTTTAATGACTCGATGATCCTTACTTGGTTTATGAGCTATAATGGATTGAGTTTTAATGCCTGAAGTATGATACACGTTTTGTGAGCTCTGGTGGCTCCCAGAAACTACCTGCTTATTTTGTTTATGTGGACGTGGTGGTTGTGCTACATGAGGTACATGTTGTGGAACTTCACCTAGGTGTTTTTGGGCAATCCTTTATGAGGAGATATGCTTAGGATGTGGGACATTGGGGCAAAGTGGAAAACCAGTGGGAAGTGGTAGCGGGGTACCCTTCATATTATTTATTATGTTATATACTCTTGTATGCGATACATGGTGAGAGTAGCCATGATGAGGCTAGGAATTTAGTGTACCTATTTAGGTGACAAGTTAGTTTCACTTTTTGTTCATTGTGCTATAGCATGATTTCTTCACTTTTACATGAGATTATCCAGGGAGGATCCAACTGAGTATACTGTTATACTCACCCTAAGTATATATAAAATGTTTTTCAGGTCACTTGGAGTGTATTGGAGATTGGGATGGTTATTACTAGCTCAGGGTTGCAGGAGTTGTTCAGGTTTCGTGGTCTCTGCTATTTTTAAATTCTTTTGGTACTTTCTTTTTTCCTTTTCAATTGTAGAAGTTTTTTCATGACATTACATATGTGTAATTGGGTTTTATTTTATATTATACTTTGAGTTGGAGTCTGTTGGTGTATGTCTTATCTCTTTATTTCGCATGTGTTCTCTTAGAGGGTAATACCTCTCATTTGTGTGTTTACTATACCCTCGGTGCTAGTCGCTAACCTAGGGCCTATTGGAGGTGCGAATCAGGGGTCACTATCTCCATTATCACATTTCTAGCCTTGGAGGTGTACACGTTGTGGGGAGGGGGTCGTGAGAGAGTGGTATCAGAGCTCTGGTTGAGATATAGGATAGAGTTTGGTGTTATACACATGTGAGGTTGCATGTATTGGTATGGAAACTATGTCAGTTAAGTTTATAAAGTGATGGAAACACTTGAGAACAGCTAAGACATAGGTGTTTAGGCCTCCCTATGATCTGATGCACAAACCTTTAAGTTTTTAGTGGCTTCAAAATGATGTGATACTAGTTGCGGGGTAGAGACCTTGGAAAGGATCATGTATCATTCTTATTTTTGCCTATGTTTGAATGGGTAGACCTTGGGACAGATTAACAAAAAATGAATAAAAGAAAAAAATGAATTAATTAATGTTGAGTCTTCCATATTCTAGGTTTAGGAGCTCTAACGGTTTATTTTGAAGGTATGGATCCAGGTCGACATCCTCGTCATGTTCACACAGAAGATTTCCAGAAGGTTGTTCCACCAAATCACCTTATGGTAGAGGTTGATGAAAATGTCACTTAGAGGAGGACACTCTGCAAGTTTTAATGCTAGAGTCAACAGAAGTACGAGGGATCCATTTCAGATGCAGTTACAGAAGAATGGTTGGAGGAGGTTGATATATCCTTTAGTTCAATCCATTGTTAGAAGGATCACTGGGTGTGTTTGGTTGTGATGATGCTGGATGGAGCATCAAGGTAGTGGTGGTTCTTGTTCCTCAAGGATCATAAGGAGTCATAGATCTCATGGGAGGAGTTCTGAGACAAGTTCACAACCAGATTTTTTTCTTTAACCATGATGGCGTCTAGTTTCCAAGAGCTTCTTACCATTCAACAAGGGAGATCTAATGTCCAAGAGTTTGGAATCCATTTCAGAAACCTTTTACAATATGATTCGGACCTGTTTCCAGATGAGGAGGCCAGAATGAGGAATTTTCAAGAGGCTTTGCTTCTAGAGATCCAACACCAGGTCACCCCATTTATGCTGAATATATATGCTGAGGTGTTGTTGAGGGAAGAGGTCATCCAGAGGATGTTAGTCAGTACCAAATCTTCACGATAGGGGAGTCATCCTGATTCCTCATGAAGTAGAGCAGTGGTATGATGTTATTAATTTTCAGGGAATAATAGTTACCGTTCAGTTGGGTATACATCCTAGACTTCAACATCTCATTTATATGGGGGTGACAGATCTTAGGCCTATGCCAAGGGACCATGCTATTATTTTTCTTATGTAGGATGAGGTCATCTTCAATGAGAGTGCCCAAACTTTGAGATCAGTCATTATGAACCAAGTGTTCCACTCCAGGTTTCTCTATTGAGGCAGTTCCATCTGAGGCAGAAGTAGTAGGTTGCACCAGCTTTGGATCAGTAGAGAGCAAATATGGAAAGAAAAGGACAACCCCTTGATGTTCCTCGTCCTTAGTGAGTAGCGCACAGACATGGTGGTGGTCATCATTAGGGTCAGAGAGGCTATGGAGGAGGTATTGGTCATCTTCATGTTTTAGCATTACTAGCGCATTGGCAAGTCAGACATCGTTCGAGGTACCCTTTGCTTGTTTTATACTTGGGTGTATGCCTTGTTTATTTAGGAGTGCCGTACTTCTTCATGTCATTTTCCATTGTCCATGCTTTTGGACTTGAGGAAGAGAGGATTCTAGGTCCCTTGGCATTGGATACGCCAGTTAGAGGTCAATTTGACTTGTTGGAAGAGTGTAGAGGTTGTGAGTTATTACTGGGGAAGAAACTCTCTTAGAGTAATTTTCTATGTTTATGGATACAAACATATGATTTCATACTTGGCATGGATTTGTTATATTTGGTGCAGGCTATCGTATATTTCTTCAAGAGGTAGGTGGTGTTCTTTGATTCTGATAGAGAGACAATGGTATTTGTTAGTGATAAAGACCCTCAAATGGGTCAGAGATATGCTCCATATTTATCATCCATGGTGGCTGAGCTGATGACGAGTTCTTCAGAGGTTCAATTGTTGGCGTTTCCCCGGTTCTTAGAAGAGTACCCTCATGTCTTTCTATAAGAGCTTGTTGAATTACCCCTCAACGAGAGATCAAGTTTAGGATCAAGCTATCTAGAAGAATATCATATCTCTTTGTCTTCATATAGGATAGACCCTTATGAGTTATGAGAGCTATATATACTATTTGATGGTATGTTACTGTGTGGTTTTGTTTGGCCGAGTGTGTCACCATGGGGTGCACCAGTTTTGTTTGTGAAGAAGGCGGACCATAGTTTGTAATTATGTATCGATTATCATCGCTTATACAAAGTGAAAGTGAGGAATTGATATCCCATTCTGAAGATTGATTATATATTCGTTCAATAGAAGGGTGAAAGTTGGTTCTCAAAGATTGACTTGTAGTCAGGATATCATCATATGCATGTGGATGATGAGGATATCCCGAAGACTACTTTCCATTGTCGTCATGGGAATTACAAGTTTGTTTCAATGCTATTTGGTGTTACGAATGATCTAGCTATTCTCATGGGATTGATGAACACTGTGTTCTCTGTGTTCCTAGATAATTTTGTGGGTGGTTTTCTTCGATGAAATCCTTTTGTACTCCACATCTGATAAGGAGCAAGATGAGAATCTACACGCCATTTTGGGATTTATTTGTCAAGATAAGCTATTTGGGAAGTTGTTGAAGTTTGAGTTTTGGGATCGATAAATCCATTTCTTGGGGTATGTTATGTCCCATATGGGAG
Source organism: Viscum album (assembly GCA_963277665.1). NCBI lineage: Eukaryota > Viridiplantae > Streptophyta > Magnoliopsida > Santalales > Viscaceae > Viscum > Viscum album. The sequence goes on along the minus strand of OY728127.1, from coordinate 66,529,442 downwards.
TAGCTATGGACACATCAAAGATAGAAGATGTTACGTCTTAGTTAGACCCCAATATAGTGGCAGAGGTGTGAAGTTTCATTGGTCTTGCAGGATACTATAGGAGGTTCGTAACCAATTTCACTCAGTTTGGGACTCCTATGATAGCATTGACCAGGAAGGATCAGGTGTTAATGTGGACTGATCAATGTCAGTCAGCTTTCAAGTATCTGAAGGAGAAGTTGGTAAGTGCTTCAGTTATTTGTCTTCCAGTAGAGGGAGTTCAGTTTGATGTTTTTTACAATGCTTCGCATCTGGGTTTAGGCTGTGTTTTGATGCATCAAAGATCAGTTGTCTCTTATGGGTCTCAGAAGTTTTGTCCCCATGAAAGTAACTATTCCACCCATGATCTTGAGTTGGCGGTAGTGGCGTTTTCTTTGAAATTGTGGATACATTACCTCATTGGAGAGTGCTTTGTGGTTTTCACTGATCATAAGAGCCTGATGTATGTTTTCTCCCAGCATGAATTAAAATTACTACAACGTCAATGGATAGAGTTATTATAAGAATATGAATTATAAATATCATATACCCCTAGAAACGGGAATTTTTAGCTAATGCACTGAGCAGGAAGTCACATAGTGATGCAGTGTGTGAATCTGGTGATTCTTGGAGAGTGATGGAATAACTTTCAGTATTACATCTTGATATGAGAGAAGTTGGGGGAAGAGGTTGTCTTTTCAGATGTTGGTGTAGTCATATTTGTTATATTAGGTGGAAGAGTCCCTTTTGGGGGATCAAGAGGTGGAGGTCTGTAGAGACCGAGTTGTTTCTGGCAGGGCCCCTGATGGTTTATCTGAGGATAAACAACCTCGAGTGTTGTATCATGGAAGGATTTTTGTTCCTTTGTTGATGCATGATATAGTTCTTAGAGAGTTCCATAGTTTTCTTTTAGTAATACATCATGGCATAAAAAAGATGTACTGAGATTTGGGGATTCAGTTTTGGTGTCTTGGGAATAAGTGTGCAGTTGTAGACTTTGTGTCTTGATGTTTGGTCTATCAGAAGGTGAAGGCTAAGCACCGTGTTCCTAATGGATTTCTCCAGCCGTTATATATTCCTCAGTGGAAGTGGGTGGACATCTTAATGGAATTTGTTACTAGTTTACCTTGATCTCAGGGAGGGCATGACTCTATTTTGGTGATAGTGGATCATTTTACAAAATTATCCCACTTTATAGTGATAAAGGAGTTGAGCTTTGTGGATTTTTTTTCGAGGTAATATCTGTAGAAGGTGGTGAGACTCCACAGAGTCCCAAGGATGATCCTTTCCGATCGAGATCCTCATTTTACCTCTAGGGTGTGGAGAGGTCTCCATCATGTTCTTGGTTCTCATTTATAATTTAGCACTGCTTTTCATCCGCATTCAGATGGTCAGACAGAGAGGACTATCTAGACTCTTGAATAAATGTTGCGATCTTGTGTCTTGGATTTTAGTGGTTTGTGGATGATGCACTTTCCCTTGGTGGATTTTTCTTACAACAATAGTTTTTTTACTCCACCATTTGTATGGAGCCATTTAAATCCTCATATGAATGACCTTTTCATTCTTCGTTGTGCTGGACTAGGGTCATAGAGTCAACAATTCTCAGACTGGAACTAGTGTAGAATACAACAAAGATGGTTCAGGTGATTCGTGCATGGATGAAGATATCATAGGATCTTCAAAAATCATATGTCTATAAAAGGAGGAGACCCTTGGAGTTTGATGTTTGGGATCCCTTATTTATGAAGGTGACTCCCCATCGTGGGAAGAAAAGGTTTGGTCGTGGTAGTAAGCTATCTCCATAGTTTGTTGGGCCTTTCAAGGTGATGGCTCATGATAGATCTGTGGCATATCGAGTAACACATCCCCCATAGATGATCCAGATACAGAATGTTTTTCATTAGTCACAACTCCATCGTTATCTTCATGATGACTTTCACATCATCAATTGGGGAGAGATCAATGTTGAGGATGATGAGGCCTTTAAGGAGTGGCCTATGGAGGTCCAAGACTGCAAAGAGAAGGTGTTGCGTGAGCGTTCTATCTCCTTGGTTCATATCTTGTGGTGACATGATTGTGTGGATGAGAGTACATGGGAACATGAGTCACAAATATGTGATCAGTACCATGAGTTGTTTGATGTTTAACTCTTTTCCTGTGATTATGTTCGTTTCATGGTTGTCGACCATATGTGTTTAGGTGATAGATTTCTTTTGTTGCTTCTTGTGGCTTGCTCCCTTTTGATAGGTATCTCGATGGGGGGGGTTGTTCAGAACCCTTTTCAATTTCCTTTAGGTTGGTTTTGAATTCTCAAGGATGAGAATGTATTGAGTGGTATCTGATGTAATAGTCTGGACCGCTTTGGTCTATTCCTTTACCAAAATCTAGTGTTTAAGGTGTTTCAGGAGGTCCTGGTAACTTATCCCCAACACTCTTCCAAATTTCTAATTCTGTGAACTGGGTTTCCAGGATCGGTAGGTGTACAATGTTTCTAGGACTGGTAGGTGTATAATGTTTCCTAGATCATTAGGTGTACAATTTTTCTATCATCAGTAGGTGTACATTGTTTCTAAGATTTGTAGGTGTACAGTTTTTCCAGGATCGGTAGGTGTATAGTGTTTCCAGCATCGGTCGGTGTACATTGTTTCCAACATCGGTAGATGTATAGTGTTTCCAGGATCAATAGGTGTAAATTTTTTCTAGGATAAGTAGGTGTACAATGTTTCTAGCATTGGTAGGTGTACAATGTTTCTAGGATCGGTAGGTATACAGTGTTTCCAGGATCGGTAGGACTATAATGTTTCTAGCATTGGTAGGTGTATAGGGTTTCTAGGATTGTTAGGTGTACAATGTTTCCCAAATCCATAGGTTTACAGTGTTTCTAGCATCGGAAGGTGTACAATGTTTTTAGCATCGATAGGTGCATAGTGTTTCTAGGATCGGTTGGTGTACAATTTATCTAGGATCGGTAAGAGTATAATGTTTCCAACATTGGTATGTGTACATTGTTTCCAGAATCAGTATGTGTAAAGTGTTTCCTGGATCGGTTAGTTTACAATGTTTCCAACTTCCTACAGTTCTCCCCTTTTACTTTTTCTTTGATGTTAAACACATTCATGACCTTGTTTTAATGGATTTAAGGCCGATTCAAACCCCATAACTCCTATATTAATTTTCCTAAGGCTTAGTATGCCTTTACTTGGTCAAACCGTGGGGTTTATTGTGATTCAATTTTAACTGAAAAATACAGCATATCTTAAACTGCTGCTCCATGAATCTTCTAAAGGGACAAGATATATCCATCCCTTGTTCTACCTTCTTGTACCCTGGTCTGAGATGCTCTATCCTTTCCTTTTTCTCATAGGAGAACTGTGATCGAACCTTAATCCTTGGATGGTTTTCCCTTGAAGTTTCTTCTTGCAACATTCGCACCCCCCAGTTTTGGTGAAAAACATCATGTATTGATATTTCATCAATAAAAGGTATGATATACCTCTGTTCTTGTGTTTTCTTCAATCCTTTCCCCCTGTTTTCTCCTTGACATGTTATGGAATGCAATCTCCATGATTCTAATGGAGTTCTCTTATGATGTGATTTTGGATGGATGTTGTGATATGTGGGGGCAGGGAGGCCCATTGGTTGTGTCAGTTTTTGATGCCTAGAGTGGGGAGATGCATTGGTTTCTGCATGTGGGTGTCGGGGAGGACATCAGAGATAATGAAACCGATTGGATGTGAATGTTTAGATGTTTTTTGAATCTTGTTGGTTGTTTATCTACATTACTTTCCCCACTTCTCAAGGTAGCTGGTGTTTCTTACCCTCCCACCAAAAAGGGGTGACGACACACAGGGTATGCCACGTGCTTTCTGTTTTTAGCTTCTCAAGGGAGGATGAGTCTACGCTCTTGCTATAGGTGGAAAAGAATTGGTGGGTAGTTCAACTTCCCACCATGTTGATCCCCCTTGGGATTAGTAGCTTAGAATATTTTTCTAGAATGCATTGTAATATGGTAAAGTAATAATGCTATTAATAAATGATTGAATAAATTATGTTAACCCAAAGGGTTGAAGCTTGTTGGGACACAATGTAGAGGTTTCAATTTAAAGGAACATTGGACTATGGGTGTGATGATGATGAAATGTAATGTGGAATTGTTAATGGTTAATTAATGTTTAAATAATTAATTAGCATATGGTGAAACTTATAAAAAGTGAATAAAGTAATGTAATAAAGCTATTTAAATGGTTGTGTACTTATAGGATACCTAGTCTTAGAAGTGGAAACTAGGAGTTCGAGATATGTTAGCTGTAGTTGTGTCTAAGACTAGGTTATGACCATAGTGTGGTTATGATCTAAAATATATTCTGTATGTTTTGTGTTTCTATATGCTACTCCAACCCATTAGTTAGGGAAACTGACACCCTGGGGATTCTAAGCCATGGTGAGGGGGGGGGGGATGGATGACTACCCCCTTTGGACCTTCTCTATTCCCTTGGTAGTTTCTTATGCTGGTAGACACTAAAATTAGTTTTCCCCATATATGTGTGTAGAGGGATATGATGTCTTGTGGTTATTCACACACATATATTCTGAATATAGTTTCCTATGGACTACTATAGGTGTAGCGTGTATAGATTGTGATGGATTGAGGATCCTTACTCTGTGTATGGGCTATAATGGCTTGAGATTGAATGCCCGATGTATGATACAAGTTATATGAGCTATGGTGGCTCCTAGAAACTACCCGGTTACTTGAGGATCCCAGGTGTTTGTGGGCATGATTTTTTGGAGAGAGATGCTTAGGACCCGCGACATTGGGGAAAAGAGGCAAACCAACGGGGAAGTGGTACCGAGGTACCCTTGATATTCCTTGTTATATTATATACTCTTGTATGGGATACTCATTGAGAGTATCCATGGTGATGCTGGGAACTTAGTATACCAATTTTGGCGATTACTAAGTTTCACTTGTTTTTCGTTGTATTTTTACATGATTTCTTTACTTTTTCACGAGAGGCTCCAAGGAGGATCCTACTGAGTAGACTATTATACCCACCCTACGTATATATAAACATTTTTTAGGTCACTCTGATCAGGCTGGAGATCAGTCTAGTTACTACTAGCATGGGGTTGCGGGAGCTGTTTGGGCTTTGTGGTTACGAGTATTTTTTTACTTTCTTTTGGTACTTGTAATTTTTCCTTTATATTGTAGTAGTTTTTGCATGACATTAAATATGTGTACTTAGGTTTTCTTTTATATTGTAGTCTGAGTTAGAGTTTCTTGGTGTCTATCTTATCTATATTTTTCACATGTGTTATCATAGCGGGTAATGCCTCTCATTTGCGTGTTTACTATATCCACAATGCTAGTTGCCAACCCAGGGTCTACTGGAGGTGAGACTTGGGGGTCCTTATCTTTATTCTCACATTTCCAGCCTTGGAGGGGTACACCTTGTGGGGGGGGGGGGGGGGTCATGATAGTCATAAACCAAAAACTAACAAGGTTGAAAAACATCAAAAAAATCCTAAAATGAGGAAACAAGGGAAATCCTATTATATCCCTACTCTGGAAAATAGGTCAGGAAAAGTAAGGGTAAATGGTATACACACCCTCCACTCAATATTTGTGGATATTAAATTGGAATATAGTTCTATCCACATTAGTAGGATTTTGATGCTTTTGAGGAACATAAAATCAACACCCTATGGGTTTTATATTATCATATATTATTATTTTATGTCGTAATGATGCTTATGAGAATATTATTTATGTGAATATTATTGGACATTTCATTAGGGTAATTTAATGTGATTTTGGGCATTGAAGAGCTCCCTTTACGTGGATTCCACATTAATTTTGATAATAAGGAACTAAAAAAATATATTTCAAATCAACTTATGATCATCCATTATTAAAAGGATGATTATAATACGTCTTGGATAAATAATTAAATTATAGGATTTATGATACCAAATAATGAAGTATGTTTAGCTCAAATGGTTAAAAAGAAACTCAATATTAGGATATTCCTCTTAGGAATAGATAAATGAGTTTCATAATCTCACCCAAATTAGTATAGTTGAATCCACATTGTAAATTAAATCTTGGGTCACATAAATCTTGTAGACACCCTTACCTATATTTTTTAGTTAGTAAAAATTATAGTTTCAAGGAAATAATTTATTTAAGGGGAGAGAATTTAATAACTTATGGTTTTTAGATCCTTTAAAATATATACTATGTTCTATAACATTTTTCACACACTACACCGAGCATAGAAAAACCACAAAATAATAAGATAAAATTATTAATATATATTTTATAATGACTAATAGAGTTTAAAATTATTATAAAATCCTAATATTTTAAAATAAAACGATGTTAGACAGAGTATAAAACACATAACACCATGTTTCAGCTAACAACCAAAGATTTTTATTCAAATATGACAATTATAAACTCAATTCAATTGGAGGGTATGAATATGGTTAACCAGATTATGAATATATTTATAAATTTTTTCTATAATGTAATATTATTAATTAATAAGCACATAATTATTAATAAAATCATTTAATACATCCAAAATAAGATTTCTTTGAAGACAATCTTAGTTTTTCATTTTTCATATTGACATTATAATTAATTTATTACTAATTTGTAAAATCTATTTTACAAAATTCACACCATTAAGAAATTATCAGATAAAAATTGACTATGTGTGAATTGTTTGTATTTTTTTTGAAAATATTGACTTTCTAATGAATAGTGAAAAATACATATTTCCATTGAAAATCATATTTTTCAAAAAAAAAATTAATGTTGCATTTTAATTTAAAATGGTTTCAAAGTAAATTTAGTTATATAATATTTTTGATAATTCAATAATGTTCATTGGAAGAAATTTTGTAGTTTAATTTTGTATAAAAATTCTTTTTTACATTAAAATAATTTTTTTATAAAAAAATATTTTTCATTGTATTTTGCATTATAAGAATATATTAATGTTTTCCACTTATATTAAACAAATCCTAAAAAATAAATTTCCTATTTGAAATTATGTGGCTAAAATTTGGTAAATATTTCCCATTTAGTTTTGGTCCTTAGGAATATTAACCATGGAAAATATTATCACGAGGGTAGTGGTAATATCAGGTAATTATGGTTAAAAATACTATGATAAGTACTAAACAATGACCCTAAGAAATGACTTCATTATATTGGAAGAATTATTCTTGGCCATAACCATCCTCGTTTAAAAATTATGGAAAAATTGCGCCACATTACTTTGATTTTGACCTCAATGATATTTAAATGAATGTTAAGGACAAGATTGCCACATTTCTTCTTTTTAATTTATATTATATTTTTTCATAGGGATATATACAACTGTTGTTTGGTTATAAAAAATTATTTTAAATATTAGTGGATTATCTTTCTATATTTAGCATTTTTTTTGTTAGTGATTGAATAATGATCTTAAATTCTTACGGAAAATTGACTAAATATTTATTCAATTTATAATAAAATAAAATTAATTATTTTAACAAAACTAATTTAAATTCAAATTTATTAAATTAATACATTAATTTTATAGATATATATGAATTTTTAGGAATTTTTGGAAGGATTATATTTTAATTCCCTATTTCTCTTGATGTTTTTAAATTCAAATTAAAATAATTGTGTCAAAAAAGAAAATAATGACATTTTATAATAAATAGTATTTCATTAAATTATTTAAAATGAATAATAATTTAATATTCATTAAAAATAATTCTATATGGTTGAAAAAATCAACCATTTTCCAATTATGGGTCTTCTTTTCTTTTATTGTAACATTCTTGGCCCTTAAAAGATAGAGAACTTTATTATTGTGGTAACAATCAAATGGGTTAATTAGAGGTTGAAAATAAAATAAAAGGGTGAAAGAATAACCAATTATTTTTAAAAAATATTTAGTGAGAGGATTTAGATTCAGGCAAATATTATATTCAAAAGTTATCAATTTTGATGCATATAGTGAAAAAATTTATATTAATTAAATACATTGTTAAATTCCAAAAAAGCCCCTCCCCTCACTTATAAAAATACAAATCTTCTATATTTTCTTTACACAAATTTCATAAATATATATCAATAATAAACTTTACAATTAAATTAATAACACCGTTATCCATGTTCTATATGTTTTTTCCAATTCTAAATAGAAACACTAGGTCCCTTAAGAGGATATCTAAAGGAAGTTTATCGAATAATAGATAATCGACATTACCAACCTTTTCAAGTTTATTTATCCTTATGATTCCTCTAAATGTTTTATAAAAATTATCAAATAGTAAATCTTGTATAAAAAAACATTCTATGATGTTATTATGGTTATTCTACAGACATATTACTTCTATTTTTCATGCCATGAAAAGAGAAAACATCATTCGTGTGTACGTAAAATTATCATCTCCAAGTAGCGTTGAAATTCATTTTTCATCCCCACTATACTTGGATAGTTATAAAGGAGAAACTAATGAATATATCTGATATTTATGAAATAAATATTCCCCTATAATTATAATATCATGTATATTTTCTTTCATTCCAGTCCTTTAAAAAATGAAAACATCGCATTTGCATACGTGTGGACTGCCCCGCCCCAAAAAAGCAATGTGATCCATTTTTCATTTCCATATTATATGGATGTTAATAAATATAGGTTTAATGAGTTATGTATATATGATATAAAAATTATTATGGAATTTTTAATTATTATTTATCTTACTTTATTTTCATCAGTCTAAAAGTGGATACAACATCTGTGCATGTAGAAGGCCCACCCTCTCTATGAATGGTGTAATTCATTTTTCTGCCCATACCTTTTAAGGACGAATCTAAATATATATATATTTATTATATATTTTATTGATATCAATAATATAATTTTTTAGATTATGGATCCATGATCAATACCTAAAGATAAAAAAAATAAATCAAAACAAACATGGAAAATGAAGTAGTTAGCACTTAAAATAATGGTATTAATAAAAGTTTTTTAACAAATGGTAGAAAAAATATATTAAATGGTTCATATATGAAATTATAGACATGTATGTGGTTTTTTATATAATTTCAATAAATATAAATTTATTTTATATGAGGGTATAATAACTTATGAGGTAATTCGTATATAAGGTAAGGGGCTTCGTCTGAATTTCCACTCCATTGAGATATAGTTGGTGTTATGGACCAATTTATTTTTATGTGGTGTATATAATGAGCCTTTTAAGTATTTAACCTGAATATATAATTATTAATGATGATTAATGATTCAATTTAATTACTCTTTCTAGATTAATTTTTATATTTAAAATCATATCTTATTTTTCTTTTTGATTAGGTATATTTTTATTCCATGTCCATATTTTTAAAATTTATTTTTAAAAAGTTTTTTATTTATTAATATGATTTATTAATAGAATTTTACGTTATCCATGAATTTTAAATGGTTATAAAAGAATATTTATAATGTTTTATGTGAAATTCATTTTCAAAATTTTTTATAGAAGTCAAAATAAATTTTTTAGTATATACAGTATTAACTGATTTTCCCACCACCTTACCCATTGAATACTCTTATCCTATTATATAACATTTCTATAGTTTTTCAAAGAAAACTATTTAATAAAATATTATTTTAGTATTTTTTTCCATTTTCATTATTTCTCTAAAGAATGTGATTTTATTAAAAAAACTATATATTTATTGAATCCATGGTTATCTCTTATGTCTTATTAATTTTTTAACTACTAACATTATTTTAGAACATTGAATTTATTATGATCATTGTAAATTAAATTTCTATAAAAGAACCATATTCGTTATATAATTGATATGATTATTTAATAAATCATATAACATTTAAAAATATATAATTTGACTATTAAAGTTAATTGATTGAATAGTGAAATACTTATATTCAGTATTCTTTACTCAATATAGATAGTTTTCGATAAGGTATACTATTATGAATTAAATTCAATATATGAGGAATTAATTGGTCATGTAGTGATGAATGGGACCCAAAATAATATAGACCCTTGATGCATCAAAAGGCCCAATGATACATATAGGTATGCATAATTAAATGTTATTTTGGTTTATACCAACCCATAATTTAACTGTCATAGCACAAGGTCCTCACGGTAGAGATATAATGATATATGAGATCATGAAATCCAATACAACTCATTTTTTTCATTATAAGTCATTTATTATTATCCATGACATTTATGCATTGTTATTATTCATGGATTCATTTTTTGTACATTTAATTGATGAAATGACATGTGTTTTCAGTAATATTCCTTTCCATATTATTTATACCTTATTTACTCATGATAGCTTATGTTGTACATAAACCTTACCTAGAATTTGATCTCACCCTTTATTTTTTTTCCTTTCCCCATAATATGAATAACGATATTATGAAACACTTCAAGGTTGTTAAAATATTTAAAATGATATGTACTTTAAATTTATAATATAATATGGGAATCATGCATATATCTTGTTTTTCAAGACTGTTAAACTAATCGAACCTACATGGTGAGATCCCTTATATCTTATACCAATGTAGTAAAGTATTGACCAGATTTGGGTTACTAGATTTAGGGTGTTATAGTTGGTAATAAATAATGTTTTCTAGAAACCCTGTTAACTATATTTCGAATAAACATTCCCCACTTTTTTTGGTGGGGGTGGTAAGGGTTTGGGGGGGGGGGGGTGAGGGGTAGTTCGCGTGGTCAATTCACCCGGCCCGTAATTTACGAAAGTTTTCTTTCTTGCGTTTTGTTCTGTGGTGGAGGATGTAATTGACCTTGTATATTTCAAATAAACCTAGCTAACATGATTATTAATATTTTTCCGTATAGTATTTGAGAACTTTTTACATTATGAGTAATTTTTTTGGATTAATATTAATGATTATTACAAACAAATTTAGTGTGTTAAATTGTTTACTCTTGAATATTAATTGGTTAAATAGAATCATCACCTGTAGACAATGTAGGGATTTCCATACATAGAAAACCAATATATATGTTGGTAAAAATGATTAGATAATGGCCATACTAAGATAGATGACTCAAGTTATGACAAATAAACATGCCATAATAAAGAAACGTACTGTTCCACATCATGATTTTACTACATTGGATCAATTCTTATAACAAATTCCTTCATCATTTAGTGGGACTACTAATCCATCGATAGTTGAGGGATTCATTCAATAACTCAGAAATATATTCCTAGATTAGAGATGTAATGAAAGTAAAAAAGGTTATTCTGTTATAGTATTTGTTGAGAGGAGATTTCTATCAATGATGATCACTAATATAGAACACCATAGATGCTAAAGAAATAGAAATAATTGAGTGGGAAATTCTTAAAGTGATTTTATTTGAGAAATAATTCCCTCTATAACATTAATATGATATGTAGATTAAGTTCATCACTTTATAGAAGGAGGAGGAAGAATGTGTGGTGTAATATAATTCTAACTATACCATATTATCAAGGAATACTTCAAACTAAATTCATAACTTGGAAAGTAACATTGACTATTTCATTTATGGGGTTATGATGAGTCTCCAAAGGGAAAATGTTTTCAAAAAATTCCATCATATGATGATATATTATCAAGTTAAATTATGTCATAGAATTAATTTATAGATCTTATATATTCAAGGGAAATCTAGATGATAAGTGGTTGGATGATCACCAAGAAAAGGTAAAGCATAAAAAAGAATATGGGAATGATGTAGTTTTCATCATGTGAAAATTGTAGAAGGAAAAAAACTATAAAATTATTGAAGGGAATAGTATTTTTTACAAGTAATAAGATAAGTGTTATGTGGATAATTAATGTAAGGAAAAAAATAATCCATTAGTAACCCGTGAATCAACTATAAATATATGTGGAATTAATCAAACTATTTCATAAAACATCCATGGTACATGTCATAGAAGAACCTAAGGGGAGAAGGCCAAGTATTTTCTATTACTATAGAAAAAATTGAATAATTAAATTAATTTTGTATTTGGATTCAATAATTATCCGTTTCATTGATATTTTTGTTTTAATAACCATGAAACCTATGAGGATTTTACTACTGTAGTTTTTATTTAAGGATTTGAAAGCATATATTAAATGATACTGATAACCAAGAAAATATATTTAGTGGTATGGTGATAATTTTGGAGAATACATGAATAAGTGAAAAATAACCCTTAATATGTTCCTGATGATGAGTTAATAATTTTTAGTTGGGATAAAGAGAAGACTGGCATAAAATAAGTAAATGGAATTGTATTGGTGATCAAGAAAATTGATTGATATTAGATGAAAAATTAATTAATGATTGATTATACTACATTATTGGATTTAATGAATATAAGGAATAAGGATAAATTTATTTTTTTAGGTTAAGTTAATTTTTATTCATGTTTTATAGTCATTCAGGTTATTAGATTGTTTTAAGAGAATATGAGATAAAGGAATTAATATGTTTTTATGTGACACTATGTGATCCTTTTTCTTTTTTGGGAATAAATGTTTAATGAAAAATTTCACAATTTCAGGTTTTTAATTTGGTTGGAAACTTTTCAAAGGAGTATTAAGTTGAAGTATTCATAAAATAGTTTAAGTAAAACTTTTGGGGATGCTGTTGAGGTTTTAGAAATTAATGTATCATTAGATTACCTATAAAACGTTATGGTTTTGGAAAATACATATAAATAGGAGGAATTATTTTTAATTATTTTATGGATATTATTATTTATTAAAAGTTAATTTTAGTGATTTAAGTATAAAAATTGATCCTAGATAATCATTTAATGGAGTAAGAGATAAAGTGGAAATTGACTGAAGCACAACCAAAGGATAAAATTGGGCTTATGAAATAGAAATGTATTAAGTAAGTATATTTACTTATGTTATTATTCTATATTGTAAAGGAATTACCCAACTATAGTAAAATTATCTTAAGGAAAAAATGTTATCATATTACAATAATTTTTGATTAATTGATGATATTTTCACCTACAAAATATTTATGGTTTTATAGTCATCATATTTATCTGGACCAAGTTCCCTATCACTCTATATTTTCCCTCGGGCATTAGTTTTATTCTCTATATACATATTTTAACTTCACACTAATGTTCTCATGTATGGGAAACTAGTTACGTGTTATTCCAAATAACCTATATAATTCTATTTCCCACTTTTAGGAGAATGTTTTATTAACCCTTTTTTAGGATGTGGGATTTTTAGCAATGAATTTTCAAATTTTGAACCCTTTATTATTGAGCACTAGTTCAAATTACAGGGATACAATTTATTAAAGGGGGAATATAATACCCCAAAATTTTAAAACCACTACGTTCAATATCATATTCAACATGAAACATAGATTTTAAATGAACCAAGCAATATTATTTTTAAAATATGACTATTATAAAAAAAAATTGAATTTTTGGGAATGAATATGTTTAACATAATTATGAAAAAATGTAAAAATTTTATATAATATATTTATTAATAATAAATAAGTACTCAATTTTCAGTAAAATCATTTTACACTTCAAAAATACATTTTCTTCAAAAATGGGTTTATTTTTATTTTTTTATTGGATTTATAATTAATTTCTAAAATTTTTAGACACTGTGTTTTATAAAATTAATATAATTTATTAAATCGTCATAACAAAAATAACTATGTGTTTATTTTTTTATTTTTCTAAAAAATTGATTTTTCAGTTAATAATGAAAAATACCTATTTTCTTTTAAAATTGTATTTTTATTTCAACCATTTAAAATTTCATTTTTTAAATGTTTTAAAAGAAAAATCATTTATATTATATTATTAAATATTCCGACTAATCTCATTGGAAATAATATTATAGTTGATTTGAGGATATTTTTTTTATACTTAAAGGTTTTTTAGTGAAAAATTTTCTTTTCATTGTGTTCTTCATTTTAATCTAAAATTAATTTATTCATATAATAAAAACCTAATCATGAAAATTATATTTAATATTTTGAATTAAGAGGACCAAAATTTTAAAATATATCTATATTATTTTTAGACATTATGAGTAGTAATCATTGTAAATAAATATCACTTTGAAAAAAAAAATATCGGGTAATTAAAGTTAAAAATAATATGATAAGGACTAATAAATGTATCTAAAAATTTCATTATCCTATTTTATAAGTGGATATTTTCCATACAAACCCAATTTTAAAAATTATGGAAAGTTTATTCAATATTTTACTGATTTTTTCCTTTATTATATTTATTTTAGAGATAAAAACACACATGTCACTTTTTATATTTAATATCTATAATATTTTGTGATGAGGATAAATACAACTTATGTTCAGTTATAAAAGGTTAATTAAAATATTAACGAGTTATTTTTATCATGTAAATTTATTATTAATTTTTAGTTATTGAATAAATAGCTTAAGGTCATATTCAACTAAGACACATTATTTATTCAATTAATTGAGAATGAAATAAATTATTTTTAAAATATTAAAAGTAATTAAAATTGGATAAATTATTCCAATAATTATAAAGACATATATGAAATGTTAGAGGATATATGAAAGTATTATATTTTAATTCCATCTATTGATTGATATATTTAATGTCAAACTAATTGAATAATGTTAAAAATGGGATTAATGATATTTTATAATAAATTATATTAATTTCATAATTTGAGAAATTCTAAGAATGATGGTCCCCTCACTTATAAAAGGACACAACTTATCTCTTATAGTCACAACAATTTGATATATCATAGAAAAAGAAACCCATTCCTAGTTAAATTATAAACACCCTTATAAAAGTTTTATAGGTTTTTTCCTATTCAAAATTCCAAGCCTAGGCCCCTGTAGTGGATATCTAAATGATGTCTACCGATGAAGAGGTAATCATCTTTGTAGACTCGTTAATCTTTACTTCTTATTATACTTCCAATTACTATGTTAAAACAATACTAAAATAATAAACTGATTATATTATACATTCTTAGATGTTATTATGATTATGGGGAAACCATTTTACATCTATTTTACATCCTATTAAAAGAGAGAACATTGATTGTGCATATGTACACGTTACCATGTCCAAGTAGCAGTGTAATTAATTTTTCATCTCCAATGTACCTATATGGTTATAAATATATAAATAATGAATATATATGAAATTTTTGAAATAAATATCCTCTTTGAATTAGAATATAATATATAAAATCTTACCTTCCAATTCATCAGAAAATAATAATGTCGCTCGTACATACGAATGGATTACCAGATCCCCGCAGAATTGTGATCCATTTTTCATTTAGTATTTACATATATTATGATAAGGATATTATTAAAATATTTATAAGATATATATGAAACAAAAATTATTTTTTAAAAATGAATTATTATTTACCTTTATTTTGTTTATTCTGTTTAAAAATGGAAACGATGTTCATGTATACATATGACCTACCGTATCCATGAATGGTTAAAATACTTTCACTATATCTAACTAGTATGGATGACTCTAAATATTTATACATTAAATATATATGATATTTATATCTTTTATAACATTATATAGATGATTTTTCCTTGACCATTATACAAGTACCAAAATATAAAATCACAACATAGATGAAAAATGAAGCAATTAACTCTCAAAATAATGATAATAATAAAAAATTATTGAAAACATGTTATAAAATCTTATAAATGGACAATATTTGATAGTATAGATATTTATATTACTTTTTAATGTAATTATAATTAATATACATATATTATATAAGATTTGAAAACAACTTACAAGGAAATTCTAATGCGAGGTAATGGATTTCATATCAATTTATACTCCCTTGAGACATAATTGGTATTGTATAGCTGTTTAATTTATGTGTTTTATATACTAACCCATTTAATTATTTAACATGAATATATATTTATTCATGATGATTAATTATTTAATTTAAATTACTCTCTCTAGTAGATTTTCTTAGAAAAAATCCGATCTTATTTATCATTTTGATCGAGCATATTTTCCTTCCATGATCATATTTTTAGTTTTTTTTAAAAAATATCTTTTATTTAATAAGATGATTTATTAAGAAAATTTGAATATATAATTTAATTTTAAAACGTTTTCAATTAATATTTCAAATATTTTTTTGAAGGATATTTTTTTACTTTATTTTAAAAATTCAAAAGGATTTTTTAATGCACAATGCATTAACTACTTTTACTGCCACCATAACCATTTTGTGATTTTAGATTATTATATAAGTTTTCAATGGGTTTTTCAAAGAAAAATGTTTACTGAAATACAATAATAAATTTTTATTCCATTTTCCTTATTTCTCCAAAAGAGATGATTTTATTATAAAATTATATTTCTAATGAATCAATGGTCATCTCAGATCTCTTATGAATTTTGTGGTTACTAACATTCTTATGAAACATTCACTTTCTTGTTATCATTGGATATTAAATTAACTTAAATATACATATTATTTGTATCATGGATATTATTATTTACTAAACCATATACCATTTCTATATATGGTATTTTACTTTGAATGTTATTTGATTGACTAGGGAAATCTGGATATTTGGTATTATTTTCTCAATATAGATATAGGTTTATAATGAATATTGTTATGAATTAAGTTCAATATATTTAGAATTAATTGGAAATGTATTGATTGGGGGGTGGGGGCTAGAATTATATATCGCCTCGATGTATTGACAAGTCTCTAGATACAATTCTGTAGGCCAAACTAAATCGGTTTATGGGGTATACCTACCCATAGTTTAAACTATTTTTGCACAAGGTCTTGATGGTAGAGATATCTTTATGTATGAAATTATGGACTCCATTTGTATACATTTTATTCATTGTAAATTTAATTATTATTACACATGAAACTACTCCATTTTATTATCCCTGAAAGTATTTTGTGCAAAAGTTATTGATTAAATAGAATGTGTTTTTAATTATTTACCTTACCACATTGTTTATAATTTTTTTTAAAATGATATATTCCATTGTATCTTACACTCACTAACCATATAGTTTCAAAATTTGTTTTTTTCTTTTCTATAGGTCATTAATAAGGATATTATGAATAATATCATGGATGATAGAATATTTCTTATGTTATGTATTTTATATTTCCTATGTAATATAGAAATCTTATATGTATATATATTTTCAATCCTAACAAACTTATCAATCCTATATAGTGATGTAGATTTTATATTTTAGAAATAAAATAAATTAATATCTAGATTTTGGTTAAAAAATTTGGGGTGTAAAAGTTAAACATTTAGAAGGTTAATAACTAGTATGAGTCAATATTGAAAAAGTATATTTTCAATAAAACCATTTTCATTATACTATGTATTTTATAATTATGGATTAATAATAAAACATTAGAATTCAAATATAATAAAAAAAATTCATTTTTTAATTCCTTTGATCGAAATTTACTCAGTATAAATTTTTTAGTTTTTTTAAAAGGTTCAGTTTTATTTGAGAAATAAGTTTTTTTGTGAAAATTATATGATTTATGATTTTATCACTTTGTAATATTATCTTAGAAACATTTAAAAAACCTTTTTCAGTAAAAAAATATGTTTTCTTGGATAAATTTATTCATTTTGATATATTTATTGAGCTTCAAACCCTATGTTTAATATGTTTTCAATGAAAATTATAATATTACTTTAATATAAATAAAATTTCAGCCCTTTCCTCTAATTAGGTTTTTAGATGGTAAAATTCAGTTCAAGAATACCTTTAACACCTAATAACTTTTATTTTTTTATAATAAGCTAATTTAGGTCATTAAAATTCGTATCCAAGATAATTATATCTTCTATATAAAAATTTAATGATTAAAAACATTATATTTCTAAAAACCATTTTACAAAATTAAGTGTGTTTATTTTGAAATTATCTTTTAGAAGAATTAGAAATTTTTTATGTTAAAATTATTTAGAAATTTTAAACAATAATGTGAATATTTAGTAAAAGGATCCAATATTGATCTTTTCATTAATTTTAATTAATAAGGTTAAAAATTATTTAAAAAGTTAAAAGTTAAAATCGTTAAAATTTTAAAAGTAAAAAACAAAAGCCATAAATCACGCTTACGTTTTTTCAGAATGAAACCATGACAGGATTTAATAAATAATATTTTCCCAAATCTTCTGTTTTTTTTTAATTTTGGGACATTGATCCTTGAATAATGTCAGGACATTATTGAAAAATGATGAGTATTTTTAAAATTTCTCCTTTTCTCCTCTTATAAAAGGATTCCACATCCACCATTAAAATATACACAAAAACATTGATTTAATACTTGAAAATAAACCCTTTTAATATCCATATAACCATATGAAATATAAATAATCCCTAGATCACTCATAGTAATCCTAATCACTTTAGTTTCAATTGAACTTCAATGGAAAGATAAAGTCTCCAACATATGTATTATTTCCTTTTATGTTTTCCTTTATAATCATACTCTTAGAAATACATTATAAACATAATAATATGATTAATTAAATTTTATTATTATATTTATTTGATTTTATATTAATGGTAAAACAATTATTTATTCATTTACATCCACATGAGAAAAATTGACAACATCATTAGTGCATTATACGGAAAACCACATCCATGAATCAATGTTGTTTGTTTTTATCATTAAAACCCTTCATAGTCGGAATTAATGGTGGTACAGATGAATAAAAATTATATATATCTTGTAATTATGATTTTGAAATTTAAATTTAATACCCATATTCACTCCCTCACTAGTGTTGCGAAATAGGAATGTTAAACATTCATATGTGATGAATCCCACATCCATGATGAAATGTTTTTAGATTTTCATCAATATTTACATACATTAGGTGAAAATATTTAAATATATTTAAATATGAAAAATGGAAAGATAATATCATTATACTTATGTTATAATGATATTATGTTAATATAAGTTCCTTTTTAACCATAATCGCCAATGGAATTAAAACATGCTCAAGAATGGGTTAATTTAACTAACAATGTGAAAAATTTATAAAAATACAATTATGGATGACTATGGGAACATGCAAACTAAATTTATTAATATATATCAATTAAATAATTATTAGTTTATATTTATAGAAATATTTAATTATTTAATTAACTTACTATTAAATTAACATCTCCATTCACTAATTTTTTGAATCAGGTTGTTATCAATTTATCTTTCACATAACGTAACTAAAACTCATGTGGAATGAAATATGAACCTGTGTTAACCAATATAAGTTGTATATTAAAAAAGAATTATTTATTTAATGTTATTATAATTATTAAATATTCTAAAAAATGTTAAATTTATGAACACCATATGGTCATGATATGCTATATCTAATTAATGCATTCCTAATGAAAGATTATAAAAAGGATTATAAAAGGAAAATATTTATTTATATGGATATAAAATTTGATAATATTTTTGTTATTTTTATTTTATATAAGGTTATATTGTGATAAAATAGGAAAGGAAAAAAGGTAAGGGTTTCATATCAATTTATCTTCATTGAGAAAAGTTTTAATATCATGAACCAATTTTTTATTTTTATAGTGTATATAATTATGAAGAATGTATTTTTTTTCTTGATAAATGATTTAATTAATGAGATTTAATTAATGATATTATTTTTAATATTTCAAAGACATTTTCTTCAATGATTACCAAAGAAGAAAGTGTTTTATCTCAAATTTATCTCATTGATACATGCTTAAAATTATTCACATAATTCCATTTAGGTGGTGAATTTAAAAAATATTTGAGATATTATATCATGAATTAAATTTTATTCATGTTAATTTATTTTCAATTTCAATCTACATCTTTAAAAATGTATTGATTTAAATGATCCTTAATTTTTACTGTGTTTTCACAAGTGAAATATTTTCCATAGGTCATAATAACTCTTATTGACTATTAAATTTCAAAACTAATCTATTATAACCAATTGGAACTCTATGATTTATTTCACACTAATTTTCTTTGTAATTCATATTTCACATAAAATTATTCTTCCTTTATTGTTCTAATTTTCCATTAGAACAAATTTTATTAAGGTTAATTCTCATTCATTTTATTAATAGTTTATTCCATATCCATGTCTTTACTTCCCACTAAAGTTATCATTTACCCAATAGAAATAAAATTTATTTTTATTTCAAATTATCTTTATATTACACTTTATTAATGTTATTAATGTTTTTTTTATTTTTATCCTTTTAATTGTGTGGGTTTTTCAAGAATGGAATTTCAAAATATTTATAAGGTTTTCCATTTTTACATATAAAATGTTTTGTCTTTTAAGCCACAAATTTGATAAATTTTATTGATTTTTGAGTATATTTTATTTGGAAATATTTATAATAAGGGTTTCATAATATTTATATTTACCTTTCCAAAATATGTTTTTTGAATTTGGTTTTCTCTTCATCTATTATTACACCATCTAATATGTTCTATTAAAACTTGTGTATTTTAACTTCTAATTTTCATCCATGGTTTATCTATCATGATGTGATGTTTTGATCATCCTATGTGTTTTATTATTATGTGATTCGTTTTGTAAAATTATATTTTCTTGATATGAAATGGTCATTAATGGTTATGTTATGTGTTATTCCAAGATTATTTCAAAATCCATTATTTTCCCATTAGTTCATTAAGACATGTTTATGATTGATTTTAAAGGGGAAACATGGTTAAAGATGATGACGGGTGGGGTACTATATCAACATCCAATGAATTGGTTTAAATTTTTGTCTTATGATATCAAATGGGTATATGGGAGGACTTATCCCTAGCTAAACCATACATAAGGATTTATCCCAAGACAAAGTGGTACATGTGAGGATTTCTCCTAAGGAAAATGTTACACAAATGAATTTATCATAAGAAAATGGATATATGGGATGATTTAACAGAAGCTAATGGGAATAATGGAGGATTTATCCAAATTTGGTGTGGTGAATGGTAGGTTTAATCCAAAGACCAAGGGTACATAGGAGTATTTTTCCAAGAATAAGAAGGTACATAGGTGGTAAACCCAAGACTGTTGTGTGATGAATGTCTTGGTGGGTACCTTTGACATATGGTTTCTATTCTTATATCTAAGACACACTCTAATGTCATAAACTTATGACTATAATTATGATCCTTGAATCATATTTAATGTCTCTTTATTTGTAAAACTTTTTTCATGGAATACGTTAGTTCATTTTAGATTTCACGTTCTTATATCATGAATTATGAACATATCTTATTTTCCATGTTTCTTTTATTATGAAATTTCTCCCCTTAAAATGTTGTCTCATATGATCATGATATATAATTTTATAATTTTTTGATATGTTTTACCTTAATCATAATTTGATATCACCCCTTTTTATATTTTTCTTTCATTATTATGTGAAAATAAGTATATATCAAGGAAATACTTGAAAGGATTTGATAGAAGTTTGATTATGGAGAGACGATTGTAGACTAAGTTTTTATATTTAAATTCACTAAGATACTCAAACTATTGGTCATAAAATTGTGTGTCTATTTTTTGATGTATTAATTGAATCTTGTTGTTAATGTATTATTTATGTTTATTTATCTTGGGTCCCTATATTCATTTCCTTATTCTTTTTCTTGTTTATCAAGGACTTGGATAAAATATCCATTTTTATAGAAACATGTGTATATGTTAAATTTTTTTTAAGAATATTGTATTTTTCTAAATCATGAAAAAATATTATTCCAATAAAATACTATAGTATGAAAAATTGTAAATCCAATCAGAGGTAATATTTTCTCTGATACCAATTAAAAGTCCCATTGTACCAGACACCTGAGTGAGGGGGGGGGGGTGGTGAATTGTGTGCGGCTAAATCATTTACCAAATTAAAAATAATCGTTAATTTTTTATTTATATTTTAATTTAAACATATTTTTACTCTTAAAATATCAGGATCATTTGTAACGACCTAAAACTCTAAAGTAATAACATTTTACTTGATAGAGTGTATGACACGTAACACCGAGCACGTAATGGAATATAATATCCAGAGAATTTATAATATATTTACTATTTGAAATAAATTAAATATTGTTTATATTTTTAAATTCATGTGAAACAAATTTAGTATTCATTTCACACGATAATGAGTTTCTTCAATGGCATGCGTTACACGCAAGACCGACTTTTACCGAACAATAATATGTTATTAAAATATTTTTATTTAATAAAATAAGATATAACCTAGCTATTAAATTAGTGGTTATGAAAAATATTGAATAAATTATGAAAATATAGAGTTTACAAAAATATGAAATGAATTCATTGGTTTCTAATTAGTTAGAAATAAATATAAGAACCAATTGAATTTAATGAGAGTATTTTTACAAAAAACTATTTTTATGCTCACAAAGCTGATTTTATTCAAATAAATAAAATTAATTAAAATTAGTGAGTGATATTAATTAAATATATATGTTATATATTAAATCAAATATTTTTATATTCATACAACCGATTTTATATGCATGAGATAATAAGAAACCCAATATTACACATAAAAACCGATATTTTTATTAAGGTACTTTTAACCACCTTTTAATTGAGAACCAATTAAAAAATTTTTTTTGAAAATTTTATAGATTCTATATTTCAAATTACCTTTAATAATTTAAATAAAACCATAAAATTAAAGTTTATGGTGTGTTTTTTGTATTTTTTGTGAAGTTTTATTTTTTAATGAAGTGAAAAATGATGAATTTTAATTCCGAACTATTTTTTCATATAATTTATTCATAAGGTTAAATAATACATTTAATAGGTTTAAAAGATTAATTATATTAATTTTTTTAATCAATTAGTCCAATTTAGGTCATTGTAACCAATTTGACACTTAAATTGGATATACAAACTTAGGAAACTTTTGAATGTTTCTACTTTAAAAACCCACATTGCCATCCCGTCTGTGAGATTAAATTTAAATTCATTCGTGCCACTTATGTGGTTTTAATTTGTAAAAATGGATTCAATATTTTAAATTTGAATAACTTATATTGTTTAATATTTTCAACTTTTTACAAATAATATTAGTGAATGTGATTAAAATTAATTACAATGATGAAGAGAAAAAGTTTCATAATAAGAGACTAAACCTTAAAATTAAGATCCAAAATGACCTAAAAAACTATACAAAGGCCATTTTATGAAAATATTTATAGCATATATTCCATTTTATCTACATTTTTCTATTGTTTTATGCACTTTAATTGTGGAAAACATGGGCATAATTCCCTTTTTTTAAATTTACAAGAGTACCACTCCTCCACTACAAAAAGGCACTCAAGCCTCCCACTTCCTCACACCTCTCACACCATAAATCCTCAACCAATATATAAAAAATATAACATATAAATACCTCACATAAACATATAATCCTAAACTTTATCATAAATCCATCCAAGGATTCCGTTTGGTTCAAAAAAAATGGAGTTATCTGATTAAGAGGTAACTTCTTTCTTCAAGCTCTTTAGTTTTATTTACATTATTCACCCTCTAAAATATTATTATTCTATGATTATATAAAAAACTTATCCTATATATAATTATATTTTGTTATTTTGAGGTTTTCACCTAATATTACACACAATTCCATCTAATTGGTAACAAACTTAGTGTTTATGTGTACGACGAACTACCACCTCACGAAATAAAGTTGTTCCTTTTTTTCCTTTAACACTATATTGGTTGTTAATTATTATGGAAACTATATTTATATATGTTATATACGATATATATAATGTATTTATCCTTCTATAATTATTTTATAACACATAAATTTATACACTCCATTTTGTGTAAACCTGATAACATCGTTCGTCGAAGTTTGGAATACCCCCCCTCAAATCGATATGATTTGTTCACATTATACATGGAATGTAAAAAGGATGATTTTAATAAACCTATAAAAAATACATAAAATATATATGATAATAGAATTATAATATACATACATATATGTATAATTTTATTTTCATTCTTTTAATAAGATAAAGAAAATAAAGTAGCGTTCATGCATACATACGACCTACTGTCTCCATGAATGATACATTTCATTTCGAATTTAAAAACATTATAGATTATTCAATATATATATATAATCAATATATATGATAATTAAAGTATTGTTTAAATTCTTTAGATGATTAAACTATGATAGTAACAAAAAGTAATAAGTTAAACATACACCACAAAATAGGAAATTAACACTCAAAATAGTAAAGATAATGAAAGATTATTAACAAACAGATAATAAGATATTAGAGAAGATAATATATGATATTATAAATATGAGTATGGTTCTTTTTTTTAGTTAGTGAAATCTTTAAAACCATTATACATGAAGTTAAAGTATGTTCACCAAAAAAAACACAAGGAAATGGATTTCTTCTCAATTTAATTTACATTTAGTCTTATTTATTGTTAGGCACATGTTTTATTTTATATGGTGTATATACCAAAATTTACGTTTTATATCATGAATATAACTTTTTAAGGATATTATATATTTAATTTAATGTTATTCCTTCATGGATATTATGATTCAGAGGTTTCAAAGTTGTATGGGACACTTTGGAATGTTTAAATATTATTCTACTCGAGAACGTTTCCAGTGATTATCTTTGTATTCTCAATTACTTTTGTGATTGTTTACTTTATATATCGAAATAATAACTTTATTTTTGTGCACCTAATATCTTATATATGGTTTATATACTACTACTTTATCATATAATATAATGATTCATCCATTATTCATGATATTTTTAGTTTCATATTGAAATATTTCCTCAAAGGGGCTTCGAGTTAAAAGTTACCAAGTGGAATAGAATTTCATAACCCAGTTTATTTTCCTTGTGATATATTACTTCCTAATTGTCATTAATATTATATGATTCTTTTTATAATTAATTTTAATATATATTGATATATTTACACTTCTATATGTGTATTTATAGTTGATAAACATAATATACTCATTGATTGATTCTCACTCCAACATTATAATATTTTAAGAGTTTACTTTACAATATCATTCTTTTAGGATAATTAACACTTAAATTTCTACCAGAATAAATTATTTGATCATTTTATAACTAAAACATTTCATTTTATTCTGCTATGGTTATTCATGAACTTTTTCAATTAATAGTACCATTTTACAACTGATGGGTTCTAAAAATGTTTTTGAAACTGTTTTTTAACAAAACCTGATTTTATTTGTCTCATTAGTCAAAGAAACAGTTTTCTTAAAAAAACATGTTTTATGAAAATGTTTTCAAAAAATTTATTAACATTTTCAAAATTATTTTGTAAATACATTTTTACCATTTTTACTTTTACTAATTTTTTCAAAATAATCTTCTTGTCACTTTTCAAACAAGGCATTTTTCTATCATTTTTACCATGCTAAAAAAATGTACATTTTACCTTATACTACATGTAAGAATTTACACATATTTTTTCTTTGAAACTTATTTTTCATGTTTAAATGGTTATTTTTTGAAGAAAATTTTATAAATAGTAATTTTCAAAGAAAAATTTTTTAAAAATATTTTTTTAAAATGAAAATGATATTTCCCTCAAGAATGTTTTTAAAATAAATTTTATTTCTATTCATCAACAAAAAGACCATTTATTTTTAATCTATTTGAATACATTGTATCAATACTATACTTATTCTTCCAATGGTTGTTTTTGATTTATTTTTCCCTGGATAATATTGACATTCACTTCTTTTATTTCCTTTTGTCATATTTAAATATTCAATTTCATATGATCATTGAAAATTGAACTTCCAATAATTATCTAATATCATTTATCATAGAAATGTTTATTGCCTAAACTATATACCATTTTTTATATGGTGTTTAACTTGAAGGTTATTTGATTGTTTTGGGAAATATTGACAAATCTGTATCTTCTACTCCATATATATATTTAATAAGGCACATTGTTGAATATATTATTCAATATTTGAGGAATGCTTTTGACATGCTTGACATGGGTTGGGCCTGGTTATATATTTTTCCTTGATGCATGGAAGTTTCATGGGACAAGTTAGCTGGTTAGACACCTTATATGGATTTTTACCTGATATGTTATAAAAAATCTTGGGGAATGTCATACTGGTAAAGGTACCATGTACCGAGAAAATACGACGTTTGATAATTTAGCATTTCCCTCATTTAGTTTTAGTTATTATTCATCCCTGATATTTTTCATTAAAATATCTATCGATACATTTCATTTTGAGTTCATTGATTAAATGACATGTGTTTCAGTTTCTTAACTTGACATATTGATTTTTCATTATCTAGTTATTTAAATAGAATGTGTTTTCTGTTATTACATTTTAGTATCCTTTACCCATTCAATTCATTGATTATATTTCATGTGTATTGAGTTATTTACCTTTACATAATTATTATTCCCATTGATTCATTACATCTTATTCTATGCTTAACCCTTACAGAGCATTTGAGATCACCCTTACTATGTTTCCATTCTATAGGAATCTCGGAATTATACTAAGAAACTAATTAAAGGACACACTAGATGGAATAGATTTGTCCTCAAAATATTTTTGTTTTTGTAATTAGGGTATTCATTTAAAATACAATGCTTATATATGTATCTGGTTTACCATGACTACTAAACTCTTTGATCCTTTAGGATTTGATTCTTTGTAATCATGCTAATGTAAGGGTAGTTGATGCCATCTCTGAGATTTTTAGATTCAGGTCTCTATAGTTGGTAACATAAGAAGTTTAGTATGAACCTTGTGAAATAGATTTAGGAAAACTTCAATCAGAGAACATTGAATTATGGTAGAATGTGAGGATAAGTATAAAAGAACATCCTAGAATTTTGGTATGATAGAGATTATGTTGGTATTTCTAGAAATACATCCCTATATGGATACTACAAGTGTACATTGTTCTAGAATAGATGTACCTAGGGGTAAAAAATCCGACAATGTGCGTCGATCCTGACTAGGAGTAACCTAGTATATGACAATGGGCCTTGTTGTACACCTATTTTGACCATCCCAGAGGATATGATTAGGGTAATTCACATTTTTTGTTAGAAACCATTATAAAGTATTTGAATAAATATTGACAACGAATGACCTAGGTTAAACCTTAGACCGAGGAATGACCTATGTCAAAATAAAACAGAAGATGTATTTATGTATCGAGGTTATGTTAAAAACTGTAGTTAAAAGTATATATAGGGATTAACCCTATTTCAAGGATGTCCATCATTTTTATTATTTTAATTATATTAATATGGTTTTAGAAATGGAAAACCTGTATTCTAGGTGAAGACCCATCAAGGATAGAAATGCTACGGTACTTCAACCCATGATCGAAGGATGATTCATGTTTTACACCTACCACTGTACCATGCGACGTCTAGGTTAATTTTTCATTATTTTTAGTTAAAAAATTTGATTAAAAAACATTAATTTTGAATATGTAGTGTTGATTTTATAGGTTTATAGACTAATTTTTGAACCAAATTAGATTTTTAAAATAGTTAGAGACTAATATAATGACTTTCTTTATGGGTATTATGATTAGTTAAAAGTTTATTTTAGTGCTTTACGCAACAAAATTAATTTTTGGATATCCATTTATTGAAGTAAGGGATGAATTAGAATTTGAATGAATAAACACCAAAAGATGTATTGGTTCATTTGAAATTGAAACCCATCAATATGTATATTTCCATATAGTATTGGGTAGTAAAAGAATTACAAAACATTAGGAAAGTTATTTTAAAAAAATGTTTTCTTAATACCCTAATATTTTTTGAACTGATGGTCATCTTAATCATCACAAATTTATGGCATTGAGGCACACAACTTTTCACTGATCATTTACTTTGTTTTATTGATGAACTCAGCCAGTCCCTATAAATATTTATGTTTTTCATCCATATACGTATCTCTAATTTCCACTAATGTTATCCTACTTAGATACCTAGTTATATATTATTCCATGTAACCTATTTACTTCCCATTATCTCTTTTCTAGAGGTTTTTTATGAACCCTTCTTTCAATGTGGAATTTTAAAAATTTATTACCAATATCGAGTTTAAATTGCGAGGATGAAATTTAATTAAGGTGGGGAAGAATGGAACGCCACAAAAATATGAAGTAGAAACATTATATTCGATAGCATGCATTACACACAACACTGAGAGTGTAAGGGAATATAATATCTAGTGAGTTTATAATATATTTATTATTTTAAAAAAATTCAATATAATTTATGGATTGAAATGAATGAGATACTGAGTTAGCATATGATTCATGCAACAATGAGTTTCTTCAATGGATTTCATTACATGCAAGACCATGTAAATATTATTATTTAATATAACAGTGTATAACCTATTTGTTAAATTATTGGGTATGAATAAGATTAAAAACCTATAAAAATATGTGGTTTACAAATATATTAAATTTATTCATTTGTTACTAATTAATTAGAAATGAATATTAGAAGGAGTTTAATATAAATTGAATGTTTTTATAGAAAACTATTTTTATGCTCACAAAACTGTTT
Source organism: Viscum album (assembly GCA_963277665.1). Classification (NCBI taxonomy): domain Eukaryota; kingdom Viridiplantae; phylum Streptophyta; class Magnoliopsida; order Santalales; family Viscaceae; genus Viscum; species Viscum album. Next base: position 66,500,603 of record OY728127.1, on the reverse strand, counting down.
TTATCCTAATAAACTAAATTAACTAAAATTAGTGAGTGATATTAATGAAATATATTTATTATATATTAAATAAAATATTTTTTATTCATCCAATAGATTTGATAGGCATGAGATAAGAATAAATCGAATATTACACATAAAAACCTATATTTTTATTAAATAACTTTTACCGCATTTTAATTGAGAACCTTTTTTAAATATAAATTTTGAAACTTTTATAGATTATATATGTAAAAATAAACTTAATATTTTAAATAAAAATGAAAAATTAGGTTTTGGTGAGTTTGTTTTATGGGATGTTTCATTTTTTAATGAATAGTGAAAAATAATGAATTTTAACTCAAAAATGCCTTTTGTCTAATTTATTTATAAAGTTAAATTATACTTTTAATTGGTTTCAAAAAATTTTTAGACTAATTTTTATCAATTAATCCAATTTAGGTCATTGGAACTAATTTCACATTGATATTGGATATAAAAACTTAGTAAACTTTTTAATGTTTTTACTTTAAAAACCTGCATTATCATCCCATATGTGAGATTAAATTTAAATTAATTTCTACCAATTGTATTATAGGAATTCATATAAATGGATTAAATATTTTTAATAATTACATTTTATAATTTATAATAAGGTTAACTTAGTTTTTTTACCAAAAATATTAGTGAATGTGATTAAAATTTATTATAGTGATTAAGAGAAAAATTAACTTAACATGAGACTAAACCTTAAGCTTAAGAGATAAAATGTCATATAGATTTTTTGAAAGCCTATATTATTTCCATATTTAGACCCTATACTCTATTTTATTTACTTTTGATCATTATTGGAGCCACTTGAAATGGGGGAAATGTGGGTGGAATTACCTTTTACAAAATTTACAAGAGTGCCACTCCTCATCCACTATAAAAAGGCACTCAAGACTTTCCTTTCCTCAAAACTATCCAGGAACATTTTATCAACCATGATATGGAAAAAATAGCACTTAATGACCATCTTATTAACCTATTAGAATCAAATTTTGATGAAATACATCCGAGGAAGCCCTTTGGTTCTAACCAAATGGTGTTACCCAATTAAGGGGTAACATATTTCCTCAAGATCTTTTGTTTTAATTCCATTACACACCCCCAAAATATCATTATTCAATATTTATATAAGAAAAAAATATAATAAATATACATAGATTTTTTATTTTAATGGTTTGACATAAACTTACACACACTTCCATCTAATGGGTAACGAACATACCATTTATGTGTATGGCGAACTACCACCTCACGAAATAAAGTTTTTCATATTTCCATTACCACATATCATAGTTGGGAATTATTTTAACATATTGTTACCTTGATCGATTATGTTTCCCCCTTTTTAGGTTCCTTTCGGGTTTTAAAATCCTTTTATGTGATTTGTCTAGGTTTAATACAAACTAAAGAACAGTTACACACCGTGTACCTGAAGTACATGTCATGTACTTGGTATTGGTTACAAGTCATGGATTAGGAGATCACGCCATGGAAGAGGATATCACACCATGAGGTGGTACACACCATGTAACGGAGTTACACATCGTTTTAGGGTTAAATAGAAGATTTTAACCCGAGGCGACAAGATTTTCGACGTACTTATCCAGCGTGGCCTAGAATCTGTGACCATGGGGTACACGTCATGACTCAGCCGGCGCTTAGGTTAAATACATTCATTTTGTAGTTTCTATTAGTATATTCTCTCCAAGATTAATTTCTCTTGACCCTATGATGCTTCTGGGCAATTTTTAGAGGCACCCTTCTTTCAGATCGATCTGATCGACATTGGATCTTTGTTTTGTTTGTTGTATGTCTCACCAGGTAAGTGTTCTTTCTGATTCTTCCTTATTATTGATTGTGATATCACTCTATCCTTTCATTCTCAGATCCGCTGATCCATGTTGTATATTTCATGTTGTCCTCATCTAGATCCACTGTGATATCTCATCTCGAAGGCCATTCCTTGGCTAGTTGGGGTGAAGCGGATGTTTATCCTTGAGGTACGTAAGCTTTATTCTATCTTCCAACCCCTTGTTTTCTATTTTTGAATCAATCCTTTGAGGTGAGGGATTGATTATAGGGTCTTCTTTGATGGTGTTATTGGGTTTAATTTCTTTTGGATTCCATTGTGGGAGTGTGTGACCAGAACTTTGAGTTAGGTGGTTCCATCTCTAGCCTATGATAATGACCCTAATTGTTCTATGTTGCAAATTTCATTATAAATTGATTTGTGAAACTGGAATGACTGTTTTTTTGTGTTGGAAAAGGGGTTTGAAAGAAAAATTGTTTTTTCATGGCTTCTGATAAATGGATATGTAAAATGGTTTTGAATGGTTTTTTAAGGCATTGAAAATAGTTTTTCAAAAAAGAGAACATGGGTTACCTTGGGTACTCAGGTGGAAGGTTCATTTTGAGGCTATCATCCATTGATTTGTGATTATCAAGGAGTTTTTTTCTTGGTGTTTTCCTCTGTTTCCATGGCCTGTTGTTCTAGGGGACCGATATTGACATTTTGTGGGGTTTACTCATGGGTTACTCATCTTCTTCCTATGACCATTATTCTAGGATTTGTTTTTATGCACTTGATTATATTGGTAGGAGTAGTATATAGACCAGACCTGTATTATTCCATGGTGTTGTGGTACCTGTGCTTCTAGTTTTTATTTCTTGGCTTTTTGATTTAGCCTTGATATGCATTTTATGCTTGTGGAAAGTGATATGGAAAATTTTCTTTGAAACTGATATACCAGCTTTTGTTTAGAACTCTGGAAAAAGGGAAATGTTTACCATGTTTTCTATAAAACTTCTTTACTACTTATCATACCATTTATTATTTTAAAAATGAGTATACAAGATTTTTTATATAGAGACTTTTATGGAACACTTAGGTGTGATCTTACTGAGCCTATTATCTCACACCCTGTACACTTCTTCCGTGGTGTGTAGACCATTGTTTTTCCTATAGTGCAGGGAAATGTAAGGTGCGAAAGTGAGGTGGCAGAGTTCATGTCAGTTGGGATGGGTAGCTAGTTTTGATATGGTTGTAGTTCATCCATGCCATTGTTGGAGTAACTGTTTGGTTTTGAGTCCCTTGCTGTCAGACTTGACATTTGGAGTTTTTGCTACTATTTCCATTGTTCTGTTTCTGCTATTTTCCTTATAGTTATGGAATATATATTTGTTAGTCTTCCACTGTTCCTTTATTTCTCTCTCTATATATATTCCATGTGGTTGTTCAGGTTGGGTGAAATCATTCCCTCAGTTTTTTCATTTGATGCCTAGGTGATTTTTTCCGGCCCTTGGGGATTGGGAATGACATTAGGGTTTGTAACAGATCGGGTTGGGTGCTGGGTTTGGGGGAAACCCGGGTCAGTTCATTATAGTTTGGTATCAGAGGAGGTCTATCCTAAAGAATATTTTCTTGAGATCTCAGTTATACTAGAGATCGGACTGTCGCGACTTGGGAGGTATGTTGCGATAAGTGTCTGGCTAGCTCTTTTGGTAATGAGACCCAAGTTATCATGGGATATCGGGATATGTTGTCTCTAGTGTTGGTTTTTGATTTTAAAATATCATGTTTTTCTTATTGGTTTTTCTATTTTGAACTGTGATTTTTTCGGTTTTTAGTCATCCTTAGGTTTCGGTGTGTAGCGATATGCCTCTGAGACGTCTTCCATAGGTTCCTCAAGAAGTTGAAAGTGATTCTCCTCAAGGGAATCCACCTATAGACCAGAATCTCATTGTCATGATTGTATGAGAAAATTGTGCTATTTATCAAGATATTCCACATGTTCAGAACATAGTTTATGAGGTACAACCACGAGCTGGAGGGGGAATATATCGATCATGGGAGTTCTTGTATGAGAAAACACCATCTTTAAAGGGATGAATGAACCTTAGGAGGTAGAGGATTAGCGAGATAGAATTGATCAAATATTTGACTTCTTGGAGGCACCAGATAATATCAGGGTGAAGTGCACAACGTTTAGAATTGATTGTTCTGACAAGAATTCATGGGACTCTATAGTCAATGAAGACAGACATGTGGGATTGAATTGGACATGATTCCAAACCTTGTTATTTCAATAGTTTTTTTAGAGTCTTTGGTGTTGGAAAAATATTTGGAGTTCCTATCATTGCATTAGGGAGAGCATTCAGTGTCATCCTACACAAAAAAGTTTTCTTATCTTGTCTGTTTTTCTCTGGACATGGTAAGGAATGACCAGCTGAAGGTGAAAAAGTACCTATAGGGGTTGTGACCACATATTTGATCACATGTGTTCATGTTGAATCTTTTTACCTATGTAGATACAATGGACAGAGAAATGATGACAAAGATGGACATGACAAGAAAAGTCAGCTTTACCACCTCTTCTCTTCCAAATGGTGATAACTTTAATGGCATTCATGGGAAGAAGAGGAAGTGGCAGGACCATCCCATGAGTGGTAGACATGGGTCTCAGTAGCGATCCTTCTCTACTCCATATTTTGCAGCTAGTAGTGCACCTCTGACCTACTACCAGTGCATCAAGGGGTGTCACACGAGATGTTCTTGTCCTATGCCCACCAAGACATGAAATATATGTGGACTTGTTGGTCATCTACAAAATTTATATCAGGATATGAATATGCCTTGTTATGGTCAGGGTTAATTGGATTCAAAGGCTACTATGGTGTAGTTAGAAGCTTTATAGGCTATAAGGCTCCAATCACAAGCCTTAGGAGTGAAACAATTACACACAATAGATGAGTGTTAAATGTAAGTTGATGCATGTCTGGAAATATTGAGAGGGACACTCCCTATTACTGTATCAGTAGCTACTGCTTTGTCCGATACCAGTGCCTCCCACTCATTTATATCTGTATTTTTTGTTGATATGCTTAAAATTCCAATGGAACATATTCCCTACAATGGTGTTGGCTACACCTATTAGCAAGAGGAAAGAGTAGGTTTTCTAATGTTCTTATTGTTTGTTCATGATATGTGACATGATTTTGGTCTAGTATATTCTCATTCTTGATCTGGATCTATTTTATGTCATCATTGGTATCGATTGGCTTGTCACTCATCGAGATGATGTTGATTTTTATCATTAACACATTTTTTTTTCTTGCTACTAATGGGATCTGTCATGTGTTTCATGGAGAGTGGAACCTGAGGCCAGGTAGTGCAGAACCTTCCCACCTAGCGCTCAAGAGTTTGTTGGTTGCTGTTGTGTTTGGTCTCAATTATGTTTCTTCTATTGAGGGTCTTCCTATTGTTGTCTGAGACTTTCTTGACCTTTTCCTAGGCTACTTCTATGGTCTTCCTCCAGAGAGAGTGGTAGAGTTCATGATTAACCTAGTTCTTGTTACGTATCCGATATCAATTAATTCTTACCATATGGCACCAAAGAATTGAAAGAGCTCAAGATTCCATTGGATGACCTGTTAAAGAAAGTTTTTTCTCTCCCTAGTGTTTTTTCTTGGGCATCCCTTATTCTCTTTTCAGAAAAAGTGAATGGTTCACTTCATTTATGTGTGGACTATAAGAATTTAAACTGAGAAATGGTTAAGAAAAAATATCATTTGCCTCATTTAGATGATTGTTTTGGTCAGTTGAAGAGAGAAAGGTGGTTTTAAAAGATCGATCTTCAATCAGGTTATTATCATCTCTAGTTCCATGATTCTGATGTACCTAAGATAGCCTTTAAGACCAGGTATGACCATTATGAATATCTGATGCCTTTCAGTCTAACCAACACTAATGTAGTTTTTATGGACCTGATGAATCGGATATTCCAACAATATCTTGACACTTTTTGGTAGTGTTATTGGATGATATTATTGTTTATTTAGAGTTAGAGGGTGAGAACGGGCACCTTTTGAGTCTGGTTCTCTAGATTCTGAGAAAACACTATCTGTATAGAAATCATTCAAAATTTGGTTTCTGGATTCAAGAAGTGAATTTATTGGGGTACAACATTTATAATCATGGATTATCTGTTGATCTAGAGAAGGTAAAGGAGGTTTTTTCCGGGATGGAACCACAAAATGTGCATGAGATATGAAGTTTCCTTGGTATTTCTAGATACTTATGACTTTTCATTAAGGATTTATCTAAGATAGAATCAAATTTTACTACTCTTACCAAGAAAGAGGTGAAATTATCATGGGATGAAAAGTGTTAGTCTTCCTTTGATGAACTAAAATAACTTCTGACACCCGCACCTATTCTAATATTACTTGAGTCCAATAAGGGGTTTGTTTTATTCTATGATGCATCGAGTGCTAGTTTCAGATGAATTCTTATATAGGATGATCATATGGTGGCTTAAGGATCTCTTCAAATCTTTCAACATTATAAGAACTACCCCACTCATGATTTAGATCTTTTGGTGGTGATGCATGCGCTTAAGTAATGGAAACACAATATCTTTGGGGAGAAGTTCATGATATTTATCTAATCATAAGAGTATGAGCTGTACCTTTTCCTAGTACTTGAATCTCAGATAGAGGTAATGGATAAAATATATTTAGATGTTTGACTTCGACGTCGCCTACACTTTGGGGAAAGGGAATGTAGTTGTAAATTCTTTAAGAAAGAAGGTGCCATCACAGGTTTTTCTGAAATTGAAGGAGGAGTGGAATCTTATGGGGATTTTTTTTTTAATTTTCACATGGATGATAATGAGGATGTCTTGGTTTTGGTTCTTACTAGTGCTCAGTTTTCATCATCTCTCCTTGATTCCATCTATCAAATTCAACAAAAATATGATTAATTTCAACAGATATGAGAAAAAATCTATAGTGGGGAGAAAATTTCAGGTTGGTCTCTTTATTCATATGGAATACTTCACTTTGGAAAGAGGGTTGTCATTACAGTATTTGTGAGAAGTTAAATATTGTGTTATTTTCATATATATTAATTTTATATTCATTCAGGATCTTGAAATATATATTAGGACATGAGAAGATGGTTATGGTGGGAAGGTATGAAGTGTGACATTACATATTTTGTGTCTTGCTGTTACACCTTCCATTGGATAAAGGCATATCACTTGAAGTCTTTTGGTTTGATTCAGCCTCTTCCAGTACTGGTTTGAAATTGGGATGAGATTTCCAGGTATTTTTTGGGTTACTACATAAAACATGAGGGAAAAATTCTATCTAGGTGGTTATTGATTAGTTGATGAAGTCTTCTCACTTCACTCTGATAAAAAACACCACTAATGTTGAAGATCTGGTTAAGATGTATGTGCAGTATATCGTGACGTTACATAGGAGTGCTTCTAGTGTCATTTCAGATTGGGATACTAGGTTTACCTCAAGGTTATAGGGGAGTCTTCAAGAGGCAATAAAGATTCATGTCAAGTTGAGAACAACTTACCATCCATAGAAAGATGGAGAGACAAAGCATGTAATTCATATCCTAGAGGATATGTTTCCTGCCTATGTCTTGGATTTCAGTGGATCATGGGATAGCCATCTAGTGATGGTTGAGTTTTTTTACAAAAACAGTTACCGATAATCGATCATAATGGATCCTTTTGAGGCATTTTATGGTCACCCATGCAGATCACCTCTTTGTGGGGAAGAGGTGGGTGATATATCTTTGGTTGGAACAACCCTAGTTTAAGAAATGTTGAAAAAGATCCCTGATGTGTTAAGACATATTGTTATATCCCATAGTTGATAGAAATTGTATGCCAAATGATGATGTCATACTTTGGAGTTTTTCATTAGTGAATGGGTTTTCATGAATGTTTCTCCTCGGTTGGGCCATCATCAACTGGGAAAATAGGGAAAGTTTTCCCCAAGATATGTTGGACCATTTGAGATCACTGAACTTATTGTAAATGTTTCTTATCAGTTAGCATTGTCGACCGAGTTGATGAGCATTCATGAATTTTTCCACATATCTTAGTTCAGTTAGTATCACCCTGATCCCACTCACGTTATGAGTTGGGATGAAATTGAGTTAGAACTAGATGCTTCTATTCTCGCGAAACCAATGGAGATATTTGAATCTCAAGGGAAAGTCTTTCATGGGAATTTTATTATATTTTTCAGAGTTCTATGGAAACAGGGATTAGATTATCATGTGACTTGGGAACATGAGTCATTGATGAGGGATTAGTGGCCTCAACTTTTTCCAAGGAGTACATATTCCACATATCTTCCTGGGTATGAAGAGTCCTTACAACGTGGAGATTGTAACACCCCGTTACATTGATCAGGTTCGTTTTCTATTTTTTTTAATTTCTTTTTTGGTTTTAAAATCCTTTTATGTTATTTTTAGGGGTTTAAAGTAGATTGTAGAAATATTACACGTCGTGTACCTGAAGTACACATTGTGTACTTGGTGCTGGTTTCATGTCATGGATTGGGAGATCATGCCCTGGAAAGGGAGATAATTCTGCGAGCTGGTACATTCTGTGCACCTGAGTTACATGTTGTGTAGGTGTTAAATATTGTATTTTTAACCTGAGGCAATGGGTTTTTCAGTGTACTTATCCTGCGTGGCCTACTCACCATGACCATGCAGTACACGTCATGACTCGGCATGCACCTAGGTTAAATTCACATGTTTGGTATGTTCACTTGGTCTATTCTTTATAGGCTTTATTACTCTCAACCCTAGGCTGATCCTTGGTTATTTTCAGAGGCTCCCCTTCTTCCAGATCAATACGATCTGCATTGGATCTTCATTGTGTTTGTGGTACATCTCACAGGGTATGTGTTTCTCTGAATTCTTCCTTGAAATTGATCGTGATAGTTCGCTTTCCTTGCATTATCAAATCCATTGATCCAATTTGGATGTTTCCTACTATCCCCATCTAGATCTGTTGTGGGATCTCATCTCGAAGTTCATTCCTTGGCTAGTTATGGTGAAGAGAACACTTTTACTAGATGTACGCGAGATTTCTTCAATCTATCAAACCCTTGTCTTCTTCTTTTGAATCAATCCTTTGAGGTGAGGGTTGGATTCTAGGGCCTTCGTTGATGGCGTTGGTGGGTTTCATTGCTTTTGGATTCCATTGTGGGAGTGTGCAACCCAAAATTTGTGGTAGGTTGTTCAATCTATATCCTATGATAATGACCCTTCTTGTTTTTCTTTGAAAATTTCCTTATAAATTTCTTTATGAAATTTTCTTTATATTTTCTGTGTATTGGAAAAGGGTTTTGAAAGAAAATTTTGTTTTCTGAAGCTTTTGATAAACCAATTTGTGAGATGGTTTTGAATGGTTTTCAAGGCATTGTATGGGTTTGTGGAAAAAGGGAAAATGGGTTTCCCTAGGTATTTATGTGGAAGGTTTATCTTGAGGCCATCATCCATTGATTTGTGATTATCAAGGAGGTTTTCCTTGGGTCATTACTCTGTTTTCTAGGCCTGTTGTTCTAGGGGGCCAATATTTACATTTAAGGGGATTTACTCATGGTGTATTCCTATTCTTCCTAGGCATGTTGTTTAAGGATCACTTTTTTTGCACTCAATTATTTTGGTATGAGTATTATATGGCCTAGAATTGTAGTATTAATTGGTTCTATGATACTTGTGATTCTGTTTTTTTTTATTTTTTTGGCGTTTTAAGTTAGCTTTGATATGCATGTTTGCTTTGAGTTAGCTTTCTTGGCTTTTCTATTGTTATGCTTCTATTTCTTATTCTTTTTTTTAGAACTGTGAAAAAATGGAATTGTTTAACATGTTTAATATAAAACCTCTTTACTAATTATCATTACATGTCTTATTTTAATAATGAGAATTCAAGATTTTTTATACAGAGACTTATTATGGAACATCGAGGTGGGATCCTACTAAGCCTGTTATCTCACACCCTATGCACTACTTTGGTGGTGGGTAGACCTTTGTTTATCTTTCTATGTAGGGAAAGGCAAGGTGCCATAGTGAGGCGGTAAGGTTCATGTCAGTTGGGATGGGTATCTGGTGGTGAGATGGTTGGAGTTCTTCCAAGTCATCATTGGAGTAGCTGTTTGGTTTTGATTCCCTTATAGTCAGACTCATCTTTTGGAGCTTTCAAGTACTGTTTCCGTTATTTTGTTTCCGCTATTTTCCTTAAAGTTATGGCATATATATTTTTTGGTCTTTCATTGTCTATATATGTATGAAATGTGGTTGTTCAGGTTGGGTGGAATTGTTCCCTTGGTTTTTTCGTTTGATGCCCGAGTGTTTGATGCCAGCCCGTGGGGATCGGTAATGCCTTTCAGGTATGTGATAGATCGGGTCGGGTGCTAGGTTTGGGGGAAAACTGGGTCAGTTTGTTACAATTATGATGGATTTTTTTTATATATGTTATATATGATATTTATAATTTAATTTATTATTTTCTAATTCTTTTATAAAACATAACATTATGCACTCCATTTTGTGTAAATATAATAACATTGTTTGTGGAAGTGTGGAATACCTCCCCCTTAAAGTGATGTGATACATTCACACTATACATGGAATGAATAAATTATAGTTTTAATAAACCTATTTAACATATATAACATATATATGACATTGGATTTACAATACACATGTATATAATTTTATTTTATTTCTTTAAATATGAAAAGAAATAAATGTGGCGCTCATGCGTACATAAGACCAACCTTCTCTATAAACGGTGCATTTCATTTTTTTCTCCAAACATTATTGATTAATCTAAATACATATATAATGAATATATATTATTATTAAATCTTGGTTTATATTCTAGATATTATGAGACCAATTTCATTTTTTTTCTCCACACATTATAGATTATTCTAAATACATATATAATGAATATATATTATTCTTAAATATTGGTTTATATTCTAGATATTATGAGAGCATGATAGTAAAAATAATTAACAAGTTAAAACAAACTCATTTAACTAGGTAAATAAGACCCAAATTAGTAAAGATAATGAAAGATTGTCTACAGAAAGGTAATAAGATATTATAAGAAGATAATATATGATATTATAAATATGAGTATGGTTCTATTTTTAGTTACTGATATGTTTAAAACCATTATACCAGATGTTAAATGATGTTAACCCAAAAAGGAAACACTAGGTAAGGGATTTCATCCCAATCTAAATTCTATTGATACTTATTTGTTGTTATTCACCTTGTTTCTTTTATATGGTGTATATACTACCCTTTGAAATTTTATATAATTAATATCCATATTTTCATAATATCATTTGTTTAATTAATTTTATTATTTCATTTAAATTATGATTCAAATGTTTCAAAGTGGTATGAGACAGTTTGTAATGTTTAAACATTATTCTCCTCAAGAACATTTTTAATGATTTTCTTTGCAATCTCACTTACTTTTGTGATTGTTAACTTTATATTGAAATAATAACTTTATTGTTGTGCACCTAATTTCTTATATATGGGTTATATACTATCACTTTTTCATTTAATATCATGACTCATTCATTCTTCATGATATTTTGAGTCTCAATCTAACTTATTTAATCTAAATGGATTCGAGTTAATAGTTACCAGGTAGAAAAGAATTTCCGAACCTAATTTCTTTCTATTAGGATATATTAATTCCTCATTGTCATAAATATTATATGATTATGTGTATAATGACTTTGACCATCTACTGATGTACTTTCACTTCTATATTTGTATTTATAGTTGATACACATAATCTACTTATTGATTGATTCTTACCCCAACAGAATAATCCTTTCAAGGGTTTACTTTATAATCTAATTTTTTTATGGATTGTTAAGACTAAAATTCCCATAATAGGAAATTATTTGATCATTTTATAATAAACCCTTTCATTTTATTCTCCACTAGTTATTAATGACCATTTTCAAGTAACATTTCCATTTCCCACACTTTATTACTTAAAATTTCTTCAAATTTTTTAAGGAAACCCAACTTCATTTCTCTCTTTCATCAAAGAACTTATTTTATTCTAAAAAACCAAGTTTTATTAAAATATTTTATATTTTTTAACCTTTTAAAAATTATTTAATAAAGAAATTTTTAACCAATTTGTATTTTACCAATGTTTTTAAATGAATTTTTTTATTTCTTTTTGAATAAGGAATTTTTCTATTATTTTTACCGTAAAAAAGGAATGTTCTTCTTACCTTATATGGAATGTATGGATTTAACCACCACCATTTTTTTGAATCTTCCTTTACATATTTAAAAGGTTAATTTTTAAAGAAATTTTTTTATAAAGTAACTTTAGAAGAAAAGGATCTTCAATTTTTTTTTCAAAATGAAAATGATATTTTCTTTAAGAATGTTTTTACATATATTTTCTTTCTATTAATCAAGGAAAAAACCTTTATTTTTACTCCAATTGGGATACATTGTGTTGATACCATCCGTATTATTTATATGGATGGTTTTTTATTGATTTTTTCTAAGGATATTATTCAAATTCACTTGAAATATTCAATTTATAATGATTATTGAACATCTAATTTCCCATAATTTTCCATATCATTTATCATAGATATGTTCATTTTTTAAATCATATACCACTTTTCATATTTTGTTTACTTTGAATGTAATTTGATTGTATAGGGAAATATTTATAAATCTATATATTATACTCCATACAAATATTTGATAAGGAACATTGTGAAATTGATTATTCGATATATGGTTAATACTTTTTATTGGTACGAAATGATTTTAGATAGCCCCTCTTGGAATTAGTAGTCTCAGGGGATGAGTCAGTTGGATAGCTTCCTTAGATGGGGTTTTTCCTGATATGTTGTAAACCATATTTTGAATGGTCTTGACTATAAAGGTACCATATACCTAGGTAAAATAGTTTCCAATAATTAATAATTTCCCTTATTTAATTTTAGTTATTATTCATCCATGATATTTTTTATTGACATATATATGGATAAATCTTATTTTTCATTAATAGATTAAGTGGAATGTGTTTCAGTTAATTACTATCCCACAATGTTTTTTTTACTTATCTAGTTATTCTAATGGATTTAATTTTCAGTTATTACCTTCTCATATTGTTTACTCACTTGGTTAATTAATTATATAGAATGAGAATTTAGTTTTTTAACTTGACATAATGATTATTCTTATTGATTCATTATTTTTTCTATTATGCTTATCCCTTATTGATCATTTAAACTCCCCTTTTTAGGTTTCCATTCCCTATAAATCTAACAAGTATACTAAGAATTATATAAAAGGTTACACTAGATGGAATAAAGATATCCTAGAAAAAAATCATGTTGTAATTAGTGACTTAATTTTTAATACAAGACTCATGTTTGTATCTAGTTTACCAAGACTAAAAACTCTTAGATACTTTTGGATTTTTTCCCTTGTAATCATGCCAATGTAATGGTAGTTGACACCAATTACGAGATTTTTGGGGTAGGGTTGCTACATATTTTTTCATTTAATAAAAAGAAACATCCAAATGAAAAATAATATGAAAAGTAAAGAGCTTGAAACCGTGTTTTTTTATATTCCAACCACTCCTTTAAAACAAACTGCTTTTTGTGATTGAGATGTCTACGTTACAAATTTTCCACCCTAATCTTATGGTCAATACACATTGATTTGATCTTGGATTATCCTATACCCAAGTATTTAACCAAAAATTCAGAGGTTACTTGGTATCATATTGGATATTTTATCACACAAAATCCCATTATGATATAATTTGACATCATTCTACTAGACTTAAGTCTCTCAAAAGGTATTTAAAACAACTAATAACTTGAAGTAGATTTCACTAAGCACTAGATGAGACAATATGTGTAGATTAGATGTCCTTCTTCAACTCAATGTCTTCAAATTACTTTTGATATACATTCAAAATACTTGTAAATAGATATTTATTTCACTATGATGTTCCCATATAATACTTAGAATGTGTCCATTGGTATTATTATATCAGTCTTCATGGTCTTCAATAGTTAAAGAAATATCAGAGAGACAACATGCATGCTAACCTATCTCAAATCGTCTTTTTATTATTCTTATCTTTCTAATTTATGTGATTGTGAGAAACACATGATCTGTAACACCATGATTTTTTAAAATAATTAAATTTTATTCAATAGAATAAAGTACATGCAAAACTAAGCTTATCTTGTGTTATATAAAACCTCATGTTTTTTCCCGATAGTTTATTTACCACACAACATCACACATAAATGACCCATTATATATGTTTCAATCATAACATAGACATTGGAATACAGGGTATAAAAATGATTAAATAAATTATGAAAATATGTTTTACACATATTCTTTGGTCACTAATTAATTATAAATGAAAATAAAACCCTTTTGAAAATAAAATGATTTTTTTCCTGAAAAAACTATTTTATTGCGCACAAGTGTGTTTTATACCAATAAATTTAAAAACTAAATATTGTTGGATTAGATTAATTAAATATATATATATATATATATATTACATATTCAATATAATTTTTAACATTCATCCTATATGCTTTCTAGGTATGATATAATACATAAATCTAATTTTAAGCTTAAAATTTTTTTTCTATCAAAAAAAGAGTTTTGTCACCATTTTATAATGATATTATTTTAAAAATAACATATGAATATGTAATAAACTTTATTTTATTCAATTAAATTAATTTTTTAATTAGAATATAATATTTAAATATCAGTTAAATTTTGGGATTTTTCTCGAAAATTTGATTTTCACTGAATAATGATTTTTATAAAAAGTGAATTATTTTTAATAAATTAAATAATTTAATAGTTTAAATGTTTTTTGAATATAATTTAAAGTAACCTTAGTGTTATTTATTTATATTTAATCCACCTAATTACTTTTTATCTACTTCGTAATTTTTTTAGTATAAGATTGTTTTTGGGTTTAAATACAAGTTTTTCTAAAAACAGGTTTAAAATGCATAATGATTCTGAATTTAAATTAATTATAAAAATCTGTAATGGAGAATTATTAAATGAAATTTATTTATTATATATAACATAATATTAATTTAGTTTCATAAAATTATTATTATTAGTCAAAGAGTTAATTTATAATAATCATTTTCTAAAAACAATTCTCATCTTTAAAACCCTCTATCTCGTCGCGTTGGTATGATTAATATTTAATTAAAATTTTACACTTATGTTAATTAAATTTAGAAAAATGTTTTTATTATTTTGAATCATTTTAATTTATAAATTCCAATAGGTTCAACATAATTTTTGACCAATGTGAATTTTGAAAACAATTAAAATTAGTTACATTGTTTGGGATAAACATAAGTTTAATGAGTTTTTCAAATTATAATAAATTATAAAAATGATCCAAAACTTGTACAATCCCAATATATTGAAATATTTATACCTTATACCTTATATGATATATTTTGATGCATTATGTAAGCCTTTTGTTAGGTAAAAATATGGGATCGCCTAAATTATTTTAGAATAATTAAAAGTGTTCTGCTTGCCTCACTTATAAAAGGACACTCACTCTCTCCATCTCCTGACACCATCAATTTTTTAAGCCAATAACTTCCAAGATAAATTATAAAATTTTATCCTTTAATTATATAATCTGTAATTTGGGCATAAATCCTTCCATGTCAGGCCTTTGGTGCAAACCAAATGGAGTTACCTGATGAAGAGGTAACATCATCAATGAACATTTTTGTTTTATTTATTTCTCCACCCCTTCAATTATTATTATACCATGTTGATATAATAACCCCATTATATTATATAAAACAAATATTTTTTTTGTAAGGGTAAAACCTACACTGACACACACCTCCATCAAATGAGTTATGAAATCATCATTCATGTTTACGTCAGACTACTGCCTTGTGAAGTGATATTGTTTGTTTTTCCATTACCAATTCTCATCGTTGGTTATAATGATGTAAATAAAGTTTATATAAGATCTTTATAACATAATTATACATATTTATTGATTATATCATATATACCCTTTTATGTTCCATTCCGTAATGGATACGATAATGTTTCCTGTGTGTGTGATGTACTACCGTCTCGCGAAACGACATTATTCATTTTTCACTAACATGTTACATGGATGGTTAAAAGGATAAATATAATAATTATATTTGATATAAATTAAATATTTATTATATTAATGAAAAATTTATCATTATTTAAATGTAATATATAATTTTATTTTTATCTTTTTACGCACTGATGAAAATGATAACATCGTTCATGGACATGTTGACAACCGCCTCCTCGAAGAGATGTGATTAAATTTTTCACCACCACATCCGAATAATGATATATATAAGTATATATAATTTGATAAAATGTTATTTATGATATTATTATCATTATATAAAGATAAAATATCACATACATTATTTTCATAATGATTATTGTAAAATTCAAATGTTACTCATGCGTATGTATGGCATATAGTCTCCTTGATCATAACATTAGAACATTTTTCATATCCATATTTCATGATGGGTTTAAAAATTATATATTATTTATAATTATTAAAATTATTTCATGATTATTATTCTTTATATGTTTATATATTGAACTCTTTTACCAATTTCCACTCACTGAAGTGGTTTTTCACACACTAGATAAATATGGTAAAAAGATAAATGTAAATTTAATTGATTAATAAATTTCATATAACATTTTAATAATTGAAATAAAATTAATAATAAAAATTAAAAGGTTTCTCCATAAATGTAATAATTTACATAAGTTCATTATTCTGGTAGATAAATACACACGTGTGAACTCAAACTCATGGTAAGTGTTTTTCCATCTCTATTTTACTTCTATGAGATATATGTTATATTCACCACATATTTTTGTTTTGTGGTTTATATAATTCACATTAATTTAATTTATTATTATTATAAATAAGTTTATGGATATTTAAAAATCCATTTTAGTATATATCATTCATAGGGTTTATATTTTCAAACTTACCAAAGCAGAAATATATTTTGGTAACAATTTTCCTTCTTTGAGACTTATATCATGTTATGTACCTATATTATTTAATGTGGTTTATATACATCACCTTAAAAATGTAATATCATGAATTTGGTTTAATCTCATGTAATTTTATGTTCCATTTAACTTAATGCTTTTAAGGGTATAGCGATTTAAATATTCTGAAGTGGAAATTTTTTTATGTTGCAATCTCATCCTTTATTGAGATTGTTTTTGATTATACTTGAAATGATGATATATTATGATACATATCTATATAAACTCATTAAATTTCTTATCAATTTTTAATTCATGATATTTTTAAATAATAATTCATTTTCCATTCCTATTTACATAAAATTATTGAGATTTTTTTTATTAAAATACAACTTTATTTATCTGTACTATTAGAAATCTATTTTTCTCCAAGAATTTTTTTTCGAAAAATGTTTTAAAAATTTTATTTAACCTTTAAAAAATGATTTTTTAAATATTATTTTGACCCATTTTATACTTTTAAAAATATTTTTTAAGGAATTTTTTGTCATTTTGTGATTATGTAACCTTTATAAACTTTTTGAAGTGAAAAAGGAATGTTTTTTAACATGTAATGGATGTACATATATACCCTCCTTCATGAACTTTATCTCCTTGAAGAATAATTTTATTTTTTTCAAAGATATTTATAAATAATTTTTTTTCTTAATATTCTAGAAATTCTTAGTTTTAAAATTGGGTTTCAATGGAAAGGATTTTCAAAATGTTTAATGTTTTAGAAAGTTATTTTCAAAATTAAATTTATATTTCCCTCAAGAATGTTTTTATGATATTTTAATGGTATTTCATTTCATCATAAACAATAAAACTTGTTGTTATTTATCTTCTACTGGGGATATTTTTTATTGATAGCATCCTCATTCCTTCTCCAGATGCATTATGATTTCTTTGAAGAGATTGTTATGGAACCCTTTTTTCCCTAGGTTAATAATGTCTCAAAGATATTCTCATGGAACCCATTTCTTTTACAATGATTAATGAGGTATCAAAGAGATTGCAATGGATCCCATTTATTTTCTATTGGATAATCATTTTTTTAAATTAATTAATGTTGTTTCAATTAGTTATAATGAATTTTATTCTATATTTAATTTATTAATTATTTGTTTCTTGGACATTATAAATTATGGGTGTGATAAGATAGCATCAGGTGTGCCCGTTATAACTTATACGATGGGTGCCACTAGATTGAGCTCCAATGAATTGGGTAATTATTATTTTCTCAAAAGAATTATATTATATTTTTTCTATGGTTATTCAAATATTAAGGGTTTTGTATGGGTTCATTAGGGTTTATTTAAGTGTTTCAAGAGATGATGTTCCAAGATACCAATATTTTTTATCTATGCTTGCTCTGGGTTTGTGATGTTTCATTTGATCAATATTGATATCAAATGGATCATTATTATTGTTTATAACGACTCATGACTTTTTTAAATCCTTTTTCCATGTTTTTAGGTATGATGGTTCAAGTATTGGAGTATTATTTTGTTTTACTCATCACATTTATTATGTAACCATACCCATATGCTCTTATTATGATCACTGATGAAATTAATTTTTTTAATTATTACATTATTACTAAGCATTTTATCCCATCCTTATTATGTTTTCTTTTCCCTAGGTAATAAAAAATTAGTTTTAATGAATTATGTTTAGAAGTTTTTTCATATTTATGATGAAAATTTCTTAATGAAAACAATAAAATATGGATTATATCAGAGAAATACTCATTTAATGTTATGTGAATTGTTTATCTAGGAGTTTTTTCTTAATTATATAAAAATATAAACCTAAAATAAAATTGATAATGTATGTGATCCAATTTTTACTTTTTATGTTTTATGTTTTTTCATGGAAAAAAATTGGGTCACAATTACGGGCATTAAAACCTAAAATGTAAATTTTATGGTTTTATCACCAAATCCAAGACTATGGGTTTTGGGATATTATAGTTTGGACTAGTGTCTGGTTTATATAACTTTTTAGATAAGTATTTTTTCATGTGATCATATCTTAAGAGTCCTATATATCTTCATAGGTCTATAAAATTAAGGATTATCATATATTCAAAGTCTTAGACACCGATTTGAGGATTTAAGTGATGAGATATTTAAATGATTAATGACATTTTGGGAAACATTTTAACATGTTTATCTATTCTTAAATCTATGGTTTAACATAAAGTATACATTTATATTTTGTTTAAATTATATTTAATATTTTTATAACCTTTAGGGTTTTTATGATCTTGGATTTTGAGAACATATGTTTTATCATATAGATAACCATATGATTGAAAAGTGATATCATGACTAAGTGATTAATGTTACTTCAAAAGAAGACTTCCATATTTTTGGGCTTGAAATACAAAAGGTATGAGGTAATATTTGAGGTTATAACAATATTTTATTTTGATAATATCAGTATTAATTGGGATACAGGTTTGTGGAATGGTTTAGTTTTAAATTTGGATATTACTATTGAATTTGGAAGATTAATGTATCATATAATGGTTTAATAATTTTGGGAATTATCTTACCATGTGGTAACAATTTTTATTTTCATTAATTTATAATGGTATGATAAATATATTTTCATGATTTTGGGGATTATGTGGGCCTTAAGAAGTTTATTTGAGTGCTTTAGTCATGAAAAATTTGTCCTGAATATACATCATTTAGAGAGAAGGATGAGATTGGGGTGAAAATTTATTAAAGGATGAAATTATACTAATCAAGTAAGAATATTTCCATATTCTCTTAGTATATTTGGTAAGATAATTCCTCAACTCTAGGAAAAATATCCGTATACAAAATTATTATCCTAGATACTTCAATAATGATGAACAAATGGTCTTTTCGATCATCACATGTTTATGGTTTTTAGTCCCTTAATCTTACACTGATCATTCACTTTCTTTTTATAAAATAAATCAATCACTCCCTATAATTATTTATGCTTTTCCTCCTTTCCCACTTATGTTGTCCTATTTAGAAAACAATCTATGTATTGTTCCATACGACCTTTTTACTTCCCTTTCTCTTTTATTAAGAGGTTATTTTATTAACCCCTTTACAATGTTGGTTTACCAAAAAACATTTTTTCAAATATAAAATAATTTACTACATAGATAAAGTTCAAATTATAAGGACATAATTTATTAATGGGGATTGAAAGATGTAGCAAATAATTTTTTTAAAATAATAGTATTATATTCGATATCCTAAAGTACACAAAACACCCAGTTTATCTTGCTTTCCATGCAACCCAAGGGTTTTTATATTCAATTTTGTATTCAACACACAACACAGAAAATAAATGGACCATGATATATATTAAAATTATAAACAATAAATTTAAATGGAGGGTTTAACAAGGATTAACTATATTATGAAAATATGGTTTACATATTCTCTTTGGTGTTAATTAGTTAAAAATGTTGTATCGTAGGGTTTTCATATGATCCAAAGATCCCATTTTTCATTTTAAATTCTTAATTATGACCTAATGTGATGGACCTTTGATGGATTATATGTATTAGTGGTGTACAAGGATTTTTTGGATGTTGGTACCCAACTCTTAGAGAAAGAACAATTACTCTAAATGGTTAGGAGTAACCATGTGACCCAAGCTTCATGGTTTAATGAGATCATGGGGACAAGGAAAATGGCATTGATGTGACTACACCATTTGAGGAAATCATGTGGATAGATTCACACACCCATGTGGGGCACCTGCAATTTTTATTAGATCCAAAATACACAGTTCTCATGTAGTTAATTAAATTATGCATAGTGACCGTGCATGTGCCCCATTAGCACAATTGAGGGCACACGATTGATGCATGGTTTGACCAACCGTGCGACCAAACTACGCAACAATTTATTTTGTACAAAATTGACCATTATTCCATTAGAATTTTATATAACCTAATTTGTAATTTTAACTATTCACCATTGGTAAAATCACACCCATGAGAGAATTCCTTGAAGCCAATTATTGGGATTTTCCATCAAATCATTATCCAAGCTCAGAATTGTGAGTAGTTCATCTCTTTGGATCCATCCCTGTAAGTATTACAATCCTCTTGAGTCGGTATTTTTTTTCATGGAATCAACTATGCTATTTGGGTTCTAGATAATATTCCCTATTTCTATGAAATTATCTCGTTCTTCCTTTTCCTCTTGATCTATGTCGAATAAGAATTTAATACTCAAAATGTACTCTTCTAAGGACCTAATATCGGTGGTCTATAATTTCCTCAAGTGGTTTGGTGATTTATAAAGATAGTTCTCATTGTTACACCCACAATAATTTCCCGTGTGTCCGTAAAAATGAATTGAACAATTAAATTTAATGTAATGGAACCTGTAAGGGATTTCCAATTGTTCCTTCAGACATTTTGGAAGTTGTTTCTCCAACCAAGGTCACCCATAGGGTGTGATTTTGAGTTTTTCATCTTTTTATACTTCCCTGGGGGTGTTTCCTTTTAATTTTTTTGATTAATTAGAAGATGGTGATGCATCCTTTTCCATGTGTTGACAGGCTATGTCTTACTTGAGTTGGTTGAATAGTTTATATGTATTTATATATGGTTGGGTATACTCATGGGACTTGAATGATTTTGATTTTATGAATGGAATGGTATAAAAATTGAAACTTTTGTGGATTCATTGGTTGGTATACTATGGATCTTGATTTCATTTATATTAAAAGTTCATTTCACCCATGGGTCTTGATTTAGCGGCAGAAGATAACTTGGACCTATATGCTCTGTGGATATTGATTTGGTAGGATGCCAATGGATTTTATACCCCTTAGATCCAGCTTGATAGACTCGCTATGGAAATTCTCTATTTACGTGATCCTTGGATTCTACTAGTGTCGTTAATGAGTTTCAATTGAGATGCTCCTAAGAATTTATAATGATTACTCGGTCTTACATACCTTGGATCTGACCTCATGGGTTCCAAAGCTTCTTATTTTATAGTACGACCATTGTAAATGTGACATGCTTGATTATACGGATCATCTGTGGTAATTTGTGACCCTTTTTATTATATGGAATGGCCATGATGAATATGATATACATGGTATATGACATGGATGTGGTGTTTATTTAATTTTTATCTATATCTTCCTTGTGATAGAATACTAACAGTTGTTTTGTAGGGTGCCTTGTATCTCTACACAATATTTCCTTTTTGTTTACTTTCTTCCTTTGGCACATTACTTTCAGTACTACCATAAATATTATATTATGCATTTTTACTAGATTTTAATGCACATACAGGACTTCTTATAGTGACTTTGGGTTGTGACCCACTAGTATTGTATCTCACACCCTATTCAGGCCACCATTGGGTACCCAAAAAGACTTTATGGATGCAGGTATTGATCATGGAAAGAACCCGTAGTTTGATGCATGCCATTGTTCCATGCTTAGGAGTAGGGGAGCACATGATTGAGATGAGGCATGGGATTCTAGCTTGGATAGTTTTGTTTTGTTATTTTTTTTATTTTGATATATGTAATAATTTGATGCATGAGTTCTTGTTTTGACTACTTTGTAGATAAATAACATGATGATCATTGTATATGATAACACATATGACACAATTGTATATATCTATCCTTTGGATGTTTACTGCTTATTAAGTTATTAATATACTTATTCTAGTGATACTTATAATATTTGACTATGTTATAGTCTGAAAAGTGGGAATAGTAACCCATAAACACACCCTAGGCCCTCACTACTAGTTGATAGCCTCTAGTATTTAGGGAGATGTACTTGAGGTTATGTGGCCAACCGGGATTGGGGCACCATTCAGTGTAATTTAGGTCCATGAAATTATAAAGTTGTATTAAAGGATCTATTTTATGGTTTTCTTTACTATTTTTACATAATAGAAAGGGATATGTTGGAATTAAAATTTGTTAATGAGTTGTTCCTTGGAGTATCTAACCCATGTATGGGAAAAACCCAATTTTCATCGAATACAATTTCTTGTTTTCTAGATTTTGTGATATTATAGTTGATTTGATTCTATGGTTGAGTGATGTAATTTTATTTTGATGTTTTCTTTTCTATGATTATGAACCCAATGATATGAGGGTATGAAATATCATGAATAATTGTTGGAAACTATTATAAATTCAAATTCAATGAATTATCCCATTCTATATAGGGTGAACTTCTTGACTTCATGATTTTTTGACGTGTTCCTTGTTTGATATACCTACTATTTGAATGATATTATAGTTAGGATATTGGAAAACATGGCTATTATATTGAGTAATTTATTTAACACAAACATTGTTTTCCAGATTAGGCTATAGCTAAAAACCTAAGTAGGCAATTACAAAACATTGAGTCATGGACCATTAGTTTCATGAATTGGAAGTAGCTATGGTGTCTCTTAGGTGGATTCAATATTTTGGTTCATGGAGATAATGTTCCCTTATAGATCGGAAGTGGATAACCATTTGGTTCAACCATTTAAATAGAAATGTAAAATAAATATGTAAATGAAATGGAAATTGAATTGTGAAATAGAGAACTTGACCAAGAACTGACTTTTGAGTGGGAAGTGGGTAGTGTATCTAGTATTATTTATGACCATTATTTTACCAATCTTGGATTAGGGAGTAGGTTTTGTGGTAAAACCTATTATATGAAGGTCTTGACCTATTATATGACTTTACCTATGAACTTTGATATCAATATTTTCAGAGGCGTGTGTTTAGAATTGTAGAGACATGCCACCACGATGACCTCCAGTCGTACACTAGGATGGTGATGAAGAACATGCTCCCAGGGAGGTGGGCCATAGAATATCGATAGATCCACCTATAGTGAAATCTGAGTAACTAGTGATTTTACTGGACATAGGTGCTGAGGAATATTCCTATAAGTGGTTTTCTTCTTTAAGATGAATTTTTAAGGGGAACCATAGCCCGAATTCTCTATGGATGAGTTGACATGTGTATTCTAGCAGTATCATCCTCCCATGTTTTTTGGTAATGGAGGTCTATAGGGTGATAAGATATATATTAAGATTATTCGGTCGATATTTGAGCATTTAGATATACCTAATGAGAGGAGAGTGAATGCCCTGACTGATATGCTTTGGGGACAAGCAAAGCACTAGTGGGATATTCTGAAGCATGATTATGCGTTGTATGACCTGGTTTGGAGGGATTTACCTTCCAAATTATATAATTAATTTTTACCTAATACATTTAAAGTAGATCGAGAAAGTGATTTCATACGTCTAGTGTAGGGAACTATGATAGTTATGAAGTATTTTGAATTCTTTAAATAGATTGAATGTTTTCCACCAGTATATCTTGCTGAAGAGTATTTGAGGGAGAGAGGATTAGAGGAAGGTATCTAACATGCTATATGATCTTAGGTCAAAATGTTTAGGTTGACAACTATAATTGATATGGAAAATAAGATGCTAATTAAGAATATGAACATGAGGGAAGCTAGGGGCACAGAGGAGAGCAGTGCAGTCTCTCAATTTAGTGTTTTGAATTCTAGTGGAAAGAAGCGGAATTTTAAGGCTTCATGTGAGATTATTACTATCCTGGATGTGAGTATTGGTAACGTACTTTTATGCCATCAATGTGTCAAATGAGGCCACATGAGGAATCAGTGCGATCACTACCTAGTGGAGTGTCAAAATTGTGGAAGGATGGTCCACGTGGAATGTTTTTTCAAGAACATCCCTTCAATAATTATTTTTAGTGGTTTAGCTTTGAAATTTGGTTCAAGAGAAGGTTTCAAATCTTTATATTAGGTAGGGAGATAGAGTATTACCGTTAGATTAGTAAGAGGTGTTGGGTGTGGCCATAGCAGAAATTCACTAGTTTTATTGAGACAATAGAGTGTTCCTACTCTGGATAGTGATGTTTTTTCAAAGATCCATGGATCAAGAGAAATATATTCTATATATACTAACCATGAAGAGATGGGTGTTAGACCATCTATGTTGAGATGTGAGATCTTAATAGCCCATATTATTATATCTTCTCATTTTGAAACTTGTGTATTGCATTGTTTTGTATTTGTATCTATTTTTGGGAGACTTGGGCTCATAATTTAATTTTTTTGGGTGTGTTGACACTTGAAACTCTATTGGGGATTAGTATAGAGAGTTTAATCTAGTTTTGGGAGTTCACCCTTGATATTGGTGGGTGTCACTTTTTCTATAATATTTTTTCCTCGAGATGATAGGGTTTGATGTTATACTTGGAATGTAATGGATAGTGTCTAATTGATACATCATTGATTTATATCAATGGAGGGTGATGTTCAAATCACCAGAGGGTAGAGTGTTTACTCACAAGGGTGAATGGGATGTCCAAGAGAACTGAGCTGGACTAGAGTATCATACGTTGGGTGGGATAATAACCCTGATTTCTAGTTTGTATTTGGATGGTCCAGGATTGTGCTAGGAATACTTAACTCCATTGGTTGATCATTATAGGGATGTTTTCCAAGATGAATTTTCTAGTATACATCCTGGGAGAGAGGTGGGGTTCTCTATTGATCTTGTTCCAGGAACTGTAGTGGTATCCATTCCTCCTTATAGGATGGATACTATGGAGTTATAGGAGCTCAATAGGAAGCTAATGAACTTGGATGCAAAGGGGTTTATATGACCCAATACTTCTTCATGGGGGTTTTCTGGTCCCTTTTGGGGAAAATAAGGACAGTACCCTCAGGATATACATGGATTACCTAAAATTGAACCAACTAATGGTTAAGAACAGATATCCCTTTCCATGGATAGATGACACATTTTATCATCCCTGAGGAGACTGTGTGTTCTCAGAAATGTATTTAAGGTCGGGATATCCTCATTTGTGTGTTTAACCTGAAGAAATACCACCAAAAGATTTTTCACAGTAGTTATGGTATATCCGAGTATCTGGTTATGTTGTTCAGTCTTACAAACACAACATCAGTTTGCATGGTGCTGACAAACCATGTTTTCCATCCATACATATATTCATTTGTGATGGTATTCAAGGATGATATCTTAGTGTATTATTATTGTCAACATGACCATTCCAAACATCTTGAGTTATTTTCTGATGGAATAATAGGGAATCGGTAATATACTAATCTCATAAATTGAAACTTCTGGATGGATATGATTCAATTCCTCAGTTATATTACCTCAAAGACCAAAGTATTAGTTGAGCCAGAGAAGGTGAGAGTTGTAGTATCCAGTGATGATCCCCAAAAAATATCTAATATAGTGATCTTATTGGGTCTATCCGGATGTAATAAGCATTTAATACAGGACTTATTACACTAAGAAGTGCTCCTTATGGGATTGATTGAGAAGGGTGTGATGTTTTTATTGTCAGATACCTACGAGACAAACTTTTTGGAGCTGAAAAGGATATTGACTTCAGTGTAGGTCCTAATTCTAACAAAATAAGAAATAATCTACATTTTTTATTGTGACAAATCATGTATTAGTCTAAGAGTAGTTTCTATATAGTGAGACAGAGTCATGGAATATGGGTCTCAGAAGTTGATACCACATAAGAGGAATTACCCAACACAAGATATTGAGTTAGTCATAGTTGTTCATTTTTTGCATTATTGGAGAAACTATTTACTAGGGAGAATTATACGGTATACAAAAACTAGAAAATCATCAAGTATATATTTACATAGTGTGATATAAATGTAAGGAAGGGATAGTTGGTATAGTGCCTATAATTATTCGACTTCAAGCTTTCATATATGCCTAGAAATAGCAATGTAGTGGCTGATGTACTGAGTAGGTAAAATCATATACATGAATTTCTAGAGGTCAGTAGTAATTGAAATCTTATGAAATTTTTCTCTAGGATTCACCGAGAGGTTAAATAAAATCATGGGTATAATTTTCTTTCATCCTTAGGTGTTACCTCTACCCCACTATATTGAATAAGGATGAGGTATCTATCGAATTCTAATGGACTAATTCTATGGGAGAGTATGGAAGGTGAGGACCCACCTCCTTATTGGGCTATGAGTGAGGATGATATCCTTTGTGTCCATGGCTAAATTTGGGTTCTAGTGAATATATGCGAGGATATACTAAGGGCGTTTCATGCCTCTTTTTGGGCAGTGAATCTTGATGTTACCTAGATGTATCACGACTTACACCTTCAGTAATGGCGACCAGGGATGAAATGTTAGGTAGATAGTTTTGTTGTGAGGTGTTTCCTATTTGTAGGTGAAGGAGGAACCTTAGTGAACATATGAGAATTTACAGTAGTTATATATTACTAAGTGTAAATGGAAAAATTTAATTATGGACATTGTGAAAATTTTTCCAAGCTCTCCTCAAGGTGGTGATATTGTTTGTATTGTTATAGACATGCACATAAAGCATTATCATTTCATAATGATCAAGGAGACCTTCAATGTAGATGATATTTTGAGGTTATATGTCTATGATATTGTACAACTTATTGGGGTCCGGTGAATTATCATTTCAGATAGGGATTTTAAGTTTACATTTCGTTTCTTATAGATTTTTCAGAGAACCTTGGGTACACAGGTGATTCTGATCACAACATACCACCCTCAGACTGATGGATATTTAGATCGCGTGACTTAGGTACTTGGGGACTTTTTGTGAACATGTGTACAAGATTTTGGGGGCTCTTTGTAGAATCATATACCCCTTGTTTAGTTTTCCTACAACAATTTCTATTAGAAGACTCAATAGATTTCACCTTATGAATATTTGTATGATAGGCCACACTAATCACCCTTTTTATAGTTATATGTGGGTGAGGTAGCATTAATGAAATTGTGTCTCATTTAGGAGACTTATTAGTAGGTCTAGTTGATCAAAAAGTAGATGGATAAAAAATATTGTTGATTGAAATCTTACACTGATCGCCACAGATGACCACTACAAAGGAAAATACTGAAGGAGAAGTCAAAATGCAATAAGATTCCATTTACTTTACTTTTATCCTATAGTAAAATATCTAAAAACACCCCATGGGGAAAATTAGGGTTTGATAATAAATCCTAATAAGATTCCACCAAAGAGTCTATAAAATTTATAATAATAATAATGAAACATTTCTTGCTTTTAAATCAAAAATAGGTTTATGAAGCATCTTCATAAATCCAATTCATTTGTAAATCATTTTCCCATTTTTTTAAAAAAAAAATTTCATATTATAAAACTAGAAATATAAAAAGTAGATGTGATATAAATAGGAGTAATAACCATGAATCATGTTGTAAGAAAGTATAAAATTATCCTTTAAATAAATTATAATGGGAAGCTATGTGATACAAGTACATATATAAATACGTGATAAAGAATCCATGATAAAAACAACCCTATGATAAATAATCGTAAATGAAAAATCACTTCATATTGGTCCCTAGCTTACAAGAAAATAAATAATAGACACTAAAGATCCTAAACATGCATAACATTGCATCCAACCAACATCAATTCCTTAAATATACAAAAGTTTTCTTCATAGTGGTTCCACATACACTAAGGCTACTCATGTCTCTTTCCCAACACACCCAATGATCACAATTTTAAAATTTTCAAAATAACTTTTAAAAACCAGGATAACAATTTCATATACCATCTTCAAAGAGGAGACAACCCACTTTGGTGCTTGAAAACCCATTTCAAAATCATGAAAATCCATTTCAAAGAAACAAATTGTTTGAAAAAATTTTCCCTTCCAAAAAATCCTTTAAAAACACATATCACTTCAAATCAATGAAAAATTCAAATTAATTTTCCAAGAATAACAACCAATTCATTGTATTAATGTATTGTATAGAAACACCTACCTCAATCTAGTAAAACCTATTATACCTTTAACAACAGAGATTAGACACAATGAGGTCAACTTTCGATAGATAAGGAATGATACGAAACTAGAGGTGATTAATAGAAAAAACTACTTGATCATGAATATGAAACCTATTCAATTAAAAATCAATAGTTGAGAACAATTTAAAGAATAAAAAGAAGTAACTCCTACCCAGATAGAATCAAACCAACCAAAAAAGTGGTTAATGACTGAATGAAACATTCTGAAAGGGAGGGAACAACCTAATATATCCTAGGGTGAGCTATAGGTTGAGAAAGGAAGGATGTCGATAAAATCAAATGAAAGTCATCTATGCACCACTAACTTGTGTCGTTTACACGGAGTGAAATTCCATTACATTTTTTTAGTCCATGAAGGATGGAATCCCCATAAAACACATTAAATTTTTATTAACACACTTATTTTTGATAGAAATGATTTGAACCCAGTACATGGCCTGTAATCCCCTCATTCATTGAACCTATTTCAAGACATATTTTTGGTGAACATTACAAAATGTATAATTCTTACACGACATGTTATCGCTCATGAAATTTAAGAATATGTAGGTTTTAAATACAAAAACAAAAAACTACTCAGTTTGAGTGTTCTCCAAACTTGGGAAGAACCCCATGAAGTCCTTGACATATTTCTACTCATAGTACATTAATTTTGAAAAACATACATCCTTGGTCATTATGTCATTGTCCATAGAAAAGTCTATCCATCCCTTAGAATCCCGTTAAGACACCCAAACAAGGAAAATAAACAAATCATAAATAATGGAGAACCTAAAAATATTAGCGGGGTGTTACACACTAGAAACTGGTAAATGCATCGAACCTGATCAGAAGGAGGGGACTAGAGTCAAATACATTCACTAGTACATACATTGCTCTATCTATCTCACTATTCTCCACCTACTCTTAGTCCTCTTAAGAATTAATCAAGAGGCCTATCATCATTAAAATATGATTTTTTTAACAATATCCCTTGCATGAGTGTTCATAAAAATATATTGTAGGCACCGCAAAAAATAAAATATAATTGGAGTAACTAAAAGGAAGTAGTTTGATCGAACCATATGCAGAGGTTACATGAAACCAAATGAGATATGTAAGGAATATCCATCTCCAAACCTCATATATACATTACTAGTTTTCTTATCACCACATGTTATGACAATATGGTTATGAGAAAAATAAAAAGGACTCCAAAATAACCCTAGATATACTTGACACAAACTCAAAGTTCCAGGGTCTCAACCATACATCCTTCCACAAGATTCTACTCAAGGATCAAATTTATCACTCATCCTAGATAACTCACTGTATTATCCCTACCAATCCTGATGTAACTTTTCTAAGAGACCTGACCCATCAAGTATCACTATGCCGCTGGTGCATCCATTCCATCTCAGATGAAATAGTGCTGAGAGAATATGTTCTTCAGGTATCTTCATGAAGCAATTCACACTAGGACCCAAAAAATATCAATTATTATATATAAGATCACACATATGTCTCATGTGTGACTCTATAAACCCTAATGCAACTCAGAATATCCGGATACAAAGATAAGTGATTACTCCATGGATTGTTAGGGGAATCCATGAATCCAATAAATAACTTTGGAGATCATATCTTTGAGATACGGGATCACACCCAAGACTATAGGGGGACTCAAAAAAAAACATATCCGAAACTATCCAATAAGTTTGGGTTCAATTGCACATATATACCTCAATCCCTATTGGATCTAACCTCTATGTAGGTTATTATTGCATAATTATTTGGTTTATGCCATACCAAAAACCACACCAAGGGAATATGAAGATATGATAGAGGATCCCACATTGGTCCCATGAATTGTTAGAAAAAACTATATCTAAACTAATCCCATAGAAAGGATAAAAATTTTATGTTGAAGAAATGATTCCACATTATACCCTCAAGGGTATGAACTATGCGGATGTAGCCAAATGATACTAGAAAGCAACACTGAAAGAAGTGACCCACTAAAATCACATTTTTTCATATCTCTAAAACTAATACAAAGGGAAAAATTGCATACTACAAAGAAAATAATCAAGATAGGCTAATCGTAGGCACCATCAAAGTCCTGAAAATGCAGATGGATAATAAGGTTAATTAACGAAATTCCCTCCTAAGGTAAAATGTGTGTCTCTCATGGTCGATCCATAGTCATGTCCCCTCATGGTCCTTAGAATATAATATATTATAAATAGTGTACATGGGGTTACACGGTGTGTAAACCAACCTAATCATCTGGTTACTTCCTTACACGCACATAACCTTACTTACCTTCACTCTCTACATAGCATGTATCCTTGGTACATGGCGTGCACCCCTTATCCTATCCCAATACCATTTCATTGTCCATTCCTACATACAAGAGCTCATTCCAATATACCACGGTCCATGCCCATCTATATGACCATTTCCTACGGTCTGTGTACACCTGAGGTGTGGCCGTACACTTTCACATGGCTCTGTACCCTTACATGGCATGCTTGTCCATGTCCAAAGACACACGACCATGCCCCACTATACAACATGTACACACAATACATAGTGTGTAGTTCATAAATTCACATTCTTATAATGGGAATATGTCTTAGTGTGTCCTCCTAAAGTACATGCCCTGTGATTAGGATTTCTGAATCAAAAATAACTGTGATCCTACAAAAACCACTAATTTTTACACATTAGTAACAAATAGACCCCCATGGTTTCTTCAATAGTTTTAAAAGTGATCTAAAACCTTAATATGATATAAAAATGAATATTGAGACATTAAACTAATAAATCCACCTACCTCAGGGTTAATCTATGGTGATTCATGTCCAACACTATTCTTATAAACCACATCACCACTATCCAGTGTTGGTCTCCACAATGAACAATGTTAAATGGTTCCTCTTCTCTCCCCATTTAGTCATCCATTTTCATGGGAGAAGTAATTTATCTTCTATGCCGAGCTTGGTAACTGGGGGGTGGGGGATATTTGTTTTATTAATTAAATTTCATTTAATTAATAATCCTTCATCATTTAATACATTTCTAATGGTCACCTCCAACAGGGCTCCTGAAAAAAATATATTTATATCACACCGAGGGTAAATGCTATATTTTAGATTCAAGTTTAGTCTCAGATTTTGGATCCCAAACTCAATTAAGGAGTTATTCCACATTTCTAAAAAAATTCTGCATGAATGATAAAAAATATCTTATATGTCTAATATCACCACATAGAGGGTCTATGAGCCCTATAATTTCACACCGACTTAGTACATGGATTTTTAAATATTTCTAGAAATATTAAAATGTATTAAAATGTTAAACCAAAGTCATTACACTCTCTCCACCTTCAAGTATTATTATCTTAAAAAGTTAAATTTGATGGACAAGGGAAAAAAATTGAGCTCTCAAATAGGCCTTCAAAACTGGAGAGATCTCTATAGGGTCCCCAAGATCTCAACAAACACACACCTAGGGGAACCACTTCCCCAAAAGGGTACTCTTTGTTGAAAATTAAAACACCACTAGGTGCCTCAGAAAAGAAATCCCACGCTCAATTCTTATATATTCCTAGTTGACATTACACAACTAGGTATGCACATGCGTCATTATTTGTGACACATGGAAACCATAATGAACCTAGTATAACTATGAGAATGAGGTTTTGTAGTATTCCAACTCGCTTACCCAATTCTGTGTCCAAAAAAAGGGTCGATGAAACCCAAATATAGTTTTTCATATGAACTAATGATCCAATATGCTCTTATTTCATATCGTTAGAAATTAGGATAACCTGGTGAGCTAGCCTAAGATCACTAGGATAGTTTTGTGACCCTTACTAGTAACATAAACCCCTTAATTAAACCAAATATTCAACCCCATTATATCCACCATCTAAGAACCTCAGTCTCCACCAAAATATACATTAGAAATCAACAGATAACACAGAAAAATCTAGCACAACCTTGGCCACCCACTTGAATCCAAGGGATCTTATTATAACCACCCCTCTCCTAGGTGTTCTATTGAGTGAAATAAACATCCTTATCACTTCATATCACATCATGACTGGTTTCAAAAAAAATTAGCAGGAGGATGAGGAACTCCCATCATTATAAAATATATAAGGACCATGTATAGTAGATATATAATCATACGAGACCTCATAAACAAATCTCCATGATATGCATCTATGAATATATGAAAATTTGGATGGGTAAAAAACCATGTTTGTAGATATGTTTCATTATCCTCACCCATAATGACCCACTAAAAGGAAGTAAATTTATTAGTTACCTCACTGAACAATAATGGAAATGGAATCTTCTATGGAAATTAGCTGTAATAGACACAACCTTCAACATATATGAGGTTAGAATGACCTCAAACCATGTCGGGCGCACTATCAATTTCATGCCTAAGAAAACATATCACAAGAACTATACATTCAGAAAGCATATCTGACTCTGTGAAAGATCCCCATGAAATTGGTATGGTTATAACATGCCAAGAACTATACTCAAGTGTCTCACATGTAAATATGACACAGAGGACATGAGATTATAAATAAATAAGACTTACATAAACCAATCAAAAATGGGCTGAAGAACCTGGTTCATAAGTCTCTCATCTCCCTCCTAGGTAGACAAGATAGGGAGGAACATTTGAATACACTAGGTATTACTTGGACCTATTTCTAATATCCTCTAACCACACCATAACTTACAAAGCTCTATAGGAGACAACTGATATACTAACACAAGTGTCAGGGTATTCCTTGGGTTCTATTCTATTAAAAATCATGACCCTTAGTGGGGAGGTAAACCGAAAATGTCCTCACACTCCACCACCACCATAGAAAATATAAATATCATAACATACACAGCTCTAAGGGTCATAATATAAAAATAATAAGAAAATTCTATTGTATCCACATGCATAATATTTCATCCTACTCAGCCTAAAATTAATTTCCAAAAAGGAGAAAAAGTCCATCCCAAAAGATAGAAACATTGGCACACCAACTAGTGGAAAACATATGTACATTGACAGAAAGAAAAAAATTAAAAATAAGAAAAAAATCATAGTAACTCTCTGATTATATGAAAATATTTTATGCTATTCTCTATCTCTTCTATAGAGTTGGGTAACAAAATAGATAGGATTACATGGCCTCTAATACTCTCTACTGGAGCCTCCAAGAATAAGGGTTGAGAAAAAAGATCTACTTGAATATATTGGAGTAAATAAGGGTCCATGATATGGGAAATGGGGATCATAACTATATGATAAACCATAGATGGAATAGTGAATTCACACGTTGTAAATCGAACAACACATGAGCCTATTAGATATAATCCCTTCTTTATGAAGCTCATATATTCTGTAATTACCCAAACTGTTATTTTAATTAAATTTATTATGGTTATAGAAAAAAAATTCAATCATTTTGTTTTATTATATTCAATTGAATTTATATGGATATTAAGTATCATTACCATTGATAATGCAGTTGTTGAATAGTGATCACATGACTAGTATAAATATAGGGGTTTTAAAAAATCCTTTGGACACAGACAAAGAAATTCATGATCTCAACCAGTAGGATCATACACTATAAATCCCATTTATCAGAGCTTCCGAGGGTGATAACATTTCTGGGATTTTCACTAGACCAATCCTAAGCTGAGATACTATAACTTATGTATGAGATAAATAGTTTGTAGGATAAGTTCAAACTCATTTAGATCATGACCCAAACCATGTTCTCCAAACAGAATTATGAAATCCCAACCATCGTGCACCTTACTCTTAGTGAATATTCTAGTGTATTAATGGGATATGTATTAAAAACCAAACAATAATAATATTTAAATTACCTTTTCTAAAATAATTAATATATTTTTATCCTATCACTGTTACTTTGTAAATGATTTTTAAAAAACAAATTATATTTTTGTTTAATATTCAAATTCAACTAATGAATTTATGAACATTTATATTTTTTTAAATAAATAATATTTTAATAAAATATTGTTTTTAAATAATGTTTATCAAATATAAATTATCATAAAAATTTTATGAACTCAAATATAATTTTTTTAAGTGTTCAAAAAAATGATATTTCAAAAAACTCATAATTTTAAATAAATGAGTTTTTTTAAAAGAGAAAATTCACATATTTAGAAACTTATTTATATAAAAGTATTATTATTTTTAGAATCAGGATGTTTAAATTATTTAATGGTTAATTTTTTTTAATTTTTTGAGAGTTGAATTTTCGGGTAAACAAATTATATACTATATAAATATACTTTGTGTTTTATGATATCACAATGACACAAAAGTGATGAAATATGTAATATAAATAGGATTCAAGACCGAATCTATGTTTTCAATTTAAAATATTGTGATTTTAAGTTTTTTTTTAATTTTTTAAATCCATTATGAATTAGCCAATAATTAAAATATATTTCATGATTCTAAAATCCCTTCTTTAAGAGTGACTCACATCCACATTAGAAATGGTAATTGTTTAATAATGTAGGCCCTTGGAATTATAATATAATTTAAAACACTCCCATTTTATAGAAATAGTGGAAAAAACATGGTATGGTTTGTGGTTTTGGATATTTTATTATGTAGAGTCCAAAAACTAAATAACAAATAAATCCACCTCCTTTCCTATATAAACCTTCCAAATACCCCATTTATCTTCATTAAAACTACTTGGATAATGTAAAAACTATTTAATACACTCCCAAGGGTCCTCCCAAGGTTCCCCAATATTTCCATAAGCCCCTACCAAGCCTTTAGAGTCACACATTGTAGTAAGGGTTCTTTCTTTTCTCCCTTTTCTTCAAGTTTATTTATTATGTTTCACCTTATTTTTCCAATTCCATATATTGGTACGTGTATATACATTTACATATTACTATACATTTAATATATAAATTATTATATAACCCATTATCTCTCATGAACCCATTTTATTAATTTCTACGTGACACTATTATGCTGTTGAAATTGAACCGCGATTTTCCATTCCAAAACAATTGTGTAATGAATACCACGCTCATTATCTATCATGGTTATTCACCTTTATAAACATATAATTATTTTATTGGGGAACTTAAATGTATTTATTCTATAATCCTTGATCATGAAATAAATTATGATGATGAATTAACCCATATTGATTGATATACGAGACACACTTAATCAAGATAATGAAATGAAAGTGACCGGTGCACCCAGAATTATATAGCACTCCAATGAAATGGGTAATGGTTAGTATCATGATAAATCACATTTGGAAATGGGGTTTACCTAATTCATTTATGCTATTTTTTTACACTGTGATGCCTTTGTGGGTTTATCCTTGAACTATGTTTATGATTCATTATTTTATGTTTTTTTCCACATTTTCCTTGTTATGATTATCAGGCTATATCGTGACTTATTATTCATGTTTATTTTATGATCCATTTATATGCCTATTTTATAACACATATTTTATTTTTCATGTTTTTCCTTATTTATTCCCTTATTAGGCTTTATAACTCACTCCTTTCTTATATATTTCCTCATGTTATCCCATGCAGTGTTAATCACAAAGGGCCTTTTTGATCTTGTTAAAGAAGTTCTCAATAAATATTTTGTTTTCCATGTTTTAAGTTGTTATATAATGTATCTAATTTCCTAAATAAACTGGACCTCTCTATCTTATAGGTTTTATTAAGTATATTTTTATGTTATAAATCATGTTTAATTGTGTAATAAGGAAAGGGTTGTTACAGTCTGTATCAAAGGATAGGTTTAGATATTTATAGGATTATGATTAGAAAAATTTATTGAAAGTCATAGGTATATGACTATGTATAAGAAGAAAACCCTAAAGTTTTTTAGTATAGAGTATGTGGTTTAACAAAAAAATACATCACTTTTTGAGTACTATAAGTGGATGTGGTTATAGAATATATGTACATAGGGGTAACAACTCTGACAAGTTGTTTCGGGAAAGACATGGGGTAATATGGTACAAAAAATAAGCCTTGATGCACACCTTTTTTGAAACTCCTTAGGGATATTCTTTGATAAATTTATAATATCATTAGAAAACATAATTAAGGGAATAAAAAATTCCCTTAAGAATATGTTTTAGGAAATATATCATGGATAACATATATTGAAGCCTAAAAATTCATAAGTTAATAAAATAAATTTAATTTATCATTTATCCCTTTATTGTATTTGGATTCCCATTTATGAGTTTAATATTTGAAAATAATTTTCCCTATTTTATGCTTTATTATATACAATGGCCGGTAATATGAATAATTGGGTTAACAATCGATGCGAAGTGAAATGTAATGGCTATCTCAATGAGATTCCCAACTCGACAGGGGAGGGAATCACAAAATTTTTCATGATAATATCTTAGAAAACTCAATTTATGAATAGATACCTTGAACAAGAGGAGTGACCAATCCCCCCTAAGAGAGAAAAATCCACAACCAAGATCTTTACGAGACAAATTCCACTTACTTTCAATGGATCATCTGATCCCTTAATCATGGGACAATGGATTAAATCCATTGAAAAGATCTTGCCTATACTTAAATTTTCGGAATAAGTGAAGGTACATAGGTATATTTTTCATCTGTATGGATAAGATTATTAGCTATGGACATTGATAAAAAAAGAAAATCCGGAGGAAGTGATCGAAATAATGGAGTGGAAGGAAATCCAGAAAATGTTTTTTGATAAATATTTTCCTTGCTCTCCCTGTTGTAAAATGGAAATGGATTTCCTTAAACTTTAGAAAAAATATGATTAAACTATCAGGGATTGTGAGGAAAATTCACAAGACATGTGTGATACAAGTTCTTCTTTGTTGATACACTCAAATATAATGTTGGCAGCTTCTTTGGTGGTCAAACACCTAGTCTACAAAAATCCTTGGTGATCTATGACTTTGATAGCTATGAGGAAATTATCTGATGTTACCTCGAAGTCAAAATGGATATTAGAGAATCCCAAGGGTATTATGAGGATAAAAAGAGTAAAGTGGAATTTAATTATGGACATTTGATGGATAAATCTAGTCATGTTAAGAAATTTCATCATCCCTCTTTTCAATGGTGCAAAAAAAGCACCCCAAAAATTTCCTAAGGGGAATAAGAAAATGATTTAGGTGCATAAAATAAGGAATCATAGCTAATGATTGATGATAGTAGAGACCCAACAATGTGATAGTGGAAAGTAATGTTTAGGTAAACCCTCAATGAATCCTTTTCTACTGAAACTAGATGGAACGAGGGCACTTTTCGAACCAGTGCACTAAGCCAAGGGTTTTTGACGGGAACCAAAAACCTCTGAGGTAAAAAGGGATATATTTTTCTAACATGACCACTAAGGTGGATCCAAAAAATAAAGTGATGAATGGTACAATAATTATTCATTCAAGAATAGAGAACGTAATTTTTTATTTTGGTTATACTCATTCCTTCATATCACTATTGTTTAGATGAAATATTGAAACACCACCACAAAGCATGGAAGTAAAGATATTGGTGAAAATATAAAATGTAAAAACTATTGTTTTCCAATTATATAACTCCACAATCAAATTTTTTAGGTTGAAGTTCCCGAAGAACATTTTCAAACTCTCTTTAGTGGAATTTGTTGGAATTTTGCGAATGGACTAGCATTCCCTATATAGTGCCAACATAAATTTCCACGAGAAGCAAATCACTCTCTATATTGAGAATCAACCCCCAATTCTATACAAGTGAAAAGAGGAGGATTAATCTTATTTAGAACCATAATCTCAATAATATATATTCTTTCCTATGAGAAAGTGTATCTAGATAAAATGATTGATTCCAAGGGAAGTACCAACCTTGAAGACATGCCTATTGTGATGGAATATGGTAATGTGTTTCCTAAGAAACTACGTGGTCTTCCTTCAAGCTTAGAGGTGAAATTTTACATCGATGTTATACCCATAGAATTACTAATATCCAAGAGTCATTATAGAATGGATATTTTGGAACTTGAGGACATGATAAAACAAATACATGAGAATCTGGAATTGGTAACTGTGATCTCTGAGCTGAAAATCTGGAATCATAATCTCCATGGGGAGAAGTGTGAGATATATACTAATCACAAGAGCCTAAAATATATATTCAGAAATAAATTTCTTAATATAGACCATCAAAGATGGTTTTATCTCATCATTGATTACAACTAATTAATCCACTTCCATCCTGGTAATGAAAATAAGGAGGTGATTATCTAAGTATAAAGGACCTGACACACCTGAAATGGGTCATTAATTCCTCTGGGCATGAGTCAAATTAGAAATTTATATTGACCTGAAACATATTAACTACTAAGGTGTAGTATAACAGAAGTTGGGGGTCATAAGCATAGAGATAGAGGAACACAACGATGAACACTATAGACTAAATTTTAGGTCTCTCCAATTTATTTTTCCATTTAATTAAACTAATGACACAAATTGAAATTAATGAATTAAAATAGAAAGGTAAAAGAGAGGGGAATCAGTTTCTTGGGCCTCAAATATATATTTAGTCGCAAAATAATTCTATCTGATAGATCTGAAGCCAAACAGTTTTATCGATATAAGAAATGTTTATTTCATATCAAACTACCATAGAATCCCAATTTATCTTGTTCAAATGAATCAAAATAGATATAGTGCATTTATTTCAGATTACCATATGCAGACAAGTAATTCCATTCAGTGGTCTCAAATAAATCATCTCAATCATGTTGGGGTTCATTCATTATTGAAACATATGGTCAATGATATAGTGATGAATAAAGTAGAAATGAATGATCCACATTATACTATTTAATATAATCATCATTATGAGAAATGGTAAATAGAACTATGATGGTACACACCCCCTTTGACTGATTCTGCTCTCCCTTATGGGGATTATCCAATAATCATCGGGTGATCACCGATGTTGAATGAACTAATAACCATAGTGGTGGGATTAGAAAATAAATAATTAGAAAAGAATAAAGAAAATGCAATCATTTGAATTAAACTAAACAACATTCAATATTACATGGAAGAATATTAAATAAAAAAAAAAAAAACGAATGAAAAACCTATATATGGAGGCCTCCTGGTGGTCATGGTTCTCCCTCCAGATCTAGATTATTACAGAATATCTTGGAAGAGTGGGCGAGGGTAGTATTTATATGTGTTTCTTCAAAAAACTATGGCCCGCGTCCCAATTATGTTTTAGCATATCACCGTCACCACGATGTGTACTCTCAGTACACGACGTGTAGCTATTTTTCTTCAGTTCCCAGCTCTGCTTCTCTCTCAAAAATTCGGGGTCATGCCGCTTCACCAATTTCTATGTTTTCATTTATATTTATCTAAATGACAATACAATATAATAATTTGAAAAAAATTAATATTAGGAACATATATTTTATTAAATCAATTAATACTCGATGAATTCATATGTATAAAACACATCAAAATTTGTATACAAAATAGTCTTATCAAATACCCCCACAATCAAATATTTGTTTATCCTTGAGCAAAAACTCAACATAAAATTACTAAGGGTCCATACTTCAAAAAATGAATTTTAAAATTATTATGCTCATAAAAACAAGTTATAGCTAAATATTATTAAAGAAAAAAATCCTACCCAACAAAGAATCCCCAAAATCACGCTTCATTTAAAATGTTTAATTCAAGACATTTCTACATTTTCACACATCGTTTTAGACCTTTCATCAACCCCAATTTCATTTATGATTTACCTCACCATAAAGTTTTCCACTCATCACTCAAGGTAACAATTTATTGGAGTTATTCTCATACCTCAAGTACATGTTCCTAACCATAGTCTTTCATTGAATCTACCTTCTCAACCCCATAAATACCAATATCAAATTTAATAACGAGGGATTCAAAATAAGGATAAAATGAAATTGTGGCAAAGGGTAGGTAGGTAAGATGTAGAAAATCAAGTAAGGCTCAAGAAGGGGGATAAAATCTACTATACAATTCATTATATTCAAAATACAAGGTCAACTAAATGCTCCTATACGAAAAATGTAATGTCATATCACACATCCGCCAAAGTATAGAGTGAATACTCACAAACAAAGTAATAATAGTGAAAAATACCCTTCTCTTGTGGTTATTATGATTTTTTATTTTATTTTTCAAAATTCAGGCTTGGAATAAACCTCACATCTACCACCAAACCACATATGATAAAAATCATCAGTTTGAAAAATGGTGATTTTTTATTTTCCCAATTCACAACCTATTTTTTTCTTCATTTTTTTCATTTTTTTAACAATAAAATTGATATAAATTAGAATATAATTAATGAAAATATGAACCTTTCCCACAATCCTATGAAATCAAACTATAGTCTCCCATCAAGATATCACATCACATATCCACCATAAAGATCCCCTCCCCAACACTCATTCAGTTGAATATCCTGAAAAATACAAAGAACTAGGTTGGAAAAGAAGTAATGTCTTGTAATGTGGCTTAATCCTAACAAGGCCATCCATGGATTCTACAAGATAAAGGAGGATCAATGTGCAGGTGGTTCTCTATATAAAAGGTCTCATTAATAAAATGCCTCAATAATTTCAAAAGTTAATTTGTTCAATCATAGCTTTGACTAGATAACAATGCAAGTTCTAGTTGGTTTACATGCTCTATTTCACACGCAAGAAATATTCTTAGAAAATAGGAAATATTTTGTTTAAAATCCTTTTAGGAATGGGAATAGAAAAGGAGTCAATCAGGTCATGGCATGAAAATCAATAATCAGTTTACTCAATGCATGCTTCTAGGAATCAACATCAAGAAAGCATTCATATCAGAAATCATTTTCAAGAAAAACCAAATTAAAGTAAGAAATTGACTTAAAAAATTTCTATTTATATCTTTTTCATTTATGGACGTCATATTTCAAATTCTCCAAGATTTCAAAATATTTATCCTTGATGCTAATTTCTCCGAGATCACAGAGTATAAGACAAAAAATTCAAGAATTTGTGGGAGAATCTGATTCAATTCAGTTAATGAAAAAATTAAATTCATTTTTTAATCTTATGCTAG
Source organism: Viscum album (assembly GCA_963277665.1). Taxonomy (NCBI): domain Eukaryota; kingdom Viridiplantae; phylum Streptophyta; class Magnoliopsida; order Santalales; family Viscaceae; genus Viscum; species Viscum album. The sequence continues at coordinate 66,458,503 of OY728127.1, read as the reverse complement.
AATAAAAATAGGGGTGAAGTGACATTAACAATTAGAAAAGGTAATCCTATTTCATCGATGTTTCTGAATGATTCTGTCAGGTTTTTTCTTTCCAAGTTCACAATGTGTATTGTGCTTACACAACATGTAATGTTCTAATTTCTAGCTCTTTAGTTGCTTCTTGCTCCTTCCTTCTAGGGGAATGAAACATAAATGTAAACAGTGAAAGTATAGGCCATGGATAATTCAAAATATTTGTATCAAATAATAAAATAAAACAAACACAGAGAGATTTATTTAAACTAATAAAAGAAAATTAATCTACATCCTAGAAATTATTTTTTAACATTAGGGTTGCCTCTTGATATCTAATCTTGTTTATGGTCATTCAGATCAACCATTTGCCTTTTCTAGTTGATTGGAACACGGTACAAAGATAATTGTCTTAGATTAACCACTTCTGGATCTGCTATGCATTTGATTTTTTCAATTGATTCTTCATCCATTGGTTCATCATAGCTAGTGGTGGGCTACAATTTGAGGAAAAATGTAATGAAAATAATAATAAATTAAAATTTGACCAGATTTTATAGTTTTCCTGCATCACCACTACTTCATCCTTTTCTTCCTCTAGTTCACATTTTAGAATTTTTTTTTGTCGGAGCCTTTCATTTCTGCTTTTCATATTTAATGTGCATGAGGGAGACCCATTCTTCTTCAGTCTTGAGAATTCCAGTGAGGACACCAAAAGTTTGTTCAATATCCCCTTCCTTGAATTTTTCTTCTTCCTTATCTTTTTCTTCATCCATCATAAATTCACTGGATTTCACCTCCTTGACATCCTACTCCTCTTCCTTTAACTCTTCTTCTTCCCCTGATTCTATATATTTTATTTCTTCGATATCTTCATCCTATTCTAACAGTTGCAAAAAAAATTCCCTTGTTTCTTGTTATATGTATAGAATTGATGCCTTAGGTTCTGAAACTTCTTCAAAACCCAAATTTTAATCACTTTGAAAGATCTCATCATCCTCCAAGAATCTTTACATGATAGCCTCCTAATTTTGTCCATTTTTTCTTCAACAGTTGGAACATTTTCAATTTGATTCCCCTCATCATCGTCTTCATAAAACTCAATTCCTAAATTAGAATTTAATTCTATATTATTTAAAATTGAATTTAAATTTGAAATAACTTGAGACAGATGAGTAAGTAATTATCTCTATTCATTGAGTTGGGCTTCATGATCATCCATCCTCTTATCAAGCATTGGAATGAAATTCCCAAGAAATGTGGGTAGTCTATCATCTGAATCATTTTGTTGAGGATGGTGGAAGGAATGGCCTTATTGAAAGTATTTCTCTTGAGGTTCCTTTATATCAACATCTTGGACATCATCCTCCCCTTAACATACTCCATCTACAAAACAAAATGTATCTTTATTAGAAACTATCTGAAAGAGACAATTGAAATTTGAAATCATTTGGGAAAGTTGAGATGTCAATTCTCCCTACTCGTTGAATTAAAGATCCATATTTTCAATCTTATTGTCCATCACTTCAATACCCTAGGCGAGAAATCGATATAGTCTTTCATCCGGATGTAACTCTTGAGGTTGTTGAAAGTAGGAGTTTTAATGAGTGTACTACTCGGACCAACAATTTCCTTGGTAGCATTTATAGATGGGAGCTCCTCCATCAGGATGATAGTAGGTGTCGTTCCACTTTTGTGGTTGGAATTCATCAAACTCATGAGAACATTACTCATCCTGATCATTTTCATGCTTTATCCACCCTTTTTGAATTCAGTTCTTCCCATATAGTTGGATACTTCATATATTCAAGGTCTATTGATGGTGGTGCAGAATAATACTTGTACATTTGAAAACTCATCCTGCACACCATGAAACACTACTCTAAGCATAATATTAGATAAAATAATTGGCTAAAAAATTAATTAACTAAACTAAAATCAGTAAAAAGAAATGGGATAAGAATAGTTTTGGCCAAATAAATTAGTATCAAGTCATCTGTAATGCACCACTACTCCTCGACAATAGCACCGAAATTTCACACACCCGAAAGGCATCGTTAAATATTCCAAGCATGAGTCAAATTATAAATTTATATTGACCCAAACTATACTAACTACTATGGCATAGTATAAGAGAAGTGTGGTGTCGTACCCACAGCGAGCGGGGAACACAACGATGAAAACACTAGAATAAATTTTGGGTCTCACCAATTTCATTTTTTATTTAGTTAAACTAATGTCACAAATTAAAATTAATTAATTAAAATAAAAAAGTATAAGTGAGGGGAATCGGTTTCAAGGGATGGTTTTATAAAATAAAATTTACTTCACTTGGAAAATAAGTATATCAGACAGCTGCACAGCCAAATAGTTATATCGATAGAAGAAATGTTCATTATCTATCAAACTACCCTAGAATCCCAATTCATCTTTGTAAGATGAATGAAAATAGATAAATTGCATTTATTTCAGATTTCATATGGTGAAGAGTAAATCCATTCAGTGGTTGTGAATAAATCATCTCAATCATGTTTGGGTTCATTCATTATTGGAAAATATGGTTAGTGATTCAATGATGAATATAGTAGACGTGAGGGCTTGACATTATACTATAGAATATAATCATCATTACAAGAAATGGTAAACAGAACTATGGTGCTACATACCCCCTTTGACTTATTCTTCTCTACCCTATGGGGTTTAACCAATCATCGTCGGTTGATCTCCGGTGTTGAATGACCTAATACCCATAGTGGAGAGATTATAAAAGAAGGAATGGGAAAAGAATGAATAATACACAATTATTTTAAAAAAACTAAATAGCATTTAAGATTAAATAGAAGAAGAAGAAAGAAAAAGAAAAGAAAAACCAAATGAAAAACCTATCTATGGTGGCCTCCTAATGGTCACACTTCTCCCTCAAGATCCAGAGTGTTCCAGAATATCTTGGAAGGGTGGCTGGGGTTGTTATTTATATGTGTTTCAGCCAAAATCCATAGCCCACGTCACATTTACATTTTATCATATCACCATCATCATAATGTGTACTCTCAGTACATGACATGTAGTCATTTTTGTTTAGTTTCTATATCTGCTTCTCTCTCAAACATCCAGTGTCGCGCTGCTTTTCCAATTTCAATGTTTTCATTTATATTGCTCCAAATGAAAATCCAATATAAGAATTTGTAAAACATTAAAATAAAGAGTTGATATTTTATTAAATATATTAATACATTATGAATTCATATATAAAAAAAACATCAAAATTTGTATACAAAATAGAATTATCAAATACCCCCACACTCAAATCTTTTCTCATCCTCGAGAAAAAACTCAACACCAAAATACCAATGGTCCATACATCAAAAGTGGAATTTTCAAATTATGAGGCTCATAATAACAAGATATAGATGAATATTCTTAAAGCACAAATCCTACCCAATAATGAATCCTGAAAATCATGCTTCATTTAAAATGTTCAATTCAAGGCATTTCTACCTCTTCATACACCATATTCATCCTTTCATCAACCCCATTCCATTTGTGATTTATCTCACTATTAATTTTTCCACTCGTCACTCAAGGTTAAAATTTAATGGAGTTATGCTCATATGTCAATTACATGATCTAAACCATAGGATTTCATTGAACCTTCCTTCTCCACCCTGTAATGAAAAATATCACATTTAATCACGTGGGATTCGAAAAAGGATCAAATGACTCTATAGATGGGGGAAAGTAGATAAAATGTTGAAAATCATGTAAGGCTCAAGAAGGGGGCCAAACCCTAATGTACAATTCGTGATATTCAGAAGACAACCTCAATGAAATGCTCCTCTATAAAAAATGGAATTCCATCTCACACATCCCCCAAAGCATAGAGTCAAGACTCACAGACAAAGTAATCACAATGAAAATTATCCCTCTCATGTTGTTATTACTTTTTTCCTTTTTTTGAAAGTCATGCTTGGAATGAACCTCACATCCACTACCTAGAAATATATAATAAAAATCATCTATCTAAAAAATAGTTATTTTTGAATTTCCCAATTCACAACCTATTTTTTTCTTCATCTTTTTTCATTTTCCTAGCAACAAGGGGGATATAAACTGGAATATAATGAATGTAAATACGAACCTTCCCCACAGACCTTTGAAAACACCCTATAGTCACACCTCAAGATATCACATTCCATATCCACCATAAACAACCCCTACCCCACACTAATTCAATTGAATATAATGACATATACAAAGAGCTGGGTAGGAAAGGAAATAATGGATGGTAACGTTGCTTAATCCTAACAAGACCATCCATGGATTCTATGGGATAAATGGGGATCAATGTTTAGGTGGATATTTAGAAAAAAAAGGATCATTAATAAAAAATTTCAATCATTTCAAAAGTGAATTTATCCAATCATATATTTGATAAGATAAAAATGTAAGTTCTAGTCGATTTACATACCCCAAGTCTCACTCAAGAAATATCCTTATAAAAATAAGAAATAATTGGTTCAGGAACCTTTTAGGAATGGAAATAGAATATGAGTCAATTAGGATGTGGAATGAAAATCATCAACAAGTTAAGTCAATGAATGCTTCATGGAATCAACATCATGAAAATCAATCATATCACAAATTATTTTCAAGAAACACCAAATTAATGTAAGAAATTGAATTAAAAAATTTCTATTTATATCTTTTTCATTTATAGACATCATATTTAAAATTTTACAACATGATAAAATATTTATTCTTGATGATATTGTCTCATAGATCAGTTAGTCAAAGACAAAAAATTCCAGCATTTGTGGTAGAATATAATTCAATTCAGCTTAGGAAACAATTCAATTAATTTCTTTAATCTTATGGTAGAAAAAGAACTTGGGGAGAAATGGTATTAACAAGTGGAAATAGTACTCCTCTTCCATTGATGTTTCTGAATGATTCTATGAGGTTATATCTAGACAAGTTCACAATGTGTATTTTGATTACACGATGTGTAATATTCCAATTTCCATTTCATTAGTTGCTTATTTCTCCTTCCTTCTAGGGACCTGAAAAATAAAAGTAAATAGTGAAAGTAAAGGCCATTGAGAATTCAAAATATTTCTATCAAATAATAAAATAGGATAACCATAGAGAGATTTATTTAAACTAATAAAAGAAAATAAATTTGAATCATAGAAATCAATTATTAACATCTAGGTTTCCTCCCAGTAGATGCTCTTTTTAATGGACATTCAGGTTGACTTTTTACCTTTGTTAGCTAATTGGAACATGGTACAAAGCTAACTATCTTAGATTTAACCAGTTATGGCTTTGTTGTGCATTTGGGGTTGTCTCTCACATCCTCCTCCATTGGTTCATCATGGCTAGTGGTGGGCTGAAATTTGATAAAAAATTTAATGAAAACAATAGGAAATTGAAATCTGACCAGATTTTATAGTTCACCTACACCACCACCACTTCATCATTTTCTTCATTTTGTTCACATTTTTGAATTTATTATTTATGTCAGAGCCTTTGGTTTCTCTCTTCATCTTGAACGTGAAGGAGGGAGTCCCATTCTTCTTCAGTCTCGAGAATGCCTGTGAGGTCATCACATGTTTTTTCATAATCCTCTTCCTTGAATTTTTATTCTTCCTTTATGTTTTCTTTATCCATCACAAATTCACTAGATTCCACCTACTTTAAATTCTTCTCCTCTTCATTTAACTCATCTTCTTTCTCAAATTCTATAGATTGTATTTCTTTGACCTCTTCCTCCTCTTCTGATAGTTGAAAAATGAATTCCATTTGTTCTTATTGTATGTATAGAAGTGATGCCTTAGGTTCTGAAGCTTCTTCTAAATCCAAAGGTTCATCACTTTGAAGGATCTCATCATCCTCAAATAATCCCTCTTTTTTAGCCTCCTTATTTTGTCCGTTTGTTTCTTCAATAGTTTGTACATTTTCAATTTGATTCCCCTCATCATCATCTTCATAATACATAATTCCGAAATTAGAATTTAATGGTAGATTATTCACAATGGAATTTAAATTTGAAATAACTTGAGACAGGTGAGTAAGTAATTCTCCCTATTCAATGAGTTATGATTCATGATCATCCATCCTCTTATCGACCACTAGAATCATGTTTGTGAGCAATGCAGGTAGTCTTTCATCTAAATCATTTTCTTGAGGTTGGTGGAAGGAATGGTCTTCTTGAAAGTATTGCTCTTGAGGTTTATTTCTATCAACAGCTTGGAAATCCTCCTCCCCTTGACTTACTTTATCTTCAAAACAACATGTATATTTATTAGAAACTATTGGTAGGTGACAATTGAAATTTGTAATCATTTGGGAATGGTGAGTCGTCAATTCTCCCTACTCGTTGAGTTCAGGATCCTTATTTTCCATCCTATTTCCCATCACTTCAATACCTTGGGGGAGTGATCTGGATAGTCTTTCATAATATTGAAAATCTTGAGTTTGTTGAAATTTGGAGCTGTAATGAGTGTACTGCTCGGACCAACAATTTCCTTGGTATCGTTGATAGTCGTGAGCTCCTCCATCAGGATGATAGTTGGTTTCATTCCACTGTTGTGGTTGGAATTCAACAATCTCATGAGAACACGACTCATCCCGTCCGTTTTCATGCTTTACCCACCCTTCTGAATTTAGTTCTTCCCATATGGTTGGATACTTCATATATTCAACGTATTCAGATGGTGGTGTGGCCTAATACTAGTTCATTTGAAAACTCATCCTGAACACCATGAAATAATAACAGAATCATAATATATGATAAAAAAACTGGATAAAAAATTAATTAACTAATCTAAAATCAGTAAATAGAAATGGGATGAGAATAGTATTTAATAGAATCAATCAGTCTCAAGTCACCTACAACGCTCTTCGACTCGTCGACAACGACGCTAAAATTTGACGCACCTGAAAGGCATTTTTAATTCCTATGGGCATGAGTCAAATTTGAAATTTTTAATTACCCGAACTGTACTAACTACTAAGGCATTTTATAGTATAAGTGCATGGATGTAACCATAGAGAGTGGGGAACACAGTGATGAAAAATCTAGACTAAATTTTGGGTCACTACAATTTCATTTTTTTTGTTTAATTAAAGGAATGACACAAATTGAAATTAATGAATTAAAATTGAAAAGAAGAAGAGAGGGGAATCAATTTTTAGGGTTGGTTTTACTAAATAAATTTAACTCCACTCGCAAAATAAGTATATCAGATAGATGCATGACCAAACTGTTATATCAATGGAATAAATGCTCATTACCTATCAAACTACCCCATAACCCCAATTCATCTTGATTATATGAATCAAAATAGCTATAATTCATTCAGTTCAGATTTTTATATACAGAAGTGTAATTCCATTCAGTGGTCGTGAATAAATCATCTCAATCATGTTGGGGTTCATTCATTATTGAAACATATGGTCAATGATCCAATGATGAATAAAGTAGAAATGCAGGCTAAACATTATAATATAGAATATAATCTTCATTATGAGAAATGGTAAATAGAAAAATGATATTACATACCCCCTTTGACTAATTCTAATATCCCCTATGGGGTTATCCAATCATCATCGGGTTATCACTGGTGTTGAATGACTCGATACCCATAGTGGAGAGATTAGAAAATAAATAATGGGAAAAGAATAAAGAAAACAAAATGATTCAAATTAAACTGAACAACATTCGAGATTACATATAATAATAAGGAAGAAAAAGAAAAGAAAAACTTAATAAAGAACTTATCTATGGTTGCCTCCCGGTTGTCGTGCTTCTCTCACAAGATCCAGAGTGTTCCAAAATATCTTGGAAGGGAGTCAGATGGTGGTATTTATAGGTGTTTCTACCAAAACTCATGGCCCGTGTTGCATTTAATATTTATTATATCACTGTCATCTTGATGTGTACTCTCAGTACATGACGTGTAGTCATTTTTCTTTAGTTTCCATCTCTGCTTCTCTCTCAAACATCTGGTGTCATGTCGCTTCACTAATTTCCATTTTTTCATTTATATTCTTCGAAATTAAAATCCAATATAAGAATTTTCAAAACATTAATATCATGAACATATATTTTATTAAATCAATTAATATGTGATGAATTTGTATGTAAAAAACACCTTAAAATTTATATAAAAAATAGTCATATAAAATACCCCCACACTCAAATCTTTCCTTATCCTTGAGAAAAAACTCAACAGAAAAATACCAAGGGTCCATACATCAACAAAGGAATTATCAAATTATGATGCTCATAAAAACAAGTTATAACAGAATATTCATAAAGCAAAAAAGCATACCCAACAAAAGAATTGCTAAAATCATGCTTCATTTAAAATGTGCAATTCAAGACATTTCTACCTTTTCACACACCATTTTTAACCTTTCATCACACCCATGCCATTTATTATTTACCTCACTATAAATTTTTCCACTCACCACTCAAGTTAAATATTTAATGGAGTTATGCTCATACCTCAAGTTCTTGTTCTTAACCATATGCTCGCATTGAATCTACCTTCTCCACCCCGTAAATAAAAATATCACATTTAATCATGAGGGCTTTGAAATAAGGGTCAAATGACTCTATGGCTGAGGGTAGGTAAGTAAAATGTTGAAAATCAAGTAAGGCTCAAGAATGGGGATAAAATCTAGTGTACAATTCATCATATTCAAAAGGAAAGATCAATGAAATGCTCCTCCACAAAAAATGTAATTCCATATCACACATCCCCCAAATCATAGAGTGAAGACTCAGATACAGAGTAATCACAATGGAAAATATCCCTCTCTTGTTGTTAATTTTTTTTTCTTTTCCCTTTTTTTCAAAATTAATGCTTGTAATAAAACCCACATCCACCACCTAACTATATATGATATTAATCCTCAGTCTAGAAAATAGTGATTTTAATTCTCCCAACTCACAACATATTTTTTTCATTATTTTTTTCATTTTTTGTATAAGAAGAGAGATATAAATTGGAATATAATGATTGTACATATGAACCTTCCCCAAAATCCTATGAAAACACCCTATAGTCTCCCCTTTAGATATCATATCCTATATCCACCATAAACAAAACCCCCCCACACTCATTCAATTGAATATCTTGAAAAATACAAAGAGATGGGTAGGAATGGAAATAATGGATTGTAACCTAGATTAATCCTAACAGGGCCATCTATGGATTATATGGGATAAAAGAGGATAAATGTGTGGGTGGGTCTCAAGATAAAAGGTCTCATTAATAAAATTACTCAATCATTTCAAAATTGAATTTGTTAAATTATAGCTTTGACAAGATAACAATGAAAGTTCTAGTCGGTTTACATGCCCCAAGTTTCACTCAAGAAACATTCTTAGAAAAATAAGAGATATATGGTTAAAAATACTTTTAGCAATGGGAATAGAATATGAGTCAGTCAGGTCATGGCATGAAAATCAATAATTAGTTTACACAATACGTTCTTCTAGAAATAAACATCATGAAAAGCAATCATATCAGAAATAATTTTCAAGAACTCCCAAATTAAAGTAAGTAATACAATTCCAAAATTTCCATTTATATATTTTTCATTTAATGAAATAATATTTAAAATTTTCCAATATGTCAAAATATTTCTCCTTGATACTAATGTCTCATAGATTAGTGAGTCCAAGACCAAAAATTCAATCATTTGTGGGAGAATAATATTCAATTCAGGTCATGCAATGATCAAATTCATTTTTTAATCTTATACTAGAAAAAAACTAGGGGTGAAATTATATTAAAAATTAGAAACAATAATCCCCTTCCATTGATTTTTTTGAATGATTTTTTCAGGTTCTGTCTGGACAAGTTCACGATGTGTATTGTGCTTACACGGTGTGTAATGTTCCAATTTTCAGCTCTTTAGTTACTTCGTTCTCCTTCCTTCTATGGACCTGAAATATAAAAGTAAATAGTGAAAGTACAGGACATTGAGAATTCCAAATATTGGTATCAAATAAGAAAATAAGACAACTATAGAGATTTATTTAAACTAATAAAATAAAATAAATATACAAACTAGAAATAAATTTTTGACATCCGAGATGCCTCTCATTATCTGCTCTTTTTTAAAGTCATTCAACTCAACCTTTTACCTTTTTTAGCTAACTAGAACATGGTACAAAGCTAACCGTCCTAGATTTTACCACTTCTAGCTTTTCTGTGCATCTAGGGTTGTCTATAGCTTTCTCCTTCATTGGTTCATCATGGATAGTGATGGTTTATAATTTGAGGAAAAATGTAATGAAAATAATAGGAAATTGAAATATGACCGGATTTTATAATTTTCTTACACCACCACTACTTCATCCTTTTCTTACTTTGGTTCACATTTTATAATTTCTTTTTAAGTCTGAGCCTTTGGTTTTTCCTCTTTATCTTGAATGTGCCAGAGGGAGTTCCATTATTCTTCAATATCAATAATGACATTGAGGACATCACATGTTTGTTCATTGTCCTCTTCCTTGAATTTTTATACTTACTTCACTTTTTCTTCATCCATAAAAAATTCACTGGATTTAACCTCCTTGACAGCCTGATCCTCTTCCTTTAACTCTTCTTCTTCCTATGATTCTGTAGATTGTATTTCTTCGACCTCATACCCCTCCCCCTCTCTTTGTTTCAAAAGGACATCCCTTGTTCTTGTTGTATGTATAGAAGTGACGCCTCAAGTTCTGAAACTTCTTCTAAATATAAATATTCATCACATTGAAAGATCTCATCATCCTCCAAGAATACCTCCTTGATAGCCTCCTTATTTTGTCCATTTTTTTCTTCAACAATTTCAATATTTTCAATTTGACTCCCCTCATCATCATCTTCATAATACTAAATTCCTAAATTATAATTTAATGGTAGATTATTCCTAATGGAATTTAAATTTGGAATAACTTGAGATAGGTGAGTAAGTAATTCTCCCTATTCATTGAGTTGGGCATCATGATCATCCTTCCACTTATCTAGAACTAGAGTAAAATTAGTGTGCAATGTGGGTAGTATGTTATCTGAATCATTTTATTGATTTTGGTGGAAGGAATGGTCTTATTGAATGAACTTATCTTGAGGATCCTTTATTTAAATAGCTTGGGAATCCTCCTCCCCTTGATATACTTCATCCATAAAACAATATGTATCTTTATTAGAAACTATTGGTAGGAAAAAATTTAAAATTGAAATCATTTGGGAAAGGTGAGTAGTCAATTCTCCCTTCTTGTTGAGTTCAAGATCCTTATTTTCTATCCTCTTGTCTATCACTTCAACACCCTAGGCGAGAAATTCAGGTAGTCTTTCATCAGGATGCATCTCTTGAGTTTGTTGAAAGTAGGATTTGTAATGGGTGTACTGCTTGTCCCGAAAATTGCCTTATTCAAATTGATAGTTGGGAGCTCCTCTATCGGGCTGATAGTAGGTTTCATTCCACTATTGTGGTTGGAATTAATCAAACATATGAGAACACAACTCATCCCAACCATTTTCTTGATTTATCCACCCTTTAGAATTCAATGCTTCTCGTATGGTTGGATACTTCAGATATTCAATGTCCTCTAATGGTAGGGCGACATAATAATGGTTCGTTTTAAAACTCAACTTGAAAACCATGAAATACTACAAGAACTGTAATATATGATAAAAAATTGGCTACAAATTTTTTTAACTAAACAAAAATCGGTAAACAGAAATTGGATAAGAATAGTATTTGATCAAATCAATTAGGATGAAGTCGTCTGCAATTCTATGTTGCTCCCCGACAACAACACCAAAATTTGACACACTCAAAAGGAATCATTAATTCCTCTGGGAATGAGTCAAATTAAAAATTTATACCAACTCGAACCGTACTAACTACTAAGGCATAGTATAGAAAAAGTGCGGGGTCGTACCCACAGAGAGCCAAAAATGCAGCAATGAAAACTCTAGACTAATGGTTGGGTCTATCCAATTTTATTTTTCTTTAATTAAACAAATTAAAAAATTTATTTAATGAATTGAAAATAATAAGAGAGGGAAATCCGTTTTTAGGGATAGTTTTAATAAATAAATTCACATGCACTCTCAAAATAACTATACTAGACAGCTATTAAACAAAATAGTTATATCGATAGAAGAAATGTTCATTCCCTATCAAACTACCCTAGAATCCAAATTCATATTTTTCAGATGAATCAAAATAGATAAAGTGCATTTAGTTCAAATTTCCATATGTAGAAGAATAATTCCATTCAGTAGTTATGAATAAATCACCCTAATCATGTTGGGGTTTTTTCATTATTGAAAAATATGGTAAAATATTCAATGATGAATAAAGTATACGTGGAGGATAAAAATTATAATATAAAATATAATAATCATTACAAGAAATGTTTAATAGAACTATGACGGTATGAAACCCCATTGGCGGATTCTTCTCTCCCGAGACATGGATCACATACCATGTCTAGGAAGGGTACGTGACCAGATAACAGGCAGCGAGAAAGGTACACGGGAGCAGTTCACAAAACCAAAAACGGTTAATGGAGGAAGGTGGTGCAGTACATAGATGACTTGACACTAGTAGAGGAGGTCAACCACAGAGGAGAAAATGTAGTACACAGATGGTGTATGAAAAATGGCTCAAAGGAAGGCTTGCAGTTCGCGGTGGCAGGAGGATCATTTAGAGGTAGATTGAAGATTTGGTAAATCTTGGATTAGTGGATATTGTAGATATCTTTGCCAATATAAGAGTTTATAATCCAACCATTTAGAAATGTGATTGAATATCATTAGAGAACATCTTTTGGATCTAGGAATTTGGCAAAGTCCGAAAAAAGTTCACAAGGGGGAATTTCGCGAAATCTGAAGTGGTTCGTGTGGAAGAAATTACACCAAATGTTTTTTTGGAGAGACTATATTCTATAAAGGATGTAGTATGTGGAGAAAGATAGTGCGGTACACAGGTGGTTTTTGAAGGCAGTCCGTGAACAATGAATAGTTTACAGACATAGGGTGATTCACAGAGGCGGTCTGCGAACAAAGAACAGTTTGCAGACATGAGGTGTTTTGTAGTGGAGGTTAATAGGATCAGTATGTAGAGGAGGTACATGATAGAGAATGTGGAGACAGTCTTCGGAGGATGGGCGGTTTGCAGCATCAGTAGCAGTACACAGAGGAGGTGTTTTGTATACCAAAACTGGTACATAGTATGCGGGAGGAGTATGTGGTTTGCAATTTACAGAAGGAAGCATGTTAAATCTTCAAATAAATTTTCAAAATTATTTTTCGGTACCAAGTAGTACTCGGGTAGGTGGAATTCATCTACGGGTGAAAAAGAAACTTCAATAGAGCATCTACTTAAAGTTGAGGATGTAGGAATTCATGAAAATGAAGGGACTTACATGTCTATAAATTGTGTTTGACCCACAAGTATATAAAATGTGTGTGTATTGCTTTCCAAGAGCAGTGAGTGAAGGAAGCGGAAGAAAATGACCCTTTACACCAATAGTGGGCCAGAGAAAGAGGCATATAGAGTGACCTTTGGGCATGTAGTGAGCAGACCCTACAACTTGTAAAGGCAATGAGCCTGGGTATAGAAGATCTTGCCCAAACATTGTACTCATTATTGGTAGAGATCCTTAGTGAATTTGGTACATCAGAACATCGTTGTTGTATGCTCCTTGGACATAGCCCAGTTAGGGTTTACCAAGTAAAAATTGTTGTGTCCTATGCATTATTTCATATCTATTCATATATTGTTATGGGGGTAGAGAGAATTGATTTTTTTTAACAATGAAAAAATATCCAAAGGGGAATAAGTTTTAATCTATCATACCCTGATTCACCCCTCTCTCAAGGTATTCTACTTTTTGGACCTAACAATTGGTATTAGGGGGAAATGTTGAAAGTTTGTGTTTCTCTCTCGGGAGAAGAATAAATAGAGGTGGTAAATCATAAAGTAATTATTATCTTTGATAGAAATAATTTTCAACTATAGAAGAATTGAATGCAGCACTATTTCTGATTAGTAGAGATGGATGTCTTCACAACAGCTATGCATGGAATATCAGCTGAAATCAATAATAATTCTTTATCAGAAGCTGAAATAAGGGAATTGGATACTTATTCTAAAGTGATCAATGCTTTAGGGGGAGCCCAATAAAATTCAATTTATAAAAAGGTGATGTCTTATAAAATACCTCATACTATGTGGGAAAAATTTGTTGAACATTTATGAGGGTGACACAAAAGTCTGAGAAGCAAAGCAGCAGGTTCTGTGGAACAAGTATAAGGATCTGAGAATGAACCCCAATGAGACTATTGATGCATTATTTGACATGATAAATATTATAGTGAAATACATGAGGGGTCTGGGAGAAGTTATTAAATATTTGAAATTGTGAAACGTATTGTAAGGTAACATCCACCACGTTTCAATCCGAAAGTTTTAGTATTGGATGACAAAGACCCTAAAGAGTTGATACTAGATAACCTACACAATATCCTTGTAGCATATAAAATGAGAAATGATGATAACAATGTAGTGGAAAAGAAGAAGTCTAAATAAGTGTCATTCAAGGCCATAAAGAATCTATCTATTGAAGATAGTCTGGAGGAGGGCAATATGGATGATGTCATGTCATTTATCTCCTCCAATCTGCAAAGGGGAAAAGGGAAGTTCAAAGTTCAACTTCCATTTGCATGATTTCGATGCGGAACGATTGGGCATTTTGAAGCAAAGTGTCCTAAAAAGTTTGATAATGAAAATGAATAAAATGATGAAATTCCACAAAATAATTATTCATTTAATGAGAAAGGGAGGAGAAGTACTAGGAGAAAGTTATTCAAAGAGAAGAAATTGATTTCAAAAGAGGATAAAAGTTTAGAAGAATCTGAGGCAGAAAAGTTGGAGGACTGCAAGGATCATAAAGTAGATTCTTTCATGGTAGTTTTCATAAATTCATTAACAAGAGAAGAAAGTGTAAATGAGGATGGAGAAATTGAAAGAAGAGTTGATTTTTAGGCTGAATTAGAAGCTTCCCTTGACGAGATAGATATTTTGAGAGCCAAAAAAAAGAATTCCAAAAATGTTGTTTGTGATACCAAACTCTTTATGCAGTAGTAGGTAAAAGAGAATTCTGATTTGAATGAAAAAATTGAAAACTTGAGGTCTTCAATGCTAGAAAACTTAGAAAGGTTGGTTGAATACAAAATTAAATTTGAAGAACAGAAAATAGAAATTGATGGTTCAACTGAAACTGGAAAAGATCAAATCGAATGTATCAGACAACTAGAAGAGGAAGTCATTAGTCGACAATAATCAATTGAAGCTCAGGAGAAACTGATAACTCTCGGTTCAAAATTAGGAAAGAAGACCATAGAGGAAATAGATAAGATGTGATTTGAGAAGAGTGGTCTATCAAAACAGAATCAACAATCAATCCTGAATGACAAGGCTCATATGGGGATTGATCTAAAATAGAAATTAGTCATGGTTCAAGTCAAACCACAAGAACCCACTCCAAGATTAAAGATCGAGTTGGGTATGAAACAGAATCATAAGATTCTGAGAACATAATAAACAACTAATGGTGTATCATTCCTATATAGGAATGTACATAAGATAAGATGCTATTTTTGTGGTAAGATGGGACACTCTAAAAATGTATGATCCAAAGAAAATATGTACCAAAGGGAACAAAACTAACAAATGTTGTCGTATAGAGATCCAAATTCCTTGTCATCATCTGATTATCTTTTTTTTAGTTATAAAGGATTCAGACATATGGAAAGATATTCCACATCAATAATGAAGAGGAATGTGCTGAGGTAGACTAAATTTGTTCATAAGAAGCAGCCAAATGTATCATCAAGAGAGATGGAGATTCAAAATTTATTTGCAGCTTTAAAAGTTGAAGCTGTTCCATCATATATTGAAGAAGATCAATATTAACATTTCATGTTGGGTATGAAGTCAAAGACTTGGGTAAAAAAGAAAAGGTTCGAGCAGGCGGTGGTTGAAGAAATTGCATTCAAAGCATTAGATCACACTAGGATATGGATAATTGACAGTGGATGCACTTTACATATGATGGGAAATAAGGATCTAGTGATTGGAATCATGTATAAAAAATTAGGTATCATAAGATTTTGTAATGATGAAGGATTGAAAATTTTTGGTTCATGAAAATCCAGGTTTGTAGGAAAATACATGAGATGAGAAGATATATTGGTTGTTGAGGGGCTTAGTCACATATTGCTTAGTGTTAGTTAATTGTGTCACTCAGGGAATTCCATAAGTTTTTACAAGAAATTATGTATCATCAAGGAAAAGGATATTGATGTTTTTTTTCAAGGAAAGTGTATGAAAGAGAGTCTATACCTTTGGATTAGAGAAGAAGATATGTGATTTTTGTCCAAGGATAAAGAAAAGAAGTTATAGAATAAGCATCTTGGCCACACAATCCATGATTCCTTGGACAATCTGGTGAAATATGATTCAGCTCGAAATCTAACTAGATTATCATATGATCATACTCACACAAATGATGTCTGCCAATAGAAGAATATCATTCAAAAGACATATAAGCCAAAGTAAAAAAAGTCAAAAATATTGCTTGAGTTGGTGCATATTGATGTATGTGGGCTAATTTCACCCAAGGATATTAATGGGAAGAGATATTATGTTCTCTTTATTGATGAATATAGCAGAATGGCATGGGTTTCAATATTCACCCACAAATCGTAAGTGTTCAGTTGCATTACAATTTATCAACGGGAATGTGAAGAGATGCTTGGTCCGAAAATCCAGACGATTCTAGTAGATGAACAGAGTTCAAAAATTTCTATGTGGAATATTATCTTGAAAAACATGGGATATGGCATCAAGTTTCAGTAGTAAGAACTCCACACAAGAATGAAGTAGTTGAGAGAAAAAATCATATTTTCAACCACATGGCTAGAACAATGATTACTGAGAAAGACCTTCTCGATAAATTTTGGAGAGACGCCGTGATAACAGCATTATACACTTCAAATAGAGCTTTACTTTTTCCAAATGAGGAGAAGACTCCATACGAGTTATGGTATGAAGAGAAGTCACCATTGATGTACTTCGAATATTTGTAAGTAAATGTTTCATTATTAATAAGGATAAACATAGAGAATTTTAATCCCATGGGTATTAAGGGACATTTCTTTGATACTCAAAGAAAAAAAGGCATATAAATTCTTTAACAAGATGCTAGGAAATGTAGTTGAAATTCATGATGTGAATATAGTAGAAAATGAAAATAATATTCCATAAAAACATGATCAGACTCAAGAGGATAATGATGAAGAGATGAGAAAATTGGGAGATGCTCCAGCTCTAGAGGATGATTCTGAAGAAGACTCAAATGATTAGAATAAATCAGTGTCTATCTGGAGACCATTGCGAAGTGCTGAAATTTATAGGTAGAACATAATTGGTGATCAAACAACACCAGTGTCGACAAGGAGGATAAAGAATCTACAACAAGAATCATACTTATTACTGGTGTAACCTAAGTGTTTTGATGAAATGGCTGGGGATGAGAATTTAGATTAATCCATTAATGAAGAGCTTGACCAAAATGAAAATAATAAAATATGGGAGATTCTTTCAAGACCAATATACAATAATTTCACTGGGACAAACTGGGGTTTTCAAAACAAGATAACTGAAGTTGGTGTTGTGATTCGAAACAAAGTACGAATTTTGTGAAAAGGGTACTCCCAGATAGAGGGTATAGACGTCGATGAAACATTTTCACCTGTTATAGGGATGCAGACCATTAGATTATTCATGGCTTTATTAGTGAAAGGAAAGTTTAAGGTTTTTCATATGGATTTCAATTCAGCATTTTTGAATGGAGTTCTAGAAGAATAAGTTTACCCTGAGCTACAGTATGGTTTTATCATCCATGAAATCAAGAACATAGTTTTCTAGCTGGGGAAGTCTTTATATAGATTGAAGAAAGCACCAAGAGCATGGTATTCAAGGCTTGATCAATTTCTAAATAAGCTTAGTTTCCAGCGTGGTGAAGTTGACTAAAATCTATATTTCAATAGTGATAGTAGTCAATAGATGATGGGGATGGTTTATGTCAATGAAATAATCTTTGATGGATCAAATGAAGCTCAATGCAGACTGTTTTATGAATACATGAAAAGCAATTTCGAAATGTCGATGATTGGTGAGATAAATTTTTTCCTTGGATTACAGTTGGCTTAAGGAAGTAATGGAACATTTATTTCTCAACCTAAATATGACAGGGAGGTTTTGATAATTTTGGTAATGGATAATTCAAAATAGGTGAATACTACGGTTGCTACTCGGTTGAAACTATCATAGGATTATGAAGGCAAGGTAGTTAATACCACAAAATATAGGAAAACAATTGGAAGGTTGTTGTACTCGATAGTGAAAAGGCCTAATATTGTATTTTCCACATGAAAAGCAGTAGTGTATCAAAGAAATCTCAAGGAGAGACACATGATTGCAGTAAAAATAATTCTTCATTATATCAAGGCCATAATGGATTTGGACTTAATGTATAATTAAAAATCTCAGCCAAAGTTATTGGGATATATAGATGCGAATTGGGATGGTTCAACAGATGATTGCAAATCAACATCATGAGGATCCTTTTATCTTGGAGGGTTGTGTATTTCATGGTTATGTAAGAAACAAGATTGAATTTCATTGAGAACTACAAAAGCTGAATACATTACGGCTACTCAAGATTGCAGACAACTTTTTTGGATAAAGCAACAACTTGAAGATATGGGGATTGAAGTGAAATCTCTAATAAAAATCCATTGTGATTATTCAAGTGCTATAAATCATAGAAAAAATCCAGCCCTTCACTCAAGGACAAAGAACATTCAAGTCAAATATAATTTTATCAAGGGGAAGGTGGAGCAAGGGCTTATGAAGTTATAGTATGTGCCTACAGAACAACATGCTGTGGACATTCTGACAAATGCCTTACCCAAAGAAGCTTTTTAAAGGAATACTCTAGCTCTAGGATTACATTCGACTTCCCACACTTGAAAAAGAGTGGATGTGGGACCCCCTATCCCTGATGTATGATATGTATTTCCCTAATGTGGTGATATGTATTTCCCTAATGTGGTGATATGCGTTCTTTAACCTATTGTTGACAACCTTGAAGGGCCCTTATAGTTTGTTGAAAAATGGGGAGAAAGTGTGTATATTCCAGGGAAAAAAAGACACGGGGAGAAGATGTTAAGTGGAGCAGTGAGATAGGGGGAGTTGAAGTTGATCTGAAGTTGTTTGAAGAAGCTATAATATAGGGGGAGCGTTAAATATGATGACGCTTGAAGTGATCGATCAAAGATTATATATCATGATAGTTGAGGTTTGTGATGAAATTAGTTTATTGGTATCAGTATGGTATCAACAATTGATGTCAGAAATGAAGTGATTCATTGATGAAATTTTTATAATAATCTTGTTTATCAAGCTGAGCTTGGCTCATGTGGGCTTATAGTATATATTGAGTAAATTTTTGATTGCAATATTAATCGCATAAAGAGAATGTTGGTTGAAGATGGAAGGAGTTTTTACAAGGTATAAAAATGTGCAAAACTATTATGAGAAGTGTTTTCAACAAACACAAAGAGGATATTTTTGGGAAAAAAATCCTCAATGTGTCCTCTTGGTATGTTTTCGGCGTGGTTGTGTTTGTTGACAAAGTCAGATGACCGCATATTAG
Organism: Viscum album; assembly: GCA_963277665.1. Lineage (NCBI taxonomy): Eukaryota > Viridiplantae > Streptophyta > Magnoliopsida > Santalales > Viscaceae > Viscum > Viscum album. Next base: position 66,438,693 of record OY728127.1, on the reverse strand, counting down.
TATGGTTGGTATTTTTTGAAGATAGGTTTTTAAGGTGGTGTAGTTTCCCAGTGTTTACCAAGTTTTTGGGCCTCAAAATTAGAAATGTGTGTTTTACAATGTAAGTAATTATTCATGGGACTAAACAATGTGAAGAATATAGAATGAAATTGGAAAAGGAAGGGAAAGGTGGATCCTAGGACATGGATCACGTACCATATGCATGAGCGATTCACGAAATCGAAAATGGTTCATGGTGGAAGGCAGTGCGGTACACGGATGACTTGAAACTAGGAGATTTGATTGACCATGTAATAGAAAATGTAGTATGCAGACCACATATGAATTATGGTTCATAGGAAGGATTGCAGTTTGCGGTGGTAGGAGGATCGGTATGCGGTGGATCGAAGATTTGGTAAATCTTGTATTAACAGATATTGCTGATATCTTTGCCTATATAAGAATCACTGATACCACTAATTAGAAGTGTGACTGAATATCATTAGAGAACGTATTTTTATTAAGGAATTCAGCATTATCCGAAGGAAGTTTGCAAGTGAGAATTTCACAAAAGCTGAATTGGTTCGTGCAGAAGGGATTTCGCCGAAGGTTTTTGTGGGAGGCTGTATCCCGCAAAGGATGATGTCCACAGAGGAATAAAGAACAATACATTGAAGGGTTTGGAAGGAAATCCATAAAAAAGAATAGTTTACGGATAGGAGGGGTTTGTAGAGGAGGTTCACAAGATCAGTATGCCGAGGCGGTATGCGATTACAAAGGTGGTGGAAGTCCACGAACGAAGGGAGGTTCACAGTAGCGACAATAGTACATAGAGGAGGTGTTCCACATACTAAAATCAGTAAATAGTATGTGGGATGAGAAGGTGGATTGCGATTTATACATGGAAGCTTTTGAAAGCTTCAAATCAGTTTGGGAAAGACTTTTCTGGTACCTAGCAATACTCTGGAAGGTTTACTTCAACTACGGGTGAAAAAAGAACTTCAGTAGAGCATCTAACTAAAGTTGAGGATGCATGAATTCATGAAAATGAAGGGACTTACATGTCTATAAACTATGTTTGACCTATAAGTCTATAAATTGTGTGTGGATTCCTTTCCAAGAGAAATAAGTGAAGGAAGAAGATGACGGTGACCGTTTACACTGGCTGTGTGCCAGAGATAGAGGCATAGGGAGTGACCCTTGGGAATGCAATGAGAAGAACCTAAACCTTTTAAAGGTAGTGATCCTGGGTATAGAAGATCCATCCATAACATTGCACTGATTATTGGCAGTTAGCCTTAGTGAATTTGGTACATCGGTACATTGTTGTTGTATTCTATTTGGATGTAGCCCAGTTAGGCTGAATGAAGTAAAATTCACCATGTCCTATGCTTGGATTTATATCTATTCATATATTTCTATGGGAGGTAGAGAGAATTCAGTTTTGTTTTAAAAAACAAGATCCAAAGAGGCAGAAGTTTTAATATTTTATACCCTGATTCACCCCCCTCTCATGTAATTTGTCCTTGTGGACCTAATATAGAGATTAGAAAAGAAATAATGGGAAAAGAATGAAGAAAACAAAATGATTTGAATTAAACTAAACATCATTCATGATTAAATGGAAGAAAAAGAAATAAAAATATAAAAACTGAATAAAAAACCTATCTACGGTTGCCTCCCAGTGGTAGCTCTTCTCCTTTAAGATCCAGAGTGTTCCGGAATATCTTGGAAGGGTGGTTGAGGGTGGTATTTATAGGTGTTTCCGCCAAAACCCATGACCCAAATTACATTTAATTTTCACTATATCACCATCATCATGATTTTTACTCTCAGTACACGACGTGTAGTCAACTTTTTTCAGTTTCCATCTCTGATTCTCTCTCAAACATCCGGTGTTGTGCTGCTTCACCAATTTTCTTATTTTCGTTTATATTTATCTAGATGAAAATCCAATATAAGAATTTTCCATACATTAAAATCTGGAATATATATTTTATTAAATCAATTAATATGTGATGAATTCTTATGTAAAAAGCAAATCAAAATTTGTATACAAAATAGACTTATCAAGACCCAACAATTCTATAATTAATTATAATTGAGAAGGATACGATCTTCTTATATTTGAATAAGATGGACATGGGAATTATAAATAAAGTAACATCATCAATCCTTTAAAAAATTATTTCTCAACCGTCTATTTTGGAACAATTAAAGGATGCTCAAAAATATGACGTGGGAGTTAAGAATAAAGTGGTAACTATAAAAAAAGGGGAATTCTCCTAGTTCAATGTTAATGAAGAAAGAATTGTGAGATTTGGGTCATGACTATGTGTTCCATAAAATCTTGATTTAATAAAGGTAATCTTCGATGATTCACATAGTTTGACTTTATCTATCCACCCAGGAAACACAAATATGTATCAAGATTTATGAGAGCACTATTTGTGGGACAACATGAAGAAGGAGATTGCTGAAAATATATCAAAGTGCCTGGTATATCAACAAGTGAAGGATGAAAGAAAGAAATATAATGGGTTGATACAACCATTACCCATACCAACATGGAAATGGTAATACATCACCATATATATTTTCACCAGACTTCTGAATACATCCAAAGTAAACAATGCTATCTCGGTTGTTGTGGATTTTCTTACAAATATTGCACACTTCATTGATATTTGAGAGGATTTATCACTGTATCAACTATAATAGATATACACCATAGAAGTTGTGAGGATACATGGGGTACCACTATCAATTTTATCTTATCAAGATCCAATATTCACCTCTATGTTTTGGAAAAGTATCCAACATTCCCTAAAAACTGATATAAACTTCTGTATGGCTTATTACCCTCAAACTAATGGCCAATCTAAGTGGAATATCCATACACTTGAGAACATGTTGAGAGCATTATCAATTGATATCAAGGTAGGATGTGACCTACATCTTCCTCTGTTCAAGTTCTATTACAATAATATTTTACACTCGATCCTCCATTTATCTCCCTATGAATCCATTTATGTGGAGAAGTGTAGAACACCACTATTTTGGAATGAAGTTGGGGAGCGGAAACTTCCAGGTCCAAAAAGGGTTAAAGAAATGGTGTAGAAGTTTAATACCATTGAACATCATATTAATGACACTCTGGGTCAATAAAAGAGATATGGTGACAATTGTTGGAGAGATATAGAGTTTTATGTTGGAGACATTGTATTCCTCTACATATATCCTTGGAATAAAGTGATGAGATTTGAGAAGTAAGGATTAATTAGTCCAAGGTACATCATCCCTTTTGAGATCCTTGATTACAACAGATTAGTGGCCTATCAACTAGAACTCTCACCAAACCGATCTCAAGTACATGATGTATTCCATGTATCCCTATTGAGAAAGTACATACCATACCCCTCACATGTACTCAGTCCATAGGTGGTACCATTAGATAATGATCTTTCCTTTGAAGAGAAACTGATAAAGATATTAGATTATAGAGAATATGTTCAATGAAATAAAACAATTCCCCTCATCAAAGTGTTGTGGAGAAACCATAAGTTTGAAGAAGCAACATGGGAATGGGAGGAGGTGATGAAACAAAATTACCGTTATCTGTTTTAGTGTGGGAAAAGAAAATTTCGAGGGTGAAATTTCTAAAGGGTGATGATTGTAATGAACCAAACTATTATTTTAATTAAATGTATTATGGTTAAGAAAACATGTGAAATTATTTTATTTTATTATATCCAATTAGATTTAGATGACCATTAAGTGTCATTACCATTGATAATATAGTTGTTGAACAATGATCACATGACAAGTATAAATATAGGGCTTTTAACAAGTACTTTTGACAAAAACAAAGTAAGTGATTACCTAAACAAGTAGGATCATAACCTATGAATCCCATTTATTAGAGCTTATGATGGAGATATACTTTCTAGGATTTTCCCTAGACCAATCCCAATCCTTGTTCCAATAACTTAACCATGATTGAAACTATTTATGGGAGAAGTTCATGCTCATTGGGATGGTTTGTGGTTTGGTATATTTTATTATTAGATTCCGAAACCTAAATAGTAAAGAAATCCCCATCCATTCCTATATAAACCCACCCAAGCCCCCATTTTTCTTCCCTAAAACTCCTTTGAGAACATATAAACTATTTTCTAAACTTCTTAGAGTCCCACCTAGGCACCCCCAATATTTCAAGATCCACCTACAAGCCTTTGGGGTCACTCGTTCAATTAAGGGTTCTTTCATTTCTCCTATTTCTGCAAGATTATTTATTATGTTATGACTTTGTTTTCTAATTACTTATGTTGGGAATTGTATTTAAATTTTGATATTAATTACCATTTAATATATAAATGATTATATACCCATTTCACTCTCATCAAACTATTTTATGAATTTCTATGTGCTGCTGTTATACAGCTGAAATTACACTGCGATTTTCCATTACAAAACAATTTTATAGTGAATACCATGCCCATTTTCATTCATGGGTATCCAACTTTATACAAATATACATATTTTAATTGGGACTTACATGTATGTATTCTAAACTACATGATCTTGGAATAAATTATGATGTTGAATGAATCTATGTTTACTGATCTATTTGGAACACTTAATCTTGAGAATGAAATAAAAGTGATGGGTTCACAAAATTATATAGTGCTCCAATACATTGAGAAGTGGTTAGAATCATGGTACATCATGTTGGGATAAGGGGTTTACCTAATTCCTTTATTGGACTTTTTCTACCATGATATATTGGTGGGTTTATCTTTGACCTATGTTTATGATGCAATGTTTTATGTTGTTTCCACATTACCCATGTTATGATTATCATACAATATCATGGCTTATTTTTCATGTTCCTTTTATGTTTCATTGATATGCCTACTTTATAGCTTGTATTTTCTTATTCATGTTATGCATGGTTTATTCCCTTACTGGGCTTTATAACTCACCCATTTCTTATGTATGTCCTCTGGTTATCCCATACAATGTTAAGTACACAAGAACTTTTTGATCATGTTAATGAAATTTTCTATAATTATGTTGTTTTCAATGTTTTAAGTTCTCATGTAATGTACCTAATTTACCAAATACACTAGACCTATTGATCTTTTGGGTTGTATTAAGTGTAATTTTATGTAATAAATCTTGTTTAAAAGTGAAATAAATAGCAGGGTTGTTATATATATTCTCTATCCCACCTGTTAACCATATTTAGGGAATGCTCCAATTCCTTAATAAACCAAAATATCTAAAACACACAATTAATTGGTACTCATATACCACACATTGACACAATATGCTTTGGGAAGAAATAACTCCCCCCACACGGTTTTGGATTGTGTCCCAAGAATACATCTTTATAGGGGAATCATCCCTTATTATTGAAAGACCAAATCTATATTAGACATCACTATCACTGGTCTCCATAATGTCCCATTTCACCCTAGAAAATCCTCAATACAAAATTAAAAAGAAAATAATACCTCTCACCTTTTTCTAACAGTACCATTAAAAATGTAAAAATGAAAGATATTATCCCTTCGATAGTTACTAGAGCCTCAGGGTTATAATCCTATGCGGCTATCTACAATCATCACCCCTATCCTCTAACTCCCTGAGCATGTCATTGAATACCTGAGGGTGGTGGTGGAAATAGATCAAATCATCTTCCACCTCTTGCTTCTCTCCCTCCATATTTGCCTCATCTATACTCATACATAACTCCTTTCTCTAGGTGATGTCTCTACTATGGTTTTCCATAAAATATATTTTTGTTAGTGGAATGAAGGGTTGAAAAATACAGTTTGATATTTTCTTGACCACCATAAGTGAAACACCACATATCTCTCTAACTGACTGAAACTTTACTAAGATCCATGAACCACAAAACATTCATTTTGGGATCATCTATGAAAAAATTTCACACTCATATATCCTTAAGCCTATTTTTTTCTACCATTTACTGAGGTGTCAGCTCTTGTGTTCCTACAACTAACACCAACAGTGACCGTCTGCTCGACCATAAACCCCTCAACTACCAATGCCCGCTCGAGCACTCCAACATAAGTGGGAATGTAAAGAGATATAACTAATGACATAATATATTCATATAATCCCAGGTCAAAGGTTAATTTTTATAAAAAAATATCTCTATCCATATCTAGATAGTATCAATAAATTTTATTAAACTTCATAGAATACTCTTCCACAGTCATGATACATTGCTGAAGATCTTGAAGCTCATGGATTCTCACCGCTCGCAACATGGATGAGTAAACCTCTTCCCTAAATTGTCATTAAAACTCCATGAAAGTGAGAATCATCTCATCATGTATCCGAGTGACCAGTATCCACCAACATCCCATGGATCCATGAGAAATAATTACTGATTGGCCTACCAACTGATCGATAGGCATCTTCATAAGGTAGAAAACACAAATGAATGCCTAATGCTAGTCATTAGAAACCTAGGGGTCTGGATCACACCAAAACATAGGGGTTCACTGCCTCTAAAAAACATGGAGAGAACTAAAACTCTTGAAATCCTTTTCTAGTTATATTATTGAAACATGTAGATAAATGAGTGGTGGTGAAACTAGAAAACCACCTGGAGGTAATACTCTAATGTAGACCCTTACACAAAAGCCTAATCATTAGGAATATCTCATCATGATTCTACCATGTAATCCTAGATGGTTTTCATCTTAGATGAATCCTGAAATAACCAAAACATACCTTGTTCAAAGAGTAAATATTGGGAGATGCCTTAACAAGGATATGGAAACCACATCCCAATCCTATATGATGCGTGTAACAAAATTTCCATGTAACTAGAGTCCATATGTATTGAGTCAACAAGAAGTTTTTCAGTGTCCTAGTGAATGGATATTTTAGATTACACCCTAACAGTAGAGTCTCCGGCCTAAATATTAAACTTTATACACAATAAAATTATTTCTTTAGATCCCAATTCATTCTTATATCTATGAAATCTCAAAATCTGGTCCCAAATTAGAACCCACTCTTGCACCACTTTGTAATGACCTGACCCACTAGAGCTCTCCAAACCATTAATAAGCTGAGTGTAAGTACCCCAAGACTTCCTATAATAGGATATGGTCTAGGGGCTAATGTTTAGTAGGCATATCACATACATAGGAGTCCTTATCCTATTTCACATACTACATTTCCTCATATCCATACCCATGAAACTATACAGGGATGATAATAATACATATATAAAAATGCATTCGTGAATATATTGCAAAATATGAGTAAAAAAAATAAATAAAAAATAGGAGGGAAAATAGAATCCCACCATAAATTGGTAAAATAATCCAACCTTCTTGGAAGGATGGGACTATAATCCAATGCAACCATCTGTACATAGCTTGGTTGTTCTAGCTCACTTTGCTCTGCCGATTCCTAATCTTCCTCAGACTCCATCAATAGACCTATCATCTGTATATGATACAAAAAATTTAGGTAGTGACCCTGAATGTGTGAGTATAAAAATTCCCACTAGTCTCCACAAAACAAAAATAAAAATGGGTATGTGGAAAGGAAAATATCCACTCGACCCATATCCAGAGTATATAGGTACCCAAATGATATAGACATGGAATACCCATCTCAAGAACTCATCTATAAATGACTAGTCAGCTCATTAGTAGATGGTATTCTAATAAAGCTATGATACATAAAAAAATACTCAAAAAAAGATATACTCATGATAGACTCTAAGTCTCGTGGTCTCAACCATACAACCAACCACATGATTCTACTCAAGGATCAATGGTATCATTCATCCTAAAGAACTCACACCATGATCCATGCCATCCCTGATGGAACTCATCTGAGAGGTCTCACTCATTAGGTTTCACTAATCAGATGGAACATCACTGCCATCTATGATGGCATGCAATTGAGTAAAAAATCTTTTCAGGTCTTTCCATAAGGAATGTCATGTTGGGACTCAACATATATCGATACATAGACAGGGGATCACACCCATGTCTCATAGGGGACTATATAAACCATACTAGAACATAGAATGTCTCAACATAGATAAACATGATTGCTTCCAAGACCATTGGGGGACACCATGAACCCAATTTGGAACTATGGAGATCATATCATTTATATGGGGTTCACACCGAAGAATGATGTAGATATTGGAAACCCTATTCAGATTTACCTGCTAATTAGGGGATCATATGTATGAAAATACTCTGGATCCTACTAGAACCACGAGCTAAGTAGGAGATCAATGCATTTATATGTGAGTCATGAAAATACCAGAAACTCCACCTCGGGAAGATAAATATATGATAGTGGATCTGACCTTAGTCTCATGAAGAGATACCATGTACTATATAAAAACCCATCCCATATATAGGATCACAATAATATACTAATTACAAGATGCCACATTGTACCCTCATATGGAAGGACTATGGGAACACACCAGACAGATACTGGACAAGTTTTTCTAAAAGAATCACCCCACTAGAATAATCATTCATCACAACTCTAATGTCGAAGCCATATCCACCATTATTTTCTACTCAAAAAATATTCCATATAGTCTAATTGTGTACCTACATCTAAGCCTTGAAGTTAGAGATTTATAAGGGATAAGTCTTTTAGGGGAGTACATGATATGTCCTCCAAGGGTACATAATGTGTATCTCTTGGCTGACCCCAGTCCTTGTACCCTCATTATAATTGTTATATAAAATAGCAAATGGTGTGTACATTGGTTACATGGTGTGTAACCATACCTGATCACTCAAGGATGTTCTCTCATGCACACATTCTAGCTTTCCATGTCTCACTAAAAGGTGTATATGCTCGGTACCTAGAATCCACCCCTTTTCATAGCCCAAGTTTATATGCATTGACATTACCATGTATAGGAGCCCATTCTCATGTACCATGGACCTTGATCATGTAATTGGACATGTACTCTAGCCCATTTACACCCAATGTTTTTCCGTGTACTTCCACATAACCATGTTCCCTTATATGGAATTCTTGTTATTGTCCCCAACAACATAGAAAAGCCACACTACACAATGTGTACCCCCAAATCATAACATGTAGTTCCAAAAATTCGCCTTCCCATATGATAATAAAATATGGAATCTTTTCATGAACAATTGGTCATGTGATCCAGATTTCTGATCCATAAATCACTGTGATCTTCTTGGATCTACTGATTTTATTAAATTTCTAAAATATCATCCATTATGGGATCACATGTAGTCATAAAATGGATCTAAAACCTGAAAAAGACACATACTTTAGTATTTGGATATAAAAATAAAAAAACCTCCTACATAATGGTGAAATGTCCAATTTTTGGGTCCAATATGATGCCCATAACCTATTCCACGTTGATCGGGTTTCAATTTTAGTTAGGAATATAGTTTTGAGGTGACTCCTCTATCACCCTCAGGTCATCCACCATCGCTGGAGAATTCCAACCTCTCCTCTTTCAATCCTGGAAATGAACGGGGGATAATTTGGTTTATTAATTAAATTTCATTTAATTAATTAAACTCCGTCATTTAATACCCTACCAAAATACATCTCTGTCTAAGTTCCCAAAATTGAGAAACATTATGCCAATCCTTGTGTAAAACACAAGTTCTAGACACAACCATGGTCTCAAATTTCCCATCTAAGACTTTGTTCTATAGTTATTCATCATTTCTGGAAACAACTTTGTACATGATAAAAAATATTTAATATTTTCAATATAATCACACTGAGGCTCTTTGTGCCTCATAATTTTTCACTGACTCAGTTCCTGGCTTCAGACATATTCTTAGAAATGTTGAAATATCTTATATGAAAAAATAGTGTCCTTATAGTGATATATAATTTGTTATACCCCTCTTCAAGCATTATCACTATAAGTTCTATTATATGTCATGATACATATTACCTTCTCTATGATGAAATTACCACCAAGATTAATAGAATATATCTATAATATAATCTCATTTAATCTAGATAACCACGAACCAATAATAAACACAATTAATTGAATTAGCTATTAGATTCCATCATTCATTATCATCCTAAACATTCAAGGGTCTACTTATCTTTTGACACTAATAATTAATCATTTTTTACTCATGTATATGGTAAAAAAGAGTTAAACAAGTTTGATCTAATTTTACATCATGTTTTATCCCTCTTTGTGAGATTCAATATTTTAACATCCAATAAATCCCATCAGTTTCTACAACTATGTTGATTCCTTCACCTCTTGAGATTTATAACATTAAAAATACACTATAATATTTCCCTTCCCCAGTGTATAGGATAAATGAAAATGAATTGTATAATGATACTCCACCCTATATGGACCACCCCATGTTCAATTTTTATAGACCAATGATATACCTCATAAACATATGATATGAATACTTTATGAATATCTATTAGAGTATATAATGTCACTAGATCTTCATTTCACAGAAAACCACCACCTAAATGAGATCATTTTTGGGTTAGTTCTTCTAATATGTTCACAAATTCATTAACTTGTATTGAACCGTCTTACCACTTTTCATAATAAAACACCTTAGGTTCACAAAATAAACATCAAAATACATGGGGAACCCATTAATAAACTCATAAAACATCAATAGTAGATATAATTTCTAAATCCACTTCTACTAGTTGAAATTATCTTTTCACTTTTCATCTCATTAAAATAATCCACCTTAATGTGTCAAAACCGTAATTATAGATTCCAAAATATAAAATTATTAATGAAATATTTGATTTTATGTTATAAATTTTAGAAAAAAAATCAAATCTCAAAGGAATTATTGCTTCACTCTCATGATAAAAGATCCTTCATTTTCTCTAGATCCACTGTGAGCCCCCCCTCAAAATTCATTTTCCCCAAAAACTTCACTTCCCACATCTAACATGGACATGTGTTAATATTCTCATATAAACTATTACTTTCTTGTAATAATATAATTTTTCTCAATTTCTTCCCATGATCCTTCTTCAAAACAAAATAAATAAAATCACCGTCCAAAAACACTAAATAGAAAATGAAAAGTTATTTATTAAAGACATGATTATTTATAGTGACCCATTCCTTTTACACATATTGTTACATGATTTTTTAAACATATTCAACCTTCAACTAGAACCCAATTACCATGAGGATTTGTGTATTTAGAATACTCGGTTCATAAAACATCAAAAAAAACTAAATCCTTGAATCCTTATAGTTTTATTTTTCTTAGTGAGTGCCTAAATCCATTTCATCTCCTAGAACTAAATAGGATAATATGGAGAATATATAAAAGAAAGGGGTGTTATAGAAATCCCAAAATGGGAATAAAAATGACAAGGAAACATAATTTGTGAGTCAAATATATAAAATGATATCTAAAGTTGAATTCAGATGAGTAATCACATTAAAGAATAACATAAAACACATAGTATTATAATATTATGGAATTATATGATATTTTAAAGCACCATATATCCTAAAAAAAATATGATTAATGGAAAAAATTCTATACAACATCACATGGTGGATAGAGTCATATAGTTTATTAGGTTTACTCCCTAATCCAATACATGATACCTCACGAGATTAAATATTTTCCCAATGAAATGGAGAGATATATTGTTGAAAATATTATAACATGTTTATGATCTATGTATACCACATAAATGAAATAAATCATAAATTATAATATAATAATTACCCATGTAAATACCAAGGTTTTCATAATATTTCTTCATATCCTAATCAATGGAAATTTTATAATGAAGGAATTTGAGAAATGATCATATGAAACGTAATAACCTATCAATTTAAGATAGAATAAGATATGTGTATGTGTTAGAGACATCTATATAGTTTATAGTCATTCAATAACATTAAATAGATGTAACTAATTTATAGAGACAAAGTTCATAACATGATGGAAATGATAGTTTGAAGAGATCTCTTACCTTGAGTCTGATTTTTCATGTGTGTTATTTTTCTACCCAAATAATAAATATATTCCAATTATTTACTTTAATAATAAATTATTTCATATCCATTATCCATTTTATTTTATTTATTATTAGGTTATATTTAATTACATATAAAATTAATATCACATCTGGCGTTTTAACGATAAATGACACATTTATCCAAAATCACATTGGTAAGTTGACTTTGGTCAAATATTTTTTTTAAAAATATATATAATAGTAATAAAAATATTCTTATAAATTTTAATTTCAAATTATACAATTAAAACTTACAATGAAATGTTCTTATGAGAAATGAACTAAGTTACATGTTTGGAGACGATAGGTCATATGTACGCTTGAGTAACGTTTCTAATTTTTCATGATCATGATGGAATGAATTAAAGTGTTATTTTATAATTATGGGAATATAATAATATCATAAATCTCATTTTATTTTTTCAAATACCATTACATATACCATCCTTATGATGCTGTAATAAAAAATGAATCACATCGCTTCATGATGCGGTAGTCTTCCAAACACACGAATGACATTATCATATTAAATAGATTGTAAAGTAAAAAAATATATGATATATTAATTTTAAAAAATGGTTTATATGTAATTATTATCATATATAAACATTAAATTAATCTTTATTAACCTCTATGTAATTTATTGGTGAAAAATAAATCGCATCTCTTTACGAGTCGACAACCCACCGTATACATGAGAGACATTATTCTATTCACAATGGAATGGAAAGTAAGAAGATTCATGTCATATTATAATTATATTATAATAATTATATAATAAATATAATATAAATATATTAAATAAATCATAATATCATGCTGTGAGAAGAAGTGATGGAAAAAGAATTACATCAGTTTGTGAGGGGGTAGATTTCTGTGCACATGACCAGTGATCTTATTATCCATTTAGGGGAGGAAGATATAGTTCTAGGTAACTCCATTAACATGAAAAATCTTATAAATAGAATATAAATTGGTTATTATATCATCATGGTTTAATAATATTTTATAAAGGTGGAAGATTAAATAAAATAAAATGCTCGGTTAACAAAGTTACATCTTCTTCGCACAACTTTTATAAGTTTTCACCGAATGCATTTATAAGTTATTTTTATGATCAAAAAAAGGATTCCATGATGAGGGGATGGAATTAAATAAGTTATTTTTTTATTTGTTTTCCAAAAAAATAGTTTTTGGATGTGTTTGTTAAGAATAGTACAAGGGGAGACGTTTTATAAGTTGGGGAGATGACACACGTGAAATTTTTGAAAATAAAAAATTACACCCACATTTTTTTTAAAAAGAAAAAGGAGAAAAATATATAATTTTATATACTTATAATATAATCAATATAAATATGTCCATAAAATATAAATTATAAAAGTTTTGGGTAATTTTTAACCCTTACCTTTTAAGATTAACCCCTAGTAAAAATGTTTTTACCTTAACCACAATAAATAATTTTTATTATTTTCAATGTTAATTATGATTAGAACTTAAGATAACCATATTTGATAAAATAAAATATTATTATTAAAAATATTTAATCCATTTTTACAAATTTAATTAACAAAATTGAAGATTTTTTTAAATTAAACCTGCAACTTTATCAAATTTGTTTTTTCAATAACTGTATTTTTTAAGGAAAATTTGATCTCATACTAACTATATGAAAGGTATTCATGGTTAAAATAATTTATTTTCATATTTGTTGAAATATAATATAAAAATATAATTTAAATCAATCCTCATTGGGGGAAATTTTAATTATTTAAAATGGAGAAACATTTTTCAAATTAAAACAGTTTAAAAAAAATGTGTTTTTAAGAATTTTAATAAAATATAATATAAAGATGTTTTAGGTGTATTATTTAGATTTAAAATTACTAAATAAATATATTTTATTTTTACAAGAAATTGAAAAAATATGGGACTTTTAAATAACTTAATTTATTAAAAATATGTGATAATTTTATAAAAGTCGATGTGTTATTATATTTACTTAAAAGTAATATTTTCCAAAAAAACAACAAACTTTTCAACCTAAGTTAATATCAATTGGGTGATTTAAGAAATTATTTTTATTTTATAAAAGAAAATATTTATAGAGTATTAATATTAATAATAAAAGTTTCCCCAAAAAATCGATAAAAATCATTTTTCAAATTACTGTTTTTTTTAAATTGAATGCATATTACTATGTGTTTATAATTATTATAATATTGGGTAGTAAATTTATATAAATTTCATGAAGTATTAAATCACTTTCAAAACCACTAATTTCATGGGTATGTTATGATGTTCTTATTTACATAAGCTTGGTTATTTTTGGTATAGTATTGTGTGTCACATAAGAAATCAAATATAGTTTTCCATTTTAATAACTTGGGGTGTACATTATTCTTGGTCAAAAAACTATTAGACATGATAGTAATAAAAATAGGATTAAAAAATAACTATTAATACATATACCTACCCAAGTAGATTATATTTATAATTTCATCTCTTCCATCATGCACACTTGGTTATATCTAGATAAAAAATATATAATGACCAAAACATACCATACAGAGTAGTTAAAATTTTTTAAATCAATATTATTTATAAAAAATAATGGTTCATTTCATGATCGCTTATTTCAAGTTCCATTGGAAATATAGATACCTAAACATTAGGTTTATAATTGCACTACGTTATCTCCCACTATGTTCATCACAACTAGAACACTTATTAGACGTATCATATCTAATACCTTTCATCATTACCTAGGGAAATTATACATAAGAAAAGGTGATATTGGAAGATTAGTAAGGTTAAACAAGGTATATATCAACATTACTTGAGTATTAGGGTATGATATCATGGGAATAACATTTTAAAACCAATCCATAAATATCATAGATCATAAAATTGCGTCATAAAATAAATAATGGTAATTCATAAGACATGAATCATAAAGGAGTAAATTAAAATTATCAATTTAAGCATGAAATGAGAATAATTTAGAATTGTGGAAAACACATAAGAAAAGAATATCATTTCATTAGTAGTCATGGATTACGGCCAAGGTCATTATATTGGATTTGTTTCACTCCGTAAACCATCATAGTAGTCAATATTCACTCCCAAGACTATTAGAGTGGATTAGGTTCACTCTCTAAACCATAATATTAGTAATGGTTCACTCCCACGTTGATTATAGTGAACCAAGTTCCTTAATAAATTGGTTTTAATCCCAATTACAGTCCTACTTATCCCATGAGATATCAATAATTACCTAATTCATTAGAGGTAGATATAGGTCCCACCCATCATATAATGAAAATAATTCATATGTGTTCTATAAAATAAAAATAAACATTCATTATATCAGAAAAAATATAATTAAATGGGTTTTATAGGCATATAATCATTGCAAAACCTATAAAAAAAAATATTTTTAATGAAATCTTCATTATTTTATCATAATATAACTCACATAAATAGAAAACGATTTGAAAAAAAAATTCATCACAAACATGAAGCATTTAGAGAAATAATTAGAATTATATTCTTGGTAAAAATGAATATAAAATCATTATAGACATAAAACAATTTAATCAGTGATGGAAAGTTATTTTGAAATATCACTTGAAAAATTTCATGAGGAAATTAACCTTTTAAATTTTAAAATCACATTTCAAAAAGGAAAAGTTCACAAAAAATTGTAAAAATAATTTTATTTTTTATTTTGAAAAAACTAAATGAATATTTAAATAATTTAGTGTTAAATATGGTGTAAAATTCCTTTCATGTTTTACATGTTAAATAAATATTCTGTTCACATTTTTGGTAAAAACTAAAAAACTACATTATTCAAAAAATGGGAAAATATTCCACATAATTTTTTTAAAAAATAATAAAGCTTAGGTAATAGTGTTCTTAATAAATGATTATAAATTAGCAAAAAAAAATTTTAAACCATTTTTAGAAAACATGTTCATGGATGAAAATATATTTTCAACCAAAGTGAGAAATAATGTTGATTTTTCTTAAAAGTATTATTTTGGAATCTAGAGTATATAAGAGGAGTAAAATGAAAGGAAAACATGTATCCTAATAAAATTATTATATTATAAGAGAACAAATGATTTTATAGAGATTTATATCATAATATTTCATTATCAAAAACTTAATCATAAACAATCTCGATAAACCATGGGGTATTGACATAAAACTTTTTCCACTTAGGTATCTTCTAAATCATTAGACCAATGGAATAATAAAATTAAAATAAAAATTAAATATAATAAGGATAAATAAATTCATGATGTTAAATTTAACATGGGTTTTATTTTCAACTCATAAAATAAGATAGGTGCATAACATAACTTATGTCCCAAATAAGATAATTTGAGACGAAATTCTATTACTCTAAGTTTTGGATCCATTATCACTCATTGAAACCTCCTATATAACAAATATAAGATTATTATACATAAATTAAAGAAACTTAATAATATATATCAGACCATATATGACTTACCTATGGACTTTTACAACCCATTTATTAACAATTCATTGTTAAAATTTTGTTTTGGGTAATAACTTCTTTTTTTCATGTATGTATTGGTTAAATGTTTTTAGTACTTTTACTTTGATCATTGTTCCATAATATGAAGAAAATTATCCATGATATATATATATATATAATATTCATTACATGTGTTTTCATATTAATTCATAAATGTTATAAATATAAAATGAATTAAATTATTCATGGAGATGATATGCCTTATGTACGCATGAACATTGTTTCTGTTTTCATGAGGGAAGAAAAAAAATGAAGGTAAATAATATTTAAACTATATATAGTAATTTTTATGTTGTATATATCACATATTTACATTAAATTCATCATTTTTACCATCCTATTAATGCTTATGTAAAAAATGAATCAAATCAATTTGAGAGGGGGTAATCCTTCGCACATTGGAACGATGTTATCATATTCACAAGGAATGGGAAGTAAGAAGGAATATATGATGTAATTATTACATAATTAGAATTATTATAATAATATCATATATATAATTTTATTCCATCATTATATACACCTATGAGAGGCGGTGATGGAAGATGTATCACATCAATTTGTGAGATTGTAGTTCATTATACACATGATCAAATGTTTTATTTTCCATTTGATGAATGAAGAGATAAATGTAGGTTATTACATAATAAGATTACATATCATTATATTTTAAATAGTTGTGTCATTATATTTTAATTATTAGGTTATTAATAGAGGTGGTAAGAGAATAATTGAAAATAAAGCGTTTGGTGAATACAATTACATACACATAGAACAAACTTTGAATATCTTATTAAGGTCCACAATGTTTGTATTTTGAGATTAAAATTACATATATAACATATATAATGTTTTTATAAAGGTATTTTGTTTTTTTTTTTAAATATAAAGTCATAATATATATATGAATAATTGAGGGGAGGAAGTACACTTTTATAATTGAGGAGGGGTGGAATTTTTTTAAATACCCTAAAATATTCAATAATGGGAAGTCACCATCACAAAAAGTTCGTCAAAAACATTTATAAATAATGGATTTAAATTATTATACGGTATATTCACATCCCAAACACAAAAAACAAGTTTTTGAACATGTTTCTCCTTAATCACAGAGTTTACACATTTTACCATTTTATTTTTAACCTTGGTAACTAGTCTCATTTTATTTTACTAATTAATTTATCCTTTAATTATAAAATTAATATTATCCTTATAATATAATTTGGATCCAATGAATATGATTATGAAATATAATTTATTAAACAATGATCCTATGGGTGTTGAAGAATAATTTTTACAGAAGCATATGTAACGCACAAAACCTCATTATAACTTTAACTTTGGAAATTAATTTTTATTATTTTTACTAATAATTATAACAAAAAGTTAATTTAGACATTATTTTGAATATAATTCATTCTGAGTAAAAATTTGGAATCCATTTTATCAAATCCAATTCATTGAATTAGTATAATTTAATTCAAATTAAAACCCACAAATGCGATGAAAATACATATTTCAGATTAGAAAATGTACATAAGTATAGAATGATTTAATATCAAAATTCAATATTAACTTATTAACATTGAATTAAATTGGATTAACAAAAAAATTGAAATAATTTTTCTTTTAATTCCATTTTAAATTATAAAGGATCATGTATATTATTTAAATTAAATAGATGATTTTAATAAAAATCAGAAATTTTTTACAATTCATCAAAAAATTAATTTTTTCAAAAAATTACAATTTTTTTTTGTGAAATATAATTTGACCAGTAGATTTAAAAAATAATGACTAATTTAAATATAAATTTTTTATATATTTAAAACTTAAATTTTATTAATTACTAAAAACTAAATATTTTTTTAGAAAATAGTACTTTTGAAATGTATAAATACTTTACTAAAATTATGTATTTTTTAACAATACAAAATATTTATATAAATAAATTATAATAAATTTTTTAAATGTGGTTATCTATATTCATTCCAACAAGTTTATTATCTTGGATATAATGGTCATATCTAGATGATAATATTACTCGTATACTATGGTTCGTTAAAACTCATGCTATAGAAGAGATATAATTTTTTTTAAAAAGAATATAATTCATAAACACTCAATGTGTTACATTATAATTCCCATAAAATTAATCTCCGTTTAAAAATATATCACTCTAATAAAAAAGGTGATATCTCTATCTCATCATACTATTAGGTCCCCATATAGATTTTTAAAACTATTGGTCTTTCCACAAATTGTTTAATAGGTGAGTGTCTTGTTTCATAAAACATTATCACCATGATCTAGAATCTCCACCACTTATTCCTCATAATATATATCATTATTTAGTTGTATGACATCTGAGTTCACTACATGTGAATGGTCAGGTATGTACTTCACCAATTGATACATGGAACATATCATGGAGTTGAAAGAGGCTCGGTGGAAGCTTCAATCGCTAAGAAAATATCCTTACTCGATCAAGGATATCAAAGTGGATGGTTTAAATAGTGCTCATTTTTCATTTATTCTTAAATTTCATAACCTCTTTCCATTTAGAAATTTTTATAAATCCATTCTCCCCAACTTCAAACTCTAGATCACACTATAGATTATCAACATTTATTTCTTATTAGCTCAGAGACACCTTGATATGTTGTTGAATGACGCTACCTATCTCTACCATTTCCTTAGCTATCTTAGGTCCCAATAGATTTCTTTACCTAACTTCATTAAACCATACTAGAGTTATACACTTCTTTTAATAGCAGGATTCAAAAGGATACATCTAAATGCTTTAATAAAAGCCATTATTGTATGAGAACTCAACCTATTTAAGTTGTTAATCACAACCATGTTTGAAATCCATAAAACAAGATCTTAGTAAATCCTATTGGGTTTGAATTATTTTATTATATTGGACATATATTTGGGGATGACATGAAGTTATGAATCTCAATTCTATATCATTTCCTTGCGGAAGACTTCACCAGAACATTGAGGTAACCCTTAGATCCTGATCTGATACAATAAAATTTGGTACTCCATGAAACCTTACCACTTATTTAATTTGTATCCTTGAAAGCTGATCCAATGAAAAATTATATTTGATAGAAATTATGTGTGATTAAATTTTCAATTGATATGTTATACCCCATATAGTATTGTGCCTTTTAGAAATTTTGGGGAGTTAGATGAAAAATCCATGGTGATGTTTTCCTGTTTCTATTCTATTATATGATATAACTTCATCATCCCCATAATGTTTTGTATATCAGCCTTAAAATTATAACATAATAAGAATAAAGATAAAAATACTTCAATATATCTCTTCATTCTATCCCACCAAAAACACTCATTCCGATATCTATACATCTTTGTATTTCCTAGATGAATAAAGAATTAAGAACTATGAGCTTCCTAAAACCACTCCTCTTTTAAATCTAGTATTGATTGAACACATAAAGGGAACCTAAACCTTAAAATTCCATCAGAACCAAGTTTTGACATAAGAAAATTTATCATTCTTTAGAATATCTACATTATCCTTTTTCACCTCTTTTATCCTCATACAGATAGTTGATGGAAAAAATAATTGAGAAAGAAAATATTTCACCATTATTTCATGATTTGTAGATCCATCATTTGAAAATACATAAGTATTAGAAGTATTGTGATCCTCATCTTAGATATTCTATAAATATCTTTTGAGCACAGAGAATTGGAAAACATGTTCACTTTACCAGGGTGGTAATGTATTGACAAATAATAATATTTAGTTATCTCCAACCATCGTCTCTGGTGCATGTTTGGGTATTTCTGTGTGGATATATTCTTTATAATCCTATGATTAGTATAAATATAAAAACTTTCATTGTAAACATAAATCCTATATATATTTAATGAAAATTTTATCGTAGCTAACTCCAGACCAAGAGTTGGGTAATTTTGTTCATGAAACTTAAATTTTCATGAGGCATAAGAAATAACCATGTCATTTTGCATGAGAATAAAACCCAATCCATTATTGGATGAATCAATATACATTAAAAACACTTCTCCACTATAGGGTAGTATAATTACATGTGTGTTGACTAAATTTCTATTCAGTTTCTTGAAATGTTTCTCACATTCATCTCTCTAGTGGATATTTTCTCCCCTCCTAGTTAACTTGGAAAGTAGATTTGATATTCTTGTGAAATTCTCAAAAAACTATGGATTATATCCTTCCAAACATAGAAAACTTTAGATCTTTGTCTTAGTGGTTGTTTTGGTCAAACTTTTAATATATCATGTCATTAATGGGTGGATCTATATTCCATCTCTTGTGATTATGTGACCCAAAAATGAAACCTTTTGTATCCAAATTTCACACTTTGTAATTTTTTCTTTAATTTTATCCTTCCTTAGAGTCTGTAATGTGATTGTTAAGTGATCGTCAGGACCTTACTTTTGCTTTTAATAAATGAGTATATGATCTATAAATTCTACCATAAACTGATCAAGGTATTATATAAATACTATATTCATTAAATACATGATGTTAGTAAGGTATTTATAAAGACTTCATGACATCACTATATACACATAGTGTCCATACCTTGTATGGAATGAAGTTATTGGTATATCCTTTTTATAGTTACTTAATTGATAATATCCCAAATGAAGTTTATTCTACGAAAGGTATTGACCTCCAAAAAATTCATTAAACAAGTTATAAATACCTTGTATTAGATACTTGTTCACGATTTTGATATTTTTTAGCACCCTAAAATCACTACAGAGTTGTATCAACCCATCATTATTTTTAACCAAATGAAAATTTTTACCCCAAGGTGACATAATTGGTCGAGCGAATCAAATTTCATGACTTTTATCGAGTTTATTCTTCAATTACCACAACTAATTCAGGTTCCTTCCATAAGGAGTCTTTTGAATTAGTGTAGAACTAGGTATGAGTACTATTGAGGACTCAAATCCATGTTTTGGTGGATCACTATGTAAATCATCTAGAAAGAAATAAAAACATTCTCATATAAGAGATATATCATGACATTTTGTTTCCCCCAAAAAATATAGGATATGAATTCATTTTGAATGGGAATCAAGACCCATACAAAGAATATGATTTGAATGAGAAGTTCATATTTATCATCACACTGAAAGGTGATCATATGTTGGTTTTGAATATCAAATGTGACACACATCCTTAGGAATTAATGTGGATTTTTTGTAGAGAAATCCAATACATTCCTATGATGACATAAAATTCAACCAAATGAATAATGACATGGTTTTCAGGAATCACATTACCATAAACATCAACTAGATAATAATCATATACTTGAGATGTGATCATCATTACACCAGGGGGTTTCAAAATAAATTAAACATGTAATCATTAGGGATATGAATTAACATTATTTTAATGACATAATATAATTTAGATAACTAATAAAAAATAAGATACTTCAAAATTTAAGCATAACTAAAACTACCCTAACCTCATTGTTCTATCTTCAATCCTTATTAAAATCAAAATGGTCAGCATGACCATCTGGCATCATTGATCAGAATGATCAATCAAGAATCATAATTCTTAGGATGCCTAAATCATGAAAAATTCTTTTCAATCCATCACATATTAGGTTTAATATTTATCATTTATGGTCATCTATTCAAATCCTTTATGATGGTTTATAAAGAGTTTGTGTATCTCTAAAGCACAACCCATAGGATTATCAAACTAGGTATAGAACAAGGATTGTTATCATGTATTAGGTGATTATTGAGTCATTATAAATCCACCCTTTTAGTAGTTATTACCCCTAGGTATGACTATTCTATATCCAAACCCACTTATACTATACATAGAGGGATTAAATTTTATGGAAAATTATAGCTTTATCCTTTACCAAAATTCAAAGATATTTTCCTTTAATTAGAGTTATCATTGTTGTTTTTACAAATGTTTTCTTATCCATGTTTCAAATGGTTAAATAATCCTTGCTCTGATTCCCTCTTTATATACCCAAAATTCTCATACATATTTATTAAATTATTTTTGAAGAATATTTATTACATAACATAACAATCCACTATAAAATCATTTAGGCCAAGTGTAATAGGAAACATGGATACATAAACAATTAGTTCACATGGGAACTAAATCATCTCCCACTAATTTTATCATAACTTGAAACATTCTTAGACATAATGTAAAAAATACTTTTCTTCATAACATAGTGAAAGGAAACATTAGAAAGTGTTATATCAGATGCTCAGTAAGGCTAAACAAGGGAGATATAAATATAACATGAGAATAATGGTATGACAACATGAGAAATACATTTGAAAACCACACCATGCTTATTATAGATCAGAAACTTTCACCATGGAATAAATAATAGAAGCTCATAATACATGAATCATAAAGAAATCAAAGAAATTATACATTGAAGCATAACCTTTTTAAAAGAAATTAAATTTTGGAACACACATAAGCATAGAATATCATTTATATAATTTTGAAGGATTACATACAAGGATATCATATTGGAATGGGATAACTCCCCAAACCATTTTAGTAGTAAATTTTCAATACCAAGACCATCATAATGGATTGGGTTCACTCTTTAAACCATCTTACTAGCTCACTCACATGACTATATAAGTGTATAAAGACTCTTACTGAACAAGGCACAATCCCCATTGGAGTCTTTTTTATCTTAATAGATATCACTTGTTACCCAATGAATTGGGTGGAGATATAGGTCACACCCATGACATAATTAAAATCATAAATATTTATCTACAAGATCATAAAATATTAATTATATTATAACCCATGAAAACAAATGGGTTTCAACAACTTTTTACCATATAATAAGCTAAAAATTATGTTTCATAAACATTTCATCATTTGACCATAACATAGCCCATGGAAAAAGGAATGAGTTTCATAAAATCTAGTCCTCAGGAACATAAACCATTAATAAATTGAATAATAATGTTATCCTTAGTTTAAATCCCCGGTAAAGCATATATAACTTCAAAGGATGTCATCCTAGACAAAAATTTATTTTGAAAGTTTACATGGAACATTTATTGATAAAAAAAACCTTTTCACTCTGAATATAACTCTTTTAAAACTAAAATTTCACAAAAAAATTGAAAATACTTTTTTTAATATATTATTTGAAACATATAATTTAAGAATTAAAACATTGAGTAGTCTCGATGGTGGAAAATATGGTTCATGTCATACATGTTAAAATAAAAATTCCTTCCACATTTTCATAAAAAATACAAAAAAGTACCTCATTTGGAAAAAAAATAAGGCAACATTTTAAAACATTCTGTAAAAGGTAAAATGTGGGTAAAATTTTCTTTAATAAATCAATAGATATTATTAAAAATAATCTTTAATATATTTTCAAAAAATAAGGATATTGAAGAAAAATTATTTTTTACCAAAGATAAATAAAGTCGATTTTTATTGTAAACAATATTTTGGAGTATTGATAACATAAAGGGAATAAAATGAAATTAAAGCAAGTATTTTCATGAAAAAACCATCATAGAAGAAAATATATGACTTTCATGAGATTTAGATCCAAATATTTTCTTATTATAAACCTAATAAAAAAATAATCCTGATAAATAATGAGATTGTAACATAAAAAATTTAAAAAAATTGTATCATCAGAATTATAAATCTCATTAAATAATATGTTTAAATAAAACAATAAATATTATGATAATAAATATATTCATGATATAACATATAATAGGGATTGTATATATCTAATGAAAATGTATTAGACATTAAATATTATAGTTATTTTAATCTATAATTTACTTTATTATAATCATGAGGATATTTTAGGTTTAGAATTTTAGAGAATTATTTTTAACACATAAATGGTAAACTCATATATTACAAGTGGAAAATTATACTCACCATCCATTTATTCCATAAAATAAATGTAAAGAAACATGGTTTCTCTTTGTAAAAAATATTCAAAACATTCCCCTTGATATCCTACTTTTCTTAACACTTCCTTAAACTCTATGAAAAAAATTTGAAAACATGGTATGAGAAAGAAATCTTAGTAATTTATATAAAATAAATGAATCCATTAATCCAGTGAAAACCCATAATTTTTTTTCATAAAAACATACATTTTTACCCCAAAAAAGTAATCATCATTTCAAAATGGTCATTATGTAGCCTTTTTAATGTTTAAATTTTTATATTAAAAGTTATAAAATAGCATATAAATGTTAAGTAGGCAACATGGAACATAATTTTCCATATCACACTTACAAATGGAATAATCAATATTGTTAACATCTATCTCTGGAGTACTCGACACATTGAAGGTTTTAACATAACAACCCATGCTTATTTTATCTTATAAAAAATGATAATTATTAATAATGGAACCATAAATCATTATAAAAAATTAAAAGGACCATGAAACCAATATAAATTATAAAAAATTTCAACATTATGTACTCTTGGTGGAAAATAAACATTCTATTTTGAAATCACTCATTTTCAAAAAATCTGCACATACAATGGAAAACAATTTATTTTAAAGTAAACATATAAACTTGTAAAGTCATATTCAAAATAATAAAGAAATATGAAATATGGAAATTAAATTCATTCTATATAATCATAAAAAAACATTCCTTTTTAATTTTGTAATAAAATATTTAAAAGAAGCTTTATTCAAGGAAAGTCCTTTAAAAATATCATATCATTCAAGTAAGAATTAATAAAATGAATGAATTAAGTATATCCAGGGTAAATCCAAATAAAAAAGTGAAAATAAAATGTAGGAAAATTAATATTCATTTCACACATAATATTAGAATGATATTATCAATAAGGTTGACGTTTAGACTAAACAAAGGAAATTGGGTTAAGAAATTCCTTACCTCAAGTTTGACATCCTTCAAACATGTTTAAACCTAATATATAATGGTTTAAAGAATTTTAATAATTTAATATTAATATATATTAATATTTAAATCACTTATATGATCATTTAATAACATCTTAACTCTCATTTATTAATAAAAATTCATTATTTTCATTGTTTTGGGTGCATTCATTTCATGGTTTCATGGTCGATTCATTTGTGTATAATTATGGGTTTTCTTGTGAAATGGGAATACCAATCCATATGTTTATTAAAATGGTATTAATTAACTTAAATAATTATTAATGTCCTCGTATATCATTATCCATTCTTGTATAAGGATGATCCATTTGATAAAAATGTTAAAAAAAAATTATTAGTTTATTTTGGTTATTTTTCGGACCATCACGACCTAGTCTCACCTTTTTAGTATTATATATATATATTATCTCTAGAACATGAATAATATATAATATACCTATTAAAATATTAATTAAAAATAATAAAAGTTTTATGAGTAGACTTAAATGAGGTAATGGAAAATGAATAATCAAAGTCCATAGAGATGATTAATTGCCATAATTTTGACAATGATTCCATTTATTTGAATCATAGGAGATGACAAAAGGAATGTATATAATTTATTACATTATAAACATAACATTATAGTATATATATGAAATAATAATTTTTATTATTTGATGAATAAATTAGGAGAGGATAATATAGAAGAAGGAAATAAATTAAGAGAGGTGCTATGAGAAAGTTACTTCTTGAAAATCACCTCCTTAAAGAACCCCATAAGGACCTTGTAATTGGAATTTTGGTGAGATAAAAAGAACATTTAAGTTGGGAGATTTTTTAGGAGATAGTTTTTTATATATTTTAATATATATAATGTTTTTAAGAGAATTTTTTTTTTGAGGAGATTAATTTATAGTTAAGGATGGGTGGTTTTAAGTGGTTAAATAATGATTATTTTATATTTAAAGCGAAAAAAATTTGGATGTAATTAATTATAATGAATTAGATTGATATTTTATGTTAAAATTTCTTGTTATGTTTGATAAATATGTCAACCACCCATTAAAGTTTATTGGTTTTTGGTATTTTTTGCGTTTTCCTTTTAACTTTAATCTGTTTCATTATTTTATAAATACTACGATAAATCTATATTTTTATCATGGTATCATTTTTATGCATAAAAATGTAAATGAACTTACAACGAAATTTGGACATTATTATTCCAAATACTGAATCAATTATACCAAATCTAATTCACATAATTGGAAAAATTATATTTCAAATAAATCTTGTAGGCGCAATGAAAAAGAGGATTTTCAAGATGTGTATTCATCATGAAAAAGATGATTTTATGAAAAAAATTTGATTAATAATTAAAAATGTACGAAACTGAGTTAATATTTATTCATATATAATCTATAAACATTATTTGAAACATTCTCCATTAGGTATTATTTTTCTTAATTAAAAATGATAAACATTATGTACTTTAAAATAGTTTTCATAAAAATCCTATCTTTTAACCAAAACTAAACTTATTAAAAATAAAATAAAATATTTATTAAAGAAAATATAAGCTGATGAAATATATCTAAAAATAATTATTTTAAGTTAAAATATATTAAATACATAATTTAATTTTTAAATTTCTTAATATATTAAAATGAAATGATATTGTTTTTAAAAAACTTGTTTTTTTTCTATTCATTGAAAAATTAATCTTTTTTGAAAATTATCAAAGAGTAATCCTAAGATAATTTTTACCCGATGAATAAAAATAATAAATTTGATATTTAAAATTCAAATTCTATAATTTTAAAAATAATCTTTTAATTATAGTCTTACAAGAAAGGAGTTTAAAAAAATTATTTCTTACTTAACATATTTATAATGAATATAACTATAAAATTCAAGAATACTATTAAATATTAAAAAAAATTCGATTGGAACCTAGGTTGTTACAATCTCCACCCAATTTTATTAATTGTATCCTTTTAATTTTATTTACACACTAAATTATTGGGGATACTTTTCCCTCATAACCTTTTCATATTCCCATGTTTCTTCTTTAACCATATAGTTTCTCCACAAATCCCTAACCTGATGAATAACCCTATTCCAAAATAATTGATCTCAATCCTCATGAATCTGAATAAGATGTTCCTCATAATAAAATTTATCTCCCAACTGAACTACTTCAGGGTTCATAACATGAGATGAATCTGGAACATACTTTCATAACATTGAATTATGAAAGAATTATATACCTATGATACAATTAGAGGAAATAACACTCGGTAGGAAGATGATCCAACACATTATGAGATTTCAAATGGTCCAATGAACCATGGACATAAATTCCCATTATTATTAAAATGCATAAAAATTTTCCATGGAGATATTTTAGGAAATGTATGATCAGCACTCTCAAATGAAAGATCTTTCCTCCGGTTATCGACATCAATTTTCTATTTACATTGAGATTTATTCATATGTTACTAAATCATTTTTACCTTCTCATCCATTTACTCTAAAATATATGGTCTCATCGACATTCTTTCACATACTTCATCCCAAAATGGTGTAGTTCAACACCACTTTCCATATAATGCTGCAAAAGGATACATCTATATACTGGAATGAAAAATGTTTTTATAAGAAAATTTTAATAAAGAAAGAAGTTGATACCAAATTATCTAGTAGTATAATAAGAAAGCTTAAATCATATATTACATGGTCTGAATTTTTCATTTTGAATATCCATCAGACTGAGGATGAAAATTTGTAAAGAAATTTAATTTAGTTCCCAATAACTTATATAGTCATTTCAAAAAATTACAAGTGAATCTATGATCAATATCAGATACAATAGAGAGAGGAATTCTATGTAACCTGAATATATATTTAACATAGATATGAGAAATTTCATCTAAAGACAAAGTATCTAGAATGGGGAGGAAATGTGTTTATTTAGTCAGTAGATCAACAATAACCATAATTTCATTGTTAGCTTGAGAAGTCTTTGGTATTTACACTTTGAATCCATATATATGTTTTCCCATATCCACCATTGTACTGGAAATCAAAGAAGCATCCCCTTTGGTAATTTATGTTCTTCTTAAACCTATTGATAATTCAACTATTTCAGGGTAAAGTTAGTAATTTATATTTTCATTCCACCACACGAGTAACAATCCCAATGATCTCTATACATCATAGTGTAACTAGGATGTTAGAAAAATTGAGAACAATAATCTTTATTTAACAACTCCATCTTTAGCTGAGAATCATAATACACACATAATATCTTCCCAAATCTCAAAGCACATTTTTATGAAAATTAAATTTAGGAAATTATCCCTTTTTAACCAATGCTACTTTCTTTCTATAAATCATGACCTTAATTACAAGATTTCTTCATTAGGTATGATAGATATGACTACACAAACACATTATAAAAAAAATAATCTCCCACATACAAAAATTCTATCCCAAAATTTATCAAGTCATTACCCAAATATTAATGTTCCAAATATGACATGGTTAGTGATGCGTGATGCATTCGACCCAAGAAACCAACCACATTGTTTTATTTTATAGGATGGTAATTGATTGTGAAATCATAATACTTAATTAGTTAAAGGAATATTCTCTACCACATATTAAACTCTTTCTAAAAAAATATATACTTGAAACTTTTATGATCAATATATATTTAACACTATGATCCATATAAATGATGCCTCCAAATTTTTAAAGAAAAAATAGTTGATAATTCTAAATTATGTGTAGTATAATATTTCTCATGAGGTTATAATTTTCATAAGTCATAAGTAATTACCAAATTATTCTGCATTAGAATTCAATCAATACCCTTCAACGAAGCATCGTTATAGATAAAAAAATCACCATTAATCGAGGGTAGGGACAAAACTAGATCATTTATAAATATTATTTTTAGTTTCAGAAAACTATCATTATATTCTTTTGTCTAGATTAATTTTACCACTTGTCGTGTAAACATAGTTTGTGGGAGAGATAACTATGAAATGTTTTCAACAAAGCACAAGTAAACGAATAATAATTCAAGAAAATATAGAATCTCAGTAACATTTTAGGGTCTTGGACATTGATCAACCAGTTTGTTTTGGCAGGACAAAATATAATTCCATCTTTACTTAAAATGTTCCAAATACAAATAAATTCATTGTAACCAAAAATAACATTTTCTAATTTTCTTTTCTAACTTTTTTTCTTTAAGGGTTTTCAAGAAAATCCTTCGAGATTTTTTATGATCCTAGTATCATTTTGAAAAAACCAAAATATCATCAA
Organism: Viscum album; assembly: GCA_963277665.1. NCBI lineage: Eukaryota > Viridiplantae > Streptophyta > Magnoliopsida > Santalales > Viscaceae > Viscum > Viscum album. The sequence goes on along the minus strand of OY728127.1, from coordinate 66,408,765 downwards.
TAAATATAACCAAAACTTTTACAAATATTAATGGATTACTCTATTCATAAGATCCATAAATACAGTAGGGTAATTTTTCAAACGAAAAGGCATAACTACAAACTCATAAATCCCAAATATAGTCCAAAATGTAGTCTTCAAAATATCTTCCTCCTAATTTTGATTTTTTTCTAGAAAATGACTCTTCAAATAATCACATTCCATAACATATAGACCATGTTTCTCTCTTGTATTCTTAACTAGAGACCACCATCGATCACCTTCACATTCAAAATGATAAATGAAAAAGTTTAGATTTTGGCACTATGAACATCCTATGACTTCAAATACCATTTCTTGAGCCTTAATCCATGATTTTTCTAATAATACATTTTAGGATCCACTAAAAGCTAGAGGATGTTTCCTCACAAGATTCCCCACTACTGAGATATTCACCTCTGGTTGACCTGGAAGCTCCCTTTAATGGATATGACCACCATTTAGAGCTTGTGTCAATCGATAAATCATCATGAAAACCTATTATTTTCTGATTCCAACCATATCAGGATGATTATATGGAAGGATGTTTTCCTCTCGAGGATTCCCACCAAATCTTCCCTATTTCCTCCGTGTAAAACCATTCTACATAGACATATCTTAGATAAAGCAATACATTAATCTTTATTGCTACATAATAGGACTTCAGCACACTGACCTTCATTAGTGCTAGAAAAAAATCACTCATTAAATGTACTCCTTATTAGTAATTTTTTTAGTGTTGATAAAGGATAATATTTATCAATGATTTCCTTTTAAACTAACAAAAGGCACCCTTTACCAATGCTTTAATTTTAGCAATGATAAAAAGTACCTTTTATCGGCACTCTATTTTTAGCGGTGATAAAGGGTATCCTTTATCTGGACTTTTTTAGAACTAATAAATTTACTGAATAAAACTAAATAATAAAATAAATATAAATTTAAAAAGAGTAAATTAAAAAATATTAAAATTTGTGTAAATTAAATAATTATTGGGAAAAATAAATAAATTATATATATATATATAAATTATAAAAATAAATAAATATTATGTATGAAATATCTAGATATATAAAATGAAATTATGAAATAATTAATGAATTAAAGAATTAAAATAAGCAAATTAAGAAAAATATTAAAAATTTATTAATTAAATAATTATTTAACAAAATAAATATAATTTTATTTATATATATAGATTATAAATATTAGAAAATAATATATATTAAATATAGATATATAAAATGAATAAATTATAATAATTGAACAAAATATTGAAATTGAATAAACTATAATATTTTAAAAAATTAAAAATCAATAATTTTCAAAATTACTAAAACATTTATTAATGAAACAATTATTAAGGAAAAGAATATGTTTAATATATATATATATATGTATTATAAATAGTTATAAATGATATATATTAAATATAAATCTGGAAAATGTGTAAAATGTAATAATTAAAAACAAATTAACGTATTATTCTTTTTGAATATTTTTATACATAATTATTCATTAATACTTGTAATATAAAAATATATTCATATATATATATATATATATCAATGTATATCATATTTCTTAAATTATGATTTATATAATACAAAATATTTATTCTTTCATTAAATGAGTCTTATATTTATTGGTTTATAATTAAAAATTAATATTAATTTAAAATAATGACTAATTGTTTCGAGTAATGGACATAATTTAATGTTGTTTTATTTTTAAATTTAATATATATTAAACATATGTTACATTAATTTCAAATACATATGGTTAAGTAATTCATTTTTATATACAACACACACACAAAAATGATTACATGGGAGTAATGGCGTTGTATTCTTATAGTGGGGAACCACCCTATTCTAGGGTAATTTGTACTCTCTTTCTGTGCTAATATCATCTATAATTCGTCAGTAGAGGATTTGTGGCAGTTTTGTTTATGTGAATATTTGGTTAAATCTTTATGAAGTTGAGTTCACAAATTATGGTTGAATATTTCTTCAGTCTTCATTTGTGCATGGTGGTCCTCATCGTTATCTAAGGTCTCTCCTCATATCTGTCCTGGTCGGTATCCCTTTCAATGATCTAGTTTCATATTTTTGTTTTCCGGATGTGGATCAGTGTTTGTATGGGGTCCATGGTTCATGGATATGAAGCATTGATGATCAGATGGTGAGTGGTGGTGGTCCTATGTCTCTCCTGGGTGGCAGAGTTTGAAGAATAAGAGAGGTCTTGGTTTCTTCAGATAAAGGTGTTTAGGGTTTGGAAGCCGATTTTGTTTTGAATGATAGTCAGGGTCATGCACAATGTGATGTGGCTACCTTACCAGTGTTTGAGGGGGGCTCTCTTAGATGGATTAGTGTGGTTCAACTACTCTAGTGGTCTTCTGGATGGGGACTAGGAAGGGGAATCTGCTTTAGGGGTGGTTTCAAGAGTGGTTCAGGAGAACTTCATCTTATTTGTTTGGCTTGATTTTTTTATTTAATTTCATATGCCCTTTTGTTATTTGGATTCTATATTGTATATTTTTTATGGAAGTTCATCTTCTTGAAGGTAATTTTGGGTGGCTGGCCTTGAAAGAGGGATGAGTGTACTGAATTACATTATCATTCATCTCTCCTCTTTAGATGGATGGGAACCCATATTTTATTTTGTATAGTGTTTTGCACAGCTGGACATAAGATCTATACCAACGATTTTGGAAAAACCGTTGGTATAGTTCACTTATATGGACCTATACCAAATATTTGGTCAAAACTATTGGTATAGGTCCCAAAATCAAAGAATCTATAGCAACGGTTCTCAAAACCGTTAGTATAGGTCTATACCAAAGGTTTTGAGAACCGTGCGTATAGGTCTATACCAACAGTTTTGAGAACTATTGGTATAGTTACATGTATTTTTTGTGGAATCCTCTTACAATGAATACTAAATAAATCAAAATTTAAAATATTTATGATAATACATATATATATTTATGAAATTATGTTCACAACATTCAAGTTAAGTTAGTGGTTAGGTCGTTCAATCAAAAACTGTAGGTACTGGGATCAAAACCAACCAAATGACTCTTTTTTTAAAGACATATACCAATGGTTTAATGTAACCATTGGTATAGATTTTTCAGATTACTTATACCAATGTTTTTGAAAATCGTTGGTATAGGTCTATACCAACGGTATTGGGAAAACCGTTGGTATAGAACAATTCCCATGGCTTACTTGGCCACGGTTCTCCAAACCATTGGTATAGGAAATACCAATAGTTTGGATGCCTATACCAACGGTTTCAAACCATTGGTATAGAGTATTTTTCTACTAGTGTTGTCTATGAGTTTTCATTGCAACAGGTTTAGAGGGCGGATATTTTCTCACATGAATTTTTGGGTGGGCAATTCAAAAGTGGGTTTGGTGTGCATGAACATATCATTTGTTCCTCCCTCTAAATTTTGTGTGAGTATAATGGGTGCTCTACCATGTTGTGTTGGGCCATCATGATGGAACTTAATGGAAGAGGGGGTGGTGCATCATTATACACTGGTCTCACTGTTGCAATCTATTTTCGGGGGGGGGGGGGGGGTGTTTTGATTTTTTCTGTTTCTCTCCTTGTGGTTTGCATCCATTTGGACATTCTGAATCATCATTTACTTTTAGGACATGTTTCTTTATGGTATTTTTTCCTCTTTGATTGTAATGGGAATTCGGGCCATCAAAGGGAGGCGGTGATACATGCACGATGGGCAGTGGGTGATGTAGGTGTGATGCAAGCAGGGACTTCTATCCATCCAATGGTGGGACTATGAGCAATGTAATGAGATTTATGCCCAATGGGCCTTTGAACAAAAAATCTTCAATAAAATAAAGTGGGTCGTTGGGTGGGTTATTATAGCATCCCGCCTTTTTATCACATAAACTCTCATTACATTTTACAAAACTGAGGATCTTTAAGGTTTAGTGTCTTGGAAACCAGGAACTTAAAACATGAAAACATACGTAAAACATTATTCTTAAACCCTTTAAAGGATTCTATTTAAGTTCATCCTAGATTCATTACTACATCTCATAACCTGGGGACATACAACAAAAGAAAGGGTGAGCAGAAGGCCCAGTAAGGGAAACAAGAGAAACATTTTACATGTGAACTTGAGATACTTCAATAAGGACCTGAAAAGAACTTTAAGGCATGAAAATGAAACCATGAAGAATATCATAATAAAATAACATTTTTCATAACTTTAAGATGTGGCTACAACATTTAATATTGACAATCGTTTCGTTTCACCAAGGTCCATACCCAAGGTGTCGTTAAAAATTACCAAGGTTATTCACCAAGGCGTCGTTAAAAATGGTCATCTCTAGAGATTAAGTCTTTACCCAATGCATTGGAGCGCTATCAGGGCGCACCCTTAAATTTTCCTTTATTATCATGTGAGACACATATATCATCATAAAAAATTTCATAAATAACCCATATAACATAAAATAAATGGGTTTCATTTCATAATCATAACGTTTTAAAAGCTGCTTTAAAGACATGATCTTTACGTTACTTTAAACCCACGGAAAGGGAAAGCGGGTATCATGTATGTAAATACCAGAATTTAAAATAGAACATATTTGTATATATGTGAATAAACTTGTAGAAATAATATCTTTGAGTATTCACTTAATAACATGAAGTAATTTTGAGAAAAAGAGAGAGGCATTTTGAGACGAAAATTCTGCAGCACAACGGCTATGTTACAAGGTTTTAGAAAACGTTGAAAAGAGAGGGGACATGGGTCAAACAATGATAAATGACCCATAAAACAGTATAGGGACAGAATATAAGGGATTTAAGAACATGGTAATAAAATTTGAAAATATACCATATGAAATGAAGAACATGAAAGGAAGACAAAAATAAGATTTCTCTTATGAAAATTCGGCAGCCTAACATCGTTACATAAACTTCAACAAAAAATGAATTGATGATCTCAAATAGGGTCTCTCATCATATGAACATAAAATATAAGTATGATAGATATAGAGATCATACCCCAACATAATAAAAAGGAACTTTCAAGACTTGACATGGAATTAGAACTTTGAAAAGGAGAAGGGTGAAAGAATACCTTAAAAATTCGGCAGCCTAACGCCGTCACTTAAACTTCAACAAAAATGAATTTATGAGATCAAATAGGGTCTCTAATCATATGAACATAAGAGTCCAGTATGATAGATATAGAGATCATACCCCAACATAACAAAAAGGAACTTGAAATAATTGACATGAAAGTAGAACTTCAAAACGAGAAGTGTGAAGAACCACTAAAAAATTCGGCAGCCTAACATCGCCACTTAAAACGTCAAAAAAACTGAATTGAAGAGATAAAATGGGGTATCTCATCATATGATCAGAAAAGATCATTATGATAAATTTAGAGATCATAACCCAACATAATAAAAAGGAACTTTAAATACTTTACATGATAATAGATCTTGAAAAATGAGAAGGGAGAAAGAATCTGTTACAAAAATTTCGGCAGCCTAACGACGCCACTTAAAACTTCATAAAACGAAATAATGGGAGTAAGAGGGGGTCTATCATTATGTGAACATGAAAAGGGAAGTAATAGGAGTATAAAATAACACCCTTTAACATAAGAACATGGATCATAAAATAAATTACATAAAAGAGATTTCCTGAAAAGAAAGAGAGAGATCTGATCCCTTACCAAAAAACGTAACTCTTGAAACTCAAAGGTTTGGACCTTGAGGGCTTGGGGGCACCTTGGGAGGACTCCTTGGGAGGTAAGGAGACCAGAGCATCGTTGGGTGAGAGTTGGGAGTGAAAACTAAAGGAGGAAAGGGTGGGTATTTATAGGGAAAGTGAGGGGACAAGGCATTAATGGCCAAGGGACACCTCACAAGTACTTTTCTCAAAACCATGTGCTCTCCCTTGGCATTTACCATGGAGTTAAGCCACATGGGGGCCCCAAAACAATATTTAATCACCCTTGGCCGGCCAACCCTTAAAATATCTCATGACATCATCATGACACAGCTATGATGTCATTAAACATACTGAAACCCTAAAACTGTATTTTTACTATTCACTGAAAATTCAACTTTGTCAGAAAAATCCAAAAATTTCACATTAACCAAATATCAAGGACCTGATCTCAAAAATTAACTCCATTTTATAAAAATAATTTTCTAAACATTTTTAATTTTATTTTTAAATAAATACACTATTCACCGAAAATTCATTTTTTAGAAAAATCCCCAAAAATTACCACAATATCGATGCTCTGAGTTCAAAAATAAAGTCCATTTTATAAAAATAATTTTCTAATAATTTTTAATTAAATTTTTAATTAAAAACCACCATTCACCTGAAAAAACTAATACTTGACTAATAATTTATAAAACCATTATTTAACCATTTTATTGAATCACATTAATTAATCAAGGTGCCTAGATTATACTAATACTTTATTTAAGTGAGATTACTAATCCATTTGGACTCATTACTAATCCTAATCATAAAACCACTATTCATATTTTACTATTCATCAAAAATCAAGTTGATCTTATTAGACTCTAAATTTCGTACTGAACATAATTCTAGAAGACCATTTTTTTAAAATAATTACACATTTTTAATTATTTAAGGTTTACAAAAACATTTTTAAAATATACTTTTTCTAAAATTCATCAAAAATATGCATACTATATTTATCCATTCATTTGAAAATTCATAAACTTCCTCACAAGAAGAAATCCGAATTTTTATTTAAAACAAAGGATTACACAAGGCAGTTACGGTCTCCTTACATATCCCCTTATCACACCAGCATAGGACCTAAGTGTAAGGTGTGCTAAGGTGAGAGAATCCGAGGGAGGCTCGGCCAACATCGCACGAGTAGTAATTTCTATCAGTTTGAACTTCTCATGAAGGCAATCTCGTTCTAGCTTCACACGATGAAGTTGAGCTTGGGTTTGGTCCAGAGCAAAGCCCAGTGGTGCTACCTCCTTCTCAAGTTCTATTAGATGGGCTTCGATCGGTCCAAGACTACTGGGTGAGGCCATCGAATCTTCTTTCTATATTAATTAACCAAGATTACTTGTATTTAGAGACAATAATCAAAACGTTTAGTTTCCAGCGGTCATATTGACCAATGGTCATATAACAGTCAAAAACCAACGGTATCATTTTAATTATACTCATGTTATCAAATGAAACATTTTTGTTGAGTATAAAAATAAAATAAAATAACACATAAAATTGGGAAAAAAGATTTATTCAAAATTTCGGGTCGTTACAATCTTCCCCCCTTAAGAAATTGCGTCCTCACAATTTTTTTAAAATTAGGTTTTGAAATTTCATTGAAAGTCCCACATCGGAAAAGGAGTCAGTAAAGCTATTACTTTAAAAGAAAGAAAGGGAAGTACGAAGGTCACCTGAGTTAGCCTACACTTGGATTCCATGTAGGAAAACATGGACATGGAAGAAAAACAAAGGGTCAAGTTCTAAGGGAGAGTGATAGAGAAAGTGATTAGGATAAAGTTAACCATAAGAAAATCCCAAACTTATGATGTGTGTAAATGGTCATTGATTACCTAGTAGGAAACGTAAACCAACAACGTTTTTGTTTTACGTTCCTTTTCATAATTTTGAGAAATTCATTTACTACATAGAACAAAAACATAAGAAAATATACCTACCTTCATGTAGAGTTTCATCCTTTAATAAGTTTCCAACAAAACTAATCTTTTCTCCAAAAGATGAGCATTCAAAACTACTTGGTCTCATCAAAACACAAGAATCATCTTCTAGAGAATTACATAATCCACAAAAGATTAACTATCTATTTCTTCTATCTTTAAAGATTATCCCAAAAATAGAAAGGGTAAGGTAAAACAACTCTTCAAAAAGAAAGAATCCCATAGAAAGGGAAACTATTTTTAAATCTTCAAAGTTCCATGGTACTACCCAAAGTTCATCATAGACCATCCCATAAATAACAGTTCTTAAAATTCCTCAAAATAAACCAAACTAAGATTGAAACCCAAATACAAGAGGGATTTGATAACATAGTCTTCCAAAATAAACTTCATTGTTCATCTCCAAACAACATCAACCACACCTAGCATCTTATAACAAAAGTAGCTGACCTAAACATATTTTACCCAAAATAGGTTAATCATTTCCATAAGTAACCTAAATTACTATAAGTCCACCTTAAATTCATTGATTCTTCAAAATATAAGTCAACCTTACTCCACAATGAAAATACCATAGTAATCTATTTACCTTGATCATATAGGGTCCTCAAAATAGTGAACGTCTTCCAAAATAATAATCATCTTTTAATACCCAAATCATCTCTGTCGTATTAATACGGCAATCGTAGAATTTCCTATCACATTGGTTGTTGGGACATGTTCTTCCATTTCCCACCATTAACTAAGAAAAGAAGCTATAATTAGGGGCTTAAATACTTATCCAATAATCATGAAAAGAAACTTAAAGCATATAAGGATAACTTGTAGAAGAAAAGTATACCCTAACTTGTGATCCCCTAGGTTCCCATCTAGGTTATCCATGATCATATATTCTTATGTGAACCTTTATTTTATTTTATCTTTGTTCCTTTAACAATGGTTCATACTAAGCTTATGAATTTACCAAAGCATATCCCCCGGGAGTGTCGTAACCAAGAGTGAAGCAAGGCCCGTTGTCGTGTACCAGTTCCCGTTCGAGTCTAGCTCAAAGCGGTGTTTTCGGGTTTTGCCCCTATGTACATCTGTGCCAGAGCCACCTCTACCTGCTCGTATCCAGATAGGGATGTATTTTCTTGGAAACCCCTTACTCAATACTCACCAAAATACCAGGAATATTTCCTATATTTAAACTTCTCTATAGGGTTCTTCCTAGAGTTTTCATATCCTAATTTCCACAAATAACTAAACCATACTTTGATACCAACTATAGCATCCCACCTTTTTATCACATAAACTTTCATTATATTTTACAAAACTGAGGATCTTTAAGGGTTAGTGTCTTGGAAACTAGGAACTTAAAACATGAAAACATGCACAAAACATTCTTCTTAAACCCTTGAAAGGCTTCTACTTAAGTTCATCCTAGGTTCATTACTGCATCTCATAACCTGGGGACATACAACAAAAGAAAGGGTGAGAAGAAGGCCCAATAAGGGAAACAAGAGAAACATTTTACATGTGAACTTGAGATACTTCAATAAAGACATGAAAAGAACTTTAAGGCATGAAAATGAAACCATGAAGCATATCATAATAAAATAACATTTTTCATAACTTGAAGATGTGGCCAAAAAATTTAATATTGACAATGGTTTCGTTTCACCAAGGTCCATCCCCAAGGTGTCGTTAAAAATTACCAAGGTTATTCACCAAGGCGTCATTAAAAATGGTCATCTCTAGAGATTAAGTCTTTACCCAATGCATTGGAGCGCTATCAGGGTGCACCCTTAAATTTTCCTTTATTATAATGTGAGCCACATATATCATCATCAAACGTTTCATAAATAACCCATATATCATAAAATAAATCGGTTTCATTTCATAATCATAACGTTTTAAAAACTGCTTTAAAGATATGATCTTTACGTTACTTTAAACCAACAGAAAAGGAAGGCGGGTATCATGTATGTAAATCCCAGAATTTAAAATAGAACATATTTGTATATATGTGAATAACCCTGTAGAAATAAGAGCTTTGAGTATTCACTTAATAACATGAAGTAATTTTGAGGACAAGAGAGAGGCATTTTGAGACGAAAATTCTGCAGCACAACGACTATGTTACAAGGTTTTAGAAAACGTTGAAAAGAGAGGGGACATGGGTAAAACAATGATAAATGACCCATAAAATAGTAGAGGGACAGAATATAAATGATTTAAGAACATGGTAATGAAATTTGAAAATATACCATATGAAATGAAGAACATGAAAGGAAGACAAAAATAAGATTTCTCTTATGAAAATTCGGCAGCCTAACAGCGTTACATAAACTTCAACCAAAAATGAATTGATGATGTCAAATAGGGTCTCTCATCATATGAACATAAAATATCAGTATGATTGATATAGATATAATACCCCAACATAATAAAAAGGAACTTTCAATACTTGACATGGAATTAGAACTTTGAAAAGGAGAAAGGTGAAAGAATCCCTTAAAAATCCAGCAGCCTAACAACGTCACTTAAACTTCAACAAAAATGAATTGATGAGATCAAATAGGGTCTCTCATCATATGAACATAAGAGTCCAGTATGATAGATATAGAGATCATACCCCAAAATAAAAAAAGGAACTTGAAATAATTGACATGAAAGTAGAACTTCAAAACGAGAAGGGTGAAGAACCACTTAAAAATTCGACAGCCTAACGGCGCCACTTAAAACTTCAAAAAAACTGAATTGAAGAGATCAAATGGGGTCTCTCATCATATGATCATAAAAGATCAGTATGATAAATTTAGAGATCATACCCCAACATAATAAAAAGGAAGTTCAAATACTTTACATGATAATAGATCTTGAAAAATGAGAAGGGAGAAAGAATCTGTTACAAAAATTTCGGCAGCCTAACGGTGCCACTTAAAACTTCATAAAACGAAATAATGAGAGTAAGAGGGGATCTATCATTATGTGAACATGAAAAGGGAAGTAAGAGGAGTATAAAAGAACACCCTTTAATATAAGAACACGGAGCATAAAAGAAATTACATAAAAGAGATTTCTTGAAAAGAAAGAGAGAGATCAGATCCCTTACCTTAAAACGTAACTCTTAAAACTCAAAGGTTTAGACCTTGAGGGCTTGGGGGCCCCTTAGGAGGACTCCTTGGGAGGTAAGGAGACAAGAGCTTCGTTGGGGGAGAGTTGGGAGTAAAAACTAAAGGAGGAAAGGGTGGGTATTTATAGGTAAAGTGAGGGGACAAGGCATTAATGGCCAAGTGACACCTCACAAGTGCTTTTCTCAAAACCATGTGCTCTCCCTTGGCATTTACCATGGAGTTAGGCCACATGGGGCCCCCAAAACAATAATTCATCACCCTTTTCCAGCCAACCCTTAAAATATCTCATGACATCATCATGACACATTTATGATGTCATTAAACATACCGAAACCCTAAAACTGTATTTTTACTATTCACTGAAAATTCAACTTTCTCAGAAAAATCCCAAAATTTAACATTAACCAAATATCAAGGCTCTGATTTCCAAAATGAACTCCATTTTATAAAAATAATTTTCTAAATATTTTTAATTTTAATTTTAAATAAATACACTATTCACCGAAAATTCATTTTTTTAGAAAAATCCCAAAAATTACCATAATATCGATGCTCTGAGTTCAAAAATAAAGTCCATTTTATAAAAATAATTTTCTAATTATTTTTAATTAAATTTTTAATTAAAAAACACTATTCACCTGAAAAAACTAATACTTGACTAATAATTTATGAAACCATTATTTAACCATTTTATTGAATCACATTACTTAATCAAGGTGCCTAGATTATACTAATCCATTTGGACTCATTACTAATCCTAATCATAAAATCACTATTCATATTTTACTATTCATCAAAAATCAAGTTGATCTTATTAGACTCTAAATTTCGTACTGAACATAATTACAGAAGACCATTTCTTGCAAATCATTACACATTTTTAATTATTTAAGGTTTACAAAAACATTTTTAAAATATTCTTTTTCTAAAATTCATCAAAAATATGCATACTATATTTATCTGGTCATTTGAAAATTCATAAACTTCCTCATAAGGAGAAATCCCTATTTTTATTTAAAACAAAGGATTACACAAGGCAGTTACGGTCTCCTTACATAGCCCCTTATTACACCAGCATAGGACCTAAGTGTAAGGTGTGCTAAGGTGAGTGAATCTGAGGGAGGCTCGACCAACATTGCACGAGTAGTAATTTCTATCAGTTTGAACTTCTCGCGAAGGCGATCCCGTTCTAGCTTCACACGATGAAGTTCAGCTTGGGTTTGGTCTAGAGCAAAGCCCAGTGGTGCTACCTCCTTCCCAAGTTCTGTTAGATGGGCTTCGATCGGTCCAAGACTACTGGGTGAGGCCATCAAATCTTCTTTCTATATTAATTAACCAAGATTACTTGTATTTAGAGACAATAATCAAAACGTTTAGTTTCCAGCGGTCATATTGACCAATGGTCATATAACAGTCAAAAACCAACGGTATAATTTTAATTATACTCATGTTATCAAATGAAACATTTTTGTTGAGTATAAAAATAAAATAAAATAACACATAAAATTAGGAAACAAGATTTATTCAAAATTTCGGGTCGTTACAGTTATCCCTTTTGGGGGCTATGACCAGCCTTTGCGACCAATGTGTGTGTGTGTGGTGTGTGTGTGTGTTTGATTGTAATTGTACCCCCAAACACCCAATATAATAAAATATGTTGTTTTTTTAATTAACAAATGTTATTTTTTTAATATTATTATATTTATGTGTTATTTATTCATTTTTAATATATATATTTTTCTATTTTTCATTATTTTTTTTGAATTTAATAATTTTCTATTATTTATTTATATATATTTATTTACCATGTTTTATTATTTTGAATATGTATTATTCCTTACTTCAATATATATACAATTTTTTTAATAATGTTTTTAATTAATATAAATTATACATTTTCCAATATTTTTAATTTTATTCAATTTTCATTATTAAATTTCACTCATTTATAACTTGCATGCATTTGAGATTATATATTCTTTAATAATGTTAAAAATATATTTATAAACAAATATTTATAAATAAATATATTTATAAATGTCTATTTACTCTATTTATAAATATATATATTTATAACTATGAATAAAGAAATATTATTTTTAACGAATTAATTATATACTTATAAATAAATGATTATATATATTTAAATAATTAAAATTTTGTAATAAATTCACTTAAATAATAAATATATATAATATATATATTATAAAAATATTTTTTGTAAAATAGTATTTATTTAATTACAAATAAATAATTTTATATTTAAATAATGTATATATTTACTATATATATTTTTATTAAATATATATATAGTTATATATATATAATTGTATAGATGTATTTATAATTATCAAATTATAATGAAAATATGTAAATAATTAATATATTTCATGTATTTATATTTATATAGTTATATTTACAAATTTAAATTTATTTGTTTATATGTATATATTTATATTTATTAGATATATATATATATTTAATTATATAAATATATAATGAAATAAATGTAACTAATGATACAGGTATAATCAATGATATTAATATAATTATAATATTATAATAAATATATTTAAATAATGAATATATTTACTATATTTATATCTATAGATAATTATTATATATATATATTATTATATATATATATATAATTATATATATATATATAATTATATAAATATATTTACAATTATAAATAAATATTTATAAATACATTTATATATTTATATATATTAATATATTTATATAATTATATATATTTATAAAATTATATATTTATTTTATAAATATATATTATTTTATAAATATAATTATAATTATAAATAAATAATCATAAATATGTTTGAATTTTTTTTATTTGTGAATATATTTATAAATTTATATTTAATATATTTATAGAATTATATATTTATAATTATATATAAAAAATATAACTTTAAAAAAAAATATAATTATAAATAGATAATTTTATTTTTAAATAATTAAATAATTATAATAAATAAATATATAATTATATAAATAAATTTACAATTTTTTTAATTGTAATTATAATTATCAATGCTTTATCAACGCAAATGTTTTTAGCATTGATAAATATGCTTTTAATCATCACTTCTCTAGCACTGATAAAGATATAGAATTATCGACATTAGAAAAGAGCTGATAAAAGGTATATTTATCACTGCTCAAAATTTAGTGTTGGTAAAGATTGATTTTATTTGTGTTTTTTAGCACTAATATATCTATATCTTTACCAGAAATGATAAAACTCTCCCCAATCTATTTAAAGAACCCTAACACACTAATATTAGTCATGATATCTCAAGATTTTCATTTAATCCACTAGCTTCCCACACTCTTCCTCCTCAAATCCAAGGATTGAATCAAAGTTTGAAAAAAATTCAAGGCACGAATTAAGGATTGAGTGAATCCATGGCTCGAATCAAGGCTCAAAAAAATCCATGCTTTCATGATAACTATACATTATTTTAGTAGAATCAATGCTCTAATCTTAGGTTTGTTATTTTCTCCTCCTCCCCACTTTAATGCGTACACTGCTTTCCCCTCTTCTTCAAGAGTTCCACTTGTTATTGCTAATAGTTTTGCATCATCTACGATATCCATAACTAGTGTATTTATTCTTTATTTGTTTCATAATTTTTTACATGTTCTTGGGCATTTGGAATTGGTTTATCTAAAATTATAATTGTTATTTGGGTTTTAATTGGATTTAAATATTTTTGATTCTAAAGGTTTTTATGGGATTAGAATTGATTTCCAATTATGTTCTTGTGGATTTTTCCATTTTTTATCTAAAATCAAAAGTTAAATTATATTTTTAGCTAAAAAAAATTTTATGCTGGTTTTCATAAAGTAATTTGGTGTTTTAAAATTCTTTTAGGTTGTTTATGAAATTTATTTGTGAAGTGCATGAGTCCACAACTTTATTATTTTTGTTTTCCTTTTTTTAGAAGTTATCTTATGTTTTGTTTTGTTCTTTTTTTATTTATTTATGTCCAATTTTATGGATTCCTCTTTTTATTTATCATTATTAAACACATATGTTTTGGTGTGTACATATATAAGATGCATTCTGGAATTCACATTAAAATATGTGAATATTTTTCTTAAAATCTATATAGATATGAATTTGTGTAATTGCATATGTTTATAACAATTAAATATATGTTTTCAAATTTAAACACATTTATTAATTTTTGTTTTCTTATATAAGATGTTAAAGAGAGGTTTTAAGGTGGTTCTTTTAATTTAAAAACAATTTTAATCTTACCAATTTTTTTTAAATTATCCTCAAGAAAAATGTTTTCTTTTTAAGTGTGTTTTCAAATGGGTTTTGTAAAGACCTGTAAATTTCCAATAATTTTTTTTCTTAATTTTCCTTGGAATTTTACAAGAACACAGTTTCTGACGGCACCTGATTCTGAGGCCCGGTGTGCACGAAATCATTTTACGAAGTTTGGCTCGGGTACGTTCAGTGATCGAACGAGCGGGTTTTCTAACTTTTGAACCGGTGCTCGGAATCAAATTCTGAGGGCACCGATAGAATCGAAGTGCCGGTATTTTCTTAGAAACTCCTCCTTTGGAGTTGCGTTTACTCGGGTGTGGTTTTTAAATTTTTGGGGTTAAGTTACGAAATAAAATAAAGTGTGCGACAGCTTTATTTCTATTTCACTTAAAGCCACTTGAAAGCCACTTAAAGCTGCTTAAGCTGAGTTAAAGCGGATAGGGTACAATTCAAAATATCCTACCCTCTTGGTAGGATATTTGTGAGGTGGGGCCCGCACAAGCCCCACCGTTTCTTTTCCGGTAAGTAACGCACCCGCGAAAACCCCTATTAAATGAAAGTCAACTAGGGAATTTCTTAAACTATTAAACGCTTCTATTAATTGGGCGGTTAATTCGTTGAAATTAATTCAATGAATTAATTTGTTCATTTCTTAACCTGTTTTCAAACCGTCGGCATGTTAATAAAATAAGACCAACACTTTTCTTCTTGAGTGTTGTTCGTTGAGAGGATTTGACAAAAACTTTAAGTCCTCTATCCTCCTTCGCGAAGAACACGAAGAACACAAAGAACACAAAGAACGCCGGCGTTCGACGAAAGGCAACGAAGAACGCCCGACCCCGGAGATCGACGTGATGCCGACGCTTCTTCCGCGACGTTCTTCCCTCGCAACAAATCTTCGATCAACTGCTTGAGGTAGGAGATTTAAATCTTTTAAATTCCTTTGTGGTTTCTATCCTCAGCATGGATTTAATTGTTATAATTAAATCCGTGTGTTTCTTTAACCCTCGGAGATCATCGACGCGACACCCTCCCGTGACGACGCGACGCCCTTCCGCGACGCGATGATCACCTTCTCCCGCGACGGTCAATTCCGCGAAGAACGCACGCTCGACGACTACGGAGAAGTAGGGATTTTATTTAAAGATAATATTTTATTCCCATGGTTGTTCATCTAAAACAAAGATCAAGTTCAATTTTAATTTATTTAAAATTGGGTCTTGTTGTTTTTCATGTGTTGAATATTTTATTTCCCGTTTGTTATCACCTAACGCAGAGGGTGCGAGCCAAACAAACACGGCCCGACAACCCTCCGCAGTTTTTCGTTGGTGTGAGGAATGGCGTACGATGGAAAACGGGGCCTCAAGGGAGATTTGAGGGTCTTCCAGTGAAGATCGGATCCTGGGAGGACGAGTGGCGAAGACCGCACGCAAAACGGACCACCGGAGCGCGTTCGGTGGCCCGCGGAAGCTTCCGCCGGCGCACCCGGTCGGCGCGGCTGTGGGGCCCGGCGTGCCGCCGGCAAAACCCGCCGCGGCTGAAGCTGCGGCGGCGAGACGGTTCGGTGGCCGCGTGGAACCAGGAGGCGGGACGCGGCTCAAGCCACGTCCGAGAACCGCAGAGCGGCCCCCGCGCGGGGGCTGCGGTTCCTTCACTCGGCCGCTCGGCCGAGCCGAGCCGAGGCGACCCGTCGGGCCGGGTCGCGCCCAGGCCGGGCAAGGCCGCCCCGGCCGGCCTGGGTCGCGCCAAAACGGGTCAGACCTGGACCCGGGTCGGTTAGACCCGGTTCGGGCCGACCCAGGGGGGGAGGGTTCGGCCGGGTCGGTCCGGGCCCAGACCCCCCGTTTCCGGATCTTTTCGGTCTTTTGCTCATAACTTGAGCTACGGGCCTCCGAACGATGCGCCGTCAGCGGCGATGCGATCCTTGGATCGAGATAGTCGTTTCAGTATATCACACTAAATGTTTCGAAATACTTTCATTTCAGCCGGGTTGGTTCGTACACGAGACCAACCGGGCCCTCAGAGCGGAAACCCTCATATCTTGAGCTTCAGACGTCCGATTGACGTGCCGTCGACTTTGTTGAATTCCTCCAAGTGAGACGGATCTTTTGGCTTACTCCGCCTGAGGTTGGGACGTAGGTGGAGTATGGTCGGGTTGGTTTTTCCTTAAAAACCAACCGGGCCCCTGGGATGAAAAAGCCAATAACTCTCAGACCGGGCGTCCGATTGACGCGCTATCCATGACGTTGAGTTCCTGTTGACGATACAGAACTTTTGGATACATCAAATTTGGACTATGTGTCAGTTGATGTATTAGCCTCCCGGCTCGTGGAGCGGACCCTCCCGAACGAGCTTGCTGTGTGCGGGGACCCTAGAGCTGGCTGTGACTGCTACTATGACGACGACGACTGTACAGAGATCCTCAGTGGATTCGACTGCGAAGATGATGAAAACAATACGGGGATCATCCGTGTTTTCGGTAGTGACCACTATGGTACATCTTGGGATACGTAAACTCTGGACTACATGTCAGTTGATGCATCGAGCCTCTTAGCTCATGGAGTGGACCCTCCCGGAACGAGCATGCTGTGTGCGGAAACCCTAGAGCCGGTTGAGACTTGACGACTGCTGATCGGACGACTCGGTGTGTTACGGATAGCCCAGTGGGGAGCGCTTGGTTGTAGTGGCAGACCCACGGCGGAGGAGCAGTTGGTTGTAGCGGCAGACCCGCGGTACTCAACAGAAGGAGTACCTCTGGAGGCTATGAGGGGGAGAGCTTGGTTGTAGCAGCACCGGGGAGCGCTTGGTCGTAGCGGTAGACCCACAACGGAGGAGCGCTTGGTTGTAGCAGCAGACCCATGGTACTCAACAGAAGGAGTACCTCTAGAGGCTATGAGGGGGAGCTCTTGGTTGTAGCGGCCGACCCATGGTGGGAAGCGCTTGGTTGTAGCAGCAGGCCCACAGTACTCGATAGGTGGAGTATTACAACAGTCCAAGGTGAGAGGGAAGCGCTTGGTTGTAGCAGCATAACCACTGTACTTGATGGAGAAGGAGTTTCCCTATAGCTTTGGGTTCAACTTCATGATCGATCCTATGTGGGTCATTGCGGGGGTTAGTACCAATCGATCCTTTATGGGTCCGACGGCTTAGATGAGTCAATGGCTATATCTGATCATCTCTATCGTCATACGAAGAAGTATACCTGTGTGAGATGATTTCTGTTTTACTTTCCTATGTGGATTGTGTTGAACTATCCTGTGTGGATTTACGTTTTGTTTTCCTGTGTAGAGTGGGTTGTACTTGGGCTCGGATATTGGAGCTGAACAAGAATTGACGACTTAGGTATATGTATGGGCATATTCCTAAGCAGTGTCGGATGTTACTTTGTGATTGTATCCTTCATTTGTGGTTTATCCATTGTGGATTATGGGAGACCTTCGGGGGTCTCGGGGTCCCTACTGAGTAGCTTATACTCACCCCTGCATGGGCTATGCTCGCACTACGTTGTGTTGGTTGCAGACGACGGACAGTGCTGATTGTGGTTGAGGCTTGCGGAGCAGGACGATACCTGGAGGTGGACCACTGGGCGGAACGTACTCAGAGCGGTCGGCTGGACCCGAGGAGTAGTGGAGGCTATCTGTACCGACCCTTCAGGTGGGACTTCCAGTGGATGGCTCGACGTTGTGTCTTTACTTTTCAGTTGCTTTCTTCCCTTTCGAGTTGTACTTTACTTTTCTGTTTGGGTTTGTATTCTGGCCCACTTACTTTTCCTCACTTACTATTGTACCAGTTTTTATTTAGTGCTTACTTCTTTCACATGTTTACTCTGTAGTTCTAGTTTACTTACAAAGGCAATGCCTTCCCTTTTTACTCGGGATTTATGCCTTGGTGCTAGTCGCCAGCCCCTGGCCTATGGAAGGCGGGCTTGGGGTAGTCACGGCACGGGCCCCGAGGACAGGTCGTGACAATTGGTATCAGAGGAGTTTGGTTCTACCGCAGACTCTGATCTTTTCTATGTGAAGCAATAGTGTTAAGCATATTGAGTGTGGTTATCAGTACAGGGAGCCCAGTTTTGGTGCGGCGGCCGACGTATCCGTACACCAGGACCCTGACTTCTGATTTCCGACTTAATGCACGAAAACATTGATTGCATGTGTGTTTCAAGTTTTATTTGCGATTACTTTGTATCAACTCACCAGATATACTGTTCTGACCGTAGTGCACCTATTTCCTCTTCAGGATGACCCCACGATGGCAGCCAGCTAGGGTTACGAGCGTTGTGCGTGGCGAGAGCCCACCGAGAGACGAGGCCTCGGTGCAGGGCCCTATGACAGCAGAGGCACCGGCGGTACCTCTACCCGCCGAGCCGCCGATGCTTCTAGCCCCAGCCGCTGACGATGCATGTCGCCTTAGTGCACTGCATGAGTTCCAGTGCCAGCGACTGCCCAGGTTCTGCGGGGAGACGGACCCCCAGGCAGCCGATGACTGGCTGGAGGCGGTTGTACGAGTTTTCCGGTTAGTGAGGACACCAGCAGACCTTATGGTGGTCCTTGCAGCAAGCCTCCTACATGCGACAACAGAGAGATGGTGGAGCTTGATAATCCAGGTGCACGACCAGGCATCACTCCTTTGGACGGACTTTGAGAGCCTTTTTCGCTCAGAGTTCGTCCCAGCCACCCACCGAGTGGTGTGCATCCAGGAGCTACTACAGCTGCGGCAGGGCAGCATGACAGTAGCCCAGTACGCGGTGAGGTTTACCGATCTCTCACGCTACTCCACGGACATGGTACGAGACCCATTCTTCAGGTCCCAAACCTTCGAGCAGGGGCTCAGGCGAGAGATCAGAGCTTCATTTGTTTCTCACAGCATTCTGACACAGACAGGAGTGTTGGAGCGAGCACTCTTAGTGGAGAGTTTCCTTGCTGAGCAGTCTCCAGCCGCAGGACCCACCACTAGCCGGCATGTGGCAGAGTCCTCTACAGCGGGTAGTAGACAGATGAAGTAGGGGTCCAAGAGGACTAGACCTAACGGTGGTCGACCGCGTGACACATGATCGATTGTGCGAGGCACCCGGGGTGGACAACGACTTACCATGAGCGGACAGTGTTACTCCTACGGTGGGGTTGGTCACATGGCTCGTGACTGTCCGACCCGCCATACGGATGACCAACAAATGAATAAAGGACCTCCCAGGCAGAGGCAGAGGTTCGATCGAGGCGGACCGCATGGAGCAGGATACCGTGGCAGGGGAGCTGGCCCAGCAGCTAGAGGTGGACGATGCTTCGAGGTGTTGCCACCACCACCACCAGGAGGTCCACCCCGACCGCAGGGAACAGGTGGACGTGGGAGAGCTCAACTGCAGGCAGCTGAGGCCTACGATCATGGAGCTCTGGGAGTAGATGGACAGGAGCAGGACTAGCACCAGACCTGGAAACATTTGTTCATGTTGCTTCCAGCTCTGTTGATGCTTGTTTGTTGTTGCTTTGTGTCTTTGTACTTTGAGCTGCAGTAATTAAAAGACACCTTTCTTTTGGCATATACCTTCCTGTCCTCTCTTTATGTTGTTACTAAGAGGTTCCAGTTTAAAAACCGTTCACTTGACCCTCACTTTGAGATACCTACTGGAGGAGACCTAGTGACCACACACTGATGCCGATAGTGTGACTCAACCCTTGGAGGCGAGAGTAACAGTTGGATCTCTTGTTTGTAGCGTCGAGGCCTTACGATGTCATCCTTGATATGGGTTAGTATCATCCATGACGAGATTTACTGTATTAGGAAAAGAACATGGTTCATCCAGGGGATGGGACCAGATTTCTCTTCTCGGCAAAGAAAAAATCACAGCAGCTCTTGTAGGACCAGAAAGGTCCAAGTCATCCAAGTGCGGATGACGACATCTCAGAGCCGGCAAAAGTCTTGTGCTGACAGGAGGCGGAGACCACTAGAGTTCGAGGTTAGTGACCACGTTTCCCTACGGGTCTCACCTCGACGTGAGTTATGGAAATGTGGCCGAGGTGACCAGTTATCTCCGAGGTTCAATGGGCCTTTCTAGGTCCTCGGCAGGGTAGGTGAGGCAGTTTACCGCTTGACCCACCCACCTCAGTTGCACCAGGTGCACGAAAACTTCCATGTATCTCAACTGGGGAGATACGAGCTCGACCCCCCTTTGCAGTTATTTGACCATGGGGAGCTGGGCGTTAATGATGGGGTGACTTTTATGGAGGTCCCAGTGGAGGTTGAGGATCGACGGGAGCGGGTCCTACGTGGACAGTCAATTCCTATTTTGTGCATCAGATGGCAGCACAGGAACCTCTTGGAGAGCACTTGGGAGCGGGAGGCTCAGATGCGTGCTCAGTACCCGTATTTGTTTCCCTAGTTTATGATATATCATTACAGGGACGTAAATCTATCTGGTGGGAGTGATTTAAAGACCCGTAAATTTCAAGGATTTTTTTTTTAATTTTCTTTGGAATTTTACAAGAACGCGGTTTCTGACGGCACCTAATTCCAAGGCCCGGTGTGCCCGGAATCATTTTCCGAAGTTTGGCTCAGGTACGTTCAGTGAACGAACGAGCGGGTTTTTCTAAATTTTGAACCGGTGCTCAGAATAAAATTCTGAGGGCACCGATAGAATCGCAACGCCGATATTTTCTTAGAAATGCCTCCTCCGGAGTTGCGTTTACTCGGGTGTGGTTTTTAAATTTTTGGGGTTAAGTTAAGAAATAAAATAAAGTATGCGATAACTTTATTTCTATTCCACTTAAAGCCACTTGAAAGACACTTAAAGCTGCTTAAGCTAAGTTAAAGCGGATATGGTACAATTCAAAATATCCTACCTTCTTGGTAGGATATTTGTGAGGTGGGGCCCGCACGAGCCCCACAGTTTCTTTTCCGCTAAGTAACGCACCCACAAAAACCCATATTAAATGAAAGTCAACTGGGGCGTTTCTTAAACTATTTAACACTTCTATTAATTGGGTAGTTAATTCGTTGAAATTAATTCTGTGAATTAATTTGTTCATTTCTTAACCTGTTTTCAAACCGTTCACATGTTAATAAAATAAGACCAACACTTTTCTTCTTGAGTGTTGTTCGTTGAGAGGATTGGACAGAAACTTTAAGTCCTCCATCCTCCTTCGCGAAGAACGTGAAAAACGCGAATAACGCGAAGAACGCCTGCCTTCAACGAAAGGCAACGAAGAACGTCCGACCCTGGAGATCGACGCGACGCCGACGCTTCTTCCGCAACGTTCTTCCCCCGCAACAAATATTTGATCAACTTCTTGAGGTAGGATATTTAAATCTTTTAAATTCCTTTGTGGTTTCTATCCTCAGCATGGATTTAATTGTTATAATTAAATCCGTGTGTTTCTTTAACCCTCGGAGATCATCGACGCGACGCCCTCCCACGATGACGCGACGCCCTTCCGCGACGCGACGATCACCTTCTCCCACGACGGTCAATTCCGTGAAGAACGCACGCTCGGCGACTGCGGCGAGGTAGGGATTTTATTTGAAGACAATATTTTATTCCCATGGTTTTTCATCTAAAACAAAAATCAAGTTCAATTTTAATTTATTTAAAATTGTGCCTTGTTGTTTTTCATGTGTTGAATATTTCATTTCCCGTTTGTTATCACCTAACGCGGAGGGTGCGAGCCAAACAAACACGGCCCGAAAACCCTCCGCAGTTTTTCGTTGGTGTGTGGAACATCGGACGATGGAAAAAAGTGCCGCAAGGGCGATTTGAGGGTCTTGCAGTGAAGATCGGATCCCGGGAGGACGACTGGCGAAGACCGCACGCAAAATGGACCACCGGATCGCATTTGGTGGCCTGCAGAAGCTTTCGCCGGTGCGCCACGCCAGCGCAGCGGTGGCGCCTGGTGAGCCGCCGGCAAAACCCGCCGTGGCTGAAGCCATGGAGGCGAGATTGTTCCGCGGCCGCGCGGAGCCAGGAGGTGGGACGCGGCTCAAGCCGTGTTCGGGAACCGCGAAGCCGCCCCTGCGCGGGGGCCGCGGTTCCTTCGCTCGGCCGCTCGGTCGAGCCGAGCCGAGGCGACCCGCTGGGCCGGGTCGCGCCCAGGCCGGGCCGGGCCGCTCTAGCTGGACCGGGTCGCACCAAAATGGGTCGGACCTGGATACGGGACGGGTCAACCGGTTCGGGCCGACCCATGGGGGGGGGGGGTCGGTCCGGGTCCAGACCCCCCGTTTCCGGATCTTTTCGGTATTTTGATCATAACTTGAGCTACGGGCCTCCGAACGACGCGCCGTCAGCGGAAATGTGATCCTTGGATCGAGACAGTCGTTTCGGTATATCACAATCAAGGTTTATAAATACTTTGGGTTCAGCCGGGTTGGTTCGTACACGAGACCAACCGGGCTCTCGGAGCGGAAATGCTCATATCTTGAGCTTCGGACATCCGATTGACGTGTCGTCGACTTTGTTGAATTCCTCCATGTGAGAGGGAACTTTTGGCTTACTCCGCCCGAGGTTGGGATGCAGGTGGAGTATGGTCAGGTTGGTTTTTCCTTAAAAACCAACCGGGCCCCTGGGATGAAAAAGCCAATAACTCTCAGACCGGGCGTCCGATTGACGCACCGTCTGCGACGTTGAGTTCCTGTTGATGATACATAACTTTTGGATACATCAACTCTGGACTATGTGTCAGTTGATGTATCAGCCTCTCGGCTCGTGGAGCGGACCCTCCCGAACGATCTTGCTGTGTGCGGGGACCCTAGAGATAGCTGCGACTGCTACTGTGACGACGACGACTGTACAGAGATCCTCAGTGGATTCGACTACGACGATGATGAAAATAGTACGGGGATCCTCCGTGTTTTCGGCAGTGACCAATACGGTACATCTTGGGATACGTCAAATCCGAATTACATGTCAGTTGATGAATCGAGCCTCTTAGCTCATGGAGTGGACCCTCCGGGAATGAGCATGCTGTGTGCGGAAACCCTAGAGCCGGTTGAGACTTGATAACTGCTGATCGGACAACTTGGTGTGTTACGGATAGCCCAGTGGGGAGCTCTTGGTTGTAGCGGAAGACCCACGGCGGAGGAGCGCTTGGTTGTAGCGGCAGACCCACGGTACTCAACAGAAGGAGTACCTTTGGAGGCTATGAGGGAGAGCGCTTGGTTGTAGCGGCAGACCCACGACGGAGGAGCGCTTTTTTGTAGCATCACTGGGGAGCGCTTGGTTGTAGCGGCAGACCCACGGCGGAGGAGGGCTTGGTTTTAGCGGCTGACCCATGGTACTCAACAGAAGAAGTACCTCTAGAGGATATGAGGGGGAGCGCTTGGTTGTAGCGGCTGACCCATGGTGGGAAGCGCTTGGTTGTAGCAGTAGGCCCACAGTACTCGATAGGTGGAGTACTACAGCAGTCCAAGGTGAGAGGGAAGTGCTTGGTTGTAGCGGCATAACCACTGTACTTGATGGAGAAGGAGTTTCCCAATAGCTTTGGGTTCAACTTCATGATCGATCCTGTGTGGGTCATTGCGGGGGTTAGTACCTATCGATACTTTGTGGGTCCGACGACTTAGATGAATCAGTGGCTATATCCGATTATCTCTATCGTCATACGAAGAAGTATACCTGTGTGAGCTGATTTCTGTTTTACATTCCTATGTGGATTTTGTTGAGCTATCCTATGTGGATTTACGTTTTACTTTCCTGTGTGGAATGGGTTGTACTTGGGCTCGGATGTTGGAGCCAAATGAGAATTGATGACTTAGGTATATGTATGGGCATATACCTAAGGAGTGTCGGATGTTACTTCATGATTGTATCCTCCCTTTGTGGTTTATACTTTGTGGATTCTGGGAGACCTTTGGGGGTCTCGGGGTCCCTACTGAGTAGCTTATACTCACCCCTACATGGGATATGGCCGCACTACATTGTGTTGGTTGCAGACGACAGACATCGCTGATCGTGGTTGAGGCTTGCGGAGCAGGACAGTACCTGGAGGTGGACCACTGGGCGGGACGTACTCAGAGCGGTCGGCTAGACCCGAGGAGCAGTGGAGGCTATCTGTACCCACCCTTCAGGTGTGACTTCCAGTGAATAGCTCGATGTTGCGGCTTTACTTTTCAGTTGCTGTTTTCCTTTTCAAGTTGTACTTTACTTTTTAGTTTGGGTTTATATTCTGGACCACTTACTTTTCCGCACTTACTGTTGTACCAATTTTTATTTAGTGTTTACTTCTTTCGCATGGTTACTCTGTAGTGTTTGTTTACTTACAAAGGAAATGACTTCCCTTTTTACCCAGGATTTACGCCTTGGTGCTAGTCGCCAGCCCCTGGCCTATGGAAGGCGGGCTTGGGGTAGTCATGGCACGGGCCCCGAGGACGGGTCGTGACAGGTTTTCAAAATAAGTCATGGTTTCAAATGTGTTCCTAATTGTGGGTTTTTTATTTTTAATGGAATGGACGATTTTTATGTGGATTTTTTTTGGTTCTTTGCACATGGAATACCATAGATATGATTTTAAATAAATGGGTGTCAATCTAATTTAATTAAGGTATTAGGTAAGGTTTGTTTTCATTTTCCTTGAGAGGATCAGGTTTCATTAATTTTTTGTCACACAACCGACTAGTATTCTATAAGAAAGTCCATTACCTTTCGAACATATATATAAGAGCACATCCCCATGTGTTTTTTATTAGACTTGTGCTATTATATATTTTTTTGTACCCAGTTTCACTTTTATGGAAGGCTATCATCATCGACCTTATTTAATTTTTTTCTTAAATCTTGTACAATTTAGTTTATTATTTCGATTTATTTATTTATTTATTTTATTATAGTTACATTTCATTATGATGGATTTTCCTTATAATTGATATTTTATTAAAAAAAATAAAAAAGGAATTTCTAAAAATCAGTTTTTAATAAATTAGTACTAGTCTAAAGAAAATCTTTTTCGAATGATTATTTTCATTTAAAAGGAAAAAAGAAAGATTTTAATAATGGTTTCAATATTATTTTTTAAAATATTTTTCATTTTTAGAGATCGATGTCCTAAAAATATCATGGTTGGATTTTCTAAAAATAATAGAAACATATTCTCAATATGTATTTCAAACTATATTTCTTGGAAATTGATAAATGAGTTCCTTAGTTTGTAAAAGTCATGGTTTTGTAAAAATATTTTCTCTAATCTATAAATTAAAGGCATGATATCCCATTATTATTAAAAGTTTCATTATGTTTTTTCACCCTTATTAGGAAACCCTTTTGTTAGTGTTTTTTATAGTCTATTTTCTTTCTCTGTGATTTGTATTGATTATTATCATGTGATACTTGTATGATGTGATAATTTAATATTTGGTGAAATCTTTCTAGTCCTGTTAAGCTCACACCCAACATACACACCTATATAGTTATATATTTCATTTTTATTTTCATATATGTTTTGTGGTTATGATCCCAAGGTATAAAGGGAAATAATTAACTTTATTTATTTATACCATTTAAACTCATTATTTAAAACAAAACTCAGGTTTACCAAAAGTACTCATGATATAAGAATAAAAATATATTCCAAATAGTAATTTATTTTCTTAAAAAATGGTCTAATACATTTGAATATTAAAGTTAATTTATCTAGATAAGTAAGTAAACATAACCCAAACATATGGTAGATATATTTTTTTGTTTTTCTCAATATGATTTGAATCTTATATAATTTTTAACCATGAACTAATATAAATGAAAGAATGTAAATAATTAAAGTAAAAAAGTAAAAACATTAATTTCATTGAATAATTAATTTTAAAACAAGTGAAAAAGTTTAACAAAATTTTCCCAATAAACAAAACCTAAATACATAATTTGAACAACATTCATGATGTGGTCCCATCTCCTTATACCAGATCTCATGAAAAAACATTATTTTCCCCTCCCATGGATACATTTTCACTAAAAATGCTTATTTGAAACCATAAACATGCTATCTCATTACTTTTTTACAATTCCTTACACAACCAGAATCATCACATGATATTATAAGCACCCAAAAACATTTACACACATGAATCTTGGTGTAACTTCATTGTTGGTTCCTTTCCAAATGAAAACCAAATCTACTATTGTTCTCTTAGTCTGGGTACTAGAGATACACCAATTATACTCACACTTAGATAAATTCAAATAAATTCAAAGCTTTATGTCACACACAATCTCCGTCTGACATCTCATGATCTTTTGGAAAATAGTTTTAAATTTTATGAATATTTTTAAAACCTTCTTAATATAGATTCTTGAATAAATTGTAAGTTATGTGATATTTTGGATTTGTGACTTTTTGTTAGATATTTGATGAAATTGGATTATGATTAATGAATATTCCCTTTGTTTAATTTTGAAATAATCCCATGGGAACCTTTGTATTTAGGTGGGTATTCTAGGAAAATCATGTTAAGATTTAAATTGTTAATTTACTACTATCTTTCAAAAAATGTTTTGGTCATGTCATGTTTATAAAATGTTTATGAAATTTTTATTAGTTATGATTTATTTTAGACAGGGTGGTGACTTATTTAGCATTTTCATGGTCATTCCTGTTCTAAATTTTAGTTTTGAAAAACAAAACTTGGTTTTAAATGTTAAAGTTAGTTTTGAAATGAAAAAATAGATTTTCCCATTAAATTAAATGAAATGGATTTAGTTTTTTTAAACTCATAATGTCATTTAAAAGTGAACCTGTAATGTTTTAGAAATTTCAAAGTGTACATATTTCCATGTAAATGGTGTTAAAATTTTAATTTATTTTTAATGGTTTTTAATATGATTTTAGAATTTTCACTTGATGCTCACAGTTTTTATAGAAAGGGAGTTCATATCCCATTAAGTGTTTTGAACAAAATTGGCCATTTATCATATGGAATTTGAAAATCAAGGATTTTAAGTGAGGTTTAAAAAAATAAAAATACTACCTATTTAATTTGAAAGTCATTTTGATATGATATTTGAAATTTTAAATACATATGTGGTAATTTAATAAGTTTTAGGGAGACAACTGTTATCCTTTTTAGATCCATCTCCCGAATAGTTATTACTTTATTGTTTTTCTTGAGAATCATCCCCAATCTCTTCTTGACACGTACTTTTGTTTATTTAGCAACTCTGAGCAGTAGTCATTCGATGTTGTGTTTTGATGATCATTTTGGATTACTTCACAGGATAACACCTAATATAGTAGTTTAATTCATTTATTAAATTCCTTTACCTGTTTACTTCAAAGCATACCTATATTATTTAAAACAATCAAATGTTGGGTTCACCTTATTAGAATTATCTTTAACATTAAGCTTTGATAATGAATATATTATGTTTATTTATATATTTATTGTAAAAATTTTATATTTTACGAAACTAATGGGAAGGAAATGAATTTAGAATTGGTGTACGCTAATTGTATGACCAAGGAAAATGAATATGGAGTTTTAGAATTCATTAAGTTTGTAATAGAGCAAGTACATAACCTTTATAGAATTTTTTATTCATGTTTATGTTTTTCATTAAAAATAATTATTCCATAAGAGTTGGAAGAATATTTGATTTGTTATGTAATATATTTGATCTATAAATGTTGTACTAAACACGGGGAAACAATGAACATGCACACCAAATGGGATGACCCTGTGGTTTATGGATTGTTTGATATGAATACGAGTGTAAATGTTGATGCAGATCACATGAAAGAAATGATAATTAAAATTTAATATGACCTTTGTGATTATATAAAGTTGTTTGATAAGTTAAATAGTTGTGCTAATAGACCATTTTATATTATTTTTACTAATTACACAACATTGTCAGCTGTATTGATGTTAAATAATTTGAAAGTTGGTCATGGATGGAGTGTCACCAGATTTATAGAAGTACTTGGTCTCTTGAAAGATATGATACCAGAAGAAAATGAACGTCTATTTCAAACATATGAAGCTAAATGAATGATATGTCCAATGGGAGTGATCTTTAAAAAAATACATGTTTGTCAAAATGATTGTATATTGTTTCACAAGGACCACAAATCACTTATAAAATTCCCTAACTGTGGCATGGATTGATAAAAGAAAAATGAATAAATTACTTAAAAAGGTTTATGGTATATTCCTATCATTCCACAATTTGGAAGAGTATATGTATGTTAGGAACTCATGAGAAAATTGACAAGGAATGAAGATACAAGAGTTAAATATGAGAACCTAATCCATCCAACCGTCTCTACTCAGTGGTAGAAAATATATTATGAGTATCCTAAATTTGGAAATGAGATGAGAATTGTTAATCTTGCATTATATACATATGGAATAAATCTTTTTGGTCTATAGAGAAGTACTCACATAACCTGGACCATCATGTTGGTAAGTTATAACTTTCCTGCATTGTTATGTTTATATCCCAAATACATTATGTTGTATCTACTTATATCTGGACCATGGAGACTTGATAATGACATTGATATATATTTGGATCCATTGATCGAAGAACTGAAATTGATGTGGGATACAAGTGTTACAATACATGATGCTCTTAGAAATGAAGAATTCACATTGAGGGACAAGTTGTATGGTATAATAAATGAATTTACTTCTTATTAAAACTTGTTAGGCTCTAGCAGCTATTTAATGTTGGGGTGTCACATTTATAAAAAATTCACACAGTCAGTACTATTGAAACATTCTTCAATGACTATGTTTTTTGGATATCAAATTTTTTTTATAACGACAACTTAATTTATAATCCAATATAACAAAATTCGATGGGAATACCAAACAAGGAATAATATAGTCTACACTAACTGTTGGTAAGATATTCTATAAATTAAAGGATATTGATAATGTTTTTAGTAAACCATTTTATAAAAACCATATCATATTATCTTAGAAAAAGAGATCAATATTCATTGAATTTTTGTATTGGAATTGTTTGTATGGAAATTTTTTTCTTGATTTCATGAATATAGAAAAAAATGTATTTGATATTGTTATTGAAATATTACAAAATGTTCTTGAAAAACCTAAAGATGGAATCAAAGATAGGTTGGACATGATTGACATGGGGATAATGGAATAGTTGTCATTAGTGAAGTTATAAGGTAATAATTTTTTCCTCCAGTAGATTACACTCTATCCAGACTAGGGAAAATTGAAAATTTAAATTTTCCTTAATGGTGTAAAATTCCAAGAGGTCTATTCATAAAATATCAATTTTTTTAGAAATGAATAATTTGAATATATAAGGCCAAAAATCACATGGCTATAAATTTTTTATGAAATATTTCAATCTCATTTCTTTATATAACACACAAACTTTTAATGGTATGTCTCTTTTTAAATAAATTTAAATTATTTGATAGCTTACATTGCACACAACATAGAGCTAAAAAGAACCATGATATACTATTAATATTTTTATTTAATATGATAGTTAATTCCTAGACATTTGAATAATAAGCTTGAAAAGGATTAAATAAGTTATAAAAATATATTGTTTAATTCCGGGTTACTAATATATTATAAATGAATATAAAAATAAGTTGAAGCAGTTGGGGGATTAAACAAGTGGAAAAGGCTTCCCGTAATCCTACATTAGACTTAGGATGAAATTTAGGTGGAGAAAAAATTCCATAGATAGGTGGTGATGTAGATAGTATGAAGTAGGCATGATGCTGCACTATCTCCTCGGGCCAGTTAGTGAACCTTTGGGCTACGTAATGGGTTTTGGTGGGCTATCCCTAGGGAGGGGGATATGCACTGCCATTCTAGTCTGTGGGTGTGGTGTGTGTGTTTATTGTTATTTTTCCCCTAAGAACCTAATATATATAAAAATCAATCGTCTATAAAAGTAATTATTTTATAAAAATAAATTATGCACCAAAGGTATTTTACCCTAACAATATAAATTAATTACAATTAAAAAATTATTATAATGAAATTTATATGTATTATATTTTCAATAATTTTGTTTTACATTCATCCAATAGATATGATAGGAATAATATAGAAATAAATGAAACTTTATGCATAAAAAAGCTATATTTTTCTAAAGCTTGTTTTTCTGTCTTTTAATGGCACACTTGTTTTTAAACCAAATTTTAAATCTTTTATAAATTTTATATGAAAAATAAATTTATTTTTTGAAATAAAAAAGTAAAAAATTATATTAGGATGAATTGTTGACCTTTTTTTGAAAATATCTATTTTCTACTGAAAAGTAAATTCTACAGATTTTTTAAAACTATTTTTCATTGCTTCTTACCAGTTTGATTTTAGATTAAATTATAAAAAAATATTTTTTTCAATTTTTAAAAATGGATTCCATATTTTGTTTTATAAGGTCCAAATTTTGTAATTGTGTACCATTTATTTTTGATCAAAATGAATAGTAACCATCATAAAATTTATCACCTCGTAAATGGGTAAATTTGATTAATTTATATAAAATAAAAGTGATATGTTCATAATTATGCATCATAATTATTATTTTAGGAATTGTATTATTCCCTTTACTCATATAGATATAAGTAGTTACTTAATGGATACTTTTCAATGAAAATGACATATATATATATTTTTAAATCAAAGATAGTTACAAAATTTCACTCTCTTTGTTTTTAGTATCTTTTACATGTACACGTGAAAAAACAGTAAAATATGAATGAAAATAAATTTTTATTTTCATATTAATGAAATTATATAAAACATTAAATTTTATTTTTATTTTTATTAATTTTATAATTACCTTAAGTGCTTCTGTATTGCTAAAACAATATTTATTTAATGAATATAAAAATAAAATAATTGATTTTAAAAATATTAATTTTGGTATATTTTGGATCAGTTAATATGTATAAAATATTTTATAGATCTATAAGATATATTATATAAGCATGGAAGAATTATATTTTAATTCCTTCTTTGTTTTTTATTTTATGTTTAATTATATGAATAGTGAGAAAATTTATATTAATGATAATTTCTCAAAATAATATTTTATTAGATTTTTAAAATTAATTAAAAGCTTATATTTTCATATGGGAATAGAATATAGTTGAAAAAATCCTAAATTTTCTATTTATGAGTAAATTTTCCATTTATTGTAATATTATCAACTCTTTATAATTACAATAATGGTTACTATGGTTAACATAAAAAATAATTAACCAAGGCATTAATAAAAAGATAGGGTTACAAACAACACGTAAAATTATTTAAATTATATTTACTAATTATATTAAAACTATTACCTATATTGTTTTCTAATTCCTTTTCATTTTGTGGTGTTTTCAATAATAAATGAATTTATTATAATTTAATCTTTTTGGAAATTCTTAAAGTGCCCCTCACTTCAATTATAAAAGGCAACCTCCTGCTTCACTTATTTCCACCACATTGATCCATCTAGTTCAACCAAAATCTGAACATATATCTTATCAAAATACTTATTTATGTTCTTGAGATTATGGTCCTTCAAAAATACATACCCTATGTCCCTTAAGAGAATTTATAAAGTATATCCTTCCTTGAAGAGGTAATCATCTTTACTGACTCTTTTGAAATTCCTTCTTATTCTAATTACACATCATGAGTTTATTCCCTGATAAATTAATAAATATAGTATTATATATATACGGATATGTTATTATGAATTTTGGACAACCATATTCTACCTTTTATCCATCACAGGAAAAATGAAATCACCATGCATGCGTACATATGAATTACCATCTCCACACCATTGTGTAATTTATTTTTCATCCCCAATGTAATTGGATGAGTGTAATGATGAAAATATTGGATATATATGATAATTATGAACTGATATTTAATATGAAAAAATTAATATTTTTTCCACTTCCTTACCCTATTACTATTCAGAGAATTATATAGTCACTCATGCGTACGTATGGTCTACCATCTCCATGAAGCGATGTGATTCATTTTTAGTGTTCACCATTAAATAATTATTATAAAAATTTATATAATAAATAAATATAATATTAATTAACTTAATATAATTTTGGATATGATGTAACTATATCATATTCACAAGAACCGAGACTTACAAGAAAAAACATGCGTAGAAAAATGAATCACTTAACACCTGAAACAAGAGTAATAACAAAATATTTTTTGCAAATGGGTGATAAAATGATATAAGAGGATCATAAAAGATATAATAAATTTAAAAATGGTATTCAAATAATTTAATAACATGATTTACACCAGTATACAAGAGTTAAAAGTTCTTAAAACCAAAAGGAAGCATGATGTAAGAGACTTTGTCTCAATTTCACTTCATTGAGACGTATTTTCATATTATGAATATAATTTATTTTCTATAGGGAATATAATACCCATTTTATTTATGATAATAATTAATTTAAGATTTCATTAGAAACACAAATTTCATGTTTTATGGATATGTTCATTTACTAAGATGTGTTACATTTTTACATGCATTGTTCAGATTAAAAGTTATTTGATTAACTGAGGAAATAATGTTAAATATGTTTATTTTACTCAATATGGATACATGCTTACTTGGGATATTTAATAATGAATTAAATTGATAAGTTTGATATATGAGGAATTCTTTCACAAGGTTGGGTCCCAGTTATCGATATCCCCTCAATGCATTGGTTGTATCAGGTGACGAATAAGATGGAAAAATTAAATGGATTTAACCCATAATGATTAAACAATCTTGTGAAAGGTCCTGAAAGTATATATTCCATGATTTATGAGATCATAGAATCTAATAGTAAGAATCTATTTCATTAAGAACTCAATTATTGTTTGCTTGTGTGATTTTCACTATGATATTATATGTGGATTGAATTTGTGCTCAAGTTACTCATAAAATGGAGTTTGTTTCGAATTATCTATATTTAAAAAAAATTTATGCATTATCCTCTCATGGTAGAAAGGTTATTGTTTAAATTTAATGAGTTTTTAGTTATTTATCATTTCCTAAATTATTGATTCAATATATATTCTTTGGTATGAAACCCTTACTGAGCATCTAAACTCACCCTTTTATATGATCTGTTTTCCCTAGGGGTTGAGTATGAAATGTATAAATGACCTAAAGTATAAATATCAATTAAATTTTTTGTGTTCTATTTATAATTACCAATGTTATAAGGATACCATGTATGTATATTTTTCTCCAAAAACTATTATATTATTCAGTCCTTTAGGATACAATTCCTTGTATTTAATTCTAATGTAATGTTGTAACCACCGACACCGGATTACTAGAGTTGGGGTTGTTATAGTTGGTACCACATGATGTTTAGTAGAAACCAAGAAAACTAGTTTTTGAAATAAATATAATCAATATGAGAAATAAAATAATTACTTATAGGATTAATAACTCTTACTATTTGAGCAATTTTTACTTTATGGATCAATACTCATAATGATTTTGGGATAACTAATTATGTACCATTATTTAGTTCTGGAACCTAAGGGAAGGAAGGAAATCAATACCCCTATAAAATGAAGGTATTTCACCTTTGAACAAGACATCACAGTTGGTGTTGGATCTAATTAGATCATTACTATATTAGGATTCCTTAATCAGATTATTAAATATAAACTTTCCAAAATAAAGAAACCCTGTATTTCACAACATGATTCTACTATGATGGATCACTTAGTGAAATACAATACCTTATCATTTGTGGGACTACTAGTCCTATAGTATATGAGAAATCTACTATGTCCCTTGAGAAGATATATCAAGCCCTGGGATGCAATGGAATAGAAAAGGTTACACTAGAAGTGTATTTTTTAGAGGAGATATTGATCAATTGTGGTCATTAAATTGGAATAATATGAACGAATAGGAAATAGAACATATATAGTGGAGATCATTTAAAGTAATATCCTTGATAAATAATCCCCCCATGAACAAAAAAATGCGATGAATATAAAGTTGCTTCGCTTAAATAAAAAGGATGAAGAATGTGTTTTGGAATATTAGGATACTTTTACAAGAATATCTTGGTATGATATAGATTATATAAGTAATCTAGAGGGGAATATTGATCATTTATTTATGGGACTTAATCCAAAAATTCGAAAGGAATTCCTTTCCTAAATTTTTTCATCATATGATAAAATAGTACTAGAGTTTATCAAAAAAGGGAAGAAATCTTCTAGATCCAATATATACAAATAAAATTAAGAGAACAAGAGTTCAACTAAGAAAAATGAGAAAGGTATATCACCAAATAAGAATAGAGGAATGAAGTGTTTTATTTCTTGTGAAAATTGTGGGAAAAACCATAAAGGGAAAAGTATGAAGGGAGCATGAGTGAGTTTCAAGTGTGGAGACGGGGGTCATTAGTCTCCTGAGTGAAAGGGTAAACAAACTATTTATATTCAATACGTCAACTGAAAATAAATGGGGTATTATTCAATTCAATTTCCCTACAATCAGTGTAATATACCCTTGAATAGGCCAAGGGGAGATGGACAAGCTTATGTGATCACTATAACTGATGTAGAATATCCAACAACATGGTAGTAGGTACATTAACCTGATTTTAAAGTTTAACTAATGATTTATTTGATTTCAGATCAACACACTCTTTTATATCTACGCAGTTTTGCAGGAAAAGTAGAAAATTCCCTTTTGATTTAATAAGGGATTTGTTAGTCAAAACTTATAAGGGAAGTATAAATGCAATAAATATGTGTCTGGTAGTCCCCATTATGACTTATAAACATGATTTATTTATTGTCCTTATCATTATACATATATTTGAATTTGATATAATACTAAACATGAAATGGAATAAAAAATATGATGTAAAATGTTATTGCAATATGAATGAAATTGGGATTTGTTACGAAGATATTGACTTTCTTATCTTTATAGAAGAAGCATCATTATTTGACTCTTATCTGGATCTACTCGTAGAATCTATACAGAATGAAATTCTTAGGGTGGAGAAGAAAACGATATATAGTTTTGTAGAAGGTAATATCCAAATTGAGAATTTATAGATTGTATGGTAATACATTGATAATTTTCCAAAGGACTTACCTGGACTCCCACTAGAGCATGAGGTTGAATTTTACATTTATTTAATCCCTGATTAAATACCTATATCATTTTCTCCCTATATAATGTATATTTTGGAATTTTTTGAGTTAAAGACACAATTGGGGGAGTTTAGTGGTATGGGATTTATTCTCCCCAGTGTATCATCAAGGGTATCCCCTTCTCTCTTCATTTTGAAGAAATATTGATCTTTGAGGCTATGTGTTGATTATAGAGAAATCTATGTGTTTATGATAAATAAGAAGTATCCTCTGCCTCTCATTGATGATTTATTTGATCAACTTCAATGAGATGAATACTTTGAAAAGATTGACCAATGTACTTAGTATCATTACTTGCAAGTAATGCAGGAATATATTCCAAATATAGATTTTTGGATGATATATAGACATTACAAGTTTAAAATAATTCCTTTAGGTTGACTAATGCACTCATGATTTTTATGGATCTAATGAATAGAGTATTCAAGGAATATCTTGATTATTTTTTGTGATATTCATTGATGACATTATAGTATATTCTAAAATCTATGAAGACCATTTGAGTAAGTTGCAGATCATTCTTGAGACTCTCACAAAAAATAGTAGTATGGTAAATATAGAAAGTGTGAATTTTGTATCAGAAAATTTATTTTCTTGGAAATATATTCTATAAGAAAGGAATCCCAGCTGACCATGCAAAGAAGAAGGCAGTCCTAGAATGGCCAACACCAATTAACATAACCAAGGTATATAGTTCTGTTGCATAGAAGGTTACTATCCATGTTTCAGTCAATTTTTTCCTAATTTTCTAATCCATTAACCAGGATCAAACATAAAGGGTTTACGTTCGTATGGAAAAAATAATATGAAGAATGTTTTGAAGACTTGTAGAGAAAATTGTCCAATGCTCTTATTTTGAAATTACCATCAGAAAATGATGGGTTTGTGATATCCAGTGATGTATTAAAGAAACACTACCACAAAACGAGGTAAGGGAAGCACATCGTTTTTTCTGCACTAAGTAGAAAGTGCTGATAGGGGGGGGCTTTATCAGCACTAGTCTTAGCACTAATAATTTTTTTAATAATAATTTATATACAATTATTATATTTATATCCAAAAATAATGTTTATTTGTATGTATTAAATAAAAAACACATTTTTATAATTAATATATATTTTTCAATAATTCTTAAATTTATATATAATGTTTAAAAAAAATTAATGATTATAATTAAACACGTATGTGTTTCCAATGAATTTGGTCAATTAATATATTGATCATGCATGCATATATGTTATGGAACATCATGAATGTTCATTTATACATTATACTCTTATTATTATTCATGTTGTCCATTCATAGATCATTTTTTATTATTTATATTTTACTAGGTGTATATGATTTATTCATTATACCCATATGTATACTACATTATGTTCTCAATAATTAAAAAATTACATTAAATATGTTTAAATAATAAATATATGTATTAAATTCATAATTATTAAATTTACGTATAAATAAATACTTTTTAAATATATTTATTTGTAATTATAACTATAACTATATATATATTTAAATAATTATAAAATTAAAATAAATTCATATATTATAATTTTATAAATATATATAGATATATTTATAAATATATAAAATATTTTATAAATATATTTATTTATAGTTATAATTAAAAATATAAATAAATATATAGATGTAAAACATTATAATATTATAATAAATATATTTATTATAATACTTATAATGTTATAAATATAAAATTAAATAAATATATTTATAAATATACACAAATAGTTATAAATATTTACAAATATTTATAATTATAATTCCTAAATAAATATAGATATATTTAAATAATTAAAAAATTATAATAAATATATTAATTATATATATTTATAAACAAATATCTATAACTAAATAAAAATAGTTATAAATATAAATCTAAATAATTTTAGATATATTTAAATAATTAAAAAATTATAATAAATATATTAATTTTATATGTTTATAAAATTATAAACATTTTTGTTATAATTTTATAATTATATATATATATATGATTACAACTATAAATAATTTATTTATTATAAAATTCAGTTACAAATAAATATATATTTATTAATTAGTTATAAATATAAATAAATAAATATTTATTTAAATAATTGTTAAATGATAAAAATTATTATTTTTATATATAATTTTATATATAAATAAATAAATATATAGAAATATTGAGAAATAAATACAAATATGTATATTTATAGTTATAAATAAATAAATAAATATACTTAATAATTATAAAATTATAATAAATATATAATATATAAATATTAATAAAATTATAAATATTAGAAATATTTATTTGTTATAATTTTATAATTATTTAAATAAAAAAATATATATTCATTTATAATTATAATTATAAATAAATAAATATTTATATAAATAATTAAAATATTAGAAGAAATATAGTTATATACATTTATAATTTTATTAATATATATCATTAATATATTAATTATATAAATTTCTAAGATTATAAATATAATAATTATATTTTGTTATAATTTTATAATTATTTAAATTACAATTTTATAAATATAAATATATATTTATCATGCATATAATTTTACAAATATATATAATAATAGAAATAAATTAAAATTATTATATCTTTATCAGCGCTAAAAAAGTTTTGATAAAGGTGTCTTTATCAGTGCTATATTTTTAGCACTTATAAAGGTGTCCTTTATCAGTGCTAAAAAGTGCTAATAAAGGCATGTATTATTAGCACTTTCTATTTTAGTGCTAATAAAACACACATTTATCAGTGCTTTTTAGCTAGAAAAAATAAAAGGTTCACTGAGATTTATAAAAAAACACAAAATTCCTCCTCCTTCCTCGCATCGCTCTTGCTCTCACGGAAGCTAATCACAGCTGCCACGCATCATCCTCCTCCTCCTCCTCCTCTCCCACTGCCTCTCCTCTACCGTGAACCACAACTCTGTTGTGTGCCTCTCCTTCATCATGAACCAGAAAATGATGCACCTCTCCTCTACCGCACACGACACCTCCGCCGCACGCCACACCTCCATTGTGTGCCTCTCTTCTGCCTCACACCTCTCCTCTATCGAGCTTCACTCCTCTACCGGAGGACTCCACTGCTGCGCACCTCTCCTCTGCCGCAAATGCACCATTTTTGCGCAATGAATGACACCTGCATGGTGAGTTTTCTCCTCTTTCTCTTTTTTGATGGTGTTGTTGTGAATTATATGGTCTAAACACCCCCACTGAAGATCGTAGCTATAGGTGGTCCTGGTTTATGCACTAAATGAATTGCATGATTGTTGGTTTTTGAAAAGAAATTAGTGTTCCTTGTTTGCGCACTAAATGAATTGTATTTTGCTTGGTTTTTAATTGGGGTTTAATTGTTATTGATCTTTGGTGTTCTTTTGTTATAATTTTTTGAATCATGTATTTTAATTTTGTTTAGTAATATGTAGCGATATCTTATATGATTTTTGGACACCCCATTATGCATGTTTGATATATTTATGTTGTAATTTAATTCATTTATTATTTGAAGGAGTTGTTTATTTTTTTTTGAATTGTGCTTGGTCTCCAAAAAATTATTTTATGTGTTCAACATGGGTTAAATATTTAAAGAATCAGGAGCTCCTATTTTGCATGAAACTGTTTGTGTGTAGGAATCTTCAGGAAAAGAAGATCAGAAGA
The DNA here is from genome assembly GCA_963277665.1 of Viscum album. Lineage (NCBI taxonomy): Eukaryota > Viridiplantae > Streptophyta > Magnoliopsida > Santalales > Viscaceae > Viscum > Viscum album. The sequence goes on along the minus strand of OY728127.1, from coordinate 66,368,773 downwards.
AGAAAGGAATTGATGTTGAATGGAACCATGCTAGAACCCGAAGCCAAATGAAGAGTGAAAAGAAAGAACAAATGAAAATGAAGGAAGAGGCTCAAGATGACAGCTCTGATGAAGATGTTGAATCACTTCTACAACAAGCAAACGAGATACAAGAAGCCTACTATGGGGGAAGAGGAAGAGGAAGAAGATGTATTAGCACCAAGCTTTAGAATGAGATGAGGGATATAGAACGTATCATAGGGGACAAGTTGAGGAAAAAGCTTGGCATCCATGATAAGGAGAGCTAAGTTTCTCTATTTTCATTCCCTACTTTGTACTTCTTTTGACTTTTTTTTTCTCAGTAATAATCCAAGGATTTTCCCTTTAAAAAAAATTAAAAATAATTTTTTTTATGGTAATCAATGAATTCTCAAAGGTGGGGTTGGATCTTTATTAAAAGTGTTTTTGATTTGGGATCATTTTATCTATATTATATTTTTATTTTTATGGCTATATAAAGTGGGTTGATTTTATTTTGGAATTTTTTATACATGGGTAAAAAGGGCTTGTTTCGATGAAGGGTGTTTAGAGGTGAGATGAATATTTTTTTATTTTATTCATATTTTATGTGATTGACTTCGTTATTGATTTTGATCTCCTCCATTTCATCTATGATGAGAACCCTAGCTACTTAGGCAGGACCTAGGACATTTACTTTCTAGAAAATGATCCACTCTCCCAAGTATGGGATTACATCCCCACACTTACTAGGAATCAATATGATCTCCCTAGATATGGGTCAAAATGCTTCACTTTCCTGGCATTGATATATTCTCATCGAGTACCACTGTTGCACCAAAACCTTGAACAATCATACTCCTTTATACCACACTATACTACACATCCACCTTTAATTCTCAACATCTTTGAGGAATTTCCTTCTTCCATATTAGATCCAGATTCTCTTGGACACACCTTTTAAAAAATTTGTAATGATTTTATCTCATAGTTTCCAATTGTACTAAACACCTCACTTCTAACTAATTCAAAATCAATGCAACTTTATAACTCTCCAAGAGTAGGAATGCCATTTTACAACAATGTCTGAATCTTCCATCATTGAATATCAATAGAAACATTACCCATTTCAATGAAACCACCATTTTTTACTAGTGAAATTCCACTAAATCTTAGAAAAACACTTCACTAGAGGAAACCCAATAGTCTTGAAACCAAGAATTTCTATTGAGTCTTGATAAAATAATCACCACATTTTATGTAACAAAGATTTAATACAATTATTTGGTAATTGAAATTAGAATAAGAAAAATATCTGATAACACTAGTTGCATTTGGTACAAATCAACAATCCTAATGTTAGACCCCCCAAAACACAATTAAAACACCGAAAACTTACAGATAGAATAAGAAATTTTAGAAAATACCTAATTTGAAACAAATCCGAAAACCTGATATACCATAACTTAGAAGTAATGCTATAGATAAGTCACTACAACAGATCTCTACCTTCTAGTTCCAACAATCTCACGGTTTTGAAGATACCTCCCCCCTGAGGAAAATGATATATAAAGTATAAACACCTGACATAAATGGAATAAGAACACCACATGAAATTTATGTTGTTTGAATGAAAATCCTACTTCATAGAGGGAATACATTGATATTTTTATTATGGAATAAATTGAGTTATAAGGGAAACATATGTTTTGTTATCCATACCTATCCAAAGATATATGAGACACTTTATGGACACCCTATACAAATAACTATAACAACATGTGTAATGAATGCTTCCAGTCACAATCACGTTATGGTAAATCCCCTCAATCGGACAAATGATATAATTCAAGTGATTATCAATTCATATTTACTTCTTAGAATAATTTTATATATAAATATCTAAATTAAAATTTGATTTCAAATTTAACAAATTATATGAATGAATTATTAACTATTGATATTCAATTTTATGAAGTGGTTATGAAATTTGGGTTGATGCATCCATCAAAGGTACCAAACCTGTATTTTATTTATGAAATTTTAAATAAAATGTTCTAGAATATTTTGTGACTTGACGCTGTTAACCTCATGAATGAGTTTTGGAGAGGTAATAAATCTTTTGAGACTTTTAATGATACTCTTATCACTTTGATTATAGAGGTTACTGATATAAGTTCAGTTAAGAATTTTAGACTGAATTGTCTTTGTAATGTCATTTAGAAATTCATTTTTGACGATTTTAGAAAATAGAATATGGGAAAACATAAAATACATTGGTTTAATACCACATTTATTTTGTTATTTTTACTTGAGAAATGATGTACTTAAAAGGATCAGGAAAGAAAAAAAGTTTCTAATTGTGACGAGTGGTATAGTGAAATTATTTGTTTGAAAAGAATGAAAATTGACAAATTTTAGATTATGTAATGGGTTCATGCTTTGAGATTTTCTTAGGTGTATTTATAATGAAAGGAACCAATTATACTTCAGGTAAGAGACATATACATTGTTCTTGGGGTGTACAACCAATTGATTTGGTGTGACCCAATGATCATTGGGATATTATAGTGTTTTTAGTAAACGAGAACATGAGTGTTTCAAGGTTATGAGTGTGGTCACTGACTATGGAACATATCTGTTGGGAATATAGTGCTGTGGTGAAGGATAATTGATATAACTAGTCAATGGAATCAGAGATAATGGATATCCAATGGTGGCGAGAGAAATATGAAATTATTATGGAAATTATTATTGTTTCACCTACCTTTCGAATAATGTGATGGAATCATACAACACTGATTAATTTGGGATAAATCAAGGTGTTTCAATGTATCTTTTATGAAGTGTATCAATTGGGATCTATGTCTTTGTAAAAATTCCCAAAATTCTCCTTTAAAATGATTCAAGTGTTTTGAAATTTTTCTTAGAGGTATGTCACTCATTTTAAAGGATTAAGATTGTTGGGTCATGATGTTGTCTTGAATGCTTAAAAAAGGAATTGTGCTTTTGTGAAAGAGTGATTGGAATTGATTAATTTATTTTAAAGGGGTGTGTTATTTTGAAGAGGAATTTGTGTAAATGATTGGTTTTTTAATGGGATTTCAAGTGTGATTTTTTAATTAGTTTTCAAAGGACATTTTAACTGTATTTTTTACATAATCTTTTAAGTTTAGATTTTTATAGAGTTAGGAAAACCATTACATTATATCAAAATTTTTTTTTATTTTTTTTGTGAAATAATAATATCACCAAATCAAATAGGATGGATATGAATAAATATTGGATGGATGCTAAACATTGGACAACAGAGTATAAAGATGAAGCGAAAGAGTTTATCATGTTTGCAAAATATCATGCATATAACCCATATCAAATATTTTTTCTATGTTTATGCTATTATTATTCAAGAGAAGTTAGTCTAGAGGAGTTGGAAGAACACTTAATTTTTCAAGGAATAGATCAAAGTTATAAATGTTTGAATAAACACGAGGAAAAATAGAATGTAGCTAGTGGATGGGATAACAATTAATTTTTTGGATCATCTTATCTGATTACAAGGGTGGACAACGAAGTAGAACATTTCGAGGACATGAATGTATATGTGAATAATGATGAGGATCATATTGAGGAAATGACAAGGACAGTTAAAGATGAAATTTGGGATTTCCCAAAATTGTTTCAGCAGTTAAGGAGTTGTGAAAAGACACCTTTGTATAGTGGTTTCCCTAAATATACATCATTATCAACCGTACTAAAGATGTATAATTTTAAATCAAGAAATGGATGGAGTGACACCAATTTTACAGAATTACTTTCTCTCTTGAGTGACATGATCCCAGAAGATAATGAGCTCTAGATCTGAACATGCGACGCCCTATATTTGATGTGTATGTTCTATGAATGAATACATTACAGACCAAATGTTTGTATACTTTTTTGAAAGATCCAAAAATCACTTAGAGAATACCCAATGTTTGGTGATTTTTTAAACAAGAAAGAAAAATCCAGTCCTATGAAATTTGTATGGAACTTTACAATCATTACAAGGTTTAGGAGCCTATATAGAAGTGAGTAGACCATAGGTAAATTGACATGTGGAATGAAAATAGAATAAATAAATATGGGAAACTACATTACCCAGCTGACTCTCGTTAGTGGAGGAGAATCAATCATGAGTATCATGATTTTGAAAATGAGCTGAGAAACCTTCATCTTGGGTTATCTATAGATGGAGTGAATCCTTTTGGTTTTCAAAGCAGCACTCACAGTACATGGATGGTTATGTTGGTAAATTATAACATTCCACCGTGGTTATGCATGAAACAAAAACACATCATGCTGTCTATCCTTATATTAGGATCAAAACAACTAGGTAATGATATTAATGTTTTGTTAGATCTATTGATTGAATATTTGAAATTATTTTGGGATTAAGGTCTTATGTTGTATGATGCTTATAAAAATGAAAATATAACATTGAGATCCATATTGTATGGAACAATAAATGACTTTCCTACTTATGTAATATTTTTAGATGTATAACTAAAGGAAGTTTTGGGTGTCCCATCTGTGAATAAGGTACATAGTCAATTCGGTTGAAACATTCCTTGAAAATCATGTTTCTCAGACATTGTATATTTCTAACCCAACGAAATAAGAACTGATCTTGGAAGAAATCATTTTATGTAAGTTCAGAAGAACATACAACACCATATCCATTAGCAGGTGATCAATTGTTTTAGAAAGTAAAATATGTGGAAACTACTTTTGGAAAACCATTTTTGAAAAACCTTAAAAAATAGTTGGAAGAAGAGATCAGTTTTTTTAATTTACATACTGAAATTGTATGTCCATCAGAAATTTTCAATATGTTATGCATGTTGAAAAAAATGAATGTGATAGTGTCATAGGCACATTGCTAAATGCACCCAAAAAAACAAAAGATGGAAATAATGCTAGGCTGGACATGGTTGGCATGGGAATACGAGAAGATTTGGCACCAATGATTGGTGAAAAATGAACTCTTCTTACTCCAACTACTTACACTCTTTCCAATTAAGAGAAATAACAATTTTAAAACATCTTTAATGATGTAAAGGTTCTATAGGGGTATTCACTGAATATCAAGAACATCGTGTCAATGACCGATTTGAAGGTAAAGGGTCTGGAATCACATTAATGGAACGTTTTGGTACAAGATCTAATTACTATATCATTAGATTTCCTTTTTCCCAAGAATTTCCATTATATATTAAATAATATCTATTTCTTAGTCAAATCTATATACAATAAAGTTATATGGCTGAATAAATTGAGAGTATGGAAAGAGAAATTGCTGTCATATTATGTGAATTGGAAATGTTTTTCCCACAAAAATTCTTTGATTTGATGGTTTATTTGATGGTTTACTTGGTCTGAGAGATTCAACTATGTTTTCCTATACACTATAGATGGTTGTACCCCATTGAATGGTATATGGAGATTTTGAAAGGGAGTGTCAAAAACTGAAGTTGGCTAGAGGGTTGTATTTTTGGCGAGATATATTGTTGAGGAAGTCATTGAATTATGTACTGAATACCAATATAGTGTCTAAATAATTGGTCTATAAAAATATCGTCACACTGGGTAGCTTGTGGTTGAAGGAATTTTTGGAAGAGAGGTTGTCACAATCAATATTATAGATCGGGAGCAGTCCCACCTTTACATTTTTCATAACAGTTTAGAGGTTGACCCATATGTCAAAACCCACAAATAAATTCTTAGGGATTTTAATCCATCAAGGAATGAAAAATGGATATCAAATACGCTTAATAAATAGTTTATAGTATGGTTTCAAGACCACAAATTTACGGAGTCATATGAAAATCTAAACTCAATTTCCGAATGACTTTGATGGCTGGATAGACGAACAAGTGTGTATGAATTATCGTATAATGCTTATGAAATTAATGGTTATACGTTATATACAAATGAACATTGTAAAGTCATTACCATACAGAATAGTGGAGTTACACTTGTGGCTGAAGCAATTCATGTTTCTAGTGCTAAGGACAAAAATCCAATTTATGTGAATATATCATACATTGGCATCATCAAACAAATATGGGAGTTGTATTATACAAACTTTCAATTGATAACTTTCCAATGCAAGTGGTTTGATAACAAGAGTAATGTTAAAATAAATGAGATGGGATTCATGAATGTTGATTTTAGTAAGGAAGGGTACAAAGATGAACCATTTATGATGGAATCATAGAGAGTATAGGTATTTTATGTTATAGATCCTGCAAACCAAAATTGGTCAACTATTTTGTTATTAACCAAAAACCACTTAACAGTCAAATGAAAATTCCATGTAGGATGACCCTTTAATTGAGACATTGTAATCATTTCACAGTGGTCCCAATGTAGACGATGTTTTTTATGTTCGAGGAGACCACAATGAAAGGATTTGGATAGTTGATAGAGTGGTCAAATCCCTTTAGCATTAAAAAAAGTGAGTTTAATAATCAGGTAATATTTTTTTTGTAATATAAATTATGTCACCTTATGTTATTATCTGTTCATTGATACTTTTAAGTGATCTAAATTGAATGTTAAAAAACATATACAGATAATTACTTCTGCACATGATGAGGCTCCCAAACCCAAGGCACAATGGGTCTCTCAACCTGCTACTTCTCAAACTATAGAGGAACAATAGGTGTTTTTACCAGATGATTCTCATAGAGTAGAGGAACACCATGTTTCTCAACCTATTACTATTGCTGCTCCTAGTGTAGAGGTACAACCACTATCCACACATGCCAATGCTAGCACTCCAGTGGAATATATTGATGATGTTAAAATTGAGGGAATGGTAGGCAATGAAACACGAATAGCGTAGAAAAAATAGCAGTGCCATAGTTTGATGGTGTTTGAAAAAATCATAAAGGAAAAAGAGAAAAGCGTCAAATACAAGGTCAGATGGAATAAATGGGGCTAGCATGTTAATACCAACAAGGCCATGTTTAGTAGTTACATTGGAATCGTTACTCGACAACGTGTGCCAATTGATGTTCAGTCGTGGAACTATGTTATCACCGGGCTCAAGACACTAATATGGGGAGATATTATGGTTACATTATGATATAATTTCTTTTATTTAGTAAAAAATAAAACCATGAAATGTTGAATTACTCTTCATTATCCATTTTAGTGTGCATTTATAGTGGATGACTTACACAAGAACTATGTATTAAGAGTTTATGGAAGGATTCATTGAGGATTTCACACAATTGTAACGAGTTGTTATCTTAAATATGATGAAGGGAAAATAAAATCACACCCACCTCTTATTTATACAGACCTGATAGCCCAAGGAGTGTGGGATGTGTTTACTAGCCATCGTGCGGAGTATTATTTTCAGGTATATTATGTTTCGTAATATGTTATTGGATAATACATGTATTCATCACTTTGGTTGAAAGTTTTTTATTTATGAAACAAAAATTGAGTTTTGAAAATAAGGAATGATTAGAAAAACTAGCATACCACTAATGTAAATCAATAATGGGGTATTCTTCACATGAAAAAAATTGGTACGCATTTTAAATCTACTGTAATACTTTTATGTGACATAAAACTACACCATAACTATGTTACTCTATTTATATGTAGATTGATGAATCCAAATCCAAAGTCACTTCAATCCCAAACCATGTGATATGGGAGGAGGTTTGTGTAAATAAATATGGGATACTAATAGATGAAAGAACACAAAATGTGATGAAAACATGTGTAAGTATGACGTAATAAATATTAGTTTTTATTTAAATCAATGTTACATAATAGTGATAACTTATTTTCTTATATTTTCTATATGACATAGTCATAGGAATTAAAAACATCTAGACCAGATGTAGACATACTTTTGGTGGCCTCAAAGTAGCCAAAAAAGTATGGCTACATCAGATGTAAGGGTTTTTGTGTGACACCTCGTACATATTTTGAGAAAAATCCAGAAGGATGATGAAAGTGAAGAAATAAAAATGATGATATAATGAATATCTATCCTTTAAGAACATATGTAATTTAAAAGAGAGTTCATGGAAAATTTCATGGCAGGGGGGATGAAGAAGAAACAACTGAAGAACAACTAGTGCATGAAGATCCCTCCCAACCTCTACTAGATTTGATGTGAACCATTTCCCTCAAAAACCTATCTTAGCTAAGGTAATAAATGTTCTAATAACTGTTTATATGAATTTTGAATTTAATAGACAATAATACATTTCTTATATTGATATAATACAAGATGAAAATGGCTATGATTTATATCTATCAACACCCAACCATCGCCTTGCAGTGAGGGGTACGATGTTCAATATCCCGAACACCATGATACACAACAGACCAATTCCAAAAAATCATTTCAAAGTGTTGATTAATGTATCCCATGAATTGAGAACCTGTCTACCTATTCCAAATGATGATAAAGATATCCATAAGGTTGAAAAAGATATTATAAAATTCATCACATGGTCGTCCTAACTTGTAAAAAAACATGTCGACAATGATCTATTCATTTAAAAATTATTTTTCATGATAATCCTTTAACATTTAATGAAAAAAGGACTGAAGCAATGAATTTTATTACAAATAGACACAATAAATGGTGTGAAAAGAAAGAACAGCTCAAAACCATCTCATGGATTGACCAACCAATAAAAATTATCTATTATAAGCACCCTAAGCCTACCCATTACATATACTCATTTGTTATCATTGTAGGCTCATGTGGATATGAATTTGAAAGACGGTGGTGCTTATAATTTTTTTTTGATGAAAATATATATTGAGGTGAATATCCATATTTCATTAGATTTGAAAATGTAAGTGAAATCCTAACACATGATTAGCTAGGAGGATAAGTTGTAAATGTATACATGAGGTATGTTTTCATGATTTGATTTTTCAAAAGATGATATACTATGATAATTATGACTAAATAAATATTTTTTTTTGAATGAATATATATGAAAAACAATTGAAGGGATTTCCTCATGAAAAACATTTGGACTCATTCATCCCCATGTCACCTGTACATAACAAAAAAAAACTCAAATCAGAGAATGAGGGTGAAACAGTGGTGGGCCTGCTCAAATCATTTTACAATAAAATTATAGATAAAATACATTTCTTAATACCAATGATATAGGGTTAAAACTATACAACTTAATTATATCAAATATATTTTAATATATTTCATTACATATTCATTTTTTTTTGGATGCATTGGATGCTCATTGTAGTCAATTTGGATACCTGAACTATTTATTTCTTGGATTCAATGCTTGGATTTCGAACAAACCGACCACACATGATGGAGTTTTTCAATTTGTAATACACTAATTATAAAAATTTAGAACTAATCATCTAGTTATATTATTTTTATTATCTTTTAATGCAGATCTTGTTATAAATGGTCGGTGTGTGAATATCGCCTACATCATGGAATGAGGCGAGGGAAAAAATACAAGAAACATCATAAGTACTAATAATTGATAAGTATTTGGGTATATATAATAATATTTCACTATGCAAACACATATAAAAAAATTACTTATCCTTCTCAATATTTTTGCAGTGTCTGAAACAAAAAAATGGAAAAGAATATGGTTATTATGTTTTTAAATTTATGAAAGAGATCATATTCCATGAACAATCCAACATCCCTAAAGAGGAATTTTTGAAGATAATTACTATTTAATTTAAAATATTTATTTATCCTTTTTTTATTTATACATTTTCAGTACTACCAGTATTGTTGAAAAGACTCTTATTCACTAGATGATATAGTTTTGTTTAGAAATTATTGGGCAATATACTTGATGGAAGAATATACACAAATAGCATGAATATCTGACCAGTATAACTCTATGTTTCTAGTTTTATTTAAAATTTTCAGTATTTTTTGTAAATATAATAAGTGATATATTGAAAACTAATAAAATTATTTATGATTGGTTTGATACTTTAGAAAAATGATCCATAAGTTATTTGTGATGTGTAGGAATCGACCAAACCAAAATCCAATTCATGGTGTGACCATTATGAGTTTAAGTGTGTATTTTTTTGTTAAATTAACAGTAAATTTAGCAAAAATAAAAAGTGACTTTCTAAAAGCTTATAAAACACATTCAGATTGTTTTGATACTTTAGGAAAATGATCTCTCCGTCATTTTTGATGTGTAGGAATCAACCACACCTCAATCTAACAAATGGTGTAACAGATATGACTAAAAGTGTCTATTATCGTTTTAAAATTTGCATTTTAGATCAAAATGTGGAACTCACTATAAACCTGAAAAACTCACTATGATTATCTTCATAATTTAGGAAAATAATTCATATGTTCTTTGTGACGTGTATGAAGCAATATCTTGTCAAAATGATGCACGATGCGACCGATATGACTCAAAATGTGTGTTTGCAGTTTGAAATGATATTTTAGTAAAGAAACACAACAGTCATACTTAAAAAATGAGAAAAACATTCATATTGTTTTGATACTTTAGGAAAATGATATATATGTTATTTTTGATGTGAAAGAATCAAACACACCTCAATCAGATGCACTGTGTGACTGGTATAGCTCAAAGAGTCTCTTTTTATTTCAAATTGACATTAATTTTAGTAAAAAACACAAAAGGAATACTAGAAAATGAGAAATCACATTCAGATTTTTTTATAATTTAGGAAAATGACCCATGAGTCATTTTTTATCTGGAAGATTCTACCCCACCTCTATATAGTGAATGATGTGTCTGGTATAAATCCAAATGTGTCTTTTTATTTAAAATTGAAATTCATTTAAGTAAAAATAAAAATTGAAACATTGCAAACTAAGAAAACGCATTAGGATTATTTTGATACTTTCTGAAAATGACCGATGAGTCATTTTTTCCTTGTAGGAATCAATCGCACCTCAATCCAACACATAGTTTGGCCGATATAAATAAAATTTTCTGTTATTAGTTTAAAATTTACATTTAGCTCCAAATGTATCAATCACTAAAAACCAAGAAAACACTTTATGATTGTGTTCATAATTTAAGACAATGGTTCTTAAGTCCTTTATGATGTGTATAAATTAGTCTTACATCAAATTGATGCATGATGTGACCGATATGACTCAAAAAGAATGTTTCTGTTTTGAAATGATATTTAAAAAAAACACAACTAACACACTAAAAACCAAGAAAATGAAATTGCATTGTTTTGATACCTTAGAAAAATGATCCATGAGTCATTTGTGATGTATAGGAATCAACCACACCTCAGTCTAATGAATGATGTGATTGGTATAAATCCAAATGTGTTTTTATTTAAAATTGACATTAATTTTAGTAGAAAGAACAAGTGACATACTAAAAACCAAGAAAATGTATTCAGATTGTTTTGATACTTTAATAAAACGATCCATGAGTCATTTTTGATGTGTAAGAATCAACCACACCTCAATATGATGAACAGTGAGACTATTTTGACTAAAAGTGTCCGTTATCAGTTTAAAATTGACATTTTATTTCAAAATGTTTCAATCACTGAAAACCAATAAAATGACCTCTGATTGTCTTCATAATTTAGGAGGGTGATTCATAAGTTCTTTTTGATGTATATAAAGTTATATCACCTCAAACTGATGCACAATGCGAATGGTATAACTCAAAATGTGTGTTTTTGATTTGAAATGATATGTTAGTAAAAAACACAATTATTATAATAAAAACCAATCAAAACCATTTGTATTGTTTAGATACTTTATAACAATGACCCATAAGTCATTTGTGATGTGTAGAAGTCAACCACACATCAATATGATGAACTATGTTACCGGTATAAATCCATATGTCATTTAAATTGGATATTACTTTTAGTAAAAAACAAAGGGACATACTCAATACTAAGAGAACTCATTCAGATTGTTTTGATATTTTAGGACAATAACCCATAACTCATTTTTGACGTGTATGAATCAACCCCATCTCAATACGATACATAGTGTGACCTGTATAACTCCAAATGGTTCTTTTTTATTAAAAAATCATATTTTAAAACTATATTATTTCATTTTAATTTTTAATTTATTTCTTTATAGTATTACTAACCTAATATTTGTTTTATTATATAGGTGGATAGTTTTTATGGAGTTGGGATGATTTTTTTGGTAAATAATAACATGGGATTTTTTTGACAGGGGATCACATATGTTAAAGGATGAAAAATTAATGTTTTTAAAAATTTGTTGGATCATTATAAATTTAATTATATAAAACATTGTGTAAAATGTATATAGCATTGTTTTCCAAACCCTTGTATGAATTGTTTTGTTATTGTGTGCATCATGTAGGTGGTGTGTGTGTTTACTGTGTAGGTGATGCTAGTTGTGTTGTTATATAAACATCACATCATTGAAATCTAGGCCTTTATCAGCTCTATTTAGAGTTCTGATAAAGACCCACTTTATCAGTTCTATTTCGAGCGCTGATAAAGGCCCCTTTTATCAGTTCTAATTAAAGCACAACTAAAGTGGTTATTTATTTATGTTGAAAATAGTTCTGATAATACGTGTCCTTTATCTATGATAAAATCTTTTTGATAAGGGGGGGGGACTTTATCAACTTTTTTTAGTGTGGATAAAGGTCACCCTCTATCAGTTCTTTTTTAGCACTATTAAAGGTGACCCCCTTTATCTTTGCTGAGATTAACAGTGTTTTTCTAGCACTGTTAAAAGAGTTTTCTATCACTTTTAGAAGAACTATCTATAGTAGTGAAAGGACTTGGTTGTGTCCTTATGCATGATTATAATGTTATTGAATATGAATCAAGATATTTGAAGACTCATGAAAAAAATTACCCCATTCATGATCTTGAGTTAGTAGCCGTAATCTTTTCTATGAAGATATGAAGAAACTATCTCTATGGTGAAATACATGAGTTATATAAGAATTATAATAGTTTGAAATACATATTTACACATAAATAACTCAACATGAGGCAAATATGATGGCTTTAGTACTCAAAGATTACGATTTCTGAATAAACTATCACTCAGGAAAATAAAATAAGGTAGAAGATGCATTAAGAATGAAATATCATGGAATTATGACTCATATAAGGATTATGAGAGATCTTATGTTCATGGATTTAGTAAATATATATATTAATTTTATTAAGGAATGGGAGTAACAAATTATTTTTTAAATCATTGTGAAACCATTTTTATTATAAAAGTTAAAAATCTATAAATATATTGATGAGAATTTTCGTAATAAAATTGATGAATTGAATGATGGAAAACTAGAAGGTTTTTTTTGTGGAGATGGTGTTATGAAATTTATAAAAATAATATATGCTGCATCAATAACTAAGATAAAAAGGGAACAATTGGATGATTCTCGTAACTAAAATTTTTCTATACACCATGATAGTACCATGATGTATAGGTATCTGATGAATTTTTTTGGTGGGATAATAAGAAGCAAGAAATTGCTGAATTTGTTTCAAGTTTCCTAGTTTATCAATAATTGAAGGATTAGAGACATCATACTATAGTATTTATGAAACATATACCTATTCTCATTTGGAAGTGGGATGACATTGCTATGGACTTCATGACTGTATTTCCAAAGACCCCTGGAAAGAATCAGACAACATGGGTTATTATTAATTTCTTTACCAAGTCGGTACATTTTCATGATATGAGATAAGATTTACCTCCTAAACACCTAGATAGACTATATATTAATTATTTTTTAATAATTCATGGTGCACCTCTATCAACTATGTTTGATTGAGATCCCCATTTTCTATCAAAATTTTGGAAGCGTCTTCAGAAGGATCTAGATACTGAGCTGCATTTGAGCACCACCTACCATCCTCAAACTGATGTATAGACTAAATGGACTAATTAAATAATAAAAGACATGTTGAGATCATTATTAATCTATTATCAAGGTATTATATATTATTATTTAACTCTGGTAGAGTTTTCCTATAATAATAGTTTCCATTCAAGTATTCAAATGGCACAATATAAAGCATTATATTGAAATTAATTTAGAACTCCATATTTATGGGATGATGTTGGTGAGATTAAACTTGTATGCCTAGAACTTTTTGAAGATACAATGGTAAAGGTAGAGACAATTCATGATCATATTAAAGCATCTCAATATAGGAAAAATAGATGTACTGATAACTGGAGTAAGGATTTTGAATTTCAAGCGGTAGAACATGTATTTATGAAAGTATTCCCATGGAAGGGTTTCATAAGGTTCAGTATAAAGGGGAAACTGATCCCCAGGTAAATTATACCATTATATATTCTATAAATAATTAGATCTGTGGCTAATAAATTTTCAATTCTTCCAAGTCTATCCAGAGAAAATAATTTATTCCACATTTCATTGTTAAAGAAGTATATGCGAAACCCACCACATTTACTAATCTATGAAGAAATAGAACTAGAACTAGATGTATCTTAATATGAAGATAGTATTGAGATTCTTGAAACTAGAGATCAAGTGTTGAACAATTGGATTACTCGAATGGTAATGGTTCTTTGGAGAAACAATAAAATAGAATTAGCAACTTGGGAACCTGAGGATGTTATGAAGGAGAACCACTTTCATCTGTTTGGAAGGTAATATTGATGAAAATTTTGAGGATGTAATTTTTTAAGGAGGTAAGAACATAACACCCTAATAATTTGTGGTATTCCTCTTTTTAATTTTTTTTATTTTCATCGATAACTTAAATTGCACGAAACACTGAGCTTAAACGAACCACAATATATTATTAATATTATTATGTAATATGATAGTTATCGCATAGCCCTAGGAATAATGGGTATGAATATAATAAAATAATTTATAAAAATATATGGTTTAATTAATTGGTTACAATTTTATTATAAATTAATATAAAAATAAATTTAATATAATGGAAGTAATTTTTTGAAAAAAAAACAATTATTATGCACTAAAGGAGTTTTACCATAATAAATTAAATTAATTACTCTTAGTGAATTATCATACTGAAAATTATATATATTATATCTCCAATAAAGTATTTTTATATTCATCTAATAGATTTGATAGACATAAAATGAGAATAAATCAAATTTCATGCATACAAAGTTGTATTTTTCTAATGGTAGTTTTGAATCCTTTCAAGGGAGCACTAGTTTTTAATTGTTTTGACACTATTAATACTATTTTTTGGAAAAATAAATTTCATTTTATAAATTTTAATGTCAAAATCATCTTAGGTTAAAGTTTTGATATTTATCTTAAAATATGTATTTTCTAGTGAATAGTAAAAAATACTGATTTTTATAAATCTGTTTTTCTTTTCAATTTACCAATCGAATTTGAAACTAAATTCAGAAAAATATTTGTTTAGAATTAAAAAAATGGATTCCATATTTTTATTTTTAAGCTTCATATTTAGTAATTATTTTTCTTCAATGTTTGGTCAAAATAAATAGTAACCATGGTAAAATTTATCAACTCGATAAAGGGTAAATTGGATTAACTTAGGTTAAATCTAAGTGATAATTTCCTAATTATTCTTCATAGTTATTATTTTATGGAGTGGATGAGTCCTTAACACCAAAATATCGTATTTTTATTATTTAATGGACAGTTTTCTATGTATACCTCTTATATATTTTTTAAGTCAAAGATAGTTACAAAATGCCAATCTCGTTGTTTTTAATATCTCTTTTGTGTCCAAATTGTGAAAAAGTAAAATATTAATGAGAATAAATTTTTTATACTGATACTAATGAAATTACATCAATCTTGTAAATTTTTTTTAGTTTTTATTTATTATATAATTACCTTAAATTATTTTTCAATGCTAAACCAGTATTTATTAAATCAACAATAAAAATAAAATAATTTATTTAAAAAATATTAATTTTAATATATTTTGTATGATTTAATATTTATAATAAAATTTATAGATACATAAAATATATTAGATATTTTGAAAGCATTATATTTTAATCCCCCCTTTGTATTGTTGTACTTGAAGTCAAATTAAATGAATTGTAGAAAATTGATATTAATGATAATTTATCAAAATAATAATTTATTAAACAATTTAGAATTCATAAAAATATTATCCTCATCCATGTGAATTGAATATAGTAAAATAAATCATATATTATCCATTTATGAATTATTTTTCTATCTATTGTAATATTATTAAACCTTTATAATTAAAATAATTGTTATCATGCTTATGGTCAGAAATAATTAACGATGAGATTAATAAACAATATAAGGTTTAAAATGACAACTACAATTTTTTAAATTATATTTATTAGTTATATTAAATCCCTATACTATCTTATATTTTAATTAATTTCCATTTGGAGGCATTTTCTATGATAAATGATTTTTTTATAATTTGATCTTTTGAGAAATTCCTCAAGTTCGCCTAACCTCAATTATAATAGGGCACATCTTATTTCACTTATTTAAACCAAATTGATCCATACATATTGAATAAATTTCCCATTTTTCTTATAAAATTTTTTAGTTATGTTCTTGAGATTCTGGTACTTCTAAAATACCTACCTTTATTCCCTTATAAGAAGTCATAATGGAGATCCTTCGTAGAAAATATAATCATCTTTACCGACTCTTCCAAAATTCCTTCTTATTATAATTATTCTTCATAATTTGTTTCCAAGATAAATTATTAAATATAGTATCATATATATATTTAAATTCAATTATGATTATGGGACAACCATATTCCAAGTTTTATCGATCCCATGAAAAATGAAGGCGCCACGCGTAGGTACGTACGTCTTACCGTCTTAATGCTGTGGTGTAATGTGTTTTTAATTACCACATTACTTGGATGGGTATAATAATGAAAATAATTGATTTATATGATAATTATGAAATTATATTCATTTTTTTAAAATTAATCTACCATCCACTTCCTTACCCTTTCACTATTAAACGAATGTTGTCGTCGCTCGTGTGTACGTACAACCTACCATCACCAGGACACGATATGATTCAATATCAATGTTCACAATTCAAGAGTGACTTTAAAAAATGAATATAATGGATAAATATTATATCCATGAACATAACATCATTTTGGATATTAAGGAACTATATCTTATGCACAATAATAGAGACTTACATGACAAAACATGTATAGGAAAATGAGGTAGTTAACACCCAAAAAAAGGGTAATAATGAAATATTATTAAAAAAATGGGTGATAAGATGATATAGGAGGATCATATTATATACCATTAATATAATAATTTTTATGGTATAAATTAATAACAAGATTTAAACAATTATACATGAATTTAAATAATTTACATCAAAAAGGAAGTGTGAGGTAATGGACTTCGTCTCAATTCCACTTTATTAAAGGATATTTTAATATTATGCACCTAATTTATTTTCAATGGTTTATATAGTTACCCTTTTATTTATGATCAAAATTAATTGAATATTTAATTAAATATCCATATTTATTGTATAATGGATATGAATATTTACTAAACCATGTACCTTTTTTACATGCGGTGTTTATATTGAAAGTTAGTTGATTAACTGAGGGAAAAAAGTTAAATCTATATATTTTACTCAATATAGATATTTTTTTTGGAAATGAATATTTATTAATTAATTAAATTGGTCATTTTTATATACAATTAATTCATTTGAAATGTAGACAAGGGTGGGGTGCAATTATAGATATCCCCTCAAGGCATGATTATTCTTATGAGATGAATAAGTTGTTCAAATTTAATATTCTTTACTGATAATGATTTAACTATCTTGTGAATGGTATTTAATGTATAGAAACCATGATGTTAGAGATCATGGTATACAATAATAATCATTTCCTCTAGTAAGAACCCTTTTATTGTTTATCAATGTTATTTTCCCTATGATATTATCCAAGGATTCAGACTGTGCACAAGTTATTACTTAAATGAAAATTGTTTCCAATTATTTACATTTCTACAGTGTTTATTCCATATCCTCTAATGGTAGAAAGTTGATTGATTAAATGGAATTATTTTTCAATTATTTATCATGATATACATTATTTATTCATGATAGCTTCCACTATATGAAACCCTTACTAAGAATTTGAGCTCGCCATTTTATTTGTTCTCTTTCCCCTAGATCTAAAGATGAGATGTTTTATTAAGATTAGTGATTGAAATGTATTTACTTTGATATGTTCCTTGTATAATTACCAATGTAATAATGGTTACATGTATCTATCTTTTTCTCCAAAACAACTAAACTATTTGGTCCTTGAGTATGTGATTCCACATATTTAGTAAAAAGATAATTAAGTAACCACCGACTCTGGATGAATGGAGTTGGGGTTTGTTTCACTTTACGTTTCATTCTATATAAAAATCTATAAAATAAATTAAGTATACTTATCTTATTTTTCAAATACATATATTGTAATGTTAAAGACCTTGCATATTTTCCAATCATTAATTAGAATATTACAATGAAATTATGTGAAACAAAGATGTTCTTACCCCCACAATTCTGAGATAAAAAGGCCCACCTAATGGTTCAATTGGATATAAAGGTTCAGTTAATTGGTCTTTTGAAAAACATATGGATGTACCTCAATGAATGGTATATGAATATTTTGAAAGGGTTTGTCAATAATCAATGTTAGACAGAAGGATGTATTGTAGTATGATATATTGTTGAGGAAGCTATTGAATTCTCTACCAATAGTCAATCAGCTGTTGACATCATTAGTATCCCAAAGTTTCATCACATTAAGTTAATTATGGGTGAAGGGATTTCTGGATGAGATTTTTTTACAATTACCATCACAGTGTATGAGTAAGGTCACGTTTACATTTTATAGAATAATAATGATGTTGATTCATACGTTGAATCCAACAAAAAAATTCATAGACATTTGAATCCCTCAAGGAATGAATGATGCATATAAAATACCCATAATCCTTAGTTTATAGAAAAGTTCCCAAATAAAATCTATAAAAAGTTAATTGAAAATCCAAATTTAATTACATAACAACTTCGACAGCTAGCTAGGGGACCAAATTCAACTATTACATCATATATTGGTTTTGTAATCAATGGGTACATATACTATAAAAATGAACATGATGACTGCTGTATAATGAAAAACAATAGTGTTACACTTGTGGAGGAAGTTATTCACATATTTTGTTCCAAGGAAATAAATCCAATTTTTGTAAATATGTCACATTTAGGCAATATTGAGTAGATATAAAAGTTGAATTATACAATATTTTAAGTGATGATTTCCATTGAAAATGGGTTGAAAATAGGACCATAGTGAAATTTGATTAAATGGGCATTGCAAAAGAAGATTTTGGTATATCATGGGAAAGGAAAAATCCTTTTATAATGGATTCATGATAAATGACTGTATATTATGTCTCATATCCAGTAAAAAATAATTGGCCGATTTTCCCACTAGATATTGACACAACTGTAGGTTCATATAAAAATTCAATCGAGGATGACCCTTTCATTGGTAGATCACAATCAATTCATTTTGTTCCTAATGTATATAATGTTTTATACTATAGAGAGAAATACAAAGAGGGTATTTGAATTCTAGGTAGAGGATCCAAATCTATTAAACCTTTAAAAAAATAATCAGAGTTCAATGAGAATGACAAACTGTTTTTAATACACTATTCTTTTTCCCATAATATTATATGTTCACTATTACATTAACGTAATCAAAGTTTAATGTTTGAATACTGATGTAGATAGTGTATTCTTGTACATGGTAATGCTACTCAATCTATAGAAAAAAAACTATTGATTATGAAACTACAAAATTATTAGGGGATAAACAACATGTTGATTAAAAAAACATGAATGATGCAATATCACAATGTTGAATAAAATTATCAGGGGAAAAAGTCTGGGTATAAAATTTGTGGTTGGTTGGAATCAGTGAGGCCAAAATATTGACCCAAAAAGTCAATGATCATTTGTTATGTTGGTGTGACAACAAGGATGAATGTGCCGATTGAAATAGATTCTTGGTTCTACATCTATAATGTAATGAAGAAAATACTTTTGAAAGAAATAATGGTAATGTTATGATATAATTTTTCTATTTTAATGAATAATTATATAATGAAATATGGATTTAATTCTCATTATTACTTGAAAAGTTCATTTATTTTTGAAAATTTATTTAATAAATATGTATTTATGTCCACTACAAAAGACCATATAGGATTTCATACCCTTTTTTCCAAGATACGTCATATGGATGTTGAGGGGAAAGTAAAGCCCCACCCCATGTAAGTTATGCATGCATTACAAAGTAGGAATTATGTAATTTTTAATCGGTTTTTATGATGAGAAATCATATCAGGTTAATTTTAGTTGATAATATATTATTTTACTTTATTTATTTTATCTAGTTTGACTCATAATTGTTAATTTCTGAAACATAAAAATGGTGCTGAAAAAAATAATGTGAATCAAAACCAATATTCCCTATTTTAATGTTTGGATGTGTTACACTTAACTATAGAAGAAATTGGTTTTCATTTTAAATAAAAAATAATTGTTTTATGTGATATGACACAAAAAATGTTCCTTTTTTTATAAGTATATTGATGAATAAAAATATGAAGTCACTTTCATCCCATAACACGTGCTATGGAAGGAGGTTCACCAAAATAAGGAGGGTGAATAAGTTTATGAAAACAAAAAATTAGTATAGTAAATATGTTTAGGTTCTAAATTATAGTAATTTTTTATTGGTTATAACACTATTACATTAAAATATCTAATTATGTTAATATTTTTTATATGGTTTAGACACAGGAATCGACACCGACCATACCATAAGAAAAACAAGTAGCTTTGAAGTGCCCAAAATAATATGATTTTGTTAGAGGAGTTGGATTTTGAGTTTCTCCTAAAACATATTGTGAGAAGATAAAACCATAACAATATATATATAATATGATGAAAGGATTATAGGCACAAATATATTATTTTCAAGATATTATTTTATGGTCTAGTTTGTCCAACCAATATATGAGAAAGGATTGAAGAGAACTGATGTCAGAACAATGATCCACACATAAAGAACCAAATGACCTTGCTAGCTTTGAAGCTTGTAATTCCTCTTAACTACATACCTAACCTGAGGTAATAAAATTTTCCATTACACTTTCTCTTAAATTTTAATCAAACAACTTATGATAACATTATATTAATAAAATTCTATGGGGTAAATTTATATTTTATTTCTATTTATCAACTCCCATGGAATGACTTTTTGTGAGGGGTATGGTGTATAATATCACATTAGATAATCTATGAAATAGAGAACTCCAAAAATATCAAATGAGGGTAGGTATTGAGGTAGCTCAGGATTTGACCGGTAAGTTTCTTATTCCACTGGATGATCTTGATATTATAGCGGTCAATGATGATATTAGATCTTTTATAACATGGTTATCCAATCTTATAAATATACATGAGGTATTTATTTAACAATCTTTTTTCTTATGAAAAAACTATAACATTTGATGAAAAAATGTGTGAATTGTGGTTTACTATTATAGAGGGATAAAGCTATGGGGGAAATGGAAGGTCACATCAATATAATCTAGTGAATTGAATATGAAATAAAAAGGTCCTTTTAAGTGTACCTTCTCCCCACTATTTTGAGAGAAATGTTTATTATTATTAAAACTTCATGGAGAGACCACATTTAAAAATGAAAATTTGTCTTACATTTGATATTAAAAAGAAATATTCGGAACTTTATTTACATACATATTTGGTCTTGAGAGTATAAACGGGATTATCATGTTTGAATGACTTGGAATCTTAGTTTTGAAAAAATTTATAAAGTATATTTTCATAATACATCTTTCCAAATAGTGATCTAATATGTTCATTAAATTAATAATAACATGTATTTTCTATAGGTGTTTGTATCACAACTATATAAAGGTAAAACAATGAAAATAATGATTTGGAATCATTAATATCTATATCATTTCAACATAGTAATTTTCTTTGGAGAATGAATAAATTGTGAAGAAGAAATATGATCTACACAATGCATTTGAGAAAAAAATAATAGAAGACATGCTATTTTGGAATACAAAAATATTGAGGTAAAAATCTAAAATCCAATAAACTAAAATATATTTTATTTTTTTGTTACTTATTTGTTTTTTTCTTATTTAGGTACCACTTATAATGTGTTATATTAGTTTTAATTGTATAAAATATAAAGAAAATTGTTTATAATTATGTTTTAGATCAAACAAAATGATAAAAGTTTTTATGGGAGCTTTGAGTAATAGATGAATTTTATGTCATTGTAAAGTTTTTAAATATATCATGTTTTTGGGATTGATCATCTAAAATACTCTTTTTTAAGTCATGCAAGATTTTCTAAATTCCTTGTATTATAGTTTCATTTTATCTAGAAAAATTTTATTATAGTTTAATGATATATAACTGGAAAAAATTCCCATTTAGTTGATTTTATCAACATGTTATCTATTTTTTTTAATTAATTTCCACATAATTTTATATAATAATTATTTTGTTAATTTTCATAGAAATCAGGAAGAAATGACTTCAAAAAGATGGATTATTCACTCCTTTACTGTGAACATGCACTCAACAAGGATGATGCACTCATGAAAACGTGAATTCCTACCACTTATTTAGTTATTTTTTTTAAAGATTTTATCTATTATTTTAATGTTAATTTAATTATCATTTTTATCAAAAAATAATTTATTTTTTCACAAATAATTTGGTAATCCAAAATTTTCCTTTAACTATCTATAGTAAGATAGTTTAGAGAGAACATGTTACTTTTAGATGAGGCTTTATAGTTTACATGGGGTTTGCTTTTCCATATATATGAAACATTTCTTTCTTTCTGGTTTGGTGTAGATGATTGGAAAAAAACACCCATCACATACTCAATCAATAGAACCTCAATCTGATATGCAGTGTGCTCAGTATGAATTGTACAGTATGATTGTAGTATATAATTTACATTTCATCTCAAAAAAAACATTATATACTCCAAACTACGAAAAAATTCCAAATGATCTGAACTTCATTGAACTATATCTATATTTTATCAATTAAATTTAGTGATTAAGTAAAACATGGTTGGTTGTTTATTTATGAATATTTCCAATACTTTTTATCTTGTATGGGATTTCTTATATTGATTTATTCATCATAAATTATTTTTCATAGAAGTATGTAATTATTTGTCTCATATCTAGAAAAAGAGTAAAACATTATTCATTAATGATCTCATCATGATTGACCCCTTTCTACTTATTCCCTCCATGTTCATCAATTTATAGTGCATTGAAATTCTGAATTATACCCAGCAAGTTATCTAACTTTATTTCACATGTCTTAATTAAACCCTATTTTTTATATATGTTACCTATGATCAAGGAACTGATTTAATGGTGGATATCATAATAGTACTTATTTGTTTCCATAGGAACAAAGTGAACATGACTAGATTAGTTTTAGGACACTATATATATTACAATCTAAGAGTTTAAGAGGGATATGATACTAATTTTATTTGTGATGTGTAGGTATTAGACACACCTCAATAGGACATATGGTGTGACCATTAGTCTCTAAGTGTGTATTTTTATTTATAATAGACATTAATTTTAATAAAAAACACAACCGACATACTCTAAACCAAGAAAAAACATTCAGTTTGTCTCAATATGTTAGGGAAATGATCCATATGTCATTTAAGACTTATAAGTATCAATCATACCACAATATGATGCGCAGTGTTCCTGGTATGAATCCCGGTTACTTTTTATTTATAACTAACATTACTTTTAGAAGAAAATAATAGTGACGTACTCAATACTGATTAGATGTATTCTTATTATTTTTATACTTTACAAAAATGATATATATATAATTTATGATGTGTAGGAATTAATCACACCACAATCCAATACACGGTGTGCTCAGTATGACTCAAAGTGTCTATTACAAGTTTGAAACTCACATTTTAGTTCAAATTTTTTTAATCACTAAAAACCAAGAAAATGAGATCAAATTGGCATGATAATTTAAGAAAACAATTTAAATAATATTTATGATGTGTAGGAATCATTATCATGTCAAACCAACAGTCTATGTTACCTGTATGACTCAAAGTGTTTGTTTCCAATTTAAAATGGCATTTTAGTAAAGAAGAAAGGGGACATACTCAAAACTAGGAAAAAAAGTTAGAATGTGTTGATACATTTAAAAAATGGTCCATAATTCATTTATAACATGTCGAAATCAGCTACACCTCAATCCAATTATGACATGTAGGAATTAACCTCACCTCAATCTAATGAACGGTGTTCCTAGAATGACTCAAAGTGTGTTTTTACTTTAAATTTACATTAATTTTTGTAAAAAAGATAAGTTACATACTCAAAACTAGGAAAAAATAGAATTGTTTTGATACATTAGGAAAATGGTCCATAATACATTTTTGATGTTTATGAACTGGCCTCAACTCAATCTGATACACAATGTTCCTGATATGAATCAAAGTGTCTGATAGCGGTTTAAAATCGATATTTTAGATCAAAAATATTCACACACTAAAAACCAAAAAAGGAACTCGTACTGTATTTATAATTTATAAAAATGATCCTTATATAATATTTGATGTATATGAATCAATATGACATAAAACCAACTGAATATGTGACAAGTATGACTCAAAGTGGTTTATTCTAGTTTAAAATGTAATTTTAATAAAAAAAGACAAGTGACATACTCAAAACAAATAAAACACATTTATATTGTTTTGATAATTTGGGAAAATTATATATATATTATTATTTTTTAGTTTCAATCATCCAATACTAAATCTGATACATGGTGTGACTATCATGACTCAAAGTGAAAGTTTTTATTTAAAACTGACATAATTATAGTAAAAATGGCATGTGAAATACTCAAAACTGAGAAAATGTATTCATATTGTGTTGATCCATTATAAAAATGATATATATGTCATTTTTTATGTGTATAAATCATATTCAATATAATTTGACACACAGTGTGTCTTGTATGACTCCATGTATGTCTTTTTATTTAAAATTGACATTAATTTTTGTAAAAAAGAAAATAAAAATACTCAAAAACTTGGGAAAACATTATGATTGTGTTCATAATTTAGTAAAATTATCCATAAATAAATTTTTATGTGTATGAATTATCTAGAACTCAATTTGATACATGATGTACCCAGTATGAATCAATATCTCTGTTATCAGTTTAAAATTTATATTTGAGTTCAAATAGTGTCACTCACTAAAAAACTAGAAAACACACATGTTTTTTCATTATAATTTAGGAAAACAATTCACAAGACAATTATGATGTGTAGGAATCAGGGCCACATCAAATTGACACACGATGTGACTGGTATGAATTAAAGTGCATGTTTCCATTTTATAATGAATTTTTCATAAAACAAGACAAGTGACATTAACAAAATCAATAAAAACATTCAGATTGTTTTGATTCTTTAAGAAAAATATCCATATGTCATTTTTAATGTTTAAGAATAATTTTCACCTCTATAAAACATAAATTATGACTGGTATGACTCCAGGTTCATTTTTTTATTTAAAATTGAAATTAATTTTTGTAAAAAAGACTAGAGAAATGCTCAAAACTGAGAAAACCCATTAGTATTGTTTTGATACATTATAAAAATGATACATAAGTCATTTTTGAGTTGTAGTAATTTTCCACACCTAAATATGATACACAATGAATCTGGTATGACTCAAAGAGTCAATTATCAGTTTAAAATTAACATTTTAGTAAAAAAAGTGTCACTTACTCAAAACAAATCAAATGCACTCTGATTATATTGATAATTCAGGAAAATAATTAATAATTAATTTTTGACAAGTAAGAATCATTCACACATTAAACTGACACACAATTTGACTGGTATGACTCAATGTGTTTGTTTTTTGTTTAAATTGACATTTTAGTAAAAGACATAAGTGACATACTCAAAAACAAGAAAACACGTCCAGATTGTTTTGATACGTTTCAAATAGAAACCATAAGTCATTTTTTATGTGTAGGAATTAGATTAACCTCAATTTGACACATGGTTTGAGCAGTATGCCTCTAAGTGTGTGTTTTCAATATATAAGTGCTATTTTATTTTAAAATATGCATACATCACCCAAACCAATAAAAAAATCTCTTTTTTTCATCTTTTCATCTTCTATTTATTAATTAATTTCATTATCATGATTTTCTTATTATTATTTAGTTTATTTTCATAGGGATAATTATTTATGATTGACAAGAAATTAAGTGATGTTCAAGAATCAACAATAACTCAATCTTATATACAATGTTCTTAGTATGACTCAATGTTTAGTTTAAAATTTTAACAAAAAATTAAAACTTTCTATTTAATTCATTTTTTTATAGTTTTTCTAACATAAGATTTTTTTCTTATATAGTTGTATTCTTTTTTCTCAATATGGGATGGTTTGTTCAGTAATATCATGAGTGTGGGTAAAAGGGAAAACACAAATAAACATCGATGTTTTTAAATGTTTTTGATAAATTATACTTACTCAAGTAATTATGTAAACCATTGTTTGAAATGTGTATGATATTGTGTTTTTTATTTTATTTTTGTTGTATATTTGATATCATTTATAATTTATATTATACCTTTGTTCTATTTATGGTGCTATCTGTATTGTACTTGTGATATTTTTGGGGCTGTAGTATGCTATAATGTTAGAATCACATTACAGTATGCCACTTAATTAGGGATTCTGAAATCACTGATTAAGGTTACATTGATCAATGCTTCTACAAGCACTAATGAAGGGTCCCTTAATCATCACTTCTACAAGTGCTAATAAAGTGACCCTTTATATGTGATCCTGAAAGTTCTGATAAAGGGTTCCTTTATGAGTTCTAAATAAAAATTCTGATAAATAAGGTCCCTTATTAGAGATTTTCTACCACTAATAAAACCCTTTGGATATTAACAGTGCTCCTACGGTTGGTGATTTTCTAGCATTACAAAAGGAACATTTTAGCACTGTTAGAGGCATGTTTTGTTTTAGTGTTTTAGTTTCTATATCATTTAAACTAACCATATGGTAAAAAATCATTTATTTGTAATCTATTAAAATTATTATAATCCATAAAGTTATCTAAACAATTTTTGGATACCATCAATAAGGACATAGTTGTAAACAATACATATTCTACTAATTTTAAACTATAATATACAATTTTACAATCCCTATGTTTTTTTATATTTATAATATTATATAATTAGAACTAAATGCAACATGTTAAACCCATACATTACAAGTGGAAACTTATACTTAGTATCAATTTATTCTATAAAAAAAGAAAAAAACCTGGTTTCTATTAATGAAAAATCATCATAATTTTCCCGTTGATCTCATTATTGTCCCTAATCTTCCTTAAACCCTAAGAAAAAAGTTTAAAACATAATATGTTATGAACCCCCTTTTTAAAGATGAAGGAGGGATAAAAAAGTTCCTCATCCTTCCTTCCTCAAGATGAAAGTGGAATAATGATCCCCAGGTCCCGCCCTCAATAAGCCCTAGAGCAGCAACTATTACAAAGGGTATAGAATCTCACATAATATGGAAGAAATTACCATTTTTATAGAACAAGATTAGGAGATTAGATGGTAAATCCCAAGTGACTACAAATACTAAAAGTAAAAGTAAAGTCAAAATCCATTCCCAAATTCATGTTCAAAAGTAAAGATGATACAAGGTACAACAAAACTCCAAGGTATAGTACAAAAGGATAATAGCCTAAGAAGCAACAACAACTAATCTTCATGCCCGATCTAGTGAAGTCTAGCATGGTCTTTAATGTTCACCTAGAAACTAGAAAACAATTTTATGTGTGTCGATTGAACATACGAGTATACTCAGTAGGGAAACTAAATCTACCCTTGCACAAGTGGGGGAACATACTAATGTCCATGTGAGAAAAAACAGAACCTCAAAGCACCTACCGGGAAATAATAACCACCAAGTCTCCATAAGGTACACTCAAACAATATCACTATTGAAGTAATGTAACAGTATAAGCAATCAACATTTGGGTACCCCACACCACTTTTCCACTAGTTAAATACTCATACCTAATGGATAATGTATTAACACTACCACTATTACCATACGTATTCCCACTTCCACAACCTACCCGCACAAACTTGGGCCTCAAATCACACACAACCCCACCAGTAGACACCTGGGCCACAACAACCATGCCTCTCACCCGAAGACACCTGGGCCTCATCCCGAAGACACTTAGGATAACAATACTAGCCCGCAAACACCTTGGCGTATCATCCACAAAAAACCTTCCAAAAGGATATATGACTATTGTAAGTATCAAGCCATTATAGCCTACCCGGATACGCTCGAGCGGTAAGAACCCCAAAGAGGGTGCGAGGAAGACAATTAGTAACCAGCCATCCATTATCCCACTTGGATTTTTGGAAAGAAACCCTCCCTCATGAATGGGGGTTTTTGGGCCACTGTGGTCAATAAGGGTGGGGTGCGTATATAAATCTTAATGAACTACAATTTATATATGTATAAGTAATAAAAAACATAGCCTAAACCTACGAATCCCAAAACAAACAACCAATTCCAACAAAACCACATTTCTGCTACCCCTATATCCACAACCACACAACTACCAATACCAAAGCATAACCCAACCCCTTTTTCATTTTACCACCTTCCGTTTATTAATTAAGGGACTCACATTAATTTATTCCAACACTATTAGGCAACTACTAACCATAACTATATCCAAACAACAAACAAAACCAGATTTGCAGTCCCACTGTACGCCCATGTTCGACCAATGAAAAATATCATCATTCAAAGTTATACTGCACAATCCTAATATTTCTGTGATGTAGAACCCCTGAATAAGAGTTCATAACCACCCCACAGTCCCACCGTACAAGGTTTTTTGATTTCCAAAACAGAACAAAGGCAGTTCTCCTGCCTACAAGTCCATCCATTATTCAATTATTTAATCTCTCAACCTAAGACTCCAACACACCACACGTACCACCCAACACACCAAAAACACAAAAACTACCATTAATACATAGCCCTGATGCACAAAAATCCCACACCCTTCTCACAATACCAACTCCTCCATCCACCCCTTCAGCCATAATTGTGCTCCCAACAACAATTCCACACAACTCACACAATGGCACAAAACCCATAAAATAACATCACTCAACCACACCTATGATGAAAGAAATATCCAAATTTGGTAAAAACTATTATTTTAGTCCAATTGATAAGTATGGTTGATCACACAAGGGTTTTCATCCTGGGGAGTTGATTTCATTAAACTAGGTATACATGATTAAGAAGATTTCATGTTACGACCAATTATCAAACAAAATGATGAAAACAAATAGAACACCACTAGTATGCAAGAAAAGAAAACCAATGGTCATGATTTTTAGAAGGCATTAAACCATAATAACACATAAGGAAACAAGTATAACATAATAAAACATACGATCAAACATCAAACCACTCCTACCCTATCATTTGATTACCTCACTATATTATGATCATATTCCCTTGTTATTTATTTATTGTCTTAAGAAAAGTATTCATATGTTCTTAATAAAGAGTCATTAGTTCACCTACCTCAAATTATTCACAATTCAAGAGAGGTATAATAAATCCCTATTAGATAATCAAAGGATCAAAGTTCCTCCTTGCACCAAGAATAGTGGATCACACGAATATTAGGGAAGAACTCTTAGAAAACTAATTTAGAGGGGCTCTATCACTGGTGCACAAATCATCTAGGGAGGAAGGCTCTAGATGCACCAAGGGGAAAACAAAAAACACACTTGGAGGGGAATATCCCAGCTTTGAAGAGCTAGATCCTATATTAAAGAAAAACTGGCTTCCAAAAGTCATTAATGTGGGATCATGGTTAGGATCACACAATTTGAATATCTAAAATCCCAAAAAATGTTAGGATATTAAATATATACTAAATATGATTTGAAATTCCCTTAAAAATTCTCAACAAGGATATAAACTTGGTTTATGTCATATAAGACATAAGAGGGGAAAACTGGAAAACTGGAAAAAACTGGGAAAACCGCAAATGAGTCACCGATGGGTGATTTATTGATGGGCGAGTCACCAATGGGTGGGTCACTAATGTGGAGCCATAGAAGGGTGAGCTACCAACACAACATATGGATTCTGATCCACCAAAATTGTGTTACCAACACTGAGATACTAACGTGACCTATCGATGTTGAGCTATTGATGCTGACCGACTGACTCAACGACCTACCGATGACTTAACCTACTAATGCCGACACCCTTGACTCACTGACACCGACACACTCAACTCACCAACACCAACACCTTTGATTGACCAATGTAATGACATTATAATTCACTAACATGTCAGGACATTGACATTTCGATGTACTAATATTATGATGTCCTATGTTACCGATGTAAAAATTGGAAAAATTGGAAATTTGGAAAACTATTTAAATGAGCCACCATTGCCTCCTAGAGCACCCTAAACACTCTAATTTTTTAAAGGGCTGGTATGTGGAAATATGGGTCATTATATATTATGAGTATAAAATCTTAGTAAGTTTAATAAAACAGGGTGTACCATTAGTCAATTGAAAACACATAAAACATTTTCTTAATAACATAACTTTTTTACCCTGAAAAAGAAATCATCATTTCAAAAAGATCATTATCTTAAAATTTGAAAATCTAAAAATTTCAATGAAAATTCATAATAAAGTATAAGATGTCTAAGTAGGTAACATGATACATCATTTTACATATCAAACATACAATTTTAATAACTAATATTGCTAAATTCTATTTCTAGAGTACCCTGTTCATTAGAGGTTATAACGTAATAACCCGCTGTTGGTTTATCACGGATCCACCCATCATTAGTTAATAATGTAACCGACCATCCTTGGTTTATTACAAGACCACCAATAATTGAGTTATAATGAAACCACCTATCATAATAAACAATTTCCAATAACTAAAACGTCAACATAAATCATGAATTCTTGTATCATAAAATACCCTTTGAAGAAAATTAACATTCCTTTCTGAAATCACACTTTTTGAAAAATTGTGCATTTAATGGAAAAATTTTCTTTGAATGTAACCATATAAATTGGAAAATTAAGAATCAAAATATTAATACAACATCAAATTGTGAAATTATATTCATTCCATATATGTAAAAAATATATCTATTTGAATTTTTTAATAAGAAACATTAAAATAAGTTTTTTAAAAGAAATACCATTACAAATATCATACCATTGATTTGAGAATTAATAAAATGAATAGATTATGTATATCTATTGTAAATAAACATAAAACAAGTGGAAATAAAAAATAATAAATTAAATATTCATTTCACTCATAATCATAGAATAATTTTTTAAATTAAGTAAATGTTTAACCCAAAGAATTGAAATTAGGTTAAGAATTCCCTTACCTCAGGTTCAAATTCCCTCAAACAAGTTAAAACCTCTTGTATAATGGTTTATAAAATGTTATTAATTTATTCTAAAACAACATTCATATTTATAATCCCATATATTATCCTTGAATAGCATATTACCACCTATATATTAATTATATTTCATTATTTACATTGTTTCAGATGAATTCGTTTCATAGTCTTAGGGTATCTTCATTTGTGTATAATTATGGATTTTTGTGTCAAATGAGAGTACTACTCATGAAGTGGAATTAAATGGTATAGATACATTTTCATATGTATAAATGGTCCCATATATTGTTTTCCCTTCTTTTATGAGTGTATCAACCCATCCCTAGATAGACCAGACCCAGTGTATACTACTAATTATGTTGACATGATTACAATTAATCAAAACCCAATAGACTGGTTTGTTTAGTATTCTTGGAGAACTAGATACATACATGAGTCTTTTATTAAAAAATAATACACTAATTACAGCATATTTTTTTCTTCTATATAAAATCGAAATAAATTACTTCGAGGGTAACTCTAATACATTTAGTAGATCAATGAATATATTTCATAGTACGCATATTGGATACCTGGGGAAAGAATACTAATAATGGAGAGAACAAATTCTCAGTAAGGGTAAGTAAAATGGAATCAATAATGTATCATTTTGAATAAATTAACTTGGTAAGGTAAATAATTGATAAAACATGCCTTTTAAATAACTAGAGAAGGAAATATCAATATGGAAAGGTAAGAAACTACAACTCATGCCATCTAAGTCCATAAACTATGAATGAAATGTATCCATACATATGTCGATGGAAAATCTCATGGATAAATAATAATTAAAGCCTAAAAGTGAAATGCACCCTTAGATACATCGACACAAAATCTCATGGATGAAAAATAACTGAATATAAATGGAAGAAATGATTTTTTATTGTATTCCATGTATCCAAGGTTCATGGTATCTTTTCAATCAAGACATTTCATAAGATAGTTTACAATATTCTGGTAAAAAATCCATTTGAGGAAGATTGAAAAATGACTCATCCCGTGAGACTACCGATGCATTCAGCGACTATCTATAACTAGACCCCACCAGTGTCGTACGAGTCAAAAATATTCCTCATACATCGAATAATCTATTAAAAAATATGCCTTAACAAATAACCATATTGAATAAATAATACAAAATTATAAATATTTCCCGAAATAATCAAATAACTATCAAACTAGACACCATATGTAAAATGGTATATTTTCTAATAAATAGTAATATCTATGAAAATGATATGGATAATTATGGAAAATTCAATGATCAAAGGAGATTTAATATTACAAGGGGACAAAAGGAATTATGGAAATGAATTTGAACACTATCCTTGGATAGATAAATCTTAAACCATCCCCAGTAAGACTATGGATGGTATCAATACAACATACACCGAGTTTATTAAAATAAATGTTTGTTATCACTGATTAATAGAAATATTACAAAAAATATCCTTTGAAAACATTTTTGAGGATACTATCCTTTTGTTTTGAAATTTTTTTGAAAAAAAATTTCTTTGAAAATCAATTTTTTTTAAAAATTATTTAATAATTAACCTTTCCGAAATGAAAAGGAATCTTTGAAGGAATGAAAATGGGTAAATCCATAAATGTCGTACAATTTGCAAAGAACATTTCTTTTGCACGATAAAAAGGTAAGAAAAATGCCTTGTTCGGAAAGAAACAAGAGGATTACTTTGAAGTTTTGTTTAAAAGACAAAAAGGGTAAAAGATCTAATAAAATTCATTTTAAAAACATTTTTGAAAACATTTTAATAAAAAATTATTTTTAGAAGAAAATAGGTTCTCCAAATAAAAATAGAAGTGAAGTTGAGTTTTATTTAAAACGTTTATAAAACACTTTAAGTACCAAAGAGTGGAAAATGGTACTAATACTTGAAAATGGTCATGAATGACCATATATGAATGAATGGTTTTATTGAAAAATGATTATATAATTTCCTCGATTTGAAATTCCATTAAAATATCATTAGTGTTAGTTTTGAGGAAAATAATCTTTAAACATCCCAAAGTGTCCCATACCACTTTGAAACATTTTAAATTATAATCCTTATAAAAGAATTATATTAAATTAATGTTTATGATTACATAAGAATAAAATTATTAATGAAATAATATTAAAAAAGGAGGAGTAGATACACCACACAAATGATGTATGTGGTGAACATGACATTTATCACACGAATGGAAAATGTCATTTGAGAATCTCTTACCTTGTGTTTCATTTTGGGTGAAAATATTTTAATATCCTATATAATAAACTTATGTTAAATTTATAATTTCTAGAGAAAAGTTTTCTTGTTTATCATTACTTTTATTTCACTTATTAGTATTTTTTACACAACTACTTAAATAGTTATGTTTACCTTAGGTGTTTTGACCAAATTCGATTTATTTGTCAAAAACAACTATGGTAGGTCAACTATGGTCGAAGGGGTCAATATATAACATCAACAGAATAATAATACTGACATAATTATAATATTAATACATCAATTATACTTTTATAACAAATCAATAAATATGGCTATGAAAAATTTTACGACATTACAATCATGGAGACGGTAGGTCGTACGTACGTATGAGTAACATTCCTATTTTTCAGTGATCGTTATGAAATGAAAGAAAGTAGAATTATATATTTCTATAGTGATAATAATATCATGAATACCATATTATTTATTCATATATACATATATATTCATATATATATATATATATAATTCTAATGATGTAAAAGGAATCACATCTTGTCGAGAAGGCGGTAGTCCACACATCCACAACCGACATTATCAATTTTTAGTGTGTGAAATGATAATAAAGAAAATTATATGAATATATATATTTATATAAAGTTAATTATGTAATTAATATCATATAAATATTTTGTATGTCTAATATTTTCAATCATAATCATACTTTATACATTCCATGGATCATTTGAATGAATCACATCACTTTTAGGGGGCAGTATTTCAGACTTCCTCAAACGATGGTATCGTATTTAAACATGATGGAAAGAATAAAGGTATGTACTTAATAAATATTACATGAGAATAAATAAATTATAAATATCATATATAATGTATATAAATATTTTTTTATCATAATGGATCACCATGAAAGTTGGAAATGCTAAAATGAATAATCATCATTTCGTGAGGCAGTAGTTCGTCATACACAGAAGCAATATGTTAGTTACCCATTAGATGGTTGTGGGTGTATATTTAGGTAGAAATATTAATATGAAAACATCATAGTATATTTATAATACTATATTTTTTATGTAACAAAATAATAATAAAATTATTGGGGTTGAAGAATTGAAATGAAACTAAAAAGCTTGAGAGAAGAAGTTACCTCTTAATTAGGTAACTTCTTTTGGTTAGAACCAAAATATTATTAGATTTATTTATTCCCAAGGTGAGGATTCTAGGATTAGGGGAGATATTTTTTAAAAGTACTTGTTAAAAGGTTGTATGATCCAATGTGTCTTGAGATGTGCGAGGAAAAGGGAGAGGTGATGGCCTTTTATAGAGAAGGAAAACAGATCACTAGGAATTTTTGGAAACAAGTTAGGTATACACATGTTATTAATCCAAAAAGTCATAAAAAACCCAAAACAATCAACTATGTAAGTTTAATGCTATAATTATGGACAAAAAATTGGTTTTGAATAATTTTATAGGTAATTTAGGTTCATATATATAAGGACTAGTCTATTTTAAGCCTAATTACACCTTAATCACTTTCATTAATTTGAATCACTTTCACTAATCATTTTGGTCGAAAATTAATTAGGTCGTAATAGAAACAAAATATAATATTTATTACAATGATTTAAATTAATTTTTATAAATTTAATTAATATAATATGAAAAATTAAGATTAATGCTAATCTCACTGATGAATGAATTAACTACTTTTAGTAGAAAAATGTTCAAAAGATTGCTAAGTTTTTTATATGATATTTCAATGAAAAATTGATTATATTTAACTAATCTTTTAAATATATTTATAATAGATTTAATACTACTTTATAAAAAATTTAATATATAATTTAACATTAACAATTGTTTTGAGCGAAAAGACAATTTTTTAATAAAATGTAATACTTTTCACTATTCCTCAAAAAATGAATTTTTTCATAAAAATAGAAAAAATTAACCCTTAGGTGATTTTTAATTTTTTAATTAAAAAATGAGGTTTATTTTATAAAATTATATTTATAAATGTGTCAAAATGCATATTTAAAATTGGTTTTCCATTAAAAGGTGGTCAAATTGGCTTTATAAAAATATAGGTTTTTAGGTGTAAAATTGGGTTCGTTCTTATCTTATGAATATCAAACCTAATATATGAACATTAAATGTATTTTATTAAATATATAACATATATATTTAATTTAAATCATTAACTAATTATAATTAATGATGTTTATTAATACAAAAATCCTTTGAAAGAATAAAAATAATAATATTTCTTTCTATATCCAATTGGTTCTTATTTTCATTTATAATTAATTGGTAACCAATGAAATAATTTTATATTTATTCAAAACATAAATTTTCATAAGTTAGTTATTTATATTCATAACCACTAACATAATGGCTAGGTTATATCATATTATATTAAATAATAATATTTTAATAATACATTGTTATTTGGTGAAGCTCGACCTTGCGTGTAAAAAAGCTATTGAGGAAGGTATCTCTTGATGTTAAATTCCCTTATGATCTTGGTTTTGTGTGTCATGAACGCTATCAGATGAAAGGTTCTTACTTTATAATTCTATGGTGTTACATTCTCTTCACCTTAATTAAATTGTGTCCTCAAAATTTAAACTTGATCTCCATGATATATTGTTTTATGTTTCCTATGTTGAAGTCCCACATCATGAGAATGGTTTATAAAACATCCTCTAGGGAAGAGAGAATGTGAAGTAAAAATGTCAAATGGAATACCATGTAACATGGTCTATACGTAGGAGAACATTCATGGCAAGTAGAGATATGTAATTGGAGGAAAATTGTTAATATTTATAGGTATTGATTGAGGTCATTGGTCATAAACAAGTTAATGATCAATGGAAATTTGAGGGCCTCAAATACATAAATATGTTATTATTTTGAAGGCCACCAGTTCAACATAAATTAAGGTATTTGGAAAATATTTTATTTACAAGTCATTTTACTAAAGTTTGGTAATTCATTTACTAACCAAGAATATAACAAAATATTCTTATATGATAGGTTTCAATTTTATATGAACAATCCTAACTTTGGGTTGTGCTTCAATAAAATTCTAATTCATTCCTTTACTCTTAGTAATTAATTACCAATAATGATGGTTTATGTCTAGAGGACTAAATGAAATCTTTAAAAAATCATAAGGCTTATAAAATAGTGAAAGTATAACTTTTTGTGTTTGAATATCTTCTAAAACCAATATGGTTCTTAGATTAGTATGTAATCCTCAAAAGTGATACTTTTGGTTCATCTTTAATATTTTTTATCAAAATTATTAACTAAAAACAATGAAAAATTTACCAAGACATTGCGTAGGTGAGTGGTTGGCATGAAACCCTTATCGTCTTTTGGTTATGGGTTTAAGACCCACTGCCTTGCCCGATTTGATTGGTTGTCACTCAACTTATATGTTATCATTTTCTAAATCTAAATTAATATAATTTCCAAAATAAATATGATGTAAATTATTGAAATAAGGTCAATCACTAAATATCCTTTTGACTAATGTTTTTAATAAAACCCTAATATATAAATACTTCATCCATTTATTTCCGCACCGGTCCTGCCTTAGTATAGGGTTTATCCATAATATCATTCATATAATTTCGAAATCATGAAAACATATCTTTACTTTAATAAACCTTAGGTTTTAACAAGGATACTTATTGTGTGTCGAAATTTTCTATAATGGCTTCTATAAAGAACATAGATTATCCGAATAAAATCTCCCAAGTGTGTCAAAATAGGTTCACAATAAGGCCCATTATCATGTACCAAGTTACCCCAAGTATGTCTTGAAACACCTTCTTGGAGTTATTATTCCCAGGTACATTTGTGCCAGAAGCACATCCACTTGTAGTATCCAAATTGGGTGGTATTTCTAGGAAGACCCAAATAATCTATATTTTACCAAAAATCTATGGATTTACTCTATAATTATCCTCAAAATCTACCTTAGGTTTATGTTCTCTAACCTATTTTTTCCTAAATCTAGTTCCCAAGGTTTTTAATAAACTTATTTTGATACCAACTGTAGTGAACCCACCCCAGATAGTCCGTAGCTATTGTCAGATAAAAATTAAATTAGCATGATTATAAGGAAAGAAGCCCCAAAGGACCAATCGGGTTATTATTCTTGGTAAACTAGATACATACATGAATCTTTTATTAAATATGAATACAATAATTACAACATAGTTTTTTCTTCCATCTAAAATCAAAATAAATAACTTCGAGGGTTACTTTCGTCAATTTATTAAATCCATGAACATATTTTATGATATTCTTCTTGGATACCTAGAGAAATAAACATAACATGGGTGAGCATAAATTCTCAGTAAGGGTAAGTAAAATTGAAGCAATAATGTATCAATAGGTATAAATACACATGTCAAGGTAAATAATTGATAACACATGCCATTCAAATAACTAGATAACGGAATATCAATATAGAAAGGTAAGAAACTCAAAATCATGACATCTAAGTTAATAAAATGGGAATGAAATGTATCCATAGATATGTCGACAAAAAATATCATGGATAAAAAATAACTAAATACTGAAACTGAAATGAACCTATATATATGTTGAAGCAAAATCTCATGGATGAATAATAACTGAATATAAATGAGGGGAATGATTTATTATTGGATGCCAAGTTTCTCAGGTATGTGGAACCTTTACCATCAAGACCGTTCACTATATAGTTTAAAAAATGATGGGTAAAAACCCATATATGGAAACTGGACAAATTAATAATCCCATGAGAATATAAATGCATCAAATGGATATCTATTACCTGGCCCAACCCATGTCATACCATTCCAAAACATTCCTCATGTATCGAATAATCTATTTAACAGGGTGCCTTATCAATTAACAATATAGAATAAATAATAACAAATTATAAATATTTCATCAAATAATCAAATAACTGTCAAATATTACACTTTATGTAAAATGGTATATGGTTTAGGATATAGTAATATCTTGGATAAATGATATGGATAATTAGGGAAAATACAATGATTATTGGAGATTGAATATTTCATGGGGACCAAAGAAATCAAGGAATTGAATGTGAATACTATAATTGAAAAAATAAATCTTAAACCATCCATAGTAATATTAAAGATGATATCAATACAATAGACCTCATGTGGAGTAAAATAAAGGGCTGTGTCATTAATGAATAGAAATATTAGAAAAAGAAATTTTGAAAACATTCATGAATAAAATATCCTTTTGTTTTGAAAAACAATTTTAAAAACCTTTTCTTTGAAAATAAATTTTAAGAACATTTTATTTAATAATAATCCTTTCAAAAATGAAATGAAATCTTCAAAGGAATGATGGAAGGTAAATCCATATATGCCTTACAAGGTAAAAATAACTTCCTTTTTCATGGTAAAAAGGTATAAAAAATTCCTTGTTCCAAAAGCGATAAAGAAGATTCCTTTGAAAAATTATTAAAAGAAAAAATGGTATAAATGTTTTTAATAAATCATTTTAAAAACATTTTTGAAAACATTTTAATATAATATGGTTTTTTATGAAGAAGATAGGTTCTCTGACTAAATAGAGAAGTGAAGCCAGGTTATCTTTTAAACACTTTTAAAATAATTTTAGTACCAAATAGTAGGAAAATAGTACTAATAATTGAAAATGGTCATGAATAACCAGATAATAGTGAAATGATTTATTGAACAATGGTAATATAATTTCCTCGAATGGAAATTCTATTGAAACATCCTTTGTATTTGTCTTTAGGATAATAATCTTTAAACAACACAAAGTGTCCCATACAACTTTGAATCATTTAAAATAATAAAATTATAAATGAATGATATTAAATACAAGTTTAGGATTACATTAAGATAAAAGGATTAATGATATAATATTATAAAAGTGTTGGTAGATAGACTACACTAAATATTTATGTGGTGAACATGTCATTTATCACATGAATATAAAAAGTGAGATGAGAATCCCTTACCTTGTGTTTCCTTTTACGTGAATGTACTTTAATTTCCTTTATAATAAACTTATTTTAGTTTTATACATTTTTAAAACATTTTTCAGGCTTATCATTACTTTTATTTTACTTATTTTTATGTTATATACAACTACTTAAACAATTATGTTTACCTTAGGTGTTTTGGAAAAATTCGATTTATTTGTCAAAAAAACTTTGGTAGGTCAACCATGGTCAAATGGTTCAATATAGAACATCTATAGAATAATAATCAAGAAATAATTATCATATTTATAAAAAAATTTACTTTTAAAATCAGTCATTAAATATGGTTATAAAGAATGAACTAACATTACAATCATGGAGAGGGTAGGATATAAATACGCATGAGTAACGTTCCCAATTTTGAATGATCGTTATGGAAATAAGGTAAGTATAATTATATATTTCCAGAATGGAAAACCACAAAACTAGGTTTCCGTATCACGACTATTTAACAATGCTCGAAAAAGTTATAATAAAGGGGGTGCCTTTATCAATGCTAACAAAAGTGCTGGTAAAGTGTACTTTTAAAAATGCTAAAAAATAGCAGTTAAAAGTGGCCCCCTTTATTAGCGCTTTTTTCAGTAGTACTGATAAAGGGAGGGCTTTATCATCACTTTTTTCCCTAGCGCTGATAAAGGGTATATTACAAAAATAATTATACTTCATAAAAAATAATATATTGATATGTAAATATATAAGTATATTTATATTGATATAAATATATTATATATTTTTAAAATATAATTTAGATAAGTATAAATAAACATTTCCAATTAATATAAAAGATATGAAGTGAAAATGGTTTATAAAATAACATAAAAATTGTATTAATTAAAAATTTTATAATTATCATCAAATAAAAATAATTTAATTACAATTTGAAGAAAATAAAAAATAAAAAAATAAATTCAATATCTAAAATAATATGAAAACATAACCCAAACTTCAAACGATCATAACTTTTGATACAGGTGTCTGTTTGAGCTCAACAACATATCAAATCGAAGCCTGCATAGATCTATACATTCTTGAGAAAAAAACCTTTTTTGTATTTTTCAAGGCCAATAAAGGACCATAAGTCCTCCAAAACAGAGTTTTTAGTCTAGATACCCAATGTTTTTAACATTTGATGGAATTTCAGCCTCGTTTAGGGGGGTATTTTTTCTCTTTTATAGTGGAGAATGAATTTATTACATGGTATTACATTCATATTCATATTATGACTTTAAAATTTTATCTTTTTTCATAATTTAATGTTATTTAAAATCAAATATATAACAATATATACATGTTTTTTATATATTCGCACAAAAAAATTTAATTTTATATATAAATAATTAAACATATTTACATTTAAAATATATTTCTCAATATATAATCCTTATCTAAATAAAAAACTCATATCCATTTTATTTAATATACAGATATATAAATATTTATATACCTGTATAATGTGTATGTGTGTATATATATTTGTGTGCGTCTGTATTGAAAAACTTATAGATATTATCTATATATTCTAAACATATGTATATACATACTAATGTATAATATATGCATATATATAAATATGTATAATTATAATTATAGATACACATATAATATATATATGTGGGTGTGTGTATGTAGTATATATGTATTTATTTATTTATAAACACACATAAAAAGAATATTGTATAAATTTGTTTAAAACTGATCTTATAAATATTTATTTATAGATGAATAAATATACAGATAAAAAATATAAATATATATAAATAAATATAAATAAATATATATTAATATATGAATAAATATAAAAATATAAAAATATAACTATATATGTATAAATATATATTAATATATAAATATATATATTTTAATATAACTAAATATATATATTAAAATAAATATATATATATATGTTAATATAAATATATATTAATATACATGTAAATATAATTAAATATATATATAAATATATATATATATATATATATATATATTACTAGATGGAGAGAAAAGAAATATTGTTGAGTGGTAATGGCTTAGGTGCCCAGGCAAGAGGTCTGGGATTCGAATCTAGGGGAGGCAGGTCGCGTGCGTGGGTGGAATTGGTGCTAGTGCTGCTAAATTCGGTGGGGGTGGCAGCTTGGGCGTGTGGTATAGTGGATGGGGGTGGCTGGGGCGTGCATTCTAGGGGTGGGGGCGATGTTAATTGGGGATTCAAGCGCTGTTGAAGCCCCTCCTCGATATTCCCAAATATTGTTTTATGTTTTTATGTTTTTGAACTTTTATCAACGTTTTTAAAAAATCACTGATAAAAGGGGTTCTTTAATAGTGATAAAAAATCATTGATAAAAGACCCATTTATCAACACTTTTTTAGTGCGGATAAACAACTCCTTTTAACAATGCTTTTTTTAGTCCTGATAAAGGGGGTCTTTATCATCATTTTTAGCACTGTTAAAGGGGACCCGCTCTTTATCTTCGCCTCGATTATTAGCACTTTTTTAGCACAGTAAATTCTCTTTTATAGTGCTGATAAATGCCATATTTGCGGTTGTGATGATAATAATATCATGAATACGAAATTATTTATTCATATACAATTATATATAAAATTTTCATGACATAAAAGGAATCACATCATGTCAAGGAGGTGCTAATACCCACTTCAATGACTGATATTATCTCTTGTTAGTGTGTGAATGGATAATAAAGAAAATGCTATGTATATATATATATATTTCAAGAAAGGTAATTATGTCATGAATATCATATATATGTTTTGTATGTCTCATATTGTAACATCCCAGGTAAATAAATAATATGAAGTTTTCATATTTATTAATATTGGTGAATTAAATATTAATTTCTATTTAAAGGGGAAGATATGATATATGGTGTACCCGATACAAAACAATGGATTTTTTTGAAATCTTATGTTGCACACAAAATCGAGACATACTGAAAAATAATAATATAATATTATTTTAAATGGTTATTAACGTCTATTCGTTGCAATCAAAATAATGAACATAACTAACTAAAAAAATGATAAAACATGTTTGTTAAATGTTTTTACATTTATCCAATAAATTTTAGAGGCTTAAAATAAGAAAGAATATGATTTTAAGCATAAATACTCTAATATTCATTAAAAGGTTGATTTACCGTGTTTTGATGGTGAACCATATTTAAATCTAGTTTTGATCACATTTATATGTTCTATTTGACAAAATAAAATTTTTCTTTTGAATAGGGACATCAAAATTTACTTTGGTCAAAATTTTGGTATTTTTCTGTTAAAATTCATTTTTAATGAATAGTGAAAAATACTGTATTTTAATTCAAAACTGCCTTTCAATATAACCTATTTATATGGTTAGATTATATTTTTAAATGGTTTTAAAGTGTAATTAGATTATATTTTTACAATTTAATCCAATTCTGGTCATTGTATGAAATTTTACTTTGTAATTGGGCATAAACAAGTGTCAATCTTTTGATAGATATTATTTCTTAAAAACACTCAATTTGTTTTGACAATGGGAATTAATTTTAAATTATTTAAGGAAAATTACTTGTTTTGAATTATTTAAAATAGATAAGATTTTTTAATTTTGAATATCAAATATAGATTAGCCTGAATTTTTGGTATTTTTCTGAAAAACTTCAATTTTTGATGAATAGTGAAACCACTAAGTAGTAGTTAAAAAAACTGATTTTTTCATTTAAATGAAATTTTACCGCTTCTATGAATAATGGTTCAAAAATACAACTAAATTGTTGTTATTAGTAAGTAAAATTTGGTTCGATAAGATGAAAACAATTTTTTTGGCGAATAGTAACTTTTGACTTTTATTTACCACGGTTAAAGGTAAATAGAGAAATTCAAGGTAAAAAGAATATTATAATAATAAAAAATTACCTTAACACTTTTCCTAACCTTATTGGTTGAGTAATGTTCGACTATGGACATAT
This sequence comes from Viscum album, assembly GCA_963277665.1. Taxonomy (NCBI): domain Eukaryota; kingdom Viridiplantae; phylum Streptophyta; class Magnoliopsida; order Santalales; family Viscaceae; genus Viscum; species Viscum album. The sequence continues at coordinate 66,324,735 of OY728127.1, read as the reverse complement.
TTGGGTCGATTTTGGGACCCCATGGATCCACTTTGGAGTGATAATGACACTTTATTTTAAATAACATAAAGTAAATGAAAAAAAGACATAAAAAATATCTTTTAGTAAATCAATTTTTACATGGGGTTATATATGTTATCTCTTCAACCATAAATTTTCATTGGAAAGATAAAAATATTTCCTACATAATGGTATTTATTTTATAATTTTTAGACATCAAATAAGTTAAATTATTTATGGCACAATAATGATGAAGTATTTACCTCATTAATAAATGATTTAAATAAATAAGATTATAAATATTAAAACAATATCCAAAACTTTTCCAACTATTATTAGATGATTTTATTTCGACCATGAGTCATCTTATATTTGACATTAATGAGTTTTGGACCTTTATAAACCGAAAATCATTATATTATAAAATAATATTTTCACACTTTCCTAAAGAACTCCTCCCCCCCTTATAAAAAGACCTCACTTCTGACACATTACTCACACCTCTCAAGCCCCATAGATCATCGAACCTCTACCCAAATAAGATCTGAAGATACCTCTCTTACTCTTAGAAGCCTTACCTTAGGCAGAAGGAACTTCAATAAGTCCTTTTGTTTCAATCCAAAGAAAGTTACCCGAATTAAAATTAACAGTTTCCATTATGAGTAAACGTAATAATTTCATTTGAGGAAATACGGACTACCGCCCCCCTCAAAGTGATATTACTAATTCATACCATACGTGCGACGCATAAAGGATGGAGTTATTGAAATTATATTTGATATTACATTGGAATTATAATATACCTATGTATCATTATGTTTTAATTCCATTAAATATGAAATAGAAATGAAAGTAGCATTCATGCGTACGTACGACTTACCGTCTCCATGGGCGGTGTATTTGATTTCTTACCTCCAAATGTTATGCACTATTATAAATAAATATATATACTAGATATATAAGATATATATGCTATCTATATAATTAATATCATTCCAAAGACAATGGATATTTGACCACATTATCAACTTGTAATTATAAGAAGTTCATTTTTGACTAAAGTGCCAAATATCGACAAATTGAAGGTTATTAACTTAAATGATTACATAATGTTTAAAAATTGTAATAAGTGATATAAAAGGAATAATAAACATAAAAATGGATCTTAAGTAAGTAGAAATTAATTTAACTTTATTATTCAGGAAGAACACAGAATAAACGAGTCAAGTCAGATATGAGGTAAGGGGTTTCTTATCTCATTTGTAATTCCATGAGATTTCCATTTTCGCCACTAATTTATTGCATGTAGTGTATTGTGTACTACAATTTGATATATATTATCTATATCCTATTTATATTTAAATTATTCTATCAATTATTTGGTGGTTATTAACTTTTGGTCATACAACTTAATTGATTACAGCGTGGTACGAGATTTTAATCTTACTTTTTATTCCCGTGAGATTCATGCTATATTTTCCACTATTTACTTTTGTGAAATTTATGTACTGCCCCTAATTTTATTCATTTTGTAATATACATCAATTTATGGGTATTTACATCCTCATTTTATGATCCTTGTTTCATGGGTTGTATGTTTCGTAAGTTACCAAATCGGTAAGGGAACCTTTTAACCCAATTTCCATTCCTTGGGTTAATCTTCTAATACTTAATTATGTCATGATATGATTATGTGTGGAATCAATATTTATTTATTTATGTTGTAACTTCCACTCCCCTTTGTGTGGATATACTTTTGATACACATAATCAATCCATTGGTAAATTCTCAATTCCTCAATATGAATTCGATAAGAGTAATTTTAACTCAATTTCAATTCATTGAATTAAACATCCAAGTCATTGGATTTGTCTTAAAAAGAACATGTGTGAATTTTCTTTGATTTATTTACACTGAATATCCAATAATATTGAGTGTTTTTATATTTGTCACACATTATTATGCAATTGATTTGTCCTTGATCTAAGGATACAGTTTTTATATTGGATTTCATCTCAATTTACATTCCATTGAGAAATCATTGTCGTTATGAACCAATTCACTTTTATAAGATGTATATAATATCCATTGGAATATTATATCATGAATCCCTTTATTCTCAAGATATTATAAAGTTTTGATTCAATATTATTCCTCTGTTATTTGTATTCAAGAGTCTCTCATTTTGTTAAAAACTCTTTAACTATAATATCATTTTAAAATTTTTAAAGATTTATACTTCTAAATATTTATCACTAATGTCCATGTTTTAAAAATTGTTTTATGAATTTTTTATTTGGACATTAATGTTTTCAAATGATAATTTATATAAAATTTTCAAAGTGGTATGCGTAACTTTGATTCAAAAATCACATTTTTAAATGTTTTAAATGGGTTTGAATTTTTTTTGATAAAGCATTGTTTATTTCGATATCTTGATTTGATATATTGTAAAATGGAAATGTTAACTTTCCTTTATATTTGTGTAATGTGTTATGATTATGTTATGGTTATTGGGAATTGTTTACATATACGGGTGGTTCTGTGATAATCCTAGGGAGGGTGAGCCCGAGATAGCCCTCCAATGCATTGGGTAACATGACAGAGGTAAACGTTAATGATTATCCTAAGATATTTAGGTAATATACTATGATGGGTATTCCAAATGTGACTCCCTATGTAGTTGTGATAGCTAAAATGTATGTATTTTAGGAATTCCATAAGTTACCTTTATAATTTATGATTTTTTCATGATATTCATAAATATTATGATTTCATGAGGTATTTTATGATTGAAAAGTATGGTTTTATTGATTTGTATTTATTGATGGTCTAGTGTTTTCTTTCCTTATTGTATAACCCTTACTGAGTTTTTTATGATCATCCCAAGTTTTTTAAATTTTTTCCATAGGACTTAAAGATGAATAGGGTCAAGGATGAGATCAAGGAAAAGCCATACTGTCTAAAACCTGGGACTAGACCTGTCTCTTTTAAGAGTTTTTTTATTTTATGAAAAATTGATATTGTGCAGTAGTGTCTAATTGTAATATTCAAGTTGTTATGTAATAATTATGGACTAATTCTCTAAAACTCTAAACCTGAAAAAATCCTCAATGTTAATTCTTGACATATATCAATATTATGTAATGTTTAAGGCCAGATCCTTAAGTTGGTATCAGAGGACGGTTTAAAAAACTTTAGTGGTCATGAGTTTTCAGTAAACACATGGTTAGTCCCTATGTCTATTATTGCAGTTAAATCAGTGTTCTATAACATTTTCAAATCAAGGAAAGTCAGTTACAAATGGAAGGTGGAGGCTCTTAAACGATATTCCGACCTCTTCCTGATGACTTGCTTGCAATAATTATTGCAAAGTCATGTTCGGATGATTGTGAAACATTTTCTAGCATAAAACTATCTTTCAAGAAGTTGTTTGAGATATCAAACACCTCCACTATACCTTGTTATCATCTGAGATCATGGGTTGTAATTATACAAATCCTATTTTCACAATATTATAATATTTTTCAGGAAAGGTAAGTATTATCAAGCAATTTTCAAATATTTTACCTTATCAAAAGATTTTGAAGAAAATTATGATTTTGAAAAAGGAGCTGAAGAAGGAAACCCTTGTGCAACCTATTTATATTTTCTTTCATAATATAGTCTCTCATCACATACCTTTGGTACTTTAAAAGGACAATTAATTTAAAGTTTCAACTCAAATTTGGTCCGACTATTTTAAAGAAATCATGTTTTATCAGATGTTTTGAAATTATACGTCATACATGATTATTTTCCGAACCTATTTTTCTAAAAACACCCATATGACCCTTGTTGTACTAGGTGTATTTTGATGAAGGAAGCAAATTATTTTGAAGGATATCTAAATCATTTTTGCAATGCACAGACCTTCTAACTACGTGAAAAAGATGACGATGAAAACATGTGGACACCATGAGCAAGGTATGCTGTTCTTTATTTTAGAGATCATTTTATTTTTTCATATGGTGGTGAAATAAAAAAAGACAATATATATAAGGCTTCAAGAATTAAGATGTTGAGATCATAATGAATATGGATGAAAATGAGAGGTATAAGGAAACCATTGAGGTTAAAACATGTTAGGGTTATTTTTGAGTTTTTTAAAAAGGAAAATATATAGACTGTGTGACAACTCATCACATTAGACAAAGCTGCAGGAATCGAGCCCACAACCAAAGTGAGATTGGGATTTATCGCCTACCACTAGACTACATGAAGTCCCTGGTTAGTAAGAATTATTCTTTTTTAAATGATTTTATTGATCAAGAATAAGTTGATTTTGGATCTTATGTTTTATCAATTGGATATCCTTAGTATAAGAAAATGATTTGTTGATTAAGTGATAAAAGTTATTTTGGAAGAAGTTCGCTCTTTTGGGAACACTGTATGCTTAAGAAAAATAGAATACTATGGGATTAAATTTGTTAAGTAATGGTTGAAATTTTATTTTGGAAGAATATATGTTTTTATTGTGGTCATATAGAGATTTGGGTTATTTATGGAAATAATTAACCTATCATAGATAATATGTGATTTGGTTAATTATTCTTCAGTATGATACTTTAAGAGTTGTCTATGTTTTTGGAGTTAAATGTTAAGATTTACTGTGGAAGACTATGTGATTAAATCCTTCTGAGTTTTGTGTTTCAATCTCAGTTTAGATTATTTTGAATAATTTTGAGGATAATTGGGTATTGAATGGTCATTCATGAACTTTGGGTACTTTTTGTTGAATTTTGTATATTAATACAAGTATTTATTTTTATAAAGGATTATCCTTTTGGGGATCATATGATCTCATACAATCCATTTTGGATTTAGTTGATGTCTAAAGACAAGGGAAATATATTGTTTTTCATTTGTGGATTATGTGATTCTTTAGAAGATGATTCTTGTGCTGTTGATGTGACCAAGTCTTTTTGAATTCTCATTGTTTGGAGAAAGTATTAGTTTTTGGTTGAAACTTATTAAAGGATGTCTAAGAACCTGAATCTTCTTTTAAGGTATGTTTTCCTTTTCTGGTCGTTTTTGAGAAAAAGAGAACTTTCTAGGAAAACAATTTAAAGCTGTGGATGTCTTGCAGGGGTGAACGGTCTGAAAAAAACAATGTTTCCTACCCAAGAAACCGTTCACCCTTAAAAGTGGGCTCTGTACGGGCGGTGCATAGTTTTTCAGACCGTACGGGAAAGCCATGCGAAGTCCCTAGGTGAGATAGTGGGATCCTCATTTGTGGCGCATGGTTTTTCTAGACTGTGCAGGCAAGCCATACAAAGTCCCTGGGTGAGACAGTGACAACTGCACGGTTGGTGCACGGTTTTTCCAACCGTGCGGGGTAACCGCATGACCACTTAAAGCTAGGGTTTTTAAGTCCCGGGCCACTCAAAATTTTCCATATCTCCCTAATTCTTCCTCCCACTTGAAGCACTCTCTGGACTTTCAGTTCTCAAGGGTTGGAGGGACTCTCCCACACTTGTTGGAAGAAAATCAAAGGGGTTTCAGGGTGGTATGAAGGTGGTTTCTCCTTGGTAAGTCTCTCCTCTTGGTTTCTTTGTGTTTTCCTCTAGATATACATCTCACTCTCTCACTCTCTCTCTCATTTTTTCTAGATCAACACCAGTTGTGTGTAGATATAGGGCTGTAGTTTCCTAGGGTGTAGATTTTATGACTTTTGGATGTTATGGAAGGGGATATAGAGAATTTTTAGTGGTGTGTTCCCCAAATTGGAGGAGGTGTGGTAGCTTGTGGATCAAATTCATCAGAACCCTAAAGGTAGGTGGTTTTTTGCCTTTTTTTTAATGTCTTTGAGTTATATGTGCAAATTTTTCCAATACCCATGAACGGGGTGTTGCATGTTTACTGATTTAGCCCTATTATTTTCCTGAAAAGCTCTTATTCTTGAGTTGAGGCTAATTGATTTTGAATAAGGAGAATTATTATGCTTTAGAAGTGTTTTCCCAAGAATGTTTTCCTATTTTGACCATTTGTTCTAGGTTGCTTGTCAGGTTGTTATTTACTTTCCATTCCTAGTTATAGGATGGTGTGAATTTTGTTCTGTTTTGTTGTTATGCTGTAGAATTATAGCTAAGCAGTTCTTGAGGTTTACTTGGGCCAATACACGCTTCTATACTTTCTTGACTTACACAGGGTCATGATAACCTGGTGTATAGACCATAGGGAGAATGGACGTTGATGACTTATCTAGAGTGTTTATATTAATTATGATGCAAGACCACCAGGGGAATTGACGTTGAGTGCTTCCTCAAAGTGTCTGTAGTTCCTTGATGCGGGACACAGAGGCAATGTGACGTAAGTGATTCCCTGGAGTGCCTTTAGTTACCGATATGTGACTATAGGAGGAATTGATGGTGAGTGCTTCCTCATAGAGTCTATGTATATGAAGAACCAGAGGGGCTAGACTGATTGTACTGTCGAGAGGGTTGCTTGAACTTGTTATGTAGGACCGGAGGGGATAGGATGTGAGTAATTCCCAAAGGGTTACCTTTGTGCTTTAGCTACATACTCGTGTTGCTAGGTAGGATGAGAGGGGATAAGATGTGGGTACTTCCCATAGGGTTACCTGTTGTGGTTATATTCTTTGTTTAGATGTTTCTTATGTGTTAGTTGGAATGATTTGAAACTGTGGATTGTTTGCGGCTGAGCACTTCCATGTTTTCTATTTTTTGTACTTATCTTTCATATATTCACTGATTATTAGGCACATATCTAGTGTTGGTTGCCTACTTGGATTTAGTCTCACACCCTATTTAGGCGATGCTTTTGGTCCCAAATAGATTATACTGTTGCAGGTATAGACAAGGGAAAGCGCCCTTCTACTTCAGGAACTTGATTTGCTGTAGAGATGGAGAGCATGGGACCAAGCTATGGCTTGCGATGCTGCAGAGTTGTTTACTATTTTTCTTTTGTACATTGGTTTAGTAATGTTGTATTCCAGCATTATGATTTGTTTGGTTTCTTTCCTAGACATATGTATCATGCATCATTCATTATTATATTTGTGGTCTCAAGTTTATTATTGTTCAGTTTCTTCTACTTACTCGTGTATGGATTATTACTGCTTCCTCTATTTCATGTTTTTTACTTCCACTGTGTTACTCTACCAATTAGGTCATAGTTTCCCCACTATCACACCCAAGGCCGTCACTGCTAGTTGGAAGCCTCTAGAATTTGGGGAAATGCGCTAGAGGCCATGTGACCAACTGGGTACGGGGTGCCTCTGGGTGGCTTCCGAAACCAGGACATTATAATCTGGTATCAGAAAAAGGTTTTTTTCTCCCGACTTACTATTTTGAGCCTTTATCCAGGGATATAAAGGAATAAGTACTTGGTAATAAGCTATTTCTGGGAGTAGCTAACTCGTGTATAGGGAAAAGCCAACCTACCTCGTTTATTAATTTTTTTTTGGTTTTTTATGATTATGGTTGATTTGATTTTCACCGTTGGGTGACTCACTTGTTTTGTGCTATTAATGTTGATGTTATTGAGGTTCTATTTCTGTCACAACCTGATGAGATGAGGGTATTCCATCTCATGCATCATATAGAAAATTTCTAGAAATCACATGTCATGCATTTTTTCCAAGCCTTTTAGGGTGCATTATAAATTGCATGTTGTTTTGATAGGTTTTCGGCTATATATGCATGTTGTTGTGATAGTTTCCATGATAAAAATAGTTATTGTTTTATAGGGTATTGTTTGTGTAAGGTTTCGTTTGAATGAATTTAAAACTTTGGTTTTTGAGGTGTTATGGGCCCTCATGGACCAGAATTTGGGGGATCATTGCCCTGTTTTTCTTGTTATAACATGTATAAGATTACAAACATTGATTCATGGGGATTATGGCTCCTCAAAGATTTGAATTTGGCACTTCGCTATTCGTTTTAGTTTTTTCTAGGATCTGGAGTAGTTTCTGAGGCTTACAATCTGGAGAAACCCAGAATACATACCATGTAGTTTTGACTACACGCCATGTGTTCTTCTATTCAGGAAGAAACTGTTTTTCTTAAGTACACACCATGTACTTTATGTACACATCGTGTAGTCTCTAACCGTGTCATAGGTTGTATGGGCAGAGGCACAAGATAGGGAAATTCTTGTGGGAACACGCTGTGTACCTATTGTACACACCGTGTAGGGCTGAACTTATGTACGCCCGTGTGACTAACAACACAGATGAAGAAACCTTAGGTGATGAATGCCGTGTAGTGTAATCTTGGAATCCGACCATGTAACGAACAACACAGGTTGGTATTATCTTTTCTAGTACACGCTGGGTCCTTATGGAACATGTTGTGTAGTATCAGCCGTGTACCCGACCGTGTCACGAACAACACGGGTTGGTGAAGCTCGTCTAGTACACACTGTGTCTAGAACAAACATGCCATGTAACCTTGTTCTAAGGGGAGTCGTGTGGCTTAGCTGTGTAGAAGGACTCGGGCAGGGGAAGAAAATTCAAGTACACACCGTGTGTAAGAACAAAACGCTGTGTGTTTGGGGTGTTTTCCATAAATTTTTGATTTATTGAAGTGGTTAGGCATGTAATTGAAATGTTTAATCGCATATTTTGGTGACCTTGGTGGGTGTCACTTTTTATGGGACCTCTATGTCCTAGAGATGACGAGCTATGATGTTATTCTCAGAATGGACAGCTTATTTCCCTTCCAGGAAATCGTCGATTACTATCGCCGTAGGGTGAGTTTCATATCACCAGAGGTTGGATCATTTATTCAAAAAGGCGAATGGGATATCCAGGCAATTAGAGAATGTCATGACCTGTCCTCAGGGCCCGTGCCGTGACTACACCAAGCCCGCCTTCCATAGGCCAGGGGCTGGCGACTAGCACCAAGGCGTAAATCCCAACAAAAGAGAAGGCATTGCCTTTAAAATGTAAACAACACCACAGAGTAAGCAAGCGGAAAAGTAAACACTAAGTAAAAACTGTACAAGCTGTGCTGAAAGTAAAAGGGGCCGGAAATACAAGCCCAACTGTAAAGTACAACTGAAAGGAAAAACAACAACTGAAAGGAAAATCCGTAGCGTCGAGCCGTCCTATGGAAGTACCACCTGAAGGGTGGGTACAGATAGCCTGCACTGCTCCTCGGGTCCACCTGACCGCTCGGAGTACGTCCCGCCCAGTGGTCCACCTCCAGGTACCGTCCTGCTCCGCGCGCCTCCACCACGATCAGCGCTGTCCATCGTCTGCAACCAACACAACGTAGTGCAGGAATAGCCCATGCAGGGGTGAGTATAAGCTACTCAGTAGGGACCCCGAGACCCCCGAAGGTCTCCCGAAATCCACAAAGGATAATCCACAAGTAAAGATACAATCACGAAGTAACATCTCACACGGCTTAGGTAATATGCCCATACATATACCTAAGTCATCAATTCCCGTTCGGCTCCAATGTCCGAGCCCAAGCACAACCCAATCCACACAGGAAAGCAAACGTAAACCCACACAATCCACAAAGGAGAGTAAACAGTAAATCCACACAGGATAGATCAACACAATCCACAAAGGAGAGTAAACAGTAAATCCACACAGGATAGCTCAACACAATCCACAAAGGAGAGTAACTCAAGATTCAGCTCACATAGGTATACTTCTTCGGATGACGATAAATATGATCACTGATCCATCTAAGTCGTCGGACCCACAAAGGATCGATAGGTAACTAACCCCCGAAAAGACCCACACAGGATCGGGCCCACACAGGGCCTGTAGGCGCTGACTCTCACAGAACCGCTGAGCGCTGACCCACACAGGATCGGACCCACACAGGATCGGGCCCACACAGGACCTGTAGCACTGATCCACGTAGGATCAATGAGTGCAGTAGTCTTCGCAGTCCACTAAGGATCTTTGCACAGTCGTCGTCGCAGTCCAATGAGGATCTCTGCACGGTCGTCGCCGCAGTCCACTGAGGATCTCTGCATGGTCGTCTCTGTCAAAGTAGAAGTTGCAGCCGGCTCTAGGGTTCTCGCACACAGCAAGCCCGTTCGGGAGGGTCCGCTCCACGAGCCGAGAGACCGATACATCAACTGTCACAAAGTCCAAAGTTGATGTATCCAAAAGTTCCGTATCGTCAACAGGAACTCAACGCCGCAGATGGCGCGTCAATCGGACGCCTGGTCTGAGAGTTATTGGTTTTTTCGTCCCAGGGGCCCGGTTGGTTTTTAAGGAAAAACCAACCCAACCGTACTCCACCTCTGTCCAAACCTCGGGCAGAGTATTCCAAAAGATCCGTCTCACATAGAGGAAAACAAAAAAGCTGACGGTACGTCAATCGGACGTCCGTAGCTCAAGATATGAGCGTTTCCGCTCCGAGGGCCCGGTTGGTTTCGTGTACGAACCAACCCGGCCGAACTCAAAGTATTCCGAAACCTTGAGTGCGATATACCAAAACGACCGTCTTGATCCACAGATTCTGTTACCGCTGATGGCGAGTCGTTTGGAGGCCTGAAGCTCAAGTTACGGGCATTTGACCGAAAAAAGTCCGAAGATGGGGGGTCCGGGCCCGGGCCGAGCCGGCCCGACCCGGTCCGGCCCGGCCGGCTCGGCTCGGCCGAGCGACGCGGGGGGGAGCCGCCACCCCCGCGGGACACCCCTGCGGCACCCGCGGGGTGTCTCCCTGGACAGCCGAGCGACGCGGGGGGGGGGGGGGGGAGCTGCCGCCCCCGCGTGACAACCCCGCGGCACCCGTGGGGTGTCGCTCGGACAACCGGACGCGGCTTCAGCCGCATACCGCGCGCGCCAGAACCGTGCGTCCGCGGGTCCGCGAGTGCCGCCGCCGCGCCAGCGACCCGCTCCGCTGGCGGCTTCCGCGGGCCACCGGAGTCGCTCCGGTGGTCCGATTCTGTTCCCGTCTACGCCGCTGCTCCTCCCGGGACTTGCTCTTCACTGCGGAACCATCACACTTCTGTTACGGCACGTTCTGTCGTCACCCGTCAAATCTGCACAATAACGAAGAATGGCGGAGGGTTGTCTGGCCGTGTTCGTTTGGCCCGCACCCTCTACGTTAGTGATAAACAATGGGAGGAACAATATTCAACATATGAATACATATCCGAAAACAATTTTTAAGGAAATAAAAATTGTTTATGAATCGGGTTCTTCATTCTTGAATGGAAACAACATGGGAAAAAGGAAAAGTTCACAACAACCCCTACCTCGTAGTCGTCGTCGCACGCATGATCTTCGTGGAATTGCTCGTCGCGGAAGGAGGGAATCATCGCGTTGTCGCAGAAGGGTGTCGCGTCGTTGCGGAATCCGGAGTTGAGTCAGAAAACTCAACGGACCAAGAAACAACAGATTTAATTTAATTATATAAAATTAAATCCATGTTTTGTTAAAGAAAAACACAAGGGAGATTTAAGAGGATCCCGAAGTCTCTTACCTGAAACAGCAGATCGAAGATTCGTTGCGAAGGAAGAGGCGTCGCAGAAGAACGTTGTAGGAAGGGAATGTCAGCGTTGCGGAACATGGCGTCGCGTCGTCAACTTCCACGGGTTCGGCGTTCTTCGTCAGAGGCCGACGTTCTTCGCGTTCTTCGCGTTCTTCGTGAAGGAGGATGAAGGCTCTGACAAAACCTCTCAACGAATAATCCTTCAAAAGACCTTGTTGGTCTTATTTTATTATAACGCCAACAAATGAAAAGGTAAGTAACGACCCATCAATTCGTTGTATTAATTAAATGAAAGTAACAACTCATTTAATTCACGAAGAAAACCTCCCAATTAAATGGTCTGTTAAGAATTTAAGAAAACACGTCAGTTGACTTTCATAATGACGGGTTTTCGCGGGTGAGTTTCTTAGTGGAAAGAAACGACGGGGCTCGTGCGGGCCCCACCTCACAAATATCCTACCAAGAGGGTAGGATATTTCTGGATAGTACCCTATCCGGTTCAACTCAGTTTAAGCCGCTTTTAAGTGGCTTCAAGTGGCTTCCAAGTGGCTTAATTGAAATAAAATAAAGTTATCGCAAAATTATTTTATTTCTTAACTTTAAGCCTGAAAATTAAAAACCACACCCGAGAAAAAGCAACTCCGGAAGAGGCGTTTCTAAGCGAATACCGGCGCTGCGATTTCATCGGTGCCCTCAGAATTCGATTCCGGGCACCAGTTCAAAAGTTAGAAAAACCCGCTCGTCTGTTCACTGAACGTACCCAATCCAAATTTCGGAAAATGATTCCGGGCACACCGGGCCTCTGAATCAGGTGCCGTCAGAAACTGTGCTCTTGTAAAATTCCAAAGAAAATTAAGAAAAAAATTTCCTTGAAATTTACTGGTCTTTACATTACTCCCACCTCAGGGCTTTACATCCCCGTAAAGATACATCATAAACTAGGGAAACAAATGTGGGTACTGAGCACACATTTGAGCCTCCCACTCCCATGTGCTCTCTTGGAGGTTCCCGTCCTGCCATCTGATGCGCACAAGAGGAATCGATTGCCCACATAGGACCCGCTCCTGTCGATCCTCTATCTCCACTGGGACCTCCGCAAAAGTCGCCCCATCATCCACGTCTAGCTCCCCATGGTCAATGATGTGCATCGGGTCGTGCACGTATCTCCTCAGATGAGATACGTGGAAGACGTCGTGCACCCAGTGCAACTGAGGTGGTAGGGCCAGGCGATAAGCCACCTCGCCAATCCTGCTGAGGACCTGGAAAGGCTCGATGAAGCGTGGAGACAACTTGCCGCCTCGTCCAAATCTCCACAAACCACGTCGAGGTGAGACCCGCAAGAAGACGTGGTCGCCATCCTCGAACTCTAGTGGCCTCCGCCTCCTGTCGGCATATGACTTCTGCCGGCTCTGAGCTGTCCTCATCCGCTCCTAGATGACCTGCACCTTCTCTGTCATGGCCCGGACCATCTCTGGTCCCACAAGTGCCGACTCCCCAGGGTCTGTCCAGCACAAAGGAGATCTGCAAGGCCTGCCGTACAACGCCTCGTATGGTGCCATCCCGATGGTGGTGTGGTAGCTGTTGTTGTACGCGAACTCCACCAAGGGGAGGTGGTCCTCCCAGCTATGACCAAAGTCGAGGAAACATGCGCGGAGCATGTCCTCGAGAGTCTGAATGGTCCTCTCCGTCTGACCATCCGTCTGAGTGTGAAAGGCGGTGCTCAGACGTAGCCGCGTCCCGAACGCCTCCTGCAACCCCTTCCAAAGCCGGGAAGTAAATCGAGCGTCCCAATCGGAGACGATAGTCGATGGCACACCGTGAAGCCGTACAATCTCCTGAATGTTGAGATGCCCCAAGCTCTCCACTGAGCCCTGCTCTCTGATGGGTTAGAAGTGTGCCGACTTGGTGAGTTGGTCAACAATCACCCAAATGGAGTCGTGACCTCTGGAAGTGCGTGGATGTCCAGTGACGAAGTCCAAAGATATCCCATCCCACTTCCACTCTGGGACCTCCAAGGGCTGTACCAAGCCTGCTGGTACCTGATGCTCTGCCTTCACTTGCTGGTAGGTGAGGCACCGTGAACCGAACTCTGCCACAACCTTCTTCATGCCCGGCCACCAGTGCTGTCGTCTGAGATCCTGGTACATCTTTGCCACTCCAGGATGTACCGCTAAAGGAGAAGTGTGAAACTCTCTCAGCACCCCCTCTCGTAAAGCGACTGGTACCAAGGTACATCCTCTGAAAAGGATGTCGTGCTCTGCTCCAAAGGAGAAGCCATCAGGTGCCTGTCCTGAGGATATCTGTGCACGCCGCGTCTCACAGTCAGCATCCTCACGTTGTGCCTCTCTGACCCGCTACAGTAGTGGAGGAGTGACTGTGAGAGACTGAAGGAAGGCTGCTCCATCTCTATCCATGAAGGATATCTGCAAGGCGGCTAGCTTCTCTGTCGCCTACTCAAGTAGCTGGATGCCCGTCCTCCTGCTGAGGGCATCGGCTACCACGTTCCCCTTACCAGGAGTATAGACTATCTGAAAGTCATAGTCCTGGAGGAACTCGAGCCATCACCGCTGTCTCAGGTTCAGGTCCTTCTGAGAGAAGATATACCTGAGACTCTGGTGGTCAGAAAAGACTGTAAAGCGCTCGTCCATCAGATAGTGCCTCCATGTCTTCAGAGCGAAGACCACTGCTGCTAACTCCAGGTCATGGGTACTGTAGTTCTGCTCATGCGGCCTCAACTGACGTGATCCATAGGAAATCACGGCCCGCTCCTGCATCAGGACACACCTGAGTCTGGTCCCTGATGCATCGCAGTAGACTACGTATCCAACTCCCTCCTTAGGTAACCTCAAGATAGGTGCGCTGGTCAATCACTGTCTCAGCTTTTGAAAGCTCTTCTGACATCTGTCTGACAACACAAAGGGTTTCCCCTTCTTCGTCAAAGCTGAGAGTGGCGCCGCAACTCTGGAGAAGTCCGACACAAATCTATGATAGTATTCGGCTAGACCCAAGAAACTCCGCACCTCTGTCACGCTCCTGGGTGGCTCCCAAGCTAGCACTGCCTCGATCTTCGCGGGATCCACAGAAACTCCCGCCTCAGAAATGACGTGCCCCAAGAAGTGGACCTCACGTAACCACAACTGGCACTTCGAGAGCTTTCCATAAAGCTAGTGCTCTCGGAGTGTGTCTTGTACAACCCGCAAGTGGTAGGCGTGCTCCTCCTCGGTGGTCGAGTACACCAAAATGTCTTCGATGAAGACCACGACAAATCGATCGAGGTATGGCTGGAAGATCCTGTTCATGAGGCTCATGAACACTGCTGGAGTGTTGGTTACGCCAAAAGGCATAACCAACAACTCATTGTGGCCATACCGACACCTGAAGGCCGTCTTCTGCACGTCCTCGTCTCGAACTCTGAGCTGATGATAGCCTGACCTGAGGTCTATCTTTGAGAACCACCATGCTCCCTTGAGCTGATCGAAGAGTTCATCAATCTTGGGTAGCGGATAATTGTTCCTCACAGTCACCTGGTTCAGGCGATGATAATCGACACACAGTCTCAAGCTCCCATCCGCCTCCTTGGCGAACAATATTGGCGAAGCCCAGGGTGAAACACTGGGTCGGATGAACCCCTTGCCCTGCAAGTCCTCCAACTGTACCCGTAGCTCTCGAAGCTCGGAGGGGGCCATCCGATATGCTGGAGTGGATATCAGGGCTGTCCTGGGGTACAGGTCAATGTAAAAGTCTACCTCTCTGTGAGGAGGTAGCCCTGGAACGTCGTCGGAGAAGAAGTCCGCGTACTGATCCACCACTGCAGGAAAACTAGGACTCCACACGTCAACTGCTCCAAGGATGAGGCTAGCCAACTGATGGGTGATGGGCTGTCCTCTCCTCTGCGAGAGTTCCTCTTGTGCTGCGAAGGCTCCCTTCTCGCCGGTGAAGGTGAACCTGCTCCCGTCGATGTGCACACATCGCACCTTGCGCCTAATGCACTCAATATATGCATGGACCGTAGATAACCAATCCATGCCCAAGATGATGTAGTAAGGCCACGATGCCGCTACAAGAAGATCCCAGCCAAAGCTCTCGCCTCCTAGAGTAAGCTCACACTGCCGGCACCAGTTCGTAATTGTCGAGTCTCCTCCCGTAGGAGTCTCTAGCCGTAAGGATCGAGCCAACGATTCTGTCAGAATCTCTGAGCTCCGAACAAGGGCAGTGGCTATGAAAGAGTGACTCGCTCCTATGTCTATAAGAACTGCAGCAAGGGTGGAATAGACACAGATCGTACCTCGAATCATCTCTGGTGCACCGTGGTCGTAGGCCTCCGCTGCCTGGAGCTGTGCCTGTCTCTGCCCGCTAGCTCCCGGTGGTTGGGGCGGACCTCCTGGTGGTGGTGGTGGCAGAGCCTCAAAGCATCACCCACCACTTGCTGCTCGGCCAGCTCCACTTCCTTGTCCGCCTCCTCCCTGCGGACCGCCACGGTCAACCCTCTGCCTCTGCATGGGTGGCCCCTCCACCATCTGCTGCTCCTCGGTATGGCGGGTCGGGTAGTCACGAGCCATGTGGCCCTGCCCGCCGCACGAGTAGCACTGCCTGCCTCTCGGAAGGCTGGCTCCACGCTGTGTTCCCCGCACTGCTGAGCCAGTGTCCTGAGGTCGTTTGCCGGAAGGCCTGGTCTGCTTGGAACCTTGAGTCATCTATCAGCTACCTGCTGCCGAAGACTCCGCTACCTGCCGCCCTGCGGTAGGTCTCGCTGTGGACTCAGCCAGAAAGCTCTCGATCAGAAGGGCTCGCTCTAGAACCCCTGACTGGGTCGGGATGCTGAGGGAGATAAGCGATGCCCTGATCTCGTGTCTCAATCCCTGCTCGAAGGTCCGGGCCCGGAAGAAGGGGTCCCGTACCATGTCGGTCGAGTAGTGAGAAAGATCGGCGAACCTCGCCGCGTACTGGGCGACCGTCAAGCTGCCCTGCCGCAGCTGAAGAAGATCCTGAATGCGCACCGCACGGAGGGTGGCTGGGATGAACTCTGAGCGGAAGAGGCTCTCGAAGTCCATCCAGATGAGGGAGGCCTCATCATGTACCTGGAGCATCAAGCTCCACCATCTCCCTACTGATGCGTGTAGTAGGCTCGCAGCGAGGATCACCATGAGGTCTACTGGTGACCTCACTAGCCTGAAAACTCGGACGACCGCCTCCAGCTAGTCCTCGGCTGCCTGGGGGTCCGTCTCCCCACGGAACCTGGGTGGTCGTGGGCGCTGGAACTCATGTAGAGCTCCGAGGCGTCGTGCATCGTCAGCGGTTGGTGCTGGAAGCATCGGGGGCTCGGCGGGCAAAGGTACCGTCGGTGCCTCTACTGTCAATGGGCCCTGTACCGAGGCCTCGTCGCTCGGCGGGCTGTCGCCGCGCTCTACTCTCGGAACCCTAGCTGGTTGCTGTCGTCGGGCCATCCTGAAAGCAAAAAAGTGTGCCACGGTCAGAACAGTATACCTGGTGATCTGACACAAGTAATCACAAAGAAAACTTGAAACACACATGCAATCAATGTTTTCGTGCATTAAGTCGGAAATCAGAAGTCAGGGTCCTGGTGTACGGATATGTCGGCCGCCGCACCAACACTGGACTCCCTGGACTGATAACCACACCCAATACGCTAAACACTATTGCTTCACATAGAAGAAAGATCAGAGTCTGCGGTAGAACCGACACCTCTGATACCAATTTGTCACGACCCATCCTCGGGGCCCGTTCCGTGACTACCCCAAGCCCGCCTTCCATAGGCCAGGGGCTGGTGACTAGCACCAAGGCGTAAATCCCAAAAAAAGGGAAGGAATTGCCTTTGAAAAGTAAACAAAACCACAGAGTAAGCAAGCGGAAAAGTAAACACTAAGTAAAAACTGTACAAACTGTGCTGAAAGTAAAAGGGGCCGGAAATACAAGCCCAACTGTAAATTACAACTGAAAGGAAAAACAACAACTGAAAGGAAAAGCCGCAGTATCGAGCCGTCCTCTGGAAGTCCCACCTGAATGGTGGGTACAGATGGCCTCCACTGCTCCTCGGGTCCACCTGACCGCTCCGAGTACGTCCCGCCCAGTGGTCCACCTCCAGGTACCGTCCTACTCCTTGCGCCTCCACCACGATCAGCGCTGTCCGTCGTCTGCAACCAACACAACGTAGTGCGGGCATAGCCCGTGCAGGGGTGAGTCTAAGCTACTCAGTAGGGACCCCGAGACCCCCGAAGGTCTCCCGAAATCCACAAAGGATAATCCACAAGGAAATATACAATCACGAAGTAACATCTGACACGGCTTAGGTTATATGCCCATACATATACCTAAGTCATCAATTCCCATTCGGCTCCAACGTCCGAGCCCAAGCACAACCCAGTACACATAGGAAAGCAAACGTAAACCCACATAATCCACAAAGGAGAGTAAACAGTAAATCCACACAGGATAGCTCAACACAATCCACAAAGGAGAGTAAACAGTAAATCCACACAGGATAGCTCAACACAATCCACAAAGGAGAGTAACTCAAGATTCAGCTCACACAGGTATACTTCTTCGGATGACGATAAAGATGATCAATGATCTATCTAAGTCGTCAGACCCACAAAGGATCGATAGGTTACTAACCCCCATAAAGACGCACACAGGATCGGGCCCACACAGGACCTGTAGGCGCTGTCTCACACAGAACCGGTGAGCGCTGAACCATAGAGGATCGGACCCACACATGATCGGGCCCACACAGGACCTGTAGCACTGATCCACGTAGGATCGATGAGTGCAGTAGTCGTCGCAGTCCACTGAGGATCTCTGCACAGTCGTCGGCGCAGTCCACTGAGGATCTCTGCACGGTCGTCGCCGCAGTCCACTGAGGATCTCTGCACGGTCGTCGCTGTCGAAGTAGAAGTTGCAGCCAACTCTAGGGTTCCCGCACACAACAAGCTTGTTCGGGAGGGTCCGCTCCACGAGCCGAGAGGCCGATACATCAACTGTCACAAAGTCTGAAGTTGATGTATCCAAAAGTTCCGTATCGTCAACAGTAACGCAACGCCACAGACGGCGCGTCAATCAGACGCCCTGTCTGAGAGTTATTGGCTTTTTCGTCCCAAGGGCCCGGTTGGTTTTTAAGGCAAAACCAACCCGACCGTACTCCACCTGTGTCCAAACCTCGGGCGGAGTATGCCAAAAGATCCGTCTCACTTAGAGGAAAACAACAAAGCTGACAGCACGTCAATCGGACGTCCGTAGCTCAAGATATGAGCGTTTCCCCTCCGAGGGCCCGATTGGTTTCGTGTACGAACCAACCCGGCCGAACTCAAAGTATTCCGAAACCTTGAGTACGATATACCGAAACGGCCGTCTCGATCCAAGAATCGTGTTTCTGCTGACGACGAGTCGTTTGGAGGCCCGTAGCTCAAGTTACGGGCATTTGACCGAAAACAGTCCGAAGACGGGGGGTCCGGGCTCGGGCCGAGCCGGCCCGGCCAGGGCGTGGCCCGGCCGGTCGGACCGGCCCGGCCCGACCAGCCCGACTCGGCTCTGCCGAGCGACGCGGGGGGGGGGGGGGAGCCGCCACCCCCGTGTGACACCCCCGCGGCACCTGCGGGGTGTCGCCCTGGACAGCCGAGCGACGCGGGGGGGGGGGGGGGGGGGAGCCGCCGCCCCCGCGTGAAAACCCCGCGGCACCCGCGGGGTGTCGCTCGGACAACCGGACGCGGATTCAGCCGCATCCCGCGCGCGCCGGACCCGCGCAGCTGCGGGTCCGCAAGTGCCGCCGCCGCGCCGGCGACCCGCGCCGCCGTCGGCTTCCGTGGGCCACCAGAGTCGCTCCGGTGGTCCAATTCTGTTCCCGTCTGCGCCGCTGCTACTCCTGGGACTTGCTCTTCACTGCAGAACCATCACACTTCTGTTGCGGAACATTCCGTCATCGCCCATCAAATCCACACAATAAGGAAGAACGAAGGAGGGTTGTCGGGCCGTGTTCCTTTGGCCCGCACCCTCCGCGTTAGTGATAAACAACGGGAGGAACAATATTCAACATATGAATACATATCTTAAAACAATTTTTAAGGAAATAAAAATTGTTTATGAATCGGGTTCTTCATTCTTTAATGGAAACAACATGGGAAAAAGGAAAAGTTCACAACAACCCCTACCTCGTAGTCGTCGTCGCACACACGATCTTCAAGGAATTGCTCGTCGCGGAAGGAGGGAATCGTCGCGTCGTCGCGGAAGGGCGTCGCGTCGTCGCAGAATCCAGCGTTGAGTCGGCAAACTCAACGGACCAAGAAACAACAGATTTAATTTAATTATATAAAATTAAATCCGTGTTTTGTTAAAGAAAAACACAAGGGAGATTTAAGAGGATCCCGAAGTCTCTTACCTCAAACAGTAGATCGAAGATTCGTTGCGGAGGAAGAGACGTCGCAGAAGAAAATTGTAGGAAGGGAACGTCAGCGTCGCGGAACACGGCATCGTGTCGTCGACTTCCATGGGTTCGGCGTTCTTCGTCGGAGGCCGACGTTCTTCGTGTTCTTCGCGTTCTTCGCATTCTTCGCGAAGGAGGATGAAGGCTCTGACAAAACCTCTCAAAGAATAATCCTTCAAAAGACCTTGTTGGTCTTATTTTTTTATAACACCAACAAACGAAAAGGTAAGTAACGACCCATCAATTCGTTGTATTAATTCAACGAAAGTAACAAATCATTTAATTCATGAAGAAAAACTCCCAATTAAATGGTCAGTTAAGAATTTAAGAAAACGTGTCAGTTGACTTTCATAATGAAGGGTTTTCGCGGGTGCGTTACTTAGCGGAAAGAAACGGCGGGGCTCGTGCAGGCCCCACCTCACAAATATCCTACCAAGAGGGTAGGATATTTCTGGATAGTACCCTATCCAGTTCAACTCAGTTTAAGCCGCTTTTAAGTGGATTAAAGTGGCTTCCAAGTGGCTTAAGTGAAATAAAATAAAGTTGTCGCAAAATTTTTTTATTTCTTAACTTTATGCCCGAAAATTAAAAACCACACCCGAGCAAACACAACTCCAGAAGAGGCGTTTCTAAGCGAATACCGGCGCTGCGATTTCATCGGTGCCCTCAGAATTCGATTCCGGGCACCGGTTCAAAATTTAGAAAAACCCGCTCGTCCGTTCACTGAACGTACCCGAGCGAAACTTCGTAAAATGATTCCGGGCACACCGGGCCTTAGAAATAGGTGCCGTCAGAAACCGCGCTCTTGTAAAATTCCAAAGAAAATTAAGAAAAAAATTTCCTTGAAATTTACGGGTCTTTATAGAGAAGGACCCGAGCATCTTGGGTTATGAGGAGTTACAACTCAGATTAATAGTCTATATCAAAATGACCACGGTAATTCAAATTTAAACTTTCTTCCAGTGGTGGGTCGTTTCATGGACATATTTCTAGAGGACTTTTCAGGTTTGCTTCTGGAGCATGAGTTAGAATTTTCTATTGTGCTTATGCCAGGGGTGCACCAGTGTCCATTCCTCTTTATAGGATGTCTACACCTGAGTTGCAAGATCTCAATAAACAGTTGGGGGAGTTTCTCGCAAAGGGTTTCGTCCAACCCAATACTTCTACTTGGGGTTCGATTGCCCTATTTGTGAAGAAGGAAAATGGAACCCTCATGATTCGTGTGGATTATAAGAAGTTGAACGAGTTGACGGTCAAGAACCAATATCCCTTGCCTAGGATTGATGATCTCTTTGATCAGCTTCGAGGAGATCAGGTGTTCTCAAAGATTGAATTCAGATCTGGTTATCATCAGTTGCGTGCTATACCATCAGATATACCTATCACAGCCATTCAAGGTAGGTATGGTCTATATGAGTATATGGTTATGCCGTTTGGTCTCACGAACGCACCTGCTATTTTCATAGTACTAATGACCGAGTGTTCCATCTATACTTGGATTCCTTCATGGTTGTTTTCATGGATGATATCTTAGTGTACTCTCACACTCGATACGACCATGCCACACACATTGAGATCGTTTTGAGTACATTGAGAGAGCATAATTTATATTTTAAGCTCTCAAAATGCCACTTTTGGATGGATCAAATTCACGTCTTGGGTCATGTTATCTCAGAGACAGGAGTATCAGTAGACCCAGAGAAACTGAGAGCAGTAGTTTTGTTGGAGCAGCCTAAGAATGTGTCTGAGTTACAAAGTTTTCTAGGGATAGCTAGATACTAAATGCATTTCATACATGACTTCTCATGCTTTGTAGCACCATTGACAGGTCTGAATAAGATGGGTGAAAAATTATTTTGGCCAGATTATTGTGAGTCATCCTTTTTGGAGCTGAAAGGGAGGCTGACATCAGCACCGATAGTAGTCTTTCTAGAGCCAGGTAAGAGCTATACTATTTACTATGACACATCGGGTATTGGGCTGTGAGATTTTCTTATGTATGGAGAAGGATTCATTGCATACAGGTCTCGCCAGTTGAGGCCGCATGGAAGAATTACCCGACACATGATCTCGATTTGGCAGCAGTTGTTCATGCTTTATGCTGTTAGAGACATTATCTACTGGGAGAGAATTTTGTGGTCTTCACCAACCAAAAGGTTCTCAATTATATCTTCACTCAGTGTGATCTTAATTTGAGACAGTGAAGGTAGGTTAAGTACCTTCTGTCTTTTACCTTTGATCTTGCCTACACACCTGGGAAAGGCAACGCAGTGGCTGATGCGTTGAGAAAGAGGACCCAGATACATGCAGTTCAGGAGGCCAACAGTGAGTGGAAACTTATGGCTATGTTCTCTGAGATGTATTTTGAGGTGCACGATAGACAGGGGTAGACATTTCTTTCTTCTGTAGTTGTTACCTCTACTCTTCTAAATAGAGTGTGAATGAGGCAACTATCAGATTCAAAATGCCTAGTCCTATGGGAGAGTGTGTTAGGAGAGGACCCTATTCCTGAATGAACAATAGGCGACGATGAGATCTTTCATTTTCAAGGGTGCGTATGGGTTCCAATAGACATACTCGAGTAGCTGATGCGGGACTTTCATTCCTCAGTTTGGGCAGTTCATCCCGACATCACCAAGATGTATCGTGATCTACACCGTCAGTATTAGTGGCCTGGTATGAAGAAAGATGTTGTTGGTTTTGTCATGAAGTGTTCCACCTATCAGCAGGTGAAGGTAGAGAATCAATGACCAAAAAGACTTTTGCAATAATTATCCATTCCCAAGTGGAAGTGGAATGATGTCGCAATGTATTTTGTGACCGGTTTTCTGAGGTCTTCTCAAGGGAATGATGCAGTTTGGGTTGTCATTTACAGACTCAAAAAGGTTTCTCACTTCCTGCTGATTAAGGATACATTTATTGTTGATGAGCTGGGATGGTTGTGCATCCATGAGATTGTACGTCTGCATGGAGTTCCACACGCCATTGTTTCAGAAAGGGATGCTCATTTTACTTCTCATGTCTGGCAGGGGCTTCAGAAGGCATTTAGTGCACATGTACTTTTGAGTATAGCTTACCATCCCCAGACAGATGGTCAGCCCGAGCGTACGATTCAGGTGCTTGAGGACATGCTCTGAGTATGAATTTTGGATTTTCGAGGTTCGTGGGAGAAGCATATAACTATTGTATAGTTTTCCCACAAAAATAGTTTTCAAGAAACTATTCAGATTACACCTTATGAGTCTATTTAGGGTAGGCCTTATCGATCAACCTTATATTAGATGGAGGAAGGAGAGGCAGCTTTTCTAGGACCTCATCTTGTTTAGGATACCACAGAGTAGGTATAGTTGATTTGGAAGAGGATGGATATTACACATTCTTGATTGAAGTCTTATGTTGATCCGCGGAGATGACATCTAGAGTTCGAGGTCAGGGATCAGATTTTCCAGCATGCCACACCGAGGTTGGGGAACTGAATGATCAGGAGACAGGGTAAGCTTTCACTGAGGTATGTCGGTCTGTTTGAGGTGTTGGAGAGAGTTGGACCAGTTTCCTATCAGTTGTAGTTACCTCAGAGGTACTGGGCTATTCAAGACGTCTTCCACGTTTCATAGCTTCAATGTTACTTCTCAAAACCTTCTCATGTCTTCCAACCCAAGGAGGTTGAGTTGTAAGTGGATTCAACATTTGAGGAGCAGCCTATCTAGATTTTCGATCACAGTACAAAGGTTCTATATGGCTGGTCTATTCCTCCTGTACGAGTGATATGGAAGCACTGGTGAGTACATGATGAGACATGGGAGAGGGATGCTGATTTACAAGCATTGCAGCCAATGTTGTTCGGGGTTTCTTCTTTTACACCACTCTCGAGAAATTACGGGATGAATTTCTTTAAGGGGGAAAGTTTGTATGAACCCGGATCTTCTTTTCAGGTTTGTTTTCCTTTTCTGTTCATTTTTTTGAAAAAGTGAAATTTTAGGGAAAAACTTTTAAAGATTTGGAGGTCATGCAGGGGCGCACGGTTGGCGCATGGTCTGAACAAACCTTACGACCAACCCAGGAAACCGGGCACCCTTGATAGTGGGCTCCTCACGGGCGTCACACGGTTTGTCAGACCGTGTGGGCAAGCTGTGCGAAGTCCCTAGGTGAGACAGTGGGCTCCGCACAGGTGGAGCATGGCTTGTCCAGATCATGCGGGCAATCCATGTGAAGTCCTTGAGTGAGATAGTGGCAACCGCACGGTTGGCACATAGTTTTCCAAACCATGTGAGGTAACCATGTTGCCACTTAAAGATAGGGTTTTTAAGTCCCAGGACACTCGAGATTTTACATCTCTCTATCATTCTTCCTCCCACTCAAAGCTCTCTTGGGATTTTTTGTTCTCAAGGGTTGGAGGGACTCTCCCACACTTGTTGGAAGCAAATCAAAGGGGTTTCAAGGTGGTTTGAAGGTGGTTTCTCCTAGGTAAGTCTCTAATATTGGTTTCTTTGTGTTTTCATCTAGATCTACATCTCTCTCTCTCTCTCAGTTTTCTATATCAACACCCTTTATGTATAGATCTAGGGTTGTAGTTCCCTTGGGTGTTGATTTTAAGACTTTTGGATGTTAGGGAAGGGGATATAGAGCATTTTCGGTGGTGCATTCTCTGGATTTGATGAGGTGTGGTAGCTTGTGTATTGACTTCGTCAGAACCCTAAAGGTAGGTGGTTTGTGCCTTTCCGTTGAATATCTTTCAGTTATATTTGAAAATTTTCCTAATACCCTTGAACGACTTTTGCACGTTTACTGATTTAGTTCTATTGTTTTCCTGCTAAACTTGTATGCTTGAGTAGAGGCTAATTGATTGTGAATAGGGTGAATTGTTATTCTTTGGAAGTGTTTTCCCATGCATGTTTTCCTATTTTTACTATTGGGTCTAGGTTTCCTATTAGGCTGTTGTTTACTTTCCATGCCTAGTTATAGGAAGGTGTGACTTTTGATCTGTTATGCTGTTATGATATAGAATGCTAGCCAAGTTGTTCTTGAGGTTTACTTGGGCCGATATGTGCTTATATACTTTCTTGGCTTCCACAGGTCCATGAGAACCTTGTTTATAGGCCCTATGGAGAATGGATGTTGAGGGCTTCTCCAGAGTATCTGTTTTACTTACGATGCGAGACCACATGGGGAATTGATGTTGAGTGCTTCCTCAGAGTGTCTGTAGTTCCCCGACACAAGCCACAAAGGGAATGTGATGTAAGTGCTTCCCTAGTGCGCCTTTAGTTACCGATACAAGACTATAAGAGGAATTGACAGTGAGTGATTCCTTAGAGATTCTATGCTTAAGCTGAACCAGAGGGGCTAGACTGAGTGTACTGCCCAGAGGGTTCCTTGTACTTGTTAGGTAGGACCAGAGGGGATTGGATGTGAGTACTTCCAAGAGGATTAAATTTTTGATTTAGCTACGTACTTCTGTTTTTAGGTAGGACAAGAGGGGATTGGCAATGGTTACTTCCCAGAGGGTTACCTGTTTTGGTTATCTGCTTTGTTTAGCTGTTTCATGTTATGTGGTGGTTGGAATGCTTAGAAATTTTGGATTGTTTACTACTGAATACTTCCTTGTTTATTGTTTTCTATACTTATATTCCATATATTCACTTACAGTTAGGCACATATATTATGGTGGTTACCTACTGAGATTTTTCCTCACACCCTGTTTGGGCCATGATTTTGGGCCCAAATAAATTATAATGATGCAGGTATAGACAAAGGGAAAGAACCCATCTACTTCAGGTACTTGATTTGCTATGGAGCTGGAGAGAATCAGACCAAGATATGGATTGCGATGTTGTGGATCTGTTTACAATTGTTCTTTTGTACTTTTGTTTAGTATAAATGTATTCCAACATTGTGATTTATTTGGCTACTTTCCTAGAAATATGTATCAAGAATCATTAATTATTATATATGTGGGGTCCAGTTTATTATTCTTTAGTTTCTTCTGCTTACTCGTGTATGGATTATTACTACTTCCGTTATTGTATGTTGTTTACTTCTGTTGTGTTACCCTGCCAATGAAGGCATAGTTTCCCCACTATCATACCCAAGGCCCTCACTGCTAGTTGGAAAACTCTGGTTTTTGGGGAAATGTGCTTGATGCCATGTGACAAACAAGTATGGGGCGCCTCTGGGTGGCTTTCAGAACCCGGACGTTACAGGATGAATCTCTACTTAAAGGTAAGTATATTTCCTTATGTTCTTATTCTATTTAGTAAATGAATTCCTCAACATTATGAAAAGGATCGTAAATAAAAAATATTTTTGGTTTATGTTTCCTACTAGGTAATCAAAGACCATTTAACAAATCATATGTTTGTGATTTTCTGGTGGGTAACATTCTCATAATCACGTTTTCTGTCACTTTCCATCAGAACATGGTGATTTGTTTTCTCTTCGATATCTATGTTTTCCTACATGTAATCCTAGTTTGGGTTATCTCAGGTGACCTTTTTTACTTCATTATCTTTATTATAATGTGATAGTTTTATTGAATCTTTTTCCAATTGGGACATTCAATGATGTTTACGAGCCCGATTTTAAAATTGTGAAGACACAATTCCCAAAAGGGGGAAGGATGTAACATCCCAAGTAAATAAATAATATGAACTTTTCATATTTATTAATATTTTTGAATTAAATATTAATTTTACGTTAAAGGGTATTCTATGTTTGATGGCATACCCAATACAAAAAAATGGGTTTTTTTGAAATCTTATGTTGCACACCACATTGGGTCATTCTAAAAAATAATAATATTATATTATTTTAAATGGTTATTAATGACTAGACATTGTATTAGAAGGACTGAATAGAACTAACTAAAAAAATCATTATACATGTTTTTTAAACGTTTTTACATTTATCCAAAAAAATTTAGAGGATTAAAATAAGAATGAATATGATTTTAAGCATAAGTACTCTAATATTCTTTAAAAGGTCGATTTACCGCCTTTTGATGGAGAACACTCTTTAAATCTAGTTTTGGTCACAATTATATGTTCTATTTGACAAAATAAAATTCTTTTTTATAATAGGGACATAAAAATTTACTTTGGGTAAAATTTTGGTATTATTCTGATAAAATTCATTTTTTTAATGAATAGTGAAAATCCTATATTTTAATTCAAAACCACCTTTCAATCCAACAAACTTATATGGTTACATTATCTTTTTAAATTGTTTTAAAAAATAATTAGATTATATTTTTAATATTTAATCCAATGTTGGTCATTGGAAGAAATTTCACTTTGAAATTGGGCTTAAACAAATGTCAATATTTTGATAGATATTGTTTCTTAAAAACACGCAATTTATTTTCACAATGGGAATTAATTTAAAATTAATTAAGGAAACTTCTATATTTTGAATTATTTAAAATAGAAATCATTTTTGAATTTGGAATATCAAATACGTATTAGGCTGAATTTTTGGTATTTTTCTGAAAAACTTCAATTTTTGATGAATAGTGAAATAATTAAGTAGTAGTTAAAAAAAAGACTTTTTCATTTAAATGAAATTTTAACGTTTCTGTGAATTATGTTTCAAAAATATGACATACATGGTTATTATTAGTAAGTAAAATTTAGTTCAATAATATGAAAATAATTTTTTATGAATAGTAAATTTTTACTTTTATTTACCGCGGTTAAAGGTAAATAGGGAAATTTAGGGTAAAAAGAATATTATAATAATAAAAAATTTCCTTAACACTTGTCTTAATATTATTGGTTGAGTAATTTTCTACCATGGTAATCTTTGGGTCGATTTTGGGACCCCATTGAGTCAATTGGGAGTGATAATGACACTTTATTTTAATTAACTTAAAGTAAAGGCAAAAATGACATAAACAAATTTCTTTTAGTAAATAAATTTTTACATGGGGTTATATAAGTTATATTTTCAACTATAAATTTTCATTTTATAGCTAAAAATATTTCCTACATTTTGGTATATCTTTTATAATTTTTATACATCAAATAAATTAAATTATTTTTGACACAATAATGAAACACTATTTACCTCATTAATAAATGATTTAAATAAATAAGGTTATAAATATTAAAACAATACCCAAATCCTGTTCAATACTTATTGGATTATTTTATTTCAACTAATAGTAATCTTATGTTTTACCTTAATGAGTTTTGGACCGTTAGAAACCAAATATCATTATATAATAAAATAATATTTTCACACTTTCTTAAAGAACCCATCCTCCCCTTATAAAAAGCCCTCACTTCTAATCCATTCATCACAACTCTCAATCCCCTTGTATCATCCAAAACCTGCCCAAATAAGCTCTCAAGATACCTCTCTTCCTCCTAGAAGCATTACCTTAGGTAGAAGGCACCTCAATAAGTCCTTTTATTTCAAACCAAAGGAAGTTACCCGAATTAAAAGTAACAGTTTCTCTTAAATTATTTTCTTTTATTTTACTTCTCCAACCCCTAAACTCCTTTAATTAATTTATTTTATAACAAAACCCATATAATCAATATATTAGTATGTTTTTATGAGAATTATTCTAACTACATGTACACACACCTCCATGTAATGGGTGAAGAACACACTGTTTCTGTGGATGGAAAACTAACGCCGCATGAAATGAAAATTTTTCAATTATCTCATACCACCTATCTTGGTGTCCATTATGATGGAACTATATTTATATATTATATATATTATGTTTATATTTTCTTTATGATTTTTTATTTTTAATTTATATCATACCTTTATGTTTTTCATTATGAGTAAACACGATAATTTCATTTGAAGAAGTGCGGACTACCGCCCCCTCAAAGTGATATGACTTGTTCATACCATACATGGGACTTATAAAGGATGGATTTATTGAAATTATATATGATATTATACTAGAGTTATAATATACCTATGTATCATTATGTTTTAATTCCATTAAATATGAAATAGAAATGAAAGTATCTTTCATGCGTACGTACAACTTACCGTCTCCATGAATGGTGCATTTCATTTATTATCTCAAAATGTTATGTACTATTATAAATACATATATATACTGGATATATAATATATATATATGATACATATATCATTAATATCATTTTGGATAAAATGGATATTTGACCACAATATCAACTTGTAATTATAAGATGTTCATTTTTGACTCAAGTACCATATATCGACAAAATGACCATTATTAACTTAAATGATGTAATAATGTTTATAAAATGGTAATAAGTGATATAAATGGATTAATATACCTGAAAAAGGTTATTAATCAAAGATAAATTAACTTAATTTTATTATTCAGGAATAACAAGGAACAAATGAGTCAAGTCGGGTACGAGGTAAGGGGTTTCTTATCTCATTTTTAATTCCCTAAGATTTCCATTGTTCGCCACTAATTTATTTCATGTGATGTATTGTGTACTACCATTTGATATATATTATCAGGATCCTATTTATATTCATGTTATTCTATTAATCATTTGGTGGCTATTAACTTTTTTTCATACAACTCGATTGATTACAACATGGTAAGGGATATTAATCTCACTTTTTATTTCCGTGAGATTCATGCTATATTTGCCACTATATCCTTTTGTGTGATGTATGTACTGCCCATGATTTTATTAATTGTGTAATATTCTTCAATTTATGGGTATTTAAATCCTTATTTTATGATCCTTCTTTCATGGGTTTTATGTTTCGTATTTACCAAATTAGTAAGGGAACCTTTTAACCCAATTTCCATTCCTTGGGTTAATCTTCTAATTATTAATTATGTCATGCTATGATTATGTGTGAAATAACTATTTATTTAATTATGTTGTAATTTAAACTCCACTTTGTGTGGATATAATTTTGATACACATAATCACTCCATTGATAAATTCTCAAGTAATCGATATGAACTCGATAAGAGTAATTTTAACTCAATTTCCATTCATTGAGTTAAACATCCAAGTCATTGGTTTTGTCTTAAAAATAACATGTGGGAATTTCCTATGATTGTTTTACAGGGAATATCCCATCATATTGAGTGTATTTATATTTTTCACACATTATTATGTAATTGATTTATCCTTGATCTAAGGATGAAGTTTTTATATTGGATTTCATATCAATTTACATTCCATTGAGACTTCATTGTTGTTATGCACCAATTCAATTTTATACAATGTATATACTTCTGTTTGGAATATTATATGATGAATCCCTTTATTCTAATGATATTATAAATCACTGATTCAACATTATCCCTCAATTATTTTTATTCAAGAGTATCACATTTTTTTAAAAACTCTGTAACTAAAATATCATTTTAAATGTTTTAAAGATTTATTATTCTAAATATTTACCAGTAATGTCCATGTTTTTAAAATGGTTTTAAGGATTTATTTATTTGGACATTAATGTTTTCAAATGATAATTTATTTAAAAGTTTAAAAGTGGTATGTGACACATTGATTAAAAAATATCTTTATTAAATGTTTTAAATGGTTTGATAAAGAATTGTTTATTTAAATATCTTGATTTGATATATTGGAATGTAAAAATGTTAACTTTCATTTGTACTTGTGTTATGTGTTATGATTATGTTATGGTTATTGGGCATTATTTACATATATAGGTGGTTCTGTGATAAACCTAGGGTGGCTGAGTTCGTGACAGCTCTCCAATTCATTGGGTAATGTGATGGAGGTAAACGTTAATGTTTATCCTAAGAGATTTAGGGAATATACTATAATGATTATTCCAAATGTGACTCCCTATGTAGTTATGATAGCTAAAATTTAAGTATTTTATGAATTCCATAATTTACCTTTATGATTTATTATTTCTGCATGTTATTCATAAATCTTATGATTTCATGAGGTATGTTATTAATTTAAAGTATGGTTTCATTTATTTGTATTTATTGATGGGCTAATGTTTTCATTCCTTATTGTATAACCCATACTGATCTTTTTATGCTCATCCCAAGTTTTAAAAATGTTTTCCATAGGACTTAAAGATGAATAGGGTCTAGGAAGAGATTAAGGAAAAGTCATTATATCTAAAACATGGGACTTGACATGCATCCTTTTTTAAGAGGTTTTTTATTTTATGAAAAACGGATACTGGGTAGTAGTGTCTACATATAATATTCAAGTTTTTGTGTAATAGTTGTGGCCTAATTCTCTAAAACTCTAAACCTGAAAGGATCCTCAATGTGAATTCTTGATATATTTTAAGATTATGTAATTTTTAAAGGAATGTCCTTATAAATATTTTCAATTATAATAATATTTTTTGCATTCCATGGATCTTGTGAATGAATCATATCATTTTGAGGGGGCGGTAGTACACACTTCCTCAAATGATTTATCGTATTTACCCATGATAGAAAGAATAAAGGTATGTTATAAATAAAAATTACAGAAGAATAAAGAAAGTATAAATATCATATATGAAGTATATAAATATTGTGTCTATATTAATGGCCAACCATGAAATTTGGAAACAGAAAAATGTACAATTATCATTTTGTGAGGCAGTAGTTCACCATACACAAAAACAATATATTTGTTACCCATTAGTTGGAGGTGTGTGTAAGTGTTGGTATAATTATTAACATAATAACATAATAGTATATTTAGAATTCCATTTTTTATGTAAGTATAGAATAGAAAAATTATAGGGGTTGAATAATTGAAATGAAACTAACCAGCTTGAGAGAAGACGTTACCTCTTAATTAGGTAACTTCTGTTGGTTTGAACTAAAATATTCTTGGATTACTTTCTACCAAAGGGAGTCTTCTAGGTAGAGGATATGAATTATTTAAGACTACTTGGGTAGATTTTGGATGATCCAATGTGGCTTGATATGTGTGAGGAAGGGGGAGAGGTGGTGGACTTTTATAGGGAAAGAAAATGACTCACTTGGAATTTTTGGAAACAAGTTTTGTGTACACATGTTATTACGTAGAAAAAGTCATAAAAACCAACAAAACAAAATAATGGAAGGTTTATGGTCTATTTATGGACATAAAATGGGTTTTATACAAGTTTATAGGCCATTTGGGCCCAAAAATATAAGGTTTTGTCTATTTTAATCCTCATTACACTTTAATCAGTCTAATTAGTTTTGATAACTTTCACTAATAATGTTGGTCAAAAATTAATTTGGTACTATGAGAATAAAAATTTAATATCCATTTCAATGGTGTATGTCTATTTTTAGAAATTAAATTCACAGAATCAGGAAAATTAAGATTAATTCTAATCTCAGAGACGAACAGATTAACTTGTTTTAGTTGACAATTATTAAAAAGATTGTTAAGTTTTTATATTCAATTACAACGTAAAATTGATTATTATAAAGAAAATTTTATCAATATATATTTATAATCAATCAAATATGAATTTATAAAAAATTTCAAATATAATTTAACATTAATAATTATTTAAACGAATAGGCAGTTTTTAACTAAAAGGCAATATTTTTCACTTTTAGTCAAACAACGAAGTTTCTCAAAAATACCAAAAATTCACCATAATCTAATTTTTACATTCTGAATAAAAAATAAAGTTTTTTTTATCAAATTAAATTCATAAATATATAACAATTCTTATTTAAAATTGGTTTGCAATTAAAAGGCGGTAATGTAGCTTTTATAAAAATATAGGTTTTTAGGTGTAAAATATGATTTTTCATAACTTATGAATATAAAAAATAATGGATGAATATAAAGAATATTTTATTGAATATAAAAAATATATATTTCATTTAAATCATTAAATAATTATAATTAATTTTGTTTATTAATTCAAAACTACTTTGGAAGAATAAAAATAATAATATTTCTTTCTATATCAAATTGGTTCTTATTTTTGTTTCTAATTAATTGGTAACAAATGAATTTATATTTTTTCTATATAAACAATAAATTTTAATAATTTATCTATTAATATTCATAACCTCTTATATAATGATTATGTTAAATCATATTATATTAAATAATAATATTTTAATAATACATTGTAATTTAGTGAAACTCAGTCTTGCATGTAACATAAGCTATCGAGGAAGGTCACTCTCTGTGTGTAATGCAAGATATTATGGAAGGTATCTATTGCGTGCAACACAAGTTAAATCTGTGTTATGTTCATTTAAATCCATATCATGAATTCAAGGTATTTTAAATAGTAAATTTGTAGTAGATTATTGGGATATTTTATTCCCTTATGCACTTGGTGTCATGTGTCATGAAAAATGGTTAGTTTATTTTTATGGGTTTTCTGACTATCAAAAACTAGTTTTATTTTATTTAATATCATGTATATATATTACTTCCATAAAATGAAATAAGTTATAATATACATATAAAAATATTATTTAACTAGAATAATTTTTTATGATCACAATAAAGGTAGTTTTAGAAAATGAAAAATCCTCATCCACGAAGATGGTGAACCACTGTAATTTGAGAAATGATTTTATTTCATTAAAATAATGGATATGAAAAAAGGAATGAGTATGATATATTACATTAGAAACATAATATTCTAGTATATACAAGATAAAATAATTTTTATGATTTTATGAATGAATTTGGAGAGTGGAAAGTTCAATAATAAAAGAAAATATGAGATGTGCTTTGAGAAAGTTAGCTCTTGAAGATCACCTCCAAGAAGGACCCATAAAGGACATTAAAATTGTTCTATTAGTGATTGAATTATAACATGGGAATGAGGAGAGTGTGGAAGATAGAATTTGATGATATTTTAATAGATTCATTGATTTTGAAGATAAAGGGGGTGTTGAGTGGTTGTATTTATACTTAAGAGGGGTGTTTTGAAGTTATTAAATAATTATTATTTTATATAAAATCTAATCACATTTGGGTGTAATTAATTCAAATTAATTAGATAGACAATTAATTTTTAAATTTATGTTTATTGTTATGTAACATATAAACCACCAATTTAAGTTTTTAATATTTATGTATTTTAATATTTTTTATTTTAACTTTAATATGTTTCACTATTTTATCTGTATTTCACTACCTTTTTTTTACCATGGTATATGTTTTATGAATAAAAATAAAAATGACCTTACAATATAATATAGAAATTGTGATACCAAATATTGAATCTGTTTTACTGTATTCAATTCACAAAATTGGTAAAAGTATATTTAAAACAAAACCCATAGAGGAAATGAAAAATCGAGTTTTCTAGAAGGGTATTTTGTCAAGAGAATAATGATTTTATATTGACTCTATGACTAATTAATATAATTTTATTAAAAAAATAAATATTTAATCATATATAATCCATAAATTTTCTTTAAAACATTTCACATTTGGAATTATTTTAATTTATTAAAAAGAAGAAAAAATATTTAAATTAAAATTGTTTTCAGAAAAATCCCATTTTTAATCCTAATTTTTTTCTAAAATACAACATAAAGTTGATTCAAGAGAATTTAACTAGAGTAAAAATAAATAAATAATGCTTTTTTTTACTTGAAACCATATTGAAAACATATTGGTACATTCAAAATTCCGAATTTAATGAAAAGAAATGACATTTTAAAAAAATTGAATTGTCACAATTCATTAAAAAATGGAAATTTTCATAAAATTATAAAAAGATCATCAAAATATATTTTTACATGATGAATATAAAAACTAAATTATTTTTATAGAATTAAAATTCTATAATTTTATTATTAATACTTTAAATATGTCCTTATAAGAATCGTGTTAATAAAACTATTTATCACGTAACTTATTTTTAATGAATTTAACTACTTAATTGATTAATACTAATAAATTTGAAATAAAATATTCTATCAGTAGCTGGATTGTTAAAATATACACCACATAAATTAATTTAGGTGCATAATATAATGTATGTCCCAAAGAATACAATTTTAGAAACAATTCTCTTACCATAGGTCTTGACCTCCATCGTACTCATTCAAAACTCCATTATAATAAACAAAATTTTATTACACATCTATTAATAAACCATAATAATATATATTATACCATATATTATTTACTTTGGACCTTCTATTACCTTTTTATTAACAATTACTTGTTAAAATTGTCTTCTGGGTAATAAATTCTTTATTTTTTATTTATGTTTGGATTTGGTATTTTCATATTTTTAACGAGTTCATGGTTATTTTCATCTATATAATGATAATCATGATATAAATATCATATATATTCCATAAATATGTATTTATTGTAATCCATCAAAGTTATAGATAGAAAATAAATTAAACTGTTTACGTAGATGGTAGGCTAAATGTACGCATGAACACTCTTTTCATTTTATTTATAAAAGGATCAAAGGAAGGTAAATAATATATCACATTTACCTAGTCATACTTATGTCATATATAAACCATATTTTTATTATGTTTATCCTTTTTACCTTGCATGTAAATCATATCTAATAAACGAATAGAATCACTTCACGAGGCTGTAATCCACTGTACACATGGTCGACATTATCGTATTTCAAAGAAATAAAATGTAAGAATTTATATATGATTTTATCAATCTATAAGTATAAATATGGTATTATAGTCAAATATTAAATTTAAAACCATCATTATATCTATCTGTGAGGGTTGGTGATATAAAATTATTTACATCGGTTCGCAAGGTGGTAGCCCGCGATGCACATGATCAATGATTTCATTTCCCATTTCATGGAAGAGAAGATACAAGTTGGTTATTACATAAAAATAATAAAATATTGGTATATATTATATAACTCTATTATTATATTGAATTTATTAGGACATTAATAGATGAGGTAAGAGAGAAGTGAAAATAAAGTGCTTAGTGAAGACAATTACCTTTGCATAAAAAATATATTATTTGGATATCTTTTTAAGGAACATAGGGTTGGTATTTTGGGATGAAAATAAGTTCTATCACATGGATAAGGATAAGGGGGATAGATTTATGTTTTGTTTTTTGAGCGAAAAAGGATTAATATGTTTGAATAATTGAGCAGTGGAAGGGCCCTTTTATAATTGAGGAGGAGTGTAATTTTTTAAAATACCCCTAACTATTCATTAATGGAAACTTTGTATCACCCAAATTCCCAGAAAAATTGATTAATAATGTATTAAATGGCCAATAAGAACTTCCAAAACAATAAAAAATCCCATTTTTTAAACATTTTTCCCTTAATCTCTAAGTTTAGTCACTTTTCCCATTTCATTTTACACTAGAGTAACTATTTTCTTTTTATTTACCTAGAGAATTTATAATTTTAAAAAATAAAATTCATTTTATTAAACAATGATCTTTTTTGTGTTGAAAATTAATTTTAACACATCTTTATGTAATGTACAAAACCCCTTTATGACCTTAATGACAATAATTATTAATAATTATTTTTATATTATTTATAAAGGATATTTTTTCCTTATAACATAATATAATTTGTTTTTCATCCAAATATGGAATCCATTTCAGAAATTTGAATTTACATAAGTTGTATAATTTAATTTTAAATAAAACCCATGGCACGACGAAAAAATTATTATTGAAGGTGAAAATTTTCATTAGTATAGAAAGTTTTAATATCATAATTTAATATGAAGTTGCTTCAAATTACCTAAATTGAATTAATAAATATATAATTTAACTAGTTTTACATTTTGAACCATATTAAAAAATGGATATTATGAATGATTTAATTGAAAACAATGTTTCTAATAAAAAAGTATTTTTTAATATTCAATGAAAAATTAATCATTTCAAAAAATTTTAAAAAATTAAATCAAAGATAAATTTAATATAAAATTCTAAATATTAATTTTATTTTTAAAATTACAATTTCTAGAAGAGGAAGAAAATAAAATTATTATTTTTTCACAAAATCAATAAAAATATATTTTTGTTAAAATTGTGTTTTCAAAACAAATTAAAACTTTACTGAAAATGAAATACTATTATTAATATGATTTATTTATATCAAACCATTAAAAATAATTTTTATAATGTGGTTATTATATTCATTCCTCTATGTTTAACGGATACACTTTAATGATAATATTTAAATAATAATATTAATAGCATGTTGCGTTTCATTAAAAATATATGTATTGTGTAATGAAAGCTATCGAAGATATTTAATTAATTAAAAATAAATTCTTCATAAAAAATGATGATGTTAAAATATAGGCCATTGAAAAAAATATCACTCTTAAAATAATTAAATAAATAACTTATTTAAGGAAGAGGTAATATATTCTTTTCCAATACCTAATTCAACTTTCGTTTGTTGATGAACAACCGCAAGCTACGATTGATCATCTCTGAAAATCAAATTAGTGATTTATTTGATGAAATATTGGTTGGATAATTCCCTTCCACTATACAATCTCTAATTGAAAATCCAATACGCATGTCTCTATAGGTTACATATTATAAAAATTCAACAATACTGGACTCATTCCATATATAAAAAATAAAGGGAAACCTCTATGTCTCTCATTAGATAAAGTCAACAAAAGTCTTTTAGAAGAACATCAAATAAATTCATTACCACCATAAATATATAAAACATATTCATTGATTATGTTGACCGAATAACTAACCTAAGTATCTAAACCATTAACTCCTCTAGGAATTTTTTGATCATTCATGATCAAGTATAATGGATATCCCACTGCTTTGAAAAATATGAAAATATTCAACAAGAAAAGTAAATGAAACCATATACTCATAAAAATACTCATGGTTCTTAAACTTCCCCATACAATAGATATTTAATAAGATATTATATATATTGATTTCCAAAACCATGATGTCCCAAAATATATCCTCATCATAGATCTCAACGGAATAAGATGGACAAATCTTGAAAATAAAGTCATTAAATAGTTTTGAAAATTAATCTTTTCTAACACCCATGAATATAGTAGTCAATGAAGTTCACCTATATCAAATATACTATATAAAATAATATAAGAAATAGGTAGTATAATGATTACTATCACATGTGTTTCCTCAGACACTTTTTAGACATGATATATAGTAAATAACTATCCTTGGACCTTCTAAGCTTGAACCCATTTAGGAGTATAACTTGATTACTCTAATCTTCTATTTCTTATACATTATCATTTTTTATCTCTATGTTTGGTAGGAACCTTAAAATGTGTCACCTAGAGAGGAGAAATTTCATAGATTCTTAAAATTCTCAAGATTCAAATATTAGTGACATGCCTTAAAATCATTAAGAAAATCATAATTTGTGAGTGTTGTACCGCCACATTTGAAACATATATGTTTTAACTCTCTTTATTTTAAACTAATATCTTTGATTTTTTTGTACCACCCTTTTGAGAACCATTATACTCCCTCTTCTACCATCTAAAAATTTCTTGCGTTTGTTAGTTCAAGAAATATAAGTATTAATATAGTGGCTTAGGCTTCTAATACACGGAAATCACATCTTTTTAGATGAATATTAATTACATTATACAAAGAAATTCCCATGTAATTTATTAGTTTAGTTCCATTATAAATTTGGAAATATAATCTTTGAACATAGTCAAATATATTCAACATCTATAATAAATATCTTTCCCTTTAGTACTCTTCAAAAGAATACCCTACTTAAAATCATTAATAATAACATGGGGAAAGAAAACATAAGAAAGTGTGAGATTAAATTCTCAATAAGGGTAAACAAGTAAGATATATAAGAATTAAATGAAAATAAGGGTATGAGAACTTGAGAATAACATTGATGAACCATACATTGAATATCAAAGATCATAAACATGAATCATGGATTAAATATTGGAATCTCTTAAGACAAGAATCATAAGGAAATAATAGAATATTATTCTTGAGAAAGTAACATTTGAGTAAGAAATTGATTTATGGAATTCACATAAGAAATTAAATTCTTATATGAATGCTACCAACCAATATATTTATAACATGCCTGGATTGGCCTAACTACCCATGTACCTTTTTTGGGATTGGGATGACCCTTTATGTACCCTTTTTCTGGCATGGTCTGACCACCCAGGTACCCTTATTTTGGGTAGCTAACCTTCTAGGTGGAAAACACCACCCACACCAGTGTAAGATCTTTCTTAATAGTAAAATGGCTTCACTCCCCAAACTATTATAATAGATAAAACCATTACTGAACTGAGTTTACTCCTCATTCTATCTATATATTATTGAACTGGGTTCACTCCCCATTCCAACCCAATCTATCTCATGATATATATCAATATTTTACAAAGGAATATAAGGGAGATATTGGTCTCATCCATAACACAATAAAATCATACATATGTGTGTCATAAGATAAAAAATCATCATAATATTATAATCTATGAAATGAATTGTTTATCATAAAAATTTCATCATATAATATATTTTCAAATAGAGAAGGGTTTCATAATCATTTCAGTATATAATAACCAATGAAAAGAAGTGGGTTTCACAATTATTTTATCATTGAGTAACCCATGGAAGTGAAATGAGTTTAAAAAAATGCATTGTCTCAAACAAAACCCATTCAATGAAAGAATAATAATGGTTTCCTTGGATAATATCCTAGTAAATCATGAACTATATCAATGGTTGTTGTCTTATATAGAGAAATATTTTGACAGATCACATGTAACATTTCATAAAGAAAATAACCTTTCATTGAAAGTTAATTTTTAAATCACAAAACATTTTCAAAAAATTTTTCATTGAAAACAAATGTGAATACATATAAAGGATCCATTAAAAATAATTTAATGCAATTTTTAAACATTAAACATTGAAAAATTCTTTTATTTTAAAATAACCTTGGAAAACATATAAAAGAATATC
Source organism: Viscum album (assembly GCA_963277665.1). NCBI lineage: Eukaryota > Viridiplantae > Streptophyta > Magnoliopsida > Santalales > Viscaceae > Viscum > Viscum album. The sequence goes on along the minus strand of OY728127.1, from coordinate 66,284,941 downwards.
TAAAAATAATTTAAATAATTTATTAAATAAAATACCCATTTTTATTTTAATTTTTTTTTTGAAAACATAAAACCTTTTGAAATAATTTTTCAATTAAAAGGTATTTGAAAACTTATAAAGAATGATTTGAAAACCGTTGAAAACACATTTTATACATAAAACATTTTTAAATACATTTCCATGAAGATGATCTTAGATGATCATTTTAAAACATTTTGGAAATCATTTTTATAAAACATAGTTTTGAAATAAAAAGGGGGTTTGATAGAAAAGAAAATTTTCAAGAAAAACATAATTTTTAACTCTTAAGTATATAAAGAGTATAAAATGAAGAAAAAACATTTATTATAATTAAATAACAATAAGAGAATAAAATTCATAAATATTCTTGAGATATAGACCATAATATATTATCATTGTAAGTATACACATAAAAAATCTTGATAAATGATGAGATGACAACACAAGGCTATTAAAACTTTGGTAATCATGGAAATTTAAGCCCCATGAAGTACTTATATTAAATGAAACATAAAATATCAATAGGATAGAGAAATTAATGATATTACTTGTCAAAGGGGATTTAAATATACCCCATGGAAGAATATATGTGTGTATAATAACATATATCTCAATGAAGAAAAAATTTAGAAAAAATATCTCACTTCTTGAGTAACTTTTGATTCATAATACACATGAAATAATACCATCAAGGGAAATGAAATTTTGTATATTAAGGACATTTAATTTAAAAGGGAAGTATATAAACAAAACAAATCAAATTATTTCTAGATATGGAATAAGTATCATAGAAATAAAAGTTTTACTATAAATCGCCTAAAAAATTTGTTAACTTTTAAACCATAACCCACATGAAATAGAGATTATAAATTGATATGTAAACGCCAAATATTTTTCATTAGAATACATGTCTCTCGTCAGACTTGTTCAATAATCATGTATAATAATTATAATTATATTTTAAATATTTCAAAAAACCATATTCATATATATATATATATATAATACATTATATTATTTACTTATCACCTTATATTACATATTTATTAAAAATTATATGTTAATGTCACGTTTTGGGTAATAAAAAACAATGATTTTACATGTTTTACCATGTTATTCATCATAATCTTACTTAGATCATGAATTAATAGACCAAATAAAAATAACCATGAAATTAATTTCCTATATATCAATTGTATATGTATTTAGAGTAATACATAAAATTTAGTGATAGTAAATAAACTACTTATTTACTAGAGATGGTTGTTCATATGTATGCATGAACGTTGATTCCATTTTTTCATCATATTGAATCAAATTAAAGTAAATTATATATATATATATTCAATTAATTATATTTTTTTTATATATATAACATATTTCTATTAAACCCATCCTTCATACGTTGCACGTAAATCTTGAACGAATCACGTCGCTTCACGAGGCGGTGGATTTCCATACACATGAATGATGTTATCATGTTCCCAAAAAAATAAAAGAATGAATTTATGTGTTATATATTAATTCTAGAATCATAAAGACATCATGAATATCTTATATATCATATATAAATAGTATTTTCATAATTATTCACATTTTTTAAAGGTGGTATTGGAAAAACAAACAACATCAATTCGCAAGAGGATACTTTTTTATACACATAAAAAATGATTTCATATCTCATATGATGAATGTGTGTGTGATTTGATGTAAATAACTAAACATAAAAACATATTAATATGATTAAAATACTAGGGTTATTATATAATCACGATAAAAAAATAATCCCAGGGGTTTGAGGAGGAAATAAAACAAAAAATGTTTATTAATGAATGTTACATCTTCTTTGGGTATCTCTTTTTGGTTTGTACCAAAGAATTTCCTTGGTTGGATTTATTCCAAAATTATTTCTTATAGGTTTAGAGGAGTTAAGTTGTTATGTTTTCTTATACAATTGTGTTAGTTATGAATGTATTGAGAGGTATAAAGAAGAGGGGAGAGTGTGTTCCCCTTTATAGTTGAGGAAGGGTGAAATTTTTGTAAATATTGAATGGGATTCACTAATGGGTGGTCAACATCACCTCATGTGGATTGAAAGTTTGATAATAAAGAAGGGTAATATTTATTTTCTCAAGACACACCTCTATAGAAATGAAAAATAAATTCATTTTTATAATGTTCTTCCCTAACTTTTATGTTTCCATATTTTTACCATTTTGGTTTTTATTAAGGAAAATAATTTACTAACCTTGGTAATTTATCCATTTGAACTAAATTAATGTGACAATTATTGGAAAATTTTGAACAATGGAATCTAAAATATTATATTTAATTGAATAAATAAAAATACAATATGTATTGGAAATTAATTTTAACATAAGCACATTTAATGCCCAAAAAACACTACATGAACCTTAATCGTGCTAATAATGTGTTTACTATTTAGGGGTCAACATGTTCATTTTAAAATTTAAATTAGTAAATTAATGTACCATAGATTATATCTATTAGTATTTTAAAATCACTTGGATTGATATTTTTTTTGGTTTTAAATCATTTAATAAAATATCATTTATTATAAAATTACACTAATGTCAATTTTGATAATATTTAATTAATTTGAATTTAAAAATATCATCAAAATAATGGAATTTGAATATATTAAATTAAATCATATTTAAAATGATATATTCATCTAGAAAATTAATTGTATATAACAATTCATTTAGATTTCCAAATTTTTATTATTTTTAGTATCATTTATTTTAGTTAATTATTATATAAATAATTATTGCGGTGGCACTTCAGAATCATTTTATCATTCTAATTAATCTCAAAAAATTAAAGATAAATTATCATGAAAAAAATTATTTATCTTTAAATATAATTTTTAATACCTAAAAAATGATATTTTTCCTTATTCCAAATATATATAGAAAATTTAACTGAAGAAAGGTATATTTTTTATCTTTTTATTTACTTGACTTATTAAATGGGTCACTTTCCAGAAAAACTATCCCAAAAAATCATAAAATTAGAGTCTAAGGTCCGAAATATCAAACTGTTTCTTGAAAATGGGGTTTGGACATGTTTTGGGTTATTATTATACCCAATATTATATGATTAAACACTATGTAAACTCATTTTCCCCATAATCAATGTAATTAATTTTCACTACTTCCTCAAATATTTTTGGATAAAAATTAATTGGGCTTAATTAAAAATTATAAAATATTTTGGTTCCAAATATTTAATCATTTTTTATAAATTCCAAACATAAAAATTGAAAAAATTACTTTAAAAGTAACCACATAGATTTGACGGTAAAACATGTTTCTAAGGTGAAAATGTTCAAAAGTTTACAAAGTTATTATATAAAAATTCAATATTAAACTGAGTAAACTAGTATATATAGGATTAATATATGTATAATTTAACAATTTAAAGTACAAAAAACTTTTTAAAATATAATTTAACCATATATATTATTTAAATAAAAAGGCAGTTTTCATTTAAAAGTAAATATTTTTCACAATTCATCAAAAAATGAAACATCTTAGAAAATTACAAAAAATTAACCCTTAAATAATTTTTATATTCTATTTGTAAAAATTTATTTTATTTTAATAAATAAATTTTCTAGAATTGGTAAAATATAATTTTATATTATATGTTCCAAGCATGATTAAACAAACTTTTAGAAATGATTTTGTTTTTTTGATAACAAGTCTTTTTCTTTTAAATGAATATTATTTTTTTATAAATAATAGACTACTAATAAAATTTTTATGAATATATATTTTCAAAATATATTTAATCCAATTCATTTATTCCATTCCTACAATTAGGTGATAACTATTATATTAAATAACAAATGCTTTATTTTATTGTAGTTTAGTAAAACATGGTCACACGTGCAACATAAGTTATCAAAGAAACATAGTCTTGTGTGTAACAAAATATGTTAATGAAACTGGGTATTGTGTATAATTGAAGAAACATTTTAGGTGTCATGTACCAAAATCTAAACTCAATGTTTCAGGAAGTGAATGCTTAACTTGGTGTTGTATATAAAGCAAGATTAACCTAGTGTAGCATGAAACACAAGCATCAAATAATTTTATGTTATTCAAAAAAAAACTAAATCATAATAACATGGGGTGTTACATTATTCTCCCATTAGAATTAATTTATCCCTAAAAATTATTCTATATCATCAAAGGTATGATAATTGAATGTTCCTTTCATAGAAAACCACATAATAAAAATGAATAATAAAACATACTTTAAAAGGGATGGTTGGAAACATAATGGTTACCCATGTAACTAATAACTTTGATTCCACATAGTATAACATAGGGTGGGAGTATATATTTGGAAATGGAATAAAAGTGTAAATAATTATACAGAATGATAGAGACCAATGACCATAATAAAGTTGGTGATCCCTAGAATGTTAAAATCTATAAAACCATAAATATATGATGATCTAAGGGGAAATTTGATTAACCAGAAATGGAGGTATTTGGAAACCAATTTTGTTCCAAGATACTTTTCTTAAATTTGAATAATTTTTATAAGATTATATACTTAATTGATTCAATTCCATTTCATAATCACAATATCCACCTGTAGTTGTGCCTTGATCAATTTCCAATTTATCTCTTACTCTAAAAAATGATGGTGAATTTTTTATTCCTGAAGCACTAACAGATCATAAGATCCATAGAAATAATGATAAGTAATTCCATATATCTTTAGTTATCATAAAAAATTAGTTATCATAGTATTTCCAATATGCATAAATCTTCATATAGATAAATAATACATTAATCTCTAAAACCTAATTCAAATTTTGACATGAAAAATTTCATAAATTGTTAGCCTTATAATGTATTAAAAAAATTAACAAGAAAAACCTAAGATAGAAGGTGACTGAATTTATCAATCTTAACTTAGAATTGATCCCCCATATATCATAAAGTAGGTTTTGATTTTCACATACCAAACATGTGAATACCTTCTTCTTGTATTATCATGAAACAAGGTAATAACCTAAAATAATTCAAAACCATATTAAATACATATATTCTTCTTCATTCATTATAAAATATCTTATCATATAAAAAATCATTAGAAACTTGAGTTATCCTTATACTGATTGAATATATAATTTCATAATTCCAAAATCCATGTAGACAATCACAAGAACTTTCACTTAAGGGTGAACAATAAGGCTTTCATTGAAGGATCATTCACAAAAAACTAGTCTTGAAAATCCAACCTAAGGATAGGGGGATAAGTAATCCTTAATTATAATGGTTCTCTTTATTGATTTTAATAACATAAAATATCCATTTTTTCTTTTTCTTTAGTGGTTTTTTTGGCTTAATATCCAAATTTGTCTATATATTGGGGAACTTTTTATCTTAATTCCCAAACTCCCAGAAATTGAAACACTAGAGTGTGGGTGGTGTTTTCAACGTGGATTTCTCATTATTGGGATAACTCACTAATGTTTTCCCATAACATTAGCATTAAGTTTTTTGATGACCTTCCTTACCAAACTTAAATAATTTATTAGTCCCATTAATAAAATTCCCTCTAGGTTTCATCCTAAACATTGAGAAAAATAAAATCTCATATTTTTCTCTCTATGGTCCATATATATTCCTACAAATTCAATTTTTCTTTTCCTATCAAAACCATGATATTGAACCATAATACCAAAATAAATTTTCACTTTGATATTACATGAACAAAATCTATTAATAGAAACCAAAGTCCCTTATGGATAACACCCTTCATAGATTTGGGTTTAAGCCATTGAATAATTGGCCAATATTACATTAAGGCTAAATCATAAAAACATAAGATTACCTAAATTGTAGTGTTAATTGTTTTTTCACAAGAACCAATAGATTCATCATCCTTCTACTTAATCTATAGGAGTTACTTATCAATATTTATATTATTAATACGAGGATTGTAATTATTTTAAAATATTTTTTTGAACTCATTCCAATCCATGGAGTAAATTTCTTCTTGAAACCTCATATTCTTGATTGAATTACACTATTGATATGACATGAAATCAAGATGGTATATATTTAATGTGAATTTTTCATGTTCTTAATATTAGAAAATGGAAAATATCGTTACTGTGGTACTGATCCATTCCTAAAAAACTGACAGATTTATGTGAGCACTGAAATAAGGTGGGAGATACCACATGAAGGACTCAATAGATCTCTTTTCCATCATTTGAATGTTTGGATGTTCACCAAGATTCATAGCTTAGTTGTTTTTTGACAGTAACAACATAATTTTTCATTTCATCTCCCAAAACATTCAGTTTCTCTCTAGGACAATCATTACGTTTTCCATTTAATTACTCATTAACATGGTTCCTTCAGGTTCCAAAACCTAAATAAAGCCAAAAATACAGTTTCAGAAACATTAATCATAGTGGGGAACCACATAATCATAAAAAATCAGTTATAGGATGTATAAATCATGATGTATTTTTCTTCAATCCAGGACACCATAGTTTTGTCCAAAGTGATTCATAATCATATTCTATTTTATACTATCATAATGGTTTACAAAGTGTTTTTTAATTTACAAAGCATATCCCCTAGGAGTCTCAATCTAGTCGTGTTGCAAGGCCCATTTCCATACATAAGTTCCCGATATATTCTACCTTAATGAAATGTTTTTTTGGTTATTTACCCTATGTACATATATAATAGTTTCATAACCACTTGTATTATCTAATAATGGATATAATTTTTTGGAAACTCCATGCTCTACCCTTTATAAAAATTTAAGGATATTTTCTTATACCTTTTATAATCCTTATATTTATCCTTACAGACATCACTAGAAATATCCTTTGAAATATCCTTTGGTATATCACTAATATTTTTTCATTATAGTTTTCAAAGGTTAACTAAACCTTTCATTTGATACAAACTATAACAACCCAGGCTTATCACGCATGGAAATTAAATATTTTTTATGAGTATTTATTAAATCATACAAACAAATTCATGAGGACCATATTAGTTTATTTCCTTTGGTATTATAGAAACATAATCTTATAACTTTGTGAAATATCTTCAAAATCTCCCATAAAGAACTTCCCCTTTATAACTATTCACAAGAATACCATACTTAAAACCATTCTTAATAACCTGGGGAATGGAAACATAAGAATGGGTGAGATCAAATGACCAGTATAGTTAAACAAGAAAGATATGTAAACATTACATGAGAAAAATGGTATGGAAACATGAGCATAACTTTTGTGAACTATACCATGCATATAAAATATCATAAAAATGAATTATGGAATAAATATTGGTAGCTCATAAGACATGAATTGTAAAGAAAGAAAATAAAATCAACTTTGAGAGCATAACACTGGTATAATATATAGATTTTTGGTATTCACATTATTATAGAAAATCTTATGTCAATGATACGCACCAAGACATTCAAAAAAAGTCAGGCTTGGGCTCACCACCCATGTACCCACTTTGGGATTGAGATGTACCCTAGTTTACCCTCTTTCATGCTTGGGGTGACCAACCATGTACCATTATTTTAGGCATATAACCTTTTAGGTGGGACACACCATGACACCAGTGTAAGCCCATTCCTCATAGTAGAATGTGTTCGCTACCCAAACCATCATAGTGGACAAAGTCTTTTATTGAACTAAGTTCACTCCTCATTCTATACATGTATTACTGAACCAACATCACTCCCCCTCATAACCCTTTTTATATAATGATATATATATAAATCTTTTCCCAATTCATTACATGGAGATATAGGTACACCCTTTACATAATAAAATCATACATCTGTGTGCCCCTAGATCATAAGAAATAATCATATAATAACCCATAAAATGAAATGGGTATCATAAAAATTTCATCATATCATATCCTATGAATAATATATATGTTTTTAATCATTTCATCATATAATTACGAGTTAAAATAAGTGTGTTTCACAAGAATGTTGTCATTGTATAATCTATAGATGAAAAATAGGTTTCAGACACAACTTTTTACCTCAAATATAAACCATTAAAAGAAATAATTAGAATGGTTTTTGTGGATCACATACCAATAAACCATAAAATATATCAAATAATTTAATCTTAGATGGATAATTATTTTTAAATCACACTTTGAGAATTTATTATGGAAAATAACATTTAATTGAAAATCACTTTTTAAAACATTAAATATTTTCAAATATCATTTTTCATTGAAAACAACTTTTGTAAACATATAAATGAATCTTTAAAAAACATTTACAAAACTTTTAATATATAAAAAATATAAAAATTAAATTTATTTTAAAATAATTTTGAAATTATATAATGGAAGCATTAAGAATCATTGAAAACATTTATTGAGAGAAATTACCTTTCTCTTATAAAAATGATTTTTAAAACACAAAACATTTCGAAAACCATTTTCTATGAAAAGAGATTTGAAAACATATATAAAAAGATTTTGAAATCATTCAAAATAATTTTGAAACATAATTTTTTTTGAAATCATATTCCATGAAACTTATCTTAATGTATCATTTTAAAAAATTACATTTTTATAGAAAATATTGTCTTCATGAGAAAGGATTTTTTACCAAAAGATGATTTTGCATAAAAACATTCTTTTTGAACATTTGGTTACATAAAGAGAGGAAAATAAATGTAAAACTGTATTCTAATGAAATTTAAATAGTGTAGGAAAATTAATAAGAATATTATAGATATAGATCATAATATTTTATCATTGAAAGCATAATCATATACAATCTTGATAAATGATGATATTATGACATAAAACTCTTAAAACTTTGGTAATATTAGAAACATAAGACCCATGTGGTAATTAATTTATATGAAACATGAAATATCATTATAATAGATAAATTCTGGATATTACCTATCAAAGGGGACATATACATTCCTTTTGGAGGACTATTATTGTATTAGATAATAGATGTCTCCATCAAGGCAAATTGGGACAATAATCACTTAATACTTTAGTAAATTTTAATAATAACACTCGTTAAATAATAAAATAAAGGGAATAATTAGTTATCATTAAGTGAGACAGATTCATGATATTTCATTTCAAAAGGAATTATATAAACCACACAAAAGAAACGATTAGAGAATATGGAATATTTATCAAAGATAAAAGTGAGACTAGAAACCCCCTTTCCAATTTGTTATCATTTGAACCCCCAACCCCATGAATGATATCTGCTAAAATGGACTGTTAAACCCAAATATTTTATTTATAATCCTCATATTTTTATATAATGGGAATTATATACACCATATAAATGAATTTAGCGGTAATCATGGCATGTGTCTCAATGAAGTAAGAGGTGAGATGAAATTCCCTTACCTTATGTCTCGACACTCGTCATACTAATTAAAAAATAATTTATAATAAATATAAATTTATTATAAATATATCATAGAACCATATTGATATATATAATATCATATATTATTTACTTAAGACATTATATTATATGTTTACTAACAAATTCATTTAAAATATATTCTTTGGGGAATAACCAATTTGTTTTTAATAAATGTTTTTAAATTGTTATTCATGGTACTATTACTTAGATCACAATTTTATAATTTAAAATATGATAACCATTATATTTATATCATATATATTAATTATGTATTTACTTAAATTAATCCTTAATATATAGTGATAAGAAATGAAATACTCTGTTCATGGAGAAGGTAGACTGTACATACGTATGAACATTATTTCCATTTTCGTGTCTTATTGAAAGAAAGAAAAGTAAATGATATATATATATATATTATAATTAAATTATGATTCTAATATATATAAAATATTTTTATTATTCATATCTTTAATACATTCAATTTAATTCTTGAACGAATCACCTCACTTCGTGAGGTGGTAGTCCTCTCTACTTATGAAAGATGTTCTCATATTCCTAGAAAAAGAAAAAATGAAATTATTTGTTATATAAAAATTAGATAAGCATAAATAAATCATAAATATTTTATAAATCATATATAAATAGTATTTACATCTTATTATCATCCTTTGAATGAGGTAAAGGAAAAATGAACAACATCAGTTCTCGAGGCGGTTGTCCGCCGTACACACGAATGATGATTTAATTTCCCATTTGATGAGTGTGTGTGTTATTTTAGGTCATTATATTAAAAAAAACATCTCATCTTACTTAATATAGTGATATTATTAAATAATTATGATTTGAAAACAAATTAAGTAGTTTGTGGAAGAAATAAAACTAAACTATTTTTTGATGAACAATACCTCTTATTTGGGTATCTTCATTTTTTTTCACCGAATGAATTCATTGGTTGGGTTTTTTCCAAAATTAAAGATTATAAGTTAGTTGGGGGAATTTTAAGGTGATTTTCAGGGTTTTCATGAGCCAAATGGATTGGTAGGTGTAAAGAATGGGAGAGAGTGAGTACACTTTTATAGTTGAGGAGTAGTGGAATTCTTATAAATACTCAAAAGAAATCACTATTGGGAGGTCCCAATTACCTAAAGTGGATAAAAAATGGGTAATAAATGATTATATGGTCTATTTTTTCTATAAAACACTCAAACACACAAAAAATAAAATAATTTTTACAATTTTCTTCCTTAACTTCTATGTTTCCATATTTTTACCATTTTGGATTTTATTAAGGTAACTAATTTTCTAAACAAGGAAAATTATCTATTATAAACAAATTAAAATGTGTCTTATTAGAAAATTTGGTCCCAAATGTTATAAAATATGACATATAATTTATAAAAAAATTTCTATATGTGTTGGAAATTAATTTTAAGAGAAGCACACATAATGCACAAAAACACTACTTTAACTTTAATCCCACAAACAATGTTTTTACTATTTACGGGTCAATATGTTAATTATAAAAGATAAATAATTCCATTAATGGAAAATATATTATATGTATTACCATTTTAAAATCATTCTCCAAAATATAGTATTTTTTATAATTTTAAATCCTTAAATAAAATTGTATTTATTATAAAATAATATTAATGTCTATTTTGACATTATTTAATAAATTTGAGTTTAAAAATATCAATAAAATTGTGTACTTTGAATATATTATGTTCAAAACTAGGTAAATTAATATATATAAATCTAAAAAATTAATGTTAGACAATAATTCATTCTGTTTTCACACTTTTAATATTTTTAGTATCATTTATTTAATTCAATTATTAAATAAATAATTACTATATTGGTGTTTCATAAGCATTTAAGTAACTAATTAATCTCTAAAAATTAAAGATTAATTAATATGGTAAAATAAACTCATTTATATTTTAAAATAATATGTATAACCAAACCAATGTTATTTTCCCTATTCAAAAGATCTATAGAAAAGTAAATGGAATAAAGGTACATTTTTTCTCCTGTTGTGTACATAATTTATTATATGGGTAAATTTCATTGAAAAGTGTTAAAAAAAAAATAAAATTCTATAATAAGGTCACAAGGGTCAATATATATCCATAAACTGGGTTTTGGACAAATATTTGGCCATTATTATGCATTATATTCCATGTTTAACCACTAAGTATTGTCATTTTTCTTTAATCACAATAATTAATTTTAAAATTTTCCACTAATAATTTTTTAAAAAACGTGTTTTACTAGTTATGAATTATAAATTATTCTGATTCTAAATATGTAATCATTTTTTCATATTACAATAACATAAGTGAAGGAAATTAATTGAAAATTAGTCCCAAAGACGTGAAGAGAATGTAGGCTTTTTAAGTAAAAATGTTCAAAAGTTTACAAATTACAAAATTCAACCCTAATATAATTTTTAAATTCTTAATTTAAAAATTATGTTTATATTTTAAAATAAATTTCATAAATTTCATAAAATCATTAAATTTAATTTTAAATATTGTGCGCCAAGAATGATTAAACCATCTTTTAGAAAATATATTGTTTTTCTAAAAACTATTTCTTTTTATTTTAAATTAATATCATATTATTTATAATTATTAGTAAACAAATAAACATTTGAAAATTATATATTTTTATATGTTATTTAATATTATTCATTAACTCCAATCAAACTCCAAGGAGATAACTATTATATTAAATAATAACATTAACAGTATATTGTAGTTTAATAAAGCTCGGTATTTTGTGTAACACAATCTGTTGAAGAGACATGATATTGTGTGTAGCAAGGGAAAAAATAGTTATTCATGTAACTAATTCTAAAATTATTGTTTCATGTAGTGAAATAATAACATGGTGTTTCTTATAAAGGAATATTAACTTAGTATCGAATGCAACACAATCCATCAAAGAATTTGAATTTATTGAAAAAAATAACTCATAAAAACATGAGGGGTGTTACAGTTAATGCCTTAAAAATCCCTCACGTATAACTTAACCCTATATTAATACTCACAACCACTTTATAGGATGATAAAACATTATAAGTCACCCTTAAACTATAGAAATCTGAGGAAAGGTACACTAGAAAGAAAGTAGCATACTCTAGTCCTATCAAATTCCCCTACACTCTCTCAAATAACTCTGAAATATTGTATAGTTTCTTCATGTCAGGATAAAAATAAAAAATAAATATTTTATTGAATCTAATATATTCATAACCATCATCCATATTTTTTCTATATACATCTCCCTCAACTTACAACCCACTCTCCTGAGCAAGTATACAGAACTTTGGGGCTCCTTATTCATCCCCTTCCCAAACACCTCTATCACTTATATAAAATTATTCAATAGTTTAGGATCACTCTATATATTCATTTATCCATAATTATGGAATGATCACATCCCATATCACCATCCTTTATCTCTTTAAAATGGTCATTAAATAGATGTATCTCTAAAACACTATAAACCAAGGGATAAAATCATGTAATCCACTGAGTAGAAATTACCTCTGTTAGAACCATAAAATCCAGAGAATATAATATCAATAGGACAATTACTCTAAATAACATATTATTTCATGTAATATATCATAGTGTATTATGTATACATTTCATATGGTATGATAATAATGGTTATAAGGAATATAATTTTCCTAAATTTTAGCATATCATAAAGCCTATTATAGTGACACTATTCCAGTTCCATTTCCATGAATCATATACTTTTTTTAATTTGGTAAATACATGGAAATATTGGTAAAAAACATTATATAATAATCTATTAATCATTTACATTTAGTTATATAATTAAAAATTAATAAGAGATAAAAAAAATTTATGTTATAAATGCATTCCGTAAAGGGGATACAAGAGTGGTAACCACATATTTCATTTAACTCATACAATATATAAGTGGATAATTCCAAGTTTATTGATAGGGATATAAATATAACACCAAAATCATTTTAAAGAATACCACTCTTGATATTTTTCATAACATACAACATTATGTTTTAAGAGAATTTGATACACTGTAAAAAAAATAATTTTTAAATATGAACATTATAACATAGACATTATGTAATGTCTAGTTTTTTTGAACCTAGTTAAAATATGATGGTTTATGAATTTTTTTCTGTTTATCGAAGGTTCGTTTTTTTAAACCAAGATCCAAAATTTTATTCCATGTGTTGGAACACCCAAAGGTGTCATTTTTGGACTTGTGTAATTACCCAATAATTTTTAGTCGGTATCCCAATGAGTCTTGGGAGTACCAGATCCATAAAAGTACAGTTTGATGAATCTACACAGGCAGCACATAGTTGTGGTCAAACCAGTGTAGTTTACCCTATTTAATTAATTATTTAATTTAATTAAATAAGATTATATGAGAGATTGTGATTAATTAAAATAATGTTTTAACAATAATAATGGGGTTATTATTATGAATACTATTGTGGTAATTTAATTAAATGAATGATAAAGAATTAATTAAATGACGGTTGAAGAAATTAATGTGGATTTTGGGTTTATGGAAGAACCGTTTAAATTAAATTAAGAGTTTTAGAATTATTAAAGGAACATTTATTATTAAATGGAATAATTCCCTAATAATAATACTGTTATTATTATTATTATGGTGTTATAAATTATTTTAATTCATTGAGATTTTAATTGCATGTCAGAGGAGTGTATCATTTATGAGAATTTAATGTGGCTTTTGAGCATCTCAAAGAAACATTTAATAAAATGTGTATTTTCAGATTTAATGAATTGTTGTTATTAAATAGTGGCGTTTCGTTTATCAACGGTTTGAAAAATAATTATAATGATATTATTATTATTTATGTTTTATGAATGTAATAATTATTATTGTTATGGAAATTAAATTAGGGGTTATGGGTTAGAGTTTTTATCATATTAATGATATTATAATAAATTAGGGTTTGGGTTTTCAATAAATGAAAATTGGAATAATAATACAAATAATTTTATGATTATTATTGTGGTTATTTAGTTAAATGAATGTTAAAAAATTTTAATTAAATGATCAATAGGGAGTTTCATAAATAATTATGAAATTTTTATTAAGAGAATAATTAATGAAAAATCGTTTTAATTAGATGGGGTGTAACATTTATGTTAAAATATTTTAATTGGATGTTTAATGAGGTGTAATAGTAATGTAAATTAATGAGTCTTTTAGGTATCTCAAAGAAACGTCTAATTAAATAAGGAGTTTCATAATTATAAAAGAAGTGTTTTTATTTTATAAGAGGTGTTGGGTTCTATCTAAGGTTGAATAATAAGAATAATAATAATGTGATTATTATTATTATGGTTTTATGAGTGGTTGTTATTATTATTATGAATAATAATAATAATGGATTTATTTGGGTTTTCATTTCATTAAATTAAAGATCATTAAGATTTTAATTAATCACTATGAAGAAAATATTTTATTTAATTAATTTGTATTGAGATAATTAATTAAATAATGATGAGTTGAAGTTTTTAAATTTAATTAAATTGTGTTGAAAGAATTTAATTAAAAAAAATGAAGTGGGGAATTTATTTAATTAAATTTTTTGAACAAATTTAATTAAATAATTTTCAAATAAGGAGTTGGGTCTTATTGACTAAGGTTAATAATAAATGGTAATATTAAATGAGAAATAAATGTAGAGATGAGTTTAATTTAATTAAACCATTTTAAATGTAGATATCGGGTTGTGAACGTTTAGTCAAATGGTGCAGGTCAGTTGTGTAGTTACCCGGTTTTTAAAATTCATTTTATTTATTTATTTTATTTTAAATAAAATAAATATTTAATAATAATAAGGATATTATTATTATTGTATTAATTTTATGGGATTATTAATGGGGGTTTTCAGAAATAATTTTGAAACAATCATTTAAGGGTTAGTTAATGAAGTAATATTATATTAAATGGGAATATTAAATGTTATTCTTATTATATTAAGACTATTAGTTTATCTTGGGTTTAATTGATAATTGGGGGAGAGAAAATGAGGGTGGAACACCACCATACGATAGGTACAACAAAAATGCACAAGGCCCCTCAATTGAGGCATGCTACACCCCCCTCAATGGCTCTTCTCTGCGCGATCGAATCCTCCCATAGACTTCTTGAATCTTGTATGTCTCAGCGATGTTAGTCCATCTGCATTTGTTTTGTGATTCACATCAGCCGTTTGGCTCTTCCATCACCCTATTTTCTTAGCCAAAACCCTAATGTTCGGGGTTTTTTTGGATTTCTTGTTTCTTTGGTTCTAGGGATGTACAAGGGGCTCCTCTAGACCCTTTGGTCCGTATTCCATCATCTGCCAATAAAGGCGAGGCTGATAGGTTCATTTTCACTATGCTGTCATGTTTTGGGCAAGGTTATATAACCTTGGTATTGTTTCACATCATTTAATAAAGGGTTTGATAATTTATATGAGTCCCGAGTACCTAGTTAGAGGTGAGTTGGTCCTTGCTTCTTTGATTATGAGTACCTGTTTAATATTTTTAATCTTATTAATATTCTTGCAGGGAACAGACGTGAATATATATATATATATATGTAAGAATGATATATATATATATATAAGGCATGCTCAAGTGCGATTGCGGACCAGCTGTGTACTGGTTTCCACAAAGAAAATTAAAGCACTTTGGATTTAAAATGGTGTCACCCCTAGGTAGGGTCCCAAATCTTTAACACTTTATTTAAGAATTATAAATTTTTTAAGTAAATTGAGAATGTGATTTTCCTTGAGTATGATATGTCGATGCATAACATTTTTGATGTTATTAAATGATGTCACCCACATGAGATAAATGAGGACTTGAACATGTGTTAATTTTAAGAATGTTTGATAATTTGGTTAAAGTGATATTATTAAAAAGTTAAATGAATGGTATGGATAGAATGGGTAATAGTTTAATAAATTGTTGAATTAATTATCAAGTCATGAGTTGGAATAAAATTGTGCCTTTGACTAATTTTTGAGAATATTGAATATTTGATATGTTCAGAATATAAATTGGAAACTGGTAATAATTAATAGATGGATTAATTATTACATTTTAAATTGTAAATAATTAATTAATTGATTATTGGTTAAATAGATAAGAATTAATTAATTAATTAATTGTTGAATTAATTAATTTGCATACATTAAATTAAGATTCTGAATTGATTGTCTGTTATGACTATTATCCAAGAGTACATTTCGATGTGTATTATTTTTACATGCCGTATGTTATATTGGATGGAGTTGTTTAAAAATATGATATGATGTGTGATATGGTGGCTAAATATATGGTCTTTGTTCATCATGTTTTGAGATGATTATAACATGCATGTTAGTTGTTAAAGTCATGGACGATTCACTGTTTGAGTGGATGGGTTAAAACTTGCTAAAGAATTTGGATAATTAAATGCTGTGTTAATTATATAGTTGGCTTGCTAAGAATAATTAATTTTAAATTAATTATTTTCTATTATGATATTGAATAGTGAATTAATTGTTGACTTATTTGATGGGTGATATATGTTGTTAATTAGTTGTTGTATTAATTAATAGATTGGATTAATTAATTTATGAATTAATTAAAAGATGGTTTTGGGGTATTAGACATGGTGTTCTACACCAATGATAAATATATATGTATGATTGATAAAAGGGTTGTGAGATAAGGACTGAAGCTCCAAATACTCACGAGGTGCTAGGCATGGTGTTTTACACCAATGATAAATATATACGTATGATTGATAAATATATTGTCAGACAAGAACTAAAGCTCCAAATACTCATGGGGTGGTAGACCTGGCGTTCTAAACCAATCTTGTATAAAAATATTCTATTATGGGGTAGGGACTAATGCTCCAAATACTCATGGGTTTTGAGACATGGACTGATGCTCAAAATACTCACGAGGGTGCTAGAAATGATGTTCTAGACCCATTAATTGACATTAGACAATGGGTCCAATTGGTCGGACATGAAATGTATTAATGGTTAATGAAAAATGTTGTGACATAATGATTTGTGAATTGAATATGAGAAAGGGTTTAGAATTATTAATGAATTGTGTGAATCACTATTTGTGGATGGACCCAGGAGAGAATCACTATTTTAATGGATGGGCTCAAACATAGTATATGAAAGACTAAATTGAATAACTTATGATGTGTTATTCAAGACAAAGAACAAACATGGATTCATCCTTTACTTTGATTACTTATATAGAATTTAGATACATCTGTGGTGAGTTACTTATATGGGGGATGCCAGGCTTAGAAAGAATCTCAAGACTTTTATAATTTAATGATGTTTGAATAATTGAAAAATGAAAATGATTATGTAATGGTTGTTGAGTATGCAAGAAAAATGTATAATGCGGGTCCAGACACCAACTGAGGGACAAAGCGGGTACTTGGGTATATATTTACATTGTACTTCTTACTTTATTTATTCATGCTTTCACATGGTTTAAACTATTTATTAATTGTATGGATTTGGGGTAGACACTGGTGGCCCGGCCTACTGAGATTTATATCTCACACCCTAGTCAGGCCGCCATAGCACTGGGGTACCCGAGTAGATTCTATTTGGTTGCAGGATTGTGTTATTTGCATTTACTTAAATGATATGAGAAAAGGACCGAGCAGAAGCTTGGTATGCTCGTGGAGAGTACCCTTATGACTCAGAGACATTGTTTATTTATTTTTGTAATGGAATGTAAAGAAGAATGTTTTGTTCAAAATTTTCCATTTTTTATCATCAACATGTCAGGCATGCATCTTCTGTATAATTGTCATTGGCCATTTGTTTGTACAAGATTTATAAAATATACCTTCTGCTAATTTATCATTTTTTAGACTGCTTCCTCTATTTATTGAAATTTTTATTACTTAATCTAATATACCATTGTGTAACTCTGATAAGAGGGTGTAGTCTCCCCACAGACTATTCTTAGACCCTCATTGCTAGTCGGTAGCCTCTAGCGTATGGGGATATGCACTTGAGGTCATGTGGTGACCTGTCCGGCCACTGGTTCAGGGGTGAGCCGGGTTGGGATGTTACACATTATATTGTAATGTATGAATATTAATAATAATATTATAATAAATATCTATTTCAGTTTTAAATAATTCAAATATATTTATTAATTAATAATAATCAGGTACCAAAACTTTTTCAATAGTCATTTTTTCTTCAAAAATATATATTCTTAAAAAATGTTTTTTATTAATTTTTGAAAATACACATTATAATTAAATTATTCTATTTTTTATGAATTTTATTTTATGTAATGAATATTATTTTTAAAACCATCTTTTCAATATTAACTTCTAATAAATTTTTGGAAATTTTCAAAAGATATTTATTTTTCAGTGAGTAGTGCTTAAAGAATTTTCTTTTTAAAATTTTAATTTATTTTCATTAAATAAAGTAATTTAAAATTAAAATTATGTATTTAATTTTATCAATAAGGAAATAAAGTATCATTACATTCTAAATAATCTAAATATTTACACCAAAATGATTAATATACATGATTTTTCTATTAGTTTGATATTTGGCTTATAAAACACTTTGATCTAAAAATTATTTTTAGTGAGAAATGTGTTCTTTTCATAAAAAAATAAAAAAATAACTTTTGATTAATTATTTTAATTAAATTCATATAATATATATTAAATTAATTATTTTTAATTTTTATTAAATTCTTATTACAATGAATTAATTGAATTAATTATATTTTTTTTATTAAAATAAATTTTTCTAAAAAAAACATTGAATTTTACACACCTTTTATTGTTAATTTCATACACTTTTTGAAATATAAATTTTTAAAAATAATAATTATAAATAAAATCTACCAGGTTCAACATAATTGTCAAATAATAAATTGTAAAAACATAATTTTTTTCCATGTATAAGGTTAAAACATGTTTAATGGGTGGTAAACTAAGAAATAATAGTATGAATGAAACAAAAATTTAAATTTTTTTATTTTATGAATGTATTTCTATCATATCTAATTCTACCTTTAAATTCATGTCTATTTGAAACCACTTTCATTGGAACATGAACTTATATTATTGAAATATTTCATGTAATTCCTTGAGTGTCTCCCCATACTGATAAATGGGAACCACTTCTTCACCAGTACTTTTTGAGTTCAATGTTTATTTTTGACTTTTCTATTCCTTTTGTTTTATAAATCAAAAACAATTTCTTATGTTCTTGATTACTAACTTTTTCGTACAAATTTTTTTAGAATGTTTTTGTAGAAATAATAATATTTTACCAATCATAGAATTAGTTTTAAAGTATCCAAAAATATGAACATAACATCCTCCATTACAATTATCCTAATAAGAATAGATCCGAAAAAATTAGATTTTGTATTATCAGATCAGAATCAATACTTTCTATCTTATCTTTTATACAGACAAAATAATTATAATCAGATTGATGATAGAACTGATAAACATTACATTCACACTAAAAAATAGTATCTTAATGACATCTATAAAGAAGACCATCAGACTGAATAAGTTTAAATTTTCAATACGGAAAACTAATTTCTAATGTAAAGAAAACATTTTACACTATAAAAGTGTAAATGAATACGATGTCAAAAATTCACTTATAAAAGTGTCATTTAAGTGAAAGGTGTCTATGTCATTGTGGAAAACATGGAGAAATATGACCATTCGAAAATAAATATGACAATTGGGGATATTCCTATAAATACCCAGTCATTCAATGAGTTTGAAGCATTTACAACAGTGCTAATCAATTTCATTTTCAATTTTATCATTGTGAGAGGGATGTGCAGATTAAAAATGTGAACGACTTGTTCTTAGTATTTTTTTTAATTTTTTTAGAGTTTTTTCTTCTTAAGGTAACCTTGTCGGGTTGTCCAGTTAAATTTTTTTTTTTCATTTGAATCGTGTGTCTGATCTGTAATTATGATCAAGGTCTTATGGGAATAGTAAAATAGTGAATCTGATCTTTTGACCAAGGGCTTGTGGGGATATAAAGATAGAGCTGATCCATAGAATTGAGGGTAACCGAGGTTAGGTATATAGAGAATCCAATATTCATATTGTGTGATTTCATTACTATGAAATATAGACATTATTGTAAGTATAAAAAAGGGATACCTTTTGCTATGGTTTGTGGCTACCTTACTCTTAATGTTTAAAGAGACCCATTCATTTTTAAATAGATGTAATTCAATATTAATTTTTTATATCTATTACATTACTTGTTTCTTAAAATCCTTTTATTCCTATTTGATTTTTTATAATTGTTTTATCATAACATATCTAAATAAAATTTACATTAATTTTTTAATTGGATGTTCTGTGAATCCGATCTATTTAAATTGTTATAACTGAATATTATGTGATTACAATTATTATACTCTGATATATTAAAATACTTATGATGACAATACTTTATTAATTGTATTTAAGGCTAATTTAGAATCCAATATTTTTTACTTAAAGAGGATTGTGAATTTATTTAGTTTAATATATCTTAAACTGAAGTTTTTTATAACTGAAATTATAACCCATCTTATAATAGAGCCATAATAAACATATTTTTTCGATACTAATTTCAATTTATCTCATATTGATATCCAAAAATTGGTATCAGAGGATATTTCCACTGCTCATATACTTGATGAAAATTTCTTTTCTTTTCTACTTCAACTCTATTAAAATTTCATATAAACTTTTTGTTTATAAAAATTTACCACACAGGCGTGTTTTTTGAAAAGAAAGTTTTTTACATTAATGTGGAAAATTTTACAGTCAAATCCATTGGTAATATTAACCAAAATAAACCTCCTCATTTTGATAGAGATGACAATGAATATTGGAGATATAGAATAAAGAATTTTTTATCTACACAGGAGTTCATAATTTTGTGATGCTTTTGGGAGATTAAAAAATTCATAACAAGGAAGTTACCCCTTTAACACATAAAAAAACCTAAACATATGTTAAATTAGAGCATTAGGAACACTTTGTTATGTTATAATATTATAATCATATATAGTCAAATATCATTATGTGGGGCCACAAATAGTTTTAGGAAAAATATTGAGGGTATACATTTTGGTACTTTAAATTTTGTTAAAACTAGAAGGGAAATGCTTATAGATGACTATTAGACATTCAATTTCATATCAGGTGAATCTGTTCTGAAAGTGAATTAGAGATTCATGAATATTATTAATATTCCACAAGATCTTAGTGATAAAGGATTAGAAAATGAAATCCTTGTTGATAAAATCATAGATATCATGCCAACTGAATGGGAATCTAAGAGAACTACTATTGATGTAAAAAGAAAGGATAATAATATTACTCTAGAAGATCTTATCATAACTTTTATTTAGTATGGGAGTAGATTGAAATGATATATTGAGAAATAGAAGAAGAAGAACGGTAGAGTTTATTTTCCTATAACTACTTTACCTACTAAAGCTAACAGTCCTAAAAGAGTTGTTATATCTTGAAGAAAGAATAAATTTGTTATAAAATATAATTCTAGTACTCCTCATCATTCCGAAAATGAATCGGATAATATTTCATTAAGGATGAAAAATATTGTTAGTAAAAATGATTTCAAATATAGATATAATAATAAAGGTAATAACGATATAAGTGACAAGAAAGATGAATACAGTTATTATGAATGAAAGAAAGATAAACATATCATACCATATTTTCCAATGATGAAAAGATGAGGTAGAAAATATAAAAATTCATATAGTAATTCCAAGATATTTTATAAATATTTGGGAAATAAATTCCTTAAATCTAATGATTCTTCGAGTTCAAGTGGAAGAGATTCATGAGATAACTCTTTTGATGAATATTGTTCTCGACATAGAAACACTAGTCTTATTACTAGGGTACTAAAAGAAAATCATTTTCTAATGGATAAGATACACACTACTGAAAATCGTAAAAACTTATCTTTAGATTATAATTATCAGGTGAATAAAGATTATATATCCTCAAATGAAGAATCCTTTTTAGTAGAATATAATTCATTAACTTATTAGGATGAAGTATAGTGTTTCTCTAAATTACTTTGGAATAAAAACTATAAATCCAGTAAAAAAATAGATAAGGATAACACAAGAATAAATATTTTAACAAATAAAATTTCATATCATTATAAACATCTTGATAAATATATTTTTGAAAATAATACCTATTTAAATTATTTTAAAAAATTAATTTCTGAGAAAAATTCTTTACAAAATAGTTTTGATGAACTCAATTATTAAACTATTACTAATGAGGATCAGAATTTAGTTGTAAAACTAAAAGTCAGAAAATTATTATTTTATGAAATTATTATCACATTTTACCCCTAGTAAATAAAACATTGATAATTTGTATAAAAAATTCATTCTCATGGAACTAATTCCAAAATGGGGTATACATATAAAAAATGTCTTTTAGTAACAATTACTTTGTTCCAAAAATATTTTTTTTTCAAAAAGTGTCAAAGTTGAGGTTATTGGAAAGACATTTTTCTCTTAATAAAGTTCAATCCCAATGTTTTCCAAAATCTTATTTTTCAAAACAAATGTTGATTCGAAAGAATTTAATTTCTAACACAATCAAACCCATGTAGATTTGGGCACTGCAAATCTAATGTTTTTTGTTTATAGGAAAATAAATAAAGTACCAATAGTAAAAATACATGGTACATAGATAGTGTTTGTTCTAGAGATATGAATGGTAAAAAATATTTCATTGAAAATATTATCAAGGTTAAAGGTAGAAACATTATATTTGGAGATAATTCTCAAGGAGATATTATCAGAATTTGTAACATAGTTCTTCTTGGGGAAGCTTTAATTTCAAATTTTCTATTTTTTAAATGTCTTAAGAATAATATTATAAGTATAAGTTAATTATTTTGTGAATTATATCATATGAATTTTATAAATGATAAATGTGTAGTACATAATTATAAGGATTCATTTTTTTGTTCCAATTAACTTGGGAATGTTTACATACATAACATAGAATATATTAGGAGCTAATAATTACCATGAATTAGTGAAAAGAAAGTCCAATATTGGTTATGGAATAGAATTATAGGACATTATTACCTTAGAAAAATATGTAAGTGGACTAAGAAAATACTTGTTAAGGATATACCTGAATGTGGGATTAACTATTAGAATGTATGTGACCATTATTAATATAGTAAGAAACATAATTCTATTTTTAAACATATTATTGAAGTATCAACTACTTATGATTTATAGTAAGGGAAAATGGATTTATTTTGTCCTAAAAAAATTTGGATTATCTGGAAAAAAT
Source organism: Viscum album (assembly GCA_963277665.1). Lineage (NCBI taxonomy): Eukaryota > Viridiplantae > Streptophyta > Magnoliopsida > Santalales > Viscaceae > Viscum > Viscum album. Next base: position 66,261,022 of record OY728127.1, on the reverse strand, counting down.
ACTATGTATATGTATTGGTTGATGATTATACTAGTTACACTTGAGGTTTAATTTGTCACAAAGAAATTTGAATCCTTTTTCTATTTCAAAACATTTGTGGACAAGTTTAAAAATGAGAAAAACCTCCCCTTGATAACTGTTCATTGTGATCATGGAGGATAATTTAAATATTATTATTTTGAAACTTTTTGTAGTAATAAAGGTATAGAACATAAATTTAAACTCATATAACCCTTCAACAAAATGGTTTTGTTGAAATTTGAACTAATATTCTTCCATAAATAAAAAGAACCATGTTATGTGAATTTTCAATTGATAATAATTTTGGGGTGAAATAGTAAATACTTACAACTATACTATAAATCAAATTTTAATTAGGCCTTTTTTTAATAAAGCTCACTATTAGTTGTGGATAGGCTGAAAGCCGAAAATTTATTACTTTTGAGTTTTTGGATGCAAAGTATTCATCTTGAATATGAAAGATAACTTACATAAATTTTCACCCAAATTTGATGAAGGAATATTTTAAGGTTATTCAATAACATGAAATGATTATATATTTTTTATTAAAAATTCTTTTATTATTGAAGAAATAGTACATGTTTTGTTTGATGAAGCAAACCCTTTTGTTTTCAAAAAACCGTAGGCTACATCATCATGGATGTTATTTCAAAAACTAATTTTGAGAATTTGTTATAAAAATATACTTATAAGGAAAGTACTCATAAAATAATTTCAGAAGTATTTAATTAAAAATATTTTCTACCATATATTGATGATAATATTTTTCAAAACCCAAGAAGTCAGTTTTTTATTAGGGATCATCCTAGTGAAAGTATCATTGGTGATTTTGATTAACCAGTTAGGACAAGAATTTCTTTAAGGAATGTAACAGAATATATGGATTTCCTTTCCCAATTTTAACCTAATAATTCTGATGAGGATTTTGTGATGGGGATTGGATTAAGGATATAAAAGATTATATAAATGAATTTGAGAGGAAGAAAATCTGAACAATTATTTAACGACCTAAAGAAACTTCCGTAATCGGAGTAAAATGGGTTTTTATAAAAAAATGTGATAAAAATGGAATTATTATTATAAATAAATAAAAACATGTTTCTAATGTTTATAACCGGAAAGAAGGCATAAACTATGAATAAACCTATGTATGAATATCGATAATTGAGTCTATTCATATTCTACAATCTTTACAATATTCTTTAATTGAAAACTTTCTCAAATAGATGTAAAGTGTGTTTTTATTAATGGATATGTTCTAGAGGATGTTTATGTTGATAAAACAATGATTTTGAAAATAAAAAACATCTCGAATATGTTTATAAATATTAAAAATCATTATATAGAGTTAAGAAATCACCTAGAACCTGGTATGATAGGCTAATAAGATTTTTGTTACAAAATAATTTCTTATTATACCAATGGATCAAAAAAAATTTATAAATGAAGTTAATAAATATATTATGATTGTTAAAATATGTGTTGGTGATGTTATATTAGGATCAAATCAAAAAAATTTAACATATTCATTTGTGTATATCATGAAATTTGAGTTTTGAGATGAGATGATGGATGAGTAAACATTTTTTCATGGTTTTCAAATTTCTCAAAAACAAGAAGGAATATATATATCACAACATAAGTAAAAAAATATCTTCTTAAAAAGTTTTTATATGAAAATTTAGAAAGTATCATTACTCCCATCGATACCTCAAATACACTTGATCTTGATGAGGTTGGGAAACCAGTTGATCAAAATATTTTTGACTGTATAATTAGAAGTATACTATACTTAACATCTAGTCATACTAAATTAAGGATTTCTATATTATTATGTGAATGATATCAAGATAATACAAAGGAATCCCACCTTAAAGTAATAAGATGAAATTTCCATTATCTAAAGGGATCTATGGATTTTGGATTTTTTATTCTTCTGGATTTTTTTTTTGATTTTTCTAGATATTGAATTTGGTAGTCGTAAAATTGATAGAAAAATAAAATATGAAACTTTTCATTCCATAGTAGACTCACTAGCCTTTTGTTCTTATAAGAAACAATACTGGGTAGTACTTTCCCCTGTTGAATCTGAATATGTGGCAAGAGGAAGTCATTGTTCCGAAGTGTTGTGGATGCAACACACACTCATTGACTATGAAATTTGTTTTAAAAGAAAATCATATATCAAGTAATAAATGTATTTCAAAATTTTTATATAAGAACCATTCCCATCACTCCTGTGAAGTAAATGTAGAAATTATGAATCAATTTCTTTGGGATTTTACACTTATAGAAGTTACCATTTTACAATTCATCATAATGTAAAAAACCTTTGTGATATTTTTACAAAACCCTTACCTTATAAAATATTAGAATACGTTAAATAGAATCTTGGAATGATAAATAATCAATTTTATTTCGTATTTAATTTTTATTTACTCATCTCCTAACATTAATATACTCCTTTTCATAGAGGGATTATATATATCTATTTTTTTATAAAATCATTTAGTTTTTAAAAATTTTAGGTTTGTAAAAAAAATATCACAAATGGTCTTACAGAATTAATGTTTTTATAAAATCTTTGGTGTTAGAATTCAAAAAAGGTTCATCAAAATCAGAAATTTTATAACGTTTTTGGATGAAACTTCTTTTCTAAATTTTTTTGTAATTCATTTTTAATGTAATATTTTTTGTAATAAAACTATCTCTTTTAATAATTATCATAATCTAGTTTGTTTTCCAAAATATAAGATGAACATGGTATTCATACCGATTATATTATCCAACTATCAAAGGTATTCTTCTTACTCCCAAATTTTTTACACTATCTTATTAAGATTGTTCATATATATTGTTCTTATTATTCATTTAGTTTTTATAAAAAAAACCCATCTTTGTTTTTTTTACAATTTTTATTTTATAATACTATTCTGTATTAATATGATATTTTATTTTGAAAAAAAAAATGAGATTTCAAAATTCCTCAAGTCTTTCTTCGATAGTTTCTAACCATCAAATAAAATAAGATTTAATCTTAACTATTAGATATGAAGTGGAATATGAACCTTCACCTTCAATCTCCTATATAAAGTGGGGGGACCCCATGTACCACATTAGATATTTCATATTTCCTGTGAAAAATTGCTGCTACCTTCTAAATTATCCAGTTTGAAAAAAATCATAATGTCAGAATCTCTATTTTCTTCCCCAAACATGATGTATTCACGTAAATATTTCCATAACTGGTTTGTTTTCCATGAAATTTTAGTAGAAATATCTTTTTTTGATATGTATAAATCTTAGTAGAGAACAATTATAAAATTCCAGGGATGGGAATCTTTATGTGTAGGTCAGTTTGATAAGGTTTTTTATCATGTTTACCTTAATCTTGTTTGGAATTTCTATACTACTGTTATGGCTTTCATAGAATATGGAAAAAATTCTTTTATGATATAGGTAAAAGGTACAATATTTCATATAAAAAAGTTGCAAGTATTCTTAAAATGTCATTGGATGGAGAATATTTTTTTCCTTATCATATGTTACCTAGTGAGCATGGTTCATTTAATAAGAAAAAATCATAGTATTCCTTATTCGATAATTATAAAAATGTAAGGAATTTAAACCATCTCACCCCAGAAAATAGGGTTATTTATTTATGGATGAAAGGATTCTTAATTAAATGAAAAGAGGATCATTATCATCTTATGGTTATAAATGTTTCCATTTGTAATTTTATTGGGAATATATGAAAAATAGATCTTATCAGATTCATTTTTCTTACCATCAAAAATATCATGAATCGATCCATTAAGCCTCAGATCATCATGTTTCCAACTATTCTAATCAATTTAATTATAGAGAGCATGAAACATTTCAACATTTAAAATAATTCATCACTGAAGAAGATGAAAATTATTTTCATTATTGATGAATGATTGAATAGTATGATATTTTATATTGATGCTAAATAAAAATTGTTGGCCTCATAAGTAGAACCCTCTTTGAAATATTAGTGGTCGTAATCAGGAAAATAAAACAATAGCAGAGACTTACCCTCATAATAAAGTTAAGAAGTAGAAGAAAGTCCCAGATGAGATAAGGGATGAGTGGTTATAAATGAAGACTAAGAGGAAAGAATAGGATCAAATTATTTTCATTGATCTTACAGAGGTCTTTTATTTATGAATACATTGTCCCGATGTTTTTTCAAAATAATAAAAGAAGAAAAATAAGTAGAAAATGTTTTATAAAGTTCAATTCTGTGATAGATTTATGAAAGGAGTATAAAGTGCTTCAATAATTGTGCTTCTGATACCCCAAGTCGATCCACCGAATCTAGAAGTAGGATTTTTTTCAAGAAACTATAGTTTTTCATATTGAAGTTCCTTTGACAACTAATAAAGGAAAATAAAAAATAGTCGATGAATCACTTCCACATAAAGTTCAAGAAAACCATCAGAATTAGTACTAGCTACTAAAGGTGAATCAAGAACTATGTCAAAGATTTATGAATAATTATTTAATGTAATGGATTAAGTCTCTATAAGGACTAATACTTTAGCTAAGTAAGATCAAGAAGTAGAAGAAAGTGAATATGAAGAAGAGGTTTTTGAAGAATAAGTGACTAATAATGAAAATGAAGATGATAGAGAGGATAAGGTAAGGATAATGAAAATGAAGTGGATGAATATGAAGAGGACAATTAGTGAAGGATCCAGATGTAGCAGAAGCATGGTGGTTGGGTGGGCCCAACAATACTTTTTCCATAATTGATGAACAATATATGATCAATATGGAAATGAATGCCAGTATCCAAAGATTAAAATTAAAGATTTAGACATTTATAATAAAAGCACCGGATCCAAGAAAGAAGATCTTTTATATTATGTTTATAATTAATTTATTAATTTCTGAAGAAATTAATTCCCTTGGTCTTTGGTACTTTATTCATTGATGATCATTGATCGTTCGGAATGACCCTTCTAGATTGTCTTTGTTGTGCTCATGAGGATACAATGTTGAATCCTTCTAGTGATGATCCACACATGATACAATAGTCTCTGGACAACACCACTCATTCTTAGGGTGCTAGAACGATGAAGTGAACATCTTGTGTCCATCATTATTGATCACTTGTTTTTCAGTCTTGAATAACTTATCTCATTCTTGAGATTGAAAGATTAGTGGAGTCAAGAGAGAAAATGTTTAGCTCAACAATTCTCAATTCACTCGGTTTTTACACATAGAGGCACCAACCTATTAATTGACAAGGGGTTTAAAATACAATATTTAATAACGAAATAGTAATTAAATGCAATTACGACTATTAGAGAAAACCCATTCCTCATAATAACATTAACAACACCATTATTTGTGGAGTTCCAACTATAAAGTCCCGACCTTAATCTAGTACAGACCATTTTTACTTTATTGTAGTCTAATTAATTAAGCGACTTAGGGCGTGTGCCTGCGCACCTCGCTGTGGGTCTCAGGAAACTTTTTATTTAATTTAAATAATTACAGACGTTTCATGAAAAATGTCACGTCGTGTTTTGGCACTATTTTTGGGTTTTAAATATATTAATTAAGGATCGAAAAAGAGTAATAAGATATTTAAGGAAGATTTAAAAGAAAGAAAGAAAGGATAAAAAGATATTATGAAATAAATTAAAGAGGGGGTTATGGGAAAAATGAAAATAATTGAAATTGGAAATTCCAATTTTTATTTATTTTTATTATTTTCTTTTCCATTATTTTGTTTTTTTTTATCTTTTTCTTTTATTTACATTTTTCCTTATCTTTTATTTTTCTCTTATTTTTCTTTTTCATTATTTTCTCTCTTTTCTTTTTTCCTCACCTCTCTCCCTCTCCCACTCCCCAAATCGCACCCCTCAATCCCGTCACACCAACTAGTAGCCCCTTTGGAAGGCTGATGCTCCACCGTTCGATGTTTGATTACTTTGCTATTAGGTGAGAAACAAACCATAGGGAAAGACTAACATTTCTCAAGTGGAATCGTTCGATTCCGTTGAGTATTCTGCATGCAGTTCGTTGTGGAAAATTCTTACCCAATTTTTGGGTTTTTTTTTAAAATCCTTCGTTTTCATCCGTTTTTGGTCAAATTGAAGCCTAGAATGGATCTTAGAGTCATATATGACTATAAGGTAGGGTTCCTACTCTTTTTCCCTCTGTTTCATTGTGATTTATAAAAAAATCACCGTTGTGCCGTTAGTCAGTGTCTATCATCTTTGTGCAATTTTACCCATTTTATTTACTTTAATGATTCTATTTAATTTTTGGAGCCTTAATCATATTCAATTATTTTTTTTGAATGGTTGAAAAAAGATCAGACACCCCTTTGTGTGTGCCGATATATTAAGTGTGGTTTTCCGTTAGCTGAATTATTAATTTAATTAGTTGTAGGTATTGCAAAACCCCTTTTTATTGTTTTTAAATTAAATGAATAGTAGTTTGAATTATTAAAACAAAGTTGGACACCCCTTTGGGAATGCCAACATGATCTATATATATTTTTCCATTATCCAAGTTTATTGTTTTATTAACTGCATGTGTTGTGAAGAAAATTTTTATTGTAATTAAATTAAAAAAATAGTTGCTTGAACATGTACTTCAATTGTTTGATCATTGGAACTTGTTTTACTGAACTGCTTATTATTTAAATATGAATTATCTAATGAGGTTGATATGAAATGAATATTTCCTTACAAGTTGTTGTGTTATAATTTTAAATTTATGCCTTGTGATGCACGAGTGTATCTGGTTAGTTTTCAAGCTGCGAATTTGTATGCTAATTATGTCATATCAACTACTAAAAAAACTTTAATTAAATTCAGGGGGGGGGAAAGGAGGTGGGTCCCATATTATGGGTCATGCTTAGATCCTCTTTTTCTTATGGGTTACCTCTATGTGCCGGGGGAAGTGTCATTGGATTTTCTGGACCGAGACATCCCCGAACATTCTAATACTTTTGAGTGATACGAGTTACAAAAGATCCCATCAGGACTGATCCATTGGCAATGTGGATAATCCAGCCTCGGATGACACTTGACCCATTTTTGTAAGATCGGGATGGACTCAGGGTAATGCCCGGCCTCGAGCGATACTTGGTCTTTCAAAAGACTACTTTGGATGGGCTCGGTGACATTGGATAAATTGACAGATGTTTTGCAGCGATACCTTTGGGATGGTCTCTGACTCCAAATCTCAATGTGAGCCTTAATAATGATGCACTTTAGGTCTACATTACTTCCATTTTAGTTTCTTTAGAATTGAGATATCATTATGATATGTGGAAGTGCACCTTATTGACACTTGACTTAGACCCCAAGTCAAATCACAAGCTTGGGGTATACCTCATTCTTGTTTACCTTACTTTTTTGGGTTTTATATATATACGTGTTCCTTCATTCTACTGACAGGTTCTCTTTTAGACTACCATCTTATGTTAAAGTAGGTGATTAGGCATGGGGGTCGTTTGGGACCCGAGCTGGATTATTTATTTCATTGCACTGCAATTAATTTATTTTAAATGGTTATGTAATGGAACACTACTTTTCTATTTTTTTCACGAAATGGAAAGGTTTAGACACCGTGGGTGCCAGCCTACTGGGATTTTATCTCACACCCTGCTCGGGCGTCATCGACACCCATTTATATTACATGCTCATAGGTATTGACAAGAGGAAGCTTGCTGCTTCCGATGCTTGATTGTTCATTACTGCTTAGGATGGAGACTGGGGCAGAGGACCGGGCCTTGCTCGCAATGTAGTTACTGCTTGTGTCTTTTCTTTTAGTTGACTGTGTGTTTGAGTCTTCTTTTCCATACTTTCAGTTTAGACTCTTATCATGGCATGACACTCTTTTGTGAGTTTCTGCACTTGGTTTTTATTATTCAGTTTGATTATTTACATTGCTTCTGTTGCAGTTTGTTTATTCACATGCTTCTGCTACTTATTATTTGTTTTTTTTTACTTCCACTATGATATTATCTGTTACCTATGAGGGCATATTCACCCCCATGGACAAAATAAGGTCCCTTACTGCTAGTCGGTAGCCTCTGGTATTCAGGGAGATGCACTTGAGGATGTGTGATGCACCGGTCCGACCACCATCTTAGAGGTGAGCCGGGTCGAGATGTTACACCAACAAACACAAAATGGAACCACAAATGAAATCTCGTGCCACATAATGATAAAAATATTATTATTCATTCTTGGTCCAACAAGATAAACTTTATTTACTGACTTATAAAAAATTAATTTATCAATGGACATGGTCTTGGTCTGTTAAACCCCTCTTCCATTTTTTGAACACCCAAATAAAATATTTTATTATCTTAATTAATTTTTATGTTTACGAACCAGTAAATAAATATTTATTAAATGTTCAAAAATATAAATAAATATATTTTATTAACTATATGGTTAATAAATAATTATTTAAATTATTAAATCATTTTAACATGAATACAATTATTCCTCGTTGAGAATAAGTTTATTCCATTAATTAAATTCGAATAAAATTTAATCTAGACCACCCGAAACACATAGTTCATGACCCTAGAGGATTCATTCTCATTGGAATTAAGTCGTCTTGCCTAAAGACCACGATTAATCTCTAATAATGGGTCAATTTACTGAAGAGAAAGAACATAAAGTCGCAATGATGACATCCACATATGAGCGCCCACTGTGTAATATAATTCCTTTATCACAATATCTCATCGAGCTGTTTTCATGATAGTGTCATCAACCTATATGTTCGATACTTCATTCATTGACTAACTAAAATAATCTCATCAATACACCATGTCCATGGAATTTAGGGTGACAATTCTATTTCAATCAAAGGGATTAGATATCAACTTACATTAATGGATTAGACAAATCCTTCCTCGATTTATCCATTAGTAACATGTCATTCGTGACCCACTAAATGTATCCTAATTCACTCCAACATGTGGCATGACATTTTTCATCCATAAATCAATGTGCGTGAGTCATGACATGTATTAATGATAATTGTAAAGTCTAAGGAACATTATATATGCTTACAGATAGGAATATCATATGACACCAGAACATGCCGAATTCCTACTCGTAGTTGTATTATCATAATCACCCATATTTGAGATTACCAAATGCGAATTTCATGAGAAGAAGTCTCATCCTCTTACGAGCACTCACACAAGATGGTTTATATACTATGTTTCCTGTCATAGTATGTTATCCCACTGTAGAACTATATTTAAGAATATTGTTAGAACACTTCAGGGTTTTTATCATGGGAGAACCGCTCTGACATTATTAATGTGACAAATACCCTAGGTCATTATTACATTATAGTCATTAAGAAAAATGAAAAATATGTAATAAGATGTTTAATATTTAAAGATATTAAATATTCAGGTAATCAATGTAACACCCCACAGATCTTCAAATAAATTTAATATTGAATACATGAAACACTAAGTCTCTACAAAACAACACTTTGTTATAACCTAGCTAATGAACATAATTTTTCTGTTTATGTGTTTTGAATTTCAAAAATCATACATACACGGTTTCATTTTGGGGGATTTTTATATTCTGATAGAACAAACATAATTTTTTGATGAATAATAACATATCCTTATGAATAGTAACTTACACTTGTGAGTTGTTACTTGACCCTTATAAATAGTAATGTACCATTATAAATAGTAAGATAACCCTTATGAATAGTAATTTACCCTTATGAATAGTAACACGACCCTTATGAATATTAATGTACCCTTATGAATAGTAAAATCACCCATTTAAGTATAAATAAATTTTAGGAACCTTATAAATGAGAGTGAATATTTTAACAATTAATAATCAAGTGTTGGTATTTTTTTGAGCAGTAAATATTGGATTAAAATTTTATAGTTAATAAATTGATTTAAAAGAAAAATAATTTTTCATAAAATGTATTCTGGAATCAAATTTCTATTGTCCAAGGATTTTGGGGTAATTTAATAAAACTATAGTTAAATTTTCTGGGCATTACAAAATCAATTTTAGTATTAAAACTGTATTTTAGAAGTAAATGATGATATTATATAAAAATTCAATTTCAAATATTTATAAAATTTTTTTTATAAAATGGATTTCATATTTGGATTATTTTCATTGAAAAAATGGTTAGGTTGAATTTTTGGGATTTTTCTAAAATACTTGAATTTTTAATGAATAGTGGAATATAGTAATTTACAGTATATATTCATTAGGAGTTAAATACACTATTCATAGCATCATAATTGATGTAAAAAACCCTTGGTTCTAAATAAAATTCACTTATTACTATTTTTGGTCATGGAATCATCACTATTTCTTGTTTATGGAAAAATAATAAACTAATGATTAAAGTATTAAGAAAACACTCCTCTCATCCATTCTAAAAACTACTCACACTCTAATCTTCTCTTCACTCCTCTCTAGCCTTGTTCATTGTCTAAATATTTCTCAAATATCCTCCCAAGATCCTCCCCCACGTCCAGTAGCCTTTGGTATCAAAAAAATTTCAAATCTTCTCCCTAAAGAGGCTCTCAAGGAAGAATAATTCAAGAGGTAAATTCACCTTGTCAATTCTTCTACTTTCTTTTCAAGTTCTTTTGTTTTCTATTCTATCCACACATATACTCATCTAAATGTTATGAAAAATCCAGTACCTTACATGTACTATAATTTTGTTATGATTATGTAAGATGTTATTATCATCTATCCTTTACCCTTTTTTTATGCTAGTAGAAATAAACACCTTCCAAGATATGCAAATTTACCACATTCAAAGACGATGGGTTTTCAATTTCTATTACCATCTTAAATTCTGGTCATAAAACCAATGTTATTATTTATACTGAATATAATATATGTATTATGTATCATATATGGTTCTAGAATCTTTTTTTATACATGGTTTTGATTTATAAAGAAAAATGAGTTTGTTGTGTACAAAAACCGCTAATTAACCCAAACGGTTACCATTAAATAATTTATATAATTATTAATCTTAACTCCAAGTAACCAAATGAAATTTACAACCATGTAACATTATGGATGTTCAAAAATATTTATAACTTCAATTATGGACAACCATCCTCATTTTACACGATTCTCCATTCATGTATGTAAGTATACCGATCATGAAACAAACAGACCAAAATAATGAAATTTAACATCTTAACCCATCAAATAGGACATGAATGAATGTAATAAGGTTATAATAAATCAATTAAATTGATATGAGGTTATGGAGTTATTAATTAATTAAACTAAATTTTATTATTCAAGTCATTAAGATCAAGTGGGTAACACCTTCGGACTTAAAGTAAGGGTTTCTACATCTCACATCCATTTTTGTGAGATATTTCATATTCAATGCGATTAGTCGTGTATGGTGTATGTATGCTTCCCATTAATGTTTCATATCATGAATCTATTTATTTTCTTGATATATAATTTATCATTTTAAGATTATTAATTTTGGGTCATACAATTCAATTGATTACAAAGTGGTAAGTATTTTCTACCCGAACCTCTATTTTCATTCAGGTTTCTCTTATTCTCTGCTAACCTTAATAAAATTCTTATTTATTCTTATGTACTCCTCATAAATTTTGTATGAATGTTATATATATTTTTACCAATTATAATAATTCTTTATTTTATGTGTAAATACATGTTTTAAAGTAATCTTTAAAAAATTATTCCGAAATGCAAGCCCGATTAAAGGAACTTCTCAAATTCTTACCTATTTTGATGTTCAATCTATAATATATTTTAAGCCAGATTTGTCTTTTAAAATAACACATTTTTACATGAAAAATATATTTTGGTTAATTTTTGGTTTTATGAATTCAAACATGTTTTTTCTCTTTAAATTCTCATCAATGAATTCTATAAACAACACTAAAATAGTTTAATTCTAAAGGTTATTTAAAAACACTTTTTACACGATTTCACTTCAATGGGACATCATTTATGCCTCAAATGTAATCTCAATTTACTTCCCTTTTCATTTCTAGGATATACATGTTTCAAACCATATTTATTAAAAATAAAAATTATTTTCCAAAATAACTCTTCTTTCCAAATTAAAATAGATTTTTCCCACCTCACTTTATATTTTATGATATTTATGCCTTTATCACCACTTATTCCTTGCATGTGGTGTATGTAATAACCCTTGGTATATAATATCTAGAGTCTCATTATTATCATTGTATTATAAGGGATTATTATTTGATTGTTTCAAGGTGGTTTTCGACACTTTGGAATGTTTAGGGACCAATTCCTCAAGAATTTCTCAATGGTCTCACTTAAAAGTATCTTTATTTATGTAAAAATCATTGGATTAATATTATACTTCATAGAGGTTTATATCTTATGATCTCATCTAGAATATTTTGTTGAAGGTTTTTTGATTAGTTCGAATGTTGATGTTCAATCTTGATACCATTTTCCAATTTACATCGAATGGTTAGTGTTTATATTTAATTTATAGGGAAAGTTATTTACATTTCATATGTTAGTTTAAATATGAATGTACATTTTTTTATGTTTATCCCCATTCATAAGAGGAATGAATTGGATTTATTAAGTGTCATGTGGGGCCTGCTATATCCCATCGATGCATCGGTAGGTCTCATGAGACAAAATATGGTCTTGGAATGAGGCCTTGAAAAAATGGATATTTATGGTTTTGGCATGAGGCCTTGATGATATGGTTATGGTGTCCCACATTATGAATTCCCAAATTATGAAACTTGTAATTGAATGTTTGTGTGGTTATTCGACAAGTATAATACCCATGATTTTTCTTTATTATGGAATTATTTATTCATCTCTCATTCCTACCATAATCTGTTCAAGTATATTTTTAAAGGCATATGTTTTTCGTTATTCACCATACCTAATGTTTATGTTTATGATATCTTCCATTTTATTGGTTACCTTATTGATCGTCTAAGATCTACCCTTTCTTATTTTTCATTTTTTAAGGGCATGAATAAATTTATTATGAATGAACTACATGGATAAACTTAGAGTTGTGGATATTCCCAATAAAACATATATGTAGTATTTCATTTCAAATTATAATGTTGAACCTATGTATGAGTTTAGTTTTCCAAAACAACTAAACAACATGGTCCTTTGGGAAATTAATTTCTGGTAATCAAGCCAATGTAATGAAATAATGCACCAGTTCTAGGAAACTGGGTTCGGGGCGTTACAATCAAAGTAGAAATAGTTGGTTATAGGACACTAACTCCAAAAAAAATCCCACTTGGACTAGAGCCAACTGCCTGCGACTTTCTGTTTTCTAGACCTCATTTTATGATCAGGTTTTTTCAGATTCAAGGCTTTAGTCAAGGGGTCTATCACATTGTCTTCTAGGGAAATACTACTCATTTAAACTTCACCTCAATGAGAAAAATACATCCAGATATGATACTTCCAATGTATGTGCTTCATCTGCTGATGTGACCTTGGATCTTTTACAAGATCCACCATTGTAGTATTATCACATTAGAGTATGATAGGATATTTACTACTGGGTACCACATACACATCTTGGAGGATGATCCACATCCAAACTACTCCTTCAGATTCCTCAAAAGTTGTGATATACTCAGACTCTGCTATTGAATTTGTGACCACACAATGTTTTGAACTCTTCCCGCTCACAACACCTCTACTCAAAGTAGAGATGTTTCCCTTTTGTGACTTTATGTAATCTTTAATAGTCTATAAACTAGAATATACACATCATATTATGACTAGTTCCTCAAATCCTCTATAAACTAAGAACATATCCTTAGTATGACTTAGATACATAAGGATTGTCTTGAATGCCATCTAATGGTGGTAAACTAGATCAACTTGATATCTTCCTACAACAATCAATGTGTAGGCGACATCTAGCCTAGTACATAGCATTCCATATATGACTGACCCAAAAACTAATGCATATGGAGTACTTTTGATTCCCTTTCTTTCCTCATGCATCTAAGGACACCTTATTTTTTGAAAGATGAATGCCATGTGACTCTAAAAAAAGTCCCCTCTTAGATTGTTCCATATTGAATCTATTCAGTATCTTATAAATATATGTAATTTCACTTAGGACCATCATTATCTTTGATCTATCATGGTGTATCTTGATCCCATGAATATATGTTGCCTCACCCAAGTCCTTCATAGAGAAGCATTTGTTCAACCATGCCTTAACAGACTGCAAGAATGGTATCTCATTTAGAATAAGTAATATTTCATCATTATATAATATTAGTAAAATGAATGCACTCCCACTAAACCATTTGTAGACACAAGGCTCACATTCATTCTTTATAAAACCAAATTACGTTATGCCTTCATCAAAATGAATGTTTCACGACCTGGATGCTTTATTTAATCCATAAATGGATTTTTCATCTTTAATATACTATTGGAATCCTTTAGAGTCACAAACCCTTTAGGTTGTGTCATGTATAATTCTACCTAAAGGTTCTCATTAAGGATGTCTGTTTTGACATCCATTTTCCAAATCTCATTGTCATGGTAAGCGGTAATGGTCCGTATAATGCTAATGGATTTCAGAATTGTAACTGGTGAAAAATATTCCTGATAATCAATACGTTGATATTGTTTAAACACTTTTGAAACTAGTCATGCCTTATAGGTATTGAATTTTCCTTACATGTACAGTTTCTCCTAGAATTCCCATTTTTAACCAATAGTCTTTACATCAACTAGAGGATCTATCAAAATCCAAATGTGGTTTTAGTGCGTGGAATCTATTTAAGAATTCATGGATTCCTTCCACTTTGAAAAATCTGTACCACTTACTGCTTCCTTGTAGGTTAGAGGATCATTATTATCAATGAGTAATGAGTCACCATTCCCGGTAATTAGAAAACCATACCATTCTGGTTCTCTAACCTCTATTTTACTCCTATGCAGTACTTGTGTCTTAGGATCAAATTCATTTTCCCTGGGGTTTTGTGGAATCTGCTCTTGTACCAACTCTTGTGTGCCACGAGACTCTACTTCATCGAATTCTATCTCACTCCCACTATCTCCTCCAGAGATGTGCTCTATCTCAAGGACTATAGCGTGTATCTCCACTATAACATTCTTTTCTAAGGGTTTGTACAGGCAATATCCCCTGGTTTCCTTGGGGAATCCCATAACAGTAAAATTTGGGCCTCATGGTTCAAGTTTGTTACCTGAAGAGGTCCTAACAAATGCTACACTTCTCCACATAATTAAATTTGATAACATATCTTTTCTTCCACTCCAAAACTCATATGGAATACCATTTATCAATTTAGTTTGTACTTGGTTTAGTATGTCTGTTGCGGTTTGTAATACAAATATACAAAAGTATAATGGAAGTATTACAAGACTCACCACTGATCTCACAATGTTCAAAAAGGCATGGTTACTGCTTTTTCTTACACCATTCCACTGAGGTGTGTAAGGAGGAGTGAGTTGATATAGGATCCCAAACTCCAGTAAGTAATCAATAAAGACTTGATTTTGATATTATCAACCTTGGTCAAAGAGAAGATTCTTAATCTTCTTTCCAAGATGGTTATCAACTTCATTCTTGTATTCTTTGAACTTATCAAAAGAATTCGACTTATAAATAATTAAGTAAATGTAGACATATGTACTAAGTTCATTAGTAAAAGTTATTAAGTATGATTAACAACCCATTTATTCAACTGGAAATGGTCCACACACATCAGTATGAACTAATTCAAGAAGATATATAGAACTTCACCTTTCCCACTATATGGGGATTTGTTATTTTTACCATTTAAACATTAATTACATACACCAAGTGGTTTTAATTCAAAATAATCTAAATATTAATATTGATGTAATTTTGAAAATCATTTCTCATTAACATGACCTAGATGGTGATTCCAAAGTTGGGTGTGGTATGAGTCATGTAAAGAAACTTTGTTAACGACTGTCATATGGGAAACACATATCTTACCATTCCCTTGCATCTTCTTTGATCTTCCTTTTATTAGAAGGGTGCGAAGAATCTTTGGGCTTAAAGCCGTTCACCTTCCCTTTCCTCTTATTCACCGTAAAGAAAGAAGGATTTTCATGTTTCATGTATTTATCTACTTGGTGAATGAGGAAAAGAACACCATGTAGAGACTTCTCAATGTTTTTCATATTGAAATTCACAACAAAACTAGAGAATATCAGAGGGAGTGATGCAAGAATGAGATCGGTTCCCAATTCTTCAGGGAGGTTAAACCCTAGAACCTTCGAGCACTCAATGAAGCCAATGAGCTTTACTACGTGAGGCTGAGCTAGGGAACCCTCTCTAAACTTTCTCTAAAATAGTTCCTTGGATATCTCAAACTATTCTTATCTATCTTTCTCCTTGTCAAGGAGGTGATGAAGCTTGTTATAGGCATCAATGTTTTCATGACATTTCATAAGATCAATAGACATTGATGAAAGCATCAAACATTGAACATTGAACATGTTGTTCAAAAGTTTCTCGTAGACTAGGAACTCTTCATCACTCACCTCATAGGCATACGAATTAGGTAATGAGGACTCCAACACATAAGATTTCCTTTCATGGAATAGAATTTCCTAAAGTCATCTAAGCCATTCCCAGAAGTCACTACTTGTGAAGATGTTGTGTTTATCTAGTATTTATTGATGGGATAGTGTGATTGAAGATATTTTCATTTTTATTCTACAATTTAAATGTTATATTTTTAGGAATTTCTTGATTAAAATTTTGGGAACAATAATAAATTAATATTAGTAAGTATCACACTATTTTATCATGTCCCAATGGCCCTCACCATTTAACTTGGAATGCCTAGTTTCCTAGAAATTCTAGTAGAAAGGATCAATATTCCCCTTCTCATAACCCCAACAAGGGTTGGTCAAGCTACTTGAAGGTATTTAGGTGGGAAGTTCTTTTCCAACCATGGGCTTATGGCTCCTTGATCCATTGAGTGGACTCCGCAATCCGGAAATCCTAACATGAATTTTATCAACACTTGACTCCAAATTTACACCAAGTTTAGAAAGGGCTACTCCACAAGATGTAAAATTGTTAATTCAACCCAAAAACATTCATAAGATCTTCTGATATAAAAGTCAATTCCCTAACAAGGGTTGGTTAAACAAATATTTTTATTGAGTCTTGCTCATAATAAAGTAACATAAGTCTTAGTCTGATTTAATATTTTATTGAGGGATTTTTATCTCTTATGCGTAAATTTCTTATTATCTTTATCAAATTCTTTTTAATATTAATTGGAATTTATATAAGTGATTAACCATGTATTGATAATAATTTCTGTATAAGTTAGGATTATTTTAGTTCCATCTTTCATGATTTTGAGTTCATTAATTATGAAGTCGTGATGATACATCCATAATAAAAAACCATGCAACTAACAAAAATAAAATAAATGGCATGATCATGAGCTTTTCAAATGGTCAGTTTATCTTGAAATTGATAAAATAACCCTGAACTAAGTGAGAAACACCTGAAACCATTTACACTTTGTGATTAAAACTTTCCACCTATCCACCTTTGTATATAATTAGATTGGTTTTTTCTTAGATCCTAACTTGAGCCACCTCTACAAGCTTGGGATCTCCATACATTAAATATGATTTTTAATTCACATAATGATGAGGGATAAAAGGAAGGTTTACATAAAAGAATCCATGGGTATGAAGAGACTACATATAAATGAAGAGATATGGCACATATTCCAACAAATTAATTTAAAAAAAATCAAAAGGAAACCAATCACATGAAAAGGTTGTGTCTAGCTCGTGATCATCCACAAACATGGAACAGATTATGCTTTAAATAAAAGTAACACCCAATTATTTAATGGTTCCTATTAATATTAATCATGATAAAATCGATTAATTATTAACTATAATTAATCAATCTTTTAGTATTAATCCTTTTTACGAATTTCCTTGAGATTCTCATCCATTTAATTAAAAATAATAATTTAAAATAGACCTTGTACCTAAATGTACCATGGATGTAATAGGGTGAATACCTGTTTGAGTTTACCCAACATGTATTATATTTGTATACTGTTTTACTCTCGTGAAATTTAGCATACATGATTTAATGACTATTATCACAATGTGTAATTCACTGATGATTACACGAATCACATGATTTTTTTCAGCCACATGTTATGCTTCAATGCATAGAGTTACAACCTAAAATATGATTTATACATGATATGTAGTTATGAATATTAAACAGAAAT
Source organism: Viscum album (assembly GCA_963277665.1). NCBI lineage: Eukaryota > Viridiplantae > Streptophyta > Magnoliopsida > Santalales > Viscaceae > Viscum > Viscum album. The sequence continues at coordinate 66,242,658 of OY728127.1, read as the reverse complement.
TTAAGATTTAATTCTATGTAATTTTTTAAAGTATATGGCATGTACTACCTTCAACGTATTATACAATGTACATGCCTTGGGACTCAACATGTGAGGCGTACTTCATAAATCTCAGAGTACATTGTGTGTCTAGTGGGAAACATGCCATGTTGTCTCCAAGTTACATGGTTACTGGTCAAAATATCCGTGTAAGAGATACATGGTTTTGGAGCTAACCCAAAGGGACTACACACTGTGTCCTATGGGCCACATGGCATGTAATCTTGTAACTCTATGCCATCTGTCCTGGTCAACACTTGATGTAAGAATTAACTACACCACATTTAATAAATTCAAATGGCTTGAGTAAAAACCAAATTACTCCTGATGTACTGAACAAAACTATACGTCAGGTATTTTGGAATACAAGGAGTGTGAGACAGATTACACAGTGTGAAACTCCGAATACACGATGAGTCATGTTGTGTCACCTAGACAGAATCATCGGTGCCTCTTGATGAGATCCTAATTTTAATTTCAATCCAAAAATTAAACTTTTCTATTTGATCTATGAGAAATTAAATATGAGGAATAGATCTTAAAATTAAAATTATAATAATGATTAACTTTGAATTGAAAAAAAATAAAATTTTAATGCGTAAATCAGCATTGAATTAGTCAAATAATTATTAACACTGATCTGGCCACTCTGATACAACTTGAAGGATCTAGATGTAGTGGAAGCATGATAGTTTAGAGGGCCCAAATTTTCTTTTTCCGTAATCGATGAACAATCTAGGCTTGATATTATGATGAATGCTAGTATCCACAGATTAAAATTATAGATTTAGATAAAGATATGAAAAGCACCGAATCTAAGAAAATAGATCTTGCACATCATTTTTATAATTAATTTATTAATTTTGAAAGAAATTAAGTACTTGGGTCAATGGAACTTTATTCATTGATGATCATTTACCATCCGGAATGACCCTTCTGGATTTTCTTCATTACACTCATGAGGATCCAAAGTAGAATCCCTCTAGCGGTGATCCACACGTGCTCCAATTGTCTCCGAATAACGCCAATCATTCTCTGATTTCTAGCACAGATAAGTTAATGTCTTGAGTTAATATTCCATGATTGGTCATTATTCAGTCTTAAAGAACTTATATCATTCTTGAGAGGGATAGATAAGAGGAGTCATGGTAGAATTTTTTTTCTCAACAATTCTCAATTCACCAGGGTTTGGAACAATAGGCGTACCTTCCTATTAATATACATGGGGTTTTAGTTACTATATTTAATTTTAAAACATCAACAAAATGTAATTATAACTATTAGAGTAAACCCATGGTGCATAATCACAATAATAGCACCATTATTTGTGGTGCACCAACTTTCAAAAAATGGAACCATAAATGAAATCCTATGCCACATAATGATAAAAAATTATTATTATTTCTTGTGCCAAATTGATAAACATTATTTAACAACATATAAATAATTAATTTATCAATGGACACAGTCTTGTACTATTCAAACTCCTCTTCCATTTATTGAACATTATAATAAAATATTTTATTCTCCTAAATGAATATTTTTATTTACAAACTAGTAAATAAATATTTATTAAATGTTCAATAATATAAAAAAATAAATTTCATTCATAATTGGGTAAATAAATATTTGTTTAATTTATGCAATCATTTTAACTCGAATAACATTATTCCTCGATCTTGAGTATAATATTTATTCCATTAATTAAATTCAAATAGAATTTTATCAAGATCACTAGAAACACTTAGTGTGTGATCCACTAGGATTCATTATTGTTGGAATTTGGTGAATTTACCTAAAGTACAAGATTATTATCTTGAAATGGGTCAAGGCTGTAACAACCAAAGCTTACACGGTACGTTTCCCTTTGAATAATGAAATATCTTGCATTGTACGCAACTTTGAGATTCTAACACACCATGACTAATCGAACTAGCTGTTTTGTATAGTAATAACCAATTTTTGAAATTTTATAAATTTTATCTTTCAAAATAGACTAAATTTTTGGATTCGGAATATCAAAATTAGCCTAGGGTGAAATTCTGGTATTTTTCTGAAAACTTTCATATTTTGATGAATAGTGAAAATTACTAAATTTAATTAAAAACAACTTTTTAAATCGAATTAATTAATAGTAATAAATTATGAATTTGAGTGGTTTTAAAGTATATTTAGAATATATTTTTACCATTTATCACAATATTGGTAATTGTAAATAATTTCACATTTAAACCGGATATAAACAAGTGTCAATCTTTTGATAGTTATTATTTTTTTTAAACACGCTTTTTTTGTTTTGACAGTGGGAATTAATTTTAAATTAATTTCTGCCACTTATGTATTTTGAATTTATAAAAATAGATTCAATATTTGGAATGAGGAGGTCCAAATTGTGGAAATCGGTAGCTTTTCTTTTTAGAAATTTTGAATAATTACTTCGGTAAATATTTTATTTACCATGGTTAAAGGGTAAATCCAGTAAATAAGGGTAAAAAATAATATTATAATAATAATAAATTAACCTAAAACGTGTTCTGACCCTATTAGTTGATACATGTACGACCATGATCATATTTCAGTCGATTTTGGGACCCCATGGATCCACTTTTAAGTGATAATAACACTTTATATTAATTATGGTAAAGTAAATACAAAAATGACATAAGCATATATCTTTTAGCAAAACAATTTTTTAACATAGGGTTATATATGTTATATTTTCGACTATAAATATTCATTATAAATCTATAAATATTTCCTACATCGTGTTATTTTTTTTACAATTTTTAAACGTGTAATAAACTAAATTATTTATGACACAATAATGATATGGTGTTTACCTCATTAATAAATGATTTTAATAAATTAGATTATAAAGACTAAAATAATACCCAAAACCTGTAAAATTCTTATTGGATGATTTTATTTCGATCATGATTCATCTTATCTTAAACTTAAATGATTTTTTGACCTTTAGAAACCAAATATCATTATATAATAAAATAATATTTTCAATCTTTCCTAAAGATCCCCTCCTCCCCCTTATTAGAGGACACCACTTCTTACCAATTCCTCACACCTCTCAAGCCTTTTGGCTCATCTAAACTCTGCCCAATTAAGCTCCCTACATCCCTCTCCTCCTCCTAGAAGACTTACCTTAGTAATAAGGCACTTCAAGAGTCCTTTTTGGTTCAAACCAAAGGGTGTTACCCAAATTAAAGGCAACAATTTATCTTAGCTTCATTTCTTTTATTTTACTTCTCCAACCCCTAAACGTGTCTTATTCTTTTCTTTTGTAACAAAACCAGTATACTAAATATAATAAGATATTTTTATGAGAAGTATTTGAACTACACTTACACACACCTCCAACTAATGGAAGAAGAACATAATGTTTCTATGGATGGAAACCAAATGCCTCACGAAACGATGATTGTTCAATTATCTCCTACAACCTCTCATGGTGGCCATTATGATGGAAATATAATTAAATATGATATTAATGATATTTATATAATATATAAGCTTATGTAATTCCATTTTATAGCATACCATAATTCATTTCATGTTGTATATATATATATATATATATGATAATTTCATTTGAGGAAGTGCGGACTACCGCCCGCTCAAAGTGACATGACTAATTCATACCATACATGGAACGTATAAAGGATGATGTTAATGAAAATAAGTAACATATATAAGATATTATATTATAATGGAATAATAATATACCTTTGTATCATTTGGTTTTGATTCCTTTTAAAATGAAAAATGAAATAGAAGTAGCATACGTGGGTACATACGAATTACCGTCTCCACGAACGTGATGAGATTGATTTCCCCATCATATCCATTCAAGAATAATTATCATTTGATGATTAAAAATAACGTTTAAGGACTTGATATCATTCTGGATATGAATAATATAAAACCTATCCATAACAAACATGGCTTACGTAACATAGAATATAAAGAAAAACGGACCAGTTAACACCCGAAACGACGATAATACTAAAATATTATTAACAAAGAAATGTTAAAAGATCATATATGATATCATATTAATGTATATGATTCTTGTATAATTTAATAACAATTATTTCACCATTATACAGAAGGTTAACCTACCCTCAACCAAGGAAAAGTACAAGGTAAGGGTTTATTTCACAATCTCTTCATTATCTGAGGTTGTTTATACGTAATTATCTACTGAGACCTCTTTATCATCCATATCCATGTTTGTTAAAAATGTATTTCAAATCACTATTACTATTTTAATGACTATGGGTTAAAGTCATTTATACCCATTTTTGACTTTTTATAAGATGTTAACAAAGGAATCTTTTTGTCATTTTCCAAATAAGGTTCTTTTTAACCTTTTCGACAGAATTAAGGTAAGAATGTATTTTTTTAAATTATACAGCGGGTGCGGCCATTTTCCACCGTTGAAAATCATAGAAGCTTCCCTTAAATTCTTATAAATATATTTTCAAAGTAAATTTTTTATTATATAATTATGTGACTTTTAAATGATTAAAAAAAAGAGATATTTCTCTCAAATAGTTTTGATTTCATCTATGTCAACATCCTTTGATGGAATTTATGCTTATTTGAAGTTGATTTATTATGACACAAAACATCCATATTGTATTGAAGGTTTTTTGATATGTTTGACTGTGGATGTGTTATTTTTTATACCATTCATGGTTTATGGAGAAAGTATTGACATTTCGTTTGCTAGTTTTAATACGAATGTTTATGTTATGTTTAAACCTGTTCATATGAGGGATGAATTGGACTTAATAAGTGACGGGTGGAGCACGCTATAGATCCTCGATGCATCGGTAGGTCTCATGAGACAAACTAGTGTCTTGGAATAAGGACTTGACTATGTGGTTATGATAGTCTGGCATTATTCATTCCATCATTATGAAAGTTGTTATTGATATTGCATGTGATTATTCAACTAGTAGAATATACATGCAAATAAGTAAGTGGCATTATTTCATTTTATCTTTTCCATATTATGCTGAAGTTAAAGTTTAAAAGGCTTTTTTTTAGTTATACATTTCCTTAAATTTTTATGCTTGTTTATGAAATTTTCCGCTATATTGTTATCCTTTCTGGGAATCTGAGCTCACCCCTTTCTATGTTTTATTTTTCCCAGGATGTGAAGATGTGTTTCATGAATTACCTACAAGGATAGAATGAGGGGATATGAGTGTGGTCTATGGAGACAAGTTGTTGTTGTAGTTTTTCACTTTAGGATGTAATGTAATCATTATGAATGTATCTAGTGATTCCAAGGCTACTAAACTAATCGGTCTTTCGAGACTTGATCTTTTGTGATCATGACAATATTATGTAATAATGTACCGACTCTGGGTAACTGGGGTTGGGGCATTACAGTTGCTATCAGAGGAAGTTTAGTACAAACCTTGGATGCCAGATTTAGATAAACTCTGATTAGATCACATAGACCTAAGATGGACTTTTTGGATTAGTATAGAAGAACTTCCTAGAATTTTGGTATTATAGAGATTTTTTGAGTTTTCCAAGCAATACATCCCTGTCTGGATACGTGTAGGTAGAGGCAGCTCTAGCATAGATGTACCTAGGGCTAAACCCGAAAAAACCGCTTTGGGAAAGAATCGAACGGGAACTGGTGCAAGACAACGGGCATTATTGCACTCTTGGCTATGACACTCTCGGGGGATATGCTTAGGATAATTCTCATTTTCTTTGAAAACCATTATGAACGGTTTCTAAGTATATAACTCCTTAAAGAAAACATTTTTTTATGATTATGTATTATATCCATAAATAGTTAAATTTATTTTAAGTGTTTTATATTTATGGAATTATGTATTTTGATTCATAAACTGATCTATTTTCTGCCATTGTTTAGAAATGGCGCCTACTTGAAAGAATGGAAACAGTATCAATGCACGCACTCCATGTAGGGATTTCCCTCCTTCTCAAGATAATTATAGTGGAGCTGGTGATGCAACTGGTGCTGATCAGCTACTCACTATACTGGGATAACTCACTCAGGTTATGAATAATAACCTTACCCGTATGGAACACCCTGATCCACAGCGTAGAGGATCAATGTTAGATCGCTTCATGAGGAAACAACCACCAACATTAAATGGGGGTACAAATCCACTTGTAGCTGAGTAATGGATAAATTCCTTAGTGAAAATATTCCATTCCTTGGGGAGTAGTGAAAGGGTTAAAGTTATCATGGCAGTTTACCGCCTCACTGGAGATGCTGACTAATGGTGGTCAATGATTCAAAACACAAAGGAGGATGATGAAGTATCAAATATGGAATTTAGGGAGTTTAAATAGATTTTCTTAGAAAAATACTTTCCTAGTGAACATTGAGAAGATATGGAAATGCAGTTTCTGAGTCTGAGGCAAAAGGAGGATGAGAATGTCCCAAAGTATGAGGCTAACTTTACAAGGTTTGCGAGGCATGCTGCAGATTATACACGTAACCCAAGAAGTAAGATTGATCATTTCTTTTATGGGTCAAAATCGTTTCTCCATTGAGCATTTGTCTCACAATCCTTCTTTCCGTATAAAGATATTGTCACATGTGTAATCAAAACAGAAAAAAAAATTCTCTAAGTCTTTCGACATTAAAGCAAAGCAAGAGAAGAAGAGATCTTCTGATCACTCTGGAAATGGAAATACCGCAAGAAGGGAAAAGTTGAATATCCATCCTATATTAAATGTGGGAAGAAACACCCTGGTACTTACTTGAAGGGAATGAGAGTCTGTTACAAGTGTGGTGAAAAAAGCCACCAAGCTCGTGATTGTGAAGGGAAGAAGGAAGCTACCGATGTTCAATGCTACAATTGCAGGGAGATGGGACATTATGAAAATGAATGTCCTAAGTGTCAGGGAAAATTACCTCAGAAAAGGCCAAGGGATCAAATCCAAGCTTATTCTACCACAACTGGTGAGGTAGAAGCTCCTAAAGAAGTGGTGGTAGGTAATTTAATGGTTTCCTTAAGTTTAGAAAATGAATTATTTGATTCTGGATCATCGCATTGTTTCATATCTTCCCAGTTTTCTAATAAAATTATATATTTCCAGTTTGATTTTAAAAGGGAGTTGTCAGTTAAAACTCTTAAGGGAAGTATCATTGCAATAAAGTTCTGTGAACTGGTCCCCATTAGAGCACATAAATGTTCTTTATCTGCTGATCTGATCGTCATACCCATTATTGAATTTGATATAATACTTGGTATGGATTGTCTTTAAGACCATGATGCAAAAATTTATTATAAGAAAAAGGAAGTTAGTATTTTTGATCATGATGATAAGGAACACCTTATCTTTAGAGCAGAATCGTCACCACCTAATTCTTATCTAGATCCACCCCTAGTAGCTCAAATAAATTCAATTATTGGGGAGGAAGGGAATGAAATGATTATGGGTGAGGAAAGGAATGTTCAAATAGATTATGTACATATTGTGAGAGAATACGTTGATGTCTTTTCAGAGGATTTACTTGGACATCCTCTAGAATGAGAAATTGAGTTTTCCATTGATTTAATTCCTAGATCAAGGCCCATATCGAAGACCCCTTATAGAATGGAAACTGTGGAATTAGTGGAACTAAAGAAACAACTAGAGGAATTGACTAATAAGTGATTTATTCGCCCAAGTGTTTCTCCATGGGGATCCCCTATTCTTTTTGTTAAAAAAAGATGGATCTATGAGGTTGTGCATTGATTATAGGGAGATCAATGCTATAATAATAAAGGAAAGTATCCCCTACTTCGCATTGATGATTTATTTGACCAACTGCATGGAGCTCAATACTTTTCAAAGAATGACCTTCGATCTGGATACCATCAGTTGTGTGTGAAGAAGGAAGACATTCCGAAGACAACATTTCGAACCAGGTACGAGAATTACGAGTTTACAATAATGCCTTTTGGATTGACTAATGCGCCCTCTGTTTTATGGATCTAATGAACAGAGTTTTCTAGGAATATCTTGATGATTTTTTAGTGGTATTTATTGATGATATCTTTGTATACTAAAAAATCTATTAAGATCATGAAAATCACCTACGCATTATCCTGAAGACTCTGAGAAGACATGAATTATATGGGAAGTTTAGCAAGTGTGACTTCTGGATTCATGAGATTTCTTTTCTTGGTCATATTGTCTCTTAGGATGGAATCTCTGTTGATCCTGCTAAGACAATAGCAATCCAATAATGGCCTGCACCAATGAGTATAACGGAGGTACGTAGTTTTATTGGTTTAGCAGATTATTATTGACGTTTCCTCCATAATTTTTCCCGATTGGCTAACCCATTAACAAAGATCGTAAGAAAATGGGTTAAATTTGTTTGTAAAAAAGTGTGTGAAGAATGTTTTGAATAACTGAAGAGAATATTAGTCAATGATCTTATATTGACTCTACCATCGGGGAATGATGGGTTTGTTATTTATAGTGATTTATTGAAGAAATGACTTAGTTGTGTCCTTATGCGGAATGATAGGGTTATTGCCTATGCATCACGACAACTAAAAATACATGAGTAAAACTATCCTACTCATGATCTTGAGTTAGCAGCTATAATCCTTTCTTTGAATATTTGGAGATATTATCTCTATGGTGAAAAACCTGATATTTATACTGATCACAAGAGTTTAAAGTATATTTTCTCATAAAAAACTCAACATGAGGAAAATGAGATAGCTTGAACTACTCAAGGATTATGATTGCATGATACACTACCACCTCGGGAAGGAAAATTAGGTGGCAGATGCTTTGAGCAGATAGGATCATGGAGTTTTGAACAAGATGATAATTGAAAGGGATTCTATTTTCATGGATCTAGTGAAGATAGACATGGGAATAACCATGGAAGTTGAAACATCAATGATTTTTCAAATGGTTGCCAAACCATATTTACTAGAAAGGATAAAGAGTTCTCAGACTGGTGATGAAGAGTTTCAAAAGAAGATTAAAGCTGTGAATGATGGGAGATTAAGTGAATTTGTGTATGAAGATGGAATTTTGAAATTTGGGAAGAGACTTTGTGTTCCCGATATACCTGATCTAAAAAGGGAATTGTTGGAAGATGCTCATAGCTCCAATTTCTCTATATACCCTAGTAGCTCTAAAATGTATAGAGATTTGAAGGAACATTTTTTGTGGGACAACATGAAGAGGGAGATTGCTTATTTTTTGTCAAGATGTATGGTTTGTCAACAAGTGAAATTTAGAAGGAAAATTCCTGAAGGAGTCATGCAACCTCTTCCCATACCTGATTAGAAATGAGATAATATTACGAAGAAATTTGTCATTGGACTACCAAAGTCTCCAAGAAGGAACGTTGCAATATGGGTCATTGTTGATCACCTTACCAAGTCAACACATTTTCTCGATATAAGGGAAGATTTACCACTTGAACATCTAGCAAGACTATATATTAATGAAGTTTTGAGAATTCATAGAGTACCCCTATCAATTTTTTCTGATCATGATCCCCGTTTTACTTGAAGATTCTAGAAAAGTATTCAGAAGGCCTTGGATACTGAACATTGTTTGAGCACTGCCTACCACCCTCAAACAGATAGACAATTATAACGGACTATTCAAACCTTAGAAGACATGTTGAGATCCTGCTCACTTGACTTTCAGGGTATGTGGGATCAATATTTACCTCTGGTAGAATTTTTTTATAACAATAGCTTCCATTTGAGTATTCAGATGGCACCATATGAAGCGTTATATAGAAAGATATGTCGCACACCAACCAGTTGGGATGATGTTGGTGAAAGAAAACTTGTAGGCCCATAACTGGTGTAGGAAACGATGGAAAAGGTGAAGGTAATCCAAATCCACATCAACACAGCTTAAAGTTGGCAGAAGAGCTATGTTGACAACCAAAGGAAGGATTTCAAATTTCAGGTAGGAGATCATGTTTTCTTGAAGGTATCTCCATGAAAGGGAGTTATATGTTTCAGTAAGAAAGGTAAATCGAGTCCCAGGTACATCGGACCTTTCGAAATTCTAAAACGAATTGGGGTGGTAACTTACCGTTTGGAAATGCCGTCATGTCTCTCCAAAGTTCACGATGTGTTCCACGTATCAATGTTGAGAAAATACATGCCTGACATAATGCACGTACTCATTTATGAGGAAGTAGAACTGGAACCCGATTTGTCTTATTGCGAATAGACTGTCAAGATTCTTGATATAAGAGAACACGTGCTGAGAAACCACACGACCCGTCTGGTAAAAGTTCTATGGAGAAACCATAAAATGGAAGAAGCAACGTGGGAACCCGAGGAACTTATGATGAAGAACCACCCGAGTCTTTTTATGCATTAATATTCTAGAAATTTCAAGGATGAAATTATTTGAAGTAGGGGAGAATGTAACACCCCAAGCTTCCACGGTACATTTTAATTTGAATAATGCAATATCTTGTATTGTACCCAACTTCGAGATTCTAACACACCGTGACCAATCAAACTTGCCGTTATGAATAGTAATACCCACTTTTTGAAATTTTTTAAATTTTATATTTCAAAATGGACTTTATTTTTTGATTCAGAATATTAAAATTAGCCTAGGGTAAAATTTTGGTATTTTTATGAAAACTTTCATATTTTGATGAATAGTGAAAATTACTAAATTTTAATTAAAAACAAATTTTTAAATAGAAACAATTAATAGTGATAAATTATTAATTTTAGTGGTTTTAAAGTATATTTAGAATATATTTTTACAATTTAAATTTTTTTTGGTAATTGGACATAATTTCACATTTAAACCGGACAAAAACAAGTGTCAATCTTTTGATAGTTATTATTTTTTAAAAACACGCTTTTTGTTTTGACAGTGGGAATTAATTTTAAATTAATTTCTTCCACTTCTGTGTTTTGAATTTAAAAAAATGGATTCCATATTTAGAATCATGAGGTCCAAATTTTATAAATAGGTAACATTTATTTTTAGACATTTTGAATAATTACTTTGGTAAATATTTTATTTACCACGGTTAAAGGGTAAATCAGGTAAATAAGGGTAAAAAATAATATTACAATAATACTAAATTACCCTAAAACGTGTCCTAACCCAATTTGTTGATATATGTCCGACCATTGGCATATTTGGGTAGATTTTTGGACCCCATGGAGCCACTTGTAAGTGATAATGACACTTCATATTAATTATGTTAAAGTAAATACAAAAATGACATATGCATATATCTTTTAGAAAAACAATTTTTACATAGGGTTATATATGTTATATTTTGACTATAAATATTCATTAGAAATACAAAAATATTTCCTACATCATGATATTTTTTTATAATTTTTAAACATCTAATAATGTAAATTATTTATGACACAATAATGATGTAGTGTTTACCTCATTAATAAATCATTTAAATAAATAAGATTATAAAGACTAAAATAATACACAAAACCTATCAAATTCTTATTAAATGATTTCATTTCGCTAATTAGTAATATTATCTTCAACTTTAATGAGTTTTTGACCTTTAGAAACCTAATATCATTATATAATAAAATAATATTTTCTATCTTTCCTAAAGAGACCCTCCGCCCCCTTATAAAAGGACACCACTTCTAACCAATTACTCACACCTCTCAAGCCTTTTGTATCGTCCAAACTCTTCCCAATTAATCTCCCTACATACCTATACTCCTCCTAGATGCCTTACCTTATGCAGAATGTACTTCAAGAGTCCTTTTTGGTTCAAACCAAAGAGAGTTACCCAAATTAAAGGTAGCGATTTCTCTTAGCTTCTTTTATTTTATTTTACTTCTACTACCCATAAACTCTTCTTGTCCTTTTCTTTTGTAACAAAAAAAGTATACTAAATATACTTGGATATTTGTATGAGAATTATTCGAACTTCACTTACACAAACCTCTATCTAATGCGTGAAGAACATAATGTTTCTGTTGATGGAAACCAAACGCCTCACGAAACGATGATTGTTCAATTATCTCCTACCACCTATCATGGTGGCCATTATAAAGGAACTATAATTAAATATGATATTTATGATATTTAGTTTACTTATAAGCTTCTATAATTCCATTTTATTGGATACCATTTTTTGTTTCATGTTGTATATATATACGATAATTTCATTTGAGGAAGTACGGACTACCACCCCCTCAAAGTTATATGACTAATTCATACCATACATGGAACGTATAAGGGATGATGTTAATGAACATAAGTAACATATATAAGATATTATATTATACTATAAAAATAATATACCTATTTATCATTTGGTTTTTATTCCTTTTAAAATGAAAAATGAAATGGAACTAGCGTTCGTGCATACGAACGAATTACCGTCTCCACGAACGAGATGAGATTCATTTCCCCATCATATCCATTCAAGAATAATTATAATTTGATGATTAAAAGTAATTTATAAGGACTTGATATCATTCTGGATATGAATAAGATACAATCTATCCATAACAAACACAACTTACGTAACAAAGCATACAAAGGAAAACGAATAAGTTAACACCCGAAACGACGATAATACTAAAATATTATTAACAAAGCAATGTTAAAAGATCATATATGATATCATATTAATGTATATGATTCTTGTATAATTTAATAACAATTATTTGACCATTATACAAGAGGTTAACCTACCCTCAACCAAGGAAAAGTACAAGGTAAGGGTTTATTTCACAGTCTCTTCATTATCCGAGGTTGTTTATACGTAATTATCTACTCAGACCTCTTTATCATCCACATCCATGTTTCATAAAAATGTATTTCAAATAATTTTTTATATTTTAAAGACTATGGGTTAAAGTCATATATACCCATGTTTGACTTTTTTATAAAATGTTTATAAAGGAATCTTTCTGTCGTTTTCCCAACAAGGTCCTTTTTAACCTTTTCGACAAAATTAAGGTAGGAATGTGTTATTTTAACTTATACGGTGGGTGCGGCTATTTTATACCCTTAAAAAATCTTCAAAGCTTCCCTTAAAATCTTATAAAGATATTTTCAAAGTAAATGTTTTATTTTATAATTATGTGACTTTTAAACGATTTAAAAAAAGAGATATTTCTCTCAAATAGTTTTGATTTCATCTATGTCAACATCCTTTGATGGATTTTAAGCTTATTTGAAGTTGATTTATTATGATACAAAACATCCATATTTTATTGAAGGTTTTGTTATATATTTGATTGCAGATGTGTTATTTTTTATAGCATTCATAGTTTATGGAGAAAGTATTGACATTTTGTATTCTAGTTTTAATACGAATATTTATGTTATGTTTAATGCTATTCATAGGAGGAGTGCAATGGACTTAATAAGAGACGGGTGGATCCTGATATAGTTCCTCGATGCATCGGTAGGTCTCATGAGACAAACTAGTGTCTTGGCACAAGGCCTTGACAAAATCTTATTGGTAGTCTTGGCACAAGGCCTTGACTACGTGGTTATGATAGTCTGACATTATGAATTCCATCGTTATGAAAGAGGTTATTGATATTGCATGTGATTATTAAACTAGTAGAATATCCATGTGAATAAGTAAGTGGAATTATTTCATTTTATCTTTTCCATATTATGCTGAAGTTCAAGTTTAAAAGTCTTTTGTTTTAGTTATACATTGACTTAAATGTTTATTCTTGTTTATGAAAGTTTCCTCTATATTGTTATCCTTAATGGGCATCTGAGCTCACCCCTTTCTATGTTTATTTTTTCCTAGGATGAGGAGAAGTGTTTTATGAATTACCTGAAGGGATAGTATCAGTGGATATGAGTGTGGTCTATGGAGAAAATTTGTTGTTATAGTTTTTCACTTTATTATGTAATGTAATATTTTTGAATGTATCTAGTGATTCCAAGGCTACTAAACTAATCAGTATTTTGAGACTTCATCTCTTGGGATCATGCCAATATTATGTAATAATGAAATGACTCTGGGTAACTGGGGTCAGGGTGTTACAAAGGCACTCAAGATAGATAACTTAAAGTCACAATGACGACATCCACATACAAACACTCACTTTGTAATATAACCCATTTGTCATAATATCTAATCAAGACATTTTCATGACAGTTTCACCAACCTATATTCTCGATATGTCATTATTTAATTGCATAAAATAAACTCATCCTTAAACCATCACCATGGAATTTAGGGAGACTATTTTATTTATATCAAAGGGATAAGATAAAAACATTCAAAAATTGAAGGGACAAATCCTTCCTTCACTTATCCATTAATAACATGTCATTCACGATGCACCAAAAATACCTTAATTATCACCAATATATGGTGTGACATTTTTCATCATTAAATCAAATTGTGTGAGTCATTACATGTATTAATGATAATTTTAAAGTCTAAGAACCATTACACACATTCACATATTGGAATATTAGATGACAACAAAACATGCAGATTTCCTACTAGTGGGTTTGTTCTCAAAATCTCCCATATTGGATATTACCAAGTGAAAAATTCATGATAAAAAGTCTCATCCCCTTTTGAGTACTCGCAACTGATGGTCTGTATACTATGTGTCCCATTATAGTATGTCATCCAACCCCAGAACTATATTTAAGAATTTAGTCATAGCACTTGAAGGTTCTCATCATAGCGGGGAACTTCTAGAAACTTATTAATGTGAAAAATACTCTAGTGAATATTGCATTATATTAATACAGAAGAATTTAAAATATATAAAAAATGTTTAATATGAAGATACATTAAATATTCATATAATCAAAGTACAAATAGTTGGATCAAGAACACTAACTCCAAAAAGTATGTGTAAAAAACTGAAATTTTTGATAAATAAAAGGATCGATACAATAAATTTTCATCAACCTAGTTATCCTCAATGGCCTCAAACTCCAAAATTGATATGGGTGGTGTAGCTAAAAGTTATGAGAAGAAAATATCTTCATGAATGAAAGATTATGAATAATCATCTATAAAATATGAGAAAGAAAAAAATTCAAAGAAAGTGGGTAATAAAGTTGACAATGATGATGATGAGATCATAGATTTATCTGAAGGAAAGGAAGCTGGAAAAAAATTGAGAAATTGGGGACATTGAATGTTGATAAAGGAAAAATTAAATTGGACGAAACTAGAACAACTTGTCCCAAACTTCCTGAAATAGAAAAATAATTAGATTCAGTAAATATGATTACTACACAAGGAGTTGATTATATCATTCCATCCTTATAGAGACTTGAAGGAACAATTATGATCATTCCAAGACTTCAATATAGGGTGGATTTGATTCATGTTAATCAGAATGAAAATTTTTATTCAATCAATGTTTTAAAATATAGGACGATCCATTTAGTGCCTTCTTTCAAAATTTTAAAAGAATATTGTATAACTCACAAAATGGCACGCAATAAGGTCATCCAATGGTCTCATAATATTGATGTTGGTGTCAAGTTTTATGAAGAGTTTCTTGAAGATGTGAAGAAGTTTCTAAATGAATCCAATATATCATATAATCTTTTGACAAAATATTTCAAAACCAGAATAAAGTTTTTGGATGGTTTCAAAGGTACTCAAGATGATCAAATTCATGAAATAAAAAATATAAATGGAAATTTAAAGAATTTAATGTTGGTGTTTTCCATAAATAAAATTCACGCAGAAGAATCTAAGGTTTTGGAGGAAAAAACAAATAATTATATGAGAAACTTCAATTTCAAGAAGAAAAGTCTTAGTTTCAATAAGAGAAGATTCAAATTCTGGATGAAAAAATTGAGAAGCATGATCATGATATAAAATAGTTTAAGAAGATCAATTCCTTTGTCCAAACCCCCATGAATAAGGACTGATCTTTTTTGTTTGAACTCTTTTTATAAAAACTTTTGATGTATTTTTCTCTTATCAGTAAATGAATTATTATTTTCATACATATATTATTGTTTAAATGTTTTTTTCAATTTTGATTGGTATAGAATCCTTTCATAATTTTTGTGGATGATTAGTTAGTACATTATATACATTATTTCTAACCCTTTTTGGATTCTCTATATTTTCCCCCATTCCTTTTTGAGAATCAAAAAGAGGGAGAATATTATACCAAGTGGGAGAATATCATACTAAGGGGGGGAATATGATCCTTAGGGGTTGTTTTTACCCCAAGTTGGAGTTAATTGTATTCATCATCATATTCAGATGAGTCATAAACTCAAGGGAGGATAAGAATTTATATATAACTCTAGATAGGATGTACCTAAAATAAAATGGAATATAAGTTTTTAAAATTTAATTTTACAACTATTTTTCGGGTTTGTGCATTTTAAAAGGGGGTGATTTTGAGTCAACATTTGTATTTATGAATTTTAAAATCTATTTGTTTTCGAAATTAGAAACTCTTTCTTAAATAATTTTTTACAAAATTTTCATTTACAAAATGATTTTAGAATGTTTTTATAGAAAACATAATCTATTAACATGCTTATAATAAGTTCTATAGTATTAAAGAATGTAAACATAACTTCCTTCAGTACGATTATCGTAATGTGTATAGATCTTATAAACATAAAATTAAACTTTATCAGATCATATGTAAGACATTCTGTCTTGTCTTTTTTATTGAAGAAATATTTATAATTGGACTAATGATGGATCAAATAAAAATAAGATTCAAACTCACAATGATTATCATAATGACATTGGTAAAGAATTACATCAGTCTATATAAGTTTAAATTCGGAATACGGAAAAATGATTTCTAATATAAGGAATACCTTTTTACACTGTAATGGAGTAAATCAATATGACATTGAATACTCTATTAAAAAAGATCCATCGAAGTGCTAGGTGTCCAGTACATTTGAGAAAACTTAGAGAAATATGACTGTTGGGATGGAAATATGACTATTTGAGATTTTCCTCAAAATACACGGTCATTTAAAGAGTTTAAAATTTTTTTTATAGTGATAATCGATTACATTGTCAATTTTCTCATTATTTTAGAGATTTAAATATTAAAAAATGTTAATGGCTTGTTCTTAGTCTTTTGTATCTTTTTAATGTTTCGTATTCTTATGGGAACCTCATCAGGTTTTCCCCATAATTTTTTTATATTGTAATCATGTGTCCTATATGTGATTACAACTAAGGTCTTGTGGGAATAACTAGGTGGACAATCCAATCTTATGATTGAGGGATTACAAGGATATTAGGATAGAGCTGATCCATCGTATCGAGGGATACTGAGGCTGGGTAGATAGTGAATCCAATATTTGTATCAGCGGATTTCCTTGACGAGGAAAGACATGATTTAGTATATGTACAAAACAAGGGATACATTAAACATAGGTTTTTTGGTACCTTACCCTTATTTTAAAAAGATATAAATTAATTTCAAATAGCTATAAGTCATTCTCACTTTTTATGGATATTACATTACTTGTTTCTTACAAGTATTTTATTGCACTATTGTTATTTGTAGTTTTTTCGATCATAACGTATCCATATACAATAAATAATAATTTTTTAATCAGATATTTTGTGAATATAATCTATTTTCTATGTTGTAATTTAATATTATGTTATTATTATCATTGTACTCGGATATCTCAAAATATTTCTTGTTACAATACTTTAGTAATCAGACTGAGGTCTAAGTATGAATCTGATATTTTTTACTTAAATATATTTTTAAATTGATTTAGTATAAAAATTTTTAAACTAATGATTTTTGAAAATACAATTCACCCCTCGTATAATATATCCATCAAGAACATATTCTTTGGATCAAAATATCAATATTTCTCTTATTGATATCCAAAATTACTAACAAAATTCGATCCATATAGATCATCCCATCCATGATAATGATCATTTTAATATTCTTTCCCTTTAACCTAGAGCTTTTTTACTTCTCTTAAAATGAATCTTTCAAGTTGTAAGGTGTAAGAAAATGAAGTTCTCTAAAATAAGTGGTTTAAATATTAATTGATCACTTCAAATTTTATTTATTCTTCAACCTCATTTAAACAAATTTTATCAATCCCAAAATGATGATTATTTTACTATTAATATATTAATATATTATTATTAATATTTTACAACCATTTTAATCCTCTTATATATAAAATGGGAAATAAAAGTAATGCTCATGTGTACATGTGGACTACCACCATCACATATCGATATGATTCATTTTCCATCACCATCATTAAAGGACATATATAATGATGGATATAATGAATATATTTGAAAATTTTGAAATAATTATACATCATAAATTATAATATCTTATATATATTCTTACTTTCGAATCCATTAGAATATAGTAATATCTATATTTCATATGTACGGACAACCACCTCAACCAATTAATTTGATTTGTTTTTAATTAAGCTTTATTGGGACGATAATAAGGATATATTTGTTGAATATATTCTATTTATTAAAGAATAAAAATTCTTTAATATTTAATCATTATTTACTATTCCTTCATTGCATCGATCAAAATGTAGAAAATATCACTAATGTGTATTCCCAGACTACTTTCTCTACGATGTAATGTCATTAATTTTTCATCACCATTTTATATGAATGTTTATAAAAGTTTATAAAATGATTAAATATTATACATGGGCCATGAATTTGATTCTGAAGATGATGGAATCAAGATCAATTTTAAAGGACCATAACAATAAAATCGAAACATATATGAAAAAAACATTTATCACCCAAAAATATAGAATTTAATGAATAATTGTTATCAAATGTGAGTTAAAATGTTATATTATATTATAATAATCTAAATGGTTCTAGTTTGGAATTATAAAATATTTAATTTTATTATAAATGATTTTAGATATCTTACGAATCAATTCAGAACTAAGGTATGGGTTCTTTATCTCAATTTATTTGAGTGAGACATTTGATTATACACACTAGTTTTTTTTGAGTTTTATATATTATCCCATTGACATGTTATATAACAGATATTTATTAATTTATGTCATTTAATGTTATAATTTAAATTATTTCACCCTTGTATTTTGTGTTTGAAAATTAGCAAAATGGTGGAGGATTTTTGTCTCAAATTATCTTCATTAGGACATAAGTTATGTACGAGAAAATCCTCATTAATGAGGTTTATCTTCATCCCATTTTATATTTTGTATAATTAATATCATTATGTCAATGGTATTTAGTGATTTATTTTATTTTATTTATTTCATAGTAATTATGACTCAAAATTTACCAAAGAAGTTAGAGTTTGATGTAACAGTTTCACTTTTAACTAGGATTTCTTATACTTAAATTTTTGAGGTTGAAAGTAAATTATCTATGTCTCCAAAATATTTTTTTATTATTTTATGTTTATTTTTGTAAATTTAATATTTTCCTTTTATATTCCTCTTTCAATGTACAAAAAAATTTGGATGTTGTTATTTTAATACAATTTTTTTTTTCTATTCAGTCGATAATGTTTTCATTCATTTCTATATTTACTTTATAATTTTTTTCATGAATGTAATTAATATTCTACAAATAATGATTAAATTCAATTTTTACCAATTTTATCAGTTCTATTATTTATTTTAAAATGAATCTTATTATCTTACTATTAATGAGGTAATTTTTCTTAATAAGTGAACAAAATATTTATTTAATCTATACCACAAGAAATAGTTTCCACTCCATAAAAAAATATCTACATTGAAGAATCCCTACCATATTTTTATGGGGTTTTTAAATAAAATTTTGTTATTTAATATTTTTTTTATAATTTTATAATTTAAATTTTTTATTTCAAAATTATAAATACATTTTCTTCAATATATTATTCTAGTGATATTTTAAATGTATTTTCATCGATGGAAATTTCCACTGTTTTCACTTATGCTTCACAAGGGGTATGATCCAAGGATTTCATATTTATTATTTTTCTAGATAGTTTATGATTATGATGATAAAATATTGGGGAACCCCTTACTCTTTTATATGGGTTAATATTTGATAAAATGATAAAAAAATTTACGATGTTATGACATGAATATAAATGGATTGTGATTAGGTGATAGGGGGAACCGTTATATAACTATAATAACCTAGGTAAATAAAAATGTCTTGAGATAATAAGGGTACACAAGAGGTTGTCCCAGTCCCAAAATAAAGTACACTACAAGATATCCCATGATCGAAGTAGGAATACTAGTGGTTAGACCATGCCTAGCATGTGATTAATTTATTAGTGGTTATCCTTAACATAATATTCACATGATTATGAATATGACACACTTTATTCTAGTCACTTCTTAAACATTGTTATTTATATGACACGATCTCAAGTCTCTAGATCATTGATTCTTTTATAATTCATGTATTTTTATCTATGAAATATTTATATCATGATTACGATCTATGAATTTTTGTTTACATATTTCAAATTTTATGATTATGTTCTCATACCATTATGCTCATGATATTCTTACTTATGACCATTGATTGGTATTTCACATGTCCACCTTGACCGTGCATCTAAACTGGCCCTTTATTATGTTTTATTTTCCCCATGTTATGAAGAATATTTTTATCTATGATGTGTATAATAAGTTTTCTAGTTCGGATGAACTAAATGGGAGTTGATATATACATTTTTCATATGAGTTTTTTTTATGTATCCATGTTAATAAAGATATTAAACCATTGTGATTAATACATGGATATACATTATAAATAATTAATATTTTTCTAATAAGAAATTTATATCTAGGTTTTTAATGTCTGAGTCTTCTATTATATCATCAAACCATGTTTTATTTATTTTTTTAAACTAATATGTGAATATATTATCGTAACCCCAAATGTAATAACCCATTATTTACATAAAAAGATATTACTTCAAAAATGATGAATATTTTTTTCATTATAAGAAAATCACATTCCAATAATAATGGTTTAGTGACATTGGAATCATAGATACATAAATATCCAGTTAATTAGTGAACTATATTATCCCCCCACTAAGTTATTTATAATCCGAATCCTTCATAGGAATATTATACATATCACCTTTTTTATAGACTTGGATAAGGGAACCATACGAAAGGGTGAGCTTAGATTCTTAGAAAGGGTAAATAAGGTAGATATCCTAAATATGAGTATAAGGGTATGATAACATGGTTTTATTTTTGAAAGCCACACCTTTCATATCATAGATCATAAAAATGAGTCATGAAATAAATCATGGTAGTTCCAAAGTATGAAAAAAAAATCGAAGAACATAATACGTGAGAGTATAACATCGGTATAGGAAATATATTTTTTCACACAAATAAGCATTAAAAATTATTTTTCATGAATACCTAATAAAAAATTAATAACATGTTTTGATGGGTCAAACCACCCATGTACCTACTTTGGGCTAATGATAACCTTCAGTGTACCCTCTTTTGGGGTTGGGATAACCTTCCATTTAACCAATTGTTTTTGGGATTGGGATAACATCCCTTTTTCCCTCTTGTCTTTTCTTGAGATTACCTCCCATGTAAATTTTGTTTTAGGTATGTGATTAACTCTAGTATAGCCCTTTGATCTCATAGTGCATTAATCATTACCTAATAGATTGTAAAGAGACATAGGTCACAAAACAAATCCATATATTTGTGTTCCAAAAGACCATAAAACATTCATCATATCATAACCCATATAAATGAAGTGGTTTTCATATACATTTAATTATATAATAATTTATTGAAAAAAATGGGTTTCATAACAATCTAATTAATTCAATACAGCATAACCAATGGAAAAGGAACACGTTTCATAAAAACTATTCATAATAATCATAAACCATATAGATAATGAATAAATATGGTAAAATCATATCATATTCCCATTAAAACATACATAACACCAAAGGTTTTTTTCATTGATAACTAAACTTTCCATTAAAATATCATTATAACATTCTTAAAAAAATAACTATTCTATTTCGAAAACCACTATAAAATCTACACATTTCACAAATACTAAAGAAGAAAATTATCTTTGAAAATTAAGTTGTAATATTATAACCATTACATAGCTCCAAAAAATCTCCCTTTATAAGGTTAAACCACATTTACCTCAAAATAGCTCATAGGCTATGCAAAAGGTTAATAAAAACCTCAAATTATTCATTTTCAAATCTAAACTTAAAAATTCGTAATTTGTATATAATTTACCCCAAAGTACTATTGAAATGATAATCACTCACATTTTAATGAAATAATTAATTACTTGGGAAAAAATTAAATTTATATAATATTTAAAATTCATAAAATGAGCCAATTCACAAAAAATGGTAATAAAATATCAATAATCCCAAAAAATGTTGAATAATAAAGATTCTACTTAAAATAAGAGGTAAATTATCCTTTAAAATAAATTAAAAATTTCAATTTTTTTCAAATCACTCCACCACACTAGAATTATTCCAATACTAGGGAATTTTATAATTGAATTTCATTATTAAAAAGATAGAAAAAGTAATTCATACTATCTAGATCTAAATTTACCAATATGAATAAAATAACATCATATGCACATCCATTTTCAAAAATTTCATGCCTCCTACGTGAAACAAATCGCTAATATATTTCAATCCAATCAATGTTCCAAGTATTATAGTGGATCAAATTATGTAATATTAGAATCAAGTTTCTTTCAAGAGGAACTTCCATTCATCCTCATTTTTGATGTTTCTTAAATAAATGCCCTATTTTCCACTTTATAGATACAACTCAATGGAATTTGTTATAAGTCAATAACCTTATTCTTTTTATGGGTTCAATATTCCCCTAACCTATATTATTATTATTATTATTATTAGATTATTATTATTTTTATTATTTATTTTTCTAAGCTATGTATGTGTGAGGAAATATTCAAGAAATTATTGAATCGATACAAAGGGATTTAAATCACATGCCTTGTGCCTAATTCACATGAGTTTACCTATAGGTTCCTTATTTTATAATATCATCTATGTTTAAAGGACTTATATCAATTTATTTTAAAATGGATCCATAAGGTTTTTTTTCACAGGGGCTATGTTACCTTATATTAAGTTTAAAATCTCATGTGACCTCAAGTTTTAATTCTCATTAAATAATTTTGTATTCACTCACGCAACCATTCCTCGTTATAAAAACTAATTTCTATGAAGATTGTGAAACATTAACTCAAAAAAGTTATTTCTCATAATTTCCATACAAGTGAATTCATAAACTCTAGAATCAAATTATCACTAGGCATAATGGCATTAAATATCAAATAAAGTATGAAAATAACAAATGACAACTATATAAAAAAAATACGAACCATATATAACAACATTAAGTTTTTTAATTATTTTATTTATGATTTTAA
This sequence comes from Viscum album, assembly GCA_963277665.1. NCBI lineage: Eukaryota > Viridiplantae > Streptophyta > Magnoliopsida > Santalales > Viscaceae > Viscum > Viscum album. The sequence goes on along the minus strand of OY728127.1, from coordinate 66,219,176 downwards.
AATATAATAAAACTTATAGAAACTACATGATGGATCCTAAAAAATTGGATTTTGATATTATTTTCAAAACAAATTCATTAAAAATATACAAAAAATAATAATTTGGTTTTTTCTTTACAAATTACAAACCAATTAAGAGAAGAAATTTAAAAATAATTTAAATAGATTAGAATAAATTCCCCCACACATATCAGTGACACTATACTCCATTATTTTATTTATTTAATTTATTAAATAAAGGTATACTAATAATTAGTTGTGTCAAAAAAATAACAGGGAACCAAAAAACATGGGGTTTATTGTTTATTATGTTCGAGGGAGGTTCACCCCTATTGTGTTATGTAAAACCTTTAGATTAACTCATAGGTTCTATCCACTAAGTTAAAACCTATATAAAATAGAATAAACATATATGTTTTTATTAAATTTGTGAAAAATGAAAAATAATGGCAGGATAAGAGATTATTTGGCTATACCTCTCAAGAGTGTGTGTATTTAAGTCTTCTGAACCTAGAAAGTCCTGTGGTATTTCCCAATATTCTAGAAGATGGGATTTATGGGATTATATCCTCTACATATGGTTCATTCGAATGTTGTACATCATTACTTATTCTTAAATGAACCATTTTATAGAATTATTTATCTCAACCGGCTCAGATTAATGGTGTACTTCATAAGATGGGGGTGGAAGGAAAATGTATGGGGTCTCCTAAGAATTGCACAAAGCTATTGTGAATTTTATTTATCCATTAGAAACTATATAAATCTACTTAGTTAATTCCAAAAAGGTAATGTCAGCAAATAATCAAAATTTTATGAAATAATAGAAAATGGAGTTCAAATATAAATTTCACCACTTATATCTATATCCTCATCTCCAATATCTAAAAGGGATGCCTCTGGTAGTTCTTATTCCACTGTATCTCCCTTAAGTTGAAATTTATTATGATATTGAGGGAATAATTGATTTCCAATAGGTTAATTTTCTTCTTCCTCTTCAAGGGATGTTTACCTAAATTATTCTTTAAATTGGTCAATACTCCAGTCTATTCCTTGTTTTCAAAAAATAGGAGAGTCGCCTCAAGAGTTGATTTGAGAAATTTGTTAAATAACTTTTTATCTAGTTGTTGTTCATTTTAGGGAGAATATTTTATTTTTTTCTTGAACATGTGTTTCTTCTAAGTTAGCTACCTTTGGTTCTAAATATTATACAATTATAAGAAAAATTGTTGCTGGTTCCAGATTCAAACAATTAAAAATATTATATTATAGAGGAAGCTTTAAAAAATTAGATGAGATTTTGGATTGTTTTACTCCCACATATGACCAGGTTGAAACTTATACTAGTCATGAAACACCTTTGAATGACATTTTTAATTCTTATGTATTTTGGATATTCAATTCTGACTTTAATGTTTTATCCCTGAAATACCACTTCTTCATGATCCCATATAGGCATAAGTAGGGAAGTTTCTTTAAAATTGAAAATCGGATATTAGAAGTTAATTCCACATACACAAATATAAAATGAAATAGATCCAATTCATTTGTTATATCATGGATCTAGTTCAATCAATAGTAACAAGACCCAATTGTCCACATGTCCTCATGTACTCCTCCCCATATTCCATATGATGCCAATTCACATCGATGATCCATGGTGCAATAGTGGGGAAACTCTACCATCATTGTTTGAGTGTAGCATAATGCAAAAATCATATAATAAATAGCAGGATCATATACAAATTTGAGCAACTAAAGACTATGTATCCATGATATAAATAACCAAGAAATCTCATCTAGTAGTGGCATATACAAATTAATATCATAGAATGATGTAAAAGAGATGGGTGATACATGGAGACATGAATCTAGTGAAATAAATGTATCCAAAGTTCAAAAATAATGAAAATAATTGTCCTTATACATGATTAAGATCCCAAATAATATCCATGAGATCTCGTGCTCCAATGAAACATTCAATCGAGAATCAACAAGTAAGATCTTGACTTGGTACCTAAGTGAATTCATCATGTATTTATATGTTCCCAATGGATTTCTAAATAGGGTGCGAGATAACACATAGTAGGACACTAACAATGGTGTATATAATAAGTCTAGTCTATCCATATACACTAAATTAGTGTACTAATATAATGGGTGTACAAGTAATATAGGAAGAACTTATTTTTTCTAGTATATAATGTCTCATTACTATTAGTAAACTAAATCAAGAAGGATATCTATAAATATGATCATTTATCAATGTTGACCTATGTTGTGTAATCATGTGTCTGACCTACATGGGAAAGTGTCCAAGGAGTGGAAATGTCCAGGGAAACAGAATAAGCTATGGAAAGAAATTAAACTTGTTCTAAGGAGTAGAAATGTACAAGGCATCCTAATTTGGCTGATACATGTAGTAGAAATGTACAGTAGATCCCAGGTCATCAAGTAAATTAAATAAACAAGATCCTTGGGGTTGAAATGTAAAAGGCTTACATGTAATCCAAATAACCAAAATCCAAGGCATGGAAATGTCTAAGGAATCTAAATGAGTCATGTAACCATGATCCAAGGAGTATTATTGTACAAGGAATATTATTGGTTCATTGGATACAAGGAGTATAAATGAAAAATGAATCCTATAATATAATTCAAATCATGAAATCAGATCCAAGGATTATAAATTTCTATGGAATCCATGTGGGATAATTAAATGTGTTGCAAGGAGTATAAATATTCAAGTAATCCTTAAAAATATTTCACCATTTAATAATTACCTTCATAATCACATACAAGACAATGGATTGAATATTCTATACCTTTCATAAAAAATGAAATTGTGATAAATAGTTCTTAAAAATATTAACAATTCAATTTAATTCCTTAGTAAATTCTAAATTATACAATTTGATCTCATAAAACCATATAGTCGGTGTAAACATGATAAAATAGAAGTCCCAAACCATGGGTAGTTTGGGTTGAGGTTTAAAAACTCCATCCATGTTGAAATATGTCATGACTTGTTCCAAATATGTTTTTCTCATTTATCCCAAGGTCAATTAATATAGGAAGAATATATTGGATCATCAAGCATGAAACGTAATGTAATCTTGAAATAAACAACTAGAAACTGATGGAAAAGTTATAGACCATCTACCTAATGCCTGTAGATGAACACTCATCCAGTATAAGACCCTAATTTGGTTTAGATTAGGATAAAATGGAATAATGGATGGATTCATTGAAAATGGTGCATTATATCCTACCCTAAAAAACATTTCCTATAGAAATTAATGTAGTTAAATGAGTCTATGTAATAAAGGAAACACTGATGGATATCTACCATGAAAAAATACCCTCATGTCAGACATTATATGGGAGAAACAGATCAAATTCAAGCATAGGCTTGAAGAATCTATAAAATGTAAAAATAAAGGGATTCCCACTAGAGTAAATTAGGAAAATTATGTGCGGACAAACCCCTATGTTTTATAGAGGGAAATGATCATTTTGCCTTTAAAAATGGAGTCACATAGTTTGGAAACACGTTTGGCGAAATCATGCACTATGAATTCACCAATATCTGCCTCAATACCACCATTTCATGGTCATGGCGCATGGTTAGAGAATAAATTCCATAACTATGTGGTTATCCTCTTTAAAAAAGTATATATCATTTTCAAGGGTGTGAATAATGGGTTGCATGGTTTCCTCAAATAGTACATCCCTAATAGTGGACTGGACCAGCCCAATAAATTCCATCAAACTGTGTAGCCTAGGTGGCTTGGTTTCTACTAACCATGAGGCCCAGATGCCTCCTAAAACAACTCAGGCTTCGGGCTCTATAAAATCCCCAAAAACCCTATTTCTTACTTACCCTCAATTGAAACTGCCATAAGGATAAAAATAAGGAATTAAACAAGAAATAAATAGGTTTCATACCTCATTGAAAATCTAGGTTCCAAAAATATTCACCCCTAAAGAAATTTGTCCCCGAATTTCCCTTCCAAGGGTGTTCATTCATCATCTGTGAATAAATCGAGCCGCTGGGGAAAAATGTCAGCCTCCACTCCAATACCTTTTCATGCACATGGTCATTCTTCTATAACACTTGTTCAATAAGAACTGACCGGCATCATAGAACCTTAATGACACTCAAAAACACATGTAGGATTCTACTTAAAGGATGCATCTACCTATAAATCAACCTCAATAGGATAAAGAATATGCCATATATTATAATGATTTCAGCAAAGATTATTTATGTATAAGACATCGTACTTAACCTGGCACCTCTCAGGTAATTTCAACCGATAGGCGACTAACTAGAATCTCTCAAAAATCTCAATGGGAAGAACATAACAAGGAGATATCTCCCCTCATTTTGGAATCCATTTATTCCCTAGTCTAATTGATATTGTAAGAAAACCCTAATCTCCACCCTAAAATCTAGTGGTCGATAGAGATGATCGGTTTATGAATTATTCCTATACCGAGCTATAGAAAAATTCTTATTAATAATATGAACCTGCTCTATATTCTCTTGAATGAGATGAGGTCCCAATAGTACTACCTATTAGGCCTTTAACCAACATAGGGGTGAAAGAAAATTTCTACCATAAAGGGCCTCAAAAGGAGTTATCCCTACAAAAAATTGGACCTTTAAGAGAGCTAGTAAAGGGGCTTTATCAATGTTGTAGAAGCACTAATAATGTGAGTGATGTTAAAGGGTTAGCTTTAATAGTGCTCATAAAAATGATGATAAAGCCCCCCTTTAATGATTCTAAAAAAATGTTGATAAAGGGGGCCTTTATCAAAGATTTTTTATCACCTATAAAGGTGTCCTTTATCATCACTTTTTATAGTACGGATAAAGGGGTCTTTTATCAATGATTTTTAGTGTTCTTAAAGGCTTCCTTTATCAGAACATTTTTAGTGCTGTTAAAGGACCCACTAATAAAGAGGATAATTTTTTTCCCTACACCTTATTATTATTACTTCCCCCTATTATCACTCCCCCTTATCAGTGGTTTAGATAATTTCACCCTCTTGCATGCCCCTACCCCCACCACCTTTTCCATTAATCTATATTGATTATTCCATTTTATGTTATACCAATATATTTATAAATATTTTGATACATTATTTCAATATATTTATATATACGTATATATATTTATGTTTACATATATATATATATATATATATATATTTAAATACATATACAAAATACGTTTTGTGTGTGTGTGTATGTGTGTGTTTATAAGTACATACATACATAAATTTATAAATGTGCATCTATAAATATAATTATATATATTTAGATTTATTTACATATATTATATATTAATATTTATATACATATATAAGAATATATAGATAAATATATTTTTTTCAACACACAAACAAATATATATTTTTAAATTATATATACATTAATTGTGATGGAATATAAATATTCATACATTTTTTATTTTAAATAAAAATGATATTAGTTTTTTAGAAAAGGTTTATATATTAATGATAATTATATTTTACCTATTAATACATTTAAATATTTGTTTATAAAATTAATTTTTTATGTGTGAATATATAAAAAATATGGCTATATAATTATATATTTGATTATAAATAACAATACATTATGAAAAACCCTAAATTTTAAAATACATAAAATTAATATGAATATAATCCATATGAATAAATTCCATCCCAACTGTAAAATGACAGTCAAATCAAAAGTTATGTCTGTTTGAATGTTGATTTTGGTTTTCCACTTATTTTAGATATTTTATTAATTTTTGGATTTTTTATCTTCAAATTGTTTCTAGATAACAATTAATCAATAATAACTAGAAAATTATTAATTAAAAACATTTTCTTATTTTATAATCCATTTTCACTAAATATTTTATATATTATGTTTAAATTCATATTTATCCTTGTATAAAAAATATTTAAAAAATTATATTATATTTAAATCAATATAAATATATTTTTATATTAATATATGTTTTTTTAAAATAAATCCTTTATCATTGCTTGTAAAAGGCATTGATAAGGGCCCCACTTTGTCAAAACTTTTTTTCAAGTGGTGATAAATCCCCCCTTATCAGATTTTTTTACTAGTGCTAATGAAGGCCCATGTTTAATAGTTCTTTTTTACAAGTGATGATAAAGGGACATAATGACAACATCTTTTGGCGCTATTAAAGACCCCCTTTAAAAACCCTAAAAAAGAGTTGGTAAATACCCCCATTAACAGTTATTTTTCTAGCACCAACATTGGGGATTTTTTAGTAGTTCTTTTAGCTAGTGCTGTTAAAGAACTATCACTTGATTCACCTAGGTTTGTAGTAGTTCATCTATATGGTCAAATGGATTCTATTTTTATAAGTGAAGTGAGAGGTCAGTGTTTCTACAAATAACATATGGAATCAAGGATTCTTTCTTGAAGCATGTCCTTCAAATCCTATATCATATGCTTAGACTAACAATTGGTCTTTGGTGATAGGTTGTACTCAGTAGTACCTATGGACCCAATGCCATCTATAACCCCTACCAGAACCATGATGATAATTGATCATCTATAGCTGATATGATAGGATATGTAACCTTTTGGAGGCGTATGATCTCATGACTACAGTGCCTCCCAAGACTAACCACTGATAGAGTCACTTAAATAGGTAGAAAATGGGGGACCTTTGTCAAACTATCTACAATAACCTATATCATGTAACTACCTTCGGGAGATCTAGATAATCCCTTTACAATATTCATGGTGATTGCATCCAATTTATTCTGAGGAATAGGTAATAACTATAAAATCCCAACTCATCACTGGTGTTATTTCGTTACCAAATGATAGGCGGGACACTCTGTAATAAACCCATAAATATCTTTTTTCATCCCCTACCATAGGTATTGATGGCATAAGTCATGATAAATCTTGGTAAGATCGAGATTCACATCCCATATCAAGTCATAGAACTCTTGCATTAACTCCTCCCAGATTTCGTTAGGTACCCATACACATCCAGGGAAGTGCAATGACTCATCCTAATAAATATTCCATACATGAGGTAGGTTATAACATATAACACCCTTCTATTGGATCAATATAAGGCACCAACCTTAAACATTACTTAATCTTAATATAGGTCAATAATTTGAATTTAATTCACATTGAGGATATTTTTAGGTTTGGAGCTTTATAGAATTTGGGAATAACTCATACACAATAACTTAAATTTTAAAGGAATACACTTCAACTCACTATCCATTATTTTATAAAATCAGAACTCCTAAAAAAACATGTAATCGTTTCATGTTTTAAAAAATAACTTTTCCATGATCCCATACTTGACTCTATTCTTATTTATGTCATGTGGAAAAAATTTCAAAACATGATATGAGCATAAAAATCATAGTAAGGGATAAAAAATAAAGTAAAACTATGAGTCTTGGGAAAACATGAAAACCATGAATAATTTATCAAAAAGTAATACTTTTCACCATTAAGAAGTAGTAAATATACTTCACTGAATATAAGCTCATTGCTTAAATTTTTATAACCAAAATATTTATATAAACTCATTGAAATCTAAATATAGTATATAGAGGTAAGTTTAGACATAAACATACTTAAATGAAAAAACCATACAGTCGACTTCCACACAAATCACTAAATAGAATAGCTATACGACCAACTTCTATTCCTAATGCATTAGAGGTTATGATGTAACCACCTGTCCTTTATTTATCATGGAACCACCCATATTTGGTTTATCACATAACCAACCATCATTGGTTTATCACATAACCACCTGTCAAATGTCCAAGTACCATTATATAATCATAACACATAAAATATTGGAAATATCAACATTTAACTAATAACATTTTATTTTCAATCACAATAAATAATTTCAAGATATTGAAATATTCACTCAATTTCAAAAACAATTTTCAATACCAAAACAACCAAAAATATAATAATGGATTTCTTTTCCTTTTAAAAACAGTAAGGCTTATAGAGGAATCCAAATATCAAATAACTGTTAGGGCGATAGAGTCGTTGTCACCGCTTACATTGAAAACATTAGATTTTGTAATTTCATAATATGCTTCGTAGAAAAAAGATTCAATTTGAAAGAAATTAAAATTCAAAGGGGTTTATTATACACTTTATAAAAGAATGATGTGTATATTATCACAATATTCCTAAATGAAAGAAGATTGAGACAAAGTGCCATAACTTGAGTTCAAATCATCCCTTATGTTCTTTATTATTAGGGAATAATAAAACAAAGTTATTTTATACTTTTTTCATAACTTTTTTCAAGTTTATTATTAATTTTCTATTACTTATTATTATGTTATAAATGTTACATTCATTTAGGTCCATATCGGTTGTTTTGTCGATATTCGGTACATGAGTCGAAAATTACCTTGTTTGATGTAAATTGTCCATGTGATCAAAAGTCCACCCTCTCGAGAATATTATTCAATATTTAAATGTCATATATATCCAGTATATATGTATTTATAATAGTACATAACATTTGGATATAATAAATGAAATGCACGGTTCATGGAGACGGAAGGTCGTACGTACGCATGAACGCTGCTTTCATTTCTCTGTTATATTAAAGGAATGAAAACTAATTGATACATAGGTATGTTCTAATTATAGTATAGTATTTATTTTATATATGTTAGATAAGTTCATTAACTACGTCCTTTATACGTTACATGTATGTCTTGAATGAGTCATATCACTTTGAGGGGGCGGGAGTGTGCATATCCTCAAATAAAATTATCGTATTTACAAATTATGGAAAGCATAAAGTTATGTTGTAAATATAAATTATAAAATAATAGAGAAAAAATATAATATATATCATATATAAATAATATTCCATCATAATGGCCACCGTGAGGGGTGGTAGGATAAAATTGAACATTTATCATTTCGTGAGGCAGTAGTTTGTCGCACATAGAAACAATAGGTCCATATACATTAGATAAAGGTTTGTGTAAGTGTAGTTATAATACTTTTCATAAAAACATCCTAGTATATTTATTAGATTGGTTTTGTTATTTAATCCTTGAATAATATTATTATAGAGAGTGGATAAAGAAAATAAAGGAAAGAAACATGAGAGAAGATGTTACCTCTAATTCTGGTAACTTCTTTTGATTTGTTCCCAAAATGCTTTCTTGAATTAGATTATTCCCATGTTAAGGATTCTAGGAGGAAGGGAGATATTTTATTAGAATATGGATGATACAGGGGTCTTGAGAGGTGTGAGTAAGTGGGTAGAGGTGGTGGCCTTTTATAAGAGGGAGGATGGGTACTTTAGAAAAGTCTTGAAATATTATTTTATTATAAAATGATTTTCAAATTATAATTTTTTAAAGTGATATATTTTAAGTATATGATTATTAGAGGTCAAAATACTCTCAACAAATTGGTTTTAGACAAGTTGAGGTCTCAAAATTGACCTTATCTTTTAGCTTTAACCCTTAGTTAAAAACATTAACTCTTACCATGTCTTCTTGTATTTTCATAATATATGGTTACTATAGTTACCATAAAATAAAAAAGGAACTAAAATTGGATCATTAATGTAATTTTTATTATTTTATAAATAATTTGGCCAAATATTAGATGTTTCGAACTATTATATCATTTAATAAAATAGTATTTGTTTTAAAAACTCATTCATGTCTATTTTGACACTCTTTAGTAATTGATTTTTTAAAGTTATAAAAACTTTATAAATTAAAAAAATGAATTAACTCAAATATAATCTGTTAATATTACCAAAACATTAGTATGGTTTCAAAATATTCAAATTAAATTTATTTTAATATTAATTATATCATTTATTTGAATATTTCATTAATAAGGTCATCACTGCATTATCACTACATCATAAATAACGTTATTTATTTAATGTGTAAATATTATTAATAAAATACCAAGATGTTGGAAATACTTTTATATTTTTAATGACTATTTATAGTCAAATATATCAGTTATAGAACCCTATAATAAAATTTTTATAGTAAAAGATACATGTTTATGTTATATTTCTCTTCACTTTAAATTAATTCTTATAATAAGTCATTATCACACCCAAGTGCCTCCAGGGGGTCAAAAAATAGACCCAAGGATTCCCACAGACAAAAATATATAATAAAATAGTATTAGGACATGTGTTAGGGTAGTTTAATATTATTATTATAATATTTTTTATCCTTATTTTTCATATTTACCGTTTAACCATGGTAAATAAAAATAGACTAAAGTTACTATTCATAATGTTCAAAAATAAATAGAAACTATATATAAAATTTGGGCCTTATGATTCCAAATATTTAATCCATATTTTCAAATTCAAAACATAATGTTGGCAGAAATTAATTTTAAATTAATTCCCGTTGTCAAAACCAGAAAGCCGTTTTTTAAGAAATAAAAAACTATCAAAAGATTGACATGTGTTTATGTCTGTTTTAAATATGAAATTACTTAAAATGAAAATATTTGGATTAAATGATAAAAACTTATTCCAATTAAAATTTAAAACCTATTAAAATTAAATTATATCTATATAATAAATTGAGGTGAAAAGGGGTTTTGAATTAAGATGTAGTATTTTTCATTATTCGTTAGAATTTAAATTTTATTAGTAAAATTCCAAAATTTAATCCAAAATGAATTTTGATGTCCCAATTCTAAATAAATAAATTTATTTTTTCAAACAGAACATATAAAAGGGATAAAAATTATATTTAAATAGAGTTCTCTAATAAAAGGCAGTAAAACAACCTTTTAAAAATATTAGTGTATTTTATGCTTAAATTTGGATTCTTTCTCATTTTAAGCATCTAAAATTTGTTGGATAAATATAAAAACATTTAACAAACATGCATAATCACATTTTTGGTATTTCTGTTCATTACTTCCAATATAATGACTAGGCATTAACAAACCTTTAAAATAATAATATTTTTGTCGTATTATTTTTCAGTACAACTCAACATTGTGTGTAGCGTAAGATTTCATAAAAACCCATTATTGTGTGTTAGTTACGCTATCACGAAAAGAGTCCACTTTAACATAGAATCAATTTATTATTCATAAATATAAATAGATATGAAAAAGTATTATTTGATAAATAACTGGGTTGTTACATCATTCACCCCTTTTGAAATTGTATCCTCGCAATTTTAATATTGGGTTCAGAAACATCATTGATGATCCCATATCAGATAAAGAGTCAATAAAACTATCACATTAAAAGAAATAAAGAGATGTAAAAAACGTCACCTGAGATAACACATACTAGGATTCCATGTTGGAAAACATGGATACAGATGAAAAACTAACCATATTGTTCTGATTAAGAGTGATAGAAAACATGATCAGGAGAAAGTAAAAAACCAGAAAACCATAAACTAGTGATTGGTTAAACGGTCTTTGATTTCGCTGTAAGAAGAGAAAACAAACAACATTTTTTTAAATATTATTTTCATAAAGTTGGGGAATTTATTTATGAGCTTGACTAAGAACACAAGTAAACATACTTAATTGTCAAGTATAGATTCATTATTTAATAAATATCTACCAAAAACTAATCTTTTCTCCAAACGATGAGTATTAAAGATGAATTGGTCACACGTGACGTGCTAGAATCAAGTTCTAGAGGATCAAATAATCAAAAAAAGTTGAAGCATATATTTTTATTGTATTTATACATTGACCAATACCAAAATGGTTAGTAAAATTCCAGATAGTCCCCCAAAAATAATAATCCTATAAAAAAATAAATACTACTCTTAATATCCAAAATTAAAAAAAATGTTCCCAGTGTTCAAAAAAGACCATTAGGTAAAAAATTGTACTTAAAATTCTTAAAAATAATCCAAAATAAGATTAAAACCCAAAAATTCAAAAGGATTTGGTCACATAGTCTTCCATAATAAATCTTAAAATTTATCTCATGATAACATCCAATACTCTTAAAGTTTCATAGTAAAAATTAATTAACATAATCAAATATTCTCTATGATAGGTTAATAATTTCCAAAAATAACAAAAATCACAATATGTCCTTAATAAAAACATAGATTCTTCCAAAATAAAATTAAATCATTACTCAGCAAATGAAATCCCATAGTATTCTATTTTCCTTTGGCATATAGTGCTCCTAAAAGATAGAATGTCTTCACAAATAAAATTTTTCACTTAATCATCACATTATTTTACAATAATAAGGATATACATTTGATAAAACATAAGTTCCAAAAATAAACTTTTTATTGATCCTTAAAATCATTTATCTAAAAATAATAATTCATACTTTGATTCCCATAGCCTTACTGGAAGCGACGGGTTGTCACCCATCTTGAAGGTTGTTCCTTTTATAAAACTCAAAATAAACCTTACATGTTTTAACCTTAATTGTTGTCTTATACCTCTTATTTTCATCCCAAATCATAATGAACGGAACATCTTAATTCATCATTTCTTATATATATTGACATTTTTTCAACTCTATGAGATAGAATAAACCAATCCCAATAGAAAAAACATCATACCTTGATCTTGGTGTCCACCTGGTTTCATTTTCATCTTGTTCCCATAGATAAAATGTCAATGAATTACAATAATTGTCATTAGATCCTTAAAAATAATTTTCTTCCTTCATCCAAATACACATTGTACAACTTGGTTCATATGGGTGTTAATGAAAAATAGTTTTTGAAAATATTCATGTATGACATATAATTTCAAAACATTTTATAAAACATCCTTTTTATAAAACAGTCAGACTGAGTTTGAGTTAAAAAATTAAATCAATGGTGATTTTAAAATACCATATGTATGTATTGAATGACTATATTTTTAATGAAAATATAAATTGGTTGCACAAGGGTCTCCTACTTCTACACTTTTTTCAAAGTCATAAAATGCTTGAAAATCCTGTGATAAGGTATAATATTTGAAAATGACTTGATGAAATATACATTTCATAAAAATATGAGAATATTGAGAAAATTTTATTTCATTAAATACAACCCATGATCCACAATGGTATCATGTTATATTGGAGGTGTCTGATATCTGAAACAACTGCTTGCAAGTGAGTTGTATGTTAGAAAAAGTTTCACAATCATCTGAACATGACTTTGTAATAATTATTACAAGAAATTCATCAGAAAGAGGTAGGAATGTTGTTTGAGATCCTTCTCATTCCATTTGTAACTGACATGCCTTGATCTAAAAATGTTATAAAACAAGGATTCAATTGAATGATTGTTCATATAAACTAACCACAGGTTTAACAAAATCACAGTTGTCTAAACCTTTCCTCGGATACCAACTATAAGTCCCTAGCCTTAAACATTAGTTAATCTAGAGAAAGGTCAATGATTTGAATTTAATTCACATATATTATCTTTTCAGGTTTAAAGCCTTAGATAATTAAGTCATAAATTACACATAACAACTTAAATATTACAAGTAGACAATTCTACTCACTATCTATTTTTTTATAAAATTGAAACTCTTAAAAAAGAATCTTGGCCTCGTTTCATGTGATAACATCATAACTTTTCATTGATCCCATCCTTCACTCTATTACTCTTTAATTAATGTAATAAACATTCCAAAACATGGAATGATCTTAAAAAAATTAGTAAGGGATACACAAAGATGGAAAACTATTTGTCTTGGGAAAATATGATAAGCATTAATACTTTATCGAAAAGTAATGATTTTAACCTTTAAGAAGTAATAAATATACGTCACTAAATATAAGATCATTTATTACCATTTATGTAACCAAAATATTACCATAAACCCTGAGAAATCAACATATAACATATAAAGGCAACTGTGGGCACAAACTAACTTAAATGCAATAACCATATAGTCAACTTCCAAACATATCCCAAAATAAAATAGCCATACGACTGACTTCCATACCCAATGAATTGGCGGTTATAACGTAACCACCCATCCTTGGTTTATCATGGAACCACCCATCATTGGTTTAACATGTAACAACCCATAAAGTTTTTATCATGTAACCGCCCATCAAATATCCATGTACCATTATATAAACATAACACATAAAATATTGAAAATATAATCATTTCACTAAGAAAATTTAATTTGAAATGGGAAGAAATAATTTGAAGATATTGAAATATTTAATCCATTTCAAAAAAAAATCAATAAAAAAACTCTAAAAAATTAAATAAGGGATTTTTTTTCCTTTTAAAAGCATTAAGTCTTATTGGGGAAGCCAAATATCAAATAACGGTTATGACAGCATATTCGTTGTCACCACATACGATAAAAACATATCTTTTTCTCATTTATTAAAGTGATTTGTAGAAAAAATATTCCATTTTAATGAAATTAATAATCAAAGGGGTTTATTACACACCTTATAAAAGAGGGAGGTTTATATTATGAAAACATGCCTTAAGGAAAGGATATTCAGATGAAGTCCCTTACCTTGAGTCTAAATCATCACGTATGTTCCTTATTATTCCGGAATAATAAAATTAAGTTAATTTCTAATTTATTAAGAAACTTTTTCATGTTTATTATTCAATTTATATTACTTATTATCATGTTATAGAAATTATATAAATATTTAAGTTCATATCGGTCATTTTGTCGATATTCGGTACTTGAGTTGAAAACGAACTTGTTGGACGTAAATTATCCATGTGGTAAAAAGTACATCATCTAAAGAATATTATTTATGATTTATATATCATATATATCTAGTATATATGTATTTATAATAGTCTATAACATTTTGAGATAAGAGATGAAATGCAGCATTCATGGAGACGGTAGGCCATACGTACACATGAACGCTAATTTCATTTCATTATCATATTAAAGGAATGAAAAAGAAATGATACAAAAGTATGTTAGAATTATAGTATAATATTTATTTTATATATGTTACATAAGTTTATTAATTCCATCCATTATACATTCCATGTATGGAATGAATGAGTCATATCTCATTGAGGGGATTCCAGTCCACACTTCCTCAAACAGAATTATTTTATTTACAAATTATGGAAAGCATAAAGGTATGTTTTATAAAAATAAAAGAATAATAGAGACAAAATAAATATAATATATATCATATATAAATACATTTCAATCCTAATGGCCACTATGAGAGGTGGTAGGATAAAATCAAAGAATCTTTGTTTCGTGAGGCAGTAGTTTGTCGTACAGAGTAACAATATGTTCGTATCCATAAGATGAAGGTGTGTGTAAGTTCAGATCAAATACTTATCAAAAAAAACATTATATTATATATAGAATACTATTGTTTTTATGTAATAATTGATTAATAAGATCACAGGGAGTTGAGAATGAAAATAAAGGAAAGGAACTTGAGAGAAGACGTTGCCCATAAATCGTGTAACTTCTTTTGATTTGAGCCCAAAATGTTATCTTGAATTGAACTCTACCCAAGTTAAGGATTCTAGGATCAAGGGAGTGATGTTGGGAGCTTATTTTAGCAGAATTTGGATGAGCTATGGGGCTTGAGAGGTGTGAGTAACTGGGTAGATGTGGTGTCTTTTTATAAGGGGGGAGGAGGGGTACTTTAGGAAAGTCTGGAAATATTATTTTATTATAAAATTATTTTCGAATTATAATAGTTAAAAAGTGATATATTTCCTTTATAAGATGATAATGGGTCTAAATACTCCCAAAAAATTGGTTTTAGACTAGTTCAGTTTCGAAAATTAACCTTATCTTTTAGCTTTAACCCTTAGTTAAAAACATTAACTCTTACCATGTCTTCTTGTATTTTCATAATATATGGTTACTATAGTTACCATTAAATTCCCAGAAAACCATAAATGGATAATTAATGAAATTTTTAACATTATATAAGTCAGTTTTCTGAATCATATATTTTTTGGACTATTATATAATTTAATAAAATAATATTTTTTTAAAATACTAATTTTTGTCAATTTTGACACTATTTATTAATTGATTTTTGTTAAAGTCATAACAACTTTACTAATACAAAAAAATGAGTTAAATAAATTATAATATGTCAATATCATAAATAAAATTCGTGGATGTTATCAAAATGTTCAAATAACATTTATTTCAGTATTTAAAATATCATTTATTTTAATCTTTCTTTAATAAGGAAATCACAACATCATCGTTGTGTCATAAATAAAATTACTCATTTAATTTATAAAATTTATAAATAAAATACCATTATAATGAATAATTATAGTCAAATAGATAATTTATATAACCCTACATTAATATTGTTTTAGTAAAAGATACATATTTATGTTATATTAATCTTTACTTTAAATTAATTATTATAACATGTCATTATCACACCAATGTGGCTCCATGGGGTCCCAAAATCAACCCAAGGAAGCCCATGGTCAGAAATATCTAATAAAATAGGATTAGTACAAGTTTTGGGGTAGTTTAATATTATTATAATTTTAGTTTTACCCTTATTTACCTGATTTACCCTTTAATCATGGTAAATAAAAATAACGACTAAAGATACTATTCATAATGTCCAAATACAAAAGGTACCTATTTACACAATTTGGGCCTTATGATTCCAAATATGGAATAAATTTTTTCAAATTCAGAACACAAAATCCTAAGAAATTAATTTCAAATTAATTCCTGTTGTCAAAACCAAAAGCAGTTATTTAAAAAGTAAAAACTATCAAAAGATTCACAAGTGTTTATTTCTGTTTTAAATTTAAAATTACTTAAAATGAATATAATTGGACTAAATGATAAAAAATAATTCAATTACACTTTAAAAAAATTGAAAGTACAATATAACTATATAAATAAATGATATGAAATGGCAGTTTTGAATTAAGATGCAATATTTTTCAATATTCATTAAAATATGAATTTTATCATAAAAATACCAAAATTTCATCCAATGTAAGTTTTTATGTCCCAATTCTAAATAAGAAATTTATTTTGTCAAATAGAACACATAAATGTGATAAAAAAAATATTTAAAAATCGTTCGCCAATAATATGCAGTAAAATGACGTTTTAGAAATATTAGAGTATTTTATGCTTAAATATGTATTCTTTCTCATTTTAAGACTCCTAAATTTATTGGATAAATTTAAAATAATTTAAAAACATTTGTAATCATATATTTTTTAGTTCTTTTCATTTTTTTCAATACAACTTCCAGGCATTAACTAACCTTTAAAATAATAATAACAATAATATTGTATTATTTTTCATTATAACTCAACGTTGTGGGCAGCGTAAGATTTCATAAAAACTTTTTGTTTTCTGTCAGGTATGTTATCATGAAATGTGTATCCATTAACATAAAATTAATATCTTATTAATAAATATTAATCAATAGGAATACATATTATTCTATAAATACCTAGGTCATTACATCATTCCACCCTTTTAGATAATGTGTCCTCACAATTTTAATATTGGGTTCGGAAACTTCATTGAAGATCCCACATTGAAAAAAGAGTCAAAAAAACTATCACTTTAATATAAAGAATGAGAAGTCAAAAATGTAACGCCAGATAACACATAATTGGATTCCATGCAGGAAAAAATGCATACAAATGAAAAACTAACCGTCTTGTTTTGATGGAGATTGACAAAAAACATGATCAGGAGGAAGTAAACAACCAAAAAACCATAAAATTGTTATTGGCTAAACAGTATTTGATTCCACAGTAAGAAAAGTAAATGATTTTTTTTTGTTTTAAGTTCCTTTTTATAATTATGAATAATTTATTTATGATCTTTACTAAGAACATAAGGAAACAAACTTACTTTTCAATTACAGTTTCATTATTTAATAAATATCAACCACAAACTCATCTTTTCTCCAAACGATGAGTATTTAAGATGACTTGGTCACACCTGAAGTGCTAGAATAAACTTCTAGAGAATAAAATAATCAATAAAAGATTAACCATATATTTATCTTGTATTTAGACATTGACCAATACCAAAATGGTTAGTACAAGATCAGATAATCCCAAAAATAATAATCCTATATAAAAAAGAAATACTACTATTAGTCTCCCAAATTCAAAAAAATGTAATCAAATTTAAACAAATACCATTAAATAAACAATTATACATAAAATTCATCTTAATATACAAAACTAATATTGAAACCCAAAATTTAGAAGGATTTGATCACATCGTCTTCCATGATAAATCTTAACATTTATCTCTAGACAACATTGACTACTCTTGAAGTTTCATACTAAAAATTATTTAACCAAATCACATATTCTCCATGATAGATTAATCATTTCCTAAAATAACCCAAATCACTATATGTCAACAATAAAAACAAATATTCTTACAAAATAAAATTCAACCATTACTCCCCAAATGAAATGTAACAACCTGATATATTATGATAAGTATTATTTTTAATTTATTTGATGTCATGTGTTTTGTGCTAAAACAAGATTATCTTGTGCTATACGCCACACTGTATTAGCTTGAAGTGTACACAACACTATTCTTATATTGTGATACACATAATCTCAAGTTCGTTTTATAATAGTCATTCTACGCAACATTGAGTGCATATATATATATATTCAATGTATAAATGAAATATGGTTGGATTCTGTTATACAAAACAACAAAGAAGTCTTGAACTACACTCAAACCTGACTTGTCTTACATTACACACAATCACGACCTTCCTCGATAGCGTGCGTTGTACGTAATACCGGGTTTCACTAAACAACAATATATGGTTGTAATATTATTATAAACTAGCTGTTATGTATAATATTAAATAAATTTTGAATTTAATAACATTATTATTCATCTTACACATTTTCTAGAACATGGTATGAGAACAAAATCATTTTTTCGAGTGAAATAAGTATTTTTCAAAAAATGTAGATTTGTCGCCTTTTGATGGTGCACCCACTTTAAATCTTGATTTGAAATGTTTATAAGTTCAATTTAACAAAATAAAATTATTATTTGTAATCAGTAAATAAAAATTTCTTTGGATAAATTTTTCATGTTATTCTAATAACTTTCATATTTTAATGAATAGTAAAAACACGCTATATTTTAATTAAAAACAACTTTTTTCATCGTAATAACTTATGTAGTTAAATTATAATATTGAATGGTTTTAAGGTATAAATAGAATATATTTTTACCATTTAATATAATTTATGTCATTAGCATTGATTTTACATTGAATTCGTAGTATAAATAAATTCAATCTTTTGCAATATTTTAAACAAAAACCCATTTTCTTTCGACAATGAGATTAATTTTAATTTAATTTCTGCATCTTATGTGTATTTAATTTGGAAAAATGGATTCCATATTTGGAATCAGTGGGTCTAAAATATATTAATAGACTACTTTTTATTTTTGGGCTTTACGAATAGTAACAACGATAAATTTTATTTACCATAGTAAAAGGTAAATTGGGTAATTAAGGGTAAATATAATATTATAAAATTATCCTAATACTTATATTAATAAAAAGGATGATTATATTTCATCCTAATTCATATTTGGGTCGAAATGGAATCCATTAGAACCCACTAGGATGTGATTAAGACCATTAGTTTATTTTATTCAATGGAAAGTGAAATATGTCTCACTGAACTTTAATAATTAAAGTATTTTTAATATAAGTTTATACAGAATATAAATTAGGTTTTAAATTCTAATTTGAAAGATAAATTTTTTTTATTTATCATGGTAATTTATTTTTCATTTTTAAGATTTATTTAATTACGTTATTATCTTATACATTAATGATGCAGGAATTATTTATTTATTGAAAAATCAATAATATAGTTTTTATTGAAATAGTAATACATGTCAAAAGGCCGAAAAATCTTCAAAAAACTTTATTAGTGTATATATAAACCATAATCATCCACTGGACGAATTGTTGACCATTTGGATTCTTATTAAGGCGATTATGACACTTATAATATTTTATTTTAAATGATTCAAAAGTTGTCACCTTCAGAATTTAATATAGATAACAATTTACATGTTGTTATTTTAAGTTGGTAAATTCGAGTAAAATTTTTGTTATAAAATCTTTGATATTTATATTCATTAAAGGATTTTATTTTTAATTTTTATGCAATAAATAAGTATATTAAATAATTATACAAAAATGTTGTACTAATTATTTTATTAAAAGATATACCAAATAAATGGTTTTAAAAATATTAAAATAAATATTATATGAACTATTTAATGTACTAAAATAATTTTCTAGAATACTATGACATGTTAGGAACCTATTAAATATTTTAGTTTGAATATATACTTTGTGTGGATTTAATTTAAATTCAAATAAATGAATAGTGTCAAAATTGACACTAGTGTTATTTTGTAAAAATGACATATTATTAAATTGTTTAAAAATCACAAAAAATATTTAAAAAGTATAAATTGAATTTTATGTAGTATAAAATGTCATAAATTATCTAATTGTGGATAATTAACAGCACATAAGTAATTATTTATAATAATTTAAAATTTAGATTCTTATTACCATAAATAAAATTTAATAGATTTAATATGGATAAATCAAGTTGATAATGTTTAAAATAAATTCCCTACAAGTGTAAATTTTATTGGTTGATGAGATTAAAACCCTATATCACCTAATATTTTAATTGAGTCATTCTTGGTGGTTTTTATGTGGGGTTTAAATTTATATTAAACTAATATTTTTGGGGATTCTAAAGGTGCCCCTCTCCTCCCTTATAAAAGGGAACCTCCTCCCTCTCTCCTTACACCACTTTGAGCCTTTAAGCTCTGCCAAAACATTCCTATTTTACTTCCCCACTTAATTTGAAACCTACTAGAGGTACTGGTCTTCTCAAAAGACCAACTCTAGTGCCCTAAATAGAAGGTTTAAAGGAGGCACTTCGAGAAAGAGGTAATACCTTCTACCGTTTTCTTCAAGTTCCATTCTTCTTCTACTCCCTCTTCTTTAGATATTTAATTCTGAAGTAATAACATCAGTATCCATAATATACTTATATTTTATTATAAATATTAAACAACCCTATTTCACTTTCTATCCATCCTACGGAAAACAAAATCACCGTGCGTGCGTACGTACGGAATACCGTCTCCACGCCGTGGTGTAATCTGTTTTTCCACCAACACCTTACATGGATGGGTATAATGGTGTAAATAATAAATATATATGGTTATTATAACATCATACTGATTCTGATATATTATACCATCCACTCAAATTCTATTCAATAATTATGGAAACGATATCATCACTCGTGCGTAAGTACGGACTACCGTCTCCACGATGCGATGAGATTCATTCTACATGTTAACCATACATGAATGATAATAAAGTTTATATAATGAATAATAATGAAATATATGAAATAATAATTCTACTGGATTTATGTATATATATGTATGTATGTCATCTATTTAGTTTCACTCAATTCAATAAGGAAATGAAAACAGCGTTCATGCGTACATACAGCCTACCGTCTCCATGAACGATGTATTTCATTCCTTTTATCGATCTATAATATATATGTATATAATGAATATATATTATATATAAAACATGTTTTACATTCTGGAATTATTTAAATCATGATATAAGTAATAATATCAAGAATGACAAGTCGAAACACATATGATAAATGAAATGATTTTACAAAAAAAGATGCTTTAACATGGAATTTACAAAGGAACGGGTAATATAAAGTCATAATTGAAACATATATGATATCATAACAATGAATATGATTATGTAATAAGTCAATGACATTATTTAAATCATTATATAGGAGGTTCATATCCATACGAAGCATATTGGACCTAAGGTAAGGGATAATTTTGCAATCTCATTTTTATCTGAGATTGCTTATTCGTAAGTATTTATTGGGGTTATATTTATCTTCCATGTACCTGTTTTCTAAAAATGGTTTCATGTATGTTTAAAGTCCTTTTAACCCATTTTTTACTTTTACTACATGTTATGTAAGGAATCTTTCTTTTACGAGGTACTTTTTTACTTTTCCGGCAAAAGTACGAGAAGAATGTTTTTGTTAACTTATATGGCATTAACGGATTTTTACGGTTTTATAAAGACTTATTTTCATAAATATTCCTCCAAAATATTTCATGACTATTTTCAAAAAAATCATTTTCTTTTAAAATTGCATGACATTTTGTGAAAAGAAAATGATTTCGAAGAAAAAAAGGATATTTTCCTCAAGAATTCATTTCAAGTGTTTTATCAAAACCATTTTACATCTAAGATGACATTATTTCATATGTGTTTGCTTCAAGTATCATGTCTCTATGATTTACATGGTTTCAATTTTCCTATTATGAAATGATATCCATTTATTTTATATGGATTATGTGCTGATGGGATGATGTTTATGAAACCCATTTTATTCGTTGGGTTATTATGAATAATGTATGTTTTTTTTGTGGGATAAGTAAGGAAGATTTCATTATAAGATGGGTGGGACCTATATCTCCCTCCAATGCATTAGGTAAAGATTTATGTCTCATGAGATAGACATGGATGGAACGGTTAGTTAATCCGGTTCAGTGTTACAGGACTGAAATGAGGAGTGAACTCGATTCAGAAAGGGACTTTGTCCACTAAGATGGTCTTGGCAGCAATGCCTTGACTACTATGGAAATCATGACATGTGCTGAATGGTTTCCAAAATTACATGTTTTACTCCCATGCTATTTTATCATGCTTGATGTTTCTTTAGAATCTATTCCTTACGTACTTCCAAGTTTTATGTCATTGCTCAAGCTTTTGATGTTTAAACATTATGTTCATGTTTTTATGTTCAAATGTATATGATTTGTTTTATTTTATCCATGCTTACCCTTACTGAGCATTTTAGCTCACCCTTTATATGTTTTCTTTTCCACCAGATATAAATAATGGTTTTAGGTAAGAAAACAAAAGGGTAAGATCGATATGGGAGATGTTGAAGATCTTTCAACAGGACTAGATGTTTATATTCCACTTTTCTAAAGACACTAAAATATTACGGTCCTTGTGTATCTGTTTTTGTTATGTATCAAGTATTCCGCAAAAGTAATGTAATTTCCATGTACGTCAAGTTTCGGGTCTCTACAGTTGGTATTTGAGGAAAGGTTTAGTCAACCTTTGGAAACTAGGATGTGAAAACGTTAGTGAGATCCCTAGAGATATTTCTAAGGTATGTCTAGGGATGTACCTAAGGATAAGTATACATATAGGATATAGTCATATAACTGTGGTAATGATCTTAGAATTTAACCTAAGATGTTAGATATTGAGGGTCCTCCCACTTTACTATGTTGTTTTCCCTAACATGATTTTTGCCTCTCACACTATTCTTTTTGGGTTTTAGAAAATGGCTAGAAACAGGAAGATTCACGATAATGGAGGATATGTCGGACAATGGAATGATATTATTCATGAGAAACAAAATGAAACGGGATTTGGAAGTACAAACATCGTTATTATGCCTAATCAACAATCTCATAATATGATCAATAATCTCAACTTTGGTAAGTTTCCCGACTCAGATAATAAGAGAAAGATGGAGTTTCATGATGATCATAGAGGAAAGAAAGTTCAATTTCCCTCATGTAAATCATGTGGGAAGAGGCATTGGGGAGATTGTTTCAAAGGAACTGGAAGATGCTTTGGGTGTGGAAAAGAAGGACACAAAGCCAGTAAGTGAAAAGGAAAAGGTTCAGTTAACACCATGGACAAGGATAATGGTATTGCTACGACATCAACAATGATTAGATGTTTTAAATGTGGAATGTATGGGCATTATGCAAACCAATGCCCTAAGGGAAAATCTCATGAAGAGAATTAGCATGGTCATATGAGTAGTATTTATGTGGATGATGATGAAGAGACTACAAACAAAATATGAGATGAAAGAAATGATGAAGCTCAGTCAGTGGTTTAAAAAGTTAGTGGAATGATTGTATGTTTATAAAGAATAATGTATGGTATTATGGAATAAAGAATCATCTAAGGATTGTTACACTATTTGTTTTCCTAAAGTATTTGGAAGTATATATTGAATGGTACCTGTAACCATGGAAGGTTATTCAGATATTTTTGGAAAGTAGATGATATGCACATAATGAAGGGATAAGAAGATAATGAGATGTTTGATTGTATTCATGAGCTCATGACTGATATAAGGAATAAGTGATATTATGGTTTGATTATATAGATTTTTGGAATTTTGGTATGAGGAAAGAGTTACCTTTTGACAGTATTCATGTTTTCACTACGGTTCTATGGTAATTTATGTTTGAAGAGAATATATGAATAAGATATTAATGTGTTTGGAATGCAACCAAAAAGATTTATCTTATGATATATGTGAGATACATGCCTGTATTCACATTCTTGGTAGATAACCTTTCTAGTAATTTTTTTCTTTATACTATGAGCTTCGACCGAAGTATTTTAGATAAGCCTAAAGATTGGAATGGATTATGTTGGACATAAGTTATTATTGTTTAAGGATAGAACATTTTTCGATATTATTGATGGGATGTTATAGTAATGTAGTTTTAGAAAAAGGAAAAACTGCAGGACGAGCGACAACCCATCGCGTCGGACAAGGTTATGGAAATCAAACCCAGAACTGATGTGCGACAAGCCTTTATCGCCTACCACTGGCCTACAGGATGTCCCTGGTTAGTATAAATTTGTTTTAATTTTTTAAGTGGTATGAGATATGAAGTATAAATCCATTTTAGGAACCATATACGATTAATCGACTTATGTTTATTTAATAACTTTTTCTAACCTTTTGTTTGAGATAGATGGAATGACTTGTCATTCTATCACATGATCTGCTAACACTTCACGAATAACAAATTCAACTTCATTTATTTAAGGGATGAAGTGGAAATTGTTCAATTCACGAACAACAGTGAGATTTTACCAAAATCATGTAAGTATTTATTTTAATTCATCATCTTTAGGGAAATGATCTTGAAAACAAAAAATGTTTTCCTAGTGCCCTCATATCCGATGAATAATATGGTACCTTAGATCATCACAAATATATGGCTTTGCAATTGTTGGATTTTTCGTATCCGTGTTCTCTACCACTCTCTATCAGAACATGATGGTTAGATTTCTCTCCTATATCCATATTATCACCTATGTTCTCCTATGTGGAAACCCAGTGATTAGTTTATTTGGGTAACCGTTAGGTTTCATACTTTAGTTTTTTAAAGTTAAGTTTTGGTATTTCATTTTACGATGTGTTTTGCAATTAAAGGAACTTTCATGTAGAAAACCATGTATAACCCCGACGAATTTCGAGGGAGAAATTCATTTTAAGGGGGGTAACATGTTACAAACAGATATTTTATGATAAGTATTCTTTTTAATTTATTTGATGTCATGTGTATTGTGCTACAACAAGATTATCTTGTGCTATACGCCACACTGTATTAGCTTGAAGTGTACACAACACTATTCTTAGATTGTGTTACACACAATCTCAAGTTCATTTTATAATAGTCATTCTACGCATCATTGAGTGTATATATATATATATATATATATATATTCAATGTATAAATGAAAAATGGTTGTATTCTTTTATACAAAACAACAAAGAAGTCTTGCACTACACGCCACCCTGACTTGGCTTGCATTACACGCAATCACGACCTTCCTCGATAGCATGTGTTGTACGCAATACCAGGTTTCACTAAACAACAATATATGGTTATAATATTATTATGAACTAGCCATTATGAATAGTATTAACTAAAATTTGAATTTTATAACATTATTATTCATCATACACATTTTCTAGAACATGGTATGAGAACAAAATCAATTTTTTGAGTAAAATAAGTATTTTTCAAAAAATGTAGTTTTGTCACCTTTTGATGGCGCACCCACATTAAATATTGTTTTTGACATGTTTATAAGTTCAATTTGACAAAATAAAATTCTTTATTTGGAATCATGAAATAAAAATCTACTTTGGATAAATTTTTCATGTTATTCTGATAACTTTCATATTTTAATGAATAGTAAAAACACGCTATATTTTAATTAAAAACAACTTTTCTCATCGTAATAAATTATGTTGTTAAATTATAATATTTAATGATTTTAAAGTATAAATAGAATATATTTTTACCATTTAATATAATTTATGTCATTAGCATTGATTTTACATTGAATTCGTAGGATAAATAAATACAATCTTTTGCAATATTTTAAACAAAAACCCATTTTATTTCGACAACGGAATTAATTTTAATTTAATTTCTGCAACTTCTGTGTATTGAATTTGAAAAAATTTATTCCATATTTCGAATTAGTGGGTCCAAATTATATTAATAGACTAATTTTTATTTTTGGGCATTATGAATAGTAACAATGGTAAATATTATTTACCATAGTAAAAGGTAAATTGGATAATTAAGGGTAAATATAATATTATAAAATTATCCTAATACTTTTATTAATACAATTGGATGATTATATTTCATACTGAGTCATAGTTGGGTCGAAATGGAATCAATTAGAACCCACTTGGAGGTGATTAAGACCATTAGTTTATTTTATTTAAAAGAAAGTGAAATATGTCTCACTCAACTTTAATAATTAATGTATTTTTAATATAAGTTTATACAGAATATAAATTCAGTTATAAATATTCATTTTAAGGATAAAATGTTTTTATTTATCATGGTAATTTATTTGTAATTTTTAAGATTTATTTAATTACCTTATTATCTTATACATTAATGATGCAGAAATTATATATTTATTGAAAAATCAATAATATAGTTTTTATTGAAATAGTAATACATGTCAAAAGGCCCAAAAATCATCACAAAACTTATTATTAGTGTATATATAAACCCTAATCATCCACTGGCCGAATTTTGGACCATTTGGATCCTTATTAAGGCGATTATGACACTTATAATATTTTATTTTAAATGATTCCAAAGTTGTCACCTTCATAATTTAATAAAGATAACAATTTACATGTTGTTATTTTAAGATGATAAATTCGAGTAAAATTATTATTATAAAATATTTGATATTTATCTTCATCAATGTATTTTAATTTTAATTTTTATGCAACAAATAAGTATATTAAATAATTAAACAAAAATGTTGTACTAATTATTTTATTAAGTGATATACCAAATAAATGGTTTTAAAAATATTAAAATAAATATTATATGAACTATTTAATGTACTCCACTAACTTTCTAGATTAATATGACATGTTATGAACCTATTAAATATTTTATTTTGAATATATCATTTTTGTGGATTTAATTTAAATTCAAATAAATTAATAGTGTCAAAATTGACAGTATTGTTATTTTGTAAACATAACATATTATTAAATTGTTTAAAAATCAAAAAATTATTTAAAAATTATAAATTGAAATTTATATAGTCTAAAATTTCATAAAGTATCTAATTGTGGTTAATTAACATCACATAAGTAATTATTTATAACAATTTAAAATTTAGAATCTTATTACCAGAAATAAACTTTAATAGATTAAATAAGGATAAGTCAAGTTTATAATGTTTAAAATAAATTCCCTACATGTCTAAATTTTATTGGTTGATTAGATTACAACCATATCTCATATAATATTCGAATTGAGTCATTTTTGTAGGTTTTTATGTGGTTTATAAATTTATATTAAACTAATATTTTTGAGGATTCCAAAGGTGCCCCTCTCCTCCCTTATAAAAGGGAACCTCCTCCCTCTCCTTATTACACCACTTTGAGCCTTAAAGCTCAGACAAACCCTTATCATTTCACTTCCCCACTTCCTTAGAAACCTACCAGAGGTACTGTTCTTCTAAAAAGACCAACTATAGTGCCCTAAAGAGAAAGTTTAAAGGAGGCACTTCGAGAAAGAGGTAATAACTTCTACCGTTTTCTTCAAGATCCATTCTTCTTCTACTCCATCTTATTTAGTTGTTTCATTCTGAGGTAATAACATCAGTATCCCTCATATACTGATATGTTATTATAAATATTAAACAACCCTATTTCACCTTCTATCCATTCTACGGAAAACAAAATCACCGCGCGTGCGTACGTACGGAATACCGTCTCCACGCCGTGGTGTAATCTGTTTTTCCACCAACACCTTACATGGATGGGTATAGTGGTGTAAAGAATAACTATATATTTTTATTATAAGATCATACTAATTATTATATATTATACCATCCAATCTAATTATATTCAATAATTATGGGAACGATATCATCGCCCGTGCGTACGTACGGACTACCGTCTCCACGACGCGATGAGATTCATTTTCCATGTTAACAATACATGAATGATCATAAAGTTTATATAATGAATAATAATGAAATAATAATTCTACCAGATTTATGTATATATATATGTATGTTATCTATTTAGTTTCATTCAATTCAATAAGGAAACGAATACAACGTTCATGCGTATGTACGGTCTACCGTCTCCATGAACGGTGTATTTTATTCCTTTTATAGATCTATAATATATATGTATATGATGAATATATATTTTATATAAACCAATTTTTACATTCTGGAATTATGTAAATCATGATATAAGTAATAATATCAAGAACGAAAAGTCGAAACACATACGATAAATGAAATGATTTTACCTAAAACACTTCTTTAACATGGAATTTAAAAACGGACGGGTAATATAAAGTCATAAGTGAAAAATATATGATATAATAACAATGAATATGATTATTTAACAAGTAAATGACATTATTTAAATCATTATACAGGAGGTTCGGATCCACAAAAAGCATATCGGACCTAAGGTAAGGGATAATTTTGCAATCTCATTTTTATCGGAGATTGCTTAATCGTAAGTATATATTGGGGTTATATTTATCATCCATGTACATGTTCTCTAAAAATGGGTTCATGTATGTTTAAAGTCATTTTTACCCATTTTTGACTTTTACTACATGGTATGTAAGGAATCTTTTTTTACGAGGTACTTTTTGACTTTTCTGGCAAAAGTACGAGAAGAATGTTTTGGTTAACTTATACGGCACGAACGGATTTTTACAGTTTTATAAAGCCTTATTTTCATAACGCTTCGTCCAAAAATTTTTTAATGACTATTTTCAAAAAAATCCTTTTATTTTAAAATTTCATGGCATTTTGTGAAAAGAAAATGATTTTAATGAAAAAAAGGATATTTTCCTCAAGAATTCATTTCAAGTGTTTTATCAAAACCATTTTTCATCTAAGATGACATTATTTCATATTTGTATGTTTCAAGTATCATGTCTCTATGATTTACATGGTTTCACTTTTAATATTATGAAATGATATCCATTTATTTTATATGGATTATGTGATGATGGGATGATGTTTATGAAACCCATTTTATTCATTGGGTTATTATGAATAATGTATGTTTATTTTGGTGGACAAGTAAGAATGATTTCATTATGAGATGGGTGGGACCTATATCTCCCTCAAATGCATTGGGTAAAGATTTATATCTCATGAGATAGACATGGCTGGAATGGTAAGTTAATCCGGTTCAGTGTTACAGGAATGAAACGTGGAGTGTACTCGATTCAGAAAGGGACTTTGTGCACTAAGATGGTCTTGGCAGCAATGCCTTGGCTACTATAGAAATCATGACATGTGCTGAATGGTTTCCACAATTACATGTTTTAATCCAATGCTATTTTATAATGATTAATGTTTCTTTATGATCTATGCCTTACGTACTTCCATGTTTTATGTCATTGTTCAAGGTTTTGATGTTTAAACATTATGTTCATGTTTTTATGTTCAAATGTATATGATTTGTTTTATTTTATCCATGCTTACCCTTACTGAGAATTTGAGCTCACCCTTTATATGTTTTCTTTTCCCCATGATATAAAGAAAGGTTTTAGGTAAGAAAACAAAAGGGGAAGATCGATATGGGATATATTGAAGATCTTTCAATAGGATTAGATGTTTATATTCTGAGTTTCCAAAGACACTAAACTATTACGATCCTTGTGTGTCTATTTTTGTTATGTATCAAGTATTCCACAAAAGTAATGTAATTTCCATGTACGTCATGTTTTGGGTCTCTACATGAAATCCCAGAGTATTCTATTTTCCATGGGCATATAGTGTTCCCAAAAGATATATTGTCTTCAAAAATAACATTTATCCATTAATCATCGAATTACATTCCTATTATAAGGATATCCATTTGAAAAAACATAACTTCTAAAAATAAATTTATTATTGATCTATAAAATCTTTTATCTAAAAAGAACAATTCATACTTCGATTCCCGTAGCCTTACCATATGCAACAGGTTGCCACCCATATTGTAGGTTGTCCCTTTTATAAAACTCAAAAATAACCCTAACACGTTTTAACCTTAACGGTTGTCTTATATCTCTCATTTTAATCCCATCTCATAATGACCTCAACATCTTAATTCATGAAGTCATATATATAATGAAATTTTCTTCGCCTATATATGATAAAATAGACTATTCCCAATAGAAAAAAATCATACCTTGATCATGGTGGCCACCTAGTTTCATCATCATATTATTCACGTAGATATAATGACAATGAATTTCAATAATGATTTATAGATCCTTCAAAATCATCGTCTTCCTTTATCCAAATACACCTTGTACAATGATCTGACTTTAATTAAAATAGAGGATATTTTGAGGTTTAGAGATTTATAGAATTTGGTTAAAACTTATACATAACAACTTATATATTATAAGAAGACACTTCTACTCATAATCTATTTTTTTATAAAATAGAAAGTCTTAAAAAAGAAACATGGAATATTTCATATTTTAACAACATAACTTTTCCTTGATCCCATCCTTTACTCTATTATTATTTAAGTCCTATGAAAAAACATTTAAAATCTTGGAATGAGCATAAAAATATTAGTAAGGGATACACAAATAAGTAAAACTAGTAGTTTTGGGAAAACATGATAACCTTGAATAATTTATCAAAAAGTAATACTTTCACCTTTATGAAGTAGAAAATATAATTCACTGAATATAAGACCATTTTCTACCATTTTTGATAACAAAATATTACCATAAACCCATAGGAATCAACATATAACATAAAAAGGTAACTTTGGACATAAACATACTTAAATGTAATAACCATACGGTCGACTTCCACACATATCGTGAAGTGGAATAACTATATGACTGACTTCCATACCCAATTCACTGAAGGTTATAATGTAAACACCCATCCTTGGTTTATCATGGAACCCCCCATATTTGGTTTAGCATGTTACCACCAATCATTGGTTTATCTCGTAACCACCAGTCAAATGTCCAAGTACCATTATATAATGATAATACATAAAATATTGAAAATATCATCTTTACACTAATAAAATATCATTTGAAACTAGAAGTATTCATTTCAAGATATTGAAATATTTTATCTATTTAAAAAACCCTTTTCAATACAAAAACACCCAGAAAGGGATTATGGGGTTTATTTTCCTTTTGAAAACATTAAGGCTTTTAGAGGAAGCCAAATATAAAATAATTGTTATAGCGGCAAAGTCGTTGTTACCACATAGTTTAAAAACATTCCTTTTTGTTTTTAGTAAAATAATTTGTATAAAAAAGATTCCCTTTTAATGATATTAAATGTCAAAGATGTTTTTTATACACCGTATAAAAGACGGAGGTGTATGTTATAAAAATATGCCCTAAGGAAGGGAGATTGAGACAAAGTCCCTTACCTTGAGTCCAAATTGTCACATATGATCCTTATTATTCTTGAATAATAAAGTTAAGTTAATTTTTACTTACATTAGAACATTTTTCAAGTTTATTGTTCCTCTTATATTACATATAATTATGTTATAGAAATTACACAATTATTTAAGTTCATATCATTCATTTTGTCGATATTTAATACATGAGACAAAAATGAACTTATTTGATGTAAATTGTCCATGTGGTAAAAATTCCATCATCCAAAGAATATTATTCAGATTCAAATATCATATATATCCAGTATATATGTATTTATAATAGTCCATAACATTTGGAGATAAGAGATGAAATGCACCGTTCAAGTTGACAGTTGACCGTCCGTACACATGAACTCTACTTTCATTACCTTTTTATATTAATGGAATGAAAAATAAATGATACATAGGTATATTATAATTTAAGAATAATATTTATGTTATATATGTTACATAATTTCATTAAATCCATCCTTTATACATTCCATGTATGGCATGAATGAGTCATATCACTTTGAGGGGACGGTAGTCCGCACTTCCTCAAATTAAATTATCGTATTTACACATTATGGAAAGAATAAAGGTATGTTGTATAAAAATTACAGAAGAATAGAGAAAAAAATATAATATATATCATATAAAAATATAGTGCAATCATAATGGCCACCATGATAGGTGGTAGGATAAAATTGAACAATCATCATGTCGTGAGGCAGTAGTTTTCCTTACACAAAAAAATATGTTCGTATCCATTAGATGAAGGTGTGTGTAAATTAATTTTAAATACATATCATAAAAATATCCTAATATATATATGATATTTGTTATTTAGGTAATCATATAATAAAAAGAGCATAGGGAGTGGATAAGGAAAATAAAGGAAAGGAACTTGAGAGAATACATTGCCTCTAAATCAGGTAACTTCTTTTCATTTGAGCCCAAAAGGCTATCTTAAATTGCCTTCTACACATGGTAAGGATTCTAGGATGAATGAAGGAATTTTGGGAGCTTATATTGGTAGAATTTAGATGATCCAGGGGGCTTGAGAGCTGTAAGTAAGTGGGTAGAGGTGGTGCTATTTTATAAGAGGGAGGAAGGGTACTTTAGAAAAGCCTTGAAATATTATTTTATTAGAAAATTATTATAGATTTATAATAGTTACAAAGTGATATATTTCTATGATAATATGATAATTGGTCTAAATCCTCTCAACCAATGGGTTTTAGATATGTTTTGTTCTCAAAATTAACCTTATCTTTTAACTTTAACCCTTAGTTAAAAATATTAACTCTTACCATGTCTTCTTATATTTTTATAATATATGGTTAATATAGTTACCATAAAATTCTAAGTGAACAAAAAGTTGATAATTAATGACATTTTTTACATTATATATGTCTGTTGTCCAAATCTTATATTTTTTGGACTATTATATCATTTAATAAAATATTTTTTAAAAAAACTCATTTAAGTCAATTTTGACACTATTTATTAATGGATTTTTATTAAATTAATAACAACTTGATTCCTAAAAAAGGCATTAAATAAAATTTAATATGTAAATATCATCAATAAAATTCATGTATGGCATCAAAATGTTAAATTTAAATTTATTTTAATATTTATAATATCATTTATTTGAATCTTTCATTAACAAGGTAATCACTGCATCTTCATTGTGTCTTAAAAAACATTACTTATTTATTTTCTAAAAATTATAAATAAAATACAATTATAATGACTACTTACAGTCAAAGAGATCAGTTATATAACACTGTATTAAAATTGTTTTAGTAAAAGATACCTCTTTTGTTATATTTTTCTTTACTTTAAATTAATTCTTATAACATGACATTTTCACACCCTAGTGACTCCATCAGCTCCCAAAATTGACCCAAGGATGACCATGGTTGGAAATATATCATCCAAATGGATTAGGAAATGTGTTAGGTTAGTTTAATATTATTATAATATTATTTTTTACCCTTATTTACCAGATTTACCCTTTAACCGTGGTAAATAAAAATAATTAATGAAGTTACTATTCATAATGTCAAAAAATAAAATGTACATATTTAAAAAATTTGGACCTTCGTATTCCAAATATGGAATTAATTTTTCTAAATTCAAAAATACAATTGGAAGAAAATAATTAAGAAATAATTCTTATTGTCAAAACTAGATAGTGGGGTTCTAAAAAGTAAAAACTATCAAAAGATTGACAGGTTTTTATATCTAATTTAAATATGAAACTACTTCCAATGAAAATCATTGGATTAAATGATAAAAACGTAATCTAATTACACTCTAAAACCAATTAATTTCACAATATTACTATATAAATAAATGATACAAAAAGGAAGTTTTGAATTAAAATGTAGTATTTTTCTCTATTCATTAAAATATGATTTGTTTCAGACAAATTCCAAAAATTCATCCAAAGTAAATTTCGATGTTCCACATATATATAATTTTTTTTGTCAAATATAACATATAAAAGTAAAAATAACTATATTGTAAAAGGGTTCTTTATCAAAAGGTGGTAAAAAGACCTTATAAAAATATTAGAGTATTTTATACTTAAATTTGGGTTCTTTCTCATTTTAAGCCTCTAAAATTTATTGGATAAATGTAAAAATATTTAACAAAAATGTGTAATCATATTCTTGTTAGTTCTTTTCATTCCCACTAATACAACGACTATGCGTTAACTAATATTTACAATAATAATAATATTATTGTATTATTTTTTAGTATAACTCAACGTTGTGTGCAATGTAAGATTTCAGAGAAACCTGTTGTTGTGTGTCGGGTACACTATCATGAAAAGTATTCCCTTTAACGTAAAATTAATATATTATTCATAAATTTTAATATATATGAAAAAATATTATTCCATAAATACTTGGGTCATTATAGTCAATCCCTTAGATTTTAATATCTTCCTCATATTTACTCTCTCTATAAGTGAAGAGGTCACTAATAATGATTCTAATATATATTATCTATGTCCATCCTAAACCACCATGTGAATCTTGGAAAATTCGGACTTAAGCTTCCACTCGCTACTTTCCATATTAATTACTTGTGTCTGAATCATCCTACTCCAAGCCTTAATTATTGCATTTCCATTCCAAGGTATATAGGAATTATCGATGTCAAAAGATTATAATATCTCAACCAACCATCATTTGATATGATTCATTATATTATATTTTAAGTTATGCTGGAGTTTTTTTTGTCCTTATACACCACAAAATGCTCTCCCTGTAAATATTTCCTCTAATAGTACAAGGCAAGAACAATAACAGATAACCCTAGATAATGTAATAGGTAATTCCTCTTCTATGGACACACCCAATGAGACCTGTATGCCATGAATTTCTCCTCCATCTTAAATACTCCTAGCTAGATATTTGATACATTGCAATACACTATATAAATTTTACCCTATTGGACCGAATCATGTTCAGTGCTAATTCCAGTCTCCCTCTCATTTTTGAAAGGATATATCGCAGGATAATGACCATGATAACTTCATGCCCATCCTATTCAGGATCGTAATTGGTGATTCTAGGTTTGTGAATTCTGTAACCAATCACTATAAATATCCAGCTATCCCAAAGATACTGCATATGTCAAATATATTCTAGTGATGATCCAAGAAAACAATAACTCTAACCATATCTAGTTCAACAGATATTCCTCTCTCTGAGATAATATTAACCAACAAGTCATTCTTAAACATCAAAAATGGCACTTTTGGGTCATTTAATATAATTTATTCTCTCTCAGTGTATCCAATATGTTCTCAAGATGTTTTTAATGGTCGTGTTGAGTGTTATAATACAACAAGAATTGTCCATGAATACCAACAAAAATGAATCTAGATAATGGATAGAACAAATTGTTTATCAGTTCCTTGAAAACTACTTGTGCATTCGTGAGACCGAAATACATGATGAGATACTCATATAGACCATTCAATCCATGAAGATCTATAAAAGGTATGTCTAATGGTTGGAAACTCACCTTATAATAACCCAATCATAGATCAATATTTTAGAACACCCACGACCCTCAAAGAAGGTTGAAGAGATCATATATTCCGGGAAAGGGACATGAGTACGTATCCATCAACTGGTTTGAAATCTAGTAATCCACATATAAATAAAGGGTTCCATTCACCTTCAAAGAGATAAGTATTGTTGAACCCCACAGAGACGTACTAGTTTATATAAACCCATTTGATTCCATGTTCTCTAGTTACCTCTTGAGAACCTAAAACTCCATAGTAGCCATCCTATAATGAGGAATGGATACTGCTACATCTACAAGAATTAGATTAATGGAAGAATATATGTATCTAAAAGGAGATAGTCCTAGAAATTAATCCATAAAATATAACTAAAATTATCCACCGCTAGTGGGAAGTCCAGCTGATGTGTTCCCTAGTAGTCTAAATATAAAAGATCAATATAGGCTATATTCTGGCTCAGTCCAAGATGATCAGGTCCAGCTTGACACACCAAGAAATTTAGTTCATCATTGTGAATAAAAAGTCTTCCCTATGGTGATGTGAAAGTCCACTTCCAGTGATAAAATTCAATATAAGTATGATAGGGTACCAACTAGTCAATCCTGAGAATGACGTCAAAACTTTTCATCTTGAGGAAAAATACGTGAAATACAAAGTGACACCAACATACCTCAAGGGGATCCCCTGTAATAGAGTACACGCTCGGATCAAATCCCGAACAAAGTTGTGAGTTTCATCATAGTACATGAAAATTGAACATCAAAATCAATGATTTAAATAACATGTACCGATATAAAATAAATAGAACAACCTATATCAAAAATAGTAGATACTAATGTAGAGGTTAGTGTAATAATACCTCTAATTTAGAAGGTCCAAAAATATTCTCCTTAATTATCTATTGTACTGTATACCTATATCTTGAACCATGCCCCTTAGATATAACCTGGCTACCTTGAGTAGGTGCGACATACTATCATTGTATGTATAGTTTCTAGATACCTCGAATATGAACACCAAATTATATTGATCTTACAATCTCAGTCATGCTCCCTTGAAGAAAAAATGCTCTACACCCCGCTCCTGAACATGGAGTCAGTGCAGACCCAATCTCATTGACTGTGGGGGGAAAGTTCCTACAATGAATTTTTAGATGGACCATTCTTATGCTATTTTAACACTTTAATAGGTCTCTATCACACTATCTCCTTAGTTTTCCTTGCATCCCACAATAACGATAGAGAAAAAAACAACCATCACCCATATTCTAGATGGTATATCCCTCACAAGAGACCTCAATGCATCTCTTCCTTCCACCTATCATGGAACCACTAGGTGTAGAATTTGATTTACCCTACTATGTGCCCCTAGAATCCCTATGGTTACATTCAGTAATCAGTGTCCTATTTATTCTTTATTAGACAATATTAAGATAAGAAAGGTTCATCTCTAATCAAATGTTATACCTAAGACCATACCTGAATCACATAGATTTTGATACCTCATCACAAAAAAAAAATATTTTTGAAATTATAGAGCATTATAAAATGAGTAGAATAATCCTTGGCTAATAATTCACCATACTCCAAATGAATAAACTCTCTACATATATCATCCCATAACATCTCGAGATAAAAATAATCATAGAAGGCTATCTATAAATCCCTTAAATCTATAACTCGATAAAAATCCATGTGAGGAATCACTCCCCTTCATCAATTTATGAAATACCATAGAATATACCTAAATATATTAACATTCCTCCCATGAGGTATCTCGAGATGCTAAAAAATCAATAGAATGGACCCTAGCTTGGACTATACAGCATGTGGTCTACCATCCCCAAAAAACATGGGTAGATTGTAAAACCCCAAGATTTTATGAGATATATTCCTTTTTATTTCTTGGATGGATTATATTTTAAACTACACCAAGATTAGCTTGTACTATACGCAATACCGTATTAGCTTGCAGTATACACAACACTATTCTTGGCTCGTGTTACACACAATTTCAATATTGTTTTGTAGAAATTTTTCTACACAACATTAAGTATAAATTTTGTTTAATGTATAAATGAAATAAGATTTTATTATGTTATATGCAACACCAAAGGGAGCTAACACTACATGTAGCCCTGACTTGGCTTGCATTACACACAATCATGACCTTCCTCGATAGCATGTGTAGTACGCAATATAGGGTTTCACTAAACAACGATATATTATTGTAATATTATTATGAACTAGTAGTTATTAATAGTATTAACTAAATTTTGAATTTTATAAAATTATTATTCATCTTACACATTTTCTAGAACACAGTATGGGAACAAAATAAGTTTTTTGGGTAAAATTAGTATTTTTCAAAAAATGAGGTTTTGTCGCCATTTGATGACGCACCCACTTTAAATCTAGTTTTTGACATATTTATATGTTCAATTAGAAAAAATAAAATTCTTCATTTAAATCAGGATATAAAAATTTACTTTGGATAAATTTTTCATATTATTCTGATAACTTTCATATTTTAATGAGTAGTAAAAACACGCTATATTTTAATTAAAAAAAATTTCATCGTAAAAATTTATATGGATAAATTATAATATTTAATGGTTTTAAAGTATAAATATAATATATTTTTACCATTTAATATAATGTATTTCATTAGCATTGATTTTACATTGATTCATAGGTAAAATCATTTCAATCTTTTGCAATGTTTTAACTTTTAAAACTCGTTTTCTTAACAAAAGAATTAATTTTAAATTAAATTTTGCAACTTATGTGATTTGAATTTGGAAAAATGGATTAGATATTCAGAATCAGTAGGTCCAAATTATGTTAATTGTATAATTTTTATTTTTGGGCACTATGAATAGTAATGGCAGAAAATTTTATTTACCGTAGTTAAAGGTAAATAAGGTAGTTAAGGGTAAATATAATATTATAAAATTACCCAAAAACTTTTCTTACTATAATTTGATGATTATATTTTGTCATAAGTCATATTTGGGTCGAAATAGAATCCATTGGAACCCACTTGGATGTGATTAAGACCTTTAATTTATTTTATTTTAAAGAAAGTGAAATATGTCTAACTCAAACTTTAAGAATTAAAGTTTTTTTAATATAAGGTTAAAAAGAATATAAATTAGATTATAAATAATAATTTGAAAGATAAAATGTTTTTATTTTTTATGGTAATTTATTTTTAATTTTTAAGTGATATTTAATCACAGTAATATCTTATACATTAATGATGCTGAAATTATTTACTTAGTGAGAAATCAATAATACAGTTTTTATTAAAGTAATAATACCCATAAAAAGTCCCAAACACTTGATCAAAACCTATTGAATGAGTATATCTATACCATAATTATCCCAGGGAGGACTGTGGGACTATTTGGAGCTGTATAAAATAGATTGTGACAATTATATTATATTATTTTTAATAATGTCAAAGTTGTCACCTTCATAACTTGTTAAATATAACAACATAAATGTTATGATTTTAAGATGATAAATTCTAGTAAAAGTATTATTATTCATGGTAATATATTTATCCAAAAAATAAGTATATTAAATAAGTATACAAGATTTTTATTGTAATTATTTTATTAAGATAAATATCAAATAAATGGTTTTAAAAGTGTTAAAATAAATATTATATGAACTATTTAATGTTCTATACTAATTTATCAATGAATATGACTTGTTATGAATCTATTAAATATTTTGGATCGAATATATCTTATCTGTGGATTTTATTTAAATTCAAATAATTGAATAGTGTCAAAATTAACACTATTGATATTTTATAAAAATAATATATTATTAAATTGTTTAAAAATCAAAAAAATATTTAAAAATTACAAATTGAAAATTATATGGTCTAAAATGTTATAATTTATCTAATTACGGGAAATTAACAACACATAAGTAAGTATTTATAATAGTTTAATAATTATAATTGTATTACAACAAATAATTTTAAATAGATTAAATAAGGATAAATCAAATTGATAAGGTTTAAAATAAATTCCAAACATGTCTAAATTTTATTGGTTGATGAGATTACAACCCTATATCATCTCATCTTCTAATTTTAGTCATTTTGGTGGTTTTTATATTGGGTTTGAATTTATTATAAATTAATATTTCTTATGTTTCCAAAGGTGCCCCTATCCTCCCTTATAAAAGGGAACCACCTCCCTCTCCTCCTCACACAATTTTGAGCCTTAATGCTCGGCCAAACCCTACCCATTTATCTTATTAACATCCCTATTAACATACTAGAGGTCCTGGTCTTCTTCAAAGACCATGTTTGGTGCCCGAATAGGAGGTTAAGAGGAGGCACGTCGAAGAAGAGGTAATCTATTCTACCGATTCTTTCAAGTTTCTTTATTCTTATACTTCCTATTATTTAGTTGTTTCATTATAAAGTAATGAAATAAGTATATCTAATATACTGATATGTTATTATAAATATTAAACAACCACATTTCACCTTCTATCCATCCTACGGAAAATGAAATCACCGCACGTGAGTACGTACAGAACACCGTCTCCTCGCCTTGGTGTAATCTGTTTTTCCACCACCACCTTACTTGGGTGGGTATAATAGTGTAAAGAATAACTATATATGGTTATTATAACATCATACTGATTCTGAGATATTATATCATCCACTCCATGTCACGAACTAGGCCGGGTCGCCATCCGACCCGGCACCCGACCCGGTCCGTGGCAAGGCCCGAAGGGCATTCCGGATCCCCACGGGCTGGCAAAAGTGACCGGGTATCAAGATTAACAAGTGGGAACAGTTTTTCCCAAAATAAAAGACAGAAAAACAACCAACAAGATAAATAAACTGAAACTAAAAACAGAATACCAAACACACTTCTAAACTATAAGCTGGTTTAGGTCTACAATTTAGCTAAAAACCCAAAATGAACAACAACAATAATAGGGAACTAAACTCTAAATACAACCTCATGCAACATGACAAGTTGCATCCCCAAGCTACCAACACCATCTGCACATGAAGACCAATAGTAAACAGAACCACAATCGCTGAGCACGAAGTCACAACCTATAGTGCAAAAGAAATAGAATCTATATACACCCAAGGGTGTATGTAGGGTGTGAGCTAAAAGCCGAGTAGGATGCCACCGAGAAAAGGTTCCACACATAATTATTAAAAGACAAATACATTTTCAATTTAACAGAATAAAAATAAATAAGTTTTTAAAGAATTTTAATGAAAATGGGTTTTAAGGGGAAACCTCTCTAAAAGGAAAACAACTTAAATTAAATTACACACACGCACACAGACCCACGCATGCACGCACACACACAGACGCACGCACACACGTACACACGCACACACACTTTTCTTGGTAACCCCAACATCACACCATGTGCCGATGGTGAGCAGAAAGCAGAGGAAGAGCACAATACATGGGAGAGACCCTAAAGATACTAGCGAGTAGTGGGACCCTAGAACCTCACGTCTCGGTGAACCATATCACACATTCCCATGCACGAGCCACTATTAGGGAAACACCTACCATAGTGGTCTCCAGTTAGCATCCAATGTTTAGTTAGTGTTGTAAGCGTCAATCCCACTAAGTGAAACTGGGCCGAGGCCACTCCCGTATCACTAGCACGCTAGTCTACTCTGCCCACCTAGTACCCAGGATTCTCGTTTGTGCTCAAGTAATTCAAAGTCCATGCCACATGTCATAATCATACACTCAAACCAAGAAAGATATCACGCACACCAAAAACCACCATTCGCACACACAAAATCCATTTTAAATAATACGCACACTAAAATGTTCCAAAACTCAATATGCATTTCTTATACAACCAATTAAAACAACTTGCATCCTTAATAACAATTTAACAAAACGTTTATGATTTTTAATAAACAAATTTTGAATATTAGAGCATTAATTTACAGAAAAAACCAACCAAACCTTCTTTCGTAACCAAACACACACAACGCCACATCAAGAGTTCAATCCACACCACTTACACCAATTAAAAAGAGACAATTTCAGTAGTTTAACACAAGTGCTAACTAACGATGCAATAATGTTTTCACTGATGGTAAATTTGGTTTTATTTAAAAATCCACTTTAGAACCAAACACACGACGTAATATTATCGAAACATGATTTGCACCGCAAATTTCATTTAATTAAAAATATAACAATTTATAAAACACTAAACCAGCTTGAGATGGGTTTCCAGAAAATCACACTAATATCACAAAAACACATTAATAACAAATCAATGCATATGAGATCTCAAGAGAATAAAATAAGACCACTTCGCACCC
This sequence comes from Viscum album, assembly GCA_963277665.1. NCBI lineage: Eukaryota > Viridiplantae > Streptophyta > Magnoliopsida > Santalales > Viscaceae > Viscum > Viscum album. The sequence continues at coordinate 66,176,872 of OY728127.1, read as the reverse complement.
AGAAAACTAACTAAATAATATGCCGAATCAATTAAACACACAAATAAATTCATCAAACAATAATTATGAGCGGAACCACCAACCTCGGTGTGGTGGACTTCAAAAATATGGTGCGCAAGGATTGTCGCACACAACCCGCAACTCAAACATACCATAATTGACCATAAATCAATCAATTAAACCAACAACATCAAGAATCTACCCTAAAATCGGACATATACTTGCTGAAAAAAACAAAACCCAAAAGGAGAAGGACAACAAGACAAAAAGGCTTAACCGAAGGGGGTTGGCTGAGGAGAGCAGGGGTAGGAGCACTGGTCAGCGCGTGAGCAGGGGGGTGCGCACCGGACTAACCCGTAGCCAGTAGGGGAGCCGCGCAGCGAGGCTGCGCCGGAAGGGCTACTGGCAGGGGTCGGGATGGGGTTCACTGTACCAGGTGAGGGGGAGATGCCGGTGGGGGTCACAACGGGAGCAGGGAGTGGAGGCCATTGCACAAGGTGGAGGGCGCCGCCAAACAAGATATGGGTGGCGGCGCGAGCAACCGGCTGGGAGGGAGTTCGGGGCGCTGGAGGGTGCTGGTCCGGCGGAAGATGTGGAAGGGGAAGGGCAGGGAGAGAAGGGAAATGGGAGGGGGTGCGATAGGGTTTTGCATACAAGGGAGATCTGATGGAATTTGGGAGAAACAAAGGAGGGAAAAAAATAAAGAGAAAAAAGAATAAAATAAAAATAAAACTAAATAAAAACTAAAAAGAAGCTCAAAACCAATAATAACAACAATAATAATATTAAACTAAAACTAACAATAAAAATAATTGTTGGAGTAATAATAATAACATAAATAAATTTATCATCCTTAGTACTAATAATAATAATAATAAAACTAAAGCAATAATAATAATTTTAATAATATTCATAATAACATAATTAAAACGTTAATAATAATAATAATAATAATAATAATAATAATAATCTTAATAATAATAATAATAATATTATTAGGACTTGTAATTCATTTTATTCTTCCCATTCTATTTTCTGCTAATTACATTATTCTTCTAATTAAATTTTATTTCTTTATCAATATTTTTTTTATTTAATTAGTTGCATGCCAAGAAGGAGTGCGGAGCACCGAGCGAGGCCGCACAATGACCCAAGAAAGGTCGCGTTGTTTCGACAGTGGTGCGCTGAACACCGTAAATTCCAAAAAGTGTGTTTCTAAATTAGAACATAGAAATTTTAAGTTGGGCCGCGACCCGAACTATCTGATTCCCAATAAAAATCATGAAGATATTTTTTTTGAAATGGTGGGTGTGACAATTCTCCCCACCATAATGCTTTCCATCCCTGGAAAGCCCCAACTAGAACCAAACCCCAAAGCATAAAACCACACTCCCTTAAGGTTCAAAAGGGGATCTCCACAAACATCAAGCAAAGAGAGGAGAAAAGCATCGTGTTCAGAGAATGTGACTCAAATGACAACCTCAAGGAATGCGCAAAAAGACTTTTTGATATGTTTTTCCCTCCCAAAAGAGCAAGAACGCCTCTAGTTGACTAAACATGGAAAACGACTCTCATACCCGTGGAAACCAACCTCACAAGATGAAACAACTCAACCATTGTTAAACAAAAACCACACCATTTGGTTAGAATGAACAAACAAGGTTAAATCACATCTGAGGAACACTCTTATCACTTATCATCAAGCCATATTTAAAAACAGAAGCAATAAATCAATATGGGGAGGCCCACAGGGCTCCCCACCATTAGGAACTCACTAGAACTCTAGACGAGACTGGAAAACTGACATGGGGTGGTTCGGGCGGACTCCCCACCATTAAGAACCTACTATTACCCAAGATAGGGTTGGAGAATCGACATGAGGAGGTCCAAATGGACTCCCCACCATTAAAGTAAAGTACATCATCAATTCATTCCAGATACATTTGTGCGAGATCCAATGTGGGTCTCCCCGCCATTGGAACTAACAGCAGATGCAAAACTTTAGAAATTTTCTGACAGGGACCAAGCACCCTACCACAAGGGGCGGGGAGGGTCGAGCCCCACTACCGGGCGTCAAACCCACAACCTGAGACAAACTAACATCTTCAAATCCCTAGACGAGTACCATTCCAATTTGAGACCAACCTACCAAACATATCCCATAAGGACCACAAAAGAAGATTACCTTTGGTGGGGAGCAACTCTTGAGACTTTAAGATAATGAGACGACCACACCTCCTTATATCCACATGAAGCCTCACGCACCCAATCGGGTTATTCAGAATGGAATAACTATAGAAAACCATTTAAGATGCTTTCACTTCCAGCATCGATGACAGAAATAAAGTCAGGGTCCCATACACTCTCGGGGTTCCTAACCACGTGCCAGATTCACTATGAGGCCTATGGGTGGAGCCCTGTTGTTTGAAGCATCTTCTACCTCATAGTCAGGCATGAGAGACTCCCGACCACAGTAGCCTCATACGACTGGGTTTTCCAAACTATTAGCCTAACAAGAACCTTTTCTTAAACGAAATAAACCAAAGACGAGATGTTATTTAGAACAATAGACCACACCAACAACTTAGGCTTTCTTCCACCTTTTCCCCACTAGAATCTCCTTTACCACTTCCAAACAACCGTTGACTATCAAAGGGACCTCACGCTGCAAGACGTCACCAAACCTGACCCTTGCGGCCGATGAAAGCACTACAGGCCTTTCAGGACTTCAGTCAGCACCGATAACAACAAACCACCTTCAACCTTCCTTGCTATAATCCTTTCACCACTTCCAGGGGAACCTTTAGACGCAAAAGGGTCAAACCTCATATTCGATGACTCAGACGACTCAAATAGACCAAAACTCCCTTCAACTACCCCCGTGTTTGTCATCTCGCTGCGAGAGGATCCAATCACCGAAAAGAAAAATAGATTGACATAGCAATGTCACCAAAAGGGATAGTCCTTACTTTAATCAACTAGGTGGTTGGCCAACGATGAATTACCGATGGATGCACGTCAGACGCACATTAACTCTTTATTGGGGCATACACTATCCAAGAAGGAGAACCGTAGACCCAATCAAACTGGTCCAATGGTCAAGATATACCACAAGAAAACACCAAACGTGTTGGGGGAACCACTGTAAGGGCTCCCCGATGTACTTTTAGAAAGAATTAACTAGTTACATTCTTGTGTACTAACTTAAAAATAAGAATTCAAACTTGGGACACAAATCATTCAAAAAGGATCCTCGGCTCAAAATGACTCACATCTGACATTTCTAAAACAGAAGGACACGCCACACAAACACCGTTTACTAAAACACCAAATTTTTTCTTTAACAAAACATTTTGAAAATAAGAAAACCTAGTGGGTTGAACAAACACCAATGGCATCCCATGAGCCTCACACATTCATGTTCTCGTGCCGCACTAGAACCCACCTCATGTCCATCCAAGAACTCATCCGCTCGTGCCATTAACCATTTCCATTTTCGCATACACTCATGCATGTGGTTTCCCATGAGAGCGCCAAGGATCAAAACCAAACCTTTCCATTTTTCAAAACCAAAACATCCAACCCACACTTTTCAAACCTCACACACCATTTCATTTTTAAATTACTTCATTTGAAAACATTTTCCAAGACCAAAAAATTTTTACTTAAAAACCAAATTTCCACGAATCCAAAACAAAGAGATGAAAAATGACGCAAGAGAAAACTTGTGTCAGCGGGTGACTGGAACGTATGGTCGGAAGCCATACGCCAGTCACGCCACTGCCACGTAGGGTATTCTAGGACAGCATCCCCGGCTCCACATGGCTTGCCAGACCCAGCGAGCTCAATAGGACCACTGACCTTACCCCTTTTCATTTCCATTAGACAAGATTATCCGCAAGGGACAAAAACTCGGACAGACCACAACATACTTTGGTAACTCGAGTCCCGTCACGAGGTGTGCTGGCCAAGAACATTGCTCGTTGCTAGAACGTCGAGTTCCAACAACCTTAATTTTGGTCTACTCTGACTCTATCTCAAAAGAAAACGACCCAAGAGAGCAAACCTGCCCCTCTGATACCATTTTTTCACGAACCAGGCCGGGTCTCCATCTGACCAGGGGCCCGACCCGGTCTGCGGCATGGCCCGAAGGGCGTTCCAGATCCCCACGGGCTGGAACAAGTGACTGGGTATCAAGATTAACAAGTGGGAACTGTTTTAACCGAAATAAAAGATAGAAAAACAACCAACAAGATAAATAACTGAAACTGAAAATAGACTACCAAACACAATTCTAAACTATAAACAGGTTTTGGTCTACAATTCAGTTAAAAACCCAAAATGAACAACAAAAATAATAGAGAACTAAACTCCAAATACACCCTCATTCAACATGAGAAGTTGCATCCCCAAGCTACAAACACCATCTGCACACGAAGACCAACAGCAACCAGAACCACCATCGCTGAGCACGAAGTCACAACCTGGAGTGAAAAAGAAACAGAATCTACATACACCCAAGGTTGTATGTAGGGTGTGAGCTAAAAGCCTAGTAGAATGCCACCGAGAAAAGGTTCCACACATAATTATTAAAAGAAAAATACATTATCAATTTAACAGAATAAAAATAAATAAATGTTTAAATAATTTTAATGAAAATGGGTTTTAAGGGGAAACTTCTCTAAAAGGAAAACAACTTAAATTAACTTACACACATGCACACACACCCACACACACACGCACACACACAGATGCACACACACACGAACACAGGCACACACACTTTTCTTAGTAACCGCAATGTCACACCGTGTGCCGATGGTGAGCAGAAAGTAGCGGAAGAGCACAATACATGGGAGGGACCCTAAAGATACTAGTGAGAAGTGGGACCCTAGAACCTCACGTCTCGGTGAACCATATCACACATTCCCTTGCACGAGCCAATGGTAAGGAAACACCTCCTACCATAGTGGTCTCCAGTCATCATCCAATGTCTAGTTAGTGTTGTAAGCGTCAATCCTACTAAGTGAAACTGGGCCGAGGCCACTCTCGTATCACTAGCACGCTAGTCTAGTCCACCCACCTAGTAACCAGGCTTCCCGTTTGTGCTCAAGTAATTCAAAGTTCATGCCACATGTCATAATCATACACTCAAACCAAGAAAGACATTAGGCACACCGAAAACCACCATTCGCACACACAAAATCCATTTGAAATAAAACGCACACTAAAATGTTCCAAAACTCAATCTACATTTCTTACACAACCAATTAAAATAACTTGTATCCTTAATAAATATTTAATAAAACATTTAAGATTTTTAATAAATTTTTTTTGAAGACCAGAGCATGAATTTACCCACAAAACCAACCAAACCTTCTTTTGTAACCAAACACACACAATGCCACATCAAGAGTTCAATCCACACTACTTACATCAATTAAAAAGAGATTGTTTTAGTAGTTTAACACAAGTGTTAAAAAACGATGCAATAACGTTTTCACTAATGGTAAATTTGGTTTCATTTAAAAAGCCACTTTAGAACCAAACACACGACGTAATATTATCGAAACATGATTTAAAACACAAATGTCATTTATTTAAAAATTTAACAATTTATAAAACACTAGACCAGCATGACATGGGTTTCCAGAAAATCACACTAATATCACAAAAACACATTAATAACAAATCAATGCATATGAGATCTCAAGAGAATATAATAAGACCACTTTGCACCCTGCAAACTAACTAAATAATATGCTTAATTAATTAAACATGCAAATAAATTCATCAAACAATAATTATGAGCGGAACCACCTACCTCGGTGTGGCAGACTTCCCAAATATGGTGCACAAGGATCGTCACACACCAACCGAAACTAAAAAAAACCAAAATTGACCCTAAATCAATTAAATAAACCAACAACATCAAGAATCTACCCTAAAATCGAACATATACTCACTGGAAAAAAACACAACCAAAACTCAAAAGGAAAAGGAAAACAAGAGAAAAAGGCTTAACTGAAGGGGGTCGGCCGAGGAGAGCAAGGGCAGGCACACTAGTCAGTGCCTGAGCAGGGGGGTGTGCGCCAGACTATCCAGCGACCCATAGGGGACCCGCGCTGGGAGGCTGCACCAGAAGGGCTACCGGCAGGGGTCGGGATGGGGTTCACCAAACTAGGCGAGGGGGAGATACCGGTGGGGGTCACGATGGGAGCGGGGAGCGGAGCCTATTGCAGAAGGTGGAGGGCACCGCCGAACAGGAGTTTGGCGATAGCACGAGCAGCCGACCAGGAGGGAGTGCGGGGCACCGAAGGGTGATGGTCTGGCAGACGATGCGGAAGGAGAAGGGCAGGGAGAAGAGGGAAATGGGAGGGGGTGCACTAGGGTTTTGCGCATAAGGGAGATCCGACAGGATTTGGGAGAAATAAGGGAGGGAAAAAAATAAAGAGAAAAAAGAATAAAAGAAAACGAAAACTAAATAAAAACTAAAAACAAACTCAAAACCAATAATAATAACAATAATAATATTAAACTAAAACTAACAATAAAAATAATAGTTGGAGTAATAATAATAACATAAATAAAATTTCCATCCTTAGAACTAATAATAATAATAATAAAACTAAATAAATAATAATAATTTAAATAAAATTCATAATAACTTAATTAAAACGTTAATAGATATAATAATAATAATAATAATAATCTTAATAATAATATTATTATTATTATTAAGACTCATAATTCATTTTATTTTTCCCATTCTATTTCTGCGCTAACTACATTATTCATCTAATTAAATTTTATTTCTTTATCAATAATTATTTTTATTTAATTATTTTCATGCCAAGAAGGCATACAGAGCACCAAGTGAGTCTGCGCAGTGACCCTAGCAAGGTTGCGCGGTTTCGACAGCGGCACGCTGAACACCGTAAAGGCCAAAAAGTGCGTTTCAAAATTAGAACATAGAAATTTCAAGTTGGGCCTCGACCCAAACTATCCGATTCCCAATAAAAATAATTAAGATAATTTTTTTTGAAATGGCAGGTGTGACACTCCAATTCCATTCAACAATTTTGTTAACGATATCATTACTCGTGCATACGTACAGATTACTGTCTCCACGACGTGATGAGATTCATTCTCCAAATTAACCATTCAAGAATGATTATAAAGTATATATAATGAATAATAATGATATATATGACATAATAATGTTACTATATTTATGTATATATTTATATATATCATCTACATACTTCCATTCAAGTCAATAAGGAAAGGAAAATAGCGTTCATGCGTACGTACGACCTACCGTCTCCATGAACGGTGTGTTTCATTTCATTTATATATATTATATATATATAATGAATATATATGATATATAAATAATGTTTTACATTCTTGAAATAAGTAAATCATGATATAAGTAATAATAATATCAAAAACAACAAGTCCAAACACGTACGATTTTACCCAAAACGCTGCCTTAACATGGAATTGATGAAAGAACAGGTAATATAAAGTCATAAGTGAATCATATATTATATCATAAATATTTTTATGGTTCTATAACACTTAATAATATGTTTAAACCCACTATACAGGAGTTTCAGACACGTACAGAAGAAATTGGACCTAAGGTAAGAGATAATAATTCCAATCTCATTCTTATCAGAGATTGTTTATTCGTAAGTATTTACTGGGGTTATCTTTATCATCCATTTCCATGTTTTATCAAAATGTTTTCATAAAATGTTTACTATTCTTCCATGTAAGTTTAAATTCATTTTTACCATTTGTCGATTTTTACCACAAGGTATGGAAGGAGCCTTTATTTTGTTTACCATATGAGGTACTTTTTGACTTTACCGGCAAAAGTACGAGAAGAATGCTTTTTTTAACTTATACAGCATGAACGGATTTTTATGGTTTCATAACACATAAGTTTTATGAATAACTATCTACAAGTTTTCATGATTATATTCAACAAAATACTCCTATTTTAATAGTGAATGTAATTTTGTGAAAATAAAATGATTTTGAAGAAGAAATGATATTTTCCTCAAGAATTCATTTCAAGTGTTTTGTCAAAACTATTTCCATCTAAGATGACATTATTTAGTATGATTATGTTTCAAGTATAATGTCTCTATTATTTACATGGTTTGATTCTTCTTATGATGAAATGATATCCATTTGTTTTATATGGATTAAGTTTTGATGAGATGATGTTTATGAAACCCATTTTATTCTTTGAGTATTGATGAATGAATTATGTTTATTTTGTGGCACACGAAAGAATGATTTCATTATGAGATGGGTGGGACCTATATCTCCCTCCAATTCATTGGGTAATGATTTATATTTCATTAGATAGACATGGCTAGAATGGAAAGTTAATATGGTTCAGTGATACAGGACTGGAACGAGGAGTGAACTCAATTCAGTAAGGGACATTGTCCACTATAATGGTCTTTGCAGCAATTCCTTGGCTACTATGGAAATCATAACATGTGCTTAATGGTTTCCACAATTACATGTTTTATTCCCATGCTATTTTATCACGGTTAATGTTCCTTTTAGATCTATGCCTTATGCACTGCCAAGATTTATGTCATTACTCGTGATTTTGATGTTTTATGTTCATGTTATTACGTTTAAATGTTTAGGGATTATTTTATGTTCTCCATGTTTACCCTTAATAAGCTTTTGAGATCACCATTTTTATGTTTTCTTTTTACGAGGATATAAAGAAAGGTTTTAGGTAAGAAAACCAAAGGGGAAGTTCTTTATGGGAGATGTTGAATATCTTTCACCATGATTAGAAGATTACGTTCCAAGTTTCCAAAGACACTAAACTAATACGGTCTTTAGGATTCTGTTTTTGTAATGTATTAAGTATTCCGAAAAAGTAATGTAATGTCTATGGATGTCAAGTATGGGTATATATAGTTGGTATCAGATTGAAAGATTAGTTAACCTTTGGAAACTAGGATGTGAAAACTTTAGTGAAATCCCAAGAGATATTTCTAAGGTATGTCTAGGGATGACTCTAAGGTTAAGTATACGTATAGGTTATCGTCCTAGAATTATGGTAACGATCATAGAATTAAACCTAAGATGTTATATATTGAAGGTACTCCCCCTTTATAATGTTGTTTTCCTAGCATGATTTTTGCCTCTCACACTATTCTTTTTGGGTTTTTGAAAATGGCTGGAAACAGGAAGATTCACGATAATGGAGGATATGATAGACAATGGAATGATATTATTCATGAGAAACCAAATGAAATTGGATTTGGAAGTCTAAACATTGTTAGTATTCCTAATCACCAATCTCATAATATGATCAATAATCACAACTTTGGTAAGTATCCCGAGTCAGCTAATATAAGAAAGATGGAGTTTCATGATGATCATAGAGGAAAGAAAGTTCAATTCCCCTCATGTAAATCATGTGGAAAGAGGCATGAGGGAGAATGTATCAAAGGAACTTGAATATGATTTGGATGTGTAAAATAAGGACATAAAGCCAGTAATTGCAGAGGAAAAGGTTATGCTAACATAATGGACAAGGAAATGGTATTTCTAAAACATCAACCAAGGTTAAATGTTTTAAATGTGGAATGTATGAGCATTAGGAAAACCAATGCCCTAAGGTAAAGTGTCATGAAGAGAATCATCATGGTCATATGGGTAGTATTTATGTTGATGATGACGAAGAGACTACAAATGATATATGAGATGAAAGAAGTGTTGAGGAATAAAATGATGAATCTTGGTCAATGGTTTGAAAAGGTAGTGAAATGATTGCATGTTTATCAAGAATAATGTATGGTACTATAGAATAATGAAAAATCTAAGAATTGTTACACTGTTGTATTTCCTTGAGTATTTGAATGTATATGATGAATGGTACCTGTAACCATGAAATGTGATGGAAATATTTTTAGAAAGAAGATGATATGAAAATAATAAAGGGATAAGGAGAAAATAACATGTTTTATAGTATTATTGAGCTCTGGACTGATGTAAGGAAAATGTGATATCATGGTTTGAGTATATAGAAATTTTGGGATTTTGGTATGTGGAACAAGTTACCTTTTGAAAGCATCCATGTTTTCACTAAGGTTCTATGGTAATTTATGTTTTAAGAGAATACATGATTAAGGTATTCACATGTATAGAATGTGATAAACAAGATATATCTTATGATATATGGGGGATAAATGATGGTATTCATGTTCTTGTTATGTGACATTTCCAGTAATCATTTTCTTTATACTATGAAAATGGACACGTGTATTTTGGATAAGCCTGATGATTTGAAATGGATTAAGCTGAACATCAGATATTATTTTTGAAAGATAGAACTTTTTTTCGATATTATTTCTGGAATGTTATAATAGTGTAGTTTTAGAAAAAAGGAAAACCTGCAGGACGGGTGACAAACCATCGTGTCAGACAAGGTTGTGGGAATATAACCCACAACCAAAGTGTGATAGGCCTTTTCGCCTACCACTGGCCTACAGGAAGTCCCTGTTTTGTAGAAATTAGTTTTATTTAATTAAGCAGTATGATCGTTGAAGTATGAGTCCATTTTTGGAATCATTTACGGTTAATCTCACCATAGATGGACTTATGTATGTTTAATAACTTTTTCTAACTTTTTGAGACAGATGGAATAACCTATCATTCTATTGCATGATCTACTAATATTTTAAGAAGGAAAAATTCAACTTCATTTCTTTAAATAATAGATAAAGTGGAAACTGTTCATGGAATGACCAACGATGATATTACACTGAAATCAAGTAAGTATTTCTCCTTGTGCAAAAATTTATCAACATTAGAGAAATGATCTTGAAAACCAAAAATGTTGTCCTAGTGCCCTCATATCTGATGAATCAGATGGTACCTTAGATCATAGCTAATTTATGGCTTTGTGATTGTGGGATTTTTCATAGCCATGTTATCTACCACTCTCCATCTAAACATGATGGTTAGATTTCTCTTACATATCCATATTTTCACCTATGTTCTCCTATGTGGAAACCCATTGATGAGTTAATTTTGGTAAACAGTACGTTTCATACTTCAGTTTTTAAAATTAAGTTTTAGTATTCCTTTTTATTATGTGGGTTTCTATGAAAGAAACATTCAAGTAGTAAATGATTTATAACCCCGACGAATTTCGAGGGCGAAATTCATTTTAAGGGGGGGTAGAATGTAACACCCCAATATTTTATGAGATATATTAATTTTAATTTCATTGATGTATTCTATTTTACACTACACAAGGATTATCTTGTACTATACGCAACACTATATTAGCTTGCAGTATATGCAACACTATTCCTGGCTCGTACTACACAGAATTTCAAGTTCGTTTTGTAGAAATTATTCTACACAAAATTAAGTATAGATTTTGTTTAATGTATAAACGAAATAAGTTCTGGTTATTTTATATGCAACACCAAAGGGAGCTTCCACTACACGCATCCCTGACTTGGCTTGCATTACACGCGATCACGACCTTCCTCGATTGCGTGTGTAACACACAATACCGAGTTTCACTATATAACGATATATCATTATAATATTATTATGAACTAGATTTTATGAATAGTATTAAATAAAATTTTAATTTTATAACATTATTATTCATCTTACACATTTTATAGTACATGGTATGAGAACAATATAAATTTTTCGGGTAAAATAAGTATTTTTCAAAAAATGCAGTTTTTACACCTTTTCATGGCCCACCCACTTTAAATATAATTTTTGACATGTTTATAAGTTCAATTTGACAAAATAAAATTATTCTTTTGGATCATGATATAATAATTTACTTTGGATACAATTTTCATATTATTCTGATAACTTTCATATTTTAATGAATAGTAAAAACACGTTATATTTTAATTAAAAACAACTTTTTTCATTATAATAATATATATGGTTAAATTATAATATTGAATGGTTTTAAAGAATAAATAGAATATATTTTTACCATTTAATATAATTTATGTCATTTTCATTGATTTTACATTGAATTCATAGGTAAAATCATTTCAATCTTTTGCAATGTTTTAACTCTTAAAACGCGTTTTCTTAACAACGAGATTAATTTTAAATTAAATTCTGCAACTTATGTGATTAAAATTTAGAAAAATGGATTCCATATTTGGAATTAGTCAGTCCAAATTGGTTAATAAGCTACTTTTTATTATTGGTCACTATAAATAGTAACTACAGTAAATTTTATTTACCGTAGTTTAAGGTAGATTGGGTAATTAAGGGTAAATATAATATTATAAAATTATCATAACAATTGTCTTAATATATTTGGATGATTATATTTTGTCTTAAGGCATATTTGGGTCGATATATAATCCATTGGAACCCACTTGGATGTGATTAAGACCTTCAATTTATTTTATTTTAAAGAAAGTGAAATATGTCTCACTCAAAATTTAATAATTAAAGTATTCTTAATATAAGGTTATAGAGAATATAAATTCGATTATAAAAACTGATTTGAAATATAAAACGTTTTTATTTGTTATGGTAATTTATTTGTAATTTTTAAGTGATATTTAATTACCTTAATAGCTTATACATTAATGATGCTGAAATTATTTACTTAGTGGGAAATCAATAATATAGTTTTTATTAAAGTAATAACACCCATCAAAAGGCTCAAAAACTTGACCAAAACCTATTGGTCGAGTATATATAGACCATAATCATCCAAGGGACTACTTTTGGACCATTTGGAGCCGTATAAAAGATATTATGACATTTTTATTATTTTATTTTTAATAATGTCAAAGTCTTCACCTTCATAACTTAATAAATATAACAATTTAAATGTTGTGATTTTAAGATTATATATTAAAGTAAAAGTATTATTATGAAAGGTAATATATTTATATTCATAATTAGATCTTATTTTTAATTTTTATGAAACAAATATGTATATTAAATAATTATACAAAAATGATATAGTAATTGTTTTATTAAGAGAAATATCAAATAAATGGTTTTAAAAATATAAAAATAAATACTATAAAAACTTTTTAATGTTATCCACTAATTTTATAGATTAATATGACATGTTATGAATCTATTAAATATTTTTTATCAAATATATCTTCTCTTTGGATTTTATTTAAATTCAAATAATTGAATAGTGTCAAAATTGACACTATTGATATTTTATAAAAATAACATATTATTAAATTGTTTAAAAATCACAAAAATATTTAAAAATTAAAAATTGAAAATTAAATGGTCTAAAATGTAATAATTGATCTAATTATGGATTATTCACAACACAAAGTAAGTATTTATAACAATTTAAAAATTATAATTGTATTACCACAAATAAATTTAAATAGATTAAATGAGGATAAATAAAATTGATAAGGTTTAAAATAAATTCCAAACATGTATAAATTTTATTGGTTAATGATATTACAACCCTATCTCATCTCATCTTATAATTTGAGTCATTTTGGATGTTTTTAACTGGGGTTTGAATTTATTATAAATTAAAATTTCTAATGTTTCCAAAGGTGCCCCTCTCCTCCCTTATAAAAGGGCACATCCTCCCTCTCCTCCTCACACAATTTTGAGCCTTAATGCTCAGGAAAAACCTACCCAGTTCTTTTATACACTTCCCTAGAAACATACTATAGGTCCTGATCTTCTTCAAAGACAAACTTTAGTGCCATTAGTGGAGGTTAAGTGGAGGCGCGTTGAAGAAGAGGTAATCTCTTCTACCGATTCTTTCAAGTCTCTTTATTCTTATACTTATTATTATTTAGTTTTTTAATTATAAATTAATTACATAAGTATAAATAATATACTAATATGTTATTATAAATATGAAACAACCCCATTTAACCTTCTATCCATCCTACAGAAAATGAAATCACCGCACATGCGTACATACGGAATACCGTCTCCACACCATTGTGTAATATGTTTTTCCACCACCACCTTAATTGGATGGGTATAATGGTATAAATAGTTATATATGTGACATAATAATGCTACTGGATCTATTTATATGTATATATGTCATCTACTTACTTCCATTCAAGTCAATAAGGAAAGGAAAATAGCGTTCATTCATACGTAGGACCTACTGTCTCCATGAACGGTTTGTTTCAATTCATTTATCTATATATTAAATGTATATATAATGAATATATATGATATATTAATCATGTTTTTCATTCTGGAAGTAAGTAAATCATGATATATGTAATAATAATATCAATAACAACAAGTCCAAACCTGTACGATTTTACCCAAAACGTTGCCTTAACATGGAATTGACAAAAGAACGAGTAATATAAAGTCATAAGTGAATCATATATGATATCATTAATATTATTATGGTTCTGTTACCAGTTAATAATATGTTCAAATCCACTATATAGGAGTTTCAGACATGTACGGAAGAAATTGGACCTAAAGTAAGGGATAATTATTCCAATCTCATTCTTATCTGAGATTGTTTATTCATAAGTATTTACTGGGGTTATGTTTATCATCCATTCCCATGTTTTCTCAAAATGTTTTTATAAAATTTTTAATATTCTTCCCTGTAAATTTAAATTCATTTTTACCTTTTTTGACTTTTACCACAAGGTATTGATGGAATCTTTCTTTTGTTTACCATACAAGGTACTTTTTGACTTTTCTGGCAAAAGTACGAGGAGAATTATTTTTTTTGACTTATTCATCATGAACAGATTTTTTCGTTTTAATAACACCAAATTTTTATGAATCCTTATCTATAAGTTTTCATGATTATTTTCAACAAAATCCTTTATTTTGTTTACCATATGAGGTACTTTTTGACTTTACTGGAAAAAGTACGAGAAGAATTCTTTTTTAACTTATACAGCATGAATGGATTTTTATGGTTTCATAAAACATAATTTTTATGAAGAACTATCTACAAGTTTTCATGATTATATTCAAAAAAATCCTTTTATTTTAATAGTGATTCGAATTTTGTGAAAATAAAATGATTTTTAAAAAGAAAGGATATTTTCCTCAAGAATTCACTTCAAGTGTTTTGTCAAAACTATTTTCCATCTAAGATGAAATTATTTAGTATGATTATGTTTCAAGTATAATGTCTCTATTATTTATATGGTTTGATTCTTCTTATTATGAAATTATATCGATTTGTTTTATATGGATTATGTTATTATGGGATGATGTTTATGAAACCCGTTTTATTCTTTTTGTTATGATGAATGAATTATGTTTATTTTGTGGCACACGTAAGAATGATTTCATTATGAGATGGGTGGGACCTATATCTATCTCTAATTCTTTGGGTAACGATTTATATCTCATGAGATAGACATGGCTGCAACGACAAGTTAATTTGGTTTAGTGATACAGGACGGGAATGAGGAGTGAACTAGATTCAGTAAGGGACTTTGTCCACTATGATGGTCTTGGAAGCAATGCCTTGGCTACTATGGAAATCATAACATGTGCTTAATGGTTCCCACAATTACATGTTTTATTCAAATTCTATTTTATCATGGTTAATTTTCCTTTTTGATCTATTCCTTATGCACAAAAAAGATTTATGTCATTACTCCTGATTTTGATGTTTTATGTTCATGTTCTTACATTCAAATTTTTAGGGATTGTTTTATGTTCTCCATGTTTAACCTTACTGAGCATTTGAGCTCACCATTTTTATGTTTTCTTTTCCCCAGGATATAAAGAAAGGTTTTAGGTAAGAAAACCAAAGGGGAAGATCTTTATGGGTGATGTTGAAGATATTTCACCATGATTAGAAGATTATCTTCCGAGTTTCCAAAGACATTAAACTAATACGGTCTTTGGGCGTCTGTTTTTCTAATATATTGAGTATTTCGCAAAAGTAATGTAATGTCAATTTACGTCACGTATGGGTCTCTACATAGATGCTACTGTTGAGACAGATGTTTCAAATCTACCATTGATGAGGAAAGTGTTGGAGCTCTTGGAATAGTCTACATAAAGTGTAGAAATACCTCTCGTAACTCAGAACCATCACACATATCTCGTATAAAAGGCATTAATTAAAGTGTCACTATGGTTGGTTCCACTGGTGGCCCAAGGAATTTCACCTCTAGAGTGTGGTTGTCACAACCCTCTTGGAATATGATTAGAGACTATTGTAGTGTTATTTCGCTATAAATAAAAAGAACACGCCCTGGTCATAATTTTATAATATCAATATCATAGATATAAAAATAGGACCTGAAACATCCATCCAAAAAAAAATTCACACCCCACTTCTTACTCCCAAATATAGGTTTTGGTGACATATAAATAGCAAGAAAACACGATATACTGCAAACTTCCCACTTCTAAGGTCAGGTTAGGGGCATGTTCTCTGCTATAATTCAGGGGTTATAGTATATAGTGTGTCAATTGTTTTTTATATAGGAAAACCCACATTAACATAAAATTGGAATCACCATTTATAAAAAACCATTACATTTTGAATTAAATTACATTTCAACTAATTCTCATTCATATATAAATTTTTAATTAAAATGTTGACCTATATGAATCACAATATCCAATTTATAAGGTCCCATGAACCTTATAAATTAATGTGTGGAATCCATTAATCCAAACTAGTTATTAATCAAGTCCCTGCATGATATGTTTGAACAATTTCATGGACATAACAATAACAAAACAATGAATGATGTATGAAATGCATATATTAAGTAAAATTTGAATGATATAAGTCATGACATATAATTATTGAAGTTCTTATAATGATACATGATTCACTTTTTCTTTTCCATACTAGTACAAGGGAAAAATTCATTTTTTAGAATGAATATAACACATCATGTTTTTTTCACAAAATGGTGAAATCAACACAACTATAATAATCACAATCTTGAATAACATGTCCCTTCCTAGGTAATTTTTCCTTTCCCCATATATGTGTTAGCTAGTCCCAGGCACAGAAACAAACCCAAATTTTAACACATTCTAATATTTGGTCTAATATTCCCAAATGATAAGAAAATAAAAAATAATCTTCTTTGATACCACTTTGAGACATCCTAGACCCGGTTCACTCAACAGTAACCAAATCTAGTTTGCAACATTGCCTTAACCGAGCCTCCCTATATTACAAAGGCTGCTGACTTGCTATGAGGGTCCGTGGTTGAATAGTAGGGAGACAATACCCTCATGTTCAAAGATTATAAAAATTGTAAAATCATACATTCAATAATATAAGAATGTAAATTACTGAATAACTAAAGAATAAATATCCTTCACATAAATAACCATGTAATCTAATCTTACTATTTCATATAAAAATGATGATCATTACATGTTATAAAAATGGTAGGTAATACATGGATATAGAAATCAAGTACAATATATGTAACAAAAGATAAAATAATAATAAAAATAACTATCCCCAAATCGAATCACTTTCCCAAAGCCTGATATTGTGCCGCCCTACTCCTAGGAAATAATAAATCAAGAATTATAATGTGAGATCCTTATCCTATCCCAACATGAATCCATGAGGTATATCCAAGTACCCAACATCAAACCAAATAGCCTGAGAGATAACAATCAGTAAGTAACCATCAATGGTGTCTATAACAATTCCAATCTATGCATATAACCAGAATTAGAGTACAAATATAACAGTTGTACTAGACATAATAGTCGAAATGATGTTATCCTTTCTATCAAGTCTTTTTTTGAAAAAAAAACTAAATCATAAAGAATATCTATAAACCATAAAATTATCAACATTTTTATATTAAATGTAATCATGTGTTAGGCCTATATGGTCCAATGTCCATGAAGTAGAAATGTCCAACACAACTAAGTAATCTAAGGAAATCAATTCAATAGGATTCAAGGAGTATAAATTTCTATGTCATCCTAATGGGTTAGATCTAAAGAGTATAAACATCCAAGGCATCCTAGGATGTCATGAAAACAAATTAAATTATATCCATTGAGTTGAAATGTCTAAGGTACCCATGTAATATAAGTATCAAAGATTAAAGGATTCGAAATGTATAAGGCATCCATGGAAGTCATGCATCCAAAATTCGAGGAGGGGTAATGTCTAAGAAATATTGTTTGTTCATTTGATCTAGGGAGTAAAAATGTCCAATACATTCTATAATGTCATTTAAATAAGGTAATTCGATCGATGGAGTAAAAATGTTCATGGAATCTAAGTGAGCTAATAAAATGGTTTCCAAGTAGTAGAAATTTTTAACACATCCTAACCAAATCATTCACCCTTTTATAAATCCCTTCGAAACTATATAAAATCCTAGGGATTAAATAATTTATTATTTTCATATACAATGAAGAGTTTATTCAAGGTTCTTCCAACATTTAATAATTCCCTGTAATTCCTATTTCAATAGTTAATTATACAAGGAGAGCTAATCACACCCCAAGGGTGGAATGAATGGAATAAATGGTAGAACCCACCGCATGGTCAGTTACACTTGATGTTTAAAACCACCAACCTTGTCAAAAGCTATCGTGGAATTTATCAAAAATATTTTTATCAATGTTAAAATAATTTAGAAGTCACCACCTGTAAATTTCATCTTGTGGAACAACCACATCAGGATACAAAAAAATGAGATATTGAGGGAAAATTTATAGACCACCTACCTTAATCTTGTAGATAAACACACATATAGTATTAGCCTCTAATTCAGTTTACATCAAGAAAAAATAAAATAACAAAAGTACTCCTTAAAGATAGTGAATATGATTCTCCCCCAAAATAGCATCACTGATGGAAAGGAAAACTAGAAAAGGATCCTATAGAATGGAGGACTCAGTAGTGGATGTCCAATGTGATGAACACCACATGAATTGGACATTTGATTGGTAAAATGTATCAATAAATAGATTTTATTAATGAAGCTCTCAAATGTTAGGGTAATGGTTTAGATATTGGTGGGAAATAGGAAAGGATGAGGTGGGTTAAACACTTAAGTACAATAGGGGGAATATATATATTTTCCCTTTAAAAACCTGGTCACATGGTTTGGCCACATGGCTGGACAAACTGTACCTCAACCTTGCTCCCAGAGCTACCTTAATACGAGCCACTCATAATCATTGTGCATAATTACACAATTCCTGCACCTACTGTGCATTTACCCTCTCTCAAAAATGTCTGCAACATTTTAATGGTTGTGCTACCTAGGTTGCATGGTTCCCTCAAACTATATGGCCCCTAATAGTGGACTGAACCATCCTACATAGTTTCATTATGTCATGTGGTCTAGTAAGCATAGTTTCTACTAATCCTATGGCCAAGATGCCTCCTCAAAAAACCAAGGCTCCAAGATCTGCGCACACCCCATACACCCCCATTTTTTCCATGTCCCCACTAGGAACTCCCAAAAAGATAAAATCAAGGAATTAAATTTAAAATCAAAAGTTTTCTTATATCATAGAAAATTTTCGTTCATACATTAGTAGTATCACTCTTTTTTTTCTCAACATGTAGCTTATTTTTAGAGTGTAATACCAGTTCATTATTTTCTTTTATAGATGAGGTTGGTAATTATAATTACCATTATTACTTAAATCCGATCTCATTAATTACATTTTTATCCTCAATGGTTTATAACTTACTTTATAGTTTTTCTTTTATAATATAAAGAAGGTTGGAATACACTTGGTTTATAATAAAATTACAGAATTCCACTTTAAATAAATATTATACCTCAATAGTTTCAACTTTTAGTTTCTAGGCTTGGTACAAAAGCTCTTATCAGATTTTTATAATAGTTTATATCATATTCTATTCTACATCAAGAAACCCTCTATCCTCCTCTCAAATTTCTTATTAAGAAATTGACACGAGATCTAATTCCTAATCACATTTTTTTGTCTTAAATTTTTGAAAGACTAAGTGACTCCATTATATAGGTTATTAAACTAGTTTATTTTGTACATTTCCTACTTTTCGTTCTATATAGGGGGTTCTTCACTGGTCTTACTTTTTTTATCAATTACTTCTTGAATTGCACTACTAGTTATATATTCTTCTTCACTTCCTCCTAAACTATTTTGGTTGTGCTTTAGTTGGTGTGGTTTTTTCTCTTCATTAGGATATTGTGTGAAGGAAAATCATGTATATTCATGGGTATACACTGAATAATGGCCACACTATAATGATTATCCATGATTAGAGGAAGGAAATAACAATGAAAATTGAAATAAATACAAACTCAAAAACACTAATTACAGTTGTCTTAATATAGTGAAAGAGCACCTGGACACCATGGAAATGGTGTTATGATAATTTCATGGTTTTCACAAGCCATAGTATAATATATTTTTTATATTAAAACCTGGAATACACCAAAGATATGATGAAGGTCATTTCTCAAGGAGTTTGTATGGATTACTTATTCACTATTCTATGTCACTTATTGATATTTATTTTGTTTTATTTATTTTTAATAAAGGAAAGTTGTTGATGTAAAATTTTATTAGTTATCTGATAAACTAAATTTTAAATAAAATAAATAGAAAAAAGGAGTCCATAAGAAATTAACATAGTCTAAGGGTGAGTTCTAATAGGTTAGATCATCATTTACAATTGTTCAATATCTTCTAACTCAACCAACATACTCAATATCATTCATCCATCCACACATCAATAATTATCATAATTATGAAACTGTAAATATTTTTATGGGATCCCCTAAATAGATTGAGAAAACAATATATTCTTATTATTTAATTAGTAACTACACTTCTCAATTGAGTGAATAGACTTACCCACTCACCATAAAGTAATCGTATCCTATTATTCCACTCAAATCACATGAATCCACAAGTGTGATGTGTGATCCAAATAGAGGGATACAATTATGTGAAATAGTTTAGGAATATAGTAGTCTTGTTGGAGTATATAGTGATGATCACCTCATAAGTAGACTATATTTAATATTGAACGCGAATTAGATAGAAATGTAGTGCTAATACTAAATCATATAAATTCACACTCACCTCCATGATTAACCACATAACACCCACTTATGAGACTTATCTCCATGATTAGAGAGTTTCATATCACTAGAAATTAAAAAATGTGATAAAAAAGTGATGAGAGATTAGAACGATGAAGTTGAATAGATAAGAGAATGAGAATTGGAATTTAAATCCAAAGAAACTTCAAAAACACTAGTTAGGATAAACTATGTAGGGCTCATCATTTTGCAGGAGGAAAAATTTATTTATAAGAATCCATGAATTTTATTTATCTTTCTCCTCAATTCCATTGACGATCATTGATATTTTCCTTACTTGGATGATTTCCATGTTTACAATGCTGAGGGTCATGATCAACATCACTGGAATATTTAAACTAAAATATTATCTACCTTTCCCATGTGCTAAAAATTATCAAAAATGATCAAGGATTAATTTATGAATGGTATTGTCTTTGCAATAATATTTGGTCTAGATTTTTAACTTTGGATAGGATATCCCGACATGTTGTTTTTTTGTTAGTGGTGTGGGTCTTCTCATCACTTCAAGATTCAGAATTAGGATTATAACGCAAGCTTGGAAAAATTAGAATTAAAAATAAGAAATGAAATAAGGGTGGGAAATTATTGTCCACAATATTAAATTGGGGGAAGTACTATATAAGTGGTGTAGATATTTTTTATGAAGATGGTGTAGTACAGAAACATGTGAGCTATAGTTATTGGATCAACCTCTTGTGGTTTCTTCCTTCATTATGAGATTTTGAGGATCACCTGGTGTGCATGTGCCTTCAAATACACAAATGGTTTGTGGTGATTGAACATGGAATCATTATATTTTATCCTACAATAATAACATACAACAAATTAAATAGAAATAGATTATTTATGTGTAATATTTTTCTTGATCCATAATCGAGGATGTAGTAGTTCTTCCTCTTTAGATTTTCAGATGACTTTAGATCTAGGTTGAGCGGTGGCATTGGTGATCATAAAGCATCAATAATTGAACTGATGAGAATGAGTTTTCAATTATACTATATATCCAATTGAAGATGGATGATGTCATCTTCCTTTGAGGAGATAAATGGTTCCAATATATTATTCATGCATTTAATCTTCCATGAAAATGTGACTACATCAGGTTCATTTTAATAGGATACAATGTATCTTATTTTTCATATTTCTCTATTTTTTATGTCACATATACCTATCATTTATAATTATTGGTGTTAATAATTATTACTAAGGGGAGGAGGAATAAATGTGGAGTGAAGGAATATTTGGTGGTATCAATCTTGGTTGTAGAAGGGTTAAGCTTCAGTATCAATAACACAATTGTGTATTATCAGAGAGAGGTATCACATATAGGTAGAAGATAACTAGAGTAGATTTGAGTAACTATAGCTTGAATTGGAGTTAGTGGAAAAATGTGGTGGTAGCATAACATAAGTAGTTCATAGAAGTATAATGTGGCAGGTCTAATAGTTAAAAAATTAGGAAATGGAAACTTGTATCCCCGATGATGGTAGAAATAAATTCATCACAATAATGGATTAATTAATAAATATAGGGTTCACATTAAGTTCAAGTGTCAATCCATGGTGGTTGTTTCCTAGTAAAAATGGGCTGGTGAGCTTCTTCTTTACCCTTATGCATTTGGTGTTGCTGAAGGTTATTATCCATATGTTCACATTGAATTCCTTGGGTTACCATTTTTCAAATGAGATATTACCCTAAAATAATATTCCTTACACTCACACAACATATGTATACTATTTAATACCCTTATAAAACATGTGCCTTACCTTTATGCATCTCATTAATATTATGGAGTACTATTATATAAAAATATTTACATATACCTAACCAATATAAGTAGAAGTTACCTTTTACCAGTTCTCCTTTACCTTTATGTAGTGGACTAGAACCTCCTTGACATTAACAAATCTCTAATAATTCTCCATGCATAAGGGTTGAAAACTTTTACCCTTACTCAATTCTTAGTCCTTGCAAAATTTTATAAAAAATCATTAAATATTCAATATTCAAATTTAAATATTTAAATTTTGAATCTCCACCTCTTTTACTCAAAAATACTATTGAAATTGAAATTACCTACATATAATAAAATGTCTAATTTTTGAGGAAAACTAATTAAATAAACATATAATTTAAAATTCATCAATTTAAATAATCTTCAATAAAGTTCAAAAGTCTAAAAAGTCACAAAAATGGTTGGTTAACCATGATTTTAAATAAAATAAGGGGTTAATTATATTTGGAAATAAATTACAATTTTTGAAATTTGGGCTCACATTAATATTCTTGTTTTAAAAATCATGAAACATCTAATGATTATTATATACTAGTTTTTATTATTAATTTTAACACATATGATTAATGGTGATGATATCCAAGAAATTTGATACAATGGTATAGTGGTATTTTCAGTTAACACATTTTAGGGAAATAAATAACCCTTAATGTGTACCTAATAATGAGATAATAATGTTGAGTTAGGATAAAGAGATGATTTATGTTGATGAAGTAAATTTTATAGTATAAATGAAATTGGAATTTATGTTTGAGTTGCTAATAATTCTATTTATGTTATATTTGATGAATTTTATTATAGTTCATTATTTATGGAAGATAATCGATATTCTATGGGTTTATTTAATGAATATGTATAATGTTCATTTTTGGAAAATTATGTGCTTTCATTGAGGTTTGTTGGTTATTTAGTTTATTTTGGGAAATTAATTTTATATTTTAAAAGATTATATGATTATATTTTCAACATGAATTTATTGTGACCTTATGAGGTATTTTTTTTGTTTGAGAAAAAATGTTAAAGATGATCATTGAAAAACATATGTGATCAAATCATTTGGTTTTTTTAGTTTTAGAATTTCATCATACATATTTTAGATGATTTTTATGGTTAAAAATTTATGGAATGGTATATGTTTAGCATTGGGTGTTATTGATTATATTTTAGATATTATTGTATTATTTAATCATGTTGAAATTTTTCAAATTGGATAAATTTTTGTGGCCATTTTGGTTTTGGTATATATATATATATTGAGATATAAGGACTACATTTTCATTTATTTATATATCCTATAAACCATTAAAAATTAATTTTAGTGATTTAGGTATTAAAATTCCATATTTAATATTTTTTATGTAGAAATTGATGAGATAGAAGTGGAAATTGATTTAAGAACAACCAATGTATGAAATGTAGACTATTAAATGTAAAAAAATAAACTATATATATTTTATCATGTTCCCTTATATTATTAGTTATAGGATAAAAAAACTCTATAAAAATAATCCTAAAATAAAAAATTTACCTTCTACCATCATTTATAATGAATTTATGGTTTTCTTTAACCCATACTAATTATTGAATTTTTGGTCATTATCTTTCTCATGGCAATTTTCTCTATGATTTAATATTTTTACTAGGAATTTATTATTCTCTTCTATGTCATTATTTTTACTTACATATAATTTCATTTATATATGGTACTTGATTATGTGTTATTTCATGTTTCCATTATGTTTCCCTCTTCCCCTGATCAATTTAGGTTTTATTGTCCTTTAATAAGATGTTGGTTTTTAATAAAGTAATTCTCAAATATTGGATATTTGATCACTGAGATAAAAACTTTGATGATGAAATTTACATAAGCAGGGACAATTTTACACGTCTAGAATTTTGTGTAAAATAATATTATTCTTGATAATTTGTTTAACACACAACACTTAACTTTAAGAAAATTATGATATAGTATTAAAATAATATTATTTAAATATGACCATTATAACCTAACCATTGAATTAAAAGGTATTAATTGATACAGAAAAATTAATTAAAATATGAATATATATTTTAGTTAATGGAACTATATTTATAACTTCATAATAAATAATTACTCATTTTTTAGTAAAGGAATTTTATGCTTCCGAAACATGTTTTCTTCGAAAATGTTTTCATTATGATTTGGGATCAGACATTATAACTAATTTCTATCATATATAGAAATTTTATTTTATGGAATTATTATTATTTTTTAAATCATAAGGTTAATAATATGTTAGGTTAATTTATTTAGAATTTTATAAAAAGATTTATTTTTCAAAGAATAGTGAAAAAATACTGATTTTTATAGAACATTCATTCCTTTTCATCAAATAATGGAATTAAAAAGTCCCATTAATTTTATAATTTTACATTATAATAAAATAATCCTACTATAATTATAAATAATATAATTAGTTATGTATGAAATACTATTAACCATTATTTTTTTGTAAGTTCATTTTTTGGTTTAAAACAAATTTTCTTAAAACGCTTGTACGTGCACAATGTGTTTTTATATCAATTAAGTAAATAAATAAATATATATTTATAAATTAACTAAATTAAAAGAATATATATTTATATAAATATTTTGATATTCATTTAATAGTTTTTACATGGCATTTAATGGAAGTAAATTCATTTTAATTCCTAAAAATTCATTTTCTAAAAAACTAATTTGGTTGCATTTAATGAAATTACTTAAAAGTGAATTTCTACCACTTATACAAATTTAATCCTATAAAACGGATTAATTTTATTGAATTATAATACTTAATTTAATTTAATAGTTTTAATATGAATTTTTTTGATAATGAATACTGAAAATATTAAAATTTTGTTACAACAGTAATGGTTAAAACAGGTTTACCGGGATGGTAAAACTAAGTGTTAATGATAATAGTGATATAAAAACATGCTAACTTATTATTATTTGATGACATTTACACCTTATAATATCCTAAAAATTAATTAATGTCTATATATATCCACTATTACATGTAACAATTCTTATATTATTGAGATATTTTATGTAATTCCATGTTGGTCGCTCCCCACACTTATAATGGGGAACCTATTATCCTCTATTATTCACATAATTAAAGCCTTATATATCTTAAAATACATAATATTAAACCATTCTATATTCCATAACTTCACCCTAGATACTGTTATATTCTTCTAATAATATTCTTTCATTGATTAAGATGTTTGAAAAATGAGTTCCCTCAAAAAAGATGTATAAATCTTAATCGAGCTCTTTAAATTTTATTTGTTATTATAGATGATATAAAATATTTATAACCTTCATAAATTGATTAAAAAATAACAAGAAATATACATATATGTCTTTATTATGATGGATGAACCATTTTACACCTCTTCTCTATCAAATGGGAAACAAAACTATTTATCATGCACATGTGTGGACTACAACCTCCATGTAGCGATATGATACATTTTTCATCACAAAATTTCATGTTTGATTTTTTAATTGGATTAAATTTTTATATATAAAATTTTTACAAAATTATTCTTCTATAATTATATAATATTATCTAACTTCTTACCTTCCCATCAATTGAAAACAAATAATGTTTCTCATGCATATGCGTGGACTACCATCACTGCAAAACAATATGATTTGTTTTTCACTTATACGTAACATAAAAGAGAATAATATAGATTTTTTGAAAATATAAATCAATAATGTTCAAACTTTAATTATTATTTAACTTTCATTCATTCTATTCACTAAAAAGTGGTATAAATCAATCAAGTATATGTAGGGACTACTCCTCAAATTAAGTAATGTAATTATTTCAATCACCAATTTATATAAAATTTTAAAAAATTGTATATAATTATTAATTAATATAAATACAAAAATATTATTTTAACACCCTTATTTTCTAATGTAAGAAAATATTATTTGATAGCATTTATAACACACGACAACAAACACATAAGGGAATATAATATCCCAAGAATTTATAATATATTTAATATTTTAAATAAATTAAATGTAGGTTATATCCTGTAATGAAAGAAACACTAAGTTTGTGTACGTCGCATGCAACAATGAGTTTCTTTGATGACTTGCATTTCATACGAGACATAGTTTTACCGAACAATAATATATTATTATTATATTATTATTTAACATAATAAGAGTTAACCAAGCTGTTAAATTAGTGGTTATAAATATTATTACCTAAATTATAAAAATATATTTTTGATAAAACATAAAATGAATTCTTAGGTTACCAATTAGTAAAAAATTAAAATATATACCAATTGAATAGAAAGGGAATATTTTTATGGATAACTATTTTTATACTCAAAAAGATATATTATAACAATAAATAAAATTAATTACAATTAGTGACTGATATTAATATAATATATATATATATTAAAAATTGTAAAAAAAATTATATTGATCCAATAGATTTGATAGACATAAGATAAGATCAAACCCAATTTAACGCATAAAATTCTATATTTTTATTAAGGCACTTTTACCTCATTTTAATGGAGAATGTATTTTAAATACAAGTTTTCAAAAAACTAAAAATATTATATTTAAAAATAATATTAATATTTGAAATAGAGGCATAAAAACTAGGTTAGGGTTATTTTTTGGTATTTTTCTATGAAGTTTCAATTTTTAATGAATAGTGAGAAATACTGAATTTTAACTCAAAACACTTTTTTTATCTAATTTATTAATGGTGTTAAATTATATTTTTAATCAGTTATAAAGTTTAATTAGATTAAATTCTTATTAATTAATCCAATTTAGGGAATTAGAATAAATTTTACTTTAAAATTGGGTTTAAAAATGTTGCAAATGTTTGGTTGTTTTTACTTTAATAACTTCGATTGTTGTCCCGTCTACGAGATTAATTTTAAATTAATTTCTACAACTTATTAGATTTTAATTCGGAAAAAATATTAATTTTTTTGAATCCCCATAATTTATAATGTATAACAATTTCAAATTTTTTTACCAAAAATATTAGGGAATGTAATTAAAATTAATGATAATGATTAAGGTGAAATTAAGATTAACAAGGGACTAAACCTAAATCTAAAGGGCCCAAATGACCCAGAAATTTATCTAAAATACATAATATGGCCATATATCAATCCTATCTTCCATTTTATATAATTTTTACTATTATTGGATTAAATTTAAAGGAAAAAATGTGGGTGTAATTCAATTTCCAAAATTTACAGGAGTATCACTCCTCCTCCACTATAAAAGACCTCCTCTACTCCCACTTCCTCACACTTATCAAGCCACATTGGCTCAACCAATCATTGGAAAAATATCTCATCAAAATGTATCCTTTAATACGATAATCCTTTGCTCGTGAATAAATCCATCCAGCGAATCCCTTTAGTGAAAACTAAAAGGAGTTACCCAAAGAAGAGGTAGAATATTTCATTAAACTCATTAGATTTATTTCCATTCTTCACCCCCTGAACAGTTATTTTTACATATTTATAATTAAATAATATTATCCAAAATATTCTATAATTTTATATGATATGTTTTGGAACTGAACTCACACGCACTTCCATCTAATGGGTAACAAACATACTGATTATGTGTAAGACGAACTATGACCTCATGAAATGATGAATGTTCATTTTCCTTTACCTCTGTTCATGGTTAGGAATTATGAGGGAAATTATAAATATTCATGTTATACATGATATTTATTATTTATTTATTCTTTTAAAATTAATTTATAACACATACCCTTACAATTTAAATTCTGTGTATATACGATAACATCGTCTGTGGAAGTGTAGACTAACGCCTCCTTGAAGAGATGTGATTTATTTATACTACACATGGAACATGTAAATGATGGTTTTAATTAATTGTATGTAACATAAATTACATATATATTATATTCATGAGATAATGAAATTTATTTGAATATATATTGTTCATTTTTGTTTCCATTTTCACACACTATAAATTGATAACATCAACTGTGGATGTGTGGGTTACCGCATCCTTGACATGATGCAATTCCTTTTACATGAATAGAATCCTATGTATAATTATATATGATTAAATGACATGGTATTTATGATATAATTATAATTATTTAAATATATAGTGTTATCTTCTTTCTAAAATGATCACTGAAAAATATGAACGTTACTTATGCGTACGTATACACTACCATCTCTATGATTGTAACATTGGTTCATTTTTTATAACCATATTAAATGATTGGTTATAAAATAATAATTTAAATATAAATATGATAATTATTTCCTAATTATTATTCTATATATAGTTATATAATGACCCCTTTGATCGTGTTCGGTCTTCCAAATCCATTTTTGACACATTAACTAAATATGGTCATAACAATCGATGTAAACATATTTGTTTAAGTATTTGTTTAAAACATTTATATATGAGAGGAAAAACAAATAATAATCTTGAAAAAGGTTTTCAAGAAATTAAACAATTATAAAAAATTATTATTCTAGAATATAAAGACACATGTGACTAGTCAGACTCAACATAAAAGATTTCATCTCAATTTACATTCCACTGGGATTTATTTTTTATTATGAACCAATTCACTTTTATATAGAGATTACATGGACTTTTGAATTGTTTTATCAATAATACCATTATTCTCATGATTTTATATGTTTCATTTACTGTTATTTTTTCACAGGAATTATGATTCAAATGTTTCAAATTGGTATGTGACACTTTGGAATGTTTATTGATTATTTTCCTCAAGAATGTTTTAATGATATTTAAATGGAATTTTCATTCATCAAAAACAACAAACCTAGTTTTTTAATATCCTATAATGGGGAATTATTGATAAATATGTATACTTTTCAATATAGATATTTTATGATAATGAAATTTTTTATTAATTAAATTGATTATTAAATAGATGGAGAATGCTTTGGGCTGGTAGACACGGGTTTGGCCCAGTTATAGATAGCCCCTGGATGCATCAGTAGTCTCATGAGATGAATAAAATGGAAAAATCAGAGTTGTTTAAATTGTTTTGAAAATAGATCTTGTCAGAACAATATTTCATTTTCCCAACACATGACATCCAATAGTAATCATTGCTTTCATTTAAATTGTCATAATTATCCATGAGATTCTGCATCTACATATATATGGGTGAATTTAATTCTTAGTTAATTGATTAAATTTCATGTGTTACAATTCTATAGAATTCCATATTTATTTTTCCTTATCTAGTTATTTAAATGGAACATGTTTTAAGTTATTTAACTTTATATGCTGTTTATTCTCATTAGTTTATTTTTGCTTCTACTTTACATAACCTTAATGAGAAGTTGGGATCACTATTATTATGTTTCATTTCCCAAAGTTCTGAATAATAACTATTTGAATAAGATATGAAGGATTCATTTCCTTTCTTTTTCTTATGTATCACATTTAATTTTAAATTTACCAATGTAATATGGGTACTATGTATCTAATCTAGTTCTCCAAAACTACTAAAATTTTTGGTCCTTCGGGATTTGATTCTATATAATCGGGATGTTTTAATTGAAAATAGATGTTTGCTCTGGGCTTTGGGGTCTGGTCACTACAGTTGCTAAGAGAGTAAGCTTAGTAGCAATCAAAGAAACTAGATTAATAAAACTTAAATTAAGGAACATTAACCTATTATATAAATTAATGATAACTATAAAAGAACATCCTTGAATTTGGTAAGGTAGATATTATGTGGGTATCCATAGAAATATATCTCGGTTTTGATTCTATATGTCAATGTATTTCTTCCATATATGTACCTAGGAGTGAAAAATATGACAAGGTGTATCGTTTTTGACTCAACAAAACATAGTACACAAAAAATGGGCTATACATTCACGTATTTTTACACTCTTAGTGGATATTCTTAGGATAACTCACATTTTCGTTACAAACCATTATGAAGGATTTTAAAAGCAATGACATCACCAAAGAAACTAAGTTTATTATTGTGTGGTTTGTTATAGAAAACCTTCTCAATTTATGATAAGTGTTTCTCTAGTTTTGGGATAATACATTATTTTAAATAATGTTGTGATCTAATCGAGTATATTCAATTTTTTAAAAATGGAACTTAGAATAAAGAATTGTATTAGTAACTGGGGGAAATGTATATATTTACCTACCAAGGAAACCGATACATATATTATTGGAACTAAGAATGTTATGAAATTATTAGGTAAGCTTAATCAGGTTGTGATAAATATCCTTTCCAAAATAGAGAAACATGTTTCATAGAGAGAGTCTCCAATGTTGGATCAATTTTTTTGATAGAGGTCACCATCATTTAGTGGGACTGATGATCCAATGGAAGTTGTGAAATGGATTTGGTCTTTAGAGAAAAAATTTATGGAAGTAGGATATGGTGAAACAGAAAAGTTTAACCTTACACTGTATAGTCACCAAGGTGATGCTGGTCAATTGTGGTATTTTTTTGAGAGTACTATGGATTATGGAGAAATAGAACTCATGAAATAGAGTAATTTTAAGGAGACATTCTTCGATAAATAGTTCCCCCATGATCGACAAACTGAGATGAAGATAATGTTCCTTAGTTTAAGGAAAAATTAGGAATAAGGTGTTGTAGAGTTTAAAGATACCTTTACATGGTTAGCAAGGCATGATACTTATTTTTTACACAAAAAAGAATATAAGATTGATAATTTCATTAAAGGTTGTAATCCAAATATTTGAAGGATATTGGTCTCCAATTTTTTTCCATCATATGGTAAAATATTTTTATGTGCAATCAATAGAGAGAGGGAATTTTCTAGAATCAATATATTCATGGGAATACAAGACAATAAGAGTCCATCTGATCACTATGAAAAGTGGTTGAGTCAAAGAATAAAGGAAAGTAGGATTATACCACATGTGATAATTGTGGAATGAATCACCATGGTAAATGCTTGAAGGGAATGATATTTTTTATTAGTGTGGAGATAAGGATTACCATGATAAATAATTTAAATGGGAAAATAAATAGGCTAATATTGAGTGTTATGAGCGTAAGGATATGGGGTACTGTGAAAACGAATTCCCCAAACATCAATGGAAAATACCTTAGAAGAATCTAACTGATCATGGTTAAGCATACATTTTTAACATAATTCCAGTGGAATGATTAATCTACTTAAATATCTAGATCTATGAAATATATTTTGAAAGTATTTTATTGATGATTTTATCATCATATGATTTATTAAATATGTATGGATTGTACTCCAGTAATATTTCATTATAAATATGAGGTCATATGCTAAATGATTCCAAGAAATTTTATTCAGAAGAAAGTAAAACTTTTAGGACACCCATGGTTGAATGAATTATAACCCTTAATATTTTCCTAATGTTAAGACACTGATGTTCGTATAAATAAATGATTGGTTTGGATAATGTAAATAGGGAAAGTGATTAATAACTTGGAATTGAGTAACGATTTATTGATAAAGTGGTTTATGATATCATTTATGGGGTTACCATAATTTTTTACAATATGGAATATATATAATAATCTATATTCAATTTATGGAATAAGAACCATGTAGGTTTTCAATAAAGTTTCGTGGTAGTTCGAGTTATTAACATATTCAATAATTTATGTGATGATTAAAAGACACTTCATCTTATTTGATAATTTCATTTTGTAAATTTGGTCATATTTATTCTATACTTTTGGATCATAATCTTTTATAAAAGTTAAACATTTTTGAAATGGTTTATATTGATCATTGGATGAGGTTTTAGATCTTAATTCATTACATCACCATATGATAAAACCAGTTTTATGAAAATATGTAGAAATATGTCAAGGTATGAAAAAATAATAATAATGTATTTATAGAAACATACCAAGTATGTATATTTTTAAATATTATTAACGAGTGAAATAATTTCTCGACTTTTGGAAAAATGATATTGAAACCAATTTTTTCCCATTAATTTCGTTTCTGATTAATCAAATGGCCCCTTAAATCATCAAATATTTATGGATTTGTGATTTTTAACTTTGTCCTCATAGTATTACCTATCACTCTCTAGCTGAACATGATTGTTAGATTTTTCATTCATTTTTATGTTTCCATTTCCCAACTATGTTCTCTTACTAGGGAACCCAGTAATATGACCATCGCACTTTACATTGTCTCTTATTAAGAAGATGTGATATTAACCCTATTTACAATGTGGGTTTTCAAAAATAGTTTATTTTCCAAAATCAATCCCTTTATTAGTGAGATCAATATTAAATTATGAGGATATTATTTAAGTAAGGTGGGGAGAATGTTACACCCCAATATTCTAATGTAAAAACATTGTATTTGATATAATGTATAATACGCAACAACAAGCGTGTAAGGGAATATAATTTCCCATGAATTTATTTTGTATTTACTATTTTAAAAAAATTAAACATTTTTAAAAGCTTTCAATAAATAAAACAATGAGTTGGTTTACATTGAACAAAAAAATTAGTTTTTTCAATGGCTTGCATTACACACAAGACCATGTTTTTCTGAAGAAAAATATAATATTAAAATATTATTATTTTATATAATAATACTTAACCAAGTAGTTAAATTAATGGTTATAAAGAGTATTAACCAACTTATAAAAATATACAGCTTATAAAAATATAAAATCAATTCATAGGTTACAAATTAAATAGAAATTAAAATATAAACCAATTGAATATAAAGGGAATAATTTTATAGAAAAATATTTTTATGCTCCTAAAGAAGTTGTACCCTAATAAATTAAATTAATTATAATACGTGAGTGATATCAATGTAATATATATACATGTATTATATATTCAAAAAACTGTTTTTATATTCATCTAATAGATTATATAGACATAAGCGAAGATCAAATCCAATTTTTCACCTAAAATAAACTATTTTTATTAAAGAACTTTTACCCATTTTTAATGAAGAAACTATTTTAAATCCAATTTTTGTAACTTTAATAAATATTATATTTATTAATAAACTGAATATTTGAAATAGAATCATAAAAATTAGTATAATGTGAATTTTTTTTATTTTTCTATGATGTTACATTTTATAATGAATATTGAAAAATACTGAATTTTAATTGAGAATAATATTTTAATATTATTTATTTATTGGTTTAAATTATATTTTCAAATGGTTTTAATTTTTAATGATATTAATTTTTTAATGAATTAAAATTTGGTAACTGGAATCAATTACACTTCGAAATTGGGTATAAAAATATAGCAAACATTGGGACATTTTTACCTTAAAAACCGACAATTTCATCCAATTAGCATGATTAATTTTAAATTAGTATATTAAAATTATGTTATTGAAATTCAGAAAAATGGATTCGACATTAGAAATTACCATAATTTATATTTTCTAATGCGGAAATTTTTTCTTTTTAGGAAAAATATTAGTGGAAGTAATTAAAATTAATTATAACAATTAAGGTGAAATTAAGATTAAAAAGGGACTAAACATTAATCTTAAGGGAAAAATGACCTTGAAACTTGTGAAAAAATCATTTTATGGCCATATTTATATTCTATAATCCTTTTTATATAGTTTTACAGTTATTTTATCTATTATAAATAGGGAAAACATGGGTAATATTTGTTTTAAAAAATTTACAATAGTACCGATCTTCCTGTACTATAAAAAGGCCTCCTCTCCTCCAACTTCCTCACACATCTCAAGACATGTTTCCTTTGATAATAAAAAGCTCAAATAGATCATAAAATGCTACCCCATAATCCTAGAATCCACTTCTAAGGAAGAAATCCACTGAAGGAATCCCTTTTGTTAAAACCAAAAGGAGTTACACAAAGAAGAGGTAATATTATTCCTTAATATCTTTAGTTTTATTTACATTCCCCACCCCTTAAACTATTATTATTAGATGATTATATAAGAAAAACAGTATCCAAAATAGACTTTTATGTTTTTTTGATAATTATTTTACCTACAATCGAACACACTACCATCTAATGGGTAACGAACATACTATATTTGTGTACATTGAAATATCGCCTCACAAAACGATGATTGTTAATTTTCCTTTACCAGCTATCTTGGATGTGAATAATGATGGAAAA
Source organism: Viscum album (assembly GCA_963277665.1). NCBI lineage: Eukaryota > Viridiplantae > Streptophyta > Magnoliopsida > Santalales > Viscaceae > Viscum > Viscum album. The sequence goes on along the minus strand of OY728127.1, from coordinate 66,141,755 downwards.
TATATCAATATATGTTATATATGATATTTATTAGGTATTTATGATTATTTAATTCTTTTATAACACATACCCTTATATATTCTATTTTGTGTAAATATGATAACATCATTTGTGCAAGTGTGGACTACCATATCCTTAAAGAGATTTTATTCATTCACATTACACATGGAATATATAAAGGATAGTTATAATTAAACATATGTATCATAAATGGAATATATATAATAATATTGACATAATTTTATTTCATGTAAATATAATATATCATTCTCTTTTTTACCCTTTTCTGACACTAAAAAGTGATAACGTAAGTCATGTATGTGTGGACTACAACCCCCTAGACACAATGTAATTCTTTTTACATAACATGATTCATATATATTATTATATATGATTTAAAAAAATTTTCTCTATGATATAATTATCATTATTCTTAGATATAGTTTTAATTACCTTATTTCTATAATGATCATTGAAAAATGGGAATGTTACTAATGCCTACAGACGACCTACCATCACTATGATTGAAAAGATGATCCATTTTTCAAGAACATATTTAATTAATTGTTTTAATGTATAATATATGACTAAATATGATAATTATTTCATGATTATTATTCTGAATAAGCTTATATAATGAACCTGTTGACCATATTCGATCATCCAAAGTCATTTTTGACACATAAACTGAATATGGTCAAAACACCTAATGTAAAGTTATTTGTTTAAGTAGTTCTTCACAAATTTCTAATAAGTGAATTAAAATTAATAATCAAAATGAAAAAATTTCTCATAAAAGTAAATAATTAACATATATTTATTATTTTGGAATATAAAGACACACTAGATGAGTCAGACTCAAGGTTAGATATTTTAACCCTATTTACATACTGTTATGACATATTTATTATTATGCACCAATTAAAATTTATATTGGGATTATAATACCCTTTGTAATGTTATATCATTAATACCCTTATTCTCATATAATTATAAGTTTTTTTTAAATTTTATTATTGTATGGGTATTATGATTCAAATGTTTCAAATTGATATGGGACACTTTAGAATGTATAATGATTATTTTCATCAAGAATATTTTAATTATTGTTAAATTGTATTTCCCTTCATCATCAATAAAAAACCTTTTTTATTCCTATCCTAAATTGTGTAATTATTGATAAATAAGTATCATTTATTAAATACTTGTATTTTATTATAAAGAAAATTATTAATTAATTAAATCTGTTACTCATTAAACAAGGAATGCTTTGGATTAGCAGACACGAGTGGGGCTTAGTTGTATATAGCCTCTCGATACATTGGTTGTATCATGAGACAAATAAGTTGTCCAAATAAGAAGATTTTAAACCATCTTGAAAATATATCTTTATGATACAATGGTTCATGTGACAGATATATGATGTCCAATATTGAATAATTTCTTTTATTGTTGTTAACTTATTTATCAATGAGATTTTGTGTTGACACATCTATGGATGAATTTAATTCATAATTCATAGATTAAATGTCATGTGTTTCAATTCCTTGTATTACAACATTGTGTTTTACTTATATAGTTATTTTATTGGAATGTGTTATCAGTTTTTTACCTTTCCATGTTGATTATTGTCATCAGTTCATTTTTACTTCCTCTTTACTTACCATTAGTGAGAATTTGAGCTCACCCTTATTATGTTTCCTTTTCCCCAGGTTATGAAGAATAAATTTTTGAAATATATTTCAAGGATTTTGTTAATTTATTTATCTTATGTACAATGTTTTATTTTCTATTTCCCAATACAATATGTGTATCATATATGAAATCTCACTATCCAAAACAGATAAAATGCTCGGTCCATTATGATTTGATTCCTTATAATAATGAAAATTTAAATGATATCTTACAAAGAATCATATATTTGTGGGTATTGTTGGTATAATTTTTATTCTACAGATTATTTAACCACGATCATTGTGAAAGTACCATAACTTTCAGAATATAACAAACCTGAAATACGAAACAGTTATCACTCAGAAATGAATATTTTAACAAATAATTATTAATTAATAGGTGTTTAATTATTATAAGAGAATCATATATGATAATATATATATTTTAAATATTTTTGGTATAAAATAATATGTATAAATATATATGTTATAGAGGATTTTAGGGCACATATGAATCAAGTTAGGCATAAAGTAATGGTTCTGTGTCTTGATATTATTTTATTCAGTCATATTTGATGTTATACACCTATTTAAGATTTTAAGTGAATATTCCACCACTTTGACATGTTATATCATGGATCCATATTGATTCATTATATTTAATTTTATAATTAAAATTATTTCATCCAATGCATTTTATTCAAAAGTTACCAAATTAGAAAGGGTGTACCGTCTCAAATTGTCCCCTTTGGGATATGTTTTTTATAATACACATATCTTATTTTATGATGTTTTTTATACTTAATATTTGATATATTTCCTAAATATTATCATTATGATCATATATTTTAATGATTAATATGAATTTATTTCTTTAATTGGAATTGTTACTCAAAATTTACCTAAGTAGTATTGGTTTTATGTTATAGTCTCACATTAAAATGGGATTATTTATGCATAAATTTTTGAGGACCAATTTATATAAGGACTCTCTAAAAATGTTTATGTATATTATTCAATCATTTTTAATTTTGGTAATTAATCATTTTTTTAAAATTTTCTTTATCTATGTATTAAATAGTTCAAAAGAATGATTTTAAGGGAAAACGACATGGTTTTTAAATTAGGTCAGTAATCTGTTATTCAAAGACTATATTTTATTTTAATATTATCCTATAATTATATAATAATTATCAAATAATTTATTAAATTAATTTTTATCAATGTTTTAATTTTTATAAAATGCTCTAAATTGAGACTTCATGTCTTTTTGTAAATGAGTTAATTTTTACCCATGCTGCTAATAAAATCATTGTTTTAACATATACCACCAAAACATTTACCACCTTCATAAGTAATAATTTATTTTAAGATTACCTCACATGTTTCTGTGGTTGTTTGAAAATATCATTTTCTATAATATTTTTTAAATATTTAGATATTAAATTATTTATTCTAAAATTAAAAGGTTATTTTTATCATGAAAATTTACCAGTGATCTTTTAATGGAATTTTTATATAGGATAACATCTATGATTATACATATGCATTAATATGGATAAGATCTAATAATACCCAAATTTTTCATTCCATAGATTTTTTAGGATTATCGTTATGAAATATTAATGAATCTCTTCTTCATTTCTAGGGGATTAAGCTATGATGAATTGGTAATTTTTTTCAAAATCATATGGAAAAAATAATATTGGATTATGATTATATGATGGTTGGGTCTATTATATAACTCCAATTCATTGGGAAAAGATAAAATTTTATGTCATAAATGGTTATATAATATGTTATCCAAATCCTGAAAGTGGGTACATGGGATGTTCTATTATGCCCAAACAGATACACTGGTGAATAACTGAATCCTAACATGTAATGAATGTCTTTTTCAGTATCCTTTTCATAATGTTTCTTTTAATATAAATATGAAACCATTTATGATGCTCTTATATGTTATGTAATTATACTTATAATATGATATCACGGCTCATGATCTTTTATTCTTATGGGATTCACGACTTTTGATCCACTAGATCGTTTTGTTAAGATTGTGATATATGAATTTTTTTGATATGAATTTAAAATTTTAATCTCATTTTCCCAAACAACATAGTTCAGTATATACTTATATATGATAGTTTATTTATATCTTCCATGTTTACCGTTTATAAGAACCTGATCTCTCCCGTTATTATGTTTCATTTATTTGGTTATGTAGAATGGTTTTAAGTATGATGGGTCTAAGAAGGGTGATACATGTGAAGAATTAAGTGGAATATGATGTAGAACTTTTTTGTACAAGTTACTAAAAATTCAAAGATTAAAAATTCACTAAACCCTTTTGGTTATGAATTGGTTCATAACGATATATAATGAATATTAATTTATTGTGTAGTAATATTTATATATAATGTTTGGGTGAAAATAATAAATATGGTGGGATATAGCATGGAAACGTTTTAGAATTTTGGGCTCAATGGTTCCATTTAATTCTCCCACATCTACACATATCTATACTATTAAATACATAAATCTTGTGTTACAACAGAGTATCTTTTTTGTGATGAGGAATTGGACTCAAATATTGGTTTATTGAATTTTTTCACTTATTGAATATGATAGAGAGAGTAATTTGGATATATCTAAGGGTTCCTCATCCTGAATTATACAATCAATATACGTGTAATTCCATTTATGATGTATTATAAATAATTTTTTTCTCTATTTTAATTTTTATAGGGTTTTAATTTCTACAAACTAGGATTTTGTTTTACGATATCTAATTTATTTAATTGTATAAAATCTTATTGTTTAATCCATAAAAACCCTTTTTTGGTATTTGGGATTAACCATGATATATTATTAACGAAATTTTGTTTAAAAAATGAGTAAATCAAAAATCATATGTATATCATAATGACTTATTAATATTTAGATATATGGTTAGTTTTGGGACATTTGATGTCATGCGACACGATTATATTTTTCTACTTAATATGTGACGAATCTAATATTTTAATAAATTTTACTATATAAATAATTTTTTAAACTATTATATTTCATAATTTTAATGGAATTTTTCAATTTTTTTTTACTAATTTATGTTTAATTTTGAAAATGGATTAATTTTTATTTTCTAAGAGTCTTCATTTAAATTTTTTATTTCAATAATAACATTTTGGTTAACTGATCAAAATTTATAAATTAGTATTTAGTAATATATATTCATTATTTTTAATTTAATTAAATCAAACAGAACACAAAATACAGTAATCAGGGGCCCAAATGATGCTCATAATTAAATCCTTAGAATCTATGCCTTAGTTGTATAAAGTTTTGATATGGGACCATAGATCACAAATTAAAGGAAAAAATGAATTCAAAATAAGAAGTGAGATCTAATATATGATGAATAATATTATAATTAATTGTGGATAATTTATATTCAATCTTATTAAAGGATATATATTCTTTGGAAACAGAAGGATTTGAGTTAAAATAATATATATGTCATAATAATTTTTTTTCATTAGTCTGGTCATATATTCCTCTTCAAAAATAAAATGAAGTTGAAATATGGAGAAATCATGTGAACGAAGTGGAAGAATTTTTTTTAGAATACTATATTATTAAAATTTTCAATTTAATTGAAAAATTTCACCAACTCTAGTGGGTCAAAATTTGAGTGAAAATCAGCCAACCCCCTTGAATATAAATTTGTACTTCCACATACTTCAAATGAGTTAGGAATTTTAATGACTGAATTACCGGTTTTTAAATTATTAGTATTATAAATATTAAATACATATTAGATTTATTATTTTTTATGATTTCTATCCTCTTTTAATATCATCCATTGTTACCTTCCCAACTCATTGAAAATGCAGAAGAAGCGATGTTTGTTATTTTAGGGAGGGAATAGTACTTATTTTGAGTTTTTTCACTTGAATATATTTTTCGTATTCTATTCTTGGAATAAAACGCAAGAGAAACTAATTAGGGTGTGTGTTATCTGACTCTACCCTATATTTCATTTTTTTACCACATTCAAAGTTATTATTTTCCTTTAATATTTTAGTTATTCATAAGGAGGATATTTTATTACGTATTTCTGAGGAGTATTATTATAGTTATTGAAGGTTCCTTGAAATAGAGTAATTACAATTTGAATGTGAGGGTGTATTGTGATAAGTCATAATCATTATATTCAATTGAGTAATAAGATTAATTTCATATTATATTAATAGAAAACTTTGTGAAATCCAATGTGAACAATCATTCTCTTATCTATTTATCTCTTAATAAAATCAATTTTTGTGAAATTCTATTTAGGTATTTGAATTTATGGATTCTTATATCACATTAATTTTTTAAGTCACCCATTATATTTTTATTTCATTTTAGTAGTATATTTTAATTGATAAATTATGACAGTAGAGAAATAGTGTTGTGTGGGAAGCCTCCATATTTGATTGACGTGAGGTATTATACTATATTTCATGCTTCATTAAATAAAAATATATTGATCTAGGATACAAACATAATATAATAAAATCAAAATGGGATATCAATGGTGGCATCGAACTTTAAAACATCCTATTTACATTGAATCATAAAAAATGATATATGATATCTTATTATGATATAGTTTAATTTCATGAAATAAAAAATTTGAATCATATAATAATTAAGATATAATGTATATTATAAAACATGAATGTAAGTTACAAAAGGTGATATGAAATCATATGATAAATAAGCATTCGGGTACTCATGGACTCAAATTATTAGTTACCATTACTCATAATAGATGAACAACACTTGGTTTATCCTTTACGAGTTTCCCACTAATGAGTTTAATATTACTTATGGTCCTTTATCACATTCTATTATTTCCTATTACTTGAGTTATTCATTCAAATGGTATGTCCATCAAGATTTTATTACATGAGATGTTGTTTATCTATCATAAGGTATGATATATAATAACTTGTTCCACATATCACACAAAATATATCTCATCTAATAATACAAGGATATAAAAAAACTTATTTGTAGAGAAAAGATTAGTTTTCTATCAATTGAAATTTAGCATTGTATTAAATGATTTTTGACTTATTTATAAATAATTATAAAATGTATTTTGTGAAGTTTACTAGTTGAAAATATTTCTTTTAAAATGATATAATTTTAAATTATTTTAAATTATTTTATGAAATGTCTATGAATATTTCAATAAAAAAATGTTCCATTATAGTAATTTTCAATATTAAAATAACTTTTTAGGTTATATGTATTAACATATAATTTAGATTAAATAGTCTAATTTTGATATTATAAGGGTAGTGTATGAAGGTTTTATATATTATACTAAATTTTAAAACAATATAATGTTATTATATTTATTATTTTTAATTGTTCATAATACATAATTTTAATTTTTCACATTGTTTTCATTATCTAAGAAAAAAATTAAACCAAATAAAAATAAGTTTTGATATTTAAAACGATGATGGTTTGAATTATATTAAATATATGAAATTTAGAATAAGTAAGTTGTTTACAAAATAAAACAAAAATATAAAGTGTAATATTTCATGAAATATAATATATTTAATGTAAATTACCATTAATGAAAAATATAAAGGAGTTCATATTAGATAAAAAATATAAAATGTTTATTTCATTTTCCTTTGAAATTCACATAATTGATGGGTTAATTATAAAATTATGATAATTTTGTTATTTATGGGTTTCCTATAAGGTTTTTTATCTCTTGCGTAAATGTATGTATTTTATATTTATTAAATTTATTCGTAACATTAATTAAAATTATAGTCATTATATTAGAAATTTTAATTTATACATTAGTTTAAATGTTAAACAAATTATATAAATTATCAAAAATACAAATAAGGGGCTATATGTAATATATTATAATGGATTTAATTTTATTCTACCTTGAATTTGGATTGTATTAGGTTATGATATTTAATTAATAAATTGATTATAGTTTACAAATATGAGTTACTATAAATATTATGTAATTGATATCTTTATTTGGCATTATATCCTATTGTAAAGTCACTTTATGTTAGAGGGATCACTACACTAGAGGTTTATAAATTTCATATAAAAGTAGGAGTTGGATATCGGTCACTCCAAGATTACTTATATGAGTATTGTTTATGACATATGATTTCAATCATTTACACAAAATTCGTTTGAATACCATATTCTTAAGAAACATTTTGATATAAATGAATATGAATTTATTTTTATTTGGGTTATTAACACATGTTATGTGTTTTTCGAAGAGTTACAGATAAATATTGTTTAGACATACTTATTTTGTAAAAGAAATATGTTTTCATACATAATCCTTAAAATAATTCATACATATAATAAAAATTACATGATATAGGATTGTGAGATTTTAATCACCATCAAAATTTTAACTATTAGATATTTTCCAAAGTGGAACATGTCAGGACCTCAATCATTCACTATAGTTGGATATTCCATAACAATGTACCCATAGATCATCTTGTTTAAGTAAGTATTTCAATGGGTCACCCTAACATGATTAGGTGCTCATTCCTGCAATTTTCTTTAGGTTACATTTTTATAAGTGACTATAGCCGGATTAAGTTACCAGTGGAATAGGGTTAAATTTATCCGTATGATGAATTGGGTTAATAGTTTTTTTTTCAATTCTCATTGAGTCACGGTGGTCTCATTTCTTAGTAAAAAGTTAATCTCCATAAAATAATGGATATGATATATTTTAATAGGATTCATTTTTTTAGGGAGAATGATTCATAATTTTATTAATTTAATTACTGTAAATTGTGGTACTATTATTTTAAAAGAATTTGTTATAAACAAATTTAATTATCATTCTCGAACATTTAAATGTAATGTTTAATATAAGAAACTCATAAAATTGGAAAATTATAATATGTTGTAAAGTTAGATAAAATCTATGTTTTGTAGAAACAAATTACTATGTTACCAATTGTTAATCGAATTTGAAAAGTGGATATAGTTTCTAATAATATAAATATTATATACACATAAAGTTTTATTATGTATTTTTCTATTTATAGATTTTTTTATATTGTTATCATTTAATTGTTTAGACAATTTTAACGAGTATAAAAATGTTTACATAATATTCTTGAAATTTTAAGGATAGTTGAACTAGAACAAGTTATTTATAGTGGGAATGTGATGTAAAGGTTTTGATCCTGTTTTGATAATATAATTCAGTAAAATTTTAAAATGTAAAAAAATAATAAATTTTAAAAAATAATGCATATTCTAGAATCTAGTTACGTTCACTGAATCCTAAAATGGGTTTTGCAAATAAGATCAATGATTTCGATGGGAACTCTATAGAATTTCCATTTCCTGTAATGTTATTATAGAAAATAATTATTTTATAAAATTTTAAATTTTACTATATGTATATATTAATATTTTTCAAAATATAATAGAGTTCCAAAATCTAGTAAATGTATTGAAAATGAAAATTTTTTTATATTCAAATTCTGTATCTTAGAGTTGATGAATCATTTATTGAATGGAATGGAATGGAATATTTCAAGCTATGATGACCCAAAGAAAGGTATTCGAATTTTCATCTCATTCACTTAAATGATTTTTTAAGTTTGAATTTAAAAAACTTAATATGAAAAATATGATATAATGGTTATAATACACATGGTTTATGACTGATCTTTCTTGATAACAATTTTAAAAATAATAAAATGATAATTTTATTCCTAGGATAAAATATATTATCTTGAGGAGTACTAAATTATGATGGATAGAATCCCACCACCCATATGTATTAAATTTTAATTAATATATTCTTATCTTTCAAAAGATTTATTTATAATCATAGCACGACACATATTATATAGGTACGAAAATTTGTTTGTAAAATATTTCCATTAAAGGATAAATGATTTAGTTGATAAAAATAAAGGATTTATTATATATTAGTATGATATTTCTAAGCTAATATTTTTTTTCTAGGAATATAGTTGGAGTACATTTGGACTTTGATAATTTGAAGGTCAATAAATTAAGGATTATGCCTATAAAAGTACTAAGTGAATATCACTTTCATGGAAAAAATTAGAAGGATTGGGTTCCAAGAATGATGATGATGAACATAAAATAATTTAATGTAGATAACATAAGTTTTTAACAGTATAAACTTAAATGTTATAATATAAAAATATTTGGATTTCTTTGTTCGAGGCGTTGAACATTATGAATTTGATTCTTATGTCACACAATTATTCCAACCAGATATTTTAATATATGTTATTCAAAAAAATAGTTTAATGGGATTATACAATAATATGGTCACATAGATATGTGATAGTAATTATATATATAAGTAATTTTTTTTAAAAAATGCCTTTAATTTTCACAAAAAATGATGATGATATAAAAATATGTCATATATTATATGTTAGAAAAGAAAATCACTAGAGTTTTATTAATTGTACATAAACGATTTTATCAATATAAAATATATAATTATATATAAAAATTAATCCTTACTTGTGATTATTTATTGGTTGATCTGTATGTGTATATCATCATGTGAAATTATAAATAACCCCTGAAAGTATGACATTGAGTTATCCCCGAAACGTGTTCATTGTAGAGAATATTAGGTTGTGAAAAAAATATTATTTTCATTATGAGTAGGATTATTCTTTAGATACATGGGATATGCTCATAAGGAATTATAATGTTTATTGAGCTTGATGATTCCTGAATTATGCGACATTAAGTTACATAAATGAGTTATTAATTTTATATATTCACATAGTTTTGGTTTCTAGCATGGTTGTTCTTGGTCTCGTATTTCAAAAACCATTTATTGAATTAAAAAGGTTCTCCTTAATATTTGTAAACCCTTAATATTCCCCATATATTGATTCCTTTAATGAAGAATTTCAGATAAGAAATAATAAATAATTTTCCCTAAATTCATTTAAAATAAAATGACTTCCAAAATAATATTTAAGTATCATTTAAATATAATATTTGGTAAGGAATGTACTTTTAAAAATGTGATCCATATGTGTATGTGCACATCATATACCAATCATAATTCATGAATAGAATTCTTCACCCATCATTTATTAGTTACATGCACTTATAAGGAAAAAATATCAATATCATATAAGGGATCTGTATGATCAGGTGTCTTACAAAAACTATTTAGAAACCTAAGTCTCACTGTGACGAGGTTATATATATTTTTTGGGTATCACATGAGTTTTTTTACCTTAATCTCTATTCAAACTATATTTCCAATACATTTTCATTAAAACTGTGATTCGAAACAATGTTATGATGACCCCGACACAAGTTCCTAAATTTAAACCCTTTATTCCCAATTCGAGACAACCACATAGACTTAAATAAATTTATCATTCTCCAGGTTCTAAAAACTAGTGCCTCAGGAAAATAATAGTGGTTTGGGAATTACTTTTCCTCACAGAATATGTGTTTATATGAGAAAATAATGGAATTTTATTTAGAAAAAAAACCATGTTTAAAAATACTTGAAAATAAATTTAAAAATAAATTTTTAGTAGAAAATAGAATATATTGAAATTTAAACATGAATCAATGAGAAAACCAACAACTCCCATAAATTGTGAATGGTTTAACAACTCTTTATCACCAGACACTACCACATTAATCATGAACTTATCTCATAATCTCATTCATTTATAGAAATTGAAACCCTTCCCTTTCATATATCATGATAGAAGATATATATATGTAAACTATGAAAATAAAATTGTTGTGGGTATGAATAAACAGATGAATTTAATCAAGTTAATATCATGTAATCCCATTGAGGTCTAATTCAAAATAGTATAACCAATTCCATTTAAAATATATTATCTTGTCTTAAAAATTTAATGTATTGCAATTAAACATAAAACTAGAGTTTTATATGAAATTAACTTAATATAATTTTTTTACCAAAACGTAAAACATATCCTAGTTAAAACCTAACATACAGCAAATAAATAACTAATATCTCAAATGGAGTTATGAGAAATAAATTAGTGCATAACATAAATTTTTTCTCATGAACATAATATACACCCACTGTGGATCATCACCCATCTCAAAATTTTATAAATTTCATATATCATCCTATCTATGTGAAACATGGGACGAAACTCCCCATACACTGAAATAACATGACCATTGAATCTATAATAAATTTTTCTTAATCATTTATCATACCCAACACTTTGAATTATCAATATATTTTCACATTAAAATTGTAGTTTATAAAAAAACAAACTATTAAAACCTGATCTTAAATATATCAATTTAAGATACAAAAAAAAATAATTATTTAAAAAAAGTACTCCCAAAAGAAAATTCCATGGTTTAATTCAAACCCTAAACACAAAGTCTTTCCAAAAAACCAAATTTCCCAAAATTTTTCAAATTTATGAAATTTCCAATTTATTCAAATCATTTCAATAAATTAATTTATAAATAATAATAATTATAAAACAAACCTAAATCATATTGATCACCCAATAAGGAATAATAATCCCTTGAGGAATAAATATGTGAGACCTAATATAGACACAAGAAACATGATAATATAAGAACTCTAGAACCAATGTCAATAATCACCATCCAATATTCCAAAACCTCAAAAATGTACATGAGATCATTTTATTTACATTCCTAATTCAAATCCACAATCAAAAGACTATGATATTATATAAAGGGAATGATTTATTCGAGGGGGAAAATAGAAATTGACAGTAATATAGAGATTAATGATAATATTGGATAATTGGGATAAAATACCTTATCCATTAGTGATTTAATCAATTATTTTTGGAAAATATTCATTTTTATAAGTTGAATTACTACAAAAGAACATGTTAAATCCAGTGAAACTGTTTATTATTACTAAAAATATATATAGTAAAAGTATTATGTTTATTATTATTTAAATAATAAATTATTAATGTGACATTTATCAGTGCTAAAAATGATTGAAAAAAGGGTTCCCTTTGTCATTTTATTTTTAGATTGGATGAAGGAGTGTCCTTCATCAATTCTAAATTAGTAGTATTTATCACTGATAAACAGATCCCAAAATAATTTGTTATAATTTGAAAGAATAATATTTTAATATATAAATATATTTATAATGTTATAGATATAATATATTTCCATAATTATGATTTATATTACAGTAAATATGAATTTATAGTCAATATGTATAGATATAGTGGAATTAGTTTCATAAAATAATTAAAAATTAATATTAATAAAAATTTAACTAATTAGTATTGAATAATAATCATTCAATAAATTTAATTTGAAAGAAGGAAAAAAATTAATTTAACTCAGAATATAAATTGGAAACTGGACATAAACATCAAATGAACAGAACTTCTAATCATGATGTCTATATGGGATTCAAGAGATGTCAAATTGAAGCTCATGAAGAGATCTAGGAGCTAGAAAACATGGGGAGAAAAGACCCTATTTTTTCACTAGAAAATGACAGGATATCCGTCCAAAGAGATTTTTCAGCTGGGATAACCTAATTTTTAAATATTAGATGAAATTTTACTTTCTCTAAGCTAGACTTTTTGTATTTTCGAGTGGAGATTTAATTTATTCATATGGATTGCATTCATGTGGACGTTATTTTGTGTAAATTTTATATTTTATTACATCATAGTGGTATTTATTAATATATATATCTTCATATATTTAAATATAAATTTATTGGTAGAAATATAAATTTAAGCATATTTTATTATAAAAAATATTTCTAAATATATAAACAATATGTTAATTAACAAATATTATCCATTTTATTTTAGATAAAAAAAATTCCTCTTTATTTTACCTTATAAAAATTTATGAATATTTATATATATTATATACTTAACCTATCTATTTTCAAATATCATTACATGATATTAATTATAATTAAACATCAAATTACAAGACACGAATTGTAATGTCTAGTGTCTTGGAGAGTACATATAAAATTAAACATCATAATTTAAAAATAATAACATCTTTCGTTTAATCTTCATAAATAGATCCTAACTTCATTTGATACCTTACATCTACAAAGGATAATTTGGGGATAAAAAGAAAAAAGGAATGAGAGAAAAATATCATCAAGGAAATAAACATTAAAGTAAATCTTAGAACATGAGTCAAGGCTATCCACCATGAATTTTGCACATAGAGTACGAGTCAAGGCTAGCCACCATGACTATTGGAAATAATGTATCATTAGACTAAAAATTACCCAATGAATTTGAGTTCTACTTAAGCAAACCCATCTTAAAATGTTCATGAATAAGCTTACCACATAAATAATCATACATAAGTAATCAAACATAGACATAAGAGTTACCTATAGGAAGAATTGGGTATCGTAATATTGTTAGAATAATAATAAATGGATGTATCATAAAAGTGTCGATGGAAGAAAGGAATTAAATAAAAAATGGAAATATATGAATGGAAATATACATATATCAGGATAAGTGATGTCAAACTGATGTGAAAAGAGTGTTTAAGAAACTTTATATATAAAACATTTTAGTACAGTTTTAGGGAAAACATTCAATATTATTTAAAATGGAAAAGGAATAATTTTTTTCTATAAAATAATAATTGAAAATAGGTTGTTTTTAATGATAAAATGATAGATTTCAGAAAAATAATAGTCACATAAAATATATTATCAAGCACACTTTAAAATTAGTAATAATTTTTGAAGTTCTATTAAATCAGGCTTGCTTATTGGGAAGAATTAAGCAGGGAAACTTTTGAAAATATGTTTATTCCCCGAAAGAAGGATAAATTTATCCTAATACATGATTTTGGAACATATACAAAATATATATAATATTTACTTAAAAAATAATAGATTATTTCATTTGGGTAAAAAGGGAGAAAGAGTAACCTGAAGGAATGATCGAGGTTCGTGTAGAATCCCTTACCTTATGGCTGAAACGATTCTGTACATGATCTTAAAAACATGACTAATACAACCAGATTCATTAATTAATATGTAAATAACTATTTATTCATTAATTTTATTTATTTTAAGTTTATTAAGTTCATTTATGGCCTTTTTGTGGATTAAGTGATTCAATTTCATCATTTGGGATCGTTGATTTCCTTCATTTTCAGGATTAGTTTAATTGTATATGTGTATAAAAAATCAGGTAGAATGAAGATAGTTTTTCAAAACTAAAATTATATGTTATTAATTATGTTATTAAATATTTAAATACCATTTTTTAGAGGAGAGGATGATTCATTAGATAAATCATTAAGGATAATCATTAAGATTGATGTTTAATTTTTTATCACAATGAGGTGATTTTGATTTATAAATTTATATCATCTATAAAAAATGGTTTCATAACATTAAATATGATATAATAAATATATTTTAATCTTTTTCAACCATAAAAACTACTTTTTGACCAGTTTAAAAGATGGAATTTATATATGAAAGCACATCGCCCATGAAGGTGGTAAATCGACACCTCATGGATGATGTTTCCATTATTAAAGTAAAATAGGGAGTAAAATAGATTTGATTAAGAATTATTCTATAAAAATGATAAAAATTAAGTATATGTGTGATAAAAGAGTTTTAATTCTATTTGGAAGAGGGGAGGTGTGGAGAGAAAATGAAAATAAAGGAACATGAAAAGAAATTGAATGAAAGTGGAAGAGGGTTTTACCTCTTCATTCCTTCTTCTTGAGAACCAACTTAAAGGATTGTTTTTGTTGTTTCTTCAAAGACCAAAAAATACTGGTCATGGGGAAGGTTCATGGTAGGATATTTCAGTATAATTGGGAAAATATTAAAGGCTTGAGAGGTGTGAGGATAAGATGTTGTGGGGGGTGGTATTTATAATGGAGGAAGAGGGTTTTTGTTTGAATATTTTAATCATTATTTTATTATTTTTATCTAGAAAATATATTTTGGATTATTAAGACTAAATATAATAAATTTAGAATTATATTTCAATATAATGGGATTACAACAGCACTACATCACCTAAAACTCTATAATTCAAGTAATTAGCATTTATAGTAAATTTTCGTATTTTACTA
This sequence comes from Viscum album, assembly GCA_963277665.1. Taxonomy (NCBI): domain Eukaryota; kingdom Viridiplantae; phylum Streptophyta; class Magnoliopsida; order Santalales; family Viscaceae; genus Viscum; species Viscum album. The sequence continues at coordinate 66,125,886 of OY728127.1, read as the reverse complement.
TTCCCTAAAAATTCATGTATTTCAGAAAAATAAAAAAAATTAACCGTAAAAATTTTCCAACATGTAGAAATAAAAAATGAAATCCATTTTTTGAAAATAATATTCTAAATATGAGAAATTTAATTTTTAATTAAAATCATCAGTTATTTCAAAAACTAAACTTTTAAAAGTAAAAATAGCTTTTGAAACACTTTTAAAAATTAATTAAGGTCTCATTAAATTATCCCATAATAATAAGACATAAAAATGTTAATTTATGAAAATAATTTACGAAAATAAATTTTCTTTTAATTTTTTAAATTAATATAAAATGTAATTAATTATTTATGACCTATAAAACAACCAACACTTAATTAATAATTCTTAAAACTCATATTTACTTACACTAAGATATAATTATATCATATTACCATTTATAAAATGATTACATTTTATTTATATTTTCATATATGAGGTTACTATTTAATTATCAAGTTTACTATTACTAAGGGTTACATTAATATTCGAAAGGACAAGTTTCTATTTCCTCGCTATAAGTTCCTCGTCTTGTTGAAATAATCTTTATTTCATTCATTATTCATTTATAAATTTTATATTGTGTTATTTATGTTATTTTATGTGATTTATACTATATGAAATAATTATAAGAAGGGAATTTTCATTGATAAAACTTCGGGCCGTTACATTCTTACCCCCTATGAAATTTCACCCTCAAAATTTGTTTTACACACTAAGGTAAAAATAGGTGTGGTTACTTCTGTTTCATCTCTTTCCCTAGTACCCACGTTGCCTATTTGTACTTATGGTTCCTCAAAAGCTGTTTGACCAGGTGAGTGGTCTTATAATGTAGAAAATTATCTCTACAATACAAGATCTTCACTAGATTATCCTCGTAAGAAAGATCATTCTCCAGCTATTCCACCTATAAATTCAGTACATTTGAAGGATTATGTTTGTACTTACTTAATAGGGATACATTTAATACATAATGTAGTTGATACATAGTTGGTGGATGTGTTAGTTGATAGGTCATAGCTCCAAAGCGATCAAGGATCTCAAAGGGGCCGATGTACCTTGGACTTGGCTTCCATTTCTTCCCAAATCCTACAATCCAATTCCATAGAGATATGCAGAGGAATAACATGTCTCCAATATTAAATTCTAGGTCCCATAAATGATTATATACGTAGGTATTTTGTTGACTTCAGGCTACCTTGATGTGTTGTTTAATACTTTTCACCTTCTCTACTATTTCTTCGACCATTTCAGGTCCTAGCAGCATACATTCACTGAATTTATCCCAACATAATGGTGTTCTTCACCTTTTCCTATAAATTTATTCATATAGATCCATTTTTATGCTATTGTGGAATCTATTATTGTAATAGAATTTGACCAGTGGCAGATATTGGTCCCATCCTCCTTTGAATTCCAAAGAACTTGCTCTCAACATGTCTTACAGTTTCTAAATATTTTTCTCAGAAAAGACATCCATTTGAGAATGATAGGCATTATTATAGTTCAACTTAGTGCTTAGGGTGTGTTGGAGAATTTTCCAGAACTTAGAGGTGAATCTCAGATCTCAGTCGGATACAATAGACAGTGGTACTCCATACAACTTTTCCAGATCTTTTATGTATATGTGTTCCAGTTGATCTATTGAGACAAACTCTCAAAATGTGATAAAGGGAGATATATTTGTAAGACGATCCATAATAACCCATACATAATTGTTTCATCTGGTTGTCTCTGAATATCGAGTGACAACTTCCATGGTGATGTTTTCTAATTTCATTGTTGGTATGGGTAATGGTTGCACAATCACTTTAGACCTTTTCCTTTCAGCCTTCACTTGTTGACATACCAGGCACTTTTATGTTTAACTAATGATCACCTTTTTTATATTGTCCCACCAAAAGTTCTCCCATAGAAAGGGTTGATTATGTTCCTCCATTAATGATTCCCATGCCCATTCTTTGTAAGTCTAAAAAGATTAGATCCTTCTCCATTATCATCATTGATAAGAATGAAGGATCCTTTAAACTCAGAGCATCTTCCACCTTATTTAGATTACCTTGAAGGTAGTGGATTGAGAAGTCATAATCATTGATGAGATCTTACCCTCTCTGCTGGAATATATTAATCTCCTTATGTGTGAAAATAAATTTCAGATTCTTGTGATATATATTTATCCCCCACTTCTCACCATAGAGATAATGCTTCTAGATTTTCAATGCAATGATCATAACTGCCACTTCCAGATCATGCCTAAGATATATTTTCTCATTAATTTTGAACTTATATGAGGCGTAGGCTATCACTTTATCATTTTTCATCAGTACACAACCTACTACTTTCTTCAAAGTTTCATTGTACACCACAAAGAGATATCCACTTGTCAAGAGTGTGATTACTAGCATAGTGATAAGACTCTTTTTGATCTCTTAAATGAATTACAATCATTAATGAGTCCATAAAAACACCACTCCCTTCCATTTTCTCACATTTATTGGGTTTTAAAATCATGATAAGTTCATCAAAAAAAACATCGATAATAACTGGATAGACAAAGAAAGCTATGGATCTCTGTTAAAATTGTTGGCCTGGGTCACTTTTTGATTGCCTTTTTCATGGAAGGGTCCAAAAACATCCCTTTTTTGTTGATAACATGAGACAATAGTGGTACTTCCTCCATCAAGAACTCACATTTACTATACCTTTCATATAGTTTCTCCCATAACAAATTATTTAGCAAAGTATTAATATGATCCACATATTCCCCCTTTCTCTTTGAGTATATTAGAATATCATTGATAAAGACTACCAAATATTTGTCAAGGTAATCTCTAAAGACTGTATTCAATGAATACATGGAAATTGACAGAGCATTATTAATTTCAAAGGGAATCACTATGATCTCATAGTGTTTATACCTCATTCAAAATGCAGTATTTGGAATATCTTCCATACTCACCATCAATTAGTGATATCCAGACCGAAGGTCCCCCTTAGAGAAATAAATTTTCCCATATAGCTAATAGAACAATTCATCCATCCATGGAATGGGTTACTTGTTCTTTATCATGATTTTTTGGGTTCATAATAATCAATGAAGAGGCGCATTGATCTATCTTTTTCTTGACGAAGAGGACTGAAACACCCCATGGTGAAGCACTAGGGCATAAAAAACCCACGTACAAATTCTTATTTTACATCTTGTTCATTTATTCTAGATAAATATTGTCAATTCTCTAAGGTGTATGTGATATAGACATATATCCCAGAATAAAATCAATTGGGAACTGAATTTCCTGGTTTTAGGGAATACTAGTAAATTATTCTGGGAGTAACTTTAGTGTAAACCCTCATAATGGGCATGTCTTTGAGCATGATCACCTCTTATGTCTCAATCATTTAAGAGACATAATATTTCTCATATGGAAGTTGTTTGGAAAAAAAAATTCTTTGTGGTAACATTGCAGTATTTTTGGGTTAGTTGTGTTATTCACGCTCAAATTTAACCAAGAGAAGAAGGTAGAATGGTCCTTGTAGTCTAGCTTGGGTTGTCGAATCCTCTGAGACCTATGAAGTAACCTAAAAAAACGTTCATTATATGAATTGTTTTTGACTATGAAGTAGATGAATTAGGTTGATTTTTGATGGGTTTAAATGAACTCTAAGAGACTTAAGTGAGAATTCAATTTAAAAGAATGAGTTGATCCTAGGTTATCACTTGGGGTGGATTTGACGTATTCCCTTTTCACTTATTTCAATTTCTTATATTCGAGTTGAGTTCATTTAAGGAGATCAAAAAACATCATCACTTATTGATTTAATACCAACACAACATAACACTAATCACCTATACACTTTAAGGATCAATGTTTTGAGCACTTCAATATAATGGTTCGTATTATCACTTGAATTGTGTGGCCTTAAATTTAACAAGGACGATGGAGTTTAAAAATCATCAAATAAAAATCTCAATTAAAGAAGTGATTAGACATTAATGGGGTCATAAATAACATACAATCCATCCCCTTTCTACTATCTTGGATCAACTCATAAGTGGGTTAGCCCTCTATTGATTGTATGGTTTCAATGGAAGCGAAAATTAGACTCATGATGGAAGAAATGGAGAAGTAAAAAAAACCCAATAAAATAACGATCACTCCACTGATGTGTGATAATTTCACAATGTTTGGTGTAAATAAATTCACACTTTGACCCAATGGTATAAAAGTGATATGAAGAAAAACATAATAAGAGGATAAGATTAACTCTTATTAAGAAACTAAAGTGAATTGAACAACTTACATGTGAAAGACAAAGTTGAGACAACAAAATCACAACATAACATTACAATTGAACAAAGCATCAAAGATGATCAACTCCTCCACAACCACTTCCTTAAATAGGCATTTTGGAAGCCTTGGATCGAGCCTCCAACAGTACAAATCATCTCAATTAATTTTGTTAGGCCATAGGTGGGTGGAAAGTTGAGGGAGAGTTGATTTTTCCACCCTTGACCCGAGGTGGAATTCAGCTTTCATCCACCGAACAGACGTTCTTGGATGACCTTATATATGGACAAATTAGAGTGGACCATATGATACGAAAATGGATCCACCGATGTATCCTAACCTCCTGTATAATTTGGTCGCATTTGGAGATGTGGATACAAAGATATTATTAGATTAGTCGGCTGTTTTTCTGGGTCACAGAATCTGGCCCAGAATTTTATCTCTAAATTGAGCCGCTTAAATTACCACAATGGAAGACGAATTAGCACTGGCTCATGAATAATTATTTGTTACTCAATATGTATTCTATCATACCACTAAATTTTGGCTTCATTGGGTTTGTAATGTGGGTCCTACATTCTCATCAGTGGGCCAGTGTCTAATCTGCCTTCTCAAGAATTGCTTCCATTCATCTCCAAATATCTCCATCATCCTTTTTGAATCCTCCATTGATCTCTGAATAAAACATGTTCATATTGATGTTTAGTTCAATTTAAAAATATATAAAATTAAAATATGTATAATTACATTCCTTAAAATAAGATGAATCATTGGATAATTTAAATGATGTTTGAAAATATACCACATAACAGTGCATTTTAAGAAGGTATTACAATCATAATATGAAATGATGTTCAAAGTGTAAAATTCACTAAAACGGTGTTTATGAATAATAAATAACATGAATAATATATATATTAAAAATGAATATTAGCCTCATTTAGTGGCTAATCACACCCCCCAACTTGAGTTTTGCTAGTCCCGAGAAAAATATATCTCAACAATATGAAATTCGAATTCCCTTTTCCAAAAACATTTTAATACAAAATTATCACCAAAAACCCTTATACCAAACAATCATGAAACCCATAAAAATATTTTAATACAAGATAGTTTCATAAGTAGATCTCAATCCCAAGCTCATTCCTTTGTTCAAATTCATTGCCATATTTCATCCAATATCAATTAAGTATAAGGATATGTTGTGTATCACAATAGACATGAGCATTCATCTTTATTCAAAGGGGAAATTATGGAAGCACTAGGTGTAATCACATTTCAATATTTAGATGATTATTCAATTTTTTTGTATTATATTTTTTTGTTTTTGTTGTTTTTTTGTTGTTGCAATTTTTCCATGGTAATTGAAATTGCACTCAAAAGAGTCAACCCCTGCAGCGAGACTTTGCTGATGACTCCTAGGCTCACAGACCTTAGAGCACCAAGTGAAGACCACATACATGGGAATCATCTTGAGCTAACTCAGTCAAAAACAAATTCAGATTACCAAAAATAGAGATAAAATTACTAACTCTGGGCCAGACTGCTATGGAGTCACGATCCCCAAGTGCCGAAAGCCACGCATAAGGCCATTTCATTGTTCTACAGGCAAATTTATTGTTTTTTTTAATTTTTTTATTGAATAATTATACTAAAACTAAAATGATCACCAAAATTATTCTATTTATTTGGGAGACCCCAAAAACTCAAACTAATACCCCACTATCCAATGGACGTGCATTATGATCTTTTTTTATTTGGATGAAAATATAAACGATGAAATATCACATTGGACAGCCACACTTTCCGAAATCTATGCTCATGAAATTATACAAGGATTAAAATAAAAATTATGGCATGATAAATTATTTGATATTCAGTTTCAAAGTGTGAAATGTGTATTACCATGTTAAAAGTTAAAGGAATTTTTCCTTCTATTTACACACATTGTTTTTATCATTTTTTTCATAAAAGAATTTTTTTTATTTTATCCCCCCCAACATAAAACAACACTGTCCCCAATGTTTCAAGAAATGAAAATTTAGGAGTAGAGGCAGATAAGGGAAGTTCAAAAAAGAATTGAAATATGAGGATCATGGAATGAAGTCACCTGGTGGTTGAAGTTGAAATTCTTGCTCCTCCAAATTTTTCCTTTGATCTCGATGTCACTCTGAGCATTCCCTAGTAGAAAAAGGAAAAAAGAATGAAAAAAAAACAAAACAATAAATATATATAATAAATAAATTAAAATACAAGTATATATATAAAACTTATAGAATAAGGAATCACAAAAAGCCGTAGGTCAGTGGTAAGTGCGCTCCCCTGTCTCCCTTTGGTCCCAGGTTCGAATCCTCGTGACTTCACCGGTTGTGACGAGGTTTTCCCCACAACCTAAGATGTGGCCTTTTTTTTATTATTATAATTTTATTTATTTTTATTTATTTTTATATTAACCCACAAACACATAAAAATAAAATATATTAAACTAATGATACATTGTCTTCTATTTAAATTTCTGGGTAAGGTATTATTCAAGGATCACACCATGTGACACAGATAAATATGGTGCTCCCATTTCTTACCCATCCATACTAATAATAGAAGAATAGGTCAATATTTTTTTTTATTTATAAATATCAAAATGATTCATTAATCCTATTTAAAATATAAAGTTTATTAAAACAAAAAAATGATTGGAAACTTGAAAACCATGGGTTGCCTCCCATGCAGTGCTTTGGTTTAATGTCGTTAGCCCGACATGGACCCCCTAACATACCCAATACCAATTTTCAACATTTTATGGACCGTATATTTCTCCATGTCCACTAGTTTTAGATTGATTCTTTGTTTACAATTTTTTTCGTGTGAAAACATATGTTCTATAATGAGTGGTAAAATCCAAGGAATATCAGAAATAGTTGATCCACTTTCGTTTTAAGTGTTTCCAAAGACATTATGAATCATTACCTCGTTATTGGTTTCAAGATAAGAAGTTGTGAAAATTGGAAGTTTTTGGCTATCCCCAATGAATCCAAACTTGAGGGCGGATGGAAAGTCTTGTCGTTCAAGTTCGGGTAGGCTGACACTTTCAGACATAGGTTGGGACTTTGAATCAAACTCAATTTAATTTTCAAAATTTCTCAACAGAATTGGTTCCTTTTGAATAGAAGATTCAACTACAAAATTGGAAAGATCAATTTTAGGAATTGGTATGGAATCAATGTTTTTGATTTCTCTCAATGGGTCAATGGTTGGTGTTTTTGAAAATTTATCAATGGAGTTATACTTAGGAGACTCAATCCGTGATTTCAAATTCTTTTCCTTTGAATCCAAAAAGTCAATTTCCTCTTGATTTAAAGAACCTTCAGAAATTCCTTGATCCTCTTAATCTAACCCAAATCCAATGGTTAGTTCTTCAATAAATTTATGAGAGGTTTGTGGGAGAAAATATTCTTCTATAAATGATGAGGAAGGGATATCGTGAGTGGGAATGGGTTCCAGAACCGTCTCAATGTTTTTTAATTATGATCTCAAAGATGAAACCTAAAAATTCATTTTCTCCATTTGTTGACACAATTTTTCAAGTAATGGTTGTGGATCATGATGGTAAAGGGGTTGAGAAAGATTGACTCTTCCAGGTGGATAATTAAGTTGTTGGAATTGCACATGAGGGTGTTCAGATTGGATTTGTGGGGATTGAAACCCATTATATGTTGGGATGTTTTGTGGATCATAGGAGTAAAAACATTTTGGTTCATTTGGTTGTTGATGATCCCACATGTAGAAATTAGGATGGTCATTTTACATCACACAATGGGTTGGGTGATAAAAGTAGGGATAGGTTTCCCATGTTTGGACATGTTCAAAATTGATGTCAATAGGAGTGAGGGGGTGAGAATAGAAAAGAGGGATGAAAAAAGAGAATTATAATGTCTAATATAACATACTTAGGACCCCAGTAATGGCGCCAAAATTTGATTCACGATCAAATTTACCAATGAGAATAAGGTAGAATAGTCCTTGTAGTCTAGCTTGGGTTGTCGAATCCTCCGAGACCTAAGAAGTAACCTACATACACGTACATTCTATGGGATGTTTTTGGCTATGATGTGGCCGACTTCGGTTTATTTTAGATCAGTTTAAAGTAACTCTAAGAGAATTAAGTGAAATCAATTCAAAATAATGAGTTGATCCTAGGTTATCACTTGGGGTGGATTGGACGTATTCCCTTTTCAATTATTTCAATTTCTTATATTTGAGTTGAGTTCATTTAAGGAGATCAAAAAACATCATCACATATTGATTTTATAACAACACACCATAATACTAATCACCTATAAACTTAAAGGATCAATGTTTTGAGAACTTCAAGGTAAAGGTTCCTATTAGCACTTGAATTGTGTGGCCTTAAATTCAACAAGGACGATGGCGTTTAAAAATCATAAAATAAAAATCTCAATTAAAGAAGTGATTAGACATTAATGGGATGATAAATAACATCCAATCCAGCCCCTTTATAATCCCTTGGATCAACCCAGAAGTGGGTTAGCCCTCCATTGATTGTATGGTTTCAATGGAAGTGTAATGTAGACTCATGAGGGAAGAAATGGAGAAGTAAAAAAACACAATAAAATAACGATCACTCCACCATTGTGTGATAATTTCACAAGGTTTGGTGTGAATAGGTTCACACCTTGATCCAACGGTATCAAATTGATATGAAGAAAAACATAATAAGAGGAGAAGAAGAACTCTTATAAAGAAACTAATGTGAATTGAACAACTTACATGTGAAAGACAAACTTGAAACATCAAAATCGCAGCATAACATTACAATTGAACAAAGTATCAAAGATGATCAACTACTCCTACACCACTGCCTTAAATAGGCATTTTGGAAGCCTTGGCTAGAGCCTCCAATAGTAAAAAGCATCTCAATTAATTTTGGTAGGCCACAGTTGGGTGGAATGTTGAGGGAGAGTTGAATTTTCCACCCTTGACCCAAGGTGGCATCCACCTTTCACCCACCAAACAGACGCGCTTGCAAGACCTTCTAGATGCCCGATTTAAATGATTCCAAAGTTGTCACCTTCATAATTTAATAAAGATAACAATTTACATGTTGTTATTTTAAGATGATGAATTCAAGTAAAATTATTATTATAAAATCTTTTATATTTATCTTCATCAAAGGATTTTAATTTTAATTTTTATGCAACAAATAAGTATATTAAGTAATTAAACGAAATTGTTGTACTAATTATTTTATTAAGAGATATACCAAATAAATGGTTTTAAAAATATTAAAATAAACATTTTATGAACTATTTAATGTACTACTCTAATTTTCAAGATTACTATGACATGTGAGGAACCTATTAAATATTTTAGTTTGAATATATCCTTAGTGTGGATTTAATTTAAATTCAAATAAATTAATAGTGTCAAAATTACACTATTGTTATTTTGTAAACATAACATATTATTAAACTGTTTAAAAATCACAAAAATATTTAAAAATTATAAATTGAAATTTATATAGTCTAAAATGTCATAAATTATCTAATTGTGGTTAATTCATAGCACATAAGTAATTATTTATAACAACTTAAAATTTAGAATCTTATTACCACAAATAAAATTTAATAGATTAAATAGGGATAAATCAAGTTGATAATGTTTAAAATAAATTCCCTACATGTCTAAATTTTATTGGTTGATGATATTACAACCATATCTCATCTATCCTTCTAATTGAGTCATTTTTGGAGGTTTTTATTTGGGGTTTAAATTTATATTAAACTAATATTTTTGAGGATTCCAAAGGTGCCCCTCTCCTTCCTTATAAAAGGGCACCTCCTCCCTCTCCTCCTTACACCACTTTGAGCCTTCACGCTCGGCCAAAACCTTATAATTTAACTTCCCCACTTCCTTATAAACCAACAAGAGGTACTGTTCTTCTCAAAAAACCAACTCTAGTGCCCTAAAGAGAAATTTTAAAGGAGGCACTTCGAGAAAGAGGTAATACCTTCTACCGTTTTCTTCAAGTTCCACTCTTTTTCTACTCCCTCTTCTTTAGTTGTTTCATTATGAAGTAATAACATCAGTATACCTCTTATATTGATATGTTATTATAAATATTAAACAACCATATTTCACCTTCTATCCATCCTACAGGAAACAAAATCACTGCGCATGCGTACGTATGGAATACCGTCTCCACGCTGTGGTGTAATCTGTTTTTCCACCAACACCTAACATGGATGGGTACAGTGGTGTAAATAATAACTATATATGGTTATTATAATATCATACTGATTATGATATATTATACCATATACTCTAATTCTATTCAATAATTATGGGAACGATATCATCGCTCGTGCGTACGTACGGACTACCGTCTCCACAACGCAATGAGATTCATTCTCCATGTTAACCATACATGAATGATCATAATGTTTATATAATGAATAATAATGAAATATATGAAATAATAATTCTACTAGATTTATGTATATATATATTAATGTCATCTATTTAGTTTCATTCAATTCAATAAGGAAATGAAAACAACGTTCATGCGTATGTACGGCCTACCGTCTCCATGAACGGTGTATTTTATTCCTTTTATCGATCTATAATATATATGTATATGATGAATATATATTATATATAAATCATGTTTTACATTCTGGAATTATGTAAATCATGATATAAGTAATAATATCAAGAACGAAAAGTCGAAACACATATGATAAATGAAATGATTTTATCCAAAACGCTGCTTTAACATGGAATTTACAAAAGGATGGGTAATATAAAGTCATAAGTGAAACATATATGATATCATAACAATGAATATGATTATGTAATAAGTCAATTAAATTATTTAAATCATTATACAGGAGGTTCGGATCCATACGAAGCATATCAGACTTAAGGTAATAGATAATTTTGCAATCTCATTTTTATCCGAGATTGCTTATTCGTAAGTATATATTGGGGTTATATTTATCATCCATGTACATGTTCTATAAAAATGGTTTCATGTATGTTTAAAGTCCTTTTTACCCATTTTTTACTTTTACTACATGGTATGTAAGGAATCTTTTTTTATGAGGTACTTTTTGACTTTTCCGGCAAAAGTACGAGAAGAATGATTTTGTTAACTTATACGGCACGAATGGATTTTTACGGTTTTATAAAGCCTTATTTTCATAAAGCATCCTCCACGATATTTCATGACTATTTTCAAAAAAATCCTTTTCTTTTAAAATTGCATGACATTTTGTGAAAATAAAATGATTTTGAAGAAAAAATGATATTTTCCTCAAGAATTCATTTCAAGTGTTTTATCAAAATCATTTTTCATCTAAGATGACATTATTTCATATGTGTATGTTTCAAGTTTCATGTCTCTATGATTTACATGGTTTCACTTTTCCTATTTTGAAATGATATCCATTTCTTTTATATGGATTATGTGATGATGGGATGATGTTTATGAAACCCATTTTATTCGTTGGGTTATTATAAATAATGTATGTTTATTTTGGGGGACAAGTAAGAATGATTTCATTATGAGATGGGTGGGACCTATATCTCCCTCCAATGCATTGGGTAAATATTTATATCTCATGAGATAGACATGGATGGAATGGTAAGTTAATCCGGTTTAGTGTTATAGGAATGAAACGAGGAGTGAACTCGATTCAGAAAGGGACTTTGTCCACTAAGATGGTCTTGGCAGCAATGCCTTGGCTACTATGGAAATCATGACATGTGCTGAATGGTTTCCATAATTACATGTTTTAATCCCATGCTATTTTATCATGATTAATGTTTCTTTATGATATATGCCTTACGTACTTCCATGTTTTATGTCATTATTCAAGCTTTTGATGGTTAAACATTATGTTCATGTTTTTATGTTCAAATGTATATGATTTGTTTTATTTTATCCATGCTTACCCTTACTGAGCATATGAGCTCACCCTTTATATGTCTTCTTTTCCCTAGGATATAAATAATGGTTTTAGGTAAGAAAACAAAAGGGGAAGATTGATATGGGAGATATTGAAGATCTTTCAACAGGATTAGATGTTTATTTTCCGAGTTTCCAAAGACACTAAACTATTATGATCCTTGTGTGTCTGTTTTTGTTATGTATCAAGTATTCCGCAAAAGTAATGTAATGTCATTGTACGTCAAGTTTCAGGTCTCTATATGAAATTCTTGAGTATTATATTTTCCATGGGCATATAGTGTTCACAAAAGATAGAATGTCTTCGAAAATAACATTTATCCATTAATCATCAAATTAAATTCCTATTATAAGGATATCCATTTGAAAAAACATAACTTCTAAAAATAAATTTATTATTGATCTATAAAGTCTTTTATCTGAAAAGAACAATTCACACTCCGATTCCCGTAGCCTTACCATATGCAACAGGTTCCCACCCATATTGTAGGTTGTCCCTTTTATAAAGCTCAAAAATAACCCTAACACATTTTAACCTTAACGGTTGTCTTATATCTCTCATTTTAATCCCATCTCATAATGAACTAAACATCATAATTCATGAAGTTGTATATATAATGAATTTTTTTTCACCTATATATGATAAAATAAACTATTACCAATAGAAAAAAAATCATACCTTGATCATGGTGGCCACCTAGTTTCATCATCATATTATTCACGTAGATATAATGACAATGAATTTCAATAATGATTTATAGATCCTTCAAAATCATCTTCTTCCTTTATACAAATACACCTTGTACAATGATCTGACATTAATTAAAATGGAGGATATTTTTAGGTTTAGAGATTTAGAGAATTTGGTTATAACTTATACATAACAACTTATATATTACAAGTAGACACTTATACTCACAATCTATTTTTTTATAAAATAGAAACTCTTAAAAACGAAACATGGAATATTTCATATTTTAACAACATAACTTTTCTTTGATCCCATACTTTACTCTATTATTAGTTAATTTCTATGAAAAAACATTTAAAATCTTGGAATGAGCATAAAAATATTAGTAAGGGATACAAAAATAAGTAAAACTAGTAGTTTTAGGAAAACATGATAACCTTGAATACTTTATCAAAAAGTAATACTTTCACCTTTATGAGGTAGAAAATATAATTCACTGAATATAAGATTATTTTCTACCATTTCTGATAACAAAATATTACCATGAACCCATAGAAATCAACATATAACATAAAAATGTAACTTTGGACATAAAGATACTTAAATGTAATAACCATATGGTCGACTTCCACACATATCGCGAAATGGAATAACTATATGACTGACTTCCATACCCAATTCACTGAAGGTTATAATGTAAAAACCCATCCTTGGTTTATCATGGAACCCCCCATCTTTAGTTTATCATGTTACCACCAATCATTGGTTTATCTCGTAACCACCCGTCAAATGTCCAAGTACCATTATATAATCATAACACATAAAATATTGAAAATATCATCTTTTCACTAATAAAATATCATTTGAAACTAGAAGAATTAATTTCAAGATATTGAAATATTTTATCTATTTCAAAAAACTTTTTCAATACAAAAACACACAGAAATGGATTAAGGGATTTATTTTCCTTTTGAAAACATTAAGGCTTTTAGAGGAAGCCAAATATAAAATAATTGTTATAGCGGAAAAGTCGTTGTTACTGCATAGTTTAAAAACATTCCTTTTTGTTTTTTAGTAAAAGAATTTGTATAAAAAAGATTCCATTTTAATGAAATTAAAATTCAAAGAGGTTTTTTATACACCGTATAAAAGAAGGAGGTGTATGTTATAAAAATATGCCATAAGGAAAGGAGATTGAGACAAAGTCCCTTACCTTGAGTCCAAATCGTCACATATGATCCTTATTATTCTTGAATAATAAAGTTAAGTTAATTTTTACTTACGTTAGAACCTTTTTCAAGTTTATTATCCCTCTTATATTAGATATTATTATGTTATAGAAATTACACAATTATTTAAGTTCATATCATTCATTTTGTAAATATTTAATACATGAGACAAAAATGAACTTATTTGATGTAAATTGTCCATGGGGTAAAAATCCCATCATCTAAAGAATATTATTCAGATTCAAATATCATATATATCAATTATATATGTATTTATAATAGTCCATAACATTTGGAGATAAGAGATGAAATGCACCGTTCAAGGAGACGGTTTACCGTCCGTACACATGAACTCTACTTTCATTACTTTGTCATATTAATGGAATGAAAAATAAATGATACATAGGTATATTATAATCTCAGAATAATATTTATGTTATATATGTTATATAATTTCATTAAATCCATCCTTTATACTTTCCATGTATGGCATGAACGATTCATAACAGTTTGAGGGGACGGTAGTCCACACTTCCTCAAATTAAATTATCGTATTTACACATTATGGAAAGAATAAAGGTATGTAGTATAAAAATTACAGAAGAATAGAGAAAAAACTAATATAATATATATCATATAAAAATATAGTGCAATAATAATGGCCACCATGATAGGTGGTAGGATAAAATTGAACAATCATCGTGTCGTGAGGCAGTAGTTCTCCTTACACAAAAACAATATGTTCATATCCATTAGATGAAGGTGTGTGTAAATTAATTTTAAATACATATCATAAAAATATCCTATTATATATATGATATTTGTTTTTTATGTAATCATATAATAAAAAGAGCATAGGGAGTGGATAAGGAAAATAAAGAAAAGGAACTTGACAGAAGACATTGCCTCTAAATCAGGTAACTTCATTTGATTTGAGCCCAAAAGGCTATCTTGAATTGCCTTCTACACATGGTAAGGATTATAGGATGAATGAAGGAATTTTGGGAGCTTATATTGGTAGAATTTAGATGATCCAGGGGGCTTGAGAGCTATAAGTAAGTGGGTAGAGGTGGTGCCCTTTTATAAGAGGGAGGAAGGGTACTTTAGAAAAAGCCTTGAAATATTATTTTATTATAAAATTATTATAGATTTATAATAGTTACAAAGTGATATATTTCTATGATAATATGATAATTGGTCTAAATACTCTCAACCAATGGGTTTTATACATGTTTAGTTCTCAAAATTAACCTTATCTTTTAAGTTTAACCCTTAGTTAAAAATATTAACTCTTACCATGTCTTCTTATATTTTCATAATATATGGTTAATATAGTTACCATAAAATTCTAAGTGAACCAAAAGTTGACAATTAATGACATTTTTTACATTATAGATGTCTGTTGTCTAAATCTTATATTTTTTGGACTATTATATCATGTAATAAAATATGTTTTTTTAAAAACTCATTTAAGTCAATTTTGACACTATTTATTAATGTATTTTTGTTAAATTCATAACACCTGGATTCCAAAAAAAGGCATTAAATCAAATTTAATATGTAAATATCATCAATAAAATTCATTTATGGAATCAAAATGTTAAAATTAAATTTATTTTAATATTTATAATATCATTTATTTGAATATTTCATTAACAAGGTAATCACTACATCTTCATTGTGTCTTAAAAACATTACATATTTATTTTCTAAAAATTATAAATAAAATACAATTATAATGACTACTTATAGTCAAAGAGATCAGTTATATAACTCTGTATAAAAATTGTTTTAGTAAAAGATACCTTTTTTTGTTATATTTTTCTTTACTTTAAATTAATTCTTATAACATGACATTTTCACACCCTAGTGACTCCTTGAGCTCCCAAAATTGACCCAAGGAAGACCATGGTTGGAAATATATCATACAATCAGATTAGGAAATGTGTTGGGTTAGTTTAATATTATTATAATATTATTTTTTACCCTTATTTACCAGATTTACCCTTTAACCGTGGTAAATAAAAATAATTAATGAAGTTACTATTCATAATGTCAAAAAATAAAAGGTACCTATTTAAAAAATTTGGACCTTCTGATTCCAAATATGGAATTAATTTTTCTAAATTCAAAAATAGAATTGGAAGAAATTAATTAAAAAATAATTCTCATTGTCAAAACCAGATAGTGGGGTTTTAAAAAGTAAAAACTATCAAAAGATTGAAATGTTTTTATGTCTAATTTAAATGTGAAACTACTTCCAATGAAAATCATTGGATTAAATTATAAAAATGTAATCTAATTACACTCTAAAACCAATTAATTTCACATGCTTACTATATAGATAAATGATACAAAAAAGGCAGTTTTGAATTAAAATGTAGTATTTTTCTCTATTCATTAAAATATGATTTTTTTCAGACCAATTCTAGAAATTCATCCAAAGTAAATTTCGATGTTCCACATATATAGAAAAAGTTTATTTTGTCAAATAGAACATATAAAAGTAAAAATAACTATATTGTAAAAGGGTTCTTCATCAAAAGGTGGTAAAATGACTTTATAAAAATATTAGAGTATTTTATGCTTAAATTTGGGTTCTTTCTCATTTTAAGCCTCTAAAATTTAGTGGATAAATGTAAAAATATTTAACAAAAATGTGTAATTATATTCTTGTTAGTTCTTTTAATTCCCAATAATACAACGACTATGCGTTAACTAATATTTACGATAATAATAATATCATTGTACTATTTTTTAGTATAACTCAACGTTGTGTGCAATGTAAGATTTCAGAGAAACCTGTTGTTGTGTGTCGGGTACACTATCATGAAAAGTATTCCCTTTAACATAAAATTAATATATTATTCATAAATTTTAATATATATGAAAAAATATTATTCCATAAATTCTTGGGTCATTATAGTCAATCCCTTAGATTTTAATAGCTTCCTCATATTAACTCTCTCTATAAGTGAAGAGGTCACTAATAATGATTCTAATATAGACTATCTATGTCCATCCTAAACCACCATGTGCATCTTGGAAAATTCGGACTTAAGCTTCCACTCGCTACTTGCCATTTTAATTACTTGTGTCTGAATCATTCTACTCCGAGCCTTAATTATTGCATTTCCATTCCATGGTATATAGGAATTATCAATGTCAAAATATTAAAATATCTCAACCAACCATCATTGGATATGATTCATTATATTGTATTTTAGGTTATGCTGGATTTTTTTTCCTTGTACACCACAAAATTCTCTCCCTGTAAATATTTCCTCCAATAGTACAAGGCAAGAACAATAACAGATAACCGTAGATAATGTAATAGGTAATTCCTCTTCTATGGACACACCCAATGAGACCTATATGCCATGAATTTCTCCTCCTTCATCTTAAATACTCCTAGCCAGATAATTGATACATTACAATACACTATATAACTTTTACCCTATTGGACCGAATCATGTTCAGTGCTAATTCCAGTCTCCCTCTCATCTTTTGAAAGGATATATCGCAGGATTATGACCATGATAATTTCATTCCCATCGTATTCAGGATCGTAATGGGTGATTCTAGGTTTTTGAATTCTGTAACCAATCACTATAAATATCTAGTTATCCCAAAGATACTCCATATGTCAAATATATTCTAGGGATGATCCAAGAAAACTATAACTCTAACCATCTCTAGTTCAACAGATATTCCTCTCTCTGAGATAATATGAACCAACAAGTCAATCTTAAACATCAAAAATGGAACTTTTTGGTCATTCAATATAATTGATTCTCTCTCAGTGTATCCAATATGTTCTCAAGATGTTTTTAATGGCCATGTTGAGTGTTATAATACAACAAGAATCGTCCATGAATACCAACAAAAATGAATGTATAAAATGGATAGAACAAATGGTATATTAGTTACTTAAAAACTACTTGTGCATTCGTGAGACCGAAAGACATGACGAGATACTCATATAGACCATGCAATTCATGAAGATCTATAAAAGGTATGTCTAATGGTTGGAAACTCACCTTATAATAACCCAATCATAAATCAATATTTTAGAACACCCATGACCCTCAAATAAGGTTAAAGAGATCATATATTCTGGGAAAGGGACATGAGTATGTATCCATCAACTAGTTTTAAATCTAGTAATCCACATATAAATAAAGGGTTCCATTCACCTTCAAAGAGATAAGTATTTTGGAACCCCATAGAGATGTACTAGTTTATATAAACCCATTTGATTCCATGTTCTCTAATTACCTCTTGAGAACCTGAAACTCCGTAGTA
Source organism: Viscum album (assembly GCA_963277665.1). Taxonomy (NCBI): domain Eukaryota; kingdom Viridiplantae; phylum Streptophyta; class Magnoliopsida; order Santalales; family Viscaceae; genus Viscum; species Viscum album. The sequence continues at coordinate 66,107,370 of OY728127.1, read as the reverse complement.
GCCATCCTATAATGAGGAATGGATACTGCTACATCTCCAAGAATTAGATTAATGGAAGACTATATGTATCTCAAAAGAGATAGTCCTAGAAATTCATCCATAAAATATAACGAAAATTATCCACTGCTAGTGGGAAGTCCACCTGATATGTTCCCTAGTAGTCCGAATATAAAAGATAAATCTAGGCTATATTCTGGCTCAGTCCAAGAAGATCACGTCCAGCTTGACACACCAAGAAATTTATTTCACCATTGTGAATAAAAAGTCTTCCCTTTGGTGATGTGAAAGTCAACTTCCAGTGATAAAATTCAACATAAGTATGATAGGGTACCAACTAGTCAATCCTGAGAATGATGTCAAAACTTTTCATCTTGAGGAAAAATACGTGCAATACAAAGTGACACCAACATACCTCAAGGGATCCCCTATAATAGAGTACACTCTCGGATCAAATCCCGAACAAAGTTGTGAGTTTCATCATATCTCATGAAAATTGAACATCAAAATCAATGCTTTAAATAACTAGTACCGATATAAAATAAATAGAAGAACCTATATCAAAAATATTAGATACTAATGTAGAGGTTAGTGGAATAATTCCTCTAATGTTGAATGTCCAAAAATCTTCTCCTTAATTATCTATTGTACTTTATACCTATATCTTGAACCATTCCCCTTAGGTATAACCTGGATACCTTGATTAGGTGCGACATACTATCATTGTAAGTATAGTTTCTAGATGCCTCAGATATGAACACCAAATTATATTGATCTTCTAATCTCAGTCATGCTCTCCTAAAGACAAAATGCTCTACACCCCGCTCCTGAACATGGAGTCAGTGCAGACCCTCTCTCATTGACTGTGGGGGGAAAGGTCCTACAATGAATTTTTAGATGGCCCATTCTTATTCTAGTTTAATACTTGAATAGTTCTCTATCACACTAGCTCCTTAGTTGTCCTTGCATCCCACAATAACGATAGAGAAAAAACAACCATTACCCATGGTCTAGATGGTATCTCCCTCACAAGAGACCTCAATGCGTCTCTTCCTTCCACCTATCATGGAACCAATAGGTGAAGAATTTGATTTACCCTATTATGTTCCCCTAGAATCCCTAAGGTTACATTCAGTAATCAGTGTCCTATTTATTCTTTATTAGACAATATTAAGATGAGAAAGGTTCACCTCTAATCAAATGTCATACCTAAGACCATACCTGAATCACATAGATTTTGATACCTCATCACAAAAAAAATATTTTTGAAATTATAGAGCGTTATAAAATGAGTAGAATAATCCTTGGCTAATAATTCACCATAGTCCAAATGAATAAACTCTCTACATATATCATCCCTTAACATATTGAGATAAAAATAATCATAGAAGGATATCTATAAATCCCTTAAATCTATAACTCGATAAAAATCCATGTGAGTAATCACTCACCTCCATCAATTTATGAAATACCATATAATATACCTATATATATTAACATTCCACCCATGAGGTATCTCGAGATGCTAAAAAATCAATAGAATGGACCCTAGCTTGGACTCTACAGTATGTGGTCTTCCATCCCCAAAAAACGTGGGTAGATTGTAAAACCCCAAGATTTTATGAGATATATTCTTTTTTATTTCTTTGATGTATTATATTGTACACTACACAAAGATTAGCTTGTACTATACGCAACACCGTATTAGCTTGCAGTATATGCAACACTATTCTTGGCTCGTGTTACACACAATTTCAAGATTGTTTTGTAGAAATTATTCCACACAACAGTAAGTATAAATTTTTGTTTAATTTATAAATGAAATAAGTTTTTATTATGTTATACACAACACCAAATGGAGCTAACACTACACGCAGCCCTGACTTGGCTTGCATTACACACAATCATGACCTTCCTCGATAGCGTGTGAAGTACGCAAAGTAGGGTCTCACTAAAAAACGATATATTATTATAATATTATTATGAACTATCAGTTATTAATAGTATTAACAACATTTTGAATTTTATAAAATTATTATTCATCTTACACATTTTCTAGAACATGCTATGAGAACAAAATAAAATTTTTGGGTAAAAAAAGTATTTTTCAAAAAATGCGGTTTTGTCACCATTTGATGATGCACCCACTTTAAATCTAGTTTTTGACATGTTTATAAGTTCAATTAGACAAAATAAAATTCTTATTTGAAATCAGGATATAAAAATTTACTTTGGATAAATTTTTCATATTATTCTGATAACTTTCATATTTTAATGAATAGTAAAAACACGCTATATTTTAATTAAAAAAAAATTTCATCGTAAACATTTATATGGATAAATTATAATATTGAATGGTTTTAAAGTATAAATATAATATATTTTTATCATTTAATATAATTTATTTCATTATCATTGATTTTACATTGATTCATAGGTTAAATCATTTCAATCTTTTGCAATGTTTTAACTTTTAAAACTCGTTTTTTTAAAAAAAGGATTAATTTTAAATTAAATTCTGAAAATTATGTGATTTGAATTTGGAAAAATGGATTCTATATTCATAATCAGTAGGATTAAATTATTTTAATAGTCTACTTTTTATTTTTGGCCACTATGAATAGTAACGACAAAAAATTTTATTTACCGTAGTTAAAGGTAAATGGGGTAATTAAGGGTAAATATAATATTATAAAATTACCCAAACACTTGTATTACTATAATTTGATGATTATATTTTGTCATAAGTCATATTTGGGTCGAAATAGAATCCATTGGAACCCACTTGGATGTGATTAAGACCTTTAATTTATTTTATTCTTTGAGTATTGATGAATGAATTATGTTTATTTTGTGGCACATGAAAGAATGATTTCATTATGGGATGGGTGGGACCTATATCTCCCTCCAATTCATTGGGTAAAGATTTATATCTCATTAGAGAGACATGGATAGAATGGAAAGTTAATATGGTTCAGTGATACAGGACTGGAACGAGGAGTGAACTCGATTCAGTAAGGGACTTTGTCCAATATAATGGTCTTTGCAGCAATTCCTTGGCTACAATGGAAATCATAACATGTGCTTAATGGTTTCTACAATTACATGTTTTATTCCCATGCAATTTTATCACGGTTAATGTTCCTTTTAGATCTATGCCTTATGCACTACCAAGATTTATGTCATTACTCATGATTTTGATGTTTTATGTTAATGTTATTACGTTCAAATGTTTAGGGATTATTTTATGTTCTCTATGTTTACCCTTACTAAGCTTTTGAGATCACCCTTTTTTATGTTATATTTTGCTGAGGATATAAAGAAAGGTTTTAGGTAAGGAAACCAAAGGGGAATTTCTTTATAGGAGATGTTGAATATCTTTCACCATGATTATAAGATTATGTTCCAAGTTTCCAAAGACACTAAACTAATACGACCTTTTGGCGTCTATTTTTGTAATATATTAAGTATTCCGAAAATGTAATGTTATGTATATGGACGTCAAGTATGGGTATATACAGTTGGTATCAGATCGAAAGTTTAGTTAACCATTGGAAACTAGGATGTGAAAACTTTAGTGAAATCCCAAGAGATATTTCTAAGGTATGTCTAGGGATGACTCTAAGGTTAAATATATGTATAGGTTATAGTCCCAGAATTATGGTAACGATCTTAGAATTAAACCTAAGATGTTATATATTGAAGGTACTCCCCCTTTATAATGTTGTTTTCCTAGCATGATTTTTTCCTCTCACACTATTCTTTTTGGGTTTTAGAAAATGGATGGAAACAGGAAGATTCACGATAATGGAGGATATGATAGACAATGGAATGATATTATTCATGAGCAACCAAATGAAATGGGATTTGGAAGTCTAAACATTGTTATTATGCCTAATCATCAATCTCATAATATGATCAATAATCTCAACTTTGGTAAGTATCCCGACTCAGCTAATAAGAGAATGATGGAGTTTCATGATGATCATAGAGGAAAGAAAGTTCAATTCCACTCATGTAAATCATGTGGAAAGAGGCATCTGGGAGAATGTTTCAAAGGAACTTGAAGATGCTTTGGATGTGGAAAAGAAGGACATAAAGCCAGTAATTGCAAAGGAAAAGGTTATGCTAACACAATGGACAAGGAAATGGTATTTCTAAAACATCAACCAAGGATAAATGTTTTAAATGTGGAATGTATGAGCATTATGCAAACAAATTCCCTAAGGGAAAGTGTCATGAAGAGAATCATCATGGTCATATGGGTAGTATTTATGTTGATGATGATGAAGAGACTACAAATGATATATGAGATGAAATAAGTGTTGAGGAATAAAATGATGAAGCTTTGTCAATGGTTTGAAAAGGCAGTGAAATGATTGCATGTTTATCAAGAATAATTTATGGTACTATAGAATAATGAAAAATCTAAGGATTGTTACAATGTTGTATTTCCTTGAGTATTTGAAAGTATATGATGAATGGTACCTGTAACCATGAAATGTGATTGAAATATTTTTAGAAAACAGATGATATGAAAATAATAAAGGGATAAGGAGAAAATAACACGTTTTATAGTATTATTGAGCTCTTGACTGATGTAAGGACAATGTGATATCATGGTTTGAGTATATAGAAATTTTGGGATTTTGGTATGTGGAACGAGTTACCTTTTGAAAGCATTCATGTTTTCACTAAGGATCTATGGTAATTTATGTTTCAGGAGAATACATGATTAAGGTATTCACATATATGGAATGTGATAAACAAGATATATCTTATGATATATGGGGGATAAATGATGGTATTCATGTGTTTTTTATGTGACATTTCTAGTAATCATGTTCTTTATACTATGAAAATGGACAGGTTTATTTTTGATAAGCCTAAAGATTTGAAATGGATTAAGCTGAACATCAGATAGTATTGTTTATGGATAGAAATTTTTTTCGATATTATTTCTGGAATGTTATAATAGTGTAGTTTTAGAAAAAAGGACAACCTGCAGGATGGGCGACAAACCATCGTGTCAGACAAGGTTGTGGGAATCTAACCCAAAACCAAAGTGTGATAGGCCTTTATCGCCTACCACTGTCCTACAGGAAGTCCCTGGTTTGTAGAAATTAGTTTTATTTAATTAAGCGGTATGATCGTTGAAGTATGAGTCCATTTTTGGAATCATATACAGTTAATCTCCCCATATATGGACTTATGTATCTTTAATAACTTTTTCTATCTTTTTGAGACAGATGGAATAACCTATCATTCTATCGCATGATCTACTAATATTTTAATAAGGACAAATTCAACTTCATTTCTTTAAATAATAGATAAGTAGAAACTGTTCATGGAATGACCAACAATGATATTACACTGAAATCAAGTAAGTATTTCTCCTTGTGAAAAAATTTATCAACATTAGAGAAATGATCTTGAAAACCAAAAATGTTGTCCTAGTACCCTCATATCTGATGAATTAGATAATACCTTATATCATAACAAATTTATGTCTTTGTGATTACGGGATTTTTCATAGCCATGTTCTATACCACTCTTTATCTAAACATTATGGTTAGATTTCTCTTACATATCCATATTTTCACCTATGTTCTCCTATGTGGAAACCCAGTGATGGGTTAATTTGGGTAAAAATTACATTTAATACTTCACTTTTTAAAATTATGTTTTAGTATTCCTTTTTATGATGTGGGTTTCTATGAATGAAACTTTCAAGTAGTAAATGATTCAAAACCCCGACGAATTTCGGGGGCAAAATTCATTTTAAAGGGGGTAGAATGTAACACCCTGAGATTTTATGAGATATATTCATTTTAATTTCATTGATGTATTCTATTTTACACTACAACAGGATTATCTTGTACTATATGCAACACCATATTAGCTTGCAGTATATGCAACACTATTCTTGGCTCGTGTTACACGTAATTTCATGTTTGTTTTGTAGAAATTATTCTACACAAAATTAAGTATAGATTTTGTTGAATGTATAAAAGAAATAAGTTCTGGTTATGTTATATTCAACACCAACGGGAGCTTCCACTACATGCATCCTTGACTTGGCTTTCATTACACACAATCACGACCTTCCTCGATAGCGTGTGTAGCACACAATACCGAGTTTCTCTATATAACGATATATCATTATAATATTATTATGAACAAGATGTTATGAATAGTATTACCTAAATTTTGAATTTTATAACATTATTATTCATCTTACACATTTTATAGAACATGGTATGAGAACAAAAATTTTTTTGGGTAAAATAAGTATTTTTCAAAAAATGTTGTTTTCCACCATTTCATGGCACACCCACTTGAAATATAATTTTTGACATGTTTATAAGTTCAATTTGGAAAAATAAAATTATTATTTTGGATCATGATATAAAAATTTACTTTTGATAAAATTTTCATATTATTCTGATAACTTTCATATTTTAATGAATAGTAAAAACACGATATATTTTAATTAAAAACAACTTTTTTCATTATCATAATTTATATGGTTAAATTATAATATTTAATGGTTTTAAAGAATAAATAGACTATATTTTTACCATTTAATATAATTTATGTCATTTTCATTGATTTTACATTGAATTCATAGGTAAAATCATTTCAATATTTTGCAATGTTTTAACTTTTAAAACTCATTTTCTTAAAAACGAGATTAATTTTAAATTAAATTCTGCAACTTATGTGATTTGAATTTAGAAAAATGGATTCCATATTTGGAATTAGTCGGTCCAAATTGGTTAATAAGCTACTTTTTATTAATGGTCACTATAAATAGTAACTACGGAAAATTTTATTTACCATAGTTTAAGGTAAATTGGGTAATTAAGGGTAAATATAATATTATAAAATTATCCTAACACTTGTCTTAATATAATTTGATGATTATATTTCGTCTTAAGGAATATTTGGGTTGAAATATAATCCATTGGAACCCACTTGGATGTGATTAAGACCTTCAATTAATTTTATTTTAATGAAAGTGAAATATGTCTCACTCAAACATTAATAATTAAAGTATTCTTAATATAAGGCTATACAAAATATAAATTCGATTATAAAAACTTATTTGAAAGATAAAACGTTTTTCTTTGTTATGGTAATTTATTTGTAATTTTTAAGTGATATTTATTTACTTTAATAGCTTATACATTAATGATGCTGAAATTATTTACTTAGTGGGAAATCAATAAAATAGTTTTTATTAAAGTAATAACACCCATCAAAAGGCTCAAAAACTTGACCAAAACCTATTGGACGAGTATATATATATACCATAATCATCTAAGGGACGTCCTTTGGAGTATTTTGAGCCGTATAAAATATATTATGACATTTATATTATTTTATTTTTAATAATGTCAATGTTTTCACCTTCATAACTTAATAAATATAACAATTTAAATGTTGTGATTTTAAGATTATAAATTCGAGTAAAATTATTATTATTTAAGTTAATATATTTATCTTCATAATTGGATCTTGTTTTTAATTTTTATGAAACAAATAAGTATATTAAATAATTATACAAAAGTGATATAGTAATTATTTTATTAAGAGAAATATCAAATAAATGGTTTTAAAAATATAAAAATAAATACTATAAAAACTGTTTAATGTTCTCCACTAATTTTATAGATTAATATGACATGTTATGAATCTATTAAATATTTTGGATCAAATATATCTTCTCTTTGGATTTTATTTAGATTCAAATAATTGAATAGTGTCAAAATTGACACTATTGATATTTTATCAAAATAAAAAATTATTAAATTGTTTAAAAATCACAAAAATATTTAAAAATTACAAATTGAAAATTAAATGGTCTAAAATGTAATAATTTATCTAATTATGGAAAATTAACAACACATAAGTAAGTATTTATAACAATTTAAAAATTAGAATTGTATTACCACAAATAAATTTAAATAGATTAAATGAGGATAAATCAAATTGATAAGGTTAAAAATAAATTCCAAACATGTATAAATTTTATTGGTTGATGATATTACAACCCTATCTCATATCATCTTATAATGTGAGTAATTTTGGATGTTTTTAAGTGGGGTTTGTATTTATTATAAATTAAAATTTCTAATGTTTCCAAAGGTGCCCCTCTCCTCCCTTATAAAAGGGCACATCCTCCCTCTCCTCCTCACACAATTTTGAGCCTTAATGATCATCCAAAACCTACCCAGTTATTTTATACACTTCCCTGGAAACATACTATAGGTCTTGGTCTTCTTCAAAGACCAACTTTAGTGCCATTAGAGGAGGTTAAGAGGAGGCACGTCGAAGAATATGTAATCTCTTCTACCGATTCTTTCAAGTCTATTTATTCTTATACTTCTTCTTATTTAGTTTTTTAATTATAAATTAATTACATAAGTATAAATAATATACTTATATGTTATTATAAATATGAAACAACCCCATTTCACCTTCTATCCATCCTACGGAAAATGAAATCACTGTGTGTGCGTACATACGGAATACCATCTCCACACCATTGTGTAATTTTTTTCCACCACCACCTTAATTGGACGGGTATAATGGTATAAATAATAACTATATGCGGTTATTATAACATCATAGTGATTCTATGATATTATATCATCCACTCCAATTCCATTCAATAATTATGGGAATGATATCGTCGCTCTTGCATAAGTACAAATTACCGTCTCCACAACGAGATGAGATTAATTCTCCATATAAACAATTCAAGAATGATTATAAAGTATATATTATGAATAATAACGATATATATGACATAATAGTGCTACTGGATTTATTTATATGTATATATGTCATCTACTTACTTCCATTCAAGTCAATAAGGAAAGGAAAATAGCGTTCATTCGTACGTACGACCTACTGTCTCCATGAACGGTGTGTTTCATTTCATTTACCTATATATTAAATGTATATATAATGAATATATATGATATATAAATCATGTTTTACATTATGGAAGTAAGTAAATCATGATATATGTAATAATAATATCAATAACAACAAGTCCAAACCCGTACGATTTTACCCAAAACGCTGCCTTAACATGGAATTGACAAAAGAAAGAGTAATATAAAGTCATAAGTGAATCATATATGATATCATTAATATTATTATGGTTATGTTACAAGTTAATAATATGTTTAAATCCACTATACATGAGTTTCAGACATGTACGGAAGAAATTGGACCTAAAGTAACGGATAATTATTCCAATCTCGTTCTTATCTAAGATTGTTTATTCGTAAGTATTTACTGGGGTTATGTTTATCATCCATGCCCATGTTCTCTCAAAATGTTTTTTATAAATTTTTTAATATTCTTACATGTAAATTTAAAGTCATTTTTACCTTTTTTGACTTTTACCACAAGGTATTGATGGAATCTTTCTTTTGTTTACCACACGAGGTACTTTTTGACTTTTCTGGAAAAAGTATGAGGAGAATTATTTTTTTAACTTATACATCATGAATGGATTTTTACGGTTTAATAACACCAAATTTTTATGAATATTTCTCTACAAGTTTTCATGATTATTTTCAACAAAATCCTTTATTTTGTTTACCATTTGAGGTACTTTTTGACTTTACCGGCAAAAGTATCAGAAGAATTATTTTTTTAACTTATACAGCATGAACAGATTTTTACGGTTTCATAACACATAATTTTTATGAAGAACTATCTACAAGTTTTCATGATTATATTTAACAAAATCCTTTTATTTTAATAGTGAATTGAGTTTTGTGAAAATAAAATTGTTTAGAAGAAGAAATGATATTTTCCTCAAGAATTCATTTCAAGTGTTTTGTCAAAACTATTTTCCATCTAAGATGAAATTATTTAGTATGATTATGTTTCAAGTATAATGTATCTATTATTTACATGGTTTGATTCTTATTATTATGAAATGATATCAATTTTTTTATATGGATTATGTTATTATGGTATGATGCTTATGAAACCCATTTTATTCTTTGTGTTATGATGAATGAATTATGTTTATTTTGTGGCACACGTAAGAATGATTTCATTATGTGATGGGTGGGACCTATATCTACATCTAATGCTTTGGGTAACGATTTATATCTCATGAGATAGACATGGATGGAATGACAAGTTAATCTGGTTTAGTGATACAGGACGAGAACGAGGAGTGAACTCGATTCAGTAAGGGACTTTGTCCACTATGATGGTCTTAGAAGCAATGCCTTGGATACTATGGAAATCATAACATGTGCTTAATGGTTTCCACAATTACATGTTTTATTCCCATGCTATTTTATCATGGTTAATGTTCCTTTGTGATCTATGCCATATGCACAACAAAGATTTATGTCATTACTCCCGATTTTGATGTTTTATATTCATGTTCTTACATTCAAATTTTTGGGGATTGTTTTATGTTCTCAATGTTTAACCTTACTGAGCATTTGAGCTCACCATTTTTATGTTTTCTTTTCCCCAGGATGTAAAGAAAGGTTTTAGGTAAGAAATACAAAGGGGAAGATCTTTATGGGTGATGTTTAAGATATTTCACCATGATTAGTAGATTATTTTCTGAGGTTCTAAAGACATTAAATTAATATGGACTTTGGGCATCTGTTTTTATAATGTATTGAGTATTTCGAAAAAGTATTGTAATGTTAATTTATGTCAATTATGGGTCTCTACATAGATGATATTGTTGAGATAGATGTTTCAAATCTACCATTGATGAAGAAAGTGTTGGAGCTCTTGGAATAGTCTACATAAAGTGTAGAAATACCTCTCATAACTCAGAACCATCACACATATCTCGTATAAAAGGAAATAATTAAAGTGTCACTATGGGTGGTTCCACTGGTGGCCCAAGGAATTGCACCTCTAGAGTGTGGTCGTCACAACCCTCTTAGAATATGATTAGAGAGAATTGTAGTGTTATTTCGCTATAAATAAAAATAACACGCCCTGGTAATGATTTTATAATATCAATATCATAGATATAAAAATAGGACATGAAAAATCCATCCAAAACACAATTCACACCCCACTTCGTACTCCCAAATATAGGTTTGGGTGACATATAAATAGCAAGAAAACACGATATACTGCCAACTTCCCACTTCTAAGGTCAGGTTAGGGGCATGTTCTCTGCTATAATTCAGGGGTAATAGTAGATAGTGTGTCAATTGTTTTTTATATAGGAATACCCACATTAACGTAAAATTGGAATCACCATTTAAAAAAACCATTACATTTTGAATTAAATTCCATTTCAACTAATTCTCATTCATATATAAATTTTTAATTAAAATTTTGACTTATATGAATCACAATATCCAATTTATAAGGTCTCATGAACCTTATAAATTAATGTGTGGAATCCATTAATCCAAAATAGTTATTAATCAAGTCCCTGCATGATATGTTTGAACAATTTCCTGGACATAACAATAATAGAACAATGAATGATGTATGAAATGCATATAGTAAGTAAACGTTGAATGATATAAGGCATGAAATATAATTATTGAAGTTCTTATAATGATACATGATTCACTTTTTCTTTTCCATACTAGTACAAGGGAAAAATTCCTTTTTTAGAATAAATATAACACATCATGTTTTTTCACAAAATGGTGAAATCAACACAACTATAATAATCACAATCTTGAATAACATGTCCCTTCTTAGGTAATTTTTTTCCCCATATATGTGTTAGCTAGTCCCAGGCACAGAAACAAACCAAATCTTAACACATTCTAATATTTGGTCTAATATTCCCAAATGATAAGAAAATAAAAAATAATCTTCTTTGATACCACTTTGAGACATCCTAGACCCGGTTCACTCAATAGTAACCAAATCTAGTTTGCAACATTGCCTTAACCGAGCCTCCCTATATAACAAAGGCAGCTGAATTGCTATGAGGGTCCATGGTTGAATAGTAGGGAGACAATACCCTCATGTTCAAAGATTATAAAAATAGTAAAATCATACAATCAGTAATATAAGAATGTAAATAACTGAATAACTAAAGAATAAATATCCTTCACATAAATAACCATGTAATCACATCTTACTATTTCATATGAAAATTATGATCATTACATGTTATAAAAATGGTAGGTAATACATGGAAATATAAATCAAGTACAATATATGTAACAAAAGTTAAAATAATAATAAAAATAACTATCCCCAAATCGAATCACTTTCCCAAAGCCTGATATTGTGCCGCCCTACTCCTATGAAATAATAAATCAAGAATTATAATATGAGATTCTTATCCTATCCCAACATGAATCCATGAGTTATATCCAAGTACCCAACATCAAACCAAATATCCTGAGAGATGACAATCAGTAAGTAACCATCAATGGTGTCTATAACAATTCCAATCTACGCATATAACTAGAATTAGTGTACAAATATAACAGCTGTACTAGACATAATAGTCGAAATGATGTTATCCTTTATATCAAGTCTCTTTTTGAACAAAAAACTAAATCATAAAGAATACCTATAAAGCATAAAATTATCAACATTGTTATATTAAATGTAATAACGTGTTAGGCCTATATGGTCCAATGTCCATGAAGTAGAAATGTTCAACACAACAAAGTAATCTAAGGATATCAATTCAATAGGATTCAAGGAGTATAAATTTCTAAGGCATCCTAATGGGTTAGATCTAAAGAGTATAAACATCCAAGGCATCCTAGGATGTCATGAAAAATAATTAAATTATATCCCTTGAGTTGAAATGTCTAAGGTATCCATGTAATATAAGTGTCAAAGATTAAAGGATTCGAAATGTATAAGGCATCCATGTAAGTCATACATCCAAGATTCGAGGAGGGGTAATGTCTAAGAAATATTGTTTGTTTGTTTTATCTAAGGAGTAAAAATGTCCAACACATTCTATAATGTCATTTTAATCAGGTAATTCGATCAATGGAGTAAAAATGTTCATGGAATCCAAGTGAGCTAATAAAATGATTTCCAAGTAGTAGAAATGTCTAACATATCCTAACCAAATCATTCACCCTTTTATAAATCCCTTTGAAACTATATAAAATCCTAGGGATTAAATAATTTATACTTTTCATATACAATGATGAGTTGATACAAGGTTCTTCCAACATTTAATAATTCCTTGTAATACCTATTTCAATAGCAAATTATACAAGGAGAGCTAATCACACCCCAAGGGCGGAATGATTGGAATAAATGGTAGGACCCACCGCATGGTCAATTACACTTGATGTTTAAAACCACCAACCTTGTCAAAAGCTATCGTGGAATTTATCAAAAATATTTTTATCATTTTAATCAATGTTAAAATAATTTAGAATTCACCACCTGTAAAGATCATCTTGCGGAACAACCACATCAGGATATAAAAAATGAGATATTGAGGGAAAATTTATAGAACACCTACCTTAAGCTCGTAGATAAACACACATCTAGTATTAGCCTCTGATTCAGTTTAGATTAAGAAAAAATAAAATAACAAAATTACTCCTTAAAGATATTGAATAAGATTCTCCACCAAAATAGAATCACTGATTGAAAGGAAAACTAGAAAAGGATCCTATAGAATGGAGGACTCACTAGTTGATGTCCAACGTGATGAACACCACATGAATTGGACATTTGATTGGTAAAATGTATCAATAAATAGATTTTATTAATGAAGCTCTCAAATGTTAGGGTAAAGGATTAGATATTGGTGGGAATTAGGAAAGGATGAGGTGGGTTAAACACTTAAGTACAATAGGGGGAAATATATATTTTCCCTTTAAAAACCTGGTCACATGGTTTGGCCACATGGCTGGACAAACTATACCTCATCCTTGCTCCCAGATCTACCTCAATACTAACCTCTCATAATCATTGTGCATAATTACACAATTCCTACACCTACTGTGCATTTACCCTCTCTCAAAAATGTCTACAAAATTTTAATGGTTTTGCTACCTAGGTTGCATGGTTCCCTCAAACTATATGGCCCCCATTAGTGGACTGAACCATCCTACATGGTTTCATTAAGTCATGTGGTCTAGTTAGCATAGTTTCTACTAATCTTGTGGCCATGATGCCTCCTCAAAAATCCAAGGCTTCAAGATCTGCGCACACCCCATACACCCCCATGTTTTCCATGTCCCCACTAGGAACTCCCATAAAGATAAAATCAAGGAATTAAATTTAATACCAAAAGTTTTCTTATATCATAGAAAATTTGCGTTCAAACATTAGTAGTATCACTCTTTTTTGTTCTCAAAATGTAATTCATTTTCAGAGTGTGATACCAGTTGATTATTTTACTCTATAGATGAGGTTGGTAATTGGAATTACCATTATTACTTAAATCTGAGCTCATTAATTACATTTTTATCCTCCAAGGTTTATAACTTACTTTATAGTTTTTCTTTTATAATATAAAGAAGGTTGCAATACACTTGGTTTATAATAAAATTACAGAATTCCACTTTCAATAAATATTATACCTCAATAGTTTCAACTTTTAGTTTCTATGCTTGGTACAAAATCTCTTATCATATTTTTATAATAGTTTATATCGTATGCTATTCTACATCAAGAAACCCTCTATCCTCCTCTCAAATTTCTTATTAAGAAATTGACACGAGAACTAATTCCTAATGACCTTTTTTGTCTTAAATTTTTTAGAGACTAAGTGACTCCATTATATAGGTTATTAAACTAGTTTATTTTGTATATTTCCTACTTTTCTTTCTATGTAGGGGGTTCTTTACTGGTCTTAATTTTTTTATCAATTACTTCTTGAATTTCACTACTAGTTATTTATTCTTCTTCACTTCCTCCTAAACTATTTTGGTTGTGCTTTTGTTGGTGTGGTTTTTTCTCTTCATTAGGATATTTTGTGAAGGAAAATCATGTATATTCATGGGTATCCACTGAATAATGGCCACACTATAATTCTTATCCATGATTAGAGGATAGAAATAACAATGAAAATTGAAATAAATACAAACTCAAAAACACTAATTACAGTTGTCTTAATATAGTGAAATCTCACCTGGACACCATGGAAATGGTGTTATGATAATTTCATGGTTTTCACAAGCCACAGTATAATATAATTTTTATATTAAAACCTACAATACACCATAGATATGATAAAGGTCATTTATCTATGAGTTTGTATGGATTACTTATTCACTATTCTATGTCACTTATTGATATTTATTTTGTTTTATTTATTTTTAATAAAGGAAAGTTATTGATTTAAAATTTTATTAGTTATATGATAAAATAAATTTTAAATATAATAAATAGAAAAAAAGGAGTCCGGAAAAAATTCACGTAGTCTAAGGGTGAGTTCTAATAGGTTAGATCATCATTTACAATTGTTCAATATCTTCTAACTCAAACAACATACTCAATATCATTCATCCATCCACACTTCAATAATTATAATTATTATGAAACTATAAATATTTTTATGGGACCCCCTAAATAGATTGAGAAAATCATATATTCTCATTATTGAATGAGTAAGTACACTTCTCAATCGAGTGAATAGACTTACCCACTCACCATGAAGTAATCACATACTATTATTCCACTCAAATCACATGAATCCACAAGTGTGATGTGTGATCCAAATAGAGGGATATAATTATGTGAAATAGTTGAGGAATATAGTAGTGTTGTGGGAATATATAGTGATGGTCACCTCATAAGTAGACTATATTTAATATTGAACCCTAATTAGATAGAAATATAGTCCTAATACTAAATCATATAAATTCACACTCACCTCCATGATTAAACTCATACCACCCACTTATGAGACTTATATCCATGATTAGAGAGTTTCATATCACTAGAAATTTAAAAATGTGATAAAAAAGTGATGAGAGATTAGAACGATGAAGTTGAATAGATAAGAGAATGAGAATTGGAATTTAAATACAAAGAAACTTCAAAAACACTAGTTAGGATAAACTAGGTAGGGCTCATCATTATGTAGGAGGAAATTTTTTTTATAAGAATCCATGAATTTAATTTATCTTTCTCCTCAATTCCATTTCCGATCATTGATATTTTATTTACTTGGATGATTTCCATGTGTACAATGCTGAGGGGCATGATCAACATCACTGGAATATTTAAACTAAAATATTATCTACCTTTCGCATGTGCTAAAAATTATAAAAAATGAGCAAGGATTAATTTAGGAATGTTATTGTGTTTGAAAAAATATTTGGTGTAGATTTTTAACTTTGGATAGGACATCCTGACATGTAGTTTTTTTGTTAGTGGTGTGGGTCTTCTCATCACTTTAAGATTCAGAATTAGGATTATAACGCAAGCTTGGAAAATCTAGAATTAAAAATAAGAAATGAAATAAGGGTGGGAAATTATTGTCCACAATATTAAATTGGGGGAAGTACTATATAAGTGGTGTAGATATTTTTTATGAAGATGGTGTAGTATAGGAACATGCGAGCTATAGTTATTGGATCAACCTCTTGTGCTTTCTTCCTTCATTATGAGATTTTGATGATCACCTGGTGTGCATGTGCCTTCAAATATACAAATGGTGTATGGTGATTGACTATGGAATCATCATATTTTATCCTACAATAATAACATACAACAAATAAAATAGAAATAACTTCTTTATGTGTAAGATTATTCTTGATCCATAATGGAGGATGAAATAGTTACTTCCTCTTTAGATTTTCAGATGACTTTAGATCTAGGTTGACCGGTGGCATTGGTGATCATAAAGCATCAATAATTGAACTGATGAGAATGATTTTTCAATTATACTATATATCCAATTGAAGATGGATGATGTCATCTTCCTTTGAGGATATAAATAGTTCCAATATATTATTCATGCATTGAATCTTCCATGAAAATGTGACTACATCAGGTTCATTTTAATAGGATACAATGTATCTTATTTTTCATCTTTCTCAATTTTTTATGTCACATATACCTATCATTTTTAATTATTGGTGTTAATTATTATTACTATGGGGAGGAGGAATAAATGTAGAGTGAAGGAATATTTGGTGGTATCAATCTTGGTTATAGAAGGGTTAAGCTTCAGTATCAATAACACAATTGTGTATTATTAGAGAGAGGTATCACATAGAGGTAGAAGATAGCTAGAGTAGAGTTGAGTAACTATAGCTTGAATTGGAGTTAGTGGAAAAAGGTGGTGGTAGCATAACATAAGTAGTTCATAGAAGTATAATGTGGCAGGACTAATAGTTACAAAATTAGGAAATGGAAACCTGTATCCCCGATGATGGTAGAAATAAATTCATCACAATCATGGATGAATTAATAAATATAGGGTTCACATTAATCTCAAGTGTCAATCCATGGTGGTTGTTTCCTAGTATAAATGGGCTGGGGATCTTGTTCTTTACCCTTATGCATTTGGTGTTTCTGAAGGGTATTATCCATATGTTCACATTGAATTCCTTGGGTTATCATTTTTCTAATTAGATATTACCCTAAAATAATATGCCTTACACTCACACATCATATGTATACTATTTAATACCCTTATAAAACATGTGCCTTACCTTTATGCATCTCATTAATATCATGGAGTACTATTATGTACAAATATTTACATATACATAACCAATATAAGTAGAAGTTACCTTTTACCAATTCTCCTTTACCTTTATGTAGTGGACCAGAACCTCCTTGACATTAACAAATCTCTAGAAATTCGCCATGCATAAGGGTTGAAAACTTTTACCCTTACACAATACTTAGTCCTTGAAAATTTTTATAAAATATCATTAAAAATTCAATATTCAAATTTAAATATTTAAATTTTGAATCTCCACCTCTTTTACTCAAAAATACTATTGAAATTGAAATTACCTACATATAATAAAATGACAAATTTTTTAGGAAAACTAATGAAATAAACATATAATTTAAAATTCATCAATTTAAATAATTTTCAATAAAGTTCAAAAGTCTAGAAAGTCACAAAAATGGTTGGTTACCCATGATTTTAAATAAATTAAGGGGTTAATTATATTTGGAAATAAATTAAATTTTTTGAAATTTAGGCTCACATTAATATTCTTGTTTTAAAAATCATTTAACATATAATGATTGTTATATACTAGTTTTTATTATGATTTTTAACACATATGATTAATGGTGATGATATCCAAGAAATTTGATACAATGGTATAGTGGTATTTTCAGTTAACACATTTTGGGGTAATAAATAACCCTTAATGTGTACCTAATAATGAGATAATAATGTTGAGTTAGGATAAAGAGATGATTTATATTGATAAAGTAAATTTTATAGTATAAATGAAATTGGAATTTATGTTTGAGTTGTTAATAATTCAATTTATGTTATATTTGATGAATTTTATTACAGTTCATTATTTATGGAAGATAATCGATATTCTATGGGCTTATTTAATGAATATGTATAATGTTCATTTTTGGAAAATTGTATGCTTTCATTGAGGTTTTTTGGTTATTTAGGTTATTTTGGGAAATTAATTTTATGTTTTAAAAGATTATATGATTATTTTTTCAACATGAATTTATTGTGACCTTATGAGGTAATTTTTTTGTTTGAGAAAAAATGTTAAAGATGATCATTTAAAAACATATGCGATCAAATAATTGGTTTTTTTAGTTTTAGAATTTCATCAGACATATTTTAGATTATTTTTATGGTTAACAATTTGTGGAATGGTATATGTTGAACATTAGGTGTTATTGATTATATTTTAGATATTATTGTATTATTTAATCATGTTGAAAAATTTCAAATTGGATAAATTTTTGTGGCCATTTTGGTTTTGGTATATATATATATATTGAGATATAAGGACTGAATTTTAATTTATTTATATATCCTATAAACCATTAAAAATTAATTTTAGTGATTTACTTATTAAAATTCCATATTTAAATTTTTTATGTAGAAATTGATGAGATAGAAGTGGAAATTGATTGAAGAACAACCAATGGATGAAATGTAGACTATTAAATGTAATAAAATAAAGTATATATATTTTATCATGTTCCCTTATATTATTAGTTATAGGATAAGAAAATCTATAAAAATAATTCTAAAATAAAAAATTTACCTTCTACCATCATTTATAATGAATTTATGGTTTTCTTTAACCCATACTAATTATTGTTTTTTGGTCATTATCTTTATCATGACCATGTTCTCTATGAGTCAATATTTTTACTTGGAATTTATTATTCTTTTCCATGTCATTATTTTTACTTACATATAATTTGATTTATATCTGGTACTTGATTATGTATTATTTCTTGTTTCCTCTATGTTTCCCTCTGCCCCTGATCAATTTAGGTTTTTTTGTCCTTTAATAAGATGTTGGTTTTTAATAAAGTCATTCTCAAATATTGAATATTTGATCACTGAGATAAAAACTTTGATGATGTAATTTACATAAGCAGGGATAATTTTACACGTCTAGAATTTTGTGTAAAAGAATATTATTCTTGATAATTTGTTTAACACACAACACTTAACTTTAAGAAAATTATGATATAGTATTAAAATAATATTATTTAAATATGACCATTATAACCTGACCATTGAATTAAAAGGTATGAATTGATACAGAAAAATTGATTAAAATATGAATATATATTTTAGTTAATGGAACTATATTTACTACTTCATAATAAATAATTACTCATTTTTTAGTAATGGAATTTTATGCTTTTGAAACATGTTTTCATCGAAAATGTTTTCATTATAATTTGGGATCAGACATTATAACTAATTTCTATAATATATAGAAATTTTATTTTATGGAATTATTATTATTTTTTAAATTATAAGGTTAATAATATGTTAGGTTAATTTATTTAGAATTTTATAAAAAGATTTATTTTTCAAAGAATAGTGAAAAAATACTGATTTTTATAGAACATTTATTCCTTTTCATTAAATAATAGAATTAAAAAGTCCCATTAATTTTATAATTTTACCTTATAATAAAATAATCCTACTATAATTATAAATAATATAATTAGTTACGTATGAAAGACTATTAACCATTATTTTTTTGTAAGTTCATTTTTTGGTTTAAAACAAATTTTCTTAAAACACTTGTATGTTCATAATGTGTTTTCATATCAATTAAGTAAATAAATAAATATATATTTATAAATTAAATAAATTAAAAGATTATATATTTATGTAAATATTTTAATATTCATTTAATATTTTTTACTTGGCATTTAATGGAATTAAATTCATTTTAATTCTTAAAAATTCATTTTCGAAAAAACTAATTTGGCTGCCTTTAATGAAATTACTTATAAGTGAATTTCTACCAGTTATATAAATTTAATCCTATAAAATGGATTAATTTTATTTAATTATAATACTTAATTTAATTTAATAGTTTTAATATGAATTTGTTTGATAATGAATACTAAAAATATTAAAATTTTGTTACAACAGTAATGGTTAAAACAGGTTTACCGGGATGGTAAAACTAAGTGTTAATGATAAAAGTGCTATATAAACATGCTGAATTATTATTATTTGATGACATTTACACCTTATAATATCCTAAAATTTAATTAATGTCCACATATATCCACTATTACATTGAACAAATCTTATATTATTGAGATATTTTATGTAATTCCATGTTGGTCCCTCCCCACACTTATAATGGGGAACCTATTATCCTCCATTATTCACATAATTACAACCTAATATATCTTAAAATACATAATATGAAACCATTATATATTCCATATCTTCACCCTAGATATGGTTATATTCTTCTAATAATATTCTTTCAATGATTAAGATGTTTGAAAAAGGAGTTCCCTCAAAAAAGAGGTATAAATCTTAATCGATCTCTTTAAATTTTATTTGTTATTACAGATGATATAAAATAGTTATAACCATCATAAAATGATTAAAAAATAACAAGAGATATACATATATGTCTTTATTATGATGGATGAACCATATTACACCTCTTCTCTATCAAATGGGAAACAAAACTATTTATCATGCACATGTGTGGACTGCAACCTCCATGTAGCGATATGATACATTTTCCATCACCAAATTTCATGTTTGATTTTTTAATTGGATTAAATTTTTATATATAAAATTTTTACAAAATTATTCTTCTATAATTAAAAAATATCATCTAACTTCTTACCTTACCATCTATTGAAAACAAATAATGTTTCTCATGCATACGCGTGGACTACCATCACTGCAAAACAATGTGATTTGTTTTTCACTTATACGTAACATAAAAGGTAATAATATAGATTTTTTGAAAATATATATCAATAATGTTCAAATTTTAATTATTATTTAACTTTCATTCATTCTATTCAATAAAAAGTGGAAAAAATCACTCAAGTATATGTAGGGACTACTCCTCAAATGAAGTAATGTAATTATTTCAATCACCAATTTATATAAAATTTTATAAAATTTTATATAATTATTAATTAATATAAATACAAAAATATTATTTTAACACCCTTATTTTCTAATGTAAGAAAATTTTATTTGATATCATTTATAATACACAACAACAAACACATAAGGGAATAAAATATCCCAAGAATTTATAATATATTTAATATTTTAAATAAATTAAATGTTGGTTATATCATGTAATGAAAGAAAAACTAAGTTTGTCTATGTCGCATGGAACAATGAGTTTCTTTGATGACTTTCATTTCATACGAGATAGAGTTTTACCGAACAATAATATATTATTATTATATTATTATTTAACATAATAAGAGTTAACCAAGCTGTTAAATTAGTGGTAATAAATATTATTATCTGAATTATAAAAATATATTTTTGATAAAATATAAAATGAATTCGTGGGTTACCAATTAGTAAAAAATGAAAATATATACCAATTGAATAGAAAGGGAATATTTTTATAGATAACTATTTTTATGCTAACAAAGATATATTATCACAATAAATAAAATTAATTAAAATTATTGAATGATATTAATATAATATATATATATTAAAAATTCAAAAAAAAAATTATATTGATCCAATAGATTTGATAGACATAAGATAAGATCAAACCCAATTTAACGGATAAAATTCTATATTTTTATTAAGGCACTTTTACCTCATTTTAATGGAGAATGTATTTTAAATACATGTTTTCAAAAAATTAAAAATATTATATTTAAAAATAATATTAATATTTGAAATAGAGGCATAATGACTAGGTTACGGTGATTTTTTGGTATTTTTCTATGAAGTTTCAATTTTTAATGAATAGTGAAAAATAATGAATTTTAATTCAAAACACTTTTTTTATCTAATTTATTAATGGTGTTAAGTTATATTTTTAATCTGTTATAAAGTTTAATAAGATTAAATTTTTATTCATTAATCCAATTTAGGGAATTGGAATGAATTTTACTTTAAAATTGGGTTTAAAAATGTTGCAAATGTTTGGATGTTTTTACTTTAATAACTTCGATTGTTGTCCCGTCTACGAGATTAATTTGAAATTAATTTCTACCACTTATTGGATTTTAATTCGGAAAAGATATTAATTTTTTTGAATCCTCATAATTTATAATGTATAACAATTTTAACTTTTTTTACCAAAAATATTAGGGAATGTAATTAAAATTAATGACAATGATTAAGGTGAAATTAAGCTTAACAAGGGACTAAACCTATATCTAAAGGGCCCAAATGACCAAGAATTTTTTCTAAAATACATTATATGGCCATATATCGATCCTATCCTCCATTTTATATAATTTTTACCATTATTGGATTAAATTTAAAAGGATAAATGTGGGTGTAATTCCATTTCCAAAATTTACAAGAGTATCACTACTCCCCCACTATAAATGACCTCCTCTACTCCCACTTCCTCACACATATCAAGCCACATTGGCTCAACCAATCATTGGAAAAATATCTCATCAAAATTTATCCTTTAATAAGATAATCCTCTGCTTGTGAATAAATCGATCCAACGAATCCCTTTAGTGAAAACTAAAAGGAGTTACCCAAAGAAGAGGTAGAATATTTCATTAAACTCATTAGATTTATTTCCATTTTTCACCCACTGAACACTTATTTTTATATATTTATAATTAAATAATAGTATCCAAAATATACTATAATTTTATATGATATTTTTTGGAACTGAACTCACACACACTTCCTTCTAATGGGTAAAGAACATACTGATTATGTGTAAGACGAACTACGACCTCATGAAATGATGAATATTCATTTTCCTTTACCTCTATTCATGGTTAGGAATTATGATGGAAATTATAAATATACATGTTATACATGATATTTATTATTTATTTATTCTTTTAAAATTAATTTATAACACATACCCTTACAATTTAAATTCTGTGTATATACGATAACATCGTTTGTGGAAGTGTAGACTAACGCCTCCTCGAAGAGATGTGATTTATTTATACTACACATGGAACATGTAAATGATGGTTTTAATTAATTAT
Source organism: Viscum album (assembly GCA_963277665.1). Lineage (NCBI taxonomy): Eukaryota > Viridiplantae > Streptophyta > Magnoliopsida > Santalales > Viscaceae > Viscum > Viscum album. Next base: position 66,083,775 of record OY728127.1, on the reverse strand, counting down.
ATATAACATAAATTACATATATATTATAATCATGAGATAATTAAATTTCTTTGAATATATATTGTTCATTTTTGTTACCATTTTCACACACTATAAAGTGATAACATCACCTGTGGATGTGTGGGTTGCCGCATCCTTGACATGATGCAATTCCTTTTAAATGAATATAATCCTATGTAATATTATATATGATTAAATGAAACGGTATTTATGATATAATTATAATTATTTAAATACATAGTGTTATCTTCTTTCTAAAATGATCACTGAAAAATGTGAACGTTACTTATGCGTACGTATACACTACCATCTCTATGATTGTAACATTGGTTCATTTTTTATAACCATATTTAATGATTGGTTATAAAATAATAATTTAAATATAAATATGATAATTATTTCATAATTATTATTCTATATAAAGTTATATAATGACCCTTTCATCATGTTCGGTCTTCCAAAGTCATTTTTGACACATTAACTAAATATGGTCAAAACAATCGATGTAAACATAGTTGTTTAAGTAGTTGTTTAAAACATTTATATATGCGAGGAAAAAAATAAACTTGAAAAAGGTTTTCAAGAAATTAAACAATTATAAAAAATTATTATTCTAGAATATAAAGACACATGTGACTAGTCAGACTCAACATAAAAGATTTCATCTCAATTTACATTCCACTGGGATTTATTTGTTATTATGAACCAATTCACTTTTATATAGAGATTATATGGACTTTTGAAATTTTTTATCAAGAATACCATTATTCTTATGATTTTATAAGTTTCATTTACTATTATTTTTCCCTAGGAATTATGATTCAAATGTTTCAAATTGGTATGTAACACTTTGGAATGTTTAATGATTATTTTCCTCAAGAATGTTTTAATGATATTTAAATGGAATTTTCATTCATCAAAACCAAAAAACCTAGTTTTTTAATATCCTATAATGGGTATTATTGATAAATTTGTATAATTTTCAATATAGATATTTTATGATAATGAAATTTTTATTAATTGAATTAATTATTCAATAGATGGAGAATGCTTTCGACTGGTAGACACAGGTTTGGCCTATTTATAGATAGCCCCTGGATGCATCAGTAGTCTCATGAGATGAATAAAATGGAAAAATCAGAGTTGTTTAAATTGTTTTGAAAATAGATCTTGTCAGAACAATATTTCATTTTCCCAACACATGACATCCAATAGTAATCATTTCTTTCATTTAAATTGTCATAATTATCCATGATATTTTGCATCTACATATCTATGGGTGAATTTAATTCTTAGTTAATTGATTAAATGTAATGTGTTACAATTTTATAGAATTCCATATTTATTTTTCCTTATCTAGTTATTTAAATGGAACATGTTTTAAGTTATTTATCTTTATATTCTCTTTATTGTCATTAATTTATTTTTTCTTCTGCTTTACATAACCTTACTCAGATGTTGGGATCACTCTTATTATGTTTCATTTCCCAGATTTATGAATAATAACTATTTGAATAATATTTGAAGGATTCATTTTATTTCTTTTCTTATGTATCACGTTTTATTTTAAATTTACCAATGTAATATGGGTACTATGTATCTAATCTAGTTCTCCAAAACTACTAAAATTTTCAGTCCTTCAGGATTTGATTCTATATAATCGTGATGTTTTAATTGAAAATAGATGTTTGCTCTGGGCTTTGGGGTCTGGTCACTACAGTTGGTAAGTGAGGAAGTTTAGCAGCAATCAAAGAAACTAGATTTATAAAACTTAAATTAAGGAACGTTAACCTATTATATGAATTAATGATAACTATAAAATAACATCCTTGAATTTGGTAAGGTAGATATTATGTGGGTATCCCTAGAAATATATCTCGGTTTTGATTCTATAAGTCAATATATTTCTTCTATAGATGTACCTAGGAGTGAAAAATCTGACAAGGTGTATCGTGTTTGACTCAACAAAACATGGTACATAAAAAATGGGCCATACTATGCACCTAGTTTTACACTCTTAGGGGATATTCTTAGGATAATTCACATTTTCGTTACAAACAATTATGAAGAATTTTAAAAGCAATGATATCACTAAATAAACTAAGTTTATTATTGTGTGGTTTGTTGTGGAAAACCTTATCAATTTATGATAAGTGTTTCTCTAGTTTTGGGATAATACATTATTTTACATAATGTTGTGATCTAATTGAGTATATTAAATTTTTTTGAAATGGATCTTAGAATAAAGAATTGTATTAATAACTGTGGGAGATGTATATATTTACCTACCAAGGAAACTGATACATCTTGGATTGGAACTAATAATGTTATGAAATTATTAGGTAAGATTAATCAGGTTATGATAAATATCCTTTCCAAAATAGAGAAACATGTTTCATAGAGAGAGTCTCCAATGTTGGATCAATTTTTGTGATAGATGTCCCCACCATTTAGTGGGACTACTGATCCAATGGAAGTTGTGAAATGGATTTGGTCTTTAGAGAAAAAATTTATGGAAGTAGGATATGGTGAAAAGGAAAAGGTTAACCTTATAGTGTATAGTCACCAAGGTGATGCTGGTCAATTGTGGTATTTTTTGAGAGTACTAGGGACTATGGAGAAATAGAACTCATGAAATGGAGTAATTTTAAAGAGACATTCTTCGATAAATAGTTCTCCCATGATCGAAAAACTGAGATGAAGATAATGTTCCTTAGTTTAATGAAAATGTTGGAATAAGGTGTTGTAGAGTTTAAAGATACCTTTACATGGTTAGTAAGGCATGATACTTATTTTTTACATAAAAAATAATGTAAGATTGATAATTTCATTAAAGGTTGTAATCCAAATATCCGAAGTATATTGGTCTCTAGTACTATTTCATTATAAATATGAGATAATATGCTAAATGGTTCTAAGAAAATTTATTCAGAATAAATTAAAACTTTTTGGACACCCATGGTTGAATGGATTATAACCCTTAATATTTTCCTAATGTTAAGACACTGATGTTCGTATAAATAAATGATTGGTTTGGATAATTTAAATAGGACAAGTCATTAATAACTTGGAATTGAGTAATGATTTATTGAAAAAGTGTTTTATGCAATCATTTATGTGGTTACCATAATTTTCTACATTATGGAATATATATATTAATCTATATTTAATTTATGGAATAATAACCATGCGGGTATTCAATAAGGTTTTATGGTAGTTCAAGTTATTAACATATTCACTTATTTATGTGATTATTAAAAGACACTTCATCTTATTTGATAATTTCATTTTGGAAATTTGGTCATATTTATTCTAAACTTTTGGATCATAATCTTTTATTAAATTTTACCATTATTGAAATGGTTTATATTGATCATTAGATGAGGTTTTATATCTTCATTCATTATATCATCATATGATAAAACCAGTTTTATGAAAAGATGTAGAAATATGTCAAGGTATGACAAAATATTAATAATGTAGTTATAGAAACATACCAAGTATGTATATATTTAAATATTATTATCGAGTGAAATAATTTCTAGACTTTTGGAAAAATGATATTGAAACCAATTTTTTCCCATTAATTTGATTTCTGATTAATCAAATGGCCCCTTAAATCATCAAATATTTATGGATTTGTGATTGTTAACATTGTCCTCATAGTATTGTCTATCACTCTCTAGCTGAACATGATTGTTAGATTTTTCTTTCATTTTTATGTTTCCATTTCCCAACTATGTTCTCTTACTAGGGAACCCAGTAATATGACCATCGCACTTTACATTGTCTCTTACTAAGAAGATGTGATATTAACCCTATTTACAATGTGGGTTTTCAAAAATAGTTTATTTTCAAAAATCAATCCCTTGATTACTGAGATCAAGATTAAATTATGAGGATATTATTTAAGTAAGGTGGGGAGAATGTTACACGCCGATATTCTAATGTAAAAACATTTTATTTGATATAATGTATAATACCCAACAACAAGTGTGTAAGGGAATATAATTTCCCAGGAATTTATTTTATATTTACTATTTTAAAGAAATTAAATATTTTTAAAATCTTTCAATAAATGAAACAATGAGTTGGTTTACATTGAACACAGAAATTAGTTTTTTCAATGACTTTCATTACACACAAGACTGAGTTTTTCTGAACAAAAATATACTATAAAAATATTATTATTTTATATAATAATACTTAACCAAGTAGATAAATTAATGGTTATAAATAGTATTAACCAACTTATAAAAATATACAGCTTATAAAAATATAAAATCAATTCATAGGTTACTAATTAAATAGAAATTAAAATATAAACCAATTGAATATAAAGGGAATAATTTTATAGAAAAATATTTTTATGCTCCTAAAGAAGTTGTACCCTAATAATTTAAATTAATTAAAATAAGTGAGTGATATCAATGATATATATATACATGTATTATATATTCAAAAAAAATTTATATTCATCTAATAGATTATATAGACATAAGCGAAGATCAAATCCAATTTTACACATAAAATAAACTATTTTTATTAAAGAACTTTTACCCATTTTTAATGAAGAAACTCTTTTAAATCCAATTTTTTTAACTTTAATAAATATTATATTTATTAATAAACTGAATATTTGAAATAGAATCATAAAAATTAGTATAATGTGAATTTTTGTTATTTTTCTATGATGTTTAATTTTATAATGAATATTGAAAAATACTGAATTTTAATTGAGAATAGTATTTTAATATTATTTATTTATAGGTTTAAATTATATTTTCAATTGGTTTTAATTTTTAATGATATTAATTTTTTAATTAATTAAATTTTGGTAACTGGAATCAATTACACTTTGAAATTGGGTATAAAAATATAGCAAACATTTGGACATTTTTACCTTAAAACCCCACAATTTCATCCCGTCAACATGATTAATTTTAAATTAGTTTATTAAAATTATGTTTTTAGAATTTGGAAAAATGGTTTCAACATTAGAAATTAACATAATTTATATTTTCTAATGTGGAAAAATTTATATTTTAGGAAAAATATTAGTAGAAGTAATTAAAATTAATTATAACAATTAAGGTGAAATTAATATTAACAAGGGACTAAAAATTAATCTTAAGGGAAAAATGACCTTGAAACTTGTGCAAAAATCATTGTATGGCCAAATTTAGATTCTATAATCCCTTTTATATTGTTTTACAGTTATTTTATCTATTATAAATGGGGAAAAATGAATAATATTTGTTTTAAAAAATTTACAATAGTGCCGCTCTTCCTGTACTATAAAAGGCCTCCTCTCCTCCGACTTCCTCACACATCTCAAGACATGTTTACTTTGACAATAAAAAGCTCAAATAGATCGTAAAACGATACCCCATAATCCTAGAATCCACTTCTAAGGAAGAAATCCAGCCAAGGAATCCCTTTTGTTAAAACCAAAAGGAGTTACACAAAGAAGAGGTAATATTATTCCTTAAGATCATTAGTTTTATTTACATTCCCCACCCCTTAAACTATTAGTATTCGATTATTATATAAGAAAAAAAATATCCTAAATATACTTGTATGTTTTTTTGATAATTATTTTACCTACAATCGAACACACTACCATCTAATGGGTAACGAACATACTATATTTGTGTACATTGAAATATCGCCTCACAAAATGATGATTGTTCATTTTCCTTTACCAGCTATCTTGGTTGTGAATAATGATGGAAAATATATCAATATATGTTATATATGATATTAATTAGGTATTTATGATTCTTTAATTCTTTTATAATGCATACCCTTATATATTCTATTTTGTGTAAATATGATAACATCATTTGTGCAAGTGTGGACTACCACATCCTTAAAGAGATTTTATTCATTCACATTACACATGGAATGTATAAAGGATGGTTATAATTAAACATATGTATCATAAATGGAATATATATAATAATATTGACATAATTTTCTTTCATTTAAATATAATATATCATTCTATTTTTTACCCTTTTCGGACACTAAAAAGTGACAACCTAAGTCATGTATGTGTGGACTACAACCCCCTGGACACGATGTAATTATTTTTACATAACAAGATTCATATATATAATTATATATGATTTAATAAAATTTTTGATATGATATAATTATCATTTTTATTAGATATAGTTTTAATTACCTTCTTTCTATAATGATCATTGAAAAATGGGAATGTTACTAATGCCTACAGACGACCTACCATCACCATGATTGAAAAGATGGTCCATTTTTCAAGAACATATTTAATTAATTGTTTTAATGTATAATTTATGACTAAATATAATAATTATTTCATGATTATTATTCTGAATATGTATATATAATGAACCCTTTGACCATATTCGATCATACAAAGTCATTTTTGACACATAAACTGAATATGGTCAAAACACCTAATGAAAAGTTAGTTGATTAAGTAGTTGTTCACAAATTTCTAATAAGTGAATTAAAATTAACAATAAAAATGAAAAAATTTCTCCTAAAAGTAAATAATTAACAAATGTTTATTATTTTGGAATATAAAGACACACGAGATGAGTTAGACTCAAGGTTAGATATTTTAACCCTATTTACATTTCATTAGGACATATTTATTATTATGCACCAATTAAAATTTATATTTGGATTATACTACCATTTGTAACGTTATATCATTAATACCATTATTCTCAAATAATCATATGTTTTTTTAATTTTATTATTGTATGGGTATTATGATTCAAATTTTTCAAATTGATATGGGACACTTTGGAATGTATAATGATTATTTTCATCAAGAATATTTTAATGATTGTTACATTTTATTTCCCTTCATCATCAATAAAAAACCTTTTTTATTCCTATCCTTAATTGTGTAATTATTGATAAATAAGTACCATTTATTAAATACATGTATTTTATTATAAATAAAATTGTTAATTAATTAAATCTGTTACTCATTAAACAAGGAATGATTTGGGATAGCAGACATGAGTGGGGTTTAGTTGTAGATGGCCTATCGATACATTGGTTGTATCATGAGACAAATAAGTTGTCCAAATAAGAAGAGTTTAAACTATCTTGAAAATATATCTTTATGATACAATGGTTCATGTGATAGATATATGATGTCTGATATTGAATAATTTCGTTTATTGTTGTTAACCTATTTTTTAATGAGATTTTGTGTTGACACATCTATGGATGAATTGAATTCTTAATTCATAGATAAAATTTCATGTGTTTCAATTCCTTGTATTACAATATTGAGTTTTCATTATATATTTATTTTAATGGAATGTGTTATTAGTTTTTTACCTTTCCATGTTGATTATTGTCATCAGTTCATTTTCACTTCCTCTTTACTTACCATTAGTGAGCATTTGAGCTCACCCTTATTATGTTTCCTTTACCCAGGTTATGAAGAGGAAATTTTTGAAAAATATTTCAAGGATTTTGTTAATTTAATTATCTTATGTAAAATGTTTTATTTTCTATTTCCCAATGCATTCTGTGTATCATGTATGAAATCTCACTATGCAAAACAGATAAAATGCTCAGTCCTTCATGATTTGATTCCATATTATAATGAAAATTTAAATGATATCTTACAAAGAATAATATATCTGTGGGTATTGTTGATATAATTTTTATTCTATAGATTATTTAACCATGATCATTTTGAAAGTACCATAACTTTCAGAATATAACAAACCTGAAATACGAAACAATGATCACTCAGAAATGAATATTTTAACAAATAATTATTAATTAATAGGTGTTTAATTGTCATAAGAGAATCATATATGATAATATATATATTTTAAATATTTTTGGTATAAAATAATATGTATAAATATATATGTTATAGAGGATTTTAGGGCACATATGAATCAAGTTAGGCATAAAGTAATGGTTCTTTGTCTCGATATTGTTTTATTCAGTCATATTGGATGTTATACACCTATTTAAGATTTGAAGTGAATATTCCACCACATTGATATGTTATATCATGGGTCCATATTGATTCACTATATTTAATTTTATAATTAAAATTATTTCATCCAATGTTTTTTATTAAAAATTACCAAATTAGAAAGGGTGTACCGTCTAAAATTGTCCCCTTTGGGGAATGTGTTTTGTAATACACATATCTTATTTTATGATGTTTTTATACTTAAGCTTTGATATATTTCCTAATTATTATCATTATGATCATATAATTTAATGATTAATATGAATTTATTTCTTTAATTGGAATTGTTACTCAAAAGTTACCTAAGTAGTATTGGTTTTATGTTATAGTCTCACATTAAAATGGGATTATTTATGCATAAATTTTTTATGACCAATTTATATAAGGACTCTCTACAAATGTTTATGTATATTATTCAATCATTTTTAATTTTGGTAATTAATCATTTTTTTAAAATTTTCTCTATCAATGTATTAAATAGTTCAAAAGAATGATTTTAAGGGAAAACGGCATGGTTTTTCAATTAGGTCAGTAATATATTATTCAAAGGCTATATTTTATTTTAATATTATTCTATAATTATATTATAATTATCAAATAATTTATTAAATTAATTTGTATCAATGTTTTAATTTTTATAAAATGTTCTAAATTGGGACTTCATGTCTTTTTCTAAATGAGTTAATTTTTACCCATGCTGCTAATAAAATCATTGTTTTAACATATACCACCAAAACATTTCCCACCTTCATAAGTAATAATTTATTTTAAGATTACCTCACATGTTTCTCTGGTTATTTGAAAATATCATTTGCTATAATATTTTTTTAAATATTTACATATTAAATTATTTATTCTAAAATTAAAAGGTTATTTTTCTCATGAAAATTTACCAGTGATCTTTTAATGTAATTTTTATATAGGACAACATCTATGATTATACCTATGCATAACTATGGATAAGATCTTATAATACCCAAATTTTTCATTCCATAAAAGTTTTAGGATTATAATGATGAAATATTAATGAATCTCTTCTTCATTTCTAGGGGATTAAGCTATGATGAAATGGTAATTTTTTTCAAAATCATATGGAAAAAATAATATTGGATTATGATTATATGATGGTTGGGTCTATTATATCACTCCAATTAATTGGGAAAAGATAAAATTTTATGTCATAAATGTTTACTAAATATGTTATCCAAATCCTGAAAGTGGGTACATGGGAGGTTCTATTCTGCCCAAACAGATACACTGGTGAAAAACTGAATCCTAACATGTAATGAATGTCTTTGTCAGTATCCTTTTCATAATTCTTCTTTGAATATAAATATGAAACCATTTATTATGCTCTTATATGTTATGTAATTATACTTATGATATGATATCATAGCTCATGATCATTTATTCTTATGGGATTCATGACTTTTGATCCACTAGATCCTTTTGTTAAGATTGTGATATATGAATTTTTTTATATGAATTTCAAATTGTAATCTCATTTTCCCGAACAAGATAGTTCATTATATACTTATATATGATAGTTTATTTATATCTTCCATGTTCACCATTACTAAGAACCCGATCTCTCCCGTTATTATGATTCATTTATTTGGTTATGTAGAATGGTTTTACGTATGATGGGTCTAAGAAGTGTGATACATGTGAAGAATTAAGTGGAATATGATGTAGATCTTTTTTGTACAAGTTATTAAAAAATCAAAGATTAAAAATTCACTAAACCTTTTTTGTTATGAAGTTGTTCAGAACGGTATATAATGAATATTAATTTATTGGGTAGTAATATTTATATTTAATGTTTGGGTGAAAATAATAAATATGGTGGGTTATAACATGGAAACGTTTTAGAATTTTGGGCTCAATGGTTCCATTCAATTCTCCCACATCCACACATATCTATACTATTAAATACATAACTTTTGAGTTACAACAGAGTATCTTTGTTGTGATGAGGAATTGGACTCAAATATTGGATGATTGAATTTTTCCACTTATCAAATATGATAGAGAGAGTACTTTGGATATATCTAAGGGTTCCTCATCATGAATTATATAATGAATACAAGTGTAATTCCATTTATGATGTATTATAAATAAATTTTTTCTCTATTTTAATTTTTATAGGGTTTCAATTTCTACGAACTAGGATTTTGTTTTACGATATCTAATTTATTTAATTGTATAAAATCTTATTGTTTAATCCATAAAAACCTTTTTTTGGTATTTGGGATTAACCATGATATATGATTAATGAAATTTTGTTTAATAAATGAGTAAATTAAAAATCATATGTATATCATAATGACTTATTAATATTTAGATATATGGTTAGTTTTGGGACATTTGATGTCATGCGACATGATTATATTTTTCTAGTTAATATGTGACGAATCTAATATTTTAATAAATTTTACTATTTAAATAAATGTTTTAAACTATTATATTTCATAATTTTAATGGAATTTTTCAATTTTCTTTTTTGACTAATTTATGTTTAATTTTGAAAATGGATTACTTTTTATTTTCTAAGAGTCTTCATTTAAATTTTTTATTTCGATAATAACATTTTGGTTAACTGATCAAAATTTTGAAATTAGTATTTAGTAATATATATTCATTATTTTTAATTTAATTAAATCAAACAGAATACAAAATACTGTAATTAGGGGCCCAAACAATGCTCATAATCAGATCTTTATAATCTATGCCTTATTTGTAGTAAGTTTTGATATGGGACCACAGATCACAAATTAATGGAAAAAATGAGTTCAAAATAAGAAGTGAGATCTAATATATGATTAATAATATTATAATTAATTGTGGATAATTTATATTCAATCTTATTAAAGGATATATATTCTTTGGAAATAAAAGGATTTGAGTTAAAATAATCTATATGTCATAATAACTTTTTTTTCATTAGTCTGGTCATATATTCCTCTTCAAAAATAAAATAAAGTTGAAATAGGGAGAAATCATGTCAGCGAAGTGGAAGAATTTTTTTTAGAATACTATATTATTAAAATTTTCAATTTAATTGAAAAAATTCACCAACTATAGTGGGTCAAATTTTGAGTGAAAATCAGCCAACCCCCTTGAATATAAATCTGTACTTCCACATCCTTCAAATGAGTTAGGCATTTTAATGACTAAATTACCGGTTTCTAAAGTATTAGTATTATAAATATAAAATACATATTAGATTTATTATTTTTTGATGATTTCTATCCTCTTTTAATATCATCCATTATTACCTTCCCAACTCATTGAAAATTTAGAAGAAGCGATGTTTGTTATTTTAGGGAGGGAATAGTTCTTATTTTGAGTTTTTTTGACTTGAATATATTTTTCATATTTTATTCTTGGAATAAAACCCAAGAAAAACTAATTAGGGTGTGTGTTATCCAACTCTCCCCTATCTTTTATTTTTTTACCACATTAATAGTTATTATTTTCCTTTCATATTTTAGTCATCCATATGGAGGATATTTTTTTACGTATTTCTGAGGAGTATTAGTATACTTATTGAAGGTTCCTTGAAATAGAGTAATTACAATTTGAATGTGAGGGTGTATTGTGATAAGTCATAATCATTATATTCAATTGAGTAATATGATTAATTTCATATAATATTAATAGAAAACTATGTGAAATCCCATGTGAACAATAATTCTCTTATCTATTTATCTCTTAATAAATTCAATTTTTGTGAAATTTTATTTAGGTATTTTAATTTATGGATTCTTATATCACATTAATTTTTTAAATCACCCATTATATTTTTATTTCATTTTAGTAGTATATTTTAATTGATAAATTATGATAGTAGAGAAATAGTGTTGTGTGGTAAGCCTCCTTATTTGATTGACGTGAGGTATTATACTATATTTCATGCTTCATTAAATAAAAATATATTGATCTAGGATACAAACATAATATAATAACATCAAAATGGGATAACAAAGGTGGCATCGCACTTTAAGACATACTATTTTCATTGAATCATAAAAAATGATATATGATATCTTATTACGATATAGTTTAATTTCATGAAATAAAAAATTTGAATCATATAATAATTAAGATATAATGTATATTATAAAACATGAATGTAAGTTACAAAAGGTGATATCAACTCATATGATAAATAAGAATTCGGGTACTCATGGACTCAAATTATTAGTTACCATTACTCATAATAGATGAACAACACTTGGTTTATCCTTTACGAGTTTCCTACTAACGAGTTTAATATTACTTATGTTCCTTTATCATATTCTATTATTTCCTATTACTTGAGTTATTCAATCAAATTCTATGTCCATCAGGATTTTATTACATTAGATTTTGTTTATCTATCATAAGGTATGATATATAATAACTTGTTCCACATATCACACACAATATATCTCATCTAATAATATAAGGATATCAAAAAACTTATTTGTAGAGAAAAGATTAGTTTTCTATCAATTGAAATTTAGAATTGTATTAAATGATTTATGACTTATTTATAAATAATTATAAAATGCATTTTGTGAAGTTTATTAGTTGAAAATATTTCTTTTAAAATGATAGAATTTTAAATTATTTTAAATTATTTTATGAAATTTCAATGAATATTTCAATAAAAAAATGTTCCATTATATTAATTTTCAATATTAAAACAACTTTTTAGGTTATATGTATTAACATATAATTTAGATTAAATAGTCTAATTTTGATATTATAAGGGTAGTGTATGAAGGGTTTATATATTATACTAAATTTTAAAACAATATAATGTTATTATATTTATTATTTTTAATTGTTCATAATAATTAATTTTAATTTTTCACATTGTTTTCATTATCTAAGAAAAAAATTAAACCAAATAAAAATAAGTTGTGATAATTGAAACGATGATGGTTTGAATTATATTAAATATACGAAATTTAGAATAAGTAATTTGTTTCTAAAATAAAACAAAAATATAAAGTGTAATATTTCATGAAATATCATATATTTAATGTAAATTACCATTAATGAAAAATATAAAGGAGTTCATATTAGATAAAAAATATAAAATGTTTATTTTATTTTCTTTTGAAATTCACATAATTGATGGGTTAATTATAAAATTATGATAATTTTGTTATTTATGGGTTTCCTATATGTTTTTTTATCTCTTGTGTAAATGTATGTATTTTATATTTATTTAATTTATGCGTAACATTATTTAAAATTATTGTCATTATATTAGAAATTTTAATTTATACATTAGTTTAAATGTTAAACAAATTATATAAATTTTCATAAATACAAATAGGGGGTTATATGTAATATATTAGAATGGATTTAATTTTATTCTACCTTGAATTTCGATAGTATTAGGTTATGATATTTAATTAATAAATTGATTATAGTTTACAAATATGAGTTAATATAATTATTATGTAATTGATATCTTTATTTGGCATTATATGCTTTTGTAAAGTAACTTTATGTTAGAGGGATCACTAGACTAGAGGTTTATAAATTTCATATAAAAGTAGGAGTTGGATATTGGTCACTCCAAGATTACTTATATGAGTATTTTTTATGACATGTGATTTCAATCCTTTACACAAAATTTGTTCGAATACCATATTCTTGAGAAACATTTTGATATAAATGAATAAAAATTTATTGTTATTTGGGTTATTAACACATGTTATTTTTTTTAGAAGAGTTATAGATAAATATTTTTTATACATACTTATTTTGTAAAAGAAATATGTTTTCATACATAATCCTTAAAATAATTCATACATATAATAAAAATTATATGATATAGGATTGTGAGATTTTAATCACATTCAAAATTTTAACTATTAGATATTTTCCAAAGTGGAACATGTCAGGACCTCAATCATTCACTATAGTTGGAAATTCCATAACAAGGTACCCATAGATTATCTTGTTTAAGTAAGTATTTCAATGGGTTACCCTAACATGATTAGGTTCCCATTCCTGCAATTTTTTTTATGTTACATTTTTATAGGTGACTATAGCCGGATTATGTTACCAGTGGAATAGGATTAAATTTATCCATATGATGAATTGGGTTAATAGTTTTTTTTAAATTATCATTGAGTCACGATGGTCTCATTTCTTAGTAAAAAGTTAATCTCTATAAAATAATGGATATGATATATTTTAATAGGATTCATTTTTTAGGGAGAATGATTCATAATTTTATTAATTTAATTACTGTAAATTGTGGTACTATTATATTAAAAGCATTTGTTATAAAAAAAATTTAATTATCATTCTTGAACATTTAAATGTAATGTTTAATATAAGAAACTCATAAAATTGGAAAATTATTATATGTTGTAAAGTAAGATAAAATCTATGTTTTGTAGAAACAAATTCCTATGTTACCAATTGTTAATAAAATTTGACAAGTGGATATAGTTTCTACTAATATAAATATTATATAAACATAATGTTCTATTATGTATTTTTATATTTATAGATTTTATTATATTGTTATCATTTAATTGTTTAGACAATTTTAACGAGTATAGAAATGTTTACATAATATTCTTGAAATTTTAAGGATAGTTGAACTAAAACAAGTTATTTATAGTGGGAATGTGATGTAAAGGTTTTGATCTTATTTTGATAATATAATTCAGTAAAATTTTAAAATGTAAAAAAATAATAAATTTTAAAAAATAAGGCATATTATAGAATCTAGTTAAGTTCACTAAATCCTAAAATGGGTTTTGCAAATAAGATCAATGATTCCGAAGGAAACTCTATAGAATTTCCATTTCCCATAATGGTATTATAGAAAATAATTATTTTATAAAATTTTATATTTTACTATATGTATATATTAATATTTTTCAAAATATAATAGTGTTCAAAAATCTAGTAAATGTATTGAAAATGAAATTTGTTTATATTCAAATGTTGTATCTTGGAGGTGATGAATCATTTATTGAATGGAATGGAATGGAATATTTCAAGCTATGATGATCCATAGAAAGGTATTCGAATTTTCATCTAATTCACTTATATGATTTTTTAAGTTGGAATTTAAAAAAAAATTAATATGAAAAATATGATATAATGGTTATAATACACATGGTTTATGACTGATCTTTCTTGATAACAATTTTAAAAATAATAAAATGATAAATTTTTTTTCTAGGATAAAATATATTATCTTGAGGAGTACTAAATTATGATGGATAGAATCCCACCACCCATATGTATTAAATTTTAATTAATATATTCTTATTGTTCAAAATATTTATTTATAAACACAGCATGACACATATTATATAGGTACGAAAATTTGTTTGTAAAATATTTCCATTAAAGGATAAAAGATTTAGTTGATAAAAATAAAGGATTTATTATATATTAGTATGATATTTGTAAGATAATATTTTTCTAGGAATATAGTGGGAGTACATTTGGACTTTGATAATTTTAAGGTCAATAAATTATGGATTATGCCTATAAAAGTACTAAGTGAATATCACTTTCATGGAATAAATTAGAAGTATTGGGTTCCAAGAATGATGATGATGAACTTAAAATAATTTAATGTAGATAACATAAGTTTTTAACAGTATAAACTTGAATGTTATAATATAAAAGATTTGGATTGCTTTGTTCGAGGCGTTGAACATTATGTATTTGATTCTTATGTCACACAATTATTCCAACAAGATATTTTAATATATGTTATTCAAAAAAATAGTTTAATTGGATTATACAATAATATGGTCACATAGATATGTGGTAGTAATTACATATATAAGTAATTTGTTTAAAAATCCCTTTAATGTTCATAAAAAATGTTGATGATATAAAAATATGTCATATATTATATGTTAGAAAATAAAATCACTAGAGTATTTTTAATTGTACATAAAATATTTTGTCAATATAAAATCTATAATTATATATAAAAATTAATCCCTACTTGTGATTATTTATTGGTTGATGTATATATATATATATATATCATCATGTGAAATTATAAATAACCCCTGAAAGTATGACATTGAGTTATCCCCGAAATGTGTTCATTGTAGAGAATATTAGGTTGTGAAAAAATATTATTTTCATTATGAGTAGGATTATTCTTTAGATACATGGGATATGCTCATAAGGAATTATAATGTTTATTGAGCTCGATGATTCCTGAATTATGAAACATTAAGTTACATACATGAGTTCTTAATTTTATATATTTACATAGTTTTGGTTTCTAGCATGGTTGTTCTTGGTCTAGTATTTAAAAAACCATTCATTGAATTAAAAATGTTCTCCTTAATATTTGTAAACCCTTAATATTCCCCATATATTGATTCCTTTAACGAAGAATTTCAGATACGAAATAATAAATAATTTCCCCTAAATTCATTTAAAATAAAATGGCTTCCAAAAGCATATTTAAGTTTCATTTAAATACAATATTTGGTAAGGAAGGTACTTTTATAAATGTGATCCACATGTGTATGTGCACATCATATACCAATCAAAATTCATGAATAGAATTCCTCACCCATCATTTATTTGTTACATGCACTTATAAGAAAAAAATATCAATATCATATAAGGGATCTGTATGATCAGGTGTCTTACAAAAACTATTTGGAAACCTAAGTCTCACTGTGATGAGGCTGTATATATTTTTTGGGTATCACATGAGTTTTTTTACATTAATCTCTATAGAAACTATATTTCCAATACATTTCCATTAAAAGTGTGATTTGAAACCATGTCATGATGACCTTGACACAAGTTCCTAAATTTAAACCCTTTATTCCCAATTCGAGACAACCACATAGAATTAAATAAATTTATCATTCTCCAAGTTCTACAAATTAGTGCCTTGGGAAAAGAATAGTGGTTTGGGAATTACTTTTCCTTACATAATATGTGTTTGTATGAGAAAATAATGGAATTTCATTTAGAAAAAAATCATGTTTAAAAATACATTTAAATAAATTAAAAAATAAATTTGTAGTAGAAGATAGAATATATTGAAATTTAAACATGAATCAATGAGAAAACCAACAACTACCATCAATTGTGAATGGTTTAACAACTCTTTATCACCAAACACTACCACATTTATCATGAACTTATCTCTTAAACTCATTCATTTATAGAAATTGAATCCCTTCCCCTTCATATATCATGATAGAAGATAAATATATGTAAACTAAGAAACTTAAATTGTGGTGGGTATGAATAAACAGATGAATTTAATCAAGTTAATATCATGTAATCCGATTGAGGTCCAATTCAAAACAGTAGAACCAATTCCATTTAAAATATATTATCATGTTTTAAAAAATATAATTTATTGCAATTAAACATAAAACTAGAGTTTTATATGAAATTAATTTAATATAATATTTTTACCAAAAAGTAAAATGTATCCTAGATAAAACCTAACATACAACAAATAAATAACTGATATCTCAAATGGAGTTATGAGAAATAAATTAGTGCATAACATAAATTTTTTCTCATGAACATAACATACACCCACTGTGGATCATCACCCGTCTCAAAATTTTATAAATTTTATATATCATCCTATCTATGTGAAACATGGGACGTAACTCCACATACACTGAAATAACATGGACATTGAATCTATAATAAATTTTTCTTAATCATTTATCATACCCAAAACTTTGAATTATCAATATATTTTCACATTCAAATTGTAGTTTATAAAAAAACAAACTATTAAAACCCGATCTTAAATATATCAACTTAAGATACAAAAAAAATCAATTATTTTAAAAAAACTACTCCCAAAAGAAAATTCCATGGTTTCATTTAAACCTTAAACACAAAGTCTTTCCAAAAAACCAAATTTCCCAAAATTTTTCAAATTTATGAAATTTCCAAATTATTCAAATCATTTCAATAAATTAATTTATAAATAAAAATAATTATAAAACAAACCTATATCATATTGATAACCCAATAAGGAATAATAATCCCTTGAGGAATAAATATGTGAGACCTAACATAGACACAAGAAACATGATAATAAAATAACTCTAGAACCAATGTCAATAATCACAATCCAATATTCCAAAACCTCGAAAATGTACATGAGATCATTGTATTTACATTCATAATTCAAATCCACAATCAAAAGACTATGATCTAATATAAAGGGAATGATTTATTCGGGGGGGAAATAGAAATTGATATTAATATAGATATTAATGATAATATTGGATAATTGGGATAAAATACATTATCCATTAGTTATTTAATCAATTATTTTGGAAAAATATTCATTTTTATAAGGAGAAACACTATATAAGAACAAGTTAAATCTAGTGGAACTGTTTATTATTACTAAAAATATATATAGTAAAATTATTATTTTTATTAGTATTTAAAAAATAACTGATTAATGTGACATTTATCAGTGCTAAAAATGACTGAAAAAAGGGTTCCCTTGGTCATTTTATTTTTAGACTGGATAAAGGAGTATCCTTCATCAACTCTAAATTAGTAGTATTTATCACTGATAAAAAGTTCCCTAAATAATTTGTTATAATTTGAAACAATCATATTTTAATATATAAATATATTTATAATGTTATAGATATAATATATTTTCATAAATATGATTTATATTACAGAAAATATGAATTTATAGTTAATATGTATAGATATAGTGGAATTAGTTTCATAAAATACTTAAAAATTAATATTAATAAATATTTACCTTATTAGTATTGAATAATAATCATTCAAAAAATTTAATTTGAAAGAAGGAAAAAAATTAATTTAGCTCACAATATAAATTGGAAACTGGACATGAACATCAAACGAACATAACTTCTGATCTTGATGTCTATATGGGCTTCAAGAGATGTCAAATTGAAGCTCATGAAGTGATCTATAAGCTAGAAAACATGGGGAGAAAAGCCCCTATTTTTTCACTAAAAATGACAGGATATCCTTCCAAAGAGATTTTTCAACTGGGATAACCTAATTCTTAAATATTAGATGAAATTTTACTTTCTCTAAGCTAGACTTTTTGTATTTTCAAGTGGAGATTTAATTTATTCATATGGATTGCATTCATGTGGACGTCATTGTGTGTAAATTTTATATTTTCTTACATCATAGGGGTATTTATTAATATATATATATATATTCATATATTTAAATATAAATTTATTGGTACAAATATAAATTTAAGCATATTTTAATATAAAAAATATTTCTAAATATATAAACCATATGTTAATTACCATATATTATCCATTTTATTTTAGATAAAAAAAATTCCGCTTTATTTTACCTTATAAAAATTTATGAATATATATATATATTATATAATGAACCGATCTATTTTCAAATATCATTACATGATATTAATTATAATTAAACATCAAATTTCAAGACAAGAATTGTAATGTCTTGTGTCTTGGAGATTACATATATAATTAAACATCATAATTTAAAAATAATAACATCTTTCATTTAATCTTCATAAAGAGATCCTAACTTCCTTTGATCCCTTACATATACAAAGGATAATTTGGGGATAACAAGAACAAAGGAATGAGAGAAAAATATCATCAAGGAAATAAACATTAAAGTAAATCTTAGCGCATGAGTCAAGGCAATCCACTATGACTTTTGCACATAGAGTAAGAGTCAAGGCTAGCTAACATGACCATTGGAAATAATGTATCATTAGACTAAACATTACCCAATTAATTTGAGTTCTATTTAAGAACACCCATCTTAAAATGTTCATGAATAATCTTACCACATAAATAATCTTATAGAAGTAATCAAACATTGACATAAGCGTTACCTATGGGAAGAATTGGGTATCGTAATATTGTTAGAATAATAATAAATGGATGTATCATAAAAGCGTCCATGAAAGAAATGAATTAAATAAAAAATGGAAATATATGAATGGAAATATACATATATGAGGATAAGTTATGTCAAACTGATGTGAAAAGAGTGTTTAAGAAACTTTATATATAAAACATTTTAGTACAGTTTTAGGGAAAACATTCAATATTATTTAAAATCGAAAGGGAATACTTGTTTTTATAAAACAATAATTGAAACTAGGTTGTTTTTAATGATAAAATTATAGATTTTAGAAAAATAATAATCACATAAAATATATTATCAAGCGCACTTTAAAATTAGTAATAATTCGTGATGTTCTATTAAACCGGTCTTACTTATTGGGAAAAATTAAGAAGGGAACCTTTTGAAAATATGTATATTCCCCGAAAGAAGGATGAATTTATCCTGATACATGATTTTGGAATATATGCAGAATATTTATAAGATTTACTTAAAAAAATAAGATATTATTTCATTTGGGTAAAAAGGGAGAAAGAGTAACCTGAAGGAATGATCAAGGTTTATGTAGAATCCCTTACCTTATGTCTGAAACGATTCTGTTGATGATCTTAAAATCATGAATAATACAACTAGATTCATTAATTTATATGTAAATAACTATTTATAAATTAATTTTATTTATTTTAAGTTTATTAAGTTCATTTATGGTCTTTTTGTGGATTAAGTGATTCAATTTCATCATTTGGGATCATTGATTTCCTTCGTTTTCAGGATTAGTTTACTTGTATATGTGTATCAAAAATAAGGTAGAATGAAGATAGTTTTTCAAAACTAAAATTATATGTTATTAATTATGTTATGAAATATTTAAATACCATTTTTTTAGAGGAGAGGATGATTCATTAGATAAATCATTAATTATAATCATTAATATTGAGGTTTCATTTTTTTTATAACAACGAAGTGATTTTGATTTAAAAATTAATATCATCTATAAAAAATGGTTTCATAACATTAAATAAGATATAATAAATATATTTTAATCTTTTTCAACCATAAAAACTACTTTTTGACTAGTTTAGAAGATGGAATTTATCTATGAAAGCACATCACCCATGAATGTGGTAAATCGACACCTCATGGATGATGTTTCCATTATTAAAGTGAAATAGGGAGTAAAATAGATTTGATTAAGAATTATTCCATAAACATGATAAAAATTAAGTATATATGTGATAAAAGAGTTTTAATTCTTTTTGGAAGAGGGGAGGTGTGGAGAGAAAATGAAAACAAATGAACATGAAAAGAAATTGAATGAAAGCGAAAGAGGGTTTTACCTCTTGATTCCTTCTTCTTGAGAACCTACTTAAAGGATTGTTTTTGTTGTTTCATCAAAGACCAAAAACTCCTGGTCATGTGGAAGGTGCATGGGAGGATATTTCAGTAGAATTTGGAAAATGTTAAAGGTTTGAGAGGTGTGAGGATAAGATATTTTGAGGGGTGGTATTTATAATGGAGAAAGAGGGTGTTTGTTTGAATATTTTAATCATTATTTTATTATTTTTATCTAGAAAATATATTGTGGATTATTAAGACTAAATATAGTAAATATAGAATTTTATTTCAATATAATGGGACTACAACAGCACTACATCACATATAACTCTATAATTCAAGTAATTAGCATTTATAGCAAATTTTTGTATTTTACTATTCCCTAAAAATTCATGTATTCCAGAAAAATACAAAAAATTAACCATAAAAATTTTCCAACATGTAGAAATAAAAAATGAATTCCATTTTTTGAAAATAATATTCTAAATATGAGAAATTTAATTTTTAATTAAACTCATCAGTTATTTAAAAAATTAAACTTTTAAAAGTAAAAACAGCTTTTGAAATACTTTTAAAAATTAATTAAGGTCTCATTAAATTATCCCATAATCATAAGACATAAAAATGTTAATTTATGACAATAATTTATGAAGATAAATTTTCTTTTAATTTTTTAAATTAATAAAAAATGTAATTAATTATTTATGACCTATAAAACAACCAACACTTAATTAATAATTCTTAAAACTCATATTTACTTACACTAAGATATAATTATATCATATTACCATTTATAAAATGATTACATTTTATTTATATTTTCATATATGAGGTTACTATTTAATTGTCAAATTTACTATTCATAAAGGTTACATTAATATTCCAAAGGACATGTTTCTATTTCCTCGCTATAAGTTCCTCGTCTTCTTGAAATAATCTTTATTTCATTCATTATTCATTTATAAATTTTATATTGTGTTATTTATGTTATTTTATGTGATTTATACTATATGAAATAATTATTCGAAGGGAATTTTCATTGATAAAACTTTGGGCCGTTACATTCTTCTCCCCTATGAAATTTCACACTCAAAATTTGTTTTACACACTAATGTAAAAATATGTGTGGGTACTTCTCTTTCATTTCTTTCCCTAGTACCCACGTTGCCTATTTGTACTTATGGTTCCTCCAAAGTTGTTTGAATAGGTGAGTGGGCTTACAATGTAGAACATTATCTCTATAATACAAGATCTTCACATGATTTTCCTCGTAAGAAAGATCATTCTCCAGCTATACCACCTCTAAATTCAGTACATTTGAAGGATTAGGTTTGTACTTATTTAATAGGGATACATTTAATACATAATGTAGTTTATACATAGTTGGTGGATGTGTTAGTTGATATTTCATAGCTCCGATGCGATCAAGGATCTCAAAGGGGCCAATGTACCTAGGACTTAGCTTCCATTTCTTCCCAAATCCAACGATCCAATTCCATAGAGATATGCAGAGGAATAACATGTCTCTAATCTTAAATTCTAGGTCCCATAAATGATTGTATACGTAGGTATTTTGTTGACTTCGGGCTACCTTGATGAGTTGTTTAATACTTTTCACCTTCTCCACTATTTCTTCAACCATTTCAGGTCCTAGCAGCATACATTCACTGAATTTATCCCAACATATTGGTGTTCTTCACCTTTTCCCATAAGTGTATTCATATGGATCCATTTTTATGCTCTTATGGAATCTATTATTATAAGATAATTTGACCAGTGGAAGATATTGGTCCCATCCTCCTTTGAATTCCAAAGAACATGCTCTCATAATGTCTTCCAGTTTCTAAATATTTTGCTCAGACAAGACATCCATTTGAGAATGATATGCCTTATTATAGTTCAGCTTAGTGCTTAGGGTGTGTTGGAGAATTTTTTAGAACATGGAGGTGAATCTCGGATCTCATTCGGATACAATAGACAGTGGTACTCCATGCAACTTTACCACATCTTTTATGTATATGTGTGCCAGTTGATCTAGTGAGACGACCTCTCAAAATGTGATAAAGGGAGATATATTTGTAAGATGATCTATAATAACCCATACATAATTGTTTCATCTGGTTGTCTCTGAATTTCGAGTGACAATTTCCATGGTGATGTTTTCTAATTTCTTTGTTGGTATGGGTAATGGTTGCACAATCAATTTAGACCTTTTCCTTTCAACCTTCACTTATTGACATACCATGCACTTTTATGTTTAACTAATGATCACCTTTTTAATATTGTCCCACCAAAAGTACTCCCAGATAAAGGGTTGATTATGTTCCTCCATTAATGATTCCCATGCCCATTCTTTGTAAGTCTTAAAAGATTGGATACTTCTCAATTATCATCATTGATAAGAATGAAGGATCCTTTAAACTTAGAGCATCTTCCACCTTATTTTTATTACCTTGATGGTGGTGGATTGAGAAGTCATAATCATTGATGAGATCTTATCCTCTTCGCTGGAATATATTAATCTCCTTATGTGTGAAAATAAATTTCTGATTCTTGTGATAGATATTTATCCCCCACTTCTCCCCATAGAGATAATGCTTCTATATTTTCAATGCAAAGATCATAACTTCCATTTCCAGATCATTCTTAAGATAGATTTTCTCATTAATTTTGAACTTCTATGAGGTGTAGGCTATCACTTTATCATTTTTCATCAGTACGCAACCCAATACTTTCTTCAAAGTTTCACTGTACACCACAAAGAGCTATCCACTTGTCAAGAGTGTGAGGACTAGCATAGTGATAAGACTCTTTTTGATATCCTAAATGAATTCCACACATTCATGAGTCCATAAAAACACCACTCCCTTCCATTTTCTCACATTTATTGGGTTTTAAAATCATGATAAGTTCATCCAAAAACATCGATAATAACTGGATAGACCAAGAAAGCTATGGATATCTATTAAAAATGTTGGCGTGGGTCACTTTTTGATTGCCTTTTTCATGGAAGGGTCCAAAAACATCCCTTTGCTGTTGATAACATGAGACAAGAGTGGTACTTCCTCCATCATGAACTCACATTTACTATACATTTCATATAGTTTCTCCCATAACTAATTATTTAGCATAGTATTAATATGATCCTCATATTCCCCCTTTCTCTTTGAGTATATTAGAATATCATTGATAAAGACTACCAAATATTTGTCAAGGTAATCTCTAAAGACACTATTCAATGAATACATGGAAATTGATAGAACATTACTAATTTCAATGGGAATCACTATGAACTCATAGTGTCTATACCTCATTCAAAATGCAGTATTAGGAATATCTTTCATACTCACCATCAATCGGTGATATCCAGACCGAAGGTCCCCTTTAGAGAAATAAATTTTCCCATATAGCTAATAGAACAAGTCATCCATCCATGGAATGGGATACTTGTTCTTTATCATGATTTTTTGGGTTCATAATAATCAATGAAGAGGCACATTGATCTATATTTTTTTGACGAAGAGGACTGAAACACCCCATGGTGAAGCACTAGGGCATAAGAAACCCACGTAAAAATTCTTATTTTACTTCTTGTTTATTTATTATATCTCAATGGTAGAAATTCTATAAGGTTTATGTGATATAGACATATATCCAGGAATAAAATCAATTGGGAACTGAATTTCGTGGTTTTAGGGAATACTAGTAAATTATTCTGGGAGTAACTTTAGTGTAATCCCTCATAATGGGCATGTCTTTGAGAATGATCACCTCTTATGTCTCAATAATTTAAGAGACATAATATTTTTCATATGGAAGTTGTTTGGAAAAAAAATTCTTCGTGGTAACATTGCAATATTTTTGGGTTGGTTGTGTTATTCACGCTAAAATTTACCCAAGAGAAGAAGGTAGAATGGTCCTTGTAGTCTAGCTTGGGTTATCGAATCCTCAGAGACCTATGAAGTAACCTACAAAAACGTACATTATATGAATTGTTTTTGACTATGAAGTGGATTAATTGGGTTGATTTTAGATGGGTTTAGATGAACTCTAAGAGACTTAAGTGAATTCAATTTAAAAGAATGAGTTGATCCTAGGTTATCACTTGGGGTGGATTTGACGTATTCCCTTTTCAATTATATCAATTTCTTATATTCGAGTTGAGTTCATTTAAGGAGATCAAAAAACATCATCACTTACTGATTTAATACCAAAACAACATAATACTAATCACCTATACACTTTAAGGATCAATGTTTTGAGCACTTAAATATAATGGTTCGTATTATCACTTGAATTGTTTGGCCTTAAATTCAACAAGGACGATGGAGTTTAAAAATCATCAAATAAAAATCTCAATTAATGAAGTGATTATATATTAATCAGGTGATAAATAACATAAAATCCATCCCCTTTCTACTCCCTTGGATCATCTCATAAGTGGGTTATCCCTCCATTTATTGTATGGTTTCTATGGAAGCGAAAAGTAGACTTATGATAGAAGAAATGGAGAAGTAAAAAAACCCAATAAAATAACGATCACTCCACCGTTGTGTGATAATTTCACAAGGTATGGTGTGAATAAATTCACAATTTTATCCAATGGTATCAAAGTGATATGAAGAAAAACAGAATAAGAGGAGAAAAATAACTCTTATTAAGAAACTACAGTGAATTGAACAACTTACATGTGGAAGACAAAGTTGAGACAACAAAATCACAGCATAACATTACAATTGAACAAAGCCTCAAATAAGATCAACTCCTCCACAACCACTGCCTTAAATAGGCATTTTTGAAGCCTTGGATCGATCCTGCAACAGTACAAATCATCTCAATTAATTTGGGTAGGCCATAGGTTGGTGGAAAGTTGAGGGAGAGTTGATTTTTCCACCCTTGACCTGAGGTGGAATTCATCTTTCATCCACCGAATAGACGTGCTTGGATGACCTTCTATATGGACGAATTAGAGTGGACCATATGATAAGACAATGGATCCACCGATGTCTCCTAACCGACTGTATAATTTGGGCCCATTTGGAGTTGTGGATACAGAGATATTATCAGATTAGTCGGCTATTTTTCTGGGCCGTAGAATCTGGCCCAGAATTTTATATCTAAATTGGGCCGCCTAAATTACCACACTGGAAGCTGAATTAGCACTGGATCATAAATAATTATTTGTTCCTCAATAAGTATTCTATCATACCACTAAATTTTGTCTTTATTGGGTTTGTAATGTGGGTCCCAAAATCTCATCAGTGGGCCAGTTTCTAATCTTCCTTCTCAAGAATTGCTTCCATTCATCTCCAAATATCTCCATCATCCTTTATGAATCCTCAATTAATCCCTGAATGAAACATGTTCATATTGAAGTTTAGATCAATTTACAAAAATATAAAATTAAAATATGTATAATTAAATTCCTTAAAATAAGATGAATCATTGGGTACTTTAAATGATGTTAAAAAATATACCACATAATAGTGCATTTTAAGAAGGTATTACAATCATAATGTGAAATGATGTTCAATGTGTAAAATTCACTAAAATGGTGTTTATGAATAATAAATAACATGAATAATATATTTATTAAAAATTAATATTAGCCTCATTTAGTGGCTAATCACACCCCCAACTTGAGTTTTGCTAGTCCCGAGAAAAATATATCTCAAAAATATGAAATTCAAATTACCTTTTCCAAAAACATTTTAATACAAAATTATCACCAAAAACCCTTATACCAAAAAATCATGAATCCCATAAAAATATTTTAATACAATATAGTTTCATAAGCAGATATCAATCCCAAGCTCATTCCTTTGATCAAATTCATTTCCATTTTTCATCCAATATCAATTAAGTATGAGGATGTGTTGGGTATCACAATAGACAGGGGTGTTCGTCTTTATTCAAAGGGGAAATGATGTAAGCACTAGGTGTAATCACATTTCAATATGAAGATGAGTATTCATTTTTTTTGTATTATATATTTTTGTTTTTGTTGATTTTTTGTTGTTCCAATTTTTCCATGGTAATTGAAATTTCATTCAAAAGAGTCAACCCCTGTAGCGAGACTTTGCTGATAACTCCCAGGCTCACAGACCTTAGAGAACCAAGTGAAGCCCACATACTTGGGAATCATCTTGAGCTAACTCAGTCAAAAACAAATTTAGATTACCAAAAATAGAGATAAAATTACTAACTCTGGGCCAGATAACTATGGAGTCACGATCCCCAAGTGCCGAAAGCCACGCATTAGGTCATTTCATTGTTCTATGTGAAAATTTATTGTTTTTTTTAATTTTTTTATTGAATAATCATATTAAAACTAAAATAATCAACAAAATTATGCTTTTTATTTGGGAGACCCCATGAACTCAATCTAATACCCCACTATCCAAAGGACGTGTATTGTGATCTTTTTTTTATTTGGATGAAAATATAAATGATGAAATATCACATTGGACAGCCACGATTTCCGAAATCTATGCTCATGAAATTATACAAGGATTAAAATCAGAATTATGGCATGATAAATTATTTGATATTCAGTTTCAAAGTGTGCAATGTGTATTACCATGTTCAAAGTTAAAAGAATTTTTCCTTCTATTTACACACATTGTTTTTATCATTTTTTTCAGAAAAGTAATTTTTTTTATTTCATCCCCCCCCCCAACTTAAAACAACACTATCCCCATTGTTTCAAGAAATTTAAATTTAGGAGTAGAGGTAGATAAGTGAAGTTAAAAAAAGAATTGAAATATGAGGATCATGGAATGAAGTCACCTGGTTGTTGAAGTTGAAATTATTTCTCCTCCAAAGTTTTCCATTGATCTCGATGTCACTCTGAGAATTCCCTAGTAGAAAAAGGAAAAAAGAAAGAAAAAAAACAAATATATATATATATATAATAAATAAATTAAAATATAAGTATATATATAAAACATATAGAATAAGGAAGCACAAAAAGCTGTAGGTCAGTGGTAAGTGCATTCCCCTGTCTCCCTTTGGTCCCGGGATCGAATCCCCATGACTTCGCCGGTTGTGACGGGGTTTGCCCCACGACCTACGATGTGGCCTTTTTTATTATTATAATTTTATTTATTTTTTTTGTATTTTTATATTAACCTACAAACACATAAAAATAAAATATATTAAACTAATGATAAATTGTCTTCTATTTAAATTTCTGGGTAAGGTATTATTCAAGGATCACACCATGTGACACAGATAAATATGGGACTCCCCTTTCTTACCCATCCATACTAATAATAAAAGATTAGGTCAACAATTTTTTTTTATTTCTGAATATCAAAATGATTCATTAATCCTATTTAAAATACAAAGTTGATTAAAACAATAAAATGATTGGAAACTTGAAAACCATGGGTTGCCTCCCATGCAGTGCATTGGTTTAATGTCGTTAGCCCGACATGGACCCCCTAACATACCCAATACCAATTTTCAACATTTTAAGGACCGTATATTTCTCTATGTCCACTATATTTAGATTGATTCTTTGTTTACAATTTTTGTCGTGTGCAAACTTATGTTCTATAATGAGTGGTAAATCCAAGGAATATCAGAAATGGTTGATCCACTTTCATTTTAAGTCTTTCCAAAGACATTATTAATCATTACCTCTTTATTGGTTTCAAGATAAGAAGTTGTGAAAATTGGAAGTTTTTGGCTATCCCCAATGAAGCGAAACTTGAGGGTGGATGGAAAGTCTTGTCGTTCAAGTTCGGGTAGGCTGATACTTTCAGACATAGGTTGGGACTTTGAATCAAACTCAATTTCATTTTCAAAATTTCTCAATAGAATCGGTTCCTTTTGAATAGAAGATTCAACCACAAAATTGGAAATATCAATTTTAGGAATTGATATGGACTCAATGTTTTTGATTTCTCTCAATGGGTCAATGGTTGGTGTTTTTCAAAAATTTATCAATGGAGTTATACTTAAGAGACTCAATCCATGATGTCAAATTATTTTCCTTCGAATCCAAAAAGTCAATTTCCTCTTGATTTAAAGACCCTTCAAAAATTCCTTGATCCTCTTCATCTAACCCCAATCCAAGGGTTAGTTATTCAATAAATTTATGAGAGGTTTGTGGGAGAAAAGAGTCTACTATCAATGAAGAGGAAGGGATATCATGAGTGGGAATGGGTTCCATAACCGTCTCAAAGTTTTGTAATTATGATCTCAAAGATGAAACCTCAAAATTCATTTTCTCCATTTGTTGACACAATTTCTCAAGTAATGGTTGTGGATCATGATGCGAAAGATGTTGAGAAAGATGGTGTATTCCAGGTGGATAATTAAGTTGTTGGAATTGCACAGGAGGGTGTTCAGATTGGATTTGTAGGGATTGAAACTCATTACATGTTGGTATGTTTTTTGGATCATAGGAGTAAAAGCATTTTTGGTCATTAGGTTGTTGATGATCCCACATGT
Source organism: Viscum album (assembly GCA_963277665.1). Taxonomy (NCBI): domain Eukaryota; kingdom Viridiplantae; phylum Streptophyta; class Magnoliopsida; order Santalales; family Viscaceae; genus Viscum; species Viscum album. Next base: position 66,054,080 of record OY728127.1, on the reverse strand, counting down.
AGAAATTAGGATGGTCATTTTACATCACACAATGGGTTGGTTGATCAAAGTAGGGATAGGTTTTCCATGTTTGGACATGTTCAAAATTGATTTCAATAGGAGTGAGGGGGTGAGAATAGAAAAGAGGGATGAAAAAATAGAATGATAATGTCTAATATTACATACTTAGGTCCCCAGAAATGGTGCCAAAATTTGATTCACGCTCAAATTTACCCATGAGAAGAAGGTAGAACAGTCCTTTTAGTCTAGCTTGGGTTGTCGAATCCTCCGAGACCTAAGAAGTAACCTACAGACACGTACATTCTATAGAATGTTTTTGGATATGAAGTGGCCAACATGGGTTTATTTTAGATGGGTTTAAAGTAACTCTAAGAGAATTCCGTGAATTCAATTCAAAAAATGATTTGATCCAAGGTTATCACTTGGGGTGGATTGGACGTATTCCCTTTTCAATTATTTCAATTTCTTATATTTGAGTTGAGTTCATTTAAGGAGATAAAAAAACATCATAACTTACTGATTTTATAAAAACACACCATAATACTAATCACCTATACACTTGAAGGATCAATTTTTTGATAACTTCAAGGTAAAGGTTCGTATTATTACTTGAATTGTGTGGCCTTAAATTCAACAAGGACGATGGCATTTAAAAATCATCAAATAAAAATATCAATTAAAGAAGTGATTAGAAATTAATGGGATGATAAATAACATCCAATCCAGCCCCTTTATAATCCATTGGATCAACCCATAAGTGGGTTAGCCCTCCATTGATTGTATGGTTTCAATGGAAGCGGAAAGTAGATTCATGAGGGAAGAAATGCAGAAGTAAAGAAACACAATAAAATAACGATCACTCCACCGTTGTGTGATAATTTCACAAGGTTTGGTGTGAATAAATTCACACCTTGATCCAACGTTATCAAATTGATATGAAGAAAAACATAATAAGATGAGAAGAAGAACTCTTATTAAGAAAATAAAGTGAATTGAACAACTTACATGTGAAAGACAAACTTGAGACAACAAAATCGCAGCATAACATTACAATTGAATAAAGTATCAAAGATGATCAAATACTCCTACACCACTACCTTAAATAGGAATTTTGGAAGTCTTGGGTAGATCCTCCAATAGTAAAAAGCATATCAATTAATTTTGGTAGGCCACAGGTGGGTGGAAAGTTGGGGGAGAGTTGATTTTTCGACCCTTGACCCAAGGTGGCATCCACCTTTCATCCACCGAACAGACGCGCTTGGAATACCTTCTAGATGTCCTATTTAGAGTGGACCATATAATAAGAAAATGGATCCCCCGATGTATCCTAACCTCCTATAACATTTGGGCCCATTTGGTGTTGTGGATACAGATATATTATTAGATTAGTAGGCTGTTTTTTTAGGCCATAGAATCTGGCCCATAATTTTATCTCTAAATTGGGCCACCTCAATGTCCACAATGGAGGCCAAATTAGCACTGCCTCTTGAAGAATTATTTGTTCCTATATATGTATTATAGAAATCCACTAAATTTGGGCTTCATTGGGTCTGTAATGTGGGTCCCACATTCTCATCAGTGGGCTAGTTACCAATATGCCTTCTCAAGAATTGCTTCCATTCATCTCAGAATATCTCCATCATCCTTTATGAATCATCCATTAATACCGGAATGAAACATGTTCATATTAAAGTTTAGATCAATTTCCCAAAATATAAAATTAAAATATGGATAATTACATTCCTTAAAATAATATGAATCTTTGGGTACATTAAATGATATTAAAAAATGTACCACATAATAGTGCATTTTAAGAAGGTATTACAATCATAATGTGATGTGATGTTCAAAGTGTAAAATGCAATAAAATGGTGTTTATGAATAATAATGAACCTGAATATTATATATATTAACAATGAATATTAGCTTTATTTAGTGGCTAATCACACCACCAACTTGAGTTTTTTTAGTCCCGAGAAAAATATATCTCGATAACATGAAATTCGAATTCCCTTTTCCAAAAACATTTTAAAACACAATGATCATCAAAAACACTTATAACAAAAAATCATGAAACCCATCAAAATATTTTAATACAAGATAGTTTAATAAGCAGATCCCAATCCCAAGCTCATTCCTTTGTTCAAATTCATTGCCATATTTCATCCAATATCAATTAAGTATGAGGATGCGTTGTGTATCACAATAGACATTCGGACTAATCTTTATTCCAGGGGAAATAATGGAAGTGATAGGTGGAATCACATTTAAATGTTAAGATGAGTATTCAATTTTTTTTGTATTATATATTATTGTTGTTGTTTTTTTTCTGTTTTTTCAATTTTTCCATGGTAATTGAAATTTCACTCAAAAGAGTCAACCCCTGTAGCGAGACTTTGCCGATGACTCCCAGGTTCAAAGACCATAGGGCACCAAGTGAATCCCACATACTCAGGCATTATCTCGAGCTATCTCAGTAAAAAAAAATTAAGATTACCAAAAATAGAGTTAAAATTACTAACTCTGGGCCAGAAAACTATGGAGTCACGATCCCTAAGTGCCGAAATCCACGCATTAGGTCATTTCATTTCTCTACGCGCAAATTAATTGTTTTTTTAATCCTTTTTATTGAAAACTCATATTAAAACTAAAATGATCACCAAACCTATGCTATTTATTTGGGGGACCCCATAAACTCAAACTAATACCCCACTATCCAAAGGACGTTCATTGTGATCTTTTTTTATTTTGATGAAAATATAACTGATGAAATATCACATTGGACAACCACACCTTCCAAACGCTATGCTCATGAAATTATACAAGGATTAAAATCAGAATCAGGGCATGCTAAATTATTTGATATTCAGTTTCAAAGTGTGCAATGTGTATTACCATGTTCAATGTTAAAGGATTTTTTCCTTCAATTTACACAATTTTTTTATGATATTTTTTTCACAAAAGAATTTATCTTTATTTCATCTTCCCCAACATAAAACAACACAGTCCCCAGTGTTTCACGAAATGAAAATTTCGAATGAGTAGAGGCAGATAAGGGAAGTTCAAAAAGGAAATTGAAATATAATTATCATGGAATGAAGTCACCTGGTGGTTGAAGATGAATTTCATGCTGCTCCAAATTAGTCCTTTGATCTCGATGTCACTCTGAGAATTCTCTAGTAGAAAAAGTAAAAAAGAAAGAAATATATATATATATATGTATATATTTATTTATATAATAATGAAAGTAAAATATAAGTATATATATAAAACTTATAGAATAAGGAAGCACAAAAAGTTGTAGGTAAGTGGTAAGTGCACGCCCTTGTCTCCCTTCAGTCCCGGGTTTGAATCCCCGCGGCTTCTCCTGTTGTGATGGGGTTTTCCCCACAACCTACAATGTGGCCTTTTTTATTGTTATTATATTTTTATTTATTTTATTTATTTTTATTTTAACCTACAAACACATAAAAATAAAATAAATTAAACTGATGATACATTGTCTTATTTTTAAATTTCTAGGTAAGGTATTACTCAAGGATCACACCACGTGACATGGATTGATAAGGTGATCCCCTTTCATACCCATCCATACTCATTATAGAAGAACATGTAAATAGTTTATTTTTTTCTTTCTAAATATCAAAATGATTAATTAATTATATTTGAAATATAAAGATGATTAAAACAATAAAATGATTGGAAACTTGAAAACCATGGGTTTCCTCCCATGAAATGCTTTTCTTTAATGTCGTTAGACCGACATTGACCCCCTAACATACCCAATACCAATTTTCAACATTTTAAGAACCCCATATTTCTCCATTTCCAATTGATTTATAATGATTCTTTCTTTAAAATTTTTGTCGTGTGCAAACCTATGTTCTATAATGAGTGGGAAAATCAAAGGAATATCAGAAATAGTTGATCCACTTTCGTTTTTAGTATTTCAAAAGACAATATGAATCATTACCTTATTATTGGTTTCCAGATATGAAATTGTGAAAATTGGAAGTTTTTGGATATCCCCAATAAATGGAAACTCGAGGGTGGATGGAAAGTCTTCTCGTTCATGTTCGGATAGGCTAACACTTTCAGACATAGGTTTGGACTTTGAATCAAACTCAATTTCATTTTCAAAATTGCTCAACAGAATTGGTTCCTTTTGAATAGAATATTCAACCAAAAAATTAGAAAGTTCAATTTTAGGGAATGGGTATGGACTCAATGTTTGTGATTTCTCTCAATGGTTCAATGGTTGGGGTTTTTGAGAATTTATCAATGGAGTTATACTTATGAGACTCAATCCATGATGTCAAATTATTTTCTTTTGAATCCAAAAAGTCAATTTATTCTCGTTTTAATGACCCTTTAGAAATTCTTTAATGCTCTTCATCTAAACCAAATCTAATGGTCGATTCTTCTATAAATTTATGAGAGGTTTGTGGGAGAAACGATTCTCCTATAAATAAAGAGGAAGGGATTTCATGAGTGGGAATGGGTTCCATTACCATCTCAATGTTTTTTAATTATAATCTCAAAGATGAAACCTCAAAATTCAATTTCTCCATTTGTTGACACAATTTCTCAAGTAATTGTTGTGGATAATGATGGGCAAGGGGTTGATAAATATGGTCTATTCCAAGTGGATAATTAAGTTGTTGGAATTGCACCAGAGGGTGTTTAGATTGGCTTTGTTGGGATTGAAACTCATTACATGTTGGGATGTTTTGTGGATCATAGGAGTAAAAACATTGTGGTTCATTAGGTTGTTGATTAACCCACATGTATAAATTAGGATGGTCATTTTACATCACACATGGGGTTGGGTGATCAAAGTAGGGATAGGTTTCCCGTGTTTGGACTTGTTCAAAATTGAATTCCATAGGAGTGAGGAGGTGAGAAAAAAAAGAGGGATGAAAACAAAGAATGATAATGTCTAAGATAACTTACTTAGGTCCCCGGAAACGGTGCCAAAATTTGATTCACGCTCAAATTTACCCAAGAGAAGAAGGTATAACGGACCTTGTAGTCTAGCTTGGGTTGTCGAATCCTCAGAGACCTAAGAAGTAACCTACAGACACGTACATTCTATGGAAAGTTATTGGATATGAAGTGGCCAACTTGGGTTGATTTTAGATGGGTTTAGATGTACTCAAAGAGACTTAAGTGAATTCAATTTTAAAGTATGAGTTGATCCTAGGTTATCACTTGGGGTGGATTGGATGTATTCCCTTTTCTATTATTTCAATTTCTTATATTGGAGTTGAGTTCATTTAAGGAGATCAAAAAAGGTCATCACTTACTGATTTTAAACCAACACACCATAATACTAATCACCTATACAATTTAAGGATCAATGTTTTGAGAACTTCAAGGTAAAGGTTCGTATTAGCACTTGAATTGTGTGGCCTTAAATTCAAAATGGATGATGGAGTTTAAAAATCATCAAATAAAAATCTAAATTAATGAAGTTATTAAAAATTAATGGGGTGATAAATAACATCCAATACAGACCCTTTATAATCCCTTTGATCAACCCATAATTTGGTTAGCCATGCATTGATTGTATGGTTTCAATGGAAGCAGAAAGTAGACTCATGCAGGAAGAAATGGAGAAATAAAAAACAATAAAATAAAAATCACTCCACAGTTGTGTGATAATTTCACAAGGTTTGGTGTGAATAAATTCACACCTTGATGCAACAGTATCAAAGTGATATGAAGAAAATCCAAATAATAGGAGAAGAAGAACTCTTATCAAAAAACTAAAGTGAATTGAAGAACTTACATGTGAAAGACAAACTTGTGACAACAAAATCACAGCATAACATTACAATTGAACAAAGTATCAAAGATGATCAACTCCTCCACCACCACGGCCTTAAATATGAATTTTTGAAGCCTTGGGTTGAGCCTCCAATATTACAAAGCATCTCAATTAATTTTGGTAGGCCATAGGTGGGTGGAAAGTTGAGGGAGAGTTGATTTTTCAACCTTTGACGTGAGGTGGCATCCAGCTTTCATCCACCAAACAGATGTACTTGGAAGACCATATAGATTGCTGAAATAGAGTGGGTCGTATAATAAGAAACGGGTTCCCCTAATGTCTTCTAACCTCCTGTAAAATTTGGGCCCATTTGGAGTTTTGTATAAGGATATATTGTTAGATTAGTGGGATGTTTTTATGGGCCACAGAATCTGGTTCAGAATTTTATCTCTAATTTGGGCCGCCTCAATGACCACAATGGAGGCTGACTTAGCACTGGAACCTGAATAATTATTTGTTAATATATATTTAATATATCATCCCACTAAATTTGGGCTTCACTGGTTCTATAATGTGGTTCCCACATTCTCATCATTGGGCCAATGTCTAATCTGCCTTCTCAAAAATTGCTTCCATTCATCTCCAAATATCTCCATCATCCTTTATGAATCCTCCATTGATACCTGAATAAAACATGTTCATATTGAAGTTTAAATCAATTTAAAAAAATATCAAATTAAAATATGTATAATTACATTCCTTAAAATAAGATGAATCATTGGGTACTTTAAATAATGTTAAAAAATGTACCACATGATAGTGTATTTTAAGAAGCTATTACAAATATAATGTGAAATGATGTTCAAAGTGTAAAATGCACTAAAATGGTGTTTATGAATAATAAATAACATGAATATTATATATATTAACAATTAATATTTTCCTCATTTAGTGGATAATCATTGTGTTTGTTGACAATGTAGGTTTTCATGGTGAATTGTCGAGTTTTATAAATGTTATTGACAACCCATGTTGACCAAGAACCCTGAAAAAGGAATGTAAGATATAGAGGTTGTAAAAAAGAATAGATACAAGCTGATGCCATTTTACAGTGTTTGCCTAATTTTGTTGGTCCAAAATTTTGAGTTTTGTGAGCATTACAAAAAATGGATTTCCATGAAGATAAAATCGAAATATGGAAAAGGCATGAATTTCACTAATATAGGATTCATGAAATGGATTTTTCAAATACATGAAGAATGTTGATGGTGAACTCTGCAATTATGACAAGCATTGAAAATAGAAGAGGTAAAGAGCATTGCGAGGGAGAATTGCGGAGACAGTAAAAAACATTTGACAGAGAGCATTACGGCAATGAAAAATTTCAGTGGTGCTTTGAGAAGGGAAGATGAATGGTAGAGATTATATTGGCTATTCCAGAAATCATGCTGGATGAACCATAACTCCACGTTCGACCACGAATATAAATAAATTGCTACCCCTCTTCATTATAAATGAGATTAAGGGAGAAAATTTGTTTTTTTTTGAATTTGTGAAGCAAGGGGTGCTCCGCAAATAATGTTTTTAAAGGAAGTCTTGAGCTTTGTTAGAATACTATCCTAGTCTTGAACAAAATCAATGCATCTAAGTATTGAGAGCTTCACAAAGATATGGTGTTCCATGTTGGCTTCGTGAGCTTCACGAAGGATGTCTCTCTATGATGACTTAAGCATTGTGATGGCCTGAGCTCTGCGAAGGCTTGAGCTCTGCAATGGCTTGAGCAATGCAAAGTCAGGAGCTCTATGAAGTAGTGAGCTCTACAATGTGTTCTTCTCTAAGAAGGTTTGTTCTTTGTGAAGAGGAAATAACCTCATGAAGTCATGTTTACGCTTAGAAAAATTAGGAGATTTTCAAAGTAGTGAGCTTGGGGAAAGTATTTCAAAAGAAATTTCCCAGCATTCAGTGGAAAAGGTGTATTCGTTAGTGGATGAAAATTGGAATTCAATAGAGAATCTACAAACAGTTGTGGATGTATTCATTTCTGATAATGAATAGACCTACAAGTCTTTAAATTCTGATTGGATCTTCTAAATAACCATTGAATACACTTTAATTGATAGAGAAGTGAGATTCCAAATTGTGATTTTTTTAAACTACAAGGTACAGTGAGTCCACTTCGAACATGTAAAAAATAGTGTGATTATAGTGGATTTGGAACATAGGTACATCACCAATGTACTATCCTTGGACGTAGCCTAGTAAGGGTTAAAAAAGTAAAATTACTATGTCATGTGCATGCTTTATGGTTTGTTCAAAATTTACAGTGGAAATTAGAGAGAAGGGGTTTTTTTCTAACAATAAAACAAGATCAAAAGGGGTAATTGTTTTAATTTGTCATACCTTGATTCACCCCCTCTCTTAGAGTATCTAGCCTAGTGGACCTAACAATTAATATTAGAGGGAAATTTTTATATCATTATGTCTCTCTCAATGGGCATCCCCAATCATTATGGGATTATGATCTACATGGGGAACAATTTTCAGTTATGGAAGATTCAAATGAAACACTACTTATGATCTTTTGGAATGGATTTTTTTAAAATAGTAATGCATGGAATCTCAACTAAAATTAATAGTGGAGATTTATGGGAAGATGAAATAAGGGAATAAATACCTTAGGAAGAGCCCTATCCAATTCTATCAATATGAAGGTGATGTCATGAAAAACATCCCATGTCAGGTGGGAAATGATATTAAACATATATAAAGGAGATTCAAAGGTTATAGAGGCATAGGTGATAGTTCTTTTGAAGAAATATAATGATCTGATAATGAACCTGAATGAGTTTGTTGATGAATTATTTGACAGGCTAAATGTTTTAGTGGAATACATGTGAGGAATTGGAGAATTTGTTAAAGACATAATGATTGTGAAGGATATCTTGTGGAAACATCCACCTCATTTAAATCTGAAAGTATTATTTTTGGAAGATAATGGTATAAAGAAGCTAACAATGGATAACTTGCATATTACCCTTGTTGCATGTGAACTGATAAATGATGATAATGATACCGAGGAAAAGGGGAAATATAAAGAACTGGCGTTCAAGGCCCCAAAGAAGCTCACCCTTGAAGATTCTCAGGAAGAAGAAGATACATATGAGGGAATTTCATTTTTTTTCTTGAAATCTGCCAAGGGGAAAAGGAAAGTTCAAGGGGAAACATTAACTAGCATGTTTTCAATGTGGAATGGTTGGTCATCTTTCAGAAAGGTGTCTTAAAAACTTCTAATAATACAATGAGGATGATGTTGAAATAACCATGAAGAAGCTTTCAGCCTATGTGAATGGTAAGAAATAGTTCAAGAAAAAATTATTTAAGAAAAATAATCTTATTTCACATGAATGTGACAGTTCAGATGAATATAAGGTGGAATAGGTTAAATAGATTGAGAACTGCAAAGACTCTGGACATAATGCTATGGTGGTAGTTGCAAGCAGCACCCAAAAAAGGTAAGAGAGTGAAAATGATGATGAAGAAATTGAAGGTAGAGTAGATATGGAGGCTTAATTAAAAGCATCACTTGAGGAAATAGATGTTTGGAAAGAGAACAAAATGAAAGAAAACAAAGTGGTTCATGATGCCAATATTTAAATAAAACAGTAAGAAGAAGATATGTTTGAGCTGATAAATGAAATTGAAAAACATAATTCATTAACGCCAGAGAGTTCACAAAAGGATATTGAGTTGAAGTTGAATATTGAGGAATAGAAAATTGAAATAAATAGTTTGACTAGAATTATAAAGGATAAAGTTAGATGTATCAAAGAACATGATGATAAAGTTTTCGGTCTATGACCAAAAGTTAAGTATCAAGATAAAATCATGACTCTCAGTATGACATTTGAAAAGAAGATCACTTAGAAGGTGGAAAAGATAGAAGTAGAGCATAAAGGTCCAGAAAAAAAAGTAGTAGATCAATATAAATGATGAGGCAAGTATGGGGATTGATCATAAAAATAATGTGACAATGGTTGAAATCAAATCACAACCACCTGCTATGAGATTAAAGATTGATTTTGGTATGAAGAAGAAGTAAAAGATTCAAAGGATCCAAGGAACAATCAGTGTTGTAGAAGTGACACATAGGAATGCACCTCACATCAGGTGTTATTGCTATGGAAATATAGGACATTAAAAAAATGTGTGTTCCATTGAAAAAATATAAAAATGATTAGAAGAACATCAGTGGAACCCAAATAGAGAATAGCACTCTAGATCGTCTTTCAAGGGAAATTGTTTTTGGTGTGAAAGATTTGGTCAGGTGGCTAGATATTGTACTTCAACCATGAATATAAATGTTCTGAAGTAGAACTGAAGTTCTCACAAGCAAAAAATCAGGAAATAAAAAAGTGATCTAAAAACGCAAAACTAATTTGAAGCTCTCCAAGATGAGGTTGGTCTATCATATTCTAAAGAAGACCAAGGTCATCAATATATTCTAACTATGAATTCAAAAATATGGATCAAAAAGAAAAGAGAACAGAGGGAAGTGGTTTTAGAAATCTCCCTTAAAGCATCATATGGTTCTGTTGTATAAAAATTTGATAGTGGTTGCACATCCCATATGACAGGGAATATAGATATTGTTATAGGAATAAAGTATGAAAAAGAAGGAGTAGTAAAATTGGGAATTGATGAAGTCCTAAACATAATTGGATTGGGAAAGGCCAGGTTGGGGGAATAGAAATGGGGCGTGCTGATGTCTTAGTAGTAGAAGGTCTCAATCACAATATTCTTAGTGTCAGTCCACAATGTGACTCAGATAATTTTATAAGATTTATTAATAATATGTCTATTGTCAAAGGAATAGATAGTACATTTTTTCTTATACAGAAAAAGGAAATAGCTAAATCTTTACCTTGTAAATGGAGAAGAAGATATGTTCCTTTTGTCAAGAAAGGTAGAGAACGAGCAGTGGCATAAAGGACTGGGTTATCTATGCTAACCATCCCTAGAAGATCTGATGAAGTTTGATGTAGAAAGAGTCCTTCGTAATATATCACACAATCACACTCATACAGGCGATGCATGTCAATAATGGAAAATCATCAGAAAAATATACAACGCTAGGGAAAAGAAGTCAACAAGAGTGCTTGAGTTGGTGCATACTGATGTTTGGGGACCTATCTCAACACGATCCATTGGTTGTAAGAGATATTAAATTCCTTTCATTGATGATTATAGTATAATGTCATGGTTATTTTTCATTTCCCATAAGTTTTAAGTCTTCATCTGCTTAAAACTGTATCAGAGGGAATGAGAAAGGATTCTTGGGTAGAAAATTATGATGTTTCTTACTAATAATGGTACATAATTCATAAACATCCATGTGTAAAATTTTATCTAGAAACATGGTATAATGTATCAAGTTTCATTAATGAGAACTCCCCACCATAATAGAGTGGTTTAGAGTAGGAATCATATCATCAACAACATGGAATGAAAAATGCTTATTGAAAAAGACATAGTATAGATATTTTGGAAGGAAACTATATTGACATCGGTCTACATTTAAAATAAGTATATGTTGTGTTTGAAGGAATGAAAGTCATAGTATTATATGTGGTATGGAAAAAACCCAACAATGAAGTACCTTATAATCTGTGGAAGTAAGTTCTTTATTATCAACAATGAAAAACATAGGAAAGTTGAATCCCATGGAGATGACGGGATATTCCGTAGCTACATATGAAAAATTATGGAAAATAAATGAATAAATAAGAGGCTATGAATTTTTTTTGAGAGCAATGATATCACTATAGTGGAAAATGAAGAGAATATTCAATAATATAGTGAACTATTTTCCGATGAAAGAGATGATGATACAAGCAACACAGGGGGAGAATAAGTGGAAGTTTCTGATTTAGAAAAAGATATTGATGATGAGAAAGTAGAATTCAAGTCCGTATCTTCAAAGAAGACAAAGAGTCGAGATGAAATTGACACGAAAAATATCATCGGTGATCAGACAGTTCCAGTTTAAACAAGAAAAATGAAGTCATTACATCATACATCTTTCTTATCTTAGGTAGATCTGATTTTTTTTGTCAATGTAGGTGGAGATGAGAGCTGGGTTGAAGCTATGAATGAAGAGTTAGATCATATTGAGCAGAATCGGATATGGGAGATTGTTTCAATGCTAATAGATAAGAATGTCATCGAGACTACATGTGTCTTTTGCAACAAGTTGAATGAATATGACACAGTGATTCAAAACAAAGGACTAGTGTAAAAAGGATAATTATAGATAGAGGATATTGATATCGATGAGACATTTTCAGCTGTTGTAAGGATGGAAAAAATAAAATTATTCTTTCCCATTGCATCGCAACAGATGTTCGAGGTTTTCCATATAAACTTCAAATCTGCATTTTGGAATGGTGTTCTAGAAGAGGGAGTTTATATTGAGCATGTAGATGGTTTTTAGATTCATGAAGATGATAAAAATGTTTTTCGGGTGAATAAAGCACTGTGTGGGTTAAAACAAGCACCAAGAGCATGGTACTTGGGGGTTGATCATTATTTGAGGAATCCTGGATTTCATCATGGTGGAGTTGATTACAATATCTATTTCAAAAACGAAAGTAATCAAATGGTGACAGTGCTTCTTTATGTCGATTACATAATATTTGGCAGATCCGATGAAGCTCAATGTAGACAGTTTTCCAAATTCATGAAAAGTTGTGTCAAAATGTCAATGATTGGTGAGCTGACAATTTTTCCTTGGTGTACAGGTGACACAAAGAATAAATTATTCTTTAATTTACCAATCCAAATAAGCCAAGGAGGTTCTGAGAATATATGGAATGGAAGTTTCCAAGGAGATAGAGAATATGGTTGCTACCCTGTTGAAATTATAAAATGATGATGATGGAAATGTAGTTAATATAATAAAATACAGGAAGATTATTGGATGTTTACTATACCTAGCAATGACAAGACCTGATATTGTTTTCATCACATGACACATAGTGCGATATCAATGCAATCCCAAGGAAGGCCACATGCATGCAATGAAAATAATACTTTAGTATATCATCGGAACTGTTGATTTCAGTTTGAAGTATACTAAAAAATCTTTTCTAGAGATATTGGTATACATAGATGTAGATTTAGTTGGATTAGTAGATGATAGAAAATCAATGTCAAGAGGTGATTTCTACCTTGGTGCTTTTCTATATTTCAATGAGATGCTAGAAGAAATATTTCATTTCATTGAGCACCACAGAAGCTGAGTATATTGTTTCCACTCCGGCATGCACACATTTATTCTAGATAAAGTGACAACTATATGATATGGGTGTTGAAGTGAGGTCTTCGATCGAAATCTAGTGTGATAATTCAAGAGCTATCAATCATAGAAAAAAATCTAGTCCATCATCAAGTAAAAAACATTTTGATAACAAATATCATTTTATCAAGGAGAAGGTGGAGCAAGGGCTATTATAGTTAGAGTATGTGCCCTCATAGAAAGATGTTGTGGACATTTTGAAAAATTCCTTACCCAAGGATGATTTTTAGAGGAATTTATGTGATCTTGGATTCAAATCGACTCCCTGCACTTGAAAAAGTTTGGATGTGGGACCACCCCTACACCATAGGTATGACTTGTTTTTACCTACTGTACTGACATGTGTCCCTATACTACTATATACCACAAAGGGGTGACCTTTGGGTTCGTTGACAAAGGGGGAGAAAGAGTGACTTCTAAAGGGAGATAAACTGTAGCTAAGGAATGGAGAAATTTTTTAGTCAAAGACATGGGGGGAAGCTGATAGATGGAGAAGCAAGATAGGGGGAGAGAAATGAGATAAGGAGAGAGTTTTAATTATAATTATTATAGAAGTGATCGATCAAAGATTAGATATCATGATAGATGAGGTTCGTGATGAAAGCAGAAAAGTGTTGTTGGAATGGTATCAAGAATAGGTGTTGGGAATTAAGTGATTCATTGATTAAAGTTTCATAATACTCGTGTTTCTGACATTGAGCATTAATCATGTGGTCTTATAGTATGTGGTGAGTGAATCTTTGGTCACTATCTGAATCGTAAGAGTTGAATGATGGTTAATGATGGAAGGAGATTTAGTGAGGTATCAAAGCCCAAAGAATTGTAACGATAAGAGTTGTCAACAAACCCAAAGGGGGGTATTGTTTGGAAGAAATACCACAAGCTAACTCTGTACCACTTTTGGGTTGGTTGTGTTTCTTGAAAAAGGACGTTTTCATGGTGAATTGTTGAGTTCAAGAGATGTTGTTGACAATCCATGTTGACAAAAGAACCATTAAGAAGGAATGGATGATCTGGAGGAAGTAAAAAATGATAGATACAAAGTTGTGCTATTTTACAATGTTTTCCAAATTTTTGGAGTCCAAAATATGGAGTTTTGTGAGAATTTTGAAATATGGATTTCCATGAAGATCTCAACGAAATATTGAAAAGGCATGAATTTTGTTAAGATGGGATTCATGAAATGGATTTTAAAAAGACATGATGAATGTTGATGGTGATCTTTTTAGTTATAACGAGATTCGTGAACAGAAGAGGTGAAGAGAAATACAGAGGTGATGTGGTGTGTTTGAGAGAGAGAATTGAAACAAAGGCCAATTTCAATGGTGTTTTGTGAAGGTAAGATTTACCATAGAGAATATTTTGACTGATCTGAAAATTTCGTTCGAAGAAGTAGAGTTCTGCGTTCCACCACACCTATAAATAAAAGGCCACCCTATTCATTATAAATGAGATTAAGAGAGAAAATATAGATTCTTTTTTATTTTCTGAAGAAAGGGGCTCTCCACGAAGCATGGTTTCAAAGAAAGGATTGAGATTTTTGAAAGTACTATCCTTTACTTGAACAACGTCAATGCCTTTATGAATATATTGCTTCGTGAAGAAGGGGTGTTCTACATTGGCTCAGTGAGATTCGTGAATGATGTTGAAATGTGATGGATTGAGCTCTGTGGCATCCTGAGCTTTTGTAAGGCTTGATCTCTCTAATGTCTTGATATTTTTGAAGTAGTGATCCTTCCAAAGTAGTGATCACTATAAATAAGTGTTCTTTGTGAAGGTGTGTTCTTTTAAAAGAGGTAGGAACTTCATTAAAGATTGTTTGAGCTTTTTGAAATTGGGAGCTTCATAAAGAAGAAAGCATTGTGAAAGTAAGTTCAAAAGGTATTACCTAGTGTTCATTGGAAAAGGTGTATACCTTAGTGGATGAAAATTGGACTTCAATAAAGCATCTACATATAGTAGGGAATACACTCATTAATGATAACGAAAAGTCCAACAAGTCCTTAAACTTTGAGTGGATCTTCTGAAGAAGCAGTGAGCACACTTCAATTGAGAGGGTAGTGATCTTTCAAATTATGATTGGCTATAAACCAAGAGGGACAATGAGTTTACTTTGAACATGTTAACATTAATGCACTTATAGTGGATTTGGTATATCAGTACATTACCAGTGTATGATCCTTGTAACTATCCTAGTGAGGGTGAAACAAGTATGACTGATTGAAAATTGTTTTTTTATTATGAAAACACTTTTGAGGAAAAAGTGATAAACCATACAAGACTTCATTACATCAGCACTTCACCACTTCACGACATCACCATTTCACCACTTAACCACTTCACCACAAAAACCGTACTAGGATTCACATCCATTTAAGAATTCATACTAACAAACCTACTCATCTAGAGCCGAAATCATCGAGAGAAGACTGAGGTACCATGAAGCAGGAAACACGATTGTCAAAAAAGGTGGACACACCACAAAACGATAGAGAAGAGAGTTTTTTCTAACAAAAAAACAAGATCAAGTGGGGTATTTTTTTTAATATGTCACACCGAAATTCACCCCCACATAGGGTATCTATCCTAGTGGACCTAACAACAGTAGTACACACACATGATATGATGATTCTGAAGGAGATTCATCTTTTATATTTACACATGTAAAGAATTTGAGGATGCTTTTGGATGTGAAGCGTGAGATCCCATTCCCAAATGTCATTGTTGGATTTGTATAAAGATATCAAATCCTTGATCAAAATATCATCAAACTCTATAAAAGAGAGTATTACATGAATTTCTGGGAGGTTCAGTCTACAAACACAAACTGGGGAGGAGTTATGTACTTTGGAATAAATAATTGCCTCACTATCTATTCTCATGGATAAATCCGCCAAAAAATTTTGAGGTCGTGTTTGAATAGATACACTAAAATTGAAAGATATGAAGGAATACATGAAAAAAGAATAAAATAGTACATTTTCTATTCATGAATGAATAACTAGAATACCTATCACCACATAATTTTTCAGATCCACATCAGCAGTAGTGATAGAATAAACTTTTCCTTTTTTCCTTATAGGTTGTTGTTGATTTCCTCTGATAACCCTCAACATAGAGTATTGTTTTAAAAAATTATCATGTTCCTTATAGTTGAAACATTTCCCTACTAGCTAAACGTTGATATGAACCATCCTTTCTTCTTCTTTGTTAGTGATATTCTTCAAATTTATTTAGAGATTCTTAGCCACATGCCCCATTATTCCACATTTTAAGAAATTCTTGGTTACCTTAAGGTAATTATTATGATTCTTCTTCCCATAATTTTGAAAAGTGGGATATTCAGTATTTTTTCCGTTATGGGATTTATTTGCTGATCTACTTATAAGAGAATCCATTTTCCACTTTTTATCACCGGGACCATAAGCACATTGATATTCCCCAACCTCCATTTCAACCTTGAGGACATAATAAGAAATATCCTCATAACTTATGAAGTCTAAAAGCACTTATGATTTTGTTAGACTCGACTTTAGTCTGCTAAATAAGCGATCTTACTTGGTCTCTATGTTCATGAAAAATATAGAGGCATATCCTTCAATCCTTGTTAACTTTTCTTCATTCACCCCGATAGACTCATATTCCTTATACTTAAGTATGAGGAAATCTATTTCCATTTTTAGATAGAGGGTTTGGGGAAAATATTTATTGAAAAAAATTTCATTAATTCCTCCCAATCCATGGAATCAATATCCTCCTTAGCCTTTGTACTTTTGATCAGTGTTCACCATAGTTCAGCTGCCCTATAAAAAAAATAGACCTCCATCACAAAATTCTCTTCTCTTATGAATTGGGGGATAGATAATATATTTTTAATGGAGCTAATCTACTAATCTGTGAGGGGCCAGGGGATCAGATGAACATCTAAACATGGTAGAAAATTTATAAATACATTATTTTAAAGAAACTTTCTATTTTAGTGTTGAATTAGGGGGTTCTATGTTATTCAAGATATTATAAATAACTTGATGCAGTTGTGCAAGAACTATTATGAAGTTTTGAGCAACCATTTCCATCTTATTTGGAATGTAATTAAGGAAATTTTCCCATTTATTATCACATTTATTGGTGGCATGTGTTTTAATATTTCCTTCCATGAACTACGAAAAAGAAAGTACAATTAGGGGGATTGAATACTTAGTTAAGAATAAAAAAGTATAATTTAAACATAAAAGGATAAACTATTAAAGGAAAAGTATATCCTAACTTGTGGTTCCCTAGGTTTCAATCTATGTTATCCATGACATGTTTCCTAATATATATTTTTAATGTAATTTTCTTTATTCCCATAACAATTTTTTGTAATGAGATTATGATTTGACTATACAATATACCCCGAGAGTGTCAAACGAGGTGCACATTGTGGCCTGTTGTGGTGTACCCGGTTACCCCGAGTTAGGCTCAGAACACCTTGACATTGTTTTCACTCCTAGGTGAATTTGTTCCAGAACCACATCCACTTGTAGTATCAATAAAAGGATGTATTTTTTTGATAAAACACATACTCTATACTTACCAAAATTTAGGGATGTTTTTCATACTTAATATTATCCCTAGGCTTTTTACTATAGTGCTCTATTCCTATTTTCCAAAAAAAAACTAAAACATAACCTCTGATACCAACTATAAAGACCCCAACATTTTTCACACATCGTTACATGATTTTAAGAATAAATAAACATCAAATAACAAGGAAATGATCATAATATATAGTGTATTGGAGATTAGTTCCATAACTAAACATCTTAATTCTAAAATAAGAACATATTTTATTTAATATTCATAAAGATATCCTAACATCATTTGATCTCTTACATCTACATAGGATAACCTAGGGGTAACATGACCAAATGGATGAGATAAAAATCGTAGTAAGGGAATAAAAATTAAAATAAATCATATCACATGGGTTATAAGGACAACCATAAATATATATTAAGGCATGAGACATTAATAACCCTAAGGAATAATAACATATAGAACATAGTATCATATAATCATGGAATCATAGTAATGTGGAAGAAACATAAAAGATGACTTCAGCATGAGTCAAGTCTCATTGTATACAGGGGAGTACGATTCAATGATTATTGAACATAGATTATCATGAGTCAAGGATAAACACCAAGACTGTTGCACATGATGCATGAGTCAATGATAACCACCAAGACTGCTGCACATGGAGTACGAGTAAAGGCAGACCACCAAGACCATTGCACAAAAAGCCTCATGAGTCTAAACATTACCCAATTCATTAGAGAACTATCTGGTCACACCCATCATAAAATGTTAATGAATATTCTTTCCACATAAATAATCATAAATAATTAATAAAACATAAACATAAGGGTTACCTATGGGGAAAATTGGGTATCATAATCATGTAAAGAGCATAATAAATGGGAATATCATAAAAGTGAACATGAAATAAAGGAATTAAATCATAAATATGAATTCATAATGGAATACAGTAATATATCCGGAAAATGGATATCAAACTAAATTTCAATGAGTGTTTAATAATATTTAGAAATAAAAACTTTTAGTACGATTTAAGGGAAAACTTTTAAGATTCTTTGAAATGGAAAAGGAAAAATTGTTTGTACAAAAACGTAATTGAACCAAGTTATTATTTAATGATATAATTAGTTATTCAAGAAAAATAATGGTGGATTAAAATAAATTGTGTATCACACATGAAAAAGGTTTATAATTTAGGAAGTTTTGTTAAATTGATCTTACTAATTAAGAAGAATTTAGTAGGGAACCTTTTCAAAACATGTATATCCCCCGAAAGAAGGATGAATGGATCTTGATATATGATTTTCTAATATATAAAATTCTTTTAGAATATTTATATAAAAATAAAACAGAATTTAATTTGGGTAAAAATATAGCAGTAACACGAAGTAATATTGAAGGTTTAGGTAGAATCCCTTACTTTTTGTCCAAAATCATTCTGCACTGGATTTTAATTTCTTGAATAAAAAAATTAGATTCATTAATTAATAAGTATAGAAACATTAATTAATTTATTTGATTTATTATTACTTTATTTTGTTCAATTATGGATTTTTTATTGGTTTATCGATTTAATTTCATCGTTTGGGAGCATTGATTTCCTCGATTTTCATGTTCAGTTTACTAGTATATATGTATGAAAAATAATGTATAATGAGAATAGTTGTCTAGAACTGAACTAATATGCTATTAATGAACTTATAGAATGTTTAAATACCATTTTATCCAAAATTGGGGATAATTAATTAGATAAATCATTAATGAAATTCATTTAGATTGATTTTGTGTTTTTTTGATCACAACGAACTCGTTTTGTTTTATAAATTAATATCATGTGCAGAAAATGACTCTAGAACATTACATAAGATATATTAAATATATTATAACACAGTTCAAGTTTAAAAATGGTCTCATGAACAACCTTCAATATATAATTGAAAGATGAAATCACATCTCCCATAAGGGTGGTAAATCAACACCTTATAGACGATGTTTTTATTCTTGAAGTTAAAGAGAGAGAGGAGAAGAGATTTGATGAAGCATTATTTCAAAAAATATGCTAAAACACCATTATATGTAATATAATAGATATTTCATGCTATTTTTATGGGGGTAGGTCAGGATAGAAAAATAAAATAAAGTAACTTGAAAAGAATTTAAAGAAAATGGAAGAGGGGTTTACCTCTTGATTCTTTCTTTTTGAGAACCTCTTTAGGGGATTCATTTTGGTCTTTTTCTAAGAAAAAAGCTTCTAGTCAAGGGGAATGGACTTCGGTGGATATTTAAGAATAACATGGACATTGATAAAGGCTTTAGAGGTGTGAAGAAAAGAGGTGGTGAGGGGTGGCATTTATATTGGAAGAGGAGGGTGTTTGTTTTGAATATTTTAATCCTTATTTTATTATTTTTCTCAAGTCAGGTAATAGTGTTGATTATTGAGATTAAATAAAGTAAATAGAGAATTTTATTTTGATATAATTGGCTTTTATAAGAACTAAATCACATATGACTCCATAATTCAAGTATTTAGCATTTATCACAAATTATCAAATTTTACTATTCCCCAAAACATCCAGTATTATAGAAAAATAAAAAAAAATTCACCTGAACAATTTTTAAGAATTTATAATTAAAAAATAAAATCAATTTTATGAAAATAATTTTCTAAATATGAAAAATTTAATTTTTAATTAAAATCATCATTCACTTGGAAAATAGAAATTTTAAAAATTTAAACTGCTTTTTTAAGAAATTGAAAAATTAATTAAGGTCTCATAAAATTATCACATAATGATAAGACATAATAATATTAATTTATGAATAAATTTTATAAAAAAAAAATTCTTTTAAATTATTAAATTAATAAATATGTAATTTAAAATTTATGACTTATAAAATTACTAACACTTAATTAATAATTTTTAAACCTTCTATTTACAAATTCTATGATATAATTACATCATATTTCCATTTATAATATGATTAAATTTTATTTACACTTTCATAGGTGATGTTAAAATTTCACTGTCCGGTTTTTATTCATAAGGGCCACATTACAATTCTAAAGGTGAAGTTACTATTTCATTGCTATAGGTTCCTTAACTTCTTGAAATAATTCTTATTTCATTTATTTTTAATTTATTAAGTTTATATTGTGTTATTTATGTGATTTAATGTCATCTATACTATATTACCTAATTATAAGAAGGAAATGTTCATTGATAAAACATAGGGACATTACATACTATGTAAAGATTATGAATAAATTTATATGTCTCTGTTTATTAATAAAAAAATATTTTTTTATATAATATATATATATATTAAAATTTTTATAGATTGAAATATATATATATATATATATATAAATACATCAATATATTTCATGTAAAATTCATTGGACTAGTGGTAAGTCTTGTTTGTTGTGTGTCAGTGTATATGTATGTATTTCTATATATTGTAAAAAATATGTATTAAAATATATATACATTCATTTATATAGAACCATGCACAAATAAACATATACATATACATATACATGTACATATAAATGCACACACAGCCAAATATATATATGGACAACGAGATTCACACGTGTGCTCACACACACACACACACATACACACACATAATAAATGTATTTAAAATAAATATGCATTTAATCATTTAAAATATATATTTGTAAATAATAATGTAAATAAAAATATAAACATATATAAACTCATTTTACACAAACACACAAACAAATATATATATATATATATACACACACACATTATTGTATTTTTAATAAATATGAATTATTTAAAAAAATGTAAAAAATATGTAAATATATAAATATATAATTAAATATATATGTATATATAGATGTAATTATATAAGTTAATAAATTTTTATAAACAATATATAATTATATATAATTAATATTAGAAAAGATATGACAAAATAAATAGATAAATATATATATATGAAAATATATAAATCATAAAATTTTGTGAAAAAGGAAACGCTGCAGTGGTAAGGGCACTCATCTTGGATGAAGGATGCTATAAGTTTACATCATCACGGGATGGTGACAATATAGGGTTGTGGAATAAAATTTTGAGTTGATAAAGGGGGTATGGGGATGATAATGGGGTAGGAGGGGCAAATTTTTGTTCAAGGGTAATGTTATAAAAACATTTTTTTTGAGGTTTATCATCTATAGAAACTAGAACTGATAAAGGATCGATGGTGGTGTACATTTTTAAAAATAAACTATTTTTATTTTTTGCTAAAAAACACTGATTAAATCCTCCATTCATTTTTTTAAAATATTCACTGATAAAGGTACCCTCTATTTCTGCTTTTTAACATTGATAAACGTGTATTTTATCTGCACATGTTTTATTATTGATATAAACCTAACATAACCTAAAATTTCATCACTTTCTATAGAATTGATAATTTCAAATTCTAAGCCTGATAAAATACACTCTTTTATAGTACTATATCAATAATTTCACTCCCAAGGAAACATAAGATCATTCTATGAAAAAATAGGGTGGTAAAAGAGGATAATAATAGTTAAATATGTCTTCCAAATAGTTTATTGAAAATCTAATAGCCAGGACCTGATGAATAGTTGGGAAACACCATGCACTAATTTTGAAACCACCTCTACCACTATACCAAATGTCTCACCATTACCATGTATGGTCACCTTAGACCATTAAATAAAAATAAACATGTATCTTCATCACTTAAGTGACCTAAATTATCCCATTTCATCTTCCATGTGTATGTGCACCCTGACTATACATGGTTCCATCCCCCCTACAAGCTAAAAAAATAAAAAAAAATCACTACAACTTAAATTTTTCTTACCTATAAAACTCAAGACATTGCATAGTGAAATTATATAAGAATCAGTTATGTTAAGATGATGTATGAAATTATAATAAATAAGGCCTGATTGGTCACACAATGGAATGAATTTATTCTGAGTGATAATCTAATATTATAGTGGCTAAGTTGGATTCATTACGCCAATGTAAACTAAAAACTGCAATTGTACAATATGGTGCTCATGCTGCTCCCATGATTCACATAGAGTTTATTTGGAGGTTTGTATTAGATTAAAATGATAAGTAGATGACAAATCAGGAATGGAAACTATGATGTAAGAAATCAAGTTTTTCTCTATTGATGTCAGACTCATACAATATACTGCTCATGCTGGTCCCATGATTCACATAGAGTTATGAATTATGCATGATGTGTATATGAAGGGTGCCTGCCATGTAAAACCTAATGGGAGATAATTTTTCTCACTTATGTATCAGTTTTTATGTTTTCATGTTTCCAAAGGCACTAGAATAATATGGTCTTTATACATCTTTTTGTATAATTTCTTATGAGTTATGAAAAAGTTATGTAATTTCTATGTATGAAAAGAGAGGTTCTCTATATACCATACCCCATTGGTCATGGTTTTAGTATGAATATAATTCCATGTGAGATTATATGTGTTATATATAAATGATTAAAATTATATAAAATTAATTATATATTATATATATATATATATTTATTTAAATATAATAGCTTGACATATAACCTCTTATTAATTAAAGATATCAATATGGACATCAATGAGCTTGGGTGAGGATTTACTATATTATTTCAATGGAATAGATTTTATTGTGGTAGATGGTCCCATGATAATACCATTACGTTGAATGATTATTTTGTATACACATGTGATTAGTGGTCTTACCACCAAGGGATACCATAACTTATTTAAAATAAATAATTCTTGATGTAAAATTATTGGAAATAAGAGAAGATAAAATATTCATGAAGGAACTATATGGTCCGACTTGGTGCCCTGATCACTAATGAATGCGGCCTTGATTACTGTGATACTTGGTATAAATTGATCTAAAGGGGTGAGAATAAAATTAGTTAAGTAATCATACATGACTAGGATTAGTTATCTATGTTCCTTATGTGTGGGATAAATGCCTCCAATATTTATGGTCAAGGATTAGTTATAATAATGGGTTACATTGATTGATTTGTCTTTAGAGGTTTCAATAAACAGAAACAAGAAATAGGTTCAGAAAATTGGGATTGATGCCTTGGATACTTAAGAGTTGAGGTGTGTTGGACTCAGAATGATTGGTCCATGGTGGCTATAGTAGAACCTTGGGATTCCTTATATCCTTTGGGATATGTGATATGATATTAGGGAGAGTTCTACTCCAAAAAGATATTTTAGTTATATATTCTGGTACACATTGGTCCGATTTATGATAGGGTAGGTGAGGGTACTAACCTTGAATGTTAAGGGTTATGATAAAGGAATGTTTCTATCCACCTTGAGTAGGGAACTATGAATTATTATATGAGGATAGTGAGTCTCTGGCTTCAATATGAAAATTTCAATGTACACTAAACCTTACGAGTGATTGTCTTTTCATGAGGTTTGATACAATGATAAGGGAACCTGAAATGTGTTTTTTGTGTTAGTGTATCCTAGGGGGGCATGTGGGTGCCCCGTGTGAGTGACCATTGTTTGGGATGGAAAAATTTATTGGAATAGATAATTAAGGGGATATTAATAGAACCTAAATTAGGTTTTTAGGTGACCAACCGATGCGATATTACATATGTTTCATGGGAGTATGATTTAATGAAGGATTATGTTTTATTATATACATACATATATATATTGACATGTGAATAAAAGGATAGGATCCATGTGTGGGGAGTGTCTCCAAGTAATGGAGGAATCATACCAAACTTTAGAGGTATGTTAAATTTCACTAGATATTTTGATTTTTAAAATTAGTGTACATGAATTAGGTGAGCTAAGTTTCACCCATGAAATAAAGTCAAGGTATATAATTTTTATATTGACTTATTATTCCTTGGTTATCCATAATGGTTTATATTTGAATGATTGATTTATGGTTATACTATAATGTGTTTCATGTGGAAAAAATTGTCCCTTAATTATTCTATTTAGTTCTGGGTGAGGTTGAGTTCCACCATGTGTATATTTAGTTCCAGAATGTTATGGATGAGGTAGGGTTTCCCCATGGTGGAATTTTTTTTTATCGGAGACACTCTTGATCTGACCCGAGTAGGAATGTTATACGGGTAAGGTACCTAGATAGGGCATGGATCCCTATTGGAGGTTGATAAGCACATAGACACTATAAAATTGGATAATAAAGGTATAGTTAACACCATGTGTAATTTTAGAACCTAAAGAGAGATAATTGTTATTTATCTATGATCTCACACTCTAATTATTCATTAAACTAATCATATCATATATGAATACACTAGTGTACTAGTTTTGTTTGGGACGGTATTTCTACTTACCTACTAAGATGAAATCACACCCTGCTTGAGGGTCCATGACTCTTGGGTACCTGAGCTGACGTAATTATTCTTTATTTTAGGTAGTATAGAGGCTTAATGTTCCATGATTGGGTTGTACAACTTATATTATAATGTTGAAAATGATGTGATAATGGTTAATAATTATATTCGATCAACCTATGTTCTATTCATTTATCTATCTTGTATATGTGATTGGATTGGTGGGTGATTAATGGAAATGTAATAGTTCATTTTTGAACCTCTATGAATTTATGCAACTATGTTCACTATTATAATGATCCAATTTAATACATTTTAGTAATTCTATTGAATTTTGATGGATGATTTTTCGTTATTTCTAGTATTTTTGCACATTGATATGGGGGTATATTCTTCCCAAGGAAACATAATAGACTCCCACTACTAGTACGCATCCACTAATTTTTAGGGAAACACACTTGAATTCATGAGGTTAATCAATTTTTACACCATCTGAGTGGGTTGGGGTGGAAGATAATAACACAAGTGATAATTTATTACAAATTTTCAATGATAATATTTTTTTTGACATGATAATGAATGAACTGAGTGGGATTTTTCATATAATTATAGCATATTTCGGTAAAAATAACATTAATTAAATTAAAATATAAATCTATGATAAATACATCAAATCAAAATTATCAGTGGAACAGTTTATGTGATATATTTTGCAAAATAAATATAGTGAATAAGTGTCATGTGATCTTGGAGATCAGGAGCACGAAGTAACATGAATTTATAATTTCATATGCATGGGGTTATATGATCTTTATTAAACAAAATGGTTTATATAAAAATAATTTTTTTGATGATTTTAGTCATATATATTATGTTTTCTTTGCATTATGTAAATTACATATAATATAATGACCCATGTTTTTTTCTCCACAAATATATACTATTTTTAATACCATGTGTTACACACTACACCCAATATGAAAAAACCACATAATATTACAAAAACATCTCTAATAAAGGAATCTAGACAATGTGATATTTAACCATTAAATTGTAGTTTCTATAAAAGATACATAATTATTACGATTTACTAATAAAAATGTAAATCTTAATAAAACTGTTTTATTTATAATTTATTTTCATTAAAAAATTGAATTTAACAATTTTATAACGTAAATTTGATAAATAAAATTTATTTTTTGATTGAAGATATTGATTATAATGTGGAATGATTTGGGTTAATTATTTACGAAATATTAACATGTAGTCAAAAATATGTTTAAAAAATTATAATTTTTATGATTTTATCCATATATAAGTGTATTCTAGATGATTAAAAACCTTTTTAGTAATAAAACATATATTTAAGAGACATTATTGTAAATTATAATATATTATTTGAGCTTTTCAATCATATATCGAACAAATCTGGAACTAAATAAAAAATTTAGCTTAAAAAAAATTATTTCTCATATTTTTATGTAAATGAACTATTTTCTAGGTGAGATTCAATTGAAGAATAAATTTTAACCACTTACATTTTATTAAATTTATAATAAGTTAATTCATGAAAATATAGTATATAATAATAATAAAATTTTGTAAAAAATAATTTTAAAAAATATTATTTTTTCTAAAAACTGTATTTAAATGATCAAATATGATTATTATCAATTTTACTTTTGAAAATTTTTAAAAATTTATATAAATAAATTATTTAAATATTTAGAAATATATTTTTCAAATTATATAAGTTATTAAATTTTAATTTTGGTCAGGAAAATTTACTACTATAGTTAAGAAATAGTTTCTCTAGAAAAAAAAATGGTAAAAATTATTTTACTAAGGGGAAAGAGACAAAACATGTAATTGTTTTAAGTTGAGTTTTAAATGTTATTTTGACCCACACCCACTTAACCTACAAATTATTCCCATTTCTTTCCATATACCATGGAGTAATGTCATAGAATTACAGATGAATAACGAGTGTTTCCAAAAGTTTCATTTTATTTTCTTAGAAAATAATAACACTTACACCAATCAAATTTAAAAATACCCTTAACATACTCCTTGTAAATGTATTATTTTTCTCCCACCATAACCCAATATTTTATTTTAACTCCCCTTATCCCACAATTCTAACCTAATCCCTTCAATTCCAAGGAGTATTTCATGAAAATACAAGTCTCCTATGTAGGTATTATATTCTTCTTAATATTTTCTTACTACTCTTTCAAATATAAATATATGATGACCATAATAATAATATTAAATCATTATAATAATGTTACTAATATGTTTTCATATTAATTTTTTAATAAATAGTTATTCGTATTCGTCCACTTATATAAATAATTGAATGTCATTAATGCATGTGGGCGGACTACCACCTCCACAATAAATCCTTTTCCATTTTCTTCTATTTTCCATTATTTATCCAAACCTCATAAAATATGGTCAACCAAAATAAAAAAATAAAAAATATATAATTTTTATTTTGTTATAATGATATTATTTCAAAAGAATAATTTCTTTAAGCACACTCACTCATGGAGTTAAAGCATGTTCAATTGTGGGTTGGTTTAACAAACTACATAAATGTTGATATAAATGTATATTTTGGTTGAAAATGGTAACATAAATAATAATATAACTATAACATAAAAAATATAAATTGGTATATGGTTTTATGATTTAATTTAATTTTTTTAACTTATTATTAAAGTATCATTATCATTATCTAGAATCACTAAAATAAGACAATATAGATTCCCTTTACATACAAGATTACTAAAACACTTAAAAATTATATAATAGAATTATAAATATTCATATTTTTCATATTAAATTATTATAAATTATATATTAATGATTAAATTAGAATCAAATAGTTGGAATCGATATCAACATTATGAAGCATGCATAATCAGTTAAAATCATTAACACTTACACTGAAATGAGATTACAATAATCTAATACATGAAGTCAATTGTAAAAAATTATGTTTATATGTGTAAATGTATATAAATTAGATTTTAAAATAGTTGACTATGATATATACATTTATGATAAAGGAGGTTAAATAATTTACAATGATGTTAATGATAATGATATGGGTATTTATATCTCAATATCCTTTCTTTGAGTTATATAATTTCATATATTAACATAATATTCCACGACATTCCATTTTAAAAGAAATTATATTTTTATATTTAGGTAATTTTTTTGAACCAATTATAATTTTTTGGAAGGTTTTATATTCATTTTTATGTAAAGGATACAAAATTGAAAAGATATATATAACATTGACATTTATACTGATGAATAAAAAATGTTTTGAAAAATATATATTTTTGATATGATTATCAATATATTGATAATTATATACTTAAAATAGTGTTATGTTTCATGTTTAATTCTATCTTATTATTTTTTTGAGTATTTTGGGTGATAAAATTTTTATAAAAAAATATTTGGTTCATTATGTTATTTTATAACTATAGGATGCTTTAAGAAACCCATCATTTTCATTAGGCACTTATTTAAAATCGAATGATTTCAATTTGGTTGTTTTATGAAACACATCTCATTTCCATGGGTTCATTATGATGTGAAAATTAAATGAATTTTAATTTGAATGTATTTCTATAGATGAGTGATGGATGGTTCTATAACACCTCATGCTTCCACGGTACGTTTCCGTTTGAATAATGCAATAGCTTGCATTGTACGCAACTTAGAGATTCTAACACACTACGACCAACAAAAGTAGCAGTTATGAATAGTAATACCCACTTTTTGAAATTTTATAAATTTTATCTCTCAAAATGGACTTCATTTTTGGATTTGTAATATCGAAATTAGACTAGGGTGAAATTCTGGTACTTTTCAGATAACTTTTATATTTTGATGAATAGTGAAAATTACTAAATTTTAATTAAGAACAACTTTTTTAATCAAAATAATTAATAGTAATAAATTATAAATTTTAGTGGTTTAAAAGTATATTTAGAATATATTTTTATCATTTAATACAATTTTGGTCATTGGATATAATTTAACAATTTAACCGGACATAAACAAGTGTCAATCTTTTGATAGTTATTATTTCTTAAAAACATGCTTTTTGTTTTGATAGTGGGAATTAATTTTAAATTAATTTCTACCACTTCTGTGTTTTGAATTTGGAAAAATGGATTCCATATTTGGAATCTGGATGTCCAAAATTTGTAAATAAGTAACTTTTATTTTTAGACATTTTGAATAATTACTTCGGTAAATATCTTATTTACCATGGTTAAAGGGTAAATCCTGTAAATAAGGGTAAAAATAATATTATAATAATATTAATTTACCCTAAAACGTGTCCTAACCCTATTGTTTGATACATTTCCTTCCATGGGCATCTTTGGGTCGATTTTGGGACCCCATGGATCCACTTGTAGGTGATAAGGACACTTTATATTAATTAAGTTAAAGTAAATAAAATAATGACATAAGCATATATATTTTAGAAAAAAAATTTACATTGGGTTATATATGTTATCTTTTCGACTATAAATATTCATTAGAAATATAAAAATATTTCCTACATAATGGTAATTTATTTATAATTTTTAGATAGTGAATAAATAAATTTATTTATGATACAATAATGATGCATTTTTTTATTAATGAAAGAATCAAATAATTGGTATTATAAATGTTAAAATAAATATAATTTGAAAGTATTGATGACATAAACGAATTTTATTGGTTAATATGACATTTTAGGATTGATTAAAAGAATTTTGTTCGTATTAATAAAGTTTCTATGACTTTAACAAAAATAAATTAATGAATAGTGCCAAAATTGACATAAATGAGTTTTTAAAACAAATTTTATATTATTAATTGATATTATATTCCTAAAAATATAAGGTTAGGAAAAAGGACATATATAATGATAGGTGTATCATTAAGGTACCACATGGGGGTCGCTTGGATGTATATAGTATGTTTATTAACTATATAATATAAAAATACAAAGTGTCATGGTAAATGTCAATCTAATTAACTAAGAGATAAAAATAAAAGATAAGGATAATATAAGGACCCCAACCTGTATAAAATCTATTGGATAAATTTATTTTGACCCATGCCCACCTTATACTTTTAATAATCCACTTTGGAGCCATTATAAACTGAATATGAATTTATTATAAATTAATACTTTAAGTTTTTTCTAAAGAGCCCCTCCTCCCCCTTATAAAAGGACACAACTTCACACCTTCAAAGCCTTTTGGTTCGGCCAAAACCTGCCCAAATACCCTCTCGAATTCCCTCACTTCAACCTATAGGTAATGTTTTCACCACCCCTTTTCAAGTTCCTTTCTTCTCCAACTTCTTATTTCTTTTTTATTTCATTTCTAAAATAATAAATCCAGTATATTCTATATACATTGATATTATTATAAATATGGTACAACCATATTCAGTATCCTATCCATCCTTTTAATGACATGTCACCATACGTGCAAACGTATGGCTTACCATCTCCACGTCATGGTGTAATTGTTATTCAAAAACATTATTATTTTGATGGGTATGATAATGATATGTAATTGATCTAAATAATAAATATAACATGATAATGATTCTATATATATGATATATCATCCAATTATATATTATTTTAATATCAAAAGAATGATATTGTCGCTCTTGCGTACGTACAGACTACCATCTCCACGAACGCAATGAGATTCATTCCCCATCGTATCCATGCAATTATAATTCTCATTTTATGATTAAAAATAATGTTTAAGGACCTGATATAATTCTGGATATGAATAAGATAAAACCTATCCATAAAAAACATGGCTTATGTAACATAACATATAAAATAAAATGACCAATTTAACACCCAAAATGATGATAATACTAAGATATTATAAAAAAAATCAATGTTAAAAGATCATATATGATATCATTTTAATGTATATGACTCATGTATAATTTAATAACAAT
Source organism: Viscum album (assembly GCA_963277665.1). Classification (NCBI taxonomy): domain Eukaryota; kingdom Viridiplantae; phylum Streptophyta; class Magnoliopsida; order Santalales; family Viscaceae; genus Viscum; species Viscum album. Next base: position 66,022,989 of record OY728127.1, on the reverse strand, counting down.
TATTTCACCATTATACAGGAGTTTAACCTACCCTTAACAAAGGAAAAGTACAAGGTAAGGGTTTATTTCACAATCTCTTTATTATCCACGGAGTTTTATATGTAATTATCTACTGGGACCTCTTTATCATCCACATCCATGTTTCCTAAAAATGAATTTCAAAAAATTCTTACTATTTTACAGAATATGGGTTAAATTAATTTATACCATTGTTTGAATTTTTATAATATGTTTATAAAGGAATCTTCCTGTCATTTCCAAACAAGGTCCTTCTAACCTTTTTGAAAAAATTAAGGTAAGAATGTATTTTTAAACTTATATGGCGGGTGTGGCTATTTTCCACCATTGTAAAATCTTCTAAGATTCCCTTACAATCTTATAAGAATATTTCGAAAGTAAATGTTTTTTTTATAATTATGTGACCTTTAAATGATTTCAAAATGAACATTTTAGGAATTTGTGAAAGGTATTCTTTATCAAGATCAGAATTTTAAATGTTTTAAAGATTTATCTTTCTAAATATCTTTAGTTAATGTCCATGTTTTCAAAATTATTTTAAGGATTTATTTATATTGACATTAATATTTGGAAATGATATTTATTTTCAAATGTTTCAAAGTGGTATGGGACAAATTGATTCAAAAATCTCTTTTAAATCACTTCCTTTATAAATGTGTGACTTTTAAATGATTTAAAAAAAGGGATATTTCTCTCAAATTGTTTTGATTTCATCTATGTCAACGTGCTTTGATAGATTTTAATCTTATTTGAAGTTGATTTATTATGATACAAAACTTCCATATTGTATTGAAGGTTTTGTGATATGTTTGACTATGGATGTGTTATTTCTATACCATTCATGGTTTATGAAGAATGTATTGACATTTTGTATGCTAGTTTTAATACGAAAGTTTATGTTATGTTTAAACCTGTTCATATGAGGAATGCATTGGACTTATTAAGTGACGGGTGGAGCCCACTATAGCTCCTCGATGCATCGGTAGGTCTCATGACACAAACTAGTGTCTTGGCACGAGGCCTTGACAAAATCTTATATGTAGTCTTGGCACGAGGCCTTGGATACGTTGTTATGATAGTCTGGCATTATACATTCCATCATTATAAAAGTGGTTATTGATATTGCATGTGATTATTTGACTTGTAGAATATCCATTTGAATAAGTAAATGGAATTATTTCATTTTATCTTTTCCATATTATGCTAAATTTCAAGTTTAAAAGGATTTTGTTTTAGTTATACATTGCCTTAAGTGATTACTCTTATTTATGAAAGTTTCTGCTATATTGTTATCATTATTGGGCATCTGAGCTCACCCATTTCTATGTTTTATTTTTCCTAGGATGTGAAGAGATATTTTATGATTGACCTACCGGGATAGTATGAGGGGATATTAGTGTGGACTATGGAGACTATGTTGTTGTAGTTTTCATTTTTTGATGTAATGTAACATTTATGAATGTATCTAGTGTTTCCAAGGCTACTAAACTTATCGGTATTTCAAGACTTGATCTTTTGTGAGCATGCTAGTGTTATGTAATAATGCACTGACTCTAGGTAACTGGTGTCGAGGCCTTACTATTGGTATCAGGGGAAGTTTATTACAAACCTTAGAAGCTAGATTTAGATAAACTCTGATTAGAGCACATCGCCCTAAGATAAACTTTGAGGATTAGTATAGAAGAACTTCCCAGAATTTTGGTATTGTAGAGATTTTGTGAGTTTTCCGAGCAATACATCCCTGTCTGGATATGAGCAGATAGAGGTGGTTCTTACACAGATGTACCTAGGGGTAAAACACAAAAACACTACTTTGAGATGGACTCGAATGGGAACTGGTGCACGACAACAGGCCTTGCTGCACTCTTGGTTATCACACTCCCGGGGGATATGCGTAGGATAATTCTCATTTTCATTTCAAACCATTATTAAGGGTTTATGAGTATATACTTCCTAAAATAAATCATTTTTATGATAAAGGATTATATCCATAAATAGTTCAATTTATGTTAAGTGTTTTACAAGTATGGAATTATGTATTTTGATTGATAAACTGATCTAGTTTATTCCATTATTTAGAAATGGCACATTGTGGAAGAAATAGAAACTGTATCAATGCTCACACTCCATGTAGGGATTTCCCTCCTATTAAAGATAATTATAGTGGTGATGGTGATGCAACTGGTGCTGATCAGCTAATCACCATACTAGGACAACTCACTCAGGTTATGAATAGTATCCTTACCCATATGGAGAACCCCGATCCACAGCTTGGAGGATCAATGTTAGATCGCTTCATGAGGAAATAACTACAAACATTCAATGGGGGTAAAAATACAATAATAGCTGAGCAATAGATAAGTTCCTTAGAGAAAATATTCCAGGCTTTGGGGAGTAGTGAATGGGAAAAGGTTGTCATGGCTGTTTACCGCCTCACTGGAGATGCTGATCAATTATGGTCATTAATTCAAAACACAAAGGATGATGAAGAAGTATCATATATGGAATGGAGGGAGTTTAAAGATATTTTCGTAGAAAAATACTTTCCTCATGACCATCGAGCAGATATGGAAAGGCAATTTCTTAGTCTGAGGAAAAATGAGGATGAGAATGTCGAAAAGTATGAAGCTAACATTACAAGTTTAGCGAGGCATGTGGAAGATTATATATGTAACCCAAGGAGTCAGATTGATCATTTCTTTTATGGGTTAACACCATTTCTCCATTGAGTATTAGTCTTACAGTCCTTCTCGTCATACGAAGACATTATCTAATGTGCTATAAAGACAGAAAAGGAATTCTCTAAATCTTATGACAATAAAGTAAAGCAAGAGAAGAAGAGAATGGTGGAACAAGAGACAGATAAAGGGAAAAATGGAAAGAAGGATTTTCCATTATATGATAATTGTGGGAAGAAACACCTCGGTACTTGCCTAAAAGGAATGAGAGTTTGTTACAAATGTGGAGAAAAATGTCACTAGGCTCGTGATTGCAAGGGAAAGAAAGATGTTGTCAATGTTGAAAGCTATAATTGTAGAGAACTGGAGCCTTATGTTAATGAATTCCCTAAGTGCCAAGTAAATGTACCTTCGAAAAGGCCAAGGGATCAAGGCCAATCTTATGCTGTTACTATAGTTGAAGTGGAATAATTAATGTATTTGTGTTTTTGTACTCAAAGATTATATTCTGGTTATAAGAATAATGTGATATATATAAGGATTGTACTTCAGTACTTGTTGTTTTCATTAAGGTCTTAATATGACTAAGTTAATAATATTTTCAGTATGTGACAATAAAATAAATTTATATTTGTCTGAGGAATCTGATGTGACAATTGATTTTTGGATTTAGATACCTTTTATAGAGAGTCTGGACAGAGGTACTTTGTATAACTATAATGTTTGGAGTGGATTAAGTTGAACTTTGGATAGTATTGTTTAAGGTTAAAACAATTCTTATGATCAATTTTTGGAATATTATTATACTATAGTTTTAGGAAAAGGACAACCTACAGGTCGGGCGATTACTCGTCGCGTCGGAAAAAGTAGTAGGAATCGAACCAACAACCGTAGTGTAATAGGCCTTTATTACCTACCACTAGCTTGCAGGAATCCCCTGGTCATTACAAATTATTTGTCTTCATTTTAATGGTATATGTTATTGTTTGGATCCTTATACGATTGGGACAAATATAATATTTTTGAGTTCTATTATCATTTGGAGTGAAAGATGAGTTTGTGGTAGAAATTAGTTGAAGGATGAAACCCTACTTGTCAAGTATAAATATATATATATATGTGCATATATATTTCTCTTATTCTTTAAAGAAACTAATTCATAAACATTAGTTAAGGGATCTTAAAACCAAAAATGTGTTATCCTAATACCTTATGCTTTGTTGAAATAATGATATTTTAAATAATCATAGATTGATGTCTTTGAGGCCCTCAATTCTACAATTGTTTATGACTGATGACTTCAATCACTCCCTATAAATATTTATGTTTTCCTCCAACTATGTGTCTCTAATTGTCACCAATGTTCTCTAAATATAGATCATAATTTGGTGGTGACCATTTCATTTCCCTTTTCCTCTTATTATGACTAAATTTTATTAACCCAATTTCTGATGTGGGTTTTCCCACAATGATATTTTCTATTTTTAACCATTTATTTTCAAAGAGTAATTTCAAATTGTGAGGATGCAATTTATTGAAGGAGAGGATAATGTAACACCTCAGGCTTCCACGGTACGTTTCCCTTTGAATAATGCAATAGCTTGTATTGTACGCAACTTCAACATTCTAACATACCGCGACCAATCCAAGTAGCAGCTGTGAATAGTAATACCTACTTTTTGAAATTTTATAAATTTTATCTCTCAAAATGGAATTCATTTTTGGATTCTGAATAATGAAATTAACCTAGGGTGAAATTTTGGAACTTTTCGGATAACTTTTATATTTTGATGAATGGTGAAAATTACTAAATTTTAATTAAAAACAACTTTTTTAATCAAAGTAATTAATAGTGATAAATTATGAATGTAAGTGGTTTCAAAGTATATTTAGAATAAATTTTTACCATTTAATACAATTTTATTCATTGGACATAATTTCACAATTAAACCGGACATAAACAAGTGTCAATCTTTTGATAGTTATTATTTTTTAAAAACACGCTTTTTGTTTTGACATCGGGTATTAAATTTGAATTAATTTCTGCCAATTCTATTTTTTGAATTTGAAAAAATGGATTCCATATTTGGAATCATTATTTCCAAATTGTATAAATTGGTAACTTTTATTTTTATACGTTTTTAATAATTACTTCGGTAAATATTTTATTTACCATGGTTAAAGGGTAAATCCGGTAAATAAGGGTAAACAATAATATTATAAAAATATTTATTTACCCTAAAACTTGTACTAACCCTATTGGTTGATACATTTTCAACCATGGGAATCTTTGGGTCCATTTTGTGACCCCATGGAGCCACTTGTAGGTGATAAGGACACTTTATATTAATTAAGTTAAAGTAAATACAAAAATGACACAAGCATATATCTTTTAGGAAAACATATTTTACATAAAGTTATATATGTTATATTTTCGACTATAAATTTTAATTAGAAATCTAGAAAGATTTCCTACATAATGGTATTTTATTTATAATTTTTAGACATTGAATAAAAAAATTTCTTTATGAAACAATAATGATGTAGTATTTTCTTTATTAATTAAAGAATCAAGCAATTGGTATTATAAATGCTAAAATAAATATAATTTGAAAGTTTTGATTACATAAAAGAATTTTATTGGTTAATATGACATTTTAGGATTTATGAAATGATTTTTTTTCTAATTAATAAAGTTTTTATGACTTTAACAACAATAAATTCTTGAATAGTGTAAAAATTGACATAAATTAGTTTTTAAAACTAATATTATATTATTAATTGATATTTTATTCCAAAAAATCTATGGTTCGGCTAAAGGACTTATATAATGATATTTTTATCATTAATGGACCACTTGGGGGTCTCTTGAATGTATATAGTATGTTTATTACCTATAAAATATAAAAATACAAAGTGACTTGGTAAATGTCAATATAATTAACTAAGAGTTAAAACTAAAAGATAAGGTTAATATAATGAGCCAAACCTGTCTAAAATCTATTTGATGAATGTATTTAGACCCATAACCACCTTATACTTTGAATAATACACTTTTTAGCCATTATAAACCGAATATAAATTTATTATAAATTAATACTTTAAGTTTTTCCTAAAGAGCCCCTACACCCCCTTATAAAAGGAAACAACTTCTAACTAATTCTTCACACCTTCAAAGCCTTTTGGTTCGGACAAACCCGGCCAAAATACTCTATAAAATTCCCTCCCTTCAACCTAGAGTCCTTAGTTTAATCATAAAGCCAATATAAGGATCCATTTTGATCAAATCAAAAGGAATAACCCGAAGAAGAGGTAATGTTTTCACCACCCTTTTTCAAGTTCCTTTCTTCTTCAAGTTCTTCTTTCTTTGTTATTTTATTTCTAAAATAATAACTCCCATATATTATATATAATGTGATGTTATTAGAAATATTGTACAACCATATTCAGTATTTTATCAATCCTTTGAATGATATGTCACCATACGTGCGTACGTACGGCTTACCGTCTCCACGTCGTGGTGTAATTTTTATTCAAAAAATAATTATTTGGATGGGTATGATAATGATATGTAATTGATGTAAATAATAAATATAACATGATAATGATTCTTTTAATATGATATATCATCCAATTATATATTATTTTAATATCAAAAGAATGATATTGTTTCTCGTGCGTACGTACGGACTACCGTCTCCACGAACGCGATGAGATTCATTCCAAATCGTATCCATGGAATTATAATTCTCATTTGATGATTAAATATAATTTTTAAGGACTTGATATAATTATGGATATGAAGAATATAAAACCTATCCATAACATACATGGCTTATGTAACAAAATATATAAAAGAAAATGAGGAAGTTAACACCCGAAACGATGATAATAGTAAAATATTATTAAAACATCAATGTTAAAAGATCATATATGATATAATATTAATATATATGATTCTTTTATAATTTAATAACAATTATCTACCCATTATATAGGAGGTTAACCTACCCTCGACCAAGGGAGAGTACAAGGTAAGGGTTTATTTCACAATCTCTTCATTATCCGAGGTTGTTTATATGTAATTATCTAGTGGGACCTCTTTCTCATCCACATCCATGTTTCTTAAAAATTCATTTCAAAACATTATTAATATTTTATTGAATATGGGTTAAAGTAATTTATACCATTATTTGACTTTTTCTAAGAATTTTATAAAGTAATCTTTCTGTCGTTTTCCAAACAAGGTCCTTTTTAACCTTTTCGACAAAATTAAGGTAAGAATGTCTTTTTTTAAACTTATACGGCGGGTGTGGATATTTTCCACCATTGTAAAATCTTCCAAGCTTCCCTTACAAGATTATAAGAATATTTTGAAATTAATTGTTTTATTTTATAATTATGTGACCATTAAATGATTACAAAATGAATATTTTAATAATTTGTGAAAGGTACTCTTTATCAAGATCAGAATTTTAAATGTTTTAATGATTTATCTGTATAAATATTTTTATTTAATGTCCGTGTTTTCAAAATGATTTTAAGGATTTATTTATATGGACATGAATATTTTGAAATGATATTTCTTTTTAAATGTTTCAAAGTGCTATGGGACACTTTGATTCAAAAATATCTTTTAAATTACTTCCTTTAGAAATGTGTGACTTTTAAATGGTTTCAAAAAAAGAGATATTTCTCTCAAATAGTTCTGATTTCATCCATGTAAACAACATTTGATGGATTTTAAGCTTATTTGAAGTTTATTTATTATCATACAAAACTTCCATATTGTACTGAAGGTTTTGTGATATGTTTGACTGTGTATGTGTTATTTATATACCATTCATGGTTTATGGAGAAGGTATTGACATTTTGTATTCTAGTTTTAATACAGATGTTTATGTTATGTTTAAAACTGTTCATATGAGTAATTAATTGGATTTAGTAAGTTATGGGTGGATCCCTATATAGCTCCTTGATGCATCGATAGGTCTTATGAGACAAACTTGTGTCTTGGCACGAAGCCTTGACAAAATCTTATTTGTAGTCTTGGCACGAGGCCTTGGAAATGTGGTTATGATAGTCTGGCATTATGCATTCCATCATTATGAAAGTGGTTATTGATATTGCATGTGATTATTCTACTAGTAGAATATCCATGTGAATAAGTAAATGGAATTATTTCATTTTATCTTTTCCATATTATGCTAAATTTCAAGTTTAAAAGGATTTTGTTTTACTTATACATTGCCTTAAATTTTTATGCTTATTTATTAAAGTTTATGTTATATCGTTATCCTTAATGGGCATCTGAGCTCACCCCTTTCTATGTTTTATTTTTCCTAGGATGTGAAGAAATATTTTATGAATGACCTTCAGGGATAGTATGATGGGATATGAGTGTGGACTATGGAGACTATGTTGTTGTAGTTTTCATTTTTTGATGTAATGTAACATTTATGAATATATCTAGTGGTTCCGAGGCTACTAAACTAATCGGTCTTTCGAGACTTGATCTTTTGTGATAATTACAATGTTATGTAATAATGCACTAACTCTAGTTAACTGGGATCAGGGCATTACAGGTTCCATTATAAAACAAAGATAGATGGTTTTGATATAAATCAAGGATGGGTGGTTACGTTATAACACTATGATGGGTGGGTCCATTATAGTCTGAAAATGAATTGATTAAGAGTATATATCTTATGATATAGGTAATATTGAGTAAATTTTTTCACTCATGATTATGGGTATTTATGGAATGGCATATTAAAGTATTGATTCCCAATGGTGATGTTTTTACCACAGTTAAAGGAGGTTATTTATTATTATGTAATGCTATCATGATTTGTGGTTTACTATAAATAATTCTAATCCATGTTATATCTTTTCTGTTTCAATTTTGTTAATCCGTGGAATTAATTTATTATTCCATATAATTTGAAGCACAATTAATTTTTATAGTTATCACTTAGGATGTTAAATTATTAATCCTTTATTATCATTGTAATATATTCATTTGAACTCTCCCTTAAGGAAATATTAATTAAAAAATTAATGAGAATTAATGCTCACACTACTCTTCTATTTTAATTCCACTAATTATGAGGATGATTTCTACTAAAGGGATGTCCTTGAAATATTATTATATTGTTCTTTTAAGAATAAATGATGAAAATAATTGTAAAATACAATGATTAGTTTTATTGTCTCTAAAGAAATTAATATCACTATTCCTTAGGATATTGTTATGTATGAAACTTAAAGTTTGAAATCAATAAATGAATGGAAACTAAAGGGATGTTTTGTATGGGTCTATATACTTGGTATAATAGGAAATGAGTTTTCACTTTTTGAGATTATATAAACTATTTTGATAATTAATGTTAGATAAATTTCATTGAGATACCAAGATATGTTTCTAAGAATAAGTTGATATCAAAAAAATATTATAAAAGGATTGACATTTTTTCCTCTAAAATACATCCACACCGTGATATTAGAAATTTGATACTCTCTCTAGAAAAGATGTACCTATTAATAATAACACTAACTTTCAAGGTATATGATTTTGTTGATCTTATACTCTTTATATACCTTTTTTAAGGATTTAATTCATTGTCCATTTGATGGATTAGTCTGAGATGTGGTGAATACCCAACCTATATTTTAATTAATAATAGTATAGTTCGAACTAAAATAAATATATAATAACATGATAGTGTAAATGAATAAGGGTTTTGAAGGTTTAATTAAATTTATATTATTATTCTATTTTGATGTTAATTGGTCATCAACAATGTTAAAATCATTTTTTGGTGTTATTAATGGATGGAACCAGAATGAATCAGGTTATCAATTAGTGGGAGGGATTATTATATGGTTTCCCCAATGGGAAACCTAATGGAATGGGAGCTGTATTATAAGAACTCAGAGGAATACTCAATCAATTATCTCATGACATAAAAAATAATTTCAAATGTGTTTCCCACTTAAATTATCTATGGAGGGAGTCAGTTTTTATTGATCCTTTTTGGAAACAACATCCCCCGTCTTTCAATGGGTCTTCAAATCCACTTATCGTAGAAAAATGGATGAAGGTTACGGAAATCATATTTTCCATTCTCCAGTGCTCAAAACATGAGAAGATGGATTTGGATATTTATAATTTTCAATTTCATTCAAGGCAATGGGGGGATCTTGTTATAAGTAAAATTAAGAAAGAAGAAATAGATTCAATAGTATAAGAAAAGGTTTATAAAGCGTTCATTAAAAATAATTTCTTTCAAACACTTTATGAGAATATAGTGAAGGAATTATTTAAGATGAAACAAAATTAAAATGAATCATTGGGATATATGAGGTAAAATTCATGTGGATTTCAAGATACAACACAATTTTTATCTCTGATATAAAAAGTAAATTCTATCATTTCTTCAGTATATTAAATACTATTCATAAAACATATTTTGTTGTAAGACACTCTGTATGATATAAATATATTTTCCAATTTTCCCTAAAGTATGTAATGAAATTCGAGGTTTCTCAACACTATAGAGAGGGAAAAGGTAAATTGTCATACCAAGTGATCCACATTGGTTAGTCACATGGGGGGAAGAAATTTTAAACCCGTACATTCCAAAATTATGAGAGGAGGCACAAAGATAATTACTATAATTGATCGAGGAATTGTTTTATGTATCTAATAAGTGGTCACCAAGATAAGAATGATAGATGTAATGAAAATAGGATACTTTACAGAATATAGGAGTATATGGTACTTTCTAATGATCTAATTGCACTATAATTATTCACTTGAAAGGATAATGGAAATTATGTGAGTAAATTCCACAACCATTGACCCATTGATGAATATTTTCCACTAAAGCCTACCAAATAGAGGGAATAAGGAATGGAATTCATGATCACTACTTATGAGCTAGGTTATAATAATGATGTGATGTGAGGTAAAATTAATCTGTATTCTAGATCTATAAGTACCATATTTTCTTCACATTTGACCCATTTTTTAAATCACACAATTTTTCTATTAATGTGGAATCACCATATAAATCGATAGAAATAATATTATCTATGAGAGAACATTATAGATGATTGATCACGTTTTAGATATATAAATGATATCCTAATTATATTTTTTGGATGATATATCATATAGAACAAATTATTCTACCCATGGTTAAATTAGATATGATTTTTTGGAATGGAATGGTTATCCCTCCATAGAGTCCATGGTAATTTTCTAGAGAGGGAGGTCACATTTCATAATCTAGATCAACATATTATAATTTATCAATATAAAAATGATCCACCATTTGGTGTGAATCTATAATATGGTATCTCATACCCAATAATGAGTGTTTTTTATACAAATAACTATGTTGGATGTAATATTGAAGACATACCTTTTATTTGAGAATATACATATGTATTTTCAGATGATCTGCATACAATATCCTCGGATCATGGGATTATGATCTTGAATGTACATATACTTATACCAATGCTAATACCAAGGATTGAAAATTGAACAAATCAAAGTGAATTGTAATAATTATTGTATAATATCTAGTATATTTTTGGAAAATCATTCTCTCTTCCCTTATGCTTCACCACAGGGGTAGAAATCCTATTTATTAAGAAGAACATTTAATTAGTGAAAATTTCTATTGACGATCATGATCTCATCATGATAAAAATTAAGAATAAATATCCTCCACCAGGTATTGATTACATGTTTTATCAATTTAAAGGATCTTAGAAATTCTCGAAGACTAACCTTTGATTTTAATATCATTATTTGAGAATCAAAAAGAGCATATTTGAATGAAACATTCCATACAAGGTTTGGATACTTAGAGTTTATAGTGATATCATTGAAATTTAATAATCTCTCATCTATCTAATGAATAAAATTAAAGGACTCTTTAGAGACTAAATAGATTATATGTATTTTTTTCAATATGGAGAATATTTTTATATACTAAAATAGTAAGTAAGATCATGAAGATCATTTTTTGAAATGTTTTGATCGCCATAAGAAAGAATATTTTTTATGTAAAAATTTTCTAAAATGAAATCTAGAAAAAATATTTGGGTTTATTGGGTAATGTAATCTATAAAAATTGAAACTATCTAGATCCTTTAAAAATATGTGTTTTTTAACATTGTTCAATGATGAAAATTGTATACAAGATCTATCATTTTCATGGTATATAAGAATATTAACAACAATTTGGGGAGAAATTTATCATAGATAACAAATTAACTAATCACATTAAAATAAAAGGGTGTAATGTTCCTTTAGAAAGAGTAATGTGAAAAAAAAATCAAGGAATTAAAGAATAGGTTTGTCACTTCTTTTTTACATAGAATAATCTGATGTGGGAAGGTTTTATAATGTAATGTGATTCTTTGAAAAAGGTATTTGGAAATATATTCATGAAAAATTATAAGGTAATTTCTTATAACTAATAATAATAAAAATTATGAGTAAAATAACTTGACACATTACCACCAATGATCATTACATTGAATATTAGGAGACATTATCTCTAATGATTATAGTGGGATATCTTTATTGATAAAAATAGATTGAATATATATTCACACAAATGGAATTGAATATGAGCCATATTAGATGGTTGGAACTGGTAAAAGGTTATGAATACACAATATATTACCACTCTAAGAAACAAAATTTGGTTAATGATGTTATAAATAAGAAATACCATCATACTCTATCTGTGATAAATATTGAAAGATACCATATACTCATGGATTTGAAATGGATTAACCTTGATGTTATAATGTAAGGGGAAGAGAATTTGTATATTTCCTAAATGAATTATCTAACATTCATTCACATAATGTTCAATGAATTCCATAAAGATAATTTATAGCAAAAAAAGATAGTGAATATTCTAGAGTTTCTCTTCGATAAAGATGGAGTTTGAACCCATATATGTGTCCAATAAAATCTATAATTAAAGAAGGATATTTTGGCTAACGCTCACAGATTTTCATTTTATATTCATCTAAGACGCATTAATATGTATTAAGATTTGATGAAGATCAATTGGTGAGAAATTATGAAGAGATATATTATTGATTATGTATCTCGATGCATGATATTTTATAAGGTTAAGGATAAACTATCAAAGACTAACTATATGTTCAAAATATTTTCCATAAAAATGTTGAAATGGTAAAACATCCCCATGGATTTTTGAATAGGACTCCCCAAAATGTATAAATTCCATAATTCTATTTGGATAATAATCTATAACCTTACAAATCCAGAACAACTAATTTCCACTAGATAATATTTATCGCTTGAGAAACTTTCCATGGTATGAATTAGGGAAGTGGTGAGGCTGCAAGGAGTAATACAATCCATTGAATCTGATATGGATAAAAGATTTATCTCAGAGTTATAGAGAAGTATTTAGTGGGAATTTGTGATATATTTGAGTTTTAACATCGCTTATCATGCTCAAATTTAGAGTAAAATAAGAAAATTTAAACCCCAAAGGTTATATTAAGATCTAATTTGATGGATTTTAAAGGATGATGGGATCAATATCTCTCCATGGTATATTTGTAATATAAGAACAGTTTACATTCAAGAATTTATATGGAACCATGTAAGGTTGTGTATATAATAAGATGAAGGACTCCAACTAGATGGGATGAAGTTGTAGAAAGGAAGATGAAGGGTCTTGACCATGTCCAATAAATGAAGAGAGATTTCATTCTATTCTATGTAAAGTGAAAATGGAACAAATTAAAAAAAAGATATGTGAAGATAATCATTGATTATATCTAGACTATAAATTTGGTTATAATTTGTTCCTTTAAATATCTCATTGGAAGCTCGTAATGATATTTAGGAAGAAAATGTATATTAACTTTAGGTATATCAGTCCCTTCATGATCCTTGATCATTTTAGGGTTGTAATTTATTGCTTAATGCACCTTCATGGACTCTCACATGTAGAAGTTGTGTTTTATGTATCAATTTTGAGAATAAAAATTTTATATTGCTCACATGATCTTTGCTAGGGTGACATGAAACTGGAATATGAACCCTCATTTGTGGAATAACAAGTGGATATTCTGGATTGAAGAGAAAATATGTCATGTTATAAGAGAAATCACTCAATCAATGTTATATGAATAAATAAAATTTTGGAAGATGAATTTTTTAACTTGAGGATGTTATGATAGAAAATTACCATCACTTGTTTTCATGTATTGAAATTTTGGAGAAAAAATATTTTTATGAAGGCTAGAATATAATAACTAGAATTTTTCCCTCAAAAAATAATACCATGTTCGATAAAATTAATTTCATGCTACACACAATATAAAAAAGAAAAAAAAGTATTCAAATAAAATTTTAAATAAATATATAATATGAATAATTATTTTAAACCATCAAAATATACTGCATTTAGAAGGAAAATCATTATTATGAGATAATATTGAAAAACGTTTAAAAGATTTCATTTTCATTATATTATATTTAATTTAATTTTTTTTTGAATATTTGAAATTTTAAATTTGATATGAAAAATTCATTTTTGAACAACTCTCATAAAATTTTTTAGGGAGATTTTTAAATTTTTATGGAATGATAGATTTATAGTGAAAAAATACATTTTTTGTGATTTTTTTAAGATTTTATCATTGTGTATGAGAATCCTAGAATTTTAAAAAATAATTTATGTAATAAAAAAGTATTTAAGGAATAAGGATATGAATTCTTGTCTATTATTTTCTCTTATGAATCTTTGGTCCAAAATTTTTAGATCTAAATTAATTTTTTAGATCAATTAAAAACGATTATCTTTCATTTCTCTGAATGATGTATTTATAAGGTGCGGTTTGATTTTGCAGTTCCATGAAAGCCTCATATATTTCATTATATTTTTAATAAATTAAATTCTACTAAAAAAATACATAATATCGAAAATTTTATTTTATATATAAATCCTAATATGAAAACTACATTTTTACTTAATCCTATTATTATGAGATTGAGTATGTTTATTTTAAAATTAGATGTTTTAAAATTTGGGAATTTTACTTGATTAACTTATTATAATATATTAAATCATATGGATAAAGTTATTTAATAATATCATTTTTAATTTTTTCCATCAGTATTAATTACTAAAGTTAAAAATAGTAACTCAGGTAAAAAAATAAAATTGTAAAAAGTCATTTAGTAACTAGAAAGAACCAAAACATGTTTAAAACATTTTTTTGAAGATATTTTTCCCATAATAACTTTTTCATACACATTATTCAATTTCTGGGCCATTTACCCATGAATAGTGTAATGGTTTTAAAGAAAAAATATTGGGTGTTTCTAAATTTTATGTTTTCATCTCTTATAAATTGATATTATTTCCACCACTCAATGTTAAAAATAACCTTTATACTCCACATAAAAAAATTAATTTTTTCCAAAATTAACCACTCCATATTCAAAAATCCCGTACTAACTAACATAACATAAGACCTTCAATTCCATGGATTATTCTAAGGAATGATCAAGTCTTCAACGTAAGTATTATCTCCAACATAAATTATTATTCACATAATTACTCAAACAAATATCAGTTCAATATAATAGTGTGAAGAAATCAGTATAATTAATATAATGAAATTATTTTATACTAATGTTATATCCCATATTTATTCAATTCCTTCAACTTAGAAAAACAAATGAATGCCAATAATGTGTTTGTGTGTGTGAAGACTACCACCTCCAAGAAGAATTATTTTTTTTGTTTTTATTATTATTTTTAATTATTTATCCAAACATATTAAAATTTAGTTCATCTCTATAAAAACATAAATGTAATATCATTTTTCTTCTATTATAATGATTTTATGTCAAATAAAATAACACCTTAACCATTGTCATCTATCGTGTAAAAGTGTGTTCATGTTTTGGTTTGTTTATCTACTTACATAAACAACACCATAAATATATATCATAGATGAATATGGGAATATAAATTAATATATTATTATTATTATTATATTATAATAAAATATTTAACTTTTTATGTTTTTTAGATGTTATATTTAATATTTAACTTATTATTAAAGAAAAATCTTCATTCACTAAAGTCTATAAGAGAATCGAACATCGATTCAATTTTCACAAAGTGTAACTAAAACACTTGTAAATGATATAACAGAATTATTGATCACTGTGAGTTATATAATATATTATAATAAATTAAACAATAATTATCAATTTTTATCAAATATTGGTTAATGAAATCCACATTACAAGGCATGCGTAAACTGATGAAGTTATTGATACTCGAGGTTGCAAAGAGTTGAAAATAATCAAATAGATGAAGAGAGTAATTATTAATTAAGAGTATATGTGAACATTTATATTAATAAGGTAATTAAACAGATAATTTAGGAGCATATATTTATGATAAAATAGGTAAGAGTATCCAAGTAAATCTTTTGAAATGGTTAGGGACTTGGTAACTCATATTCTTGTATTTATGTCGTATAATCTTTTTTTTCTTTTTACATAATTTAAAAAAAACATAAAATCTTAAATGAGGTATATTTTTTATTTTCTAGAAGAATATTTTTTTGAACCAATTACATAAAAATTAGTGGTTTTATTTTCATATTTCATAAAAATAATGGAAACTTTTTAATAAGAGACTCATAACAATGACTTTTATAATGAGGAATACAAAATGTTCTCAAAAATATATTTTCATGATTTGGTTTTATTTATCTTAAATATTATCTAAATCTTATGGAGATTTATTATATATTTCTCCCTATATTATTATTTTATTAGCTGATAATTTTATGTGATCATGTTTTTGTATCAAACTACTTAGTTCATGATCTCATTTTATACCTTTTGGATGTTTTATGAAAACAATTTTATTTATAGGTGTTTCTTAAGGAAATTGAATGATTTAAATTATTTGTTATATAAAACCAATTTTAATTCCACCCATTCTTTAGGATGTGAAATGTGAATGATTTTTAAATGGAAGACAACTGTATGGATGAAATACGAGATGTCCTTTCATAAACCAAGGATGGGTGGTTACATTATAAGCATGATACGAGTGATTCTATTATTACCCTCTTATATTTGTTAAGAGTTCATATATCATGCGATAGGTATTCATGATTACATTTTAGTATCTTATATGAATGGGAACTGATGGTGTCTCTCATTAATGTAATGTTTTCCTTTGATAATTTTTGTTTAATATTTAAAGGATTCAATCCATTATGATTTTACTCTCCCGTGATTCAAGGTTAATGTTAATTGATATTAAGAAATGTTATACATATTGTTTTTTATTTTTTTATTTTTTTTATAATTCCATGCAGTTCAAATATCACTTATGTTTTTTGGTTATCACTCAAGATGTTATTTTATTTCTCTTATTCTCATGTTTGTACTTATTCTTAAAAAGTCATCCTTGAAGAAATGTTTATTCACCCCTTACTAAGTATCTGAGATCCCTATTTTTTTCAATAACTATATTTGGTGGATGATTCTTACTAATCATATGTCTAGTATATGATCTAGTAGTGTGCTATTAAGAAGAAATTATCTCATGTATTTTAAAATATAATGATTAGATTAGAATATGATAAGACACTAGACCAATTAGATCATAGGATGTTATTATGGATGAAATGTAATGTTTTTAATATTCTAAATTATTTTTATTAAAGGGGAATTTCTCTTTGGTCACTCTATATACTTTTGTGGTATAAAAAAAATTCTTTCATTTTGAGAAAATCAGACCGAAATTGTTATCTAATGGTTTTAGTCCAACAATGGATATGAATTCCAGAATTAAAACAAAAAGTTTCATATTGAGATTAATTTAATGATACATGAATATAATAGAATACATTACCAAAAAAAATTAGGTGGTTAAAATTATAATTTTACTTTTTTGGTATAGGGGATAACCATGATATAAAAAACTTGTACTTCATAATATTTTTTGTGGAAATCCAAAATATTGGTTGTCTATTTTTTCAATTGATCCCATAATTATCCAAATTCTATCAATATTCCTTATTTGGTGTGGTTTAAGAATATGGAAAATTTTAATAGTTTTATTTTATTTGTAATATATTGATCTACCCGGTTGATGTAATGGTACTTGGGAAAGTTTTATGATCAAGCTAATGTGAGGATATTTCATGGTTATACACCCCGTGGAATTTTTTATCTATATTCTAATGGAAATATAAAAACATATTTGACTTATATGATATTATTATCATTCATAATCAATGGATATTAAAAATATCATTCCCTATATATGATGAAACTAATAAGGTTCACGAAGATCATGATGTGTTGTAGCTACAACTCTTTAGGGTTCAATAGGTTTTCATGATATCCAAGTTGATTTTGATGATTCTGGTGAGGATAGAAGCCTAAATAATGGATTAATTTCTTTAAGATTCACAGTACATATTAATTTTTTAATTTTTATTATATATATGAGTAAACTATTTTAATCATGGGTAGTTATAGGGAATTATAATAATAAAACATTCTTTTATAAGTTCAAAAAAATGTGTTAATAATGAATTGAAACATTATGATTGGATTGAAGTAATGGTGGAAGAGATAAAATTGATTGACAAGAATAACTTTTTGTATTTAGGATTGAATAGCAAATAAGTGAATTCAATTCGGTAAAAATGGTTTGTTGGAATTAAATCAACGACGAAGGATAAATTTAATGGAAAAAATATCAAATTATGTGTAAATATTACTATCAAATAGAGTGCATATACTTTGATGAAACTTTTTCAGAAATCTGAAGGAATGAAATGATTGATATTTCTCTTGTGATAATTTATGAAAAAATGGAAATTTTATAAATGGAATTGAATTTTTTTTCATGAATGACAAACTAGAGGAAGTGGTATACATTAAAAAACCATAAGTTTTTTCAAATGACGGTAATGATTCTCATGTATACAAGATGGAGAAATAATTTTATAGTCATAATAAAACATCCTAATTTTTCTATTCTTATTTGGAAAAAAATTCAAAGATAATTATTTTCTATCACAGTGTAGTTGAAAAGAACTATTGTGTAAAATGAGATGACACAAAATCAATAATTGTGATACTCTATATAATGTAATTATTTTTTTACAAATAATGTGATAGATTTAGATAATTGTTTCTCAAATAAAAGACATTATTTAAATTTCATTGAAAAAATTTCTGACTATCTTTTAATGTTTTTAAATAAAGAACATTGTTGGTTGCATTTTTCTCTCACATTAAATGTATGCTATCAAGAAATTAAATAGGTTTAGGATGGAAAACTAAAGATAGGTCTAATCTCCATTAATAGTTGGGAATAAATTTTCAAAGGGAAACTAATAACGGATTGTGAATCCAAAGGATACCAAATATAAATCAGAATACCACTCTATTTGATATTATATAGAATTTTTTTTATCATTAATCATTTTTATGATCCTAAAGAAACTTTTCAGAGAAATATCATATGCAACTGAAAGAGATATTGTTCTATATCAATGGAATATTAAATTCTTTCTTATTTTTAAAAAAATGGAACATAATTATTTTCTTATTATACTATATATGGATTTTGTAGAAGATATTGGGGAATAAATGATATGTTATAGAGGAGACTATGTTATTGGAGGAAGCTCCCTTACTTAGAACACCAAGGTGAAATAATTAAGTACATTATTTATAAATAAGTATAATTACATTGAATCATAAAAATATGAAACTATAATGATATTAATAATGTTATAATTAGAATAAATAAGTTTTAATTTATCATATCCATATATGATTTAGTGTGGTATAAAAACAACAATGTTTTTTTAAATGAATATGGTGGACTAATCACGGTCAAAAAATATTAAAGTTGAGTAACAACATAACATTCATAAATTAAAACATAGAAATCTATACATGGAATATATTTCCAAAAATGAGAAATTAATAGATATAATGAAAATGTAACTAATGAATTACATATTAAAACAATTCATTGTTTTCATCAGAGTTAATTGTATTCTAAAATTCATGTGAGTCAGTAGTTTTATTTACCCACCATATTAAATTACATATTTTTTAAAAAAGTGTAATGGTTTGATATCGCTATTAGAACTAGGGGCAATAATATTGGTAATCATGTATTTGAAAATGTAGGATAGGAGTTCTAAAACTGTTTTATAGGGGAATACATGAAATTAGTAATGGAATAATGATTCTTTTGGGTGTTTTTATTTATTCATGATTCCATGAAATTCAAAGGCGAAAATTGACGAACCATTAAAAATGGATAATATTTAGTATAGATGAATAATTATTGAGATAATGGGTAAGATGGTTGTATTTATATTGATATTTGGTTGATATAGTAAATATATTAATACCATGTTTCATAGAACTCCCAAAAACATCATTCTATCAACTAGTGTGGTGATTAGATATCTCTCACACTCTAGGTTCCTATTATGACTAGTTTCATGGGATGTATCATTGATGATTTTTTTGTTTTATGTCTAATATTTATTTTCAACATGATCATGGATGGCTAAAATAATTATTGATGTTAATATTTTGGAAATGAAAATAATATTTCTTGAGGTGTAGAAAATTGTGCCAGGGTGTGATGTTATTATGTTGTAATGGGATGAAGGAAAAATGGAGAATTAAAAAAAGTGGGAATCATGTTTCATGATTTATAGAATATTAAATAGGTATATATTATGATATTTTAATTTAAATCATATATTATAAACATTCTAGTTACACAATGTTATGAATTTTTTAGGCTACTAGTATAGTGGGTGTGTCCATAACTATCCATTAAAGGATAAATTTTATTATACAATATATATGACTCTATGGATATAACGTATCTTAAGAAATATCACTTATGGCCTTGCAATATTTTTTTTTATATAAATTTAATTTTAAATATAATGATCAAAATTTTATTTCTAACCCAAAATTTATTCTAAAAACAATTTATTATGAACCAGATCTAAATCATTTTACATTGATATAACAAATCAGCCAAGGAAACCACCTAAACCTGAACCAGAACCAGTGAGAAAAATCCCAAAGGGAGTTTTAAACCCCCACGGGATGGAGAATTATTCAAGTGTATCAAATAACACTTTAGGGGAATTTTTTTAAATAATTAAATAAAATAATCGACCAAATAAATGTAAAAAAGAATAAATAAATAGGCACAAATCATGTAACGTCTAGGATCTGGATACCACTGAACTGGTTCCCTATAACCATTTGTTCACTTAGTATCAAGCGCATTTCCTTAAATGCCAAAGGCTACTAACTAGTAGTGAGGTCCTAGGGTGTGATAGTGGGGAAAATATTCCCTCATTAGTATAGTGTAACATAGTGAAATAAATAATAATACAATAGCAGGAGTAGTAAAAAACATACATCTGAAATAAATAGTGGAAGACAGATAAGATAAATAACCAATCATCATTACATACCAAAGATGATGCAACATATTATGTACTACGAAAATATCCAAATAGGTACAGTACATGAATCCACAATATAACTTCCAAAAGAAAAAAACAAAGGAAACTAAGAAGCATCGAAAGCCTCAACTTGGTCCTATGCTCTCTAAAACCAATATAGTATCTCAAGTACTTGTAGAAGGGTGCTTTCATTTATCGACATGTGAAAAAATATAATCTGATTTGTCCCAAAAGCAAGACCCAAACTGTGTATGATAAATAAATCATAGTAGGTGACCACCAAAGATCTGTTCCAATCTATTAGTGAATATATGAAACTGGTAGTGTATAAAAAGGAAAAGCAATAAACTAGGAAGTAATCCAAAGTAAATAATTCTAAAAGTCATATTTACCATTTTCATTCATTATGTTCAGTTCAACCATTCAATTACATTGAATTATATATGTCTCAAGATTCGGCCTAAGCTTTTCAATCCCTCGTATAAATAATGATCAACAAATACCAAAAATGGTTATCTAAACAAATAAACTGAAGACCGAATCCAAGCCTGTGATTTGGAATGGAAAATGCATCATAAGTCATTCCATTTAAATATTTAGTCCAATATCTCTCCCCCAGGTGCAGAAAAACCCCACCCATAGTCATAACCAAATCCTCGCCCGTAGTCATAAAAAATCCTCACCCACATGCATAGCAGTTAACAAGGTTGCTCTCGGTATATCCACATTTCAGCATAAAAGACAGTACATGTAAATTACATGATTACATGGTTAAAAAAGTAACAACTCACGTAGGCATCATACAAAACAAGAAACAAGAGAATTAAACTATCACGAGGCTTAAGAAATTATGCTCACATGGGAAATTCCTATCAAAATACTAAAATGCAATCTAACAATTACTAGGCTTAAACAAATATACTCACATGGAAATTTTATGTATAATAATAAAACATGTGAACTGAACTATCAAAAGTATTAATCGACAATAATCTCATGTGGGAAACGTTTAATTAACTAATTACTTTTTAAACAACCCCAAAAAGGGAAAAAAGGCATCACCATAGACATACCTAGACCAAATGGATAAAAAATGGTCATCCAAGGGTAACACACGCATGAGGTGGACCATAATCAATCAAACATGCTCAAACATTCTTATATATATTTAATTCTGGTCCTAATCATCATTAGGAAAAAACAAGGGTCAATTACCATTCAAGGCTACACCCTAAACATGGACGAATGACACTATAGCACATATAAAATACTTGAAATTGAAAAAAAGTCATTAGAAAACATATCTCATGATATTATGACTCACCTCATCTAGTGTTGCACTTTAATTCAATCTAGAATGTGGCAAATCTGCAAAATGAGAAAAAAATGCTCAAACTTTGATAACCAAATCAAGAGAAGAATTAAGGAAGAAGGGATTAATAGGAATAGATTACTCACCAATAGGATTCCAATGGATCCAAAGGTGTTCAAATCAGATATCATATGACGAATCAGGAGCCAAACCCTTGTTTGGATATTCCGGGGGTGACCTATGTTGAAAATGAGTCATTTCTTTCCATCTTTAAAAATGATGCTACAACATGACTTAATAACTTTTAGAAAAGTACAGAGTGTATACTTTAAACTACATGAGGTGTCCATACAACGCCTAGCCATACCATCACATGGTCGTGTACTGGGATTACATTGGGTGTAGCTGTCCCTATACGGCATGTACATAAAGGTACATGCTGTGTAGTCCCCAGTAACATTGTGTAATATCCCTACATCCATCAGTTGCCCTATTTTACCCCATTTTATTATATATTAACTGAAAAATAAATATCCTTACCTCAATGTAAGAACCAGGTTTCTAACAAATTTTTTCACTTAATGAAATTCATTCCCAAATTGACCTTCCAAGAGTGATGAATAAATATATGAGAATAACACTAGACACTGTGATCTTACATCGGCCTCCCTCTCCCATGTCTTATCCTACACTCAGCCATGCTACCATAGCACCCATACTAAAGAAACATACTGGCCACATAGAACCCTTGTGCAATGATCCACAATATGAATGAGATGCTACTTAAAGGACGCATCTTCCTACAACTCCACCTCCTTGGGCAGAAAGGTGTGAGACGAGTCCATAATGTAACGTCGCAACTGACAAATGTGGAATATGTCATGCATATCCCTATACCTCTTAGGCAACTGTAATCTATATGCATCTATCCTGACTCTCTCCATAATCTCAAACTGACTGACGTATCTCAATGAAAGATTATCCTCTCTCCTGATCCTCTTGTATACCAACCTTGGTGTGACACATAGGAAAACATGATCCCTGACCTCAAACTCCAAATTTCATCGGTAGTGATCTTTGTATGATTTCTGATGAGATTGTGTAGTATCCATCCACTTTTAAATCAACTGAAACTTCTTAGTGGTCTCCTAGACAAAATGAGGTTCCAGCATCGCTGCCTCCCTTGCCTCCATCCAACACAAGGGTGACCAGCATGGTCTACCATAAAAATCATCATATGGAACCATCTAAATAGAATCCAAGAAGCTATTTTTTAGGGGAACTCAACAGCAGGTTTGTGTGTCTCCCCGGAGCCCCCTAAATCTAGGATTCATGCTTGAAGCATGTCCTCCAGTAGCCAAATCATGCACTCTAACTGGCCATCTGTCTTGGGGTGTTTTGATGTGCTCAAAATCACATGTGCGCTGAAATCCATTTTTATCATTTTCAAAAAACGAGAAGTAAAATGAGTGTCCCTATCTAAAATGATATAACGAGGAAACTCATGTAGTCGTACAATCTCCCAGATTTACAACCTCCCAAGCTCATCAACATTGAATGTTCCCTTAATTGGAAAGAAATGTGAAACCATCGTGAGCCTTACCTCGGGGAGACCTCTGTAAACCCATTATCAAATCAATAGGGACATCATTCCACTTACTCTTAAGAATGGGTAGTTGCTAAAAAGACCTAAATGACTTTGGCATTCCGCCTTCACCTGCTGATAGGTGGACCATCTCATGATAAAATCAACTTAATCTCTCTTCATACTTGGCTAGCAGTACTAATGATATATATCCCTATTAATCTTGGTGACACCAGGATGCACCATCGAAACTAAACTATGAAAATCCCATATCAGATCTTCGTGCATGTCTGTTGAAACCCATACGCAACCCTGTAACCACAGAACCTCATCCTCACCAATGGTCCAACCAAGATGGGGGGTCCACACATGCCATACTCTCTCATAGAACTAGGCCTTTATAATATGATAGTTGTCTCATCATCAATCTCTCCAGTAATGTATAGTTAATAGCCATGGATACAAGGATGGTATGTCCCTGACTGTCCTGAACCTCGATGTGCCTCATCAGCCACTTTATTTCCTTTTTTTGGTGTGTAGGCAATCTCGAATTCGAATGACTAATGGTATTCCACTGACCTTCACTACCTCAGATTTAGATCACGCAGAGTAATGATGTACTTGAAACTTTTGTGGTCTGTTTAAACCACAAAATTCTCCCCCAATAATTAATATCTAAAACAACATAAGGCATGAACAACCCCAGCTAAATCAAGATTGTGTGTCATATAGTTCCACTCATGTGGAATCAACTATCGTGACACTTATGAAATGACTTGCTCCCCCTGCATAAGTACTGCTCCCGGCCCGATACCTAATGTGTTGCAGTACAAAGTGTAACACCTGCCTAACTTTGGAAAAAATTAGAATCAGTGCTGATATTATTCTCTATTTTAGCTTATGAAAGTCTGTATCCCAAGAATCTGACCATTCGTACTTCACAAACTTCTTTGTCAGCCCCCTCATCAGTGTTTCTAATTGTGAGAAATTCTCTATGAAATTCATATAATAACCAGCCAACCCTAGAAAAATACACACATAAAATACGTTATTGGGTTGATCCCCTTTCACTACTTCTATCACTTTATATGGCTCTACTAATTCTCCTGCCTTCGAGATGATGTG
This sequence comes from Viscum album, assembly GCA_963277665.1. NCBI lineage: Eukaryota > Viridiplantae > Streptophyta > Magnoliopsida > Santalales > Viscaceae > Viscum > Viscum album. Next base: position 65,997,686 of record OY728127.1, on the reverse strand, counting down.
ACCTATGAAGTGAATTTGATAAATCCAAAATTTGGACTTTGAGAGCTTAGTATATCAATGATGCTCCCTTAGAGTACTCAAAAACAAACTCAATATGGGCAGAATGGTCATGTATGTTGTGAGAATACACTAAGATATCGTCCAAAAAATCCACCACAAAAGAATCCAATAAAAAATGGAACACTCAGTCCATCAGCGCAATGAAAACTACTATCATGTTCATGAGACCGAACGATATAACCATACCCTCATATAGACCATACTTGTGATAAAACACGGTACGAGGTATGTTTTAAGGTCAAAAACATACCTAGAGATATCGTAACCTTAATTCAATTTTTGAAAACACCCAAGCTTCTTGAATATAATCAAACAGGTCATCTATTTGGGGAAATGGATATTGGTTTTTAATTGTTAGATAGTTTAGTTTCTTATAGTCCACTCATAGTCTGAGGGTACCATCCACCTTTTTCGAAAAAAGGGCCCGCGAACACCACTGATAAGTACTAGGTCAGATAAACCCCTTGGCCTCTAAACCATCTAGTTGGATCTTGATCTCTTGAAGTCGCATCGTATTCATCCTGTAAGGAGGAATTGATATATCTGCAACTCCTAGCACTAGATAGATCATGAACTCCAACTATCTCACCAGAGGTAACCTTGAAAATTCATCCGGGAAGGCATCCATGAAATGATAAAACATTGGAGGTAAATCAATCTGACATGTTCCTTGGTTATCTAGTTATAAACTAGTAATCTATGTTGTCATCCCAATCAACCCACATTTCTTGGGTCTAGCTCAGCTTTCATAGAGATCCCACTCTCCCTTGTATAGAAAAGATATGTGTTATGGTGACTTAAAACTAACCATGCAGTGATAGAAATTGAAAAATGTGTGAAAGGATAATAACCATTCCACTCCAAGTATGACATCAAGGCATGTCATATATAATACATAGAGATCCCAAATGTAGTGACACCCACCAACCTCAAGGGGGAACTCCTTAAAGTGACGCACACCTTCTATACTTGTCCCTAACAGAGTTTCTAGCATCATAACATCATTAGGAGAGAAAACCAAAAACCCAAGGCTATTTATAATAGGAACATATATAAAACTGTGTGAAAACCCTTTATAAAAGAGTGCATAATATGGAATGGAGGAGACTAGAATAGTACCTCTGACATTAGGAATTCTGAGATCCTACTCCTACTGGGTCTGTTGCACTAAAAAATTCTGGCCTTTACCATGGCCCTAAGACACTACCTAACTACTTTGAGCTGACATGCTCTGCTATCGTTGCGATCTTGGGGTCTACCTACCATGGACACGATTACCACCTTAGTCTAAAAAGCCTAATGTATTCCAATTCCCTGAGTGGTGAGAAGCTGGTGACCCTTCTCTTGAATGTTGATTCGATGCAGAACCTCTCTCACTAGATGAAGGTAAAAACACCTAGTAGAAGTGTTGTATATGGCCTATCTTTCTACAAACACGACACTCAACTAGGTCCATCGGAAACTGCGGTCTCATATGCCTAGCTATTTTAAACTGGTAGCACCTCGCTAGGCTACTGGAGAAAACATTATGACCTCTTGTATCACCACAAGAATGCTCTATATGACACTTCTTGCTCCTGGTCGGGACAATACTTGATCTCGATGCCAAACCACCCTGGTTCACAGCTCTATCTTACCACATATTGTTCTCAATAAACAGAGGCTTATTCATGATGGAATATAAATAAGGCAACCTAAAAATGTTCACCTGTGATCGAATGTCATACCTAAGACCATCCTAAAATTGAATATCCCTCGATGTCTCATCACCCATTAGAATAGGTGTGAGTCTCTGAAGCTTAGTGAAGTGGATAGAGTAGTCCATCACTAAAATAGCACCCTAATCCATATTCCTGAACTCCCAGGAACTACCAGCACTCAGTTTCTCATGAAAATAGTATTCATAGAAGTTTGTTTGAAAATATTTTTATGACATGTCTAGATGATGCTCTGTCTAAGTAATAAAATCCCACCACCTCTTGGATATATCACGCAACGTATATGTCATGTGCTTGACCCTCCTCTCATGAGGTTTCTCTAGATGCTCGAAGATCATAAGAATTGTCTCTAGCCATGACTGTATGTACTATAGTCTACCATACCCTGAAAACATAGGTGGATGCTACCACAGGAATACTTGTGTCAGTTCTTCCATAGACGTGGAAGGATGAGGTACTCCCTGGAAGGTCTGTATCAATATCATGATTCATTCAATGAACTTTTCATCTGCACCTGTGTCAGTTATAATATCTAATGCTACAATAGGAACATCTAGAGGATCCTTTGGTAGTATATGGGCTACTACCTTCGGGGTATGGTCATTTTCACTCTCTTGGTGTACTACTAGAGGTCACCCTAGTGGAATTTCTCTGTAATGTCCTGCACATAAACCTCAGTATAATCTTATTAATCAAGGTATAAGGTTAAATAGTGAAAGAACTAAACAAGATAAGAAAAGCCTCAAAATTTTACAAATGTTGAGTACACGGTGTGTAGTGACCACACCAGGTGTTTACATTCAAGCTCTTATATAGGTGTGTACTCCCATCAGCCTAGGCATGCAATCATCCCATGTACATGGAGTTTCATCCCAAGACATGGTTTTTCCCTTTAAAATCTCACATGGGAATGTAAATCTGCCTTTTTGGTCATGTAGAAATACTAGGTATAGTGCATGTTAGGCTGACACATGGCATATACTCAGGTATTCCCTATTGTCCATGTAATTTTACATGGCAAGATACACCTGGATTTTCCTATGTAAAACTAAATGGGGTGTACATAAGGTATAAAATATGTACTGATCAAAACTAAATAACCCGTTTTTTCTCTGACACGGCCGGTGTCACGGTTATATACCAAATGCCTTGTACTCATAGTACATGGAATGTACATGAAATAGTTATTTTCTTCTCGAATAAAAGAACACATGGCATGTGTTCATAGGACCACATGTTGTGTTGTATGGGTTTCCATATAGTAATCCCCCAAAACGTCCCTAGAACCCCCGTATTATAAAATTAAAGCAACAGTGTGACAAATTCCGATCTTGGGGTGGGGGTATACTCACTGTGAATCAAATCTTGGAATCACTTCTAACTCATAATAACAAAACTCATATCCCCTGGCTGAAACACGATCCACCAAATTCCGATCCAAGAGGCCCCATACTTCTCAGGGACCAACGATTGGTGTATATCCAATTCCACTATAACATGTATGAATACAACTAGCACAAAATTAGGGATATCTATCACAATACCTATCACAACAGTATGCAATTAGTAATGCTCTCTAAATGGAATGGAAATAATGCATGGAATGTGAATTCTAACAAGAGCCTATATCATGTATGAGATTGAATACCCTCATCTCATTGGATGGAAGAAAATAGAACCAAAATGATATCAATAATAACAGAACAAAACAAGTGCGCCACCCAATGGTGTAATCGAATCAACATTAATATATCAAAATCCAAAAATTACAATTTCATTCAAGACAATTTGTATTTTCATAATAAACAAGGTAGCTACTCTTAGAAATAGATAATTACCAAATTCTATTTCTTTATGTTGTTACCAAATAGTAAAAAAACTAGAAAAGATAATACCATTGATACCACTTTGTAACATCCCGGATCCAGATGCCACTCAACCGGTCCCTCATACCCAGTTGGTCACATGGCCTAAAGCACATTTCCCCAAACAAAAGAGGCTTCCAACTAGTAGTGAGGACCTAGGGTGTAATAATGGATAAACTATGATCTCATTGGTAGATTGTAACACAACAGAATAAATAATAATACAATAGAGGAACCCATAAATAGCATACATCTAAAATAAATAGCAGAAGTCTGATAAGGTAAATAAAAAAGAATCATTCCATACAGAAGATGATGCAACACATTATTTTATAATAAAATAGCCAAATAGGTACAGTATAGGAATCTACAATTTATGTTCCAAAAGAATAAGAATTAATGTAAACTAAGAATAATCACAAGCCTTAGCTCGGTCCCACATTCTCCAAATCTAAAACAGTATCTCAAGTACTAGTAGAAGGGTGGTTTCCCTCGTCAACACCTGTAACAATATAATCTATATGGGACCAAAATCCTAAACCAAACAAGGTGTGAGAAATAATTACCAGTAGGATACCACCCATTATTTGTCCCTATCTATTAGTGAACATATGCACTAGGTAGTGTACAAAAAGGATAAATAATAAGCTAGGAAGTATTAAAAAGTATATAATTATACAAATCCAATTTTAAATTTTCATTCATTATGTTCAGTTCAACCATTAATTACATTTAATTATATAAGTATCAAGATTTGGTATAATCCTATCAATCCTCATATAAATAATGCTCAAGAAATACATAAAAATGATATCATAAAAAATAAAGTGAAGAATGAATCTAAGCATGTGATTTGTCTTAGAAGACGCATCATAAGTCATTCAATTTCAATATTCAATCCAAAATCTCACATGCTGGTGTAGAAAAACCCCTCCTGCAAACATAACCAAATCCAAGCCCATAGGCATAACAAATAATCTCCCTCAGGCATACATGTCCCTGCCCATAGGTATAAAAAATCCATACCTGCATGCATAGATGTTAACAGGGTAATGCCTGATATATCAGGATTTCAGCATAAAAGACAACACATGTAAATTAAATTATTACATGGTTAACTTAGTAAAAACACACATGGGAATCATAAAAAGAAGCAAAAATCTGAATTAAACTATCACAAGTCTTAAACTATTATACTCCCATGGGAAGTTCATATCACAAGCCTAACATGGAGTCTAACAATTAAAAGGATTAAACAAATGTACTCACATTGGCAGTTTATGTATAATAAGAAATCATATGAATTGAAAAATCATGAGGCATAAGAAAATGTTATCTCACATGGGAAACATTCAATTAAATAATTACATTTTAAACAACCCGAAAAAGGGAAACAAAAGGATGCACGAAGGTATTATAGGACTAATGAAAAAACCATGGTCATTTCAGGGAAACACACCCCTGGGGTGTCCCTTAATCAAACCAAAAAGCTCCAACATGCTTAAATTAGTTTAATTCATGACCAAATTATCATTAGTCAACAATAAGGGCCAATTATAATTCCATATTATGACCTAAACATGGAAAAATGACACTACATCACATATAAACTACGCTACAATGAGAGAGAGGCACAAGACCAACTACCTTGTGCTAGTATGACTCTCCTCATCCAGTGTCGAGCTTCAATTCGACATAGAATTGGGAAGATATAAAAAGAATAAAAATTGCTTATGCTTTGATAACTCAATCGAGAGACAAAATAACGAAGAAAATCCCAAGAGGAATTTATTACTCACAAAGAGGATTCCAAGAGATCCGATGTTTTTCAAATAGGAGATCACATGATAAATCATGATTCAAACCCTCATCTGGAATTTCTAGGTAAATCGTATGTCAAAAATTATTCATTTCTGTCTGCTTGAAAAAACGACGCTACTTCACGACTTAATAAAAAAATTACATGGCTTGTACTTGAGACTACAAACCATGTTCATAAAACTCTTGGGCATACCATCACTTGGATGTGTACTGGGATTACATGGTGTGAATTCCTCAGTCACATCATGTAATAGGCCTATATCCAGCCCTTGACTATTTCCTCCCATTTTCTTATGTATAAACTGAAAAGGAATGTTTTCTACCTCAATGGAAGAACTGTGTTCTTACACATCACATAATTAAGTAACATAATAAACTGAACATGGAAGAATAAAAATCATAGATCCAAAATAATTCTAAAGTATAACAATTCAAAAAGAAAAATTTCTACATAATATACATGACCCACAATCACTACAAATATCACAAGTTGACCATACAAAGCAATCAAAACCCAAGACCATGAATAAGAAAATTCTAGGGACCTAAAGTGAAACCACAAAATATTTCAAACACTAGATGGGATATTTATGGTGACATCAAGAAACACCTAGTATTATTTCACTAAAGTGTCTATGTATTTATTTTATAAATTTAATTTATTATATCTAGTTTCAAATATTATATAAAATATTTTTTTATAGTATATAACTTTCAAAACAAAGTTTAAGAAATTAATTATTTGTAAAACAATCTATTTATCTTCTTTAAAAAAGAAAAGGAAAAAAATTACATTTTAATAAAATATTTAAATCAATACAATTTAAATGGAAAAAGTTGCTTTGAAAATAATTATATAAAATATTTTACACCATACAAGTAACTCTTTTTAATTTGAAACACCCATTTCCTAAAAGGTTTCAAAAAAACCATTTTGAAAATCCACTCATGTCACAAAAATAAATAAAAAATCAAGAAGAAACATATGATTAAATAATGAAAATAATCAAGTGTAAGTAAACAATCAATGTTCCTATAAGAAATTAAACTGAGGAATAGAAAATAATTGTAACATTTTTCTTGTTTATCAAAACATCGAATCAAAGAGTGTGTGTCACATGATCTCGACTAAGCCCATATGAGAGATATTGATAAACATAAAAAAATATAGAGAATCCTATTACCCTATATTCCATACTATACACAAGACCCTTGCCTAACATAATGATTTTCCAATTGGAAAAACTCCCTATATTGTCTGATTACGAACTTGAGGATACACTTGTAGTGTATGATTAACTAGTGTGTTATAAGAAAATATTTCCCATATAGCGACATCTTCTTCGATCATTAAAATGATGTAAGGCTGAGAAAACAAATGACATATACAATTATTATAAAGTATAAAAAATATTATCACCCATTCCTCTTACACTCTCTTAATAAATAACACTTGATATCTTCTACGTAGTCTCCACAAATATCAAATGGAACTGATAAAGGGAAACAAATGAAAGAGACACAGGGAAAGTCTCACACACACTACCCATATTTAGTGTAATAACCTATTAATTTGTTTTATAAATTTAAATATATTAAATTGTAAAAAATAATAAATAATATTTAGGTTCCTTATAAATGAGACTTAATTTTTAAAAAAATTATAATTAAGGTTTGGTATTTTTCTGAGTAGTAATATTTAATTAAAATTTCAAATTAATATATTTATTTAAAATAAATTTTATTTTCATAAAATGTATTTATAAAAAAAAATATTTCTTTCATATGATTTTTGGATAATTTTAAGAGACCTCAGTCAATTTTTGAATGTAATATAAAATCAATTTTATATTTAAAATATGTATTTTTCAAGTAAATAATGATTTTATTTAAAAATTAAATTCCAATTATTTAGAAAATTATTTTTATAAAAAGGATTACATTTTTGTATTATACATATCAGAAAATGGTTATTGTGAATTTTTGGTATTCTTTTAAAATACTTGAGTTTTTATGAATAATGAAATTCGATAATTTAAAAAATATGCTAAATAAATCAATTTCCACATCACTCTTCAGTAATGGAAGATGTAAATGGGCATTGGTTCGATATTAGAGCCACTTATTACTATTTTTGGTCACAAGAATAAATTCTATTGCTTTTCTTGATAAAAATTATAAAATAATGAATCCAATATTGAGAAATCGCCCCTCTCCGACACTATAAAACCTACCACTTTCTCCCTCTTCTCTTCACTCCTATAAGCCTTAAAGCTTATAAAAGTTCAAAAAAAATACTCTCTCCTAGTCCCTCACCATATCCAAAATTCCTTGGTTTTTTCAAAAGAACAATACCATTTCCATTGAGGTTTTTCTCAAAAATGTTATTTCAAGATGTAAATCCTTTTCCATTTTTATTTATTGTTATTTCAATTTCATTTCTTTTCAATTATCTCCTCAAATAACCTATAAAAATGATCACGTTAACACTATAATCATATATTTACTAGAATTATATCTTTTTAATGGAAGATATATCATAAATCTCTTTACCCTCTATTTTATTTTAAAAATGAAATCGTTGTCCGGGAGGTGTCGATTTAGAACATTAGTGGCCGATGAAGTTTCATTCATCAAATTATTCTTCAAAGACATTCATGAATCTATTTTAATGGATTAGAAATAATGTCAAATTTATAATATAAACCATTTTATGTTCAGGATGTAACATTTTTACTTAATAATAAACATACAAACAAAATGAGTTCAATTATATAGAATTATATCCATTCCACATGAACTTCTATACTCATACAAAAGTATGCCAATCATGAAAACCAAGAAAAAACGCTCTCAAATGATAAATTTGTATTCTATAACTCATCCAAAAAGACATAAATGAAATTAATGAAATTATAATAAATAAAATTCATTTAAATAAAGTTCTTAATTAATTAATTAATGGGTTTAATTGGATTTATCAAGAGAATATGATCAAGTGAAGAACACATTCAGGCATAATCTTGGTAAGGGGTCTCATATAACTTTTTTACATGAGATTATTATTTTTTTCCCCATATTTTTTATATGTGGTGTATGAAGGATGAAAATTTATATATAATATAATTATTCTATTAATATTAATGGTATTCAATGATCCATTTTATGGTTATTAATTATTGGTCATGCGATTCAATTATTTAATATGTGGTAAGGGGCTTTATTTCAATTTCATTTTATTTGAGTCTTACTTGGTATTGTGCAACTAATAATTTTTATGTTTTGTGTATACTTATCCATTTTTATAATATTTTATTTGAAAAAAAATCCTGTTAAATATCCATATTCTTGTATAATGGTTATTATTATTTTCTTAGCTATGTACCCTTTTACATATGATATTTATTATGAATGTTGTCTTAACTGTGGAAATATTGATGAATATGTATCCTATTCCCACTATAGAAATTATTAATGAATATTGTTCTAGATTTAAATATATCTTTTTATAATAACTATTTGGACTTACAGTTATGTGTGGGTCCCACTATTTCCCCTTGATGTGTTGACATGTCTCATGAGAGAAAACAGTTGGTGATAGACCCTTCAAGTGTTTTCGAAAAACCAAATCATGTGGGTTTCAGCACATATACTTAAACTATCTCGATGGTATGATGGTTTTTGTGAAAGATGCAAGATCTGAAAATAATAAGCATTATTTGTATTCATAACTCAATTATTACATTCAATTATGTTTTCTTCATGACAAAATCTATAGATACATTTTCATTTTCAGTTTATTGAAGGCATATGTTTTTCAATTATTCACCATGAAATATTTATTATGTCTAATTTATTGTGATTAAATTATTATTGTTTCATGCTTCTAGTATATGCAACCCTTACTGAGAATTTGAGCACACCCCATTTATTTGTTTTCTATCCCTAGGTTATGAAGAAGGGATCATTTATTGAGTTTTCAAAGATGCCGATTATTAGATTTTGTTATGTATTATATGTTTTTTTCTTCTCCAAATGTAAAGTGGATTCCATATATGTATCTTGTTTCTTGAAGAATACTAAACTGATCAATCATTTGGGATTTGATTTCTTGTAATCATGCCAATTTAATGAAATAACGAACCCGCTCTGAGTTTCTCGAGTCGAGTCATTAAAGTTGGTATAAGAGAAAGTTTAGTAGAAACCTTTGGAACTAGATTTAGAAAATTAATATTAAAAAAAACCCCTATGATAGAATTTGAGGATAAGCATACAAGAACATCCTAGAATTTAGGTATGGTACTTATTTTTTTGGTTCTTCCTAGTAAATATATCCCTATCTGGATACAAAAAATGGATGTGGTTTGGACATAGATGTACCTAGTGGTAACTACTCTGACATGATGTTACGATCTTGACTCAGGGTAACCAGTACATTAAAACAGGACATACTACACACCTAGTTTGAAACTCTTAAGAGATATTATTAGGATAATTCATCTTTTTCTTCCATACCATTATGCAGGATTTATGCTTCCAAAGTAACCAATGTATATGGTTATAGGATTTACAATGCATAAATTTATGTTATGTTCTATACCATGTTTATAGTTATAGAATTTTCATAATATTATGAGGAAATCTAGTATATGGAAGTTTTTAGAAATGGAACATAGCATAAGGAATGAGAACTCCACCAATGCACATGATGAAAAGAGTAATAAGGATCATATCATTGGCAATCTTAAGCCAAAATTTAGATGGGAAATAATCTCTAAGGTATCCTCATTATAAGAGGAAATAGTATCAAGTGTTAACAATATATATAAATAATTCTCCAAGTCCTATGGATTTCAAGAGAAGAAATAGAATAAAATTGTGGATGAGAAAAAGATAGAAAAAGGGAGGAAGATAATGCATGGGTTTCCCACAAGTGAAAACTGTGGAATGAATCATGCTGGAAAATTCTTGAAGGGAATAGGAGTTTTTTAATAGCACGGAGAAAAAAAGACACCATTTTCATGATTTCTTGGGTATGAAAAATGTTTCCCACGTAAAATGCTTCAATTATGAGGAGGTAGGAAACTGTGAGAATCAATGTCCCAACCATCAACGAAATATACCCAAAATAATGCAATTGGATAATAATAAAGTTATTCTACTACCAATTATGATGAGGAATACTCAATATGTTTATTTTGGAATTTTTTTCATTTGAACATTTTATCAGAATTCTAATGGTTATAAAAATTATGGAATATATGAGACTTAAATTGCATTACTTTTTCATTAAGGATTTGAGACCATATGTTGAATGGTATAAAGATAAGATATTCAGTAGAAATTAATTTTTTTGGAGAAAACATGATTGAGAAAGACAACCCTTAATATATTTATGATTTTAATATAATGATGAATAAATGACTAATTAGGATAAGTACTGAATATATTGGAACTAAATATTGAATTGTCGACAAGAGGTCTATTCTTTCCTCGATGGAGTTTAAAACACTTTTGGATTTAGGGAATATATCCAATTACATGTATCTTATATAAGGAATATGGAAGAATGAAGGTTTATATTGAGTTTTTATGATAATTTTGGGTATTACCATATTTAAATAGGATAGATGATGAAGTTATTAATACATTTGGAATGTGAAAATTTAAATAGGCTTTATATTGATTATGAGATAATGATTTGTTCATCTTAGAAATTTAGTGACCTTCTTTCTTAAGTGGTGGATCAATTTTTTTGATGTTTTAACCATTTATGAATAGTATAAGTTGATCATTGTATGTGGTTTTATAGTTTAATGTATTAGTTCACTACATGACACAACACGTGCTAAGAGATGTTGTATAGATAGTTTAAGGAAAATTCAAAGGATAATATTGTGTTTATGGAATAGAAACATATATTTATACTCTTATAGAGTGGAATAATTTCTGACCTCAAGGAAAATAGTACTAAATAAAAAAAATCCCTATTATCATAAAATTTTATAGTATCAGTATTTTTTTTGTTATAGAAGTTTATAGTTGTTTAGTAATCTACTTTTATCTAAGCAAGTTCACTATCACTTTCCATCAGAAATTCAATGTTTTTTTATTTTCCTATGTCCATATTTTTACTTCCAACTAATGTCACCCCATTTGAAAGAAAAATTTATGGGGTGACCACCTCATTTCCCTTACCATATTTTAAGAGGATATTTTATTAACCCTATTTCTAATGTGGGGATCCCACAAGCAAATTTTCAAGTATGAACCTTTAACTTTAAAAGTTCAATTTTGAATTTTGAGGATGCAATTTTGTCGAGGGGGGGGGGGATAATGTAACAGCTTAGTAATTTGTTTTATAATTTTAAATACATTTCGTTTTGAAAAAAAATAAAACTAAGAATTTTAATTAATTATAATACTTATAAATAAATATAATTTATAAGATTAAAATTAATTAATTAATTAATGTTCCTAAAATACAAATTATATGTTACAACTTTATTTTGTGTGAAAGAACATTTTAATATTAAAATATGTATTTGATTCATTTTTATCAATAGATTCTTTAATTATATATTTTAATGAATAATATATATATTTTCTATTGTAATTATTTTGAAAAATAAAAAATTATGTTACGAATGTATCCACTATTAATATGACACCCAATGATTTTTTGTTATATTTCTTTATAAATTATTTCAATTCACGAGATAGATCATATGCATATAACACTGAGTCTGCGTGAAACAAATCTTTGTTATATTTATAACCTAGCCATTAAACATAATTTTTCCTCTTTTGAAATTTTTATTTTGAAACATAGACATACACTATTGTGATTAGTAAGTTTTATATAGTCCAATAAGATCACAAAAAAATTTGGTAAATAGTAACCTGACCCTTATAAATAGTAATATACCCTTATGAATAGTAATGTACCCTTATTAATTGTAATTTTACCTTTATGAATATTAATATGACCCTTATTAATAGTAAAATCACCTATGAATAAATAAAAAAATTTAGAAACGTTAAAAATGAAAGTGAATATTTTAAAAATTAAAAATTAAGTTTTTGTATTTTTTGTGAGTAATAAATATTTAAATACAATTTTAAATTAATAAAATTATTGAAAATAAAAATAATTTCAAAAAATTTATTTTTATATCAATATTTTTTTGTCCTATGATTTTAGGATAATTTTATGTGACCTTATTTAATTTTTGAATGTATTATACGATCGGTTTTAAATTTAAAATCAGTATTTTTCAAATAAATAATGATTTTACATAAAATTTAAATTTAACATATTTGGAAAATTATTGTGATAAAATTGAGTCCATTTTTGGATTATACGTGTCGAAAAAGTGTTAGGGTGAATTTTTGGTATTTTATGAAATACTTGAATTTTTTGTGAATAGTCAAATTCGATAATATACAAAATATGCAAAATAAATGAATTTATATTCCATTCATGATTCATGACTGATTTAAATGGCCATTGGTTCAATATAAAATGAACTTATTACTGTTTTTGTCAAAATAATCTATACTATTTCTTTTCTGGAGAAAAATAATAAAATAATGAATAAAATATAGAGAAATCACCTCCCCTCCACTATAAAACCCCCCTCACCCCCTCCTCTCTTCACTCCTCTAAGACGTTATTCTTCTCCAATTTTTTTACCAAATATACTATTATATTTCCTTACCATGTCTATTAGACTTTGGTATTTCCATAAGACCAATACACTTTCCCATAAAGAGGTTCTCAAGGTGGTTATTTCAAGAGGTAAATCCTCTTCCTTTTTCATTTAATTTCATTTCAATTTATATTTTCTTCTTATTATATTCTCACTCCCTATTTCCGAATGATCATGAAAACTCCATTATAATATATATACTATAATTATATCTTGTTAATTGTGGAAAAATCATCAATCTCTTTACTCTCCCTCTTTTATTTTATAAATGAAATCATCATCTCATAGGTGCCAATTTACAACCTTCATGGACGAAGAAGTTTCATTTTTCAAAATCTTCTACAAAAATGTTCATGAAACTATATTAATGGTTGATAAATATTGTAAAATTTATTATAAAAACCTTTTTATTTTATTTTTAATTAACGTATTTACATAATATGAAACCATATAACAAAATGAGTTAGTTATGATCAATAACCGCCGTAATAATCTAAACTACTATCACTAAATGACTCATCAAATAATTAATCAGAATACCATGGGACCAAATGATATATATAAACTTTTAAAGTTCTATATTTTAATCAATAATATATAAATTCAATTATATATAATTTTATCCATTCCACATGAAGTTATATACTCATACCCAAGTATGATGATCATGAAAACCAAGGAAACAAAAGATCTCAAATGATAAATTTATATCATATAACTCATCCAAAAAGCCATAAATTGACATAATAAAATTATACTAAATAAAATACATGTATAAAAGGTTATTAATTGATTGATTTATATATTTAATCTGATTATTCCGGAAATTAAGATCAATTGAAGAACATATTCGGGCATAAGGTAAGGTGTTTCTAATTTCACTTTTATTTCCATTAGTCTTCCATAATTTTCCATATCTTTCTTGAATGGGTTGTATGTATGATTACAATTGATATATAATATCATTATTATCTTTATATTCCTAATATTCAATTATCCATTTTATTATTATTAAATTTTTTCATGCGATTTGATTGATGATGATGTGGTGAGGGACTTCATATCAATTTCCATTTCTTTGAGACTTACATTGTATTTTGCACCTAATAATTTTTATGTGGTGTATCTACAACACCATAGAGATAATTTCTCATTTTAAAATACATTCCCATTAAATATAAATATTATTGTGTAATGGATATGATAGTTTTTTTAGTTGTGTAATATTTTACAAACGGTGTTTATTTTGAATGTTATTTTATCTTTGGAAATATTGATGAATCTGTATCCTATAATAAATACATAAATTGTTAAGGAATATTGTTCTATAATTAAATCTTTCTTTTTATAATAATTATTTTGACTTTTAGGGATGGTTGGGGCCTTTTATATCCCCTTGATACAATGACAGGTCTAATGAGATAAAACAATTAGCGAAAGTCCATTTGAGTTTGTTTTTTAAACATAATCAGATGAGTTTATACCCATAGAATTAAATTGTCTTGATGGTATTATGGATCATGTTCCAGATACATTATGTAAAAATAATAATAATTCTATATATTCAGAATTAAATTTGTACTTTCTAGTAGGTTTTCACTATTACAAAATATTTGGATGCATTTTCATTCTCAGTTTATTGATGGAGTGTGTTTTTCAATTATTCACCATGACATATTGATTATGTGTAATTGATTTTGATTAATTATATTTGTGTTTCATGATTCCACTATATGTAACCCTTGATAAAAATTTCAGGGAACCAATTTCATTTGTTTTCCTTTCCAAGGTTATGAAGTAGGAATCAATTATTGAGTTTTCAGGGATACAAATTATTAGATTTTGTTATGTATTATATATTGTTTTCTTCTCCCAATGTAAAATGGGTTCCATGTATGTATCTAGATACTTAAATATGACTAAAATTATCAGTCCTTCATTATTTGA
The DNA here is from genome assembly GCA_963277665.1 of Viscum album. Taxonomy (NCBI): domain Eukaryota; kingdom Viridiplantae; phylum Streptophyta; class Magnoliopsida; order Santalales; family Viscaceae; genus Viscum; species Viscum album. Next base: position 65,982,563 of record OY728127.1, on the reverse strand, counting down.
TTCTTTGCAATCATGCCAATGTAAGAAAATAATCTTCCGGCTCTTGGTTTCTAGGGTCAGGGAGTTACATTTAGAATATAATTCCCAGAACCACATTCCCTTTTTCAGTGCTAAAAATAGTATATTTGAAACAATGTGAGATGATTAGAGAAAAGATTTCATATATTTTACATTTTATTGACCACATAAACCATACAACTCAGAATAATCTAAAAATACCATGAATGGTAGATTTATTGTCTTTGTGAACTATATATACACACAAACACAATTATTTGTAGAATATTTGAAAACATTTCTCCATAAATGAGCCAAAATAGACACACCTAAATACTTATCATAAGTTATGATCCATTTCTGACTAAGGGAATAGAATAATTATAAAGGGATATCTCAAACACTCAGAAAGGGAAAACTTAACAACATGTAATCATTTTTCAGATGATAATAATATAAGAAAATATGAGAAGAGTAAGAATATCATATTAAAATAACATTGGATAAAAAGTGTTATCAATATTTCAAAAAATTAAACATGAAATGAAAATAAAAAAAAAAATATACTATGTAATATATGTTTTTTATTAATAGAAACAAAGCATGAGGGAATGATTTCATAGGTTCATTGAATCATATATATTTAGTGAAAACAAAGAATATTACATAACAAGAATAATCCAATGATCACTACCAACATTATCACAGTGGATAAATCCCCAAAGTGAATTATCTTGAAACCCCATTCCTAAAAAAATAGTTGATAGAGTCCCATATTGGAGTTATGTCAATCCATATTCTATTACATATTATATCATTTGATGTAAATTTTTACACCATACATTGGAGGGATATATACTTATGGTCCCTCGAATCACAAAATAAAAATCATAATCTGTATATGGATATGTGTGCCAAATGTGGAAAATAATCATTCATAAAGAATAATTATTATTGGAACCATGAGAAAAATGTGGTTTTTATAATCCAATCTAAAATCATAAATAATGGCTATATCATGTGGATTCCCAATAGAAGAGGGAATTAAATCATTTTTTTCATTCATGTACCAGTAATGAATCAAATTTATTGAACATGGAGTTATAATGTAGATATATTCATAAGAATTATTATAAATTAATATGTAAAAACAAACCACCTCAGTGATTATTTATTAAATGGGTAAGGTATGTTTTAGATTGGGATATTATAGTTAATTTTTTTTCATCGGTGGTATCTCACATGAAAAAATGAATTTTTAATTTCACTTTAATCAAATTCATATAAAATAGAGATTTATGAAGGGATCATAAAAAATGTAGAATTAACAATAAATAAAGGATAGTTAATCTTAGTATATACATATAGAACATAAATAAATAATATTTATGAAACAAATCAAATGAAAAAATCAAGAAAAGAATACAAAGAAACGACATACCAAACCCAAAAGTAATAAGGGTAATTTAGATTATCACTTTTTTATTTTTTAAAATGCCAATGTTGAAAGAAAAATCATTAAATATAATGATAAAATTATATTTTAAATAGTAGTATGGAAAAATATGAGGATTTGAGGAGATTAAACATTTTTGGATTCACAAATATGAAATGATAACATTTTCACAAAGTGAAAATATGATCATGGATGAGAAAAGATACCTTATAATGAAACAATAATAACTAAAATAATTTCATTGATTTTAGGAAGAAATTAAAAATCAATGAAGTCTTTACATCAAGGAAGTAATTCCCCCAATGAAAAAAGTGTCTTTCCAATATAGAATAGGAAAATTTAAGGAGGGAATATAGATTATAGTAGCTAATAAAGATTTATCAAGTCCCCAATGGAAATAATGTTGAGCCATCAAGAAGATTATGAATTCATTACAATTTCATGCATTTAAATGAATGAAATTAATTGAGGAAAATTATTTTAATAAAAATAATCTCCAATCATTGAATGAGAAAAAAAATATTGACATTTATGGTGGAATAAACCAACAATAGAAGTATATTGTGTTGTTTAAAAACTAAGATGACAAAACACTTAACTTTGGTGATAATTTATTATATGTGTGTCCCTATCAACTATAATAAATAAATTTTGTTCTTTAAAAACATTATTGAAATATTTTTCTACTGTATTGTATTTTTTATTTCTATTTGTTAGCATGTGTAATTAATTTATTAAATAATTATTTCTAATTCCAGTTACATAAGTTCGTTTAGTGAATTTGTATGAAACATAATCTGTATTATGACTTGGAAAAAAGTGTTATAAAATAGTTTAACAATTTCCATAATTTTATATATTTAATAATTTTATTATTATATTAGCATTAAAATTTTATAGTTTCAAAGGTGTTCCCAAAATTGTCTCAAATAAATAAGGGTTCTTCGATACGTTCATTTATGGAAGGCTAGTTCACTATGAAAATTTACTCATAATATCACATATAGAGTGTTAAATATTACCATTTGATAATAATAATAATATAATAAATATATTTCATACTAATTAAATATAGTTTTAATTTTGGACATGTTATTAGGTAATGGGAAAATGAAATACGTCATTCTATGGTTGCAGTTTCCCGTAGGTACCCAAATGACACACTCATTTTTTATCGAATTATAGAGGGGGTTTAAATGTAGAATAATAATAATCTAATAATAATAATAATAATTTTATTATTATTATATTTTTTTAATAAATAATTCTTTTTTACCATCAATGTAATATGGTTGAGAAAAATAGAAATATACATTCATGGATGTGTTATTCCTGAAAAATGTATGAAGATGAATTCATTTTTAAATTTTTTTGGTTGTCATTTGGAGATGTGATATTCCATTACTATAATAAAATTATTCATAATAATAAAATTAATTTCATCATAATTTCAATGATAGAAGATATTTTATAGGTTTTAATAAAAAGGACAATGAGAGCTCAGTTTAGAGAAACTTCTTTTCCTTCGGTTGTCTCCCATAGGTACCACCTAAAGCTCATTAGCTATTTTTTGGATATAAAAAGGATTATATATATTTGGGGATGGAGTTTGTTTTGTTTATAATATTTTTTATTTATAAATATTTTCAATGGGAAAATAAATGTTTTTAAGTGGTCGCTTCTATAAGTGTATAAAATGGTACTTTTATAAATACTAATTTTATTTTCAATGTTATGCGGACATGATTTAAGTTTTCAAGTCTCAAAAATTGAAAATAATTGAATTGGATGTGAGTTCAGGTCATGAATTCATCCACCATTAATTTTTCCCTTATTTTAAACATGTTTTAATCATTAACCATTTGGTTATCCACTTTTACCATTTTGTTTGTTTACTATAGGAACTTGTTTTTAACAAAATAAATAATACTTTATTAAAAATAGAAGGTGGATAATATTACTAGTTTGATATTTTTTAAAAATTATTTTAATAAATTAATAAAGTAATTTAATTTATAAAAAAATTAATTTTAAATTAAATCGTTTCTTATATTGTAAAATTGTTTTTATAGGAAAAATGTTTTTTGACAATTAAGTTGTTTTAATATTATTTAATATTTCTATACAATTTAATTATTTTTAATATTATATATATATATATATATGTTTAAAAATTATACTAAAATAAATTTTATTATAGATTAATTAATATCATTATATATAAATTACCAAATAAAAAACAATCCATTATTTGAAAATAATAGCATTACCATTATAATGGTAATTTAAATTAATCCAAACAATATTGTTTTTCTGAATAATAAAGAGATTGTAAATATTAGATAGTATAATTATTTTTATCTTAAAATTGAAATATATAGTTTCAGAGTTAATATCAATATGTTATGAAAACTGATGTTTAATATAAACTAATATAAACCTTCTATAGAAAAATATTACATAGGTTTAAAAAAATTTAAACACGGGTTTTATAGTTTAAAAATAGTATTTATTAATGAAATAATTCAATTTAAAAATAATTATTTTTATATATTTTTTTCAAATACATTAAATTCATTCTTGTATAATGATAATGCCATATATTGATGTTATTAGCAAAATTAGTATTTTTCACTATTCAAATTTAAAGAAAATTATTTTAGAAAAATACCAAACATTTTTCCGATATTATATTGATGTTATGAATTCAAATTTGACGATAATTATTTCAAATTAAAATTCAATTTTTTTTATAAAAATATTCAATATTTATAAGAAAATTTCTTTTATAAAAAATTTCCCCTTAAAACATGAATTGCTCTTAATACTATTTTTGTATGAATTTTAAATTTATTGAAATATTTTTTTTACTAATTATTTTATAATTACTAAAATTCCTCAATATTTTTTTAAAATATGTCGTCTCTAAAATTAGTTAGTGTTTTGTGCAAGACTGTCCATTGAAGATATTTGGTTTTAAAGGAGAAATCTAATTTTAAATATTGAGATGTTACGTTATCCCCCATAAATAAATTGAATCACAATATATTTAATTAACACATAAAAATGAAAATATAGAAGTATGTATATAAAATATACATGGCTAATAATATAATTCCTAGAGAAATATCATCCATAAAATCATATATCTCTTTCTATTAGAATTTGACAATCCTAATTTTATGTTTTTCTAAAATCATTTAAAGGAATAGTGTTATTTTATTTGGTATCAAGGAAGACATTATATAATTTCATAATATAAGGTGTAAAAAATCATCATTATAATTATAAAATATCATTAGTTAATGTGAACTGTAATCTCTTTATTCTAAATAATTTTTCCTCGATATGAAGAGATAAAATCCATATCTAAAAAATGAATAAACTTTATTTGATGGAAGAATAATTCAATTTTAACAAGGTTCGTAAATAGTTCTATTGAGGTATACTATCAAATCTATGGAGGTTACGAGAGTTTCTAAGGCAATTTTGGAGCCCATATGTCTGAAAAGGGGAAAGTAGGTTGGGCCTCACAGTTTGTCTGCAACCACGCGACCCAGGCGCACGGTCATAAGGATGCTATAGTGGGGGTCTAGTGCCCATTGACACGTTCTACACATAGTTAGTGAAACCATGAATAGAGGTCATGCAGTGTACCCTATGAGGTGGTGATATACGTATGATGTGCACAGGGTTTGGCCAAATCATGCGCATTAACTTTGCATGCTCAGTTTTGAGGAAAAATTACAATTTCCCCCTCTCCCCTCTTCAGTACTAATTTCCCTTTTTATTCTCCTTTCTACAGAAAAATCCCATAATCCTCTTCCTCGAGCTCCCAATCCATCTTCATCTTGGTTTCTTGCTACTCCACTTTCTGTTGACTAATTCTTGACCCATGAGAATCTTTGGATATGTCAAGGTAAGTGTAAGCGCACATTCTCTTCCTTCCTCATTAAATTTCTCCACCTATTTCACTATTTTGATGTAAGATAATTCACCCCATTTTCAGGGTGTTGGATAGAAACTCAAATCTACTATATCCTACTCTGAATCAGAGGTCTATACTCAGTGGGAAATCATCTTCGACCCTAAGGTAAGTGGTCACATAGTTTTTCAATTGAGTTTTGGCCCTTTCGTAATTAATCTTGTTGTGTTGTGAGATGACCTTTATTGAGATCCCATGTTTTTTATTACTCTATATATAATTTAACCTAGTGTGATGGAATAGTTTAATTGATGAATTTTTTGGGATTTTTATACCACCGTTTCTTTTTTTTTGAATTCCCAAGGGAGGTTTTACCAAAATGGGACATTTTAGGACAATTTCCCCAAATAATAAATTATAGTTTATGCTTCTAGTATTGTTTCTAAATTGAACTGACTTTTATCCCATGTGTATTTTACTCAACCAAAGACACTCCATGGATGTTTGTACTTCTTACACTTGGAATTTCCAAATTTTCCCTATCACTATTCGACATGACCATTTCCCTTGGCTTGTGCCCCCATTGAAATGGTTGGCCTACTTAAGAAATTTTATGGGTAGACCATGTAGGATGGCTAAGATGAGATGTCCTAGATAAACTAAAATGAAATTCCCTAAATGGAATGGTTATAAAGCATTAAATTACCTTTCCTTGTTAGGGGATTACTATAATTTCATTTCTTAATTGGTTTGCCTATTAAATTTTGAAATGATGCAAGATGGTTTTCCTTACATTATATAGTGTAAATACTTATGAAATTGTAATGATTATGGCTTAAAATGTGAATGTGTGGATGGGATTCATTCATACCCCATACCAGTTGTGAAATGCATGGGTAAGAGGAATGTTTAACCCATTCCATTGATAACCTCTATATATATATGGGAAGGTAGCATTCTTACCATGTTCTAATTATAACCAATGTAAGTATGAGAGGCCTTATAACCCCATTCCAGTAATTTCTATGGGTGGTAGGAATTCTTACCTAATTCCAGTGATGATACATATATATATATGTATATATAGATATATATGTATGTATATATATATATACAAGAGGCATTCTTACCTTGTTCCATTGATAACCTATATATATATATATACCTCGTGACTTATTCATGGAGGATAGAATTGATCGGAAGTAGGTAGACCCGCCAAGTGTCATTTGGGAACCTAAGATGAAAGTAAATTGCTTATTCAATATTGTTTTACTTTCCTTATATTAGTTGGAGTTTGTTTTCTAATGAGTGTCACTCGGATTACACATAGACACTGTTGGTGGTGGCATACTAAGATTTATCGCACACCCAACTCAAGCCATCATTGGCAACCGAGCAGACTTTTTCTTATAGGTATTGATAGAGGTAAGCAAAACTATTATGGTTGTTGATTCTTTCTTTTAGTTGGAGCTTAGGAATATAGGACCAGGCTTAGGCTTCAGATGTTATGGTGCAGTTTTGGGATATGGTTTATTTTTAACTTTTATTTGTATTCCTATTTCTTGTTTCTTATTCCAATTTTTTACTAACATTCTACGCATGTATATCTATATTAGACACTTCTAAGAAGGCTTTTGATATATTATTAATTATTCGGTTGTTTACTTCATCTACCTACATGTTGATGTTTTTGATAATGTTTGTTGTTGTTACATCTAATGTGTGATCTAACATGGGGGGTATAGTATCCCCACTGATTTACCTTCACACCTCTACTAATAGTTTGAATCCCCTAGCTTAATGGGGCATGTTCCAAGGTTCATGTATTGAACTGGACTTGGGGAAAAGGTTATGTGGTAGTCGGGTCTAGGATGTCAAAAATTTATATTAGAGGGGTTACTTTATTTCTATACTATTTGGGAATAATAGATTACAAATTGGGAATGCTTGGGAATTGGTCATAAGCTATGCTTGGGTGTCGTGAACCCATGTATATGGTATGGACCATGTTTCATGAATTATATATGTCATTGATTCTGCAATTACTATTGATACCTTCTCAACACTTGTTTGTTAACATGTTTTGAAATTTTATTGATATTTATGATGTTGGAATTATGATTTCATTTTTTGACCTGATGAAATGAGGGTGATGTGTAGAACATGTATCATGATAATAAAAATATGAATATGCCATTAATTTTTTCATGACACATTTAAATTTTAAGAAAGCATTTCTCATTTCAAGTTTGTGTGCCCTGATCCATATATACAATTGTACTAACACCTTTCTTTAAGATTTGGATCATTCTATGCTAAGAGTATAGTGGGTGCCACTCTTTGATTCATAAGGTGTATGGGAACTTATAGATCAGAAAATTGAATTCCAACTAGGTCAACCATTTAAGTAGTGATATAATTACATGGATAAGCACAATTTAAATGAAAATAAAATCCCTGTGAGTGTCAAATTTTGACTCGGATGGTGTATTCTCCCTTATGGACTGGAAAATGACATATCATTGGATTTATCTTGTCGAAATTAATTATAACGAGAGAAAAAACTTTTTTAACATGCCTAGCTTATGGATTTGAACATAAACTGACCTTAGAAGTGGGTAGTGAAAGTTTATTCATTCTTATAGCATGTCATGGTCTATGCTAACAACTGGTATAGGCTTTTGAAGTAGGCATAGAGGCATTTTTGTTTTTATAGGAAGGATGTAGGACCCATCCAAGTTTCTTGAATTAAATCCCCTAAAGTGCTTAAATCCCTTATAAGATGTTCATTTGACATTATTGCATTATGCTGTTGTAATGTCCTCGAGTTGTGCATCATGAAGGCAGTGACAATCATGATCCTGAGGTGGTGTGCCTTGAGCCACAAACTATTCTTCTAACTGAGACACATATGGTTTCTCAACTTTTTCCTGACATGAGTGCTGCCACACAGTTTTGAGAGGGTTTCTTGCGTGTGATGAAAAATAAACAAGGAAGAGCGATACCTTCCCTAAGCATGACACATTTGACTCACTAGTTTCAGTAGCAACATCCTCTTAATTTCCCAGTGAATAGATGACCACATGATGTAGAGTCAAGGATCAAGGTGATACTTTCTATCTTTGAGCACCTATAGATGCCTCTAGAGAGGATCATCAAGGTAGATGCATACATGCTATTCGACTCAGCCAAGAGTTAGTGGGATTTCATCACCCAGGTAGGCCAACATCAAGAGATGGTTTGAGATGTATTCTATACTATCTTCTATGACTACTTCTATCCCTAGTCTCTAAGGGCTGAACGAGCTATAGGGTTTATGAATCTATAGAAGGGGACCATGTCAGTTATGTATTACTCATCCTACTTCACTAATCTTCAACGTTTTCCCCCTTCTCTAGATACTGATGATCAGATGGTTGATAGGTGATTTGAGTATGGGTTGGGTTATGCCATATGGTTATAAGTCAATGTTATTAGGTTCACTACTATTTAAGAAATCATCAACCATGCCCTAATTACAGAGCGAAATTTGAGAGATGATGAGGGTGAAAGCCAGAGAGGTTCAGAACCTAAGGATTCTAGTGGAACTTTGTCTAATAGAAAGTTTCATTTTGTAGAGTCTCATACATGTTGCTCTGGTAAGGATCCTTTTTCAAGTAGTTCTCTTATCTGTCACCAGTGTGGGGTGCCAGGTCATTTCAAGAGCTAGTGTATGTGAAATCCAGTGGAGTGCAGAGGATGTGGTAGGATGGGCTATCTCCACCATTTCTGTAGAATGTTCCCTCTAGGTCCTAGTGAGAATGGATCTACACACACTCCCAGGTCAGAAGAGGGGTTAAAAGTATCATAAAAAATGGGTAGCTACAATACCACCAGATGATTAGGTTGTGGTGGTGGTCGAGGCTGAAGAAACTAGACTAATGATTCTCATCACCATTAGAGCATTCATGCTCAGGACAATCAGGTAGGGGATGGGGGTCGTGGTACATGCTAGTTACATGCAATCTAGCATATTACATAAGAGTAGGGAACCCTACCATCTACTATACGAAGTAAAATTCTAATAGCCTCTACGTTAGCCTACTCATTGTTTGACATAAGCGCATATCACTCATTCATATCTGAGGAAATCACTAGGAGCTTGTTCCTTGACATTGAGTACTATCATGAAGTTATGACATAATATACACCCTTAGGTGTCCATTAAAAGGGAATTCACCACTATTAGAATTTCCCCATTGAGATAGACAGTTACCTTTTAAAATAGAACATTTACATTCTCAACATGATGGGTTCCAATGTAATCCATAGGAAGGACTGGCTAGTTCTATATAGATATCACATTGACATCTATCATTGAAGGGAGACATTTACTTCACCATAGGGCATTACAAATGTGCACAAGGGAGAGTAGGATGTTTGTGTGACACGAGTAGGATCCATGTAGTAGAGGCTATGTAGTGTTACAATGCAGGTTACCAGTCTTTACCATGATGACCAGGGGTTGAAATTTTTGTTTTCCTCTATTAGTGGAGTTGTTTAGAGACATTTTTATGGATGAATTATATGGTCTACCTCAAGTGGGAAAGGTAGAGTATACTATTGAACTGATTCTAAGAGAATCACATATTACCATTCCTCTGTATGGGTTGGAAACTAAGGAGCATATTGAGCTCAGTAATCAGTTGGAGGCTTTGGAGTGAAAAGGTTTTATATGACCCATAAATTCTCTTTGGGGTTCATCTTGTCATCTTTTCCAAGAAAGCGGATGACACCCTTTGGATTTTCATGGATTATCATTGGTTAAATTAGTAGAATATCAAAAATATGTATCCATTACCTAAAATAGCCGACCTCTTTGACCTTCTTCGAGCAGATAAGGTGTTTGGAATGATAGATCTAAGGTAGATCTATCATTAGGTGCATTCACGAACTTCAGACATACCTTTCATAGCCTTCCTGAGCATGTATTATCTCTACAAGTATGTGGTCATGCTATTTGAACTCAAAAATGCTCCAACTATCTTCATAGATCTTATGAATCAGGTTTTCGACCCATATATAGATTCATATTTGGTTTTATTCATCAAAGATATCTTAGTTAACTCTCTCTCTCTAGAAATGACCATGAAACCCATATTGGGAACATGATGAATATGTTGAGAGAGAATCAACTCTATTATATGTTTAGTAAGTGACACTTTTGGATCAATAATGTTCACTTATTAGGTCATTTTATTTTGGAATCAATAGTTTCTATTGACCCAAAGAAGGTGAAGGCTTTGGTTTGATTGGAGTAGTCCAAGAATGGCTTTGATATCCAGAGTTTCTATGGGATTTCTAGATACGACAGACACTTCATTCTGAATTTCTCACAACTTGCAGCATCACTTATGGGATTGACGAAGAAGGTTGTGAAAGTTGAATGGTCTCAATCTAGTGAAGCTGCCTTTCAGGATTTGAATGGAAGTCTGACTTTGGAACTGATACTAATTATTCCTTAGCCAGGCATGGCATAGACAGTCTATTATATTGCATCATTTATTAGTATTAGAGCTATTATGATGTAGAAGAGTGATTAATTGCATATGGTTCACATCAATTGAGGTTTCATGAGTGGAATTAAATGAAGCACGACATTGAGCTCAATTCCCTTGTTCATGCCTTAGGCTGTTGGAGACACTATTCATTGGGAGAGGATTTTGTGGTGTTAATAGACCACAAATGCCTCAAATATATCTTTAATCAGAGGGATATAAATCTCTGGAAGTGTAGGTGGGTCGAGTTCCAAAAATATTTTAACTTTGAACATTCCAACATTGTAGGGAAATGGAATTTAGTAGCTGATTCTCTAAGCTAAAAGGCTTAGACACAGGCAGTTCAAGAGTCTAGTGATGAATGGAATCTTATGGCCTTATTCTCAGAGATGCACATTAAGGATCAGAAAACCCATGGTAAGACTATCCTCTTAACCTTATTGGTATCATCTACTCTTATGGGATGATTACGGTTGAGACAACTATCAACACCTAAAGGGCTTTTCCTACGGGGAATTATCTTAGATGACAATACATTATGTGGTTGGACTGTCGATGGGGATGATACTCTTTTGTTTTGTGGGCGTATATGGATCCGAGAAGACATCAGAGAGGAGATGATGAGGGATTTCTGTGCCTCAACATAGGTAGCTCACCCTGGTATCACCAAAATGTGTTGATATCTTCAATATGAATAATGGTGGCCCAATATAAAATGTTAGATAAGCAGTTTCATTACGTGACGTTTCACCATCCAATAGATGAAGGTAGAAAATCAATGTCGGGTAGGGATTATTCAGTTGTTGTCTACTCTGGAATGGAAATTGGGTGATGATTTGATGGAATTTGTAACCATACTACCAAGATCAACTCGTTGAAATGACGTAGTGTGGGTTTTCATTGACCAACGGAATAAGGTCACACACTTCTTACTTGTGTGAGAGTCCTTTTATATAGATGATCTAGGAGGACTGTATGTCAAAGAGGTGGTAAATTTACATGGAGCACCTCATTATTTTGTTTTTGATAGAGACTCTCATTTCACATCACAATTCGGGAAGGGGTTTTAAAAGTCCTTGGGTACGCAAGTAATTTTTAGGATGACCTATCACCCTCAGACCAATTGATTGACAGAGCATACAATTTAGGTACTATAGTATACACTTTGTGTGTGTGATCGTAACTATGGGGGTTCCTGGGAGAAACAAATTCCCCTCATCAAGTTTTCTTATAACAATAGCTTTCAAGATACCATTATGACGGCTCCCTATGAATCCTTTTATGGTAGTCATTTTCACTCCGCTCAATGTTGGTTAGAGGAAGGGGAAGCAAATGTACTTGGGCATCATCTCCTGCATGAATCATTAGAGTTGGTCTATCTGATTCAGAAGCGTATGTTGACATCTCTGTCTAGACAATAGTCATATTCCAATAGACACTAATGACCTCATGATTTTGAGTTCAATAACCATGTTTTATTGATAGTATCACCCAGTTTGGGGCATAGACATGTTTGTAAGTAGGGTAATCTATCACTAAGATTCGTTGGGCCAATCAAGGTTATAAAGAAAATCAGAGTAGTGGATTACGAATTTGAACTTCTTCTAAGATTCCTGTAACTACATGACGTCTTTCAAGTATATCATCTTTGCTGATATTTTCCAAAACCATCTCAGAAATTCTAACCTGATGAGGTTGAGCATGATATGGATGCTTCCTTCAAGGAGTATCCAGTTCATATTTTGGATCGGAGCATCACAACACTTCAAGAAAGGTCCATTCCACTCATACAAGTGCTATGGTAGCATTGCAGGGTACATGATGGGTAAAGGGAGAGGTAATTTGATATATGATTGTTATGGTTGGAACTCTTTGATAATAGTACCTTGTTACCCTCAGAAGGGAAACATAGGGATGAGTTGCTATAAGGAGGGTAAGTTGTAAGGACTTGACTCTTAAACCAAGGTAGAGATCATTAGTTTTTCTTTTTGGGATAGATTATATGGTCATAGTGTGGTTTTATAAAAATGATAAAGAGGTTATAAGAGTTTATGGGGGCACTTGTAGATCCTGGAGCTCTGAATAGGAGAAAGGAGGTTGGGTCGCAAGATTTGTCTATAACTGTGCAACCCAGGAGCACAGTCGTGCGACTTCCCTTGTGGGGTTATAGTGCCCATAGACATGGTCTATTCAAGGTTAGTGTAACAATGCATAGAGGTCACATAGTGTTCCCAATGTTGTAGTGAGAGACACACAGTGTCCACACGGTTTGGTCAAACTATGCATAGTAACCCTATATTCCAAATTTGGATGGAAAATGACTATTTTACCCCTCTCCCCTCTAAAGTTCTAATTTATTTTTTTTCTCTTTCCTATGGATAAAACCCTCATTCTTCTTCCTTGATCCCTCAATCCATCTTCCCCTTGGTTTCTAGGAAATCCTCTTTATAATGACAAATTGTTCTTCCAACAGAAGTATTGGATAGGCCAAGGCAAGGATAACCCTACGTCCTCCCCTTCCTTACTAAATTTCCCCATCTATTGCACTATTTAGATATAGTCTCATTTCCCCTATTTTTCAGGGTGTTAGAAGGAAACTCATATATGCTCAAGCTTTCTCCGAATATGAGTTTGATACTCAGCAAGGAATTATCTACAGCACTAAGGTTGGTGGTCACAAAGTTTTCCATTTGTGTTTTGGTCGTTTCATATTTAATCTTGTTGTTCCATGAGCCGAACACTGTCAAGATCCCTACTGCAATGGTTTATTCATATCTAATTGACCATAGTGTGACAACATAGGTTAATTGACTCATGTTTAAGGATTTCGTGATCACGCTTCCTTTTTCTGGAATCTCCAAGTGGTCTTCCACCAAAATTGGGCATTTTTGGCCCATTTACCAAAATGTAAAATTAAGGGTTTTGCTTCCAATATAAGTTTTAAATTGAAATAACCTTTGTACCATGTATATTTTGATCATCCCAAGATACCCCATGGGTGTTTGGTCATCTTAGGCCTAGAATTTTCAATTTCACCCTTTGACTATTTGACATGTCCTTTTCCGTTGGTCTGTGCCCCATTTGAAATTGGTTTCCTAGTTAAAAAAAATTGAAGGGTATACATTTTTGTTTGGTTCAGATGAGATGGCCTAGACATAACAAAATGAAATTATGTAAATGGAATAGTGTCAAGGAAAATTATTCCGTTACCTTGTTTGGGTCTCACGATAAATGCATTGCTTAATAGGTTTTCTTGTTAGATTTTGAAATGATGTAAGATGTGTTTCCTTATATTATATTGTGTAAATGATTATGAAATTACTATTCTTATAACTAACTATGTGAATATGTGTATGGTAGGTATTTATTCCCATGCCACTTATAAAATGTATTAGTGGGAGGAAATTTTACCCCACACCATTCATAACCTCTATCTATATATGGGTGGGAGGCTTTCTTACCCTAGACCGGTTATAACCTCTATATAGATGAGAGGCATTCTTAACCCATTCGAGTATTTTCTATGGGTGGGAAGAAACCATACCCTATGCCAGCTATGGTTTATATATATGTATCGAATAGATTCATTATTAATTTATGAAAGTGATAACACACACATATATATATACCTAGTGAGTTATTTAGATAGGACAACATTGGGATGAAGAAGGTAAATCCACCAGGTGTCCTTTTGCAACCTGAGTGGGAGGAAAATTATTTATTTAGTATTGATTTACTTTCCTGTTATTATTTTCACACTATTTACTTATGATCACCACTCAGATTACATGTAGTCACTATTGGTGGTGGCCTATTGAGATTTATCTCACACACTACTCGGGCCCCCCTTAGTACCAGAGCAGACTGTTTTATTGAAGGTATGGATAGAGGCAAGAAACACACTTCTGAATGTTGATTCTTACTATTAGTTCGAGATTAAGAGAAGGGGGCGAGGCTTAGGCTCCAAATTCTATGGATTAGTTTTGAGTATTTTTTTCGTTTTTACCATGTATTTGTATTCCAGATTCTTGTTTCCTATTATCATTTTGTACTGGAATGTCATACATGCATATCTATATCAAAAAAATCCTATGAGGAATTTTTATATTATTCAGTCTTCTGTTGTTTTCTTTATCAACCTCTATATTCATGTTTTTTCAACTATATGTTGTTATTACATCGAATATGAGTTATAACATGGTCTTATAGTCTCCCTACGGATTTACCTTCACACCACCACTGCTAGTCGGCAGCCCCTAGCTTAAGGGGGACAGTCCAGGGGTTATGTGGACAACCGGGCTTGGGGAATGTGTTATGTGGATTTCAGGTTCCAGATGTCACCATTTATGTGAAAACAGTCCATCAAAGATATTTGTTTTTAAAAGAAAAATATAATTTCAAATATTGAGATGTTACATTCTCCCACATAAATAAATTGAATCCCCAAATATTTAATTATCACATAAAAATGAAAATATATAATTATGTATATAAAATATACATGGATAATCATATAATTCCTAGAGAGATATCAACCACAAAAACATATATTAGTTTTTATTATAATAGTTCAATCCTAATTTTGTGTTTTCCCCAATTCATTTATTGCATAGTCTACTTTTATTTGGAATCAATGGCCACATTATATAATTATCAAATACAGGTTGTTTATAATCATCATTACATTGATAAAATATCATAAGTTAATATGAAATTCAATTTTCTTTTTATAAATAATGTTTATTCACCATGAAGATATAAAATCCAAAATTTAAAAGAAGATAAAATTAATTTGAAGGAAGAATAAAATGTTTTTCACAAGGTTATTTTACTTAAAGTTAATCATGGGATAGATTAATCATACCACTATAATTATTTTCAATAATTCAACATTACTCATATAATGATATTTTTCTCTTAGAAAACATCTTATGTATGAAGAATTGGATATCCCTTGTACCCTTGGGTTCAGAATATTTTTATGTCTAAATTCGATGTTTTCCATTGTTTTATTGATATTATTATAAAATAAATTAGTTTCCCACATTCAAGACATTGAACTATTATTGTAAACTATAGATGAATTATTTTTCATTTCACTGTTTCCATTAAATTCATCAATTTTCCTTTGTAAAATGTATCACTATTTCCTCATTTATCATATATAAGACATCATCATGTCCATCTGATTCGTTCCCCTAGGATAATCTTCACACACTTTTGAAATAAATTAGACTAAATCATCTTTCCTTCAACATATTAATCACATGAAAATCCATGAGATTCCACCCTTATTTCCTTTTGTGTGTCTGGAAACTCCAATAAGTTTAAAATGTTAATCATAATTATGGAATGATGTTTTGGAATAATAAAAATATATCTAACATAAATCCCCTCTCATTCAGTTTCTCATTTAGAAAATCTCTACATTGTATATGGAATTAATTTTTAATGTGGATCCTTAGTGCATTAGAATTTTCTAAAACCAAAAATGGGTTAACATTAGTGATGAATAATTTATATCTTAAGTTATTTATCCTAAAATATATTATAAAAACTCAATGTAGAAATTTCTTACACATTAAAACCATCATATTAGATTTCAATTAAACATAAATCACTCTTTGTTCATTTTAAGTTTCATTATTTTCAGTTCTCTCATACTCCATTACCTAATTCCTTTACATAATAGATACTTCGTGATGTCTTGAAAAAGTATTTTATTCACGAAATCATATTACCCATGAGTGTATATCCATGTGTGATGTCTTAGCCTCACTTATCATGCACTACGCCATGATTAATTTGATACAAAACCAACCTCTTTCGAGGTGATTAACTGTTGTTTAAAATATGACACAGATGCATCCAAATTCTATTATGTCGACATAGAATTAACTTCAAGGAAAAAATAAAACTCAAAGATTCAAAAACAATAATGTATATTATCATACACTTATAATTATCCCCTATACATACCCCAAGGGTTATCACTAATGTAATATTATCCTAATGCAAAAAAAATAGAAAACTAATCTAAAAAATAAATTAACTTATAATAAAGAATAATTAAACCATTCTCTAAAACATACAATAAATCCCATGACCTTCACTTTTAGATCTGTTTCTAGAAAAACTAAAATTAAACCCTTTATCGAAAATATACTTAAATAACCCAAGATAAATATTCTTATATTTCTTATTATTTTCATAAATTAAACATTACATATCATAGTAATTTGAAAATACCCTGAGTAGTTGTTTTAGTGTCTCTGAGAACTAGCTAAAAATGAAATTAAATTTATAATATTTATTATAACTTTTCTATATTTTATCAACACTAGAAACCCTTTTAGGATTATCAAATGTAATAATCAGATTTATAACCCAAGGAATTGTATCATAATAATGGGTAATATAAAATGATTGGTAATTGTAATATTTACCATCATTTAATCAATGGTTAAATCATTAGAATATGGGAAAATATTTGTAGGTGAGTAATAACTTATTAAAAGAACGTGATACAATATTAGTTTACCAAAATATGTAATATCATAACATGAAATATATAATGTAAAAACACATACCATGGAAAAATTGTCCGAGATAAGCATGGAAACATGTTATAATGGAATTGTATAGAAAAATATGTAATAAAACAATTGGAAAAACAAAATAATATATGAAATCATAAGAATAATGAAATAATCTCTTACAAGGATATCATTTTACTAATATCATCATTGTGGATTGAGTTCACTTATCATTACCGTTAATACAGTTAGAATATTCAAAGAGTGGATTTGGTACACTCCCCATTCTCCTTCATATTATCTCAAGAGGCATAATTCTTTTCCAAATGAATTAGAGAGTTATATAATTTCAGTCTCACGAGTAAAAAAATTAATATAATTTGTGAAAATTAAATTATTTTCCACATGTGAAAACGATACTGTATGAAAATAATTATCATGATAAAATTCATGAGAAGATGGTGGATATCATAATATATTCTTAAATAATTACCCAAGGTAATAATAATAAGATACCAGAGAGAATATGGAATTAATTTATTATTAATGTTTATATTTCACTAATGTAGGAACCATATTTGACTTTTACTTTCAATTTAGATAAATTAATTTGTAAGATTTTAAAATCACGAATAAAACTTACTACTTAGGTGAGGAATTATGAAATTGGTAAATGATATTTTAAGAAAGAAAAGCTCTTATCATTTTTATTTAAAATATAATAAAACATGGATGATTTTAAGTAAAATAATTTGGGTTCCTAGAAACTATTTATTGTTAAATAAATTTTACAATTTTATCCTTTGATGTGTAATAAGAAATAAGGTCATTCCATTATATCAGGTATACTTAAAATAGATAATTGAGAAGGGAACATAGAAATTTTAATATCCCCACAAATAAAGTTCATTTAGGAGAATTATAAATGTATATAACATAAAAAAATATCATAAATCAATCTAATGATATTATTAAAGATGAAATGGAAGAAAGAAAATAGAATATTCAACCCATAAAGTAATGAGGTTTATTTTAAAGTACAATATTTTTTTTTGTTTCAAATACCTATGGTGAATCCCATATCAATTAAACGATTAATAAAAAATTATTTTCAAAAAAGTTAAGCAGAAAAATGAGGATCACAAAATATAATAAATTTTGGGGTTCCCAAATAGAAAATATGAACATTATAAATAATGGGGAAAATAAAAATAGAGGTGAAAAAATAAATTTGAAAAGATAGATATTAACCCAAATAATATTATAACTTTTAGGAAGAAGTGAACCAAAAATTAAGTTTTATATTTAATAAGTAATTAACCTAATGATAAAGAAGATAGTTCCCACATAAAATATATAAATTATAGAATAGGGGGTACTTATAAAAGAGTAGTCATGGAATATATCTCAAGACACTGATGGAAATAAAGTTCAGTTAATAAAGAAAAAAAGACTTCATAACAATGTCAAACTTTTTGGGGCAAGAAATTCAATGAGGATGATGATTTGAATTAAAAGTTTAATTTTTACATTAAAGAAATAGAATGTTGAAATTATAATTTTATAGTGGAAGAATATTGTAATATAAGATTGAAATTAAAAATTAAACACTATAAATTAAATAAATAATGATTCAGTCAACAAAATTTCATACATATTTTAAATATCTTGAATTGAAATCCCTTGGAAAGAGAAAATGTGATGAACTTTTAAACCAACTAAATTTCAAGAAAATTAATGTGAAAACACATCTGTGTTAAATATTTTTATCATAAAAGGTAAACTAGTGATGAATAAAAATATTATCTCAATGAATTGAAATTGTATTAAAAAAACCATAACCTTCAATACTGATTTGTTCCATGCATTCAACTAATATCATAAAAATAATTATGATTTGAAAAAAATTTCATAATAATTTTTTAAACAAAGTTTTATTTTAAATGGTTTATTTATTATCATGTTTTATTCAATTATTAAATATGATTCAATTATGTTGGTTACAAGAGGTGGTTCAGTAAATTTCTCAAAAATTTCCAAGGTACATTCACTATTTTAAAGAGTTCTAAAATACTATCCTAATTCACAAAATTTTTTAGGATTAATTTTTATTATTACTTTATTTTCATGAAATTCATGCATTTGCATAAGTGTATACAAAATGGACTGAAGTTGACATATGTGCTTTGATGTGTTCATTTAAGGAAGATAAGTCTACCATGACCATTTATTGTTAATATCTCTTAATGAATTTATATTATTACTTTAAAAAACAAATTATAGTGTGAGAAATATATTTACATTGCATCAAATACACTTTTTAATTAATCTATGTAAGGTGGTAATGGAAAAATGAAATATATATTTTTGTGGCGACAATTGTCTGCATGTACATGAATGACTCTCAACTTTTAATGAATTGTTGAATAATATAAATGAAAAATAATTTTAATATGAGAATAATAATAATTTTATCATTCATATGTGTTCTTATTGAACAACTCTTTGGAATACCCGTGTAAGGTGTTTTTTTTCAGAGAACACAACGTTGATGGAGGAGGCAGTTCTCCCTAACCCATGATGACATATTCATTTTTTAATTTGTATTAGATAGAGAAAGAAAAGTGATATTACATTTGTTTTAAAAAATAAGGACATTATTCATATTGATTTTTTCAAACATTCATCTGTATAAAATTATTAAGTGGTTATAAGCTCAATAGAACAATGAGAGTGTGGCTGATAGAATTACCTATCCCTTTGGATGTTTTCCATTGTCTAAAACCTAATAGTTCCTTATCTTAGTCTTATAGAAAGACAAATGATTTTAGAAAAATGGGAGAGGTTTTATGACAAAATAAGGAAGAATTTTACTATAGATAATTCTTTGTAATTGGTGTAAAAATGTATTTAATTAGTCTCCATTTATAAGTGAAGAAAACGAAATTTGTGTAAATATCCATTATTTTATGAATGATGTATTCAAAGAATTAAAGGGTAAAAGGATAAATAAATGGAAGATAATTGAGTGTGCAATGATTTAAGAATTTTAATAACTGTGATATTCATTTATTTCCTGTTTAATAATTTTTTATTCTTTTACTATTTTGTTTTTAACTTTTAGCTTTTTGGTATTTAAAATGGTTACTTGTTCTCCAAAATATAATTTATATTTTACTAAAAATATTTGGTAAAACCTCTTATCCATTTCCCCATTTTAAACTATAATTTAATTATCAAATAAAATAATTATTTTTCCAAATAATTGATAACTAACTTTTATATTACATATTTAATATGTAAAAAACTATTTTTTTAGAAAAATCGTGTCTTTTTTATAAAGTGCTCTAAATAATATTTTTTATTGATTAAAAATTTAATGTGTGTTAATATATTTATTAATAGAATTAAAAAATGTCAGATTCATTTTTTAGAGGTGAATTATTTATTTGACTGGATAAAAATTACCCTACGGACATAAAACAATTCATTGAAAATAATAGATTTTAAATTATCACATTAAAATTCATTAATCACAGTAATCTGGTTTTTATACCTAAAAATTAAATTTACCTTATTAAATAATATTAAAATTATAAACATAAATGTGAAATAATTATTTTTTTCATTTACATTTAGCAAGCGATGAAACTAAATTTTTAATATAAGCGAATAAAAACAATTTTGGAGTAAAATATAACTTATGGTTTCAAAATGTTAAACATGAGTATTATAAATTTAATATAGTATTTTAACAAAATATAAAATACTTTATTAATATATATTTCCATAAATAAACATTTTCAAAAACTTTTTTGTCATTCATGTAATACAACGATGTCCTAAAAGTAATGTTTTTTTGGAAAATGAGTATTTTTTCCGAATTCTGCTAAAAATAAATTATTGTATAAAATTATCAAAAATTCAATCCTAAATAAAAATGAAATTAGGAATTAAAAAATGAATTTATTTTTTTATTTATGTTCTCAATTTTATAAATTCTTCTTTTATATGAAAATATTATTTATAAATGAAAAATAATTTAATAAAAACACATTTTAAAAACATTATGTATTCTGAATCCTATTATGTACACATTTCAACTTTAGTTTTATATTTTTATTTACATTATTGGATATTATTTAATTTTATTTATAATATTGATTTAATATATCCAAAAAAATTATATTTTGGTGTTTCATTGGAAATAGGGGATTAACCATTTTCTGTTTTAAAGGAGATATAAAATTAAAAATCTCAAGATGGTACATAGAAAATAATTGAAAACATAAAAATGGAAATTCATGAAAATTGGAATGGAACATTATGTATTTCCACAATTATTCTAAATCAATTCATATAATGTTTCATCAAACAACAAACTTAAAACCTCCCTTCAAATCAGTTTAAAAATCATACCAATTTTTTTATGGAATATATTGAAAACCCTAAAACATCATACTTTATATTATTACATGACCAAATACTTGATTAAATCCCATTTTTTATATGAAAACTCATTTAAAAACCAATTTTTATTATATTTAAAAATAAATTATCATTTCAAATAATCTTTGAAAGAAATGAAAACCATTATTCTTATGGAGGAAACAGCTTGAATAATGTTTTTAAAAAATTATAACTATTTTGTATATTAATAAATAAACTTAAAATGAATTATAAAAACATATTTTATTTAATGTAATGAAAAATAAAAGAATGGAAAAAAAATATAAACCTTAGGAAATAATAAATAAAGTCAAAATGAACCCAAACACACTGCTATTCCAAGTGAAAAACCAACCATGCAGGAGAACAACCCCAAAAACATTTAAATGACATAAATAATTAATTATAACACCCCTAAAAAACTTACACCCAACCAATATCCCGATAAGGATTCAATAAGAATTTAAAATAAGAAACAAGGTGTTGGATAATAAGGACGAAGCATGGATAAGAGAAGAGGATGAGTTTAACATAAAAAAAAGTCTCAAGAAATTGCTGAATTAAAGGCTTGAAATCAAATGGAAAGGAGGGTAGAAGGTATCCCATCTCTTAACCTAGGATTATAGATTATGTGATGGGGAGAAATTAAAAAGAAACCAATTAAAATAAGTTCTGGGGAAAATAATAAATCAGATAAATAAAGTATACACAACTCTGATGGTTTTGAAAACATAATTTATATATTAGAATTTTACTAGAGACTTAGCAAGGACATGATCTATTTAGATTAATAGTTTGTAAAACATATCCAAAAATTTACTAACACCATTTAACCGATAAATATCACATCCACACTATTACTACATGGTTACTACAAACCATGTGAAGGTTGTGTAGAACCACATTAGGATATAATAGCTTCCCAATGTTTCCCTTAAAACTCACATGGTTTGATCAAAATTATGAACTAACCATGGAACCTAAACTGTATCAAAACAAAAACAACTAGAATATTATCTACCTAAAGGTATTCTCACGCTTTTCCAAAAAAAATTATTGAAAACCAAGAATAGTGTGGAGTTGCTATAAAATTCAAAAAATTAAGCCCCAAACACTCAAAATTTGAAATTATTGAAAAATAAATTTAAAGAAAATCATTTATAGCAAAATTAGTTGTTTAAATTTCACCACCATGACATCTTATTTACTAATAAATTCCTTTATATAAAATAAAATCATAGGTAGAAAACATATCTTCTACTAACAGTGAAGGGTTGGTTGGTATGGAAATGAGCTAAGAAGGGGTGAAAATAAAATATTGTTGATCATAAAAAATTCTGAAAGAACCATTAAATGTGTCCACAATATACCCGATCACTCTAAAATAAAATCTTATCCATAACTAGAACTATGTTCAATAAATTCTTTAAGGATATAGGAGAGAGGTAAAAATCATATTTCTTCACACTATTTATAATTTATCTAGAATGGTGAATATTCAAAGAAGACACACATATCAATATGAAAGGATACTAAAATTATCAAATACCACAAAATCTGAAGCACCTCCGATCCATAACAACACTCAACGTCCTTTGAAGAACCAAAATCTAAAACTTCATCAAAATACTAAAATTTCATGATATCCTCATAGAAATAATCATGGGTTCTTGACCTATGCCACCATGCCCCATATAGAGAACTAGGACCTCAACTATGGCCACCATCTAACGGTGGACCTAAAACCAAATTAAAGCTCTCTATAGTGCATAGTAGAGGAAAAATAGTCCTAGATATATAGAAATTGAAAAAAAAATTCATCCTCTAATGAAATAGGCTTTTTTATTAGTCCATAAAATATTTTACATCTATAAATGTATTTTTACTCTGAGCTAGCATGATGCTTGGGTGTCTTGGGAATATATAATTTAATACAAAAAAGATATAAATATATATTAAATTATGAACACATATATTTTGGATAAAATAGGTTTTACCAATTTTTATCATATCAAATGGGAAATCCAATACCACGGTTCATTCTAGGATACAAGGTTTAGCCTGGGTGAAAAATAATGTTAGCCAGCGTCAAATGTTTCATGGGAGGTGACTCTTGGTGGGTGCGTTTAATAAAATAAAAACATTATTTTATTTATTTTTATTAAATAACCCTGAACATAACCACCAATATATAAATAACCTATTATGAAAATTCACCACAGTAAGTTGTATAACATGGGGAGGATTTTAGTGAAGGACGAGTGTTCTTCATTAGAGTTGGAAAACCCAAGGATATGTATAAATGAAAAAATCGTGTTAGACTGTTGTATAGATGCAGAATGCAGTGGTTCTTCAACTACATTGATATAGGATAAATTATTTACCCTCTATTAATGAATAACTGAGGTAGGACTCATTATTTAATGGTTTATTCCCTTTTTTATTATTTGATATTAATTTTTTGATTACCTTACTTATTTATCCTTGATTTATATAATCACATGAACCTGATTAAATATTATTAAAGATCAATTATAAATTTTATTATTTGTTCCATGAATCTCTTATTTCCCCCCATATTATTATTTTTAACCATTATAACATCATATAATTGTGTATATAACTCATTTATATTTTTCCCTTGTCCATAATTGTATTCTTTGTCAATAGCCTATAAGGTATTGGTTCGACATTACCTAGGTGGTCTGAAGCATGATCAACCCAATTTACTTTCTTTTCTTGTGAGAGTAATTATTTAGGGATATTAGATGAGTAGAGGTTCAATGCAGGATGTGGGTGATGGGTCCTTGGATATCATATTTAGAGGGGATATGGGAAGTGATATGAGAGGTGCTACATCTTTCCATGGGTGACCCGATTTCCAACATCCAGTCACTGGAAGATAGATATCAATGTTTGGTGAGAACCACTTTAATGTATAACTATTAAATGGTGTTACTTATGGAAGAAAAGGAATATGGGTAAACCATGTTATGACTATGTTTTATTACCTAGAAATAACCCAACTATAAAATGTGTATTCAAGAAGAACACAATTCATGTAGTCCCCTAATAGCACCCGATAAGGTTTTAGGAAGATCTAAAAATCAATTTCTATGCATTGACCATACAAGATATATGTCCTAGTATTGGTGGTTGATCATGTAAACTTTTTATGGACTCAGTATTATATGAACTTTTTTTCAAATTAATTTACTTTCACTGATAGCTTGTATCTCACACAACACTATGTTCTACCAAATGAAATCAAAATATTAATGTCATTATTTTATTAGAACCATTAATACCTAGGAATTAAACATGGTGGTATGGATAATATATATATATATATATAATATTAAGTATAATGGTGTTATACAATGAGAATATATTAATGAAAATGTATATAATTTTTAGTAATGTCTTTATATGTTGCAAAAATACTTTTTTCTCAAAAAAAGTTTTTACTTCATTTTTTTATAAAATAATAAAATCGGTTTTTGGAACTTTCAGAAAATATATTTGAAAATATAAACATCATTTTATAAATTTACATGTACGTATTATCTATATGTAAAATTTTAATAATTTTTTAAGAAATTATTTATTTCATTAATACTAAGAAATGCATATTTTAATTACAAAAGGATTCTTAATTTAAAGAATTTATTTGATAAATTTTAATTAGATATTGTTTTAAAATTAAAATATTTCTGAGTATACATATGTTTATAAGTCCAATTTAGTTTTTTAATCAATTTTTTAAATAATTTTGATATTAAAGCATTCTATTCTGATAGGAAAACTTCCTTTGGAAAACAACTTTTTCATCACATCAACGAGTTTTTTTAAATTAATTTTTCCAATTATGTGAATCGAATTTTTAAAAATAGATTACATATTTGGAATAATAATAATTATTTTTCTATAATAATCTAAAATTAATTTTTTTTCATGATGATTACTAAAACTATAAATATTAATTAACGAGTTCAATGTTAAAATAGACTTACTAGGGGGGTTATACTAAAAATATAAGATATAAAATAACTGTGAAACATGTTTAACTCCCATTTAATGAAATTTTTTTGACAATATATCATCTATTTTTTATAATTATTCATTTTGGAGCCTTTAGGAATGTGAAAATTGTGGGTATGGTTATACATTCCATAATTTATTCACCACACCCTGTAGGAATTATATTTATTATTAAATTATCATCTAATGTATTTTTTATAAACCTATAGTTACTCTGTAAATTAGAGATTGAATTCATAAAAATGTCTTTTTGATTTAATTATTCTTACACAACCTCTAAATATTCACAATATTTTATGATTTTTTTAAAAAATATATCATATAATGAAATTTGATTATTTTAATGGAATAACCTATATCCATATCCTCTCTTATAAAATGGTAAATCAACCCATTGATCGTTTTTATAGAAGACTACCCCCTCACGTACCGATGTAATTAATTTTCCCTAACCACCTCTAATGGATGAATATAATGATGAATTTTACATATCAATGCCATAATTGTGAAATTATTATATATATGTAATTATAATATCATATATACATTATTAAATTCCATTATATGGGAATATGATAATGTTTCTCACTTGTACAATGCACTACTATGTCTTGAATCAACGAGATTCGGTCATCAGTTATGATTTACATGAGAATTATAAAGATATATTTAATTAAATTTTTGGATATATATTACATAAAAATGATTGTATAATATTAAATTATTATTTAAATTTCTTTCATTTAATCCACCATGAGAATGGAAACAACATTCATGCTTACGTAAGACCTACCATCTCCATGAATAGTGTAATTTATTTTCACTATGACATTAATGGATTATAATAAACCCATATATAATGAATATATATAATATTTATATCATATTAAACCTTCTAGAGACGATGTAACCACGATTCATGTAAAATTACCAAGAATAAAAAACCACAACCGACATGAAAAATGAAACTTTTATTACCAAAAATGTTATTGTTACTAATAATTATTTATAAATGACTAATAAATGATCGGAAGTGAATTATATATGGTGTGATAAATATTGTTTTTTTATAATTTTATTTAACTAATTTTTATTATATATGTGTTTGAAATGTTTTAGATGAAAGTCAAGGTATAAAGTAAGATATTTTTGCCATAAATTTCATTTATTGAGACATATGTTTTGTTATACACCTATATTAGTTAATATGGGATTATAAATCCCATCTGACAAGTTATATCTTGAATCTACTCTTATTAATGATATTCAATGTTTCATTTCATTTCATTACTAATGGGGATTGTGGTTTAAAAGATACCATTATGTTAAAGGATTAAGGAAACCATATCATTGTTTTAAAGGATTGTTTAAGATATGCTTAGAATGATGAGATATTCTTGATATACCTCTCAATAAAGTCATTTATTTCCTTATCCTCAATTATTTATGTAAAATACGTTTCTTCTTTCATTTTCACTGCTTAAATAATTAAATATACCAAAACTATATTTTGAAGGAAAATCATATTTATTTCTCACTTATGTTGAAACCATTTTTCTTCCAAATTGATTATTTCTAAAAATATTTTAAAGAAATTCTATAATGTCATCTATTATTTCAAAAGGACATTTTTATCCTTTTTTACATTTTTTAAAATTGTTTAAAAGGAAAATTTATTTCATTTTTCGGAAGATATGCTTTTCAATTTTACCAAAAATGTGAAAGAATCATGGTTTTTAAATACGTTCTACATGAATATAATTATCCTAAATGATGGTATATAAATTATTAAAATATTAATTTATATGTTTCTCATGTTATTTTTAATAAAAATTAATTTTAATTTTATATGTTGAATTTTATTCATGAAAAGTTACTTTTAAAGGGGAGAGGGTATTTTAGTGAAAAAATATTTAAGTGAAATTTAAAAATAATTTCTAATATATAATGACATAATGGGATGTTACTCATGAATTAATGGGGATATGATCCAATGATACCATTATTATTCTTCCTCTAAATGGGTTGTTTTAATGATTTTAATATGTCCGAGAAACCCATTTCTCTCCCTTGGGTAATACCTCAAAAACAATTCGTATGAAACCCAATTTTTTTCTATGGTTTATTTAATGATGAAATGATGAAGTGAGTGTGATACTTATTTATTTTCTAAATGTTTTAATATGATGAAATTTTTATGAAACATATTTTTTTCCATGGGTTCTAGTATGATTAATATGTTATGATCATGTGGGACACATATATTTAATTATCATTATTTGATAGTTTTAATATATATATCCCCCAAATTCATTAGGTAAAGGTTGATATCTCATGATATAAACAAGAATGTAATGTGGAGTGAAACCAAATAGATAATTTAATTTTTCTATAATGATATATATTGGAGTGAAAATTGACTACTAAGATGGTTTGGGGAGTGAACTAATTCCACTATGATTGTTTTGTAAATTACCATTGACTAAATGTTCCCACACATTCTTTAAATGTAGATGTCATCTTAATTTTTTATAAAGATATAAAAGGAATATTCAATGTCTCAAAAGTTCCCTCTATCATTATGAAGAAATCTTTGGTCAAACCATTAGTTGGAACAAAATTTTTTTCTTCTTTCGAAAAAATGTTCCTTCTGATAAAAAAGTAAATATTATCAAGTATTTAGGTATAAAAGAAGGATCTATCAATTTTATATATCTCGGTGTACCCATTTTTTGGGAAGTCCAAAATCTAGTTACATTTCTACCACAATTTACCAAATCCTCAATCAACTTCCCACTTTGAATGGTAAAGTGGTCTTTATGCCTAAAAGAATCTATCTTGTTTAATCTATAATTATATCTAAAATGGACTAATCATTGATGGTTTACAAATTTCATGATGGTCTCCTTAATAAATTAATGTTTTACATCAAAAACATTGTTTGGACCATAAACACTATTGAAAGGAAACCTGTGTCCATTCCTTTGACTTATTATTGTAAGACTTCAGATAAGGGTGGTCTTGGAATTAAAAACCATAAAATCATCAATGAATCTTTACAATCCAGACTCACTAGGAACCTGCTTCACAATAACTCTGATTCGATTGCTTTTTTCAAAAAAAAAATCCATGACAAGTAAAATAAAGGAAATGTGAATTATATTACCTCCTACATTTGGTCATCCATTAGGAAATCCTTTAACAATATTATGATTAATGCAAGATTGATTGTTTGTATCAATTTAACTATCAACCTTTAGTAGGAAAACTGGACTAGTGTTCCATTAATCTTCATTATACCTACCAATAGTTTAGTAGATCACCCTAACTACGCTATTAGGGATGTTTTCAATTCTCATAACATCAGTATTAAGGATAAAATTATTCATGTTATTGAAAATTATCCCTATTCCAATTCAGAATATTTTCTAATATAGGAAACTCTTCATAGTGGAATCCTAAACTCCAATTTTTTTACAACCCTAATATTCAATATTATGATAATATTTTTTGTTGGTTAATTTTTATTAAAATATATGGATTAATTACTCAAGGTTTACTCTTTTTGGAATATTTATCATAATACAGTCCCCACTAATATTTGTCTTCAGTCTTTTGGGATTTAATTTTTCTCTATGTTTCATCTTTGTAACCAACATAGATAAAATACTAACCATATTTTTCTATCTTGTGCAATGAATTCAGATATTTGGAACTATATTTGAGACATTTTTTTATTTCATATGGTTACTTATTGATTCAATCATATCTGAACTAAAGTATTGTATAGAAATAGAAACATCTCAGTAAATCAATAATATTTTTTGAACTTTTATTTCTAAGCTTATCCATGTGATCTGGTATGATAGAAATTATCTTCTTTATAATAATTTCTCATCCATGCTAAATGAAGGTTGGATGCAGATTCTCATTTCAATTTGTGCAGATGACTCAATTTAGAAGGATAATTATACGAACACTATTAAAGACATTGGGATACCTCAATGACATCATATTGATGGAATCTATCATCAAATGAGATGCACAATTGAATTTTTCTATAAATCCTCACTCCCAATCTGGATGAAAGTGAATGTTTATAGAGCTTACCAAGGAAATTTTGTACCCTTGGGTAGTGGTTTTATTTTCAAAAACCACCTTGGGTAGTGTTTGGGATTCTTCTTTGGCTACTTCTGAATCACTTCGTCACTGAAAATTGAAATGATGAGTATGATTCATTTTATTTCCTTTTTTAAAAAATAGGGTTAGAATAATATTTTGATTGAATGTGATATGACCACTATTGTCTAGGATATTTGGAATGGTGTGGTGCATCTTTCCTGGACACTTACAACTTGTTGTATGAACTTCACCCTTTTTCTTCTGGACATCAGTTACATTGTCAATCATTCCTTTCGTGAAGTAAACATTGTTGCATAGGAACATTATAATAAGTGAGTTAACCATGACATAACCTAGATGGATGACCTTTATGTTGATTCAATTCCTATTTATGATAAGTATTGTATAAATATTCCATTTTTCAGGATCATGTATTCTGTTTTTCATTGTATAATTATTTGTGATTTGGTATTTGAAAAATGCACTACCTTCTTAAAAAATATATATTAAAATTTAATATCTATTTTTAATATTTTTGGGTCGCTATATTTTTTATTAGTGTAATTTTTAGTTTACTATTGGATTCTTGGATGAAATAACTATATTGATATCCCCAAGGATGTATCTAAGTATATGTTTTAGGATAATCCAATGTATAGAAAAATGTATTGGAATTTTGGTTAATGAAAGAGTGGTTGGATTCCAAGTAACTATATTCATGTCTTGATAATAAAAGCGGATGTAGATCCGGTGTAGTTTCACCATGGGATGTTAACTCTATAATTGGTGCATTTATATAGACTCAATCATCACCTACTGAACAATGAAAGGCCTTTCTTCACATATAGATTCACACTCCCATTGTATATGATTTAGAAATTTTTAAACACGTTACAAATCATCATAAAGGATATGAATAATGGATAGGACTAACCTAGGATAAACATAAGGTTTCATAAATTGAAAATAAGTTATCTCTATTTTTTCATTTTATAAATTATTTTCATGATTATGTGGTTCATCATTACGATTTTTGTTTATCATACCATGATTTCTGGTGTTAGTCCACGGATAGAACCGTAATGGGTCATGTTAATGGGATGTGTGAAATAAAATTTAATGATTATAATCCCATGAAACCAAATTTTATGGGATAAAGAATGAATAATATCATTTTTATGCTCACACAACATTTTTGATCTGTGACTCATGCTGGACATCCTAATGAGAAATGTAGGGAATTTTTTTTGTTGAGTCCTTCATGAGGAAACATCGACCTTATTTTAGTAGTTATGATGATCCACTATTTTATGATAAATGGACCATTACAATTAAAAATATAATTTATATTATCAATTTTTTAATCTAAGTAAAAGACATTTTAGATGTCTATTGTTTGGAATGAGAAGCAGATCAATGGTGGAATCCTATCAAGAATACATTTCGAAAAGATGAAATATACTCCAATGAATAATACGAGTATATAGAATTATTTTCTAAATATTACATTGATCACATTATTTATACTAAAATGGAGAAGAAATTCCAGAGTTAATATATAATAATGTTGAATCCAATGGTAAATTTGCGGTGAATTTTACAAGACTTGCGATGAATGCTTCTATAATTATAATCCAACATAAAATTATAGTTAATCAATTATTCATTGTAATAAAAAAGTATCTGATTGGAATAAGATATAAATAAAATCATTAGCTATATGGAAATATTTCATTCTAATACAAAATTTGAAATGATGATTTTGGTTTCACATTAATCGCATGGTTTTTACAAAAATGGAATAATTGATTCAAATGAAACTCTAAAAATATGGATAAAAGAATGTCAGAATTCATTTCTGAACAAAGTGTGGAAGGATACATGGAGGGAATTTTCATAAGGGGTTGTAAAATTTTTTATGTGTGGGCCGGATGGTCATCAAGAAATTTATTATAGAAGTGATGGGATGAAGTTAGATAATGATGTGAATAGAGAGAAATCTCCACATAATTCACCACCTACACTCGAGTATCTAAAATGAAATAAGAATGGTAACTATTCTAACCAATGACCAAATATTAATGTTAATAATGATTATCTACATTAGTAACATCCTAAGCTGAGAGACAAAGGGAAATATCATGTGATTACTAGTTTCGGCGAGGTGTGTGATAACGATGTGGTGAAAGATGCACTAACCATCAACTACCGAATTGTAAATATTTTAATTGAATATATATCTAACAACTTTTATATATCTTAATAACATTCTATTTGTATCAAAATTTCACCCCATTGATTAAATAGTGAATTAACACTGAAACCCCTTTATGGTAAAATGATTTCATCAAAAGTCTATGATTCTAATCTAGTTGAGGTTTCGAGGAATACACCTCCTGAAAATCATTTTATTCCCCCTCCTATTTATTTTTTTATGTTAGGAAATGATTGGATTTATCTATATAAATCTCACATCAATTACCAGGGATGGGAATTAATGTTTGATATTCCAAACCAACCATTGATCTTTTGTTAATGAGATTATAAATATGAACTTTTGATGGATGTAAAATAAAGTTTATGGTATTTTGATTCCTAATAAAAATGGGTGTTTATCTGAGATGGTATGGGAGAAACCCATCATTGATGATATTCCAAATATAAAAGAGCTTTCTATGTTTTTCTGTAGTAGATTCTGATTCTTCTTCTAAAATGTGAAGTTTAATTATAAATTGAACTCATACCTGGTGCAACACCTATATGTTGTCGGGATTAGAGATCTTACATAATGTATTTATTCAAAAAAGTGTTTCACTATAGGGTGAAACATATCTATTTATTTAAAAAAAATATGGATCTATATGACTCTACATTTATTATCCATAATTTAACAAGATCACTATAAAAAATATGCATCTTCCACATGTGTTGATAACCCGTTTAATCAAATTCCATAGGTTAATAATTTTACAAGATTTCCCTTAAATATGGATATCATAAATTGATGGAAAATTAAATTTATATATCCATGAAATAATTCTGTACAAGGTATAGGGACTATGAAGGTATATTTATTCCATCTGGTCTTAATAATTCCCCCTATATCTTCGCGGATTTAATGAATAGAGTCATTAGATATTACCTTGATCATATTGTTGTATTCTTTATCGATGTTATTCCATTTTATTTAAAAAATAGATAAGATATTTAAAATCACATGATAATTATAAAAATGATCCCAAGGAAGGAGAAATTATATGAAAAATTTAAAAAGTGAGAATTTTGGATATAAAGTATTTTGTTTCTCAAATAATATCAAGAGAGGAAATATCTATATATCCATCCAAGATGGTAAAAATTAAATGTCAGACTAGACCAAACATAGTGACTAAAATACATAATTTTTTATAATTAGTATGATATTATCAATGGTTTGTGGATTATTTCTCACGACTATCGGATCCACACACCATGTTAAACCCTAAGGGATCCATGTTCCTCTTGAAAGATGAATGTGTGTGAATTTTCATGTATTTTATGACATTATTAGTGAGCTAATGTGATCATATATTTCTATATATCAGATAAGGGTATTAAATCTATAATAGTTTATACATGAAAGGATTAGGATGTGTTCTCATGCATAATGACATGTTTATAGATTATGATTGAAGATAATTAAATTTTCAGGTAGAATGTTTCCCGACTCATGATTTGATGTTAGCTCAGTAGTTTTTGAATTCCAAATATGGATTCATTATTGTTTTTGAGAATGGTGTGTTATATATACTAATCATAAGTCTTTATTTTATATAATCACATTATAAGTGTTGAACATGTGCTTGAGAACATGGTTGTAGCTGAGTAAGGATTATGCGTACTCAATATATCACTACCAATGTACAGGAAACATTTAGTCGATGCTTTGACTAAAATGGATGATTTTATAATATATATGATTAGTATATCCAAGTATCCAATATTTATGGATATTAAATGTATGAAAATGGAAACCAGGACGGGAGGATAAAATTTTATCATGCTCAAATAATTGTTAAACTATCAGTCCAAGTGAAGAATAAAGTGGTTTCGAATAAAGATGTAGATCTACAGAAGAGGCTCATATATGTTCCTTGGGTTAGACATAATTACGATGGAATGATAAGGATCTAGAACAATGTACATTTTCTGTCCATAGAAGGTTTTAAGAAAAAAAATTAAAGGAATCTCATAGATCGTTATTCTAAATTCATTTAGGATGTTAAATGATGTATAGATATATAGAATAATATTTATGATGGGAAGGAAGGAAGAAAGATATTATAGTGATTCTATCATAGGTATTCAAATGATTGAAAGTTAATTCTAATTGTTAAAATTATAATGATATGTTTTACCAAAACCTATACCATAATAGAAATGAGAAAACATCACCATTGATTTTTTCATTGGACTACCCCAAAAAAATCTAAAGGGAATAATACTATATAGGTTTTAGTCAATCACCTTATAAATTTAGAAAAATTCATCACTATAAGAGAATTTATATCTAGATTATCATTCCAAAATATACATTATGGAAATGTTAAGGTTGATTAGAGTACAACATTCTAATGCATATGATCAGGATTTTATTTTTACCATGAATTTTTGGTGAAGACTTCAACAATCTCTCAATATAGAGTTGAGTTTCAACAATGCGTATCATCCTTAGATAAATTCTATGTTATAGAGAATAATTTAAACCATTAACGATATGCTATTACCATTTTATATTTATTCCAAATTTTTTAATCAACACCAACATATAGCCAAATGTTTTAAAAAAAATGGGTTTCACTTAATAATTTAGAGGGATCCTAATAAAGACCACTACAGGAAAAAAGTGTAGAACTACAACATACCAGGATGATGTTTGAGAATGAAATCTATTGGGACATGTCTGAGATAGTGAAATGGTAGGATAAAGTTAGATCCATTTATCAACACCTAAGGGAAGCACAATGTCAGTTGAAAAGTAAAGATGATAACTATCAGTGCGATCTATAATTTGATCTTTTTTACAAGGTGATTCTTTGAAATTATCCATCAAAGAAGGTTGTCAGATCTAAGAATAAAGGTAAAATAATAACATGTTTTACCAGTATTCTTTAAAATTATTGATCATATGTGGATGATAAATTATTTATTGGCCCTTTCACTGAAACTCTCCCAAGTCCATGATGTATTCCATGTATCTATCCTAACAAAGTATATACCTAATAATTCATATTTACTAAACCTAGAGAGCATACTTCCAGAGCAGGATATTTCTTATGAAGATAAATTAGTGGATATTTCATATTATACAAAGAATTCCTTATTAAAAATCCCACACACTTGGTCAATGTTTCATGGTGAAACAACCAATTTGAAGAAGCTAAGTGGGAACCTGATGATATGATGAGGTTGAATTATCATTATTTTTATTAGTATAGTGATTAATTTTATGAAAAAAATAATATTATGGGGGTTATAAATTTACAACCTGATATTTTATAAAATATAATTTTCAAATAAATTTAATTTCTTTGATATATTGTGTTATGTGTAACATAGAGTGTTAATAAACCACAAAAAACTATTAATATTATTATTTAAACATGACTATTATTACCTAGCTTTTAAAAATTTAATTATGACTTGGAATTCCATCTTTTTAACTATTATGTATAAGGGTAATTTTATAAAGAAAAACTATTTATAAAAATAAATTAATGGTTAGTAAATTTATTATATGTTTTGAAAATACTATTTTCTAAAGAAATGTTTTAATTATATTTTATGATAAAATAATAAAGTGATTTTTAATAACTTTAAAAAATATATTTGACAAAAATAAACTTCATATTTTATATTTTGAGGTATAAATTAGCTTTGAATTAATTTTTTAAAATTTTAGGAAAATATTAATTTTTTGATAAATGGAAAAAAAATTAATTTTTATTCAAATTTATTATTATTTTAATTAATTTAAAAGATAAATCTATATTAATTTGGATTTAAATGTAAAATTAGTTAAATTATATATTTATTAATCTAATTTAGGCAATTATAGATATTTTCATGTTGTTTTTTATACAAAAGCATTATATACCTATGAAGCATTTCTAATTGGAAAACCGATTTTCACCACGTCTTCTAACATATTTTATGTTATTATTTTCCATTTTTGTGAATTTAATTAGAAAAAATTGATTCCATGTTTTGAATATAAATAATATATAATATATAATAATGTTGGATTAATTTAAAAAAAAATTTCCATGATTAAGGTTAAACAGGTTTACCGGAGGGGGTCGTGGGATATGCTAAAACGATATGGTGTAAAATTACACTAAAACATATAAAAATACTATTTTATGTCTATGTTTACATCTTATATAGTCTAATAATTATTAATGATCAATTTTGGATCCTTTTTTCTTGTGAGAAACATGGATAAACTTTATTCTTTCCAAATATTCCCTTTATGCCCTCTCTACCACTTATAAATGGCCACCCTTATCCTCTCTAATTAACACATAAAAATTGTTGTTTGGGAAATAAATTCCCTAATACTTTCCTTAATTCCCTTCACATATCTTAGAGGAATTATATTGATTATAAAACCCTCAAAATAAGGCTTTAGGTATAAACATAAAAGGGTTATGTGATAAAGAGGTAAAATTAGTAAACGTGGGGTTTCATTTTATTTATTATTCAAACACCTTAAAATAATTTCAAACATTTATAATATAATATCACCATTATCACCCATATGTTAATATTTTATTATGTTAATTTCAATACATTAATACATCTCATCTTCCCTGAAATGGTAAACTGGACTGTCAATCATCTGTAAAGTGGACCACTACCTTTTGAAAAGAAGTATTTTGTTATGAATCACCACATACCACTAATAGATATAATGTTGAGTTAAATATATTTATGTGATAATTATGACATTATTAAAAGATTTGAATTATAATATCCCATATACCTTCTTACTTTCAATTCATTTGGAATATGATAATGTCACTAACGTGTACAATGATCTACCGCCTTGTGAAGTGATTTGATTTGTTCTTCTGCTACACATTTTATTGAAATCAATAAGATTTTTTTAATTTATTTTTTGATATATATGAAATAAAAAATGATTCATTAAATTTAATATATTATTTTCCTTTCCCTCATTTAATATTTTATGAAAATGGAAATAATAGTAATGCACATTTATGACCTATTATTTCCATTAATAGTGTCACTCATTTTCTCTATATAGCTTTAATATATTTGAATAAACAAAAATATAATGAATATATAATATTTAGATCATATTAATAATTCATGATATGATAAAATAATGAGTAATTTAAAATTATTGAGAAAGCCAAACCAAAACCAACATGAAAAAAGAAATAATTATTTCCTAAAATGGGATTTTAACAAGTATTTTTTAATATAAGAGTAATAAATGGTCATAAGTAAATAATTTACTGTATAATACATAAAATTATGGTTTGGTAATAGTTTTATTGTAAACATATTTTTATTATACATGATTTTCTAATGTTTATGAATGAATTCAAGACTTAAGGTAAGAGATTTTTGTCTCAATTTTCCTCCATTGAAACATATGTTATATTATAAACTTGTATTATTTTACAAGTATTATATATAAAACCTTTTAAATTTTAAATAATATTATCCTTATATTATTTAATAATTTTTGTTTTTTTGATTTTCTTCTTCTTGGGGATTACAATTAAAATGATACCAAAGTGGTAATGGTTTAATATTGTAGTCTTATTGTCTAATGGGATTGTTTATGATATGCTTCCTATAATGAGATCTTATGAAAAAAATCTCAAGAAAATCACTTATTTTTTCCTTAGTTTATTTCTATAAAATTAAAATTAAAATTTAATTTTAGTTTCTTTACGTATTAAATAGATAAAAATAACATTTTTTGGAAAAAAAATCGACTTTATTTATCTCTTTGGTCTAAAATCCCTTTTCTATAATATCCATGACGTATAAAAATTATTTAATTATTTTTTTACTCTTTTATAATTAATTTTAAATTATTTTATAACATTTTTAATTTTTATTAAAAGGTTGAAAAATATTTATCTTTTCATTTTTTGAATGAGGTTTTTTTTACATTTATCAAAAAGGTGAAAGAATCACTATTTTTGGATTTGTGTGACATGAATTGAATTTTCTTTCATAATAATCAGTCAATGATTTAAATAATAATTTATTTATTCTCCAATGTTATCTTTACATAAAATTTTTTTGAAAATGTTTTATGAATTTTTGTCTGTAAAAGTTATTTTTATGGTGGAAAGGAAATTTTTTTTCTAATATATACTGACTGATCTTTAAAAAAATTCAACTCAAGATGACATCCTTTTATGTTACATATATATCTTAGGGGATATTATCCATGGATAAAATTAATATTAATTTTCTTAATTTTTTTATTATAATAATAATATGTTTAGAAACCCCATTTATCTTCCATGGGTAATACCCTGACAAAATTCGAAAGGAAACCCACTTTTTCATGATTTATTCTAAGATTAAATTATGAAATAATTGTGAAACATATTTATTTTCAACTGGTAATGATATGGTAAAATGGTTATAAAAGACATTTATTTTTAGGGTTTTTGATATGATTAATGTTTTATAATATTTTGGAACACATTTGTTTGATTTTAATTATGCAAGAGGTGGGAATTATATCACCCTCCAATGAATTGGATAAATATTATTATATAATGAGATAATTAAGGATAGAATTGGGAGTGGAACAAGTTCAGTAAGGTAATTTCTCGACTATGATTATATCCTTAGTGAACCGTGACAATTAGAGTGGTTTATAGAGTGAAACAAATACACTATGGTAATCTTGTAAATGAGCATTGAGTATTGAGGAAATTATTTTCAATGCTTATACACATGCTAAAAATCTATGTCTTATGCCAATGTTATGTTCGCATCATTCATGTCACTTGATTCCATTATTATTCAGTTCTTTTGAACTACAATTATTTATTCCATAACTCTATTTTATTATTTATGAAATGTATTTCATGGTTTTAAAATGTTATTATAATGTTCTCATACACATATGAACATGGTATGCTGATATCTCCTTTGTTTACCCTTACATAGAATCTAAACTCACCACTTTTTGTTATTCCTTTCCCGGTTATGAAGAAGGTTATTATATATGATATGTGTAAACATGAGTTTTATTTATTACTAATATTTTCAAGAGATTAGATAGCTCGTTCTTGATCTAACCAATTTTGTATACAGGTTTCCAAAGTAACTTGAACGAAAGGATTTACGCATGGATGGTTATGTTATGTAATGAATATTTGAATATTAGATACAATATCCATGGGTGGAAAATTTGGGTCACTATATGTGGTATCTTGGAATGTTTTTTCAACCTTTGGAAACTAGGATTTGAAAACTCTAGTGAGATCACAAAGGATATATCTATGGATAAGTCTTTGTATAAGTAAATGTATAAGAAAATGTTCCTAAATTTTCATTAAGGACAGTGTAATGACCCGATAATTCTCATTTTCATGAGAATACAACGAATCATTATCGGTCCTTAAGTAACATCTGCAAGATTCAAAATGCTATCTATAAATGAAAATGGGTTTCAAATACAATTGGCCTATGATTTTCTATTTAATAATAAAACCATTAAACAAACAACACTCTAAATGATGCATGAACAAATGAATGGAAACACCACAACTTAATATATCTCAAAACCACATCAACATGTGAAATAATGGAAAATTTTAAAAATATAAAATTAAATAGCAAAAAACAAATAAATACTATAAAAATAATACAAGAATCCATGCTCCATAAGCTCCATGATCCATAATCACCGAACAACCCAAGTATTATGAGGTTATACTAAAAACTGGTGATACTTTCTCTTTTCCCATGTACTAGAAGATAGCATTTTCAAAAGCACCAAAGCGACAAAGAAGGGGTGAGTATAAAACTCAATAGGTTTTCCCCAACGATTTACCTACTCATTCCTCTAGGAGATAATATTTGGAAACAATTTTATAAAACAATTTATATAAAACAATTCTTTCCCCAATAGTTTATAGCAAAATACAAAAAAGTTTCCAAAACAATTTATAACCAAAAGCAAAAAAGTGAAATTGAAACCAATTTTCATGAAAGATATTTTCCCAAAAAATAACTAAACAAATATTTAAACCCATTTTTAAATATTCCTTTGGAATAACTAATCCATTTCACAAATCCACGAAATCAACCATGCATTCTACGCGAGGACAGTTCCATACTCATGGGCAGTTTCTCATCAATCTACCAAGTCGACACAAGGTAATTTTATCCCATATTCCATAAAACCTTTGGAATCCAGAAAAAGTTCATATTTCAACAAATCCCTTTAGATGAAACATGAACACACATGCCACATGTTCCCAATTATCGTGCTAGAGAAAATCCTTTCAATAAAACCACTTTTTTTGAAAACTGATTTTCATTAAAACCATTACAATGACAAATTAATTCAATAATTTTTTTATCGAAACTCATTCCCAATAAATCCATTTAAAAATTCCATAACCCCCCCCCCCCCTTAAAAAACTATTTTAATTTTGAGAAACTAATTCAATTTTCACAATAATTTATCAAGATTTCACAAATCTACCAAAAACGATAAATAATCACTAAAGAAGATTTATTCCATGTATTGAACTAAAATTTCACAATAGATTCCATCCTATTTAATTGATTTGAAACCAATAAAATCAATTCTAGTAAGATTATATGAGATTGAAGCCACCTACCTTGAAGGTTTTAATGAAACTTGACAATGGATGGAGAATGCTTAAGAAAACCGGTCGATTCTTCACAGAACTACCTTAGATCTCTTTTCCTAGAAAGATCAAGACCAAAAATCAAATAATTTGGAAAACACCCTCATTGATCTACCCATAATAGGTGTATATAGAAGAAAACAAGATGATATGATAAGTATATATTACTTGATCTAAGATACCGATCAAGAATGATGACGAAGAATCACATACCTCAAGAATCGAGATTTGAAACACTAAGGGAAGCCTTCAGATTGACTCCAAATCACTTGGGAGAGGTTCTTGTACCTTCATGGAATAGAAATACTATTTTATTGCTGATTAGGCTGAAAAACGAGCAACATAGAGTTAAAAATTTGTGAGATACACTTTTTTAGGATCTCATTTAAACCATGTGAATGGATAGTTTTCACAGTTAGACTAAATGTGTGCTAACTGTGTATTAGCTACTGTCTGGTAAAACCCTCACAGAATCTCATCGGCTGGTCTCCCTAATCTTGTGCATGCCATGCCGATACTCTCCACCACCAAATTACTCTTGTGCATGATTTCTACTACTATTTCCGTATGTTTCTAAGAAACCATGCATAGCTCGTGCACCTTTCATTTTCTGGGAAAACTTATTTAAAGTTCACCAAACTCTCTTATCTTTCCCCCTTATACATTATAACCATAAAAACACAAATAAATGGTTATATACGAGAAACTGTGGCACTACATTGTCCCCACCATATTCCTTTCCTTCACCGAAAAGCCAAAAACCATCATTTCCAAGAAAATGTTCTAGCCATTTCCCTTTTATGTCCATTTCATGATTCGATGTCTCTTCCCGAATATGACCATATTTCCATAAAACCTACACTATACCGTTGAGTTTTTCATGAAAGTCTCTCTATTCTCTATCCAAAATCTACACCAAGATATGTACTAACGAAGCATCTGGCTCTAGGTCAATGTGATCCCATCTCATCACATGGTCATGATCAGGATTATAAATTTTTAATTAAGATATGTGGAACCAATTATGCACCAAAATGAACCATGGTGGAAATGGAAAATGTTATGAAACCTCTCCAATCCATTCTCGTATCTCAAAAGGGTCAATGTATCTAGGAGATAACTTTCTCTTCTTCCTGAAATGATGTTTCCCATTTCTTGGAGAGATCCTCAAGAATTCATGATCACTCATGGAAAATGACAATGGCCTTCAAAGATGATATGAATAAGATTTCTAATGACTCTAATCCCTCTCTATCATCTTTCTGATTAACTGAATCTTCTCCATTTTTTTCTTAGACAATGCTTGGGTCAACATGTGATGTTTCACCTATTTCTTACCAACATTGTAGAGAATGAATAGGATTCCCATACAATACATCAAACAAATACATACGTATCGAGGCATGATAGATATTTTTCTATGAGAACTCTACTAAGTGTATGGGATCCTCCAATGAGACACCAAAATCCATTATACAACCCCACAACAAGTCCCCCATAATTTGTATCATCTGTTCAGATATCTCATATGTATGAGGATGATATTCGATTCTCATATTCAACTGACTGATAAAGAATTTCTATAAGTATTTCTAGAAGTGAGACATGAACCTCAAATATCGGTTTGAGACTATTTAATAGGTACTCCATGATTATTTACCCCTTATTTGATATATATTTTGGACAGATCTTCCACCATATGAGTTTCAAAAATTGTAATGAAATGAGACAACTTAGTAATATGATCCACTATCACCCATATGGAATTGTGTTTACAGACCGTTCTTGGATGGCCTGCAACAAAATACATAGATATTTTCTCTCATTTTCACCCTGGAATTACTAAAGACTGCAATATACCAACTGGTCTCTAATGCTCTGCCTTAACTTTCTGAAAAGTTACGCACTTTGAAAATAATTCAGCCACATTTATTTTTCATGCCAATCCACCAAAATTGTGCCTTAAATTCCCTATACATATTCTATGTACCTAGATGTACAACCCATCTCAAATGGTTGTAATAAAGAAGAAGTTGTTCTTGACAAGCTATCCATAAATTCATTAGATTACTAAACCGAAACACTGTATTCACATCATGTTTCCAACCCTCAATGGTCTCCCCACCATTTAGTTTCGAACTCATAACCTAGAATTCTCTATCAGATGTTTTTGCCTTTTTGACAATATTCACAAAATCAAGAACTAGCATAGAAAAAAGAAACCCACAAAATCACCTTGGTCTGCACATTCCACATGCATGTCGTCTAGGACCGACATCAACTGCCCTTCATCTGAAGCTTCTTTCGCTAACTGATCATATAAATTTCTACTTAATGCATCTACCACTGAATTCCCTTCAATCGGTTTATACATTAAGTCAAACAAAAACATTTAAAGATACACTATCTATCTCATTTTTCTCAGGTTCAAATATCACTGTTGGAAAATTTGGCACAAGATTTTGTAGTCTGTGAAGAAAGTAAATTTCTCAGCAAAGAGATAATGATACCATGTTTTCATGAAATGAACAACTACTTCTAATTATAAGTCATATTCTGGGTATTTCTTCTCATGAACTCTCAAATTCTTTAAACCATACACCACAACATAGTATTGTTTCTTTAGAACATAGCCCAACACTGATCCTGAAGCATTACAATGAACCACATAACCCAGTACTAATTATGGAAAAATAAATATAGGTTCTTAAGTAAGGTGAAATTTCATCTTTTGGAAAGACTTTTGGCATTACTCTGTACATTGGAATGGAGTATTATCATTTTTCAAACCTGTCATTGATGATGCCATCTATGAGAAGTCATGCACAAAGCATCATTAATAACCCCCTAGATCAGGGAATGTTTTTATCTCAAAGTCCTTTTTCTATGCTTTCCATGATATCATAGCCTATATCTTTTTAGGATCCACTAAAATACCTTTTTTGAAAATGAAATGACCAAGAAAGAATACCTCCTATATCCAAATATCAAATTTAGATATTTTGGCATAAAAATGGTGATCTCTTAGGATTTGTAACACTGTCCCCTGGTTTTTCTCATGATCAGTCCTTATCTTTGAATACAACCAGATTTCATCTATAAACACCACAATAAAAGTGTCCAGATATTGATGAAATATCAAGTTCATCAAATCCATGAAGACTACTGGTGAATTCATGAGACCGAAAGGCATGACTACATATTCATAGTGGGGATATCTGATTCTAAGAGCTATCTTCATAATATCTTCCTTATGAACTCACAATTGATTAAATCCTTATTGGAATTCAATTTTAGAGAACTACTAATATCCCTTCAATTGATCAAACAAATCTTCAATGCATGGATGTGAATACCAATTCTTTTTCCTAAACTTGTTAATCATACGATAATCGTCGCACAACCAAAGAGTTCCATATTCTTTCTTTACAAAATAAAATTCGGGCTAC
The DNA here is from genome assembly GCA_963277665.1 of Viscum album. NCBI lineage: Eukaryota > Viridiplantae > Streptophyta > Magnoliopsida > Santalales > Viscaceae > Viscum > Viscum album. The sequence continues at coordinate 65,938,126 of OY728127.1, read as the reverse complement.
CCACAGATATATACTTGGCCAAATAAAACCCTTTCTTTCCAGCTCCTCTAACTGCAGTTTCAGTTTCCTTAACTCTATTGGTTCCATACTATAAGATGGAAGAGAAATATGTTTAGTCTCCAGAAGGAGATCAATCATAAACTCTACTTCCCTTATACGACAAAACCCTAAGAAATATCAGGAATGTCATCTAGAAATTGATCCACTACTACTAGAAAACTGACATCCTAGATCTCTTCTATCGAATCCAAATTCGACACTGCTAACTGGTAAGAGATCATTTCCTCCGTTGGGGACAACAATCCAGTTGTACCCTTCTTCATGACATTAACTCCGTTTAAGATATACTTAATTCCTTCCTCATTCATGAAACTAACTGTCCTCCTATAATAGTCTATGTGATCCTTGAAAATTGTTGGGAAATCCATACCTAAGATTACATTTTAGACATCCATCTCCAATATCGAGGAGTCCCATTTCTACTCAGCTCCATCAACTTTTATAGAACATTCTCTTCACATAAAGGAATGTGATGCACCTATATTAAACAGTACTTGCATGAAGGTAAAATTTATGAGAATCATACTTATCACCGTATATGGTCCTGCCTGATCAACCACAATCGTCTAAACATCTCTATACCGTTTCTTCATCACTTCACTCTTTTCATTGTTTCCGTCATGATATTTCCCTTACTGAGGAGTCATGGTATTCCAAGAATCTCCAAGGCTATCTTTTTTATGATAATGAGACTTATTATGCTGGCCTCGTCCTGTCCAAGAATACAATTCTTTCGGCACCTGAGAAGTGACTCGATCATCGAACTTCGAAGAACTATTAGAAAATTGCTTAAGGTGTCCCATATTATTTTAATTATGGCATGATCTTGGTGGTTCTGTACACTCCCACATTATGCCGTCAAAGGAACCACCTTGGTAGCATACCACTATGCTCTTTGGTTAAGGAGGAAGACTTATTGATCTAGCTGTAAGATACATATTCCTGATCCCACCTTGGAAATAGGTATCACTCTTTCAATTTCTCCTAGAATTGGTGTTTCCATCATTTACAGTAGGGATCATCATACAACCTCCTACCATAGCTCATGATATGTCTTTATCAACCACTACTACTATATTTACAATTTTTGTGTAATTATTAATACAGATAACTGCAATATTCGATCTAATTTTCTACCATAGTACTTATTTGAAGATACATGCATTCAAGGACTGTAGTGACCCAACCCTTTCTTACACTACTATTACATTATTTTATGATAAAAAACATAATATTATTACAAATAGAGGATCCAAAGGTTTATTTTCTTGGGAAAACTAGGATCATACATAACAATTAAATCATCAAGCATAAACATTTATTTAATTTCTTCTTCTCTAGCTTCTTACTGGAACATGACCTCTCCTAAGTAAATGTATCCACTTGAGGATATAAAAAAAAATATGTGAGCTAAAATTATAGTAATAGGATAGATAAGAACAATATAGCATGGGGTGAGTATAATGATAACCTGGGAAAAAGATCATTAATATGAGAGGAAGCATAAATAAAAGACTACAAGTGTGGCAATGCATAAAAATGAAACATCATGTTTTAGTTTTTAACTACAACACATAATTGTGAACAAAGATAGACTATTTTCCAGAAAATTTCACATTTAACCATGAGATTCATCACATTACCCAGTACATTGGAGTGTTGTATAAATTTGGGCGCACCCGTCACAATCAGACATTGATATTGCACTATATAATTCCGGCCGCACCCGTCACTTCATAACATTGTCATTATCATACATGCCACAAAGAACATATATATCAATAATGATCATAACAAACCCATGGAAAGGAATGGGTTTCATCTCATAAGAATAAATTAATAAAATTTGGGTTCCCAAAACAAAGAGGGAATAACATACTTGATACAAGAATCATCAACCTTGAATAAGTAGTAAAAGGTGAGTTATTAAAAGAAGATTTATTTTGGAAAACATTTTTTTGAAATAAACAATAGTGTTGAACATGTATATCCCAGAAAAGAAAATATAATGATGATCAAATTATTTTTTAGGAGTTACCATTTCAAAAATGGAGTGAAAGAGGGAGAACTCGAAGGATGAATTTTGGGTTCAAGAATTTCCCCTTACCTTATATCTAAATGCCTCCTTCTCTTTAATGTCCCATATAATGAAATTATATTCATTAATTAGAAATTCAAAAATCTTTTATACATGAATAGGTTTCATTTTGGTTTCATTATGTCATCTTATGGGACTTTTGACGAGTTAAGGGATTTAAAAACATTGTCCGGGAATGTTCATTTTTATGGTCTTCTTGAGTGGTTAACTTGTATTCTTAAATGAAAGTTCAGGTAAAACATGGGTAAACATCCAGAACTAATATTACATGTTATTAATGACATTCAAAAATTTAAAATTATCTTAAATGAATTATATTATATACCAAGTGGATGAATCATTAGATAAAAATTAAATGATGATTGTTTGCGTTAATTTGGGTGTTTTTTCGATCACAAAGAACCTGTTTTAATTTATCATTTTGTTATATGTACATAAGTTAGTTCCAGAACATTAAAAAGGACATAATACATATAATATATTCAATTTCAACCATAAAAATGGTTTCATTACTTGATCATAAGGTATAAATGGAAGAAGAATACATGTCGTTCTTGAAGGTGATAAATTAACACCTCATGAACAACGTTCTCTTTAATTAAATAAAAAGAAGAGGATAAAGGGAGTTGGATTATATAATATCCCATTAGTATCATAAAATTCTATTATATTTATGTTATTGGGGTTATCATACCATTTTGGGAAAATATAGGTGGGGATAGAATAAGAAAAGGACTTGAAATTGAAAGGGAATTAAAGTGGAAGAAGGAGAGAAGTTACCTCTTGAATCCTCCTCTTAAGATCCTCCTTAAGGGGCCTAACCATGGTATTTTGATGAGACTAGAAGCTCTTGGACGTTTTTGATGGGATAGGGAAGTTTTTTCGGCAGAGTTTAGGCAAGTCTTCAAGCTTCATAGGTTTGAGGAAATGATGGTGTAAAGGGTGGTATTTATAGTAGAGGGGAGAGGGGTTTCCTTAATATAAAATTCATTAGTTTATTAATTTCTCCTAAGACAAGGAATAGTGAGTTTTAAATGACCAATAATAGTAAAGAGGGAATTTTAGTTCGAGATTTGGGTTCTTACATCACTTGTGATGTTATGAATAGTGAGTTTAAATTATAATGTATTTATACAGTAAATTAATGTATTTTACTATTCAACAAAAATTCAAGTATTTCAGAAAAATCCCAAAAATTTACCCCAACCATTTTTCGACTAGTAGAGTCCAAAAATGGATTCCATTTTTCCAAAATAATTTTATAAATATTATAAATTAATATTTAATTGAAATAATAATTAATTATTTAAAAATAATTTTTTAAACATTCATTTACTTATTCTAAAATATAGGTGCATCATACTTTCACTTGAATATTATTTTTATACTGTCATAGGTAAGACAACTATTCATTAGGTTATATCACTATTAATAAGGTTATGTTCCTATTCATAAAGGTATGTTACCATTCACTAAAAAATATTTTTTTATTCGACTCCAAAAAACATCTTGAACACAACCGTGTATGTCCGATTTTCAAAATTCCCAATACAGAAGTGACAAACTTATGTTTAAATGTAACTTAGAACATAGTAGTTCTATTATGTTGTGTTTTCATGTGATTTTATGACATTTTTATAAGAATGGAATTTCCATTGAAAAACTTTGGGCTGTTACATTTTCCCCCCCTTATGAAATTTCACCCTCAAAATTTCAATTTACACAAACGGGTGAGGGTACTTCTCCTTCATCTCCTATTCTGGTTCCCAAGTAGATTCTTGAAACATATAGTTCCTCAAAAACACTTTGAAAAGGAGGGTTGTCTAGTTGAGTAGAACTTTATCTCTCTATTCCAGAATCTCTACTGGATGCTCCTCATAAGAGAGAGCATCTTCCAGCTATACCACCTCTGAGTTTAGTACATGTGAGGGGTCTGGTATGTAATTCCTCAGGAGTGATACGTGAAACACATCATGAACATGAGCCATATTTTGTGGAAGTGCAAGATGATAGGCCACGGAACCTATGCGGTCATGGATATCAAAGGGGTCAATGTACCTTGGGCTTATCTTTCCTTTCTTTCCAAACCACATGACTCTCTTCCATGGTGATATTCGAAGGATGAATTTATCTCTAGCGTCGAACTCTATGTCCATTCGATGGTTGTTAGCATATTGCTTTTGCTGAATCTGAGCAGATTTGGTGTGTTTCTAGATGACTTGAACCTTCTCTGTCATCTCTTGCACAAGATCAGGTCCAAGTTGATTTCTTTCTCCAACTTCATCCCAACAGGTTGGATTTCAACATCGCTTTCCATACAAAGCTTCATATAGAGCCATATGAATAATCAAGTGGAAGTTATTTTTGTATGAGAACTCAACCAATGGGAGATGTTGATCCCATCCACCTTTGAATTTTAGAGAACAGGCTCTTAGAATATATTCAAGCGTCTGAATAGTCCTTTTAGATCGGCCATCAGTTTGGGGGTGATAGGTCGTGCTGAAATTTTATTCAGTACTCAATGCATATTTAAGGCACCCCCAAAATTTAGATGCGAACCTTGGATCACGGTCAGAGAAAATTGATAGTGGAACACCGTCCAGTCTCACCACTTCCTTCAAATATATCTTTGCATGTTGTTTAAGAAATAGATCTTCCTAAATAGCGATAAAATGTGAAGTCTTGGTGAGTCGGTCAACCAAAACCCATATAACTTTATTTTCCTTCGACATCTTCAGGAGACCCGTGACAAAGTCCATAGTAACATTTTCCCATTTCCACATGGGTATAGGCAATGGATGCATCATCCCTTTGTACTTTTGTCGGTCTACTTTAACTTGCTAACATACCAAGAACCTCTATATATATTCTGCAATCTACTTCTTCATATTATTTCACCAGAAGTCCACATGGAGATCACGGTAAATCTTGGTACTCCTAGGATGGATAGAGAAAGTTGAGTTATGTGCATTTTCCAATAGCTCCTTCTTTATCCCAGGTGATGAAGGCACACAAAGCCGTGTTCCAAACCGAATCACACCATCATCATCGAGACGGAACTCTTGCAGCATCCCTTCCTTTAAAACATTCACCCTCTTTTGAATATACACATCATCCCTTTGTGCTTCCTTAATCTTCTCTTGGATGGATGGTTGAGAAATCATTTGGTCAAGGTAGGATGTATCCCCTTCCCTTATGATTTCTAAATCCATCATTTGCATATCTAAGAAGATAGGGTCTTTATCAATCCCTATCATGGATAGAGTAGTGGATTATTTTTTTCTTAGAGCATCAGCTACTTTGTTCACCTATCCAGTATGGGAGTGAATAGAGTAATCGTAATCCTTTATTAGCTCTAACCATCTCCTATGACGCATATTGAGCTCTTTTTGTGTCAATATATAATTTAGGCTCTTGTGGTCGGTGTATATGTCACACTTCTCACCATAAAGTTAGTGCCGCCAGGTTTTGAAGGCACAAATCACGTCTGCCTACTCTAGATCATGTGTTAGGTAGTTATACTCATGGATCTTCAACTTTCGTGAGGCGTAGGCAATGACATTGTCATTTTTCATGAGTACTCCACCTAAGATTTTCTTTGAATCATCATTGAATATCACAAAACTTTCTCCACATTTCGGTAGTGGGAGTACAAGTGCAGTGATCATCCTTATCTTTAGCTCCTTGAAGCTTCACTAACATTCTTCCGTCCATACGTACTTTACACCATTCCTTGTTAACATAGTTAGTGGGCTTTAAAATCATGAGAAGTTTCTCACAAAATGTTGGTAGTACCTAGCTAATCCAAGAAAACTATAGATTTCTGTGACACTAGAGGTCCTGGGCCATTCCTCAATCACCTTTATCTTTGAACGATCCATAGAAATTCCCTCACTTGTTATCACATGTCCCAATAATGTGACTTTCTTCATCCAAAAGTCACACATGCTGAACTAGGCGTATAACTTCTCATTTCTCAATGTCACCAACACATGTGTTAGATGTTCTTCATGTTCCTCTTTTCTCTTGGAGTAGATGTGAATATCTTCAGTAAACAGTTTCACAAATTTGTCAAGATAATGTCTAATGACTCTATTCATCAAATCCATGAAGATTTCATGGGCATTAGTAGGTCCTAAGGGCATCACTAGAAACTCGTAGTGATCATACCTTGTACGGAAGGTAGTCTTTTGAATATCTTCCTTATTCACCATTAACTGATGATATCCAGAATAAAGCCCCACCATTGAGAAGTATTGAGATCCTCTTAACTGATATAAAAATTCGTCAATCCCTGAAAGAGGATACTTGTTCTTTATGGTGATCTTGTTGAGTTCCTGATAATCGATACACACCCGCATTGTTCCATCCTTCTTCTTCACAAAGAGCAATGGCACACCCCAAGGTGATGCACTAGGGTGTATGAACCCTTTTTTTAGATGCTCTTGCAGTAGCTTCTTTAACTCATCTAGTTTGATAGGATCCATCCTATAATGACACTTTGAGATAAAAGTAGCTCCAGGTACGACTTCAATTGAAAACTATACCTCACAATCCGGGGGAATTTCGGGTAACTCTTCGGGAAATACATCACCGTATTCCCATACAATGGGAATTTCCACATGGTTGGCACCTTCCTTTAACTCAACCATTTGGGAGAGGTATGCTTCTTTTTAGGGAATCAACATCCACACAGATGAAGGATTTTTCAAAGGATATTCATGATCTCCCTTGAATTTTTAGAGGACCATGGTATGGTTCGAAATATGAAAAGATATTTCCTTTTCCTGACAGTTGATATATGCTCTATACAACGAGAGCCAATCCATTCCCATTATAGCATCGAATTCCACCAAGGGAAGTATTATAAGATTTTCGGGATGAATCTTCCTACATACACCAACATGAGAGGAGTCAAACACTTGGGTTTCAATGGTTTCACCACTTGGTGTTTATACAGATATCTCCACTTCAAGGTTTTGGGGCTTCGATTCTATAGTTCTAGCAATCTTACAGGATATAAAGGAACGCATAGAACCAGAATGAAATAAGACATTTTCCATTATTAAGTGAATAGGAAGTGTACCTTGCACGAATTCCTTATCTTTCTCCACTTTTGTAGTAGTGGGGGCATAAGCCTTCCCTTGTTCCTTTGGCTTTGGTGGCTACTGACACTGATTACCTTTGAGAACTTGAGGTTTAGTGCACTGGCTTGCATAGTTCCCTATCTCCCTAAAGTTGTACCATTGAACCATGGGTGGTTCTATCCATTATTCTACTACATTATCCTTCCTTTTCAGATCTTTTAGACACTCTTGAGCATGACGTCCTTCTTTCCCACACTTGAGGCATTTCCCCATCCCTTTAAGGTAGTTCCCATGGTGCAACTTCCCACTTTTTTGGCATGTGGGTCGTTGAGTTCTCCTCCACCTTTATCATTAGATCCACTGGCTTGAAACTCCATCTTTTGTTTCTTATCACCATATCTGTGGGAAAATTCTCCAAAATCCATCTCAACTTTGAGAGCTCACCGAATAACTTCTTCATAACTCCCGAAGTCTCAAATTTCAAGAGCCTTTAGAAGGTGTCATTTTAATCCACTAAAGAATCTATCAATTTTGGTATCATTGTTGATTACATAAACCAAAGCATACCATGAAATCCCTATGAAATTCTCTTCATAGGTTGTGATAGATTCTGATTCATTTTTCTTGAGCTATATTAATTCTCTCTCTATCTTTGTGCGTAGATTTCATAGGAAATACTTATTGAGAAACATGATCTTAAAGTCTTCTCATTCCACCTCTTCAATTTCCTCCCATGTCTTGGTGTTCTTAATCAAATCCCACCATTGATCGGCCTCTCCATCTAGAAGATAAACGAATAGAGTCACCTTATCCGTCTTAGAAGAGTGAAGCACATAAAAGATCTTCTCCATGGAGTTGACCCATTGTTCCGCAACTAGAGGATTAGAAGATCCAATAAACATTGGTGGTTGTTGCCGCATAAAACATTCGATAGCCAGTTGCTCTCTCTTTGGTGAAGGATGGTTTTCCCCATTATTATGGTTATTGTTCATAACCTGAGATAATTGGGTAAGCATCACCATGAAGTTATGAAATCCACCACTCAAATCATTAGGGATGTCGTTCGGGCAATCATTGCATTGGCCCTTGCATGAGTTGTTGGCCTGGTTTCTCCTGGTTCCCACCATTTTCTAAAATAGAAAATGATGGAACAAAACATAAGTCATCAAGTCATGAATGAATTACTTATTAATTTTCACAATTTATAATAAAGGCATAACATATGTGATCCTGATGTAGAGATTCTTGTGTGAAAATTTGTACTTAGTCTCATGCAAGAGGTTTTCTCTAGGGTTCACTAACCCTAATTCCCAAATTAACTAAACCATGCCTCTTATACCAACTATAGAGACCCAACCTTTTCTTACATTACTATTACATTATTTTATGATAATCAAAATAATAGTGTCACAAATAGAGGATCCAAAGGTTTAGTGTCTTGGGAAAACTAGGACCATACATAGAAATTACATCATCAAGCATAAACATTTATTTAATTTCTTCTTCTCTAGCTTCTTATTGTCACATGACCTCTCCTTAGTACATGTAGCCAGCTGAGGATATAAATCAAAAGGGGTGATCTAAAATCCCAGTAAGAGGATAGATTAGAACAATATAGCGTGGGGTGAACATAATCATAACAATGGAAAAATATCATGAACATGAGAGGAAGCATAAATAATAAACTAGAAGTGCGACAATGCATAAAAATGAAACATCATGTATTAGTGGTTAACTACCACACATAATTGCGAAAAAGAACTAGCATCTCGTCCATATCATTTCACATTTACACATGATATTAATCACTTTACCCAATGCATTCGATTACTGTATAATTCTGGGCGCACCCATCACATTCAAACATTCATATTGCGCTATATAATTCTGGGCGCACCCATCACATTATAATATTATCATTATCATGCATGAAACATAGACCATATATCAATAATTATCACAACTAACACATGGAAAGGAATGGGTTTCATCTCATAAGAATACATTCATAAACATTGGGTTCCCAAAACAAAGATGGTATAACATACTTGATATAAGAACAATCATCCTTGAATGAGAAGTAAAAGGTGAGTTCATAAAAGAAGAGTTATTTTGGAAAACATTTTGTTTGACATAAACAATTGTGGTAAACATGTATATCCTAGAAAAGGAAAAAGTATGATGAACTAATGATTGTTTAGGATTAACCATATCAAAAATGGTGTGAAAGAGGGAGAACCCGAAGGATGAAATTTGGGTTCGAGAATTTCCCCTAACCCTGTATCTGAACGCTTCCTTCTCTTTAATCACTACAGGAAAAATGGGTATTTGCGACGGGTTATTTGCGACGGGGGTAGTTACCCGTCGCAAATAAGTAGGCTTTTGCGACGGGATTGCTTTCCCCGTCGCAAAAGAACTGGCCTGCGATGCGCGCCAAATCGCGGGAAAACTATTTGCGATGGGGGAATATTCCCGTCGCAAATAACCGGCGGCGGTAAAAGGTATTTGCGACGGGAATATTTCCCCGTCGCAAATAGTTTGTCGGCAGGTGGTTATTTGCGACGGGACCCGTCGCAAATAACTATTTAACCATTGACCGTAATAAATGTTGGCTAAGGTATTTGCGACGGGAACCGTCGCAAATAACACTATTTGCGACGGGAATCCCGTCGCAAATAATCTAACCTATAAATACCCCCATCCGTTTTTTTCAAATCATTCTCAAACTCCATCTTCTTCTACTCTCAAAGTTGTATTTCTAAAGTTCAGTTTTTCTCCAGTGTAATTTTTTTCTCCGGAGTTGATATTAAAGTTTTTAAGAACGATCAGAGCAGATCAATTTTCAAGGTATTTATGTTCATTTTAATTTAATATTTATTTTTAATTTTTTATTAGTTTCAATTATTCTTAATTAGTTGTAATTTAATTAGGTTTACATTGTTTTGTTACTTAATAAATTTAAATTATTAGTATTGTTCATAGTTAATGGTAATTAGGAATAATTAGTAATAATTTTTAATAATTAAGAATAAATATTAATAATTAGTAATAAATACCAATAATTAGGAATAATAACATTATTAAATTATTAGTATATTTTATTATTAATATTAAAATAATATAATTTTTTATATATATAGAATTCTCTTTTCATCTGTGTGTTTGATGTCTTCACATGTATTATTTGTATGTGGAGATAGAAAACGCACAGATGAAAGGAGAATTGTATATAAATTAGAAAATTATATTATTTTAATATTAATAATAAAATATACTAATAATGTTATTATTTGTAATTATTGGTAATTATTCCTAATTATTGGTAATTATTCATTTAATTACTAATAATTAGGAACAATTACCAATAATTATCAATAATTAAGAATAATTAGTAATAATTAGTAATAATTACCAATAATTATTAATAATTACCAATAATTAGTAATAATTACCAATAAGTAGTAATAATTATCAATAATTAGTAATACTTACCAATAATTAGTAATACTTACCAATAATTTGTAATAATTACCAATAATTAACAATAATTAGTAATAATTTGTAATAATTACTAATAATTACCACTAATTAGTAATAATTACCAATAATTATCAATAATTACCAATAATTACCAATAATTACCAATAATTAGTAATAATTAGTAATAATTAGGAATAATTAGGAATAATTAGGAATAATTAGGAATAATTAGGAATAATTAGTAATAATTCGTAATAATTAGTAATAATTACCAATAATTACCAATAATTAGTAATAATTAGTAATAATTATTAATAAATACCAATAATTACCAATAATTAGTAATAATTAGTAATAATTAGTAATAATTACCAATAATTAGTAATAATTAGTAATAATTAGTAATAATTAGTAAAAATTAGGAATAATTACCAATAATTAGTAATAATTAGTAATAATTAGTATTAATTACCAATAATTAGTAATAATTAGTAATAATTACCAATAATTAGTAATAATTAGTAATAATTACCAATAATTAGTAATAATTAGTAATAATTACCAATAATTAATAATAATTAGTAATAATTACCAATAATTAGTAATAATTAACAATACTTACCAATAATTACCAATAATTACCAATAATTAGTAATAATTACCAATAATTAGTAATAATTACCAATAATTAGTAATAATTAACAATAATTACCAATAATTGGTAATAATTAATAATAATTACCAATAATTAGTAATAATTAGTAATAATTATTAATAATTACCAATAATTAGTAATAATTATTAATAATTACCAATAATTAGTAATAATTATTAATAATTAGTAATAATAAATAATAATTACCAATAATTAGTAATAATTATCAATAATTAGTATTAATTATCAATAATTAGTAATAATTAGTAATAATTACCAATAATTAGTAATAATTAACAATAATTACCAATAATTAGTAATAATTAGTAATAATTAGTAATAATTAGTATTAATTACCAATAATTAGTATTAATTACCAATAATTAGTAATAATTACCAATAATTAGTAATAATTACCAATAATTAGTAATAATTACCAATAATTATTAATAATTATTAATAATTCGTAATAATTACCAATAATTAACAATAATTACCAATAATTACCAATAATTAGTAATAATTAGTATTAATTACCCATAATTAGTATTTATTACCAATAATTAGTATTAATTACCAATAATTAGTAATGATTACCAATAATTAGTAATAATTGCCAATAAGTAGTAATAATTACCAATAATTAGTAATAATTACCAATAATTAGTAATAATTAACAATAATTAGTAATAATTAACAATAATTAGTATTAATTACAATAATTAGTATTAATTACCAATAATTAGTATTAATTACCAATAATTAGTATTAATTACCAATAATTAGTATTAATTACCAATAATTAGTAATAATTACCAATAATTAGTAATAATTAGTAATAATTACCAATAATTAGAAATAATTAGTAATAATTACCAATAATTAGTAATAATTAACAATACTTACCAATAATTACCAATAATTACCATTAATTAGTAATAATTACCAATAATTCGTAATAATTACCAATAATTACCAATAATTGGTAATAATTAATAATAATTACCAATAATTAGTAATAATTAGTAATAATTAGTAATAATTACCAATAATTAGTAATAATTATTAATAATTAGTAATAATTAATAATAATTACCAATAATTAGTAATAATTGTCAATAATTAGTAATAATTAGTAATAATTACCAATAATTAGAAATAATTAACAATAATTACCAATAATTAGTAATAATTAGTAATACTTAGTAATAATTAGTATTAATTACCAATAATTAGTAATAATTAACAATAATTAGGAATAATTAGTAATAATTAACAATAATTAGGAATAATTACCAATAATTAGTAATAATTACCAATAATTAGTAATAATTAGTAATAATTAGTAATAATTAGTAATAATTACCAATAATTAGTAATAATTACCAATAATTAGTAATAATTACCAATAATTCGTAATAATTAACAATAATTAGTAATAATTAACAATACTTAGTAATAATTACCAATAATTACCAATAATTACCAATAATTAGTAATAATTACCAATAATTACCAATAATTACCAATAATTACCAATAATTAGTAATAATTACCAATAATATTAGTACTATGAAAAAAATAAAAAATTTATATAATATTAAAATTATCAATATTTGTAACATGTTTTGCTTTATTCTCAACATATTTAATTTTTAAAGGGTCAATTTTTAGGTCTATCTCAATAAAAAGTTTGCGTTAGTCGTGTATGATCTAAACTCTATAATTATACTAGCTTGAGTGTTTTTTCTAACAAATTATTCAAAACCAGTAATGCTTTTATATTTTATAGAGAAATATGGAACAACGAGGTCGTCAACAATCATTATTAGGTGACCGCATATGGATAAATCAACGTAGAAATCCAAACGGTTCTGGTTTAAATCCAGTATATGTAGAGGGTGTGGAGACTTTTTTATCATTTGCGGCATCAAATCCAGAATTTGTTTCAGAAGGTAAAATAAAATGCCCTTGTAGAAAATGTGCATTGAGAACGTTTGACATGTTTGACAAAGTGGGAGAATATCTCTTACGTTTTGGTTTTCAACCAGATTATGTTTTTTGGTATCAAAACGGTCAACGCAGTTACAGAGCAGGTGATACCAACTTGATTCCGGATCCATCCTGGTTTCAAGATTTAGTACATGATGTTGCAGGTTCATTTGTTCAACATACAGAAACTCCGGCTGATATAGCTTCAAATCCTGAGTTGGCACCGTCTGAATTTTATGAGTTGTTGAAGTCTGCTGAGGATGCATTATATCCTGGATGCAAGATAATCAAATTAGAAGCAGTTGCAAAATTTATGGCTATCAAATCAGATAACAGAATGTCAAACACCTGTTTTGACCAGATATTTTCTTTGCTGAAAACACTATTACCCGAAGGAAATGTTTTACCTGCAAATTACTATGAGAGTAAGAGGCTGGTTCGAAATTTGGGACTTACTTGTCAGAAGATTCATGCATGTTCAAATGACTGAATTTTATATTCTGGGGAAAATGAGTTGTTGGATAGTTGTCCCACATGTGGGCAACTGAGATATAAAGAAGGACAACACGGGAAGTCTGGTTTGATTCTTGTAAAACAGTTGAGATGTTTTCCTCTCACATCCAGACTTCAGCGTTTATTCATGTCTAAGAATACAACGACAATGATGTCTTGGCATAAAGAGAATATTTCAACTGATAAAATCTTGAATCATCCAGCCGATGGTGATTCATGGAAACATTTTGATAGAGTGCATCCATCCTTTTATTTAGAAGATAGAAATGTTCGAATGGGCCTTTCCACTGATGGTTTCTGTCCGTTTTGATCTTATGGTAGTCAATATTCATGTTGGCCTGTTTTTTTAACTCCGTACAATTTACCTCCATGGATGTTGATGAAGGAGCAATATATCTTTTTGACTTTACTAATTCCAGGACATCCGAAGAAAAATATTGATGTTTATTTGAAGCCATTGATTGATGAATTAAATTTATTGTGGAGTACTGGTGTCAGTACATATGATGTTTCAATGAAACATAATTTCATACTAAGAGCAGCATTGATGCGGACAATAAGTGACTTCCCGGCTTATGGGATGTTATCTGGCTGGAGTACACATGGTCAGAAATCATGTCCTTACGGTTTGGGAGAGAACAAAGCATTTATGCTCATTCATGGAAAGAAACCTTGTTATTTTGACTGTCATCGCAGATTTCTTCCAGCTGATCATCTTTTTCATAGAAACAGATCTCATTTCAGAAAAGGAACTGTTGAAAGGGATGGACCTCCAAAAATGCTATCAGGTTCGGAGTTAAAATCAGTTGTATTTTCATTACCTCCCATCACTTTTGGTCCCACAATAAACCAACAGAAAATTTCTAGTTTTGGGAAAGAACACAATTGGATTAAACGTAGCATATTTTGGGATTTTCCATATTGGTCTGATTTGTTGGTCCGACACATGTTAGATGTCATGAATATTGAGAAGAACTGTTTTGATAATTTGTTTCATACAGTTTTGGATACGGAAGGAAAGAGAAAAGACAATGTAAATGCACATTTAGATCTTGCCCAAATTTGCAGGCGTCCAGAATTGGAACTATTTGAGAATATCAGAACAGAAAGGTTACTGAAACCAAAAGCAGCTTATACACTGTCTAAAGAAACCCGTTTATTATTTTGTCAGTGGATTGCAGATTTGAGACTTCCAGATGGCTATGCTTCCAATTTGGGTAGATGTGTAAAGAATGGTTATATTACTGGATTAAAAAGTCATTATTGTAATGTTATAATGGAGAGACTTCTACCCATTGTATTAAGAGGTATGTTGAATTCTGTGATTTGGGATTCCATATCAGACATGTCTCATTTTTTTCGGGAAATTTGTGCGGCTACAGCAGATTATGATGCTCTAGGAAAATTTGAAAAAGATGTTGTTGTAATTATATGTAAACTGGAAAAAATATTTCCGCCGTCTTTCTTCGACTCAATGGAACATTTGATGTTACATTTACCATATGAAGCCAAATGTGGAGGTCTGGTACAGTTTCGATGGATGTACCCATTTGAAAGACGCATGCAAAAATTGAAAAGAAAAGTACGTAACAAAGCATCTGTTGAAGGATCTATTGCAGAAGCTTATTTGCAAGAGGAAATATCTTTTTTCTGCTCCCATTATTTTGAATCTGAGTATCCTTCAAAACACAACCGAATGGGACAGAACGAGAGGAATATTGATGAAATCGACAATCAATTATCTATTTTCAACCAGTCAGATCTTGGTTTTGGTGGAGTTCATGAACGCTGGCTTTCAGATGATGAACATCAGAGAGCTCATACGTATGTTCTACTCAACTGTGAAGAGATGACATCAGTTGTACTGTAAGTGTTTATATCACTTATTCTATCATTTATGTTACAGTAAATAACTTTGGTTTTTATAGGTTGTATGATAATCATATTAAGAAACAAATTCCACAAATTACAGCAGCTGCTGTCGAAGAACG
This sequence comes from Viscum album, assembly GCA_963277665.1. Lineage (NCBI taxonomy): Eukaryota > Viridiplantae > Streptophyta > Magnoliopsida > Santalales > Viscaceae > Viscum > Viscum album. The sequence goes on along the minus strand of OY728127.1, from coordinate 65,922,250 downwards.
TCAACTGAAAAATTTCTCTCAGTGGTTTCAGAAACTGGTAACATAAATACTTTATCTTTTAGCAACTCATTCAATGTATAGTTTACTATATTGATAATTATTTCACAAATTTTTAGGTGTCTCGACATGCTGATAAAATTGAAAAACGGCTGTGTGTATTGAGTAACCCACCTTCCAAACTTGTTAAAAATTATAATGCATATGCGGTTAATGGATTTCGATTCCACACACATGCATATGGGGAATCGAAAAAAACAATGAACAGTGGAGTTAGCTTGAGAGGATCTCATCATCGAGAAAATGAAGTTGACTTTTATGGCATACTTGATGAAATCATTGAAATCTGTTATCTTGGACAACATTACATAACCATGTTCAAATGTCGATGGTTGGATACAGAGAGAGGCGTCCGTGTTCATCCGACTCATGGAATCATCGATATTAAATGTAAAAGTGTTCTCGCAGTAAATGAACCATTCTTATTGGCTCAACAGGCATATCAAGTTTATTACACAAAGTACAGTGCAACATCAAGAGACTTGACTGATTGGTGGAGTGTAATAAAAATCAATATTTGAGACAATCAGTTTAGTCAAAGTGAATGTGCTTTCACTGATGTGCAAATAATTGACGTTTTTCAAGAGAGTACTCAAAATCAATCATTTTTACAAAGAGACATGAGTATCTATGACGACACCCCACATTTAAGAGTCGGTGATGACGATGATGTTAATGATGTCACATATGAATTTGAAATGGTAAGAGATGAAGCAACTGTAACTCGAATGGATATCGATTATGTTGAGGAGGAATATGAAGATGACATTGACATATATGAAGATGATGATGAAGATGAACACTGATAGCATTCCATGCTATTTATATACAATCATAATATGTATATATGTATATATAATAGTAATTATCAATTATTTGCTAACATTAACATTTTCTGTTTCAGATGGACGACGCCACATTTCGTGAGTTGGCGGATGCTGACCTGACTTTCGATGCGGATGAGTTGCTGACAGATGACCCTTAGCCTGCAGGCGCTCCAGGGAGTACGCGGAGGGGGCGCGGTCTTTCACGATTGATGATTCCTGACCCCGTCCCCGAGCGACGTCCACGTCTTGGGTTTGATCCACGCACACAGAGGTGTGATAACTTGTGTGATAACCTGTGGATTTGACTAAGATTTCATTAATCTATTCACATAATAAATGTTTATTATTTTTTCAGTTTTCCGCATATAGCAGTCGGACAGGGCAGCGCTATTTTGCGCAACTATTTCTCTCAGTCGTGGACCACATGGAAGAAGATTCCCATTGATGTGCAGCAGGCCATGTTCGGCCATTGGTTGGTACGTACGTAAATAAATAATTTTTATTTTGAAAATTATTTCATTTCTAACTTGATATTTTGATTTATTTGTAGGGTTTATGGTATCCGATCGAGGATACCATGTGTGACGCCATCCACGAGGCATGGGAGGTGGCCATGCATGATCGCCTTCGTCAGTTTTTTCACAATTTAAGAAAAGCTGCGATGAAGAAAGCAGGAGTGTCAGATTTTGACGAGTCATGTAGAGCACACCGACCAGAGTATATTTCATCCCATGTATGGGATGGATTATGTGTGCACTGGTTGAGTGGTGCCTTTCAGAGGAGATCATCGGTGGGGAGGCAGAATCGGGGGAGACAGGATGTGACTCATCGAGTTGGGAGTCGTTCTTTCAGTACTCATAGACAGCATCTGGTACGTACATTATTTATAAATATTTTATATAACTATAAATATTAACAGTTTATTTTTTATTCTTATAGGCTGTCGAGAACCCCGATATTACAGAGTACGACGTATATCGGAGGATGTATAGTGATCCTGCTACTGGGGAGCTCAGAGGTGATCGTCAGCATCACATCGTTGTCAGTATTATTTGTTTTCAAGTTTAAAAATTAACTGCATATAATATATTCACAATTTTAATTTTAAATTGCAACTATAGGAGTCATATGAGGCCGCAACGTCACAGGCCCAGCCTGAGAGTCAGGCCGAGTCATTAGATCAGACCACTGCCCGTCAGTTTGATGAGGCGGCATGGATGCAGGCCACCTGGTATGCCTTCGAGAAGGGCCGGGTAGTTGGTATCGGCTCTCGACTGACTCCCGGAGATTATTATGGCAGTGCTGCGATGTCGGCGTCCAGCTCGAGAGGAGCTCGTGCATCTTCTTCTACTACACAGTATGAGGATCAGTTGCGATCTCAGACTGCATAGATAGAGAGTCTCCGACAGGAGCAGGAGCAGATGCGTTAGCAGCATGAGGAGGAGCGTCGACGCCAGCAGCAGCTGTACGAGGAGAAGACGAGTCGGTGGCAGCAGCAGCATCAGGAGCAGATGGAGTACATGCGCCGACTCACTCATGCTTTAGGGATGGAGTTTCCTCCACCACCATCTGCAGATCCCCCACCTCCCCCGCTCCTTCAAATTAGAGTTTGTATTTATGTTATAAAATTTGTGAAATCAAAATATTATTTTTTTTCTATTCGTAGTTTCTGTCTCATTATAAAATATTAATAATATTATATTTTTAAATAACAATATTAATATGAATAATAATATTATTTATATTTTATAATATTAAATTTTATTTATATATTAAAATTTTATAATATTATAATTTAATTATATTTTTTGTAATACTTGAATTATTTTAATATTTGAATGTAAAATAATTATATTATTTTTATATTAATTAAAATAACTTATTACTATTTTTTATTTATGAATTATAATTCTAATATTATTATATTAATTAAATCATTTATTAATATTCTATTATTTTTTATTTTTGAATTATAATTCTATTATTATTATATTAATTAAAATAATTTATTATTTCTATTTCTGAATTATAATTCTATTATTATATTAATTAAAATAATTTATTAATAATTTATTTTTTTTATAGTATTTGCGACGGGATACTATGCCCGTCGCAAATACTAGTATTATTATATGCATTAAAATAATTTATTAATAGTTTTTTATTTTTTTTTAAAAATAGTTTTTTCGACGGGCCCGTCGCAAAAGGTATTTGCGACGGGTCCCATCGTAAAAACTATTTTAAAAGTTTTTTACAAATATACGGAGTACTATTTGCGATGGGGAGAATAACCGTCACAAAAAAAGGCTTTCGCGACGGGCCCGTCGCAAATAAGTGTTGTTGCGATGCCGTTTTCAGCAACGTGCCATTTGCGACGGGATCCCGTCGCAAATGACCCGTCGCAAATACCTGTTTTTCTAGTAGTGAATGTCCTATATAATGACATTATATTAATTAATTGGTAATTACAGAACCTTTTATACATGAATAGGGTTCATTTTGGTTTCATTATTTAATTTTATGGTCCTTTTGATGAGTTATAGGGTTTAACAACATTGTTTGGGAATGTTCGTTTTTATGGTCTTCTTGAGTGGTTAACTTGTATTCTTAAATGATAGTTTGGGTAGAACATGGGTAAACATACAGAACTAATATTAAATGTTATTGATGAAATTATGGAATTTAAAATTATCTTATAATGAATTATATTATATACCATGTGGATGAATCATTAGATTAAAATTAAAAGATGATTGTTTGGGTTGATTTGGGCTATTTTTTGATCACAAAGAACTTGTTTTAATTTATCACTTAGTGATATGCACATAAGTTAGTTCCAGAACATTAAATAGGACATAAAAGATATAACATATTCAGTTTCAACCATAGAAATGGTTTCATGACCAGATCTGAAGGTAGAAATGGAAGAAGAAGACATGTCGTTCTTGAAGGGGGTAAATTAACACCTCACGAACAACGTTCTCTTTAATAAAATAAAAATAAGAGGAGAAAGGGGGTTGGATGATATAATATCCCATTAGTATCCTAAAATTACATTATATTTATGTTACTAGAGTTACCATACCATTTGGGAAAAAGATAGGTGGGTATAGAATAACAAAATAACTTGAAATTGAAAGGGAATTAAAGGAGAAGAGGGAGAGAAATTTCCTCTTGAATCCTCCTCTTGAGATCCTCCTTAAGGGGCCTAATCTTGGTCTTTTGATGAGACCAACATCTATTGGATGTGGGGGAGGAGATAGGGAATATCTTTGGGCAGAGTTTAGACAGGTCTTCAAGCTTGAGAGGTGTGAGGAAAAGAGGGCGTGAAGGGCGGTATTTATATTGGAGGGGAGAGGATTTTCCTTAATATAAAATTCTTATTTTATAAATTTCTTCTAAGATAAGGAATAGTCAGTCTTAAATGAAAAATAACAGTAAAGAATAAGTTTTAGATTTAGGTGATTTCATCACTTGTGATGTCAGGAATAGTGATTTTAAATTATAATGTATTTATACAGTAAATTAATGTATGTTACTATTCACCAAAAAATCAAGAATTTCAGAAAAGTCCCAAAAAATTACCCCTACAATTTTTCGAAGTGTAAAATCCAAAAATAAATTAAAATTTTCAAAAATAATTTTCTAAATATGATTAATTTAATATTTAATTAAAATCACAATTTATTATTAAAGAAATAGTTTTAAAACATTCATTTACTTATTACAAAATATAGGTACATCATACTCTCACTTGAATATTATTTTTATAATATCATAGGTAATATTACTATTCATTAGGGTATATCACTATTCATAATGGTATGTTACTATTCATAAGGTTATGTTACTGTTCACTAATTTTTTTGTTTTATTAGACTCTAAAAATCATCTTGAACACCACCGTGTATGTCAGATTTTCAAAATTCCCAATACAGAAGTGACAAAATTATGTTTCGAGGTCACATAGAACAAAGTAGTTCATTATGTTGTGTTTTCATGTGATTGTATCCCATATTTATAATAAGTTAATTTCCATTGAAAAACTTTGGGTCGTTACAAGGACGCACTATAGCATCCTGCCTTTTTATCACATAAACTTTCATTACATTATAAAAAACCAAGGATCTTTAAGGTTTAGTGTCTTGGAAACCAGGAACTTAATACATGAAAACAACATAAAACATTCTTCTTAAACACTTGAAAGACTTATTAATTATTCATCTTAAGTTCATTACAACTTCTCATAACCTGGGATCATACATCAATGGAAAGGGTGAGCAGAAGGCCCAGTAAGGGAAACAAGGGAAACATTTTACATGTGAACTTGAGATACATCAATAAAGTCATGAAAAGAACTTTAAGGCATGAGAAATATATCATGAGGAATATCATAATAAAAATAATGTATTTAATAACTTGAATATGTGGCTACAACATTTAACATAGACAATCATGAACATATCACCAAGGTCCATCCCCAAGGAGTCATTTGAAAATTACCAAGGTAAACCCCAAGGTATCGTTAAAATTGTAATCTCTAGTGGTTACATAATTACCCAATGCAATGGGGCAATATCAGGGCGCACCCTGAAATTTGTCTTTATTATCATGTGAGACACATATATCATCATTAAAATTTCATAAAAAATCCATATAGCATAAAATAAATGGGTTTCATTTCATAATCATAACATTTTAAAACTACTTTTAGGACATGACCTTTATGTCATTTTAAGCCCACGGGAGAGGAAAGCGGTATTCATGTATGTAAATCCCATAATTTAAAATTGAACATTTTAATATATTTGTGAATACCCCTATAGCAGAAAGAGATTTGAGTATTCACTAAATAAAATAAAATAATTTGAGAAAAAGAGAGATACATTTTGAGACGAAAATTCTACAGCGTAACGACTATGTTACAGGGTTTTAGAAAACATTTAAAAGAGATGGGACATGGGTCAACCACTCATAAATGATCCATAAAACGGTATAGGGATAGAATATAATGGATATAAGAACATGGTAATGAAATTTTAAAGACATACCATATGAAATTAAAAACATTAAAGGAAGACAAAAATAAGATTTCTCTTATGAAAATTCAGCAGCCTAACGGCGTCACTTAAAAAGTCAAAAAAATGAATTGACGATATCAAATAGGGTCTCTCATCATATGTACCTAAAATATAAGTATGATAGATATAGGGATCATACCCAAACAAAATAAAAAGTAACTTGAATGACTTGATATGAAAATAGAACTTGAAAACGAGAAGGGTGAAAGAATACCTTAAAAATTCGACAGCCTAACGGCGCCACTTAAACATTATTAAAATGAATTGATGAGAGAAATAGGGGGTATCTCATCATATGAAAATGAAAAAAAATGTATGATGAATATGAAATAATATCCTCCAACATAATAACATGGATCATAAAAGATATGACATAAAAGAGAGTACTTGGAAAGAAAGAGAGGTAGGATCCCTTACCTTAAAAAGTAACTCTTAAAACTCGAAGGTTGGGACCTTGAGGGGCATGAGGGCACCCTTGGAGGACTCCTTGGGAGGTAAGGAGACCATAACTTCGTTTATTATGATTTCGGAGTCAAAAGGATGAGATAATGGCTTGGTATTTATAGGAAAAGTGAGGGGACAAGGCATTAATGGCCAAGGGACACCTCATTGGTGGTATTGGAAAAACCATGGGCTTGCCCATGCTATTTGCCAATGGTATGGGCCCCTTGGGACACCACATACAATAATCCATCCCATTTAGTCGGTCATCTCTTAAAATATCTCATGACATCATCATGATGTAGTCATGATGTCATTAAACATACCGAAACCCTAAAACTGTATTATTACTATTCACTAAAAATTCATTTTTTTCCAGAAAAAACCCCAAAATTCACCTTAACATAATATCAATGCTCTGAAATCTGAAATTAACTCCATTTTATATAAATAATTTTCTAAATATTTTTAATTTAATTTTTAATTAAAAAACACTATTCATCCAAAAAAACTAACACGTAGCTAATAATTTCTGAAACTGTTATTTACCTATTTTATTGAATCACATTACTTAATAAAGGTGCCTAAAATATATTAATACTTTCTTTAAGTGATATTAATAATCCATTTTGTCACATTACTAATCCTAACCATAAAAGCACTATTCATAAATTACTATTCACCAAAAATTAAGTTGATCTTATTAGACTCTAAATTTTTACTGAACACATTTGTAGAAGACCATTTTTTGAAAAAAATTACAAATTATTAATTATTTGAGTTTTACATAAATATTTTAAAATATCCTTTTTCCAAAAATCATCAATAATATACATCCTAAAATTATCCGGACATTTGGAAATTCACAAACTTCACTAAAGGAAGAAATCTCACTTTATTTATCCCAAAGGATTAAACAAAGTAGCTACGGTCTCGTCACATAGCCCCTTATAACACCATCATAAGACCGAAGTATAAGGTTTTCTATGGTGAGAGAATCTGAGGAAGGATCATATAACATTTCCCTAGTAGTAATCTCCACTAACTTGGACTTCTCTCGCAGGCATTTCTGTTCAAGCTTGACATGATGGAGTTCGGCTTGGGCTTGGTCCAAAGCGAAGCCCAAATATGCCACCACCTTCCCATGCTCTGATAAGTGGGCTTCATAAGGTTAGAGTCTACTAGATGAATCCATCGACTCCTCTTTCTGCATTAACCATTAACATCTCTATTAAATCATTAAGAGTAAATTAATATACTATTCAAAGAAGTTTGGGTCGTTACACGCACTTACAAAAACATATAGTGAAAAGTATACTAAATTCATGAATTTATCTCCATACTCTGTGATGGAGAGATTTTCCTACTTCAGACTAAAGATGTATTTCATCCTCTCGATCTTGAACATGTGAGGATATAATTGTTTATTAAACAATTCCTTAAATTCCACCCAATTAAGGCCTTGATATGCTTTATCATGCACTACTAGTTCCCACCACTGACATGCAAGATCCTCAAGAATATACATTTATAGATTAACATTTAGCTACACTGGTTTTCCAATGAACTCGAAGATATGATTCATCCTACTGAGTCATACCACCACCTTCTCGGGTTCAGAACCTCATCAGAATATGGGTGGGTTCTGTTTCATGAACTGGATGGAATATTCCACATTCCTTGGATCATCCCTCCAGTTCCCCATTTCAATGTCTTGAAATACCTCGATGATACTTTGAACTAGCTCTTGGTACACCTATATCTTTTGTAAAACCATTTTCTCTACGACTTCTTTAGGTTGGTTTCTACGATGTCGTCTGGGTATTATTTTCACAACAAACAACAAATCTATTAGTCCCACTCTCAAGAAACTGATGTATTCTAATTTCAAATCATATCACATTAACTATGAAAACATTGTTTTCCAAAATAAATGTTTTTATGTTTAACCATTTTGGAAAAATTCATTCATTCTTTTGAAAATTAAACCATTTTCAAAATACACTAAGTATAGTCTTTTCAAAATCATTCATTTGAAAACAAATTATGCATTTTTAAAAAAATTACACCTTTTCACAAGTTCATAAGTCATTACACCAATGAAATATGTAATCCTGGTGGGAATTAATTCCTCTAATAAATGACATGATCGTCTCATTGTATAAACCCAAGAGTATGAGATTCTGGTATCCAATATATGTTCCAAAACACTTATGTACCAAACACCATGGTAACGTTAAGTTCAGCATAAACGAGTTAGCTACATCCTTTTATACTACACATTTCAAGTTCCAAAAATCATTCTCCTTTTTTTGATCACAAATCCAGGAATAGACAAGGATGAATCTAATCCAAGACCAAGTAAGTGAACAATGCTTGTTAGTCAAGGACCGGAAAGGATGACACCATTTGCAATGACAGGTTAATTATTATTAGATTGAGAATACAACAAATCATTACTAGGCCTTAATAGGAATACCCAAGACACCAATGGCTGGAAATAAATGCCGAAGGGTCTAAAATATAAGTGGAGGACTATTTTACCTTTATGAATAAAACCATTAACCAAATAACTCACTAAATGATGACTAAAAAAATGAAAGGGAACTCAACAACTTAATATATCTAAAAACAACATCAAAGTGTGAAACAAAAGAAGAATAACAATTATCAACTTAAATAGTAGAAAACAACAAAAGAATCTCAAAATACCACAAAACCCCATTCCCCACAAGATCTAAGCTCCACAATCACTGAACAACCCAAGTATCAAAATTTGGTGCTAAAAACATGTGACACTTTACCATTTCACAAGTCCTGAATGATAGAATCTGAAAAATCATAAAAGTTCCAAAGAAGAGGTGAGTATAAAACATGGTAGGTTTTCCCCCAATTAATTTCTTACTCGCTCCACTAGGATAGATGATTCTGAAAAAATTATATAAAAAATTTTAATAAATTTTTTTCTCAAAAATAGTTTATAACTAAATATAAAAATGTTTCCAAAACCATTTATAAACAAAATAAACTAGTGCAATTGAAATAAATTTTACAGAAAGTTATTTTTCCATAAAATAACTAATGAATTCTTTTAAACCATTTATTAATATTAATTGGTCATATCCAATCGATTCCACACATCCACAAAACCAACCATGCTTTCATGGGCGGTTTCTCATCGATCTACCAAGTCATCATAATGTAATTTTATCCCATGATCCATTAACCCTCTGGAAATGAGAAAAATATCATATTTAAACCAAGAACCTTATATAAAACATGAGCACACACACCACATTTTCCCAAGGATCAATCCAAAACAACCATTTCAATAAAACTACCTTTTTGTTGAAAACTATTTTTCATTAAAGACATTAAAATGGAAACTCATTTCAATAAAATGAATTTTTATCGAATAACCCTCCCAATAAAACCATTTCAATGTTCTATAAATTCACCATTTTAATTTCAAGAAAATAAAACAAATTGCACAACAATTTATCAAGATTTTATAAATCCACCGAATAATGATAAATCATTACTAAAGAATATTTACTCCATGAATTGAACAAAGATTTAAAAATAAATTCAACTAAATTTAATTAATTTGAAAGTAATCCAATCAAGTCTAACAATAGAATATTAGAGAGAGTCCACTTACCTTGAAGGTTTTGATGAAACCTAACAATGGATGAAGAATGCTTAAGAAAAACAATTGATTCTTCATGGAACCACCTTATATCTCTTATCCAAGAAATATCAAGACCAGAAGATGACTTATTTTTCATACACCTCATAGATATACCAATAAAAGGTGTATATCTGAGAAACCAAGAGGAGAGGATATTTATATCTAAGTAGATCTAACAAATCGATCAAGAACGTTGATGAACAATAACATACCCCATGAATCTAGGTTTGAAACACCAAGGGAAGCCTTCATATTGACTCTAAATCACATGATAGAGGTTATTATACCTATAAGGAAGAAAATTTTTTAGTTATGGTCTCTTAGTAGAACAAACTGTCAACTTATAGGTAAAAAATTCTGAGAACCACTTTTTTAGGATCTCATTTAAAACATGTGCACAATTTGTTTGCACGATCAGCCAAAATGTGTGATATCCGTGTGTTAGCTACTGTCCAGGAAACCCCTCAGATGACCTCCTCACATGGGATCTCTATCTGTTCATGTAGAGACCCAAAGCGTGACGTACATGGACATTACATTAATTGTGTGAAATACTAAATACATGACAAAAATAGATGCCCAAAGACCATATTAGTTTAGTGTCTTTGGAAACTCAGAACGTAGTCTTCTAATAATGGTGAATGATCTACAACATATCCCATAAATATCTTCCTCTTTGGATTTCTTACCTAAAACCTTTCTTTATATCATGGGGAAAAGAAAACATAAAAAGGGTGAGCTCAAATTCTCAGTAAGGGAAATCATAGAGAACATAAAACAATCCATAAACAGTTGAATACAAAAACTTGAACATAAATTCTAAACATCATAATCTTGAGCAAAGACATAAATCTTGGAAGTACGTAAGGCATATAACATAAAGGAACATCAATCATGATAAAATATCATGGGAATAAAAACATTTAACTGTGGTAAAAAATTAATCACATGATATGATTTCCATAGTAGCCATGTTTTTATTTCCAAGACCATCTTAGTGGACAAAGACCCTTCCTGAATCGAGTTCACTCCTCATTCCTATCGTATAACACTAAAACGGATTAACTTACCATTCTATCCATGTCTCTCTCATGAGATATAAATATTTACCCAATGAATTGGAGGTAGATATAGGTCCCACCCATCTCAAAATGAAATCATTCATTCGTGTGCCACAAAATCATAAATCATACATCATAGTATAACCCATGTAATAGAATGGGATTATTAAACATCATGCCATCATAACATAATCTATAAATAAAATGGATATCATTTCATCATAAGAAAAATAAATCCGTGTAAATAATGGAGACATTATACATTAAAAATAATCAAATTAAATAATGTCATTTTAGATGGAAAATAGTTTAGATAAAACACTTGAAATGAATTATTGAGGAAAATATCCTTTCTTCTTCAAAATCATTTTCTTTTCACAAAATTCCATGAATTTTTAAATAAAAAGGGTTTTATTGATAATAATAATTCAATATTGTATAGGAATATTCATGAAAATGAGGCTTTATGAAACCGTAAAAATCTGTTCATGCCGTATAAGTTAAAAATAACATTATCCTCGTACTTTTGTTGGAAAAGTCAAAAATTTCCTCGTGTGTAAAAAAAGTAATATTCCTTTCATAACATGTGGTAAAATTAAAAAATGGGTAAAAAGGACATTAAAAATACATGAAAACATTTTTAGAAAACATGGGCATGGATGATAACAATAACCCCAATAAATACTTACGAATAAACAATCTCAGATAAGAACGAGATTGGAATAGTTATCCTTTACCTTTTGTATGATATGCTTTGTATGTATCCGAACCTATTGTATAATGATTTAATTAATGTCATTGACTTATTATAGAATCTTATTAATTGTTATTATATCATATATGGTTCAATTACGACTTTATATTACCCGTTCTTTTGTAAATTCCATGTTAAAGCAACGTTTTGGGTAAAATCGTTTCATTTATCGTACGTGTTTTGACTTCTTGTTCTTGATATTATTACTTATATGCTGATTTACTTAATTAAAGAATGTAAAATATGATTTATATATAATATATATTCAGCACATATATATATATATGATAGATCGATAAATGGAATGAAATACCCCATTCATGGAGAGGGTAGGTCGTACGTACGCATGAACGTATTTTTCGTTTCCTTATTGATTTGAATGGAATTAAGTATATGAAATACATAAATATATATATATACATAAATACAGTATTGTTATTATGTCATATATTTCATTATTATTCATTATATATACTTTATAATCATTCATGAATGGTTAACCTGGAAAATGAATCTCATCGCGTCGTGGAGACGGTATTCTGTACGTATGCACGAGCGATGATATCATTTCCATGATCATGGAATTGTATTGAAGTGTATTTAAAATATTTCAGAATAAATATAATTTTACAATAATCATATATAGTAATTTATTTACACCATTATACCCATTCAAGTAAGGTGGTGGTCGAAAACAGATTACACCACGGCATGGAGACGGTATTCCGTACGTACGCACGCGCGGTGATTTCCTTTTCCATAGGATGGATAGAAGATGTAATATGGTTGTTTCATATTTATAACAACATATAAATATATTAGTGATACTGATGTTATTACTTCATAATGAAATAATAAAGAAGATGAAGTAGAAGAACAAAGAAACTTGAGAGAATCAGAAGAAAAATTACGTCTTTTTCGACGCACCTCCTTCAAGCTTCCTCTTAAGGAAGTATAGATGGTCTTTTGAGAAGACCAGAACCTACAGAATGTTTCTAGGGAAGTGTATAAGAGAAATGGTTAGGTTTTGTCCGAGCTTCAAGGCTCAATAGGGTGTGAAGAGAAGAGGGAAGGGGTGCCCTTTTTATAAGGGAGGAGAGGGGCACCTTTGGAAAAACATAAAATATTATTTTATAATAAAGTCATATTCGGTTTATAATAGCTCCAAATTGATTTATTTCGAAGCTGAAGTTGGTATGGGTTGAAATCATCTCAACCAATAGGTTTTAGACATGTTTAGGTTACAATTTTAACCTTATCATTTAGATTTAAATCTATGTAAATTAATTTAACTTTTACCGTGTCTTCTTGTTTTCTTACACTATATGGCTAATAAACATACTATAACAAGACAAAAGAATCCCAAGTGGTCCATTATTAATATATATAACCTTATATAAATCATTTTTCTGAACCTTAGATTTTTTTTAATATTATAACAATTAATAATATAATATTTTTTTAAAAAACTATTTTATGTTAATTTTGATACTATTTGGTAATTGATTTTTGTGGAAATCATATCAGCATGATTAGTTAGAAAAAAGTTAATTAAATAAATATTAACATGTCTTAGTAACCTATAAAATTAGTGGAATTCATAAAATGTCTCAAATTACATTTATTTGGGTATTTATAATATCAATTATTTTACTATTTCATTATTAAGGTAATTACTGAATCACCATTGTGTCACAAATAAATTAAATTATTTAATGTCTAAAAATTATAAATAAAATACCATTAGGTATTAAAACTTTTTAGGTTTCTAATTAATATTTATAGTCGAATTAATCTTATGTATAACCCTATATTAAAAATGTTTTAGTTATTAAACTTTGATTTTAACTATTTTATCTTTTTTTAAATAAAATAATAATAAATGTCCTAGTCTAATCCAATTGGACCTGAATGATAATATTACATTACTAAGGTGTTTTTTTGTTGAATTATACTTATCCAATATAATTAGAACATGTTTTAGGGTAATAATAATATCATATTTACCCTTAATTACCCTATTTACTTTTAACCATGGTAAATAAAAGTAAAAAGTTACTATTTACCAAAAATTATTGTTATCTTATTGAACCACATTATAATACTTGATATCTAACGTGTCTCTCAGAGTTTTGAAATTCCACTCACAGAAGCGGTGAAATTATGTTTTATGTAAATTTTCAAATTTTCCTAGGAGGTGGGTAAAAGACGGTGAGAAGTTCAATAAAATTTTTATATATCTAAATTATTATAAAATGAATCCAATTAATTTCATTGAACTTATATGGGTATTATGTATCAATTTTGACCTAAAATAAATTTAGATAAAATAAGTAATCATTTAAATAAAAATTCGGTTTTTAAATAGTAACCTACTGTTTTCACTATTCAGCAAAAATTGAAAGTTTTCAAAAAAATAAAAAAAATTCACCCTAGGCTAATTTCGATATTCCAAATCTAAAAATGAAGTCCATTTTGAATGTTAAAATTTATAAAATTTCAAAAAATGGGCATTACTATTCATAATGGCTAGTTCATAATAATATTATAATAATATCTTTGTTAGTGAAACTTGGTATTGCGTACTACACATGCTATCGAAGAAGGTCTTGATTGCATGTAATGCAAGCCAAGTCAGGGATACGTGTCGTGAAAGCTCTGTTTAGTGGTGCATATAACATAATCAATTTTTTTTCATTTGTACATTAAACAAAATCTATAATTTATGTTTTGTAGAATAATTTCCACAAAACGAACTTGAAATTGTCTATAACATGAGCCAAGAATAGTGTTACGTATACTGTAAGCTAATACGGTGTTGTGTATAGTACAAGCTAATCTGGGTGTAGTGTATAATAGAAGACATCAAAGAAATTAAATGTAATATATCTCATAAAATCTCTGGGTGTTACATTCTACCACCCTTAAAATGAATTTCTCCCTCTAAATTCGGCGGGGTTATAAATGGTTTATTACATGAGAGTTTATTTCATAGAAACCCACATTGTAAAAAGGAATACTAAAACTTACTTTTAAAAATGAACGCTAGAAACAAAATGGATACCCAAAGTAACTCATCACTTGTGTTCCCACATAGGAGATCATAGGTGAAAATATGGATATAGAATAGAAATCTAACCATAAAGTTCTGATGGAGAGTGGTAGAGAACATGGATATGAAAAATCCAACAGTCACAAGGCCATAAAATTTTGATGATCTAAGGTACCAACTGATTCATCAGATATGAGAGCACTAGCACAACATTTTTGGTATTCAAGATCATTTCCCTAAAGTTGAAGAATTTTGGAATTAAAATAAATACATACTTGATTTTGGTACAATCTCAACATTACTCGTACCTCGAACAATTTCCACTACATCTCTTAAAGAAATGAAGTTGAAATTTTCTATAGCGAAGTGTTAGAAGATCATGCGGTAGAATGATAGGTCATTCCATCTGTCTCAAACATAGGGTTCGCAAAAGTTATATACATAAGTCCATCTATGTTGAGATTAATCGGATATGCTTCCAAAATGGTCTTATACTTCATCTATCATCCTGTTTAATAAAATAAAACTACTTTCTACTAACCAAGGACTTCCTGTAGGCTAGTGGTAGGAAATAAAGGCCTGTCGCACTTCAGTTGTGGGTTCGATTCCCACAACCTTGTCTGACGCGACGGGTTTTCACTCATCCTAGGAGTTGTCCATTTTCTCAAACTACACTATTATAACATTATAGAAATAGTATTAGAAAAATTTCTAGCCTTAAACAATTCTATCTGATCTCTAAAATAATCCATTCCAACCTTTAAGCTTATCTAAAATACTTCTGTCCAATCTTATAGTATAAAGAAAATGATTACTAGAAATGTCATCAACCAAGCATGTGAATACCATCATTTATCCCCAATATAAGATATATCTTGTTGGTCACATTCCAAACATGTGAATACCTTAATCATGTATTCTCTTGAAAAATGAATACCCATTGAACCTTATTGAAAACATTAATGCTATCAAAAGTTATCTCTTTCCACATACCAAAATCCCAAAATTTCTATATAATCAAACCATGATATCACATTGTCCTTATATCATCCATGAGCTCATCAATACTATAAAACATCTCATTAACTCATTATCCCTTCATTATGCGCATATCATCTACTTTCCAAAAATATATGAATTAACCTTTCATGGTTACCGGTACCATTCAACACATACTGTCAAATACATTAGGAAAAACAATAGTGTAATAATCCGTAGATGTGTCTTTATTCCATAGTACCATTACCATAAGTCTTGATAAACATAAATAATTCCACTACCTTCTTAAACCATTGACCAAGCTTCAATACTTCTTTCATCTCATATATCATTTGTAGTATCCTCATCATCATCCACAAAAATACAATCCATATGACCATGCTGATTCTCTTCATGAGATTTTCCCTTAGGGTATTGGTCTGCATAATGCCCATAAATTCCACATTTAAAACATCTAATCATTGTTGATGTCGTAGAAATACCATTATCCTTATCCATGGTGTTAACTAAACCTTTTCATTTGCACTTATTGGATTTGTGCCCTTCATTTCCGCACCCAAAGAATCTTCCAATTCCTTTGAACCATTCTCATTGATGCCTCTTCCCACATGATTTACATGAGAGAAATTGAACTTTCTTTCCTCTATGATCATCATGAATCTCTATATTTCTCTTATTAGCTGAGTCGGGAAACTTACCAAAGTTGAGATTATTGACCATATTATGAGATTGCTGATTAGAAATAATAACGATGTTTAGACTTCCAAATCCCATTTCATTTGTTTGCTCATGAAGAATATCATTCCATTGTCCATCATATCTTCCATTATCATGAATCTTCATGTTTCCAGACATTTTCTAAAACCCAAAAAGAATAGTGTGAGAGGAAAAAATCATGCTAGGGAAAACAACATAATAATGGGGGAGTACCTTCAATATGTAACATCTTAGGATTAATTCTAATATCATTCCCGTAATTCAAGGACTATAACCTATAAGTATACTTAACCTTAGAGACATCCCTCGACATACCATAGAAATATCTCTAGGGATATCACTAAAGTTTTTCTCATCCTCATTTCAAAAGGTTAATAAATCCTTCGCTCTGATACCAACTGTATAGACCCAAAGCTTGACGTACATGGACATTGCATTACTTTTTTGGAATACTTAATACATGACAAAAGCAGACACCCAAAGACCGTATTAGTTTAGTGTCTTTGGAAACTCAAAACTTAATCTTCTAATCATGGTTAAAGATCTTCAACATCTCCCATAAAGATCTTCCCCTTTGGTTTTCTTACCTAAAACCTTTCTTTATATCCTAGGGAAAAGAAAACATAAAAAGGGTGAGCTCAAATTCTCAGTAAGGGAAAGCATAGAGAACCTAAAACTATCCATAAACATTTGAATGAAAAAACTTGAACATAAAATTTAAACATCATAATCTTGAGAAAAGACATAAATCTTGTAAGTACGTAAGTCAAATATCATAAATGAACATTAATCGTGATAAAATAGAATGGGAATAAAAACATGTAATTGTGGAAAACCATTAAGCACAAGATATGATTTCCATAGTAGGCAGGCATTGCTTCCAATACCATCTTAGTGGACAAAGTCCCTTTCTGATTTGAGTTCACTCCTGGTTCTAGTCCCATAACACTGAACCAGATTAACTTACCATTCCAGTCATGCCTATCTCATGAGATATAAATCTTTACTCAAGGAATTGGGGGGAAATATAGGTCCCACCCATCTCATAATGAAATCGTTCTTTCGTGTTCCACAAAATCATAAATCATACATCATAGCATAACCCATGTAATAAAATGGGATTCTTAAACATCATACCATCATAACATAATCCATATAAAAAATGGATATCATTTCATCATAAGAAAAATAAAACCATGAAAATAAAGGATAAATTATTCTTGAAATATAAACATATTAAATAATTTCATTTGAGATGGGAAATAGTTTTGATAAAACAATTGAAATGAATTCTTGAGGAAAATATCCTATCTTCTTCAAAATCATTTTCCTTTCAAAAAATGCCATGAAATTTTAAAAGAAAACGGTTTTGTTGAAAATAATCATTCAATCATGTAGCAGAAGATTCATGAACATGAGGCTTTATGAAACTGTAAAAATCCGTTCACACCGTATAATTTAAAAATAACATTCTTCTCGTAATTTTGTTGGAAAAGTAAAAAAGTTCCTCGTGTGGTAAACAATAGTAAGATTAGTTTCATAACATGTGGTAAAATTCAAAAATATGTAATAATGAAATTAAAAATACATGAAAACATTTAGAGAAAACATGTACATGGATGATAATAATAACCCCAGTAAATACTTACGAATAAACAATCTCGGATAAGAACGAGATTGGAATAGTTATCCCTTACCTTATGTATGATATGCTTTGTATGTATCCAAAACTCCTGTATAATTATTTAAATAATGTCATTGACTAATTAAAGAATCATATTCATTGTTATTATATCATATATGGTTCACTTATGACTTTATATTACCCTTTCTTTTTTAAATTCCATGTTAAAGCAGCGTTTTGGGTAAAATTGTTTCATTTATCGCAGGTGTTTCGACTTGTTTTCCTTGATATTATTAATTATATCCTGATTTACATAATTTCAGAATGTAAAATATGATTTATATATAATATATATTCAGAATATATATATATATATATATGATAGATCGATAAATGGAATGAAATACACCGTTCATGGAGACGGTAGGCCGTACGTACTCATGAACGTTGTTTTCGTTTCCTTTTTGATTTGAATGGAATTAAGTAGATGAAATACATATATATTTATAAATAAATCCAGTGTTATTATTATGTCATATATTTAATTATTATTCATTATATATACTTTATAATCATTCATGAATGGTTAACATGGAGAATGAATCTCATTGTGTCGTGGAGATGGTAGTCCATACGTACGAATGAGCAATGATATCATTCCCATGATCGTGGAATTGTATTTAAGTGTATGTATAATATTTCAGAATCAATATCACATTACAATAATCATATACAGTCATTTATTTACACCATTATACCCATCCAAGTAAGGTGGTGGTCAAAAACAGATTACACCACGGCGTGGAGACGGTATTCTGTACGTACGCACGTGCGGTGATTTCATTTTCCGTAGGATATATAGAAGATGAAATACAGTTGTTTCATATTTATAATAAAATATCAGTATATGAGTGATACTGTTGTCATTACTTCATAATGAATCAACTAAAGAAGAGGAAGTAGAAGAAGAAATAATCTTCAGAGAATCAGAAGATAAGATTACCTCTTCTTCGACGCACCTACTTTAAGCTTCCTCTTAAGGAAGTAGAGTTAGTATTTTGAGAAGACCAGGACCTCCAGGATGTTTCTAGGGAAGTGTAAAAGAGAAATGGTCAGGGGTTGGCCGAGCTTCAAGGCTCAAAAGGGTGTGAAGAGAAGAGGGAAGGGGTTCCCTTTTTATATGGGAGGAGAGGGGATCCTTTGGAAAAACTTAAAATATTATTTTATAATAAAGTCATATTCAGTTTATAATAGCTCAAAATTGATTTATTTCGAAGCTAAAGTGAGTAAGGGTCTAAATACTTTCAACCAATAGGTTTTAGACATGTTTATGTTACTATTTTAACCTTATCTTTTTTATTTAACTCTAAGTTAAACAATTTAACTTTTACCGTGTCTTCTTGTTTTCTTACACTATATGGTTAGTAAACTTACTATGAGAAGCCAAAAGAACCCCAAGTAGTTAATTATTAATATATATAACCTTATATAAGTCATTTGGCCTAAACTTAGATTTTTAGGAATATTATAACAATTAATAATATAATATTTGTTTTAAAAACTATTTTATGTCAATTTTGACAATATTTGGTAACTGATTTTTGTGAAAATCATAACATCATGATTAGTTCGAAAAAGGTTAATTAAATCAATACTAACATGTCATATTAACCTAAAAAATGATTTTAATTCATAAAAAGTATCAAATTACATTTATTTGGGTATTTATAATATCAATTAGTTTCATATTTCATTATTTAGGTAATTACTGCATCACCATTTTGTCATAAATAAATTGAATTATTTAATTTCTAAAAATTATAAAATAAATACCATTAGGAATAAAATATTTTTACCTTTATAATTAATATTTATAGTAGAATTTATCTTATTTATAACCCCATATTAAAAAAAATTTAGTTATTAAACTTTGATTTTAACTATTTTAACTCTTTTTTAAATAAAATAATAATAAATGTCCTAATCTAATCCAGTTGGACCTGAATGATAATATTACATTCCTAAGGTTATTTTGTCCTAGTTATACTTATCCAATAGAATTATAACATGTGTTAGGGTAATAATGATATCATTTTTACCCTTAATTACCATATTTACGTTTAACCGTGGTAAATAAAAGTATAAAGTTACTATTCACCAAAAATTATTTTTATCTTATTAAACCACATTATACTTCTTGATAATTACCATGTCTCTCGGATTTTCGAAACTCCACTCATAAAAGCGTTAAAATTAAGTTTTATGTAAATTTTTAAATTCTCTTAGGACGTGGCTAAAAGACGGTGAAAAGTTCAATAAAATTTTTATATATATAAAATTATTATAAAATGACTCCAATGAATTACATTGAACATATATAGGTATTATGTATCAATTCTGACCTAAAATAAATTTAAATAAAATAAGTAATTATTTAAATAAAAATTCGGTTTTTAAATAGTAATCTAGTGTTTTCACTATTCATTAAAAATTGAAAGTTTTCGGAAAAATACCAAAAATTCACCCTAGGCTAAATTCGATATTCTGAATTAAAAATGAAGTCAATTTTGAAATATAAAATTTATAAAATTTCAGAAAGTGGTTATTACTATTCATAACGGCTAGTTCATAATAATATTATAATAATATCTCGTTTAGTGATACTTGGTATTTAGTACTACACACACTGTCGAAGAAAGTATTGATTGTACGTAAGGCAAGCCAAGTCAGGGTTGTGTGTAGTGAAAGCTCTGTTTAGTGTTGCGTATAACATAATCAAAACTTTTTTCATTTATACATTAAATAAAATCTTTACTTAATTTTGTGTAGAATAATTTCCACAAAACGAACTTGAAATTGTGTATAACACGAGCCATGAATAGTGTTGCATATACTGCAAGCTAATACAGTGTTGCATATAGTATAATCTAATCTTGGTGTAGTGTATAATAGAATACATCAATGAAATTAAAAGTAATATATCTCATAAAATCTCGAGGTGTTATAGTTCACACATCATGCCAAACCTCTCTTCCTCCAAATTTCTATTTCGGATAGTTTCTACAAGGATTTCAGCATGGTTGGGATAAACTCTGGGCATCCCATACACCACTCAGTTTCCCCCAAAAAACTTATTTAAATTTCACCAAAACTCCCATATTTCCCACTTAAACCTTATATCTTCAAGAACACAAATAAACGGTTACGTACCAAAAACAAAGGGTACTACAAATTGAGTGACTAGATTCCATGATATTACAACACATGCTAGATACTATATGTGGATAAGACTCTAGAAAAGTAGTACCTAGGAGTAATAACTGTAAAAATTGAATACTGATAGGGACTCGATCATCACCTGGTTCACAACAACATTCCTTGTTGCACACCTGGTTTGACACTCCTGGGGGATGCGATTTAGAAATTCACAAAGTCTTTATAAACTATCATGAATGATTTGAATAATGAAAATGAATAACCTAGGTTAAACATAAGTATTCACATATTAAATATATTGTTTCCTTATTTAGATATCTTATAAAATATTTTCCCTCATTATATGGTTTCCCACTATGATTATTGTTCCTCATACTCTGCTTTCTAATTTTAATAAAGGGATGGAAGGTGAAATAACCTTGTTACTGCTATGTTATATGGATAATGAAATGAATTTCCTCAGGAGAAAAGAATGATATGGGATTTGGAATTAAAAATATAATTTATATTCTCATACAACATTTTGAAACAATGAATCTTCCTGAACATCCAAACGAGGAAATAAGGGAACAATATGTTTTCGAGTCCTTCATGTAGAAGTTCAAAACTTCTTTTAGTGGTTCATTCAAACCAAAAAATACTAAGTAATGGATTAGTACTGTAGAAACATGAGTTTTTAGGAATTATTACTCTTTTCTAAAAAAAATCATTAGATATATTGTGTTAAATGAAACACAAGGTTTAAAGAAATCATGATATATTAATAATATTATTGTTTTCATGATACAATTATATATTATCCATTAAAAATACCGATATGATTAGTAGTAAATTTTGTCAAATATTATTTATAAAACTTTTATATAAATAAACAATATTTATAAAAAAAGTACATAATTTTTTAAAATGTATTTATATATTCTGAAAACACTATTTTTCTAATAATTTTTTTATATACTTTTCTGACCATTAGTAAAATTAGTTTTTAATAATTAAGTAAATGAATTTGATAAAAAAATAATTTTTGAAATACTAATATCAAAATTAGATTATTATTAACTTCCAGGATTTTTATGAAATGAATAATTTTTCAATAAGTAGTGAAAAATAAGGATTTTTACTAAATATTTTCCCTTCAAATAAAAAATTTATAAAGATAATTTTAATTTTAATTTTTTTTAAAATAAAAATTATTTCAATTTTATATAAATTAATATAGTATTGGTCATTGGAATAATTTTCAAATATAATTTTTATATAAATTTTTTTAATGCTTTTGATCATTTCCCTTTAAGAAACCACTTGCTCATCATGATTCGGTGTTTAATATTTATTTATATTATATTAGGTATATGATTGGTAATTTAATAAATAGATTACATAATTTAAATATTAATAATTTATATAATCTAAATGTTAATCTTAAATTTTTACCACAATGAATAGGTAAAATAATAAAAATTACATACAGTGGTTCAGAAAAAATGGGTTTAAGGGGGGGGGGTGGTTAAGTAAAAAAGATAATTGTTTAAAATAACTAAAATCATGTAAAAAATACATTCTATGGCCATATTTTAAACTTATATATATTTTATTGTCTAAAATTTACCAATTTGATCTTGTGGCAAGAGACAAATGTGAGTACATATTTTTGTTTTCTAAAAGTTCAAGTGTGTCAATCACATCACTTATAAAAGGGTACCCCTTATTCTATACCCTTTTCACATAAAAAACCATTTGTATCAGAAAAAACCTTCTCATATCACATCCTTACATAAGTTATTCAATCCTATATAACTTATTTGGGTTATGAATCCAACTTATGAAACCTTTTAGTGAAAACCAAAATATATTGTTTGAAAAAGAGTTGATACCCCTAACCAAGAATTTTATTTTATTTCATACCCAAACTATTTAAATTTATATAATACCATGATGATAAAATATATATATTTTATTCTAGAGAATAATGTTTTTATATTTTTTGGTATTTACCAACAACTATTTCATATTCAATCATATGAATATGAAATCAACATTTGTGTGTATGGCGGAATACTGCATTGTGCACCGATGTTATTCATTTACCATAACAACCTGTCATGGATAGATATAATTTTTGAATAAAAATTTACATATGATAATTATTATAATATTATACTTTATAAATTTATTTATCAAATATACTATCATAATTTTCATTCTTTGTGGATACAATAACGTTGCTCGTGTATAAGGCAGACAACCGCCTGGCGAAAAGATGTAATTCATTCATGATTTACATGGATGGTAATAATGATGTTTTTAATGAACATATATGAAATATATGACATAAAAGTGATTCTGTAATGGTAATAAATTATTTAACTTTTTTATATCAATCCATTGTGGAAATGGAGACAATGTTCCTGTGTACTTAGGACATACCATCTCCATGAACGTTGTATTCCATTTTCTATATCTAAATGAAATGAATTAATATTAAAACCTACATAATGAATATATATTACATTTATATAATGGATAAAACTATAGATTTTATGTAACCATGTTTAAATTAATAAGGAAAAAAAGAAAACTTATCAAACCATACATGGAAAACAAAGAAATTATTACCCAAAACATGACTGTAACATGGTACAGTTATTAAAAGGGTAACAGAAGGTCATAATAAAATAATAAATTTCCTGATATATATATATATGGTTCAATAATATTTTTATAATATTATTATATTTTTTATAATCGAGGTTTTAATGAGTTTGATGGATGTCGAAACTTATGGTAAGTCATTTTTTTCTTAATTTTCCTTCCTTGAGACATACCTCATGCCATACACATTTATTCTTTTATGAGGTGTATATAAATATCATTTGACATGTAATATTATTAAAATATTTATTCTCCTTATATTTGTTTCTCTAATTTAATGTTATTTTTTCATGGGTACTAAAATTTAAAGTTACCAAATTAGTAAATATTTTATGTTTCAATCTCATAGTTTATTGAGACTATTTATGATTATTTTTTAGATGGTAATATATTATGACCCATCTATAATAAAACTCTTGAGACCTATCGTCCTCTATATTTTCCTTGTTAATAGATGTTTTCCAATCATTTTCCTTTCATTATTTAGACAATTGTTCTGAATAATGTTTTCAAGAAAAAGCGTATTTATTTATCTCTTCTATTGAAAAGTAATATTTCTTCCAAAAAGAAGTTTTCTAAAAGTGTTTTAACTTTTTTTATAAAATTATCCAAACTATTCATTATATAAAATTTTAATAATATTTTACTTTAAAATAAATGAAAGGAATATTCATTCAATTATCCAAAAAATTATCATTATCCTTTTTCTAAAAATGTTAATGCAATAATTTTCTTAATGTGTGAGACATGCACATAATTCAAAAAGCTCATGAAAAAAATTCCATTATTTATTACTTTATAATATTAAAAATTTATTTTTAAAAAAAGGATTTGGAAAATGTATTATATTTTAAATTTTTATAAAGTGAAACAGATATTTTATTCAATTTTTTTTTGAAATGATATTTCAATATAATTTTATATCTATGATGAAATATATTGATGATACCAATTCATTACTTGGTATATAATAAAACTATATCATCATTAAAATTTCACTTAATAGTTTCTGTTTGTGATAGATGATTTCTATGAATCTAGTCCATTATCCACAGGTGATGATATGATCAAAAAGTTTATGAACCCCTTTTCTTTTCATGGGATATGATTTGATGAATATTTTATGATATCATGGAGAACATAAGTACAATTTTCATTATTTTACTGGGGAGACTAGTATTTCCTTTCAATGCATTGGGTACAAATTTATATATCATGAAATAGATAGGAAAGGATTGACGAGTGAAGATGATTTAGTTAGGTACATTATTTACCATGATGGACTTGGGAGTGAACCATGAAAACTATGATGGTTTTGGTGTGGTAAACCATTCTACAATTATAGCCTTGTAAATGATACTTGACTACTATGAAAATGATTTTATATGCTTATGTGTGTGCCAAAATTCCTTGTCTAATACCATTGCTATGATATCATGGATGATGTTATTTTATTACTTATTGATTCAAGTCTTGTAAACATTTGGTCTTTATTCTACAACTCATGATTATAATCTTTTATGTGTAGGGAATGGTTTTGAAATGTTATTATCATTTTCTCATACCATTATTTTCATGTTATTCTTATGTATCTC
The DNA here is from genome assembly GCA_963277665.1 of Viscum album. Classification (NCBI taxonomy): domain Eukaryota; kingdom Viridiplantae; phylum Streptophyta; class Magnoliopsida; order Santalales; family Viscaceae; genus Viscum; species Viscum album. Next base: position 65,896,483 of record OY728127.1, on the reverse strand, counting down.
CCTTCTTTTCCACTACTAATCCTATTAGCTCAACCTCTCATGTGTTTCCATTCCCTAGGGTATGAATAAATTATTATGTAATATATATCTAATAATGGATCTCATTATGATGAACATAGTTGTAGATGTTGATTTTCGCATATAAACTAGTTGTTTATGTTTCCATGTTTCCAAAGGCATTATAACTTTATGATACTCACACGCGTGTTTTAATAATGTAATGAATGTTCATCTAAAAAGATGTAGTATCTATGTATAAAAATACTAGGTCACTGCAGTGTCTACCAGTAGATATGGTTATTTACCCTTTGGAAACTAGTAATAGATAACATTAGTGCGACCCCTAATGGAACGTCTAATGATAAGTTATAGGTTGATAAAAAGTATTGAAAAATGTCTTAGAATTTTAGTAAAGGATAGAGAGAGTGGTTTCTAAGAAATTATAAACCTATCTGGATACTATAAGAGGATTTAGAACTCAAAGAGTGGTACTTATGGGTAATAACTCTAAAAAGGGCACATTTTGATAGAATTGATTGTCTCCTGGTGAACGAAAATGGGCCTCACTACACCCCTTGTTTTCCCCTCTGAGGGATACGACTTGTAAATTTACAAACTCATTATAACCCTTAATAATGGATTTATATTGATGATGACTATCAATGGACTAGGATAAACCTATGGTTTGATTGATTAAAAAGATGTTTCCAAGATTTAGATATCCAATAATTAATTTTTCTTTGATATGTGGTCCTCCACTATAATTTTTTTACTTATAATATTATTTTTTGTTTAGTCAATGGATATAACCAAATAGACCCTTATTAATTCTATATGTGGTATAAAATGATTTTTTTCCTATAGATCAACCAAATTTTATGGGAGATGAAATCATTAATTTCATTAATATTCTCATGGAATATTATCAAGCCATGAATCATTCTAAAAATCCAAAAAAATCATAGGACGTAACAACTTTCTATTGAGTCCTTCATGAGATAGCATCCACCTTCCTTCAATGGATCTGCTGATCCACTAGCTGCTTAGAAATGGATCAGTACCACTAAAAAATTATTTCCCACTCTATAATATTTGGAACATAAAAAAGTAATTTTAGTTCTCTGTCTTTTGAAATGTTAAATAGATCAATGGTGGACTCTCATAAAGAATGGAAGTGACCATAATGAAATTTAATAACTGCCATCCTAACCCAGGAATTTGAGTTTTTTCCTTTACATGGGTTAGCTATGTCAAATCATAGAGTTCATCCCAAATCCCTATATCCTAGTCTCATGTATAACCCAAAAATTAAGACAAAAAGAAAACAAACCACCTCTAATACCAATTTGTAACAACCTGACCCGGCTCTCCTCTAAAATTGTGGCCGGACCTGTGCGTCACATAACCTCAAGCGCATATCCCCTAATGCCAGAGGCTACATAATAGCACTGAGGGCCCTTTTGTGTCCTTGGGGGAGACTATGCCCTCATAGGTTACATATAATATCATAGCGGAAGTAAAAAACAATAAATAATAAGTAGCGGAAGCATGTGAATGAATAAACTGTAGTAAAAGAAATGTAAATAATCCAACTGAATAATAAAAACCAAGTGAGGAAACTCACAAAAGAGTTCCATGCCATGATATGAGTCTAAACTGAAAGTACAGAAAACAAAACTCAAACACACATTCAACTAAAAGAAATGATACAAGCAGAAACTACATTGCGAGCAAGGCCTGGTCCTCTAACCCAGTATCCATCCTAAGAAGTAATAAATATTCAAGCATCAGAAGCAGAACACTTCCCCTTGTCAATACATGCGAGCATGTAATCTACCCGGGTGTCGACGACGCCCAAGTAGGGTGTGATATAAAATCCCAGTAGGCCATCAACCATGGTGTCTAAACCATTCCATTTCATGCTAAAATAAAAATACGGTGTTCCATTACATAACCATTTAAAATAAATTAATTACATTTCAATGAAATAAATAAGTCGGACCTGGTCCCAAATGGAACCCATCCCAAATCACCTTAATCAGCCTAAAATTGTAGTCTGAAAGTGTACCTGTCAGTAGAATGAAGGAACACGTATATATATAAAACCCAGAAAAGCAAGGTAAACAACAAAGAAGTACACCCCAAGATTGTGCTTTGACTTGGGGTCTATGTCAATTGTCAACCAGGTGAACTTCTACATATCAGAAGGATATCTCAATTATCAAGAAACTAAAATGGTAGTAATGTAGACCTTAATTGCATCATTATTTAGGTTCAAGTAGAGATTAGGAGTCCGAGCCTATCCCAAAGGTATTGCTACGGAACATCCATCAATTTATCCAATGCCACTGAGCCCATCCAGGGCAATCTTTCGAAAGGCCAGGTATCCCCTGAGGCATGGATTTACCCCGAGTCAGTCCCGATCTCGCAAAAAGGGGTCAAGTGTCATCTGAGGATGGATTAGCCACATTGCCAATGGATTCATCCCGAAGGGCCCTTTTGGAACTGGTATCACTCAAAAGTATTAGAAAGTCCTGGGAAGTCTCGGTCTGGCCATGCTAATGCCAGCACCCCCCAGCACATAGAGGTAACTCATCCAGAATGGAGGATCTAAGTGTGGACCTTAATATGGGACTCACCTCCTTTCCCCAACCTGAATTTAATTAAATTTTTCAATGCATCAGATATGACATATTCAACATATAAAGTCACAACATGAAAACTAACCTGATATACCCAAGCATCACACGGCATAATTTTAAGAGTACAACACATCAACTTTCAAAGAAATATACATATCATATCAACCTTAGTGGATAATGAATATTTAAATAATAAACAGTTCAGAAAAAAAAGATCCAATGATCCAACAATTGACGTTCAGGTTCAAGAAGCTATTTATTTAATTTAATTATAATAAAAAGTTGCTTCGCAACACATGAAATTGATCAAACAATAAACTTAGCTAATGGAATAATACACCGATCATGTTAGTACTCCTAATGGGGTTTCCAACTTTTTTGAAATAATTCAAAAAATTATTCATTTAATTTAAAAAAAATAAAAAGGGGCTGCGCAATAACCGTAACTAATTAAATTAATAACCCAGATAACGGAAATATTACACCGACTATGTCAGAACACCCAAAGTGGTGTCTGATCTTATTTTAACCATTCAAACAAATTAATTTAATATGATTAAGGCTGAAAAAATTAAGCAAAACCATTAAAATAATTAAAATGGGTAAAATTGCATAAAGCTGGTACGCACCGACTAACGACACAATGGTGCATTTTTTATAAATCGCAATGAAACAGAGGGAAAGTGAGTAGGAACCCTACCTTGTAGTCGTAGATGACTCTATGATCCATGTTAGACTTTGATTTGACCTAAAATATATGAAAACAAAGGATTTTAGAAAAACCGCAAAATAGAGTAAGAATCTTTCGCGATGAACTACGTGCAGAATACTCAATAGAATTGAACGATTCCACTTGTGCACCGTTAGAATTTATCTGAGGTTTACTGTGCACCATATGGTGAAGGAATCAGACATCGAATGGAGGAGAAACGGCCTTCTGAAGGGGTTACTGGTTGGTGGGATGGGATTGAGTGGCACGACGTGATGAGTGGGAGAGGGAGAGAGGAGTGGAAAAAAGAAAAGATAGAAAATAACGAAAAAGAAAAGTAAATCAAAATAAGAGAAAAATAAATTATAAGGAAAAAGGAAATCAAATAAAACGATAAAATAAAACCAAATAATGGAAAGGAAAATAATACAAATAATTAAAAATGGGAATCCACTATTTTAATTATTTTCATTTTTCCCGTAACACCCTCTTTATTTTATTTTAGAATTTATTTTTATCCATTATTGATTTCTTTTAAATCTTTTTTAAATCCCTTATTACTCTTATACAATCCTTAATTAATTATCTAAAACTCGAACACCATGCCAAAGTGCGATGTGACATTTTTCATGAAATGTTTGCAATTATTTGAATTAAATAAAAAGATGTCTGGGACCCACAGTGAGGTGTGCAGGCGTGCACCCCAGGTCGCTGAATTAATTAAACTATAAAAAAGTAAAAATGGTCTGTACCTGATTACGGAAGGGACATTACAAGCACCCATCTTTCGCTGTGTGTCACTTCCTACACTGCCATGTGCCACCATCCCAACAAAAACATGTTTCACCATTACGGTCACCCATTTTCAACGTTGTTATGAGGTTAGATCTTTAATCTCGGATCACTGCTCCTGAAAATGATGGCAGGACAATTGTGTTTTTTAAATCAATGAAAAACATGAATAATATCATGGGAGAAAACACTTGAAGCAACACAAAGAACGAACCTCAACCATTATTCATTCGAGCCTCGATCCATTCTGTAAGAAAACACTTGAAATCAAATCATATCACTAAACCAATCAACCCTAATAATAAAACCCCACATATATAATCCCAACCTACAATACACATGAACCAGGAATCAAAAAGTTCAAAAATAGAATCAAATTCATCATAGGAATAAAAAACGAGGAAGAAATAAAATTAAAACCCATTCCCTACCTGAAGTTGGAACGATCGTTAATGGAGAGCGACGTTGCACCATCGTCATTTTCCGATCCTTGATCCACAAAATTAGACATTGTGTTGATCCATTAATCTTAGATCCAAGTTATGTTTTTTGTTCATTGGATGGATCTTATAGAGGTTATCTCTCTCTAGAGTCTAAGTGGAAATCCACGGTTGTTGTGATAACCCTGGAATCTTGACAAGACATTACAAAAAGTAAATTGCTACATCGAATATGAATATTTTTGTTAAAATATTTTTATTATCGTTACATTCAAAAGCTAATTTTCACAGTTGACCCATACCGACCGGTGATATGTCATTCATAGGGTAAACTCGATACTTTGAATGCAATGGTGCAATCATATTTCTAATTCAGGCACTCGTTTAGAAGTTATTTCACTTTTTCAGGAGAACCACTAACATGTGATATTTAAATTTTAATATTTTTTAAACTTTTATTCTAGGTGCACTGAGCCTCAGAATCACAAAACCACTCCATGATTGGTGTTGAAATAATCCCATATAACATTTAAAATAATACATGAACAAATCCAGTATATTACATTCTCCCCCACCTGAGGGATTTATGTTTGTAAAAATCCAAAAACAAGACTACTCAAAAAGATATGGGTACTGTGCATGAATCATAGCCTCCTACTCCCATGTTTTCATTTGTAGATTCCCTTGCTACCACTAAACACTGTATAAGGGAATCAATTTCCAATAAAGGATCCTCTCATGAAGATCCTTGATCTCCACTTAGTACTTAGCAAAAGTCACTCCATCCTCAATTTCCAGTATGCAATATTTGATGACATGTGATGGATCATGCATGTGCCTCCTCAGTTGGGACACTTAGAAGACATAATGTACTCAGTGAAACTATGAGTATAGAGCTAGATGGTATTCCACCTCACAAACTCTACGTAGTATTTGAAAAAGGTCCAAAGATCCTAGGGGATAAATTTCACCACTGAAAAAATCTCCACAACCCACGTCGAGGTGAGTCTGGAAGGAACACATTGTCTCCCTCCTCAAGCTCAAAAGGCCTCCATCTTTTGTCAGCATAAGACTTCTTCCAACTCTGCACTATCTTCATCCATTATTTGATGATATGAACATTCTCAGTAGTAGATCTCACCAAATCTAAGCCCACAAGTTCATACTCTCCTAGGTTAGTCCAATAAAGTGGTTACCATAAGTGTTTCCCATAAAGAGTCTAGAATGGTTCCATACCAATGGTGGAGTGTTATCTTTTTTTTTGTATGAAATCTCTACCAATGGTAGATAATAATCCCAAATACGACCGACAACCAAGATGTATGCCCGCAACATGTCCTTTATAACCTGAATATTCTTATCTGTCTAGCCATACACATGGGTATGAAATACCTTTCTCAAGAGTAACTGAGTCCCAAACACGTCATGTAATCCCTTCCACAACCTGGATGTGAAACAATCATTATGATCTAAAACAATCATTGATGGTAATCCGTGAAGTTGAAATATCTCTTCGACATAGAGGTGCCCCATGATCTTTAGTGAACTCTACTCCCGGATATGTAGGATGTTGGCCGACTTGTTAAGTCTGTCAATGATCACCTAGATGGTATCATTTCCCATAGATGTGCATGGTAAACCCATCATTAGGTCCATAAATATACCATCCCACTTCTACTATGGAACCTCAAGGTCTTGACCAAAACACATTGGATCCTGGATCCTAGACTTCACCTGCTAGAACTTAAGGCATTGAGAAATTAACTCTACAACTTCCTGTTTCTCTTGTAACCAGAAAAACTAATGTCATATTTCTAGGTATATAATTTTCACAACAGGATGTACCACCAAAGGGGATGTGTGAAACTCCATCCAAACATCCTCCCACAGCACCACTGGTACAACCATACATCCTCTAAAAAGAATAGCGTGATCCCCACCTTCGCAATGTCCATCGAGAGCCTACCATGTGGATAAGTAAGCATGTAGAGTCTCTCAGTTGGTATCCCCAAACTGTGCCACCCTCAGTCCCTACATGAGTGTAGGGGTAACAACAATCAACTAGAGGTAAAATCCCCTATCTCCATTAAAAAATGATATCAATAATGAGGCCAACTATTTTGACACCTCTTCCTACAACTGCCAACTCGATCTCTTACTCAGAGAATCTACCACCACATTTCCCTTCCCTCGAGTATAGATAATCTCAAATTCATAATCCTAGAAGAACTCTAGCCACCATATCTATCTCATGTTTAGATCCTTCTGAGTGAAGATATACTTGAGACTCTTTTGATCAGAGTATACGATAAACTACCAACCCATCAGGTAGTATATCCACATATTCAGTGTGAAGAATACCACTTCCAACTTAAGATCATGGGTTGTGTAGTTATGCTCATGTGTTATTCACTAGCACAAAACATAAGCAATCACTGATTTCTTTTTCTGTAGGACATAGCCAAGACTAGATCCTGATGAGTCATATAACCCTTCATAATTGACACCCTCCTCTATAAATATCAAAATCAGAGCACTCATTAAACCTTTCCTCAATTACTAGAATTCATGATAGAACTAATCTGTCTACAAGGAATGATACCCCTCTCAGGTTAAATATTTCATGGGTTCTGATACCCTCGAGAAATCAGGCATGAAACTCTTGAAATATTATACCAGCCCAAGGTATCTTCACACCTCGATCACACTCCAAGTTGGATCCCGTGATAACACTACCTCAACCTAGGAAAAGTCAACTGCCACTCCATATGATGAGATAACAAGTCATATAAAGTTGAACAACTGAATCATGAATTTTAACTTTGAGAGTTTCCCATAAAGACTATTCCCTTGTAGGACATCTAAAACCATCCTTAAGTGTCTTTTGTGCTCCTCTTTGGATTCTTAGTATACTAGGATATAATTTATAAATAATACCATGAACTAGTCTATGTAGGGCTGGCGGATCAGGTTCATTAGTCCAATGAACATTGATGGGGAATTTGTGACACGAATGAAAATAACCAAGTACTCATAATGATTATTGTAGCATTAGAAATTAGTCTTTATTATATTTTCATCTCGTATATGATGCTAGTGATAACTTGATCAAAGGTAATCCTTCAAGAACCATCATGCCTCTCTTAATTGATCGAAGAGGTCATCGATCCTCATTAGTGGATATTTCACCTTCTTGGACACTTGGTTCTAGTGCTTATTGTCCAAACACAACCTTAAGCTCCTATCTTCCTTTTTGGAAAACAACATTGGGAATCCCTAGGGTGAAAAACTAGGTCTCAGGAATCAATTTCTCTGTAAGCCCTCCAACTGCACCCTTAGCTCAGAAATATCTACAAGAGACATCCGATATACTGGTGAGGATATTGGTGACATCCTGGGGTGTAAGATGATGAAAAATTATATCTCCAAAAAATGATGTAATCATTGAACATATTTGGGGAAGACATCCTCATAATCCACCACTTCTGATTGGAACTGGAAACGCAGAACATCTGATGCAACGAGTATCAAGCTAGCTAAGTGATGAGTGATCAGCTATTCCCTTCTATGAATGATTCCATCATATGCTTCCTAGGTTTCTTTTTCACCAAAAAATAGAAAACCTCATTCCATCACTACAGAAAAACAACACCCTTATCCTAAATCAGTCAATCTAGGAATGGACTGAAGATAACTATTCCAAACCGAGAATGGCAGGGAAAGGCCTCGATGGTGTCACCAAGTGGTTCCAAACAAAAATATAACCTCCCAAGCTATCGTAACACTGTCATAATATATGTGTGATCATCAAGTCTCCCCCAATTGATGTCTCCAAGTGTAAGGGTCAAGTCAATGGTTCTAATAGAATCACTAGGTTTTGGATATGTGGCAATAAAGGAATGACTAGAACCTGCATTTATAAGTAAGAAAACTAGAATAGAAAAGACATAGAGTTTACCTCAAATCATCTCACGAGCCCCTTGGTCATAAGCCTTGACAACGGGATGTTTTAAACACACTTATCCTATAGCTCCATGATACTGGAGCAGACCACATGAGGTGGTGGTGGTAGCAAGTTGAAACGTTGACCACCTCCTACTACTCTCCCCGCTCTTCTTCCATGTTCTCCACCATACAGATCTTCCTTTTACTACCTCTAGATCAACCTTAGTGGACCATCCACTGTCTCCTAATTATTAATATTGTGGTTTGGACAATCTCAAGTGAGATGTCCCCTACCATCACATGAGATTCATCACCTCTCTCCAGGCAGACTAGATCCACCCTATGAATCCTGAAATAAATATCCTCTACTATATGACCTCCTCTTAAAATTTTTCCCATGTATGGAACACTAAGACTGACATTGAGTCCATGATTCCGAGTTCTTTGCACCTGGATATCTCCTACTGACTTTTATTGACAATCTCTACTCATTTAAAAAGATCTCCACCACCAAAGCCTGCTCAGGAACCCCAACACATGCTTAGAAGGATAAATCTTTCTTGGATGTCTATACACATATCTCTCTTGAAGGTCAGAGTCATAAAGTACTGTTCCCTGACCATATCCATGGAGTACCTAGAACGGTTGGTGAACCTCAATGAAAAATAATCTACTATCATACAACATTGCTGGAGATGAATATTCTCTTGTATATGCACATCTCTTAGTGTAACTGGAAAAAAATAATCTGTAAAGTGGTGTTCAAACTCTGTCCATGAGAGATTCACCTAGTCATGAGTCTGAATAGTCATACCCAACCATCACCCTACTAATACCTATATAAGGCCCTCCACTATGACCATAATCTTATCATATGGTGTATTGACTAGTAGGAAAACTTGGATCATCGCCTCCAGTGAGTCCTCAACCACCTAATGGTCGAGATCACTTTGGAACCTGATGGGTCTCTGTCTCTAGAACTCATGAGAATGCTCATTCTATGCTCCTAATCTTCTAGTATTATAGGTAAGACAGGTAGATCCACATGTGGTGGTACAACTGTTGTACCACATGGAGGTAACATCTGGAAAACTGGTCCCTGTACTGAAGCCTTGTCACTGAGGGGTTAAACATTGTGACCGAGATACTGAATCCTATATGGTATGAATCACTATTGCATCCTGTACGAGAAAAAGATATATCATGGTCAATGAGTATATCTAGTTACCTGGCTCAATAAGGGCATGAAAAGCACAACCCATTTCTTTATGATTAATGTACCATTATTTTCCATAAAACTATTTTCCTCATATACTAAGTCAAAAATAAAGTTATAAGAGTCCATGTGTATGGATACATCAATCTTTACACCAACACTAAAGTTCCTGGACTAAAATCTGAATTCCAAACATCTAACATTGTTTCCCAAAACCAATCTGACGAACTCACAGTCCTATGGTATAATGAACTAGATCTAATACCAATATGTCACGACCCGTCCTAGAGGGGCCCATGATGTGACTCCCCAAGCCTACCTCCAATAAGAGAGGAGCTGGTGACTCACACCGAGTAGGCATACCACTAACATGAGAGTCAATTTCTTATTACCAGTTCACACAAACACATCTCCCAATGCAAAAATGTTGAAATGTAATAACACCAAGTAGACAATGCATGAAAGCCACTATAACACACAACCAAAGTACGAGATTGAAAGTGTTGTAATGTAAACATGACCATAATATAATCCCATGAAAAAAAGTCTATAAACAAGTTCTGGAAAATAATACATAGAAAAATCTACCTACATGCAAGGTACTAGGGATACTTTCTGAAGTTGAAGGAACACCACAGTCTGTCTGATCTAACAAGACTTCATTTGATCATAGTCCACCCTGGACTCTATCAAAAAGTTGATCATCTGCATAAGAAAAGACATGTGCGGGGAAAGGCTGTCCCGGGGTTTGTATAAAAATACTCAATTGGACACCCATAAACCACAAAGTAGTACACAAAGGGAAGTACAGTCAGCTATACACAAGTATATGTCTACAACATATAACTAGAATATACATATATAATCAAACCATACCAAAACGTATATGGTAAGTCATAACCACTGTATACAAATATTAAGGATCTAGTTTGAAGATTCCATGAAGTAATCATCTAGAGGAACACACTCCTGAGTCTAATAGTAGTGATACCATCCATTAGAGAAGTACTATTTGTTGGGAACCGTAATGAGAGAGAGAGAGATACACTGAATGATCTGAAGAGAGATACACTACATAAGATGAGATCACTGCTAAGGCCATGGGGTGATACCAATAACTCTATATGGATTAACCTCCAAAGTAGATGTTCAACACCTGGTGATGTTGGTCACATTAATACTGAATAATGTTCATAGGGCATGAAGAAGGAATAAAGGATCCTCTCCATGCCTATTGGGGGATTCCAAATACTCTATGTTGGATTTCATGGTGAAGGTATTGCACTCATATGAGTAGGAAACAATAACAACAAACCATTAGGGAAAATATGAAGGTAACAAACACTAATCAAACATATCCATGATACAGTGGATGAGGGGGTTGATTCATGTTCAAAAGATAGGGTTCATTATGAGTAGTAATCACACCAGCTGTGTCCCTTGACCCTAGGTACTGCCAATGTAAACGGCCCATGTTACTAGAAATATATCCACATTATAATACACCAATGATCTTATAAGGACTTTCAAATATCAAGGGTCCCAACACTGTTGAAAATGCATTAATTAGATTTATGATATGAAATATATGGTCATTTTAGAGAAAAGGTCTAACATGGGTCTGATCTGGGTCCAATCCACCCTGTAGGACCAGGCCCAACTGGCCGTCCAACCCAACCCGATCTGGTCGACCTGAATAGACTTGGTCTGATGTGATGGACCCAGGCTAGGCCAACCTGGTCTATTTTCCCACTAGGCTACCTGGCGCAGATCAATTCCTATAGTCCTGCCCACATGTACACTTGCCGGCTATCTGATGCACATGGTCCACCTCGACCGCATGCCCCCCGGTTCCCCCATGGTGTCAGGTCATGTCGAACACAGTTTTCCCACCGAGTCTGTGTGCCCTAATTTCTCTTCCAGATCATGGCCTATCCACCACTTTAGGCTCCAATGTTGACCCACTGGGTCATGTTCCTCCTCCATTGGTCACCCTAGCAATGTCTCGTCATCTTCCTCGCCATCCTCCTTGATCACACCGCCTCTTTCCTAGACCTACCAAATCCACCACCCTGGGTGGCGCTTTCCACCACCTACTGCACCACCATGTTCCACCGTCCCTACAAAAATAGACCATGCCCTTATTGTTTCACAATTTCTACATCGTTATGAGGTCTGTTCTTCAATATCAAATCATTCTCTTTTGTAATGAAGACTCACCGATCAATTGTTTCAAAACCACAATGAATGTGAAGAACATATGGTGATAAGATCACATGGAACAACCCATGGAATAAACCTTGACAATTGTTCATTATATCCTCGATCTATTCCATAATAACGATATTGAAAGAAAATCATATCTCTAAACAAATCAACCCTCATAAAAAATATCTCAAATATAATCTCAACCCATAATACTCATTACCTGTGAATCAATAAATTCATTGATTGATTCACGTTCATTATAGTTATAAAGAAAGGGGAAGAAATATAATTAAATCACATTCCTTACCTCAATTTGGAATGATCATTGATGGGGAGAGAAGATGTGTCATCGCCGTTTGTCGATCCATGATCCACCAAATTCAAGTTTGTGTCGATCTGTCGATCTTCAATCTAGGTTCTGTTTTGTTTTTTCAGATTTATCATCTAGATGTTCTCTCTCTCCATCATCTCAGTGGAATTATAGGTATAGTGTGATAACTATTGACTCCATAAAAGCCATTAAAAAAGGAAATTGGTAAGTTGAATTAAAATATTTTTATTCCCGTTACGTCTATAAAGTACTTATCAGAGTCAAACCGCTCTAGAAAATGTTAGCTCATGCCTAGGGTAAATTTGTTGATCTAAACTCAACAATTATCTAAGATTTCAAATATGGGAACCCATTTAGATGTTATTCCACTTTTTTTTGAAAACCGCACACACACGATATTAAAAGTTTAATATTTTTCAAAAAATTATTTTATAAACACTGGGCCTCAGAATCACATGTCGTGTCTACTCCTAGTCTCAAAATAATAATATAAAATATTTAAAATAATATGTGTATAAATATGTGAAATTTTATGTGAGGACGTATTTTGGTATTATCATCTAACATAAAATTATGGTTGGTCAATTAATCAATAGAATAAAACCATGTGTTCAAATGGTGTTAGAAAAATGAGATATTAGTAGCTATGAAGATATTGTTTTATGTGAAATCATGGTGGAAATAGAGGTTATAGTTACATATCAATCCTAATGTTTTACTAAAAATAGAAAAATGGAATTAAAAGGAAAATCGAAAAAACTATAGAGAGAAGAAGAAAATCCATCTTTTATTATCAATGTGTTAGAAGAAACTTTTATGGATTTTTTTCATGGGACTATTCAATTTTTATGGTGTCGAAGGAATGATCATTGGAAAATAAAATTCTAAATTGATTGGATAAACTTATATAGTGAATAAAATACAGGTAAATATCTATATACTAAACCAACAACATCCTAATGTTTCAAATTCATAGAGTTTGGTAATTATGCTAACTATTTCCCAAATCAGAAGGTTAATGATGATTATCGATGTTAGCTACCTCTTACACTGAGATATAATGGTAGATCTCTTATTATTACTATTTCTGGTGAGGGGTGTGATATTGATGTGAAGAAAAGTACAATTACCATCCACTCTAGAACAACTAATTTATTATTTAATTATTGATCTACCCATTCCATTATATCTAAAGAATTTTATAAGGGTATCAAGATGTAATAAAAATTATTAGAAATAGAATAAATAGTGAAACCCCCTAATGGCATGATGACTGCATCTGATGTTTATGATTCATCTATGGTTGAGGTTTGGGAGAATATGATTCCTGTAAATATTATCATTATTCCTATTATTGAATTTTATGTTATGATAGGTATGGATTTGATTTCACTAAATAAAACACCCCTCAATTTCATGTCAATGGAAGTAACAATTGGTATTTTAAACCAAACTATTATCATTTATCTGAGCGATAATAAAAATGAACATATGATAGAAATAAAATCCGTTGTATGTGTTTTGATTCCTTCTAAAGAGGGGTGTTTATCTCATATAGAGGGGGTGGGATCCTATATCAATGATAAAAATATTGAACATGAGTTTTTTATGCTTTTATAGAATATTTTTCAAGATTACTACTAAAACATGTAGTTGGGTTCTCATTATAACTCATACCTAGTGCCACGAAAATTTTAAAGACTCCATATAAAAAGGCCCAGATTGAGTTATGATAATTTAAAATGAAAATCATGGAGAAACATTAAAATGGATTCATTCTGCCAACCGTGTCATCTCCAGGTGCACTGGTTCTTTTATTAAAACTAAATATGGATTATTATAAAACTTCATTACTATGAGGAGCTGGATAATATCAAGATCAAGAACAAGTATAAAAAACCATGTATTGATGACCTGTTTGATCACATGTGCAGAAATCAATAATTTTCAATGATTGAAGCTAGTTCTATATATAATAATTTAGTGGTTAATAAGTAAGATTAATACGAGAAAAAATTCTGTAAAATGTATGGATGTTATGAATATATAGTGATGCCACTCAGTCTTAATAATGCCTATTCTATTGTTATATATTTAATTAATAATGTCTTTAGTGGTTACCTTGATCTGTTTGGGGTAGTCACTATAAATGACATTATTATATATTCAAATAGAAAGTGTGATCATAAATTTCACATGATAAATTTTACTAAAGACCCTAAAGAATGATAAAATATATAAAAATATTAAATATTATGAATTTTGAATGCAAAAGGTTTCTTTTTTTGGTTTATATAACATAATGAGAGGCTATATTAGTTGATCCATCAATGAATGTGGCTATTGATTATTATAATAGAGCATCCATGGTGTTTGAGATCTGTAGTTTTATTTGTATAGATTAATATTATTGATATCTTATAGTGAATTTATTAAGAATATCTAATCTAGTCACCAAGTTACCTTTGTAGGGAGACAAGTTACTCTAGACAGATGAATGTGATGAATGTTTCAATGAATTAAAGAGATGATTGTTCAATATAACTCTTCCAACATTAACCTTTTGTGGAGATGTCTTTTTCATCCATAATATTGCATCCAATAAGGGGCTGGGATGTGTTCCTATATATAATGTCATTGATAAATCTTTTCCCTCATGATAATTGATGGAAAAAAGTGCGATATATATTCTGATTAAAAATGTAAAAGTATATTTTCACATAGAAGGAGTTGAATGTTCTCTAGATAAGATAGTTAGAGCTAATTAAGGATTACAAGTGCTCTATAAATTACCACCTTGGTTAAGTGAACAGGGTGTCTGATTCCTTCATTTGAAAGTATTATTCAATATTATCCATAATAAAGATCACTAATTATATAATATTTCTTTAGTTCCAAATGATGTACCTATAAATCCTGAAGTAATGGGATAAATATTATCTCTATCATTGAATGATCAACCATATATCCATGTAATTATTAAGGAGGCACTGTAGGAATATCTAGAGCTGAAAATTAGGTTAGCAAAATTCCTATGTTTTTCATTGATAATGATGGAATGATGAGTTTAAAGAATAGCATATATGTTACATCCATACTAGATTTAAATATTGAGAGGTTAAAGGAAGATCATATTTCTATATTATCTATTCAATTTGGAATTATAAAGATGTATACATATTTGAAAGAGAATTTCTGGTTGGATGCTATAAAGATAGATACCATATAGTTTGTATCTCGGTTCATGGTACATCATCAAGTTAATATTGAGAGACCAAATTTTAAGGGGATGTTGCATCAATTACTTATACCAAAATGGCAATAGAAAGGCATCACTATATATTTTTTCATAAGAATATGAAAAATGCCTAAATTGAATACATATATATTGTTTGTGGTCAATCCTCTTAAAAAATCACACTTTATATCTATCAGAAAGTATTTCTATCTTGATAAACATGTCACGATATACATTAATAAAATATTAAGGTTTCATGGAGTGTTATATTCCATTATATCTGATCGAGATCTGAGATTTACCTCGATGTGATGGAAAAGTTTTAAATAAAATTCAGATAAAGAGTTGATTTTCATTATTACATATCATCCCTTGATAAATGTTCAGACTAAGAGAAAAATTTAAACCCAATATAATGTTTTGTGATCTTTGTCTGATGATTTCAAAGTTTCTTGGGATCAAAACATTCCTCTAGTTTAGTTTTTATACAACAGTAGGTTTTACATGACCATTCAGATGGATCATTATAAATCACTCTTTGTAAAGAAGTGTAGAGATCCAATGTGCTAGAATGGTGTTGGAGAAATAATTTTATTGGGAGCTGAGGTAAACAAAAAAATGAAGATAAGGTTATTTAAATTCAACAACACATCATGGAATATCAGAGTTGGCAGAAAAATTATACATGTTAATCACCAATATGATCTATAATTTGATGTTAGTGATAAGGTGTTTCTAAACACTTCTCCTCGGATGAAGGTAATGAAATTAAAAAATAAGGTTTTTTAATTCCCTAGTTATGTCAGTCACATTGAAATTATTAATCCTATAAGGATGTAAACCAATCTATTGGTGTTTCCATCAAAACTCTCTTAACAACATGATGTATTCAATGTATATCTATTGAGGATGTACAAACCTAATCAACCCCTTATACTAAACTCAAATGTTATACCTATATAGAAAGTGAATTATAATGAGTAATACACAATTTCTAATATGAATCATATAGATAATGTTATACAGAATAAGACCACCCCCTTGGTAAATGTTTTGTTGTAAAACAACTAGTTTTGAGAATCTCTGGGGGAACCTAAATAAATGATGAGGAAGAAGTATCATCATTTTTTATATTAGAGTGAAATAATTTGGGATTGAAATTAATTTAAAGGTTTTAAAAATTTATATCACAATTTTTTATGAATTATTATTTTTTGAATAATTTAAATTTCATTGATAGCTGATGTTATTTACAACATAAAATTTTAACAAAATGTGATATATTATTAACATAAATATTTAAATTTGAGGATTATAACCTCACCACTATGATTATTAAAATTAATATAAACAAATAATTTTAAAATATTATGTGTAATGGTTTTATATAATGAAATCACATTTATTAAAATATACTTAATTTTTAGAAAAGTCATTATATGTTTCGAAAATAATATTTTTCTAAAAAGTAAATTCAAATTTTGAACATTAAAAGAATTAATTTTTGAAAAATTTAGAAAAGGTATTCAACAAAACAATAAATTTTTTTGAAATCATCCTTTTAAACTTATATTAGATTTATTTTTTCATATTTTTTTGAGAAGATTGTTTTTTAGTGAATAGTGAAAATTAATGGTTTTATTGAAAACTCCCTTTTCATTTAATGAATTAATAATATTTTTTTATAAATTGGGTTTAAAGTATAATTTTTACAATTATATATTAAATTATCCATTTAATGTAATTTAAATCATTCTTATATTGAAGTTTGTTAGAAAAATGTTTTGAACTTCTGTTCATTTTCTCTCTGGAAAACCACATTCTTATTGGATATGCTGGTTTAATTTTAAATTATTTTTTTCACTTATTCAATTGAAATTTTGAAAAATAGATTCCATTTTTTTATTTTTTACAATTTATATTATCTAATAAGGTCAAATTAATTTTTTACCAAAATAAATAATAATAATTATCCATTGTTATGGTAAAAATGGGTTTACTGAGGATTAAAATAAAATGATAAGGGATAAAAATGAATAAATATTTTACCAATAAAAACTTTTCCAACACCAAATTTTTGACATATCTTTACCTTATATCATATATTATCTACAATGGTCCTTTTTTAACACTTCTGGAAAGAAAAAAATTGGGTACATATTTTTATTTTCAAAAATTACAAGTGTGCCAGTCACCTCATTTATAAAAGGTCGCCACATATCTTCTCAACATCACACATCCATAACCATTTATTTCATCCAAGACCTAACTTGATAACATATTTATTTCTCACATCATATATTAGTAACCTTATATTAGTAATAATTCAATCCTATGACTCCTTTTGGTGGTAACTAAATGGTGTTGTTCGAAGAAGAGGTAACAACCCTAAAAAATAATTTTATTTTATTTCCTTCTCCACATAATTAAATACTTATTTACCTATTATTATATTATAAAATTATTATATTAAATTTACTTGGATGTTTTCATGTAAATCTACTGACCTAAAACCATCTCCTCTTGCATCAAATGGGATATTAAATCATTATTCTTCTATACGATAGACAACCGCCATAGGAACTGATGTTATTGGATTTACATCACCCCTCCCAAGGTAGGATATAGTGATTTATTAAATGTTTATATATA
This sequence comes from Viscum album, assembly GCA_963277665.1. NCBI lineage: Eukaryota > Viridiplantae > Streptophyta > Magnoliopsida > Santalales > Viscaceae > Viscum > Viscum album. Next base: position 65,878,310 of record OY728127.1, on the reverse strand, counting down.
ATATTTTTTATATTATTATAATTTTTTAAATATTATATCATATATACCTTTATATTTTTTATTCTATTGGAATCTGATAATTTTGCTCGTGGGTATTACAGACAACTGCCTCATGAAGTGATGTCAATCATTAACTATTTTAATGGATGAAAAAAAGGATAGTTTTTATTAGAATAATATATATATATATATATAAGTGACAAAAGTTATTTTATAAAGTTATTATATTAATTTCCTTTATTTCATTCAATCCTTCGGTAAAATGGAAACAATATTCATGCATACATATGACCCGCCGTCTCCCTAGATGGTGTGTTGAATTATATATATATAAATCTTTTGGGCTATGATAAAAAATATAAAATTTATATATATTATATGTATATCATGGTTAAAATTATAGAGATGATAGATAAATGATCATAATAATAATAACAAAAACAATAAATCAAAACATACATAATAAATGAAGTAATTATTTACTGAAATCTGACTTTACCCACTACTGGAAAATATGAATTTAATAGCGCTAGAAATAGCCTTTTTAAGATTAGAAATGTGATGACTACATGAGTGAGGATAAAATCCCTACTGGTTTATCAATACTGAAAGAGTATGGATAAAGGGGTCTTTTATTATCACTAAAAAAGCATGGATAAATGATACCTTTATCAATGCTTATAGATTCACTGATAAAGGAAATTTTATCTACATTCATTGAGGCACTGAGAAAATAATAATATATTACTGCTTCTAACAACACTGATAATTTTTTCCTTTATCAACGCTTTTAAAAGCATTGATAAAGGGCCATATAGTAGTATGATGTAACAACACACTAAAACACTATATAAACTCTAGATATAAAAAAATAGGTCCCAATATAGGATTTAAATGAAATTAAATTTACCACACAAACACAAGAAAAAACACTATATTAGTGACATTTAAAACAGTGGTTTATACAACTTTATAAATAATGATTTTCTCATATATTCAAAAGCATAAATGTTCCTCTGCCTTTTAATACCAACCTGACACCTCCAACTACCGAACAGACCACCACTATTTTAGTAAAAGTATATACCTATATAAGAAAACATTTCTTATTTTAATAATAAGATAAAGAAATAAATTAATAGAAAGTTTTAATTAAAAAAAAGATGTCAATTTTATATTAAAAGATTCACTTGGAGTCATACCGGTCCCATTGTGCATCATATTGAGGTACAAGTGATTCCAACACGTCTCAAATGACTTATTGATCATTATTCTAAAGTATAAAAAAATATATTAATGTGTTTTATTGGTGTTGAGTATATTAGTTTTCTTTATTACTAAAATAGAATTTTAAACAGGAAACACACACTTTTGAATCATGTGGATCACATCGTGTATCATTTTTATTTGAAACAAATTCATACATGTCAGAAATTACTCATGAATATTTGTCCAAAATTATTAAAAAAATTCAGGCTTTCTTAATTGGATTTCAATGAGTGACAATTTTGGAACTAAAATGTTGATTTAAAACTGATAATAGACAATTTGAGTCATAGTAATAACATCCTATAACAGATTGAGGTGCGACTAATTCATACACATCATAAATGACTTATGAATCATTTGCATAAAGGATCAAAACATTATGAATGTGTTTTCATGGTTTTGAGTATGATAGTTGTGCATTTTACAAATATTGATGACCATTTTATATAAAATGATGAATTTTGAGTCATACCATTCACACCATGCAGTAGATTGAGGTGTGGATAATTCCTACATGTCTCAAGTGACTTGTGGATCGTTTTCCTAAAGTATCATAACAATATGAATGTTTTTGATTAGTTTGAAGTAAGTCACTTCTCATTTTTTCTAGAATGTCATTTTAAACAGGAAAGATACACTTTTGAATCATTCCAATCACACCATGTATCGGTTTTATGTTAAATAGATTCATACATGTCACATATGACTTTTGAATCATTTTCCTAAATTATAAATAAAATATGATCATGTTTGATCTGTTTTCAATGAGTGACACTTTTGGAACTAAAGCATCAATTTTAAATAGATAATGGACCCTTTGAGGCATACCGAGCACATCGTGTATAGGATTAAGTTGAGGCATATTTATATATGTAATAGATGACTTATGTATCCTTTTTATAAAGTATCAAAATAATCTGAATGTGCTTTCTTAGTTTTGAGGAGGGAAGTTTTCCATTTTACTAAAGTTGATGTCAATTTTAAATAAAAAGGCTCATTTGGAGTCATGTCAGTCACACCATGCATCATATTGAGGTGTTGATGATTTCAAAATGTCTCAAATTACTATTTGATCGTTTTTCTAAAGTATAAAAAGAATATTACAGTGATTTATTGGTTTTGAGTACGTAGATTTTCTATTTTACTAAAATTTCATTGTATAATGGAAACACTCACTTTTAACTCATTCTGATCACATCATGTATTGGTTTGACATGAAAAAAATTCATACATGTCACAAATTACATATGAGTAATTTTCCAAAATTATCAACAAAATCCATGTGTGTATGATTGTTTTTTAATAGGTGAAACCATTTTAACTAAAATTTCAATTTTAAATTGATAACATATACTTTCAGTCATTTTGGGCACATCGTGTATCATATTGAGGTAAAGATGATTCCTACATGTAAAAAATGACATTTGGTTCATTTTCATAATGTATCAAAACAAGCTGAATTTTTTTGCTCAATTTTGAGTAGGAAAATTGTCCATTTTACTAAACATGATGAAATTTTTAAATAAAAAGACGCACTATGAGTCTTACTGATCAGACTATGTCTCAAGTTGCTGTGCAGCTAATTCCTACATGGCCAAAATGTCTTTTGGATCATTTTACAAAATTATTAAAACAATTGGAAGGTATTTTATTAGTTTTGAGTATTTTACTTCTCTTTTTACTAAAATGACATTTCAAAATTGAAACACACACCTTGACTAATACTAATCACATTTTGTATTATATTGTGGTGCTAATGATTCCAACACATCAAAAACAGATTATGGATCATTTTCTTAAAATATTTAGAAAATTTTATGGTGTTTTCCCGGTTTTGAGAAGGTAAGTTGGACTTCTATTGATATTGGTGTCAATTTTAAATAAAAACTTGCACTTGGAGTCACACCGGTCACACCAAGCATCATATTGAGGTACGGATGATTCATGCACGTCTCAAATCAGTTATGGATATTTTCTCTTAAAGTATCAAAACAATATGAATGTGTTTTCTTAGTTTTGAGTACATGACTTGTCTTTTTTAGTAAAATTTAATTTTAAAATATAAACATGCACTTGGCTCATACTAATCACATTGTGTGTCATATTTAGGTGAAGATGATTCCTATACAAAAAAAGTGACCTGTGAATCATTGTTTTGAAGTATTTGATCAATTTTATTGTGTTTTCTTAGGATGTAGTTGGTGAGTTGTCCTTTAAAATAAATTAATGTTAATTTTAAATAAAAACATGAACTTGGAGTCAAACCAGTCACACCAAGTGTCAATGTGAGATGCATATGATTAATTCAGGAATCAAATCCCTTGTTGATCATTTTACTAAAGTATCAAAAAAATATGATTTTTTTTCTATTTTGAGAAGGTTTGTCTATTTTTTTTTACTAAAATTGATTTCAATTTTATATAAGGATGCACCTAGAGTCATACTAGAAACACTGTGCATCAGATTGAGTGCACTCTATTCGTACATGTTTCAAACCACATAAGGATTGTTTTCCTTAAGTATAAATACAATCTGAATTTTTTTTCTCTATTTTTAGTATGCCACTTTTCCTTTCTACTAAAATTTCATTTTAAACTTGAAACACACAATTCGACTCATACATATCACATCATGTATCTTTTTGATGTGAGAATAATTCTTACATGTCACAAATGATTTAGGAATTAGTTAACTAAATTATTAAGAAAATATGAGTATTTTTTCATTATTTTTAGTGAGTGACACATTTTAAGGTCATATGTCAATTTTAAACTGATAATGGAGAAATTGAGTCATATCAGGCATATCGTTAATCAGATTGAGGGGAAAATGATTCTCACACCACAAAAATGACTTTTGGATTGTGCTATTAAATTATAAAAACAATATAAATCTATATGTTTGGTTATTAGTATGTTAGTTGTCTTTTTTTACTAGAATTAATGTCAATTTTAAATTTAATGATGTATTCAAAGTCATACCTACGACATCATGTGTTGGATTGGTGTGCAATTGATTACTCCACACTGAAAAGTATCAAAAAAATCATAACTTCTAATGTTACCATGATTTCTAGAGAATTTATTTATCGAAATTCCAACAATGCATGAGAATATTCGAACAAACCACATCAACTCAAAAAAAGAATACACCTGTATAAGAAGACACTTATTATGTGTAATACTAAAATAAAATAAATTAAAAAAAATATAATATAATAAATTAAGTATATGGAGAATTATTTTATGATGAAAATATCAATATTACCTCTAATATTGAGTGGTGGAGGTAACTTGAAGGAAATTTATTAATGTCAACAATGTAGGGGTGAATTGTTTTGAATGAGAAGAAGTATGTGGATGTTTTGGTTCAGAAAGGCATGAAAGATTGATAGATCACCATAACTCAAACAAAATAATCTAATTTTATAAGAAACCAATTATTTTTTGAGTAATAATAAAAATAAATAAATTAAACCTAAATATAAAACAATATATTAATTCTATGGATAATGATTTTACTGTACAAATATCAATATTACCTCTATAATTGAGAAGATGCAATTTTGTTGATCTTTTTGTAAAGGTAGTAGATATTGCATGAATGAATCTGATAAATGTGACTCTGAAGGGGTGAAAAGGTTTTGAGGGAGAATATTTCTGTGGAATTTTTGGTGGAGAAAGGTGTAAAAGATGGATATACCACCCCAACTCAAACAAAAAAATCCACATGTATAAGAAAAAAATTATTATGTGAGTAATACTATAAATAAATAAATAAAACATAAATATAAAACAATAAATTAATTCTATAGACAAAGATTTTATTGTGGAAACATAAATCCTAGCTCTATGATTGAACAGAGAGAGGGTTTTTAAAAATTCTGCAAATATAATAGAGATAACATGAAAGAAAGTGATAAATGCACCATGCATGTGTGAAAAGTTTTTAAGGGAGAAGATGACTATATAAGTTTTTGTGCAAAAATCATTAAAGGTGGAAGGACCACCCACCTCGAACCAAAGGACCCACCAGTATAAGAAAACAATTATTATGTGAGTAATACAAAAAATGACAAAATTAATCATAAATATGAATCAATACATTAATTCTATGGACAATGATTTTATAGTGAAAACATCATGATTAACTTTTTGATTGATTAAATATAGTGTTGCTTCTTTTCTTACAAAGACACGAGACAAGTAAAAAAATCTAAAATAATCAAACTCTACAAGGAATAATGAAAATTGAATCAACAGTTCATTATATAATTTTTCAATAAAATGGAATAGTATATTGTAACATTACCTTTATATATCTCGAAAGTGTTTTTTTAATTATTGTCTGTTCTTTTGAGGGATAGGTAAAATAATATTATATTGAATACGTTATCTACATGGGTCATCAAAAATTTAATTTATATTGTGTTAATGTAGTATAGAATACATACTCTTATGAGGAAAAATATAATATATTAAAAAATAGTTTTACCTTCTCATTTAACTCCCTTTCTTTTTTTTAAAGGTTTCAACAATTTTATTTCTCTATCGAGAATCAAAATCCCCTTTTTGTGGTACCTTTTATTGTACAACACATTGTCTATATTGGGACCTACATGAACTGATTATGAGGTCCCAATGAAAGGGTTAGCCTCACTTAAACTTTCATCTGACTTGACATTTGTTTTAGTCACCAACAAGACAATCGAGAAATTATTTTTTGTTTGATTGGAGACATAAAATAATTTCACTTCTCGTGATTCCATTAAGAACGGCTCGCCTTTTCCCCTTACACACTAAAATTCACCTTCATAAAGCCTATTTCATCAATATTAACTCCATTGATATTGTTAAACCATTTTTAATGGAATATAGGTTCTTGAAATATTGTATAATCCAACTCGTATATCCGTTCAATAATGCCAAAAATTGAAAAAATTTCATACATTTGGAATCTATCCATGGAACTATATTTGTGCATTGCTTCAGCTACAAGTGTAACACAACTGCTTTTCATCGTATTGAAGTAATCATGATCTTTTGTATAGAACATATAAAAATTTATTAAATAAATAGTGTAAGATATAAAATTTTCCTTTGGTCCTCTGGCTATCCATTGAAATCGTTTGGAAATTGAATTTTGATTTTTTAACAACACCTTGTAAATTTGATCTATGAACCATCATATAAATTTATAGTTATATGTATTTGATATCTATCCTTCTGCCTTTGGTGGATTAAAATTTCTAAAAATTTATTTGTGGGATTCAATGTATAGATCAAAATCTATACTATTACAAAATATGTTAAGGTGAACTTATTCACTCTCTGTCAAGGTAATTGTAACAACATATCATCCTGATATCCATTAACCCAGAAGGTTTTCATTGCAATGAGACTATGGGTGACTATTTCATTCAAGAATTTATTGGTAATCAGTACTGGATTCAATATCTACTCCAATAAATAAATCATTATACACAATAACCTTCTGACTGACTTAGATTCCTTCCATTCCCTTTCAAAATATTCATATATTGTTCAATTGGGTACATCCATCTGTAATGGACCGAACCACATAGTTGGACCTCTTTAACAAAGTGAACCATCTTGTGGAACATTATATCAAAGAATAATGGTGGGAATAACATATCTAATTCACGCAATCGGACCAAAATCTCTTTATTCATGATGGGAATCTTTTTCGGGTCTACAAATTTGTTGCATATGGCTTTGAAGAAGAAGTAGAGTCTTGGTAATGTATATCATGCATTTTGAAGTTGAATGAAATCGAATGAAATAAACATTAAATATTTCATTAAATCATGAAATTTTTGTGATTTTAGTCCTTGTAACATCAAATTAGTCATTAAAACAAAATTCATTATATTTTATAAATACCTTTGTGTAACTTTTAATCTAGTAAGGAAAAATCAAAAATTGCACTTTTTATTTTATGGATAATGTGTAACCTACTGGAGGAAGAAAATTCCCCCTTTTACCATTTGCTGGTGCCAACACATCCCTTATCCACATTTCCATCAATTCTAACCCAGCCTTGATGTTATTTTTCATTTCTCTAGGAACATTTAGTAATATTTAATAACACTGTGAAATGAATTTTTCTAACATTTATGAAATAAAGAAAATGTTTGACATACAAACAATTCCAATATGATATTTCAATGAAAATTGATCTCTTCTTCCTTATTGTATTTCTAAGGTTCTTCTAAAATGGTTTAACAAAAATAGTTTCTATATTTTTTACTTTATTTTATAGTTTATCTCTTGTTACTAGAGATGGTGTTGTACCTTATTCGATATTACTTTTGAATACTATTTTCCTGGATCTTTATTTATTTTATCGAGTTAAAAATTTACAATTTCCTAAAAACACAATCTTTGCGGAATGTTTCATCCAAACTAATTATATAAATTTTTCACAAATGAGACACACAAACATTTCATTAATGCTATATTCTAATAAATTTCTAGAAGTAGGGATGTTATTTATCATTATATTCAACATGGACCTTAATTTTAATTCTTCAATTATATCATCATTATAAATTATAACACATTTATCCAACATCAATTTCAGATCCTCAATCAATGGATCCAAATAGAAATCAATATCATTACCATGTTGCATTAGTCCAGATATAAGTAGAGTCAATATAATGTATTTTTACTTCATGCGTAACCAAGATGGAAAGTTATAATTTACCAACATCATGAGCCATGTACTGTGAGTACTACTACGTAAAAAAGGATTTATTATGTTTCTAGATAATGCAAGACACACGTTTCTTAGGTCATTTCCAAATTCAGGAAACTCATAATCAATTTTATTCCACTGATGAGTATCTTATTGATGATGCAGGTTCCCATCTTTAATTATTGTATCTGCATTCTATGTTAATTGACTCATAGTTTTCTGAAATCCATATAGTCTTCTAAACCATGGAATGATAGGAAAGTACCATTCTTATTTTGAAGGACTTGATTCATTTTTATTTTATCGATCTGCACAGCACTTAGGGAATGTTTTGAGTGATATATGATCCTTATTAAACAATATTAAATCACTTAGACAAGAATGTATTACTTTTGAGATCTTTACCATTGAACATAACATTCATTTATCATCATATTTTTGGCTTGGTAGTTTATTTTCTTCTGGTAGCATATCATTTAGGATACCAAGTAGTTCTGTAAATACAGTGTCACTCCATCTGCTACCATATTTCTAATTATATAACTTCAATATAGCTGACAATATTGTTTATTTAGTAAAACCGGTATACAATGGTTTCTTATAACAAGTATTTAACTCCCCAAACAACTATGGGAAATCACAATGGTCATATTCAATTTTTATTTCCATTTCTTCCATACAATCTCCTTCATCATTTATTAAGGTATTCATTTAAGTTGATTCATAAACTATAGTATCATCCCAATAAATTTCCATATTCATTTTCCCCATGTTTAGTATGAAATTTATAGCATTGATCTATTCCATGACAAATAAAACGTTATTCCACCTCCTCTAAACTTATCTTTCATGAATAACAACAAACTAAATATAAAAAAAGTATTTTAGAAGGGTTGTCTGCATGATCTCTTTAAAACTTGATAAACTATTTAACTCGATCTTCATACACTCATTTATCAAATGATTAGCGTGGATCCATTTTTGATTCATATCCATCCAATTGGGTTCATTAAAGAATTTTTTTTATAATATATAAATAAATACCCATATGATAATCATTATCAAAGGTGAAAGTTATAGAAAAATATAATAAGGGAAACTCAAAATTTGATTGCTTTAAAGAATTTCAGTATGTTGAAGAAAATGGGTAATTGAAATTTAGAAAAGTATTAATCCATAATGGAAGGTGTTATTTGATAAATTTATTAAAAGGATAAAGTTATAGAAAACACATACTCATTTCATTTTTTGTGATGCATACCCACCCATAATATTTATAGATAATGAACAAAACATATCAATTATTTATTAAAATTAGATCCACATGAGATTTATATTTTTATTTATAAAAAATTATGTAATGGGTTTCTGAGAAATTGAAACTCCCCAATTATATAAGAATCCCTCCACCACCCTTTCCAAAAATCAACAAAAATTTTCTTCCATCAACATAAGCTACGAAAAACCTTTATAATTTTCATCCATTACACCTTATAGAGGTCCTAGTATTAATAGTATGACCTAAATTATTCAATACGAATAACTATTTCAATAGAAGATATGATTTCATTTATATAATTAAAAATTTATTATATTTTTTTCATTTAGCTTCTTCAAATACCTATTCCTAATACTAATTAACCACTTTAATAAAATCAAAATAAAATAATATACTTATGTGATAAATATTTTACAGTAAAATTAACATCATATAAATTCTCATCCATTTATTATTAGATGTTAGTTTTTTGGATCAATTAGTCTAATAATATTAAGGATGGAATAAAATTATATCATGAATTATTATGAATACATAATTAATTTTTTATTTTTTTTATATTGAAATGATATTTGTTTATGTTTCTATAATGGTAACATTAAAATTTAACCCATTCTTAACAAACCACAATATGTTTTTAAAAAAAATACTAAAATAAGAATGTTATATATTCCATGTTAGGGAACTATACCTAAAAGATCCATGGAATGAACATGGAATATATTAACTCACTGTGGAACTTTAATTATAATTCCTTCAGTTTTAAAAAGAAGATGAAATCTTTAATTGGTATCAATGGACATGATCACCATATATAAATAGATAATGAATAATTGGAAATATTATCAACTTATTATCAATATAAATTAAAAACTAGGAATTAAGATTTTGGTGAAAGATAGGGTATATATGTAGTCAGAGAAATAGTATACAGGGATCAGACCACAAATAACTCATGACATCATTAAACATGAAATCAAAAAGTAAATGAAAAATAAAAAAAGAAAATTTCAATACCTACCTCTCTAGGTTGAAGAAAATTCTCTTCGGAAACCCTAACTACAACCGAACATTGGATGTCCAATGATGTTTGAGAAAATGGAGGTAGTAGAGGGTGTGTTTTGACCTTCAAATAACTAAGGAGGAGCACCGACAGTTGGTGGCTTCTTCATAAAGCTTCTGATACCGTGATCGGTACACAAATGATTACGGTTTTTTAAATAGATTGAGACACTATTATCAACGATTAAAAATAAGTGCTAGTAAAGAGTCCTTATATCAGTGCTTAAGTGATAATCATAGATAAAAGGAATATTTATCAGTGCTAAAGTTTTTTCACTAATAAACATTCCTTTTATTGTTACTTTTTTAGAACCGGTAAAGCCCAATATTTATCAACGTGAAAAAAGTGATGATAAAGACTAAAATTTATCAACACTGATTACTTAAACACTAATAAAGAATTTATAATGATAATTATAACTAAAAAATTATAAATATATTTATATATATTTATAATTATATAAAAATATAAATATAGTAAATATATCCCTTTTAGAATATATGTATTATAATTTTATAATTATTTATTTTTAATTATTGAAATATTTTTGAAAAGTATTATTTATATCTATTTTTAAGTGCATGTGTAAGAATATATGTTAAAAAAAGAGTGAAATTTGATAAATTTAAAATAATTACACTTTAATAATATTTTAGCAATAGATTAATATTCTATTTGCGCATTGTATATAAAAATGCATTAATTATGTATATGTGAAATTAGTATAACACACATTTTATATATGTTAAATTGAAAAACTGAACAACACATTCCATTATATGTCAATTACACTATGAAATTAGTTAGTATTTTTAATTCATATTAATTTTTAATTGTAAACTATTATTTACTAAATATAACACTATTTAATGTAAAGAATATAAATATATTTTAATATGTAACTCATATTTATATACATTAATATATATTAATATATTTAATATATAAAATTTATTAACATTAATTTTCATAATTATCTAATTAGTAAAAAATTTAGTATTTAGTATTGTATAATCAATTTATTCAATTTTATCCATAATTATTTCTTTAATAAAATTTGTAATAATTTTTTAATAAACCCATTTTTAATTTTTTTTAAATATTTCATTTTATTTTTTTAGACATTTATCTGTGATAAAAAAGTTATGATAAAATCTATCTTTATCGACACTAAAAATAATGAACTGATAAAGGGCACCCTTTATCAGCACTGACAAAAAAGTGTTGATAAAGGGTATCATTTATCAGTACTAAAAATAATGCATTAATAAAGGTTCAATTTATCTATGCAATAAAAGTAATAGTAAATGGTTAAATTTATCAGGGCCTTCTTTAGCACTTATAATTATTCCACTAATCAATGATTTTTTGTAGTGCTGATAAACATCAGCACTGTTAAACATCAGTTTTTTAGTATTACACATGGAATTATATATAAATAGGTCATTATAAATTAACATATTGAATGATATAAATATATATATATATATATATATATATATTTGTGGTTTTATACTAGATGCATAAAACCTTATTTATTATATATGAGGTTGAAAAGTGTAAGATGGTAGTCAAGACTTATGGTAAATGATTTTTGTGTCTATTTTCTTTCCTTGAAGTCTGTGTTATGTTATGAGCCTATATTAATTATTAATATATATATATATAGACCCTTTGAAATATAATATCACAAAATTATTTATTCTCAAGATATTTTTTGTTTGATTTAATTTTATTCCCTCATGGAGATTACAATTCAATATTAACAAAGTTGTAATGATTTTATGTTAAAATATCATTGTCTATTAGGATTATTTATGATTATGTTTCTGATGATAAAATTATGTGATCTATATCCAAGAGAACTCACAATATTTATTATCTTCAGGTTATTTCAGGATAATAATGTTTTTCCTTCATTTTCCTCGCTTTATGAACCTAATGTTCCAAATAATGTTTCTATGAAAAAATTCATTATTTCTTTCTTTGGTTTAATTTTTTTATTCCACAACCATGTTTTGTAAAATAATTTTTGATTTTTTTTGAAATTATAAAAAGTAGTTATAAATGAAATATTTACTCATATTTCAATTTTTTTCCAAATTCATTTAAAGGAATCTTCTTTTCTTTTAACAATCAATTATTATCTTTATTTTACTAAATATTTGAATAGAATATTTGTTTTAGTGTGTAATAAATAGAACTATTTATTAATCTCTATGACACATATTTTCTTTGATTTTTTTTAATAATCATCCATGGTTATTTTCAATGATAAGTATTTTTCAAATTTTTTATGTTTAGAAACTTTTTTTCAGTGGAGAAATGATATTTTATTGAAGAAATGTTTTAAATGATTTTTGAAATCATTTTACATCTAAAATGAGATCATTCGATGTTACCTAGGACATAACATGGATATGATCCAATGTTTTTATTATTATTCTTTTTATAAATTATTTATGTTAATGATGGAATGATTATTATGAAATATGTTTCTTTTCCATTGGTTATTATATGATGAAATGTTTATGAAATGCATTTAATTTGATGGGTTATTATATGTTGAATGTTTTATGATATTTTGGCCCAAATATGTGTGATTTTTATTATGTGATGGGTGGGACCTATATCTTCTTGAAATTAATTAGGTAAAGATTTAAATCTAATGAGATAAATAGAACTATACTAGGGAGTGAACATGGTTTTATAATGGACTATGGTTTCTATAATTATATTGGAAGTGAACCTTGACTACTATGATGGTTTAGAGAGTGAACCTATTCAACTATGATTATCATATAAGTGACCCTTGACTAATATTGAAATTATTTTCTATGATTATATGTATTCCACACATCAATTTCTTATTCAATTTTTATGCTCTCAGGGATCCTGTTATTTTATTACCTTTTGATTTATATATTATTCACTTCAAAATTTATTTTGTGGAATGATATTATAACCTTTTATATGCTGTTATGAGTTTCAAATGTCATGATCTTGTTCTCATACCATTATATTAATGTTATGCACATGTATCTCCCTTTTTTTCCCTACTACCATATGAGTTCCACCTTTATTCAGATTCCTTTCCCTAGGTTATAATGAAATATATTATGTATAATAATTCTAATAAATTTTCAATTTATTAAGAACATAATGAGTGATGATGTAGTGAACATATGTACCAGATTTTTATAATACCATGTTCCAAAAGGCACAATACCTTTATGATCCTTAGGAGCACATTTTTATAATGTAGTTAATGTTAATCTAACTCGATTTAATGCATATGTATGAAAATATTGGGTTTCTATAAGTACCAATGAAAATATATTTTCCATTCTCCATTTCTCAAAGAATGAATAAGTCATTTTGGCTATCTATCATTTAGAAGGTGAAACAGATCAATGGTACCCTCTAATAAAGAAATCAATTAAAAAAGATAAAATAGTATCCATAGAATCAAATTTGTATATAAAATTATTTTCCAATAAGTACATTCCTCATATTTATTACATGAAAATGGTGAAGTAATTAATCAAGTTAAAGAAGAAGGATGTCGAATATGTTGGTACCTATGAGGAAAATTGTAAAATATTTGTGATGTAATCTTTTTTGTATTAGAGTCCAACAAGAATGTAACATTGATCAGTTTTTTAGTGATTTAAACCCAAGTCTATGACGTAATTTGGATATATAAGACTTTAGTAGTAGTGAGGAAATCATTTTTTATGCTATCAAGTTATAAACAGATAGGTTGGTTTCCCATAAATCTCAAGGTTCTAATACTAACAAAACATGGAATTCAAAAGAAAACCTACAAACATAGAAAAAAGAAGTTTATTGTTAATTTAGGATAAGTGTGTATAGGGATACATATAATATATTATCTAATGGGGACTAATAAATGTTTTAAGTGTAGTATGTAAGGATATCGAGCCATTGATTTCCAATGTGATTAGAAAATGATAGATAATGATATGAATAGAGAGAAAGGACCAAATAATGAACCACTCATACTCCAATGATTCTAAAGAATATAGAATGGGAATTATGGTAAATATTTCCCCAACATGAAGGTTAATGAAGATGATTGCCACAAAAAACCTCGTAATCTGAGATGCATTGGAAAATCTCATGTGATCACTATTTTAGATGAGGGGTTCAATAATAATGTGGTGAAAGGTACACAAACCATCCACACTATAACTTCTTATCTTTTAGCCGAATCTGGATCTACCTACTATTTTATCTCAAAATAATTTCCTATAGGTTTCAAAATTTAATTCTAATGATTAGATATTGTATTATAATTTTAAACCCTTAATGGTACTGTGATCACGAGATAGGTCTAAGATTCTTCTCTTGTAGATTTTTTTTGGGACTATGCATCTTATAAATCCTATTATTCTCTATCTGGTTGAATTTGATGTTATCTTTGGAATAGATTTGATTTATCTATAAAAATCACAAATCAATTTACATATAAAAGATGTCATATTTGATATTCCCAAACAAACAATGATTATTTATAACTGTGATAATATTTATGAACATTTATTGGAAATCAAATCCCTTTTATGGTTATTAATACCTATTGAAAAGTTGTTTTTATCCCATAAGGTTAGGGAGAATCTCATCATCGATGATATTCCAAGTGTACCATATTTTGTTGAGTTTTTCTTCAAAATGAATTCTTATTAATCCCCTAAAGTATGAATATAATTTGTCAATAGAATTAATAACTATATCCATATCTATTTCAAAGACACCCTATAGATTTTCAAGAATTTAGTTAAGGAAATCAAAAAATAATGTCAAGGAGAACCCTGACAAGGGATTCATTTGGATTTGTGTGACACCATGTGGTACACCCATTCCATTTGATAAAAATAATGATTTATTTGCTAAACTCAGTATTTATTATTGGTAGTTTAACAAGATCATGATTAATAATAAATATCCCTTACCCATACATATGATCTATTTTATAAATTCCACCAAGATCAAGGAATTTCCAAGATAGGCCATTGTTTTGGATGTCATCAAATAAGGGACAAGAAGGAGGATAGACCCAAAACATAATTCACAATAAGGTATAGATAGTATGATTAGATATTGATTCTATTTGGCCTTATTAATTAATCTTCAATTGTCAATTATTTGTTGAATAGTATTTATAAATTACCATAATAAATTTGTGGTAGTGTTTATGGAGTGTGATTTGTCGATAAAAAAGGTTTCATTTTGGGTTATATAATCTCAATAGAGAGTATATCAGTTGATCCATAAATGAAAATTTATATTTACTATTGTATGAAAACAATCATAGTTATTGAGATCCATAATTTTCTTGGATTTTATAGATATTATATTCGGTTTTTAGAGTATTTCTCATTAACAACTAATCCACTCACCATGTTAACTCTAATGGGATCCAAGTCCAGTTTGGAAGATTAATGTTATGGAAATTTCCTAGAAGTAATGAGAATATTATTTAGTACACCTATTCCAACATTACCCTACTTTCGAGGAGGGGTTTTAATGTATAATACTATATCTAATATGTGATCATGATGATTTTTCATGTAGAATGACATAGTGATAACTTATTTCTGAAGACAATTGAAGGTTCATGACCCAAATTACCCAAAACATGACTTAGATTTATTTGTGGTATCTTTTTCATTAAAAATATTATGGAATTAAATTTATAGAGAAATTTGTTATATATATACTGATAATAATAGTTTAATTTATATATTCACACATGAAAAGTTTAAAATGTTCCTTGAAAATGTTTGGAGCTGATTAAAGATTATGATTTCTTTACACACTTCCACCCTTGAAAAGATAACACAGTGTCCAATACATTGAGTAGAAAAGAGAAAGATATATTATCTATGATGAGGATCTCAAAGGATCCAATATATATTTGTTTTCAAAGGATAGTTTTGTAAATTTGAAAGGATGGTGTAAAATATTACATTACTCAAATAAGTGTTCAACTATAAATACAAGTAAAGATTAATGAGGCATAAATAAAGATTTATAGATGTTGATAAAGATAAAAAATGTCTCTAAAATTAACCTAGAATATGACGTAATGATGAGGATTAGGAATAATTTTTGTGTTCCATCCTTACTGGATTTCAAGATAGATATGTTAGAGGAATCATATAGTTAATAATTATCTATTAATTATGGTTGTTAGATGATGTATAGATATATGATTGTGAATTTACATTGAAATGACATAAAGAGATGTAATGTGAAGTTCGTATCTTAGTGTCTTATATATTATTAATTTAAGGCTTTGATAAATCATTCTATAGGGATGTTACAACCATTTTCCATACTAGAATTAAAATGATAAAAAGTAACCTTGGATCTTGGTGTTGGGTACCCCAAAAATATTATGGGAATAATTGTATATAGTTATAGTTGATTTCCACACAATTTAAACACACTAAATCATTATAAGATAATATATCCCTCTAGAAAAGCTTTCTAGAATATATATTATGGTAGTTGTATGTTTTCATGGAGTACCACATTAAATTTCATCTGATTGGGAACCAAGGATTACCTAGGTGTTATAGGGAAGTCCTTAGCAAGGTCTTGACATAGTGTTGCCTTTTAGTACATATAATAATTATCATATAGATATTCAGACTAAGATATCAATTTAAACACTGTAGGTTATAGTAAGATCGTGTTCTATGGATTTCAATGGTGGTTAGGATCAACACATTTCTCTAATCGAATTTTTTTAAAAATAGCTATCATAAAAGAATTCATATGTCTCCCTATGAAGATCTATTTATAAGGAAGTATAAAACTCTAACATAATAGGATGATGTTTTAGAATGAAAGATGTTTGGACCTTAGCTAGGTGGTGAAATGGAATATAAGTTGATAGAAATTTTGTAACACATAAGAGATAGGAAAATTTGGAAGAAAATTTATGATTATATTCATTGGTGTGATATCGAATATGAAATTAGTGAAATGGTGTTTATAAGAATTTATCAATGGAAGAATTATATGAGATTAAAGAATAAAGGGAAACTATGTCCTTGATATATCACTCCCTCCTAGATTCTTGATCACATTGGGAGGGTAGCTAATTTATTGGTGCTTCCAATGAACATCACTCAAGTCTATAATGTGTTCAATGTATTTCTATAAAGAAAGTAAATACATGATACTTCACATATACTAAACTCATAAGACTGTATTTTAGAGAATAATAATTCTTATAGTAAAAAATATTGAGATTCGGGATTATATAAAGAAAGTGCAATGAAAGATGACCACTCACCTTGTCGAAGTATTATAGAGAAACCACTAATTTGAAGATGTTATAAAGGAAACTAGGGATATTATTTGGCAGAAGTATAATCATTTTATAGTTTCAAATTGTTGAATTTTG
Source organism: Viscum album (assembly GCA_963277665.1). NCBI lineage: Eukaryota > Viridiplantae > Streptophyta > Magnoliopsida > Santalales > Viscaceae > Viscum > Viscum album. The sequence goes on along the minus strand of OY728127.1, from coordinate 65,860,538 downwards.
GAATAATAATTCACACTATGTGGGTATAATATAACAACCCTTGATTTAATGAAAACAAAATCGAATAAATTTTATTTCTTTGACATCTTCTGTTACAAGAATCATGAAGTTTTAATGAACGGTGCCAAACTATAAAAATTGTTATTTAAATATGAATGTTATTACCTAAAACATAAAATTGTTGGTATGAATATGAATAAAAAATTTTAAAATATTAAGTATAATTTTTTATATTAATAAAATATTGATAAAACGTACATATTTTTTATTAATGTTTTTATATGTTTTGAAAATACTACTTTATTAGAAAATGTTTATATTGAATTTTTTGGTAAAATAATAACAGATATTTTTTATATTATTATAAAATATATTTTGAAAAATAAACATAATTTTTGAAATCTAAATTTCAAAATTTTATTTGAGTTAAATTTTAAATAATTTCTGAAGATATTAATTTTTTGAAGAAAAGTATAAAATTAAAATTCTAATAAAAAAACTAATTTTTATTTATCTTATATACATGCTCCATATTATATTAAAATTGATTTAAATATAAATTGAGTACAATTATATATTTATTAATTCAATTTTTTAAATTGGAATCAATTTTATATAGAATCTTGATATTAAAACATTATATACATATGAAAATTTTCTCTTTTGAAAACAACTTTTTCATGATGACTATGGGCTTAATATTTATTCTAATATTTCCACTTCTATAAATGGAATTTGGTAAATTATATTCAATATATTTAATCATAAAAATTAATATTATATAATAATATCAGCATAATTTTTGTACGATATGAATAATAAAATTATAAAAAAATAGTTGTTGTTTTTATGGTTAAAACGGGATTACCTTGGTATAAACTAAAAAATAAGGTCTCAGATGACATAAAAATGTGATAAAATATCATTTTAATGTCATATTTAGATCATATATAATATAATATTCTCCAATGGGTACTTTGTTAGCATTGGAGATGGTAAAAAATGGCTATACTTTATTCATCGACAAAATTCAATCTCTTTCCACTCCCCGACTTAAAACGGCCACACACCCTCCTTTAAAATTTATAAATAAAATACCATTTATTTCTGAAAATCCTTAAAAAAAATATTCTTTACATACCTCATCATATCCTATCGGCATTATTTTCATTATTTATCCATCCTATGATGGAATTATGTATAAAACTAAAGGGGTTCTCCCAAGTAGTTGTAAAATTCATAAACCTATGTTTTTATTTTATCTCTTCTACAAACTATATAAAATATTCTAAAACTATGTGGATATACATAAAATAGTATATAAAATATACTAAAAATTTATTATGTTTATATAATAACCTATATCCATCTCGTCTTCTATCAAATGGTAAAATAATCCATCGATTGTGTTTACACGAGGCTACCACATCTCGAATTGATGTAATTTATTTTCCATCTCCACCTATCACATATGGATAAAATGATGGATTTATTATATTTATATGATATTTATGAAATTATTATACTTATTAAATTAGAATATCACATATACACTCTTAGTGTTTATTTTTCAGTAATATAATAACATCGCTCTGGTGTACGGAGAATTACCATCTCACGAAGTGATAGGATTCGTTAATCACTTAATCTTTACATGGAATGTAATAATGATATGATTAAATAAAATAAGAAATATATATGAAGGAAAAATTATTCTGTAAATGTAATATATTTTTTACCTTTCTTTTGTTTCAAACATCAAAAAATGGAACAACATTCTTGCGTACATATCGCCTACCATCTCCAAGAACGGTGTGATTCAATTTCTATCTCAAAATTTAACGGATTAGCATAAATAAAATTTAGTGAATTTATATGATAATTATATTATTATTAAAATTTTTGATCTCATGGAAACATGATCAATTTAATTGGTTTTATAATACGAAACCAAAACGTGCATTAAAAATGAAATAGTAATTACCCAAAACATAGTTTTTGCAAGAAATAGTTAACAAATAGGTAATAAAAGGTATTAAGTAAATCATATGTGGTATTATAAAAAGTTATGTGGTTTTATAAAATAATTATAATAAACTTATATTTATTATATAAGAGTTTTGAATTTATACAAAGTATTTCAAGACTTAATATAATATTCTTTTTGTCTCAATTTTCCTTCTTCGAGGTATGTGTGATGTTATGAACATATATTATTTTACAAGGTTTATATAATGTCCCTTTTATATAATATACCCCAAATATACTAGTATTATTGATATTAAATTTTCTATTTTATGTTATTATTTATGGGGATTGTTATTCAAAAGATACCAATATGGGAAAAGGATTAATGTTAGAATTTCATTATTTGACGGGATTGATAATGATATGCTTCTAATTATGAGGTATTCTGATATAACACAAATGAAACTAATGTATTTTATTCTCCAATTCCTATTTATTGAAAATTAATTTTTTTATTTTCCATTTTCCACTCTTAACTATTAATGTGATGGAAATATTTTTTTAATAAAAAAAACATATTTATTTCTCTCTTCGGTCAAATTTTTTTTTTCATCCAAATAAATGAGGTCTAAAATTATTTTATAGAATGTTCTTAAAATTATACAATTATTATTTAAGTAAATTTTTACCCCTGTTTAATTTTTTATAAAATAGTTTCAATGGAAAATTCTCCTCTTCTTTTGAATGAGGGACTTTTGACTTTTATCAAAATTTAAAAAAAATATTTTTTTTAAAAAAATGAACGAAAAGAGTGGAATTTTCAAATTCCAAGACGTATAAATAATTTAGAGTTTCCACTATAATATTCAAATTTTATTTTCAAGGAAAATGATTTTGAAGATTCTTATTGAGATTTTTATCTTGAAAAGTTATTTTTAAGGTTGAAATTATATTTTCCTAATTAAATGTTACATGTATTTTGTAAAAATAATTTTATATATAAGATGTAATTATTGGATATTCCATATTGTTTTGGGGGATATTATCCATGGATTCTAGTAATATTAATTCTATGAGTGGTTAATATTTATGAAAAAAGATGTTTATGATAGACATTTGTCTTCAACAAGTTATTCCATGAAAAAAATAATGAAACACATTTATTTTTACATGGGTAATGCTATGATGAAATGATGAAATGATTATGAAACTATCTCTTTTAAATAAGATATTATATGATGAAATGTTTATAAAATACCTTTATTTTCAAGGGATCTAATTTTATAAATATTTTATGATATTTATAAATGCATATATTTGATATTAATTATGTGATAGGTGGGACCCATATATATCATCAAGGAATTAGGTTAAGATTAATATCTCAAGAGATAAAAATGACTAGAGTGGGGAGTGAACCTATTTCAATAGTTGAAATTTTCTATTAAGATAGTCTTGGGAGTGAACCTTGAATACAATTATCATTTGGGGTTTGAACCCACTCCACTATGATAGTTTTGTAAATTTTCCTTGACTTCAATGTAAATGATTTTTTATACTTATTTTTATGATAAGAATATTTTCCTCATGCCAATTTTATGATTTAATGAAACATATTTTTTTATTATGTTATGATTCATGTCTTATTAACTACCTTGATTCATTCTATGAATAATGTATAAAATCTATTTTATGTAGGGTATGGTTATTAAATGTTGTTATGATATTCTCAAAACCTTATTCTCATGATATGTTGATATCTCCATTTTTTACCTTTATTGAGAATCTAATATCACAATTTTTTATGTTTCCTTTACTAGGTTATGTAGAAGGGTATTGTGTATGATTATTCTTAAAAAAGGTTCAAGTTATTAATTACATAATAAGAGATGACATAGATCACTTATGAATATGTTATTTGGATATATATGTTTCCAAATCCATTAGAACTAAACCATTCTAGCGTGGATCATTATGTTATGTAATGAATATTATATTGTTGGGATGTAATATCTATTAATGAGAAGTTTGGGTCTCTATAATATGGGGTTACATGGGAATAAAAATTACAATAAACATCTCCATGGCCAGACCACACATAGATTATAACTTCCCATATTTTTAGTGAGGTAAAATTTCTCTCAGTTTTCATTAAACCCTTAGTAAGTTCGTATTTTGGCTTATAAAATGGTTACCAAGCCATTAGGTTAGCCCATTTTTATTTTAGAGGGAAAGAATAAATTTGGGATTGAAAATGGATGTAGATCAAATACACACAGTTCATCTAAATAAAAAAAGAGTAAATAAATACATAGTCTGTATTGAATAAAAAACATATATTTGACTGAATAGAACATGTTCACAACATTTAGAAGTTTTCTATAGGAGGGATGGAAACTGGGAATTACCTGAAAGATAATTATATTATAAACCAAGTAATTTATTTTTTTTAGTGGAAAGAACACATGAATTACATGAAATTTGATATATTTACACTCCATAACAATATAGGTGGGAGTTTTAATAAAATGGGATGAAGGGATATTTCTTTAAAAATGAACCCCTTTCTTCAGTAGGTGCCACATGTGAGATCCCCTATGATGGATCACTTTTGTCCTTACACTCCTCCTTAATCTGAGGGCTATTTCCTTCATCGTGTAGTAACATGAACCTAAAAGGCTCAGAGCCAGTGTGTTTTTTTAATTATAATATAATTATTACAAGGAATCAAATCCTGAGGGACTAAGAGTTTAGTAGTCTTGGTGAACCAGATACATACATGAGTATTATATTAAAAATTAATACACTAATTACAAAAATTGTTTTCCAAAATAAATAACTTTAATGATAATAACTTTTAGTGTGACTTTATTCCATGTAGTATGTCCCTTAATATCATTCATTTTATACTTATTGGACTTCTAGGAAAAGGAAACACAATAAGGTTGAGATAAAATACTTAGTAAGGGTAATGTATAGCAGAAGTAATAATAAACCAATGAGAATAATAAACATGGAATAAGAAATAATTTAAGACACATACCATGTAATTAATAAATCATATGGAAGTGAATAAATAATATGTAAAGGTAAAAATTGGAATAATATTCCTTTCAGATAAATAGTAAAGAAAAAATCAATATTCTAATGTTGAAAACAAAAAAAAATTCCATTTAATCAATGAACTGAAATTGAAATGTATCCATAGATATGTTGATGAAAATTCCCAATGATGAATAATAATTAAAAATAAATCAGAGAAATTAATGATTATTAGAATCCATGTTTCCTAGGTATATGGTACATTTACCATCAGGACCACTCACAACAAAGTTTACAATATATCAGGTAAAAATACATATAAGAAGGCTATAAATATGACAGATCCCATGAGACTACTGATACATCAAGGGGATATCTATAATTATACCCCACCCATATCTTACCCTTTCAAAACATTCCTCATATAACAAATTACCTATTTAACAATGTTCCTTACCAAATATTTATGTGGATTACCAGGTATGATTTTATCAATTTTTCCCAAAATAATAAATTGGATTCTAAAGAAAACACTGTATGAAATATGGTATATGGTTTAGGTAATAGAAATATCCATGATAAATGATATACATTATTTTAGAAAATTTAATCTTCTATTGTCATGAAAAACTGAATATTTTAAGGGGGCTAACAAAGAATTCAAGGAAGTGATTGTGAATAATATACATTAGAAAATAAATTATAAACCATTCGAAGGAATTTTAAGGATGGTATCAATAAACCCTACTATAAGTGGATTAAAATAAAGTGTTTTTTTCCTTAATGAATGGAAATATTAAAAAAATATCTTCTAAAAACATTCTTGGGGAAAATATCATTTGGTTTTGAAAAAACCTTTTGAAAAAAATAATTCGTAGAAAAACAATTTTAAATACATTTTCATTATAAATTTACCTTTTAATAATTCAAATGATTATTTTAAATAATTATGATGGATATATCTTTACATTCCATATAGGGTAAAAATCACATTCCTTTTCATGGTAAATGGTTTAAAAATTCATTATTTGGAAAGAGACAAGAAGATACCATTGAAAACATTAATAACAGTAAAAAACCGGTAAAAATTTATTTACCAAATCATTTTTTTTAAAACATTTTAATAAAATATAATTTTTATAATAATATAGGTTCTCTGAGTAAAGAGAGAAATGAAGTCAGCTTTTCATAAAAACATTTTCTAAAGCACCTTGACTACCAAAGAATATAAAAATTGTAATAATACATTAAAAAGGTTATGAATTCCTAGAGGTTAGTAAATTTAATGGTTTTATTGAAAATCTTTCATATAATTTCATTTATTGGAAATACCATCGAAACAATGTTAAAGTTATTCTTGAGGAAAACAAACAACAAACATTCCAAAGTGTCCCATACCACTTCGAAATATTTAAAATGATAAACATCATAAATGAATAATGTGAAATGAATGTTTTAAATACGATCACGATAAACTAATTCATGATATAATATATAAAAAAGGTCAATAGATACACCACCCAAAATAAGTAAGTGGTAAACACGACATTTATCTCACATAAGTAAAAATTTAAATGAATAAAGTTGTACCCTGTGTCTAATTTTTCTCGTGTGTATTTATATTTATGAATAAGCAAATTTTTTTAATTATTTACATTCTTGAAAAAAAAATCATGTTTATCATTAATTTTATTTTACCTTTTTACTATTTTGTATAGAAATACTTAAAAAAATTATATTTAAGTTGGGTTTTTTAACAAAATTCGGTACATGTGTTAAAAAAAATTGGTAGGTCAACAATGGTCAAGGTGGTCATTATATAAAATATATAGAATATTAATAATGAAAAAAATATCATATTCATACATCAATTATTATTTTAAAATCATTTACTAAATATGGGTATGAAAAATGAATCAATGATATATTCATGGGGACGGTAGGTCATACGTAAGCATAAGTAACATTGCCTTTTTTCAATGATCATTATGGAAAAAAGGTAAGTAAAAAAACATATCATTCTAGAATGATCATTATATCATAAATAACATATTATTTAACCCTATATATATTTATATATATTTATTTTGATGAAGAAATAATCACATCATGTCAAGAAGGTGACATTCGACACATCCACAAATGATGTTATAACTTTTTAAGTGTGTGAAATTGTAATAATGAAAATGATATGTATTATATTTCTAGAAAGGAAAATATTTAATAAATATAATATTTTGGTTTTATATTTCACATTTTCTTAATTAAAGAAATTATTTATGCATTCCATGTATTGTGTGAATGAATCACATCGCTTTGAGGAGGCGGTAGTCCACACATCCACAAACGTTGTTATCATATTTATACAAGAAGGAAAGTATAAGGTGATGCATTATAAAATAATTACAGAAGAAAAAGGATATAAAAAATATCATATATAAAATATATAAACATATTTTATATCATAATGGACACTATGAGAGTGGTTAAAGGAAAAATGAACTATCATCATTTTGTGAGGCAGTAGTTCATCTTACACAGAAATAATATTTTCTTTACCCATTGGATAAAAGTTTTTGTAAGTGTAGGTCAAAAAATTATTAATAAAACATCCTATAATATTTTTTATTATATTTTTATTATATAATTATGTAATAATAATATTTTGGGATGTGAATAATGGAAATTTAACTAAAGAGCTTATGAAAAAATGTTACCTCCTAACAGATAACTTATTTTGGTTTATAAGAAAAGGCTTCAATGGATGAATTTTTTCCAAGGTTAGGCTTACATGATTAGTATATGGTTGTTGAGGATCTATTTGGGAATATATTTTTCAATCCAAAGTGTCTTGAGAGGAGTGAGGAGTTGGGAGGATAAGAGACCTTTTTATAGTGGAGGAGGATTGACACTCTTGTAATATGTGACAAAAAAGTTACATATTTGATTTTCACATTTAAATTGGATAAAATAATAAAAAAATATTGAAAATGGAAGATAGATTCTATATATTTCCATAAAATGGATATTTGAAATGTGCCTATGTCATTTGGCCCCTTAGGTTTAAGGTTTAGTCTCATATTAATCATGATTTTACCTTATTCATTGTAATTAATATTAGTTACAATCCCTAATATTTTTCGTTAAAAAATATTTTGACCCTTTTATAAATTTTAATTCTTTATGATTCCCAAAAAATAATACATTTTTCCAAATTTGAACTACATATGTTGTAAAAATTAATTTAAATTTAATCTTGTAGATAGGACGACAATAATTGTTTTCAATGTAGAAACAAATGAATGATGTCTATGTTTTGTTGTCATTTTTCAAAATGTATTTTATTCCAATGACTTAAATTTCATTAATTTATAATTATTTTATATAATTTATCTTTAAAACCTATTTAAAATATATTTTCACATTATAAATAAATCAGATGAAAAAAAATTTAACTAAAAATTTTGTATTTTCACTATTCATTAAAAAAAGAAACATTATAAAAATTTACTGAAACTTTAGCCTAACCTAATTTTCATGATTAATTTTAAAATATAATGTTTATTTTGACATTTATAATTTATAAAATGGTAAAAAACTAGATTTATAATTGGTTCTCCATTAAATTTGGTAAAATTGATTAAATAAAAATATAGGTTTTATGGGAAATATTGGGAATGTTCTTATATTATGATAATCAAATCAATTGGATGAATATAAAAATTATTATTTTGAATATATATATGTATATATATTATTAATATCACTCATTAATTTTAATTAATTTAATTTATTAATGTAAAATGGCTTTTTGAGCTTAATCATTATATTTTCCTTTAAATTTGATCCGTTTTCATATTCATTTATAATTATTTTGTAAATAATGAATTCATTTTATATTTGTTTAAGCCATATATTTTCATAAGTTAGAAAATAATCTTCATAACAGATAGTTTATGTTTTATTATGTGAAATAATAATATTTGAATAATATATTGTTGTCCTGTTGGAACCCAGTCATGTGTGTTACACAAGCCATTGAAGAATCATGTTGTGGTATATATATCACGCTAACTCTGTATCGCATGCATTGAAATCTATAAAATATATTGAATTTATTTAAAATTGTATATATATTATAAATTCATGGGATATTATATTCCCTTACGTGTTTGGTTTTACGTGTCTTATAGGGTATCAAATACAATGTTCATTATTTTATTTTTGGGGCATTACACACAGTCGGTAACATTAGATCTAAAATAGTAATTTACTTATTACACCTCTTTAATTACGTCATTTATATTCCTATATGTTGTTCTATTTGGGTATGAAATCATATGTTTTACTTCTTGGGGATTTTCATTGATTCTCCATTTTCATCTATTTCAGTTCAAATCAAAGGCCATCAATGAATGAGTTTTCATCTTCCAACCTAAGGTAGGTGATCTGGATATTTTCCCTCATGTTTATCTTAATTCATGTAATGTTCCATCTTTTTATTCAATGTAAATTTCGACTGATTCCACTAATATATTTAATAAATGAAATTTAAAATTTTTCTATGCCCAATAGGATCCTATCTAGTGGAAAATTACCACCGTGGAGGTTCTCCTTTACATGAGCCACCCCATTGGGTTTTCCATTACAATAATACCGATCTTCCCCTTCCATTAAAATTTATTTCATCATTTTTAAGTGTGTTTTCTTATAATAAACGAAATGAAAATAAAAACTTCTAGGCCATGTGTTAGGCCCCATTAAGTATGATATAGCATGAATTTATTAATTAAATGAACTCGATAACTTTATTAATTAATTATGTTATTATGTATTACTAAAAGAATATCATCTGTTGAAGCTAATACTTACCATCATTCCAATCATAGAAAAGTACAAGGTCTTCCATTTATTGACGTTTTTGTATGGGATCATTATGCTTTATAATTATAATTTATTAATGAATGGTAAATTCCCTAGAAGTGACATGGTATATCTTGGATGTGATCAAAAAACATATTCATACCTCCTTATGAGTGACACCATTTCCTTAGCAGAGTCACCATTGATGGACATAGTGGATATATGGTTATATCAAGTTATAAGTTATACTTGACCCCCTATGTGAGATACCATGGATGGGCTTGGAGGGTTTTGACTTCACGTTAGGCTGAGAGTGATACCTGAAATTCCATTTATAAATTTTCTTGGATATAATCACATATTATTGGGTATTTGTAGTTCAAATGGATCAATACCTAGGATTCCTTTTTAGGATTTCATAGACAAGAATAGGGATCCTCTTGTTAAATTCAAATGATTAATTTTATACTAAAGGAAAAGAATAAAAAGCTATTTTCCATGGATGCCTCCTCTAATAAAAATCATATGCTTGGGTTTTTTCATATGTTGATATATGTTTTATGATGACTTATTATAATTACAGCCATACCGAAACTATATAGTTTTACATTAATTAAAAAATATCGGTTTTAGGAAAAAGTAAGTAGTGTCAGTGGGGTATCCATTATGAACTCGATCTGAGGTATTTATTAATTTATTTCATTTCATTTATTGGAACACCGTTTGTTATATATTCATATACTAATATTTTCTAGACACCATTCGGGGTGGCCTAATGATTTTATCTTGCACCCTTCTTATCAGACCTTTAGTACTCAAGCGAACTTTATGATTATTGGTGTAGATAAATGGAAGAATCTAGATTCTGATGTTTGATTTCTCATTCTAGGTTGGAGTACATGAGAAGAATACCAATCCTATTTACATGATGCTAGTACTATAATATTTTGGAAATTCATGTATTTTTTATATAGATTATGATATATAAATGTTTCACCTATATCATGTGTAATAAATTTTTGTACATCTATATGACACTATCATCATCATTTTGTATATATTTATTATTCATATTTAAAATTTTTATTTATTTATATTGGAGGATTTATTATTATTATACTACTATGGTTGTCTTTAGTTGTTTATTTTGATCATCATATTTATATATACCATTATGTTAGACTCTAGTCGATGAGGGAAAAGTCTCCCCACAAACACACCCTAGGCCCTTGCGACTATTTGTAAGCCTTTGTCATATAGGGAGGCATGATTGATGTCATGTGTCTAAAAATATCAAGTCACCACTTAGTGGATTCCATGGGGGGACATTACAAGGTGGTATCTGAGCACTTTTATCATTTTTCTCTTACTTGTTGGGTATTATATATGAGACTTGGATATATCAGAATTTGGAAATGATCCTATTTTTTAGAGTAGCTAAACCAAATATAGGGTAAACTTAAATTACCAAAGATGGGTTATTGTTGTTATATTTTTTTCTATCAGAGTTGAATTGATTTCTCCATTGGGTGACACACATGCCTTATGATGTTATTATTATTGCTTATTTAATTATTATGGGGTTCTCTACCTCATCTTGGTATGATAATGATGTATCATTCCATGAATTGTATTTGGAACTTTAGGATCCACATGTCATGAATTATCATATGCCTTATTTATATTACACTATACATTTCTGATGTTTCTTGTGATTTTTTATGTTAATCGATAGTTATATATATAAATGTGATAAACATTCTATATGGGGTAACATAATTGGATTTTTTAATATGTATGCATCAATATAAATGTTGTATTCATACATATATTGATAATGAAACATTAAATAACCAATTATTACCTTGGTGAGACAAGAACCACTAGTTCTATAGGCTAAAATACTAGTTGTTTTGATTGATGAATGCCTGTTGTATTTTTTAAATCATTTACTTCTATAAATTTGGAATGGTGGTAAATGCATTTGAATAACTAGGCATGACCCACCACATCCGGACACATAACGTGAATGACATATCACAGTCACATAATTTACCAATTTCAATTTATAAATACTATTAGAATTTATAAATTTGGAACAGTGATGCATCTAACTGTATTAGTATATCTATATTCATATAAATATTAATGAAATTCAATAAATTAATGTTTTAAAATGAAAAGTTCACCGCTAAATGGGGATTCAAATTTTTATGTAAAGGGTGTTTTCCTATTTATTTTTAAATTGTCACTCCATATACAAGAATATATGTTGTGTTGTACGATTCCTTGAACTACACTCTAACTTAGTAGTGGGGAGTATGAAGTGATTCTTTTGGTATATTTTGAATTTTTTTATCATATAAATAGAGAATTTTGAGGATGGTTGAGAGGTGTGACTCATTATAGGAAGGCCATGTACATATCCTTTCTTCATTTCATTATTATCTATTTACATGAAATATTATCTGATGCATGTGTTTGGATGTTGTTGAGCTATACCGACATGAAATAGTTGAGTCGTATTCCATAAGGGTGGCCTAGACCATGCTTCAGAGGTTGTGGGCCCTGATCCACAGGTATTACCTCACCTAGTGAAATCTAAGTAACACACTATTGATATACCACAATGTGTTGATGCTCAGTTATGATATAGATTCTTAGGCTTGATGCAGTCTTTACAGGGTGTTTAGCGACCTGTCCCTTCAATGGAATATTGTAAATGGGAATTATTATGGTAACATCCCCCCACCACATTTTTAGTGTATGATTATCCTACAACTACCAGGTTATAGATGGAGGCCATGTTATCTATATTTGAGTATTTGGATACACCTCTAGAGTTGATGGTAAAACTCATTGCCAAAATTCTTTGTGATTCTACTAAATATTGGTAGTATGTCATTAATTATACCAGACATAATCAAGGTCTAGTCCGAGTGGGATTCCAAACAACCTATTATTATTAATTATTTCCCTATAGGTTTTGGGAAAACTATAAAAGGGAGATTATCCATATTTAGTAGAGTTCAATATCATTGATGGAATATTTATCTTGTTTTACAGAGATTCAACATTTTTCACTAACTCTAAGAAGGGATCAGTAGATAGAAACGAGATGTTTTGAGGATGGGATTGGTTACAACATCCAATTTCATGTAAATGTTTTTATGCTAACCATAATCCAAAAGATAATATGTCACGACCAATCCTCGGGGCCCATGCCGTGACTACCCCAAGCCTGCCTTCCAGAGGCCAGGGGCTGGCGACTAGCACCAAGGCATAATTCTCGATAAAAAGGGAAGGCATTTCCTTTTTAAAGTAAACAAACACCATAGAGCAAGCAAGCAGTAGAAGTAAACACTAAGTAAAAATTGGGCACAACAGTAAGTGAAGAAAAGTAAGTGGGCCAGAATACAAACCCAAACTGAAAGTAATGTACAACTAAAAAGGGAAAACAACAACTGAAAGTAAATCCATAGCCTCGAGCCGTCCACTGGAAGTCCCACCTGAAGGATGAGTACAGATAGCCTCCACAGCTCCTTGGGTCCAGCCGTCCGCACCGAGTATGTCCCACCCAGTGGTCTACCTCCAGGTACCGTCCTGCTCTGCAAGCCTCAACCACGATCAGCGTTGTCCGTTGTCTGCAACCAACACAACGTAGTGCGGGCATAGCCAGTGTAGGGGTGAGTATAAGCTACTCAGTAGGGACCTCGAGACCCCCTAAGGTCTCCCAGAATCCACAAAGGATAATCCACAAAGGAAAGATACAATCACGAAGTAACATTCAACATTGCTTAGGTATATGCCCATACATATACCAAAGTCATCAATTCTAGTACGCTCCAACTTTCGATCCCATGCACAACTCAGTCCACACAGGAAAGCAAAACGTAAATCCACACAGGATAGCACAACACAGTCCACATAGGAAAGCAAAACAGGATTCAGATCTCACAGGTATACTTCTTTGTAAGATGATAGAGATGATCAGATATTTCCACTGATTCATCTAAGTCATCAGACCCACAAAAGATCGATAGGTACTAACCCCCGCAATGACCCACAAAGTATCTGACCCACAAAGGATCGATAGGTAACTAAACCCCGCAATAACCCACAAAGGATCTGACCCACAAAGGATCGATAGGTATCTAAACCCTGCAAAGACCCACACAAGATCGGACCCACACAGGATCTGTAGGCACTAGCCCACACATGACCACTGAGCACTGACCCACATAGGATCGGACCCACACAGGATTGGTAGCACTGATCCACGTAGGATCGTTGAGTGCTATAGTCGTCGCCGTCGAATCCACTGAGGATCTCTGTACAGTCGTCATCGTAGTCGCAGCCAGCTCTAGGGTTCCCGCACACAGCAAGTTCTTTCGGGAGGGTCCGCTCCACGAACCGAGGGGCTGATACATCAACTGACACATAATCCAGATTTTATGTATCCAAAATTTCCGTATCTCCAACAGAAACTCAACGTCACAGACGGCGCATCAATCGGACGCCCGGTCTGAGAGTTATTGGATTTTTCGTCCAAGGGGCCCAGTTGGTTTTTAAGTCAAAACCAACCCGACTGTACTCCACCTGCGTCCAAAACTCGAGCGGAGTAAGTCAAAAGATCCCTCTCACTAAGAGGAAACCATCAAAGTTGACGACACGTCGATCGGACGTCTGGAGTTCAAGTTATGAGTGTTTCCACTCCGAGGGCCCGGTTGGTTTCGTGTACGAACCAACCCGACCGAACCCAATGTATTCTGAAACCTTGAGTGTGATATACCGAAAAGACCGTCTCGATCAAAGGATCACATCACAACTGACGGTTCATCGACCAGAGCCCGCAGCTCAAGTTATGGGTAACATACCGAAAAAGGTTTGGTATTATGGGGTTCGTGCCCAGTCCGACCTGGCCAGATACCCCCAGGGTCGGCCCGAACAAGGTCGACCCGACCCGGGTCTGGGTCCGGCCCACTTGGGTGCGGCTCGGCTTGGAGGCCCAGTCTGGCGGACCGGCCAGGGCAGCCGGCCCGGCGCGCGGCGCGCTAGCGTGCTGGCCAGGGGCTCGGCCGAGTGGTCAAGACGTTTCGGGTGTGGGGGGCGCTGCCCCCTCGTGGAGAAACTGCGGCCCCTTTATGGGGCTGCTGAGCTGGTCGACCGAGGGTTACGACACCCGGTGATTTCCTCTGACTAGCAGACCCGGCTGGCCGGCCGGCTGCCGCCATCACGGGACCGGCAGGGACCGGTCCCCTCACTCCGACGCTGGTGGCCTGGAACCGGTCGTCGGTTCCGCTGCTCCACCGCGGCCCAAAACCGGCTATGGCCTTCGTCAGTCCGGCGCGGTGCGACAGCGCCGTGCCCCTCCGCCGTGGCCCTGCTCCAGCCGCGGTGCTTCTGAGGTCCTCTGGTGGGGTGCACCGGCGCCGCGTCCTTGTTCATCTTCTACGGAGCGGTGTGACGGCGCCGCGGAGTTATTTCTTCCAACAGCGCGGTGCGACAACGCCGCGCTTCTCCGCTCTCCCTTTTTACATTTCCCGTGCAGTGCTTCGGCACCATGTTGCCTTGCTCGCCGCATCAAAAATCAATAACCCAAAAGGGGAGGAGTTTCGGCTGTGTTCGTGCGGTCCGACCTCCTCCCGTTAATGCGATAATAGGCGGTTCAATTGAAAGGGGAAAATGATGGAAGTATTCACAAGAAAATAAACCCCTACCTCAACGTTGTCGTCGAATGAGCATTCGTTGTGGAATTAACCGTCGCATAAGAAGAGGGTGGTCGTGGAAGAAGAGGATCGCTGCGGAAGGAACGTCGCTGGCATTAGGTGATCTCCGAGGAAGGCATCTCTCACCGACGGAGGTTGGGATTCTTCGTTGGCGGTAGAGAGTTCTTCGAGTTCTTTGTCGAAGAATGAAGAATCCTCTCTCTATTTTCTCCAAAATCTTTAACACAACACCACCAAACCAAAGAAAAAAAATAAGTTCAACACTTATTTTATTATCGACCTAAGCTTTTGAAATTTAAAAGATAATAAACAAAAAATTAATTCAATGAGTTAATTGTAACGATTTAACCGCTCAATTTAATGAGGCGTTTCTTAACCAGAAAAACATAAGGTTTGACTTTCATTAAAAAGGGGGGTTGCGGGTGCGTTACTTAGGAGGGAAGAAATGGTGGGGCTCTTGTGGGCCCCACCTCAAAAATATCCTACCAAGTGGGTATGATATTTTGGGTTCCACCTTATCCACTTAACTTAGCTTAAGTGGCATTAAGTGAAATAAAATAAACTGTCGCACCACTTTTATTTTATTTCTTAACACCAAAAATTAAAACCCTCACACGAGAAAACAGAACTCTGGAAAAGGCGTTTCTAAGAAAATACCGGTGCTGCGATTCCATCGGTGTCCTCGGAATTCGATTCCGAGCACCGGTTCAAAAGTTAGAAAACCCCACTCGTTCACTCACTGAACGTACCTGAACTAAACTTCGGAAAATGATTTCGGGCACACTAGGCCTCGGAATCAGGTGCCTTCAGAAACTGCATTCTTGTAAAATTCCAAAGAAAATTAAGAAAAAAAATTTCCTTGAATTTTACGGGTCTTTACATAACTCCCACCTCAGGGCTTTATGTCCCCGTAAAGATACATCATAAACTAGGGAAACAAATGTGGGTACTGAGCACGCATCTGAGCCTCCCGCTCCCAAGTGCTCTCATGGAGTTTCCCATGCTGCCATTTGATACACACTAGAGGAATTGATCATCCACATAGGACCTTCTCCTGTCGATCCTCGATCTCCACTGGGACCTCCGCAAAAGTCACCCCATCATCAACGTCCAGCTCCCCATGGTCAATGATATGCATCGGGTCGTGCACGTATCTCCTCAGCTAGGATATGTGGAAGATGTCGTGCACCCGGTGCAACTGAGGTGGTAGAGCCAGGTGATAAGCCACCTCACCAATCCTACTGAGGACCTGGAATGGTCCGATGAAGCATGGAGACAACTTGCCGCCTCGGCCAAATCCCAGTAATCCACGTCGAGGTGAGACACGCAAGAAGATGTGGTCACCATCCTCGAACTCTAGTGGCCTCCGCCTCCTGTCAGCATAAGACTTCTGCCGGCTCTGAGCTGTCCTCATTTGCTCCTGGATGACCCGGACCTTCTCTGTCGTGGCTTGGACCATCTCCGGTCCCACAAGTGTTGACTCCCCAGGGTCTGTCTAGCACAAAGGAGATATGCAAGGTCGTTCGTACAATGCCTTGTATGGTTTCCATCCTGATGGTGGAGTGGTAGATGTTGTTGTACACAAACTCCACCAAGGGTAGGTGGTCCTACCAGCTGCGACCAAAGTCGAGGACACATGCGCGGAGCATGTCCTTGAGAGTCTGTATGGTCCTCTCCGTCTGACCATCTGTCTGAGGGTGAAAGGCGGTGCTCAGACGTAGCTGCGTCCTGAACGCCTCCTGCAACCCCTTCAAAAGCCGGGAAGTAAAGCGAGCATCTCGATCGAAGATGATAGATGATGGAACACCGTGAAGCCGTATAATATCCTGAACGTAGAGGCGTCCCAATCTCTCTAGTGAGGCCTGGTCTCTGATGGGTAAGAAGTGAGCCGACTTGGTTAGTCGGTCGACAATCACCCAAATGGAGTCGTGACCTCTAGAAGTGCGTGGAAGTCCAGTCACGAAGTACATAGATATCCCGTCCCACTTCCACTCCGGGACCTCCAAGGGCTGTACCAAGCCTGCTGGTACCTGATGCTCTACCTTTACCTGCTTGCAGGTGAGGCATCGAGAAACAAACACTGCCATAGCCTTCTTCATGCCAAGACACCACTACTGTCGTCTGAGGTCCTGGTACATCTTCGCCACTCCAGGATGTACCGCCAAGGGAGAAGTGTGATACTCTCTCAGCACCTCCTCCCGTAAAGCAACTGGTACCAAGGTACGTCCTCTAAAAATGAAGTCATGCTCTACTCCAAAGTAGAAACCATCAGGTGCATGTCCTGAGGATATCTGTGCACGCCGCATCTCACAGTCAACGTCCCCACGCTGTGCCTCTCTGACCTGCTGCAGTAGTGGAGGGGTGATTGTGAGAGACTGAAGGAAGGCTACTCCATCTCTATCTATGTAGGATATCTGCAAAGCGGCTAGCTGCTCTGTCGCCTCCTCAAGTAGCTGAATTCCTGTCCTCCTGCTAAGATCATCAGCTACTACATTCCCCTTCCCAAGAGTATAGAATATCTCAAAGTCATAGTCCTGGATGAACTTGAGCCATCACCGCTGTCTCAGGTTCAGGTCCTTCTCAGAGAAGATGTACCTGAGACTCTGATGGTCAGAAAAGACTGTAAAGCGCTTGCCCATCAGGTAGTGCCGCCATGTCTTCAGATCGAAGACCACTGCTACTAACTCCAGGTCATGGGTAGCGTAGTTCTACTCATGCAGCCTCAAATGATGTGATCCATATCTGATCATCGCCCGCTCCTGCATCAGGACACATCCGAGTCCGGTCCCTAATGCATCGCAGAAGACTACGTACCCTAATCCCTCCACCGGCAACCTCAAGATAGGTGCGCTGGTCAATCTCTGTCTCAGCTCCTAGAAGCTCTGCTGACATCTGTCTGACCACACAAAGGGTTTCCCCTTCTTCATAAGATTTGAGAGTGGTGCCGAAACTTTGGAGATGTCTGGCACAAATCTTCGATAGTATCCAGCTAGTCCCAAGAAACTACACACCTCCTTCACGCTCCTGGGTGGCTCCCAAGCTAGCACTGCCTCGATCTTCGCAGGATCCACTGCAACTCCCGCCTCAGAGATGACGTGTCCCAAGAAGTGGACCTCCCATATCATGAACTGACACTTCGAGATCTTTCCAAAAAGCTGGTGCTCTTAGAGTGTGTCTACTACAACCCTCAAGTGGTAGGCGTGTTCCTCCTCAGTCATCGAGTATATCAAAATGTCGTCGATGAAGACAATGACAAATCGATCGAGGTATGGCTGGAATATTCTGTTCATGAGGCCCATGAATACTGCGGGAGCATTGGTTATTCCTAAGGGCATAACCAAGAACTCATAGTGGCAATAATGACATCTAAAGGCCGTCTTCTCCACGTCCCGATCCCGAACATTGAGCTGATGATAGCCTGACCTGAGGTGTATCTTTGAGAACCACTGTGCTCCCCTGAGCTGATCAATGAGGTCATCAATCCTCAGTAGCAGATACTTGTTCCTCACTGTCACCTGGTTCAGGCGACGATAGTCGACACAAAGTCGCAAACTCTCGTCCGCCTTTTTGGCAAACAATATCGAGGAAGCCCGAGGTGAAACACTTGGTCGGATGAATCCCTTGCCCTTCAAGTCCTCTAACTATACCCGTAGCTCTCGAAGCTCAGCGGGGGCATCCAATATACTGGAGTGGATATCAGGGGTTGTCCCGGGGTATAGATCAATATAAAAGTCTACCACTCTGCGAGGAGTTAGTTCTGGAACGTCGTCGGGAAAAACGTCTGCATACTGATCCCCCACTACAGGAAAACTAGGACTCCGCACATCAACTACTCCTAGTATGAGGCTAGCCAACTGATGAGTGATGGGCTATCCTCTCCTCTACGGAAGTCCATCCTATGCTGTGAAGGCTCCCTTCTCGCCAGTGAAGGTGAACCTGCTCCCGTCGGTGCGTACACATCACACCTTGCGCCTAATACATTCAATCTGTGCACGGACTGTAGATAACCAATCCATGCCCAAGATGACATCGTAAGGCCTCGACGCCGCTACAAGAAGACCCCAGCCTAAGCTCTCGCCTCCTAGAGTAAGCTCACACAACCAGCACCATTGCGTAATCATCAAGTCTGCTCCCGTAGGAGTCTCTAGCCGTAAGGATCGAGCCAATGGCTCTATCGGAATCTCCGAGCTACGAACAAGGGCAGAGGCTGTGAAAGAGTGACTCACTCCTGTGTCTATAAGAACTACAGCAAGGGTGGAATAGACACAGATAGTACCTCGAATCATCTCGGGTGCGCCATGGTCATAGGCCTCCGCTGCCTGGAGTTGTGCCTGTCTCTGCCCGCCAGCTCCTTGTAGTCGGGGTGGACCTCCTGGTGGTGGTGGTGGTAGAGCCTCAAAGCGTCGCCCACCACCTGCGGCTCAGCTAGCTCCTCTGCCTTGTCCGCCTGCTCCCTACGGACCACCACAGTCGACCCTCTGCCTCTGCCTGGGTGGCCCCTCAATCGTATGCTGCTCCTCGGCCTGGCGGGTCGGGCAGTCATGAGCCATGTGGCCCTGCCCACTACATAGGTAGCACTTCCTGCCTCTCGACATACTGGCTCTATGCTGTGTACCCCGCACTACTGAGGTAGTGTCCTGAGGTCGTCTTCTTGAGGGTCTTTTCTGCTTGGACCCATAAGTCATTCGTCGACTGCCTGCTGCAGAAGACTCTACTACGTGCCGCCCCGCGGTAGGTCTTGCTATTGAAGAAGGATCGACAAGGAAGCTCTCGATCAAAAGGGCTCACTCTAGTACTTCTGTCTGGGTCGGAATGCTGAGGGAGATCAGTTATGCCGTGATCTCATTCCTCATACCCTGCTCAAAGATCCGGGTCCAGAAGAATGGGTCCCGTACCATGTCTGTCGAGTAGCACGAGAGATCGGTAAATCTCGCTGAGTACTGGGCAACCGTCAAGCTGCCCTGCCGCAACTGTAGAAGCTCCTGGATGCACACCGCGTAGAGGGTGGCTGGGACGAACTCTGAGTGAAAGAGGCTCTCAAAGTCCGTCCAGAGGAGGGATGCCTCATCGTGCACCTGGAGTATCAAGCTCCACCATCTGCCTACTTCCACGTGTAGTAAGCTCGCTGCGAGGATTACCATTAGGTCTGCTGGTGTCCTCACTAACCTGAAAACCCAAACAACTGTCTCCAGCCAATCCTCGGCTGCCTGGGTGTCCGTCTCCTCACGGAACCTAGGCAGTAGCTGGCGCTGGAACTCGTGCAGTGCACTAAGGTGACGTGCATCGTCAGCAGCTGGGGCTGGAAGAATCAGTGGCTCGGTGGGTAAAGGTACCGTCGGTGCCTCAGCTGTCAATGGGCCCTGTACTGAGGCCTCATCGCTCGGTGGGCTGTCATCACGCACAACTCTCGGAACCATAGCTGACTGCTGTCGTGGGGGCATCCCGAAAAGAAATAGTTGTGCCACGGTCAAAACAGTATACATGGTGAGGTGACAGAAAAAAATCACAAAAAAAACATGAAACACACATGAAATCAATGTTTTCGTGCATTATGTCGGAAATCAGAAGTCAAGGTCCTTGTGTACGGATACGTCAGCAGCTGTAACGACACTGGACTCCCTGGACTGATAACCACACTCAATGCGTTAAACACTATTGCTTCACTTAGAAAAATATCAGAGTCCAATGTTCTACGGTAGAACAGAACTCCTCTGATACCAATTTGTCACGACTCATCCTCGGGGCCCGTGCCGTGACTACCCCAAGCCCGCCTTCCAAAGGCCAGGGATTGGCGACTAGCACCAAGGCGTAATTCCTGGTAAAAAGGGAAGGCATTGCCTTTGTAATGTAAACAATCACCACAGAGCAAGCAAGCAGTAGAAGTAAACACAAAGTAAAAACTGGGTACAACAGTAAGTGCGGAAAAGAAAGTGGGCCAGAATACAATCCCAAACTGAAAGTAAAGTACAACTAAAAAGGGAAAACAACAACTGAAAGTAAAGCCGCAGCCTCAAGACATCCACTGGAAGTCCCGCCTAAAGGGTGAGTATAGATAGCCACCACAGTTCCTCGGGTCCAGCCGTCCGCACCGAGTATGCCCCACCCAGTGGTCCACCTCCAGGTATCGTCCTTCTCCGCAAGCCTCAACCACAATCATCGCTGTCCGTCCTCTGCAACAAATACGACGTAGTGCGGGCATAGTCCATTCAGGGTTGGGTATAAGATACTCAGTAGGGACCCCGAGAGCCCCGAAGGTCTCCCAGAATCCACAAAAGATAATCCACAAAGGAAGGATACAATCACAAAGTAACATTCGACACTGCTTAGGTATATTCCCATACAAATACCTAAGTAATCAATTCTAGTACGCTCCAACTTTCGATCCCATGCACAACCCAGTCCACGCAGAAAAGAAAAACATAAATCCACACAGGATTGCACAATACAATCCACATAGGAAAGAAAAACATGATTCAGCTCATATAGGTATACTTCTTCGTAAGACAATAGAGATGATCAGATATTTCCACTAATTCATCTAAGCCGTCGGACCCACAAAGGATCGATAGGTAGTAACCCCCGCAATGACCCACAAAGGATCTGACCCACAAAGGATCGATAGGTAACTAACCCCCGTAATGACCCACAAAGGATCTGACCGACAAAGGATCTATAGGTAACTAACCCCCGCAAAGACCTACATAGGATCAGACCCACACAGGATCTGTAGGCGCTGGCCCACACAGGACCGCTGAGCATTGACCCACATAGGATCGGACCCACACAGGATCTGTAGCATTGATCCACATAGGATCACTGAGTGCTGTAGTCGTCGCCGTCGAATCCACTGAGGATCTCTGTACAGTCGTCTTCATAGTCGCAGCTAGCTCTAGGGTTACCGCACACAGCAAGTTCGTTCGGGAGGGTCCGCTCCACGAGCAGAGAGGCTGACACATCAACTGACACATAGTCTAGAGTTGATGTATCCAAATGTTCCATATCGCCAACATGAACTCACTGTCACAGAAGGCGCGTCAATCGGACGTCCGGTCTGAGAGTTATTGGCTTTTTCGTTCTAGGGGCCCGGTTGGTTTTTAAGTCAAAACCAACCCAACCATACTCCAACTGCATCCAAACCTCGATCGTTGTAAGCCACAATATCTGTCTCACTAACAGGAAATCATCAAAGTCGACAGCACGTCGATTGGACGTCCGGAGTTCAAGTTATGAGTGTTTCCGCTCTGAGGGCCCGGTTGGTTTCGTGTAGGAACCAAACCGGTCGAAACCAAATTATTCCGAAACCTTAAGTTCAATATACCGAAACGACCTTCTCTATCCAAGGATCGCATCGCAACTGACGGTGCATCGATCGGAGTCACGTAGCTCATTTTATGGGCAACAGACTGAAAACAGTTCGGTATTAGGGGGTTCGGGCCCAGTCCGACCCGGCCCAATACCCCCAGGGTCGGACCGAACCGGGTCGACCCGACCCAGGTCTGGGTCCGGCCCGCTTGGGCATGGCCCGGCCCGGCCTGGGCGCAGCCCGGCCTGGCGGCCCGGTCTGGCGGACCGGCCAGGACAGTCGGCTCGGCGTGCGGCGCAGTGGCGCACTAGACAGGGGCTCGACCAAACGGCCGATCCGTTTCGGGTGTGGGGGGCGCTGCCCCCACGTGGAGAAACCGCAGCCCCTTTATGGGCCGCTCAGCTAGCCGGCCGAAGGTTACGACCCCCGGAGATTTCCTCTGACCGGCCGGCCCGGCTGGCCGGCTGTCTGCCGCCATCACGGGACCGGTAGGGACCGGTTCCCTCGCTCCGACGCCTGCAGCCCAGAACCGGCCACCGGTTCCCCTGCTCCGCCGCGGCCCGGAACCGGCCGCGGCCTTCGTTGGTCCGGTGAGGGGCGATGGCGCCGCGCCCCTCCTCCGCGGCCCTGCTCTGGCCACGGTGCTTCTGAGTTCCTCCAGCGCGGCGTGACGGCGCCGCGGATTTATTGCTTCCAACGGCGCGGTGCGACGACACCATGCTTCTCCTCTCTCCCTTTTAACAATGCCCGTGCGGTGCTTCGGCACCGCGTTTCCTTGCTCACCGCATCAAAAATCAACAACCAAAAATGGGAAGAGTGTCGGGCATGTTCGTGTGGTCTGACCTCCTCCCGTTAATGCGATAATAGGAGGTTCAATTGAAAATGAAAAAATGATGGAAGTATTCACAAGAAAATAAACCCCTACCTCAATGTTGTCGTCGAACGATCGTTCGTCGCAGAATTAACCATCACGGAAGAAGAGGGTCGTCCCGGAATAAGAGGATCACCGTGGAAGGAACGTCGCTGGCATTAGGTGATCTCTGAGGAAGGCATCTCTCGCCGATGGAGGTTGGCCTTCTTCGTTGGCGGTAGATCGTTCTTCGCGTTCTTCGTCGAAGAACGAAGAATCCTCTCTCTCTTTTCTCCAAAATCTTTAACACAACACAACCCAACCAACGAAATAAAATAATTTCAATACTTATTTTATTATCGACCTAAAATTTTGAAATTCAAAAGATAAGAAACGAACTATTAATTTAATGAATTAATTGTAAGGATTTAACCGGTCAATTTAATGAGGCATTTCTTAACCAGAAAAACGTAAGGTTTGACTTTCATTAAAAAGGGGGGGTTGCGGGTGCATTACTTAGGAGGGACGAAACAGTGGGGATCATGCGGGCCCCACCTCAAAAATATACTACCAAGTGGGTAGGATATTATGGGTTCCACCTTATCCGCTTAACTTAGCTTAAGTGGCTTTAAGTGAAATAAAATAAAGTGTCGGACCAATTTTATTTTATTTCTTAACTTAACCCCAAAAATTAAAAACCACACCTGAGCAAACGAAACTCCATAAAAGGTGTTTCTAAGCAAATACCGGTGCTGTGATTCCATCGGTGTCCTCAGAATTCGATTCTGAGCACCGGTTCAAAAGTTGGAGAACCCCGCTCGTTTGTTCGGTGAACGTACTCGAGCTAAACTCTGGAAAATGATTCTAGGCACACCGGGCCTCAGAATCAGGTGCCATCAGAAACTGTGTTCTTGTAAAATTCCAAAGAAAATTAAGAAAAAAAATTTCCTTGAATTTTACGTGTCTTTACATAATAAACCATGCCCTTATCACGAAGTGACCCCTGAGTGATGGTGGTCATTGGTCTAGGGAATTTTAGCTTTATAGAAAGGTGATAGTGTATCCTGTGGTATAAAGTATCATTTTGCGGGTGAATAAAGAGGTTGGATAGTTCAGATGACATGTAATAACCATTATTTGGTTTGTCACTAGTGTGTTAGGGAATTCCATAAGAATAAAAAATGTATGAGGATCCTGGTTGAGTGTTGAAAATGAGGCAAGATTTATCACATACAATGTTTCTAAGGATATTTTCAAACTATACCCATTGATAAGGGATTCATACTAAGACCTCATTCATGAATATGATCAGTAGATCCATATAAAGCTATGATCTTGTCTTTTAGTGACTGATTAGGTTGCAGATGTGGTCATGGCCAAGGTACTCAGACCTTAGAAGTTCATATCTCGCATAACAGACCTGCCTAGGATAGTCGGGTTACATATCAGGCCTATGGATCGTTCAACAATAATAAATCTCATCCCACACCTAAGGAGAATATTCCATGGCCATATATAGTATTAGTTACTATTCTAGTATCCTATACTTTATTTTCTACCTTATTTGATCCAGTTAAATCACATTTGTTTATATCTATTGTAATTATTGATTGCTGGGACTTAGAGACATAGTACTTCAGTGGATTTAAGACTATCAACACACCATTTGGGCTTTGATTAGAAAGTATATGTTATTTCATGGAATTACCCCTTGAGATAGAGGGTATGTTTTCATGTGGTATTTCATAGTCCTTAAGATTACTTTATTTAATGTCATTCTCAGAATTGATTGGCATGTGCCTTACCCTTCCCATGATTATTGTTATCGCTAAAGGGTATCATTTACAATACCTATGGGAACAACATATATTCATAAGGTATAATAGTATATCCATGAAGGTCTAGATAGATCTGATTATCATGGTTTGAGGAGAGTGGCATCCCATATGTCTATTCTATTAATGATCGATTAAGAAATGCATCTTTTCAAATTATCTCCCATGTTGTATTATTTCATGGATGTTTTACCTAAATGATTCTCTAGTTTATATCCTATGACGGACGTGGATTTTAGCATCATTATTTTTCCAGGAGCCACACAAGTTTCAATTCCACTTCATAGGATGAAGCCTATAGTGGTCTAGGAACTCAAGACGTAGTTGGATGAATTATAGAGAAGGGTTTTATATGACCCAAAATTTAATCATTGGTTTCACATGTCCTTTTATACAGAATTTGGATGGAACCCTCAGGCTATGTGTGTCTTACTGATAGTCGAACTAGTATACAATTATGAACTTTTATCCACTTCCACGTATAGATGACTTCAATAATTAGATATGGGGAGTGTCGATTTTATAAATGATATATTTGGAGTTATTCAATTTCTAGGTGAGTATAATACTTCCATACAAACCATATATAGTGTTTTAGAGAAGATGCACCTTATACGAGTACCTGATTATGTCATTTGGACATAGAAACATGCTCTCCATTTTCATATATTTGATGAATCATGTTCATAATTATAAATGGATACATTTTTCATAGTCTTTTTAAATGAAATCTATGTGTGTTGTGACTATAGGCATGACCATTTAAAAAACCTTGAGATCATGCTAAATACAATGGGAGATAATAAGTGAAATGATAATCTCAAAAAATTACACTTTTTATCAATATAGTTCACTTTGTGGATTTATATAATTTCATAGGTCGTTGTATCTATTGACCAAGAGAAGGTGATAGACATAGATTCTAGGGAGATTCCCAATAATGTATTTTTCATACATATTTTCATGGTGTTGGATGGATATTGCAGGAAATTAAATTAGGATTTATCAGGACTAGAATTTCCACATACTAGCTTGACTAAGAAGGGTGAGAAAATCATATGGTCATAATATTGTGAGAAAACATTTTAAGAGTTGAAAGGGAGACTAACTTTAGAAGCTATCCTGAACCTTCAAATTTTGAGAAAAAGATAATTTGTTTAATGTGATGCTTCAAAAATTGGTATAGGAGGAATTTTAATGTAAGGAGATTGGGTTGTAACCCACGAGTCCCACCTACTAATACCTCAGAAGCAGAATTATCCTACACCAGATACGTAGCTAATAGTAGTGGTTCAAGATTTACGTTGATAAAGACATTTTCATCGTGTTGGGTGGTTCATTATTTATATAGATCAAACTAGACAAAAATATATCTCTATATAGAATGACTTGAATCTGATAAAACATAGGTGGGTAGAATACGTTCATTTATTCAACTCTGATCCCACATATACTCTTTGATAGGGATGTGATGTAGCTGACATACTGATCCAGAAAACATAGACATATGCCTTCAAGGATGACAACAGTGAGTGGTAGTTGATTTCCATTTTTCTATGATAAACATGTAGGATGATGAATGTCATGGGAAACATGTTTTAGTAGATTTAGTAATGAAATATTCCATTTTAGAAAGTGTGCAGATGAGACAAATTTCAGACACCAAGGGCCTCATCCTAAAGGAGAGTGTCCCAGTTGATAACCGACTACCTGGTTGGGTTTTTGTGAAGAATGAGATCCTTCTCATTCATGGGTGTGTGTGGATTGTTAATGAAATTGATATGCATTGATGTGTTGGGATGTCCATCCTTGTTTTACCAATATGTATTGACACATACATTGTCAGTATTGGTGGCTAGGTGAAAATAGGTAGACAGCAAGACTTACCATAAGGTATTGCACCTATCATCAAATGAAGTAAGAACACTAGTGTATTTCTAGACATCTAAAACCTCTATCCATTCCTATGTTTAAAATAAATTGCATCTCCAAGGATTTTGGGACTTTTTTTTGAGATCCCCATGAGGTAGTGATGTAGTATGGGTGATTTTTGATAGGTTGACTAATGTTTCACACTTCATACTTATCATACAACCCTTATTAGTTGAAGATATTGGGTGGATTTATATAAGAGAGATTGTGAGCCATGATTTTGTTCCTGTTACATCATATCAGATTGAGTGACTCTGTATACATCATGGTTCTATTAAGGGATACAAAAGGCCCTGGGTTCACATGTTCCTTTGATTATAACATATCACCCTCAAACTGACTGCTAGTTTGAGAAAATAATAAAGGTGTTAGAGGGAATTCTCTAGGCATTCATCCTTGATTATAAAGGTTCATGGGTGAATCATATACATGTGGATTATTTTTCTTATAATAATAGTTTTTGTGAAATGATTCAGATGTCTCCTTACAATGTGATTTATAATCGGCCATGTTGTTCACATTTGTAATAATTAATGGCATTTTAGGAATCAATAATCAGTCCCCATATTACTCTAGAGACATTATAGAAATTACAAATGATTTAGAAACATATGGGTACATATCATTCTAGGAACAAATCATTTAGTGATCATCATGGCTTACCTATGGAGTTAGAGGTGAGACATCAGGTTATTCTGTGAGTTTTCATAGATTGGGTTGTAGATTGATTTAGAGATATAGAAATATATCTCCCCATTATGTCTAGACTTTAGATATCATGGATTAGGTTGGGCTCATAGAATATTGTTTAGAGTTACCTCCAAGGTAATGTTTTATTCGTGAAATATTCTATGTATCATAGATTCGCAGATACCATTATGACCCATGTCATTCATTTGATCTTGAGGATATTTATTTGGAGAAAGATGCATCATTTTTAGATCATGAAATATATATCATTGATCTGATCATGAAGACTCTCTATGTTATGTAAGTTCTTATAGTTTAGGTGTTATGGAAGAATGATCATGTATAGGATGAGACCAAGGTGAGAGATGATGATGTATGTTCTCAGCGGTTGTAAATTTTATCATGAAATGTTGTATGTAAATTTCTTGGGAAAATCATGGATGAATTTTTCTTTTTTATGTAGGGGAGGTTGTAACATACCATATTCTTAGTGAGGAATCTATTCTCTTAGTTTTATATTAGACCTTGTTATCTACAGATTTTGTTTTAGGACATGGTGGTCGGGCCCATAGGATAGTCAAATTTATTTGGGAGGGAAAGGTTGCATATGGTTTGGAACCTAGATAAATACCAAATACACAACTTGTAATTATAGTCATAGAATGTATTGAATACCTGATGTGTATTAGGATGGGAATACCTTATTCAATTTGTGTAGTGGTTTTCCATTGTAGGAAAAAAAACAATTATTTTATGAAGTGTAACAAAATTACATTCCAAATAATTTCTTTTTTACCAAGGGAAAGGAATTGTGTATTACATGAAATGTAATTAATTTAACCACCATTTAAATTCTGGTGGAATTGTTTTTAAAAAGTGGAGCACATGAGCTTTTTTGATAGAAGCCACATTTTCTCTAGTAGGTTTCATGTGTGAGAGCCCCTCAAATACCTCACCTTAGTCCTAAATCTCTTTATTCATCCAAGCTAAGTATCCGTCTCTAATATCTATGTAGGGTCTGAAACTGTAATCACATTGATTCTAATCCTTCCTTCCACTATTTAGATTACTATATACATCACTATTTTGGTGTGATAAAATATCCTTAATTTATAACTTTTTTTTCACTTTTCTGTTTCTCCCATTCTAACTCGAATCAAAGGCCAGAAAAAGAAGAGTGGGTTTTTACAAAACATAGGTAGGTGGTCTAGTCATTTAACATTTTGTGAAGCTAAATTCATATCATACATCATCATGATGCATTCTAGATATTTCCAGTGATGTCAGTAAGAGGATTAAAAAATTAAACGGAATTATATTCTATCCCCAATAGAAACATAGCAAGTGAAAAATTATAACCTTGGATGTTTTTCTGAACACGAGCCATCCTAATGGGTGTGTTTTTACCTAAATTTTTATATTCCCCTTTCATTAAATTGTTAAGCCACTTATTTAGGTGTGTTTCTTTATAATAAATGTAATGAAAATGATTATAGTTTGTCTTTGTGTTTGGACCATGCCTTATTCTATAACATGACTTTCTTAACCAAAATAATTGGATAACATAGTTAAAGAATTTTGATATTACATATTTGTTAAATGATATGAGCTATTGGTATAATCTATTTTGGGTGGCCTACAGAGTACAACGCATACCACAGTCAGTCCACCTTTGGTTCTCAAGAAGACTTCATAATTATTGGTACAGATATTGTGAAGCATCCAACTTTTGATGCATGATTTCTATTTCATGGTTGGAGTATGGGAGAATAGGACCAAGCCTATTCTTATGATGCTAGTAGTGTTATATTTTGTCATTTTTTTTATTTTTGAATAGCTTGTGGTATATTCTTGTTTCCCGTATATCTAGTGTAATACATTTTTTAATATCTATATGACTTGATCATCATCCTTTTGTATCTATTTATTATTCATCTTCTACTTGTTATTTTTTTTGTATTGGAGGATTTTTTATTATTATTCCACTAATATTTTATTTGGTTTTCTATGTTTCTTATCATATTTATATATACCATTTCACCATACTCTTATCAATGAGGGCATATTCTCCCCATAGACACACCCTATGCCCTCATTTCTAGTCGGCTACCTCTAGCATACGGGGAGGTGTGCTTGATGTAATTTGGAAAATTGTCTTGGTGAACTACTTTGTGGCTTCTGGGGGGGATACTAATGAAATAACCATGTACTCGGACATAGACTGGTTACACTGGCTAGGCAGTTTTACTGAATCACAATTCAGGATGACCCGGGAAGGCCTCTGGTGGTTGAGACACAACATGTACCACTTATACATGCCACATAGCGTGTAATGTGTTCCTAATACATGTATATGGGAGGAAAATACCATGTTATAAGGTGAGGATAAACACCTTATGACCCCAAATAAATGTTATGGACTTATCCCATGAACTTTTATATTCTGTATCACCTTAATTGGGATTCATATATTAGACCACAAGTAGCCTAAGTAGAGTTTTTTTCACATAGAATACTATTGTAGATATTTTTGTGGTATGAAATATATGATATTATTATTTATGAGTGTTAAAATTATTATGGTGATTCTTCCGTGATTGATTTGATTGAGGAGGATCACTAGAGATATTATTGGTTTGTTACTTCTGAATCACACTAGGGAACATGTACCCATACTCTTTTCTTAGGTAGAGTCAATTCTACGCAAACTACAGAAGGGTGTGATCCCTCTACCTACATAGTGGTAATCCCACATCTTTATGATCTAGGGGGAATTGGGTCCTCCCTTAGATTTTACCCCTATGTTATTGAGCATAGTGGTGAGGTTTAAACCCCTCCACATAGATTCAGTTGAGGTTTTGTGTGATGATGCACATCAGAGAATAAACTTTAGAACTGTAGTCAGAATCATTTTATATAACTACGTTATGGAGTTGGAAATCTGGTCATGACCCTCTCCTCCCAAAGCTCACCCATCCTAAAAAAAACTCAGAGAAGGGAGGTTGTGACTGCCTGAGTCCCACATCCTATGGGCCCCTGGTGGGATAATATAAATAAGGATATAATTAACATACATATCGGTGGGATTAAACTCCAAGCGAACACATAGAAAATAGAGATAATATGAATACATAAATCAAAACATTATTAAAGATTTATATTAATAAATCCAAATTGAAAATAAGCACTATAATATAGTACTATAAAAACTAAAAGGAAAACTAATATTATAAAAAAGGGAAAAATGGAAACAACTAACAAACCCAAATGACTCATGAAAATACAGAAGATATAAATATCCATTCTAATCTTCAACTTTCTCTATCCAACTTGAAAAATAGTATATATATACATAATTTGATCATAACATTAAACTCTATTAGATCCTTCATCGATTCTCTAGTGAAAAATGATAAAGAAATCTTGGTAATGCTTGGTGTATAATATTAAAACTAACTCATCATCTAAATAGGTATATTAAGATATCAGCCTCACTATTTATAATTGTCACTAAGTGTCAAATATAATAGATCATTTTGTATAATAATGAAACATCAAGGGTACCCTTCCTACTCTTCCCCATATTGTTTCCCTTTTTCCCTAATATCTAACTCACTTAGCCATCTATCTCCAAAATAATCCATCCCAAAGACATCTAGGAAAGCTGTCACCACATAAACCTTGTGCATCACATCACCACATCATCAAATATCCAATCACCATATATAATAACGAAGTTGATTTCAGGAGATACCACATCATGTATGATGTTTATCATACATTGGGTATTATTTCTCAGTCTATCATATACCATACACTAAAAAATTGACTAAATCAATCATATCATATAACAGTCAAACCTATAATAACCCTTTTGATACTATATCTCCAGGTGCATGTTTTTGTATAAACACAATACATAATATACCTATATAAAAATATATGGGGAGACTAATTGTTTTTCATACTAGAAAATGTAATTATCAATAGAGGATAGAAGGATAAGAGGGGGTAGTAAACCATCCATCCTCTCAATGGGATGTTAGGGGAAAACCCCCTACTAGTGTCCACATGGTCTCAGTCTCCTGAACTAACTTGGGTAGGAAAGTGTATGACATCATAGAATATATATGATATAATATATCTTATAACCACACTATGGGAATATCTTATCCCAAATATCAGTTACATCTATAGTCACTCGGACACCCTACTGCCACTAATGGGGACTAGATATAACATAGGTACACACACATTTAAATAGTTACACTAATTACTAATTTTATTTTTGTCATTTTATTTTTATATTTAATTTATTATCCATTAAATTCATCATTAACATTATCTCATTTGAAATTCATTAACATCCTGTGTAATGTCTATGCCCTCCATGCATAATACAAGCCAAGACCACTTTTATCAAGATATATATTTTTCATCCTTTTGATTCTATCAAAACCAAACCCATGAGTTAAGGATTATTTACTCATTATTATCATAATTCTATAAACCATTTACTCTATGAAACCCATCCTAATATACCACAAAGAGAAAACATGAAACCAAGCACATCTAGCTACCTCAAGAAGAGGGGAAGAGAATGCAGATAAAATATGAAACCCTCCCATCAAAAATTACACAGATTCATAAGAGAGAATCTCATAACTCTAAACCACATAAATGGGTAATACCATATTCAAACTATTCAATCAACTCTATTTACATCCCAAAAAACCGCATTTATATATCAATATATCTCATCTTCACATGTGTCAACTACTACCATGTCATATGAGCCTCCCAATCCTCATAAAATATTTCATCCTTGGCCCAGCTATCCTAGAAACATATAACATCCTAGCCTCTTATCCCCATTTCACATCATATAGAAAATATCATATCTAGAGAACATCACAAGATAATATGGAAACAAACTAGTATGTAAAAGAGGTAAATATAGGCCCTAAATCAATGCATCTATCCCTCACATACAAACAAGATCTCATGAGTCAAAACTCATGGAACTCAGCCTTCTTACGATGATGGAAAAATTAGGACCATGAAATTATCTTCATCACACATCCAATTATTATTAAATCATTGATTAACTGATTCATTATTCACAGGTTCCAACTATGGGAAGCCTAAGACATCGATCTATAAAAAATCATCAAAGGTTAAATATTATCTTAGTATTACAACCAATTTGAAAAAACATAGAGAAAATAACCTTATAATTAACATCCACTGAATTATAATAAACATTATCAAAAATAACAAACATGCTTCATATTCTATATAAATTCCATTAACATATTGATGATCACATTTAATTAAGAATTGAAATTTCATTAATTTATTTATTACCAAATTTGAGAAAAAATGGATTCATTACAACATGACTATTACTTAATTCACAATCCAATTAATCAATTAATTTATGATTTAAATTATTCAAAACATTAAATCACGAATAACATGCTAATCTACAAAATCAAAAGAAACGATAAAAAACCTATCATTGATAGCATGCTATCAAGGAAATCAATAGGAATACCATTATCATGGTATCAAACATTATCCTATGATTGAAATCCAATTCATTATTAATGTGGTTATATATTCATTGTTTTAATTCCATTACTATTAAGAAGGATAAAAATGAAAAATTATTGATTTTACATACATAAATAAAAAATAAATGAATTCCCTAGTTGGAAAAAGAAGCTTTATGTTACTCGCTACACCAAAAAAGGGGGAATACACAATACAGAAGATACACTAGAGGATTCATGATCCAACAATGGTAAAATTCCATGACTTAGGGGAAGGGTTTATAATTCTTAGTCTTAGGATAAGGAAACTAAGGAGAAATGAAGGGAATCACCTTGGTTTTTGAGTTAATAGATATAATATTATCATATTTTTCATATCAAAGATGATTTAATTTAAATGTTTTCATATCCCATTAAGTGACATTAGAGGGGAATCATTTAAGGACTCATCCAACTTCTAAAATGATATATATAACTATATTTGAAGAATTGGATGTTGGAGGACCTTGATTCATGTCACCAAAAGACCAGTATGCCTTCTTTCACGAGAATCAAGGAAATATCCACATATAAAATTTCACATAGGTGGAATCACTATATAGTAAAAATACATATAAAGTCAAATACCCCACATATTTGAATTCCCATGTTGATGAATTACTCACCTTGAAGAATTCCACTCATAGATGAATTCACCACATAGCTAAAATCCCCATATAGCTAAATTCTCCACACAGTCAATCCATTAACATAGATAATTTTTTTA
Organism: Viscum album; assembly: GCA_963277665.1. Taxonomy (NCBI): domain Eukaryota; kingdom Viridiplantae; phylum Streptophyta; class Magnoliopsida; order Santalales; family Viscaceae; genus Viscum; species Viscum album. The sequence goes on along the minus strand of OY728127.1, from coordinate 65,826,005 downwards.
TATCTCGTCCCCAGGTAGCTAATCCTTCCATGTGGTCGGTCTAGCCACAAATATGATTCACATAGTTGATCACCTCTATATTCGATCGCCCACGTAGCCAATGGATCTTTATAGGTGATTTAACTGGCTATGAATCAGGATCTCACCCAAGCCATCAACCATACATTCACAATGTGAATCTTGCATCTCCTGAATCCACCTAATTCCATAATTTATTATCCAAAAACCATCATACATAATCTTGGACTCCATTAAAACCCATGGGTTTTGAAAAAACATAATGTATGACAACCTAAGAATTTATGAATTATTTTTTCATGTTAATTTCATCTTTTTATATTTTATATTTTAAAAAACATTGAATATAGCTTTATTCAAACAAAATTAATAAGTTTATCTTGTGTTATATGAAATAATAAGTCAATATTTCTCTAGAAAAAATTGAATTTATTAGATTTTGGTACACACAACACTATGTTAGTATTGTATTAAAAAAAAATAAAAACTCTATTTGATATCTAGGGTTACCTAGAAGGAAGAGTTTTACCAAACTAAAATATACTATTAATATTATAATTAAAATATTATTATAGTTACAACCTAGTTGTTGGAATGACTATTAGAAATATGATTACCTAAATTTTGAATATATGATTTACATATGTATATAAAATGAATCCTTTGGTTTTAAATTCCTATAATTTAATGTAAGAACTATTTTAAAATAAAGAAATTTCTTTATAAAGAAACTATTAATCTATGTAAAAACAAAATTTTATCTCAATAAATTAAAAAAACCAAATTTGATTAATTAATTCAACAAATTTTTTATGTATTATATATTCAATCAATATTTTTGATATTCATCAAAAATATTTTATATCTAATAGATACGAATATATCTAATTTTATGAATAAAAATATGAATTCTTCTAATAGGTAATTTTACCCACTTTTAATGGATAATCCATTTTAAATATTATTTTTGAAACATTAATAGTTTTTTTCAAAAACTAGACATCATTTTTTAAATCAGAACATAAAAATTATATTATGGTGACTTTTTTATATTTTTCTGCGAAGTTTCACTTTAGGGTGAATATTGAATAATTGTGAATTTTAATTAAAATTTTATTATATAACTAATTTATTTATGAGGATAAATTATGATTTTTATTTCTATAAAATTTCTATTAGACATATTATAAATAAATTAATACAATTTAGTTCATTGAAATCAATTTATTTTTGAAATTAGATAAAAAAAACATACTAAACATTTGAACAATTTTACTTTAAAACCCCACTTTTTTACCCATTATGTAGGATTAAATTAAAATAAAGTTATGTGACTTATTTTTTTGGTATTTTAAAATAAATATTCCATATTTCGTATCATAATATTATATAATTTTATATATGTTCAACTTATATTTTGACAAAAAAAATATATGTAAAAGCAATGAAAATTAATTAAAATGATTAAGAGGAAAATTAGGTTAACAACGAACTAAACCATACAATTAATGGAGAAAATGAACAAGAAATTTTTCCAAAATCAATTTCTTGAAAATATTTAGTCCCTATACAGAAATGGAATAATTGTTTTCATTATCAGATAAACTTTTGAAAGGAAAAATATCAGTGGAATTCCTATTTTGGAAATTTAAAAGAATGCCACTCCTCATCCAGTATAAAAAGGAACTCATCCCTCCCACTTATTCACAACTATAATTCCATTTTGGATCAGCCAAAATATTCAAAAATAAGCCCCTAAAATACCAACATTCATCTTGGAATCACTTCTTTTAGTAAAAATTCATCAAATCAATACATTTGGTGAAAACCAGAAGGAGTAACAAAAGAAGGGGTAACATCCTTCTTCATGATATTTAGTTTTATTTTCACTCTAAAATTCATAAAATATTCATATTACATGGTTATAAAATAACTTATGTTTCTTAAATATACTTATATTTAGTTTTTATTTGGTTTCTATATACACTTACACACGCATCCATACAATGGTTAATGAACATACCGTTCTTATGTAAGATGAACTACCTCCTCAAGAAATGATAATATTAATTTTTTCTTTAAAACATATAATAATTGGGTATTATGATTGAATTTTTTTTATATTATATATTTATGCTTCTGTAAATATTATTTAACACATACCTTCATTATTTCTATTTTGTGCAAATACGATAATTTCTTTTGGGGAAGTGTGGACTGCCGCCATCGCAAACCAATGTGATTCATTCACACTCTACAAAAAAATGTATTAATTATGGGGTTTTTCAAAATATATGATATATATGAAATAATAATTCTAATTTAATGAGATTATATATATACATATATTTCATTTACATTATTTAATTCAATATGACAAATAAACAGAAACAACGTTCATGCGTATGTATAGCCTACCATCTTAGTGAATGGTGTATTCTATTTCATATACATATATTCTATATATTATTATAAATACTTATATACTGAATATAAGTTATATTTATATCATTACTTATATTATTGAAATAATTAAATCAATATATAAGCAAGAGTATCAATAATAATAATCTAAAACATATACAAAAAAGTTATGAAATTAACCGAAATGTAATATTAACATGAAGTTACTAATAAATGGGTAATATAAAGTCATAAGAAAATCATAATATGGTTTTAATATATTTATAGAAAAACATAGATTTATTATATATGAGGTTAAAATGTGTACAAAAAAAGTCAAGACATAAGGTATGGAAATTTAATCTCACTTTTTATTTCTATTAGATATATGCCATATCCACCACTCTCTTATATTGTGTTGTGTATATTACCCAGTGGAATATTATATCATTAATTTAATTTATTTAATTATATTATAATCTCATTTGTTGTAATTCATTCTTGGGGATCACTATTCAAATGTTACAATAGTAGTAAGGGTTTTCTCGTCTCACTTTTATTTTCCATGAGACACAAGCCATGTTCACCACTTATTTTCAATATGTTGTGTGTATAATTCCCATGGATGTATTTTATTATTTGTATAATTAAATTTATTATTATTTAAATACTAATTTTATGACCTTTCTTTCATGGGTTTTATGTTTCAAAATTTACCAAATCAGTAATTTTATTTTCTCTCAATTTTCCTTCTCTGAGAAACATGCCATGTTATGAACCTATATTTTTTTCTGAAGTGTATATAATGACATTGATCGGTTATATTATGAATCCACTTATATTAATGATATTTTAAGCTTAATTAAATTTTATTGTTAACATTATATTAAGGTTCAATGATACCAAAGTGGTAATGGTTAATTGTTATAATCTCATCATTTATTGAGATTGTTTAGGATTATGCATCCACTGACAAAATATGATGATCCATATCCCAAGATATATCATGAATTTTCTTACCGTATGGTTATTCATGTTATATCAATGTAATGGTACCATTTTTACACTACTTGGTACTTATTATAATAAGGAAATAATTTTTATGAAAAAACGGAATTTATTTCTCCTTTTAGTCGAAAATCCATTTTCATTCAGAAGTGTTCTTTCTAAAAAAGTTTTCAAAAATATTTTGCTATAACCATATGATGTTTAATGTAAATTTTTACAAATTTTTCCCTCTTTAAACAATGTTTTTAAAATGAAAATAATTTTCATTTTTCCATCAAGTCACTTTTCTAAATTTTTATGGAGGAAAAGGAATATTCTACATTCATAGACTTACCTGCTATCATGATATTAAATTCCTTGTAAATTCCTTTGTAATTTTAGAATGTTATTTTTTTAAGATTGTATTTTCCAAATTTTCTTTAAATTTATTGAGTTTAATTTTTTTCTCCATGAAAATCATTTTCAAAAATGTTTTAGGTTTAAAAAGTGTTTTAAATGATTTTCATAGCTTCCTACATATGTCTTGGAAAGGAAATTTTCAAATAAAATAATTTTATTTATTTGAAGACTTATTTTTAATATTTAAAATTATTTTTAAAGAAAATATCTTTCAAAATATTTTCAATCTTTCTTTATAGGTCTTTCAAAGGTATTTTAAAATAGAGAGTTTTTCAAAATGATTTATGTTTCAAAAAGCGGTTTTCATAGTAGAAATGATATCATCTTCAAGAAATATTTTAAATGAAATTATAAATTATATTAAAATTATTTATAAATAGATATATAGAATGTATTTTAAAACAATGGTTTTTTACCTTGAGAAATGTTTCATGTGATATTTCAAAATCTTTATCCATATAAATGATATAATTTCTTGTAGTTATGATTTAATGGGGATATGATCCCACAATAAGAGTTCCATTTTTTCTTAAATGGTTAATATTTTTATTGAATTATTTTTATTAAATATGTTTACCTAGAACAAGTTATATGCTCTTGAAGCCCACTTATTTTTATGGGTTATGCTTTGATTAAATTATTATGAAACCTATCCTTTTCCACGAGGTTAAGATACGATACATATTTATGACATCCATTTCATTTCATGGGTTATAATGTGATTCTTTATGATGTTTTAGATCATTTCTATAGGATTATATTATGATATGTACGAGACAAATACCTCTCTCTAATGACTTGGGTAAATATTTATATCTCATGAGATAATAATGGGTATCATGTCTAAGGGCTTGATATAAAATGGGTAACAAGTGTGTCCTAATCCAAAAATGGGAATTTGTTGTGTCATGATCCTCTTTTGAAAGATGGGGAAACCGAATCAACTATTGGAGGATGGAAAAACTGGATCTACTATGGGAGTATGGGGAAACCATATACCTTACAAATAATGTAATGTGACTAGGGATGGTGGCATATCCCTCCTAGTAGGTGTATTCCCCATGAAGTGGCCTAATATGTTTTCAGAAATTATCCTTATAGAATTTTTTTTGTATGTTTATATATGTTAAAAAAATTATATGTCATATGCCTTTGATATTCTCACATGGTTCATATTATTGATTACTGTATTATTCATGTCTTCTGAGCTACCAATATTTATATAATGTCTCATGATTATGATCTTTTCTGTAGGGTATGATCTTCACATGTTTTTATAAAGTTCTCCTACCCTTATTCTCATGTTATGCTCACACATTTCTTTTATTTTCTGTTACTGATCATTCAAGCTAACCCATTTCTTATGTTTCATTACTCCAAATTATTATGAATGTTTTCAAGTAGGTGTTCAAATGGGGATTATCGTTGAAGGATATTTTTTAGATCTTCCTCCAAACTAGAATAATGTGTTCAAATTTTTCCAAGGAACTAAACTATTACAGATCCAGATTTTATTTTTGTAATGCGATGAATATTTATCTAAAATGATGTAATATCCACGTATGATGAGCTTGTGTCTCTATGGTTGGTATTAAATGAAATTTTTTGTCACAATTTGGAAAATAGGAAGATAAAACTTCAGTGAGATCCCTAGAATTTTTTTTATAGATACGTATCAGGATGTCTCTAAGGATAAGTCAATGGAAATGTTAAAGTGTAAGATAATGTCGTAGAATTTTAGTAAAATATTCAGTGAGTTGATTCCAAGAAAAAAATCTATGTTTGGATACTATAAGTGGATTTTTCTCTATAATAGATGCACAAAGGTGTAAAAACCCCAAAAAACAATGTATTGGTCTAGAGTTAATCAAGAACAGGTGCCTGAAAAGAGGCCTAGCTGCACACTTGGTTTGATAGTTCTGGGGGATATGTATTGGGAATTGAAAAAATATTTAGGGACCATAATAAAGGATTTAAATAGATTATGACTATGAATAACCATGTAAAAAATGTATTATATATTAAATAATAAGGTTTAATTATTTATAAATCCTATAAGTATTTTTTTCATGATTATGGGGTTTTCAACTATGATAATTTTTTCTTACAAAATTCTTTTTATTTTCAGTCAATATAAGGAACTAGATGTAACTAGGATAACGTTTAATGTTTCAGATGTTGAATGTATGTGAATTATATAAATTGGTACCCTAATATCCGATGAACATAATTCGGAAGGTGGTATGAGTACTGGTTATACTTTTGAAGGTAAATAGGACGCAAACAACATGTGAATGTTGTGGGATGTCCAAATAATATTTTTTACATTAAAAATAATTGCCATGATTGTATTTTTGTTTAGTAACCTTAATACATTATTTGTTATTCATTGTCTATGAAAAGGGTTATTAAGGAATAAGATGATGAATCCCTAGTAATGGTTTAATAATAAAGTGGGATAATTGAAGTGTATATGTTTTCAGATTCAAAGATTATGATATATGAATCATGAAATATATAAGTATTTTCATTATATGTTTATCATTAAGGATTTAAAAAGATATCTTGAATGGTGATTTAATGAAAATGGGATATTTTGAAATAAGTGAAGTTAACCCTTAACATGTTCAAAATGTTGACAAAATTGTGTTTATAATTGATAAAGAGATTATTGATTTGAATAAAGTAAATAGGATAGTACTGATTAACCTGGAACTGATTATTGATTTGTTGATAATGTGATTGATGTCATCATGGATAATGTTTTTAATTTCTTGGACTTGTGGAATATATCCCGTAATATTTGTAATAATGAATCATGTATGTTTTATAAATGGATTTAAGGTAATTTAGGTTATTACCCTGTTTTAAGACAATATACGATAAGGGTATTCACATGTTTGGAATTTGAAAACCAAGAGATACTCTGTGAAATACAAGGGATAAATGATAAGATGATTTTGTTACCTTATTTCTCATGTTTTTTATCTTTTAGAAGGGTTATAAGGTTAACCAATTATGGAAAGGTTAAGTTATGGATTGGAGGATGTTTTTGAGATTAATGTAATATCACACCACATGAGGATATATACATACTATATAAACTATTATAAACACTTTTTTTGTTGGTAATTGAAGATATATGGGATGAATTATCCAAGCTCTCATGATATATTAGTGCCTTAGGAATGTAAAATTCACCTTCCTTTTTGAAGAGAAAGGTAAAGTTGAAATTGTTCAAGACCCCACCAAAGGGTGTGAGTTTACTTATGAAGGAGAATGAAGTTATGTAAGTATATATTCTTGTGGAAAAAAGTTTTAACCTTAGGAAAAGGGTTATGAATTTTTTTGGTTCTATTATCATAATTTGTGATTATATCAATGATCTGTATCATACTTCGTCACTTTATGGTATTGTGATTGTTCATATCCTTTGGATAGCTCATTTTTTTGTGATTATTTTTATTTATCAATCTATATGATTATTTATGATTTCATTCCATGTAAAATATTCCCTTCCCACCGATTTTATCCGATGAGGAAAAATAATTATGTGATACTTTGGGTAACCGTTATGTATTCAACTTTCCATTTTAAAAGAAGTGTTTATTATTCATTATCACGATGTGGGTTTCTAGGAAAGCGACATTAATTTATAAAACATTTAATAACTCAGATTATTTTTTGGGTCAACTTCCTTTGGGGGGTATAATTTAACAGCCTATGATTCTTAAAATTTTGTTCGAATTAATTTAATCTTTTGTTATTAATAATTTCTCAAAACAGTAAAAATAGTTTTTGTTATATGAAATAACTAAGTGCTTCTTGCATCATACAAAACACCCAGTAAATATTGTGCAACATGCAAAACTTAGATTATATTTTGATAGTTAGAACACCGTTTTTGGCTTGTATTACACCTAATACCGAGTCCCTTTGATAGCTTTCATTTCACACAAGTCTGCATTTTACAAAACTACAATATACTATTAGTAATATTATTAAAGTATTATTATAGTAACTACCTATACATTAGAGTAAATGTTACAAATAATATTAAATAAAATTTGAAAATATGATTTACACAAGTACATAAATTGAATCCTCTGGTTAAAAATTACTATAAGTGAATGTTAGAACTATTTGAAAGTAAAGAAATCACTTTTTTCGAGATAACTATTTTTCAATTGACAAAAAATTTTTTTATCTCAATTAATTAAACAAAACAACTTTGATTTGTTTTTTCAATAAAATTTATTTATATGGTATATTAAATAAATATTTTTGATACTTATACAATATATTTAATAACTAAAAGATAAGAATAAATCCAATTTTGTAAATTAAAATATATGTTTTTCTAAAAGATAATTTTAAATGTATTTAAATGATAAAAAATTTTATTTTTTATTCTTTATAGTTTTATAATATTTATTTCAAAAAATGAAATTCATTTTATGAAATTTTTATATACAGATAATATTATTGGGAACAATTTATTTTTTTTGAAGTTTCATTTTTGATAAACAGTGAATAATACTAAATTTTAATTCAAAACTGCTATTTCATCTGATTTATTAATAAGACTTTATTAAATTTATTATTGATATTAAGGGTAAATTAGATAAATTAAAAATAAGGTAATTTAATTTAGGTAGTTTAAATCAATTTCACATTGAAATTGGATATAAAAACTTGCCCAACTTTTGGGCATTTTTTTTAAATACTCGCTTTTTCATCCCATCAGAGGGATTAAATATGAATTAATTTCTGCCACTTCTATGTCTCGAATTGGAAAAAATTGATTCCATATTTTGAATCAACATACTATGAAATATCATGTAATTTCAAATTATGTTTTGAAAAAAAATATTAGTGAATATAATTAATATTATTTACAACGATAAAGAGGAAAATCAGCTTAACAATAGACTAAACATTACACTTAAATGCCAAAAAGACCTATACATTTTCCCAAAATCCATTGTATAGACATATTTTTACACTATACCCTATTTTACCTAATTTGGTTAATTACTAGGGTTTATTTTCATTGGAACAATGTGGGTGTAATTCCATTTTAAAAAATTTACATGATTTCCAGTCTTCTACCACTATAAGATAACACTAATCCCTCCCACTAATTTGGACCTATCAAGACATTTGGATCAAAAAACACTACAAAAATAATCTTCCAAAACCCCTATCATCATCCTATAATCCTACCATTAGGAATAATTCCTTCCAAGGTATCCCTCTTGGCCAAACCAAAAGGGGTTACCCAAAGAAGAGGTAACATTCTTCCTCAAGACCATATTTTTCATTTTCATTATCAACCCCCAAAAATACTCATATCACATGATTATAATATAATTTAATTATATTAAATATAATGATATTTTTTATTCTAATTTTTTAATCTATAATTACACACACATCCAACAAATGGACAACAAACTTACCATTCTCTTGTACAGTGAACTAGAACCTACAAAATGATGTTGTTCGTTTTTACTTTACCACCTCTCATAGATGGGAATTATGATGGTCACTATGTATTTATATTATATAAATGATATTTATTATATATTTATGGTTATTTAATTATTATATAATACACACCTTCACACATTCCATTTTTTGTAAATATAATAATTTCGTTGGGGGAAGTGTGGACTACCACCTCCATAAAGCGATGTGATTCCTTCACAATCAACATAGAATATCTTAAGGATGATTTTACGGAACTTATAAGATATATATGAAATATTATTTCAATTTTAATGATTATATATATATATCATTAAATTTTTTTTCATTCAATATGACAATAAAATGGAAACAATGTTCTTGCCTTTGTACGACCTACTGTCTCCTTGAGTGGTGTATTCCATTTTATATTTCTATATTCTATATATTTTTATAAATACATATATTATTAATATATATGGTATTTATACCATTATTTAAACTATAGAAATAAGAAAATAAATATATAAGTACGAGTATTGACAATAACAATTCAAAACATATATGAGAAACAAAACAGATATTACCCAAAACATAACATTAAGATGGAGTTGTTAATAAAAGAGTAATATAAATTCATAAAAAATCATATATGTCATTATATTTAATAATATGGTTCGTTTCTAGATTAATAACAAACTTATATTTATTATATAGGATGTTTGAACATGTTTGAATAAAGTCAAAACTTAAGGTAGGGGAATTTCACGTCACTTTTTATTTCAATGAGATAAATTCCATATTCACCAATCGCTTATATTGTGATCTGTATATACTTACATATGAAATTTTATGCCATAAATTTAATTTTTTAATGACAGAAAATTTTTAATTTATGTCATTCTTTCATCGGGATCATGATTCAAAAGGTACTCAATTAGTAAGGGTTTTTACATCTCGCTTTAATTTTCCATGAGACACAAGACATGTTCGCCTACTATTTACTATATGTGTTTTGTATACATACCATGGTAGTATTATATTATTATTAAAAGTAATTTTTTTTGTAGTTACATATCCATTTTTTGAGATGTATTTCTTGGTGTATATGTTACAATAGTTACCAAATTGGAAAATTAATTTTGTCTCTATTTCCCTTCTTTGAGAAACATGCCATGTTATGCTTGTATATTCTTCTATGAGGTGTTTATATTAAAATTTAAAAGTTATATAATGAATATAATTATGTTCATGATTTATTAATATTATTTTAATGTAATTATTTTGATTTTATTATGATTCTAAGATACCAAAGTGGTAATGGTTTATTACAACAATCTCATTGTTTATCAAGATTGTTTACGATTAATCTTAATTTGATGAAATATTATGATCTATATCTCATGGAATCAAATGAATTTTCTTAAAATATGGTTATTCATTTAATATACAAGTAATGGTACTATATTTAAACTCCTTGGTACATAATATATTTAAGAATATGTATTTATGAAAATCTAACTTTATTTCTCATTTCGGCCCGATATTTGGGTTCATTCAAGATGGTGTTTTCTAAAAACAATTTCAAAAAAAAATTCTTATTATCCTAGGATGTTTAATGTATATTTTTACCCATGTTTTATATTTATTAAAAATATGCATCAAAATAAATCTTCTTGTCATTTTCAGATCGAGGTAGTTTTCTAAACTTTTATGGTGAAAAAATAATGTTTTGCATGTACAGACTTACTTGTCGTCATGACTATCAAATACATAGAGATTACATTTTAATTTTATAGGATTATTTTTAAAATAAAACTTTTTCTTAATATTCTATAAATACTTTGAGTTTAAAATTGTTTTTAAATAAATATTTTTTAAAATTGTATTATTTTTTAAAAATGCTTCAAATAATTTTCAAAAAAAATTATATTTTTAAAATAGGATATTTTCAAAGAATATTATTCCATTTACTGAAGGACTTTTTTTTTATTTTTTCAATGTGTTTTCAACCAAATTATTTTTCAAAATATTTTAAAGCTTTCATTATAGTTTTCTTGAAGATATTTTAAAAGAAAAATGTTTTTATAATGCTTTATGTTTCAAAAAGTATATTTCACAATATAAAAAATTACTTTCTCAAGAAATATTCTAAATTAAAATTGAAATCATTATTTATAATAAAATTATATTTAAATGGTTTTAAAAAATTTTCTTTTAAGGAACGAGTATTTCTATTATGAAATGTTTCCTCTAATCTTTCAAAATTATTCTCTATATAAGATGAAATAATTTGTTATAATTATTACTTACTAAGGATATGATCCAAAAATAAGATTCATATTGTTTATTAAATAGTTTATGTTTTGATTAAATTATGTTTATGAACCCCTTTTCTCTTCCACGAGATATATTCTCTTGAATTTCACTAATTTTCATGTGTTATTCTTTGATGAAATGGTTATGAAACCCATATATTTTCAAAGGTTGAGATATGATTACATGGTTATGAGACCAATTTCGTTTCATGGGTTATGATATGATTGTTTATGATCTTGTGGAACATGTATGTATGATTTCATTATCATATGGGGGGACCTATATATCCTTCCAATGATTTGGATAAAAATTTACATCTACTGAGAAAATGATGAGAAACAAGCCAATAGACTTGATGCAAAGTGTAAAACAGGTGTAGCCTGATCCAAATTGGAAAAATGGTGTTTACTAGTCTACTCTGGGAAGATAGTGAATCCTGATCTAATATGGGAAGATGGTGGATCTTGATCCATTATAGGAAGATGGAGAAACCTAAAACCTTATATAGAATGGATTGTGACTGGGGATGGTGGTGTGTACCACCCAGTAGGTGTAGTATTTATGAAGATCCCTAATATATTTTTAGAAAAAATCCTTGACCTAGAGGTAATGATGTTACATGTTTATGTTTTTACCACTAAATCTATGACACATTCCTATAATATTCTCACACGGTTCAGATTCTAGATTATCTTATGATTCGTGTCTTATGAACATCCAATATTTATGCCATGTCTCATGATTATGATCTTTTTAAGAAGGTTCATATCTTAAAATTCCATGATAATATTCTCATATCCTTATTCTCATGTTATTCTTAAGTATTTACTTCATTTACCTTTACTGAGAATTTGATGCCACCTCTTTCTTATGTTTCCATTCCCCGGGTTATAAAGAATGGTTTTCAATAGAAGTAATAAAGGGTAAGATCCTAAAGGTAGATATTGAAGGTCATTCACCAAACTAAAGAAATGTGTTCTATGTTACCAAAGACACATAACTATTACATTTATTGGTCGTGTATTTTAATATTGTGCCTAATATTCCCAAAAAGCTTTGTAATATCCCTATTTGTTAAGACTAAGTCACAATAAAAAGGATCAGAAAAGATGAATTTAGGACCATAAACCAGTTAAATCTCAAAATATTGTCATCTTTGAGAGTCCAAAACTAAAACCCGGGAGAAAACAAAAAGGCTTTGTATGAACCAACAACCTATGAGATACCTATCATGTATCTCATTATTAAAAGATATCAATAACCTTACTTAGAGAAAACAATTTCTAAACCAAACAATAGTAATAATTAAATCATAAACACTCTCTTGAGGGAGATAACTCTTAATCAAGAGTAAGGTTTCAAATAAGAAATAATTTGGTAAAACCTCATAACCAATAAATCTTTAAACCAAATAGATAAAATCATTACAATAGAATAGATAAAAATGAAAAATCTTGGGATGCTAAGTGAATATATGTGAATCATATTATAAGTTACTCTAATACACACCACTATTCCTCCACATGACACAAAACAATGAAAAAACACACAAGAACAACATGTACTCTTTGTAGTAATTGATCGCTATAGGCCTCTTCCAAATGGTTTTACCATTGTCAACATCGATATCACCCCAATAGAAGACATAATAGTCATAATTAAAATAATGGAAAAGATGTAACATGTAAAAAAAATTGTGAATTCTTATCATCTATGGGTGATGTTATACCCAATATTCCATAAAAATATTATGAGAAAACACCTTTAAAATAATGATAATCTAAGGAGAAAGAATGCTCCCTTGACCAAGCCTTCACATCCCATGACATGGAGTCACCATCATGTACAAGTGATCATAAACATAGTACTCTAGAGGTCCCCACCTATGACTGCTATAATATTTATAACAATAATACATTGCATTCATCCTCTCATGAATCACTAGAACCGTATCTATCATATTTAGTACTACTTCCAACCCAAACACTGGCAACTCTCTTACCCCAATCCAACACAACAGAGAATGATGAGGTTGGTTATACAATGATTAAAATGGTGCTTTTAATAATGGTGGAGTGGAAACAATTTTTTATGAAAACTTGATAAAGGAATGGTGAAACGTCCACGAACATTCAAAATCTAGGACAAAATAGCACAAAATACGTTAAAAAGACTGGATAGTCAGCTATGTTAGACAATCGATATATGGATGAAAAGTAGTTATAAGGCATAAGAGAGAGTAAAAAATATATTGGAGACCTATACACACCCTAGAGGTAAATAGAGGACCCGATTCAAAGATGATCATCCTTGGGACTCCATCAGTATGCCCTCCAAATTCCATTGGGGAACATCTATCAGTTGGAGAAATCCACCAAGAACACGGTGCACAACCTGTACCTTCTAGTAGAGAAAATAATGTGGAACAAACTCTATAAATAAATGCTTCAACCCCAGCCACTAAAAATGACCTATCAAATATTGGTAAATATTTTTCACTCTAGGATTTATTGTCAATGGTGAGCTTTTCATCTTAAAAAGAACCATCTCACACATACCTAATGGAACAAAAACCCTTACCGATAATAACACTAGGTGTTTTCATTCCTAATACCATCCATTCAGGGAATCATAATAAAAACACAGTCTCTCCAGACATCCTACTCAAAATCCCCCAACTGGGACTCCTCCACCTATTATGTGAAATATGACATCACTATCATCTAAAAACAACATTTACCTCTTTCCACTTCCATATCTAGATGCATAACTAATTGTTCTTACACCAGTCTCTAGGAATCACTAAATTCATGCATAGAAAGACAATGTCACATCTTACTCATTGAATCATCCATTAAATTTCCCTTACTAGGCATTTAGTATATCCTGAAATCATAATTGTTGTAAGAATTATATCTACCAATTCTGACACAAGTTCAATTCATACTAAAAATATACATCCATCATTCTCATATAGTCAGTTTAAACAAAAAAAATTCCTCTTTGGCGAGGTAATGTCATCAAAACATGATTGAAAACACAACTATCACAAACTCAAAATCTTGTATGTCATAGTTACACTCATGGGAACATAACTACCTAGAACAATAAGAGACAACTGATCTATACCTAATTAGAAAACAACTAAATAAAAAATTGGTAGCATCATAAAAATCCTCAAATCGAACTCCAACAAGAAAATGATGAAATAGAGAACTACAAAAAATTTTCCTTAAAGTAATCCAAATCTATATAAAACTGGTAATTCTAAAATAATTCCTAATCCTTTATAGTTAAGCCTTTTATGGGGCTCAAAACATGAGATAAATCTGATACCAATCACCTTTCATAGACTGAATGTTCAAGGAAACTCTAATCCTCTACCACTATCTAGGGTACTACACAAGAAAAAACTTCTTCAATCACTGAATGGTCCATAACTACTCCCAGCTATGAAGTGAAATTCCCCATTAATCATACTTCAAAACCCCATAACCCACACATTGACAACATCATGAACAGTTACTCATGACGAAGAACTCAAAAAATGAAACATAGATGCTCTATATGATCATCCTAATAAGTGGAGTACATAATGATGTCTTCAATGAAAACCAACACCAAATTATATAGGATCAATATAAAAACTGAATTTATCAATCTAATTAACATGTATGGATAATTCATCAAACTGAATTGTATAATAAAAAATCATATTTTCCTTGATTACAATTTAAGGAAGTCTTTGGGATATCACCATAATTCACATTCATCTGATGATATACTGACTGAAACTTAATTTTTGAGAGCCAAATTACTCTCTTTATCTAATTGAATAAATCTTGAATCCATAGAAGAGGATATCATTTCCTCATTATCACTTAGTTCACATAATGATAAAAAATACAAGGCCACAGAATAACATAAAATTTCTTTATGAAACAAAATAGTGCACCCCAAGGGGACACACTCAGGTGAAAATATATTTCCACCATAAATCAGAGAGCTATACTGTAGGTATTGATACTAAGAAGGATCTATCCTATATGGAGAAATTGAGATATGATACATAGCTGATTTTATATTAATCCCAAACGTGATATCCCATCAAGGGGGTAACGATACAACCTCCTCTCAAAATATATCAAGGTACTCTTCTAAACCCGTAGGAAACACTGACTAATGAGTTTCTAGTGATATTAGTATCATCTCAACCGTCAAGGAAGACAGGCATGGAACATACCTCTAACCCACCCAAGGGACTCTATCACCAATAAATATTGTTGGATCTCCATTAGTATCATAGAACAAAACTTACCTACAAAATCAATACATGATATCCTATAATTAATTCAACCAATAAATGATGAGGTTGATTACATTTGGATGTTTTTGTAAACATAAGAAGTGTCTGAAAAAGCATCACTTCCCTAACACTAGCTGAAAGTCTCTACATAATTTAATCAAGTTAGCTAGACCTCCAATTATTATAGTTAATTCTTTGTTAACTGAGTGTCTCTGTACCTAAAGTCCTGAATCCTAGATGATGTTAGATATTATAAAATAGCGTGTCTCTTATGAATAAAAAAACCTGAAACCATGCTAAAAACAAGCAAATGGTACCTCAAGAAACATCTGAATATAATAGATCTACCAATTCTAAAGAATAAAGTTGAACACAATATGCTAGATGACCACTATGACTCTTCTGGACACCACATACATGGATTCACTCTGTTCTAAGAGGATAAGGAACATCTTAGGGATGTACTCTTTCCACCCCATCACTTATCTATATATCTAAAACTATATCACCATACCATTGCCGCCTCTACTGAAACTACCAAAACCGAACACATGTCACACACTGACTGCTCAAAAATTATGGGCACTCTCACCATTAACGACCTCATCCTATATAATAAAAATATACATCTGATTCCTTTATATAAGTTTGAGAGGTACCACCCATAGTTAAATGAGATAATGAGGGGTGGGACCTACACTAGGATAACTAAAAAATATCTATCTAGGTAACTATGAACCCTATACCACATCTCTAGTTTGTGTGAAATCATGAGAAGTCTCATCTCATGATGATCTAGTTCAGTCTATCATCCTATCAATAACTTATGATCTCCCCATAGCCTCTTGATATATCTTCAACATTAATGAGTTAACATGATGTGGTATATTAGGATGCAAATCCTCATAAAAATTAATCACCCGGACCTCCTGATAAATAAATATGTCTGAATCATATCATATAAGGATCCTAAAATAGAGAAAAAACTCTCACACACTAGAAATCCTTTGTCGAAGGGTAGGCTTCATCTAGTGACTAGACCCATGTGTTGTAGAATAAAAGAGCTTTTCTTGAAAAATGGACTTTGAGGTTCTCCCATGAGACTACCAACTCCTCACAATTCATGAGGAATAAGAACCACCACTACCTCACTACTCCACATAGCATAATCACATCCAATAAAACCAAGTGATACCTTTGAGCATGGATTGAATTGAAGTCTATCTCATCATCCTCCAACCAGTCTATTGTGAATTTGAGATGGATCTCTAATACTTCAATAGACTATGACACCGAAACTCTCAGAATGTCATTGTCATCGACCACTACTCTATGAAAATCTACTAGCACATCTTACTGATCATATTTGGAATGAACATGATAAAGAATTATTCCTAGATTAACGGATAGAAAAGAATGAATTATTATACTACTAAACCTTGAATATGGTTAATTAATTTTTGGTTATCTTGTTATGGTTTTAACCTCTCATAAGATCCACCCATTTAAAAAAACGTGCACATAAGAATAATTAAATATCTAATCCTAGGTATCTACCTACAACATGTGTCACTTCATATAGTATGCTCTGTAATGATAAAGTTCCATGACTCAGATCACAATGGGCCCTAAATACCCAAGTCTCATCTGGTATACCACATTTACATCACCTACTAAAAATATATATCATTATTTCCCTTCCAAACCATGAAACCTATCCTATTTCTATCTAATACTATCCCTTATTGTAAACTTATGACACCACTCGATCACAACCCCCCCCCCCCCCCAATGTGTACCCATCCTAGGAGAGTAATTAAGGAAGGGTGGTGGTGACTTCTTGAGTCCCACCTTCTATAAGCCCTTGGTTAGATAATATCATCGATGGTATAATTAAAATACACACGGAAGACATTACCCTCTATGAGAAAATATGGAAGAGAGAGATATTATGGATACACCAATCAACACCCGATCGTAAATATATAAAAATAAATATGAATTTCAAATATGAAATGTCTTATAGTACTATAAAAACTAAAAAAATAAAACTACCAAAAAGATAAAGACAGAAGCAACCATGAGGCCTGGACAAATTGTACAAAACCCTGAGCGAGTAATACCCAACCTGATCTTCAAAGACCTCCATGTTGATCTTATGACTTTACCTGAAAAATATTTTAAAATGATTCCTTATTTAAGACTCCTATAAACCAACCTTTTTATATAACAAATTTGATTTGGCCTTTTTGGGCCAAGGAATCTTCTATTTTTTAAAAATTATACCCATTAGGATACTATCTAGATCTACTCATGAAAAATATAAAGAAATGATGCAAAATAAAATTTTAAAATAGTGAAACAAAGTCATCAACTAAACTAGTATTCTATGTTTCATTCTTGACCATGGAAAACACTAACCAATTATCACATATAAGGGAGAATAAAGTATAATAATGAAATTTAGAGGGTACCACACTCCCTATTCCCCGAAAGATTACTGATATTCCCAACATCAGAAGTCTTAAGTCATTTCTCTCAAAAATAATTCAAACCAAAGACAACTAGGAAAGGAATCAAGATATTCACCTCATGCATCAAAACATCACATCATCCTATATCACAATCACAGTATGTAATAAACCTGTATTTTTTATATTCCACCATACCACATATGTCATGTATTATAAATTGGGTATAAAATGTCATGACAACATATCCCATACAGAATGTTAGTACCTCAATCCATCACAACCTATACACCTTATACCTATAAAAACACTTTCAAGGTTATATCTGGGGATACATGTGTTTTAGTAACCACAAGCTAGCATATACTTCTAGACATATATATAGGGAATCTGGACTCCATGCATATAAGAATAAGTAACCACCAATAAAAGATAGTGTTTCCATAGGGGATAGTCAACCATCAATCCTCCCATCAAGATGTTGTGGAAAACTCCATCCTGAAGTCAACTGCACATAGTTCCCCTAACCGACATGGGTGGTGAATCATATGAAATCAAAGAATATACAGCATATAATATATCTACCAACAACACTATTTCCATAACCTAGTCCGAATATCAACTGTAACTATCATTTCATGGACACATATCTTCCACAATTAGGGACTACATATCCTATAAGAACTCAAGAATTTAATGAAATATAATTATTTTTTATTTTTTACTATCATTTATTATTTTAAATTAATTTATAATCCATTAAATTAACTGTTAAAATTATTTCATGTTACTTTCATTAACCACAATTGGGAAGTAAATTCCCTAGAGGAATAACCTAAACCTGGACGATGTTTTATCAATATTAACACCATTTTATCATTTAAACATTATAAAAACCATACTTTTTGGTTACTGATTTTTTTTACATATTTATCACCATTCTATAAATTTGGTACTCTAGGAATACCATCCAAATATTCCACCAAAAGGAATCACAAAACTGAGTACATCCAACTTCCTTAAGAAGTGGGGAAAGGAATGCAGATAAAACTATCAACATAGACATCATAAATTCAAAATATATATAAGTCGGCATTTATGATCTTATGATCCCATAAATATGTAAGACCAACATCAACCCATTCTATAATCTATGGTTTTACCCCTGGCATCTATATGAATATCCTGATGCATCTTTCTATAATTGGAACCCACTTAGGCCACATCATCCGGGACTCCCTACCAACATCGCATTACCCATTCCTAGATCAGCTGTCCCAAGCTCATATCACATATATTCCTCCCTTACCCATAATACATAACATAGAAAATCTCAAATATATATCACATCAAAAATGAACTAGGAATCAAAAAATTATTTTTGACTATAAAAACTAGGCCTTAAAATAACGCATCCATAATTGTAATACAAATAAGATCTCTAGTATCCATGCTCAAAGAACTAGGCATTCTCAAGCTTACTAGAAACTCATGACAAAGAAATTTTCATTATCACATAGCATGTTTTTATTCTATAATAAATTTAGTGATTCATTATTAATTATTTCCAACTACTGAAAACCTAATGCATCAAGAGATAACAAGTTATAAAAAGAAAAACATTCTCTAAAAATTAAATCCATTTAAAAACATAGATAAGTACCCTTCTCATCAACATGAAATTCCTTATTATAAAAATCATTATAAATAATTATCATTATTCACATTATTTATCAATTCCATCTACCCATGGATGAACACATTTAATTAATCATGAACATTTCATCAATTTTATTATCATCAAACTAGATGAAACAATGGATTCATAACAACATGAATCATCTTTAATTCATTAGAAAATGTATAAATTAATATATCCTTTAAATTATTTTCAATTTTACATAAAGAAAAACATGTTAATCCTTATTATCACAAGACATGATAAAAAACACAATATATATGGAACACTATCTAGAAAATCAAGAGGCAACCAATTATCATAGTATCAAAAATTGATCTATGATTGCAATCCAATTCATTAATAACTTGGTTAAATCCATATTATGTTAAATTCATTATCCATCTAAAGGACTAAACCATAAAAATATTACAATATCCAAAAATTAAATTGGAGAGGAAATGAATCCTCTATATGGAATAAAAAGCATCATGGGACTCATTGAGAAAAAATAGGGGTCCTAGATAAGAGGGAAACCACTTAAGAGGAAACACGAACCAATTACAGTACGACTCCCAAACTACAGGGAAGGGTAATATAACATATGGTATTAATATATTGAAAACAAATAAGAATGAAGGTGAATACATTTTTTCTAGTCAAAAGACATGGGAAAATCATATTTTCAATTTTGAAAAATATTAAATTTAAAATATTTAGGATATTATAAAATCTATGCATGGAGAGTCATTTATAGCCTCATCTAATTTAGAAAATCAACGATATACATACCCTTGAGGAATAGGGATTTGAAGGACATTTAATATCATCACCAAAAGTCCCACTAGTCTATTTTTAGGAAACAGGTAGAAATATCAACATAGGAAATTTCACATAGACAAAAGAACCATATAACCAAAATATCGACATATGTGAATTACCCATGTAGCCAAATTCCAACATAATTGAATTTTGAATGTAGCCAATTTTCCATTGTAGCTAAATTACCCATGTGTACAAAATTCCCCACATACATAAATTACTCACATTACCATTTTATGTATCCGATCTAACAAGGTTTCCAATTCACATAGCTGATCTATCCATGTAGCCGATTGAAATTAATGATCACTCACATAGGTGATCTAATCATGTAGCTAATTCATGTAACCAATACAGGCACATAGACAATTAATATAGTTGATCACTAATGGAGTTGATAGCTCATGTATCCAATAATTCCATATAGATGATTCAAATCGCTATGAATCAGTCTTCCACCTAAGCAATGAATTTCACATTCATGACTTGAAAATTAATCATCACAAGCCCACCCCGTATCCAAAGTTTTGTAGAAAAAAACCATAAGACCTTATATAGGAGTCCTCTAAGCAGCTCAAGATTTATATACATATAAGGGGATATTCTAGATTGATCGTGTCCCTTATAGTTCCCCTTTATATCCCTTATATGTTAATATATTAGCGTATATGTGTTGGGTGTAGATGAATACCATTATATGTTTCTATTTCCCACTTAGTGGTTTTTTGGGAATCATATTTGGTATTCAGTTACTCACCCCTTTTTGGGATTTTCCTATGTGTTCATTGTATTATGCAGGAAACAAATTGGATGGAGGTGACATCAGTGGAGATTAGTGAAACTGGGGTGTATTGACTATGTTCGGGGGTCAGACATGGATATCCAGAGTAAAGCTCTCAATAATATTCTTTTTTCAAGTTAATGTCTGATTTGGATTTATTTTCTTGTTGGTTATGTTTTTACAAATTTAAATTTTCATTTATTGTTCCATAATCTTCTATATTTAGAAAATGTTAATTCATTCTTGGTTTTACTCAAGACATAAAAATATTTTAATATTCTTATAAAACTTTCACTGAAATGGTTATGTGTACGCATACATGTATATTAGAAAAATGTCCCTTGTATCATTTTCTTCCATAGTTATTATTTTCTCCTGTAGTTATCTTATAATGGGTGTTCCTAGGGTGTCTTACATAGCCTGGCTCCATCGAGGATGGCCTTGGTAGGTTAGGTCATGATAGAGTGTTGTTAGAGTAGTTTTTTATTAGGTTAGTGTTAGAGTAGGAACCATAGTAAATATTGGCCTTTTGACTTAGGTAAATGGTGTTAGAGTATCTCTATTGTGGGTTTCTGGCACGAGAACACAGTGATGGTGCGTCGATATACATATACATTAATCATGATTCTACCTTTCTGTTTGTCAACTCAACAAACTGATACATCAGTTGTATGGATCAAATGGTACATACATCATATAGGATCGAGTCCACTGACATTCTGTCATTGTTAATCACTTTATATGTTCCCATTTAATCATTATATGTATTGATATCATTGGTAGTTCTCCATGATGACATCCAACAAAGTTACCGTTAAAGGATTGTGATGATGACCAGTTGTAGGATGTAGACATAGTTCGATGAATATCTCATTAGTTGTTCCCTCTATGTGGGTAGGGAGTAGTTCCACGTCCTATTAAACAATTGATTTTTCTGTTAGGCTAATTTGAATATGTTAAATAACTTATTAAACTACATGATTTACTGTTATAGATACAACTGAGGTTTCATGATGATCAAGAATCATGAGAAATAAAGTATTTTCTTGAGTATATGGTATGAATCTTGAAAATAGTTTTAATTCTAACATATTAAATTTTATTTATTATATAAAACCTTTTTCATGAGGCATTAGGGAATTGGTGGTGTCTGGTGATGAAAACCCATGATGAGATGATGCTCCCATAGTCAGAATTCTAGCTTATATTTCGCGATAAGTATTTCCATTAATGATTACGCTATGTATGGATACATGAGATTCTCGATGTGCAGAAGGGTGGTATGATGGATTTTAAGTATTACACAAGGTAAAATGATATCATATTATACACCCATGTTATGATGATATATAGATTCTTTAGATCATGAGTGTTTGATAAGGGCCTTTGTAGGGACATTTTTTTTCAGCATAATATTCATGTACCTTACTACTAATATCAGAGTACAAGAGTGGAACCTTGTCCCCAAGATTTTACTATAAGTGGGATGATGAGATCTGGGTATTATAGTGGAAATTATGTTTTTTATTTATCTAAAATTTCTAGAAGGCGTCAAACATTGAGGTCTTAACAAAATAGGTATACTCATGCCTAAACTTTGACATGTAGATTTTTGGATCTGAGATCCCATAGACGATCCAGTCAGCTAGATGAGGGATAATGCTATGATTGTGAAGGGAGAGGTCACATGGTACAAGATTACAAAATAGTTCATGATGAATAGGATAGTTCGATAGTGGATTTACCACCATGAAAGAGGAAGAATTGTGATTAGGGATCTTCTCAGAGGGGTTAGGGTAGCCCATAGGGATGAAATGTAGGTAGATGACTAGGTGGAGATCCAGAGGGAGATGATACTAGTGTAGGGTGGTTCTATAAGATACTTCCATGAACACCATAATGTAGCCCATTATTGTCCACGATAGCTGGTGGTTGAGGATATAGGATGGTGTAGGATTTGGATTTATATGACCATGCTTCTCATGAGATGATCTGAGATATGATATGTTTCTTTTGAAATATTTCTCAAGTACCAATTTTCATATGCTTGAGTAAGTCCATTATCATCATATCCCTCATTTGAGATATTTATTTTCCTAATGACACCTTAACCCTACATATTATTCTATAGGTTTCGACTATGTGTGATTTCTTCATATAAAAGATCTACCTGTTATGTGAGTTGGAAATTGAGAGAGAGGGTTTCTCATGGGACATCTTGGTCTTCATGATGAAACCATATGATGTCATCTTATGTGTAGACTAGTTTTCCATTATTTTGGGACCATATTTTTTGTTAGTAAAAATGTGTAATATTACATAAAAAATATTTTATTATATTTTACATTTTTTGGTCAGAGAGATCTCATTGCTTCTCAACTTGGCCTTTTGTGTATGAAGATTAAAACCATCACCCTTTAGTTATTGAGTTTCTCCCTTATTGAAGTAGGATCCTCTAGAATATAGATTCCATAATTAGTGTAGGAATATATATAAATCTTCGCAATAATGTTTTGGGAATACTACCAGGGAATATGGTTGAATTCCACTTTGACTTGGACCCCAGTAAAAAGTAGATATCTTTTTCATCATATTAAATGTACCATGTTGAGCTTCTGGAGATGATGGTGTAGTTAAAGGTCCTTTAAGACAATGTTTTTTTATAACTAGTGTATCCCCTAAGGAAAATTGGGTTTCTTCATGAAAAATGGAATATTATAGTATAAGTATTTAAATGTATTATAAATTCTATAGTTGGGTAATGATAAAGAAAAAGTATCCATTGCCACTGATTGATCAACAGTTTGACCAGTTGATAGGTGTGAGTTAGATCTCACTGATTGATATTATGTTTAGATACAACTAGTTGATTGTTTTCATAGATGATATTATGATGATAGTATTTTTTTGTCACTATAAAGACTATGATTTCATAATGTTTCTCTTTTCTATGGAGAACACACCATATGTGTTATGCCTCTTATGAACAATATTTTCCAGATATAACTGGACCAATTCATAGTTTTCTTCGTTGATAAAATAATCAGTAAATTTTCATTACAGGAGGAGTGTAAAGATCATTTTTTGGTGGTCCTACACATACTCTCAGAGAACCATATTTATGGTAATCTCTCAAACTACCTATTTTGGATTTGTGATTTTTACTTTTGAGGGAATTTCATTTATGATAATGGTATAGATATTAAACCAATAATGGTTATTTTGATGATTATGAAACTGATAGATAAGATAATGTTAGAGGTTCATAGTTTTATTATCTTTTTGGTGTACTATAGGAGGTTTTTAGTATAATTCTATTGGTTAGAAGCTCTATTGACATTAATGTGGTGTCAAGGGATTCTGTTTACCCAAACCGAGTTGTTTCCTAGAGCCTTATAGGATTTGTGGTTGAGTTTTAAAAATGATTTTATATTGAGAATCTAGAAGGGGTGAAGATTATATGGTGTTTTTAGTGCCTCTTGATCTAGTATTGGTATGTTAGTGACTTATATTAGAAAATTACTGCATATTGGTCAATGAAGTTGATTCCCCATGAGAATAACTATGTGAAACATGACATAGAGTTTTAAGTAGTACTCTTTTCTTTGACGATGTGTATGAAATATCTTCTTAGAGTGTTATATTTTACTACGACCACTGGTGTCTTAGATACAACCTCACTAAGAGAGAGCATAAAATGAGATAGAGGATTTGGTTGGAGTTACTCTAGAAATATGACATAAGTATAGTTTATACTCTATGGATTGGAAACATGGTTGTTGATTACTTGAGAATGATGTGTCATTATAATTTAGTATATGAGGTGTTTGAGTAGTTTGATTCATTTTAGTAGACCTAGATGTAGTTTAAGGGTAGGGTTTTCACTAGTCAATGGGGGTGAGTTATCTGGTTCTTTAGTGTATGCAAGAGGGTTGGTTGTGTGAAATTGATTGGGAGGTCATACATGACCATATGTATTTAAGAAATTCACTAGATACGATTTTTTGAAAATATGTATCACATCATCCTTTTTTGGGTTTGGAAGGTGGTTCTTTTCACTTTACATTATGAGGTTTTAGGGAGTTTAAAACATCCCCAATGGATTTACATACCATTCTGGCAAGGATGTAGAAATAATTTTAGCGGTATTTTTTGTGGGTAGAAATGAGGTAGGGTGTCATTGATTTCCTCTATTGGTGAATCATGTGTTATTTTGTTGAGTCTATGAATCAGGTTCTTGTTGGTTTGAAACAACCTCTCGAGATACCATAGTTGAAATGGGATGGTATACCATTGGAATTTTTGATGGGGCTTCCATAGATAGAGAGACACTGTGATGTCATCTAGGTGATTTATGGTCAACATACCATGTCAACATCCGTGCATGATATTATGGATTATTTTGGTTGAAATAATGGGGAAGGTATATTTGAGGGACATTTTCTAGATTCATCAGGTATCCTAGAAAATTATATCAAACTGTGATGCTCAGTTTAAATCACAGTTGTGAATATCATTTCTAAGGTATCTTGGGACTCATTTATAGATGTGAATGATGTTTCACCCCAAGATAGATGGGAAGACCATGTGAACCAAAAACATGCTGGAGGATATTCTTAGATCCAATGTGATTGACTTCATATAGAGTAGGGAGGATCACTTTCCTATAGTATTGATTTAATATAATAATAGATATCACTCTACTATTTGAATGAAAACATTTGAGGCCATGTATATGTGAACCTACAGGTATCGCATCTATTGAACCGAGATTGGAGGGACATCTCATTTTGGGCCATATATGGTGAAGGAATTAGTGGAGAAGGTTTAGGTGATTGAAAATATCACGTGGACAACCTATAGAAGATATAAATCCTATATAATTTGAAGTCGTTGTCCTTGGGATTTTGATAGGGGGGATGAATTCCCAAGCGTATCCTCATGATGAGGATGGCATATATTTTTCAAGGGAATAAATATATCCCCATGGTTTATTAGGAAATTTTAGGTCCTAAATAGGGTGGGATTGGTTCTCTATCACTTTTCATTACCCAACTGTTGGACCAGTTATTTGATGTGTTACATGTGTCATAGAAGAGGAGATATGTGCCATTATCTAATTCATATTTTTGACTGGGGACAACTGGACATCAAGGATAGACTCTCCATCATGGATTACTTGTTTGGATCAAGGATCAAAAGGATATGATCCTATATTGATGGACTATTCTATTGGTTTGTGTGATTTGGAAACATGAGATTGTGCTAGAGATCTATTGGGATTGTGAGACAAATATAAAGGTTCAACACCCATAAATTTTTATATTTCTTTTATTCTTTGGAGTGATAATGTTTGAAGGAGGTGAGAATTCAGTGACTTTTATTTTTTGGATTAGAACATTACATTTTTTGATGCATATATCTAGATTTTTTATTTGGAGCCAGTGTGGTGTTTAGTGCCTCTTGAACCAAGAAATTAATACACAAAAAATATTAATATATTTTTAATATCTTTCATGAATCATTTAAATAGAAATGGTTTCCCCATTTTCTAGGACCATGGATTCAAAATATGAGACCATGATTGATTCTAGTATGTGGGGTTTACCTTAGGCATGACCTAAAGTTTTTATATGTCAGAATGTTTTTTGGAGGTGACAATCGGTGGGTGTGTTCAAAAAAATATATAATTTTATTTATATAATTTTATTAAATAACCCAAATCTGATCCCTATTTCTATAAAAATACATCTATAGAAATGTTTTTGGGTTGATCGCATAACCTAATGAGGATTTGATAGGAGGATTAGCATTATTCCTCGGTGTTGAGAAATCGGAGGATGATGATCGCTGAAAAGATCAAGGTAGACTATGGTATGAATGATGAAAAAATATAATCTTCTTCTACATATATAGAGGATGAATTATCCACTAAAAAATTATCCATAACTAAGGTAGGACGTTTTATTTCATGGGTTCCACCCTTGATGATTATTGAGCATGGATTATTCATTATTCGTATAAATTATCTTCGATTATGTTAATCGCATGAACCAAATTAAATCTTGTTGAAGTTTGATTATCAATTTTTTTTCATTGAGACACATTTCAACCATTTTTTCCACATCTTATGATCACTAGAAATGATTACATTGTCCAATGATAGATTTACCTCGGGGTTGTGATTCAACATTTCTAGGACCGATATTAGTGCAATCGAAGACCCATTTTTATGGATGTTAGATGAATGATGTACAGATCGATGGATTATGAATGGTTTTAGGTTCAATGTAGGATATGGGTAAAGGGTTTTTAATGTCCTAGCATATTAGAGATGAATAAACTCTAATGTTATTGTGAAAAACTTATTGTTTTATGAAAATGATGTACTATAATGAATAATGATTGGTTTTAGAGTATTTGGGGCTTTTATGGATCTCAGATCTCTAGGAATTTGGAAGGGAGACTGATCCAGATAGCCATTGCACAATTTTTTCTAATTGTGTGAATCAACTGTACGAGGAACCCAGTGGATAGGGGAGCTGCATGGTTGCACCTATTTTGGCCAACCGTGTAGCCAAACCATGAAACCCAAAATTAAAAGGGGGATTTACCAATTTTTTCCTAAAATTATTTTAATATCTCACCTTTATTCCACCCACATATCTCTGACACAGTAATGCCTTCCCTCAAAAGATGTTTCTCCCTCATGTCAACCTAGGATATGTCGTTTCTCCCTCATCCGACTTCCTTTTTCATCACATTTGAGTGTGTAGGAATCCTCTCAGTAATTTAAAACTCCTTTATCTATTTCTAGTTTATCTTTTGATATATTACACTATTTTAGTGTCAGCTCATTTTTTCCATTTTCATTGAATTTCACGATTCTTCCAATTTTTCCCTTTCTAGCTCAATTCAAGGGCCGATAATGGATGATGAGATCACTACAAAATGAAGGTTGGATTTCTAGAATATATCCCTAATATTTAGTAGCATTTATCTCAATCTTCATTGTGTCGTGCACCGTACATTTCCATTGATACATTATAAATTTTTAATAAATGAATTTCATTGTTTCTCTATACTTTTACAGTTATAGTTCATCACTGATGAATGACTTGGTTGATTTTTTTGTCTTTAGACACCCCAATGAGTGTTCTTTCCTAGAAATTCTTAATTATTATTTTTTCATTCAATTGATAAAATAACTTTGAGGTGTGTTTCCCATGTAATAAATACCTTGGAATATGGAATGCACTAATGAGAGTGTTTAGGAAATGAATTAAGACCCTACACTTTATGCCATAGTTTAATTTCTTGAATAAATGAATCTGATAATTTGATTAATGTGTCATTAATTTCATTCCATACTAAATTAATTGAATCATGATTTCTAAGACATACTTCCATACTTAGTCGAGTGAAGCACAAGGGATTCCATTTATGGATTTCCTTGGATGGTCTCATCATACTCTAAAATTAAAATTTTAATTTAATTGCATATACACTGGGAGAGATACTAGGTATTTATTGTATAATCTCAAACTGAATTTTCTATACGTCCATGTGAGTGATACAGGTTCCCTATGGGAGACACCATGGGAGGGATCATTAAATTGATGATTACACTAGTCCATGAGTGAAACTTATGCCCCTACATGAGACACTAGGGATTGACTCAGAGGTATAATACTACCTTTATAACTTTCCATGGGTGAAACATGGGAATAAATTTAGGGATCTCCATTGATGGACTCCTATGGTGATGAGTACTTATTGTGCTCCTGGTGTGATACATAGGTTCTTTAAAATGGTTTCCCATAGACATGCCCTAGATTAATCTTATTTAAAATCTAGAGATTTATTTTTATATAATTTCAAGATAGTTAATTCATTCAATTTATGGTGATGTCCACTAATACAGAGCACATTATTAGGTGTAGTATATATCATGATACATTATTCATAATTTCCCATTATATTTTATACCATTCATTTACATGTCACCTTGAATCAGAGAGATTTGGCTTCGAAAGAAGCATGTTGAATTATCCAGGTCCCAGGAAGAACGTGGTCTGATGTATGTATTTATTTATTCATTGCCTTAAATTTATTAATATTATAACATTACTCATTTTATATAAACTGATTGGAATGATCTAGACACTTTTGGTGGTGGCCTACTAATTATATTTCACACCTTAATTGGGCCACCTTGGGTACCCAAGAATATTTCATGGTTTCTGGTGCAGATAATGGGAATATTATAGATTCTAATGGTTGATTTTTAGTACTAGGATAAAGTATGAGAGTAGAGGAATAATCGTATTCTCAAGATGCTACTTGTAGAATATTTTAGTCTTTTTGGTATTTTTATTATAGCATGTGGTATACAGTAACTCGAATGTGTCATGTATACACGCTTCTATATAAGTACATGACATGGTCATCATCAATTTTTATCTTTTTATTATTTATATTCATTGAGTTTATTTATTATTTTATTATTTTTCATGTTTATATATTACTGTTTTCTATACTCTAACTCGTGAGGGGATATTCTCTACCTGGAAAGACCTAATGCACTCAATGCATTTTAGAAACCTCTTGTGTATGGGGAAGTGCACTTGTGTTCATGTGTCCAACCATCTCAGGGTACTTTTAGTGTATTCCTAGGAAAGACACAACAATGTGGTACCAGAGTAGCCATTTTCTTTTTTTCTTACTATTTGGTTTTTAGAAAGAGAACTAGGTTGTATTGGAAATTTATATTGAGCTCGTTCTTGGTGGTTTCTAACCCATGTACAGGGGAAACCCAAATTACTTTGGATTGGTTGTAATTGATATGGTTTGAGCTAATAATAGTTACATTGATTTCACCATTGAGTGATACACATGTTTTTTTGATGTTATTATTATTTATATATTATCATTATTTATTTCCTTTTCCATTTCCTAGTGAAATATTGAGATTTAAACTCATATAAAATAAAAGGAACCTTATGGCTAAAATTTCATTCATTATTCCATGTCGTATATATATATATATATATATTCATTTCATGTATGGAATGTTCTTTTTTCTATTCCTTGATTAATATATATTTAAATGTGATAATATTTCTATCATGGATACAATAATTGGATTAATTAATGTACCTATATAAATGTAAATGTCATTTTTCTACATAGATGTATGATGACACATTAATTAATGAATTATTCTACATTTGATCCACAATCAAATTGATTTATTGAATGACATAATAGTTGATTTATTTGACGAATGCCATCATTAATTTATGATTTTTGTAATTACATAAATTGTGAATTCGATTTCATTCAATCTAATGACCACAGATGGCATGTTGCATCCTTACACTAGATATAAATGTCAAGTCACTGTTACATGATGTAATAATTCAAATTTCATAGTGTACAAGGCTTTTTAAATTTAGAATTGTTACACATTAAACTGGATTGATATTCCTCTATAAATGTAAATAATAATGAATTTAAATAAATTAATTTTTTAAAAATAATTGGTTACTGCTAAATTGGGATGCCAATTGAAATGTAAAGTGTGTTTACCTCTTCACATTGTAATTGAAAATCTATATTCCAGAACATTGTTGTGTTTTACGAGACCCTAACCCTGACCTGAACATAGTAGTGGCTAGTTGGTTGTGTCTCTTATGGCCTGTCATGATCTTACTTATCACCTACACATCTCTTTAGGAAACGTATAATATGTCTAGCTCATTATAGGAAGTCTATGTACCATTCCTTTTTAATATTTTACTATTTTACTACCCCAATTTAATTTTATCTTATGTGTAGAACTAAATATTTTAGACCTATTCCTACCAGAGTTCATTGAGTTATGTGCTAGGAGGGTGCCGTCAACCATGCTCTGATGTTGGTGTGCTCGGAGGCACCAGTATTACCTTCTTTGGTGTCACCTTGGGAACCCCATATTGATCTTACACTAAGAATTCATGTTTAGTTATGAGAAATATTTATATGTTTCATGAAATATATATAGGGTTCTCCCATACCATCCCCTAATAAGGAAGAATTGATATAGTAATTATAATAGCAACATCCTTCCACCTTTTTGGCGGATAATGGACAATCGGATACAAAATCAGGGCTAGAAACCTTGCTTCTAATCTTTGATCATTTGGCGATTCCTTATAGTTGATGGTCAAGCTCGAAAAATACATGAATTTTGATTTTGATAAACATTTTCGGGATGTCATATCTTAGGAAATATGTGATCATGGTACGGCCTAGGTGGGATTCCACACTTAATTTTATGATTAATCCCTCTGAATATTGTGAGAAGACCATTCCAAAGAGTTTATGAACATACATCAATGTTACACGTCGGTGATGGAGTTTTGGTTTCATTTCACTGAGCTCCAGCATTTTACACCAACATTGACCGGTGATGATATGACCACTGCTAGAATTTTTTAGGATGCGATTGCCTACTCCATCTAATCACGGGTGGAATTTTTCTTAATGGCCACCATTTTAGAAATAGTTAATATAACCCTCACCATATAGTAGAACCTAAGGGAAGGTTACAATGCGATCTAGGGTGATTCATCTTCTTGGAAGGGAGACAGTTTATCTAGTTCTAGGAAGTTTCATTTCAAGGGTGCACACGGGGGAAGTTCTAGCCTGATGAAACACATTGTTTTTTATGTGATGTGTCACTAGTATGGTGGGGTAGGGTATAAAAAGACCTAGTTTATGAGTAACCTGATCGGGTGTCGAGATTTCATAAGGATGGATCACCTTAATAGTTTTTTTGGAAATTAACTCATCTCCCTAATGATAAGATATATATAATAACAATACATTTAGGTATAGGAGAAGTAGATCCATGTTTGGAAGGGAGCTGGTCAAATACCAGCAATACAGGGCATGGAAGTGGTCATGACTAAGGTTGTCAGACATATGAGCTTTATTTCCAGCAGATCAGACCTATCCATGTTAGTCAATTTGTATCTCATGGACAAATATTGTGAATTATATATGCATTGAACCGTAATCTTGAGGAGTATAATTGGGGGCCTCATATGGTCAGAGTTATAATTATAGTAGCCTCTACATTATTTTATACCCTATTTGATAATGGTTCACTATAATCCTTCACATATACTACAATTATAGAATGTATGGTCCTATAAATGGAGTACATCTATGGAATGTTGACTCTCAACACACCATTTGGGATCTGATCAAAGAGTACACATCAGTGGAAGCAGTTTTCCCTTAATAAAGGTAGGAGGTGTTTCTTTTTTAATATCATTGTCCTTAAAATTACTGGATTTGACTTCATTATATGTATGTGAAAAATTATTCTTTATTATGTCCATGTCGATTTATATCATTGGAGGATTTCATTTACATCGCTATCAAATAGCAAGTACAATCCTATTGTAAAATGGGATATCTGGGAATGCTGACTTGGACTTGAGCATACTAGGATGGGAAAGGTTATATCCATTATGGATAGATTCCTCTTGAGTAATCAAGGAATTTTTTCTATAGAATTATTTCCTATTGTGGATCGTTATAGATACATCTTCCATGATGATTTTTCTAGCTTAAATCCTATGAGAGAGCTTTATTTCACCATTGAGATAGTTCTAGGTATGACACATGTGTCCATTAGTCTCTATAGAATGAAACCTACAGAGCTCTAGGAATACATTAACTAGTTGGAATAATTAGAGGCCAAGGTATTCATACTACTCAGCACCACATCATAGGATTCACCTTTCCTTTTATCCATGAAGTTGTAAAGAACCATAAGGTTGTGTGTGGATTAAAAAAGGTTGAACTAGATTATAGTAAAGAACTATTTTCCATGCCTCATATAGATGACACCTCTGACTAGATATGAGGAATGATTGAATTATATATGATATATTTGAGGTCGGGCTACCATAAAGTTCATGTGAGAGCATCATAAATACCACGTGCCTCATTCTAAAGTTGGTACAACTTGTATGAGTACGTGGTTATGTTGTTTGGTCATATGAATGTGACTATGATTGTCCTGTAATTGATGAACTAGGTTTTAAAAAAAATACCTGCATTCATTTTTGGTAGTTTTCATCGATGATGTGTTGGTGTATTCTCTCACTAAAAACATCAATGCCTATAATCTTGATATTTTTTAAAATACATTAAGAGAGAACCAAATATATGTAAATATTTAAAAGTTCCACTTTTCGATAAATAAATTAACTTCTTGGGTTATATCATTTTAGAGGAAGGAATATCTATTGATATAGGGAAGATAAACAACATGGTTTTTTTGGACCATCCTAATAATGTCTTTTAAATACATAGTTTCTTTATACTGGATGGAAATTACTAGTGATTCATTCAAGATTTACCGTGAAAAACATATCCTCTTACATGATTTACTAGTAATGGTATGAAATTTATATTGTCAGAAGCTTATGAGAATGGTTTTTATGAGATGAAAGGAAGAATGAATTTAGTACTGATACTAATTCTTATAGATCTATGAAGAAGTTATATCTTCTAAGTTGATGTTTTAGGAATCAGGTTATGAGCATTTCTGATGCAGGGAGATCAGGTGTAAGCATACACGTCCCACCAAAAGAGAGCTAACGAGTTGAATTACGGTACAAACAACCCCGAGCTTGAATCTGTGGTTTATGATCTACACTGTTGGAATAATTATCTATCGGGTAAGTAATTCATTGTATATACTAGAGAAAATAGTTAAAAAATACATCTTCACATTTCATTCCTTGAATCATAGGCTCTACAGGTGGGTAGAATACCTACTATATTTCAACTTCAAGGTCATGTATACACCTATAAAGGGTAATTTATTAGATGAATCCCTAATCCAAATGACTCATAAAAATTCAACCCATGATACTAGATATGTGTGGTAGTTGATGGCCTTATTTTATTAGATGTTCTTGGTGGTTTAGAAACATCATGGGAAATCTGTTTTAGAAGCCCTAGTAGTGAAATCCTCTCTTTCAGAATGGGTGCAGATGAGAAAATGATCATATTCTGAAGGCCTCATCCTAAGAGATTGTTTCTAATGATAGAACCCACCATTTGGATGGTTTGTTGATGATATTTATATATTGGACTTCCGTGAATGTATGTGGGGTCCTTCAAATATATAGAAGGATTTGATGATGGAATCTTGTGCAATTGTTTAGGTAGTTCACCCTGGGATAACTAAGATGTAAGACGATATGCGTCTCTAGTATTTGTGGCCAATTATGAAGAGACTGATTGCAGGTTTAATCATGAGGGGTTTTGCCTATCAACAGGTTAAGGTTGGACACTAGAGACCTAGTTGACTTCTATAGACAATATCCATTTCAGATAGGAAATGGAATGAAATCAATATAGATTTTGTGAAAATACTACACATATCACTTCGAGGTAGTGGTGGGGTATGGGTCATTGTGGATAGGTTGTATAATTTCTCACACATTATACCAATATAGGAGTCCTTCATAATCGATGAGATTAGGATGAATTATATCTAAAAGATTGTTCGCAATCGTGGTGTTCCCCATTCCATCATATTGAAGCGAGATGACAATTTTAAAACATATTTATGGAAGGGTCTTCAGAAATAACTAGGTTCATATGTTGAAATAGTGGGTTCCATAGACCTAGATATACAGTGAATTTGATTACCACATCACATATACAATTATCTATACTTGATTTCATGATACCATTATAGTGTAGACTTTTCTGTGTACACTATTGAAATGGTAATGTCCAATGATTAATTGTCGTATTGAAAGGTTATTGCAGTTCCCTAGATATAATGAGAAACTATAGATACTATGAAATTAATCATAATATATATGTTCCATGGTCTAGATACATCATTCTGATTGGATAGCGTAGATGTTTGACAATCAGGTGTTGGTGATCATAAGCATTGAAAGATCTTATCATGATGTTCCCACTTGGTCATCTCTAGTAGTGAGATCATGAGGACTGATCCGCCAATAGGAACACCACATGTTTTGGGTTTAATTGGATTTTCTTATCTATGATCATGTGTAATGGTCTCCGGACATGAGATCATTACCAATGTATGACATTTGATTGCGTACTTTGATGTAAGATTAAAACAGTGAAAATAAAGTTGTGGTGAGGTAGTTTGTGTTGGGTGCATAATTAGTGGCATGACATTGGTTGAATGGTCAAGAAAGGATTTATCACGTCCATGTTTTTGAAGTTATATATCTCAGGCGATGTTTATATGAATGGAAGTACCTTTATAAGACCATGGACATGGATGTCAATGTAAAATACACCCAGTTAAATCAAAAAACAACAAAGCACGAAAAGGTTAATGACACGAGAGTGCGTCTTGCTTTATGAGATATTACAGACAAAGAGATTATATTAGACAGTGCATTATTGTAGGTTGTATGTCGCTACTGTGACTAAACATATCTCTTCAGGGGCCATGATGGGTTGCTAGATCCCACACTTGGTCTATGAATAGTATTCACTACTATCGAGATAAGGGCTTAGATGGTCACACACAATAGAATATTTGAGAGTCTTCTCTATTCAGTTGAATAGGTAATTTGGACATAGTGTGTCCCACCACTGGGGTTCAGGATTTTCCAATGAAAAATGATCACAAATTAAATAAATAATATCATATTTTTTGAGTTTAGAATAATTAATATTGAATTGATTTATTAAAAGTATTTACGATTTTTATGTAAATACATGAAAAATATTAGTTGACTAATATTGAAATATTCAAGGTTCAATTAATATTTATGGGGGCGAAGAGTTAAGTTAGTGACTTAATTATTATCACGTAATATATTTTAATAAATTACAAGTGAGTGATAATAATATTTATGACTCAGAAATGTAGTCATTAATTTTCTTTGATTGTGATTTATATATTCGGGGGCCTGGTTGTAATTTTCAAGTAATTAATTAACCACTATAAATATTAGAGGAGAGGAGATTTCAAATTACTATTCATGGAACATCTCTCTACTCTATTCTCTCACATGATCTAGAGAGAGAGGCTCTAGATACATGGAGCAAGGATCGAGCTCCCTATCCTGCATCTCTAGCGATGCAATGCGGTGGTCATTAGAGCATCGAAGGAGTCATCACAATTTTATGCTAGCACCCAGATTATGACAAATGACACTCGCATAGATTCCTTGAAGTGTGTGCGGATGATCGTGAGGAATATGACTTGGGATTCTTTGAGTAGTGATAGACAACGATGACCAGATGTCATGCGCAACTTCAGATGTAAACCTGGTATTTTTACTATTTATTTTGTGATTATAATCATTCATGCATGTTCCTCAGCAAATATCAGGCTACTGTTCACTGTTGTCGATCGTGTGTGTAATTTTTTTAAAAAAACCTTTTTACAGCTTCCACTACATGCCTAGTTCCAAAATCCTATTTTATATTGAGTTTAGTGTGTCACCCTCAGATTGAAGGGTAGTATGAGTGGACAATATAGATTTTAGAGGACATGTTCTGTGCATGCATCCTGAATTTTTGACGATGATGGGAAAATAATATACCTCTTTTCTAGTTTCAATACAATAATAATTCGTAGAAAATTATTTTGACGACTCCATATGAATCCCTTTTTAGTAGGCCTTTATATTAACCTCTATGTGAGTTAGAGGAAATTGAGGAATCACTAATGGTTCCTCATCTCATTTCAGAGACTTCATATCATGTAAAAATGATTTAGAAACATATGGATACAACTCTGCCCATGAAGAATTATTATAATGATCACCTCAATTGACCAATAGTGATTGTGGTGGAACATTAGTTCATTCTATGTGATTCACCTATAATGGGTCATAGATGAATTTAGAGATAGGCCCTGTTATCACCCAATTATCGCAAGACATTTAAATCACGGAGAGAGTCGGGAAGGTAGCCTATCATTTGGAGCTACCTCCGAGTTATCATTCCATGCATGGAGTCTACCACATATCTCAATTTCCCTAGTATCATGTTGAATCATATCATTCACATGAATGTGATGACATTGATCTAGAGGCAGATTTGTCTTTTGAGGCGCCTTTGATATATTTCATTTATCAGACCACGAATGATATATGAGGCAGGTCAGTTCCATTATTTGTGGAGATATGGTAACATATTCTTGTATGGGACATGACCTATGATCAGCATTCCAATGTTTATACCAAATGGCTAGGTCTTTTCTCAAATAATTTCTTATGTCCTTCAGAAGGAAACTTGAGGATGAGTTATTCTAAAGAGGGAAGGTTGGGATATCTCATATTTTCCTCGAGGTAGATAATCGTATCTAACTATTTAAAAAAAATATTTTTTTTTCTAAATGATAAAATTTAATTATTGAGGGGTGGAACTATAGAATCTAGGGATCATTTAGAGCCTAGATCTTTTTTTCATTTGTATGAAAAATTGAGCCATAGTTTTGGAACATGGTTATTGACAACTATGAGACTCAACTATGTAAGGTACCTGATACATTGTGGAGGCCACATGTTTTGTATATATCCACATGAGCTTGGACACAAGCTCATATAGGATTTCAAACATTATTTATAGTGTATTATTGGACATAATATGAATGATTATCCAAACTCTGAACCTATCTCATTTGAGGAGTTACTCTGGGAAGTAGATATCGCACAATTAGTGCACAGTTTAGAAAACCACATGGCCAAACCCTGGGTCCCAAAATTTGAAGGGTAATTTATCTTCTTATCCCATTAAATGTATTTAATCACTTAACTTTGTTAATCCCTCCTTTCTCATGCACAAAAACTCCTTCCCTCATATGAAGCTCCACCCTTATCCTAACCAAGGATTTGCTGATGAACCCTCATCAGACATCCATTTTCATCACCTCTGGGTGTATTATATTCCTCTCAATATGCTCTCCCCCAAACTCCCCTTAATTTATAGTTTATCTTTCCAAATATTTCTATATTTTTGTGTGAGTTTATTTATCCCATTTTTAGGGAATTTGTGATTATTTTTATTTCACCCATTCATGCTTGATTTGAGGGCCGAAACTCGATGATGAGAGCGCTATGAAACTATGGTTGATGGTTTATCATTTTTTCCTCATGTTTAGTTTCATTTATATCATGTGACATTATGATTCATGTTTTACCTCTCATATGATGCCTCATAAATGTTTAATAAATTAATATAATTGGTTATCCATTACATTTACTATCCAAGATAGTGGAGAATCAATTCATTGTATGATTTCCTTATCTTGATTTACCTTAATGGGTGTTCCTTCATTTAATGATCTAATTTATATTTTTACTTAAATTTATCAATCACATTTTTGATGTGTTTCCCATATAATAAATGTCATCAAATTTTAAATTCGCTAACGGTAATTGGTAGACCATGAGTTAGGCACCACACTTCATGTCATAGCTTAATTGATGGATTAAATGACATGCCTAATTTGATTAAGTAACCATTAATTCTATTCCACGATAAATGAATTGAATCATTATTTATATGTCATGCATATATACATATCCAAGGGAGATACATGTGACTCCATTTATTGATCAGCATGGATAGAATCATCATGCTCGATAATTGAAATTGTAAATGAAATTAGTATACGATGGGAGAAATACTAGGTATCTCTTAGATGGGATCACTGTGAAGTTTCTATATCTAAATGTGAGTTATAATGGTTTCATAGTTGAGACACCATGGAAATTCTCAATGTATGGATGGTTACACCAGGACATAGGTGACACTTGATCCCCTATTTGATATACTAGGGACGAACTTAGTGTTCTGGTACTACCTTTATGCCATGTTGGGGGTGATATTTTCATTTCCAATTAAGGATCTCCTTAGAGGGAATCTACTGTGGTTCAGTACTTATTATACTAATGGTGCGATACTTGGGTTCCTTAAGACAGTTCTCCAAGGATGGGCCTAGGATTCCACTTGTTTAAAATAAAGAGATTCCTTTTTATGTAATTTCATCATAGTTAATTCATTCAATTAAAGGAATTTTCCACCAAGAAAAATCACATGATGGGGGATGGTCCATATCCTAATAAAATATTCATAAAACCCATTAAACATTATAGAATACAAGAACATGATGCCTTTGTTTAATGTCATCCGACTATGACAAAACCTAGTAGAATCTATTGGGTATCCAATAAGGAATACGGTTCGAGGATTTTATTTATTTATTAATTTCCTTGATTTTATTATAATTAAAGAATATCACATTTTATATGAACATATTAGATTTACTAGACACTATTGGTGGTGGACTACTATATATATATCACACCCTCATTTTTGCAGCCCTTGGTAGTAGAGAAGACTTAATTTTTTTAGGCGTAGATATTGGGAAGTGCCCAACATTCTTTATGTTATTTTCAGTTTTAGGATCGAGTATGAGAGAAGAGGACCAAGACTATGCTCATTATGCTAGTTGTAGTAGATATTAGTATTTTTTATTTTGTTAAATTAGGTGGTATATTCTTTATCCCTTGTGTGTAGTATACTTAATTTTTTATAGCTACATGGAATGATCATAATTATTTTGTATCTATTTATTATTCAGCTACTTCCTATTTATTTATTCTTCAAATATCTTTCATGTTTATAGAATGTTTCTATGCTAGACACTGACTCATGGGAGAATAGTCTCCAAACTAACAAACAGTACACCCTTTATTCTAGTCAATATCCTCTATCATATGGGGAGGCATGCTTGAGTTCATATGGCTAAATTTCATGGGGAAATGTTTAGTGGCTTCTCAGGTGGGATTCTATAGGGTCCATAGATTTTTGAGCTTGATCAGGGTAAGGAGGTGTTATGGGAGGTTCTATAACTATGTATGGGTGACCAAATATCTAAAATACATTCAATGAAGGTTCAATATTTCCCATAGATATCAATAAAATTGATTTGAGGAAAAAATAGAGAGATTTTTTGAAAAAATGGTGGTCAAGGAAACCATCTAGATTCCAAGATTTACTAAATGTGAAAACCCTTAATACATAGCATGTGGTTTAAGAAGAATACATGTTGTGTAGTCCCCTGGCTATAGTGGATAGGGTTTCCAGTCAAGATAAATATCACTTTTCATTTATGGCCTATATACACTAGGTGAACCAGTG
The DNA here is from genome assembly GCA_963277665.1 of Viscum album. NCBI lineage: Eukaryota > Viridiplantae > Streptophyta > Magnoliopsida > Santalales > Viscaceae > Viscum > Viscum album. Next base: position 65,785,107 of record OY728127.1, on the reverse strand, counting down.
TTGGTGGCTCAACATATACTCCGAGAGTGCATCAGCACAGACACAACCAGACCCATGGGAACTTCTAGAGTACGCAGGCATGACCGTGTAATTGGACAGGGCCATAGTAGATGGACATAACCAGTGTACCTAAACACAACCATTGTACTCTAGAATGGGATGGCGGGTCAGGGGTAGGATCTTAGTGTCTGTGAAATGTAGTGTACAACTTATAAATATCATGCAGCATGATGTGGATTCCTAAATAAAGTCTATAGTTGGACAAACCTATAATATTATGTGAGGATACACATAGTGTGAGCCAACATAAAAACCATTTACTTCTACCAATAACTTCTACCTTCGTTATATCTATCTTTTGGACTTGGAATTTCGCCAATGAGTATCAAATGTTGAGTGTTTTTTCATATATAAACTAATGGTAGCCTTTATTGTGGAATAAAAGATATGATTTTTGGATTAAAATCATGAAACCTCATCATCATAAAATTCATAACAGATGGTAGTAATCATACATGATTAATAGAGATATGTCAGGTTTGGTTATCCCACATCACACCAGGGTATAGGTCCCCAATTCCCTTTACACATGCAGAGTCTGTACTCCCCCACACTGTAATAGGGTGAGGATAAAAAACCTATGGAGTGCTACTCTACTATCTTAAATATTATTAGGGGATATGGCCCTCAACTATAGTTATGTCTCCCTTAGCTATAGAGAACAACAATGAGGTGCATTCCCCTCCACATAGATTCTTGCAAAGTTTCTTGTGATATTGGAAATTAGTTAAAGACCTTGGAAACTATAGGTAGGCACATTTTTCTTTGGGGGTTCATAAATATGTTGATATAATTTTCTATTATATTGGTGTCTTTAATACAATATATGTGTTGGGTTGAGATGATAATATTTATATTTCTCCCTTATTGGTTTTTGAGGCACCATACTAGGTAGGTTTATACTAACTATTGAACTGGATTTTCTCACATGTGTCATGCCTTTTTCATAAAACAGAGAAATTGGAGGTTACATTAGTTGATTTGAGTGATACATGGGTTAATTTACCACATTTTTTGTCCATACTTTTAGATATGAAACTAAGCACTCATTTTCTTTCTTATTTCCAGTATTTTTCAGGTTAGTACTTCATTTTGGTTGGGTGTTTACTTTTTCCCTCTAAGAATTTATTTATTTTTCATACTCTAATGTATTCAATAGGGGTTATTTCACTCACATATTTACTCTATAAGCTTCTTTATTTTATTAGTCCTATATTACATTTTCAGGTTGTTTTTAACGTCGGTTGTTTAATGTCGGTTCTAAGAGACCGATGTTAAGAGACCCTTTTTGGCATCGGTTTTACAAAAAACCGATGCCAGAGATCAAAATAAAAGTTTTAGATAATTTTAAATTCTTCAATTCGACAGGTCGTGGAAGTTAATACATACTTATGAATAAGAAGTTATGGGCATCGGAAGTTGGAGATTATATGATTTGATTTTTGGCGTCGGTTTTTTTCAATAAATGACGTTAAAAGACACTTTTGGCATCAGTTTTACAAAACACTGACGCCAAATATAACAATAAAAGTTTTAGATAATTTCCAAATATTCAATTTGACAGGTCTTGAAGCAAAAACGGACTTACGGATCAAAAGTTATGGGTGTCAGAATTTGGAGATTATATGAATTGATTTTTGGAATCGGTTTTTTTCAATAATCGACGTTAAAAGACAATATTGTGCATCAGTTTTACAAAAAACCGATGCCAAGGATCAAAATAAAAGTTTTAGATAATTTCCCAAGCTTCCATTTGACAGGTCATGGAGTAAAAACGGACTTATGTATCAAATGTTATGGTCATTGGAAGTTGGAGATTATATGACTTGATTTTTGGCATCAGTTTTTTTCAATAACCAACATTAAAAGCCCCTTTTTGTGTCGATTTTACAAAATATTGATGCCAATGATCAAAATAAAAGTTTTAGATAATTTCCCAAGATTCCATTTGACAGGTTTTGGAGTGAAAACGAACTAACAGATCAAACGTTATAGTTATGGGTGTCGGAAGTTGGGGATTATATGACATGATTTTTGGCGTCAGTTTTTTAATAACTGACGTTAAAAGGTCCTTTTTGGCGTCAGTTTTACAAAAAAAAAATAGATTCCAAAGATCAAAATAAAAGTTTTAGATAATTTTGTAGTATTAAATTTGACAGGTGGTGGAGAAAAAATGGACTTACGGATCAAAAGTTATGGGAATCGGAGTTTGGAAATTATATGACTTGATTTTTGGCGTCGTTTTTTTTAATAACTGACATTAAAAGGACCTTTTTGGCATCAGTTTTACAAAAAAGCGACGCCAAAGATCGAAATAAAAGTTTTAGATAATTTACCAATCTTCAATTTGATAGTTTGTGGTGCAAACACGGACTTAAGGATCAAATTTTATGGATGTTGGAAGTTTAAGATTATATGACTTGGTTTTTGGCGTCGGTTTTTTTCAATAACCGACATTAAAAGACCCCTTTTGGCATCAGTTTTACAAATAACTGATGTTAAAAGTCACTTTTTTGCATTGTTTTTTCAAAAACTGATGTTAATACCCCAACATTAGAATATTTTTAGCATCAGTTATATATTTTATAGACGTTAAAAATAAAATTTCAAATATGCGGTTTCGATATTTCAATTTTTTCCCAACGCGCGTTCCTATTTTCAAAATCCCGCTCAAATTTTATTGAATAGCAGCTGTAGAAATTTTCATTTACACTATATAAAATCTCATCCTCTTTCTTTCAAAATTTTTGAAATCTTTGATACAATCAATATTTCAAATATTCTTCAATTGACGATTTGTACGAGGTATTTATTTTCATCATTTAATTTCATTATTATCGTTTTACTTATCACAAAAAATATTATTATTTTTATAATGATGATGAAGGATTCTTCTAATCAACATAAAAAAATAAAACTTCTGCATAAGATTCATTTTTTGTTGAGAATTTTTTTTATCACTCACTATTTTCATTACCGTGTGTGTTCTCCCTTAAAACGAAGTGAAATAATGATAAAAAACATATCGATTCAAATGGCCCAATAAAAGAATTAAAGTTAGTTTCAATCATTAATAATATTTTTTATTCATTTGTAATATTCATTTTGGTTCTTTTTATTCATGTATTCTTCAAAGAAAGTTGTATCGATCGACCCATAAGGTGGTACAACTTACGGCGACAATAAATTTTGATCCGTAAGTCCGTTGTAGATCCATAACCAGTTAATTCGAAGCTTTGGAAATGATCTATATACCAATATTCAGAGTTTCGAGGTTTTGAGGTCGGTTTTTTTGAAAACTGACGTGGAAAATATTTTTTTATAAAACATATTTTTTGCATCGGTTTTTATCAAAAACCGACGTTAAAACTCATGTATAAGCCAAATTTAGACGTCGGTTTTCTAAAAAACAGACACCAATGACCTCCGAGGTCATGAATTTCGGCATCGGTTTAAAAAAAAACCAACGCCAAAGACCACTAGGGCCTGATTTTTTGCGTCGGTTTATATAAAAACAGATACCAAAGATCCCCGAGGCCCTGAAATTTGGCGTCGGTTTTTATATAAAATGACGCAAGACCCGTGTGGCGAAGATTTTTTATGTCGGTTTAAAAAAACGACATTGAAACATATATTTTTTACGTCTCATTTGTTGACGTCGGTTCAAAACCGACATCGAAATATATTTTTCCACTAGTGAGCTCAGCCTATTGGTTTTGGTCTTGGGGTGTCCCATTTATTATGTTCTTGGCTTGGGAGGCCCTGATGGGTTAGTTTGTATTACATACCATTTCAAATTCATCTTGAATCTAACCTCAAAAAGTTTATACCAAATGTAAAAAAACCTAAATAAGAAACAACATGAATCAATAATGAATGCACAAAAACCCAAAACTCACCACATCCCACCAATGATAATTATAAGAAATTTCAAAAACTATTCCCACAATATTATAAATATTGGGGATCACAATTAAGACCATCCCAATAAATTTAATAATATTCACCAATCCCCCCTAACATTATCAAAACCGAAAAAAATAAATGATTTTAGCTTCCATAAATGAAATGATTTGTCCAACCAAAAAAACCTAGAGACCACGAAGTAACTCCTAAGAGGTCCTCTTCCGACACACTAACTCACCAAAAACCTATGAAATTTCTCAAACATACACCCTCAAAAAAAGTTTTAAATATATTAAAAATGTAACTAATTGATAAATGAAAATACCTTACACTAAAACCAAGAACCCCCACACCATGTCCTAGATAAGGATCATTCTTATTTTTGAAATCATACAAACGGTAAATGAATTTAAAGGATTTTATATACATAATTCATTCAAAAATATCTAATGATTTGAAAGGTGTAGGAAACACTCTTAAATAAATTTTTGATCCACGTGAGGATTATTCCAATAAATAATATTCCTACTTCACATTGAAGACTACATGGGAGATATACCTTAAATAGAATAATCTAAGACTCAATCAAGTAAAATGCCCAAGAAAATATAAAAAATTCCAAGTGAATCATTTTCTCTCAATTAATTAACCCTAAAAATTAATGCATGTTATGTCCAATTTAAATTCCATAAATTTAATAAATACCAACATTAAATTGATATAAAACACTAAATTTCAAAAAAATATCCACACACCCCCTTTGAAATCATATAAGTTTAAATTAAATTGAATCATCGTTTTAAAAAAATACACTAAAAAATTCACTATAAAAAAAATTCATTAAAAAATATCATTTCATTCCCAAATCATTTAACACTCATTTTAAAATAAGATCCCAAATTTAGTTTCAAATACATCAAAATAATACTTTAAATAAGGTAATATATCTTTGAAAACATGCCACCACCATTTGAAATAATTTTAAAAGATATATAATATTTCAATGTAAATCCTAAATATTAAATTTCTCTTCCAAGACAAATTTTACAAACACAAAAGTAACCATTTAATAGAAAAACAAAATAAAAGGGAATACTAGTAAATGAGAATAGAAACAAATAACATCCATCTAAATAATTATAATTTTGTTAACATCACTCATAATAATTATGGAAAACACTAATAATAATAATGAGAACCAAAGAAAAAATACAAATAATCTAACGATGAAATAATTTTGTGAATGGTTTGGTTGTACAAGGTAGAAAACAATCTTTAACCATTAAAAAATTACTTGAATAGTTAAAAAACTAACTGCACTGCCATTGTATACATTTCTAAACCTTGTTTTAGTAATTATGATACATCAATTATTTAATTGTTTCTCCTCCAAACATTAATTAATCCTCAAAAAAATAGTAACACCCTCATGTGTGAAAATTATGAACATTTTGTTCAAATGTTTTATTTTTGTGGGAGGTATCTTTTAAATAAGAGAACCCAAATTATGAATTATATCATTTGGATGAAAATATGTGCTTTTGAAGTCTTTTAATACATGGTTGATAGTGTATGAAATCTAGTAGAAGCTGGAAGATGTTTAGGGTGAAGTACAGTTGAAATATCAGGTGTGACTACAATACATGCCATAACCCATAGGGTTAATGCCCAGAATGGGGTCAGCTATGGGTAAAACCACCTACCTTAATCATTTCATGATTTTATCCTTTATCAAATCAGTAAAATTATTAATGGTAGGTATTTAAAATGCTAACCACCTTGTTACACTATGAATCATGCCCATGTTGCTTTTTTGGTTGTGGGAACTTTGTTTATTCCATGGTCAGGAGACATTGTTATTTTGGAGGCTTGAGAGTTGGTAGGAGGGATTTTTGGCTGAATATCTCCACCTTGGTCCCACATTGATCCCACTTGAATGGGGATGAAATTTTATGGTTTCGAGTTGTGATTCTAGGAGAGATTATTTATTTACCTCTTCATTATTGTCCCCTATTTTTTATTTGCTTTATTTTGGAATGAATTTTTCTAGTGTAAAATGAATATTTCCAATATATCATTTTGGAAATCATCACGATCCTTGGATATTTTGTGTGTATCATATATAGGTGATTTTGGAAATTGTATCACTTTCCACTGATCTTGATTTTAGTTGACGGAAGCGAGTATGGTAAATTATTTATGTATTTTGATGAATTTCTGAGATATTGATGATTTAATGGGTCTTGGGCGATCTGGATTTGGTTTGATATAGTGTTTTAGGTGATCCATCATCTTTTGTTTGTTTTTTCTTAGTTTTAGTGTAGAAATAATTTTTGGTTCAGTTGATAACAGATGAGAATTTATGGGCTTGGACGAGGCTTGATGTAGTAAGATGTGGGGTTAACTCTATGTTCATGGTATGTGACCACTATGATAAAATTTCATATATATATATATATGTATGTATGTATGTATATTTATGATTTTTAATTCCTCACTAACTGAATGGAACTATAAATGGGTTATAAATATTATTAAATTAATTAGGTGAGGTAATGGGGTGGAATTGATCCTCCTAGGATGATACGTAGTGCACTTTGAAACCATAGGTAATTTGAGGTCACAATGTGACTTTGTATCCAAGTGTTATGGGATTGGGATGAATATAAAATAAGCCTATTGGAGGTCTTGGGATATGATTGAAATTTTGGGATATTATAGGTTAGGTTCCTTGAGAAATAAATGAGGCCTTATGTGCTTATGGCTTGATGATGATGGGAAAGACGATTATATGCCTCTCAGGTGACTCAGAATATTCTCATGTGGATGGTGGAGTGAAGTATAGTGTGTTAGGAGGGTGAGATAAGTTCCTACAAACATAATATCTGGGAGGATAAGGGGATTCTTATGTGTTATAGGATGATATATATACCTCAAGAGATGTGTGATGAGACATAGATGAAGGTCATTGGATTGTTCTGAACATGGAATTGGGACATAATGGGGATTTTAAATCATAATCAAACTCTTGGTCTTTAGTATTGGTTTAGCTAAAATGTGGTGTCTTTGAAAAATTCATAGGTAATGGAACCATGAGTGAAGAAGGATTTTAGATTATTACAATCACGCCTTGAGGTATTTGATAGAATATGCCTATAGTTTGTGGGTTCACTAATAAATGATATATGTTAGGTGATACTTACAAAGAGACACTATTATTGGTGTGGCATATATTGTAGATTCCCTAATGGGGAGGAAGAGATGTGATTCAAGGAGGGGCTTGGTCTCATGGGACCAAGAACATGAGGTCTTCTAGTGAGCTATTGAATGTGTTAAATTCAATTTCAACAACTATTTTTATGTTATTATTTGTGTGCTTATGATATTTTTGAAAATTTGATACTCCCTTTAGTATGATTGTTTTTTGATAATACACTTTTCCATGAGCATACTTTTTATAAAAGTATGTGAGAGGGTTAGGCCGCAATGTGATGTGAGATGTGGACACTGAAACCTAGATTTAGTTGTATATAAGTGAGCCGAGATTTGAAATTATAATAATTATATTTTCCTTGAGATATGAGTTCATGGTCTTGGATGACACCATACACTAATTATTTTGTATTCTACTAGGAAACGAATATGGTAGAATGAGTTGAGGAAATGACTATAATCAGGCCCAGTTCCTATGAATGTATGGTTAAGCATAGTGGTGGGATTGATAGAGTTTCATTGTGAGACTATACAAAAATTAATTCTCACATAATTTATGGGGATTCTGTTGAATGTGCATACATTATCTCTAAATTTATATTTTTCCATAGTTCTATTATGGATCAGACCAATGAAGGTCGATAGTTTAGAGAAAGGATGTGTATAGTGTTCTGGGGTTGGTTGTATGTTCATTGTGTATTTGATTAGTGTTTTCCCATATATTATCCTAGTGGAAGTTCAATTTATGTTATATATGAATATTTCATGCATGTTGTTGTATTATTTTATTAATACAACATAGTAAATTATGGATGTGATTTTTTATTTTTCATTATTAGTCACCATTATATTAAGGGTGTAGACTCTCTATTTCATTTTTTAGGCCCCTTATACTTTTTAGAAAAATCTTTTAATATGAGAAGGCACACCTAAGGTCATGTAAATATCTTGTATGGTCATTGTTTATAGTTTACATGGTATGGGATATAATGATGTGTTATTAGAGGAATGTTTTGTTTTATGATTTGGTGACATGGTAAATAGGTGTTTTTGGAATGTTTCAAAGCATGTAATTGATATTATATAAGTGAAATATGTACACCATTTCTAATATTGGTTTTCTATGTTACAGTCATATGATTTCACATTGGGTGTCACACTAGGATTTTTTAGGTTTATGATTTTTTATTATTTTATCTCTTGGAGCATAATCATATACTGATGTTTCCAATATATATTCTTATTATAATCCTAAATAAAAAATGTGTGAAGTTGATGAAGGGAATGTGAGTGACTTATGCTTTGGAGGTGAAGTGATTGATGAATTTATGATATCCTGATTCGGTTTTAAGGGTAAGATTAATTAGATAAATTACCCTAATTGTTCTAGGGTTATTTTTTGTGTTTCTTAGAGGGATCATGGGTCTCGAGTCTTGGTTAATAATGAAACACATCATGTATGTGGTTGTGTAGTTATTATTAACAGGATTGAGATGGCCTTAGAATCTTTAGTAAGACTAACATACATTAGATCTTGGTTGATGAGTTTGTAATATGATCCAAGGTTTTGTGGTATGTAACTCATGGGACTATGGGTATAGTTGTGTAAGAGGATTTTATTTGAGCCTGCATTTTTTTGGATTGTGTGACATCATGTATGATCACAATTAGGGACCCATGAGAGGTTTCTTGATGGATAACAATGTTTGAGAAAGATTGTGAGTGTTTTGTTTCCTTTTTGGGGAGGAAAAGTTTCAATGTGAAAGGGAATTTTTATTATTGTTACAAAAATTCAAATATTATTTATTTATTATTGATTGGGAAATGTTTAGGTCCATTAAGAATTATTATTTATTGATAAATTTGAGTGATTTTGTTCATGTACTGAATGAGTGATACATTTACATGCGTTGAATCCTAGGGTTTTAGTCCTTGACAAGGGTGGGTAGGGGGTGTGTGGATGAGACCTATTTTAGGATGGTTCTTTAGGAGCATCATAATTTAAGTCATAAAATGAGGGTTCCCTATTGACCATTAGGAAATATAGTGATTCTTAGAACATATACGAGTAGAGTTATTATTTTATGTTAGAGCTCGGGTGAGATCCAAATGGAAAGGTACGGTAATTGTGTTCAATGATGGAATAATCATGGATTGTGGGGACTTTTTGATATTATTACAGAGTGATTATAACAGTACCCATATGGAATGGGGTATCATATCAGATGCAGGTAAACAAACCTCATATTAGATGGGTCATTATTGTGGTGATACTAGTTATTAGACTCTTTATGTGACACCATGATGGTTTAGAATGTGAAATAATATTAATATAAATCTCATTGGGAAATATTATATTTTATGATTTGATATGATGATAGACATATTTTGGGAATTGTTGTCAGACTTGGGGTGGATTTGGTGTGATGCAGGGGTGATTTAGATAAAAGGTTCTTGAGTTCATAAGATTAGATCATGACTAATCAAACATGTGGATAATGATCCAATAATGGAATTGAATTGGATGTAGGGTTTTAAATTCAGTGTGGGAATTGGGAAATCTCATGATTCCACTATTTATTGAGTCATCCTAAATGACTGAGGAGGTGTGGTGATGCATCGATAGGTGAAATCAAGGGTTTTAAAGAATCTTCAAATATGAGAGGTATGAATAGTGTTTTTAAGTGTAATTAGATGTGATATGATGGTTACTGTATTAGAATAAATATTTTGAATATGGTTGTTGGGTCAGTAGACTGTTGTAAATGTGTTTTCGATAGTCCTTTTTTATGGTGGGAAGCAGTATGTCTTGAGGTTATCCATTTGGAGAAGAAACGTATGGCATAGAGAAAAATAATACTTAGGTTAAATAAATTTTATACACACTTTTGTTGTAAAATAGATAGGTACAAAAAATATGTCTCAGTGTTTTACCTGACAGTGAGAAGGTGGTTCGACTTCTAGTAAATAGTGATCTTGGTTTGTAGAGTTGTATAGAGAAATCATGTTTTTTGCATAGAGATGGAAAATAATAATTGGTCAATTGATAACCAATGAAAGCTCATGGTATACATTACAAGAAATTACACTACTTCTTGGGTATGAGTATTGTAGTGCTAGGGAGTTCATAATGAGATGTGTCACTAAGGGTTGCAATTTTATCAGGGTTTTTTGCATTTTTTTAGTGGGATATCTATTTAAAAAATTACTTTTACTAAAAATCCTATAATTTGGACATCTTTGAGATGTGTTTTTAATTTTTTGAGTCTAAGTAGGTGATTAAAAAAATTAAGTTGAATATGTAGATGGTTATGGGATAAAAGGAGTAAAAATTTTAGTTATTTCATCCACTAACATCATGACCTATAGGTTTCATGTCATTAATTGACTATCCATTGGTGATTCACACTTGTCTCAAAAATTCCATTACATAAAACCTTTTTGTGTTGAGATATTCTTGAGGTGGTGATTTAAATAATGAATCCCTATATCATTCATTGAATCATGACTAGGTGGATTTTTATTCATTGAGGTAACTTTCATCATTTCTAAGGTTGTGTCTTTAATAATTTAAATGGTTTTGGAGTTGGTAGGAGGCCATTTCTTCTAACTCTTATCCCATTTATTTTTGTTAATTCCCCTTAAAAATTGGATTCATATTTTTAGTTTCCTATATCAATTTCAAGAGAGATCCTTTTTCCACTATTTATTATTTTCTCCTTTTTCAAAACCTATAATTATGGCACAAATATTTCAAGGGGCCATTGAAAATTTCCACCCAAGTATCGTAGAAATCATCCAATTTGATGGTTCATTTTCATGTGGTGGATAGAAATGGTTTTAAAAGGATTATTATATATTAATTATCACTAAATTTTTTGTGGTAAGATGCCACTGAATACTATTTTTTGATTTCGATGAATTTTGCATAAATTAATGGTTAACTTGGTGTTTTATGATATAAATTTCATCAATGATGATTTTGATGGTACACCATATAGATTTTTTGGGTTGCAGTTTCAGTGTAGTGGGAATGACCATTTCCCGGAAGCCTAGATAAGGCTTAGTGGGCTTAGATGAGTCTTAATAGAGATTGATGATGGGTTAACTAATTGTTTGAGGTATTTAGACCATATTATAAGATTCATTATTCATTTCTAATAATGAGTGTACATTCCAGCATATCTGTATGGGTTTGGTAACATGGTATGAGGATTTGAAAAGTCTTTTTATGAGTTTATGGGGATGGAATTGAGCATCCCAGGATGAGACCATGTGCTATCTGGAAACATGGGTAACTTGGGTTCACTTGGAAAATATATCTCCTAATGGAGTGGTCTTTGGTTGAACTAAAAAAATACATATAGGATTTCTTATGATGTGATACGAAATTTAGGATATCTTATGTAGTATTCCTTAAGTTAGTGAGATGGAATGAAGGTCTTAGGGATAATTGGTGATGGGAGATATGGTTTTATATCTCATAGGCGATTTGAAGAACCCACATGATGTTATAGGAGATACATGTAGTGTTTTAGGTGATCATGATTACATATCTTAGACATGGAAAATTCAACATAAATATGGGTTTTCCTAGTATTGTGTTGAGAAATTTTCATTGGGAGATTTACGAAGACAGATAAATGAAAGATGTGATGGTTGTTTGTGACTTTTAATTTGGATGATAAGGGGGTTTTAGACAAGAATTTAAATTTTCTTGTTGTGGCCTAGTATGGGTATAAATAAATGGTTTCAAATGGTCTATATATAGTGGGATCATGATTGGTGATGAGTTTTAGAGAGGTTGAATTGGTCCATGTGATCTATTATAGAGGAGGCATATTGGCCATGGTGTCACCGATGGGTGAAAAATGTGAGGTGGTACTGTTAATTAGAGATAATGGAAATTTTGAAGGATGGAGTAAAGGATCTAGTGGGTTGGATGAGATTTACATCAAGGAGGGTTATGTATCAATTTACTAGCTCCCCCAGATCTGTCATTGAGTTGTGTGATGGGATATGTGATCGATGTTCTATTTCTTTCCTTGGTTGTTTTCATGATTTTAATATGTAATTGAGTCAGGAATTGGATATGATCCTAAGGACAAGATCCTTGAAGAATCAATTAGATTTGTCTAGGCTCCCATGATATTGATACCTCATGTGTGAAGATAGACCAGACCATGAGTAGAAATCATGTGGTTATAGAAGGGCCCTTATATTGAGTGAGAAGACATAGTTGACCATATCTTGAGAGAGAAGGAATGGGTTGAGACATGTGACTTTGAATTAATTAGGAATGTTTCAAAAAAATTGTGACTATACATAAGTTGGTTTGGTTTAAGGATCAACGATTAGTGGTTCAGGTTGTGACTCCATGCATGTCTTAGATGACAGACCACACATTGGGTGATGAGGTTGTGGTTTTAGATGTGAACTTATGAGTACACCTTTTTACTTTTGGATGTTGGTTGAGGTATTAGATGATTTTCTACCTAGATAATTCATGTATGGGATAGACATAAATTATGGTTGAATTTGGTGATGGGAATAAGGGATTCTAGCATCGTACCGAAGTTAGTATGATCGAGCACCATGGCGAACAAAAATGTGTGTACCTCATCAAGTGATGTTTTTCCTAGGGTAGTACACTACAATAATACATTCATATTTATTATTTTCTACATTCATAAATAAACATGTCGTATTTTATTCAATGTGAACTTGGGGAGACCCAAATGAGACATCGGATCACTCCCAATATGGGAATTATGGTGTAAGTGATGAACATAGATATACTTTAATGTAAAAAATTAGTTGTACATGGGACTTATCTAGTGAAACATGATGTTTTTAGGTCATGAAACTCTAAAATTTAAACATTAATATTAATATTAGGCTGATTCATGGATTTTATATCCCATGGTATCATAAGATTCGTCCTAAAGGGTGTTGATAAATAACCAATCTATAATCTACCTCTTGAGTTTCGATGAACATACTTGTATTATACATATCCACATACAACCAAAATAATATAAAAGGTAATTATAGAACCTAGTCTCCCTAAAAATATCTTATTCTCTAATACCATTTGTAAGAAACTGGCTTTGGTAGCCAATTAAACTGACACCCAACCCAATCCACCAATATCCCAAAGGTTGTTCTTGATCCTTGTGTTCTAGAAACAAGTGTCTCGGTATATAAGAACACTATTTTGAATCGTTTCTCTTAAAGTAGTAAAAAATAATAATCAACCAAATAAAAGTATAGAAAACCATCATCACATAATCATAAAACATAATAAAAGAAACATGGATGAATAAACATCCTAAAAAAATAACTACAAAAAAAATAGGAACATAAAATTATATCTTACTCTACATAACCAATAGTCACTCTCCGAAAGAAAATACAACCTTTATAAGGAACCTAATGTGAGGAAAAGTAATGGGAAAAACTAGGGAACTAAAAACACCCAGACATATTTCATATACAAGATGAAGTATGTATAGACATAGTATGAAAGACATTGAAGGATTCCACCAAAGAGTTTATTCCTTTCATTTATAAAGGCATATAATTCTTGATTCTTGAATATAATAAGATATATGTATTTCTAGAATATATTTAGGAAAACAACTAATTGGAAATTTTTATTTCATAAAACCATCTATCGATTTTGGTGAAAGAAACTACGGTGAAGTGATTTTTTCCAATAAGCGCATTAAATAAATTTTCACTAAAGGGAATGAATTTTTTTCAATAAAAAATACTCAAAACATAAAAATAAATATTTTTTAATTTAAAAAATACTAAAAAATTATTCAAAAATCTTTATGAAAACTAACTTATGAAAAAACATAAAAAACAATCAAGAGGAACCATTTGATCAAAATAACCGAACAAACAACTGTATGAAAACAAAAAAAAATTCCATGTGATAATAACTAAGAGAATAAAATTAAAATGTTTATGGTATTACATATTAAACAAAAATTCATAAAAAAAATTTCTTGGGATAACATCTAAGTATTTTAGGACACATTTTACTTTAATGAATTTTATTACTTTGATACTTCGTGTTGCAAGAAACATTTAGGTTAAACAAAAGCTAATATACTATTGTTATATGAAATTTATCACCAATTCATTTGTATAGTGGCTATTAAAAGGAATAAATTACTTATGCAATATTAATGGTCCCATATTTATATAATTAATTTATTGGTTATCAATTAATAATAAAGTAAAAAATATTTTGAGAACAAAAAAAGATATATTTTTTTCATTTTTTTAAAATATACAATGTTTTTTAAATCTAAATAAATCAAATTTATCCTTATTTGTGAATTATTTTAATTAAATTAATTTATTTTATAATTAATAAATATTTATACATTTATTTAATATTTCAAATATTTGCGGGATAATAATTAATCCAGTTTTATCTTTAAAAGATAATTTTTCTAAAAGTTGTTTTCATCATGTATTATACACATATTTTTCAAATTAATTTTTGAAACTTAGATAAATTTAATCATTCAAAATCGATTCCATTTTTGGTATTAGGATGTTCATATTTTTTAGAAATTTCTATTTTATTTTTTGGCATTATAAAATGTAACTGTATTAAAATGTCACCTCAGTAGTGGGATAATCATGTTAATCTGAGATAAAATTAAGTGTCAAGGACATAATTTTTTATTATAGTTATTATTGTATTAATTTAATTAAAATATTATCACATTAGTCTTGAAATTGAATATTAAAATGGGAAATTCTTAGTGAAAATGGCTTATATAATATTTAAAGAAATAAAATTTACAAAATGTCACCCTCTTAGTTTTAAAAATATCATAGTTTTCCACATAGGGTTTAAAAATGTTATGAACAAATATAATTTTTTCTAATAAATCTTATATATTAATTATGATATATTATTTATAATTTTTATATGTTAAATAATTATCTTTCATGTTTTTATAATTCTAAGAAAATATTTCTTCAATTAATAAAAAAATAAAACAAAATATTTTAAAAATATTAATGGTAATATAATTTGAATGAGTAATATTTTCACATTAAATTTCGTCAATAAATATAACATTTTATTGGTGTATAAAAGGATTAAGTTATATTACCTTCATTTTTTGTATTAATTTTAATTAAAATTAAATGAACAGTGGAAAAATTGACAGTATTTATATATTATCAAAATAACAATTTATTAAATTATTACAATATCATAAAAAAATATAATAATTATATGAGGATAATATTTTTTTAATATTTCATTTCTGGCCCATTTATGGTCAATTTGTTTTCTTATAAGAAAAATTATATGTAATTTAGTTTGAAGAATATGTTACTGTGGTTAAGGATAAAATTTACTAACAAAGAAGTTAATCAAAATGATAATGCTTAAAAAGACACCAAATATTGTCCAAAAGTTTTATGGTATTTCACCCCCATAATACCTTATCATATCATACATGGTCATTTGGAATAATTTTTAAAGATAATTTTGTTATTATATTTTATCCTTTAAATAAATTTCAAGAGTTCCCTACCCATAAATTATAAAAGGGTACCCGTTCTTTCTCTTCATCACAACACATTGACCGTTCTATCCTAAACATAATATACTAAAATCTATTCTAAACATAATTTTATGTGATATAGGGGATATATTTTTCCCAAATACCATCCCTATGAACCATAAGTAACAATCTAAATGGGTTATTTTAATGAAGATATAATCTATGAAACTAATCACTTTATTTTTGTACATCTCCATTAAATCCTATAAATCAATGGTATTTATCAGAACATAAAAAATTAAGTACAATATATATACTAAAATGTTATTATTATTATGAAATCTCTATTATCCACCCTTTTCCCATTATATGGGCTGTGAAAGCGTTGCTCGTGCATACGAACTACTAAACACCTCAACATAGCAATACAATTCATTTACAATACATTTTTTGAATTGTTTGGGGATTTCAATATCAATATGAGGGTTTCTATTTTTTAGGGATTATGGTTTAAATGATACCAATGAAGTATGAGTTTCATGTCAAAATCTCATTGTTTATTGAGAATATTTATGACTAAGGATTCGATGATGAATTAAAATTATTTTCCTCTGAAGAAACACATGAATTTTATTCTACATTGGTTACATCTATAAAAAACTTGTTTTTATATAATTTTTCAAATCTTAAGTACTCATGAGACAAAAAAATATATCTATAAGGAAAATCAACATTATTTATCTCTTCATTGTAAAAATGATTTTTATTCCTTATAAATGTTTAAAAAAACGTATATATAATTTTTTTAACCATTCTAAAATTATTTTTTAAATTCAATTTTTTCATTATTGACATTTATAAAAAAAATAAAAGGATTATTCTTGTCTTTTTATAAATGATTTACTTTTTTATCTTTAAAAAATCTAAGAAATGCTTTATTTTAACTTATGGATAATTAATTACATTTATTAACATCAAGATCAATAAATTATTTGTTGTTTATATCACAGGTTTTCAATTTTATTTTCTAAGAAAACAATTTTATTAATTTTTCGGAATTTGTTTTCAAAAATTTATTTTGAAAGGAAAATAAGACATTTTCTGTAAGAAATATTCCATTAATAATTTAATTAAATCATTCATATATGATAACATACTTTTCTGTAACTTATGATTTATTGGTGATATAATCCATTAATATCATCATTATATTTTATATTTGTTGATTATGATTATGATGATGTAATTTCTTAAAAACCTAATTATTTTTCATTGAATATGTTTTGGTGTTATGATTTATGATCATGTGAAATTTCTACGATCAAATTAAGGTTATGTTTTTGTGGGGTCAATTAAATCCCTTCAATGAATTTCTAAGGATTTATATATCATGAGGTAATTATTTCATATTTGAACCAGATTTCATGTTCAAAATTTTATTCATGCACCTAGATTGCATGTCCAAAAAAAATTATTTGTGGAACTGTAATTCATGTTCTTAAGATTATGTGTGGATATATTTTCAGGATGATATGTTTATGAGTGCTCTTGGATTCCTTTTCCAGAATATTTTTTAGAGCTATCATCATGTTTATAAGTTTATTCAAGGACTTGATTTCTTGTCCTAAACATAATGAATGAATGTTTTTCTATTTATAAATGTTAACATAGTTATAATACAATTTTTATTCCACCAAACCATGTATTATGAGAAGTTCATGGCCTCATATTTCAATTTTATCGTATCTCTTAGGATTTACGTCTTATAATCTATGAAAATTTATTCCAAAACATAAGATTATGATCTATGATATACAAGGTATGAATTAAAAATGTTATTCTCATGATCTCATAAACATATCATCATGTTAAACTCAAGTGATCATTGATGTATCCCATAATTTACCATACTAAGAATATGAGATCTCCATATCTTAGGTTTCATTGTCCCAAGGTTGTGAATAAATGTATTATATATGATATGTCAAATAAGGGGTCTTGTTACAGAGATTATATTGGTTGAATATGTTTTTCACATATGGAAAATTTATTTATGTAACCAGGATTCTAAGGGAACTATAACTATATGATTATAGTGTGTATTTATATTTTACACATCGAATATTCATCTAATATGATTTTATATCTATATATGATAATTTATGGGTTTTTATATAAGGGATCTAACTTAGTCACTAATGTGATACAGTAATAAAATTTATTAAAAATTTTCCAACTATATGTTGATAGTTGAAACCTATACATAATACATCTCAATATCCTACACCCGACCATAATGATGTCACTTCTATGTAACTATTGATTGGACAGAATTAGTGTGAGACTAATACGGGTTGCAGAAGTCAAGGCTTCTCAATTGAATACCATGGTTCCAATGACCATGATATAGTGAGGGTGAGCAAACTAGTAGTCATTATATTCATCATAAAGAATAAACAATCATCACACACACACACACACCACTAGATACCACTCAACAAAAAAACCTAGATATCCATCACATAGTATTTTAATACATCAAACCAAACCCATGAATTGAATCATGTGAAACGGAAAATTAGAGGGTCTCATAAACACAAAAATTGTAAAATACCCATGTTCGTCTAGGAAATCACATTTCAAAAGTATTTCATTTTTTGAAATTGTTTCTATGAATTTTCTATGAAATAGAAATCAGAATCACATTTTAAGAGTTTTTACACCTTCAAGGGTTTGTTTTAGAAATTATTGGAGGTCGTGGAGACATCTATGGTTTTCGTAGAATCCTTGGTAGATATCAGGTGGCAACAATTACAAAATATATAATATATCAATTGGCTAGCTGATGGTTTTTGAAAGTATTAGTAGTTAATTCCCATATCCACTAACTTTATAATGGGACTTTAACTGGTAATAATGGAAATTATTCCCACTAAAACATAGTATGGGGTACTACACTCTAATTCTCATTTTTATGGTAATTTTTCTAGGGTTCAACTACCCCTTTTCCCTACTTCTCCTTGATGGTTTTGGGATCCCCTTATTGGTGTTTCATTAGTGTTTTTAGGTATATTCCCTCCACTCCTAGATCATTTTGGCCAAATATTCCTTTTTTCTAATATTATTTTCTTACATATTAGGGTATAAATCGAATTCCACCCTAGAAAGGTAGAGTCGGCCAAATGTTTAGGGTACTTCATGTATCGAAGGATAAGGACATCCTAAAATTCCTTCTATGTATCTAAGTGGATGAATTTAGTGAGACATGTTTTCATGGTTATTTCTATTATCTTTTATAAAAAAATCAATAATATTTTTTAATTTTTTTCACTTTACAATGTTTTTTTATAAAAATGGTTTCGGGGTACACTAAGGACCTTCCATGGGTATTTTTCTTCAGTTATTTATTGAGGCAACAACCCAGTGTGTTTTCATCGAATATGATGAGTTTAATAATAATATTTAATTAATTACAATTTATTTGATTAATTATATAATGATTCATGTGTTCATTTGGGGTCTCTGGTCATTGAAACGATCTCAAAAAATCATGGGCATGGTTGGATGGGTTTTATAGAAGATGGAAGATTCATCATTCCTTTTATTAAATTGTAAATGCTTTAATTGAGGAAAATGATCTCAAAGTATAACCCTATGCATTATGTTTCCTTATTATTGAATGAAAATTCATGGGAATTCCACTGAGGGTGATTTTGTTGAATAATTTAATTAAATGGAATGTTTTAAATTGAAATAAAATTTCTATTTCTAATAAACTAGTGTCAATGGTCCTGAATAATCCTTGATCTATAGATTGATGTTTTCTTATATGTCTAATGAGGCATGGTATTTTGAGATACTATATGGAATATAGGACTATTTATAGGTGATGCTAGCCCAAATAAGTCTAGTAGCCTGAGAGTAGGGGCACGATACACCTCTATTCTAGAGAAAATTATGGACTTATAGATTATATGTAATGTAGAAATTATAGGAACCCTTATATATCTAAGGCGATCCAGATGAGAGTGAGGCATGTGATCCTTTCTTGTTTGATTTGATTTTAATTAGGTGTATATAAGTTAAGATGATTATTTTGGGTTAGTTGATTAGACTAACCAACAGTGACCATGTGGATTGATATAGGTCGTGGGTCATTTTTGGACTATTTTGCTTATAGAGGGACCTCGTGTAGATAATAATGGTTACAGTACCCAACAGATGATAACATGGGATGTGAAATCCTTAAAGAATTCCCTTTTGACATACGACTCATCTATGATCAAGGAACCATGTCTGGTTTACTATAATTTACTGAGACTGAGGGGACCCTAGTGGGTGCCCCATTGACTAAATAACTCTATTCATATGTACTTGAGATCAAAAGGGGTGTCTCCATAGTACCCATAGTAAACTAGTGAGCCTAAGGGTCTATGGACAATGTTTTTTGGTATGGGAGTTCTTCTAAACATCATGTTTTCATTATTCATTGTAGGTTATGTAATTATACCTAGGAAAATATGTAACAATGTTGGGATGGAATTCACTTAGATATGGGTACATGGATGTGTTGTTATGATTTAAAGATAGTGCATGAATGGGATATTTAATGCTATTGTATCATGGATCTAGATCTACCATTTATTTGGGGATTGAATATTGTTACGGATTCCATGTATTTGTAGACAAGCACACATTCTATTTAAGGATTTTTCCATGAAACATTGTTATTTATGGTTATGGATTCTATGTATCAAGAGTTGGATTTATGTTCTTCCATGGGATTGGTTCCCTGATTCATGAGATTTATGGAGATAGCTTCTATGGTTTTTGATCTGGATGAATATGTTGTCATATGGGGAATCCCCAGATCCATTAAGATAATGGTTGTCACTACCAAGATTTATAGATATATGAAAAAACTAATATGGAATGGATCCCCTATATTATGAGATTATGGTTATAAGTTCTATGAGTTGTAGACCGATAAAAATATTAAGATTCCATTGATTTTGAACATAGATTTTTAGACTATCATGGGATGGGTCCCTATATTCATGAGTATTATCTGTGTATCCATAGATTTAGAACCCATATATTACATTGGATGTAGAGTCATAGAGACATAAAAGTGGCACCCAATCCCAAGCCAAAGTAAGTATGGTCGATTGAGGTCAAGAACCTGAGGATTTATGAAACTTTATTAATTTATTTTTAAGTGCATTTATTTACTTATATAAGATAAAATAACATAAATATATCACTATGTACACTTTTTAGTATGGGAAAACATTGGTTGTACCATCCTCAGTATTGTAGTCACCCCTTGATATGGCCACCAATACACTTGGGTACCTAAGAAGATGATCACTTGGTTATTGGAATAGGTTGGATGAGGCTTTGGTAGACCGAGAAGAATAGTTTAGTCATGTACATCGAGGATGGGATGATGTTTAGATTGGAGATGTCAAGGAGTCCAATAATTATTTTTATTATTATGACATGTTTATGTTACCAAACCAATGGGGGTTTAGTGTATGTATATTAAGGATATTTTTTCCTTACTACATTTCATTTCATACTTCCATAGTGAATATTATATACATCCACTTCCATTGGATTTTTGAGGATGATACATAGTTAATTTGTTCATTATTATGCAGTTGGAATAGGGGGTATAGTCTCTCCATTATACCACCCTATACCCTCATAGCTAGTTGGAGACCTTTGGTATACATGAGAGGTGTGCATAAGGTACAATGAAGAATGTTGGTGGGATAATCAATTTATATTTAACATTTTTGGTATGTTAGAAAGTGGTATCAGGGACTTGATTTTATCTTCACTCAATATTTTGTGATTCCATTAATATTATATTTTGGTTTATGTCAGAGCCTATGATAGATATTATTCTATTGTGTTGAGAACACTTATTCTTGTAATTTTTCTTTGTTAAGAGGGTTAGGACTGATGGTCTTGTTGTTTTATGTTAATATTGTATATAATTTTTACCATGAATATGTCACTTGGATTTCTAAGGTTCTTTCTTTGTTATAAATCTTTGCCTCTTAGTCTATTTTCATGTGGTGAATGATTTGGATTTTTTTATAGTTTTGTAGAGGAAAAAGTCCAATCATGCATCCTATTTAGTGCATTGGATTCATATGAAATATAGTCCTACTAGTGTGAAATTTCACTGGTTGATAAGGCTTATTTGATTAAATTTTTAACAACTAATCATATGTAATTCTTCCATATACGTGATTGGTGACATTTTATTAAGCTTTGATGACCTGTATAAAGATTCCCTTTTAATGGAATTTTATGTGGAGGTATGGAGAGATGCTTGTAATGATGAACACGTAGTCTCATGGTGTGTGGGACACATATTGACCACATTATGAAAATGTTGGCACTTGAAACCTTCATGGTAAACCCCTTGTGGTTCCTATGTATTTATGTTTAGTTTTTTTCATTGTCATTAAAAACCTATGTTTCATTTTCTTGCATAGTATGGAATGAATTTTTCCACAACCAAACTATATTGGTTCAGTCATTTGACACAAACAATCCATTAAATTTTCATTTATTATAGAAATAATCAAATGATGAGACACAATCCACTTGTGTGAAATCTTATATGTAGATTCTCGAAGATAATGGGTGATCCTGTTGTGGGTAGTGGTTTTAAAATATTTATTTCATGGGTTAATATGACAATATGGATGAAACCCTATTGTTTGTGACCTTTTGTGATTTTTATTTATGGGAAATGGGTCATTCATAGTGACAGTAATGTGAGAACTACTTGGTTTGGATATATGGTACACCTAGATTATAGTAGTTATGCATCATGATTTTGTACGTTATTTAGTGGTATGGTCGAATGAATTACATGATACGAAGATAATAGGTAGGTGATTATATTTGATACTGACGAACCATAGGTTATCCAGGTTAAATGGTATAGGAATGAAGATACCTTATTTTCCATAATATGAATCACCTTGGGTAATATAGTCTCGAGACAGACTTTGATGGACAGGAATGTCTGGGAGCCTAACCTTGTTCTCTAGTGAGTATGCAATTGAAATCTTGTTCAAAGTGTGCGTGGATGCTCATTACAATAATTTTACTAGGTAGCAATAAAATATGGGGATGATATATGCACTCTTTAGATCATGGATGGACAAATATGGTGTTGGGACGTTTCTTTTTAGTGGGATATTGTGGAATGAATCATGGCTTGAGTAAGGTGTCTGATCTTGAAGAGGATTTCCCATGGGATCTCGACATGAAAGGACTTTTGTGCCAATGATCATAGAAATCATGGAATTAGTGGTGTGATACTCAAAAGTGCGTGAATATATTTATAATATAGGTTGTTTTAGATGTGCATTCTTATTTTTTTCATGGAATTAGTGGTGGTACACATTGGTTACACAAGGTTCCAATGATGTTTGGAATCAAGGACGGCCAAGAGAGTCCTAATAATCAATGGAAAATAAATTATTTTTGTATAGGAATAGTATCATGAGAACTTATTGAGAATCCCTATGGGGGAGGGGCACATGTGTTTGGCAGTGGAAGTTATCAATGACTTGCACGAAGAATAGGGTAAGTGAGGAGTTATAATGGATAGGTTCACTGCTAAGAAATTGAGGGTGGTAACCCTTATTATAAGCCAAAATTTATTTATTATCATAAAAAACATTCCCAAGATGTGAAAACTAGAGAAAAATGGTATTTCACATCGTCTCTCAAGAAATAATGTTTTTACTTCCATATGGTAATCACATGTAGGGATAGATAATGTGTTTGTCATGGTCGTTGCGGACTTTATCTAGTGAGGAGATGAAAAGGAAACTCCTATCATGGGGAGTGGGATTTTTGGAATAGGTGGTATGACCCTCATGTCAAAGGCCCAAGTGTGAATGAAATAGATCATTGTATGAAATTTTTTTAATTTGGATACCAGTGGATAGATGGAATAGAGTAATACTGGAATCCTCTGTGATTTCCATTTACCATTAATATGTGGTGTTAACGAGAGTCCGAGTGTAGGTGTTAGGTGTGCGAACGTTTTTCAGGATCTATATGTATGGGAAAAGGAATGTATTTGTGTATATGGTAGACATGTATTTGGGTCAATAAAATGGTGATTTGACTGTGGACTTACACTGAGAGTTGGGAAAAGACTATGTTATGTGTTTTTGAATGATAAAGTGGTGTTAGAGGGAGAAAGGGAATCGAGATAGGGATTTTTTAAAACAATTTGATGGATGGAATTGAGAATTTTTGTGACTTTTATTTTGGAGGAGTCTCGACCACTATTCCCATGTGTTGAGTAATGAAATTATCTAGAAATGGAATCTGGTACGTCATTTTACCAAATTTTGTCAAGTGACAAGAATTGGATAGGGCCATTCAAGGAGATATCTATGAAACTGAGGCCTACACTAGGTAGGCTAGAATTTTACCTATTCAGGTGAAAATTTATAACTATATGTGGTGTTCTCCGTTATTACTATGATTGGGGGGTTGAGGACCATTTTATAAACATTATGGTAATTCGGGATTTGATTTTTTTTTTGTAATAATTTGGGTGGAAGCATCAGAATCAACAACTAAGACATAACTATATTATTAGTGAGGTCCATATTCTATGTGATAAATTTTATGGGGACATGGTCATAATTCATGTAATATAGGATCGATAATTCACCTCCTTGATGTTTTAAAAAATTAACTTATGGTTCTCTCTTAAGTGATTTTAGAAACCAACATCAAAACATATGTTTTGTATAGGATTGGGAATTCTAGTGTTTACTTATACCATTTAATAGCGAATTTATAATCATGATAGATCATGATTTTTGGTTGGATTTCCCATTATATGTCATATGTATAAGAATTAATAATGAGGGGAGGTTGTAAAAACGTGGATTCATATAGCTATTTAGAATTCAAGAGGTATTTTCTTTTTTCTAATTGGTTTTCAGTTTATTTTGACAAAAAAAATTTATATTATCTTTATAGAGTTTTGAAACCATAAAATTGGATTTAATGACACAATTATAGGTTCAATAAACACCCTAGGGCCTTAAATGAACCTTAGGAGAGGTCAGGTGGCTATTGCAACCATACATGCAGAAGAGACACCATCTAGGATATGGTATCTGGAAGTATTAGTTATAGTGACCTAGGCTTTTCATACATAGATATTATATATTTTTAGATGAACATTCATTAAATTACACAAACACACACCTAAGGATAATAAAGGTACAGTGTCTTTGAAAACATGGAAACTGAAACAACTAGTTCATATGGGAACCACATCATCTCCCACTGAGTTCATTATAACTTGAACCATTCTTAGACATATCGTATATAGTACATGTCGTTATAACCTGGGGAAAATAATCATAAGATAGGGTGAGATCGGATGCCTAATAATAATAAACATGAGATATACATAAGCATAACATGAACATAAGGGGATTAGAATATGACAATAACATTTGAAAACCATTCCATATATATAAAAGATCATAATATTGAGTCGTGGAATAAATATTGGCAGTTCATAATACTTGAATCCGAAGGGAATCAAATAACACGATCCATGAGAGCATTAAAATGACATAATACCTGGGAATTTGGCATCAATATACACATATAATATCATTTACATGGTAATAATGGATTACATCCACCTAAATCATACTCCCCAAGTATTCATAGTAGTCAAGGTTCGCTCCCAACACCATCATTGAGGATATGGTCCCTTACTGACCTAGGATCACTCCACATTCCAGTCATATCTATCACATGAGGTTTAAATTTTTACCTAATTAATTGGAGGGAGATATAGATCCCAACATTCAAATAATGAAATTAATACATATGTGTTCTAGAAGATCATAAAACATTCATTATATCATAACATGGTAAATTAAATGGGTTTTATAAACATTTCATCATATCAAAACATGTAGAAAAGAGATAACTTTCATAAATTTCATGTCATAATGGATATATACCATTAAAATAAATAATAATAATGGTATCCTTTTATTTTATCCCCAGTAAGTCATTGTAACATAAATAGATTTCATCTTTGATAGAAAATAATTTTGAAGGATTATTTAAAACTTTTATTGATGAAAATATCATATCCAATTTGACAAAAACGTGTTAACACACATAGAATTTTCAAAATATATTTCTTAAAATTTATAATTGGGAGAATATGAATGAATCATTAATGTAATTATTTGTCAAAATGGTGGATAATTCTATTCAATCTATACACATTAAAACAAAGATTCCATTCACATTTTCATTAAAGTACAAACATGCATTATTTGGAAAATGACATGATGGTTTCTTTTGAAATAATTTGTAAAAAATTAAAACATGTAAAAATTGTATAGAATAATTATTGTGTTTAATTTTAAGAAACAATTATGATAAAATTATTTGAAATCAATGGTTCGGATGAAAAAACAATTTTTCAACTAAAGAGAGAAATAACGATGCTTACACATTAAAATATTCTGTTTATCTATTGAGTACATAAAAATAGGGAAATGAAGGGAAAAAATATATTCTCATTAAATAACTAGCGGATAAAGAGGTTAATATTTTCTTGATATACAGGACATAATATTTTATTATTGGTAATATAATCATAAATTTCTCGATAAATAATGAGATTGTAATATAAATTTATTACCACTTTGGTAACATTGAATTGTCAGCCCCATACAGGAATAACATGAAATTAAACCTCAGATATCATGATAATAAACAATTTCATGACATTACATGTCAAAGGGGATTTATTTCCTCCTCATAAAAGAAGACAGGTGTATAATAGAACATATGTATCACTGAAGGAATATGGGGAAAAATACATTACATTAATTCCTGACTTTGATGATACAAGTTCACATATCATTTATAATAAATATAGGATTATTATAAATATATTACATAATCATATATTTAATTCAAAACCATATTTTATTTGCCTATAACTGTTTTTATCATCTTATTAACAACTCTATGTTGAAGTCAGGTTTCAGGATGTAACATCTATATTTTTATTGTATGTTTGGATTTTTAATTTATTCATTACACTTACTTTGATCATTGTTCAACCAAAAATATAATTTTATCAATGATATAAATATCATATATATTCATTATATATATTTTTAGTGTAATTCAAAATATTTTGAGATATTAAATAGAATAAACTGTTCATTGACACAGTATGTCATAGGTATGGATGAACATTATTTCATTTTTATTGATGAATTGAAAGAGGAAAGGTAAATAATATAATTAAATTCCGGAATCAGTTTTATGTTACATTTATCACATATTTTCATTAACACCATCCTTGTCAACTTCCATGTAAAGAATGATTGAATCATATCTCTTTGTGAGGTGGTAGTATTCCGTACACAAGAGGGGCATTATCATATTTTCTCAAAATGTAATGTATAAAGTTATATGTGATATATTAATTCAAATAGTTCAATAATATCATAAATACCATACATCATCATTTAATCCATCAGTACATCTAGTTTTGAGAGGTGGTTATGGAAAATGGATAACATTGGTTTGTGAGGTGGTAGTTTTCTATACACACAAATGATGATTTCATATCTAATTTGATTGATGAAGATAAAATTGTTGGTAATGACTATGATTTCCAAAAACTGGGTTTCACCCTAAGGTTTCCTAATCCTGATTGTCCACATGATATCAAGAATTCCTCCCTGCATGCTAGAGGATCCCAACTAGTAATGAGGTCTTTGAGTGAGTCCATAGGGAGACTATGCATTGTAGTCGAAGTAGCACATCGGTATAATCAAAATACAACAAAATATTGCAATTAAATAAATAAAGGAGAAGAATGTGGAAGAATGAATAAAAAATTGGACCAATAACTCACTGTGTAGGAGGCATGATACAAACATCCAATAACTAAATATTAATCAAAACCAATAAACAGAATCATATAAAAAATGATGTTGTCATATTCCTATAAAACAAGGAATACATGTATATATTTAAGAACATAATAAAGATGTACATGATATAGAAAAGAAACAAATAAAAAAAATATGTCCATTCATTTGAATATCAAATCCCAGTCATCTTCTACAGATATCTCTTACTAATTCATACATAAATTCATTCATCAGTAAAAGTATGCTTCCCTCAATATACACCTATAAGCATATAATCATCCTGGGTACCATAAAAAACATAGATAGGGTGTCAGATAAATTCAACAGGCCATCACAGATTAATTATATTAATATCCTGTTTGTTTTCATAAGATATCAATCTGAAAATAGAATAATGAAATAAGTAATAATAAATTTGAATGGTTCATCTATGGTTCCTAAATGAAAACTAGGCTAACACTACCTACTCCATCCTATGCCATAATATCTTGGAACAAGTATCCAGTGAATCAATGTAGGTTATCGCAATATTAAGGGAATACATGCCCAATAACATGGTATAGGTTCACCATGCATAATATCACATTATAGGGACACCATGCCCAGTATCATATTATAGGGTCTCCATGACCAGTTTCATAGTATAGGGAATCCATGCCAAATATCATAGTATATGGTCATCAAGCCCAATATCACATTAATAGGTATTTCATTCCTAATATCACATTATATAGATGCCATACATAGTATCAAATTATTGGGACACCATGCTAGTATCACATAAATATAAGGGAACCCATGCTCGTTTACTATTTATATAAGGGGTGTCATGCTCATTCATTTTTAATTATCAAGGGTTTCTATACCCATACATATATAACCTATATAAGGTCTATCAATTCCATTTACCATAATTAATAAGGGTCACCATGCCAATTATAATTTAAATTTTAATTAATAGTAAAATAGGTTATACAACTGTGGGCCTTCATTATGAGAAGGGGTTAACCATTGTCCATTTGATCAGGTGACGACTCACATTCACTTCAATTAATTTTAATCATTGATGGTGTTGACCATGACATTCCTCTACATTCATCAACTATCAATATGATATCATTATTTATATGTAAATTCAGACACACAAATATGGGGTTTGGCTATAAATCCCTTAAGGCCAATTAGGAATATGGAGGGAACACCCAGTGGAATGGATCACTCTAAGGTTAAATAAGTCAATATAAATTGGGTTCCAAAAAGTCATTATATCCCAATTAGAATAACCAATTCAAGACATAGTCAATTTAGGGGATACTCAGGGTTAAACAGGTGTGCACCACATATCCCATATTAGAAAATTCCAAGACCTGGAGTGTAAATACTAGACCACCTACCGCAAGTCTATAACACTCCCCACATACAATATCAGCCTTTATTTTGGTCTGGATAAGAATAAAATATAATAATAGATCAATTATCCAAAAACATTTCATATGATCCTCCATCGAAATAACTTCATCAGGTAGAAATGAAATGACAAGCAACACAAGATGAATAGAGAACTTACCAATGCACATCCATCATGATGAATAGTGTTTAAATTAGACTTTGGATGAAGGAAAAAGATCAAAAAATATGGTACATGGGTTTGGGATATAAAAAAGGGAGAGAAAGGGCTCTCTTATCAACTATAATGTGAAAATGAGGAGATAAGTCATGGTTTTAAATCATTAAGGGAGTTTTGGTCATTTTCCCCAAGAAAAATAGAGGCACATGGTTTGGTTTCACGATTGGACAAACCATGTTCCAACCATTATTGGATCACTATCTAATAAGATTACCAATAGAGTTTGGATGCATGGTTAGAGAAACAATGCACCAACTATGAAAAACACCTCGAAAACATTTTTCTGAGACACTCACCTGGGCATGGAGCCGTGGGTGCATTGTTTGGGAATCCTGTGTGCCCGGCATGGACCTATGTATTTCCCCACATAGTTATGAGTGATCATATAAAATGAGTTCCGCGGTTTTTATTAACCATGTGGTCCAATCCTTTTCTCTACTATTTGGGGTTCTAGGATCAAAAAAATCTATGAACACCCCCTAAACAATTGTGAACTCATTAGGAATATATATTATGTGAAAAAAGAATTATACCAAATTTAAAAGGATCTGTACCTAATAGAAAAACTATGTTCTTATAGTTTCCTCCCATAAAATAATCTACCCCCTTGTTCACCTTCCAAGGTTATAAAAACACTATCACAGAATAATTATATCCGCTAATCACATATGTTAGCCTCTCGCTCCCAAGTTTCACCTCGTACATGGTTGTGATGCCATAAAACACACAAAGAGGGTAGACTATCTCCAGAGAGACTTCATGCTCTGATCGCTGATTGATATAGGATACACCTCAAATGAAGCATCATCATTGAAATATAAATCCTTGAGACCAAAGGGTATGCAATGGGTTGGCATGATATAACGAAGCTATGAAACAAGGAAGAATTTGTACATGTCATGGTACCTATTAGGTAATATAAACCAATATGGTACATCCTATAGTCTCTCAAGAGTCTAAAATGATATATAAAAGAGTGGAAACAACTTCCCTTGCAAATATATCCATCTATTCTTAGGTCTGGGTGATAATCCTAGTAAAAAATAATCCCTAACCATGAACTCCAAAGGACATCAATGGATATCAGGGTAAGATTTACCTTTAGTTTGAGTGATATAAATCCTATTTTGAATCAGTTGGACCTAATCCTATGTCCCCTAAAGGAGAGAAGTAACTAGTAGTGTTTCCTCTCCCACCTTTAACTAGGACATGAATGAATGGAATAAGTTATCATATAGGGACTCATTTGGAGACATATATAGCATTGCGTGAAATATATTTTTAGAGGGGATCTCGATGAGGGGGACATACTTTTCTAAAGAGTATATGAAATCAGGGAATAATTATCATATAATGTTCTCTAACACATGTATTTTCTATTCTGACGGGCCATCGTTCTATGGATGAAAGTATGTTCTTAGAAGCACCAATATACCCATAGATCATTATAACCCCAATTATAATATTGATTTAAAATGATAATCCATATATGAAATGATTATATGAGGGACCACATGTAGCTTCCTAATCTCATAGACATAATCTTATTGTAATAATTCAGATCTTCATTTCAGGTATGTTTTTCCTTTTCTGGTCGTTTTTAAGAAAAAGAAGAAAATCTAGAAATTTTCAAAGTACAGGTTGTGTACTTTATAAGTACAATCTATGTAATTCGATGTCGCGCTAGGCTGTGTGTTGGCTATGTCCGAGACACACACACGGTGTGCAAGGGTGATGTGGAGGCCGCTTGAAGCGGAGTATGGAAAAGCAAAGTACACGTTGTGTGCCCCAGAAGTACACGCCGTTTAGTTTCGTTTTTTTTTCATTAAACGGACTGGGGTCGTGCCTAATCGACAAAAACACCTTCTTCTTCAGGTTCCTAGACCAAGAGTAACCCGTACAGCCCTGAACACCCTCCGAGACATCAAGCCTCCGTCTGTTTGCCGAATCGACCATCGTCGATTGCGTTGGAACTGCAGCGGTGAGCTCTTCCTTCTTCTTGAGTTTGTTTCCTTGATTTTCTCTCTTTCTCAAGATATTGTGGGTTGAAAGTTTTGTGCGTTTTCATATATCAATGTCTTTCTATGGATAATAAATCCTTGATGTCAAAGTATATTGATCTCCTATCATCACGGTAGGTGGTTTGTGCCTTTCTGTTCAATGTCTTTGAGTTTTATGTGCAATTCCCACCAATACCCGTGAACGAGGTATTTCCTGTTTATGTTTTGACCCTATTGATTTCCAGCCTTGCTTGTATGATTGTGTGGAGGTAATTTGATCATGTCTGAGGATAATTGTTGTGCTTGGATGTTTATCCAATGCCTTGTTCTTCTTACGACCTTTGGGTTTTGTTAGACTTTGGTCGTTATACCTATTTTACATGCCTTGTGATCGTAGGATGGAGTGATATTCCTGACATGCTTGTTGTTTTGTAGAATGGTTATCCAAGTAGCTCTTTAGGTGTACTTTGTCCTTATATCATTATTATGCACTGACTGCCACAGGACCATGAGAACGTGGCGCTGTAGACTATAAGGGATAGACCGGGTGAGCTTCCCAGAGAGTCTTGGATATTGTAGACTACAGGAGGGTTGACCGAGTGAGCTTCCTCAGAGAGTCTTGGTTGTTATAGACTATAGGGGATAGATCGAGTGAACTTTCCATAGATTCTTGGATATTATAGACTACAGGAGGGCAGATCGAGTGAGCTTCCTCAGAGAGTCTTTACTTGTTTGCATTTCCTTAAAACCTTTCCAGGCTAGAGAAGGAATTGACTGAGTGATCTTCCTTAGAGAGTTTGTGGTATACCAGAGACTATAGAAGGAATTGACCGAGTGAGCTTCCTCAGAGAGTTTCTAGACCTTGGGGTTGTAAGAGGGTTAGACCACACAATCTTCCTCAGAGAGTCCCTAACTACCCTAGACTATAATCGGAATTGACCAAGCGAGCTTTCCCAGAGAGTCTTATAGTTTCGTATGACCAAACCAGAGGGGTTAGGATGAGTGCACAACCCAGAGGGTTGTTGGTACTTCTTGGATAGGACCAGAGGGGTTGGCTTCGAGTACTTCCCAGAGGGTTCGCTATTGTGACAAGCAGTTTGCTTCACTGCTGTTTACTGTTACTAGTTACTGTTACTGATTACTGCCTACTGTTTACTGTTACTGTTTACTTATTACTATACTATTACCTTCCATATGCTCACTGACTGTGAGCCACAGATATTCAGGTGGTTTCCTACTGAGATTTAGTCTCACACCCTATTTGGGTCATGTTTTTGGGCCCAAACAGACTATGTTGTTGCTGGTATTGACAAGGTAAAGCGCCCTTCATCTTCTAGTACTTGATTGCTTAGAGGAGAGCATGGGACCAAGAAGAGGCTTGCGATGCTGAGGAGCTGTTTATATTTTCTTTTATACTTTTCTTGGTACTATTTGTATTTCCATCATTGTGACCTATTTTCATATTTTCCTAGATATGTATCATGCGTCATTTCATATATACATATGTGCTCCAGTGGTTTATTGCATTAGTCTTCCACTGTTTACTTGTGCATTGTTGTTGGATATTTATTTCTTCCTCAATTGAATGTTGTTTACTTCTGCTGTGTACTCTTCCAATAAGGGCATAGTTTCCCCACTATCATACCTAAGGCCCTCACTACTAGTTGGTAGCCTCTGGCATTTGGAGAAATGCGCTTGAGGCCATGTGACCAACCAGGTACGGGGTGCCTCTGGGTGGCTTCCAGAATTGGGACGTTACAAAGTGGCATTAGAGGAATTCTTTTCTCTTGATTTACTGTTTGGAGCCTTTAGGCATGGATAGGACGGATTCAATACTTGGTAATAAGCTGTGCCCGGGAGTAGCTAACCCATTTACAGGGAAAATCCAATCTACCTTGTTATTGCAGTTTTATGGTTTGATATTTTACGGTTGATATGATTTCACCTAGAGTGATTCGTGTGCCTTGTGTTGTTATTGTTGTGCTAGTTCGGTTCTTTTTCTGTTGTAACCCAATAATATGAGGGTATTCCATCTCATGCATCATATAGGCACTTGATAGAAATCACATTCCATGCATTCTTTCCATGCCATCTAGGGTTCATTAGTGATTGCATGTTTTTGTGAAAGACATTGTGTAGATTATGCATGTTGTTGTGATAAATGCTTGATAGAATTCCTGCAGTTTGATACAGAAATTGTTTGTATTGTACCTTGCTTAAATGAGCACCAAATTTTGGTTCATGAGGTGTTATAGGCCCTCATGAATCAGAACTTGGTGGATCATTGACTTGTTTAAATTTTACACGATATGTAGGAGTTGCCATGTTTTGATTCGCGGGGAGTATGGGCCGTCACGGATCGGAATTTGGCATCTCCATGCTTGTTTTTCAGTGTTTTCTGGGCTTCGGTGTAGTTTTTGAGCTACTGCCTAGAAAAACCCAGAATACATGACATGTACATGACTACACGCCGTGTAGTTTTAAACCATGTCACCGACTGTGTGAGCAGAAACACGGGGTGGTGAAAAAGTTTTTAGGAACATGCAGTGTACGATACTTACACGTCGTGTAATAGTGAGCTGTGTACCCAATCGGGTCACTAACAACATGGGTCGGGGAAGCTTGTGTATAACACACTTTGTTTTGTATGAACACGTCGTGTAGTCATGTCCTAGGGACCCGGCCATGTCACGAACAACACAGGATGGTGTTATCTCTCATATACATGCTGTTTTTGTTCGGAACATGCCGTGTAAGGGTCATCCATGTGGCCGACCGTGTAACTAACAACACGGGTCGCCGAAACCTTGTCTAGTACACATCGTGTCCTTAGTGAACATGCCGGGTAGTATATGGTTAAGAGGACCGTGTGATTTAGCTGTGTAAAGAGACTCGGGCAGGGGATAGAGATGGAGTACACGCCGTGTGTGGGGACAACATGCCATGTAGTCTGGGGTGTTACACGACCAAAGGTGGCAGAGGTACATGCCCATGTGAATTTCTTAAGAGAACACGTCGTGTAGCTTTATAAACGCCGTGTAGTCATGTTTTGTAAACTTGAGTGTTTCTTCCTCTTGTTCCAGTTTTGTAATCTTCTTTTCTCTTTCCTTGATAATCTTGGTCTAAGGTTTGTGTTTGATCTTTCAGAGCTATGCCTCCGAGATGTCTTTCGGTCATACGTCAGCTTCCAGATGGTGATCATACATCAGATATGGCCAATCAGGATCCTCCTTCAGATCCTCCTGTTGTGCCAGCCTTGGCACCAGTAGTTATACCTGTTGTAGGCACTGATGCGCAATTCCAGGAGGACTTATTGAGGATGATGTAGACCGTTCAGTGAGTGTTGCCTCCTGCCCCATCAATGGCTGAGTTGACGCGGGTTTTCCAACAGCAGCATCCTCCTACATTCTCATGGGATGGGGGGACCCAGGATACAGAGTTGTGGCTATAGGCCACACAGACAATCTTTGAGCATTTGGAGATACCTCCAGAGAAAAGGGTAAACCTTGCTACTTATATGCTCCGAGACACCGCCAAGAGGTGGTGGGAGGTGATCTCATAGTCAGGACTCCAGTAGGGGATGACTTGGGATGAGTTTCGGCACATCTTCTACGATTACTTCTATCCAGAGACCTTGAGGGCTGATCGAGCCCATGATATTATGAGTCTTGAGCAGGGTACTCTTTTTGTTATGGAGTACTTGTCTCGTTTTACCGAGCTGCAACACTTCACACCTATTCTAGTAGGTGATGAGGTGTTCCTTGCTAGGAATTTTGAGGATGGTCTCAGGAAGTAGATCTGTTCACAGGTGAATACTTTCAGTTTGACTTCGATATCCTCGATCTTTAACCAGGCGCTGATCACTGAGCGCGATCTGAGAGATTCTAGAGCAGTGAGCCAGGGTGGTTCCACCCTCAGAACTAGTGTTCCTCCTGATAGAAAGAAGTGTCATAGGGAGATGTCTCGAGGAGATCATATTTGGCAGAGTGAATCATCTGTTAGCCAGGTTGTATGCTACCAGTGTGGTAGGAGCGGGCATACTAGGCCTCAGTGTCAGAGAGAGCCGATAGAGTGCCGATCTTGCGGCAAGATAGGCCATCTTCAGTGCTTTTGTCAGATTTTCTCACCTACAGCTAGGGGTAGGGGTTCTTCTATGCCCCCATGTACAGGAGATATATCTCCAGTGTCTCACCAGTTAGGAAACTAGAGTTCTTCTGGCCATTCGAGTCGAGGTGGATGTCGCGACCGTGGTGGTCAATCACCAGGTTACCAGCGACAGTAGAGTGGATCAGCTCTGAGTGGTTAGACAAGGGTGCAGGGCCGCAAAATAAGCCAGACTTTCGCTGTGGAGTAGACCCCTCAAGAGCAGGATCCTGGACCTTCTACAGTTCGAGGTACGATCTTAGTAGCCTCTGGGTTATCATCATCTCTTTTCGATACTAGTGCTTCACAAGGCTTTATCTTTGTTACTGTTGTGGAGAGCCTTGGGCTCTGTATATTTTCATCTACTGACATGTTGACTCATGATACACCGTTGGGAACGAGGACGTCTAGCGTACGTCAGTGCAGATAGTGCCCTCTTGAGATTGCAGGGTGTCACTTCTTATGGGACCTCTATGTCCTAGAGATGACATACTATGATTTCATTCTCGGTATGGACTGGTTAGTTCCCTTCCAGGTATTAGTTGATTTCTATCATTGTAGGGTGAGTTTCGTATCACCAGAGGGCATATATTTTCTCTATAGAGGCGAGTGGGATGTCCAAGATGGTAGAGCTGGACCAGAGCATCATAGACTAGGAGGAGTTACAGCCCAGATTTCCAGTCTTTGTCTGGATGAACAGGGGACTTCACAGTTAGACATTCCTCCAGTGGTGGATCGTTTCAGGGATGTCTTTCTAGTAGATTTTCAGGTTTGCCTCTAGAGCATGAGTTATACTTTTTTATTTAGCTCATGCCAGGAGCAGTACCAGTGTCCATATAGGATGGCTACACCTGAGTTGTAGGAGCTCAAGAAGCAGTTTGAGGAGTTGCAGGCAAAGGGTTTCATCCGACCCAGTACTTCTCCTTGAGGTTCCCCTATCCTGTTTGTGAAAAAGGAAGATGGAAACCTTAGGCTTTGTGTGGATTATCGGAAGTTGAACCAGTTGATGGTCAAGAACTGATATCCCTTGCCGAGGATCGATGACCTCTTTGATCAGTTTCGAGGAGCCCGAGTGTTCTCAAAGATTGACTTGAGATCCGGCTATCATCAGATGCGTGTTAGATAATCAGATATACCTCTTATAGCCTTTAGGAGAAGGTATGGTCTATACGAGTATACGGTCATGTCATTCAGCCTCACGAATGCGCCAGTAGTTTTTATGGCACTGATAAACCGAGTGTTCCATCCATACTTGGATTCCTCCATGGTGGTTTTCGTGGATGACATCTTGGTGTACTCTCACTTTCAACACGACCATGATACCCATCTCTAGATCATTCTGAGTACACTGAGAGAGCATCAGTTATATGCTAAGATCTCGAAATGCCACTTTTGGATGGATCATATTCACTTCTAGGGTCACATTATCTCAAAGACTGGAGTATCAGTAGACCCCAAGAAACTGAGAGATGTAGTTTCTTGGGAGTAGCCGAAGAATGCCTTTGAGGTGCAGAGTTTTCTAGGACTGGATGGATACTACAGGCATTTCATGCAGAATTTTGATGCCTAACAGCACCGCTGACAGGTCCGACCAAGAATGGGGAGAAGTTCTTATAGTTAGATTCTTGTGAGACACCCTTTCAGGAGCTGAAAGGGAGGTTGACATCAGCACCTATACTAGTCTTTCTAGATCCAGGAAAGATCTATATAGTCTATTGTGATGCTTTAGGTGTCAGATTTGGAGCAGTTCTTATTCATGGAGATGGATTCATTTCTTACGGGTCTTGGCAGTTGAGGCCACATGAGAGGAATTACACGACACACGATCTAGAGTTACCAGCTATTGTTCATGCCTTACGATGTTGGAGACATTATCTTATGGGAGAGAACTTTTGGTTTTCACCAACCACAAGAGTCTCAAATACATCTTCACATAGCATGATTTGAATATGAGACAGCGCAGGTGGGTCAAGTATCATCAGTCCTTCGACTTTGAGCTTGCCTATACGCCAGGAAAGGGCAACGCAGTGGCTGATGCGTTGAGTAGGAGAACTCATATTTAGGCAGTCCAGGAGGTCAGTAGTGAGTGGTAGCATATGGATCTATTCTCTAAGATGCATCTAGAGGTGCACGACAGATAGGGATAGACTTTTCTATCTTCTGTAACTGTTACCTATACCCTTCTTGATAGGGTAAGGATGAGGCATCTATCAGACATAGAAGGCCTAGTCCTGCGGGAGAGTGTGTCAGGAGAGGACCCTCCTCCTGGATGGACCATGAGCGAGGATGAGATCTTGCGTTTCTAGGGATGCGTATGGGTGCCAGAATACATACACGAGGAGTTGATGCGGGATTTTCATTCTTCAGTTTGGAAAGTTCATCCTGGTGTCACCAAGATGTATCAGGATCTTCATTTCCATTATTTGTGGCCAGGTATGAAGAGGGATTTTGTTGGTTTCGTTATGAGAATTTCTACTTGTCACCAGGTGATAGTGGAGTATCAGTGAACGACAAGTCTTTTACAACAGTTACCCATTCTTGAGTGGAAATGGAACGATGTCGCGATGGACTTCGTGACTGGGTTGTTGAGGTCACCTTGAGGGAATGATGATGTTTGGGTAGTCATCGACAGACTTATGAAGGTTGCTAAATTCTTATTGATCAAGGAGACCCTCAGTTTTGATGATCTGGGATGGTTTTACATTTGAGATATTGTACGTCTACATGGATTTCCACACTCTCTTGTTTCTAACAGGGATGCACATTTTACTTCTTGGTTCTGGTAGAGGTTTCAGATGGCTTTGGGTACACAAGTACTTTTGAGTATAGCATACCATCCCCAGACTAATGGCCAGTACGAGCGTATGATCCAGGTGCTTGAGTATATGCTCAGAGGTTGAATTATGTACTTTGGAGGCTCTTGGGAGAAACATATTCCTCTTGTGTAGTTTTCCTATAACAACAGTTTTCAGGCGACTATTCAGATGGCACCTTATGAGGCCTTGTACGGTAGGCCATGCCGATCACATTTGTGCTGGATAGAGGTAGGAGAGGAAGCATTGATGGGACCTCATCTTGTTCAGGAGACTTCAGAGAAGATAGAGTTGATTTGGAAGAGGATGGCTACAACACAATCCTGATAGAAGTCTTATGTTGATCAGCGGAGACGACCTCTGGAGTTCGAGGTCGGGGATCAGGTTTTTCTGCATGTCGCACTGAGGATGGGACACAAGAGGATTCAGAGACAGGGTAATACTTCACCATGGTATGTCGGGCCATTTGAGGTGTTGGATAGTGTTGGTCTAGTTTCCTATCGGTTTCAATTACCTCAAAGGTACCTGGCTATGCAGAATGTCTTCCACTTTTCTCAGCTCAGACGTTACTTTTCAGAACTGTCTCCTATCTTCCAACCCGAGGAGGTTGAGCTTGAAGAGGATGCGTTGTTTGAGGAGAATCCTATCCAGATTGTCGATAAAAGTACGAATGATCTTCATGGCTGGTATGTTCCTCTGGTACGGGTGCTATGGCAGCACAGGCGAGTACAGGACGAGACCTTGGAGAGGGAGGCCAATGTACGATCGCAATGGTTGGAGTTGTTCGGGGTTTATTCTTCTACGCCTCGCTAGGGAAATTTGGGGATGAATTTCATTAAGGGGGGAAGTTTGTAAGAACCTTGATCTTTTTTTCAGGTATGTTTTTCCTTTTTTTGGTCGTTTTTGAGAAAAAGCGGAAAATCTGCATTTTTCAAAGTACATGTCGTGTACTTTATAAGTATGCACCAAGTACTTCGATGCTGCGCCAGGTCGTGTGTTGGCCGTGTCCGGGCCATACACATAGTGTGCAAGGGTGATGTGGAGGCCGCTTGAAGTGGAGTATGGAAAATCTATGTACATGTCATATACCTCAGAAGTACATGCTATGTAGTTTCTTTTTTTTCATTAAACGGTCAGGGGTCAGGCCTAATCGATGAAAACACCTTCTTCTTCAGGTTCCTCGACTGAGAGAGACCCGTATGCACACAAACACCCTCCGACCACCCAAGCCTCCATCTGTTTTCCGAATCGACCGTCTTTGATTGCGTTGGACCCGCAATGGTGAGCTCTTCCTTCTTCTTGATTTTCATTCCTTGATTTTCCCTCTTTCTCAAGATATCTTGGGTTGAACGTTTTGTGAATTTTCGTAGATATAAGTCGTTTTAAGGAGAATCAAGCCTTTTGATCAAATTATATTGACCTCCTAGCATCAAGGTAGGTGGTTTGTGCCTTTATGTTCGATGTCTTCGAGTTTTATGTGCAATTTCCACTAATACCCATGAACGAGGTATTGCATGTTTCCATTATCCCCTGTTGATTTCCTGCCTTGCTTGTATGCTTGTGTAGATGTAATTTGATCATGTTTGAGGATAATTACTATTCTTGGATGTTTTTCCCATGACTTGTTCTTGTTACGACCTTTGGGTTTTATTATCCTTTGTCCATTATACCTTTTTTCCATACCTTGTGACTGTAGGATGGAATGATATTAATGACATGCTTATTGTTTTGTAGAATGGTTAGCCAAGTAGCTCTTTAGGTGTACTTTGGCCATATATAATTATTATGCACTGACTGGCATGGGACCGTGAGAACCTGGTGCTATAGACTATAAGGGATTGGCCGAGTGAGCTTCCCAGAGAGTCTTGGATATTGTAGACTACAGGAGGGTAGACCGAGTGAGATTCCTCAGAGAGTCTTGGTTGTTATAGACTACAGGGGATAGACCGAGTGAGATTTACAGAGACTCTTGGATATTATAGACAACAGGAGGGTAGACCGATTGAGCTTCCTCATAGAGTCTTTACTTGTTTGAATTTCCTTAAAACCTTTCCAAGATAGATAAGTAATTGACTAAGTGAGCTTCCTTAGAGAGTCTGTGGTATACCTGAGACTATAGGAGGAATTGACCAAGCGTGCTTCCTTAGAGTGTTTCTAGAACTTGGGGCTATAAGAGGGTTAGACCATGTGATCTTCCTCAGAGAGTCCCTGATAACCCTAGAATATAAGAAGAATTGACCGAGTGAGATTACCCAGAGAGTCCAGTAATTTTGTATGACCAATCAAGAGGGGTTAGGTTGAGTGCACTGCCCAGAGGGTTGTTGGTACTTCTTGGATAGGAGCAGAGGGGTTGGATTTGAGTAATTCCCAGAGGGTTCGCTGTTGTGAGTAGCTGTTTTCTTCACTACTGTTTACCGTTACAGGTTAGTGTTTCTGATTATTGCCTGCTGTAAACTATTACTGTTTACTGCTTGCTGTACTATTACCTTCCATATGCTCACTGACTGTGAGGAACAGATCTTCAGGTGGTTTCCTACTGGAATTTATTCTCACACCCTATTTGGGTAATGCTTTTGGGCCCAAACAGACTATGTTGTTGGAGGTATTGTCAAGGGCAAGCACCCTTCGACTTCTGATACTTTATTTCTTGGAGCAGGAGAGCATGAGACCAAACATAGGCTTGCAATACTGAGAAGCTGTTTATCTTTTCTTTTGTACTTGTCTTGGTAGTATTTATATTTCCAGCATTGTGACATGTTTGGATATTTTCCTACATATTTATCATGCATCATTTCATATATACATATGTTCTCTAGTGGTTTATTTTTTTAGTCTTCCGCTATTTACTTGTGCATTGTTGTTGGATATTTACTGATTCCGCTATTGCATGTTGATTACTTCCACTGTGTACTCTGCCAATGAGGGGATAGTTTCCCCACTATCACACCCAATTCCCTCACTTCTAGTTGGAAGCCTCTGGTGTTTGGGAAAATTTGCTTGAGGCCATGTGACCAACCAGGTACGGGGCGCCTCTGGGTGGCTTCCAGAACCGGGACGTTGCACTTCCAAGATTATCAAAAGATAAAACATCACGGATATAAAATATTTTAAGTAATTTGTTAAGTTGATCCATGACTACACAAATTGTGATGTTATCTCAAGGATACCTCGGTAATACAATGAAAAAATTCATCACAACATCCTCCCATTTCCATTCGTGGACTTGTAACAACAGTTTCTTTCTAGGAGATCATTGGTGTTCCTCCTTAACCTGCTGACTTGTCCACCATTGAGTGAAAATAACGTGTTATCTCATGTTTCATATCTTTTCTAAAAATACTATTTGAAAATATCACAATAAATCTTGGAGATACGTGGGTGAACTTCCCACTATGAAGCATGTGAATCACTCATTAGATCATATCTCATATATGTGGAACCCAGATATACCCATGTATACATATGATGTCTTCATCAAAATAGCCCAACCAAAATGTGGATCCTCACCAGAAAACTCTCTCATAGGAACATGCCCTTAGGATATGAAAAATACCTCATCTTCACACTCTCCATATGTGGAGAGGTTACTGATAAAGATTCAAGTATAAACATCTCATGATGGTACGGCACCTTGATGTGCGTCTTATAAAATAGATCCAAAAGATCTTAATCATGATAATTTCTATATAAAGTGATTTTAGTAACATATTATCCCCATGAAAAACCATATATCAAATAGATTCTTGGTATTCCCCAAGGTGACCATAAATATCAGCTTCTCTAGGTCAATTAAAACACATTATTCTGAGAGGATATGACCTAATAAGTAAACAATATTGATCCATAAGTGACATTTACCAAGATAATCATACTGTTAAAACAATCATAGTGTATTCAACATGACCTAAAGATGAGTGGAATGGTAACATGGTGTATGAGAATAGACCAAGATGTCTTATACTAAGACCACCACAATGGAATCTAGATTGGGATGGAAAACCCTTTTCATCAGTCACATGAAGATGGAAGGTGCATTTTTAATACCAAAAAACAACATGGGATACTCATCTAATCACTACCAACTACGAAAATTCATATGATGGATATATGAAGGTTAGAAACAAGCCTGAGTATAGAATGATCACAAGTTGATTTTAAAAAACACTTTCCCCCCTCTGATATAGTAAAAAATATCATTTATAAGAGGTAATAGACATTAGTTTTATTACAATAAACCAATTTGACTTCTGGTAATCCTTGAAAACCCTAAGTTTTACATCCTTATTTTTGAAAAAATAGACCCATGAACCCTAGGGGAGGTACTAGGCCTTAGAAAACCCTTGGCCTTTAAATCTTTGATATTCCCTTTAAGCTCCTACAATTCAGTCGTATACATTCTATAAGTAGAAATGGTTTTTTCTGCAGCTCCATGAACTACAAATCTGGGTGGTCAATCCACCTAGCCCTTGATTCTTTGGCCCTACTCTACCCGACTGGACATCCCACATTCCCTTGTGTATATAATTACCACCCTCTAGTGATGTAAATGACACCCTATGATGATTACAATTCACATATCCATTATTGTAAGCCAACCGATCTTTTTTGAGAATGACAAAATATCACGTCATCTCAAGGAAGAAGATGTCCCATTTGAAATTATGGATGCCTACCTCAAAATGACAACCCATTCAATAGAGAATACTCTCTGAACAACTACCCAATGGTGTTTCTAGAATCATAACACCACTATGGAACAAAACATAAATCCCATGGCTCTATACGGTTTCCAAATATATGAAATAATGTGATTCACCTACATCTAATAAGGTGGAAATTATAGTAGATGACACTAGAATAATACCTCAAATATTATATTGACTAACACTGTAATACTTTGGTATAGACTACACTAAATAGATATGGTCTGATTCCCAACCATGTATTTTACCATAACGAACTAGAGTGGGTATGCACTACTGGACCTACATATCTAATCCCCAGATACCTCATCCATGTCCTCATCATCTTCTTGTATAGCTAGTAGTACTCCAAATACATTCTTGGAGAGGTTCAGATTATCCTTCTCATGAATGTAGAGCTCTTACAGATCCTATCCCACTTTGAATAGATGGATATATCCTATAACATTTCTATAGATACCCCAATCTATAGCATAATCGACACTTGATCAGGTCTTTTGGACATTGGGACCCTTATGCCCCAGAATCCAGCACTGGTAAAAAACCACATAACTATCTATGGGTGTCACCTCGCTTCCTCTGCTCATGTGCATAGTCTCAAAGTGTCTCTTAAAACCACTAGTTAAACCCCTACACTATTTAGGTTCTGAACCACCTTGTTTCACACTGTCTTCTTCCATTAGATTTCACTCAAAAATAATATCTTTTTCACTACATCATGTCAGGAGGTCAATCAGAAAATATTTACCTTAGAATGAATGAGATGTCTTATACCATCCTTAAGTCGTATCACATTCGATGGCCCATCAGCAGTATGGATATGAGTAATGAGCTAATGCCCTATAAAATGAGTTGAATAGTCCATAATTTTCAGATAACCCTAATAAAGATTCATGTATTCCCAGGAACAATCATCCCTCTTGGTCTCAGGAAAGAAATAATCAATGAAGATGACTTGAAATCTATCCAAGTCACTTCTCAATAATGACCTGCGTAGTTCAGAATATCCCACCATCGCTTTACCGATCATCAAAGTCTATATGTATCAAATTTGAATATTTTTTCAAGAGTTGTATCTTGATGATTTAATATATATATATATAACCATCACTATCCATATCTATTGAGCCTATGGTCTACCATCCCCCAAAAACAAAGGTGGATTCTATAGTAGAAACTCCCTTGCAAGCTCTCCAATATAAGGTGCAGAGCATGGTAGTCCCTATACATACTACATCAGCTGTAGAAAAGATCAATGAAATTTGAAATGATCACACACATTTGGAATAAGAAGTGGTTCTATAGTAGGAACTACTGGAGGTGTCGATTGTGGCTTAGGGCCCACCATCTCCGGAGCATGTTCATCACTACCCTCCTGGTTGATGACAAGAGGAGGTCATGGTGAAATTTATCTAAAAATTTCAAATAGACACAAAAGATAAAATTGTATTATAGAATAATCCACATAAATAAGAATAAAATAGTTTAAAGTCCTTTTTATGAAATAGTCAGAAACCTCTTCCATATTAAAGAGGAAGGTATGTGTGATGGGAGCATTTTTGTAGAACATAAGAGATGCTACATAATCCCAAATACTAATGTTGGGATTGGGATGGGATCTATGATTTAAATTTCAATTTCATTTTCATTTTAAAATTATGATTATAATTTTTTTATTTAAATGGTTGAACCTTTTGGCTCACAATTTCTGATTCATAAGGGCCCATACACTTTATGAACCAAAATATGATGCCCACTTCTTCCATACTATTACACATTCCAGTCCATGTGAGCACTGGTCCACGACTGAACATTCTGTAGTTGACTGCTTATGATGCCTTTTATAGCCTATGCTAGAAAATACTCTAAGGATACCACAATCACTCTATGTATCAATTATTTTTGTAAAAACCAAAATAAA
This sequence comes from Viscum album, assembly GCA_963277665.1. Lineage (NCBI taxonomy): Eukaryota > Viridiplantae > Streptophyta > Magnoliopsida > Santalales > Viscaceae > Viscum > Viscum album. The sequence goes on along the minus strand of OY728127.1, from coordinate 65,740,185 downwards.
ATGTTTCCCTATCGACATTTATATCATAGATTCACATACAATAATGTCATGTAGTCAACACACCCATAGAAGTTGAAGGAAATACAAGAAAAATGCTATAATATGGAATTATATATATATATATCATGTGAATTTATAATAAGATGTATAAAATGATTCAATATCAATCCTTCCTTTCCCACATCTCATCAGACCAATGATAAAGTGAAATCCCCAATCATAATAACAATAATTACCAACATATATCATGTGTTTCATCCAATGCTGAAAAGATATCAACTGTAATATGAAAAAAAAGGAAGTACAACAATTACTTAATACAGTTTGAAATTTATTACCATGAATGAGGGTTATATAATCATAAGGAAATATTATTACCATGTCCCATTGTGTTCCTAATCATCAGTCTATAGGCCCAAAATAGCAAGGTAATAAAAGAATCTGTTAGTTCCACTTTGTGACCTCCCGGACCCAGGTTCCACTCAGAGGTTCCCAAATCCAGGTTGGCCACATGGACTCATGAGAACCTACTCATAAAATAAAGGTTACCAACTAGTAGTGGGGGCCTTGGGAGGATCCATTGAGAGGCTATTCCCCAGGCCAGTTTATCACTATTACATAATCCATAGTCATCTAAATAACGAAATCATATAAATAATTGAAATGCTAGTGAAATCGTGAATGAACTTCTGGACAAGTAACTCACCATAGAGAAAGTATGATGAAAATTTCCATCAACTAAATAATAATCAAAAGCATAAAATTAAATCCTATACAAAACATGATGATGTCATGTTTCTATAAATTAGGAATAGATGTATATGTGGAAACAAGTAGTCAAGCAGTACATGATATACAAATCAAAAGAAAAGGCCAAAATATATCAATGTGTCTTGAGATCCAGCAAGGTAATACACTACCAATAATTGATCCTAAGTCACACAATAATTTTTGTATCTGTAAGCGTATACTTCCCCTTATATATGCTTGAAGGCATATTATCTTCCTGATTGTAATCAACTGGCTAAATTGGGTATGAGATAAACTCATTTAGAAACCACCAACGATGTCTATAAATATCTATTACATGTACATAACATGGAATTATAAATATATAATAATTAAAGTGTTAATAATAATTGTAAATGGGTCGGTTATGGTCTCTAAAGGAAACCTACAAAGACACTACCTACTTCGGCCCATGTCAAAATATCTCTGAATAAGTCTCTATGGATGCAATGCCCGATATCATTTTTTATATGGGACACCATGCTCAGTATCACAATATAGGTTCTCCATACCTAGTACCACAATATAGGGACATCATTCCGGATATCAAGCTGTAGGGTCCCCATGCCTAGTATCACAGTATAGGGAGACAATGTATAATATCATAGTTTAGGTTCACTATGCCTAGTATCACAAGAATAGTAATGCCCGGCCCAGTATCACGGCATAGGGACTCTATTCCTAGTTTCATAATATATGGATACCTTTATCATATCACATATATATAAGGGATTCCATGCCCATGTCAACTTTATTTAAGGGATGTCACTCCCATTCATTTTTAATTATCAATAGTTTCCATGTCCAAAAATATATAACATGCCCAAGGTTCTTCATGAATATTTATTATAATGATTTAGGGTCACCATGACCATTATAATTCATAATTTAATCAAAATTAAAATATACTTTTAAAATATTAAACTTTTTTATAATAAGGGCTCAACCATTGTCTATTGGCCAGCTATCATGGTATTATGCTATGCCTCCAAATTTTAAAATGAAAGCATTTTATTTGATTGCATGTATGAAACAAAAAACCAATAACAAAGTTGAATATAATATCTCAAGAAATTAACATATATTTACTATTTATAATAAATTCATTTTATGATATATCTTTCACTGAATGCGAATCCAGGTTAGCTTGTGCTACAGACAATAAAGACTTTATTCAATTTATTGTGTCATACACATGACCGAGTTTTACTGAACAAGAATATATTAATAAAACACTATTATTTATTTTAATAAGATATAAAAAACCATTGAATAAGAATTTAAAATTTTCATAAACTTATATATAAAAATATATCATTGAATCCATTGATTAAAAATTAATTATAAATGAATATAAGAAACAATGGAATATAAAAGAAATATTTCTATTTTTATGCACCCAAGGGAGTGTTGTCTTAGTAAATTAAATTAATTATAATTAGAAAATGATATTAATAAAATATATGTGTTATATATTCAAGAAAATATTTTTTTACATATATATAATAAATTATATTATCATGGATAAGAATAAATCTAATTTTATGCTAAAAATTATATTCTTCTAAAACTGAAAATATGATGCCTTTTAATGGAGAACTTATTTTGAATCCATTTTTTGGAAAATTTATAAATTTTATATTTCAAATTAAACATAATTTTTCATATAAAAATATCATTTTTTTAGGGTGAATATTTGATATTTTTCAACGATGTTTAATTTTTTGATGAATTGTGAAAAACATTGAATTTTAATTGTAAATTTTTTTTTGACTAATTTATTTATATTGTTTAATTATAATTTTTATTGATTATAATGTTTAATTTGATCAATTAAACATCAATTAATACAATTTATGTCATTATAATAACTTTCACTATTAAATTGAGTACAAAATCATTGTAATCTTTGGAACAATTTTCTTTAAAAACCATTTTTTCATCCTTTCTGTGGGAATAAATTTAAATAATTTTCTACCAATTCTGGGATTGGAATTTTAAAAAATATTATCCATATTTGGAATCATAATAATTTATATTTTATAATAATTTAATTTTAGTTTTTTTCGAAAAATATTTGCGAAAGTGATTGAAATCAATTATAATGATTAAGAGGAAATTTATCTTAAGAGGGGACTAATATTTAATATTATGGTGTAAAGTGACATAGAAACTTGTAAAAAAGACATTTTATGTCCAAATTTCTTCCCTATTATTCAATTTACTTGGTAAAAACATAGTTGAATTTCACTTTTCATAAATTTTCATGAATATCGCTCTGTCTCCATTATAAAAAGGCACTCACCCCTTCCACATCCTCACACATATCAAGAAACTTTGGCTCAACAAAAATATAAAAAAATTGCTCATAAATATACTTAACGTAATCCTAGAAACCTCTAATTTTGATTAAATAAATCCAAGGATTCCATTTCATGAAAACCAAAATAAGTTACCTGAATAATAGGTAACATACTTCCTCAAGATCTTTTGTTTTACTTTCATTCTCAACTCCTAAAATCCTCTAATTCATGATTAAATAAAAAAATAAGTATCCTGAATATAAATAGATATTTTTATTATAATTTCGTGAAAAACACATACACACACCTCTATAAAATTTGTAACTATATTTCCATTCATGTATGATGAACTACCACCTCGTGAAATGATGATTAGTGGATTTTTCCTTTACCACCTCTCATTGTTGGGAATTATGATACCACACCATTTATATATGATATATAAAATAATAATAGATTCTTAATGATTATTTAATTTATATAAAACACATACCATTATTCTTTCCATTTTTTGGAATATGATAACATCATGTGTGGAAGTGTGGAATACTGCCTCCTCAAGGCGATGTGATTTGTTCATGCTACAAATTGAATATAAAGAGGATGGTTTCAATAAATATATGAAATGTAACTTACATATTTATGATAATATAATTATAATATACATATAAATAATTTATTTTTCATTTTTTTAAATATGGTAAATAATTGAAAGCAGCATTCAAGCATATATATCACCTATCATCTCCATGAATAATGAATTTTATTTCCTATAACAAAATTTTATGGATTATTTTAAATACATATATATTGGATATATTATATAATTAAATAATTTTTTACATTCTATAGATGATTAAATAATGATCTAATTAATAAAAACAACAAATAACAAGTCAAAACATACTTGAAAAACAAGGCAATTAACACATGAAATTGTAAAAATAATGAATGATTATTAACAAATGGGCACTAAGATATTATAAAAAGATAATAAATTATATTATAAACATGAGTATGGTTGTCTTATAAGTTATTAAATTTTTTTATTAATATTATATAGGAGGTTAAATGATTTTCTCCCAAAAGGAAATACAAGGTGACTGGTTCTTGTCTCGCTTTTCATTCCATTGGGTATATGGCATTTTCACAACTTAATTATTTTGTGTAGTGTATCTACTTCAAATTTTGATATATTATATCATAAATTATTTTATATTCCTTGTATTTTGAGCATAAAATTATAATTTTTAATATAAGGGTGTTTTAATTAATTGTTACTAGGTGGGAAATAATTTCATAACCCAATTTATTTTCGTTGGATTATATTACTTCATCATTATTGTTAATATTATAAGATTATTTGTGTAATAAATTTTTACTAACAACTGTTTTATATCCAATTTATTTATGTTTATTTATATTTGACACACAATATATATTTATTAATTTATTTTCATGTCAATGTTACGGTCTCTTTACGGATTTACTATACAATATAATTTTATTCATGATTGTTTATAATTAAATTTACATCTGAAGAAATTATTAGACTATTATATTGTGAAATCTTTAATTTTATACACCTCTAGTTATTAATAAAATTTTTAATTTAATGTTATTATTTTTCCATTCAATTGTACTCAAAACGCTTTATAATTTTTTTAAGAAAAACCAACTTCATTTGTCTCTTTCATCAGAGAACTTGTTTTTCCCTAAAAACCCAGTTTTCAAAAAAGGTTTCAAAATTGTTTTTCTCATCTCCAAAAATAATTTATTTACTAATGTTTTCCCTTTTTTCCCTTAAAAATATTTTCAAAGAATTCATCTTCCCTATTTTTTAATTAGACACTTTTCTAACAATTTTTTCCATGAAAAAGGAATGTTCTTTTTACCTTGTACGACATGTATAGATTTACCCTCTATTATTCATTTGAAGCTTACTTTGAAATATTAAAAGGTTAATTTTTTTAATATATTTTTTTCAAATATTTATTTTCACAGAAAATATTTTTCAAAAGGTTTTTCAAAATAAAATGATATTTTCCTCAATAATAATTTTTATTTTTTTATTTCATCAATGAAAACAACACTTATTCTTACTTCAATGGGTATTTATTGTATTAATACCATCATTATTTTTCCTTAGATGGTTTTTGATTTATTTTTTCAATTTTATTATTGACATTAAATTCCTTGATTTCTTTATTATTCCCCTTGAAATATTTAATTTCAAGTGATCATTGATCATTATGTTTCCCCTAAATATCTATATAATTTATCATGGATACGATTAAATAATACAACTTATATCATTTTTACATATGGTGTGTACTTGAAATCTATTTTATTAGTGGAAGAAATATTTATAAATCATCATATTATACTCCTTACATATATTTGATATAGAACATAGCTAAATTAATTATTTGATATATGAGGAATGCTTTGGAAATGTCTGACAATGGTTGGGAATGGTCATATATAGCCCCTTGATGAATCTGTAGTATCATAGAAGGAATTAGTTATCTAGAATAAGCTCATGGGTTTTCAACCTATATGTTATAAACCATCATATGATTGAAATTGATGGTAAACGTACCATGTACCTAGGAAACATGGCATCCAATAATGAAGCATTTCCCTCGTTTAGACTCGAGTACTATTTATCCACTCATTTTTTCTTTAACATACCTATAAATGAATGTAATTTTGTGTTTACTGATTAAAGAAAATGTGTTTTCTATTATTTACCATGACATATTTTTTATCCACTTTCTTTTCAATTTATTAATTATATTTTATATGTCTTCAGTTATTACTATTCTATATTGACTATTCTCATTGATTCATTATTTATTCCTCTATACTTACCCCAACCAGTCATTTGAGATCATCCATATTTTTTCCTTTCCCTAGGATTCCGTGAAGTGAAATAAGAATGATATGAAAGGATATCATAGAGGGAATAAATATATCCTTGAAAGAATAAAAAATTATGTTATAATTAGTGTATTCATTTATAATACAATACTCGTGTATGTATTTGGTTTTCCAAGTCTACAAAACTCTTTATCCCTTTAGGATTTTATTCCACGTAATCCTACCAATGTAACAATAATAGAAACATTATCCTGCCTTTGGGGGTCATTACATTACTTTTCATATCATAAGAATTTTAGTAGTATCCTTGGGAACTATATTTAAGAAACATAGTCTAGAAAAACATAACCCTAGGATATAATTTTATGATAAACATATAATAACATCCCATAATTTATGTAAATTAGATATTATGTTCGTAGTCCTAGAAATAAATACATGTCTGGATACATCACATGGAATTGGTTCTGGAAAAGATGTACCTAGGGGAAACAACAAAGAAAAGGTTCGTCTATCCAAATAAGATCATAAACTCATAAATGAAAACGGGCCTTACTTTTGACCTAGTTGGGCACCCCTAAGGGATATTATTAGGATGATTCACACTTTTCTTTACAAGCATTATTGTGGATTTGAATAGATAATGAAAATGAATGTCCTTAGTTAAATTGAAGGATTATTATATTTAAAATAAGGTTCCATGATTTAGACATACTAAGATTGATTATATTGGTTTTCTAATATGATATTTGATTCACAAAAGTTGGTTTTTGGTTTTAGGAAATTCCCTAATTTATATGATAAACTCTAGACCATGTAAGGACCAATTTGGAAATAAATGGATGATGTATTTTTGTATAGTGTTTGTATTAAAAACCATAGTTAAAAGGATATTTTGTGATTAAAAAAATTTAATGTATTTACATCATATTTATTTTATAAATTTTATTTATATGGGTTTAGAAAAGAAAAAAATGTATTCTAGGTGAAAACCCATCATGTCTGGAAAGGATGTGGGACTTGAACCCATGACCAAAGGACAATAAAGGATTAATGACAACAACTGTCCTACATGATGTTTTGGTTAATGTGTAATTTTTTTAGTTGATAAATTTCATGAATAAATATTTATAGTAAACTGGTAGTGTTAATTTTATGATTTATGGATTAATTTATTAACTATATTGAACTTTGGAGAATATTTTGAGATAAATAGTTAGAATTCTTAATTTTTATGGGCCTTAATATCTTTTAAAGTTATATTTTTGTGCTTAAGATATAGATATTCATTTTTGATATTCATTTTTTTGAAAAAATGGATGGATTTGAAATTAATCAAACCAAACCGAAGGGATGAAATTTTTTTATAGAAATATATCATTTTTGTTGGGAAATATGATCTCAAAGTCTCTTTCTTTAGAACGATGAAAAGTTACAAGATTCTGAACGAAGTCATTTTAGATCTCTCAAGAACAATGATTAGGGACATATCGAAAGGAATAATACTAAATCATATCTATCCCTATTCAGAAATTCTCTTTTTTACAAGCCCATTAGTATGATAATTGGCTTCCAAATTGGAATGAGTGATTATGTAGCTCACTGAAGAGGTTATATCAATAAATTATCCCCATTTTTCTGTTAGATTTCACGGGAGATGAATTGTTCATATCTTGATGGCATGAACAATAATAGATGAGTCACATTCATGTTTAATGAAAGTATTCCTCAATATTAAGAAATATATCTTCAAAATTGATTTCCTAACAACATAATTTTTTCATCCGATAGTCTTTTAAATCATCATAGATTTATGGCTTGAGGTCATAATATTTCCATCGGTAATTCACTTTTTTTTATTGATGAACTCAATTACCTCTATATTTATTTATGATCTTCCTTCATTTACATATCTTTACTTTCCAAAAATGATGTACTACTAAGAGACCTAGTTATATGTTTATCCATGTAACTATTGTAATTCCCATTCTGTATTTTTTATAGGACAACCTTTGGAAAATGTTCAATTTAAAAACAGAAAATATTAGAACATTTATTACCAATGTCAAGTTTAAATTTTGAGGATTCAATTTATTTAAATTGGGTAGAAATATAACAACCTGAAATTTTAAAAAAGAACATTGTTTTTGATAGAGTGTATGACATGTGACAGAAAGTGCATAAGAGAATATAATAGTTTTTGAATTTATGATATACTAAATCTTAAAAAAATCAATCTATGATATAAATTTCAACACAAGTGATACATTGACAGAATCCTTCACACACAATAATTAATTTCTTCGATGGCCTCCATTACATGCTAGAAAGTGTTTCAGAAAACGACAATATATTAATAAAATATTTTTATTTTCTTTAATAAGATATAACCTAGCTGATAAATTATCAGTTATTTATAGTATTAACATAATTAAGAAAATATATGGTTGAATTAATTGGTAACAAATTAATTATAAATTAATATAAGAACGAATTTATTAAAAAATAAATTTTTCTATTTTTATGATCTCAAAGGAGGGTTATCATGGAAAATTAAATTAATTACAATTAATGAATGATATTAGTAGGAAATATATGTTATATTTTTACTAAAATTATTTTAACATTCAACCTCTATATTTTATTATCATAAGATAAGACAAAATCCAATTTTAGGTTTAGAAATTCTATTTTTCTATAAAGTAATTTTTTCTCCTTTTAATGTAGAACTTATTTTAAATACAATTTTTGGAAATTTTATAATAATATATGTAAAAATAAAATTCATTTCTGAAATAGAACAATTAATTTTTGGTTATGGGGAATTTTTGGTATTTTTTGGTCTAGTTTCATTTGTTGATAAATAGTGAAAAATACTGAGTTTTAATTCAAAACTGCAATCTCGTCTAATTTATTTATAAGGTTAAATTTTATTTTTGGATTATTTATTATTTTTATTTAGATTAATTATAAATTATTTAATCCAATTTTGGTAATTGGTATCAGTTTAAAATTAAAATTTAATACAAAAACAAAGAAATATTTTCAACATTTTTTGAAACATGTTTTTTTGTCCCATCTACAAGATTAAATTTTAAATAATTTCATCCATTTTTTTTGATTTGAATTTCAAAAAATGGACTCCGAATTTTCAATAAGAATAATTTATAATTTTTATTAATTTAAACTTTGTTTTTTGACCAAAATAATTTTTTAATATTATTTAAATTAATTAAATTGATTAAGAGAAAAATTAGCTAAACAAAGGACTAAAACATAAACATAAGGGAAAAATGACCTATAAACTTATTAAAAAGAAAGTTGATGTTCATATTTTTAACCTATACTAATGTTTACTGAATTGAGACCATTATTAGAGCCACATGAAGTTTTAAAATCATTGGTGGAATTCCATTTTCCAAAATTAAAATGAATGTCACTCCTCCTCCACTAAAAAAGGAACTCACCCCTCACACTTCCTCACACCTCTAAATCCACTTTAGATTGAAAAAAGTATTCCCAAATAGCTCATAAAAACATATAAAATCATCATTGAATCCCTATCAGGGGTATAAAAAATCCATGGATTCCCACTAGTGCAAACCAAAAGAATTTTCCTGAATAAGATACAATGTCATTCCTCAACCTCTTTTGTTTTATTTTCATTATCCAACCCCTAAAATATTATCATTTCCTTATTAGATAATAAAATAAGTGTCTTAAATATAATTATATTCTTTTAATCTAATATTTTTACCTATACCTTTATAGACTTATATCTAATGGTAACGAACCTACAGTTTTTGTATGGTGAACTACCGCCACGTGAAACAATGATTATTCTGTTTTTTCCTTTAACACCTCTCATAGTTGGAAATGAAAATGTACAAAATATTTTTATATCATAAATATTATTTTTATTAATTAATTATGATTATTTAATTCATATATACCACATAAATTTATTCTTTAAATTTTTTGGGAATACGACAACATCATTTGTGGAAATGTGCACTACCGCCTCCTTAAAGAAATGTGATTCGTTCACGCTATACATTGAATTTATAAATTTTGTTTTTAATACAAATATTTATCATATATGACATATATATTATAATATAGCTATAATATAAATATATATCATTTAATTTTCTTTATTTTTAATATGGAAACGATACTAAAGTAGTGTTTCTACGTATGTACTACCTATCGTCTCCATGAACGGTTCATTTCATTTCCAATCTATAAATTTTATAGATTATTCTAAATAAATATATACTCTATATATAGGATACATTAATCATCTTTTACATTATGTATATGATTAAATTTTTATATAATTAAATATAAAATCAAGTAAAAAGTCAAAACATACTCGACATTCCAGGTAACTAACACCCAAAATAGAGAAAATAATGAAGGATTATTAACAAACAAGTAATAAGATATGATAAAAAGATAATATATTATATTATAAATATGATTATGATTATTGTATAATGTATTAACATGTTTGAAACCTATATAAAGTATGTTAAAGAATGTTCCCCCGAAAGAAAAATCTAGGTAAGAGATTCTTGTCTCTCTTTTATTTCTATGGGACATATGCTATTTTCAAAATTTAATTATTTTGTGTGGAATATATAAATAACCTATTGATATATTATATCATGAATTATTTTATATTTTCGTTATTTTGAGTTTAAATTTAAGTTATTTCTTCTTAGTGTATTTTAATTAAGCAATACTAAGTGGAATAGAATTTCATAACCCAATTTCTGTTCATTAGGTTATATTACTTCCTAACTGTCCTTAATATTTTTAGATTATGTGTGTAATATATTTTGAAAATATATTTTGGTATTTGAATTTAGTTATGTGGATTTAAAATTGACACACATATAAAATTAATTCATTTATTCTCACATTAATGTTATGGTCTTTTCAAGGATTTACTTCACATTATCAATTTGTTTGGGATTGTTCATACTTGAATTTCCAAAAAATAAAATTATTGGATCATTGTTTTGTAAACCCTTTAAGTTTATAATCCATTGGTTAGTAGTGATTTTTTTCAAGTTATAGTACCATATTTTTATTCAATGGTATGCAAAATTATTTAGAAAATGTTTTTAAGAATACCAGACTTCATTTATCCCTTTGATTGGAGAACATGTTTTCTTCTAGAAACCCAATTTTATAAAAATGTTTTGAAAAATTGTTTTACCCTTTAAATTTTTTTATTAAATATATTTTTACCATTTTTATTTGATAAAAATTTTCAAATTAATCTTCTTGTCTCTTTCAAATCAAGGTACATTTCTTACCATTTTACCCTAAAAATTTAATGTTCTTTTTAACCTTGTAACGTAAGTATAGATTTACCTTCCATTATTCCTTCAAATCCTTATTTTCATTTTTAAATAATACTTTTTTTTCAATTTAATTGTGTTTTTAAAATTTTATTTTCAAAGAAAAGGTTTTTTCATAAGTTTTTTAGAACAAAATGATATTTTACTGAAGAATTCATTGAATGTTATTAATCTATTTCATCAATGACAATAACCCGTATTATTACTCAAATGGTTATATGTTGCATTAATAACATCTTTATTCATCCTATATATAGTTTTTTATTTACTTAGCAAAGGCTTTTATTAACATTTACTTAATTTATTCTTTTGTTAGCCCCTTGAAATATTCAGTTTCTAGTGATCATTGAGAATTTTGTTTCCCCCAAATATCTATATCACTTTTCCAGGATATGATTATTTCCTAAACTATATAATTTTTTTACATATGTTGTTTACATGAAACTTATTTAGTTTACAATGGATGTATTGATAAATTTTCACCCTCTCATATCTATAGATTTTTGAAAATTCAAGTTGATAAATTGATTATTTGATATATATGTGGAATGATTTGGACATGTATGACATGGGTGGGGTCCATTAATAGATAACCCCCCAATGCATGTGTATTATTATGGGATGAATGAGTTGTCTATCCTGAGATAATATTTTTTCACTCGGTATTTTATATACCATCATGTGAATGTTCTTGGATATAAGGGTTACGTGTACCTAGGAAACATGGCATCAAATAGTTAAGTGTTTCCCTTATTTCGACATTGTTACAATTTATCCATGATATTTTTCATTTATGTATCTATGGATGAATTTAATTTTATGTTTTTCAATTAAATGGAATGTGTTTTTTATATGTTACCTTTTCGTATTGATCACGCCTTATCCAATAATTTTAAACGGCATGTTTTTTTAGTTTTTTACCTTTCCATTTTTTCTATCCACTTCCTTATTATAAAAAAGAATTAAAAGGAATATTTATTTAGTTATTACTTTTCTATATTCACTATTTCCATTTATTCATTATTTATTCCATTATAATTATCCGTAATGATAATTTTAGCTTACCCATATATTATTTCCATCCCCTATGATTCTATGATGTTTACTAAGAAAGATATATAAGGATATAGTAGATGGAATAGTTTCATCCTAAAAAGAAAAAAATTTATGTTATAATTTTGGAATTAATTTTTAATAAAAGACTCACGTATATATATAGTTCACCTAAACTACTAAACTTTTCAATCCATCAGTATTTGATTCCTTGTATCCTTGCCAATGTAATGGTAGTAGACACTAGCTTTGGTCTTCTGGGGTCGGGTTGCTACATCATACCACCCATATTGACCTAAATTAATTATAATTGATTAGGTTGTAAAACATTATATTCCACTAAATTAATCCATTATAGTTATAATACCATCATTTAGAAGTAAATCCAGACAAGCTAATAAGGTTTTTGGCAATATCTCATTAGAGGACAATTACGCATATAGATGGTACACCAAAATGAATGGATCAATTTGTGGCAGATGAACGCAATATGAATTGGTTTCCAACAATTCATTAGGCCCTAAGAAGGATAAACAATTCCTGAAATATTAAATTTAGGAGAAGTACATAGTGAAACCCGCATGCGGCTTATATCCTATAATAGAAAAAATCAAGTTTTGAAGTGATAAATACTTGACCACCATCCTCGAGGCTATAAAATCGCTTTATCCCGTATCATCCTTTAGTTTGGCCTAGTTTGGGAGAAGTTGGAAGAATATATAAAAACCTTGAAAATAAGTAATATAATCCAACATCAAAATATCTATTTTTACGAGAACAAAAACTATGAATGAATCAAGATGAATAATGTATATACTGATGAACATCCAATATGATGAAGGATGATTGAATAAAATTCAAAAAATAATGGGCTTAAAAACTAAGGAAGAGTGATTTTTAAGATCAAAAAGACATTGTAAGTTCTCTCAAGTCTCCTATAATAGGAAAAGGGGGATATGTGCTATTTTTATAAATCATTAAGAGATTTTTATTGGAAATTTGACCTAACAATATCTAGGGTGCACAGGTTGGACATATGGTTGGCCAAACCATATTACAATAGTGTTGGGATCAATGTTTACTGATGGTACCTATATGGTAAGGATGAATAGTCAGATAAAGAAGAAACCAACCATAAAAATAGCTAACATACATTTTAATGAGATACTAACATTGGAATGTAGCCTTGGGTGTATAGCTTGGGTAACATGTTCTCCCTACTTGTCCGTCTCTCCAAACCCCACATAGTTAGGAGAGACCATACGGCCTAGGTCACACGGCATGTAGTAAACATAGGGAATAATAATTTTCCCCATCATGCAGTGTTTCGAGCTCAAAATTATCCCTATAAACCCTTGAAAGAAACATGAACTCGTTAAGTATCTATATTTGGGCCATAAAATGAATTAGACTAGATTTAAAAGGATCTGTACCTGATAGAAAAAATAGGGTTCTTATAATGAAAATAACATTAAAATATATATGTATATATAAGATAATGAGTTAATTGTATCATCATCTTTTAAAATTTATATATGTATGTATAGGGAAAAATAAATCAAAATGTTCATTTAGGGGTGTTGCCTCTTCTTCAGACAACATATTTTTATTTTGTGCCAAAAGGCTTCATCAGATGTCTTTATAAACAACATAAGGCTTATAGAATGGGAGTAGGTAAGAAAGGAAGTTATTTTTGAATGTATTAGAAGAAATATGGGTTTTATATGTGTGAATAGTAGATGAAAAAGGGTGACCATTTAAAATTTTGGTGAGCGACAAACCTGTAATTTTCAAAATGAAAAGGTGTATCCTTTTTTCATCATTCCAAAAGGATCCAAAGTGGAAAATTCAAAATACTATAAGGGTTAAAGTTTAAATATGTTCATAAAATGGGTTTTTATCTTTTCTGGGATCACTTTTAACCATAACTATTTTAGACTGACTCCTAATAAATAAATTTTTCCCATAACTATAGTAAATAATATTTACTCTTATTACTTCATTATTGTCAAATATTTTATTGACATTATTAGATAATATAAATTATTATGATTCCAAATATGGAATCCATTATTCAAAATTCCACTCATATAATGGTAAAACTTTACTATAAAATAAAACACAAATACTTGATGAGAATGAAGTTTTCCAAAGATAAATTGGTCAAAAGTTTAAAAAGTGTTTATATAAATATTCAATATTAAAATTATTCCAATTATATTTTTTTGAATAATAGATATATAACTGAAGTAACATTACTTTTTGACACATTTATGTATAAAATAATCATATATATTCTTTAAATGAAAATGGTTGTATTTAATTAAAAACTATATTTTTTCACTATTTATAGAAAAATAAATCTTTTTAAAAAATCCAAATAATTAAACCTAATTAAATATTTTCATGAGGATTTCAAATATATAGTCTAATTTATCCAATAATTTTTCTAAATGAGCCAAAAATTTATTATATTATTTTTCACAAAAAGAAAATAAATATCTTTTTTAGAAAGTATTGTTTTCAGACCATATAAAGACTTCTAAAAATGATGTGATTTTTTAAAAATATGTTTTATTTATATAATATGATAATACATAATAGTTAATAAATATGTATTACTATTATTACCTCTATGATTAATAAGTTTTTTTTTAAAATAACATTTAAATGATAATATAAATATTATATCGTGATTTGTTAAAACTCGGTGTTGCATGTAACAGAAGCTAATATCTATGTTGTGTGTCACACAAGCTATAAAAAACATTAATTTATTAAAAATGATAATAATTCATAAAGAATACATATGATACACTTTTACCCCTTAAAATAAAGTTCTCCCTAAAAATGATCACTCTCTTACAAAATAATGGGGAAGCCTCTACATCATCATTTCATTAGGATCCCACATAGCTTATTTAAACTTGTGGGCTGATAATAAACCATTAACCAAGTTAGTGGACTTATTTAATATAAATTTTTTTCATGATATATAATATCCATTAGTTCTTCCCCATAAGAAATATTTTTATCTATTACAATGACCTCTGAGTTTAGTACATGTGAATAGTTAGGTATGTACTTACTCAAGAGAGATACAATGAACACATCATGGACTCTAAGGATATTTTGTAGAAGTTAAAATCAATAGGCTAATATCCTGATATGATTTTTGAATTTCAATGTGATAAATATACTTAGGTTATTTTGTCCCTTTTTTCTCGATATATTTACCTTTTTCAATAGAGAAATTATTAGAAACATCTTTTGACAAACTCAAAATTCTAGATCATCTGGTGACTATTAGAAACATTTTTCTACTAACTCTAACCTTCATTAATGTAATACTAAATTTATATAACGTTATCTAAAAATTCCATTACTATATTGCATCCCTATATATTTATTTCTCTCTTTTAATTCCATCACATTGGAGTTGTACATTTTTTTATATAAATTACTTCCTAAGAAACCATCTAAATGATCTAGTGAAAGATATTGTTGTATAAGAACCCAAATAGATAAAGGTATTTATCCCCAAAACCTTTTAAATCCATATAAAGAGTTCTCAACATATATTCTACTCTTAGGTTGAACATTATTCAGGGATTGATATATAGTGTTGAAACTAAATTATATATCTAGATCCCATTGAATAATTCTCCAAAACATTAAGGTTAATATCAGATCTTGATCAGGAATAATGGAATGCAGTAATTAATGAGACCTTACCACTTCCATAATGTATATCGTTGAATGATGATCCTAATAAAAATCATATTTGATTGTGATGAAGTGTTCTTACATTGCATGATAATAGATTCCCTATAGATGTTTTGGGAAGTACAACAGCTAAACCCTTGGTGATATTTTCCCATTTCAATTATGGAATGGTTAATGGATGTGAAAACCACTTAGAATTTGTATCTCAAACTTAACTTTCTATCGTACCAAGCACTAAAAAAACACTTCTATATATTTCGTATTTATATCCCACTAGAATTAATTGTTCAAATCTATATAAAATTTCTTACATCTATGATAAATAGAGAATAAAGAACAATAATATTCTTCTATGAAATCCTTCTTAAAATATATTATGGATGGAACACATGGATGGTTCATGAACCTCGTTAATTCATAATGATAAATGATAAAATAAGGTTCACTTATATCCTTATTTTTCAACTCTAAATCTTTATTATGAACCACATTAAAATTAACATAGATAGATGGATAAAAATTTATTTGTACAAGATAAGAATTCCCCCATTCCATTAGTATTTTCATATACTTTCTTTGAGAATCAAAAAATATTAGATATTTTCTAATCCTCGTCATGAATATGCTATCATGATCCTTTCAACTAATAGAATAATTCACCATGATTACATCCTATAATGGTAATTCATTCAGTAATAAAAATAATTAAACAGCTCTAACCCCCATCTTTGGATAATATTCAACTCATTCGGTGTTACTAAATTCACTAAATAATTTATATAATTAAATATATCACACATATCTCCATAATGATAATGCCTCCATATCATTAATTAAAAAATAACCAATGAAAACTACAAATCATATTTTGGATAAGTTTTTTAATAAACCTTCACATGTCACGAGGCATAACCTATAGCCATGTCATTCTTCATAAGAACACATATGAATCCCTTATTTGGTGTATCATTATATATTACAAACCCTTATCCACTGTGGTGTAATGTAACCACATGTTCACTGACTAATCTTACCTTTAGTTCTTAGAAATTATCATCATATTCATCTATCTAGATGAACGTGGATCCCTTAAAAGTTAACTTTGTGAGTGAATTCTGTAGTAAAGAGAAATTATCCACGAACTATCAATAATGTTTAGATAAACAAAAAACTACATATCTTAATCACCATGGTTGGTCTAGTCCAGCACTCAAAAGCCTCCATCTTTGATGTATCTACTTATATACACTATATTGTGATTCTATGACAAAAAAATGAATCCTTTTACAATATTACATTCCCTTTGAATAAATATGGATATCAAATTTAAATTCTACCATAAATTGATAAAGGTATTCTCTAAATAATCTATTAATTAAATCCCTAAAGATAGCATGGGTATTGGTATGACTGAATGGCATGAATATATATCCCTAGTGTCCATACCTTTTATGGAATTCAATCATTCATATATCATATTTCTTGACCCTCGATTGATGATATACAAAATGATGTTTAATATTATAAAAGTGTTGATCTATATGAATTTTATCAAATAGGCAGTAAATATAGGGTATAACATACTTTTTCTTGATCATGATCATTTTATACTCCTAATAATCAGTATATAGTCACATTGATACATTTTCTTTGTTAAAAAATAATAGGTTCACTTCAATGAGAGAAACTTGTCTGAATGCATACCTTTTCAAGGTTCTCTTTGAATTATTTTTTCAATTCTTTTAACTCAATAAGGAACAATCTATTGTGATTCTTTGAAATTAGTATGGCACAAACAATGAGTTTTATTGAGAAATAAATATCATATATTGGTGGAAGACAAGGTATAATTACAATGAAGACAACAACAAACTCCCATAGAATTGGTGTATCATCAATGTTGAGTTTCACAAAAACCATATAAGATAACCACCCACATTTAATATGAATCAAAACCCATTTATTTGATGTGATTTCCATAGGAAGATCATATTTTTTATCCCACAGATAGATATTCAATGGTCGGTTTATAATATCAAATATAATGTTCCTTCCTGAAGAATTGATGTGATATTTTTGTAGAGAAAACAAATATATCACTATGATAAAATAAAATTCAACCAGATGAATAATGACACGAGTTTTAGGAAGCTTATTATTATAAACATCAATATGTGAGGAATAGTATACATGATATGTGATAATCAAAATATAAGTGGGTTTAACATTTAATTAAAGACCTAATAATTTTGGTGTAATCTTAATAACTTTATTAAATCATTAATATATGAATGAAAGGATATATCCAGAGTCAAATAAGATATTAGCAGTTCTGTAATGGATGGTATATGTACTATTCACCATTTCATTATGACACCACTCTTCAAAAATAGTGATCTTGAAAGATCCTTAAATTTTTCCATGATTGAGAGGTTGCTGACAATGAAAATTATCCTTAACCTTTGGAATTGGGAACTAATTTTCATAATTCCCATACACCATGCATTTTAGACACTGGAGTTTGGGTGGTACATTCATCAGAGATTACTCTATCTTTACCTCATTTGCTAACTTCATAACATCACTATGGAATGTTATTTCCTAATGACCATACCTTAAAAACATAAAAAATTTAATTATCCCCTTAAAAATATTTCTTATATGTTTCTTCCTAGAATTTTGGAATAAATAATACATCACCTACTTCTCTGCATAGTTTTTTATATTTTCATTGGAATTAATTTTTTTTCTTTTTATAAAAACCATAATATTGATACATAACTCCAACCATTATTTTCACTTTGATAGAACATATAAAACTTTATTTATATATAATAAACTCTATTATGGACTACTAAATTTTTAGATATTGTTTTAAGCCACTAAATAGTCTATAAACATCACATCCAGGTTGAATGATAATACTAGAAGAGAACCTCATAAGTGTTGTAAAATTTTCATCATAGTTACCATCAAATTCATATTCAATTTCAACTATCTCAAGGAACTACTTCTCTATCATTGTAAAATGAATATGAGGAATGTAATTATTTAAAAATAAATTCTTGAACTCATACCAATCTGTAGATTAAATTTAATTTATTACCTTATATTACCAATGATAGTTCACAATGGATTTTCTTCTCCTTCCAAATGATAGATAGCTAAAATGATATCTTCCTGTTTTGAAAAATAGAGAATAAAAAATATATTTTCTTTGGTACTGATCCATTGAAAATCAACTAGAGGGTTAGTGGATCCATGTTTGGAAGGTTGATGTTTCCTAATGAAGGACTCAATAGAATGTTGTTACCCCCTTTTCTTATTTGGATGTTGAGAAAGATACAAGGATTAAGAAAGTTATGTGAGCATAGAAATAATTTTTTTATTCTATATAATATTTATTTTTTCCCTAATAAAAGTAATATCATTGAATTGTCTAATTCACTCGGTATTTTCAATGTTCATTTAGGTTCCATACATTGACTAAAAGTAAAAATAATAGGATATTCATCAATAATCATAGTGGTGAAAAACAAAAGCAAGAAAAATTACCGATAGGATATCTAAATCCTTACATTAAATTTTTAGTATAGGGAACATTATATTGATCCTAGTTCATTAATAATCATCATATATTTAAGTCACACAAGTTGGTTTATAAAAAGTGTGGTAATTTTAAATGAATATCCCTATGGAATGTCAATCCATATATGCAACATGGCTTGTTGTTGTGCTCCACGTGATTATCGAGTCCATCTCAGTGATTTTTTATCAGATTTACTAACCCTAGGTTCCTCAATTCCATATGAATTTACACTATAATATATATTTAGACTGATAAATTTTTTAGAAATAACTAACTATATCCATTACCAAATTTCTAGAAAAATATCATATACATTGACTCATCCTTATACTTATCTATAGACATTCCCTTATGGATATCACTAATGATTTCACATTATAGTTTAAAAAGTTTAACTAAACCTATATTATGATAAAACAATATTGACATAGTATTATTATATGTAGATATTATATCTTTTTTTGATGAACAATCATTACATTATACAATTAGATTCCATAGGATCATAATGGTATAGTTCTTTTGGGAACACTAAAACATAAACAACTGGTTCATATGTGAACTAAATCATCTCCCACTATGTTATTAAAAAATATTACCCTTCAAATAGATATCATACTTAATATATTTCCTTTTAACCAGTGGGAAGGAAACATAATAAAAAGTGAGCTCAGATTATTGGTAAGGGTAAAAATGGAGTAATGTAAGCATAACAAAAACATAAGTGTATGATAGTATGAGAATAAAATTTGAAAAACTTATCATGCATATAAAATATAAAAAAATGGTGTCATGGTATATATGATGGCATTTCAGAAGACATGAATCATAAGGGGACATAAATACATGATCCGTGGGATCATAATAATGACATTCGACATGGAACTGTGTAATACTCATAAAATTGAAAATCATTCCCATAGTAGTAATGGGTCACATCTAGTGGTATAATAGGGGGTTATTAATCCGAAAACCATCATAGTCATCAAGGTTCACATCCAAGACCATCATAAAAGTCAAAGTCCTTTATTATACCAGGTTCAATCTCCATATTTTTATTATTTACCCCATGAGATATAAATCATTACCTGCTACATTGGAGGGAGATACAGGTCTGCTTTTCATATACTAAAAATTACACATATGTATTCCATATGATTATAAAACATATATCACATCACAACCACTTAAATGAAAAGGGATTCATAAACATTTCATCAAGTCAGAACCAATGAAAAGGAAATTGGTTTTATAATAATCATGCCATCATAAGAATAAACTATTCAAATAATGAATAAGAACAATGTCCTTGTATCAAATCTCTATTATGTCATAGTTAACATTAAAGGATTTCATATCAGATGGAAAATGGTTTTGAATTATTATTTTAAAAAATTCTTGAGGAAAATATACTTTAAACATTGAAGAGTACTTTTATTTAAAAAATTAGAATTTATTTTATTTGAAAACAAACTAATATTATTATAAATTAGTCTTAAAATAAATGATTTTTCATGGTGATCTAGAATTAATTTCATTCTGTTCACATTAAAATGATGATTCTTTTTACATTTTTGGTAAAACCAAAATAGAGGGGGTTTAGAATACAAAATAGAGATTCATTTAAAAAAAATTAAAACATAAAAACTGGCTAAAAATATATTACATAATGCATTTTTATAACGCTAAAAATTGATTTTATTTCAAAAAGCATCATTTTAGAAGATAAATGATTTTTCATTCAAAGATTGAAATAAACTGTAGTTTTCATAAAAAACATTATTTTGAACTATTGAGTAAATAAATAGATGAAAATGAATGGAAACAATGTATTATATTGAAATAAACATGGAAATAAATTTCATGAGTTTCTTGAGAGATTAATCATAATATGTTATCATCTGAAGATTATTTATAGTAGTACAGATAAGCAATGTGATTATAACATAAATCCTTACATATTTTGTAAAACTATTTCATAATACCTATGAAGGAATAAAATTCAATGAAACTTAAAATAGAATTATAATAAATAAATTGAGGATACTACATGTCAAAGAGCCTACATACACAACTCATAAAAAAGAGGTTCATAATATAACATATGCCTCAAGGAAATAAAATTGAGGCAAAAATACCTTACCTTTTGTAATGAATTCATTCATACTATCAGAAAAACCTATGTAATATATATATATAAATATATTAAATATATTAATTATATATATATATATATATATATATATCATAACATACATTATTTACTTATAAACTTTTGTTACCTTTTTATTAACAATACCATGTTATTATCACGTTTCAGGCAATAACTACTTTTTTCATGTATATTTGATGTTTTTATATAATTTGGTACTATTAATTTGATAGTGGGTCCATTATATCATGAATTTAAAACATGATATTAATATAATATATATTCAGTATATATATTTTTTGATTAATATATAATATTTTGAGATAGAAAATGAAATGCATCATTCTGGGAGATGGTAGGTTTCATGTACAAGTGAGTGTTACATCCACTCACTTGAAGGACCGAATGAAAGAAAGTTAAATAACATATTTCCACTATAAATAATTTTTAGGTCATATATATCTCATATTTATAGTAAAATCATCCTCACTAACTTCTATTTAAAGCATAAATGAGTCATATCCCATCCTAATGTGATAGTCAACGATACAAACGAGCGACATTATCTTATTCCCATATAATATAAATTATAAAGGTATATGTGATATAGTAACTAAATAATTATAATAATATCATTAATAAACTATATAATCATTTCACTCAAAATTATATCAAGCTGTTAGATGTGGTCATTAAATGAGAATAATGTTGGTTCGTGAGGTGGTAGTCTTCCAAACACTTGAAAGATTACTTCGTATCCCACGTAATAGAAGAGGATAAGGATGTAATTAATTAAATTAACATAAAAAAATCTATTTATATTTTATATACTCAAGATAATTTTTTATCATTTTTTAATATGAATTAATGGAGGTGGAGGAATAAATAAAATAAAATGCTTGGTTAGGGGTGTTACCTATACTTCAGAAAAATTTTCTTTATATGAAATAAAAGTTATCTTAAGTTGGGTTTATAACCAAAATATGTCTTCTATGTTGGAAATAGATAATTAATTAAGTGATTTTATAGGCCATGGAAAAAATATTGGGGTTTTAACTGTGAACTGGAGGGGAGAAGTGGTTGCCTTTTATTAGTGAGGTGATTGGCACACTTGTAATTTTTGAAAAAAAGGTGTAAAAACATTTTTCTCAAGACACAAGGGAAAAAATGGATCATTATAGATACTAGAAGATATATTGTGTAAATACTTTTATAGAATTTGTGTTTGACAATTTTTTCGTTTTTAACACTTATCGTTTTTTTATCACCCCGGTAATATATTTTTACCTTAAACATGGTAAATAATTCTTTCTGGTTTTACAATTCATTATGATGAAAAATTATTTTAACCATATTAGAAAATTTATATTAATCTAATTATAAACATTTAATAAATTTTTATAAATTCAGTTCACATAATTGGAAAATTTTAAATTAAAATTAAACACATAGATGCACCAGAAAAGATGTTTTCTAAAGAGAAAATGTTCAAATATTTCAACAATTTTTATATCATTTTTTTAAAAGAATAAAATAAAATATATTGGATTTATTTATATATAATTGAACTAATATTAAATTTTAAACCATTTATAATAGAAAATAACACCATAAATTATTTAAATGAAAATACATTTCTTATAGAACTAGTATTTTTCACTAGTCACGAGAAATTTAATCCTTTTATAAAATTCTAAAATATTTTCCTAATATAATTTTTACATGATAACTTAAAAAAATAATTTAAACAAATTAATATTCGAAAAGTTTAAAAAAAACTAATTTGAATATCTATTATAAAAATAAATAAAGACCTTTTTTTAAAATACTATTTTTGAAGTATATAATATATTTTAAAAAAATTATTAATTTTTATATATTTATGTTACCTTTATATAAAAACATTATAATTAATATTTTAAAATTATTTATTACTATTTATATCTCTATGTTTAACATCTACGTTATAACAATCTTGTATAAATAATAATATTAAGAATATATTGTAGATTTTTAAAACATGTTGTTTCATGTAATGTAAGCTATAACAAATGTTTTATGTTTTTAATTTTATCAATGAAACTAAAATTACTGACAAAATTTATAATTCAAAAAAACACTGGGTGTTATAGTAATAGCTACTTCGAGTGGACACAATCAAACTTGTGACCACCAACAACTAACTAGTGGGACTAAATGATGTATAAGGATGATTATTCCCACCCAAACATAAGAGGAGGAAAACACATATTATCCTCCTTAATTATACCATGTGTCTAGAGTTCATCTTCCAATACCCTTGCCATATCACCTTGGTTTAGGTTATACCCGGAAGTTGTTTTCATTGAATTTTATTCTATGTTATCTCCTCCTCTAACTCTCATTAATCCTATTCTCCATTTTCTCTAATTTTACTTTCTTCTAGATTAGGGTTGGGAATTGATTTCACAGAAGCATGGTGGAATTTTCCAAATGTGTAGGTGATTTCATGTAACTAAGGAATAATATGTCTCGATAATTATTCCACATTTCTCCACATATTTTTTTTGTGAGGTATATTTATGTAATGATTTTTCAAATATTTTGTAAATTGTATTTTTGACATAAATTATATTACATTTATAATTTTTTATCGTCACATGATATTAATTGTCCTAAAAATGGCTTCAGGTGTCCAATGCTGTCCTTTTATAGGTTAATGCCACCATTTATATTGTGATAATGTCTCGATGGGGTTTCATAGATTATTATAAGTATAATTGAATTAATTATTTAATTAAAAAATTTATTTTAAATTATTTAATTAATTAAAAAATTTATGCTGAATTAATTAGTGTTTCCTTCCATGAGTTTGGGGTTCAGGTAATTGAGATGACCTTGGATGATCTTAAATGATGAAGGATAGGTAGGAAAAGCTATGATGGAACCATTGAACATTGGATTATATGGAGAAAACTTATGTAGAGGTTAGTTGTCTCACATACTAGTAGAATGAATTTTGTTTCTTCCTGAGATGCAATTTTCATTTTAGTGCACATTTCTTTGGTGAGGTTTATTATAACAATAAAGTTCCTTATAATTTTGACATAAATAAAAATAAATATGTAATTTTTTTGTAATCATATATTTAATTTTACTAAAACTGAATTTGGGTGTCCATTGATGAACTTCTAGAGGGAGATGTATTTTGTTCTAGTGTGATGTGATATCCCATTGGGTTTTAATAGAATATTATATAATTTATTGGATTAATTAATTTACTATAAATTATATAATTATTTATTTATTTATTCCTTGTGTTTTGGGCTTGAGCCATTGACATGAGCTTGGATGATCTTGGATGAGGATGGATGGGATGGGTGAGCCATGGAAGTGCCGCTAGCCCTTAGATTAAATGGGAAAATCTTTAACTGAGGTAGGTTGTTTCACATACTAGCACTATGGATTTTCTTCTTCTTTATTACATGTGTAATATCATTCATGAAATATAGGGTAATTCCCATGGTTAATTTAATTAAATGAAATTTTTTTAAAAATTAAACTATTTAATTAATGTGGATGAGTGAAAGGGTTCAGGAACATGCCTTGTGTGTGTTAAATTAAAACCACAATTTTCGATGGTTGAGTCTATTAGCATTGAAATATTGGATTCCTTTAACCTAATGATATATGAAGTCAATAAAAATGAAATTTAGGAGCCCTATAATTGTTTCTTGAGACACCTATAAGACAGAGATGAGGGCGGACTTATAGATTTTATGTTTTTAGGCCTTAGGGGGCCCTTTGAATCATTGGAGATGATCAGAATCATCCCGAGGATGGTGGAATGAGTTATCTTCTATCATTAGATATGACATTTATTATATGAATAAACAATCAGTATACCAGGCTCAGGTTGGGTGAGTAAAACATCCTAGAGGGACACTAAGGATAATGATATATCATTACAATCTCTTAAATATTTATGTTGTGGGGAGGCTTCATATAGGGAAAAATGGTTTTACTCCCCAATTAATGATGAAATGGGACAAAATGTCCATAGAAAATAGTGTATTTCCTAGATACCTAGCTAAGACTGATGACCCATGAAAGGGAGTCTCTACATCATTAAGACCGTTGGAACTCAAGTGGGTTCCATGTTGACCAACTGACTCTAATTTGTTTTTTTGGATATGATAATCACAATGAAAACCATAAAAGTATGATGAGGCATAGGTTCTGTACAGAATGGTGTTGGCCATGGTTGTTCATCTAGACCTCGTGGCCACATTATATTTAGTGGCATATGAAATACCCCCTTGGGGTAGATGTGATATGGTCAGGATATTATGGCTATAGAGCTGGGTACATAGATAGGATGCCATGATTTTGGGGAAGTTCATGGAAAAGATTTTCTAGATATTCAATGATCAGAATTGGAGACACCATATATTTTGAACACAGATATGGTTATTACTACAATGTATTTCTATTTTGATTCTCAATCCACCATGCGATGGGTCCTTATATAATGATATTCAATGATATTGATGTTATGTGTTTAAATACAAACTCAAACTATACCACATGATGAGTCCAAAAATCCATTACATTTATGGTTATTGATTCCATGGATTTATATATGGATTCATGCTCTCCCATTGGATGGGACCTTGTATTTGTGGTAACAACGGTTATGGTTGGAATGTGTTAGATCCAAATGAACACACTACTATGAGATGGGTCATAGAATCCATGATAAAATTCTTATAAATGACACATGTTGGACAAAGAAACATGGATTAAGAATCCATGTATTTGGAGATTATATGTTTGGAATATCATTGGACGAGTCTCCTAATTCATGAGAATTAGTTGGCGATGTCAAAGATTTGTAACCCACATGTTACATGGGAGGCATGATCATCAATACATTCTCAGAGACAACCTCATACTAGAGAAAGTTGGTATAGTCAATCCTGGTCGTGGACATATGGATTAATGGTTATTTATTTACTTATTTATTTAGTCACTTTATTTTTTCTATTTTAAGTATATCATGTCACATAAGACTCTCACTATGTATTCTTATTAATATGGGAGATTTTTGGTGGTTTTATAAATAGTATTATACTCACACATTGTTCAGGATCCTACTACAACTGGGTACCCAAGAGTTTTATCAGGTTTATAAAGTAATAGGTTGGGATAATGCAAATCATTATCATGAAACATGGGTTAGATGAGTACATAGAGATCCAGACAAGTTATGATTCAGCGATGTCATAGAGACCTATCATTATTTTATTTATTCTTGTATATATATATATATGTACCTATAGGAAGTCAATGTATTTTTGTTTAGGTTATTTTATCCTTTTTTATACACTCTGATACATGGGATATATTCTCTCCATATTCCACCATATCCCCCACCACTGGTCAGAATCCTTTTTCATATAGGGAGGTGCACTCTAGGTACAATGAAAATGGTCGGTTCAGGCACCAGTATGTGGTTTGACGTGGTGGTATGTTTCTAAAATATTTATAGAATCAATGAAAAGATAAAAGGATCCTCCTTGAAAATATTCTTTTAATTTCAAAATTTTACAAATTATTTCAATCAATTCATAAAATATTTATTTAAATATCACACTCTTAACCACCATTAAAATCCATTAGAAAATCAAACATATATTCTAAAGTTTCTTAGAAGTCCAAAAAAACATCAAATTTAGCACATTATGCAAATTGGATTGAATAATTTTAATTATCATTTGTCATTGAAGAAAATATATTTTGTGTTTTTCAAAATCACATAGCATTTCAAATATGTTTTGAAATATACGAAAACCATTATGCAAAGTGAGTATCCCTAATGAAACAAATTTTCAACCATTTCTAAAAATCATATATTCTTATAAACTAATTAAGAAATTATTTTTAGATAATAATGCATGAAATGAAAGGGTAAATAAAATAAGTGATCTAAAAAAATGTACACGAGGAGATAGAAAATTAACTTAGAATGATACAAAACGCATCGCCTTCGGTGTTGAATGCCCATATAGAGAATATGATGATCCAAAAATCCTTATAAATGTGAAATACAATAAATAAAAACACTGTAAAATCATAATATCATCACAAATTTAACATACATCAATTGTTTTTGGTATATACAAACCTTGGTTTTGAACAAAATTCATTTGGGTGATTTCACATATCATTATGGGTGATTTTTTTATGTTTTTAAAGTTTTTTATGCATGTTCATAGTTAGAGAATTTTTATAGAAATACATTTAGGTTTTCCTAAGTAATTATGTGTATTTTTTTGTGTCTTAGAGGGTAGTGTATGATTAAGTTCGTAGTTCATCCAAACTGTGTTGTCTTCACCTCAAACTACATGACTTGGGGAAAGGAAATTTCTCAAAATTTGAATAGTGTTTATCAGACCATGTGGACAAACCATGAATCTCCTCACAATGATCAGAAAGGATCACATGGTTGTTGCTCAATTTTGAAAACAATGTGTCCAAACTACATAAAGCATATATATTATTCCAAAAATAATATTTTTGACTCAAAACTCATATATTTGATATCATTATTCTTCTACTAGAATAGGATTATGACCAAGGATCTTCCAGTAGGTAATTTTTGTCCTCTTTTCCTCTTTATGGAATATTTTCAGGGATCCTTGGGTATTGGATGTAGATCTTTATATGTATGTCACTGTTCATTGTCATTCATCACTGTTCTTCTAAAACTACTCTTATCTCCATGAATATATGATTTGGTCAAGGTTGTTGATGCTATATCAAATTTATTTTACTTGATTTTATTTTTTTCATATAGATTCATCGAAGGAGTCATTTTTTATCTATATAGTTATTTTTCTATTATGATTATAAGATCCCCCTTCAATGGTTCATGTTCATTGTCTCTCTAATTTTTCATCCCTTGTTGGATGAGTTTTGATATCATGAATGGTGTATCTGGTTTGATAATTTTGTTCTTATCCACTGAACTAGTTGTCTACTATTGGGGTTACATTGAATTTTTATTTATTTAAAATATAATAATAGATATTCTTTAAAAATGTTACCAAATGGTATTGTGTGTGATGAAACCTATTTGGAAATGATTTTTTTATAAAAATTGATTCATCATGGAAAATTATTTGTCATACAAATGAATGACATCAAGAATAACTTTGATAGCTATTTTTTAGAAAAGAATGCATTATGTGTTTTATATATTTTACCAGAAATGAAATGTTTTTAATGAAATGAGTTTTGATGAAACCCCTTTGATTTAGGTTTTTAAAATGAAATGGGATGGTGAAAACACGAATTGTGGATTCATGAATGATGGCTGATAAGGATCGTAATTTCCTAAGACATTGATCACAAAAAAATGAATAACATGAGCTATGTGAGAAAAAACATTAGCATAAGATAAAACTAATTGGAAGCCACATAAGTACAGAAAATAATTTCAACATTTGTTGACTCCCACACCCAAGGATATCATAGTGGAATATTTTCACTCCAAAAACCATTATAGTAGTCAAGGATCACTCCCAATACCATCATAGAAGAAAAAATACCTTACTAAAATGGGATCACCACCATTATTTTTTTATCTCATGGGATATAAATATTTACCCAATTAATTTATAGGAGATATATACCCCACCCATAAAATTAGTGTGTGTGTGTGTGTTCCAAAACATCATAAAACATTTTTCATATCATAAACCCTAAAATAAAATTTATTTTACAAAAAGTTCTTCATATCATAACCCATGGAAAAGAGATAGGATTCATAATCATTCCCTCATATAATAACCCATGAAAAATAAGTGATATTCATAAAAATTATATCATTATTTATCTTGTTGAATATAAATGGGATTTATAAACATCTTGAAATAAAAAACAATTAAAAAATTAATAATAATGGCATTTATGTTTTATATCACCAGTAAATCATAGATACAATCAATAGATATCATCGTATTTGGAAAATTATTTTAAATTATCATTTAAAAATTCAATTCAAAAAATTAAGTTTCTTGGAAGATAATTTATTTCAAAAACAAAAATCCTTTTGAAAATTCATTTCATTTAAAATGACCTCGAAAGATTATTATGGAATCTCTAAAAAAAATTTAAATAATATTTATTGGAAAATTACATTTTATCTTGGAAAAAAAATTCATAACACATAGAACATTTTAAAAATATTTTTATTTGTAAATAACCTTGAGAACATATAACATAACCCTGAAAGAAATTATTTTTAAAGATGCTAGAAAATAAAATTCATGTCATTCATGTTAAAATGATGAATTCTTTCACATTTTTAATAAAATCCAAATGACCTTTGTTAGGATAAACACATTAATATTCCAGTAAATATTTTTTAAAAAATTTATTAAATGGTAAAATATTATTTTAAAATTATTAGATAATAATAAATAAATTAGTAATTTTGTTTAGAAAACTTTTTTGATGAAAATCGTGTTCTGACCAAAGAGTAAAATATATCCAGGTTTTTCTAAAAACATTTTATAAATTATCATAATTACTATATAGTGGTAAAATGATACTATTTCTTGAAAATATCATGAATCACCATAGAATAATAATATACATAAGTTTCATGAGATTTAGATTGTAATATTTTATCATCAGAAACAAAATCAGAAATAATCCTGATAAACAATGAAATTGTAACATAAAATCATTACCACTATGTTAACATTGAATTAAAATCCCTGTGAAGGAATAATATTAAATTAAATATAAAATTTCATGATGTTAAAAAATACAATAATAAATTTCAATGGGTTTGTATATATACTCTATAAAAGAAGATGACTACAAAATATAACGCATATCTCAAAGAATACAATTAGAGACAATAATCCCTTACCTCTTTGGTAACAATTGAATCATTAACACCAAAAAATAAAGATCCTAAAATTAATATAAAAATACAAATAATATTAATGATAATCATCATAAAAATGAATTCATGTTAACTATAGAAACCATGTAAAAGAAATAGGTGGTGAATGTTGCATGTGTCTCACGAAAGAAAAAAGTTGGACAAAAATCCTTTACCTTAAGCCTTGAATTTGTTCGTACACATTCCAAACACCAATATAGTAAATATAAGATTATTAAAAATCTATTACAGAAAAATATTTATATATATCTTATCATATATGATTTTTATATGAACATTTGTTAACCGTTTATTAAAAATTCAATTTTAAAGTTACGTTTCAGGAAATTACTTCTTTTTATTTATGTTCTAATTTATTAATTTTGATACTAAAACATTGATCATGGTTATATCATGTCCATATTTCTAAAAATGATATAAATGTCATATATGTTCAGTAGATATGTATTTATAGTAATATATTAGATATATATTTTGAAAATGGAAAAAATAATTTCATGGAGATGGTAAGACATATGTAGGCATAAATGTTGTTTCATTTTCTCAACATATTTAAATAAATAAAAATAAATTATATATTATCATTAATGAGCCACATTTTATGTCATATATAACACATATTTTCATTAAACCCATCTTATTACCTACCATTTAAAATGTGAACAAATCACTTAATTTCATGGGGTGGTAGTCTATCATACACACGAGCGACGTTACTGTATTCTAAAAAATGGAAATCATGAAGGTATGTGTGATATAAAATATAAAAAATTATAATAATATCAAAAATATATTATATGTAAAACCATTATTTTTCCCATCCCTGAGAGGTGGTAAAGTAAAAAATGTATGACATCGGTTCGTTAGGTGGTACTCTTCTGTACACACAAATGATGATTTTGTATCCCATTAGATTGAAGAGGAGTATGTCATAGTTCATTACCTCAACATAAAAAAAACTCAATATATGTAATATAATGGGGTTATAATGTCATAATGGTTTGATAATATTTTGAGTATGTGGAGATGGAAATAAAATAAAAATAGTTGTTGATGAATGTTTCCTCTTCTTCTGGTATCCACATCATATTTTCACCAAAAGCCTTCAAAGGATGAATTTATTAAAAAAAATAAGGTCTCTAGGACGTGATAAGGGAAATTATAAAGTTATATGGGATGTTATTGGGTGAAAAAAGGGTTTGAGTGTGTGAAAATGTGTGAAAAACAGGTGGCCTTTATAAGTGTGGTGAGCAGAACACTTGTATTTTTTTGAAAAAAATTGAACCCTGATTTTTTAAATTACACAATAGAAAAAAATGGATAAAATTAGTACCTTAAGAATGATAAGATAAAAAATGGTCAAAATTAGTTTTTAGAAGAAAAACAATATGTGGTATTTTAAATATTATGATCCAAAATATTTACTGCACTTTACCATATTCCATTCACTGCTAAATATATCTCATATCCCAACAGGTTTAGAAACTTTTGGTATGTGGGTCATACATGTTTCCATATACCATCAGTTTACATTGAAATGTTGGTATAAGGTGGTTCAAATTTCAATTTTCCAATGATTTATTATAAACGATTAGGATAAAGGTATCCCAATGGTTTTAAACCACTGGTACGGCTTTATACTAAAGGTTCAAACCATTGGCAGAGCTCTATGCCAATAGTTTAGAGAAGTTGAGAAATACATATACCAACCAATCACAATGAACCATTTGTATAGGGTACTAGAATTATACTTTTCTAACTGTTCATCATGATTCATTAGATTATAGGTATACCAATGGCCTAAAACTATTGGTACAACTCTATAATAATGGTTTAAGACTTTGGTAAATCTATATACTAGTGGTTCTGAACTATTGGGAAATTCCTATAACAAATGTTTACAAAAAATCATTGGTATAGGGTGCTGGAATTATTCTTTGAACACGATTCAGTAAAAACTATTGCAATATAGGTATATCAATGGTTTCAGGACTATTGGTATAGACCCCCCCCCCCCAACTATCCAGAATTTTGCATCCCCACTACCCACTTAGTGTACCTACAATGAAGTCATAAAAATCCCACTCATGCACCGATAATTCAAGAAAACACAGATGAAATACAAAACAACTGAAATAAAACAAAGACACATGATGTAACATCAATCAAAAACAGACTCATAGAACAACAACAAGAACACCAATCAAACACATAGAATAGATGAAATTAGAATGGATCACCACTAGTCCTCAAGAACCTGTAATCAAACACAAATAATAGATGTAATGAAAATATAACACAACTAGTCCTCAAGCACCTAAAATAAAACACACAGAACGATTAAAATATAGAACACTACTAGTACTAAACCTATAGAACTTCCTCAAGACACATAACATGAAATGAAACTAATATTGTATCATCAAACAGCAACAAACCAATACATAAATAATGATAATAGAGGTAGTTAATTTATGTATTTATCCAATGATAACAAAAAACATAAAAAATTTCACATATATTCATTCACACCAAATAATTAATCAAAAAATATCATAAATATCTGTAAAAAAATTTAACGGATTGATATGTACCTCATCACCATCACTATCATCATTATTATCCTTAGCGTCATCCTCAGTCACGTCCCTATCCACATCCTCGACCATTCTCTATTCTTCACCATCACCCCTTCTATCCTCCTAGTAATCATCCCCACCATATTCCTTGCAATCATCCCTACCATCATCATAATTGGGAACATAATCATCCCAACCAACACTAGGACTTAATTCTAATGAACTATAAAACATATGCATCCTCAACATACATGTATCACAAGGCATGAGGGTATTTGGGGTATGTGATGGACATAATACGTCCATTAGTTTCAGAAATTCATCACTCACAATTTTATCCCATTCTTCCACCTGATTTTTCCTTTTCATCATTTTCCACCAATCCCTCATCATGTGTTATCCATTATAAATCATTAATACTAGAACCTACACCTAAAGTGGTCCAATACCTCGTCGGTGTAATAATCTTCTCTGATCTGTAGCATACTCTTCCATGGTGCTCATATCCCAAAACATGATGTAAGTGATCATTTGTGCCAAAGTTTTCGGGTTCTGGAGAATCAAGGGACTACAAAATAGACTCTTAAAAATATAAATAGACTATTATGTTTAAAAATAGATATTATAAGTTTAAATAAACAATGTAAAACTTATAATTAGCTATTGTGTCCGTTCTTTTACAATGTGTTACTCTTTTTTCTCTTTTCTTGACTAATATATATTTTCTTGAGGCACGCATCCTTAAATATTTAAAACCTCCCTATGAAATGACATTGTAAATTATTACAATGAGGGGAGTCAAGATAAATTAAAATGATATCTAAAACTATAAAAATATAATGTTTCATGGACATCACTTCTATGAATATAAATAATACTGAAGAAATAATATCACAAGATTTTCCTCACTATTTATTAGAGGTGTAATAACTAACTGAATATAAAAAAATAAATCAAGATATAATTAAAAATGATCCAGAGTTGAAAGACATTGAAATTTCAGATTTTAATAACATTACTCTAACTAAAATTCAAGAAAAAATTCAGCCATGAAATAAGTAAATTCAAAAGGTAATTATAAAGAATGATTTGTATTTGGCATATAATGTGGCTTCCAAATACTAAATAATGTGAATTTTGAATATTTGTTTGATGTTGTGTGGGGGTTTCTATGGGTTCGGGAGATTATATACTAAATAGGAAGATGATTATGGATGTGTATTTGGGCATGGTGAACTCACATAGATGATGGAATGACCTAGGAAAAAGGTAATTAAAAATTTCATAGACCAACATATAGGTAAGGTGTCATACTAATTATGAGTCATGTAAAGCTAAAATGGCCAGTGGTTTGAGTCCATGTCATAGAGAATGACATTTTTAAGCTATATTGAAGCTATGTAATGTTCTATCAACTCATTCTAAAAGGTGGATCTTAAATACTTAAGCTACATAAAGGTCGATCCCAACTCATGTTAGGTTGCCAAAATAGGGACTAGAAGGACTTGACGTCATGGTGATCATAATTTTAACTTGAAATATTTCTTATGAGAAAGTATAAATCCAAAAAAATTGTAATAAAGGCTATAGTGGACATTTTCAAGGAAATTTGTGGCATGATTTTTTATGCCCTGACATTTTATGTGGATAATGATTAAACTATTTTACTTAGCGTGTAGAATATTGGGTTTCCATGGAGGAAATTGAAATGAAAAGTGATAGTCATGTTGGGTGTGTAAAAATTTATTTTCCAATAAATCCACTAAACTATATTGTTAAGAGCAAGGTGTTTTGGAGGTCATTGAGTTTTATTTCTGTCGGTAGTGAGTGGTTTTTCTAATTTGGTGCCTATATAACTAATCAAAAGTTATACATCGAGCATTAAGGACACAAACTGAGTTACAGGGGGATGATTTTCTAGGATAAAATGGAATATGTGGATCTGAAAACAAAGTAATTAGAAGTTATATTGATATTTGAATTTCAAAATTGAAATTGAAATGTAAACAACGATAAAGAGAAGAAATGTTGTATATGAAATGGGATAAGGAGAAACATTGTATATTCCAATATAAATATAGGATTTCTAGATGATGTCTTGGAAATAATAATTATGAATTTTGGAATCAACTAAAGATTTTGAAAAAGTATAATAAGGAAAAAGAATCACTTGTGTGAAATAAAGATGATAATTTCATCAATATCCTAAAATTAAAGATGGGGTTCCATGATATATCATGGAAAAAATATAATATTGTATGTAGAGGATTTTATAGATTTCCTACTTAGATAAGTGAGTGGAAAGTAACTTCTCAACAATCATTAAAAAAAGAATATCACTGAGAACATTAGTGATCAATCATTCAAAATTTTGGAAGAAAACATAACATTTAATATAGTAGAGATTAGATACATGAAGAATGAGAACACTCTAGAGTCATGAAATGGAATTTGGAGTAAGGAGAGAAACTATAATATATTCTACACTTGTAATTAAAACTATCTTACTACTCATAAAGTTCAGTGTTGTTAATTATTTTCATCATGAGTGTAACATACATGATAGATTGGGATATGATGGGAGATAATAGTAGACAAATAATTCTCTATAATCTACCGAACTACTGAAAAATGAAAATGTTTATGTCTTTATATTAAAATTTTAATTAATAAATTCCAAAATATTCATTGAAAGATCATCACTATAAAAGGACGATTGATCTCTGTTATACATTGAATAATAGATCAATGAATAAAAAAATATTCTTATAGTCACTATATAATTTCAACAAATATGTGTAAAAATATAAACCATGATTAATCAATTTAGGAAATCCCAACATCACTATTTTCATGCTCTGGTTTGCTTTGCTTACCCCATTTTTATCTAATTTTTCATCAATTATTGTCACAACTTCACACACCTATTCAATTGGAATCTTGATAAAATATAATTGCAAACAATATCTATCACTTTTATTAGTTGTTCACACTATTCTTATTGAAAATGGGATATGTTTTAAGATAAAAATTTATATATATTCTAAGAGATATTTTCAAATATGTTGAATGTATTGATTTATTTCGAATATTTCATAGAAACAACCTCTCGATAAAATATTGGAAAAGAATATTAAAATCTTTAGGAGCCTTCTTGAATGATTATATACAGAATCAATTTAAGATTATTTGAGGAGTTTTATGGAGTTTAGGTGTTGATAAGAGTTATCTAGCATATCAATATTTTTGGACCATATATCTATATTAGGTAGTTTATGCTAGATTTGAATTAGAGAAAAAAAATTCTGCTTTCATATAACCAACTTAGTGCTAGGAAAATAGGTTGATGTCTATACCCTCGTCTACGACACTTCATGATAATATAAGGGAATAAATTTTAATATTTTATAATAACGATTCTATGCCTAGGTCATAGTCTTCCATATTAGAGGAGAACCCCATGATCAAATAATAGAATTATATATTGTTATACATTCTTAATTATATTACTTGACTGAAAATAAAGGGTAAGGAGATTTAGTGAGACTCAATAATTTAATAGGATCAAAACTAAAATAAAGGTTTCAATTCATGATATGTGAACAAATGTATTCAACCAAATATAGGTGTTGTTACACTTATCCTTGTGGAACAACGCGTTTCAATTTCCATCATTGATTGGATGAGTTTTTAGAAACTATTTTCATTGCCTATGTAATTATTTTGGGAAATGGGGTCACCAAGAGATCACTATAAT
Source organism: Viscum album (assembly GCA_963277665.1). Classification (NCBI taxonomy): domain Eukaryota; kingdom Viridiplantae; phylum Streptophyta; class Magnoliopsida; order Santalales; family Viscaceae; genus Viscum; species Viscum album. The sequence goes on along the minus strand of OY728127.1, from coordinate 65,703,023 downwards.
GAACCCATGTAGAGTATGAGAGGCTCTCTTTCTATAGTTAGTATCAAAATTGGAGGGTGTGGGATATATTTATTCAGGATATTTCACAGTCACTATAAATCATCATCACACTAAAAGTTTATTCATTTTCTCATTAATATAATGAATGACATTCACTTTTAAACAAGGATTATAATGAATCATTTTTATGTTGTGTAGAAAATTTTATAGGGATTGTATTTTCTTATTTGATAGTTTAATTTTTATTTCTTCCCTTTTATAATTTCATAAATTAAAATTTTGGGCTTTGTTGGGATTATAGATAGATTTTCCTACCTTCTTCCTCTCATGGTCCAGAATCATAGTCCACCCCAAAGTATAGTGGTATATCTTTCCATCCTTGTTTGTATATTTTTTCTCAACAATTTTTAGAAAAATAAATAATAAAAAAGTAATTATTAATGAAAAACATGAAAATTTTAATTTAAAAACATCAAATTGTATTATTAAATTGATATTGGTACTCATCCAATGATTAATAATTTCCCAATAACATTATACCAAACAGTCATCCATGAAAGGTGTGGCCTCTAAATCTATGTCATATCTAGCATGCTAGCCAATATACAATGAATTCTTATAGCCTTTCTAGAGCTCACCTAATTCCCTAATTTAGTCTGTCCTCTTAGCCTCACAATTGGGAAAATTAAAATGTAGTTAGCACCAAAATATTAATTTATATAAACACAATAATAACATAACATTAAATCCAAAAAAATTTCTAACCATATTTATCCCCAAGAATTATCTTTTATTTCATTTTAAAGTTTATTCAGAATAGTGGATGGACAGGAATGATGTCAAAGTATTTGTAAGGCGTCACCCAAAAAATCATAAATTCTTGCCTTGTTTTTTCAATCATCTATTTCTCTTTGTTATACTCCACCATCAGTTGTGTGTTGTGGTTCCACACTGCTCACATTTCTATACACCCACATCTCATATCAATAGATCCTTCTATTAAATAAGAAAAAAAATTATATTAAAACGTGTTATAATGAAAATAAAATGTGATAAAAAAATTTACCAGGGTTCTATAAATATACCTAAGGCAGCCTGATCAGTGGACCTCACTAGATCCTCAATCACTGAAGGAACATCAACCTATACATATGTAGTGGGACTAAGTGTATTCTCCACAAAGTTATAAGGTTTCAGAGTAAAAGTGGAAGAATATAGAATTTATTTTCCTACGGATATGTAATTAGAATGAAAAGAAGATGGAACATATGGATGTAAAAATGTGTAATAAGGATGAATAGTAAGAATCATTGGTAGATATAGGAAAGAGAGGTGGGGAGGATTAGATAAAAATTTAGGTTCAATTATGGGTGGCCTAAATTTCTTGGGTGTTTGTAACAACTCTACATGATCAGAGATTGTGGTAGATGGCACGTCAGGGTGATGGAATGTGTGTGATCAGGCACGCCGACTAGAGTACCTACTTGTAGTAGCACACACCTAGAAATCTAAATCCTGATCACTAGAACCACTAGGCTGGTCAAAGAACAACTTTATCCAGGGTGGTGTATCATGATTAAAAGTTAATAAAATTAACCCCATGACATTACATGTTATTGATATATGTTTTTGAAATAAAATATTCACAATGGGAACTAGATAAGGGACAACCATCTCACTCATTGGTCTATTTTTGTCTCCCTCATTTTTACTTAGTTGTATTTAGTGTTTTTCATTTCATACATTTGAAAATAAAAATGGATTTAATTATAAATCCATAACTAATGTGTAAAATTATAAATCATTCTTGAATAAAACCATATTAAATGAGAAGAGAAAACCAGATAAAGGGAATAATGGAGATGAGACTACCTTGGGAACTAATAAAAACTAAAATTTTGAAAAGAATTTTCCAATGAAGAATAGGATAAAGGATAGAGAATAATATATGGGTAAAAAGTGAAATAGTAATTTTATTTAAAACAAACACAATAATTATAAGAATAATTTTCCACAAACGATAAGAAGAATAAAAATATTTTATTAAAATTGGAGACAAACCCTTTATTTTTTAAAATTCCACGAATATTGGTATTGATGTGTCTAACTAAATAGTTTAATATGTAACATTAAATTCATCTTGGTTTTTGTTACAATTTAACTATTTTGGATTTTCTTGATTTGATATGTTTGAATACTATTAAATTTAATATTATAAAATGAAACTCAAATAAAACCACAACCTATAAATATTGAAAATGGACATAAATGTCAAGTCGGATATAAAATATTTATAATTGATAGTAAATAAATTTTTATAGAATAAACATCTATAAATCATGTTGAGCTAAATCAAAATAACTTAGAAAACCTACGAATGATTCTTTATATTCCCCACCATAAGTTTAGGTTTTTAATAATCTTTGATAATTGATGTATTGGAGTCATCATAATTAATAAATGGATCAAGGCCAATGCGAGGATGTATGGTGACCATTCCATCATCACCATCATCAAAAATATGTCTTGGAATTACTATAGTATCGACCCCAAATTCATATCAAAGTTTGTATTTGACATAAAAATTAGTTTCTATGTTGATTCCAATATATATGGTTCATCGGTAGCAAGAGATCGAGTCGTGTTAATAACTCGAAGTCCAAAATCATCAGTAAACAGTCCATGCCTCGTCATCGAACCAAGCAAATTCCATTTCATTATATTAACTCAACCATGAGAGTAATAATCCTATATGATTATTTTTCCAAAGATTACATAATCAAATAAATTAGCAAATCTGGGTATACTATCTGATGTGATGGCATAATAGTCTGATGTGGCAGTTAACATTACACCATCATGTTGTGTTCTTGTGTTCTTTTCTAATTGATTGATAATAAATTTTTACCCATTTATCCCAATTGATTTGAATTCACGAACTGTATAATTAAGACCAAAATCCAAAGCTCTCATTTCCTCTGAGATAGAGACAACAAGCATCTCAATACATAAAACATAAAAAAATATTAAACATAATCGAACTTTTATTTTATTAATTATTACTATAATATTTCATCCATTAATTTCAACCCAGAAGAAAACTCTTTTCTTTGAAAAGTCTCTCTCCTTAAAGCTAAATAATAATGCTTTCTATTTATCATTTCTTTATGTTATCTACCAAAAGAATAGAAATAGTTTAACATATATATAAAATTTCATGAGATGAAATAAGATATACAAGTTCAATTTAATTACATGATGTAGTTCTTGAAAAAATCATAATTTAAAAAGCTGTGTGATGTACCATCTCCCGATCTTCAAGGCTTTATGTTGTAATTGTATATAATCTAGGAATTACCCCTATTTGGGTATGTGATGGGAAAAAAATTCAATAATATAATACTGTTCTTTTTCATTTCTCATTGATCTGTTTTATCTCATAGCCAATTCAGATAAATACATTGAACATAAATCCATACATTCTTGAGCTAAGTAACCATTGATGATAGAACATTTGGGATAGTTTCTGTTTCAAACAGAAGAAATCAATGGGAAAATGTTTCTTTCAATTGGATACATCCAATGAAAATAAATAGGTCCTGTGAGAATTATTTTTGATGGAATATGGATAATTAGATGCATCATGAGGGTGAATAATGATGGAGGAAGTATTTTCTTTAACTTAAGAAACATTAATGGTGCCGCTACCAAAAATTCAAGCAAGATTGATTTCGATAAATTCTTAGCATATAGAAATCTAAAGAAATTAAACAACTGAATAACTGACACCATTAAATTATTAGAAAATGAAAAAAATTTCTATTTGAATCAACTCATGCATAAGGATGTTATAATCATGATTATTTAATGATTTTAGCTTCAAAACTTTTCTATTAACCCATTTTGATATGTTTCTTAAATTTCCATCGGGAACTTTAATTATCTCTAGTACTTCCTAAAATTGACCTTATTCAACAAGTGTCATCACATATGAAGAACATAAAACATTAGATTTATTTTTACTGATACACATTGGATGCAATTCTGGTCAGATGCCCCAATCCACCAAGTCACGTTAAGATCGTAAATCATCTTTTGTCTATCCCTTGACATTTAGAAGAATTGAAATCAAAATGTCACATATATTATTTTAAATGTTCATTGCATCTAATAAATAACATAACAAATTGGTTGAAAAATAAGTCAACTCAATGAATATGCTTCTCTTCTTCCAATTGTGACATGTTTTAATAGAAATATTATTCATCTTTCTAGATTTTATCATACCCTTCCTGAATGAAAAAAATAAAGTCATGTAATTCATTAAGAAAATCTATTGAAAACATACACTAAGCTGCATTTTTTGCCTCTATGGTATTGTCAAATATGTTAAAACTATTCTTATATGGATGATACATTAGATAGAATCACTGATGTCCAATAAAGTTGAAATAATGATCATATTTTAGTCCAATGGATGATGTACTCTTCAAACAAACTTGAAATGATAGGTTTCCCTTCATGCTCAATCCATACATCATTCTAATATTTGGAAAATCATTGATCATCCACATAAGCACAACACACATCTAAAATATGCCTTTTGAACATCAATCATATGTCCACACACCCACATTACAATGGTGTATAAAATTTTTTATTAAAGGTTTCATGTATACATATATATCATTGATCATCTCAAAAGTTATAGATATAAGTATACTCCTGAAAATGAAATATTGTTTCATACACATCAATGGAGAAAGGTTATAAATGTTTATAAAATATGGACATGTGATATGGGAAGTAATAATAATCACAAATGGATTAAAACCATTACATGAAAGACCCAGCCTAACAATACGCATTCCGACTATGAAATCAGTATATCGAGCATCAAATATATTCAATGCGAATCGATATGTAGGGTCAACTAACTCATTATTATCCTTATCTAATTATCATGACATCAATTTTTTGTTGACATTTCATCATACATTAATAGATTTTGGAGTCTTGGGATCAATGGAAAGTACCTCCTTACTTTTTGTGGCATGTGAGATAGTGTTCCGTCATCATTTGGATTCCATTGAGTTGTCCCAAATTTTATACATTCATTTCATTCAGTAGTTTCCTCACTAAATAATCAATAATATTTTAAAAAATCATGAATTTGGTTTTTGGAAATCCATGTTTATCAACTAACTTCCATGACATATAGTGGTTTGAGGGAAGATCTACATCATCAAGAAGAAATTTCATTAAAATGATACTAATGTAATTGATGGAATTATTATAAATTCCATACACTATTTTCCCATGAGAAATAAAATTATAAATTTGGGGTTCATCATTTTACCAAATTGCTAATATACTAGAGTTGGGGAAACATTATTCAATTTTTTCTTCTTATTAACATCATCATTTTCCGTAGATGAATCATGTCTGCTCATATCAATTTTTATATTTGGTTGACATACCTTTATTCACTTGATGATGAAAAAATGGAAAATAGTCATCTAACAAATTCTCCAATCTAGTACTCTCATTTGGATCATGTTAATTTTGAGAATTCATTTTCACCCTTTTATGATATGTCACATAGTACTACGTTTGAAACTATATCTAGTTATATGGTAGCTAACTTCTTCACAGCACAACCAAGGTCTTCAAACATAATAAAGACATGGTCAATATATGTGGCCAATATATGAAGAATTGTGAAATGAAAAGTCTAAAAATATCTCCAACTTGTTTTGAAAATCTCTTAATATCAGATCAATTTCATGCATCCAACTTAAATTCATTCTATAAAAAAATTATTCTCTGAAATTTTGTAAAATAAATTATATAATATTGTAATTTAATTGAAAATATATTAATTAAAATGATAAATCTTCAATTTATATGAAATCATAGATATGATACTAGTCTATATGAGAATCATAGTATAAAATAAAAAAATTATATATATATATAATAAAAGACTATAATTTTTCTAGGAATAAAAGACCATTAGAATGATTCTAGAGTGACTCTCCCCTTCAATTTGGTCTGGTTCAAGTACATTTGATTTGGTTTAGTTTTATTTTTTCTTAACTAAATTTATATAGTTTGATTTAAATTTAGTTTCAGTCATGTTTGGTAATTGGTTTTTGATTTGACCTAGTTTCATTTGGTTAGGGTTGTGTATCTTTAGTTCAAGTGAATATGGATTTGTCAAATTTCATTTGATTCAATTTGGAATAGTTGGATTCAATTAGGGTGAGTTTATTTCAAATAGGTTCTATTTTACATGGATCAAATCAATTATACCGGGTTTAGTTTGGTGTTGTTTGATATGGTTCAGTTCAGCGTGGTATAACATGGTTTCATTCAAATTGGTTTGGTCTATTTTTTAGGATTAGTGGAAATGTGGTAAATATTTATACTAGAATTATACGTGAGAATTGATGTTCCATTTGTATTAAGTATAATAGATGCATTAAGGTATTTAGGAGAGACCCTAAGTGAACAAGTGATTCACATTAATCACATATACCCTAGGGTTAGGTAGTCATTCAAAAACTGATTCAACTTTATATCTTGATAATAGGCTCACTATAATCTATATTTCTCATTCAATCATCCATGATCATATTCATAAGGTTGACATAAGAAAATCATTCAATGTCATATTTAAATTTTCTCCACTTATTTATTATATCATGCCACCCATATATAATTCACAAGGTGATACCATTTTCTAATTTCCTCTCACAACTTATTTCGAAAATGACATTATAAATCATGGTAAATAAAGATCATAACATGTTGCAATGTTTATTATCAATCCATGTTGGTTGTTAAGAATAAAATTTTGGAGATGGAGGATGCATTTTAGCATCCAACTTGTTGTCAAAATACATTAAGTTATGCATAATAATAAAAAAATATCATATAATAATAATCACATTACATATAAGATAACTAATGGAGATACCACATCTTAAGAATATATTCCACACTGTAACCTATTCAATATATGAAAAATATAGATTTTATATGATTTTATACACCATGAAGGAATATACAATGTTATAACTAGTCCTGCATAAGTGTATACAAATTCTTTGTAAGAGTTATCATCAGTAAGAATTTTAATGGAAACGACACTCCAAGTTTAAGTAATTAAATAAAATATATGTTTTATTATTGTTTGAATTAAAATATCAAAAAATATGATTTTATTACCTAAAATTAGAAAGGTAAATAAAATTTTCAGAATCATTTTCAAAATTTTATATTCTGTATTAATTAAATTAAAATATCACAATGAAAAAAAATTAATATGTTGAATCATCCATTAAAAAAGTACACATTTAAGAACATCTTTGTAACTAGTCTTTAAAAATCATAATTTAATTATATTTTAGAACTAAATTTATCAAATGAAGATAATGATCAAGACAGAGAGAAAAACATAGTAAATCAACACATACATAAAAGAGGGTAATAATATCAAAATAAAATAGGTGAAGAACTATAATATAAAACATGATACATAAAAAATCCAACTACTATAAAAAGGATAGGGGATCCTAGAAATTTGAACTATAATTTTTTTGAAAAAAACTACTAAATAAGACCAATGAACTATTTAGGTCACTGGGTAGAGGAATTACATATAATGTGATACAATGTGAAGTTAATGATAGTTTTCCAATTGTTTTGAACATATCCAAAGGGAGTTTTCATCTCATATTAAAAGTAATTATATATGATACAATATAGTATTAAATGACACATAGTTTATTAATATTTACTGAAAGTGGGTCATTGATGGAGATATGTTATAAATCCTATATAAATAAGATATTTTTTGGATTATATTTTCAATTTTAATTTTTATCATTATTATTATTGAATTTTTGTTATATTTTTATTATATTTTTTGGTTATTTTCATAAATATATTAGGAATATAATATTTAATTTTTATGAATTAGAATTCATTTATAAACAGTTTACACTTATAATATAGTCATTTCTTATGAATTTAACAAAATATATATTTTAGATTACTTATGGTTGAATTATTCTTGGTGAAGGGTAAAAGAGGCAAGATATTTCTGGTTAATTAAGAAACAAAATGTTCTGATTTCTTGGAATGTCCTCTTTACAATGAATAAATAATGAACTAAAAATATGTTAATCCCATAAATTCAGTCTAATATTATGGGAATCAAATGAAGAGAATGTTTACAAATGTTCAGAGAAACATAAAGAGTGAACAAAGGACCCATGATTGTGGTGTGGTGATATATGGGAAATATCAGGTATAGTACAGGGAAGCTCTATATGAACAAAGGGAGGGAACCATATGGGAAACATCACCTAGATAATAAAAGGTTTTAAATTATTAATTAAATAACAGGAGCATTGAAGATTATAAGAAATATAGTCTCCCCATCAGATTTATGATGTGGGAAGACATTAGTTTCTATGAGGTGTGAAATTCAATACACTACTGCCTGATAAAATGGGTACCTAAAACCTGTCCAATCAATTATCTCAACTATTTGAGTTATCAATCCAAGCATTATCAACTACTTTGACTAAACTCAAAATCATACATAGTAGATCACTAACTCTATTCAACTCCTATTATTTATCTCTTTCCATATTTCATCTATTATCACCACTCTAATAGTGTACATATGTATAAAAGCATTCAGGGAATCATTGTAGTTTGTATGTTTGGAACCCATCCAATATATGATATCTTAACCAATTACTCATGATTTTTGAATAATAATAAAACCATTGGTAAAATAATTAAAAATCACTAACCAATTCAATTGATTTCACATACACAAAAATTAATTATGTTTCCTAGGAAATTCCAATTTAAACAATAAATCCATTTAAAAATAGAAATCCAAACATCATCCATGAATGATCTATTGAAAATTAGTCAAAGGCTTGAATATATACCTGATGAAACTATAAGGGGAATACTAAATTATGGATCTAGAACTATAAAATTTCACATAGAAGAAAAAAATGATAAAATAGATGCTTTAGTAATGGTTTCCATTGTTGGGGAATAACTTGAAGCACTCATATTCTCTCTGATGGGATAAATAGTAGGGGAGGGGCATTTGCGGCTTCGAGTTCATGATTAGATATGGATGCAGATATAGATGGGAGTGCTGCTATAGATTAGGATGAGAGTGCTACGTAGATAGGAGTGATCATGATGGGAGGAGGAAAATCTCTGTATAGGATCGTGATGGGAGGAGGGAGCCACTCACATGGGTTCGAAATGGGAGGAGGAGGAGCAGGAATGCTGGGAATCAAGATTGGAGAAGGTGCATCGTGAGGGGATGAGGGGAGATGTGTGCTTTGATTGGTAATGGGAGGAGGGGTGCATGGCTTCTGGCAGTCATGTTGGGAGAAGGATAAGCACATGGGTAGTGTACGATTTAAGGGAAATCATGGAACCCCTATTCCAACCGTTTGAAATAAATGCTGGAAAAGGCTTCTCTATCCCAATTGTTTTAAAAGAACCGTTAGGAAATCCTGTAGTATAACATCCCTTACAAATGGTTTAGAAAAAATGTTTGTATAAGACATGTGGGAAAGACACACATTTTATTAGTTATCCATATAATTTTAAATTTTAAATTTTTAATTAATCCCATTAACCCAATGAGAAAGCATGGTTTTAATGTGAAAATGATTATAATATTGAAAAATATTTATTTTAAAATTCAACACAAAATCAATTAAAAGGGCATAAATTGTAATAATAAATGTATAATTGAAATAATATTACTTATAAACCATTGTTAAAATATAATATAACAATATAAATAATTAAAACAAAAAGTTAGTTTTCAATTAAAATACAATGTTTTTAATTATTAATCAAAAAATTTAACCTTTACATGAAATTTTATAAAATCCCCATAATATAAATTATAAATTATGATTTATAAAAATTATATTATTTTCCCAAATAAATTTTATAAATGTGTGACAAATTAAATTTCAAACATTACCAGTAGACATGACGAAAAAAGGTTTTTAAGAAGTGTACTTTTCAAGAGAATGATAATTTTAAATTAACTATATATCTGTCAATAACAATAATATTAATACAAATTAAAATTTATGGATATATAATCTATATATTTCATTCAAAATATTACACATTAGGTATTATTTTAATTAATTAAAATCGTGAAACATTATTCACTTTAAAACATTTTTCAGAAAAATACCTATTTAAACCCAAAAAATAAACATCTAATAAAATTAAATATAAATATGATTTAAAAGTAAATAAGTGGGTAAAATTAAATTTAATACTACTTATGTTACATTAAAAAATAATTTATAATTTAAATATATTAGTTTATTGAATAGAAATGACAGTTTTACAAAAATCAGCATTTTCATTATTCACAAAATATTAATGTTTTCAAAAAAATCACCAAATGTTTATTATGATATGATGATTTAAAAAAGTAATTCCATTTTACAAATTAAGTTTTCTAAAATATATATAATAATTTTTGTAACCAAAAAATATTATTATTGAAAAAAACATAATATTTTATAAATGTATATACTTTACAGAAAACTAATTGATTATTTTTTATGAATTTTAAAATAAATTTATACTCAGTATTAAATTTATATTTATATTTCATAAAGTATTTAATGCATCTCATACACTCATATTTAATTGTAATTTTATAACAGAAATATTTAAAATAATATTTTTTTCATGGTTCATGGAAGCTTAGTTACGCATGTCATTCATGATTTAGAAGAGACCTTTTATTGTGTGTAACACTACATAAACTTAGTGTTTTTATATTTCGATAAATAATTACAGTACATGTAACAAAAAATATCAAAAATATTAAATAAATTTGAACAAAATAACTAAATCATGGTGTGTTGCAAGTATATCTTTGGGGTGGCGTTGTTTTGGACTTGTGTGGTGTATTGATTTATTATCATCTGTTGGGTTCTTCACCTCCCTTTTGTGGTACATTTGTATTTTCTATTGATTTGGAATATCAACTATTTTGTGTTTCTTTCCTTTTATTTTTATTTCTTAGATATTCTATAAGTGAAATTATTCCCCTGGATTGTTCTTGATGCCTAGGTTGTAGTCATCATCCCATGGGGATCGTGAAACACTTAATTATATAACAAGGATAATTTATGTACGTGTATAATGGGTTATTTGGGCTTGTTTATGATTTGTGATTCAACTCACAAGGACTACATCATGAAACCACATATCCTAATTAATGGTATTGAAAAAAACCCAACAATGGACCCATAATTAGGGAGATGAATTTTTATAACTATCCATGAGGTGATCCTAAAAACACAATTCTAAAATCAACGCCCATAAAGTAATTCTAAATACAATTTTGGATTTAGAGGAATCTAAATTAGATATATTTGTAATCATTAGTTCTATCATCTTAATCCCCAATCTAAACTTCTATTAAAGTATACAATAGAACATATTTAATAAAAATTAAGATCTATAAAAAACAAACAAAAGGAATTGGAAATATAGATCCCACACCCAAGGCTCTACAAAAATTGATCACTGAGAGGAAAGCAATGAGTGAAATATCGATTTCTAAGCTCCTTCATTGGGGTACAATTCTATAGAAGAATTATTATAAAAAATATATGAGTTTCAATTTATAAAACAAAACATTGGATTAATAAATTCATGTCCCATGATTTTAGGAATAGGTTTTGAAAATATTTAAGTATTAATGTGAACCTTTATGGGTTACTAGAGTATCGTAACGGAGTGGAAACATTGTTGGACAAACCATGCTACAACCGTGAATAACACCTATATCCCAAGTAATACTTATTGGATGGAATGCTTAATGGTTTGGTCTAACAATTTTATAAACCATTTTCTTTCCTTTGGAACTCAAAAAAAATTATTCTTTGTTTATTGGCATGACATTCATGGGTTCCCCTTACTAGGAACAAACCATCTGTAGGCCCATTATCCAAAAAACTCTTCTAAAATACATTAAAAGGGTATTTTTATAAACAAAATTAATTACAATCACTATAAATGGATATAATTAAAATAAAAAATATTAATATTTCATAAATAAATGCACCATATTTCTTTGATCCCTATAAAAGTGAAGTCAAATAATATTTATACCCAAAAAGATATGGCCACTAGTCCTTTGTCATAGACTCCCACTCCCATAAATCTCGGTAGACTGATCTATGTGACCAGTGAACTCAATCCAATAGTATTTACTTTATTCGTAGAACATTTAATTGGGTATGAACAAATTGAAATGGTATTTTTGTCACCAAAATATTAAATTACACATCAAGGTATTCCAATTTCTAATATTGTATGAGTACAAAAAGACATGTATTAAAATAAGATACATAAAATATAAAATGGATCAATGTAATTTCTTGTTGTTAGGCCAAATGGAATTCCACATTCCCAACCCTTAAACCAACCAAACAATTTCCCCCTTATCATGGTACTAAACTGTCTTATTTTCCAATCATTTGGTGATTCATACGAGGAGAGACTCTCAAAAATATATCTTCACTATACAAGAACCCCAATGTATGTTTAATATATTCTAAATAATTATTATATAATGTTTGTTATATTTCTCCCTTATTAAGAATCATTTATATCTTCACTATGATCTCCTAGAACAAGGTAGGTTAAACTAGTGATGTTCTACCTATCTTTAAATGACAGAGTAGAGATTCACAATGTTATAAATATAAGGACTGAAAGGAAAAAATTTTAATATATGATAAGAATCTATTATTATTTTTAAACATAATCATCCCTACTGTAAATCATATGCTCCTACATTGTAAAGCACACAAGGATGAAGCATATCTTCAAGAATATGTACATCCATTTCTGTCAAACCATCCATCTGAGGATGATACACTATGATCAACATGAACCAAGATCCCATAAAATCATATAGTCCTTTCTAAAATAAATATGGGGACTATGCATTCCTATAAGAAAAAATAAAAAATGAAAATCCAATCAATTAGAAAATCTATATTTCATACATATTTCCTACATCCTCATGCATTCTGGAACAAAATATAATAATAAAGTGATATGAAGTGGTTAATAATGATATTTACACCCAACATTTATTCATTAATTAATAATTACATAATAAAACATCAATTAAATTTAACAATAACTCATTCCATTTCCATATAGGCATGGGGAGGGAATGATGCCGAATAGATGATTATTGACACTTAGTCTTGATCTATTAATAAGTATAATAATGGAAAAAATAGTGATTCTAAAATTCATACCTGGAAACCAAAATTTATTCCTCCTATCATAAGATATGTTATTCATTCTTATGTTATTTACCCACTATGAATGATTAAAATCCCACATCATGGACTTTTTTATAGGAGAAAAAATTTCAAAAGAATTTTTAAAGAGAGGAATCCCATTGGGAGATATAAACCACGAACCAATGGTCTCCCCTCCAGATAAAGAATTCTTGATACCTCAAAAATCATCATTATTCTATTAAACCTAGAGCTTTATATCATTATGAGAGTATTTTAGTAGAAAAAATTCTAGAAAAAACCTAGTCACATCTTTTTATCCTCCAAAATGTGTTTGACAGAAGTCTTCAATTAGAATCATATCCTCTAATGATTATTTCAAATCATGTTATTTAGATTTAAGAGAATACATTTAAAAAAATGTAACATTAAATTTTTAATAAAAATTCAATCCATTATGTTTATATGTTTATAATTTTTATACTTCCCATGTTTTTAATATGTTTTTTCAGAAAGTTCATTTTTAACGGATCTAGTTTCACATTTCTATCTAATGAGTTTTCCTATAATATGTATATATATATTCTACATCTATAAGATAATTCCAAATTTCATTGAAATAATATTTACAATTTCTAGAATATGAAGTCTAAAAATATACCAGTAAATGATTTTTTACAACATCAATGTGACAAAATTTATATAATAGATAAAGGCATTCTTTCCTAAAGAACATTTACAAATTCTACCTAATATATAAACTCTTTTGTACCAATAAATATATATATTATACCCAATTAAACATTTATAAAACTATAATGGTGATTCGTCCAAATGAATATCTGATAGAGAAGTTATGTTAAACCATTAAATAGAAGACGACGTTTTTCTGATTCCACTATAATCACCATTTAGATATGTGGAGTATGATAGTTGTAAATTTTCTTATAAATTGAATTATTATACATGGTGAAGGAAAATTTTAATTATAAAATATTCAAATAATTTTAATCACAGATGATCTAATGTTTTTTTATGGTTTTGTAACAGGATTATTATTTGAGATCGCCTCATTATAATTTTTTATATAGTATTTTTATTAATTAATTCATTTGAAGAATTTATGTAAATCCCTTATATAATTTTGATATTATAAAAACTATTTTTTATCTAGTGTGATCATGGGATTTTGAGGTAAATGAAGATATACTTTACCAATATTTCTGATTGAGGGTTTCCTAGGCTTTGTAAATTGAAGTTCATATTACCTTAGTATCAAGAAGTTCCTTCAATATGGAAGACATACCATTATTGTGATTTTTAATCCATGGATACATAAATTCAAGGTTACTAAATTCCATAAAACATAAGGATAATGAGTGAATCATTGTTGTATGATTTATTTTTTTTCCAAACTCACATTATAATGGTTTGTCTTACTTATTTTTACAAGTTTCATATAACATTTTTCATGATATAAAGAAATTATATATTGTGTTTTATAATATTTTATAAACACTCATTATAAAATAAATTGGTATGTTTCTACATATGATTAATTTATTATTGTAGGAGTTGAAATTTATTTGTTGTATTTTATAAAAAAAATCAACCCCCATTTCAGTAAAATGATAATACTTAGATACTATATTTGTTATGAAATGAGGTTTCTAATTATTATAAAATTTTATATACTTTTTTTAGAAAAATGCGTACTTGTTTTTATAATTGAAGGTTATTCTATATGGAAATTATAAAAACAATATATAAGAATACTACAAATATTTAAATATTATGTTTATGAATATTGAATAGAATGTATCAAAACCATTATTATCAACTCTAGAGTTGATAATTATGTTATGTTTACTAGAATCTATCAGACTCTTGACAAATAAGTTAATACTTTTACAACAAATGAAATATATCAAATTCTATCTTATTTATTTAGGAAAAACACTAATTATCTCTATGTAAAGAAACCTATATTTCCTAATATATTTTAATTAAAATAAAGAAATTTCTAGAATAAATTAGATATAACACACATTAGAACAACTAATTTTACTAAAAAAAGAAGAGTTATGCTGGAAGAATGTTATACATATTTTAATTTATTTTTAGAGAATATATTTCCAAATTTAATCAAAGAGTTAGGATGATTGTTAATAGTATAGAATCACTTAGAGATAAACAATTCACCGGTAAAAACTTTGTTGAAAAGAAAATTTATAAAATTCATCATGAATGGGAATCAAAGATGAATGTTTTTTTTATAAAGGTGAGACCATTTTCAATGCAAAGTCTCCCATGATAGAAAAAAATGAATGTTTACATGAGTATAAAAAGGCTTATTTATAATGATCTCTTTTATTCAGATGAAAAGTATTATGGGGTAGGGTTTACATACAAGTTTTCTCCATAATGTTCAATCCCTTATTGTCAAGTGCGTTAGTGACCATGTTTCCATTATGATAAGTGTGAGTAATAATGTTGTCTATGGAGTCAAAGAACTCAAGTAAATCCATCTATTAGGCCAATATCCTCCATGAGAGATGCCTATTATTGATCATGATTTCATGAACTATGGTTGTGTAATAACTCCCCAACCATATATGTTTCCAACCCCTTTTCTTTTCTAGACTTTCCACATTGATGACACCTAGAAGTTTAGCTTCAAGATAATAGGTGGTTCCAAAAGGGGAGAAGAAATGGCTAAGGGTATCACTATTATGGTCCCCAAAAAAGGATCCACATCCTGAGGGTTTGGAATTTTCTTTAGAGGAACTATCCACATTGACTTTCACACTTCCCCAAGAGGGAGGCTACCAAAATAACACAAACACACCTAAATGGAGAAAAATGTTTCTAATGATTTCACTATCCCCCAAGGGAAATAAATAGTGTATGGAGATTTTATAGTGCCTTGTTTTCATGGTGTTAGATCTTATAATAACAGAGATGTTTTTATTGAGAATTTTATTTTCATATTGAAACCTATACACCTATGAATAAGAGAGTTTCAGCTTGTATAAATGTATTAAACAACTTTAATAGTAGCAGCTAATAAGAGGTTGAGAATATTTTTGGATCCTTGATAATTGGAATAAGAAATGAGCATGCCATTTATGGTGGCATAATTATAATGTTTTAGTTCAATGATATTATTAATGATTGTTCAAATATTTGAAGACGTGGAACTACTTAAAAAGAGATGGCCCAAGATTTCTCTATGATGGTGGCACATCACACACTTTGATCGTAGAGATATTCCATGGTTTTAAAGGTGTCCATCTGTTGGATTTTTCTCATGGGATTCCCTCATGATAAGTGAAATCCCTGAATAATTTATCCATAATATGTTATATTTATTGAACATAAGAAATTATTGAAGTAACACCAACCATTTTGTAAAGATAAAGTATTTTGGCCTTCAACTCCCTAGTTCTAGTGGATTTCCATACAAACAGATCACCATGAAGTGTAAACGTGTAGTCTTTAATGATCCAGTTGATCTATTCAGAATAATTTGAATCAAAATAATCAAGAAGGTTTTTAATTGAAACCAACAAATAAGTGGGGGTAGTGGAAATATTAGGATTGTGGATAATAGGATTAGTTTTCCAATGGTATAGCTAGAATTTATATGGGGAGTTTCTATAGAGGATCTATTTGTAATTAGATATTATTTCAAAAAAATATTCATTAATTGATATCCATATTGATGAATTTATGTAATTGAAGCTATAATTACTTATCTTAAATAGAAATATGTGTTTTTAACAAGGAATACATTTAGAGTGCCCAGTATATAGTCTCTATACAAATTTCACCAGTATAGATTCATTAAAGAATTCAAGGTTTTTAATTATTAATCCCTCAAATTTTATTGGCTTAAAACATGTTTTCTTGGATATTTTACCATGTCTTATTTTAGTGAGATTTCAAATCCAAAATAATTCACAATATAGATATTAATGTATTTTATTAGAGTATTAGTCCACCTATAAATCGGGAAAGGATGTACCATAATAGAAACAATGGTATAATTGAAAAGGCACACCCATCACTATGGAAAATGATTTCCCCTTACATGAAGAAATTTTCGATTTGATCTACCCAAGAGTATATTTGAAGTAATTTTCCTTGGTCCAACTCTAGAATAATTAAACACCAAGATATTTTAAAGGTAAGACTCCCTCTTTAATACCCAAGCCATTCCGAATACACAATTTCCTAGATTCTAGGAAATTTATACAATAATAAAAAAATATTGGTACAATGTAATGTGTTGAACCAAGACTCATTCATAGTGATAAATAGTTTTTTTAGGAGAAGGTTGTTTCTTCTAAAAACTTGGATAAATAGAATTATTTCCTCAGTAAATAAGTGATGCGAGGGATTATAGATACTTCTTCCATCTAGGATGGTCTTCAAGAATCCTTGATTAACCTATTTTGAAATAATTCTATTAAGATAATATTCAGCAATTGAAAAAATGATAGTAGACTGCGGGTCACCACGTCAAAGCCATATAAAGTAAGATAAAAAATCAGTAGGAGAGCCACTAACAAGAAAAAAGATAAATGATTCATTAAAGAGAGAGTGAATGTAGTTAATGAAGGTTTTGTGGACCCCAAATTACAAAATATTTCTGAATATGATGTTTAAATTTACAGTGTCCAAGTCCTTCCTTATATCATGATTGAAATCTAATGATCCACCCCTTGAGTTCTTGTTAATAAGGTTAACATATTTCGAGGTAGTGAGAGGATACAATACTAGGTGGATATACCCTTAATTAAACAAAATTATTTCTATGAGAATATTTTATGAGATATTCCACTGATCCTAATATCTGGGATATTTTTTAATGATATTTTAAGGTGTGTTGATAGTGGAAATGGGTCTGTAATGATGTACCTCACAAGAGTTTCTAACCTTGGGAATAAGTGATAGAAATTGTGCATTAAAACCCTAAGGAAAAGAGATTTTTTTGAAAAAAAATAAACAAATAATCTACATACAGATTTATATAGAGAATCCCAATATTTTATAAGATAAAATTTAAGAATCTATTTGGACCTGGGGAACTCTCTAGTTTGAGGTTGAATATAGATTCATTGAGATCTATTTCAGAGGTTATTTCAAGGAACCTCCAAGTATTTTCAAAAAATAAAATAGATGGAATAACATAATTCATTATGCCTTCATATTAAGAATAACCATTGAATGTATTCTTAATGTTGACTAAATGGATTCCCAAAAATCATGTCTCTATTGTTGATGGCGGAATCAATATTGTAAGGCCCTAGCCATAAACATTACTTAATCTTGAGATATTTCATGAATATGCATTGAGGATCTTTTCAGGTTTAGAGTTTTAGAGATTTAGATCATAAATCATGCATTACATTCCACATTTAAACAAAGTGGTTACATAAAAGATAATATTCATTTTTACCATAAATGGAATAATATTTAAAATAAAACATGGATTCTTTCTTGAAACTTCCTTGACACTATCATCATATCATGTACCTTTCCCTTGACATGTGAAAAAATTTCAAAAACATGGGATGAGCATAAAAAGCTCAATAAGGGACATAAAAATACAGAAAGGAAACATTAGTACATGTATACATAAGAATCAATGAAATCATACTTTACTCATAAAACATATGCACGTTAACATACATCATGAAATCATAGGATTTATGAATAACTCATAGAAATCATAAGACATAAAGGTAACATGAGGCATTCATGACATTCTTACATAGGGAGTAACCCTCATGGTAACGTTTGGAATACCCATCACAGTATATTACCTAAATCTCTTCAGATAAACCTTAACTTTTAACCCCTTCATGTTACCCAATGCATATGAGAGCTTTATCGGGCTCAGCCGCCCTTATTTTATCACGGAACCACCCGTCTTCATAACAATTCCCAAAACCATAACATAATCGTATCACATAAAACATACATAAAGGAAACAGAACATTCCCACATTTCAATCACAAGATATCAATACAACACATTGATATAATAAAAAAATTATGAAAACAATTTTCAATACCAAAATAAAAGAAAAGTAAAACATGGTATTTATTTTTCATTTTTTAAAAAAGTTATGGCTTGTAGAGGAAGGCGAAACTCAAATAATGGTCACGGCGGTGGAGAAGTCATTGTCGCCACAGACGTACGATAAAAAAACATTCCTTTTCTCGTTTAGTAAAATTCTTCGTATAAAAAAGTTTCATTTTGAATAGACATAAAATTCAAAGGTGTTTATACACTGTATAAAATAATGTTGTGTATAAAACAAAATATGCCTCAATGAAAGGAGATCGAGATGAAGTCCCTTACCTCGGGTCCGACTTGACTCGATCATTCTTTAATCTCCTGAATAATAAACATGAGTTAATTTTTACTTGCTTATGAACCTTTTTCAAGTTCATTATTTCTTTTATATCACTAATTACCATGTTATGAACACTATGTAATTATTGAAGTTAATAATGGTTGTTTTGTCGATCATTGGTACTTGAGTCAAAAATAAACTCTTTATAATTACAAGTTGTTCATGTGGTAAAATATCCATTATATCCAGAATTATATTCATTATGTAGATATCATATATATAATATATATCCATTATATAAATGTATTTATAATATTACAAAACATTTATAGGTAAGAAATGAAATGCACTGTTCATGGAGACGGTAAGTCGTACGTACGCATGAATGCTACTTTCATTTCTATTTAATATTTTATGGAATGGAATCATAATGAAATAAAGGTATATTACAATTCCAGTATAATATCATATATAATATATTTAACTCTATCCTTTATACATCCCACATATGGCATTAACGAATCAAATCACTTTGAGGGGGCGGTAGTCCGCACTTCCTAAAATAATGATATCGCGTTTACCCATAATGGAAACCATAAAGGTATTCCATAAATGAAAAATACAGAAGCTTAAGGAAACCATAAACATATTATATATCATATATCAATATAGTGACATCTTAATGGCCACCTTTGAAGGTGTTATAAGAATATTGAACAATCATCGTTTCGTGAGGCAGAAATTCGCCATCCATGGAAACAGTATGCTCTTTAACCATTAGATGTAGGTGTGTGTAAGTGTAGCTAGAATAATTATTATAGCAACATCCTAGTATATTGAAGATACTGTTTTGTTACAAAATTAATGAATAAAAAGAGTTTAGGGGGTTGGAGAAGCAAAATAAAACAAAAAAACACAAGTGAAGACATTACCTTTAAATCGGGTAACTCCTCTTGGTTTCAATCGAAATGGTTTCTT
Source organism: Viscum album (assembly GCA_963277665.1). Lineage (NCBI taxonomy): Eukaryota > Viridiplantae > Streptophyta > Magnoliopsida > Santalales > Viscaceae > Viscum > Viscum album. The sequence goes on along the minus strand of OY728127.1, from coordinate 65,682,320 downwards.
GAAATGATTTCTGAATAAGGTATGGGTTGTATGATGAATATAGGGATGTGGAGAGATAAAATGAGTATAATTTGGCCGAGCCAATGTCTTGAGAAGTGTGGGTAAGGAGGTTGATGTGGGGGGCTTTTATAAGAGGGAAGAGGGGCACTCTTGGAAAGCCAAGAAATGTTACATTATTTTAAAATGAGTTTCAGATTTAAAAAGTACCATATTGATATATTTCTAGGATAAGGTGATAAGGGTTCGAAATATACTCATCCAATAGGTTTTTTACAAGTTTAAGGCATAGATATTACATTAGATTTTCATTTTATTTAAATCGTTCATTAATGAGATAATCACTGCATCATCATGATGTCATAAATAACTTAATTTATTTAATGTATAAAAATTATAAAACAAATAATTATGGTGTAGGAAATTTTTTATATTTACAATGAATATTTATAGTCTTAGAGATCCTTTACACAGACAAGACAAAAATGTTTTACTTGGGTGATACATTCTTTAGTGATATTCTCCTTTCTTTAAAAATAAAATGATAAAGTGTCACTTTCACCCAGAAGTGATTCTATGGGGTCCCTAAGTTTGTCACAAGGCATACCATGGTCCTCCATGACACAAACAGTATCATTAAGACACATTTTGGGGTCATTTGTTATTATTATGATATTATTTTATTATCCTTAACTACCCGATTACTAATTAATCACTATAATTAAAGATAATTACCGTCATTACTATTCATAATGTCCAAAAACAATAGCCTTAATTACATAATTTGGACCTTATGATTCAAAAATATGGAATCCATTTTACCAAATTCCAAAAATAGATATTTCAATAATTAATTTAAAAATAATTCCCGTTGTCAAAACAAATAGCGGGTTTTTTTGAAACAATATCTATGAAAATTTTGGCAATGGTTTATGCCCAATTCTAAAGTAAAATTAATTATAACGACCACTATTGGATTAAACGGTAAAAATATATTATAATTGAAGTTTAAAACCAATTAAAAAGATAATTTAACCATATAATTAAATTAGATGAAAAAGCAGTTCTGATGTAAAATGCAGTATTTTTCACTTTTCAATAAAAATGAACATTGTCAGAAAAATACCAAAAATTTATCCAAAGTAAATTTCAATGTCCCAATCATAAATAATAAGCTTATTTTGACAAATATATCTTATAAAATTTTCAAAACATTGATTTTAAAATGGTTTTCCATCAAAATTCAGTAACATAATCTTTTAAAAATATCAGTGTATTCCATGCTTAAGATTGGATTTATTCTCATTTTAAGCCTATAAAACACTTTATAATTCATAAATAGACATAGGTATGAAAATCCATAATTCTTTACTTAATTGGGATGTTACATCCTTCCCCACTTTTGAAAATCACGTCCCCACAATTTATTTACTTATTGAATTAGTGGGGGTATTTATCCCTCATTGCACTTTCAGATTCCCATGTTGCCTCTTCACTCATGTGGTTTTTCCACAAAACCTTTACTTGATGAATCACCTTATTCCACAACACTTTCTCCCTGTGGTCAAGATTGTTGGCTGGTTGTTCCTCATAAGATATATTCTCTTCCAGCTGAACTACCTCTGGACTCAAAACATGAGATGGATCTGGTATGTACTTCCTTAACATTGAAACAAGAAAAAAATTGTGTACCTGAGATAAACTCAGAGGTAAAGCCACTCGGTATGAAACTGATCCAATTCTCTCCAGAATTTTGTATGGTCCAATGATCCTTGGACTCAACTTTCCTTTCTTACCAAATCGCATCACAATTTTCTATGCTGATACTTTGAGAAAAACATAATCGCCCACCTCAAAAGAGAGATCCTTCCTCCTGTTGTCCGCATAACTTTTATACCTGCTATAAGTTGTTCTCATGTGTTTCTGTATCAGATGAAATTTTTTTGCCAATTCTTCTACCAATTCCAATCCCATCAACTTCCTTTCACCTACTTCATCCCAAAAAGTTGTAGTTCGACACTGCTTCCATTATAATGCCTCAAATGGTTCCATTTGTATACTGGAATGAAAAAAGTTATAATAAGAAAACTCAACCAAAGAGAGATGTTGGTCCCAACTTCCCTGATAATCCATCAAACAAGCACGTAGAATATCCTCCAAAGTCTGAATTCTTCATTCCGACTGTCCATCCGATTGAGGCTGAAAAGTTGTACTAAAATTTAATTCAGTACCCAATGACTTCTCAAGGCCTTTCCAAAAGTTAGAAGGGAACCTGGGATCACGGTCAAAAACAATGGAGATAGTAACTCCATGTAAACTGACTATCTCTTTAAGATACAAACTAGAAAGTTGATCTTAGTAAAAATTATCTTGTATTGCAAGGAAATGAGCAGATTTAGTCAAGCGATCAACACTAACCAAGATTGCATTATTACCTCGAGGTGTCTTCTGCAATCCCACAACGAAGTCCATGGATATATTCTCGCATTTCCACTCTGGTACTGGTAAAGGCTGAAGCATCCCTTTCGGTAACTTCCGCTCTGCCTTAACCTGTTTACAAGTCAAACACTTCACAGTAAAATCAGCAATATCTCTTTTCATTCTGTCCCACCAGTAATACTCCCAAAGATCTCTATACATTTTAGTACTGCCTGGATGAACTGAAAAATAAGAACTATGAGATTCACATAACAACTCTCTCTTCATCTGTGAATCACATGACACACACAATCTCTTCCCAGATCTCAAAAAAAAATCATTATCAATGTTGAATTCATGCAACTTACCCTTCTGAACAATCTATACCATTTTCTGCAACTCATTGTCTTGCTTCAGTGCTGGCTTAATTCTATCTGATAGAGAAGATTTCACTGATACCTGAAACAAAACAAAAGAACATCCTACACCAACAAATTCTATGCCAAATTTCATCAAATCCTTAACCAAAGTATCATGTTCCAAACCTAACATGGTTAATGAGGCATTACTTTTGCAACTCAAAGCATCAGCCACTGTATTTTCCTTTCTCGGATGGTAATGAATTGTATAATCATAATCCTTGATTAATTTTAGCCATCTCCTCTGTCTCATGTTCAATTCATTCGGAGTGAATATATACTTTAAACTTTTGTGATCAGTATATATTTCACACTTTACACCATACAAATGATGCCTCCAAAATTTTAAAGCAAATACAACAGCATCTAATTCCAAATCATGTGTAGGGTAATTTACCTCATGAGTTTTCAACTGACGTGAAGCATAAGAAATTACTTGATCATTCTGCATTAGGACGCAACCAAGTCCTTGAAATGAAGCATCACTCTAGATAACAAACTCCCCATTAATAGAAGGTAGTGCCAAAATTGGAGCATTCACCAATTTTCTTTTCAATTCTGGAAAACAATCATCACATTATTTTGTCTAGATAAACTTAACACCCTTCCGAGCTAGCTTAGTCATTGGACAAGATAACTGTGAATTTTTTTTAAAAAACCTTCGGTAATAGCCTACCAAACCAAGAAATAAATGAATCATGGTTACATTTGTGGGTATTGGCCATTCTTCCACAACCTTTGTTTTTTCAGGATCAACAATTATCCCATCTTTAGAAACAATGTGACCAAGGAAAAAAAGTTTTTGCAAACAAAACTCACACTTGCTAAATTTCCCATACAATTTCTTTTCTTTTAAAGTTTTAAAAATAACTCTTAAATGTCTATCATGCTCTTCTTTACTTTTAGGAAACACCAAAATATCATCAATGAAAACAACCTAAAACTTATCCAAGAACACAGGGAAAATTATATTCATAAGGTCCATGAATACAGCAGGTGAATTGGTTAGCCCAAAAGGCATAACTAGAAATTCATTATGGCCATATCTAGTATAAAACATGGTCTTCGGAATATCTGCTTCCTTTACCTTCAACTAATGGTACCCCGATCTCATGTCAATCTTTGAAAAATACTGAGCTCCCTGGAGCTGATCAAAAAAATCATCGATATGAGGAAAATGATATTTGTTCTTAATAGTGATGTTATTCAAGGCTCTATAATCAATGCCAAGTCTCATTGAACCATATTTATTTTTAATAAATAAAACAGTAGTACCCCATGGTGATGTGCTAGGTCGAATGAATCCTTTCTCTAATAAATCATGAAATTTCTCCTTCAACTCTAAAAGTTCAATTTGAGCCATTCGATAAGGGAGTTTTGAAGTTGGCTTAGAATCAGGAACTAAGTCAATTGTAAATTCAACTTCCCGATCTGGTATTATTCTAGGCAACTCATTAGGAAAAATATCAGGATACTCATTTACCACTGGCACATCATTAATCTGAACAGTTCCTTTGTTTTCAACAATATGTGCAAGGTAACATTCATTTCCATCTTTGACAACTTTCTCAGCCTCTTGATATGTTATCAACAGTAAGGGTTCACTCTTGTACACAAACTGAAAGTCTTTCTGAATAGAATCTTCTTTAGCTCTTCAATTAGTCTTTGCATGGTAAATAGAGAGCCAATCCATACCCAGGATAACATCGAACTCTACTAGAGGTAAAACAATAAGGTTTTCCAGTAGGTTCTTTCCATGGATAAGGATAGGAATATTCTTATAAATTAATTTTGCATCAGCATTTCCCCCAGGTTTTTTTACCACAAGTTCAGGAGTCATTTCTTGAGATGGTCTTCCCAATTTAGTAGAAAATTTTTCAGTGAGGAAAGAATGTGTAGACCCTGAATCAAACAACACACTGGCATAATCTGAAAAAACAAAAAAAGTACCTCATACCACTTCATTTGATGGCCCAACATCTGTTGAAGTAGTTGCAAAGGATTACACCACCCCTTTCTGCTTGTAGTCTAACTTCTTCCTATCACTCGAGCTCTTTGTCGGACACATGTTTTCATAGTGACCCATATCATTTCACTTGAAACATTTCACTACCTATAAATTAATTTTTGTCTTACCATCACCTTGATCTTTTCCAGTGCAATCACAAGCCTTATTTCCCATATTACCACATCGGTAGCACTTTCCATAATTCATAAGACATTCCCCATCATTCCTTTTACCACAGTAATCAAAAACTGGAAACATAGTTTTCTTACCATCAGACCTTTTTGAAGAATTATTCCCTTTCTCCTACCACCTCGGTCTCTTCTTCTATTGGTTGTTGTAGAACACTTGATCATCAGAAAACTCCATTTCCACCTTCTCAGCACATCGAACAAGATTTTCATAACTCTTGAACTCGCAATAAGATAAATCCCTTCGATATATTGGCTTTAATCCTGAGAAAAAACGATTGATTTTACTATCAAGGCCTCAGATAAAATTTATAACATACCTTTCCAATCGAGTGAACCTCTCTTCATAAGCAGCCAATGAGTCATCCTCTTGCCTCAATTCCAAGAATTGTTTTTCCATCCTAAGTCGAATAGCCTTAGGAAAATACTTCTCAAGAAACATACCTTTGAATTCATCCAAGTTGAGAGCATCAATCTCATCAGCGTCCCTGATATTATTAACCATCGACCACAACTGATCTGCTTCACCCTCCAAATGGTAAATTGCAAAACTAACCTTTTGATTGTCTGAACACCCCATGACATCGAAAATCTTCTCCAGTGCATTAATCCACCCTTCATCTAGCACAAGGTCAGATGATCCTTTGAATGATGGGGGATGTTGCCTCATGAAATTTTCCACCACTAACATGTTCCTCTACGGTTGATCTGGCTGATCTCATGCATGGATACCACCACCATTTATCGTTTGAGTCAACTGTTCCATTACTACAACAAACTATTCAGTTCCAATTCTGACCATCTCAGGATGCTGATTCGGAAGGTCATTTCATTTTGTATTCCTTCCTAGCACTGCTTCCATGTTTCCTCTGCGGAAAACCATTCTGAACAAACATGTCTTAGATGAAGCAACATGGTAATCATCAAATGCTATATCCTTTCAATTTGTCCATAAAAAAATATTTTTGGAGAATCATTTAACAGAATTCTAACTCCTAAAGTTATCGAAACCGACCTTTGATACCAACTATAAGGCCCCAGCCTTAAACATTACTTAATCTTGAGATATTTCATGAATACACATTGAGGATCTTTTCAGCTTTAGAGTTTTAGATAATTAGATCATAAATCATGAATTACATTCCACATTTAAACAAAGTGGTTACCTAAAAGATAGTATTCATTTTCCCATCAAAAGAAACATATTTAAAATAAAACATGGATTCTTTCTTGACACTTCCTTGACACAATCATCATATCATGTACCTTTCCCTTGACCTGTGAAAAACATTTCTAAAACTTGGGATGATCATAAAAAGCTCAGTAAGGGATATAAAAATACAGAAAGAAAACATTAGTACATATATACATAAGAATCAACGAAATCATACTTTACTCATAAAACATAACCACGTTAACATACCTCATGAAATCATAAGATTTATGAATAACTCATAGAAATCATAAGACATAAAGGTAACTTGAGGCATTCATAACATTCTTACGTAGGGATTAACCCTCATGGTTACGTGTGGAAAACCCATCACAGTAAAATCCCTAAATCATTTTGGGGAAACTTTAACATTTAACCTCATCACGTTACCCAATGCATTGGATAGATATATCGGGCTCACTCTCCCTTAGTTTATCACAAAACCACCCATCTTCATAACAATTCCCAAGAACCATAACATAATCATATCACATAAAACATGCATAAAGGAAACATAACATTCCTACATTTCGATCACAAGATATCAATAAAACACATGGATATAATAAAAAAATTATGAAAAACATTTTCAATACCAAAATAAAAGAAAAATAAAACATGGTATTTATTTTTCATTTTTAAAAAAATGTTATGTCTTGTAGAGTAAGTCGAAACTCAAATAATGGTCACGGCGGCGGAGAAGTCATTGTCGATGCATACGTAAGACAAAAAAACATTCCTTTTGTCGTTTAGTAAAATGTTTTGTATAAAAAATATTTCTTTTGAATAGACGTAAAAGTCAAAGGGGTTTATACACCATATAAAAGAATGTTCTGTATAAAACAAAATATACCTCAATGAAAGGAGATTGGGATGAAGTCCCTTACCTCGGGTACGACTTGACTCGATCATTCTTTAATCTCCTGAATAATAAAATTGAGTTAATTTATACTTTCTTAAGAACCTTTTTCAAGTTCATTATTTCTTTTATATCACTTATTACCATGTTATGACCGCTATTTAATTATTCAAGTTAATAATGGTCGTTTTGTCGATCATTGGTACTTGAGTAAAAAATAAACTCTTTATAATTACAAGTTGTTCATGTGGTAAAATATCCATTATATCCAGAATTATATTAATGATGTAGATATCATATATATCATATATATCCAGTATATACATGCATTTATAATATTACATAACATTTATAGGTAAGAAATGAAATGCACCGTTCATGGAGACGGTAAGCCGTACGTACGCAAGAACGCTACTTTCATTTCTATTTTGTATTTTATGGAATAGAATCATAATGATATAAAGGTATATTATAATTCCATTATAATATCATATATAATATCATTAACTCCATCCTTTATACATCCCACATATGTCATTAACGAATCAAATCATTTTGAGGGGGCGGTAGTCCGCACTTTCTAAAATGAAGATATAGCGTTTACTCATAATGGAAACCATAAAGGTATGCCATAAATGAAAAATATAGAAGCTTAAGGAAAACTTAAAGATATAATATATCATATATAAATATAGTGACATCTTAATGGACACCTTTGAATGTGTTACAAGAATATTTAACAATCATCGTTTTGTGAGGCAGAAATTCACCATCCACAGAAACAATATGCTCTTTAACCATTAAATGTAGGTGTGTGTAAGTTTAGCTCAAATAATTCTTATAAAAACATCCTAGTATATTTAAGATACTGTTTTTGTTACAAAATAAATGAATAAAAAGAGTTTAGGGGGTTGGAGAAGCAAAGTAAAACAAAAGAACACAAGTAAAGACATTACCTTTAAATCAGGTAACTCCTCTTGGTTTGAACCAAAAAGGTTTCTTGAATAGCTTTATGCCTAAGGTAAGGCTTCTATGATGAATAGAGGGGTGTGGAGAGATAAAATTATCAGATTTTGGCCGATCCAATGGCTTGAGAAGTGTGGGTAAGGAGGTAGATGTGGGGGCCTTTTATAAGAGGGAGGAGGGGTACTCTTGGGAAGCCAAGAAATGATACTTTATTTTAAAATGTGTTTTGGATTTAAAAGGTCCCAAATTGATATATTTATAGGATAAGGTGATAAGGGTTCGAAATATAAACATAAAATAGGTTTTCTACAATTTTAAGTCTTATATTTAACATTATCGTTTCATTTTATTTAAATCATTCATTAATGAGATAATCACTACATTATCATGATGTCATAAATAAATTAGTTTATTTAATGTCTAAAAATTATAAAACAAATACTATGATGTAGGAAATATTTTTATATTTCTGCTGAATATTTATAGTCTAAGTGATCATTTACACAGACAAAACTAAAAATGTTTTACTCGGGTGATACATTCTTTAGTGATATTCTCCTTTCTTTAAAAATAAAATGATAAACTGTCACTTTCACCCAAAATTGATTACATGGGGTCCCTAAGTTTGGAACAAGGCATCACATTGTTGTACATTACACAACCAGTAGCATTAAGACACATTTTGGGGTCATTTGTTATTATTATGATATTATTTTAATATCCTTAACTACCTGATTACTAATTAATCACGATAATTAAAGATAATTATCGTCGTTACTATTCATAATGTCCAAATACAAAAGATTCTTAATTACATAATTTGGACCTTATAATTAAAAATATGGAATCCATTTTTAAAAATTCCAAACATAGATATTGCAATAATTAATTTAAAAATAATTTCCGTTGTCAAAACAAATAGAGGGTTTTTTTGAAACCATATCTATGAAAGGTTTGGCACTTGTTTATGCCCAATTCCAAAGTGAAATTAATTATAATGACCACAATTGGATTAAATTGTAAAAATATATTCTAATTACACTTTAAACCCAATTAATAAGATAATATAACCATATAATTAAATTAGATGAAAAAGCAGTTTTGATGTAAAATGCAGTATTTTTCACTTTTCATTAAAAAATGAACATTGTCAGAAAATACCAAAAATTTATAAAAAGTAAATTTCAATGTCCCAATAATAAATAATATGTTTATTTTGACAAATATAGCTTATAAAATTGTCAAAATATTTATTTAAAAATGGTTTTCCATCAAAAGGCAGTAAAAAAATCTTTTAAAAATTTTACTATATTCCATGCTTGTGATTGGATTTATTCTCATTTAAATCCTCTAAAACACTTTATAATTCATAAATAGACATAGATATGAAAATCCATAATTCTTTACTTACTTGGGATGTTAAAAATATCTTTATAAATTAAAATGGTTTTGTTAGATTTTTAGATTTTTTACAAGGACTTGTAAAACATTGTATTTCTATCCTCATATTTAAGCCACTTAACCTTAAAATATTCCCTTTAGAGACATTCCTTCAAGATGATAAAACAATTGAGACTATAAACAATCCCAATTTCACTATTCCTATCATTTGATAATCATTATTTTTAAATGCATCCTTCACATTTATGAGGGTGGTTTACGGTAATTAAATGTACCTCTCAAGTGGTTTAAAGGTATAATTAACAGAAATTTATAGTTTAGTAATTTTCATTTCCTGACACAAGAATAGGAATTAGAACAACAATTCATAACGGTCCAGTATTTAGAAATAATGTTAAAGTAGCCCTGATGATTATCCCATGAAATATTTAATCTGAAGGGTATCGTGGCCTTTGATCCCCTCTTCAAAAGACATAGCTGTTGGAGTTTGTGGTCTAGAACCAACTACTTTGTACATTATTCATTAAATAAAAGCCTTATCACATCTTGATTATTTTTCTACATGACATGTCATGTGATAATGTCCTATGGACAGCTGTTGCATTAAAGGGTCATAGCGGATCCCTGCTATGATGAGAACCCGGAAGTGTCATAACACTATTCTTGAATGTATGTTTTATGGCCGGATGATATTATTTGAGGGACACAAATAATACAGGTCATTAGGGGTGAGGAATCATAAAACTTTGAGGCACCTTCTCATGGTGTGCACCCTTGGTAACATCCAGGAGGATATTATGAGAATGAGACCCGCCAGTAGGAAATCCACATTTCATAGTGTCATTGGATGTTCTTATCTGCGGACGTGTGTATTGGTCCTTAGACTTTAAGATTATTATTAATGGGCATTACAGCTCGCGCAATTAGATGTATTGATGAAAACTACGACGACACACTATTCGCAGTGAGGTAGGATACGTTGGGTGCGTCACGAGTAATACCACATTAATAGATAATGCGAGAAAGGATTTGTCCCTTACGTTCCATAACAGAAGTAGATATCTCAGGCCCTTTGATGGAATTGATATAGCCTAAATAAATCCATGGCCATGGTAAGGTATGGGAAAGTTCAATTCCGGGAAGTCAAATAAAGAATAATCAAGCACATGGGTTGATGGCACTAGCATGCAACCCGCTTGATAGGAGATATCGAGACAAAGGGATTATATTACACGGTAAGCGTTTGTAGGAGGTGACACGTCATTGCAGCGTTAACTTCTTTCTCTATGGGTGCCTTGGTGTGTTGTTAGATGCTAACCTTGGACTTTAGGAAGGCTCAGCCTAATGCCACTGAGAAAAAGTCCTAGAGGGTCACCCACTAAGTGTGTCCATGTATCTCAGTTAAATATTAATTTAACAAGTTAAATAAATATTATTCCCGACTGTGGTTTAATAATTATTTAAGGATGTCTGATCACATTTATTTTGATACTAGTTATTCGAGAGAATATATTGTGGATGAAATAATATATTTATTAGTGAGTAATGCAGTTACATTTATTTAAGAAATAAATAGTCATTACTCAGGGTCTAATAAATGTGGTGGAGAAAAATGGAAAATAAAATTACACGCTGTGTATATTAAATATACATGCCGTGTAGTTTTATAGAAAACAAGTACATGCCGTGTATTAATTATTACACGTCGTGTAGTTTTTCCAGTTGGGATTTTGAGGATTTAATATTGTTTTATTAAATGATATTTATTATAATCAGCATGGGCGCATGTCAAGGAATTAATAATTCGACATGGGGGTTTTCAATAAGAGTTAATGAAATAAATAAAACGAATAACACATTTATTTATTGTCATAACTCTATTAACCTCAAACCCGATTATGAATATCCTCTCAACCCCAACATTTTAAAGTGACATTGTTGTGCACAACGGATTTGGAAATACTCTCAAGCCAAGAGAGAATTCCATTTCCACTAAGAACGCCCTCAAGTTACGAGAGAAAGATCCTCCACCAGATCAAGGCGGTCGAAGGCGGACATCGCAAGCGAAGATTCTTCCGCGCTAGCACCCGGAGATCCCTTCGACGACATCTGGAGATACGTGACACACGTGTGGATCACCGCTAGAGGAATCCTAAACTTGGATTCTACGATGCAATGACGGATCACCGAATCATGACCGGACACATCAATAAAGAAAGAATTCCAACGTGGTAACTGTTATGCATTAATTAAATTAATTATAATAAACATATTATGATCCTCCTCAAGGGTTCCAGGACTCTTCTATTCTTTTTGTTCTTCGTTCTATTCCAAAGATTAGACGTTTTTTATATCGTGACAGATCTCGGATTGAACGTTGTTTAACGTTAAAATTAAAGTTGGTCTAACCCACCAACGCGCTTCTACTGCGCCCAGAACCTACAAGTGGTATTAGAGGGGTCATATCGTTGATTATAATTATGTAGTTTTTCATTGGTAATTTACACATTTAATAATTTAGTTATTTCAATTCAAGTTTAATCATCCTGGAAATCTGAATATTGAGATCTATTTCTCCTCCCTCGTTTCTTGTTCACCTCACAGAAATGATTTTTTATTTTAATTTTGATTAAAATAAAATATATGAACTCATCCGGAGGAGCCAAACATTTCTGGCAGTATAACACCAGAATACACGGTGTGTATTCGGAAGTACACACCGTGTAGTCTAGGTTCAATGCATTGACTGATCCGCCAAATCAGGCCATGTATTGGATTCTTTCTAAGAATTTAAGACACTGTGTGTTGACCAGAAATAGGTGGAACACGGTTTCTGGAATATACATCGTGTGGTCCAATGAACCCGGCGTGTAGTCCCTTCAGGTCAGGGTTGGGTCGGGTACTCCGTACATGGCATGCCCGGCTGGAAACCATGTAACGCGGAAACTACACGGTGTGTGTCCCACTGTACACGCCGTGTACTCCGAAAATTTCCAAAGTACATTAACACGCACTATCCCCGGGTGTGCACTTCAGATGGACGGTGAAGAAATGTACACACCATGTAGTCAGAACTACACGTCGTGTACTCACCCAAATTACGTAGATTTATTAAAATTTATTATTATATTATACAAACCCTTGAGACATGTACCATGGTGGAGGCGTAAAGCTGAGGCACAACACGTGATAGGTGTTTTATATATGTATGTGTTTAACTTAACATCTGCATAATAAATGGGAATTCACCGAGTTGCCTCCAAGGTACAAGTTACATACAAGGATAATATTAAATGAATTTATTTGTTTAAAATTGTGATGGATGAGAATCTGAAGGAAATTAAGAAAAGGGATTTAAGATAAAAGGATTGATTAATTAAAGATAATTAATTTATTCAAGCGTGATTTATCTTAAACAATAACGATTAAAGAATTGAATGATAGTTTTATTTATGCGTAAATATCGTTTAATGTATGGATGATCCTGATCTAGACCGAGACCTTTGTATGTGAATGGTTTCTTTTAATTTATTTATTTAAATTATATTTTTTGGCCTGCGATCCATCTCCTCATTAATATATAGGGCATGTGTGCCCATGGATTCTTTTATGTAAAAACCCCTTTTACCCCTCACCTACATGTGAGATAAATGCATATGTAATGGATGGAGCTCCCAAGCTAGTGGATGCGGCTCAAGTTAGGAGCCAAGGTGAAACCAATCCAAGGAGATACAAATATGGACAGGTGGAAAGTTGTAAACACGATCTCGAAAGGTTCAAGGTGTTTCTCCCCTGGGTCTTGGGCTAGTTTATCAACCGCTAGATAAACTAACCAATAGAAAATATCTTGGTCATACCATTTTTTTATTTCTATTAGTTGCATGGTTTATTTATTGTGGTGTGTTGTCACGATCACATAATTAATGAATTAAACGAGAATTCAAGATGGAACTAAAATAAAACTGGCTTATATGTAAATATTATCTTAGACATGGTTAATCACTTAAGTATATCCCACTTAATATTAACAAGAATGTAATCAAAGATAATAAAATGGCAATTTACGCATAAGGATAAAATCCCACAAAATAAATATTAAGTCAACATAGCCTCCCATAATCATGGTTAGAATCGAACCATAGTTCAAAGTGCTTGACCAACCCTAGTTGGGGTTCTTTCAATTATCAGGGAATTCTAATTCAAGGTTTTTGTTTGACTTGACTTGGTTTGCATCAAGGGTTGACTGCCACAGCAGGACTTGGTGTGACCAAGAGGCAAAGGTTGGGGAAATCCAAAAGGATTTCAGGATTGGGGAGTCCACTCAGTGGATCAAGGAGCTGCGAGTTAATGCAGTTGGCATTTGGAATACCTACCTAAAACACGTCAAATTGCTTGACCAACCCTAGTTGGGGTAATGCGAAGGGCAATATGGATCCTTTCCACTATAATATTAACGCAACAAGATATTCCAAAGTCAATGGTGAGGGCTATTGGATTTTGATAAAATAGTGGGAGATTAATAAGTATTAATTTATTTATTTTTCTCAATTTTTATAATAATGTACTAAACCGTTGCTCATCTTAATTTGTAGAAACGGCAAGAAAATGACTTCAAACGTATCATTGCACACCATACTCGAAAAAGAAAACCTTTTCACCAGCACCAATTTCCAAGAGTGGAAGAGGCGTTTACGCGTCGTCCTTCGCCATGAAAGGAAATTATATGTGCTGGAAGAGCCGATTCCAGTTGCGCTAGGGAAAGAGGCTTGTGATGAGGAATTATCTCTCTACATGAAACACATTGATGATGCCACAGATATCAAGTGTTTCATGATATCAACCATGTCTAATATGTTCTTGAAGCAACATGAAAACATGGACGCGTATAGCATGATGTCTCACCTTAAAGATCTCTACCAAGAGAAGGCGATACAGGAGAGGTATGAGATCTCCAATGCTTTGTTTACCATGAATCTTAGAGCGTCTGTGCCAACTGGGCCACATGTAGTCAAGCTTATTGGCTACATTGAACGCTTGGACATCTTAAGGATTAAATTCCCAGATGAGTTGCGTATAGATCTCATCCTATCATCACTGCCCAAGACCTTCTCTAGCTTTATTGTCAACTATAACATGAGAGGCAATGAGAAGAGTCTATTGGAGCTTCTGACCTTGATTCTCCAGGTAGATAAGGACATGGGGCCTGACAAACCCGAGGTCCTTATGGTGAACAAGAAAATTAAGGACAAGGAAAAGGGGCCAAAGACTTATAAACCGCCTGAAGCCCCCGAGCACCGTCCCTCCAAGAAGGGGAAGATCCAAAGGTAGGGCAAGGAATGGGAAGCAGTGTGTTTTGCATGTGGCAAGAAGGGCCACTGGAAGAGGAACTGCACCCAAAAGCGTAGGGACGCTAAAGGTGTGTTTGTTATTAAGTGCAATCTTTCTATTTCTACACATTGGGTATTAGATAGAGCTTGTGGGGCTCACATCTATATTCAAATGCAGGAACCAAGTAGATTTAGAAAGATCGCCAGAGGAGAGGTGGATCTTCAAGCTGACAATGGCGTAAGGCTGGCTGCCTTGGCTATTGGAGACTACCACCTCTCATTGCCGACTGGGATGATTTTGGTTTTACATAACTGTTATTATATGCCTAGTGTTACCAAGAACAAAATTTATGTATCTTGTTTGGATATGGGTGGATTTGTTTTCAAATTTGGAAATAAGGGTTTTCTCTTTTATAAGAACAACGTATGTTATGGTATGGCACATTTAAAAAATGGTTTGTATGTATTGAATTATGAAAACCAAGTGTTGGAAATCAATAACGAAACAAACTCACATGACTCATACATCACCCAGTTATGGCATAACCGCCTTGGTCATGTGAATGAGAAGCATTTGACAAAGCTCTACCAAGATGGCTATTTAGACTCTACTGAGCTAAAACCACTTGATAGATTTTACGCTTGTTTACAAGGAAAAATGACCAAGCCGACTTTTGGTGGACAAGGTGAAAGGGCCACAGAGCTTCTAGGATTTGTACACACGGATGTGTGTGGACCATTTCCAGTAGAAGCTAGAGGTTGATATTCTTACTTCATTACTTTTACTGATGATTTGAGTAGATATGGCTATGTCTACTTAATGAGGTATAAGTCAGAGTCCTTATAGAAATTTAAAGAATTCAAGAATGAAGTAGAGAATCATCTTGGTAAGAAGTTAAAGATGCTTAAATCGGATCGAGGTGGGGAATATCTGAACCAAGAGTTCATCGATCTTCTACGGGAGTATGGGATTCTATCTCAGCTCACTCCTCCCTATACACCACAATGGAATGGTGTTAGTGAAAGGAGGAACTGCACCTTATTGGACATGGTGTTTTCGATGATGATTCATGCGGACCTTCCATTATCATTTTGGGGATATGCATTACAAACTGCAGCATACACATTAAACCGAGTACCAACTAAGGAGGAAAATGGAATTCCATCCGAGTTATGGAATGGAAGGAATCCCACTTTGTCACACACACGTGTATGGGGTTGTGAGGCATTTGTTAAGGACTTCTCAGGCAACAAACTAGCACCCCAGGTCACGAAGTGTACCTTTATAGGATATCCCAAGGAAATGAAAGGATATTACCTA
This sequence comes from Viscum album, assembly GCA_963277665.1. Lineage (NCBI taxonomy): Eukaryota > Viridiplantae > Streptophyta > Magnoliopsida > Santalales > Viscaceae > Viscum > Viscum album. Next base: position 65,666,203 of record OY728127.1, on the reverse strand, counting down.
TATAACCCTCAAGATAATAAAGTTACTATTTCCATACAAGCCATATTTCTTGAGAGGGAGCACATCCTCAAGAAGGATAGTGGGATCAAGATTTACTTCGACGAAGTTGATGCTCAAGATACACAAGAGTTGGTACAAGAAAAAGTTCCATAGGTCCCCGTGGAAGAGGTTCTAGAAACAGAAGTACTGTGTAGGAGCTCAAGAGAGGTAAGGGAACCAGAGATATTTGGTTTCCTAGTCACCGAGGATGGTGAATCATTATTGTTGGACAATGATGAACCTCTCTCCTACAAGGAAGAAGTAGAAAGCTCCGAAGCATCAAGATGGCTAGAAGGTATGAATTCTGAGATGGATTCCATGTATCAGAACCAAGTTTGGGTTCTGGTCGATGAGACAGTTGATGTAAATCCTGTTAGATGCAAATGGGTATTCAAAAGAAAGCTGGACATGGAAGGTCAAGTTAGCACCTATAAAGAAAGGCTAGTGGCTAAAGGATTCAGACAGCGTCAAGGAATTGACTATGATGAAACCTTCTCTCCACTTTCCATGTTTAAATCCATAAGAATCATACTTTCCATAGAAGCTTACCATGACTACTAGATTTCGTAGATGGATGTCAAAACAGCATTCTTTAATGGGATCCTTTAGGAAGATGTCTATATGACACAACCAAAAGGGTTTGTGACACCAGGTGAAGCCAAACGGGTTTGCAAGTTGCCGAAATCTATTTATGGATTGAAGAAAGAATCCAGGTCATGGAACATTCGATTTGATGAAGCCATAAAGGAATTTGGTTTCATTAAGAATTAATGTGAGCCATGTGTTTATAAGCGGTTTAATGGGAATGCGGTCTTCATCCTAGTGGTATATGTTGATGACATATAGCTTATTGGAAATGGTGTACCATCCTTACAGTCAGTTAATGACAAGTTGAACAAGTGTTTCTCTATGAAGTACTTAGGAGAAGAAGCCTACATTCTAGGGATCAAGATCATTCGTGACAGATCCAAGAGGCTGCTAGGACTAAGTCAGGGTACATACATTGACCAGATACTAAAGTGATTTAGTATGGAAAAATCCAAGAGGGGATTTTTTCGAGTCTCACATGGCTTACATCTTTCTAAGAAAATGTGTCCCAGACACAACAGGAGAAAGATAGGATGAGTAAGATCCTATATGATTTGGCTATAGGATCCATCATGTATGACATGTTATATACCAGGCTTGATGTTGCATATGCACTGATCATGGTAGGAAGATATCAAGCAGATCCAGGAGAACAACATTGGACTACTGTTAAGACTATCCTTAAGTATCTGAGAAGAACTAAGGATATGTTCATGGGGTATGGAAGTGACAAGGAGTTTGTCATCAGAGGGTATGCTGATGCTAGTTTTCAAACAGATTAGAATGATCTGAAGTCGCAATCTGGATATTTTTTCTATCTCAATGGAGGAAATGTGAGCTGGAAGAGTTCAAAGCAGCCAGTTGTCGCTGATTCTACAGCGGAGTCCGAGTATATAGCGGCTTCTGATGCAGCCAAAGAAGCCGTCTGGATTTGGAACTTTGTCCAGGAGCTTGATGTGGTGCCTAGCAGTAAAGATCCCATTACATTGTATTGTTATAATACTATAGCAGTGGCTCTTGCAAAAGAACCAAGCTCACATCAACGGAAAAAGAACATACTCCGTAAGTATCACCTCTTGAGGGATTTCTATCAAATGGGTGAAGTTGCAGTGAGCAGAGTGTCCACAGAAGAGAATGTGGTGGACCCCATGACCAAAGGCCTATCTCAACAGAAGCATGAATATGATGTGAGAGCTAGCGGGTTAAAGGTTGTTAGCAGTTGCCTCTACTCCAAGTGGGAGTCTTTTGGAGTTGGTGGTCTAGAACCAACTACATTGTACATTATTCATTAAATAAAAGCCTTATCACATCTTGATTATTCTCTTGCATGACATGTCATGTGATAATGTCCTAAGGACAGCTGTTGCATTAAAGGGTCGTAGCGGATCCCTACTATGATGAGAACCCGGAAGTTCCATAACACTATTCTTGAATGTATGTTCTATGGCCGGATTATATTATTTGAGGGACGCAGATAATACAGGTCATTAGGGGTGAGGACTCATAAAACTTTGAGGCACCTTCTCATGGTGTGCGCCCTTGGTAATATCTAGGAGGATATTATGAGAACGAGACCCGCCAGTAGGAAATCCACATTTCATAGTGTCATTGGATGTTCTTATCTGCGGACATGTGTATTGGTCCTTAGACTTTAATATTATTATTAATGGGTATTACAGCTCGCGCATTTAGATGTATTGACGAAAACTATGATGACACACTGTTCGCAGTGAGGTAGGATACGTTGGGTGAATCATGAGTAATACCGCATTAATAGATAATGCGAGAAAGGATTTTTCCCTTCCGTTCCATAGTGGAAGTAGATATCTCGGGCCCTTTGATGGAATTGATATAGCCTAAATAAATCCATGGCCATGGTAAGGTATGGGCAAGTTCAATTCCGGGAAGTCAAAGAAAGAATAATCAAGAACATGGGTTGATGGAACTAGCATGCAACCCGCTTGATTGGAGATATCGAGACAAAGGGATTATATTACATGGTAAGCGTTCGTATGAGGTGACACGTCATTACGGCATTAACTTCTTTCTCTATGGGTTCTAGGGAGTGTTTTTAGACGCTAACCTTGGACTTTAGGCAGGCTCATCTTAATGCCACTGAGAAAGAGGCCCAGAGGGTCACCCACTAAGTGTGTCCATGTATCTCAGTTAAATATTAATTTAACAAGTTAAATAAATATTATTCCTGACTGTGGTTTAATAATTATTTAAGGATGTCTGATCACATTTATTTTGATACTAGTTATTCGAGAGAATATATTGTGGATGAAATAATATATTTATTAGCGAGTAATGCAGTTATATTTATTTAAGAAATAAATAGTCATTACTCAAGGTATAATAAATGTGGTGGAGAAAAATGGAAAATAAAAGTACACGTTGTGTATATTAAATATATATGCCATGTAGTTTTATGGAATACAAGTACACGCCGTTTATTAATTATTACATGCCGTGTAGTTTTTCCAGTTGGGATTTTGAGGATTTAATATTGTTTTATTAAATGATATTTATTATAATCAGCGTGGGCGTATGTCAAGGAATTAATAATTCTACATGGGGGTTTTCAATAAGAGTTAATGAAATAAATAAAACGTGTAACAGATTTATTTATTGTCATAACTCTATTAACCTCAAACCCGATTATAAATATCCTCGCAACTCCAACATTTTAAAGTACCATTATTGTGCACAACGGATTTGGAAATACTCTCAAGCCAAGAGAGAATTCCCTTTCCACCAAGAACGCCCTCAAGTTACGAGAGCAATATCCTCCACCGGATCAAGGCGGTCGAAGGCGGACATCGCAAGCGAAGGTTCTTCTGCGCTAGCACCCGGAGATCCCTACGGCGACGTCTGGAGATATGTGACACACGTGTGGATCACCACTAGATGAATCCTACAGTTGGATTCTACGACGCAACGACGGATCACCGAATCATGACCGGAAACATCAACGAAGAAAGAATTCCAACGTGGTAATTCTTATGCATTAATTAAATTAATTATAATAAACATATGATGATCCTCCTCAAGGGTTCAGGTACTCTCCTTTTCTTTTTGTTCTTCATTCTATTCTGAAGATTCGGAATTTTTATATTGTGATGGATCTCGGATTGAACATTGTTTAATGTTAAAATTAAAGTTGGGCTAACCCACCAACGCGCTTCTGCTGTGCTCGGAACATACAATAGCAGAATAGGATGGTAGTGAAATTTTAGATTTGTTATGGTGATACTGGAGATAGATTCTTAATATTCAAATACTTATTCATTTTTAATGGCACGATCCAACATCCTATCCCTCATTATGAATCCAAATCTTCTATACCATGTGTATTTGGACACCATCAAGTTGACCAAGAATATTTTATTTATGTCAATGTATTATTTATATTGTATTCAAGAGATTGAATAGAAGGTGTCACAAATTTTTTCATCAAGGGTCATGATAGAATTGAATTCTTCTATGAAAACCCAAGAATTATTAATGAGAATGATCAAAATATACATCTCCATATAGATTTTTCTTCATTATTGGTGTAATTTACCCAATTATTCCATGTTTTTTTTGAATATTATATAGAATTAATTCGAGATTATTCACTTAGACGATGTTCACTTCTAAAGCCCAGAGTGCTTATAAGAAGTGTTAAATATATTAAAATATTAAATATCATTAGCATGAATTTTTTTTGAAAAAGTGAAATAATATATAAATAGGTGCTTGGATCAAAAATCTATGGGCACCGTTGTATTCAGAGTAGTGGATTTACCCTAGGATAGACCTAACATTGGCTGGCATGGGTTGACTATGAAAACTAGTTTTTGGTGTTTTAATAAATAAAATAAATTAGAATATTATTTTATTTTAAAAATTCACAGCGACATAGTGACAGTTCTTTTATATTTTACTTTTAAGAAAGGATTAGGTTTAGGCTCATAACCTGGGAATTTATTATAGTCTCTAGAGATAACCCTAGATAACTACCTCAATGAAAAATAAATATGGAACTAGTATTAGAGATCTAAGGATGCTATTTTTGATGGATCTGACCAATAGTGGTGATGTGATGATCAATCCACTTCAGTGAATGGTCAAAACCTAAGGTAGAGAATTTTTATTTGGAATTCTTTCCATGTTCTCAAAAATCTAATACAAATTCAGACCAACTGTGGACATGTTGATCCACAATTCAATCATTCTTACGTGATAGACTTTAACTGTGGGATTTATGGGGTTTTTTATTGTTTCATTTGTTGATTGTTCTAATGGGAATGTATCGAGACTAGAACAAACAAAAATTTATGTAAGTACCTCAAGCTTATTTCCTTGTTTGAATTTCATCTCCCCCCATATATTGTACTTTTTCATCATTATTTATGGGTTATGAATTATTAATTGTTGTTCATCAATTTAATGGAACAATGATATGAAATTAATGATCCAACCTCGTGATGACCTAGTGGAGGTTCTATGATGATGTATAAAAATGAATCAAATAAATTTATGAGATATCATTCGTCGACCAATTTTTATGCGGGTTATCAAAATTTGTTTTTAGAGCCTATTAAAGGCCCAAAACCCTTGAATTTGATGTTGAAATGGTGATACAACCTCAGATTTTTAGTTTTTTTATGAAAAGTGCTTTAGATAAAACACTAGAGGATCGACCGAGGTGTGTGGACGATGAACGGTGGTTCTGGAAAATTGTGATGAACATAGAGTGTAACACTGAGTTACATGGTGTGTGGCCCTCAATTAGAATCATCTAGGGTTTCTAGATTCTTTTAAAGGCCACACAGCATGTGACCCTATCAGATGGAATGTGGACCCTTTCTGGGAGCCTCGACATGGATATCGAGAGAAACACAAACATGGGGTGGAGTACATGGGTTTCCTTCACAATGTGTACTCCAACACACGACTTGGTATTGAACAAGTACAATGACCCTTCAACGCGGTGTGGACCTCGAATGGAAGGATACAGCTTGTGACCCTTCAACGCGGTGTGTACCCATCTTCAACCCAACACAGTAGGAATGACATGGGTCGTCATACATGGGATGTACCCAGGGTCAAGGAACAGGGCATGTGGCTCTATTTTACGCCATGTTTACCTTTATACATGGCTTGAATCTCTTTTCCACCATATCTTGGACAAGCTTCATCTGATTATATGCCCTTGATCATTCCCTAAAGGCTGTTGTGTATCGTATCCTACTCATAGAAGTATGATCCCTTTAGAAGAAATTTCTGGATAGAGATTTTGGAATCCCCTATGAGAGTACCATAAAAGGATCCTCTATTCAATATTCATTCCCTTGGCTGAGTCCTTGGTATTGACGTGACCAACATCTTTGCGCATCTATCCTCTGCATAGCAGGTTAATCAAAATGGATTTATTGGTATAACCTCATTTCACTGGATGCTGTCTTCATTTATTGTATCATATCTCCCATCAAGTCTTTTAGTGTATTTCTCTCATGTTGGTTTATGACGAATAGTAATTCTCGGACATATGTAATCAGTTCAATTAGACTCAGGAGTTTTTTCTCCCATATGAGTGCTTCGTGGAATCTTTGAACTAAATTCCTTGTGTGGGTATATGATGGTTGTGACTTACATGTAGATTTTGCATCTTGGTTTGAGTATATCTATATTTTCTTGTTATATGTGCTGTAGAACTATACTATGTAGAGCTAACTATATATTTCCATTGTGTATCGCTTTGTGGTTTCAGGTTATCTAACTGAGTGTTGTTATACTCACACCTGCATGGGCTTTACCTAAACATGTGGTGTCTCATGCAGTTGATAAACCTTTTGATGGAGTCTAGGGTGGACTAGGTCCGGACAGATCATTGTGAGTTCAGGCAGTCCATGGAGTTTCTACAGCTTCAAGTGGTAGTACTTGTAACTATTTTGTTTACATGTTGAACTTTATTGTTTACAGACTCTTTCTTTTAGTGGTCTTGTTTTCTAGCCCAGTTTTCATTAATTCACTTTACATTCTTGTGATAATATATTGGTTGGGGTAGTGGTATTCATGAATTTGGTTCTTAGTGGTTCTTTTACATTTTCATATAAAAGTATTAGAGATGTGCTCGTGCGTAAAGTTACAAAGTCAATGCATCCCATTTTAGTGATATGTCTTCTCAGTGCTAGTATCTAGTCCCTAGACTATTTGAGGCGGGATAGAGGAGTCACAACATGAGATCCACAAGTATAGGTCATGAAACTTAGTATCTATTATGAGGATAAATAAATGGGAAAAAGGATGCATCAATTAAAATAAACTTCACATGTAACAATCTGATATCCAACCAGGAATTGGTTGACATTACCCAATGGGAAGTGTGAAATAACCCAGGGGGATTCCATAGTAGTGTAACATTTGTCTATTCCCACAATGTGATATCCCATGATCTCAAGGCTAGTAGTTCTGGGAGAGAAGATTGTTTTAGGGCTAGATAAGACATTTTTTTGTTATTAGTCTGAATGAATCTCTTAAGAGTGTTTGAGTTTTAATCATTAAAAACCCATTGAAACTTCCTTAAGAGAAATTTCATCTTGACCTTGATGATATGAAACATTTAACTATGTTATGTTTATATGATCCTATAGGAACCCTCAAGAAGATAGGGGAAATATTGAAAATTGATGTAGAAAATTATAATAAATTAAATTGAGAATATTTTTCTTCTACATCAAAAGAAGTTAATAATATTATATCATTAGTGAAAAATACAAAATATTTGAAAAAAAATACTATGAAGGTTGAGAATGAACATTGATCATATAAAAATAGTTAGATTACAGATGATAATCATTATTGAAAGATGAATAATGTAATTTTGAAAATATTTTTATTTACATGTACGAGAAGAATTCTAAATAGAGATGTGATAGGAAATATTCTTTTGAGATGAATTTATGTTAATATAAAAATCATGGTCATATAAGACCATATTTTCCCAGACAGAAGAAAACATATAAGAGAGATAAAATTTAATTAATGTTATATAATAATAAATGAATTTAATGTATTTATGTTTCTAAAACATATACTTCAAGTGGAGGAGGTAGTTCTTTTGAAAATTATTCTAAGAATAGTATTAAATTTTTGAAAAACATTTGTTTTTATATATAAATTCTAATAACCATCAATTTTTTCATATATAGTCTATATGATGAATGCTTAAACAATTTAATATTAAATTAATATTTTCCCAATTCATGTGATGAATATTTTAATTTTTATAATGAATAAAATTATATTACATATGATTATGATGATTCATTACCAAATTTATACAACATTTATAGATAGTTTACAGTGATATAAAAAATAATACAATATCAAAAATGTATGAAGATTCAAATGTAGGATGTTTAAAAAAATTAAATTATTTTAAAATATTCTACAAAGATTTAAAATATTATTGATGATTTAGATAAAAAATTAAATTCTAATCTAGTTTATTATAATAAGAATTTTGTTCTAGAAAAAAAAATTAATTTTTTTATAAACAAATTATAATCAGAATTTACCTCTATGAGAGAGTATTTTGAAAATATATAGAGAAAATAAAATACTATAATAAATACTAGTTATATTGTATTTTAAAAATCCAAACTTCACTTAGAAAAAATATTACATCGACCATAATAGTGTTCTCTTTTGTACAAAGTTTCATAGTGTTGGGAACTTCAATAAATAGTGATGTTTAAAAACCATTTAGTCATTTAAATTTTCACAAAGAATAAATTTATAAATAATTAGTAGTTATAAAATAAAATAAATTTGGATAGATATGTATTTATAATGTTTTATTTGATAATAAATCTGCGAACAATAATTTTTGTGTTACAAAATCATAACATTTTTTAAAAAGATAAGAACTATACCGAATGTAATATTGTAACATCAATAGATTTTAAGAAATATATTCTTGAAAATTAATTTAATTTTTTTGATGGCATGTGTTAAAAAAATATAGTGTTTATCTTGGGTTACATGAAAGACCAATTTTCTCATTCATTACACCCAACATCATGTTCCTTTGATGCCTTATGTTAGACATAGTCTCGAGTCTTATATAACAACAATATACTCTTAATATTATTATTTGAACCGATTGTTATCACCTATACATTAGAATAACAAGAATTAATGATATTAACTAAATTATGAAAATATAGTTTACACATGCTTATAAATGAATTTCATTGGGTACCAATTAAATATATTTGTAAATAAAGACCAATTTATTATAAAGGATGTATTTTTGTAGAAAACTATATTACGACCATAATGGTGTTTTATCTTACCGAATTTTATAAATTACTATTAGTGAATAATATTAATAAAATTTATATGTCATATATTTAATGAAATCATTTTAAATTCATCCAAAAAGTTTTATAGGTTCATTATAATAATAAATCCAATTTAAAAAATTAAAAATTGTATATTTTTAAAAGGTACTTTTACCACCATTTAATGGAGAAAATGTTTTAAAATTAAATTTTAAAACTCTTATGTATTCTATTTGAAAAAATTATATTTATTTTTTATATTATGATATCAATATTTTCATTGAGATAATTTTTGTAAATTTTATGGAAATAATCATATTTTGATGAATATTAAATAATGAGAAATTTTAATTGAAAATTTCTTTTTCTTATAAATTATTTTAAAATTTTAAATTATATTATAAATTTATTTTAAAGTATAATTAGTAAAGTTATCCAACATTAATTCTAATTTAGTTTATGGTAATCAATTTCATATTGAAATTGGATACAAAACACTTCAAACTTTTTACCTTTTCTCTTTAAAAACATGATGTCCCATCCAGTCTGTGGGATTAATTTTTAATTATTTATCACTAATTATATGATTAAAATTTGGAAAATATGATTTAATATTTTTAATAAATATAATTTATAATTTCTTATATTTTCATAAATTTTTTTTACCAAAAATAGTATGGAAATAAATTAAAATTAATTACAATGATGAATGTACCAATGAATTTGCATAGCGGTTAATCATTAATATTAAGGGGAAAAATTAAATAGAAATAGACCCAAAACAATTTTATTTCAAACTTTTTACCATTTAAAAACTTATATATATATATATATATTCAATATTGTTCTAACATTATAAGAGGGATACCTCAAAATAGTGTTTAACTTTTTATATTTATGAGAATTCCACATTCCCTCCACCCAAAAAGGGAACTCACCCCCTCAATTAATCATACATATAAATAAATTTTGGACCATAATTAAAATTATAAAATAATATCCCAATAAAACTCCTATCATACAATAAGACCTAACTTGGAAATAAGGAAAACCAAATAATTCCTTTAGTGAAAACAAAAAAGAGATACCTGAAGAAGAGGCAACATTCCACCACGAGCACTTTTATATTATTTATTCTCCAAGACATTAACTATTCTTCTTATATGATTATATAATAACCAATGTATCATTAATATAATTATATCTTCTATATTATGGGTTATACCTTGACCTACACACTCTTCCATAAAATTGGTAACGAAACCCATGTTCGGGTGTATGACTGATTACCTCCTCACGAAATGATGTCGCATGTTTTTCCTTTAACACGTCTTATGGTTGGGAATTATGATGTATATAATGTTATTATATAATATATATGATATTAATAATTTATTAATACTTATTGAATTATTATATAACACACACCTTCAGGATTTTAAATTTTTGGGAATTTGTAAATAGTGTTTCGGGACGTGTGGACTACCACCTTCTCAAAGTGATGCAAAACGTTCAAACTTTAAATGGAATTTATTAAAGATGTTTTTGATAAAAATATATTATATAAATTAATTTTTTATGATATTAATCGAAAAAATAACTATCTAGGCATAAAATATACCATTTTCATCATTCTGTTTCTCACACTGAAAAACTGATAACATCATTAATTGATGTGTGGACAACCGCCTCCTCAAAGAGATGTGCTTCTTCCTTTTCATCACCAACTATCATTAATGACCTATATATAATTAGATATATTGAAATAATATTTTGTTTATTGTATAAGGGTAATTCTATAAAGATAAATTTTACCTACATTATTTCCATGATGATAATTAAAAAACTTGAATGTTGGTAATGCTTGTGTGCGGCCACCATCTCCATGATCTTAAATTTGGTTCATTTTTCATATGCATATTTCATGTATGATTTTAAAAGTGTAATTGCTGCAAATATGTGAAAATTATTTCATGGTTATTAATATAGAGTTTTTTAAATAACGACCTCATTGACCATTGTCGACCTACCAATGACATTTTTGAAATATAAACCGAATATTGTCAAAAAACCTAATGAAGAAATAATATATTATATAATTGTATTAAATATTAAATTAATTGAATTAAAATTTATTATAAACATTAAGAAATTTATGAATCATGTAAACAATTAACATTCATTTATTACATAGGAAGCTATAGGACAATCCTAACAAATTAGACTCAAGGTAAAACATTTCTTAACTTATTTTTCATTCATTGGTTTATGATATTTGATTTATTATGTCATGACAAGAATATATATGAAATTTAATATTATCATATTATTATTTATGACCACATTTTTTGGATTTACATTTTTCTGACATAATTATTCTGTTGATTTATTCTCACTCTAATGATATGATATATGTAAGGGATTTTCATCTCCATTTTTACATATGTGATATAAATTTCATATTAACCACTTGCTTATTTTTTGTGGTGTATATAGAGAAAATAATGATATATTATATGGTAAATTATTTTATCTTTATGGTATTTAAATATTTTTTGGTTTTTGATTCAGATGATACCAAATTTTTAAGGGTTTTGGTCTAAATTTAAATTCCATTAAGACCATATTTTATAATGAACCTAATTATTTTTATATAGTGTATATAATTCCTATGAGTGTATTTAATGATTAATATAATTGAATTTATGGGGATTTACATATCCATTTTTTTATTTCTATTTCATGGTGTGTACTTTTTCAAACATTCCAAATCAGAATGGATTTTTTTGTTACAATTTTTCTACTTTGAGACATTTGTTATTTTTTACACTTGTCTTATTTTGTGGGGTTTATAAAAAACTCTTTGAAATGTTACACCAGGAATCTAATTAATCTTAAGATATTAGTAGTTTCATTTAATGATATTCCATTTATGGGGACTCTGATTCAAACGTTTCAAAGTGGTATGGGACACATTGAATGTTTAATTATTATTTTCCTTGGGAATGATTTTAATAATATTTTATGAGAATTTACATTCATCAAAATCAAAAACACTTATCTTTACATGTACTCTATTATAAATATTTTATATTGATACCAAAAACATTATTTCTTTGGGTGGATTGTGATTTTTCTATGATATCATTAGGTAACCCATTTATTTTACGTAGTCTATCTTATTTCATATAGATTTACATAAAAAACATTTCTTTTCCATAGTTTAATATTATTTCGAATAGATTTTTAGGGAACCCATTTATTTTACCTAGGTTAATGTTGTTTCAATGATATTGTTATATAACCCATTTATTCTCCATGTGTTAACCATTTTTCATAGAGAATGATGTAAAACGCATTTCTTTTATAAGGGTTAACCATGTTTCATTGAGATTATTATGGAACCCATTTCTTCTCTATGGGTTAATATTACTTTAAAGATAATAGTTATGGACCATATTTCTCTTCCATGGTTCAATCATGTTTCTATGATATTTTTATGGAACCTATTTCTTTTCCAATGTATAACCATGTTTCGATTAGATTATTATGGAATCTGTTTCTTTTCCATGGGTTAATCATGTTTCAAAGCGATTGTTATAGAACCCATTTATCTTTCATAAGATAATGAACTTATAAAATTGATAATGGTAGTTCCTATGATTTTATAATAATCTTCAGGATTTAATGGGTTATTATTTTTAATAATACTAAAAAATTATATAACTAGTTGCATTATAAAACAATGATGGCTGGTTTCATGATAAACCAATGATGGGTGGTTCCATGATAGACCAATGAATTATGGTTACATGATAAACCAATGATGGGCAGGTCTATGAAATCTCTCCAGTGTATTGGGTTTGGAATTCAACAATATATTTATTCCATTTGTAATAATTAATGTAATAGTGAAGTAAAAAAATGATTCACAAGTTATTACATGTTTCATTTATGGTTTTTATGGGTTTATAATGTTCTAATGGTATAGATTGATATCACATGGTTAATTAATATTTTTTATGACTGTTACCTAGGTTATGTTTTCATATTTTATTATCCCAGTTTTTATGGGTATGAGTTGTTTAATCATTCTCTAATGTACATTGACTATGTAATCATACCCTTATGCACTATTATCTTCATTTATGAAATTTGATTCTTAATTATTATGTTTACACTTACTGATCATATAAGATCACCCTTATTATATTTCGTTTTCCCCTTGTTTTGAAGAATGGTGTTGAACAATTTAGGTATATAATGGATTTGACATGAATGATTTTGGAATAAAATTGTGAAATAAGAAAATATAGGTTCAACCAGAGATGATTTTCATCATTATGAACCAGTTTTGAATTAGTATAAGTTCATGTTAATTGTTTATATAATTTTTTTTCTTAATTATCTAATACTAAAAACCCAAAACGTCCTCTAAATGTAATTTTTACATGTTTTCTTTTTGATTTTGTATGGTTTAGTTGAAAAATTCTGTTCATAATTATCAGAATCAAAGTAGGTAATGTAATGTTATGGATTTCAGCACAGGGTATGGGAGGGAGGGTTCTAGGTTGTTATAGATGGTATAAAATGTTGGTCCAAATAACTTTTGGGATTATGTTGTTTTCAAATAATGTTATATTAAGAGTTCTGTATAACACCATAGTAACATAAGCTCTTGTTTGATCATATTTTCTATGTCTTAGACACACCATTTGAGATTATTATGTAGTAAAAATTTTGTGGTTATAAATTACATTTTCCAAGAAGTTTTATTTGGTTGATGTATATAAAAATAATGAGTTTAATGTGATGTATTTCTTTAAATTTTGGTTAAATAATATTCATGTTATTGATTGATTTAGGGGTTATATGATCATGGATATTGAGGTAATTACGGGGACACCAGTATTATCCTATGGATGAAAACAATATTTAAAATTGATTTAGTGACTATGTGAAAAATGTTACTCCAAAATATGATCATAGTATTTTGGTCCAGATATTTTGATGTAAATAGATTAACCATAAGGATAATAAACTCTTCAATTTTGAGGATATTGAGGTTATTTTGGATATAGGGTTAGGTAATGATTGAGTTTCATCATTGTGTATTTCAATTCAATTTTGGATATTAATTTATGAAGGTTTATTCATTTTGGTAATTATCATTTCACGTGCTATCAATTTTTGTATTGGTAAATGTCTAAATATAAGAGGAATAACATAAATATACTTTTAATGGTTATGTGGTCTTTAAAATTTGATTTTAGTTCTTCAGAAATTAATAATTCATCTTGAATACTCATAATTTGGAGAAAGACATGATATTTCAGTGGAAATTAACTAACAGATGAAATTATAATCACCATGTAAATATATATCTTTTTTATTGGTCAATATGGTAAGATAATTATATAACTTTAGGAAATGGGACATGAAAAAAAAATTGTCCTAGTACATTTAATTATGATGAATAGATAGTCTTTTCAATCATCATATATTTATGTTTTTGAGGCCCTTAACATTTCATTGATCATTCACTTAGTGGTGATCAATGATCTCAATCACTCCCTATAATTAATTACTATTTCCTAAATGATCTCCCTATGTCGAATAACTATTATGAGTAAATTTTGGTTACCTTTATGTTTTCCATTTTCCCTTTTTTATGTGGATATTTTATTAACCCTCGGTACGATGTGGGTGTCAATAAATGAATTATTAAAACATCGATCCTTTGATAACTGATATAAATATTGAGTTATAACTTCATTTTAAGTGATTTGGATGTGACATCCATTGATTTTAAGAAAAATAGTATTTCAAATTAATTTTTGTTCTTTGATTTTATTCAATATACACAATACAAATTTTATCTGGTGATGGCCGTACCACCAAGTTTTTCTTTTGTCGCATGCAACATGTAGTTCCTATAATGGATTATGTTACAAAAAATCTTGTTTCTTACCAGACAAAAAGATACTATTTATATTACAATATATCATGATATTTATCACTTAGCCATTATAATTATGGGAATGAAATATATTAACTAAATTATTAGAATATTTTGGACACATGTTTGTAAAATAAATGAATTGGTTACCATTTTTTTCAAAGGTTGGGGATGAAGCCTCATTTTATTATTGAATCAAAGACCACTTTTTGTATGGGTATATGGAGAACAATTACATAACCTAAATTCCCAAGGCCATGTGTCTTAAATACAAGGATTGAAATATTATTTTTAGGCCCTAAAGGGCCCATTGGTGAATAGAACTACTATTATATCTCGGCTGTTACAGTTCCCCCTATAGTACCGCCAACTTTTCACTTCAAGCTACACTACCTTCATCGCTACAATTCCACCTTTTCTACAATACCTTTGCTGCTACAGTATTGTTACAATGCTGCTACAATATTTCTAGAGTGCTTCTACAGTTCTCCTATTTTAGCTTGGGAATTCTTCCCATACTTGGATTTGATTCTACATCCTTTGGATGCAAAGTAAAAGCCTCTAACACTTGGGTACATTATTGTTGGATAATTAGATACCAATTAATTATAAATAAAAATAAAGACTTGTTGAATATAAAGGATTAGTTTTTATGAAAAACTATTTTAATGTCCAAAATAAATTTTTTTATTAATAAATTATATTAATCACTGTTAGTGAAATATATTAATGAAATTTATATGATATATATTTAATAAAATATTTTAAAAATCATCCAAAAATGTTTTGTAGGATTAGGATAATAAAAAATCCAATTTTAGGAATTTAAAGTTGTATATTATCGAAATGCAGTTTTACCACCTTTTAATGATGTACTTGTTTTAAAACCAAATTTTAAATCTTTTATAAATTATATTTTCTAAAATAAACATCATTTTTTAAATAGGGATACCAAAATTAACCATGGAGGAATTTTTGGTATTTTTATAATATTATTCATATTTTTATAAATGGTAAATAATAGTAGATTTTAATTGAAAACTAATATGTTCCTATAATTTTTATATAGTTAAATTTTATTTTAAAATGATTTTAAAATATATTTATTTAAATAATAATTAATTCAATAAAATTTAGGATTTTACAAACAATTTCACACTAAAATTAGATATCAATAATTTCCAAAATTTGAACATTTCTATTTAAAAACATGATTCATCATCTCATCTATGAGATTAATTTTAATTTAATTAATGCCACTTATGTTATTAGAATTTGTATAAATTATATCCATATTTTTAATAAAAATATAATATATTTAATAATAAATTCAAATTAGTATTTTAACCCAAGTATAAGTGAAATAAAAAAAAATTAAAAATCGATTAAGGAAAAAATAAGGTTACTTAGTTGTTAAACATTAATCATTAGTGGGTAAATGTCCGAGAAAAATTTCAAAATCCCATTTAACGTCCATAATTATACCATATCCCCATGTATAACTAATTATATTCATTATTGGTGGAACATGCTGTAATGGAGACCTACAAATATGGTTTACCATTTTATGTTTAGAAGAATTTCACTCACCCTCCACAATAAAAATGCACTCACCCACCTCAATTATTCACAAAAATAAATCCATTTTAGATTATACATCATATTAAAAAATAATATTCAATAATCCTTCATATCATTCTATAATATTAACCTTGAGAAGAAATAAAACCATGGAATTCCTTTGGTGAATGCTAAAAGGATTTATCTGAAGAAGAGGTAACATTTTTCAATGGATGATTTTGTTTTATTTATTTTTAAACACTATAAATAAATTTTATTCCATGATTATATAATAACCACATTATATTATATATATTTAGATGTTGTTAGGTAATGGTTTAGTCCTAAACCAACACACACATCTATTAAATGGTTAATGAAATCATTATTCATGTGTACGGCGGACTATCACCTTAGAAAATACTATAATTATTTTTCCCTTTACCACCACGTATGGTTTCGAATTATGATGTATTGATATTTTTAATATGATATATATGATATTTATAATGTATGAATTATTAATTAATTATTATATAACATGCATCTTCTTGCTTTCTATTTTGTGGGAATACATTAACATTGTATGTGGACGTGTGGACTACCACCTCCTCAAAGTGATGTGATACGTTCACACTTTTAACGGAATGTATTTATGATGGGCTTAATAAAAATATATGATATAATTGAAATTATTATTATATTCAGGAAATAATTATCTTATTGTACATATATAATATCATTTTCTTCTTTCCATTTCAAGAACTGAAAAAGTGATAATGTTTTTTATGGAAATGTGGACTGACGTGTCCTTGAAGCGATGTGATCCTTACTTTTTCATCAAAAAATAATTGGAATGATATATATAAGTATATATAACAAAATAATATTTTATTTATTATATAACTAAAATTCTGGAAAGATAAACTTTACATAGATTCGTTTTATTATTACCAATGATAAATTGGATCCTTACTCATGAATACATACGGCATACTGTCTCAATGAACATAATGTTGGTTCATTTTTCATTACCATACTTCCTGTTTGATTTTAAAAGTGTAATTGAATTAAAATTTGATAATTATATCATGGTTATTATTTTTGATTTTTTTAAATGACTACATTATTGACCTTAGTGGACTTACCAATGTCGTTTTGACATAAAACTCAATATTGTCAAAACATATAAAATTAAAATAATTGATCAAGTAGTTATATAAGACATTGTAATAAGTGAAATAATATTAATTAAAAAAAATTAAATGTTTCTAAATAAGGTAAGTAATTAACATAATCTTATTACGAAGGATCATATAGGACTAGCAAGTCAAATCAGACTCAAGGTTAGGAATTTCTCAACCCAATTTCAATTTATTGGGTTAAACATATATTTCATTAATTATGATATGCTAAGAACATTTTTGAAATTACATATGATTGAAATTTTATGTAATCCCACTTTTATTGTGTGGATTTAAATTTTTCACACATAACTATTTCATTGATTTATCCTCACTCCAATGTTATGATATTTTCATGTGATTTTCATCTCACTTTTTACATCTATGAGATAAATTCCATATTCACCATATACTTCTTTTGTGTCATGTATCAACATCCCATTTGGATATATTATATAATTATTATATTTTATTAATTATATTTAAATTATTAATTTGATGATTATTACTTTTAATATATTTGATTTAGATGTTACCATAGTTGTACAAAATTTCGTCTTAATTTACATTCAACATATACATATCATTTATTATATACCTAATTATTTTTATATAGTTTATGTACTACCCATGAATGTATGTATGATTATTATAATTTAATTTATGGGGATGTAAATATCTATTTTATGATCTATATTTTATGGGTATTATGGTTTAATCGTTAAAAAAGCGGTAAAGGATTTCATTTTCACAATTTAACATATCTGAGACATTTGTTATATTATACAAATATCTTCTCTTAAAAATGGTATATGATTCTAATTTGTCATTTTATATCTTAAATATCTATATTCTCATGGTATTTTAAATTTAATTTAATTTTATTTTATTAATCGAGATTTTGATTCAAATGTTTCAAAGTGGTATGGGACACTATGAATTCTTAAAGCTTATTTGCCTCAAGAATATTTTTAATGATCTTTTAAGAGAATTTAATTTCATCAACAACAAAAAAACATTTTGTTACATGTTCTCCATAGGGAAAATATTTTGTTTATATCATCCTAATTATTTATTTGTATGAATTATGATTATTTAAAATGTAACATTAAAAACCCATTTAATTTCCATGGGTTAAATAGGATTCAAAGACATTAAAATAAAACCCATTAATCTTGTTTCAAATATATTTTTATAGAACACATTTATTTTTCAAAGGATAACCTTACATTAATTATACTTTTATAGACCCCATTTCTTTTCCTTAGGATAATATGTTTTCATAGAGATTGACATGAAACCCATTACTTTTCCTTGAGTTAATATTGTTTCAACGTGTTTGATCTAGAACCCATTTATTCTATCTGGGTTAATAAAGGTTAAAGGAGATAGTTGTGGAATAAATTTCTTATCAATGGGTTATCCATGATTCAATTATATTGTCAGGGAACTTGTTTATTTCTCATGGGATATCCATGTTTTAATAAAATTGTTATGGAAACCATTTATTTTCTAAGGGTTAATAATGTTTCAATGAGATTGTTATAGAACACATTTTTTTCAATGATTTAATCATATTATAAAATAGATAATCATATTTCATATTGGTTTCTAATAAAATTCATTATTTATGTGTTATAATTTTTTAATGGTATATAGAAATTTGACGATTGGTTACATGATAGAATAATGATGGGTAGTTTTGTGATAAACCAAGGATGGTGGTTCTGTTATATACCAATGATGGGTGGTTATGTGTTAAACCAATGAAGGGTGGGTCTATTATATCCCTTCAATCCACTGGGTATGGAATTTGACCATTTTTTTTATTAAATCTTTAATTTTTCATCTAAGTATAAAGTGAAAATGATGTCCCATGTAAGTATATGTTTTTCATATGATTGTTATGGGTTTAAAATATTTCTGATGATCAAGATTTATATCACATGGCTCATGATTATTGATTATGAGAACAATTTCTATTTTCATATTTTCAAATTTGATGATCCAAGTTTTTATGGATATGAGTTCTTTAGTGATTTCCTAATACACTTTTATTATGTAATCATACCCTTATACACACTTGGGATCACTGAACAAATTTAAATGTTAAGGATTATTTTTAGCCTTATTGATAATCTGATCTCGCCCTTCTTATTTTTACTTTTCCCATATGTTTTAAATAACGATGTTAAACAATTTATTTATATAAAGGATTTCTTGAGAATTATGTTGCTGACCAAATGAGAAATAAGAAATGTTGGGTATAAAAGGAGAACATGTTCACCATTAGGTCCCAATTTTTATCCACAAATCCAAGAATGTAAAGTTATGGATTTCACCACAGGATCTATGAGTATGGGTTGTGGGATCTTATAAATATATGGTGCATGGATAGTTGAATATCTATATTCAAGATGGGAAATAATAAATTTCTTAAAAATATTTTCAAGTAAAAATATCAAAAAGTCACTTTTTTGGATAATTCTCAGTGATACATATATAGTATAGTTAATATTGTTCTTATTGGATAGGCTTCAATTTCAAATGTTTTATTTATCATAGGACATTATAAAATAATATTTAATATATTTAAATTATGTGATAAAGGATATCCTATCAACATTAGGATAGATAAATTTATCATTTATATTTTTATGATTGAGAATGTTTACACACTAAACATAGAAGGTCATATAATACTAGATCTACCTTTCCTTTATAAAATGGAGGATCAATATTGGTGATAGAATATAATGATAAGACACTATATTTTTAAAAAATTATCAAAAAATTATAAAAGGAGTAGTCATAGATTTATCAGTACTATAGTTTAATTCATATATTATTTTTTATCATTTTAAATTTAGAAATAAACATAAGACATGTTTTAAATCTATTAGTGAATTTTGAACATCTAATTATTTATGTTTTTTATCATGGATTTAAATATTTCAACACAAACGTGATGTATTTTTCAAAATACACTATATATTTCTTAGTTAATGACTACACGACATATACATGCATCTATTTTCTAGAAAAAAAGCTAGAAGCCATATTATTTTTTTAATATTTTGTATCCCACAGTGAAATTTAGAAAACTCTGCATTTGGTATTGTGTCATAGTGATCATGATAGCTAATTTTTTAAATTTAATTTTGAAATTTTCTATAGTAAAAAGGGATTATTAATAAATTATTATATCCTAGAACTCTATTGAAAAATGGAGTAGTTTAAAAAAGAAAATTAATTATTTTTAAAATTACTTTATTAAGGCAGGAAAAATACACAATTGGTAAATTTTTTGGGGATGAAGCTATTAGTACTACTAATTTTAAGATAAATGTTTTATTATTTTGAAAATTTATTTATAAAGTTAATTTTGAGTTGTGGATTGAAAGAAAATGAAAAATAACTTAATTCAGTTATTTAGATGTAAACTCCACATTTTGAGTAATAGATATAGTTGACACAAATTTTATCCAAATCATAATGAAGGATTTTTTTAGTTTTCATTATATTGCATTAAATGATAATAGAGTATTTAATGGAAGTATATGTACTATTTAAGGAATAGTGATTATTAAATTTGATGAAACATATCCTTTTATTTTTAGAAAAACCCTAAAACACATCCTTCGATTACATTTATACAGAAGAATTTCAACCCATGTTAGAGAATTATTCTTATGTGAGAATAACTAAAGAATCATTTTCTAAAGTTTTACCTATACAATAATCTCAACTTGTTATTAGAAAATAATGTTATTGATAATATCATCAGTGATCTATATGAACAATTAAGAACAAGAATTTACTTACGAAAATAATGTGAAAATTAGACACATTTATCCAAATTTGAACCTTATACTCGTTATGGGTATTTACGTGATGGATATTGGGTAAAATAAATTCACGATGGACATAGTGAATTTTATTAGACCAATGTTTGGACTTTAGTTGATTTTCCTGAATATTTTATTCTATTTTGAGTAAAATCTATATTCCATAAAAAAATTCTAAAAAATGGGTGTATTGTTACTTTAAGGTAATAATTTTTGAAAAAAATATAATCAACACATGAATTGATTATAAAGTGAATTTATCTCTAGTAACTATAATGGAATCTATTTAAATATTTCAATACTATGTGGCATTATCAAGTTTTAAACATTATCAAATGCTTGTGGAATGTTCTTTTTTTAATTGATCTGTATTATAGGATGTTTATGTAGAAATACAACATTTTTTAAAAGCATAAAAACTATAGATACTATTTATAGAATTAATATAGACCTATACAGAATTAAACAATGCAAAATATCCTAGAATAATAGAATTTATGGGTTTTTGTTACAGAATTAATTTTATTAAAGGAGCTATAGGCCAAACTCTTTTGATTAAAAATGATTTTAATGGAATGTTTATGTGTAAACTTTATGTGGATAAACTCATAGGTTTCTAAACTCATAAATAACTTTCAGATACCCTTGTAGATCATATGATGTCTAAGATTGAAATATGAAATATGGGTAAAGTAAGCATTTTCTTGGTTTTCAAATTCCTCTAATATTAGAAGGAGTGTTTATATATCCTAAATATATATAAAATATCTACTAAAAATATTGTTTTTTAAATAATAAAAGTATTAGTACTCCTATCATAACCACAAAAACATTAGGTCTTGATGAATATAGTAAACTAGTTGATCAAAAAAATTATAAGAATTTTTGGAAGTTTGAAATACATAATAACAACACATATGGATTAAATGTTTTATTTAGACTTGTGAATAGGATTTAAAGAAAATATTAAATAGTATCATATTAAAGTGGTAAAATGAAATTTCCAATATAATAGGGAATCTTTGGATATATGACTATAATATTCTTCTAGAAATTATTTTTAAAGAATTTTTTTTTAACACAATGACTTTGGTGGATGAAACTTTTCAAGTAAAAGTACATCTATAACATTTACTTTCATATTAGAAACTTTAGTATCTTGGTATTTTTTTAAAAAATTAGTATAATATTCTAGTACTAATCCTAAATATATAATAGCTAAACAAAATTTTCTCAAGAGTTGTCTATGAAACACAGAATGACTAATATTGGAATGATATCTAAAAAACTCTTATTTCATGTGATAACACAAAATATATAACATTAAGTTAAAACCATGTACATCACCCACGAGATAAGAAGATATATATTAGAAATAATTTCCTTCAATATCACACACAAAGAGGAAATATCATCTTACTATTCTTTGGAATTCGAAAGCAACATGTTGATATTTTTACAAAACAACCAAACTATGATATATTTGTATATATTAGACAATGCCATAGAATTTTATACATAAAATGTATGTTTATCTAATTTTATTTTAACAAAATAATTATATTAATAACATCTTGAAAATGGGGGGTTTATTTTAGTATGTTTAAATTTTTAGTTTTCCTTAAAAATTATTTTAAACAAACATTTTTTTCTAGAAAATTAGTATGGAAGAATTTTTTCATTAATTTATTTATAATTTTTTTATTAAAAATTATTGAAAAAACAATTTATAATTTACATTTTTGGGACAAATATATTTTTATAAATTTTGTTCATAACAATTTTTTCCATAATCCAATATGTTTAAATCATAAGAAAATATTTAATAAAGAAATATTATAAGTTTTTATCCATAAAGTAATTTTATAAATATTTAGTTTCTACATCTCATTATATTTTCTTTTTACAACATTCTATGTTGTTTAGTTTCTATGAAATTTTTTTTCTTTAAACCTTTCACAATTATAACACTTATACAAAATTTGATATGTTCTGTCTATCATTGATCAATATAATGTTTTCAATCTAAGATGTTTAATATAATGAAGATGAATCATATATCTCATTAATCATATATAAAGATTATGTGGGTCACCACATCTTACCTATGAAGAGTTTTTAGAGAATAGTTATCACCCCTAGTTTTTATATTTGTCCATTTTTTCTGATTTTTTGGTTCTCAAGGTTCACCCAATCTGAAAATAACAGCTTCCAAACACAAGTTATCTAATTAATTGGTTTGGATTTTGATACATTGTTGACTCCATATATAAATCATCTTTAATTATTCAATTTTGTGAAACACTTTTTGTTTCTAATTATTACTTTGTTTTAATTTTTCTAGAAGATGAAGATAATTTTATACCTCTACCGAGTTCAATTAAATATATATACTCAATAAATTTTCTCAATTTTTTTGTAAAGTTATTAATTATTTTATCATCAATAAAGTTTCTTACTTTGTTGATATACATTTTGAATGTGATGAAAATATTGAAACTCATAAATTATAAGAGAATATATGATTTTTTGAAAATGTCCATGTTGAATCCTCATTGTTTTATATATATGAAAATGTGGTGAATGATCATCACCTATATACTAATACTATATTTTGATCTATATTGGTTTATGATTTTATTATTTCAGTAAAATAGAATATTGATACAGTCAATATGAAAGATATATACATTCTCTATTTCCATTACTATAAGTGAAAATGAAACTCACTAACGGTTCTCTTCAGTTTTATTGTAGACATGAATGTTGGGTCCCAAATAAATAAGAAACTACTCTACATAAGATTCATAAAAAAATTTGGTAAACATTAGGTATGTTCCTAAAGTAAAAGATGTTGAAAATACAAGGTATAATTACAATTTTATTGGTGAGTACATCATTAATAAAATAAAACTTATTTATGGTATTTATATGAATAATTTTATTGGTAAATCTAAAAAAATGCATCCATTATTGGAACTAAATAAGTAAATGAAAAAATTATGGAGAATAGGAAAGAAGGTGAATTATATCCACCTATAATAAGAGAAAAAGGAAAATATTATTTGAGATGAATATTTAAAATAACTTCTTAAAAGTAAAAATAAGAAGAATAATGATAGCTCATATTTTAGGTTAGATAATGATTTGGATTTAGCTATAGTGGATAAATACTATAAGAATTTCTATAATTAATAAAATAAGAAATATTTTGACAATAAAGAAATAAAACACGAGTTTGATATAGGTTTCAGAAAATTAGTCGATATAATGTATTCAGTTGTTGAATATGTTAAAGAAGGAAAAGTTCCTCTATCTGTTAAATCTTTATCTATTAATCCATAACAAAAACCAACCCATGTTTATATATATGTGATGTTAGTTCAAAATGACAATTGAAAAGAAGAAGTTTTTGATAAAACTTAGTTAGAAAATATTTAATATAAATTCAAATTCATTTTTGAAAAATCTAGAAGGTAAAACAAATTAAGTATAAATATTTTTATAAAGTGATAATGAAATATTTAGATATTCATAAATTTTAACAAATTATTAACCTTCCTTATCTACCTAATATCAAAAAAAGAATATAGGTGTTTATACAAAAGAATAATACTCATAGGAATAACTTAAAAATATGAGAAAAGTATCATATAATGAAGAAACAAATACATAGGTCTATGATATAGATGTTTTCAAAAATCAATTTAATGAAAGAATAGAGGATCCTCAATAGTTTAGATCACCTACTCAATCAGTTCATTATATTTCTAAAAATTCAAAAAAAAGTTATCTGACTACTTAATTTAATATAATGGAGAATAAAATGAATACCATCGTTGAATTGATCAAAATTTAGGATATAATAATTAATATCTTCCTAGACATACAATCAAGATGAAAATACTTCCATGGGAGAATTGATGTGTTGGAAAACACAATCACATTAAAATAGATTCTATGATGTTATTTTTTCAGAATGATGGTAAGTTCAAGGATTTAAAGGGGAATTAAAAAGTGTAATGATGAATTTTAATGATTTTATTTTGAGGATAAAACAAACCATTTTAGTTATTAATTTTTTTATTAAATATTTATGGGATAAAAAATAAAACAAATAAGGTTAAATGTTTGCAAGAAGTATCAATTTATATGTCTAGTAAATTATAAGAAAAAATGATAATCTCAAATATTGTAAAATGAAATAAGATGATGAGATAAAAAATAAAGTATATACTCAGCTTTTTAAGAATAATTATCAAAATAGACTAAGGATAGTATTAAGTTATAAGTTCGTGAGGAAGATATTGTTGAAGATAAAGTCAATTTTTTAGTTAGAAAAATACTAAGTGGAAAATAATAATATTAAATTCATCCCCAAAACTTTATTAAAGAAATAATTAATTTTTTATTCTCTTAAAAAGTATTATAATAAAATAAACTCCAAAAATTTTATGGATGATTGTTCAAAATATTTTTGACATATTTTTTTCAAATGATTTTGAATGAAATTATTTCAATTTTTTTATGAATATCATTCATAATTATTTGGATGAATGATTTCATATAAATCATTTCACATAGAATAGGTTATTATAACATTTAATCCAAAATACTACCTCCCACAAATCCTTTTTTAAAATCACAAATAGGGAAAACAGGATTAATATTTAGAGAAAAATATTTGATAAATATTAAAAAATGGAGAGTAAGAAGAAAGGTTTATTGAGAAAGATCCTTATGTTTTTATAGAAAAGGAACATTCATACAAAGTTTTAGAGTTTTATAAAGTTAAAAAAATAATGTATATTTTAAATGGGTAAATTATATAATATGTGGGGAGTGTGTATTTTAAATGTTTTTAACTTTATTTTTTTATACTTAAAATGCTTGTTTTGAAATCTTAAAAAATGAGGATATTATAGAGTTAAAAGGACAAATTTCAACAATTTATAACCATACTTTATAAAAACACAAATCACTTTATTAAAAAATTAAAAGTTTCTAACTTATATGCTTCTAATGGTCATAATAATTATTATTTTTTGGTATGTTTATTTTTACAGGAAATATAAACACTTTTCCATTAGATGATGTTTTCCATTCAAACGTGCAAGTACTCTGTAAATGCGATAGATTATTTTTATTTTTAAAAAAGTGGAAATAATAATATCTAATAGGATAAGTCTAAATAGGTCCCGTAATATGTATTTTTACTACTATAAAGGCTCTATCAGAAGTACGTAAAAAATTCATTTTAGATGAACTTTTATAAATTATAACAAATGAAGAAAATATTTTCTATAGGATGAATAAAATTAATTCTACTAAATAAGAAAAATCAACCATTGTAATGGTTCTTCATCAAAATAGCCAATGGATGGAGAAGTTTTTCTAAACCTTACAATTGAAGATGATATTTATATGATGTTATTTTCATCACCAATGAGATAAAAATAATATGATTTTTGGGAGTTACATTATATATAGAACCTATATATGAGGATGATTATTATTTTGAGAGTATATACATTACTTTATATAGATCATGAATATTCTAAATTTAGTGTCATGATTTTCAAACATGTTGTTACTTTGAGAGTTCATTATTGTAATAATTCTGAGAGGCCATCTCTTAATGAATTAGGGGGATTAATTTTGGTAAATTTTCTAAAAAGTTTTTATTTTTTAACAGATGATTTCCTGATCTATTATGATCATGGGATTATGAGGTATAAAAACAAAAACATTACTAATAATGATAATCGACGGTTCCAAGGGATAGGTAAATAGACGTATGTTAGTTCATAGTATCACGGGCTTTCTTGGTTTTGGAGATATGTCTATTATAGTTTGGTTAAAACTATGGATACCAAAATTTAGGGTTATTTACTTTCATAATCTTAAATTTTTCATCTTCTTTATTAAGATAATGAAAGAATTTATTACTATCTTTGCAATGTTTTATTTTTTTACATGTTTATTATTTCCACTCTACATGAGATACAAAAATATTATATTTTTTATTATAATATCTTTTAAACACTCATTATAAATTAATTTTATATATTTATATGCACGATTACTTTCGTAAATTATTTTTTGAAAATTTTTAGTTCAATTTTATAAAAAAAATTCACACCCTCTTGATGTAAAACTATACTCTTTTGAAACTACATGGTATGGTAACATCCTACTAATAACATTAGCGATATAATTAGACATTCATATTTTGAATGGAAGTTGAGAGTCAAAATATTACATGTACTCTATCCCTCACTTATTTTAAAGATTAATATATTTTTATGAAAATATATTACTCAACCTCTTAGGACTAATGTAAATATTGTATCTATCCCCAAAAATGTAGTTCCATTAAATCCTAATGGCATACATCACAAAAGTGAGGTCTATAATTTTTGGAAATAACTCTTATCTTCTCATTAAATTTGATGATCACCGAATGACAACACATTAACACCTATCATGATAAAAATACCCAAAACCAAACCCGAAGAATCCACAAAGACAATGTATCCTAACCTAGCCTCTAAAAGAGTTATAATTGTAGTTTTAGTCAAATTATTCTTCCACTCATTGAAATAAGTTTAATGGCATTGTAGCTACTTTGGAAATTAATTAGACCATGTCATTATACATAGTAGAAAAAACATGGAAAACCCACTTTAATTGTCTCATACTTCCGTATGGGTTGAAATTGTTTTGTTCTTCTTGGGTTAAAAGGGGGTATTACCACAACATTATCAAATATTTATCCAAGATATATATTTTTAGGACTTCTCTCATCAAGAAGGGTTTGATGATTCTTTTGTATTCTAAATGTTATATTTCCTTCAATAAGATGAATCACAATTTACATGGACACTAGTGATTACTCTTCCAGAGGTTGTTCTAGGAAACAAAGTATTTAGTGAAACTTCAATTTTGGGTTTCAACTATTTTATTATATAGGGTGACCATATATTGGATTATAGTTATAACCATCTTGGGATATATGAGATTAACTATCCCACACACAGTATTGAACTCACAGTTGTGATAAATGACTTTAAAAATTAGGGGAAGTACAATTTTCAAGAATGGATTATTTTTTACACTGATCATAATATCTTCAACTATATCTCATTATTGAATTATTTGAAAATCCCATAGATTTTATGGGTCGAGAACTTGTAATATATTGAATTTGAAAAAAAAACTACCACCTAGAAAGGGGAACATTGTTTTTGATGAAATAAATACGATGTTTTCATCTTATTTTTTGAAGTAATCATCAGAGGATTAGAATTATATAACAATATTTTATTGATTTATTTTGATCATTTATGAATATGATACCACATTTCTTCTAGTGTGTATTTATTTGAAAGCATGTGTTATTTAGATGAACCTCTAGGAGAATCATCTTGATGGTGTGTTCTAAAATATCATGAAATTATTATATAGTGGAGATACCATCATTTAATGGTGTCAATCACAAGTAAGTATTCATTTCATTGCAAATAGTTATGACATTCTATCTTCTATAAGTAAATTTGTGAAGGGGTATTATCGACATTCCCAATTTTTTGTTCACCCAAGAACAACTATGACATATTATGATATAAGGCATCAATTCTAGTGTCCATGTATGAAATGATACATCACTATTTTTTTTTTCAATTTTTGATACGTGATAATACACCAAGGTAGAGCATCAAAAGGCTTATGGTCTACTTCATCCCCTCCCTGTGATTTCTTTTAAATGTGATGAGATGTGGATGGATATATTTTTGGGGTTTTGTTTACTCCACAAGAGAATAATTTAATTTTTATGATCCATAAAAATCAAAAACATTGCGGCCATTTCAATTTATACACCAAAATATACACTTTTTTAGTTTGAGATAGTTGAAGCTTCCCTAGTTATACTTAGAAAGGACCATGAGATAATGGAAAATAACAAGTCGATTAGTCTGAGTATTGTAATGGAAAATTGGTGGTATAAGTCTGATGTGGATTGTCATCAATGACCACTAGAGTCCATGGTTGGTGATAAATTTTTAAAAAATCTCTCTTCGACTACATCACTGATAGCATAGAAAACAAGGGAAGTCAACAACAAGATAACTGGGAGCTTTTGACGTTATGTTCATATTGGTAAGATGGATCAAATTTTGGTTATACCACTAAAAAGGGATTCCTTACCTAATGAGTTTCACATTATGTAAATTAAAAAATATCTTTCAAACCCATCTCATATTTTTAATAGGGATTTAATTCATGTGAAACATGATATTTCTAGGATGGAGTGACTATTTAAGTTTGTTGGTTCCAATTTTATGGTTTTACCTGGAATGTTTATACCACTATTTTGATTTCACTAGAATTATGGTTTAGAAACTCATGAGATTTGAGAGTGGTAGAATATGATGAGGGGGCAATGGAATCGTCATTTCATGCACTAACCATCATCAACTAAAATTTCTAGAGGAATAAAAAAATATTCTGGGAATAATTGTGACACCCTAAAATGTTTTCCCTATATTTACATACCTTTGTTTTGACCATCATAAATTTCGGTCTTTTTAGGTCATTTTTGAAGAATTTTAGATGATTTTATAGGCTTCCGTCCATCTTCACAGTTGGTGTAATGTAAGAAAAAATCATGTGGGTCTTCACTATAACCCTTGAATCTTCTATCCATGTGCTGAAGGAGGGGGAATGATTAGGTCCATGATTAATGAAAATCCTTAATCCTTACACTTCATCCACTTGAATTGGGAACGATCCACTTATTATGTCTAGAGAATGGTTTATTAAATTATCTAGAGAAACCATAAATCTACTCTTTTAACCTAAAAAAGTAACATGTTTGGTGAAATGTTTTCCAAAACATGTGGCCAAACTGGGTGATGTGAAATAATTAATCAATTTTTTTATTTTATGAAATAACACTCATATATTTTTCATCATTATTGTTCTGCATTAAAAGGATCTAGAATAATGAGACTTCACATTGATATTTTGGTGCATCAATTCCTCTAGGTGATCAATTTTAATGGATCCTTGTGTTTTTCTTTTTGTTTTTCAATGGTATATTTCTGTTACATGATATCCCTTATTGTTTTTCCATTTCCTCTATTATATTTTTGAATATAAACTTATATCAGATTTGTCGATGCTTGATCTAATAATTATGATTTTGCCTATTTTTTCTTGTATATATGCCATGGGATTGATATTTATTGTACGAATATCTATTTGCAGATTGTGTTTCTAGGATCAAAACTTGGTTGTTTCTTGAACATCATCTCTTTAATTTTGGATCCCTTATTGGGTTATTTTTTAAACCTTGAATTGAGATATGTGGTTTTGTTTTGTATTCCATATCAATTGAAATTTTTCTTTCTTTTTTGAAATGAATTATATTTCTAATTGACCTAAAAATCATGAATTCATATTCTTGATAAATATTTTCAAATGAAATAGTGTCTGATGAAATGTATTTAGTAATGGATTTTGAAATAAAGTATTTATTTTTTCAAAATGATTTTTACATTATTTTAATTCCTTAATGAATTTTATTTTTGATGATTCTTTTGAAATTAGAACTGAATGTGTTTTTATATATCAAATGAATTTAATTGTTTTTTATGGATTGAGATTAGATGAATTATATTTTTTTTTGTTTTTTAAAATGAAATTTCATGTTATAAAATTGATTTTTGGATGATTGATTGATCATATATGAAATTTATTTGAGATGAATGATTTCCCCCATAATTGATTTCATTAAAGAACATGTGAGACTATGTAATTAAATGGGTAGTCCAGTACAAGAATGATTATAATGTGTTTTCCTACCTGGAATTTGAGTGGTGATGACAACACTAACCAAACCATTATGAGGGGATGAGCGTCATTTATCATTGTCGACTCTTTTTCCCCTAGGCCTGATATTGAGTGAGGTATTCACATTCTAAGTTGTATTTTGACTATAGTTTGACGTCCTTGAGCCTTGATCTATCTAACCACCGGGATTATAACAACATTGATAGGATCAAAAATTATTTATGAATTTTAGTATTTATAAAATTATTTATTCATTTCTACATTGATCTAGATATATATTCATGATTTCTTGATGGAAATTATAATTTGTATGTATTTTTTTACCTTCCATTACAATGAATTTAAAATATTTCATTATTATAAATTGTAAAAAATGATTTTGATTCCATTTTTTGTTTAAAATTAACCATATTTGGTATATTTTATATGGATTTATTAAATATTTTTTGGTGGGTTCTATTGGGATAGTTTTTATCATTCCCAAAATATTTCTTTTCGTATCTGTAAATATTATTTTTTTAGTTCTAGGATAATATAAAGCACCTACTAGAGGTATTTAGGGTTCCTGATAGTGGAACCTTGGTAGTTATTGGTGATAGGTAGAGTATGTGATACAACTATTATAAGGGGGTCTTTGTGGAGATTTCAACATTGGATTATGTGATGTCCTATATTTTTTTTATCTAACTTAGGTATTGTACTTTCCATTCAGTGGTACTTCTTGATTGTCGAATTTTTTGGCATTAAAATACTTATGGATTATATTCCACTTAATATACATTACATATTTATTCTTGTGTATGTGCCATTCCCCATGATAATTATTAATTCTCATTTCCAAGTTTCTATAAAATAATGATTGGGAATACCCTTCCTTCTAAATCAAGATAGACTCAAGTTTCAATTTAGTTGGTTATCAATGAAGGATCATGAAAAATACTCTTTAATAGTTTTTAGAGGAAGTGAATCAAATTTTTAAAGGGATAAATAAGAAGAAATAATAAATATTGTGTGAATAGGAACAGTTTACCATATAAAATCTATAAAAATCCATGAAATCATGGGACTCAAATTGAATGGAAAAGATAGGAGAGATGCACCTTATAATTCTGTGGGTGGTTCGTTTGAGGAAGCGGGAGGAAGGGAAATATCCTCATAAAATTAGGATATGGTAAAAATAGGAAATTGAAAAAAAAATACTATTAACTCACATAATTGTATCCACATAGTATTGTACACCATACCCATATCATGAATTCATTACTACAGAATCTCCTGGAACATACATGGTTTGGCCATATGGATTATAAACCATAAAAAAATATAAAAGAACAATAAAATCATTTCCAAAATATCACACAATTACCGATTGGTTACTACTAATAATGTGCAAGGCATAAGGCACATACCCCATGATATAAATTTATTTCTCGACATCACATATAACTCATATGGTTTTTTAAAATAGGGTGCTACTTATTAAACCAATACCATGAAAGAACAAAAAACCATAAAATGCACTTGAATAAATAAAACAATATGGTTTCCTCTAAACAATGTACATCTAAAATATATAGTGAAAATTTTTCTAAAAAAATAAAATATTTAATCATGAAAATAACTCAAATTTTATGTTATTATACAACAAAATTAAATAAATAAAACCAAATAAATATCAGGTGTTACTAATGATGTGATTATAGTACTTTCAAAGATGGTGCTGATCTTATGGACCTCAGAGAATTTATGCTTGAGTTTAGAAATAGATTAAGTCCATTATTTTTCTATCTATGTTAGACCCTCAAATTACACTAATACTAATGAAATAAGCAAATTATTTTTAAAGCATATAAAAACATTATATTATAATGAAAACTATAAAAAAATATAGGACATCCTGCTAAACATTTTAAGATAATTATTGCAAGTGTTGAAGGACATAATAAAGGTTATCATATAATCCATATTATAAAGGAACTTGAGTATAAATATAAAAGATTAATTCACATATACTTGCTCATTTTGAATATTCATTTGAAGTGTAATTTTTTTAACTCATTTAGTCACCCCACCACTAGTGATTTTTCCTCTCACACATGGGCTTAGAGATTATGTATATTCTAATAAAACATAATAAATTATTCGATGGTTATTCTATTTCCCACCTAAACTATGATCCATAGCCATGGTATGCATTATCATTTACATAGTTTTTTATTATATTTCATACCTCTTTTGTTCCATATAATGATTAATCACATTAACCACTCAATTATTTCGTTAAATTAAAAGTTTTATACGTTAAATATTGTCCCTTAACCTTAATTAATGAACATTCATTTATGAAATCGATAATTATTGGATCATAAAAAATGAAAAGTTGTTGTTTTACTACTTAATATTGATTAAATGTATCTAAAATTGATATACTATTAACACTATAAATTATCTAGTATGGTAAAACTCATATATTTTGGTGGTTATAACCTGAGTGATGATTTATAAATGCGTGAGTTATATAGAATGTTATTGAAACATCCATATAATGTACCATAATTTTTATTTTTGAATAAATGTTATTAATTACATTTTTTTATATTTCAATAAATTAAGGAATGATTTATTTTTTTAAATAAAATAATATCATTTAAGGAAAGATTTATTTTTCCAAGAAGTAATATCTTATTTTATTATTGAAAATCAATTTATTTATTTATTAAATGGCTATAAAATTATTTTTTAAATTTTTAATTAATTATAGTTATAAGTGAATGATTTTAATTATTTTCTAGAAAAAAATATTTTACATTATTTGTGTAAAAAAATTATTTTAAATTATGGATACCAAACTATTATTACTAAGATTCTAAGTAAATTATATTAAAAATAAAACACTAAATATAATTTGTACAATAAAAATGTGGATTATATACCTTTTTGATTAGTTGAATTTAATATTATTTTAAAAAATAATTTTTATAATGAAATATAATGGTTTATTAAATATTTAAAATTATATTTATTATAAAATCAAAATTCATTATTTCCAAAATATTATTTTCATTTTTAAATTTTTAATGTTTTTTTTGAATATTTTGTTATGTTTAAAATAATAAGATATATATATATATATATAATTTTATTAAAAAGGCATATCAATATGAAAATTTTAATTTAAGAAAATATAATTTTTATATTTCTTATATAAATAATATTTATCACTCTATGGTGATAATAAAAATAAAATTTATAAACCTCGGGTTAATATATTTTCTTTAAATTTTAAGAAAACAATATATAAAAGATAAACATAATTAAAATATTAATTTACATATTATATATTAATTAAATACAATATAATTCCATTTATTCAAACTCAGAAATTTTTACTCATGGTTTTGGTAAAAAGAATGCCAACTAAGTCCAAAAGAGACCCACATAAAGCACATATGTGGGAGCAGTAGTCAACCAGGTAGTGGTAGGTCAACCTGGGGAGTATGTTGACTACGGTGGTGTGATTTCATATGCATAAGAAGGTAAGATATTGAGAATAACATCGCTATATTGTGGTTGACAAAATGAAAGGGGTTAGGAAGGGTGGACAGACACTATATGGTTGGTTCAAGTCTCTCTTGTTTTCAAACATGGTTTCATTGCTCGAGTATAGTTTTTTCATAGAAGGTATTATATATAGTGCTCAATCAAATGAACTTTTGATATGGGATGACCTACATAGGTTATTATTCACTAGTTTAATAACTCCTATTTATAACATAGTCATCAGATCATTTTCATCTAATCCATCTGATCAGTTTGATTGCCATTTTTTACCACTTCCATACCCAAAACTCACCATCATACCTTTATTCATCCCCTAATACTGACTTCATTTTTTCCACATATCATTCCAAAGAAAGGCATCACTCACAAGTATGACCTACATATAATTTATCTTGAAACCTCTAACTCTGCAATCTATTTCATAGATAAAAAAATACCTACCCCTTTTTCTATATTTAATTTTTCTTCATCCCATTGTAAAAATAAAACAAATTATCTTCATGATTTTGAAAACGTCTCATGAAAAAATTGGAGATATCTAAACTAATGAGTTAAATGAAAATATATAAATCAAACAATCTTATAATTTTTTTAAAAATACTATATAATTATTCTTTTCATATTTAGTTTACAACAGTGATGGAAATATATGTATATATAAATAAATATATATGTGAATTTTGGTGCCAAAATATTGGATGAAAAGAACAAAGAAAAGCAGGCCCTGCGGCCTGCCTCGCGAAGCTATGGCGCGGAGTCCCCCCAAGCAACGCGGTCGCCGCAAAGCAAGAGAGGTGGGACACCCCGCGAATGCCCCTGACATTTGTGAGCCCACCATGATGCAAGAGAAGCGGGATGCCCTGCGAACTCCCCTGACGTTCGTGAACCCGCTGCGAAGCACACAAGTCGGTACGCTCCGCGAGAGCCCTTGACGTTCGTGAGCCCGCCGCGAAGCAAAGGAGGCAGACCCCTCTGTGATCCCGGTTGATGTTCGCGACCCGCCGTGTAGCAGCAGGAACCCTCTTCTCACCGCATGAGCTTTGCTTTGTGGAACCCCTTGCCTATAAATACTGAGCTCCCCCTGATCTTCCGGGATGGACAATCCAACCATTCAGCTTTCAGCTCCCGAATCGCGAAGAACCCTTTTTTCTGCGAACCATGATCTCTGTGAGGTATTTTTTCTTCACGAGAAGCCTCCGCATTGTCTATTTTTGATCCCCACTTTTGAAAGGGATGCCTTTTGTGAGGCCTATGGGATTTCTTGAAGGAAGGGGATCCCCAAGGGGACCCGGGTTGTTGCGGAGCATTTATTCTTCACAAAACACCCATCATGTACATGTGATCCACATGCCAAGGCAGGGTCATTATACTTCGGGAAGCAAACTACTTCGCGGAACTTTGCTTCACGAGGGACCTGTGCTCCGCAAGGCAGTGCTCTGCGAACACCCTTTCACTTCACGAAGAACCTCCCACTTACACCTCCACCCCATGCTAAGTCCAAGGGACCCCACGTCGCAGAGCACACCCCTTTGCAATTTCCCTTTTCCACATAGAGCAACCGAGCTCCCTAAGGGCTCTGTCTATGGACCCCTCTGTTTGGAAATTCCTTTTCCCATGCGACCCTCCAGGTTTGCATGATGTGACTTCAAAGTCCCCTAGACGATACTGCCTGTAGCGCTGTTTCTCCTAATGCTTCTTCTCATAGGCACACTTATGGATATTTCTTCTTCACATAGGCACGCTAATGTGGACCCTTCGATGGTTCTCTCTATGACCCACCTTCACTACGACATTGTCGGTACCTTCTCTCCCACAAGGAGTAGAGCATACCAGTTATGTAAGTCCTAGGGGTGTGGAGAAATCCCACCTTGTCCGAGCTACAGGACGTTAAACTGCCAAGCACCTCATCCTCAACACATGATGTTAAACTGTGATTCGGCCCCATGCCTCCCAAGTAGGGTCCCCCCGGCTCAGACATTCTTTACGTCGCTCGTCTCTACGAGGATGGGATCACCCCCACATGGGATGATATCCTCCTTGTTGGGGAAGAGTTTGTCCATGGGGGAAGGGCAACCGTCTTGGCATAAGCCCCCTATCTTTTCTTGTAGGAGGTAGCACCCATGAACCTTCGTACTTCCCCTCTCCCTCTGCGCTTTGTTTCCCTCAGGCATCCATCCTGAAGTAAGTCACAACACCCTTGGTCCGCCTAATGCGTAAGCCCCTCTTTGCTTCCCATGGACGGACCATTCATGACGTGATCATCAGGTCTCTAAAACCTCTTGTTTCTCACACCGAGCATGACTCTCATGGGCTTAGATTGAGCACTGACTTTGACACACCCTGGGCGGCCTCTGAGCGTAAGCCCCAAAACCCCCATGGCGCATGACATTAAACAGCACACCCGAATTATGAGGACTTTGATCCATGTCAAGGAGTGGTACGTAGGAAGCCTCCACGTGGTCCAAGCCCACCCCCAATGGACCCCCGGGTTCACCTTCACGTTGGTTCGCTGATGAAACCCTTCCTGAACTATGAGGACTTTGATCTATGGCAAGAAATGGTACGTAGGAAGCCTCCCTGAGGTTCAAGCCCGTCACCCTTTGGACCAAGTTCCTTCTTCACGTCTGTTCGCCGACACCCACATCCCTTTTGAACTACGAGGTATTTGATCCATGTCAAGGCATGGTATATAGGAAGCCTCCAAGAGGTTCAAGCCCACCTCATGGTTGTTTCTTCATGTCAGGTTACACCCCGTCCTGCATGACGTTAAACTGTACACCCGAACTACGAGGACTTTAATCCATGTCAAGGCATGGTACGTAGGAATCCTCACAAGGTTCAATCCCATCACCAGTGGACCCCCCTAGTTCACCTTCACATTGGTTCACTTACACACCCCATTTTGAACTATGATTTCTTTGATCCATGTTAATGCATGGTACGTAGGAAGCCTCCCTGAGGTTCAATCCCACCATCCAATAGACCAAGGTTCGTACTCATGTCGGTTCTCTGACACACCCTCATCTGACATGACGTTAAACTGCATCCCAATCTAGTGGTAAGCTGTTCTGACCCCTCCATCCAGTTGTTCCAAAACCCCTTCATGTCAGTTCAACAACCCCTATTTCAACCCGAACTACGAGGACTTTGATCCATGACAAGGCATGGTACGTAGGAAACCTCACGAGGTTCAATCCCAACACCCATTGGACTGAGGTCCTTCTTCATGTCGGTTCACTGACGTCCATTCTGAACTATGAGGTCTTTGACCCATGTCAAGTCATTGTACGTAGGAATCCACCCTGAGGTTCAAGCCCATCACCTGTTGGTTGTCCTGATGCCCTTCACGTCGGTTCTCACCAACCAAACTACACAGACATTAATTCCCTGCCACAGGGATATGTAGGAGGTGTCATTAAGGCTCAATCCCATCTCTACCGCCATCTCTATGATGGTCCACTCTCATTCCTCCTCCACTCCATTCAATTTTCCATCACCCATCCTGATTCTTACCCAGGCCACCACATCCTGGTGAGATCATGCCACCTCATTCCCCCCTCCACAGCATTCAGGAAGCCTCCCACATGTTGGCCACAATATCTGTGATCCATCAAGGAGGTTCCTCAATCTGATCCACTCTAGATACTGTTCTGATAAGCTCGATACATCTCCGTTGGACGTTAAACATTCGGCATACCCCGTGTTAAACAGAGGAAGCTGAGGAAAAACTCAGATACATGCCGATGGCATATGATTCCCCACGCTCGATGTGGGATGCATCAGGCTTTCGTGCCCTCAAGAATCTCTATAATAAGGGACCAAAGATATACATGCCAATTCCTTAGCATCCAGACATGCCAGTGATGTCTCAACATGACTACTCTCAAACTAAAGGTTTCATCCTTGACCGGACCCCTTGGAATGTCCTGACAAAAGCAGTGTAATTAATCGGCGTCTATGGAAACATGGCACTAAGAAGCGTTTCACAAACAACATATTAAATCTATGAGGGAGACCTGGACTAGGTGACTAGTTCTGAGGAGGAATCCACGGAAGGAAGATCTGACATCCCATCATCCCGGTTTTGATCAAGGAGCAGACGCCCCTGAATATGGAGCGAATTTCACCCGCCTTTGGAAAGTGGGAATGCGGGGAAACAAAAAACTGCACCTGTCGAGCCCAAGTGGATGGACGTGTGCACCCCGGTGAAAGTGTCAGAAATAGAAATGGTGAACCCAACGTGAATTTCTTCTCCTCAATATGGAGACTAGTAGCGTTCGAGACATCAGTAGATTGACGTGTCACCAGATCCAGCTATCTGGCACCGGGTCTCGCTAAGAAAATAGCGGGCCTGGAGTGAAACTCACCAGAAGTTGGGGCAGTAGAACGTTGGGCATTCTGTTCTGCAGCGTTGTCAGCGTGGATCCCACTTACTGGCCACGGAAGACAGGATGGAACTGGGGAACTGGTTGTCGATATCTTTTCCTTGCAGTGTTGAAGGGTTAATATCTCTATTGCCTATGAATAAGGTTGCTGCTACAGGGACATGATCACTGCCCACCTGCCAATGCAGGGGTAGGGGCAACACCAGAACAGCCGCTCAGCGTGGCTCCACTATTGCCACAATGGAATCTGCATCCATGAACGTGGGGTGCCCATGCCCCATCTCCCCATCATTAGTCCTCCAACGAAGGGTGATTAATGACCTTGTACGCCGTTACGAGGAGGAGGGCATAATCCCATCCTGGGATATGGCCCACCTAGATGTAGAGGCTTCCAGGTATTGCCTTCAACTCTACCCTCGAGGGCCACGCAGGGAGCCACTACTCCCCACCCCAACATTCAATCATTTCAGGAGCCTGTCCCCGGAACCCCTTGACGACTCCCTGCCTTACGCTGATGAGGTGGGTGACGTCCGGCTCAGCCCGGTCAAAGTCCCAATTCAAGGGCTCCTAGAAAGGGCCCCCACCCGGCCATGTGAAAGATGTCGCCCGACCTTTCCAGAGGAGCAGGTAGGTTGTGTGCCTGCACAACCCGCACCGGCTCGCCTGACCCGACACCAGCGTTGGGCCTGAGCTGAGGATGCCTGCCAAGGGGTGTTAACGTCGATATCTACTGTGGCCTAAGCCACTGCCGATGCATATCACAGTGTCCCTTCCTACACTGTGCAGGTGAAATCCTATATCCAACCAGGATTGAGGCCCCAACCGCCCCACGGGCAGGCTGGGTCGACTCTCCGAATCGCATGCGTGAGTGGTGATCGTCACGAACCAACCCGTGCTGATGTCACCTTGTATGGAGGTCCTCTCTGTAAAAATATTCCCCAAAGCATGGACCCTCCCCACTCCAAAGCTCGTCATAGAGGTATGCCCCATGCTACCCCCAACCAGAATGAAAGCCTTCCCTGTGGCAGTGACACTCAGTGCGGAATCCTCTTTCGTTCCCACCACACCGGGTATGGAATTCTGCCTCCCGCCCCTAACAGTCAATGTGAAGGCATTGACCATCTAGTCCCTCTCCAATTTGAGGATCATCCCTACGTTCTCTCTACAGCTGGCGAAGGTCCTCCTTTCCCTGGAAACCAAAGGGGAGAAGGTCAGCCTCACTCCACCCGCACCAAGCATGGAGGTCCTCCCCATGCTCTTGCCGGTTTCGACGGAGGTTTCGCCCACTCGGGTGCTGTTCATGGAGATCCTCCCCATGTCCCTTTAGAAATTTGTCTTGGTTCTCCTCGAACCCCGGCTATCTCAAGTGGAATTCATCTCTGCCCTGACACTAGCGCAGCCCCAAGACTACATGTCGGGAATCAGCCTTGTCTCGAAGAGCCACCTAGGGGCAGGAGGGCAGGTCGTCGCTGCCACATGAAGAATCCTAGGAAGGCCCGGATGGAGATCAAACCGGTCTGCTTCTCAGATTCTGAAGCAGAATACAACTCAATAGTAGAACCCACCCCTCGGTCCTCTGTATCAAGGATCGGGGTAGGAACAAGGCATGTTAGCATCATCCTTCCATAATGTGATGTCCACCGGATTCTTGCCTCTCTTCGTAGGTACATCAAGGAGTAAGAAATTGTGAGAGTCCCATAGGTTCTGACTGTTCAGTCACCACCATCATCACCAGATGCGCCCTCTACCTCGACCAGAGATCATGAAGTTCTATTTTGGTGATCGATGGCGGTTGAAAAATAGCGTGACCCATCACCGGTAACCACGATCCATGCACCAGAAGCTGTGGCAGTCAGCCCGTCGTATCGTGACGTTGTGATCAGGTCACCGCACTCTTCGGAGGATGGCCCGGAATTCGGTGGCCAGTCGGTTCATTCACCATATTCTCCGCCGCCCAATTTACTATCCCAGCGGTCCTCCTCAATACCGCTACCATTTCCTCAGCCACCTCCGGTTGATGAGTGGGGAAATATGGGGCCATACCCTAAGTCTGAGCCTAGGAGCTTCTGGAATATTCTCGCAGTGGATCACTTCCTGGAGAAGTTCTGGTCGGTGGCAGCATCGAACTTTCATGCGCCGGAATCCCTCAAAATAGAGGAAGTCGAGTGCTTCCATCAAACCCTATGGGAGACACAATTCAGTCTTCGTTATCATTAGGTGGTGTACCCCAGGATAAAATTGAACTTTGAGAAAATCAGCAAGCAATGTCATTTGGTCCTTTTGGTCGCACTCTCTTTGGCCCAGCACCCTGAGTCACCAGGTCGCCAGAACACCCTCCAAAACAAATGCATTCAGAGTTTCAAGGTACTCTGCAAAATCATCAGGGAAGCTACCCCCATGTCCAAGTCTGTGGGTGGGGACATTATGCCACCCTCCTCTTCAGTCCTATCTAGAAGCAGCCTGACTCGTTATGTGATAATGAGTACATTCCCCCAAGAAGGGTTGCGGTCCTAATGACTGACATAGTGGACAAGGAGGATGGCCTGGAATTTCATGATGGAGACTTACCCCCAAAGGGTGTACCACCACTTTTGGACCCATCAGGGAGGATTACAAGTCAGCAGAAGAACCTCTTAGGTCTCCCTCCGCCCA
The DNA here is from genome assembly GCA_963277665.1 of Viscum album. Classification (NCBI taxonomy): domain Eukaryota; kingdom Viridiplantae; phylum Streptophyta; class Magnoliopsida; order Santalales; family Viscaceae; genus Viscum; species Viscum album. Next base: position 65,624,233 of record OY728127.1, on the reverse strand, counting down.
CCAACTCATTGGTACTCGGTCAGAATTCTGGTAAGGGTAAAGAGCATGTTGGAACTGTCAAGAACTCCGACCCGTCTGCCTCAGTGAAGAATATGGGCAAAGACCCAAAAAAGGTTACGTTGCTCCAGTAACTTATCGAGCAGCAGTGGCTGGTCGATGAACTCTTATCCAAGCACGCTATAGAGCGACGACCCAACTATGGTGATCCTAATCTAGGGTAGGAACAATTTCCCCATGTCGAGATGCCTCTAGGAAACCCTGCTCATGTTACTCCCACAGATAGGGCTGAAGACGAAACTCACGGAAATAGGGCACAGTACGTCTCACCAAACCCTCCCGAACGGCGTGAAAATCTGAGGAATCCAGCCCGAGTTCCCCCAGGTTCTCCGCAAGCCGCTTCGCCAGTCATTCCATGAGCCGTTGAAGCCATCTACCGTGTTAAAGAGCCCGACAACACACTAGTGGTTAGGGATCCCAGTCAAGGAAGGGACCCCCACCCAGATGATCCTATAGCAGCACTCCTCGCCCGCCTCAAGGCGTTGGAAACGCAGCAGGTGGTAGTCCCACCAGATGGTAATTTGTACCCCGTGTGGGTGGAAGATATGCCTACACCCCTGGGTTTTGGAAATCCCACTTTCTCACCCTTTAACGGGACATGGGACCTGCCGCAGCACCTGGCCCATTTTTCCTCTAGGTGTGGCCCCATGTTGGAGACCTCATCACAACAGGAAGCCGCCAAGCTTCGATGTTTTGTGCAGACGTTGGAGGGGCCTGCGTTCATCTGATATAGCCAGCTCCCTATCAGATCGGTGACCGGATGGGAGTATATTCACTGAGAATTCCTATATTGGTTTAGCTCCACCACGTGAAAGACCAGTATCGCAGACCTCTTCAGGTGCAAAAAAAGGGCAGATGAGAGAGTCACGGACTTAATCACCCAGTGGAAGGGGCTCACATACTCCCTCAATATGCCACTAACTCGGATGAAATTACTGATGATGTATTTAGGGAATGTCAAGCAGAACTGTTTCCTTCCCTAATCACTCAGAACTACCCTAGAGGGTTCTGAGATTTCTCAGATAAGGCCCAGCGCCTCGAGGAAGCTCTACAACAGGCTAGTCAGGCGCATCCGTTGTCCCCTATAATCCCAGCAAGGAGGGCTGCCAGAGTCGAGCCTGCCGTAGTGGCCCAAATAGAGGCCCCCCAGGCAGATAGAATTTCTACCAGTGGCACTGGCCCCACAACCTCACAGAGGCCCTCCACCCCAGGCACAACCTCCTACCGAGCAGCAACCGCATCAGAATCGGCAGGTTCCCCCGTGCAACGCACCACCACCGCCTAGGCGGGACAATCAGGCTCCGCCTCCTCGGTAGGCCCCTCCGGCACCTCGTCAGGTCTAGGCTCCCAGAGCCCCCTATTTGGAAAGAAGAAACCAGACTTACTCATTCAATGAGAATTAGGTCCCCAGTTACTTCCAATGTGCCCTAGAGCAGGGGATTGTGTGCTTACCCGAGTGTAGAAGGCCGACAGAGGTGAATCTCAATGATCTCCCCAACTAATTACCCTATCATCAGATCTTGGGGCACACCCTCAAGCAGTGATATGTGTTTAAAGACTGGCTCCAAGAACAGGTTGATAACAACATAGTCAGGTTGGTCCTGGCCCCAGCACAAGTGGCGGGTGTCTTTTTGAGTTCAGAAAGCGGTAACAATGATGAAGGCGAGTGGTAGTGGGTTCCCAGCTATTGATCCCAGAAGTATGATAACTGGATTGATCGTAAAATATTCTCTCACACCCATGGTATTATTCGGGCATGCCTAAATCAGCCGGAGCCTTCAGAAGATGCAAGAAATACCTCTGCGTCATCATCTCAGCCGGCCTCTTCCCAGAAGGGCAAGCATCGACAGCACAAGAAGAAGCAATGTGCTCCACAACTCTCAACGTCATCCCACACTCTCGGTGACTTCATGCCCCCTAAGATGGGGATTCCTCCCAGAATCCGCCTAGTGGTGGATGATTCGTCAAGCGATAGCTAGGGGTACACTTCGGTTAATACCATAGAATTGGTAAATCTCTATATGACTCTCAATGAAGGGGAACGCTAGGAGAACCTCCCCAATGTCCCCTGTCGACATCAACAACAGTGGAGCCGCGACTACATGGGTCATCGGGGTGCATCAGTTGGCACCTCCAGCCAGGCTGTGCACCTGACTGAAACCAGATAGCAGGCCCATCATAGAGCTAAGCACGCGCAACCTCCTCATCTGGTTCCCTCAAATCTACCTCCACCACCGTTTGTGCTACTAGATCAGGCAGAGCTACCTCATTCGTACTGCGGCCAGTATTGCCCTACTACAGGACAATCTTAGCTATCTGATCCTCATCTGGCATCCGATCTTCAGGCCTTGACAAGTGAGAAACGGAGCATACCTAGCACTTGCCAGCCACCGGTCCAGCCGGCAGGGCCCGCCGTGCCTCCAATTATAGAGCAACCTCCTCTAAGCAGAGGCTTGCGTCTAGCCAGGAAGTATGATGTTCTGAAGCACATTGATGACATTCCAGCAAGGATTTATATCCTTGAGTCTCTTCACCTATCATCTAAAATGCGTGAGGTGCTTGTCGAGGCCCTAAGGAGCCCCCTCCAGTTTGAGACGGAGGTAGTAGCTACAGAAGCCTTCCACGCCGACGCAATTCAGAATGATGAATTCCTGGAAGTTATCTCATTCTCTAATGAAGACGAAGACCCTCCTATACAAGGCAAAATTCATCTACTATACATCACTGGCTAGTTCAATGGCATGGAAGTCCGCCGTTGTCTTATTGACACGGGTTCTGGGATTAACCTAATCCCGACTTGGACATTACAGAAGCTAGGGTTGTCTGAGGAAGATCTAACTCCCTCTGACCTCAGAATACAGGGATATGACAGGACCGAGTAGACCCTGGTCGGCAAGATCCATTTGAAGACCCAGTTTGGTGGCATAATTGCTAGTACCAAATTCATCGTTGTCTCCCAGGACATAGCGTATAACGCATTTATGGGTAGGACATGGCTCCACCTGCATGCATCAGTCCCTTCATCGTATCACCAATTCCTCAAATACTCCCTCAATGGTCGAGTAGGAATTCTCCAAGGAGATGTGTCTATGTTTGGATCTTTTGAAGCCCACTACTTGGACTCCGACTACTACAAGAGAAAGTATAAGCAGATTCTGGCTAGTGAGGTTGAACTCGCCCTGGTCACATGCGATCCCTGGGTAGTTCTCGATGACGCCTACATCTTCCCAATCCATCGGTTGGAGTCCACGACCCCTGACATGGGGTAGTGTTTTGTTGTTTTGGGTACAAGAGGATGTCATATTTCCAGGTCTAAGTGACAGTGGGAAATCACCTCGTACTCCTACACCAACCAGGATCAGGTGATCTCGGAACCTCCTACCCCTGTACGGTATCGAGATGTTAGGATCATGGTAACGACAGTACATCATATGTGTCTATTTCGTTGGACTGGAATTAACAGGCTCAAGCCGATGCGCCAATACTGCTTTGATGTTATCAAGCATGGCCCCTTGGGCTGAAGACCAGATGGGATTGGATCGACTGCCTTCATCGCCATGGGCTCGGCGGCACATGAATCTCCTAATGTGTTGACCACCGCCGCTCAAGCTGGCACAAACCTACCATCAGTGTCTGATGGCTCAGAAGTGACTTCCCCCACATAAGATCCCTCCACAATTGGGGAAGAGGACCTAGAGGATGATCCCCACGTCTTCGAAGAAGGCATCTCTACCACGGTCGATGAACTGGTACAGGTGAACCTTGGTAGTGAGGCAGATCCAAGACACACATTGATCAGTGCGGCCGTGTCCCTCAAAGAGCAGCAGAGATATATAGACTTCCTTAAACATCACTGTTTCGCGCGGAATCTGGGGATGACCTCCTGGACGGGAGATTCAAACGTTTCGATCGGTTTCTAACGGGTTTGTTCGTAGAACCGGAAACATCCAATGATTCCACATCCGTTTGGACCTACTTTCCAAAGGCAGGCGCTCATTAGCTTGTGGGTTAATGAGGCTTAGGAATTTGCATTGGTCGAGAGGATGGTAGGTCGGACTCATCACACCTTTTTGAGGGGAATTATTTTCTACTCCGGGACTCTCTTTATAGATTTAAGTTATGTTCGTGAATCCTTATTACATTACCAAGTATAAAATGTGCTTTCCTTTAGTTTTAACAATCAATGATTAAATATGCAAGAAATTTAGAGAATCTTTTATAGGTATTCGAGGTTCTTCATCAATAGAGAATCATCTATATCTATTTAGAGATTCTTGGTCAATGGTATCCTTCAAAACATTTATATAAAAGTCTCTTGGTCATTTATGATGACCAGGCTGGTTTTAAAACCACTCAGTGGGGCACTTGAAGTTTATTGTCATTCAGAAGGACAGAAATTATTTCAAAGTTGGGATCAAACCCATAAATGGGCTACCTACGTATCCTTTCATTTGGAAAAGGAATCAGAACCCACGTAGTTCGAGGTATGGAGTATGATGTTTATGATTGATGGCTCAAAGATGAATGTCATAATTACTTTTACACTCTAAGCTCACGTGAGTCATGCTCGGTGTGAGAAACAAGAGGTATTGGTAAAATTTAGACAATTGTGCCATAAAAGATGCAATCATAAGAATTTGTTTTGGGGCTTATGTATAGATGACTGCCCAGATAGATGAAGGTTTAGGATTTACTTTTAGGGAGAAAATCCATGAACATGGTCCATAAAGTTATATGTGCTTCATGGAGATTTGAATACTCTAATCTTGGGGCTTACTCCTAAGGAGGATGCCCAAGCTAGGAGGGGACTTATGATTGGGTTTTGCTCCTGAAAAGGATACCCAAATCAAAGGTAAATTATGACTGGTTAAGAGAAGTTTAAGGGGACTTGGGGCTTACTCCTGAAAAGGAAGCCCAAGGTTATGACTGAGTCTTATTCCTGAAAAGGAGACCCAGGTTAAGGGACTTGGGGCTTACTCCTGAAAAGGAAGCCCAAGGTTATGACTGAGTCTTATTCCTGAAAAGGAGACCCAGGTTAGGGATTAAGGTTTGGGGCTTACTCCTGAGGAGGATTCCCATATCAAAGGTTTTATAACTGGGGATTATTCCTGAAAAGGAGACCCAGGTTAGGATTCTCTCATCTTAAAGGATGAGGTTGAATGAATGAACTCTCAATCTTTGGTGACATAAAGATGTTTAAATCACTAGGTTTTGAGAGATATTTCACAGAATTCCTTTCAGACAAGGATGTCAAATCAAGAAATCATGCCATAAATGGCTTTGAAGAGTATCTTGAAGACTGAATCTTGAATAGGAAAGGTGAAATGGCTTAAGAGGGGTAAAATGGGAAAGATGGGCACCCAAAAAGATAGGGGCGCGCAAGTCTTTAAAGGCACGCAAGTCCTGCGGCGGCGCGTAAGTATTGGTCGCGCAAGTATACTTGCGCGACATGAGTGGTACTTGCGCGATTTTCAACCAGCATTGAAATGCTTGAGCGACTCTTTTGAAAACCCTTTACAATCCTCTTGAGGTTCTTCCAGAGAAGGGACGCGCAAGTTATATTGAAGGAATTAAGTCGGCGCGCAAGTGTTTGATAAGTTTCAACACTTAGGCCTTCCTTCTTCTCTTTAGATCTTCCGTTCTAGGTAAGAGATTACCTTAGAAGTGTTCCGGAAGCTTTGAGAAGAAACTTGGGCGTCGGGAGCTTCAATCCGAGTTTCTGAAAAAAAAATCCTCTCGAATGGGGGGCCCACAGGGTCTATTTATAGGCAAAAGAAGACCCAGGGCGGTTACCGGGCGGTTACCAATTAGGTCGCGCAAGTCACCTGCGCGACCAAGGTAGCCACGCAAGTATACTTGCGCGGCAGTGGTATCACTTGCGCGGTGGATTTGCTGTTGATCCTTTGTTCATGCCTTTGTCGATTTTTGATGTTTTCTTCAAAGGATTAATCACATTGGACTCAGATATTCCCCTTTTCCGATTTTTAGATTCTGTGACGAAAGGAGCGTCAACAAAAGTCCCCCCTCAGAGTTGGATCCGGAGAGAAATGAGGATTTGACTCTGAGGAAATTGAATCCCTCCAAAGGAAAAGGGGGCGCGCAAGACTTTTAGGGCACAGAGGGCAGTGCGCAAGTGTGCTGGAACTTGACTTTTATTCAGAGTTCCTTTGTCTTTTGTGGGAAGTTTAAAGTCATGCATGCCGGACATAAAGGGGCTAATGTTTAAGGTCAAAATATCTTTGACCGAAAATGGATTAAAATGGATTCAATTCCTTGACAATTTATCTGAAAACATATTTACCATACTCAAGTATGAGGGAAAAAATGTAAACTATGGCTTAAGAATATTTGAATCTGAGGAATGATATGAAAAAAGAGCTAAAAGGCATTAGAAGAAGTAGTTTCCAAGAATGAAGTTACTATTATTTAACAAAACCCGTTAGGGGGTTGAAATATGCAGGGCCACTTATGGGCATTGGCTGCATAGTCAAATAAAATAGCATCTTTTGGCTGACAAGTCTGTTATGTGGACTGTTTATGCAATGCCACCTATGGGCACGTGCTGCATAGTCAGGCAAAAGAACTCCCAGAAATTTACTTTCCTAGTGCTAAAAGCCAGTGAAAGTTTATGGAGATTCAAATTTTCTAAAGCATAGAGTTTGTTGTATGGAAAGAGGTACTTGAATATGGAGAAGATATTTCCAAACAAGAATATCGAAGAACTGGATGAATATCACTCCTACGAAGGTCTGACCCAAACGTAGGGAAGAAGAATAAACCATAGACTTGAATACTTTCAGATCATGAAAAAGGATATGGGACAAATATGTTAAGGATGACTATTTTTGCGGATCCCTACATACTGTCGTTTTAAGACAAATAAGGACAAAAGAGGCATTCTTTCCAAGAATGAAGTTACCATTATTTAACAAACCCGTTAGGGGGTTGAAAACATGCAGGGCCACCTATGGGCATTGGCTGCATGGTCAAATAAATAGCATCTCTTGGCTGACAAGTCTGTTATGTGGACTGTTTATGCAAGGCCACCTATGGGCACGTGCTGCATAGTCAGGCAAAAGAATTCTCAGAAGTTTGACATTTTTGTGACTAGAAGTCATGAAAAGGGTTATGAAGATCTGAAAATATTTAAGGTTAGGATTATAACACATAATGATGGGTATTGTCCAATGTATATAGAGATACATAGGTCAATGATAACCATAATCATGCTGTGGCTGGATCCTGAATTGAAATTTTGGACTTCACTACGTATCTCATAAGAATGAGAATCAAGCCATACGTAGTTCTTGAAATGCAGTTTAATGTCGTGCAGGACGAAAGTATGAGTGATCTTAGTTTAGGGTCATAGAATTCGGACCATAATAATGAATACACAGTGTGTGTTTTCATGAAGACTTTTCAGCCAAGGGACTGAAAGTGAAATTTGGGGTTAGGCCCAAAAGACTTGGGACTGGATTCGAGGGACACTCGAATGTTCCTACGTATCCCATAAGGATGGGAATCAAGTCTACGTAGTTATAGAACTACCCTTTGTACAAATTTGGTTCGTACATGTGAAGGGTGAAAGGGGACTTTAGTGCAATGATGGTTTTAACCTAAGATAAAAAGTTTAGGCATTACCATGTATGTACGTAGTCTTTTGAAAATGAAAACCATGATTGAAAAAGAATCAATGTTAATAATGGTTCCTTCTCAAATGAGGAAATCAAAGAATATTGTAGTTTATTGTCGTACCGGACAAAAGTGTTGTATAGTTTAACGTCATATAACAAGGACGAAAGTGAATCAATGTAAAGATATTGATTCCAGGGGCGGTTTCACAAATCATCATCATATGAGATGGTGGTGAACCGATGTGAAGAGATTGTTTTTGGGCTTGAACCTTGGGAGGTTGCCTACATACCCAGCCTGGAGGGCAAGGATCAAAGTCCGTGTAGTTCAATTAAAGAATGAATCAATGATCAAGTTGTTCTTGTGGACAATGATCTAATAAAAAAAAATTGTTGGGACTTACACATGGTTAGTGGCCCAAAGGGAGTGTTATGGTTGATGTTCGCTCTAAGATCACGTGAGTCATACTCGGTGTGAGAAACAAGAGGTAATAACAACCTTAACGATATACAGTTTAATGTCATGTAGGACATAAAAAAGGGGACTATGCAGTTTAAAGTCTTGCAGTTAGGACTATTGGTGCTGCACAGTTTAGTGTCATGTAACAGGGACAAAATACAGTTTAATGTCATGTAGGACCTATCAAGGATTTTCTGTACAGTTTAGCATCATGTAGTTAGGACGATGGGGATAAAATAGTTTAACGTCATATTGGACGAAAGGGGGACTGTGCAGTTTAATGTCATGCAGTAAGGACAAAAGAGTGTACCATTTTAACGTCATGTCGGACGAAGGTGCGAATAGTTTAAGGTCATATGCATGGACCGTGAATGGTGCAGTTTAATGTCATACTGGACTTTTGAGATTATATAGTTTAACGTCTTTCCGGACGTGAGGGACTTTTATACAGTTTAGTGTCATGTAATTTAGGACGTCACAGTTTAACGTCTTGCTGGACATAAGGGATTTGCAAATAGTTTATGGTCATATACATGGACCAGGGATGATGCAGTTTAAGGTCATACTGGAAGGTTTAGGGAACTTTTTCACAGTTTAATGTCGTGTGGGACGAAGTTGCAGTTTAAAGTCATACTGGACCATTGCTGTATAGTTTAACGTCATAGAGCAAGGACGAACTGGTGCTGTACAGTTTAAAGTCATGTAGCTAGGACTAAGGTGAACCAATATGAGGATATCAGTTCTGGGGACTTTTTACAGTTTAACGTCATGCTGGATGATGAAAGTGCCACACAGTTTAATGTCATGTTGCTAGGACACAATATAGTTTAATGTCATCTTGGACATTGAAGGTGACACAGTTTAACGTCATGTTGGACGAAGTTGCAGTTTAAGGTCATACTGGACCATTGCTGTATGAACCAAATGTAAGAGTCTTGGTTCTGGGAACAATATTTTGTGTTTATACAAAATACTTCTTCAGAAATCTGGCATTAGTTGGAGTCGTGATGTGTTCTCCATCCATTGAGATCAGAGAATACGCTCCATTGGAGTAGACCTTATGTATTGAATAAGGTCCTTCCCATTTTGGTTCAAGCTTGGGAGGCTTCTTTCCTGGTATCATTGGTGTTCTGAGAACCAATACCAATTCTCCCTGAATGAATGAACGAAGACGAACTTTTTTGTTAAAAGCTCGTGCTATCCGATTCTGATAGATTTCCAAGTGGTGCAAAGTGCACAATCTCTTCTCATCTAACTGTTCCAATTCATTCAACCGTTTTTGGGATTGCTCATCTGTTGATAACTGATCACAAATGGCTATTCTGAGTGAGGGCAATTGAACTTCAATTGGCAAGACTGCTTCTGTTCCATATACCAATGAATATGGAGTAGACCGCGTTGCATTGCGAGTGGTAGTCCGATAAGCCCATAAAGCATGATAGAGTTTATCAGGCCATGACATCTTATCTTTATCCACCATCTTTTGCAGTATGTTTGAAAGAGTCTTGTTGAAGGCCTCTATCTGGCCATTAGCCGCTGCATGATATCGAGACGAATGGTTGGACTTAATGTTGTATTCTTGATACAATTTCTTTACCTCAGAAGAACAGAAGATGGTGCCGTTGTCCGTCAATATGGTATGAGGGACACCAAATCTAGTAATGATGTTAGACTTGATGAAGCTAACAATGCATTTAGAACTGACTTCTTTGGGAGGTACTGCCTCTGCCCATTTGGAAAAGAAATCAGTAGCAGTAAGAATGTACATAAACTGCTTGGCCGTAGCTGAAGGGTAAGGTCCCACCACATCCATTCCCCATGTGGAAAATGGCCATGAGTATTTAGCTGTATGAAGCAACTCTGGAGGTTGATGAATGAAGTTGGCATATACTTGGCATGAATGACACTTCTTTGTGAAATTAACACAATCTTGTATCATTGAAGGCCAGAAGTATCCAAGCCTTCGAATTTGATCAGACAGTCTATGTCCAGACTGGTGGGCACCACAGACTCCTGCATGCACTTCTTTTATGACAGCCATTGTCTCTTCACCATCAATACATATGAAGAGAACTCCATCAAAACCACGTTTGTAGAGAATTTTCTCGAGGTGGTTTGGACCATCATAAAGAGTAAAATTGACCACACATCGCCGAATTTGTTCTTTCTCGGCTCTATCAGGTGGAAGTGTTCCATTTTGAAGGTATTCCTTGATAGGTGACATCCATCCTGTAGTATGACCATACAGTTCAGGAATGGGACTAATTTCATTAATTTCCTCTGTTCTGACTTGAACATAAGGTGAAATTGCACGACGGTGGGCAATACCGATGGTTGTCTCGTCCTGATTTGGATCTGCTAAAGCTGTGGCTATATTAGCCAGTGCATCAGCTTGAGCATTTTGTGATCTTGGGACATAAGAAAATGTCGGTTCTGAAGGGAATTCCTACATTAACTCTCTGACGTAATCATACAAAGGGATTAATTCTTCTTTTCTGATGGCATAATCCCCATTGACTTGTTTGATTACCAGGTCTGAATCACCTTTCTCCTTTAAGTGATTCACTTGTGCTTGAAGTGCTAACTCCAAGCCTGCAATGAGAGCTTGGTATTCAGCTTCATTATTGGTACCACCTTCCCACAACGAAAAGGAATAAGGTAACACTGCCTTATCTGGAGAAATGAGCACAATTCCTAAACCAACTTTGTTGAATTTAGGATTTTCCATTTTCTTCCCTGTTGGACTTCTAGAAGCACCATCAAAATACATTTCCCATGTTTGAGGACTCTCTTGAATAGAGAAAATTTCTTCATCAGGGAGTTCGATATCTGAATACGTGTCTTCCACTAAAGGATGTTTAGCTAGGAAATCAGCCAGAGCTTGGCCCTTAATTGCCTTTTGAGACACATACTGGATGTCGAACTGCTGTAGAATAACCGCCCACCTTGCCAGACGTCCTGTAAGCATTGGACGACTAGGGATGAATTTGAGTGAATTATTACGAGATACCAATTGGACCTCGTGATGTTGCAGGTAGTGTCTCAGTTTCTGAACTGCAAAGATTAATGCTAGGCAGCACTTTTCAATACTCGAATACCGGGTTTCTGCTTCAAGCATAGTTCTACTAAGATAGTAGAGACTATTTTCATTCCCAGCATCATTCTTTTGAGCGAGAAAGGAACCCAATGATCGCTCTAAAGCTGTCACATAGAGGATAAGAGGCCTACCCTCAACAGGTGGCATGAGTACTGGTGGACTCAAGAGGTATTTCTTGAGAACATCAAATGATTCTTGACATTCTTTAGTCCACTGGTAAGTGACTCCTTTCTTCAATAATTTGGTAAAAGGTAAACTTTTGCCTGCCAAATTGGCGATGAAACGCCGAATATAGGCTAAGTGTCCTTGAAGTCCTCTTAATTCTTTCAAATTCTGAGGAGGTGACATACCAAGGATTGATTTGGTCTTCTCAGGATCGACTTCAATACCACGATGGCGTACAACAAAGCCGAGGAATTTTCCTGAGGTTACCCCAAAAGCACATTTTAAGGGGTTCATCTTCAAATTATGTTGTCGAAGCTTGTGGAATATGATTTCCAAATCAGCCAAGTGATCAAAATGTTGTTTGGATTTAACCACCAAATCATCTACATAGCATTCAACAAATTTCCCTAGAAAAGGTTTGAAGATACGATGCATGGCGCGTTGATATGTTGCACCTGCATTCTTTAAACCAAAGGGCATCACCCGGTAACAAAACACACCTTGAGGAGCTCTGAAGGCTGTATATTCCTCATCTTCTGGGGCCATTCAGATCTGATTATATCCAGAATATCCATCCATGAAAGAAAGTACTTCATAGCCAGCCGTCGCATCAATTAAGAGTTCTGTAATCGGAACTGGAAAATCATCTTTGGGACAATACCGATTAAGATCTCTAAAATCGATGCAAACCCTAATTTGTCCGTTCTTCTTCTTTACAGGGACAATATTAGCCAACCACTTGGGATATTGAACTTCTCTGACGAAGTTAGCTTTGATAAGATTATCCACTTCAGCCTCGATTTTGGAAGCATAGGTTGGGTGTGTTCTTCTCGCGGCTTGCTTGAATCCTCGATGTTCTTTTGGCAAACCCAAATGATGGGTGGCAACATCAGGATCAAGGCCAGGCATCTCTGTATAATTCCAAGAAAAAATATCTTTATTTTTCTTTAGAAAAGAAATATAAATCTCTTGTTCTTCAAGGGTCATGGCCGCACTAATTAAAGTGGGGCGTGGATCTTTCTCTGTACCCAGATTTACTTCTCTGAGTTCATCCACAGTGGTAGAGATACCCTCTTCAAATGCTGGAGGAGCATCTCTAAGATCTTCCTCTTCCTCTTCATCATGTGTTATTTCTTCCGTTTCTACTTGCAAAGTAGATGAAAAAATGAAATTCTCATGACCATAAGAGATGTCAAAATTTTCACATTTTGAAGAAGAAGCTTCCATTTCCGAACCTATTGATGATAAAGGGTCTTCTTTGGGAATTAAAGAGGAGATGATGGATTGAGAATCGACATCAATATTCACCTCTGGTGTTGCTATAACTTCTTCTGGCCTGATTAGCGAAGTATAGACTTGTTGGATTTCAGCAGACGAAATGAAAACGTCACCACTTATGCTTTCATCACTGCTTGGTAAGTTACCAATTTCTCCCATGTTGTCTGGCTCGATTGCCGTAATTGACATTATGGATCTTTCCATAAGAGTATTTTGATTTGGGCCTATTTTGTCAATTTGACTGATAGGTAACACATAATCTGTACTCACATGTGAAAATGGATTTATTGGAATTTTTTCCAAACCATATGGAGCATTAACTTTGGTAATTTCCTTCATTGTAGATTTTTCTCTTCCCTTCATGTGATAAAATTCCGCCTCAATGTATTGAGACTCACATGTCTTGAACGGGGCCTTATCACCATACAATGTTCCAACTTGACCATCGAAACAGTATTTGAGACATTGATGGTATGATGACGGAATAGCTGCATGCTGATGTAGCCAGGGTCTTCCAAGCAAGATATTGAAAGCTGAGTCCTGATCAACAATCATAAAATCCGAATTGGAAACAAGATCTCCAAACTGAGTTCTGAGTGTAACTTCTCCCAGTGGTTCTTGTTCATTTTTATCATATCCTTGCAACATCATGGTAGAAGGAGATAAATCAGATTCCGTGAGGCCCAATCGACGAAGTGTACGAATGGGCATGAGGTTGACTCCTGAACCATTGTCAATAAAAGCTCTTCGAACATCTATACCATTGACTTTGCCAGATAAGTACAAAGGTTTTATGTGCCCATGCACAACATCATCTTCATCTTTATCAGTAAAAGATATCACTGCATGACATTCTGCAGGATTATTCTCTATGTGATAAATTTCAGCTGCAGCAATTTCAGCTTCAAACTCCTGAGGACTTGACAAAGCTTTGATGAGTGCTTCCCGAAGATCTCTTGATAGATTAAAAGCATCCAAAATTGATAATTTGGCTGGTACTTGGGCCAAGTGTTTCAATATATCATACTTTTGATCTAGAGGCCTGTGTTTCCCAATAGGAATATGCGGTTTAGCAGGTACCTTGGAAGCAGATGCTTTGGAAGCCGATGCATCTTGTATTGAAGTTGGCAACATCTTTGGTTTTGGAAAATTAGACTGATTAGATCCATTTACTTGTTGAGATAAAGAAGATGGAACCTTTAATCGGTCTTCCAAAATAACTGAGCCGAAGCTGAGTTGGCCATTTGCAGAAGAACTTGCTTGTTCTTTTTGAGCTCGCTGAAGGGCTCTACCACGAGTTTCTGCTGCATATACAGTGCTAGCAGGGGTAGAATTAGAGTAGTGGCTTCGGAAAGATCCACGTCTTCCCCTATATCCTGAACCTCTAGAACTTCCTCGGGTTCCCTTATTTGATACAGGGAATTCAGGCTCATCAAGACTGGAATATGAATCTGTTAATTGAATCATATTAACAGAACCAAAGATTAACTCTTCGTCTGATAAAGACTCTGCCTGGTTAGCCTGTTTAGGCTGTTCTGTTTGGTGGGACGGTGCCCGTGGCTTTGAAGTAGATGGCATGAAATCTGCCAGAGTCAAAGACAATTTAGGCTTTGATGCATACTCATCTTCTCCTGATTCCTCTTTCTTCTTTGAATTGCACTGCCCTTTTGAGGATTTGTCCTTTGATGGAGGCTTTACTGCAGCTTTTGTAGGAGACACAATTGGCTTCTTCAATTGTGTTCGCAAAATGGAATGGGTCCGATTGATTGTCTTTCTGACCATCCAATCATCATATTTTTTCGCAGTTTTGCTTTTGACTTCCTGCCACTCGCCTCCTTCTTCTAGATCTGTAGCGGTAATACACGCTACATGAGCTGAAGAACCCTTCAATTTGACTTGTCCCAAGTCGACCATCTTTTGCAGGAGGTCTTTAAAGACAAAAAACTCCTGGATGGGATGCCCCAACATTTGATGAAAGGGACAATAATTGGGACGGTCTTCATCTCCTTCCTTGTTTGGCCTCTTGGGCATTGGTAATTGAACCAAATTATTTTCCAGAGCTGAAATGAAGTAACCAGGAACTTGCTCACTTCGGAAAGAGTATGTTTTACTCTTCATATCCTCAAATTGTTTTCGTCGTTGATCTTTTTGATCATTTGGACGAAATAGCCTTTGTTGTTGGCGTTCAGGAGGTGGAGCCCTTCGAGAAGATGAAGGTTTTGAAGTAGAAATAGGTACAGGTGCCTGTTTAAGCATAACTGTAGCAGTTTATGCTTTACCCATTCTTCTTCCTGGAGCTGATTGAATTACACGAGATTTAACCTTAGCCTGTATAAGGGAATCTTCAATCTGTTGAGCGATTGAAGTAAGGTCTCGAAACCCTCCTGTGTATTTCACAGGGATCAATGGCGTGCATAATTCGTCACGCAAATTTTCCACACAGATTGGCCACAATTCCCCCTGAGGGAGTGATAAAATCAAGGAATACGTTAATCCCTTCCAACGAGCAATGAAATCAGAGACTCTTTCATTCTCCCTTTGCTTGCAGTTTGTAAGATCGAAAACTGTCGTTTTTGGCAAAGTTGAGCTAAACTGAAGAAGGAATTTTTGACGAAGATCCTCCCATCCGATGACTAACCGGGATTTCAAGCTTGTATACCAGACAAAAGCTGGTCCTTGCAAGGTTCGCACGAAGCATCTGAGTTTCACTGATTCTTGCTGCTCTGGAGTTCCCATCATAGGATCACAACAAGATACGTAATGCGTCAAATGTTGTTCAGGGTCGCCTGATCCATTGAAAGTAGGGAAAATAGGGTTTCCAAAACTGGATGGAGGAGAAATTGAATCTACCAATTCAGGGTAAACTTTCTTTTCAGGTTGAACTTGCGCCCGTTTCCCTTCCATAGTTTCTAACCGAGCTGTTAATGACTCAATAGTAGTTATTAACTTTTGAGAAACGTCAGGTTGAACTTGGTTTTGGGTAGGTGCAATGAATGGATCTTGGACAGACGTGGTGGTTGGTGCTGCAACTGATGGTAGTGCTGCCAACCGTTGTTGAGTTTGACCCATAGGATTAGACCTCTGTGGGTGTACTGACAAAGGAGGATATTCTTGATCCATCTCAGTAGTTACAACAAATTCCTTCGGCTGTCGGACTTCAG
Organism: Viscum album; assembly: GCA_963277665.1. Taxonomy (NCBI): domain Eukaryota; kingdom Viridiplantae; phylum Streptophyta; class Magnoliopsida; order Santalales; family Viscaceae; genus Viscum; species Viscum album. The sequence continues at coordinate 65,608,384 of OY728127.1, read as the reverse complement.
CATTCTTAAGAAGAAGACTATTCTGAAGTAGTTCTGCATTCAACCTTCTTAATTCTTTCATTTCTTCCTCCTGTTGTGCAAACCTTTGCTCTAATGAGAGCGATTGACCTCCTTCAGAGGAAGGGTGAGAAGTAACCTGATTCTTACCTTTCCCCTTATTGGATCCTTTTCGGAGAGGGGGAAGTGGGTTACTTGAAGGAATACCCAGATTTTGGGTAAGCCTTTGATTACGTGTGCGCACACCTTCTTCATTTAGGTCTGTGTGCGCGACTTCTTGAGCAGGAACCTCTTCGTCTGATCCCTCTGATTGAGCCTCATCTGGTGAATCAGCAGCAACGACATTGATGACATTAATGGATGCATATTGCATGGAATTCTTTCTATCAGCATTTCTGTGATATTGTCTCCTTCTATGTCCATGATGAGACATGGCATTCCGTTGACTTGATCCCTCAGGAATTTCTTGGAGAACCGTCACTTGGAGAGAATCTCCTAACAGCTTGGCTCTTCGTTCCTCTTGAGGCTTATTCCCTAATCGAGAGAATACTGACTTTCTCTGAGGGAAGGATTGATGATTTGAAAAAGTCCCCAGTCCGGTGGACTGGGGGTGTTCCTGCTGCTTCCGCTAAACTCCTCGAATCCCATTCGTTGATTCTAAGGGTTGGGTTAGAGAAGTCCCCAGTCTGGCAAGCTGGGGTGTCTCTTGACATGCTATGTCTGAGATCTTTTTGAAATCTCTCTTGATCTTGCAAATCTTAGTTCGGAAATTAGCTGGATGCATTAACCTGTATCCACTTTTATCACCTGGTTCAACAGACCGTTGGATGATTTCCGAAACTTCTATCATTTGATGACGTGTTTGCTCCAGATGAGAGGCTTGTGCAATATTCTCGCCTGCTTGATGTAGGAGCAATTCAACAACCTGTTCTCTATATACTTGATTTTGAGAGGAACTAGTTGAATCTTGTTCTCGAGCAATCTTTTGATTATGAACAAAGCCCATTGACTGTGGTCGGCCATGGGCAATAACATTGCATGAGACCATTTTCGGCGGGCTTTGTTGACCGGAAAGCACTGTGAAATGTAGTGCTCCGTGAACACCCCATCCTCTGATATGAACATTAGATGGAGCATTGGAAATTAACTGACGCAATCTTCTTAGTGCGCCAAGGCATGAACGTTGAAGGGTTCTCTGTTGCTTTTCAGCCTTCGGATACCGAGAGACTGATAGAGATGCCAAATCAATCTGGCGTTGTAACCCTTCTATTATCTTAAGATGATTTTCATATTCATCGTAAGATAATACCTTCTTCTTTAATTGACAAAGAGTTTTCTATATGTTGAGACGAATATCATGGATTCCATCATCCGTCAACATCTTTGGAATGTCGTACTGGGAATCAGCCAAAGGCCAAAACATGACTGGTACTTCACCTTTTGCCAGTTTTTTCCTCATGTTCAACATTTCCTCTTTATCATTAAATGAAGATTCTTCTACCTGTTTGGACCAGAGTTGGTGTTTCCTTGTTGCTTCATCGGATTCAACAAGATTGGTAGAGGAATCACTATTCATGCTGGAAGATGAATGACCCAGGGAAGGTTCGGAGAATAACCTGAACCCCAGGCTATCTTCTGATGGAGAAAGAGTTTCACCTGCCGATAGTAAAGCATCAGACATGACTGGTTTTACGTTTGCAAGTGCCTCGAGATAGGAGGGCTTTCTCGTCACTACATTGCCTTCTGAAGAATTTTTGAGACAACGTGAATCACTACTGCGGAGAGGACTTTCGCAGCGAAGTTCATCACCATGAGGAGGACCGTCATGATGGGTTACAGCAAAAGATGAAATCTCTTGCTCCTTGGCCTTCTGACCACACAGAGGGTTCCTGTGGCTCTCATCTGAAGAAGAAACTTCAAGATTGACCGAATTTTCATGAAACAAGTCTTCATGAGGAAGTGTCTGTTGAAGACCTTCAGAATTAATGTTCCTGTTATTGGGAACTGAGGGAGTAGAATCTTGAATTCCGACAGATAAATGTCTGAGGGCTTCAAGAAGTCCAGCATCGAGCAAGGCCTTGTTGAAGATTGGCCTTTGATCTCCTGACTGTGCTGGGCGGATCTTTTTCTTAGATGCCTTCTTACTCGCTTTAGAAACCACTTGATGACGAAAGTGATTGCTCTGAGCAGGTGTATGTGCCTGATCAGGAAAGATGGTCAGGTTAGGCTAACGATCATCGCTCAAATTAGGTGTATGTGCCTGACTTGGTTGTCCGTATGATATGGGGGAGTATGCCCCATAACCCTCTTGGACTGGAACAGATGTGTGTGTCTGTTCCGGAGTGAATTGTTGATGTGTCACTCCACTGCTAGGGATAGATTTATGTGTCTGTCCCTGAGATGATGCTGAAGATGTTATGATATCCTGGCAAGCATCCAGAATATGAGCAGGAATTTGCTTCTGCTCTTTCACCATTGACAAAATATGTTTGGTGACTTCAGCCGCCGGAACAGGGATATACGTCCATTCCGGGCTTGGAGTAGGTGTATGTGCATGCTCCTGTCCTCCTTTTCCTGTCAGTGAATCCTGACAGTACTCATGTGTGGAGGCAGAGAGTTTAGTCTGCCCCCTGTTTGTCGTCGGGACTTTCCGACTGACTTCTCCGTGCGCTACCAAGCGAGACTGTTGGTAGGCCTGATTAGTATTAGCAGGTGTATGTGCCTGCTGATTACACTTCGCCAAACGCGGTTAACGAGATCCATCATATGTAGTCAGACGAGCCTGCTGACTAACTGATGATGTATAAGCAGGTGTATGTTCCTGCCTATGGTACTCCGCCGGAATTGCCTGGCGGGATCGGCTTGATGCTGTCAGACGAGTCTGCTGGACAGCTGAATTAAAACGGGCAGGTGTGTGTGCCTGCTCGTTGTTTGCCACCAAGTTAGGTTGGTGGACTTCTCCGGAGATGGCAGGGATGACAACCTGCCTATTGCTAACCGGATTCCGTCTCTGGCGGTTCATCTTGCCTGCTCGGGTTCGAGGAACCTGAGCTGAATGCCTGGAGTCGGTACCCTCATCATGTTGAGGGCGCACTACCGCACGAGTCTGGCGGCAATTGTTGATGGGATCCCTTGAGAAGGACTCCTGTCTTTTTGAATTAAGGCCCTGAGGGACCTGCTCATTCACTTCCTCGGAGTAAAGGAATGAATGGAAATTGCGTTCCGGGGATAACGACCCGAAACGGTTGGAGACGGTAGTCAGCACCGCCTGCTTCTTGATTGCTGGTCGCCGTTGTCCGGACGACCAGGTAGAATTGTTAACTTGGAGGGCTTGACGAGCGGCCTCCAGAGTTGGGATAGTACCGTTGCGACGGTACTCCTTAACCAGTGCATTAGAAACACAGCGTTGAAGACGCTGAGTTGGTGATGTCATCCTCAGAGCGGATGACGTTCCAGCAGGAGTAGCAGCATTGGTTTTCACAGCAGCAGACCTCACAGTAGAGGTGTTCACAGCAGCAGTATTCACAGGGGTGAATTTAAGGAAAGCCATTTTTGTAGAAGATCTTGAAAAAAGAGTTCCTGTTCTATGTAACAGACATAATCAAGATGAATCCGGCTACTGCATCTTTTGGATGAGCATATGTCAATGATTTCTTTGTTGGCCCAAGGGGCCTAACAGATAAGAAGAACATCACTTTACCTTGGTTAAGGATTCACGTCAGGTTCACCATTTTTTGTTTCGCGCGGAATCCGGGGATGACCTCCTGGACGGGAGATTCAAAAATTCCGATCGGTTTCTAACGGGTTTGTTCGTAGAACCGGAAACATCCAATGATTCCACATCCGTTTGGACCTACTTTCCAAAGGCAGGCGCTCATTAGCTTGTGGGTTAATGAGGCTTAGGAATTTGCATTGGTCGAGAGGATGGGAGTTCGGACTCATCACACCTTTTTGAGGGAAATTATTGTCTACTCCGGGACTCTATTTATAGATTTAAGTTATGTTCGTGAATCCTTATTACATTACCAAGTATAAAATGTGCTTTCCTTTAGTTTTAACAATCAATGATTAAATATGCAAGAAATTTAGAGAATCTTTTATAGGTATTCGAGGTTCTTCATCAATAGAGAATCATCTATATCTGTTTAGAGATTCTTGGTCAATGGTATCCTTCAAAACATTTATATAAAAGTCTCTTGGTCATTTATGATGACCAGGCTGGTTTTAAAACCACTCAGTGAGGCACTTGAAGTTTATTGTCATTCAGAAGGACAGAAATTATTTCACAGTTGGGATCGAACCCATAAATGGGCTACCTACGTATCCTTTCTTTTGGAAAAGGAATCAGAACCCACGTAGTTCGAGGTATGGAGTATGATGTTTATGATTGATGGCTCAAAGATGAATGTCATAATTACTTTTACACTCTAAGCTCACGTGAGTCATGCTCGGTGTGAGAAACAAGAGGTATTGGTAAAATTTAGACAATTGTGCCATAAAAGATGCAATCATAAGAATTTGTTTTGGGGCTTATGTATAGATGACTGCCCAGATAGATGAAGGTTTAGGATTTACTTTTAGGGAGAAAATCCATGAACATGGTAAATAAAGTTATATGTGCTTCATGGAGATTTGAATACTCTAATCTTGGGGCTTACACCTAAGGAGGATGCCCAAGTTAGGAGGGGACTTATGATTGGGTTTTGCTCCTGAAAAGGATACCCAAATCAAAGGTAAATTATGACTGGTTAAGAGAAGTTTAAGGGGACTTGGGGCTTACTCCTGAAAAGGAAGCCCAAGGTTATGACTGAGTCTTATTCCTGAAAAGGAGACCCAGGTTAAGGGACTTGGGGCTTACTCCTGAAAAGGAAGCCCAAGGTTATGACTGAGTCTTATTCCTGAAAAGGAGACCCAGGTTAGGGATTAAGGTTTGGGGCTTACTCCTGAGGAGGATGCCCATATCAAAGGTTTTATAAATGGGGATTATTCCTGAAAAGGAGACCCAGGTTAGGATTCTCTCATCTTAAAGGATGAGGTTGAATGAATGAACTCTCAATCTTTGGTGACATAAAGATGTTTAAATCACTAGGTTTTGAGAGATATTTCACAGAATTCCTTTCAGACAAGGATGTCAAATCAAGAAATCATGCCATAAATGGCTTTGAAGAGTATCTTGAAGACTGACTCTTGAATAGGAAAGGTGAAATGTCTTAAGAGGGGTAAAATGGGCAAGATGGGCACCCAAAAAGATAGGGGCGCGCAAGTCTTTAAAGGCGCGCAAGTCCTGCGGCGGCGCGCAAGTATTGGCCGCGCAAGTATACTTGCGCGACATGAGTGGTACTTGCGCGATTTTCAACCATCATTGAAATGCTTGAGCGACTCTTTTGAAAACCCTTTACAATCCTCTTGAGGTTCTTCCAGAGAAGGGACGCGCAAGTTATATTGAAGGAATTAAGTCGGCGCGCAAGTGTTTGATAAGTTTCAACACTTAGGCCTTCCTTCTTCTCTTTAGATCTTCCGTTCTAGGTAAGAGATTACCTTAGAAGTGTTCCGGAAGCTTTGAGAAGAGACTTGGGCGTCGGGAGCTTCAATCCGAGTTTCTGAAAAAAAAATCCTCTCGAATGGGGGGCCCACAGGGTCTATTTATAGGCAAAAGAAGACCCAGGGCGGTTACCGGGCGGTTACCAATTAGGTCGCGCAAGTCACCTGCACGACCAAGGTAGCCGCGCAAGTATACTTGCGCGGAAGTGGTATCACTTGCGCGGTGGATTTGCTGTTGATCCTTTGTTCATGCCTTTGTCGATTTTTGATGTTTTCTTCAAAGGATGAATCACATTGGACTCAGATATTACCCTTTTCCGATTTTTAGATTCTGTGACGAAAGGAGTGTCAACAATCACCGTGATGTGTTCGCCTGGAGTTACAATGAGATGGCAGTATTGGATCTCCAGGTATCCATCCACCGCCTTGGTCTCCCGACAATCCATCGTAGGTTCAAGAAACCTCCCAGAAAGATGCACCCTTCTCACGGTTCCATGGTTGAGGCCGAAGTTGACAAGATTATCAAATCCAACTTCATCAAGGAAGTCCAGTACCCCTAGTTCCCAGCCAACATTGTCCTAGTTAGGAAGAAGAACGGGCAGATCAGAGTCTGTATCAACTTCCGCAATCTCAACTGCCACTGTCTGAAGGATGATTTTCCCTTCTCAGTGACAGAGTTGTTAACTGATGTCATGGCCGGGTTCCAAGACCTCTCCTTCATGGATGGGTATTCTGGGAACAAACAGATCCAGATGGCCCCCGAAGATGAGGAGTCCACTGCTTTAAGGGCCCCTCAAGGTAATTTCTATTACCAGCTTATTCCCTTCGGCCTGAAAAATGCAGGTGCCACCTATCTGCCAGCCATGAACCGTATATTCAAGCCAATTATAGGGACATTGGGAGAGTGCTATGTAGATGATCTGGTGGTCAAATATCGTCAGCGCCAGGACCATCTCGAAGATCTTGAGAAGTTTTCAGTTTCCTCCATTCCCGCCACATGATGATGAACCCGCTTAAATGTGCCTTCGGGGTCACCTCCGGGAAGTTTCTCGGATTTGTTGTCAGATACTGAGGCATTGAGAGAAACCCAGAGAAGATCAAATCCATCAGCCAAATGCCTCCCCCGATAAATATCCGGGTGCTTCGAGGTCTTCAAGGACACTTAGCCTATATACGTCAATTCATTACAAATCTGGCTAAAATGTGTATTCCCTTTTCCCAGCTCATTAAGAAAGGTGCCGCCTATGAATGGGGTGAAGAGAGTCAGGCTTCCTTCGAGGGAATCAAGTAGTATTTGTTCCAGCCTCCGGTTCTGATGCCACCCGTTGCCGAAAATCCGCTGGTCCTTTATATGAACACTCTGGAACGGTCTCTTGGCACCCTTCTCACCCAAAAGAACAACAAGAGGATAGAGAAGAACCTTTTTTACCTCAGCCTCATGCTCAACGATACGGATACCAGATACTCACCCATTGAAAAGAGCTGCCTTGCACTCGTGTTTTCTATACAGAAATTGCGACATTATCTGCAGCACCATGAGGTACTGTTGGTCTCTTGGGTAAACCCATTGAAGTAAATTTTGAACTTCCCCATGTTGACTGGCCGACTAGCACGGTGGGCGGTGATCCTCCAGTATTTCGACATCAAGTCCGTGCCCCAGAATTCTATCAAGGGGCAAGCATTGGCGGACTTCCTAGCTTCACATCCAACCTCCGCGGATCAATCCCTAGACCTGGATTTTTCTGATGAGTAAATCCTCTCAGTCAATCATGCCGTCTCATGTTGGAAAATGCACTTCGACGGTGCCTCACGGAGCCCCACCGGTATACGTCTCAATGATCCTAGGTTCAACAGAGTGGGCATGGGTATCGTCTTCATCACCCCGACGCAATCCACTATGCCATACTCATTCCTGTTGTTAGAAGGCTGCACCAACAACGAGGCAGAGTATCAGGCTCTCATCACTGGCCTCGAGCTAGACCTTGAGATCGATGTTCCCCATTTTCACGTAAGAGGGGATTCCAAACTAGTCATCAAGTAGGTCAATGGAGACTATGTCGTCAGGAAGCCAGAGCTCGTTCTATTGTTGGAGTGCACCCTCTATCTAATGGCTCGGTTCCCTTCTCGACCAGATATTACCCATGTCCCTCTGTCACAGAATGGTAGAGCAGATGCTTTGGCTGGCCAAGCTGCATCACTTGCAAAACTCAATCAGGAGGATCTAATTATACATGTGGCACACCGGAGAGTCATCGGCCCTATCACCCCATAAGATGATGACGAACCGTGGGTAAGCCATCTTACCGCCAGATCCTCTACAACCGGAGCCCCAGGTTCTTCAGATGTAGTGGTTGAGGCCACTCCTAACTGGAGGGCATCTTTTGTCGAGTATCTCTAAAATGGTTTCCTCCGAGATGATCGGGCCGAGTGCGAGTGAATCCGACACCGTGCACTGTAGTTTACCCTCTAGAGTGGTCCCAGTCTTGAGTGAATCCTATATAAGTGGGGTTTTGATGGTGTTCTCCTCCATTTCATTCAAGGTGTTGAGATTTTTCTAGTCATACAAGAGGTTCATGCCGGTTCCTGCGGTTCCCACCAGGCTGGGCCGAAGTTTTCCCATCAGATCCAAAAACTGGGGTACTTATGGCCCTCTATGATCCATGATTTTTTTGAGTTTTCCAAGAGATGACACGCGTGCCAAGTTCATGCTAACTTCCTGCATCGGCCACCAGATCCTCTCCACTCCACGAAGTACTTCTGGCCATTTTCGGTATGGGGACTCAATGTCATGGGGCCATATCCACCGGCAACAGATCGCCAGTGTAGGTTCATCCTTACCACTACAGATTTCTTCTCCAAGTGGGCAGAGGTATTTCCACCCAAAGAGGTCAATGCCCATTCTATTGTTGACTTCATGATCTCCAATATCATCCACCAGTTTGGAGTCCCTCACACTATCCTTACCGATAACGGCACCAACTTCCAAGCAGCCGAGCTAAAGAAATTTTATGCCAAGTACAATATCCGTTTGAATCATACCTCTCGCTATCACGTGCATGCGAATGGACAAATCAAGGTGTTCAACAAAACACTCTATAAAATTTTGTAGAAAATGTTTGTTCAGAACAAGAAAATTTGGTCGGATAAGCTCTGAAATGCCCTCTGGGCGTATTGGACGACGGCTCGCAATTCCACCCTGGTGACTCCATATTCCCTGGTGTATGGGGTTGAGGCTATCCTGCACATCGAGATCCCGCTACCATCATGACTCACTGCAGTCTATGACCAGTAGGCTCCAAATAAGGTGGATGAATTCCGTCTGGATTAATTGGAAGCACTGGATGAGAATAGGCTTCGTGCCCTGCACAATATGGAAAGGCATCATAATAAGATAGCTAGAGCCTTCAATAAGAAGGTTTGCCTTTGCTGTTTTCTTCAAGTCAACCTGGTATTGGCCCTCCAAGTGCCAATGATCCCCAACAGGAAACCACCCAAGCTAGAACCCAAATGGGAAGGACCTTACATCGTTCATAAGGTCTATCCCAATGGATCGTACTTCTTGGTAACCATGGATGGTGAGTGCGTAACTCCTCCCACCAATTCCAAGTTCCTCAAGAAATACTTTGTCTGAGCCTATGGTTCCCGCGTGACCCTAATCTGCACCCCAGTCCCACATGACCTTAAACTGCATGGTCCTACATGACCTTAAACTGGATGGTCCCACATGACCCTAAACTGCACCACGGTCCCGCACGACCTTAAACTGTATATCCCTACATGACCTTAAACTGGATGGTCCCACATGACCTTAAAATGCACTCCAGTCCTGCATGACCTTAAATTGTATGGTCCAACATGACCTTAAAATGGACGGTCCTGCATAACCCTAAACTGCACCTCTGTCCCGCTTGACCTTAAACTGTATTGTCCTACATGACCTTAAACTGGACGGTCCTGCATGACCTTAAACTTCACAATCATCCTGCACGACTTTAAACTACATCATCATCTATCATGAAGTTAAACTGATCATCATCATCTCGCATGACAATAAACTAAAAAATGTTCTGAGCTCTATGACCCTAAACTAAGATCTCCCTCGTACTCACTGCAAGACGTTTAACTGCAAGATGGTCAAGCCTTCCTGACTGAGGCCCAGCCTCGGGCCCCATGGCCTTCCCCGATCAAGGCTCTCTTATGGGATTGTATGGTGTGGTATGGGATTATGTCCTCATTCACGTCAGGTTACTCACCATACCGTACACATCCCTAGATGATATGTGTTTCATTATCCTATATGATGTTAAACTGTGCTTCAAGAACTACGTATGGATTGATTCTCATCCTCACGGGATACGTAGGTTTTCTCAGACGCTTTGTTTTGAGCCCAGCCCCAAACGCTTCTCTTTGACTATCCACCCTCGGTATAGCTTCCTCGGAGGGTCCTCACATGATGTAGAGTAGGCTTCCTTAGCCCCACTCATACGAGGATTATAATGGCCACACCATGTGCCCACTCCCATTCTTCTATCCTCCCCCATCTTCACCGCACGATGTTAAAATGCATTGCCTTCAAGAACTACATATGGCTTGATTCCCATCCTCATAGGATACATAGGAATGCCCTAAATTTTTTTCTATTGGCCCAGCCCAAAAGCCGGAAACTTCCCCTCAGGTCAAGACATATGGCAGGGTGCATACTTTTACCCCAATTTAGGTCGAGATAGCCTCGATCTGTCTGTACGTCCCCCTCCATGGAGATGCTTACCTATTTCGTAGATGGGTACAACTACGATTCACCCACAATTTGACTAGGATTCCGTAACCTTCCCCATCCATAAGGGCCGTTGAATGGTATGGATACTAGGCCTAAGGGCCCACTTACCGTTTCAGGCCAACCCCCTTGGGGGTACCGAGCAATAAGCTGATACAAGTCCCCGTGTTTCGAATGTGGTTAGCGGTCGATGCTCATTTTTTGCTCCCATGTTATGTCACCATAGGGACGTTGTGTTTCGAACATGGTCAACAGCCTCCCTAGATCTTCAGGTCCACCCCAATATGTCCCAAACATTGAGCGTAGTGATTTGTTTTTCCCCGTCCCGAAGCAACGAACTCTTTTCAGACAGGGCCAAATGTCAAGCCCCTGGCCTAGGTTCTCTATGATTGAAGTGTACGGTGTGGTATGGGATTATGTCCTCATTCATGTCAGGTTACTCGCAGTGCCGTACACCTCCCATGTCCAGGTAATACTATTCCCCACCCCTCGTCCTCACTGCATGACGATAAACTGAAGGCTGGTCAAGCCTTTCTGACTGAGGCCCAGCCTCAGGCCCCTTGGCCTTTCTGGGCCGTCGTCCTTACTACAAGACATTAAACCATAAGCTGATCCACCCTTCCTGACCGAGGCCCAGCCTTAGGCCCCTTGGCCTTTTCGGGTCCCCGACCCCCATCCTCACTGCATGATGATAAAATGCATGCCTGTCAGGCCTTCTTGACCGAGGCCCAGCCTCAGGCCCCTTGGCCTTTCCAGGCCCTCGGCCCCCCGTCCTTACTGTAAGACGTTAAACTGCAAGCTGGTCAGGCCTTAATTACCAAGGCCCAGCCTCAAGCCCCTTGGCCTTTCTAGGTCCCCGGCCCCCATCCTTACTGCAAGACGTTAAACTACAATCTGGACAGGCCTTCCTGACCTTGGCCCAGCCTCAGGCCCCTAGGCCTTCTCGGGCCCCTTAGCCCAAGTTCATACCCCAATTGTACGATGTGGTATGGGATTATGTCCTCCTTCGGTTTGGGTTACTTGTCGTACTGTACACCTCCCTTGTCCAGGTAATCCTATTCCCTGACCCTTGTCCTCACTGCAAGATGTTAAACTGTGAGTAGGCCATGCCTTCCTAACCAAAACCCACCTATCAGGCCCCTTGGGCTTTTCGGGCCCCTGACCCAGGTTCTCTCTTACGGTACTGTGTGGCGTGGTATGGGATTATGTCCTCATTCATGTGGGGTTACTCGCCACATTGTGCATGTCCTCGTTATGGTATCCTGCCCCCTAGGTATCTTCGAGAACTACGTGTGGCTTGATTCCTATCCTTATGGGATACGTAGGACCACCCCGATTGGCTAGGCTTCGGGTCCATCCCCATCTCCCAGAAATCTCCATCCCACCTTGTCCCCTTGGCCTACCTCTCCTAAGTCGTTTCGTTGACCCTTTTCGGCGGTCCACCAATGTGCCTAAGGGTAATCTGGTTTATTACCTGGAGTGTCGGACTCTACTCGGACACGCTTCCACCCGCTTTTCAGGATTTGTGTTCCCATTCCTCAGGACTTTCATCACCTTTCATACCTGGAGGGACCCCCACGAATGGCCTGGATACCATGCCTAAGGATTCTCCTACTGTTATGGGACAATGCCCCCCCCCCCCCCGAGGGTTTTGGACAACAAATTGATACAGATCCCGCATTGTGAATATGGTCAACGGTCGATGCTCGTTTGTTGTTCCCACTTTAGGATAACGCGATAAGGAGACTATTTTTTCTCCATGTTTAATAGTTACCTCCATTTCCACGCAAACCCCATTAAGCCCAAAATGTAGGCTACATAATTCAAATCCTTTTTCACCTCATCATGTCCCAGTAGAGCGTCGAAAGTCTTGATACCATTCCTCAGTGCACATTTGCACATTAAAGACTTTCCTCCCTTGTTTCCCACACCGAGTTTGACTCACGTGGTCTTAGGGATCAGTTCGAGGTCTGCACTTACTTGGAAGGCTTCCATCCCTCCATGGTCCGACCTCTAAGACCCTAAACTAAGATCATATCATAACTACGTTCAGCTTGAGTTCTGCTAATTCATCTTCTTTTCCCCACCATTGAGACTTTGACTATGGGACCGCGTGATATGGTACCAGATTATGTCCTCATTTACGTCGGGTTTGCGATAGCCGCACCACGTGCACTACATTCTAAAAATTATCCCTCCTATTTCCTGTCCCACACCGAGTTTGACTCACGTGGTCTTAGGGATCAGTTCGAGGTCTGCACTTACATGGAAGGCTTCCATCCCTCCATGGTCCAACCTCTAAGACCCTAAACTAAGATCATATCATAACTACGTTCAGCTTGAGTTCTGCTAATTCATCTTCTTTGCCCCACCTTTGAGACTTTGACTATGGGACCACGTGATATGGTACAAGATTATGTCCTCATTAACGTCGGGTTTGCGATAGCCGCACCACGTGCACTACATTCTAAAAATTATTCCTCCTATTTCCTGTCCCACACGACATTAAAAGGAACCTTTCTAGAACTATGTGTGGCTTGATTCCCATCCTTATGGGATATGTAGGACCACCCGAACGTCTAGACATCGGTTCATGTCGCACCTCTTAGAGATCTCCCGATATCCCAGTCACGTAGGCCCCTTGGCCTGTCCCTCTCCATGAGGGGGATATATAGGTGTGGTATAGGGTTCTTGGCACCAAGCCCCCCTTCTCCCAGGAATCCTCCATCTCTTGGACACCCTCAAGTTGAGTCCCTCGAACCCTTGCATTGGTTCACCCATGTGTTAAGATTACTCTAGTCTAGGACCAAGAGTGTCAGATTCAACTTAGGCAAGTTCCTTCCACTTGTCAAGCTTCATGTTCCCACTTCATCCGGGCTTTCATTATCTTTCACACCCGAAGGGACCCCCAAGAACGGCCTGGATACAACGCCTAAGGGATCTCCTATCGTTATGGGCCAACGCCCCTGAGGGTTTCAGACAACAAATTGATAAAAATCCCTCATTGCGAACATGTTCAGCGGTTGATTCTCATTTGTGTGTCCCCATTTTAGGCTAACGCAACAGGATGTTGTGTTGAGAACATGGTCAGTAGTAATCCTCCACCATCACGCCAGCCCTTTCAGACCTTTAATATTGGTTAAACTATTCACATTATCTTCCAACCCACCGTGTACAAGTAGAATCTTGACACTCTTGGCGCTATCCCTCAGTTCACCTCTACACGTCAGGGGGAAAAAGCTGCAATACGGCATCCTTTGGGGCTCCCACGGTCCGAGCTCTAAGACCATAAACTAAGCTCTTCATTAAGGGATATGTGCAGCTCAATCCTCATCCCCATGGGATGTTATGAGTCAATCGGAAGTCTTGTTTCTGAGTCTAGCGCAGCTGGGAGCTAGTTCCTCATGCCCCTTTCACTCTCACCTCTATGTCGGCCCCTTGGCCTGAGGTCTCCCTCTCGGAAATGCATACAATGTGATGTGGGATCATGTCCCTATTCACGTCGGTTATGTCGCACGGCACCGAACACACTCCTTTCCTAGAATTGTCTCTGCTACGTCTGTGTTGCATGACATTAAAATTCATGCTTGGTCCTATCACACGACCCTAAACTGTGATATTATTGTCCAAGCCGCACGATGAAAAACGACACACATTGTGATGACCTCATCATAGAGAATGTCACCTTGGGTATTGGTCATATGCCATGCCATTTGTCAACGCGTACTATGGATTTATTCTTGTGGCGACGCCAGGGCCTGCTACCCTAGGCCTGTCGCTTCACAAAAAAAACCACTCACCTTAAAAGGAAAAAACAAGATTTATCAAATACCGCTTCTCTTGGTGTGAGGGATACTCCTGCACGCCCTTTCATCCTTTGCACTGGTACCTTACTGTGTCGTGCCACCTTTCAAGAACTACATGTGGCTTGATTATCATCCTTATGGTATACGTAGGAGCGCCTGGGCACTTCCCCGCAGGCCCATCCCAAATTTTGTGTTCGGTCCCTCGACTCGAACACTTCCCCAGAGAACACATGGTAAGTAGGGCTTATGTCCTCGTTCATGACGGGTTTTGTAACCAACTCACCATGTGTTTCCTGCTCTCTTTACCCATTCACGGTCCGAGTTCTAAGATCATAAACTAAGCCCCTCTCAAGAACTATGTGCAGCTTGATCCCCATCGTCATGGGGTACGTAGGAATGCCTTTTCACTTTGATTTAGGCCCAGCTCAACTCTCATTTTTGGTCCCTAGACCTAAAACCTCTCCCTGGGAACACGTGGTGGTCGAAACCCCCAGTTCCCATTAATGTCGGATATTTGAGTTTCCCCACCACGTGCCTCCTGTGTTCCCTCCCAACCATGGTCTGAATTCTACAACCCTAAACTAATATCTCCCTATGGGAATGGACTTGACTCCATCTATTTAATACTTCTCATTAACGTATTCAGATGCATTTTGACAGAGACCGAAGTGTGGATTTTTCATGGGTACATCCCCTCGTTCCATTTCCAAGCATTGTGATCTCACTATTTGGATCCTCATACTCTTCCACATCCAAAAGGACCCTCAGATGACATGGGTGCTAGGCTTAAGGGCTCTCCATGGATGCCAGGCCTAAGGGCTCTCCAATCATTTCGGGCCAATGTCCCTACGGATCTCGAACAACATTTACGACATGGTCCTGTGTTTCGAACATGGTCAACGGTCGACACTCATTTGTTCATACCCATTCCAGTGGGAAGAATATTAAGGACATGCTTCATTGCATGCATGAAAAACTTACATGGGAATCCTTGGAGAATCAAACTCTTCAGGGGTAGTTGATGGGTGATAATTGCAAGTGTCTATGAGCTTCATAGAAGGGAATCATTCTATATTTTCTCCTAATGCTTCTTTAAACATTCAGGTCCTTCAAGACCACTCTCAGTGGATCATAGGGAATTAAGACATCTTGTTCTGGTTTCACAACTAATTCAGCTCCATGCTCAGATTTCTGGGATTCCTTACTCTTAATTTCACATTAATAGATGCATTATAGATTTTTTTCCTTCATTAATTCAATTATAAACTAGATCCAATGTCCTACCTTCAACCTGATTGACATTAATGAGGATCCTAAAAAGTCTATTTTTTTAGAGTCAGCAATTGGATCATTTTCTACATAAGAATACCGCAGGATATTCATTCCACACAGCAAAATCGATGAATGGTGTGAGGTCCTTTGAAAAAAGGTATTCCCTCAAAATATAACTTCTTGTAACGGAGAATCAATAATAAAGTGGTGGAAAAGGATGAACACATCCAATACATGGAAATTAGTCTTGCTTCCAGGTGTTTTCATTTCATGGTAGGAAAATTGGGAAAATCGATCATCTCTTCTCTGAAAATGATTGGCCCATTTATATTCAAAACTCTTTGGGTGATTTCAAGGATATTAAACCCATATCTAAGTAACCTCCCCTTAATAGATATATAGTTTCATTGAAGATACATTTCTACTCTAGAATAAAAGGCAAGAACATTTGATTTATTGGAGGAGTTGTTGGTTTATATGGATGGCCCAAAAATTTATTTCTAGGGATTACCAGCCATGGATCTTCTAAGGTTATCCGAACCAAGAACCACCTCCTCAACATGATTAGAATTTTAAAGATCTACGAGGACACACCCACTCTTATGGATCTTCAAACAGGATACTCCCCAACTATCTTCCTCTCTCCCAAAGGATAAGGTAATTGGGTGCGATAGATTCCTCCTAGATTGGGACTCAAGATTAGCACAAATGGATCATGCAACTCTAGGGGTCATGTGAGGTAGTGGCAAGGTGTCAGACTTTATAAGATTAATCAAATTTTTCTTTAATGCATTATTTTTTCATGGTAATTCTATCCAATATGAAGGTGTGGAATTTCTTACTTGTCTCCTACTTTTAAATAAAAATCATATCATATTTGAGGCAGTGAAAATAGATATACTTATTCTCTATGATTACTTCCAAGGAGTTATAATCTCCCTCATCAATCACTTATATTAAAAGAAGGCATAGGAGAATCATCAACTCCAAGATGGAGGACCATCACACTTGGTAGGAGGGTAATATGGTTGTAGACTACCCTACTTCTACAGTGATTCATGGAGTGGGAATCACCTTCTTTAAATGTTTGAATTCATTACATCCCTATGAAGTGAACATTTTTTTGGGGGATACCCCCAGGTTACATCACATTAGACCCCCCTAATCTAGGTGGAAGGTCTCTTTTTCCTCTATTCTCTCATCCCTAATAAATATATATATGATGATGATGATCTATATATATATAGTGATGGTTATTATATCTAAATATTTTTTTATTTTCTATTTTACACTATATTATTATTTCTACTAATTTCTTTACAATATCGATACTATATGATAAAGAGGGTATATTCTCCACATCATACCACCATACACCCTCGCTACTAGTTTGTATCCCCTAGCATGTTGGGAGGAGAATTTGAGACCTTATGGAAAACTATAGTCCTCACATGTTTATAAATTAGGACCGAGGTGTCACATGAAATTATTCTGGGATTTGTAGTTAACATAATATTATTGATGTAAAAAAGAATGTTTATCAAAGTAATTTATTACTATAAATATCACAAGTGGGATTTTATTTCTTAACATCATGTAAGTATGAATTATTATTATTGTCCATTTCAACAATACAGGGTTCTTGGGTGGTAAATAAAATGTATTGTTCATGAGGTTGTATCAAAATATGTTTTAGGTGGTTTGGGATAGATAATTTATATTTGAAATTTGATGGTTTCTTTTATTATTATTTAATGTCATTTTCTCAAGGAATATCATTTAATTTTAGGATTTTTATTATGACATAGTATAGATTATTCTAAGTGCTATGAAACTTTTATAAATACTTTATATTAGAATTGTGTTAATATTTAATCAATTTCTATTGGTTATATTTATTCTCTATTTAACCGCTTTTTATTTTTTTATTTTGTATGAGGAGTGATGCACCTCAGATAAGGGCACATTGAATATTTTAATATATATTTATGTTTTAATGATGTTATTTTCCCTCATATTTAGGATATATAAATTTTATTTGTATTCATAGTGGTGATGTTATAATGGTTATTTCCCCACATTGTAAGTATTTTTAGTTTTATATAGGGGGGTTATGTTCTTACATTTGAAATCTCATATCATAGTTATGTGAGATATCATATTTTTATATTAGTATTACTTTTCATTATGATATAAGATGACTCTAATGTTATTATATAACTTATACTAGTTAATATAATTATTCTATGTTCATTAAATTACTTTCAAGAGATATATTATTATTATTAATGATAAAAAATACACACACATGAATACATAAAATATATACACCAAAAATAGTTGATTGTTTTCTTTAGTTCCAATTTGGACTCTGTACTCGAAGCATTCATGTACACCTTTGTCCACATGTAGTTCAATTGTATCACTACAAATACAAGCATGTTTTAAGAGAAAGTATATTAGATAATATATGGATTATTTGGGTATTATTATTTAAATATAGGAATCCACCATGATGTATAATGATGGTGTTCAGTGTTGGTAAAATATATAATACGATATATATCCAATTTTACTTTTTTCCTAATTTTTTGTTTATGTGTTTATATTTTATTATTTTATATTTCGGTATGAAAACATTTTATTATCATTATATTATGTTCATTACTTAATATATCTTAAATTGTATGATGAGACTTTTGGAACAAATTATTTTCCACATGTTTCATATTTGATGTTTTTCTTATGTATTGATGAGTAATGATGAATATTTTATAAAATATAGTACTAAAACATATTTTTCATAAAACGGGTAAATTTTTCCACAATGAACTACATAGACCCTTGATAATACACTTCATCCTCAATCAATCACTTAATAAACAAAGGGGTTATGGTATTTAGAACTAGATTAAAGGAATTGGTTATATGCGTCCTTAAAAAGATGTATTAGAGCATGATTTTGGTTTGTAAAATATTAATTAGAGGTAGAGAAATGTTTTTTTGACATCATAGGTATGTTGTGAGAATGCCTGGCCATTATAGATACTGTCAAAACTTTTGTTCCTAAGGGATATCCAATGTTGGAAGATAGATCATGATGTTCAAATGAAATTTTTTGGCTTGAAATTATATTCATGGCATTGATAAGACTCATCCTTGATTCATATGGGTCAACCAATATCTATTTTTCCCATTATTGCTTATGTTAGTTAGATGTCAATAAATATGAAGTATTCATGGAATATTTTTTTAATAATGTATGTTATTTGAATTTAGTTAATTGAAATTACCTAATAATGTAATTATTGTTCATATAAAGACTTTATTAGTGGATTCTAATTTATTGAATTCAACTTTCATATACATTTTAAATAATATTAATGGTTCATCTTCTAGTGGGATATTTATTGTTAGAGATTTTTATACTATTTATATGTAAATATTTTTTTAAGCATTTTGTAATTTCAAAAGTGGTGAAAATGGTTTTTAACCTACTAATGATCTTGATTATCATTGAACGAAGAAATATTATTCCAAATAATATTTCATTGTTTTCATTTCAAGTTTGAAATCATGTGTGATAGGTTATTTTACATCGTTGTAAATATTAATGGAAATAAATTTGTATCATTCGATGATTTTATTATTTCTATAAATTGACTTTTTAGAAAAAGGTAATCCTTTAGTTTTGGATACTTAAATGTGAAATCTAATGAAACAAATTTTAAAATATTTACCTTTGGAACTTATATTTCGTTTCTATGTTTCATGTTTTTCTAAATATGGTTTTTTGTTATTTTAATTAAAAATATATTTGCAGTTTCTATATTTTTTTATAAAAAATTTAATTTTTCATGTTAATTTTTAGATCACTATGGTAGGTGTTCACTACTAAGAGGGGGGTTGAGGGTTTTTTTAGTTATGATTTTTTTTTAAAATTTCATATTTTTGAAATAAACCTCCACATTTGGTTTTGATAGATCCAATAAAGACCATGATGAACATACCATATTTTCATATCATTTTAATTAGATCAAAAAAATTCATAAATCTTCATAGATTATAAAGAATAGAGGATTTAGTGTCTTTGAGGACTATCCACATTAAAATAGTATTCTTCAAAACCATTGATCATTAATCTAGACATTATCTAAACTAGAATCTATTTTTATTGTGTCATAAGTTTAGTCATATTTATAACCAAGGGATTGAAATCATAATAAATGGGTGAGATAAAAATTTAGTATGGAGAAAATTATCAATATGTAAACATGGTTTAGATATTAATCATAATATGATACATTATTTGGGATGAAATATATTTTTAAAAATAACAATGAATAGTAGGATTTTCCCATAAATCATGTTTGAGGGACATGCAATTTAAAATGAAAAAAGATAAACCATAGAAATATAATGTGGAAACATTAGGTAATAAATATGATTAATGAATCATAATCATAGTAATATGGTGGGGTAAATGTAAAATTACTTGGATACAAGGAATAAAAATGAACATTGGAACAAACATAGGCATATGATATCATTATATTATGAGCATATCCAAGAAATATCACCATTTTGGTTGTTAATGTAATCCAATAAGTGTCACCCTTTAATTTTTAATCATATTAAAGAAGGAACAATATATATTTTAGGTGTGTAACCCATGAATTATCACTCTTTAATTTTTGATAATATTTAAGAAATATCATTCCACATTATCTCATAATATAAAAAACCCAACCCATCATATTTGAGGGTGATATAGAACCCCACCCATCATTATCCAAATATATGTGTGCTAGAAGCTAACAATAATTAAACATATTATGGAAACTAATGAAAATAAAAATTGAATTTGTATTTTAAATTTAATCACATAATGAAATCATTCATAATTATATCAATAATCATAACATGATAAACCCAAAAAATGGGTATTTAATGATATATAGTAAAATTTAAGCTAAAAATGGTTTAAGATAATAAATAATATGATATATAAAGTTTATAGATAAAGGTTATATGGTTAAATCAATAATTTTCTTTATCAATCAAAAAAAATCTAAGTGAACACCCTTCATTAAATTAAATAAAATGCATTTCATACACATAGTACATGAATTTGAATAAAAACATTTCTTATGTAGAGCAAATTGATTGGAAAGAAAATATAAGTGATTGATTACTAATTTAATGGAAAATAAAGATTCATATTACACAAAATGAAATAATTGAGATGGTTTCATTTTAATAATAGTCTCAATCTTGTATTAAAGGTTTCAAATGATATTTGGAAAAGATGAAAACCCTATTTAAGGAGGACTTGAAAATTTCATTGGAAATAGGGAATATTCTGGACCTTATTTAAAATATATTTTTTAAAAAATAATTTATAGAATATGTAGAATTATAATTTCATTTACAAACAAATTGAATATATTAATGAATTCTCAAATAAAAATATAAAATGGAATAATGATTTGATCATTGAAAAAATCTGAAAAAGATATGGTTTTCATAAAATTGTTAAAAAACAAATAGACAGTGTTTAAATTATATTCATTAAAAACATTTAAAAGGAATATAAAGTTAGATTAAATTTATTCTATTCAATTTTTGAATAAAATAAAATGATATCTATGAAATATGGATATGGAGATATAATATAAATTAAAAATATTTTTCTTTTTCTATTATTAAAATATATCATTGTGGGATACCACATCACATAAAAAATTATAAAACATCGAATTGGAAACAATACGAGGATGGTATAATGCACACCATTTAAAATAATAGGAGAGGAAAATTATTTTCATATAGATAATAATGACTCTACAAATTCTCTATATGAGCAATAAAATATAAGATATCCCAAATTTAAAATAAGGTTTGGGAAAAACCCTAAAGATTGAGTAAAATTTGAATCCAAACCATTAAAGGATAGATTTCATGAAATTGATATTAAAATATCATTATTTAAATATAATTCACAATATATTATTTCAAATAATAATTTTATACACCATATATAAATAAATTTTTTCCTAACCAAAATCATGTCTCACGAAATAAGAATTATGATTAACAAAGCCACTTCAAGTTACATAATATTTGAGGTAAGAGTAATTTGATAAAAAGGTTTTGTGGAATATTATAAAACAATATAATATATGGATATATAAATTATAAATTTCTCTTTAGGTAGAGTAAATTAAAATATGTTTAATATATTTCAATATGAATTCATGTATCTTTAAAAATGGATATCGTGTAGGAAAAAACCCTTGATGATTTTGTGACTATCGAGTAAAAACTTCAGAAGAAAAATATAATGGAATAGAACATTGGATATCATGAAATATAATTTAATAATTTTATAAAATGAAATTAATTTAGTATGATCATAAAAAAATGGAATGATTTTGTATACCATAAAAATGTCTACGACAAGTGAAATTAAAAAAAAACATTACATTTTTGAAGTCATTCAAGTAGAAAATCCATTGAAGGTATACCATGAGACTTATTTAATAATCCATTTTATTTGATGAAATTTTATGAATAAAATAAATCCATTTCTAATACATACACAAAAAAAATTAATAAGTGGATGACATGAAGCATATCAAAATGAAACAATTTTGTGATCTAAAAACACTTACCATGGGTCATGATTCATTATATTCATGAACCTAAAATCAATAAAAATAAAATTAAGATTGTAAATAAACATTATTAAGATCTGTGTGATAATATATTTCACATTATAAGGAATGTATATTTTCAAATATTTTAAATTTTCTATAGAGATTATTTTTAGGTCAGAAACTTGAGTATGTTCTGTCAATTTATAGAAAACTCTCTCAGTATATTAAACATTTATAGTGTATTAGTAAAATATAATCATAATATATTGAATTAGATCTGTATATTTTATTTATTTTTTAACTTTCCCAGTATATTTAGGGTTCCATGAGTCTATTAAATGACACAAATTAATAAAGGTTCATTGATATATTCGTTTTTCTATAGTTGAGTTTACAATGAAAATTTATTTTTAATATCCCATTGTAGAATGTACAATATTATAAATAAATAATATTATTAGTTTCCTTGATATAATTTTTTATTCATTAAATTCATTTTTAGTTTCATATATGTTCTTAGGTAATGGAAAAATAAAATATGTCGTTTTGTTGAGGCGGAAGTCCGCGTGTACACGGATGATGCTCACATTTTTCATATAACATGATGGGGTTTCAAAGTAAAATTATTATCATTTATTTATATTAATAATGTTATAGTTTTTCAATTTTATAATTAAATATGTCTATATGTCCATCCTTATATGGTGTTTGTGAAAAGTATAACACTTCCTTTATAGAGGTGGTGGTCAATACAAATGCATGATGGTGTATTCATTTTTATTTTGAATAGCTTTAGAGGGAGGTATAAAAGTGATATTATACAAGTATAATAAAATTAGTTACATCAATAATACTTAAATTATCATTATATCATGGATATAATTGTTCAGTTATGGTATAAGTATAAACAAACTAAGAGTGCTCATTTGAGAGCATTACCTCTCCATTTAGATATTCTCCCATGAGTAACACCATAAGGCTATATATTATGGTCTTTTGGAATGATCGTGCAATAATGAATATTAGGAGATGGTTTTTTAGTAACTAGGTATAAATTTTGGAATATCTAAAAAAATTATTGGGTGAAAAAATGGGGTGGAAGTGATCCCCTTTTATTATTAGTGAAAATTTTCATTTTTGAAATTTCCTATTATCTCAATGATTCTAGGATACGATTAAAGGGGAAATGGCACAAAATTTCTCTATAATTGAGTAGGATATGGTGTTGGTCAAAAAACCCACAAAAATTCAATTTAACACATTTTTTGAACTTGTTTTCCATATTTTTACATTATAGTTTCTACACTTTCCAATTTTGGTTATTACCATAGTAACAAGTATTTATTAATAAGTAAATTATGTTTTACAAAAAAATATGACAACCCATATTACCCAAAAAAAATTGTATTCAAAAAATATTTTCCCGATATATAATCTAATCAAATTTATAAAATTATAAAAATTATCTTTTAAATTAAAACATATAATATATATATATAATCCTTTTCTACAGAAAAATAATTTTTTCACTATTATGTTTTTTAAATCATATATAACATTAATTAAAAAATAAATACTTGAATATATATATACAATTTCAAACTTCATGTCAATTTCTTTATTAAAAATATATTTTTATAATTAATTATATAGATATTTAAAAAAAAATACTTTAAAAATAACCCTTTTTCCATTATCATGGTCATTAACATTAATTATAGTAATCTTAATTTTATAACTACAAATGAAAATAAAATTATTGAATTATATAAATTTTTTGATCTAATATCTAAAAATCATTTTTTAGATTTAGTTTCTACAAATAATGGGAACACATGTTTTAGAATAATATAATAAAAACATTTGTTAGAGTAAATTATTATTTAAGTTTCAAAATTTTTATCTAGGGATTATAATTTAATATAGTGTTTGAAATAATATATTTAACTATATTGATTTATATTCTTATATAAAAAGGTTTAAATTTATAAAATTTTATACTTGTATTATGATAATGTTGAATATTTTTATGGTAGTGGAAATTTTTGTATTTTCCAATATTCACTTAAAAATTAATTATTTTAAAAAAATCTAAAATATCATCCTCTGTTAATAGTTAATTGATTAATATAAAAAAAGTTAATTTTTTCAATTAGAAATTCTAAAATTTAAATTTTTTTATGTTAATAAAATATATAATATATAATAGAGAAACTTTTTATTGAAAAAAGTCCCTATAAAAACATTATTTGTTCTTAATCCTATTTTGTATTCATTTGTAATTGATTGTAATGTTATTATTTAATATTTGTTTTATATTATGAAAAAAAATCCTAATAATATTAATCTAATAATACATGTATCATTTTAAATCAATGTTACATGTGAAACAAGATATGAGATAAAATATTAATTTAGAGAAAAATATTTTAAAAAATACATTTGTGTTACACGTCCCCCTTTAATTAATTAAATACTCACAATTTTAATTATCAAATAATAATAAATAGTGATATGTGTATATAAATTAATGTCACGAATGAAGGTATAATTCTTATTGAATCATCACCCTTAAAAAAATAGCGAATATATATTTTTCCTCAAATACTTTTATCCCTAATAATGAAGTTTTATATAATCATTCAAGCCAAAATATTTTCATTATTCTGTATAAAAATACTTTTTATACTACTTTACTCACAATTGTGTTCATAATCATCCTTCATTGATAATATATTATATATTTATAAAAAAAATGATTTCCTTATTCTAATAAATTGTTTTTTATTTATGTAAATTTAAAAAAATACATAATTATAGTGAACTTATATTTTTATAATAAAGGATAACAAGGATTCCATGATAAATAATCCTGAAAACCATGATGAATATTTTTATAACTTGGATACAATAATTATACCACCATCTTATTTTAGTAGGTAGTAGGTGATGAAGAAATTCATTACATAAGACATATAAAAATCTGATGTGGTGAATAAGTGTACCTAGAAAAACATACTTATAATTATCCACTTTAAAATTCATTATTGTGAAGGATTTTCTATATTTCTATAGTCTAATAGGTTTATGGTGTTGATTTTCATATTAATATTAAGTATTGGGGTATTAGTTTTCATAATTCCAAAATTCCACACATAAAAAACATATATTCATAGTGGGTATTTAAAAATTATAGTTCATTTAAGACATTGCATTTTTTGTATCTTCCTGAATTTTTACTGGATTAAAATTCATTATTCTTTCCTTAATTATATTCATCACATAAAAATTCACAAAACTCCAAATTATTTTATTTGGTTTTTTTGGAACAAAATTATTTCCGTGTTTTTAATAATAATTCATAGTATATGGTTTTCAATAATAACACAATTTCTAAATTTATCTCTTATCCCCTTAAATTTATCATGAGGACAATATCTATATTGTCCATGGAATCCATTACAAACATGACTCTTTTAGAGCATCAAAAATTACTATAACCAAAAGGATTTAATTGTGGCACATGAATAATTAACACCATAATATAATTATTATGAGACAATTACTTGAGAAAATCATTCTCAAAATTTATTAGTCTCCAAAATTGTTACATTAGATTTCAAATCTACGTAAATATTCCATTCATCAGTCATGGTTTCTTTGGGTTTGGTTCTATCATATTATATAACTTATTTCACTAATATAAAAAATCTTTTGTAATGGATGATAAATGTAATTTGATTATCCAAAGTATATCCCCTGGTTGTGTCAACCAAGTGTGTAGTTAGGACACTTTTTCAATGTCATATAATGATGAGTTAATACCTAATATTCCTGGTTTAGGGTTAATAACCACTGGTGCATCTGTACCAAACCTTTCATCAAATTTTTGTATCCATATAATATTCCAAATTTTGGAAAAACAATATACTCTATACTTTAACAAAATTTTAGGATGTTATTCTATAGGTAGACTTTTCCATTTTAATTATCAATAGGGTTTTCATTATTTTTTTCTTGTCCTAATACACAATATAAATAAACTAATCCTCAAAAACAATTAAACCAAAATTTGTTAACATCTATAATCACTAAAACTAAACATAAAACTATTTATTATTATTTTATATATGATAAATATTACCCATCAATAATCATCTCTGAATCTTATATATAGTATTTTTTGTGTGTTTGTGGTGTGGCTATGTAAGTAAATTATTCTGTAAGACTTATGGACATTACTTCATTCCTGAGATAAACTGTACTCTATTCATGAATTTTCATAGATTATAACCACTCCAATAACTTGGAAAATTGAAATATAATAAATCTATGGTCTCAAGTAATCATTATGGGAAAACTTATCAAAATGTTTTCAGGGGTTACATGAAAACAATTTGATAAAACATGAGAATGGGTGGAATATCTTATTGAAAATAATATGGAATAACAATTGTTATTAATGATTCTTAATTTAAGTAAATGAAATCTCAAATGAACATACATATACAAAGGATAAAGAGTGTGAATTCATATGGTTATAAACATGATCCAGATAGCAAAATCTTAAGCATATTGATACAAAATGTAACTTGAAATACATACAAAAAAAATAAAAACCTTCACAAACATAATAATAGTTAATGAATATATTGTGGTAATATCCAATACTTCCCATCCATTATAATATAAATGTAATAAAATAAGGATCAAAATTTAATTTTTAGCATATTCAATAAGTTCCACCCTTTATGTTGTGATATTAATATAAGAAGGATCACCCTTTAATTTGTGATCATATAGAAAATTTCCATTCTGCATTATCTCAACAGACATAAAACCTTAATCAATGCATTTGATAAGGATAAATTCCCCCATTATTTAACCTTAATGGGGTTTCATAAGATATTAATCATGCAACATAACATGAAATCCCATTGTAAGAGAATAAGATTCACATTTCTAATGGATTCACAAAAAGAAGTCATTCATCATCCCATCAATAATAATTACATGATAAAACCAAGGAAAATAAATTGGTATATACTGATTTAAAGAAATATCCTAGGTAAATACCTTTATATATGATAAAGTATGTGATATTTAAACTATATAGATAAAGCATTTATAGTTAAACAATAAATCTACTCAATCAATCTATGTATGGTAACTAGGAAAACTACCTTCAATCAAATAAATGGAAGATAATGTATATAAAAATGAATGTAATTTTAATTAAAACTATGCATTATCATAGTGAATGATTAGGAAAAGAAAATTTATAGATGGATTACTCCTCTGATAGTAAAGATCATATCTTAATATAACTAGTGGAATAATTATGATGGCATCCCCAAAATAATTTACTTTATTGAGATTAAAATATGTCAAAGGATATTCATATAGATGAAACACTCTTTTTGGAGAATTAGAGAAATCAATTTAGAAATAAGTAATATATTTTACCTTTTTAATAGTATTAGTTCTGAAAAAGTAAATGTATTATAGAACATATTGGATTTTAATTTAGTTAAAAACTATATATGTGTGTATAAGAATTATAATTGAAAAAATAAAAATGGAGGGGGAATTTTTTATCACAAGGAATTAATTTAGAGAAATATTTTATATTTTCTTTAATAAACATACCCATATAAAAAAATATTTTCATTTAAAATATATAAAAGGTGGATATGTTGTTAAAAGTAAAATTTTCATGCTTTTGAGTAAAATATAGGGATATCCACAAAATATGGGGTCAAAGACATAATAAGAGGGAAAATGAATTTCATTTTATTTAATATTAAAATTATTTTTTTAAAACCACATTGTTTAAAAATTTATTGAATATATATTTTAAAACAATATAAAGTGAAAAAAATTCTCACCAAATATAATCTTATGACAAAAAACTGATTGCAAAATTTGACATAAATACTATAAAAATTCCCCATATCGATTATCACATTTGACCTATCTAGATTTAAAAATGGTTTTTGGAAAATAACCCCAATGAGTTGAGTGACATTTAAATTAAATAAAATTCTGTATTATATCCACCTTAATAAGAATTATTTATTAATTAAAAAGTATTAATACAATGAAACCCCTTTCAGGTAAGATAAAATTTTAGGTAAGAACAATTTCATAATGATTTTATAAATAAGATTAGTAAAGTCCAAAAACATTAAATAGAAAATACATTATAAGGTATTCATTTGGTTGGATATATAAAACATGGAATAATAGAGTTCAATAATATAGCTTGTTACACAATGGATGGAAATCAAATCAGACAAAACCCTTACTCATTTTGTTTATTTTGAGTCAAACCACTATGAGAGATCAGACATAGAATATAATGTCTAATATCATTAAATTATATATTATCATCATATAAAACTGTAATGTGGATGTAATTTCATAATAAAAAAGAAAAAAGGTATACAACCAAAACATATCACAATGAATTGAAATTTTAGACAATGAAATATTTAAGTGTCAGAATCATTTAAAGTGAAAATAGTAAAAAAAATTAGAACAAGATATAGAATTTAAAATACCATTTATTTCTTTAAAATTATAAGAAAGAATTCATTACAATACACTCACTACAAAAGAATTTAACACACATTATATCTCAATTATAAAAAATTGAGATAAAAAAACTCGTACCTTGGGTCCTAAATTATTCTGTGTATAACCCTAATGTATTGAACATTAATATTTTCATTATTAAAAACATTATAAAGATACTTATTCATCCATAATTCATAATATATGGTCTATTAAATATAATATGATATTAATGTACTATATTGTTTTTTCATATAGGTTAGTTGATTTTTTCTAGTCAATTTGTCTATAACTCTTTTTCTATGTTCGTTATTGTCAAAGTTTCTATAAAATAGTTTCATAATATATATAATTATATATTTTTATGCAAATTATTAATCCATTATCTCAAAATATATTCATTTATATATTTTTATGTTGGTGAATGAAATTGAGAAAGGTCCCTTTATATGTTTTTTAAGAGTATTCTAAAACCATTTCTATTAATATAAATTCTAGAATGAAAAATATTATATTTTAAAAAAATTAATAGTTTCATGAAAATAAATATAACTCGTTAAATAAATTTTTAATTTCATCCATATTAGAAAGTAATGGAGAACATGATAAGTCATTTTGTGGAGGCATTAGTCTGTACATACATGAAAAATTATCTCAATTTTCATAGAATGTAGTGGGATATAAAAATAAAATACATACCATTTAATAATATCATTAATTATATATTTATAATATTTTTTCATCAAATATCTTTTTTTTACATCGATGTAATGATGTTGTGAAAAATAAAACTCACTGTTCTTGGAGGCAGTAGTCCTCATAAACTCATGAGGATATCTTGACATTTCAAATAGTTTTTAAGTTAATGTGATATTTCATTACTATAATAAAATTCCTCTTATTAACAATAAATATATTCTCATTATTTCATGTATATAAGTGGTTAGATACAAGAGATATATATTGAAAATAAGAGAGCTCAATTTATAGGATTAACTCTCCCTTTGGATGTTATCCATTAAGTTACACCTGAATTATCTACTGCATGGTATTTTGGAAAGAACCAAACATCAAAAAAGGGGGAATGTTTTTAAGAGATTATTTGTAAAAAAAGTAGAAAGGTAAATATTTGGAGTGATTAGGGAAATTTTGTGGATGTTATCCCCATTTATAAGTAGGGTAAAATGACATTATTGTAAATACACATTACATATCAATGTTTTTAGGAAACTATTGGCTGGTAAATAACACAAAAGTTAGTCCACAAATCAGTTTGGAGAGGTTTATATAGATAAAACCTCAAACATGAATCTGTACACTTATTCTAAACATTTTTTTAAGCTTCCTACATTATATTTTCACAATTAAACATATTTGTTTTCACCTTTGTAACTTGTTTTTATACTAATTAATTCATTATGTGATAAAAATATAAGAGACCCCCTCCATCCAAAATTTTTTTGATATTAAATTAAAATTTTCTATTATTTAATCAAAATTACTTTCTAAAAATTATAATTTTTTCTATTAAATTAAAACGTATTATATAAAAAATTATAGAGAAAAGATGTTTTACCAATTTAGTTTTCTAAATCTAATATAATATTATGTTCCAATTAAATGGTTAATAATATATTTGTTTTATTATTTAGTAACTATATAATATAATTTATATAAAATTTCCATTTGATGAAAAATAATTTTTCAATATAAGTGAAAAAAGATTTTTTTGGAGTTAAATATTAATTAAGTTTTCAAAATGTTAAACATGGCTTATAAATTCACCATTTGGTTTTTAAATTGTTTTTTACTTTAAAAATATAATTTTTTATACAAAAACAAGTTTAATGTCTTTTATTTCATTCATGTATTATGATATTGTAAAAACTGTGACAATATAAGAAGAACTGGTATTTTACCCTATTTGTCTTAAAGTAAGTTATTATTAAAATATAAAAAGATACATAATATGATATTATTTATAAGATGAGTACAAATATTAAGTAAATTTTATAAAATTATAATTATAAAATGCATAAAAATTTCTTTTAATGTAAATTATATTATCAAGAGGAAAATAGATTTTATTGAAAAAGTGGCATTTAAAAATATTATGAGTTTTAATCCTATTTTGTATTCTTTTATAATTGATTGAAAAAAAAATATTTGTTGAAATTTTTATTATTCATAAATTTTTCTAATAATAATAATTTAATATTCCTTTTCTCATTTTATTTTCTTATTTCATGTGAAATAAAAAATCATAAAAAGTATGAATTTTGAGAAAAAATATATTTTTAATTACTAGGGTGTCACCGAATAATCAAATATTGACCATATACATACACAAATGAATGTGTAATTGAAAATATAAATTAAAAAAATATTCTTTTTATAATTTTTGTAACAATTTTGGCTACCTAATCCTTACTATGTCTGGCTTTTTACTTAGTCCACTAATTGAAAACTTCATTGTTATCATTAATTACAAGTGTGTAGGTTAGATATCATATTGTTGTATTAAGTTCTATATTATCCCACATGGATTTCACCCTCTCATTCTGGTTTCAATATCAATAAATAATAATGGTATTGGTCAGATAAGAATAATTGTATCTCTAGAAAAAAGTATTTATCTTCCTCTCGAGCCATTGTGATATATTGATATGATTATGATCCCCTCTTCCAGAACATCTTTCATATTGAAGTGTGGTAAAAATTGATCAAAACATGAAGAACCTTTTTTCTACTTCTAAAATATATTATCAATCCCAATTCACCCAATTCTTAGGATCTTTCTAATTTTATATTATTCACTAAACTTTGGCTACATATTTTGTTTTCATTCTATATTTTTCTACTTTGTTCTTCCAAAAATTATTTTTATATATCTCTATATCTCTTTACTCCTTGCCATGTTTGGGAAAAATAAAAATTCATTACTAATTTAATTCAAAAATTAATTACCCTTTATCATCCTAGAGAAATTTCAAAAATAAAATTATAAGATGGGACCCTAAACTCATTCCTGCCTCAAATTCCACATGGATGTAACCCCATTGTCACTTATTAATCCCCTTTACATTGAATGATTGTATCACGTGAATTTACTTGACTGACCCTATCATCCTAATAGTTGATAAAAATAAACATATCTAAATGTACTATATCAATAATCATCTTCAAAAATAATTCTACACCTAATGAATTTTCGAATTATAAATATACCCACTGATGATCAAATTTCAAATTTTACTATATCAAATTTAACTACTTTTTAGATGATCAAACTTATAAAAAGTCACTAACTGAGGTAAAATATCTATTGACATCCTCACAAATAATATTCTAGATAAAATCACTACATACTAATTTGTATGTGATTTTGAGAACATTGGATCAACACACCATCATTAAATAAATATTCATGAAATATTTTCTCTAGATTCTCCTTCAACAGCTGAAGATTAAATTAAATTTTAATACCATTATCATTTAAAACATACTTGACACCTAAAATACCTTGAGAATTGGTCACCCTAATATATTTATCATTCGAATATTCTTCAATCAAATATTGAATGTGATGTTATATTCATTGAACTGTGGATTATGAATCATTAAATTGAATTTTATTTATAATATATAATTATATAAATATAAAACATTCATTGTTTCATACAGTCATAAATTTCACATTTTGATATCACATATAATTCCCAGATCACCAATATGTAGCTTAAAATGGCACATATATAGCTTCCAATGACTCATATGTAGATATATTCATATAATTCACATTAATACTATCAATGAAAATTATATAGAAAGAATATAAACAAATATGACTCCTATGTTCATCCAATGACTCATACACATCTTCTAATGACTCATAAAATGTTCTCCATGACTCAAGTACTTATTTAAAAACAATTTACATAGATACCACTTTTGAAACGACAATGAATTTTAAAATTAGTCATTTAAATTAATAAGATAAATCTTTTATAGATAATAAATGATTCATTCTTAGAGTGAAATAACTCACACCTAGGTCAATAATGACACATACACTTAATTCAAATGATTCTCATCCTCTCTAACCTTGTCGCATACTCAATTCTTTTGATTGAAATGAATCCTACCCTTTCAAAATTATGCATTCAAGTAATTACTTATGAATTTTTGAAAATAAATTTTAGAATTACATATTCAAATATATAATCATAGAATTAATTAAAAAACCTAGGGAGTTTCATACCCTCTTAAAAAATTCCAAAAAAATAAAAAACATATCATTGTCTTTTGTAAATTCACATACATAAGTGAGATTAGAAAACACTTACCATACATCTTGAATTTCATTGTACTCATTAAAAATTCGTGAATAATAAATATATATTTTTATTATATATCTACCACATAACCATAATTATATATATAATACAATATATTGTTTTATTATCACTTTTTATTACCAGTTTATTAATAATTTCATGTCAAAGTTCCATTTTGGCTAATAACTGTTTGCTTTTTCATATAGGTTTTGAATAGTTATTCCTGATCCTATTACATAGATCATGAAATTATTATTTAAATAATTTAAAACACGATATAAATATCACATAGTTCAACTATATACATATTTATAATAATCTCTAAAATATAGAAATATGAAATGAAATACACTATTCCTGGATACGGTAGGTTGTATGTACGCATAAACATTGTTTCCATTTTCTTATCATATTTTTAAATAATTAAAAGTAAATAATATATATATATATAGTAGATTTATTATTTAATATATATATATATAACATATTTTTATTAAACCCAAACTCAATACATTTTATTTTAATCGTAAAATAATAACATCTCTCTAAGAAGGGGGTAGTCTACAGGACCACCAACAGAGTTATCATATTCCCAAAAAATGTATAGCATGAAGGTATATGTTATATAGTTATTAAAAAACTATAAATACATCATATATATCATAAATTTAATATATAATTTTAATTCCATTGTAATTTCAATCCTTGAGAGGAGGTAATGGAAAAATGAACAACATCAGTTCATGAGGGGGTAGTCCACCGTACACATGAACAACAATTGTGTATCCCATTTGATGGAAGTTTGTGTGATAGTAGGTAGTGATATTAACAAAAAATAATATAAATATATTTAGGATAATAATTTTAGTATATAATATTGTAATATTAACAATTGAGGGGGTGGGAAAGAGAGAAAACAAAAGTGCTTTTTGATGGATGATACCTATTCTCTAGGTAACTCGTTTTGGTTTTAGCCAAAGGGATTCCTTGGATTTATTTGTGCCTAAATATTGGAATATAGGATTAGATACTAGAATTTTGGAATTTATTTGAGTAGTATTTATATGAGAATAGGGTTTTGAGAGAGGTTAAAAAGTTGGGGTGCCCTTTTATAGTAGAGGATTAGTGGCATTCTAGTCAATACAACAAGGTTAACACTATTTGGAGGTCTCCCTAAAATCATGTTCCACCAATAATGGTAAATATTACATAAAAGGTATAATATGTTTTAAATATGTCCATAAAATGGATTTTTTAAATTTTTCTAGGTTATTTGGACACCTATGAAAAAGTTTAACCACTCAATAAACTTGTATTTTCCTAAATCATTGTAATTAATTTTAATTATAGTGACTAATATTTTAAACCAAAAACTATGTTGTAATTAATAGAGATTACAAAATTTTCATACTCTGAATATGGAATTCATTTTTACAAATTCCAAACACATATGTGGAATACAAAAATATTAAACCCCCGGACAGGACGAGACAACGAGTTTTTAAAGATAAAATGTTAAAACATTTGAAATGTTTTTATACCGAATATCAATGTGAAATTGATTCCAATGCCCTATTTATTATTATTATATATATAAATTATCTATATATAAGTTAAAAGAAAATAATAATATAATTTAACTATATATATAAAAACTAATAAATTCCAATTTTTAAATAAAATTCACTTTTCACTATTCAACAAAGAAAACTTCTCAGAAAAGTACAAAGTGTTATCCAAAATTAAATTTTGGTGTCACTATTTCAATAATAATTTTTTATTATCAATAAAAAATTATAAATGTGTAAAAAATCATTTTTAGAACGTGTCTTCCATTAAAAAGTGGTAATACAAACTTTTAGAAAAATAAATCTTATATGCCGAAAATTTGATGTGTTCTTTTTTTATGCCAATAAAACTTATTGGATGAGTTTTAAAATAAATTTAATTTGAAAAATAAATAATTTCCATTATTTTCAATAACTAATAGTGATTAAATAAATTTATTCCGATAAAAATCCATTATGAGCATAGAAGTTTCGTTATCATAAAAACAAATCATTTATATTAAATTTCTTTTTATTTTCATTTCTAAATAATTGATACAAAAGAATTAAATTTATAAACTTGTGAAATAATAGTTTTATAATTAAGTCAATATTATTCATATCTTGCATTTCCAATGGCTAGGTGATAACTATAATATTATTTTAATAATATTATTAATGATATATTATAGTTATGTAAAACTCAGTCTCGTGTGCAATGCAATCTATAGATGGAAATAGGATTTGTGTGTTACAAAATACAAACATAGTGTTGTGTACAACACATGGTAATCTAGTTGATTCTTGTGGTGAAATGTTTACTTGGCATTTGGAAAGCCAATCTTCATGCCTTTATATAACAATATCTATATTCAGTGTTGTGTGAAATAAAAAATATCAAAAAGATTAAATTATCTTGAAAAAATATATTTCACAAAGTCGCAGGGTGTTACATCATACCCCTATTAAAATTAATTTCACTATTGAAATATATCGGGGTCATCAAAACATTAATACTTGAAAATTCCTTTTAAAGAAACCTAATTCTTTAATTTAATACAAAGGCATTCTAAAAAAAGGTTAAAACATTGCAGTTACCCGAAGGAACACATAACTCGGGTTCCATATATGATAATATATGTGGGAAGTAAAGATATAGGCATAGAATATAATATAAACACTCAAATACTTATGTAGATTTATATAAAACATTGATCAGTATAAGTGGATGATCCAAAGAAAGTTAACGATCACAAAGCCTTAAATCATTGATGATCGAAGGGAACACTTGATTCATTCAAAATTAAGGTGATGGGATAACATTTTTGGTTTTAGAATCCTTTTCAGTGAGTTTAATAATTTTCCACAAGAATATATACTTACTTGTTCTCATTTCATTTAATATGCATAATTCCACCCTTTGGTTGTGACTTGATAAATTTCAACATAATCTCTTACTCCTAGAAATGAAGATTAATTTTTATTTTCGAAAGAACTAACTAATCATCATTCCATTAATAGGATGATAATTCATTTTTTCCTTAATTATCATCAATTCAAAATGGTTATCATGGGTCATCCAATATGAACAATTCCCCATTCAGTGAGTTAATAATTTAGTGTCTAAAGCCACATCCAATATAAAATGTAAACCATTCCATAAATGGTTAACCTTATATGTAGAGACCCGAAGCTTGACGTACATAGAAATTACATTACTTTTGCGGAATACTTAGTACATAACAAAAACAGAGACACAAGGACCGTAATAGTTTAGTGTCTTTGGAAACATGGAAGGTAAACTTCTAATCATGGTGAAAGATCTTCAACACCTCCCATAAAGATCTTCCCATTTTTATTTCCTTACCTAAAATAGTTCTTTTAATCCTGGGGAAAAGAAAACATAAAAAGGGTGAGCTCAAATGCTCAGTAAGGGTAAGCATGGATAAAATAAAACATACCATATACATTTGAACTTAAAAAAACATGAACATTAAAAATCTTGAGAAATGACATAAAACATGGAAGTACATAAGGCATAGATCATAATGGAACATAAATCATGATAAAATAGAATGGGAATAAAACATGTAATTGTAGCATCCATTAATCACAAATAATTATTTCCATAGTAGCCAAGGAATTGCTGCCAAGACCATCCTAGTGGACAAAGTCCCATTCTGAATCGAGTTCACTCCTCATTTCAGTCCTGTAATACTAAACCGGTTTAACCTGTCATTCCAGCCATGTCTATCTCATGAGATATAAAATCTTTACCCAATTCATTGGAGGGAGATATAGGTCCCACCCATCTCATAATGAAATCATTCTTTCGTGTGCCACAAAATCATAAATCAAACATCATAGCATAACCCATGTAATAAAATGGGATTCTTAAACATCATGCGATGATAACATAATCCATAAAAGTTTGATATCATTTCATCATAAGAAAATTTAAACCATTTAAATCATATATATATATTACTTGAAACATACACATATGAAATAATGTCATCTTATATGAAAAATGGTTTTGATAAAACACTAGAAATGAATTCTTGAGGAAAATATCATTTTTTCTTCAAAATCATTTTCTTTTCACAAAATGTCATGAAATTTTAAAAGAAAAAGATTTTGTTGAAAATAGACATGAAATATTTTGGAGGAAGCTTTATGAAAATAAGGCTTTATAAAACCGTAAAAATCCTTTCATGCCATATATGTTAAAAAAACATTCTTCTCGTATTTTTGTCAGAAAAGTCAAAAAGTACCTTGTAGGGTAAATAAAAGAAAGATTCCTTCCATAACATGGCATAAAAGTAAAAATGGGTAAAAAGGACTTTAAACATACATGAAAACACTTTTATAAAACATGGACATGGCCGATAGAAATAACCCTAGTAAATACTTACGAATAAGCAATCTCGGATAAAAATGAGATTTGCAAAATTATCCCTTACCTTAGGTCTGATATGATTCGTACCTATCCAAACCTCCTGTATAATTATTTAAATAATGACATTGACTTATTATAGAATCATATTCATTGTTATTATATCATATATGGTTCACTTATGACTTTATATTACCCGTTCTTTTTTAAATTCCATGTTAAAAAGTGTTTTGGGTAAAATCGTTTCATTTGTCATCCATGTTTTGACTTCTAATTATTAATATGATTACTTAGATCCTGATAACTTAATTCCAGAATATAAAACATTATTTATATATAATATATATTCATAATATACATATATATAATAGATCTATAAATGGAAAGAAATACACCGTTTATGGAGACGGTAGGCCGTACGTACGCATGAACGCTGTTTTCGTTTCCTTATAGAATTGAATGGAATTAAGTAGATGACATAAATATATATATACATAAATCCAGTAGCATTATTATTTCATATATTTTATTATTACTTATTATATATACTTTATAATCATTCTTGAATGGTTATCATGGAGAGTGAATCTCATCGCGTCGTGGAGACGGTATTCCGTACGTACGCACGAGCGATGATATCATTACCATGATCGTCGAATTGTATTAAAGTGTATTTATAATATTACATAATCAATATCACTTTACAATAATCATATATATTCATTACATTCACCATTATACCCATCCAAGTAAGGTGGTGGTGGAAAATAGATTACACGACGACGTGGAGACGGTATTCCGTACGTACGCACGCGCGGTTATTTCGTTTTCCGTAGGATGGATATATGGTGAAATAGGGTTGTTTCATACTTATAATAAAATATCAGTATATTAGTGATACTGATTTTATTACTTCATAATGAAACAACCAAAGAAGAAGAAGTGGAAGAAGAAATAAGGTTGAAAGAATCGGTAATGGACATTACCTCTTCTTTGAAGCGCTTCTTTGAGTCCTCCTCTTAGGCCACTAAAATTGGCCTTTGAAGAAGACCAGGACCTCTAGGATGCTTCTAGTGAAGTGGAGAAGAGAATTTGGCAGGGGTTTTCTGAGATTTAAGGCTCAATGTGGTGTGAGGAAGAGAGGGAGTAGGTGCCCTTTTATAAGGGAGGAGAGAGGCACCTTTGGAATAACTAAAAATATTATTTTATTATAAATCAACATTCGGTATTAAATAGCTCCAAATTGATTTATTTCGAAGCTAATGTGGGGATGGGTCGAAATACTCTCATCCAATATAATTTAGACAAGTTTAGGTATCAATTTTAACCTTATCATTTCTATTTAACTTTAAGTTAGATAATTTAACTTTTACCTTGTCTTCTTGTTTTTTTACACTATAAGGTTAATAAACTTACTATATCAAGCCAAAAGAACCCCAAGTTGTTTATTATTAATATATATAACCTTATCTAAGTCATTTGGCCGAACCATAGATTTTTAGGAATAAAATAACAATTAATAATATAATATTTGTTTTAAAAACTATTTTATGTCAATTTTGACACTATTTAGTAATTGATTTTTGTGAAAATCATAACAGAATGATTAGTTCGAAACAAGTTAATTAAATCAATACTAACATGTCATATTAACCTAGAAAATTATTTCAATTCATAAAAAGTCTCAAATTACATTTATTTTGGTATTTATAACATCAATTATGTCAATATTTCATTAATAACATAATTACAGCATCATCGTTGTGTCATAAATAAATTAAATTATTTAATTTCTAAAAATTATAAATAAACTACCATTATGATGGAAATATTTTTTATCTTTCTAATTAAAATTTATAGTCGAATTTATCTTATGTATAACCCCATATTAAAAATGATTTACTTATTAGACTTTGATTTTAACTATTTTAACCCTTCTTTAAATAAATTAATAATAAATGTCCTAATCTAATCCAAGTTGGCCTAAATGGTCATATTTTATTCCTAAGGTTGTTTTTGGTCGAATTAAACTTATCCAATAGAATTAGGACACGTGTTAGGGTAATAATAATATCATTTTTACCCTTAATTACCCTATTTACTTTTAATCGTGGTAAATAAAAGTAAAAAGTTACAATTCACCAAAAAATTATTTTTATCTCATTGAACCACATTTTACTTACTGACATCAACTGTGTCTCTCGGATTTTAGAAATTCCACTCACAGAAGTGGTAAAATTAAGTTTTATGAAAAATTCATTTTCTTAACTACCACTTAGTGGTTTCACTATTCATCAAAAATTGAAAGTTTTCAGAAAAATACCAAAAATTAGGCCTAAGCTATATTTGATATTATGAACTCAAAATTGATGTCTATTTTACCAAATTCAAAACATATCCGTTGCATTAATTAATTTAAAAATTAATTTCCGTCGTCAAAACATATAGCGTGTTCTTAAGAGATAATAACTATCAAAAGAATGACACTTGTTTATGTCCTGTTTAAATGTGAAATTACATCCAATGACCAACATTTTATTAAATTGTAAAAATATATTCTAAATATAATTTAAAACCACTCAAATTAATAATTTATCACTATTAATTATTTCGATTAAAAAGGTTGTTTTTAATTAAAATTTAGTGATTTTCACTATTCATCGAAAAATGAAAGTTATCCGAAAAGTACCAAAATTTCACCCTAAGCTAATTTCGATATTCCAAATCCAAAAATGAAGTCCATTTTTAAAAATAAAATTTTCAAAATTTCAAAAAGTGGTTATTACTATTCATAACGGCTAGTTTTAATAATATTTTAATAGCATATCATTGTTTAGTGAAACTTGGTATTGCGTACTACACACGCTATCGAGGAAGGTCGCGATTGCGTGTAATGAAAGGCAAGTCAAGGATGCATGTTGGGCAAGCTCCTTTTGGTGTAGCGTACAACACAAGACATTAATGAAATTAAA
Organism: Viscum album; assembly: GCA_963277665.1. Lineage (NCBI taxonomy): Eukaryota > Viridiplantae > Streptophyta > Magnoliopsida > Santalales > Viscaceae > Viscum > Viscum album. Next base: position 65,568,007 of record OY728127.1, on the reverse strand, counting down.
AAGAATATTTTTTATAAAATCTCGGGATGTTACATTCTACCCCCCTAAAAGTGAATTTCGCCCTCAAAATTCGTTGGGGTTATAAATGGTTTACTACTCCAAAGTTTCTTTAATAGAAACCCACATCATATAAAGGAATACCAAAACCAATCTTCAAAACAAAAGTATGAAACGTAATGGTTATCCAAATAAACTAATCACTGGGTTTCCACATAGGTGAAAATATGGATATGGAAGAGAAATATAACCATCATGTTCTGATAGAGAGTGGTAGAGAACATGGCTATGGAAAAGCCAGCAATCACAAAGCCATAAGTTTGTGACGATCTTAGGTACCATCTGATTAATCAGATATAAGAGCACTAGGAAAACATTTTTGGTTTTCATGATCATTTCCCTAAAGTTGAAGAATTTGAATAAGAATAAATACTTAGTTTATTTTGGTACAATCTCACTGTTGTTCGTGCCTTGAGCAATTTCCACTTAATCTCTTAAAGAAATGAAGTTGAATTTTTTATTCGTGTAGTGTTAGCAGATCATGTGATAGAATGACGGGTCATTCCATCTGTCTCAAACAAAAGGTTAGTAAAAGTTATTAAATATACATAAGTCGATCTATAGTGAACTTAATCATATATGGTTCCTAAAATGGACTTATACTTCATATATCATACTTCTTAATATAATAAAACTAGTTTCTACTAAACAAGGTCTTCCTGTAGGCCAGTGGTAGGTGATAAAGGCCAGTCACACTTGAGTTGTGGGTTTGATTCCCATAACCTTGTCCGACGCGATGGGTTGTCGCCCGTCCTGCAGGTTGTCCTTTTTATAAAACTACATTACTATAACATCCCATCAATAATATTGAAAAAAGTTCTATCTTTAAACAATACTAACTTATGTCCAACATAATTCATTCAAATCATTAGGCTTATCTAAAATACTTCTTTCCAAACTCATTGTATAAAGAGAACGATTACTAAAAAGGTCATATAACAAGCACGTGAATACCATCATTTATCCCTCATATATCTTGTTGGTCACATTCCAGTCATGTGAATACCATAATCATTTAATCTCTTGAAAAATGAATACCCATTGAATCTTAGTGAAAACATGAGTGCTGTCAAAAGTTAAATCTTTCCACATACCAAAATCCTAAAAATTATATATACTTAGTCCCTATATCAATCATGAGCTCATGAATGCTGTCAAACATTTCATTTCTTCTGTATCCCTTCATTATGCGTATATCATCTGCTTTCCAAAATATTTGAATCACTTTTCATGGTTATCGGTACCATAAAATTATTGAAATCCACAATATACTAATACAAAAATATTCTAATACACCATAAAAGTACCTCAACAACATTATTCTTGAATACCAATACATAAACACTTCAATCCATCATCTTCAATGATTGTCCTAGAATAAGTCCTTCATTGATTTAGAAGTAACTTTTTAGGTTAGGGAATTGAGTTGGGTAATGCCCTTGTTCTCCACAAATAAGACATTGAACTCCATTACAGTATGTCACTCTATGTCCCTTTTCTCCACACAGATAACATTTGTCCCTCCATTTGAGGTATTCCTCAAGGTTCTTCTTCCCTTCTTTAGAAATCTCAATCTTTCTTTCTTTATGCTCCTCAACATGTGAACATGCATAAAAGTCTATCTTCCTCCCATTTGATGAATTAGGCATACCACTAAATTTCACCTTGTTAATCATATATCGCGATGACTGATTCAGCATAATCACAATATCTTTCTCTCTAGGCATTACACAATTTGTTTTCTCATAGTAACCAATTTTTCCATTGGATTCAATGTTAACTGAATTCCTTCCGGTTCCCTCTATTGACTAAAACACAAAAGAATCATGTGAGAGGAAAAATCATGCTAGGGAAAACAACATAGTAAAGGGGGAGTACCCTCAATATCTAACATATTAGGTTAAATTCTATGATCATTACCATAGTTCTAGGACTATATCCTATACATATACTTATCCTTAGGGATAACCCTAGACATACCTTAGAAATATTTCTAGGGATCTCACTAAAGTTCTCGCATCCTAGTTTCGAAAGGTTGACTAAACCTTTCCTCTAATACTAACTATAGAGACCCAAAGCTTGACGTACATAGACATTACATTACTTTTGCGGAATACATAGTACATAACAAAAACAGACACACAAGGACCGTAATAGTTTAGTGTCTTTGGAAACATGGAAGGTAAACTTCTAATCATGGTGAAAGATGTTCAACATCTCCCATAAAGATCTTCCCATTTTTGTTTCCTTACCTAAAATAGTTCTTTTAATCCTGTGGAAAAGAAAACATAAAAAGGGTGAGCTCAAATTCTCAGTAAGGGTAAGCATGGATAAAATAAAACATACCATATACATTTGAACTTAAAAAAACCTGAACATTAAAAATCTTGAGCAACGACATAAAACATGGAAGTACATAAGGCATAGATCATAATGGAACATAAATCATGATAAAATAGCATGGGAATAAAACATGTAATTGTAGCAACCATTAAGCACATATAATGATTTCCATAGTAGCCAAGGCATTGCTGTCAAGACCATCTTAGTGGACAAAGTCCCATTCTGAATCGAGTTCACTCCTCATTTCAGTCCTATAATATTGAACCGGTTTAACCTGCCGTTCCAGCCATGTCTATCTGATGAGATATAAAATCTTTACCCAATGCATTGGAGGGAGATATAGGTCCCAACCATCTTATAATGAAATCATTCTTTCGTGTGCCACAAAATCATAAATCATACATCATAGCATAACCCATGTAATAAAATGGGATTCTTAAACATCATGCCATAATAACATAATCCATAAATGTTTGATATCATTTCATCATAAGAAAATTGAAACCATTTAAATCATAGAGACATATTACTTGAAACATACACATATGAAATAATGTCATCTTAGATGAAAAATGGTTTTGATAAAACACTTGAAATGAATTCTTGAGGAAAATATCTTTTTTTCTTAAAAATAATTTTCTTTTCACAAAATGTCATGCAATTTTAAAAGAAAAAGATTTTGTTGAAAATAGTCATGAAATATTTTGGAGGAAGCTTTATGAAAATAAGTCTTTATGAAACCGTAAAAATCCTTTCATTCCATATACGTTAAAAAAACATTCTTCTAGTATTTTTGTCGGAAAAGTAAAAAAGTACCTTGTAGGGTAAATAAAAGAAAGATTCCTTCCATAAAATGGGTTAAAAGTCAAAATGGGTAAAAAGGACATTAAACATACATGAAAACACTTTTATAAAACATGGAAATGGCCGATATAAATAACCCTAGTAAATACTTACGAATAAGCAACCTCGGATAAAAATGAGATTTGAAAAATTATCCCTTACCTTAGGTCTGATATGATTCGTAGGTATCCAAACCTCCTGTATAATGATTTAAATAATTTCATTGAATTATTACAGAAACATATTCATTGTTATTATATCATATATGGTTCATTTATGACTTTATATTACCCGTTCTTTTGTAAATTTCATGTTAAAGAGTGTTTTGGGTAAAATCGTTTCATTTGTCATCCATGTTTTGACTTGTAATTATTAATATGATTACTTAGATCATTATTACTTAATTCCAAAATATAAAACATGATTTATATATAATATATATTCATAATATACATATATATAATAGATCGATAAATGGAAAGAAATACACCGTTCATGGAGACGGTAGGCCGTACGTACGCATGAACGCTGTTTGTGTTTCCTTATTGAATTGAATGGAATTAAGTAGATGACATAAATATATATATACATAAATCCAGTAGCAGTATTATGTATTATATTTTATGATTACTTATTATATATAATTTATAATCATTCTTGAATGGTTATCATGGAGAGTGAATCTCATCGCGTCGTGGAGACGGTATTCCGTACGTACGCACGAGCGATGATATCATTCCCATGATCGTCAAATTGTAATAAAGTGTATGTATAATATTACATAATCAATATCACTTTACAATAATCATATATATTCATTACTTTAACCATTATACCCATCCAAGTAAGGTGGTGGTGGAAAATATATTACACCACGGCGTGGAGACGGTATTCCGTACGTACGCACGCGTGGTGATTTCGTTTTCCGTAGGATGGATAGATGGTGAAATAGGGTTGTTTCATACTTATAATAAAATATCAGTATATTAGTGATACTTATTTTATTACTTCATAATGAAACAACCTAAGAATAAGAAGTGGAAGAAGAAATAAAGTTGAAAGAATCGGTAACGGACATTACCTCTTCTTCGAAGCGCCTCTTTGAGTCCTCCTCTTTGGCCACTAAAATTGGTCTTTGAAGAAGACCAGGACCTCTAGAATGTTTCTAGGGAAGTGGAGAAGAGAATTTGTCCAGGGTTGGCCTAGCATGAAGGCTGAATGTGGTGTGAGGAAGAGAGGGAGGAGGTGCCATTTTATAAGGGAGGACAGGGGCACCTTTGGAATAACTAAAAATATTATTTTATTATAAAGCCAAATTCGGTTTTAAATAGCTCCAAATTGATTTATTTAGAAGCTAAGGAGGGGATGGGTCGAAATAATCTCATATAATAGAATTTATACAAGTTTAGGTATCAATTTTAACCTTATCATTTAGATTTAACTTTAAGTTAGATAATTTAACCTTTACCTTGTCTTCTTGTTTTCTTACACTATAAGGTTAATAAACTTACTATATCAAGCCAAACGAACCCCAAGTTGTTTATTATTAATATATATAACCTTATCTAAGTCATTTGGCCGATAAATAGATTTTTATGAATAAAATAACAATTAATAATATAATATTTGTTTTAAAAACTATTTTTTGTCAATTTTGACACTATTTAGTAATTGATTCTTTTGAAAATCATAACCGAATTATTAGTTCGAAAAAAGATAATTCAATAAATACTAACATGTCATATTAACCTAGAAAATTAGTGGAATTCATAAAAAGTCTCAAATTACATTTATTTGGGTATTTATAACATCAATTATGTCAGTATTTCATTAACAAGATAATTATCGCATCATCATTGTGTCATAAATAAATTAAATTATTTAATGTCTAAAAATTATAAATAAACTACCATTATGTTGTAAATCTTTTTATATTTCTATAGAATATTTATAGTCGAATTTATCTTATGTATAACCCCATATTAAAAATGATTTACTTATTAAACATTGATTTTATCTATTTTAACCCTTCTTTAAATAAATTAATAATAAATCTCCTAATCTAATCCAAGTGGGCCTAAATGGTCGTATTTTATTACTAAGGTTGTTTTTTTTCTAATTACACTTATCCAATAGAATTAGGACATGTGTTAGGGTAATAATAATATCATTTTTACCCTTAATTACCCTATTTACTTTTAATCGTGCTAAATAAAAGTAAAAAGTTACTATTCACCAAAAATTATTTCTATCTCATTGAACCACATTTTACTTACTGACATCAACCATGTCTCTTTGATTTTCGAAATTCCACTCACAGAAGTGGTAAAATTAATTTTTATGAAAAATTCAGTTTTTTAACTACCACTTAGTGGTTTCACTATTCATCAAAAATTGAAAGTTTTCAGAAAAATACCGAAAATTAGGCCTAAGCTATATTTGATATTATGAACTCAAAAATTATGTCTATTTTACCAAATTCAAAACATATCAGTTGCATTAATTAATTTAAAATGTAATTCTCGTCGTCAAAACATATAGCGTGTTCTTAAGAGATAATAACTATCAAAAGATTGACACTTGTTTATGTCTGGTTTAAATGTGAAATTACATCCAATGACCAACATTGTATTAAATTGTAAAAATATATTCTAAATATAATTTAAAACCACTCAAATTAATAATTTATCGCTATTAATTATTTCGATTAAAAAGATTGTTTTTAATTAAAATTTAGTAATTTTCACTATTCATCGGAAAATGAAAGTTATCTGAAAAGTACCAAAATTTCACCCTAAGCTAATTTCGATATTCCGAATCCAAAAATGAAGTCCATTTTGAAAAATAAAATTTACAAAATTTCAAAAAGTGGTTATTACTCTTCATAACGTCTAGTTTTAATAATATTTTAATAGCATATCGTTGTTTAGTGAAACTCGGTATTGCGTACTACACACGCTATCGAGGAAGGTCGCGATTGCATGTAATGCAAGGAAAGTCAAGGATGCGTGTTGTGCAAGCTCCTTTTGGTGTAGCGTACAACACAATACATTAATGAAATTAAAAAGAATATTTTTCATAAAATCTCGGTGTGTTACATTATAAGCCCTCAAAAAGATGATTGTCCACAAGTTTAGAAATAAGGTCACCAAATTTATCAAAAACAACATAAAATTGATCCCTCTTATATCACAATGTTTCTATTGGTTATCACATACCAAACATGTGAATATATTCATTCTGTAATCTCTTGAAACATTGTAATAAACTAAATTGCCATAAATCCTTACTAAAACCATGAATTATTTCTCATTCCAATGATTATATTATATATTCTATAAATATAAAAAATATCATAAACTATATCATAGATAGAATTAACCATTTTTCAAAAAAATCCTTTATCAGTTTTGAGGTCATTGATACCTTCCAAATTACTTTATCCAAATCAATTATCCCCTTATCTATGCCAAATAAAATTTACTCAACACCAGGAAGGCATTAAGGGTTACCTTATCTTAATAAAAATGTAACCATTATATTATATCACATTTCTTTTTCATTAAGACAATTTAATATATTTTTTAAAATCCTTAATCAAAAACATATAATTCAGGATTCATATAAAATAATTATTTAATTCTAACACATATATACTTCAATCATCCCACTTCTTCCTCAATACATTAACTATGAACCATCATCTTATTCTTTAATACCTCTTTCCAAAAATAGAAAATAAAAAACATTTCTTAAAATTCATAAAACCTAGTTAATCATATTTATAATCAATACTATTAGAACATTATATAACTTTAATAAGTTGTTCGTGGTCTCTTGATCATCAAAAGAAAAACCATTACTGATATAATATTTTTGAGTAACTTCCTGAGATTTAACTTTAAGAAATTGATTCTCATAATTCTCATACATTCCAAATTTTAATAATTTATTAATTAATAATAAATTAAGGATTCCAATATTCATATACATTTCATTAACTAAACATTTCATTTTCCCCTTTTAGATACTTGCACTGTGTATTTCTTTTCTATAGATAGAAAATTTTTTTATTTCTCTAATACATCCACTTGGGGATTAATTCCACATTCTCAACAAAAATAAAACTAAATATTCTTTACACCATGGTCTAAATTACCAAAACTCTCAACGAACTCTTTCCAACTCTTCTTTGGGGAGTATGAGAGTTGGGTAAGGTAAAAATGTTTAATCGTGTTCTGAGAAAACTAATTAGGCATAACCACAAAGTCCATTACTCCAATCATCATCACATTTTATTAATCATCAAAAAGAAATTCAATCACATTCATTGTTAACCCAATTATTTTTGGTCACTGCCATTATATAAACCAAATAGTATAGTGTGAGAAACATATATCATAGTGTAATACAACATAATCATGAAAAATCATGTATAGGATGTATGAATTGTGTCAAATTCATTAATATATGACACCTTAAGATCATCCTAGCTCATTCATAGTCATCTTGTATTTAAATCCATCATGATGGTTCATGAAGAGTTTGGGAATTTCAAAATTATATCCTCTGGGGGGTCAAACTAGGTGTGCATTAAGGCCCATTATCCAACACTATTTCTTGACCGAGTCTAGCTCAATACAGTTTTTTGGGGGTAATTACTCATATTTACATTTGTTCTATAGCCACATATTCTTATATTATCCAGATAGTTATGTATTGTATGGAAACCACTCACTATATTCTTTACCAAAATTCTAGGACATTTTCCCAATCCTTGAATCATTCTTATACTTATCATTAGATACATCCTTAGACATATACTTAGAAATATACTTAGGGACCTCACTAAGGTTTTCTCATCACTGTTTCAAAATGCTGATTTAACCATTCTTTTGATACCAAATATAGTTACTCGGTCTTAACATACATGGATATTACATTATTTTATATGAATATCTAACACATTAAAAAATCAAATGCCTTTGGACCATGATATTTTTTTGTCTTTGGAAACATGGAACAAAATCTTCTTACATGTTTAAAGATCATAAATTTTTCCTTCAAAGATCTTACCCTTTAATACCACTACTCAAAACCATTATTCATAACTAAGTGAAATGAAAATTAAGAAAGGGTGAGTTCAAATATTCAGTAAGGGTAAAAAAAAGGAGATATGTAAGCATAAAATGAACATAAGGGTATGAGAACATAATAATGAAATTTTAATATCATGCCCTATTTATAAATTATCATACCAATGAGTCATCACATAAATATTGGTATAACATAATGTATGAATCCTGAGGTAATTGATAGCATGATCTATGAGAGAATAATATTGTAATAAGAAATAGAATTTGTGGTATGCACATAAATATATAAAATTATTTCCATAGTATTCATGTTTTTCTTTCATGGTAATATTAATGGAATGGGTTCACTCCCCAAACCATATTAGTAGTCAATGTTCACTCTCAATACTATCTTAGTTGATAAAGTCCTTTATAGAATAGACTTTACTATCTATTCCAACCATTTCTATCTCAACATATATAAATATTTTCCAAATGCATTTGAAGGAGATATAGTCCCTACCTATCACTTAATTAAATCATGCATAAGTGTTTCATAAGATAATAAAAAATTCATCATACCACGACCCATTAAAAGAGTTGGGATTTATAAAAATCATCTCAGAACTCATAAAATGAAATGGGTATCATAAAATTTCATCATATCATATCCTATAAAAATATACATGTTTCATAATAAAATAATAAACCCTAAAATGAATCATGTTTCATAACTTTTTTACCCTGGTATAACCCATAGAAGAGAAATGAGTTACATAAAAAACTATCCATATTGATAACAAACCATTTAAAAAAAGAATATGAATGTATTTATTGTAAAATATCCCCAGTAAATATTAAAATATATAAAATGATATAATCTTATATGGAGATGGATTTAAAAATATAACATGTATTATTTCTTAAGGGAAATAATATTTCATTGAAAATCAATTACTAAAATAGAAAACATTTAAAAAATACTTTTATTTGAAAATCACTTTTAAAACATATAAATTAACATTTAAAAATCATTAAAAAATTCTTAAGGAAAAAAATCCCTTTCTATTTGAAAAAAAATGTTTTTAGAACAGGAAACAGTTTAAAATTCATTTTCATTGAAAATATGTTTACCATACTTATAAAAGAATCATTGAAATCATTAAAATAATTTTCCATTAAAATATTTTTTGAAAAATATAAATAAATATTTGAAAATAATTTAATAAACTTAATAAACATAAATTGTTTTAGAATTTTTTTTATTGAAAATTGCTTTCAAAACTTATAAAGGGAGCTTTTAAATCATTAATATCATTGCCTTTGAAAATAACTATTGAAAACATATAACAAATGATGTGAAGATTATTTAAAATAATTTTTAAATAAAAATACTTTTTTCAAAATAATTTTCCATGAAATTGATATTAAAATATAATTTAAAAAACATTTTGAAAACAGTTTTATTAAACACAATTTTTTTGTTAAAATGGATTTCTAATAAAAGAGATAAATAATTTCATATTTTATAAAAAAATATAATTAATTCTCTTAAGTACAAATGAGTTGGAAAATGGTGCCAATACATGAAGATTTCAGGATAAACTAGAGTAGAATTAAATTATGTGAATCCTTAGGAGATGGATCATAATATTTCATTAATAGAAGCATTACTATAAACAATCCTAATAAATGACGATATTTTAGAAATAGACTTTTACTAATTTAGTAACCTCAAATAATAATCCACTTGTAATAAAAAATTAAATGAATATTATAATATTTTGAAAATAAATATATTCATTATATAACATATAAAATAATACTTTATACCATTTGTATAAGAATAAAGGTCCACAATAAAAAATGTGTATCAAAGAAAGAACATTGTGAAAAAATTACCTTACTGAGTTGGTAACTTTTGGACCATAACACCCTAAAAAATACATAGCATCAAATGGATATGTAAATACCCAAAACATTATAGATAATAATCATATAATATGTTCATGGTAAGTATATACATCACACAAAATAAACAAGTTATGAGTAAGGAATAATGATTGCAGAAATAAAATTGTGACTAGAAATCCAATTACCACTTGAGTAGCTTTTGAATAATGATATTGTTTGGTCTGAATAATACAATAAAAACACCATAGGTGAGTGAATTGTGGATTTTTTTTAAAATCTTGATAGATTATAATTTCTAACTATCTTATCAATTTATGTAGATATGCCGCATTCCCTACGAGAATGAGTATGAGCAGTGAATAAAAAGAAAGAGTGAATATATAAATTTTATAGTTTTTTGGGGAAGAAAGATCCCAAAATCCACTCCCCCAATTCTCTCTCTGTGAGCTACGTTATTTTCACTAGATATGTTCTCTTACCACTAGATATTTAAATCCATAATAGATTATAGGCAGTTGACACCCATATAAGCAATGCTAAACAGATCCTTCTAGTTCTTTTATAGGGAACTGATAATCCATAGCTAAGTACAAGAAAAGGATACTTAAACCAAAATGGATTGTAAGTAGTCGATAATCCAATAAATTTAAAGAGTTTTATGTGTGGATGGTTTGGTTAGATCATCACAATTACAGCAACCAAAACTAAGCATAGATAGATCTTCTTCACCAGAAATTAAATTCTTGAAGAGATAATAATTTTTAAGAGATCATGGTTACAAATGATCTTCAACATGAATATCAATAAATATCACCATTTATCTTACAACAGAACAATGTTTGAAAACATGTATGTCACCAATGTGTATCCTCATAGTTGATCATTCATTGTAGCAGTACTATAAATGATGTTTACAAGAATACAGTCATATGTGCGAATGTTATATCGGACATAATTCAAAAAGATACACTAGTATAATATATAGAGTCTATAGTTTGATATGATATCCCATAAACAATAAAATATCTTTTTAGAAAGTGGAAATCAAAATCTGAATTCACCAGGGGATTTGTAACTTTCCTTAAGAGTATGAGTGATTTCCTATGATAAATATAATTATTTTAATATATTATTATTACATTTGAATTAGTATTTAAATATATCAAGATATTAGAATGAGTTTCAGATTAAATCATATCAATAATGCATCGCTAATTAATTGTCTAATATAGGCTTTAACCACATATTGTAGGGTTATTTTGCCTAGCGTAGGGTTTCATTGCGTAGCATAGGGTTCCATTTCATAGCATAGGGTTCCTTTGAATAGTTTAGGGTTCCTCAATATAGTATAGTGTTATTTTTCATAGAATAGGGTTCTTTTTCATAGCATAGGGTTCTCTTTCATAGCATAGGGTTCCTACCAACATATGGTTCCTTACACATACTTTCATTTGTACGTAACATAGGGAACAAAAGTAATATAGGGGTGAGAGTCCATATGTTAATCCTTTCATCATAAGATTCCAAATGTAGAATTGTTTATCTATACCTTCATTCTCCTGATCATATAGTATGAAAAATGATTCATATTTCATTATAGAGTTGATATTCTATACGTTTTTCATTCTTCAAATGTACGGTTTCTGATCCATATATTAAATATCCGGCATATGGAGGATGATCCATACATGAACTATTCAGCATAGCGTAGGGATGATGATCCATACGATTAATATAATTTATAGGGATGATGATCCATACATGAACTATTCATTGTATCATTGGAATCATGATCCATACATTCATTTACTTCACACAGGGTATGAATAGTGTTTAGATAACACATTCCAAGGCTTTGAAATTCATCCATAATTAAAACAAGATATAAATTTTTGAAACATACTTAGCAAAACATTATTATAAAAAAACAAGGGAATTTGTGAGAATAAAAATTATCATAAATTATAGAGTATTGTTAATCCAATAAATTCCCAATAATGTCTCCATTTTTATTATCACAAAACCCATAAAATAACTAACAAAAAATATAAGATTTGGTAACCACATTTAAATAAAATATTATAGTTTCTCACAATCATTTCAATTTCAATTAACTTTTTATATGTAAAATATTTCCCTTAAAAATATGTGTTTCTGAAATATTCTCCCCCTTTTGGTGATATTAAAAAAAATTGAAAGAGAAAATTATATAAACCATAATTAACATAGCATAGAACTATAAATGAATGTTATAGTATAAAAGGTAGAAAATAAGATATTAGAAATGGGAGTGAAAATTTGACCATAAATAACATTGGAATAACAGTAGAAAATAAGATAAAACACACAAAATATAAAAGTAAAGTAATGTTATATACAGATAATATGTTTCAAAATTTGTGAGTACATACCATAGTCAACATAATAAGTCATCAAAATGAGGGGCTTTAATCAGAATGGTGGTCTTGGTCAGAATCTCTTTGTGTAGTAGTTTTGGTTGGATAAGGAATGTCCTTAACAACATCATGAATTTCAATAGCTTCACATACAGAATCTAAAAATGATTATTGAAGAAATACATCTATTATTGAAGAATTTTTTTTCAATCTTTCCCAATATTAAAGATTTCCACCAAATTCCCCTTGAAAAACTTATACCCGAATTATTCATATTGATTAAAAGTAGTAAATCTATCTATGACTTGAGGATTGAGTTGTCCAAACTAGGATTCATTTGAGGTTTGATGACTAATCAAATATCATTGATTATCTAGAATAGTATTCAATAGAACATTGCCACACTAGGGAGTTCGTAACCTATTATTAAATTCTTCCATCACATCATTTATAGCTTCAAATATCATTATCACGTTAGTAGAAGTGGTTTGAGGTGTAGAAGTTGAAGATTGACGACTATCCTTGATATATTTAAATTATTTTCCCAACATAAGCTTCAGGTCATAAAAATCAGACTTCTTCATGGATTTATATTTCAAATATCTGAATTCTCATCCCAATGATGAGATAAAATCATGATGATCTCCAATTGAAATAATTTTTTTTAACTTCTTTAAATTGTGCTTTAAGTGCCTCAAACTCAGTTATGGGCACTGTAGAACTTTTGATCTCTTCAAATTTGTTCATCTCTTCTTCTAAATCTTCTCTAAAACAAATGTTTTGGTTCTCTAAATGGGTAGGATTTCCAATCATATAATTATTATAATAAATTTAAGACTCTATAGTAATACCTCTTGAAGTGTGTCCACCCTATACCATATCCAAATTTTTCTCTTGATGGGATTATGATCTATCTCTCAATACATATCTTTCCAAATAATTATAATTAGGAGCAATAAGATAAAGGATTATAGGTGTAGAAAATTTTTACTTATGTTATTCTTCATAGTGAGCCTCTTGTTCAATATTCTAATCCACTTGAGCCTCATGGTCAGCTACATCTAAAGATTCATTTGTAGCATCATGATTTTGGATTGTTATTATTTTTATTTGAACAAGACCACCCTCTTCAATTCTTGATTCTTCTTCTTCATCAGGCCTTGGTCGGATAGAACCAAATGATGGTATCATCCTTTGTTCCCCCTGAGCATCTTTCATCAACTTATGTTGTTGTTCCAATCTAATAAGTAAATGAATATTTCAGTAGTTTCTCCAAACATTGACCAATTTTTTAATAGTTCCATCATTTAGAATGTTGGCATGATGACATCTATATATGAGACTCATTTTTTTGATTTTTATTTTTTTGAGAACTAAAGAAGAAAGAATTCTTCTATAGGGATAGAACCCCATCATTGAATATTTGTGACAATAATGACTTCTATACCTTATCAAAAATGGAAGAAATTGAATCTAATTTGGTTTATAAATAGAAATAGAACATACATGTATTGGTACGAGACTTTATTTGACCCATTTATTATTGGAAAAATTATGTTTTGATTAAACATCATCATGAATTTCTGATGAATTGTAGACTATGAAAAGAAAAATCTAGACCATGAAAACTAATTTTTTTACTTCAACGAAAGATTTTACACATTTACATACTTGAATAATATCACTTTACCTTGAAGAAGTTTACAATACTTCATTGGTTGGAAGGTAGGCCTGCACAAATTAGCATCCTATTTTCTTCCTAATGTTTCCATTTCTATATGATTCACTATTGAAGATTTGAAGGATTAGGTTTTCTGTAAACAAGAATGAGATAATCTTTGTAAACCAAGGAAACATGAAGGATGTGAGTTAGGGAAGGAATATAATTTTCTCGTGCTGATTGAGAATGTACTCATTACTTTTTAATTTGAAAATATGACTTATAAGAAATTGCAATGAAATCCATTTATTTAAAACTAATTAATATGTAACCAATCAAAATAATTTGTAATGAATAATTAAATATAATATGTAACATTTAATTGAAATAAAAATATAGAGATTAAGAATAAAATAAATTAATAAACATTCATTCAAAATTAAATATTCCTAACTCCCCCTTAACAAAATCAAAATATTCACTGGGAAGTGGATTAATAAAAAAATCAGATAATTGATATTCAATTTAATTAAATTCAATAGATATATCATTTTTTTAACTATGAACTCTTTTAAAATGATGCATGTTATCAATATACTTTGTCCTATAATGAATTATAGGTTTTTATGAAATATTTATATCTCTAGTATTATCACATAAAATTCGAATACTATTAAAATTTAGACCAAATTCTAGTATAGTGTTTTTCAACCCCAATACATGTGCACATCAACTACCAGTGAAAATAGAATTTACCTCAGTATTTGATATGGAAATTGAGTGTTGTTTATTACTTAATGATGATACTAAATATTTTTCTAAATAGTGTTAGTTTCCTGAAGTGATTTTTCTATCTAATCTAAAACCTCCAAAATCAGCATCTGAATACAATATTAAATTAAAATCAAATGTTTTGAGCTAAAGAAGATATTGAAAAATAGTTCCCTCTATGCATATAAAAATTATTTTCACAGCAATAAGATGGTATTCTATTGTATTTGACTAAAATCTAGTACATAAACATACAGAAAATATAATGACTGGTCTGCTAGCATGTAAGATACAATAAACTATCAATCCTACCTCTATATAACTCGGTGTCAACATGTTTTCCAGCTTTATCCAAGGAATATTTTATATTGGTACACATAAGAGTTTTATAAGTCTTTATATTTTCAAGTACAAAAAATTTCAATAAATCAATAATATATTTACTTTTCTTTAAAACATTTAAATAATCTTTTTGAAAATTTTGAAATACTAAAAAGAAATTTAATACTCCAATCATACTCATTTCAAAATGATTTTTCATAAATTTTTAAAAATCATTTCAAATATTTTTATTTTTTGAACCAAAAATAAAATCATCCACAAAAATTCATAATAATAAAATATTATGGAAATAGGGTTTATAAAAAAATTTGGATCTTCCAATCCAACAATAAATTCATTTTTCAAAAGAAAATAACCTAACCATTCATACCAAGCTATAGGTGCTTATTTAAGGATATATAGGGCTTTTTTATGTTTTAAAATAGAATTTGGTTTTGGTTGGATTTCAAAACTAGGTTTTTTTTTCAATATAAAATTCTTCCACTAAGTATCCATTTAAAAGGGATGGTTTAACATACATCTGATATAATATAAAATTCATATGGGATGTATATGATAAAAGGATTCTAACTGATTCTAATATAGATATAGGGGGAATGGTTACATCATAATCTATTCCTTATTCTTGATTATATAATTATTATACTAATCTAAATTTTTTTCTTTTTATGATACCTTTATTACCCTATTTTTTTATAAAGACCCACTTAGTTCCTATTACTGGATAATTGGATGGCCTTTCTATTATTTTCCAATTTTCATTTCTTCTGAATTGGATTAGCTATTATTGATTTTCTTAAATCCAAATAAAATATTCTAAGGCTTCCACAATATATTTATATTATAACGAGGATAAAATAGCACATAATTCAGATGGTTTTCCTAGAATATTTCTAGTTCTAATTCTGGTTTATAGGTCTCAAATGACAGTTTCTAAAGGATTTTTCTTTATGTTTATAGACTATCTTGGCAAGAAACTTTTAGGTTCTTCAGTTTCATGTTCTTTTGAAATGGAATTAATTTTATTAATATCATTTTCAAAATTATTTTTAATGATTTCAATTATCTTGTAGTAAAATTAATGAGTAGTTTCATTAGTTTGATCTCTCTCTTTAATAAAATAGTCAGTTTCATCAAACATCACATGAACTGGTTTTCTAACAATACTTTACTTTTTATTAAGAACTCAATAGGCTTTAGAGGAAGATAAGTAACATAAAATTATTCCTTAATCATTTTTTTGTATCGAACTTACCAATGTTTTCCTTTTTATTCAAGATATAAACCTTGTATACCAAAACATTTAAGTACTTTACTTTAGATTTTCTGTTATTCCAATGTTTATAGGGTTCCCTTTTAAAAAAATACAATTAAAACTATATTCATTATAGAGTAGGTTTTTCTAGTATCTTCTACCCAATATTTGTTAGGAATACTCTATTCATTTGGCATAGACATTTCCATTTCTAGAATTTGTCTATTTCTAATTTCAAAAATTCCATTTTTAAGGTGTTCTTGGTGAATATAAGGTGTATTTAATACCTTGGTTTGACTAAAAAGAATTTAAGTCTTGATTTTTAAATTATCCACCATGATCACTTCTCAATTAATTATTTAAAACCTTTTCCATTTTGAAGAAAATAACAAAAACATTCAAAAATAGTTAATACTTCACATTTTTAGTTTTAGAAAATATACGAAAGTAAATCATGACTAATCATCAACTAAAACATATAAATATAATTTATCGACCAAACTTTCTACTTTTTATGGTCCAAAATATTCTATATGGATAATTTCTAATGGTTTATATATATATATATTGTTAATATATTTGAACGAAAATTTGTGTTGTTTTCTATTTTGAAATGAATCAGAGAATCTATCATTTCCAAATTTAAGACTAGGTAAATAAAAATCTAATTTTTTCTAATATTAAATATTTTAGAAAATATATATTGAAATTTCCAATTATTCTATTCCAAAACCATTAATTATTTGTCTTAACTGCTAAATAATTCACTTTATTTTTATAGAGGGAATTTTAATCCCAAGTATAAACATTTTCAGTTCTTTGTTGTCCAAATTTAAGAATATTATCTTTGAAAACTGATCATGAGTAATTAGAGAAATTAACATAGAATCTATTATCACAATGTTGAGATATACTTATTAGATTGTTATTTATCCCTTTCACATATAGTACTTTACTGATTGAGATAGACATTGGATCTCCAACAGTTCAAACTCCAATAATCCTTACTTTTTCATTGTCACCAAAAGTGATTGGACCTCTACTAATCTGAGTTAGCGTAGGGAAATATTATGAGTCTCCACTGGTTATCTTTGAGTAGCCACTGTCCATATACCATATAATTGTTTTTATTGTGGCTGTTTTCAAGAAATATATTTTAAACAAATTTTTGTTTTGGTACCCATATTTTCTTAGGTCTAGTAGTGTCAACAAACAAATATCTGTGAATCTATACCTACCTTATCTTTACAAAATTTATATCTCATTCTTTGGACATAAATTTAGAAATATAATCCTTTTTAATACCACTTAATTGGGTAATTATAAAGATACATTTTTTAGTTTAATTACATTTTATTCCAAAATAATAGCATGTATCATTTTTTTAATTAGGTACAAAACATTTTTTATATAACTTTGGTTTCTCACCCTTTCTTTTTATTCAAAAATTTTATATTTAAATTACATTATTTATAATAATCTAATTGAGTGTCTTTTATCCATTATTAAAAACGAGATAAAAACTTTTATAAGATTCTACTTCATCTAATAATTATTTTATCCTATTTTCAGGATCAATACAGTGTGATGTACATGAATTAAATTTTTCAATTAATTATTGATGTTTTTTATCATTGTGTATCTTTCACATAATAAATCATTGTTAATATTTTTAAATGATTTATGTTTCCTTAATAAAGAATCATATTTGTCATCTAAAATTTCACAATAGGCATCTAATTTACCGTTTGAGAAACTACCAGTTTTAGACTCATATGTGTATTGGGATTGTACCTCTTCTTATCCTAGAGCCATAAACCACATGTTGGCTTCCAATTTTAAAGGCCCTTTGTTTGATTCAGATTTTGAAGATCTTTGGTGTCTTTATATACACACTATGTAGCCTTAATGGCTCTTTTTATTTTATACTCAAAATTAGTATTCTTCTAATACTTCATTTCAATCCTTCTTCTTTCATCTTTCTATTGGGGGAAATCAGGTCGGATGTGACCCAATATTTTTTCATCAATAGAATCATACTTCTCAAGGTTCTTTTTCATCAATGTTAATTTATTTTCACAATCCACTTTTCTTCTTGTAAAAATTTCTAAATTTTCTAGCTAGTTCGACTAGTTCTATTTTAGAATCTAAGGTACTTGAATTATTGTCTCTTTTGACTTCTTGTTTTGTTTTCCAGTTATTCTTATGTGATGTCACTTTGAGAGTTTTATTTTCCATTTTTTATTATAATCTTTTGATCTTCAGATTCATCTTTCATTTCTGCTTCATACTTCATCAATGTTCCAATCAGTTCCTTCAATATTAAATTATTGATAGGTGACGAATATTGAATAGCTACAGATATTCCATTACATTTATAGGGAAGTACACTTATTAATTTTAGTGCTTGATTGGATTGATATATGGGATCTTATAAGGATGAAATATTCCTAACAATCTCTATTACCCTTCCATTCATTTGTGTGATGATTTCACCATCAAACATTCTAATTTTGTCAAACATTTGTTTAGCAGTGGAATATATCACATGTTTGATGTTTTTTGTTCCTTCATACGTGACAACTATTGTTTTTCAAATCACATAGGCAGTAGGACATTGTGATACACGACTAAACTCATCTAGCCTAAGTCCATAGATAATGGTATTCTTTGTTTTTGAATTGATATTATATTCATCTTGTGTTTCAGTAATCCAATTTTATAGTTAATAGGAATCACATTAGGAGTAATAATATTCGAATAAACTTTGAATCCAAGATTCTTCAGACAGAGAGTAACTCCGGATTTCCATCATCCATAAATTTCACCATTAAATTATAGAGCATGAAACATAAAAATTCATTCTTTAGGATCATCCATGGACATTTTATTTCTATAGAACTTATTTTTTAAGATTTTTATAGATTTATCCCCCAAATATCATAATTTATACCAATTGTTAGGTTAAAATAATAAAAAGATAACAGAAGAGGGGGTGAATTGTGTCTTTTCAAAAATCTCCAAAGATTATTACCTGTAAATATTTTAGCGATATATAAAAATATATTCCATTCTATTTAGTAATTAGTATGACAAGAAAATAAAAAAATGAGCACAAAACATTTATCATGGTTCTGGTCATAAAGATCCCCTAGTCCACTACATCAATAATCTATTATCGATCTTGGTGGATTTTATTAGAAAGGTCCTCTTATCAATAGACCTTCAAATCCATAACTGAGTATTGGATGTTGAAATTTTTATAAACAAGGGAAAATTGATATTTATGGTTATTTTATTTTGATTTGATTATTGTAATGTCCCGGTTCGGGAAGCCACCATAAGGCACCTCGTACCCAATTGGTCACATGGCCTCAAGTGCATTTCCCCGAACACCATAGGCTGCTGACTAGCAGCAAGGGCCTGGTATGTGATAGTGGGAAAACTATGCCCTCGTTGGTAGAGTACACAGTAGAGTAAACAAATACATACAATTGTGGAAGCAGTAAATATCCAACAATATTAAACGGCAGAAGAATGGAATAATAAACAAATAGAGCACATATATATATAAATGATGCATGATACATATGTCTAGGAAAGCATCCAAACGAGTCATAATGCTATAAATACAAACATTGTTGAACCAAAGTACAAAAAACAAATATAAACATCTCCTATGCATCGCAAGCCTAATCTTGGTCTCATGCTCCCCAGCTCCACAACAAGTCATGTACCTGAAGTAGAATGATGCTTTCCCTTATCTAAACCTGCAAAAATATAATACATTTGGTCCCAAAAGCATTACCCAAACAGCGTGTGAGACCAAATCTCAGTAGTAAACCATCCAATGATCTGTGCCTAATAGTTAGTGAATATATGAAAGGTAAAAGTACATAAAACATTAAAAAAAGACACTCAGTAGTAAACAATCCACAGTTTCAACATCAACCAACAACTAATCAAATAGGTAACCCTCTAGGAAGTACTCACAGAAATCCCCTCTGTTCCTACCTAATTAGTAAAAGCAACCCACTGGGAAGTGCACTCGGCCTAACCCCTCTGGTTCAGTATATGAAGACTCTCAGAGGAAGCACTCACAGTCAATTCCCCTTATAGTCTAAGGTATTCAGGAACTCTCTAAGGAAGCCCACGCAATCAATTACTCTTATAGACCTAAGGTCAAGGACTCTATGAGGAATCTCACTCAGTCAATTCCCCTTATATCCCAGGTCGTTCATAGACTCTCTGAGGAAGCACTCACTGTCAATTCCCTTTATAGTCTAATCAGTTCAGGAATAAAAACAAAGAATCTCTGGGGAATCTCACATAGTCAATCCCCTTATAGTCTAAAGCAATTAAGGAATATCTGAGGAACCTCTCTCGATCAATTACCCTTATAGAACACAGTGGTTCTAGGATCTCTGAAGATGCTCACTCGGCCAATCCACCTTATAGCCAAAAGTGGTCAAAGACTCTCTGAGGAAGCTCACCCAGTCAATTCCCCTTATAGTCTACTACACCAGGTTCTCACGGCCCTGTGTAGGTCAATGAACATAGTAGTGTAGTATAGCTAATTAAACCTATATAACTACATGGATAAACATTCTATAGCATAACAAGCATGTTAGAATACAAACTCTCCATCCTACAGCAACAGGCATGGAAAACAGGCAAGGCACCCAAACTGGATAAATAGGACCAAACAGTCGTAAATAGAACATGCAAGGAAATAAAATCCAAAGCATAGTAGTCATCCCTATTCTTATCCAAATTACCTCTACATAGGAATACTAGCGTGAAAGGAAATCAACAGTGGTAAAATGGTAACCACGCAATACCCTGTTCAAGGGTATTTGGTGAATTCGCACATAATACTCAAAGACTTTGAACAGAAAGGCACAAACCACCTACCTCTGAGTTATGAGATCACTATATGAGAACCTAGAAGCTTTAATCTCCTTATAATTTCAAAGATATACAAAGAAATCTAAAACTTTCAACCCACGATATCTCATGAGAGAGGAGAAATCAGAGGATGATGCTCACGGAGAAGAGAGAACTCACCGATGTGATTCCAATGCAACCAACGTTGTTCGATTCAGAGTGCGGAAGGAGGGTCGGGGTTCATAGAAGATCTGCGGCCGTTAGGATTCTCTTGTATGAACGAGACCTATAATAAGGGTGATATGTCCATCAAACGTGACGGCGGTGCATTTAATGAAAAAAACAAAATATACGGCGTGTACTATCCGTTTACATACTCCACATTAGGTGGCCTCTAGGTCACCCCCACACGGCCGTGTGTGTGGCTACTACACGACCATCACACGACCTCCTATGGCAAGGTAGTACGTGGTGTGTACTCATAAAGTACATGACATGTACTTAGATGATTTCCATAATTTCCTCTTTTCTCCAAAAATGACCAGAAAAGGAAAAACATACATGAAAATAAGATATGGGTTCTTACAAACTTCCCCCTTAAATAAATTCGCCACCGAATTTCCCTATCGTGTGGTTGAAGAAGAAACCCCGAACAGTTCTGACCATTGTGATCGCACATCTGCCTCCCTCTCCCATGTCTCATCCTGTACTCACCTGTGCTACCAAATCACCCATACCAGAGGAACAGATAGGCCATGGGTAACCTTCGTACTGTGATTGATGATCCGGATAGAAATCTCTTCAAAGGATGCATCCACTTCCAACTCAACCTCCACAGGTTGGAAGACGTGAGACGGGTCTCAGAAGTAACATCGAAGCTGAGAAATGTGGAAGATTTCGTGCATAGCTCGGTACCTCTGAGGAAACTGAAACCGGTAGCCAACTGACACAACTCACCCCAACCCCTCAAACGTCTCGACGTACCTCGGTGAAAGCTTACCTTGTCTTCTAATCCTCTTGTGTCCCAACCTCGGTGTGACATGCAGGAAAACCTAATCCCCAACCTCGGCCTTTAGAGGTCGTCTCCACTGATCAGCGTAAGACGTATATTGAGACTATGGAGTAGTCATCCTCTTCTGAATCAACTCTATCTGCTCTGTGGTCTCCTGAACAAGACGAGGTCCCAGCAATGTTGTATCTCCTACCTCCATCCAACATAAGGGTGATCAGAATGGACTACCATAGAAATAATTATAAGGTTCCATCTGAGTGATAACATGAAAACTGTTGTTGTAGGAAAACTCCACAAGTGGTATATGATTCTCCAAAGAACCTCCAAAATCCAGAATGAATGCTCGGAGAAAATCCTCAAGAACTAGAATTGTATGCTCAGACTGGCCATCTGTTTGGAGATTTTAAGTTGTACTCAAAAGTACATGGGTACCAAAAGCCTTCTAAATCCCCTACCAGGCCCAAGAAGTAAAAAGTGCATCCCTGTCTAAAATGATGGAGTGTGGAACTCCATGTATCTGTACAATCTATTGGATTTACAAACATCTCATCTCATCAGCAATGAAGGTTTCCTTGATCAGAAAGAAGTGGGAAACCTTCGTGAGCCTATCAATGACAACCCTTGCTGGATCATTCCCCCATGGCGACCTCGAAAAACTGGGCATGAAGTCCATCACGACGTCATTCCAGTTCCACTCGGGAATGGGTAACTGCTATAAAATCCCTATTGGTCACTGATGCTCTGCCTTCACCTGATGATTAGTGGAACATCTCATGAAGAAACCAGAAATGTCCTTCTTCATACCTAGCCACCAATACTGATGGTATAGATCATGACACATCTTGGTAAAACCAGGATTAACTACCCAAACTGAGGAATGAAAATCCAGCATCATCTCCTCGCATATATCTCCCGGAACTCATATGTGCACCTAGAAATAAAAGATCACATCCTCACCTATGGTGCATCCAGGAATAGGTTCCTCTCATGACACACTCTCCCTTAGGACTAGGCCTTCAGAATCTGATTGTTGCCTCTTTCAAACTCTATCCAGATGAGTAGAGGTAATAGATATAGAAGAAAGAAATGTCTACCCCTGATTATTGTGCACCTCCAAATGAATCTATGAGAACAGAGCCATAAGCTACCACTCACTACTACCCTCATCAACTACCTATATCTGAGTCCTCTTACTCAACGCATCAGCCACCTCGTTGCCCTTCCCAGGCATATAGGGAAGCTCAAAGTCAAAGGAATGTAGGTACTCAACCCACATGTGTTGTCTCAAATTCAAATAACGTTGAGTGAAAATTTACTTGAGACTTTTGTGGTCGGTGAAAACCAAAAAATGCTCTCCTAGAAGATAGTGTCTCCAACAGCATAAATCATGAACAACAGCTTCCAACTCACGGTTTTGTGACGGGTAATTCCTCTCATGTGGCCTCAACTACCGAGACCCGTATGCAACGACTCCATCTCCTTGCAAAAGCACAGCTCCCAGCCCGATACCTGATGCATCATAGTGAACAGTATAGATCTTTCCCGGCTCTAGGAAGACTAATATCAGTGATGAAGTCAACTTCATTTTCAGTTTCTGAAAGGCTGACTCACAAGAATCTGACCATAAGAACTTTACACTCTTCTTAGTCAGACCTGTCGGCAGTGCTGCTAGGCGTGAAAAGTCCTATATGAAATGTATGTAATATCCAGCCAGCCCTAGAAAACTCCTCACCTCAAAGACGTTCTTTGGATACTCCTAGGAAACTACTGCTCTCACTTTTTTTGGGTCTACTGATACTTCTTCCTTTGAGATAACATGACCTTGAAAGGGAATCTGATCCATCCAAAAGTGGCACTTTGAGAATATATCGTATAATTGATTCTCTCTTAGCGTACTGAAAATGATCTCAAGATGGGTATCATGGTCGTCTCGACTGTTAGAGTACACCAAAATGTCATCCATGAAAAAAACCATGAAGGAATCCAAGTATGGATGGAACACTCGGTTAATCAGTGCCATGAAAACTACAAGCGCATTCGTGAGACCGAACGACATAACCATATACTCGTATAGACCATACCTTCTCCGGAAGGTTGTAAGAGGTATATCTGATTGTCTAACGTGCAAATGATGATAACCAGACCTCAAGTCAATCTTTGAGAACACCCGGCCTCCTTGAAGCTAATCAAATAGATCATCAATCCTCGGAAAGGGATATCGGTTCATGACAATCAACTGGTTCAACTTCCAAATATCCACATAAAGCCTGAGGGTGTCGTCTGCCTTCTTCACAAATAGGAAATGAGAACCCCAAGGAGAAGTACCGAGTCGGATGAAAGCCTTTTCCGGAAACTCCTCCAACTGTTTATTAAGCTCCTCTAACTCAAGTGTAGCCATCCTATAAGGAGGAATGGACCCTGGTGCTGCTCTGGGAACCAGCTCAATCAAGAAGTCTACCTCACGCTCTGGAGGAAGACCGGAAAAGTCCTCTGGAAAGACATCTCTAAAATGATCCACCATTGGAGGAAAGTCCATATGTGAAGTCCCCTTATCATCCAGATATAGACTAGAAATATGGGTCGTAACTCCTCCCAACCCATGATGCTCTGGAACTACTCTGCTCGCTTGGACATACCAATCACCCTTATGAAGAAAGGATCCACCCTCCGGTGATGTCAAACTCACCCTACGGTGATAGCAATAAATGACTGCCTGGAAGGGAACTAGCCAGTCCATTCCGAGAATAACATCATAGCCTAACATCTCTAAGACATAGAGGTCCCATAAAAAGTTACACCCACCAACCTCTAGAGGTAAATCCTTTCACTAACGTACACTAGCCATTCTAGTCCCCAACGGAGTGTCTAGCGTCAAGATATGAGCAGAAGAAAAGATGTAGATCCCAAGGCCCTCCATGACAACAATAGATATAAAGCTACGGGAAGACCCTATATCAAAAAGAGCAGAAGATAACACAAAGGCTACTAAGATCGTACCTTAAATGGTAGAATTTCTGGGCTCCTTCTCCTGTGGGGTCATCTCTACTACAAAATTCTGGCCCATGCCATGGCTCTGTGACCCTGCCTGAGCACTCCGAGAAGATCCGCCCTGATGTCACTAAAAAACAGGCAACTGGATACCACCTGCATGACCTCCACCTCATCCTGAATGGCTGGAAGAACTCAAGTTCCTAGACTGGTGAGAAACTGGTGGTGTTACTCCTGAACACAGAGTCGCAGAAGAACCCCTGTCACCAGCTGCTGGTGAGAAAAACTGACAAAATCACTGAATATGGCCCATATTGTCTTAAGATCAACACTTTATTGGGTCTCTCAGGAAACATGGACTCATATGCCCACTTCTCCCACACTGGTAGCACACCACCTGGAAACCAGAAGATACATCCCTCCTGCTATGATCTCCTCATGCAGTCTCCCTACAGTGCTTCATGCTATCAACTGGTGGAGCACTAACTTCAGATGTCGAACTACCCTGGCCCATAGCTCTAGAATCCCTCAGATTACACTTTGTAATCAGTGATAGGTTGCCAATAAAAGATATAAAAGTCAACCTGAATAAGTTCACCAAAGATCAGATGCCGTGGCTTAGACCATCCACAAACTTCCGTGCAAGGAACAACTCATCACTTCCTGGAATACGCGTGAAACACTGCAGCTCTGTGAAGCAATAGGAATACTCCATAACAACAAGAGTACCCTAATCTAGACTCATGATCTCTCGGTCTCGATCAGCCCTCAAGGTCACTAGATAGAATTAATCATATAAGATGCGCCGAAACTCTTCCTAGGTCATATTCTGCTGGCATCCCGCCTGTGAAATCACATCCCACCACCTCTTGTTAGTGTCTTGGAGCATGTAGGTAGAAAGCATCACCCTCTTTTCTGGAGGTATCTCCAAATGCTCAATAATCATCATCATGGCTTCTTTCCATGACTATGTAGCCTGGGGTCCTCCATCTCTTGAGAAAGTGAGAGGATGCTGCTATTGAAAGACCCGCATCAAATAAACCATCGATGTGGTAGAAGGCGGTGCTCCCTA
Source organism: Viscum album (assembly GCA_963277665.1). Lineage (NCBI taxonomy): Eukaryota > Viridiplantae > Streptophyta > Magnoliopsida > Santalales > Viscaceae > Viscum > Viscum album. Next base: position 65,541,392 of record OY728127.1, on the reverse strand, counting down.
AAAGGTCTACATTATCCTCAAAAAGACCTCTGTGAACTATGCATCAGCACCTATGTCAGGTACGAAGACTGGTTCCAGGGCTGGCACAACTGGAGAGTCTGCAGGTAGTGCCTGATTAGCCATGTTTGGTGTCTGATCACCGTCTGGAAACTGGCGCACAACCAGAGGACGTCACGGTGGCATGACTCTTCAAGGTCAAGCACACAATATAGATCAAGATTATCAAGGAATGAAAACAAGGAGTTTAAGAAGGGAACAGTATAAATAAAGCACTCATTTTTTACAAAACATGACTACACGGCGTGTACATTTTCTACACGACATGTTCCCTAAAGTCATTTACATGGGCGTGTACTCCTGCATAAACTGGTTGCGTAACACCCCAAACACATGGTGTATTGTCTAAACACATGGTGTGTACTTGAATCCTATTCCCCTACCCATATCCTTCTATAGGGTTAAGCCAGACGACTTTCCTAACACAAAACTACAAGGTATCTTCACGGTAGACACGGCGTGTACTAGACAAGCTTCACCTAGCATGTGTTGTTAGTGACACGACCTAACACACGGCTCACACTACACGGCCTGTTCCAGATCAACACAACATGTATGAAAAGGGATAACACTGACACATGTTTTCTGTGACATGGCTAGGTACCTGGGTCAGAATACACGGCGTGTTCAAGGTGGACATGGCGTGTACATGAAAGGTTAACACCAACCCGTGTTGTTCGCGTCACGGTCGGGTACCTGGGTCAGACTACACTGCGTGTTCAACGGGGACACAACATGTAGAGCTTAAGGTCTTATCCATCCATGTTGTTGGTTATGGGGGTGGACACAGGGTCGATAATACATGGTGTGTTTTTCTGGTACACGTCGTGTTTCCACCGGACCTTCCCCATCCTGTGTCTCTACCCACACGGCCTATGACACGGTCAGAGACTAGACAACATGTACATAAAGTACATATTGTGTACTTAAGAAAAAGAGTTTCTTCTCGAACAGAAGAACACATGGCATGTACTTAACACTACACGATGTTTATTCTGGGTTTTTCTGATCAGTAAGCCTCAGAAACTACTACGGAACCTCGAAAACACTGAAACGAACACTGAAAGTGCCAAATTCCATTCCTTGAGGCCCCATACTCCCCACGAATCAATGTATGGAATCCTATACTTGTTATTAAAAGTCAAACAGAGCAATGATCCACCAAATTACGGTCCATGATGGCCCATAACACCTCAAGAATCGAAGTTTGGCATCCATTAAAGAAAAACTTTACACAAAACAATACCCTATCAAACAACAAGTATTTTATCAAGGAAACTATCACAACAGCATGCATAGTTTGTACAACATCTATCAAAACAACATGAAATCACTAATGCATCCTAGATAGCATGGAAAAAATGCAGGACATGTGATTTCTTGAAAGTACCTATATAATGCATGAGATGGAGTACCCTTATCTCATCGGGTTGAAACAGAAATAGAACCTCAATAATATCAAAAACAAAAGCAAAAATCATGTGAATCACTCAAGGTGAAATCAAAATAACTATAATAATTGCAAAAGCATAAAAATTCAATTAACGAGTTTGATTAGATTTCCCTGTACACGGGTTAGCTACTCCCGAGCATAGATTATTACCAAGTACCTATTCCTTCTTATCCCTAGCTAAAGGCTCCAAACAGTAAATCAAGAGAAAATAATTCCTTTGATACCAATTTTTAATGTCCCAGTTCTGGAATCCACCTAGAGGTTCCCCGTACCCGGTTGGTCACATGGCCTCAAGCGCATTTCCCCGAACGCCAGATGCTGCTGACTAGAAGCGAGGGCCTTGGGTGTGATAGTGGGGAAACTATGCCCTCATTGGAAAGGTTCACAGTGGACTAAAAAAATACATACAATAGTGGAAGCAGTAAATATCCAACAACAGTAAACAGCGAAATACTAGAATAATAAAAAACTAGAGCACATATATATATAAATGATGCATGATACATATGTCTAGGAAAGAAGGAAAACAAGTCACAATTCTAGAAATACAAACAGTGCTAAACCAAAGTACAAAAAATAAAGATAAATAGCTCCTCATCATCACAAGCGTAAGCTTGGTCCCATGCTCCCCCGCTCCCCAGGATGTCTAGTACCTAAACTAGAAGGGCTCTTCCCTTGTCTATACCTGTAACAATATAATCTGTTTGGGCCCAAAAGCATGACCCAAACAAGGTGTGAGACTAAATCCTAGTAGGAAACCACCCAAAGATTGGTGCCTATCAGTCAGTGAATATATTGTAGGTAAAAGTATAGATAACAGTAAACAGGAATATACTCAACAGTAAACAATCCATAGTTTCAACATCTAGCAACAGCTAATCAAACAGCTAATCACAAACAGGTAACCCTCTGTGAAGTACTAATGGCCATCCCCTCTAGTCCTACATAACAAGTATAATCAACCCTATGGGTAGTTCACTCATCTTAACCCCTCTGGTTCAGTATATTAAGACTCTTTGAGGAAGCAATCACAGTCAATTCCCATTATATTTTAAGGTAGTCAGGATCTCTCTGAGGAAGCTCACACGGTCAATTCCTCTTATAGACCCAAGGTCAAGGACTCTCTAAGGATGATCACTCGATCAATTCCCCTTATAGCTCAGGTTGTTCATAGACTCTCTGATAAAGCACTCAACATCAATTACCCTTATAGTCTAACCTGTTCCAGAGTAAAAACAAAGTCTCTCTGACGAAGCTAACGCGGTCAATCCCCATATAGTCTATAGCAATCAAGGACTCTCTGAGTAAGCTCCCTTAGTAAATTTCCCTTATATCCCCAAGTGGTTCTAGTCTCTCTGAGGATGCTCACTCGGTCAATCCCCCTTATAGATAAAAGTGCTCAAAGACTCTCTGAGGAAGCTCACCTGGTCAATTCCCCTTATATTCTACTACATCAGGTTCTCATGGCCATGTGTAGGTCAATGAGCATAGTAGTGTAATATGTCCATGTAAACCTACAGAACTACTTGGATAAAGAGTCTATAGAATAACAAGCATGTCAGAATACAATCACTCTATCCTACAACAACAGGCATGGAAAAAAGGCAAGGCAGCCAAATTAGCTAAACTGGACCAAACGGTCGTAAACAATCCTTGGAAGGGAAAAACATCAAAATCATAGAAATCATCCCTATTCATATCCAAATTACCTCTACAGAAAAATACAAGCACGGGAGGAAATCAATAGGGATGAAATGGTAAGCACGGTATACCCCATTCAAGGGTATTGGTGGAATTCGTACATAATACTCAATGAATTTGAACAGAAAGGAACAAACCTCCATCCTCGGGGATAAGATATCGCTATATGTGAACCTTATAGCTTGAATCTCCTTAGAATGACGAAGATCTACAAAAATGTCAAAAATGTTCAACCCATGATATCTCACAAGAGATGAGATATCAGAAGATGATGCTCTAGGAGAAGAGAGAACTCATCAATGAGATTCCAACGCAACCAATAGTCTTCTATTTGGAGGGAAGATGAAGGATCAGGGGTTCGTTGAAGACCCATAGCCATACAGATTCTCTTGGATGAACGAGACCTAGAAGAAAGGTGTTTTGTCCGTCAGACGCGACCCTTGTGCGTTTAATGAAAAAAGATACACGGCGTGTACTTTTGGAGTACACGGTGTGTACTTGCCTTTACTATACTCCTCATTAGGTGGCCTCCATGTCACTCCCACATGTCCAGGAGTGTGGCTACTACACAGCCATCACATGGCCTCCTACGACAAGGCAGTACATGGCGTGTACTAAGAAAAATTCTAGAGTTCCCTCTTTTCTCAAAAAATGACCAGAAAAGTAAAAACATAAATGAAAAGAAGATCAGTTTTCTTAAAATTATCCACATATTAGTATAAGAATATAATACTTAAACAACAACTGAGTATGAGCAATTGATACTCTCATAACTCAAAAGAGTTTGATTTTTTGATGGTTGGGTTTGATATTAACAATTGAGGAAACAAAAATTGATAGTATATGGATATTATTTTTCATAAATGAAAGCCTTAAAGAAAAAATAATTGTGAAGTGATCTTTACTTAAAATGGTAATCAATATGAATTTTAAAAAATAACAGTAGTAATCTTACTACAGCACGATGTTTTAAATATATATGTCTCCAAAGTATAGCATCAAAGTTGATCATTCATTTCAATAGTACTATAAAAGATATTAACAATAATACCATCATATGGGATAATGTTATATGACACATAATTAGAAAATATAAACTAGTATAATATATAGAGCAGATAGCTTGATACGGTGTCCCATATCCAAGAAAATCACCTTATATAACACAGAAATTCAAATCTGAATTAACCAAGGATGTCATAAATTCCCATAAGAATAGGATTGATTTACTCTAACAAATATAGTTCTTTTAATCAATTATAACAAGCTCTAAATCAGTCTTTAAATCGTTCAAGATTATTTAATGAATTTCAGATAAAATCATAGTAATTAAACTCTACTGATGAATAGTCAAACGTAGGGTTTAACCGCGTATCATAGGGTGCCTATTCATAGTGTAGGGTTACATTGCATAGAATAGGGATAAATTTAATAGTATAGGGTTCTTTTGGTAGCAGATGGCTTCTTTTAATATTGTAGGGTTCATTTTATTGCATTTTGTATCGTAGGGTTCCTACCAATGTATGGTTCCTAAAACATATTTTCATCCGTATGTAACATAAGGAAAAAAAGTAACATGGGTATGAGAATCAATACATTAACCATTTCATAATAATATTCGAAAAATATCATTTATTTACCATACATTCATTTTTTGAAATTTATGGTATGAACAATGATTCAGGTTTCACCGTAGGGTTGATATTCGATATGTTTGTCATTCAACGAATGTAGGGTTACAGATTCATACATTTAATATATATCATAGGGATGATGTTCCATACATAATCTATTAAACATAGCATAGGTATCATGATCCATAAATTTAATATCCATCATAGGCATGATAATCCATATTTGAATTGTTTAGCATAGCGTAGGGATGATAATCCATATGTTCATTTACCACATGTAGGGTGTGAATAGTGTTTCCATAACACATCCAGTATCTTTGCATTCCATCAAAGATAAAAAATGATATAAATTCCTAAAACATATTTAGCACAACATTATTAGAAAACAAACTTGGTTATTTTTTAGCATTAAAATTGTCATAAATTACAAAGTATTATTGAGATAATACATGCCCAATAGAGATCCCTAAAAGAAAAAACATCAATTGAAACTATTAATATCATGAAATAAATTAAATTGATGATATAACTTGTCATATGAAATTATATACACCACACAACAAGGATAAGTGGTGAATATATAACATATCTCCTAGAAATAAAATTGAGATGAGAAAACCATTACCTTAAGTCTTGACTTTTTTGTACACATTAAAACCTCATGTATAATAAATATATGTTTATTATATGTAAATAATATAAACAAATTATTATATATCATACATATATGATTTCATTAGTACATTATATTACCATTTTATTAACAATTTCAAATTAATGTTACCTTTTCGGTAATAACTGCTTTGTTTATCATAAACATTTTCAATTGTTATTCTTAGTCCTCTTACTTAGATCATGATTTAATTATTTTTATAAAGTAAAACATGATATAAATCTCATATATATTTATTATATATTTATTTATAATAATCTATAAAATATATATATATATATATATAATTAAATACGTCGTTCATTGAGATGATAGATCATATATACGTGTGGGCGTTGTTTCTATTTTCTTGTAATATTTTTAAGGAGAGAAAAGTTAATGATATATATATATATATATATTATCATAAATTATAATTACTATTTCATATATATAAAAAATATTTATTAAAATCATCTTTAATACATTTTATTTAATGTTTGAATGAATTACATCACTTTGAGGAGGTGGTAGTCCACACATCCACAAACGAAGTTATCTTATTCCCACAAAATGGAAATCATGAATGTGTGTGTTATATATTAATTTAATATTCATAAATATATCATAAATATAATATATATAGTATCAAAATATTTTTTCCATCCTTATTCCGGAAATTGGAAGGTTCTAATGGAGAGAAAACGACATCGGTTTGTGAGGCTGTAATCCGCCGTACAAAAGAATAATTATTCTGTATCCCATTTGATGGAAGTGTGTGGGAGTGCAGGTCATTCACTTAAATTAAAAACATCCCAATATATTTTTCCTAACTAGGCAACTAAATTATAACATATTAATAATTAATTAAGGAGTGGATAATGAAATTTATCAAAAATTATTGTTGAAGGATGTTGCATAATCTTTAGGTAACTCCTTGGGTTTTCACCAAAGGGATTCCTTGGTTGTATTTATACCCAATGTGAGGCTTCTAGTTTGAAATTACAGAAGTTTAGAGATTATTTGAGTAGGAATTGGTTGATCCAAATGTATTGAGAGGAGTTTATAAGTGAGGGGTGCGGGGTGAGTGTGATTTTATAGTAGAGGAGGAGTGAAATCCTTAAAAATATAAAAAGGTAAACACTACTGGGAGTTTTCCCTAATGTAATTTGCAACCAATAATGGTTCACTATATATAAAAAGGATGATATGGTCGAAATATGTCCGTCCATTAGATTTTTGACATGTTTCTATATTATTATGTCCCTTAAGATAATGTTTAACCATTAAGTAAACACGTTTTTACCTTAATCGTTGTAATTAATTTTAATTAAATTGACTAATATTTTTCGTAAAAACACTTTCTAAAAAAATAAGAGTTAAAAATTAGTATGATTACAAATATGGAATAAATTTTTCCAATTCTTAAAAGTCGAAGTGGCATAAGGAAATTATTCTCATAGACGGGATGAGACAATGAGTATTTAAAATAAAAATGTTCAAAAGTTAGATATGTTTTTATATCTAATTTCAATGTTAAATTCATTAAAATAACCTAAATTGAATTAATAGATGAATAATTTTACTAAATATTCTCAAAAAATAAATAAAAATATAATTTTACCCTATAAATTAATTATATAAAAAGTTATTTTTCAATTATAAATTGGTATTTTCATTAATAATCAAAAATGAAACTTCCTAGAAAAATACCAAATATTATCCCAAATTAAACTTTTATATTCCTCATTCAAAAATGAAGTACAGTTTTTAAAATAAAAATTATAAAAGTGTCAAAATTTGTTTTAAGAAAAGATTACCATAAAAAAGAGGAAAACTGATTTTTTTAAAAAATATTTTTTATGCCTAAAATTGGATTTATTTTTTGTTTATGCCAATCAAACTTAATGGAATAATTTCAGATTTTTTCCCAGATTTATAATATATACATTTAATTATGATCTCTCACTAATAGTGATTAATCTTATTTATTAAGATAAAACTAAATTGTGGTCATAAAAATATTTTCTTTATAAAAACACATCCTTTATATTCAAATTGTGATTATTTTTATTTTAAAATATTTAACACCAAGGAACTGATTTTATAAACATGTGTAAACCATAGTGTAATAATTTAATTAATATTATTCATATCTTCTATTCCAATGTCTAGGTGATAACTATAAAATCATTTTAATAATTCTAGTAATAGTATATTATAGTTCAGTAGAAAATGGTCTTGAGTGTAACATTAGCTATAAAAAAAATCAGTATTGCGTAAAACATAATAAAAATATAGTGTTTCTTGTACAACAAGAGAATCTATAAGTTTCTTATAGTGAAATCTTAACACGGAATTTCTCAATCTAGACTTATTACTTTTGTATAAAAAATTTATATTTAGTGTTGTGTGAATTGAAAAATATCAAAAAGATAAAATTAATTTCAAAAAAAATTATTTATAGAATCCCAGGGAGTTATAACTATAGATCTGGACCTTATGATTTATGGGATCATCGACCAAAACTGTGTAATTTTTTAACTTTGAGAAAATGAAGAATAATTCCAAAGATACGACATCAAAAAGACTGGAAGATCGACGAGGATCCACTAAGATCGCAACCTAGTTTTCCTATCAGTTTATAGAGGAATACTACCTATAACCCTATCAAATATGTGGATAATGAAAAAAATACAACATCTAAATCTAGAATCAATATGAACTATTTGAAGACTAGGTAGTATTGTTTCTATTTTTTACCTAAATTAAAGCGTCTCTTATGTTGTGATTGAATGAAGATCTTTGGTGCTATCATTATTATCCTAATGACACTTTTGTGGGATAATTATTGGAATTAGAAATATTTAACCCTAGGATTGTAGAAAAAATAGACCCCAATCAATCCCAAGATTTGTTGTCGAAAATCAAAGATAAAATAATGAGTAATGTTGATTTATTGAACCAGGTTCCACAAATTACGGGTTCAGAAAATCATGGTAGATTTAGTTTTACAAGAAAAGACTGAGAATCATTGTTTAATTACTTTTTAGGTCTAATTGACTTGTTTTGGTGGCCAATTTTTCCCCAAATGCTCTTAATTCTTTTTTCAAGTTTAACACCCAACAAGTGTCTAAAAATTTACTAAAAAAATTGAAACTCTGCGTGTTGTGTTAAATCTAGTTCATGATATCACAGTTTCCTATTCAAACCAAATAATGTTAAACCTATATTCTATCATTTTTATTAACATGGAAATTATGGAAATTCATGAATGATAAATTTTTAGAATATATAGATTTTTTTTAATATTGGACAAGGGATGGTTCTAGATAGAAAAGTAATTAATGAGTTTTTGATAAATTCCAATGTCAGGAAGGATTGAGTAATTAAATGCATCCAAATATGTTGGGGAGGGAAATTTAATTCACTAATCATGGATTCTAAAGACTTTAATAAACTGAGAAATATCTTTAGGTTCTCGTCTCCTCGATCAGATCTGAAAAAACTACATATAAAAGGAATGATATTTCGGGGGGAAGTTTTCCTTAAATCACATGAAGAAGGAGAGGTGAATGGTCAAGATTCCACTTGGATGAATTATACTCGTATTTAATTTATGGAAATATATATATTTTTTCTTTAAAATAGATATGTCAGAAATCTATTTTTGGACATTCAGACCAACTTATATTTTTATTTTTCTCAGTCGTTCTCTCTCTTATTCATCTTCTCTCATCATTAATTATTCATTTTGTAAATAATTTCTGTGATTCATTTTCTCTCTTTATGTTTGATCTAATACCTCTAGAAATGGAAGGATAATTTGTAGAGATAATTATAGAAGGTAAATATTGAATCTTTCTAGGGACAAAATATCTTTTGGATTATCACATTCTTCTTCAATTTTGGTAAATTATGAATTTTATGTGATGAGACCCGACAACAAATTCAATATACATAGAGGTTTGATAATCTATTATTATATATACTCATTTTTTCACTTCTTATACAAGATTATTAATAGATAATATAAGGATATATTGTGATATTTTTTTATCTTGAGATGATGACATTTTAACAGAATAATGTTTGTGATAATGTGATTTGAACATGGGATTCATTAAATAATTAGAAGAGAAATCAAGTGTAGGAAGACATTTGTGCATGATTCTTCAATATTTAATGGAGAGATATGTGTTTTTTAGAAAAATTTAACACACATACAGTGAGGTTTAGTTCTTTTTCTTTAAATAATTAGGTTATCGATAGGTAGTATAGAGGTCAAATATTCTGGAAGAAGTTATGTTCTCACATAATTTTCTTTTCATATTAGTCTTCACATTTATATTCTATATTTACACAATTTTAACTGTATTTTCTTCTAAATTATCAATATTTCAGGTTTTCTTTTATAAAATTCAATGTAGACAAAAACCCCACAATATTTTAGAAAATTCATTATGATAAACACACAGCTTCCTTCAGACCGACCTATGGGTTTCCCATTACACTATAAATAGAGACCCTATACTTTTACATACATAATTAAACCATTTTTATCATAATTAAACATCAAATTACAATCCAATAATTATAAATTTTATTGACTTGGAAGACTAGGTATATAAAACTGAAAATATTGGATTAAAAAAACATTTCTTTATTTATAATTAATTATTAGATCATAACTTTTTTTGAGCTATTAAAATCTTATTGGATAACTGATGGATAAAATTAACAAAGGAATGATCCAAAATACTATTAAGGTGATAAAAAATAAAATAAAGATTAGCACATGGGTTAGAAGGAAAAACATAATGATATAAAAAGGCATGGAACATGATTAAACATAGATGAGCACGAGTCATGGGTAACCACCATGTCTGTTGAAATTAGAGCATGAGTCAAGTATAACCACTAAGACCATTGCACAAAACATCTCATTAGACTAAACATTACCCAATGAATTGGTGCACTATATAGGTACGCCAATAATAAAATTTCCCTTAATATGTGTTCTATATTATAATTCATACATAAGGAATCAAATATAAACATAATGGTTTCATAGAGTAAGAATTGGGTGTTATAATCTTGTCAAAAAAGTATAACATACGGGAATATCATAGTGGTGTCGATGAAAGAAATGATTTAAATAATATATGGTTATTAATAAGGGAAAATAGTCATAAATCTTGATAAGTGATTTCAAACAGAAGTAAATACATGTAAAAGTGGTGTTTAAGAAACTTTTTAAATAAAACATTTTTGTGCGGTTTAATGAAAATATTAAAGAGCAATTTAAGTATACAAGGGCATAATCTTATATATAAAAAAGCAGTGAAAGAGGAATTTTTTGATAATAAAATGAGTTATTTTAGAAAAATAACGGTGTCTTAAAACATATTAGGGAGTTCACATGAAGTTGGGTAATAATTTGGGAAGTTCCCTTAAATTGGTTTTTCTTATCAGGGTGAATTGAGTGGGGAACCTTTTAAAAACATGTATGCCCATGAAGAGAAAGATTAATGGATCTTGAAGCATGATTTTCAAACCTATAATAATAATTTGGAAGTTTTACATGGCAACAAAATAGAATTGAACTTTAGTAAAAAGAGGGGAAGAGTAACCTGAATGAATAATGGTGGTTCGGGTAGAATCCCTTACCTTAAGTCTGAAATTTCTCTTTAGTTGATATTAATGTCTTGGATGAAAAAATTAGATTAATTAATTAAAAATTTTAAAAACATTTACACATTTAATTTACTTATTATAACTTTATTACGTCCATTTATTTCCTTTTTAATGGGTTAATAGGATCAATTTTATCGTTAGCAGCGTTGGTTTCCTTGGTTTTCATGATCGGTTTACTTGTATACATGTACAAAAGGTTTTATAAAGTAGGGTTATTTATCCCCCAATTGAAATTATATGTTATTAATGATCCTGAAAGCTTAAATTGGACTTATAAATCATTATTTATGGCATGAGTATGAATCATTAGATAAACAATTAATGATAATTGTTTGGGATTATTTTGGAGGTTTTCAACCATAATAAACTCATTTGGTTTAAAAATTAATATAATGTATAAAAAATTATTCCATAACATTACATTTGATATAATAAATATATTATAATCTGGTTCAACTATAAGATTTCTTTCATGAACAGCCTTGAATATGGTAATGTAAATTTAAAAATTCTTCTTCCTTGATGAGATAAATTAACACATCACAGATGATGTTTTTCTTCTATATAAAAGGAGAGGTAAAAAGAAATGATGATGAACTATTAAATTTTCATAAAAATATTCCATTATATTTAAGTTACAAGAGTTATCATAGTATTTTTATAATGGGATGAGATGATATAGAAAAGGAACTTGAAAATTAAATTAAAATAAGTGGAAGAGGGTTTTACCTCTTGGTACCTTCTTCTTGAGATCATCCTTAGGGGATTGGTTTTGGTATTTTGTAATGACTAAAATCCCATAGATGTGGGTAAGGGTATTGATATGATACTATAGTGTAATTTGGACAAGTATCAATGCTTGAGAGGTGTGAGGGGAATGGGTTCTGAAGGGTGGTATTTATAGTGGAGTAGTGGGGTGTTTTCTCATTATTTTATTTAATAGTTTATTATTTTGATCAATATAAGAAATAGTGTTGATTATTCAGACTAAATATAATAATATGATCATGTGAATTTGAATAAATTGTTCTCAAATCATCCATTACTCAATGAATATTGTAATTAACTTATAATGTATATATGCTTAAAATTGTTGTATTTTACTATTGACAAAAAATTAAAGTATTTCAAAAAAATCCCAAAAAATCACTCTATCCAATTTTTGACATGTATAATTCAAAAATAAACTCCATTTTATAAGAATATTTTTCTCAATAAAATAAATATAAATTTTAATTAAAATCTCACTTTACGTGGAAAATAGAAATTTGAAAATTAATACTTCTTTTATAACACTTTGTAAAATTAACTAAGGTCTAATAAAATTATATCATAATAATAAGGAATAAAAATATTAATTTATGAATAAATTTTGTGAAAATAAATTTTCTTTTATATTATAAATGTTTTCATAATATTTTAATTAAAAATATGTTAATTACAAAAAACCAACACTTTATAATTTTTGAAATATTTATTTACTTATACTATGATATAATTTAATCATATTGTCACTTATAAGATAGATAAATTTTATTTTTACTTTAATTGGTGAGGTTTCTATTCAATTATCCAGTTTACTATTCATAAAGGGCACATTACTATTTCCATGGTCAATTTACTATTTCATCTGTATAGGTTTCTTAACTTCTATAAATGCTTCTTATTTTATTCATTAATCATTTATAATGCTTTTATTGTGTTCTATTTTTTTTATACATTATGAAATAATTATAAAAAATGTTAATTTCTTTAGATAAAGCTTTAGGTCGTTACATTCTTCCCCCCTTATGAAATTTCACCCTTGAAATTTTGTTTCACATTATAAATTGAAATCAAGTGCGGGTAATTCTATTTTATCACATTCTCTGGTTCCCATGTTGCCTCTTCGTACATATAGTTCCACCAATGTCCTTGGACTAGGTGAACAGTATTGTTGCATAGAAATTTATCTCTACGATCCACGATCATTATGGGCTACTTCTCATAAGAGATCATTCTCCAACTATACCACCTCTAAAGTGAGTACATGTGAATGATCTAGTATGTACCTTCTTAAGAGGTATATGTGGTATATCCTTTGTATATGAGACATGGTTAGTGGAAGTGTCAATCGATAGTCCACTACTCTCACGCAATCAAGGATCTTGAAGGGGCTAATGTACCTGTAACTTAACATCCCTTTCTTCCTGAATATCATTATCTTCTTCCATGGAGATGTATAGAGGAGTATCATATCTCCAACCTTAAACTTCAGGTATCATAAATGATTGTATGCAAAGATATTTTTTTGACATTGGACTACCTTGATATGAGGTTGAATGATTTCCATGTTATCCACCATTTCTTCGACCATATTTGGTCCTAGAATCTTACTTTCGCCAAATTTATCCCAACATGTCATTGTTCTACACATTTTCCCATAAAGACCATTATATAGAGCCATTTAGATGCTGAAGTGGAAACTATTGTTGCAGTATAATTTGATTAGTGGGATTTGTTGGTCCCATATTCATTTTTAGTCTATATAACATGCCCTCAACAAGTCTTTGAATGTCTAAATAGCCCTATAATTTTTCCCCAGTTTGAGGATGATATGTCATATTGAAGTTCAGTTAGTGCTCTTGGCATGATGGATAATTTCCCAAAACGCAAAGGTGAATCTAGAATCTTGTTTGGATTCAACAGATAGTGGTAGTCCACGCATATGTTCCACTTCTTTGATTTATATCCATGTAATTTGATTTGGTGAGAAGTCCTCTTGAATTTTGATAAAGTGAGATGTGTTTGTTTTATGATCCACAATAACCCGTATAGCACTGTTTTCTCTAAATGTCTTTGTAAGTCTAGTGATAATGTCCATGGTGATGGTTTCCCATTTCCATGTTGGTATGGGTAATGGTTTCACCATCCTTCAGACGTTTTCCATTCATCCTTCCTTGGAGGACATAACAGGAACTTTGATGTATATTCTAGGATCTCCTTATTCATATTGCCCCTCCAAAAGTTCTCATGGAGATCTTGATACGTCCTTGTACTCCTGGGGTGAATAAAGAAGGTCATTCTCTGTGAATCATTCAAAATATATTTCTTTATATCTGTATTGGATGGTACATATAGTTGTGACCCAAATATTATGACTCAATCCTAATCGTTGTTGAACTTGTAGGAATTACCATTTTAGATAGATTTACACGTTTTCTGAATTTCCACATCATTTCTTGGAGTAGCCATTATTTTCTCCACAAGGGAAAGTTGAGTAATCATTTGAGAAAGGAATGATGATATTCCTCCCTTAATTATTCACATGTATATCCTTTTTAAGTTTAATAATATTGAGTCCTTATCAATTATCATCATTGATAAAGATATAGGATCCTTTCTATTTAGAGAATCTGCCACCTTATTTTCCTTACCATTATGGTAGTGGACCGAGTGGTCATAATATTTAATGAGCACTAACCAACTTCACTGGTTCATATTAAGCTCCTTCTATGTGAATATATATTTGAGACTCTTGTGATTTGTATATATCTAACACTTCTCCCTAGAGAGACAATTCCACGATAGTTTCCACATGACAATCAAAACCCCCCACTCCAGATCATGTGTAGGATAGTTTTGATAATTATTTTCAACATCCTTGATATATATGATATTAATAAATCATTTTTCATTGGTACACAGCCTAATACTTTTATTGAAGCATCACTATGCCCCACAAAGATTCTCCACTTTTTTGGACTGTGTGTACTAGCGCAATGATAAACCTTTTTTTTGAGCCCCTTAAACCATTCCTCACAATCTTGAGTCTGAAAAAACTTTACTCCCTTTTACATCAGCTTGGTTATTGGGATTTAAAATCATGGTAAGTTCTTCACAAATAGTCAGTAATACCCGACTAAACCAAGAAAAATATGGATATCCATTAAAGATGTTGGCATGGGCCGCTCTTTGATTGCCTCTATCTTAAAAGGGTCCACATATATGCCTTTGATAGTGATAAGATTATTTAACAGTGATACTTTCTCCATCCAGAACACACATTTACAGTACTTATCATATAGTTTCTCCATTCACAATGTCTTCGACGTAGTATTAAAATGCTCCACATGTTCCTTCATTCTCTTAGATTATATTATAAGATCATCGATAAAGACTACCACAAATTTGTGGAGGTAATCTCTAAAGACACTATTAATAAGATCCATGAGAATTTCTGGATAATTAGTGAGTCTAAAGGGAATCACTATGAACTCATAGGGTCTATACCTTGTTCAGAAGGTAGTCTTGGGAATATCTTTCTTCTTCCCCTTTAATTGGTGATATCCCGAATGAAGGTCCACCTTGGGTAAATAACTAGAACCAGTTATCTAGTTGAAAAATTCATCTATACATGGAATGGGATACTTTTTATTTATCATGATTTTATTAAATTCATGATAATTGATGCAGAGGCGCATTGATCCATCCCTATTTTGGATGAAGTGGACGAGCGCACCCCATGGTGAAGCACTTGAGCATATAAAACCTTTGTCCAGATTCTCCTATAACCGCTTCTTTATTTCTTCTATCTCAATGGTGGACATTCTATAAGGTGTCTTTGATATAGATAGAGATCTAGGAATAATCTCAAATAATAAATCAACCTCTCGGTCAGGCAGAAGATGAGGCAATTCTTTGGGGAAGACATCTGTGTATTCCTACATGATGGGCATATCATTGAGCATGATAATCTCATTTGTCTCAATCATTTGAGTGAGATATAATATATAATAAGAAAGAAATATCTACACTAGAGATGATTATTCTAAAATAAATTCAACTTTCTCCTTACACTTGTAATGAATTTTATGATTCTTTGGAATGTGAAGAGTGATCTCTCTTTCTCGATAGTTGATGTTGGATTTTTATAAAGGGAGACAATCCATGCCCAAAATATCATCAAACTCTACCATAGGGAGTATGAAAAGATTTTATGGGTAATTCAGTCCACAAAAATTAACTAGGGAGTAGTTATATACCTTATATGAATTAATTTCTCCATTAGTTATTCTCAAAGATAATTGAACCTCAAAATTTTGAGGTGGTGTTTCAATAGTTCTAATAAACTTAAAAGATATAAAGGAATGCATAGAAATTGAATCAAATAGTAAATTCAATATTCTTGAATGAATAACCATTATATCTATCACCACATTATTTTTTGGATCCATATAAACAGTACTGATTGCAAAATCCCTTCCATGTTTCCTTTGAGGTTTCTTTATTGCCTCTGAAAACCTTGGGATTAGGGAATTGGTTTGAAAAATTCCCATGTTCCTTGTAGTTAAAACAATTTATTATTGGATGAGTTTTTTTCTGAAACTTTTTTTCCTTATTCCACCTTTGTAGAATTATTCATATCCCTTTCGTAGTTCTAAACTATATACCTCATTCTTCCACATTTTAATAATTTTCTAGATTCCTTTAGACAGTTCACAAGATACATATTTCCACAATTTTTGACTTGTGGGTTATTTGGTATTATTTCCATCATCATATTTTTTATATACACCCATATAAGCTTCTATTTTATACATTTTTTCAATGGGACCATGAGACCATTAAGAGTCTCTGATCTCCATTATTTCCTTAAGGGAACAACAAAAAATATTCTCATAACTGTCAAAGTCTCGAATCGCCAATTCTTTTTGTATACTCTACTTCAGTCAACTAAATAAGTGATCAATCATGATTTTGGTGTTCATGACAAATCTGAATGAGTATATTTCAAGACTTTTAATGTTTTCATTATATGCCCCGATAGACTCGTCTTCCTTCAAATTAAGGATGAGGTACCCTCTTTCCATCTTGAGATGGAGGGTTCGGAGAAAATATTTACTAAAAAAACTCGTGAATTCCTCCCAATCCATGGAATCAATTTACATCTTGGAATTTTTATTTCTTATTAATTTCCACCACTGATCAGCTTCCTCATCAAAATATATACCACCAACACAACATTCTCTTCTTCTGAGCACTGGAGGATAGAAAATACCTTTTGAATGGATTTAATCTACTATTCTATGAGGAGGTGATCATAATCTAAACATGGGAGCCCTTTTCTATGTTAATTATTTGACATCAACTTTCTCTCTATTAGGATAAGGAGGGTGTTCCACACAAAATAAGTTATTATTCATAACATGATATTATTGAGAAAGTACTTTCATAAATTTTTGTGAAACTATTTCCATCATATTTGGCATATTGTTAAGAAAATCATCACATTTGCAATCAAATTTATTATTATCAAATGTTCTTCTATTTTCCTCCCTTAACTAAGAAAAAATGAAGTTCAATTAGGGGTATTGAGTACTTCAATAATAAGTATAAATGTGATAATGTAAACATAAAAGGATAAACTCTTAAAAGAAAAATATATTATAACTAATTATCCAATGGGTTTAAAACATGGTTATCCATGATCTTATTCCTAACATATATTATTATGTTATTTTTTCCCTTAATAATGGTTCACAATGAGATTATTAATTTACCAAATCATATCCCACAAGAGTTTCAAACTATGTGTGTAGTAAGGCCCCTTTTTATGTGATAGGTTACCATGAGTCAGGACTATAATTCCTTGTCAAATTTATTACTTCTGTGTACATCAATTACAAAACTACATCCACTTGTAGTATCTAGAAATGAATGTATTTTCTTGAAAAAAAACATACTATATACTAACCAAAATTTAGGGATGTTTTCACATAATTAATATTATCCCTAGGGTTCTGACTAAAGTGATCTATTACTAGTCTTTAGAAATAACTAATATTTTCCTATGAAATGAACTATAGAGAACCTATACTTTTACACATATCATTAGATGATTTTTAGAATAATTAAACATCAAATTACAAGCTAATGATCCTAAAGTCCAGTGTCTTGTAATACTGGGTACATAAAACTAAAAATATGGGACGAAATAAAACATTTCTTATTTATCATACATTATGATATCCTAAATACCTTTAATCTCTTATATACTTATTGGATAACCTGGGGATAACATGAACAATGAGATAATCTAAGAAGCCTAGTAAGGGAATAAACATTAAAATAATGCTTAGCACATGGGTTGGAAGGCATAACCTAATGATATAAAAAGTCATGGAACATGATTATAAATAATGAATCATAAAATGGGATCATAAAATCATGGATTCATAGTAATGTGGAAGAAACATAAAAAATTACTTTTGTACAATTCAAGTATCGTTGTACATAGAGGTCACGATTCAATTCTAACCACGAAGATTATTATACATAGAGAATGTGTCAAGGATAACCACCAGAACCTTTGCACATAACGTCTCATGAGACTAAACATTACCCAATGCATTGGAACACTATCTAATTGAACCCATCATAACATGTTCGTGAATATGAGTTTCACATAAAGATTCATATATAAGAAATCAAGCATAAATAGAAGGGTTACCCATGGTTTGAATTGGGTATTGTAATCTTGTAAAAAACTAAAACATAAGGGAATATCACAATGGCTTCTATAAAAGAAAGGATTTAAATAATACATGTAAATTAATAAGGAAACATAGGTATATATCATGATAATTTATTTCAAACTTATATGAATACATATGAAAATGTCATTTAAAGAACTTTTGAAATAAAATATTTTAGTAAGGTTTAAGGAAAATATTAAAGATCATTTTAAGCAGAAAAGGGAATAAACATTTATATAAAACAATAAGTAAACCAGGAATGGTTTCATAATAAAATTAGTGATTTTATATAAATAATTGGGCTAAATATATATTATAGATTGAAATTCATGTTGGGTAATAATTTGAGAACTTCCCTTAAATCAGGCTTGCTCATCTAGAAGAATTGAGATGGGAAACTGTTAAAATCATGTATCTCCTAGAAAATAATGATCAATGGATCTTGATACATGATTTTGGAACATATGAAAATCATTTATAATATGTACATAACATGAGAATAAAATTTAATTTGGTTAAAAATAGAAGAAGTGTATCACGAAATAATAATGTCGGTTCGGGTAGAAACCCTTATATTGAGTTTTATGTTGTTATTCACTTGATCTTAATGATCGGGATAAAAAAATTAGATTCATTAATTAATAATTATAGAACCCTGTATGAAATTATTTTATTTACAATAACCTTATTTATTTCATTTATGGCCTTTTTGATGGAATAAGAGGTCTGATTTCGTCGTTTAGGATCATTGGATTCCATGGTTTTTGTGAACGATTTACTTGTATAAATATACAAAATGTTATATAAAGTTGGGTTAATTATACATTTATAAACATAGTTTTTTAATGATCTTTCATAAGTTTAATTGTTCTTATACATCATATATTTTTATATCATGAACATAAATCATTAGAAAAATTGTTAATGATACTTGTTTGGGTTTATTTTGTTGGTTTACGATCACAATGAACTCGTTTTGTTTAATAATTATTATCATGTGAATAAAATGATTCTAGACCATTAAATAAGATATAATTCATATATTATAGTCTGATTCAACCATAAAAATGGTTTCATGATGATTCTTGAAGATGGTAATGGAAATTGAAAACGTCATTGTCCATGAATGTGATAAATTAACACATCACATATGATGTCTTTTTTTTTTATAAAAGTGGGGGGAAATAGAGATGATGATGAATTATTACATTAGCATAAAAAAATTTCATTATATATAAGGTACTGTATTTATCACACCATTTGGATGAGGGGATCTTAGGAGAGAAAAATTAAAAAAAAACTTGAAAAAGAAATTAAAATAAATGGAATATAGTTTTACCTCTTGATTCCTTCTTCTTGAGAACATCCTTAGGGGATTGGTTTTGGTATTTCTACTAGGGAAAAATGATAATTTACATGGGTAAGGGTCCTGAGAGGTTATTTGAGTAGAATTTGGACAAGACTCAAGGCTTGAGAGGTGTGGGGAGAATAGGTTGTGAGGGGAGGTATATATAGTGGAGGAGAGGGGTATTTTCTCATTATTTAATTCGTTAGATTATTATTTTTCTCAAGGTAATAAATAGTGTTGATTGTTGAGACTAAATACAATAATTATATCTTGTAGAAATAAAATATGAAAATAATTTTCTAGATATGATAAATATATTTTTTATCTAAAATCATCATTTACTTGAAAAATAAAAATTAAAAAATTAAAACATCTTTTATAAGACTCTAAAAAATTAATTAAGGTCTTATAAAATTAAGTCACAATCATAAGGAATAATAATATTAATTTTTGAATACATTTTATGAAAATAAATTTTGATTTAAATTATTTAATTAGTCGTAAAAATGTAATTAAATATTTTGGACTTACATATATACAAACATTTAATTAATAATTTTTAAAATATTTATTTACTTATATTATTATATCGTATTGTCACTTATAAGATTTATAAATTTTATTTATACATTAATTGGTCATGCTACTATTCAATTGGTAAATTTACTATATATAAGGGTCTTATCACTATTCTAATTTTCAATGTACAATTTCATCAGTAAAGGAACCTTAACTTCTAGAAATACTTATTATTTCATTCATTCATCGTTTATAAATCTTGTATTGTGTTCTATTTGTGTTTATACCATATGACATAATTATAAGTGGGGAACTTCTTTAGATAAATATTTTGGTTGTTGCATTATATCTAGGGAAAATATAAATGTATCTTTGATTGTTAAAATGATAGGTTAAAATAAAATAATCCCCCAAAACCTTTTCTAACCTCTCTAATCTCTAACTTTTACCAAAATATTATGTGTATGAATTTTGGGTCACACTATAGTTTTTTTGGGATTTCCCTCATCTTATTTTTTATTTCATTGGGCTCCATTTTATTGGGGATCTCCTCCTGTGGAAATTTTGACCAATATCTTATCATTCTTCCATTGAAAGTTTTAATAGAAGCGGTTTTATACTATATTGGTAGGGTATATCATCCAATTGAGGATTCCTTCTCCATTTAATATACACCGATAATTTTTCATCTCTTAGTGGTCAGATCTCATGTTCATTGTGGTGTGGTGCGTGTGATTCTTGAGGTATGTGCTGATCTATCTTCTTCATTAACATTATTCTTATGTAAAAATAATTATCAGTTATTGGAATATTTTTAATTATCCCAAAATTATTTTTACATTCCCTTTTCTTCTTGTGTGTGGATCCCATTGTGGGTGTTTTGTGAAAAGGGTTTTAGATAGGTGTTTCAATATCTAGATTATTTTTTATTAACTATTTATGATTTTGGTTTTATTAATATTTTTCTAAATGTGTTTTCAAATGATAATTAGAAAGAATACTGAATGGTTTGATTGGATTATGTACTGGTTTTTTAATAATAGTTATTTCCTGACTTTTTGTTAGATAAAGTTGGTTGTCAACACATTGTAATATGGTTTTTGAAAAGAATTTTGATTTCATGGTTTTGGATGAAAAATGTTTACTAGAATTGTATAGTATAATGTGATAAAAACTTTTTAAATTATTTTATAAATTTATCACATGGAAGCCTTCAGTACCTATGTGGAGGGTTTAGTATTGGGTCTTACCACATAATACAACATGGAGTTATCTTAATGGGTTATTCCTATATTCTTAGATCATAGATCCATTAGATCTAGGAACATGATATTTATGTCTTAGGGGTGTTACTCATAGGGTAATCAATTTTCATAATGTATAATTGTTCTAGGGAATATATATTGTTTTTACCAGTCATTATAGTTAATTAGGGGTATGAATGAATTATTTTTTCAGACCCACATTATCCTTGGGGCGATATCTATTGTAATTGACATGAATTATAACTACCCATAATTTTCATACAAAGATATTACTCCAAAATATAATAATATTCATTAAAAACATAACAAAACCATGCCTAGACTATATAGGTTTACTGGCTTTAAAAAATGAGATACATAATCAACCAGTTCATAAGACATCTATATATTCTCCCACATATTCATTCATAACTATATCCATTTTTACAAATCTTACTTAAAATCCTTTTTGAAAAACTAGGGGGGAACCATTAGAAAGTGTGAGATCAGATGATCAGTAAGGGTAAAAAATAGAGATATTAATCATATCATTATCATAACACATAATAAGATAACATTTTAAAATATTATCATGAATATGAATGATCATGATATCATGTCATGGGATAAATCAAAAAAATTCATAATGATTCAATGAATATATTACCAAAATTCATAAACTAAGACATAGAATTTTCGGAATACACGTATGCATAGAAAATCATTTCATATTATTAAAGTATTATTTCCAAGGCCATAATATAGAAAATTGTCCATTACTATACTGAGTTCACTCCTCATTCAATCCCTTTATTATTGAACTGGAATTTACATCCCATTCCGGTCCTATATTACTAAACCAAGCTCATTACCCATTTCATACCTACCTATATCATTAGATATAAATCATTACCCATTATTTTTAGGGAGATATTGGTCTCATTGATCTCATAATGAAATAATTCTTACATTTTCTATAAAAACACAATCCATTCATTATAGCAAAACTTAAGGAATAAAATGGGTTTCTTAAGCAACATTCCATCATAACATAATCTATGTAAAACAAATATGTTTAATAAATAGAATTACATAATAAAAATAATAAAACCATTTTAATAATAGGGATAATATACTTCAAATAAAACCCTATTAAGGAATTTCATACTAGACGAAAGATAATTTTGATTGAACACTAGAAATTAATTCTTGAGGAAAATATTATTTCTTATTAAAAAATGTTTTATTTTCTCAAAATTCAATGTAAATTTAAAATAAACTACTTTCAATGAAAATAAACAATAATTATTGTAATGAAATATTTATCTAAATAAGGAATTATGAAAAACTAAAAATTAGTTCATGTCATATAAGTTAACAGAAAAAATTATTCTCGTAATTTTTTCTAATAAGACAAAAAGTACCTCATATCAAAAATGACAAATGATTTTTTTTAATACCATTTACTTAAATTTAACAATTTATAAAATTTAACTTTAAAGAAAATATAAGAATAAAAATAATATTTTGGAATAAATATTTATGAAACATGGACATTGACGATAAATATACCTGATTAAATTCTTACGTATAAACAATCTCGGATGATAATTAGATTGGTAAAGTATACCTTAACTTAGATCTGATATCCTTTGTATGTATCGAAATATAATTTATAATGATTTTTATAATTTCCTTGACTTATTCCATAATCATATTGATTTTTATGATATCATATATAATTTTATTAGCATTTTTTTCTCAATAACATTTCATTATTAATCATTATACAAGTATTAACAACTTCATTTTATTATGTATTTTTGTCAAATAAGGCCTGGTTATCCTTCTTATAATATAGTTATATCATATAAAAATGATATTAATATAATATATGTCATATTTATTTATTCTATACAGTTATATAATCATTCTTTAATAAATATCCTGTAGAATGAATCACATCGCATTGTGCTGACGGTAGGTCATACGTAATCAAAAGCAACGATTTTATTCCCATAATTGTGAAGTTCTATGGTAACTGATAGTATATATTATTTCTAGAAACCATATCATGTTATAATTATCATATATACTTATTGTTTCCACAATTACACCCATCCAAGTAAGTTGGTGGTGAAAAACTTATTACACCATAGTGTGGAGAAGGTAAGTCGTATATACGCATGTGTTGTAATTTCATTTATCGTAAGATGAATATAAGGGGAAATATGGTTTTCCAATAATCATAATAACATCTATATATAAAATTTATACTTAATGTATTAATTTATAATGAAAAAAATCAAGAAGAGGAAGTATAATAAGAAATAAATTTGAAGGAATCAGTATAGGAGATTACTTCTTCTTTGATGAGTTCGGTCTATATCTCCTCTTAAAGCACTTGAGTTGGTATTTGGAGAGGAATAAAATCTCTATAATGTGACTGGGTAATTTTATAAGGGTAATGGGTAGGGGATAAAAGATATTTAAGGATCAATGTGAAGTGAAGATGTGAGGGAGGAGGTGGCTATTTATAATTGAGTTTAGGGGCATTTTTTATAATCTTAAAAAAATTAAAATTATAATAAAATGAAATCCAATTAAAAAAATACAAAATTTATTATTTTATAATATAATAAGAGATAGGGTTTTAATCTTATAAACTGGTAAATTTTATACATGCTTTTATATCAATTTATACCTTATCATTTTAATTAACCCTTAGTTTTTCTATTTTAATTAATCTAAGGTAACAAATGTTTCAATAATAAAATAGTGTAGTTTTTAAAAATTTTCTATCAATTAGACCATAAATTAAAATTTCAGATTATTTTAGACCATATAATAATTTATTTTATTTTTAAAAATATTTTATGATTTTTAAATAATTAAATAAAACATTACTTGGATAAATAAACAATAGTGTCAATTTTGACACTATTGAATTCATTGATTATTAAAAATATAAAGATAAAAATTTAACCTAAAAAAATATTTTAATATTTTCCTAATAGGTAAATATCATCTAGAAAAATTGTTGGATATATTGTGTATCCCAAATTATATTTATTTTAAAATATTTAATAACATTTACTTTTTACCTCCATTAATAAAATAATTACATCACCAGTTCAGTGTAGTTACATAGAATACATGTTTTTTGAATATAATTTAAAAATAAAATACTATTATGAAGATAAATCCTCTATATTTTATAATAATATTTATATTCGATTATATATTTTGGGAAAACATACATTAAAAATAATATATTTACTAAAACATGAATGCGAGAAATTTAACATCGCTTTAAATAAAATACTATAATTATCATAATCAATTCTATACAGATCCAAATGGTCAATAACTAGACTATTGGGTGATTGTGGAATAGATAAAATCTACCAATAATATTTATTATTGTGTTTTGGTCTCTTGATGGTTATTATCATTTTAATAACACTTATTTTATTGTTTTTTTTCAAATAAATAATTTATACCTCATCAATGTATAAGTATTTAAGGTAACTATTTATTTCCTAAAAATTATATATAAATTACTATGATAAAGTAATAAAATTATATTTAAAATTATTATTTATATTTGAATGTATCTTCTAAATATCCCTATATAAAAAATGATATACTTATTAAAATTTAAATAAGACATATTTAACTTTTTTTTCAATAAAATAAATTAAACATACTAATCTCATCCATGTGTCTTTTAAAGGATACCATTTAGACTCAATCATGATTTATGTAGCATCAAACTCAACCAATGATATTATGAAAATCGTTGGGTTAAATTTATTATATTATTTTTTACCATTAATTACCCCATTTACACTTTTACAGTATTAATAATTATTACCGAAGATAATATTCATAATTACCAAAAATAAAGAAAGATATTTACATTATTTGTACCAATTAATTAAAAATATGGTATCCATTTTTCAAAATTCAAAACACATTATTTGAAATAGTTAATTTAAAATTAATCTCATTATCAGAATGAGAAAACATGTTTTAAAAGTTAAAACATTGCAAAAGATTGAAATGTTTTGACATATAAATTCAATGTAAAATTAATTCTAATGAGATATATTATATTAATTGATTAAAATATAATCTTGAAATAAATTAAATCAATTCAATAATATAATTTTACCATATAAATTATTTTTAGGGAAAAACTTATTTTCAATTAAAATGTATTATATTCTTACTATTCATCAAAACATGAAAGTTATCCTAAAAACATCAAAAATTCTTCCAAATTAGATTTTTATATCCCACATACAAATAATAATTTAATTTTAATATATAAGAATTATTAATGTGTAAAAAATTAATTTATAATATATTCTCCATTAAAAGGCGGTAAAATTACCCTATTGAAAAACATAGGTTTTTATATATAAAATGGGGTTTATTAATATACTATTACCAAAACATCTGTTTGATAAATATAAAAACTATTTTATTAAAAATATAAATTATATATTTCATTAATTTCATTTAAAACCTGTAATTAACATAATTTATTAATACAAAAGTACAAATATATCTTTTACATTTAATTGATTTATATTTTTCATAAATAATTGTTAGCCAATGAATTCCCTATACAATTTAATTTGTTATATTTATTTATGTTAAACTAATGGAAAAGTTTTCATGGTCATTTTATACTAATAGGGTCACTTGTTTCATTTAAACTCACGATTTTTTTCAATGCAAGCTATTGAAGAATTAAAATTATTAAAAGAAAATATTTCATAAAAACTTATGGGTTTTACATTATTCCCACCATAACCTAAATTTATCACTTAAAATTCATCACTTAGAAATTAACACTTGATCATACCTATGCCTAATAAAATCCTTACGTTACCATGTAGATTCTTCAAATTGGTGATTCCACCATAAAAATTTATCTAGGAGAGTGATCTTGTTTCATAGAACTTTTTCACTACGATCCAATATCTATATCAGTTTTTCTTCATAATAAATAACTTCCTCTAGCAGTTTTACTTCTGAGTTCAGTACATGTGTTGGATCTGGTATGTACTTTCTCAATAGAGATATGTAGAACATGTCATGAACTTGATAGAGATTCCCTGGAAGCTCCAATCTATAATCTACCTTCCCAACACGATCAATAATTTCAAAAGGACTGATATATGTGGGGATATGCTTTCCCTTCATTCCATATCCCATTACTCTCTTCCAGGGATATATTCATAGAAACACCTTATCAACCACTTCAAACTCTATGTATTTTCTTCGATTATCATCATAACTTTCTTTCAAGTCTAATCGGCTCTTATGGGTTGTTGAATATATTTTACCTATCCTACCATATCATCAACAACATTAGGTCCTAATAGCTTTATTTCCACAAGTTTAATTCTACACTTCTCTCCATATACGTATTCATAAGGACCCATCGAAATACTGGAGGGAAAGTTATTATTATAAAAAAATTCTACCAAATGTAGGTATTGATCCTAAACACCTTTGAAATCAATAGATAAATATCTCAAGCCGTATTCAGGATTTTGAATTTTCCTCTTATATTGACCATATATTTGTGGATGATAATAATTTCTAAAACAAGACTCATTTTCCATAGCCTGAAGAATACTTCTCTAGAACTTCTAGGTAAACCTAGGATCCCGATCATATATAATGGAAAGTGGTACTCTATGAAATCTTACCACTTTATTTACATATATACTATAAGGATGTTCAAGAGATAAGTTTTTTATAATAGAAATAAAGTGTGTTTCCTTTGAAATGCAATAAACTATAGCCAGTATGGAATTATGGCCTTTAGATATTTTGGGAAGTCCGGCGACAAAGTACATAGTAATGTTTCCCCATTTGCATTATGGTATGTGTAATGGTTATAACATCCCCTTAGAAATATATCTCTCAACCATAACTTTCTAAATAACTAAGCTAAAAGAGACATATTTAGAAACATCTCATTTCATTCCATCCCACTATAAATACTCTTTCAGGTCCATGTATAACTTTGTGTTTTTGGATGAATAGATAATTATGAACTACATGAATCTTCCCACAATACCTTCGTTAAATCTCGTATGGGAGGAATATAAGCACAGTTCCTGAACCATATTATTCTATCAAGATCGAGGTTGAATTCAGGAATATTTAGTTCTACATCGTCCTTCACAATATCCATAATCTTCATTTGTATAGATGGTTGAACATTCATTTATGAAAGATATGATTTAACTTATTCCTTTAAAATGTCAAGATTCATCCTTCATAAATTCATAAATATTGTATGTTTTGTAATCCTCATCATGCTTGGTCTAGTAAGGGTTTTTTTACTCAAATTGACTTCCAACTCCTTCTCTTTCCCAAGGTGGTAATATATTAAGTAGTCATGATCATTATTCAACTACAACCATCTTCTTTGACACATATTCAACTTATTTTCTGTCAAAATCTAATTTAAACTTTTATTATTAGTATAAATATCACACCTTTCCACATTAAGATAATTCCTCTATATATTTAATGAAAAAATTACCACATCTAAATCGAAATTGCGAGTTGAGTAATTTTGTCATGGATTTTCAATTGTCATGAGGAATAATCTATCACCATGTCGATTTTCATGAGAACACTTCCCAACCCCTCATTTGATGTATCATTGTATATCACAAACCTTTATCCACAACAAGGAAGTGTAATCCAAAGTGAATTGGCTAATCTTATTTTTAGCTCTTTGAATTTCTGTTCACATTCTACCATTAGCATGAACATAACTCCTTTCTCTGTAAATTTGTTCAATGGATTAGATAGTCATGAAAAGACATTCACAATATATCGATAATATCTTGATAAACTAAGAAAACATAAGATCTTAGTTAAACTGGTTGGTCTATCCTTATGTTCAATAACATCTGTTTTTACAGGATCCACAATATCCCCTCTATTAAGATTATATAAACAAAAAATTAAACTTTATTAATCTAAACATAACACTTGGAAAATGTTTTCTAAACCTTCTCTTTTCTCAGAATATTCAGTAGAATTCACAAGTTATCTTCAGGTTCTTACTTCCTCTTTGAATATACAAGAATATTGTCCATAAAGACTACTACAATCTGATCAAGATAGTCTCTAAAGACTCTATTTAATTGATCCATAAAGATAGTGGGGTAATTATAAATATGAAAATAAATCACTATAAATTCAAAGTTTCCATACCTTGTACAGAATGTCTTCATTAGTATATCCTCTTTCATGACAATTAATTGAGGATTACCTAAATAAAGATCTAACTTGGAAAATTTTTGAGCTTCACATAGTTGGTCGAATAAGTCATCAATGTGAGGAATAAGATATTTTTTCTTGATAGTGATCTTGCTATGTTCTTGAAAATCAACGTAGGGTTTTATTGAACAATCGTTCTTCATAACAGATAGTAGGTGCACCCCAAGGAGATGCAGAGGGGTGTATGAATTCCTTTTCAAGATTCTCTTATAGTTTTTTCTCAAATTCCAATAACTCAATTGGGGCTATTCAATAACGTTTCTTTGAAATGGGAATAGGTCTCGATATGAGTTCTATTGAAAAGTCAACTTCACAATTAGATGGAAGACCTAGGAATTCTTCCATAAAGACATCAAAAAACTCTTGTAAAGTAGGTGTATTCTTAATGTTTTGTTTCTCCCCAACCATTTGAGATAGATAACCTTTATTTATAGCAATCAAGACCCGTAACAAAGAATAAATTTCCACTATAATTTCATATCCATCCTTGCATTGATACATGATCATAGATTGATTCGAAATCTGAAATTGGACTTCCTTTCCTTGGAAATTGAATTGAAATCCATATAGAGGATGCCAACACATTACAAGAATCAGATAAAATTACACTAAAGGAAGGATCATAACAATTGTATGAAAAACATTCCCACAAACTTAAACTAGATAAGAATTATAAAGGTTTGATTTTACTATTTTTCCATTAGGATTTTTCATAGCTATCTCAACATCTAATTTTTGATGTAATATGACAATACTATTAGAAGATTATACAAAAATAAATGAGTGGGTGGATACAGAATCTAATAAAACATTTTATACCTTATAATGGATGGTAAGTGTATCTTTCACTACTTCATTATCGTACTCCACATCACCAATAGTGATCACATGTGACTTTCCCTTAACATTGGCCTCAAGAATTTTCTACCATCAATCATCATTGATAACCCTTGGATTAGGGAATTGGAAAGAATAATTCCCTATTTCCTTTCACTTGTACAATTGATGTGTGTGTGGTTTATTCAATGTAAAATTTTCTCTATTTGCATAATTGGATGTTTTTTTCCATCACATCAGTATTATACTATAGGATGAACATCTCCCCCACACTTAAAACATTTTCTAGTCCTTTTAAGATAATACCTTTCATTTTTCTTTCAAAACTTTGAGCATAAGGGAAATCTAATCTTCTTTTCAGTGTGGTCATTATATTTTCCAATGAATCCCATTTTATCTATTCTTATCAAACCCATAATACAAATGGGTTACTATAAAATCCATCTCATCCTTGAGATCACGTCCAATGATTTCATCGTAAATATTGAACTCCCTTATGGATAATTCCCTTTAAAGACTTGGTTTCAATCCACTAAAGAATCAACCAATTTTACTCTTAGGTTGGATAATGATTCTAAAATCATACCTTAAAAATATTGTAAAATTTTTTTTGTAGGTACCAATAGATTCATTATCCTTTCGCTTAATCTCGAAGAACTTATTCTCTATCTTTGGTCGAAGAAAATTAGGAAAGTATTTATTGAAAAATAATTTCATGTACTTTTCCCATTCTATAGATTAAATTTCATCTCTTTTACTCATATTATTAATAACATTATACCATTGATAATCTTCACCTTCCCAATGATAGATTTCCAAGATGAATTTATCATGCTCTAAACATTGGAGAGCTAAAAATCTCTTTTCCATGGTACTCATCCATTGTTTATCCATTAGTGGACCAAAAGACCCACTTAAAGAAGGTGGAAGCTACCTCATGAAGGACTCAAAATAATGTTGTTCCATATTTTTCTCGTTTGGATGTATTTCATGATTCATAGCTTGATAAATCTTTATGATCATAGTGACTTTAGTTTTTTATTCCATATCACATAAAGTTCAGTTTCTCAGAAGGAAAATCATTGCATTTCTCATCGCATTATGCATTAATGTAGTTCCTTTGGCTTCCATCCATTGACTAAAACAAAATATCATAATGTGAGACACCCTAATCACAATGGGAAAGCAAAATATTCAAGAACAGAATTTCAATTTATGACAATTTAGGGTTAATTATAGGTTATTCACGATCATTTATAAAACACTGGGATTGTAACATATACTTTGACATATCCATAGGGTTCTTATTAATGTTTTTTCATCCTGGATTCTAATTGT
Organism: Viscum album; assembly: GCA_963277665.1. Classification (NCBI taxonomy): domain Eukaryota; kingdom Viridiplantae; phylum Streptophyta; class Magnoliopsida; order Santalales; family Viscaceae; genus Viscum; species Viscum album. The sequence continues at coordinate 65,510,072 of OY728127.1, read as the reverse complement.
GAACTATACCTTTTCTCTAATACAAGCGATAACAACCCATATTTTACATACATAGATATTACAAAAATATTGAAGAATAATCATTACAAAACATACAAAATCTCACCATGAGTTTATAGGTTCGGTGTCTTTAGAAATTGGGAAACATAAAAAATAGTTCATAAGAAATCTATGTTGTCTCTAGCTTATTCTTTCATAATTAGACCACTTTTTCACATATCTTACCTAATACATATTTTCACAACCTGGGAGAAAATAAATATAAGAAAGAGATAACTAATATTATTAGTAAGGTTAAATAAGGTAGATATCAATCATATAATAATTGTAAGACATAACAACATAACATTTGAAAATCTTATCATATATATGATAGATCATGATATCATGTTAGGGGAAAATCATAAAAGTTCATAATGAATAATTGAACATGTTCCCAAAAGTCATAACATAAGACATGGAATTTTCAACATACATATAGGCATAAAAATCATTTTATATTAGTCAAGGATCATTTCCAATACTATCATAGTAGATTGAGTCCGTTATAGAACTACATTCACTCCTTATTCCATCCATGTATTATTGAACTAGGTTTACATAATGTTTCATCCCTATATTACTGAACCAAAATCATTTCAAAATCCATCCCTACCTATCTCTTGAGAAATAAATCTTTACCCAATGAATTGGAAGGAGATACATTTACCACCCATCTCATAATGAAATCATTATTACGGGTTTCATAAACACATAAATCATTCATCATAGCATAACCTAAAGAATAAAATATGTTTCATAAGCATCATTACATAATCCAGGTAAAAGATGTATTTACTAAATGTATTTATAGAATAATCATAATCAAACCAAAGGAATAATAGGGATATAATACATTAAACATGACCCTATTAAAAATTTCTATCTTAGAGGGAAAATAATTTTGATAGAACTCTGGAAATTAATTCTTGAAGAAAATATCCTTTCTTATTCAAAAGCATTTTCTTTTCTCAGAATTCGATGAAATTTTAAAATAAAATAGTTTCATTGAAAACATCCTAGAAATATTTTAAGTTAATATTGATGGAAATAAGGTGTTATGAAAATTTAAAAATTTGTTTATTCTGTATAAGTAAAAAAGGATCATCTCATACTGTTTTCAGATAAGTCAAAAATTACCTTGTATCAAAGAAGACAAAAGATTTATTTCATACCATTTATGAAAAATTAAAATATGGGTAAGATTTAGTATTTTATGATTTTTATATAATTTAATAATACAATATTTTGATAAAAAATTCAATAGTACCAATTTTGACACTATGAAATTCATTGATTATAAAAAAATATTAACAAAATAATTTAACATCAAAAATGTATTTTATTATATTAATAATAGGTTAATATAATCTATAAAAATATTAGGATATATTAATTGTCTCATTTTATATTTATTTTAATATTTTTAATAACATTTATTTATTATCTCTATTAATAACATAATTACTACATCAGTATTGTGTAATTATTTAATATACATATTTGTTTAATTAAAATTAAAAATAAAATAATATTATGAATTAAATCATCTATATTTTAGAGTAATTTTTATACTGGATTGTATCTTCTAGAAAATACTATATTAAAAATGTTATATTTATTAAAACATTAATGTGATAAATTTAATATCAATTTAAATAAAATATTTTATGTGTCATAATATTTTTCATATGGATCTGAATGGTCAATAACTGTACCATTGGATGATTTGTGTCAATATACATGATAAAAATTACATTTGGTCAAGTTATTTTATCTTTTAATGGTAATTAACATTTTGATAAAAATTATTTTCTTGAGTTTTCATGAGTTAAATAATTTCCCCATCATCAATGTATAAGCTTTTAAGGTAATTATTTATTGTTTAAAAATTAAAAATAAATTACCATGATAAATAAAAAAATTATCTTTAAAGTTCAACTTTATAGTCTAGTTTATATTTTGTACAACATTATATAAAAGATGAAATAGTTATTAAAATATGAGTATAATATATTTAACTCTTCTTTAAATGAAATAAATAAAATATCCTAATCTAATCAATGTGGCGTCCAAAGGATTAAATTTCTACCCAATAATGATTTAGGTAGAAAAAATGCGTCAAATAATATTAGAACAAGTGTTAGGTTAATTTTATAATATTATTGTTTACCCTTAATTATCTGATTTACCCTTTTAGAGTATTAATAAAAATTACCGAAGTCAATATTCATAATGCCCAAAAATAAAATAAATCTATTTACATAATTTGTAACTACTAATTCCAAATATATAATTTATTTTTAAAAATTTCGAAAACATAGAAGTTTTAGTAATTAATTTAAAATTAATATTATTTTAAGAATAAGAAAACATGTTTTAAAAGTTAAAGCATTGAAAAATATTGGAATGTTTTTACATCTAAATTCAATGAAAATTTAATTTTAATATAATAAATTATACTAACTAATAAAAATATATTATATTTATACATTAAAAACATTTAATTATATAATTTTACCATATAAATTATGTTGATGAAAAAAATTTGTTTCAATTAAAATCTAGTATATTTTAACTATTCATCAAAACTCCAAAGATATCATAAAAACATAAAAAATTCATTCAAAGTAAATTTTTTTATCCCACATCTATAGAATAAGTTTATGTTTTCATATTGAAATTATTAAGGTATCAAAATTTTAATTTAAAATTTTTTATCCATTAAAAGGCGGTAAAATTTCCCTTTTGAAAAATATAGATTTTTATACATGAAATAGAGTTTATTCATATCATATGACAACAATATATATCGGATTAATATCAAAAATATTATATTAAATAAATAAAATATATATTTCATTAATTTCACTTAATAATTGTAATTAACTCTATTTATTAATACAAAAATGTAATTATTTCCTTTATACTTAATTGATTTATATTTTTCATAAATAATTAGAAGCTAATGAATTCTATATAAATTTATATAAGTTAGTGATATTTATTCTCACTAACTTAACGACTACATTACAATGGTCATTTAATACTAATAGAATCTCAAAATTCATTTAAACTCATGATTACAGGCCATGTAAGCTATTGAAGAATTAAAATTATTTAAAGAAAATATTCTATAAAAGCATTTGGATGTTACATGAATTTATAGGATTTGATATTACATAATTCATGCATTGATAAATGTAAATTTATTATGTGAAATATTCTTTGAAACTGTGTTATATAGCATTTCATTATAACTATAAAGGAGAACTAATTTACTATTATTAAAAAATATGAATGAAAATTTATTATAACTGCATGTTTTATTTCAAATTGAGTATATTGGAATTACTTGGTATATGTTTTTTATGGAACGCATGGGTAGGTTCTTAGTGAGACTATTTAGTTCACACCCTTCAATCTCTATTAGGTGTGTGTAGACTGAGTTTTTTCCGACCCGGGAAATGGAGAGGCACCATAGTGAGGTGGTGAGTTTTTTCTTAGTTGGGTTTGGGTGGCTAGTGGTTAGGCAGTGTGAAATTTCTCCCACATCACTTGGTATAGATGTCGGTAGTATCTGTTGTCTTTTTATGGTTGTTTTGGTACTTTTTTAAATTTTTATCATGTAACTCTTATTTTTATCTATATCAATGGAAATTTTTTTATAGAATGTCTATTTTTTATTTTCATTATATATTTATGTAATTTTTATTGTCACGGTATAATTAAATAATTCCCTATGGTTTTTGTGGTTTTTGAACTTTCTAATCATCAACCCATAGCGATTGAGAATGCACTTATTTTCTTGTCAAAAACAGGCCTAGAGCCTAGTTAGATTGGTTTTCTAGTCGGAGTTATGACAGAACATGGATATAGATGTGTATTAGATACATTAAAAATATTGAGGATGAGCATGATGTTGATTATCTATGTTCAAAAGATTTAGTGAGAATAGGATGAAGATTTTCTATATTTTCATGATTTGTAATACATTGTAGATTAGCTACAACCCCAGTATTGAGTATAAACCATATGTATAATATGATGAAAATGATTTGGATTAGCTATTTTTACAATATTATGTATAACATATGATATTAGAAATGTTCATAAAGCAATTATTTCCTCTTCTTATGCATATTCCATAATTCTATATTATATGATTATATAATTCTCCACATATCATGACTATTATCTAATGTTTCCAAAATATTATGTCGTGGTATATGTTTTTTCATTTCAGATTACATGTCCTTCTATCATTACCTCTGGATAAATCTTATTTTTAATTTTTTTAACAATATATTTATCCCCAACTAATTATTTCAAATGATCTCATGATCCTGCATAAAACATGGAGTAACCCTTAACCTTCTCATAGAGTCAGTTCTAAGAGATAAGGAGACACATATGGATCAAGTAATACATAGACAACTCCCTACTGGGATATTCAAGATAGGGTCATAGTCTTATTCACATGTATAAGTTGTCTGTTTCATTTTAGAGATTAACCACATTTATTTTTTTTAAATCATTTATTTAAATCCCTTTAAATGGTTGAATTGGGTGGATCAACAATTCCAATTTATAAAGGCTCATACACTTTATAAATTGAAATGTTTCATCCACTTAATCTTAACCATAACATGTTCCTTCCCATGAGACAGATGGTCCATGGATAAATGTGGTATAACTGACTACTTAAGGTGTCTACACTAACCTATGCAGGAGAACACTATTAGGTTAAGGAAGAGACTTTAATTGTCAGCTATATTTTTTAGTCCTACAAGGAAAGTTTTCATATTTATATATATAATAACCAAATCATTTCAAGTCATAACCAATAAGGAAACATAAAAATTACATACACCATAGGAAATTCATTTATAAAGTAAATATGGCATGGAATAATGCATAACATATAATCCCTATAGTGCCTAATATGGTGCATGTTTTAAATATTCCCCCACATCATCCAGATAAGGTTAACAACCTTTATATTCATAATTTTTTCAGTAATAATAACAGTATAAAGAATCTATGTCACTTATCTATAAAATCTATGAAATTATAACAATGAGATAAATAAAAATATTTACCCACCCAAGGTAATTTGGGTTTCCCCTGTACCTGGGTTAGCTACTCCCAAACATAATCTCATTACCAAATTCTATTATCCTATTCTCCTATCAAAATCTAGATAGTAAGACAAAAGTAAAAGAAATCATTGATATTACTTTTTTTCATATCACCCGAGATTCAACCTAATGGTGCCTTGAGATGATGTTCATAAGATCCAAAGCATGAATCCCTGAATTTTAGATGCTTTTGACTTATAGTGAAGTCCTAGGGTTTGTCTGTGGGGAGACTATGCACTCATTGACCAAAGTGGATCTCAATGATGTAAATTTATATATATATATATATATATATATGAGAAATATAATAAGAATACATTATATTATGGAACCAATAACCCACCATAGTGGTTGCAGTATCAACAGACATATAGTAGTGAAAACAAAATATATAATCATGAAAAATAAATAAATAACTAGAACAAGCTAAATAAAAGTTAGATGAAATATAATGATGATCATAGTGATGTATATTTGCATAATCATGAGTGGGAGTCAAGGGGTATAAGTTTATTTCATATTCTAAAAATATATATATATATATATAATCCAAATGAATATACTACTATAAACCAAAGCATATTATTGGTCCTCTACTCCAAAACTCCATCATAGATATGTCAATCAAGCATCAGAATCTAGGGGCTTTCCATTCTCTATACATCCAGATATGAAGTCTACTTGGGTACCAAGGGTGGCATGAGTAGTGTGCCTGATAAAATCCCAGCAGGCCATCTCCAATGGTTCCTAGCTCAATCCATATCATTTAATGTAAAATGTATTCTGTTCCATAATTAATAATTAATATATGAATGAAATAATAAAAAAATAAACCAAACAAAATTCCAATATGACACCTATCCAATTATACATTCTTGAGCCTAAGTCAGTTAGTCTGAACCAAAGGATCTTTTGGAGTTATATCAAGTGATATAATGTATAATAATATGGACTATAAACAATATTGTTATTGGAATTGATGGATATGTCCGTAAGGTTCCAATTTCTTAGGGAATTTTGTATTTAAATGCATTCATTTATCTTTATTTAAATAATCCTTTTTTAAAAACATTTGGAGTCGCCCTCTGCCCATACAGTGAAATTTTAGGAGAATTCAATGTATCACTCTAGGGTATCATCATATGTTTGATGTCAAGGGAGTCTATACAAGGTGACCAAAGAATAAGGTCACATGTGCCACTCCAGGAAATATGTGATAACAACATCATCTGGCCTCTGTGTCAGTCCCTAGTATCGCACACAGGGACCCAATTCTCTATCTTGTTAAGGTACAACCATTATGCCACCTTTCACATCCATTGGGGCTCCCCTAGGGAACTGGTGTCACTCATCTGAAAATAAAATAGAAAATAGACAGTAAGACCATTCCATACCAAGATAGTTTCACCCCAAAAATGTATAGAAGTCATTAAATAATTCTAACTAAGGTATGATGAGACCATCCAATGGGTCCTTAATTCATAACCTATTGTATCATCCATGACATAAGATGAGGGTATGATCTAGTTAAAATGACAATATTTTTTATCAAAGAAGGCATTGTTTACATTTTAAACAATGATATACATTTTTTTCCAAAATACAATGACAACATAAGGTGCATTATAGCATAAGGCCTAAGGCCTAACCACTTATCCAACTCTTTTATTTCAAAAAATTTATTTCTGACATCATGTGAAGGGATAAACTCATAGATCATCATCAAGATCAACATCATTAAGTATCCCAATAAACTAATTATAATAAAACACACCTCAATGGGTGCTTGTCTAATTTAAAACAAAGTAAATTATTTCTCAAAGGTTCAATACACCGATTGGGGTAGAATAAGTTAAAGAGATCAACCAAAGGGGTTGATTCACTACTATATCAGGTCACAATTGGCAAGGTAAGGCTTCCTATTTAATTTAATTATCAATTAAAAGCCATCACTGAGAAGGTTTGACTCATAGCACAATGGAGAATGATATTGGGTGCAATGAAACAAGGGGAATGAACCTAGACTGCCAAAATTATCCCCATGGTTCATCCCTCATCCAGTGTGGGCCATTGAATAGAGCTAAAATGGACAATTTTAAAGAAATCATCAAATTCCATGAAAATGGGGAAAATTAAATATCAATGAGATAGTTTAAATAGAGAGGAATATTAACTCGAAATATGAGGGAGTGGATTTAAGATCTTACTTTTATCTTCTTGATAGATCCAATGATGGGAGAAATGGATAACTGATAGAGGTGTTATCTTGAAACCTATGGAGTGGGGGAGAGGATATTCGAGAGTAGAGAGTAGGAGATCTTATTGAAGAATAAGGAAGGAATAGAGTAGAGTTGAATAAAACATTCATCGATGGTAAAAATAACAGTTCACCCTTAGAGGAAAGGGAGCAAAGCTTGACATCATAGTTGTCCAAATCATGCACCAATGTACTACCCAAGAGGATCCTAACACGAGCAAGGAACACAATTTGGTTAACCGTGTGGAGCCCATGAAAAATGTCTCTATTAAAACCTATTGGTGGACCACATATTCATGAACCTATGACACATTCTTTCAAGAAAACTGTGTCGTCCTTAGAACCATACTTTCTAAAGCCCCACATTTAGGAAAATCGTTCGGGAAGGGATGTTCGATTTCTCATAACCATGCGGCCCAGTCTGCATGTTCATTTTTTGGGGCTCTGGGATTTGAACAAGACCCAGACATCATCGAAACATCCTTGAGAAAATTAGGCATCATTATTATGGCCAAAAATATTAATTCAAACCAAGAAAAATGGTCTTTACCTTTGAGACATGAGAGATGTTATAGGGAAATCTTAAATTGTCTTTAGAAGAAAAAACAAATTTTACAAAGATACAACAATAAAAAATAAAATAATTAAAGAGAAACAGTTTCAATGATGATGAATAATGTCATTGCATCTAAAAAACAAGGATCGCATTATTAAAATGTGATCAAACATTGATTTTATTTAGGATCTCACCAATGGGATAGTGGTCATAATACAATTTCATTAATTTATAGTTCTCATATAAATGTTATATTCTTTTATGCATCTTCTTTATTTATTATCTTGTGTGAATAAAATGTTTCAGGTTTATTTTATCACGTTCCTCATTGATTTCATTCCAATGGATAGCCCCATTTCATTAAATTCTAAGATATTATTAAGTTATAAAGCATCATACACATTACCGATCATAGTATTCCATGTAAGAAAACAATAAACATATAATAATATGATCTAGATATAATTTTATTTATCATTCTAATTATTATAGATTTATCACACTCATTTATTCATGCATGAATTAGCTCCAAAACACTACCAATATAAATGTCAACTCAAATGTGTTTATTGAAATTAATAAAACAATTACGAATATATTAAGAAAATATATAGTTTCTTGAAATCTCAAATAATCACTATAATATGATATCATAACACAAATGTTCTATGTGTGTTTAAATAAAGAGTTTATGATAAAAAATATTTAATCAAACATATAAATATATTTTTAAAAAAATATAATCAATTAATATTAAAAAAATAGTTTAATTATTTTTCATAAGAATTTTCAATAATAATAAAAATAATAATATTTTTTATCTAAAAGTAGCACATATAAAAATTCTACTAATGGAATCAGATGCTTTCAACCACTACTATTATTGAAACCATTATTATACATGATAAAATTCTGATTGATGTGCTTTTCATTCTAGTAATGCATTTCTACCATATAAATAGACCAACCCCTATAACCTTGATCCAATGTCAACATTATTACACTAGCATTGGATACAAGAAATAAAATAATGGATTATAAAGTAGTTTATTAGTCTTGGTAAACTATATACATACTTAATATTCACATTACAATGTAAAAGAAGAATAAAAAAATTATTTAGTTTGAGAATTTCATTATTCATATTAGTGTATACCTATATATGAATCCCAAAACAGTTCATGTTATCCTGGGGAAAATAAAATTTAAGAAAGGGGTGATCTCATATACCTAGTAAGGGTAAACATATTTTGAAGGCTATCAAAAAAATAATCATAATCAATATGGTAGGGCAAATAACTAAAACACGAACTATTTAATCTATAAATTGAGTATAATATAGAAGAAATAAATGATGATCAAATAATTTCATGAACCATCCTAGATACATTTGTACCCTGATACCTGAACCGTCTCTGACATGGTCTGACTGACATTCTTGATCCCAAAGGGTTGGCAACTACCACCTGGAATCATACTAGATAATGAGGGAATGAATTTTCACAAAAAATTCAGAATATAAAATATTAAAATTCAATGTTCTTAACAATCTAGAGGGAGAAATTACTAGATACCAAACATGTATAACAAAAAAAGTAGTACATAATCAAATTACTCGACAATTGAAAAGATAAAACTAAAAAACCCCCATGGAAACATCGTCCCATGAAATCAACAGATCCACTAGTCACAACCCCACTACGCAGTCTAAAGGATTAAGGACATCCACAACCACCAATAGGTTATTTATATTTTCTCGAAACATGAAGAATAAAGTCTAAAAACCCCAAAGGAAAAAGTATTGTGTCATTTATAAATCTGATTAGGGTCTAAAAAAGTGTTCCAAAATAGATTCCATAATAATGATAATCTAAATAATTCATTCAATTTAAAAAGAATAGTCATGGAATTGCATATAATTTTCATATTTAAAATAAAACATTATTTTATTCTGTTATATGAATAACATTTAAATCATGACTTAAATAAACATTTTATATAAAAGAATTTATATATATCATTTGGAATGAGTAAAATAGTTCTATAATCAATGGAATACATATATCCAAACAATCAAAAAATGGAATATGGTCATCTCCCCTAAATTAAATTAGTTTTGGAAAGAGGTTTCTCACACTTCTCATATTAGTGATCACAGCTACGTGTGTGAACACATGTCCCTTGAGTTATGTCTGAATAGGACACATCAACAGCCCATCAAGGATAATCATGCCAAAATAGGTTTTCGTAAGTGCTTTCATTGTAAATCCATTAATAGGGGATCAATATCCAAGAGTGCTTGTCAAAAATTACCCACTACCTACTTAGCCTCACATGGTCTCAATCAATCGAAATAAAAACAAAAAATCATCACATTTCAAATTAATGATAATTAACAATTCAATTAATCAATTCTATGTTTCAATATTCCAATTCGATTTCAAAACCAAAACATGGGTTTTCATCATTCCATGAAGTTTTAATACAAAACAAACCCTCGATTTTCATAATGTAAATTTAAAAAAAATTTCTAAAAAATAAAATCATTTAATAAATTCCATCATTTTCAAAATTAACCCCAGATTTCTAATTCCATTGGAATTGGTATTTCTCTCAAAATCTAGGACATTTAAAATTCTATAATAAAATCAATTAAAATTAATGTATTATAAATAAATTGAAATCTATTTCAGAAAATAAGTAAAATAAAATTTTAAATTACATGGTTTATCTAAAATTGAATCACCTACCTTTAATCACCGAAATCAAATGATCAACACCAGCAACGAGAACACCAATATAGGTCATAGTCAAATAAAAATTAAAAATCAAGTCTAAAATCAAGATCCAGTAAAATAGTTTTATATTAATCCAATATATGATTATCTATAAAACTCAAAGGCGGAAGGAATGATAAATTAAAATAAACTAATAAAGAGCAGATCTGTTTACTTGTATGAGATTAAATGTGACCAATCATGCTTCGATCCACTGAGATAAGGGGATTAAGGGGCCAAAACGGCTTCTTAAGAGCCCCAAAATCCAAGTAAATCATGTTTAGAATATGTGGGGAGGTTAGGTACTTTAATCTATGGGTTTCTTGATTTTAAAATATATTTTCATGAAAAAAAATTAACCAACAAACATGGATTGTTGGTAGGGCCATATGATTAGGCATACTATAAACCCTAACTGTGTTCCCCTACATTCTTGGGGTGCTGGTTATCTTCTTGCTATGAAAATGGTATGGTTAACCTTCTACCAACCATATAAATTATCACTATCTGAGGCTCCATGGTTTTGTGGGTCTGGTCTCATTTTTTTGGCAGACCATACTCCCCATCCAAAGAACCATCAAAGAGACCACGCTTTTCTGGACCAAAAAGAACATTTTCCCAAAACATGAGCCAGCCATTCAAAACCCTAATGGATTCTAAAATTTACCCAATTTCACCTAAAACAACCTAAATAATACCCATCCCAACTATGATCAAAACTAGGGTCAAAGAGTACTTGAAAATTTGTAATGAGAAGCTACAACCTCCCATGTCCCAAGAAAACCCATCAAAAAGCTTTATACAAAAAATAAGAGGCCAATGTATTGTAATCAGATTCTCCCTCTCCTAATTTACAAGAGTGTGAATTCCTAGTATCATCAATTTAACACTGAGAGGGAGATGGGTCGAATTATTGAAAAAAAATTCTTTTAAATTTCCTTTCTTTTGAAAGACCCTTCGACTCCTATTAAAGAGTTATTTCCTCCTTGATAAAAAACAAACAAAATTCTACAGGAACATAAGTATTTAAGAGTTTCACTACTTAATAAGAGTAGATACATCCTTTGTATGGTATGAAAACAATCTAATACCATAGAATCTACTAGGAAAAAAATCATTTTGTATAGAATATAATGAGTAGGATATTCCCTTACACTCGTGTAGTAATATGTTCAATACAATAGTGCATGTGCTTCAATTGGAATGAAATTATTTAATTAAATTTTTACAAAAAAACATGCCAAGGTTCTACTTGATCAAATTTCACAAATTTATTATTCAAAATAATTCTTTACATTTTTACCAAGTAGTAGGAAATAAATTCTTTTGGGATTCGTTATGATACTCAGTTTGATTTCTTAGTCTGATTCACTGGTCTAATTTTTCAATATGATAAAATAATCTATAGGAATATTTATGAAACAAAAATAAAATTATTCTCACTTAGTCATGAAATCTTATTCTTGATTGCTCAACCCTATTCTGGAAACCCTAATTACGATCTTTTCTCTTATCCTTTCCTCTTCTATTTGGAAAAATTTATAAATGAATATTCAATCCAAAAACATCTTCTACATATAATTTTGTAACTTCTCTATCTTCAACTTGAATATTACTCTTGTCAAGAAAGTACAATGTACTCCCTCTTATAGTTGATCAAAATCCATTATGGGAGGGGGATTCTGAAAAGTTTTATCACTCAAAAAACTTTCCTAAAATATCAATTTTCCTTGAATTTCGGATACATTTTTCTTTTTGAAATGCTTCTCAACTCTTCTCAATTATTCTTAAATCTTCTCATTACTTTCAATCACATCATAGTTTCTTTATAGTCTTCAATTATATTCTGATCTTATCATTATGATGAATATAGTGGATTCTTACTTACATCTCTTTACACAAAATTAAACATATGAAAACCATTCTTCAAAATTCTTCAACCACCTAAAGTAGTTGTACTTCTTCTAATTTATTTATTTTGATGATATTTTGTCCAATGTAGTCATCGGTTTCAACTTCAGTTCTGTAGTCTTGATCTAGCTAATAAAAATATATAACAGTTCTTTTAGGTTGACACAACTGTAACCACCCAATAATTCAACTTCAAGGAATTGGTTGACTACAGTGCTGATTGATCTATGATTTTCTTCTTTATATTGGTCACCATCAACTTATCTTATTCTATATATTTATTAGTCCCAACAAGTCCTAATTTTTTTATTCTCATTAGTCCAAAAAAATTCCCCACATAACAATTATTCTGCTGACATACAAAATAAACTGATAATATAAATCTGTGTTAGAATTCCTTATAATGGATTAGTCACACAACACATTCGATGGATTGGTATAAGCAACTTTATATTTAGAAACATATTTAATTTTCTGAATAAAATTCCATTGGACATTTAGTACTCAGATTATTACTTCTAATATTTGTATCTCATGTATTTTTATTCATATTTAAAATTAGAATCTTCATTACTTCCTGGTCAGATCAATATTATATTCCAAAAAATGTTTCTACATTCATAGATCTCATGCCGATAATCTGAGATAAAAAATATTCGGCTTAAAAAAATATTCTATATCAAACTTTAACTTGTAACATGAATTCCTCGTGAATTTGAATATGTTTAAGATAAGCTTCAACATCATCGAGATTTTTATGGAATATATTGTAAATTCTCATTCATCCAGAAATATCTTTTTTGAAGATCATCTTCAACATCATTTGACTTTTAATGGAATGTATTGTAACTTATCATTCCACCAGTAAAATATTTCTTTCCCACCAAACCACGACATGATTATAATCACACTTTCTTTCTTTTATAAATCTTACATAACAAATTTATTAGAATAATTATTATTTTTGTGAATAAAAAAATAGAACCCATCATAATTTTTATATCAGATCCATACATAATAAGATTCTCTCCCATATAATGATATTTTCACCATTCTGGACCTATAGTGATTCTGGATAAACATTTCATCCATAAAACACCTTCCCAATCTGATGGACTTTCTTAATAATGTGACTATGATTTCATGAATATAATGGTTATTCTGATCACCAACAAATACAAGGTGAGGCGATTTCTTTTTCTTCAAAAACATCCTTGACATCAAAAGAAAACAAAAGCATGTTTCCACTTCCAAAAAAAACTTTTTCGAAACATGGTCCCAAAAATATCCCCCTTTGGATTTTTTATAAACCTAGATTCATAAATTAGTGAAAATTTTCAGCTAGAGATATGGATTAATTAACAAAAATTCTAATCCTATGAGAGCTAACTCATTGTTGGAAATTAGTATTATTGAATGTAAAACGATGTTTTCCAAAAGTAGTGACTTATGGAAACCTCCAAAGGTTTTCTTCAAAACATTCTTCACTTACTTATTTTCTTCTTCAACTTTACTATAAAAAATATCTTATAACCCCTCCAAAAAATAGTTATAATAGGTCACACAGTTACTTGCTAGATTCACATCTTACCCACAACTCCCCCCTTTTACATGCTTCCTTAAAAGGGTTAGCATAAAATAATGGATATATTTATGAAACATTATCCACATTTGAAAACACTATAAAAAGACAAGTTGAGATAGGGTAAATATAAAAATACCTCATCCTTTATGAGAAGGAGGTTGGACTCCCATGTTCAACCTCAATTTGTGAACAGGATTCTTCAGTAAAGGTTTTGTGAAAATGTCCACAACTTGTTCTGATGTAGGAACATAATCCAGCTTCAATTCATTCTTCCCTAGATTATTTTGGATGAAAAGATATTTAATATCAATATGTTTTAAAACATAATGTCATACTATATTTCTGGTCTATTTAATGGATCTTTTATTATCACAACCAAAGAGTAAGGGTAACTTCACTTCAGAAAATAAATCGTTAAACATAGCCTCCATCCTCATTAGTTGAGTATCATCTTGAGTGGAATTAGTATACTCAACATTACTCATACTGATAGTTACTGAATTCTATTTACTTGTATGCCAACTCAGACACATTTTTCCTAGATATAAAACTCATCCTGATGTGGATCTTCTATCATCAAAATTTCCCACCCAATCTGCATATAAATACCGATTAAAATTAATGTTTTTAAAGATATTATACCTAATTATGAAATCTAATATAACTTTAATATAACAGAGAATTAATTTTACACCAAACAAATGGGATTATTTTTGAAAACTCTTTAATCTGGCACACAAGGTGGTAGAATAAACAATTTCAGGATTGGAATAAATAAAATACAAAAGACATGCAATCCACTTTTCAAACTCTTTATGGTCAAAATTCATACCTTATCTGTATTTTTTCAACATAGTTCCCACAGAAATTGGTTTTTAAACTACTTTATAATTTCCCATGTTGAGATTATTAAGAACTTACATTGAATGATTTTCTTCGAAAATAAAAATTTTCTTCTTATTTTTTAGGATTTGTAATGAAAAAAAGTTTTTCATTTCTCCTAACATAGACATATCAAAAAACTTTTTCATCTGTTAAGAAAATATATCACATGTTCTTTCATTATTCCCATAAAAGATAATTTCATCAACATTAACTATTACAATGTGGGAAAAATTATGAAATTATTTGATATAAACATTGTTATTCACTCTTCCTTTCTTAAAACTAATCTTTCTTATTCAAGTATCTAATTGGTAAAACCTTTCTCATGGAGCTTGTTATATCCCATATCATGATTTCTTCAGTATACACACACAACTTTAATCATTCCTAATAAAAAATCCACACAGTTGTTCAATATATTCTTCCTCATCAAGATCACCTTTAAAAAATGTTGATTTCATATCCATCAAAAAAATTAACTTTGTTTTGAAAATATATAAAGAAACATTCTAATTGTTTTTATCCTTTCCACTGGAGAAAAAGTTACATATAATTCAATGCCTTCAATATGTGTGTAACCATTGTAAATTAATATTTATTTTTTATTATCACTTCACCATCTTCATTTAGCTTGTTCTTGAAAACCCATTTCATTCCCATACTTTTTTTCATCTGGACAAGGTATGAGTTCATATGTACCATTATTTTCCCTCTGATCAATATCCTCATTAATATCCTAAACCCATTCTGTGTGTTCAAAGGATTCATTCACATATTTCTGCTCAACTTTTTAATATAGGGAAAAATGTGTGATTGTTCTTCTTATTTAAAACCTTTGATGTTCATAACCAATAATGTTTTGAGGTTCCACTTTATTTCTCATCCTAGGATGCGATTTTAGACATTCTTGATCATCACTATAAATAACTAAGTTTAGTTCTTCTACTTGAGTAGGATTACTATTGTATCCATCCTTATCATCATCCTTATCCAAAGAATTATATCCGGTCTATCTTCCTTATCAGCATGATTCTATTTATCTTCATCACCTTTTAAAAAAACATTCACATTAATATAGTCAACTAATATTCATAAATATTTCCTGAAACATCTATATCATCATCCATCAATTGAATTTCCATGAAAAATTACATTTTCACTCTCTACTCAAACATTCTAAGGTTTCCACCTTTATTATTTATGATGCATAGAATCCCAAAAACTCTTAAGTGTTTCAAACTTGGAGTCTCCCCATAAAACATTTTATATGGATTCGTGTCTAAAATTTGCCTATAGATACATCAATTTTGAAAATAAACAGAAGTTCTCATGACATGCCGACAAAACTAATAAGATAGACCATGTTTAAGTAACATAGTTTATCACATTTCAACTAGACTTATAATCTTCCTTTATGAAACATCATTTTTTTGTGGAGTGTATAGTGAACTGAAATAATTCTGAATTCCATGATTCTCCCGATAACAATTAATTACATCAATTTTTATTCTCCACAATTGTTTGTCTCTCAACTTTTTTGTTGAATACTACAATTACTTTTGAGCTTTACCCCTAAAACATTAGAACTTATCTATAGAATATGACTTGTGTTACATATACATAACACATGTAATGCGAGTAAAGTAATCAATGAAACTAATAAAGTACTTATACTTGTGAGTTTATTGTTGTCTCATTGCCCCACAAATATTGGAATGAATATGTTATAAGGGTATTTCTGAAAAAATGTCAAATTTCTTAGGCATAGAATTTTTTATCTTTCCCTTCTGGGAAATATTAAAACATTAATATATTATTCTTGACTTATTAGGAATTAACCAAAAATTTTCTCACATTGATAACTTTCTCTTTCTTCTCTAACACATGTGTCCCATCCTTTTATTCCAGAACTACTGTTCTTCTACCATACTTAGGTAACATGAGTTTTGAACCTCTCCAACATGGAAAAAATTTCCTTTTATACATTGGACTCTTTTAACTGTATTTCCATCATGCTCATACATTCATAACAAACCCATATTTTATGAAAATAACATTGTTACCTTGAATGTTGTGAAACACTATGAAAGTTGTGTTTCATTCCATCATCAACCAAATACTTTTTGAATTTTAATTTTTATTCCCCAATGATGGTTGATAAAAAAACATTGATTTTGATTGATTCGTCATTTTTAAATGTTATCCTTCATTCTTTGGAATATTTCAAATTTTTCAACAATTTTATGTCTCTATTTTTATGAGAAGAACACCCAATTTCCAAAATCCATTTTTGATCTCCTTTTTTTACTTTGAAAGAAGTTTTAAAAAAAATAACTTCTTTATTACCTTTATCTTTCATAACTTCATAATTCAAGGAATTTTATAAATAATTTTTTGTTTCATAAACAAAACATGAAATCCTTTTGAATGGTGTCTAGGTTGTCTAATGCATTCAAAAAACATTTCCAAGGGTTGGAACATATTTGATGTTTTCACAACAACCTTCTCATGCTTCTTTAAAACATACTTCCTAGACTTCTTTCATTGAGATAATTGACACCGCCTCAAACATTGCCTTCTATAATTTTTCGAATATTGATAATTCTGTGCATTTAACAGACACATATTTTCTATTTTCCCAAATCCACTACAATAAAAGTATTATCCTTAGAGAGAATATTTTCTTCTCAAAATTTTATACTGATCTGATTTGGGATCATGTTTCTCAGTAATCTTCTAATTAAAACATTATTAACAACTTCTCTTTCTGTTATTAGATAGAATCTTCTTCTTCAGCTCAGTTTTTTTGGCTTATCAGAACAAAAAGTAATAGAAAATGTTTCCAACTTAGGATTTTTAGAAAATTTTGACTTCAAAAATTTGATGGTCTTGTCCACATATATAACTTTCCCAATTTTCTTCTTCTACAAAACAACATCAACTTTCTTTTCAACATTTAAAAGAAATTTTTTATCCTTTTCAGGTTTATCCTATCTATAACATCACCAACACCAGAAATAGAATTATTGAAACTTATAACCCTCTATTCATCTTTATAAGGTTTTTTTGGAAATATTCTGAGCCTTTTTATCATTCCCTCAACATTACATATAGATTTTCATTACGATTAATTTATTTCACAATGTATTTCTTCAAATAATCAATGTCATTCAAAAACATTACATTTCCATAAGAAAAACTTTCTTTATATTTTTTGAATACTATTAACTTTTTAGTTTCTTTGATTTAATTTTCAAGCCTACCAATATTCCTCATTTTTTATTTCAATTATTCTGCCGAAATTAATTCAAATTGAGTTTCTTCTTCTTCAAAATTGCTGCTTCCGGATTCTTCATAGTTAAATATTTCAATTAAAGTATTTTCAACATTTTCAATAGAATTTTTAGGTTCATCCTCATAAAATTCTACATACTAATCCTTATATAAGGAAATTCCACTTCAAGACATGATAAATTTTCTATCATTTCCTATGAAATAATATTTTTCCATATCACCCTATTTATTCCATGTTCTTCACAATATTCTATCATCTTCCTCAATATCATCTTCTCTATTTATTAGAGAATAATTATCTGAAATGTTCCCAAAGGCACCACATTAAAAATAATTTAGGATATTTCTTCCGTTATATTTACCTATACCACTTTTAATAATTTTTTAAAACAAGAATAAAAAATCATTAATATTTTTAAATATTTCATTTTCAAAATTAGAATCACAATATTCTTATTCAATAAGAATCTTCTTTGAAATTTCATTTCTATAATCCTTGAAATCTATTTCTCTATTAGATTTTCTTTCCATGAATTCAATATACATATTTGACTTCCTTAATACTTGTAAACTCATCTTGATTCTTCTCGAATCTTCTCATAATTATCACTCGCTTCATACTTTAATTAAAATATTCAATCAAATTCTTATTTTCTCATTACAATTAAGATGGTGGATTCAACATTGTGTTGCTGTGTACCAAATGAAACATGTGAAAACTATTCTTTAAACTACTTCAACCCCTTCATGTATTTCTCCTTCTCTTAATTTCTTTAGGTCTAGGATCTTGTGTCTGATTCAGTCATTAGTTTCAACTTTAGTACAATTGTCTTGATCCACTTCATAAAAATATATCATATTGATTGTTTCCTCATACCACAATTGTAAACAAACAAAAATTCATCTTAGTGGAAACGGTTGACTATATTGTTGATTGATTTCTTATTTTCTTCTTCATATTGGCCACCATCAATATATATTATTCTTTATATTTTTGGGTCCCAACAACTCCTAATTTTTTTTATTTTTATGGCTCATAAAAATTTCAATACAAAACAATTTTGCCTCTAATATACAAAAAAACAATAATATGAATCGGGGTCAGAATCCATTAGGATGGATCAGTGGCCCACCACAACTGATGGAATGGTTTTAGTAGAACTACCTTCAGAAACTTCTTTCCTTTTTGTAATATAATATCAATGGAATTTTAATAATTAGCTTCGGACTCCACATATTTATATCTCATGAATTGTTTTCTGAATAAAAATAAACATCTTTATTGCTACACATTCTGGTCAACCTTCTCATCCAACAAACATTTTTGTGTTTGTTGTTCTCATACAAATCATCTGAGATAATAAATCATTGGCTTCAAAAACATTCTTCTCCTTAAAACATCAACTTGTATCATGACGTCCAAATGAATTTCAATATGTTGAAGATTAGCTTCATCATCATCCTAATTATAATGGAAACTATTATAACTGACCATTCCTACAATAACATCTTTATTAACATCTAGACCTCAATAAAATTGGTTGTAATCACCCATATTTTTATAAATCTTACATCACAAATTTTATGGAATTAATATAATTTTTTTGAATTATGAAACATCAATTAATCACCAATTTTATATCGAATCCATGCAGAATCTAATTCACATCCACATTATAATATTATCATCATTCTAGACCCAAGGAATGTCTAATAAGCCTTTTCTTCTAGAAAACACTTTCCTTATCATATGGACATTATTAATAATTGTGAGACTAATTTTTTTGAATATGATGGTAAGTTTGATCACCAAAAAATTCAAAGTGGGGTGACTTCTTTTTCATCAAAAAATTATTTGATAATGAAAGACAACAAAAACTTCTTTTATATTTAAAAAACAACTTCTTTATAACTTGGTACCCATAATGAGAATCAGCACAACTCTTCTATAGAAAATGAACCAAATGTATTTTCCTTCAATGAAATACCATTGTCTTAGAAACAACAATCCGGACTAAGTTCTCAGTCAAGGATAAATCAGGATCAATATCAAGATCCTCCTATATTAACACATTATATAGGTTTGAAAGATAATTTTGAAGCTATGATAGGTAGAACATATCATGCATCGATATCATCTATGGAAGAAGTTCTAAAGGGTATTCCATTTTCCCCATATGTTCAACAACCTCAAAATGTCTCAGAGAATGAAGAGAAAACTTCCCTTTCATCCCAATCCATCGGTAAGCCAACTAAGGTGCAACACTCAAGAAAACCTGGTCACCACAAAATAACTCTAACTATATATGATTAAGATCTTCATGGAATTTATATAAAATATTTCTCATAAAAATTATATTACGAATCAACCAAACCTTTTATACCATCTCTTGGACTAAACTCATTCTATCCAAGGA
Source organism: Viscum album (assembly GCA_963277665.1). Lineage (NCBI taxonomy): Eukaryota > Viridiplantae > Streptophyta > Magnoliopsida > Santalales > Viscaceae > Viscum > Viscum album. The sequence goes on along the minus strand of OY728127.1, from coordinate 65,489,210 downwards.
ATTTTATCCAATCTCAGACCAAAATAATAGTGATTTAAACAGCCATCCATACCAGGGTTAAATGGAGCTTTTTGAGCAGAGATATGTAACTATTGTTTTAATAGAACTCAACTGGTCCCAAATAGTCATCCCAAGCTCCACCAATGTTAAGAATGTAATCATCAAACATAATATCTAGAATATTTACTTCTATATCTATTTATAACTTCATTTGTGGATGTTATGATATACTCAAATGAACCTAAGATCACATTTTCTCTTAAATTACTTTCCAAAAATGAGAGGTAGAACATGGATCTTTATCAAAGACAATAAACAATGAAACTCAATATAACTAAAAAATCTCCTTCACATAAATGTTTACTAACTAATCGACTTTGTTTGTATCATGAATTGGTAAAAAGTTATGAAATTTGGTGAGTCGATTAACCGAAACCCATATTACATTTTTATTTCTAGGTATATGTAGTAACCCATCCCCATACTCTATAGAAATATCTTCTTTATTCCAAGTCAGCACTTGAAGTGGATGAAGAAAAACTAAAGGTCTCTATTTCTCAGCATTGACCTACTGACAAGTACAAAATTATCCAGTAAATTCAGTGATATCCCATATCATTAATAGCTACAAGAATATTTTTCACATGTTATAGAATATATTTTTGGTTCCAAGGTGCATAGCCCACTAGAAATAATTTCAATCCCCAACCAAATCTTTTTTCCTTTGTAAAATGTACTACATAACAGTGCTAGAAATATAGAGTACCCTCCATTGAGAAGGACCAGTCAACAATGATATCCCCACCATAAAGAGATTCCCTAATTATAAAGAACTTATTATCAAGATACTTCCCATGAAGAATAATCTCAAGAAGAGTGGAGTTCTACTGAACCCCTTCCATGAAATCCTTGGACTCTTCCTATGAGACTCCAAAATGAAAATATGAAAAAAGAGCCATCGAATTTCACTCTTTAGATGATTCTTTCATGCCATAGGTTGGATATTTTCTATTCAAAGCATTATCAATTATATTACCCTTCATTGGGGTGTAAGATATGTTAAAAAAACGACTATAGGTACTCCACCCAATGCCTCTACTGAATGTTTAAATACTTTTGAAAGAATATATAACTCAATATCTTGTGATCGTAATATATGGTAAAACTTTCTCTGAAAATTTGATGTCATCAAGTATTAAGTGCATGCATCAATGCTATGATTTCATGTTCATGGGTCAAATAATTCTTCTCATGTGTCCTAAGATGTCAAGAACATTAGGCTAGCATGTGATCACCCTACATAAGAACACAGCCCAAACCCAAACCTGATGTACTACAAAAGACCACATATCCCTTCTCATCCTTTGTAAGGGTCAACACCAAAATATAATTCATAATAAATTTCAACTAAAAAATAAATCTGGAATTTTTCATCCAAATTAAACATTACTACCTTTTGAGTGAGAATGGTTATTGGAGAATATAATGTTTTGAAATACTTTACAGGCATGGTATAATACCCTGATAAACCCGAGAGGCTCAAAATATCAAAAATATTTCATGGTTTATCCCATTTCATAAAAAATTTCTCCTAATTAAGATCAACTATGATACCATGTTCCAAGACCACGTGTCCCAAGAACACCACTTCCCAAATCTAGAAACCATATTTCGTTAGTTTGGTATAGATTCAGAGATTTTTCAACAATTCCAACACTTCTCCCTGATGACTCACATTGTCCTATTTAGGCTGACATTAAACCAAGATATCATCCAATGAGACCACCACAAATGTATCAAGACACTCATGTAAGATCATATTCATTAATTTCATAAATAATGTAGGTTTATTGGTTAGACTAAATGGAATGACAAGTGAACATACTAGATTCATAAGTTAGTTTTTCGAATGCCGTAAAATTTTATTCTTAACATGTGATAACCAGATCAAAGATCAATATTTAAGAACCATTTTTCCTTTTTAAATGGTCAAACATACCATCAATATGTGGAAAAAGATACTTGATATTTACCATAACTTGGTTCAGTTTCTAGTAATCAACATATAAAGGAAGTGTTCCATAAAATTTATTAGAAAAGAGAGAAGGTTCAAATGAAGGTGACACCCTTTGGAGTATAAAAGAATTCTCTAAATGGTCATCCAACTGAGTCTTAAACTCAATCATTTTAGTAAGTTCTATGTTGTAAGAAGGGATAGAAAGTGGTAGAGTATGGGGCACTAAATCAATAGAAAACACTACCTCTCTTACCAGTGGAAAACTAGTGAAAATAGAAGTAAACACGTCAGGAAACATGATGAAAACTAAAGGTATATCATCACTCAATGATTCCTACTCCAGTTAAAAATCAACCACCAATATTACTTTCCCTGACTTTGGATAGGAATACTTGGCTCTACTCAACCTTGGGTCCCAATCTCTCTAAAAACCCACACACCCCATCAGGCATAGTAAGGAAGACCTATTGAATATATTTGTCAATTTACGCCTTATTTTCAAGGATCTAATAAATCCCAAAAATTATCATCGAGATGTTTCATGGAAAGAACCATAAAATTCAAAACCTAATCGGTCTCTATTAAATAGAAAACACCATCATGACAATGAAGGCCCTCCTCCCTCTTCATTATGAGGGACATAGTAATATCCATCACATAAGAAAAAATCTCCCAGAGGGATTTATCAGGTTCAAAATCAATGTTGGTATAAATGATTGAGATGCACCAGTATCAAATAATAAGTCACTAAAGATTAATCTATAGTAATAGTACCTCTCACAATCGATGGACATATATCAGCTTACTATAGATACACTTACACTATGTGAAGAAGTTTCATTCCAGACACGTGTGGATAAAAACCCTTTGTTCGTGAATCATATAATTACATCTTAGTATTTTTAGGTACCCGTGAGAATGTTCCACTAAATGGGGTATAAATTATATAACATAATTTCTACAAGTTACCTGAGTATCCTCATTAATTATAGATTTTTGGTGCCTCAGTGAAAACCTGTTTTGAATGCCTAGGATTTCCAAAGTGAAAGAAAGTCAAAGGACCTATATTTAGAACTATATGAATCCTAGAGGATTCCTGCTACCCAGATCCACTGTGATACTCATGACAATTCTTCCTCACTTTAAATGAACTCATAGAATTACCATCTGGATAAAATTGAACACTGATTATCCCAGACTTACCTGCTAGTTCATGTTTAACCATTAAATTCCTATCTATAACATTAGTATATGAAGTGAGATTTTTTAAAGAAAACCTAGAATGGAAATATGGTAGAATAACCATCTCAAACCAATGATTCTCCATATTCTCATTTGATATAATCTCAAGAGATAATTGCACAAGCATTGCAATGCAGTTCACATACAAAGTCAAAGTATTTTCCTCTTTATGTGGATTGAAAAAGTCTATAGCCTTATCCAGCACCATAGAATTTGGAAGGCACTAATCAGTGAAAATAACTCTAAATTATTCCCACTCCAAACCCTCATAATCCTTCATCATCAGCATCATATCCCACCATCTCATGCATTGTTGTTCTGGTGTGTTGGTGGCACATTTCACTTTAATCAAATATAGTGTTTCCATGAAATCAAATTGAAATATATCATTACAAATCAATACCTAGACTCTTAAGGATCATTAGATCATTGTAATGCTAGGGGATTTGAGTGAAGTAACTCTTGAGAGTGATGCCATGATTCGTCCCTCTAAGGTTCCACAGCAAGAGCCTGAATGGGAATGGGTGAAAGTGCCTCTCTCAAAGATTTGAAAGCACACATAATAATTTCAACTAGATTCTGGTCCCCAGGAGGATCCACTCCATTTTTCACCATAATCTTCCACCCAGAGCCTTTTCAAATTCATTATCATTGGTATGATGCTATAAAACATCAACAAACAACACTAAACACATCATAATATTTCTCATATCAAAAAATAATACATGACTAATGAGATCATGAATCACATCAGATAATATATCATTATTTTGATTTAAATGAAACAATTAAAAAGTATAAAAATTACTAGAATCAGATCAAATTATTCCTCATGACACCTTTCCCAAACCACCCATGGAAACACTAAAGGAATGTTGCAATGAGATTTATCTAGGAAGTCACTCCTAATTACATCTTATGACATGAAAAAAATATCAACTTGCATATTGTCCCCATTAAATGTTCAGAAACATTCACCTCTAATACCACTTTGACATGAAGCATCCTAGATATCATAGTATCCTTATACCTAATTCGGCTCGAACAAGACGATAAGGGAATTTCAAATCCATGTATGCTGCATAAAAGCACTTACGATCATACATGATCATGATGGAATCCATTTTCCAAAAAAAATTGGAAGATAAAATATTAAAAATCAATATGATCAATACACCGAAGGGAGAATATACCAAAAAATAGTTACAACAAAACTGAAAGTAGTACATCATAAAAGAAATCAAAAACTAGAAATATAAAACTCATAAAACCCAATGGAAACATAATACCATTATGTTAATGGATCCACCAGTCACAACCCCACTCCTCGATCCAAATGATCATGAACATCCACCACCTGTAAGTGGTTCTTTCCTTTTTCTCTGATCGTGCATAAGAATATCTTCAAATTCCCATAAGAAAAGGTAGGGTGTGATATGTGAAGTCCAGTAGTGTCTCACCATGTGTTATATAACTGATTTTATAATAATAATAATATAATAATTATTTCAATTTAAATAAAATCGGGCATGGCATTACATAATTTTCTTATTTAAAACGAAACATTATTTTCTTTTAATTTATAGAAAACATTTAAACCCTAACATTAATAAATATTTTATATGAAATAATTTACATAAAAAATTTGGCATGAGTAAAAATGGTCTATAATCAATGGAATATATATAAAAATAATGAAAATAAGAAATATGGTCATATTCCTAAAATTATGTCATTTTATGGGTATAGAACCATTACACATGTCATATTAGGGATCAAAATCAATTGGGCTCAGTCTGAATAGGACTCATCCACATCCCATTAGAGATAATAATTCTGAAAAATGTTTTTTAGAGTTTTCATCATCAATCCATTTCTAGAGGATCATGAACATAGCTTGCTTGTCTCAAATAACCCAGTAACTACCTATGATTTAATTTTCTCATTCAATCATCATATAAAGGGAAAATCATCTAATTTAAAATCATTTTTTATTTACAATTCAATTTCCTAATATACAGTTTCAATATGCCAATTTAATTTAAAAAAAACAAGGTTTTTTCACAATTTTCGTCTATTAAAAAAAACAATTGTACGTTTTCATCATTTCAATTTAATCCATTTATCTCAAAAAACAATTCTCAAATCATTTAATTGATTCCATCATTTTAAAAATTCACCCCATAATTCCAATTCCATTGGACTTTGGGTTATCTTCAAAATTCGTACCATGTAAAATTCCATAATCATCTCACTTCAAATAAAGGTTTTATAAATAAATTAAAATCTATTTCAAACAAATCTAGAAAATATTGTTTTCATTTAAATGGAAAATAAAAAATCGAACTGCCTAACATTGATCAAGTAAATCAATAGATCAACACCTGAAACGGGAATTGAAACATATATCGAAGGTGAAACAAATCTATAAAATAAGAATAAAATCAATATCCAAACAAAGGGAGTTTATATACATCCAATAAATGATACTCCATCAAACACTAAGGTAGAAATAAGGATAGATCTAAATAAAATAATATTGAGGAGGTCCACTTACTCGAATAAGATTAAATGTTTTCAACCATGATAAATTCCACCTAGAGAAGGGTTTTGAGGCCCCAAAACACTTCTTAAGAACCTCTGAATCCATGTAATCCTTTTTAAGGGTTAGTGGGTAGGTTATTCATTTAATTTGGGGGGTTTGTGATTTTAAAATAATTTTTTTGGATAACATAAACCTACTTGCATGGTTTTTGTGGAAGGGTTACATGGTTAGACAAACCATTCACCCCTACTATATGCGGTGCACAGTTTATCGTTGTTTTGATAATGGTTCAGTTATCCATGTTCTAAAGATCTATATTCCTACAATCTTAGGATACATGATTTGGAATGTTTGGTAGCATGACTTGGACAAACCGTGCACCCCCCCCCCCCCATTCAGAGCACCATCAAAGGGAACACTGTTTGTTGGACCCAATATCATGGTTTTCCTCATCTATAAACTAACCAAAAATATCCTATAAGGGGTTAAAAATTATAAAACTTTCACATGGAAAAACATAAAAAAATCCCCAAAAACTCACAATCAAAACCATGGTCGATTAGTACCAAAAAATAGTTGACATGAGGTTAAAAATAAATCTATATAAATAATCACATAATCATCCAATATTTCCATCAATATTATAAAAAATTTAATAATAATATGGAAATTACTAATATCATAATGGTGGAATGCATAATTTTGGATGTATAAAACATATTTTCATGACCCTTCACAATATAGTATATGTAAAGACCCAAATATTTCCATATAATATTTTTTAATTATATGGAATTATTATGAGACTGTGAATATCGACGACACATGATTCTGAGTCCCAGAGAGCCCAGAACATAATTTTGAACTTTTTTAAGGTGCGTTCCATAAACTTGCGAGTGGGTTTTTCTATCATTTGAATTTGTTCTCGAATTAAAAATACAAGGGCATCGTTGAATTTATAGCGCCAAGATTCTCTTGGGTGAATCTAAACTTCGGCCAGAAAGGGTCATACGATAGGGACAATTTTTGGACTTTCAGAAAATAATAATAAAATAATTATAAGTTGTTTTATCTTTTCTTCCACCATTGGGAAACAGCTGGTAGAACCACAATGTAATGATGGTAATTGAATGAATAAAAATTATTGACTCCTTTCATTGGTTGTGTAACCGCAATGCTAGTGTGATTAAATGGTTCATTAATTACAATTCATTAATGAACCCCATTATTGAATGCAACGTGGAACGGTTTCTTTTTATTTAATCAATCCATTGGAAAACAGATGGGAAATCATGGGGAAACCTCTTATGAAGCATCGATTACTTTCCTCTTCAATGGAGAATGGTGAACGAAAGACGATCATGGAAGGAATCAATTTGGGGATCGACGTGTTGTGAACAATGCTGATTAACAATGAACATGGAATACCTTCCTCCATCTGCAATAGATTCCACCAAATCTAGATAGGGGGTTTAATTTTTTTATGTGTAAAATGATTCCTCTTTCCAGTTCTTGAAAATACAACAAACGTGGATCCACCGGCTAACGTGTTGTTATGCGACTCATTCGTTTTTAAGGGAGGATGTTGCTGGGTCTTGATATGGTGTTTTATTAATACTATATGATGATTTTTTTAACCCCCCCCCCCCCTAATAAAATTATAATGTGGAGGGTGCATGCCAATCAAAACAATCCACAGACCCTCCGTTGGTCTCAAATATTGAGTGTTATTCATGGGAAACTGAGAAACATGGAGAAAAATAGATTCTGCAGGATTTATAGTGAATGTAGAGACCTAGGAGGCTCATAGGTGTAGAAAGGAAGGAAAATATACCATCAATGAATCTCTGGAGGCATATGGAAGCAGTCACCAGTGCGGCACCACCGATGTGGTGGTGCCAGCGACTGGTGATGGCGACCGGACCGTGTCAGCCGTGTGGAGAAGCGGCGCCCATAGGCTCTGTAGTGATAGAAGCTTCGGTCAGACGACCGTGGCGGAGGAAGATGTGGCGCTAGCACGCTGTGTGGGGGACGAGAGGCCTTCTTGGGCCACTCAGCTGGAGCACAACGGCCAGCAGAGATGATCGTTTTGGGAGGTGGGGCAGCGTCGCCAGCCAGGTGAACTGGATGCACCGCATCCCATCCAACGAAATCAGCCTGCACCGTGTGGCCGAGGTTCACAAGCGGGCCAGACCCACAGGCCCAACGGGCTGGCCGGACCGGACCCCTACCAGACCCGGACCTGATCGTACCTATTTCAATTAAATGGGTGTAACTCACAAATCGGCTGTCCGATTGATGTGTTGTCTATGGTGTGAGGACCATTGCGATGGGTGGTCCTTTGGATGTTATACAATTTAGTTTTTGTCGAATTTGGAGTATAGCCGGGATGGATCAGGCTCCAATCCAACCAGGCCATATTTACCTTTTTACCTTTTTACTAATATCTTATGGACCATGCATCCAATTGACGCGCCATATATGGTTTTAGAACCCTTACAACAAGGAGGTACTTTGGGTTATTTATTCATGGGACATTGTGGAAGTTGAGGTGTGACTGATAGTATGGGGAGAAAAACCTTCTGAATTCAAGTGCACAATGTGCAGAAATCCTGTTGATGGCTGATAAGTGAAGAGAGACCCTCCATGGATCTGCATGAGAAAGACCCTATGTGGATCGGTCGTAGTGAGACCCTCCTTGGATCAGTAAAATAGCGAATCTACATGGTTCATCATGAGAGCACCCTCTGTGGATCTATAGCAGTGCCACCCTCTGTGGATCGGTAGTAGTGAAACCCTCTATGGATCGACAGTAGAGCTAACCTTTGTGGATCAGAAGTACGTAGACCCTTTGGGGATAAGCAGAAGAACCTCTCAATAGAAAAAATGATCTAGCTCAAGACTAATCATATTTATTCTTTTCCACTATGTTTTATACCTGGTGTGAGTTATCTTTTCTTTATTCTTTTTTAATGATATCATTCTTTGTGGTTTTTCCATTATGGAATTCTGGTAGACCATTGGGGGTCTCAAGGTCCCTACTAGGTGTTGTTATACTCACCCTTGCACTGGCTTCATCCGCACCATATTGTGTCTTATGCAGTTGACAGACAGCTTGACTGAGACATGGAGAACCAAGACTAGATAGTTCTTAGAGGTGGTTGATAGACATGGTGGGTGGATGTAATGACAAACGACAAGTTGTACCTACCATATAAGTAGGATCTTTGGTGGACGGCCTCCAGAGTACTTTTTTCCCATTTTGTTGTACATTATTTTTAGTTGGGTTTGTATACTAGCCCTTTCTTCTTTTAGTTCACACTTTTACTATCAGCTCTTTAATTTTTGGTTTTCTTTTTTTGTTCACCTAGTCTGTGTGTCTACAGGTTTAAAGGAAATACCTTCCCTTTTTTGGGATATGTCTTTATGGTGCTAGTATCCAACCCCTGGCCTATAGAAGGTGGGCTTAGGGTAGTCACAACACGGGCCTCGGGAGCCGGGTCATGATAAAGTGGTATTATATAGAGGTCAGTTCAACTAGAAGAACTAAGAGTCTATTTTTTCAATGAAGCAATATTGTTAACTATCTTGAGTTTAGATTACAGTCCAGGGAGTCCAATGTTGGTGCGATGACCGATGTATCCATACACCAGGACCCAGAATTCTGATTTCCAACCTAGTAAATGAGAACACTCTTTGTGTGTGTCTTGAAAATGTTTTTTTTTCTATTGATGTTTTTTTAGTCAACTCACCAGGTATAACTTATTGACTATGGAACACCTATTTCTTTATAGAATGTCTCCATGTATACAACCATCTATGATTCCAGTGAGATATCATGATTACGGCCCACCAAGAGATGAGTCGCTGGTGTAGGGCCCTCTTACGGATATTGCACCTTTAGGTGGGGTACCACCAACACCACCACCCATAGGGAAGTAGTTACCACTAGCCCCACCAGAAGATTGTTCACACCGACTTAGCACATTACACTAGTTATAGAGATAAAGGAATTCGCGGCTTCGAGGTGAGACAGATCCATAGGAAGCTAAGGACTAGATGGAGGCTATTTCATGAGATTTCTTCTTGGTTAAGACACTGTCAGACCAGATGGTGATTCGAGATTCTAGTCTCTTTCAAAGCACAACATGGAGATGGGGGATCCTGATGCACCACACACACAAAGAGATGACTCTTTCATGCTTGTACTTCGATAGTCTCTTTAGGGTTGAGATTATACCAGCGACTCTATGCTCTATGAAAATTCAGGAGCTACTGCACTTACAGCAGGGTATCCTGACAGTGGCCCAGTACTCGACAAGGTTAACTGACTTCTCTCCCAACTCCACCGACATGGTACATGACCATTTCTTCTTGACCGAGACCTTTGAGTAGAGACTCTGAATTAATATTAGTGTGTCGATGATATCTCTCAACATACTATTGCAGGATGGAGTGCTAGAGTGAGAACTATGGGAGGATAGTTTCCCAGTTGGGCAGGCAACGACGGTGAGAGCCACCACCAGACTAAAGGTAGGCGAGCCATCTACAGTAGGCAATAAGTAGATGACATAGATTCCCAAGTGGGCCAGAGATTCTGAAGGATGACCCTAGGATATAGGGTCAGATGTGTGGAGCTCACAAGGTTGAGGAGGTCAGTAGAGGAGAAGACTATGCTACTTGTGTGGCGGGTAGGCTCACATGGATCGCGACTTCCTGACCCGCCGTAATGATGATCAGAAGATGTTCGAGAGATTACCAAGATTGAAATAGAGGTTCAAGCATGGAGGTTCATAGGGTAGTGGACGTGGCAGAGAAGCAGGCCTTAGAGAAGGTGGTGGGAGACAGTTTGAGGTACTACCACCACCACCACCAAGTGGTCCTCCTTGGCCTCAGGAAGCTGGTGGACAGGGGTGAGCTCAGCTTCAGGCTACAGAGACTTATGACTGTGGTTCTATCTTGATTATTTGAGCTATAATATATGTATACACCACCCTAGATGTGGTTTTTTTAGACACTGGTTCTAGTCACTCTTTCATTGCCACATCTCTCCTTCAAAGCTCAGAGATTCCATTGGATCTTTTGGCTCGATTGTTACGTTTAGAGACTCTTACTGGAGAGGATTGGATTATTGCACACTGGTGAAGGTAGTGTGATATTACTCTAGGAGTGGAGAGCTTCTACTAGGATCTCCTAGTATCAGCGTCGTGGCCTTGCGATGTCATCTTGGGTATGGATTGGTTATTCACAATCCATGATCAGATTGAGTGTTTTAGGTGCAAAGTGCAGTGTGTCCATGAAGATGGGACCAAGTTTTCCCTCACCGGTGAGAAAGAATCATTTATAGAACATGATGGACATTCACGGAGGAGGGTGTCATCAATCACTCATCAGTTTTCTAGACTCACCATCGGTATGGTGGATGAGAGGAGTCTGAGCTATCCAGTTATGGTGGACCAGAATGCAAATTTCTTTTATGAGAATGATCTGGCACTACCTCCTCACTAAGATTTAGACTTCTACATCAACAAGTACCCTAGGATGACACCAATATCTATGCGAGCATATCATATGTCTCTAGTGGAGCTTCATGAGTTGAGGGTATAGTTGGAGGACTTACTGAGGAAGGGGTTTGTAAGACCCAGTGTCTCTCCATGGGAAGCCCCGATTTTGTTCACCAAGAAGGCATATGGTAGTTTGAGGTTTTGCATGGACTATCAGTGCGTAAACCAGGTTATCGTGAGGAAAAAGTATCCTCTACCAAGGATTGATGATCTATTAAAATAGATAAAGGTAACACATTGGTTTTCGAAGATAGACCTTAGATCAGGCTATCATCAACTCTGGGTATGGGATGAGAACTTATCGAGGACATCCTTGAGATTCTAGTATTTCCACTAGGAGTTCTTGGTGATTCCTTTCGGTGTGACCAACACTCTATTAGTGTTCATGGGACTCATGAATAGGATCTTCTATCATTACCACTATCTCTTCATGGTGGTTTTCATTGACGACATCTTGTTGTACTCGGCATCATAGGAGGAGCATGCCATAGATATATAAATATTCCTTCATACAATCTGAGAGCACCATCTTTATGGAATAATCTTGAAGTTCCAGTTCTGGATATGAGAATTCCACATTCTGGGACATGTTATCTCACAGACTAGGGTTGTAGTGAATCCAGAATTCATAAAGGTAGTGAATTCTTGGGATCCATCTAGGAGTGTGACCAAGGTGTGGAGTTTCCTGGGGTTGGTTCTGTACTACTGAATATTTTTACCCAACTTCTCCAGAGTATAGTCACCCTTGTCATCTTTGACAATGAATGGGAAAACCATTATATTGACAGAGAAATGTCGGCAGAGTTTCTAAGAGCTGAGGCAGAGATTAATGAGTGCCCCCATATTAAGGATACTAGAAGAGGGTGTTGGGTATGTAGTCTATTGTGATGCATCAAGGACCGGACTGGGATGTGTCCTGATGCAGGAGTGAGCGATGATCACCTATGTCTCACGGTAGCTGAGGAAACATGAGCAGAACTATGTGACCCGTGACCTAGAGTTAGCAATAGTGGTCTTTTAATTGAATATGTGGAATCACTGCTTGATGGGTGAATGTTTTTTATCTACACCAATAACAAGTGTCTCAGTTATATCTTCCCTTCGAAGGACTTTAACCTGAGATAGCGATGATGGATAGAGTTCCTCCTGGACTCTGAATTTGAGATATTCTACACTCCACGGAAGGGAAAATGTAGTAGCATACACACTCAATAGGAGGTCGGGTCCACAGTTGCTAAGTGAGGTGATAGAACAACTAGTCATGTTGCAGATATCCTTTGTAGATAGTGATGGAGTAGCCTACCTCTAGTATACGACTATCACTCCCTCACTCCTTCAGTGGGTTCAGGAGGCACAGATTAGGAATGTTGACTATGAGACCCAACGTTCTCAAATATCCTTAGGATAGGCTCCTGATGGATTTTTGATAGGTGGGGAGCACATAATCCTTTTAGATGACATACCATGGTACCAGTGATGTTTATGGAGGTGGGGTTCAGGGAGTTTCAGACATCCCATTTTGTGGTACATCCTGGAGTGGCGAAGATGTAACAGGACCTCTGATGCTTCTACTAGTGGCCAAGATGAAGAAATCAGTGGTAGATATTATTTCACAATGCCTCACTTGTCATCCAGGGAATCCCATGCATCAGGTTCCAGTAGGCTTACCATACTAACTAGAGGTACCAAAATAGAAGTTGGATGGTATCTCGATGGACTTCCTGACTGGGTCACCATGCATGACCAGGGTCCATGACTCTATCGGGGTGATCATTGACAGACTCACCATGTTAGCCCATTTTCTACCCAGTTGAGATATGGGATCAGTAGAGGGCTTGGGATTCCTCTATATCTAGGAGATAGTATGGATTCACAAGATACCATCAACAATCGTTTCAGATCATGATTCTCATTTTACAAATTGGTTGTTGAAGGGATTGTAGAAGGCATTCAGGACTCAACTACGCTTGAGCACTGCCTTTCACCCTCAACTATATGGTCAGATGGAGCGGCCCATATAGACACTTGAGGTCATGCTTCATTCTTGTGTCCTGGATTTTGGAAATAATTGGGAGGACCACCTTCCACTAGTGGGGTTCTCATACAATAATAGTTATTACCCCCCATCGACATGGCACCGTTTTATGCCTTGTACGGTCGACCATACAGATCACCTCTATACTAGACAGACTCAGGGTATTCAGAACTTATGGGTTCAAAGATGGTAAAGGCTACCACTAAGAAAGTGAAGATCATCCAGGAAAGGTTGAATACTGCACAAATCAGGCAGAATTATTATGCTGATAGGATACGGAGACACTTGTAGTTCAAGGAGGGAGACCATGTCTTCATATAGGTGGTAACAGCCCAATCTTCCATGGTACGATTCTCTTTCAATAATGCAATAGCTTTCATTGTATTCAAGTTCGAGATTCTAACACACCGCGACCAATCAAAGTAGACGTTATGAATAATAATACCCACCTTTTGAAATTGTATAAATTTTATATTTCAAAATGGACTTCATTTTTGGATTCGGAATATCGATATTATCCTTTTTTGAATTTTCTGTATTTTTCTGAAAAACATCGATTTTTTTTAATAGTGAAACCACTAAGTGGTAGTTAAAAAAACTGTTTTTTCATTTAAATGAAATTTTACCACCTCTGTGATTTGAATTTCAAAAATCCGACATACATAATTGTCATTAGGAAGTAAAATTTGGGTCAATGGGATTAAAATAATTTTTGGTGAATAGTAACTTTTAAGTTCTCTTAATCACGATTAAAGTTAATTAGTGTAATTTAAGGTAAATATAATGATATAATAATATTAAATTACCTTTAAACTTGTCCTACACTTATTGGATGAGTCATGTCTAACCATGAAAATCCATGGGTCAACTTGGGGGCCCCATGGAGCCACTTGGGTAAGAAAATGACATTAATACCTATTATTTAAAGTAAAAATAAAAATGTCACAAACATGCATGGTTTTACTAAAACAATTTTTACAAGGGGTTATACAAGTTATCTTTTCGACTATAAATATCCATTGTAAAGATAAAACGATTTCCTATATCATGGTAATTTTTCTATAATTTTTAGGCATTAAATAAATAAATTTATTTGTCACACCATGATGACGCAGCGATTACCTCATTAATTCACTTTCTAAATAAAATTAAAAGATAATGTAAAATCTAAGACTTACACTTGTCAAAAACCTATTGGATGAGTATATTTCGAGCCCTTATCACCTTATCTAAGAAATATATAATTGTGGGGCCTTTGAAATCCGAAAATCATTTCATAATAGTGTAACATTTCATGACATTCCAAGAGTGCCCCTCCTCTCCTCTTATAAAAGGCCCCCAACTCTACCACCTTATTCACACCTTTAAAGCCATTTGTATCGGCCAAACTCTACCCAAATAATCTATAAACTTCCATCTATTACTCTTAGAAGCTTCACTTTAGGCAGAACTCTTCCCAAGGAAGCCTTTGGCTCAAATCAAAAAGAGTTACCCGATTTTAAGGTAATGTCTTCTCTTATGTTATTTTGTTTTATTTTGCTCATCAAACCCCTTAAACTCTTTTTATTCCTTTATTTTGTAACAAAACTAGTATATAAAATATACTAGGATGTTTTTATGAGAATTATTTCATTTACACTTACACACACCTTCATCTAATGGTTAAAGAACATACTGTTTCTGTGGGTGGCGAATTATGACCTCATGAAACGATGATTGTTCAATCTTCTTTAAACACCTATCATGGTTTCCATTAAGAAGTCACTATATTTATATATGATATATATTATTTTTATGTTTTTCTTATGCTTCTGTATTTCTCATTTATGGCATACCTTTATGATTTCTATTATGGGTAAATGCGATAATTTAATTTTAGGAAGTGCGGACTACTGCCCCCTCAAAGTGATTTGAATCGTTAATGCCATATGTGGGACGTATAAAATATGGTGTAAATAATATTATATATGATACAATAATTTAATTATAATATACCTTTATATCATTATGATTTCATTCCATTAAATTCAAAATAGAAATGAAAGTAGCGTTCATGCGTACGTACGGCTTACCGTCTCCATGAACGGTGCATTTCATTTCTTACCTCTAAATGTTATGTAATATTATAAATGCATGTATATACTGGATATATATAATATATATGATATATACATCATTAATCTAATTTTTTATATAATGGATATTTTACCACATGAACAACTTGTAATTATAAGAAGTTTATTTTTAACTCAAGTACCAAAGATCGACAAAACGACTGTTATTAACTTAAGTAATTACATAATGTTCATAACATGGTAATAAGTGATATAAAAGGAATAATTAACTAGACAAATGTTCTTAAGAAAGTATAAATTAACTCTATTTTATTATTCATGAGGTTAAAGAATGATCAAGTCAAGTCAAACACGAGCTAAGGGACTTCGTCTCAATCTCCTTTCATTGAGGCATATTTTGTTTTAAACATAACTTTCTTTTATACGGTGTATAAACCCCTTTTAAATTTACTTTTATTCAAATGGAATCCTTTTATACAAAGTGTTTTTACTAAATGACAAAAGGAATGTTTTTTCTTACCTATGCGGTGACAATGACTTCTCCGCCGCCGTGACCATTATTTGAGTTTCGTCTTCCTCTACAAGCCATAACTTTTTTTAAATGAAAAATAAATATCAAGTTTTAATTTTCTCTTATTTTGGTATTGAAAATGGTTTTGATAATGTTTTTTGTTATATCAATGTGTTGTATTGATATCTTGTGATTGAAATGTGGAAATGTTATGTTTCCTTTATGCATGTTTTATGTGATACGATTATGTTATGGTTTATTATATGTTTAAACCTGTTCATATGAGGAATGAATTGGACTTAATAAGTGATAGGTGGAGCACGCTATATCTCCTCGATGCATCGGTAGGTCTCATGAGACAAACTAGTGTCTTGGCATGAGGCCTTGAAAAAATATTATTTGTAGTCTTGGCATGAGGCCTTGGCTACGTGGTTATGATAGTCTGGCATTATGCATTCCATCATTATGAAAGTGGTTATTGATATTTCATGTGATTATTCGACTAGTAGAATATCCATCTGAATAAGTAAATGGAATTATTTCATTTTATTTTTGCTATATTATGCTGAAGTTCAAGTTTAAAAGGCTTTTCTTAGTTATACATTACCTTAAATTCTTATGTTTATTTATTAAAGTTTCAGCTATATTGTTATCCTTACTGAGCATCTGAGCTCACCCCTTTCTATGTTTTATTTTTCCCAAGATGTGAAGAAATATTTTATGACTGACCTGCACGGATAGTCTGAAGGGGATATGGGTGTTGACTATGGAGACTATGTTATTTTAGTTTTTCACTTTTTTATGTAATGTAACATTTAGTAATTTATCTAGTGTTTCCAAGGCTACTAAACTAATCGGTCTTTCGAGACTTGATCTTTGGTGATCATGACAATGTTTCGTAATAATGCACCGACTCTGGGTAACTGGGGTCGGGGAATTATAGTTGGAATCAGAGGTAGTTTAGTACTAACCTTGGAATCCAGATTTAGAAAAACTCTGATTAGAGCTCATAGCCCTAAGATAGACGTTGAGGATAGGTATAGAAGAACTTCCTAGAATTTGGGTATTATTAAGATTTTGTGAGTTTTCCGAGAAATAAATCCCTTTCTAGATACGAGTAGGTAGAGGCGGCTTTGGCACAGATGTACCTAGGGGTAAAACTCAAAAACACCGCTTTGAGCTAGACTCAAACGGGAACTGGTTCATGACAACGGGCCTTGCTGCACTCTTGGTTACAACACTCCCAGGGGATATGCTTAGGATAATTACCATTTTCTTTACAAACCATTATGAAGGGTTTATGAGTATATACTTCCTCAAAGAAAACATTTTTATGATTATGGATTACATCCATAAACTGTTCAATTTATTTTAAGTATTTTACAAGTATGGAATTATGTATTTAGATTCATAAACTAATCTAGTTTGTGCCATTGTTTAGAAATGGCTCCTAGTGGAAGGAATGGAAACTGTATCAATGTACACACTCAATGTAGGTATTTCCCTCCTTCTAGAGATAATTATAGTGGAGCTGGTGATACAACTGGTTCTGATCAACTTATCACCATATTGGGACAAATCATTCAGGTTATGAATAATAACCTTACTCGTATGGAGCACCCTGATCTGCAATGTGGAGGATCAATGTTATATCTCTTCATGAGGAAAAACCACCAACATTCAATGGGAGTACAAATCCCTCAATAGCTGAGCAATGGATAAATTCCTTAGAGAAAATATTCCATTCCTTGGGAAGTATTGAAAGGGAAAAAGTTGTCATGGCAGTTTATCACCACACTGGAGATGCTGATCAATGGTGTTCATTGATACAAAACACGAAGGATGATGATGAAGTATCAAATATGGAATGGAGGGAGTTCAAAGAGATTTTCTTAGAAATATACTTCCCTTGTGACCATCGAGCAGATACGGAAAGGCAATTTCTAAGTCTAAGACAAAAGGAGGATGAGAATGTCACAAAGTATGAGTCTAACATTACAAGGTTAGTGAGGCATGCAAAAGATTATATATGTAACCCAAGAAGTACGATTGATCGTTTCTTTGATGGGTTTAAACTGTATCTCCGTCGAGCCTTAGTCTCACAATCTTTCTCGTCATACGAAGATATTGTCTCCTGTGCTATCAAGACAGAAAATGAATTCTCTAAATGTTATGACAATAAATTAAAGCAAGAGAAGAAGAGAACGGTGGAACAAGAGATATATAAAGGGAAAAAAGGAAATAAGGATTTTCTATTATGCGATAATTGTGGGAAGAATGACCCCGATTCTTGCCTAAAAGGAATGAGAGTTTGTTATAAATATGGATAAAAAGGTCATCAGGATCGTGATTGCAAGGGAAAGAAAGAGGCTATCAAGGTTGAATGCTACAATTGTAGGGAAATGGGTCATTATGCAAATGAGTATCCTAAGCGTCAGAAAAACTTACCTCAGAAAAGGCCAAGGGATCAAGGACAATCTTATGTTGTTACTACAATTGAAGTGGAATTATTAATGTATCAGTGCTTTTGGACTCAAGGATTATATTATGGTTATAAGAATAATGTGATATATATAAGGATTGTACTATAGTACTTGTTGTTTTCATTAAGGTTTTAATATGATGAAAGTTATCATATTTTTAGTATGTTACAATAAGAGAAACTTTACTTTGTTTGGGGAATCTGATGTTACAATTGATTTTGAAATTTAGAGACCTTTTAGATAAAGTATAGACAGAGGTATTTTGGATAAATATAAAGGTTGGAATGGATTAAGTTGAACTTTGGACAGTATTTTTTAAGGTTAAAACATTTCTGAAGATTATTTTTGGAATATTATAATACTATAGTTTTAGGAAAAGGACAACCTGCAGGTTAGGGGATAACTCGTCCCGTCGGACAAAGCTGTAGGAGTCGAACCCACAACCATAGTGCGATAGGCCTTTATTAACTACCACTAGCCTACAGGAAGTCCCTGGTTATTAAAAAATAGTTTTCCTAATCTAAATGGTATGTGTTAATATTTGGAACCTTGTACGATTAGGATAAATATAATATTTTTGAGTTCTATTATCTTTTTTTGGGAAAGATGAGTTTGTGGTAGAAATTAGTTGAAGGTTGAAAATATACTTGTCAAATATATATATATATAAATCTCTCTTATTCTATGCATAATTTAATTCTTAAACTTTAGTAAATGGATATTAAAAAAATGTGTTATCCTAATACCTTATGTTTTGTTGAACTGATGGTATTTTAAAGGATTTGAGGCCCTCAATTTTACACTTGTTTGTGATTGATGACCTCAATCACTCCCTACAAATATTTACATTTTCCCTCCAATTATTTGTCTCTAATTTCCACCAATGTTCTCTTAATCGAGATCATAATTTGGTGGTGACTTTTTCATTTCCCTTTCCCTCTTATTAAGGGTAAATTTTATTAACCTTATTTTTTATGTGGGTTTTCCACAAAGGTATTTTTTATTTTCAACATTTTATTTTCGAAGAACAATTTCAAATTACAAGGATGCAATTTATTAAAGGAGGGTAGAATGTAACACCCCAAGCTTCCATGGTACGTTTCTCTTTCAATAATGTAATAGCTTGCATTGTACGCAAGTTCGAGATTCTAACACACCGCGACCAATCAAAGTAGCCATTATGAATAGTAATACAAAATTTTTGAAATTATATAAATTGTATATTTCAATATGGAATTCATTTTTGGATTTGGAATATCCAAATTATCCTATGTTTAATTTTTGCTATTTTTCTGAAAAACATCGATTTTTGATGAATTGTGAAACCACTAAGTGGTTGTTAAAAAACTGATTTTTCGTTTAAATGAAATTTTACCACCTCTGTGATTTGAATTTCAAAAATACAACATACATCATTGTCATTAGGAAGTAAAATGTGGTTCAATGGGATTAAAATATTTTTTTGGTGAATAGTAACTTTTACGTTCTATTAATCACGATTAAAGGTAATTAGTGTAATTGAAGGTAAATATAATGATATAATAATTTGCAATTACCTTTACACTTGTCCTACACATATTGGATAAGTAATGGTCGACCAAGACAATCCATGGGTCAACTTGGGGCCCCATGGAGGCACTTGGGTAAGAAAATGACATTAAAACCTTTTATTTGAAGTAAAAATAAAAATGTCACAAACATGCACGGTTTTACTAAAACAATTTTTATAAGGGGTTATAAAAGTTATCTTTTTGACTATAAATACCCATTGGAAGTATAAAAAGATTTCCTACATCATTGTAATTTTTTTATAATTTTTAGGCATTAAATAAATAAATTTATTTATCACACCATGATGATGCAGTGATTACCTCATTAATGAACATTTAAAAAAATGAAAATATAATGTAAAATATAAGACTTAAAGTTGTCAAAAACCTATTGTATGAGAATATTTCGAACCCTTATCACCATATATTCTAAATATATAATTTTGGGACCTTTGAAATCCGGAAACCATTTCATAATAATGTAACATTTCATGACATTCCAAGAGTGCCCCTCCTCTCCTCTAATAAAAGGCCCCCAACTCTACCACATTATTCACACCTTCAAAGCCATTTTTCTCGGCCAAAATCTACAATAATACTCTCTAAACTTACCTATATTACTCCTTTAAGCCTCACTTTGGGCATAAGTCTTCCCAAGGAAGCCTTTGGCTCAAATCAAAAAAAAATTACCCGATTTTAAGGTAATGTCTTCTCTTATTTTTTTTTGTTTTATTTTTCTTCTCCAACCCCTTAAACTCTTTTTATTCATTTCTTTTGTAAACACAACAGTATCATAAATATACCAGGGTGTTTTTATGAGAATTATTTTATTTAAACTTACACAAACCTTCATCTAATGGTTAAATAATATACTGTTTTTGTCGGTGGTGAATTACTGCCTCACAAAACGATGATTGTTCAATCTTCTTTTAACACCTCTCATGGTGGCCATTAAGAAGTAAATATATTTATATATGATATATATTATGTTTATTGTTTCATTATGCTTCTGTATTTCTCATTTATGGCATACCTTTATGATTTCCATTATGGGTAAACGCGATAATTTCATTTTACGAAGTGCGGACTACCGCCCCCTCAAAGTGATTTGAATCGTTAATGCCATATGTGGGACGTATAAAAGATAGAGTAAATGATATTATATATGACATTATTCTAGAATTATAATATACCTTTATATAATTATGATTTCATTCCATTAAATATGAAATAGAAATGAATGTAGCGTTCATGCGTACGTACGGCTTACCGTCTCCATGAACGGTGCATTTCATTTCTTACCTCTAAATGTTATGTAATATTATAAATGAATTTATATACTGGATATATATGATATATATGATATCTACATAATTAATATTATTCTGGATATAATGGATATTTTACCACATGAACAACTTGTAATTATAAGAAGTTTATTTTTAACTCAAGTACCAAAGATCGACAAAACGACTGTTATTAACATAAATAATTACATAATGTTAATAACATGGTAATAATTGATATAAAAGGAATAATTAACTTGAAAAAGGTTCTTAAGAAAGTATAAATTGACTCTATTTTATTATTCAAGAGGTTAAAGAACGATCTATTCAAGTCATACATGAGGTAAGGGACTTCGTCTCAATCTCCTTTCATTGTGGCATATTTTGTTTTAAACACAACTTTATTTTATATGATGTATAAACCCTTTTGAATTTTACTTTTATTCAAATGGAATATTTTTATATGAAGCGTTTTTACTTAATGAAAAAAGGAATGTTTTTTCTTACGTATGCGGTGACAATGAATTCTTTGCCGCCATGACCATTATTTGAGTTTCGGCTTCCTCTACATGACATAACATTTTTTAAATGAAAAATAAATACCAAGTTTTAATTTTATTTTATTTTGGTATTGAAAATGGTTTTGATAATGTTTTTTGTTATATCAATGTGTTGTATTGATATCTTGTGATTGAAATGTGGAAATGTTATGTTTCCTTTATGCATATTTTATGTGATATGATTATGTTATGGTTTATGATATGTTTAAACCTGTTCATATGAGGAATGCATTGGACTTAATAAGTGACGGGTGGAGCCCGCTATAGCTCCTCGATGCTTCGGTAGGTCTCAGGAGACAAACTGGTGTCTTGGCATGAGGCCTTGACAAAATCTTATTTGTAGTCTCGGCACGAGGCCTTGGCTACGTGGTTGTGATAGTCTGGCATTATGCATTCCATCATTATGAAAGTTGTTATTGATATTGATTGTGATTATTTGACATGTAGAATATCCATGTGAATAAGTAAATGGCATTATTTCATTTTATTTTTGCTATATTATGCTGAAGTTCAAGTTTAAAAGGCTTTTGTTTTATTTATACATTTCTGTAAATGCTTATGTTTGTTTATGACTGTTTCTGCTATATTGATTTCCTTACTGAGCATCTGAGCTCACCCCTTTCTATGTTTTATTTTTCCCAGGATGTGAAGAAATATTTTATAACTGACCTGCAGGGATAGTCTGAAGGGGATATGGGTGTGGAATATGGAGACTATGTTATTATAGTTTTTCACTTTATGATGTAATGTAACATTTATGAATGTATCTAGTGTTTCCAAGGCTACTAAACTAATCGGTCATTCGAGACATGATCTTTTGTGATCATGCCAATGTTACTTAATAATGCACCGACTCTGGGTAACTGGGGTTGGGGTGTTATATAGGTGTTACCCCAACGACGATTGTAGATATTTTTATAAGGTATCAAGCTATCTCTAATGTTCATTAGACCTTTATAGATTCTCAGTAGGGTAGCTGAGATGGTGTACCACCTAGCTATTCCCCCATAGATGCATTGGGTGCACGGTGTTTTCCACATGTCGTAGTAGAGGAGATATGTGCATGATCCATCGCATGTCATCAACTGGGGTGAGCTAGACATTAAAGATGAAAAAGAATTAATGGTGTTTCTGGTGGAGAAATAGGATCGATAGGACTGAGTCCTTCATGGATGGTCAATCCCTCTGGTACGAGATCTGTGGCAGCAGGGAAACCTCCAGGAGAGCACATGGGAGTAGGAGGCTCATATTTCTGCTCAGTACCACCATTTTTTCTTAGATTTTATTGTGGATTTCAGGGATGTAAATCCCAGTGGTAGGGATAATGTAAAGACACATGAATTTGTTATAATAGTTTTTAATTATATAAAATTATTACGAGACTGTGAAAATTGAATGAACATGATTCCGAGGCCCAGACAGCCCAGAACGGAATTTTGAAATTTTTTAAGGTGTGCTCAATAAATGCATGAGTGGGTTTTTCAATCTCTTAAACTAGTGGCCAAATTAATAATATGAGGGTACCATTGAAGTTTCAGAGCCGAGATTCTCTTAGGTGAAGTATAACTTCGACCGGCAAGGGTTGGACAAAAAACATAATTTTTGGACTTTCGGAAAAAAATAATAAAATAACTATAAGTTTTTTATTCTTTTCTACCACCATTGAGAGAGATTTGGTAGAACCGCAGTGTAATGACGGTCATTAAATGAATAAAAATTAATGATTTGTTTCATTGGTTGTGTAACTGCAACGGTTTTGTGATTAAAAGGTTCATTAATTACAGTTCATTGATGAACCACAATAATGAACACAATGTGGAGTGTATTATTTTTATTTAATCAATCTTTTGGCGAACAGATCGGAAATCATGGGGAAATGTCTGAAAAAGCACTGATGACATTCTACATCAATGGAGATTGGTTAACGAATGATGATTGTTGGAGGAATAAATCTTGGGATCGACGAGTAGCAACGAACATCGAATGACAATGATCGTTGAATTCCTTCCTTCATCTGCAATAGATTCCACAAAATTCTGGTATGGGGTTTAATTGTTTTATGTGTAAAATGATTCCACTTTCCATTTGTTGAAAATACAAAGAACTCGGATCAACCGACTAATGGGTTTATCCGTGAATGGTTCGTTCTTGCCGAAGTTATTCATGGGTCTTGATTTGGATTTTCTTTATCCTCTATGATGATTTTTATCACCCCCTTGATAAAACACAAATGCCGAGGGCATGAGCCAATCAAAACAAGGCCCAAACCCTCCACCTATCTTGAATATTGGGGGTTCTTTATGTGTGACTGAGAAATGGGGAGGAAAGTCGATTTTGTGGGATTTGTATTGAAGGAGATGACCCAGGAGGACTTTAGGCATAGACAGGAAGGAAAATGAACCACTGAAGCATCTCTGGTGTCCTGTAGAAGTATTCGGCGGCGTGCCAATTCCAGCAACCGGTTGCATTGAGAAGTGTCACACACATGCATCATAGCAGTAGAAGTGGTGCACAATCGGCCGCATCGGTGGAAGATGTGGAACCGGCATGCCACATGGGGGAGGAGCGGCCCGCTCAGGCTGCTCAGCTGGAGCAGAACAGCCGGTAGAGCCAGCTACTTCGAGAGGTGGGGTGGTGCCCTATTGGTGCCACTAGTTGGGTGAACCAGATCCCCTGTGTCCAGTCCAACGAAACCGGCCCACACCGCATGACTGGTTTTCCAAGTGAACAAGACCTGTGGGCCCAATGGGCATGCTGGGCTGGACCCCTACCGGGCCCAGACCCGACCGACCCCATTTCACTAAAATGGGCGTAACTCGCAAACATGATGTTCGATTAACACACCGTCTCTAGAATGAGGACCCTTGTAATGAGTTGGACCTTTTTAAATACCCCACTTGAGTTTTGATATAAGTTGGAGTATGGTCTGGTTGGATCGGACTTGAATCCTACCAGACCATTTTTACCTTTTTTACCTTTTTTCTAATATCATACAGACCGGGCGTCTGATTGATGCATCATCTATCACATTGGAACCCATATGACAAGGTATTACTTTGTATTACTTCTTCATTCGAGTTTGTGATGGTTGTGGTATGAACGATAGTATGAGGAGAAGAACCTCCAAAACTCAAGTGCACCAAGTGAGGAAATCTTGCAGCTGGCTATAAGTGAAGAGAGACACTTCATGGATCAGCATGAGAATGACCCTATATGGATAAGAAGTAGTGCAACCCTCTATGGATCAGCAAAAGAGTGACCCTTCATGGATCGACATGAGAGAGGCCCTCCATGGATTGACAGCAGCGTGAACCTCTTGGGATCAGTAGTAGTGCGACCCTCTGTGGATCAGCAGTATAACGACCCTTTTTGGATTATCTTACAAAGACCCTTCATGGATCAGCAATATAACCTATCAGTAGAATAAAAAGATCAATCTCAAGACTAATCATAATTATTCCTATTATCTAGGTTTTAAACCTGGTGTGAGTTGTCTTTACTTTATGCTTTGTGAATGAGATTGGGCTTTGTGGTTTTTCCTTTCTGGAATTATGGGAGACCTTTAGGGGTCTTAGGGTCCTTACTAGGTATTTTTATAATCACCCCTACATGGGAATCTCCCGCACCATGTTGTGTCTTATGCATATCATGGTTATTTTGACTGAGACGTGGGGAGCCAGGACTAGAAAGTGATTGGAGGTGATTGATAAACGTGGTGAGTGATAGTAATGACACACAATGAGCTATACCTACCATTCTGGTACGATTCTTGGAGGATTACCTACAGAGAACATTTTTCCTCTTTCTTGAACTTTCTTTTTAGTTGGGTTTGTATGCTGGCCCTTTCTATTTTTAGTTCAAACTTTTACTATCAACTGTTCACTTTGTGGTTTTCTTTTTTTGTGCACCTAGTCTTTGTATAAACAGGTATAAAGGCAATGCCTCCCCTTTTTAGGATATGACATTTGGTGATAGTCGCCAACCCCAGCCCTATAGAAGGCCATCTTTAGGTAGTCATGGCATGGGCCCTGGGGGACGGGTCATGAATATTTAAATCTATGGGTAGAAACTTTTCTATTTTGACCAACTGATTTGCATCATGTGTACTATAAATCCATCGAGGGGAAATATATTATTGGGACCCATCAAAAACATACTAATTCTAATTAATTCCTTATATTAAAGGGGTGTAATATAATAAATATAAAAATTCATATTGAAAACTAACATAAGAATTGTTAATACCTACCCCAATCAAATAAACGTAATCATATATCATCCAGATTAATATGTCGAATGGTAATAAAATTATACATACTCATTAAAAATGATCATAAACCATTCAATTAAATGATGTGGATTTTATCAATAAAACATATTCCTAGTTTATATGAATTAAAATAAAGGGTTAATGTCATTTATGAATATAAATACAATAAAATCTCATTAAAATGTTTTGGAGGGAAAAAATCTTTTCACTTTGAATATATTTTTTTTAAAAAAAGTTAAAATAAAATATTTAACTTAATTTTATTTTATAAAAACATTTTAAAACATGTAAAATAATCATTAAGATAGTGAATTATTATGATAGTGTAAAATTCTATTCATGTTGTAGGTGTTCAAAAAATGATTCCCTTCGCATTTTCAGTAAAATTCAAATCGGTATTCTTTTGAAATTGAAATTTAGTTTCCTTTCAAAACATTTTGTAAAGATTAAAATATTTATAAAAAAGTATTTACTAAATCATTTGGGAAATCTTAATAACATTTTTGGAAACCTTATTTGAAAATATGGATTTGGAAGAAAAAAGATGTCCAGCCAAAGAGAGAAATAATGTCATATTTTATTTAAAAAATATCAATATTTTTAGGTACAAATGATAAGGAAAATTAAAATATTACATGAAAAATTCATTAATAAAAAAATGATAAGAAAATTAAAGGGTGTTATCAGTCAATTATCAAATAATTTCATTCAATAAAAATTTAAGCATAAACAACCCTAATTAAAATGAGATTGAATTAGAAATATCTTACCCCTTTAGTAACTTTTGAATTGTAATACCGATGAAGGGAGAAAATAAAATGAAACATTAAATAACATGATGAGAAATAGGTAAATGATATTAAAAATAAAACTTTAAGTATATACAATAGAGAATGGAATAAGTTATGAATGTGGTATATTTCACACAGAAGTAAAAGTGAAATAAGAATTGCATACCTCAGGTTTGTCTCCATTTGTATATCCATGAACATCCTTTATAATAAATATATATTTTTTATAAAAAAAATTAACCAGACATAATAATATATTTCATACCATATATGTTTTAAATATAATATTTTACCACTGATTTGTTAGAAATTTTATGATAAAATCGGTGTTTTGGATGATAATTTCTTATTTTTCATGTATATTTAAGTTCAGTAATTTTAGCCCTTTTAATCTAATAAATGTTACATTAGATAAAAAATTATATAAATGATATAAATATCTTATATATTCATTACATATGTATTTATAGTAGTCTATTAAAGTTAGAAATTGAAAATAGATTATACCATTCATGGAGACAGTAGGTTGTAGGTACGCATGAATAATGTTTCCATTTTTCTCGGTGGATGGAACAAAAGGAAAATAAATATTAATTAAGATTTTCCAAATCACAGTTATTTCATATTGATAATTTATATTAATCATATACATCCTTATTATTATTTATGTAAAAAATATGAAAAACCTTTCACTTCACCACGTGGTGGTAGTAGTCCACACGTATGCATGAGTGACAATATTGTTTTCCAATTGATTAGAATGTAATAAGTTTTATGGGATAATATATTTCAATAATTTTGTTTAGTTTATAAATATCACATATATTCATTTATTTTAACCATACTACTGTCCATAAAAATTGTAAGAGAAAAAACAAATCACAACGATTAGCAATGCGGTAGTCTGTCGTACACCCGAGCGACGTTGTTGTATCCCCCAAGGAATAGAAATTAAGATGTAAAATACAATATTATAATTTAATAAGTATAATAATATCATAAATATAATATAAAATTTTTAAATCCACCATAATATCCCCACTTAAAAGATGGTGATTGAAAATTAACTTCATGGGTTCTTGAGCCGATAGTCTACCGTACACACTATCGGCAGTTTTGTTTCCAATTTGATGGATGTGATGATGGATATTGGTTTTTAAATTAACATAATATAATGTCATTATATAGGTGGTAACTTTTTATTATATTATCATATTTTAATAATATTACAATTAGATATAAGAAGATGTAAATAGAAAATTCATAGATATAGACTTTACCTCTTCTTTAGGAAACCAATTTAGGTTTAACATAAATCCTTTCTGGATTGGAATTCAGATCTTAAAAGTCCTACATGATGTGGGTATGGATTTTAGTATGGTATTTTGGTTGGTATTATATAATTAACATGGTTATGGAAGTTTTAATAAAGTTGTAGAGAGGTGACCTTTTATAAATGTGTTAGAGGGATCACATGGGATTTCTGAAATGATAAAGTGATACCCACATTTTTATTATTCCACAAGCCTCAAAAATGGGTTATTCATGAGCCATAGATATTTTAGGGTCTAAATATGACCATTTAATATTTTTTATAAAATATTTATGTCGTTTTTAAACTTTAACTACACAGTTTAACCCTTCCACCAAAGAAACCAATTATTATCCTAAAAGGATAAATTAATTTTTAATGATTTCACTACTCATTATGTTAAAAAAATTAATTTGACCATTTTAGATAAAATATATTATATTTATTCAAAATATGGAATCCATTTTTAAGTATTTATTTCACAAAAATTGAATAATGAAATTTGAAATAAAGTCCGACTTGTGTGATGAAAAAATCGAATTTCTAAGGAGAAACTTCCCTTGAGTGTAGAAGGATTTAATATATAAATTAAATATAAAATATATCAAAATTAGTTAAAATGAATTTAGTAAAATATAATTTAACTAATATTAATTTAAAAAATAGTTTTAAATAAAATCTTACATTATAATTATTTTAAACGAATAGGTTATTTTCATTGAAAATCAGTGTTGTTCACTATTTATCAAAAAAATTAAACTTTTCTTAATAATCCAAAAAATTCACCATAATAATATTTTTCTTGTTTGATTTCTTGGAGCATGTTAACTTTATTAATTAAATTTTATAAAATTTTTGAAAATTAATTTTATCATAAGTGAGCAAGAAACAGAAATGTTGTCTTATTTGAAAAAATAAAATTTTTCAAAAAACATTTCTTTTCCTTTCAAATGGTTCTCATTTTATTTAAAAGAAATAGATTAAAATTAAATATATTTTATACATGTGTAAACCATATAATTTTCATAATTAAGATTTTTCCATTCATACCCATCACTTTAATGGCTAGGATATAATTTTCATGTTCAAATAATTATATCATAATATAGGATTGGGTTTCATTCAAACCTGGTTTTGTGTGCATTGCAAGCTATAGAAGAGAATGAATTTATTTAAATATATATATTTAAAATTCTTAGGGATTAAATTATATTATAATATTGGTGTTTCATGTCATATAAACTATGAAATATATTGTCCCTCTTTTTAAATCTCATGTAGTTATATACCTCTAGTTAAGAGGTTCCACCATTAGTTTTCTGAGGGATACATACAGAACAAATGTTATCATTAGTTAAAGAGTTTTTTATAGGATTAGAAAAAAATTATCTAACATAATAACAACATAGGAAATAAATTTTACTATTTATTATATTAATACCATTGTTTCAATTATGGGTGATACCACCATAAGAATTGGTGTTATATTGTGAATGGGATATCCCATGTAAGGGTAGATGAGTATCTCTTATAAGGGGAGGATGTAATAGTTGTGTAGTTTTATATAATGTATTTTTCCCTCCATAAAATTAATATCAAAATTATTCATATTATGAAATTTTAAAAGGAAAATGTATATTATCTGTAAAGGTAAACTAGAAATTCTATTTTTTGTATAATGGTATGGAATCTCCTAATGTAAAGGTAAGTTAAAATCCTAAACATTGTATAAGGTTATTATTAATCAATGTAAAGGTATATTTTTCTAAATAATATTAATGTGTATGTTTTTTAAAAGAAAAATATTCACTAACTAAGGTTATATTCATGTTATATAAAGGTAGGTAGTAATTTCATAACCAAGTAGCAAATTTTAATGGACCTTGCGTAAAGGTATACCAAAATTTCAATTACTTACATAAGGGTTATATAAAATTTGTATAATGGTATCCCACTAGATGTAGGGATTTAATAAGGGTACATTACACTTTCATTATGGTGGAATGAGCCTTTAAAATACTTATTTAAAGGTAATATAAATATAAGTAAGGTTAAATCAATGTTCACAAAACTTATTTAATGGTATAAACAGAACATATTTAAGGCTAAAAGAAAACATAATTAATTAACATAAAGGAAATAATAATCTATTAAAGGGTAAAAAAATTTTATATAATGGTAAAATAAACTCTTACAAAACATTAAGGATAAATCATTTGATAAATCATTACATAAAACATTAATAATGTTCATTTAGATTGTTTTCAAAGTTCTTCGATTGTAACAAAAAGTTTCTTTATATAATTTAACATTATATATATATATATATATGTTAATTATATAAAATAAAAGAGGATATATAATAAACCTTAAAATTTTTCTCAACCATTAAAATGGTTTTATTACCATTCATGAAGGTGGTAATGGAAATTGAAATCACATTATCCACAATTTTGGTAATTCGACACATCACTGATGATATTTTTTTAGAATAAAAGAGAGTGTAAAAGATATATGATGATATATTTTTCCAAAAACAAGATAAAATTATAGTATACATAAGATACTATAGTTTTAATGCCTCTATTATAGGTGAGGTGAAGAGAGTATATGAAAATAAATTTAATTGAAAATAAAATAAAATTAAACAAAAGAAGATTTTTACCTCTTGGTCTCTTCTCGTTGAGATCTTCCTAACGGACCTTGGTTTTGTCATTTTGGTGAAACCATAAGGTCATGGACATGGGGAAGATTCTAGGGAAGATTATTGGGTATTTTTTGGACAATTCACAAAGCTCGATAGGATTGAGGAGAATATGGGGTGAGGGGAGGTATTTATAGTGGAGGAGAGGAGGGTTTTTATTATTATTTTATTCATCAGTTCATTATTTCAGCTCAAGATATTTAATAGTTTTAGAATTATTACTAAATATATTAAAATAATCAAGTGAAGTTTGAGATTTTTTTTCTTACATCATTTAACTTGTTAGTAATAGTGTATTTAACTTATAATGAATACATATCATAAATTATCGGATTTCACTATTCACAAAAAATTCAAGTATTTCATAAAAACCCAAAAATTCACCCCAACCATTTATTGTTGTTTATAATTCAAAAATAAAAACCTTTTCTTAAAATAATGTTCTAAATAATGATTATTTAATTTTTAAATTAAATTATAATTTTTTCAAATATTATAATTTTAAAACTATAACTCAATTTATAAAACTTTGAAAATTTATTCTATGTATTATAAAATAATCTTATAACCATAACTCAATAAAATATTAATCTATGAATATATTTATGAAAATAAATTTTCTCCTAAATCGTTAAATTAATTACAAAATTATAAACAAACATTTATTTTTCACAAAAATACCAACAATTAATTTGACATTTTGAAAATATTTATTAATTTATTCTGTGATATAAATATATCATATTCTCTGTTTTTAGATGGATAAATTTTATTTATACGTTCATTTGTGAGGTTACTCTTCATATGGACTATTTAATATTCATAAGGGTCGTATTACTTTTCATAAGGGTAACTTTACCATTCAAAAGGGAAAGGTTTATATTCACAAAAAATTATGTTGATCTTATCAGACTCTAAATATCTTTATTCTTGCAATTTTTTATTTCATTTTTTCAAAATTTAATAAAAAAAGGTGGAAGAAAATTAAAATTAATAGCTATGCTATAAAGATCACACAATAGTTGTTCATTTTAGAATGATGTGTCATAATGTTTCCTTTTAAAATATTTGGATGTTACATCACCCCCCCCCCATAAATTAATTTTTCCATTTGAATTCATTTGTTGTACATTAAATTATGAATTTACATATTGATAATTAAGAAAAAAACTAACTTATTATGCGTAATGAACTAACTTGAAGTTCAAAACTAAATACTATCACTATTTTTTAAAACAATGATGTCTAATCTCCAAATTTTTTTAGGTCATTCATCATATACTAGATGTAAATCCCTAAACCCACACATCGGGATACAGGAATAAAACATGTTGTGTATTTTTTTTATAAAATAAAATATTAAAATAGAAAGAACATTATACAATCAAGGACCTTTTCCGGTCTTGGTTTGGTAGGATTAGAAAAACCATACATTACATCAGGGTTTACAAAAATAATTATGAAATATCTTATTGGATTCATCTACATTATCACCTTAACTGTACTTTCAACTTTAAAGGAATCCTATGAAAAACATTTTCCAAACATACTATGATCACAAAGAAGGTTAGTAAAGGATATAAAAATAATGAAAGAAATTGTTAGTCCATAAATACTTATAAGTGTATGAAATCATTTCCACAAATACATACTTCTCACCCATTAAGTATCATATACATACTTATGAGAAACACGATATTCGCATAAAACATAGAAAAAAATAAACCATATAGTTAAATTGTGGAATTAATTACTTAAGACTATAACCATGATGGATACCATATGATTTTTAAACCTCACAACTAGCTTACAATGTTACCCTCGTGACAACCTTACGATGTAACCACCACAGTTATACTTGGATTAACCTTACAGCCAACCTCCAACATAAACATACCCAGTGCATTAGATGGAGATATATTTCCCACCATTCATCACAAAAAGTGACCAATAACCAAAGCATAATCATAAAACATGAACACTTTCATAAAAACATTACTTTTTAAATTTTTAAAAAATATAAATTTAAAAGAGGATTTTTAAAGAGGACTCCCTTACATATACCATATCATTGAAGCATGAATTAATAAAATTAAATTAAAATGTATAATAAATTCAAATAAACATAATACAAAATAATATATTAAACATTCATTTCAAAAACAATTGTATCATGACAAAATCAATGAAGTAGAAGGTTAACCCAAATAATGGAAATTGGGATAATAATTCTCTTAAATCAAGCCCATCTTACTTAAACTAGGTTTAAACCTATTGTATAATTGTTAAAAGAGTATTATTAATATTTTATATAAACATATTCATTTTTATAACAGCATATATAATCATTTTATTACATCATTAAATCCATTATTAATAATATTTTGTTATTTCCATTATTTCAATTGTGTTCTATACATGGTTTTCATGGTTGCTTCATAATGATTTTTTTTGAATGGAAGTGAAACACTATAAGTGTAATTAAATGGTATTAATATATTTCTATATTATTAAATTATACCATAATTCATTTTATTTTCAGATATTATGATGAATCATTAGATAAATCATTAATGATATTCGTTCAGATCATTTTGGCAGTTCTCCAATAATCAGAAACTAGTTTTGTTATATAATTTAATATTATGTATATATGTTAATTAAATAACAAAAAATAGGTTATATAATGCAGTTTAATATATTTTTCAACAATTTATATTGTTTTATTATCATCTATGAAGGAATTAATTGAAATTGAAAACCCATCTTCCATGATGTTGGTAATTCAACACATCACGGATGATGTTTTTATTTTTAGAATAAATGAGAGATGAGAAGAAGTGTGATAATGAATTTTCACATAAACAAGATAAAATTATAGTATATCTAGGATAATTAAGTTTTCATGCCACTTGTATTGGGTAGGTGAGAGATTATAAGAAAAGAAAATGAATTGAAAATAAAATAAAATGAAATGAAAAAGGATTTTTATCACTTGATCTCTTCTCCTTGAGAACCTCCTTAAGGCCAATGGTTTTTACCATTAGGTGAAACTTGCAGGTCTAGGACATGGATAAGAGGTTTGGTAAGAGTATTTGGAATATTTTGAACAATTATCAAATCTTGAGAGTGGTGAGGAGAAGAGGGGGAAAGGGGAGGTATTTATAGTGGAAGAGGATATGGTTTTTTTATTTTTTATTCATTAGTATATTATTTTGGCTCAAGACAATAATTTTTTGGAGAATTATCAGAAAATATATTAAAATAATCAACGAAAGTTCTATATTATTCTTTTTACATCATTTTTTATTTTTGGAAGTGTTTATTTAACTTATAATGTATATATATCGTAAATTACTATATTACACTATTCACAAAAAACAAGTATTTCCAAAAAATCCTAAAAATTCACCCCAACCATTTTTTAATTTGTAGAATTCAAAAATTGACTACATTTTTTGAAAATAATTTTCTAAATATGAAAAATTAAATTTTAATTTAAAATCATAATTTATTCGAAAAATAACAACTTTAAAACTATAACTAATTTTATAACACCTTGAAAAATTAATATAGGACATATAAAATTATCATATAACCATACTAAAAAAATATTAATTTATGAATCTATTTAATGAGAATAAACTTTCTTTTATATCATTAAATTAATTATAATCTTATAAATAAATATTTATGCTTCCCAAAATTACCAATAATTAATTTATCATTTTCAAAATATTTATTAACATACTCCATGATATAAATATATCATATTTTCACTTTTTAGATGGATAAATTATATTTATACATTCATTAGCGATGTTACTTTTCATTTGGATAGTTTACTATTCATAACGGTCAAAATACTATTCATAAGGTTTACATTATAATTCCAAAGGGTAAAGTTATTATTCACAAAAAATTAAGATGATGTTATATGACTCTAAATATCTTACTAATCGTAAATTTGTATCACTATTTTTTGAAATTCAATTTACAAAAGTGGAAATATTATGTTTAACGGATATGCTATAATGGTCATATAATAGTTTTTCAATTAAGCATGATGTGTCATAGTCTTTCCTTTTAAAATATCAGGATATTAAATTTACATTATTCATGATTAAATTTTAAAAAAAATTGGACTATTTTCTTTTATTTATAAAACATCTATCCTTTTTAAAAAATTTAAATACAAAGGATAAATTTTACTTCTCCCATTAGGCTCATATAAAATTTATTTTTCATTAATTTTGAAAAATCGATAAAAAATTTCCATTTTAATATTCAAATAAAATATCATCAACATATATTAATATATTTAAAGAATCATGATAAACAATATTTATAGATAAATTTGGATCAATCATTAATTTTTTAAAAACATTTTGTAATAAATGTATTGTTAATATATCATATCAAGCTATTGGAGATTTATTTAGACCGTATAATGATTTAAATAGTTTTGGAGTCTGATATTGAAATTCCTAATTTTCCAAATATGGTGGTTGATAAACCTAAATATCATCAAAAACTACACCATTTAAAAATGAATTTTTTTCATCCATTCAAAAGATTTTTAAATTTTAATAACAAGAAAATCTAAGAGAATATGAATATATTCTAATCTAGAAACTGGTAAAAATGAATCTTTAAAATTGAAATATTATTCTTGTAAATATAATTGAGAAACTATTCTATCATTATTTCATAATATATTTCCCGAATCATCCATTTTATTTCCTAAAATCCATTTGGTTCCAATTAAAAATTTATCTTTAGTAAATTCAAAAATATTATATAATTTATTTATATCAAATTTATTATGTTAATCATACATCTAATTTATCCAATTTGAATCATTTAATTCTTATTTATCATTAATAGGCACAAAATCATCCACAATGTTGAAATTAGTAGAACAAATCAAAATGAGTTTTCTATTTCATATTTGATATTCAAAATTTCTGATTATATTTTCTAAATAAAATGTCAATGAGTTTTAAAATTCTTAGATTATTATTGAGAATAGATGTACCCCCTCCCCTATAATTTTAACGTTTATCATCTTCAAAATTGAACTCTTTGAATTAATAATTAGGATTACATGAATATGTAATCTGTTTTTCATTATTTACAATGAACTTTACATTCATAGACTCTTCCATTGACATTATTCACTTTTTATAAACTCTATAAGCTTCAATATTATATTAATATATTATACAAATTCCTTCATTAATTTTAGAATGAAAATTTGATAGATTATTTTTAGTAATTAAAATAAGAAATTTGTAAGAAAAAAAATTAAATTGTCTAATCATAAGTTTCCTTTTCTTTGTATAATTCATAATATGTTTTCTTAGACCTGGGTAGAATGTAAACTATATTTAAGATACATAAATTAGCATTGTCTTTTTCAGTCCAAATATTTTTTGGTGTATTTGATTCACTTTTAATAGTACTTTTTATTTCATGAATAGTACCATTTTTCATTTATACAATACTTTTTTATGGTGTTCATGAGAAAGAAATTATTTAAGTATCCAATAACATCACAAATTTCTCAAAATCTATTTTAACAAATTCTACTCCTTTATAAATTCTAATTAATGTTATTAAATGAACATTAAGATTTTGAATCTATTTATAAAATAGAATAAACTTCTTTGTATTTTTACATTTATGAGATAGAAAATTATTCCAATTGAATCTAATCATATCAAATACACTTATAATGAAAAATATATTACTACATAAGCTACAATTTTTCGTGGGTCCAAATAAATCAATATAAAGCAGTTCTAAACATATAGTAGTATTAAAATTGTTAAAAAATCAAAATGCCGCATTGTGTTTCTTTCCATTTAGGTAAACATCGCACACAAAATACATTAAATGAGATTTAGAAGTTCTTTAATATTTGCATGTTTTTCCAAGTTTTACAGTTTTAAATGTTAGACATATCCCAACAATATATGATAAAGAATATTAATTATTTAGATATCATTTAATCAATTTACATTTTTCTATTTTAGTTTGTAAAAATCTATAGAATATATACTTTCTCTTATATTAGTATAAAATAGAACAATATTATCTTATTAGACAAGAAATTTAGTATCTTTGAACTTTACCCTCTATCCATCATCATACACTTCTGTGATAAAAATTAAATTGTGTCCTAATCCCTATACATGTAATACATTAGAAATTATAACATATTTAAATTTTCATATATCTCAAAAACATCTAACCATGTCTTTAGAGTGATCACCGAATATGAAAATTCTTCCCTCACATTATGTAAAAGATAAAAAGTAATAAATATAACCAATCATGTTCCTATAAAAAAATGTTGTCCATATACCATATATCTTTAAAACACATTTTTTAGATTTTGTATGAAAAATTAAACCTATAATTGTTTTGTTACCAAAACTATTTTGGGTCCAACTAGATTACTAATAAAAATTTTAGCCACATATATTGACTTAATACATTTATTGTATTGTATTATAGATGATAGAATATTAAAAATAAAAGTCATGGTATAGCCTAATGATTGAGTAAATCTTAATGAACATCCAGTTTCACAATTCCTTTTTATGTTGCATCTAAAGAACGAAATATTTGACAAATTCCCTTTTCCATTTTTTAGTAATGAAGTTACATACATTTAAAAATACGAATATTATAACTAAATATGGATTTTTTTGTGTTTATCATAGACATAATCCTATAAAAAATCCTTGAAAAACAATATTTGGTTTCATTCAAACTAGTAAATTTCCTTATAATATTATTATTTTCTTTTAGAATAACATTCCATTCATTATAGATTTTTACATTTTATCATGATCCTATAATTCTTAAATTATTAATTTCTTATTTTAGATTATTATATTCATTTTCATTTTTATCTAAATAATTACAAACTAACTTAAGTCCGCTTTCATTATAGTTATAATTGTTTGACAATAAATCTGTCATTTTTTCATTCTCATCTTTGAGATTTATAAATTCAGAATCTACAAAAAAAATAACTTATATTTCTTAAAGATGACAAATTTAGTTTTTCATTTTCTCCTTTAATTTTCTTATTTTATCTTCCCATTATCCATTCTCAAAATATCATTTTGAAACTATTATTTTTTTTTATAGATTTTTAATTTTAGTTTCAATATCAGACTCGTAATATGAGCAATAATCACAATTATTTCTTACCACATTCATAATCGTTCCCTTAAATGATATATTGTATTATTCCTTTCCACTATTAGAATCATCAGTAATCATTTAGAACTCCTCTGTGCAAATCCATACAGCATGATATGTATGTATTAACTCCTTTTATTGTACGACTTTTCCTTCTTATTTCAATTTTGTAAAATATGATTTTATTTATCCCTTTTTGATCCACTCATTGGATATTAATTATGAAACATTATATTTTCTACTATTAACTTTCTTACTTATTTTTAAAAAAAAATTGGACAAACTCCTCCCAAATTCTTCTTTGAACTTTTCCTTCCTATCATGTACTTATAAAATCCTGTAGTAAAATTTTGTTGTTTATCATTATTACTTTTATATAAATCAGAATCATAATAATTATAATAAAAATTTATATTATTTTTTAATTATATAAATTTCATTTTATGATATTCTTCATTATTATCATTCATCAACTCCAACTCATTTTGAATAATTTATCCTATCAGTTCATCCATTTAATATTTAGTGAAATACTCAAATTTTTAAATTTTAATCTTCTTTGAGTGCTACCTTTTAGGCAGTGGTTGAATTATTATTTAAATAATAATTTTATTATTTATGGTATCCTTGAGTGTAGACATATTTTATACAATATTAAATAATATTTTGTATGTCTCGTCGATTCTTGATGGATCATTCATTCTGAATTCAAGAAACTATGTGGTTTAGATACCTTAGTTCTCTACAACTTATCAGTTCCTGGATAAAGTAGTTTAATATTATGAAATATGGCTACATATATTGAACATAAGGATAAGTATTGGTAATTAAAAACTTTTTATTTTAGAAATAATTATTTATAATCATTTCTAGATAGAGTTTTTAAATCTACCTCATGAAATCTTTATGGTTTTGACATGGTATCCCAAAATTCAGGACCTATATTTTTTATAAATACCTCCATATGATCTTAATAGTTTGCAAAATCACTTTCATTGAAATGAGATGGTCTAATGGGATTTCATATCATAAATTCTAGGATTTACAAAATAAATAACTTGTTCTTTTCGTATACTTTTATGCCTATGATAACTGTTAGTCTAAAAGACTAATAAACGATAACAACCAACTCTTTAAAAGTCACCATGCTCTGATACCAATTGTTAGGTCCTTTTGATCTAGAGAGATTTACTATAGTTTGATGTGTAATAATTTTCAAGAATTTAAACCAATATATAATTATTTGAGCAATAAAAAATTTAAAGGAAATTAAAATTTGAACATAGTATTTTCATAGTTGTTCAAATCACTAAGATCCAAGGCTAGTCTTTAATATTTTCTACTGGGTGAGAAGGT
Organism: Viscum album; assembly: GCA_963277665.1. Taxonomy (NCBI): domain Eukaryota; kingdom Viridiplantae; phylum Streptophyta; class Magnoliopsida; order Santalales; family Viscaceae; genus Viscum; species Viscum album. The sequence continues at coordinate 65,449,691 of OY728127.1, read as the reverse complement.
TGATATTCACAAACAAACACACTTTTGATAGGGAGTGATAACCCTTTTATAGTAATATATTTTTCTCATCTGGTAGTAAAATCCTTATATATATATATATATATTTTCAACATGTTGGAATAACACTAATTGACTTTTACAAGTGTCACAACCCACCTTAATTTTTTCTTTGAGTCACAACCCAGATAAGTTTTATCTTGGAGTCACAACCCAAAATTTATTTTGAAAAAGGAGTAATAGCCTATAAATATTTATTTTTAATGGGAAAATATTAAATAAATTTTAGAAGAAAAAAATAAGATATATGAAGATACAAAATTGAAAAAACCAAATAATTAAAGAACAACAGTTGAGAATATGGTGATCAATGCCATTAATGCATAATAACAAGGAAAACCTTAGTTTTAGATGACAAAATAATAAATTCCTTCATGATCACCTCAATCTACCAGTAGCTATAGTATGGTTTCATTACTTTCCAGTTATTATATGAATTCTATATTATTTTATATGTATCCTATATCTATTAACATATATGAATAAATAGTTTCAAGTTTATTTTATCACATTCCTCATTGGTCACATTCTGATGACTAATATCATATTATTACCATCCAATATATTCTTGATTAATGAAGGAGCATCAAGATAACCAATTCCATTATTTCATGTCATAAAATAATAAACATATAATAATACTATTTACATGTAATTTGAATTATCACACTCATTATCAATGTGATATCAGACACTATTATTCCTACATAAAATTTCTCAAAAATAATTTTAATATAATCTTTAACACAAATACGTATTTTTCAATTAATAAAACAATTATGAATTAATATATTTAATAATTATAATTTTTATAGAAAAATCAAATAATCACTCAAATAGAGAATCATAACACAAATATTGTATGTGTGTTTGAATAATGAATTTATGCTCAAAAATTTTTAATCCATCATCTAATTATATTTTTAGAAAATATAATTGGTTAATGATAAAATATAATTTAAAATGTCTTTCATAAGATGTAACAATAATATTATTATTTTTATTAAAAAATTTAGTATTTGTTGTCTAACAGTAGTAGAAATATATTTTTAACTAATATTAGTAGATTCTTATCACTGATATTGTTCATTCAACTATTTATATATATGATATTGTTTTTATTGATATGTTTTTACCCCAATTTATGTTGTATTATGCCTAGTTATGAGATTTATCTTTATTTGTGTGAGTACTAATGCTAGAATAGCTTCGACTATTAGTTCAATAGTGGTCTATACAATTAAAAAATATATTACTACTATTAGAATAAAATAGGTCACTATTTTTAATATTTAAGAGATTTATGCCACTAGATAAAAATGTTCTCTACCACCATAGTGATAGGTGTTCTATTGTACATGGAAGATCCTATGTAAGGTTAAGTGGATAGATCACATAAGGGTGGGTTTTATTATATGCATAGAGGTATTGAATTTATTATTTGTGTTGTGTAAAAGTAATCTCAATATCTTATAGAATATGTAAGTGTAAAAATGTGTTTTCATAGGATGCATAATGGTAAACTATAAATTCCATAATTTCTATAAGGGTAAGGTTTATTTCTATGTAATGTTAATTTAAAATCATAATCATTGCATAAATTTATTATAGATCTATGAAAATATATAGTACACTATGTAAAGGTAAAGTTTTGGCTGCATAAAGGTAAAAAAACCATTTTACAGGGGTAATTGAAAGTTGGGTAAATGTAAAAATTAATTTTTAAAGCCTATATAAAGGTATAATGGATCACTTGTAAATGTAAACCTAGGTTCCAAATACATTCAAAAGGGTTATCTAATGAGTTTATTAGGATAACTCGCTAGATCTAGGGCTTGGGTAAGGGTACATGAAACACATATAAAGAGAGAAAAAGAATTTAAAAAACTTATGTAATGGTAAAAAAAATTAACATCAGGGTAAATATATGTTTAAAAACTTATGTAATTGTAAAAATAGAAGCTAAAAAAGGTAAAATAAAATTTAAGGTTCTTATATAAGGGTAAATATAAGCTATGTAAGGCTAAAAAATACTTATGTAAAAGGTAAAATAAATAATAACATTAATTATAAAAAACTGAAATAATTTCTATATAAAAATAAAATAATTGAAGATTAATAAAAATAAATGATTACTAAAAAATAAAATTAAAATAATATAAATATTAATAAATATATTATTTTCAATTAATATTTTTAAATAACTAAATTTATAATTTCACAAAATAATAATCCAAATATATTTAAATACAAAAAAATCAAGATAAAAAACATGAATATATTTCCATGCACACAACACCAAACTAAAAGGAATTATGACATACCTTATTAAAATAATGTAATATGATGTGAAACATCAATAATGAAAATTATAATAAAAATTAACAATCAAGAAAATAAAAAGATAACAAAAATATTTTTTATGAAAAAATATATATATATTTGAAATGTATTATTATTTTAAAATAATTATTAATCTATGAAATAAATTTATCTATTGGAAGATGAATAATTAATGAAATGTGATTAATACAATTAAAAGTTAAAAAGGGATAATTTTTAAAGAACTCTTTTTTAAAAGGCATGTGTGTTTTACCTAATAAATTAAATTTATCACTTTTAAGATATGATTATAATAAAATCTAATTTTTCCATATTATATATACACACTAATTTAATTATAAATTAATATGAAATAATAATATGTGTATTTATTATCTAAAAGTGTTTTTATATAAAAATCCTTTTCAATTTCTGTTACAAATAAAATATAAATTTAAATATATTATAATTTACATTTTATGAAATTAAATTCATTTTAAGGTTTATCATAACAATATTAAATTGGGATTATTTGTTGGTATTTTTCTGAGAAGAAAGATATTTTGTGAATGGTGGAAAATATCATTTTTACAAACTCCTGGATTTTTATGAAATCATTAGAATATTATCCCAGATTTAAAAATTCTAAAATATTTTTTATTAAAAATTTTAATTAATAAAATAGATTATACATTTAAAATATTAATTCAATTAAATAAAACCTATGTTTAACATTTTAAAATGAAAAAAATATTTAATTCCAAAAATACTATTGTTTGTATTTTATTTTAATTAAATATTCTCATTGCGGATTTCAGATTTCACTGGAATTTAAATTCACATAACTCTTATTTTGTTAATATTAAAAAAATTAGGGTCAATTAAATCAATTCCATTGGAAATTATAACATAAACATAAGTTTACACTTCAAAATAAATTTTTTCAAAAAAAAAATTTATGTGTCATGTGTAAAAATTTTAAAATTAAATTTTCTCAACAGTAAAAATAGTATTCTATAAATTTATTTTGCAATTTTTAAATAAAAATTTTCAAATTAGGTGAAAATTTCAATATTTATTTTGGTCATTGAAACTAATTACCATGGTTTATAATGATTGGTCGTGGTAAACATTAATTTGGTAAAAAGTTCAAAGTAATGAGAAAATATTTAAAACACTCAAAAGTTTTTAAAAAAATGAAAGGATTATAGTATTTTATACCTTACCATGTGTAACAACACATTATTTTCCATTTATGGATCCACTTGAACTTTGAATATTGACTTTACCTTTTATATTATTACGAATATTTCACTCCCCACATTTATAAAATTTGACTTTCACCACCCCATTACATACACTATAAAATTAAAATTACTCTTAAAACTCTACCCTTTTAACTTCTCCTATAATAATATTCAATGATTATAAGCATCTAGTTAAAATAAATTTTTTTATGTTCACTATTTCTAAAGTTCCATTCAATGTACAAGACAAACTCCCAAAGTGAATTATTATCCACTCATTAACTCTCTTTTCTAAATATTTTTCATCCACCTTACTATAAACATATTATAACCATGTTAATACAGTTGTGTAATAATTGTTAATAAAATTAAATTATATTATTTTAATGGTATAACTATTATTTATCCTCTCATTTAGAAATAATATAAATACATTCATGTGTACATGCAGAATAACACCTCCATGAAGAAACATATATCAGTTTTCAAAAACACCTTACATAGATTGTTAAAATGGGAAATTAATTAATAATTATGATATTTAAAACATAATTAATTTTCTTATAATATAAAATAATTCCTAACATCTTTCCATTCTATGGAAAATGAGAACCCCGCCCAAGCGTACGTACAGACAACCACCTCCATGAAGAAAAATATTATATTTTACATATAGAATCTTTTTCATTATCAAAATCAAAAAAGAATATGAATCCTAACATTAAAAAAATTAAGTAATATCATTATAATTCATTAATAATTGTATTATTCTGTATAAATCACATTCTTAACTATACCCACCCATTGAACATAACATGATCTTGTTTGGGTCAATTTAACTATCTACATATTCAATTCTGAAAATTTTTATCATGGATGAATATATAGACATAAATAATGGTAATATTTTATATAAATGAGAAAATAATTTATATTTTTTACATTTTGTAAAGTTATATTGATATTTAACTTTTTATTGTTATACCACCCATTATTCATTAAAAATTATCAAAACAAGCACGCCGCTAATGTCATCTCGAAGAACCACATCCAAAAATCTAATAAAATGAAATTAAAAAACAAAAATTCATTTCATAACATCTGTTAAAGTAACATAAAAAATATTTGAAATATTATCTTGGTGTCAAATAATAGGTATTTTAATCAAAACTAAAATGTATGAAAAAAATATTATAAACATTTCATGATGAAAATAAACTATATAAAACTACTAAATGTATAATAAATAATTATAATTTAATAGTTTAAAAGGTAATATATGAAAATAATTTTATTAAATATTTTATTTATAGTGTTTTGTTGGTATATAATAATTTATAGCATGTTCGACTAAGATGGAATAAAATGTAAGGGTGTTTTGTCTCAATTTCCTTTCCTAGATACATATTTTGGTTCATGCACCTAATTTCATTTAAATTGTTTGTATATTTCCTATTGGATATGTAATATCATAAATTATCTTTTATGTATGGTATCAGAAGTTCAATGTGAATCTCTCTCTTTCAAGGTATTTATATTAAAATGTTATTTATGTAGTATGGGGTCTTCCTAACTCAACATGTTTTCCTGAGTTATATTGATTCCAATTTGAGTATGGTTTTACAAGATTATTTTCTTATATTCTATAATTATATAATAATTCTATTATTATTATTTATTTTATATGTAATTTAATTGATGAATTTCCCTCCCCATAAAATTTTATGGTGTTAAGAATAATTTACATATTCATCAAATGAGATCATTATATTTCTTTTTCTTATTCACACTCCCAAAAAATGTTATCATTTCTTATTTTAAAATATAAATATTTTTTATTTCTCATAATAATTAAATTCCATTTTCTTTTTTATAAATTAATGACTTACCAAGATATTTATAATTTTTGGTTTAAAAAAATGTAATTTCAAAATATTTAAGTGGATTTCTAAATAAATATTGTATTTTAATCATCAACTCTATATTTCAAATGGAAAACTATTATGTAATTTTAAGTATCCACTATTAAATAAAATGAAACTAATTTTTTTCTAAATAATTCACTTCTCCATCTTGGAAATGACTTTTTAATATGACCAATTATTAAATCTTGTATTATTATAGAATAACATCTAAAAACTATTTTACAATTTCATTCACTACTATAGTAATTATACTTTACAAATAGTACACTATTAGTTTTAAAATTATTTTCAAATTTATTTTAACTGTTAATTACTTTGAAAATAAAAGTATTTTTTTTACATTTCTCAAAAGTAATAGTGTAATTTTGAAAAGAAATCATAGATTTCAAAAAAAGTTTTAAAGGCTTAAGTTTTTTTAAGATGTATTTAGTGTTTTTATATATTTTGAAAAACTATTTTTAATAAAATTATTATTTTATAAATATATTCATTCCTAGAAAAACATTTTATATTTGAAGGATAATTTTTTAAATGTTATATCATAGTTAAATTGTTTATTTTAAAAAAAATTAATAAGTTTTCAAGCATTTCGATATGGGATTTTTTTTCTTTTTTTCAAAGTGATTTCTATAATAATTTTAAGAGTTTTTTTTACATCTATGTCAATATTATATGATATTCCTTATGTTAATATTATGAAATGTTTTAATGATACCATACACATTATTTTTCATATGTCTTGTGGAATATTCTATGAATGTCTCTATATAACCCATCTCCTATCCATGAATTAATTAAGTCATGTTTGAAATATAAAATATCGATTTCAGGTGGTACATGTATAGATAGATGATTGATGGGTGAGGTCATATATCACACTCAAGTGAATTGGTAAAAATTTTATACCTCATGAGATAATGATTTTGACTATAAACATGATGTGGTTGGTTATGTCCACAAGATTAAGCATGTCCATGATATCGATTAGCTACATTACAAATATAGTGACTATACACAATGAGGATTAGATAAATTCCCAATATTGATCATGTAACAAACCAAATTAACATTACATACTATATAATTTAAATTTCATGTTGTAGAGTTTTGAATCCTATTCGGTGGATTGAGAAAGTTACATTAGGTTTCTTGAGGGGGGGGGGGGAAACTGAGGCTTGGTAAATCTGTGGCTGTATAATTCTTGTGTGTAGAGTGTAATTCCAATAAGAAGGCCACCATCTAGACAATAGGACTTAACATGGTCTAGGATCACTGCCTAACACCCCCATCTAGCTGGTGGTTCCACTTGGTATCCTATGTCCTCAGGCTAGTCCAATTTAATCCATATTTGTTTACAAAATTAATGAAATGAACCCTTGTTTTAATCTCTATAATCACCCTTTTCAACCATAAATCATTTTTTATGGATTCATGGACTCTATAAGGTTATATAGTCATATCTTCATCATATTTAATTAGTGATATATTATCTTTTTCAATTGGTTACTCCTCCTTTGGTAAGTTTCATCCTTGTAGTTTTATTCATTGGGTTTTTGAATTAGAGGTGGTTTTATGAAGAATTAGTGATGTATATAAAATTATTAGTCATTAAATCTCTATTTCTTATAGACCATCCATTTTTTCATATCCTATAGGTTGGATCTTATGTTGGTTGTGGTGAGGCGTATTAGATTCTTGTGGTATGGGTTGATAAGCCTTCTTCACATATCCTTTTTCTTATAAAATAAATATTCTAAATTGTGGGAGTCATTATTTAAGGAATCCTATAAATTTTTATTATTTTCTATTTTGTTCTAGTGTGTGGATCCCATTGTGGGTGGTGTGAGGTCCAAATTTGAGGTAAGTGGTTCTTTATCTACACTATAATTGGTAAACTATTTAATAACATGGTTTTCTAAGTGGTTTTCTAAAAGATAATCAGAATTATCCTTTAATGGTTTAATATGAATTTTTAATGGTTTTTTTAGAAAAGATGGGTATCCCCTTGTTTTTGTAAATAAAATATGGTTTTCAAATAATTGTGAAATAGTTTGCGAAATGGGTTCTCAAAGCATAGTTTTTCTTGCAAAATGGTTGCTTGGAATTGTATGGTGAAATGTGAAAATCCCTTTGAAATAACTCGATAGATACAGAACATGAGAGCCTTGGGTACTATCCGGAGGGTATAATATTAGGCCTTGTATCATGACATTATAGGGGGCTGCTTAGGGGGTAATTCCTTATTCCCTAGACCATAATGTTCTAGGGAAATGGTATAGTGTGTACTATTAGTCATTAATTATTTGGGGTATGTGTTACCTAGATAGCCTAAATTTTGTTATGCTTTAGTTTATCTCTATTTTTCTTTACTTTAATTGATTTTATTTTATTTCAGATTATTAATGATTCAAGAAATATAAATGGATTACCTAAAATTTGATTTTAAATAGTGTTATCTAGACTTTGTTAAAACTATAATGGGGAACTTTTTACTCTTCTTTTGATATAAATGTGAAATCTTTTTATCATTTAATGTGTTATTTAAATTGAACAAATTGGAATTTTTTTACTGAGGGTTGTTATAAAACACTTGGGAGGAATCCTACAGAGCCCATTTAGTTAAAACCTTCCACACCCCATTAGGATTGTGTAAAAATTGTTTTATTTGATGTGTGAAATGGAAAGTTTCCCCACTAAGGCAATAAGGTATTTATCAGCTGGGATTGGGTAGCTGGTGGTGAGGTAGTTGGATGTTTTCCATTTATAACATGGATAAACTATTGGTAGTCATGTTTTTATTTTTCGGTATGTTTCACAATATTTCATTCGGTCGTTATCATTATACACTTGGTTTGATCACTACAATTTTTACTCCTTTTTCATGGAATATTTATTCTCGATTATCTTTCTATTTTTTATATCATGAATCTTATATCAGGATGGAAAAAATTATTCCCTATGGTTGTAGTTAGCTTCACAGGTTCTAGTCTCCTACCTGTGGGGAATAGTAATGCCCTTTCGGTATTTCCACAGACCGAATCACAACCTAGCATTATGGGTTATCCGACTCTGATCATGAAAATTTGAAATTAGTGGTAGGATATATTCAAATCCATATCCTATTTTTAGGTATTTGTCCTCTTCTATTATTGGCCAATATTTTCCCCCTAGTATCCATCTTGAACCCCCTTGAATTTTAATGAAAATGGAAAAGTTTGTGTTGGAAAAAACTAGGCACATGGTTTTCCTACAAGGCTTACTATACCATAGAGAAAAATTATTCATAGTGTTCAGTTCATAAAAAATCTTTTTTATTCAAAGTTTTCCCTTCTAGGATTAAACATATCTCAACCCTTTCTTCCCCCATTCCATTTTATCAACCATAGAAGGCTCCCAAGCTCCCTCAATCTCCATTGGAACCCATTTTTAAAGGGTGTTTTGTGGTGGAATATCAAGGTTCTTCAAGTATGTGATTCTTTCTTTGTTTTTTTCTTTAACATAGGGTTTTCTTCCTCTTTCATGAAGTTTCACAATTCAAGAATCTCGGGTTTCATTACTGTGATGTAATTCTGTGTTTCTTTGTTCTATCTTGTTGGTTAGGGTTTGTTTTCACTTACTTATGGTGCGATTGTTGTGCAGTTGAAGTTTCACCCAAATATTTGGGTATTTTGACATCGGTGTTTGGTGATTTCATCTGTAAGAATTCATTAATGAGTTATTCTTCTTTATTTTCCTTCTTATCATGTTTCCTAATTATGTTTTGTGGTGTGAAAGTCAATTTTGATGAATTTTTTTAGTAATTGCATTTTAAAGATTCATTTTCACATGAAATTGTGTGTTTTTCATGTGTAACTCAAGTGGCACCATTTGGAGGCATTTTATAATATATGAAAGTGATTTATTAAATGTTTTTTCGGATTCTAATTTTGTTTTGGTATGGTAATGGGGTTAATTCATCCTTGAAAGTGGGTTTTGAATTGTATTTTGTGTGCAAAGCCTTGTTTCACTTCATGAAAAAAAATTTGAAAATTTAAAATTTTTTATTAAGTTACACAAAGGGTTAAAAGCATGATGGGTAATATTTAGTGTTTATATGATTCAAAAATGGTATTTTTATGTGAAAAGTGTGTTTTATAAAATGTGGAACTTATTAAGTATAAACAGGGAAACCCGAGTATAAAGGTGGGCAGAATATGACAAGTATGCTAGTGATCCGATAGTGGTATTGTCCCTATTTCACTTATCTAGTTTAACAATCGCAATACTAACAAATCTTTGATGATGCTTGGGGGACCACTATATCATTGGGGTTTCCCCACATAGTGGCTCATGCATGAGAATGATATTTGTTATGGTTACTCATACACCGAGATAAGATGTACCTAGGACCCCATAGCTAGTTAGTGCCTCCGGGTGTTCTTGTAAATAGTTCCCATTGGATATATTTTTCATACCATCAACATATGGTGTATTATGTTGGAAAATTTAGTTACATGAATATTTTATTTAAAAGTGTACATTCTTCCAATTTTTCACTTAAATTTTTTTTACATTTAAAGTTAACCTTTTAGAAAGTGTTCTTTCATTTCTTGTTTATAAAAACATGTAATATTTTTGTCCTAAGATTTTTATCACATGGAATCTTTTTGCGTGGAATCAAATTGGTCTTAGGCTCACACCCTACTTACACCCTTCAGTGTAAGTAGACTTATTAATGTTTGACACGTGTAACGGTAAAGTCCTTAGTGATGGTAGTTCGGGTTGTTAGCTTCTTTTATTGGTTCAGTGTTGAGGAGATGGATTGTTGGAGATTCTCTATTTCCCGGTGGTGGTTTTTATGTTATAATTGCAACACCTTTTTGGTTATGTCCCCCTTGGGATCTGTTTAAAACTATGTAATTCAATTCTGAATTTTTGTTAAGACTTGTTTGGTGAAAATTTTTAATTTTGGTTTATTTGTTATTGTTGGTTTTTTTATGTATCTAAACTTGGGTAAATTGTTATCAGGCCATTCTTTATGATACTAGGCCATATGTTCCAGCCCGTGGGTATAGGGAACTCCCTTTAGGTTATGTCAGGGACTAGTTCAGAGACCAATTTGGATGGAGACAAGATATGGTTCATGACCAAATGTTATCAGATCATGGTTAAGCTATTTGGGTCATATTACGTGGTATGATTCTAGATTTATAGGAGCTGGGACTATCAAGGATCATAGTTCTAGATGTAGTAGGGTTCCTAGCCCACACCTCTCAGGACAGACCTCGAGTCACCAAGAGATGTTTGGATTCTGGTTTGACTTCTCTTTCAGGTGCGATGTGTGGGCTGCATACCGCACATGGACATTGGTTGGGGGTGATGTAGTTGTATATTTCATTATTATGATGATTTAGACTTATTTATATTTGATGTTATTACTGAATTTTTTTCATCATTTTTGTGGAAATTCCTTCTCTTGTGACTATTTCTTTTTGTAGCAACATGCCTCCCTAAAAAGCTCTCATGCACCCATGAGTGGCAGCTAGAGAGAGTTATCCCTCACCACTCGATTAGAAGTTTATAGAAGATATGGTCTTGGTTATACAGACTCTAGGGGAGGGAGGGTGTACTTATTCTACTCCAGCTAGAGAAGATGAACCTTGTCCTAGGAAGGAAAAAAACCAAGGAGTTTCTCAAGATCAAGCCTCGTACATTTTTGCGGAAATGTTGAGTTGTGGGAAGCAGGTGAGTGGATTGAGAAGATAAAGAGTATTTTGGATTTTCTTGAGACACCTAAGGATGTCAAGGTGAATTGTTCCTCAGTTCTGATAGAGTTTCCCAGCTACAGATGGTGGGAATCAGGGATTCAAGCTGCGAAGCACAAGAAAATGTACTGGAAGGATTTCAAGACCACCTTCAATTAAAAAAAATGAGGTCCTAGCATATGATAGATATCAAGAGTTCATGGATCATTCACATAGAGATCGTTCAGTAATTGAATATGTCAACCATTTTTCTGAGCTGGTGCATTATTCTCTAGAAATTGTTTCTAATGAATCTCTGAATGCTCGAAAGTTAGAGATGGGGTTGCAGTGAAAAATTTACTCTCGTGTCTTCTTGATCAAGATGTGAGCCTATATGGAGGTTTTTAATAAATATTGAATGGTTGATATTGATTATAAATGAATGTATATGTTTTCTAAAGTGGTGTCTGATATGAGCAGTGGTTGATCACCTAAGAAGAAAAGGAAGTGAGAGGAGGAGTGGAAGAATAGAGGTGGTAGTTCAGGCCATACTTCCAGGCAGTTTTCATATGTTTAATCTAATGCAAGGTCCATCACATTCCACTAGTGCGGGAGTCTTGGGAACACCTGACCAACATGTACATTTTCTCTAAGGCCTTTTATCATTGTGGATCTATGGGGCACTTGTATATCTTTTGCAAGGTGGTGCATCCCCTTTAGGGTGGGTTAGGATTATTGGATTCCATGGGAGTTTCAATTCATTTTATGCCATCTAGGAGGGTGGTATCTCGATTTAGTGGTTGTGGAGGTAGGTCCAGATCGTATTCTAAGTAGATCCAGTTCAAGGCAGAGCCATAGGCGAGCAGTCATTCTCAGTTAGAGACTAGGCATTTCATTTTGGGGATCATACACCGGTAGTATCAAATGCAGGACCTTCAATAGTTCAAGGTAACATTTTTATATCATCTTCTATATCTATTGTTCTCTTTGATGTTGGTGCTTCTTTTGATTTTATGTCTTCCCATCATGTGAATATGTATAATTTTCCAACCGAATTGTTGTCTTTTGTGATGGAGTTGGTGATGTCGTTGGGTAAGAAGAAGGAGCAAGGTCTTAGGTGCCTTTCATGTGTGCTTTTCATTTGAGGAGTTGAGATGGAGTGGGACCTCCTAGTCTTGGATATGGATCTTTTCGATGTAATCATCAACATGGAATTTCTGGTGGATTCCATGAACATATCGATTGTTGTAGGTGGAGGGTGATTTTCTTAGCACCTTACGAGAGTCATCAGGTTTTTCTTAGGGAATGGGATCCTCATTCAATTCATACAGGACCACCACTCTTATCTTCCATTTATCTTCTCTCATGTTGTAGGGAAATGGTTGTTCTCCTGAGGGTGGATTACCTCATGTAGTGGATGAGTTCCCTGAGGTATTTCCAGATGATTTTTTGGGCTTTTGGCCCAAGCGATCTGTGGAGTTATCTATTTATTTTGTGTAAGGAAACCAGCTAATATCTACTCCCTAATATTGTATTCCCACCCCCCACTGAGTTGAGGGAATTAAAGATATATTTGGATTATTTGGAATCCAAATTATTATTTCACTCGAGTGTCTCTCTTTGGGCCAATCCTATTATTTTTGCAAATAATTCTGATGGGTCCCTCTATTTGTGCATTGATTACCAGAATCTAGATAAGGTAACCATAAAAAATATCCTTTTACCCAAATAGATGACATGTTCAATTAGTTGAAGGAGATAAGTGGTTTTCCAATATATACTTCCATTTGGGTTATGACCAAGTACTGGTGAAAGAGGAGGATGTCTCGAAGACATCCTTCTGAAGCGGGCACAAAAACATTTAGTACTTGTTCATGCCTTTCAGATTGACCAATTCTCCAGTGGTCTTTATAACGCTCATGAATAGGGTGTTCCACCAATATCTCGAATCTTTAGTTGTTCTATTTGTGGATGAAATCATGGTTTACTCTGGATATGAGGAAGAGCATGAGAATCATTTGTGGATCATGTTGGTCACTCTGCGGGATCAATGCCTTTATGAAAGGTTGTCCAAGTGAACTTTCTGGATCAAGGAGGTGAAGTCTCTAGGTTATGTCATCTCGGAATAGCGGGTTTGGGTGGACCCTGATAATATCAATGCGGTTATGTCTTGGGAGAAGCTGAGGAATTTGCTTGAGATCAGGAGTTTCCTAATCCTGGTTGGTTACTATAGGTGGTTTTTTGGGGTTTTCCTTGGCTTTCTTCACCCATGAGAACGCTCACCCGAAAAGGGGTGAAGTTTGAATGGCATATATCTCTTGCCAACTCTAACATCACGAAAATAATTACCCAACCCATGACATGGAGCTAAGAGTGGTGATGCATTCTCTGAAGACCTTGTGTCACTACCTCCTTGGGGAGTAGTTTGTGTTCTACTCTAATCATAATAGCATGTCATATATCTTCTCACATAGGGATCTCAATTTGAGACAGCCTCACTGGATTGAATATTTGTAGGGGTTTGACTTTTATATCTTCTATACCCCAGGAAAGGGTAATGTGGTGCCTTATGCCTTGAGCATAAATGTACCAGTGAAATCATTGAGGAGGTCTAGTGATAAGTGGACTCTGATGGGACATTTTTCTCAAATGCATGTGAAGAACAAGGACCACAGTGGACGTGTGTTCTTGGAAAGCGTTTAGTTGAATCCTCTTCTTTTGGAGTTGAATAATTGAGAGAAGCCCAGTGATGAGTTGTTTTAGTAGTCAATTTGGTTTCTTCATGTTGGGGAGATGTCTCTGGATTGGTCTTCACCCCTTGAGGGGATCTTATGCTTTAAGGTCCATTTATTGGTTTTATTGTCTCTGATGAAGTTGATGATGTAGGATAGAAACTAATATCATTGGTCCATTCATCCAGGACCTATAAAAATGTATTATGAGGTCTTTCGGAAGTTCTGGTGGCCAGATATGAGACGATACATAGCTAAAATTGTGTTGAGATTCTATTCATATCAATAGGTAAATGTAAAGCATCAATGGACATCTAGTTTTCTTCTGATGTTACCCATTCCTATATATAAGTGAGATGAGGTCTCTATGGATTTCATTTTCGGCTTACCTTGTACACCTCAAGGTAAGAATTCTATTTCATTAGTGATTGATCATCTGACTAAATCATCCCACTTCAATATGGTCATAGATAAAGATATATTGGATGAGTTGGGCTGATTGTATATTCAAGAGGTAGTAAGACATCATGGTGTGCCATTAGTATTTTTCTCTGATAGACACTCCCATTTTACCTCTAGGTTTTGGGAAGGCCCTCGTAAGTCTTTGGGGTCATAGATTAAGTTGATCACAGTATACCATCCTCAAACGGATGGTCAGACAGAGTGGGGAAATCAAATTCTAGAGGAAGTGCTTCATGAATGTGTTTTGGATTTCAGAGGATAGTGTGATAACCATTTGGAATTGGTCAAGTTCTCTTATAATAACAGTTATCAGTACTCTATTCGAATGGTTCTTTTTGAGGCACTCTATGGTCAGCCTAGTCGGTCCCCTCTCTGTTGGGAAGATGTAGGTGAGACCTCAATGTTGGGGCTGAGCCTTGTGCAAGAGACATTTGAGAAGTTCATATTAATCAAGAAGCAGCCATTGATATAACATAGTCTCAAAAAATATTATTTTTATTAGAGGCGTAGAGATCATGAGTTCTCTGTGGGTGATTGGGTATTCTTTAATGTGGCCCCTCATTTGGAACATCGTCATTTGTGGAAGCAGGGATAGCTAATGTCGATGTATGTCGGTCCTTTTAAGATCACCAAACAGATTGGAAAGGTGAAATATAGGTTAGATTTTACATATTTGTTTACATCTATTAAAAATTCATTCCATGTCTCCCAATTGAAGAAGTAAAATATGGATCCTTCTCATGTGTTGAATTGGGAGGAGTTTGAGATAGAGCCCGATTTGTCAATGTTTGAACGGTCAGTGTGAATAGTGGATTCCCAAGTGATGGTGATTTAGGGAAAGTCTATTCCATTGGTTCGGGTCTTTGGGTTGCATTGAAATTATCTACACAAGACATGGGAGTAGACGTTGTGGGTTGATCAAGAATAACCATTCTTTTTTTCTGATCAAACTTCATGTTGAATTTCCAGAGAGGAATTTTTTTCATAGTGGGGAGAGTTTTTACATATATATACTCCTTTTCAGGTATTTTTCCTCTTCAATTCTTGGCCTAACTTTTCCCCTTAGGCTCCCCCTTGAACCCCCTTGAATTTTGATGAAAATGGACAAGTTTTGGGTGGACAGGACCAGGTGCATGTTTTCTTTCACAGTTTCCTAAACCATGCAGACAAATTGTAACGTCCCGACCCGGCTCACCCCTGAACTAGTGGTCGGAGCAGTGTTCACATGACCTCAAGTGCATCTCCTCATACGCTAGAGGCTATTGACAAGTAGCGAGGGTCTAAGGATAGTCAGTGGAGAGACTATACCTTCATTTTAGTGTTCAGAAATAGACAAAGGCAATAAATAGCGAAAAAGGTATAATAAATGACAAAGCAGCGGAAAACAGATTTTATAAATCTTGTACAAAACAAATGGTCAATGCCAAATTATACAGCAGATGCATGCTTGACATGCTAATGATACAATAGTTTAAAACATTAAACAAAATAGAATGATTTACATTCCAATGACAAAATAAATAAATAATGACTCAAATCCCAAAGGGTGATCTCCTCAAGCATCCCGAGCCTCCACTCGGTCCTCTGCTCCTAACTCCCAAGTAAATACAAATAGCATAGTCCTGCAACCAAATAGAATCTACTTAGGTACCCAGAGCAATGGCTGCCCGAGTAGGGTGTGAGATATAAATCTCAGTAGGCCGAGACCACTAGAGTCTACCCCAAATCCAGATATTTAATAAATAACCTAAAACATGTAAAGGCATGCATAAAATAAAGTAAGCAGTACAAGTAACTATAAACCCAAGTACCTACTTCATCCCTCAGTTGGTGTCTGAACATGCATTATACATTTGTTATGAATGCTTAACAATCATTACATAATCATTTATCAATTATTCTAATCTTATTAAATTATGAAAGTCCTGAGATTCGACCTACGCCCGACATCTTCTGAATAAGTCACTCACCATGAATGTCTCTAAAGACAATCTAAGTAATCAAGTAAAGACCAAATCAAAGATTGTGCTTTGGCTTGGATAACGCATCATAAGTTATTCAATTTAATCTTTCATATATTATGTCTAATCCCATACACTAAAATAGTGATTCACTCCTGAGTCCATCCACTAATAGTGGTTCACCCAATTCATTAATAAGTCTAAACCCTTTCTCATAATCAATTCACAAATCATCATGTCACAACGACCTTCATTAACCATCAACTCATTTCATGCACGAACAATTGGACCCACAATCCAATGTTAATTAATGGATGTACCACCTCATGTCTATCACCCTCGTGAGGATTTTGAGTGTCAGTCATTATCTCACAACCCATGGGTATTTGGAGCATCAGTCTTTGTCCCATAAAATAATATTTTCTTCCAAGATAGGTGTAGAATGCCATTTCTAACACCCAATGAGTATTTGGAGCATCAATCCTTGTCTCACAACCCATCTATAAATCATACATATACATTATCATCAGTGTAGAATGCCATTACTAACACACTGTGAGTATTTTGAGCCTCGGTCCTTGTCTCACAACCCATTCATCAATCATAAACAAATATTTATCATTGGTGTAGAATACCATGTCTAACACCATAAACCCAATCTTTTAATTAATTAAACAATTAATTAACAACACAAATCACTCTTCAGATAAGTCAAAACTTAATTATCCATTAAACATCTCATTAATTAATAATTAATTAACAATTAATTATTCTTTGTAGGCCAACTGAATAATTAACTCAACATTTAATTATCCAAATTCTTTAACAAGTCTGAACTCATCCACTCAAACAATAGTTCGTCCATCAATTTAACAATCTACGAGCACACCATAATCATATCAAAACATGATTAACAAAGCCAAGATATTTAGTGACCATATCACACAACATATCATATATCTAAACAACTCCATCCAAGACAACTTAAGGCATGTAAAACTAATACGCATCAAAAGGTACTCCTAGCGAACAATCGTAACAAACTATCAATTCACAATCTTAATTTAATGCATGCCAATTAATTAATTCAACAATTAATTAATTAAACCTTATATCTTTAACCAATCATCAATTTTTTAACCATTTACCATTTATCATGTAATAATTAATCCATCCATTAATTATTAACAGTTTCCAAATTATATTCCGAACATGTCAAATATTCAATATTCCCAATAATCAGTAAAATCCACAATCTCATTCCAACTCATGACTTGATAAATAATTATACAATTAATTATCCTATTACTCATTCTTCCCATTCAAATCATTCAATTGTTTAATCACAGCACTTTAACTACAATAGCAATCCATGCTTAAAATCAACACATGTTCAAGTCCTCATTTATCTGAGGTGGGTGGCATTACTTAATAACATTAAAGGTGTCATGCATCGACATATCATAATCAAGAAAACCAACATTCTCAATCTATTTAAAGAATATATAATTCGTAAATAAATTGTTAAATATTTGGGACCCTACCTCGGGGTTTTTTTGGAAACCATAACAAACGAAGAACCCTCAAGAGAAACGGGTTGATTCTTCAAGAACCTTCCTTAGATCACTTCTCCTAGCAAGAACAAGACTAAAACATATCATACTTGTCATCTACACACATTGATTTACCCCTAATGAGTGTAGATCTAAGAAACCGAGAGAAGAAGAGATGTAGATCTAAGTAGATCTATGAAACCGAACAAGAATGAAGAAGAACATCTAACTACCTCAATAATTCAGCTTCGATTCACCAAGAGAATCCTTTGGATCACAACAAAAATGCTTGGGAGATGTTCTCCTACCTTAAAGGGAGTGTGATCCCCGAGTTATGGCCACTTAGGAGAAAAAACGAGGCATATAAAGGCAAAAATGAGTGAGATCCACAATTTAGAGATCTCATTTAAGTTCCCGCACAGTTTTCCCACGGGGTTAGAAAAACCTTGCACTGACTGTGCATTAGCTATAGTCTTAGCATACACTCCTCACAAGGTTTGGCCACATAGTTAGACAAATCGTGCGCTAACCGTGCATTAGCCACTATCTAAAAACTTCAACTACGCATGGTTTGGCCACACTGTTAGACAAACCGTGCGCCACCCGTGCGACTTCCCCATTACCACAAAACTTCTATCAAAGTTCGAAAAATGACATCTTTAGGTGTTCCAACACTCGGAATAAAAATCTGGAGCTCGGTTTAAAAATAACGACCCATTGATAAACTAAAAAAAAATCAGAAACATTCATATTTTTAACCTAGTTCAAAACACGATATCTTACATTATACCCACCTTAAAAACTTCTCATCCTTGAGAAGCCATCAGAAACAACTACTAAAACAACCGACCTACCAAGGACATTGAACCTCATTAGAAGAGACATGTTGCGTTCCCAACTCCAAACAAACCTTTAAACCTTCTCAAACCTAAGGGATAAGCCTTTACAACTAGATCCAAATATTACTCTAAAGCTTAAAAATCGAAACAGATCTTATATATAAGGTCATTAGAAGGACCATGTCAACAAAAAAAGTTAAATCTCGATCAAACAATGGAACAGGTTTCACATACTTCCCTGGAATGATGTTGTAGAACCAAAACCCCATTTCTCCCTTTATCTGATGACGTTCCTTTAAAACTAATCCAAAACAATTTGAAAGTATAACGATGTCCTTACCCAACATCTAGTAAAAATTCCATGTCAATCCATCGCAAGGCTACATTAAAAACAATTTTTCCCTAACACGAGAAGGAAAGTAGCCCAAAGAATCAACACATCTCGTGTACTACCCAGATAACAACTACTCCTCAAGCCCAACAGCATTTAAACTATAGCATGGCACAAGAACAATTCTATCTTAGTGTCTCCATGATGAGGTAAAGATAGGGGACAAGCTCATCGTGTCCAGAAGAGCACACTAAGAGAAAACTAATGTCATGAAGAAGATCAGTCAAACCATTATCGGACAACTCTATTCTAAAAGATCGGCATCACCTTCCAACAAGTTCATCAAGAACAAAGTGACAATACCCACCTTTGGATTTCCCATTTCGTCTCAAGAAAAGATCAGCCGCTCAACAGCGCGCTAGATTAAAAACAAGATCGGTGTGTCAAAACACCCGGGTCTTTCAAAAACTAATCCATGTATTGAAATGAAACTGATTCTTTAATGCTCAAGTCACTCTACATGGAGTTTACCCAAGACCATACTCAATAGTACAAAAAGACTTATTACGGAGTCATAGTGCCTCATACGACCATTTTCTTGGACGACGCCATAACCAGTCATCCATTACTAAGAAGAAAGGGTCAAACGACCATCAAAGCAGTCAACCACGCCCGAGGCATGTATAACCAATTGACAAAGAGAATTACTCGATGCTAAAGCCCACAACAAGGTCAAGAAACACATCACCTCTCATTCAAAAAAGGGTTTCATTTGAAACTGGAAGTCCTACCTAGGACAACGACACCCAATAACTCCAAAAGATTGAGAAAAGCCACAGTGCTAGCAAGGCATTTATGTTCTGGGGGAGCTACCGACCAAAGGTTATCCCCTTAAGAAGAAAAAGTGTCAACCCTAAACCAGGTCACTTCAAACAAGTCACTAGGCTCAAAATCCAAACATGAAGGCCATTTCTAAGGAGAAGAACACCTACAGAAAGTACTCATGCTTCAATTCTAAGGCATCTCAAGAGAATTCTGAACTACCCTTTACATGAGGGTTTTAAACAGTGGACACCACAATAGTTTCCATTACCAAGACTATTATATTTAATGACTTTTAATATTTAATCCTCAAAATATTTAATGAAAACATCGAAGTACCATTTTCAAAACGCCCCAAGGCAGAACATGAAAGTTTCATAAAACTCCCTTTTTAAAACATTTGCGTTAGTTGACATCCTGTCATTTTTAGGAAACTTATCAAAATAAATTATTTTTAAGAAGATAAGGCGACCTACGAGGATCCCATTTTAACCAACCTGGGTTCTCTATAAATCAAACCAATAACAAATGCACAGGTATTAAAATTTTAAACACCCAAATAGGTTATCCCATAAAAACACTCCCCAACTGACCTACTTGGGTACAGTTTCATTTTGGAAACTATCCATTTCATTTTAGATCAACATAAAACATATTTTACAATTATAAGAATTTTACAAGGCATCATGTCATCGCATTTAATATGATTCATCATTTCTAAATTCATAAAGAGCCCATACACTCCATGGATTGAAAATTGGCTCTCATTAATCGATACCAATATCAATTCAGAAATTAACATGATCAACCTAACGATCCAAATTATATGGGTGTCCACCTACCAATCGATAAGGTGCCCATACACCTTATCTCAGGATTTTGGATCCCATTTAACACAATGAACATTCATTTTACATTTTAACTTTAGAAGCCCTTTCACATATCAAAACATCTTTAACATGTTATCATAAGCAGTAACACAACAACATGCCATAACACAGATGCATGTCACAACAACAAAACATGCTAATAACTAAGGCAATATGTCATATAATAACCCAAGAATGTTAAAAATATCATTGTAACATGCTATCTAGAGAGGCATTCTAAAACTGATCAAACACGGAATTGTACCCAAGGAACACCATCCAAATAAGCAGGCATCCTACTAATGCAACTACATGGCATGTTATATGCATGACATGTGAATCTATAAGTGACTAAGATGATGCATGTATGAAATTTCCTTGCCATGTTAGGCCAAGAAAATTATTCTTTTCAAAATTCTCAAAATCAATAAATAGCATAAAATACACCAGTTACTCAAGGTGAAATAATATCAAATGTAACCTCTAATAGTACAAACATCAATTCTCATCCCTGGCCACTTGGTCATTTCCCGTACATATGGTGATCAATCCCAAGAACTGCTATTAATCCAAGCAAAGACACATTCCTAGTCTCCTGTATAACAGCATAAAAATAGTAAGATGAAGGAAAAGAATGAAACCTAAACCTATGATACCACTTTGTAACATCCCGACCCAGCTCAACCCTGAACTGGTGGCTGCATCGGTCACCACATGACCTCAAGCACGTCTCCCTGTATGCCAGAGGCTGCCGACTAGTAGCAAGGGTCTAAGGATAGTCAGTGGGGATACTATACCCTCATTTTAGTGTTCAAAAATATACAAAGAAAATAAATAGAAGAAATGTTATAATAAATGAAAAATCAATGGGAAACAAATTTTATAAATATTTTACAAAACAAATGGTCAACGCAAAATTATACAGCAGATGCATGCATGACATGCTAATGATACAATAGTAGAAACTATAAACAAAATAGTGTGCTTTACATTCCAATGAAGAAATAAATAAATAATGACTCAAAGCCCCAAGGGAGATCTCCTCAAGTATCTCGAGCCTCCGTTCAGTCCTCTTCTCCTAACTCCCAAGTAAATGCAAACAGCATAGTCCTGCAACCAAACAGAATCTACTCGGGTACAAAGTGTAATGGCGGCCCGAGTTGGGTGTGAGATATAAATATCAGCAGGTAGGGACCACCAGTGTCTACCCTAAATCCATACATTTAATAAATAACTTAAAACATGTGAAGGCATGCATAAAATAAAGTAAGCAGTACAAGTAACTATAAACCCAAGTTCCAGCTTCAGCCCCCAGCTGGTGTCTGAACGTGCATTATACATTTTTCATGCATGCTCAACAATAATTACAAAATAATTTATCAATTTTTCAAATATTATTAAATTATAAAAGTCTTTAGATTCATCCTACACCTGACATCTTCCAAATAAGTCACTCACCACGGATGTCTCTAAAGACCATCTAAGTAATCAAGTAAAGACTGAATCCCAGATTGTGATTTGTCTTGGATAATGCATCATAAGTTATTCAATCTAATATTTCATATATTATTTCCAATACCATCCACTAAAATAGTGATTCAATCCTGAGTTCGTCCACTAATAGTGGTTTACCCAATTCATTAATAAGTCTCAACCCTTTCTCATAATCAGTTCACAAATCATCATGTCACAACAACCTTCATTAACCATCAACACATTTCATGAACGAACAATTGGACCCATAGTCCAATATTAACTAATAGATGTAGAACATCATTTCTATCACCCTCATGAGTATTTGGAGTGTCGGTCCTTGTCTCACAACCCATGGGTATTTGGAGCATCAGTCCCTGTCCAATAAAAGAATATTTTCTTGCACGTTGGGTCTAGTACGTCATGTCTAACACCCCGTGAGTATTTGGAGCATCGGTCCCTGTCTCAAAACCCATATATCAATCAAACATATACATCTATCATTGGTGTAGAATGCCATGTCTAAAACCCTGTGAGTATTTGGAGCCTCAGTCCTTGTCTCACAACCCATTCCTCAATCATACATATATATTTATCATTGGTGTAGAATATCATGTCTAACACCACAAAACCAATCCGTTAATTAATTAAACAATTAATTAACAACACAAATCACTCTTCACATAATTCAACACTCAATTATCCATTCAATATATCATTAATTAATAATTAATTAATAATTAATTATTCTTAGTAGGCCAACTGAATAATTAACTCAACATTTAATTATCCAAATTCATTAACAAGTCTGAACCCGACCACTCAAACAATAGTTCATCCAGGATATTTACAATCTAAAAGCACACCATAATCATCTCAAAACATGCTGAAAAAAGACATGATATTTAGTGACCATCTCACACAATATATCATATCTCTAAAAAAATCCATCCAAAACAACTTAAGGCATGGAAAACTAATATGCGTCAAAAGGTACTCCTGTCCAACAATCATAAAAAACCATCAATTCATAATCTTAATTTAATGTAGGAAAATTAATTAATTCAAGTATTAATTAATTAAATAGTATCTCTTTAACCAATCATCAATTAATTAACCATTTACCATTTAACATGTAATAATTAATCTATCATTTTATTATTACCAGTTTCCAAATTATATTCCAAACATGCCAAATATTCAATATTCCCAATAATCAGAAAAACCCACAATATCATTCCAACTCACGACTTGATAAATAATTATACAATTAATTATCCTATTAATCATTCTTCCCATTAAAATAATTCAATTGTTTAATAATATCACTTTAACTACAATAGAAATCCATGCTTAAAATCAACACATGTTCAAGTCCTCATTTATCTCATGTGGGTGGCATTACTTAATAACATTAAAGGTGTCATGCATCGACATATCATAATATATGAAACTTGCATTCTAAATCTATTTAAATTATCAATAATTCTTAAATAAATTGTTATAGATTTGGGACCCTACCTCAGGGGTTTTTTTAGAAACCATAACAAATGAAGAACCCTCAAGAGAAATGGTTTGACTCTTCAAGAACCCGCCTTAGATGACTTCTCCTAGAAATACCAAGACCAAAACATATCATAATTTTCATATACACACTTATATTTACCCATAATGAGTTTAGATCTAAGAAATCGAGGTAAGAGGAGATGTAGATCTAAGTAGATCTAAGAAACCAAACAAGAACGGAGAAGAACATCTACCTACCTCAATAATTCATCTTTGATTCGCCAATATAAGCCTTAAGATCACCTACAAAACACTTGGGAGAGGTTATCCTACCTTCAAGGGAGAGTGATCCCAAGTTATGTCCACTTAAGAGAAAAAATGATCCACATAAAGGAAAAAAAGAGTGAGATACACAATTTAAGGATCTCATTTATGTGGTTGCATGGTTTCCTCGGACGGTTAGACAAACTGTGCGCAGACCGTGTGTTAGCTACTATCTCGGAAAACACTCCTTGAAAGGTTTGGCTACATGGTTAGACAAACCATGCACTAACTGTGCATTATCCATTGTCTCAAAACTTCAACTATGAACAGTTTGACCGCACGGTTAGACAAATCATGCGCCGCCCATGCGACGTCCCCATTACCTCAAAACTTCTATCAAAGTTCGAAAAATGACATCTTTAGGTGTTCCAAAACTCAGAATAAAATTCTGGATCTTGGTTTAAAAATAACAACCCGTTGATAAATAGAAAAATAATTTTATAAACATTCGTAATTATAACCCGGTTCCAAACATGGGATCCTACACAAACTGTGCATAGTGTCTAGCTGATAAAAAATCATTGTTATTCTAAGTTTTCACATATGGGATTAATCCTATATCACCCCTTTATTCCCCCATTCTACCCTAGCAGTGATAAAAGGATCCCAATCTCCCATAGAACCCAGTTTTGAGGGGGTTTTGGTGGTGGAACTTCAAGGTTCTTCAAGAAAGTGATTTTTTCTTTGTTTTCATCCTTCTGCTTAGGGTTTATTCCTTTTTTGTTGATGTTCCACAATTCCATAAACTAGTTTTTCATACTTATGGTTTAATGTTTTGTTTCTTGGTTCTATCTTATGTGTTAGGGTTCCTTTTCATTCACTTTTGGTGCAGTTGTGGAGTGGTTGAAGTTTCTCACAACGATTTCGGGTTCTTGACATCTAAGGTAGGTGATTCCATGTGTAAAAATTCTTTGATGAGTTATTTTGATTTCCTAGCCTACCTATCATGTTACTTACTTATTTCTTACAGTGAGAAATTTATTTTTGATATAATTGGTTAATCATTTGATTTTAATGTTTCATTTTTTTCTTAAAATTGTGTTCTTTAATGTGTAACTCTGGGGGTGTCATTTGAGGGAATTTTATAATATTGGAAAGTGTTTTATAAAATGTTTCTAGGGATTTTAATTATATTTTTTCAAGGTAATTGGGTGAATTTTTCCTTGAAAGTGGGTTTTGAAAAACATTTTGTGTGAAAAGTCTTGTTTTACTTCTTTTAATTGCTTTATGAAAATTTTAAATTGTTTATTGAGTTACATAGAGGGTGAAAACATGTTGGGTACTATTTTGTGTGCGTATGATTCAGAAATGGTATTATTATGTGAAAAGGATATTTTATAACATATTTAACTTGATGAGCACGAAGTAGGAGCCCGAGTATCTATGTGGGCAGACTTGGACTAGTACGCTAGTGCTCCGGTAGTGGTATCGTTCCTATTTCACATAGCAAGTTTAATGATTACAAAAATAACTAAAATTTGATGATGTTTGGGGGAACAATAGTATATTTTGTGTTTCCTTATAGTGTAACGTCCATGAGAAGTATATTGGTTAGGGTTTCTCATACATCGAGATACGATGTACCTAGGGCCCCACAACTAGCTAGTGTCTGGGGTTGTTCCCATGACTAGTGATCATTGGCTGTATTATACTTACCATTGTAATATGGTGTTTTATGATGGAAATTTCAATAGAATGCATGTTTTTTTAAATTGTACATTCTTCCAATATTCCCTCTTGAATTTTATTTTCATTTAAAGTGAACCTTTTAGGTATTGTTATTTCATTTCTTGTTTAAAAAAACTTTCATGATTTTTTTCTTAAATTTTATATCACGTGGAATGTTTTTGGGTGGAATCCTATTGGTATTATTCTCACAACCTACATACACCGTTGGGTGTTAGTATACTTGGTAATGTTTGATACATATAAGGGAGAGAAACATGGAGATGGTAGTTCATGTTGTTAGATTCTTTTCTTAGTGCGACATTGAAGAGATGGCTTGTGGGTGATTACCCATTTTCGAGTGGTGGTTTATTTATTTGACTTGCTGATAATTTTTGGTTGGGACCCTCTCGGGCATTGTTTAAATCTACATATTTCAATTCTGATTTTTTTAATACTTTTTTGGTGAAAATTTTCAGATTCGAATTATTCATTATTGTTGGTTTTTTTCAACTATAATCTTGGGGAAACCATTACCAAACCATTATTTATGATACCTGGTCAATTTTCCCATCCTACAGGGACAGGGAATTCCCTTTGGGTTATTCCATGGACTGGGTCAAGGTGCTAGTTTGGATGGCGACCAGATCTGGTTTGTGATAGTTATATGCTATCTTATGAAGTTGATAGATATGAGATAAGATTTTGGGCCTTGAGAGGTAGGTTAGGATGGGATCTTGGTCAGCTCTTACCATTATGAGTCTCAAGTAACCATTGGATGTTGGTTTGTGCATCTCATAAGTCATGTTTTAAAAAAAATCAATTTCTTATTGTGCTCTCTGGAGATTTAACTAACATTGTTTCATTATCTGATCATTTTATTCATTTTTTGTTATTTAGAAACATGCCTCTAATAAATATGACTAGGTATCACTCAGATTTTTTAGTGGTAAATCTTTCTCAAGGGAATCCTACCATGGATTAGAATATCCTAGAGGCTATCATGAAGGAAGATCATTACATAGACCATAATGTAATACCTATTTAAAAAAAGTTATTGAGGAATAACCAAGAGATTGAAGGGATAAGGATAGAGTGTGTGGGTTCTTATATATAGGTCCCCATCCTTTAAATGTATGAATAAAACTCGATTTTTAATGGACTATATGGATGGTGTCAATCATTTCAATGAATTATTGGAGAAATTGAAATTTTTCAAGGTGAAGTGTGAAATGATTATGATCAAGGGTCCAAGAAAAAGGAACTACTATAAATTTGAGTTATTCCAATGGACCTATACTAATGGTTTCGAAAAACATAGTTGGTATATGCACCTTAAGAATATATTATACCAACAGTTTGTCCCAAACTCTTGGTATATTTACCATGGAGTGACCCAATAGTAGTGGTTTTTCAAAACCAGTGGGTATATGTACCTTAGTGAGTCTATATACCAATGGTTTTTCCAAAACCATTGGTATAGGTATAATGAAGACACCATATACCCAAAAAAAATTCAAACTATTGGTATAGGTACCATGGAGGAACCCTATACCAATGGTTTTTCCAAAACCATTGGTATAGGTCCCAACATATACCAATGGTTCACCAAAATCATTGGTATAAGTAAATTATTTTCTTGATTTCTTTTTTCAATAATATTATTTAAAAAAATTAATTAAATGTCAATATATATATAAATATATTTCATTTTATGACCACCAAATTTGTTGTAATTTATTGGTTAGGTCTACTAAATATAAGTTGGATGTGATTTGATCAAAACGTTCCAAGATTTTTTGAAATTGCCTATAATAAATGTATTTGAAAACCCTTGGTATCAGTTTTTCATACAACTTATACCAATGGTTTAGGAATTTTTGGTACAGGTACTTATACCAATGGTTTTAAAACCCATTGGTATTAGTTCATACCAATAAAGAGTCGCCTATAAGTCCTCTAAATCGTTGGTATTTTATATACCAATGGCTTGGATTCCTATACCAATGGTCTCAAAACATTTTTATAATATTTATTTCTAGTAGTGAGGTGGTGGTATTTTATAGTATAAGAAAATTGGAATGTGGTATTGGAGGGGAGAGGTTTCAATACCATATTATTTTAGTAGTTCTATTCAAAATCATTGATGATTGAAAATTCCCTATAGTTCCTCTCGTTGTGGTAAAAAAAGTGTTCGGTTTTAGAATACAGCCATTTTTTGTAAAGATAGTTCTTTTGACTCTAAAAGTGGTGACGAATGACCAGTTAAGGCAACAGAAATACCTACCTAGCATGTGTCCTGATTTCTAATCACACACACACACAGATATATATATATATATATATATATATATATTATATTATATTGAATGTCACCACTTATTCTGGGATAGAAGACGTGTCTTTGATAGTATTGATAGATATGGTGGGTATGATAGACTTTCTTGGGACTTCCCTTCAACCCATTGGTAGTTCTAGTAGTGTACCTGGGGATAATAAGGAGTGGTAAGACATCCATGAGAGTGGTGGGGGTATTTCTCAGAAACACACTATTTATACTCCATATTTTGTGACTAGTATTATACTATTAACTAGATATATGTGTGGAAAGGTAGGGAATACTTGATTTTCTTTCCTCACAACTCGGAATAACTAGAGTGATTTTAGCTATCCATATCATCTACAATGATTATACCATGCTCTATCATACCCCGATGTGGCTAAAAATATTATTCACTAAAGACTACTATAGAAAAGTCAAAACCGTTAAATATTAAATGGATCTATCCACATGCCTCGGGAGTTATTTATCTTCACACAATAGATGAGTTTCCAATAAAGAATGATATGGTTCTGTCTAGTGTGATATGTAACATTTTAATTTCATATTCTATAACAACCTCTCAGTTTGATAGTGTTTCCTCAGACTCAATTCTGTCATCCAATATCATGGATATGTTGATTCATCTAACAGATCTTATGTAATTTGTTATGGAGTTGGAATCCCTATTGGAAATGGCAACAAGTATGGGTTTCTGTATCCTTTATACTAACTTTTGGTTGCTAATGTTATTTTATTTTGGGACATTTGTGCTCTTGATCTAGATCTTTTCCATGCCATCATTGGTTTGGATTTGTTGGTCTCTCCCTAATATGATATTGATTATTACTATCATTGTATTTCATTCTATTCTTTCAATGGGTTCTCCTAGGTGTTATAGGGGTAGTAGGACCTAAGGTCCAGTCATACATGACCTTCCCACCCTAAGCATGGGAGTATATTTTATATCATTACAGTTGAGCCTGATGATGTTTCCGCATGGTTTGATCCTACATTACTTGTTTGGGATTTCCTTAATATTTTCAAAAATTAATTATCCAATAATCCTCTATGGATGGAGTTAGATATTTTTATAGACCAGGTATTGTATATGCTGCAGATCTTAATACCCTCTTATCATATTATGCATTTGGAGTTGAAATAGCTTAAGTTTTAGTTGGATGAATAGTTATCTAATGGTTGTGTTCATACTAGTGTCATTCCATGGGTGTCCTCCATGATTTGTTTCTATGAATTAAGAGGTTTATTTTGGTATTGGTTTAGACAATCATAAGATGAACCAAGTAACAATGATGAAAAGGTATTTATTTCCATTTATCAACAACTTTTTTGATTAGTTAAATGCAGAAATGGTAGTTTCAAAGACTAATCAGTGGTCGGGTTATATTCAACTCAGATCATGTGAGTAAGATATTTTGATGGCCTAATTTAGGAGTAGGTATGGCCACTATGAATATATTGTGATTCCATTGGGCCAAACTAAATCTATTATAATTTTTATGTATTAGATGAACCATGTATTACACTAGTATCTCGACACCTTTATTATAGGATTCATGGATTCTATCCTGATTTATTTAAGATCTAAGTATAACCATCATTACCATCTAAAAATGATTTTATTGAATATGATAAGGCATTGTATTTATAAGAATCCATGAAAGTTAAATTTCTAGATATGAGAGGTGATGTTCCTCAAACATGTGATTTTAAAGCATATTATCATAGTGGATCTTGAAATGATTATGGTTTCCATTTTATGGGAAAAACCACATAACAAATTTGTGATATAGAGATTCCTAGGTCAAGAAGGATAATTTTGGTGGTTCATCATGGAATTTTCAAAGTTGGTATCACCATTTATTATTCTTACCAAGAAATTGGTGAAATTATCATAAGAAACTATGTAAAATAAATTTTTTTGTGAGTTGAGATGGTGTATAATATCATCTCTTATCCAGATCCCACTAGATCTTGAAAAGGGTTATGTGGTATATTGTGATGTTTATTGAGATTCCTTGTGCTTTCTACTAATGTTGTATGACCATGTTGTGATGTACAAATCTGGATTGCATTGTCTGCATGAGAATAATTGCCTCAATAATAACCAAGATCTCATTGCTGTTATTCATTCTCTTAATTATTGGAGACACTATCTTTTCTGGGAGTGTTTCTCCATCTTTTTTTATCACCATATCTCAAGTAACAAATTTTTTTATAAGAACCAAAACCTTAGGTATGGGTGATGGGAAAAGTGCTCTGTACATTTTACATCGACATCACCTATACCCCATGAAGGGGTAAAGTCGTAAATGACACTCTAAGTAGGAAATTACCTTTTTTTGATATCTTGTAATGAAAATTGGAGTGGAACCCTATGTTGATATTTACTCAATTTCATCTAGACATGCAGGAGGATGATTTGGGTATGGTACTAATAGGTGCTGAATTTTCACCATCTCTCCATGAGTCCATTTTATAGGAATAGTTGTCGGATTATGAGTTCGGATGTGTTAAGGAATCCTCATATGGTGGGAATATATCCTCATGTCAGTCTCTTACTTCTGAAAGAATTGTATTCTTTAGGAGTTAGTTTATTTTACCATTATCTATCAAGATTTATATATTTCATAATCTCCATAGTTATTCAGGGATGATTCACTATAGAACTATGAATATGCAGTATGAAATGAAATAGTATTTTTGTAGGTCATGTATTTAAGGGTAAAAATGTTGAAAATGTTCCCACTATTAAAATTAATATCAGAATAAGGTAGAGTGTGTGAATCCTTTCAGACTACTCCATCCACATAAAATTCCATTAAATAAATAGGTTGATTTATCCCTGGAATTCATCATTAGATTAAAATACACTCTATAAGAAAATAATTCCATCTAGGTAGTGATTGATTAGTTGATGAAATTATCTCACTTAATTCTAATTAGAGACACCACCAAGTCTGAAGATTGGTGTAGGTTGTATGTGTAGAATATTGTGATGTTCAATGGGGTTCCCTTTTATAATTTCTTCAAAAAAGGATCTCATGTTTATCTTCTAGTTTGGGAAAAGTCTTTAAGAGATAATGAGGAATCATGTCATATTGAGTATAGCATACTATCCATATATAGTTGGTAAGATGGAACATTGTATTTAGATTATGTACGATATGCATCATGGCTATGTCCTTGATTTTTTGGATCATTAGATAGCCATATAAGACTAATAAAAATTTATTATAATTACATTCATGATTCAAAGATTATAATGGATCCCTTCTAGGCTTTGTACGGTCTCTATAGTTTCATGTGAAGGTCACCTCATTGTTGTTCAGAGGTGGGGGAGACCTCTCTTGTGGGAACAAGTCTAGTTTTAGGAGACATCAACAAGGATTCAGGATATCTTTTTATTATTTTTTATAGTTTAGACATAGAAAAAATCATATTTGGATCATTGATGTTATCCTTTGTAGTTTTCCAATAGTGATTAGGTATTTTTGAAAGTTTTCCCTCGATTCGGTCACTGCCAAGTTGGTAAATAGAGGAAGATAGCTCTAATATATGTTTAAACATTTGATATCATCGAGTATTTAGGTAATGATACTTATTAGTTGTAATTAATGACTCATTTAATATGTATTCGTGATGTCTTCCACATATGTCAAGTCAAGAAGTATCATCTTAATCCGCACCTTTTTATGAGTTGGGAGGATATTTAGTTGGAGCTATACATTTCCATTTTTGAAGAAAAAATGGATATCATAGATTCTTAAATTACATTCTTACATGATAAGTCAATTATATTTTTCAAATTTTAATGGAAGCATGGATTGGATTCTCATGAGGCCTGGTAATGATAATTACTACTAAGAGAGCAGTGGAATCACCTTTTTCTAAATATTCCTTCATCTATAAGAATTTATAGAGATTGAAATTCTAATGGTGAGGATAATTATAACATATAAAGATACCCTCATGTATGAAAAGATTTAAAACCCATTGCTATATGTTTTGAATCATTTTTATAGTTTTAAGACATGGATTTTATGTGTTTGGAGGAGTGGAAAACTCAAATAGGGATAATCAGTGTTACTAGAAGGTCATCGTCTTGCTAGTGGATAACTGGAAGAAAGTTCTTCCTAGAGGAAATCCACTAGATATCCTAAGATACTTCTAGTTTTACAATCTCACTAGATGACACCATTAGAACTCCCATGGTAGCCACTGGGTTGTTGGTGGCCTTGAACTAGGTAAATTTAATCAAGGGTTGATTAGTAAATTAGTATGGATTTTAATTCGTATCATTACCTACATGATGTTTTTGTTTAAATTATTTTTATAGTTTTATAATACACCATAAATTAGTTAATTTATGTTTTTTGGCCAAATTTCAAGTAAATTATTAAATTTATTAATTATATTATTAATTTATGTTTTCAGTTTAAATTATAAATTGGGTTGGGTTTTTATTATTTATTAAATAATAATTTTTATTTAAAGACATTAATTTACATTTTCATTATTTAATTTTATTTTCTTTTATTTAATTTTTCATTTCATTGTTTTGGATTTTAATTAATTAGTTAATTGATGTCTAATTTAATTTCTAATCTAAAGACTTTAATGATTTAATAATTTATAAATTTAACTTATAGTTTAATTCATTTTTAAATTTTAATGGCCATTTATTTTTAATTAATTTTTTATTTATTTAAATTAATATGGGTTTATTCAATTTTATTTAGTAATTTTAATATATATAATAATGGATATCTGAATTTATTTATTTTTTTCATTTATTTTAAATTTGATGATTTTATGTTTAGTTTGGATGCAGCAGTATATTTCTAATGGATGTTTCATTTGGTTACATAGTGGTTTATTTTAAGAATAAAACATGTAGCCAAAGTGTTTTGGAACCATTTTGCAGCATGCAATACCTATCCAATTCAAAGAGGCTCCTATATATCATTTTTTATCATGCCTCAGGGAACTGAATTTGATAATTAATCCATATAGATAAATTCATTCTTATAGCCATTTTTTGGTAAGTGAAAATCATATACATGATTTATAGATCATAAAAAAGTGAAAAAACCAAGATTGATCATAGTTAATATCAACATCCACTAGGAGATTTTCTGATCAGGTCGATATCAGATTGAAGTAGACAAATGAAAGGGTTCAATGAATAAGGGTGACTTTATTTCATTTGTCCTTTTTTATTAATTTAGGATGAATATTATAGAGACCCAGGCTTAACATACAAGGGTATCACATAATTTTATATGAATATTTCATCACACTACAACTTTACAAACCTGTCGACCGTAACAGTTTAGTTTCTTTAGAAACATGGAAAACAATATTCTAACTTGGTGAAAGATATTCATTGTTTCCCATAGAGATATTACACTTTAGGACTCCTACTCAAAAAAAATATTCATAAAGTTGGGAAAGGAAACATAAGAAATTATTAGCTTGGATGATCAGTAAAGGTAAATAAATTAGATACCTAATCATAACTTGATGAAAAGGGTATGATAAAGTGGGCATAAAATTTGAAGATCACACAATGTATATCAAAGATCCTTAACATGATTCATGGCATAAACATTGAAAGAACATTAAGGATGAATCCTAATTCAATCAAGATCATGATCTGTGAGTGAATAATATAGGAATAAGACATACAATTTTATAAGACACATAAGCATATAAACTGATTTCAATAGTAGAAATGGATTTCTTTAAATACCATCATAGTCGAATGAGTTCACTCCCCATACCATATTAGTAGTCAAGGTTCACACCAAAGCCCATCTTATTGGAAAAAGTTCTATACTTAACTAATCTCACTCCCCATTCCATCCATTTTTTGTATCATGATATATAAATTCTTACCGAATGCATTAGAGGGAGATATGGGTCCCACCCATCGTATAATAAAATCTTACATATTTGTGTCATAATATAATAAAAAATTCATTATATCATGACCCAAAATACATATGGGTATCATAAAAATAATATCAAAAACCATGAAATTAAATGGGTATAATGTCAAAACTTGTGTAATAGAGATAGGTTTCATAATTATTAAATAGCCTTTGAAAGGAAGTTGGTTTAAAATGTTTTTTATCAGGGCATAACCAAATCAAGGGAATTGGGTTTTATAAATAAATTTTGAGCTTAGTCATAACCCATTCAAAAAAATAATAATATTGGTGTCACTCGATTATATCCTAATTAAAGCATAAAATATATCAAATTATATTGTCTTAGATTGAGAATTATTTTGAAAGATCACTAGGATTGTTTCCTAAGGTAAATAATATTTATTTGAAAATAAATTTTTTAAAACTAAAATATTTTAAAATTAATTTTCTTCGAAAACCAATTTGAAAACATATCAATTAAAATTTAAAAAAAATTAAACATTTATTTAAGAAAATATCATTTTTCATTTAAAAAGCTATTTTCAGAACATAAAACATTTTGATAACATTTTTTCTTCAAAAATAGATTTAAAAACTTATAAAAGAATAATTGAAATCTTTGATATTATTTTATTTTAAAATAACCTTTCAAAACATAAAACCTAATATTTTAAAATAATTTAAAAGAATTTTTAAAAATAATACATTTTTTAAAAACATTTTTCATAAAAAATATCTTTGTTAACTTAAAAAAAAAATCATTGAAATAATTGAACAATTTTTATTTGAAAATTACCTTTGAAAAAAAGTTAAAGGATGCTTTGAAAATAATTTAAAAATATTTTAAAAACATAAAAAATGGTAATAATTTTCATTAAAAATGGTATTAAAATATAATTTAAGAATAATAGATTTTTTTTTAAAATGGTTTTGGGAATAAAATGAATTTCTGACCAAAGATATAAATAATGTCATATTATATAAAAAACGGTTTCTTAATTATCATAAGTTTCATAAAGTGGTAAATAGTACCAACACTTGATGATATCATGAACAACCATTGTAATATAAAATCCTGATAATTGATGAGATATGTTTCATATGTTTTCATTAATGTACTAATAATCGTAAACAATGGCGATAAATGATGAGATTGTAGTAATAAAGTCATACCACTTTGGTAATATTGAATCACAATCCACTAGTAATAATCAAATTACATGAATCTTAAAATATCATGAAAATATTGAAATTAATGATATAACATGTCAAATGGTAGTATATACATCTCATAAAGACATATAGGTTCAAAACAAAACATGTGTATCAAAGAAGGAAAGTTGGGAAAAAATCACCGTACTAATATAGTATCTTCTAGAACCGTAAATCACCATTAAATAGATATCCCAAAATAGATGTTAAAATAACCCTAAAATTAAGTATAATAATAACAAAATACATTTATGTGATGTATATACACAACATAAAAGAAATGAGTGGTGGATAAGTTATTAGTCTCACAGAAATAAAAGTGAGACTAAAAATCCCCTTAGTAATTGAGTAACTTTTGAATCGATTGACCAAGGAAGAATATCATAAATTGAAACTTTTAATATAATGAAAAATTTTAAATTAATTATATAAAAATTCATAGGGAAATATATAAACAACATGATAGGAATAAGTCGTGAATATATTAAATATCTCAATATTAAAAAAACCCTTCGACAAGTCATTGGGGTACTTGTTTCTTCACATTTGGATATTTAGTCAACCTCATTTATCGCATATCATATATACCAGGATCTATTCATAACATATCATGTATCATTAGCAGAATTATGTTATATACTTTATCTATAAGAAATATATTAACAACACACTACAAGATAAGGAAATTGTTTTAGTTTATTTCATCCCATGGGAACAAGAAATTATTTCCATGTGTAATAAACAAACTCCACATTAATTAAAAAATTTACTTCTGCCCCATTTTAGAATAAATATAACTTCAAATTAACAAGTAGTTCATGTGACCATTTGGATAATAATTCTCTCACCCTTTGATAAATAGTTTTTTCACTCATTGTACCCCTTTAAAAATTTAATTTAATAAATTTTGTGGGAGAATTACACACTTTTTGAAGTGGGGGGAGAGGAATAAACATGATGTTTCAAACCCAATTAATTAAACCTTATTCATGGAATTTACTATGTAATTATTGTAATAGTTTGATATTTTTTAGATATATAGTTCTGTTTCATAGTACTATGTACCTCTATCTACTAAATGAAATGAAATATGATCTCAATGTGAATTTCTCTTTAATTTCAAACACATTTTTTTGAATTATAAATGAAACATTTAATTTAAGAAACGATTTTTAATTTCATTTTAGCATCAAGATTTAAATTTATTAACAACACATGAATGTAATGCATTGGTGTATGTGAATCTATAGTTGAAATATACTCTCCCTCAGTTGTACTCATCAAAACTAATGTATGGTTTTCTTATATACCAACTTGCATAAATATCACCACGAACAAATGACCAAAAGGATGTGGACTTCCAATTAGTATAATTTTCTCCTCTGTCAATTTTTGTGCTTCCTAAAAATTAAAAATATCTTTTTTCAATATACTAATATATGGTTTAGTGTTCCCTTGATATACCTTAGTACACTTTTAGCTTTCATAATGGGATACTATTTCATATCAGACAAAAACCATTCAGATAACGGCACAAAAAATAATATTTCTAGACTATATAAAATTACATAGGGAAGGATACCAATGATTTTTATAAAATTATTATGATGAAAAATTCTTATTTTTTCATCCTTGTTCACTTTAGTACAAAATATAATAGTTGTTTTGATTTATTTATAATATTCACTGTAAAATATCTTTAGAAACTCCATAGAATATTTCCATTGAGATAATAAAATGAATCCAATATTTTGGATAATTTCTAGTCCAAAGAAGTATATCATTTGACAGAACACTGAACACTAAAAATGGTCTATAATATTCTTTGAAAAATCCTCACAAGGATATAATTTATAACTAAAAACTATAATGTCCTCAATGTATAAAATTTCAATTCAAGTCTTTTTTATGAAACATTCATATATAAGTTATTATAAATATTTCATTATGAAAAAATCATATTCCTCAATCTTAAATCAATTTTAGTGAATCTATCTTTCAGGGACTATTTAATGATATGAATGGATTTCTATAACATTCAAACCATGATTCCCTATTTTTAAAATATAAACCCCTAAATATTATTCATGAAACATTATTAATCTAGGTATTAATTAAGGAATGTAGATTTAATATCCAAATGATAGACTCTTTAATGCCCATGAGTTAATGATATGAAGAAAATGACAATAGAATATAACCTTTATACATATGAAAACGATGAATTAAAAATGAATCCCTTCCATTTGTAAATATATTTTTCAAAAACTCCAATAATTATTTCTTCTCTCTTCTCATTTCCTATTCAACATGAATATAAAATCCTTCTTAATTGCTACAACATTTTTTTATTCAAGAAATGAAATACTTTTTGAAGTGGATTTTTTTCAATCTAATAAATATCTTTATTATTTTCATTGATCGAATCATTATACTAAATTTCCCATAAAATAGGTTAGGGTTATAATTAATAAATGAGGGAATTATGATTTACAATAATTAATATCATTCTATTTTACAATGATATATATACATTGAAAATATTATTTTTTGAAGAAAATTGTTTAACAAAACATTAATTTTTTACTCTAGTAATCATTCATCACATATTCCTCACTTGTATCATTTTAGTCAATAGTAACAGAATTATAAAAAGTTACAACCAATTATTAAATCAGTTCTTCTAAAATCTTCTCATTATCATCCACTATATTAAAATATGATCCTCCAAAAACAACCACTACTGTGGATTTATTTTCAATGATATTAACATACCAAAAATAAAAGAGTGTATATATCCTTATATTCCAACACTTATAACAACTTCCATTATATTGGTATCCCATGAAGATTATTTCTTAAATATAAGTTCAAACTTTTTGAGATTTTTGTTTTTAATCCTACTAAAACAAGGGCTCTCAATAATATTGAATTATTTCATTATCATCTCTTTTATGAACAAAAGTTCGTATAATTTTATACTTGACTAAATTTCAAAAATAAATATATTTTAAATTTCAAAAATATAGAAAATTTCTTCCATCTAGAAACATTTACAAATTTTTTTTATTATATATCATAGAAAAATATTTATCTACAATACTTCTCTTTTTTATTTCAGAAACTCCATTTTTTAGGGATTATAGGGTTCACTAAATCGGTTATTCATCATATTATTTGGAAAATATTTTTAAAATTCATTAAAAATATATTTCATACCAATTTATACTAATAAATTCATAATATAAATACTTCTATTATTCTCACCTTTTGTTATAATTATTTTGAATATTTTATCTACTTCAAACTTGTAATTAACATAAAAAACATTAATCTTAATGAATCATCTTTAAATTAAATATGATTAAAATAAAATCTAAAAGTATTATATGAAATTAAATCACATATTTCTGATTTAATATGTTCTAGCTTCCCATTGGATTAAATATTCTCTATTTTGTGATGAATAAGTAGTATTTCACTTTGTAAATGTTTTACACATAGGCTTTATTTGTATTTTATGATAGGTAAGTCCTATCACAACCTATTGTTGTAATATTTAACTCACTTTTTATATAAGGTGTCAATGTATTTAATTAAATAGATAATTATCATCATTTTCACTCAAGTATAGATAATTCATATGTTCACTAATTTTAAATGGGTTTGTACTTGTTCATTCTCCTTTAAAAATCACTTTTATGATTTCTTAATTCATAATAATGAATGAATGTTTATTAAATAAATCATTATTATCATCATCACACAATAGGATTACACTAAGAATATTGTTTATATTTTCTTTCTTGTAAATATAATTTCTATGTTTAATCATCTTTATATAAATCTCAACATAACCAATTAATTTAATTTCCATGAATTTTCGTTTTCTAATGTCACTAACCCTCATCATGCTGTTATTTTAAAAAAAACATTTATGTCTCAAAAATGTTTTAGGAAGATCCATTTTCAGAAGCCTTGATATTTTATTTTTTTAATTCTCATAATGAATCTTTAATAATAATACATTTTTTCTCCCTAACATATCTTATGGATAATGGTTCTTCTTAATTTTCTTTACTCAACTAATTTCTTCTATTTCATCATGGAAACATAAGTCTTCATTCAACATATTTCTGGACATACTTTTTTGTTCTAACCCAATACATCATTTGTTATGTGTCACTTTGGTCATATACTTGATATTAACCTCTAAATTATTATCAGATAGTCAATGGAAATGTTTCCAAGTTCATTTCATTTGAATAATTTGACTTATTGTTTTTTTTTTCATTATCCATTTACTTTTCTATTATTCTTAGTGATAAGCGACTTGATTCACTTAAAATAATCGTTCTTCTCATCTTAATCATTGTTATCATTATTGTCCTTAACTTTATCTCTCTTTATCTTCAACATTAATATAGATTCAAAAGAAATATCGTATTTAACATTATTCATGAATGATGATATATTTTCCATAAAAAATTAATGAGGATTATATTTAATTCATTAAGTGAAATATATTATCAATCATCATAGTTATAGACTTTGGGATCAAATCAATATGTAAAATTCATCATTAACTTATTCATTTATGTGGTATCATCTTCTTTCTCCCTGTATCCTCTAATATTTCTAAATATTTCATTTAATATTATAAAATAATTATCGATGAGTTTTTCTTCATCTATTTTTATATATTCAACCCTATTTCATGAAACATTTACTTTTTCCTCATTTACATTTAAATTCCCTTCAAATCTATATTACAACTTCTCTATGATAAATTTTATAGTTTGAAGTCCCATAAACTTAGTTTTATTGATTCCTTTAATCTATATTAATACAACTATTATTGTAACAAACAACTTCAAACCAAGAAATTAATGATGCATAAGAATTACATTCTTCTCACAATGGTAGTTATTCTCACAAATGGTGATAACACCCATAATTTTCACAGAATATTGATTATATACATATAATTAATAATAAAATAATAGAGTTTATCAGGGTATGTTATTAATTAAGTTCCCTAAGAAAGGGTTCACTACTGGGAGTGAATTATTTTCTAATGAATTTTAAAATTTCTTCATATATATATAAACCTCTATAATTTTCTATGATAAATTCCTCTCAATTATTTATCATATCCATGTAATAAAAAAGGTTCAAATGAAGAGAATAGGTCAAAAAATAATTTTTTACATGTTATGGTCCAAGTGTGGGTATATACTATTTACTGTATCTGGTTGTTATCTTAATCTTTAGTTTTTTCATTAGAATTTTGTTATAAAAATGTATGGGTTGGCCATGTATAATTATATAGTCTGGAGTTCTTTCGTAACACATTTTTATTTCTAAAAAATACCACTTTTCAAAATTTGAAAATATTATAATGATAAATATGACCTAATAATTATTATTTCAAGAATAAAAAATTAATACTTTTCTATAAAACCATCAGGGTATAGATATAAGAAAACAAAAAAACATTAAGAACATATACCTCACTGAAGTGTCATACTAAACTAGTTAATGAGTGTTGAGGATAACATGAATAATATATTGTCATTCTGATTCTCAAATATCTTTGCAATACTAGTTTATTTAATGATTATTTTCCTTCCAATTTTATGTTGATCACTAAAATTCACCGCATGGATTGGTTTTCTCCCTATATTTTAATTTTCAACTCTCTTACTAATAAATATTTATCTCTCATTGATGCATCCCATATATATGAATATTCAAAATATTGAATTTATTTATTTTTAAAATCAATTACTCCCCATTATTATATGAAATTTGCGTTACAATAATTATTTTATTGGAAAATATGTTCATTTCCTCACTATTTAACAATGTTATTGTGCTCCCATTATCAAGTAACAATCCCTTATACATTAAACCATTTCTACAATGAATTTTTAGGAATAAACCTCTCTTCATATCAATATAGAAAAATAATCAACTCAAGAAATACTACAACCTATAACATCAATCAAACAAATTTAAAATAATTTTTTTTTTGTATTTTAGAAATAATAATTTAAGATCTACTCCCAAAATTTCACTTGATCAAATTCAACACTTTTCTACTCAATCCAACTTTTTTTGAGGAATTTTATTATTGAAGAATACATATTGGTATCTTTGGACACTATATAACCCTGACTTGAACAACATGTTCCAAACCAAAGTTTATAAAAAACTCATATGTGCCACCCCAAACTCAAGAGGCTGTCAATAATTAGTAAGGGACAATTACAATCAAAGGGGATACTATATACTGATTATTAAATCATATCACAATTAATATAACATTTTTAATAAATATAATAAAGTTATTATAAGGTATAAACTTATAGATAGTATTTCGGTCATACATAAACTAAATGAAATTCTAATGTGGAAAGGAAAAACAGAGTGAAAATTAGAAAATAAATAAATAAATAAAATAGAGGGGTTCCTCCATTTTCCATCTTGATCTACTAACAAATCCATGATACTTTTCTCACCAATCATATGTGGGACCTTCTCCATTACCCAGACCCCTATACATGAATTCTACATGTGCGTCAGGTTGCCTGTGTAGGGTGTGAGTAATAAAAATCAAAAGGACACAACTTATGATTCTTGAAAAAATGGTTTACATGTATAACACATGTACATTGTGATAAAAATAAATGTTAAAGTATGAATTAAAACACACAATCATATACTGATCAGGCAAGAACTAAACAAGATTCCATAAACCCCAAAACATACCAACTTTTGATCTATATCCGAGTGATGATCAATGATTCCAAGAAACATTAAAAATAACTTCAAGGATACTAAAATGTCACTTGGAATTCATAAGGACATGAGTGTAAATG
Source organism: Viscum album (assembly GCA_963277665.1). NCBI lineage: Eukaryota > Viridiplantae > Streptophyta > Magnoliopsida > Santalales > Viscaceae > Viscum > Viscum album. Next base: position 65,407,507 of record OY728127.1, on the reverse strand, counting down.
CTACTCAAAATACAAAAGGCATCAGGTATGCCATGAATTTTGAATCCACAAGGCATTGAGTTTCAGTACAATAATATGGGTCCTCCAAAAATTATGTTTTGTTTAGCTACATGTATTTTATTTTCTACCATAATCAATGTCACCCGTCATGTGAACATATCCTCCAAGGGATGATCATAAAATGAAGGTCACCCATCGCATGTACTAAGAACCAAACTTCCAAAAGAAATATAATACACAAAAATATAAAGAATAATAAACACGCATATAATAGAAACATGAGAAATATTTTAAAATCATAAACAAGATACCAATTAACATAAAACATGAAAATATATATTATAATAAAACTCAAGGATCAAGGATCCAATATGGATATCATAGAGACACACATTCCCTAATGTAATCAACATCCTGGAAAAAACAATACCATGCTAACATAAGAATCAAATCATGGAAACAAGTGTATACAAGAACCCAAAATGTAATAGAAAATCTTACCTCAAGGTTCTATATGTCATCATCAACATTCATCAAGGTTTAATCACATGAGTCTTTCTCACACTCCAACTAGAATGGATTACAATCTAAAGATTCTTAGAATAGGGTGGAATACAACATGTCATAGGTTCTAATACAATGCAATGATAAAAAAAATAAAAAGGGTAGAACCAATTATTACCCAAGTCGATCACTTCCGATGATACTCGATTATAAGAACAAATATACATCTCCCTCGGAATGAAAGTGAATGAACAATGCTCTCTAGAATTCTAAAAGGTTATGAGGTGTAATATGGAACAGTGGCATGGGGGTGTACATGAAACAATCACCACAAAAAAATTATACCACTGCAGTTCATAGGTGCACTAGAGGAGACCATCGCATATCATAGATAACCACATCCTTGTAGATATCACTAATAATTGACCTCCATGTAATAGAAAATGCTATAAAAACATAAATCATAGAATATTTGTAGAATAATGTGATAACTATGGGATTTAGTTATCTCTTTTCCCTTAATATCTATAGAACAATTCCCCAAAAGTGTAGGTGAATCGATATTTTCAAAGATTTGGTATATGTGGAAAACTAATTTAAATATCAATAATTATCATCATAAAACCCAAAATCAATAATTTTATCATCCATTTAAGTCCATACCCCCTAAAGATAAAAATTTTTCCCCAGTGTCTATAACTAATATGGATAATGTTCAATGGAATTTTCTTGGAAACTATGACATATCCTCCTTGAAAATACTTCCACATTGATGATTATAGAAAAAACTCCATCAACCAAGATCATAATGGAGTAGCCCCATCTTCTGTGGTGTAGTCTCAAACTCTTGTAATTTCCACAACATAGTCATTTCTATTATGGTGTGGTTCTTTCTCTTTTGGAACCAAATATCACAAAACACAAATTTAACCCTCCACAACCTTATAAAATATAAAAAAAACTTTAACCAAACATGGATCAAACTAAAAACATGAGAAAAAGGAGGGAAACTAGGATTCCATAAGAGAATAAAAGAGTTGGGATGCTAAAATATCCCATTATAAGGACTTATCATCCATTAGATGTGTCTTGAGGGATCCCTATTGAAAAAATTAGGCCAATGATCTTTAATTTTATCCTCATGCTCAGAAATATCCTCCTAGATCTAGAAATATCGACACATGATCAGGTAAGGTTGTTCAATATTCCCTCAAAGAAAATTCTCTTTCTAGTCTACAATATTCCCCAATATCCTCATGAATGATCAATCAAGATTCATCTCAACCTCCTCATAATTGATGACATGCGTATAATTGGGAATGTACCATGAAATATAAGTAAAATGGAAAAAATAGTGTACACATTATTAGAGAGAAGGAATATCCAGATGGTATAACACTATCCCAGCTTTCTCTACAATCTCAAAGGGTCCCACATTACATAGTGCTAGAAAGATATGATTCTTATTATATTGGTAGCCTAATTGTAGAGACACGTTTTTTTTGCATTGTAATACATTAAAATTTTTATATATATTTCTCTATAGCTATCCGATGAGATGACATGCGATTCAGGGGCCTGTTGTTCTCAGAATTAATTTTACGAAAATATTAAATGTATTTTATATTTCTTTAGTAAAACGCCTTAAATAAAAGATGATAACTTTTAAACAGTTTCTCATAATAGAAACCAAAGACTACCATTGTGTCTATAATTTGGTTTCTACTATAGGCATGACATAAAAATGGTTGGCGCAATGCATTCGTCCGCTCACTCACTAGCAGTACGATCAATGAAATCATTAGTTATAAAATTAATTAATTAAATCACTTTGACCTAAATGATAACGTTATAAATATATCATTATAGAGAATTTTTCTAGGTTATCTCATTATCCTAGTCTTTACACACGATGCTCTCCTCCCTCCATTGTTTCTTGATCTCTTTGAAGGATGACCGAACTCTATATCAACATAGATTAGGATGCAACGAACGCATCAACATATCCCAAATCATTGGGGGACATGTTCTTAATCAATAATAAATCTATAATAAATATAGGACTCCTCAATTGATTTTTTTACTCCTTTGATTAAATTTATTGAGTAAATCGATCTTTGGTCATTGTTATGCATTCGTTTTGCAGCCTCTACATATTCCCATGTATATAAATCCAATTATTTTCAGTGTTCATATAACCCTGGTTTCACCGTTCTTGATATATTGGACCTAGAACACTATGAATCAATCAATAAACCATTTCCCTTTTTCTTTTCTCCCCAATATTCATTTTGTTCTTCCCCGTTTGGATCCCTCTTGTCCTGATTTGATTTTTTTGGGAGGTACTGTGCTAAATCGGACCCTCGGATCCATGGTGGGTCGACGAAACAAAAATTTGTTGATGAACTGAGAATATATCCAGAAACATTGTGATACAAGGATGATTGATTTGGTGATTAATGATCAAGAACTTTATAAAAAGGACATGTAACATGCGGATTGTTTGGAGAATACCTCACAACTAACGATGACCATTTTTTGATGATATGTGGCTGGAGGACATGATTTTTAGTCAGATTTTTATTTTTATGGCCGATTCAAGGTGATATCTATAGAGGATCAAGTAGATTCGAGCATGAGGATCAGATCTGGGATTTCTGGAAAAATTCCAACTGCACATAGTGTTCCATGATGAACACAAGGTGTTTATCCCCTATCGTGGTTGTGTGCATCCCCTACCATGGTTGTGGCCAGGGATTGAAAAATCTTAAATAGGACATTGCGTGTATTCCCCCTCACACAGCTTGTAACCCTTCCCCGATTGGACAGCCCGTGTGATGCGTCAAATGGATGGGAACCCATGTGGAAGTACCGAGGGTTAACACATGGCCTTGTACTCCAGTACATAGACAAGGCCAATAGAGGCCCAACCTCGGTCCCAATTAGCATGGACATGTCTTGTAGTCCACCGACATGGCATGTACTACTACATGAAAAGGGTTTTGTCTACTGGAAAGGGACATGGGAATTCTATGAAGTGGGGCCAAAAGTTAGGTGGTTTCTCTCACAGGTATAGTACCCCTTAGATTATTTTTGGGAAACATTTAAGCTTCTTATTCCATCATTTCAACTCATATTTTGTCCCACAAGTTTCCTATCCTGAGTGTTTTTTCACATTGATCATGATGGTGCCCTCAGTTGCAGCTTTCCTATTACGATGTGGAATGTTACGGGCACGACACCCTTCAAGGTGATGCTCGATGGTGGAAATGACCATGAGATATCACAATAGGACACATTTTAAGTGGGACCCACCTATAGGGAAGGTCATGGGGCCTTGTTGATCTCAATTATAACCCTCATGTGGGGTAGGTCACAGTTCCTTGATAGACTAGAGAGGAACCCTCCAGCTGGGTATGGCATGGATCCCTAACCATCGGTGTGGAACCCTTCTATTGTACTAGGACATGGGTCCCCTACCAAGAATTGGAACCCCTCAACTGTGTGTCATAGTGGTGAGACTTGATTCAACTTCATCAAATACTTCAGGGTAGATCAGTTAGATGGTGACCATTATTGATGGACTTTTGGAACAATTAGCTACACTTATTCTTAGGATGAGCTGTGACAAGGAAATCCCCTTACTCTCTCATTTGGTCTTCTTTTTTCTATGTGTATATATATATATATATCCTTCTTCTGTATCCACTCCATGGGTTTAGTTACTCTTCTTCCAGGAGAGGTAAATACATGTGTGGTATGCCATCGGATTTTCGTGTATAGATTCGCGTGGTTAGATGAGTCAACTCTCCTACTATAGTTGGCGAGGGCTTGATGGGTAGTTCATCTACTCACCATGCTTAGCCACTTTTCTTTGGATGAGAATAATTTCACTCTTGGTTGGGTTGATCAGTACTCTTTCAACAAACCTTGTTGTATATATTTCCTTCCTCTTATATTATGCCCCTTACTTCACTCCCACAGCTTTCAGGGTGTTCTATGTGGTGTGTATATACTCACCCATGCATTGGATTTTCCTTCAGGTGTAATGTCTTATGAAAACAACATAGAGGTAAATTGTTACTATAGATGAGGTCTGTGATACTATGTGCTTGGGTTGCACATAGTGGTTGTAGCTTGGTATTTATGAGCTGGGATATCTTTTAGTTGTTTACTTTTCTAGTTTTCTATCAAATTGGGACACATTTCTGGATGGACATTTATTCTTCACCATTAATGTTCTGTTCACACAACTATACTTTTGTACTGTCTAGATGATAATTTATGCATTGTTTACTTTATAGAATTGTTTCATTTTTATTCTTTACCTCATAACGTTTTTCTTGATATGGTTGTGTGTGTGTGTAGGTACTTAACAAAAGGCATTCCCAGGTTATTTATTCCTTCAGTGATTTTCACCACCACCTAGATTATAGTGGTGGGCTTGGGTTAGTTATGTGTTGAGCCCTAGCTTATGTCAGGTTTTAAAATATTAGAATTAAAAAAATTTCATTCCTTGGGATGTTTTCGGGATATATCCCATTAATTGGATTGTTTGGGTGTAGGGAAATAGTTTCAAGGTGTCTTTAGTGTGTCTCTTAGGATTAGGAATACAGTGATGGTGTGGCGGTTGATGTATCCATCCACCAAGACCCCTACAACCTAATTGTCAGCTCGGAATGCTGATTCATTTTTTTCTGGGTAAAAGGAAACATTCATCATATTGGATTGGATATTTAACTTTCCTTATTTATTCGTATCACTATTTTTATTATGTATATAAATATGATCATATGATTTATGTCCTCCTTGATAACTTCTAGGATGCCTCCACGATGACAGTCAGCTAGGATACCAGCTCCAATTTGTGATGAATATAGTATGAGCAATAAAGCCTCAGTTCAGGGTCCATCCCTCAATCCCCTTCCAATAAGTGTGCAGGTATCAACACCTACCCTATTGAGAATCATATGGTCCTTGTAGATAAGGCTGAGGACGTGCATATTCATAGCACACTCTAGGATATCCAACATCAAAGGCCATTGAGGATCCCCATTGAGCTAGATCCTCCGGAAAAAGAGGATTGGATAGAGTTGATGGTCTATATATTCAACCTGGTTCAAACCTTGATAGATTATGTGGTTTCACTGGTATTTATCATTTTCCATAGGGAATATATGTGTTGGTGGAGCCTTGTTACGCAGATGCATGATGATTTAATTATCTCGTAGACCAATGTCCATCAGTTGTTTCGTGTGGAGTACTAACCCTCCTTATTATTCTCAGTCATGATCTAGGAGCTTTTAGAGATTCATTAGGGAGGTATAATAGTGGATGAGTATGTGTTGAGGTTCAAAAACCTTACTCAGTACTATATTGACATGATCCAAGAGGCTACTTCCGAGCCTGGAAGTTTGAGTAGGGAATCAACAAAGATATATGATCCAGCATTGCATCCTTGTACATCCCCACCTACGTATGGGTGATAGAGAGGGAACTGGTTATAGAGATCTTTCTTTCAAAGGTATGATATACAGCTGAAGCTGATATTTGGTACCACAGATTTGAGTCTTCTGTAGCTGCTAGCAGATGCCAGGCGCCAAGCTCTCAGTCCAAGAGATCCTTCCACGATCAGACTCATGTGCATGGTTAAAGGCATCATGGAAGACCCTATCATCCTAGAGAGGGATAATTCTTTACTTGTGACGAACAAGGTCACATGGCCTAAGACTATCCAAGTAGACACGATGAGCAACATATGTAGATTGTTGATGGACCACCATATCAAAGATAGTGTCGTGACTAGGGATCTCTCGAGTGTGTACAAGGTGGTCCAAAGTGAGTCAAAGATAGGAGAGGAGAGGGAGGATCTATGGGTGGTGTGATCCACTATGAGATCCTTCCACCACCACCACTAGGTGACCCACATTAGGCTCATGGATCTTGCGGCTAGGACCACATATAACAACATGAATTGAAGGTTTATGATCCCATAATGCATGAGATGATAAGGGGTATATTCTATGTGTTTTAATATTGTTTCAGTATTATTAGACATAGCTTCCTAGCATACCTTCTTCTCCATACTCTTGGTGTGAGAGATAGAGCTACATGTTGAGGCACTATCCAAGCAACTTCATTTTGAGGTTCCTACAAGGAACACTTATTATGTAACTTTCATATATCATCTATGCATGATATTTCTTAGTGGAGAGGGGTTCATGTGGGACCTTTAGGATGTCATGATGGAATCCTATGACATCATAAAGGGTATGGATTGTCTATCCATGGTTTTATACTAGATCAAAAGTAATCATAGATAAGTTATATGCATACACATCGATGAGATAACACTATCCTTTTCTGGTGAGTGAGATCTCATGGCAGGGAAAGTGGTTTATTTGAGGAGGATTTTATAGCCTATAACCAATAAATTAAAAGTCTATCCTTTTTTGAATAGTCTTTTTAGTTATCTGGGTTCCTTCAGTTGTGGATTATTACATGGAAATATTCTGAGAGTATGTTTCATGACTACCTATAAGGTGGGAGAAGGAGTTTTTCATCAACATGCATCATGGGACCACCTGGATATAATATGTGGCATATCAGATGGAACCTAGTGAGATATAGGAGCAATGATTATAGTTAAAGGACCTCCATGAGAAAGATTTCATTAGACTGAGTATGTCCCCCATGGTAGCTATAGTCTTGTTCCAGAAAAAGATAGATGGGAGCTTATTACTTTGTGTGGATTATCGTCACCTGAACTAGACCGTGATAAATAATAATTACCCATTTTCAAGTATTAAAAACCTATTCGACCAGTTGAAATGTGTGATATGGTTCTCAAAGATAAATCTCAGTTCTGACTAAAACCATATGAGCGTTAACGAGGTTGATATTACTAAGTTGGATTTAAAATGTAATTACAAAACACTATGAGTTCATAGTGATTCCTTTTGGTGTGAAAAATTCCCCAATCATTTTTTGTATTATATGAACTTGGTATTCAAGTCATACTCTGACCAGTTTGTTTTTTTCTTCATAGATGACATACTTTTCTACTCTATGATATAGGAGGATCATGTAGATCACTTGAAGACGGTCCTGGAAAATCATCGAAAGCACCATCATTACAGAAAGTTATCGAACTGTAAGTTTTGTATACATGAGTTTCACATTTTTGGTATTATCATTTCTAAGAATGGTTTAATCATGGATCTGGAAAATATCGAACCAATGATTTCTTGGGATTCACCCAAGAACATGTCAGAGGTGCATTGATTTCTTATCTTAGTAGGGTAATACATAGGGTTTATAGTATAATTCTCCTGAATCAAAACTCCTTTGACTAACCTGACATGGAAAGTACACTAGTTTATCTTATTTGAGAAGTTCCAAATAGATTTTTAGGATTTGAGTTAGATCATAAAAATTTCTCCAATGTTGATACTGCCAGATGAAGGAGTGTATTTTTTATTGTATTGTGATTCCTTGAAGGCTTGGATCAGTTGTGTGTTGATGTAGTGGTTTATAGTTATCACATATGGGTCACGGAAGGTGAGACCCAAGCTGGAAGTAGTAGGTTTATCCCTATGTATGTGTATGACCATCCTTCTAGGGGAGCACTTTGTGGTTTACTCAGACCACTAGAGTCTCATATACATCTTCACGTAGAGAGTCTTGAACCTAAGACAATGGTGTTGGCTAGAGTATTTGATGGAATATGACTGCGAGATATTCTACACCATGGGGAAGGGAAATTTTTTAGTATATTACCTTAGCTTGAAGTCCTATAATCACTCTATTTGTGAATAGGATATTTCCTAGATTAATCTCTGGTAATATATCTTAATAGTTAATGACACCAACACATCAGAGCAGAAACCACTAGTTTTATCCTGAGGTCATGCAGAGGGTAGCTCTGTTCATGTTTCCTTCGATGTTGAGACTTGTATACCTCAAATTTTCATCCTTGCATCAAAAAAACTCTAATCCCTATTATAGAAGCATCATAAGAAAACTTATACTCATCATCTGGCTTAGGTAGGATCAAATTTGGAGTTGATGTCAAATAGTTCTTCAAATCCTAGAAAGCCTTCTCAAAATCATCTGATCGATCCAAATTTATAACCTTTTAGGTCATGAATAAAAGAGGTGGTTCCAAATAGTATTTTTCCTAGATTTATCTCTGATAATATCCATATAACACCAAAAAGATAAGTATATAAAATATGTTATTGGGATTATCCCATGAAACCACAGTTTGAACCTTTTGTGGGTCCACTGACATAAATTATTCTTGAGATGATCTATCCCAAGAAGTGTATGTTGTCAATTAAAAATATACACATAGATATATTGTCATATAGTTGAGGATATCTCAGTGTACTTGGGATGATTTCAAGATGTTGGGAATGGTTTTCATGAGTCTTGGAGTACACCAAGATTTCATCCAAAAACCTACCACAAATTGGTCCAATTATGGATGGAAGATTCTTTTTATCAAGGAGATAAACTCTATTGACATGTTCTTAAACCTAAAGGGAATTATGATGCACTCATAAAGGCCATACCTACCTCTAAAAGAAGTCCTTGGTATATCAGAAGAACGAACACTAAGAAAATGATACACAGATATCAAGTTGATCTTTGAGAACAAGTAATCTTCTCTCAAATAGTCAAATAGACCATTAATATGTGGAAGAGTATACCATATATTTATCCTCATCTTATTCAACATCAGTTAATCAAAACATAAGTGGAAACTTTTATCAACCTTATTTGCAAACAACATAGTTGATCGCCAACACAATGTACTCATACGGATATATCCCCAGTCCTCCAAGTCCACCAGATGAGTCTTGATTTACTGAAGCTCTATAAATTTCATTCTGATGGTGGAATAGATATTGGCTCATCCCCCAGTATAATCTCAATAGTTAATTCCACATCTCTCTTAGGTGGTATCCCTGAGAATTCCCTAAGAAAAATATATTGAAATTGTTTCACCACTGGTGGAAAGATATCATGTTTTACGCCTCAGTCATCCATCAATAAACTATCAACCTGGATTTCTAGGTCTCTCGTTTTCTGAGTAATTAGCCCTACTAATCCATCTTGGATATCCCACTACCCATAGTATATATAATTTTCACCTTTATGAGGCATAAAAATCACTCCCCTACAGTAAAAATCTATGTGGACTCAGTATGAGACTAGCTAGTCCATACCCATAATTAGGTTGAAGCCTAACATGTTAAGGATGTAGACATCCCACATAAAATGATAATCCTCTACATCAAGATAATATCCCTTTCATATATATTGGTCTCTTTTCTGTACTCCCAATGATGTATATATTTTCATAACCCCACATACAAACTCCACCGCTAAACTCAAGACATTAACAAATTTTGTAGATATAAAGGAATGATAGGCACCAATATTAAATAAGGGACTACTTAATGTATAATCTACTAGAATAGTACCTCTCACTATTGATGGTCCAGCCTCGATATCCATAAGTGTGGGATGCATTGCATGTAGTTTCACTACCCCACTTCCTTGTGATGCAGTCTAACTCCCTTGAGTTTCACTACACTGTTGATAAGAGTGATATTTCCTAGAAGAACCACGTCCACTGCCTCTATAACCTTGGCCAATATAACTCCAACTACCCAGCTGATATGGAGTAGAATATCTCTTTCCCTCCCCCTGACTCTGTCTAGCTACACCCTCACTGATTATATGTCATTGTGTCCTATATAACTTCTGTATATGACCTATCTGGCCACAAGAACATCACTGTACTGTGGGTTAGGGGTAGTTTCTATGATAATGGTTTGGCCGACCACATATATGATAGACCACTTTAGTATTATCATGTGAAACTGACCCTCTAGTATAATCACTCATCTTTCCACTAACCAGGCTTAAATTCTAATAATGAAACTTCCTTTTCTCAAAATTCACATCTCTTGGTCGTTCAGAATCAAATATCTATCCATCATAGGAAGCCTCTTTTAGGTTCCCCATAGCTATGAGAGCCTGATCCACCACCTCAGCAAACTTCTTTAACTGAAATAGGCTAACTTGAGAGTCAATGTGCACTTAAGTCCATCATTAAAGAATCTCTGCATAGTTGCGTCATCTCTTGTCAAAGATGAAGAAAAAAATTGTATATTTTTAAAGATTCCATCATGATCCATAGTAGAAATGCTCCCTTATGTCAGCTGCATAAACTCCACTGCTCGCTCCTTCCTCATAGTCTCTGGATAAAACTTCTCCATGAACCTCTCTAATAATTCCTTCCATAACATACCATCATTTTTTCCAGCCCGCACCTGAACATCCAACCCGGACATCTCTTATCCTTATAGTATATAAGTAGCAAACATTACCCTCTTCTCAATAGGAGTATCAAAATGGTCATGTATCATCTCAATGGACTCAACCTAGAACTCAACTCCCTCGGTTCCACCCCCTATAGTAAAATTCAGAGGGTTCTATAATATAAAATCTCTTGTTAGGTCAGACATGATCCTATCAACCCTCCATGGGTCTCTTTACATGAATTTCATGAATTGATCAAAGTTCTCCCGGAGCTTCTCCCCTTCTTCCTCACGCTGAAATATTGGTGCCACAGGTTCCACTGTAGGTAGAGAATTACCAGTCATAACCTATTTATTTACTCTCAACAAGCATCATCAAGGAATCATATCTATATAATTCTAAAGACACATTTTAAAACTCATAAAAAAAATTCACAAGTATATAATAAGAATAATCACCACAAATCTTTACCCCAAACTTGGCCACGCAGTCAATACTGAGGCCCTATCACTATCCTTAACTATCCTACACCAAGTTCTGTGTTATCTGAGGGAATTATCATTCTCATTAAATTTTTCTCAATTATAATCCCAATTATTCACATTGATTCATCATTTTAACACTTCCAATTTCATATTAGGCACCATTTTCAATTTAATTTCAAATTGAGAAATATGTTATGTTCAACAACATATCTAAAGCCTATTTTTTTATGCGTGTATACAATGATATATGTCAAAAAATAATCCTAAGTCCCTATGATGATGCATGAAGACTCACACGTCATGCCATTTTGGACAATGAGCCAATTATCTAAATTTTCAAAAATAATTTTTCCCATCACACAAAAAGTGTGTCACTCAAGGTGAAATAATGATCAAATGTACTAGTAAACTATAACAACAACAATCCCACCCTGGGTACTTGGTTGTACCCCTATATATATGGGTTTACAACTCCCATTCATGAGATCTTTAGCAAGGCAAGAATCTTCCTGGTATCCAGTCTAACTTTCCCAAATAGTAAGACAAAAGAAAAAGAAAAACACAAATAGCCTCTGATACCACTTTGTAACATCTCGACTTGGGTTCCACACATAGGAGCCCTAGTTCGATCAGTCACATGACCTCAAGTGCACATCCTTATACGTCAGTAGTAGTTAAATAGCAGCAGGGTTTGATGAGTCAATCATGTGGGGGGAAATTCACTATTTTATTATAGTAATTCAGCAGCATAAAAATAGGGAACAATATCATATGCATATATAAAAATAAACAATCCCTATATCTCAAGATAAATCATGCAGGAAATACAATATCTATCTAAAGATGAAAACATTCCATGCTAATGTAATTGTTAAATATATAAATTGAAAACTAAAAATAATGACATTGAAGACTCCCACGTGGGTCCCAAACCATGTTTGGTGACCTCATCCAAGTTCCATAAAAAATTTAGCCACCAAACCCTGGGTCTTTTCCCTTAACCTACCCTAAAATAATAAAGTCAATTCAGGTACTAATCCAGATGCTCGAGTAGGGTGTGTTTAAACTATGTATTCCACTACCAACTATTTCTAAAAAATATCGAGTCAGATAAGAATGTATGTAGTTATATACATAAATAAGTAAAATTAATAAGTAAATAGATATCACATTTTTATTTATTATTTACTTAACCACATCAACTTTAGGGTTGTTAAGGACACCTATACATCATGATAGATTTGCCTCTTTCCAGAGACCGAAGTGTTCTTAGGTAATAATATATCTTAATACCTTCTTTCACTCAGGCCTGATACTGAATTATTCAAATGTGATATCATGTCTCAATAAATGCTTCATCTCATTTCAGAGGCCCAAGAATTATCAAGTGAGGTCATATCATAGAATTCATGTGTTATGATTCTTTAATTAATACATGAATTCCCATGTTACCTTCCATACATCACACATTAGAATTACCATGTTCCCATTCTCTGATTCCTACTTTAATGACCATGTTCACATTCATAAACACACATTAGAATGACCATGTTATTATTCTATAATTAATACTTGAATGACCATGTTCTCATTCATAAACAAAAATTTGAATAACCATGTTCCCATTCTTTACATCATACTTGATTTACCATGTTCCTATTAAAAAACACATAATTAATTCAGAAATTAATTATTCACATAAATTCCATTACTAAATCAACAATTATTTTATCACACAATTAATTTTAATTAATTCACCAACTAATTAAGTCCACAAACCCATTAATTAATTTAATAACTAATTAATCAATTTTCACAAACACAAATCCCATAAATAATCCCAAAATTAGGTATCTCATTATTAATATAAATTATTCATAATTAATTCTAAAATTAATTATCTCAATCTATAATATCAATATCAAAAAATTAGTCCCACAAAAAATTATCTGAATTCAACAAATTTGATATTACATAATTAATCTCCCTATTAATTATCTAAATCATGATCCTAAAATCTCATAATTAACCCTATAATTAATAATCTTATTAGACAACCCCTAAATCTCATAATCAATTCTCCAATTAATTATCTATTTCTAGAATACATCAATTAATTAATTTTCCATATTACTTAACACAATTTTGGAATTCAAATTGCAAAATAATTCTAGAAATTATATAATTTTAATTAACAAATAAAATTTAAAACCATGGGAATTGAATATTGGACTACCTACCTCAATTCTCCAATGGAAAATCAACCAAAAAAAATACCCAAAAATTTAGTGGCACAAGGACATAAATCTAGATCTGAATCTCAAAACCCTAAATCCCAATTAAAGAAAACATGATCTCTTAATTCTATATATAGATCCCTAAGCCTAGATCTAGATTCATTAAATATATATCTAGATCAAGAAAAAAATAATATTACATCCCATAAAAAGTACAAGAGATGTAAATTGGATGAACATGAAAGTAGCGAGATAGGATCCACTTACCAAGAGGGGAGAATATCATCCACCCAAGTTTCAGATCTAAGAGAACAGAGGATGAGAGGGCATGCAATTCATCTAGAGAGCTCCAAAATCATGAATGACCTCTAACAGTCTAATGGAGGTCGAAATAGGTGAGTTTCTAGGGTATGGGGAATTTTAAAATAATTTTCATGATTAATTAATTATCACGCATGATTTTCGTTACAGGGGTTTATGGTTTTCCATAACTACGCACCAACCATGCACTTGTTCTATTGGGGTTCACGGTTACTGATTTTTGGGCACATGGATTTCCAAACTATGCAACATCCAAGTGAATCCCCAATGTATTTTTTTTGGATGGTTAGATGGGATAGGGTTCATAGTTTTCCTTAACTGTGTGCTAACCATTCATAGCCCTTTTTTCTTTATTTTTTTCTCAAAAACATCATCCAAACACCTCTCAAGTATTAAACCAAAAAAACGTTTCATAAGAAAGGGATAAAATAGTACCTAAAATTTATCCTGAGATAACTTCAGAATATATTAGGATCGTACAGTATGATGCCTCATATATTTTTAAATTTTACCCATACGCCGAGAACAATTAGTAATTTCATGGTTTTATTCAAATGTAAAAACAATTTATTTCGATGGAATTATGAAACAAAAACCCCATATCAATCCCAAAATGAACCATTTATGTCCATAACTCTTGAAGTCTAAAATTTATTCCCAATGTTGATACTTTAACCATGAGAGGTGTTGTGACATGTTTTAGGGAACCATGATATAGCCTCCATGAAAATACATCCATGAATAAGGTCAATGCACAACTTCCATCAACTAAAAACTCCATGACACAACTCCATCCTTTATAGTGTGGTCTAAAAGACATGAAACCCCAAACAGAATAGTTATAACCACTACATCAGGGTTCCACCTATTTTACACATAGAGGTCACCAGACCCATGTTTAAGACCCCAAAACCTTGTCAAAGAAAAACCAATTTTACCAAAAAAGGATCGAAAGAAAAACAGTAGAAAATAGAAGGGAAATAGACCATCCAAAACAGAATAAAATATCGATGACATTACACAATTAATATTATATCAAGAAATACTATATACTTATTTTAATCACATTTTAATAAATCTAGTCTTGTACAACATCATCACATGAAAAATCTATATATATTTTTAGAAGATTATCCTTTAATGTCTAAAATATTAGTTACTATTTCAAATTTATTAAAATAAAAAAAACTAAAAATATCAACTAGTGATCATTAGTTTTGATTTATCGTGTTAATTGACATGGATAAAATATTAAATGATATTTTTATTCAAATAAGGGTGGTAAAAAATCATAACATTTCATTTTCATTAGAATATATAATTATGGAAATCTGATAATTTCAAACAATAAAATACCCAACTATTTCACAAATGGATTAAAAATTGAAAATCCCAAATAACTCATACACAACATAAAATTACTCATAAATATCATCTAATGACTCGTAAACAAATATATTATTTTTAATCATGTGTAAAGTCCATATGAGTCATACATATATTTATTTTAAACTAAAATGAATCCTATTGTAAGATAATTACACATATGCACCTTCTAGTGACTCTTATAATGTACTTTGGGACTCATAAACTGCTTCAAATGATATATACATAAATATATGACACTTAAATATATTCAATGCCTTCCTAATTAATTATTTTGATTCATATAGACATAATTAAATTTATTTCAAATAAATAATATTCATGCTGAAATTAATTAGACACTACAAGAAAAATAGCATAGAGTGGTGGTTATAAAAGCCACTAAATGGTTTTATTGTTGTTTTTAAAGCCACCATGAAAAGGGGTCTTATAAAATATTCAACAAAAGTTTTATTTTTTTCATGATGATTTCCTTTTTTATTGGTAAATTTTTATTTAGAAACTATTTTGTTTTAATTAGAATTATTTTCATGGTGAAACTTTTAGAAGAGTTTTTCTGGATATTTTATGATTTTTTGGAGAAAAATATATTTAATAATCAGTTTTCTAATTAAAATTTGTTTTATATAAGATAAAATTAGTAAGGGTTTGATCCAACATTAAATATCGTGATTTGCCATATATGTTTTTAGTTTTATCAACACTTTTTTTATTCACAGTTTTTAAAATAGTTACTAGTTATGCATTTTTCTAAATAATTGAATGAATGGATTCCTAATCTGATAATAACTATTACATAAGAAATATATATATATATATAACAAGAAACCAATAAAATATAAAAACAAAATCTCTTCCACACATGAAAAAAAATCATATAATAAAGCAATAAAATACATCATAGTTCATAAAATATAATTTTTTACAAAACATAAACACAAACATGTGTCCTCGATACTCTAATGAGATGTATGACAATATCCTATTATTACTCATTCATTATACCGCCCAAAATAGACTTCCAACTTTCCCAAATATAGTTGTTAAATATTAATTACTTCACCATTTATAAATAGTGAACATATCTAATGAATAATAATTGGCATACAATTCAAATGATATATGATATGATCTGGATTCAGTGTAATGAATGGTATAATAAGGAACAATTTTTCTCATGTACATGCCCAGAAATTCATATGACATACTCTATGGTGGATAAGAATCACTACTCAATTCAACCCATCATAAGGACATAATAATTATAAAGATATTTATATAGGGAGAGTCAATCTATGACACATGTCTTGTAAATTCCATTCAAGATAAGAATAAATAGATTTATTAGATGCATCTTTCCACAAAAATCAATTAGAGGTAAGTTCATTTATTTGGATATAATAATCACAACAGTATGTTTTTCACTAAAATATAAATTAATAGTATTAGAGGTGGTGAATCAATAGTCACGGCACACTTATAGGAAATGATAGAGTGTGTAGAATTAAATTCTAACAAGATATACATAGTTCATGATTAGATAACTAGTGGACCATTCACCACTTTTTTTTCATGACCCACATCGATTGTTTTCATTTTATAAGATCTATATTAATCAATTAGTTGTAAATATTACTATCATTGATTATCCATTTTAATCCATATGTTAGTGCATTCATTTTCTTAATGCCAAAAATATGTACATTTTTTTCATCGAATCATTGAGTTTTGGGGAACATTGCTGATTTATTTATGTTTTAGTAATTACGAACACTCAATTTTGTAAAATATTTTGTTTTATATATCTTATTATAAGTTCATATCTTTAGGAATAGTTTCATTTGTTTCCATTCTTTGAAATATTGATCAAAAATAATATTATTGATAATAACTTATCATTTTACTTGTTAGAACAACATATATTTCATGAAAATAAGAAGACTTTTCCAACTTTTGGCCTAATATTATAACTATTTACATGGAATTATTATATCACTATTGACCTAGATTATCATCAAAAAATCACACTCAAGTGAATCTTGCCTATAATAAATATAATTTACATGAATAGAAGGTTTCAAAATATTTGGAAAATATTCTTTCCATAATTAATCCATCTAGAAGAGAATTATTTTTCACATAAGACATAAAATTTCAAAGATACCTATGATAAAATTTAATAAATTAATAAAAAATTGTTTAAAATATTGATAAATAAAGTTAGTATTGAAAAATAATGAAATACATATATATGTGATAAATCTATTGATGATGTATAGGACCTTCAATTTTAGATTCTTTATAAAAATTCATCCCTATATGAATCGTCATAGTAAAAAAATGATGTCAAATAATAGAAACAAATATAATAGTGTCTGTAAAATACACTAAAAAATTTAATCTAATTCATTGGGGTATAATTTCTTCTCAAAATTTCTTCAAATTAATGTCAAAAACTCAACTATAACAATGGTTATTTTTATCTTGTAAAACATTATTCATTTTCATGGGTACCAACTACTCCATAAAAATATGTGAGTTGTGAATATTCAATACAAGTATCTTACAATGATAAAAATAAAAGATCTTGATATATTATGAGAATATAAATCAAGACCTTTCACATTTTTAATCTTCAAAGGAAAACATATTACTAGTCATTTTTCATTGATAAAATAACTACTAGAAACTTAAGATCCTCCTTTAGATAAATATAGCAATTGATATTGATTCATTCTAAGTCCTTATGGGAATTAAAATGATCCTTTTATCTTCATAGACCAGTAAAACATGTAAGATTCACATTATCACACATATTCTGTATAATTTTTTTAATGAGAATATTAAGATGTAACAAATACAATTCCCAATATTTACATTTGAAATATATAATCTATTTCTCCCATTTTTTCTCTAATTGTAATTGTTGATGTTAAAACTCTTCTTCTACTTTAATTCATCTCAAAATATTTTAATAAATATATACCAAAATTTGATAATTTTTTTGATATTTGTGAACCCGATTATAATTTTGGTGGAAGACTCATATCAGTTTTTCATCGAATCATGACATGTTAAATTGAAATATTTGAGATATATTAAGGAAGAGTTGATGAAACATGAAACACATATTTTTTCTATAAGGTAACTATTGAGATTCTAAATCAAATTTACAGAAAAGATAAGAAAACATTATTTGTTTGTTCCAAACAATAAAATTACGTAGTCCAAGAAAGTCACTAATGGTCTGCATAAGGGTATCCTATATTTTAAACATTTTTTTCAGTAGATTCATTATATGTATAATAAAAATTCCTTAAAAATTACATAATTTCATGTCTTTATACTAGAATTCACCTTCTTACATGCTAAAATATCATTTGGTATTATATATTTATAGAATTTGGATAAAATATTACATAACTACAAGGATACATAAAAAATAGTTCTAAAAATCTATCTAATATATCTATATGTTCATAACATCTAGTATCATTCTTAGGCATTAAATAAAAAAGAGATTCTTCACAAAATGGGGAAATAGAAAACATAGAAGTGTTAACCTCTAAAAACAGTAATGGTAAATGTAAGAATTTACAATTTAATGTTACCAATGAGCTAAAGATGAGCATAATAATATGATGATATAATAAAAGTGCATTACTATAACATAAGATAATTTGTACCAATCAATACCTGGAAGATAAAACATGTGAAATGCAATAAAGCTTTACTAAGGCCAAGAGTCATATGAATCAACAAACATGAGCCATGTGACATAAATATTTATAAAAGGAACCATTAAAAATTCATAAATATCATAAATAAAATGTGTTATTATCTTTAACTGATACTTAAATTTTTAATATTAAAAGTCCTTTAAGGAAAAAGTGAGAAACCAAAAGTTCACCTGGGTATAGAAATAAAATAAACCACATAATTGTTGAAATGTGTCTTGAGCCTATAAGAAGCATTATCCCTTAATAATTTCTAGGAAATCGTTGGTACCTATATGTCTGTATCATCTGTTATTAGATCTTTAAAGTGTGTTTTCAAATTTTCCCAAGTCTTTAGGTACCCATAAATGTTGATTTTCCTTTCTTTGAACCCTATGATCATTATAAGATCCTTCTTCTCGATCCATAAGCATTTCTCACTATTAGTGTTCCCACATATCATCATTTCCATCATCTTCATTGCTTCCTCTGGTGTATAATTAATCAAAACAACTTTACCCATTATTTCTTCTCCTGAATGTATAAGTAGTTCCAGATCTTGGTTAGGTTCTACAATAACCTCTTGTTTTTTTCCAGATTAAATTTCCACAGTTTCTGCAACCTCCTCCTCCAACTACATGTCCTCTTAACATAGTGGAGACTCCCCAGGTTGATACCTTACATTCTCTTCTTCGTCTTATTTTGAAATCGCTAAGATTTCAAAAAGATAATTCACCATTATAACCTCTTTTTCTTCACCTATTTACCCAATATATCTCTTATGTTGACCCTTCTTACTATCATCCCCTTCCTAGAGCTCTGGCACCCTGTTGTTACCACCTTTTTTATCCGACCATGTCTGCATTTTTCTAAGAAGGAATGAGTAGTATTTTCACCCATTTATTTTCTTCATCTTCTTGATAATGAAACTCCCTGGATCCATGTTTTCTTCATTTCCTCTATTCATCTTTGGGTTGTGAAGACCCTTTCTATATTCTCCCATTACATTGTCATCTGATGTTTCCCTTCCTAACATTGCTCTAGAGAGGAATTTGGTGATGCACTCTTCTCGAACATCATCACCAAGGAAATCAAAATGGTTTTTCATGTTAAGAAAGGGCATGGTTCTTCTTTATTTGGAACCATGTTTATCATTAAATAGACTATCAGAGCCATGTATTGGTTTTACCTAGTCCTAACCATCCTTAGGGCTTCCCTAACAAGCTGGTTATGTCACTCCTTTAGAGTTGATACAACTCCAAAGAAAATAATAATTATAAAATGAATTGCATAACTATACTAGGTCACCATAACATAAAAAATATCTAAGAACCATAACATAATCATAACAGACGAATGATTGAATTTTTCAATATAACAATAACTATTGTTCTTTCATTTCTTGGTTTCCTTGTAGACAAGAAAAACGTTCCATGAAAATATATTTTAAATAGTCATAATCCATCTTGATAACAAATATGTATGGTACCAATATAATATATCTCTAGCATAGTATATGAAAAATCAATTATTTTAGTTGATCAATTAAAATACCATAAAAATCATAAAAATATTATTGTATAAAATACCCTTCTATCTTTGAAAATCACTTTTAAAAACTCAAAATATATATAATATTAGGAAATTTAATTACATTTAAAATAAAATTTTATATTTTGAACAGAATATTCATAGCATTTGGTAGTCATGATGAAGGAAAATTATGTTCATGTTGTAATCGTGAAAACCAAAAATTTGTTCATGCTATAGGCAGAAAGTATAAAAAAATTAGGTTTTTGGTGGTAAAATTACATTAAAACACACACACACATAAAAAATGGGCCTTAAAGGTTGGCCATATCCCCCCAAGGGGATAACCCACCCATCAATCCTTATTTATTAATTATATGGCCCATAGGATTACTGGGAATGAAACCCATTACATGGCTCATAGACTTAGTGGATATAAAGACCATATTTTTTAGCCCAAAGGCCCTTCAGTGAATAGTGTTGCTACAGTGTCTGTCCTTAAAAATACCTACTATAGTAACACCACTATTATAGTTCTAGTAAAAGTTCCCACACTATTGGTAAAAAGTACCCTTTTATAAATTGAGAAGAAGACTCATTTTAACGTAATTTGTATAAATAAAAAACCTTAGTTAATACTAATTATAAAAAATAATTTTAGGATAGTAAAAATATTTTTTGAATAAAATTTTTGAAAACATAGACATTTAAGAAATAGGGTTTTCAACTGAAAGATGACAAATAAGGTCATCGATTCTTAAGAACATTTTCTAAACCATTTAGAATACTAATGAGTGGAAATTCATACTAAAACATCATAATTATAAAATTAACTAGAGGATAATAGAAATTAAATTGTTTTATTAGAGAAGGTTCATGTAAATTCTCAATGGGAATTAAATCATAAAAAATATCGATTAAATGGGGATGGAAACATATTCCCTTTACCCCTTTTGTAACTTTTGAATAACAACCACATCAAGGAATAAAATAAAAATAAACCTTAAATATCTTGAAATCAACAAGATTAGTTATATAAATTTTCAATGTAAAATTATATACACCTCATAAAATAATATAGGTTCATATCATAAATGTATGTCCTAAATAAGTATAATTTGAGATGAATAACACTTATAAATATCATATCATTAAATTAAAAATTCATCGATGAAGTGAAAAAGTGTAATGGATTTAAATACAGAAACATAATATGTATATACAACATAAATAAAAAATGTTCATTACATTCATAATCTTAACATAATATAAAAATGGAGAAGTGGTATAACATAGTTGAGTTATGAAAACCATTACCACTTTGGTACTATCTAAATCAAAACCACTTTTTGAACTAACATGAATTTAAAATTGAATAAAATTAATTATGATGGATATAGAGACCTGGTTTTTTCCTTATAACACAATGAAATATTTACATATATATTTCTTGATACGACATTTAGACGACATGCAATTCTGAGGCATGGTGTGCCCGGAATAAATTGTATAAAATTTAAGTATATTTTATATTTTTCACAGATTGTAAATGGAATAAATCATAAACAGTATCCCGAATCAGAAATCTGAGGCCATGGATGAGCCCGAAATGCGGCATTTTACACTAGGTGGGGCATAACTTTTGTTGGCGTGAGACTCCTGTAGAAAATCATATCTAGGTGGTACAATCGTAATTAAATGTAACTATTTTACCCCTGTGGTCATGCAAAATAAATTTCAAATTGAGGCTAGGATTGGAAATCTGATACTGCCATTGTGTTTGGAATGAGGCTTTTTTCCTAGGCAAGACCTAAAATGAAATGGCGCGACGGTTTCATATTCTGCATTGAGGGATGATCCTACAAATAGAATGTTAAGTGTTTGGGTTTAGGGTTATCCCAAATCCCTTGTCTCTCTAGAAAGGCTCTATCTCTCTCTCTTAAGAGAGTTCTTACCCATTAATCACTGGAACGGGGAGAAAACTCTATGAATTCTTCACCGGATCAAAGGAGTACTCGGGACGCTTCACCTACAACGAACGGCCGGATTGAGGTAGGATTTATCGTGTTTTTGTATTATGATTCAACTAATCCTTTTAATATTCAATTTCTAAGTATATAAGTGTTTTTCCATCAACAAATCGTCGGCAGTCGCATGAATAATGCCATCGATTAGTGTTTAAACTCTCATTTTGCAATTGTTCTTCATGTTTTTGGATGAAACTTTTGGGCGCACAAGTCCCATGGTGGATCATCGATCTGAGGCGGTTGTAGGAAACTTTCCATCACAAGGGTTCCTAATCCACTATAAGATTCATGATCGAGCGACATGATCAAGCCTGGCGGTCGGCAGAATGGACCTTTGGGGTGTCTCCATTGCGGCAGCCAGCGGAGGCTTCCGGTGGTGGGCCTCTCCACCCACAGTCCACGACCACGATGGTGATGTAGTGTGGCGATGCCATTTGGCCCGACTATCGACTAGGTGAGGTCACACTACGCAACCCCAGGTGGGGACCACTGCCAAGAATCCTACATGGACGGTCATCTGTGTGTACACCTGCAGTGACCAAAATGTGGGTTGGACACGCTGTCAGCAGCAAGTCAGATCAGGTAAATGGGTCGGGTCCCCCCCCCCCCAATAGGTTAGGCCTAGTGAACTAGGTCAAATATTAGTTCAACCGTCAGTTGACCATGGTGGTAGGCCATAGGTCGACTGTGGCGGTGCGCCACTGGTTGACCAGGGTGGTCGTCCTCCGGTCGACGGTGGTGGTTGACCATCATGGGAACTGTCGTGACTTGGGGCGCGGTCGTTCAGTCAAGCGTGAGTCAGTCCACCAATCTTGTAACCCACTACTGGGTTTTTCAATCTCCCCTAACTTTTACACATTGCTTCCATTTGACACGCCATCTACAATGGTGTTTTCCTTTCTTTGATACGGACCGTTTCAAGTATATTTGAGAAATTTGAAGTCTAGGGTGAGAATGCAGGAAACACTTCGACCAGTTCGTGTGTATTATAGTGAAAAGCACACATTTCACCGGTTGTTAGTTTTGGGAAAATAAATAGCCTATCTCCCATGTTTTTTCCACATTGAAAGAAATGGTGACCTCTGTTTCGACATCCAAGTTACAAAGCAAGATGTTCCATATATAATGCATCTTTAGGCGGTATTTGACTATAGTGGTGATCAGGAAATGACATTAGTGACTTCACAATGGTACCCTCCAGTCGATCTGGGAATGGGTCCGTCACAACACTAGAGTGGAACCCTCCAAAGGGGCTGGGCATGGGTCCTCGATGACAGTAGGGTGGAACCCTCCAGCCGAGTTGGGCATGGGTCCTTGACGACTGTCACACTCCGACCTCAGACTCTCTTTTATTTTATTCTTCTCAGGGTCACACATCATTGGATATGTTGAGTTTCAGGTCCTGATTTGAAATTTTTTATGTTTAATAATTTTGATAAGTTTCAGACTGGTGTGCGGGCACCGCCTGGTTGGCGGTGACCACGCGGTCGGCTCAGGTGCCCGTACAACTATCTAATGTTTAAAATAAATAAAATTTTATAAAAATAAAATGGGTTGAATGTTTTCACCCAAATTATTATGGTTTAGATATTATTATTATTATTATTATTAATGGACATGTTATAATTTTCATTAATATTTTAATATTAAACGATTTTTATAAGTGTTCTTAATATTTTATGGTTACATTATTATTAATTTTGTGATTATTTAAAAGGATTTATTACTAATATTATTATTAAAAATTTATTAATGTTATGATTATCTAATTACTAATATTATTATATATATTGTTATTAAAAAATTTTCATTATTAGTATTATTAAAGTGGTTAATATCATTATTATAATTATTATTATTATTATAATTTTTTTCATTAACATAATTTCTCTTCTTATTTTTATTAATAATAATATTATAACTTTATTTTAAAAAAAAAGTGAAACCCTAAGTGGGTGCATTGCCCCCCCTTCTTCTCCCGATCTCGGAACAACCTCCCATCCCCCCCCCATTTGGTTCCCCAGCGCGGCGTCCCTGCTCCCTCACCGGAGCTCCGACCGGCTCCCATTCGGCCATCTTCTTCTCATCCGACGCGGCCCGACCGCCCATTTTCTCCCCGCGCAAGGTGCACCAGGAAACCCCCACAGTGCGACACACCTCTTCCCTGCAACCGAAGGTGAGGTCGAGCTCCCTTTTTCCTCCTCGTGGCTGGACATCATCTCGGCCGCGTGACCCTTCTCGGCCGCATTTTACTCCAGCCGCATGACCCCCCCAGACCAACCCTTGGTCGCACCCCTACTTCACAGAAGAACCCTCTAACGACCTCCCTAGTGCACAGTACGCCTCCGACAGTCGTCGCTCTTACTCCGTTGGCCTCTCGCAACCCTCGTCGCAGGTTTGTTCCCCATCGTTGGTTGGATTCTTCTGTTTGTGGGTTATCAGATTTTGGTTTAGCTTGGCGTTTGGTTCGGGTTTGATGTTCTTGGTTTGATGTCTAGGTTGTAGCATTCAATTTGATTTTATTGCACTGTGTCTGGTGAGAAATTGGATTTGCCCACCAAGTTCGTGAAGTTTATATACATCCGGGTAGGTGGTTCCGAATGTGATTTTTTTTATTTGAACAATTAATTGTGGAGTTTGTTTAATTTATCATGTCTACTTATTAGTTTTTGCATGGTAGATTTGGTTTTTTTAGGTTTAATACCAATTTGATTGGTTAATAGAATGCTTATACTATATGTGTGCAATTTTCGGTGAAAAACCATGTTGAGCTGTTTACTAGTATTTTATAAATTGTGCAGTTTGAGTTTTAGTGTATCGTCGATATGTGTTTTCCATAAAAAAGATTTGGGGTGGATTTTTGGTGTCTAGTTTCATGAAACATGTCTTAAATCTATTTAATATATTCTTTTAGTGCTATGTATAATAATTAAAGTGCCTCCTTTGACTGTGAAATTGTTTTAATTGGTTGTGTAGTGACGCAAATTAGGTTTTAAAAGATTTTTGGTGTTTGTTTGGCTTGAAAATTTGTTATCAATATTTATTTGGGTGTGTTGTTTCTTTAAGCCTTGTTATACCTTTTTATAATGTTTATAAATGGTGTAAATGGATTATTTAATTTGTATAAATGATGTGAATCATGTTTTTCCATGGTTATGACGTTAGAATAGTTTTAAGGTTGTGCTTTGATATGAAATTGGGTGATTTTTAGGGTAAATTTTGTGTTTCTATTTTGGAAGTGTTTCATAAATTGTTTTACTATTTTGTTCAATTGCACGTGTGGTGTGAAAGTGGTCTTCAAAAAGATTAAGTGTGAATTTGATTTTTAAAGTGGCTTTTCCTACTGGATATTGAGTGTGTTATTGGTGAAAATCCTTGTTGGGTTATTTTGAAGTGTTTTCCAGATTGTTTATGTGTTTAATTGTTTTATTAAATTGTATGTGTAGTGCGTTGGACCTCGCTGTGATGTTTTTGGGATGCGTGCGTCGAGGTTTCCTACATGTACATGCATAGGGTAAGACATATATATATATATATGTGTGCCCTCTTTGTGCATATTCCTTCATGGCGCGGGGAATATGTGAAATGCAGCTAGGGGTGTATATATATATATATGTGTATAAATGCATGTGCGTGTATGCACCAAGTTTCAGTTCGAGTGGTCATCGGCAAATAGCGACACGATTCAGGTAGGTCCCCTATGCCTATGTCTTTAATTTGAATTTCCATTTTCGCTTTATGTTTCTTTAAAATTAATTCCTTGTTTTTTTATGTGAAGTCTATATACACTATATATATATGGTTTTGGTTCTTAAAAAGTGGTTTCATAGGGGTTTGAACATGAAATGGGTATTCCCAAAAGATGTGTGGCCTTTAGTTCAATTTTGTTATGAAGGTGTAAAAACATTTATTATTTTTAAAAAGGGGTTCCAAAGTGATTTTCCGAATGGGTTTTGGTGTAAACACGAGATTAAAGGATGGTTTGATCTCTTTAAATGTATTACTTCATTTAAAGTGTGTTTTTAAGCTTGTTTTAAATATATAGTACCTTTATGTGTTCTAAAATGATGAATACTCCTTCTAAAGTGATGAGGCCCATTTGGAACTTTGAGGTTGGTTTGAGAAAATGAAAAACCCCTCTTGATACATTCCCCTTAATTTGAAAAAAATGTGATGCAAGTTTTAATGTGTGGTTTGTGAGATGTGCCTAGTGTAAAGGCTTGTGCGTGGTTGTGTGATGTAAAGATGGGGAGTGCGCTTAAGCAGTGAGATCGGTGGTGAGAGGTTGAATGAGTTTTAGATAAGGAAAGTGTTATGTACGTATATGTGTGCTTGATAAAGAAAAATAACCACCAATTGAAATAGAGCATGATGGGAAACATGGGTATCTAGGTGGGTGAACTAGGACTCGTGGGCTAGTGGTCCGGAGGTGACTTGACCCGGTATCGCTACAGGTTTGATGATTGCAACACTAACTAAACATATGAATGACTGAGGGTCATGGTCTTCTAAGCCACGTTTTCTAAGGGTCGTGGCCTTCTAACCCACATTTTCTGAGGGTCGTGGCCTTCTTAGACACACTTCACCGAGACACAAAAATCCTAGGTCCCCAACTAAGACTAGCCACATAAGGACTTCCCATGGTGCTTGTGATATGATTTTCAATTTAGTTGTTTCACGCTTTTACCCTCTTCTGTGAAAACCATATTTTTAAATCTAAATTGGTCTCCTTAAATTTTTAAATGTTAATGCATGCTCAAAACCTATTTTGAAAAGGGAAGAGAAATGTTTTCCTTGTAATTTCAATCTTGTTGTTTGAATTTGAAAGGAGAAAAAAACGTAATTTTATTATTCCTTATTTTCAAACTAGCATGATTTGGATTTCTTATTAAAGGCAATGGCATAGGGAATTGTTGTATTTTGGCTTTCCTACTGAGAATCTTGATGCTCACGCCTACTTTATCTTTATAGTTTTAGGTTTTAGTTTTGGATTGCTCGATCTTGGTTTTACTTTTGGTGGTGACCCATGGGGTCACATGGATGTATGTCTAGTTGGTTACCTTTATTTTATTTTCTGATTTTAGTGTTTACCCGTTTGTTCAGTTTATTTATATCTATCTGTCTTATTTTCGGGGCTAAATCGTTCCCAACTGCTTGTTTTGATGCCTGGCACTAGTTTCCATCCCATGGGGATCGGGAACGCCTTTCGGGCCATGTGCGGATTAGGTCGGGCACCCGGTCGTATGACGACCCGGCCTGGTTCATGACAACGACACTAGAGTGGAACCCTCCAGCCATGATATGAATGGGTTCTTGATGACACTAGAGTGGAACCCTCCAGCGGGGTTGGGCATGGGTCCTCAACTTTATAATGACTTACTACGGATCAATGACAAGTCATGTTTTGGAGTAACCTTGGACTCACAAGTAAGAGGTGTGCTTTCCCCTCCAAGACACATCCTAGGGACGTAACCTAAAACTATGTGAATGGGAAAAACTTGTCCATAGAAGATAGTATAAATGTGTGGCATTTTATCCTATTTGACATGTAGTTTAGGGAAGACATGCAGACTCTAGGCATCGATGGTGTTTAATCCAGGAACTATTTGTGACTCTTTACATGGGCTGATCTTTAAGATACAGATCCCCCACTCTCTCTCATTTGGTTTTATTTTGTTTGAGAATATATATATATATATATATGTGTGTGTGTGTGTGTGTGTGTACAATATTGCAGTTCCCACTCCTTGGGTTCTAGTTACTCTCCTTCTAGGAGAGGCGAAATATGCATGGGGTATGCCACATTATTTTTGTGTCTTGATTCTTGTGGTTGGATGATTCTAATATCCTACTATATGTGGTGAATATTATATGATAATTTCACATCCTCACTATCTCTATATCCGTGTATTTGGATGAGTTTACTTCAATTTCTTTATTGGGTTGAGGGGCACTCATTTACTATAGTATTGTTTTGTCTGCTGTATTTCCTTCCCTCTTTTATCTCTGATTACTCCCCCTCCTTTTTTGGGTGTCCTTCATTGTATATTTATACTCACCCCTGCATGGGAATTTTTCAAACATATCATTCTTTATGAATATAATGAACATGTTTGATCGGGTCTTCAGGGAGCTCAAGATTGTAGGTGCTTGGACTGCGTGCAGTGGTGATAGTCGGATCCCTAGAGTAGGACTTCCTCAGTATCTTTACATTTAGTTTATTCTATTAGTTTGGGAAATTTTACTGGTTTATCATTTAATTTTCCCCTTTTTCCTATCTATTTACTTTACAGTAATCATATCATTTTTGTGGTCCATGCGTGCTTGGGTTTACTTTTATATCAAGTTGGATCTTTTAATTTTATCCCTCTACACTTTGCATCAAGTTGGCTATGTATGTATGTAAAGGAGCATAATAAAAGGCCTTCCTATGTTTTTTGTGCCTTCAGTGCCTGTCTCCACCCCTACCCTATGAAGGAGGGCTTGGAGTAGTTGCGGCTCGGGCCCTATTACGGGTCGGGTCGTGACCAAGTGGTATCAGAGGTTGTTAGAACCTTGGGATATTTTTTGAAAATTTTCTTAAAAACATCTTGGTTAGGTATATGGAAATAGTTTCAACGTTTCTCAAAAGTGGCTCTCAAACCAAGGAGTCTGATGATGGTGTGCCAGCTGACATAGCCATACACTTGGACCCAGATTACCCGCTTGTCGACTCGACATGCGGAGACACTTGTTACATGAATTAATGGTACATGAATCACATAGGATTGATTATCTGACTATCTTTGTCAAGTCATCTGTCCTTTTTTGTTTTTCTTGTTATATATATATATATATACTCTCATTGAATCGCAGTACTCCTAGATAAATTTTCAGAATGCCTTCACACAACCATCCAGCCAGGTTACCCGCTCTGACACATAATGAAGATGTCGCGAGCAATGAGGCCTCAACTCAGGGTTCATCATGCGATCTCCTTCATCTAGATAGACTAGAAGTAGACTGCAACATGTAGAGTAGTAGCTAGTACCTGCAGAATAGGATGAAGATGATTTCAGGAATAGCATACTTTATGAGTTCATGTGGTAGATACTGTTGAGGTTTCATGGCGATACAGTCCTTCAATTAGTAGGGGAATAGATAGAGTTATTGATCCATGTTTTCATTATACTATGGAAACAGATAGACCAAGTGGTTGTCTTGGAAGATGACCTATTTCTTATGTTGGTTGCATGCTGGTGGGGCTTAGTTACCCAGATGCATGATGAGGAAACACTCTCGTGGGTCGATTTTCAGCTGAAAATTTGTGAGGAGTACTTCCCCTTGAGCTTACGCGCCATTAGGATTCATGAGATTCTGTAGTTTTCGCAAGGATCCATGATAGTAGTTTTATACACTGGTAGGTTTTCTAATCTTGTACACTACTCCTGGGATATGATATTTGACAGTTACTTCTAAGTGTAGAATTTTGATAAGGATTATCACTCGTAGATTTTTGCTAGCTCAGTACCCCTATACATCCCTAACAATGCTGGGGTGATGGAGTGGGTGCTAGTTGTGGAGAGTTTCCTAGAATAAGGGAACTAGTTAGCAGGGTTTGAGAGTGTTATCTTTCAAACAAAGATGACCACAACCAGTGGAAGACGTCAAGTAGAAGGATCTCGGCGTAGTAGATTCTTCCATAATTAGACTCAACTGCATGGTCAGGTAGCACCAAGACCACATAGGGCTCTGGGTCAACACGAAGAGTGGTGGTGTTTTATGTGTGATGGGAAATGTCACAAGGTGTGAGACTACCCAACCCGATGATCTGAGTATCCTGGGTAGGCAGCAGGTGGACCACTATGGTAGAGGCAGCTCCATAATTAGGGTGGTCTCCAGGGAGGCACTTCTGGTAGAGGAGTAAGATAAGGAGGACTAGGTGGGGGAGGGATTGTGCTAGGAGTTCCCACCACCACCATCAGGCGGCCCATGTTAGGCTTAGGGTGTTGGAGGTTGGGGCCACGAGTAGCTACATTCTTTAGGCATTTGTAATCTTTTAGTGCATGATATAATCTAAGGTATGATTTTTTTATTATACTCTTACTTCAGTATTAGAATACATAGGATCTAGTGACTATTTATCTCGTTAATCCTAGTATGGTAGTTGGAACTCCCTATAGAGGTGCTATCATAGTGACTTTGTCTCGAGGTTCCCTTAGAAAATGACTATTCTGTATCTTTTATTTGCTGGTAGTAAATGATTTTGTTTGGAAGAGAAATGTTCATGTGGGACCTACTAGTCATCACAAAGAAGCCTTGTGATGTCATCCTAGGCATGGATTGGCTTTCTATGGCTCAAGACCAGATTTATTATCACTATATTCTGGTCATATGTCTGCACACTGATGGGATGAGATTCACCTATATTGGTGAATAAGGCATCATAACAGGGAAAACGAGTGCTATGAACGAAGGACAACAGTATTTTCCCCATAAATTAGTGATTTTGACACTTGGTGTAGCCGACTCTTTAGACATGTGGGTTTCTTCTATTGTAGAGGATTTTATGAATGTCTTCCCCAAAGATGTCTCGGGACTACATTCGAGACGATAGTTGGAGTTTTACATTGATTTGAAACCGAGGACTACTCGGATATCTTCTTTAGTATATCATATGGAACCCACTAAGATCAGGGAGCTACATTTTTAGTTAGATGACCTTCATGAAAAGGGTTTCATCATGCTTATTATGTCCCCTTGGGTAGCACCAGTTCTTTTTTTGAAGAAGGAAGATGGGATTTTGTTCCTTTATGTGGATTATCATCTCATGATTAAGGCAATAATAAAAAATAAGTAACCCTTATATAGGATCAATGACCTCTTCGACCATTCTTGAGGTGTGAAGTGGTTCTCCATTATCGATTAGAGATATAGCTACCACCAGCTACAGGTTCGTGAGGCTAATGTTTCAAATATTTCCTTCTGATTTTGCTATGGGCATTTTGAGTTCCTAGTGATGCCCTTCAGTGTCACAAACACCCCCTCTGTTTTCATGGATTTAATAAACCAGGTCTTCAAGACATACATGGATAGGTTTTTTGTAATATTAATCAATGAAATAATCATCCTCTCTACATTATAGGAGGATCTCGCAGAGCACTTGAGGATGACCCTTGATTTACTCTGAGAGAACCATCTTTATAGGAAGCTCTCGAAGTGTCAGTTCTAGATACATGATGTTCACTTTTTTGGGTATTCCATATATTAAGAGGGTTTATCTATGGATCCCATGAAGATATATGTTGTTATTTATTGGGAACCACCCATGAATGTATTAGATGTGAGAAGTTTTCTTGGTTTGGTTGGGTACTACTGGAGATTTGTGGCAGAATTATCTAGGATTGAAGCCCCTTTGATCACTCTGAAGTGGAAAGGACAATCATTTATCAGGATTGAGCTATTCCATAAGGCCTTTGAGGAGTTGAGTAAGAGGTTCATGAGGGCTCCAGTTCTCATCCTACCAGAGCAGGTCATTAAGCTCATAGTGTATTGTGATGTCTCAAGAACTAGACTCAGTTGCATTCTGGTGAAATGCCTGGGAGTCATCGCGTACAGATTGCTGTAGTTGAGACCCCATGAACAGAATTATGCAAATCATGACATGGATCTTATAGCGGTGGTATTTTACATAAGGATGTATAGATTCTACCTCATGGTATAGCGCTTTGTGGCTTACTCGGACCACCAGAGCCTCGGGTATATCTTTATCCAGAGAGATCTAAACCTGAGGCACTAACACTAGTTGGAGTTTATGATGGAATACGACTTTGAGATTTTCTATATTCTAGGGAAGGGAAATGTTGTCTCAAATTCCCTCAGTAGGAAGTCACGTGCTTTCCTTATGTAGGAATCATTGGAGCAGTTATCTTCTATGCTGCTGACCCTAGTGGTGTAGAATGGTACGACTTTTCTATAGTTGATGGTACTGACAACTTCGCTCCTTGAGTAGGTGAGAGAGTCCATGATAGTAGATATCAGCTGTGAGGTTCTAGATAAACAAATATCCCTAATTGATGCAACTAATGGTTATTATTAAGGAGGGAATCATGAGATCTTTTTTAAGGTGATAATAGTGAATTTAGTTGCAATGAGGTAGTAAGTGATGTGGGAGTTCAATACTTCACCCTTAGTTGTACATCCCAGTGTGGGGAAGAAGTACATGGTCCATCAGTGTCAGTTTTGGTGGCCTAGAATGAGATAAGGCGTTACTGAGTTCGCCTCTGGATTCCTTAACTTTCAACAGGTGAAGGATGAGCATCATGTTCCCAAATATTTTTTGAAGCCTCTCGACATCCCAGAGTGGAACTAGGATGGAATATCTATGGAATTTACCGTATGGATTATGCACACAGAAAAGGTTCATTACTCTATATTGGAGAGTTTGGTGCATCTGTACTTATGGGAGATCATCCGCCTCCACAGAGTACTCTGGATGATTGTCTCTGATTGTGACTCGTGCTTTTTATCATAACTATGGAGAGTCCTATAGGAGTCATTTCAACCCAGTTGTAGATGAGTACAACCTTTCACCCCCATACTGATGGTCAGACCGAGCACACTATCCAGGTGCTAGAGGATATGCGGATGGCATGCATTATATATTTCATTTAGAGTTGTGAGGATCACCTACCATTGGTAGAGTTTGAATACAACAATAACTATCACTATATCATCAACATGTACCCATAGGAGGACCTATATGGGAGACCCTTTAGGTCTATTTTATGCAGGATGGAGGTTGGAGATTCCTCCCTCGTGGGTGCAGAGTTGGTGTGATCCATGACAGAAAAGGTATAGGTTGTCCATGAATGGATGAAGTTGTCTTAGAATAGATAGAAATTGCACATAGACCTCCGTCAAAGTCCCATGGAGTTCAATCAGGGAGACCACGTATTCTTTAGATTCTCCCCATGAAATGAAATTTAGAGGTTTGTCCAAGGTGGAAATTTGTCTTTAAAGTTCATCAGGAATTTTAATATCAAGTGAAGGGTTAGTGAGGTTGTTGACTGCCTTTTTCTACCCCCACAGCTAGAAAGGGAACACAACGTCTTCCACATATTTTAGTTGAGGTGATACATGTTTGATGATTCACATTTCATCGACTGGGGTGAGCTGGACATAGTGGATGGAGCCAATTTGCAGAGCACCCTATGTCGATTGAGGATTGGTAGGAGAGAACCTTATGTGGACGGGCCATTACCTTAATTTTCACCCCGTGTAAGTACGAAAATGTGTAGAATAGTTCTTAGGAGAGGGTGATCCATATGAGGACTCATTATCCAGATTTTTTTTCCTAGTTTTTACATTTTAGGGACAAAAATATTGAAGGATAGAATGATATGAAGACCAAATTTATCCTTTTAACACTTTGAAGTATTTCTATATATATTTATAGAGAAATATGTTCAGAAAGCATGAAATTATGAGGCTTGGTGTCCCTGGAATGAATTATATAAAATTTATGTATATTTTATACTATGCATGCAACAGAAATGGGATAAATATTAAATAGTAGATTAGATCGGAAATCTGATGCTGCAGTTGAGTCCAGAATGTGGTGTTTATCCTAGGTGGGGCATAACTTTTATCAAAAAGAGATTCCTGTAGAAAAAAATATCAATGCGAAGAATCATAATTAAACTTAACTATTTTACCCCAATGGCCATGCTAAATAACTTTCAAATAGAGGCTTGGATTGGAAATCCTATACCTCCATTTAGTTAGTAATGGGGTGTTTTTTCTAGGCGTGACATAAAATGGGTGGTAACGATTGTTTCAGATTCCACACTGAGTGGTTCTCATATAAATAGAATTTTAAATGTTTGGGATTAGGGTTACCCTAATTCCTTCTCTATCTAGAAAGTATCTCTCTCTCTCAAGATAATTCATCTTCCTTAGTCACCAAAATGAGGAGAAAACTCCACCAATTCCTCAATAGATTGAAGGAGCACTGGGGACTCTTCGCCTATAATGAACAACAAGATCGATATAGTATTTATCACATTTTTGTATTCTGATTCAATTTATCCTTTAAATATTCAATTTTTTGGTATAAGTTTGTTGTTACATCATTAAATCATCAACAGATGCATGAACAAGGCCATCAATCAGTGTTTAAAATGTCACTTTTTGTATGTTCTTCAGATTTTTAGCCAATGAATTTTTGATGCACAAGACTATTGGTGCATCATTGATCTAAGTCCGTTTCCATGAAGGCACTATCGCAAGGGTTCCTGATCCACTGATTGATTTACGATCAGGTGACCAGATTGAGCTAGCAGTCCGCAGACTGGAAATCCAGTGGCGGTTCCATTTTATGGCCCGAATGTCAGTTGGATGGGGTTATGCAGCAGGACACTGGGCAGTGAATGCAACCGCGAATACCATGTGGTCAATTGGCCGCATTGACGCTAGTAGTGACCAAACCGTGGGCCGGACCCCCTGTCGGTAGCAGGTCAGGATGGGTAAATTGATTGGGTCCAACCCTGTAGTTTGGATCCTTAGTCGACCTTTGTCAGCCATCGTTCGACAGCCATGGTAGCTTCCACATCTTGGGGTGTGGTCTATCAATCACCGCGATATGGTCCACCGACCCTATGACTCCCTTCTAGGCTTTTCAATTGCTCGTAACTTTTAAACC
This sequence comes from Viscum album, assembly GCA_963277665.1. Lineage (NCBI taxonomy): Eukaryota > Viridiplantae > Streptophyta > Magnoliopsida > Santalales > Viscaceae > Viscum > Viscum album. Next base: position 65,372,284 of record OY728127.1, on the reverse strand, counting down.
AGGAATCAATTTGGCACGTTTTCTATGGTGACGTGTTCCTCTCTTTGAGGTGGACCTTTTAATATAAGTTTTATAATTTTAAGTTTAGGTTCGGAATTAAGGCCTCACTTTGACCCATATAGGTGTCTTATAGAGAAAATAACTCTTTTCACCAATTTCCTATTGTTAGAAAATAAATAGAATATCCCTCTTGTTTTTTTCATGTATAATGAAATTATGAACTTTGTTTTTTCATCCGATTTACAAAGAAAAGTGTTCTAAACTCGATTCATCTTTAGGTGGTGTTCAATGGCAATGGTGATCAAGCAACAGCATCAGTGACTTCAGATTGAATCCCTCCAGTTGGTTCGGGCATGGGTCCTCGATGACACTAGAGTGGAACCCTCTAGCCGAGTTGGGCATGGGCCCTCCATGACACTACTGTGGAACCCTCTAGTCGAGTTATGCATGGGTCCTCGATGACACTAGAGTGGAACCCTCCATTTGGGTTGGTCATGGGTTCTCTATGACACTAGAGTGGAACCCTCTATCAAAGATGGAAATGGGTCCTCAACTTTGTAACGACTTACTATGAATCAGTGACGAGGCATGTTTTGGCATAATATTGTACTCACAAGTAATAGGGGTTCCTTCCACACCAAGACACATCCTAGAGATGGGACCTAAAACCATGTGAACAAGACAGACCCATAAATAGTGTATTGTATCATAGTGTATCATTTTTTCCCCTTTAACTTGTATTTCATTGAAAACATGTGTACTTTTGGCATCAATGGTGGTTACTCTTGGAACTGTTCGCGACTCTTTACTTGGGCTGAGATTTGAGATGGAGATCCCCCAAATCTATCTCATTTGGGTTTCTTTCATTTGAGAATACATATATATATTGACCCTATTGTATTTCCCACTCATTGGGTTCTAGTTTCTCTAATTCCTAGAGAGGCGACGACGCGTGGGGTATGCCACATGCTTTCCATTTCTAACTTCTCGGGGTTGGCGAGGCTAATCTCCTAGTATAGCTAGTGAACATTCAATGATAATTCCACCTCCCCGCCTTCTCTAGCTCTTGTGTTTGGATGAGGTTAATCCATTTTCTTTGTTGGGTTGAACAGAACTCGTTTACAGTACTGTTGTCATGTATGTTGTACTTCCTTCTCTCTTGTATCTCTTACTACTCCCCTCATTTTTAGGGTGTCCTACTCAGTATGTTTATACTCACCCCTACATGGTCTTCTCCTACACATATCGTGCTATATGCTGATGAAAAACATGTTTGATCAGGACTTCTTGGAGCTTCGTATTTCAAGTGTCGGAACTACGTGCGGTGGTCATAGTCAAATCCCCAAAGTAGGGATTCCTCAGCAGCTTTACTTTCATTTTTTTTACGTTGGTTTGGGACACTATACTGGTTGGGTGTGTATTTTTTTCCAATTTTCCCTTATTTTTACTTTGTTGTACTCATACTGTCTTAGTGGACCATGCATTCTTGGGTATACTTTTATAGTAGGTTGCATCATTTACTACTCTCCCTCTACACATTTCATCGATTTGTCTATGTGTGTGTGTACAGGTACTTAGGAAAAGGCCTCACCATGTTTTTTGTGCCTTCAGTGCTAGTCACCACCCCCTGGCCTATGGAGGTGGGCTTGGGGTAGTTGCAGCTCAGGCCATGGTACGGGTCGTGTTGTGACAATGGATTCATGATATAACATGATAAAGTTGAAATATATAAACCATAGAAAATAAATTAGTTGTATAACTTAAAAATTGGTTTCAATGAAGGGACATTGAGTTGAAATATCTTACCTTGAGTCCATAGTTTCCATATATACCCTTAAACTCATGTATAATAATTTTATATCAATAATTTACATTAGTAAGAACCTTCTTCCTATTGAATAATTATTTAAACCGTTTTATTCATTTCTTTCAATGGAATATTTATCCTCTTAATAGATTATTTATACCCTATATGTTTTGATGATATTTAGTTCATAATCCCAAAAGAACCTTGATATGATGAAAATGGTTGACAGGGTAATTTTCCACTTCCACCAGATTTATATTCCTTAAATAATTACCATTTATATATATCATTTATATTTCTAACACCAACCATGAAAATTTTTTATAAAAAATTAACTATGTTACAATCATAGAGAGGGTAAGTCGTACACACATATAGGTATGGTTTCCACCTTTCAAAGAATAGGATTGAAAGAATATAAGTATAATTTTATCATTATAGAATGATGAATATATCAAGAATAACATATAATTTTATCGATTATACTTATATATATTATACATGTTATGTGGATATGAGAAATGAATCACACCACTTTGTGGAGTTGGTAATCAACACTTATGCATGAATGATGTTATCATTTTTCAATAGATAAAATATATAAAATAGATGATATTAGATATAAAAATGACAATTATTTCATTAACATAATATATATATATATATATATATATATATATATTTCATCATTATATCCAACCATGAGAGGTGGTTATGGTAAAAATTACAACGGTTTTTGAGGTGGTAGTCCTCCATACACACAAATGAAGGATTTGATTCATATTTGATGTACATTAAGATGGATTCATATTATAAAATTAACATAAAAAATATCATTATATATAATATACTTATTTTATTATTTAATCATCATTTAGAAATATTTTATAGAGTTTGATGAAAAAATAAACTCAAAAAGATCTGATAAAATCTATACATCTTCTTCGAACATCATCATTTTCTTTATAGATTTATCCCCCTATGATTTTATTCAACCCAATATAAGAACACTAAGACATTTTTAAAGATGTTAATAAATTATTTTTATGAATATTGAGGGAAACGGCTCTTGAAGTGATAGGGTAATAAGAGAGGGGGCTCCTTTTATAAATGAGTGAAGGGGGTCCTTGGAATTTCTTCAGGTATTAAATTGATATAAATTATTTTACTTTTTCAAATAGAACCAAAATGATAAAATTATAATATATCCTAAGGATTAATCTATATCATCTTATAAAATAGAATTTGGATAAATTTAAGTGATGTTTTCAATCATATCTATTTATTTTAACCTTTCTTTGATGATTATTGTGATAATAATGGTTTTCACTCATTTGTGGTTAGGAAAGTTACTATGATAAAAAATATCGATGTTTTTGTGTTTCATGACCCATAAAATATGAAAAAGATGGAGTCTCATGGTGACCATGAAGAAAAAAAAGTTAGATTTTACACATGTAAAGCATGGGGGAAGAGGCGTCAAGGGGAAGGTTTGAGGGGGACTGGAAGATGATTTGGGTGTGGAAAAGGACAAAAGGTAATTTTTTTCAAAGGAAAACATCTAGTTAATACAATGGATGAGGATAATGGTATACCTAAGGAATCATTGGCTTTTAAATGCATTATATTTGGAATTAATGGGAATTATGTAAATTGATACCCTAGGGGAAAAGTCCTAAAGAAAATTAGAAATTTTATATAAGTAATGGTTATATTTTAGCAGATGAAGAGACTAAAAATGACATATGAGACAAAAGAAGTTCTAAGGAATAAAATAAAATGGTCTGGTTAATGGTTTAAGAAGGTAGTGGAATGATTGTTTGTTTATATATTGGAATAATGTTGGAAAGGTGTTTTTTGGTATTCTGAAATAATGAAACATCTATGTACTCTTCCACTATATTTTTTCAATAATTATATAAAAATATACGTTGAATGGTACTAGTAACCCAGAAAAGTCATTAAGGTGGTAAGGTGTATTTGAAATATGTGTAGCACTAGCTATGAGTTCTATAGAAAACTAAACATCTCGATTCAAAGTAAAAACAAGAAATTTTTCTAAAAATTAATCAAAAAAACTCTTGTGCAATATAAATATCTTTGGTGTTGAGTTTTATCTCAATCATATCAGTTAAACACCCCACTTTAGTAGGAATCATTTCGAATGAAATGGATAAATTTCCATTAGAATTTTATTTTTATTGTCACACCAATATTCCATAATAGTATTTCTAGATTTATCAAATGTGACTTCCCATTCATGGAAATTCATAAGGGCTATATATTAATAGATACAATCCATTCCAAAAATAACATCAAATTCTATAAGAAAGGAAATAATAAGTTTTGAAGGAAGTGAATTCCTGAAAAAATCAATTAAAGATGAATCATAGACTTGATATGTGATCAGAATTACATTACTATTTCTCACCACCAATTCAAAATATAATAATTTGGGTTGTACATTTAAACCCATAGAAAATTATATAGATTTAATAAAGTGGGTAGTCCAAAATAAAAAAACACATTAGCAATTCTTGAGTAGATAGTAAGTGTTCCCCTCAACAATTCATTATCATTATCAACCTCAAAAATAGTTATCACTCGATATTTACCTTTTTATCTAAGATTAATATCTTAATAAAATCTATCATCATCATTAACTTACAAATTTAAACACTACTTATCATAATTCCAATAAACATAACATTTGAAACACTGGAGTGTGTGTGGCGCATTTTGTGGTGATTTATCTCCAACATTTTCTAACTTATTCTTCCCATTACATTAGCATTCAATTTTCTGATGAAATTAATTTCTACAATTAAAACATTTACCAATATCTTCAAAAAAAAGTCCCCCATGTTTCCTTCCACACTTCAATCATAAATAAAATCCCATATGATTCTATCTATATTTTTCATAGTTAGAATTTAATTTTAATTTCAAATTTATTTGATTATTAATAATATGAGATTAATATGTAACTACAATATATATTTACACCTTTATATCATATCAAACTATTTCTTAAAAGATACAAAAATTCTATATAGTTAAATCCCTTTAGAGATTTTATTTTAATCCACTAATGAATCAATCAATCTTACTTTCTGGTTCCATGATAATACTTGAATCATACCTCTCTAGTGTTGTATAACTTTCCTCATAATATATAATGGATTCTTTATCATTATTATTTTTTCCAAGGAATACCTTACTTATTACCTTATGATTAATTCAAAGAAATTACATACTGAAAAATATTCTCTTAAACTCATCCCACTTCATGGTGTCAATTTCTCTCTATAGCTTGGTGTTCTTGATAAAATTCCACCAATGATATGCTTCTCCTTCCCAAAAATAAAAATCTATAATTAATTTTACATGTTTCAGACAAGTGTAATGGAATATTTTTTTCAATAGTACTTATCCATTTCTCAAAAACTAGTAGATCGTGATACCCACTAAAAGTTGTTCAATTTTCATCATGAAGGACTCAATAGAATTGTGTTCCCTCCTTTTCTCATTTTTAATCTCAACATGATTCAAATATCATGAAATTTTCATAAGAATATAAATAATATTTTGTATTTAATCTCCCATAACATTTTAATCTCAACAGGAAAATCATTGATTTATCTACCATATTTTTCATTGACATAATTCTTTCAGGTTTTGTCCATTTACTAAATCCAAAAGGCATGGTGTGATAAATATTAAACATAGTGGGAACTCATATAATAATGAAAAATAATTAAAAGGATGTATAAATCATGAAACATTTTTTTAATCTATAAACCCTTTAATTTCACTTAGGTTATTCATGGTCATCATCTATTAAAATACTTCATAATGGTTTATAATGAAAATATGAATTAACCCAAGAATATCCCATAGGAGTGTAAAACCAGAGGCTTAGAAATGCACACTCACCATGCAATAGAATAGTGGTTGAGACATGATAAAAAAACTCTTTTTATTGTCATTACCTAGAGATGCATCTGTTCATAAACCACATAAACTTAGAGTATTCTAACATGGACGTATTTTTAGGAAACCCACAAAATATCTACCTTATAAAAATGATATGATGTTACCCTATACTTGGAATTATCCATAGGGTTTCTTCTAATGTTATCTTAAATAAATCACCATATATTGACTAAACCCTACTCAGATACCAACTATAGTAACCCATAATTTATATACATAAATATTACAACTTAATAAAATAATGTTCAATATATTTCACAAAAACAAGACTATGAAGCGTAAAGGTTTAGTGTCTTTGGTGGATGAATACACAATATTTTTATCCCATGAAATATCTTCAAAATCACCCATAAATATCCTTCTATATAGGACTCTTCTTTTATTTAATCTACTTAAAACCTTTCTTGATAACCTTAGAAAAAGAAACATATGAAAGGGAGTGGTTAAATGATCAAAAATTGTAAACAAGGGATATATCTATGATCACTTAAACATTACATGTGCTAAGGGTATGAGAACATGAGATTCGCTTTTGAAAATCCCTTCCAAACATATCATATATCAAAATATTGATTCATATAATAATTAATGGAGGTTCATAGGGAATGAATCATAAAGTAATAAAAGAACACAAGAAATGAGATAATAACATTGGAATAAGGCATATGTTTTTTATAATACAAAACATTATTTGAAATTATTTATTTAGTCAACACACACTGCTAAGACTATTATAGTGTATTAGTTTTACTCCCCATTCTATCATATCTTTAGTCATGGTCCACTCCCAATACTATCATAGTATATAGACTCTCTTACTGAAATTGGTTCACTCTCCATTATAGTCATTATTATCTCATGAGATTATATAATAACCCAATGCACTGGAGAAAAATATATTTATAGGCCCACCCATCACCTAATTATAATCCACTCATATGTGTGCCATAAAATATTAGAACATTCATCGTATATCATAACCCATAGAAAGTAAATGAGTTTCATAAAAATTTCAAACATTTTTCTTGGTATAACACATGGGAAATAAAAGGGATTCATAAACATAGCATCATCCTAATGAATAACCATCCAGATAAATAATAAAAATGGTATCCTTAGATCATATCCCTAGTAAAAAATAAGTAACATCAAAAGATGTTATCCTAAGTTAAAATTCAGTTAAATGATCACTTTTAATATTTCATTAGTAATGTAACATTTTTATTTTGGAATAAATTATTTAAAATATAAAAAATTTGGAAATAATATGAAAAACATTTCCTTTAAAAATAACCTTGGATACTTATAAATTAAATTCCAAATATTTGATCAATCCGGTCTAAATTTTCAAAGGCCTCACTTTTTAATTGCATTTTTTTATAATTCCCTTTTAAATGTTGATGGGTGACTATTACATAGTCTGTATACCCAAAGTAATTAACCCTTAATACATTCGTCATTTCTGGCCCAAAGGCCAATAACCAAACAGCAATCCCCACCTAACTGATTCTAATTGTTTTTTCTTCAAAGTGACCAAAACGTTGACCTGCTGATCAAGAAATCACAATGCATGATTTCCTTTTCCTTAAACTCAAGTAAATGACATACCCTATCATTCATCCATGTATGATTTCATTAAAGATGTTATCTTTTTTCTCTGACCACATCTTGGACTAAAACTAAATATCTGACCCATTTTTATTTCCCTATTTTTCATTAAGGAGAAGCCTCCCTCCCACCATCCTCACATGACATTGATGCCACATCATATCACGTCATAATAGGGCCTATTTTACTTGTTCTAGCCACTACTCCACCTTGTGATTCACCTTCATTCACGACGCCCACCACCATCATATGAGGACACCCAACACCATCAAGTCACATCATCGGATGAATCCCATAACCATCAAAGCCCCACCATTTGACTGACCACCCAATGTAGTTGTCGGTCGAAGCTTATCTGTACGGATGTGGCTCCATCCCTCACACCACCAACATGGTTGGTCACCTCATAAAATTAACACTAGATCTCATCCCACCTGATGCATCCTATCAACCAAAGACATTCAAGCCACACACATAGTTTTACCCTGGCCATTAATCCCCAAATTTTCATAGTCATCATAGTATTAAATTTTTCCATGTTTTGTATGTATAAATAATGATTAGTTTCAAAATTTTTGTAAAAATAAAAAAGTACCACATTCAAAGAATGACAACAATATTCATTTTAAACCATTTTGTAATAAATTAAAAAATGTGTAAAAATAAATTTTAAAAATCATATGATATTATTATAAACATTCTTGATAATATTTAATAAAATCATGGACATGAAAGAAATATATTACTGTAAAAATACTAATTAAGGATTGTTTTCATTAAAAACATTTTTTCAGTAATTTTATAGACCAGAGATATTAAACTATATTATTACGTGAAAATTATATAAATTACCAAAGTATAAGAAAAATCCTAAGATTATTGATAGGAAGATTGTGAATTTTAACCATCATAAACTTAATCTTAAACAATCCAAGTAAACTGTGTTGTTGTAATATGAAATTCTTACCTCAAGGGTGACTCACTTAGAAAGTGATCTGACCTCCATTGTAATATATATAAATTTATTATAATTATATACCAAAATCATTTACATTATTATAACATCATATACGATCACCTTATAATATTTAATACTTATTTATTAATAATTACTTATTAAAATCATCGTTTCACATTGTATACTATTTCCGTTTTCAAGAGAGTTTCAGTTCAGAAGTTAGGATTCTCAAATTTTCATCATAGTTTCATAATATCTAAAATTTTAATAATTATATATATAGTGTTATACATAAAAAATTGAGATAGAATATTTACTTAAATCATTCATGGAGACAGTAGGTCGTATGTACGCATTAATATTGTTTTAATTTTCTAACAAAAATATGGGGAAAATGTGTATATATATTTTATAATTCAATGAACATAATTATATCATGAATTGGAAATGAAAAATTAACCATGTTGCTTCATGTATGTGGTAGTCTTCATGCATGTATCTGCAACATTATCATTTTCCAACAAAGGAGAAGGTAAGAAGGTAGATATGATATATAAGTTTAAAAGAATAATTTTGTCATTAATATCATATATAAACCTTAAAAAATCTTAATAACCATCCATAAAATATTTTTATCGAAGAAAAATTGTATCTCTTTATAGAGGTGGTATTCCACACATACACACAAGTGATATTTTCACTTCCCATTTGATATAATACAGGTTGTATATTGGTGGATATAAAATCATAATAACATTTAAAAATATTGAGGTTACTAAAGTTATTATCTTATGATGAATTGTTAAAATTTATATGAGGTATATGATGAAATAAATTGAAAAGGGTCGGGTAAGGTGATTACCTCTTCTTCATTTTGCCTCCTTTATATCCATTCATAAGAACCCTTCAAGTGATCTTCTAAGAAGACCAGAACTTATAATTCACGGATAGGGTATGTTTAAAAGATAACTGTATATGGGATTATCATATATATTGCTCAAAGTGTTTTAAATAAGGGAAAGGAGGGGTATCCTTTTATAAGTGGGGGAGTGGACACACTTGTAATATCTTAAAAGATTAAAATATGAAAAACTTATAGTCAATACAAATACGTAAAAATGGATATTTATTTTAAGGTGTTATGGGATGTTGTCAAAATATTATTAGATAATATGATTTATAAAATCTTAATTGGAAGCGTTATCCTTATCACTTTGTTTCACCCCCCCCCTATAAAACTATTTTAACCATAACCATTGTAACATGTTTTTTTACTATTTTTACTATTCATTGTGGTCAAAAATTTAGTTAACCTTATTATATAATATTAACATTTTGGTTATAAATATTTAATTCATTTTATCAAATTTAATTCACATAAGTTGAATCATTTAATTTAAAATTAATCTCACAAAATGCGATAAAAAGTAGTTTTCTAGAAAAATGGTTTCTTAAGTATAATAAGTTTTTATACAAAAATCCAATATAATATTAATTAAAATGAACATAATTGGATTATTAATACAATAAATGAACTAATTTTACAATTAAAATAATTATAAATTAAAGTGGAACTTTGTGAACTCTTGAAACCAAAATACAATTTCCCATAAAAACAAGTATTTTTCTCTATTCATTGAAAAATAAATACTTTCAAAAGACTCTAAAAATTTGAGTATAGTATAAAAAATTTACTAAAAATCGATTACTTTTTTATCAATGTATTTTATTTGTTTAAAAAATGTCTAAAAAAATTTAAAATGCGGTTATTCTCATCCCCCCACCAAATTTAATGGATACATTATAATGGTATAAAATAATACGGTTCATTTTGATTTTGGTTTTTGTTTATCACAAGAAATCATAGAAATAAAATTTATTCAAATATAAATATATCATAAAATATTTTGGTGTTATAAGGTATGGGATTTATATTACGATATCCTAATATTTTGGGATTTTTTAGGTTAAATTAACATTGAGGTAATTTAAATGATATTTACCCTTTGAACCACATATTTTTTATTATCCTTTGGTTATTACTATAATTTTAAATTAATTATATCATTTTACTCTTTTTGGTACTTAAAATGAGTGAGAAAATAATTTTAAGAAAAACTAACTTTATTTCACCTTATGTGAGGAATATTTTATTATATGTCCTTATTTTATTTAAAATGTTTTCATTAATGTTTTAAATATTCTCCAATGAATCATTAAAGTCATTTTTAATCATACCTAAATTTCTATAAAAAGGTTTAAAAAGAATCTTCCTTCCATTTTCCAAACATGGTATTTTTTTCAATGGAGTGAACAAAATATTTTTTATAACAAATAAAGCATGAATAGATTTTCCCACTATCATAAATAATCATTTATTTGAATAATGTTTTATAGTTTTCCAAGGTTCTTTTAAAAAAAATTAATTTCCCAAGACTTTTATAAATTTATATATTTTAAATAAGTTATTTAAAAATAAAAAGATTATTTTCTTCCAGGAAGGTTTCCTAAAAATATTTTAATGGTATTTTTATCTATAAAAACATCTATTTATGTTACTTGTTCTTCAATGGGGGTATGATTGAATGACACCATCTATATTTTTTCCCATATGGATATTTATTCTGATGATGAAATCTTGATAAATCACGTTTTCTATTCCCTGAGTTAGGCTATGAGGTATATTAAAATGTTTTATTCATCTTGTAACATATATATGATTGAATTATTATTATATAATAGTTGCATTAGTTATGGCCCACAAATTTATTGTTCAATTCAATATATATATCTCATGAGATGATGAATATGATTTGGGGCCTGATTATGTATAATTATTTTAATATTTTGTTGTATTAGTATGATTTCTTCTAGATATCCTTATGAGATAATGCATGTATAAGATTTTGGATCGGTGTAAAAAAATGTTGATTCTTGAGTATTATTACTTATAAATATGTTCACACGATTATACATAAACATAATTTTGAATGTCTACATTCAAATTTTTATGTGTGAGTATGATCACTTCTAGTTATGCTCATATGATTATGAGTGGACAGACTATAAATAATTATGTTCAAAAGATTATGATATTGTATGCTTGTGATTCCACAAAACAGTTCCATTACTCTTGAATGATGATTATTTCATCGAAACCCTTGTCAATCATGAATCTCTTTATAAATTGATTTTGAAGTTTAATATCTAAGATTTTATGGGTATGAATATCTTATGTTGACAACATGCACTTGATTGTGTTATAATACCACTATGATCATATTTTGATCATATTATTCTCACTAATGGATTAGATCTCCCATTTATACCCTTACTAACCATCTATTCTCACCCATTATTATCCTTGTGTTCCCGTGGTTTTTATAGAAGGTTCTATTTATTATATATAAAGAATGGTATTAATTTGAAGATATTTGTGGGATATATTTAATATCTTTCAATAAATAAGTTCATTATGTATCTACCTCAAAATAAACTAAACATTTATGGTTCTTATAAATTCATAATTATGATATACATTGAATAGGAATCTAAAATGATGTGATATTTATGATTTTATGATTGGTTCACCTTCATTTTTATGATAGAATACATTTTTTATTTTTTAGATATTGGATTGTGGAAAATATGAATATGGATCCTAATAAAAAATATGGTGAACTATAAAATGAAATAGGTTGAAACTAAACTTCAATATCTAGGTAAAAAGATATTAGTAATTTTGGAATATTTTGAAAGATTTTATTTTTATTTATTACTATGTTTATTTTTTATCAATTATTATATTATTTGTTTTTTTAGAGTAAATGGATAAAACCAAAAGGAATAATTTTATAATCAAATATGAATGAAAATTTAACGAACAACAACCTAAGAAAAATATTATTTTGATCTTAGATGCAATATCTTGTTTTTATTCTCACTTAACTCTCTCAATCTATAAAAAACTACACAAAACATGTCGAGATTCCAAATAAACCAAGGAAGGATCAATAAGTCATTGATTCTTTTATGCGAAAAAATCCACCTTCTTTATATGACTCTTCTAATTTTCTAGTTTTCTGGAAATGCATCAATGTGATATAAAATATATTTTCCATTATTTAGTGATCTAATGATGATAAATTTTTCTTAAAAGTATATCATTTGTAAGGAGAAGATGATAAATGTTCAACTCATATCAAGAACACATGGAAAGATAATGATATAAACTCTATGGAATGGGAAGATTTTATGAGAGTATTTCTTAATAAATACATTCCCTAAACTCTTCATACTGTTATAGAACGAGACTTTCTCAAGCTGAAAAAAGGGATGATGAATCCATTGGTAACTACATATAAAACATTAAAAGAATTTATAGGTATGATTATGGATTTATAATTTACCCTTTTAGGAAAATTAAATGATTTTTTGGTTTTATAAAATGAATTATTTGAAAGGAATTATCCATATGAGTCTTCCAAAACTATGAATGAATTGTTCAATGTGCTCTGAATAAAGAAATAGAGATTGAGAACTATAATTATTATTCTGTTTTAAGTGATATGAAGAGACAAATAGAGATTGATGGAAACTAAAATGGTAAATTTGTTTAAGGAAAGAAATTTCAACCACCAACATGAAAACAATGTTTGTGAAAACACTCATGAAATTATCTAAAATTACCCAGAAAATGATTTAATTATGAAAATGATATTCATCGACCTAGTTATTGTCCATGGGGGTAAAAATGTTTTAAAAAAACAGAAGAGAATAACTCAACGAAAGAAATTTAATATTTCAGATGAAATAGTATTGAGTATTGTGTGAATCAATCCCCTAATCCAAATGATTTAGATGAGGCAAGGCTTCAAAAAACCACTAAACAAAAGGATAAAACAATGACCATTTATATCACAACTAAAGTGAGTTAGGATAATGATATGGTTAAATGTAAACTTACCATACACACTAGAATTGAAAATGACTTATATGATTCAAGATTTCTTACTCTCTAATTTCTGAATATGTTTCTTATAACATCACATCACTACCACAATGATTAAATGTAGATTTTATAGAAAACATATGTCATGTCCTAACCCAATTCACTATAAAAACACTAACTTGATTGGTTTCTAATATTTCCTAAACTCTCCATACACCAAAGGCTACAGATTAGAAGCTGGGTTCTACGATGGTATGGTGGCGAGACTATAAGATCTTTTCTTAGAGTGTAGCATTGTGGCATATAATAGATAGATTAGTGGAATAAATATAAAGAAATGTTTTGGAAGTAAGTCGTTCAGATGATAGTAATAAAGTATAATAAATATTCAACATCATAAACATAATGATGATTTCATGACTATATAGAAAGGTAACAGTAATTTAAGGTAAAAATAATAGATATGATACATAGAAAACAAGAAAAGAGAAGACCCAAAACTACCCCATCGAAATCCTGAGGACTTGATCAGTTATATAATACCAATATTTAAACCTAACATAAATAAAACATCCAAAGTTAGGTGTTTTCTTTGTTCTATATCTATATACAAGTAATATTTCAGCATACCCAAAGTTTTCTCGAACGCAATGTGTATAAATCTTAGAAGGACACCATTGATGGTGTCTAATGAAATTATAATCTTTGAATAAGAAATGAGTAATTTTAGGTATAATAAATCTGTGTATGTAGAGAAATAATGTAAAACTAAACCATATTGATCTTAGGTTACTCATGGGACACTTGGTCGATTATACTTACTTCACCCAAATACAAAATTTCTCTAAGCAACTTACATTTTAAATTTACTTTTATACTCTTAGGACCTGAGGAATTTTTCTAATCCATCCATATATAGTGATTCTATCATTTATATGGAATTTATGTTTTATAAGGTTTGTCAAATCAATAACGGTGTACCCTTTTCAATTAACCCAAAAGCAGAGTTCTACCTGAGACTTAGGAATATGCCCTAGGTACCCTTAGGGTGTGACATGAAAGGATCATAAATCAGAATACAAGGCAGTATGTTGCATCAAATTGAATCTAAGTATAATCATCTAAGGTATTAAATTTATTTTACTTAAATATTGGGAATACTTGGGTCCAAGATTTATAATTCATAGTCATAGATAGAGACTGAATCCTAGTGTTATATTTTGGTCAAATAATCATTTTTATTTATTTTGGAAGATAGTACAAAAGGTGTAAGGATAAGAAGAAAGGGGGATTATGGGGGTCATAAATGGTGTAGTCCAAGGGAGACCACACAAAACAGATATATAGCCTTGATAAGAAAAGATCCAAAAACTAAGAAACTTAATATCAGTACTTATTTTGTTTCTTTAGAGGCCAGGTAGTCTATAACATCATTCCATTCACATAGAGTATGACAGATTTCCATGTAGTTTTTCATCAGCCTCTTACATCCCTGAATAATATACTCAACCAAACCTGGAATGAAGCTATAATCACAAAAGGAATTATAGTCTACAATAGAATTAGTTTCCACTAATACAAGTTGAATATGGTTATGGAAACAAATGTGGAGGTCGATCATCATTGCATGGGATTTTGGTGGTAGTGAATCACCCCTACCAAAGGAGGCGCAAAAGGAAATAATCACTTATCACCTTGAATCCTGAATCACCCCACCTCCCTTCATCAGGCCTGTGGTACATGATTCATCGGTATTCATTATAAGCCCTACATATGTGGGTACCACAAGACTCATCTTCCAATCCCAAAATTACTATTAATGGAAGATAGATATCGAGTTGTAAGATGGTTGATAGAGGGTTTTGTCTCCCAATTTATTCATCGCTACACTAAGTCATTTAAGATATTTCTAGTTTTAAAAATCAATCATGTTCTTGTATATGTGGTGCCCAGATGCATAGCACTGCTCCTCTATTTCCATAGACACCTGTATCATCTGCCAATATAATCACATGGTCCTTCCTCTCTAGACTATAATCCCCTATTCCATGAAACCAATAGTTAAAGAGATATGTGTTCGTGTCTTATCATCTCAACCATCCTGTAAAGCTATCAAATTCATTCCACTCGAGCTTCACCCAATCACTATCAAAGAATTGGTGATTAATACTTTTTCTGTGTGGCACCATACAATAATGGAATTTTGGGGCTAGACTCACACCTAATCGCTTTATGTTATCCTCTATAGGAAGTGCATTGTTCCTCATCCTACAAACAAGGAATTTAATGATCTCTATGATTTATTTATCCCAAATCATCTCACCCAATGCATCCCTGGTGAGATCAATCATTATTATACTATGTAAGTCAGTGAGTGTGAAGTTTTCTAAGGATGAACCTATGAAGACACATCTATCAATTTCTATGTTCAAGACAATGGTATCAAATATGTCACACTAGTCCCTTTTTATAATGGCATAGATGAAGACTCAATGAGTGATGTCCATCCTGAATGTATATCTAGGATAGGGAGTCCTGAGAAGCTAAGGATTGTCCCCACCAAATTACATTGCCAAATTTTAATGTCACCTCATCCCATGATCCATCAAGAGTGTTGATGGAGATCCAAAATAGGGATAAATAAAATTCCAGATGGATCAAGTCCTTCCTCTCGACTCCCCATATCACTAACAAACATGTTCTGCATAGTTTTTCCCCAAATCATTTTCCCCTCAAAGAACTCCCATGAAATCTTGGTGTGAAGGCCCTGCATTTTCCTAGAAACATTTCTTACATTTGATCCTTCCCTCAAATTAAGTTGTAGACAATCTCTCCCATGCCTCCTAGTGATTATTTCGCTCCATCTATGCATCCCACAAAAAGAAATACATTATATTATCAATTTGATAAATCAATCATTTTTTACCTTGATTGTGGATAATATGTGCATTAGCATATTTCACTTGGCTTATGAATAAATGAATCTGTTGGCCTCCCTCAATTCTGTCCTATGAAAAACACAATGAGATCCCATTTATCACATATGTATTTCCACACAATTAATGTAATTTACATTCATAACCATAGTCAAGCATGATATAAAAATTATTAAAGTTCCCATAATAATCATAATATCCATGATCAAACTTAATAATAATAAAAAATTAAGTAACATGGTATTACCATTCACCTTAAATTTAAATAAATTTAACCATTTAAACTATATAGGAAAGTCAACACAATTTAGAATGTTGTTAAATTTCATAATGAAGGCATAGAAACATTAAAAGGCATCCATGTCCTGGAAATATTTATTAATCAATTTTTTTCATTCAATTAAATTAATTCCACTCCATTGATCATTACATGTATTCATGTAAAAAGTGTAAGACGAGTGCCTTTTCCACTTCACTGTTCATTTAGTACAAATTGATAATTCCACTTATTAAGAGTCAAATAAAATGCACCTAATGGTGTTTCAGTAAAATAGATGTAATGGAAAATGAAGGATAATAATTAAACACACCCAAAGGGGTGATCCATGTAGAGGAAAAAACCCTCCAACAATTGCAAGGGTATATGGGACATCATTGGTGAATTATATGTATTTAATTATAGGTATTCAAAATTTTAGTTGTAACTAATAGAAATTATGGTGTTCCTAAATTTCAAAAAAATTATAAATGATTATACATTAAGGGAAAATAAACTAGACCACCTACCATATAACAAAGAATCATTAATCATTTGGTATCAGCCTTTGATTCATTCTGAAATGAGATAAATTGAAAGAATTGTAAAACACCCTAAAAATATAGATTTTTAGATGATATGTATATAGAATACAAGATGTGGAGATAAGTAGATAAAATAATAAATGGGATTGATATACATACATTGTGTGATTCAACTCGATGAATGATTATTGAATCGGAGCTCTAATAGAGGAGTTATCAAAAAACCTATAAAGAGAGGGAGGAGGATCTCTCAAGTATTGGGGTAGTTATGCATTTGAGGATGTAGAATGGTTTTTCTAGAGTAAATGAAAATAATTTAAAATGGTAATTTCTAAACTCATTAATGAGATGTATGGTTTGGCCACATTGTTAGGAAAATTGTGTGCCAACTATGGTCTAATTGTGGATGCCTCATTATCCCACACAGCACACCTTAAACGGTTGTAGTGCATAGTTAGTAATATTGTTAACCAGCCATGTGTTTCCCTTTATGTTTCTAATCTATCTCACATGGTTCTCAAGAGACCCTCTTGTAGTGTAAACAATCCATTTTCCTTTATAAGTTTCCTACACAGTTTGGGCTGAATGGTTAGTATTGGCCACGTGCCAACCATTCACCAATAACTACCCCATCCAAAGCTGAGTTCTTAAATCCTGATATCTTTGAAACTCATAAACACTCTGAAAACACGTCTTATTCCTAAACCCATCCAATATCAACATTCTTAGGTGTTCTAACTATTGGAATTCCATTTCGAAGCTCAGTTTATGATTTTTCCAATCCACTAAATGAAAATTCAAATTCCTTTAGAATTTACAACTCAAACCAGAACATAAAATCTTAAAACTGACCCAAATTATAACATATCTTCCTTGAAAATCCTTATTGGAAAATAAAAACATCACATGATCTAACAGGGTTATGAATTTCCCTTGAATTGGTCATGTTACGTTTTCCGATTCCAAACAAGCCTCCAAGTGTCACTTTAAAAATAAAGTATATAAGATTTGAAAATTGGACCCAAATAGTCATAACCAATAATTAAACACTAAGATTATACTTACCAAATCCCTTATAAAATGAAAAATAGTCACATTATTGTCTCTTTTATCAACATTCTTTTGGTGTTTTCCACCATAGGTTTTATCTTTCAGTGGCTGTTTTCGCATCGCAATACTATCACGATAATAATTTCCTATGAAAACATGACTTTATCTTCCTAGAGATACTCTCATTATTATTATTAATTTGATTGAAATTTAAAAATCAAATCCATACATCCTAATCTAGTAGCATTGTCTTTTCCTTGAAAATATCTCGTTTTCCTTAAGACTACACCCATCTCACCTGAATGGTGTGACGGATGTTGTTCATCATTGACCATATCCAAATACTTGAGTAAACTCAATTCTAACTATTTTCATCCAACTTCTGTCAAAATTATTTGGATTCATCAATTGAAATGTCACTATAACCATATTATAATTCTTTTATTCCAAGGAACATTATGATTTCATTGATCTTGCTCATTGAAGCCTATAACTATCTTTTAGTGACATATCTTAATTGATGCATCCCTTGTTCACTAACTTCATCATGATACATCATAAGCACAGATTTATAGTTGACCCAAAACCTTGGGATCCTTAGAAGATACTCTAGGCTTGATGCCTAAACTTTTACTCCAAACTAGACTATATTCAAACTTGTACCTTGTATTTTATAAGAAAGCTAGTTATACATTATTACATTTACTAAATGGTATTTTAGAGGCAAAATGAATATCACAAAAATAGTAGCATGGTCCCATGAACCATGTCACAAGAGTGTTACCTACTACTGAATGACATCCCTCTCCACACCTTAGGATAATCCTCTATATATGACCAAAAAATGATTTCACAATTATCACATCCCATTCCCCATCCATCCCTAAACATAATGACTAGCTTTATAAGAGACCAATCACTCCCAAGAACTATTTAAAATGTCAACCATTTCTTTTTCCCACTTTGTGAGATTATTTCTCACAACATTCATCAGTTTTCATCTCACATAAAGGGTCACCACTCAAAAACAACCATTGCTAGTCTCCCCACATTATGGATTATCTTAAAATACTCCTCAAGTGAAACTATCAGTGAGTTCCTCATCTGACTAGAAAATATATTTAGGTATCTCAGTTTATAGATCACTCTTTCTCAATTTACCAAGAATGATTTCAACATAATTAAAATGATCATCTACATACTACAATTATGCTAAGATTCCATCGATATACATGTATCTCCTTATCTGATCCATGATCACATAAACCAGGATATAAATTCAATATACATCCACTGAAACCACATCTCCTTAAAACAGGTGTCTAGGTCCACCAAATGGTCAACTATGTCATGGAACCCATTTTTATTCGAAACTATCCCTTATCATAGGGTAAGTTCCGTTAATTTATCAAAAGATCTGAGTTTTCATGCCCAAATGGTCTATGTTTGAAATCACCAATCCTCGGACCATACCCATCCACTCACCAACATTCCATAGCAACTAGTTACCACATACAGCAAACATGAACTAAACACACTAGTCAAAATGGGTGTACAATCTTATACAACCTAGTTCAAGTCACAAATAATGCTCCAATGAGTCATCCACCAATAAGGCCATGATGATCGTGCTACATGGAATTCCATTTCTAATATTCTATGAGCTTACATTGAACTCCTATTAAAAATCTTGCACCTATTTGTGCCATGATTTTTCAAATGGCCGCCCACCTCACTACATCATTTCTTGAATTAAACCATCAATAGTGATACCACTAGTCTATTGGTCATGCATCCCATGTAGTATCAAACATAGTCTTGATACCCAAACACCATAAGAGATTTCTCAAAAAATATACCCATCACCAAAACTATATAAAAAAAACCAAGCACCTTTAGTCCACTGGTTTCTAAAAGAGTGTACAACCAAGCTTACCATATCAAAATAGCATCTGTAAAACTTGGGAAAACCACTCTCTTTGGTTACCCTCACATAAAAAATTTCTATGAGCACCTTAATTTTAATATTTACATTTATAAGGTCAGGACCTAAGGCAATCAACCCAGGAGTATATATATAGTGTTAATCATAAAAGTTTCTATAATTTCTATGTCATTTAAGTTGTATAAGATGGGTGAATCCATAGGGTTGTACCCATTGAAATTCACCTTAAAGGGGGGAGCTCAACAGATCCCTAGGAACATTTCCTTATTATCCTCGGTATGAAACTTTAAATGATACTAAGGAATAATCCAACGTGATTTGTAATATCAATCAGAATCCAGGGACAATTATCCAAATCATTCAATTCAATTTCTAAAAATATAAGGAATCGTTGGTGGTGATCTAGGTAATTCACAATCAAAGGTAGTGAAAAAATATACTTTTGTATTTAACTTTTATGATGTGTCAATGAATTGGTTGACATCCCATGATTACATTCAAGGAAAACCAAAATAAGAGTCTAAGTATCACTCAGGTAATTCTCACGATTCAAGGTAATTCAGGTTTGTGACCATATCCAAGCATGATATAATAATTATTCAAGTCCCCATAATAATAATTATATCCATTATCATACTTCATAATTAAAAAAGGGCTAGGTAAAATGGCCTTACCATTCACCATTATTTTAATTAAATTAACCATTTCAACTATAAAATAATTAAAACACACATTATAAGGTGAATTAATTTCATAACCAAGGAATAAGATCATATCATGGTAACCATATCCTAGTACACTTTATTAATCCATTTAATTTATTCCATTATATTAATTCAGCTCCATTTATCAGTACATTTATTCATGTAAAAAAAACTAGGCTATTCACCACATTGAAGTTCAATAAATTCAAATTGATCATTATAATTTTTAATATTCAATATAAACCCACCTAAATGGTGTTTGGGTTATATATATGCAATATTAAATGAGGTCCAATAATAAGACACACACAAATGGGTGATCCATGTTGAGGTCATGACCCTCTAATAATATCAAGGGTCTAAAAGAGATATTGGTGTAGTATAAGTATTTAATTTTTGGTGTTTCACATTTTAGTAAAAATTCATCGAAATTTTGGCATGTGGAAAAAAATTATTTATTAATTAATGAAACTTTGAGGTAAAATAAACTAGACCACCTTCCTTATATCAAATAATCTTCACATGCCCAATATCTACCTTAGATTCAAGATGAAATGATAGAAATTAAAAGAATAGAAAAATACATAAAAATGGGGAATCTAATATCACATGAAAATAAAATCCAAGATGGGTGAAAAATGGATTAAATAAGTAATTTGATTTATAGAATAATCGAGGGTTGTCTAACGAGATGAACAATTCTTGAATCCGAGCTCAGATGAAGGATTTATCATAAATCCAAGTAAGAGAGTGAAAAGGATATCTCAAGTAGAGGGTTTATTGTGAATTTGGGTGTGGATAAGGAGTCTAAAATGATTAAATGAAATAAGTGGAAATGGTAATTTCCCATATCTTTATTGTGTTACAAGGTTTGGAAAATCGTGCACCAATTGTGCGGGCCTCAGTGTCCCACACACCACACCACCCACGATTGCAATGGATGATTATTCAAACTGTTTGAAAACCATGGGTGACTCTGTATGATTCAGAACCGCCTCACATGGTTATAAAGATCCCCTCAGATAGTTTTAAAAAATTGTGTGCCTTTACAATTATCTCCCATGTTTCTGGAAGTACAGTTAGAAATTACCTTGGGCTAGTAGTGTGCCCTTAGAAACCTCTCCCGAATCCAGGTTATTGAATCCCTATGCTTTTGAAACTCATATTAACTCTTAATAAACCTATTATTCTTTAAACACATCCAAAATAATCACTTTAATGGTCTCTAACTCTCATAATTACATTCCAAATATCAGTTTAATATTTTTCATGTCTACAAAAGAAAATTTAAATTCCTTTATAATTTCCAACTCAATCCAAAACACTAAATCTTAAAAAACACCAAAAATTGAATCTGAAGTATATATATACTACTTTATATATGTTTTTGTTAGTTTTATTACGTAAAATATTTTGATTCTCAATATAGTTAAATTTTATGTGTTATTGGGCATGGATTGTTTTTCTCTCTAAAAATCTAAATTTAGTAACCATGGAAGGGAATTCATGTTATATATTTTGATATATATGTTATTGTTTATTGATGTGAATATGAAAATTAACTACCAATGGTAATTACTTCCCTCATATGGGTCTTATTATCTAATCATGAATGAAATTTATCTCAATGGTTTGGTAGAAACTCAACATTGAAGATATGCCTATTGTTGGGGAATATGTTAATGTATTTCCTTAGGACATTCCTATACTTCCCCAAAATCACGAATTTAATTTTTCAATAAAATTCATACATGGTTTTAATCCTATTTTAAAAAATAATTATAGAATTTTACAAATTTAGTTTTTGAAATTAAAGAAGAAATTATAGTGGAATCTTGAAAAGGAATTCATAAACCTGAGTAAGTCACCATGGGGTGAACAAATTGTTTTTACTAAGAAAAAAATTGGTCAATGAATCATTTCGTTGATTATTGATAACTTAAAAATATCATCATAAAGAAAAATTATTCATTACCCTATATTTATGACTTGTTTTATCAACTGTACAAAGATCAATAGCTTTCAATGATTGACCATTGTTCAAAAGATAATCAATTTTGGATCATGGGGGAAGATATACCAAAGTCTCTATTTCCTATAATTTATGGTCATTATTAATTTATAGTAATTCTATTTGTTCTTAAAAATTTCCCTATTATTTTCATTAATCTAATTAGTAGAGTATTTATAGATTATCTTAATCAATTTTTAGTTACCTTTATAGATTATATTATTATATAGTCCAAGATAAATGATGTGCATAAATATCATTTGAAGATTATATTAGAGACCCAGAGTAATGATATGTTATATGATAAATTTAATGTTTTAATTTTGGCTATATAAGGTTTAATTATTGGTTTATATAATCTCATTTTAGGGTATATCAGTAGACCCTTTAGTGATAAAAGTTATTGGGGAATGTCATGGACGAACCATAGTACGTGAGATCCCTTGTTTTCTTGGATTGAATTGATATTATTGAAAATTTGTAAGGAATTTATCATGACTATGTAATCCACTAACCAAGATGATGAGGAAGGGATCTAAGTTCTTGTGAATAGATGAAAGTCATCAAATTTTCAAGAAGCTGAAAATAATGTTGATTAGTTCACCTTTTCTCACACTACCCTATTGTAGAGATGGGTCAGTGATCAACAGTAATACAAAAAAGAAGGTAAAGAGATGAATCCTCATGTATAATGACAAGGTGATGGATTATTCATTATGAAAATTTAAAACCTAGGAAGATAATTATAAGTAACCAGTCCTTCCATACATAAATATAAAATATTTTTGTATTAATATTATGTACATTTCATAAAAATATGCCCAATGACTATAATAATTTAGTGTATTTGATGAATAAAAAAATGATATTCTTATTTAATGAAATATAGTCAACATATACCACAAATATATTCTCACATACTTCTCCTCTTAGGTATACACTACCAAAGACTTTCTTCATAACCTAGGGAAGGAAACAGAAGAAAAGATGAACTCAGATGCTTAGTAAGGGTTAATATAGCAGATTTAAATATGAGTCATGGCACAAAACATTAACATTTTAGATAAAATGGACCATAATTTTAATAAATCATTATAAATCTATCAGGGAACATAAAACCATGTCATAAAAGTGTGACATAATAATAATTATTGAAAAAAATATATATTTAATGGTTAAATACTAATAAAAATCATAGTGGCTCGGTAATTATCACCATATTTTTATCATATATTAGGATAAACCTATTTCATATATTGGATCAAAACTCACCCACGTCCCAGAGTGGATCTATCTCATCGACATGTTTCCCATTTTTATATCATGATAAATAAATCTTTATACAATTAAATGGAGGGATATATAGGTAAAAACCATATCATAATGAAAACCATATTTAAATTTTCCACAATATCATAAAACATTCATCATATCATCACATCATAACTCATGTAAAGAAAATAGGTTTCATAAACATTTTATCAATTCACCATTGAATAACCATTGAAAATTTAATGGGTTTCATAGACATCTAATCAATATAAACATTAAACATATAAAGAAATAATAAGTATGGTATACTTAAAACTTATACCCATTAAATAATAAGTGACATCAAATGATGTCATTTTAGATGGAAAATGATTTTGAAATTTCACTTGGAAATTTTATTGAGGAAAAAAACATTCCACTTAAAAAACAAATTTTAATATATATAACATATTCAAAATAATTTTAGTCAATAATAAACTTGAAAAAATATAACATAAGCATTAAAAATAATTTAAAATATTTATTTAGGAAAATAAACTTTATATTTAGGAAATGACAAAAAAATATTAAATATTTTGGAAATCATTTTCTTTGAAAATGAATTTAGAAACTTATAAAGGAATATTTAAAAATCTTTAAAAACATTTCTTATGAAAAAAAACTTTCTTTTAAAATCATACTTTAAAAATATAAATTATAAAATATTTTATAAATATTTTACTTGAAAATAAACTTTGAAACTTTTAATTGAATCTAAAACATTGAGCGGACATGATGGAGAGAAATGCCTTACATGTTAAAACAATAATTCCTATCAGATTTTTTGTAAATGAAAAAATAGGCCATGTTTTGAAAATGATATTAATAATCCCCTAAAAACTTATAAAATCAAACAATAGTAACAATGACATTAAATAATTTCATAGGAAAATTAAAACATTTTTTAAAACATTTTTATAAAATATGGATATGGAAGAAAAAATGGTTTTTGATAGAAGAGGGAAACAAATATGATTTTTCATAAAAAATAATTCATTTCAACACTATAGTACATAAATAGATGAAAATGAAGAGAAACGTATATTATGAAGAAATAAAGTGTAGAATAAAATTCCAATTTTTCTTGAGAAATGGATCATAATATTTCATCATCGAAAGAAAAAACATAAATAATCCTAAAAAATAAAGAGATTGTATCATAAAACAATTAAAAATTTGGTAACATTGGATCATAATCCCCAAAAAATAATAAAATTAAAAAAATAATGTGAATAATAAAATTCATAACAAAAAATATTAAAGGGAATGTATATGCACCTCGTATAAGAAGATATGTACATAATGTGACATATGAACCAAATAAGGAAAATTTTACAAAAATACCTTACCTAAAGTAATTACTTATTTTGTAAAAATTTGAAACTCATGTATAATAAATATAATTTTTTATACATATATTATAGAACTGTACATTTTTATATCATTACATGTATGATTTACTTATGGTCATATATTAATAATTCCATGTTAACATCACATTCGGGTAATAACTGCATTATTTTCATGTATGTTCTGATTTGGAATTTTTAGTCATATCACTTTGATCATGGTTATATTATATCCAAAATTTTAACCATGATATAAATATCATATATTTTCAGTATATGTATGTTCATCCTAATCCATACAAGTTAGTGATATAAAATAAAATACATTGTTCATGGAAATGGTTGTCCATTCGTACACATGAAGGTTGTCTCCATTTTCTCAACAGAATGAATGAAATAAGGGTAAATTATTTATTAAAATTATATATTAATTTTAATGTCATATATATCGTATATTTTTATTTGAAACTATCCTTATTACCTCCAATGTTATGCATATATAAAAAATGAATCATTTCACTTTGTGACGTGGTAGTCCTCTGAACACATGAATAACATTGTCTTACCCCCCATGGAATAGAAAATAAGAAAGAATCTATGATATAATACATTGATAAATTTAACTATATTAAAAATATAATATGTATTCATTTAATCTAACCTTCTTACCATCCAAGTAAAAAAAATGAAAAATGCATCACATTTGTTCGCGAGGTGGTTGTCTACCGTACACACGGATGACAATATTATTTTCTAACAGGTTGGTAGATAATAAGGTATATGTGGTAATATAATTAAAAAAAATATTAATATAATAAATATTATATATAAACATTAAACCATTATTATATCTATTTTTTGGGGTAGTGATGGAAAATGAATAACATTAGTTCACGAGGTGATAGACTTCCATACAAACAAAGGATGATTTCAGATCCCATTTGATGGAAGTGTAGATGGATATAAGTTATTAAATTAATATAATAAAATATGAGTATAAATTATATACTATTTTTATTATTTTATAATATTTTGAGAATATTTTACGAAGAAAGAAGAATACTTTAAACAAAAATAGAAATCTAAAAACATTTCCTCTTCATCAGACAACCCCTTTAAGTTTAACCTAAAACGTTCATAGATTGGATTTATGACCTCACAAAACACCCTTGTGGGGGGGGGACAATTAGGATTTTTTTTATTTTTTATTAAACAAATAGTATTGTATGAGTGAAGATAAAAGTAGAAGGCGTGTCCTTTTAGAAGTTAGGTGAGTGGTACACTTGCGATTTTTTAAAAGGAAAAGGTTTACCCAAGATTTTCACATGACAAAATGATCCATTATCAAACCTTAGATGTTATAATATATAAATATTTCTAGAAAATTTGTGTTTCAAGAGTTTCTAGGTCATAGTACCCTTTATATTTTTTGTTTACCCCCAAGTAAACCCGTTTTAACATTAGTTGTTGTAATTGATTTTTTCTATTTTTACTATTCATTAGGGAAAAATTTTAATTTAACCATATTTGAAAATATAAATTATACTGATTCAAAATATTCAATAATTTTTTCAAAATTATATTCTTATAAGTATGAAATTTTTATTTAAAAATAATCTCTAATAGGTAATGAAAAGCAGTTTTTCAAAGAGAAAATTTCCAAAAGGTAATGATGTTTTATATCAAAATTCAATATTAAATTTTTTCCAATGACTTAAATTACTTAAAAAATATATAATTTGACTAATTAAACAGTAAAATTCATATTAAAGTAAAATTAATCTTGTAAATTCCTTGAATAAAAATAATGTTTTTTTTAAAACCCCAATATTTTTCACTATTCAATAAAAATTTACCTTTTCAAAAAAACTCTCAAAATATCACTCCAAGATAATTTTGACATTATGATTTAAAAAATGAATATACTATGTTCAATTTCTTAAAAAAAAGCTAAAAAACTAATTTTTAAATAAGTGTTCAAAATACAATAAAAAAAAATTTTAGAAAAATAAATTTTTTAAGTATAAAATAATATTTATTATTATCTTTAGTTCCCACATAGATTCCACCATTAGGTGTATTTTCCATAAAACATTGAATAGGGGGGTTTTCTTAGTTTATATAACATTATTTTAAAAATCCATAATATCTACTGGTTGTTTACCACATTAGAGATCATGCTCTAGCGGTATCACCTCTGAGTTCAGTACATGTGATGGATCATGTATTTACTTCCTTAGGAGAGGTATGTGGAATACATCATGAACATATGAGAGGTTTAGTGGAAGTTACAAGGGATAATCTACCATATTTATATGATAAATTATTTCAAAGGGACTGATATACCTTGGTCTTAGCTTTCCTTTGTATCATAAGTATAATTTCATCTTATGGTTGTGCTTCAATAAATTTCCACATCACATATTACTCTAAGAGATGAATTCTTCATGTCTGAAACACTAATGGATAATAATATTCATAAAATAATAATAATTTATTACTTATATATCTAGTTATTAACAAAAAAAGTTCATCACAAGTTATAAATAAATCTTTATGTGGTGAAATAATATATTTTCACTAAAACCTCATCCAATGTTTAACTTATACTGTTCCATAAATGGTTAACCTTAAGACCATTAAAAAATAAAAAATATAAATAAATTCACTAAATTTTCTAAAATCAACTTAACATTAATCCTCCAAATATCATAAAGTAGCTCTTAATTTCATATACCAAATATGTGAATACATTGATAATATATTCTCCTAAAACATTGTAATATTATAATTTAACATAAGACAATAAATGCTTTCAAAAATTAAATCTTTCCTCTTAAAATCACAAAATAATAAATACATTCCATAAATCTAAAAAAGTTATAAACTACATCAATGATCACATAAAACACTTTCTCATCAAACCATTAATTAGTTCTGGGGTCATCGATACAATCTAATTTATCTATATCAATTAATTATTAATCCAAACAAAACACCATTTTCTCAACATCAGGAACATATTAATGGTTATATTAACTTAATCATATATTATCTATAAAATATCAACATTCTATTAAATATAGGAGCACGTTCTCCTATCTCTTAACTTTTTGGGTATCAATGTCCTATTAAATAATTTTTCAAGGTAATCAGTACCATTAAATAACTATTTAAAAACCATAATAAAAAACTTATATTGAACAATCCTTATATATTTTTTGGTTCATATTACATAATTCTTTAATTCTATTACACAGAAATTAAATTATTCCACTTCATTATTAAACCACTTAGAAAGATTCACCATTTTCCTCATTCATACGTCTTTCCTATAATAAGAAATATTAATCATTTCATAAAATTCATAATACAAAATTTAATCATCCCTCTAATGGTTAACATAGAAAAATACTATTTGAATGGCCCAAAAATTTCATATATCATTTGTGTAACTTTCATTGTAAGTAGTATAAATATTACTCATAATACCTTGATGACTATCTTGATGATATTTCCTATAGGACATTTATTTTCATAATTCTCATACTTTCCACATTTAGGTCATTAATTAGTTGATAATACCATAGGTTCGTCAATATTCCCATCTAGTGTGTTAACTAAACATTTCATTTTTCCTCAGTAATTACATGTTCTGTGCTATTCTTTCCAACACATGAAATTAATTCTTAATCCTTTTAGGCATTCCATTGAGTTATTATTTCCGCATTCCTGACATATTAAAACAAAATATTATTTCCTCTAGGGACTCCACCACCCGATGTCTTAATGAACTTTATCCTTCCTGTCTTTGGGGGTTTAATATTTTTTTGAGGTGTCAGTTGTTAATTATATATCCTGATAGCTAATTTAGAATAGTCATAATAAACTTCACTTTATACATCACCCATTTGGTTTCTCGTTAACACATTTTATATAACATTCAATCTTAACCCAGTTCAAAAGGGTTCCTTCCATTAACTGAAACCAAAAAACATATTTGAGCAACAATAATCATAGTGGGGAACCAGATTATCATAAAAATTGAATTATATGATCATGAAATAAGGAAAAATACTTTTTAATCTATGAAACATTAGGATCCACCTATATCATTCATGGTCATTATTTAAATCCTTCATGATGGTTAATAAATAGTTTTTGATTTTATAGAGAATATACCCGGGAAGTTTCAAAATATTTGTGCAGCAATGCCTTTTTTTACACCAGGTGAAATAGAGTCCATCTCAATGAATAATTTTTAGATTTATTACCCTAAGGTACCTATATTCCATAGACAAAACCACTTTTAGTATCCACATACTGATGAAATATTTTGGGAACCACTCACTCAATCCTTCATCAAAATTCTAAGACATTTTCTCGTACTTTGACTCATCCTTAGACTTTTACATAGACATATACCTTCACATATCTATAGAAATATCTCTATGTATATCAATTTATTTTTACCATACTATTTTCAAAATTTTATCTAAACATATCCTCTGATACCAACTATAAGGACCCAGGAATTTCATACATAAATATCAAATATTTTTTTGAAGAAAAATCAATACATTTAATAAACCCACGCCCAAGAACCATAATAGTTTTGTGTCTCTAAAGACTAAAACCACCGTATTCATATTTCATGAATGATATTCAACATATCCAACAAAAATATTCGAACATAGTACTCCTCTTAGTAATACCCTAAATAAACCATTCTTCAAAACCTGGGGAAAGAAACATAAGAAATTGTGAGCTCAATTTCATACTAAATAAAAACATAGTATATGTCAATATATGATCATATGAAATAATAAGATTATCATAAGGGTGTATGATCATGAACATAAATTACTAAATTCACACACAAAATTTCATAGATCATAAACATGATCCATGGAATAAAAATTTATCATTTCAGAAAGCATGGCCAATAAGAGTGAGAAATCATCATAAATAAATCATACACTATAAGCTCATGTAATAAATGTGTCACACCAGCATAAATATAGAAAACCATTTCATATATAAAGGTAAAATACAAATACCATCATCATAGTGGATCAGGAATTGTCACATGTTTTCCATTATGGATTAGGACGCACTGATTTCCCATAGTGGATCAGGACTCACCTATTTCCATTATCGGATCAATCCCTTCAGCTTTTTTCCCATTATTATCTAATGAGACATAAAGATTTACCCAATTAATAGGAGGGAGATATAGTTCCCACCCCTCTCATAATGTAACCCATTTTTTAGTGTTCTATAATATCATAAAACATTCAGTATATCATAACATTATAACCCATGTAAATAAAATCAGTTCCATATATATTTCATCAATTCACCATATCATAACCCACGAAAAACAAAAGAGTCTCATAAATATTTCATCAAAATAAATATTAACCATCCATAGAAATGAAAATGATGGTATCATTAAACATTATCTCAAGTAAAGATTAAGTAACATCAATGGATGTCATATTTGATTTAAAATGACATTGAAAGATCGCATTGAGTGTTTTATGTGGAAAATATCCTTTCAACATTTAAAATCACATTTTAAAACACAATATATTTTAAAAATACTCTTATTTGAAAATAACCAAGGAAATTCATAAAGGAATAATTAAAAATAATTTGAAACTTTTCTTAATTAAACTAACCATTCTATTTTGAAAATCCTTAAAAATTCATAAAAAATTTTGGAATTCATTTTCATTGAAAATAAACATTGAAACCTATAGATGAATATTTAAAAATCATTTAAATTATAACTTATGGAAAATAACCTTTCACTGAAAATCGAATTTTAAAACAAAAAATTCATATAATATTTTTGTAATACCTTTCTTGAAAATAATATTTGAAACTTATAAAATAATCATTTAAACATTGAGTGTCAATTATGGTGGAAAATAACATACATGTTAAAAGGAAGATCCATTTCACATTTTTTTGTTAAATCCAAACATGGCTTGTTTTGAAAATTACATGAATATTACATTTAAAAAAAATTCATAAAAACAAAATATGGTTAAAAATTAATTTGATCAATTAAATAGGAATATTAAAACATTTTTGAAAACTTTTACCAAAAACATGTATAAAAATAATAAATGGTTCTCGACTGTAGAGAGAAATAAAGATGTTTTTTATTAAATATATTATTTTGAGATCTTGGGTACACTGAGAGATTTAAAATAATATGAAACATGTATTATCATGAAATCACTTGATAAAAAGAAAATTTATGTGTTTATTGAGATATGGATTATAATACTTCATCATAAAAAAGCCTAAAAATAATCAATCCCTATAAATGATGAGATTATATCATAAACAATTAATACATTGGTAACATTGAATCGTAATCCAATGTAAATATAAAATTAAATAAAACTTAATATATAATGATAATAAATAACTTCATGATTTTAAATATTATAGGAGGTGTATATAAATATCAGAAAATAATATAGTTTCATAACACAACATTTGTCTCAAAGAAGGAAAATTCAGACAAAATCCCTTACCTTAAGTATATACTTCCATTATACTTTTTAGAACCTCTTATATAATAAAAGATTTATTATAAATATATTATAGAATAATTATTATATATTTCATGACTTATATTATTTACTTATAACCTTTTATTACCCATTTATTAATAATTCCATATCAAAGTCATGTTTTGGCAAATAACTCCTTTGATTTTCATGTATGTTGTGATTTGGTAATTTAGATCATATTACATTGATAATGTCATATAACATTAAAAATATCAACCATGATAAAATTTCATATATATTAATTATATATGTATTTTTCATAATCAATAAAAGTTCTAGATGGAAAATAAAATACGTCATTCATAAAGACAGTAGGTCATACATACGCATGATTATTGTTTCTATTTTCTCAAAGAAATAAAAGAAATAAGGGTAAATAATAAAGTACCATTAAAGAATACTTTTTATGTCATATATTCAACATATGTTTATATAAACATTCCTTTATTACCTTCTATGAAAAGATGAAGTTAATCATTAGTCACAATGCTTCACAAAGGGGTAGTCCATCGTACACAGAAAAAATGTTATGTATCCCATATATAATGGAATGTAAGGAAGTAAATGTGACATAATAATTTAAAAGGTATAATTTTATTAATAATCTCATATATATTCACTTAATCTATCCTTATTATCATCCATGTAAAAAAATGTAAAACACATCTCATCGATTCGTGAGGCGGTAGTTCGTTGTATACATGATTGACGTTATTGTTTTCAAAAGGGTTGGGAGGTAAGAATATAGATGAGGTATTTTAATTAAATATTCATAAAAATATCAAATATTTCATATATATTAAATAAACCAATAATTATATCCAACTGTGATATGTGGTGATGGGAAATAATAACATTAGTTCACAAGACAGTATTCCACTAGACACACGAATAATGATTTCATATCTCATTTGATTGAAGTGGATATTGATATTCCTTATGTAATTAAAATAATGAAATATATTTATATATGGGATATTGGTTTTATTATTTTAACATATTTTTTAACATGTTCTGAGTAGTTGTAAGAATTATTAAAACAAAACACTTAGCTAAAAATGTTACCTCTACTTTAGACAACCTCTTACGGTTTAACATAAAGCCTTCCTAGATTGGCCTTTTAATCTCATAAAAGACTCAATTATTTGTGCAGGGAAGTAATGAATAAATTTGTGGGGGTATTTCTAGAAACAATAGTTTTTTATGTGTAAATAATAGAAGAGAGGGGGTGGCATTTTAAAATTAAGGTGAGTGGAACACTTGTAATTTTTAGAAAGAAAAATGTTTACCTGTGATTCTCACATTCCAAAAGGCCATGAAATGGGAAAACATATAACCTTATAGAAGATAAGGTCCAAATATACACATAAAATGTGTTTTATACAAGTTTCTAATATATTTTACCCCTTATAATTTTAGGTTAACCCCTGGTAAACTCATTTTAACATTAACCACGGTTATAAATTTTTACTATTTTTACTATTCCTTATTGAAAAATTTTATTTTAACAATATTAGATAATATAAAATATGATTATTAAAAATATGGAATCTATTTTTATAAATTCCATTCAAATAATTAGAAAAAAATAATTTAATATTAGTCCCATAAATGTGATGAAAAAGTAGTTTCTCAAAGATAAATGTTTCAAAAGTTTTAAAAAATTATCAAAATTTAATTTTTAAGTTATTACAACTAAGTAAATTGGATTAATAAATATATAATTGAAATAAATATACTTCTAAAATAATATTAAAATATAATTTATGATGTACATTCCATAATTGAAAAGGTTGTTATTTAATAAATACTAGTATTTACACTATTCACTAAAATATTTATCTTTTTAGAAAATTATAAAAAACAATTCTATATACTTATTACTTTATAATTTAAAAAATGACTTTATTTTGTTCAAAAAACTATAAAATTAAAATAAAATGAAAATAATTTCACAAAATGAGACAAAACAACTTTTCCGAAAAAGAGAGTTTTTTAGTATAAAAATGGATTTTTTAATCTCTTGTTAATAAAATAAAAAATATGACTATTAAAAATTTTATTGAATATATAATATAAAAATTTTATTAAAATTATTCACTGAAATTTATTTTATTTTTCTTTTGATGTAAAATTCATTTTTACAGAGAAAATAATTTTTTTAAAAAGAATATTTACTTTCTAAATGTTATTATTTTAATTTTTAATTAATTGGTCACCAGAAAAATATTTTTATATAAATATTTGAACCATATTTTTTATTAATTTATTTTATACTATTATTACATGCCATTCTAATGAAAATGCGATAATTATCACATTTTGTAATAATATTTTAATATTATGTCATGTTTTGTTAGGACTCATTTTTGTATGTAACACAAGCTATCTAAGAAAATAAATTTATTTAAAATAATGAGTTCATAAAATCTTTGGAAATTACCAGAATTCATGGTATTATGGTTCCTGATAGATTTATAATGATTTATGAATTTCATTCCTAGCCTGGAATAGATCATAAGCATGAGTCATGGAACAAAACATTAACATTTTAGATAAAATGGACCATAATTTTAATAAATCATTATAAATTTATCAGGGACCATAATACCATGTCATAAAATTGTGAAATAATCATAATTATTGAGAACAATATATATTTAATGGTTAAATACCAATAAAAATCATAGTGGCTCAGTAATTATCACCAATTTTTTATCATATATTAGGATAAACCTATTTCTTATATTGGATCAAAACTCACCCATTTCCCAGAGTGGATCTAGCTCTTCGACATGTTTCCAATTTTTATATCATGATAAATAAATCTTTATACAATAAAATGGAGGGAGATATAGGTAAAAACCATATCATAATGAAAACCATATTTAAATTTCCCACAGTATCATAAAACATTCATCATATCATCACATCATAACTCATGTAAAGAAAACTGGTTTCATAAACATTTTATCAATTCACCATTGAATAACCCTTGAAAATTTAATGGGTTTCATAGAAATTTAATCAATATAAATATTAAACATATAAAGAAATAATAAGTATGGTATACTTAAAACTTATACCCATTAGATAATAAGTAACATCAAATGATGTCATTTTAGATGGAAAATGATTTTGAAAGTTCACTTGGAACATTTCTTGAGGAAAAAAACCATTCCACTTAAAAAAAACTTTTTAATATATATAACATATTCAAAATAATTTTAGTCAATAATAAACATGAAAAAATATAACATAAGCATTAAAAACAATTTAAAAGATTTCTTGAGGAAAATAAAATTTATATTTAGAAAATCACAAAAAAAATATTAAATATTTTGGAAATCATTTTCTTTGAAAATGAATTTTTAAACTTATAAAGGAATATTTAAAAATATTTTAAAACATTTCTTATGAAAAAAAAACATTCATTTAAAATCACTCTTTAAAAATATAAATCATAAAATATTTTATAAATATTTTACTTGAAAATAAACTTTGAAACTTATAATTGAATCTAAAACATTGAGCGGACATGATGGAGAGAAATGCCTTACATTTTAAAACAATGCTTCCTATCAAATTTTTTGTAAATGAAAAAATAGGGCATGTTTTGAAAATGATATGAATAATCCCCTAAAAAATTCTAAAATCAAACATTAATAATGACCTTAAATAACTTCATAAGAAAATTAAAACATTTTTTAAAACATTTTTAGAAAATATGGATATGGAAGAAACAATAGTTTTTGATAGAAGAGAGAAACAAATATGATTTTTCATAAAAAATAATTCATTTCAACACTATAGTACATAAATAGAAGAAAATGAAGAGAAACATATATTAAGAATAAATAAAGTGTAGAATAAAATTACAATTTTTCTTGAGAAATGGATCATAATATTTCATCATCGAAAGAAAAAACATAAATAATCCTAAAAAATAAAGAGATTGTATCATAATACTAATAATAATTTTCTAACATTGGATCATAATCCCCAAAAAATAATAAAATTAAAAAAATCATATGAATAATAAAATTCATAATAATAATTTTTATAGGGGATGTATATGCACCTAGTATAAGAAGATATGTACATAATGTGACATATGAACCAAATAAGGAAAATTTTACAAAAATACCTTACCTAAAGTAATTACTTATTTCATAAAAAATTTAAACTCATGTATAATAAATACAATTTTTTATACATATATTACAGAACTATACATTTTTATATCATTCCATGTATGATTTAATTATGGTCATATATTAATAATTCCATGTTAACATCAGGTTCGGGTAATAACTGCATTATTTTCATGTATGTTCTGATTTGTAATTTTTAGTCATATCACTTTGATCATGCTTATATTATATCCAAAATTTTAACCATGATATAAATATCATATATTTTCAGTATATGTATGTTCATCCTAATCTATACATGTTAGTGATATAAAATAAAATACATTGTTCATGGAAATGGTTGTCCATACGTATACATGAAGGTTGTCTCCATTTTCTCAACAGAATGAAAGAAATAATGGTAAATTATTTATTAAAATTTTATATTAATTTTAATGTCATATATATCATATATTTTTATTTGAAACTATCCTTATTACCTCCAATGTTATGCATACGTGAAAAATGAATCATTTCACTTTGTGACGTGGTATTCCTCTGAACACACGAATAACATTGTCTTACCCGCCATAGAATGGAAAATAAGAAAGAATATATGATAAAATACTTTGATAAATTTAACTATATTAAAAATATAATATGTATTCATTTAATCTAACCTTCTTACCATTCATGTAAAAAAATGAAAAATGCATCACTTCTGTTCGCGAGGTGGTAGTCTGTCGTACACACGGACGACAATATTATTTTCTAACAGGTTGGGAGATAAGAAGGTATATATGGTAATATAATTAAAAAAATATATTAATATAATAAATATTATATATAAACATTAAATGAATTATTATATCTATTTTTAGGGGAAGTGATAGAAAATGAATAACCTTAGTTCACGAGGGGATAGTCTTCCATATAAACAAAGGATGATTTCAGATCCCATTTTATGGAAGTGTAGATGGATATAAGTTATTAAATTAATATAATAACATCTGATTATATATTATATACTATTTTTATTATTTTATAATATTTTGAGAATATTTTACGAAGAAAGAAGAATACTTTAAACAAAAATAGAAATCTAAAAACATTTCCTCTTCATCAGACAACCCCTTTAAGTTTAACCTAAAACTTTCATATATTGGATTTATGAACCCCCAAAACACCCTTGTGGGGGGGAACAATTAAGAATTTTTTTTAAAATTTTATTAAACAAATATTATTGTAAGTGTGAAGATAAGAGTAGAAGGGGTGTCCTTTTAGAAGTGAGGTGAGTGGTATACTTGCGATTTTTTAAAAGAAAAAGGTTTACCCAAGATTTTCACATGAAAAAATGATCCATTGTCAATCCTTAGATGTTATAATATATAAATATTTCTAGAAAATTTGTGTTTTAAGAGTTTCTAGGTCATAGTAACTTTTATATTTTTTGTTTACCCCCAGGTAAACCCGTTTTAACATTTGTTGTGGTAATTGATTTTTTCTATTTTTATTATTCATTAGGGTAAAATTTTAATTTAACCATATTTTAAAATATAAATTATACTGATTCAAAATATTCAATCCTTTTTTCAAAATTATATTCTTATAATTAGTAAATGTTTATTTTAAAATAATCTTTAATAGGTAATGAAAAGCAGTTTTTCAAAGAAAAATTTTTCAAAAGGTAATGAAGTTTTATATCAAAATTCAATATTAAATTTATTCCAATGACTTAAATTACTTAAAAGATATATAATTTGACTAATTAAATTGTAAAATTCATATTAAAGTAAAATTAATCTTGTAAATTCCTTGAATGAAAATAATGTTTTATAGTAAAACCCCAATATTTTTCACTATTCACTAAAAATTTACCTTTTACAAAAAACTCTCAAAATATCAATCTAAGATAATTTTGTAATTATGATTTAAAAAATGAATATACTCTATTCAATTTCTTAAAAAATCTAAAAATTTAATTTTTAAATTCGTGTTCAAAATACAACAAAAAGAAATTTTAGAAAAATAAATTTTTTAAGTATAAAATAAAATTTATTATTATCTCTAGTTCCCACGTAGATTCCACAATTAGGTGTATTTCCCATAAAACATTGAATAGGGGGGGTTTCTTATTTTATAGAAAATTCTTTTAAAAATCCATAATATCTACTGGCTATTTACCACATTAAAGATCATGCTCTAGCGGTATTACCTCTGAGTTTAGTACATGTGATGGATCATGTATTTACTTCCTTAGGAGAGGTACATGGAATTCATCATGAACCTGTGAGAGGTTCAGTGGAAGTTACAAGGGATAAGCTACCATATTGATATGATAAATTATTTCAAAGTGACTGATATACCTTGGTCTTATCTTTCCTTTGTATCATAATTATAATTCCATCTTATGGTTGTGCTTCAATAAATTTCCACATCACGTATTACTCTAAGAGATGAATTCTTCATGTCTAAAACACTAATGGATAATAAGATTCATAAAATAATAATAATTTATTACTTATATATCTAGTTATTAACAAAAAAAGGTCATCACAAGTTATAAATAAATCTTCATATGGTGAAATAATAAATTTTCACTAAAACCTCATCGAATGTTTAACTTAAACCGTTCCATAAATGGTTAACCTTATAACCATTAAAAAATCAAAAATATAAATAAATTCACTAAATTTTCTAAAATCAACTTAACATTAGTCCTCCAAATATCATAAAGTAGCTCTTAATTTCATATACCAAATATGTGAATACATTTATAATATATTCTTCTAAAACATTGTAATATTATAATTTAACATAAAATAATAAATGCTTTCAAAAATTAACTCTTTCCTCTTAAAATCACAAACTACTAAATACATTCCATAAATCCCAAAAAGTTATAAACTACATCAATGATCGCATAAAACACTTTCTCATGAAACCATTAATTAGTTCTGGGGTCATCAATATAATCTAATTTATCTATATCAATCAATTATTAATCCAAACAAAACACCATTTTCTCAACATCAGGAACATATTAAGGGTTATATTAACTTAATCATATATTATCTATAAAATATCAACATTCTATTAAATATAGGAGCATGTTCTCCTATCTCTTAACTTTTTGGGTATCAACATTCTATTAAATAATTTTTTTAGGTAATCAGTACCATTAAATAATTATTTAAAAACCATAATAAAAAACTTATATAGAACAATCCTTATATATTTTTTGGTTCATATTACATAATTCTTTATTTCTATTACACAGAAATTAAATTATTCCACTTCATTATTAAACCATTTACTAAGATTCACCATTTTACTCATTAATACTTCTATCCTATAATAAGAAATATGAATCATTTCTTAAAATTCATAATAAAAAATTTAATCATCCCTCTAATGGTTAACATAAAAAAATACTATTTGAATGTCCAATACATTTCATATATCATTTGTGTAACCTTCATTGTCAGTAGTATAACTATTACTCATAATACCTTGATGACTATCTTGATGATATTTCCTATAGGACATAAATTTTCATAATTATCATACTTTCCACATTTAGGGCATTCATTAGTTGATAATACCATAGGTTGATCAATATTACCATCTAGTGTGTTAACTAAACATTTCATTTTTCCTCAGTAATTACTTGTTCAATGATATTATTTCCAACACATGAAATGTATTCTTAACTCTTTTAGGCATTCCATTGAGTTATTATTTCCACATTCCTGACATATTAAAACAAAATATTATTTCCTCTAGGGTCTCCACCACCCGATATCTTAATGAACTTTATCCTTCCGGTCTTTGGGGGGTATAATATTTTTTTGGGGTGTCAGTTGTTAATTATATATCCAGATAGATAATTTAGAATAATCATAATAACCTTCACTTTATACATCACCCATTTGGTTTCTCATTAACACATTTTATATAACATTCAATCTTAACCCAGTTCAATTGGGTTCCCTCCATTAACTAAAACCAAAAAACATATTTGAGCAACAATAATCATAGTGGGGAACCAGATAATCATAAAAATTAAATTATATGATCTTGAAATAACGAAACACACTTTTTAATATATGAAACATTAGGATCAACCTATATCATTCATGGTAATTATTTAAATCCTTCATGATGGTTCATAAATAGTTTTTGATTTTATAGAGCATATCCCCTGGAAGTTTCTAAATATTTTTGTAGCAAGGCCTTTTTTTACACCAGGTGAAATAGATTCTATCTCAATGAATAATTTTTAGATTTATTACCCCAAGGTACCTATATTCCATAGACACAACCACTTTTAGTATCCATATAGTGATGACATATTTTGGGAACCACTCACTCGATCCTTCATCAAAATTCTAAGACATTTTCTCATACTTTAACTCATCCTTAGACTTTTCCTTAGACATATACCTACACATATCTATAGAAATATCTCTATGGATATCAATTTATTTTTATCATACTAGTTTCAAAATTTTATCTAAA
Source organism: Viscum album (assembly GCA_963277665.1). Taxonomy (NCBI): domain Eukaryota; kingdom Viridiplantae; phylum Streptophyta; class Magnoliopsida; order Santalales; family Viscaceae; genus Viscum; species Viscum album. The sequence goes on along the minus strand of OY728127.1, from coordinate 65,331,610 downwards.
CATATCCTCTAATACCAACTATAAGGACCCAGGAATTTCACACATAAATATCAAATATTTTTTTGAAGAAAAATCAATACATTTAATAAACCCATGCCCAAGAACAATAATAGTTTTGTGTCTATGAAGACTAAAACCACCATATTCATATTTCATGAATGATATTCAACATATCCAACAAAAATTTTCAAACATAGTACTCCTCTTAGTAATACCCTAAATAAACACTTCTTCAAAACCTGGGGAAAGAAACATAATAAACTGTGAGCTCAATTTCACACTAAATAAAAACATAGTATATGTCAATATATGATCATATGAAATAATAAGATTATAATAAGGGTGTATGATCGTGAACATAAACTACTAACTTCGCACACAAAATTTCATAGATCATAAATATGATCCTGGAATAAAAATTTATCATTTCAGAAAGCACGGCCAATAAGAGTGAGAAATCTTCATAAAAAATCATACACTATAAGCTCATGTAATAAATGTGTCACACAAGAATAAATATAGAAAACAATTTCATAAATAAAGGTAAAATACTAATACCATCATCATAGTGGATCAGGAATTTTCACATGTTTCCCATTATGGATTAGGACGCACTGATTTCCCATAGTGGATCAAGACTCGCCTATTTCCATTATTGGATAAATCCCTTCAGCTTTTTTCCCATTATTATCTAATGAGACAAAGATTTACCCAATTAATAGGAGGGAGATATAGTTCACACCCCTCTCATAATGTAACCCATTTTTTACTGTTTTATAATATCATAAAACATTCAGTATATCATCACATCATAACCCATGTAAATAAAATCAGCTTCATATATATTTCATCAATTCACCATATTAGAACCCATGAAAAAGTAAAAGGGTCTCATAAATATTTCATCAAAATAAATATTAACCATCCATAGAAATATAAAGGATGGTATCATTCAATGTTATCTCAAGTAAAGATTAAGTAACATCAATGGATGTCATATTTGATGTAAAATGACATTAAAAGATCACATGGAGTGTTTTATGTGGAAAATATCCTTTCAACATTGAAAATCACATTTTAAAACACAATATATTTTAAAAATACTCTTATTTGAAAATAACCAAGAAAATTCATAAAGGAATATTTAAAAATAATTTAAAACTTTTCTTAATTAAACTAACCATTCTATTTTGAAAATCCTTAAAAATTCATAAAAAATGTTGGAATTCATTTTCATTGAAAATAAACATTGAAACCTATAGATGAATATTTAAAAATCATTTAAATTATTACTTATGGAAAATAACCTTTCACTGAAAATATCATTTTAAAAAAAATTCATATAACATATTTGGAATACCTTTCTTAAAAATAATATTTGAAACTTATAAAATAATCTTTAAAACATTGAGTGTCAATTATGGTGGAAAATAACATACATGTTAAAAGGAAGATCCATTTCACATTTTTTTGTTAAATCCAAACAAGACTTGTATTGAAAATTACAAGAATATTAATTTTAAAAAAAATTCTTAAAAAATAAAATATGGTTAAAAATTAATTTAATCAATTAAATAAGAATATGAAAACATTTTTGAAAACTTTTACCAAAAACATGTATTAAAATATAAAATGGTTCTCGACTGTAGAGAGAAATAAAGATGATTTTTATTAAATATATTATTTTGAGATCTTGGGTACACTGAGAGATTAAAAATAATATGAAACTTGTATTATCATGAAATCACTTGATAAAAAGAAAATTTTTGTGTTTATTGAGATATGGATTATAATAATTCATCATAAAAGGCCTAAAAATGATCAATCCTTATAAATGATGAGATTATATCATAAACCATTAGCACATTGGTAACATTGAATCGTAATCCAATGTAAATATAAAATTAAATAAAACTTAATATATAATTATAATAAATAACTTCATGATTTTAAATATCATAGGAGGTGTATATTAATATCAGAAAATAATACAGGTTCATAACATGACATTTGTCTCAAAGAAGGAAAATTCAGACAAAATCCCTTACCTTAAGTATAGACTTCCATCGTACATTTTAGAACATCTTATATAATAAAAGATTTATTATAAATATATTATAGAATAATTATTATATATTACATGACTTATATTATTTACTTATAACATTTTATTACCCATTTATTAATAATTCCGTATCAAAGTCATGTTTTGGGAAATAACTCCTTTGATTTTCATGTATGTTCTGATTTGGTAATTTAGATCATATTACATTGATAATTTTCTATAACATTAAAAATATCAACCATGATAAAATTTCATATATATTAAATATATATGTATTTTTCATAATCAATAAAAGTTCTAGATGGAAAATAAAATACATCATTCATAAAGACAACAGGTCATACATAGGCATGATTGTTGTTTCTATTTTCTCAAGGAAATAAATGAAATAAGGGTAAATAATAAAGTACCATTAGAGAGTAGTTTTTATGTCATATATTCAATATATGTTTATATAAACATTCCTTTATTACCTTCCACGAAAAGATGAAGTTAATAATTAGTCACAATGCTTCACAAAGGGGTAGTCCATCGTACACACAAAAAATGTTATGTATCCCATATAGAATGGAATGTAAGAAAGTATATGTGATATAATAATTTAAAAGGTATAATTTTATTAATAATCTCATATATATTCACTTAATCTATCCTTATTATAATCCATGTAAAAAAATGTAAAACATATCTCATCAATTCGTGAGGCGGTAGTTCGTTGTATACATGATTGGCATTATTGTTTTCAAAAGGGTTGGGAGGTAAGAATATAGATGAGGTATTTTAATTAAATATGCATAAAAATATCAAATATTTCATATATATACAATAAAACCATCATTATATCCAATTTTGATATGTGGTGATGGAAAATAATAACATCAGTTCGCAAGACAGTAGTCCACTATACACACGAATGATGATTTCATATCTCATTTGATTGAAGTGGATATTGATATTTGTTATGTAATTAAAATAATGAAATATATTTATATATGGGATATTGGTGTTATTATTTTAACATATTTTTTAAAATGTTTTAAGGAGTTTTAAGAATAAGTAAAACAAAACACATAGTTAAAAATGTTACCTCTTCTTTAGACAACCTCTTACGGTTTAAGCTAAAGCCTTCCTAGATTGGCCTTTTAATCTCATAAAAGACTCAATTATTTGTGCAGGGAAGTAAGGAATACATTTGTGGGGGTATTGTTAAAAATAATTTTTTTTAAGTGTGAATAAGAGAAGGGAGGGGGTGGCATTTTAAAATTGAGGTGAGTGGAACACTTGTAATTTTTAGAAAGAAAAATGTTTACATGTGATTATCACATGCCAAAAGGACATGAAATGGCAAAATATATAACCTTACAGAATATAAGGTCCAAATATACACATAAAATGTGTTTTAGAAAAGTTTCTAATTCATTTTACCCCTTATATATTTAGGTAAACCCATAGTAAACTCATTTTAACATTAACCACGGTTATAAGTTTTTACTATTTTTACTATTCCTTATCGTAAAATTTTAATTTAATCATATTAGATAGTATAAAATATGATTATTAAAAATATGGAATCGATTTTTATAAATTCCATTCAAATAATTAGAAAAAAATAATTTAATATTAGTCCCATAAATGTGATGAAAAAGTAGTTTCTCAAAGATAAATGTTTCAACAGTTTAAAAAAACTCTCAAAATTCAATTTTAAAGTTATTCCAACTATGTAAATTGGATTAATAAATATATAATTGAAATAAATATATTTCTAAAATAATATTAAAATAAAATTTATGATGTATATTCCTTAATTGAAAAGGTTGTTATTTAATAAAAACTAGTATTTACACTATTCACTAAAATATTTATCTTTTTAGAAAATTATAAAAAAAATCCTATATAATTATTACTTTGTAATTTAAAAAATGAATTTAATTTGTTCAAAAAACTATAAAATTAAAATAAAATGAAAATAATTTCACAAAATGAGACAAAAAAACTTTTCCGAAAAATAGAGTTTTTTAGTATAAAAATGGATTTTTTAATCTCTTGTTAATAAAATAAGAAATATGAATGTTAAAAATTTTATTGAATATATAATATATATATTTTATTAAAATTATTCACTGAAATTTATTTTATTTTTCTTTTCAGGTAAAATTCATTTTTGCAGAGAAAATAATTTTTTTAAAAAAATATTTACGTTCTAATTGTTATTATTTTAATTTTTAATTAATTGGTCACCAAAAAATATTTTTATATAAAATTTTGAACCATATTTTTTATTAATTTATTTTATACTATTTTTACATGTCATTCCAATGAAAATGTGATAATTATCACATTCAGTAATAATATTTTAATACTATGTCATGTTTTGTTAGGACTGAGTGTTGCATGTAACACAAGCTATCTAAGAAATTAAATTTATTTAAAATAATGAGTTCATAAAATCTTTAGAAATTACCAGAATTCATGGTATTATGGTCGCTGATAGATTTATAATGATTTATGAATTTTATTCCTAGCCTGGAATAGATCATAAACATGAGTCATGGCACAAAACATTAACATTTTAGATAAAATGGACAATAATTTTAATAAATCATTATAAATTTATCAGGGACCATAATACCATGTCATAAAATTGTGAAATAATCATAATTATTGAGAACAATATATATTTAATGGTTAAATACCAATAAAAATCATAGTTTCTCAGTAATTATCACCAATTTTTTATCATATATTAGGATAAACCTATTTCTTATATTGGATCAAAACTCACCCACGTCCGAGAGTGGATCTAGCTCTTAGACATGTTTCCAATTTTTATATCATCATAAATAAATCTTTATACAATAAAATGGAGAGATATATAGGTAAAAATCATATCATAATGAAAACCATATTTAAATTTCCCACAATATCATAAAACATTCATTATATCATCACATCATAACTCATGTAAAGAAAACAGGTTTCATAAACATTTTATCAATTCACCATTGGATAACCCTTGAAAATTTAATGGGTTTCATAGACATTTAATCAATATAAACATTAAACATATAAATAAATAATAATTATGGTATACTTAAAACTTATACCCATTAGATAATAAGTAATATCAAATGATGTCATTTTAGATGGAAAATGATTTTGAAAGTTCACATGGAACATTTCTTGAGGAAAAAAACCATTCCACTTAAAAAACACTTTTTAATAAATATAACATATTCAAAATAATTTTAGTCAATAATAAACTTGAAAAAATATAACATAATCATTAAAAATAATTTAAAATATTTATTGAGGAAAATAAACTTTATATTTAGAAAATTACAAAAAAATATTAAATATTTTAGAAATCATTTTCTTTGAAAATGAATTTTGAAACTTATAAATGAATATTTAAAAATCTTTTAAAACATTTCTTATGAAAAAAAACTTTCATTTAAAATCACTCTTTAAAAATATAAATTATAAAATATTTTATAAATATTTTACTTGAAAATAAACTTTGAAAATTATAATTGAATCTAAAACATTGAGTGGACATGATGGAGAGAAATGCCTTATATGTTAAAAAAATGATTCCTATCAAATTTTTTGTAAATGAAAAAATAGGCCATTTTTTTAAAAATGATATGAATAATCCCCTAAAAAATTCTAAAATCAAACAACAGTAATAATGACTTTAAATAACTTCATAGGAAAATTAAAACATTTTTAGAAAATATGGATATGGAAGAAAAAATGGTTTTTGATAGAAGAGAGAAACAAATATGATTTTTCATAAAAAATAATTCATTTCAACACTATAGTACATAAATAGAAGAAAATGAAGAGAAACATATATTATGAAGAAATAAAGTGTAGAATAAAATTCCAATTTTTCTTGAGAAATGGATCATAATATTTCATCATCGAAATAAAAAATGTAAATAATCCTAAAAAATAAAGAGATTGTATCATAAAACTATTAATAATTTGGTAACATTGGATCATAATCCCCAAAAAAGAATAAAATTAAAAAAATCAAGTGAATAATAAAATTCATAACAATAATTTTTAAAGGGGATGTATATGCACCTCGTATAAGAAGATATGTACATAATGTGACATATGAACCAAATAATGAAAATTTTACAAAAATACCCTACCTAAAGTAACTACCTATTTCATAAAAATTTGAAACTCATGTATAATAAATATAATTTTTTATACATATATTACAGAACTATACATTTTTATATCATTCCATGTATGATTTACTTATGGTCATATATTAATAATTCCATGATAACATCAGGTTTGGGTAATAACTGCATTATTTTCATGTATGTTCTTATTTGGAATTTTTAGTCATATCACTTTGATCATGCTTATATTATATCCAAAATTTTAACCATGATATAAATATCATATATTTTCAGTATATGTATGTTCATCCTAATCTATACAAGTTAGTGATATAAAATAAAATATATTATTCATGGAAATGGTTGTCCATATGTACACATGAAGGTTGTCTCCATTTTCTCAACAGAATGAAAGAAATAAGGGTAAATTATTTATTAAAATTTTATATTAATTTTAATGTCATATATATCGTATATTTTTATTTGAAACTATCCTTATTACCTCCAATGTTATGCATACGTGAAAAATGAATCATTTCACTTTGTGACGTGGTAGTCCTCTGAACACATGAATAACATTGTCTTACCCACCATAGAATGGAAAATAAGAAAGAATATATGATAAAATACTTTGATAAATTTAACTATATTGAAAATATAATATGTATTAATTTAATCTAACCTTCTTACCATCCATGTAAAAAAATGAAAAATGCATCACATCTGTTCGTGAGGTGGTAGTCTGTCGTACACACGGACAACAATATTATTTTCTAACTGGTTGAGAGATTAGAAGGTATATATGGTAATATAATTAAAAAAATTATTAATATAATAAATATTATATATAAACATTAAATCCATTATTATAACTATTTTTCGGGGCAGTGATGGAGAATGAATAACATTAGTTCACGAGGTGATAGTATTCCATAAAAACAAAGGATGATTTTAGATCCCATTTGATAGAAGTGTAGGTGGATATAAGTTATTAAATTAATTTAATAACATCTGAGTATATATTATATACTATTTTTATTATTTTATAATATTTTGAGAATATATTATGGAGAAAGAAGAATACTTTAAACAAAAATAGAAATCTAAAAACGTTTCCTCTTCATCAGACAACCCCTTTAAGTTTAACCTAAAACTTTCATATATTGGATTTATGACCTCACAAAACACCCTTGTGGGGGGGAACAATAAATTTTTTTTTTAATTTTTATTAAAAAAATATTATTGTAAGTGTGAAGATAAAAGTAGATGGGGTGTCCTTTTAGAAGAGAGGTGAGTGGTATACTTGCGATTTTTTAAAAGAAAAAGGTTTACCCAAGATTTTCACATGACAAAATGATCCATTGTCAATCCTTAGATGTTATAATATATAAATATTTCTAGAAAATTTGTGTTTGAAGAGTTTCTAGGTCATAGTACCCTTTATATTTTTTGTTTACCCCCAGGTAAACCCGTTTTAACATTAGTTGTGGTAATTAATTTTTTCTATTTTTACTATTCACTATGGTAAAATTTTAATTTAACCATGTTTGAAAATATAAATTATACTGATTCAAAATATTCAATCCATTTTTCAAAATTATATTCTTATAAGTAGAAAATTTTCATTTAAAAATAATCTCTAATAGGTAATGAAAAACAGTTTTTCAAAGAGAAAATTTTCAAAAGGTAATGAAGTTTTATATCAAAATTCAATATTAAATTTATTCCAATGACTTAAATTACCTAAAAGATATAAAATTTGACTAATTAAACTATAAAATTAATATTAAAGTAAAATTAATCTTGTAAATTCCTTGAATGAAAATAATGTTTTTTAGTAAAACCCCAATATTTTTCACTATTCACTAAAAATTTACCTTTTCAAAAAAAACTCTCAAAATATCACTCCAAGATAATTTTGACATTATGATTTAAAAAGTGAATATACTCTATTAAATTTCTTTAAAAAATTCTAAAAAAATAATTTTTAAATAACTGTTCAAAATAAAACAAAAAATTTTTTTAGAAAAATAAATTTTTTAAGTATAAAATAATATATATTATTTTCTCTAGTTCCCACGTAGATTCTGCCATTAGGTGTATTTTCCATTAAACATTGAATATGGGATTTTTCTTATTTTATAGAACATTATTTTAAAAATGCATAATATCTACTGGTTGTTTACCACATTAGAGATCATGCTCTAGCGGTATGACCTCTGAGTTCAGTACATGTGATGGATCATGTATTTACTTCCTTAGGAGAGGTACATGGAATACATCATGAACCTCTGAGAGGTTCAGTGTATGTTACAAGGGATAAGCTACCATATTGATATGATAAATTATTTCAAAGGTACTGATATACCTTGGTCTTAGATTTCCTTTGTATCATAAGTATAATTTCATCTTATGGTTGCGCTTTAATAAATTTCCACATCATGTATTACTATAAGAGATGAATTATTCATGTCTGAAACACTAATGGATAATATGATTCATAAAATAATAATAATTTATTACTTATATATCTAGTTATAAACAAAAAAAAAGTTCATCACATGTTATAAATAAATCTTCATATGGTGAAATAATACATTTTCACTAAAACCTTATCCAATGTTTAACTTATACCTACCATAAATGGTTAACCTTACAACCATTAAAAAATAAAAAATATAAATAAATTCACTAAATTTTCTAAAATCAACTTAACATTAGTCCTCCAAATATCATAAAGTAGCTCTTAATTTCATATACCAAATATGTTAATACATTGATAATATATTCTCCTAAAACATTATAATATTATAATTTAACATAAAACTATAAATTCTTTCAAGAATTAACTCTTTCCCCTTAAAATCACAAACTACTAAATACATTCCAAAAATCCAAAAAAGTTATAAACTACATTAATGATTGCATAAAACACTTTCTCATCAAACCATTAATTAGTTCTGGGGTCATCAATATAATCTAATTTATCTATATCAATCAACTATTAATCCAAACAAAACACCATTTTCCTAACATTAGGAACATATTAAGGGTTATATTAACATAATCATATATTATATATAAAATATCAACATTCTATTAAATATAGGAGCACGTTCTCCTATCTCCTAACTTTTTGGGTATCAACGTTCTGTTAAATAATTTTTCTAGGTAATAAGTACTATTAAATAATTATTTAAAAACCATAATAAAAAACTTATATAGAACAATCCTTATATATTTTGTGGTTCATATTACATAATTATTTAATTGTATTATAGAGAAATTCAATTATTCCACTTCATTATTAAACCATTTACTAAGATTCACAAATTTACTCATTAATACGTCTTTCCTATAATAAGAAATATGAATCATTTCCTAAAATTCATAATACAAAATTTAATCATCCCTCTAATGGTTAACATAAAAAATACTATTTGAATGGCCCATACATTACATATGTCATTTTTGGAACCTTCATTGTTAGTAGTATAACTATTACTCATAATACCTTGATGACTATCTTGATGATATTTCCTATAGGAAATTGATTTTCATATTTCCCATACTTTCCACATTTAGGACATTCATTAGTTGATAATACCATAGGTTGATCAATATTCCCATCTAGTGTGTTAACTAAACATTTCATTTTTCCTCAGCAATTACTTGTTCTATGATATTCTTTCCAACACATGAAACGTATTCTTAATCATTTTAGGAATTCCATTGAGTTATTATTTCCACATTCCTGACATATTAAAACAAAATATTATTTCCTCTAGGGTCTCCACCACCGGATATCTTAATGAACTTTATCCTTCCTGTCTTTGGGGGTTTAATATTTTTTTGAGGTGTCAGTTGTTAATTATATATCCTAATAGCTAATTTAGAATAATCATAATAACCTTCACTTTAGACATCACCCATTTGGTTTCTCATTAACACATTTTATATAACATTCAATCTTAACCCAGTTCAATAGGGTTCCCTCCATTAAATAAAACCAAAAAACATATTTGAGCAACAATAATAATAGTGGGGAACCAGATAATCATAAAAATTCAATTATATGATCTTGAAATAAGGAATCATACTTTTTAATCTATGAAAAATTAGGATCAACCTATATCATTCATGGTCATTATTTAAATCCTTCATGATGGTTCATAAATAGTTTTTGATTTTATAGAGAATATCCCTTGGAAGTTTCAAAATATTTGTGTAGCAAGGACTTTTTTTTACACTAGGTGAAATAGAGTCTATCTCAATGAATAATTTTTAGATTTATTACCCCAAGGTACCTATATTCCATAGAAACAACCAATTTTAGTATCCATATAGTGATGAAATATTTTGGGAACCACTCACTCAATCCTTCATCAAAATTCTAAGACATTTTCTTGTACTTTGACTCATCCTTAGACTTTTCCTTAGACATATACCTACACATATCTATAGAAATATCTCTATGGATATCAATTTATTTTTATAATACTAGTTTCAAAATTTTATCTAAACATACCCTCTGATACCAACTATAAGGAACCCGGAATTTATTATATAAATATCAAATATTTTTTTTGAAGAAAAATCAATACATTTAATAAACCCATGCCCAAGAATCATAATATTTTTGTGTCTCTGAAGACTAAAACCACCATATTCATATTTCATGAATTATATTCAACATATCCAAAAAAAATATTCAAACATAGTACTCCTCTAAGTAATACCCTAAATAAACCCTTCTTCGAAACCTGGGGAAAGAAACATAATAAATTGTGAGATCAATTTCATACTAAATAAAAACATATTACATGTCAATATATGATCATATGAAATAATAAGATTATCATAAGGGTGTATGATCATGAACATAAATTACCAACTTCAGACACAAAATTTCATAGATCATAAACATGATCCATGGAATAAAAATTTATCATTTCAGGAAGCATGGCAAATAAGAGTGAGAAATCGTCATAAATAAATCATACACTATACGATCATGTAATAAATGTGTCACAACAACATAAATATAGAAAACCATTTCATATATAAAAGTAAAATACCAATACCATCATCATAGTGGATCAGGAATTGTCACATGTTTCCCATTATGGATTAGGACGCACTGATTTCCCATAGTGGATCAGGACTCACCTATTTCCATTATTGGATCAATCCCTTATACTTTTTTCACATTATTATCTAATGAGACATAAAGATTTACCCAATTAATAAGAGGGAGATATAGTTCCCACCCCTCTCATAATATAACACATTTTTTAGTGTTCTATAATATCATAAAACATTCATTATATCATCACTTCATAACCCATGTAAATAAAAGCAGTTTCATATATATTTCATCAATTCACCATATCATAACCCATGAAAAACAAAAGGGTCTCATAAATATTTCATAAAAATAAATATTAACCATCCATAGAAATAAAAAGGATGGTGTCATTCAATATTATCTCAAGTAAAGATTATGTAACATCAATGGATGTAATATTTGATGTAAAATGACATTAAAAGATCACATGGAGTGTTTTATGTGGAAAATATCCTTTAAACATTTAAAATCACATTTTAAAACACAATATATTTTAAAAATACTCTTATTTGAAAATAACCAAGAAAATTCATAAAGGAATAATTAAAAATAATTTAAAACTTTTCTTAATTAAACTAACCATTATATTTTGAAAATCCTTAAAAATTCATAAAAAATGTTGGAATTAATTTTCATTGAAAATAAACATTGAAACCTATAGATGAATATTTAAAAATCATTTAAATTATTACTTATGGAAAATAACTTTTCACTGAAAATCACAGTTTAAAACAAAAAATTCATATAACATTTTTGGAATACCTTTCTTGAAAATAATATTTGAAACATAGAAAATAATCTTTAAAACATTGATTGTCAATTATGGTGGAAAATAACATACATGTTAAAAGATCCATTTCACATTTTTTTGTTAAATCCAAACAAGACTTGTTTTGAAAATTACATGAATATTACTTTTAAAAAAATCATAAAAAATAAAATATGGTTAAAAATTAATTTGATCAATTAAATAGGAATATTAAAACATTTTTGAAAACTTTTACCAAAAACATGTATAAAAATAAAAAATGGCTCTTGACTGTATAGAGAAATAAAGATGATTTTTGTTAAATATATTATTTTGAGATCTTGGGTACACTAAGAGATTTAAAATAATATAAAACATGTATTATCATGAAATCACTTGATAAAAAGAAAATTTATGTGTTTATTGAGATATGGATTATAATACTTCATCATAAAAATCATAAAAATAATCAATCCCTATAAATGATGAGATTATATCATAAACCATTAGCACATTGGTAACATTGAATCGTAATCCAATGTAAATATAAAACTAAATAAAACATAATATATAATAATAATAAATAACTTCATGGTTTTAAATATCATAGGAGGTGTATATAAATATCAGAAAATAATATAGGTTCATAACACGACATTTGTCTCAAAGAAGGAAAATTCAGACAAAATCCCTTACCTTATGTATAGACTTCCTTTGTACTTTTTAGAACCTCTTATATAATAAAATATTTATTATAAATATATTATAGAATAATATTTATATATTTAATGCCTTATATTATTTAATTATAACCTTTCATTACCCATTTATTAATAATTCCATATCAAAGTCATGTTTTGGAAAATAACTCCTTTGATTTTCATGTATGTTGTGATTTGGTAATTTAGATCATATTACATTGATAATGTTCTATAACATTAAAAATATCAACCATGATAAAATGTCATATATATTAATTATATATGTATTTTTCATAATCAATAAAAGTTCTAGATGGAAAATGAAATACATCATTCATAAAGACCGCAGGTCATACATACGCATGATTGTTGTTTCTATTTTCTCAAGGAAATAAAAGAAATAAGGGTAAATAATAAAGTACCATTAGAGAATACTTATTATTTCATATATTCAACATATATTTATATAAACATTCCTTTATTACCTTCCATGAAAAGATGAAGTTAATAATTATTCACAATGCTTCACAAAGGGGTAGTCCATCGTACACACAAAAAATGTTATGTATCCCATATAGAATGGAATGTAAGAAAGTATATGTGATATAATAATTTAAAAGGTATAATTTTATTAATAATCTCATATATATTCACTTAATCTATCCTTATTATCATCCATGTAAAAAATGTAAAACACATATCATCGATTCGTGAGGCGGTAGTTCGTTGTATGCATGATTGACATTATTGTTTTCAAAAGGGTTGGGAGGTAAGAAGATTGATGAGGTATTTTAATTCCATATGCATAAAAATATCAAATATTTCATATATGTAAAATAAACCCATCATTATATCCAACTGTGATATGTGGTGATGGAAAATAATAACATTAGTTCGCAAGATAGTAGTCCACTATACACACGAATAATGATTTCATATCTCATTTGATTGAAGTGGATATTGATATTCGTTATGTAATTAAAATAATGAAATATATTTATATATGGTATATTGGTGTTATTATTATAACATATTTTTTAACATGTTTTAAGGAGTTGAAAGAATAAGTAAAACAAAACACATAGTTAAAAATGTTACCTCTTCTTTAGACAACCTCTTACGATTTAACCTAAAGCCTTCCTAGACTGGCCTATTAATCTAATAAAAGACTCAATTATTTGTATAGGGAAGTAAGGAATACTTTTGTGAGGTTATTGTTAGAAACAATTGTTTTTTATGTGTGAATAACATAATAGAGGGGGTGGCATTTTAAAATTGATGTGTGTGGAACACTTGTAATTTTTAGAAAGAAAAAGTTTTACTTGTGATTCTCACATGCCAAAAGGCCATGAAATGGAAAAATATATAACCTTATAGAAGATAAGGTCCAAATATACACATAAAATGTGTTTTAGACAAGTTTCTAATTAATTTTACCCCTTATATTTTTAGGTTAACACATAGTAAACTCATTTTAACATTAACCACGGTTATAAATTTTTACTATTTTTACTATTCCTTATTGTAAAATTTTAATTTAACCATATTAGATAATAAAAAATATGATTATTAAAAATATGGAATCTACTTTTATAAATTCTATTCAAATAATTATAATAAAAAAAATTAATATATGTCCCATAAATGTGATGAAAAAGTAGTTTCTCAAAGATAAATGTTTCAAAAGTTCAAAAAAATTATCAAAATTCAATTTTAAAGTTATTCCAACTAAGTAAATTGGATTAATAAATATATAATTGAAATAAATATACTTCTAAAATAATATTAATATAAAATTTATCATGTACATTCCTTAATTGAAAAGGTTGTTATTTAATAAAAACTAGTATTTACACTATTCACTAAAATATTTATCTTTTTATAAAATTATAAAAAAACAATCATATATACTTATTAATTTATAATTTAAAAAATGAATTTAATTTGTTCAAAAAACTATAAAATTAATATAAAATGAAAATAATTTCACAAAATGAGACAAAACAATTTTTCTGAAAAAGAGAGTTTTTTAGTATAAAAATGGATTTTTTAATCTCATGTTAATAAAATAAAAAATATGAATGTTAAAATTTTTATTGAATATATAATATATAAATTTTATTAAAATTATTCACTGAATATTATTTTATTTTTCTTTTGAGGTAAAATTCATTTGTGCAGGGAAAATAATTTTTTTAAAAAAAATAATTACTTTCTAATTGTTATTATATTAATTTTTAATTAATTGGTCACCAAAAAAATATTTTATATAAATTTTTGAACCATATTTTTTATTAATTTATTTTATACTATTCTTATATGCCATTCCAATGAAAATGCGATAATTATCACATTAAGTAATAATATTTTAATAGTATGTCTTGTTTTCTTAAGACTCAGTGTTGCATGTAACACAAGCTATCTAAGAAATTAAATTTATTTAAAATAATGAGTTCATAAAATATTTGGACATTACCAGAATTCATTGACTCGTTATTTGGATCTCTAAGTAATTTTTTTTCATTCAAACTATAAAGGCATTGTTTTTATGGGGAAAGATATAATATATATACCGATCAAAAAATCTTGAAGTGTATATTAACATAAGATTATTTGGATATGAATACTAGAATATTTTTATAACTGAATAAATATTATGAAACCTCAATACACTAACTCCATGGAAAATAGAAAAAGGTAGGAGACACTCAGAGTTGGAAGGACTATGCTAGTTTTTTTATGATGAGGATTTAAAAGGATCCAATATTTATGGATTTTTAGAAGTAAGACCTTGGAATAATGTGTAAAGGGGAAATATAATATTATAATCATATGAATTGTTATTCAACCTTCTTTGTGAGGCTTAAATAGGTGCAGAAGGAGGATGTGGAACTGGAGAATAATATGAGAAATTTTCCAAAGTTCAACTACAATTTTGACTGAATGATAAGGTTTAAGAACAGAGTGTGTGTCTCTTCAATAAGAAATCTGAAGGAGTAGATATTGTATGAATCTCATAATTCATAATTACTTAGTTACCCTATAAGTTTGAATTTTTTTAAGTATCTAAAAGAATTTATATGGTGGGATGACATGAAAAGGTCTATTTTAGAGTTTTTATCACGATTTTTGGTATCTTAGTAAGTTAAGGCATGGAGATATAATTATAATGGGATATTACAACCATTACTCATACCAAAATGTAAATGGTAAAATTTTAACATGGATATTATCATCACACTCACCAACAAATATAAAGGGAATAATGTTATTTAGGTTATTAACATTATCCTTATGAATTCATCACATTTAATTGAAATAATAGAAGATTTATATCTTGATAAACTTTCAAGAATATACATCAAAAAAGTGTTAATATTTTAGGTAGAATCACATTCTATTTTATCTCATTGGGATTTGAGGAACAAAATGATGTGTTTGAGAAGTCATCTACTTGCATTGAATACATAGTTAAAAATCATCACTTCACATCATACATAGATAGATGTATAGTCTATGTGGAATAATCAAACACTTGAAGTTATTTTGGGAGAATTATATATAGATTTAAAAGGTTTTTGTAAGTAAAAATATTCTATAGTCTAGTTTTTCATTAAATAATAACATTCACTCATGGATTAATTTGTATCCTTATAAATCTCTCTATGGTAGGAAATGCAAAACTCCAATTTATTGGGATTAAGTATAAGAAAAAAATATCGGGACCTATGATAGGTGAGGAAATGATAAATAAGGATAGAGTTTTTCAACAACACATCAGGGAAGCTCATAGTCGATATAGAAGGTATGTTGAGAATCATCGGGGAGATCTATAGTTTGAATTTGGGGAAATATATTCTTATAAATATATTCTTTGGATAAGGTTATGATAATTTGAAATATGGGTGAGTTGAACCCTAGTTATATTCATCCCATTTAAAATCTTGATCGTAATGGGATTGTTGGTGATAACTTGGAGATTCTACAGAATATATCTCAATTCCAATATGTGTTCCATAGATCTCTCTTGAGGAATTATATACCTGATCATTCACATGTACTGAACTCAGAGGTCATACCACTAGAGAATGACCTCTTTTATGAGTAAAAAATGAAAGAGATTTTGGATCATAAAGAGAATCTATTTCAGAACAATACCACTCACCAACTCAATGTTTTCTAGAAAAACCATAAATTCGATGTAGCTATGTGGGAACCTGAAGATGTGATAAAGCATAAGTATCCTTAGTTTTTTATTGAAGTGATATAATTTAAATGGATGAATTACTATAATATGGTTATAATGAATCACCTTGAGATTGTATTGTGTATTTCTTTTCATTTAAATTTAATTTCTTTGATAATTATGTTTAAACGCAATATTGAGTTTTAATGAACTGCAATCCACTATAGAATTATTATTATTTAACATAACATTTATCACATGATAGCTTTACTGGTTGGTTTAAATACAAAAAATATTGAAAATTATAATATACATTCTTATAAAATTAATTCATTTGTTTTAAATTAGTTATAAATTGAAATAAAATCATTTGATGTTAAAAACATATGTTTTCTAAAAAGTAGTTTTTATGCTCACAATGTGTCTATATCTTAATAAATTAAATTAATCTATATTTATGAAGGATTTTAATTTAATGGGAATATAATATGTTCCATTATATAATTAAACATTCATAAAATAGTTTTTACATGGAAATAAATAATGTTAAACTATATTTTATGATTACGAATTTAGTTTTCTAAAAATAATTTTATTGCATTTTGGACATTATTTTATAAATAATTTTTTATTCATATAGATATTAAATCATGAAAAATTGATTAAATATTTTTTATAATAATAATTAATATTTTTTAATAATTACAACTTAATTTTTTTCAATATGAATATTAATCAAGGTAGATATTATTTACTATAGTAAAGTTAAAAGGGGTTAACAAGGGGTTAAATTAAGTGATAAGGGTTAAAATGACCTAAAACATCTCTAAATCCTATTTTATAATTGTATTTCAATTTATTATCATCTTTTCTCTGAACATGATAAAATTTGGAGATACATTCCCATAAAAGTGGCTTTATTATATTTTAATATACTAAATAATTACAAGTTTTCCACTCCCGTCACAAAAAAAAGGGTACCCCTATCCTCTATTATATACACTACATGATCCCTTTATATTGACCAAAAACTTCTAAAATCACTTATAAACATCCCTATACATTTCTTATAGGTACTTATCTTCTTAAAATACCAACCCAAGTGTACTTAAGAGGATATTCAGGGAGGTTTCTTAAAGAAGAGGTATATGTTCTTACTAAACAAATCATGTTTAATTCATCTTATACTTACTTAAAATATATTGTATTTAACCTAACATAATAAATATTTAATCACAAATAAAATGATATTTTATTTTCATTATGGTATAAAAAATTTTAACCAACTTTCCATAAAATGGGAAATGGATTTATCGTTTGTGCGTAAGTGTAAACTACCGCATCCACATAGTGATATAATTCATTTTTCATTATCATCATTCATAGTTGGTAATTAGAATGGATTTAACTTTTAAAAAATAAATTTATAGAATATTTTTTATTTTATTTTTATAATATATTTTCTACCTTATTACCTTCAATCCATTGGAAAATTATAATATCACTCAACCATATGTATGGACTACCACCTCCATGAATCGATGTGATCCATTATTAATTAATATTTAAAATGGAGGCTAATAAAGAGAGATTTAATAAATATATCTGATATTATTATATAATAATTATTCAGTAAAGTTGAATTAATGTTTTAATTTATTTCATTCCATCACTCAAAAATTCAAAATGCCACTCGTTCGTACATAGAGACTATTGTCACCGGGAAGTGATGTAATTAATTTTTCATGACCAATTTATATGAAAGGATATAAAATTGTATAGAATTAATAAATAATAATATTAATTCATGATTAATATTCAGTAGATGGTGAAATCATGACCAAGGTGTATATATGAGATCAATCAAACTGAAACATATATTGAAAACAGACCAATTTTCCCCCAAATATCCATTAAAGAGGTATTGTTAATTTATGTATAATTGGAAGTTATAAATAAATAGTATATTGAAATTTATGTAATAATAAGCTTCATGAATATATTTATAATAAATTTTTATTTTTAATACATGAGGTATAAACATGTTTGAAGCAGGATGATACTTGAGGTAAGAGGTTTATATCATAATCCCATTTCTTTTGAGGATTTTTTATGTTATATTTATATTTATGAAATTGAAAAGATCCATATCCTTTTAACCCAATGATTTTTTCTCTCATTTTTGTTTGTATAATTTTCTTAGAATAGTACCATTTTCCTCTATATATTACTTAAAATTACTAATTATTTTTTTAAGAAATACCAATGTTATATTTTCTTCGGTTGTGAATCTTTCTTCCATGTCCATATTTTCTTTCAAATGATTTATGTAAATTTTTTGTTATCATATATTAATTTATTAAACTCATTTTTACCCATATTTTACTTTCTATAAAATGGTATAAAAATTCTTCTTGTATTGTTCCAAAAAAGGTACTTTTTATTAATTGTGTTAATTGAAGATTTTCTTTAACGTATACCCTAGGAATCAATTTTCCCATCATTATAAATACTATTTTATTTTAAGATAACTTTAAAATTTTCAATGGTTATTTTAAAAGAAAATTATATTCCTAATATTCATTAAATTTATTTATTTTAATTTATTTATTTTAAAATAAAAATTGTATTTTCCTAAAGAAATACGTTATGGCCTTTTAACATTATTTTTGTATATGAAAACATATATTGATGTTACTTATGCTTCACAAGGAATATGATCCAATGATACCATCCTTATATTTCTTTTGATTTTTATTCATTAAATTAATTAAATATTAATGAAATATATATTATTTTCCATGGTTTTAGATATGATTAAATGATAAATTTTTTATAATCTTTAGAAATACATATGAATGAATTATGATTATCTAATAGTTGGGGTTTGTTATGTGCCTCCAATGAAAAGGTAAATATGTTATATATATCTCATGAGATAATAAAGAAAATCATGGAAATAATTTCGAATATTTATGTTCCCATTTTTTTGTGAGTATAATTACTCTATTAATGTTCATAACATTATGAATGTTCCCTATTTCAAATGTAGATGTTCACATGTGGATTAATGAGTATTATTTCTTCTAACTATGCTCACAATATTATTCATTGATAGGATTGTGAATGGGTTTGTTAAAATTTTATACATAATAATAATCACTACGAGCTATGCTCATAGGATTATGAGTGGACAATACTTTTAATAGTTATATTCATAAGATTGTGATTTCGAATTATTATGATCCCAAAAAGCTATATCATGACTCTTGGATAATGATTACTAATTTAACACTATTATTAATCATGATTTTCAGTATTCCATGATTTTTGAGTTTAAGATAAAATATTTTATAAGGATGAATTTTTTATGTTAATAAAATGAACATGGTTATGTTATCATACACTAATGATCATATTATTCTCTCTTATGATTGATATCTCCCACGTTTACACTTAATGAGCATCTGGCCTCAATATTTTAGGATTTTATTCTAGGGGTTTGGATAGAAGTTTCTAAGTTTGATATTTATATAAGGGAACTAATATGATAATAGTTATGGGGGAAATTGAAGATATTTTAACAAATAAGTTGACTATAAATCTATTCATCCAAGACACTAAACCTTTATTGTCCTCTGGTGTGTATAATTATGATATGTTTTGAATATGCATCTAAAATGATGTAATATTTCTATTTTCTATGATCAAGTCACCTCAATTATTATGTTGGTATATTGAATTTATCATTTATCTATAGACATGAAATGTGTGTGTAGGGATTTATTTATGTGTATGAAAAATCATGGGAGAGGGTGTAGTAAAACCTTATTACATTCCATGGAATTGTGTACTGTTTCCTTTAATGTTACTCCCTCCATATCCAATAGTGATTGTTGTTATTGTAATTATTGTTATTATTAGTGCTATATATTTACACAATAATAAATAAATACTTACAAGGTACTACAATATCAGTATCTATATTTATTTTTGTCTTAAATCACTTATCTCAGACTTTTGTACTCACCATCAAAGGATGTTTTAGTTATTTGTGGAAATTAGGATATAAAAACTTTAGGAATAACCCTATAGAAAAGTTTAAATATAGGAAAACTTCCTGGTATTTTGGTAAGTATTGAGTAAGTGGTTTATCAAAAAAATACATCCCTGTCTGGATACGAGCAGGTAGAGGTGGCTCTGGCACAGATGTACATAGGGGTAAAACCCGAAAACACTGCTTTGAGCTAGACTCGAACGGGAACTGGTGCACAATAATGGGCCTTTCTGCACTCTTGGTTACGACACTCCCTGGGGATATTTTTTGTTAATCACAAGCTTTTTATGAATCATTATGAAGGAATTATAGAGAAGTGTAATTGTCTAAGCATGAAGTCTTAGTTAAAATATTCATAAATGAAATAAGTTTCTCACTAAGGTTTTATTCTTTTAGCAAAATGGCGGGAAATAGGAGGAACTGTGCATATGGTGACGGCAATGCACCATGTGCTGATGGCCCTCCGATAGAAGCCGGAATGGAAACATTCATGCGAATGATGAACCAACTGAATCAAGTTATGAGTAATAACTTGAATCAAGCTGAGAGTCCGATCTCACCATGAAGGGAACAACATTTTGTTGAGTCCTTCATGCGTCAATGACCACCAACATTCAATGGATCTACTGACCCATTGGTTGTGGAACAATGGATAATCTCCATTGAAAAAATCTTTTCTGTACTTCATTGTTCGGAACAAGAAAAAGTCACCCTTGTTGTTTACCGCCTAGAGGGAGAAGATGATCAGTGGTGGTCACTGATCAAAAACACGAAGCCACGAGGAGAGATGGAAGCTATGTAGTGGGAAGAGTTCCAAGGAATATTCTTTAATAAGTATTTCCCTCGTTCCATTAGAACGCGAATAGAGAAAGTGTTTCTCGAGCTGAAGCATAAGGAGAACGAATCTGTCAGAAGCTATGAGATGAACTTCACCCGACTTTCACGATATACCTCTAGCTTTGTCATGGATCCAATTGGGAAGGTTGATAGATTTTTCGGTGGACTGAGACCTCATCTGTGGAAGAATCTAGCCAACCGAGACTAAGATAGCTATGAGGAGATCGTGCAGAGTGCAATGAAAGTCGAGCTAGAGTTTGGTGAGACACAGTGGTCTCATAAATCAAATGACAAGAAGAGATCATTGGATCCCAGTACAGGGAAGACTTTTGATCAAGGAAGAGGTGGAAAGCAAATGCAACTTACCACATGCAATAAATGTGGGAAGAATCATCCGGGGAACTGCTTGGTCGGAAGTGGCAAGTGCTAAAAGTGTGGAAGATAAGTTCATATTGCTCGGAATTGTCATAGTGAGGTGAAGCCTCAACTTCCCAATACTAACAATAGAGGAAAGATGGTTCTGGCCCTACCTGAAGTCAAATCCTTCAAGTGTGGACAGCTTGGGCACTTTGCTAATCACTGTCCAAATCTGAGGGTAGTGGAGGGGAATCACCATCAACCTCAGAAAAGGCCAAGGGAGAAAGGTCGTGCTTTTGATATCACAACAAATGAAATTGAAGTTCCGAACGACGTGGTAGCAGGTACTCTTGTTGTCCTCTCAAAACTAGCAAGTACTTTATTTGATTCTGGTTCTACGCATTCCTTTATTTCCTCTAAGTTTGAAAAGAATATAGAATCAATACCTGAACTGCTTAAGGTAGAATTATCAGTCAAGACTCCAAGTGGGATTATCCATGCATCAACAGTGTTTAGAGACTCTAGTGTTTACTTCAGTGAGCACAATCTTATCGCAAGTCTAGTAGTCATTCCCATGTGGGAATTTGACGTTATACTAGGGATGGACTGGCTCTCAAAGTATAATGCTAAGATCAAATTCAGAAGTAAGAAAATCTTAGTAGTCTTGAATGAACGACCTACTATTATCTTCCAAGGAGAGATATCTCAAATTGATCCCTATCTAGAAGAACCTCCTATAGCTTTCTTTATGGAGTTAATCGGTGATGATGAAGAAGGAAAAGGGAGTATACAAATAGTAGATTTTCCGATTGTTTAGGAATACAAGGATGTATTTCCTGAGGAGTTACCTGGACCTCCCCCAGAAAGAGAGGTAAAGTTCTCCATTGAACTCATACCTGGATCTCAACCGATTTCAAAGACCCCATATAGAATAGAAAATGTGGAGCTAGAAGAGTTAAAGAAACAACTCCAAGACTTGTTGTGGAAGGGGTTTATCCAACCGAGTGTGTCTCCTTGAGGAGCACCAGTTCTCTTTGTGATGAAGAAGGATGGATCAATGCGGCTATGCATTGATTATAGAGAACTGAACGGGATCACAGCGAAGAACAGATACCCTTTTCCAAGAATTGATGATTTATTTGACCAACTTCTTGGGGCTCAATTCTTCTCCAAGATTGACCTTCGATCTAGTTATCATCAACTGAGGGTGAAGAAGGAAGATATTCCAAAGACTGCCTTCCGATCAAGATATGGGCATTATGAGTTTACTGTTATACCCTTCGGCTTTACTAATACTCCTACTATTTTCATGGATTTGATGAATAGAGTCTTTAAAGACTACCTTGATAACTTTGTGGTAGTTTTTATTGATGATATTTTGATATATTCAAAAAGTCGTGAGGAGCATGACGATCATCTGAGGGTTATTTTGAAAATCTGTGGAAGGAGAGGCTCTTTGGAAAGTTCATCAAGTGTGAGTTTTGGTTACAACAAGTGGATTTCTTGGGTCACATCGTAACCAATGAAGGAATCTCGGTTGACCCTGCAAAGAGAATGGTTGTGGAGGAGTGGCCTCAACCCACAACAGTAACTGAGATTCGTAGTTTCCTTGGTTTATCAGGATATTATAGGAGGTTTGTGAAAAACTTTTCATGGCTTTCTAATCGGCCAACCAAGTTGACTCGAAAAGGGGTTAAGTTCATCTGGACAAAGGAATGTGAGGAAAGTTTCCAAGAGCTGAAGAAAAGATTGGTTACTGCACCTGTGTTAACACTACCCTCTATCAGAGAAGGATTCGTTATTTTTAGCGATGCATCTTAGAAAGGTCTTGGGTGCGTCCTCATGAAAAATGACAAGGTAATTGCTTATGCATCTCGACAGTTGAAGATTCATGAGTAGAATTATCCTACGCATGATCTAGATCTAGCGGCAGTTGTTTTTGCTCTAAAGATATGGAGGCACTATCTTTATGGGGAGAAATGTGATATATACAACGACCACCAAAGTTTAAAGTATATTTTCATGCATAAATAATTAAAGATGAGACAAAGGAGATCGTTGGAGCTTATTAAAGACTATGATTATTCAATTCATTATCACCCTTGAAGAGCAAACAAAGTCGTAGATGCGTTAAGCAGGAAAGATCTTGTTGTTCTGGCAACAATGAGGATCCTAGGAGATCCCTTGATTAAAGATCTATTAAAACTGGGTGTGGGAATTGTAAGGGAAGGGACATCATCAACCTTATCCCAAATTATTTCTTAACCTTCGTTACTAGAGAAGATCAAGAAGGCTCAAAAAGAAGATCCTTT
The DNA here is from genome assembly GCA_963277665.1 of Viscum album. Taxonomy (NCBI): domain Eukaryota; kingdom Viridiplantae; phylum Streptophyta; class Magnoliopsida; order Santalales; family Viscaceae; genus Viscum; species Viscum album. Next base: position 65,307,080 of record OY728127.1, on the reverse strand, counting down.
GCTACAGGAGAAGTTTGAGGTTGTAAAGGATGGGAAGTTCCCTGATTTCAATATTGATCAAGAAGGTGTATTAAAATTTCATACAAGACTATGTGTTCCATCTACTCCGGAGATAAAGAAAGAACTGATGGATGAATCTCATAGTTCTACTTTCTCTATACATCTGGGAAGCACTAAAATGTATAGAGACCTTTGTGATCATTATTGGTGGGATAACATGAAGAGGGAGATTGTTGTTTACATTACAAGGTGCCTGGTGTGTCAGCAAGTAAAGGCAGAACGACAACTTCCTAAGGGGGTATTACAACCGCTACCCACACTAGTATGGAAGTGGGATAATATCACTATGGACTTTGTAACTGGTCTCCCAAAAATATCCAAAGGAAACAATGCGATATGGGTGATTGTGGACCGTCTCACTAAGACCGCCCATTTTATCTCTATTTAGGAAGATTTCTCTCTGGATCAACTTGCCAAGATATACGTAAAGGAAGTGGTAAGGCTGCATGGGGTACCACTATCCATCGTGTCTGGTCGTGATCCAAGATTTAAATCAAAATTCTGGAGAAGTATTCAACATGCTATGAATACTGAATTGAATTTTAGTACGGCCTATCATCCTCAAACTGATGGCCAATCTGAAAAGACTATTCATACACTCGAAGACATGCTGAGATTATGCTCAATGGAATTTAAAGGTGGATGGGATCAACACCTCCCATTAGTTTAGTTCTCCTATAACTACAGCTTTCATTCGAGTATTCATATGGCACCCTATGAAGCTCTGTATGGAAAGCGATTTAGAACTCCTACTTGTTGGGATGAAACTGGTGAGAGAAAGCTTCTTGGGCCTAATCTTGTGCAAGATATGACAGAATAGGTCCATGCCATCCAACAACGCATAAAGGCTGCTCAGAGTCGGAAGAAGAGCTATACTGACAACCGTCGAAGGGACTTGGAGTTTGGTGTTGGCGACAGTCTTCCTTCGAATTTCTCCATGGAAGAGAGTCATGCGATTTGGGAAGAAAGGGAAGCTCAGCCCTAGGTACATTGGCCCCTATGAAATCCTTGATCACATAGGAGGAGTGGCCTATCGTCTAGCACTTCCACCAAACCTAGCTCAAGTTCACGATGTCTTCCATGTATCTCTCTTGAGGAAGTACATACCCGACCCTTCGCATGTACTGAACCCAGAGGTGGTACAATTGGAACATGACCTCTCTTATGAGCAGCATCCAGTGGAGATCTTAGACCGTAGAGACAAGATTCTGTTAAACAAGACTACCCACCTTGTGAAAGTGTTGTGGAGGAATCATAAATATGAATAAGCGACTTGGGAGCCTAAGGAAACAATGAAGCAAAAGTACCCACACCTTTTTGACTAGGCCTCAAGTATAAAATTCCGGGGAAGAAATTTCTTAAGGGGGGAAGAATGTAACGACCCAACTTTTTAAATATTATATTAACTTACTCTTAACAATTTAATAGAGATGTTAATGGTTAATGCAGAAAGAGGAGTCGATGGCTTCATCTACTAGACACGAACCTTATGAAGCCGACTTATCAGAGCTTGGGAAGGAGGTGGCATCTTTGGGCTTTGCTTTGGACAAAGCCCAAGCAGAACTCCAGCGTGTCAAGCGTGAAAGGAAACACCTGCAGGAGAAGTTCAAGTCAGTAGAGATTACTACTAGGGAAATTTTATCTGAGCCTCCCTCAGATTCTCTCACTATAGCACACCTTACACTTCGGTCATATTCTAGTGTTATAAGGGGCTATGTGATAAGACTGTAGCTTCTTTATATAATCCTTTGGGATTAATAAATTTAGTTTTCTTCCTTTAGTGATGTTTGTGAAATTTCAAATGTCCGGATAATTTTAGGATGTATTTTATTGATGAATTTTGGAAAAAAGAATATTTTAAAATATTTATGTAAACCTTAAATAATTAATTATGTGTAATGATTTTCAAAAAATGGTCTTCTGCAAAAGTGTTTAGTAAAGAATTTGGAGTCTAATAAGATCAACTTAATTTTTGATGAATAGTAAATTATGAATAGTGATTTTATGCTTAAGATTAGTAATGTGACCAAATGGATTAGTAATATCACTTAAATAAAGTTTTAATATAATTTAGACACCTTTATTACATAATGTGATTCAATAAAATGGTTAAATAACAGTTTAATAAATTATTAATCAAGTATTAGTTTTTTTAGGTGAATAGTTTTTTTTTATTTAAAAATTTAATTAAAAATATTTCGAAAATTATTTTTATAAAATGAACTTTATTTTTGAACTCAGACCATCGATATTATGTTATGGTAATTTTTTGGGATTTTTCTGAGAAAGATGAATTTTCAGTGAATAGTAAAAATGCAGTTTTAGGGTTTCGGTATGTTAAATGACATCATAACTATGTCATGATGATTTCATGAGATATTTTAAGGGATGGTCGACTAAAGGGGATGAATTATTGTGTGAGGTGTCCCAAGTGGCCAATACCATGGGCAAATACCATGGGAAAGCCCATGGTTTTTCCAAAACCACCAATGAGGTGTCCCTTGGCCATTAATGCATTGTCCCCTCACTTTCCCTATGAATATCAAGCCCTCCTCTCATCCATTCGACTCCAAAACCATCCTCAACGAAGTTCTGGTCTCCTTACCTCCCAAGGATTCCTCCCAATGTTCCCCCAATCCCTCAAGGTCCAAACCTTTGAGTTTGAAGAGTTACATTTTAAGGTAAGGGATCTGACCTCTCTCTTTCTTTTCAAGTAATCTCTTTTATGTCATTTCTTTTATGCTCCATGTTATTATGTTGCAGGATGTTCTTCTATATTCATCTTACTTCCCTTTTCATGTTCATATGATGAGATACCCTGTCTTTCTCCCATCAATTTGTTTTATGAATGTTTAAGTGGTGCCGTTAGGCTGTCGAATTTTTAAGGGATTCTTTCACCCTTCTTTTTTTTCGAAGTTCTACTTTCATGTCAAGTATTTAAAGTTCCTTTATAATTATTTTGGTGTATGATATCTATATCTATCATACTGAACTCTTATCTTCATATGATGAGGTACCCTATTTTATCTTTTCAATTCATTTTTGTTGAAGTTTAAGTGACGTCGTTAGACTGCCGAATTTTCATAAGAGAAATCTAATTTTTGTCTTCCTTCCAGGTTTTTCATTTCAAATGGTATGTCCTTAAAATTTCATTACCATGTTCATATATTCTTCATATTCGGTCCCTATACTGTTTTATGGGCCATTTATGATTGTTTGTCCCATGTCCCCTATCTTTTCAATGTTTTCTAAAAACTCGTAACATAGCCGTTATGCTGCAGAATTTCCGTCTCAAAATGTCGCTCTCTTTTTCTAAATCTCTTTTATTTTATTAAGTGAATACTCAAAGATATTTCTTATAAAGGGGTATTCAAATATATACCAAAATTTTCTATTTTAAATTCTGGGATTTACATACATGAGACCCACCATCCTTTTCTGTGGGTTTTAAAGTGACATAAAGATCATGTCTTTAAAGCAGTTTTAAAACGTTATGATTAGGAAACGAAACCCATTTCTTTTATGCTATATGGGTTGTTTATGAAATTATTGATGATGATATATGTGGATCACATAATAACAAAGACAAATTTAAGGGTGCACCCTGATAGTGCTCCAATGCATTGGTTAAATACTTAATCTCTAGAGATGACCATTTAGACTGATACCTTGGTGAATAACCTTGGTAATTTTTATTGACACCTTGGGGATGGACCTTGGTGAAACGGAAATGATTGTCTTTGTAAAATGGTGTATACACATCTTAAATTTATGAAAAATGTTATTTTTATTATGATATGACTCATTATTTCTTTCTCATGCCTTAAAGTTCTTTTCATGACCTTATTGAAGTATCTCAAGTTCCCATGTAAAATGTTTCTCTTGTTTCCCTTACTAGGCCTTCTGCTCACCCTTTATTTTGATGTATGTCCCCAGGTTATGAGATTCATTAATGAACCTAGGATGAACTTAAGCAGAAGCCTTTCAAGTGTTTAATAAGAATGTTTTATGTTGTTTTTATGTATTATGTTCCTGGTTTCCAAGACACTAAACATTAAAGATCCTCAGTTTTGTGTAATGTAATGAATGTTTATGTTATAAAAAGGCGGGATTCTACACTATTTCTACTTGAAGAACTTTGGTGAATAACCTTAATTCCCTACTAAAATATATTGGTAATTTTATTTTCAGTCGGAATATTATCAACCTAAAAAAAATTATTACCACACCATTGAAAATAATCTTGAGGATTAGGAATGGTATTATATATGAGGGGACAAACCGTGATTAAAAATGTATTTTCATCAGTATTTTAAAAGACATAAGGTTTTATGCCTTGATTCAAGAAAAACTCTATGATAAATTCCCAAGGGGTTTCAGCATCATAAGAATTCCCAATGTGTCACTCATCATAATATGCCCTGTAAAACAAAGTTGGTCAGATGGATACCAACATCACCATCCCAAATTTAATTAAATTTATTCAAACCATATATTAGTGCAAATTGAGAATATAGATGTAGTTGTGTGTTTAGAATATATTACAACTTTTTTAAAGTACCCTTTAGAGAACTATTGGGGAACCTCATTGAATTTGAGATGGATCTTTTTATAGCCATACTTATGTTTAAGTATGACAAGAAGCATGGATGTATGTGTCTTTGAAACATTCTCTACAAAGGACTTTATGTAATTCCATAGAAATTTTAATCTGACTGGGTAGATTGTCTAAAATGTTTGGAGAAATTCCAATTATAAGTGACACGCACGTGCATAGAGTAAATTGAAATAGTTATTGTCTCTTAGGGCTAATTGTTGAGGAAGAATGTTTTCTTTATTCCTTTAAAATATTTTATAACTTTATATATGTTCACATCCCAATCATTAGAGGGGATTTTTACACCAACCTCTACAAATCTCTATTATAATCCTTTTTTAATGTTTTAAAAAATTAGAGGGTGCAGGATCCTCATCACTCACACTATAGTTGATTATTTTTATATTAAAACAAATATTGGAATATTATTCCAATAATATTGTGTATAAACATTTAAATATATATATATATTAGATATTTCATATAAAATTTTAGTATAAAACATTATTTTTTAATTATATTATATAAAATTTTAAAAATAAAATAATATATATATATATATAACATGTTTTTATTAATTATTACTATTATTATTATGGGTGTAGTCCACTAGTCTAGTTATATGAACCAAGTTCCCATGATACTGTAGATTTTCAAAGATTTATTGATTCCTTTTATTATCACTAAAAAACTGATAAATGAAAAAAATTTATAAGCACTAAAAAACACAGATAAATATAATTTTTCTCGGTACAAAAAAAATAACTGAAACAAACACCTTTGTAAATTTCTTATAATTAATAAAGCTAACCATTTACCAGAACTTTTAAAAAAAATTAATATAGTCATGTCTTTTATTAGGGATTTTTTGTGATGTTAAAGGTACCATGTATAATATATTTTATATAAATTTCTAAAAATGAACTAAAAAATTGAATATTAATAATAAAAAAGTAATTATAAATAATTTTTTTAATATATTATTAAAATATATAATCATATATATATTATAATTTATAATACTAATGATTAATGTTATTCAAACTCAACTAATAAAATTTTATATAGAAATATATATATTCATTTTAATACTATATGTATATATATAAGTATATATATTTTAAAGTAGTTTTAAAAGTTATAATTTAATTATAAAAAACAAAAATATAATGTTTTTTTAAAATAAAATAAATAATTAATTCAATGGTTATGTTTTAATATGAAAAAAGTATTGAAAATTATTTTGTGTTAAAATAAAATACAATAATAATATTTATTAATATATCAAGATGGAAGACGGAGGATGTTTGTGACTTTTGATCATGTTAATATCATAGTGATTGATTTGACGGTTGTTATATTCTGTGAATAACATTACCTCATTTTCATGATCTTGAATAAACCATTGTTTGATATGCGTTTTTCACTAATTGGAAAGCTTCAGAAGCTTGGAGGAATCTTCAAGGGAAAGAAGAACCTATGAAATTTATGTATATAAGACTTTGATCATTTGATTATTTTAGAGATTCAACTTTGGTTAGAGTCATAATGAAAGCTTCAATGAAACTTTGGGTAGATAATTAGGAGTTGTACTCCTAGATATTAGAGAAGTTTAAGTATTTATTCAATTCATGTCTCATTTTTCAAAAATGTGTAAATCCAAGATAACTAGAATACATGGAAGATTATGCTAATACAATCACAGGATTCACTGGTTGCATATATATCCCCATTGGGTGTGATTTATTTCACTATATATTTATTTATGATGACTTTTTTGAAAAATATTGTGGATTTGGGTCATTTTATCTTAATATAATCTCATTTTATATTTTTAAATGGTCATTAGATTTTGATCTGTTCTCTGTTGGGAATACCTATATACATATTTGGATTCAAATTTATTGTTTTTATTGGATTCTATAGAATCCAAAGATTCTATATGATATATATGATATAGTTGGTGACCTAATCCATATAGATAAAAGAAAAAAATTATTCAGGTATGGACATAGAGTGACCCACAATTTTCATACATAGATATTATATCTTATCAGATAAAAACTACTTACATAACATAACTATCCATGCCAATATTTTATGTGTATGGTACCTTTGGAAACATTGATTCACAAACTACAGGTTCATAATATATCTACATCATCTCCCACTTGGTTCTTCATAACTATAACTCTTCTAAGAAATATTACACCTCAAACCTTTCCTCATTACCTCGGGAAAGGAAACAAAATAATGGGTGAGTAGAGATGCTCAGTATGGGTAAAAAGGATATATCATGGTTCACTTAAACATAACATGAGAATAAGGGTATAAGAACATGAGAATAATATTTTAAATCCATATCAGGAATATTATAGATCATCATCTTGAATCATGGCATAAACTATGAAATTTCATAAGACATAAATCATATAAGAATAAAAGAAAATCATCCATGATATAATAACATTATAATAATACATAAACATTTGGAATACACAAAATCATAGAAAATAATTTTCATAGCAGTCAAGGTCTCTACAAAAACAATCACAGTTTATTGGATTCACTCCCCAAACCATAGTTGTAGTCAAGGTTTTCTCTCAAGACAATCATACTAGGGAAAAACCCTTTCTAAACTTGTTTCAACTACCATTCCAAACCTATTAATCTCAAGAGATATCAATATTTACCCAATAGATTTTAGAGATATATAATTTCATGCCTACCCATCATAAAATTAAAACCATATATATGGGTTACACAATATCATAAAAATAGTCAGCATATCAAAACCAATGATAAAGTAATGGGTTTCATAAACATTTCATTATAACATAAACAATAGAATAGAAACAGATTTAATAATTATCTTTTCAAAATAATCCTAAACCATCTATAGAATGAATAACGATGGTATAATTCGATCATATCCCAAAAAAAAATATTAGGAAACACAAAATTATTTCATCTTAAAAGTAAAATTTTTTAAAAGGATCAATTGGAACATTTTTTTATGAAAATACACTTTTCACTTTGAAAATAGTTATTTAAAATCTAAAAATTTCCCAAATGTCAAAGAAAATTTTTATTTGAAAAGAACCTTATAAACATATAAAGGCTGCTTCAAAGCATTGATCGATCTTGATAGAGGAAAACTATTTTCCTTTTGAATACATTAAAACATTCCCCTTTCAAATTTTCGATAAAAATTAAAAAGTACCTCATTCAAAAAAGGGCGATAAGATTCCTTTTTAAAAAAAAATTAAAAATAAATAAAATGATAAAAATGACAATAATTTTTTTTTAATAAAATGTAAATAATTCTTGAAATGTTTTTTTTGAAAACAACAGCATTGAAGAGAAATTATTTTCTATTGGAGATAGAAATAAAGTTTCTTTTCCTTAAAAAATTCATTTTGTATATCGAGTACATAAAGAGAGGAAAATGATATGAAAACATGAAATTTAAAGAAATAAATAGAGTATAATAAAATTTAAGGGATTCATGAGAGATATACCATAATATTTCATTAATAGTACTTAATCATACACAATATCAATTAAATAATGAGATTGTAACATAAACCCCTTACCTTAGGTCTGAATCCCTTCATATTTATTTGATAATCATGTATAATAAAAATTTATTTATTAAAAATCTATTATTAAATAATAATAATTTATATAAAACCATATATTATTTACTTTTAACCTTTAATCACACATTTAATAACAATTATTTATTAAAATCATTGTTCCCACTGATAACTACTTCATTTTAAATGTATGTTTTAGTCTGGAAGTTCTGGTCACTATAAATTGATCATAGTTCCATAAAATTCAGTATTTTAATCATGATATAAGTTTTATATATTCTATTTATATAAATTTATAGTCATCCGTAAAAGTATAAATAGAATAATTAATAACATTTTTCATAGAGACGGTAGTTAAACATAAGCATGAACATTGTTTTTAATTTTCAACACATGGAATGAAAGAAAATTAAATGATTATTAACATTTCTAAAATCATTATAATATCATATATCTTATATAATTTTTTCAAATCTATCCTTATTACAAATAATGTAAAGCTGAAATGAAAAAAAACATTACATTTCTTTGAGGAGGTGGTAGTCCACACGTATGCATGAACTATGTTATCATTTTACAATAGATTAGAAGGAAAGAAGGTAGATATGATATTCTCATTATGGAATCAAAATTTTTACATAAATATAATATAAAAAATTTTAATCAATCATAATACTCATCCATAAAATATAGTGATGAAAAATTATTTTTACACTACAAGGAGTCAGTATATTCTACATATGCATAAGCGATAACTTTATTTCCAATTTCACTACTATATTTTTTATTATTTGAAATGGATTATTCATGAAGGATTCCCATTTCAAAAAGTCATTTTTTGATAGGAGTCTATCGCAAAAACTTCATCACCGAAAACAGTATCGCAATTATAGTTTTTTTTGTGACGGTCCCTCGCAAAAATTAATTACTTTTGACAGAAGGAATATTCATTGCAAATAAGTGTGGTAATAGTTTTAAATAACCAACTGAGATAGTTCATTTTAATTAATTATTTACAATGGATTAGCAGTCCACCTCAAATAATAGTATTTCAAAAACAATATTAAAATAAAAAAAAGTTAAAATTAATGAAAATAAATTCGAATGTTTAAAAAAATATCATTAAAAATAATGAAAAAAAATACTAAAAAATTAAATTAATTAAAAAATAAATATACCTAAAAATAAGTAAAATATTTGAATTAGTTGAAAAACTAATAAAGATTAAAAATATTTTAAAATAATTAAAATAATTAAAAAACTAAATTTATTTGGAAATAATTATATAAATTAATATTAATTTAAAAAAGTTAAAATATTTAAAATTAATTATTAATTAACAAAGATTTAAAAATCATTAAAAAAATTAAAAACAAATTAAAAAAAATTATAAAAACAAAAACATATATTAAATTTGTACACCATTTCAAACATGATATGTTTGACATACCAAATTATAAAACAATTATAAATCTTCAGAAATCACAAATTTACATTAGGTAGAGGTAGATCACTTGAAGAACTTGGGGGGAGGATCATTCTAAGGTCCGGGTGTAACTCCATGTCGATGCCATGCACAGGTCGCTACATATACTCCAACATCATCTCATCTCTCAAACACTACTGCTCGCACTCCTCCTACCTCTCTTTCTACATCTACTTTATCATCTCATCCTGAGCTCTCAACCTCTTCCCATAAAGTACAGTGGATGATGGCATCAACGACCAATCTCCACAAGCTCCCTTCACACTCACTGATTCCATCTAATTTGTACCATAATAAGCTGTAGTTGTCGGTCGATAACCCATACCAATCACTTGACATTTCTCAACACATGGAAAAGTGGCCTATATCATGTCCTCCTCATCGATACCTGAATCACTAGTGACATATTTTTCTCTCTTGAATTGACTCTATTATTATTCATAAGTCATATTCTCATATGTTTCCTTTAGATATAATGACAAATTATAATAACAATATAATTAATATCCATGAAATTTTTTAAAAAATTACTAACCACAATATGGTGTTGTTAGTCAACTACAACTTCTCCTGTACAAGGATCAGTATGCAACTTCTTATACACTTCAAACATCATAATATATGGGTCAATAGTGGACTGTATAATATAAAAAACATGTTATAGTTAAATTATATATATATATATATTAAAAAATAATATCACTTATCATATGTCATCTATGTACGCCAAATATACAACTTCCAACACTATGTGTGGCCTCTTTCCTCTCCCGACTCTGACTACCTGATGATGGCCTCCTCCTCCAAAGATTCTCTCTTAGCCAGAATTAGAACAATCTATCTTATACTAGATCTGACATATAGTTGGGTTCATGGGATACACAAGACTCGTTGAAAACAGTAGAACAAACTTTATCCATAACTCTCTTTCTAAGGTTGTGTAGAAACTGATGAAAGCGCTCACATTTACAAATATTTCATGCCTCTTAGGTAGGACCTTTATAGATAATAAAAAATGGAGAAAATAAAGTCATCAAGATAATTGAAAAAAATATGTTAGTAATTAAATAAATTTTAAAATGTATATATTATTTAATGACGCATAATCCAGTGGTTGAACGTATAGTGATACACAGTGATGGGAACCAATTCCCATGATACCCATGGCTCAAAAAAATAATTTCTTAGAATCTCACCATCTTGACCAATAGATAAATAAGAAAAATTTTGAAAATAAAAAAAATAATCATAAAATTATTACCAAAATTAATACATAAAGTAAATATAAAATAAATATGGAAAAGAAATAAACATACCCTTATAAATGAGGATCAAAATCAAAAAATGGTCATCTCTATGGAACAAGATCCGAAATAATCGATAGAGTAAGACTACGCCCACTCTTAATAGGAATCAGCCTAAGCCTCAGCTGAGTTGGGCTCATCATCTGAAAGTATGGAATTAGTGATAGAATGAAATAGATCATCATGATCATCTCCATCCATCTAAAAAAATTCTTAAAAGTAAAAAATCATTAATTTATATATAAAATTTAAAAAACTAATAAATTATATAATATAATAATATTTCCATTAACAAATTGTTAATACAAATATCCAATATAAAAAACTTATAAATAATAGAATATAATAGATTCCTATAACTAAAGACCTGAATATAATACATCAATCATCATCTTCTTCATAATTTTCATTGAGGTCAATGTCTTCATCCTCATTTTCAGCAACGTCAACTTCTATATGACTTTCAGTTTCATCATCCCTTATTACTTTATCAGTATTATCTATATCATTATCCCTTAACTATAGGGTTTCATCATCGATATTTATATCTCTTGGGTAAGAGATATATTTTGGGGATGTTTATTGACAAATTTCAATATTTTTCACTTCCATGGAATCATTATTTTTTGTAAATTGATCATCATGTGATTTAATTTTTATCAAACTCCACCAAACCTTCAAATCTCTCGAAAGAGAATAGTAATTTTCATAAAAAACATGATGTTATTGATGTTCCAACATAAATGGTTTATTTAACTAATGAATACTATTATATTTAATGTTAACAACTCCATGTCATGGATGAACTCACAACCCTCAATCAGTATAAAACCAATGATATTTAAACATTGTTACATATTTCGGTCCCATATAATATGACTCAATTATTTCTTCCAGCATGCCATAAAAGTTAACTTCACTTTTCTTATGATGGTATCCTTTAAAACAAACACCATTATTCATTAATTTCTTTGAGTCACTATATATGGGTGTATGAAATTGAAATCCATAAACTTCATACCCATTGTATGATTTTACTAATTTTGATGGATGGTTTTTGAGCACACATAATCAACTATCAATATTACTTTCATATTTTGTTTCCTGTAAGTAATGAAAATTATTTGTAACATATATCATTACAAAATTGATTTATAATTATATCAAAAGTAATGTGACTTTAAAGTATTTGAAACCAATATGAAAAATTTTGTTGACGACTTTCTTCAAGAGAAACAGATGTAATTTGTATAATTTTTTTCTAATATGGTCATCATATAGTCTACAAAAAATGTTAATGTAAATAAAAGAAACTTTTATAAATATTTAAAATAAAAAGAAAAAAATTAGTACTTGATGCACATATCATTTCATTTCTTCACGATTTAGTTGAATATATGTGTGATCTTGGTATAGTTCTTCCTTTGAAATCAGTCATTCATGATAACCACCAAAACTAATCTAAGGTCGATTAAAAACTAAAAATTGATGGTCTATTACATCATCAACATTTTCTTCATTACGACCCATGTGATTATATTTTGTAGGAAATTCCGACTAAAAATAAAAAGGACATAAATTTGAAATTTTCTCCCACAAGTATGCTTTTGTAATCAACCCTTCAACCAATTCTTTGTTACATATTTTCTTCTTTAAATGTTTTATACTTATCTAAAATTAATAAATCTACTAGAATTGTAATGGTCCTCTATATTTATCTTTATATGAAAAATTCAATATTAAATATCCTTGGAATCAAATAATCATTGTAGGAATATTTCCTCTAATTTGAATAAATTAAAACAATGTATTTTTTCAACAAACTAAATGCATCATAATTAGATGTTTCCACACAAATATCTCAGAAAAAATATGATATTTCAGTCAACACATCCTAGATTGAAGATTTCAACATCCCTATAAGACCAATAGGCAATAATCTTTCAATTATGACATGAATGACATGGATTTTTAACCCAGTAATATGCTCATTTCTGATTCAATGAGACAAATTAGAAGCATAAAAATCCGATGAACTTAAATATCTAATCCATTGATAGAATAATAAATGGTTCTCATTATTAAGTGAGTAAGATTATTTTGGATTCATTAATTTGTGTTATATTTCATCTTCAAATAATTGAAGATTAAGTCATTTGTAAATCTGGTAAATATCTAATTGTGCTTATAAATTACCATTAGTCTTACTAGGTGTGTCTAACATGGTATAAAATATGTAATCAAAAACATTCTTCTCAATATGCATTACATATAACTTGTGAGGAATCAACAAATCATACCAATATGGAAGATACCAATAAATAATCTACTTTATCCAATTATGATCTCTCCCAAAACCATTTATTTATATTTTATTTATGATTGGTCCAAAAGTAACATGAGGTAATGCAGAGATACTAGATTTTACCTAATTACCTAAGAGCATTATTGTAGGTCTACATATTTTAATTTGACCTTTTGTAAAAAAAATTATGTTCCCTCAAAAAGGGTTATCCATAGGAATAAATCTCCAATGACAGTCAAAATAACTAACATTTCTCTCATTACCAAGAATAAATGCTTTGTTCTCAATCATGTAGTATATATATGCTTTTAGACCATGTGTGCTCCATCCAAATAACAAACCATTATATGAAAAGTCACTTATCGTCCATTATAATAAGGCTTTCATTAAAAAATTATTATCTGTAAATATATCAAATGTAGTCAAACGATTCTTCCATAATGAAATTAACTCATCAATTAGTGGCCTCAAATAAACATTATTATTCGTATTTGGATGTCTAGAAATTAATAGCACCAAATACATATATGGTTCCTTCATAAACATCCACTGAGGTAAGTTGTAAGGAGTAATGAAAATAGGCCAACAAGAATATTGACTGTTATAAGCACCAAATTGATAGAAACCATCAGTGAAAAGGCGCACCTGTAATTTACAAGATTATGAAGAAAAAGAATGATGCATCTAATTAATTTGTTTCCACTAATCCCCATCACATGGATGATTTGAACTTTTACTAATGAAAATTTTTTGTTTATGTGATGTCATTAATCCAGCTATGTTGTGACACATAAAAAAGCACTAAAAATGAGGTGTAATTGGAAAATACCTTAACTATTACACAGTAACTATAGACTTTCCCTTTTGTTTATATTTATTTCTCATTTATCCAAAAGATTAAAAATTAACCAAGGATTCATAGTCACTATAATATAAGATGAAATAATTTTAACATGCATGAATTTTCTAATAACTAAGATCCAAATTCTGAACTAGCCTCTTAAATTCATAGAATATTACCAGTAATGTATTTCCATTATGCAAACACAATTTAAGCAATGATAAAATCTGATCAATGCAACTATTTTATAGTTTAAAATATATTTTAATAGCTATAAATTTTGTAATAGCTTCAATTTTTCTCACATAAAATCCTGGATATAAGTCCTCCTCAACAGATTTCAACAAATTGTAAAATTGTGAAGGTTATGATTCAGGAATTGGAAAATCATTCTAATTTGTTGTTATAGGAATATATAGACTAGGGACCTCATTTACTAAATTATGTAATGATGGATCCATAACCAAAAAAAATATTTTTCAACAAAAAAAAAATTCACCATGTTGATACCCAAAAATATAATATTTTCGAAAACCAAAATGTAAATGATGTAGTCCAACATTGTCAAACATTTTGAATATCCTAAGATCAAATTTCTGACATGGACATTTAATTTTTACTTCACAAAAAATTGGAATTTGATAATGAAAATTATAAAAAGGTTTCAACACATTCAATGTAAACTTTATTTTTACTAGATATGTTTGGATTTTTGCGATCATATATCCAATCAAGATCATGCAATGGAAACTAGTGTCTACTTACTCAGTCTACTATTATCTAATAAAACAATATAAATAATTATTATTATCACCAATCACATTGACTAGTTGCAAATTATTATTATTTTTTAACACCTTGAAATATTCTATAAAGGATAATCAGAGTGAGGTGATGCGTTAGGACTAGATTACAGGGCCTGAAGCAGCTCAGTGCATATAGAATAAAAATATTAAATATATTATATAAGATACATTCAGTTATTTTTCAAATAATATAATTTAACTTGAATGGTGTCTCATATGAGAAATTAGATACGACCATTGGGTCCAAGATATAGTTTTTACCCTAGAGGCAACATAACATTTGTTAGTGTAGCGCATTTCACGGGAGAGTAATTCATTTAATTTTTTTATTATAATTTCTTATAAAAATTTAATGTATCCCCAAAACAATTTTTCTTATAAGAAATTGGATATTATCATTGGTTCCGAGATGTAGGGTTTACCCTAGGTGCGACATAACATTTGTTTGGTAAAATCACACGTGTGGGTAATTTATTTTATAATTTTATTATAATTTCTTATAAAAAATTAATGTATCTGTAAAATTTTATATCTAATGAAAAATAAGGGACCGCCATTTGATCTGGGGTGTGCGTATTACCCTAGGTGCAACATTTCATTTCTATGTATTGAATGTTAGGTAACATTGCACTCATGGGTAATTCATTTAATATTTTTATTATAATATCTTATAAAAATTTAAAGTATCTGCCAAACTATTTATCTTATAAAACATCAAATATCACCATTGGGTCCAAAATGTGAGATTTTCCATAGGCGTGATATTACATTTGTCTACGTCAGATGTTTGGAAGTATCTCACAAATAGTTAATTCATTGAATATTTTTTATTAATATTATTTATATATATATTACAACATTTATTAAAAAAATTAATGCTAATTTTTTTAATTAATAAAACATGTGCATGAATTATATTGAATTTTTAATAGTTATTATTTTTCATATTTTTTGGGTAATTTTTTATAAAATAATTTAGTGTTTATTGGAAATATTTATTTAAATTTTTAATAGTTTAGAAAATTATTTATAAATAACACTAATTATTTATTATTTATATCATATTTTTTAATAAAATTTATTAATAATAATGACTCATTAAGTGTTTACTATTATAAATTATTTCTTCTTTTTTACAAACTATTTAAATTGGTACTACATTTTCAATAATTAATATTTTTACAAATTTTAAATAATTATTTGTATTTGTTATATAAATTAATAAAGTATTACAAAACTTTAACCAAATTTTTATTAGATAAGTTTTCGATAAATATTACAAATTTTAAATTGTTATTAGTTATTCATTAAACCACTTTTAAAAAAAATTAATAAAAAAATTATAAATATTGTTTTGCTAAATTGAAAAAAAAATTAACAATAAAAAATAAAACATTTGATAGTAAAAAGTATGTACAACATTTATTCAACATGGAATTTAATATTTTATGTCCAAAAAATTTTGAATCAAAATAAACCAAAACAATATTTACAATATATTTACGACCTTTATAAAAAAATAATTGACAACATTTATAGAATTTATAAAAAAAATAATTGAAACGCATAAAATATTTTCACCATTTATACAAAAACTAGTTGATAGCATGTTTGATATTTATACAAAAAACAATTGACGTTCGAAAACAAATTACAACCAAACAATAGTTACAACATTTATATAATAGAAATTGGAAACAACAAAATTTGACCAGACCTGTGTTCAAATGGAATCAACTCCTATAAAAACAACCGACATCCAAACATACACTAATAAATTTATATTAAACCTAAATTTCAAATAAATTCCATAAACAGGTTAATCGATTAATCTAGGTTTTAATCAAACCAATATTCAAGATATTGAATCATAATAAAAAAAATGTTGGAGAACAAAAATGGTGTCCTTACCATGAATATCTGAGTGGAATGGTCTTGGGTGGCTCTACGTTGTGGTTAAGTAGAAGAACGATCAACAAAATAATTTTTCAGTGAGGTGGAGAGATGCAGATCTGTAGTGGATTATTACAGTGATGTGGTGGCATGGCGTGGAGGAGGGGAGGTCCAGCAGTGTAGAGGATGACTTGTGGCACTATATGGGAGATGATAAAGAAGATGAGAGGATGAAAAATTATGTTCCATGTATTTTATATCAATGAAATTTTTAGGATGGACTATTTGTGACAAGATTAATTTCATCCCAAATAGTTATTCAGTAAAAAGTATTTGCGACATAATTTGAATTCCATTAAAAATACTTCCGATTTGATGGTAATTTGCAATGGAATAAGTGTTCTGTTTCAAATAGTTTTTCCCTAATGACTTTGGTGTTGGGCATTAGGAAACCCATCCAAAACTATTTGTAATGAAACTCTAATTTCGTTGTAAATAGTCTACTTTCGGTGACTATTTGTGATGGTTCTTTTTTTGTTTCAAATGACCCATCACAATAGATCAATTTTCTAGTTGTATTTGACTAAAAAAAATGTATATAATGGTGGTTTAATAATAATTATAAAATTTTAATTATAATAATTATAAAAAATTTATTATTTTGTGATAAATACAATAGATTTAGCGGTGGTAAAATTTAAAGTAAAAAAAGAAAGTGATCGGCTAGGAAAATTACCTCTTCTTTGAAAGAAACTGTTTAAATCAAATATTTAGAACCATAGGGTTAGACATTTTGGCAGATCATAGCATTTATAACATGGATAGGGAATCTGATAAGGGAATTTTTATGGTTTGGTTGAGATAGAAGTCTCAAATTGGTGTAAATAATAGAAAGGAGAGGTATCTCTTTATAAGGTAGGGAGAGAATACACTTGGAATTTCTTAAAATAAAAAAAAATATAATAAAGTAATTATCAATCAAAATTCTTATAAATGGACATGAATTTGAATAAAAATATTGTTGGGTATATATAACATGATAAAATGAAAATTATAAAATTTTGGGGTCATTTTAAACCATATATTTATCATTAACCCATTCATTCACCATTTTTTACCTTAACTGTCATGTAACAACCCAAGATTTTATAAGATATATTCAATTTAATTTCTTTCATATCTTATTTTGTATGTTACACCAAGATTATCTTGTGCTATACGCAACATCGTATTAGTTTGCAGTATACGCAACACAATTCTTGGATCGTGTTATACACAATTTCAAGTTCATTTCATAGAAGTTATTCTATGCAACATTGAATGTATATATATATATATATATATATTCAATGTATAAATGAAAAATGGTTGGATTCTATTATAACAAAACAACAAAGGAGTCTTTCACTATACACAACCCTGACTAGTCTTGCATTACACGCAATCGCGACCTTCTTCGATAGCGTGTGTTGCACGCAATACCGGGTTTTACTAAACAATGAAATGTTATTATAATATTATTATGAACTAGCCGTTATGAATAGTATTAACTAAAATTTTAAATTTATAACATTATTATTCAACTTACAAATTTTCTAGAACATGGTATAAGAACAAAATAATTTTTTTGGGTAAAATAAATATTTTTCAAAAAATGCAGTTTTGCCGCCTTTTGATAGCGCACCTACTTTAAATCTAGTTTTTTACATGTTTATAAGTTCAAATTTTCAAAATAACACTATTCTTTGAAATAAGGATATAAAATTTTACCTTGGATAAAATTTTCATATTATTCTGATAACTTTCATATTTTAATGAAAAGTAAAAACACACTATATTTTAATTAAAAACAACTTTTTTCATCGTAATAATTTATGTGGATAATTGTAATATTGAATGGTTTTAAAGTATAAATAGAATATATTTTTACCATTTAATACAATTTATGTCATTAGCATTGATTTTACCTTGAATTCGTAGGTTAAATAAATTCATTTTTTTGCAATGTTTTAAACAAAAACCCGTTTTCTTTCGACAACGGGATTAATTTTAATTTAATTTATGCAACTTCTGTGTATTGAATTTGGAAAAATGGATTCCATATTTGGAATCAGTGGGTCTAAATTATATTAATAGACTACTTTTTATTTTTGGGCTTTATGAATAGTAACAACGGTATATTTTATTTACCATAGTTAAAGGTAAATTGAGTAATTAAGAGTAAATATAATATTATAAAATTACCCTAACACATGAAAAAATTCTATTTGATGGCTAAACGTAGACCCATATCACCTAAGGGTCGGATTAGATTAATTTTATCAACTTTTGACCAAGAAAATAATTTAATTATTATTAAAACCAAAGAAAGTGACAACATGTCACTCTCTTAAATCTTATAAGTATAATAATTTTAATTTAGTGATAAACATCATGAAACCTCGAACATGAATAGTCTCCAGAAATCTAATAATATTATATATATCATTATTATTTATTTATAATTTTTAGGGATTAAATAATTTTCATTAATGGTGATACATTAATGATGCAGAAATTATTTATTAAGTGAAACATCAGTAATATAGTTTTTATTGAAATAACAATACCCATTAAAAGGCCCACAAACCTGACCCAAACTTATTTTTAGTGTATATCTATACCTTAATAATCCAATTACCTAATATATAACCATTTGGAGTCTTATAAAAGTGATTATGAAACTTATATTATTTTATTTTAAATGATGCCAAAGTTGTCACCTTCATAATTTAATAAATATAACAATTTAAATATTGTGATTTTAAGATGATAAATTTGAGTAAAAGTATTATTGTGAAAGGTAATAGATTTATCTTCATTATAGGATTTTATTTTTTATTTTTATGCAACAAATGAGTATATTAAATAATTATACAATAATGTTGTACTAATTATTTTATTAAGAGATAAACCAAATAAATGGTTTTAACAATAATAAAATAAATATTATATGAACAATTTAATGTTCTCCACTAATTTTATAGATACATATGAACTTTAATTATGGACAATTCACAACAAATAAGTAATTATTTTTTATAATTTAAAATTTAGAATGTTATTACCACAAATAAAATTAAATTGATTAAGTAAGGATAAATAAAGTTAATAGTGTTTAAAATAATTTCCTAACATGTATAAATTTTAATTTTTGATGAGATTACAACCCTATATCATCTAATATTCGAATATGAGTCATTTTTGGAGGTTTTTAAGTTGGTTTAGATTTATTATAAATTAATATTTTTAAGACTTCCAAAGGTGCCCCTCTCTTCCCTTATAAAAGGGCACCTCCTCCCTCTCTTCCTCACACCAATTTGAGCCTTAAAACTCGGCCAAACCCTGAAAAATTCTCTTCTTCACTTCCCTAGAAACATCCTAGAGGTCCTGGTCTTCTTCAAAGACCAATTTTAGTGCCCTAAGAGGAGGTCTCAAAGAGGCGCTTCAAAGAAGAGGTAATGTTCGTTACCGATTCTTTCAACTTTATTTCTTCTTACACTTCTTCTTCTTTAGTTGTTTCATTATGAAGTAATAACATCAGTATAACTCATATAATGATATGTTATTATAAGTATTAAACAACCCTATTTCACCATTTATCCATCCTACGGAAAACGAAATCACCACGTGTGCGTACGTACGGAATACCATCTCCACGCCGTGGTGTAATCTATTTTCCACCACCACCTTACTTGGATGGGTATAATGGTGTAAATAATGACTATATATGATTATTTTAAAGTGATATTGATTCTTAAATATTATACATACACTTCAATACAATTCCACGATCATGGGAATGATATCATCGCTCGTGCGTACGTTCGGACTACCGTCTCCACGATGCGATGAGATTCATTCTCAATGATTAACCATTCATGAATGATTATAAAGTATATATAATAATTAATAATGAAATATATGACATAATCATGACACTGGATTTTTATATATATATATCTATGTTATCTACTTAATTCCATTAAATTCAATAAGGAAACGAAAAAAGCGTTCATGCATACGTACGGCCTACCGTCTCCATGAACGGTGTATTTCTTTCCATTTATCGGTCTATTATATATATGTATATTCTGAATATATATTATATATAAATCATGTTTTACATTCCGGATGTAAGTAACCATGATCTAAGTAATCATATAAATAATTACAAGTTAAAACACGAACGACAAATGATACGATTTTAACCAAAACGCTACTTTAACATTAATTTACAAAAGAATGGGTATTATAAACTCATAAGTGAACCATATATGATATCATAACAATGAATATTATTCTTTAATAATTCAATGACATTATTTAAATCATTATACAGTCGGTTCGGATCCATACGAAGCATATCAGACCTAAGGTAAGGGAAATATCACAATCTCATTTTTATCTGAGATTGTTTATACTTTGAAATTTACTGAGGTGTATTTTATCATCCACATCCATGTTTCCTCAATATGTAATATTATTTAAATCCACCTAAAATTGTTTAAATCCAATCTTACCATTCGATGAGTTTTTAGTAAAAGATATGAAAGGAATCTTTTGTCGTTTTTCATACGAGGTACTTTTTGACATTTCCGACAAAAGTACGAGAAGAATGTTTTCTTAACTTATATGGAATGAATGGATTTTTTATTTCCAATAATATTCCTTTAAAAGTTTTCAAGTTTATTTTTAATCAACTTCTTTTAGTTTAGAATTGTATGAAATGTTAAGAAAGGAAAAGTGTTTTTGAAGTAGAAAGGATATTTTCCTCAAGAATGGAGTTCAAGTGTTTTATCAAAATTATTTTCCATCTAAGATAATAAAGGGTTTTGTTTCTATACCTATTATTAAATTGATTTGATTATGTTGTGATGGAATTATTTTTATGAATTACTTTATCTTATATGAATTTTTGTATGATGTCACGATGTTTAAGAATCCCATTTTTATTATATGGGTTATGCTATGATGTATGGTTTATGATTTTGTGGCACACATAAGAATGGTATCATTATGAGATGGGTGGGACCTATATCTCCCTCCAATTAATTGGGTAAAGATTTTATATCTCATGAGATAGACATGGATAGAACGGTACGTTAATCCAGTTCAGTGTTACAGGACTGAAACGAGGAGTGAACTCGATTCATAAAGGGACTTTTTCTACTAAGATGGTCTTGGCAGAAATGCCTTGGCTACTATGGAAATCATGACATGTATTGAATGGTTGCCACAATTACAAGTTTTCCGCCCATGCTATTTTATCACGCTTAATGTTTCTTTATGATATATGCCTTACGTGCTTCCATGTTTTATTTCATTGCTCAAGCTTTTGAGGTTTAAACATTATGTTCATGTTTTTAAGTTCAAATGTATATGATTTGTTTTATTTTATCCATGCTTACCCTTACTGAGCATTTGAGCTCACCCTTTATATGTTTTCTTTTCCCCAGGATATAAATAAAGGTTTTGGGTAAGAAAACAAAAGGGGAAGATCTTTATGGGAGATATTGAAGATCTTTCACCGCGATTAGAAGATTATATTCCGAGTTTCCAAAGACACTAAACTATTAGGGTCCTTGTGTGTATGTTTTTGTTATGTATTAAGTATTCTGAAAAAGTAATGTAATGTCCATGTACATCAAGCTTGGGGTCTCTACAGTTGGTATCAGAGGCAAATTAGGTAGGAATGAATCTGATCCTTGGGAACTCTCACATATGAGTGTTGGACGAAGCATGGCTCTCCGCCCAAGGGCTTCATGAGGAAATTGCTGCCACTGGGGATGGTGGTGTGTCACGCCCAGGGGGTGTAGCCTCCCATGGATTTCCCTGATAGGTATCAATTATAGTCCACTGGAAGTAATTCTAGACTGCTACAGTTGGTATCAGAGGAAAGGTTTAGTCAACCTTTGGAAACTAGGATGGGAAAACGTTAGTGAGATCCCTAGAGATATTTCTAAGGTATGTCTAGGGATATCCCTAAGGATAAGTATACGTATAGGATATAGTCCTAGAACTACGGTAACGATCATAGAATTTAACCTAAGATGTTAGATATTGAGGGTACTCCCCCTTTACTATGTTTTTTTCCCTAGCATGATTTTTGCCTCTCACACTATTCTTTTTGGGTTTTAGAAAATGGCTGGAAACAG
The DNA here is from genome assembly GCA_963277665.1 of Viscum album. NCBI lineage: Eukaryota > Viridiplantae > Streptophyta > Magnoliopsida > Santalales > Viscaceae > Viscum > Viscum album. The sequence goes on along the minus strand of OY728127.1, from coordinate 65,283,992 downwards.
GAAGATTCACGATAATGGAGGATATGACGGACAATGGAATTACATTCTTCATGAGAAACCAAATGAAACGGGATTTGGAAGTCCAAACATCATTATTATGCCTAATCAGAAATCTCATAATATGATCAATAATCTCAACTTTGGTAAGTTTCCCGACTCAGATAATAAGAGAAAGATGGAGTTTCATGATGATCATAGAGGAAATAATGTTCAATTTCCCTCATGTAAATCATGTGGGAAGAGGCATCAGGTAGATTGTTTCAAAGGAACTGGAAGATGCTTTGGGTGTGGAAAAGAAAGACACAAATCCAGTAACTGCAAAGGAAAAGGTTCAGTTAACACCATGGAAAACGATAATGGTATTGCTATGACATCAATAATGATTAGATGTTTTAAATGTGGAATGTATAGGCATTATGCAAACCAATTCCCTAAGGTAAAATCTCATGAAGAGAATCAGCATGGTCATATGGGTATTATTTATGTGGATGATGATGAAGAGACTACAAATGAAATATGAGATGAAATAAATGATGAAGCTCAGCTAGTGGTATAAGAATTTAGTGGAATGATTGTATGTTTATAAGGAATAATGTATGTTACTATGGAATAAATAATCATCTAAGGATTGTTGCACTATTGTTTTTCCTAAAGTATATGAAAGTATATGTTGAATGGTACCGGTAACCATGGAATGTTATTCAGATATTTTTGGAAAGTAGATGATATGCGCATAATGAAGGGATAAGAAGATAATGAGATGTTTGATTGTATTCATCAGCTCATGACTGATATAAGGACTAAGTGATATTATGGTTTGGTTATATAGATTTTTTGGGATTTTGGTATGTGGAAATAGTTACCTTTTGACAGTATCCATGTTTTCACTAAGGTTATATGGTAATTTTTGTTTCAAGAGAATATATTACTAAGGTATTCATGTGTTTGGAATGCAACCAATAAGATATATCTTATGACATATGTGGGATAAATGCTTGTATTCACATTCTTGGTAGATAACCTTTATAGTAATTATTTTCTTTATACTATGAGCTTAGACCGAAGTATTTTAGATAAGCCTAAAGATTGGAATGTATTATGTTGTACATAAGTTAGTATTGTTTAAGGATAGAGCTTTTTTTCGATATTATTGATGGGAAGTTATAGTAATGTAGTTTTAGAAAAAGGACAAACTTCAGGACGGGCGACAACCCATCGTGTCGGACAAGGCTATGGAAATTGAACCCACAACCGAAGTGCGACAGGCCTTTATTGCCTAAGACTGGCCTACAGGAAGTCCCTGGTTAGTAGAAACTAGTTTTATTTTATTAAGCAGTATGATATATGAAGTATAAGTTCATTTTTGGAACCATATACGATTAATCTAACCATAAGATGGTCTTATAACTTTTTCTAACCTTTTGTTTGAAACAGATGGAATAACCCATCATTCTGTCACATGATCTGCTAACACTTCATGAATAAAAAATTCAACTTCATTTCTTTAAGAGATGAAGTGGAAATTTTTCAAAGAACGAACAACAGTGAGATTATACCAAAATCAAGCAAGTATTTCTTCTAATTCCAATTCTTCAACTTTTGGGAAATGATCTTGAAAACCAAAAATGTTTTTCTAGTGCCCTTATATCTGATGAATCATATGGTACCTCAGATCATCACAAATATATGGATTTTTGATTGTTGTCTTTTTCATATCTATGTTCCCTACCACTCTCCATCAGAACATGATGGTCAGATTTCTCTTCCATATCCTTATTTTCACTAATGTTCTCCTACGTGGAAACCCAGTGATGAGTTAATTTGGGTAACCATTACATTTCATACTTTAGTTTTGAAAGTTAAGTTTTGGAATTTCATTTTACGATGTGGGTTTTAATTAAAGAAACTTTCAAGTAGAAAACCATGCATAACCCCGACGAATTTCGAGGGCGAAATTCATTTTAAGGGGGGTAGAATGTAACAACCCGAGATTTTATAAGATATATTCGTTTTAATTTCTTTCATATCTTATGTCGTATGCTAGAACAAGAATATCTTGTGCTATACGTAAAACCGTATTAGCTTGCAGTATACACAACACAATTCTTGGATCGTGTTATACACAATTTCAAGTTCATTTGATTGAAGTTATTCTACGCAACATTGAATGTATATATATATATATATATATTCAATTTATAAATGAAAAATGGTTGGATTCTGTTATAATGAAACAACAAAGGAGTCTTGCACGATACGCAACCCTGACTTGGCTTTCATTACACGCAATCGCGACCTTCTTTGATAGCATGTGTTGTATGCAATATCGGGTTTTACTAAACAACGATATGTTATTATAATATTATTATGAACTATCCATTATGAATAGTATTAACAAAATTTTGAAATTTATAACATTATTATTCATCTTACACATTTTCTAGAACATGGTATAAAAACAAAATAAAATTTTCGGGTAAAATAAGTATTTTTCAAAAAATACGGTTTTGCCGCCTTTTCATGGCACACCCACTTCAAATATAGTTTTTGACATGTTTATAAGTTCAATTTTTCAAAATAAAATTATTATTTGAAATAAGTATATAAAATTTTACCTTGGATAAAATTTTCATATTATTCTTATAACTTTCATATTTTAATGAATAGTAAATACACGCTATGTTTTAATTAAAAACAATTGTTTTCATCGTAATAATTTATGTGGTTAAATTATAATATTGAATGGTTTTAAAGTATAAATAGAATATATTTTTATCATTTAATACAATTTATGTCATTAGCATTGATTTTACCTTGAATTCGTAGGTTAAATAAATTCAATCTTTTGCAATGTTTTAAACGAAAACCCGTTTTCTTTCGACAATGAGATTAATTTTAATTTAATTTCTGCAAATTCTGTGTATTGAATTTGGAAAAATGGATTCCATATTTGGAATCAGTGGGTCCAAATTATATTAATATACTACTTTTTATTTTTGTGATTTATGAATAGTAACAACGGTAAATTTTATTTACCATAGTTAAAGGTAAATCGAGTAATTAAGGGTAAATATAATATTATAAAATTACCCTAACACATGCCAAAATTCAATTTGATGGATAAAATTAGACCCATATCACCTAAGGGTCGGATTAGATTCATTTTATGGACTTTTGACCACGAAAATAATTTAATTATTATTAAAACCAAAGAAAGTGACAACATGTCACTCTCTTAAATCTTATAAGTATAATAATTTTAATTTAGTGATAAACATCATGAAACCTCGCACATGAATAGTCTACAGAAATCTAATAAAATTATATACATCATGATAATTTATTTATAATTTTTAGGGATTAAATAATTTTCATTAATGGTGATACATTAGTGATGCAGAAATTATTTATTAAGTGAAACATCAGTAATATAGTTTTTATTGAAATAACAATACCCATTAAGAGGCCAAAAAACCTGACCAAAACATATTGGCAGTGTATATATATACCATAAGCATCCAATTACATAGTATATAACGGTTTGGAGTCTTATAAAAGTGATTATGACACTTATATTATTTTATTTTAAATGATGCCAAAGTTGTCACCTTCATAATTTAATAAATATAAAAATTTAAATATTGTGATTTTAAGATGATAAATTCAAGTACAAGTATTATTGTGAAATTTAATAGATTTATCTTCATCATAGGATTTTATTTTTTATTTTTATGCAACAAATAAGTATATTAAATAATTATACAAAAATGTTGTAGTAATTATTTTATTGAGAGATAAACCAAATAAATGGTTAAAAAAATAAAAAAAAATAAATATTATATGAACAATTTAATGTGATCCACTAATTTTATAGATACATATGAAATTTTATGAATCTATTAAATCTTTTAGATCAAACATATCTTCTGTATATATTTTATTTAAATTCAAATAAATGAATACTGTCAAAATTGAAACTATTGTTATTTTATAAAAATAACATATTATAAAATTGTTTAAAAATCAGAAAAATATATAAAAATTATAAATTTAAATTTATATGGTCTAAAATTTTATAAAGTATCCGATTATGGAAAATTCACAACAAATAAGTAATTATTTGTTATAATTTAAAATTTAGGATGTTATTACCACAAATAAAATAAAATTGATTAAGTAAGGATAAATCAAGTTGATAATGTTTAACATAATTCCCTAACATGTCTAAACTTTATTTTTTGATGATATTACAACCCTATATCATCTAATATTCGAATATGAGTCATTTTTTAGGTTTTTAAGTGGGGTTATATTTATTATAAATTAATATTTTTAAGATTTCCAAAGGTGTCCCTCCCCTCCCTTATAAAAGGGCACCTCCTCCCTCTCTTCCTCACACCACTTTGAGCCTTCAAGCTCGGCCAACCCCTAACAAATTCTCTTCTCCACTTCTCTAGAAACATCCTAGAGGTCCTGGTATTCTTCAAAGACCAATTTTAGTGCCCTAAGAGGAGGTCTCAAAGAGGCGCTTCAAAGAAGAGGTAATGTTCGTTACTGATTCTTTCAAATTTATTTCTTCTTCCACTTCTTCTTCTTTAGTTTTTTCATTATGAAGTAATAACATCAGTATCACTCATATAATGATATGTCATTATAAGTATGAAACAACCCTATTTCACCATTTCTCCATCCTACAGAAAATGAAATCACCGCGCGTGCGTACGTACGGAATACCGTCTCCACGCTGTGGTGTAATCTATTTTCCACCACCACCTTACTTGGATGGGTATAATGGTGTAAATAATTAATATATATGATTATTGTAAAGTTATATTTATTCTTAAATATTATACATACACTTCAATAAAATTCCACGATCATGGGAATGATATCATCGCCCGTGCGTACGGACGGACTACCGTCTCCACGACACGATGAGATTCATTCTCAATGATTAACCATTCATGAATGATTATAAAGTATATATAATAAGTAATCATTAAATATATGAAATAATAATGATACTGTATTTATGTATATATATATATATGTATGTCATCTACTTAATTCCATTCAATTCAATAAGGAAACGAAAACAGCGTTCTTGTGTACGTATGGCCTACCGTCTCCATGAACGGTGTATTTCTTTCAATTTATCGATCTATTATATATATGTATATTATGAATATATATTATATATCAATCATGTTTTACATTCTGGATGTAAGTAACCATGATCTAAGAAATCATATGAATAATTACAAGTTAAAACACGAACGACAAATGAAACGATTTTACTGAAAATGCTACTTTAACATTAATTTACAAAAGAATGGGTAATATAAAGTCATAAGTGAAACATATATGATATCATAACAATGAATATGATTATTTAATAAGTAAATGACATTATCTAAACATTATAAAGGAGGTTCGGATCTATATGAAGCATATCGGACCTAAGGTAAGGGAAATATCACAATCTAATTTTTATCTGAGATTGTTTATACTTTGGAATTTACTGGGGTGTATTTTATCATCAACATCCATGTTTCCTCAATATGTAATATTATTTCCATCCACCTAATATTTTTTAAATCCAATCTTTCCCTTCGGTTAGTTTTTAGTAAAAGATATGAAAGGAGTCTTTTGTCGTTTTTCGTACGAGGTACTTTTTGACTTTTCCAACAAAAGTACGAGAAGAATGTTTTTTAACTTATACGGCATGAATGGATTTTTTATTTCCAAGAAGCCTCCTTTCCAAGTTTTCAAGTTTATTTTTAGTCAACTTCTTTTAGTTTAGAATTGTATGACATGTTAATAAAGGGAAAGTGTTTTTGAAGTAGAAAGAATATTTTCCACAAGAATGGAGTTAAAGTGTTTTATCAAAATTATTTTCCATCTAAGATAATAAAGGGTTCTGTTTCTATCCCTATTATTACATTGATTTGATTATGTTGTGATGGAATTATTTTTATGAATTCCTTTATCTTATATGAATTTTTTTATGATGTCACGATGTTTAAGAATCCCATTTTTATTACATGGGTTATGCTATGATGTATGGTTTATGATTTTGTGGCACAAATAAGAATGATATCATTATGAGATGGGTGGGACCTATATCTCCATCCAATTCATTGGGTAACGATTTTATATCTCATGAGATAGACATGTCTGGAACGGTACGTTAATCCGGTTGAGTGTTACAGGACTAAAACGAGGAGTGAACTCGATTCAGAAAGGGACTTTGTCCACTAATATGGTCTTGGCAGAAATGCCTTGGCTACTATGGAAATCATGACATGTGATGAATGGTTACCACAATTACATGTTTTACTCCCATGCTATTTTATCATGCTTAATGTTTCTTTATGATCTATGCCTTACGTACTTTCATGTTTTATGTAATTGCTCAAGCTTTTGATGTTTAAACATTATGTTCATGTTTTTAAGTTCAAATGTATATGATTTGTTTTATTTTATCCATGCTTACCCTTACTGAGCATTTGAGCTCACCCTTTATATGTTTTCTTTTCCCCAGGATATAAAGAAATGTTTTGGGTAAGAAAACAAAAGGGGAAGATCTTTATGGGAGATGTTGAAGATCTTTCACCACGATTAGAAGATTATATTCCGTGTTTCCAAAGACACTAAACTATTACGGTCCTTGTATGTATGTTTTTGTTATGTATTAAGTATTCTGAAAAAGTAATGTAATGTCCATGTACGTCAAGCTTCGGGTCTCTATAGTTGGTATCAGAGGAAAGGGAGGTAGGAATGAATCTGATCCTTGGGAACTATCACATGTGAGCGTTGGACGAAGCATGGCTCTCCGCCCAAGGGCTTCATGAGGAAATGGATACCACTGGGGATGGTGGTGTGTCCCGCCCAGGGGGTGTAGCCTCCCATGGAGTTCCCTGATAGGTATCAATTATAGTCCACTGGAATTAATTCCAGACCGCTACAGTTGCAATCAGAGGAATGGTTTAGTCAACCTTTGGAAACTAGGATGTGAAAACGTTGGTGAGATCCCTAGAGATATTTCTAAGGTATTTCTAGGGATATCCCTAAGGATAAGTATACGTATAGGATATAGTCCTAGAACTACGATAACGATCATAGAATTTAACCTAAGATGTTAGATATTGAGGGTACTCCCCCTTTACTATGTTGTTTTCCCTAGCATGATTTTTCCCTCTCACACTATTCTTTTTGGGTTTTAGAAAATGGCTGGAAACAGGAAGATTCAAGATAATGGAGGATATGACGGACAATGGAATGATATTCTTCATGAGAAACCAAATGAAACGTGATTTGGAAGTCCAAATATCGTTATTATGCCTAATCAGCAATATCATAATATGATCAATAATCTCAGCTTTGGTAAGTTTCCTAACTCAAATAATAAGAGAAAGATGGAGTTTCATGATGATCATAGAGGAAAGAAAGTTCAATTTCCCTCATGTAAATCATTTGGGAAGAGGCATCAGAGAGATTGTTTCAAAGGAACTGGAAGATGCTTTGGGTGTGGAAAAGAAGGGCACAAAGCCAGTAAGTGCAAAGGAAAAGGTTCAGTTAACACCATGGACATGGATAATAGTATTTCTATGACATCAACAATGATTTGATGTTTTAAATGTGGAATGTATGGGAATTATGCAAACCAATTCCCTAAGGTAAAATCTCATGAAGAGAATCAGCATGGTCATACGGGTATTATTTATGTGGATGATGATGAAGAGACTACAAATGAAATATGAGATGAAATAAATGACGAAGCTCTGCAAGTGGTTTAAGAAGTTAGTGGAATGATTGTATGTTTATAAAGAATAATGTATGGTACTATATAATAAAGAATCATCTAAGGATTGTTACACTATTGTTTTTCCTAAAGTATATGAAAGTATATGTTGAATGGTACCGGTAACCATGGAAGGTTATTTAGATATTTTTGGAAAGTAGACGATATGCACATAATGAAGGGATAAGAAGATAATGAGATGTTTGATTGTATTCATCAACTCATGAATTATATAAGGACTAAGTGATATTATGGTTTGATTATATAGATTTTTGGGGATTTTGGTATGTGGAAAGAGTTACCTTTTGACAGTATTCATGTTTTCACTAAGGTTCTATGGTAATTTATGTTTCAAGATAATATATGACTAAGGTATTCATGTGTTTGGAATGCAACCAATAAGATATATCTTATGATATATGTGGGATTAATTCTTGTATTCACATTCTTGGTAGATAACCTTTCTAGTAATTGTTTTCTTTATACTATGAGCTTGGACTGAAGTATTTTAGATAAGCCTAAAGATTGGAATGGATTATGTTGGACACAAGTTAGTATTGTTTAAGGATAGAACTTTTTTTCTATATTATTGATGGGATTTTATAGTAATGTAGTTTTAGAAAAAGGACAACATACAGGACGGGCGATAGCCCATCGCGTCGGACAAGGCTGTGAAAATCGAACCCACAACCGAAGTGTGACAGGCCTTTATCGCCTACCACTGGCCTACAGAAAGTCCCTGGTTAGTAGAAACTAGTTTTATTTTATTAAGTGGTATGATATATGAAGTATAAGTTCATTTTTGGAACCATATACGATTAATCTAACCATAAGATGGTCTTATAACTTTTGCTAACCTTTTGTTTGAAATAGATGGAATGACCCATCATTCTATCACCTGGTCTGCTAACACATCACAAATAACAAATTCAACTTCATTTCTTTAAGTAATGAATTGGAAATTGTTCAAAGAATGAACAACAGTGAGATTATACCAAAATCAAGCAAGTATTTCTTCTAATTCAAATTCTTCAACTTTTGGGAAATGATCTTGAAAACCAAAAATGTTGTCCTAGTGCCCTTATATCTGATGAATCATATGGTACCTTAGATCATAACAAATATATGGCTTTGTGATTGTTGGATTTTTCATAGCCATGTTCTCTACCACTCTCCATCAGAACATGGTGGTTAGATTTCTCTTCCATATCCATATTTTCACCTATGTTCTCCAACGTGGAAACCCAGTAATGAGTTAATTTGGGTAACCATTACGTTTCATACTTTAGTTTTGACAGTTATGTTTTGGTATTTCATTTTATGATGTGGGTGTTAATTAAAGAAACTTTCAAGTAGAAAACCATGCATAACCCCGACGAATTTCCAGGGCGAAATTCATTTTAAAGGGGGTAGAATGTAACAACCCGATATTTTATAAGATATATTCGTTTTTATTTCTTTCATATCTTCTGTTTTATGCTACACCAAGATTATCTTGTGCTATACGCAACACTGTATTATCTTGAAGTATATGCAACATAATTCTTGGACCGTGTTATACACAATTTCAAGTTCATTTGATAGAAGTTATTCTATGCAACATTGAATGTATATATATATATATATTCAATGTATAAATGAAAAATGGCTGGATTCTATTATAACGAAACAACAAAGGATTCTTTAACTATACGCAACCCTGACTTGGCTTGCATTACACGCAATCACGACCTTCTTCGATAGCGTGTGTTGTACACAATACCGGGTTTTACTAAACAATGATATGTTATTATAATATTTTTATGAACTAGACATTATGAAAAGTATTAACTAAATTTTGAAATTTATAACATTATTATTCATCTTACACATTTTCTAGAACATGTTATAAGAACAAAATAAATTTTTCAGGTAAAATAAGTATTTTTCAAAAAATGCATTTCTGCCGCCTTTTGATGGCGCACCCACTTTAAATCTAGTTTTTGACATGTTTATAAGTTCAATTTTTCAAAATAAAATTATTATTTGAAATATGGATATAAAATTTTACCTTGGATAAAATTTTCATATTATTCTGATAACTTTCATATTTTAATGAATAGTAAAAACGCGCTATATTTTAATTAAAAACAACTTTTTCCATCGTAATAATTTATGTGGTTAAATTATAATATTGAATGGTTTTAAAGTATAAATAGAATATATTTTTACCATTTAATACAATTTATGTCATTATCATTGCTTTTACCTTGAATTCGTAGGTAAAATAAATTCAAACTTTTGCAATGTTTTAAACAAAAACTTGTTTTCTTTTGACAACAGGATTAATTTTAATTTAATTTCTGAAACTTATCTGTATTGAATTTGGAAAAATAGATTCCATATTTGGAATCAGTGGTCCAAATTATTTTAATAGACTACTTTTTATTTTTGGGCTTTATGAATAGTAACAACGGTAAATTTTATTTACCATAGTTAAAGGTAAATCGAGTAATTAAGGGTAAATATAATATTATAAAATTACCCTAACACATGCCAAAATTATATTGGATGGCTAAAAATAGACCCATATCACCTAAGGGTCATATTAGATTCATTTTATGGACTTTTTACCATGAAAATAATTTAATTATTATTAAAACCAAAAAAAGTGACAACATGTCACTCTCTTAAATCTTATAAGTATAATAATTTTAATTTAGTGATAAGCATCATAAAACCTAGAACATTAATAGTCTAAATAAATCTAATAACATTATATACATCATTATAATTTATTTATAATTTTTAGGGATTAAATAATTGTCATTAATGGTGATACATTAATGATGCAGAAATTATTTATTAAGTGAAAAATCAGTAATATGGTTTTCATTGAAATATCAATACCCATTAAAAGTAGAAAAAACCTAACAAAAACTTATTGTTAGTGTATATCTATACCATAAGCATCCAATTACCTAATATATAACCGTTTGGAGTCTTATAAAAGTGATTATGACACTTATATTATTTTATTTTAAATGATGCCAAAGTTGTCACCTTCATAGTTTAATAAATATAACAATTTAAATATTGTGGTTTTAAGATGATAAATTACAGTAAAAGTATTATCGTGAAAGGTAAGATATTTATGTTCATCATAAGATTTTATTTTTTATTTTTATGCAAAAAATATGTATATTAAATAATTATAAAAAAATGTTGTAGTAATTATTTTATTAAGAGATAAACCAAATAAATGGTTTTAAAAATAATAAAATAAATATTATATGTACAATTTAATGTGCTCCACTAATTGTATAGATATATATGACCTTTTATGAATCTATTAAATCTTTTATTTCGAACATATATTCTGTATATAATTTATTTAAATTCAAATAAATGAATAGTGTCAAAATTGACACTTGTTAATTTATAAAAATAACATATTATAAAATTCTTTAAAAATCAAAAAAATATATAAAAATTATAAATTTAACTTTATATTGTCTAAAATGTTATAAAGTATCCAATTATGGAAAATTCACAACAAATAAGTAATTATTTGTTATAATTTAAAATTTAGAATGTTATTACCACAAATAGAATTAAATTGATTAAGTAAGGATAAATCAAGTTGATAATGTTTAAAATAATTTCCTAACATGTTTAAATTTTATTGGTTGATGATATTACAACCCTATATAATCTAATATTCTAATATGAGTCATTTTTGGAGGTTTTTAAGTGGGGTTAGATTTATTATAAATTAATATTTTTAAGATTTCCAAAGGTGCCCCTCCCCTCCCTTATAAAAGGGCACCTCCTCCCTCTCTTCCTCACACCAATTTGAGCCTTAAAGATCGGCCAAACCCTACCAAATTCTCTTCTCGACTTCCCTAGAAACATCATAGAGGTCCTGTTCTTCTTCAAAGGCCAATTTTTGTGCCCTAATAGGAGGTCTCAAAGAGGCGCTTCAAAGAAGAGGTAATGTTCGTTACCGATTCTTTCAACTTTATTTCTTCTTCCACTTCTTCTTCATTAGTTGTTTCATTATGAAGTAACAACATAAGTATCACTAATATAATTATATGTTATTATAAGTATGAAACAACCCTATTTCACCATTTATCCATCCTATGGGAAATGAAATCACCGCGCGTGTGTACGTACAGAATACCGTCTCCACGCTGTGGTGTAATCTATTTTCCACCACCACCTTAATTGGATGGGTATAATGGTGTAAATAATGACTATATATGATTATTGTAAAGTGATTTTTATTCTTAAATATTATACATACACTTCAATACAATTCCACGATCATGGGAATGATATCATCGCTCGTGCGTACGTGCGGACTACCGTCTCCACGATGCGATGAGATTCATTCTCAATGATTAAGCATTCATGAATGATTATAAAGTATATATAATAAGTAATCATGAAATATATGACATGATAATGATACTGGATTTATGTATATATATATGTATGTCATCTACTTAATTCCATTCAATTCAATAAGGAAACGAAAACAGTGTTCATGTGTACGTACGGCCTACCGTCTCCATGAACGGTGTATTTATTTCCATTTATCAATCTATTATATATATGTATATTCTGAATATATATTATATATAAATCAAGTTTTACATTCTGGATGTAAGTAACCATGATATAAGTAATCATATGAATAATTACAAGTTAAAACACAAACGACAAATGAAACGATTTTACCCAAAACGCTACTTTAACATTAATTTACAAAAGAATGGGTAATATAAAGTCATAAGTGAACCATATATGATATCATAACAATGAATATGATTCTTTAATAAGTCAATGACATTATTTAAATCAATATACAGGAGGTTCGGATCCATACGAAGCATATTGGACCTAAGGTAAGGGAAATATCACAATCTCATTTTTATCCGAGATTGTTTATACTTTGGAATTTACTGGGGTGTATTTTATCATCCACATCCATGTTTCCTCAATATGTAATAGTATTTACATCCACCTAAAATTGTTAAATCCAATCTTACCCTTCGGGGAGTTTTTAGTAAAAGACGTGAAAGGAATCTTTTGTCGTTTTTCGTACGAGGTACTTTTTGACTTTTCCGAAAAAAGTACGAGAAGAATGTTTTTTTAACTTATACGGCATGAATGGATTTTTTATTTCCAAGAAGCTTCCTTTAAAAGTTTTCAAGTTTATTTTTAATCAACTTCTTTTAGTTTATAATTGTATGACATGTTAAGAAAGGAAAAGTGTTTTTGAAGTAGAAAGGATATTTTCCTCAAGAATGGAGTTCAAGTGTTTTATCAAAATTATTTTCCATCTAAGATAATAAAGGGTACTATTTATATCCCTATTATTACATAGATTTGATTATGTTGTGATGGAATTATTTTTATGAATTCCTTTATCTTATATGAATTATTGTATGATGTCATGATGTTTAAGAATCCCATTTTTATTACATGGGTTATGCTATGATGTATGGTTTATGATTTTGTGGCACACATAAGAATGGTAGAATTATGAGATGGGTGGGACCTGTATCTCCATCCAATGCATTGGGTAAAGATTTTATATCTCATGAGATAGACATGGCTGGAACGGTACGTTAATCTGGTTGAGTGTTACAGGACTGAAACGAGGAGTGAACTCGATTCAGAAAGGAACTTTGTCCACTAATATGGTCTTGGCAGCAATGCCTTGGCTACTATGGAAATCATGACATGTGCTGAATGGTTGCCACAATTACATGTTTTACTTCTTTGCTATTTTATCATGCTTAATGTTTCTTTATGATCTATGCCTTACGTACTTTCATGTTTTATGTCATTTCTCAAGCTTTTGATGTTTAAACATTATGTTCATGTTTTTTAGTTTAAATGTATATGATTTGTTTTATTTTATCCATACTTACCCTTACTGAGCATTTGAGCTCACCCTTTAAATGTTTTCTTTTCCCCAGGATATAAAGAAATGTTTTGGGTAAGAAAACAAAAGGGGAAGATCTTTATGGGAGATGTTGAAGATCTTTCACCATGATTAAAATATTATATTCCGAGTTTCCAAAGACACTAAACTATTACTGTCCTTGTTTGTCTGTTTTTGTTATGTATTAAGTATTCTTCCAAAGTAATGTAATGTCCATGTACATCAACATTCGGGTCTCTCCAGTTGGTATCATAGGCAAAGGAGGTAGGAATGAATCTGATCCTTGGGAACTCTCACATGTTAGCGTTGGACGAAGCATGGCTCTCCGCCCAAGGGCTTTATGAGGAAATGGCTGCCACTGGGGATGGTGGTGTGTCCCGCCCAGGGGGTGTAGCCTCTCATGGAGTGCCCTGATAGGTATCAATAATAGTCCACTTGAAGTAATTCCAGACTACTACATGTCATAAAAACTATTTCAATCGTAGAGAGTTAAGAACGTTACCATAAATGGAAAATTTACTCATAAATGGGCAATGGTGTATGTTTTCAATCATATTCCATTAACTTTGTAGAATATCAAACTTTTATGAATTTTAATTAATTTAATAAAATATAATTAATGTCTATTTTAGAACTATTCAATAAATTTGACTTTAAAAACACCCATAAAAAATGGAATTTTAATTAATTAATTATAAAAATCAATAATATTTTATATTTATTTTCATTAATAATTAATTGATAACCAATGATTTAGTTTTATACATATGTAAAACAAATTTCTTCATAATTTAATTATTTCTCTTAATACATTCCAATCAAAAAACATGGAAATAATTGTCACATTAAATTATAATATTTTAATAGTATATAGCACTTTGTTTAAAGTCGGTGTTTAATATATCAAAAGATATCAAATAAATTAAATTTCTTTGAAATTAAATATATTAAAAATTCTCATGGTGTTATATGATATTCTTTTATGGTCTCTTTGTATGTTTATATTTATGCTACACTGATTGATAGAGTAATTTTATCCATTGAAATAGTAATTTTAAACTGGATATATTGTTTGTGAAACAAGATTTATGGTGTAAGACCTATAGTGTGTCTGGTCATTCTGTGGAAAAAAATTAAATTCTTGATTTGTGAATCCCTTTCAATAAAGGTTCATTCGGTACAAGATGGTAATTGGAAGATTAAAAAGGATGGTGACTCACAAGATGTGAATGGTATTTATAGAGGCATATATAGGAATGTTTCTCCAAGAGATAAGGTACATATGTTCTAAATATATGGATGTGATAGAGAAACAGGAAGAATTAAATGATGGTGGGGAGTAAGTTTGTTTTAATTGGTCTGGTGTAACTACAATTGAGGTTTTTGAGTGGTAAGAATGATCTTTTGGATAAAAGAGTTGGTTTTTTCTAGCATGTGGATGTTCATGCTGGGTTGAAATATCAGAGTTATACTATGTAATTTAAGTATCCTAGATAGTAACAAACAGGAATAAACATGTTTATCGGTAATATTGATGGATCATAGTCCAATTTTATGGATGATGGTGTGAATTACCCTTCCATGGGTTAAGGAAAGGATGATCAAAATTGTATCAGTCATCCAGTTGATTATGCTAAACATCTTAGTGATTGATATTCAAATAATAAACTTGCATGTAAGGGAATATTGACTATCAATTGTGAAAAATGAAAATACTAGAAACTTCAAGATCCCAAAAATGAAACCAAAATTGGATTTAGAGTCACCTGTTAGATTCAAACATAAGAAGTTATCCATATTTTTAGGATATAATAAGACATTGGACATCAAAGGAAACATGCTAGGGAATGAAGTGACTACTGGTAAATACCAATCTCAAGTATTCCCAATGTAGAATTAGTCTAATGTTGATTCCTTAGGAAGGGTTTTAGGGACAGATGATGGTTATTCTAAGGATATTTTTTATGGGAAATAGGTACAAGGAAATACTATGTTGTGGAAAATCATTGAACCTATTTAATCAAGAAAATAACATGATTTTTCAAGTAATAGTGTGAGTATATAGATTGGAAACTCAAAAGGGGTCCTCGTTATAGGAGAATTCCCAAGAACAAGAATGTTGATACAATGAATGAAGATAAGATCTGAGGCTAGGGTGTTATATCTACTAATTCTCAGTCTAAAAAAGATTTATATTATAAATTAGTTGGTCTTATAGTTAGGTTAGTTCTACTTTAAAATTTATATTGGTTAAGGGCACTTCCCAATCATGCAACCTTCCCTTATAAATTTTTGATTCAGCCATAAAAAAGGGTCTTCTAATCATAGATAACATATAAGTATTATGATGAAAAGTCAGGTTCCCCCACCTAACTACTTACCCAAGTAGAAGCCATCATATGTTCCTATTTATCTAAAATATCTTTTGACTAAATCTAAATGTATAACAATAGTTATTAGTTTCACCTCATAAGAAACAAATTTTGAATCTTTTTATAACAAAGAAGATGTGGTGACTCTACTAGTGGTTGTATCTACATTGCAAAATTCTAGGGAGCCTCAAAATATGGTCAAAAATTTAATACAAGGATGCCATAATCATAGTCAAGGAGATCGTGGAGCCTATTATAATATGAGCCTTTGATCTCAGGATTAGTTTTTAGAGAACCATAGATTTGGTTGAAAACATTTTCTAGATCTTTTTTATAATACCTTATTTTGTTTTTCTTGGATCTTGAAGGATTTTTGTGTTAGTTTAAGCATAGGACTATATATAATTTGGAAACATGTAATGAAATTTCAATTTTTTTTGTTTATAATGTTGTGTTTTTTTTCTCATAGGAATTTATACATCATTTCTCATTGTCCTTTTTTCACTAATAATGAGAGTAGGAATTTAATATATGACTCTTATCCTCTCTTGGAAATTTTTCTTATCTTAATAAAGGTTCTTGGATGGTGCTTTTTTTACAAATATAACTATACTTTTTCTTTTAGTATAATACGTTTTTAAATTTCTATAATTAATAATATTCTTGAAAATTTTACAAATAGTATTTAAATACAATTTATAATTATCTATAAATTTTATTATGTATAATAATTATATTATATTAATTTATATAATTTGTCATTATTATTAATAATATAACCATATTAATTAATAAAATATTTTTTCTCAATTATAATTTAATTATAGTTTCTATTATATATATATTACAATAAAATTAATATTATATACATTTTATATATTTGGATATACATGTGTTTGTTTTGTCTTCACAAATTTCAAACACATGGACATGCCATTTGGTTCTTTAGATATTAACATACAAACACACACACACAAACACACAGACACACACACACACACACACACAGAGAGATATGTGTGTGTGTGTGTGTGTGAGTGTGTGTGTGTGTGTGACTATTTTTTATACCAAGAACATTCAGGTATCGATTGTACTCAACTCAAAAAATTATTAATAAAAATAAAATGAAAAATAGTGACCTGCATGCATGTGGAACATAAAGAACCACCAAACCAAAAAATGTTGGAGAACAACACCACCCAAAAGAACCTCATTTTACCCTAGATACCCAGACCTCAATGCCCATAGGTCTAATTTACAAGACCCAAATGAATAAAAAAAATTATGTCCCAAAGGCCTAGAAAAACTCCCACTGAATGATGCAGCTATGATATCGGTCGATAGCTAACAACCCAGACGCCCTCCCACACTTGACCACATTGACGAGGCATGGAAGAAAACTTCACCTTAGTTAATTGTCTTGGATAAAGAACTGATAAATGATGACTGTCAAAAAAACATTCACTTGAGGATATCGGCATTCCATTCAGTGTCATAATTTATGAAAATGTGGTAATCCCTAGTGTCAGTCTCCAGAGGATCCATTTTATGCATGACACAATGGGAGATTCTAACTATTGGCATCCCATACAACTAACAGCCCATGGTACATGATAATGTCACACCCATCAGTGTCCTATACCACTTCCATTCATCCCACATCCATCATTATGGCCATCATCACGTAAAAATATCCCACTAGAACATTCCCACCATCAAGGCATGCTCTCATTACTAACTGCCATAAACTGTTAACAGACAAGGGCCAAAGAATTTAACAAAGGTCCATATTACAATGTCCCAACCCGTGGTCCAACCACCCCTCCTAGAAAAATATAACATGATACAAACACCTATATATTTTCCCCATTCTAATGTGGCTACCAACCTGGATATATCATGCACTCAAGTCATCACAAACCACCCATCCCAAGGTCACTAATCCATCCTGAGTTCAACACCCACGTCTTGTGATCACCTACTCTCTAAACCACCCCAAAATCATCATGCATCACTCGAGATCATCCATGCATCTTAAGGATATTAATTGCACATCGTGTACCAAACCGCCCAGAACTCACAGGCCATCATTGTATGCACTCAAAACCCTACCTTCATAGATGGGAAGGGAAAGTATATCACATAGAATAAGGAGTCGGTCCACTTCTCCTATTGATAAAACTCCACTACATGTTTTTCGGCACCTCACCACCCACTCATTACATAACTGTTGAGGTTCATTGAAGGTGTTTGATCCAATTCACTGCAAAGATCCTAAATCTCACTATCATTAGGGTCCCATCCCACTCAAAAACATCTTACAATGTTTCAAAGTTCCTACTGATATTTCCAATGTTCATTCAATTAGGAAAGGCCCTCTAAAGCCTAGTTGCAAATCCTTCTCTCAAAAAACCTCCATCACATATCATTCTCATAAAAACACCAAGGTCCAGTGACCCTAGATTCATATCCAGGGGACCACGATGTCGGTCTGTCAAAAAAATATCATAAAAAACATGTCCCAGGTTTTGTTGTCTTCAATCATTCATTCCTATTTTCCGATATGATCTCTAGAAGAATCACCTTTCGAAAGGGTTCCATCAATACCCATCCTTGAGGGGATTTCTTCATCATAAATAATATCACAAAAAATAGTCAGGTTATCCTTATCCAAGTACAAATCATTTCCAAGACATTGATAATTTAGAGATAGTCCATAAATGTCTTCATGATGAGTTATACAACAAGATTCCACTTGAGGAAAATCTCCACCATAAGCACCAAACATCTCATAATGCCAAAGGTTTCTCCAATTGGGATGCTCAGGTTGTGATGACCAAATCAGTCGCCAAGGAATTCATGGAGGGATATTCTCCATTGTATATTAGTAATTAATTTTAGTTCATTTTAAATATATAAGTAAGTATGAATTTTTATAATATTAAATATTTATTAATTTATAGGGTTAATGAAATATTTTAATGATTAATAAAAATATTTAAAAATTATTTTTATAAATATTATATATATTTATATTTATATATATAATTAATATTGTATATACTTATAAAATTAGTAATATTAGGTAAAAAATTGTATTTAAATTCAATTTTTAAGAGTTATTCATAGTTATTTTTATTTTTATTCATTTTTAATGATTACATAATTTATATAATTAATATTACTTATTAATTTTATTTATATTTTTCAATTTATTCATTTTTATTAATTTTTATCAAATATTCATTTAATATTATTTCTTCATTTTTAATATTAATCAAGTTTTAATTTTTTAATGTATAAATTTTTAATATTTATTGAGTTAATATTTTTATAATTTATTTATTTTAAAATAATAATTTAAATATTTTTTAATTGATTTAAAATATATTTATTTTTTTAATATTTATAAATAACATTTATTCCTTTTAAGGTAAATTAATTTTTATTTTAGAATTTTTATAATTTAAAATTTATAGAATTAATATTTATACATTTTTAGTTTTTATTTAAATATAATTGTTCATATCAATTCCATTTTTTTAATAATTTTTCAATTTTAATATTTATTTTAATTTATACAATTTATATAATATCTTAATTTTAATGTATATTTTTCATTAGTCATTTTTAATATTTATTTATTTATATTATATTGAAATTTTTTATTTATAATATTCATTATTATATGATCAATAATTTATTTTAATTTTAAAATCTATTTTTCTTAATATTTATCACTTATGTGTCATTTTTTTAAAATAGAAATACATTACATAGTAGAAAAAACTATTGTATTGATTAAATGTCATACGTATTACTATTTTATATATAACATTATTAGTATTATATAAATTTATAAAATGATTAATATTATTTACATTTAGCTTTGGGATTTATCTTTCGGTATGTATACATATAATTATTTATGAATATAATTATACATTTATAAAATTATTAATATATTTTAAAAATATTTATTCATTTATATATATAATTATAGTTTATCCTTTATCTATTTTAACCTTTACAATGAAAAATATGTTTATATTGGTACTAAAGTGTATGCCGACATAAACCTAATCCTTAATGGTCAACCTTTAAATATCAGGTGGTCGTCCTTACATATCAAGATTTTATCGTCTCAAACCTTTTTGTTGTTAAAGATTGTTTTTATCAACACTACAACTAATGTTGATAAAGTTAATCCTTATCAACACTAAAAGTGTCTCTGAAGAAATAATATGTTATCAGTGTTCAAAATTTTAGCACTCATAACATCATACTCTATCAGTGCTTTTAGTAAGAACTGATAAATCCCTTACCATATTTATAAATGAAAAAAAATCCCACCACCAATCAGACTTAACATTCAATCTATCACAGAAGTTGTATTTCAATGTACCCCCTCATATCATTTTGTGAAAAATTACAGTTCTAAAATTAATTGTGTGTAAAATCTTTCCATCATGATATATTTTTTGATGACTTTTTCATTTATTTTTTAAAATAATCTATATGCTTTCAAATCCCCAT
This sequence comes from Viscum album, assembly GCA_963277665.1. NCBI lineage: Eukaryota > Viridiplantae > Streptophyta > Magnoliopsida > Santalales > Viscaceae > Viscum > Viscum album. Next base: position 65,263,342 of record OY728127.1, on the reverse strand, counting down.
ATGATAATCATTTTATAATTTTAATTTTTCTGTGACTATCTTCAATGTTTTCATGAAATAGGTCATGGAATATTATATGAATTAATTTATAATTAAAATTACATGTTGGTAGTCATTTGGATATATTTTATATTAATTAAAACGTTGAAAAGCATTTTTCTAAAAAGAAACTAAGGGTTTTTATATAAATCATTGAAAATTTAAGTTGGTTTGAAGTTTTTTGTCTATATGTATTTGAAGGGGGATTTATATTATTGAATAAGGACATGTTTTATTTTGGTTTATTTTCAAAAATTATTATTTTATTACAATTAAAATTTTTCTACTAGAATTTGTATTGAATATTAATTATTTTTCATAAGAGGAAGTTCATTTTGGGTGTTTAAGGATCCCTTTGGTTTTCATTTTAATTCAAAATTTAATTTTTTTATAATGTGTTGTTTCAGTTATGTGATAATGGATTAAAGATGATTTTTTATTTTATTTACTTGATTTTTAACTCTTTTGGTTATTAAAGACATGTTTTAATTGTAAGTTTTTCATATAAGTATTTATTTAAAAATAAATTTATTCTTTTTGGGGGTTAAGTGTTCGTTTGAGTTTCACAAGGATTCAAAACATGCAATTCAAGTTTTAAACATGTTTAACATAACAAATTTAGAAAATTTGGATTTATTATGATGATGTTTTCATAATAATATTAATCCAAGTAAGTAATTTAGTAACGCTTTTTTGAAGACCAATTCTTACTAGTAACAATATATATAAATGGGAAGATATGAAAGAAGAACCACATATAACATATAATTATAAAAGTAAACGTTCTTTCCTTAAGTAGGTTTTCAACATTTAATCCTTAATTTAGAAAAAAAATTATTAAATAGGTGTTTCCATATCAAGTTGAGTTCTACCCATGTTTCCCATATTTAAAGAGTAGAAATATTTATACATTATATCATTACTCTGTAAATGAAAACCATTTAGTTTAGTTTGGAAAATAATTTTTAAATAAAATAGTATATAGAATCAAAATTAACTGGGTTTATAGATTCACTAAGAACAATAATAAACTTTTAAATCTTTATTTAAAATCAATTTCATACTCAATAAATGAAGAAAGTTAACACCATTATTTTTTTAATGTTTTATGTATAGTTTAAGAAATTAACCTTGTTATTGAGTCATAATTTCTTTAAAATTTAATTCCTTTTTTAAAGTTCAAACTCATACCTTATCTCATAACTGATGAAATTCATATCTACGCTTATGTGTTGTTCATTTAGTTGTAATTCATTCAGGTTTTAGATAAAGGAAATGAATTACTTTTTAATCAATAAAAAGTGTACAAAAGGAATGCATAACTAATGTATATTAATTCCATTCAAACTACATCTTACCAAATTAAACTCTACCCTACTAAAAGGAATCGAGATAACACAGAATAAATATGAATCAAATACTATTTCCCTTTCATGAAATGAGGTGTAATGCATGTAGACATTTCTTTTACTAAATCAAAATAAAGTCAAGGGACATAACCCGAATGTGAAAAAAAACATTCCTTTAGGATCATAAAACTCTTATAAACTTTATAACATTTATATGAATAAAAATAAATAAATAAATTCATGTAATAAATAGAATAAATTTGGGCCTCACATTGAGTTTAGGGTACATAGAATTCTGAAATATTAAAACATGATTAATGAAACTTATACAATAAATTGGGTGTTAACACATAATCTAAACAAGTTATTCATAGAAAAAAATACTTGAGCAAATGATAAAATCTATATAAAACATGGAATGATATAATAACCAACCAACATAGAAAAATAATTATAACATAATAAAATTTACTTATTTTGAATTAAACATTAATATAATAAATGAAAACATTATAAAAAACAACCTTTTTTAAAGGTGTAAAATCATGGTTTCAAAGAAAGAAACTATAAATCAAAGAACTTTAAATATTTTTATACAAAATTAAATTTAAATAATTTAAATTGAAGTATAAAAATATTTTTTAAAAATAACCCATTCAAATATGATTGTTTTTTTAAAATTGATTAACATATAAAAAAATATCCCATTTATTTTTATTTTTATTTATAATTATCCTTTTTTTAAGTCATAATTTACATAATTTATGAATGTAAATATAATAAATTATAATCATATCTTCTATGTATTTTTTATTTATTGTTAAATAGGAATATTATTGAGAAAAATAGTATGAATATCAATCCAAAATGTATGAAATCCAATCGTTTAGAAAAATATTATGAGGATGGGTTTAAGGAGTCCATAAAGTTTGCAATAGAGTGTGGAAATAACTCTTTTCAAAACAATTTTCACATGTCAGTTGTTTTTATTCATGATGAATTTGTTTATCTGAGTTATAAAAACACATGATCAAAAATGGAATTGATTGGTGCTATAAATTTTAAACTAAACAATGATAGGAAATGATTATAGCTTCTAACTGGGATAACATTACTATTTATGGATCATATACTAAGGTTACACCAATAAATAATGATGGTAAATGTTTTGAGGAAATGAAAATGACAGTTGATGATGACCACTACGATTATCCAAATATGTTTGATAAGTTAAAAGATGTGTGAAAATATTATATTGAATATTGGTCATATAAGTATAAAACATTTTTAGTCATTATCAAAATTTATAATTTAAAATATAGCAATGGATGGAGTGACACCAGATTTATAAAAATACTTGCTCTCTTGAATGATATGTTACTAGAATATAACTAGAATCCTTTCCAAATATACGATTCTAAAAAATGTTATTTTCTATTATAATTATATCAAAAAAATTACATGCCACCCTAAATTATTTTATATTGTTTTGAAAGGAACCTGAATCACTTAGAAAATTCCCTATGTGTGGTTCTAATGGATACAAGAAATTTGAATCAAGTCTTTTTAATGTTGTATGGTATTTTCTAATAATTCCAAGATTTATATAGATAAAACAAAGTTAGGTTACTGGATGGAAATTGACATGGCCCAGTGATATAATAATTCAATATGGGAATCATCATCATTTAGTATCCTAAAAATAGATCATGTGTATTTAGAATTTCAAAGTGATCCAAGAAACCTATATCATTATATATATATATAAAATGAATGAATCATGTTAGTATAAAAAGAATCACTAATATTACATGTATGTTAATATGGTTAAATTATAAATTTACACCACTCTTATTCATAAAGTGAAAATACATTATGTTGGCTCTACTTATATTAGATCCAAAATAACCTCATAATGACTTTGATGTTTATTTGTATTCATTGATCGAATATCACAAATTTATCTTAAATTTTGGTTTTATAATGAAATATTCCTATAGAAATTAATATTAAATATTTATTTTCATATTGTTCAAGATGAAAAATGATTTTCCATATTATGAAAAAATTTCAAGATACAACATAAAAGGAATATTAGGCTTTAAAATTTGTAAAGTAATTACACACTAAGTAAGTTTGAAATATTCCTTGAAGATAATGTTTCTTGTAAATCATAAATTATTTCACTGAAAATATAAATATGAATCCTAAAAAGAATCATTTCATGGGAATTCAAAAGATAGTGAAACACCATCTCCATTAATAGGTGATGAACAATTTGATAATGTAAAAAATGTTTTCACTATTATTGGTAAACCATTTTAAAAAAAACTCTTCATAATTGGTTGGAAATAGATTTATTTCTGTTTTTAATTACTTCATTGGAATTGTATTTACATCTTAAATGTTCATGATTTAATGCAAATAGAAAAAAAATTGTATGATAGTGTTAGTAGATCATTAATAAATACACCTAACAAAAAATATGGAATTAAGGCTAGGTTAGAAATAAATGATATAGGTATACAGTAAGATTTGGTGTTAGTGAATGTTAAATTAAAATATTTTCATCCTTTTTTGTCTTACACACTTTCCAAGAATGAGATATTTTAATTTTTAAACATTAATAACTGTGTTAATCTTCTTCAGGGTTATTCATCAAATATCAATAATATCACCTTGATGATGGATTTAAAGTTAAAGGGAATAAAATAATAAGACTTTCATGTTTTAATGCAAGATTTAGTGCATGTATCTTAACCATGAATTATACCCAAAAAATTAACACATATTAACTAACAATCACTTATTTTTCAAAGCAATATGAAGTAAATTTATGAACCCATTATATTTTCCAACTATGGAATAGGAAATTGTTATCATATTATGTAAATTTTGGATTCTATTTCCACCACCATTATTTGACATAATTTTTCACTATATGGTTCACTTGGTGAGAGATATCTCTCAATGTGGTTCTGTACATTATACATTCATCTACCTCATTGAAAGATATTCAAATATTTTTGAAATGGTATATCCAAAATAATATCTGATAAGAATTTTTTACTACATAGAGTTATATTGTTTATTTATCCATTGACTGGCGTGCCAATTACATGTTTGATGTCGATAGCAATGGTCACTGAAAAATCTCTTCATAAAGAGAACCTTGTGGGTGAACGAATTTCTAAAAGAGATGTTTTCACAATCATACATACAAAGTAGGTACAGTCATACCGTATGTTTTATATAATATTATAGAGTTTGAACCATTATTTTAAACACACAAAGTTATTATTATGTATTTTAATCCATAAATGGATTAAAAATGGATATCAAATAGATATAATCTATAGTTTCCGGGATGTTTTTTAGACTATAATTTTATGGAGTTATCTATAACTCTAAATTAAATTTCATAAAAAATTTGATCGATAGCCAAAGGAAAAAGTGTACAATATTATATTATAATGGTAAAATAATTAACAATTTTATGTTCTATATAAAGGAAGAATATGAACATAGTATGATGAAAAATAGTAGAGTTGCTTTTGTAGAATAATTGATGCATGTGTATGATACTAAGGATATAATTCTAATTTAAACAAATATGTCATAATTTATCTTCAGTAAAATAATATTATATTTTGATTTTAAAATATTAAGATTCTTTATTTTTTAACAAAAATGGGTTAATAATATGAGCGTGTCTAAAAGAAAGGGATAAGGATTTCTGAAAGTGAAATTTAGTAATAAAAGGTACAAGGATAACCCATTCATAAGGAATTTATATGTAGTATAGTTATTTTATTCCCCAAATTCTAGAATCATAAATTGATAATTTTTATATTATTAACCAAAACAAATATAGTGTCAAATAAAAATTATATTGAGGATGGACCTTTCATTGGGACATAGTGGTCATTTTGTTTTAGTCCCAATTTAGATGATATCTTTTATTTCATAGGGGACAAAAAAGAGAAGATTTGGATACTTAATAGAGGGTCCAAATCCCTTAAATAATTAAATTAATAAAATATTTATATAAACAGATCAAGTTTCCTAGATTTAATTTTTATATATAAAATTTATTTCCCCATAATATTATGTGTTGATAACTATATTTTTAGAATCTAAATTAACTATTTAACTACATGTTTAGGTAATGAATTCATAATCTATTGATGCAACCAATTTTTAGGGAAAAAATATTGGTTATGTTAGAATTAATAAAATGATAGTAGGTGAAGAACATATGATAGAAAAAATAAGATTGGTGTAGCATGATAGTGTTAGAAAAAATTTATTAATTAGAGAAGTAAATTTAAAAAATTGGAGTATGTATAGATGCATGTGATCAACATATTAACCCCAAAAAGTCTATTTTTATTAGTCACATTGGGTTCAATACTCAGATATATTTATCAATTGAAATATAGATATATAACACAATCTTGTGTACACATTGAATTAAATAATTTGGGGAGAAACTAGTGTAAAATTTTAATATACTTATATATTTTTAAGAAAAAAATAATGATTTTTCTTTTAAACTTAATTATCCATTAAACATTACATTTATATTCAAATACATTATTATGAAATTTTTATTGATGGTTTCTAAAAAGTTTCAGAGAGAATTTAAATAAATTATTATAAAACATCATCATAGGGATGTTATGTGGAAAGTAATACCCCAACCACTACTAGTATATGTGCACACCAATGTGACCCAACTATAAAATAACAATAGGATATGATTTACTTGAATAAAAAATGGTATGCATTATAAATATATAGTAAATCCTTTATGTAACATGAAATGACAATGTAATTATGTTACGTTTTTATAGATAATTATTAAATCAGAATCTCAAGCCACTTAAATCTCATGTTGTCTATTATGGAAGGAGGTTTATGTAAATAAAAAGTGATAAATAGTAGATAAAAACACCCAAAAGTATGATAATCATGAGTGTGTGTTAATTAATATACATTTTCTATTATTTATAATAATATTATATAACAATAACTAATTATTTAGTATAATTCCATCCTGTTCAGATATAAGAATCATCTTCTGTTTTACAAGTAGAATGAATATTTGTAGTTTCTTTAAATAGTTTAAAAAAGTATTGGAATGTTATATGTGTATGTTTTGGAGTGTCACCCTAATAATTATTTAAGAATAAAATACATATGGGGGTATATATGTGAAAAATAAAAACATGTTGGAATAGTTAGATGATTTAACAGAAAAGGATATTTGGTAGGGAAATGGGATAAACCAACTTCTTTAAAATGATCAATGTGAATAATAAATAAATCAACAACCCCAAAATTAATATCCACCACTATCTTTGAGTCGAGTAGTTTCCCTAAAAGGAATTCCTTACCTATAGTGATAATTTTAATCATAAAAATATATTATAAATGTTAATAAAACTACTATTGATACCATTTATGTACCAAAAATGTTTAGTGTAAAATTAATTTTAATTTATTTATATCTTTACAAATTCATACCTTAATTGTAATTGGTAGTATTTATAATATACAAGTTGATATTATACATAATAAAATACTTCCAAAATATCATATTAATGTAGGGACCTACAAATCTCATAAGCAGGCCATCTAGCTATATATTCTCCTTGATGATCTTGATGTTTACTCGGTATAACTTTTTATGGGAACTTTCTTAGTATGATCGTTTAATCATAAAAACATATATTTTGATCATGAGGTATGTACTTTAAAATTTATTTTAAATGAATATAAATTTATAAGTAAATAAAAATGTTCTAAACTATGTTATTTTGTTACAAAAATGAGAAACAAATGGATAAATTGTTTTGTAACTCAATAAAACCTAAAAGACCAACTAATATATCAAAAATACCTTCTCTTGGTACCTTTAACTGACCAATTTCACTAAAACATTTATAAAAATTTCATGTTCAAACAAATATAATGTTCCAAGATAAAAATATGTCTTATATTGAATTTTAAGAACAAATTTTTGTTGAGTCTATTCTTGGCCTGAATGGACTCAAGTAACAATAGTTGGGTGTCATTTTTTTAAATGTATACATGAGGCACACTTTCAAAAAAACATCTTATAATTTAACTAATTTGTTAATTATAAATTAATACTATTTATTTTTTCTATAGGTGTCTATATCACACGAATGTAATGGGATGATATGGAAAATAAAAATTCAGACTCATTAATATTCATGTCAATTCTACACAAAACACATCAATTAATGATGATTTAATTTTAGTAAGAGTGCAACAACTAGCTCATGTGATTGAATATAAAATAAAATAATGGATCCCCTTTATAAAACCTAAAATTTAGGGGTAAACCTCTATAGTCTAATCATATGAAGTATATTTTCATTCTTTCCATTACTTAATCCTTTTTCCTTTTTTATGAATCACTTGATTCCCATTTTTATTAATTTAGATACACTAAGTATAATATTATTTGATCCAATTCCTAGATATCCAATAAATAAACCACGCATGATCTCACTTAGGAATTTGTAAAATAGTCTACAATAAATTTTCCAAATAAAATTTAAATTATATGCATCATGTTATATTTTAATGACCATTTTTTAAGATATAGTGTGGTTTATATTTCGATAAAGAAATTTTATAATGATGAAAAATTCAGAAAATATTCCTTTTTATTTCTAAAACAATATATGTATTGGGGTATATAATATAATATTTAACTATCAAAACATATATCAAAACAAATTACTTAATTTTATCATTTTATCTTAAGTATCAAAAACAATGTTATGACATTGATTCGGGTTATAAAATTTTTAAATTTATGAAATATATTATATTTCATCCATAAACTAGCAGCCATGAAGATGTACAATTTCATTTATAAAATTTATCAACTCTTTTTATATATTTTTTATAATACAACTAGGACTATTAATAATACACAGATTAAAACATGGAAAAATATATTTTTTAAATTATTGGGAAGCCTGCATGGTGGAAAAATATTTATCGACATCCAAAATAGGTAGTCTAGAATCACATTTTAAATTTTTTTATAGATATTGTGAAGAGGTTATTTATCTACATCTTATTTATTTAATTTTATTATCATTATATAATATAGTTTTGGAGAGATACTATAGAATTCAGTGCTTCAGGTATTTTTAGGAAGAAGATATAATATATAGAGTGTAATTTTAGAGAAGGATTGTATAATAAAGTTATATATGTGAGATTTAGATCCCACTTTATATAAAAAATTGATAGTTTTTAATATTTAGGTTGATTTATATAATGTATTAAAGATATTAATTCAAATTTCTCTCATATAATTTAAAAATGATAGAATAAATTGAGAAAATTTCTGTGGTGCTTTGTAATTGTAAAAATAATTTCAAATTCGAGGGTAAATTTACTTGGATTTTTTCAAACTGGTTATTCTAAATGGTATTGAGTGTTTTCCTTTGACAATAAGCCCTGAGTAAAAAAATAATGGTATTATTATAATAAATATAATATGAATATATGGGTATACTAAGAAGGATAAGAATATAAATGAATATGTATGAGAGAAAATTGGAGTGGTTCTCATTAATGAGAAGATGATTATGACTAGATCAGGATGGTTTTGAAATTTTATAAGAAGGCCAAGGGATGAACCCGTAAATAGGGTAAGATTAAAGATAATTTATCAAATTAAAAGAATTATAGCAATACCTAGATGAAATTTTATTTAAAAATATGCAACACATATTGAAAATCAGGAAAGAACACTCATATTGTATTGTTTCCTTAGTAAAATGATCCATGATTCATTCATGATATGTAGAAATTATCTGTATATAAATATGACACATATTGTGGAAGTTATGATTGAAAGTTATTGTTTTCATTTAAAAGTAAAATTTTAGTTCATAACAAATTTCACATGCTTAGAACTAGGAAAAATTACTCGAATTAACTTAATACTTTTGTAAGGATATTTATAATTCACTTTTACTACGTTGGAATTAACATCACATTTAGTTGACACACAGTATGGCCAATATGATCGAAAATACATGTTTTCATTATAAAAGTGAAATTTTAGATACAAATATGCATTGAAAAATCAAAATTTAGGAAAAACACTCATATTTCTTTTATATTTTAAAAAAATATATTTATAATTCATTTTTTTATGGATTAACAGTAAATAAATCTGACAATTAGTGTGGTTTTTATGATTAAAAATGTGTGTATTTATTTAAAATTGATTTTTTTTATCAAAATGCACATCATATACTCAAAATTAAAAAAATATACCAATATCTTCTTTAAAATTTATGTAAAAGATCTGTAATTAAGTTGTGATGTGTAGAAATTACTTTCACATTAATTGGATACATGAGTTGGATGATATGACTAAAATTTAATGTTTTTAGTTTAAATGATATATTTTATTTCAAAAAACATATCAAATACTCAAAAATAAAATTCACTTAGACTTCGTTGAAATATTATGATAGAAATTTATAATTTCTTCTTCATTTTTATGGATGAACTACTTGTTAATCCAATACGTGGTGAAACTTTTATCGCCAAAAGATCATGTTTTCATTAAAAAGTGACATATTAGTTCCAAACACTTGTCACATACTTAAAAATAAAAAAATAAATCATATTATCTTGATATTTGAGTAAAAATATCAATAAATAATTTATTTAATCTAAGAATTATTATCATTCCAGTTTGATACATGGTGTGGACAATATGATTAGAAGTGTATAATTTTATTTTAAAAAAACATTTTTGTTAAAAATTCACATCACATACTTAAATATAATAATTAAATCATATATTTAATTGAAATATTTTCCAAAATATAATCCATTAATATTTAATGTGTTTAAATTAATCTAAAGTTAATTCAACACATAATGTGCTCGTTATGACCAGAAGTGTGTGTTATCATTTAAAAGTAAAATGTTAGTTCAAAGCTCTTGTCAACATTTAAAAAACAAGAAAATATGATTGTATTACCTTTATAGAATAGTTAAAATATCTAAAATTCATTTCTAATATTAATTAATTAACCACACTTTAATATGACACAAAATGTGGTCATTATGACTGAACATACGTGTTCTCATATAAAAGTGACATTTTATATTAGAACACACGTCACATGCACAAAAGTGAGATAAAAATATAAATTTTTTCATATGTTAGTAAATATATTGATAATTCATGTTTCGTGATTTTTAATTAACAACACATCAATTTAAAATACGTTGTGGTCATTATGTCTGGAAGTTCTTATTTTCATTTAAAAGAGAAAATTTAGTTTAAAAAGCACATTAGACACTCAAAATTTATCAAGCATGCATGAATTTTCATGATAATTAAGGAAAAAAGATCTATAATTAATTAATTATACATTTTAATTAACCAATATTAATCTGAAAAGTGGTGTAACTATTATGAAAAAAAATTGGGTTTTTATTTAAAAGTAACAATTTGGTTGAAAAAAAGAATCACATAATCAAGAGTGAGAAATAAAACTCATTTTTTATAAGTATTCTAGTAAAATGACATATAAAATTTTATTTATGTGTATGAATTATCCTCTCGCTAATATGACCCTTAGTGTGGCCAATATGGCTGAAGGTACCTCTTCTCGATAAGATTTTAAATTTTATTTCAAAACACACATCACATGATAAAAACTAATAAAATTACCTAAGTTTGTCTTGATACATTATTAAAAAGATTAATAATTAATTTTTTATGTTTTATAATTAACCTCACATCAATCGGACACACAATGTAGCCATTATGAAAAAATGTGTGTGTTTTCACTAAAAAGTTACATTTTATTTTAAATGAATCTCACGTACAAAAACTTAAAAAATATTCTTAGGTTATCATCAAACTTTAGTGAAAATATTAATAATTTATTTTTATGACGTAGGATTTAATCACAAGTCAATATTATACACATTGTTGGCATAATGAATGAAATTGTGTGTTTTCATTTAAAAGTGACATTTTAGTTCAATTTACTTGTCACGTACTCAAATTTAGACAAATATTATAGAATTTTATTGAAACCTTATTAAAAATATTTATAATTCCTTTATTACAAATAGTAATTAACTTTACATAAATCTTATACATAGTGAGGCCAATATGACAAAATGTGTATGTTTTCATTTAAAAGTGATATTTTTGTGCAAAGAGTGTCACATAATCAAAACTGAGAATATGTGATCGAATTTTCTAAAAACATTGTTACAAATATCAATAATTAATTTTTTACATGTAGTATTTATATTTACAGAGATCTAACACACGATGTGTCCATTATGACTAGAAGTTTTTGTTTTTATTTAAAAGTGACATTTAATTTTAAAAAACACATCACATACTAAAAATCAAGAAAAAAATATAAATTGTCAAACTAATTTTTATCTATGAATAATAATTAAATTTTGATGTTTATGAATTAACCATACAAAAATATAACACATAGTTTTTTTTTAATGAATAAAAGTTCATCTTCTCAATTAAATGTAACATTTTTGTTCAAAACACACATCACATGCTCAAAACCAAGAAAAAAACATGGATTTTTCTCAAAATTTTGGATTAATATTGATAATTCATTTGTGATGTATATGAAGTAACTTCATATATTTCTGATTTATGATGTGTTAGATATGACTGAAAGTTCATTTTTTCATTTAAAAGTGATATTTTAGTTCAAAACAGTGTTACATACTAAAAATAAATCATAATATCTTAAAATGTATTAATAGATTAGTTAAAATATTGATAATTTATTTTTGATAATTATGAATTCACCACGCATCAATCTAACACATTATGTGGATATTAGCATTCAAAGAGTGTGTTTCCATTAGAATGGTACATTTTATTTTTAAATGGACATCACATACACTAGATATAGAAAACTCATGTTGATTATCTTAATACATTAGGGAAAATATTGAAAAATGTTTTTTTTACATTTTTGAAATTAACCTCACATAAATCTAACACACAGTGTGACTAGTATGACTAAAATTGTATGTTTTCATTTAAAAGTTTCATTTCAGTTCAACGTGCATGTCACATTCTCAAAACTAAGAAAATGTAATCATATTGGATTGATAATTTTTGAAGAAAAATATAAATGAGTTTTTATGTGTAGGAATATCCTCACTTCAATCTAATACATAGTATAGTTGTTACAACTAAAAGTGTAGGATTTTTTAAAGCGAAATTTTAGATTAAATAACATGTCTCATACTAAAAACTAAGGAAATGGAATCATATATTCTTCATACATTATAATAAAAACTATAATTCATTTTTGAAGTTTAGGGGTCAACAAAACATTAATTCAACTCACTATGAGGCTGTTGTGACTAAAACTGCATGTTTTCATTTAAAAGTGACATTTTAGTAAAAAAACAAGCATCACATACTCAAAACCAAGAAAGCATATATAGATTTTCTTGATATTTTGGGGAAAATATAATAATTGTTTTTAAAAATTTATTAATTTTCATCACATTAATTCAAAAAACGTTGGGGCTGGTAAGAGTAAAAGTCTGTCACAAACTCAAAATAAAGAAAAAACTTTTTGAGTGTCCTATTGAATTGTAATTTGTTTTATTTAACTGTTATAATATATATATATATATATATATTATTTTTTATCATTAATTTGATCCTTTTTATTAATTTTTTATTTATGCATTATTTTATCATATTTATGTTTTATTTATTTCATTATTACATTACTAAAATATGAATTTTTTAATTGGAGGTTTATGTTTTCTTAATTGAGTAGTAAAAGTAATATTCCATAAATCCAATATTGAATCTGACACAACTTTGGTGACAATGAACATAATTTTAGGTTTACACTAATGTAACCATGAGAAAATGACTAGGAATACATTTCTAGAAACGTATTTTTGTATGGATGTGATGTTGTTACAACCATTGATCATACGGTCGAACATTAAGGGTAAATATTTGGATGATTTTATCATGTTGGATATCATTAATATACTGTTCAATATGATAAAACATTTTAGTGATTAAATACGCAAAAATTATGTTTTTAAAATTATATTAACACATGCAAAATGTCCCATGAGCTAATACACATAAGGATCAAGGAGTGTATAAGTTTATAAATTCTTGAGATGCATGCACTAACCAAGGTATTAACTCATAAGATAAATCACAAATGTTAATAAACATAATGACCAATTATAACCTTGGGTTATATATAAACCATACTTCTATATGAGGATAGGTGTGATGCATGTTGATGTTTAGTCAAAACTCCTAAATACTAAGCTATCATCTTTTCTTTCTTTTCATAAGAGATACTAGCACATTGTGAATGAAAGATAAGTAACATATTAATAAAAACTTCTTTATATAAAACCTATGGATAAACCTATAGATATGGGATTTCATTTGGATTCCCTTTAATGAACTTTTTAAACCACATTGGATGAAGATCAACATGTAGTAAAGGAATCATTTGTGTAAGTTATAAATGTTTAAAGCGTTCTTAATTTACAATTTACATTTTAATTTTATCAAATCATAAAGATCATGGATATATGGTTTTAAAATAACATTCAGTTCCATCATTAAATTTCAATCAACCACTTATCAACCTACCATTGGAACCATAGCTACTATGTTTTTGATTCTAGGAAATATTTTCTTAAAAATAAATAATAGTTAAATAGACATTATGTTATGTGATAATGTAATATGAGGATTTTAATTATATGTTAATATTAAATTAAATATCAAGTGGGTCATTTTATTATAACAATATATTTACATAATATGCTGTGTGAAGTGGCATTATGTAAATTTGGTTAAATAATGTTGGGTGGGAGTTGTGTCAAATGTTAAGAAATTAACATATCATGCATCGATGTTGGGGAAAACTGAGAATCATTTTAACTCTTCCCAAAATTATTTTGAGTGTCAATATGACATGGGGAGTAGGTGTGAAATTGTTTTTTGAGATAACACAATTTCATGTGTGACATGAAGTGAGCATATTTAAGGATGAACAGTGGTTATCATATAATTTTCCTACATCGTCCATTACATTAATATGGAATTGGATTATCACCTTCAAAAAAATATAAGGGGTTATTTAATTATCATGTAGAATCCTCACTTAAAGTACACTACTACTATGCCTTCCTACATAGTGCCACTCTGGCACTAGAACTGTCTTGTGAACTTCTATCTTGTTCTATCCTGTACTAGACCCAAAAATATGTTGGGGGTCAACGTATTATCAAGTGGTAGTATAAAAATAAAAATAAAATATTAAGTTTATTTTCATTAATATATATAAATTTTTTATAATTGATAAGTTCTAGTTAATTAAAAATAAATGTAATATGATTTAATTAATTATATATTTTTTATAATTGATTAATTATTTTATAAAAAAATTATTAATATAATTTCCAAAATTTTATGGAGTTAATATTTAATATAATTTACATAGAATTATATGGAATTCATAGAAAATTATAAATATAATTTTTATTTATAAATCATGAGGAGAAATTAATATTGTGTTTATAAATTGAAAAACATGACATAATATAAATGTTATTTTATTTAGAAAAAAATAATAAAATTCCCATAATGATTGAATTTAAAATATTTTAATTATCTGTCCTTATTTAGAATATTAATTAGACCACATCAGTGTGTTTTAATAATTGATTTGATAAAAGGATTAAATATTGCTTAATTAAGTGATATATAGATTATGTAAAATATTTACATAATATAAAATTGATTTTGAAATTGATTATAATTCATTAAATTACCTTATATTTAAATGAAATTCTATATAATTTATAATAAGAAGATTTCATATTAATACTTGAATATAATGTTTTGGTATTAATTAATATGAAATGATCTTAATGATTAAATCACAATTATAAAACTTTTATAATAAGTCTTATGCCTTATTCTAGAATGGTGGGTTGTCGCTATCAATCACTCTGGTCTTACTCATGTGAATATTATCAATGTAATTTAATTGTAAACGTTTATCTTAAGTGTTCATATACCTTATGTATATAATACATTAGGATATGTATGAATATGTATACCTTCAATATTTGGGTGATTAACGTGGAATTATGGGTTGTATAAAGATTTACACATCAATATGAATAAAACATATTGAAATGGTAAAGGAATGGTATTCTAAGAATAATAATTTGAATCATAAATACACAATTAATTAAACATGAGATATGACAGTGATAATAAATCACACAAAAATTCCAAGTGTTAGATTCCCTTCAAAATAATAACTTTTCAAGACCTCAAATTTCAAACCAGGTTGTTTTTGTTAGCCCAAGTATCAAGAAGGAAATATCACTAAAATAGGGAGTTAATTGTAGTTATAAAAGAACATATAATTTTTGTATCCACCTTCTGTATAAAAACTAAGGTAAATACCATTTCAATAAACCCATAAAGTAATCAAATTAACATAAAAGTTTGTGCAGCATTAAAGCAATCAGTATTTCATAGTTAGAGAAGAAATTAGAAAACCCAACTAAAGATTAAAAAACAGTATCATAACAGTGGTCATTAAAAGTATAAGAACAAAAAAAATAAAAAATCATAGGGTATTTATTTACCCATAAAGCACCTTAAAAATATATTATTAAAAACCCCGCTATTAACCAAAATTGATTAAATAATCATAGACCTGATTCGAACTATATTTAACTTTAAACCTATCAAAAGGTATCTACTTCTATAAATTGAAATATGATCACTATCTTTGAATCCCATAAGTTACCTCAATTAAATATCTTGGTAGGTTTCTGCTTCATAAAATATGAATCTCAGTATTCCCTCATCTACAAATTAAAAGATAATCTCTATCTTTCAAGTAAGGAATCCCTCAATTATCTTGATTAAAAGCACAATGATTGTGTTAAGAAACATTTAGATTTCAAAAAATGAAATCCCATTAATGTAATGACTTAGGAGAAAATAAAAAATTAAAACAATTATAATTACACTAAATAATTAGAAGTTAAAGGATTCTAGTTATTGAAAATTTTATAATATTCTCATATTCATACTTCATCTCCTATGTTCCTCAAACTATAAAATTTTTTATAGATGACCCAAAAATGTTTGAATTCCATTATATTTGGTTTAAGTTATAATGAAATTTTGATGATGTTTAACATTTATATTTTTATGGACATAGCATCATCATCACATTTACTGATGATGATATTTGGGCATCACAATATTTCGTTAACAAAATGATTTTTATAAAACCATATAACATCTATAATTAAAAATTTCTCAAATCAAGGATTACTAAAAATACTTAAACCATCATTATTTCAAAATTCATTAAGTTATCAGAATTTAATTTTTATGGTATTATATTATATATACATCAATGATAAAATAAAAAACATTAAATAAATCAAAATCATAATTAAGTGTATTTTGATTTTCAAAATAATGAGAGTCTTTGACTTAACAATTTTTAGCTTTTTTTTAATCTTAAAAACTCATGGAAAAAAATAATTTAAAAAAATTAAAAAAAAATTAACTCTATTAATTCCATGGATACTGATAAAAATATATCCCTTGTTATTATAAAAAACATAAAAATTTTCCTATTTATATTTAAATACAAAACACGAACTTCTCCAACTTTGGAAAAAAACGAAATTCTATAAATAAATTATAAAATTTTATAAAATTTTCTAAAACTCGTCCCACTTTGTGATTTATGAAAAACAATATAAAAATATATGAAATAATATCTCCCTTAACATATATAATAAATTATTATAAAGAAAAAATATAATTCATGTAATTTTAGGCATTCAAAAAAAATATAACCATATAAAAAATAATTCATCAAATAGTTATATAAAAATATTTTCCAAATGATAATTCAAAAATGAAGTAAATGTATAAAAAAATTATGTAGCTATAAATAAATATATCTAATAATTATATAATCATTATAGACCATTCAAAATATTCTATCTTTATAAGTCCATTGCTACCTTTTAGAATTATACAAGAAATAAAAGTACAAAATATTAAAATATAAATAGATCAAAAATATTAAGAATTAACCAGGTAAAAAACAAATAGCTTTCATGCGATGAAATTAAGACTTTATATAAGTTTTAGAATACATATTATTAGGTATCCTTTGTCTTATTTTAATGTTTTTGTGATATTTTTTTACTATTCTCTGTTCTAAAAACATTATTTCCATCATTTCATTTTGGGTTAAAATCTCTCTTTCCCTCTCATTAATATTATATTTGGACTCTCTTAATTTTTTTCACTATTTTTTATCATTTGATTATGATGATTTTAAGAATTAATAAATTCATAAAATTCCTTTTTTTAGAGCATTCACATTTATAAGATAATATTTTATTCTGTTTATATCACATAACCTATGTGAATTTTGATAGGATCTAATCCCCCATCTTTTGTATGGGTGTTGCATGTCATCATTAATAAATCCATAGGTTGGAACTACATATTCCAAGATACACATTTTTTATGGAAAGTAATAGGAATTGTATATAATTTGTGGGATTATATCCCCCCCCCCAATATGATGCCTTTTCCATAATGGAGGAATACCAAGGGAAAAATCAAATGGATTACTCTCTAGAGAGAACAATAACATGGATGTTATGAGTGAAGAACAGTCCAAAAATGGTATAACATCTGGGTATGGGTTCACGACTAAAGGGAATGTGTTATGGGGGATAATGTATTCCATGTGTTTCACTATCCTTATGTGAATTGTGATAGGGGCATATTCTCCCTCTCATGTGTTTGGTGTGTCATCCAAAATCAGGCCACATGTTTGAACTATGCATTTTGAGACTAACATTAGGTGAGGGGAGTCCTAGGTTTTGTAAGTTTATGTAGTTTCTCCCATTATATGAGGCCTTTTTTAGATATGTGGGAGACTCGATAAAAACAAATTTGTGTCAGTTACTCACCAATGTAGGCAATATCCTTGTTGTTACTAGTGGATAACTAACCCCGATGATTTTTTAACCCACTTTTTGTGAGTATTATTTTTTTTAATTAATTACTGATAAGTCATTTTAATTTCTTAATGATGAATATTTAGTTTGTATGTCACATGGATTATGATATTGTAGTGGCCATATGAAGTATCCAAGTGACAGAATGAATGACTGAGCAACCACACATTGAAACAGATTGACAACATGAATGGGTTGTGTGATCACATTAAGGGTTGATTTATAAAAAGGGCCAAGCGACCACGGGTTGTATGATAGATACAGATATTGAGAATCAAAATCATTCAATTAAAAGTATGGTGATATTATAAATACTAAATGTAAGTTATTGGTTATCATGATTCTTGTTGAGATTTTATTGGATTAAAAAGTTCAAAACAGGGACGAAGATAAAGGTCAAAAGTTGGTTCATGAATTGTAAAACCAAATATGTTAATATACATATGTACTCCATTTATATAAATATATGTGTATTTTATTTCATACATAGAAAAATATATGTTCACAAATAAGATAATAACTAGGGTTTTTCCATGTATGGGATTTTTATAAGTGTAGTTGCATAGTGAATACCATAATCTACAAAATAATTAGTCACATAAGTGAATGAAATGCATATTAAAATAGACCGTATATAAAAATGAATCTGTGTTGGAAAACATTTCAATTACAATAATTTATGAATAATGTATTTATTTGAATTAATAAATATGGGAATTGTTCATGTAGACAAATTTTTACTTATACAAAAAGGTGTTGGATATATTTTTATGAGGAAACAGAATAAGAAATATTTATTTCAAATGATTATTTGAATTATTATACTCATATTTGTAATAGATCAAAATATTTATTAACATAGACTATGATGAATGGGTTGATGATAAATTTTTAGAGAAAAACAGAAGACATTCACAACAAGATCTAGGTTTCTGAACTAAGCCAAATTAAGAATATTCTAGGTAAGATGATATTCATTGAAAATGATAAATCATGAGGCTTCATTTTAAGAAAATATTCAGGATGAGGCAATGTTGGATGGTATGTGTAGGTTGTTTCTCTGGCATGAACCGAGAGAAGTACTACATTCATTATACCATGAAAAAAGTTCCATGATTGAAAAAAATTAAATCATTCCTATATATAGGCCAAAAAACATGAAACTGATTATGTGTAGTTATGAATAAAAGGTTTAAGGGATTAATCTATGTAAAAAATAAATGAGGATAAAATATTGTACTTATTAGAGAAGGAGGAATATTGTTTTTGAATACTGGTAAATTTATCTTGGATTGAAAGATCAGTCATAAATAATTATGAAGCTATATTAGTTATTAGGTGCCTTTTTTATCTAATAAGTTGTGGGTAAATATCTATTAACATGGGAGCAGTTAATGTCGATTCTTCATGAATTATGAGAATAATCTTAGTCCAAATATTATAGATCGATTCAGAGATCATGATGGACCAAATCTAAGAGATTTTTATTACCTATAAAAATGGTAATTGAAATCATATATTTATATTGGATAGTAAATACATAAGTAAAGAATAGAGGTTCTTGAGTAACTAACATTGTAACTGGTAACTATATATATTTTATAGGTTGTTGAATAAATCAAAAAAATATAGGAATGATGTTGTTTAAGATCTTATATGGAAATTGAATTGAATGTTTTTTTGGTATAAAAGAAGAAAATAGAGAGAGATAACTCTCATCATTCATATATTTTTTATAGAGTAGAAGTATCAAGAAGATATCTAGCATTGTATGTTTTCTAGTGAAGAAGAAATAGATAAGAAGAAGAATATAAAAAGGTGTTGTGAATATCTATTTTTGAGAACATAAAAAGGATAATCACTCAAACTTACTACTAAGAAGAGTGTCTAATTTTATATGTATATGAGAGATGAATAATAGAGGTTTCATACATGTTGTTTTGAAAGTTATAGAGGAATAATGAAGAGAATAATATAGCATCACTATGGAATAAAACTAAAATATCAAAAATTGGATGATTTTCCTAGCTTTGTAAAGCAATTAATGAAATTGAACACTATATATAAATGTAGAATAATGATCCCTAGAGGTGTTATAGTTAGACTTGGTTATCGCAATCCTAACATCTCAATATTGTTTTTTTTTCTCCTCCCACCAGAGTCTAGGGTACCATACTTCAGGTTTAGGATTGTTTTATAGATAACCCACTTTAACTAGTATCTCATTATAGTGGCATGTGTAATTGAGAATTATTTTTAGGTTTCACAAAGAAATATCCTTTATTATTAAAAGGTAAAACTTTTAAATATCCTATCCACTTTTGTGTATGATATTGAATAAACTAAAGGTAAAAGAATATAATAGTCACTATCCCAATGGGTCTAGTAGGAAATATGATAAAAATTAATAATTAGATTAGAAAAATCTCCAAAATTGTTTCTCCCCTGATGATGAACATATCCCAAGTGGTTCTATAAATTGGTATAATAGATCCATGTTTACTTCTATTGGACTATCAATATTGGAAGTTGTTGTATTTTTAATATTTGAGTTCCTTTCCTATTTTTTAATGATGTGAGGTTTTAGTGAAGAATTGTCAATATCATATCAGAATGAAGTTTCTACCAACATAATATTTAATAGAAGTAAGAAGGAGAAAATAATGTTAAATAAGGTATCAATATTTTCCATATAAGTGGAATTATTTATTTATCTATGATGATATAGAAAGTATGCTATATTTTGTTTTAAAAAATGATACAAGGTGGTTGATCCAAATACCAAGATATTGGTATTCATTCTAACTCAATTGATTCAAGACACTCAATTGATCAAGTGGTATATATAAATTATTTTCAAAACATTCCTAAAGATGATCCAAACACTAGTTGGTGTGATAACATGACAATTGAATTTTCAAATATTCATTAAACTATTTTCTACATGGATTTCATCAATAAATAGATTCTTTGTAATGTTGTATATTTGATAGAATATTGAAATGTATCACCCAAATTAAAGGTGAAAAAAATAAAGAAATATTTGTAAGATACAGTTCTAGAATTAATTAAGATCTCCATATAGGTTGAATTTTTTATGATAATAAATGTAGTGCCTAAAATAAGTTCCTGAAATTTTGAAAAAAATGGCTGAGATATATTGAATATAACGATGGTGTAAATATGAATCTTGAATACAACATTCATTAATTAGAAGAGAAATTGAATAAATAAATTGATTTAAAAAAATCACAATTGGATAATAAATTTAAGAAAATCAAGGATCATGATACAATCTTATAAGATAAGGTATAAATTCAAGAATGAGAAGTTGAGATAATTAATATAGATGGTAAATACTAATTTAATGTTTCTAAAAATACATAAAAAATTCTTAACATGAGATGACATGAGCTATAGGTTATGTTTGAAAATATAGAAACTCATAGGGATATTCATTAATAAGGAATAGAAGAAGGATTAGTTATCATAGATTATTATAAAGATGATGAACGTGTTAAAAGAAAATATTTATGTGATAATATGATCCTGACTTTAGCAGATATTAAGAAAGATATATCGACTCGAGATTATCATACATAGATGCTATAAAAAATATTTGAATATTCATTACATTAAATAAACTCATGCCAAATGACCATAATAGTTTAGTTCATTTGGAAACATGGAAACAAACACAATTAGTCCAAGGGTAAACTAAATCAAATCCAACTATGATCTTTATAATTAGAACCCTTCTTGGACATATCATGCAAAATACGTTTCTTCATATCTTGGGGAATGGAAACATAATAAAGTGTGAGATCAGATGCTCAGGAAGGGTAAACAAGGGTGGTATGTAACCATAACATGAATATAAGGGTATGAGAACAAGATCATAAAATTTAAAAACCGTACACTATATATCAAATATCATAATATTTAATTGGGGAATAAATAATGAAAGTTCATTAGAAATGAATCCTAAGGGAATCAAATACCATGATCCATGAGGGAATAACATTCGCATATGACATAGATTTTTGGCGTAAATATAATCATAGAATATCATTTTCATATAACTCAGGGAACATTGTTAAGGCTATAATAGTGGAATGGGTTCACTCCCTAAACCATCATAGTATTCAAGGTTCACTCCCAATACAATCATACTATTAAAATTACCTTACTAAACTAGGTTCACTCCCTATTCCAGTCCTATATATCTCATGAGATATATATCTTTACCCAATATATTAGAGGAAGATGTAGGTCCCACCCATAACATAATTAAAATCATTCTTATGTGTTTGAAAAGATTACTAAATATTAATCATATCATAAAATAGGAACTGAAATTGGTTTCATAAAAACTTTATCATACCATAACCAATATTAAAGAAATAGGTTTAATAATAATTTTATTATTTCATCATAACATAACCCATGGAAAAAAATTGGGTCTTATAAGAAAAAGGTATAATAAGTGGAAGTGAAACAAAATTCATAAACATCATGTCATCATAAACATAAACCATTAAGATAAATAATAATAGTGTACTTGGATTATATCCCCATTAATTCATAAGAAACATCAATGACTATCATCTTATATAGAAACTTATTTTGATCGATCAATTAAAATATTTATTAAAAAAAATATCCTTTCATCTTTGAAAAAACTTTTTAAAAAATAAACTTTTAGAATAGATTTTCCTTTTAAAATTTCCATAAAAATTTATAATGGAATCTTCAAATAAAATAATGGTAATTATGAATGCAATTTTCATTCATGTTTTACATTTTAAAACAAATATCCCTTTCACATTTTTGGTAAAAGGTAAATTAAAATTTTTTGGAAATGACATGAATAATCCTTTCAAAAAAATTATTAAAAGTCAATCATGGATAAAAATTTATTTTAGATATAAATTTATAATAATAAAACTTTTTTTGAAAACTTTTTTTATAAAACATTTTTTTGGAGGAAAACAGATTTTGAATAAAGAGAGAAATGAAGACAGATTTTCTTAAAAATATTTTCAGAATTATTTTTAGAACTAAAGAGAGTAAAAATGGTAAATTTATTTGAGAAGATCATGAATAACCATAAGAAAATAAATTTCACGTGTTTATGGATAGATAAATCGTAATATTTTATCATCAGAAACATAACTAAAAATAATCATGATAAACAATGAAATTGTGTCATAAAATATTTACAACTTTAATAAATTTGAATCATAATTACCATGAAGGGATAACATAAATGAAAAATTAAAATATCATGGGTATTAATAAATTATTAGTATTATATGTTATATTTACTTTATATACACCTCTTGAAATAATATAGTTTCACAACACAACATATGTCTCAAAGAAGGAAAATTGAGACAAAAAATCCCTTACATTAAGTCTTTCCTTCCATCGTACACATTAAAACCTCCCATATTACAAATATAATTTTATTAAAAAAATATTATATAACTTTATTCATATATATCAAACCATATATAATTTTTTATGGCCTTTTACTACCCATTAATTAAAAATTCCAAGTTAAAATCGCATTTTGGGAAATAACTACTTTATTTTTCTATATATATTTTGATTTGATATTTTTTGGTCCTATAACTTTGATCAGGGTTCCATAATATCTAAAATTTTAAAAATAATATATATTTAATAAATATTTATTTATATTAATCTATAGAATATAGAGATACAAAATGAAATACATTGTTTATGGAGATGGTTGGTCATACGTATGCATTAATGTTGTTACCATTCTCTAGACGTGTTGAAACAAAGAAAGTTAAATGATATATTATAATTATAGAATCATTTTTATGTAATATATATCATATAATTTTATTAAAACCATCGTTATTACATTACATGAAAAGCGTGATAGAATCACATCACTTCGTGAGGCGGTAATTAGCCTTACACCGGAGAGATGTTATCTTATTCACAAAAAATGAAAAGGATGAAGGTACGTGTGATATCATAATTTTAGATATATAATAATATCATAAATATGATATATAATCATTTAATCCATTATTATAACCAGTATTGATAAGTGGAAATGAAAAAATGAATGACATCAGCTCGTGAGGCGATAGTATGCCGTAAGCACAAACGATGATTTCATAACCCATTTGATGGAAGTGAAGATGATTGTAGGTAAATCACATAAAAACAATATATTATTATATTTAATATATTAATTTTCTAATATAATCATGGTATAATAATAATTTAAGTAGGTCTAGAAACAAAAAAAAATAAAAAAAGATGTTAGATAAATGTTACATCTTCTTTGGGCATCCTCCTTAGGATTCCACCAAAATACTTTCTTGGATGGACTTCTATCAAAAATAATGGTTATAGCATCAGATTAGGGTAGTGTAGAGGTGATTTTAATAGGTATTGGATTACAAAAATGGGGTTTAATTTGTGAATAAGAGAGTATAGTGGGTGGAATTTTATAAGCAAGGTGAGTGGAAAACATGTAATTTTTTGAAAGAAAGAATTCCACCCTTGTTTTCTTCATTTTACAGGGATCCAATAATGGGTTTTTCTCAATTATATTAGATAAAAGGTTAAAATATGGTCATTCGATGGGTTTTGGACATGTTTTTGGTTATTTTTAACACATAACTTTAATCCCCCCCGAGTAAACCTATTTTACCATAAGTGTGGTAAATAATTTTTTTGGTCTTCACTATTCATTCTGGTAAAAAATTAAGTTGACGTATTAGATAATAAAAATAATTTTTATTTCAAATCTAGAATATATAGTTTAAAATTCCCCACATATAAGTGGAAAATTTTAATTTAAAATTAATCCTGGAAATAAGACAAGAAAGTGGGTTTTTAAATAAAAAAATGTTCAAATGTTAACAAAGATTTTATATCAAAATTTAATATAAAATTGATTACAAAGATATAAATTAGATTAAAAGATGTATATTTTAACTACTTTTATTTTAAAAACAATTACAAGATTGTTTAGATTTATAAATAAATTAAATAAAAATGAAATTTTCAATTAAAATCCATTATTTTTTACTATTTATCAAAACATAAAACTTATCAAAAAAATATCAAAATATAACCCAAAGATTATTTTGATTTGAAGATTTTTAAAAAAAATTATTTTATAAAATTCATTTTCTAGAAGTGTAAAAAATTAATTTTATCATTGTTTACAAAAAGAAATAAATGGAACTGTTTTTTATAAATTATGATTTTTGAAACATATAAAGGCTTTATTAAGAAATTAAGTACTTTTTATCAATAATTTTTTTGATATAAAACCATTATACATAAGATTAAAAATTTCCAATTACTATTCATATTGTAAAGTTTAGTTTTTATGTTATAACTATCATGTTTGAATATTAATTTTAATAATATATCATGGTTTTGTTAAAACTCATTTTCATGTGTAACCCAAGATAACCCAGTGTTATAGAGAAATATTAACTTAGTAATGTGTGTAATGTAGGAAATAAAATAAATATATTTTATTTTAACGGCATTAACAAAAACTCTAGGTGTTATAAAAGATATTCCATTCATATCCATTTTTAATGATTCGTCTAATTTTTTTTCTTGACCAGTTCTCGATAAAAAATATGAAATATACAAGTATAGATAATGAAATGTGATGAGAGGCCTATCGTCATGTTCATGGTGGATAAAAGAGGAATATTAGAATCTGGTTTTATAACTTTATCCCAAGCTATAATGAAAAAATCCAAAACACTTCTTCATCAGAAATATGGGTAGCTAGTAGTCTAAATAAAAATGAATAATGATTTGTAGGGTATTTTTGGTGCCATAATAGATTTTGGAATTTTTAATTGTATTATTGGTACATTTCTGTAAATCCTAAAGAAAAAAAGAATCAAATTTCAAAGTGGGGAATCCATATATTAAGAACAAATATTCACATATTAATAAAAATATTTATACTCAAATTGTAATGCTCTGACCCCAGTTACCCAGAGTCGGTGCATTATTAGATAACATTGGAATGATCAAAAAAATAAAGTCTCGAAAGACCGATTAGTTTAATAGTCTTGGAAACATTAGATATATTTATAAGTCTTACATTACATCATAAAGTAAAAAAAACTACAACAACATCTTGTCTTCATATCCCCTCACACTATCCCTGCAAGTCATTCATAAATTACTTCTTCACATCCTGGGAAAAATAAAACATTGAAAGGGGTGATCTCAAATGCTCAGTAAGGATAATAATATAGTGGAAACATTCATAAATAAGCAAAAACATTTAAGTCAATGTATAACTAAAAGAAAATCCTTTTAAACTTGAACTTCAGCATAATATGGAAAAGATAAAATGAAATAATGCCATTTAATTATTCACATGGATATTCAACTAGTCGAATAACCACATGCAATATCGATAACCACTTTCATGATGATGGAATGCATAATGTCACACTATCATAACCACATAGTCAAGGCCTTGTGCCAAGACTACAAATATGATTTTTTCAAGGCCTCGTTCCAAGACACTAGTTTGTCTCATGAGATCTAAAGATGCATCGAGGAGCTATAGCGGGCTCCACTCGTCACTTATTAAGTCCAATTCATTCCTCATATGAAAAGGTTTAAACATAACAGAAACATTCGTATTAAAACTAGCATATGAAATGTCAATAATTTCTCCATAAACCATGAATGGTATAAAAATAAAACATCCACAGTCAAACATATCACAAAACCTTAAATACAATATGGAAGTTTTGTATCATAATAAATCAACTTCAAATATTCTTAAAATCCATCAAAGGATGTTGATATAGATGTAATCAAAACTATTTGAGAGAAATATATCTTTTTTTGAAATCATTTAAAAGTCAAATAATTATAAAGGAAAAAATTTACTTTGAAAATATTCTTATATTCTTGTAAGGGAAACTTCGATGATTTTATAACGGTGGAAAATAGTCGCACCCGCCGTATAAGTTAAAAAAGACATTCTTACCTTAATTCTGTTGAAAAGGTTAAAAAGGACCTTGTTTGGAAATTGACAGAAAGATTCCTTTATAAACTTCTTATAAAAAGTCATCAAGGGTATAAATTAATTTAACCCATATTCTTTAAGATAGTAATAATTATTTGAAAGACATGTTTAAGAAACATGGATGTGGATGATAAAGTGGTCCCAATAGATAGTTACGTATAAACAACCTCGAATAATGAAGAGGTTGTGAAATAAACCCTTAACATGTACTTTTCCTTCATCTAGGGTAGGTTAAACTCCTGTATAATGGTGAAATAATTGTTATTAAATTATAAAGGAATCATTTAAACTAATATGATGTCATATATGATCTTTTAACATTGCCTTGTTAATAATATCTTAGTATTATCGTTGTTTCGGGTGTTAACTTACTAGTTTTATTTTATATGTTTAGTTACATAATCCATGTTTGTTATGGATAGGTTTTATATTATTCATATCCCGAATGATATCAAGTCCTTAAACATTATTTTTAATCATTAAATGATAATTATTCTTGAAATGGATATGATGGGGAATGAATCTCATCGCGTTCGTGGAGACGGTAGTCTGTACGTATGCACGAACGACAATATCATTCTTTTGAAATTAAAATAATATATAATTGCATGGTATATCATATATACCGAATAATTATCATGTTATATTTATTATTTAAATTAATTACACATCATTATTATAGTCATCCAAATTATAATATATTGAATAACAATTACACCACGACGTTGAGACGGTAAGCCGTACGTACGCACGTATGGTGACATGTCATTCAAAGGATGGATAGATTACTTAATATGGTTGTACCATATTTATAATAACATAACATTATATATAAGATACTGGAGTTATTATTTTAGAATGGAAATAACAAAGAAATATGATGTTGAAGAAGAAAGAAACTTGAAAGAGGGTGGTGAAAACATTACCTCTTTTTAGGGTTCTTCCTTTTAATTTGATCAAAAGGGCTCCTTAAGTAGGATTTATGATCAAACTAAGGCCTATAGGTTGAATTGAGAGAAGTTTATAGAGTATTTTGGTAGGGTTTGGCTAATCCAAAAGGCATTGAATGTGAGAATTAGTGATAAGGGTGAGTTCCCTTTTATAAGAGGGGTGAGGGGCACCTTAGGAAAAGCTGGAAATATTATTTTATAATAAATTCATATTCGGTTTCTAATGGCTCCAAAGTGGATTATTTAAATTTTAAGGTGGGTATATGTCTAAAACCAATCAACCAATTGGTTTTAGACAGGTTTGGGTCACTATATTAACCATATCTTTTAGTTTTAACTCTTAGTTAATTAGTTTGACATTTACCATCTCTCTTTGTATTTTTATATTATAAAGTTAATAAACTTACTATATACTTCCAAGAGACCCCCAAGTGGTCCATTAATAATACACCTATCGTTATATAAGTATCTTGGCGGAACCTTAGATTTTTAGGAATTTAATATCAATTAATAAAATAATATTTGTTTTAAAAACTCTTTTATGTCAATTTTGACACTATTTTCTATTTGATTTTTGTGAAAGTGATAATAGCATTATTACTTATAAAAAAATAATTAAATCAATACTAACATGTCATATTAACCTATAAAATTAGTTTAATTCATATAAAGTCTCAAATTACATTTATTTGGATATTTATAATATTAATTATTTTAATATTTCATTAATTAAGTAATTACTGCATCACCATTGTGTCATAAATAAATTAAATTATTTAATGTCTAAAATTTATAAATAAAATAACATTATGTATTAAATATTTCTATATTTATAATTAATATTTAAAATTGAATGTATATTATATATAACCCTATATTAAAAAAAATTAGTAATTAAACCTTGATTTTAACTCTTTTAACTCTTCTTTGAATTAAAGAATAATAAATGTCCTAATCGAATCCAAGTAGACCTAAATGATAATATTATATTCCTAAGGTTTTTTTGGTTGAGATACACTTGTCCAATAGAATCATGACGTGTGTTAGGGTGATATTAATATCATTTTTGCCTTTAATTACCCTATTTACTTTTAACCGTGGAAAATAAAAGTAAAAAGTTAATATTCACCAAAATTTATTTTTATCTTATTGAACCATATTTTACTCCTTGATATTAATCGTGTCTCTCACATTTTAGAAATTCCACTCACAGAAGTGGTAAAATTAAGTTTTATGTGAATTTGCAAATTCTCCTAGGAGGTGGGTAAAAGAAGTGAAAATTTCAATAAACTTTTTATATATCTAAAATTATTATAAACTAACTCCAATGAATTAAATTGAAATTATATAGATATTATGTATCTATTTTGACCTTAATTAAATTTAAATAAAATAAAAAATTATTTAAATAAAAATTCGGTTTTAAACTATAACTCAGTGTTTTTTCACTGTTTATCAAAAATTGAATGTTTTCAGAAAAATACCAAAAATTCACCCTAAGCTAATTTCTATATTCCAAATCCAAAAATGAAGTCCATTTTGAAGGATAAATTTTATAAATTTTCAAAAAGTGGGTATTACTATTCATAACGGCTAGTTTGATTGGTTGTGGTGTGTGTTAGAACTCGAAGTTGCGTACAACACATGCTAATGTATTATTCAAACGGAAGCATACCGTGGATGATTGGGGTGTTACATTCTCCCCTCCTACAAATAATTCCATCCTCGAAATTTCTAGAATACTACCGCATGAAAAGACTCGGGTGGTTCTTCATCATAAGTTCCTCAGGTTCCCACATTGCCTCTTCCATCTTATGGTTTCTCCATAGAACTTTTACCATACGAGTCGTCCGGTTTCTCAGCCCTTCTTCTCTGGTATCAAGAATCCTGACGGGATCTTCGTAATAAGACAGATCAGGTTCCAATTCTAATTCCTCATAAGTAAGTACATGCTTTGGGTCAGGCATGTATTTTCTCAATAGTGATACGTGGAACACATCGTGAACTTTGGTGAGACTTGTCGGCATTTCCAAATGGTAAGTTACAGCCCCAATTCATTCTAGGATTTCGAAAGGTCTAATGTACCTAGGACTCAATTTACCCTTCTTAACGAAACGTATAACTCCCTTCTATGGAGACCTTCAAGAAAACATGATCTCCTACCTAAAATTCCAAATCCTTCATTTGGTTATCGGCATAGCTCTCCTGCCTACATTGAGCTGTATTGATATGGTTTTGGATTAAATTTACCTTTTCTATCGTTTTTTCTACCAGTTCTGGGCCTACGAGTTTTCTTTCCCCAACACCATCCCAACAGGTTGGTGTGCGACATCTCTTTCCATATAATGCTTCATATGGTGCCATATGAATACTCGAATGGAAGTTATTGTTATAGGAAAATTCTACCAGAGGTAAATATTGATCCCACACGCCCTGAAATTCAAGTGAGCAAGATCTCAACATGTCTTCTAAGGTTTGAATAGTTCGTTCTGATTTTCCATCTGTTTGAGGGTGGTAGGCAGTGCTCAAATGAAGTTCAGTATCCAAGGCCTTCTGAAGATTCTTCCAGAATCTTGAAGTAAAACGGGGATCACGATTAGAAATAATCGACAGGGGTACTCCATGAAGTCTCACAACTTCATTAATATATAGCCTTGCTAGATGTTCAAGTGGTAAATCTTCCCTTATAGCAAGAAAATGTGCTGACTTTGTAAGACGATCAACAATGACCCATATTGCATCATTCCTTCTAGGAGTCTTTGGTAGTCTCATGAAAAAGTCCATAGTGATATTATCCCACTTCCACTCAGGTATGGGAAGAGGTTGCAATACTCCACCAGGTTATTGCCTTCTATCTTTCACTTGTTGAAAAACGATACATCATGACACAAAATCAGAAATCTCCCTCTTCATGTTGTCCCACCAAAAATGTTCCTTCAAAACCCTATAAATTTTGGTGCTCCCAGGGTGTATAGAGAAATTGGAACTATGATCATCGTCCAACAATTCCCTTTTTAGATCAGGTATATCGGGAACAGAAAGTCTCTTCCCAAATTTCAAAATTCCATCTTCATTCACAAAGTCACTCAATATCCCATCATTCACAGATTTAATCTTCTTTTGAAACTCTTCATCATCAATCTGAGAACTCTTTATCCTTTCTAGTAAATATGGTTTGGCAACCATTTGAAAAAGTATTGATGTTTCACCTTCCATGGTGATTCCCATATCCAACTTTACTAAATCCATGAAAATAGGATCCCTTTAATTTCCCATCATGTTCAAGACTCCATGATCCTTTCTACTCAAAGCGGCTGCCACCTTATTTTCCTTCCTCGGGTGGTAGTGTATCGTGCAATCATAATCCTTGAGTAGTTCAAGTCATCTCCTTTGCCTCATGTTGAGTTCTTTCTGTGAGAAAATATACTTCAAACTCTTGTGATCAGTATAAATCTCACATTTTTCACCATAGAGATAATGTCTTCATATCTTCAAAGAAAATATTATAGTAGATAACTCAAGATCATGAGTAGGATAGTTTTTCTCATGAATTTTCAGCTGTCGTGATGCATAGGCAATAACTCTATCTTTCTGCATAAGGACACAACCAACTCCTTTCTTCGATGCATCCCTATAAATAACGAACCCATCATTCCTCGATGGTAGAGTCAATATAGGATCATTGACTAATATTATCTTCAGTTCTTAAAAACATTCTTCACACTCTTTTGTCCAAACAAATTTAACCCCTTTACGTGTGAGCTTCGTTAATGGGTTTGCCAATCGGGCAAAATTCTGGACGAAACGCCGATAATAACCTGCTAAACCAATAAAACTGCGTACCTCAGTTATACTCATCGGGGCTGGCCATTCTTGGATTGACTAGGTCTTAAAAGGATCAATATATATTCCATCCTTAGAGACAATATGGCCAAGAAAAGAAATCTCCTAAAGCCAGAATTCACACTTGGTAAACTTCCCATATAATTCATGTCTTCTCAGAGTCTTCAGGATAATGCGCAAGTGATTTTCATGATCTTAGTAGCTTTTGGAGTATACCAAGATATCATCAATAAATACCCCCACAAAATCATTGAGATATTCCTTGAAAACTCTATTCATTAGATCCATGAATACAGAGGGTGCATTAGTCATCCCAAAAGTTATTACTGTAAACTCGTAATGCCCGTACCTGGTTCAAATTGCTGTCTTCGAAATGTATTCCTTCTTCACACACAATTGATGGTATCCATATCAAATTTCAATCTTAGAAAAGTATTGAGATCCATTCATTTGGTCAAATAAATCATTAATGAGAGGTAGGGGATACTTGTTCTTTATTGTTATAGCATTGATTTCCCTGTAGTCGATACATAACCTCATAGATCCATCTTTCTTCTTAACAAAAAGGATAGGGGATCCCCATGGAGAAACACTAGGGTGAATAAATCCCTTATTACTCAATTCCTATAGTTGTTTCTTTAGTTCCACTAATTCCATAGTGGCCATTCTTTAAGGGGTCTTTGATATGGTCCTTGATCCAGAAATTAAATCAATGGAAAACTCAATTTCTCGTTCTGGAGGATATCCAGCTAAATCTTCTGGAAACACATCAACATACTCTCTCAAAATAGTTAAATCCTATATTTGAACATTCCTTTATTTACCCACAGTTATTTCATTCTCTTCCTACCCAATAATTGAATTTAGTTGAGCTACTAGGGGTGGATCTAGGTAAGAAACAGGTGGTGACGATTATGCTCTAAATATAAGGTGTTCTTTATCATCATCATCAAAAATTGTAACCTCCTTCTTCTTACAAAAAATCTTCGCATCATGGTCTGAAAGCCAATCCATACCGAGGATTATATCAAATTCATTCATGGGTATGACAATGAGATCAGTAGATAAAGAACATTTATATTCCCTAATGGGAACGGATCCACAGAACTTTGTAGTAATGATACTTCCCTTAAGAGTTTTAACAGACAACTCCCTTGTTAAATCAAATTGTAAATATCTAATTTTCATAGAAAACTGGGAAGATATGAAATAATGCGATGATCTAGAATCAAATAAAGCATTGGATATACCTGAGGAAACAATTAAATTACCTGCCCCCACATCTTTCGGAGCTTCTACCTCAAAAGTAGTGATAGCATAAGCTTGGCCTTGATCCCTTGTGCTTTTCTGAGGTAAGTTACCCTAACGCTTAGGATATTCATTTTCATAATGTCCCATCTCCCTGCAGTTATATCATTGATCCTCAGTAGATTCTTTCTTCCCCTTGCAATCACGAGCTTGGTGGCCTTTTTCACCACACTTTTAACAGACTCTCATTCCCTTAGAGCAAGTACTGGGGTGTTTCTTCCCACTTTTACTTTAGGATAGATATTAAAATTTTACCTTCCTACCCTTATTTTTATTCCCATAGTGATCAGCAGATCTCTTATTCTTCTACTTTTCTTTAAAGTTATAAGACTTTGAGAATTCCTTTTCTGTCTTGATAGCACATGAGACAATATCTTCGTACAATGAGAAGGTTTATAAGACTAATTCTCGACAGAGAAATAGTTTTAACCCATCAAAGAAATGATCAATCTTACTTCTTGGGTTACATATATAATCTGCATCATACCTCGCTAACCTTGTATAGTTAGCCTCATACTTTGCGACATTCTCATCCCTCGTTTGCCTCAGACTCAAAAATTGCCTTTCCATATCTGCTTGATAGTCATGAGGAAAGTATTTTTCTAAGAAAGGATCTTTGAACTCCATACATTCCATATTTAATACTTTATCATCTTCCTTTGTGTTTTGAATCAATGACCACCATTGGATAGCATCTCCAGTGAGGCGGTAAACTTCCATGATAACTTTGTCCCTTTCACTACTCCCCAAAGCCTGAAATATTTTCTCTAGGGAACTTATCCATTTCTCAGCTACCAATGGATTTGTACTCCCATTTAATGTTGGTTTTTTTTGCCTCATGAAGCATTCTAACATTGATCTCCCACATTGTGGATCGAGGTGCTCCATACGGGTAAGGTTATTATTCATAACCTGAGTGAGTTGTCCCAGTATGGTGATTAGCTGATCAGCACCAGTTGCATCACCATCTCCACTATAATTATCTTGAGTAGGAGGGAAATCCCTACATGGAGTGTGTGCATTGATACGGCTTCCATTTCTTCCACTAGGATCCATTTATAAACAATGGAATAAACTACATCAGTTTATGAATCAAAATACATAATTCCATACTTGTAAAACACTTAACATAAATTGAACTATTTATGGATATAATCCATAATCATAAAAAAAATATTTGAGGAAGTATATACTCATAAACCCTTCATAATGGTTTGTAAAGAAAATGAGAATTATCCTAAGCATATCCCTTAGGAGTGTCGTAACCAAGAGTGCAGCAAGGCCCGTTTTCATGCACCAATTCTTGTTCGAGTCTAGCTCAAAGTGGTGTTTTTGGGTTTTACCCCTAGGTACATCTATGCCAGATCCGCCTCTACCTACTTGTATCCATATAGGGATGTATTTCTCATAAAGCTCAAAAAATCTCTAAAATACCAAAATTCTAGGAAGTTCTTCTATACTAATCCTCAAAGTCTATCTTAGGGCTATGTGCTCTAATCAGAGTTTATCTAAATCTAGCTTACAAGGTTTGTACTAAACTTCCTCTGATACCAACTGTAATAGCCAGACCCCAATTACCCAGAGTTATTGTACTATTACATAACATTGGCATGATCACAAAAGATAAAGTCTCAAACGATGGATTATTTTAGTAGTCTTGGAAACACTAGATATATTCATAAGTCTTAAATTACATCACAAAGTAAAAAAACTACAACAACATATTATCTTCATATCCCCTCATACTATCCCTACAGGTCATTCATAAATTACTTCTTCATATCCTGTGAAACATAAAACATTGAAAGGGGTGAGCTCAAATGCACAGTAAGGATAACAATATAGTGGAAACTTTCATAAATAATCGTAAACATTTAAGGAAATGTATAACTAAAACAAAAGCCTTTTAAACTTGAACTTCAGCATAATATGGAAAAGATAAAATGAAATAATTCCATTTACTTATTCACATGGATATTCTACTAGTCGAAAAACCACATGAAATATTGATAACCACTTTCATGATGATGGAATGCATAATTCCAAACTATCATAACCACATAGTCAAGGCCTTGTGCCAAGAATAAAAATAAGATTTTGTCAAGGTCTCCTGCCAAGACACTAGTTTGTCTTATGAGACCTACCAATGCATCGAGGAGCTATAGCAGGCTCCACCCGTCACTTATTAAGTCCAATGCATTCCTCATATGAATAGGTTTAAACATAACATAAACATTCGTATTAAAACTAGCATACGAAATGTCAGTACTTTCTCCATAAACCATGAATGGTATAAAAATAACACAACCACAGTCAAACATATCACAAAACCTTAAATACAATATGGAATTTTTGTATCATAATAAATCAACTTCAAATAAGCTTAAAATCCATCAAAGGTTGTTGACATATATGAAATCAAAACTATTTGAGAGAAATATCTCTTTTTTTTGAAATAATTTAAAAGTTATATAATTATAAAAGAAAAATTTTACTTTGGAAATATTCTTATAAGCTTGTAAGGGAAGCTTCAACGATTTTATAATGGCGGAAAATATCCCCACCCGCCATATAAGTTAAAAAAGACATTCTTACCTTAATTCTGTCGAAAAGATTAAAAAGGTCCTTTTTTGGAAAATGACAGAAAGATTCCTTTATAAACATCTTATAAAAATACAAAAAGGGTATAAATTAATTTAACCCATAGTCTGTAAAATAGTAAGAATGATTTGAAATACATTTTTAAGAAACATGGATGTGGATGATAAAGAGGTCCCAATAGATAATTACGTATAAACAACCTCAAATAATGAAGAGATTGTGAAATAAACTCTTACATTGTACTTTTACTTGGTCGAGGGTAGGTTAACATCCTGTATAATGGTGAAATAATTTTTATTAAATTATAAAAGAATAATTTAAATTAATATGATATCATATATGATCTTTTAACATTGCCTTGTTAATAATATCTTAGTATTATCGTTGTTTCGGGTGTTAACTTACTCGTTTTCTTTTATATGTTTTGTTACATAATCCATGTTTGTTATGGATAGGTTGTATATTATTCATATACAGAATTATATCAAGTCCTTAAACATTATTTTTAATCATTAAATGAGAATTATTCTTGAATGGATACGATGGGGAATGAATCTCATCGCGTTCATGGAGACGGTCGTCCGTACGTACGCACAAGAGACAATGTCATTCTTTTGATATTAAAATAATATATAATTGGATGGTATATCATATACAGAATCATTATCATTTTATATTTATTATTTAAATGAATTACACATCATTATTATACCCATCCAAATAATAATATATTGAATAAAAATTACACCATGACGTTGAGACGGTAAGACGTACGTACGCATGTATGGTGACATGTCAATCAAAGGATGGATAGAATACTGAATATGGTTGTACCATATTTATAATAACATCACAGTATATAGAAGATACTGGATATATTATTTTATAATGGAAATAACAAAGAAAGAAGAAGTTGAAGAAGAAAGGAACTTGAAAGAGGGTGGTGAAAACATTACCTCTTCTTCGGGTTCTTCATTTTGATTTGATCAAAAGGGCTCCTTAAGTTGGATTTCTGATCAAAATAAGGCCTCTAAGTTGAATTGAGAAAAGTTGAGAGAGTATTTGGGCAGGGTGTGGGCCAGACAAAAGGCTTT
This sequence comes from Viscum album, assembly GCA_963277665.1. Taxonomy (NCBI): domain Eukaryota; kingdom Viridiplantae; phylum Streptophyta; class Magnoliopsida; order Santalales; family Viscaceae; genus Viscum; species Viscum album. The sequence continues at coordinate 65,225,922 of OY728127.1, read as the reverse complement.
GAATGTGTTAATTAGTGATAAGGGGGAGTGCCCTTTTATAAGATGGGTGAGGGGCACCTTAGGAAAAGCTAGAAATATTATTTTATAATAAATTCATATTTAGTTTATAATGGCTCCAAAGTGTAGTATTTCAATTTTAATGTGGGGATATATATAAAACCATTCAACCAATAGGTTTTAGACAGGTTTGGGTAACTATATTAACCTTATCTTTTAGTTTTAACTCTTAGTTAATTAGTTTGACATTTACCATGTCTCTTTGTACTTTTATATTATATATTTAATAAACTTACTATATACTTCCAAGAGACCCCCAAGTGGTCCATTAATGATACACATATCATTATATAAGTCTCTTGGCCTAACCATATATTTTTTGTAATTGAATATCTATTAATAAAATAATATTTGTTTTAAAAACTCTTTTATGTCAATTTTGACACTATTTCGTATTTGATTTTTGTGAAAATCATAACAGCATGATTACTTAGAATAAACATAATTAAATCAATACTAACATGTCATATTAACCTATAAAATTATTTTAATTCATAAAAAGTCTCAAATTACATTTATTTGGATATTTATAATATCAATTATTTTAATATTTCATTAATTAGGTAATTACTGCATCACCATTGTGTCATAAATAAATTAAATTATTTAATGTCTAAAAATTATAAATAAAATAGAATTATGTAGGAAATATTTTTATATTTATAATTAATTTTTACAATTGAATTTATCTTATGTATTACCCTACATTAAAAATGTTTTAGTAATTAAACCTTGATTTTAACTCTTTTAACTCTTCTTTGAATTAAATATTAATAAATGTCATAATCTAATCCAATTGGACCTAAATGATAATATTTTATTCCTAAGGTTGTTTTTGGATGAGATACACTTGTCCAATAGAATTAGGATGTGTGTTAGGGTAATATTAATATCATTTTTACTTTTAATTACCCTTTTTACTTTTAACCGTGGAAAATAAAAGTAAAAAGTTACTATTCACCAAAATTTATTTTTATCTTGTTGAACCACATTTTACTCCTTTATATTAACCGTTTCTCTCTTATTTTTAAAATTCCATTCACAGAAGCGGTAAAATTAAGTTTTATGCGAATTTGCAAATTCTCCTAGGAGGTGGGTAAAAGACGGTGAAAATTTCAATAAAATTTTTATATATCTAAAATTATTCTAAAATAACTCCAATGAATTACATTGAAAATATATAGATATTATGTATATTTTTGGACCTTAATTAAATTTAAATAAAATAAATAATTATTTAAATAAAAATTTTGTTTTAAACTATAACTCAGTGTTTTTTCACTATTCATCAAAAATTGAATGTTTTCAGAAAAATACCAAAAATTCACCCTAAGCTAATTTCGATATTCTGAATCCAAAAATGAAGTCCATTTTGAAATATAAAATTTATAAAATTTCAAAAAGTGGGTATTACTATTCATAACGGCTATTTTTATTGGTTGTGGTGCTTATTAGAACTCGAAGTTGCATACAACACATGCTACTGTATTATTCAAAGGGAAGCGTACCGTGGAAGCTTGGGGTGTTACACAAATAGATATGAAATTCTTGGTAGTATATGTGATGTTTTCTATAAGATTGTTCATTGGAGTGGAACATTCTCATATCATCATGTATTGAAGTCTAATTGTTTGAAAACCCCAAAAAAGAAAGTGAAAAGTGATGTTCCAACAATGATAAATAATCCATAGAATGATTCACATCATAATAAATACAAGTAAATATCCAGAATAGTGGATGGTTCATCTATGGGTAACTTGAAAAACAATACTAGGAGGAGTGTCACATATAAAAAAAATTGGTTTAAGAAGAACACTCACAATTTTCCAGGTTGAAACACTATAAAGGATCGATGTTCCTAATTATTTTCTAGTAATTTGTCCAGAATATTTGGAGAAATCAGATAAATTAAAAGAGGAAAATATAAGGTCTGGTTCAAAACTATAAGAGAATCCATATTAAGATTCCAAATATCATGAGAGTTTATCGAAAAAATATAACCCCTATGTTGAAAAATAACCTTTTTGTTCAGTCTGCAATGTAATTGGAAATTCTCTAAGATATTTCTCTAAAATAAATCCATCACAAGAATAGTTATTAATTAATATAAAAGAATCACCAGGTGATTCAAGTGTATCAAAGCCTCTTTGAAGAGAATATTCACATATAATGAGATAAAATATTTTATAAGATCCAATATACCCCAATCAGAATTGATCTCTATATGTGGAATCCTGAAAAGTGGAGAAAATGGAAAATTTTGGTTAATAAAATTGTTTCATTAAGATTCAAGGAAGATCCACTATATTCTTTTAGCCTTTTTGTATTATATTTGTTTTTATAGTGTGAAAAATGTAAGGTGAAGCTTGATCATGGGGGGAGAGGTAGTGGATGGGCCATCAACATTGGAATCGTTATTTAATGATCTTATCATCCCAGATGATGCCTATGTTGGTATACAAAAAAATTATAATGATAGGGTTATCCATAATTAATTATAGGTGGATACTATCAATTCAGGATAGAAAATTTAAGAATATACTATCTTGTTTTGAACTTACTTTTTCAATTACAAAGGAATATATTAAAATTGTTCATCTATGGTGATTATGTAGATATTTCAAAATATGGAAAACCACATAAAGAAGATCTATTTTGGTGTATTATAAACATGTATATCTTAAATAATATCTATTGAATATATTTTTCATTATAAATATTAGGATGAGTTTATCCTAGATTCGGAGATAAGTAAAGACTAATGAAGAAGCCACTAGAATTATTTCATATCACACAAATATAATTATTTTGTAAGTGTTTGATGGTGAAGTCATTAAAGTGGTATAATTCCTTTATCTCATATCCTTGGTAACCTAAAATAGATTCATGACATAAATGGAGATATTTTTATCAATGTAATTGAAATAATATCCCAAACTATTTCCTAAAACATCAATCCACCTTTTTAGTTCAATGTTTATGACCTTCTTGTTGAACTGAGTACAGGAATATCATATTGGGATTTTTTTACCAATTTATATTCTACTAGAAAAATAGTTGAAAATATATTAGTATAAATAAAGAGTTTTTATTTTATTTAGTATCAATTTAAATTAAAAATGGATATGTTTTTTTAATCAAATCCTCTTATTTTATTCAATGATCATGGATCACATAGAATTAGAGTGATATGATCAATAAGGAGGAGAAAATGTAAAATTAAAGACTGATGAAAAGGGGTTTATATTTATAATAAATATATCACATATTAACATCTCATTTAAAAGGTGTTATCAAAAAATAAAATGGGGGATATTTTTCAGACCGCCTTTTGTGAGTTCTATAATCTATCAAGGAGTGATTTCCAAGGAATTTTAATATGTTTATAAAGAATAAGTGGCATTGATTCTACATTAATGAAGTTATTGTGGTGGCCTCATGATGATCCCAAGTGATTGTATGAAAGGTCATACAATTTCACATTGAAATATAGCAACTTCATGAAGGGATTATGTGACCACATGAAGGGACGCACAACCTAAAGGGTCAAGCTATACTGAGTCACATTATAGATGGGGATACAAAGAAATAAAACTAGTCTATTCAATGTGTTATTATATTATAAAACATATATTTCCTGTTAATTGTTATCATGATTCTTAAAAACATTTTATTGGTTGAATAAGTATAGAATAAGGAAGAAGTTCAAAAACATTTTAAGTATAGAACAACATATGTAAATCTGCATTGGTTCTCTGTGTAAGGAAATATCTATGATTGGGATTTCCTACATAGATTAATTTTTGTACCTTGATAGGTTTCTATATAAGGGATTATCCATGAATGATTTTTCTTATGTAAAAAAATTTATATAGACAAATACCCTGCTCTGTATATGAACTGGTCACATAGTTAAATGAATAGAATATGTGAATAGACCATGTCTGTGAATAATTCTATGTATTCAAATGGATCATATACACGAATTCATTCAAATGTGTGTATGGGAATTTTTATGTATGGTAATTCTTCATATAGTCAATTTTTTACATATTCAAAGAGGTATTGGATATAGTGGGGAGAAAAAATTGAATAATACATATTTGTTTCAAACTATGATTGGTATATTGATCTACATAAGTCCTATATATCATGATATTAGTTATTGTGATCTTTACAAAATTGGTTAATGATGAAGTCCGGGGGAAGAACTGAAGAAGTAATTTACCAAAAAGATTTTTTTTGTTGAACTAATTCTAATTCAAAATATTATAGGTAATATTTAATGCATTTAAAATGATAAATTATGAGGATTTGGTTTAACCTATGATCTAGGTGGAGGAAAAGTTCAAAGTAATGTGATATTTTCTCTCAGGCATGAGTTGAGAGAGGTACCATAATATTTGGTTCATTATATAATTTCAATGACTATTTTAGATTCATGTATTAATTCATGATGTATAATAAATATGAAGATGATTTCATGGAGTGATGAATGATGTATTTGTAGGATTATCTGATGTTGTAAATAAAGGAGTATCCAAAACTATAGTTATTAAAGAAAAAAACATATGTTAATTAAGTATTGATAAATTTATCATGGATTAAAGGGGTAGTTATAAAGAATAATAAATCCATGTTATCTATTTTTTGTGATTTTAACAAGAGAATTTATGTCATAATGACTATCATTATGTTAATAGTTAATACCAGGTCTTTTGGAATTATGGGAATAGGTTCATATCAAATATTATGGATATAGTTGGAGATAATTATGGATGAGATCCATGGGATTTTAATTATTTATATTCTATGTATTTAAAATAAATTACTTCCATGGGATAGTCAATATATAAATGAATAAGATAGTGGATGAAGTGACTGAGGATGTAACAGGACATTATATATATATATATATATTAGGTTTTTGAAGAAATAAAATATAGAGATAGATAGACATGATGTGTTTTAGTATCATATATAGAAACTGAATTGAATTGTTTGATAGTATTTAGGAAGAAAAGACAGATACCTAACTTTGGTCATTCATTTACTTCCTATATAGTAAAATAATAATTAAGAAATATAGTGAAGTCTATTTTTCACTAAATAAGAAAGTGGTAAGAAGAAAAGATGAAGGTGTTGTGAATTTTTTTCATTATAAAAAGAAAATAATGTGAACCAATTAAACATTATGTTGATAAGAGTGTTTTCACTTTTTTACATATGAGAGAATAATAATAAAGGTTTCTTGCATCCTATTGTTCTAGTGGAAGAGAGATAAATAAGAGAATAAAAAATTAAAATTGTGACATTCAATATAAGTTTCAACTAGTGGAGGATTTTTTTTTATATTGTAAAGAAATTAAATAAATTGAAGACTTGCTACACTGGTAATATAATGATCTAGAAAAGTACAACAGCTGGACTGGGTTTTAATTATTCAAAGGGATTATGATTGTTTATTTTACCTAACTCATGAGTATATAGTACCACAATTCAAGTTCATGATTGTTTTCTAGCTAACCTGTAATAACATGTATCGTTATTATGGGATTTGTAGTTGAGGATTATTTCTTAGATACACCAAGGACTATAATTTCTTTATTAAAGGTTAAAATTGTAAATATCATGTCCATATTTGTTTTTTTTCAAATTATAGGAAGGTAATATAATGAGATATTCATGATCCTAAAAGATATGAGAGGTCAGGGTATAAAATATTTAATTAAATAAACGTCCCCAACATTGAAGAACCCCCCACCCCCTCTCATGTTTGAGTATATCCCAAGAGGCGATATCAACTTTATATCTTTATCATGACTTTTCTCATATGTAATAAGGTCATCAAGATCTTGGAAAGGATTTTCAAAATTCTATTCAAAAATAACCTTCTCTATCATTAACTAGGTTAGCTGATCCTGAACTTTTCTAAATAACTATAAATATTTCATGTCTACAACACTATCCCTTAATTGACTAATTTTGAAATCAAGACTTATAATAATAGTTATATAATTCTATATATTTTGAAGTGTATTCATGATGAAACTGTCTTTCTTTTCATATCCTTCACTTCTTGTACTAAGATCCATATAAGTTTTGTCCACATATTCACTTGGAATAATAAGATTTCCTTCAGCTTTATCATTAGATTCTAATAAAATAGCATTTTTTTTATGGAATGTTCATCATGGAAATCAACTTGGATGTCTCACCTCCTTCAAAAAATTTAAAAGAAACATTTAATACTATAACTTTTGTAGGTATATCCTTCCCAATGGCCTCACTATTCACTTAGGTAGAAATTTATCTCCAATTAATATTTTTATTTGAAATATTATTTTCATATTCCAATGAAATTTTGGACTTCTCATTTAAAGATAAATTATCCAACAAAACTCACAATCCTTTTGATACATATTCAGTGGGTGGAAGATATTTAGAATATAGAGACCTTAATTTTTGTTACATTAATATTACATCATTTTAATAATAAAAAACATAAAAACTTTACACAATATGGATCTAAAGGATTAGTGTCTTGGTAAAACTTGGACCACACATAACTTTTACAACATAAAACATAAACATCTATTTAATTCCTTCTTCTCTAGCTTCTTATTGTCCCTTGTTTTCTCCTTATTACATGTAGTAACCTCAGGAAATACCTCAAATAGGGGTGAGATAAAAATACTATTAAGATGATATATAAGATAATGAAACAATATTACATGGGGTGAGAATAATTATAACATCTTTATCATGATAGGAATCATTATATAAAGGCATAGAAGATGGCAATGTGTAAAAATTCAACATCATGTCTTAGTTGTAAACTACCACACATAGTTGTGAACAAAGCTAGAATCATGTTCACACATATTTCACATTCCTCATAACCACACATAGTTGTGGAAAATCACATTACCCAAGGAATTGTATTTCTATATAATTCAGGGTGAACCCATCACATATTATCATTTAGTTTTCATTATGTAATTTTGGGTGTACCCTTCACATCAAAACATTTACATTATCATGCATGACACATTGAACATATATCAACATTGGATATAAAATCACCCATGGAAAGGAAATTTTTTCATTTCATAAATCATAAATTCACAAATTTTGGGTTCCCAAATGAAAGGTGGATTAACATACTTTATATAAGATTCATCAACTTTGAGTGAAAAAGAAGCAATCTCAAGAAGTCTGTTTTTTGAAAGAAGAGTTCTTTTAGAAAACATTTTGTTTCCCATAATCTAAATTTTAAAGAATTTATATCCCATAAAAGGTAATATAATGACGAATAAATTAAATTTAATTAATATCCATACTAAAAATGGGGTGAAATAGGGAAAACCCAAAGAAAGAGAGTTGGGTTTGAGAAATCCCATTACCTTTTGTCTGAAATCATCCTTCATATTAATATTGTGTATAATCACATTAGATTAATTAGTAAACAATTAAAGAACCTTTTATAAATTAATCTTATCTACAATGTATTTATTATGTTTTTTATGTTCCTTTGGATGAGTTATAAAGTTTAATTGCATCGTTTGGGAGCATTCATTTTCATGGTTTTCATGATCAAAACACTTGTATTCATGAATGGAAGTTCATATAAAAAATGGATAAATATAAAAAAACTGTTATTATATGTTATTTATGATATTCCAAAATTTTAAATTATCTTATAAAAAAATTATACACGATGAGGATGATTCATTAGATAAAAGTTATTGAGGATCGTTTTAGGTTGATTTTTGGCGGTTTTTTTAACACAACGAACTTATTTTGATTTATAATTTTGTATAATGTATAAATGTTAGTTACAGAATATAAGGAGGGTTGTATAATACACAATAAAATTTTTTAAAACATTTAATGGTCTTATTAATAGCCTTTATGGTGACTAATAAAAATGAAATTGTATCGCCCAAGATGTCCGTAAATTGACACATCACAGGCGATAATTTCATTTTTAAGATAAAAGAGAGAGAGTGTGTGTGCGATGAGTTTAATGTTGATTATTATATTAACATTATATAATTATATTATATCTAAGTTAATTTTTTTTCAATCAATTTGGATGAAGTTAGGTGAACATGGAATAAGAAAAAAATTGAAATTGAAAGGAAATTAAAAAAAGGGAGAAGATTTACCTCTTGAATTATCCTCTTGAGATCCTCCTAAATGAACCTAGGATTAGTATTTTCATGATACTAGGTGTTCTTGGATGTGGGTTAGAGTCTAGGGAAGATTTTTGGGCAGAATTTGGGCAAGGATCAAATCTCAAGAGGTGTGAGAAGAAGAGGGTGTGATGGGTGGCATTTATAGTAGAGGAGAGGTGTGTTTTCTTATTATTTTTATAACTAGTTTATTATTTTTTACAAGACAAGAAATAGTGAGGATTATTATGACTAAATATAGTAATTAGTTCATGTGAGTTATAACCAATGATCAACTACATCATCCATGACTCAAGCATGACTCAAAAATCTTGGTTTTTAGCATTTATCTTAAATTACCATATTTTACTATTCACCAAAAATTCAAGTATTTTAGAAAATTCCAAAAAATTCACCCTTAACATTTCTCGATATATATAATTATGAACTCCAATTTAAGAAAACAATTTTCTAAATATTATGAATTTAATTTTTAATTAAAATCAATATTTACTTGGAAAATACATATTTTAAAATTATAACTGATTTTATAAAAATTTATAAAATTACATAAGATCTCATTAAATTATCTTAAATTAATAAGACATAAAAATATTAAGTTATGAATAAATTTTATGAAAATAAATTTTCATTCAAATTATTAAATTTAATATAAAATTGTAATTAAATATTTATGATATATAAAAATACCATCATTGAATTACTAATTTTTAAAACATTTATCTACTTAGACTATGATATAGTTACACCCTGATTTTATTTATAAGATGCCTAAAATTTATTTATACTTCCATGGGTGTGGTAACCATTCATTTGTATGGTTTACTATTTATTAGGGTCACATTACTATTCCTAACGCCAAGTTACAATTTCATCAGTATTGGTTCATTAACTTCTATAAATAGTTCTTATTTCATTAATTATTTTATTATAAATTTTTTATTAAGGTATCTAACTGATTTTTTGTGATTTATACTATGTGACATTATTAAAAAAGTAATAAATTTATTTGATAAAAATATGGTTCGTTACATTATTCCCCCTTTTGAAATTTCACACACAAAATTTTGTTTTACATAAATAGTTTAGGGTACTTCTCCTTCATCTCCTCCTTCAGTTCCCAGGTTGCTTCTTCATACTTAGGGTTTCCTCACAACACTTTGACAAGGTGTGATATCTTGTTGCATTGAACCTTATCTATCTGGCCCAAAATCTTTACCAACTGCTCCTCATAATTTATATCTTCTTCCAGCTATACTATATCTAAGTTTAGTAATATGAGGGATCTAGTAAGCACTTCCTCGGGAGTCATATGTGGAACACATCCTGAACCTGATTCATATTCAGTGGAAGTACAAGATGATAATCCACATCTCTTAGGTGATCAAGGGTCTCAAAGGGGCCAATGTACCTTAGTCTTAGTTTCCCTTTCTTTCAAGACTTCATGACTCTCTTCCATGGCGATATTTAAAGGAAGTCTTTATCAACAAAATCAAACTTCAAGTCCCTTTGATGGTTATTAGAAAAGATATTTTCTGACTCTGAGTAGATTTGATATTATGTTGGATGGATTGAACCTTTTCTATTATCTCTTTCACAACATGAGGTCCAAGAATCCTTCTTTCACCAACTTCATCCCAACAAGTTGGAGTTTTACATCAATTTCCATACAGAACTTCATATAGAGTAATCTGAATACACAAGTGGATGCTATTGTTGAATGAGAAATCAACCAATGGGAGATATTGATCCCTCCCACCTTTGAATTCTAAAGAGTAGGCTCTTATTATATCTTTGAGCATCTGAATAGTTTTTTTCAGATTGGCTATCAATTTGGGGTTGATAGGTTGTGCTGGAATTTAATTCAGTACACAAAGCATGTTGAAGACTCCTCCAAAATTTAGATGTGAACCTATGATCATGATTAGAGATAATTGAAAGTGGAACCTCATGCAGTCTCACCACTTCCTTCACATATATCTTAGCATCTTGTTCAAGTGAGAGATCTTGTAGAATAGAAATAATGTGGGAATAACTGGTGAGTCAGTCCTCCATAACCCATTTCACATTGTTTCCTATAAATGTATTCGAAAGACCCATGACAATGTCCATAGTGACGTTCTCCCATTTCCACATGGTATAGAAACTGGTTGCATCATCCCTTTGGACTTGTGTCTCTCTTATTTAACTTGTTGGCATATCAAGAACCTTGAAATATACTCAGTAATATCCTTCTTCATGTTGTCCCACCAGAAGTGTTCTCGAAGATCGTGGTACATCTTGGTACTCCTGGGGCGGATAGAAAAAGTCGATATATGTATATTTTCAAATAGATCCTTCTTTATCCCTAGTAATGAAGGCACACATAGCCTTATTCCAAACTTAATCACACCATCATTGTCTATATGGAACTCTTTCATCTTCCCTTCCTTTTATACATTCACCTTCTTTTGTAACTCTATATCATCCCTTTGTGCCTCCTTAATCTTCTATTAGATATATTGTTAGGAAATCATTTGTCCATGGTAGGATGTATTCCCCACCATTATGATTTTCAAATCCATCCTTTGTATATCCATGAAGATATAGTCTTTCTCAATCTGTAACATGGATAGAGTAGCATGTTATTTTCTGTTAAGATAATAAGCTACGTTGTTCGCCTTGCCAGGATGATAGTGAATAGCAAAATTGTAGTCTTTGATTAGACCTAACCATATCCTTTGACACATGTTCAGCTCCTTTTGTGTGAATATATACTTTTTGTTGTTATTATCAGTATATATGTCACACTTCTCAGCATAGAGGTAGCACCGCCAGATTTTCAAGGAAAAAAATATAGTTTCTACCTCCATATCATGTGTTGGGTAGTTTGTCTCATGAATATTCAACTGTCATGAGGAGTAAGATATCACATTATCATTTTTCATGAGTACAAAACCCAAAACTTTCTTGGAAGAATAAATTTATATAAAAAAATCTCCACTTTTCGGCAATGTGAGTACATGACCAATGATCAGCCTTCTCCTTAGCTCCTTGAGGCTTTCCTCACATTCTTCCAAACAAAAATACTTTACCCATTTTTTTAACATAGATAGTTTGCCTGAAAATCATGATATGTTTATCAAAAAACATTGATAGTACCCAACTAATCCACGAAAACTGTGGATTTTTGTGACACTATAGGTTCTGGGTCATTCCTTAATTGCCTTTTTTTAGGGGTCTATAGAAATTCCATCACTCGTGAACACATGTCCCAAGAATGTGACTTGATACATCTAAAAGTAGCATTTGATGAACTTGGAGTACAAATTATCATTCCTTAAGGTCTCCATCACAAGACTTACATGTTCTACATGTTCCTCCTTTACATTGGAGTATATGAGAATATTATTGATAAATACTCCCATAAATTTGTCAAGGTAATGTCTAAATATTATTTTCATAAAATCCATGAATATTCTAGGGGCATCGGTATGTCCAAAGGGAATCACCAAAAACTTATAGTACCCATACAGTTTAAGAAATGAATTCTTCTGAAAATCCTCCTTCATCAACTTTAGCTGATGATATCTAGAATGGAGATCCACCTTTGAAAAGTACTGAGCTGCCTATAACTGATCAAACAAGTCATAATTCTTTGGAAGAGCATACTTTTTTCTATGGTGATCTTGTTTTATTCTCAATAATCAATACATAGCTGCATTGATCCATCCTTCTTCTTAAAAAAATCACTAAGACACCCCAAGGTGATGTACTAGGGAGTATGAACCCTTTGTCTAAATTATCCTATAGCTGCTTCTTTAACTCCTCTAGTTTTATAGGATCCATCCTATAAGGACACATTGATATAGGAGTTTATTTGGGAATGATTTCTACAGAGAACTATACCCCACGATCTGGTGGAAGTCAATCTAACTCTTCTGAAAATACATCATTGTATTCCATTAGGATGGGAATTTCCTCTAAGTTGATAACTTTCTTTAACTCATCCATTTGGGTGAGGTATGCTTCTTCACAGAGAATCAACACCCACACCATTGAATGATTTTCAAAAGGTGATTAGTGATCTTCCTTGCATTTTTATATGAGCATGGGATGGTTTGAAATATGAAAAGATATATCATTTTCCTAAGAGGTGATATGTGCTCTATATAATGAGAGTCAATCCATTCCTAGTATATTATTGAATTACACCAATGGAATTATTACACGATTATCTAGAAGAATATTCCCACATATGCCAATAGAATAAGATTCCAACACTTGGGTTGCAATGATTTCAAAACTTGGTGTTCTTACAAATATCTATACTTCAAGGTTTTGGGGCTTCGATTCAATAGTTCTAAAAAACTTTCAAGATATAATGGAATTCATAGAACTATAACCAAATAAGACATTTTGGATTCTTTAGTGAATAGTAATAGTACATTCTATGTCTTCATTTTCTTTTCCCACTTCTGTAGTAGTGATGGAATAAGCTTTCCCTTTCACCTTTGACTTTGGTTGCTGATGACACTTATTACCCTCAAGAACTCGAGGTTTAGTGCACTAGATTGCAAAGTTCCCTTTCTCCCTACATTTTTAGCATTGGACCATGGGTGGTGCTATCATTTACTCCAAAAAATTGTCCTACTTACTCATGAATTTTTTACATTCAAGATCTAGGTGGCCTTATCTCCCACACTTGAAGCATTTCCCTATCCATTTGAGGCAGTTCCCATGATGCCTCTTCCCACATTTTTGATATGTGGGTGGTTGAGTTTTCTTTCCAAATATCTCATTAGGTCCTCCAACTTGAAACTCCATCATTCATTTATTATCCCCATAGCCATGGGATAATTTCCCAAACTCTATCTCCACTTTGAGAGAACATCGAACTACTTATTAATTAATCCCAAAGTCTCAAATTACAAAATCCTTTCCAAGGTGCGGTTTTAAACCACTAAAGAATCTATTAATTTTTCTATCATTTTTTATAAAAAAAAATCAGAAGCACACCTTGCAAGGCTTGTGAAATATTCTTCATAGGTTGTGACAAAATCTCCTTCTTTTTTCCTTCAATTCTATGAATTCTATCTCCGTATTTGTATGAATATTTCAAGGGAAATACTTTTTAGGAAACATTATCTTAAAGTCTTCCCACACCATCTCTTTAATTTTTTCACTCTGCTTGGTGTTCATAATCAAATTCCACCATTGATCGGCCTCTCCATTTAGATGATAAAAAACAAGATTCACCTTCTCCATCTTAGAATAGTGACGAACAAAAAATATCATCTCCATCAAGTTGACCCACTATTACACAACTAGTGGATCATTAGATCCACTAAACATTAGTGGTCATTTCCACATAAAACAATCAATATCTAGTTTCTCCCTATTTGGTTGAGGAGTTTGTTCCACATTATTTAGGTTACTGCTCAAAACATGAGACAGATACCTAAGCATCGCCTTGAAATTTTGAACTCCACATCCAAAATCATTGGGGATTTCATCCAGGAAATTGTTGTATTGTCTCTCACATGGTTTTTTTCTTAGTTTCTCCTAGTTCCCACCACTTTCTAAAATAGATATGGTTAGAACAAAACATAAGTCAACAAGTCATAAATCAATAATATATTCTTTTGTTAAGTTAAGTATAAATGGATATCTTGTGGGATCCCTATGGTTATCATTTTCTAAAAAATTCCTCTTGGGTGCTTACTCATAAATAGTATCATACTAAGGGTTTTCACTAAGGTTCTATAATCCTAATAATCAAATTAACTAAACCTCCCTCCTGATACCAACTATAGTGACCATATATTTTTCTTAAATTACTATTACATCGTTTTAATTATAAAAAATATAAAAACATTACATAAATAGGATCCAATGGTTTAGTGTCTTGAGAGAACTGCAACCATGCCTAACTTTTACAATATAAAACATAAACATTTATTTAATTCCTCTTTATATAGATTCTTATTGTCCCTTGTGTTCTCCTTAGTACATGTATTCACCTGAGGATATACATCGAAAAAGGGTGATCTAAAAATCCCAGTAAGGGGATAGATAAGATCATGAAAAAATATGACATTGGGTGAGCATAATTATAACATCTTCATCATGATTGGAAACATTAAATAAAGGCACAGAATGTGGCAACGGATAAAAATGAACCAGCATTTCTTAGTGGTCAACTTCCACACATAGTTGTGAAAAAATATAGCATAATGTTCACTGATATTTGACATTATTCATGAGATAAATCACATTACCCAATTCATTGTAGTTCTATATAATTCATTATGCAACAATCACATCTTATCATTTACTTTTCACTATATAATGACGGGTGCACCAGTCACAGCATAACATTTACATTATCATGCATGCCACATATAACATATATCAATATTTGACATAAAAGAACCAATGGAAATGAATGGGTTTCATTTCATAAATTATATATTCACAAACTTTTTGTTTCCTAATTAAAGAGGGAATAACATACTTGATATAAGATTCATTAACTTTGAGTAAAGAGGAAGTAATCTTGAGAAGTGTCTTTCTTTGAAGGAAGAGTTCTTTTGAAAAACATTTTGTTCATCATAATCTAAATTAGAAAACATTTATATACTATAAAAGGTATTATTATTATTAAGAAATGATATTTAAGGAATATCCATGAAGAAAATGGGGTGAAAGAGGGAAATCACCAAGAAAGAGGGTTGGGTCCAAGAAATCCCCTTACCTTCTGTCTGAAAGCTTCCATCAGGTAAATATATTGTATAATCACATTAGATTCATTAATTAAAAGATCCAAAACCTTTTACAGATTAATTTTACTCATTATAGTTTTATTGTGTTCTTTTATGGGACTTTGGATGAGTTATAGAGTTTAATTTCATCGTTCGGAAGCATTCATTATCATAGTTTTCATGATCAGTTCACTTGTATTCATGAATGAATGTTCATGTAAAATGTGGATAAATATAAAAAATTGTTATTATATGTTATTAATGATATTACATAATTATAAATGATCTTATAACTTTTTCGGCTATATACCATGAGGACGATTCATTAGATAAAAGTTTATGATGATCGTTTTAGGTTGATTTTGGTAGTTTTACGGAACACAACGAACTCATTTTGTTTTATCATTTTGTATTACCTATAAATGTTATATATAGAACATAAAGAGGGTTTCAAAGTATAAATTAAAATCTATTCTAAACCATTTAATTGACTTATTAATATTCTTGAAGGTTTTTATGTAAAATGAAAGTGCATCGGCCACGATGTCGGTAAATTGACACATCACAGGCGATGATTTCATTTTTATGATAAAAGAGAGGTGGGAGTTTAATTTTGGATAATCTATTAGTATTATATAATTAGATTATATGTTAGGTACTGGATTTATCATTCTATTTGGATGAAGGGATGTGTTTACAGAATGAGAATAGAAATTGAAATTTAGGGGAAATTAAAAGAAAACGTGAGAGGATTTACCTCTTCAATTATCCTCTTGACACCCTCCAAAAGGAACCTAGGATTGGTATTTTGATGATACCAAGAGTTTATGAACATGTGGGAGGGTCTATGGAAGCGTTTTGGGAAAATTTGGCGAAGTCTAAAAGCTTGAGAGCTGTAAGGAGACGATGGTCTGAGGGGTTGTATTTATAGTGGTGGAGAAGGAAGTTTTCTTTTTATTTTAATCATTAGTTTATTATTTTTCTCAAGAAAAGAAATAGTGGTGAATACTATGACTAAATAAATTTATTAGTTCATGTGAGTTTCAACCAATGGTCACATACATCATCCATGACACAAAAATTCAGGTTTTTTGCATTTATCATAAATTATCGTATTTTACTATTCACCAAAAAATTCAAATATTTTAGAAAAATCAAAAAAATCACCCTAAAAATATTCTGACATTTATAATTACAAAAATAAATCCATTTTAAGAAATTAATTTTCAAAATATTATTAATTATATTTTTAATTAAAATCATCATTTAATTGGAAAATACAGATTTTAAAATTATAACTGATTTTATAACACTTTGAAAAATAACTTAAGGTATCATAAAATTATCTTAAAATAATAAGACATCAAAATATTAATTTTTTAATACATTTTATGAAAGTAAATTTTATTTTAAATAATTAAATTATTTATAAAATTTTAATTAAATATGTATGACTTATAAAAATATCAACACTTAATTAATAATTTCAAACACATTTATTTACTTAGACTGTTATATAATTATACCATGATTTTATTTATAAGATTCATAAATTTTATTTATACTTCCATGGGTGTGGTTACTATTCATTTTGCTGATTTACTATTCATTAGGGTCATATTACTATTCCTAAGGTCAAATTACTATTTCATCAGTATTAGTTCCTTAACTTCTATAAATACTTCTTATTTCATTAATTATTCATTTATAAAGATGTGACATTACTATAAGTAGAGATAAATTTTATTGAAAAAAAATTGGGTCGTTATATTGAAACTCAAACTTCTGCTGATTAATCCTATACTTTCAATGAATATTATTCTTCAAATAGAATAAACAATTTTATTGAGGTATAAATATAACCTATGGATTCAGTATATGATGGAATCACATCAAGTAGAGATTTTTTAATTTTAAGGTAAATTTCCTTTCCTTTTTATCCTCCTTCAGCATAGTATTTTCAAAATAATTCACACTTTATTTCTTTCCTTTGATATATATTTTTAATTATTAAATAATTTTCTATAATTAATTACAATTACATTCATACAAGACATCAAACTATATAATAAAAAAAATTAAATATATTGAAATACTAGAATTTCAACTTTGGATTTTTTTCCCTTTATCTCAAAAACTATTTCTTCGTAGAAACTATTTTAATTGATTATGAATCCTCCGTGCACTTATCAAAATATTTATATTCTATAAGAAGATATAAAATAATAATTATACATATAATCTAATAGATTAAATGGTTTTCATTTTATCTTTCCAAAACACTAATATATAGTAGTCTAGGTTTCTTAAGAAATTTGAAAAAAAATCAATGTTCTTCCATATTTGAAAATATTAAATTTAATAGTACAAGAACATAATTCTTAAATGTAATAAACAAATAAATTTAACAATATTAAATTTAATCATTTTTTAATGTAAATTTAGTATTTAAATAGCTAATATTTTTAACAATATCCTAATCCACTTATCTCAGAATAAGAAAGGCCTTAATCTTCTAAAAAGTCATCCTACCCTCTGAATAAAAATGATTCAAATTTTGAAATATCTCTTTGACTAAAAAGAGAATCACCAACCATATTATAATTAAAGTATCCATTAGGATTTGTAAGATTATAAGAGATAAATAATTATTCTCTATATAATAGTAATTTGATTAAACCTACTAAATCCTTCAACATCAATGAATATTTATGATTTCAAAGAGACAAAGAAACATTACTAGAATAGATTGTTTTATTGAAAAGAGATTTGGAATATTGGGAGTGTAAAAAGAATTTTTATAACCTTATAAATCGTAAATATCATGACCCAACCACCCACGTCCATGAACCTATTCATATAAACTCATGTATATCCTATAATACCATGGTTTATTTCTTATCGCACCACATTATATTACTCACAGGGGTCACTTATTAGACTAATTATTATCCCCATATTCTAACACAAGTTATTTCAGTGTGTTTTTTCCACACTCACAAACATTCTTGGAAACATTCCAGGAGATCACCCATCCCAACACTACTCTATTCCAAGTGTGGTTACCTATGTATTTTCAATCATATAGGCTCCTAAAAAGAAAGGTAAGATTTTTATAAGGGTTTGAAACTTTATTATTTTCTTATAAGTTTTAAAAAGGTGTTATGATCTCCCCCCATAAAGAATAGTTCCCTCATTATATACCCTAAACCTCAAACCTAGGAAGTGACTCTGCACTTTCACCTAGGTATTGGCTCTGAAAAATATCATCTATTGGCATCGATTCACCTAATTTATGAAGTCCGTACCATATAGGGTCATTTTATATAGTTTCTTTATATTATTGGATTGTGTGTATGTACATAGACCATGAGAATTGTTATGTGATATGATATGCTTGGCATGTGTGTGTATCATGTGAGACCTGTTATTGTTTGAGGGTCATATGGGTGCATGTGTTTCCATGATAATCTTTACATGATACAATATAATTGTTCCTTGATATTTTTTCATCTTTATGGATTTTGGATATATTGTGGCAACATTGTTACTAGTATCAAGATATCAGATTGGTCATGAGTGACTGGTTTAAACCTTATAGGGAGAGTATGGGTAAATAACTACAAGAAAATAGCTCTGAGATAGAATGATGGGGAGTGTTAGGATATGTTTTATGCTGATTGGAAATGCATATAAGTGGAGATCCATGACTCTAAATGTGGTAAAAACTAAACAAAATGGTACAAGTTTGGGTGTGATGATCACTAAGCTCGTGGTATTATTTGAGGTGAGATATGTATTCTGCAGGTAGTGTGAGTAGAAGTTTGACACATTGAGTCATGGGGTATTTACCCTACTATATAGAGATGGTTCAAAATATTTTGAAAGTTATTAGTAGGTATACCATCCTAAGGAGAGGAAAACATGTAACTATGGCTGGTTGGATGAGTTGGGTGATTCATCCACAAAGGTAGAGTGTGACTATATCCTAAGGGAAGGTGATGATTTTTCCATAAAGGTGGAACAGAAAATATATACTGGTTTTTTAGTAATTTGAGAGATATGTGACATCTTGGAATGATTTTAGTCTTGTGACTACTTGTTGTGACTATCTTTAAATATGGAGATGAACCAGGTAAGGTCAATGTTCATGGCCACCTAGTTAGTGCATGATGACCTAACACTTGACTGATTCCTATGTATTCATTTAATTCATTTGTCATGGAATATGCCTTTGTATAAATGTGATCTTATGTTTAACGATGAATTGGTTATGGCCTAATAGGTTAATACTAACACCTTGCATGGGAATATTGGTAACCATGTAGACATTATGATCAAGGATCTAAGGTAGGCAAAGGGATCAAAAGTGGTATCTAGGGAGATGGATCATATAGTTTGGAGGTGATATCATGGAGGGCCTTGGTTATATGTCACAATATTTATTTTATTTCTGATTTTTTCTTATACATTGGACTAACTTTCCACATAGGGGGTCATTTGTTATTTTATATTGTATGAAATGGATAAAATTTCTTTATAATTACAATATTGTTTCAGTTAACATTGTTCTACTGGGATATATTATTTATATTCTATTAACTTAGGTGTATGGATATTTTTATTGAGGGTATAGTCTCTCCATGGAACTGTTCAACCCTTGCCTCTAGTCAACATCCTCTTTCGTACTAGGAGGAAATCATGAGGTCATATAGTACTTTGGGCAAGACTAGGTGATTCTAATCGGGGTGTTAAAAAATGATATCAGATGCTTGGGTTTTCTTTTCCTTTTTTGGAATATATTTGGGAACATGGTATAAGGTGTTAGGTTATTCCAAACATAGGAACGGGAATTTCATTTGTGCTTGGCCGACTCATGTGTGACAGACCACCAAGTAATCAGTGATTAGACTACTATTACTGTTGTAGATTTATGGTTCTATGTTAATCCTACAACATTGTGTTGTTACTATTTATGGTGTTTGGTTAAAATCATTCATCTTGACTAGAAATGTATAATTACATGTGTAACTAATTTATTTTTCATTGTGAAACCTTGTAATATTTTAGAATATAATTTTAAATCCTAACATGTAGTAAATGTAGGATTATAGGGCCAAAGGAACCTCTGCATTGATATGCACATGTGGTTTTTATGAAATAATGGAATATATCCTAGACAATGTTCCATATGGGAAATCTAAGACTTCCATTAAGTGAATAATGTGGGTTTTACACTTGGCATAACTTAAGCTTCTTGTGTGTCAGGGGTTTGGTTTAAGATAGATCATGGATGGAATAATATATATGTATATTTATATATATATATATGAATATATATAATTAAATCACCTAAACCTAATTATCCTATATTTGAACACTTTTATGTTAAATTATTAGAGTTATCTACATAACCCAGATAATTTTACAGATTCATAGAGGAGAGCTTTTGACGAACATTAATGACATCATGGATTGATTATTTTGTTTCCAAGGAGTTCATCATCAAAAATAGAGTACTTGGATATCACCAATAAAGATGGAATATGATTCATTATTTATTATTTATGAATCCAATCATGAGATACTACTTTTATTTATCTTTTTTTAAACCCCCATTGTGATTATCCCATGTCGAACGTGAATTAATTATTTTAACAAATTGATTTGTGTTTCTATTATTCATTTATCATCCAAGAATTATGAATTGATAATGTTTTGGTTAAACCTTATATATTCCTTATCTTTGTTTATTTCTCAATCAATGGATAGAGGTTGTCCAAAACAATGTAAAATGGACAATTCTCACTTTTCAGGTTCATTCCTTATCCACTTGTTCTTCAATCATTCATCATCGGTATTTCCATTTGACTAAGGGTTTGAAAATACCCAAAAAAATAATCATTGTGAAGTCAATATTTAGTAAAAAGGATCATATATATGGGTTAAATTTCAAGATAAATATCATTATTGAGTCATTATGTGGTGTGATTAGAAATCAGACATGGATTAGGGACTTTTGGTTTACAATTTTGGGTGTTTCAATAACACGATTCGATGGGGATGATACATGAGTAGATTGGGTGATATAAATCATAAAACCCATGGAAGTTCAAGTTTGGTCAACCACATATTTTAGTTTATTTGATATTTTTTTATTATAATTAAATGTGGTGGTACCTCTTGTGAAGTTCCCTATGAGATTCTAGAGTTTTTGGAAAATTTTGTGTTACGTAGTGTGTAGTTCAAATAAACACATGTAATGTGGACCCCTTAAAGAATTTTCTAGTTTTATACATGGAGATAAATATCACACACTATGTGGAAATACCACATTCCAGGTCAACCAATACTGGTGACCAGATTTGTATCCCTAGGGTACATACACACAGACATGGCTAGGTATACAGGCAATTTTAGAGTATATGGGAATGGTTAGAGTACACGAGCACAACCAGTCTATGTGGGCATGAACAGAGTACTCATACATGGCTAGGTACATAGTGAAATCCATTGTACATAAGAACATCCATAGTATACAAGAAAAATATGGTGGACATGGGAATGGACTTAGGTAGGACTTGACTAAATAGGACACACCATGTACCCCTCACAGAGTTAGTTTGATCCATTTTCCTCCTCAATATAGCTTATTAATATTAGGTTGTATTATCTTGGTTCATCATTATATGGGTATAGTGAGGATTGAAATACTAAACATAGGATTACTGATCCCCTTTACAGGTTATTCATAAGGACCTGGCCTTAAACATTACATAATGTTGAATTAAATGAATAATTCACATTGAGGATCTTTTCAGGTTTAGAGTTTTAGAGAATTAGGCCATAACTATTACATTTCAAAAAAAACATACAAAGTAGAAACTTCCACCCAGTATCCATTTCTTTTACAAAACATGAACTCTTGAAAAAAAAAGAGTCATGTCTAGTTCCATGTTTAAGATAGTATGAATTTTCCATGATCCAATCCTTGACCCCATTCCACATTATGTCCTGTGAAAAACATTTAAAAAACTTGGGATGAGCATACAAAGCTCAGTAAGGGATACACAAAGAAGTAAAACTGTTAGTTTTTCAAAAAAATAAGTAAACCATGAATACTTTAACACAAGTAATACTTCCCACCTTTATGAAGTAGTAAATACTCTTCACTGAATAAAATATCATTACTTACCCTTTTGTAACCAAAATATTACCATAAAACCCATATAAAGAACACATAACAGATAAAGGTAACTTGGGACATAAACATACATAAATGGAATAACCATACGGTCGACTTCCACACATATCACTAAATGGAATTTCCATACGGCCGACTTCCAAACCAATGCATTGGAGGTTATAACATAACCACTCGTCCTGGTATTCACGGCACCACCCTTCATTTGGTTTATCATGTAACCACCCGTCAAATGTCCAGGTACCAATATAAAATCATATCACATACAAAAAATATAAAGGAAAGGAAACATTTCCACATTTCAATTAAAATATATCACTTAAATATATTGACATAAAAAATCCATTTTCGAAACCATTTTCAATACGAAAAATATGTAAAAGAGTATAAGGTATTTATTTTATTTTTAAAAAACATTACGGCTTATTGAGGAAGCCAAACATCAAATAATACTCACGGTGGTGGAAATGGTCGTGTCACCGCGTACCTTAAAAGAAACATAATTTTTTTCATTTAGTAAAATGCTTCATAGAAAAAAATTCCATTTGAATGAAATTAAATTTCAAAGGTTTTTATACAGCATATAAAAGAAAGTCTTATATTAGAACAAAATATGCCTCAATGAAAGGTGATTGTGACGAAGTCCCTTACCTCGTGTCTGACTTGACTCGATCATTTTTTAATATCCTAAATAGTAAAATAAAGTTAATTTATAATTTCTTAAGAACCTTTTTCAAGTTTATTATTCCTTTTATTTCACTTATCACCATGTTATAAACATTATGTAATCATTTAAGTTAATAACTTTCGTTTTATCGATATTTGGCACTTGAGTCAAAAAAACACCTTATATTTACAAGTTGTCCATGTGGTCAATAGTCCATTATATCCAGAATGATATTCATGATTTAGATATCATATATATCATATGTATCTAGTATATCCACGTATTTATAATATTACATAACATTTAGAGGTAAGAAATGAAATGCACCGTTCATGGAGACGGTAAGCCGTACGTACGCATGAACGCTACTTTAATTTCTATTTTTTATTTTAATGGAAATAAAACATAATGATACATAGGTATATTATAATTCCAGTATAATATAATATATAATATCATTAACACTATCCTTTATACATCTCACATAAGGCATTAACGAGTCACATCACTTTAAGGGGGCGGTAGTCCGCACTTCCTCAAATGAGATTATCGTATTTACCCACTATGGAAACCATAAAGGCTTGATATGATTGGGAAGTACAGAAGCATAATGAAATCATAAACATAATATATATCATATATAAATATATTTCCATCATAATGGCCACCATAAGTGGTGGTAAGATGTAATTGAACAATCATCGTTTCGTGAGGCGTTAGTTTCCCATCCAGAGAAACATTATGTTCTTCATCCATTAGATGGAGGTGTGTGTAAGTGTAGTTAGAATAATTCCTATAAAAACATAATATTATATTTAGGATACTAGTGTTGTTACAAAAAAAAAGATTTTGGGGGTTGGAGAAGTAAAATAAATGAAAATAATTTAAGAGAAACTATTACCTTTAATTTGGGTAACTCATTTGGTTTGAACCAAAAGGACTTCTTGAAGTGAATTATGCCTAAGGTAAGGCTTCTAGTGGGTTAGAGGGATGTAGGGAGCTTAATTGGGAAGCTTTTGGACTAGCCAAATGGCTTGAGGTGTGAGGAATTGGTTAGAAGTGGTCTCCTTTTATAAGGGGGAGGAGGGGCTCTTTAGGAAAGTGTGAAAATATTATTTTATAAGATAATGATATTCAGTTTCTAATGGTACAAAAATCATTATCATAGAAGATAAGATGATTCATGGTCGAAATTAAAAATACAATCAGAATTGGACATGTTTTGGATAATATTTTAATCATTATAATCTTATTTATTTAAATCATTTATTAATGAGATAAATACTGCATCATTATTGTGTCATAAATAATTTAGTTTATTTGATGTCTAAAAATTATAAAAAAAATACCATGATATAGGAAATATTTTATCTTTACAAAGAATATTTATAGTCGAAAATAGGACTTATATAACCCCATATAAAAATTATTTAATAAAATATTTTTTTTAATGTCAATTTTGTCTTCACATTAAATTAATTGATCTAAATTGTCATTATCACTCCCAAGTGGCTCAATGGGGTCTTAAAATCGACCCAAAGATTCTCATGGTCGTAAATGACTCAAAAAATAAGATTTGGACAAGTGTTAAGGTAATTTTGAATTATTATAACATTCTTTTAACCTTGAATTACCTTATTTACCTTTAACCACGGTAAATAAATGTCAAAAGTTACTATTCACCAAAAATTGTTTTCATCTTAATGAACCACATTATACTTCTTGATAACAACCATTTATGTCGTATTTTTGAAATTCAATTCAAAAAGTGGTAAATTTTCATTTAAAGGAAAAAAGTTAGCTTTTTTAACTACCAATAAGTGGTTTCACTATTCATCAAAAATTGAAGTTTTTCAGAAAAATACTAAAAATTCATCCTAAGATATATTTGATATTCCAAATTCAAAAATTATTTCCATTTTTTCAAATTCAAAAAATATAAGTGGAATTAATTAATTTTGAAATTAATTCCCGTTATCAAAACAAATAGCGTGTTTTTAAGAAACAATAACTATCAAAAGATTGATACTTGTTTACGTACAATTTCTAAGTGAAATTAATTCCAATGACCAACATTGGATTAAATGGTGAAAATATATTCTAATTACACTTTAAAACCAATTAAAAAGATAATCTAACCATATAATTAAATTAGATTAAAAGGCACTTTTGAATTAAAATACAATATTTTTCACTATTCATTAAAAATGAACTTTATCGTAAAAATTCCAAAAAATTGCACAAAGTAAATTTTGATGTCCCCATTCAAAAGAAAGATTTTATTTGGTCATATAGAATTTATTAAAGTGACCAAAACTAGATTTCAAAAAGGTTTCGCCATTAAAAGGCGATAAATCGGTCTTTTAATGTAAATTATGCTTAAAATTACATTCATTCACATTTTAAGACTCTAACTTTTTATTGGATAATGAAAATACATTTAACAATAATGTATAATCATATTGTATTTAGTTTAATTCATTCTCACCAATACAACGGCTAGGAGTTAACTACCATTTAAAATAATAATATTATATTATTAGTGTGCAACGTAAGATTCCAAAGAAACTCGTTGTTGCGTATCGGGTACGCTATCAAACATAGCAACCCTTTTAAAGTAAAATTAATATTTAACTCAAAAATATTAATAAGTATAAAAATATATTATTCTTCATTTACTTGGGATGTTACATCCTTCCCCCTTTTGGAAATTGCATCCTCGCAATTTTTATTAACTTATCAAAATAAGTGGGGGTATTTATCCCTCATAGAATTTTTAGATTCCCACGTTGCCTCTTCAACCATATGGTTTTTTCACAAAACCTTTACCTGGTAAATTACCTTATTTCGCAACATCTGCTCTCTACGGTCAAGAATCTGAACTGGTTGTTCATCATAAGAGAGATTCTCTTCCAACTGAACTACCTCTGGGCTCAAAACATGAGATGGATCTAGAATATACTTTCTAAACATCGAAACATGAAAAACATTGTGTAACTAGGATAAAATTGGAGTTAAATCCACTCTATACGCAACTGATCCCACTTTCTCCAGAATTTCATAAGGTCCAATGAACCTCGGACTCAACTTCCCCTTCTTACCAAAATGCATCACACTTTTCCTTGGAAAACTTTGAGAAAGACATGATCACCTACCTCAAAGGAAAGTTCCTTCCTCTAGTTATTGGCATAACTTTTTTGTCTACTATGAGCTATTCTCATGTGCTTCTGAATCAACTGAACTTTCTCTATCGTCTCTTCTACCAATTCTTGTCTCATCAGCTTCCTTTCACCTACTTCATCCCAAAAAGCTGGGGTTCGAAAACTCTTTCCATATATTGCCTCAAATGGAGCCATCTGTATACTGGAATGAAAAAATTTATTATAAGAAAATTCAACCAAAGAAAGATGTTGGTCCCAACTTCCCTGATAATCCATCGATCAAGCACGTAACATATCCTCCAATGTCTGAATTGTTCGTTCTGACTGCCCATATGATTGAGGATGAAAAGATGTAGTAAAATTTAATTCAATACCCAATGACTTTTGAAGGCCTTTCCAAAATTTAGAAGTAAACCTAGGATCACAATCAGATACAATGGAGAGGGGAACTCCATGCAACCTGAATATCTATTTAACATACAACTGAACAAGTTGATCTAAAGATAGAGTATCTTGAATTGGAAGGAAATGAGAAGATTTAGTCAATCGATCCACTATAAACCAGATTGCATTATTACCTGGAGCTGTCTTCTGTAATCCCACAACGAAGTCCATGGATATATTTTCCCATTTCCACTCAGGCACCGGTAGAGGTTGAAGCATCCCTTTCAGTAACTGCCGCTCTACTTTAATCTGCTGACAAGTCAAACACTTCACAGTAAAATCAGCAATATCTCTTTTCATTTCATCCCACCAGTAATACTCCCGAAGATCTTTGTACATCTTAGTACTACCAGGATGAACTGAAAACGGAGAACTATGAGCTTCACATAACAACTCATTATTCAACAGTTAATCACAAGGTACACATAATCTCTTCCCAAATCTCAAAACAAAATCATTATCAATGTTAAATTCAGGCAACTCACCCTTCTGAACCAACTCTACCTTTTTCTGCAACTCACTATCTTCTTTTTTCGCTTGCTTTATTTTGTCTGGTAGAGATGACTTCACTAACACCTGAAACAAAACAGATGAATTTCCTGCACCAACAACTTATATGCAAAAGTAAATCAAATCAAAAACCAATGGATCACATTCCAAATGTAGCATGGTTAATGAAGTATTACTTTTTCGACTCAAAGCATCAGCCACTTTATTTGCTTTTCCCGGATGATAAAGGATCGTGTAATCACAATCCTTGATTAATTCCAACCATCTCCTCTATCTCATGTTCAATTCTTTCTGAGTGAATATATACTTCAAACTTTTGTGATCAGTATATATTTCGCACTTCACTCCATACAAATGATGCCTCCAAATTTTTAAAGCAAAAACAATAGTATCTAATTCCAAATCATGTGTAGGGTAATTTAACTCATGAGGTTTCAATTGACATGAAGCATAAGAAATTACCTGATCATTCTGCATTAGGACACATCCCAGTCGTTTCAATGAAGCATCGCTGTAGATAACAAACTCACCATTTCTGGATGGTAGTTCCAAAACTGGATCATTCACCAATCTCCTTTTAAATTCTTGAAAACAGTCATTACATTATATTGTCCAGATGAACTTAACACCTTTTCAAGTTAACTTAGTCATTGGACTAGATAACCATCAAAAATTTTCAACAAACCTCCAGTAATAACCTGCCAAACCAAGAAAACTACGGATCTCGGTTATATTTGTGGGGCTTGGCCATTTTTCAACAACTTTCGTTTTAACTGGATCAATAGTTATGCCATTTTTTGAAACAATGTGATCAAGGAAAGAAATTTGTTGTAACAAAAACTCACACTTGCTGAATTTCCCAAATAGTTTCTTTTCTTTTAAGGTTTTAAAGACAACCCTTAAATGACTTTCATGTTCCCCCTTACTTTTGGAATAAACCAAAATTTCATCAATGAACACAATCGAAAACTTATCCAAGAACTCATGGAAAATTCTATTCATATGATCCATGAATATAGCAGGTGAATTGGTTAACCCAAAAGGCATAACTACAAATTCATAATGGCCATATCTAGTACAAAACTCAGTCTTTGGAATGTCTGCTTCCTTTACTTTCAACTGATAGTACCCCGACCTCAAGTCAATCTTTGAAAAATACTAAGATCCCTGGAGCTGATCAAACAAATCATTGATATGAGGCAATGGATACTTATTCTTAATAGTGATGTTATTCAATGCTCTATAATCAATGCAAAGTCTCATTGAACCATATTTATTTTTAACAAACAAGACAGGATCACCCCACAGTGATGTGCTAGGTCGAATGAAACCTTTATCTAATAACTACTGTAATTTCTTATTTAACTCTAAAAGTTCAATGTGAGCCATTCGATAAGGGGGTTTTGAAATTGGATTAGCATCTGGAACTAAGTCAATAGTAAATTCAAATTCTCAGTCAGGTATAATACCAGGCAACTCATCAAGAAAAACATCAAGGTACTCATTTACCACTGGGACATCATTAATCTGAACAGTTCCTTTGTTTTCAACAATATGTGCAAGGTAACATCCATTTCCATATTTTACTAGTTTCTCAGCTTCCTGATGTGTTATCAACATCAAGGGTTCATTTTTGTATACAAAATGAAAATCATTCTGAAAATAAACCTCTTTAGATCTACATTCAATCTTAGCATGATAAACAGAAAGTCAATCCATGCCCAATATAACATCAAACTCTACTAGAGGCAAAACAATAAGGTTCTCAGGCAGATTCTTTCCACACACAAGGACAGGAATGTTCTTATGTTTTATTTTTGTCTCAACATTTCCTCTAGGTGTTTTTACTGTAAGTTTAGTATTTATATCATGAGATGAAATTCCCAATTTACTCGAAAACTTCTCAGAAATTAATGAGTGTGTAGACCTTGAATCAAACAACACATTGGCATAATCTGAACAAACAAACAGTGTATCTAATACTACTTCGTTTGATGGCCCAACATCTGCTGAAGTAGTTGCGAAGGATTTCACCACCCATTTTTTCTTGTAGTATGGTTGCTTTCCCTCAGTTGAGTTCTTCGCTAGACACTCATTTCCATAATAACCCATTTCATTACACTTAAAACATCTTACCAATGTTTTTTCATTACCTGCTTGATCATCTTCCTTATAGTTACGAGCAATATGACCAGACTTACCACACCAGAAGCACTTTCTATACTTCGATAAACATTCTCCAGGATTCTTTTTACCATACCTCTCACAAGTTGGATATTTAGTTTTCTTACCTCCAGGCTTCTTTGATGAATTTATCTCCTTTGCCTTCCAACTGGTCCTCTTATTCTGTTGTTTTTTAAAGAACACTTGATCATTGGGAAACTCCATTTCCACCTTCTCCGCACATCGAACAAGTTTTTCATAACTTTTTAACTCACGAGAGGCTAATGCTCTTCGATGTTTTGGCTTCAGTCCTAAGTAAAATTGATTTATCTTACTATCAAGATCTCAGATGAAATTTGGTGCATACCTTGCCTGTCGAGTGAACTTTGCTTCATAAGCGGTCACTGAGTCATCCTCCTTCATCAATTCCAGGAATTGTTTTCCCATCCTAAGATGAACCACCTTAGGAAAATATTTTGCAAGAAACATACCTTTGAATTCATCCCAAAAAAGAGAATCAATCTCCTCACTATCCCTGATATTTTTCACCATCAACCACCACTGATTAGCTTTACCTTCAAAATGATAAACAGTGAGACTAACCTTTTGATGTTATGAATATCTCATAACATCAAAAATCTTTTCCAATGATTTAATCCACCCTTCTTCTAGCACAGGGTCAGATAATCCTCTGAATGATGGGGGATGTTGCCTCATGAAATTCTCTACTACTGACATGTTCCTCTGCGGTTGATCTGGCTGATCTCGTGTATGAATACCACCACCATTTATATCCTGAGTCAATTGTTCCATCACTGCAACAAATTGTTCAGTTCCGATTCTGACCATATCAGGTTTCTTATTTGGAAGGTTGTCTTCCTCCTGATGTCGTCCCAACATAGTTGTCATGTTTCCTCTGTAGAAAACCATTCTGAACACAGAAATATCTTAGGTGAAGGAACATGGTAATCTTTAAATGCTACATGATCTCTATATTAATATAAATTACTTTATGGATATTAATTTAACAATATCCTAACTCCTAAAGTTATCTAAACCAACCTTTGATACCAACTATAAGGACCCGGCCATAAACATTACATAATATTGAATTAAATGAATAATTCACAATGAGGATATTTTCAGGTTTAGATTTTTAGATAATTATGTCATAACTATTACATTTCAAAAAAAATACAAAGTAGAAACTTCCACCAAGTATCCATTTTTTTTTAAAAACATAGACTCTTGAAAAAAAAGAGTCATGTCTAGTTTGATGTTTAAGACAGTATGAATTTTCCATGATCCCATCCTTGACTCTATTCTACATTATTTCCTCTGAAAAACATTTCAAAAACTTGGTATGAGCATAAAAATCTCAGTAATGGATACACAAATAAGTAAAACTATTAGTTTTTCAAAACAACAAGTAAACCATGAATACTTTAACATAAGTAATACTTTTCACCTTTATGAAGTATTAAATACTCTTCACTAAATAAAAGATCATTACTTACCCTTTTGTAACCAAAAGATTACCATAAAACCCATATAAAGAACACATAACATATAAAGGTAACTTGGGACATAAACATACATAAATGGAATAACCATACGGTCGACTTCCACACATATCACTAAATGGAATAGCCATATGGCCGACTTCCATACCCAATGCATTGGTGGTTATAACGTAACCACCCATCCTGGTATTCAGGGCACCACCCTTCATTTGGTTTATCACATAACCACCCGTCAAATATCCAAGTACTGATATAAAATCATATCACATACAACAAATATAAAGGAAAGGAAACATTTCCACATTTCAATTACAATATATCAGTTAAATATATTGGCATAAAAAATCCATTTTGAAAACCATTTTCAATACCATAAATATGTAAAATATTATAAGGTATTTATTTTATTTTTAAAAAACATTACATCTTATTGAGAAAGTCAAAGATCAAATAATACTCATGGCGGTGGAAAAGGTCGTTGTCACCACGTATGTTAAAAGAAACATTATTTTTTGTTGTTTAGTAAAATACTTCGTATAAAAATATTCCCCTGGAATTAAATTAAAAGTTAAAGGTTTTTATACAGCATATAAAAGAAAGTCTTGTATTAGAACAAAATATGCCTCAATGAAAGGAGATTGAGAGGAAGTCCCTTACCTCGTGTCTGACTTGACTCGATCGTTCTTTAATATCCTGAATAATAAAATAAAGTTAATTTATACTTTCTTAAGAACCTTTTTCAAGTTTATTATTCCTTTTATATCACTTTTTACCATGTTATAAACATTATATAATCATTTAAGTAAATAACTTTCGTTTTTTTGATATTTGGAACTTGAGTAAAAAATGAACACCTTATATTTACAAGTTGTTCATGTGGTCAATAGTCCATTATATACATAATTATATTCATGATTTAGATATCATATATATCATATATATCCAGTATATACATGTATTTATAATATTACATAACATTTAGAGGTAAGAAATGAAATGCACCATTCATGGAGACGGTAAGCCGTACGTACGCATGAACACTAGTTTCATTTCTATTTATTATTTTAATGGAAATAAAACATAATTATACATAGGTATATTATAATTCCAGTATAATATAATATATAATATCATTAACACTATTCTTTATACATCCCACATAAGGCATTAACGAGTCACATCACTTTAAGGGGGCGGTAGTCCGCACTTCCTCAAATGAGATTATCGTATTTACCCACTATGGAAACCATAAAGACTTGATATAATTGGGAAGTAAAGAAGCATAATTGAATCATAAACATAATATATATCATATATAAATACAGTGCCATCATAATCGCCACCATGAGAGGTGGTAAGATGTAATTGAACAATCATCGTTTCGTGAGGCGTTAGTTTTCCATCCACAGAAACATTATGTTCTTCATCCATTAGATGGAGGTGTGTGTAAGTGTAGTTCGAATCATTATTATAAACACATACATGTATATTGAATATACTGGTGTTGTTACAAAAGAAATAAATAAATAGATTTTAGGGGTTGGAGAAGTAAAATAAATGAAAATAATTTAAGAGAAATTGTTACCTTTAATTTGGGTAACTCCTTTGGTTTGAACCAAAAGGACTTCTTGAAGTGCCTTCTGCCTAAGGTAAGGATTCTATGGGGGAGAGGGATGCGGGGATCTTAATTGGGAAGTTTTTGGACGATCCAAATGGCTTGAGAGGTGTGAGGAATTGGTTAGAAGTGGTCTCCTTTTATAAGGGGGGGAGAGGCTCTTTAGGAAAGTGTGCAAATATTATTTTATAATATAATGATATTCAGTTTCTAATTGTCCAAAAATCATTATAGTCGAAGATAAGATGATTAATGGACGAAATAAAATCATCCAATCAGAATTGGACATGTTTTGGATAATATTTTAATCATTATAATCTTATTTATTTAAATCATTTATTAATGAGATAAATACTGCATCATTATTGTGTCATAAATAATTTAATTTATTTGATGTATAAAAATTATAAAAAAATACCATGGTATAGGAAATCTTTATATATTTCCAAATAATATTTATAGTCTAAAATAGGACTTATATAACCCCATATAAAAAATAATTACTAAAATATCTTTGTTAATGTCAATTTTGTCTTCACATTAAATTAATTAATCTAAATTGTCATTATCACTCCCAAGTGACTCAATGGGGTCCCAAAATCGACCCAAAGATTCCAATGGTCTTAAATGACTCAACCAATAAGGTTTGGACAAGTGTTAATGTAATTTTGAAATATTATAATATTCTTTTAACCTTGAATTACCTTATTTACCTTTAACAGCGTTAAATAAATGTCAAAAGTTACTATTCACCAAAAATTATTTTCATATTAATGAACCACATTTTACTTCTTGATAACAACCATGTATGAATGATTTTTGAAATTCAATTCACAGAAGTGGTAAAATTTCATTTAAATGAAAAAGTCAATTTTATTAACTACCACTAAATGGTTTCACTATTCATCAAAAATTGAAGTTTTTCATAAAAATACCAAAAATTCAGCCTAATCTATATTTTATATTCCAAATTCAAAAATGATGTCCATTTTTCCAAATTAAAAACATAGAAGTGGAATTAATTAATTTTAAAATTAATTCCCGTTATCAAAACAAATAGCGTGTTTTTAAGAAACAATAACTATCAAAAGATTGATACTTGTTTATGTCCAATTTCAAAGTGAAATTAATTCCAATGACCAAAATTGGATTAAATGGTAAAAATATATTCTAATTACACTTTAAAACCAATTAAAAAGATAATCTAACCATATAAATAAATTAGATTAAAAGTCACTTTTGAATTAAAATACAATATTTTTCACTTCATTAAAAAATGAACTTTTTCAGAAAAAATCAAAAAAAATGCACAAAGTAAATTTTGATTTCCCCCTTCTAAAGAAGGATTTTATTTGGTCATATAGAATGTATTAAAGTGACAAAATCTAGATTTAAAAAGGGTTCTCCATTAAAAGGCAATAAATCGGCCTTTTAATGCAAATTATGCTTAAAATTAGATTCATTCACATTTCAAGCCTCTAAATTTTTATTGGATAATGTAAATACATTTAACAATCATGTATAATCATATTTTAGTTAGTTTCATTCATCCTCGACAATAAAACGGCTAGGAGTTAATTACTATTTAAAATAATAATATTATATTATTAGTGGGCAACGTAAGATTCCAAAGAAACTCGTTGTTGTGTATCGGGTACGCTATCGAACATAGCAACCCTTTTAAAGTAAATTTAATATTTAATTCAAAAATATTAACAAGTATAAAAATATCTTATTCTTAATTTACTAGGGATGTTACATTAGTGCTGTATAGAGTTTGGTATACCTTTGTGTGGTGTGGGGTGTGATCCCCTGCCATTCGTCCACAGGTTGGGTTAGGTATACCTCAACCAATTATAAGGGTCCATCATCCCCAAACTACAAAGATAATTTTGGTAGGTTTATGTATCCCCCACAAGCCTTGAGTGTAATCCCTTATATGTTAATTGATACCATACATGATAAAGTGTGTGCTTCTTCTTAACGAGGATCGACCGGAATGACATATTGGATGTGCACCATCAGTGTCAGCAAGACATGATGAGTGAGTTCTCTTGAAAAATCATAACCTTGAATCATCATGGGTAATCCTCGGATGGAAGTATGTTTTTTTCCTTACCTTGATTCTTGGTGTCTATATTGAGTTTATATGGGTTATTATTATTGTTATTTTCCCATTTACTGATTGACATACCTTTGTTTTGGTAAGATAAATTCTCTCTTGATTCATCATGTTTGGTGATTTTAAGGTGTCATATCAGGTATATAATACTCACCCATACATGGGATCAACCAGCATGAATCAAACTATATGCATACAATAGGCCTTATAATGAAATGCTAAGAGGAATAGTGGTGGATATATAATATTTGAGATAGATGAGATGCAATTAATTCTAGGAGTTTCTTTTGACAGCAATAATATCTTTTCAAGAAGGTAAAACTATTTTTGGTTTTAGTGGAATTGTATTTTTCCCATTATTCTTTATCATCATTATTTCATACTATGATGTTGGATATAATTTTATTCATTCATATTTGTATCCATTTAATCTTTCATTTCGGCTTTATATTTTTACTTAGAGATGTGTCGGTTTGTATAGGTTCCTTAGGAAAAGACATAACATATGTGTGATATTCCTACTCAGAATATTTTCCTATCTCCTAGACTATTGGAGGTGGTATTGGGGTGTGACACTCTTCTTGTTTCCAACTAGGTGGGCCTTATTGGTTGAGGTTATGACTGATTAGTATTAGATTGTGCCTCAGTAGAGGCGGGATTTCAGATTGGATAGACACTGACAGTAAGTGTTGGTAGTGGAAACCATTGAGTTGAGACTTAGGAAACTATTAGTCTATATAAGACTCAAGGATCTAGTAAATTGAGTTCTTTTTGAAAACATTATTAGTACATAGGTTCTTCAGTTTTGGGATCTTAGGATGGATCAAGTTATCCAAGGGAGATTTTGTGCTACTCCTATAACAGATGGAAACATCTCACACAGGATTGTCTGACACACTATGTGGATGACTAAAAGACCATTTATGAACCTCCAAGGATAATAAATTGGATAAAATAAGAAGTTTCATTAGGTAGTTAATGTGGAAGAGAATTATGTAGATAACTAGGATGTATATAAAATGTTTTGATCTGTTATCTCCCCCCTAATGTAGTCTACAGTAGGATTAGGGAGTTGGTGATCAAGAATAAGGTAGAATGAAGAAAATTGAGGCTTATGATTTAGAGGATCTGAGGATGATTCAAGGTATGATATTTTTCTTATCTAATTTATCTAAAGTATATATAAATATATGTGTGACACACTTTTTTTACCACATCCCTTGTTCAAAAACTAGAGATTCCAGTTGAACCTTTGGATCTACCATTGCATTGGGAAACTCTTATGATGGGAGATTCAATGATCACAAAATTATTTTGATAATGTGCCCTAGCCTTATAGGATGGATCTTGTTACTAGATATTTACATGGATATGATGGGGACTTATAATTTCATTCTATGTATGAACTTTCTAACCATAATTCATGTGTAGATTAATTGTTTTAGGTGGAGGATGTGGTGTTTCTAAATTGATAAAATGAGATTATCCTTCATTGGTTATAGGAAATTTTAGGGAGGTTTTTATGGGACCATATGTTGCATGATTTAGCATATTTTTCATTGGTAGACCATTTTTACCCTAGGAGTTGTAGATTTTTTGATCTTTCATCTTCTTGTTTTTGTGACAGAGTATCTGGACATCTTATATATAGACATGTAATGTGATCATCCCTACATATATATTGACTTATGAATAGACTTTAACCTAGATAATTCCTTGGTATTTGTGTTAATATATTTAATAGATCCCATATAACATTGAGATTTGAAGGTGCAGCTGGAGGATATGTAGAGGAAGGTATTTTTCAAGCCCAGTGTGTCTCCCTGGGTAGCCATAGTTTTTTGACCAAAAAAGAAAATGGGATACTGAGTTAATGTGTTGACAACCAACACCTAAATCATGTGACCATAAAGAATAAGTATCCATATCCAAGTATGGAATACCTCGTCATCCATATCAAAGGGTCAAAGTGGTTCTCAAATATTGACCGCATATCGGTCTATCACCATCTCTGAGTTCAATATGTGGATATACTGAAGATGGTATTACAATTTCAATATGGTCAGAACTAGTATTTGGTGATTCCCTTCAGAATAATGAACCTCCCAATGGTGTTCATAAGACTTTTGAACCAGATATTTCTACCCTTCTTGGACTCTTTCATTATAGTCTGCATCGATGACATACTTGTATAATCAGTGTCAAAGGAGGAGAATGAAAGACATTTTAGGATGGTCCTAGTCATACTTCAAGAGAATTGTCTTTATGGGAAGATCTAAAAAAATTTATTCAAGATTTTGGAGTTCCACTTCCTGTGACACTTCATGTTAAGGTATGTAGTAACTATAGACCCAGATAAGGTTGAGGTACTGTTGTCTTGGGAGTTACCCAAGAGTGTGACAAATGTGTGGATCTTCCTTGGGTTAAAAAATACTATTGGAGATTTGTTCCTATTTTCTCAATGATTTTGGAACCCTTGACTAATTTGGCCCAAAAGGGGTAGTCTTTCATGTGGGAAAAGAGGTGCTCGTATTCTTTTAAGGAGTTGTAGTAGAGGTTGATGAGTGCCACGATCTTGGGACTTTCATAAGAGGGTTTTGAGTATTGGTGTTTTGGTATGCCTATGAAACTAGTATCATATGTGTTCTGATAAAGATACAAGTGGTGGTTTCTTATGGGTCCTGGTTGCCTGACCCCATGAGAAGATCTACACAACCCATGATCTGGTGTTGGAGGTAGGGTTCTTCACCTGGAAGATGTAGTGACACTACCTTATTGGTGAGTGGTTTATTATCTAATCTGAAAAGAGAGTCTCAAGTGTATATTTTCATAGAAAAATATTAACTTGATCCATGGGAGGTGGCTACAGTTCCTCTATGATTATTAATTTGAGACGGTTTATACTATCGGTAAGGGGAATTTGGTGGATGATGCTATTAGTAGGATATATTTTTCTTAGTTATTAGGAGAGGAATCAGATCAGTTGGCCTCATTGTAGTTGTCCTTAGTGAATGATCGTGGTTCATCTTATCTCTAATCAATGGTTTTTATCCCACCATATATATAACATCTTAGGAAGGTCTATCTTATAGATATCAATTTTGAGGCATTGTGTGTTCATATATCCACTAGGCATGCTCTTAATGGATTTTTTGAAGGTGGGAGCTATTCATCCTTTTTTAAGGATGGATCATGGTACTAGGGACATTGTAAGAGGATGTACTATGGGAGTTCCACACCTCCCTGTTACCAATACATCCGAGGGTGGAAAAGATGTACTATAACCTTAAATATCAGTTTTGGGGGCCATGTATGAATAGTAGTGTAGGTGAGTTTGTCTCTCGATGCCTCACATTCCAGTAGATCAATGATGACCATCGTGTTCTTGTTGGTTTGGCTCAACATCTTGAGTTACTATAGTATAATATGGATGGTATATCCAAAGACTTAATGAAAATACATCCACTATCCTCTAGAGGTCATGGTGCTATCTAGGTAATAATAGTTCAGCTCACCAATTATTCCCACATCCTTGTCATCCAATAGTATAGTTTAGCAGAGAGTTTTGGATTCATTTACATGAAGGAGAGAGTATGTCTTCATGTAGTTCCCCTGACAATAATTTTTGACCATGATGCTCGCTCTAAATAAAAATTATTAAGAGGATTATAGGAGGCCATTAGGACTTAGTTTTGTATAAGAACAACATTTCACCCCCATATGAAAAAATATAAAGATAGAACCATTCAAGTACTAGGGGAGATGCTTCATGATTTCATGGTGCACTTTTTCCTTTGTTGGGAGGATCACTTACCCTTAGTGGGGTTTGTGTATAATAATATTTACCACTCCACCATCAGTGTGTCATCATTTGAATCCTTGTAAAGTAGACCATATAGTTCACTATTATGTTGGACTGATCCAAGGAAGTTAACACTTATGGAACCAAATATGGTGTGATTGATGATAAAGAAGGTGAAAATCATCTTGGAGTGGATGAGTAATTCCTAGAACAAATAGAATAATTATGTGAACTGGTGATAGAGGACTTTAGGGTTTTATCAAGCAGACCATGTGGTCCTGAAGGTTTCACATCAATGAGGTTTACGAAGCATTTTATGATGAAATTTTTTTTCTCTGAGGTTCATTAGGATTTTTTAGACACTACATAGGGTTTGGGAGGTGGCATACCACTTAGCCCTACTGCCATAGTTATATTGGGTACATGATTTCTTTTATGTGTCTTAGATAAGGAGGTATGTGTATCACTCATCACATGTTATCGAATAAGTAAATTTATACATTTATGATGGATATTCCTTCAAAGACTACCTAGTATAGATCTGGGATCTTCTGGAGAAGATCCTTCATGGGTTAAAAATTCACATGGTGCATTCCTGATGGCAGCATTGGAATCTTTATAACAGCACATGGCTGTGGGAAAACTAGATGCAATTTCAGTATCCTTATATTTTTTTGCAATCTTCTTACTTTTCTGGATAAAAATACCAAAAGAGGGTAAAATTTAATGACTTTTTTCATTTTTTAAAATTTTTAATATTTAAAAGAATTTTTCAAATCCAAGCAGGGGTTCAAATCAAGATTATAGGGAATTGGGAGTCTCAGTGTTAATATAATAAAAATATTTAATTTATTATATAATATGAAAGTGGTTTTTCTAAAAAAATGTTATATCTCACAAATAAGGTTCCATATAGAAAATCCAAGAGTTCCATTAAGTAAGGAATATTGGTTTTACCCTATGCTGGACTTACCCTTTATGCGCGTCAGGTGTTTGTTTTAAGAGAAATCATGGTAAAAATAATAATTAAATTTATTTATTTATTTATTGGTTATTAAATGGCCTAAACCTAATTATTCTATATTTAAACCCGGTTATAGGGAAATCCTAGGGTTTCCCCCATAACCCTAGGAATTTTATAGGGTCATAGATGATTGATTTTGATGAACGTCAATGAGATCGTGGATCAAAGGTCTAACTACCAATGATTTTATATTCAATAAAGGAGTTATTTGATCATGCCAATGGAGATGATGTGGGGTTTTTTATTCATTTGAAATCAATCCAATATTGAGATATGAATTTCATTTATATTAGTTTATTACCCTTTTTTGATTATACCATATAAAAAGTGAATAAATTCTTCTAGAAAGTCAGTTCATAGGTTGATTTTTCATTTATCTTCCTTGAATTATAAATTGATAATTTTTTGGTTAATTCTTATTTATTTTTTGTATTTGATAATTTCTACATCATTGGATTGAGACCAATATGAAAAAATATATATTCCCTTTACTGAATTTTTTGGTTCTTACCTTTCTCCCCTTATTCTTCAAGAATTCATCGTCGGTATTTTTGTTTGACCAGTTGTTCGAAAATACCCAGAAATTAATCATTGGATAGTCAATATTTGGCACAAAAAATAAAAACTACGGGTTCAAATTTGACATTGAGAACTTGATAGAGGAATAATACAGTGTGAAAAGTAATTACACATTGATCATATACCTTCAGCCTATGGGATTGGGAATTTCTGTGATGTGGTTCGATAGGGATGATTTGTAAGAAGATTGGGTGATCAGAAATTGGCCACCATTGGGGGTTCAAGTTTGGACAACCTCATATTTGAGTTCCTAGGTAGTTTTTATGGTGGAATGAGGTGTGGTGTAAGTTTAGGTGAAAATTCATGATATCATCTAGATTTTATGGAAAAGTTTGAGTCACACGACATATAGTTCATATGAACATGAGTCATGTGGACCCATTGGCATCACAACATGGGTTACGCAAAAAGATAAATAGCACACACCAGGTGGAAAGACCAAATATTTTGTGTCCTAATGCTGGTGACCAAGCATGTATCCCTAGGATACATATTCACAACCACAACTAGGTATATGGGTATGGAATGTGTACACAAAATGTCCAGGTACACGGGTACACCTAGGATACATGGGAATGGATAGGGTACTCAAACATGGATAGGTACATGAGAATGAACACTGTATATGGGCAAGGATATAGTACATGGCCGCAAGATGGTGAACACATGGATAGACTCAGGTAGGTCTGGACCTAGCTGTACATGTTGTGCACTCCCATTACGCACCATTTACCCCTCCCAAAGTGAGTTAGAGCCCTTATTATTCTATGTCTAGCTGAATATTTGTAGGGTGTGTTCCCTTGGTCCATACCATATAATGGTAAAGTGAGTCATCCCATCATGAGAAAACGATGAGTGATCCCCTCTACGGGTTAGTCCTAGATAGATTCAAGTTTCCCTACCTATGGATATAGGTGTGATCATTTATCATTTATCACTAGGCTGGGTCAGGTATGCCGTTAACGGCTACTAGGGCATATAATTCTCATCCTAATAGGATAATCTGGGTAGGTTTAGTTATCCTTCATAGGTCCCTAATGTGATCCCCTTTCTTTTTATTAATATTTTCTGTTATCCATCATGTTCTTATTCTTGGTGAGTCCTGATAGGTATAAACACTTTTATGAGTTCCATCATTATTAGTAAGATCCTAGGAGTGAGTTATCTCAAATCATCATTACATTGAATCCTTGAGTAAAATCCTAGGCAAGAAGTGTGGTTCTGATCATATCTTAAAATCCGATGCCTATATTCAATATATATGGGTTATTACTATTTCCATTATATCATATACTGAATGACATACCTTTTTGTTGATGATATGACTTCTCTATTGATGTTTTGTGTTGATTTATTGTGGGGTGTAATTATGGGTATGTTATACTCACCCAGGAATGATCTCTACCTACATGTTTTGTGTCGTATGTAGAAGACATTCCATTCGATGGAGTCTTAAGTAGACCAAGATCATTCATTCCATAGTTGATCAATTAAGACCACAATTGGTTCCAAGAGTTTCTTTTGATATCAATGCCCTCTTTTTTAGTAGGTTGGAATCTTATAGTTTTGGTGGACTTGTATTTGTCCCTTTATGTATTCCCATATTGTATTGTACACAAATGTGGGATCTATTCATATGCATTCATCCTGGTAAAAGTTTCATATTTTTTCTACATTATATTGGTTCATGGAGATGTTAATGTGTATATAGGTTCCTTAGGATAAGGCCTCTCATGTTTCTGATATAGCTACTTACCTCTTGGTGCCTGCCCCTAACCTATTGGATGTGGGCTTGGGGTGTCACACTTGACTCATTGTCGGCCAGGAGGGCACATCAGGTATGGTCATGATAACATTCCACATATACATGTAGATTACTATGCATGGTAGTTCATTTAATTAAATTTCTTGATCTAATATTTGTGCTTCTATAATATATTGTGCTATCATTATCATTATTTTAACTTGAGAATCCTTGTTGTTATATATACATGACTATGAATAATGTGAAGGTATTGAAGATGAGGAATTTTACTTAGGTATTACTATGAGGGTTAGGCATTATTATTATGGGTAGCCTCTTGTGATAGTTCTTCCTATAGAAATCCATTGTGTGTGTGTATAAACTGCTTTATTTGATATCTTTATTAAGTTATTCTAGACATTTTAATAATCATATGTCATTACAGATAATACCTCCAATAACATTTCTGATGGGAATTCTAGAAGAAGTAGGTTATAATAATCCCTCTAGGGAGGACACTCTTATTCCACCACCATATATATAAAAGTATTTATCTCATCCAGGAATATTCCATATAGTGTTTGTTTAAGGGGGTGAGTTTTTAGTTCAATGGTCGATTATGAACAAGATTTCAATATTTATCATCCCTTATAAATCTAGAGTTTTTTATGACCATAGGATATTGAGGATAGTATTTACATCATTAAGGGATAATTAAATCTAATATAAACCCTGTAGGATTCATGAGTAAAGATATATTCTTTGTAAGATTCATGGACCCATCAGGAGATAGTGGGGTGCTATGAACTTTGTTAGAAATATGATGGTAATACTTGTGAGACATTTAAAGATCTGTTATCTGGATAATTCTTCTTAAATGTGTTGAATCTAGATTATTCTTAAGAGCATGTGTAGCTTAAGTAGGGGTTGATGTTGATGTCATATTAATTTTCTCATTTCATGGTGTTTTACAACTTCACTCCTCTTTTGGTTGGGAATAAGAAGAATAAGGAGGAAAAATTTGAGATCATCCTTCATCCTGAGCAAAGTCACTAGTTCAAGAGTGTTTCCCTCATGATATATCATGAGCTATTATAGAAGGCCTTATCGATTGAGAAGAGTCTATTAAATGATAAATCTCTAAGACTTCTTTCACTCTTCACTGGACCAATGAGTGGGTTCTCTAGTTAGGCTATAGGAAACTCATATGATAATAAGAATCTAAATGGATGGGATATGCACCATAGAATAAGTATGTAGGTAGAGTAGATAAGGGGATAAAATGGTCCCTCTATGGAAGGTAATTCTATAAGATGCTATAATTATAGAAAGATGGTTTATTTCAACGTGTATTGTGGAAATCTAGTGAATT
The DNA here is from genome assembly GCA_963277665.1 of Viscum album. Lineage (NCBI taxonomy): Eukaryota > Viridiplantae > Streptophyta > Magnoliopsida > Santalales > Viscaceae > Viscum > Viscum album. Next base: position 65,182,994 of record OY728127.1, on the reverse strand, counting down.
GTAAATAGTGTGGAAAGATGGTTCATATATCATCTTAATATTAAAAATTAATGAGTAAAAACTCCATCAATATTGTTTGGGCTGAATGCTAGTGTCCTCATCTATAGATTTAGACTATACAGTACTCAATGACCTAGGAAAGTCATGTGTCATTTGAGTAGGGTTTCGATTAGAAGAATTTATGACTACATTGAGTGACTTATATAATTAGGATAGAAATATATGTTAATTTTACATTTTAGTTGTGGAAAATATTTTATAAGAAAATGGGGACTTAGTTAAAGCTGAGTAAGTAAATCACCTGAAGACCAATGCACAGTCACGAAGAATAATCTAGATCTTGTTGGATACACTTTGGAAAAAAAAATTGGTTTTTTTGAAGAATGGGATGACCATATGGAATTAGATAATTTCATATATAATTATCATTTATAGGATTTGATTCATATGGAACCATTTAAGGATCTTTATAGTTATTCATGTTGCTCACAATTGTGTTGGCATGAGGTGGGTGAGGAAGCTATCCTTGGGTCGAGTATGGTGGAGGAGACCTCTGAGTGGGTGAAGTTTTTTGGGAAGTGGTTGGTTATCACTTTAAGTATATAGGGATTGTATGTAGTCGATGGGAGATGACCACTGGATTTATCTCTGAGTGGTCGATTTTTCTAATGGGTGTTTCCTTGGTTGGGGAATCATTATAAGTGGAGTCAAGGGAACCAATACTACGGTTTGTGTGACTATTTGAGACCATATAACATATCAAAGCAATAGATTATCGACTACATATTTATATATGATATTGAGTTATGTATAATTTTTTCAATATCTCTCATTCTTGAGGTAAAATCTCAATCCATCTCTTGTGATTGACACTGATGAAGTTGGGTTAGAAATAAATGCATCATTTGTGGAGTGCCTGGTGTGAATTATAGAGAAGAGCGAGAAAGTGTTGTGGGGAAAGATAGTACCACATGGTCAGTTGTTATAAAATCATGGATGGATCCAATAGGATATGCAGGAATGAAAATATTATTCTTTATATCAATGGATATAGTTATTCATGTAGGACATCTAGAGTTACTTATCGAGGATGAAAAGTCATTAGAGGAGGATATTTGTGATGTCCTCAATTAAAGGAACATGATTTTTATTATTTAGTGTATTTTGGTTGTTTTAGATCTATGTTGTGGTGTTTTTTATTTTGTTTTAAGGCCTTTTAATTTATAAAATCATTAGAAAAATAGTTATGGGGATCAACCATATCTTTAGAGTTATTGGTGTACCACTGGCTAGTCGGTTTAGACTCAACAGCTAGTCATTGATTGAGGTAGAGGACCAATACTTCTACCAGCCCCACCATAATAACAGTGGGAAGAAACCAACTAACTAGTAATCTAAGAATAGGTGTTTCACCTCTTCTAAGAACATATAATAGTCAGAGTCTCAGCACTGGCTAGTAGTTGGTTCCTCCTTTCGGTTGATGAAGGCTACCGACTAACCAAAAGCTTCAAAATGGAAGGTTCATTAAGGATGAAAATTTACTTTCACCTTGAATACCCTATTTGATATATCCATCCTATGATATAGTATTGTTTTATATATTTTTTAAAAATGATTATATTGAATTCATGTTTGTATCCTATGATAATTTCAGTGTGATATGATATACTTAGCTTGTGTGTGTAACCAATAAGACTTTGGATTAATTTATGTGTATATGGGATGATGTATTTCTAGGATAACTTTTAATTGATACATTATACTTGTACGTGGAAATGTAATGTCATGTTGTGGATGTTACATATCTTGTGTGGCCATTTTTATTTGTATCAAGATAATAGTTTTCTCAGGGGTGACTGGTTGACTCTTTAAAGGAAGAGTATTCATACAAGACTGTAGATTGATATCTCTAACATAGGATAATGGTGAGATTTAGGATATTTCATGAATTTTTTATAGTTATTTCACATGATCATAAGTATAGATACATTAGTCAGAATGTGGTGAATATAGAGTTGATGGTACAAGTTATGGTTTGATTATCACTGATTCAATGGTATGAGTCAAAGTGAGTTGTGTGTTGTGTTGATGGTATGAGTGATAGATGGACCTGTTGAGTTTATGGGGATTTTAACCTACTTCATTGAGATGGTTCTTAAGAGTCAATAGGTTCTTAGTGTTTTTTACCATCATCCATAGAGAAAAACTATGTGACTATGGCTAGTTTGATGATTTTGGTGACTACTTCTAAAAGGTGTAGCATGAAAAGCACTTAAGGGAAGGTGAGGAATATTCAAAAGATGTAAAATAAAGAAAACATACTAATATATTATTAATTTGGACCAATAGTGAAATCACGGAATTATCTAATTCATGTGGCCAATAGTTATGATTACTCTTCCATCATGGAGCTGAAGAAAGAAAAGTTGGTGTTCATGGATACCTAGTTAGAACACTATGTTTAAGGATAAATTGGTGGTTTCCTATTAGGTTTTTCTCCATACATAGAACAAGAATCTCGGTGCACATGCAGACTCCATGATTAGGGATCCAGGGAAGGACTAGGGACCATCCGCAAGTGGCTGAGAAGATAGAGCTTAGTGTTTGGAGATGATGTTAGGATTGACTCAGGATAGATGACATAATGTATTTATTTATTTATCATTTATTTTACTTATACATTTCTATAACCTACCACATAAGGATTTCATGGTTATTTTATATACTATGAATTGGATGAAATTGTTATATTATTATGATATTGATTCAATTAGCATGGTGTTGTTGGGATGTTCTTTTAATATATTGTTGATTCTAGTATATGGATATTGTTACTGAGGTAATGGTATCCTTGACACACTATCTAGAGACTCTCTAATAATCTGTATCCTCATTCATATAATGAGGAATGAAAGAGTTAATTTAGTACTTTAACTCAGACCTAGATATTCAACTTGAGGTGTTAAATAATTGTTTTCAAAATTTTTATTTTCAAACTATCCCCCATGATCAATCCAAATTTATGTGATCTTATACCATTTTCTAATTTTTTAAATTATTGGTATATTTAATATAAAAATTACAAGAATTAATTTTTTGATCTAAGAAATAAACCTGTGTAGATTTCGTATAATCATAAATAGTTAGAAAAGTGTCAGATTTACCTCCTATAATTCCAACTTTGGTTGGTCTAGATAAATCAAGTTGTAAAATCTTAAGGTACATAGGGGGGGACACTTAAATTTTAGATTTATAAGAATATATATGTTACAAACCAAGTTTTTAAGGAATAGATAGACTATTATTTATTAAATGAAATTTTGGAAAATCTCATACTAGCTTATTTCTGTTGATTTTAACAAGTGTGTGTGTGTGATACAATGACCAAGGAGCATATACCATAGTCATGACTCACTATATTGTTCAATAAAACATTTAACATGTTGTATATAAATAAATTTTAATCCAATTACATAATAATTTTAAAATCAAGAGTTTAATAATAAAATTTCTCCTTTATAGTGAAAAACATTATAAGCCTCAATTTTAAAATAAAATTTAAAACCATTAACACCTAATTGGATAACACTAAAAAAATTATGTATTAACCCAAAGAAATTTAAATAATATTTAATAATGGTATAATTTAAAAAACGAATGGTTATAATACTAATGATCTTACTACTTGAGTATTATCAAAATGTTACATAGACTCCATCATGATCTTCAAGTTGGTGGAACTCATAGTATTCACTAGACATGTGTTTGTTGACACCCTATTTGTTCAAATGTGTAAAAATTTGTTAAATAGAAATACCTTAATGGAAAAAAAATAAGGCCAAAAGGATGCACCCCTTTGGCAAAGGAACTCCACGTGGGTACCCCCCCCCCCCAAGTAGCGTCGGCACATAGGGTCCATGCACATCATCCTAAATGATGGACCTATGCATAAGCATGTGTGATAGACTTTCACATTAGCCTATGAGACCGACCTATGCATCAACCAATATGAACAACCATCCTAATTCTTAACCTTCACCCAAGGTCCCATAATTTCATGTAAATATGACCCTGAGGCTCTTCATTTGTATGGATGAAAAATCCCAAACAATTCTTGATGCTCTGATCGCCCAAATCCTTCACCCAAGACCTAAGAAACCATCAATTTATCCCTTCAAAACCTGATGAAGAGGGAATTATTGGGGGTAGTGGAACCAAATTCCACCCATAGTCTAAAATATATAACACCGACTTGAGGAACCCCTTCCCCCATGGTTGATGAACACTAGTGAAAGGTCCCCTTCCCTAACCAGGGACCAGCACGAGACACTTCTAATAACACCTGTAGAGACCCCTAAAGCCTTGTACAAAGCCTCTCCCCATTGTTGTTCCCTAGTTTTTCCATCTCTCAAACTACCTTCAGCTCACATAGGACTACCTACATGAAACATTCCCAGAATTTGCAGGTATACCCAGAGCAAGACCCCCTTTGATCACCTAGTCTCTACCCTATACGATCCACTTCTGAATACCTCTTCTAATCCACTAATGGTAGGGATTATCAATTAGTTCAGGATTGTGATTAAGAATAAAAAGTCATAAGTGTGGGGATTAATTGTGTTCTTTAAAAAATTATATATTTAGAACACCTCCCATTTTATACAGTGACCCTTTTCTTTTCTATCAAGGATGAGTGAGTAGAGGAAATAAACAAAGGAAAAGAACATAGTGATATATTGTGGTTCAAGGCACAAACATCCTCTAGTCCACTCCACCAATTCTTGACTACATGAGCTTAGTAATTTCATTACATAGGTCCTCTTATCATAAGACCTATAAAACTGAGTACATGTCATTGTAACGTTACAAGGATTTCATATGGCCTTCTAGTTCTTGTATGAGGAACAAAAAATCCACATCTTAGAAAAAGAAGCTGACAGTTCACCACAACTAAGTACAAGCATCTGAAACTCCAAAAAACAATAAATATTGATTTTTTTTCAAATCAAATTTTATACTTCACTATGGTAATAGAAATTGATAGATATAATTGATCTTCAACAACACACATAAGCAAATAGATCTTCAACATTGAATAAGACTTCTTCAAATTGTAGAAAAAAACACCAGACATATGTTTAAATATGTATGTCTCCAATGTGTATCTTCACCTAATGATTCATTTATCTTGCAGAAGAATATGTAACAATAAAATTTAGTAGCAGGAACAGTAGCAAAAAAGTCCAGACAGATCAATAAATGAATGTTTCCAAAGTGTATTTTTTAATACGATGACACTCTTTTTGTATTTCAAACACAACTTTTCCTTATCTATATCTCCACTCTTTTATATTTTGATGAATGGAATCTCTATATATATATTGTTGGTCAAAAAACTCTATGTCAATCCATATCTAGAAATATCCCAAAATATATCATGAATATTTTAATTCAAAATAATTAAAGAGGGTAATAATTTCCTTAAAGAATAGTAATTATTTACTACATTGAATGCGAATGTAAAAAAATCATAACGAGACTTTGAATATGTCTTTAAATAGATTTGAAACAATATTTACTTACATTGAGATCATTTTAGAAATTAAAGATAATATCATAGATTTAAAAACCCATCATTGAATAGTCAAATGTAGGGTTCTTTCATGTGGTGAAAAAACTACAAATATAGGGTTTAAAAAATAAGATTGACCACAAAATTAGGGTAGATATATCATATGTTTGTTTCCTCAAATGTAGGGATCTTAGAAAATATAGGATGTTATAATGGTAATTTTCCAATAGTGTATGGTACATGATCCATACGTGTTATTCCAATTATAGGGTTATTGATCCATACATCATGCTTACAAAGTAGGGTATCAAAAGAGTTTTCAATATACATTAAACACACATTAAGAATACTTTAATAAATATTTTCCATGGATCAATGACTTGATTATATTTACAAAATAAATATTTTGATGAATATTATTTTCCAGAAACACACTTAAACACAAATTCATTAATAACAAAAATTTGGGTGTTTGTGAGAATCAAAACCAAAAAGAAATTGGTTAAATTTTAAAATAAATACATGCTCAATAATCTCAAACTTTTTTATGATCACAAAACCCATAACAAAAAAATAAAAAAATAAAAAAATCGCATACAAATTTCTCCCCTATTATACATTATACAATCTATATTATAGAAAAGTTCTCTCCCATTATAAGGATAAACTTCTCCCCCATATAAAGGATAATAGGTATAAATTTCTCCAACCCTATTAACATGATGATAAACATCTAAACTAAACTATAAAATTCTCCCCCTTTTGTAACATCAAAAATATAAGAGTATAGAGTTAGTTAAAAAAGAACCCCCTTAATTCATGCTTCATTAAAAAGATAGATTGTTAATAATGGAGTATATAAAAAATGAAAAACATGAACATTTTCTAAAAACTTTTCCAATATCATATCATATAGGATATTAAATTAATTAAAACGTTTTAAAATAAATAAAAAATAACTATTTTTTTAAATTTATTTCACACATAATAATAAACATATTTGTGAAATGATGTAATCAAATATGAAATTATTTCTTATGTAAGATAAAAAATAAATTGAGACACAACTTATAGAATATATTTTCACTAAATAATAATTTTTAAATAGTATATATAAAATTAACCTTTAAATAAACAACCAAAAATAAAATTGAATTATTAGAACGGAGTAGAAAATTCATCTAAACTTCCTAAACATTGAATTTTTTTCTTAAAGAAGATAAAACTCTTGATAGTTTTTCTAATCTGTTTTGAACATTTGCTTTTCTTTGATATGAAGAATATGAACTCTATTCAACCAAGATAAAATTCCATTTATCAAGATCCAACTTGGTAATAGTTTCTTTTCTCAGTAACTCCGTCTGACTTAGAATTTACACTTTAAAATATTAAAATTATCCCTTCAGATTGAATTATCTTTAATTTAATGATATTCATTTTATGAAAAATAAAAAACATTTTTTATAACAGTTCTTACTGTATTTCATTATATGTCATTTTAGAAGAATCCAAATTCTCTTGTAGCTTTAATTTATCTTCATTTAAAGTGATGAATTTGAATAGAATCATTTCATATGACATTTGAAATATAGATACTTTATGTTCTTCATGACTTTGAACTTCATTATTTCTTTCATAATAATTTTTAAATGAATATTTAACATACTAAAGAAACTGTTCTTTTAAAAAATCAGATAGATAACCTTAAATCCTTTTATGAGAAATATTTTATTCTGAACTTGAAGAACTTGACCACTTCATCTTTTTGTGACTGATTTTCTAGAAGTTTCTGAAAAATATATTTCAAAGAATATGACGTATAAATAAAAAAATTTAAGAATAAGATGATATATTTTGTTCTGTAACAATTTAGGCGATGTTTCATATTCTCTATCTAAAAAATAAAGAATAATCATTATATATTTTAACTTATGAAAAGTCATTTTATATAAGAAAATTATTTATGGATATGTAAATAGGTCCTTAAAAACAAAAAAAAATTGTAAGGACCCAACCCCAGTTTCCTGGAGCCGGTGCCTTATTTGATTACGTTGGCATACATAAAAGGAAAATGAATCCTGAAGGACCGATTAGTTTAGTATTATTGGAGACAAGTTACATACATAAGTTCCAATTTACATATGGAAAGGAAAAACAACACTAAATTGTTACACTAGAAATATCATGTCTCCTAGATTATGCTTTCATTTCATTCATGAAATACTTCTTCATATCCTTTGAAAATGAAACATAAGAAAGAGGTGAGCTCAAATGCCCAGTAAGAGTAAGAAATACAGCAGAAGATAATATAAACATTAGACATGGTGAATTATTTAAAACACATGCCTTTAATAATAAACTTGAACATATTATGGAAGGAATATGAGCTAAGTAAATATTAACATAATAAAACATAATCAAGGGTATTCTAATAATCGAATATCCACATGAACTTTCAATTAATAGCTCTATAATGAGGGAACTGCATATTCTAGACATTCTGAAACATTTTTTCATGGCCTCGGCCAAGACATCTAGTGATTAATGCCTCGGCCAAAATCCATATCACATTGAGAAAGGCCTCGGCCAATTCCACGTCTATTTGTCTCATGAGACTTACCGATGCATCGAGGGGATATAGTGGGTCCCACCCGTCATATAATAAGTCCAATGAATTCCTCATATGAGCAGGGATAAACATAAACAACATATACATTCATATTGAAACTATCATATGAAATGTAACTATCATTCCCCAATCATTAAACATACAACACTAACCATTCAGAATAATATAGTGAATGGTTTTAGGATAGATCATCCACAATAGAGTTAGTCATAAACCATTAATTAAAATATGGTAGATGACTTCATAAATGATTAAACCCAATAATACCATGGAATCAACAAGAGTGTTTAATTAGACGAAAACACTCTTATAAAATCATTAAGCAATTCTTGAGATAAATACTCTTTTATTTTGAAAAGAAGAGTTATTTTGGAAAAATATTTGTATAAAACCAGAATTGAAGTAAGATAGTATTTTCATAATAAAACTACTGTTTTTAAAAGAAAAATGGTTTCCAAAAACATATTATAGATTGCCCTTGAAAATTGATATGAATTTGAGAAATTCCCTTGTATCGGGCTCGTATTTTTGGAAATAGTTTTGAGAGATTCTTTTAAAACATGTAACTATCCAGAAAATAGGGAAGGATTCTAGTTGGTTTACATATATATAATACTCACACAGAATTTATGAGGAGTAAATAACAATACATAATAATTTCATCGAGGAAATTAGACAACAAAAGTAACCCGAATGAAAATGAAAGTTCGGGTGAAAACCCCTTACCTTAACTCCAAACATGTTCTTCTCTTGAACTTAAGATCCTAGAATATAAAATTATAATTATTAATAACTTATTTAAAAACCTATCAGACTTGTATTTTGTTTATAATAATTATGTTTAGTTCATTTATACCCTTAATTCTAAGTTATTATATTGAATTTCTTTGTTCTGGAGTGTTCGTTTCCTTTATTTTCATATTCGGTTCACTTGTTTTTAAGTAATGGAGTTCATGTGGAATGGTTATAAATCTTCAGAATTGAAATTAAATATTATTTATGATCATCCATAATCTTTAATTTCCATTTCTATCATTTGGTTACATGAAATGAGGATGAATCATTAGATGACCACCACTTCGATTATTTGGCGGTATTTGGATTATTATAAACTAGTTTTGTCATATAACTTATTTATATGTACATATTCTAGTTCCTGAATATTGATTAGGTTATAATACATATATTATAGTCTGTTTCAACCATAAATATGGTTTCATGACCAGTAATGAAGAATAAATTTAAGAATGAGACTTCATCGTCCACGAAGGCTATAAATTGGAACCTCATGGACGTTGATTTCGTTTATAAAATAAAAGGGAGGGAGTAAGAATATTTATGATGGTTATTCCATTCACATGATATAAATCCAGTATATATATGTTACTGGAGTTATCATTATCATTTTTATAGAGAATGTGAGGAGAGAAAAAGAATAGAGATGATCATGAAAATAAGTGAAAAGGTGAGAGATCCCTTATGAAAATTCGGCAGCCTAACAGCGTCACTTAATATTTCATAAAATGAAATGATGAGATAAAAATTGTACCTCATCATATTGAAATCAAAAGTACAGTAATAATAATACATAAAATCATACCCTAACATATTATAATGGAAATTCAAAGAGATGACATAAAAGAAGTGTCGACTTAAAGAAGAGAATGAAGGATTCCCTTACCTTGTAGAATAACTCCTAGATCTTGAAGCTTGGAACTTTAGGGGCTTAAGGACACCTTAAGAGGACTATTGGAAAGGTAAAACCACCAAATCTTATAGGACGAGGGATTTTCAATGAAAGAAAACGAATGGATGAGTGGGTATTTATAGAAAAATAGAGGTAATTTTTTAATAATTTCAAAGGGACGCCTCATTAGTGGTTTTTGCCAAACCAAGGGCTTGCCCATGGTATTTTCCCATGGTTTAATCCATTTGGGACACCTCATGTCATAAGTTACTATACACAAGTTGACCATCCTTTTATTTTAATTATTATGTCATTATGATGTCATTAAACTACCGAAAACTCAAAACTGTATTTTTACTATTTATGGAAAATTCATATATTTTAGAAAAATCCCAAAAATTCACCCCTACCATCTTTCAACATGTAGAATTTAAAAGTGAGATCCATTTTTCAAAAATTATTGTCTAAATATTATTAATTTAATTTTTAGATAAGGTCACAGTTAATTTGAAAAATAACAATCTTGAAGTGCAATTAGTTTTATGTGACATTGGAAAATTAACTAAGATCTCATTAACCTATTTCCTTAAGAAAATAAAGTAATATTATTATTTACTATTCATAAGTTCATATTACTATTCATATAACTATTGATAAGGTTATGTACTATTCACCAAAAATCAAGTTTGTTATATCAGACTCCAAATGACTTACTGAACACAACTCTAGATGACCATTTATTGAAATTCAAAACATAGAAGAGGAAAAGTTGTGTTTAATGGATAGATTATAAAATTTCATTCTATATTTATTTTCAAAACCTTGGGGTGTTACAAAAATGAAGTTTTTTCAATAGGTTTAAAAATGGAAAACTATAAGATCTTCCCAAATTTAAAAAAATACTGTATTTTCCAAAAATTTAAAACAATTTTTTATAGATATTTGAAATTATTAAAAAAATTAGTTATAAAATCAAAAGCAGACGGAGAATTGATTCAAAGAGTAAAGAAACGTTTTTATGAAATTTTAAGAGATATATTTCTCCTTCTTTATAAAATAGTTAATTTACTAGAAGCATATCAAAAATTAAATACTACATGAATCAATGATTTTATTACTAATGAATCTTTTATAATGAACTACTTTATATTTTTCGTGCACTTGGTAGAAACATTTATATATCACTCAGTAGAAAAATTAAATATTTAACAATACATCTTAGTGGTGTATTCCTTCAAAATATGAAATACAAGTTTTTTTTGGAACACATTGTCTTTTAGGCCTAGTAGTGTTAGCAATTAAATTTTAGGTTTCCAAACTTATTCATTTTGAGTATGAATTATAATATTCAAGTAAAATAATTATTTTGAGCTATAATCATTTTTATAGCCAGATATTTGAGGTTTTATTAAATAAGTATTCATTCACATAATTCTCATTAATACCATAATTAAAACATTTAACAGAAGACATGTTTTTTTATTTCAACCAGGGAAAAAAACAATTATAATATATTTTTGTGTTTCATTGTTGGATCCTATTCCAAATTTTTATTTTGGGATTTTATTTTTTTCCAAGGATTTGATTTAAAAAAACAATCAGAATACTAGAAGATTTTTTTAAATAATCAGCCTCATCCAATAATTCCATAATCTGAGTATCATGTAGGTCATAATAAATTTTAGAGTAATTAGACTTCAAATATACAATCTATTTTGATAAAAAACAACTTGGAAATCATTATCATACGATTTTATTATTTTTCTATGGACTTTATTTAAGAATTAATATTTATCTTGAAGCATAAATAAATACCAATTTAATTAATTATATGAAATTTTTTCATAATGATATTTTTTAGAATAATAATTTTTTCCTCATCATTATGAGACATAAGTCATACCATTTTCTTTTTATGCTTAGTCTCAAGATCTGTAGAAGATTCATTGTGTGAACCAAAAGTACTACTCTATATAGCCTTCATAATTTTCTTACATTATCTCTTGTTATCATCTTTCCTTTGAGATTTATGTAAAGAATAGTTATCATTTTTATGACCTCATTCCTTGCATTCACAACATCTATTTTCTTTAGAACATTTCTTTTTATTTCTATATATTTTTCAAATAATTTAGAAAGATATGATAAATGTTTGTTTAAATATGGATGAATTGAAAAAGATAATTCGTCCATAGTAGTCATGAGAGAATATTATTTTATTTTTATATGATTTTCACCTTTATCTTTCTTCTCATCTTCATACATCATTAAATTCTCAATCAATTCCTAAATTGATAAATTATTCATTGGTGTCGATTGATGTACAACCACAGATATTCCATTCCACTTAGAAGGTAGTACTATAAATACTTTTAACACTTTTTCTAGTTTTTAAATTGGATAACCTAAATAATCAACATTATTGACAACCTCTATTAATATTTCATTCATTTGAGTAATAGTCTCACCCTACCACATTATAAATGTCTCAAACTTTTGTTTTATTGTAGTGTACCAAAATATCCTAATATTTTCAGTTCTGTCATATTTAATAGTTCTAGTTTGCCACATCTCATATGCAATTTAACATTGAAATACTTGATTGAATTAATCAATTCATAAATTACACATAATATCATTCATATATTTTTAATTGAGATCAAATTATTTTTATCGATCACCATTACAATCTTCTAAATCTTCTTTAGGAATCTCATAAGGCTTAACAACCTTTAAATAAACCCTTAATCAAATATTTTTTCAATTAAATAACTATATGGGCTTTACATCATCTATAATTATCACCATTAAATTTAGGATAACATATCATTGACATACCTTCTCTAGAATAAATCATTTCAAGATGTATTTGTCTAAATCCTTAACTCAGACTTGTTAAAACCAGTAAATATCCAATATATCCCTACCTATGATACCAATTGTTAGGTTGGGATGAATATTACAAAGACAAAGACACAAGAGGTGTGAATTTTGTTCTTAAAAAACATTGATAGATTCAGAACACCTCTCTTTTTATGAACCTAACCTCTCTTTTTCAATTAAAGATGAGTGAGAAATTGAAATAAATAATAGAAAATGACACAGTAATATATAGTGGTTTAGGGAAAAAATATAACCTAGTCTACTCCACCAATACGCAACTCCAAGAGATTAGTGATTTTACTAGATAGGTCATCCTATCATAAGACCTTTACTACTGATTATAGGTAGTGTACACCTTACAATACTTTTACAAGGCCTTCTGGTTCTTTTAAAAGATATAAATAATCCACATCTTAGAACAAGAAGGTGACACTTCACCACAAAATATTACGATTATAGAAATTCCAAAAAATCAATATAGATTTTTTTTTATTGAGATCACATTTTATACTTCATAGTTACAGGAATAACTGATAGATGTAATTGATCTTTAATAACACATAGCTGCAAATAGATCTTCAACATTGCAGAGGCCTTATTCAAATAGAATCAAATAAAATATCATAAAAAAAAAATTAAACATGTATGTATCCAAAGTGTATCTCCACCTGATGATTCATTGATCTTGTATAGTAATATATAACAATAAAATTTAGTACTAGAAATAACAGCAACAACAACCAGATAGATCAAAACATGTAAGTCTCTAAAGTGTATCTTTGAACACAATTACACAATTTTTGTTTTTCAAGTAGGGATTATCCTTATATATATCTCATCGCCTATATATTTTGATGACGGGAGTCTTGATATTTATATTTTAGGTCAAACAAATCTAGGTCAAACTAACTCTAGAAATATTGCATAGTAAATGGTGAATATTTTAATTAAAAATCATTCAAGATATGAATGACTTCCCATAAGAATAGTAATGATATACACTATTGAATATAAGACTTTAAAACAATCATAATGAGCCTTTGAATTGGTCATAGAATATCTTTGATATGATATTTACTTCTTCCAAGACCTTTGAAAAAATTATGGAAAATATCATAGATTTAAAACTCCATCTTTAATTAGTGAAACATAGGGTTCCTTCATGTGACGATAATATACCAAATGTAGGGTTGAAAACATATGGTTGATCAGAAAAGTATGGTTGATATACCATGATTTTGTTTCCTTAAACATAGGGTTTCTTAAAAATTATGTATTGTTTAACGATACTTTTCAAATAGCGTACGGTACATAATCCATTCATTCTATTTCAAAAATAGAGTAGTTGATCCATATGTTATGGTTACAAACATAGGGCATGAATAGTATTTCTGTAATATGCTAAAACACATCAAGAATACTTCAATAAATATTCCTTGAGAATCAATAACTTGAATATATATTTTCATAATAAATATTTTTATGAATATTATTCTCTTGAAATACACTTAAACAGAGATTCATTAGTAACACAAATGTGGTCATTTTTTAGTATCAAAACCAAAAACAAATTATTGAAATTATTGAATAAATACTTTCTCAACATTCTCTTCTTTCACACACCTTTTCTAAGGGGGGGCAAATTGAACCCTCCACTAAATATTCCGAACTTGCAAAACCTTTGGAAGCAGAACACCAATATCTCTCCCATTTGGTTATGAAATCCTTTGGCCAATGTTTTAATGAACTTGTCTTACCTAGGAAGTAGGATCCTCAAGGTGAATGTGAGTATGAATTCCCTTAGACATGAGGACCTAAACCATGGGGATAGTGTCAAGGAACTCATGGTCTTGATACTAGGGCTAGGACCATGCCTTTATCTAGTCATCTATAAGACCAGGGACCTTCAGTTCCAGTCAGTAAGGGTGAGGATCAAGCCTTCCCTTTCATTTGAAAAGGAATGATATCCTCATCTTGGAACAAATTTTAGGGAATCCCTCCTGGAGTAATCCCCTATACTTTCCTAAATGACCTCTTCTTTTCCATTCCTTCCACCTTCTTCATGCTCATGGGGTTTTTCCACATGGGCAGTCAGATCTGACTATCTGGGATAAAATAATAGGAGGGAATAGACCAGAAAATCCCTTTCTTCTTCTCTCGTATCTCTGGCCTCTTCCACCGGTGGAAGGAGGATCGTGTGGTATGCCAGATCTTCTCCTTCTTTCTCACATTCATGCATGACTTAGATGGGCATAGAGGGTGGGTATGATAATGAAATCCACACAGTCTGATGCATGTTTTTGAAGAAAACATTGTCTCAAATCTTCCTATCAACTTCCTCTAGATGGCCTCCATGGGCATGGGTTCTCAACACCATGTATCTAACATCAGTGAAAAGTAGATTATGTAGTTTCTTGATACTTATGGTTCCTCTTTTTTCTCACACTAAGCATGACTCGTGTGGGCTTAGTGATGGGTGGTGATTAGGAAAAATTCAAGATCCTAAACCTTTTGGGATTCCTTCCAAGTTTATGTCCCAACTGAACCTTTTATGCCTACTACTTGGTATAAGTCCCAACATCTCACAAAAGGGAATCCTATTACACGGTATAATCCCTGAAATCCACCTTTATGGGCCTACTATTTGGTTTAAGTCCTAATCATAACCAAACCTTAGGGAATACTCCATAAGATTAAGTCCCAACCAAACCATACACATTCACCAAGGTATCCTTCACAATAGTAATCCCCAACCAAATCCCAAATCACCAGGGCATCCTCTTTAGGAGTAAAACTCAATCCACATCCTCTCAAATGCATATATTCCCCTAAGAGGAAAACCTAAGGGTTCCGTAGGCATGGATACTCATAGTAAAACTCCATAGGCTTTGATTTCCATCCAAATGGGATTTTTAGGAAGCCTCTCTATGGTCCAAACCCAACACCTGAAACTAACCCTAATTTTCTCTAGGATATATTCTCAGTAGAGTCTTATTCAACCTAGGAATCCAAATACCTTCAAGGTTCCTTGGACTGCTTTGGCATAAGTCCCACACCAAACATTGGCTAGTCACCTTATGCCTATACATCCTCATCTTATGACATTAAACTGCATGGGTTGGTCCTCATCACATGACCTTAAAAGGTATGATGTGTCCCGTTAACCACAATCGAACTATATGGGTTCTAATTATTTTCACGGGGATACATATGAAGCCCATTTCGTGGGTCCAATCCCAACATCAAGAAAACTACCTTCTCCCTGAATGTTGATACACTCCCAAGAACCTCCCTATGTGGTTGAAAACCAGCATCATCGTAACAAAAACCAAAAAATCTATTATCAGTACATGGATACCATGGATGGAGAACCTTGAATACATATAGCTATCACCATTGATGAAAAACCTTGGATACAAAGAGATGATTCTAAATTCTATACATGTTAATAATTGACTGTTAATTAAAGGGTGAACCATGTCTTACTTTGGAATTAATTAAGTATTAGTAAACATATCTTAAATCTATAAGAAAGTCCTAGAGTAGGAAAAAAAATCCCCCCAAATGGGTGTGATGAGCCTGACCTCCCATCCTCTCGACTAATGTTAGTTCTTAAGTATTATTGGATAGACATCCCAATGAGAACCTACCTTTGGAATGAAGTTATCTCATGCATATAGAACCATTAAGTGTTTCTGCCACCATGAAAAAATCTCATTAGAAGTCATTTGAAAATTGTTAGCCCGAAGTGAATGATTTCACAAAACTCACCCCCCCCCCCATGAAATCAATCTTCGAGTGATGTCTTTTCATAGAAAATAAAAATGGTGAACCCAACATGAATACTTAACCAAGATGATAATGTCACACACCTATAAGGCCCCTTTCACTCTGAAATTGAAAGAGGGCTAAGAAATAAAATCTATCATGAATGTATTTGTTTAATGAGATGTTGATTTTATGGGGTTTTATTGTTTTTCTTTGTTACCTATATTCCAGTAACTTCTAACAATATATCCCTTCATCCCAAATGATGACATACCCACTCTCATATATGCATTCCCCAACTACTATTAATGTTGGTTCTTTGTCCAAGGAAAGGATTCCATCACCAATCCATCATCTTCAACACTGGGTTTCAAACACACTATTCTAGGACAATCATATTAACGATACCATCCCAACCCTAGAGTCTATATGATATACCCTCCAGCTCTCAAATCCCCACCAATCTTCCAAACATCAACGACTAGTGGTCTATAAGTAAACAACACTTATAATCGTCGTCAAAAATTATGGGATCTTATCACCGGAATGCAATAACCTGTATATACCTTGTCAAAGGGTGGTGGGTTGGGAGGCCATAGGTGACCTTGTCTAGAACACACAAGGGTTCTTCCAATGGGATCCTTCCAGTAGTCATCACCAATATTGTCGCACGGTAATAAACCCTCAACATGATGAGGGTGTCATCCTCAGCACTCCAGCCTAGGTAATCCAAACACGGGCATGCAGTACAGCCCTTTGATGATAGAAATCATTCAACAGGGAGTATAGACACACCTCTGTCCCCTTCGGAGAAGCCCACCAATCAAATTATGGAGAAAAATATGATCAGGTATATACACTCACTCACCCAAATTCACCTTGCCAATAGAATTTCCTAAAATAATCCAAGGAATCCCACCATTAAAATTTGGTATCACACAACAAGTAGGAACATATAACTTCCCACACTGACCAAGACTATTAGTATATTATTCTATAAGAATATTAATAATCCCATTATACAAATTCAGTGGAAAACTACAATTAGGCACACACACCTTCTTGCAATTATCTAGTCAGGCAGAAACCTCATCAGGAAGCACCCAAATAAGTAATTTGAAAAGTGTTAGTAGTGAATAGGGTGTCAAACCAACACTCTTCCCCCATACTTGTGGAATATCAGTTTCCACTGATAGGAACTGGAGGATAGGATTAGCCACATACCACTTCTCTAGGTATAGAATGGGAAAATACACATATTCCAATCACTAAAGTCACTAATAATATCCTAAAAATGGTGAAAGGGCATATGAAAATCCATTCCCACATCCTATATACATATCAAGACATCATAATGGTGAAAATAGTAGTGATATAGGGATGGAAACATAGCTCCTTCCCCACAAATGGGGTGGCTCGCCAGTATGTCACTCCAGAGAAGACACATACCTCTTCTCCTATATAGAAGGTTCGTGGGGAAAATTCCCTTTTGATATTAGGAATAATTTATTTGGAACATACACCCATTAAAATAGGAGGTAATAGTATTATTCCAATGGGCACTCTAAGGGATGAACAAACCCCTACCAAATTTATAAAAGTGTGTTGGCCAATTCTAGTAGTAACACGAGAGCCAATAAAGCAATATTTTGTATATAAAAACCACTTCCCCCATCAAGTGACCCTAGCCTCTCACAAGAAGGCATCCAAAAATAATCCTAACCATAGATGACTATAAAATGAAGAGTTGTTCTACAATCACACTCTAATTAATGATATAGTTCTTTGAACCCTCAGATACCTATCTATAGAAACTTAAGATCATACTCTTCTGTTACAAAATTATGATAACATTAGAAGTAATTCTGAAGTTCCTACCTAAACACTTTACCATGAAGGCTTGATTCATGTCCAAAATCTCATCGATCTTGAGAGACCATCTCTTGATGAGATTTATGGTATCCCTCTGTGTGGCGAGAAAATAAAATATAAGGAGGTTATTCCCCTTTCTGTAATCTAATATGGTAGTACCCCCCATGATGGCATTCGCTGTGAAATTTATCTTCATATTTTTGTTCCATTTCTTCAAGAGGTCCCTCCCCTTGGTGATGTATTGATGAGAAAACCCTCATACCATGAGGCACTTTGGAAAACAAGGTCAGCCATGTCTAATTCATTTCCATTGATCAGTGAAATAATTTCTCATTTAAAATACTACCCATGGTGATGGTCACTCTCTAAAACACCCTCAGATTGATTGTCTTCCAATGTAATAGAGGAAGTCCCCACTAATCACATTACTTATGATAAAGCGGTAGGAAAGTGTCCACTCAAGTAAAACTAGTTTGAGTATCCTCTCACAAAAGATGAAGATGAAATTATGAACATGAGGAAAGACCTGGAGAAAATGATATTCCAGTCATGTTCTGGCCTTTATCCTCCCCTCAATATAGTATTCCAGAAGTGTTTTTATAATATTGTGTGCATTAAATATGCCTCAATATATGAAAAACTCTTCATCACTTGAGAGAAAAAAGTATTACCCTATGATGAGTATCAAATCCACTTCAAGGTAATATAAGGAATGCAGTGCCACATTGACTTGGTACCTCCCCTGGCACAATGACATCCAGAGTTTGAGAAATAGTAAGGATCCCATAATCATGCATGCCTCAACATGTTAAAAAGATTATGATGGCTGATTATATATGACACATCTAGTATTCATATAAAGGGTAGGGTGAACACAGATCATTTCATTTCACCATGATCCAAAACAAATAAATCCCATTGAAGTTGGTATCATGCAATGTCATGGATTCAGGCTAGCTTCACAAAATAGAATCCATTAAAAACCAATGATATGATCAAAAAACATGACCTGATCGACTTTCACTGATGTCAGGTTAGAAGAGATTATGGTATTGAATGTATTTTTCATCATACATTATAAAATATCAAGCAAGTCTCCTTATTAAGGGAAGTAAATAATTAGATATCACAAATGTTTGAAATAAATAAACGATCTTCAGAAGTGGGTGATTTGGGTGAACATAAAATGATATTCTCGTCCTATGTTTGAGAAAAAACTTTGAAATTAGAAGGGAAATCATGGAATTAGCAGCCACAATAGTTCAAGAGAAACCACATCCCACCGGGTTGTGGGTTTTTTAACCCAACCATCGAGGTCAGGAAACCAAAACCAAAGAGTTATGGATGTGGAATGGGAATATACCCAGCCCTCGGGGATGGGGTCTATTTCACCTCAATGACCTCCTCCTTATTAGAAATTAGTATTCTCCCAATTAGTGGAAACACAGCAGAATGGATCCCCCCAATTCATCCCATCTCATGATCTATTACCCTAACAAGGAACACGCATGACTGAAATATATGGATATTACCTTCATATTACCATCTACTAAATGGCTACTAGGAAATCATAGAAGGAGAGGAAAAGGACATGTGGAGGGTGTAAAAAATGATGTCTCTCAAATACACTTATAGGATGTATGCCATGCATTATTCATTAATTAATGTAATTTACACTATCCCTAAAAACTCTATAGAACAAGAGGAAAATTTGGAAAAGAAATTGGATGAGGAAGTTTCAATTCAAAATGTGATACACACAAAAACTACTGGAGGATGTGTTAATACCAAGAACCATAAACTCTCCTTGAATTTGGGGGTTCCCTCAATCACTCTACCATTACCTCCTCTAAAGGAATCCAATAAGGAAAAAGGGTAAGGGTAATATTGTGCCTCACCTACCTCTCGGAGAAGATGATCCCCTTTCACTTGAAGAAATATTTTTCTCAACATTTGGAAGAGATGAAATAATTGAGGAGTATCAATGAAGAACTAATCTGAGGTAGCGTTCCTTATAGATATCTTCTGCACGAAGATCCTCGACTAGAACTGCCAATCTGTGTACCTCAGCAAAGAAGCTTCTCTATAGCGACTAAAGTGGATCTGGAACATTTTGTCAACATGGGATACCAACCACAAATATACTTGGATCCCATAGCAGTAAATTTGGAAATCCATCTATTTGGTGTACAACCAGAACAGGGACAAGAACATCCTTATAGGTCTGCCCCTATAGACTACCCACATCAGATATTAGCAATGCAGCCATAGATGGACATATTGGCCACAACACGTATTCAAGATCCGGATCAGCCATAAATTCCCCAAGGTATCATGAAAACTATTGAGTCACTAATGGTTTGATTGAAATCCATAGAGGGATGGAGAACACTAATACAACCAAAAAAGAAGTCTTTCCTCTAATGGTTAGATCTGACTCTTCCCCTAGTTGAACTTTAGGAACCATATATTTCCATTTTCTTATAGATCTAGAGACTCGAAGAAGTATTTGATGAATTTTCTCTCTCACTATGACCCCATGATGGGGACCCCCAATTAACAGGAGGTAGTGAAAATCATGTGCTTCATGAAATCACTTCAGGGACAATATTTTTTATAGAACACTCTCTTTCCAGTTCAGTCAATTACTGGGTTGGAAGACCTCCATAAGAAGTTTCATTTTCTGATCATATTAATGCTATAGAAGACAATAGTCCTCGACCTCCAAAATTAAAAACAGAAGGAGAATGAAAGTCTCTCAAATTTTTTTGATTAATGGAAAGGATTTTCATGCTATTTAAACTTATTATCACCTCATTAAGACTTGTTTCCCATATGCATAGTGAATATTCACAATGATTTGTGCACTCTGATGATCCTTGTAAAATACACAGGAGGGTTGTGAGACCTTGTTGTGATTTCTCAAAGAGTATAAGACTCCAATGCACATACCAAATATATGTCTTGAGTAATTTCATTAGCTCAATAAAAGAGAATGTAAAATGTGGAATATTCTATTGTTACACTTAATCAGGACCCAGAACCCGATCTTGCAACAAAACCTACATCATATCATGCAGTTTCGCCTCCTAAGTGTCAGCACCAGTTCCCACCTCATTAGGATGATCAAAGATAGTAGAGGAAAAAATAGTTTGAAAAGATTAAAAAAAAGTTCTATTCTTTTCAAAGTAACCAAGTCCATGGATACTTCATCTCGGCATTAGAAAACAACTTGATCAAGTTTCTAAAGCCCAAGAAACCAAGAAAGGATGGTTAAAAAGATATCCTAAACCATTTCCCCTGCCACAAATAATAAATCACAACATATAGGGGTGTTTTTTCAATGAAATCCTACAAAATATGGTGGAATATAGGAAAGTGAGTTTGGGTAGGCCACTTGCTCAAGTAGCACATGTCTCTTCCACTAATCTGGAGGAGGAGATTGAAAGAATGGAAGTTAATAACAGGGTTATGTAGAATTTTAGTGATTGGATGGTTATAGGATAGCTTAACTAGACACATGTTATCCTCTAAGAATAATTAAAATACTCTATTATAGTCATGGATGCTTCTTCTATAGTGTTGCCAACTCCATCATAGGATTATTCCTATAAAATCCATTCTTCCAAAAAATGACATGGTCAGAAGAGAAAGAAACAAACACAGAAAGATGATCCAATTCCATGGAAAAAAAATTATTGACATTATTAGGCATCATGCCTATAGTCATGGAAGTATGAGCACCGCCCCACCAAATGGTACAACAACGGTCAACCTAGCTAACAGAATATCCATTAGAAGAGGAGTTGATCATTGGTTCCATTAATTTTATTCACCTAATGGATCCCATATAAAAATATGTGAATTATTATGAACCTCAATCCACTATATTTTATAAGGAACTATAAGAAGTGGGCGTCAAAGTTGAGAAAGATAAAGTCATGCCAGGAGTCACTACTCTAACCTTGTCCTAGCTCAAGCCGCCTACGTGACCAAAACTCATGGTAGAGCTCTCCAATGAGCTCAGAATGAGAAAATAATTTTCTTATATATGAAAAATTCTACCATGAAATGATCATCCTACAATATTGGATAGAGGATAATTCATCACCTAATCGACCTCAGTGTTCAAGCATGCCTAGTCAACCAAATCCCCTGAGACAAGAAGAACCTTCAGCTCCTATTCTAAGGGATAATTCATCCATGTCATGTACTTCAGCTCCAAAAGCACCATCAAATGTGAATCCCCATGCTGGGAAGAAAATAACTTTGGATTAGAAGTATTTTTTTAATACACTATCCCTATTAATGGAAAACTTTTCAATCATGGATGCTTTGAATCTTTTAAAATACATGCGGGAAGAACTCATAGAAGCCTCATTAATCCCTCAAGAATTTGAAGTTATGGTTATTGTTGTAGAAGTACATCATGTAGAAAATTTTCTTGTAGAAATCTACATATTCATTTATTTTATAGACTTGGATGAGGATTCACTCATATAGGTACATGTCAGACCCTTGTATATATCTGTAAGGATAAATGACATGATATGTGATGAACTTTCATTGACAATAGCCTAGGAGTCAAACTCATTCAAATCTGAGAACTCCATCAACTGGGTCTCAACTAATCTCACTTGTTCCCCACCAATTTAATGTTACAAGGAAATGAAAATAATGAGAATAATACTCTTCATGAAATCAAAATTAGAACTCAGTTTGGGGATCTCATGTCTAACATATAATTCATGGTTCTTAGGAAAGATGTGGCCTTCAACGTTCTATTAGGAAGAAGTTGACTACATCAGCAAGTACATATCTCTTTGTCATGCTACCAATTACTCCAATATTGTATCAATGGAAACATTAGTACATTTCATGGTGAAAAATCCCTATTAAAATCTTTTGAGTCATAATACATTAATATAGGATTCTACTAGAGGGATGATAAATAGTATGTGACTAACGATGTCGCTCGAATCAATTCCACAAATGGTATGGAGATGATTTTGGATAAGCCTTTCAAATAGATTAGTGTATAGTATGTGATTAACATCATTCAAATTGAAGGGGTGGGACCTAATTCTAGCACACATTCAATAAATTATGTTATCTTACTCATAAAAAATGATCTTGAAATCATATGAGATGTTGTCAAATCTCCAAGAAGTAATGAAATCCTATATGAAAATGTATTCATTCAATCACCCATGCTTCCAAATATCCATATTCCATCAGATAGGTTATGAGAATTAATCATGTCAATGGGAGAAAATAAAGATGCACATTCTCAGCCCCTCTTATCCCCTTAAGAGCTCTAAAAAGGTCATGCTCCATCAATTGATCTAGAAATGGTTTCTTTAACTTTAGAATGTCCAAATGTCGATGCCTAACCTAGAAAATAGAAACTAGATTCACCACCAACTTCCCAAGATGAGGCAGAAGAGTTAAATAATGAGGGATTATAATATAAGGAAGAC
Organism: Viscum album; assembly: GCA_963277665.1. Taxonomy (NCBI): domain Eukaryota; kingdom Viridiplantae; phylum Streptophyta; class Magnoliopsida; order Santalales; family Viscaceae; genus Viscum; species Viscum album. Next base: position 65,159,103 of record OY728127.1, on the reverse strand, counting down.
CTCAGGTAAGATCCTCCATCATCTGAGAAATAAGTCTCCCCAACTATTGATGAACATAGAGAAATAAATCTGGATATAGATGAAGATATACAACCCATGCTTATCAGTGTGGCCCTGGATTTCATAAAATAGGATTTATATACTCCCTTTATAAATAAACAATGATATTCCTTTAATAAAATTACATAGAGATTCTAATTCTTGATCCTTAGGAGGCCACCCACTACTTGGTCTATCTAGATGACCATTGAGGATACAAATAGGCCTCTAGAATGACACAACCAACTCATTCCTCCCAAATTGAGACTGAAGTGGACATACTCATCAATGTAAACCTCATCCAAGAGGTATAGTATCCAAAATTGATAGTAAATATCATCCAAGTATAGAATAATAATGGGTATATTAGATTTTTCATAGACTTTAGAGGTATTAACCAGCACTATCAGAAAGATGAATTCCATGTTCTAATGATAGATCTCTTGATTGATGCAATTACTGGTTATCAAGACCTCCTCTTCATGGATGGATGATTAGGGTACAAGAAAATTTGGATGTCCTAATAATATGAAGAAATCACTGACTCCATGGCCCTATAGGGAGTATTATTTTATCAGGTAATACCCTTTGTCTTGAAGAACGCTGGTTCCACAAACAAACATTCCATGCATCACATCTTCAAACCCTTCTTAGAGTAGTTTTTTGAATGTTATGTTGAAGATACAGTGGTTAAGTCCCAAAAATTTTCTAACTACTTGGATGAGCTTTAGACCATATTAAACAAGCTATAATAGCATAGCCAAAAGATAAACCTCTTAAAATTTGCTTTTATGGTAACCTTAGGATATTTTGTCAACTCCATCATACGCCATCTCTACATCAAAGTCAAATATGAAAAAACAAAACTTATCATTAGTTTTCACCTCCTCAAAACCATAATGAGTTTAGAGTACTTCAAGGTCACTTGGCCTACATCCATCACTTCATAGACAACCATTCAAGAAAGGGTTTCACTTCACCAAATAGATGAATAATGGGCTCACATATCAGTGCACTAGTGGATATTTGGAAGTATTTGAAAACCTTAGGAAATACCTCTTGAGCCTACCAGTATTAATGCTACCTATTGAGGTAAATCCACTCATTATATATGTGATAGCACTGTAGTGATAACTAAGTACCTTCCTCGCGAAGAATAATGATTTTGGTGATGAAAATAGCCTTTATTATCTCATCAAATCATGCTTGATTTTGAGAATCATTATTCAGATATTGAGAAGACCTGTGTGGAATTAAAATTTTTGGTTTAGAAACTAATACAACACTTGAAACATCGGGAGTTCAAATAGCTATCTTATAATAATGCGCTCAAATCTATCCTCAGTTGTCTTATGTTGAATAGATTATTGGAACAATGGCTAGTTATCCTACAATAGCATAATATACTATTTTTACCTTAAAAGGTAGTAAAAGTCTAGGTCTCTCTATAATTTCTTACAGAACACCCATCTATTAAAATAACATTGTTAAATACCAAATTTTCAGATGAATAGATTGTATCTATTAGAGGTGTCCCCCAAATGTGGGAGATGTATTTTGATCGTGCATCCCTGATCCCAACAGGGAAGAGAATGGAAGGACCTAAGATCAATAAAGTTAGGTTAGGGAATAGGCTCATTTCCGCAATGAAATAAGTCTTTACTTAATACTTCTTGCAATCATACGGTTTTACTAACAATGAGGTGGAATATTAGGCCCTCATTATAGGCCTAGAAGTAGAACTCCAAATACAAATGGACCATTTAGAGGTTAAAGTCGATTTAGAGTTATTAATCAAAGATATCAATGGGGATTATGCAATCAGAAATTAATAGCTAATCCCCCTCTTTGACAATGTTCAATGGTTAACAGAAAAATTTCCCTCGGATCTGATATTAACTTAGATACCATGATCCTATAATTCCCAATAATATATATTGGAAAATTTAACTACAACTTAGGTGGATTCAAAATGGGATGAAACGGTTATCAGTATTTCCAACCACTAAATGGTCTCACCTTTTTTTCAAGTAAGAATGAAAGAGATCAAAAAATAAGATATATCTATGAATTATATGTAGTACCACTAGGTGGACGGTTACCATCATGTACTATCTCTAAAATAGAACACTTCCATTAGAAAAATATGGGAAAGAGAAAATATCTAATTGAGCAACCACATTTAGTCTTTATGATGGACCAACTTTCAAGAATATCTCCTAAAAATAATGCATTGATGGAGTCCTTATTAGATGTATCGACTGAGAAGAGACTAAATATATTATGAAAATGTACACACATGAGCCTGTGGTTCCCACCAATCAGGATATAGGCTATCCAGCCAAATTTTAATGATTGGATACTTTTGGCCTTCAATGACATAGGATTTCATAGAATTCACCAAGAAATGCCATTCCTGTCAAGTTTATTCCAACTTCATCCATCAACCCTCAAAGATTGTATATATAGCCAAATACTCTAGGCCATTTTCCATATGGGGAATGAATGTTGTGGGACCGTACCCTCTAGCTATAGACAAGTAGTTCAAATACATCTTAACTACTACTAACTTCTTGTCCAAATGGGTTGAGGTAGTTCCAATCAAAGAAGTCAGGGCCAAAAGAATAATCATCTTTGTGAAAACCAATATCATTACCATATTTGATGTCCCTCATACAATACATATGGAAAATGGAACCAATTTCTGTTATGTTGAGGTGGAAAAGCAATATTAGGGGTAAAATATCAAATTCAACCATTCATCTCGCAATCATGTAGTAGCTAATGAATAGCTAGAGGCCTTAAAAAATACCATATAAAGCATACACCAGAATATAGTGGATAAATACAGAAATCATTTTCCTGAAAAGATATTGAATTCCTTATGGAAATACCAAACTACAACCCATACTTCCACACGGTCAACCATGTATTCACTAGTATACATAACAGAAGTAATCATGAACATTTATGTTCAATTTCCATCACTCTGTATTGCCATTTGTGACCATCTATCCATAGATGACTAATCCCATAAATGACTGGATTAATTGGAATGGATTTATGAGAAAATATTTCACACCATAAATCAATTGGAATTCTTTCAAAATCACATATTATGAGACATTAACTTGAAGGTCTTCCTCTATTCATTCCTCCAAGGAGAACTGGTATTTATCCTTAGGACACTAATGATACTAGGAAAGAAGCCTCCAAAGCTTGAACCAAAGTGGGGGGGCTTACTATATACTCAAGTTCCACTCTGACTAAGATAATTATTTGATATTAATGGATAGATATATCATTATAACCCCAACCAATGTAATGTTCTTGAATAAATATTTTGTGTAATCACATGAACTTCATCTCAGCTGCAAGATGTTAAACTGCATAGTTGGTATTTGTCGCATGACCTTAAAGGGCATGACACTCATCCTAGATGTATAATGTTAAAATGGATAGCACCAATTATATTATATGTTTTAATACTTTAAACTGTGTAGAATATCTTCCAAACTGTATGACATTAAACTGCATGGTTAACTTACTTGTGGCATGATCTAAAACTACACAACATTTTGATCTGTATTTGAGTGAATCATCATATTAGGTTCCAGTACTCCTACCACAAATTTATTCAATAACTACATAGGTCATGATTCTCATTCCAATGAGATACATTGTGATACCCAAACCTTCCATTCTAGGTCCATCCGTGATAAAAAAATCCCCCTCATTCCCTATGTACAAATTAGACCTGCACAAAGAACTTTTCCAATACTATGTATGGATTGATTATCATTCAAATAAGATATATAGTGATTCCTAGAACTCATGTCTTGGTCCCATCCATCATTCTAAAAAATATCAAAGCCCCATTTTCCCTGAGTCAAAACCTAGTTGATATGGTGAATGACACTTCAAGAACTATATGTGGCTGGATTCTTTATCTAGAAATATAAGTAGTGATTCACAGGTCTTATCCACTAGTCCATATATAAGACCCTAGCCTTAAACCTTACTTAATCTTGAGTTATTACAAGATTACACATTGAGGATCTTTTCAGGTTTAGAGTTTTAGAGAATTAGATCATAAAACTTGAATTACATTCCACATTCAGACAAAGTGGTTACATAAAAGATAGTATTCATTTTTACCATCAATAGAAACATATTTAAAATAAAACATGGATTATTTATTAACACTTCCTTGACACTGTCATCACATCATGTACATTTCCCTTGACCTGTGAAAATCATTTCAAAAACTTGGGATGAGCATAAAAAGCTCAGTAAGGGATATAAAAATAAGGAAAGGAAACATGAGTTCATATATACATAATAATTAAATCATACTTTACCCATAAAACATAGGAACTTTAACATACCTCATCAAATAATGAATAAATCATAGAAATCATAAGACATAAAGGTAGCTTGAGGCATTCATAACATTCTTACGTAGGGAGTAACCCTCTTGGTTACGTTTGGAATACCCATCATAGTATATTCCCTAAATATCTTCAGAGAAACCTTAACGTTTCACTCCTTCGTGTTACCCAATGCATTGGAGAGCTATATCGGGCTCACCCGCCCTTAGTTTATCACGGAACCACCCGTCTTCTTAATAATGCCCAAGAACCACAACATAATCGTATCACATAAAACATGCATAAAGGAAACATAACATTTCCACCTTTCAATCACAAGATATCAATACAACACATTGATATAAAAAAATTATGAAAACCATTTTCAATACCAAAATAAAAGAAAAGTAAAACATGGTATTTATTTTTCTTTAAAAAAAAGGTATGGCTTGTAGAGGAAGCTGAAACTCAAATAATGGTCACGGCGGCGAAGAAGTCGTTGTCGCCGCCTACGTACGACAAAAACATTCCATTTTTTCGTTTAGTAAATACATCATATAAAAAATATTCCTTTTGAATAAACATAAAAGTCAAGGGGTTTATACAACTTATAAAATAAGGTTTTGTATAAAACAATAATATGCCTCAATGAAAGGGGATTGAGACGAAGTCCCATACCTCGTATCTGACTTGACTTGATCGTTCTTTAATCTCCTGAATAATAAACTTAAGTTAATTTCTACTTGTTTAAGAACCTTTTTCAAGTTCATTATTCCTTTTATATCACTTATTGTCATGTCATGAACACTATGTAATTATTTAAGTTAATAACGGTCATTTTAACGATCATTGGTACTTGAGTCAAAAATAAACCCTTTATAATTACAAGTTGTTCATGTATCCATTATATCCAGAATTTTATTCATGATGTAGATATCATATATATCATATATATCCAGTACATTCATGCATTTATAATATTACATAACATTTAGAGGTAAGAAATGAAATGCACCGTTCATGGAGACGGTAAGCCGTACGTACGCATGAACGCTGCTTTCATTTCTATTTCATATTTTATGGAATGGAATCATAATGATATAAATGTATATTATAATTACAGTATAATATCATATATAATATCATAACTCCATCCTTTATATGCCCCACATATGGTATTAACGAATAAAATCACATTGAGGGGAAGGTAGTCCGCACTTCCTTAAATGAAGATATCGCGTTTACCCATAATGGAAACCATAAAGGTGTGCCCAAAATGAAAAATACAGAAGCTTAAGGAAAACATAAACATATTATATATCATATATAAATATATTTTCATCTTAATGGCCACCTTTGAAGGTGTTAAAAGAATGTTGAACAATCATCGTTTCAGGAGGCATAAATTCGCCATCCACGAAAACAGTATGTTCTTTAACCATTATATGTAGGTGTGTGTAAGTGTAGCTCGAATACTTCTTATAAAAACATCCTAGTATATGTAATATACTGTTTTTTTTTTGCAAAAGAATTGAATAAAAAGAGTTTAGGAGGTTGGAGAAGCAAAATAAAACAAAAGAACATAAGTGAAGACATTACCTTAAAATCGGGTAACTCCCTTTGGTTTGAGCTCAAAAGCTTCCTTGGGAAGACTTCTGCCCAAATTGAGGCTTCAAAGAGTAAGAGAGGGATGTGGAGAGACAAAATGGGCAGGGTTTGTCCAATCCAAAGGCTTTGGAAGTGTGGGTAAGGAGGTAGAGGTGGGGGCCTTTTATAAGAGGAGAGGAGGGGCACTCTTGGAAAGTAAATAAATGTTACTTTATTTTAAAATGAGTTTCGGATTTATAACGTCCCACATTGAAATAATTCTAGTATAAGGTGATAAGGGTTTGAAATACACCCATCCAATAGGTTTTTGAAATTTTAAGTTATAGTTTTAACATTATCTTTTCATTTTATTTAACTCCATTATTAATGAGGTAAACTTTGCATCATCATGGTGTCATAAATAATTTAATTTATTTAAGGTCTAAAAATTATAAACAAAATACTATGATGTAGGAAATATTTTTATCTTTCCAATGAATATTTATAGTCAAAAATCGGACTTGTATAACCCCATATAAAAATTGTTTTAGTAAAACAACTCATGTTTGTGTCATTTTAATTTTAACATTAAATAAAAAGATATTAATGTCATTTTCCTACCAAAGTGGCTCCATGGGGTCCCCAAGTTGACCCATGGCTTGTCTTGGTCGGCCATGACACATCCAATAAGGTTAGGACATGTTTCTAGGTATTTTAATTTTATTATAACATTATTTTTACCTTAAATTACACTAATTACCTCTAATCATGATTAAAAACTTAAAAGTTACAATTCACCAAAAATTATTTTAATCTCATTGAACCCCATTTTACTTCTTAATGACAACCATGTATGTCGGATTTTTAAAAATCAAATCACAGAAGTGGAAAAGTTTCATTTAAATGAAAAAATAGTTTATTTAACTACCACTTAGTGGTTTCACTATTCATCAACAATTGAAGTTTTTCAGAAAAATACCAAAACTTCACCCTAAGCTATATTTGATATTCTGAATTCAAAAATGATATCTATTTTACAAAATTCAAATCATATAAGTTACATTAATTAATTTAATAATTAATTCCCGCTGTCATGACAAATAGCGTGTTTTTATGAAACAATAAGTATCAAAAGATTGACACTAGTTTTAGTCCAATTTCAAAGTGAAATTGATTCCAATGACCACCATTGGATTAAATGGTAAAAATATATTCTAATTTCACTTTAAACCCAATTCAAAATATAATCTAATCATATAAATAAATTAGATTAAAATGTGTTTTTGAATTAAAATACAACATTTTTCACTATTTATTAAAAAATGAACTTTATTGGAAAAATACCAAAAATTCACACAAAGTAAATTTTAATGTCCCAATCATAAAGAATAAGTTTATTTTGACAAATAGATCTTATAAAATTTTCAAAAGTTTTATTTAAAAAGGGTTTTCCATCAAAAGGAAGTAAAACAATCTTTTAAGAATATTAGTGTATTCCTTGCTTAAGATTGGATTTATTCTCATTTTAAGCCTCTAAAATACTATCTAATTCATTAATAGACATAGATAAAATATCTATTATTCATTACTTACTTGGTATGTTACATCCTTCCCCCCTTTAGAAAATTGCGTCCCTGCAATTTATTTACTTATCGAATAAGTGGGGGTATTTATACCTCATTGCATTTTCAGATTCCCATGTTGCCTCTTCAATCATGTGGTTTTTTCACAAAACCTTTACCTGATGAATCACCTTATTCTATAACACTTCCTCCCTGTGGTCAACAATCTGGACCGGTTGTTCCTCATAAGATAGGTTCTCTTCCAGCTGAACTACCTCTGGACTCAAAACATGAGATGGATCTGGAATATACTTTCTCAACATCGAAACATGAAAAACATTGTGTACTTAAGATAAACTCAGAGGTAAAGCCACCTAGTATGCAACTGATCCAACTCTCTCCAGAATTTCATATGGTCCAATGAACCTTGGACTCAGCTTTCCTTTCTTACCAAATCGCATCACACTTTTCCATGGTGAGACTTTGAGAAAAACATGATCACCTACCTCAAAAGATAGATCCTTCCTCTAGTTATCCGCATAACTCTTCTTCCTGCTTTGAGCTGTTCTCATGTGTTTCTGTATCAGCTGAACTTTTTCTGCCAACTCTTCTACCAATTCTGGTCCCATCAGCTTTCTTTCACCCACTTCATCCAAAAAAGCTGGAGTTCGACACTGCTTCCCATATAACGCCTCAAATGGTGCCATCTGTATATTGGAATGAAAAATGTTATTATAAGAAAACTCAACCAAAGAAATATGTTGGTCTCAAATTCCCTGATAATCCATCGAACAAGCACGTAGCATATCTTCCAAAGTCTGAATTGTTCGTTCTGACTTCCCATCTGATTGAGGACGAAAAGCTGTAATAAAATTTAATTCAGTACCCAACGACTTCTGAAGGCCTTTCCAAAAGTTAGAAGTAAACCTGGGATCACGATCAGATACAATGGAGAGAGGAACTCCATGCAACCTGACTATCTCTTTAAGGTACAAACGGGAAAGTTGATCTAGGGAAAAAGTATCTCGTATAGCAAGGAAATGAGCAGATTTAGTCAAGCGATCAACAATCACCCAGATTGCATTATTACCTCGAGGTGTCTTCGGCAATCCCACAACGAAGTCCATGGATATATTCTCCCATTTCCACTCTGGCACTGGTAAAGGCTGAAACATCCCTTTTGGTAACTACCGCTCTGCTTTAACCTGTTGACATGTCAAACACTTCACAGTAAAATCAGCAATATCTCTTTTCATTCTATCCCACCAGTAATACTCCCACAGATCTCTGTACATCTTAGTACTGCCAGGATGAACTGAAAATGGAGAACTATGAGCTTCACATAACAACTCTCTCTTCAACTGTGAATCACAAGGCACACACAATCTCTTCCCAAATCTCAAAATGCAATCATTGTCAATGTTGAATTCAAGCAACTTACCTTTCTGAACCAGCTCTACCTTTTCCTGCAACTCACTATCTTGCTTCTGTGCTTGCTTGATTCTGTCATATAGAGAATATTTCACTGATACCTGAAACAAAATAGAAGAACATCCTGCACCAACAAATTCTATGCCAAAGTTCATCAAATACTAAACCAAAGGATCATGTTCCAAACGCAACATTGTTAATGAAGCATTACTTTTTCGACTCAACGCATCGGCCACTTTATTTGCTTTTCCCGGATGGTAATGAATTGTACAATCATAATCCTTGATTAATTCTAGCCATCTCCTCTGTCTCATGTTCAATTCTTTATGAGTGAATATATACTTTAAACTTTTGTGGTCAGTATATATTTCACACTTTACTCTATACAAATGATGCCTCCAAATTTTTAAAGCGAGAACAACAGCAGCTAATTCCAAATCATGTGTAGGGTAATTTACCTCATGAGTTTTCAACTATCGTGAGGCATGAGCAATTACCTGATCATTTTTCATTAGGAGACAACCAAGTCCTTTCAATGAAGCATCACTGTAGAAAACAAACTCCCCATTCCTAGAAGGTAGTGCCAAAACTGGAGCATTCACCAATCTTCTTTTCAACTCCTGAAAACAATCATCACATTCTTTTGTCCAGATAAACTTAACACCCTTCCGAGTTAGCTTAGTCATTCGACTAGATAACCGGGAAAAAAATTTAAAAACCTTCGGTAATAGCATGCCAAACCAAGGAAGCTACGAATCTCAGTTACATTTGTGGGTCTTGGACATTCTTCCACAACCTTTATTTTTGCAGGATCAACAGTTATCCCATCTTTAGAAACAATGTGACCAAGGAAAGAAATTTGTTGCAACCAAAAATCACACTTACTGAATTTCCCATACAATTTCTTTTCATTTAAGGTTTGAAGAATAACCCTTAAATGTATTTCATGCTCCTCTTTACTTTTAGAAAACACCAAAATATCATCAATGAAAACAACCAACATTTTTCACCTGATTCAACTGAGACATCACTACAGTAAACTGCTCAATTCTGATTCTAACCATCTCAGTATGCTGATTCGAAAGGTCATTATACTCTGTATGCCTTCCTATAAAAGCTACTCTGTTTCCTCCGCAGAAAACCATTCTGAACAAACATGTCTTAGATGAACCAATATGGTAATCTTCAAATGCTATATCATTTCAATTTGACCATAAAAAATATATATTTTTGGACAATCATTTAATATAATTCTAACTCCTAAAGTTATCTAAATCGACCTATGATACCAACTATAAGGCCTCAGCCTTAAACCTTACTTAATCTTGAGTTATTACAAGATTACACATTGAGGATCTTTTCAGGTTTAGAGTTTTAGAGAATTATATCATAAAACTTGCATTACATTCCACATTCAAACAAAGTGGTTACATAAAAGATAGTATTCATTTTCCCATCAATGGAAACATATTTAAAATAAAACAAGGATTATTTCTTGACACTTCCTTGACACTATCATCACATCATGTACCTTTCCCTTGACCTGTGAAAATCATTTCAAAAACTTGGGATGAGCATAAAAAGCTCAGTAAGGGTTATAAAAATATGGAAAGGAAACATGAGTTTATATATACATAAGAATGGAATCATACATTACCCATAAAACATAGGAACTTTAACATACCTCATCAAATCATGAATAAATCATAGAAATCATCAGACATAAAGGTAACTTGAGGCATTCATAACATTTTTACGTAGGGAGTAACCCTCTTGGTTACATTTGGAATACCCATCACAGTATATTTCCTAAATATCTTTGGAGAAACCTTAACGTTTCACTCCTTCGTGTTACCCAATGCATTGGAGAGCTATATTGGGCTCACCCGCCCTTATTTTATCACGAAACCACCCATCTTCGTAATAATTCCCAAGAACCACAACATAATCGTATCACATAAAACATGCATAAAGGAAACATAACATTTCCACCTTTCAATCACAAGATATCAATACAAAACATTGATATAAAAACATTATGAAAACCATTTTCAATACCAAAATAAAAGAAAATTAAAACATGGTATTTATTTTTCTTTTAAAAAAAGGTGTGGCTTGTAGAGGAAGCCCAAAGTCAAATAATGGTCACGGCGGTGGAGAAGTCATTGTCACTGCATACGTACGACAAAAACATTCCCTTTTGTCGTTTAGTAAACGCATCATATAAAAAATATTCCTTTTGAATAAACATAAAATTCAAGGGGTTTATACACCATATAAAATAAGGTTGTGTATAAAACAATAATATGCCTCAATGAAAGGGGATTGAGACGAAGTCCCATACCTCGTATCTGACTTGACTTGATCGTTCATTAATCTCCTGAATAATAAACTTGAGTTAATTTATACTTATTTAAGAACCTTTTTTAAGTTCATTATTCCTTTTATATCACTTATTGTCGTGTCATGAACACTATGTAATTATTTAAGTTAATAACGGTCGTTTTAACGATCATTGGTACTTGAGTCAAAAACAAACCCTTTATAATTACAAGTTGTTCATGTATCCATTATATCTAGAATTTTATTCATGATGTAGATATCATATATATCATATATATCCAGTACATTCATGCCTTTATAATATTACATAACATTTAGAGGTAATAAATGAAATGCACCGTTCATGGAGACGGTAAGTCGTACGTACGCATGAACGCTGCTTTCATTTCTATTTCGTATTTTATGGAATGGAATCATAATGATATAAATGTATATTATAATTCCAGTATAATATCAATATAATATCATAACTCCATCCTTTATACGTCCCAAATATGGTATTAACGAATCAAATAACTTTGAGGGGGCGGTAGTCCGCACTTCCTTAAATGAAGATATCATGTTTACCCATAATGGAAACCATAAAGTTATGCCCAAAATGAAAAATACAGAAGCTTAAGGAAAACATAAACATATTATATATCATATATAAATATAGTGTCATCTTAATGGCCACCTTTTATGGTGTTAAGATAATGTTGAACAATCATCGTTTCGGGAGGCAGAAATTCGCCATCCACGGAAACAGTATGTTCTTTAACCATTAGATGTAGGTGTGTGTAAGTGTATCTCTAATCCTTATTATAACAACATCCTAGTATATTTAAGATACTGGGGTTGTTACAAAATAATTGAATAAAAAGAGTTTAGGGGGTTGGAGAAGCAAAATAAAACAAAAGAACACAAGTGAAGACATTACCTTAAAATCGGGTAACTCCCTTTGGTTTGAGCTCAAAGGCTTCCTTGGGAAGACTTCTGCCCAAAGTGAGGCTTCAAGGAGTAAGAGAGGGATGTGGAGAGACAAAAGGGCAGGGTTTGGCCAAGCCAAAGTCTTTGGAAGTGTGGGTAAAGAGGTATAGGTGGGGGCCTTTTATAAGAGGAGAGGAGGGGCACTCTTGGAAAGTAAAGAAATGTTACTTTATTTTAAAATGAGTTTCTGATTTAAAAGATCCCACATTGAAATAATTAGAGTATAAGGTGATAAGGGTTCTAAATCCACCCATACAATAGGTTTTTTGTAGGTGTAAGTAATAGTTTTAACATTATCTTTTCATTTTATTTAAATCCTTTATTAATGAGGTAATCGCTGCATCATCATGGTGTCATAAATAATTTAATTTATTTAAGGTATAAAAATTATAAAACAAATTCTATGATGTAGGAAATCTTTTTAGATTTCCAATGACTACTTATAGTCAAAAATATTACTTTTATAACCCCATTTAAAAATTATTTTAGTAAAGAAAACTCATGTTTGTGTCATTTTAATTTGAACATTAAATAAAAAGATATTAATGTCATTTTCCAACCAAAGTGGCTCCATGGGGTCCCCAAGTTGACCCATGGCTTTTCTTGGTCTTCCATGACACATCTAATAAGGGTAGGACATGTTTCTAGGTATTTTCATTTTATTATAACATTATTTTTACCTTAAATTACACTAATTACCTCTAATCGGGATTAAAAACTTAAAAGTTACTATTCACCAAAAAATTATTTTAATCTCATTGAACTACATTTTACTTCTTAATGACAACCATGTATGTCAGATTTTTAAAAATCAAATCACAGAAGTGGCAAAGTTTCATTTAAACGAAAAATCGGTTTCTTTAACTACCACTTAGTGGTTTCACTATTCATCAAAAATTGAAGTTTTTCAGAAAAATACCAAAACATCACCCTAAACTATATTTGATATTCTGAATTCAAAAATGATGTCTATTTTAAAAAATTCAAATCATATAAGTTACATTAATTTATTTAATAATTAATTCCCGCTATCATGATAAATAGCGTGTTTTTATGAAACAATAAGTATCAAAAGATTAACACTAGTTTAAGTCCAATTTCAAAGTGAAATTGATTCCAATGACAACCATTGGATTAAATGGTAAAAACATATTCTAATTTCACTTTAAAACCAATTCATAATCTAATCTAATCATATAAATAAATTAGATTAAAAAGAGGTTTTGAATTAAAATACAACATTTTTCACTATTCATTAAAAATGAACTTTATCGGAAAAATACCAAAAATTCACAAAAAGTAAATTTTGATGTCCCAATCATAAATAATAAGTTTATTTTGACAAATAAAGCTTATAAAATTGTCAAAAGTTTGATTTAAAAAGGGTTTTCCATCAAAAGGCAGTAAAACAATCTTTTAAGAATATTAGTGTATTCCTTGCTTAAGATTGGATTTATTCTTATTTTAAGCCTCTAAAACACTGTCTAATTCATTACTATACATATATAAAAATATCTATTATTCATTACTTACTTGGGATGTTACACCAGCTACAATATTCAATTCTATGTAATGGTACCCATTTCTTTACCAAAATATGTTAAACTTCATGGCCAATTCCCATTTTGCGTGATTATAAACTGCACGATCTCTTCATGAACTATGAGTGGCTTGATTATTACCATCATAGGATACATAGTGATGCCTATATTTCCATTATTGGCCCAAGAAAAAACATTTACCTTCTTTCACATCATGTCATATTCATCCTTACCACATGAAGTTAAAATGTATGGGATTTTATAACTATGTAAGGCTTTATTTTCATTCCAATGAGACACGTAGCAATGCCTGGATCTCGCATCTTGGTCCAGCCACCACAAAATCTAAATTCCCAACCCTTAATTTTTGTTTCCTTTCCTGGAGGAAGAATCCTTTACCACTCATTATTTCCCACACAGATCATAGAACATGTGGGCTTAGGAGTTTTTCTAAAAGTGTTCCTTACACAAGTAAGACAAATTAATTTTCATCGAGGTTATCATCGTCCTGGACACAAGACCTTAAAAGGAACGCCATATTTCTTTGTTGCATGACATTAAACTACATGGAATCCTCAATAACTACATATGTCTTGATTATCATTAAAATTTTATATGTGGTGATGTTCAAATCTACAATCCTGTCCCATATACAACACGACATAGGAAATGCTCTATTATCCTATGTATGAGATAGATCTACATGAGAGTATCCAATATGGGTTCCCACCCTAAGCACAAGCCTGTATTTAAAAAAAATTACATTTTTTCCTCCACACATGAATTCAATCAGTGTAGAGGATCTTTATTTTAGAAATATGTACATATTGATTCTTTCTCTAACAAGATGCGTTGTGATGCTCGGGTCATGTACCATGGTTTAGGAACAACCACCTAGAGGCACCTTCTGTATAGACATCCTTACCACATGACATTAAACTACAAGTATTATGTCCTAGTCACATAAATTTAAACTACACATTACCTCAAGAACTATGTGTGAATTTATTCTCATTCTAGTGAGATATGTAGGGAAACATAGGCCTCATGTCCTAGTCCCAACTATGGGGTAATGAAAAATTCTCCCTCTTCTATGTAAAAATAAATATCTACGTAGGAGCTCTTAATTTAGGACCCCTCATTAGGGTGTCCACCAAGGAAATAGAGATGTCCTCATCCTACATATGATTTAGATCTATGAGAAAGACTCTACACTTCATGGAAAATATCAGTTCAAATTCCTCATTTACGCTCAGACATACACCTTCCACACATCATAATCTTAATCTTGGACACTTTCAGATCTTCATAATCTTTTAATAGATTCTGAATAAAAATGTATGATAATTAAGGACTCCTTTTCGTGACTATGAAGTGACAAACCCTAGTTGAATATGCACAAAGTCATGAAAAAAAGGGTTTTTTATCAAGTGGATGACACTATTTGACTATTATGTAACACACCCTAGTTGTATTTTCATAAACTAACCCAAAAGTCAGTTTTTGAAACCAACAATAACTTCACCCTAGGGATAATCCTCTCTTATTCTCATAATCTTTGACAACATTATGTCGGAACTCATAATATGAATCAGTCTTTGGTCATTCCATGCATATTTTTCACATATCCTTTCTCCCGAACTAAGAACCCCCTAGAATATAGTTTACAATTTCATTCCTCATGTTTGAAGTATGTTGAAATGACCTTGGTTTGGTAGGCCACATATCACCTATCATTTCTATAATTCTATGGTCCTAAATGGATGACCAAAAACTATTGTCACCATTATTTCCCAAGGTTGCGGTTAAAACTGTGAAAGAACCCCTTTCCACCATTCTTGGTTAATTTTTACTTGAATTTCTTTTCTCATATTCTGGTACTTTCCTTCCACAAACCAAACTCTATCTCTGTGCAAATATTAATATCCATAAACTTCATTCAGACATCGATAGTATAATGTTATTGTAACACCCCAAAATGATAATGGGTTAAATGACTAAATGATATGACTCGTGTTAACAAGGTGGAACTTATTTTGCGGGACCCTACCTGATTAAAACTCCACAGTTAAGCATACTTAGCTTGGATTAGTGATCTAGATGGGTGACCTTTTGGTAAGTTTTCCAGGGTGTGTGTGAGTGAGGACAAAGCACGCTAGAAAGGACATGTGTAGGTATATGGGAAACTAGTGGTACTTTGCGGGCCAAGACTTGACGTCCATGTTAAAGGCGAGGTGTTTGTGCTATAACTGGTACCCAGTTGTCACATTTGGTATCAGAGGTAGGTTCCCAGCCTTAAGTGTGGTGCACTACCTGGGTTGAGATGTAGGGCCCACAATGAGGATGTTGTCCTCTAAAGGGGGGTGATTGTAACACCCCAGAATGATAAAGGGTTAAATGACTAAATGATATGACTCATGTCAACAAGGTGAGACTTCCTTTTCAGGACCCTACCTGATCAGAACTCGACAGTTAAGCATGCTTGGCCTGGAGTAGTGATTAGGATGGGTGACCTTCTGGGAATTTTTCCAGGGTGTGTGTAAGTGAGGACAAAGCACACTAGATTGGACATGTGTTGGCCTTTGGGGATAGTCATTAGTCATATGACCTGTGTGGGCATGTGGGTGGGCCCCATGGTGGGGACCACATGTCTACAGGGAAATTGGTGGTACCTGGCAGGCTAGGACCTGATGGCCTTGTTAATGGTGAGGTGTTTGTGCTGTCATCGGGACCCAGTTGTTACAGTTATAGTTTTTTATTACTCTTTTGGATTACTATTCTATTAAATTCCACAATTAGCCTTGCATAAGTCTCCCAAAAAGTTATAGGGCATGTCATCTGGAGTATGCCACTATTTTACTATGTTTTAACATGCCCCAATTGGATTTTCATAAAGTATCCCATAAAAGTGTTTTTCAACCAATGGTAACTTCATCCTCAAGAGGGACCTCCTCTATCTTCATAATATTTTTTCCCCATACTACTCTTAGGATTCATAAATCCCTGAATTATAACTTACAACATTCCACTCCACATACATAAAAGTTATGGAATAGTCCTAGAAAAATTACCATGAGTATAGAGAATTATTTACCATTCGGTCAAAGATAAAGACATTAAATTATATCCCCCAATGTCCTTATTGTACGACATTAAAGTTCATTACATAATCTTTTTATTTTATGACATTAAACTACATAGACAAATGTCCCAGACATAAGATATTCAACTGTAAAATAATGTCATCTACATATGACATTAAGGCGAAAGGTCAATTTTCTAGTTACGCGACATTAAATTGAAAGATAATTCAACCCTTGTCAAAAAGGATATTTCTCACTGACACCAGTCATTTAAAAAAATATTCCCTCCTTCACACAATCCAAATCCATGTAGGAGAATTCTTTCATTCATGCTCAATGCCAATATAGATTATTTATTTATTCTCAAACAACTTCCCATGTAAAAACCACTTGTCATGGTCTGGAGAAATTTGAATCTTCATAAACATCCTATGGTCATCCAAAATAGAATCTCAGAATTATTGAGAACTCGTTTTCCTAACTACATTATTACATGACCTATTTGGCATAACATTAGTTTCCCACAAATTTTCAGGACCTATCATCCAAAGCATGCCACTATTTCACTATGTAGTAACACACCCTATTTGGTTTAGCATAAAGTTTCCCGAAAAATGGGTTTCTCAAGTAGTTGTAACTTCCTCCTCATAAGATACCTCCTATATTTCATAATATCATGTTTTAGAGTCGAAAAACATAGAATATTGGCACAAAATACCCCATAAGGTATCTGGAGAATGTAAGAACATTTTTGGACAACAATCCCGATTTAGGTCACCATTTAAAAACATATGATCAAAGCGGTTCGACCTGAAGAACCAGTCTTGTAAGTCCGACATGCATGAATTTAATATTCCCACAAAAAGATGCAACATTCGCTAGATTAAAAACCAACAATGGGAACTTTGGACAAAAATTGAGTCTTTTCTCACTACACTTTCACTCTATGTGGTTTAGGCAAAACTCAAGCAATGAAAAGAAATAGGCACAAAACTCATTAGAATAAAAACTTAAAAGGGATGTATAATAAAAATCCAAGTCTCACCCATGAATCCTTATGTATATTTTACTTACAAAAAAAATTGGGTGATAACATAAAAGACTCGATGTTTTTATAGTTGACCATATGACCCTAGAAATAGTCAAACTACGCTCACTAGGCCCCATGTATTTGGAAATAAATTAAAGAGTATCCTCATCCCTATCACTATGGTTATAACTTGATCATGTAAATATGACCTCATAAGAAAATAAGATTCAATTTAATGTTATGATTGTAGGAAGAAAATAGGAATGAAGTCATAGATTATTAGTAACAAAATTATTTTCAATCATAAGAAAAAAAATTATAGGAGCATCCACAAGATGGAGTCGCTTTGCCACACTTTAAAAAATATCATCAACATAACTCTTAATTTCTTGATTGGAATGTTGATCCCATTAGAAGCTTGTTTAATCCAAACCAATTGAATAGAATCAGTCTCCTCATCCATATGAAGTTCCTCTATCATGATCACAATAGTAGTTGACCCTTTGATTTAGGATCCTTTTATAGAATGGTGTAGTAGTACGAGCTCCCCCTGGGAACCATCTAGTTATTGTTAAAGGTGTAATGATTGAATGGTATTTTCATTAAATATTTTTCTAAAATCCAATGAATTCTTATCATGGCTAGCATCTACTTAGGATAACGATGCTCAAATATCACTAGTAATGACAAAAAACTTCGCCTTAATGAGGTTCTGTTGAATCTTGTGTTCTCACTCCCATTTGAAAAAAATTTCCTTCATAGTGGAATGAATCATAAAGTAATCAAATCTATCATATCCCATTATATAAAAAAGTAATGGAAGTTAATAGAATTATGAAGGCAGGTCTTCAAAATACATCTTGTTTAATATCTCCTAGATGTCCCTCTAGGCCGCACAGTGTGTAATACGAAGGGAATTCTACATCTCCAAATCTTACTCAAATCTACTTTCAGAGGTAGAAGGGTATTCTAGGATTAGTGCACTCAACAATTACCCTTCCCCACTTTGTCTAGGATAGAATCTTCTTCTCTTTCTAGTATTGGATACATTGGCATGGAAGCTCCTCCATCAAGAATGGATATAGAAATTGATGGCATTATACATAGATAATACTCATTGTTTGCCTCAAGATGATAATAAATGAAAGAGATAGGGAATGGACAATTAAATTGGTGAAACTTACCTATAGATGGGTCAATGTATTGGGTGGATTCCTCCAAAGCATCATTAACTTTATTAGTATGAGATGGAACCTCTTGATAAGGGAAACTCTCATGGGTCTGCCCAGAGATTACCAATTGTGGCTCAAAAAGAATACCTATTTCAAGATCCACTTTAGTCGATACCCCCTAAATAATAGAATAGGGTTGAAATTCAACACCTTATTCAAACATCATCGCTACAACATTTTCTATGAATAAAGTTGTACAATTCAACCAACCATAATCAAAATATCATGCATAATAATTGGTTACACAAAAATAAAGACTCACATCCATTAAAGTCCCTAATAAATTAAACAAAATCTTATAAATAGAAGGAAATATTAATATATCCTAGAATTTCTTCAAATATAGTTAATGTTACAAGCCCCTAGGTAGTCTCACCCTAGGGGATAGCCAAAACATTTGGCTCAAGGCACAGTACAACACCTTCTTGTGATGACTTGATACCCCAAGCAGCTTCCTCGAAGACAGTCAGAGGGTCATCATCAGTCATCGTAAGGTCCTCTGATGCAAACATGATCTTCAAATATCATAAGGAATAAAATTTAGCATCCCAAATTTAAATCCATATGATGTTCCTTTGAAATTACTAGAATCCTCCCTATCTACAGTAGTAGAGGAGATAACAGTAGCATATGATGTATCCTCAATCCTCAACACATCTTCTGTCAACAGAGCTAATTCTCCAGTCGATATCAGAATTTGGGTCAGAGAAACATCTTTAGTTATTAAAGGATCAATTATAATACCTTTAATATATGATAATAAAGGAGATTTTGAAACCATATAC
This sequence comes from Viscum album, assembly GCA_963277665.1. Lineage (NCBI taxonomy): Eukaryota > Viridiplantae > Streptophyta > Magnoliopsida > Santalales > Viscaceae > Viscum > Viscum album. The sequence goes on along the minus strand of OY728127.1, from coordinate 65,139,131 downwards.
ATGGTTAAACATTTTTTCTGGATAAATCAAAGATAAAGGATACTCTGGAGACATACCATCATTGATGAGGATAAATTATAATACCTTTACGATATGATAATAAATGAGATTTTGAAACCATATACATGGTTAAACATTTTTTCTGGATAAATCACAAATAAAGTATACTCTGGAGACATACCATCATTGACGAGGTTCTTAGAAAAAGATTTTATTCTCTGAAATTCACTATTTTTTATGGAGGATTTCTAGAACCATCCACCTCAAAAATAGGTATTGGAGGGGAAGTAGAGTTTCTCCTACCATCTCAACATCCATTTTCTTCTAGCTCAGGTATATCTCTCTCGGTTCGGGGGATGGTTCATAAATTTCAAGTGGGGTATCATTCGGGCCATATTTTGGTGATGGAATCTCAGTTGATTTTCCCTTAGACCACAATAAATCAGGATGAAATTTCCATTATAAATAGTAATTGGTTCAATATGAATGAAAGGAAGAACAAAATAAGAGATAATAAAAAGGGAACTTACATATTTTGGACCGACATAGTAAATCCATTCCCCAGAAGATGGGTGGTCAACCCCTTCAATAGCACCCCATCTCAACATATATTCCACCCATCTCATGGTAGAGATCTGGTATTCAGTTTCATAAATAACCATTTATATTTCATTGATATAAATTCTCACCTCAGTGGGATCGTACTAAATGTGAAGGTTGGGTGGGGATTAATAATATCCTATTTCTATAATTTGCATCCCAAAATGAAGAAGTATTTATTTTTTTATATGTATGGGCCACTGAGATGGCTAAATAGATGCTCAATGCTTTCAAATTAGTTTTAAAGTTAGCAACAGGCTCACCCAGTATGCCCAAATCCACTTGGGCCTAATACACCTGCCAAAGAGGAGATCCCAATCATTCATCCAACCATTTGACTGGTCTATCTTGGAATCATGGAGGAAGGAAAGATAACATTGTGGATTTAAGCATGTGTAGATTCAAATCTAGAGAACATTGGTTGTGATACATGACAGAGGGTATGGATGATGTCCCTACATTAATGTATGCACCCATTACTAAAACGTTGGCAGTAGTGAAGTTTGCATTGAAACCTGGAAAGAGGAGTGAAACTCTTAGACTCTGGTATAAAAACCTCATTTATATGACCATTGTCATAAATTGGTAGATAATTACTACTATGGTACTCATAATGATACTTCTTCAGATGACCTGTTAGATCTGGTCGAGTGGTATCGCAGACGTTATATTAGTGAGACCCTACAAATTTTATCATCTTCTCCATGTGATTTAAAGCTTTCTCATAATAAATTATATTCTTATAAGTGGTCATTTAACCTACAAATAAGAGCTAATATTTTCATTAGAAATAATTATTTGTTTCAAAAAAAAATTATAAAATGTGGAAATTTGGAAAAGGTATGATCTCATGATGGGTTCCTACGCTAGTGACGTCGCACAAATACCTCCCATAAGAGGCCTTGTGAAAGTCACTTTCCCAAACATATGTATCATGTAGGTAGATGTAGACCCTATCTATGTGAATGGTTCCTTAGCAAATAATTTTAAGTTGAATTTCTATGCGGAACACAAGCATGGAAAGAACGAAGGTACATAAACATGAGGACAATCCGCTGAAACTATAGGTCCTATTTAAAGACCTGGGATCTCATATGTGTGAACCACATGAACGCAACACTTACCAAACAAACCCATGTTGGTGACCTGTGTGGATAACCTCCATGATCCATAGGCCCTTTTCATCCCATTACCTTAGGATCAGACCATATAATTTCAATTGGATCCAATCCTGAGGGGGTTTATTTTGCACTGTGTTTGGTCACATGGATGAAATGGTGTTAAAATAAAACACCTTAAAAAAAATAAAAGAAGAAAAGAAAAGAAATTTAAAAGCCACGCCCCTTTGGTAAAGGCACTCAATACAGGTACCCCCAAAAAGTGTCAGCATGTAGGGAAATAGTTCATCATCTTACACAATGGGTCTGTCCAACAGCCAATGTGATGGACTTTCACATCAGCTTTCAGAATAACCTATGCATCATCAAGCATGATTGACTTATGTGAGTCGTCACCTTTTCATTATTTCCCATATTTTCCTATAAATGGGACCTTGTGGATCTTCATTTGTATGGATGAGAAATCTCAAAGAACACTCGATGCTCTGCTCACCCAATTCCTTTTCCCATTCCCTCATAAATATTCCAAGTATCCCTTCAAAACCTCAAGAAGAGAGAATTAATGGGGGAATGAAAAAAAATTCCTCCCATATTATAAAATACAAAATAGTTATGTGAGGAACCATTTCCCCCTTGGTTGAAGAACACTAGTATGAGGTCTTATTCCCTAACCAGGGACCAGTGTGAGACACTTATGAGAACACCTGTGGAGATATTTGGAGCCTTGCGCAAAGCCTCTCCTATGTATTATTTCAAAGGTAGTCTGCCACAAAAAGTACCTTCCTCTCATGTTGGCCTACCTGTGGGAAGAAATCCCAAGCCACACATGGATACCCTATGTGATTACCCCTTTAATCACCCCATCCTCTACCCTGTGTGAGCCACTTAACAGACCCTCTTCTAAGGCACCAATGGAGTGGCATCTCTTTCTTTTCCCCCCTTGTCTGAGATAGACCAAATTGAAACCTCCACTAAAGCCTTCGGACATTCAAAACCATGGAAAGAGGCACACTAATATGTCTTCCATTTGGGTATTCATTCCTTCAGTCATAGGTTTAATGTACTTTTCTTAACTTATGGGTAGGGTCATCGGGGTGCATGTGAGCATACATTCTATCGTTTAGGAGGACCCTAGCCCTAGGGGAATTGTCAGGTAACTCCCAATATATGATACTAGGGAAAATACCTTTTCCATACCTATTTTCCTCTAATACCAAGGACCTTTGTTTCCAGGTAGTAAGGGTGATGATCATGCTTTTCTTTCCCTTCAATGGGAAATGAGATCCTCCTCCTGGAACCAATTTTAGGGCATCCCTCCTAGAGTAATCTCATAGACTTTCTTGAAGGATCTCTCTTGGTTCATTCCTTCCTCCTTATCCATTACCATGGGTAGTGTCCATATGGGTTATCAAATATAACTATCCTAGATACAATGAAGAAATTTAACGGTCCCACCAAATACCTTTCTTGTTCTCTCGTATCCACAGTTGCTTCCACTAGTAAAAGGAGGATCGTGTGGTTTTCCAGATCTTATGATTCATTTTTCTCACATTCTAGAATAAATCACATGGGAATAGATTTTGGTTTTGATCACGACATATTCATAGTCCGATACATGTTTTGGAAGAGAATACTTTCTCAGGTATTCCTCTCACCTTCCATTAGAGTTCCTCCAAGGGCGTCCGCCTATTCACCATATATCCGACCTTAGGGAAAATTAGATTGTGTGTTTATTTGATCTTTTGATTACTATTTCTTCTCACAGTAGGAATGAATCATGTGGGTTTAGAAATTAGTGGTTAAAATGAAATATGAATGATCCTGGACCATTTGTGCATCATTCCAAGTGTAAGTCTCAACAGAACCATTTGGGCCTCCTACTTGGTATAATCTCCAACATCTCACAAAATGGCATCCTCCTACATCGTATAAGCCAAGAAATACAACTTAAAGAGCCTCTTATTTGGTATAATCCCCAAACATAACCAAACCTTAAGGAATCAACATTAGGGGTATGTCCCAACCAAAACCATACTCATTCATCAGGGCATCCTCCTCATAAGTAAGCCCCAACCAAATCCAAAAACACATGGAAATCCTCCATACGAGTAAACCCCAATATAAATCCTCTCAAATGGCCATATTTCCATGAGATAAAAACCTAGGGGACTCCATAGGTTTGGTTCCTCACAACCGAACCACATGGGATTTGATTCTAATCCAAATGGGATATATTGGAAACCTCCCTAAGGTCCAAAACCAACACCCCAGACCAACCCTAATTCTCTTTGGCTACATTCTCATGAGATTATTATTAAACCTGGGAATCCAAATCCTTTCTTGTTTCCTAGGGCCACTTTGACATAAGTCCCACACTAAACTTTGGTTAGGAACCTTTGGCCTATATTTCCTCGCCACATGATGTTAAATTTCATGGTTTGGTCCTCATCACATGACCTTAAAAGGTATTATGTGTCCCGTTAAGAGTCATAGAACTATATGGGTCTTGATTCATTTCAAAAGGATACATAGGAATCCCATTTCATGGGTTTTATCCCTGCATCAAGACTAATCTTGTCTCCCTAGATGATGATACACTCTAGAATGCATCACTATGTGTCTAAAAACTAGCATCATTATAACAATGACCAAAGAATCAATGATTAGTATATAAGAGGGCATCATCGATGGATAACCTTGGATACATACAGATATCTCCATTGATTAAGAACCTCAGATACAATCAAGTGATTCTAAATTTCATGCATGATAATAATTGATTATTAATTCAAGGGTGAGATACATCATACTTGGGAATTAATGAAGAATTTATGAACATATGTTAAATATATAAGAGAGTCCTATATTAATCAATAATTCCATCCAAAAGGGTGTGATTATCTTGATTTCCCATCCTCTCAACCGATGTGAGTACTTAAGTATCGTTGGCCAAACATCCCAATGACCAACAGTCTCTGGAAAGTAAGTCCGTCATGGATGTAAAATTGTTGGTCGTTTCCTTATCCCTGAAGAAATCTCATTGGAAGGAATTCTAAAATAGTTATATTGAAATTAATGATTGAAAAAAACTCACCCCCTATAATCAATCATCGAGCGACACATTTTCATCATAAATAATATCTCAAGCACCCACTATTCATGTACCTTATAGATCCTTGAGATTTTTTATTCATAAATTTTTCATAAAATAATCAAGATAATAATAAATTTGGAACCCAAATAAATTTGGGACTATTGATATTAGCTATAATATATTTCAGAACACATATTTATTTTGAATATGATTTTTTAAACAAAATATTGAAAGAGAGATTTACCTTTTTGGGTCCACTATACTGGGCATTTGTTTTAATCACATTCATAAATTAGATATCATGGTTTATGGAAATAATTAAAAAATTAATTTTTAGTGATACTATTTTATAATTAGTATTTTTATTAGTGTAAGAGAATTTTGAAAAACCAAGACCAAAAAGAGTTTTCAATTGTTGTTGAGAGATAATAATTTTTTTGTAAATTCTAATAAATATGTGTAAACAAGGAAAGATATTTTTTATTTTATTTAATTTTTTATTATAGTTTTTATACATTGGGTTTATTATTTAATTTCAAGGATAATTTATCTTCTTTTAGGGTTGATCCTTATAATTAATTACAAGGTTATATTTCTTTTTAAGCAATTTTAATTTTGTTGTAAGTTCAAAAAATCCATAAAAAGGATTATCTTAAGAATATTTAGGATACTAATAATGAAAAATTGATATATTATCAATATTAATTGGATTGAAAAATAATTTAATTCATTATTTACCTCAATCTGGGACATGTGACAGTTGAACTTATCATCACTTGAGTCAATTGAGAAGAGGGATTTGTCACTTTCACTCCATTATTGAGACCTTCAAATCATTATTTATTTAATTATTGTATTCTATATTCTTTTTAGATTTTGGGAACATAAGATTTATTTTTCCATTATTCTTATATTAAGAGAATTTTACCTCTAGTTCTTAATGTTTATTTTTATTTTTGGATTGATAGAAGGATTTCTTAAGCTTTATAAACTTGTTCATCTTTTTATCCAAGTGTGAAATTTCATCATCAATTTAGGATGATTCATTGTCAATTTTCATAAATAAAATAGATTTATTTTCCATTACCTTATTTACTACTTTTTGGAATTTCATTTCCTGTAAATCTCATAAGCCATGAGTGACGCAAAGTGTTCTTATACTGGAATTTTATTGGTATTTTTTCATCATGGATTTCCATTTCCTTTACAGACCAAGAACTTGGAAACACTAAAATTACCTTACTCAAAATATTTTATATATAAATATCATCACCAAGATATTTTCAACCATTATAAATTTCAGTAAAATTTGTAAACATTTCAGTCATAGACTCATTAGGATGCATGATAAAACATTCAAAATCATACTAATACAAGACAAGTCTAGTGTCTTTGACTTTATTATTACCCTCATGTGTAATTTATAAATGTTTAAAAATTACATGAGAAATTTTAAAATTAGAAATAAAATTACATTAATTATATAAAAACATAAAATAATAAGAACTCATTTCATTTCTGTCAATATCAAGGGAAGCAGTGTCACTGAGAGTCCTTTTTTCCTTTATTTTGTTAGTGGGTGTATAACCATACCTGACACCTTTCCAAATGGGAAAAATAATTATTTTAAAAAATTATACATTATAATTATCCAATAATTATAATATGATCCATAAAATAATGGATCAAAACCCATTGAGTGTCCTTTATGAGCACATAGGTTATTAGAGGTCGTGTCCATCCTTTATTATTGCTCCTTGAAACTAGTGTTGTTTTAGAAACCAAGGATGGATATAATACCAATTGTTGGTCCATATAGCATGGTAAGAGGGGGTAAATTTACTTTTAAAATTAAAATATATACATGGATGAAACTAAAGTGGTTTCCATATATAAAAAGTGTAAGTGAGATATAAATTAATTAAAAGATTAAGAATTAAAAATATATGAATTAAAAAATTAACCACAATGAAATTAAATAAATGAAAAATAAAAATTATAAAGAAACTCAGAAATTACTCAATGAGATTGTATAAGTATCCTCCCATATATTGGTTTAGTATGGTAGTATTAGTCTCTTGGCTTTATCAGTGTCCAATATTCCCAATAAAGTGAAATACATGTACTTTTCAATAGAGAAACCAAGAAGCCCAATACAGTACTTTTTTTGGTGTCTATGAGAGAGACCTAAATAACTCTCCCTTTGGTGGTAGTGATAACCCATGAAGAAGAAGATAAAGGATTTCTATTTCATATAAACCCTTTATAATTCAATATCAATATCTAAAACGGAAATCAAAAAAATAAAATTAAGATAAAGAGAGAAAAATTGAGAGAGATCATAAATTATACTGAAGTGGATATAAATAGCTATATAATGGTAAATATTGGGATTAATGTTGTCTAATACATAAATGAGGAATATATTTGGTCTTTAGAGGTCCTATAGTTATTCTTGATTCCTTAGGGTCAAATAGAACTATTGGAAGGAAAAATAGGCTTTTAGGGACCACCCACAAAGAAACGTTTTTCTTTCTTAAAAAGCCTCACTGGATAGCCACTAGGATGAACTAGCTAACCAGTGGGATACTTGGAGCTCACCTATGTTATACAAGTTCCACAGATGACCTATTGGTGCTCCACCAGCTTTTGGTGGGCTTGGTAGTGCCCAAGTACCACTACCAGCCTCACCAGATGGTCAGTGGTCCTCCACTGGGTAGATGGTGGGTCGGGCTTGGGTCTACTGATTATTTTTAGTCCTTCAAGTATCAGTAGTTGGGGAACTATCTATTCGATGCTACTACCTAGTGAGGGACTTGGAAATGTCCCTTTAAGACCTTCTTTAATCCTTCTTTCATTTACTAAATTCCTTATGAGCATCATAAAAGATGATGACTATAAATACATGAAATGAAGTTATTATTGAACCAAAATATATTTTTTATCAATAAAACATTAGTAGAGATGTTTATAATAATAAATTCATATGGTAATTAGTCTAACATAAATCCCCAACTCTAATAATTTGATGAATAGATTTGACATCAAACTCACATAAGAAACTTGAAAGTAGTTTATATATATGGGGGAGTATAGCTTGTAAACTAAGTAGGATCATACTGAGGATCTCTTGTGAAAATGGGAAATATTCATAATAAATTTTTATTTAAAAATAGAATAATAAGCCCACAACTATCATTTAAAATACCAACCAACCTTACCAAAATTCACTCAAAAAGTATCACATTAAAGAGTAATAATTTAATATCAAGAATATATTAAAATTGACTCCATGTAACCACTTATATTGTGATTTTACACTCTCTTGTTATATTTTTAATCATCTATAACTTCAATGCCTTCAACACTAATATGGGTTGGTCTATAACCCAACCTACTCCTGCCTCTCAAAAGGCCCAACATCTCTATCTAGCTTTAGTACATCCACACCATAACAACAAAAATTCCCCAATCCATAACTGCATCAGGCTCATCATCCCATATCCACTACCATGTATTACATCTCATCCATACATCACATATCCATAATATTAAGTCACTTTGAATATTAAGGACATAAACTTCATTCCCTCCTCTTACCATGCATGACCCTCATTATATGTACCACCACATAAACACATTCATATCCATTTTAGTACGGTATCATGAACATCAAGGACACAAATCTCATGAACTCATCCTACCTTGAATCACCCCCACTACAAACCAATACCACCATTTACTACCCCTAAATGGAGATCATGGAAAAGGGGGTAGCTATCCATACTCCCCCATTAACCTAGATGTTTAAAAAATAAACAAAAATAAAAATAAAATTGTTGTTAGTAGGGTAATATCACTCTGGGGGGTGCATATTGAAATTGAAATAAAATACATCATATATACTTATATGACACACAATACCAAACTAGGGGTTCTACACCTATACAATACCATCACTACCGACAACTATCACTACACTGTTTTTCCACACACCGCCATCACTTCCAATCACAACACCATAAACTATCCCATATTCCCACACAAATCAACCACTATAATAATTCAAAAAATACTAGTTAATAATACCATTTATCCATTTCTATATTTAACATTACCATCCATTATATATTTATTAATCCATAAAATTATATATTTATTGACAAAACACATCTATCCAATACCCACATTAATCCTAGAAATTACCCATTTACTGTTTCATTGTTACTAGTTATTATATTCCACTTTCATCGGTCTCTTACAAAAACAACCCCACACACATCGTGAAAAAAAACCAACATGTTTGTCATAATAAAGTCCAATCACAACCTCCTTTCCATCCCATTCAGACCATTACATCCCTGCTTCTCAATTAACCTCACATCTAAAACCAATTATAACATTCACCGCACTATATCCCCCCCCCCCTCACAATAACCATATAAACATTGGCATAAAAAATTCCCAACCATGGCCATGAAACCACAACAAGAATACAAAAACCAATTCTAGAAACACCCACTACATCAAATCCATTATTTTTCAAGAAAAATTCTTCCAATATGAAATCTAAAAACGACCAGTTCAATTTCATTCTTTAAGTGGTTAGACTTTTATGAAAGTTGGTTCTAATATAAAACTCATAGCATTAATAAATAAGGACAAAAATAGTAATTATTTTTAAAAATAGGAGAAAACACTCATAATAATAATGAGTAATGTTGTAGAAAAAAATAAACACATTTGATTTACACTATCAAATTCAATTTATATTTTATTTGGTTTATTATTATTATTAATACAATCCATATTATCCACCTCATGGGAAAAAATAATTTAACCCCCAAAATTTATTGATAAAGGAAGATAATTATAAAATATCCTACCTCAGCTGAATCTTTTCAAATCCTTTTGAAATGAAAAGGAATGGTAGATATGAAAATAATGACATAACTAAACAATGGAATATTTTATATTTCTAAACCATAGAAATTTATCCTCAAAATCACATCTCTAACACCCCCCCCCCCAATTAAATTGGAACCACCAATGAGAACCCCTAATATAAAAATGGAATGAAATCGAGAAGTAATGTTGATAATCTCACCTCATTTAATCAATTATCAACCTCCTAAAGCTGACAATCTAAATTAATAAATAGGGTTTGAATGTTCTTATAAAATCATCCATGAATCCAAGAAATAGTTGAGAAAATCCAAGTAAAAATTATGGGTTGAAAATTCGTATTAAAATTTATACCTAGGATTCAAAACATAAGACCACAATTTAGGAGAATAGTCCATGGTGAAGTGTTTAGGGTTTCCCCAAAACCAAGATGTAACCAACTATACTACATTATAAAGGGCTCAGTCAAAAATTCCCTCTAACATTCATGTTGTGGTTGAATCTCAGATCTAATAAAATTGGGAGAGTACTATGGTGCAAGGATCACATCTACAATTTAGATTCTAAAACATTGAACCCAATCATAGTGTATCATGAGCACCATATCATAGCTACACCAAAAAAATAGAACCCATGGTATTAATCTCATCATATTCACACTATAATTGTGAGGACCACTCGATAAATCCCCATTTATGAAAAATCAACAAACTACATAAAATAAGACCACACCACGTCAAAATGACCAAATTGAAAAGTTTTTCTAATTAGAAAAAACTATAAATATAAAACCCCAAGCTTCCACATCACAACTAATCAAACACTTTATAGCCATGACTTAAAAAGGGCTTTCTAAATTGTATCATGATCGACCATGTTATAAAATTTTACCCCAATTGAAATTCTAATTTAAACACAACCTTATCTTTCTTAATCCTTCTACTCACACCTCCTTCTCTAAAAACTCAAAAAATAATAGGCTAATAATTTCTAATAAGTTACATTTGATACCTATCAAATGATACTTATCCTAAATAATCAAAACTAAACCCAAAAGAAAACCCACACACACCCCTAAAAAATGACTCATAAGGATATTTTTCTCAAAAAAAATACACCATAAACAAAATATATAAGAAAGGGAAAAATAATAAAAATAAATCAGCATAAATTAATAAAAACACATTAACAAATCATCTAAACAATAATGAAATAATATATCAAAATAACTAAGGATACTGAGTATTGATCTATGAATATTTCTCCCACACACTCTCCTCTACTCTACCATGCCTCCATAGAACTTGAAATAGGGGAATGAAATACCCAATAAGTACTTTATCTTGAAGATCCAGAGCCTCAATTTTCCACACCAAGAATTTTGCACAATCCTTGATATCCAACACTTCCAAGAATATGTCAATGTAGTCATGATTATGATATTGATGAAGCTATAACACAAAAAAATGTCATAGATATGATCCACCCATTGAGGAAGGGCCAAATAATATTCCTCCTCACTAATACACCAAAACTCCTTGAAATGGATGATAAAATGGGGAGATGGATTTCATCCATGAAAAAACCTCTATGAACCATAATGATGAAAACCCCCTTAAGAACTCATGGTCTCTGACCTCAAACTATAGTGATTTTATTTTCTGATAAACATATGAAGTCTAGTAGTCCTACACCACCTTCATCAAATATCTGATCTCATAAATCCTCTCAAATATGATCTTTACCAAATCTAGACCAAAGACCATTGACTTCACTACCTTAGTCCAATATAACAGATAATGACAAGGTGTCCCATATAATACCTTGAATGGGTCCATGACAATGAAAATGTGAAATATATATTTATAATAAAACTAAGATAGGGTAAGATCCTCACCCAAGATCAACTAAAATATGGAACATGAGATCCTAATATATTCTCTATAAACTAAATGGTCTAATCGGTCTACCCATCATTTTGGTTATAAAAAGTAGTTAAAAGGAGAAATGGATGGTCAAAATCACGTTTTAACCCTCTCCATAATTATGAGGTAAAATGAGGATCCTAATCCGAAACCATGGCCCTCATTGACCTATGAAGCTGCACCACCTCATCTATATACCACCTCACTGGAACCTCTATAGCACTTATCTCCTAGATTCCTAGGAAGTGAGCTGACAACATCAACTAATCCATGACCTTCCATATCACAACAAATATTATTTGGGATTATAATGATATGGTGATGAAATTCTTAAAAATTTCATCCCACTTCATCTTAGGGACATCTAATGGATGTAACAGTATTCCTAAGACACAATTATTTTCTTTCACATACTGGAAAAAAAGCATCGTGGTACAAACTCCACTACTGACCAATTTATTCCAACCCACCAAACTTATCCCCTCAAATCATGGAACATATTGAGATATAATAATATTCATTACCACTATTAAACTATTGATATAATGGAGAACCCTTATACACACTAATAAAGAAACATCCCCTAAAACTTCATCTAATATTGATCATCCTTTGACCACCCCTTTGAAGCATCGTCATGGATGAAATGATCCAGCGTTACCACCACCTATGAATCACCCCATTGAGACACCTCTATCCACTTCACCAATAATGACTTCATTATCATCTAAAGTAAGAAAATTATACCAACATCCTCAAATATATTAATATTTTTCATCAAAATATCTTTAATCACTCTCCAAGCATTTCAACACTCTTGAATAGCATCAACCCATAAATTTTAACTTAGTGAATTAGTAACAACATTTCTCATTATTAGGGTGTATAAGATATCAATGTAAAAATATTGGAGAAACTCCTTCCGGTGATGATGTTTCTGATTTTAGTCCCAATTATATAAAACCAACCTTATACTCTTTTGATTTGTAAAGGCCACAAAGTGATCACCGATGAGGTAATGTCAATATAGATTCATATCACAAACCACTACCACCAAATCAAGACTTTTTATTTCATAGTTATGATTATGGGGATTTTAATTCCTAGACACATATGATTTCATTGGTACCTAATGCATCAAGATACATCCTAAAATGAGATAAAAGGTTCTATAGAACACATCAAACATTACTCCCTCCTCTGGAATCTTAAGAATAAGAGAACTAATGAACCTTTTCTTTAGGCAGTTGAAATCTAATTCACACTAATTAGTCCATATTGAAGCCTAGTCCTTCTTGGTCAATCTATTCAATGATCCTATAACGTGATAGAATTGAGTTTTGAACCTCCGATAATAGACCATGATATAAATGAAATAATGTAATTTTTTAACACTCTTAGGTATTGACCAAGAAATATCTCCCTCAATATTCAATGAATCTATTTTCACTCTATGATAATATACAACATGTCCTAGGAAATTCACCTCCCACATCCAGGATATACACTTTCACATCTTACCAAAAATTTGACAGTGCTAATGAAATAGTAAAATTTATTCAATATGCCCTACATACTCCTCCTATGACCTCATGTATAGTAGTATTTGTCAATAAACATGACCATAAATAGATACAGAAACTCATAAAACACAGATTTTTTTTATTCCTATGAATATAGTTAGGACATCCATGAAACTGAATGACATAAATATGAACCTTAGGTTCACATATCGACACTTGAAATTGGATATTAGAGTTTCCTCATTAACTCTCATATAGTGATATCTTCACTGAAGATCGATCATCAAAAACTAGTTATATCTTGACTACTATTCAAATAGATCATTGATCCTGTGAATAGAGTAATGGTTCTTTAATTTGACTTGATTCATCCACAAGTATTCTATAAATAAACACATACCATATTTCTTATTACTGAAAGATAACATAGGAGAACCCCTCAATAATTCACTAATCCCTATAAAGACCTTCTGTGTTAGGTAAAAAAACCTAAATCCTCATCTCATGTAGCTCAAAAGGTTCCATTAGATATGGATATATAAAAATTAGAGAGTTTCTAGTATGAAACTCCCTATAAAACTTGATATATATTTATGGGGGTAAAGCCAAAAAATACTCAAGAAAAAAACATTAGGGAACTCCCCCATGACTCTAGGAAACTACACTTTTGATGCCTATATAGAATCCAATGATATGGAAACCAGATGAGACAATAATGGATATAAAAATCTATGATTAATCAAATAATCATTCTAATAAATGATCACTACACCCTATCCCTCGTAATTAAAAAACACAACTATACTCCGGAAGAAATAAATAACTACATGCAAAAAAAATAAAACTAGTCAATGCTAATATTTACATCATATAACCATATTTGATATATAAATAAATCAGATATGACTGATGTTTCCCCATAATCATCTCACAAACTTGGCACACGTTAATTAGACTTTTCTAACATCAAATAGGTATACTCAACACCAAAGGAAAAGGAAGGATCTCCACCTTGATCACAATGGCTCAGACTAAGGTCACTACAATAAAGGAGTGTGTCACTGCAAAATAATACATAGTATAATTCTTGGTAAAAAATAAATATATGGTAAATCATATGTTCTTTGACCCCTATTATATTGGAGCCTCCATAGAATCATGTTTTCTATATCCAGATCATTTTCCTTACTACTGAAGACCAGCTCCATGACTATGCTTAGACCAATGTACCAAAGGGAAAGGTGCATCATGGAGTTCAAACTGACTAGCTCAATCTTCTCTTATTGGAAAAAATTATTAATGCCCTTTATATTGATAAAGCCTTTAAAGAAACTTATATTGTTTAGTATCATAAGGAACTAGACCACATATACCATAATGATCCCCAAGAATTATTGGACATTGAGATCACTGATGAAAATGTCCTCCAAAATCAAAGAACACTAGCACAATGCTCCCCAAATGGATGTGAGAAATATGATCCCTACAGCAACTAAAGGGTGGAAACGGATAGGGATGACTCCAAAATGGTCAAAACCTCAATTGTATTGAAATATTTGATCTATCTCCACCATCCATGCCCCTTAGGGAGCTCTAATAAATCCCCACTCAAAGATAAACCCAGTTGAGAATGTATCCTATCAATTATGATATCCTTCCACTGCACCTATAAGTAAATAGATAATATAAATAGGGTGATAAAATATCAACTAAATTGGTTTAAAGACTTATCCTAATGTAATACTTATCATCTAGGAATAGATTATGATAGAAATAAAGGAGGCCCTAAAGACTAATCTCATGGTATCATACATAAAAGATACACTTCCAAGGAGAGATAAGATGTTACATTTTTACCACTATCATCA
Source organism: Viscum album (assembly GCA_963277665.1). Lineage (NCBI taxonomy): Eukaryota > Viridiplantae > Streptophyta > Magnoliopsida > Santalales > Viscaceae > Viscum > Viscum album. The sequence continues at coordinate 65,124,098 of OY728127.1, read as the reverse complement.
TAGAAGAGAAGAAACATACTTATAACTACCATCAGTAATCATCTCATAGAAAATTTCCCTCCATAAGTTTTCCAAGATATGAAATCCATCACTATCATGCTTCTCTCAAAATCTGAATAACGGTTACTAGAACTAGATACTTATCCCTATCTTGGATCAAAATAAAAGTGATATTGATATAATCCGACCAATTCTATGTCTCTAGATCATATACACTCCCCTTATACTTACTCATTCTCAGATGCTGAAACTTATATATCATCTTCATCCAAAGATCATCCTTTTCATCTTGGTCTGCCTTCCTATACTCAACTACATCATCCTGTTGAACCAAACCAACCTTAACCATGGGTATATGAGGAAGAATCAATATCATTTTAAACAATGAATCAAAATACTAATCTTAGTATCCTAGAATTTATTTAATAAATTTCATTCAATTGGATTTATTTTAATTTCCCCTAAAATCACACCATTTTGAACACATGTGAAATCAAGCATGAATCATGTTCCAATCTTTGGTGTCTAACCCAAAAGCAGTTCCAATTTTATTATTCCATTCAGTAAGATTATATACCTTACATCATATCATTAAGGGAATTAAAATATTATGTCTTAGCTAGTCTCTCTTTATTTTATCATAGACAATGTTCAATAATTTTTGTTTCTATACCAACCCTACAATACCAATGATTTCCAAACACCAATATCAATACAAAATCTGAACCAAAATCTCTAATACCACTCTTTAAATAACTATTCCCACTAGAAACCCCCATAGGCCTACAGTGGAGATAAGACTGACCCCTGATGCTCACCTCTAATATGCCTAAGGATAGAGACTTTCACTGAAGGTATAAAAAATAAAAATGGGAGGAATGGACCTCATATAACCTAAGAACACATAAAAACAACCAAAAATAAAAATTATAAAAATTATAAACCAAGATATGCAAAAATACTACAATTTATGAATATATTAAAAAAATAAAATTCTATAATAAAGTAAAAAAACATAAGGCAACAACTCTGATTGTAATCCCCATCTCCAAGCTAGTAATGTAAAAATTGATCACAAAACTCACCCTAAAAACCTGAAATTAGTTTATATATATTTATGAGAATAATATGTATACTCAGTAGGATCATAAATTATATGTATCATGTAAATGTGGAAGATCTATACTAATTATCTAATGAAAAACTTGTAGAATAAACCATCGCCTATCTAGTAAACCACTGCTCAACCTTTCCAAGGACTACTCAACAAGTATCCCATCCAAAATTAATAAGATAATATCAATAATATATAAAAAATGGAACCCCCAAAAACTTCCCAACTAATTTTACACTCTAACACCCTAACCTCAAACTACCTAATCTTCAATCACATCAACAATGATGTGGCTCAGGTTTAAACACCACCCCCCAACCTCCCATAGGTGACAACATCTTGGGATGGAATTAATATATCCACACAATAATAATTAATTTCTATCAAATATCATCCAAAACCCCATATACATATTAGTAATTTATTGTGAACATGAATGAAGTATTGCTTCTTTCATCCTTCTACTTTGTGTGACCCCACTCTACATACCACCTCATCATCACATTTGTATCCTCCAAAGTGGGATATCATTACCATGAATGAAATCAACCTTGTACCCTCTTCTTTGCATGAATAACCCCCACCATTTTCTAACACCAATATCTAAAATGCATGAAGGGATATTGGGGAAGAGAGGGTTTTCAGACATCTAATCTCACTAAACCAGATGTTGGAAGAAACACCCAGAACCAAAAACACTTGGGGATCAATAGGGTAATACAACTTGGTGGTGTGTGTAATGAAATTATAGGAAAATACTTCATATATATTCATACTGAGAACTGTCCTATTATAGAGAGATAACACCAATACAACCCCATGGTAGCCCACAGCCATCAATACACAATCATCGCCACATATCACCATTGTTTCCAACTATAATTAGATGAACCAACCTACTTTCCCATACAATTATTCCACTACCATTATTCATAAAATCATAATTATTCGTACAATTAATACATTTATAGATTTATTATTACCAATCATATTATGTTCATTAATCCATTTAATTTTATATTTGATAAAAATCCACTTACAACCAATACATATATTAATTCCAACCATAATCAATTTACTATTCCATTTTTCCTAGTGATTATTTTTCAATAATACTGAGATACTATAAAATTATTCTCTCATTCTTCATAACAAACAACCATGATTTCTATCACAACAAACTCCAATCATATCCCTCCTTCCCTAACCATGTAAATAATCATAGACTCGCTACCCAATGCACCTCACATCTGAAACCATCCATAGAAATCACCACAAAAAAGCAACCTCCCCCACAAAGACCAAAAAATACATAGTCACAAAAAATTTACAATAAATGTTATATGACCAAAAACAAGTACAAAATAACCCAAAATACATAATTTTTATGTATGTTTTATAATTTTGTTCTTTATTATACATTAATTCAAAACTTATTACATAAAACTACACATAATACAACCCAAAATACCGATAAGTCCAGTGTATTTGGGAATTAGGTACATATCATTACATATTGATCATGGGAAACAAAAACATTATTGAAAACTTCCTTGAAATTTTTTCCAAATTCCAAGTCTTTTAAAACTGTATTGGATAACCTGGTGACAAACATAAGAAAGGGGTGATCTATAAAGACTGGTAAGGGAATAAACAAAGAAAAGGTGATACATGTTAGGTAATACACATATCAATGGGATATAAAAAGATAATTAATAATAAATACAAACAGTGAGACATGATATAGCATTACAATCTTAACATGAAAAATGTGGCAAAAACTTAAAACACTGCATCATAAACACATTTAAAGGATAAACCGCCAAGAAATCATGGTGGAAAAAGTACCATAAAGGAATCAAGTTCAACACTTATCTCATAATGATGTATCCTGATACTAAAAATTACCCAATTCGTTGAACCACTATATAATTCTGAGTGCACCTGTTACTTTCATTTCATTATCATGCTTAAATGTGCCACATAGATCATACAACATGAATTAACTCATCTTCACAATTTATTCCCTGATTATTGAGTGTGTAATAATTACATTTAAGTCCCAATTCAAATAGTTATAAGTTTATAAAGGTGAATATATGTGATAGGAAATGGGTATGGTATTCACTACACAATTGTTTTGGCATGGAAAGTCATGGTGGAATTTAGAAAACATAATAGTGTCATCAAAAAATTAATAAAAATGGGTTGGTGAGAGTGAAAGGGGTGTATCATAATTTTCAAATAAACTAGATGGTAAGGAGGATATGAAACAACATATATAATCATGAATAAATGAAGATAAAGTGCATAAGGAAAAAAATACTTGAATAAAAAGGAGAAAGTAAATGATACCTTCCTTTAGTGTGTGACTCTAAATGATTGGTAGGGGGTTCTTGGGTGCTTAGGGTGCATTGGGAGGACTCTAGAGAGTGGATAGAAGAATATTGGCATGCTCCATGGAGTTTTAATGAAGTTAAATGCGAAATTGGGTGGGTTTATGTAGGAAGAGATAGAGATTTATTTCTTATTTCAGTTTTGGAATCTACATAATAAAATAGCCAAAACCACAAAATATCTTATGGTTTTTGCCCGTGTTTTCTAAAAAATGGGATTGGTTATCATTTTTTATAATTTTAATGGCAGAAATTAATAAAATAATACCCATTATTATGTGAAGGTGAGTCATACTCTTAAAGAAATGGTTTTAAAATCTTAAAATATATTAATGGTTTTGAAGGATTTCAAAGGGATTTATAAAATTAATCAAATAAACATTAAATCACATTATTTTAATGTTAAAACATATTTTTTTATAAAATTTTTATTATTTATTACATCACTTTTTGGTCATTATAATGTCATAATACACAAAGTATATTTATACGGTATTTAAATTTTATACAAAAATTTGATTGTCATAATTTTATAAAAAAATTCACTATTATATAATTTTGACATTATAAATCTAAAAAAATATTTATTTTATCTAAATAATTTTATAAAATATTTTCATTTTCAATTTTAAGATATTAATCAACATTTATTAAGAAATTATGGGTTTTTTACAAGAACAGTTTTTAAACACTTATAAAACAAACATAAAAATTATGTGATCGTTTATATTTAATAAAAAATATTTTATAATAATATTTTATCAAAATATTATCTATTTAAAAATCCATTAATGCATAAAAAAAATTTATTAATTTAATTTTAATATTACCCAAAATTACTATTTCTGTTTTATTATATTGAAATAAAAAACATTTATAAAGTAACCATAATTGGATGAAAATATAATCATTATTATATAAAAAATAATTTACATACTCATATCACTAAGGTATTGATACATATACCTTTAATTCATAAGTAATCACCCTAAGAGTAAGGTGTGTGATGGTGATACTTTCATGGGGTGGTTCTGCATACATTATTTGGGTCGTGATCTCGATGAGCTTGAGCTTCTCCCGTAAATAGTTTTTCTCATTCTTAAGTTGTCGAATCTCATCTTGGGTTTGTCCAATGGAAAATACCTATTGTGTTATCTCCCTTATAATATATGATAAATGGAATTCATAGGGTACGATCCTACTAGTTTATTCTATTACTACTTGTGTTTTTATAAATTGGATTTGTTAAAACTCTATGTTTATACTAATCATGCGATCATTGTTCAATGACTATATTATCAAAAGTAATGATACTTAATGTTATTTTAAATTCAATTGGATGTAATAAAACAAAATAAGTTCAGGTTTTTTCTATAACTATATTACATAATAATTCATTTAATTAAATCAAAATGAGAATTTTATTTATAACAGTTTGAGTCATTATAATATTCCTGCCTTAAGAAATTTATCCCTCAAATTTTTTATTCCCCGCACTAAAACAAATGTGGGTAACTTTTTTTCATTACATCCTCTATTTCCCATGTCACATCTTCAAAATTTTGGTTTTTCCACAACACTTTGACCGGGTGCATTGTCTTATTTCATAAAACGTTGTCTCTATGATCTAAGATCTTCACCAACTGCTCCTCCTATGAGATATCATTATCCAATGGTACCACATCTAGATCAAGTACATGTGAGGGGTTTGGTATGTAATTTCTTAAGAGGGATACATGGAATACCTCATGAACTTGAGATAAGTTAGGTGGGAGTGCAAGTCAGTTGGCCACTGTTGTGATGCGATCAAGGATCTCAAAGGGGGCGATGTATCTTGGACTAATTTTTCCCTTATTTACAAATATCATCAATTTCTTCCATGGAGATATGTGGATTGAAACCATGTCTCCAAAATCAAACTTGAGGTATCGTCGACAATTTTTAACATAGATTCTTTGTCAAATCTGAGCAGCTTTGATGTGTTGTTGAATGGTCCTAACCTTTTCCACCATTTCCTAGACTATTTTAGGACCTGGCTATTTTCTTTCCCCAACTTCATCCCAACATGTAGGTGTTTTGAACCACTTCCCATAAAGGGATTCATAGGGAACTATTTGGATGCTCAAGTGAATACTATTATGGTAATATAACACAACCAGAGGTAGATGTTGGTCCCATCCTCCTTCGAAGTCCATAGAACATTCTCACAACATGTCTTCAAGTGTATGAATAGTTTACATAGATTGGCCATCAGTTTGAGGATGATAGGTCGTACAGAAGTTCAGCTCAGTGTTTAGATCATGTTGGATAATTTTCCAGAACTTGGATGTGAATCTCATATATCAATTGAATACAATCAAGAGTGGTACTCCATACAGTCTTAACACTTATCTGATGTATATTTTTACAATTTGATCTACTAATAAGTCCTCTAAAATTGTGATAAATTTAGTTGTCCTTATAAGAAAATCAATAACAACCCATATTGAATTATTTCCCTTGGATGTCTTCATATGTCCGGTGACAAATTCCATGGTGATTTTTTCCCATTTTAATGTTGGTATGGGTAATGGTTGCATCATACCCTTAGAATTATTCCTATTAACCTTCAATTATTAACATACCAATCACTTTCATGTATATTTAGCGATGTCCTTCTTCATATTTTCCCACAAAAAGTGATCTTGAAGATCTTAATACATCTTTGTGATTCCTATGTGAATAAAGAAAGTCGAACTATGTACATAATCCAATAGTTCCATCTTTAACTTAGGATTTCATGGTACACATAGTCGTGACCCAATTCTCACAACTCCTTCATTAACATTGAACACCAAGGATTTACCTTTCTTTTTAGTTTCCACTTTCTTCATTATTCCTACATCACCACTTTGAGTATCCTTTAACATTCCTATAAGTGAAGGTTGGGCAATTATTTTTGAAAGGATTGATTATATTACTTTAATTATGATTCACATCCCATATTTCTCAAATCTAATAAGATCATATCCCTCTAAATTCTCATTAATGATAGAATTGTTGGATCTTTTCTACTTTGATTGTATGCCACTTTATTCACTTTACCCGGATGGTAGTTGATTGATTAGTCATATTAATTGATCACTTATAATCACATTCATTGGCACATATTAAAATCTTTCAGTGTGAATATATATTTAATAATATTTTTAACCATATAAATTTAAAAATTCTCCACAAAGAGATAAATCTGAAATATTTTCAAATAAAATATCACTACAACCAACTCCAGATAATGAATTGGGTAGTTTTGTACATGAAATTTCAACTTCCTGGAATCATAGTCTAAAAATTTTCTATTCTAAATTAACACATAGCACAATACCTTATTTGAATCATTGCTAAACACCATTAAAATATCTCCACTTAAGGGTTGTGTGAGAACTGGTGCAGTGATAAGCCTTATTTTCATCTCCTTGAAGCTTTCTTCACATTAATCATGCAAAGAAAAATTGACTCCATTCTAATTTATCTTGGTTAGAGGGTTTAAAAATTGAGATAATTTTCTCCCAAATCGATGATAATACCCATCTAATCTAATGGAATTATAGATATCTATAATAGAAGTTGGCCTCGACTATCCCTCAATTGCTTCTGTTTTTTAAGGGTCCATAGATATCACATTACATGTGATTACATGTCCCAAGAATGAGACTTCCTCTAACCAAAACACACATTTTATGTTCCTTAAATAGATATTCTCCTTTAGTAAGTTCTTTATTATAGTTTTTATATTTTACTCCCACTCCTCCTTAATTTTGTTGTATACTAGAATATCATCTATAGAGACTACCATAAATTTATCAAGGTAAAATATAAAGACTCTATTCATCAATTTAATGGATATTTCTTGAGAATTAATGAGTACAAATGGAATTAATATGAACTTATAGTGTTTTTACCTTTTACTAAAAGTAGTCTTGAGGATATCCTCCTTCTTCACCCTAACTTGGTAATATCCCAACCATAGATCCACCTTGGAGATATATTGTGCTACACATAACTGATTGAACAAGTAATCAATACATATATGATAATAATTTTTCTTTATTGTGATATTTTTTAGCTCATTATAAAAATTTCAAAGGTGCATTGACCTATCCTTCTTCTAGAAGAATAGGACTGGTGCACCCTATGGTGAAACATTTAGGAGTAAGAACCAATTATCCATATTATCATGTAGTTTTTTCTTCTGCTCCCCAAGATTCACAAAATCCATTCTATATAGAGTCTTGGATAATAGTAATACCCCTAGAATAAGATCGATTTAAAATCCATCCTCTCTTTTAGGAGGAAGATTAGGAAATTCCTCAAGAAAGACGTTAGCATATTCCCCCACAATAGGCTCTTATTCAAGGATGGTTCTTTCCTTAAACTCAATCATTTGAGTAAGATATGACTACTTATAGGGAAATAATATCCATTCTTGAGATTTTGGTTCTAAATAAGATTCATTATCATCCTTTAACTTGTATAGAATCAGGGATCGATTCACAATACAGAGAGTGATTTCCTTCTAATGTAAATTTATGTTGGCTCTATATAGGGAAAGATGATCCATGCCCATAATTGCATTTAATTCCTCCAAAGGGAGTATGAAAAGGTCCACTGGGAATTTCAACCTAAAAATTGTGGAAAGGTAAGATTTATATACTTTGATGAAATAATTTTCCGATTTTCAATTTTCATTGATAACTCAACTTTCATGCTTTGTGGTGGTGTTTTAATAGTTATAATAAAATTTCCTGTTATGAAGGAATTCCTAGAACCATAAACAAAAAGTAATTTCACTATAAATGAATGGATAACTAGTATACCTATTACCACTTAATTATTGGGATCCACCTCAGTGGTTGTGATAGAAAAATCTCTCCCTTTTCACTTTGGAGGTTGTTAGTTTCCTCTTAAATCCCTTGTCTTAGTGTATTGGTTTGAAATGTGCCATGGTTCCTTATAGTTTAATAAATGAACAATGTGATGAGGGTTGAATAGAGAAGTCCTTTACTTGGTCACATTAGTGGGTTTATCATGTTGGAAATTACTAGCTATGGGTCCTTCCTTCCCATGCCTAAATCATTTCTTAATCTCCCTTAGGCAATTTTTGGGGTGCTTCTTTCAACACCATTGACAAGTGGGATTTTGAAATTTTTGGGCACTATTAGATTTATCCATTGGACCACTAGAATTAAACTTCACATTCCACTTATTATCCCCATGATACCCTTGATATTTTCTGATCTCCATTCATACAATGAAGGTACATCGAATAATTTCATCATAGCTATCAAAGTCATTAATTGCCAGGGCTTTCCTTACACTAGGTTTCAGCCCACCAAAGAAGTATTAAACCTTATATTTTGGGGTAACTACAAAGCTGGAGGCATATCATGCAACTATTGTGAATATTTCCACATAAGCCCCAATATATTCTTTATCATTTTTCATGAGGTAATGTAAATACCTTTCCATTTTAAGTCAGATATTACGGGGTAAATATTTATCAAAATATATTTTTTGGAATTCCTTCCACCCAAACTCTTTAATCTTTTTCACATGCTTCATATTCTTGATCAATGTCCACCACTTATTAGCTTCTCCCTTCATATGAAAAACATCTATAAGAACCTTCTATTTTCCAAAACATTTAAGGATGTAGAATATCTTCTAAATGTAGTTAATCCATTATTCCATAATTAAGGGATCATATGATCCATTAAAAGTTAAAAGACTTTGTCACATAATGTTCTAAATTTAAGATTGTTCTTTATTAGTGGTATTTGCATGCTCATATTAATATAAGTTTCTATTTATAACCTGAGTCAACTAAAATTGTATCCTCATAAAGTTTTCAATTCATACTTCCATCAGGTTGGGCATCTTGTTGGGGTATTCATCACATTCAATGTTGAATTGATTGTGTACCCGATTCCTCCTATTTCTGAAAATTTGATAGAGTAAAATTAAAATGAGTGATGAGTGTTTTTAAACTATTAAACGCATAAATGGGAATTTAATGACATTAAATGGATAACTTATAGCATACATTTATTTCCTTAACTTATGAATTTTAAGGATTCAATCTATGTTATCCATGATATATTTCCTAACATATACTCTTATGGGAATAATTTTTTCATAATAATGGTTCATATTGAGATTGTGAACTTACCAAATCATATCCCCCAGGAGTGTCAAACTAGTTGAATATTAAGGCTCGTTATCTTATACTAGGTTACATCGAGTGAGTCCTAGTACAAATTGTCATAGTTTTTACCCCTAAATACATTTGTTGTAGAACCACATCCATTTGTAGTATCCAGATAGGGGTGTATTAGATTGATAAACCAATTAGTATATAAATACCAAAATTTAGTGATTTTTTATTATAATTAGTCTTATACCTAAGGATTTCTCTAAAGTTTTCCAATCCAAATCCCAAAAATAAATAAACCTTTCCTCTCATTCCAACTATAACAACCATGTCTTTTATTAAACATTAATTCATGATTGATTACATAAAATTATACATAATACAACCTAAAAGATTGAAACTTTTAGTGTATTTGGTAATTAGGTACATAGAATAATATCTTGAACATGGGATACAACAACATTATTTAAAACTTTCTTCACATGCTTCTAAAATTCCATGGCTTTTAAAACTGCATAGGATAACCTGGGGAAAAAATAAAAAAGGGGTGATATATAAAGAAAATTAAGGGAATAAAGATAGAATAAGGTGAGAAATTTTAGACAATAGGTATATCAATAAGTTATAAAAATCATAGGAATCATAAACATGAACAATGAGGATATATAATGATAATCATAACATTGGAAGTATGAAAAAAAAAACATAAAACATTGCATCAAAAACATGGGTCAAGGCTAAACTACCAAGACATAATGGTGGAAAAAGTACCATAAAGAAATCAAGTTTAATTTTTGTCCCAACATGAAATCTTATGAGACTAAAAATTACCCAATACATTGGATCACTATATAATTTTGGGAAGATCTGTTACTTTTATTTCATTCTCATGCTTAAGTGTGCCACATAGATCATACAACAAGAATTCATTCATCGTCACAATTGATTCCATGATTAGGGAGTGTGGAATAATTACATGTAAGTACCATGTCAATGATTTATAAGTGTATAAATGTTAATATCCCTAATAGGAAATGGTTGTGGTATTCACTACAAAAGTTTTGTAGCATGGAATATTGTAGTGAAATTTCAGCAGCATAACGATATCACTTAAAAAATCATAAAAATTGGTTGATGGTAGTGAAAGGGGTATATCAACTTTTGGATATAAATTGTACAGTAATGGGGGTATGGAATAACATATCCAAATATGAGGAAATAAAGATAAAGGACATAATGTAAAGAAGATACTTGAATAAATATGATAAACGAAAATATCACTTACTTGAGTTAGTGACCCCAAATGCTTTGAAGGGGCTTTTTGAGAGTTTGGGGGCACCTTGTGAGGACTCTATAGAGTGGAAAAATAGTATTTACGTGATATAAGTAGTTTTAATGAAGAGAAATGGAATATTGAGTGGGTTTATATAGTAAAATATGGGTTTTTTTAATATTTAGGTTTTGGACTCTACATAATAAAATAACCAGAACCACAAATCATCCCATAGTTTTTACCCATTGTGTCTACCAAATGGGATTAGTTATCATTATTTATAATTACAAGGGCCTAAAATAATTAAATAATACCCTTTATTGTGTGGAGGTGAGTCATACTCTTAAATAAATGGTTTCAAAAATTTAAAATATATTAATGGTTTTAGAGGATTCATAAGAGATTTATAAAATTAATAAATAAACATAAAATAACATATTTTAAAGTTAAAACATAGATTTAGTTTTGGATAAACTTTATAGTATTTATGAAATCACTTTTTTATCATTATTATTTCATAATACACAAATTATATTTATACGGTATTTAATTTTTACCAGAAAATTCAACTACCTTGAAAAATTAGGAAAAATTCACTATTATATAATTTTGACATTATAATTGTAAAAATAATATTCATTTTATCTAAATAAATTTTCAAATATTTTAATTTTCACTTTTAAAATAGTAATTGACATTTATTTAGTAATGAATGATTTTTTTACAATAACAGTTTTTGAACCCCTATAAAAATTACATAAAAATTATATAATGATTTATATTTAATTAACATTATTTAATAATAATATTTTATTAAAATATTATTTATTTAAAATATCCATAAATTCATCAAAATAAATTCCCTAATTTAATTTGAATATATCTAAAAAATACTTTTTGTGTTTTATTATATAGAAATAGAAATCATTTATAAAGTAACCGTAATAGGATGGAAATACATTCATTATTCTATAAAAAATCATGTACATAATCATATAACTAAATACATAATAAATATTTTTTAAATACACTAGAAAACTCCCTAATAGTAAGGTTCATGATCGTGATACTTTCATGGGGTGGTTCAACATACATGGTTTGGGTCATGATCTTGGTGAGCTTGAACTTCTCCTCTAAATGGTTTCATTCATGGTTAAGTTATTGGATCTCGGCATAGGATTAGTTAAGATAAAGGACCAGTGATTCTATATCCCTTATAAGCTTTAGTAAATGGGCTTCATAGGGTACAATTCTATTGGTTTAGGCCATCACTTCCTTTGTCTATGTCAATTGGATCTGTTAAAACCCTATATTCATACTAATCTTGTGATCATTATTCATTATCTATATTATCAAAGATAATGAAACTTAATGGTCTTTTTAATAAAATTGTGTGTAATAAAACAATATAATTTCATGTCTATTTTATAACTATATTAAATAATAAGACATTTAATTAAATCGAAAGTTGAATTTTATTTATAATAGTTAGGTCGTTACACAATTCTAGAAACACCCACTACTGAAACTCCTTTATTTTTCAAGAAACATCCTTATGATATAAAATTTCCACACAACTAGTTCAATTTATATATCAATGTGATTATAATTTATTTAAATTTCATTCCAACAAAAAAATCACACTATCAACACAAAAGGTTTAAAAAATGATTTTTAGAAATAGCATAAAAATGTATAAATATCATGATAAATATCATAGAAATAAGTAAACACATGTGATTTAACACATCCCCTTAAACTTAAATTAGGTCTATATTATAATATTTGTTAATAAAATCTATACTAATGAAAAAATGAAAACAAAATCATGTAACACCTGTAATTTACACATAAAAGAAGAGAATTCTAGAATCCCCAAACACAAAAAAGTTTTCTGAATCACCACAAGAAGACAAGTCCAAGAAATGATAAAGAAAATATGAAAACTGCACAATGGAATCATAAATCAACCTAAAATAAAATAATCCATAAAATTCATAGTCCTTACGTCCCTCAAAATGAATATTCACCAAAACTTAGATTCCCCAAGGAAATAATGAAATTAAACAAAGAACAAAAGATAAGTAATTCACCTCAGGTCAACAATAATCAGTTTCTTGAAGCTAAGGATCATATTCAAGAATGACGGGTTGAAATATATACTAAAATTACCTATAAAGTATTCATAGGTTTGAGAGTTTTGAAGGAAAATTAATGGGTTTGAAAGGGATCATCAAATTAATACCCATGTAGGAAAACATAAAACCACAACATAAGGAAATAATCCATGATGCAATGGCTAGGGTCTCCCCAAAACCATGATGTACCTTCCTATAATATATCATAATGGGATTGGTTATAACTGTACTGTAGAATTTGTCCTATGGTTGAAGCCCATATCTGATAAAACTAAGAGAGGGTTATGGTGTAAGGATCATCTTCATAGTCTAGCCACTAGACTCTTGAACCTACCAATGGTGAAATATGAGCACCATGGCGTAGTGACACTAAAAACAATAACCCCTAACATCAACCTCCAAAGCTTTACTCTATAATAAAAAGTACCACACTATAAAGTCTCCTTCATATAAAATCAATAAACTCCCCAAGCAAAGACCATGCCATAGGTAAATGACCACAACTCAGTCTCCCTCAAAATGGAAGAAACTATAAATATGATACCTTATGATTCCATGTTATAACTAAGAAACCATATCATTTCCATGAATTTGAAATAGCCTTCCATGGTATAGAAAGAGCTATGATGATAAAAAATTATTCCCCCATTTAAATTTTGGCTCAAACACCATATTCACTTCCCCAAAACTCCTCTCGAAATCTATGACCCCCAGAATTCAAAAATTAAAAGGATAAGAAGGTATATAGAATTAAAATTGGTCTCAATTTTAATATATTCCCAATAATAGTGCAATAAATGGAAACTTCTTATTCTAAAAGTTAAATTTTAGTTTATTTTGTAGGAAATTGTAAATTTCTATAATAAATTGTACATAAAAATATAAGTGTAACGAACTAAAATGTTTATAATGTAATTTTTTTAATTTTAATTTATTCCAATATAAATTTATTTTAAATTTATTAATTTTTCTACTACAGGTTATTATTCATATAGCAGTACACTACTGAAGCTAGTTAATTTTTTGAGTTCTAGATATAGAGCTAATAAACCACACTTTTACTAGTAGTAGAGTAAGCATTGATAAAATTCACTTTTTTTAGTTCATGATTTAGTATTGATAAAATTTCTCAACTTTTATCAGTTTTGGTGAAATTTTGGATTCTTTAACATTAAAAAATTCAAAATCATGCACCAAAAAACTATACTATAGTAGCGCCATCTATCAAAAATTGGGGATTGAATACCGAACAAAAAATATACTAAGTTTTTATGGAGGGTATAATAATAGATATAGTAGTGGGAACTATAGAAGGTACTTTATAATAACTCTAAAAGACTAATATAGAAAAGTGATAAATTGATTATAAAAGGGGACAACTTATGGTATTTGGGTTCTAAGGGGGTCCCTGGGATTCCCAGTATATTCTAAGGCCTTGAGGCTCTATATTTCTTTCCAGTTATGGTAAAGGTATTCCCTTTAAAGAGGGTGTGTTCCATGTACCAATAGGGCCTGTTTGATGTGTGATTTATTCATATTGTATAACCTCTATAGTACCTAATAAATATTATTATTACTACTACTACAAATACTACCAAAAATATTATTATTATTATTATTATTATCATTATTATTGTTATTGTTGTTGTTGTTGTTATTATTTTGTGGTTCATCCCATGTCTATAATACCTAATAAATATTATTATTATTATTATTATTATTATTATTGTGTTAATATATATCTTTTTGGTAAGGTTCATGCCCCTAAAATCTCCATTTATGGGGGATTTTACATGGCTATAGTATCAAGTCACTATATAACTATAGAAGGAAGATTCTATAAAAAAGGTGGGTAGAGTAGAATGTACTTTAGCATTATGAGTATTGTAGATATTATTATAGTAGTACTTTATAAAAAATATTATTCACTAATATTGTGCCTTGGGGCCATAATATTAGGCATTTGAGCAACAGGGACTTTACGCCACAAAATTTTTAGGCCTTCAAGGAATTTAGATTTGTAATGGTCTATATTTATAGTCAGTCGAAACTTAGAGGGTGTGTGTTCTAACCTTTTTGGGACCTCAATTGTTTATGTTATTTCATTTTTTTGTATGATCTATGAAATTAAATGAATTATAGTTATATTATTATTATTATTCACTCGTTTTCCTTCATAATTATGCAATGGATTCCCAAACCACCTACCTAATAAGGTCATCAAACTTCTCAAACCAAACCACTAGGCAGGTCATCAATGACATATAACTATCACTACTGATCATCTAGGATTCTCATTACCATCCTATGTTATCTCCACTACACACACACACTCCCCCTCCCTACCTCACTCTCATATCTAACAACATTATCACAATCTTGTAGTATTGGAATGTCACATACTTAGTGTCATAGATCACTAATTTCCATCCATGTATTCATTCATGATGAAATATACTCTTCACCAATATGAGATCCATTTCCACTAGTAAAACATAAAAATCATCTTTCCCAGTAGGTACTATAGAGAGAATCAATATATAATGATTACAGTAGAATATTCCAAAACTGATCATAAATGGGTCCAATTCTTGGCTTAAGGGTTTTAAGGGGTTATTGGGACTCTCAGTGTGTAGTAAGGCCTTTGATATTTGTAATTTCTACTCTTGTTATGGTGTAGGTATACCATTTTGAGGGGGTGTGACATGTCCTAGCTAGACTCCTTGATTTTGTGAGTTGATTCGTTTTTATAACCTCTTTAGTACCCAATAAAAAATATTATAATAATAATGATAATTATTTTTATTTATTAACATTATTATAATTATTATGTAGATAAGAGCTTTCCAGAGTGGAAAATTCACTCTCTAATTCTACATATACAGGGTTCAAATCCTAGTAACCTCAATTAGAGGGTATTTTGGGGCCATTTGTGGATGATAACCTAGTTGTTGATGTAAATAGGGGTAGAGACCAAGGTACATGATATAACTGGTAGTGAAATAGTACCAGATGTAGGAAGGGATATTTGGGCCATCAAATCAGGGGTCGTTGGGATATATAAATTATACTAAGAAATATATGGAGTGGGTCAAACCTTTGAAGGAGTGTGGCATATCCTTGGTGTCCTAGGGCTACTTGTATTGTTTCCTTTACTTGTAAATTCCTAGACCTTAAAAAATAAAGTGGAATTATTATTATTGTATGGTTTATACCATACTTAAGTTGAATGAATGGATACTTCATATCTTGAAGTTTAGGGACTCGGACCCCTGATATCCTTATTTAGTGGAAATTTTCAAAGGGTACTAAATAAAGATAGTATAAAACTATTGTAAGAGAATACTACAGAAAGAGTGTGTCACACCCCAACCCCAACTTATTAATTATTATTTTATTATTTTATTATTTAATTATATATATCCTCATTTTTTAGATTTAGGCTAGATTGGTTATTGAATTATAATTTTTGGTTTTTTCAGCATGGGTGCATAATTAGTTCTTAGTTAGAAGAAACCATGTGGAAACCATTCATGTGAATCCTTAATTTTTAGTGGAGCTAACTGCATGGTTGGTGAACTATTTCCTTAACTATAAACCCTGTCCATATAGGGTATCCAGAGGCCCAAAGAGGGTCACATAGTTGGCACATAGTTTGGATAGTCATGCATCAAAACCATGAAAATAGAGAAAAAAATGTTCTGTTATTATTTTTATTATTATTTTTGTTGTTGTTGTTGTTGTTTTATTATTATTATTATCATTATTGTTGTTTTTGTTGTTGTTGTTGTTGTTTTTGTTTTTGTTTTTTTATTGTAGTTGTTATTGTTATTTTTATTGTTGTTGTCTTTTTTATTTTTATTAAACCTTGATAGAGTTATTCCACTCCCTTACCCCTATTTTTCATCACGTACTATCCCTTGAGGGGCTCCCCCTCATGTGATTCCCTTCCTCCTTCCTCATGTGCACCGCTACCACCTCCCCTCTCCCTTTGGTGTCTGAATGTTATGTTGATTTCTTATATTATCTCTCCATATAGTATTATCTTATCCTGATATTATTTTTCCTTTATTTTTTATAGGTTTTACTTCTCTCCAATATGGTGTTCATTCTATGGTCGAACCCTAACCCAATTTCTCGGTGTTCCTATTATCAATCCTTTATGTTTAGGGATCTTGGATCCTGTTGATGCCAAATCTAACCATGTTCATAAAAGGTAGTTTGTTATCCATTAGTTTTGGGTAGTTTTTCCTCCATCCTTCATCTTTGGCCAAATTTTAGTTAAGGATTTTGTGAATTTTGGGTTCATTGCATTTTTGTAGTGCATCTTGGACCTCCTTGAGATGATTTAGAGCCACCAGTGTTGAATGTAACTTTCACATGTATACATAGGTAAGCACCCCCAAACACAAATATATATATATATATATATCTTTGTGTTTGTGTATCCTATTTTTACACATTACATCATTGCTAGTGGAATTTGTACATTGGGTCAAAAGGTGTGTGTGTGTGTGTCTATGACTGGGTATATGCATGTATGTGTGCAATTTCTATCATCAGGGGTTTCAAATTCTGAGTTAGGTTCCCTATGTATGAACCTTTAATTTGGATGCTATAATTTGTTTCTATTTTATTGGGTGTTTTTATTATATTATGAAATAAGTATAATATGAAAAAAAATGATTTTGATTGATTAAATTATCCTCTTGTGTTTTCATGTGTTGTTATGCATTGGACATGGGTTATATCTGATGAAGTATATTTCAAAAAAATGTGTTTGAAAAGTGAATCACATGATTTCTTGATTTAAATTCTAAAATATGTTATTTTTTAAAGTTGGAAAATATTAAGGATGTTTTGGCCTATGGTTTTTTTTTCCTTAAAAGTCTAATGATACTTTAATTTTTTAAAGAGTTTCAAAAATGGTTTTAAAATGGTAAAAGTATGTTTTCAAAATATGAGGATAAATTGATACATTTTAATGGTTTCAAGAAAAGAGTTAACCTTGATGGATACTCTCCATTCTTGGGGGAATTATCATATATTTTTTTGGAAGTTGGTCCAAAGAATGTATGGTGTATTTCCTTGGGTTTATTATTACTTCATCACCTTCCACTTTTTATATATCTATGGGATCCTAGGAATAAGAGTGGGAGTTGAGAGATGATTACTTTTTATCCCTAATAATAGGTATTATATCTCCATGGATTAGCTAGGTGTGCTTTCCCATTGGTGAGGTTAATTGAGAGTGGATGAGTTGGATATTAATATTTGATCGAACCAGTAGGTATGCAGATAGATTCCAAAACTGAGTATGTCTAGAGTTTCTTCACTTTATGTATAGGTATATCCCATGGTAACTATTTCACATGTACTCTAATTTCCCTCATTTTTTAATGTTTTTATAAAATCATTTTTACTATTATGCATCTACTAGAAACACTTACTTTAGGACTTGTGATATTTTTTCAATACATATCATCGAAATGTATCTTTATTCTGTGTTTATTCTTATAATAGAGTTTCCAAAAAGTCATTTATTATTTCAAACTATTATTAGAAAAATAAATTAAAATTTTTCTTCAGAATTATTAATATTTCACTTATTTTAGAAAGGTAATATAAATATTATTTTAAAGATATGTATTTTAAACTAGTATGAAATGGTTTTTTTATAGGTAGGGTATAGGAAGTTGGTCTCTTTTAGAATTATTACTGGGAATTTTAATTCTCGTGCCTATACTCTTTATCATATTTAGTTACAATTCCCACCCAATTCTGATTTTCACGTGGATAAAGGGAGGCTATAAGGTTGGAGGTGACCCATGAGTTCACATAGTGGTACATGTGGTAGTTTTTTACTTCTCTTATGCTATTGGTGTTTACTTTATTGTTAAGTTTTTTTATCCTTTTATTTATTTATCTATCATTTACTAGCTAAATCATCCCCAACTGAGTTCTGTCTAATTCCTACACTATTTACTAGATTGTGTGTATAGAGAATGCCCCTTGTTCCATGTCACGACCCAGCTTAGGTGATCAGTTTCGGTATGACCTGAGCTGGTTCGTGATAGGGTGGGTACTCTATCATAAATTACCATATCATGGGTGATATGGATGGTATTGTACCATCTAGATACTAAATAAAAAATACTAATCCCTAATAATGGGCCATTGGTCCACAATTCCTTTTTATCACAAAAATTGTGGTCCTTTGGATGATTTAAAATTGTAATTATCTAGATTTGGAGTGGGTTAACCATTAGAGAGGGGATGTAGCCTATCCTTACTTTCACCATTAGTGCATGGGTTATTTCATTTTATTATATCCTCTAAGGAATTAAATATATTATTATTATTATTATTATTATTATTATTATTATTATCCTCACAATTCAATTGACTTATTTCATTATTGGAGGCCGGAAACACAAAACGCCTTCCTAATTAGGTTATATAAAATCTCTAACCAAACCACTAGGCCTCCCCTTATCAGTTTCTACATATCACTATATATTTTTTATGATTTTTTTTATCATTTCTCACTCGACCACACACACACTCCCCTTTCCCCTCTACCTTTGCTTCGACAACATTTCCATAACTGTTTATCATCAGTATATCACCTAGTCTAGGATCATACTCAGAACATGTCATGTTTATATTCATATATAATGACCCATAATCCCCCATAATCTAATATCCATTCCCCTTAGGTAAACTCCATTTTCATCCTTCATAATGAGTATTATAATATAGCACTACATATGTATTACTACAAAAAAATTAAGAAGCTGGTTATAAAATGGTCTAATTCCAGGTTTTTGGGTTTTAAGAGGGTCATTGGGCCTCCCAATGTTCTAGAATGTCTTCAATATTTGTATTTTTAGGTCAAGACTTATTATTTCATGGAATAAATCCATGGTAAACATTGGTAAAGGCTTCATTGAAATGAGGAAAAGGGTTTTTTTAAACTATTTACATGTTAAAAAGGGAGAGTTACCCTTAACTTACATAGGCATACCCCATTTATTATGAACTTTAAAGATATATATTTTGAAAAAAAATTCTTAGAGGATCACCTCTCAACCCTCAATCTAAAAGGTTAATTCTTTTACACAAGTGGGTAGATTTTGTCTTGTGGACTCTTTTATTACTTAAATGTTTTTATACTCATTTTAGATATATAAACTGAAAAGTGAGTTAATCACTTGGCTATATTCTCAAGTCAAAAAAAATTTATGGTCTAGACTCCTTAATTACTAGAAGATATCCATAGTAGGATGGGAAAAATACATCAATACATTTGATAATGGGTGTGCATATATCAAAAACCTTAAGAATTTCAATCAGTATTTGGTAGATTACTATACTTGGCACATAATTACATCAAATTATAAATCATATGATTTCATTAAAGATAGTATTATTGAATTTATTTATTGGTAAAATCTTCCCTTTATAGTATCATCAGTTTGTCTATCAATTAGATATAATTTTTTAAATATCACATTGAATGTTCATTGGAATCCATCCAAATCATCTAACATGAATTTATAGACTACCCCTTGGATTATCAATCCCATTTTTGAAGTTTTATAGCTCTATCATAATCTAGATTAAATATATATAGCTCCTAATATTACTATTTATGATCATGTGGAGCCTCTTTTTACTCTTAAACATAGGATGTCAATTGACACCTTATGCTTCTAGGATAATGATGTGGTTTTCTAGTGCCCTTTTAATAATAGATCGATTACCCTGAACTTAAACTATAAAAAAATTATGAGTTAAAGGTGAGGATAACACAAAATGGATGAAATTATGAAATATATCCTTCAATTAAATTTTTTAGACAACTCTTTCTCTAGAAGATTTGGCACAATCACCTACCTATGAATGACAGTCTTCAAGAGACGGGGTGGAACCCCCCTTCTTATTGTACTCATTAAAGGAGAACTCATGAAACCAAATGAAACTATTATTTTCCCACCAATTTTTTATGAATATATAAAATAATGGTGAGAATATATTCCATTATAACCAACAGGTGTTTCATTAAGAGGTGCTTATAACAATTGTAAATTTCATTACACTTAAATATGAGCTTTGGGTTGTGATACATGTCGTTAGTTATGCTAATAAATTTGGTTGGGGTAATATCTAAATTTAAATTGATTCACTGTTAGTGATAAATATTCTCAAGGATAAATCACATAGACTTCCTTGATATAACTTAAATAAACGAATAACTTGTCTATCATATTTGGAAATAATCTAATTTGAATCTACTCACATGGAAGCAAACATGGTGTATGACACCCAGTCTAAGCATGCGGTTGAATATGGAATCCCTTTCTGGTACTTCTCTCTTGAGGATTCTTTATATCCATTTCATTTTTCCAATTTTAGGGGTCATTTTTATACTCAGTTATAATTATATTAATTACAACTTTCATTTTAAATTTATTTAATTTTTATGTGAATGGGTGTTTAGCCTATTTCTATGACTATCTTTTATTATGAATATTATTTTTTTTTTTTGTGGTTGTTTTTATTGTTGTTTTTTTGTTAGTGTTGTAGTGGTTACTATTTAGAAATCATATTGGAAACCTTGATTCTAATGGAAATTTATAGGATTCCAATCCAATATTGGTCTTTTCTTTAGATCCTTTCCTAGTTGTGGAACTTATGGTGAGGGTATATCTTTTGGAAATTAATTTCTTGTAAAAATGATTCTAGTATAATACTTTAAAGACTCATGGTGTGTATTTTAATAATTAAGTAGATAATAAAAATATAATATATTCTTTAAATTAATTATAATATGTATAGGGCATCAAATAGGTTACTACTACATACGTAGTTACTAATCAGGGTGCTATTTTCTATCATTTGAAAATTTGTAGGTTCTTGGTTATTATAAGAAACATTTTTCCTATAAAAAGTAATCCATGGAAGAAATATGAACTAGTATGTCTCCTCTATTTCATTTAGTAATTTTTTCACTAGATGTGAATTCTTGTGTGGTGGTATTACTTTAATATTCACTTCCCTTTTGAGGATAAAAAGTATGGGGCATGGGGTTTTGGTTCCATCACTCTTGAAATTGGATTTTTATGCATTCAAGGATGGGATTTCAACCTCAATATGTTTTCTATTTGGAATATTATGGTACATGTCTGGGTCAAAAATCTTGGGTTTTACTATATATTATGGAATCCTCACGTTCAATATGATATTGCTTTTATAATCAGGATATCAAATCAAGATGGATTTGGAGTGTGGAGAGGACCAATGTGGATACCATGTGTCTATTCTTTTCAAAGTATATCATTCTTATGCTATAAATAATGAGGGTTTTTTAATCAACTAATTACGGTGATATTTATTCATATATTGAGTATGATTGTATTCCACCAAAAAATTATAGGTTTCGAGTAATTGGTCATCTTCAAGGATACTATTGTAATTAAAAGTTTTGTTCACACTACGCTATGAAGGAGTATGTCTATGAGAATGGTCCAAGGGAACCAAAGGTAAGGATCGAGAATGAATAAATCAATCTTGTTGTGCCTTTTTTTTCTTAAACTTTATGTGTGGATTTTATGCCTCCTATTTGGATGGGGAGGAGTTGAATACTTGTTCAAAGGATCCACAAGGCACAAAACGGATGAATTATATAAAGAGTATTGGTGTAAATGTGTATATTCTTCCACTTCATGATCATGAAGCTCAGTTTGAGCTAAATATTATAAGGTATAATGTTTTTATTTATTTAAATTCGGTGGTATTTTCTGTTGAATATGGTCTAAAGAATTCAAGGGGTGTGGATTATATATGGGTAGGAGATAGTGTTACTGGTATCCCTATTATATTAGTTTTAGAAACTTCAACTCCCCCCATCTTGGGTAACAAGGGTTCAGAACGTTCTAGAATTTTTGATGATTTTTTTTATTGAAACATGAGGTATGGAACACTTATAATTTTGGGTTAAATGACTATTATAGTTATCTAAAATAGAAAAATAAAACATAGTTATATCATGCTTCTTATATTCCTAAGAAAATAAATGGTTATATATAGTGTAAAAATATTATAGGGACATATGAAAACATTGAATATAGAGTTTTAAATTTCAAGGATTATCATATCAATTCCATTTAAGAGGAGATAGGTGGTGATTCTCTTGAGTATGGTAATATCAATTGTGAGAAAGTTATCCAAGAGGATACTAATTTTATATTATTTCAGGAGAAGATCCTTCTTTATTCATGTGATAGTAAATGGAAAATGAAATAAAAAGTCACCTCTTCCATAAAGATGTATACCAAGATGAGATCTCCTTATATAAGAGTGGATAAGGGTTTGGTGATTTCATAAAAGGTGATAGTTGGATCTCATTTAAATGTGACTCATGGGTAGATTATAAAATCAATTTTGATTCAGGTATGACTTGATAAAGGTAATGAAAATATATTTTCTCAAAGTCTTACTCATTTAAGGGGATAATTAATGGATCAAGAGTGGTTTTAGTGTGGTACATGCAGATATTATGTGAAATAGTAGAAGTTTTCAAGGAATTTTAGAATTTTTAGGATTCTTTGATCTGTAATTTACACTAGTTAAAGTGGTGGATTTGTATCCTATTTCCATATATTATGATGTGAATTCATATTTTGATAATGAAACCCCATAGAAAATAGTCTCATGGAGATGGGGTTGTTATCCTAGAGGTTGGAACTTTAGAGGTTGAAGTTTCTTCAAAAAATGTACATGATATTTAAATTTTTATTCCATTAGTAATCAAAAATTTGGATGACTAATACTTTTTTTGGGTATAAGATTTCATTTATAGTTATTTTCAAGTTATATTTAGTAGGTTTTGATCATACAATATTGGTTTAATTTGGTAGTGGACCTATAAATTGTCAAAACTTATTAGTGGATCATCATAGAGATGGGTCCTCCATGATTTTTCTTGGTGTAATAAATGCTTCGGTGCCTAGATGAAATCAAAACTAAACTTTTGTTGTTTCAATAATGGGGATTGATATTTTTTTAGCAATGTCATTTTCAATAGAATAATTTATTAATTAAATATATTGTGTATGGATAGACTATGTTGTTAATTCATGCATGTAAATGATGGTTCTATTTTTAGATATGGTATTATAAAAATTATGAGGATGATGTATTTCATTTTTTCTCCCAAATATTGTTGGTTATTTTACTTGATAAGCACATGTTCTTAGGGTTAGTGTCTCATCTTCAATCTTTGGTATTTTTTTAAATTCTATAACACTTTATCTTTCATGGGTAATATTTGTCATGTAAATCACCATCCACCTTGTACTCATTTATTTATTTTAATAATAAGAGCATGATAATGGGTTCCTAAGAGTCATGATCAGCTTTTCTTGATTACAACAACTACTAATAATACTAAAATTATTATTATTATTATTATGTATTCTACCCCATGTATAATTGGTACTGGTTACTGCTCTATATATGGAAGGTTAGGGGTTTGACCCTCAATAATAAAATATATCGGGGATATTCTATGGGTACTATAATATGGTACTACAACACTATAGCATGTGGACATTATGGTAAGTATTTTAGTAAGAATGGGTATTAAAAAATGAACTATAGCATCATGGGTATGGTAGTTTTTATTGTAGTATTTTGATACTATATCAATAATACTATTAACTAATATTAGTCTATTGGTCCATAATATTATGTTATAGGGCCTCTACACCACATAAGTGTTGGGTATTCATGCCATTTAACATTGAAATGGTCTCAATGTATAGTTGCTTAACCCTTGTAGAGGGGTATTCCTAGTATATCCTAGGACCTTGGGTGCAATGGTTGTTTCACATTCATAGAACATATAACACATTAAATATACCACCCTTACCATCATAGTCGTCATCATTGTTATCATTATTATCATTAGGAAAGTGTTTATTATTATTTTAACCCCAATGATACATATAATAATATTATTATTATTATTTTTGTTGTTTTTCTTGTTGTTGTGGTGTATCTTGTACTAAGTGGTTCAGGATGGCGTTGCACATCCATGATTTCATGGTTTCAACACTCAATGACCCACAATTTGGGGGAATTTTATTATGTTATTGTAGAAAATATTGTAATGGGGGTATTATAATAGATGCTATTATAGTAGGATTATTTTAGTATTAATATCAAATTAAGGGACCATTGGTCAAATATATAGGAAACTTTGGGGAAAGATAAAGGGACCTTCGAGCCATCAAAATGTTGGGACTTCAGGGTTGAAAAATTAAAGTGGTATAGCTATGGACTGGGTGAATCCTTGGAGGGGGTTTGTTATGTACTTACTGGCCCATGGGTGTGTTATTTGTTTCCAATATTTTTTACCTTTAGGGAATTAATAAATTTTTCCATTGTTGTTGTCATTTAAAAATATTCTACTACAATTGTAGGCTAGAAACCCAAACATTCATCCTAATAGGGTAATCAAATATATTTAACCAAACCACTAGGCCTCCCCTTCTCAGCCTCTCCCTCTCACTACTAGTCTCCTATGATTCTCATTGACATCCCTTGATTTCTAGAACATGCACTCTCTCCGTCCCCCTCCCCCACTCTCTCGAATCAAAAAACATTATTATGCCATTTTCCCATTGGTCTGGCTCCTAGTCCAGCATCGTATTTCACTAGTTTGCCTCCCTGATCTCAGTCATAATGACACATACTCCTAAATCTAAGATCCATTTCCCTTAGCACGAAAAAATTTTATTCCTTAGTCTAATTTTTTTATCTCATGTTGGGTTTCTAATGCCTTAACTCATAACTACCACACCCAACACCGCCACCTTTCTAAGGTATAAACTCTACATGAACAAACTATATAAACCCCATAAAGTCCAATCACATCACTACCAAATGGGGTCAGGAAACCTCTATTTTTCACACCTCCCCAAACCCTAGTTAGTTCATCTCCTCAGACTTAAAACAAACTCTCACCCAATATTTCCCTCCATAACTCAAAGATTTTTTATCGACCATATCCTGGTTAAACCATTATTTTTCTTCCTTTCTTATGCCTATAATGATCATACATTGTCATCTCACCTCCTCCCATTTTAATTTCCCCATCCCCTATCTCAATTCACTATGGATAGAACCCACTATAAGAGCTCATGAATTCTAGACAACTTGATCCTAAGTGGTAGGTACACTAACCTTAAGCCTTTAAGGTGGTTAAAAATAACCTCATGGGTGGTTTAAATAATGGATGGTTATGTTTGTTCAATGACCACCGATATTTTTTATGTTTATATCTTTCTATTTCAAGAGAGTTGTGTAAATTTCAATTTATTTATTCATCCATGAATATGAACAATTAAAATATTAAAAAAAATCCTTACATCCATATTTCATTGACTATTTTAAACCATTAATTAATAATTTTACCTCTAATAATTAAAATATTGGAACAATACTGACTATGTATCTAATATCACATCAAAGGTAATATAATTTTCACCATATCATCCAATTGTCTCTTCTCCTCAAGAATGATGTCATACTTGAGAAGGATGATCCAAAACACCTATGTGTAGTACAACACCAAAGACTATCATGGGTCATTCCAAAAGATAAGTGTCTAATTATGGAATCATTAAATAAAATTCTGTGTATTAATAAATACAAAGATAATGGTTTTGTAAAGTGATCTACAGTTTGATAGATATTTAAATAAACCATCATACCCTAATTAATTAATTAATTACTCAAAAAATACATGGAGATACTTTTTCCTCCAAATCGTAGATTGTATGAACACTAAGGCATATTCAAAATTCTAAATTAAATTTTGTGGTTATAAAAAATTTCTAGAATCAAAATCCATGAAAATATCTATATTCATTAAAATTTTAATAATCACTCAAATGAATTTTAAAATAACTAATTATTTTATTAAATTAATCATAGTACAAAACTCTTTCAATTCATGTTAAACTATAATTATAAGGTAAATAACAAATTCAAAGTTAAAAAAACATAATAAATTGTTTTTGGGACATTAACGTGGTTATAATGGAATTTTTTCTCTTTAGGTGAGAAATTACTTAAATAAATTTAAATTTTTTAAACTTAAAAAATAAAATATTTATAAGTTTACTTTATCACTGAGTAATATCCTAAAATGTGACTAATTAAAACTACATGTCACCATCTATGATACTTGGATATAGAG
Source organism: Viscum album (assembly GCA_963277665.1). Classification (NCBI taxonomy): domain Eukaryota; kingdom Viridiplantae; phylum Streptophyta; class Magnoliopsida; order Santalales; family Viscaceae; genus Viscum; species Viscum album. The sequence goes on along the minus strand of OY728127.1, from coordinate 65,096,718 downwards.
TATTGTGACTAGGAGTTTTGAGCTATCATTTTTATAATATTCCATATTTAATAACTAGATATAAATCCTAAAATTATTTTAACATCGACACTTTAGTGCCTCTATCCCTTTTAAAATACTCATAAACTATAAAACGTGATTGTTAAAAAAGAAATGAATTATTTTAAATCCATGAACAAACTATATTTGTAGATGAAATTAGAGGTCATTTAATAAACATGTATTATAGAGAATTCATATATGGTTCTTGCCTAACCATTTCAAGTAGTGTCCTAAGAGCGTTGACATATATCTTTTGGATGAGGCTGAATAATCAAGAAATTTTCTTGATTGATGAATCATGGGGATAGTAAAATATATGGTGAGGCAATCTGGTAATCATTGAACACTCGGAATGACACATAGATAAATCAATGATCTCCTAATACATTAAGAATAAAAACTTATTCTATGAATATTTCAAGGATTATTCTATGAAATCATAAAATTTGGGGTATTTACCATTATTAATGGATAATTTTAGATAAATTAATATTGTTTTATATTTTAATTCCAAATCTATTAGATTATTTATTTCCCTAACCCTAGTTACCTAGAGTCAGTGCATTATTACATAACATTTTCATGATCACAGGGGATCAAATCCCAAAAGACCGGTCAGTTTAGTAGCCTTGGAAGTACTAGATACATACATAAGTTTTACATTACATTATGAAATGAAAAACAGAAAGATTGTGTCTCCTTTTAACACATTAATGTCCCTTAGACTATTCCTATAGGTCATTCATAATATACTTTTTCACATCCTGGGAAAAATAAAACATAGAAAGGGGTGAGCTCAGATGCTTAGTAAGGATAACAATATAGCAGAAACTATCATAAATAAGGATAAACATTTAAGGAAATGTATAAGACTAAAACATAAACCTTTTAAACTTAAAATTCATCATAATATGGAAAATATAAATCAAATAATGCCATTTACTTATTTACATGGATATTCTACTAGTCTAATAATCACATGTAATATCAATAGCTAATTTCATAATGATGGAATGCATAATTTCAGACACCATAACCACATATTCATGGCCTAGTACCAAGACAACATATAATATTTTATTAAGACCTTGTTCCAAGTCACTAGTTTGTCTCATGAGACCTACCAATGCATCGAGAAGCTATAGCAGGCTCCACCCGTCACTTACTAAGTCCAATACATTCCTCATATGAAAAGGTTTAAACATAACATAAACATTCATATTAAAAATAGAATATGAAATGTTAACCAATTAACCATAAACATAAATGGTATAAAAATAACACATCCACAATGAAACATATCACAAAACCTTCAATACAATATGGAAGATTTTATCATAATAAATCAACTTCAAACAAGTATAAAATTCATCAAAGGATGTTGACATAGATAAAATAAAAACTATTTCAAAAGAAATATATATCTCTATTTTGAAATCATTTAAAAGTCACCTAATTATAAAAGAATACATTTATTTTGAAAATATTCTTATAATATTATAAGGGAAGTTTTTAAGGTGTTATAATGGAAGAAAATAGTTGCACCCACCGTATAAGTTAAAAAAATTCTTACCTTAATTTTTCAAAAAGGTCCTAAAGTTCCTTGTTTGGAAAACAATAGAAAGATTACATTCAAAAAAATTATAAAAAGTAAAAAAAGGGTATAAATGACTTTAACCCATATTCTAGTAATTAGTAAAAAAACTTTTGAAATACATTTTTAAGAAAAACATATGTGGATGATAAAGAGGTCCCAGTAGGTATTCACATATAAACAACCTCAGATAATAGAGATTGTAAAATTGACTCTTACCTTTGATGTTTCCTTAGTAGAGGATAAATTAACCTCATGTATAATAATTAAATCATTTTTATTAAATTATACAAGAACTACATACATAAATGTGATATCATATATTATCTTCTAATATTTCTTTGTTAATAATATTTCAGTAGTATCATTGTTTTGGGTGTTAACTGATTTGTTTTCCTTTATATGTTTTGTTACGTAATTCATGTTTGTTATAGATAGGATGTATTTCATTCATATCCAGAATGATATTATGTTTTTAATATTATTTTTAATCACAAAATGAAAATTATTCTTGAATGGTTATGATGGGGAATGAATCTCATCACGTTCGTGGAGACGGTAATCCGTACGTACGCACGAGTGACAATACAAATCTATTAATGGTGAAATCGAATGTAATTGGAAGTTATATCATATATAAATAATAATTAAAATGTTATATTTATTATTTACATCAATTATACTCATTATTATACCCATACAAATAATGAAGTGTTGAATAACAAACTACACCACGACGTGGAGATGGTAAGTCGTACGTACGCACGTATGGTGACTTCATTCATAGGATGGTTAGAATAATGAATATGGTTATACCATATTTATAATAACATAATAGTATATATAAGTTATTGGATTTATTATTTTGGTATGGAAACAACAAAGAAAGAGGAAGTGGAAGAAGAAAAGAAGTTTGAAAGGGGTGATGAAATAATTATCTCTTCTTCGGGTTCTTCCTTTTGATTTGATCAAAAGGGATCCTTAGGTTGGATTTCTGATCAACGTAATGCCTCTAGGTTTAATTGAGGGTAGTTGAGAAGATATTTTAGTTGGGTTTGGTTGAGCCAAATGGCTTTGGAGGTGTGATTTTGAGAGAAGTGGAAGTACCCTTTTATAAGATAGGTGAGGGTCACTTTAGGAAAAGCTTGAAATATTATTTTATTATAAAATAATTTTCAGTTTATAATGAATAAAATAGGATTTATTTCGAGGATAAGGTGGGTATGGGTCGCAATACTCTTAGAAAATAGGTTTTAGACAAGTATAGGTCACCATATTAACCTTATCTTTTAGATTTAACTCTTGGTTAAATAGTTTAACATTTACCATGTATCCCTGTATTTTTATATTATATAGTTAATAATCTTACTATAAAATTCCATGAAAACATTAAGTGGTTTATTAATGACATATCTAACATTATATAATTCCTTTTTCAGAATATTATATTTTTAGGAATATTATATCATTTAATAATATAGTATTTGTTTTAAAAACTAATTTATATCAATTTTAACACTATTTAGTATTTAGTTTTTGTGAAAGTCATAACGACTTGATTACTTCAAGAAAAATATATTTAATCAATCCTAAAACTTCATATTCACCTAGAAAATTAGTTTATGGAATTAAAAGTTTCAATTTACATTTATTTTAATATTTATAACATCAATTATTTTAATCTTTCATTAATAAGGTAATTACTGCATTATCATTGTGTCACAAATAAATTTAAGTATATAACGTCTAAAAATTATAAATAAAATTCCATGATGTAGGAAATATTTTTATATTTATAATTTATATTTATAGTCGAATTTATATTATGTGTATATGTATATTAAAAAAAATTAGTTATTAAATTTTAATTTAACACTTTTTACTCTTCTTTAAATAAAACATAATAAATGTCCAAATCTAACCCAAATGAATCAACAAAATCTTATTTTTGTCCAAAGGTTGATTTTGGTCGAAAATAACTTATCCAATAGAATTAGTACATGTTTTTGGGTAATTATAATATCATTTTTACATTTAATTACCCTATTTACTTTTAATCGTGATAAATAAAATTTAAAAGTTACTATTCACCAAAAATTATTTTCATCCTATTAAAGTACATTTTACGTACTGATTTGAACCATGTCTCTTAGATTTTAAATTCAATTCACAGAAGCGGTAAAATTACATTTTATGCAAATTTGCAAATGTGTGCAGAAGGTCGGTAAAAGACGTTAAAAAATTCAATGAAATATTATATATCTAATCTTATTATAAAATGACTCCAATAAATTAAATTGTATTAATATAGGTATTATGTATCTATTTTTAATTTAAAATAAATTTAAATTTAAAAACCATTATTTAAATAAAAATTTGGTTTTAAATAATAACGTAGTGTTTTTTACTTTTCATCAAAAATTGAATATTTTCAGAAAAATACCAAAAAATCACCCAAAGAAAGTTTTGATATTCTAAATTCCAAAATGTTGTCTATTTTACCAAATTCTAAACATATAAGTTTCATTAATTAATCTAAAATTAATTCTCATTGTCAAAACTAGAAAGCGAGTTTTTGAGAAGTAAAATCTATCAAAAGTTTGATATGTGTCTATGTCTAATTTAAATGTAAAATTACTTTAAATGACCTAAATTATATTAAATTATAAAAAAAATATAATGGTACATTAAAACCACTCAAATTTATAATTTAACACTATAAATTATTTCGATTAAAAAGTTTTTTTTAATTAAAATTTAGCATTTTTCACTATTCATCAAAATATAAAAGTTATCAGAAAAGTACTAAAAATTTAACCAAACTAAATTTTTATTTTCTGTTTCTAAAGAAGAATTTTATTTTTTAAAATTTAATATATAAAAGTTTCAAATATTTTATTTAAAAGGGTTCTCCATTAAAAGGTGGTAAAATTGCATTTTTTGAAAGACACTTCTTTTATCAGAAAAATTGAATTTGTCTGTATATTATGTCTAAGAAACAAAAAATAAGAATGTTAAAATTATATAGGATATATTTAAAATTAAAAATGTGGTTAATACTATTCATAACCTCTTTTTAAATGTCTAGTTTGATAGGTCGTGATGTGCTTGAACTCGGTGTTGTGTGTGGTTCAAGCTATTGATTTACTTTAAAGAGATAACATACTATGAAATCCTAGGGTGTTACATTCTCCCCTCATTCAATAAATTTTTTCCTCACAATTTTAAATTTTTCTTCTAAAATAAAAGGCTGAAAATAGAAAATACCTTTGTGGATAACCCAGATCACAAATAGTGTTACAAAAATTTAGTCTTAATTAGAGGGAAATGGAAATGAAAAATTCACCATCAAATTAGGGTTTTGAATAAGTGAACATTTGTGGAAATTATAGACACATAATTAGAGGAAAAATATAAATATTTATAGAGATTAATTGAGGTCATCAATCACAAAAAAGTGAACAATAAATGGAAAATTGAGGGCCTCAAAGCTATAAAAATATCATCAGTTTAACAAAACCTAAGGTATTTGGATTACACATTTTTTATTTTGAGATCATTTCCCTAATTTTTAAGAATTAATTTCTTCATAGAATAATAAAAAAATAATACTTGACAAGTAAATTTCCATCCATTAACTAATTTCTACAACAAACTCATCTTTCTCTCGAAAGGATAATAGAATTCAAAAATATTCTATTAAACCTAATCGTATAGGGTCTCAAAAAAAATTATAATTCATTTTTCATACCATTTTAAAGAAAATATATTATACAAATCAAGACATCACTAGGCCAGTTGTAGGTGATGCACCATTTTCGCCCTTCGGTTACGGGTTCAAGTCTCACGGCCTTAACGAACGTAATGGGTTGTCGCCCGACCTTTGGGTTTTCCTTTTTATAAAAAAAAATCCAAAAATAATCTTAAGAAATATTTTAACCTTAAACCATAGTATCCAATGTCCAACGTAATACATTCTAATCTTTGTACTCTTCCAAAATACTTGTGTCCAAACTCATAGTCCAAAAAATTATAAGGAAGGTCAACATAATATAATGAAGATCTCTTTTTTCACATAATAACATGTGATTACATTTATCATGTATTATCATAAAACATGGTAACACCCTAAATTACTATAAAAAACTTATAGATTACGATCATTCTCCCTTATTCCTTATAGAATACTAGATATATTCCTTATATCCAAAAATTTTGAATACTCCAACAATGATGGAATAAACAAACCATTAATTAGTTCCAAGGTAGTAAAGAATATCCAATATAATTTATCCAAATCAACCATATCTTATTCAAAAATCACTACCTCAGTATCCGGACCATATTAAGGTTTATATTTCCCTCAACCATGTATTTTCCTAAAAATTTAACTTGCTATTGAATCACTTTTCTTAGTACCATATAATCACAAATCCTCAATGAAATAGTATTGTAGAACAATCCTTATTTATTTCCATAATTTATATAACCAGTACATAATTAATAAAACACTCAAATGACATAATTCTTTAATAACAACATAAAAACACTAATAATTCCTCTTTATCTATGGTAGTATCATAACTTGATTATTATCCAATAGAAACATTTGGGGTATACTATGATGATTGGGACATTGATTCACATAGTGACCCAACTCCTTTTAGATGAAGCATTATACATTTGAAAAAAAAATCTTACCCTTACAATCACAAAATTGGTTTCCTTTTTCTCCACACTTATAAAAAACTCTCATTCCATTCAAGAATTTACCAAGATGATTCTTTCCATAATTATCACATGTGGGAAAATCCTTCTTTCCCTTCTTCCCTTTATCCATCTTTTTGTATGTCATCCTCTTCTTCTCTTGTTTCCCTTCAAAGCCATAGGACTCAGAGAATTCATTACTTATCTTATTAACACATGATACTATTTCTTCATATGATGAGAATACATGGGAAACTATTTCCCTTCTAAATGTTGGCTTAAGACCAAGAAAGATATGATCTTTTTTACTATTTGGATCATGTATAGTGTTGGAGTTCCCATTCCTTCTATTAGGAGCCATTTCTAAATGATGACATACACTAGGTTAGATCATATCATATTGTATAATCCAAAAACTAGAAAAATTATAAACATTAATTGAATATTTTCACACATTTAGTATCATAATCATAAATATGGTTTCTTTGATGCCATATTTACTCATAAATCCTTCATAATGGTTCTTAAATAAAATGTGAATTATCCTAACCATATCCCCCGGGAGGGTCATAACCAAGAGTGCAGTAAGGCACGTTGTCTTGTACCAAGATAACATAGGGTAATCCCAAAACTCATTATCGGAGTTTTCACTCCTAGGTATATATGTTCTAGAGCTTCCTCTACTCTCTCATATCTAGACAGGGATGTATTTTCTTCGAAAACCAAAATAATATTTACACTACCAAAATTTTTGTTTCTTCTTCAATACTAACCCTCAAAGTCTATCTTAGGGTAATGTTCTTTAATCAGAATTTTTCTTAATCTAGTATCTAAGGATTGTACTAAAAATCCTCTTATACTAACTATAACACCCCAAACCTAGTCACCCAGAGTTGGTGCATTATTACATAACATTGGCATGAGCACAAGGGATCAAATCTCGAAAGACCGATCAGTTTAGTAGCCTTGGAAGTACTAGATACATACATAAGTTTTATATTACATTATGAAACTAAAAACAACAAAAATTGTGTCTTCTTTGAACACATTAATGTCCCTTAGACTATCCCTGTAAGTTATTCATAATACAATTCTTTTCATCCTGGGAAAAATAAAACATAGAAAGGGGGGAGCTCAGATGCTCAATAAGGATAACAATATAGCGGAAAATGTCATAAATAAGCATAAACATTTAAGGCAATGTATAAGACTAAAACATAAGCCTTTTAAACTTAAACTTCATCATAATATGGAAAATATAAATCAAATAATTCCATTTACATATTTACATGGATATTCTACTAGTTGAATAATCACATGTAATATCAATAGCTAATTTCATAATAATGTAATGCATAATGTCAGACATCATAACCACATAATAAAGGCCTCATGCCAAGACTACAAATAAGATTTTGTCAAGGACTTGTGCCAAGACACTAATTCTTCTCATGAGACTTACCGATGCATCGAGGAGCTAAATCAGTCTCCACCCTTCACTTACTAAGTCCAATGCATTCCTCATATGAAAATGTTGAAACATAACAAAAACATTCATATTAAAACTAGCATACGAAATGTTAATAATCTAACCATAAACCATGAATACTATAAAAATAACACATCCACAATCAAACATATCACAAAACCTTTAATACAATATGGAAGATTATATCATAATAAATCAACTTCAAACAAGTGTAAAATCCAACAAAGGATGTTCACATAGATGAAATCAAAACTATTTGAAGGAAATATATATATCTATTTTGATATCATTTAAAAGTCACAAAATTATAAAATAAAAATTTTATTTTGAAAATATTCTTATAAGCTTGTAAGGAAATCTTATAAGGTGTTATAATGGTGGAAAATAGTTGCACCCCCTATATAAGTTAAAAAACATTCTTACCTTAATTTGTCGAAAATGACATAAAGTACCTTGTTTGGAAAATAACCGAAAGATTCTTTTCAAAACATTTTATTAAAATTAAAACAAGGGTATAAATGAATTTAACCCATAGTCTATTAGATATTAAAAAAAAATTTGAAATACATTTTTAAGAAACATGAATGTGATTGATAAATAGGTCTCAGTAGGTACTCACATATAAACAACCTCAGATAATAAAGAGATTGTTAAATTAACCATTACCTTGTAATTTTCCTTATTTGGGGTATGTTAACCTCCTATAAACTAGTTAAATAATTGTTAATAAATTATAAAAGAACAAAATACATAAATATGATATCATATATGATCTTTTAATATTGATGGGTTAATAATACTTCAATAGTATCATTATTTCCGGTGTTAACTGATTCGTTTTCCATGATATATTTTGTTACGTAAGTCATGTTTGTTATGGATAAGATGTATTTGATTCAAATACGGAATGATATTAAGTTCTTAAAAATTATTTTTAATCATAAAATGAAAATTATTCTTGAATGGTTACGATGGGGAATTAATCTCATCATGTTCGTGGAGACGGTAATCCGTACGTACGCACGAGTGACAATACCATTATATTGATTGTGAAATCGTATGTAATTGGATGATATATCATATATATAAAGAATCAATAACATTTTATATTTATTATTTACATAAATTATACTCATTATTATACTCATCCAAATAGTAAAGTGTTGAATAACAAATTACACCATGACGTGGAAACGGTATGCCGTATGTACGCACGTATGGTGAATTTGTCAATCATAGAATGGATAGAATAAAGAATATGGTTGTACCATATTTATAATAACATAAAAGTCTGTAGAAGATATTGAAGTAATTATTTTGGTATGTAAACAACAAAGAAAGAGGAATTGGAAGAAGAAAAGAAGTTTGAAAGGGGTGATGAAATAATTATCTCTTCTTTGGGTTCTTCTTTTTGATTTGATCAAAAGGGCTCCTTAGGTTAGATTTCTGATCACAGTAAGGCCTCTATGTTGAATTTAGGGTAGTTGAGAAGATATTTTAGCAGGTTTTGGTCGATCCAAATGTCTTTAGAGGTGTGATTTTGAGAGAAGGGTAAGTACCCTTTTATAAGATAGGTGAGGGTCACTTTAGGAAAAGCTTGAAATATTATTTTATTATAAAATCTTTTTCGGTTTATAATGTCTCTAAAAGGATTTATTTCAAGGATAATATGGGTATGGGTCGAAATCTTCTCAACCAATAGGTTTTAGAAAATTTTTGGTCACCATATTAACCTTATCGTTAAGATTTAACTCTTGGTTAAATAGTTTAACATTTACCATGTATCCTTGTATTTTTATATTATATGGTTAATAAATGTTTTTTAAAATGCCAAGAAAACCTAAAGTGGTTTATTAATGACGTGTATAACATTATATAAGTCCTTTGGATTAATATTAGATTTTTAAGAATACTATATCATTTAATAATATAATATTTGTTTTGAAAACTCATTTATGTCAATTTTAACACTATTTAGAATTTGGTTTTTTTTTTGAAAGTCATAAAAACATGGTTACTTTAAAAAAAATACGTTAAATTTACCCTAAAATGTTATATTCACCTAGAAAATTCATGGATGGCATCAAAAGTTTCAATTTACATTTATTTTAATATTTATAACATCAATTATTTTAATATTTCACTAATAAGGTAATTACTGCATCGTCTTTTTGTCATAAATAAATTTTATTATTTAATTTATAAAAATTATAAATAAAATACCATGATGTATTAAATCTTATTTTATTTCTAATGAATATTTATAGTTTAATTTATCTTATATGTAACCCTATATTAAAAATTATTTAGTTACTAAACTTTGAATTCGATACTTTAAACTCTTCTTTAAATAGAATATAATAAATGTCCTAATATGACCCAAATGGAACAAAATAATCTAATTTTTTACCTAAGGTTTATTTTTTTTTGAAAAACACTTATCTAATAGAATTAGGACATGTGTTAGGGTAATTATAATATCATATTTACCTTTAATTACCCTATTTACTTTTGAGCGTGGTAAATAAAATTTAAAAGTTAATATTCACCAAAAATTATTTTCATCCTATTGAACCACATTTTACTTACAGATGTCAATTATGGCTCTCTAATTTTTTAAATTCAATTCATAGAAGCGGTAAAATTAAGTTTTATGAGAATTTTCAAATGTGCCTAGAAGGTGGGTAAAAGACGTTAAAAATTCTATAAAATTTTATATATCTAATCTTACAATAAAATGACTCCAATTAATTACATTGAATTAATATAGGTATTATTTATCTATTTTGATTTTAAAATAAATATAAATTTAAAAATAATTATTTAAATAAAAAATTGGTTCTATACAATAACACATTGTTTTTCAATATTCATCAAAAATTGAATGTTTTCATAAAAATACCAAAAATTCACCCAATGATAATTTTGATATTCCAAATTTAAAAATGATTTATATTTTACAAAATTCAAAAAATATAAGTTTCATTAATTAATCTAAAATTAATTCTCATTTTCAAAAACCAGAAGTGGGTTTTGGAGAAATAAAAACTATCAAAAGATTGATATGTGTTTATGTCAAATTTAAATGTAAAATTACATCCAATGAAGTTCATTATATTAAATGATAAAAATATAATCTAATTATACTTTAAAACTGCTCAAATTTATAATTTAACACTATAAATTATTTCGATTAAAAAAGTTGTTTTTAATTAAAATTAAGTATTTTTCACTATTTATCAAAATATGAAAGTTATCAGAAAAGTACCAAAAATTTAACCAAACTAACTTTTTACATCTGATTTCTAAATAAGAATTTTATTTTGTCAAATTTAATATATAAAAGTGTCAAATATTGGATTTAAACAGGGTTCGCCATTAAAAGGCAGTAAAATTGCATTTTTTGAAGGACACTTATTTTATCTAAAATATTGAATTTGTTTATAAATTATGTCTAAGAAACAAAAAAGATGAATGTTAAAATTATATAGGATCTGTATAAAATTAAAAATGTGGTTAATAATATTCACAACCTCTTTTTAAATTCCTAGTTTGATAGGTCTGGATGCTCTTGAACTCGGTGTTACGTGTAGCGCAAGCTATTGAATTACTTTAAAGAGATAATATACTATGAAATCCTGGGGTGTTACAAATTTTCATAATGCATTTATTTTAAATCTACTAATTGAAGTATAAAAAACCTTTGTGGTTAATCTGGTGGGGTACAACTGATTTCTATTCCCAATTCATTGTATCCCATTATACTTCTGTACATTATAGATGAAATATGTTTTCAAATTTTTGAATAAAATATAGAGAGGTGATTTTTTGTTTATTACACCTTAATTAATTTTAACTTAAATTTCCTAAACTTATTACATATATAAAAGAAATTTATAAGTTAAGTTGTGAAGTTTCATGTGATTTTTTTCACGAGTATTTTAAATTATACCTTCAATTTTCATTACTTGAAGTTTGCTTATCTAGATTTAGAGTCATTTGAGTAATGAAATCCATGGTATTATTGAAACCCTTGGTGATGTATAGGTGGTCATACCATTTCACATAGGAAGAAAATATTAATTCACAATGACCAGATTCTATTGGAACTCAAACATAAAATCAATGCAAGGTGGGTGATCTGAAATTATATGTTCACTCAATAAACAAGAGTAAAAGTTAGTGATAATTATTTTATGGGTTTTGATATAATATAATAGGGGGTATATTATATATTAACTAGTAATTTATCTCATTAATCATTTATTATTATTTTATTAGCTTACTATCTATATTTATACAAACCAAATATGAACACAAATCATTCCCACTATTTTTACACTTTAAATAAAATAAAATAAAGTGACATAACAAATAAAAATGAGTGTGGGTATCCACCTTGGGATAAATCCCATTATCTCACCTATATTTTATTCTCTAGGTTTTAAATATTATTTTTGATGAACCCATGATATCCTTGAATAAAATAATTGGTATTTTTGTTGGGGTTTCTTAGTTATATATTCATTTTTCATTTTTTTCTTTTTTTATTTATTTTTCTTTTTCATTTAATTTCATATTTGGAATGAATTTCATACATTACCAAAACACATAATTACTAGCTTCTTAAACTTAATCCTAATATTGAGAATAAATTATTATACATAATAAGGCACTTGATAACTATAGATAATGTAAAAAAATCTATGAATTTTTTATTCTCTGGTTTTAGTGAAGCACATAGGAGAGACAATTTTTCACCCAATATTTAAAATGTGGTTGATAAAAATTAGAATTATTATCAAACATGGAGAAATATTTGTGCACAAAACTCAATCTATCCATATAATAAAATCCATTGTCATTATTTATAATAAAATATATAACTTAATCATGATTTAATACATCTATTGTATATATGACATATATTTGCATGTGAGGGCCCCAATAAACACTTAATAGCATTAATAACTGTGTGTATGGTGCAGAATACAAGAGGAATATCTAAGGACTATGTAATGTAGAGTGAATATCAATTTAAATTATAGGGTTCTACAAAGGAGTAGTTCTATAAACTATAACCTGGTGATGCTACCAACTGGGATGATATTCACTGAATATTTCATCATAAGTTTATTACAACCTAATGAAATAGTGGAATTAGAAAATAAAAATATTAAATTATACAAGTTAATTGTGTAACATTATTTGAATACTGGGTGTGTCTGAAAAATATTTGCGCATGATACCCTTACCAAAAAATATTGTAAAATCACTCCTTTGTGTATTTTAATCATGGACTAATAGGAACTGATGGAAAATATTTTACATGCATAAACAGGAGGTCCATTAGCTGAAAAATAATTATTTTATGCCAATGTACTAATTGATCATATTTCTCAAAGCTCCCAGTCATTTGGAATAAGAGGAACTATGGAAAAATATGTAAATTAGAAAAAAACTACTGACACTCTTTTTCTTGAAACTAAAATTGATGAATTAACCAGAATTTTAAGACAAATGGATTTGAATACACTAAAAACCCAATAAACCCTTCTCTGATTTGTTGAGTATACTCTTCCTTGGATATCTACACTTATTTCTTCCCTCAACTATAATAAATGGAAATTTATATCATGGTCCTCTATAAAAAACTATATCATCATAAAATGTGAAGTGGTCATTGTATATATTGTATTTTTTTACAATTAGTTTTATTGAATTAGTGTAGATAAATTATAAATATGTTAATGAGGATATGATGATTCTTGGAATATTTTTATAGATACAGCCTCAAAATTATATCTTACTATTGGAGGTAAAATGTTCTTAAAGTAATTGATATGTGATAATTATGATCACACTATACTCTATATTATTTGTGTGATGTTTTTTATTTATGCAAGATGTAAAAATTAAAATTAAATTTTATTTTATTGTTTATTATTCATAGAGATAAATGGTGAGAATACATATACCTGATGAGGAATTGTGTGGTTTGAAATATTTTTGGCTAAGTATTTTTTGAGGGTTGGATAAAAATTTGGGTCATCCTTAAGCTGTCCATCCAACAAGCATAGCACAAAAGGGCTTGACCAAACTCAAAGGCAACCAACATAGTGGGCTATATAGGATTAGAGTGAGTTCCATTATTCTAAAAGTCCATGTGTGAAGTATTTTGTATATGGGTCAGTGCATAAGGGGTGAGTGTACTTAGCCTTAGAGATGTGGATCAGAATGGGTGGAAACTAGAGATCACTAACTCTATATTCTCTTCATCGATTAAAATTAGTTGTGGCTTGAGTAATTAATAGGATTTATTCTATATCTAATTCTAATGTGCGAATATTACTTATAACACTTTCTCTTCATAGCAGGTGATATTTAAAAATAGGCGTGTAACTTAAATAAAAATAATGACATTTAAGTCATCATACTAATCGTGAAGTTGGGTTTTCACACTAAACATTTAATCTCATAATCTTCATCCTTGCTATATGTGAGTTCAAGAAAATATTTCTCATTGAAAATTCAACAAAAAATATTGGACCATGTAGTTTTTACGAGATGGAATTTAGGAAGTTACCATACAGTCATACAAAAAATAAGTCTATGAAGTTCCGAGATAAATAAATAATTAAGGGAGTATAAATATAATGTGATATCTATGAGTTTAGTATTTTCAACACCCGGATATTTTATTATATATTTCCCCTTAAATTAATTTGATTTATTTGATATTTTTCTTTATACGCAACAACAGGTTTAAATAAACCCTGATATAAATATTATTATTTAAACTTGATAATTATAACATGTCCATTAAAATTGGTGGTATGAATAGGAATAAAATGTAAATGGTTTGATAAATAAGTACTCAATTTTTAGTAAAATCAATTTATGATTTAAAAATACATTTTCTTCAAAAATAGTTTTCAGATATTTTTTTGAAAAAATATTATCATTAATTTCTTGAAATTTTATAGATTTTATTGGATAAAAAATATATCATTTATAAAATCATCATATTGAAATTAGGTTAACGTGATATTTTTATATTTTTCTTAAATTATTGATTTTATAGTTAATAGTGATAAATACTAATTTGTATCCAAAATCGTCTTTTTTTAAGAATTTAAAAGATAAAAAAAATTAAAATGGTTTTAGTATAATATTATTTTATTTATAATATAAAAAAACACATTAAGTTCATTAAAATAAAATTTATGATTTATTTTTCTATAAAAACTTTTTATACCTAAGAAGTGATTTTTTCTGGAAAACTATTTTTCATCACATTTTTGTTGGTTTAATTTTAAATTAAATTATTCCACTTCTATGAATATAATTTAATTAAATGGATTCCATATTTTGAATAAAAATAATTAACATAATTCAATATGGTTAACTTAATTTTTTTCTTTATGAATAGTAACCATAGTAAATATTTTTCATCTCAGTGAAAGAGGTGAAATCAAGTTAAAACCATGGATTAAAGATTTTAAATCTCTATTAAACTTATCATTAACCTATTATATAGGTTTTTTTCGACCAAATATATGTTTAAGGGTGTAAGTTAAGTATTTTAAAACAATATTTTTAATTGTTTAACACTATCTTTACTTTTGTGAAGATAAGTTGTATTTTATTCAAATTAAAAATTATTTTTCGGTTATTATATTTAATGGCATGTTTGGGAGATTCCATTCATCTCTAGATTAATCTAGTAGTATAAAAACCTTCTTTTGTTTTTTATTTAACCATACAAATTCTTATAAACTAGTTTATTACATTATTTAAAGGTGAAATTATTTTTACTCTTAAACACTAGTAGAAATGGGATCTATACAAGAGAAATTATACCAAAGGTATTGGAAAATAGTTGTTATAGGTCCCCCTATACCAAAGGATCAGAATCACCATTAGTATACCTATTTATAGGAAAGATATACAAATGGTTTCCTTAAAATGTTGGTTTAAGTAAGTATATACCAACATTTTTTTAAACCATTAGTTTAGAGAAAGGATATACCAATGGTTTCTAAAATAGTTTGTATAGCCTTATACACATTCCATAGTCGTATAGCCTCCCCTTTTCCCATAACACTACCATCTAGATTAAACCCTAAGAATAGACCTCCCTTTTCTTTCCTAACCCTAGTGATATATCCTTAGTTTGTGTTTTGATTTAGTTCTTCTTGTAGATCAAATTGGTGAATTCCATATATGTCATCTCTTTTACTAAGAACCATTTTAATTTTTTTTATAGGTAAAAAACACTAAAAAATATTATTTTATATAAAATTTCAATATTATTCATTGGAAGAGGGTAAGTTTTGATTATATTTTTTATTATATTTCATAATAAATCTAATTTAATGTGGTTTATTTTTTAAATTCAATTATGTGCTATATCTTTATAAATCTAATATAATCCCATTATTATGTATGATAAATGAGGTAAATCAATAATTACTTATAATAGTACTTTGTTTCTTTTATGAATATATTATGGGTCTATGAAAATAATCATTTCAATGCTTTATTTGAATAATTGAAAGTATTCCTTTTATATCTAAAACATGTTTGGATTTAAAACACAATATATGGTTTGAATATATTGATTGGTATTATTTACAAAAAAGTTAAAATATAGAAGGACTTTTTTTCAACATAAACAACTTTATTAGATTATGTTAATGATATTGAAAACATAATTATATAAAGGATCATTTTCTTTATTTTGATATGTCTGAGGATATGTTTTTGTTATATATTATACCTTGTATGGGTTGTTTTGAGTAATTATTTCTTATGAACCAGTCTATATGAAACACTTACTTATTTTACAACTAATGTATTCTATTCATTGACCAACATCAACTAATTCCACATTTACATTGTATCTAGTGAGCTTTAGACCACTATATATACCATGGTGTTTGATATTCATTATAATATTTTATATTATAATTCTAATATGGACTATTTTATCAACTATTCTATATATATACTTTTTGTGGTATTATGTATAGAAATTAATCATTGATATAATGGATTTCAATATTATGGTTTTATACATATCATATTTTTTATCTCATTGGATTGAGTTATGAAATTAAGGATATCGGTGATAAATATATAGTTTTCATTATTTTGAAATGGATTTTTCCTTTCTCATATTATTGATTTCATGATAAAATTAGTTTTTTTATTATGATGTATTCATGTATATTAACTTTTTTATTTATTTATAAATATGTAGAGTGATTTAAAATTTATTTTATTTCAAAAGTAGTTCAATATTTTAAAAATTGATTAAAATAAAGTGAACAAGTCTCATTTCGATTAATATAATTTTGATTTGACTTTAATGTAATATAACGGATTTTAAGACATGACATATAACATTTTTTAACAGAATGGATAGAAGTTGGATGTATCAAACTGATCATATCTCAATTGATTTTCAAAAGAAGTTGAATAGTTTTTTATATTTTTTATTTAACAATGTTTTAGATATAGGTCTTATACACTACCCATGTAATAATTATGTTGTAATAACTTGATTAAATCATGAATAAGTTATCTTCCATATGAAAAAATTCAAACAAACTATTATTTTTGGTATCACAATGGGGAGAAAAGATGATCTCAAAGTATTCATGAACCGAATGAGATTATACGATTAGAAATATTATTATATGACCGGTTTTCATTTATTCATCGTCATGAGAGAAATTATTCCAATGTAAGAAGGAAATTATATGACCATACATGATGTATGTAATGAAAACAACGATTTTGATAGGGTTAAAAAATTAAGGATGTTGTTATGAATCCAATATATCATCAATGTGGAAAAATAAAAAGGTGAGAATTTTTAATCTTATTGTTTCATGTGAAAACAATTTATGGAATTTATAAAACAAACATCAATTATATTCTTAAATTTTTTAAGTAATTATTGTTATATAATTCAAATATTATCTTAAACCATTATATTGAATTGATGTTAATTGAATAAATTTTATTTTCTAAAAACAAAATTAATGATTTCCTAAAATATCGCATCTTATTCAGGTAGGAAACTAGTAGCCTAAATGACTATATAAAATTTGGAAGATCTTAATAGAATATAATTATGATAAAACACTAAATCATGTTCTATAGAAATTATTGTGGAACATTTAATATATTACCAGACTAAAAAAAATTCTTGTCCAATTAAATATAATAAATATGTAATTGCATGATATTGAGTAAAATAAGGATAATGTTAGGTTCATTTAGCCTGTAGATGGAATATCATGGAGGATATTAGATGTTCAATATCCCAATTTTGTGGATGAGGTAAGTAATTTGAGGTTAGTTCTATCATTTGATGGTTTTAATCATTTTGGTTAGATGTTTACTTCACACAACACATGGATTCTTTTGTAGACATTTATAACCTTACTCTATGGATAATTATGGAAAAACCATTCACTTTCTTGAGTATACTCATATTTGGAACTTCTAGTCCTATGAAGGACATATATGTATACTTGAAAACTGTAATAAAATATTTGTATCATTTTTAGAATGTGGGAATATACACATATGATTCTTATTCTAAAGAAATATTTTATATGTGTGTTGTGATTATGTGGATAATAAATAATTTTCTTCCTTGTGCAATGATTTCTAGATAAAGTGTGAAGGGAAATCTTTCCTATCCAATTTTTATAAAGAATACATTATCTATAAGACTTAAATATCATTATGGTTTCAGTTTTATGGGACACCGATGATTATTTCCAATGTATAATCCATATAGGAATAATCATTGAAGTTTTCATAATACCATGGAGAGTAAAAATCCACCTCAATGTATGTCTATAAATGATGTGTTTAATGAATTACAAGATATTAGTTTTTTATTCAATAAAGGTTAAATGAAATAAATATAGGAAGAATGTTTTCACTAAATTCTATTGAAATTATAATAACGAAAGTATCTTCTTTGATTTTCCTTATTAGAAAACCAATTTTTTATGTCATTTTTTATAATTATTTCACATTGATAAAAAAAATATGTAATTTTTTTTAAATTCCACTGAATTTTAAAGGGAATAAAAAATATGATTTATGATCTCATTTTAACTTAGTGTATTGGGGTATCAAACCTTAATTACATCCTATATATATAATTAAAAAATAATGGAAATTTACTTGTTATTCTTATGTGATGTCACAATTAAAAAAAACAATTTATAGAAGTACTAGATACTATCAAGGTTTCTTATTGTTATTCCAGTAACATATCAAAAAGGTTCAATAGAAGAGAGTTGAATATTAAAAATGTTAAGACACATCAATATAACAACCTTATTCAATATTTGATTCCAATAGAAATACCTCATCTATTATCTAACAATGTAAGGGTGGAATTGATTCTATTATTCCATTATTATAGCTATCTTTTTTATAAAAATAATTCCATGAATTTATTTCAAAAAATATAGGAAGATGCACCCATAATTTTTTGTGAGTTAGAGAAAAAATTACCTCCATCATTCCTCACATGCATGTTGCATCTTATTGTATATAGTTAAAATGAAATAATTATTAGAGGACCTGTTTCTTTTTATTGGATGCATCCAATTGAAATAAATATATAAAAATTGAAGTCCTAAATCTGGATAAGGAATTATCATGAATTTTTCATTATTAAAGGTTAAGCTTCTCAAGAATGTATGGATTTCAATTTAATGTATTTTTTATATGTGACCACAATACATAAACAACCAATGAGAAATGAAGATAAGGAGTATGAACAAATTGAACACATTTTTTCATCACTTCCCCAAATAGTGGGAATTAACAAATCATATACATTGACTATATTAATCCTTAAAGGGATGGAGATGGAACCTCACACTATATTGTTTAATTGATATTTTTTTATGATTGTATCAAGTAAGTAAATTGACCATATAAATTTTATCTCATCCCATGTAAATTTACGTATTTGTTAAACTATTTCTATATTTTTATTTAGTGAAAATAAACAATTTATAAATTTAAATAGTCATTCATTACCTTTGATAAAGAGATAAACTTTTTATATAAAATATTTTTACATTTTATTTAAATTTAATTTATAAGTATTACTATAATAAAATAATATTAAATTAATATTTATTTAATTTTAATATTCATTTATAATTTAGGTATTTTGTTTACCAGCTAACGTTGTCTCTGAAAGAATAAGATCATTGGATTTTTTTCTTAATTTTGTGGCTCATGAATACATATCAATTGTTATCTATGGTGAAAAAATTATTATCATTGAATGAGTGGTGAACGTGATAACACAACAAGATTGTGTTGTAGTAACTAAAATAATATATTGTTATTACAATGCATGAGATAGTAGTCCTTAATATAAAAATGTATCTTATTGTGGAGTTGTTAAAAAATAACTATATTGGATTATTACTCTCGTGGTTGAGTCACTCTATTAAAATAAAAGTGGTTTGATTCAATGAAGACACATGGAACATTTATTGATGACTGTGGATTTAGAGTTGTTGACTTGACTCACATTCTTGCTAAATATGAGCCATGTATTTTGGAATCATTTGTGAAACAAGTTTTTTAGGTGAAAGATCATCCAAGACCTGAATTTGATGTCATTATTGAAGTAATTCCAAGAAATATTTTTTTGATAGTAGGGATGAAACGGAAACCATCACTACCCCTTTTTTCCTAGATCAATTTATCAAATATGATGACTTAAATGGTATAATTGTTAGAGTTTATTGTGAAAATGAAGTTATGGTGGGTAATATATAGAATCATACATATGTGTTCTTAATTATTTTAGTTTATCTCAACACTGGTTTTTAGGTTTGTACTATTAAAGTTTCATTAATGTTGGTTTTAAATATATTTTTTATTGAACTTGACCTTCATGTGAATTTTCAATATAAATTGGTTGTAGCTATTTTTTTAAGTTTCATTTTCTATTATTATATTTAATTGAATTAGAACCTAACAAACAAGGAAATATTGAAAAAATAAAATTAGAAAAAAAACAAAATGAATTTAATTTAAACGTATTAAACTAATTAGAATGGAAAAAAACAAAAAATGAATGACCTTACCCAAAAAATGGCCAAACAAACAAAACAAGAAAATCTGACAATTGAAACAAATGACCTAACCCAAAAAAATGGAAAAATAACCTAATAAAATGCTCAAAATGATCCAAATTACCTAACCAAATCTGAATAATATAGAATTTAAAAGAGAATAAAAAATTTATATCTTACACATGTGTAACACGATAATAAAAATGTATTGATTTTTTTATGACATGTCTTTATTTTTTTGATACTCTTACCACTAAATATGACATGATTATGTTATATCATTGCCAATTATTTATTTAGCTTGATAATTGGTACCCCTTAATTGTGTTAATTCAACTCTTATATATTATTATCCTTACAAATTAGTTACGAATTTAAAATTAAAGGCATATTTATTTTACAGTATATATAGTGAAAAAAATTGAAGAGGTGTGAAGTAAGAGAATGTTTGATAATAATCATTGTCTGAGGTAGATGGGAATTCCTCCTCCAGTGCCTATTGTGAGTATATTATTTAGAATATATATATATATATATCAATACCAAATTATTTTATTTCATTAATATTTTTATAAAAAATTTAATTAGGAACCATCACCTAGGAAATAAATATTCTCTGATGAGCCTAATGGTAGTGGTGCCCAACCTAATAATTTGAGGGGTGCGGTACTAGAGCTACTCGCACGGTTCTCTATACACAATCACAACCAAGTCCTTTATCTGATATATATATATATATATCATAATTTCTTATCACATAGTTCTATTAAAGTATCCTTATATATTTAGATCACCTATATTGCAGCTATAGTTTACATATAGTCATCCTCATAAATTGTTTCCTTATCTGATGATGGCTCCCAATCCCCATCAATATTATTATTTTCTACATACATTCATGCCATCTCCTTTTCCTACTCCTTCTTTATCTATAGAATTTTATGTTCATGCTCCTTCAACTTCTCTTTGGTGTATTATGAACCTCCTAAGAATACTGATCATCATAAGCAGACATTAGACCCCACTGGTACTGCACAAGTCAATGATCGTTCATATCATAGGGATCCAGCTACACCCAATGATCATCTTGGATTAGGTATATGTATAGAACCCTTATAAATTTCTATTACCATAATTTATTTTCATTATAATATTATGAATTAAATATATTTATTTTCTTCTTTTTATAACTAGATCTTCCACTATAAGGTGGAATGGGTATACATGCTTGTTTGAAGTTTGGAACTACCTCACACTGGTGATGTTTGAGTGAAACAAGGATAATAAATTTATTATTAAAATATGAAGAGAACACTAGAGTTTTATGGTGACACTTTTGAAATATAGTAATGTCATTCCCATTAATCCACTCTCCTGGTGACCCCGTGAAAATGAAATAAAGGATAATTCTTGGAAAAAAGTATGGGTATGAACATTCCATATATTTTATGTCATAATATTATTATGTAAATATGAATTAATATTTTGGAATAAATTTTGTTATAAATTTCCAGACTGTGAGGCTATGAGGAATGCATGGCTAATGGAATTAGGTGATATTTGGAGAGAACATAAACATGAGTTGTATAATGGTCGGGTTTCTATAGTTTGAATAGACTTATAAGCTATACCTATCATAAATTATTTTCTATCAAAATATTATTGGGGAATAACTAGTCATTTTAAGAGTGATTAGTTAAAGGTGTTAATCAAATTTGAGGTTTTTGATTGAAACAGATGATTATTTTCATTATTTCTCTATTTTATATTATTGAATATTATTTTTTAGAAAGCTTCAAAATGAAAAAAATGATTCTATGAATTACATTAACACTTTGGAGTGGATAAAGATATAAGAACATGGGAGTAATAAGGTATCTTTCATTGACACTTGTGTTTAATCATGTACTACTTTACATCTTAAGATTTGATGAATTTTAAGACCCTTTAATAAGAAGATTCATCTTAATCTAACTTACACTAGTAGAAAAATCATTTTTAACGTCGTCAATTTAACATCGGTTTCTTATAAACCGACGTAAAATATTTTTGCCGATAAGTTTTGGCGTCGGTTTTTTAAAAACTGACGCCAAAAACAAAAAAAATTAGTTTTAGCGTCAGTTTTTAAAAAAACCGACGCGAAACAATAATGAAAAAAATGATTTGGCGTCGGTTTTTTTAAAAACTGACATGAAAAAATAAAAAAAAGGTTATGATGTCGGTTTTTATGAAAACTGACGCCAAAAATGTAAAAAAAAATTACAGTCCTATAGATAATTCCCTAAGCTTTGATTTGACTGGCCATGGAGAAAAAACGGAGTTACGGATTAAAAGTTATGGATGTTGGAAGTTGATCTTCTCTAAAAGAAGTGTTAATTAAGTCCAACTTTCAAAGGTCATAACTTTTAATCCGTAACTCCGTTCTACCTCCATGACCAGTCAAATCGAAGCTTAAGAAATTTTCTAAAACATGGTAAATTTTTTTTATGTTTTGACGTCGGTTTTCATAAAAACCGATGCCAAAAAAAACTTTTTTGTTTTTCGCGTCGGTTTTTAGAAAAACTGATGCCAAAAATATTTTTTTTTACATTTCACGTCGGTTTTCATAAAAACCGACGCCAAAACTGTTTTTCTAAAACATGGTAAATTTTTTTTACATTTTTGGCGTCGGTTTTCATAAAAACTTACGTCATAACTTTTTTTCATTTTTTCACGTCGGTTTTTAGAAAAACCGACGCCAAAAATATTTTTTTTACTTTTCGCGTCGGTTTTCATAAAAACCGACGCCAAAACTGTTTTTTTGTTTTTCGCGTCGGTTTTTTAAAAAAACGACGCGAAACGTATTTTTTTTTATCTTTTTAGCATCGGTTTATTTAAAAACCGACGCCAAATAGTATTCACTAATACGCGGGATCAAAATTTCAATTTTTTTCCCAACGCGCGTTTAACTTTTTAAAATCCGGCCTATATTTTCATACAACTCAATCGAAAATATTTTCATTTACTATATATAAATCTGTTTGTCCTTCATTTATCATTTTCATCCTCTTCGATTCAATCAAGTTTTCAATGCGGCATCAATCATTAATTTGATTACGGTACATATTATATTCATTCATTTTCTTTATTATTAATGTCCTTCATTTATAAGCAACTCGATTAGATTTTAAATAATGATGATTTACTTTTATTATTGTGTTAAAAATATAAAACGTTCGGATGACATTTACCAAGCTTGGTGTATGTTTAATTATTGATTGTTGTTTTTATTATCACATGAGATCTACGCTAAATATAAGAGATATGATGATAAACAACATATCATTTCAATGGAATATCGAAAAATAATCGAAATGTGTTTGAATTATTATGTATATTTTATATCATTTGGTGTACGTGATTTTAACTTGTGTTTATCTTGTTTTCTTTAAACCATATTGTATCAATCGATACTTTGACATGTTCAACTTCTGACGGCCATAACTTTTGATCCGTAACTCCGTTTTAGCTCCACGACCAGTCAAATAAGAGATTAAGAAATTCTCTAAAACATCGAACAATAAAAATTGCTTTTTGGCATCGGTTCTTGTAAAAACCGACGCCAAAAATAAGTTTTTTCCATTTACAGCGTCGGTTTTTTTCAAAAACCTACACCGAAACTATTTTTTAAACTTTTTGGCATCGGTTTTTAAGGAAACCGACACCAAAAATGATGCGGATGAGTTTATTTGGCGTCAGTTTTTTACAAAACCGACGAAAAAAAGCAATTGAAATTTGTTTTTGGCGTCAGTTTACAAAAACCGACGTAAAAAGTCATATTTTTTACGTCGGCGACTTCAACGTCGATTAAAAACCGACGTAAAAAATAAAAAAAAACCGACGTTAAAGACCTTTTTTCTACTAGTGTTATGTGGCTCATGATATCTATAAATGACATAAGCATGGATAACATTGAAAACTGTCATAAGAAATAAAATATTTTAGAAAATCATTCAATGTTTAGAGCATCCAAATATCCTATTTAGACTTCATTATAGATGACAGAAATTTAGATATACTTATAATATTTAAATTCAATAATATTACTTCAATTAAGAGATATATATCTTAGTTTATCATTAAAAATAGAATCACATATATTTTTAAAATGGATGATCGATAGAAAAAATTATAGAAATTCTGTGAATTTTTAGAGCATCCAAGAGATAATATCACCCTTTATTGTACTTTAAATAAATGTAGATAAATATCATATATATCCATCTCATCAAGAATAATATGATTCTTGTATATATATCTCTTGTTATCATTAAAAAATAGTCACAACTGTAATCTAAAAATCTATTGTATAACTGAGAACAACTAGAGATTGATTCTGGAAAATTTGAAGTTGAAGATAACATTGATAATCATTTTATATTACTAAAAAATATTTGTGAAATATCAATTACTATTGCTTGAGGTATCATAAAAATATTATGACCAAATGAAACTAGCTTCGAGAAAATAGATTTCCATATTTCTTTAGATTTCTTCACATCCAATTGAATATATTCTAAACAATATTTTTGATCATTTAAAATGTGATAAGTTCTAGAATCACCATATAATAATATAATAAAAAATTTAAATCATGAATAACATGTAATAAAAAATATAAAAATAGTTAACAAAACTAATCATATTTAATAGATGAACAAATTGAGTTAAAAATAAATAAAATTAAGTGAGGGTGAAGTAATTATTAAAACACAAATGACAATGACATGGAGACACTCAAAAAATTAAGGGTAAACTAAAGTTAAGTAAGTATAAAAAAACATTAAGGGTAAAATAAAGTGATGTATGGGTAAACTTAAATTAATGTTAAAAAATTATGTATGGGTAAACTAAAGTTATGTGAGGGTAAATATAAGTTAAGGGTAATAGAAAGTTATGTAAGGGTAAAAAGAAAAGAAATTAGGTTAACTATGGGTAACAAAAATATATATATTGGTAAAAAAATTAAAGGGTAAAAATAAGTTAAGTAAGTTTAAAAAAAGTTATATAAGGTAAAATAATGTAATATAATGGTAGAAAAAAGTTAAGGGTAAAATGAAGTTATTTCAGGGAAAACAGAAACTTGTACAGGTTAATTAAGGGTAAACTAAAGTTGTGTAAGGGTAAAAAAGAGATAAGAAAGGGTAAACTAATTTTATGTAAGCCTAAATAGGAGTTATTTAGTGTAAAACAAAGTTATGTATGGGTAAATAAAAATTATGTAAGGGTAAAATAAAGTTATCAAAGGGTAAATAGAAACTTGCATAGGTTAAGTAAGGGTAAACTTAGAAGTTAAGTAATTATAAAACAAATTTTTGTAAGGGTAAAAATTTTAAAGACCTGAATTTTCCAAGTAATTTTTTTAAAAAATATATGGAATATTACAAGTCCGCGAAAATTTATGGCACATAATTCCGAGGCCCGGTGTTCCCGGAATGAATTTCCGAACTCTTTCTCGGGTACGTTCAGTAAACATGCGAGCAGATTTTTTTAACTTTTGAACCGGTTATCAGAATTGAAATATGAGGGCATCGTTGAACTCTTAGCATCAGTATTCTCTTAAGGAGACTTTCACCTCGACCACAGTAGGTTGAGGGTAGAAGTTAGTTTTCCACTTTTCCGTGAAGGAATAGAAAAATAAAAATATTTAACATTTTTATCTTTCTTGTAACCTTCTTTAGGGTTATAGAGGTGGGAACCACCCGAACTAAAAACTCCTAATTTGAATTCAAATTTGGGGACCACTTGACCCTTAAACTCCCCCTTTAATGGGAGGTAACTCTTGGACTCCTTCCACTTTAATTATGCCACATCAATTAATTAATTAATTATGCCAACTCCATATGTGCCAACAAATTAAAATTTATAAACATATTTTATTTGAATTGGCTCCTCATTTTTCTGGAGAGAAATCATTGATGAAAGGGAGGCTTGGAGAGAGCTCTTGGAGAAACTCATCCTCCAACAAATAACACGCTCTCCAACGAAGAACACGCTCTCCAACAAAGAATGTGCTCTCTAATGAGGAATGTCTTCAACGAAAATAAACCGACATTATAACAACCCGAGATTTTATGAGAATTATTATTTTTAATTTCATTAATTTCTTGTGTTGTATGCTACACCAAGGTTACCTTGCGCTATACGCAACACTATATTAGCTTGCAGTATACGCAACACTATTCTTGGATCATGTTACACACAATTTCGATAGTAGTTATTCTACGAAACATTAAGTGTATATATATATATATATATTTAATGTATGAATGAAATATGGTTGGATTTTGTTATACAAAACAACAGAGGAGTCTTGCACAACACGCAACCCTAACTTGGCTTGCATTACACGCAATCTTGACCTTCCTCGATAGCGTGTGTAGTACGCAATATTGGGTCTCACTAAACAACGATATATTGTTATAATATTATTATGGAATAGCCGCTATGAATAGTATTAACTAGATTTTGAATTTTATAACATTATTATTGAGCTTACACATTTTCTAGAATATGGTATGAGAACAAAATAAATTTTTCGTGTAAAATATGTGTTTTTCGAAAATTGCAATTTTCCCGCCTTTTGATGGCGCACCTGCCTTAAATCTTGTTTTTGACATGTCTATAAGTTCAATTTTACAAAATAAAATTCTTCTTTGGAATCAGGATATAAAAATTTACTTTGGATAAATTTTTCATATTATTCTGATAACTTTCATTTTTAATGAATAGTAAAAACACGCTCTATTTTCATTAAAAACAACTTTTTTTCATCACAATTTATATGGTTAGATTATCTTTTTAATTGGTTTTAAAGTGTAATTAGAACATATTTTTACCATTTAATCCAATGTTGTTCATTGTAATTAATTTCACTTTGAAATTGGATATAAACAAGTATCAATCTTTTGATAGTTTTTGTTTCTAAAAAACATGCTATTTGTTTGGATAGCGGGAATTAATTTTAAAATTAATTAATTCCACTTCTATGTTTTGAATTTTGCAAAATAGACATCAATTTTTAATTCAGAATATCAAATAATTATTAGGCTGAATTTTTGGTATTTTTCTGAAAAACATCAATTTTCGATGAATAGTGAAACCACTTAGTGGTAGTTAAAAAACCGACTTTTTCATTTAAATGAAATTTTACCACTTCTGTTAATTGAATTGTGAAAATCCGAAATACACGGTTAATATCAAGGACTAAAATGTGGTTCAATGAGATGAAAATAATTTTTTGGTGAATAGTAACTTTTTACTTTTATTTACCACGGTTAAAAGTAAATAGAGTAATTAAGGGTACAAATGATATTAATATTACCCTAACACATGTCCTAATTATATTGGATAATTATAATTCGACCAAAAACAACCTTAGGAATAAAATATGACCATTTAGGCTCACTTGGATTAGATTAGGACATTTAATATTAATTTATTTAAAGAATGGTTAAAATAGTTAAAATCAAAGTTTAATAAGTAAATCATTTTTAATATATGGTTATACATAAGATAAATTCGACTATAAATATTAATTAGAAATATAAAAATATTTCCTACATAATTGTATTTTATTTATAATTTTTAGACATTAAATAATTTAATTTATTTATGACACAAATATGATGTAGTAATTATCTTATTAATGAAATATTGACATAATTGATGTTAGAAATACCCAAATAAATGTAATTTGAGACTTTTTATGAATTAAACTAATTTTATAGGTTAATATGACATGTTAGTATTGATTTAGTTAACTTTTTTCGAACTAATCATTCTGTTAGGATTTTCACAAAAATCAATTACCAAATAGTGTCAAAATTGACATAAATTAGTTTTTAAAACAAATATTATATTATTAATTGTTATTTTATTCCAAAAAATCTAAGGTTCGGCAAAATGACTTAGATAAGGTTATATATATTAATAATAAACAACTTGGGGTTATTTTGGCTTGTTATAGTAAGTTTATTAACCTTATAGTGTAAGAAAACAAGAAGACACGGTAAAAGAAAAATTATTTAACTTAAAGTTAAATCTAAATGATAAGGTTAAAATTGAAACCTAAACTTGTCTAAATTCTATTGGATGAGATTATTTCGACCCATACCCACCTTAGATTCTAAATAACTCAATTTGGAGCTATTAAAAACCGAATATGACTTTATAATAAAATAATATTTTTAGTTATTCCAAAGGTGCCCCTCTCCTCCCTTATAAAAGGGCACCTCCTCCCTCTCTTCCTCACACCACTTTGAGCATTAAATCTCGGCCAACCCCTGAAAAATTCTCTTCTCCACTTCCCTAGAAATATCCTAGAGTTCCTTTTCTTCTTCAAAGACCAATTTGAGTGCCCTAAGAGGAGGTCTCAAAGAGGCACTTCAAAGAAGAGGTAATGTTCGTTACTGATTCTTTCAACTTTACTTCTTCTTCCACTTTTTCTTCTTTAGTTGTTTCATTATGAAGTAATAACATCAGTATCACTCATATACTGATATGTTATTATAAGTATTAAACAACCATATTTCACCATCTATCCATCCTACAGAAAATGAAATCATCGCGTGTGCGTACGTACGGAATAACGTCTCCACGCTGTGGTGTAATCTATTTTCCACCACCACCTTACTTGGATGGGTATAATGGTGAAAGTAATGAATATATATGATTATTGTAAAGTGATATTGATTATTTAATATTATACATACACTTTAATACAATTCCACGATCATGGTAATGATATCATCGCTCGTGCGTACGTACGGACTACCGTCTCCATAAACGTGATGAGATTCATTTTCCATGATTAACCATTCAAGAATGATTATAAAGTATATATAATGAATAATAATGAAATATATGACAAAATAATTATATTTTATTTATGTATATATATATGTATGTCATCTATTTAATTTCATTCAATTCAATAAGGAAACGAAAACAGCGTTCATGCGTACGTACGGCCTACCGTCTCCATAAACGGTGTATTTCCTTTATTTTTATAGATCTATAATATATATGTATATGATGAATATATATTATATATAAATCATTTTTTACACTCTGGAATTATGTAAATTAGTATATAAGTAATAATATCAAGAACGACAAGTCGAAACACATACGATAAATGAAATGATTTTACCCAAAACGCTGCTTTAACATCGAATTTAAAAAATAATGGGTAATATAAAGTCATAAGTGAAACATGTATGATATCATAATAATGAATATGATTATTTAATAAGTCAATGACATTATTTAAATCATTATACAGGAGGTTCTGATCCATACGAAGCATATCGGACCTAAGGTAACGGATAACTTTTCCAATCTCGTTTTTTATCTGAGATTGATTATTCGTAAGTATTTACTGGGGTTATATTTATCATCCATGTCCCTATTTTATAAAATGGTTTCATGTATGTTTAAAGTCCTTTTTTACCCATTTTTACTTTTACTACATGGTATGTATGGAATCTTTCTTTTACGAGGTACTTTTTGACTTTTCCGGAAAAAGTATGAGAAGAATGTTTTTTTTAACTTATACGGCATGAATGGATTTTTAAAACATTATTTCCAATTATATTCCTTTACAAGTTTTCAAGTTTATTTTTAATCAACTTCTTTTAGTTTAAAATTGTATGACATGTTAAGAAAGGAAAAAAAAATTGAAGTAGAAAGGATATTTTCCTCAAGAATGGAGTTCAAGTGTTTTATCAAAATTATTTTCCATCTAAGATAATATAGGGTTCTGTTTCTATCCCTATTATTACATTGATTTGATTATGTTGTGATGGAAGTATTTTTTATGAATTCCTTTGTCTTATATGAATTGTTTTATGAAGTCATGATGTTTAAGAATCCCATTTTTATTACATGGTTTATGAAATGATGTCTGATTTACGATCTTGTGGCACACATAAGAATGGTATCATTATGAGATTGGTGGGACCTATATCTCCCTCCAATGCATTGGGTAAAGATTTATATCTCATGATATAGACATGGATAGAATGGAAGGTTAAACCAGTTCAGTGAAACAAGACTGAAACGAGGAGTGAACTCAGTTCAAAAATGGACATTGTCCACTAAGATAGTCATGGCAATGAGTCTTGACTACTAAGAAATGATTTTCTATGATTATGTGTGTATGTCACAAAGCTTCATATCTTAAGTTATGATTATTGGGATTACATTTCACTACTATGATTTATCCCATGTTATGAAATTATGATCTCTTTTGCAGGTTAAGATTTTCAAAATGTTATGTTCTTATGAATATGATGTGATTGATATTTCTTTTGTTTACCCTTACTAAGAATTTGAGCTCACCCTTTTGTATGTTTTCTTTCCCCAGGTCAGGAAGAAGGTTATTAAGTAACATATTCCAAAAAGGGGCTCTAGATATGATGAAATAAATGGGAGACAATGTAGATGCTTTATGAACCTGTTGTTTATGTTTCCCAGTTTCTAAAGACACTATACCTATATGGTCCTTTCATGGTTTTGTTATATGTTGTAATAAGTGTACTTCAATTTTGAAGTAACAACCATGTATGTAAAGTATGGGTCGTTATAGACATATGTCCTTCCCTCCTCACCGATGTCAACAAACCTTTGAGGTAGGTGTGTTTTTTCAATTGATCATCGTTAATTTTTATCTCACGTTGAATCACCTCCCTTAAGATGCCTGCTACCTCTAACGCTGAGGGTACGGGCCAAACGAACATGGCCCGACCTCACCACAAAAATCATTGTGGTTATTGGTGTGTTCTTCATGATGGAGGAGGACAGAAACTGAAACCGGTGGGGCTCAAAAATGGTAGTTGGCACCACGGTCGGCCGCAAAGAGGGCGGCAGCGCAACCGCACTGCCAGAGAAGGGTCGCGGCCCATTGGCTATGGAAGAGAAAGGGTGGCGGCCGGCAGAGGCCGGCCCCATGACGGGGGCGGCGGCACGCATCCATGCCACCCGACGAACAAGGGTCGCGGCTTTGTTCCGCAGTGGCAAAGGGAGGGTGGAAGGCGGAGCTAGTCGCAAGTGAAGGCACAGTGCGCGACCGTGTCATCGGAGCAATTGGTTGCGCCCTTGCTGGCCACAGCGGATGGTGAAAGGCGGCCGGCATTTGGTCGGTCGTGGATGGGTAGTGCACGACACGCCATCGGGAGGAGAGAGGGATCGGCCATTTCGTTCAGCCGAGATGTACCGATCGGGACCTACAGTGAGTCTCACGTGCTGCCTGGCGAACAAATGGCTTCGGTCGTTCAGTGATTGAGGGTGGGGGCGCATGACTCCCCCCCCCCCCCCCCGCATGAGGCCAGGCTGGGCTGGACAGGACAGGCCGCCCCGCGCGGGCCGGACCCAGTGGGATGGGTTGGATTCCGAAGGCCGGGTCCAACCCAGGGCCAGACCTGGGTTGGGCCGGGTCGACCCGAACCGGGTTGGGTCGGCCCAGGCCGGGTCAGGATGGGTCAAACCGGACTCGGACCAGTTTTGACCCTATACGTTCTTTCGGCCATATCTTGAGCTACGAGGGTCCATTTGAAAAACCGTCCACGGCGCCGGAAACCTTGGAGCGAGATGGTCCTTTTTGTATGCCCCACTTTTGATTTGGATAAAGTTGGGGTACAGTCGGCTTGGATCGAGCACGAATCCAACCGGGCCCTCGGGACTAAAATGCTAATAACTTACAGACCGAGCGTCCGTTTGACGCACCGTCTATTGCATTGAGACCCCTATGACATGGCGGTCCTTTGGAGCACTTCTTCATGGGACTTTTTTCCATTGGAGAATCGACCAATGGATTGAGGAGCGGACCCTTCTAGAGACAAGTGAGCTTAGTGTGGGAACCCTATAGCTCACTATAACATGAGAAATGGATCCTTTTTGGGTCTGTGCTTGAGGATCCCACATGGATCCGCTCTAGGAATCCATGTGGGAATACTCTAAGATCTTGTGTGGGTCTGTTTTACTAGGATCCTCTATGGGTCTGATGATGTACTTGGATCTTGTGTGTGTATGTTAGGATCCTGTCTGGGTCTAATGATGTACTAGGATCCTGTGTGGGTCTGATTATGTACTAGGATCCTGTGTGGGTCTGATGATGTACTAGGATCCTATGTGGGTCTGATGATGATTTAGGATCCTATGTGGGTCTGCCTCTTAGTAGAGTAAGATGATTCAGTAGTTGTATTTAATCATCTCTACTATTGTACCTAAGTTATACCTGGTGTGAGGTGAGTCCTTACCTTCGTGGTGATACCTTTGTCATATTCTTTTGTGTGGCGTACCTTTATGGTACATACCTTTATGGTGACACCTTTGTGGTATTTTTATATGTCTCGTACCTTTGTGGTACTTACCTTTGTGGTATTCCTTCCTTTGTGGAACAATTGAGCTTTGGGATAATGAGTTGGGCCTTGTGTTTCCTCGTGATTGAGATGGGTTCACTTGATAACTTAGGTCTATGTATGGGCATATACCTAAGTAGGGTTGTCAGTTGTTTTCATGCTTTTTGGTTTATCCTTTTTGGATTTTGTGAGACCTTGAGGTTCTCGGGGTCCCTATTGAGTATCGTTATACTCACCCCTACACGGGCTACGCCCGCACCTTGTTGTGTTTGGTGCAGACAACGGACAGCGCTGACTGGGGATGAGGGTACCAGGACTGGAGGTAGCTCGGAGGTGGACCTTAGACGAGGAGTACCCCAAAGATGACCATTCTAGAGTTGTACCTACCCTTCATGTAGGATCCTTGGAGGGTGTTTACAGGATCTGTTTTATTTTACTTATACTTTTCAGCTTCTTGTACTTTCCAGTTGGGCTTGTATTCTGGCCCCTTTTTACTTATTGTACTCACGCTATTTACTATTCAGTTTACTCTTGTTCGTATCATGTTGTGTGCTTGGTTGCGTGTGTTTATAGGATATAAAGGTCATGCCTTCCCGGTTTTAGGGAATACGCCTTTCAGTGATAGTCTCCAGCCCGTGGCCTTTGGAAGGTGGGCTTGGGGTAGTCACGGCACGGGCCCCGGGGGACGGGTCATGACAAATTGGTATTAGAGGAGTCGATTCTACCATAGAACATTGGACTATGATATTTTTAATGACAATATGGTTAAGTGTAGTGAGTGTGGTTATCTGTTTATGGAATCTAGTGTTGGTGCGGCGGCCGACGTATCCATACACCAGGACCCTGACTTTAGATTTCCGACTCAATGCAAGAAAACATTGATTATGTGTGTGTTTTATGGAGTTTTCTTTGTGATTTCTTTGAGTCAGCTCACCAGGTATAACTTATTGACTGTGGCGCACTTGTTTCTTTTCAGTATTCCTGCACGCAGACAGCCAGCTAGGGTTCTGTGTATAGTACGCACTAATAGCCCACCGAGCAACGAGGCCTCAGTGCAGGACCCTCTTCCAATAGAGGTGCCAGTGGAGGCACCAGTAGTACCATTACCTGTTGGGCCACCGATTCCACCTGCCCTAGAAGTAGAGAGTGCACATCTCTTGATCACATTTCACGAGTTCTAATTCCAGAGGCCACCCAGGTTTTGGGGAGAGATGGACCCACAGGTGGTTGAGGATTGGTTGGAGGATGTGGTGAGAGTCTTCCAACTGGTAGTGACACTAGATGATCTCATGGTGATCCTTGTCGCCAGTCTTCAATAGGAAGAAGTAGGAAGATGGTGGAGCTTGATGGTCTAGGTTCACAACGAGGTGACGCTTCTCTGGGCAGACTTCCAGAGCCTGTTTCATAGAGTTTATCCCAGTGACTCTTCATGTAATACGCATATAGGAGCTTCTTCATCTGTAGCAGGGCAGCATGATTGTGGCTCAGTACTCAATGAGGTTTGCTAACCTCTCATGCTACTCCACTAATATGGTTTGGGACCCATTCTTTAGGGCCCGGACCTTTGAGTAGGGACTCAGGTGGAAGATCAGGGCTTCGATGATTTCTCTCAGCATCCTGACGCAGGCGAGGGTGTTAGAGCGAGCCCTCTTAGTGGAGAGTTTTCTTGCTGAGCAGTAACTAGTAGCGAGACCCACCACCAGTCGTCATTTAGCAGGGTCTTCTGCAACTGTCAGTAGACAGATTTCATAGAGGTCCAAGAGGACTAGACTTACAGGTGGACGACCGCAGGATTCAGGGTCGGTTGTGTGGAGTACCGGAGACAGATCCAGTCATGCAAGGAACAAACAATGTTATACATGCAGCGGGCAGGGTCACATGGATTGTTAATGCCCAACCTGCCATACGGATGATCAGAAGATGGTCGAGGGACTACCCAGGTAGAGACAGAGGTTCGACCAATGAGGTCCACAGG
This sequence comes from Viscum album, assembly GCA_963277665.1. Classification (NCBI taxonomy): domain Eukaryota; kingdom Viridiplantae; phylum Streptophyta; class Magnoliopsida; order Santalales; family Viscaceae; genus Viscum; species Viscum album. The sequence goes on along the minus strand of OY728127.1, from coordinate 65,061,371 downwards.
GAGCAGGCGGAAGTGGCAAAGGAGTTGGTCGTGCAGCTGGTGGTGGGCGACGATTTGAGATGTCACCACCACCACCACTAGGTGGTCCACCCCGACCACAGAGAGCAGGTGGAAAAGGGTGAGCTCAGCTCCAATTAGTTGAGACCTATAATCATGGCGCTCCAGAGATGATACGTGGTATGATCTGTGTCTACTCCACCTTAGCTGAAGTACTTATAGACACAGGTTCCAGTCATTATTTTATTTCCACTGCCATCATTCGAAGCTCAGAGATTCCAATGGAGCCGTTGGCTCGACCCTTACGACTAGATACTCCTATGAGTATTGATTAGATGATTACACACTAGTTCAGGTAGTGTGAGTTTACTCTAGGAGGCGAGAGCTTCAGCTGGGATCTCCTAGTAGTGATGTCGAGGCCTTATGATCTCATCTTGGGTATGGAATGGTTATCTAAAGTCCATTCCCATATTGACTGTAATAGGTGCAAAGTGTGGCGTGTCTGAATGGATAAGACTAGTTTTACCTTCACCAGCGATAGGAGATCCTTTGCATCACAGGATTGACTTACCCGGAGGAGAGTGCAACTGATCACTCATCAGATGGCTAGCCTTACCCTCGGAGTGGTTGATGTAGAGAGTCTGAGCTATCCTGTAGTGGTGGACTAGTATGCAAATGTCTTCCCGGATAATGTTCTGGGTCTACCTACTCAAAGAGAGGTGGACTTTTACATTGATTTGTACCCCAAAAATAGCACTGATATCTACACAAGCATATCGGATGGCTCCCACAGAGCTTCGTGAGTTGTGGGTACAGTTGGAGGACTTACAGGGCAAACGGTTCATCCGGCCAGGTGTTTCTCCTTGGGCAGCCCTGATTTTGTTCTCCAAGAAGGAATATGGGAGATGAGACTTTGTGTTGACTATTGGCGACTAAACCAGGTGAATGTGAAGAACAAGTACCCACTCCCGAGGATTGATGACCCCTTTGATCAGCTGAAGGGAGCACAGTGGTTCTCGAAGATAGATCTCAGATCAGGCTATCACCAGCTCAGAGTACGAGACGAGGATGTGCAGAAGACGGATTTCAGATGTCGGTATAGCCACTATGAGTTCTTGGTTATGCCATTCGGCATGACCAACACCTCAGCAGTGTTCATGGGACTCATGAGCAAGATCTTTCATCCATACCTTGATTGCTTTGTAGTAGTCTTCATCGACGACATTATGATCTACTCGACTACTAAGGAGGAGTATGCCTATCATTTAAAGATAGTTCTAGACACACTCTGAGAGAACCATCATTATGTTAAGATCTCGAAGTTCCATTTATAGATTTGAGAGGTTCACTTTCTGGGACATGTCATCTCAGAGACTGGAGTTGCAGTGGATCTAGCGAAGATTGAGGCAGTACTTGCTTGGGATCCACACAGGAGTGCGATGGAGGTACGGAGTTTCCTGGGTTTTGTCGGATACTACTAGATATTTGTGCCAGATTTCTCCAGATTTGCAGAACCTTTATCAGCATTGACGAAGAAGGGTCAATCCTTCATGTGGTCGGAGAGATGCTAGCGAAGTCTTCTAGAGTGAGTGTAACGTCCCGGATCTGGATGCCACTCAACGGGTGCCCCAAACCCAGTTGGTCACATGACCTCAACCCATTTCCCAAAATTCCAGAGGCTACCGACTAGTAGTGAGGTCCAATGATTGATAGTGAGAAAACTATGCCCTCATTTGTCAAAGTGGAGCGTAGCAGAAAAGATAAATAACAAACAACAGCGAAAGTAATAAACAATATACAACTGAAATAGACAACTGAAGTAAAGGGAACCAGCAGTCATATATATAAAGATGCAGCATGTCACTAATTCTATGAAAGTATCTAGAACAGGATACACTGAAATACAACACAATACAATACATCTCCAGGTACAAGGTACAGCCAAATAAAACAAAGTAGAGAAAACAAAACACGGCAGCATCGCAAGCCTAAGCTCGGTCCCATGCTCTCCTGCTCCTCTGCTAAAATCAAGTACCTGTATAGGGACCCTTGCCCTTATCCACACTTACATAAATATATTCTATTTGGGGCCAAAGACATGACACCAAACAGGGTGTGAGAAATAAATCCCAGTAGGCACCCACCAAAGGTTCATGCCCAACTGTCAGTGAAAATGTGCAACAACAGTGTGCAGTAATAAATGCAAAAAACTAAGAAGTACTCAATAGTAACTAACTCTACCAGTTATATTTCCATTTTAATATTCATTTAACCTTTCCAAACCTGTGATTTAACTTGGCAGGTATAACATATGAAAATCACCACAGTGAATATTCATGATAACATTGTCCTCAGACATAAAACCCTTACCCACAGGTAACTAGAATCAAAACCCACAGGTGTCTACACACAGGCATAACGGATATTGACCACAGGAGTATGAAGTTTCATTCACAGGCACAGAATCTACTGCCCACAGGCATAGAAAGGTTTCCCACAGGCTAAATGAAACACTACCCTCAGGCTAAGAAAACACTGCCCACTGGCTAAAGGAACCGGGACGAGCCTAAAGTATAAACCAAAAAATTATATAAACTTTCTCTCAATAAAAATAAATGCACATTATAATCAAGACAGACCCCCAGGTATCCTAGAAAAATGGCTAAACAGAGGAACGCACCCCCGGGGTGGTCCTAGATCTAAGCAGTGATCCCAAACAGCAATTTAAAGTTACATTCAATTACCCATACAGTTCTAGGTATTTAAAACATCCAAGGCCTCAGCCACACGACACCCTAAACATGGGTTTGTAGCACAACAGTACACAATTTCAACACCATAATTGGAAAAAAACATCATACCATCTACCTTGATCACCCATGATCGATATACGTGAACGACGCCACCCGAAACAAACGAGAATGGCGCAGATCTGAGATGAACATAATCCCTTTCAAACACAAATTACTTTCCCTATGAAAATAATTCGTAATAAAAACACAAGGAGGAGAAAGAAATCACATTTGCAGTTCCAAAGAGATCGATGGCATAGGAATCGGGTTTCCAGTGTGCGGTCGAGAGATCCTTTAAGCTCCAGCCATCTCTCCCTCTCTCCTCCGGCGTTCTAAGATTCCACTGTGAACATAGGAGGCTAATTCCCATTTTAAGCGAAAAAAACAAACTACACGGCGTGTACTCTCAAGTAAATTGCGTGTAATTTTCTCATTTAACCATTCCTCTGGCGACTACATTTTCACAGCCAAACTGTTCACTTGCCAACATGAGTACACGGCATGTATTCCCGATTACACGGCATGTACTGTCACTCCGCTGGCAGCTGCCTCCACCGCCTTACTGTTCACATGCTGAATGAATACACGGCGTGTAAATAACCTATACACGGAGTGTACTCAGTTTTTACACCCTTCATTCCTGACGGGCCTACACGCCATGTGTACCCATCCCACATGGCCAAAGTACACGACATGTGGACAAGTACATGGACTGTTGTTACAAATTTTGGGATTTTTCCCCATTTTCCTTATTTTCTCAAAAAAACTAAAGGAAAAAGTAAAAGAAGAAACTCGTACCTCAAGAATAAGAACTGGGTTCTTAAAAACTCCCCCCCCCCTTAAATTAATTCATCCCCAAATTGCCCTTCCAAGGGTGGTGAAGATAAATCTCAGAACAACTCTGGCCATTGAGCACGTATATCGGTCTCACGCTCCCAGGTTTTGTTTTGCACTCGGTCATGCTGCCATAGCACCCGTACGAGAGGAACTGACCGGCCTCGGAGAACCTTCGTGCTCCTATCAACGATACGAATCGAATGCTCCTAAAAGGATGCATCAACCTGAAGTTCAACTTCCCCGGGCTGAAATATGTGAGATGGGTCTGAATGATAACGGCACAGATGAGATACATAGAAGACGTCGTGTATAGCCTGATACCATTGCGGTAACTGCAACTGGTAGGCAACTGACCCGACTCTTTCCAGAATCGAAAACGGCCCCACATACCTCTATGAAAGTTTACTATGTATCTTGATCTGCCTGTGTCCCAACCTCAGTTAAACACATAAGAAAACCTAATCCCCGACCACGAACTCCAAGGGTCCTCCAAATTAAATTTTTATTTCATTTTAAAAAGATCCCACTTGGGGTAAATTGTTATACCTCACAAAAGAAAAAAGCCACTGCAGCAAAAAACAACCAAGATACTAATAGAAAAGCATACCTCACTAGATTGGTTGCCCAGCTGGATCAGCCCAGTACTTCCACGCTAAGTACTTGATGTCGGTATCTAGGTGTGTCGTGAAAAAACCCTCTAACTTGGTTGAAATAAAATCCATCAACTCCCAGAATGAGTCCATATCAACCGGAGAGACAAAATCCAGGAATAAAACATCAAGTTGAGATGTGTACCATGCCTTCTGTTCTAGGATGAGATTCTCTGGATACCTCTCCTTCTCGAGTCTCTCCCACTCCTCCGCTGTCAAGGAAACATCCCCAAGTCTTGACCTAATGATCTCTTCTTTTGTAGCCTTCCCTGACTTACTGAACGCAGCTATCATCTTACCATTAAGAACTATGGGTCTCACGGTATCTCCCTTCTGGTCACCCAAAGATGCATCCACCTCCAAGGGGGTGGATTCTAAGAGAGATTCTGAAGTAAAGGTTCCCTCACAAATTTGTCTCATGGCCCCCCGAGAAAGGCCCTTCCTTCCCACTTCTCTAGTCAGCATTGGTTTAGGAAGGTTGGAATAGTCTTTCCTTTTCTTGGTCTTCTTCTTTGAAGGTGCTGGAAAGTCCCCATAATCCCTAGAGTATTTTTTCCCTTTCTACCTATCTGAGTGAAAAGAGCCTTCAATAAGGGCATCCACTTCTCATTCAGAAGCCGAAGTATTAACTTCATCAATCTCTCTGCCATTTATGAAAAACTTTCCAGGAGAAGAAATCTTATCCATCACCTGACTTGCTTCAACACCTCAAACTTTCTTCGTCTTCTTTTTGGATCTCACTGTTATCCAACCATTGTCTTCTTTAAAGTTAGGGACAACCTCTCCAAGAGGCACTAAGGTCCCCTCTACTTCCAGTTGTACATTAGGACATACCTTTTCTGTGCCCGTGTTTTCCTGTTTGTTGGGAGGGATTAACACCTCCCCTTGGGAGTTGCTTAGCTCACCCCTAACTGTTGCCCGAAAGCTATTATTATAGGCAAACTTGACTAGGGGTATATGATTCTCCCAAGAGCCCCGAAAGTCCATGACGCATGCACGTAGCATGTACTCAAGCACCTGTATTGTACGCTCTGACTGGCCATCGATCTGAGGGTGGTAAGCTGCGCTTAGAATCACCTATGTACCCAGTGCCCTCTGCAAACTCTACCAGAAACGAGACATAAAGCGGGCATCCCTATCTGAAACGATAGAACGAGGGACCCCATGAAGGCGTACTACCTCTCGAATATACAACTTCCCGAGCTCATCAACACCGAAGGTCTCCTTGATTAGAAAAAAGTGATCCACCTTTGTGAGTCTGTCCACAACAACCCACATGTCATTATTGCCTCGAGGTGACCTCGGAAACCCAGTCACGAATTCTATCACGACATCATCCCATTTCCACTCTAGAATGGGTAATTGTTGTAACTGCCTGGCTGGCCTCTGATGCTCCGGCTTCACCTACTGACAGGTGGAACATATCGCAACAAAATTAGCTACTTCCCATTTCATACCCGGCCACCAATATTGACGTCTCAAGTCACGGTATATCTTGGTAACTCCAGGATGCACTACCCAAGATGAAGCATGAAACTCCCACATCAACTCCTTGCATATGTTCCCTAGAACCCATACTCGTCCATGGATACATAGTACCTCATCATCGCCTATCGTCCAACCAGGAGGAGGGTCCTCACTTTCCACTGACTCTCGTAGAACTAGGCCTTCTGAATCCAATAGATGTCTCATCCTCACTCTATCCAGGAGGGTAGAAGTCACAGCTAAGGATGAAAGATAGGTTTTCCCCTAACTATCGTGCACCTCCAAATGCATCTCAAAGAACAAAGCCATAAGTTTCCACTCACCACTGGCCTCATGAACTGCATGTATCTGAGGCTTCCAACTCAGTGCATCAGCAACTGTGTTACCCTTACCAGGTGTATAGCCAAGCTCAAAGTCAAAGGACTAAAGGTATTCAACCCACATTTGTTGTCTCAAATTCAGTTCACACTGGGTAAAGATATATTTGAGGCTTTTTGTGGTCGGTGAAAACCAAAAAATGTTCTCCCAAGGGATAATGTCTCCAACAGTGTAATGCATGAACAACTGCATCTAACTTGAGATCATGTGTCGGGTAATTCCTCTCATGTGGCCTCAACTGCCGAGACTCGTACACAACAAATCGATCGCCCTGCATCAACACTGCTCCTAGCCCAATCCCTGATGCATCACAGTAAACTATATAGCTCTTCCCTTGATCTAGAAGTATTAGGATTGGTGTTGATGTCAACCTACCCTTCAGCTCCTGAAATACTGTCTCGCAAACTTCTGACCAAACTAGCTTCACACCCTTCTTAGTCAAACCCATCAACAGCGTTGCTAAGTGGGAGAAGTCCTGTATAAAATTCCTGTAGTAACTAGCCAGCCCCAAGAAACTCTGTATCTCAAACACGTTCCTAGGCTTCTCCCAGGAAACTACTGTTATCACCTTCTCTGGGTCTACTGTAACTCCTACATTCGAGATGATATGACCGAGGAAGTGAATCTGGTCCATCCAAAAGTGGCACTTTGAGAGCTTAGCATATAGATGATTCTCTCTCAGTGTACTCAATATGATCTCAAGATGGGTAGCATGGTCGTGTCGAGTGTGAGAGTACACCAAGATATTATCCATGAAGACAACCACAAATGAATCAAGATAAGGATGGAAGACATGATTCATCAAAGCCATGAAAATTGTTGGTGTGTTCGTGAGTCCAAATAGCATAACCAAGTACTCATATAGATCATATCTGCTCCGAAAATCAGTAAGCGGTATGTTCGATGTTCTAATGCGTAACTAATGATATCTAAATCTCAAGTCAATATTCAAGAACACTCATGCCACACGAAGTTCATCAAAAAGATCATTGATCCTTGGAAAGGGATATCAGTTCTTGACCATTATCTGGTTCAACTTCTGATAATCCATACAGAGTCTGAGGGTACCGTCTGCCTTCTTCACAAAGAGGATCGGCGAACCCCATGGAGAAGTACTGAGTCAGATCAAACCATTTTCCTGTAACTCCTCCAACATCCTCTTGAGCTCTTTCAACTCAGGTGTAGTCATCCTATAAGGAGGAATGGACACCGGTGCTACTCCTAGCACAAGCTCAATCGAGAAATCCACCTCTCGCTTCGGAGGTAGACCTGAAAATTCATTCGGGAAGAAATCCCTAAAACTATCTACTACTAGAGGGAAATCCTTTTAAAAAGTTTTATGATCATCTAGATATAAACTCGCAATCTAGGATGTCACACCACCTCACCCATGATGCTCCGGTCCAGCTCGGCTCAACTGGACATCACATTCACCCTTGTATAGAAACTCTCCACCCTCTGGTGACGTAAAACTCACCCTACGATGATAATAATCCAAAAAGGATCGAAAGGGTACCAACCATTCGATCCCGAGAATGACATCATAGGTCTTCATCTCTAAGACATAGAGGTCCTATAGAAAGTGACACCCACCAACCTCTAGGGGGTACTCCCTGCACTGATGAACACCTACCGTTCTAGTCCCCAACGGAGTGTCTAGCACCATAACACTAGAAAAAGAAGAAACATGGAGCCCAAGGCTCTCCACAATAGACACAGATATTAAGCTATGTGTAGCACCTGTATCGAAAAGTAATAACGATAAAATAGAATCTACTAAAATAATACCTCTGACAGTAGAAGGTCAGGGATATTGCTTATGCTGGTTCTATTGCACTGCATATGCCTACCCAGTGTCGTGGCCCTACGACACAGCCTGGATACCCTGAGCTGACCTGCCCTGCTACCTCTGAGATCCTGTTGTCTGGCTACCACAGCCACGACCATCATCTATCCCTGCACGCCCTGACGTATTCTTGTTTCCCAATTGGTAAGAAGCTGCTGGTCCGGCTCCTGTATGAATAATATGCACAGAACCCCTCTCACTAGCCACTGGTGGAAACTCTCTGCAAAAACATTGAAGATGACCCATCCTTTCGTAGGCTCGGCACTCCACCGGGTCACGTGGACACTATGGTATCTTGTTCCCCTCTTTACCACACTAGGAGCACAAGACCTGGCCACCTAAAGTATTCTTATGCCTAGTACAACTACCATGAGAGAAGTCTATCTGCCTCTTCCTCTTACCGGTATAAATAGTACCAGAAACTAGTGTCGAACTGCCCTAGCCCACACCACTAGCTTCCCGCAGATTTCGCTCAGTAATCAGTGCCTAGTTAACAATAGCATGCATGGTAGGTAACCTGATAACATTCACTAGCACCCGTATATCATATCAAAGACCATCCTCAAAGCGTCTAGCCCTCAATGCCTCATCACCCACCAGAATGGGTGAAAAATGCTGAATCTTGGTGAAGCAAGCAGAATAATCCATCACTGACATGGATCCCTTCTGCAGATTCATGAACTCTTGAAATCGATCTGCTCATAGCGTCTCTGGGAAGAAGAAGTCGTAGAAGGCTGCCTGAAAATATTCCCATGCCATGTCTCGGTGATTCTCAGACTGGGTGGTAACATCCCACCATCTCTTGGAGGAATCATGTAGCATGTATATAGCGAGCTTGACCCTCCACCCAGGAGGTTAGACACATGCCTTAGATCAATATTATCAAAAACTGAAAATGAGGAGACCAAGAAGGGAACAGGAGAAGGAAAGAATTCAAGATTCACAAAACTTGACTACATGGAGTGTTTAAATACTACACGTCATGTTCTCACAGGCCATCCACATGGGTGTGTACTCAAGCTAAAATTGTTCATGTAACACCCCAAATACACGGCGTGTGCTTATATCCACATGGTGTGTACTTGAATCCTCCTTCCCTGCATGAGTCCTTCTACACGGAAAATCCACACAGCTCTCCTAAAAAAACTACACGGCGTGTCCCAGATAGACACGGTGTGTACGGCTTAATTTCCAACTACCCATGTTGTTAGTGACACGGCTGACCACTCAGCTAACACTACACGGCGTGTTACACCCGCACATGGCATGTACACAACTCTTCCTTCCCATCCACATGGCCAAAACCACACGATCTTTCCCTGGTAAGGACTACACAGCGTGTCCCATAGGTACACGGCTTGTTCAATAAGAGGTAACACTGACCTGTGTTTGTTAGATACATGGTTGGGTCCCCATGTCACACTACACGGAGTGTTCATCATTAACATGGCATGTAAAAGAAAAGATCTCCTCCATCTGTGTTGTTAGTTACATGGGCGGACACAGGGTCCACTCTACACGGCGTGTACAACTGGTACACGGCGTGTTTTCTCAAGACATTTTCTACCCCATGTCCCTATCCACATGGTCTTTAACACGAAAAGAGAGTACACGACATGTACTGAGGGTACACAGCATGTACTTAAAAAGTTTTCCTTTCTTCCCGAACATAAGAACACATGGCATGTGTCCAAGGAACTTCACAGCATGTATCCTGGGTTTTCCAGATATTAAGCCTCATATACTACTCCAAAACTCATAAAAAACGTTGAAACAAACATGTAAGTGAAAAATTATGATCCTTGAGGGACCATACTCCCCGTGAATCAAAGCTTGGCATCTTACACTTGTTATAACAAAGTAAACACGTTAATGATCCACCAAATTCTGGTCATTGAGGGCCCATACTCCTCAAAAACAAAATTTTGGTGTTCATTTTATCTACAACCTCACACTAAAATACCCTATCAAATAGCAGGTATTTATCAAAGAAGCTATCACTACATCATGCTTTTCTAGAACAACAACTATCACAAAAACATGAAATTTCTAATGCACCTACATGGCATGGAAAGAATGCATGACATGTGATTTATAGCATGTGCCTAAATGATGAATGAGATGGCATACCCTCATCTCATTGGGTTGCAACTAAATAAAACTCATGTATAACATATAAACAGCACAATCACAAGTGCGTCACCCAACGGTGAAAATCAAATTAACAGTACAATTGAAAACCCAGTAATAATTATAATAACGAGGTAGATTAGCCTTCCCCTGTACATGGGTTAGCTACTCTCAAACACAGATTATTACCAACTACCATTTTCCTTCATATCCCTGACTAAGGCTCCAAATATTAAGTCAAAGAAAAGAACTCCTTTGATACCACTTTGTAATGTCCCAGATCCAGATGACACTCAATGGGTGCCCCAAACCTGGTTGGTCACATGACTTCAAGCACATTTCCCCAAACTCCAAAGCCTACTGACTAGCATCGAGGGCCAAGGAATGATAGTGGGGAAACTATGCCCTCATTTTTCAAAGTGGAGTGCAGCGGAAAAGATAAATAACATACAACAGCGAAATCAGTAAACAATATACAACTGAAATAGAAAACTGAATTAAAGGGAACCAGTAGTCATATATATATAGATGCATCATGTCACTAATTATATTAAAGAATCTAGAACATGATACACTGCAATAAAACACAATACAATACATCTCCAGGTACAAGTTACAGCCAAATAAAAAAAAGTAGAGAAAACAAAACACAACATCATTGCAAGCCTAAGCTCGGTCCCATGCTCTCCTACTCTTCTGATACAATCAAGTACCTATATAGGCACCCTTGCCCTTATCCACACCTACAGAAATGTAATCTGTTTGGGGCTGAAGACATGACCCCAAACAGGGTGTGAGAAATAAATCCCAGTAGGCACCCACCAAAGGCTCGTGCCCAAATGTCAGTGAAAATGTGCAACAATAGTGTGCAGTAATAAATGAAATAAACTAAGCAGTACTCAACAGTAACTAACTCTACCAGTTCTATTTCCATTTTAATATTCATTTAACCATGCCAAGCATGTGCTTTAACTTGGTAGGTTTAACATATGAAAATCACCACAGTGAATATTCATGATAACACTATCCTCAGACATACAATACTTACACTCAGGTAACTAGAATCGAAACCCATAGGTGTCTGCCCACAGGCATAATGAATATTTCCCATAGGCCTACGAAGTGTCGCCCACAGGCATAGAATCTACTACCCACGGGCACAGAAAGGTTGCCCACAGGCTAAACGAAACACTGCCCTCAGGCTAAGAAAACACTGCCCACATGCTAAAGGAACCGGCCCGAGCCCAAAGCATAAACTAACAAATTATATAAACTTTCTCTCAATAAAAATAAATGTATATTATAATCATGGAATACCCTCGAGTATCTTGGCCAAACGGCTAAACAGAAGAACACACCCCCGGGGTGGTCTGAGATCCAAGCAGTGATCCCAAATAGCAGTTTAAAGTTACATTCAATTACCTATACAGTTATAGGTATTTAAAACAGCCAAGGCCTCAGCCACAAGACACCCCAAACATGGGTTCGTAGCACAATGGTACACAATTTCAACACCACAGTTGGAAATAAACATCAGACCACCTACCTCGATCGCCCCTGATCGGTATACGTGAATGATGCCTCCCAAAACAAATAAAAACAGCACAGATCTGAGATGAACATAATCTCGTTCAAACTCAAATAACTTTCCCTTGGGAAAGAATTGGTAAGAAACACACAAGGAGGAGGAAGAACTCACCTGTGCGGTTCCAAGGAGATCGACGGTGTAGGAATCTGGTTCCCGGTGTGCGGTCGGGATATCCTCCAAGCTCTAGTTGTCTCTCCCTCTCTCCTCTGGTGTTCTAAGCTTCCTTTGTGAACAGAGGAGGGTACTTCCCATTTTAAGCAAAAAAAACAAACTACACGGCGTGTACTCTCAAGTACACAGAGTGTACTTTTCTCATTTAAATGTTCCACTGGCGGCTACTTTTTCACCACCGAATTGTTCACTAACCGACATGAGTACGCAACCTGTATTTCTAATTACATGTTGTGTATTGTCGCTCCACTGGCGGCTACCTCCACCGCCTTACTGTTCACCTGCTGGCTGAATACACGATGTGTAAATAACCTATACATGGCATGTAGTTAGTTTGTACACCCTTCATTGCCGACGGGCCTACACGCCCTGTGTACCCATCCCACACGGCCAAAGTACATGGCCTGTGGACAAGTACACGGCGTGTAGTCGCAAATTTTGGGATTTTTCCCCATTTTCCTTATTTTCTCAAAAACACTTAAGGAAAAAGGAAAAGAAGAAACTCGTACCTCAAGAATAAGAACCGAGTTCTTAAACTAAAGTAGAGGCTGACTAATGCCCCCGTCTTGAGGCTTTAGGAGGAGGGCATAGGGTACATAGTCTACTGTGATGCATCGGGTATTGGGATCGGATGTGTCATGATGCAGGAGCGAGCAGTGATCGCATATGGTTCTCAATAACTGAGATAGAATGAGGAGAACTATGCTACCCATGACCTGTAGTTAGCAGTAGTGGTATTCGCCTTGAATATTTGAAGACATTACTTGATGGGAGAGCATTTTACAGTCTACTCAGATCACAAGAGTCTCAGGTATATCTTCTCTGAGAAGGACCAGAACTTGAGATAGCGATGTTAGCTTGAGTTCCTCCAGGACTATGACTTCGAGATAGTTTATACTCCTGGGAAGGGGAACGTTGTAGCATATTCACTTAGCAGGAGTTCTGGTAGACAACTTCTAGGTTAGGTGATGGGGTAGTTGGCCACTTTGCAGATATCCTTTGTGTATCGATATGGGGCATCTTTTCTTCAGTCTCTTACAGTCACTCCCCCACTCCTTCAGTGAGTTAGGGAGGCGCAGCATGGGGACACTGACTGTGAGTCTCAACATGCTCAGATATCCATAGGACAGGCACCTGATGGATTTTCTGAAGGTGGGGAGCACATCATCCTCTTCAGAGGACGTACCATGGTACCAATGTCACTTTGGGAGGAAGTGTTGAGGGATTTCCACACATCCCCTCTAGCGGTACATCCAGGAGTGGCGAAGATATACTAGGATCTTAGATGATAGCACTGGTGGTTGGGAGTGAATAAAGTAGTAGTATAGTTTGTCTCTCAGTTCCTCACTTGTTAGCAAGTGAAGGCGGAGCATCAGGTACCAGCAGGCTTCGTTCATCCCTTAGAGGTCCCAGAGTGGAAGTGGGATGGGATATCCAGGGGTCATGATTCTATATGGTTGATTGTTGACCGACCCACCAAGTTTCCCCACTTTCTACCAATCAGAGAGAAGGATACAGTAGAGAGCTTGGGATCCCTCTATGTTCAAGAGATTGTTTGGCTATATGGAGTACCCTCAACCATTGTCTCTGATCATGATACATGTTTCACTTTCTGGCTATGGAAGGGGTTGCAGGAGGCTTTCGAGACACAGCTTCATTTGAGCACTGCCTTCCATCCTCAGAAGGATGGCCAGACTAAGTGGACCATTTAGACCCTTGAGGATAAGATACATGCTTGCATCCTCTACTTCAGTCATAGTTGGGATGATCACTTGCCTTTAGTGGAGTTTTCATACAACAATAGTTATCACTCCACCATTGAGATGGCACATTTCGAGGCTTCGTATGACCAACCTTCCAGATCGCCTTTGTGCTAGACTGACCCAGGGGAGTCAGCACTGGTGGGACCAGAGATGGTAAGGGCTACTACGGAGAAGGTACAGATCATCCAGGAGCAAATAAAGACTGCACAGAGCAGGTAGAATTCTTATGTCGACAGGAGGTGAAGACCTATGAAGTTCGAGGATGGTGACCATGTCTTCCTACATGTCTCACCCCGATGAGGTTTGCAGAGGTTTGGATGGGGTGGAAAGTTATCTCCAAGGTTCATCGGACCCATTCAGTTCCTCAGTATAGTTGGCGAGGTGGCTTACCGCTTAGATATTCCACCTCAGTTGCATCAGGTGCACGACGTCTTCCACGTATCCCAGCTAAGGAGATACGTGCATGACCCATCTCACGTCATCGACCACGGCGAGCTGGACATCGACGATGGGGCAATGTTTACGGAGGTTCCAGTCGAGATTGAGGATCGATAGAATCAGGTCCTTCATGGGTGGTCGATACCTCTGGTGTGCATTTGCTGGTAGCACGGGAACCTCCACGAGAGCACATGGGAGTGGGAGGCCCATATACATGCTCAGTACCCCCCACTTATTCCCTTAGTTTGACATGTTTCTTACGGGGATGCAAATATCTGAGGTGGGGAGAATTTAAAGACCCGAATTTCCCAAGTAATTTTTTTTAATTATATGGAATATTACGAGTCTGTGAAAATTTACAGCACATGATTCCGAGGCCCGGTGTGCCTGGAATGTATTACTGAACTTTTTTAGGTATGTTCAGTAAACGTGTGAGCAGGTTTTTGTAACTTTTGAACTGCTGCTCGGAATTGAAATCTAAGGGAACCGTTGAACTCGTAGCGCCGACATTCACATAAGGAGACCTTCACCTCGACCGAAGTAGGTCGAGGGTAGAAGTTAGTTTTCCACTTTTTCGTGGAGGAATATAAAAATAAAAATATTTAACATTTTTATTTTTCTTATAACCTTCTTTGGGGTTATGGAGGTGGGAACCACCCGAACTAAAAACTCCCAATTTGAATTAAAAGGTGAGAACCACCCAACCCTTAAACTCCCCCTTTAATGGGAGGTAACACTTAGACTCCCCACACATTAATTATGACACATCAATTAACTAATTAATTATGCCAACTCTATATGTGCCAAAAAATTAAAATTTATAGACATATTTTATTTGGATTGTCTCCTCATTTTGCTGGGGAGAAGTCATTAGCAAAAGGGAGGCTTGGAGAGAGCCCTTGGAGAAACTCATCCTCCAACGAAGAACATGCTCTCCGACGAAGAACACACTCTCCAACAAATAACGTCTTCAATGAAAAATAAATGATGTATGTCCTTCCATCCTCACCGATGTCAACAAACCTTAGAGGTAGGGGTGTGTTTTCGATTGATCATCGTTAATTTTTCTCTCATTTTGAATCACCTCTCTTGAGCCTCTTGCTACTACTCTAACGTGGCGGGTACGGGGCAAACGAACATGGACCGACCTCACCGCAAAAATCTTTGTGGTTCTTGGTGTGTTCTTCGCGATGGAGAAGGATGGAAACCAACACCGGTGGGGCTCGAGAATGGTGTTCAGCACCACGGTCGGCTGCAAAGATGGTGGCGGTGCAACCGCGCCGCCGGAGAAGGGTCGTGGCCCATCGGTCGTGGCGGAGCAAGGGCGGCAGGGGCGGTGGCGCGCGTCTGCACCGCCCGGTGAGCAAGGGTCGTGGCTTTGTGTCGCGGCAGCAAAGGGAGGGTGGTCGACAGAGTAGGCCACCAGCAAAGGCACGGCATGCGACCGTGCCATCGGAGCAAGTGGTCGCAGCCCGCCTTACCACGGTGGATGGTGGAAGGCGGCTGATGTTCGGTCGACTGCAGAGGGGCGGCGGATGACGCGCCATTGGGAGGAGAAAGGGGTCAGCTATTTTGGTCAGCCAAGCGGGACCTACGGCAGGTCCCGCATACTTCATGGTGACCGAACTGCTTCAGTCGTTCGATGATTGAGGGCAGGGGGCATGTGACCCCCCCCCCCCCCCGGCATGCGGCCAGGCCGGGCCGCCTAGCGCGGGTCAGGTCGGATTCTGCGGGTTGGGTTCGACCCATGGCCAGAAACGGATCGGGCTAGGTCGACCCGAACCAGGTTAGTCGACCTAGGTGGGGTCGGGCTGAGTCGGTCCGACTGGGTTGGTCCGAACGATTCGTACCGGACCCGAACCAGTTTCGACCCTATACGTTCTTTCGGTCATATCTTGAGCTATGGGAATCCATTTGATGAAACCTTTGTGGCATCAGAAACCTTGGATCGAGACGGTCCTTTTGGTATACCCCACTTGATATTTGGATAAAGGTGTGGTAATGTTGGGTTGGATCAAACACGAATCCAACCGGGACCTCGGGACTAAAAGGCTAATAATTTATAGACTGGGCGTCCGTTTGACGCACTGTCTGTTGCGTTGAGACCCCTATGACATGGCAGTTATTTGGAATACATCTTCGTAGGACTACGTGGTAGTTGGATTATCGACCAATGGCTTAAGGAGTGGACCCTCCCTGAGAAAAGTGAGCTTAGTGCGGGAACCCTATAGCTGGCTGTAAGATAAGAAAAGGATCCTTCATCAGTCTGTGCTCAAGGATCCCACATGGATCCGCTCTAGGAATCCATGTGGGAATACTATAGGATCTTATATGGTTCTGCTGTACTAGGATCTTGTGTGGGCCTGATGATGTACTAGGATCCTGTGTGGGTCTGCTGTACTAGGATCATGTGTGGGTCTGATGATGTACTAGGATCCTGTGTGGGTCTGATGATGTACTAGGATCCTGTGTGGGTCTGATGATGTACTAAGATCATGTGTGGGTCTGATGATGATTTAGGATCCTATGTGGGTCTTCCTCTTAACAGAATAAGATGATTGAGTAGTTACATCTAATCATCTCTACTACTGTACCTAAGTTATACCTAGTGTGAGCTGAGTCCTTACCTTCGTGGTGATACCTTTGTGGTATTCTTCAATGTGGCATACCTTTTTGGTACTTACCTTCATGGTGATACCTTTGTGGTATTATTCTGTGGGGCGTACCTTTGTGGTACTTACGTTTGTGGTATTTCTTCCTTTGTGGAACAGTTGAGCTTTGGGCTAAGGAGTTGGGCCTTGTGTTTCCTCATGATTGATATGGGTTTACTTGATAACTTAGGTATATGTATGGGCATATACCTAAGTAGGGTTGTTAGTTGTTTTATGCATTTCGGTTTATCCTTTTTGTATTTTTGTGAGACCTTGAGGGTATCGGGGTCCCTACTAAGTATCATTATACTCACCCCTACACGGGCTACGCCCACACCTTGTTGTGTTTGGTGTAGATAACGGATAGCGATGAATAAGGACGAGGATACCAGGACTAGAGGTAGATCATAGGTGAACCTTAGATGAGGTTTATTGCAGAGATGACCCTTCGAGAGTTGTACCTACCCTTCAGGTAGGATCCTTGGTGGGTGTTCACAGGAGCTGCTTCATTTTACTTGTACTTTTTAGTTTCTTGTACTTTCCAGTTGGGCTTGTATTCTATCCCATTTTTACTTAATGTACTCACTCTATTTACAATTCAGTTTACACGTGTTCGTATCTTGTTGTGTGCTTAGTTTCATGTGTTTACAAGATACAAAGTCAATGCCTTCCTGGTTTTAGGGAATACATCTTTCGGTGCTAGTTGTCAACCCCTGGCCTATGGAAGGAGGGCTTGGGGTAGTCATGGCACGGGCCCTGGGGGATGGGTCGTTACAAAAATACTTATTCATGACAAATAAGGGTAAACTAAAGTTAAGTAACAGTTAAAAAAAGTAAAGTAATTGTAAACTAATGTTAAGTAAGGGTAAAAATAAGTTAAGGGTAAAACAATGTCATATAAGGGAAAACTAAAGTTATATAAGGGTAAATAAAAATTATGTAAGGGTAAAACAAAGTTATGTAAGTGTAAAAATAAATTTTTACACGTTATATAAGGGTAAAATAATGTTATGAAAGGTTAAAAAATTAAAATACGGGTAAACAAAAGTAATGTAAATGAAAATAAATGTAAAGTAAGGGTAAAACAAATTTATGTAAGGGTAAACTAAAGTTATGTAAGGGTAAACAGAATTTAAGTAGGGGTAAAATGAATTTATTCCTATATAAATAGATTCTCATATAGGTTAATTAAGGGTAAATTAATGTTATGTAAGGGTAAAAAAATCAAGTAAGGGTAAACTAAAGTTATATAAAGGTAAATAAAAGTTATATAAGAGTAAAAAAAGTTATTTAAGGGTAAACTAAAGTTATTTAATTATAAAAAAAGTTAAGTAAGGGTAAAACAAAGTTATATAAGTATAAATAGAAACTTGTATGGTTTAATTAAGGGTAAACTAATATTAACTAATGGTACAAAAAATAGTTAAGTAAGGGTTAACCAAAGTTATGTAAGGGTGATCATAAGTTATTTAAGGGTAACACAATGTTAATTAAGTATGAAAAAAGTTATATGGTCATAAAAATAAGTTAAGTAATAGTGAAATAAAGTTATATAAGTGTAAATAGAAACTTGTACAGGTTTTGTAAAGATAAAATAAGGTTATCTATGGGTCAAAAAAAGTTAAGGTTAAACTAAAGTTATGTAAGGGTAAACATAATTTAGTTAAGGGTAAAAAATGTTATATAAGGGTAAAAAAGTTATGTAAGGGTAAATAGAAACTTTCGCAGGTTATTAAAGATTAAAATAATGTTTGTTAATAGTAAGGTTAAGGAAGGGTTAACTTCTATTAAGTTAGGGTAAACATAAGTTATGTGAGGGTAAAAAAAAAGTTATGTAAGGTTACACTAAAGTTATATAAGATTAAATATAACTTAATTAAGGGTAAAAAAATGTTATATAAGGGTATAAAAAACCTTTATTGTTCAAAAACTTCTACAGGTTATGTAAGGGTAAACTAACGTTATATAATGGTAAAAAAGTTATGTAAGGGTAAAATAAAGTAATTTAAGTGTAAAAAAGGTTAAGTAATTGTAAACTAACGTTTTATATGGGTAAACAAAAGTTAATTATGGGGAAAATTATGTAAGGGTAAAATAAAGTTATGTAAAGGTAAAAAGAAGTTAAGTAAGGGTAAAAATAAATTTATGTAAGGGTAAACAGAAACTTGTACTGGTTAATTAATGGTAAAATAAAGTTATATAAGGGTAAAAAAAGTTAGATAAGGGTATACTAAACTTATATAATGGTATGTGGAAGTTAATTAATGGTAAAAAAAAGTTATGTAAGGGTAACCTATGTTTTTTAAGGATAAAAAAGTTAAGGGTAAAATAATGTTATGTAAGAGAAAAAAATATGTGCAGGTTAAGTAAGGGTAAACTAAAGTAAGGTGAGTATAAAAAACATAAGGGTAAACTAAATTTATATAAGGGTAAAAGGAAGTTAAATAATGGTAAAAACTTACCTAAGGGTAATTTAAATTTATTTAGGGGTAAATAGACATTATGTTTGGGAAATAAAAAGTTATATAAGGTTATATAGAAACTTGTACATGTTAATTAAGGGTAAACTAATGTTATTAAAGAGTAAAAAAGTTAATTAAGGGTAAAATGATGTTATTTAAGGGTAAACATAAGTTAAGTAAGGGTTAAATAAATTTATATAATGTTAAATAGAAGTTAATTAATGGTGTAAAAAAGTTATGTAAAGGTAAATAAAAACATGTATTCGTTAAGTAATGGAAAATTAAAGTTAATACAAGGTAAAAAAAGTTAATTAAGGGTAAAATAAAGATATATAAAGATTAAAATAAGTTAAGGGTGAAATCAAGTAATGTAAGGGTAAAATAATGTTATATAAGGGTAAACAGATGTTAATTAAGGGTAAAAAATTATGAAATGGTAAACATAAATTTTTTTCAGGTTACAAAAGGGTAAAAAAAGGTTAAGTAAGGGTAAAATAATGTTATTTGATGGTAAACATAGGGTTATTAATAGTAAAAAATGTTATATAGGTGGAAAATAAAGTTATGTAAGGGTAAACTAAAGTTAAGTAAAGGTAAAACAAAGTTTTTTAAAGGTAAACTAAAATAGCTTCACATAATATTAACATATAAATAGTTGTAAATATAAACAGTATTGACATGTAAACTCTAAAATTTAGTAACATATATATAGTTTCGAATAATATCACCATATATACAAGAAAATAAATTAAACTAATACGAACATAAATACTTCTTAACTATAAAATACAACTAAAGAGGTAAAAATATAGTAAAATAAATATAAATAAACTTTATTATCCGTACTTCCCCAATCCAAATAAAACATAATAAAAAAATTTGAACCAAAAGAAATAATATTATCCAAATAGACTTGAACCAACTGAATATAAATAACATTAAATAGAAACAAAATAAGTACAATAAATCCTAAAATGAAGTAAATTATAAAAATATATATGAAAGAAATATAAATCATGTGATGTATTGAATGGTAATATAACTGAAACATGAATTGAAAAAAACAAAAATTACAAATTAAACTAAACCAAACTAAATCTATCCAAAATTAGTGTAACTAATACAGTATGAAGTTGATCAAATACTATAATAATAATAACTAATATGAATATAGCTTCACCATAAAAATCCAAAATTTTTCATTTTGGTTTTATTGATTATAGATTCATATTTTTTGGGATAATATAATACATTTCTATAAAATATTATTCAATTAGCTCGAGTTATTTTCAATTAAATATTGGTTATAATTAATAAATATTGTTCAAAAATATAGTTTTATTGAATAATTTTTTTCAACATTCAATTTCATTGAAGAGGGTGGTATTAAACTTTGAAGGATGATTTCCCTAAGAAAAATTGTTTTTCTTCAGTAGAAAGACATAAATATATGAGTGCGGTAAATGAACATACACAACAAAAAAATTGTAAGTTTTAATTTGATGAATTAAAATTTTCAAATATATTTTGTAACTTAATTGTTTTATTATATGTGAAATAGTGTTCATTGGAGGTCCTTGATGAGTAGAAAGCTGAAAACATTGGGCCAAAGGATTATTTGCAGTAGATATTTGGTGATGAGAACCATGGGAGAGTACACTGTAAACTAGGGAAGAGTATTTTCCCCAATCGATTTTGGTTCAATTCATGTGCCTGCAATAGTTATGGTAGCACCAAGTTGCAAAAGTCTCATAAAGATGCATTAAAGGCTCTTATAAAGGTATAATAGACCAAAACATTCCCTGAAGGAGAATGGATGAAGTCAAAATGACAATAATAAATTTATTAATGTTATGGTCGTGTTATGTCCATCTCTTCTACCAGATACCACTATGATTTTATATAAATTAATTTTAATGTTTCATTCATTATATAATGAACCTAGAAATGTTGAGGATGTTCCTAGTACTGCTTGGAGTGATGACATTCCTAGAGATGGTGATGGTAGTAATGGTGATGGAAATGATAACAGTAATGGGGGTGATGATGGTAATGAGTATGTTGGTGATGATAGTGATGACAGTGGTGGTGATAAGAGAGACGTATCCTCTATATTTTTTACAGATAATTATGACACATGATGTATTATGACTGAATTTTATTTCATATATATTCTATTTTAAATGTGTATTGTAACTAGTTAAACGAATTCATTTATTTCTTTATTTTTCTATATTAGTTGTCGACTATTTGGGGGTGTGGGTGCATTTTTTTGGGGGTTATAATGGTTATGGGCCAAGATTGTAGGTTATGTTGAATGATTTGGTGATATAAGGATATAACAATGGATTAACATACTACTGGTATAGCATGTATACTAATGGTTTCATTAAAATATAGGCTAAAGATAAATCATAGTGATTTATACCAATGGTTTCAAGGAAACTATTGGTATAAATAATTCCCCACACCTATCCACCCAACATTTTTATGAACAATTAGTATAGAATATACTGATGGTTCCCCAACCAATACCAATAGTTTAAAACCACTGATATAGGGTATATTTCTAGTAGTGAAAATAGGTTATTTTCCTAAAAATGGGTTTTCATGTGATTTGTGTTCTTATACTAAAAGTAATTTCTACCACATATATAAATTTAAAATGATAAAATGAATTATAATTTTTTAATTAGAATTTAAAATTTTGGTTAGAATTCCCCTTCTGTGGTTGGTTATATAATTATGTTATCATGGTAAAAAATTGAGTTATTATGATTATGGTTAAAAAGAGTTTAAAGTGGTTTTACTAGAAGATGAGGAATAAAATGTATTAAAAAAATTCCAAATGTGGTTGTTTTAGTTTATTAAAACCTTATGACATATTATATTCTAATTTTGGGTGTATTGGTCAGTGGATCTAAATGGATATGAGATGGCACAAATACAATAGTGGTTTAATTGTATGTTAAAATTTTCTATTAAAACCTTTAAGAAAGGTTCTTAGTTTAATACAACATAAACAATTCACAATTCCTCTGAAAAAACAAAACAAATAATCGGACTGACTCTCTGTTTGATGGAATTGCTATAATACCATAGGTTATGAAAACATTTGTATTCGGGTTGAATACAAATATTAGATTAATGAAAGATGTAAAATATTATACCAAATATAGCATATAGAATCAATTATAAAAGTATAATTTGTAATTAAAACAATTACAAAATAATACAAATAGAAAGAAGTAATAAAAGGATTCTCTTTCTATTATAATAAGCAACAGAAAAGTAAAAGGTATTACAATTCTTCTAACCCAAAGAGTAAGGTATCCTTTCACCTAGGATAACAGATTTGTCTTACCAGCACTAGTAAGACCTCGATATGATGATTGGCACATCAATCTTGAAATCCCTACAATACCTCAATTTTATAGGTAATTGGAAACATTTTCTTTCAAACACTTCAAATCCCTCGATAAAAATATCGGTTCCACCTTCTGCCTATCCCCACCAGCCCTCGATCGTTATCACCTGATTGGATGCACATAGAAAAAAAATGCACTTATTGAAATAAAAAAAACTAAGAACAATTCGTTCATGTTTTTTAATTTCAAGGATTTCACATGAAGTATAGAGAAGTCACACAGTCTCTCTATAGAACTTGGAAGTAGATGAATTTGTTCAAGTTTTTGTCTCTACTTCAAATGACCTCCTATTTATAGGCCTTAGGTTCCAACGATCATATTTTCTCCAATGGTTATATTTCTCCAGAAAACTCAGATAAAATTGGACCCCTAGCATTGTAACAGTCATATTGAAATAGAAAACATGAAATCATTTTTATTAGTTTATAAATAACTCCACGATATCGTTTTGGTTAAAATAATAGATATATGAAAATGATAACAATAGTACAATTAGTATGTGTTTTGATAAACGATTAAAAGCATGCATGTGATAAAAGTATGACATGAGTACAATTAATATTACTTAGTGAAAAATACTAATATGGTGTAGAGTGAGTAAGATGGTTAGAGTCTATACAATAAATTGAGTAAGTACGATAGACAGAGTTAGTACGATAATCAAAGTGGGTACAATGGAAATATTCAGTATGATAGACATAATCAGTACAATAAACATAGTCAGTATGATAAACATAGTCAGTATGATAAACATATCCAATACGATAAACATAAAACCCATATTCAAAGTAAGTCCTTTATTTGAGAAATGAGTATAAAACGATTTGGGATTTCCAAAATAAAAGACATAAAAGTCAAAATAATACTTTTGACATAACAATCTCCCCCTTTTTGGAAATCACAAAAAACAAAGTAAAACTATAAATAAATACTTATCTCCCCCTAAGTTATGCGAACTATTCTAAATAAAGAAATGAATACAACTAACTCCCCCTTAGATATAGACTTTCCTAAGTTTTGTATTCATATATATTTTCCTTAATTTCGATTATTCTTTTCTTTAATGTATTAATTTTGAGTAAAACATTAATTATTCTCCCCCTTTTTAAGAATTTCTCTCATTTTAAAAAACATTCTCCCCTTTGTGATTTATAAAAAGAATGGGGTAGTTTTGAATTTCTTGAAAATTTTAGGCATAAAAAAATACAAAACAATGGAAATGAAAACATAAACTTCATTTAATTGTCAAAGGTTCATAGAATTTTAAAAGACATTCAAGAAATATAGAAACAACAAATCATTCATTTTTTTTCTATTTCTTTCTCTTTCTTGATAAACTCATAAAGAATATCCTTCATCTTCTTTATCTATTTATTGTCTTCTAAGATAGAAACACATTGAGATTTTAGAATCTCTTTTTGGTCTCTAAATAATTAATCCTTGTTTTTTATGGTGTATTATTGAATCCTAATTACTTCTTCAAGAGTATCAATTATGTCATGCATATTCTTATTTTCTTTATTCAACATAGTATTTTGTTTCTTTAACAAAACAATTTCATCATTGAAAGATTAAACCTTTGAAAATTATGACTTGAAAGCATTCCTCCTTCCTTGAAACTCTTTTACTAAAATATCATCAGCACCAATTTTTTTGGGAATCTGGTTCAATCTATCAATTATTTCCTTATCCATCTTATTAAAAGAAATGGAAGAGCATTTGAAGGCCTCATTAAGTCTTCAATTGACTCCTCATGTTCATTCACTAATCTTTCTCCGTTGTATAACCATTTGGTCATCTTGTTATAATCCTTCTTGTGAGCAGAAGAACTGTCACTCAAAACTTTTAGATCGACCTCTATTGACATTACTCTCTTTCTGAACTATCTTACTGAACCAAATTTTTTCATTTTATTCTCTTTGATGAATTCAATCTATCCTTCTATTCTAAGAAAGTTGGGAATAGTCTTCTTGATTCTTATTAAAACATAAATAATGTAACCACTTTTCTTCAAATAAATTGGGTGTTCTGAATCAGTATCATCGTTATATGATTCAAGTTCATTAGATCGGCTTGATTCTTTATCAGGTTGTTTTATTTTTCCTTTCTCTTTTTCCTTTTCAACCCTTTATTCTTCTTTTTCAACTATTTATTCTTCAACTTTGTCACTGATGAAAATTACTTTCTCAGCATGAGAACTTTGAGCCACTTTCTTGACTGGAGAGGGAATTATTTGTGATTGAGTTTCTAAGGATTGAACTGGTGCTTGATCGGCATGAGGATTCTATTGTTGAATTACTTCACTTTGTTTTTGAAGAGAATATTATTATATACTTTTCTTAGAACTGTAAAGGTATTCCATAAGAAATCCATCTTCCTCTTCTTCACCTTCCTGTTGTGAAGCTGATTGAATAACTTCTTACATTATTTCATTCCCTTTTTATTTCTCTAGAAGAGTCTGAAAAATTGGTTCTTGTTGAATTTCTTCTATCAATTGAGAACTTTCTAACTCTATAATTTTTAGAATTATGGAAACATCAAAATCTTGAGCTTTTCTTTTCAAAAGATTCTTCTTCTTCTTCTCATCCTTTAGAGTATCTTCTATTCTCATCTTCTCTTATAGAGCTTTAGATGGATCAAGAACAAATTGGGGATCACCTTATTTTCTTTGTTTTTCTCCTTTCTCCTTTTGGCTATAACATCTTTACAGTAATTGGTTTTCTTCTTAGTATTTGCATTGATTTGAGAATCTATCTTTTGAGAAGATACAACTATGGGAGAAGATTCTATTAGAAGTGGTGCCGATTGATTTGTTACTGATTCTTCCAAATATTTGACAAAGATATTTAACTTATCATAAAAAAAACATTCAATTTCTTTATCATTTTCTTGCTTATCCAAGAAGCCTTCAACTCTTTCAATTATCCTTTTACTATAATATTTCAAAACTTCTAACTTTCAAGAATAAACTTTGTGAGAATAGTTGGATACATGATAAGATGAGACTTAATTTCTCCAAAATTCACACTCTTCATTGTTTTGAAGTTGTAACCCATGAGATTTACCTTTCTCATATTCACAAGATAATCTAACATAAAGATGTCAGAACCCTTAAATGTTTCTCTATCCCCTTTCCTTGGAATTAGAAACCCTATCATCAAAATGACAATAAACAGGTTGTCTGCAGAGAGATGAGAAAATTTTCTTTTCTCCTTATTGATAAGAAATAGATACTTTTCAGATCTTTATATATTAAACATACCAACTTCCTTATGTAGATTATGAGAAGAACAAAAGGATTCACCTTCAATAGGAACATTGAGGAAATTTTCTGCTTATTTTACTAACATAGCAAACATTATAACATACACAGCAAAATTAATCACCATCTCCTTATCAAAAGACATAGCATTGTATAATTATCTAACCTATTCAACAAGAATAATATCCCTAGATATGGGTTTCTCGACAAAAATATGTTCCCAGCCTTAGAATAAAATAATCATTTTGATTGTTGAGTCATAACTATCAAAGAAATATCGAGTGACTAACATTTCCTTGAAGAAATCAATTTATGAGAAATTATTTGAAGACATATCAGTAGGAGTGTTGGTAGAAGATTGAGACATAAAGTTTATTGGCAAAAGAAATGATCGTATTAAGTCTTAAAAAGAGGATCAGAGCTTCGTCGAGAAATTTGAAGAACTGGTGTGGGTTCGAGGTGGGGAGTCCTCTATTTATAGGAAAATTTGGATGATTGTTGGACTTCTATGGTTGAGATTAAAAGATAAATAATCCAACATTAGAGAATAAAATAGATTTTTTTTTTAATGATAAAAAATTCTAAAAAAAATAAAAAAACTAAAAAGATTTAAAATGAGAAACAATAACACAAAAGTAAAGCAATAAAAAAATAAAATAGAATGTACCTGTTAGAGATTTAAAGTAAGTTGTTGGTTTCATATTATTATGAAAGTAAAAACATAATACAATATATAAAATAAATAGTTGAAATAATGAAAAGATAATACAATAAAACACAAAATCGATGCAAAAGAAATTGAACACAATCAGTTTTCAGATCAATTGAAAACAAAGTCAATACCATAGGTTGACAAGCTGATTAGAAATAAATTCATTACCATAGGTTGTCAAACCGATGTGAAACAAAGTCATTAACATAGGTTTTCAAACCAATGGCAAACAAAGTCATTATCAAAGGCTGTCAAGCCGATGGAAATAAAACTAATTACCATAGGTTGTTAAACCGATGGAAAACAAAGTCATTACCATAAGTTGTTAAGTCAATGGAAAACAAATGCATTACCATAGGTTGTTAAGATGACGGAAAACAAAATCATTACCATAGTTTTTTAAGTCGATTGGAAACAAATTCATTACTATAGGTTGTCAAGTCGATGGGAAACAAAGTCATTACCATAGGTTGTTAAACCAATGGGAAGACTGTCAAGCCGATAATCTGAGTTTCAAGTTGATAGGCAGAAACTACAAACTAACAAAGGTGAGGCCGAATGACAGAACACAAAAATAAAACAATTAATGAAACAAATAAAATGAATAGATCTATAATATTAAATAATTAATGTGTGATAAAAAATATAAGATAGTAATAATAATAATAAAAATATGAAACAAGAAAGAAAAATAGGTAAAACATTAAACAAAAGAAAAATGTTCTCCCCCTAATAAAAAGAGTGTTTTAATATAAGAATAATTGTAAAAATAGAAAGTATATGTGAATGATTATTTTAGTGTAATAATTACTATATTTTATTTAATAAATCCAAATCTATTGGAAGGTAATGGTTTTGTAAATATATTATCAAGTTTTTCTTGCATTCCGATAAATTGTAAAATGATATCTTCTTTTTGTGTGTGATCTCTAAGAAAGTGATGCCTAATATCTATGTGTTTTGCATGAGAGTGATGTGCAGGGTTTTTACTTAGAGCAATGGAACTTGTTTTATCACACAATATTTGAGTTTTAGTAAACTCATACCATAGTCTGTGAGTGTGTGTTGCATCCACAACACTTGAGCGCAAAAACTTCCAACTGCTACATATTCAGCTTCAATAGTGGAGAGTATAACTGAGTGTTGTTTTTTGTATGACCAAGAAACTGAAGAATCTCCTAGAAAATGAAAATTTCTATAAGTAATATTTCTATACATTCTACAACCACCAAAGCCAATATCTGAAAAACTTTTTAATTCAAAATCATTTCCAGAATAATAAAAAAGACCTAAATCTGAAGTTCCTTTTTAATACTGGAAAATCCTTTTCACATATTTTAAATGTGATTATTTTGGATTTTATTTATATCTAGAACATAAGCATACATAAAAAAGTAATTATGGATGACTGGATGTTAAGTATAGTATACTTCTAATCATACCTCTGAAAGTTGTTTGATCAACTGGTTTCCAAGCTTCATCAAGATCAAGAATGTATGAGGTTCCAATGGGAGTACTAATACTTTTAGTATTGTCATATCCATACTTTTTGAGTAATTATTTAATATAATTATGTTGATATATATAAGTACCTTCTGGTTTTTGATAAATTTGAAAACCAAGAAAGAATGTTAATTCACCCATCAAACTCATTTCAAACTCAGAATTCATTAGATTCGCAAATGAATCTGTTAAAGACTTTTGAGTTGATCTGAAAATGATTTCATCAACATAAATTCAAACAATAATAATATTTTTGTTTTCATTCTTAATAAAAATAGTTGGATAGGTTATTCCTTTAACGTAATTGTTTTGTAACAAAAATCATGTTAACCTATCATACTAAGATCTAGGGGATATTTTAAGTCTATAAAGGGAATTGGTATGTTTGTAAACATATGAAGGATGTTTTGTATATTAAAAATGAGGAGGTTATTCTACATTGGATTCCTCCTAAACATATCCATTAAGGAAATCACACTTGACATCCATTTGAAGGATTTTGTAATTAAAGAATGATGTAACAGCTAATATAATTATAATATATTTGAGTCTTGCTACTGAAGCATAGAATTCTATATAGTCTATGACTTCTTATTGATTAAATCCTTTAGCAACAAGTCTAGATTTGTTTCTTACAATGATACCATTTTCATCACATTTGATTCTGAAAACCCATTTTACTCCAATAACAGATGTATATTTAGGTTTTTTAACCAAGGTCTAGACTTTATTCCTTTAGAATTGATTTAGTTAATCTTGAAATGAATTAATACAATCCTCATCGCCTAAGGCCTCACTTGGAGTTTTAGGTTCAAATTGGGATAGAAAATAAAGATGTTTTATTTCATTTCTTAAGGAGTTTCTGGTCCTTACTAGTTTATTTACATCACCAATGATGTTATCACTGGGATGATTCCAAAGTAATAACTGTTTTGGATTTTGAAAAAATTGTTTATCAATATTAGGTAGAAATTCCTCAGGTTTAAATTTTTTAAAAGTAATCTCTTGAGTATTTACAATGTTTGAAGAATATTATATCATAGGTTAATAATCAGTTTTGGAAAACACTTCAGAATTGTTTGAAAACAAAAGGGTATGTTTCATCACACATAACATGCATTGTTTCTTTAATAACACAAGTGTTTTTATTGAAAACTCTATAAGCCTTCGAAGTAGTGGAATAACCTAAAAATATTCCTTCATCATATTTGGGTGCAAACTTATATAAGTTATATTTTTTATTTAAAATAAATACATTTCAACCAAATACTTTGTAATATGAAACTATTGGTTTTCGGCCTATCCATAACTCATGAGGACTACTATTAAGGAAAGGTCGAATTAAAACTTGATTTATAGTGTAACAATCAGTACTAACAGCTTATGCCCAAAAAATTTTCCAATTGGGTATTCACTAAACATATTTACTGTTATCTCTTAAATAATTCTATTCCTTCTTTAAACAACACCATTTTTCTGAGGTGTTCTTTGTGAAGAAAAGTTGTGAGTAATACCTATTTTACTACAAAAAAGTTTTGAAATCATAATTTACAAATTCTACACCATGATCACTTCAGATAGTTATAAATGGTAGTTTTTTCTCATTTTTAACTTTAGAAACAAAAGTTTTAAAGAAAGAAAAATATTCTGATTTTTTAGTGAGAAAATATACCTGTGTAAATCTAGTATAATATTCAACTAAAACAAATACATATTACTTTCCTCCAATACTTCAAAAAAAATTTAGGACCAAAAAGATCCATGTGCACTAACTATAATGCACCAGTAGATGTGAACTCACTGATTGATTTAAATCTAAACTTATGTTTTTTCCATATTTATAAGGTTAGAAAACTTTAGAATAATCAAATCTAAGCTCAGGTATATCTTTAACAAATCATTTATTAGAGAGTTTATATAAATTTTTAAGATTACAGCGTCCTAGTCTTCTATGCCATAACCAACATTGGTCTTCCATTGCACTTAGACATGGTAAGTCTTCTCTTATAAAGTCTTCTAATTTCAAGGAGTAAACATTCTCATTCCTTTGAACATGTAGAATAAATTCATCCCTAGAATTGTGAACTATACATTTATCATTCCTAAAATTTACAAGGTATCCTTCATCACATAATTGACTTGTGAAAATGAGGTTGTTCTTATGACCATCAAAAAAAATAGAAATAAAAATTTTTCCAAGGAAAATGAAATTAAATATACCAAAAATCTTTCCCTAAGTATTGTCTCCGAAGGTAACTTTTCCTCATTTTTTCTTGATAACTTTTTCAAAGAAGCTTATGTTTCCAGACATGTTCCCAGAACATCCACTATCCATGTACCATGTATTTTTATTATTTCTTGTTTTGTTTTCCTGAAACAAAAAGCATTAAACTCTTTCAATAAAAACTTGTTTGGGTCCAGAAATATTAAAGAGAAAAAATTTTGGAATCCACATTTGTTTTGAAAAGTGATCTTTGTGTAAACTCAAATATTTTGTTTTATTTAAAGAATAATTTATTTCCCAATGTCCACCATATTGGAATTTGGTGAAGAATGGATCACTTTGAGGGGAAATAGTTATTACTAAAAACTATTTTTGAATGAGTATAACCAATTAAAAAACTATTCCTTAAATGATGAATTTGAGAATAAATTTTATCAAACTCTTTCCTTCCAATGGTGAAATTTGATAAAAATTTCTTTAAGGAAAAAAATTCAGGTTTTAGTCTAATTACTAAATTATTATCATTATTTTTATTAGTTTTAGAATTGAGTTTTTCTTCTAAAATATCAATTATATTATTTGATTTTTTAAGTTTTCTAGAAACATTACATTTTTCATTTTCTAAAAGTTTAGAAAATCTGGATACCTATTTATAAAAATGTAAAGAATTATCATTATCTTATGAGGATGTTTCTTCATTAGAAGAATAATATTTATCAAGACAATTTTTAATTAAAGACATGTTAGTAAGAGATTAATAATTGTGTACCTTATCCATTAAGTAACTATAAGAAGTTTTGGAAAGGAGACCAACATTCTTTTGATTGGAGATATCACTATCAGAAGAGTCTTTAGAATAATCACCTTCATTGGTAATCCAAGAGTCATTAACATTCAATACTTTCTTTCCCTTGGTCTTCCAGTATTTATTTTCATTATTTTATGAATTTATTTCCATTCTATCCTTTCTTTTCAACATAGGAAAATTAGGTTGAATGTGTCCTGCTCTTTTACATTCATAGTATGTGACTTTAGAATCTTTCTTGTCCTTGTTACCTTTGGAAGTATTTTTATATCTATATTGGAAGTCCCTATTTCCAAAAATTTTATTCATTCTTCTAGAAAGATTTTCAAGATCATTCACTGACTGCTTAGTATCACTAGAATCTGATAAGACATCAACCTTCCTCTTTCTTGACTTAGTTTTCACAGGTGATTGAGACTTGGTAGGATTTGATGTAGTTGTGAATGCTACTCCACCATTCTTATTTTTCACTTTATATGCATCTCTCTTAATTCTTCCTTTATATTGCAATATATTTCCAAAGAGATCATCAAGAGTAATATTAGTAACATTTCTAGACTCGTAAAATGTGGTCCTCTTAGATTACCATTCATTTGGAATAATATCTATGATATTCTCAATGAGAACTTCATCTTCTAAATTTTTCTCTCCCATATCTTGAAGACTATTAACAATTTTAATAAATATTTGTTAAACCTTAACTATTGGTTCACCATAAGGAAATTAAAAATCTTGATAATTATCTCTTAGAATAGCTCTTCTTGTTTCAACAACTTTGGAAGTACCAAATGTGTAATTTCCAATTTCTTCCATATACTATTTGCAACTTCATATAAAGATATTTGACTATAAATGTTCCTGGTTATAGAACACAACAAAGTATTATGTACCTCATAGTTTAGCTGATATTCAAGTTTTTTTTGAGTAGTTAGAGTCTTAACTTCTTTCTCGGGAATCTTATAATCACCAGTCATCATAACAAACTTATCTACACTAGTATTTATGATAAAATTATTCATTCGTTCTCTCTAATATTAAAAATAATTACCATCAAAAATAGGTGATCTTGTAGGGTTGAGATTGTCATTTGAACTAACATTCATCATTCCTGTCATCATAAATAAACAAAAATCCTTTTTCCACAAATATAGGTTAGTGTATTTCAAAATAAAAAAAATGCAACTAAAAAAATATACAAAGTAGGGGAAAACCTCCTATGATACCAATTGTTGGATTGAAATAGATATGAGATGTCACAAATACCAGAGGGGTGAATTGTATGTTAAAATTTTCTATTAAAACCTTTAAGAAATGTTCTTAGTTTAATAGAACATAAACAAGTCACAATGCCTCTTATAAAACAACACAAACAATCGGACTGACTCTCTGTCTGATGGAATTGGTCTGATACCACAGGTTATAAAAAAATTGTATTCAGGTTGAATACAAATATCAGATTAATACAAATTGTAATATATTCTACCATAT
Source organism: Viscum album (assembly GCA_963277665.1). Lineage (NCBI taxonomy): Eukaryota > Viridiplantae > Streptophyta > Magnoliopsida > Santalales > Viscaceae > Viscum > Viscum album. Next base: position 65,028,761 of record OY728127.1, on the reverse strand, counting down.
AACTTATATAATCAAATCTAAAAGTATAATTTGTAATTAAAACAACTAAAAAATAATACAAATAGAAAGAAGAAATAAAAGGATGCTTTTTCTATTATAATAAGGTGTGTAAAAGTAAAAGGTATTAAAATTATTTTAACCCAAAGAGTAGGGTATCCTTTAACCAAGGATAATAGATCTGTCTTACAAACACTGGTAAGCCCTTGACACAATGATCAGCACATCCATCTTGTAATCCCCAAAATCCCTTGATTTTACATGTAATTGGAACCTATTTCTTTCAAACACTTGAAAGCCCTCGATATGAAGATCTGTTACATTGTCTACCTATCCCTAGCATCCCTCGATTCTTATGACCTGATCGGACACACAAAGGAAAACAAGGAACTTATTGAAATACAAAAAATAAGAATAATTCGTTCACGTTTTTTAATTTCAAGGCTTTCGCATGAAGAAGAGAGAAGTCACACAGTCTCTCTCTAAAACTTGGAAGTAGCTTAAGTTGTTCAAGTTTTTGTTTCTACTTCAAATGACCTCCTATTTATAGGCCTCGGGTTCTAATGGTCATATTTTCTCCAATAGTCATATTTCTATGCAAAACTCAGAGGGACTTGGACACTTGGCATTGTAATGGTCATATTGAAATAGAAAACACAACATCATTTTGATTAGTTTATAACTAACTCCATGACATTGTTTTGGTTAAAATAATAGGTATATGAAAATTATAACAAGATTACAATTAGTATGTGTTTTGATAATTGAATAAAATCATGCATGTGATAATATTATAACATGAGTATGATTAATATTACTTATTGAAAAATACGGATATGGTGCAGAGTGAGTATGATGAGCAATGTGAGTATGATGGTTAGAGTCTATGTGATAAACTGAGTAAGTATGATAGACATAGTAAGTATGATAAGAAAAGTGGGTACGATGGTAATAGTCAGTATGATAAACATAGTCAGTACGATAAACATAGTGAGTACGATAAATATAGTTAGTACGATAAATATAGTCAGTACGATAAACATAAAAACCATATTCAAAGTAAGTCCTTTATTTGAGAAATGAGTATAAAAGGGTTTTGTGATTTCCAAAACAAAATAACTAAAAGTAAAAATAAGACTTTTTACTTAACACTGGTTTCACTTGACATGATCATTATATATATATATATATATATTATTTATTCTCGTAAGTAATTCCAAGTGGGTCATTTCCCTCCCAAATAAAATGATACCACCACTCATCTACTCTCCAAACTTCATGATCTTTATATCTAATCCAATAACTACCATAATACCTTCCTTTATTTCTTATCAAAGTACTATAGCATTTAATCCTTCAAAAATACCATCCTCTCAAGGATTAAATTTTTAAAAAAAAGAGGTTCTCAACAGAGAGTTATAATTCTTAACTCAGTACTTTCAACTTTATTTATTATTATACCACCTCCAAATTTAGTATATTTTTAATAAATAAATAACATAGGTACCCCAAATATACTAAAATATTGTTATTATTATAAAACCACCATTATCCATCCTATTTTACATCAAATGGAAAATCAGAGTATCGATGGTGCATATGTGTGCACTACGTTCTCCATGTAGTGATATAAATCATCTTTCGTCACCATCATCCATGTATAATTATTATGATGAAATTAATGTTTATATATGATATTTATGATTTTATTATGTTTCTATAATGACAAAATATTATTTATATTTCTTTCTTTATTTTCATTACAAAAATGAAAAAACGTTCATGTATATGTACGACCTACCGACTCTATGAACGGTGTAAATTATTTTTCAATATATACCATTAATGGATTATTATAAATAAAATTATAATGAATATATATTATATTTATATCAGGATTAACATTTTTTATATGATTTAACCACGATAAATATATAATGATCAGGGATTTTGAGCCGAAAAATGAATGAAAAACAAAGCCGATATCACTTAGAATAGTGATTTTAAAGAATAATTGTTTATAAATGTATGGTAAGATGTTATAATAAAATATTATATGGTATTAAATTTCTGAATATTTTTTTTAATATAATTTAAATAAATCTATATTTATTATAGATGAGGTTCTAATATGTATGAAGTAAGAAGAGACTTGAGGTAAGGGGTTTATGTTTCAATTAAATTTTATTTAGGATTTTTTATTGTTGAATTTACATTGAGGAAATTATATAAACCTTATCTGATTAAAAAATTATTTTTTATTATATTTTGATTATTTCTAGAACTTTAATTTTTTAGTACCAGTTTCTTCTCTTTGGTATTTTAAATGGTTTTTAAATTTTTTTTATGAACATTTGGTGTCATTTCTCCTCTTTCAGTCAGAAAACCTTTTTTCCATATTATTGTTTTCTAAAATTTTCTAATGAAGTTTTTTAATATTATTTAATTATTGTTTGAATTCATTTATACCTATGTTTTAATTTTTACAAAACTTCTTAAAAATAATCTTATTATTGTTTTCTGAATAAGGTACATTTTTATGAAGGTGTTAACAGAATCATTATCTTAACAATCATGGAAAGAACATAATTTCTCATTTTTATGAACACTCAAGGATTTGAAGAATCCTTTACAAGTTTATATAGTTTATTTCAACAAAAATAATTTCATTAATAATTTTTAAATATTTTTATTTCAAATCAGTGATTTTAAAATGAAAAGGGTATTTTCCATAAGAAATACTCTAATTATCTTTTAAAGATAATTTTTATATATGATGAAATAATTTTATGTTAATTATTCTTTATTGGGGATATGATATAATGAAACTATCCTCATCATTTATCAGGACGGTTTATGATTATGAAAATGAAACTTTTATGAAACTTTTATTCTTTATATGGTTTATGATATGATGAGATGATGAATGTTTTATGATCATTTGGAACACATAGAAATGGATTTTGATTATGTGATAGGTGGGCATGGAATTATATAGTATTTAAAATCATTTGGTAATGATGGTAATCTCATGAGATAATTATAACTAGAATGGGGAGTGAACCTAGTTCAATAAGAGACTATATCCACCATGATAGTTTTGGGAGTAAAACTTGACTAAGGATATGATGGAATTGGGAGTGACCCCAATCCACTATGATAGTATTAACAATGAGACTTGACTGAGGGAATTATTTTCTATTCTTATGTTTATAATAAAAAATTATGTATTATTCTTATAATATGTTCCCATAGATTATGATCATATATTGATGATTCTATGTACTTATGTTTTTTATATTTTTTTATGAAAAAGAATAATGGTATAATTTATGATTTGAGATATTTGATTGATTAGATATGATTATTGTATGTTATAATAATATAACCATACACTTATTCTTAACTTATTCTCGCTTATGATCATTGATTGGTATCTTTTATGTTTACCATTACTAAGCATTTGATCACACCATTTCTTATGTTTCCTTTCCTTGGATTATGATAAAAAAATTGAAGTAGGGTGTGTCTAAGAAGATTACTATATAGGAAGATATTTCTGAGAGATGTTAAATATATTTAATATAATAAGAATTTTTTTGTATCTAGTAAACAAAAAAAATAAACCTTTATGGTTTTGGAATAGATTGTAATTTAATGTAATAAATATTTATCTAATAAGGTGTAATATATATTTTAAAAAAAGTAGTGGTTTCTATAATTGATATCAGAGTAGGGTTTGGTTAATCTTTAGAGATTAGGATTAGAGAAATTTTCCTAAAAACCCTGGTGAAAATTCTATTTATAATACAACTTCCAAAATCTTCGTAAACATAAGGATTATGTTGTTTTCCTAGAAATGTGTCCCTATCTGGATACTATAAGTGGATGTGGTTTTGAAATAGATTCATCTAGGGTTAATAGCCCTAAAAATAGTTGGTTTAGTATATATCATCCATCATTATGGTGCATGGTGAATGTTTCATTATTGCACACCTAGTTTGACACTCTTGGGGGATATGGTTAGGTTAAATAACATTTTCTTTATAAAACATTATGAGGGATTTGAATAGATTATTACCATAAATTTCCTTGGTTAAACAAAATGTGTCTTAGATTGAAAGGAAGGTGTCATGATTTAAACATTCTATAAATAATTTTTTAGGATTATTTAGTTTCCCACTATAATTATTTTTCCTCACACAATGCTTTTTTGTTTTAATAAATGACTAGAACCTGAAGGATACATGTTAATACTAATTTTATAGACAATGTAATGATTTTACTTATAAGAAACTAAATTATATGGGAAATGGAATGAAAAATATCATTTTTATTCTTACATTACTTTTTAAATTTTTGAATCATGTCGAGCTTCTAAATGAATAAAATATGGAAAAACATTCTGTTGAGTCCTTCAAGAATCAAAATCCATACTTTATTAGTGTTTTTGTTGAACCACTAGATATTGATTGATGGATCGGAACTATTTCAAAGTTACTTTCTATTCTCTAGTATCTAGATCATGAAAAATTTATATTTTTTCTATCATTTAGAAGTAAAAGTATATCAATGGTGGAATATTATGAGGAACATGAGGCGATAGGAAGAAATTGACTCTATAGAGTGAGTGAATTTATAGGGTTATTTTTCAAGAATTTCATTCCTAATATTAATTATATGAAAATGGAGAATGAATTACTTGATATTAGTCATAAGGATGATGGATCCAATAGTACCCATGAGACAAATTTTAAATGGATTTTGAGGTATTCTCCTGGTATTATCATTAAACTATAAATTAAGATTGATAGATTCTTAAGTTGCTTAAAACCAAGTCTCTAAACTAATTCAGCAATAAAGAACTTTGGTAGATATAAATAAATTATTCTATGAGCTACAAAGGTAGAAATAGAGATCATATTTTCTCATAAATATCAATATTTTGATTAGAAAAGAAATATAGAATTAAAAAGAAATTATAATAATAAAAATTATGAAGAGGATAAGATGATCTTTCATTTATGATCGATGTGTGGAAGGAAAAATTGAGTAAATTTTATTAAGGGGATTGGTAAATGTTTAAATTGTGGAAAATAATTCTATCAAGTAATGTAATTTCAATGTGATCTGAAGTGGCTAGTTACTGGAATGAATGATAGAAAATCTCAATAGATTGTACCGCCCACACTCCAATGTTTCAAATACTAGGATTATGGGAGTTATGCTAACCATTTCTCAAATACAAAGGTTAATGATGATTATTGGAATTAGTAAACTATTAATATGAGATACAAATAGAAATATCATATGATGACAACAACAGAAGTGGGTTATGAAAATGATGCAGTTAAAGGTGCACTTACCATCCACTCTAGAATTATAAATGTATTATTTGATTCTAGATCTACCTAACTACTAAAGTGGGTCATGATAACGATGCGGATAAAGATGAACTTAACATACAATCTAGAATTGTAAATGTCTTATTTTATTCTGCATCTACCAACTATTTTATATTTGAATAATTTTCTATGGGTATCACATCACCACCTCAACAATCACAGCTATAAAATAAGGTTATCCACACAGTGTTGGAAAAAATAGTGGGTATAGGTCACTCCTATACCCATGGTTTTCCAAAAACCAATATTATAGGATTTAGTTCAAACCAATTCCCATATTTTTAAAAAAACATGGGTATAGGGTTTGGTTCAAGATCTATACCAATGGTTTTTTCCAAGACCATGGGTAAAGGTCACCACTATACCCACAGTTTTTCAAAACCCTGGGTATAGGGTTTGTTTCAAGACCTATACCCATGGTTCTTCAAAAAAACATGGGTATAGGTCAAACCTATACCCATAGTTTTCCCAAAACCATGGGTATATGTTTTGGTTCAAAATCGATACACATGATTCTCTAAAAACCATATGTATAGGTCATCCCTATAGCCATACTTTTGTAAAGTGTGGTTATAGATTTCCAGTGTAAGCATGGGAAAAAAATCCCAAAGGAATACTTATTTACACATTATTCAACCAATATCCACAGTTTATATATATATATAAGTAAATATATACTTTTATACTAATAATCATATGTGGTGTAGTGCTTTGGTGCTTGAATTCTATAGTGGTGGTCCAGGGTTCAAATCTGACCGCAGGTATTTTTTTAAATCTTATAACCATGGTTTCAAAACCATGGGTATATGGTTATTGACATGGAAAATTATTTCCCATACACCTATTTACACTGTTCATAACTATAGAAATAGTATTTTCAAATAGTGGGTATAGCTCAGAGCTTTATCGACAAATTAATCTCTCATGGTTCTATAAGCCATGAGTATAGCCTATACCCATGGTTTTATAGATATAACCATGGTTTAAAACTATTTTTATAGGGTAATTTTCTAGTAGTGGATTAAATGTAGAGTTTTCATTAAAAAAAATTACAATACAATGGTAATATTTATAATTTATAGATCCTCTATGATAGAATTTTTTGGGAATTTTCTCTCTGAAAATCATGTGATTCTCCATCTAGTTAAATTTTATATAATTTTTGGTATGGATTGGTTCTCTCTATATAGGTAAAATATAAATTTAAGGGGAATTGAAGTCACATTTTATATTCAAAATCAAACAATTGTTGTATCTTAGTGAGAGGATTAATATGAACTTCCAATGGAAGTTACTTCCATTGTGTGGGTCTTACTACCTATTCATTGGGGATTTTTATTTTAAATGATTGGAGTTAAACTCAAAATAAAATATATGTCTATTATTTGTGATTATGATGATGTATTTCCTATATAGTTGCCTAGTTTTACACTAAATCATGATGTTTGTTTTTTAATAGAACTCATACATGGTGCTACACAAATTTTAAAGACCCCATATAGAATGTCCCCAATTTATTTATAAGAATTAAAGAAGATACTCTAGGATAATATTAATAAAGTATTTATATACCTAATTGAATCACTATAGGATGAACCTATTTATTTTTATAAGAATAAATAAGGGTTAATGCATCTTCACATTGATTATCAGGAACATAACAAGATCATTATCAAGAAAAAGTGTCGTCTACCCCATATCGATGATTTTTTTGATCAATTATGAGGATATCAATACTTTTCCAAGATTTAAATTTGTTTTGGATATCATTAATTGAGAGTTAATAAGGTGTATATACCTAGTAAATTATTTCATATGAATTATGGTCATTATGAATTTATACATACCAGTTATCCTTCTATCTTCATGGATTTAATGAACAGAGTCTTTAGAGAATACCTTGATTATTTTGTGTTAGTCCATATAGATTATATTCTTATATATATAAATCCCATGTAAGAGAGTTAATAAGATTTTATTATTTTGATGAATACCTTGAGGAAGTATAACTTTTTTTGTTAATTTACCAATTGTGAATTTTGGCTATAGAAATTCAAATTCTTAGGATATATAATGTCAAGTAATTCTATATTGGTGGATCCTTAAAAGATGTAAGTTATCAAATAATACCAACCAAGATAACGGATATACATATATTTCTTGGTTCATAAGGATACTAGAAACCCTTTGAAATATATTTCTCATTGATATCTAATCCAATAACCATGCTGACTAGAAAGAGAGACAAATTCCTATGGACAACTGCATGTGAGGAAAATTCCAAAGAGCTAAAAACTAGGTTGTTCAGTGCACCTGCAGATTCACTTCCATGTTGTGGAAATGGTTTTTTAATATTTTGGGATTCATTAAAAAGGGATTGGGATTCATCCTCATGAAAAATGATATAGTGGTAGCTTATGCCTTGTTCCAATTGAAAATTCATGGGAAAAATTACACGACATTTGATGTAGAGTTGTCAAAAATAATTTTTCATTTAAAATATGAAGGGAATATATTTATGGTTAACAGTATGATATATATACCAATAATAAAATCCTAAATTATATATTCACACATAAAGAGTTGAATATGAACCAAAAAAGACGGTTGTAGTTGATTAATTATTATGACTGCTCAAAATATTACCACCATGGGAAAGCAAACAAGGTAGTTGGTGCTATATGTCAGAAATACCATGCTAGCTTGTCCATGATGAGGATTAAAAGAGATCTAGTATTTATGGATTTATAGAATATGGATGTTGAAATCATGAGGAAGGGATACATATCATATATTTCTCATATAAATTTCCAACCATCCATCTATGTGGTAATTAAAGAGGCACAAAAGAAGGATGTGGGACTGTAGAAGAAGGTGTGAAATGGTCCTCAATTTATCCATAATTATGATTGAATTATAAGGTTCATGAACTTTTATATGTCCCATCAATACTAGATTTTAAGAAGTATCTGTTGGGTGGAGCTCAACGTTCATTATTCTCTATTCATCTTGGAAGTAACAAGTTGTATAAAGATATGAAATAGTTTTTATGGTGGGACAACATGAAGATAGGTACTGTGGAGTATATATCTCGATGCTTCATATGTATTTAATTTAAGATAAGAGAAAGATGTCTAAGGATATGTTACCAACATTACGCATATCAAAATGGAATTAGTAAACCTTCACCATAGATTTTATTGTTATACTCCCCAAAACATCTAAATTTTATAATGTTTTTTAGGTTATAGTCGATATATTTATGAGGTCAGCTCACTTTAATTCCAGTATAAAATAGATATGAGGTTTACCACAATGTTCTAGAGAATTCTTCATTAATATTTGGATACATAGTTGAGTTTCAATACTGTATATCATCCTCAGATATATTTTCAATTTGATAGGACCATTAAAACTCAAGAATAATTATTTATAGTTTTCTCTATAGATTTCAATTATTGTTGGTATCGACACCTTCCTTTGATGAAATTTTCTTATAACAATAACTTTCACTCAACAATTAAAATAGATCCTAATGAATCCATATATGGCATGAAGTGTAGAACTCCAACATTTTTTGATAATGATGGAGAAATAAATATATTGGGACCAGAGGCAGCTGTGGAGCTTGTAAAGAAGGTTAGATCCATTTATCATCACATAAGGTTATCTTAGAGTCGACAGAAAATTAATGCTGAAAATCATCATCAAAATATAGAGTTAAAAGTTGGTGATAAGGAATTCCTATGATTATTTCTAGGGAATAAGGTTATGAGATTTGGAAATAAGTAAAATATAAGCCCTAGATATATCATATCCTTATAAATTATTGATCAAATCATGATGATTGCTTCTTGTTTTCAATTCCACCAAATCTCTCTCAACTTCACCATGTGTTCCATGTATCTATTATAAGGAATTACATACCTAATCCTTTAAATGTAATGAACTCATAGTTCATTCCACTAGAATAAGATTTATATTATGAGGAGCTACTAGTGGAGATTCTTGTTCATATATAGAAATTGATCTGAAATATGACCACTCACATAGTCAAGTTTTTGCAGCGAAACCATAAATTAGAGGAAGCTACGTGGGAAAATGAGGAAGTGGTGGTGTAGAAGTTTCCTTGGTTGTTTTTATTAGAGTGGTAGAATTTTTAGGGTCAAATTATTATAAGGGGGTTATAATTTAATACCCTTATATTGGATGATATATTTCTATTTAAATAAATTTTATTTCTTTGATTTCTTTCTTTACACGCAACGAGTTTAAATGAACCATGGCATAAATATTATTATATAAATTTGACCATTATAACCTAGACATTAAAATTTTCAACATGAATATAAATATCCACATTATTAAAAATATGAATAAATGTTTTATATAATGTAAATGAATTGATAAATAAGTACTCAATTTTAAGAAATATTATTTTATGATTCAAAAATGGTTTTTATTTATTTTGGTGAGAAAATATTATAATTAATTTATTCCAATTTTAGAAATTTTATTTGATAAAAAAATATTATTTTTTAAAAACTCATATCAAAATTATATTAGGGTGAAATTTTTAGATTTTTTGGAAAATATTGATTTTATAGAGAATAATGAAAATTAATAATTTTCATTGAAAAATGTATTTTGGTTTCAAGAATTTACAAAGTTAAATTTTCTTTTAAAATGATTTTAAAGTAAAATTATTTCATTTATAATATTAATAATCCAATTAAGATCATTTTTATCAATTTTTTTCTTTATTTTTGTATAAAAAAATTATGCCTAAGAAGGTATTTTTTTCTTGAAAATCATTTTTCATTGCTTTTTGCTGGTTTAATTTTGATTTAAAATATAAGAATTATTTGAATTTAATTTGATAAAATATATTCTATATTTTTAATCATAATTATTTATATAATTTAATATTATCATCTTAATTTTTTCCCATTATGAACTCTAACCATAATAAAGTTTTGTCCCCATGATAAAAGAGATAAAATTAGGTTTAAACCATGGGGAAAAGCTTTAAAATCAATCTATCGCTTACTATTATTATATTTTATTGGAGGTTTTAAACTAAATATATTTTTAAGAAGTTAAATAATTTATTTTAAAATATTATTTTGAATTTGGGAACCCCATCTTGACTTTTGTGAAGAAAAATTATATTTTATTCAAAATAAACACTATTTTTTAGCCTTCGCATTCAATGGAATGTTTGCAAGATTCCAATCATCTTTTCCTTGATACAAAAGTCTAAAAACGTTATATTTGTATTATTTTACCAAAAAATCATGGAAACTACTTTATTAATTTATTTCAATTTGAAATTATTTTTACTCTCAAAATTAGGTATTTTCCTAAAAAATATTTTTCATGCATATAATGATCCTATATTAAATGTAATTTATGCCTCCTATAGAAATTGAAATAGATTAAATGGATTAAATTTTTGGAATAAAAATGTAAAAAAAATTATAATGAACCCTTTATTTTTTGTCACATAATTATGTTATCATGGTAAAAATTTGACTTATCACAATTAAGATAAAAATGAGTTTAGTGGGGTTTAACTAGAATGTAAGGCTTAAAATGTATTGAAAACATGTAAAATTTTAATTTTTTAGTTTATTTAGACCATATAACATCTTATATTAACATTTTTGTTTCCTTGGTTCCAATAGACATGAGTATGATTTATATATATATATTACTTAATCTTTTATGTAATTCCAAGTGTGTCCTTTCCCCTTATATAAATGGATACAACATATCCTCTCTTATACACACTTTATAAGACATATATATTATCCAATAACTACCATAATACCTTCCAATATTTCATATACATTTCCTGGAGCTTCGGGTCTTCCTAATATACCATCCTTTTAAGGCTTAAGGTGTACGAAAAAAAGGTTCTCAACAAATATGAATAATTCTCAACCGGGTACTTTCAATTTTATTTCTTCTTCTACCTTCCATAAATAGAGGGTATGTCATAAAATAATAAAATTATTATCTTATATGTAATAAAATTTTATTCTGATTATGGAACCACCATTATAAACCCTCTTATCCATAAAATTAAATGAAAGAATCACGTGTACGTGTGGACTACCACCTCTACATAGTGATATAATTCATTTTACATCACCGACGGTCATGGATAATTAATATAATGGATTTAATTTTTATATAATATATTTATTATATTATTATTTAAATGGAATGAAAAAACAATATTTATCTTTCTTTCCATTTATTATTTATAAAATGAAAACAGTGTTCATGTGTACGTATGGCCTATGATCACCATGAACGGTGTAAATCGTTATTCTCTATATACCATTTATGGATGATTATAAATTTTTATTTAATGAATAAATATTATATTTATATCATGATGAAAATTATGGATATGATTTAATCATGATAAAAGTACAAGTACTGGGACTACTAAACAAAAACATGAATTACAAATGAAGCATTATCACCCAAAATAGTGATTTTAATAAAGAATTATTAATAAATGGGTGATAAGATATTATAAGTAAATCGTATATGATATTATATATATATATATATATTGTTGTTATATAATAGAATTATAATAAATTATGATTTATTATACATGAGTTTCGAACATGTAAGAAGAAAGACGAGACTTGAGGTAAAGGATTTATGTTTCAATCCCATTTTATTATGGATTGTTTAGGCCTGTATTTCCAATGAAGAAATTATATGATCCAAAATTGATTAAAAAAAATATTTTTATTCTCCACTTGTTATTTTTGTGTAAATTTTAAATTTTTGTACTATTTTATTCTCTTTTGTACTCTAAATGGTTTAGAAAATGTTTTTAAGAAAATTCAATCGTATATCTCCTCTTTCAGTCGGAAAACCTTTTTTTCATATCCATGTTTTATAAAATGTTTTCAAGAATTTTTTTAAATATTATTTTATGATTATTTAATTTAATTTTTAAAAGTTTTTTATTTAAAAAAATTTAAAAAGTATCTTCTTGTCATTTTTTTAATATGGTACTTTTTACCGAAGGTGTGAACAGAATAATTATTTTAACAATTATACCATAGAAAAATTCCACCATCCTGAACACTGAATTATTTGAATATTAATTTTCAATTTTATATGATCCTTTTCAATGAAAATTAGTTCCTTAAAATTTTTAAAATATTTTGATTTCAAAATGAAAAGGGTATTTTCCTCAAGAAATATTTCAAGGATCTGTTAAAGAAAACTTTCATATATGATAACATCCTTTGATGTTAATTATAATTTATTGGGGATATGATACAATAATACCATTCTTAGAATTTATATGTATGGTTTATTATTATTATGATGAAATTTTTATGAAACTTGTTTCCTTTCCATGAGTTATGATATGATGATATGATGAATGTTCTATGATCTTGTGTGACCTGTATGAATGGATTATGATTATACAATGGGTGGGCCTAGAATTATATATCCCACTAATGAATTGGGTATTTATAGATATCTTATGATATAATTATAAATAGAATGTGTAGTGAACCCAATTCTGTAAGGTGATCTATCAACTATGATATTCTTTGGAATATACCTTGACTAAGGATACGATGGAAAGGGGGTGAACCCAATCTACTATGATAGTCTTGGTGATGAGCCTTGACCAATGAAATAATTTTATATACTTATGTATGTTTCTCAAAATTGTTTATTATGCTTATGATTTTTTTAATGGATTTTTATTGATTATTAATGATTTTGAACACTTATGACTTTTTCCTTTTATTATGACAAAGACTAATGCCATGATTTATGATTTATGATCTTTGATTGATTTTGTATGATTATTGTAGGTTATGTTCAAGTTATCATAAAATTTTGATTATATTATTTTTAATTATGATCACTAATTTATATCTCTTATGTTTACCATTAATGAGCATCTAAACTCACTTTTTCTTATGTTTTTATTCCCTTGGTTATGAAGAAAGGTTTTGAGTACAGTATGTATTAAAAGAGTAATATGTTGGAAGATATTTTTTGGGATATGTTGAATTATTTCATGAATTAAGAATTTTTTTCTATATTCTTAAAAAACACTAAACCTTTATGGTTTTTTCATGGATTGTAATGTAATGTAATGAATATTCATCTAATAAGTTGTAATATCTATATGAAAACCTAAGCACCTAATATATATATATATATATACATATATATCTGTTAAATTCATATGAAAAAGTACGAGTCACAATAGTATGTGATGTTGTGAGGTTTTTTCATGGATGCGATCTTATCATGGGTATATATTATGTGATAAACATATATTAAAAAATTCATTATGTGATGAGGTTGATCATATGGTAACAAGTATATGAGGTTTATTAAGGGATGAAAATCAGTTTGCAGATGTGAATTCATCATATAGTTTGAAAGGGGGATGTTATGAAATGTGCCAAGTTGTATGTGTTGTGTTCATTGAGTTTTCAATTAGTCTAGTACATAGTGTTAGGAGGAGATTCACAGTTATGTAGTATGTGAACTAGTGATGAAATGTTTTTCCATTTCATAATGAAATGCTAGTTATCCACAATTATTAGGATAATCATGAGTGATGTACATGTTTTGTGGATTATAAATACCCTAGACCTCATTGGTAAATGTGACAATGAGTTTAAGAGGAGTTCAAATAGAGATAAATCATTTTGAACATGACACATACTTTTTGATACTCCCATTCTTGATATTTCAATATGAAAATAATAGGTGCTTCATGGTATGTGAAGCCAGAGTTTGCATACTTCCACTTCATGAAGTGTAATTTAAAAAAGTATATAGTGAATATATATTTAATATAATAAGTGAATACATGATTTTAAAATAGATTATTATGAGATGTTAATTAAGTAAATAATATAAACAAGATAATCAAATTATTTTGGAATATAATTCTTTAAATTATACTTTACTAATGATCAGTTGCACAAGGTATAAGATTGATAAGAGAATCAAATGAGGAAAAAAATATATTTTTATATCCTATAGAAATAATATAATGATGTTGTAAGATATTTATAGGATACCTCTTGCATGTTCAAGTATTTAGTGAGCTGAGAAGATTAAGATTGCATAGAGATCTAGGGATTTGAGCAAGTCAGATATTCTTGTTTTGAAGAAGACCTAAACAAACAAACTTGAAATTGTACATGAGTGAACCAGATATTGTATATTAATGGAGGAAAATTAAGATGGAGATCACTTTTATTATGTATAAACCTTGATGATGATATTTTTTTTAGTTAATATAACCATTCATGAAAAATTCCTTAGAATGGGGTGTATATCCAATCATTGTTAAATAATCGATTATGGTGTATGAACAATCATAGTTATAGTTTTTGATTGGGGTGAATAACCAATCAGGTAATTATTTTGTGGTTAGGGTGTATAACCAATCATGGGGATAATTGTAATTATCTCATATAACCATTTTCTACAACCAATTGTTCATATAGTAAACAATCTATAAGTGGGGTGTATAATCAGTTATTGTAAGGAGTATGTCTTTATAGTCAAACCTTAGAAATTATTCTATGTTATGAAACACTTATTTATATTGTATATGATGTTATTTTAAGTAATTAAATATTAGGTATTGATATTTTTATCATTCATATTAGTGGAAATAAAAAATAGGAAGAATACATAAAAATAAACCATTGGTGACCCCCCCCCCCCCACTTCCATTGGTTCACTGAACATGTGATCTAAAACTAGTATAAGGGAAAAGGTCCCCTATGAGTGACCCACCCAGTTATTGATAATGAAGAGATTAAATTATTTAAACCATGGGCATGCTCCGACTTTTGATGGTAGATACTATCATAGTTAGAGGAATATGATTCTATCCTACCTCTAATCACATGGATTAGAAGTTTGATATGTTGTCAATTTGGATTTTCACCTATTATTGAGGAAGCTTCTATGACACTCTATCTAAAGATAAACATATAAAATTATGGTAATCATCAAAATGAAATTTTTATTTCTCTATCAGAAAAAGTTCTTCACAAAGGACATAATACTTAAAACCGCCAAATAAATGTAGGACAAGTTGAGAATTTTTTATAGATGAAATATCAAATTGAGAGAACACATGTTACAAGTCGAGAGGATCAAATTTGAAGACATTAAAATGGAAAATAATGGTAATATTGGGGACTATTTCACCGATGTGAAGTAAATAGATAGAAATATTCTAAGATTTTGTGAGAACTTAGATGATTCTATCATTGTAAAGAAGTTTTTTGAGAAATTTCATAGACATATTTGTTCCCAAGGTTTTATAATTGGGGGATAGATATATTATCATGGTATAATAAATTATAAAAGAACTATATTTAAGGAAAAAAGTAAAAAGGTGACATGTTCTTTGAGGATATGAGAAAATGAAAAGTCATAAATAAAGAAATTATAGAGTCAAGTCATTCTAATGAGTATTATGATGATAAGTGCTTTGATAGGATAGTTTATCTTCATTTAAATAGACTCATAAAAAGGAATGTGGAATAGAAGATAAAAATTATCACTAATTTATATGAATTCTGATGGCACAAACACTTTTCCAATTACTTCCAAAAGAATTAGGTTACAGGTACTGAGTAAGATGAAGAAGCCCAAAATATGAAAAAAAATTGTAATTGTATCATTATAAAGAAAATTTTAATGAGAAATTATGAGTAATAATATTAATTACAAAGTGGATATTTGTAATATGAAGTAAATTTTATGGAAAACATTAAAAAATAATTTGATTCTTCAATTATTTGTGATGATGGAGATAAAAGGTAAGATTTTGAATGGTTAATAAAAGAAATTTTTGAAGAAATTTTTTTAGAAAAATATACATCTCAATAAAAAAAATTGAAAAATGATTAGGTAAATTGAAAATTTTGTTTCTAAAAATGAGTATCGTAATGGAATGGTAAAAAAAATGAGAGTAAGAAGAATATATTTAAAGTGTATGAGCTTGAGAATTTGGTTGGTGAACTTGAAGAAAAAATTGGATCAAAATAATGAATAAATATTTGATACACAAACTATATGTATAGAATCTTCAAATGAGATAAATAATAGTATAGAATATTTCACTATGTCTATTGAGTTTAAAGGTGAATATTTCCTTGTTTTTTAGATGAAGGGTTAAAATAAAAAAGATTAATATAAACATAATCTATCATGAAGAAAAACTAGTATTTTTAATAGGTAAGGAGAAAAAAAAAATCTAAACCTACTTGAACCAACAAGATAAGTGAGAGACCTTCTATTACATTAAAGAAATGTAGTCAAATGTCCATAATATCACTTCCCTCTTGGAAAAAAGACTCATTCTGAAGAATTTCATCAACAATAAGTGTATGGACGTGATAACTTTTAATATGGAAGATCTATGTTTAGAGGTTTTTATTGGTATTATGGAAGGTATGAATATAAATCCTACCCATTCTATTATAACATGTCATTTATAGTAATGATTCATGAATCAGGGGGGATATAGTGAGAATACGAGAACAATTTCTCAAAGAAATAAATTTTTGACCGAAAATCCACCCAATCTACCAACAAAAAATAGGTTTGATTACTTATAGGATATTTGAAGTATATGTGAGAAAGTGGGTCACAAAGATAAATAATTCATGAACTCGCTACTCGGATATTTTCCCTATGGTGATAAAGGGAAGAAAACTCAAAAACAAGGGAAGGAAAGTCATGATGTTTTATATCTATAAATAAGTCTTTTGAGAAACCCAAATAAGCTAAGAAACTGAAGAAACAAAGCTTAACTATTTAGTTGGACCAATAACAATTGGCTAAAAAAGGAGGTAGCTCAAATAAATTCTGTAGATAAAGGAAAGAAAGTGTGTTTATAAAAATAAATTAAAGTTGGTGAGAATGTGTCCAAAAATGAAAATTTCAACATTCAAGGAAATGTGGGTGAGTGATGTAATTAAGATAGACATGGAATGAAACATTGTACGTCCATTTTACTAACTCAAGAGAAGATTTTAAAAATTATATAAATATCAAGTGGTGAAACTACCTATACATCTGAGCTATAAAACACTTTTCCACATAAGATTTAAGTTCTTCAGAATAGTTTAATCTTTCAAGCTATGAAATATTTTAAAAAGAAAAAAATAAATTCACAATATAATAACAAAAGAAATAAATAATAGAAAAGTGTGAGAGTAAACTCTCTATCCAAGTGTTCCTTTTTAGGAACAAAGAGGTCCCTCATTATTCTCTTTTTATAAGTTATTATACTATCATGAAACTAATTGAAGAAGATGGATTCATCCCTTAAGGGGGAGAAAATATGATTTGAATCCTTAAAATCATCAGTATAATATGAATGTGTAATTTATAAATAACTTTGTAAAAATTAAAATATGAGTTTTGGAAATCCCTCCCATATCTATATTTTGAATGGATTTAAAATTTTTATCAAGGGGAAGTTAATATTGAACTAAAAAAGTGTTTATGTCTATAC
Organism: Viscum album; assembly: GCA_963277665.1. Lineage (NCBI taxonomy): Eukaryota > Viridiplantae > Streptophyta > Magnoliopsida > Santalales > Viscaceae > Viscum > Viscum album. The sequence goes on along the minus strand of OY728127.1, from coordinate 65,010,794 downwards.
TTTTCACTTAAACTTTTTGATGTTCACAAAAATGATGAGTGAGTTATATGAGTTTGGTATGACATAAATTTTTGGGTATGGAAAAAATTGATTATATTGGTTATACACTCTTGTTTTCTACACTGTATTCTCCCACATACACTAAGATTTGTCTTGATAAAGGTACTTTTCTAAAAAAATGTGGTATCATTTCCCTCTCTAAACGGAATCATATGATGCAAAATCAATGATAGATAAAATGATATTTTTAAATAATAAAGTTTAAATTAGAATACCCATTCATATAATTTTTATTTAATTTCACTAATGTGGAGAAATAAAAAAATACATATTGAAATAAATGGTGTTTGGTTGAATTGAAAATAGATGGAAAGGAGGTGGTTAAAGTTCTCATTGGATGAATTTTATTTTCTATTAATATGTTTGACTATAATGGTGTTTAGGATTTGTAAATATATGAATATGAAGATGAATATTCTTAGAATTAAAAGTTTATAATTCATATACATAAAGAATAATTATATGTATTAACATATTTTTGGAAATGTTTTATTAGGGTTGGTTAAAATATTAGGACACCTTTAACTCAAACACCCAAGCAGTCTAGCACCAAAGGGATGAACAAGATTAAATGTGGCTAGCATGGCCATCCATATAGAAGCATGGTGAGAACTGAAATTTGATAGGTACAATGGTGAAGCATGGTTCATGTAGGTTGGTATAATGGAGGTAGGGGTCCTTAGCCTATCATTTGGGGGATGGTATATGAGGCTATTAAAAACCATAAACAATAAATATTATTCATTAAATGATTTGAGGAGTGGAATGGGTAATTATGAAAATTTATTTGGATTCCATGTATTATGTGGGTCTCCCACTTATACATTATATTGTTCACAATGTGAAATATTTAAAAATAAGCATGCTAATTAAATCAAGATGTTGAAGTTTAAAGTCATCATCCTTGCAATAATGTAGAGTTTGAAGGCTATGTAGATTATATTTGTGTCTTCATTCATGCATCATATGAGTTCAATATAATCTTGGAAATTAAAAAATTGATAAAAGTAAGTGGACCATGGAATTTTTATGTAATAAAATCCACAAGCATAGCACATGATCATAATGTTGAGGATTTTCCAATGTTAGAAGGAAATTATGCAATGAATAGAGTATATGATGCATGGCTAGTATGTGAGGGCGACATGCATTGTTGCGAGGTTTGTTTGTAGATGAGATCGGACCATGAGGAAGGAGTACACTATGAAGATCAATCTACCATTTGGGTACATGATGAAGTCAGTCACGAGGTATCAAGTATATGAGGTTTGTTCATGGATGGGAATCAGTTTTCATTTTCACATGGTCGGTAGGCCGGATGTTGTATGATACACCAAGAAGTATTCCATGGAGTGTGTGGACCAGTGATGATGTTTTTCATAATCATGAGGAATGATTAGATAACCATAATTATTAGGATAATCATGATCTATGTCTGTATTTTGTGACATATAAATACCCCATAATACATTGGTAAATGTGATAATTAATTTTAAAGGAGTTTTATGATAGAGAAATTATTTTTATCTTGGTTAAAAATTTTTGAGACTTATATAATAGATATTTTAATATACAGAGAGAAGGATATTCGAAGTTTGTGAATCCATAATTCACAGAATTCCATTTCATGAAGAATAATTATTAAAACTTTATTGTGTATAATTTTTTAGTATATGAAGTGCATATATGTTTTCTAGTTGGAGTATTATGTGAAGTACAAGTAGTAAATTATATTTTCAGGAAAATAAAATCATTTTATAATATCATGTAATAAATCTAGTTTTTTATAGAAGGATCCATTGACATTTTTCTGATGAGACACTTTTTATTTTATATCATCCAAGGACCTTACCATCTAATTTTCTAATGTGTGTTTTGGGGTTTCTATAGGCATTTTTACTATGATAAGGATCTTATTAATTAGTTTTCTGGTGTAAGTGGTAATTCACAATGTGAATAAATATTTCAAAACATGAATTTTCAGGGAAGAGTTTTACAAGGTTTTGGGTTTAGAGTATTTATTGCATGAATAAATTTTTTTAGGATATTAAATCTTTTCTGATATTGTGGATCAAGTGATTTGTTTTTCTATGGATGTAAATCAAGTTAGGTTTACAACATGAACAAGGTATTTACATTGTGAATCTGTTAATAGCCAACCAGTCTGTAAGTACCTGAGACCTCTGATTTTCATTATTTAACCTCAATTCATATAAAAATATAGAATATTCCCAATTGATTTTCAATATATTCTGACCTTTTATTATTAGATCTGATCCTTAGTATAAAGATATCACATTTTGAAAATCTGAATCTATTTGGGATCATCATCGATGATGAAATTATTGAATATCACCAATGGTGTCCTCATAGATTCTTTCATTGTTAGTGATTGGTCCAATGGGGTGGTAGGTAATTATGATTTATGTATTATTCTAATTTATTATTGTTTCAAACATCTATATATAATCAAATTCTGAAACCATGGAACTTAGCTTTACATGGCTTTGTAAAAACATTATTTTTGGTCCTGGAATATATTATATATCAGAATTCATCATTTTTTTTTATTTTTAAACCTATGATCAATGGAAAAATCATGAAGTTCAATAGTTAAATAAACTATATTTTTTAATGGATCCCCCTCCCATTAATTTTATTCTTCATTATCATCCCATGTTTCCAATGATTCAACTATTTTTATATCAGTTTGAGCATGATCGGGCCTCCAGATTCATGATATGGATATGTGTATGTAGGGAGGGACCCTATCGACATGGGATTCCTCAAACAATGATAATATCATGGAATGTAGTGGTAAAATATTTGTATTAATGGGTAATACATATGGATTATTGAATGTTAAACACATGGGTATGAATATTGGGCAATGCAGATGACCCAAGATCATTGTTTATAATGATGGTTGAACAAAAAAAGGTGTCTATAAAGGGGATGTGTTTGGTTGACATATCTTAAGAGGTATTAGGTAGAAATTACAATTAAATAAGTGGATGTATTGAATACTTATGGTAACTTGGGTTTCTAGAGGTCATTTCCTTGGAATTGACAACTATATCACACAATGAATAATTAGGATCGAATTATCTGATACAACTAGAAGATAAGTCTCATCTTGAATGTGTGTTTCAAGATAAGAGTTAGACTGGGAAGATTCACAATGTGAATTCCACTTTCACACCATCAACCCTTCTTACCATAGGATTTTAGTCTTTTATATCTATGATGTGATATTTTGGACCTACCTCAGTCATATGTGAGAAAATATGAGAATTTGTGCATTTCTTGAACTCTATTTAGATCTATGATAGGTTTTAGAAGTGATTGTGAGATTTAATTATTGGAAATTACTCTCATAATGATAGGAATCTTAGGGAATAGGTATCTTATATACTATGTATTGGTAGATATAGTACTTCACATACTCATCATGGCATGGGTCCTCAATCTACATAGTTGGTATTCCCCCTTCACTAAGCTCTGGCGGGGAGTGGGTCTTCTATTAGAGTGAAAACTCTCTTAGATAAGGCATCTACCAGAAAGTCTTGGGACCACGACGATATTCCAGTGAGGTTTTCATTATACTTATATCATTAAGACATAACTAGATAATAAAGCTATGGAAGACTCTTTGTTTCTTAATGGATATGAAGATTAATATTTCTCTCTCTTCAATTAGGGTATATTTATAATAACATCTGTATTGTTGGGTTTCTACCTCCCCTTTTCTTCATGGATTGAGATAACCATTTCCTTTAATATTGATTTATATTTTTCATGGAATCATGTTGGGTATGTTAATACTCACACTTTCATGGGATTTTCCAAAAAAACATCATGACTTGTATGGATGATAGATAAATTGATGGTGACCATGGTGGACCTAGTGTTGGAAGAGAATAGTAGTATATAGAAGCATTGACTATATTTGGTGGCCAAATTCTGATATTGTGAGTCAGGCTCTCTCTTATTGTTCCCTTTTTATTTTCAGGGTGAGATACATCTTGGTTAGGTGTTTATATCTCCCTTTTTATTATATTCATCATGTTTTTGTACTCTAATGTTTTTTCTATAGTTCATATCATGAATTGTTTAAACTCTAGAGGTACTGGATTATTATTACAATTCTTAATTGTATGGATTCTGGTGGTGCACATGTGTATTGGTACCTTATACAAGGGCCTCCCATTTTAGTGCTAAACCTACTCAGCACTAATCATTAACCCTTGGCCTATTAGAGGTGGGCAACAGAGTGTCACACTCAGATTATTACTGACCAGGAACTGGCCTAGTGGGTCGAGGTATGATAGAGTGGTATCAAAGGAGGTTTTTCCAAAGTGTGGTGTTTGGAGATATATGCACTATGAGGATTGGTATGGTAACTTAGGAAAATAGTGTTAATTTCTCTATAATTAGGCACTCATTCCAAAGAGCCCGTTGATGGAGTGGTAGCCGACATATACAAACACAAGTACTTTACTAACCTTTTTTCACTCAGCATGAAAATACATTAATTTCAAAGAAATCAATTGTACATGAAATATAAAGAAATGATTCATGAACTCCATTTCATTCTTGAGTTAGCTCCCAAAATATACTTATCTAACCATGGTACATCTTGTTATCTTTTAATATGCTTCCATGATGATACCCAGCTAGGATTCTAAGATAGGGCCATGATGATGTCCAGTTGAGTGAGAAGGCCTTAGTATTGGGACTTATCTATGAGGTGTTCACCCTAGGTAAGTAGGGAGTAGTGTTTCCACCTGATTATCGAAATATATAACTGACTCCAAAAGTTCATGTTGGTGTTCATCTATATATTGAGAATATGATAGTTCTAGTAGGATAGGTAGAATATGTGTGTAGTCTAAGTGTACTATGAGAGTTCCAGCGATAGATACTGCTCAAGTTTCATGGTGATCTAGACCCTTAGGCAATAGAGGATTGGATATATTTGGTGGCCTGAGTTTTCCAACTCGTATGGAAACTATCCAATAAAATGGTTATGCTTACAACTAGTCTTCTTCGTAGAGAATCAAGGCGCTTGTGGGGTCTATTCTCTAAGACCCATGATGTGGTGAAACTCTCATGGATATATTTTCAACACTTGTTTTTATGATGAGTATTATCCTTTGTGCATGTGCTCTATGTGGAATCAGGAACTCTTGATTTGAAGAAAGGTGATGTGTGAGTGTTAGAGATTGCATCATGGTTTACTGATATCATATACTAATATCTATATATGGTATGAGATGGATCCTTCTAGGTGAGAATGTTTGAGCAGGGCCTCTATAGGGATATCTCATCCAGAGTGCTCTCTTTGTGAACTCCCACTAATGTTGAGGTGCTAAATGTGTCCTTGATGATAGAGATATTTTTAGAATATTAACATCAGGAAGTTAGAGTAGGATGTTTATATCATAGGGATGATTCATTTTCAGCAGCTATTAGGAATTAATCATATAGGTCTCAATGAAGAAAGCATGCTCATCCACTGACCCCAACATAAGGATCTATATTATAGGGATCACATGGAGGATCCAGTTAGGCTAGATATGGATGATGATATATTTTTGATGTTCTAGGTCACATGAAGCATGACTCCCTGACTTGAAACATTGTATATAGAAGTGGAAAGACCTATATGGTAGAGGTAGTGTCGCAATTGGGGATCTCCAAAAGGTGTACAGGGTGACCCCCAAGGGGTCAGTATTGAAATAGGAGTTAGAGGATCCATAGGTGGAAGATATATAGGTAGATGATAGATCTATGACCTTCTGGCACTACTACTATAGGTAGGCCTCATCGGTTTCCAAGAGCTAGTGATTGTAGTGTGTTTAATTATAGGCTATAGAGGGATACTATCAGGTTTCATAGGGGATGATTCGAGGAATGATCTATATTTTTTCTACTTTAACTCAAGTATTTGTGGAAACATTCATGAGTCATTATTTAATTTCCTTATCTCTCAAATAGTATCTTGAGATACTCCTGGAACCTTTAGCCTAAGTCTTTCAACTAGAGGTTCCTATGGAGAAATATTAATTTATTCCACACATATATTTGAAATGTGAGTCAGTTATTAGTGGATAGAGTTTCTCATTAGATATTTTAGTTTTTAATATTAAACTATATAACACTATACTTCATATGGACTGGTTATCTATGGTGTGTTCTCTGATACACTATCACTATAAGAGAGTTAGATACACAAGTGATAGTGGGATGAGATTTATATTCAATAGAGAGAAAGACCTACTAGACAAATTAGTGGGGATCATGATCCAAAAGCTGCAACATATCTCTCACTAGTTGGAAACTTTATCCCTTAGTGTAGTGGATATTTAGATGTATGGATTTCAATGGTGCTATATGAATACATGGATATCTTCCCTGAAGTTTTTTTGTGACTACCTATGATTTTAGAAATCAACTTGCACATCAAATTTCACCCTGAGATAGCACCAGTATCATCTGTAGAATATCAAATGGAATCTATTAATCTTCAGGGGTTGAGAGTATAGTTGGGGACCCTTGTTAGAGGATATTTATTAGAACCAGTTTGTCTCGCTAGGCAACTCTGATATTATTCATCAAGAAAGAATATAAGAATATGAGTTTGTGCATTGATTTTTTTCTCTTGAATTATATGATAATAAAGAATAAGTACCCATTTACAAGGATTGGTGAATTCTTTGACCAGCTAAAAATCAAAAGATGGTTCTCAAAGATTGATATTAGTTTTGTCTATCACCATATGTGGGTTCATGATGAGGACATCCTAATGATGGAATTATTATACCTCTACAGACACTATGAGTTCCTTGTGATTCCTTTGGAGTGAATAATGTTCATAAACTCCTCATGGAACTTATAAACTAATTTTTAGAATAGTTCTTGGATAGTTTCATGGTTTTATTTGTTGATAACATTATTTTTTACCCTATATCAAATGAGATTCACATAAAGAATATGTGGATGATCCTAGACAAACTTCAAGAGAACTAATTGTATGATAATCTCTCTAAGTATCATTTCTTAACTATGGAGGTTTAATTTTTAGAAAATTTCATTTCATTATATAGTGCGGTCATGGACTCAAAAAAATATAGAGGTAGTTCTAGATTTAGATCCACCCAAAAGTGTGTTAGAGGTGTAGAGGTTTCGTGGGTTGGTAGGGTACTATTGGAGGTTTTTAGTATAATTTTCTAGGATTTTAACCTATTTTACTACACTGGCATAGAAAGGGTCATTATTTTATTAGACTGAGAAGTATCATAGAGCCTTTGAGTAGTTGAGGTAGAGTACGACCATTGCTACTATGTTAATACTAATATATGATATTTCTAAGTATGAAGTGTTCTACGATGAATCTATATTTGGGATTGGATGCATGTTGAGGAAAAGTTAGGAAATGATCATTTACAATTCAAGGTATATAAGACACCATGAGAATAAATATTCTACCCAAGATTTATAGATTCAAGTTGTAGTATTTTCCTTGAAGATGTAGGGGAATTATCTTTTAAGATAGCACTTTTGTGGTCTTTTTAGAGCACCAGAGTCTTGGGTACATCTTTTTATAAAGATAACACAACTTGAGATATAGTTTCTAGTTATATTTCTTATAATAATATGACTTCCAGATAGTCTATACTCTAGGAAATGTAAATGTGTTGGTACATTCCCTTAGTAGTAAATCTCATTCACGATTGGTGCAGGAGTCTCCTGAGCAGTTTTTATATTTATACCTAAACCTTATTCCTAGGATATGGGAATATTATCTAAAATAATTGTTGGTGACAACACCATTTGATCATTGTGTGTGATAGGATTAGTTGGGACACATCGAATAGGAAGTTTTTAAAGATCAAATATCCTCATAAGATGCACCATATGGATTTTCTAAATGTAGGGAGCACATATTCCCTTTAAAAGAATGGATAAAAGTTCCAATCATGTTGGGTTAAGAGGTTCTGAGGGAAATCCACACCTCCCCATTGGTAGTTCATCTTGGAATAGAAAAATATGTGTCGGGGTATTTGATGTAAGTTTTTGTTTCCCAATATGAGGAAGAGAGTTTTTGAGTTTGTTTATCGATGTCTCACAAGTAAATAGGTGAAAGAAGAGTATATGATACCAGTAGGTTTGACTCAACCTATGGAGATCCATGAGTATAAGTGTGATGGAATATCATTATATTTTATGATGAGCCTTTCACAAACAATGAGAGGCCACAACATTATCTCGGTGATTTTGGATAATCTTACCAAGTCATATCACTTTATTATAATCATATATAAAAGTTCAGTTGAGATATTTAAAGACCAATACATGTAGGTGATCGTATTACTTGATGGGGTACCCTAAATGATTGTCTCCAACCATGATTCTCGATTCCCATCATAGTTATAGAGATTTTTGTAGAAGGATTTAGGGACCCATTTAAGGATAATCATGGTGTTTCACCTCAAGACGTTGGTACAAGATAAGTGAAGCATTAATATTCTACAATAAATACAAAGAGACAATGTGTTATACTTCATTCAGATCTAAGAGGACCACTTTTCCATAATAGAGTTCTCTTATAACAATATCTACCACTCCAATATAAATATGACACAAATTGAGACCTTGTATAGGATACCTTATAGTTCACCCTTATATTGGACTAAGATTGGTGATGCATCTCTTGTTGGACCATATATAGTGTGGGGAATAATGAAAATGGTTCATGTGATCCATTTTTATATGAGAATAGCTAAGACTCAACAAAAACCTAATTCAAAATGATGTTGTTGGCACTTGGAGTTGAAGAATAAAGGTCATGTTTTCTAAAATGTATCTCCTTGATGATGTTTGAGAAGGGTGTTTTTGGATAGTAATATATCCTTGAGTTTTATTGGGTCATTTTATATATTGCATAGGGTTAGATAGTTTGCATACCTCTTGGATTTAGCTCCATAATTGGTCCATTTGAATAACATGTTCCACATGTTATATCTGAGGATATACATACATGACCAATCACATATTATTTAATTAGGATAGCTATATATTGAGGTTAGAGCCACTTTCTCATAAAACCCAGTGGAGATCAAGGATCTATAAGTGAAAATCATTTGTGGGTGAGTTATTCCCTTAGTGTGTTTTATTTGGTATAATGGGAATCTTTGAGACTACTCTAATGCGAAAACAAAATGAGGACATAGAAGCCTCAACCTTTTTAGTAATATTTTCCTTTCAAGGATAAATGCCTTGATTTTAGGGTAGTTATAATGAATTAGGTTTTTTATGTATAGATCATTTGAAATTTTCATAGTGATTCACTTTTTATTATATATCAACCCAAGTCCTTCCTCATATATTATTCTATGTGTTATTGGTATTGGAAGTTCCCATAATGATTTTGAGGAGGATAAGGATTCAGTTGAGATTTTTTTCAGCTATAGATAGTAATTCATAGTGTGAATACATAAGTCATAGCATGAATTTTGGAAGTGTTTTATGAGGTTATATATTCAAAGGATTCACTATGTGAATAACATTATTTAGGGAATAAAATCCTTCTAGTTATTATGGATCTAAATATTATATTTTTAGTTGATGTAAAATGTGTGAGGTTCATGGCATGAACCAAGGATTCACACCCTAAATAATTCAATCCTCAACATGTTTATAAGTACCCAATCCATTAAGTTTTATTCATTTTACATCTATTCTACTCGAACTCCTAGATATTACCAAGTGATTTTTCAAGATCTTCTAACCATAAATTCTTTTTTTTTTGATCCCTGGAATCTAAAGATTGTGTTTTGGAAATCTGAAGCAATTTGGTCTCATCATCAACGACAAAATTATCAAATATCTCCGATGAAATCATCACATATTCCTTATTCATTAGTGAATAATCCAACAATGAGATAGGGATTTTTTATTTAAGGATTATACCTATTACTCTTATCCCATACATGGATATATTATCTTCTTTTAAAACCTTATAAATTATCTTTTCATGAACCTATGAAAACATTATTTTTAGACATGGAATATTTGATGTGTTTGAATCTATCATTTTATTTTATTTTTCTTTCCTAACCTATAATCTATATCCAAATCATGATAATAATTGTTTTTATTCACTTTTTCCTTGATGATGTTCTTACTCGTTCATCAGGCTCTTCATCATCAACCCATGTGGTTGATGATTTGACTATTTTTTATAGGTTTGAGAATGATCAAGCCTATAAATATGTGATATATTTATATATATATTGGGAACAAACCTATTGACAGGGAGTTGCAGGAGTAGTGATGAGATCATGGTATGTAGTGGAGATGTATGGGCATGCATGGGTGAGACAGGTGAATTCTTGAACAAGAAACATGTGGTAGATAAATATTGGATGATGTGGATAACCAAATATTACTATTTCCAATGATGGGTGATTAAAAATAGGTATTATAAAAGGGGAAGTGTTTAGTCTATGTGTCTTGGAAGGTATTTAGTAGAAATCATAGCTGGAGAAGCAGCTGTATTGAAGATTGATGGGAAATCATAGTTATGGAGGATATGTTCAGGGATTGAACAAATATGTCAAGCCATGAATAATCAGGAAATAATTATAAAATGTATCAATGACAACTTTATTGGAATTAATGATTGTTTTAATTGGCGATTCCATTTGAGTTAATTCATAGAGTGGATTCCACTTTTAAACCATGAAACTTGCCTACCATAGGTGTTTGTCTATGTAGATCGATGACATTATTTATTAGTCCAAACTTGATCATCTGCATGATATGATGAGTAGATATTAATTTTTATAACTTCATTTAGTTCAATTTTAGGGTTCAAGAATGATTATTTGAGTTGATGTTGTGATTGGTACTCCCCTGATGAAGGGACTCTCAAGGCAAGGGTCTCTCAAATCCTATGTACAGGTAGATTCAGTATTCCCGATACTCATCTGGGCATGGGTCCTCTATTGATAGAGTTGGTACTCCCCATCCAATGATATTTGGTAGGAATATGGTCCTCCATTAGATTCAAAACTCTCTTAGATGTGGAATATACCAGCGAGGTGAAGCTCATCCACTATATTATAGTAAGGTTTACATTGGACTTATGGATTTGGGAAAACATTATCACATGGATCGCTATTAGACGCATCATTCTTTGTTGGATATTATGTTTAATTTTCTTATCGCTTTTATTGGGGTATTATTATGACCATTTATTTTAATGTTACTTCCTTTTCAGGACCTCAAAATGTGTATGTTTCTACTCACTCTTGCATAATCTTTTACCAAACATGTCATCTCTTTTGCAGGAGATATAAATATTGGTAGAGACTATGGTAAATCTAGTTTTGAGGAGAATAGTATTACATAGAGGTGTTGATCATTTTAGGTGGTCAAACTTAAAGATCATAATTTAGTCTCCCAACTTATTTTTTATTTTTTCTATCAGGTTGGTACACATCATGGTTGGGCATGTAATTATTACTTTTTAATAACATTATCTTTTTTTTTGTATTCTAATTTTTTTCTAGAGGTTGTTTCATGAATTTTTTACACTCTAGAGGTTCTATATTGTTATTACTCTTATTTAATGCATGTTTTTTGGTGTTTTTTTGTGTTTAGGTACATAATGATATGGACACCCATTTTATTGTTATACCTACTTGATGCTAGTCACAAACCCATGTTTATTGAACGAAATCTTGGGGTGTCACACTCAATATATTGATGGTTCATGTGGGTCCCTATTGGGTTAGGGATTGAAATGTCATCTAGCATATTATACTTTATTTATGATCTATTACACAAGACATAGAGTTTAGAAGAGAAAAATCTACAAAAACTGATAAACTATTATATTTAGGAGAGATAAGAGACAGAAACCAAAATATATTTGTAGGAGAAGACTTTCAAGTTATAAAATTCAATGAGTCGAGAAGATTCTGATCATGAGGATATATGAGGAGTTAATAAATTTATACATTCATGTTTTGAAGAAGACCTAGATGTATAATCTTAAAGTTGTAGTGAGTAAAGAATATCTTTTACACTCATGGAGGAAGATCAAGATAGAGATATTTATTATAGTGGATCAACCTTGAAGCAGAGATGTTATATTGGGGAGTATAAAGATACACTGCAAAATAATTACAATTGGGTTCTATAACCAATCGTTGATAACAAATTAGCTTGGGCAAATAACTAGTCATGGTTGTAGTATGATATTTGGGTGTATAACCAGTCAGGGTTGTATTTGGTGGTTAGGGCATATGACTAATCATGAGTAAGATTTTAATTTGTTCTAATAATTAATTATCGTAACCACTATTTCTTAAAGTGGAGGATCTATAACTGGGATTTATAACTGGATGCATCAAGCAGTATGTCTTTATAGCTAAACCTTATAAATCACTATGTGTGGTACTTTACTTAAATCAATTACATATGAGGTGATAATAGCTAATTAAATATGGGTAATTGAGTCATGATCTAGTCATAATGGTTAAATTAAAAAAGAAAAATAAATTTTAAAATGAGACAATAATTCACCCCTTCCTTTGTGGTTCACCGAACCCAAGCTCTACAAAATGTATAACCAAGGGTAGTGGGAGGGTTCAACATTCAATATAGATATAGCTAAAAATAAATTCCACCATTTAAGAAAGTTTTACAATATCATAATCAAACACCACCCTTTCAATAAAGAAGAACTATTTATCAACAATTGACTAAATTTTAATAGTAAAAATCCACCATATATCCATAGACTATTATCATGGGGCCTACGTGGTCATCACTATAAAGGGACCAATTACCATGGTTAACAATGGATTATGGATATAATTTATTCAAGTGGAGTATTTTTTATAGGTCATCATGGACCATGGATATAGTACCCTTGGGTATATACTATAGTTATGAGAAATTATGGTCCATGTAAATATTCCGCTTCCAAGAGAGCCAATTTCCATAGTTTTTTCTATTCATGGTAATTGGGTCACCCAATTAACATCAGATGTTTATATTTTGTTATGTTTTTGTAATTATTTAATATGGTTTTATGGATAACTTAAAATCTTATTGCAACCTTAGACTAGACATGTTTCAAATGTGCTTCATCACACGAATTGTGTCTTATTGTATAGAAGTTCTGAAATTTGTATTATTGGGTGATTGAGTTGAAATGGGGTGTTTATAATATTTTCAAAATTGAGGTTTTCAAAGTGATGGTATGTTGGAAACACCTTTTAAATATATCTCTTTATAATTAAAGTAATTGAAGTTATATTTTTAAAACAATTGAAGTTTTCACTTATATTTTTATAAATGTATTTATGAAACATATTTTTGTATTACATAGTGATTAAAATTATGTTGTATAAAGGGTCATTGTGTTCATTTATGTGTTTTTAAAAGTATGAATTAATTTTGATAATTAATTATAATAAATTTATGTTAGGTAAAATTACAATTATGAAAGATCATATATATTTTTAATGTCATATACTTTGTATCTATTTTTTTGTGGTTTTAGATTTATTTGCCTGGTTCAATATGGATTTATTTATTCAAGTTTGGTTTTTATGGTTTCAATGCTATATTTATATGATTTATACTAGTTTTTATTTTTTTAGTTTGAAATTAATTTATTATAATAATGTTTTTTATTTCTATGTTTTTTATTTATTAGTTATTAAATGATATGTTTGTTATTATATCATCATGTAATGGATGTAGTTTAATTTAAATTTTTAGTATGGGAACCATTTGTTTTAAATGAATTTTTATCATTTGGTAAACCTTTTTTTATATTCATATGATAATAAAGACATAGTAAATTATAATTATTAATAATATAATGACATATTCACTAGATATAAAAATAGAGTTAATGAAACAAAAATATATCATCCAACACATCTATTTCATGCCGTTTGAATCTCTAAATAATTATATTTAATTATTTAAATATATAATATCTAAAATAACATACACATTATATTTTTTAAATTATTTTAAATATTTTAAACTTAAATTAAGTAAATTTTATGTAAAATGAGTCAAATAATCGTAAATATATAATCCAATTAATCTTAATAAATTGAAAATAATTTATGTCAAATTTGGACAAACTCATTAGTCTGAAAAAACACTTATTGAACAAGTTGTACATTTAACCTTGAGGAATATATATCATTTATAGTGATTATGAATTTTCTTTGTAATGATATTTTTATGTTTAATAAAAATAATTATTTTCAAAAGCTACACTAATAACAATCTTCTTTTTTAAATTCAAAAGGCTGAATTATGGATGTATAATTCTAATACATTTACAGATAATTTTAAGAATGTGTTGTAATTTTTTTCAATTTTTATTAAAATAATGGTTCGTATTGAAGACTAATTTGATTCCCTTGTTATGGTTTTGATATAATACCTTGGTTAACTTGTGAAAAATATAGTTACTATATCTCTAAAAATAGTTTCCAAACTAACTATCATGTATGGTATCACCATAGATAAAAATTTCAAGTGAAGAACGATGTTGAGTCAACTATAAATATTATAAAAGAGAATTTTATTTATGATTGGTTTCCAATTTTCTCTCAAATCAACACTTCATATAGACTATTTCAATAGTAAATGAATACAGGTATGCAGTTTTCACCTGATGATCAAAATGATGATGTCGATTGAGTTGGAAAATTTCTTGGAGATGCAAGTACCCCAGTATACCAAGCATGTAAAAAATGAAAATAAATGAGTTTTAAATTATATTATACCACTAGAAAAAATTTTATAGTAATATTAGGATTTATTAACTCATTGAATTTTTTAATAACTTATTACCTAATTTTTCAAGTATTTCTGAAAATGATTACATGGAATCAATGTTGATTGATAAATTTGGATTTTATTCTACTAATATCCTTTCATTCCCTCAAGGTTTTTTATTATTGTAGAAATAGAATGAAAATTTTAATGAGTGATAATAGTATTTTATATCATGATTAAATTATAATAAAGATTAAAACCACTCCTATGTACTAAAAAAGTAATGTAGCACTTCCCCTTGATTTTTTGACTTCCAAAAAAATTATATGATAACAAATAAAAATGGATATGAGTTTGAATAAAGGTTAATTAAGTAAGGATAATTGTGAAATAATTAATGTTATAGAGGGATTATTATAGCTTAAGTTTGATAGGAAACATCATAATTTATCAATTGACCCATGAAATTTTATAATTCGATTATCATTTGATGGATTCAACTCATTTCATAAGATGTATACTCTATATAGTGTGTGGACTATTTTAATTAAAATTGATAACTTTATAGAATGAAGTTTTATAAATAATACATTAACTATCATATGTATACTAATATCTAAACCCACTGATCCCAAAATAAATATTGCTATAAATTATTTAAAGTAGTTATGAAACAATGGAGTGAATGGGTACGATGCATCTAAAAATGATTATTCTGTGATTTTGGTGACACTTTTCTAGATAATAAATTATTTATCTACTTATGGAAGTATTTTTAGATAGAGTACAAGGAAAAAATTTCTTTCCCTATTTATATAAAAAATACATGTTCTAGGAGGCTAAAGTTTTAGTTAACATTTAGAATTATAGGGCATCCAAGATTTATAATAATGGATCATATATATGGGAAAAATTTAAGACACTTTGATAATGTTATTGAGGAAGAATAATAACATCAATGAATTTATGGGGATGATGTCCTTAAATAACATGTGGTTTGAATTTTTTTCACATAAATGGCCAATCAAATTCCAAAAGACGAAGGAATGATACTTCAAATTCTGATAAAAATAAGAGAAAAAAAGGTATATACTTTGATTTTTAATATTGTTAATCTAAAGTTTTGTGTGAATTACTGGATTTAATGCATATTTAGAAAAATTTGGGGAAATATTACTTCCAAATATTTTAAATGTAAAGGGAAAACAAAAAATCATTTGTTCCCACATCATGATTTAATGGATTGTGTAATAAAACCAAGACTTTATCCGTAGTTGATTGGTAAAAAAACATCCTTGTTAATTTTTCAAGAAAAATGTATAGAAAAAAATTATTTATTTTTTTGAAGGTCTAAAGGTTCCAAATGGTTATTCATGTAACATTTTAAAATGTGTGAATACATGTAATGTAAAACTAAAATATCATAAAACTCATGATTGTCATGTCTTATTTCATGAGTTTATTTCCATTCCCATTTGACATTCACTATCAAATAATATGAGGGTAACACTGATTTTTTTATGTGGATTTTATTGGTAAATTTGTTCTAAATGGTTGAGCATGATTTTTTTTATGATATTATATAAAGATTCATTGGTCATTATTTGTGGCTTAGAAAATTTTTAACTCTACCATTTCTTAAATTTCTATTACATCTGACTTTACATATTCCAATAGAATTTATTTTTGGTGGTCTAGTTTTGTGTTTTTAGATGTATCCTACTGAAGAAATGATGTCTATAATGAAATATTATTTGATAAATATGAATACTCCTAATAGATCCATTATAAATGGATATTTATCACAGGAATTCTGGAATTTCTGTTCTATGTAATTAATAAATTTCACTATGAGATCTAATCAACTAATTAAGACTAAAGATAATAAATATGGTCTAATTGATCCGTCGTTTCCCAATATAAAGGGTTATCTAGATCATATTCATTTTGTACTTTTGACCAGAAAAGAGTGAGAAATGGAACATTGTATTGTATTACTCAACTATTGTGTGGTTTATGAAAAATAATTTTTATAAATTAAAAAAAATCTTTTCAAGTAAAATTTTTCATATATTGTGGCATTTTAATATTTTCATATTTGTAAAAAAACATAAGAAAATTATAAAAATGACCCATTATTCTTTATCTATTAATTTTAAGGAATAATTTTACAATAAAAATTTTCCTACATGGTTAAAATCAATGCTAACATACTTGATTTTACACATGAATTATTTAAAGATACTTGTTTTATATTATATATTGATATGTTTCAGGTTAAAGGTTTACTAAGGGATGATGTATCTATTGATATCAAGGCATTTTTGTTTTGTACAAACAATGTGTAATGTGAGTATAAAGTAATGGTCATTGATGGAATTAAATTCATTATGAATAGTAGTGCACTAAAAATAGCAATGAAACATGATGGTGTCATGATAAGTGTAGAAAAAAATTTATTTCTAGTAAATCATTTATGATACCATCATATGAAAATATATCTTATCATGGGGTTATCAAGAGAATAATCATATTGGATTACTAGGCAAGTGATTGAGTTGCAATGATGAAATAAAATTAGTTTGATTCGATGATATAAAAATGACTTCATATAGATAGTTATGTATTTAGAGTTATTGATATAAGATGTAAAATTTTTACAGATGATCCTTACAATCTTTCATCATAGGCTAGATAATAATTTTTTATAACTAAACTTTTAAACAATTTTTATTTATTTTTTATGTTATCTAAGTACATTTTTTTTATGAAGTCATTGATGCTTTTGATGATTTGGATGAACTCATCAGTATTCACTCAATTGTGTTATATGATGAAACAAATGTTCCAAGTGTCATAAAATATTGTGAACCATAAATTTTAATGGATAATTCGTAGAATTAAAATATAAGGAAGTGTTTAATTTATATCATTCACACATGGTATGTGTTTTTTTTAAACATTTATGCATAGTTCTTATTAAAAATTTTTTAAATTACATAGTATTTTTTGGTTAATCAAAACATATTACCAATTCAAATAAATAAATAGTGAGATGAGTTGACACATTATTAATTAAATATTGAATTCTATTTAATTTTATTTTTAAAAATTTGTAAATCCTTCTACTAACTTTTTTTGTAACTCTTCATTTGTTAATTTTGTCATGTAATTTATTTATTAAATATCTATAATATTTAAAAATCTAAAATTTATACTTTTTAATTTTCTTATCACTTTTTTTGTGTATGAAGATGTATATAGAATGCAAGAGGTTTATGTGGAAACTTACCAAACATAGAAATGTTATTTCGGTATAATAAATGTTGTAGAAAGAGGTTAGAGAGTAAATAAAGAAAAAAGTATGGGTTGATATATTGGAAAATAATATTAATTATATTTTAAATATATTAATTTTTATATTTTTAAGAAAAAAAATAGTTTATATTTGACATAAATTCCTTGATGGATAAAATTTCAAGACTCTGTGGTTGATGGATTTGCGAAAAATACAGAGAGAATAAAATTATAACTAGTATATTGGTTGGAAATATATAGAATTGGTATCTAGATTAATGTTATACTAATTCTTGATGATTGTCAATTTTCTTTGAATGAAGATATGATCTTATATTGGAATATTCTAGGTTTCAGGTATTGATTAATTTTAAATTTAGTCACTTGAAAATTTGAAAATAGTTTTTAAAGTGCTAATAACTTATGTTAATAATATTGATAATTAGTTATTATATGACTATTTTTTATAGTATAAATAGGAATGAAATATTAGAAATAAAAGTTTATATAAATATGTTAATACTCTCAGGAACATGTCTCTTCCTTGAGAGGAGTAGGAATAATTTATTTAAGATGGATATATTTCTATATTTCTTGAATGTATTTATATTTTTTAACATAGAATTAGTAATTTTTGGGAATTTATTTGTTAGTTCCCAATGAGGTGGAAAGATTAACTAGAGGGGGTTGAATAATACTCTCTAAAAACATAGTAAGATAGATTTTGGGTGGGAAAATCTTAAACTGGCTCTAAAAGCATGTACATAATATAAAAAGTTATAATAATAAAAACCAAAGAAATTTAAGATCAACAATAGAGCAGATGATGAATGTTATTGTAGCTCAGGAACTTGGATCACATCAATAGTAGACTATCAAAATGGTGGATTCATTCAAGATCGTACTAATTAAATAGTATTCAAAGTTGGGTTTCATGAATTTGAAAATATTTTATGAATGTTGTAGTCTTATGTATGTCTTTTATCTCTATATTGTCATGTGTGAATAAATTTTTTCAAGTTACTTTTATCACATACCTAATTGATTTCATTCCAATCGATAATATCGTCTCATTAACTTCCGTGGTCCTTTTGAGTTATAAAGGAACATCTAGATTATTAATCATAGAATTCTATATCAGAAAATAATAAATATAAAATATCATCATTTAATTATAATTTGAATTATCATGCTCATTATCATAAATTTATCACACACTTTTATTCCTATCTGAAATAAATTTGAAATATTTCCAATATAATCATTAATACAAATATTTATTCTATAATAATCAAAACAATAAGAAATATATTAAATAAGCTTTCAGTATATTAAAATATCAAATAGTCACTAAAACAGTGCATCGTAACAAAAATATTATATGTGTGTTTGAATAAAGAATTTATGCACAAAAATATATAATTAAGCATTTATTTATTTTTTAACATAATATAATTAGGGAATATTAAGATAACAGCTAAAATGTTTTTTATAAGATGTAGTAACAACAATAAAAATAATAATAGTAGTAATTTTTTTATCTAATGGTAGCATATATATCTATTGAATGATGGTACAAGATGCGTGCTACCACTACTTTTCATTCTACCATTACTGTTAATATGCTTCTACTTCTAGTTAGGGGGTGATACCTCTAGTTATGAGATGTTTCCATTAGTTGAGTGAGTGTTATTGCTAGAATGAGTGTTAGAAAAAATTTAAGAGTGGTTTTTACCATTAAAACAAAATTGGTTGATACCATTAGAACAAATGTTTTTACTTCCATTAGAACTAAATAGGTTTCTAACATTATAACAAATGTTGTTTCTACCATTAGTGAAAAATTGATTTCTACTTCTAGTTAAAAAATGTTACTACACATAAAAGATATGGGGATTTTATATCTAGCTTAAGGGTAAAATGTATTATATATAATCAGTGTCCAAAAAAAAATTAAGCATTCATAAAGGTAAAATATAATTAATATTCACTAGGTAAATGTATTTTTTCTCTATATAAAGGTATAAAACAAATTATTTATATTGTGTAAGGGTAAGGTATCTCTCTATATAAAGTAATTTTGAAGTTATAATTGAATGCGTAAAGGTAAATTAAATTTATAATAGGCTTCATAAAGGTAAAGTATGACATTCGTAAGGGTAGAAAGTTGTCACGACCCTTCCTCGGGGCCCATGCCGTGACTACCCCAAGCCTGACTTCTATAGGCCAGGGGCTGGCGACTAGCACCAAGGCGTAAATCCCAACAAAAAGGAAGGAATTGCCTTTGAAAAGTAAACAAGCACCAAAGAGTAAGCAAGCAGAAAAGTAAACACTAAGTAAAAACTGTAACAAGCTGTGCTGAAAGTAAAAGGGGTCAGAAATACAAGCCCAACTGTAAAGTACAACTGAAAGGGAAAAACAGCAACTGGAAAGAAAAGCCGCAGCGTCGAGCCGTCCTCTGAAGGTCCCACCTGAAGGGTGGGTACAGATAGCCTCCACAGCTCCTCGGTCCAGCCGTCCGCTCCGAGTACGTCCTGCCCAGTGGTCCACCTCCAGGTACCTTCCTTCTCCGCAAGCCTCCACCACGATCAGTGTTGTCCGTCGTCTGCAACCAACACAACGAAGTGCGGGCATAGCCCATGCAGGGGTGAGTATAAGTTACTCAGTAGGGACCCCAAGACCCCTGAAGGTCTCCCAGAATCCACAAAAGATAATCCACAAGGAAAGATACAATCACGAAGTAACTTCCGACACGGCTTAGGTATATGACCATACATATACCTAAGTCATCAATTCCCGTTCGGCTCCAACATCCGAGCCCAAGCACAACCCAGTCCACACAGGAAAGCAAAATGTATACCCACATAGGATAACACAACACAATCCACAAAGGAGAGTAAACAGTAAATCCACACAGGATAGTTCAACACAATCCACAAAGGAGAGTAACAAAAGATTCATCTCACACAGGTATACTTCTTGTATGACGATAAAGATGATCACCGATCCATCTAAGTCATCGGACCCACAAAGGATCGAAAGGTACTAACCCCCGCAAAGACCCACATAGGATCGGGCCCACACAGGACCTGTAGGCGCTGGCTCACACAGAACCGCTGAATGCTGACCCACACAGGATCGGACCCACACAGGATCGGGCCCACACAGGACCTGTAGCACTGACCCACAAGGGATCGCTGAGTGCTGTAGTCGTCGCAGTCAACTGAGGATCTCTGCACAGTCGTCGTCGCAGTCCACTGAGGATCTCTGCACAGTCGTCGTTGTCGAAGTAGCAGTCGCAGCCAGCACTAGGGTTCCCGCACACAGCAAGCTCGTTCGGGAGGGTCCGCTCCACAAGCCGAGAGGCTGATACATCAACTGACACAAAGTCCGAAGTTGATGTATCCAAAAGATCTGTATCGTCAACAGGAACTCAACGTCGCAGACGGCGCGTCAATCGGACGCCCGGTCTGAGAGTTATTGGCTTTTTCGTCCCAGGGGCCCGGTTGGTTTTTAAGGCAAAACCAACCCGACCTTACTCCACTTGCGTCCAAACCTCGAGATAAGTGATCCAAAAGATCCGTCTCACTTAGAGGAAACCACCAAATCTGACGGCACGTCAATCGGACGTCCGTAGCTCAAGATATGAGCGTTTCCGCTTTGAGGGACCGGTTGGTTTCGTGTACGAACCAACCCGGTCGGACCCAAAGTATTCCAAAACCTTGAGTGAAATATACCAAAACGACCATCTCGATCCAAGGATCGCGCTGCCACTGACGGTGCGTCGTTCGGAGGCCCGTAACTCAAGTTACGGGCAAAAGACCGAAAACGGTCCGAAGACGGGGGGTCCGGGCCGACCCGACCCGACCCCCCTGGGTCGGCCGAACCGGGTCGACCCGACCCGGTCCAACCCGGCCGGACCCAGTCCGGTCCGGCCTAGCTCGGCTCGGCCGAGCGGCCGAGCAGCTGGACGCCGCGGGGCGCTGCCCCCACGGATTGGAGGTTTCGCGGCCCCGCGTGGGGCCACGCTAGATCGATCGGACGCGGCCTGTCGCCACGTCCCGTGCGGCGAGCTGGACCCGCGCGGCCGCGGGTCCGCTGGCCGCCGCCGTCGTGGGCCACCGGAGTTGCTCTGGTGGTCCGTTTTCTTTCCTGCCTGTGTCGTTGTTCCTCCCGGGTTCCGTTCTTCACTGAGGGATCGTCAGATCAACCTTGCGTCACGATTTGTCGTCGCCTGCCAAATCTGCACAACCACGAAGAACGGCGGAGGGTTGTCAGGTAGTGTTCCTTTGGCCCACACCCTCCGCGTTAGATAAAAACAACGGGATAATTATTCAACCAAAGAAACAACAATTTTAATAAATTAAAATTGTTCATAAGAAACCGGCTCTTTAATTTTTAAGAAACGTACACGGGAATATAAGAATTCACAACAACCCCTACCTCGTCAAGTCGTCGCCTGCGGGTTCTTCGTGGATTTGATCGTCGCGGAAGGAGGGGTTCGTTGCGGAAGGAGGGGATCTTCGCGGTATTCGGCGCTGCGTCGATGAACTCCGAGGACCAAGAAACAACAGATTTAATTATAAATAATTAAATCTGTGTGTTGTTATAAACCACAAAGAAGTAAAAAAAAAACCCGAGATCTCTTACCTCAAGCAGTTGGTGTTCGGAGATCGGGGCGGGGAAGAACGTCTCAGATGAAGCGTCGTCAAACTCCGAGGGTGACGGCGTTCTTCGCGTTCTTCACGTTCTTTGCGTTCTTCACGAAGGAGGGTGAAGGCACAAGAATTCTGTCAAGCCTCTCAACGTGTAATCCTCCAAATGTCGTGTTGGTCTTATTTTATTAATACGCCAACAAAAAAAAAAGAGGTAAGTAACGACCTATTAATTTGTAGAATTAATTCAACGAAAGAAACTTCCCATTTAATTCAACAAATAAAACCGCCCAATTAAATGGTTTGTTAAGAATTTAAGAAAACGCGTCAGTTGACTTTCATAATGACAGGTTTTTGCGGGTGCGTTATTTAGCGGAAAAGAAATGGCGGGGCTCGTGCAGGCCCCACCTCACAATTATCTTAATAAGAGGGTGGGATATTTTTGGATAGTACCCTATCTGTTTCAACTCAGTTTAAGTGGCTTTCAAGTGGCTTCAAGTGGCTTAAGTGAAATAAAATAAAGTTTCTCGAACAATTTATTTTATTTCTTAACTTTAAGCCCAAAAATTAAAAACCACACTCGAGCAAACGCAACTCCAGAAGAGGCATTTCTAAGAAAATATCGGCGCTGCGATTTCATCGGTGCCCTCAGAATTCGATTCTGGGCACCGGTTCAAAAGTTAGAAAAACCCGCTCGTCCGTTCACTGAACGTACCCGAGCCAAACTTCGGAAAATGATTCCGGGCAAACCCGGCCTCGGAATCAGGTGCCGTCAGAAACTGCATTCTTGTAAAAATTTCAAAGAAAATTAAGAAAAAAAAATTTCCTTGAAATTTACGGGTCTTTACATTACTCCAACCTCATGGATTTACGTCCCCGTAAAGATACATCATAAACTAGGGAAACAAATGTGGGTACTAAGCATGCATCTGAGCCTCCTACTCCCAAGTGCTCTCCTGGAGGTTCCCGTGCTGCCATCTGATGTGCACAAGAGGAATAGATCGCCCACGTAGGACCCGCTCCTGTCGATACTCTATCTCCAACGGGACCTCCATAAAATTCGTCCCATCATCCACGTCTAGCTCCCCATGGTCAATGATGTGTGTCGGGTCGTGCACGTATCTCCTCAGCTGAGATACGTGGAAGACGCCGTGCACCTGGTGCAACTGAGGTGGCAGATTCAGGCAATAAGCCACCTCGCCAATCCTGCTGAGGACCTAGAATGGTCCAGTGAAGCGTGGAGACAACTTGCCGCCTCGGCCAAATCTCCGTAAACCACGTCGAGGTGAGACCCGTAAGAAGACGTGGTCGCCATCCTCGAACTCTAGTGGCCTCCGCCTCCTGTCAGCATATGACTTCTGTTAGCTCTGAGCTATCCTCATCCGCTCCTGGATGACCTGGACCTTCTCTGTCGTGGTCCGGACCATCTCTGGTCCCACAAGTGCTGACTCCCCAGGGTCTGTCCAGCACAAAGGAGATCTGCAAGGTCTGTCGTACAACGCCTCATATGGTTCCATCCCGATGGTGGAGTGGTAGCTCTTGTTGTACGCGAACTCCACCAAGGGTAGGTGGTCCTCCCAGCTGCGACCAAAGTCAAGGACACATGCGCGGAGCATGTCCTCGAGAGTCTGAATGGTCCTCTCCGTCTGACCATCCGTCTGAGGGTGAAAGGCAGTGCTCAGACGTAGCCGCGTCCCGAACGCCTCCTGCAACCCCTTCCAAAGCTGGGAAGTAAAGCGAGCGTCCCGATCGGAGATGATAGACGATGGCACACCGTGAAGCCGTAAAATCTCCTGAATGTAGATACGCCCCAAGCTCTCCACTAATCCATGCTCTCTGATGGGTAAAAATTGTGCCGACTTGGTGAGTCGGTCAACAATCACCCAAATGGAGTCATGACCTATGGAAGTGCGTGGAAGTCCAGTCACGAAGTCCATAGATATCCCGTCCCACTTCCACTCAGGGACCTCCAAGGGTTGTACCAAGCCTGCTGGTACCTGATGCTCTGCCTTCACCTGCTGGCAGGTGAGGCACCGTGAAACGAACTCTTTCATAGCCTTCTTCATGCCCGGCCACCAGTGCTATCGTCTGAGATCCTGGTACATCTTCGCCACTCCAGGATGTACCGCCAAAGGATAAGTGTGAAACTCTCTCAGCACCTCCTCTCATAAAGAGACTGGTACCATGGTACGTCCTATAAAAAGGACGTTGTGCTCTGCTCCAAGGGAGAAACCATCAGGTGCCTGTCCCGAGGATATCTGTGCATGTCGCGTCTCACAGTCGGCGTCCCCATGTTGTGCCTCTCTGACCCGCTGCAGTAGTGGAGGGGTGACTGTGAGAGACTGAAGGAAGGTTGCTCCATCTCTATCCACGAAGGATATCTGCAAAGCGGCTAGCTGCTCTGTCGCCTCCTCAAGTAGCTGGATGCCCGTCCTCCTGCTGAGGGCATCGGCTACTACGTTCCCCTTCCCAGGAGTATAGACTATCTCAAAGTCATAGTCCTGGAGGAACTCGAGCCATCGCCACTGTCTCAAGTTCAGGTCCTTCTGAGAGAAGATGTACTTGAGACTCTGGTGGTCAGAAAATACTGTAAAGCGCTCGCCCATCAGATAGTGACGTCATGTCTTCAGTGCGAAGACCACTGCTGCTAACTCCAGGTCATGGGTAGCGTAGTTCTTCTCATGCGGCCTCAACTGACGTGATCCATGGGCAATCACGACCCGCTCCTGCATCAGGACACACCCGAGTTCGGTTCCTGATGCATCGCAGTAGACTACGTATCCAACTCCCTCCTCAGGCAACCTCAAGATAGGTGCGCTGGTCAATCTCTGTCTCAGCTCCTGAAGGATCTGCTGACATCTGTCTGACCACACAAAGAAATTCCCCTTCTTCATCAAAGCTGAGAGTGGCGCCGCAACACTGGAGAAGTCCGGCACAAATCTCCGATAGTATCCGGCTAGACCCAAGAAACTTCGCACCTCCGTCACGCTCCTGGGTGGCCCCCAAGCTAGCACTGCCTCGATCTTCACAGGATCCACTGTAACTCCCGCCTCAGAAATGATGTGCCCCAAGAAGTGGACCTCACGTAACCAGAACTGGCACTTCGAGAGATTTCCATAAAGCTGGTGCTCTCAGAGTGTGTCCAGTACAACCCGCAAATGGTAGGCATGCTCCTCCTCCGTGGTCAAGTACACCAAAATGTCGTCGATGAAGACCACGAAAAATCGATCGAGGTATGGCTGGAAGAACCTGTTCATGAGGCTCATGAACACTGCTGGAGCGTTGGTTACGCCGAAAGGCATAACCAAGAACTCATAGTGGCCATACCGACACCTGAAGTTCGTCTTCTGCACGTCCTCGTCTCAAACTCTGAGCTGATGATAGCCTGACCTGAGGTCTATCTTCGAGAACCACCGTGCTCCCTTGAGCTGATCGAAGAGGTCATCAATCCTCGGTAGTGGATACTTGTTCCTCACTGTCACTTGGTTCAGGCGACGATAGTCGACACATAGTCGCAAGCTCCCGTCCACCTTCTTGGCGAACAAAATCGGGGAAGCCCAGGGTGAAACACTGGGTCGGATGAACCCCTTGCCCTGCAAGTCCTCCAACTGTACCCGTAGCTCTCGAAGCTCGGCAGGGGCCACCCGATATGCTGGAGTGGATATTGGGTCTGTATTGGGGTACAGATCAATGTAAAAGTCTACCTCTCTGCGAGGAGGTAATCCTGGAATGTCGTCGGAGAAGACGTCCGCATACTGATCCACCACTGCAGGAAAACTAGGACTCTGCACGTCAACTGCTCCAAGGATGAGGCTAGCCAACTGATGAGTGATGGGTTTTCCCCTCCTCTGCGAGATTCCATCCAGTGCTGCAAGGGATCCCTTCTCGTCGGTGAAGGTGAACCTGCTCCGGTCGGTGCGCACACATCGCACCTTGCGCCTAAAACAGTCAATCTGAGCATGGACTATAGATAACCAATCCATGCCCAAGATGGAGTCGTAAGGCCTCGACGCTGCTACAAGAAGATCCCAGCTGAAGCTCTCGCCTCCTAGAGTAAGGTCACACTGCCGGCACCAGTGCGTAATCATCGAGTCTGCTCCCATAGGGGTCTCTAGCCGTAAGGATCGAGCCAACGGCTCTGTCGGAATCTCCAAGCTCCGAACAAGGGCAGCGGCTATGAAAGAGTGACTCGCTCCAGTGTCTATAAGAACTGCAGAAAGGGTGGAATAGACACAGATCGTACCTCAAATCATCTCTGGCGTACCGTGGTCGTAGGCCTCCGCTGCCTGGAGTTGTGCCTGTCTTTGCCCGCCATCTCCTTGTGGTCGGGGCGGGCCTCCTGGTGGTGGTGGTGGAAAAGCCTCAAAGCATCGCCCACCACCTTCTGCTCGGCCAGCTCCCCTGCCTCGTCCGCCTCGTCCCTGCGGACCGCCACAGTCGACCCTCTGCCTCTACCTGGGTGGCCCCTCCACCGTCTGCTGCTCCTCGGTACGGCGGGTCGGGCAGTCACGAGCCATGTGGCCCTGCCCGCCGCAGGCGTAGCACTGCCTACCTCTCAGAAGACTGGCTCCGCGCTGTGTGCCCCGCACTGCTGAGCCAGTGTCCTGAGGTCGTCTATGAGAGGGTCTGGTCTTCCTAGAACCCTGATTCATCCGTCGGCTACCTGCTGTCGAAGACTCCGCTACTTGCCGCCATGCGGTAGGTCTCGCTGCTGAAGTAGACTCAGCCAGGAAGCTCTCGATCAGAAGGGCTCGCTCCAGTACTCCTGCATGGGTCGGGATGCTGAGGGAGATCAGCGATGCCCTGATCTCGTGTCTCAATCCCTGCATGAAGGTCCAGGCCCGGAAGAAGGGGTCCCATACCATGTCGGTCGAGTAGCGAGAAAGATCGGTGAATCTCGCCGCGTACTGGGCGACCGTCAAGCTGCCCTGCCGCAGCTGAAGAAGCTCCTGAATGCGCACTGCACGGAGGGTGGCTGCGACAAACTCTGAGCGGAAGAGTCTCTCGAAGTCCATCCAGAGAAGAGATGCCTCATCGTTCACCTGGAGCATCAGGCTCCACCATTGTCCTGCTGCTGCGTGTAGTAGGCTCGCCGCGAGGATCACCATGAGGTCTGCTGGTGTCCTCACTAGCCTGAAAACTCGAACGACTGCCTCCAGCCAGTCCTCGGCTACCTGGGGGTCTGTCTCCCCACAAAACCTGGGTGGTCGCTGGCACAAGAACTCATGCAGAGCTCCGAGGCGACGTGCATCGTCAGCGGTCGGTGCTGGTAGCATCAGGGGCTCGGCGGGTAAAGGTACCGTCGGTGCCTCTGCTGTCAACGGGCCCTGTACCGAGGCCTCATCGCTCGGCGGGCTGTCGTCGCGCTCTACTCTCGGAACCCTAGATGGCTGCCGTCGTGGGGCCATCCTGAAAAGGAAATAAGTGCGCCACGGTCAGAAAAGTATACCTGGTGAGCTGACACAAGTAATCACAAAGAAAACTTGAAACACACATGCAATCAATGTTTTCGTGCATTAAGTTGGAAATCAGAAGTCAGGGTCCTGGTGTATGGATACGTCGGCCGCCGCACCAACACTAGACTCCCTGGACTGATAACCACACTCAATATGCTAAACACTATTGCTTCACATAGAACAAAGATCAGAGTCTGTGGTAGAACCGACCACCTCTGATACCAATTTGTCACGACCCGTCCTCGGGGCCCGTGCCGTGACTACCCCAAGACCGCCTACCATAGGCCAGGGGCTGGCGACTAGCACCAAGGCGTAAATCCCAACAAAAGGGAAGGCATTTCCTTTGAAAAGTAAACAAGCACCACAGAGTAAGCAAGCAGAAAAGTAAACACTAAGTAAAAACTGTAACAAGCTGTGCTGAAAGTAAAAGAGGCCAGAAATACAAGCCCAACTGTAAAGTACAACTGAAAGGGAAAAACAGCAACTGGAAAGAAAAGTCGTAGCGTCGAGCCGTCCTCTGAAGGTCCCACCTGAAGGGTGGGTACAGATAGCCTCCACAGCTCCTCGGTCCAGCCGTCCGCTCTGAGTACGTCCTGCCCAGTGGTCCACCTCCAGGTACCGTCCTGCTCCGCAAGCCTCCACCACGATCAGTGATGTCCATCGTCTGCAACCAACACAACGAAGTGCGGGAATAGCCCGTGCAGGGGTGAGTATAAGCTACTCAGTAGGGACCCCGAGACCCCCGAAGGTCTCCCAGAATCCACAAAGGATAATCCACAAGGAAAGATACAATCACGAAGTAACTTCCGACACGGCTTAGGTATATGCCCATACATATACCTAAGTCATCAATTCCCGTTCGGCTCCAACATCCGAGCCCAAGCACAACCCAGTCCACACAGGAAAGAAAAACGTATACCCACACAGGATAGCACAACAAAATCCACAAAGGAGAGTAAACAGTAAATCCACATTGGATAGTTCAACACAATTCACAAAGGAGAGTAACACAAGATTCAGCTCACATAGGTATACTTCTTGTATGACGATAAAGATGATCACTGATCCATCTAAGTCGTCGGACCCACAAAGGATCGAAAGGTACTAACCCCCGCAAAGACCCACACAGGATCGGGCCCACACAGGACCTGTAGCACTGACCCACAAGGGATCGCTGAGTGCTGTAGTCGTCGCAGTCCACTGAGGATCTCTACACAGTCGTCGTCGTAGTCCACTGAGGATCTCTACACAGTCGTTGTCGCAATCCACTGAGGATCTCTGCACAGTCGTCGTTGTCGAAATAGCAGTCGCAGCCAGCACTAGGGTTCCCGCACACAGCAAGCTCGTTTGGGAGGGTCCGCTCCACGAGCCGAGAGGCTGATATATCAACTGACACAAAGTCCGAAGTTGATGTATCCAAAAGTTCCGTATCGTCAACAGGAACTCAACGTCGCAGACGGCGCGTCAATCGGATGCCCGGTCTGAGAGTTATTGGCTTTTTCGTCCCAGGGGCCCGATTGGTTTTTAAGGCAAAACCAACCCGACCGTACTCCACCTGTGTCCAAACCTCGGGCAGAGTGATCCAAAAGATCCGTCTCACTTAGAGGAAACCATCAAAGCTGACGGCACGTCAATCGGACGTCCGTAGCTCAAGATATGAGTGTTTCCGCTCTGAGGGCCCGGTTGGTTTCGTATACGAACAAACCCGGCCGGACCCAAAGTATTCCGAAAACTTGAGTGCGATATACCGAAACGACCATCTCGATCCAAGGATCGCGTTTCCGCTGATGGCGCATAGTTCGGAGTCCCGTAGCTCAAGTTACGAGCAAAAGACCGAAAACAGTTCGAAGACGGGGGGTCCGGGCCCGGGCCGACCCGACCCGACCCCCCCTGGGTCGGCCGAACCGGGTCGACCCGAACCGGGTCGACCCGACCCGGTCCAACCCTGCCGGACCCGGTCCGGTCCGGCCTGGCTCGGCTCGGCCGCGCAGCTGGACGCCGCGGGGCACTGCCCCCGCGGATTGGAGGTGTCGCGGCCCCGCGTGGGGCCGCGTTGGATCGATCAGACACGGCATGTTGCCGCGTCCCGTGCGGCGCGCCGGGGCACCGCTGCCTCCGGCTGCCAGCGCCGTCGCGCCGGCGACCCACGCCGTCGGCCGCTTCCGCGGGCCACCGGAGTTGCTCCGGTGGTCCGTTTTCCTTCCCGCCTGCGCCGTTGTTCCTCCCGGGTTCCGTTCTTCACTGCGGGATCGTCAGATCGCCCTTGCGTCACGATTTTTCGTCGCCCGCCAAATCCGCACAACCACGAAGAATGTCGGAGGGTTGTCGGGCCGTGTTCATTTGGCCCGCACCCTCCGTGTTAGATAAAAACAACGGGAGAATTATTCAACCAAAGAAACAAAAATTTTGATAAATTAAAATTGTTCATAAGAAACCGGCTCTTTAATTTTTAAGAAACGTACACGGGAATATAAGAATTCACAACAACCCCTACCTCGTCAAGTCGTCGCCCGCGGGTTCTTCGCGGATTTGATCGTCGCGGAAGGAGGGGTTCGTCGCGGAAGGAGGGGATCGTCGCGGTATTCGGCGCTGCGTCGACGAACTCCGAGGACCAAGAAACAACAGATTTAATTATAAATAATTAAATTCGTGTGTTGTTATAAACCACAAAGAAGTAAAAAAAAATAAACACGAGATCTATTACCTCAAGCAGTTGGTGTTCGGAGATCGTGGCGGGGAAGAACGTCTCGGATGAAGCGTCTTCAAACTATGAGGATGACGGCGTTCTTCGCGTTCTTCGCTTTCTTCGCGTTCTTCGTGAAGGAGGGTGAAGGCACAGGAATTCTGTCAAGCCTCTCAACGTGTAATCCTCCAAATGCCGTGTTGGTCTTATTTTATTAATACGCCAACAAACGAAAAAGAGGTAAGTAACGACCCATTAATTCGTAGAATTAATTCAACGAAAGAAACTGCCCATTTAATTCAACGAATAAAACCGCCCAATTAAATGGTCTATTAAGAATTTAAGAAAATGCGTCAGTTGACTTTCATAATGACGGGTTTTCATGGGTGCGTTACTTAGCGGAAAAGAAACGGCGGGGCTCATGCGGGCCCCACCTCACAAATATCCTACCAAGAGGGTAGGATATTTTTGGATAGTACCCTATCCGTTTCAACTCAGTTTAAGTGGATTTCAAGTGGCTTAAGTGAAATAAAATAAAGTTTGTCGAACAATTTATTTTATTTCTTAACTTTAAGCCCAAAAATTAAAAACCACACCCGAGCAAACGCAACTCCGGAAGAGGCGTTTCTTAGCAAATATCGGCGCTGCGATTTCATCGGTGCCCTCAGAATTCGATTTCGGGAACTTGTTCAAAAGTTAGAAAAACCCGCTCATCTGTTCACTGAACATACCCGAGCCAAACTTCGGAAAATGATTCTGGGCACACCGGGCGTCGGAATCGGGTGCTGTCAGAAACTGCGTTCTTGTAAAAATTCCAAAGAAAATTAAGAAAAAAAAATTTCCTTGAAATTTACGGGTCTTTACAAAAGTATTTATTAATCCCATGTAAGGGTATTAAGGGACTCACATAAAGGTAACCTATATTTTTTTAAGGCTAACGTAAAGGTAGTTCAAAACTTGTGTAAGTGTAATTAGATAATTACACTATTTTCATAAGGCTACTTGAAAACTTATTTAAAGGTGACTTTCAATTTGTAAATACGACTTAAGGGTAGAATAATAGTTACATAAGGGTAAATGAAAACCTACATAAGGGTAAAAAATACTTAGTTAAAGGTAAAATAAATACATATAAAAATTATAAAAAAATAAAATTATTATGTATAAAAAAAATAATTGAATAATAAAAAATAAATGATGGATAAATTTTATTTAAGTAAGTATTAATAATTAAATGTTTCTATATAAAAAATAATGAAAGGAATTTTTTATTTAATAAAACAATAAAAAAATAAGATATAATACCAAAACAAAACTCTCATCATAAACAATATACCCTTTTTATAGCTTGTAAAAACAAAACGAAATTTTATATTAAAAAATGTCAAAAAAAAATTTACACTTTTTTTAAATTTATGAAAAATCAAAAATATTATTAAGATCGAAAAAATTATTTCCCTTTTGAAAATTATTTATTTATTTAATCAGAAAATGTGTATACTGTTAAAAGAAAAAAAAATCCACAATATTAGAAACAAGGGATGACTCCCCCCAAATTCAAGATTTTATGTCACAGATATATGGATAATAAAAAAATATCATGATCACTAAATCTCAATTAAACTAATTTCAAAAGATAATTTCTCATAACTCACAGAATCTAATGGTTTAGAAAAGATATCTGCACGTAGAATTTCTATTGGAACATATTCTAGAGTGATATCTAATTTATTAACATGATATCTCAAGAAATGAAATCTAACATCAATACGTTTTGTCCAATAATTATGTAAATGAATTAAATATATTTAAATAGGAGATGTATTGTCACAATATGTAGGAATTTTTTCTAAATCAATATTGAAATAAGATAGAGTTTTTTTACCCAAAGGCTTTGAGCACAAAAATTTATATCATCAATGTATTTAACCTCAACTACGGAAAATGGAACTGATAATTTCTTTTTATAACACCATGAAATTAATCGTTTATCGAGTAAGTGACACATACCAAATGTGTTTTTCATGTCAAGTCTGCATACTCCAAAATAAAATTTAGAATATGATAACAAATTGAAACATTTAGGATTAGAGTAAAATAAGCATGTGTTAACAGTTCCTAAAACATATATAATTAATCTTTTAACATCCTTTAAATTAATTTATTTTAGATTAGATAGATATATTTCACACATATAGATAGAAAACATAATATATAGCCTTAATGTAGTCAAATAAAGTAGGATTCCTATCATACCCCAAAATGTTTTATTATTTACATATTTTTTCAGAATCATCCACATCCAGTTTTTATTTAGTTCTAATCAGTGTTCTAATAGTTTTAAATGAATCAATATTTAATTTCTTAAACAAATCACTTTAAAATTTAAATTGATTTAGATAAATTTCATCTTTTATTTTTAAAATTTGAATTCCTAAGAAAAAATTTAATTCACCAATTAGGCTCATATCAAATTCATTTATCATTAATTTTAAAAAATAAATACTAACCATATGATTTTTAGAACCAAATAAAATATCATCAAAATATATTTTTATAGTTAATATATCATTGGAAACACTTTTAATAAATCGATTTAGATCACATTTTACTTTTTAAAAATAATTTTTCAGAAAAATATAGTTATTCTTCCATACCAAGCTCTTAAATCTTTCTTAAAACATTATAAATCTTTAGAAAATTTAAAATCATGATTCATAAATTCATCATTTTTGAAACCATGTGGTTAATTAAAATAAAATTCTTTAAAGATTACACCATTTAAAAATGCACATTTTACATCCAGTTAGGACAATTTAAAATTTTGATAATGTGAAAAGGTTAATATAATATTAATGGATTCTATTCTAGAAAATTATGTACATGAAGCTTCAAAATAAATACTTTATTCTTATAATATCCTTATATGACAACCCTGCTTTTTATTACAACTTAAACATGCTTTATTACATAAAACTTCACTTGATACAACAAAGAAGATCGAGAGGTTTAGTGTCTTTGGGGCTTAGGATCATTACATAAAAACTTTAAACTTGAAATAAAACATCCTTATTGAAAACTTCCTTTACATGACCACTACATTCCTTCGTACTTAGCATTGCATGGGATAACTTGAGGACATGCATAAGAAAAGGGTGAGCTATAAATCCCAGTAAGGGAGTACACAATGAATAACATGAGGAGTACAATACATGTTAGGCAATAGGAATATCAATAGAGAATAAGAGAGACATGAACATAAAGGCATGATAAAGCATGATAATCATAACATGGAAATGTGGCAACAACACTTAACATTGAATTAGCATGAGCCAAGGCTCATTGCACATGGAGCATGAGTAAACCCTAATTGAACTTGAAGCACGAGTAAACCCTCGTTGCACTTGAATTAGCATGAGTCAACACTCATTGCACATGACGTATCATGATACTATACTTTACCCAATGCATTGGAGCGCTATAAAGGGCGCACCCTTCTTAAACATTTCATTTCATGCATAAGTGTGCCACATGGATCATAAAACATGGATTCATAAAACATAATCATTTCTTCCACGATAAAGGAAAGTGGAATTCATACATGAAACTTTATAATCAATATGTAAATGTGAATAAAGGTGAATACCCTTGATGGAGAAATGGGCATGGTATTCACTACACAAAGACATTGGCTTAGAAAATCGGTGCGATTTCGGCAGCGTAACGGCGTGACATAAGAATTCATAAAAAAGGTTGATGAGAGAGAAAGGGGTTCCTCATCATATTTACATGTAATGGACAGTAAGGAGATCATATATATACATGTCCCAACAATAGAAATGTAATTTAGATTCATGATACAAAAGTATTGCTTGAATGTAAAATAAGAGAGAGAAGTTCCTTTCGGAATTTCGGCATAGTAACGGGTGTACATGGGAGGCATTTAATGAGAGAGAAAGGGTTCTCCCATCATTCAAAAAATAAGAGGTCAGTATGGGGGAGGTGCGAAACCATACCCCAACATTCATAATTGAAATAAAAAGGCAATACAACTTAAAAAAAATTGACAAAAAATGAGAAAGGAAGAAAACCCCTTACTTGGAAGTGTGCTTCCAAAGGCTAGAGAGAGGCTTGTGAGAGGCTTCTTGGGAGCTTGGGGCACCTTGAGAGGATTCTAGAGAGAGTAGGGCAGAGGTTGGACAAACTTCAAGGGCTTTGGGTGAGGAGGAAGTGGGGGCTTGGGTGGGTTTATATAGGAAAGGTGAGAGAATTCTTTATTATTTAGGTTTGGGACCCCTTATATTAAAATAATCCAAACCACAAACCATCCCATGGTATTTGCCCATGGTTTCTGAAAAAGGAAATAGGAAAACAATATTTTACAAGGCCAAGGTCCGAACTTATTAAAAAATTAGGGTTGCTTATGTGGAGGTGAGTCACACTCCCATGGAAATTAATTTAAAAAGGCAAAGTGTTGAATAAGTCTTGAGGGCTCCATTAATGCTTTGAAAAGTGAGTCAAACAAACCCAAAACCTAATTATTTTAATGATAAAACACATATTGGCCGAACATAAGGATTATGGTATTTTATTACATCACCATTGGGTCATTATGATGTCATAAAACACATTATATATTTAAATGGTATTTAATTTTTACCCAAAAATTTGACTATCTCAGAAAATTATGAAAAATTCACCGTTGGATAATTTCGACGTCCTGATTCCAAAAATAATATTTATTTTATCTAAATAATTTTATAAATATGTGAATTTTCACTTTTAAAATAAAAACCGACATTTATAAAAAATTCACGGGTTTTGACAGAAATGGCTTTCAAACCTTAATAAAAATTTTAATTCCATTCATAAAATTATAAGATCATTTATATTTAATAAAAATTAATTTAATATTAATAATAATATTTTATTAAAATATTATTTAATTCAAAAATCCTTTAATTTAATAAAATATAATTCTTAATTAAATAATAACTAAAAACACCATTTGTACTTTAAAAACTAATTACAATGTATCAAAAATGACTAGAGATTATATTCATTATTATATACAAAAAATAATGTACATGAACATGGTTTTACTTATTTGTTACATAACCCCTTAAAATAGCCGCATAAGACCTAAGGGTAAGGTGTGCGATGGTGACAGACTCTTGGGGTTTCTCGGATAACATTGCTCGAGTGGTAATCTCTATCAACTTCCATTTTTCCCGTAGACGATCACGTTCGAGCTTGACTTGATGAAGCTCAGCTTGGGCTTGGTCAAGGGCAAAGACCAAAGACGCCACCTCCTTTCCGAGCTCCGAAAAATGGGCTTCGTAAGGGGCAATTCTACTGGATGAGGACATCGCTTCCTTTGTCTTAGTAGAAAATTGGTTCGTTAAAGCCTTATATTTAAACTACCCAGATGATCACTGTTCAACGGCTATAAAAGTAACGGTCACAAATTTTAACGTTAAACTAAAGAAGTTGAAATCTTATAAAAACATTTTTTTTTTCATAAAGAAACATTTAACTAGATCAAGAGGGATTTTCCATTAATGAAATTTTGGGTCGTTACACTTAGGTAACTAGCCTAGACTTATTTCTTAATATATTACCAGACTCGTCGATTTTATTCTAAAAAATCCATTTGATTACAAGTGAAATTTTATCATTAAGAAATTAAAAAAAATGAGCCTTTATTTATTTAAAAATTATTATGTTCATCATTCAAAAAATTTATCCAATTTGAATCATTCAATGTTACTTTAACATTATTAGGTACAAAATAATTAAGAATGGAAAAATTAGAAAAAGAAAACTTCAAAACTAATTTTCTTCTTATTATTCTAGATTCAATATTACCAATTATATTTTCTAATGAATGATTTTTGTGAGTTTTCCAATTCATGGAATACTATTGAGAAGATATGTACTCCCCCTCAAGTAATGCATTACTATTTTTAGGTTTTCTTCTTCAAAATTGAACTCTTTACTTTCTTTATCAAGATTATCAGAATTTCTATTTTGTTTTTCATTGTTTTTAAGTAACATAGCATACACATGTTCATCTTTTAACAAGGTTCTCTTGTAATATACTCTATAAATTTTACTATTAGTTGAATATCCAAGAAAAATACATTCAACACCTTTTTCATAAATCTTTTCTAAATTGTCTTTAATATTTAAAATAAAAACTCTACAACCAAAAACTTTAAAGTGAATAATATTAGGTTTCTTTTCTTAAAAAAATTATAAGTGGTTTTCTTTGACATGGGTGTAATGTAAAATCTATCTAATATGTGGCAAGTAGTTTTGACCAATTTAGACCAAAAATATTTTGATAAATAAAATTCATTTAGTATAGTTCTTATCATTTCTTAAATAGTTCTATTTTCCTCTCCACAAAACAGTTTTTTGTGGTGTTCTAGGGGATAAAAATTATAGTATCCATTATATTCAATAAATTAAAAAAATATAAGTTATAAATTCTACTCTATTATCACTTCTAATTGATTTTATTAAATTACCTTTTATATTTTGATTTTATTTAAAAAAATAAATACAATTTTTTAGGGTTTCATATTTATGAGATAGAAAATGAGTCAAAGTGGATATTTTAAAATAATCCATAATTAAAAACACATATTTTTTAATTCCTAAACATGAAATTCACATGTGTCCAAATAAATTAAGTTGAAGCAGTTCTAGACATCTTGTCATATTAATCATGTCAATATATCTAACTTTGTTTTTTTGTTTCTTACCCTTTAGAAAAGAATCACACACCAAATACTTGCTTAGAAATTTTGATGTTCCAAAACTTGTCCATGTTTTTCCAACATTTAAAATTCTTGAATATATAGTTGTACCAACCTTATGTTTTGAATAGTGTAATATATTTCTGTAACACCCGGAGATTTTGTAAATTTTTTTTGTTTCGAATTAATTTAATCTTTTGAAATTTTCACTTCATGCAACACTGAATATAGATTTTTTTATTATATAATATCACTAAATTTTGGATTATTTTTTACAGAACACCAAGGAATGTTTTCACTACATGCAACACCGACTTGGCATGTGTTACATGCAAGACTGATTTTCTACGAAACAACACTTTACTATTATAATTATTTAAATAACATATTTATAACTTAGCCGTTAAAATTGTGATACAAATAGTAATAACTAATTATTTATTATTATTTATAATGGTTTTGATAATGAAAAATATAATTTTGGGAAAAGTATTTATATGTCTAAAAGTATTATTTTCTCAAATGAATTGTTTTTCGTGTCCTTTTATTAAAAAAATAAAATTAATTTTAGACACATATAGAAATATATTTTGATAAAATAAACATTATTTTTGAATTATGAATATAAAAATTAGCCTAAGGGTAATTTTTAGTATTTTTCTAAAAACTTTCAATTTTTGATAAATAGTGAAAAATACTGCATAGTAGTTAAAAATTAACTTTTTCAATTAAATAATTATTTTATTTTAAATTTATTTTAATGTCACAATAGATAAATAATACATATATTAATATAATTTTGGTCATTTGAATCATTTTTATAATGTAATTATATATTAAAAAATTATTGAACTTTTAAACGTCTCTTTGACCCGCCATCTAGCAACATTTACGGGATTAGCAGTAAACGTAATTTTAACACTTCTGTGAATTGAATTTAAAAAAATAGACATATATGGTTGTAATAAGTATGAAAATTTTGGTATAATAGGACCAAAATAATTATTGTTGAATAGAAACTTTTGAATTTTTTTATCGCGATTAAAGGAAAATACGGTAATTAAAGGTAAAAATAATATTATAATACAATAAAATTACCCTAACACATATACTAATTTCATTGTATAAGTTTTTTTCTACCCAAATAAATATTAAGTAGAAAATATGATCCTTTTTATGCCACTTTTTTCATATTATGACATTAATTATATTTTACTTAAAGAAGAGTTAAAAATATCATATACAAACTTTAATAATTTAATAGTCTTTAATATAGGGTTATACATAAGAAAATTAAACTATAAATATTCATTATAAATATAATAAATTTATATACATCATGATATTTTATTTATAATTTTTAGACATTAAATAATTAAATTTAATTGTGACACAATGATGATGTAGTAATAGATTTATTAACGGAAAAATCAAATAAATGATATTAATAATATTAAAATAAATATAATTTGAGCTATTTGATGCCATCGATGAATTTTTTTTATGAATAAAACATGTTATATATGTGTTAATGTATCTTTTTTTAATGAATAATGTTATTAGGATTTTATAAAAAAAAAGTAATAAATAGTGTCAAAATTGACATAAATGTGATTTTAAAATAAATAATATTTTATTAAATGTTATAAAATTCATAAAAATATAAGGTTAGTCCAAATAACTTTTATAGTGTCAAATATTTCATAAATAATCCAATTGGGGTTCTTTTTTAATTTTATAGTAACTATAATAACCCTATAGTTTTAAAAAAAAAGTTGTCACGGTAAAAGTTTAATTATTTAACTAAGAGATAAAGCCCAAAGATAAGGTTAATGTTGTGATATAAACATTTAAAAAATTCATTGGTTGAGAGGATTTAGGCCCATAATCATACCACCCTATAAATAACTCACTTTAGTTATATTTTAAATCGAAAATCATTTTATAATAAATTAATTGTTTTGGAGTTTCCAAAAGTGCCCCTCCTCCCTCTTATAAAAGGGCACCTCTCCTTCTCTTTTATTCACACCTATAAAGCCTTTTAAATCATCCAAAACCTAACCATTTCTCCTCCAAAATTCCATCCATTCCTCCTATAATCATTTAATTTTTAACAAGGGAACTCAATTAATCCTTTTGTCACAAACCAAAAGGACTTACCCGATTAAGAAGTAACGTCTTCTCTCAAGCTCCTTTAATTTATTTTTCTTCTCCACCCCTACACTCTATTTATTCCATTATTTTATAACAAAAAAATTATCCTAAATATAATAGGATGTTTTATTCTAATTTTTTAATCTACACTTACAAACACATCCATCTAATGGAT
Source organism: Viscum album (assembly GCA_963277665.1). Taxonomy (NCBI): domain Eukaryota; kingdom Viridiplantae; phylum Streptophyta; class Magnoliopsida; order Santalales; family Viscaceae; genus Viscum; species Viscum album. The sequence continues at coordinate 64,970,724 of OY728127.1, read as the reverse complement.
ATTGAACATACTATTTCTATGTACGGTGAACTACTGTCTCACGAAACAATGATTCTTCATTTTTCCTTTAACACTAATCATGCTGGCCATTATGATAGAAAATATATATATATATGTTATATATAATATTTATGATGTATTTAATCTTATGTTTTCCTTTTTACAACACATACCTTTTTACCTTCCATTTTGTGTTAATACAATAATATTATTTGAGGAAGTGTGGAATACCGCCCCCTCAAAGCGATGTGATTCATTCACACACCACATAAAATGTTTTAGGGATGGGTTTTGTAAACTTATATTATATTTATAATATAATCATGATAATTTAATGATGATATATATATAAATACATATATATACATATTTTATTTACATACTTTCTTTTAAGATAGCAATTAAAACAGAAACAATGTTCATGTGTATGTACGGCTTATCGTCTCCATGAACGGTGTATTACATTTCCTACTTCTTTATAATATATATTATTTTAATATAAATAAAATAAATATACATGATATTTATATCATGATTTATATTCTGTAATTAGGATATATGTATAAGGACCAACGATATAACAAATTAAGACACATATAAAGAACAAATCCAATATTACCCGTAGTGAAACCTTAACATAGGATCGTTAACAAGTGGGTAGTATAAGGTCATAATAAAACCATATGTGGTAATAAATATAAGAATATTATTCTACAAAATATTTAAAATAAACTTATATTTATTATATATAATGCTTGTTTGAGTACGAAGAGAGTTGAGACACAAGGTAAGGGGATTTTTGTCTCACCTTTATTTCTATAAGAAACATGCCTCATACACTAATTTTTTCTTCTGCATGGTTTATATACTACCCATGAATGTCTTTTATGAGTCTTATCCAAAATATTATGATATATCTATATTCTTATAATTTTCTTTTTACATGGGAAAAACTATGATATTGATTATTAAGTGATGAGTGTTGATTTCACAGTCACTTCCATATTTGGGATTGATTTGTTTTAAGCATTTTTTGGGTAATATTTATCATCCATTCCCATGTTTTCTAAAAAAAATTAATAAAATGTTTTATTATCATATATAATGAGTACTTATAACCTAGATAAAGAGAACTGTTATATAACTCTAAAATAAAATTAATGTCGGGTAAGATATGTTCTAGGTGAGAGGGTGAATTTATGGTCACTAATGTTTTACCATATATTTTAGTGGAAATAATGGGAGACTCATTAAGTATAACCATCACTATAAATTAGCATATTGAAGTGGTTCTATGGATAACTACCTTATAAATCAGTATAGGAGATCACTCTCATCCAAGATAAGTACAAATAAGTTATTGGTTTTCTATCTATATAATATTTGTTTTATTAATTTAATAGTTTAATATAATTATAATTCATTATAAGATAAATTTATTTTCATTAATAAATTACTAAAAACAAGTGTGGATGGAGGGTAGACATTGTCAAGATTCTTGTGTCTTTCTTTTAAAAAAATTGAGTGATTTTTTTTTCTATGTTTTTTCAAAAAATATATATTATTTTCATACCTTTTGATCATGACTTTATACCTTAATCTAGTTTTAATCACCAAGTCATTATTTAGGGGTTAATTTAATTTGAATATACAATTTATACATGAATACTAATGTGTTCTTAGTCCCTAGATTAATTTTTAAAACATTCACTAGAATTATGACTTATTATGGAAACCCATTATCATGAGTATTTTCCCATGCTTATTTCACAATTCTTAGAGGTAATCTATACAGTTTTATATGTTATTAAAAATACATATTTATTTAGAATCTTGATTTATGCATTGTATGTTATAACTTATTATTAATCTACTTTGAAACAATTAAAGCATAATATTTGTATCAAAGTGGATAAGGTAATTATTTTTATATCACTTTTAAATTAAAATAAACCATAATCACATGATATAAAAATTTTAACCCTTAAAATCCCTAAAAATATTAATTGGGATCCACATTACAAGCCTATTTTCCAAACAAACTCTACTATTTGGAATTTTTAATGAGTACAATCTAGAATAAGTATGGGGAAAGGTTAACATCATGGGTTTATTTTGAGGCCATATACATATTTTAAAATATGTGTGGTGTTTTCATTTTTAACGGTTAAGATATTTCACACAGTCATGTGAATTTATAAATAATGCATATGACCTTATGTATAAATCCTTTTAATATAATCCAATGTTTTTATATTATTTCCCAAAAACCATTAACCCTGATGTAACCTTATAAATTACATATGATTGACACAAATTCTTAACTTTGTGAGTAGAGATATTTGAGGCATAAATACTCTATAGTAAAACATGCATGGTTTTTATAATGTGAAAAACCTTAAAAAATTATACCATTAAGGTAAGAGAGAAATATTTTCGGATTGGTGTGTACAAATGATGAATGGGTATAAATAAGGGACAAAAATAAATTACGAGAGAAGGGAAATATAATTATAGAATTGATTTTATAGATGAGATATAATTAGTCTTTGGATAATGAGGACAGAATGTTTTATATCATTGATGATTTGTGGATTTTAATTTAACATAGTTGTATAATTATTAATAATTTGGGGCTATTATTGTGGATGATTTCATAAATTAATGTAATATCTTATATCATAATGTAGTGATAGTGGAATTATAAAAAAAATAAGGATTTCATTGAATCTGATTGAAGATATCATTACCTTCAACTAGGCCTATTATTATGATATCAGTGTATCTAATAATATCCATGATGCTTGTATTTGTGTAGAAATTTCCCATGTAGTTGTTTTATATTATAATATAGAGGAATGGGAGACAATGATTTAGGGTTTTTTGGTTATTACTAAAATAAATAAATGATGTTTCCTATTATGATTGAAATTTCAAAATAGAATTAATTAATTATTTTATATTAAAACTTAGAGGATAAATAAAATGGAAATGTATTGTCATGATCTATAAATTATGATAATAGAGTAAAGATTAGTGTCATAGTTTATAATAAGAAGATGATTCTTCTTGCAACAAATAGAAAGGCGTAGTCATTATTTATGACTGAGGGATATTTCAAAAATATGAATAAGGAAAATAAAATTACATTTATTATGATAACTAGATATTGGTAATTGTGTCTAGGTGATTTAGTAAAATTTTCCATAAAATATAACATATTGTATATCCAAATTTAAATTTTAAAACTATTTCAACATAAAGATTTTAGTGTATTTATCTATTTTAGAAGAATCATGAAGCATAAACCATTATTATTGTAGAAGAAATAATATATAACCCCTAGTTTTAGTTATTCCATTATTTTATGCTTTTTTCTTATCTTTTGATTCTTTGGGATAGATTTTATAAGTGTTGAGAGGTGTAAAAAGGGAAGAGTCTAGAGTCTGGATACTAGAAAAATGTACATGATCAATTTATCTCATAAAAAATAGTTTTATGATGTAAATTGTTCATTCTAGATATTGTAAATTAAATTCATAAAAGAAAAACTATTTATTCCATAAATCATAATTCTATACCATAAAATGTATTTTTTATAGAAAAATATCCAAGTTGATGGGTTTTCCGGTGTAAGTGAACCTCGATGTATTTAAAAAAAACTTAATTTATGATGTAAAATCATTCAATCCCAATGGTTTTTTTCCCATCCTATGGATGTATTTTTCTCATATGGTGTTACTTTTCTCTTCTTGAATTCCACATAAAACCTAGGTGATTTCCAGTGATCCTCAATTTATAGACTCCTTCGACAATGAATCCTTGAGTGTTTGTTTATGGAATCAAAGGTTAGGATCTCCTCAATCTTTCTCATATTGGATTTCCATGAGTTGTCTCCCCAGGAACCATAGATCAGTTTGTAAGATCATATCTATGGGTTTAGGTTTTTATTAAAAATATCTTAAAGGGTTTTTTAAAGGGAAAAATAAGAATAGTTTGATCTTAAAAATCATCTTAGATCCTTTTTGATAATCGTAATCGATGTAAGTGGATTCTCTCTCACTCTATTATTCAATAAATTGTTGGCTCATTTCTTGATAAATTGTACTTTTCATTTAATTGTAAATATCTTGATTAGTTTATGTGTAAAAACATTATTTTTATGTAATTTCAAAAGGTTATATTTAAAAGATTTTCATGATATGTTTTAATTAAATGTTTTCAAAGGATTTGGTTTTAAAAAGAAATGTTCTATTTGGAAAACTATTTGATATGAATGATGGTCCTATAATACATTGTTTTGTGTGTTTATATTAAATTATATGATTCCATTTTGAAAAATACTTGGTGCTCTGTGTTGAATGGAAAGGAATAAGGGAATATCACCTAGTCACAACTTTGTGAAAGGAAAACTTCTACTCCAAAGTGTTGGAATTTTCATTCGGCATGCAAGTGTGTGTGGATATGGAACATGGATTTTGTATTCCAATTGTAAAGTTAAATAGAAATTAAAAGGGTTTATTTTATTGAATTTTATGTTGTAATTGTTTTCATTTGATAAACTTATTTTATACTCTAACCCTCTATTTTATATAAAATGTGTTAATTTATTCGAGTCTTGGTAGCGTGTGATGGGAAATTATTAGGGAAATTCTACTAAGTAATATACTCACCCCTTCTTGAGAACCTTGGTTAATTTATAGATTCTATCTACTAAGATATAGGGAAGTTCGTGTTATGTACTTGTCTACTGGTAATCCTTGACATCATGGTTTGTTTTCTGAAGCTGGATCTAGGGAGTGTTTTCATCATGGCATTGGATGGTGCCACTTTAGTTCTGATGTCTTTCTATTTAGAGTCTTATCCTTTCACCTTTATTTATTTTTCCATTGTTACTCTGATATTTTATTGTATTGGTATTTCGTTGAGTTATATGATTTTTCATTCATACATCGTGTTGTTCAGTTTTATTTTATTATTCTTTTTTAGTTGGTTATGTGTTCTTTAGAGAAATTCATCCCCCAATGGTTTACTAAGCCCTTGGCATTTATTTTCAACCTTTGGTGTCCTGGGGAAATTATCTAAGGTCATTAACACCTCCACCTCTTCCTAAGACAATGAGATAAGGTTGGTATGTTACAAATGGTATCAGTTTTTTTGGGTCCTTGAGTTGGGATAATATTAAAGAGATAGGACTATCAGAACTTTAAATATATATCATAAAAATATGTAGATAACCATTTTATGTTGAACTTCAAGTTACCATGGTGTTCGGGTACAAAACATGTTCCAATACACTTCTAGAGGTGTTTTAATCTCATCATTGTGGGTTTAACTGATGATTATTGCATATCATGAATTATTACAGAGACTTCACACTATAACCTTATTGTTCATCTGATGTTTAATGATTTTTTAAAATAATTAAAATGGTTATTCTTGGAATTTTGGTGGCACTAGTTGTTTCTTATGGTGATAAAAAATTGATTATAATGTTTTTAAATTTATTCAATCCTTCGGTTTTTATAGAGAAATGGTTTAAATGGTGGATTTTTCTACTTATATAAAATGACACTAGGAAGAGGCCATAGAAATCAGCAGGAAGAAGATTTTGAAAATGTGGTTCCATATAAGCCACAGTTAACCAAAAACTTATATAGATTATTGTGAAAGTGTTTAAAGTTATTTATAAAGGAAATAAAAATAATGAACTGAGGCAAGTAGAACATTGGTAATGTTTCAGAAATAGAATCCACTGGTTTTTTAAGGGAATTTTTTACCTGAGAAATAAGAAGTGTGGCTAAACCCAATGAAAAGAATCTTATATTTTCTTGGTACACTACCAAAAATGAATATTATATGTGAAACCTATATGTTGGAATATATTTCATACCAATGTTGGGATTTATCTATCCAAGATAATGTTGACCAAGGACTTGTGTGGGAGGATTTTGAGGGATTCTTCAATAAAAAATTCTACCCACACACATTCAAAATAGAAAAAATAATATATTTATTTAGTTTGAATCAAGAAGTACTCTATGTGACATGCTATGTGGCCAGGTTTATGAACTTAGTTCATTTCACCCTGGAAGTAGCTGCTAGTGCATTCTTCAAGGCATAAATCTTTGAGTCAGGATTGTGACCAGATATTTTGTCCAAGAAAGATGTTCTTTGTATTGCATATTATAAAAATATGTTTTATAGGGTAATATTGGTAGAAAGAGATATTGTTCTAAATTACATGGGATGTAGTCTATTTTTTCCCATGGGATAGATTTTAACTCTAGTGTTAAAAATAATAGAAAGATTTATGTCTACTCCCATGGAGGTGGCACAACTCATAATAAAAATACATAATCAGTTAATTTTCCTATAAAATATGATTCTAAACTAGTTTTTTAGTGTGTTTCATTGACACGTATGAAGAATGAATGTACTGCACCACCAAGGAATCTCCACCATTATGGAAAAAGAGAAGATATCAAGAATTTACTGAACTAGGATGTTTCTAGAAACACTTTGGTTGTTCGGTAGACACTTCATAAAGTAAGAAAGAGTTATCCCATGATATCGGAACAAAAAAATTTATGGAGACTAGTAATCTATTGTGAGTGAGAAAACAGCTCCCTCTATAGTGTGAGGTTCTATTCTTTTGAACTCCACTTTTACACATGTATTGTTTGATACTGGTGCATCACATTCCTTTCTTGATTATTCTATGGTTAAATAATTGGGACTAAAAATGGACATGATGCCTCATGACATAGGTATCAATTCACCCCTTGGATAGTGGGAGTGAAAAGGTTTCAAATTTCCATCATATTCCATTATAGTTTCTCTTGATGTTTATAATCCTGGAGAAGGATGTTTTTTATTTAATCTTGGGTATGGACTAGTTGGTGGGATTTAAATCCTTTATCACATATTACACTTGATAGGTAATGTTTACATACTCAAATAGAGTCCTTCACCTTTTTAAGGGATTGGGATATAAATACAGGCATAGAAATACCTTTAGTGATAGTTTACAAAACCATATCTAGCTAGTTAGTAGCAATGACCTTGAGCGTGGCTAATGAAATATAGAATGGGGCTCTTTTTAAAATAGTGGATCGATACCCAATTGTTTTTATGAATGATTTTTTTAGGTTACCTCCTGAAATGGAAATCAAATTTACTATTGACCAACTCTCAGGAACAATCCATATTTCACTACTATCTTATAAAATGGATCATACTGATTTACAAGAATTAAATATCCAGATAAAATAGTTTGAAAGTAAAGGTTTCATTATACCTAGTACATCACCTCAAGATGCATCAGTTTTTTACATAAACAAGGTAGATGGTACTCTCCACTTATGTGTTGATTATCATAATTTGAATCAATTAATGTTTAAAAATTAGTATTATCTTGCTTGAATAGATGATTTATTTGATCAATTAAATAGAACTAAGTGGTTCTCTAAAATTTATCTATGTTTAGGATATCATTATATTATAGTTATAAGAAATGATATTCCAAAGACATCATTTCAGAGTCACTATGGCCATTATGAATATGTCATCATGCCATTTGGTTTGATGAACGCACCAGCAGTTTTCATGGATTTGATGAACCGTATCTTCCAAATGACCCTTGACTTATTTATTGTTGTATTTATTGATGATATTTTTGTATACTCTAGAAATAGGAATGACCATGAATAACACTTGAAAATTGTACTAGGTACATTGCAAGAACATCATTTGTATGCTAAGTTTTCTAAGAGATACCTCTAGATCCAAGAAGTCCACTTCCTTAGGAACATAATTTCTAAATAAGAAATATTAGTTTACCCTGGAAATATAGTAGAACTAGTCTTTTATCAAACACCAAAGAATTTTTTTTAGGTACACATTTTCTTAGGATTTTTAGGCTATTATCACCGCATTGTTTGGTATTATCAAGACTTAATTATCCCATTACTTATCTGACATGGAAATATGTTTCATTCATATAGAATGATGAATATCATAATTTCTTTTTATAACTTAAAACTCATCTCACCTAGGAACCCATTCTAATCTTTCTAGAACTAAGAAAAAACTATGTGGTATATTATGATTCATCTAGATCCAGTCTTGGTTGTGTTCTCATCCAGGGAGACCATGTTGTTTCCTACAATTTTAGGAAGTTGTGAGTGCCTGAGAATAATTATCCTATGCAAGAACTTGAATTAATTATGATTTTACATGCCTTAAAAACTTGTAGGAATTACCTCCTTGGATAAAATTTCATAGTTTTCATTGACCATAAGATTTTGAAATACATCTTTTCTTAGTGATAATTGAACATGAGGAAACAAATATGGATGGTGTGCCTCAAGATTTTTTATTTCAACTTGGTATATACACCCAATAAATGGAATTTAGTAGTAGATGTGCTCAGTTGGAAATAATGTAGCAATGTGGTCTAAGAAGATCGTGACTAATGGCAATTGATGATAATGATCACTAATATGCATTTGGATTATGATATACAGGGTGAGTGTACAATTTTACTTCAAGTAAGTCTTGTTCCATACATAATAAATTTAGTAAAATAAACTCAGATATTAGATCCTGATTGTATGACCGTTAGGTCAATCCTAAAAAGTGGGGAGACTTGTGACGACTGGATAGAAGATGAAAACTCTTTGTTACACTTTTGTAATTGAATTTTAGTCCCTCAATCTTGTCAAGAATAGCTCATTTCATCATACCATAATTAAAAATGTATTATTCATATAGGTTTTTAATAAAAGTACAACGGAACTAAATTTCATTTTTTTGGAAGGTATGAAACCCAAGATTGTAGTCTATGTAATGAAATGTGTGACATGTCAGAAGGTATAGGTTGAACATCAAAGATTAGCTGGTTTGATGCAGTCTATGCCTATACATGAATATAATTGGTAGAAAACTGTGATGGATTTTTTCATAAGCCTATATAGAACATTACGAAAACATGATGTTATATGAGTAGTAGTGGATAAACTTACTAAGTTGGTGCACATTATCCCTATCAGAAAATCACATAGGGTAGAGGACTTAAAAAATTTGTATACTTGAAAAGTATTCAGGTTACATGGAGTTCCATCTTCGATTATATCTAACAAAGACCCATGTTTCACTTCTCGATTTTATTAATCGTTATAAAAATATCTTGGAAGTCAATTGACTGTGAGAATATTATATTATCTACAAATGTATGGGAAGTTAGAATGAACTATTAAGACATTGGATGATATGATCATATCATGTTTCATGTACATTTGTGGTTTATGGGAGAATCATATGCCTTTGGTCGAATTCTCCTATAACAACATTTATTAGGTGACAATACAGATGGCCCCATTCAAGTATTTGTATGTCCATCCTCATCGTTATCCTTTATGTTGGGTGGAAATAAGAAATACATATTAGATTAGACTAAGCCCTCTCTGATACTATAGAGAAATACAAATGATCCAGAAATGTATAGATACGACACAAAGTAGATAGAATTCATATTCATATAATCATCCTCAATATTTATCTTTTTATGTAAGTGACCACATCTTCTTGAAAGTTTCACCAAAATTTGTTCACTGATATTTGGGAAAATAAGGGATGTTAGCACTATGATATAGGGTACCATTTTATATGGTACAATGGTTTGGCATTGTTATGTACCAATTAGTGTTACCACTGAGATTCAATTCTATTCATAACATATTCCATATTTCTCAACTAAATAAGTATCACCCTGGTCCTCACCATGTGATCAGTTGGGATCAAGTTACTCTTGAGCCAGAAACCACATTTATCGAAAAAACTATATAGGTTATGGATAGATAAAAAAACCCTTCAATGTAGATCTATTTTCTTAATGTGAGTATTTTAGTAAAATTGTTGGGTTCAATAGGAAACATGGGAATGGGAAAATTTTATGAAAGAGAAAGGGTATGACGTTTTTTAGAACAATATTGATATCCAGTTTCCTGAGGATGGAAATCCCAAAGTTGGGGAGAATGTAGCACCTTAGTTTGAGGTACACCATCATTTTATGATTTTTTTATTTCAATTAGATTCTTTGGGTCATATTCTATAAGTTTTTAGAGGTGAAAAAAGGGAAGATCCTAGATTCTAGATTCTATAAAAATGTACAGGAACAATTTATGTTGTAAATATGGGTTTTACAATGTCAATTGTTCAGTCCATATGTTGTAATGAAAGTTCATGGCATAAAAACTATTTACATCATAATGTATACTTTTACATTGTAAAATTATTTTTTCTAGAAAAATATCTAAGGCGATGGGTTTTTTCATCTTATGTGACCCTTGATGAATTTACAATATAAATTTTCAATTTATGTCATAAAATCATTCAACTATACTAGGTGTTTCCCGAGATTGGGTTTATATTTTTATCATGTGGTGTTTCTCTACTCCTCTTGACTCCCATGGAAAATCTAGGAAATTTCTAGAAATCTTTGATGTTCTAACTCCTTGAACAATGAATACTTAAGCATATGATTATGGAATCAAAGGTTAGGATATAATGCCTCTTCCTTATCTTGGATCTCCCTAATTTTTCATGCCTTTAACCATAGATCGGTGTGTAGTACCAGATCTATGGGTTTAAATTTCTATTGAAAATATATTTGGGGTTGTTTAAAAGGAACATGAACAAGTGGTTGATCCACAAAATCAACTTGGACCCTTTATACTAATCATAATCGAGGTAGGTGGATTCTATCGCACTATATTATTCTAGAACATTTTTTTTTGAATATTGATACATTTTCTTTGTACTTTTATTGAAAATATAATGAGTCTTTTAAGTAGAAAACCCTTGTTTTTATGTTATTTCAAAAGGGTGGTTTTAAATGATTCTCAAGATGTATTTTAATTAAATTTTTTCAAAGGATTTGGTTTTCAAAATAAATGTTTTTTTTAAACATTTTGATATAGATGATGGTCATTGAATACATAGTGGTGTGTATCCATATTGTATTTTACGAGGCCTTTTTGAAATAGTCATGGTGTTTGGTGTCGACTATAAAGGCACAATAGAATATCACCTAGAGATGACTTTCTAAAATATGGATTTTTAATCGTGAGTTTTGGGATTTTCATTTAGCATGAATGTGTGTGTGGATTTAAAACATAGATTGGGTATGCCAAGTTGAAATTTAAATAAAAAGTGGATGTTTTCATTTCATTTTATTTATTACTATAACTATTTTCCTTTGATAAATTGATTTAATATTATCATCCTCTTTTTTATATAAAATATGATTACCTGTTCTTTTACTAGTGGAATGTGACAGTATGTTTTTGGGTAAATCCAAATGATAGATATAATCACCCCCAACTCGGTCACATTAGTGAATTTTTAGATGTCGTCTACTAAGATATAGGTAAGGGTCATGTTTTGTACTTATCTAGTGTTGATCCTTGATTTCATTGTTTTTTTTAATCTGGATTTGGGGAGCGTCTGCATCTTGGTATGTGATGGTGCCACTTTAGTGTCGATGTATTTCAATTTGGATTCTTAGCCTTTCACATTTATTTATTTTTCTAAATTTACTCTTATATTCTTTTGTATTGGTATATAATTGAGTTACATGATTGTTCATTCGTGCTTCATGTAGTTGGGTTTTACTGGATTCTATATTTTCATATGTTTATGTCTTATTCAGGGTAAATCATCTCCCAATGGATTACTAAGTCCTTGGAATTTATTTCTATCATTTAGTGTCTTGGTAATTTCACCTAAGGTTAGTATAACCTCATCCTTTTCCCAATACAATGGTTAAGGGGTGTGATGTTACAAACAAGGTTGAGAAAACCCATGACAACTCTAATCATTGATGAAAAGTAGAGGACATTCAATAGAAAAATAACATAAAAAATCATTATAAATGCCTTGTCTAACAATTTTTGATAATATCATAACAAATTGGACAAATTTTCTATGGATGATATAATAGATACTCGAGTTTGATCAAGGGTAAGAATCTTTATATTCAATTAATATAGGGATATGAGATATAATAATCCTCAATTGTTCGAATAAACACATGTATAAATCAATAATTTTTATATACACATCGACTAATCACTAATATAGATCAAATTTTGAGGATAATACCAGGAAAGATTATAAGGAGTAGGCATACGACTATTTTGGTATACTTTTATAGAAATTCATTTTATATTTCTCTTTGAGTTTGAGTCTACTGGTTTTTCTCTTTATTTTCCTATAATCTTCATTTATGGGTGGATAATAAATATTTGTTAGTTAATATTATATAGGGGAGATTAAAATCATATTCCTAAGTCCACATATCACATTCTAGTTCATTACTTAAAATTTGTTTGAAGCTTTCAATGTTTTGAATGAAATAGATATAAACTATTTTTTTCTTATTCCTTCTTCATTCTGCTTAAATTATTGTATTTTTCAAAATTTTAATTACCAATACCCAAATTATTCTATATACCATGGAATGAAGTGACTTCGGTGTTGAAATTTCATAAAATTTCCATGATGTGTATGGAAATTGTTATATTGATTTTTCAATGCTTGAAGTAAAATTCTCATTATTGGAAGTTGTTTGAGCTATGAAATCTAGGGAATTATTAAATAACTTGTTGGTTTATAGGTGGTTTTGTTATTTCACATTATAAAAGTGGATAAATACCCTATTATTATATTTATGCATGTGTGTATATGAAAATTATATAGATAAAATTCATGCATGCTATATATATAAGTATACATACATAAAAACATATATATATATATATATATATACTGAAAGTATTCTAAGGATCCAAAATACTTTTTTAGAAAAGAAAAATATATAAAAAACCCTTAAAATCAAGATATACCATGCTTGAAACTGAAACCATGTATATATAAAATGAATAACTAATTATTTTTTACCTTACACCAATTATTACAGCATCTTCATTTTCATCCACTATGCTTAAATAAGATCACAAAGAGGTAGTCAACTTTCACATATTATCTATATTTTATCCATCATCCAAACAATATCACTTTATTTTGAATATTTAATCATCAACACCCACAATATGCTTGTATCTTAGGATGAAAATGGAGGAGAAGGTAGATTTATGGGTGTGGGAGTATCATAATGGGGCATAGAACTCCTTTGCATGACCCATCACAATGGGTTTGGCCTCATTATATAACCATCGTGACATTCTCAAGACAACCATGAATTTACACATTAATTATGATTCATGTGTAAATGGATACATTTATTTATGAATTCATATCTTGAATGGATTTTTGAACCTATAATTCCTTTTGTTATATATAACATTGGTATGTATAATGTCCCATGTTTGGGTGGGTTATAAAATTCAAAAGGAATTTAAATTTATTATTTAGAGAGAGGTTGACTTTAAAATTTTTATTTGGATTTCAATTTTTAATTTGGGTAAATCTTATAAGGGATCTTTTAGATGTGGTTTGATGCATAGTTTATAGTACAAATGCTCCTGTCAGCATCAAAGAATGACAATATGGATTGGGTGCTAAAATTAAATAACCTACAGTAGGTTATGTAACAACCTAGGAGTGATAACATTATGAATGGTTACACTATGAGATAAATTCCCTAAACCTAGTGTAATTTTAATTGTGTATATAATTAGGTTAAAGGATTCACACTATAAATGAGGAAGGCGGATCCACCTCCATTTTGGAACATGGATTCACTCTGGGAACCCCTGTGGGTGCCATTAAATTGTTGGGTGAAGTATATATTCACACCATGAACCCTCCTAGTCACACCTTTAATGGTTCCTAGGTGTGTGTTATTATATGGGGCCAATTTCATCTTTAAAAATTAGGGTCTTTAGGTTTTTAGTGACCAAAAGATCAAGAGGATACCATTCTTACTCAGTGCGCCTCCCCTTACTATTTCATATCCCCCTTAGTTTGGGGTAATTTCTTGGATATTTTTATAGTGTTTGAGGTATGATTCTACCTCCTATTTATTTTGTTATTCCTTCTCTTCATATTTAGTTTTTTTAGATTGGGTTTATTGATGATTTCCACCAGAGCATTATGAAAATAATCCCAATTCATGGAGTTTTTGTTTGGAATAGCTAAAGGAAATCCCTTTAGGATGATCACACATCATCGTATGCCATTTCGATAAAGGTATGTTTCCATATTAATTTATTTGGGGTTTTTACCTAAATTTAATAAAATTGGATATTAATTTGGTGCTAGTTTTTATAAATTTTTCCTAGGTTAGTGTCGATAATACACCATGGATCTACCAAGTCTGGTTAGTCATGGTTTCAGTGAGAAGATATCACCAAGTGAGTTTTTAAAAACTTATTCCTATTTAAATTAAATTAAATAATTAATTATAATTGTTTATAATTAATTTAATTGATGGCATAGCTCGAGATAGGATCGCATGATGATGAGTGATGTTTGGATGAACTTAGACAATCTCAAGTGAGAGTTTTCAAGCTTTGATTAAAAGGGAATAACTTTCTTATTATGGTAAGTTATCCTTATGAATTTTTACCAATGGTATTATTAATGTTTTATGTGACATTTTATATGTTTTTTCTCACCGCTGAGGGTGATAAACCTATTAAAATTATATAAATTAGTTAATAAAAAATAAATTCTTATGAATGGAATGAAAAAAATACCAAGGGCCACTAAGGACCCTTGCACACTGGATTGATGCCTTGGTTGTCGATAACCAAGTACTAGTTTATAAATGTATACATTAAGATATTTAGACCCTAATGGGTGAGTTTTAAATTAATTAAGAAAATATATCGGACCTATGGATAGGTTCCCTTAGTGACCTCTAAGTAAAGTTGAGTGATAGGTTGAGATGGATGGACTATGGAATATCCATGTGAGAACCTGGAGATTCAATATATGCAGAGGGATAGTTTTTTTTACTATTGGGTGAGTGATTCTTCTCCACAAAGATGAAATTACCAGGTTGGGGAAATTTATGGATATGTTGGGTTTGAGAACCAACATAGGGTGACTTGGGAAGGGGGGTACTTGAGGTTATCTCCCTTTCGTGACATGGTTATGAGTCCAATGAGTCCATGATATGACTATGATGATATTGAGGGATATTATACCCTCTATATGATGGGTGTATACCTGAGATATAACATTTGGTTAAAGTATCCCACGTAGGGTGTCTGGGTACTGATGATACTTAGGGGATCTTATAGGGGAGACCCAATGATATATTGACCCTAAATGTGGTGAGTGTGGAAATGGGTAGGGATGATTGAGGGTGTCATCTAAAAACATTAATCAATGATGAGATGTATATAGATCTAGTATCCATTGATAGTTAATGCACTTGAAAGTCCAACTAATATTATTTGGGATGGGTTTGGGAAGAAGTTTGACACCATAGATATGCATTATATGAGATGATTTTAGTTGTATACGCTGCCCACCAAGATGTATTGAGATGTGTGGGATATCTTTTATGTTTTTATTTGATCCAAAATTTGTGCATGATATCATTTTAGAAAGCCTTGGACATTATCTTAGGATTTATAAGTGAAAGTAGTTTGGGATTTCCTTGAAACTATCCTCAAATTCAGATTTGATAATGATTTAGATTTCCTTGGACATGATTCTTTGAATCGAGGATATGTGATGTAACCCTCCCAGTTAGCCTATAATCTTGATTTGGAATGCCTTATAAATGCATCTTGGATTTGGATACTACTGATTTGGTTTTCCTTATACTTGATCCTTAGAATTGAGGATAGAGGATGAGACCCTACCAGTTTGCCTCTATGATTGATTTGGATTTCCTAGGACAACTCCTAGTAATTGGTTATTGAGCATGATGTTACTGGATTGACTAAAAAAAATTCTAAGAATCATCCATGAGCCTGATATTAATTAGCACAGTTATGTAACATGCTTAGAGACTTTCTGGAATTGTAAAAAGTAATTTTGGGTCAATTTCAGGTTTCATGTTAAAACGTGAGGATCGATAATGGTTATTTATTAATGCTTACATGTTTATTTGTTTATATACTGATCATATCACATGTGTACATACTACATTTACTAGTTATGTATAGAACCACATTGGTGGTTCCCTACTGAGTTATACTCAAACCTTTCTCAGACAGTTATGACACTTAGCTACCCAAGAAGATCCTCACTATTTTCAAGTTCAGGTTGGTTAGAGTCTTAGTGTATTATGATCAAGATAGATGGATTTGATAGGATTGGAGATTGATACATGATGAGTATCAAGGATAGAATTATGTTCTATATGTATTTTATTTTATTTTATTTTTTATATGTTATTTTCCCAATGGGAGACCAATGTTGTATGCTGGAATGACCGTGAGTCTGTGTGACTATATGTTTCCACCTTTAAATTCATATTTATAGTAATTTTTATTTCTTATGCAAGATTTTACTATTTATTATTTTTGATAATGTTTGGTTTATTTACCTGTAATTTCACACTTTGATACGGGAATACATTCTCCCTGTGATACTACCCTATACCCCCTGTGCTCTTTAGTAGCCTCTAACCTATGGGGAGGCACACCTAAGGTGAAGTGGCTCTCCAGTCTAGACACTGATGAGTGGCCTCAGGATAGGGTTGTTAAAAATTTATATCAAATAATTTATGTTATTGATAACATAGAATGCATCAGAGTGTTTTTGTCTTGCTATTTAGGGATAATATAGACATGTGATATATGAATGTGTCAAAGTTTGTTATGGATATTAGACTAGAGCATCAAGAAGAAAAATTCGATAAAAAGTATAAATTACTAGGGATATGGGATTGTTTTTTTGGATTTAAATTTCATGGTTGTATGATTTCACCTAGAATTATGTACAAAGAGTTTTGGATTTTATGATTTATTGTCAATTTATATCTTGATTGTTTGAAAGTGGTCGTGTATATTCATTATTATTTACATGTATGACTCACATGAAATAAATATTACTGAGTGTGATTGATATCATTAAGGATGAGAGTTCAAGTATTTAAAGTTTCATCAAAAACTTATTTGGTGTTTACCCATATAACTTGTTAGTATTATTTTACTCAACTAAACCATAGTATATTTTCTCTAATGATAGGCCATTTTTATAACACCCCAAACATTTTATGGTATGTTTCTCTTAAATACTTTATATTCATTAGATAGACTATATTGCATGAAGCACTAAGTCTCTATGAATCAACACTTGGTTATTTATAGGATAAAGTCATAACCTATCCATTAAACATAAATTTTCCACTTTGGTGTTTTTAATTTCAAAAAATGGTCATCTACATTTGTGATCAGTAAGTTATTTGGAGTCTAATAGAACCAACTTGTTTTTTATGAATAGTAACATACCATTATGAATAGTAATATGACTCTTATTAATAGTAAATCATATTATTATTTTAGTTTCTTATGGTTATAAGGTAATGAGATGTTGATTAATTTTTCAAGGTGTTAAAAAAATGAGTTATAGGTTTAAAATTGTTATTTTTGAGTAAATTATGATTTTATTTAAAAATTAAATTAATAATATTTAAAAATTTATTTTCAAAAAAATGGAGTTCATTTTTTAATTCTATATGTTAAAAAATGGTTAGGGTGAATTTTTGATATTTTTCTAAAATACTTGAATTTTTGTGAATAGTAAAATACAATAATTTACCATATAAATACATTATAATTTAAATACACTATTACTGGAATCATGAGTTATGTAAGCACACAAATCTAGAACTCACAGGAACTTATTACTATTATAGGTCTTGGAATCCTCACTATTACTTTCCTTGTGGATAAATAATAAATTAATGAATATAATATTAAGAAAACCCTCCTCCCCTCCGCTATAAATACCACCCTTCACACCCTAATTTCTTCACACCAATCATGCTTCAAGACTTTCCTAAATTCTGATCAAATATCTCCAAAAGATCCTCCCCCATGTTCAATATCCCTTGGACTCCTCTAAATACCAAATCCTCTCCCCTAAAGAGGCTCTCAAAGGAAGATAGATTCAAGAGGTAAATTCTTCTTTTCAATTATTTTGTTTTGTATTCAAGTTCCTTTGTTATATTTTCTATTCCCACCTCTAATCATCCAAATTTTATGATATGTAATGGAATTTTGTTATGATAATGGAATATCCCATCATAATCTCTTTTTTCCATCCTTTTATATTATAAATGAAAGCACCGTCTGAGATGTGTTAATTTATCACGTTCAAGGAAGACCGGTTTTCAATTTTCATTACTATCATCAATACTGGTCATGAAACCTTTTTAATGGTTGAACCAGATAATAATATATGTATTTTACCTTATTTAATGTTCTGTAAATCCTTACCCACTCATAAAATTAAATAATAATACAAAACAAATTCATTGTGCATAAAACTGCCAAGTTAATCCAATCGTTTATCATTAAATTTTATCTAATGAGTCATCCTCATGGTATATAACCAAAATAATTATAAGATCATTTATATCTTTGTGATTTTAGTAATAATATATATTAACAATTCTGGATGTTTAACAACATTTCAAATGAACTTCCATTCATAAATACAAGTAAAAAAATCATGAAAACCAAGGAAGAAAATGATTCCAAAACAATAAAATTGAACCTCTTAAACCTGTAAAAAAGGACATGAATGAACCTAATAAGGTTAAACTAAATCAATTAAATGTAGATGAGGTTATGGAATTATTAATTAATGAAGATAAATTTTATTATTCATGTCATTAAGATCAACTGAAGAACACATTCGGGCATAAGGTAAGGGATATCTTAACTCAATTTCAATTCATTGAGTTTAACATCTTTTTCATTGGTTATGTTTTTTCAATAATATGTGTGAATGACCTCTGATTGTTTTATACTATATATACACTTATATTTTTTGGGTTTTTATTTGTCACACATAAATATGTCATTTATTTATCCTCACTCTAATGATACAATCTTTGTAAGGGGTTTTCTCATCTCACTTTTAATTCTGTGATATTTCCATTGTTCACCATTTATTTCTTGCATGTGGTGTATGTATACTGCCATTTGATTTATAATATCATTATTATATTTATATTCATGGTATTATATTATTCATTTGATGATTATTATTTTTTGGTTATACGACTTGATTGATTACGACGTGGTAAGGTACTTTGTCTCAATTTCCATTTCATTAAGACTTACTTGGTATTATGCACCTAATCATTCTTATGTGGTGTATACACTACCCATTTGAGATTATTTTTCATTTTAAATTGTAAATATATTATATATCCATATTATGGTTTCATGGATATGATTATTTTCTTAAGCCGTATACCCTTTTACATATGCTGTTTATTTGGAATGTTATTTTAACTATGGAAATATTGATGAATCTATATCCTCTACTCTGAATGGATATTGAGAAGGCATATTTTACTTGTATTAAATATATTTATAAAGAATTTTTTTGACTTTAAGTGATGTGAAGGGACCGTTATATGCCCTCGATGCATAGACAGGTCTCACGAGACAAATCAGTTGGTGACAAACCCTTCGAGTTTGTTTCCAAAAATCAGATGGGTTTCTACCCATAGACTTAAACCATTTTGATGGTATAGTGGTATCATGTTCTAGATACATGATTTCCATTAATAATCATTCTCTTTATTCATTTTTATTTATTATTATCCATGAGGTTTTCACTATGGAAAAATCTATGGATGTAGTTTCATTCTCAGCTTATTAATAGTGTGTGTTCTTCATTTATTCATAATGACATATTAACTATGCCAATTTGTTTATGATTCAGTTATTTTTGATTCATGATTCCATTATTTTTAACCCTTACTGAGCATTTGACCTCACCCCTTTTATTTTTTTACCTTCAATAAGTTATGAAGAGGAGACCCTTTATTGAGTTCACGTGGATACAGCTTATTAGTTTTTGTTATGTATTGTATTTTTTTACCTTTCCCAATGTAATATGAGTTACATGAATGTATCTAGTTTCTTAAAGACTAATAAACTGATTTTTTACTTTGGTATTTCATTCCTTTCAATAATTCCAATGTAATAAGTAATGCACTAACTCCAGGATTCTAGGGTCGGGGCTTTATAGTTGGTATCAAAGGAAGTTTAGTAGAAAACTTGGAAA
Organism: Viscum album; assembly: GCA_963277665.1. Classification (NCBI taxonomy): domain Eukaryota; kingdom Viridiplantae; phylum Streptophyta; class Magnoliopsida; order Santalales; family Viscaceae; genus Viscum; species Viscum album. Next base: position 64,950,489 of record OY728127.1, on the reverse strand, counting down.
CTAGATTTAGAAAATGTAGATTAGGGGAAAACCCACTAATATAGTCTTTGAGGATAAAAATACAAGAAAATTATACAATTTTGGTAAGAAATATATTATGTGGATTTTTCTATAAAATACACCACTATCTAGATATTATAAGTGGATCTGGTTCTGGCACAAATGTACCTAGGAGTGAAAACTCTGACAAGGAGTTTTGGTATTGACCTGGGGTATCCTAGTACACAACAATGGGTCTTATTGTGCACCTAGTTTGACACTCTTAGGGGATATTCTTAGGATAATTCTCATTTTCTTTACAAACCATTATGAAGGATTTAAAATTAAATATAAACAATGTTTATGATTATGAGATTAGTTGTGCATAAATTTTCAAATTATCTTAAGTGTTTTCTAGATAGAAATTATGAATTATGATCTAATTTAGTGTATTCCATTTTTAGTGATGGATCTTAATGGAATAAGGGGAATTAATACCCATGGACAATGTAGGGATTTCCCCACTGATCAAGTCCACACAGTCACTGTTGGAGTAGATCAGATCATGACCATATTGGGACAACTTACTCAGGTTGTGACAAATAACCATGCTACACCTGTACTAGATCATTTAATGTAGAAAAATCCCCCATATTTTAGTGGGAATACTAATCTGGTGGTAGCTGAGTAGGGGATCAAGTCCCTTGAAAAGATATTTCTGACATTAAGATGCAATGAAAATGAAAAAGTAGTACTGGCAGTATATTGCCTCATGGGTGATGCTAATCAATAGTGGTCCTTAATCCAGAATACCATGGAAGAAAAATAAATAGAAGATATGGAATGGATAAATGGAATGGATAAATGGAATGGAGAACTTTTAAGGAAATATTCTTTGAAAAATATTTCCCTCATGAACAACTAACTGAAATGAAGAGGAAATTCCTTAGCCTAAAGTAAAGGGAAGAAGCAAGTGTTGTAGAGTATGAGGATACCTTCCCAAGATTATCCAAGTATGATATAGATTACGTACGTGATTATGAAGATAAGATTGATCATTTCTTTGAATTTCTTAAGCCAAGTCTTTGAAGGGAACTGGATTCTAAAACATTTTCATCATATGATGAAATTGTATTAAGTTCCATCTAAACAAAGAAGGAAATTTCTAGATAAAATTTGTTCAAGGTAAATCAAGATAAGAAGAGGCGTTCTAATAAACATGTAAAAGATAAAGTGCCACTAAAGAATAAGATAATTAATCAATTTCTATTATGCAAGAACCATGGAAAGAATCATCCTGGGAAATGCTTGAAATGCATTGGAGTTTTCTATAAGTATAGAGAAAAGGGTCATCAATCTAGTGAATGTAATGAGAAGATACAAGTCAATGTTGTTCAATGATACAATTGTAGAGAGATGGGATACTATGAAAATGAGTGTCCTCAGCACCAAGAAAACTTTCCTTAGAAAAGTCCATGAGAGAAAGAGAAAGATTATGCGATTACAACTGCGGAGGTTGAAGTTCCTAGTGATGTGGTAGTAGGTACTTTAGTTGTTTCTTCAAACTTAGCCAGTGCTTTATTCGATTCTGGATTATCTCATTCATTTATATCTTCTCAGTTTTCTAAGAAAATTAGATATGTCTAATTTGATTTAATAAAGGAGTTGTTAGTTAAAACTCCTAGGGGGTGTATCATTGCAACAAATATGTGTCGATCAGTCCCCATCATGACACAAAAACGTTCTTTAGTTGCTAATATTATCATCATACCAATGATTGACTTTGATATAATTCTAAATATGAATTTTCTGTCAAATTATGATATGAAGATCTATTGCAAAAATAAGGAAGTTTTAATTTTTTAGATTGGTGTAGAATCCCTTATCTTTAGAACAGAAACCTCTTCATATAATTATTATCTAGATCCACCCCCTATAGCTCTACTGAATAAAATTCTTGAAGAATAAGTGAACAAAATATATATGGGTGAGGAAATAAATCATAAAATTTAAGACGTACCTATTGTGCAAGAATACGTAGATTTATTTCCAAATTATTTACCTGGACATCCTCCAGAGAAAGAAGCTGATTTATATATTGATTTAATTCATGGAAAAAGACCTATATCGAAGACTCCCTATAGAATGGCCACTGTGGAATTAGTGTAGCTAAAGAAACAACTGGAGGAATTGAGTGAAAAAGGATTTGTTTGACCTAGTGTTTCTCCATGGGGATCCCCTATCCTCTTTGTCAAGAAGAAAGATGGATCCATGAGGCTATGCATTGATTATAGGGAAATCAATTATATTAAAATAATGAACAAGTATCCTCTAACATTAATTGATGATTTATTTGATCAAATTCATGGAGCCCAATATTTTTCAAAGATTGACCTTCGATCTGAATATCATTAGTTGTGTGTGAGGAAGGAAGATATTCCAAAGATAGCATTTTGAACTAGGTATGGGCATTACGAGTTTACAGTAATGACTTTTGGACTCACTAATGCACCCTCTATTTTCATTGATCTAATTAATAGAGTTCTCAATTAATATCTTGAGGACTTTGTTGTGGTATTTATCAATGATATCTTGGTATACTCCAAACACAATGAAGACCATGAGAATCACTGGTGGATTATTCTAAAAACTCTTAGAAGAAATAAATTATATGGGAAGTTTAGAAAGTGTGAATTTTGGATTCAATCAGTTTATTTTCTTGGACATATTGTCTCTAAGGATGGAATCTTAGTTGATCCTGTGAAAACAAAGGAAATACAAGAATGGATCACACCAACAAACATAACTGAGGTATATATTTTTATTGGATTACCAGGTTACTATCGGTGTTTCATTCAGAATTTCACCCAACAGGCTAACCCACTAACCAAGATCACACGTAAATGGGTTAAGTTTGTATGGATGATAGAATGTACAAAATGATTTGAAGAATTGAAAAGAAGAGTGTTCAATGCTCTAATTTTGACTCTCCCATCTAGAAATGATGGATTTGTGATATATAGTGATGAATCAAAGAATGTAATGGGTTGCATCCTTATGACAAATGATAAAGTTATTGTTTATGAATCAAGGTAATTGAAGACTCATGAGTAAAATTACCCAAATCATGATCTTGAGTTAGCAGCCATAATATTTTCTTTGAAAATATGGATACATTATCTCTACGGTGAAATATGTGAGATATATACAAATCACAAGAGTTTGAAATACATTTTTACACAAAAAGAGATCAACATTAGGAAAAGGAGATGGCTCTAGTTACTCAAAGATTATGATTTTTAAATACACTACCACCCAGTAAATGAAAATAAGGTGTCAGATGCATTAAGTAGGAAAGATCGTGGACTTTTGACCTAAATGAGGATTGAGAGAGATTCTATATTCATGGATCTACTAAAGATGGATATATGAATTGTTAAGGAAGGGGGAAAATATTTCCTCTTTAAAATGATTGATAAACTATCTTTACTAAAGAAGATAAAAATATCTCAGTCTAATGATGAGAATCTACAAAAAAAAAGTTAAAGCTATTAAGGATGGAATATTGGAAGACTTTGTGTATGTGGATAGAGTTCTGAAATTTGGGAAGAGGTTATGCATTTCATCGATGTCTAAGATAAAAAAATTAACTATTATATGATTCTCAAAGCTCAAATTTCTCTGTACACCTTGGTAGCACTAAGATGTATATAGATCTTAAGGAATAGTTTTGGTGGGATAACATGAAGCGAGAGATTGTTGACTATGTGTCAAGGTGTCTAGTTTTTCAATAGTTGGAGGATGAGAGACAACATCCTAGAGGGGTCATGAAACCTATACCTATTCCTATGTGGAAGTGGGGTGAAATTACAATGGATTTTGTCACAATACTACTGAGGATGCCAAGAAGTAATGATGCAATATGGGAAATTGTTGATCGTCTTGCAAAATCAGCACATTTCCTTAATATAAGAGAGGATTTACCACTTGAACGCCTAGAAAGACTTTATATTAATGAATTTATAAGACTTCATGGTGAACCTCTATCTATTGTGTTCGATCAAGATCCCTGGTTTACATCAAAATTCTAGAAAATTCTCCAGAAGGATTTAGATACTGAGCTTCATATGAGTACTTCTTATCACCCCCAAACCGATAGAAAGTCTGAAAGGACTATTAAAACACTAGAAGACATGTTGAGATCATGTTCTCTTGACATTAAAGGTATGTGGGATAAATACTTTCCTTTTGTGGAATTTTCTTATAATAATAGTTTCCATTCTAGAATTCAAATGGTGCCATATGAAGAATTATATAGTAAGAGGTGTTGAACTCCAACTTGTTGGAATGAACTTGGTGAGAGGAAACTTATAGACCTAGAATTTATCGAAGAGTCAACTATAAAGGTAAAGAAAAGTAGGGCCAATATTAAAGCATCCCAAATTAGGAAAAAGTGTTATACTAAAAATTAGAGAAAGGGTTTGGAATTTCAAGTAGGAGATCTTTTATTTCTAAAAGTATGTTCATGCAAGGGTGTATTAAGTTTTGGTAAGAAAGGGAAATTGAGCCCCAGGTACATCAAACCATTTGAAATTATAGAAAGAACTCCAGCTGTATCTTACCATTTAGCAATGACACTAAGTCTCTCCAAATTTCATAATGTGTTCCACATGTTGTTGTTGAAGAAATACATTCCAGACCCAATGCATGTACTCAACTATAAAGAAATAGAAATTGAACCTGATTTGTCATACTGTGAAGATCCTATCAAGATTCTTGACACAAGGGAGAAGGTACTGAGAAATCAGACAACTCATCCAGTAAAGGTTATTTATAGAAACTGCAAAATGGAGGAAGTGACGTGGGAGCATGAGGATGTTATGAATAAGAACCTCCCATGTCTTTTTGAATGGATTTATAGATGAAAAAACTCAAGGGTGAAATTTCCGAAGGTGGGAATAAAATAACACCCCAAAAATTTTATAGTATGTTTCTCTTAAATACTTTCTATTCATTAGATAGACTATATTGTATGAAGCTTTAAGTCTCTGTGAAACAACACTTGGGTATTTATAGTATAAAGTCGTAACCTAGCCATTAAACTTAGATTTTCCACTTTGGTGTTTTGAATTTCAAAAAAAGGTCATCTACGGTTGTGATCATTAAGTTATTTAGAGTTTGATAGAACCAACTTGTTTTTTTATGAATAGTAACATACCCTTATGAATAGTAATATGAATAGTAATATGACCCTTATGAATAGTAAATCATATTATTATTTTATTTTCTTAAGGTTATAAGGTAATGAGACATTGATTAATTTTTCAAGGTGTTAAAAATGAGTTATAGGTTTAAAATTGTTATTTTTGAATAAATTATGATTTTATCTAAAAATTAAATTAATAATATTTAGAAAAAATATTTTCAAAAAATTGAGTTCATTTTTTAATTCTACACTTTGAAAAATGGTAAGGGTTAATTTTTTAGATATTTTTAAAATACTTGAATTTTGTGAATAGTAAAATACATTAATTTACTGTATAAATACATTATAATTTAAATCCACTATTACTAGCATCATGGGTGATGTAAGCACCCAAATATTGAACTCACGTGAAATTATTACTATTTTAGGTCATGAAATACTCACTATTTCTTGTCTTTTAGAGAAATAATAAATTAATGAATATAATATTAATAAAACCCTCCTCCCCTCCACTATAAATACTGCCCCACACCCTCATTTCTTCACACCTCTCAAGCTTCAAGACTTGCCTAAATTCTACTCAAATATCTCCCTAATCTCCCCCCCCCCACCCACTTCCAACTTAACTTGTTCTCCTCAAAAGACCAAATCCTATCCTTTAACGAGGCTCTCAAAGGAAGATAGATTCAATAGGTAAATTCCTCTTTTCAATTATTTTGTTTTGTTTTCAAGTTCCTTTGTTATCTTTTATATTCCCACATATCCTCATCCAAATGTTATGAAAAATTAAATACCTTATATGTAATTTAATTTAGTTATGATAATAAAATATTCCATCATCATCTCTTCCTTTCCCTCCTTTTATAATATAAATGAAAGCACCGTCCAAGATTTTTTAATTTATCACGTTCAAGGAAGACTGGTTTTCAATTTGCATTACTATATTAAATAATGGTCATGAAACCTTTTTAATGGTTGAACCAGATCATAATATATGTATTTTACCTTATTTAATGTTCTGTAAATCCTTACACACTCATAAAATGAAATAATAATACAAAACAAATTCATTTTCCACAAAACCGCCAAGTTAATCCAAGTGTTTATAATTAACTTTTATCTAATGAGTCGTCCTCGTGGTATATAACCAAAATAATTATAAGATCATTTATATATCTATAATTTCACTAATAATATATATTAACAATTCTAGATATTTAAGCACATTTCAAAGTAACATCTATTCATAAATACAAGTAAACCGATCATGAAAACCAAGGAAGAAAATGCTTCAAAAACAATAAAATTGAACCACTTAAACCCATAAAAAACCATGAATGAAACTAATAAGGTTAAAATAAATCAATTAAATGTATATGAGGTTCTGGAATTATTAATTAATGAATCTAAATTTGATTATTCAGGTCATTAAGATCAATCTAAGAACACATTCAGGCATAAGGTAAGGGATATCTTAACTCAATTTCAATTCATTTAGTTTAACATCTTTGTCATTGGTTATGTTTTTTTAAGAATATGTTTTAATGAAATATAATGGTTTTATACTATATATCCACTTATATTGTGTGGATTTTTATTTCTCACGCATAAATATGTCATTTATTTATCCTCACCCTAATGAAACAATCTTTGTAAGCGGTTTTCTCATCTCACTTTTAATTCTTTGAGATTTTAATTGTTCACCACTTATTTATTGTATGTGGTGTATGTGTACTGAAATTTGATGTATAATATCATGATTATCATTATATTCACGATATTCTGTGACTAATTTGTTGATTATTATTTTTTGTTCTTATGACTCGATTGATTATGATGTGGTAAGGGACTTTGTCTCAATTTCCATTTCATTATGACTTACTTGGTATTGTGTACCAAATATTTCTTATGTGGTGTATCCATTGCCCGTTTAAGATCATTTTTCATTTGAAATTTTAAATATATTATATATCCATATTCTGGTTTCATGGATATGATTATTATTTTAAGTCATATATCCTTTTATATACGATGTTTATTTGTAATGTTGTTTTAACTATGGAAATATTAATGAATCAGTAACCTCTACTCTATATGGATATAGAGAAGGCATATTTTAATTGTATTAAATCTATGTATAAAGAATTATTTGGACTTACAGTGATGGGAGGGGTCCTCTATATCCCCTTGATGTATCGACAGGTCTCATGAGATAAATCAGTTAGTGACAAACCCTTTGAATTTGTTTCCAAAAAGTAGAAAGGTTTCTACCCATAGAATTAAACCGTTTTGAAGGTATAGTGGTATAATGTGCCAGATACATGATGTCCATTAATAATCATTCTCTCTATTGATTTTCATTTATTACTATCCCTGTGGTTTTCACTATGAAAAAATCTATGGATGTGGTTTTATTCCCAGTTTATTAATGGCATTTGTTTTTCATTTATTCACTATTCCATATTGACTATTACAATTTTTTATGATTTAGTTATTTTTGATTCATGCTTCAAATATTGGTAACCCTTACTGATCATTTGATCTCACCCCTTTCATTTGTTTACCTTCAATAGGTTATGAAGAGGAGACCATTTATTAAGTTCCCATGGATGAAGCTTATTAGTTTTTGTTATGTATAGTATTTTGTTACCTTTCCCAATGTAATATGAGTTAAATTTATGTATCTAGTTTCTTCAAGACTACTAAACTGATCATTCCTTCAGGATTTCATTCTTTTTAGTCATTCCAATGTAATAAGTAATGCACTAGCTCCAGGCTTCTGGGGTCAGGACGTTACAGTTTGGATTCTTCGGTGAGATGCGCCTTGATGATGACTATTTAGTCCCTCTATATAATGGATATGTGGTGATTGTAGTAGGTTAGTATAGGCATTGTATTTCCTTATAGGTGGACCCCTATTTGGTGTTTGTGATACTGGTTTTGAAATATAAAATTATTTTGGTTATTTAAAGTACCAAGAATAACCATTTTAGTGTTTTCCCATATAGCTTCTTGGTGGAATAATACTTAACCAAAATATATAACTATGGGATAATTGACATGGATCATGATGGGTAAATGTCATTATATATTGATATATGATAACATGATCCTTGATGGTTTGGATCCCATGTGAAGATTCCTAGTGAGGATTAGCCTGAGATCATGATTCTTAAGGGTTGGTCTTGTATGCAAATGATTGGTGGGAATAAATTCCCTAGTAGGCTGATGACTTTGCATGTGAGGCCTGAGATGCGTATAAGACCCTAGTGTGAGTGTTGTCATGTGAGTTTTTGAGTGATATTGAGATAGGATTAGATATGTTTCCCATGTGATGTGACTTATATGAGATATAATTTATGGGTAATGTGGAAGAGTCTAGTTCCCTTGATATACAGCTCAAGATAGGTGATTTGGGTGTTATGGATGTGATGAGGCATGATATATATGAAAGGGTAACCCAAGTGAGGGTTTATCCTTGGTTTGTGAGTGCCTTTGAGATGGGAAGAATAGGTAGATTCTTCAACTTAAGATATCGATGCACTTGATTTGATACTGAGTATGTGGTAGAAGTGAGGAGATGCCTTAGGATACATAATGAAAAGAACTTGCGGTGCTTGGTTTTGAGGTTTGGTTTCATAGGGAAGGATTGGTAGAATTCATAACCCTGGTGTTTTTAGGTGTGGATACTAATGATATAGTGGGTTTTTGATCCAAGATGATTAAATCTATTATATATAGAGTTTGGGTAGAAGTTTATAATTTTTTGAATAGAGTTGGTCAGTGGGTGATTATACGGTAGACCATGGAATTAGTGAATTTATAAATTTTGAAGAGGAGCACTGAGGGTGATTTTGGATAAATGTGATTGACATGCAAGTGTATCATGGTTGGATGTTAGGGTAGTGATCCTAGGTGTTATGAGATACAAATCATGGGACTATGAGTCGGGTTGTGTGACTGGGTGGTATGAGAGTGTGCATCCATTATGTTTAGATGGGATTGAGTAGTGTATGTTGTATATGAATTAATCTGTTTGGATTATAAATTGATGGATGGTTAGGTGCGAGCCGAGGGTTGATGGTTTTTATGAAACACTTATGGGCATGGAGGTCCTAGAGTTTGGTGAGAATGAAGAGTTTCACCTCCATGATGATGTTGACAACATAGAGATATGGTGTCAGTATTAATATTGGATGAGTGTGTCATTGGATAAGAGGCATGCATTTTGTAGATAGACCTAGTTGGGTCAGTTCTCTAGGAGGCGTATAATAAAATTCATTTGGTGGGAAGTGCACTAGTGGCTGGTTTAGGGTGTGTCCATCATTTCAAATAGAATTATGATAAATGTTGAAAATTACTTTCCTAGTGAGTCAAGAACAATTATCATTATATTTTTTGTGTTAGTGTATGGTTATTAGAGGGATTACCACATCTAGTCATTACATGTGATAATGGATAGAGTGTGGCCCATGGAGTAATGACCTAATGTTATTAGGGTCATAAATGGTGAAATCAATCATTGGATGGTTGAGTAGTGCATGGATCTACTTTTTTAGTTACCCAACCAAGGAATTAGACCAAGTTTTTATTTTTTACATCATTTTAGGTGTTAAAAGATCTAAGGATTCCTTTGGGTGTTAAGGATCATGATCGGGTGATAAGATAGTGCATCGGTGGGTATGGGTGAGTTTTTTCTAGAATGGTTGGCCAATGTTGGTTCATCCTTATTTTTTATTGAGTGTAATGAAATAAAAATCAAATTGATAGGGTAATAATACTACTTGTGATGTGTTTGGGTAGGTAATTATAATGGTGGGGAGCACTATGGCTTGGAATCAGCACACTAGAATAGGCTTATGGTGGGGATCATCATAAGACTATGGATGAAATGATTGATTTCACCATGGTGTTTTAGGATATATGGTTATGGGTAGGAATTGTCTTGATGTTTCAATGATAGTGATAAGCAATGGATTGACTCTAGATGAATAGCCTTCATTATGTTTGGATCTGTATAGAAAAATCTCATTCAGTATTTTGGGGTCAAACATGACTAACTGAGAATGAATTTTTGACTGGTGTGGGTCTGTATTAATATTGAAATAACTCCAAGGATTCTTGGGGATGATAATTTTTATAGTGGGGAGAATATAATGCTCCAGTTTCCAATGGGTTATGAAATTAATAATAAATTTGAATTTTTTAATTGATGAGAGGTTCATTTTGAAAATTGAGATTTATATTCCAATACCGAGTGTTGTGAAATCTAAAAGCTGTATTTTGGATGTTTTTTGAGGCCTGATTTATGGTATGGTATCTCAATTGGGAATCAAAGAATGGTTGGATGGCATGGGTGATGAAATTTAACAACCTATAGTAGGTCATGTTGTGATCAATGAGTTGTGACGCTGGAAATAGTTGGAACAGGTCATGTAATTATGAAAATTAATATATGGTCGGGGATGTTATAATATTAAAAATTTCTTATTTGGAATATGTATCGGATTGATAAAAATTAACATCTGGTTTCCTAAATGAATCACAACAATTCTATATGTAGGGAATTATTATATAACCAGTCATACAATATGACTTGTGTAGGAAACATACATGATATCTTATATCATTACCTTATGATATTCCCTATCATACCAACTAATATTTCATTGTATCTTATATCATGATCTTATGATATATCTTATCAGAATATACGATATATCTTTACTATATCACATGCAAGTAGGATTTATAGATTATCTCCTTATACCTCTCACTTTTACTAAATTTTCATAGACTTTGTTCTATTTCATTTTATATTATATCATATATAATTACTTCTGAAACTATATCTAAAAAACCATTTGTGTATCTTCCAAAACACTTTTTAAAATCTATCATCAACTTCACCTTATATCAAATAGTATTAAATACCTTTGAAATCTACATCCAAAACTCCTTCTAGATTAACTCTAACTAAATTTTATAGTAGTGGTCTAATCCAAACACAATCTTCATTTGGTAAATGAAAAATTGATACCCTATGGGTCATTGTAGCATTGAAGAAAAATATTAATTCCTAAATTTATAAAATTTACTAAATAGAAACCTTCAGCAAAGCATCGATGCTACTCAATATTCAAATGGATTTAGCATGAAATCTATCAAAAACATGTATTTATAAACCTATTTCCACCTTTTAAACAATATTATAGCATGAATTTTCTATAACCACTTTTTATAAGGCATGGAGTAACCAAGAGACATCGAGTATGTCAATCTCATATATAAATGCATATATTATTTATCCCTCAAGTATAGATTGAGTAGGTTGATGAATACACCACATGTCATTCACCTTTATGGATGAGTACATCACATACCCCTCACCAAATAGGTAATCAAATGATATGAACTATCTAGGAATGGTCTTAAACATCCTCAGTCTATCTCAAATGATGTCCAAGATTTCATGCTCATCATATGAGAGGAAAATTCTCATTTTGATTAAACTCTAACCAACACGAATATCTGCAACATACCCACCCACCCCTTGATAAGTTGATCCCCAAGGCTTGCATAAGAAATGTATCAAAGTATTAAGGTTCTCCTTCTAGGTATCTCAAAAATATTAGGTATGGTGAAATCTTAATATGAACAATGCACCTTTCGTATACCAAATTCATAGTGTTTGAAACTCTGTGTGGTATACACTTAATAGGCCAATCGGCCTATAAAACTTATTTTATGCCACATAAGCATATTTTATATCTCAATGCAATAGTGATATTAATTGTAACCATAACATTTTATCATAACCTATAATATTGTATGATGAACATAAATTAGGGATAACTCAAAGTCATACTTTGAGAGGCTAATTATCATTTCACGTCATAATATATGTGTGCATGTGTGAACATGTGCAAAAAATATGAAATAATGACAAATTGGTGGTTGAATTTTATATAAAATAATACATTTTATATTCGTAAAAACCTTTATGAATACTTGAAAATCATATATAAGTGCCTATATAACATATCATATATGATATCATATCATATCATGGTTATTTTTTCTACACTTTCAGGGATTTTCCAAAACTAATTACAACTCTATATAATTATTTCCACATCACTATGTGACCACCTAATAAAATTCTCCCACTAAACTATTTAGTAAACAATATCTATAAAGAAATGAAGTTTGGATGATAGTGAGATTTTGGAATCATATTCCTAATGTTCAACTCCTTGAACGTTTTCAAACTTATTAACTCCACAATATCTAATTTTATAAAGTTAATAACTTCTTTTTTCTACATATATATTTCAAATTTTATTATCATCATCATCCTTGGGAGATTTTTCATAAAAAAATCCTCTGAAATCTGTTGGTAAAAATTTTTAACACTTACCAATTTTTATTTTTTGATACATCCTAAATCCCATTATGATATTAATTAACATTAACTTTGAATTATAACTAGAATAATCCTTTATTTGGTAACTTTGAAATTCTCTAATTCCAAAACATAGCCTCAATATCATTTTAGACACATTATTTCCATAAAATCATACTAAGAACACAAACTCCTTCATGTTTAGGAAATAAAACTTATTAATTTAGAGGGAATATTTAAAAAATAAACTAATATTTATATATCAAATATAATTTATTTTATGTATTTGGATAATTTTCTTGAAAATAATATTATTCTTTAAAATATTTCACTAATAGTGGTGGGATCAAATACGTATTATTTTAAAAAAATATCTATATAAACAATTGTATCCTAGATAAGCATTTTTATCCCTTTTCTCCTTTTCATGACATGTTATAGAACTAGATGAATCATAAACCATGTGTATAGATTTCATTATCTCAAAATTTTTATAACAACACTTTATTAATAAAAAATATTGTATCATATATAATAAATAATATGAAAACACACATCCTTTAATTAGATCCATATGATCTTTATAAATTCTTTTTCATTGAATTATTTGATTCATGAAATTTTTTATTCATCATGTGAATGAAAACTAAATGATCTAACAATTATTATATTGATTATAAACTCAAATATATTTATAAAATTTATAAAGTATACATTTGGTATCATATACCATCTAAAAATATAAATTTATTTCTATAACACTGATACCTGACCTCGACTTTATATGAAGTTTTACAAACCCATTCAGGTATCCAAGAAAACTCAATTTTATTGAATCATTACTCCTTCTTTACTAACACCAACTCTAGTATTCTTTTGTTATTTTCAAGTAATACACTTTAAGGTTGAGTAAAAATAAGATAAAAACAAGGATACCGGAATGGACTAACACCAAACACTAAAAAATCAATCAAAAAAAGTAAAAATTTGGAAGTCTAAATTCAAAATAGAAATTGCCAGTAGGTGGGAAAATCATATGAAATAATTCAATCCTTGATTAAGACACCAAGAAAATAAATTCATGTGGCTAGTGAGGTGGGTCAATTCACTATTGGCATCGTATGTTGTCATCTCCTTATTTTCAAACCATGTACTAACAAACCATCATTGAGATATTCATCAACTATCAACCATAACACACAAACCACCAAACACTAAAACATTATCATATAATTATGGTGGAAGTTTCATCATATATGAACCAAAAAATAGATCCATCAAATTCCAAACTTCACTAGACATAGCACACCACAAAATAGAATAATAGGTCCTGCCTATGGCATCCCTCATTTTTAATACATTAATTTTAACACAATTTTGTAACAAATATTACATTAGTAAAATATAAGGATCTTTAGAGTTATAGTGTATTGGAAACTTGGTAAATAATACATGAATTAAATAAGGAAAACATAAATATAAACATTATTTAATACTTTTGAAATGCTCCTTTGTTAATCCTTCATAGGTAACCTCACTACAAATAATTTTTGAGGGACATGCATCAATAGAAAGGGTGATCATAAATCCCAATAAAGGATAAACAAAGGCAATGCAACATGAACGAGAATAATGGATAATACATGAGGAATAACATGAGGTAATAATCATAACTACGTGATATATAACATGTAAATGAGGATAAAATATAAAATTGATACATTCAAAAGCATGTCACTGAGGTTTATCACAAAAGTGTCATAAATCATAATTACCAAGGTTATTCACTAAGGTATCGTAATACATGTCAAATATAGATATTCATTTTTTACCCAATAAATTGAAGAACTATAAGGTTGAACCATTCATATGTCTTAATTCATGTGAGCTACATTTATTATAATAAATTTTTTCATCAATAATCCATGGAAAATAAATAATGGGTTTCATATAAAATCATTACGTGCAAAAGTGCTTAAATACTTGAACATTAAATCATTTTTAACCCATAGAAAGGGAATGTGGGTTTTTTACATGAAAATGACCAAATAAATAAATTATATTTATATCTAGGTGAATATTCATGGATAAAGAAATGTTTTGGGTATTCTTAATATAATAATTTTTCATGTGAAAGAGAGAAAATCAAGAAATGAATTTGGTAGCATGACGGTATAAAATGTGGATTAAAGAAATGGAATAATGGAAGAGGATGAAGGTATCCCATTAATAAAATATTATTTTTGAAGTAATGAAATAATAAATAATGTTTGGAAAGATTTTAGTCCAACATTTTGAACACTTTTCACAAAAGTGGTACTTGAACAGAAAAGATGAAGTGGGTAATTCCCTTACCTTTAAGAGTTTCTTCCTAAAACTTGAGTATGGTACCTTGAGGAATTAATAAAACCTTGGAGGGACTCTTTGGGAGGTAAAATGACCAGAAATATGTGTTTATGTATTTTTATTAGAGAGGAATGGGATTTGGGTGGGTATTTACAGTAAAACATGGGTAATTGTTTAATAATTTCCAAATATAGGTCTTTGTATTCTTGGTTGTGGAAAGTTAAATACAATTGTATTGCCCATGGTTTTTTATCATGTTTTTATAAATTTGAGTCATTTTTTATTATAATTTAATCTGTTAGAATCAAAAACCGTTTTTTAATATTACTTTGGACTTGGAAAAGTAAATTTTCCACAAAATATAGTTTTTAAAATCATAGTTTCCATTTTAGACTTTGGAAAGTCATTTATAGGTTTAGAATTTGATTTAAATGCATTAAAATAAATAATATCAATAAAACAACTTATTTTAGGTCATGGATTATATTTAATGTAATTATTAAATCATTATTACATATATATGAAATCAAAAAATATATCAAAAACACAAAAACTATATTTTTACTATTCACTAAAAAATAAAGTATTTTAGAAAACTCTCAAAATTTCTCCCTAACCTAATTTAAATATTTTGATTTAAAATATGATGTTTAATTTATCAAAATAATTCTCTAAGTATGAGAATTTTAACATTTAAATAATAAAACCTTATTTATTGAAAAATAAAAGTATTTATGACATGGTCAACTTTCTAAAATTTATAAAAAAAATCTAAGTAAATTATAAAATTATATTATCATTTATATTTAAATAAATATTTCATTATAATAATATTTCATGAAAATAAATTTTATTTGGGATAATATATTTAATTATAAAAGTGTTTATATTTTATGAAAATAAAATTACATTTTATTTGTATCAAAAATCTATCTTTCAAACACATATTATATCCATGTGTATTTTATTAAATAACATAATATAGAAAAAGGGATTGATGAAATAGAAAATTCACTTATACAAAGGAAATTACACTTATATAGTACATGTTCTAGATACTTAACCCCTTATTTCACTAGAATAATCCCTAACAGTAAGGTGTTCAGTGGTGGTAGTTTCTTAGGATGGCTCAACTAACATTGATCTAGTGGTGATCTCCACTAACTTCAACTTATATAATAGGAAATTTAATTCAAGCCTACTTGTTGAAGCTCTCCTTATGCTTGGTCGAGGGTGAACCCTGGTAATGCTACCTCCCTCCCAAGTTCTGAAGAATGGCCTTCAAAAGGAATGTCTCTACTGGTTGAGGCCATTGTTTCTCCTTTATGCATCAACTATCATTGTTTAATACCCTTTATAATATTACAGTAGGTCTGAGAGAGGGGGAATAAAGGAAAGAAGTTTTAAATGTGGAGGTTCTAACAATAATCATTATTACTAATGGTAATAATGCTTAATGGTCATATATTTACCAATGGTCATATTGGCCAACAAACATATCCCAACGGTTACATTTCTGATTTCATCCTACATATATTCCATCAAACATCAATATTTACTACATCATTCCCAAGGGTTTTACAAATACTTTGATAATGTTTATTATATTCCTAACATTTATTTTTCTTTTAAAAAATTTCATGGCATATTTTATCTTCTTTCTAGAGTTCAAACCTATGAATTATATCATTGCATGGTCAATATTATTCGGTTTTTATATCCTTATACTATTCTTAGCTATAGCAATTGGTATTATTACTTGTTATATAATTTTTTTGTGAATTTATTTCTCTGTAATTCCATTTTCCAATATAATAATAGAGTCATTATAAAAAAAGTGAGTTCTTTTATTCATCACAGAAGGAATTTTTAGGATTCTACATCCCCCCAAACATAAAACATATTCCTCTAAATTTGTGTCCTAATCTAAAAAAATGGGTTATTTATCCTTAATTACTTCATCAAGTTCTCTAATAGCCTATTAAAACTTTTGATTACACCATAGGACTTTCACAATTCATTTTGTCTTGTTCCTCAACACTTTTTCCATTCTATCAAGGGTCTAGATCAATTCCTCTTCATATGAAAAGTAAGATTCCAACTCAGCACCATTATTATCAAGTTCATGTGTTGATTCGGACATATACTTTCTTAGTAGAGACACGTGGAAAACATTGTGGACATTGGAATGATTTGGAAGTAGTGAGAATCAATAAGAAACCACTCCAACATAATCTAGAATCTCAAATGTACAAATGTACCTTGGAATTAGTTTTCCCTTATTTATGAAACTCATGACTCTCTTAAATTGTGATATCTTGGGAAAAACATGATCCAAAAAATAAAATTATATGTTCTTCCTCTGGTTGTCAACATAACTTTTATGTTGGTATTGGCAAACCTTGATATGCTTCTGAATAACTTGTATCTTTTATGTGGTCTCATTTACAATGTCTCGTCCCTATAGTTTCCCTTCTCCAGCCTCATGTCATGGCCTATCCTAATGGGGCTCGTGTCCTGACTCCCCAAGCCCACCTCCAATAGGCCAAGGGCTGGTGACTACCACCAAGTAGGCATATCACTAACATGGGAGGCATTTCCTATGTACTTGTACACATGCACACGTCTCCAAGCCACAATTGATGAAATGTAAAAAAATCAATAAGGAATAAAATGCATGCATACCACTAAACCCAACCAACATAGTACAATAGGAAAGTAAATTTTAGTAAAGTAAACTGGTCCATAATACAAGCCCACAAAAAGAAAGAGTTTGAAAACTAAAAAGTCAAGCCTGTAAAGAAAAAGGTATTGGGACTAATGCTCAAAGTTGTAAGAACACCTCATCCTCTCTGAACTCACAAAACTCTATCTAGTCATGGTCCACCTTGGACTCCATCAAACGGTCACTTGTCTGCACAATACATGACACGTGAGAGAAAAGCTTGTGTAGGGTTGTGTATAACAATACTCAGTAGGACACCCAGAAACCATAAAGCAATACTGTACAATCAGCTCTAAACAGTATATGTCTAAAATACATATAACAAGAACATATCCAAATATACTCAAAACCCAACCTGTAGTCTAGAGTTATGTCACAACTACAGTATAATAACACTATAGACTCAGTCTGAAGATTCCACAAAGCAACTCATCTGGGAGCACACACTTCTGAGTATGATAGCACTGATAACGTCCACCCAAGAAGTATTGTTCATTGGGAACCACTATGAGAGAGATACATGGATATATATGAATAGATATATGCTACACTCACTCCAGGATTACTCACTCCACAAATAGGGAATATCACGATACACAAATAAGGATCACTGTTAGGGACATGGGGTGATACCATGACTCATCCAGATTCACCTGCTAGTTAGAGAATCAATGTCTGTTAATATTGGTCATGCAGATACCAAGACTCTAATTAGGGCACAAGAATAGATATATGATTCTACTTCGAGTCTCTTGGAGGGGATTCCTGACTATATCCAATAAAATTCTACTTAAGGGGCCATGCTCTTATGAATAGGAAATGATACCAACTAACCTTCATAGGAATAATCAGGGCACAAAACCTAATGAAAATTGTTCAAGATATGATGGAAAAGAGATTAAATCCATGTAAGTAAGGGGGGTAAACAGCGTGTAGTAGGTTGAAATGTTGGGTCCCTTAACCCGAGATACTGTCTATGTTCAACAGATTGTGTTATCTATACATGTCATGTAGAAGAGGTATACACAGTGTGTAGAAAGTCTCACATGCCATGTACTACTGACCAAGGTCCACTCGTGTACTCTGGCCATGTTCCAGTACATGGTGTCAACCCGTGTTCAACTACCCATGTACTAGTACACAGGGTAACCTGTGTATCTAGTTTGGGTCTTGCTGTGTGTTGGGGTACACTCCATGTAGGCAAGTTGTGTACTCCACCCCATGTTCGTGTATCCTTCGAGGTACACGTCGAGTCCCAAGGAAGGTACCACATGCTGTGTGACATGGGTCACATGCTGTGTGACACTTGACTGCCTCCAAAAACCCTAGCCGCCACTCAGTGGGGCCCACACACTGTGTATTCTGAAATACACGTCGTGTACATCAGAATTTTTCAAAATGCTTGTTCCTCCTCCGCGTGCCTTGTTTGATCCACCAGTGTTAGATCCGATGATCCTTTCACCTTGAATATGAATATATGGGGTCGTCTCTTCCTTGTAACACTGAATTGGTGGGTTTCATGTCTTTGATCAGCTCAGAACCTGATTCTGATCATCCGCACAAAAGTCGCTCGAAGAACAGTATCTCCCAAAATTATTCAAGCCATATACCACCACCATCATATCACCTTATCTAGGTCATCACGAGGTTAGATATCTGATTTCGGATCATTATTCCAAGAAACGGATGCACAACGGTCATCCATTCACATTTTGGGAAGAACACGAAGAACATAGGGGAGAAAAGTACAATTGAACAACCTAAGAAACGAACCTTAGCCATTATTCATTTCTATCCTCGATCCATTCTTTAAGAATGAAAAATATAATAAAACAATCATAATCACAATCATCCCCAAACAATACCCGCAATCAAAACCCTCCTGTAAGAACGATCGAACTGCGGGTCAACTTATTTGTGTGTTTATCTGTGTTCATCATTAAATCCAAGAATGTGGAAAAGAAATAATTGAAACAACATGACCTACCTTGATTTTTGATCAATTTTTTATGAATAATGATTACATTTCCATCATTAATGAGATCCTCCAACTCTGTTGGTGTAACGATCCATGATCTGCTCGATTCGTCGTTGCCATTTGTCGAGAGGTTTTCTCACGTCTCTCTTATCTAATGATTTTAGAGAATTCTAGGGTTATAAATATAACCCTAGAATTTATAAATAAAAACATACTTAAATTATTTTGTTCTCTTCCTCAATGAAATGGATAAATAAAATAAAACATTATTTTATTTTATTCTTTAAATGTCCAAAAACTAACTTTCACATCCAACCCATGTCGGTCGATATTAGGCCTCACCCAAGGTAAATTTTCTACTCTGAACACAATGGTGCCTACAAATTTTTGATCTGAGCACCTATTTAGAATCTATTCCACTATTTCAATAAAATCACTCATGTGTGCTATTTAATATATTTGATTTATTTAAAACATTTATTTCTAGAACACTAGGCCTCAGAATCGCACACCATCTCCGCACCTGGTCCTGAATTAATTCTATATAATATTTAAAATAATACAGGAAAAAAAATATAGGATATTACGTTCTCCCCACCTTAGGGATTTACATCCCCTAAAAGACAAAAATAAAGGCTATACAAAAATATGTGGGTACTTCATAAGAATATGAGCCTCCTACTACCATGTGATCTCCTAGAGATTCATGTGCTACCACTAGACACACACTAAAGGAATCACTCACCCATGAAGGATCTTCTCCTACCGATCCTCAATCTCCACTGGGTACTCAGTAAATTTTTCTCCATCTTCAAAGTAGAGCTCTCCCCAGTCGATGACATGTGATGGGTTATGCACATACCTCCTTAATTGTGACACGTGGAAGAAATCATGTACCCAGACCAATTTCAGGGGTAGATCTAAGTGATACACTACCTCACCAACTCTACATAGTATCTGAAAAGGGTTGATAAACCTCGGAGATAACTTATAGACCAAGCCAAATATTTGTAACCCTCATCGAGGTGAGACTTGAAGGAATACATGGTCTCCTTAATTGAACTCCAAAGGTATCCTCTGTATATCAGCATAAGATTTCTAACAGCTCTGTGCAATCTTCATCTTCTCTTGGATAATCTGCACCTTCTCGGTAGTAGCTCGCACCAATTTTGGGCCCATGAGTTTTGACTCTACTAGGTCAGTCCAGTATAGTGGTTACCTGCAGTGTCACCCATAAAGAACCTCAAATGGTTTCATACCAATGGTGGAGTGTTCTGTTGTTGTACGCAAACTCCACCAATGGTAGGTGGTCCTCCCAACTACGACTGAAGTCCAAGATGTAAGCCTGCAGCATGTCCTCCATAACCTTAATGGTCCTCTCTCTCTATCCATCTGTCTAGGGATGAAACACCATGCTTAAGTGTAACTAAGTCCCAAACGCCTCTTGTAATCCCTTCCACAACCGGGATGTGAAACGATCATCACGATTAGAAACTATCTTCTATGGGAATCCATAGAGTCAAACTATCTTTTGAATGTAGAGGCGTTCCAAGCTCTCTACTGAACTCTACTCTCTGATAGGTAGGAAGTGGACCAACTTGGTGAGTCAATCAACAATCACCTAGATGGTATCATGTCCCCTGGACATACGTGGTAAACTCATCACAAAGTCCATCGATATCTCATCCCACTTCATTTATATCCACTCAAGGGGTTGAGTCAAACTCTCTATAACTTGGTGCTAAGCCTTCACCTATTGGCATGTAAGGCAACAAGAAACAAATTTTACCACTTCCTTCTTCATCACTATCCACCAAAACTGACTTCGGAGGTCTTGGTATATCTTCTCCACAATAGGTTGTACCGCTAAAGGGGATGTATAAAACTCCCTCAGAAACTCCTCTTACAGCACCCCTGGTATAAATGTGCACCCTCTGAAAAGGACGACGTGCTCCCCACCTTGTGAATATCCATCAGGCGCATTCTCTATAGACATCTAAGCACATGCGATCTTGTAGTCGGTATCCCCAAGTTGTTCTTCCCTAACTCTCTATAAGATATGAGTTGTGGAAACTATCTACTTGAGGTAATCTACTCCATCTACATACCCAAAGGATAATTTTAATGAGTCTAACTACTTTGATGCCTCGTTCAGTAACTACAAATTAGATCTCCCACTAAGAGCATATGCCACCACATTCCCCTTCCCAGGTGTATAGACAATCTTAAAGTCATAGTCCTGGAGGAACTCTAGACATATCCTCTATCTCAAGTTCATATCCATCTAAGATAAGATATACCTGAGACTCTTGTAGTCATAGTAAATGATAAACTTCTTGCCCATCAATTAGTGTCGCCACATCTTCAATACGAAGACTACTGCTGCTAATTCAAGATCGTGGGTTGCGTAGTTATGATAATACGGTCTCAATTGGTGCAAACCATAGGCAATCACCACTTGACTCTATATCAGGACCCAACCAAGCCCATTCCTTGATGCATTACAGAGCACTACATACTCAACACCCTCCTCTAGAAATATCAAGATTGGGGCGCTTATCAAACTCTGCCTCAACCGCTGAAAAGCCTACTATCACTTCTCTTTCCATACAAAAGGCTTCCATTTTTGGTTCAAAGATGTCATAGGTTATAATATCCTAGAGAAATCGGGTATGAATCTTAAGTAATGGTATTCCAACCTAAGGAAGCTTTATAACTTGGTCGCGCTCCTAGATGTCTCCCATGCTAACACAAACTCCACTTTGGTCAGGTCCACTACCACTCCATATATAGAGATAACATGTCCTAGAAAGTTGAACACCTGAATCGAGAACTAGAACTTTGAGAGTTTCTCATAAATCTATTGCTCTAAGAGTACGTCTAGAACCATCCATAGGTGTCTCACGTGCTCCTTCTCAGATGCCGAGTACACAAGGATATCGTCGATGAAGACTTCCACAAACCGATCTAAGTAAGACTGAAAGATCTAGTTTACGAGTCCCATGAACATTTTTGGGGTGTTCCTCATACCAAAGGGCATCACCAAGTACTCATAATGACTTTAGCAGTATCTGAAATCCATTTTCAGTATATCATCATCTCTTAATCGCAACTGGTGATAGCATGATCGAAGGTCAACCTTTGAGAACCATCATGACCCTCTCAACTGATCAAAGAGGTCGCTAATCCTTGGAAGTGGATACTTATTATTCATAGTCACCTGGTTCAAGAATCGATAATCCACATATAACCTCAAGCTATTATCATCCTTCTTAGTAAACAAAACTTGGGCTACCCAGGGTAAAACACTGGGCATCACTAAGCCCTTCCTCTACAGGTCCTCCAACTACACCCTCAGCTTTCGATGCTTTGTAGGAGCCATCTGATATGCTGGTGAGGGTATTGTTGTCATCCTGAGGTGCAATTTGATGTAGAAGTTGATATCTCAGTAGAGAGGTAACCCTGGTACATCTTCTGGAAAGACACCCTCATACTCTGCCACTACTAAAGGGAATTAAAATATCATAACATCCACTACTTTGAGGGTAAGGCTATCCAAGTCATGAGTGATCGACTGCACCCTCCTATGCATGATCTCATCCTGTACTACATGGGTTTCCCTTTTCCAAAAAAATAAAACCTCATCCCATCATTGAGGACACACCACACATTTCACCTAAAACAGTCAACATGGGAATGAACCAAAGATATCAAATCCATACATAGAATGACATCATAAGGACTCAACACTACCACCAAGAGGTTCCAACCAAAACTCTCACCTCTAAGGGTTAGATCACATTATAGGCACAAGTTTGTGATCATCGATTCTCCTCCCGTAGATATCACCAAGAATAAGGGTCGAGTAAACGGTTCTACTAGAATCTCAAGGTCTCATACAAGGTAAGTGGAAAAAAAAGAATGACTAGAACCTATGTCTATAATTATGGAAGATAAGGTATAAAAGACACAGATCATACATCAAATCATCCCTAGAGTCCCTGGGTCGTATGCCTCGACTCCATGTAGCTGCCCCCACCCCTTCCCTCTAGCTCCCTGAGCCTAGTATAGACCTCCTGGGGGGGTGGTAGTACATTGAAACGTCTTCCACCTCCCACAACTCCCCACAGTCCTCTACCACGTACACCACCTAGTGGATATATCTTATCCACTCCTTGAATATGCCTCAGTGGTCCATCCATCATCCCCCTATCAGCATCTCTACGGGTCAAGCAATCTCTAGCGAGATTTCCCCTACCATCGCATGTGTAGTATCACCTCTCCCTCGGCTGACCGGATCCATCCTGAGAGCCCTAAACTACAGATCCCCTATCTCGGGACCTCCTGTAACATCTCCCATATCCAAATCCATATTTCTTACATCATCTCCCCGCTTCTGAGCTCTCTGTACCTATCTACCTACTGTTGACGGTCACTGGATGCATCTGCTTAGCCAAGAAGCTCTCGACCACAAAATATCACTCAAGAACTCCATCATAAGTCAGAATTCAAAGAGGTATAACTCTGGCTTGGATGTATCTATGTTGACCTCGCTCAAAATTCTGATCCCTAAAGTACTGATCCTTATCCATATCCATCGAGTACCTGGAGAGGTCGGTGAACCTCAATGAATAGTCATTCACCATCAAGCTACCCTTTTGGATTTGAAGAAGCTCATGTGTATGCACTTATCTTAGTGTAACTATAAATAAATCATCTCTAAAGAGATTCTTAAACTCCATACATGAAAGAGTTTCCTTGTCGTGAGTTTGCATGGTCGAAATCCACCATCGCCATGCCAAACCCTGAAGAAGGATCACCTTTAGGATCACCATCTGGTCCACTGGTTTCCTCACTAGATAGAAAAATATGGTCACCACCTCCAGATAGTCCTCATACACTTAAGGGTCAGGCTCACCTTAGAACCTGAGGGGTCTCTATCTCTGAAACTCATGGAGTGTGCTCATCATGTGCTCCTCATATGTTGGTACTACAGGTACCATATGCTGCTCCACTAGTGGTGTCATAGCCGGTGCACCACCTGGAGGCAACATCTGGGAAATTGGTCCCTATACTGAATTATCATCATTGAGGGGGTCATCCTCATGATCGATCTGTTGAATCCTAACTGATATGCATCTCAGATGTATCTTGTAAGAAAACAAGATATACCATGGTCAATGAGTATATTTGGAGAGATAACTCAAGAAGGAAATGGAAATACAACCCATTCCTATATGATGCATGTACCATTATTTTCCCTTCAAATAGTGTTCTCATGCACCGATTCGAAAAGTAGGTTATCAGAGTCTTGGTGTATGGATACGTCGGCCTCCCATACCAACACTGGAGTCCCTAGCCTGAAATCCAAACTTGAAACACTTAACACTATTACCCCAAACCAATCACACAGACTCCTAGTCCTAAGGTATAACCAACCACCTATGATTCAACTCTATCATGACCCATCCTAGTGGGTCCCATGTCATGACTCCCCAAATCCTGCCTCCAATAGGTCAGGGGATGGTGACTAGCATCGAGTAGGAATATCACTAACATGGGAGGAATTTCTTAAGTACCTGTACACATGCACACGTCTCCAAGACATAATTAATGAAATGTAAAAAAACACTAAGGAAAAAAATGCATGCAAACCACTAAACCCAACCAACAGAGTATGATAGGAAAGTAAAGTGTAGTAAAGTAAAATGGGCCAGAATACAATCCCACCAAAAGAAAGAGTATAAAAACTACAAAGTCCAACCTGTAAAAAAATGGTATTGGGAATGCTGATCAAATATGTAGGAACACCTCAGACTATCTGAACTCATAAAGCTCTATCTGGTCTTGGTCCTCCATAGACTCTGTGAAAAGGTCACTCATCTACAAAATACACAACACGTGCGATAAAATCCCATGCAGGGGTGAGTATAAAAATACTTAGTAGGACACCCCAAAACCACAAATAAATACAAAAAGTAAAGGTATAGTCAGCTCTACATAGTATATGTCTACAGTACATATAACAAGAACATATCTAGATATACTCAAACCCTAACCCATAGTCTAAGTCACAACTACCACATAGCAACACTAGAGATTTAGTCTGAAGATTCCACAAAGCAACTCATCTAAGAGAACACACTTATGAGTCTGATAACATTGATTAAATCTTCCTGATAAGTATTGTTCATTTGGAACCATCATGAGAGAGATAGATGGATTGATCTTAAGAGAGATCTGATACAATCACTCTAAGAGTAATCACTCTGCAAGTGGGGAAGATCACGATATAGAGGTGAGGATCACTACTAGGGCCATGGGGTGATACCACAACTCATCCAGATTCACCTAATAAATAGAGGATCGACGTCTGGTAGGATTGGTCACACCAATAACAAGACTCTACTTAGGGCACAATAATGGATATAAGATCCTGCTTCGGGCCTATCGGAGGGAATTCCTAACTATATAAAGTAAAATCCTACTAAAGGGACCATACTCCTGTGAATAGGAAATGATACCAACTAACCATTAGTAGAACAAGAAAGGGAACCAACCCTAATGAAACTTGTCTAAGATACAATGTACAAGAGATTCAAGATAGTTAGGAAGGGGGTAAACAACATGTAGTGGGATCACACAATGTGTCCCTTAAACCTGGGTATTGTCTGTGTTCAACGACATGTGTTATCAAAATATGTAATGTAGAAAAGGTATATACAACATGTAGAAAGACTCACACATCGTATCCTACTATCTAGGTTTCACACATGAACTCTAGTCATGTTCTAGTACACGGTGTCAACCCATGTTCGCCTGCCCATGTACCAATACACGGGGTAACCCATATATTTTTTATGGTTCTGTCCATGTGGTATGGTACACACTGTGTAGGTAAGTCATGTACTCCACCTTGTGTTCATGTATCCTCTTAGGTACATGCCGAGTCCTGGGGAAGGTCCCACATGTTGTGTGACCTGGATCACATACATTGTGACATTTTACTGCCTCCAAAAACCATAGAAACCACTCAGTAGGGCCCACATGTCATGTATTTCGAAATACACGTTGTGTGCATCAGGATTTTCTAGAATGCTCATTCCTCCTCTACGCTCCTAATTTGATCCACCGGTGTTCGATCTAACGATCTATTCATCTCGAATATGAAGATATAGGGTCATATCACCCTTGAAACACTAAATCGATGGTTTTTGGGCCTTTGATTGGATCTAAAAAATAATTCTGATCATCCGCATGAAAGTTGATCGAGGAACGGTGTAACGCCCCGACCCCAGCTACTGAGAGTCGGTGCATTACTTCGTAACATTGGCATGATCACAAAAGATCAAGTCTCGAAAGACTGATTAGTTTAGTAGCCTTGGAAACACTAGATACATTCATAAGTCTTACATTACGTCATAAAGTGAAAAACTAGTAACAAAGTCTTCATAGTCCACACTCATATCCTCTTCTGACTATCCCTACAGGTCATTCATAAAATACTTCTTCACATCCTGGAAAATATTAAAACATTGAAAGGGGTGAGCTCAGATGCTCAGTAAGGATAACAATATAGAGGAAGCTTTCATAAATAAACATCAACATTTAAGGCAATGTATAACTAAAACAAAAGCCTTTTAAACATGAACTTCAACATAATATGGAAAAAGTAAAATGAGATAATGCCATTTACTTATTCACATGGATATTCTACTGGTCGAATAATCACATGCAATATCAATAACCACTTTCATAATGATGGAATGCATAATGCCAGACATTCTGAAACATTTTGTCAAGGCCTCGGCCAAGACGTCTAAAATGATTAAGGCCTCGGCCAAAATCACAAATCAAATTGTGAAAGGGCCTCGGCCAATTCCACGTCTAGTTGTCTCATGAGACCTACCGATATAATTTTTTTAGAGGATACTTACGTTTAAAATTGTTCAAATATACACCAGTGTTTTTCTAAAAACATTATGCAAGCTTCTGAAAACAAAATAACTAATTCTGAGACTGATCGACTAATTATAGGCCATGATGGGTCCACGCCCAATCCCTTCCTGTCTACCACACTCGAGAGTCGGGTTTTCTGAAAACATTTTTAAGCTTGCGTTAAATACGTATACATTTGCACTGGATTTTCATATATTTAAGAGACATATCTCTTTTTTCAAATCATTTAAAAATCACATAATTATAAAAGAAAACCTTTTGAATAAACATAAAAGTCAAAGGGGTTTATACACCGTATAAAAGAAATTTGTGCATAAAACAAAATATGCCTCAATGAAAGGAGATTGAGACGAAGTCCTTACCAAGATCATTTTTTTAAATAAAATAGATCTATTATGTGTATTCACTATATGTAAACATAAAGAAAGTAAAAATACAATATAGGACATAATAATATCATGACATAATTTGAAAGTAGGAGATTAACCCCAAGATTGGAAATTGGGTTAAGAAATTCCCTTACAAAGATCATTTTTTTAAATAAAATAGATATGTTATGTGTATTTAATATAATTACACATAAATAAATTACAAATACAAGATATGACATAATAATATCATGACATAATTTGAAAGTAGGAGATTAACCCAAAGAATGGAAATTGGGTTAAGAAATTCCCTTACAAAGATCATTTTTTTAAATAAAATAGATCTGTTATGTGTATTTAATATAATTACACATAAAGAAATTAAAAATACAAGATATGACATAATAATATCATGACATAATTTGAAATTAGGAGATTAACCCAAAGAATAGAAATTGGGTTAAGAAGTTCCCTTACCTTGCGTCTTGTCCTGACTCGACCGTTCTTTAACCTCCTGAAAAATAAACTAGAGTTAATTTCTATTTACTTAAGAACCTTTTTC
Organism: Viscum album; assembly: GCA_963277665.1. Classification (NCBI taxonomy): domain Eukaryota; kingdom Viridiplantae; phylum Streptophyta; class Magnoliopsida; order Santalales; family Viscaceae; genus Viscum; species Viscum album. The sequence continues at coordinate 64,921,961 of OY728127.1, read as the reverse complement.
ATGTTCATTATTCCTTTTATATCCCCTACTACCATGTTATGAACATTATGTAATTTTTAAAGTTTATAACGGTCATTTTGTCGATCTTAGGTACTTGAGTCAAAAATAAAATTCATATAATTACGAGTTGTTCATGTAGTGATATATCCATTATATACACAATTATATTCATGATTTAGATATGATATATTTCATATATATCCATTATATACATGAATCTATAATATTCCATAACGTTTAGAGGTAAGAAATGAAATGCACCATTCATGGAGATGGTAAGCCGTACGTACGCATGAATGCTACTTTCATTTCTATTTCGTATTTAATGAAATAATAATGATATAAAGGTATATTATAATTCCAGTATAACATCATATATAATATCATTTACTCCATCCTTTATACATCCCACATATGGTATTAACGATTCAAATCACTTTGAGGGGGCGGTAGTCCGCACTTCCTAAAATGAAATTATCGTGTTTTACCCATAATGGAAATCATAAAGGTATGCCATAAATGAAAAATACAGAAGCTTAAGTAAAACATAAACATATTATATATCATATATAAATATAGTTACATCTTAATGGACACCTTTGAAGGTGTTATATGAGTGTTGAACAATCATCGTTTCGTGAGGCAGAAATTCTCCATCCACAGAAACAGTATGTTCTTTAAACATTAGATGTAGGTGTGTGTAAGTGTAGCTCGAATACTTCTTATAACAACATCCTAGTATATTTAGGATACTGGTTTTTTTACAAAAGAAATTAATAGAAAGTTTTTAGGGGGTTGGAGAATAAAAATAAAACAAAACAACATTAGAGAAGACATTACCTTAAAATCGGGTAACTCTTTTTGATTTGAGCCAAAGGCTTCCTTGGGAAGAATTCTGCCCAAAGTGAGGCTTCTAGGAGTAAGTGAGGGATGTTGGAAGAGTATTTGGGCAGAGGTTGGCCGATCCAAATGGCTTGAAGTGTGAATGAGGTGGTATAGGTGGGGGCCTTTTATAAGAGGAGAGGAGGGGCACTTTTGGAAAGTAATGAAATGTTATTATATTATACAATGCTTTTCGGATTCTAAAGGTCCCACACTTGTATACTTCGAGGCTAAGGTGATAAGGGTTCTAAATCCACCCATCCAATAGTCTTTGGACAAGTGTAAGCCCTGGATTGTACATTATCTTTTCATTTTATTAAAATCGTTAAATAATGAGGTCATCGCTGCATCATAATGATGTCATAAATAATTTAATTTATTTAATGTCTAAAAATTATAAAAAAATACTATGATGTAGGAAATCTATTTAGATTTCCAATGACTATTTATAGTCAAAACTATGACTTGTATAACCCCATGTAAAATTGTTTTAGTAAAACATTTCATGTTTGTGTCATTTTTTACTTTAACATTAAATAAAAGGTATTTATGTCATTTTCCAACTAAAGTGTCTACATGGGGTCCCCAAGTTGACCCATGGATTGTCTTGGTCTGCCATGGCACATCCAAGAGGGTAGGACATGTGTCAAGCTCATCTCATATTATTAAAACATTATTTTTACCTTAAACTACACTAATTACCTCTAATCGCGATTAAGAACTTAAAAGTTACTATTCACCAAAAATTATTTTAATCTCATTGAACCACATTTTACTTCTTAATGAAAACCATCTATGTTGGATTTTTGAAAATCAAATCACAGAAGTGGTAATATTTCATTTAAACGAAAAATCAGTTATTTAACTACCACTTAGTGGTTTCACTATTCATCAAAAATTGATGTTTTTCAGAACAATGCCAAAATTTCACCCTAAGCTATAATTGATATTCCGAATTCAAAAATGTTATCTATTTTACAAAATTCCAAACATATAAGTTGCATTAATTAATTTTATAATTAATTCCCGTTGTCACAACAAACAATTTATATCAAAAGATTGGCAATTGTTTATGTCCAATTTCAATGTTAAATTAATTCTAATGACCACCATTGGATAAAATGGTAAAAATATATTCTAATTATACTTTAAAAGCACTAAATAGTATAATTTATCACTATGAATTATTTTGATTTAAAAAGTTGTTTTTTAGTATTTTTCACTATTCATAAAAAATTAGAAGTTCTCAAAAAAATACCAAAAATTCAACATAGGCTAATTTCGATATTCCGTATCCAAAAATGAAGTCCATTTTGAAATATAAAATTTATATAATTTTAAAAAGTGGTTATTACTATTCATAACGGCTACTTTGATTAGTCGCGGTGTTTTAGAACTCGAAGTTGCGTACAATGCAAGCTATTGCATTATTGAATGAGAAGCGTATCGTGGAGGCTCGGGGTGTTACATTCTACCCTCCTTCAATAAATTGCGTCCTCTCAATTTGAAATTTTTTCTTTGAAAATAAAAGGTTGAAAAGAGAAAATACCTTTGTGGAAAACCCACATCGGAAATAAGATTAATAAAATTTAGCCTTAATAAGAGGGAAAGGGAAATGAAAAAGTCACCACCCAATTATGATCTTGATTAGGAGAACATTGGTGGAAATTAGAGACATATAATTTTGAGGAAAAACATAAATATTTGTAGGGAGTGATTGAGGTCATCAATCACAATCAACTGTCAAATTGAGGGCCTCAAAGCATTCAATCTATGTTGATTTAAAATATCATCAGTTCAACAAGACATAACGTATTAGGATAACACATTTTTTGTTTTAATATCCCTTTACTAAAGTTTAAGAATTAATTTATTCATTGAATAAGAGATAGGTATATATATATTTATGCTTGACAATTAGAGTTTCAACCTTCAACTCATCTTTCACTCAAAAAGATAATAGAACTCAAAAATATTATACTTATCCTAATTGTATAAGGTTCCAAATGTTAACACATACCATTTAGATTAGTAAAATTATTTTGTAACAACCAGGGACTTCCTGTAGGCTAGTGGTAGGAAATAAAGGCATGTCGCACTATGGTTGTGGGTTCGATTCCTGCAGCTTTGTCCGACGCGATGGGTTATGCCCCACCCTGCAGGTTGTCCTTTTCCTAAAACTATAGTATTATAATATTCCAAAAATAATCTTCAGAAATGTTTTTACCTTAAACAATACTATCCAAAGATCAACTTAATCCATCCCAACCTTTATAGTTATCCAAAATACCTCTGTCCAAACTTTCTCTAAAAGGTCTCTTAATTCCAAAATCAATTTATCAGATTCCCCAAACAAAGTAAAGTTTCTCTTATTGTCACATACTAAAAATATAATTACATTCATCATATTAAAACCTTACTAAAATCAACAAGTACTGCAGTACAATCCTTATATATATATCACATTATTCTAATAACCAGAATATAATCCATGAGTCCAACAGCACCAATACATTAGTTATTCTGCTTCAACTGTAGTAACATCATAAGATTGTCCTTGTTCCCTTGGCCTTTTCTGAGGTAAGTTTCCCTGACGCTTAGGACATTCATTTGCATAATGCCCCATTTCCCTACAATTGTAGCATTAAACATTGATAGCCTCTTTCTTTCCCTTGCAATCACGCGCTTGGTGACCTTTTTCTCCACATTTATAACAAACTCCCATTCCTTTTAGGCGAGTACCAGGGTGATTCTTCCCACAATTATCACATAATGGAAAATCCTTCTTTCCCTTTTTCCCTTTATCTATCTCTTGTTCCACCGTTATCTTCTTCTCTTGCTTTAATTTGTTGTCATAAGACTTAGAGAATTCCTTTTCTGTCTTGATAGTACATGAGACAATATCTTAGTATGTTGAGAAAGATTGTGATACTAAAGCTCTATGGAGAAATGGTTTTAACCCATCAAAGAAATGATCAATATTACCTCTTGGGTTACGTATATAATCTGCAGCATACCTCGTCAACCTTGTAAAGTTGGCCTCATACTTTGCGACATTCTCATCCTCCTTTTGTCTCAGACTCAGAAATTGCCTTTCCATATCTACTCGATGGTCATGAGGAAAGTATTTTTCTAAGAAAAGCTCTTTGAACTCCCTCCATTCCATATTCGATACGTCATCATCTTCCTTTGTATTTTGAATCAATGACCACCATTGATCGGCATCTCCAGTGAGGCGGTAAACTGCCATGATAACCTTCTCCCTTTCGCTACTCCCCAAGGCATGGAATATTTTCTCTAATGAGTTTATCCATTGCTCAGCTACTAACAGATTTGTACCCCCATTAAATGTTGGTGGTTGTTTCCTCATGAAGCGGTCTAACATTGATCCTCCACGTTGCGGATCAGGGTGCTCCATATGAGTAAGGTTATTATTCATAACCTGAGTGAGTTATCCCAGTATGGTAATAAGTTGATCAGCACCAGTTGTATCTCCAGATCCACAATAATTATCTTGAGAAGGAGGGCAATCCCTACATGGAGTGCGTGCATTGATACGGTTTCCATTCCTTCCACTAGGTTCCATTTCTAAATAATGGCATAAACTAGATTAGTTTATGAATCAAAATACATAATTCCATACTTATAAAATACTTAACATAAATTGAACTATTTATGGATGTAATCCATAAAAATGTTTTCTTTAAGGAAGTATATACTCATAACCCTTCATAGTGGTTTGTAAATAAAATGAGAATTATCCTAATCATATCCCCTGGGAGAGTCGTAACCAAGAGTGCAGCAAGGCCCGTTGTCGTGCACCAGTTCTCGTTCGAGTCTATCTCAAAGTGGTGTTTTCGGGTTTTACCCCTAGGTACATCTGTGCTAGAGCCGCCTCTACCTGCTTGTATCTAGACAGAGATGTATTGCTCGTAAAACTCACAAAATCTCTACAATAACAAAATTCTAGGAAGTTCTTCTATACTAATCCTCAAAGTCTATCTTTGGGCTATGTGCTCTAATCAGAGTTTATCTAAATCTAGCTTCCAAGGTTAGTGCTAAACTGTCTCTGATACCAACTGTAACGACCCGACCCCAGCTACCCAGAGTCGGTGCATTACTTCGTAACATTGGCATGATCACAAAAGATCAAGTCTCGAAAGACCGATTAGTTTAGTAGCCTTGGAAACACTAGATACATTCATAAGTCTTACATTACATCATAAAGTGAAAAACTGGTAACAAAGTCTTCATATTCCACACTCATATCCTCTTCTGACTATCCATGTAGGTCATTCATAAGATACTTCTTCACATCCTGGAAAATATTAAAACATTGAAAGGGGTGAGCTCAGATGCTCAGTAAGGATAACAATATAGCAGAATCTTTCATAAATAAACATCAACATTTAAGGCAATGTATACCTAAAACAAAAGCCTTTTAAACATGAACTTCAACATAATATGGAAAAAGTAAAATGAGATAATGCCATTTAGTTATTCACATGGATATTCTACTGGTCGAATAATCACATGCAATATCAATAACCACTTTCATAATGATGGAATGCATAATGCCAGACATTCTGAAACATTTTTTCAAGGCCTCGGCCAAGACGTCTAAAATGATTAAGGCCTCGGCCAAAATCACAAATCAAATTGGGAAAGGGCCTCGGCCAATTCCACGTCTAGTTGTCTCATGAGACCTACCGATATAATTTTTTTAGAGGATAATTACGTTTAAAATTGTTCAAATATACACCAGTGTTTTTCTGAAAACATTATGCAAGCTTCTGAAAACAAAATAACTAATTCTGAGACTGCTCGACTAATTACAGGCCATGATGGGTCCACGCCCAATCCCTTCCTGTCTACCACACTCGAGAGTCGGGTTTTCTGAAAACATTTTTAAGCTTGCGTTAAATACGTATACATTTGCACTGGATTTTCATATATTTAAGAGACATATCTCTTTTTTCAAATCATTTAAAAATCACATAATTATAAAAGAAAACCTTTTGAATAAACATAAAAGTCAAAGGGTTTTATACACCGTATAAAAGAAAGTTGTGCATAAAACAAAATATGCCTCAATGAAAGGAGATTGAGACGAAGTCCTTACCAATATCATTTTTTTAAATAAAATAGATCTATTATGTGTATTCACTATATGTACACATAAAGAAAGTAAAAATACAATATAGGACATAATAATATCATGACATAATTTGAAAGTAGGATATTAACCCCAAGATTGGAAATTGGGTTAAGAAATTCCCTTACAAAGATCATTTTTTTTAAATAAAATAGATCTGTTATATGTATTTAATATAATTACACATAAAGAAATTACAAATACAAGATATGACATAATAATATCATGACATAATTTGAAAGTAGGAGATTAACCCAAAGAATGGAAATTGGGTTAAGAAATTCCCTTACAAAGATCATTTTTTTTAAATAAAATAGATCTGTTATGTGTATTTAATATAATTACACATAAAGAAATTACAAATACAAGATATGACATAATAATATCATGACATAATTTGAAAGTAGGAAATTAACCCAAAGAATAGAAATTGGATTAAGAAGTTCCCTTACCTTGCGTCTTGTCCTGACTCGACCGTTCTTTAACCTCCTGAATAATAAACTAGAGTTAATTTCTATTTACTTAAGAACCTTTTTCATGTTAATTATTCCTTTTATATCCCCTACTACCATGTTATGAACATTATGTAATTATTAAAGTTTATAACGGTCATTTTGTCGATCTTAGGTACTTGAGTCAAAAATAAAATTCTTATAATTACGAGTTGTTCATGTGGTGATATATCCATTATATCCACAATTATATTCATGATTTATATATCATATATCTCATATATATCCAGTATATACATGCATCTATAATATTCCATAACGTTTAGAGGTAAGAAATGAAATGCACCATTCATGGAGACGGTAAGCCGTACGTACGCATGAATGCTACTTTCATTTCTATTTCGTATTTAATGAAATAATAATGATATAAAGGTATATTATAATTCCAGTATAACATCATATATAATATCATTTACTCCATCCTTTATACATCCCACATATGGTATTAACGATTCAAATCACTTTGAGGGGGTGGTAGTCCGCACTTCCTAAAATGAAATTATCGCGTTTTACCCATAATGGAAATCATAAAGGTATGCCATAAATGAAAATTACAGAAGCTTAAGTAAAACATAAACATATTATATATCATATATAAATATAGTGACATATTAATGGCCACCTTTGAAGGTGTTATATGAGTGTTGAACAATCATCGTTTCGTGAGGCAGAAATTCGCCATCCACAGAAACAGTATGTTCTTTAACCATTAGATGTAGGTGTGTGTAAGTGTAGCTCGTATCCTTCTTATAACAACATCCTAGTATATTTAGGATACTGGTGTTGTTACAAAAGAAATTAATAGAAAGTGTTTAGGGGGTTGGAAAAGAAAAATAAAACAAAACAACATTAGAGAAGACATTACCTTAAAATCGGGTAACTCTTTTTGATTTGAGCCAAAGGCTTCCTTGGGAAGAATTCTGCCTAAAGTGAGGCTTCTAGAAGTAATTTAGGGATGTTGGGAGAGTATTTGGGCAGAGGTTGGTCGAGCCAAATGGCTTGAAAAGGTGAATGAGGTGGTAGAGGTGGGGGCCTTTTATAAGAGGAGAGGAGGGGCACTTTTGGAAAGTAATGAAATGTTATTCTATTATACAATGCTTTTCGGATTCTAAAGGTCCCACAGTTGTATACTTCGAGTCTAAGGTGATAAGGGTTCGAAATCCACCCATCCAATAGTCTTTGGACAAGTGTAAGCCTTGGATTGTACATTATCTTTTCATTTTATTAAAATCGTTAAATAATGAGGTCATCGCTGCATCATAATGATGTCATAAATAATTTAATTTATTTAATGTCTAAAAATTATAAAAAAAAATACTATGATGTAGGAACTCTTTTTAGCTTTCAAATGACTATTTATAGTCAAAACTATGACTTGTATAACCCCATGTAAAATTGTTTTATTAAAACATTTCATGTTTGTGTCATTTTTTACTTTATCATTAAATAAAAGGTATTTATGTCATTTTCCAACTAAAGTGGATCCATGGGGTCCCCAAGTTGACCCATGGATTTTCTTGGTCGGCCATGGCACATCCAAGAGGGTAGGACATGTTTCAAGCTCATCTCATATTATTAAAACATTATTTTTACCTTAAACTACACTAATTACCTCTAATCGCGATTAAGAACTTAAAAGTTACTATTCACCAAAAATTATTTTAATCTCATTGAACCACATTTTACTTCTTAATGACAACCATCTATGTCAGATTTTTGAAAATCAAATCACATAAGTGGTAATATTTCATTTAAACAAAAAATCAATTATTTAACTACCACTTAGTGGTTTCACTATTCATCAAAAATTGAAGTTTTTCAGAACAATGCCAAAATTTCACCCTAAGATATAATTGATATTCTGAATTCAAAAATGTTGTCTATTTTAAAAAATTCCAAACATATAAGTTGCATCAATTAATTTTATAATTAATTCCCGCTGTCACAACAAACAATTTATATCAAAAGATTGGCAATTGTTTATGTCCAATTTCAATGTTAAATTAATTATAATGACCACCATTGGATAAAATGGTAAAAATATATTCTAATTATAATTTAAAAGCACTAAATAGTATAATTTATCACTATAAATTATTTTTATTAAAAAAGTTGTTTTTAAGTATTTTTCACTATTCATAAAAAACTAGAAGTTCTCAGAAAAATACCAAAAATTCAACATAGGATAATTTCGATATTCCATTTCCAAAAATGAAGTCCATTTTGAAATATAAAATTTCTATAATTTTAAAAAGTTGTTATTACTATTCATAACAGCTACTTTGATTAGTCGCGGTGTTTTAGAACTCGAAGTTGCGTACAATGCAAGCTACTGCATTATTGAATGAGAAGCGTATCGTGGAGGCTCGAGGTGTTACACACGGTATCTCTCGAAATACTTTGATTCTTCAACCACTGTCATTTTCGCACCTCCTCTAGGTCGTCATAAGGTTTGACATCCAATTTCAGATCGTTTTTCTAATAAATAGAGGCATAACATTCATTCATTCACATTCTACAAAGAACGGAAAGAACATAGTGAAGAAAAGAAAAATTGAACAACCCAAGGAATGAACCTCGGTCATTGTTAATTTCTAGCCTTGATCCATTCTATAATAATAATCAAGATAATAAAGAAATAATAATCATAATCATCCTCAAACAATACCCATAATAAAAACCCTCCTATAAGAACGATTGAACCTCGATTCAACCTATTTGTGGGTTGATCCACACTCATTGTTAAATCCAAGATTAGGGAAAAGTAGGAATTGAATCAACATGCCCTACCTTGAGTTTGAATCAATCATTGAGAAAAAATGATTGTGTTGTCTTCATCAACAAGATCCTTCAACTCTGTTGGCACAACGATCCACGATCCATTCGATCTATCATCATCGTTTTTAGAGAGGTTTCTACAAGGCTCTCTTATCCAACAATTTCATAGAATTCCAAGGTTATATGGATAACACTAGAATTTCTGCATAACATCCTACTTAAAGGATTTTAGTCATTGCGTCAATGCTACAGATAAATAAAATAAAATGTTAATTTATTTTATTCTTTAAATGTCCAAAAACAAACTTTCATAGCTGATGTGCACCAGCTGATGTTATACCTCTCCCAAGGTAATGTCGCTATTCTGAATGCAAAGGTACCCTCAGATATTTTTATTTGGGCACCCGTTTAGAAATTATTCCACTATTTCAGAAAAATTTCTCATGTGTTCTATTTAATATATTTCAAACATTTATTATGGGCACATATGGCCTTATAACCACACATCATCTCAGCGCCTGGTCTTGAATTAATTCTATGTAATATTTAAAAATAATACACAGAAAAATCTGGGACAATACGTCTCATCCCAACATGTTGGATTTCTACACCTTTTACCATAGATATCTTCAAACGATGACATTTGAATACTTGATTGGAAACTATTTTCATAATAGAATTCAAAAAGTGGAAGATGTTGGTCCCAACTCCCTTGAAAATCAAGTGATCTATCCCATAACATATCTTCCCAAGTTTGGATATTACTCTGAGACTGTCCATTATTTTGAATATGATAGGTTGTGCTTAGGTTTTATTATTTATTCATAGACTTTTGAAGGCTGGTGAAAAAATACATAGTTATGTTATCCCACTTTCATATATGTATGAGTGGTGGTTTTAATAAACATTTAGGACATTTTCACTTCACCTTCACTTATTAACATACCAAACATCATTTAGTGTAATTGAAAATCTCATTTTTCATATTTTCCCACCAAAAATGATCTTGAAGGTACTTATACATATTATTTCTTTCAGGATATACATATAATGTAAAGTTATGGGCTTCATCCATCATATCCTTCTTTTTCTCTAAAATAGATGGAATACATAGCCTTTTACCAAATTTTAGTACACCTTAGTGATCATTATTGAATTCAGGAAACTTCCCATTTTTCATAGCCTCTGTATTATTTTGCAACAATTGATCATCTCTTTGAGATTTCTTGATCTTATCTAGTAATGATGGTTGAGAAATAATTTGGTATAGGATTGATAATTTTCTATCCCTTATGATTTCCATGTCCAACCTTACTAAGTCCTTGATCAAAGGATCCCCTTCAATCCTCATCATTGCAAGAGCATCATGATATTTCCTACTCAATTCATCAAAAACTTTGTTTTATATTTCGGTTGATAATGAATTGAATAATCATAGTATTTAAGAAGATCCAACCATCTCCTTTGTCTCATGTTTAGTTCCTTCTATGTAAATATAGACTTCAAAATTTGGTGGTCTGTGTATATATCACTCTTTTCCCAATAAAGATTGTGTCTACATATCTTCAGAGATAAAATTAATACAGCTAACTCTATGTTAGGAGTAGGATAAATTTGTTCATTAGCTTTAACAATCATGATACATAGGCAACCACATTATTATTTTTTATGAGGACACATCCAAGACCTTTCAAATATGCATCACTATAGATAACAAAGGCTTACCTAGTAGAGGGTAGAGTTATCATGGGTGCACTAACCAATATCATATTCAATTCATGGAAAATTTCTTCACACGCATTTGTCTAGATAAACTTAACTCCCTTTTGATTTAAATTTGTTAGTGGATTATAAATACATGAAAAATTTTGCACAAACATTATATAGTACACTTCTAGACCAAGGAAACTATGAATATCAGTTATAATAGTAGGATGTGTCCACTCCTCCATGGCCTTTATCTTGGAAGGATCAATAGATATTCCTTCACTAGTCACGATGTGCCCCAATAATGCAACAGTATATTACTAGAACTCAGATTTACTAAATTTTCCAAATAGATACTCCCTATTCATAGTTTTTAATATAACCCATAGATAATCCTCATGTTCCTCACAACTTTTGGAATATATCAGAATATCATCAATAACTACCACCAAAAAATTATAAAGGTATTATTTAAAGACTCTATTTATCAAATCCATAAATATAGAAGGATCATTGGTTAATAAAAATGGCATAAAAACTCATATTTCCCATATATTTTTTAAAAGGAAGCTATTGGGATATATTCTTTCTTAACCCTCAACTGATGATACCCTGATTGGAGGAAAATCTTGGAGAATAATTGAGCCCCTCAAAGTTTTTTGAATAAATCATCGATCCTTGGGATAGGGTATTTTTCTTTACTTTGATACCATTAATCTCTTTAAAGTCAGTTCATATCTTCATCAATCTATCTTTATTTTTAAAAATTAGAGTAGATGATACCCAAGGAGACACACTTGGTCGACTAAAATCCTTCTCCAAAAGATCTTGAATTTGTTTCTTTAATTCATATAAATCCACATATTCCATTATATATGGGGTATTTGATATTGGATTAGATCCAGAAATGAGTTCAATTGAGAACTCTACCTCTCTTTCTAGGGTATTTCTAGGTAACACTTCAGGAAATACATTAATTTATTCCCAAAAAATGGGTACATATCCAATATTTATACTTTATCTATCGTTTCCCTCTTCACAAAACATTTCCATAAAGTATACATGATGTGTTTCTTGGAAAGATTCAGGTTGGGATATCTCTCCTTTTAATATAACTACTATTATTACCTTAAATATAATATAAATATCCTTACTTCTATAGTTGATCTTGGAATTATAATTTGACAACCAATCCATCCCAAGTATGATTTAAAATTACACAATTGGAAGAACCACCAGGTTCATAGAGAGATTTCACTCACCAATGTTAATAGGGGAATCCCTATATACCTTTGATGCTTGAATAGTTAATCTAGGGGTTTTAAATGACAAATCTACCACTAATAGTTCAAGGCTTTACTTGATGTTCATTTCATACTTGAATGAAATAAAAGAATGTGTAGAACCAGAATAAAACAATGTACTTTATAACTTTGAGTTTATGATGAAAGTACCTACTACAACATCATTTAGAGCCTCTACTTCATCCATATTGATTTTGAATGCACGACCTTGCTCTATTAGCCTATTATGAGGTTTATGGTTATTACTCTCCATTATCTTCTGATTTAGACTTTCATTTTCAAAGTGATCAAGTTGTGCACACCTTAATGATTGAACTTTAGGTTATTCTTTCACCATCTTTCCTTTTTTTTCATTGAGATGTTGAGGCTTCACCTCACTAAAAAAATATGAGCTATATGTCCATATCTTCTACACTTGTTTCCATTTTCACTCCTAATAAAGCAGAATCCCTAAATTTCTCTTCACATATTTGTTGCACATGGGAATTTTCTATTTCTTTCCACCACCTCAATGATCAAATTTATTCCTTTAGATAAACTTCATTTCTCTATGATTTTCCTTCAGTTTATGTGACCATTTTTTATCTCTACACTCCATTTCAACCTTCAAATCACTCTCTGCTATTTTTTTGTAGTTTTCATGGTCTTGATTTTATATATTCCCCTACATATGGAATATAAACCCACCAAATAATCTATCAAAATTTACCTTGGGATCTATAAAATATCTTGAGGTGTATTTATAAATTCTTGTAAATTTCATTTCATATCTCCCCTCCAATTCATTTTCCTTCTACTTCAACTCTAATAATTATTTATCCATTTTTTCTCATAAAATAGGGGAAATATTTATTAAAAAATATTCTCCTGAACTCTTCCCACTCCATATCATCAATCTCCTCTCTTGGATTTGTGTTCTTAATCAGTGTTTGTCACTGATCATGCTCTCCTTCTATGTGGTATACTACCCGGGTGAATTTCTCTAGCTCTTAATAATGGAGTACAAAAAATATATTTTCTATAGAGGTAATCCATTGTTTGGAAATTAATCAACAAATTGATCCACTAAAGGAAGTTGGTAATTGACACATGAAGGAATCAACGGTAAGTTGTTCCCTTCAAGGTGAATCTGGTCACTAAACATGATTCAAGTTATTATTCATAACCCAAGATAGTTGATTCATAATCATCATGAAATTTTCCATTCCATCTCCCATCGTGTTAGGAAGTTCATCGGTGCATGATCCATTGCACTCATCATTTATGTAGTTCCTCAAATTTTCCAAAATTTTTATATAAGAATAAAACCCTAATAAGAAACATGTTAATTTTAGTAATATTTTAATTATAAAGGGAGTTTAATTCCTAAAACAACATGCTTAAATATTTTATTCTTTTAATATCCTCTAATAATAATTACATTTTTATATATACTTCATAATGGTTCATAAAAATTATGTGACTAACCAAACATATCCCCATGTAGTTTAGACTAGGTGTGAACATGCACTAGGTGATGATCGAGTCAAATCATGATGAACAACTGTGTCAGAGCCACATCCATTTTTAGTATCTGGATAAGGATTTCATTGCTTAGAAACCACTCGCTTAAACTTCACCAAAATTTTGATAAGTTTTATTATATTTAAACTTATTCAAATGATATCTACTAATATTTTTCTAGTCCTATTTTCCAAAAATAACCAAAATGTATCTTTGATTCCAACTATAGAATCCCACCTTTTTAATACATTACTTTTAACATAATTCCTTAAAAAATATTACATTAATAACATCAAAATATATTTTTAGGTTCAGTGTATTGGAAACTAGGTACATAATACAATAATTGCATAAGTAAAACATAAACATTATTTAATAATTTTGAAAGAGTCCTCTTTTAATCCTTCCAAGGTTACCACACTGCAAATAGTTTCCAAGGGAAATACATCAATAGAAAAGGGTGATCATAAATACCAGTAAGGGATAAACAAATGAAATGAAACATGAATGATCATAATGGATAATACATGAGGTATAACATGAGAGAATAATCATAAGTGCGTGATAAATAACATAGAAATGTGGCTACAAAATAAAATTGATACGTTCATAATTATATCACCAAGGTTTATCACCTAGGTATCATAAATCATAATTGCTAAGTTTATTCACCAGGGTATCATAATACATGTCATCTATAGAGATTAATTATTTACCCAATGAATTATATCTATATTAGGGTGCACCCTTAATATGTATTAATTCATGATATCCACATTTATCAAAATAAATCATTTCATCAATAACCCATGGAGAATAAAGAATGGGTTTCATTTAAAATTATTGTGTACATATGATCTTAAAGACTTAAACATTACATCATTTTTGACCCATGGAAAGGGAATGTTGGTTTAATACATGTAAATCCACAAATAAATAAATTTTATGTACATTTAGGTGAATAATCGTGGATAAGAAAATGGTTTGGGTATTCATAGTATAATAATTTTTCATGTGAAAGAGTGAAATTCAATAAATGAATTTGGAAGCATGAAGGTATAAAATGTGGATTAAGGAAATGGAATATTGGGAGAGGATAAAGGTATAAAATTTGTAAAAAAAATATTTAGGAAGTAATGGGATAATAAAAAAGGTATGAAAAATATTTCAATCCATCATTTATAACACTTTACACAAAATGGGTACTTGAACAGAAAAGATGAAGTGGAGAATTCTCATACCTTGATGATTTGCTTCCTAAAACTTGAGGATAGTGCCTTGAGGACTTAAGGACACATTGGAGGGGATATTTGGGAGGTAAAATAAGAAGAAATTTGTGGCTTATGGATTTTAGTATATAAGAATGTGGTATGGGTGGGTGTTTATAGTAAAAGAGGTGGGATTGTTTAATAATTTCCAAATTAGGTCTTGGAATTTTTGGTGGTGGAAAATGAACAACCATTGGCTAACCCATGATTTTTGCTCATGGTTTTAGACATTTGAGTAATGTTTTATAATATTTTAATGTATTATAACCAAGATAATTTTTTATTATTATTACTTTGGATATGTAAAAGTAAAGTTTCTACAAAATATAGTTTTTAAAATCCTAATTTCCATTTTAGACTTTGGAAAGTCATTTATAGGTTTGGAAATTGATTTAAATACATTAAAATACATAATATTAATAAAATAAATTTTTTGTGTTCATGAATGATGTTTAATTTAATTATTAAATCGTTATTACATATATATGAAGTCATAAAGCATACCAAAAACTCAAAATTGTATTTTTACTATTCACTAAGAAAATAAAGTATTTTAGAACATTATAAAAATTTCACCCTAACCTAATATTAACATGATAATTTCAAATATAATTTTTAATTTATAAAAATAATTCTCTAAGTATGATAATTTTAACATTTAAATAATAAATCCATATTTATTTAAAAATAACAATATTTACATCATATTCAACTTTCTGAAATTTATGAAAAAATTCCTAGAACATTATAAAATTATATTATCATTTATATTTAAATAAATATTGTTTTATAAGATTGTTTCATGAAAATAAATTTTATTTAGAATAATTTATTACATAAAATGATAATGAAAATTGGGTTGAAGAAATGAAAACTTCATTTATATAATGAAAATTACACTTTTATTGTACTAAGTTCAAGATACATAGACTCTTATTACATCAGCATATTCCCTAAGGGTAAGGTGTGTGATGGTGGTATTTTCATGGGGAGGCTCAGTTAACATTGATCTAGTGATGATCTTTGAAAAACCTGACTCAGTTACCCACTCAAACTGGTACCCGACCTGAATTTCTCATACCTGAAGGGTGTTCCTAATCCCCACGATCTGGCGAATAGCACCCAGGAATAAAAAAACTACCAGAGAGAATGATTTTTAAAAATAAAAAATCAACAACATGGAATTTATATATATATATATATATATATATATATAATAGAGATAAATAGTGTAAGAGATAAACATATGCCATAACTGAAAGAATAAATTGGAACAATACAACTTAAAAATTATCAGAACATCCCACATTACAATTCCAACATCAAAGGACAAATAAAATAGAAAACTGACTACTACATGTGATAGTGTGGGAAACACTCTCCATCTCACCACCAACTACCTAGAATTTGCTGACATAACCCATGTCGCCTCACTGTGGAACCTTTCCTTCCTTTCATAAAAATACATACAAAAGTCTACACACCGTCAAAGGGGTGGGCAGGGTGTGAGATAATAGGATCAATAGGATCCCACCCAAGTGTTTTATAACAAGTATCTATAGAATAATCTCAACATAATCAACATTAAAGATAATAAGGCATGATAAATAGGTAAATAGTTTTTATATCAAAATCATGGAAAACATTTAATTTCCCCTTTTTCCACATTCCCAAAATAATCCAGGTAAATAGTTTTGAAACATTGATATACATCAAAGTAGTCTAGTCAATCAAAGCATGCATCACACATCCTATAAAATCCATGGAAATAAAAGCTAAAATAATACAATCCAAGAGCATAGGTAACATCACACTAAGGATCACTACAGGTCAGGCTAGCTAGGACACTCATACTAAGACATAGACAATAGAACGTATCAAGCTTTTAGACATATTCATTGAATTTAGAGAGCATAGGAACACCCTAGAAAGTGAACCTCCTAACAGTGTCTACCAAGTTCCTAGAAAAACATGACTAAGGGGTAGAGGAACACCCCATGAGTGAACCCCCCAATAGTTTCAATGAATGAGGCTTATTACTTCAATTTCCACCTAAGTACAAAAGGCTTACCATATTCTTTATTTTTTAAACCATTTCATCAAAACCATGATTTGAAAAAATTTCATAAATCCATTTCACAATTCTTTGAAAATAACTTTTCTTTCACTAAAATAAATGGAAACCATATTTTATTTAAAAAAAAAAATCCACGCACATGCAAATAAATCAATCAATAATTCCATTTCATTTATAATCCAACAAAGGATAGAGATGGAACCACCTACCTAAAACTTAGGTTACACATGCCCACAATGGGATCCAGCAACAAGGAATAATGAAAAGACAATAACGGAGGTTCTATAATAAATCCTAAAATATCATAATCAATTCAAAAAGAAAAGCGATTGGAGGAGAGGATAAAACACAACATACCTCGAAGAAACTTGCAAGTCACACCACAACCAACACAATGGTTAGCCTCCATAGGAATATCACATAGAGGATCTAGAAAAGATCAAGAATATTATGATCATATATCTAAAAATAAAATAACACCACACAATGGTGCTACCTAATCAACATCAATGAAGAAGCAGAAGGATTACTCACTCAGAGAAACGCACTACAACTGTAACAGAGATCAATCACAGAACAAAGTGATTCAGAAGTAGTGGATGTCTCCAAAATTGTCTGGGAGAGCTCTTAGTTCAAGAAGAAAGAGGTTGTGGCCGAATTAAATAATAAATTATTCATAAAGTTCCCTAAAAACACAATAAATGATAATTACACTGCATGTAAACCCTTTTCACATCATATAATCCATGAAACCCAAAAATAATGAAAAACACATCACCTTAGATTAAAAATATGAATTTTTACAATTTCATTATTTGTAATATTTTCATAGTATGTAACCCTTTCACACCTTGTACCAATTCACGACATATAACTAGAAACCAATTACATGATGTGAATACTTTACACGGTATATAAATTTTTTACGATGTGTAATCATTACACAGCATGTATTTCTCCTATAGACAGTGAAAAGTCTA
Source organism: Viscum album (assembly GCA_963277665.1). Classification (NCBI taxonomy): domain Eukaryota; kingdom Viridiplantae; phylum Streptophyta; class Magnoliopsida; order Santalales; family Viscaceae; genus Viscum; species Viscum album. The sequence goes on along the minus strand of OY728127.1, from coordinate 64,903,795 downwards.
GATTATTCTCGAAATATCAAACCAAAACTATTGTTCTCAAAACTCAATTAGAACCCCACAAAGGCTTTAACACATTTATACTTCAACTAAATTAATTCAAAAAAAGCATACATCCCCAGAATTTAGTTCATTTTCCCCCAAAAATAATATTCATCCTCAAGAGTCCCAACACACACCCACACAAAGAGGTAAATGAAAAGAGAGAAGATAAATACCTAAAAGTATGTAATAGGATGTTAAAAAATCCCAACCATAAGAATTTACATAACTAATATGTCATGTGGAAGAATGATGTCTAGAAAAGAGGTGTGTCCACTGCTCCTTTATCAATGACTCGTGCTTCCAAGTCTTATAAGAATCTAATTCATGCCTACATAACACTCTGACCAATGGAATAAAATTATAACACAATGATTTCACTTGAGTTGAATGATCTCCATTGGCTACTCCATAATAAAAATTTCTAGCTCTAACTCAATCTATTCCCAACTCAGAAAGTGAGAGGGATTAGAATGGTATTTCCTGAGCTGTGATGCGTGGAAAACATCATGAATACCCATCAATTGAACTAGTAATGAAAACTGATAAGTAAAATTTCCAACCCAATCAATGACATCAAACAGTCCAAAATATCTTAGAGCTAACTTTCCTTACTTTCCAAGCTGACGGTCACCCAACCGGGGAGAAAAATTCAAGTAAGATCGATCACTGATGGAAAAGTCCAAAGGATGATGTCGCTGATCCATATACTATTTATGTCAACTCTGAGCTATAATCATATGCCTACATATATCTTGAATCCTTAATGAAGTCTCTTGAATGAGACTCAGTCCCACTAAATAGGCCTCGACCACCTATGCCCAACATAAAGGTGATATGCACGAGCGACCATGAAAAATCCTCAAAGAGATTCATTTTTATCTATGACTGATAACTATTGTTATAAGAAAACTCAACTAGTATCATATGAATATCCCAATATCCACTAAAATCCAAGACATGGGCATGGAGCATATCCTCTAGGATCTAAATAGCATGATCCTTCTGGCCATCTATCTGTGGATGATAAGTTATACTCAACCTGACCTAAGTCCCCATTGACTCCTAGAGACTCCTACAAAACCAATAAGTAAACCTAGGTTCCTGGTCTGAAAAAATGATAGATGGAACCCCATGTAACCTCATGATCTCCTGAACATACATCTTACCCAGATCTTCAACTTATGTGGTGTCCCTGATCAGAATGAAGTGAGCTAACATTTTCAACCGATCAATCACCACCCAGATAGAATTCCTCCCTTGAGGATTCCATGGTAATCCAACAAAAAATTAATGGACACCTCATCCCATTTCCAAATCACCACCATAATATGTTGTAGAAAACTATAGGGTTTCATATACTCTACATTTATCTATTAGCATGTGTAATAGCGGGACACATAATCTGCAATTTCACACTTTATACCCAGCCACCAAAATCATTGTCTCATGTCATAATACATCATTTTAGTCCTCAGATAAACGGAGCATGCAGAACTATGAAAATCAAACAAAACTAGGATACTCATTGATGTTGGGACAATAACCTTATCCCCAAAACAAATATTACCATCTGAAGAGAGAGACCAACCATAAATGGTCTCCCCATCATATAGGGTTTCTCAAATTCCTCTAAAATCATTATCCTATTGCTGACCCTGTAGAATAGACTCGAGGGGCAGTGATGATAATTGAACTTTGGTTAGAACTATACCAGAAACATCCTCCTAATAATCAATCTGCAATTGAGTGAAAATCCTCATAAAGTTCCACTCTTCCTTCGATTCCAAAACACGTTATTATGGTACTCTTCTACTAAGATCATATGTAATGGCATTACCCTTCCTTGGGGTGTAGGCAATGTCAAGGTAAAACATTTAAAGGCATTACACCCACCACCTATGTTTGATATTCAAATATTTGTGAGAAAATATATAACTCAGACATTTATGGTTAGAAAAGGTTGTGAACCTCTCCCTAAAAATTTAGTGCCTCTAGCACTTGAGTTCATACATCACTGTGGAAAGATATAAATCATGAGTGGGGTAATTATTCCCATTAATTCAATTCAAAAGAGAGTTTTAATCCACCATATGATGATATTGCATAAGAATATAACCCAAAATAGAACTAAAAGAATATTATAAAACCACATACCCCTTACCAATCTCAGGTAAGATCATAATAGGATCTGATGTCAAATGTCATTTCACATCATCAAAAGAAGATTGACACTTTTCATCCCATATGAATTTCACCCCTTTCTTGGTAGGAGTAGTCAAATATGAAACCAACTTTGAGAAATACTTGACGAATCATCAATAATATTCATAAATACCAAGGAATCTCCTAATCTCAAAGACATTATGTGGTTCTTCCCATGAAAAGACATCATTCACCTTCCCAAGATCAACTAATAATCCATGCTCAAAAATCATGTGTCCTAAGAACTTCACTTCTTGGATCTAGAAATTTCATTTCGAATGCTTTCCATACAAATTGTGACTCCTCTAGATCTCAAAAACCAAACTCAAATGGTTATTGAGCTTGTGCTCAGATATCAAATAAACCAAAATATCACCCATCAATACTACCGCAAAAGTTTTAAGATACTAATGGAATATTTGATTCACCAAATCCATAAAAACTACATGAGATTTAGTCATACCAAATGACATCACAAGATATTCATAATGGTCATACCTACTTCTGAAAGACATCTTTGATATATTAGACTCTCAATCTCTGAGATGATGATAATCTGACTGAAGATCAATCTTAAAAAAACACTTTTCCTCCTTAAACTAATCAAACAAATAATCCACATGAGGAAAAGGATACTAATTCTTAATCATTACCTGGTTCAAATTTCACTACAAGAAAAATGATTTAAACAAACAGAAATTTATTAATAGATAATATATTTGTTGGTAAAAATGGGTAATTCCAACATATATTAACTTTTATTAGTATTAATTTTAAGTACCAACACTTTTTCTTACCAACACATATATATGTCGATATTGATCATTCAATACCAACACATATTTTACCAACGGTTAAATCTATTGGTTTATCATATTAATACCATAAACTTTTTTACCAACACATGTGTTTGTTAAAAATAATAATATTTACCAAAAATAATTTACCATCAATAAAAAGATGTTATAACAATAAAAAAAATATTTTATCAATAACCAATTAATAAAAAATAATTGTTTATATATTATTATTTTTATGACCAAAGTAAATATCCATTTTTTGAGGTCTTATTAAAAATATCTCATTCACTCATTTTAATTTTTAATTTTCCCTAAATATAAATAGTATTTATATTTTTTAATGTTTTTCATTTAATAGACATTTAAATAATTTTTATAAAAAATATTTAAAATAATTATGATATTTGATATATTTATATATATGTTTGATAATCTCTATATACATGATAATTTAACTTTTATATTTAAATTTAACAAACATAATTAAATATAACCAAAATAATTTCAAAAAATTAATTATTTTAATTTAATAAATAAGAAACATAACAATCAATTAATGGATATTATTTTATTAATAATTTATATCCTCATATTGAAATTTTATTTTATATTATATAATAAAATTATTTTTTTATAAATTGTTTTTCCATTTATACATATATGTATTATATTTTTATTTTCAAAAAATGAATAATATTTTTTATTTTATTTATTTTATTTTATTTTTAAAAATCACCACCCATATCTGAAACCTAATTTTCCCCCACCCCACTACCGCATGATCTACCCCACCACCCTCTGACGTCGTGTCCTCCTCCACGACCCCCTACTTTTTATGTGACCACCACTTCCCTCAGCAACCCCCACTGCATCCTCCAACACTCTCATCTGATGCCACCCACCTCCTATAAGACCCCTACCACCTCTTCTGTGGCCCTTCACCTACACCACTAGCCCCCTTAACCATGAACCTCCACCCTCTTTCAATGATTTTCGTGTTTTCCTTATCATTCGTATCGGATGACCCCCAGCATCTCTATTAAACCCCTCCCGTCACCGACCTTCTTCACTCAACCCACGCCCTCCCCAACCTTCCCTGTTTGATCCCAAACATCCCCAACCTTCCCCATGTGACCTTTCCAGCCTTGTTTTTTTCCTATCCCTCTAGCCTAATTGATTGACAGTGATGTATTCCCTAATATTTATTCGGTTTAATCACCTCCCCTCCGACACGATTGAGTGTGAGGTGGAGAAAATTGAAAAGATAAAGTTATCCAAGAGATAAATCAAGGTCGTCCTGAGCTTATATCGAGGGATATCTCATCATGATAAAGATGAAAGTGAGGATGAGTAAGAATTGGGAGAGAGAGAAAAATCCTAAAGAAGTCCAGATATATGTGTTCTCGATATAAAACAAAGAAGATGAACTCGATTCATATATAGTCAAGTGGCGTTGACTGAACCAGAGGGAACTAGATCTATTAGTCATGGTAGATTTCTGAGTAAACTATATCAAACCAAGGATGTGTAGATTGAATCTATAAATAGCCTTATTGAGTATTAGAATCAAGATAGAGCTTGAGTGAGGTGATATTTATCAATGGATTCCAAAGTGTATATTTTAGTGGGAAGAAAATGACATCTCGAGCCAAAGTTGAAACTGGATTTTGGGTTTTTGATTTTCATGATGAGATCATGGTGAGATCCAAATTTATGAAGCTGTGACTGAAGAGTTTGAGAAATACCAAAGTAATCGAAATCAGGGATTCATGCTTGAAGATAATTTCAAATTCAATCGATAAGTAAATTACTGGATCATTCTACCTAATTGAGGAGATTACCCAAGTCATTAAAATCTAATGTTTCTTAAATGGGTTTTAGATGAATTTTTTAGAATATGAATGCTCACTAGATGTTCCTTATATAGGGTCATAGTTGGAAAGGTTTTTTTCATTCATAGTTCACTGGTTTGAGTATTTAGCATAGAGGAATGATAAATTGATTTGAGGTAGTGCTGGTGAAGTAATGTTGTTCAAACAGTTCTTGAGTTATGCTTGACAAAGGTGAGTTTAATATTTGGAGCCTATGGTCAAGGTTGGTTTTGATTCATTATTCATGATGATTAAGAAAGGGAACATGTCTTGAGAATTATTGGAAATTAATGCTCATGTTTAGGTGGTAGTTTTGTTGAATAGTTTTCATAAAGTAGTAGGGACATTGACTCAAATACAAGGAATTAGTTATTTTATGTGTCTATCACACAAAAACGGTGGTGTTGAGAGGCTATGAACTAGATGGAAAATAAAATATGTTCTCTAGAAATTCTAGAGGAAGATACTAAGGTGAGAGCATACAATAACTCACACATCCGGAGTGGAGCATCAGGAGCACTTCATGGAGAGATACATTTTATACTGAAGGATATGAAGATTGAAGAAATTAAAATATGTGTAGTGAAGGAATGTGATTTTAATTTCTTCAAAAAATTGATAATTGTATGAAATTTAAACAATGAATCTGTAGGTGCATTGAAGTTGGAAGCAAAAAACAGATCAGGAAAAACTTTTCTTGATATCAATGAATGTTAAGAGGTAACCACAATATTCATGTAATTTTAAATTCTATCAGTTTATTATGCAAAAATTTGAGTGTATACTTTCATTATTTCATTTACTCTTACTTCAATTCAGTCTCTTATTACGTAGCATGTTACTTAATCTCAAATTTTCCATGGCACCATCCTGAGGAATTCCTCATTCTCTATAATTTGTATTTCTTAAATTATTTACATGAAAACACTCCCTATTCACCAATATTAGCTGGTGACAACTATTTCATGTTTAAATGTTTTTTATTTTATATAGATATATTTTCTTTATATACATATCTTTGTTTCATTAAATATTTGTTTCACTCAATGTACCAATGTATGCATCACAAGTTTGTTCATTTTTCATTATCTTATGGTTTTTGTTTCCACTAGTTAGATAATCCTCTTATTATAGTCATTGGGTGGTATTTTTTACTGTGTATTTATTGGCATCTTCCATGACTAGTAATATTTTGCACTAATTTTATGTCTCAATAGTTTGTGAACAAAAAAGTATTTTAAGTTCCTAGATTATTTTTTGTTAGTTTGAGTTTAATTGACTCTATTTTTCTCACTCTACCCATAAATGATATTTTTTTGGTAAATAGATACTGATGGGTCTAAACCATTCAAAACATAATCATGGATTTTATGACTTCATCCATATTTCCAACATAGATTCACTCCTTAATGATCTAGTTTCTAGTAAGAGCAGGCATGCCCATTACCCAGCTCATGCCCACTGCCATTACCCGGGTATACCCATTGCCCAGTTTGTGCCTATTTCTCAATTCACACCCATTTCCTAGTTCATTCCCATTTCCCAGTTTGTGTCCATTGCCCAATTCATACCCATTTCCCAGTTCATACCCATTGTCCATTTCCTAATTCCCAGTTTAGACACATTTCCCAGGTATACCCATTTCCCATTTCCCATATCCCATTGCCCATTGATCATTTCACACCCATTGAGATTTCAATGGGGATGATGAAAAATTATCACTATGAAAATCATTGTTTATACTTCCATTTATTTATATTTTGGTTTCAATTCATGCAGATATTTTTCACTGATTTGTGGGTATTCTTTTTGGTTTTTTATATAAATATTAGAGCTAAATTTTGTGGTATAGAAGTGACATGAGTTTTCTCACTGGTACTGGAGTTGGATTGATTTGTTTCTTATGGATCTGGAGATGTATTTTTTTTTAGTATGCTCTTTGGTTGTGTGTGATGGAGATATTAGATATAGAGTCTATGGTATAGTAGTGACTTGAGGTTTATCATTGGAGATGAAGCTGGATATGGTTCCTAGGGCATGGATGGGTCATTGGGGATCACTGGTCCCTGGTGTTGGAGCTGGATTGCTATCATGGAGTGCTAGAGGTGACTCATTGGAGAGTCCATGGTGCTAAAGATGGCATGGAGTGCTAGATCTGACTCATTGGTTGGAGTTGTCCTGGGGTGATAGAGCCTAAATAATTGTCTGGTCTCTGGTGGTAGAGTTGACTTGCTGGAATGGAGCGTTAGAGCTGACTCGTTGGCTGGTCCATGGTGCTAGAGCTGGCTCACTGGCATGGCATCGATGGGGGGTGGATCCTATTTGGGGGATGCATTTTTGTATTAAATTTTATTATTAATATAATTCATTTTTTTAACATGTGTGAAAAATCATCTTTTGTTTAATAATATGATAAATCAATAAATATAATATGAAATTTTACTAGAAATAAAAATTTATAATTTTTATTCAAATGTAATTTATAAACAGGTATTATATAATGGTAATATTATTATTAGCAGAAAAAAAATAATTGGAACCTACTGCTAAGCATTTTAACCAACATATATATTATCTGTTGGTATTATTATAATTGTAACAGAACTATTTTATCTATCAAAAAAACATTTAACGATAGAGTTTTTTCTGACAGTTTAGTGGCAGGGACATATATATTGGTAAAATGTTTTACCAATATAAAATACACTTTTATCAAAAAAAATACATACCCATTGTAAAAAGTGAAATATTTTGTAGTGTTACGATAACCCACACACAATCAGAGTAAACCATCTTCCTTCTTGGAAAAGAGAATAGGGTATTCCCAAGGAAAAACATTAGGGAAAACAAAACCTTTTTCCATCATATCATCTAACTAAACCTTAAACTCTTTCATCTCTGATAGTTCCATAAGATAAGAGGGTATTGAGATCGACTACATACCTAACACCAATTCAATCGTAAACACTACCTCCCTCTCTGGAGTAAACCTGAATAAATAATCTAGTAAAATGTCAAGAAATTCCCAAACAATGGCGGGAAGGTCAATAATAGAAGAAACATCATCAGTATCAGCCACTACAATAGAAAACAAACTCCTAAGCACTAGGCGGGAAGTTCTTGCAGGACCAGACCTCAGATCCCACTCTCCATGAAACACCTATGAACTCCCATCGATCATGAGAAAATAGACACACTGATGTTAACAATCAACCATAGAATGATGAGAGATAATACAATCTATCCTAATGATGTCATCATACAGATCCATATCGAGAATGAGAAAATATCATAGTAATTGTGCATCATCTATCAATAGAATACACAAAGGGCATAAAAACCCCTACTCTTTCCTATTCCTAATAGGTGGCTCTAACTCCATAATAAATGATATGAGATCTATTTTATGTTTAATCATATCAAAAAAAATTCCAGATATAAACTAGTGGGAATCACGTGTATCAAATAAATAAATTGCTACTAAATATGTAATAAAGATGGTACCTCTCACTGTTGTTGGTCCCATGTCTACCTCCACTGGAAACACATCTACTGTGTGAAGGTGTTTCACTCTTGAGACCTTAATGGAGCCTTGTAATCTTTGAATCATCCAACTATGTCACCATAGCCTTTAGATCCAATGATCCCTAACCATAATGAGGCATAGAAATATTCTGATAGAAATGTTGTAGATAACCATAACATCCACAATCAATGAAGTACAAGAACGCTGGGTGTTTTTTACCTTGCCACACTGGTATAAAGTCAAAGACATACTATTATCTTTAACTAAAGGTGTAGAGGAGGCCTACTGCTGAGAACCACCCACACCACTCTTATGATGATCTTTCCACTTCCTCTTTTTACCTTGTGTTCCACTGAAGATACCACTTAGTTTTAAAGGAGTAGAATAACTAAACTTGTCTATAATATTTATCTCCTCCATCATTTCTCTATCTACCATCTTTTCATATATTTAAATCTTCAGCATAAATACTTGTGATCTGATATCCAGTCACAAACCTTGTAGTTACTTGTGAGCCTTTAGTTGGTCATTCTTTATAGCCTCTAGATAAAAACGAACCAGCTTAGAAAAATAATTTGTGTACATCGATATTGAACCCTCTCCCTGCTACAACAAGAGTAACTCTAGAGACTTCTCCATCATCAGTGACTTTGGGGAAAATTGATTTAAGAGGAGAATCTCGACACACTTCCAATCCAAGCTCATGTGTTCATCCACCTATACCATGTAATCCCAACATTTATTTATGGGACCTTCAAGTTTTAATTCCACACATTTCACCTTGATACTCTCAGGTGTATCTAGAAAGTTGAAGATCCGATCGATCTTGTCCAACTAGTCCTCCACCTCTTGAGATTCACTTGTTCCCTTAATGGATGGTGGGTTATTGCACAATAACTCACATGATCAATCCCTTTCTCATATATCCCATGGTTTTACCTCAACAACTACATTATTGATTTATGGTCCATTCTGGTCAACAGCTCAAACTACTCGCGTGATGGTCTCGATATGATTTTGATCTGTAGGTGGGTTACCTTGAGGAGCATCCACTACACCCTCCTTAGGAACATGTTGAAGACATATCTAAGGCATAACTTTGCACACTAAAACAAAATAAGAGATTAGACAACATAATAATCTCATTTAAAACTAGAAAACTATAAAAAAATTGAGATTAAGATCAAGAACTCAAAACAAGAGATACACAACTCAACATCCCATGGTAACTTGAGTCTCATCATGGAAATAGTTGGTTATGCCCTCACCACAACCTACCTCTCAAGTCCCAACAATATTACCTCTAGTATACCAAATATCCCAAGACAAGTCCTCTTGAGGATAGACCACCTTTGATACCAAATTGTGACATACCTGACCTGGTTACCCTCTCAAATTGGTACCTGACCCAAATTTATACATACCCAAAGGGCGTTCCCAATCCCCACAGGTTGGTAACTAATACCTGGTCATCAAAAAATAACCATAGGTAATGATTTCTCCCAAAAAATAATCAAAAACATTTCATATATATGTAATAGAGAGAAACAGTGAAAGTGATAAACATATTCCATAACTAAAAGAAGAAAGGGAAAAGATACAACTCAAAAGCAGTCAGAACATCCCAAAGTACAAGTCCAACATCAAAGGAAAACTAAAATAGAAAACTAATTACTCCATGTGATAGTGTGTCTAACTCTCACCATCTCACCACTAGCTACCCAGACTCAGCTGACAAACCCTCACCGCCTCACTGTGGTTTCATTCCTTTCCCTGCATCGAAAGTCGTGCAAAGGTCTATGTGCTATTGAAGGGGTACGTAGGTGTGAGATAATGAGTTTAATAGGATCTCGTCTAGGTTTTCCATAATAAGTATTTGTAAAATAATCTAAACATGATAAAATTGAAAGAAAACAAATCATGATAAATAGTTAAACAATTTTTATATCAAAAGCATGGAAAATTATTTAATTTTACCTTTTTCCACATTCCCAAAATATGTCAGGTAAACAGTTTCAAATCATTTTATATACATCAAAGCAGTCAAATAAATTAAAGCATGCATCTCATATCATATCAAATTTATAGTAGTACAAGATAAAATAGTAAAATCCAAAAGCACAGGTAACATCACACCAAGGATCACTACAGCTCAAGCTAGGTAGGACACCCATACTAAGATATAGATAATAGCATGAAACAAGCCACTATACATATGAATAGAATCTAGAGAGAAGAGAAAAATCCCAGAAATTGAACCTCCCAATAGTGTCTACCAAGTCCCTAGAACAACAGTCCTAAAGAGCATAGGAATGTTCCATGGGTGAACCCCCCCCCCCCCCCACCTGATAGTATCAACAGATAAGGCTTGTTACTAACCTTCCACCTAAGTACCCAAGTTTTCCCATGTGATATATTTTCTAAACCATTTCATCAAAACCATGCATTGAAAACATTTCATAAATCCATTTCACAATGCTTTGAAAATAACTTTTCTTTCACAAAAATAATGGAGAAACCTTATTTTCTCAGAAATCCATTTCCACACACATGAAAATCAATAAATAAATCATGAAATTTCATTTATAAAATAATTTAGCAAACCCAGATAAATGTAGTTCATCCGGCTAGAGAAAGAACCACCTACCACAAACTTAGGTTGCACACACCCATAATGGGATCCACCAACAAGGGAGAATTAAAAGACAACAATGGAGGTCATAGAATCAATCCCCACATCTCAAAATCAATTCAAAAAGCAAAGTGGTTGGTGGGGAGCATAAAATACAACATACCTCAAAGAAAATCACATGTTGCACCACAACTAACATAGGGGTTAGCCTCCATAGGAAGATCGTGCAACATATCTATAAAGGATAAATAATATTATGATCATAGATTAATGGATCCAATAATGCAACACAATAGTGCTACCATGATCAATAGAAAAGAATAATCAGAATAATGACACACCCAGAGAAACACACCCCAACCACAATGGAGAGAAATTGATGAACGAGGCAATCTGGAAGGAGTGTAGGTCTCCAAAAAATTTCAGGTGAGCTCCAAGGTTGATGAGAAAGAGGATGCATACAAATGAAATAAAAAATAATTTTTGAAACTCCCTAGAAACAAAAACCATGATAATTACATAGCATGTAACCACCTTTCACGTCGTGTAATCCACAAAACCCAAAAATGCCAAAAAACACATCACCTTGAATTAAAAATCCATATTTTTACTTATCATGATGTTTACTATTTTCACGACATGTAATCCTTTTAAAACTTTTATCATTTTACAATATCTTCCTAATAACAAATTATACTATGTGAATACTTTACACGACATGCAAATTTTTCACGATGTGTAATCATTACACGATATGTATTTCTCATGTAGATAGTAAAAATCCCAGATTCTAGTCAAAATCCCAAACCAACACCAGTGTTCTATGAACTCAGGGATAACCCCTCAAATTCTATAACATTTTTATACCTGGACTTCATTAATTCAAACAATAATACATCCCCAAACTTTAGTTCATTTTACATATCAAATTCTCTCCATCCTTGGGAGACCCAACACGCACCCAAACAAAGAGGGAAATGAAAATAGATAAGAGAAATACTTGAAATGGGATGTTACATGATCTAAACTAACTTGAACTTATCCCATATGTGATTTCATTCAAGCATTACTTTTTGAATCTCTTTTTGGTCTTGGTTAAGGGCTAGCCCCGGTAACTCTACCTCACTCCCATGTTTTGAAAATTAGGCTTCAAAAGGCATGACTATACTAGTTGAGGTCATTGTTTCTAATTTCTTCATCAATTATCATTTGTAATTATCCTTTATAAACAATTATTATAATGGTAATAATTATTAATAATGGTCATAATTCTCAATGGTAATATTAACCAACAGTCATTTTGACCAATGGTCATATTGGCCAACAGCCATATCCCAATGGTCACGTTTTCAATTTCATCCTATATATATTCCATCAAAAATCAATATTTAATACATAATTTCCAAGGGTTTTACAAATCCTTTGATATATAATGTCTATTATATTCCTAACATTTGTTTTTTCTTTTAACAGTTTTCATGGAAGGTTTAATCTTCTTTGCAGAGTTCGAACCTATGGAGTGTACCATTGCATGGTCAATATTCTTTAGCTTTTATATTATTATATTATTATTAGATATATTGATTGGTATTATTACTTGATATATAATTTTTTTAAATTATTTATATGTACCTCCATTTTTTAATATAATAATATATTCATTATGAAAAAAAAGAGTTCTTTTATTCATCACAGAAAGAATTTTGAGGTCGTCACATTGCCAAAAAAATACATCAAGTGGATCATCAAGAAGGAATTCCATTGGCATTCCAAGACACTAAAAAAGATATCAAGACCACCTAATACTCCATGTAGATCATCAAAGTGTTTCCACATTTTCCAACACCAAATACACACCATCTTCTTCCACTGAATTCTGTCATTGAAAACTCCTTACCAATACCAAAGAAGACCACCTAAAAACCATTACAAATAGATACCATGATAGCTTATCAGGATAAAAGGACCAAGTAAATTCATGATGAAATTAGAAATGTGGTGACCTTCAATCAACAAGGTGAACACTAGGTGAACCAGAAAATATCAAAAGTAGGGGTGAAAAAACCACAACTAGTTGCCAAGTGATCCCACCCCACCATCCCAAACTGATATGAACCTCACCACAATAGACCAAGATGTGGTTTTAATAAATGGTTCAAAATGGAATAACATAATAGTAAAATAAAAATATAACTCTACAGGGAAACCATGAAAATTTTGAGAGAGGAAAAAGGCATTAGTGTAGAGGTAGTCACGGGAACAATGCATCTGCCTTCAAGTCCAAAACCATTATACGCAACAACATGTAGACCAAGTATGGGGTCAAGATGTTATGGGTAAATCCAAGTGGGATAAATAATATAGATCCTTACCTATGACTACTAACTATGAGGAACATATCACCCTCCTAGTGAAGAAATTTCTATAAACCGAGGAAAATGAAAAATGAAAAATGGGAAGTGAAAAAAATCAAAGCACATAAAATCCTAAGAAATTGAAACACAAAGAGAGAGTAAAATGGGTATAAGGAGGAAATATCATCACCTTAGGGGATTATAGTGCCACTTTGAGGGGTTTCAGAAGGAAAACTAGTAGGAACCATGAGGACTAAGAGTTACGAGTGAGAGAGAGAGAGAGTGTGTGTGTGTGTGTGTGTGTGTGTGATTCCTAAAAGATTGTAGATCCATTATCCTTTTAATCCCTTCCCATAAGTCACTATCAATTTTTTTTTCTTTTGGTTTGAACTTCTATCCCACATATACTATCAATACATCACTAAAACATAGACATCATATATCCAGTTCATCTATCCCTAACACTTTGTGAATATCAAGTAAAATTTTCTTGAAGTCGTGCACATTGTCATTACATTTCCAAAAATTACTATATAATGAATTACACATACACAAAAAGAATTAATTAAACCTTGGTTTAATTGTTTTATCCTTCTCATACGAATTTTGAATCACTTTTTGAACAATATAAATAGTTTGTTTATTCGGAAAGGTGTTTCTCTAACACATAAAATTTATCTTACATGAGAAATTTTCTTAAGTTTCCAGTCTTAGGAGTTTATTACATTAAGATTCTTCTTTTCAAGTATTAATCTCAAAGTTAAATTTAATGAATATTATTATATTAATCTATAATAGATTCTTTTATCATATGAGTATCATATTTTACAAACATTTAATGACTTTTATTAAATGTTCACCCACTAAAATGATGATCCCTTTTGAACTTATCATATCCATTAGTGGTCCAACATCCATATTTTACTAATTAGTGAGTCTAATTTAGTGTTCCTCTCACAAATTAGTTATTTTTTAAGGGATTCATCTCAGTAATATCATATTTTACACTTATATGGTTGATAAGGAAACACTTTGTTGAATCAATCATATGGATAAACTCAACAAAATTCCTCATGTATCCTTTATAAGGGTTTCCCAGCTATGAGTAACCCAAAGATCACAGTATAATTTCATTACCTAAATTTTAGTGTTAGACATTTCCACCATGTCTTACACAAAATAATCCATTGAAATTCTGCTTTGACATAACCTATCCGATTGAATGATCAATTTATTAACATCTTTTTTATTTGGAAGGAATCTAACATTTCATATTTTTAAATTGGATTTAATTTCACCATATCATCTCATGTTATTCCCTTCATGTATTCATACTTCTAATGATTTATTTTTTAATCATTTTCCAAAAAAACAATATAATCAAATAAATTGATGTGTAACTCTTTTCACAACTCTTGAACAAGTTGGTGTTAATGAAAAATAAAACCAAATCAATTATCATTCCTAGAATGTAATTCCTTAAAGGTATGTATGACAATTTATAAAATTGGTTTAACATTTCAAACAAAATAATACATCCATTCATAATACAAACAATTTATATTAATTAATAATAAACAAGTAAATTAAATAAATAATGGAACAATTAATAAATTTAAACATGAGATAAACATTTATGAGTAATTCATAAATAAATATAAAAATAAGCACTTTAAAATTTAACCATGTGTTGTGGACATTCCAAAATTACATAAATACAAACACTTTATATATATTTCCAATATGAACTCCTTTATATTATTCATTATATGATATTTTACTTAAATATTTGATATTATATGAAATATAAATATTTTATATTATTATTCTATTATGTACACAATTTACTTAATTTTACGCATAATATATTTATATTATTTATACCTTGATGATATCAACTATCAAAACTCATTTTTATCTGGTTTAAATAATTTTCAAATAAGTATTTTAATTTTAACATTTCAAATTAAATATAATGAACAATTCATAATTAAAAATAAACTCTTTTATATTATTCCTTTATTTGTAATTTAAAAATACATTATAAATCACTCTTATAATTTCTATATAAACACTTTATATCTAAATTATAAGTCGTTCTATATAGTTTGAAAGGGGTATTGGAATATTAACTTTTAACAGTGGGTATATTTATTTAGTAAATATTTCATAAAAATTTGACTAATTAATTATAAAAAATTTATAAATTATTAATTTATAAATAAATTTATAAATGAATAAGTCTCTTATAATACCTTTTTCCATGATTTATAAATAATTTTTAAACTATTGAAATCAATTGATAATATAATTTATGAAAAAAAATATTTTTATAACATGTCTTAATTAAAAATATAGGGCATATCATCATTTGCAATTGAGAATCCACAACACTAAAAAACTCTTAAGTGTTATCAATCATATTTTACAATTGATAGCACTATGCCTGACTATCGTATCTCGTGATAATCATATGTGTAGGATAACTATGGAATGCCTTGCTATCATGACCTACAATATAAGGATTGTGTAATATTAACCTGCCATGAAACGACCTTGTATAGGATTAACCTAGTGAATTTGGGTCATGTATGACATTAAAACTAGTGTGAAATGCACTAATAAGAAGTAACATTGTGTTAGTTTATGAAAAGTCCCACATGATATTAATCTGTCATGTCAAGACCTGTGCAAGGAAAAAAATAGCGCTAATTATCATAGGCTAAAACTAATGTCTGCATCATAATAACCCAACACATCTCACGCACCTGGTAATTGTTCCCTATGATATGTCACAACATAGGATAGACACATTGAGGTGACGTATTTTATAACTGGTATCAGTATCATTGGGGAGATACAATACTTTATTTTTCCTTCCATGTATCATCTCCATAATAAGAAATGACATCTTATGATGTACTCTATGATTTCAAGAACCTAAATAAATTGAACTATGTCATCTATTGAGATATTGAATATCATATCAGATGAACTATACATGCTTTATGATATCACATATCATTTAACATAGTAAATATTTGAAACCATGTATATATAAAATGAAGAATAAAATGTTAGGAACTTTACACTAATTATAAAAAATACTTCTTCGTCATTAACTATGATTGAAGAAGGTCATGAAGAGGTATCCAAATGACATTAAATTCCCTCCTCCATGGTTTAACCATGGGTCATACTGAATCACTTGATGCTTGAGCAAGACTCTTCTACACCCACGATATGCTAGTATCTTGGGTTAGAAGAGGAAAAAATAGAGTTTTAGGTATGTGAGTATTAGAAAGAGGTTGGAATTCATTCGATCAACTCATCGTAGTGTGTTTGGACTCATTATATATCCCTTAAAATGTTCCTGATCCAACCATGCATTTAATTATGTATTACAATGCATGTGTAAATGGATTATTCTATTTTTTGATTCATCTCATAAATGCATTATTAAGACTCCCATTTATTTCATCATATGTAACGTTGGTATTAATGATAGATTATCTAGAAGATGCACCCACACTTTACATTTTATTGTATAAATGAATCTCATCACTACTATATAGAGGACGTTACAATATAACTAGTCATACAATATGACTTGCATATGCAACTTTCGTGATATATTATATAATGCCCTCATGATATTTCTATCATACCATATGATATAACATGATATCTTATATCATTCCCTTATGATATGCCCTATTTCACCATACAATATAGCCTTACTATGTTATATGCAAGTAATATTTAGGGAATATCTTCACCATACACACACGCATATATTGACAAAAAAACAAAAAATTTATTAAAAATCACATTAGAGGTAGTGTGAAACCTAAACAAAGGAGAAATCATAGCACAAAATAGACAACAATATGAGAGGAAATTCTTTATCAAGACATGGATATAGTTAACTGATCCACAAAAGAGATCGTAGTTAATTGCTAATTTGTGAGTCATCGAGTGGGTATAGGCCCTCTACTGAGTTGATATGTAATTTTCATTCATAGAAAACTTATCATCTTTATTTTCATTGATATTTACTCGATCAGAGTGGGATCGGGGAATTCACCTTCCTCAGAAAAGGTGAGGAGGTCAAGCAAGAAAAAGTATTTTTTTACTTCACTTCTCCAACAAGAGATGCCAGGTTTGGAACCATAGGTTATAAAGACACAATCTCAATTTTATTTCCTTTCATAACAACAATAGAAATAATAACTAGAACTACTTATATCACACAATCCGTCTGAAGGCCAATCTAAAAAACCAAGTATATATATATATATACAAATAATTTGATGTACACACACATGAAAAACAAGAAAAAACACAAGTTTCAATAAACATATCAATTTTTTTATGGTCAGATCATTGGAGAATAAAAAAATCAACTCTCACATTTTTTTTAGTGAAAATCAATAGTGAAAAAAGAAAAGTATCAATGCGCAAGGGTTCAAATAGATTTGGTATAACCTTCTCAATGCATTAAGAAAAAACCTATGAGAAGGAGTACCTTTCTTAGCATTGAAACATTGAGAAATGGAAAATGGAAATCTTAATGCTTATTTTTAACATGAGAAAGAAACAAATATTGTAACATCCCCAACCCAGGTTCACTAAACTAGTGCCCCAATCCGGGTCGTCATTGACCACAAGTGTGCCTCCTCATACGCCAGAGGTTGCTGACTAGTAGTGAGGGTCTAAGAGTCACATTGGAAGATTATACCCTCTATATCATAGTAAACCATAGTAGAAAGCATATACAGTAGCAGAAACAACATATAAAACCAGTGAACATGCATAAATAACCATCTCCTAAACTAGGTACAAACCATAACAAATAGTAAATATGTTATGTCATGATACAGTACCAAGTGGACAAAAATCAAAAATAAAGATAAAAAATGAAATCCCTAAAACAGCCCTGACTCCAATTTCAGAACCTCATCCACACACATCCCAAATCTGAATCAACTCCTGAGTATCAGACCTTTTCCCTTTACCTGACCTGCAACCATGAAATCTACTTAGGTTAAGCGATGACAACCCGAGAAAGGTGTGAGTACAACTCAGTAGGCCACCACCAATGGTGTATACAAAATATCCAGTCTAAATAGATAGTGCATGCAATTTCTAAATAATTATAAGTAAATAAAAGACAGTTCAAGTAGCCATTAGTAATAAGGTTTCCCCTAAGATAAGCCACCATTAAATTCAGATTCAATACTTATAACATCTCAGTGATTAATTCGTCATTTTCATGTGTTTAATGGATTAGGCATATTCAACAATCACAAGGCATATGAGAATAAATCAAGTCCTATATCACTAGGGCAACACATCACAACAACCACATTATCCTCACCTCAAAGCCTCGATCCAAGTGGAATGCAATCGTTAGGGGAATAGAACTCCATCCCCTTCCCTAACCTATGAATTGAGGGGTGGAGCCTAGATCCTCGATCCAACTTGACCCATGGGAATAGAACCTCATGTCTATACCTCACTCTACCAATCCATGTGCACATGCTTATTTATTCATTCACCAAACATAACCACATTACAACCAAGCATAGAGAACATCATTAGTAATATCACAACAATAACAACTAAAATGGGAATCTATATTATACCACAATCCATTAACAAATTTATCATTTATATCACATAACCATTTATCCCAATTCCCATTCCCCATGCCTAACTCACTAAGCATATTCAATTATAAAATATGATTCATTAACACATTCCCATTAATCCCATGTAACCCATTCACATTCCAAACCAAAAATTCCATTATCCATTATCCACAACTAGACACATATACCCATAATAATTTCTTAATCATTACATTAACCCATTTACATGTTCTCCAAGGGCTCTACTTAATCACAAGTAAATTTCACACTTTATAATTTTGTTAACCACATTCTGGTGGGTCGGAACACCCCATGGGTTTCCCTAAATTGGTCAATTCATCCTCCATGGATCCCATTGGGATCATGAGGGGGTTCAGTTGGTTATTTAGAAACTCATTATATCAAATATTGAAAATGAAACTAAGAACACATTAAGGAAGGAACAATAACATAACCCCACATGCACCAATCTATGTAAAAGCAAGGGATATAACTTGTAGACCACCTACCTCAAATCCGTTGATGAACATAGTCTTAATAGAAGCCTTAGATAATGATTTAACCACCCTTTTAAGCCTCAACCTAGAAATCATCAGAAAAGAAGTGTTTTAGAGATTCGAATGGAGATAAGAGAAGGATGCAAAACCTAAACCAAAAAGAGAAGCAAGATAGGGATTAAACTTACCCGGATCTTTGATCTGCAACCGACGGAACTCCAAACAACCTAGGGATGAAGTAGAATCACCCTTGGAATCCCTTGGGAGATCTTTTTTATCACTGGGTTTTAATGGAGGAAATGAGAAGTGAAAATCATGTGAGGGTTTAAAATCCCGTACTAGCATTTTTGTAATTTTCCCAACTTTACAGGGGCACACGGTTTACCCCTATAGTTTGACAAACTATGTGCTACTCGCTATCCAAGGGAAACTAGGTCACATGGTTAACTGGGAAGGCCGCATGGTTTAATATACCATGTTTCGACCATGCGTTAAGCCTCTATCCAAGGTTGCACGGTTACCTGGGAATTCTTCACTGTTTTCTTAATCATGTGCCAACCATGCACCTTGCACAGATTGGCCCGGTTCTCCCCTTTCTTGTGTCCCAAACTTTGGAACACCCCCAAGACCCGATATAATCCCTGGAACCATTTCATTAAGAAAAAATGATATATTGAAACAAAAATTTAAACAGGAGCATACCACTATGAAGTTTGAGATCTTACAACCTTTTCACCTTATGACAGCTCATCCTTAAGACGCTCTTCCCAAGCATTATTGATTTTCTGAAGAAAATAGATTTGGCCATTGGGCTCACATATCAGAATCTTTCTCCAATGTTTCTTCCTAAACATTTCCATGTTTCAATAAAACTCAAACTAAGGGCACAGTCTTGCCCTGTAATACTTTCTTACTACGGTCCACAATACAAACCAGATGCTCTTCAAAGAATGTATTAGCCTCCAACTATACATACTCAACATTTATAATGTGATATGGATTAGGGTGATACTATCAAACTTGTGAGACATGAAAAACATCATGCATGCCACTATACCGTTGTGGAAGAGTCAATCAGTAAGGCACTAGTTTGATCCTCTCCATGATCTAGAATGGTCCCACATACCTGGGTTCCAACATGCCCTGCTTCTGTATTCGATAGTGACTCAAACTTGGAGACACTTGAAGAAACACACTATCACCCACCATAAACTCAATCGGTCTATAATGCTGGTCAGGATATGACTTTTTCCTACTTTGATTCATTTTCATACACTTCTAAATCAGTTGAACCTTATCTTAAATATCTTTCACGAGACTTGGTCCCAACAGCTCAGATTTCCCAAATTCTAATCAACATAATAGATATATACACGGTCTTCCATATAGTTGTAACACCTCAAGCTTCCATGGTACGCTCCTCTTTGAATAATAGAGCAGCGTGTGTTGTACGCAATCTCGAGTTCTAACACACCGCGACCAATAAAAGTAGCAGTTATGAATATTAATAACCACTTTTTGAAATTATATATATTTTACATTTCAAAATGGACTTCATTTTTGGATTCGTAATATTGAAATTATCCTATGTTGAATTTTTGGTATTTTTCTGAGAACTTCCATTTTTTTATGAATAGTGAAAAATACTTAAAAACAACTTTTTTAATCAAAATAATTTATAGTGATAACTTATACTATTGAGTGGTTTTAAAGTATAATTAGAATATATTTTTACTATTTTATCCAATGGTGGTCATTAGAATTAATTTAACATTGAAATTGGACATAAACAATTGTCAATCTTTTGATATATATTGTTTCTTAAAAACACGCTATTTGTTGTGACAGCGGGAATTAATTATAAAATTAATTAATGAAACTTATATGTTTGGAATTTTGTAAAATAGACATCATTTTTGGATTCGGAATATCAATTATAGCTTAGGGTGAAATTTTGGCATTGTTCTGAAAAACTTCAATTTTTGATGAATAGTGAAACCACTAAGTGGTAGTTAAAAAAACTGATTTTTCGTTTAAATGAAATATTACCACTTCTGTGATTTGATTTTAAAAAATCCGACATACATGATTGTAATTAGGAAGTAAAATGTGTTTCAATAGGATTAAAATAATTTTTTGGTGAATAGTAACTTTTAAGTTTAATTAATCGCGATTAAAGGTAATTAGTGAAATTTAAGGTAAAAATAGTATTATAAAAATATGGAATGACCTTTACACTTGTCCAACCACTATTGTATGTGTCATGGCCGACCAATACAATCCATGGGTCAACTTGGGGACCCCATGGAGCCACTTTGGTAGGAAAAGGACATAAATAACTTTTTATTTAATGTTAAAATAAAAAGGTCACAAACAAGAGTTGTTTTACTAAAACAATTTTTAAATGGGGTTATACAAGTCATATTTTTTACTATAAATATTCATTATAAATCTAAAAATATTTACTACATAATGATATTTTTTTTATAATTTTTAGACATTAAATAAATTAAATTATTTATGACACCATGATGATGCAGTGATTACCTCATTAATTAACGATTTTAATAAAATGGAAGGATAATGTAAAATCTAAGCATTACACTTGTCCAAAGCCTATTGGATGAGAATATTTCGAACCCTTATCACCTTATCCTTGAAATATATAAGTGTGGGACCTTTAGAATCCGAAAAAGCATTTCATAATAATGTAACATTTCAATCATTCCAAGAGTGCCCCTCCTCTCCTCTTATAAAAGGCCCCCACCTCTACCACCTTATTCACACTTTCAAGCCATTTTGCTCGGACAAACTCTGCCCAAATACTCTCCCAACTTCCCCCTCTTACTCCTAGAAGGCTCACTTTGGGCAGAACTCTTCCCAAGGAAGCCTTTGGATCAAATCAAAAAGAGTTACCCGATTTTAAGGTAATGTCTTCTCTAATGTTGTTTTGTTTTATTTTTGTTCTCCAACCCCCTAAAAACTTTTTATTCATTTATTTTGTAACAACACCAGTATATTCAATATACTAGGATGTTGTTATAAGAAGGATTCGAGCTACACTTACACACACCTACATCTAATGGTTAAAGAACATATTGTTTCTGTGGATGGCGAATTTTTGCCTCACGAAACGATGATTGTTCAACACTCATATAACACCTCTAATGGTGGCCATTATGATGAAACTATTTTTATATATGATATATATTATGTTTTTTTTTCTTATGATTTTGTATTTTTCATTTATGGCATACCTTTATGGTTTCTGTTATGGGTAAACGTGATATTTTCATTTTAGGAAGTGCGGACTACCGCCCTCTCAAAGTGATTTGAATCGTTAATATCATATGTGGGATGTATAAAGGATGGATTAAATGGTATTATACGCTATATTATACTGGAATTATATTATACATTTATATCATTATGATTTCATTCCATTAAATACGAAATAGAAATGAAAGTAGCGTTCATGCGTACGTACGGCTTACCGTCTCCATGAACGGTGCATTTCATTTCTTACCTCTAAATGTTATGTAATATTATAAATGAATGTATATACTGGATATATATTATGTATATGATATATACATCATGAATATAATTATGGATATAATGGATATATTACCACATGAACAAAGTGTAATTATAAGAAGTTTATTTTTGACTCAAGTACCTAAGATCGTCAAAACGACCGTTATTAACATAAATAATTACATAATGTTCATAACATGGTAATAAGTGATATAAAATGAATAATAAACTTGAAAAAAGGTTCTTAAGAAATTATAAATTAACTATATTTTATTATTCATGAGATCAAAGAACGGTCGAGTGAATTCGGACACGAGGTAAGGGAACTTCTTAACCCAATTTCCATTCTTTGGGTTAATCTCCTACTTTCAAATTACGTCATGATATTATTATGTCCTATATTGTATTTGTACTTTCTTTATGTGTAATTATAGTGAATACACATAATAGATCTATTTTATTTAAAAAAATGATCTTTGTATGGGACTTCGTCTCAATCTCCTTTCATTGAGCCATATTTTGTTTTATACACAACCTTATTTTATATGGTGTATAAACCCCTTTGACTTTTACATTTATTAAAAAGGAATCTTTTTATACGAAGCGTTTACTAAAAGACAAAAGGGAATGTTTTTGTCGTACGTATGCGGTGACAAAAACTTCTCCGCCGCCATGACCATTATTTGAGTTTCGGCTTCCTCTACAAGCCATACCTTTTTTTTAAAGAAAAATAAATACCATGTTTTACTTTTCTTTTATTTTGGTATTGAAAATGGTTTTGAAAGTGTTTTTATTATATCAATGTGTTGTATTGATATTTTGTGATTGAAATGTGGAAATGTTATGTTTCCTTTATGCATGTTTTATGTGATACGATTATGTTATGGTTTATGATATGTTTAAACCTGTTCATATGAGGAATGCATTGGACTTAATAAGTGACGGGTGGAGCCCGCTATAGCTCATCGATGCATCGGTAGGTCTCATGAGACAAACTAGTGTCTTGGCATGAGGCCTTGACAAAATCTTATTTGTGGTATTGGCACGAGGCCTTGGCTACGTGGTTATGATAGTCTGGCATTATGCATTCCATCATTATGAGAATGGTTATTGATATTGCAAGTGATTATTAAACCAGTAGAATATCCATGTGAAGAAGTAATTGGCATTATCTCATGTTACTTTTGCCATATTATGTTTAAGTTCAAATTTAAAAGGCTTTTGTTTTAGTTATACATTTCCTTAAATGTTTATGTTTATTGATGAAAGCTTCCGCTATATTGTTATCCTTACTGAGCATCTGAGCTCACCCCTTTCAATGTTTTAATATTTTCCAGAATGTGAAGAAGTATTTTATGAATGACCTGCAGGGATAGTAAGAAGAGGATATGAGTGTGGACTATGGAGACTTTGTTATTGTAGTTTTTACTTTATGATGTAATGTAAGACTTATGAATGTATCTAGTGTTTCCAAGGATACTAAACTAATCGGTCTTTTGAGACTTGATCTTTTGTGATCATGCCAATGTTACGAAGTAATGCACCGACTCTGGGTAGCTGGGGTCGGGGCATTACAATAGTGCCTCAAAAGGTTCTATCTAAATCGTATCCTAAAAACTGTTTTTGTAGACAAACTCGACAAGCGGCAAATGTTTTTCCCACAAACCACCAAAATCCATAACACAAACTCTCAGCATATCTCCAAATACCTAAATCGTATGCTATGACTGCCCATTTATCTACAGGTTATAAGTCATACTCAAAAACACGTGGGTACCAAGTGCCTTCTGTAATCCCTGCTAGAAGTGCGATGTAAAATGTAGGTCACAATCTGAGACTATGGTTCTTAGCACACTATGAAACTGCACTATCTCTCGAACATATAACTCACCCAACTGATCAACTGTGTAGGTCTCCTGGATTGGTAAGAAATGGGCCACCTTAGTCAATCAGTCCACGACTGCCCAGACTAAATCATTCTTTTGAGGTGTCCTTGGAAGACTCACTGCAAATTCCATCGTTACATCATTCCACTTCCATTTTGGAATGGGAAATGACTGTAACGATTCACCTGGGCGTTGATGCTTGGCTTTCACCTGTTGACAGTTAAGGCATCATGCCACAAAATCCACAACCTCCTTCTTCATTCTTGGCCACCAATACTGCCTACGAAGATCATGATGTATCTTAATTAGACTAGGATGCGCCATCCACTTTGATGCATGGAACTTGTGCATCAACTCTTCCTGCATACACACCGGTACAACCACATAGCCATGAATATTTAAAATCCCATTATCACCAATTGACCAACTAGAAGGTGACTTCCCACCTTTAAGACTTTCCATCATCGCCAGACACTCCATATCCACCAGTTTCCTTTCCTTTATCCAGTTCAAAAGCATAGACTCAATTTCTATAGATGCATGTGTCATTTTCCCATGCCCATTCTGCACTTCCAGGTGCATCTCGGAAAATAAGGCCATCATTTTCCACTCAGAGTTGGATTCTTGAACTACCTAATTCTGAGTCTTATGGATCAGAGCATCCGCAACACTATTCCTTTTTCCTGGTGTGTAAACTAACTTGATGTTAAAGTATTATAGGTACTCAATCCATCTTCGCTGCCAAATATTTAAATCACATTGATAGAAAATGTACTCAAGACTTCTATGTTTGGTAAACATCGTAAAATATTATCCCAACATGTAATGTCTCCAGCACATTAAGGCATAAACCACAGTAGCTAGCTCAAGGTCATGAGTAGGGTAATTTCTTTCATGGGGCATCAACTTTCTTGACCCATAAGCTACAACCCAATCATCCTACATCAACATTGTCCCAAGTCCAACACTGGAAGCATCACAAAACAAGGTGTACCTATTACCTGGTTTTGGTAATATCAGAATCAGTGTGGTAGTCAACCGCTTCTTTAACTCTTGAAAAGAATTCTCACATGCCTCTGAACACTCAAAATTAACTCCCTTCTTGGTTAACCTTCAGAGTGGTGCTTCCAAATAGGAAAAATCCCTAATGAACCTTCGGTAATAACCGGACAAACCCAAAAAACTCCAAACATCAGAAACATTCTTGGGCTTCTCCCAAGACACTGTAGCCTGCACTTTCTCTAGATCCACTGACACCCCTGACTCAGAAATGATGTGCCCCAAGAAATGCACTCTATCAATAAATAACTGACATTTTTATAGCTTGGCGTAAAGCCTGTGATCTCTTAATGTACTCAGGATGATGTCAAGATACTTGTCATGATCGTCAAGGGTTATTGAGTACACCAAGATGTCATCAATGAAGACGACTATGAACTGATCTAGATATGTGTGGAATATTTGGTTCATCAAGGACATGAACGCAACTGGTGTATTGGTTAGCCTGAACGACATCACCACAAACTCATATAACTCGTACCTACTCTAGAAAGTTGTTTGTGATACTTCAGAAGGTCTCACCCTCAATTAATGGTATCCTAATCTTAAATAGATCTTAGAGAACACTGAGGCACCCATCAGTTGATCAAATAGGTCATCAATTATGGGGAGCGGGTATCAGTTCTTAACCGTTATTTGATTCAACTTCCTGTAATCAACACATAGCCACAACGATTCATTGGCCTTATTAGCAAATAGTATGAGAGATCCCCAAGGTGACTTACTAGGACAGATAAACCCTTTACACTTGAACTCCTCTGGCTGAACTTTTATTTCATGAAGTTATTCCAGCGCCATTCGATATGGTGAGATGGAAATTAGCTCTGCCCCCAATAGCAATTCAATCATAAACTCAACATCTCTCTCGGGTGGTAGCCCTATGAATTCCTTAGGAAACACATCCTAAAATAGATACAAAATGGAAGGAAATATTGGTTATTCCCTTCCTCCTTCATATAGCACAAGGAAATCTATTTGAGCTATGAGTTCTCCCAAATGCTGGCAAATTGGCCATGCACATCCTGTTTGAACATCCCACTCACCACGAAAGACATAAGTTTCTCCATTGAGAGACGTGAATGTCACCAGACATTGATAACAGTCGATGTGGGATTGATACAACACCAACCAATCCATACTCAAAATCAAGTCAAAACCTGACATCTCTAGGACAACCAGGTTCCACAAAAAATGATAACCACCAACCACCAAGGAACAACCCTTACATTGTCTGATATCCATAACCAGTACCCCCAATGGAGTATCAAGTGACATAACTCTACACGAACTTTCCATGGTTAATTCCAACACAACTACGAACTGATAAGAAATAAAAGAATGTGTAGCACCTATATCAAATAAAGCACTAGAGAGCGTGAAATCTACAAAAATATTACCTCGAATGGTAAATGGTCCTACCTTTCCACTTTCAGGTGTAGACTGAACTGTATAAAGATGGCCTACCCCTCTACCCTGGTCTCCAACTTGAGTGCCCTGCATTGCACTACCTTGTTGGTATGGATGATCTTGCCCTGGAGTTCCACCTCCACTACCCCTACTGGTAAAACCTGTGGAGCTCCAACTGCCTGCTTGATACAGAGTCACCAACCCTCTTCCTACACTCAGCATCTGCATCTAACCTCGATCATTTTCCAAATGTCGCGGGTTCTTGCAGAACCTCTGCACATGGCCTAGCCTACCGCATGCTCGACACTCGGCTGGTGGTCGGGGACACTGATCACGCATGTGCCTCAGCCTGCCACACTAGTAACAAAACACCTGGTCACCACCCTGAGAGGTCAGCCCCCTCTTCTGGCTGCTCTGTGCACTTCCACCCTGATAGAGATTCCCAAAACGGTGTTTCCTGCTCTCAGAAGCTGCACCACTTTCCCACCTAGCTGGCACCACATGTCCATCACCTAAAGCTCCCTTTAGATTCCCTTCTGAGATAAGGGCATGATCCACTACTTCGTCAAACCATTTCAAATGGAAGATGTTCACCTGGGACTTGGAAAAAATTCGCCACAACTACCTCGTCTCCTGCCAGTGTTGGAATGAAATGTCACAAATCGGTGAAACGAATAGCATAATCCATTAGTGACATTGTCCCTTGGGTCAAACTCATAAAATTAGTATCCTTATCCTGCCTCAAGGTTTTTGGATAGAAGTGTTCGAGGAACTTCTCCTAGAAATCTTTCCACATCATTCTTTCAGCTTACTCCATTTGAACCATGATGTCCCACCAACGCTTTGTCTAGCCTCACAACATATAGGTCACTAACTTGACTCACTTCTTGAGAGGAGTCTCTAGATGATCAAGAATAGTCTAGATATACTCTATCCAAAACTCTACTGTTTCTGGCCCACCATCTCCAATAAAGGTCGGAGGGTATTGCAGCTGAAACTCCTTGGTCAACTTGAACATACTCAATGCAACATGCCCTAGGTCTCGTTCCATCATCTGCATGAAATGAGAAAAGTTCTCACGAAACTTCTCTTATCTGTTTTTCTGGATCACCATGTTCTCTTGTTCCACTATGGGAGGAGTGTTCTCAAAAACATCCTCATGTTGCCCGACCAGTACATGCCTTCATGGTGACATTTCTTTAAAATGCCAAACACGGGCTTTAGAATACATACCATAAAGCTTTCACAATATATAAGGAAAGGTTTATCACTGGCCATAAAAAAACCATTTCTCATACACTACCCAAACAAGCCCAAGCATACCCAAAACACTACCCTCGACCATCCCCACCAAGGTCACAACTAACCCAAGATAACCAACTTACATGGTTACAAGTCTTACCTTCTACTCGTTTCAAAACGATTTCTATTTCACAACCTACCCCAACAACAGTTTGATTCACTTACTCCCCCTTATCAAGCACACTTCTTTGATCATTATTTAACATTTTACCTCCCCTTTTTACCCATTTTCATTATCTAATTAGACACCATTTTCATTACTTTCAAGAAAATCAAATGCATTCTACCCTTCATGCTCCACACACCCATCTCATGTGTGCCTACAATGATGCATGTCTCCTATATACCTAGGCGCCTATAATGATGCATGAATTCACAATACCATGTTGTTGCGACCACAAGAAAAATATTATGAAACAGTCATTTCACACCACATGTGCATCACCCAATGGTGAAATATCATCAATTATAACAACACATAATAAGAACAACAATTCTCACCCTAGGTGACTTGGGTTTTCCCTCGTACTTGGGTTAGCTACTCTCAAGCACGAGCTCATTGCCAAGGCCCGACACCTTCCTAACCTCTTGTCTACCATTCCCAAATAGTAAGTCGTAGAAAAGACCTCCTCTAATACCACTTTGGAACGTCCCCGATCCGGGTGCCAATAAATCAGTGCCCCGAGCCAGGTCGTCACATGACCTCAAGCGTGAATCCCCATACACCAAAGGTTGCTGACTAGCATCAAGGGTCTAAGAGTCATGTGGGAAGACTATACCCTCTTTATCAGAGTAAACCATAGCAGAAAACATATACAATAGCAGAAACAGCATAGAAAACCAGTGAACATGCATAAATAACCATCACTCAGACTGGGTACAAACCACAACCAATAGTAAATATGTCATGTCATGCTACAGTACCAAGTGGACAACACCCAAAATAAAGATAAACAACAGAATCCCCAAAATAGTCCTGACTCCAAGTCCGGAACCTCATCCATGCACATCCTAAATCTAATTCAACTCCCGAGCACCGTGCATTTTCCCTTTACCTAACCTGCAACCATGAAATCTGCCCGGGTACCCAACGGCGGCCCGAGCAGGGTGTGAGTACAACTCAATAGGCCACCACCAACGGTGTCTACAAAATATTCAGTCTAAATAGATAGTGCATGAAATTTCTAAATAATGATAAGTAAATAAAAGACATCTCAGGTAGTCATTGGTAACAAGGTTTCCCCTCAGATAAGCCACCATTAAATTCAGATTCAATGCTTATAACATCTCAGTGCTTAATTCACCCTTTTCATGTGTTTAATGGAT
Source organism: Viscum album (assembly GCA_963277665.1). Lineage (NCBI taxonomy): Eukaryota > Viridiplantae > Streptophyta > Magnoliopsida > Santalales > Viscaceae > Viscum > Viscum album. The sequence goes on along the minus strand of OY728127.1, from coordinate 64,873,700 downwards.
TAGGCATGTTTAACAATCACAGGGCATATAGGAATAAATCAAGTCTTATCTCACTAGGGTAACACATCACAACAACCACATTATCCTCACCTCGAAGGCTCGGTCCAAGTGGAATGCAACCGTTAGGGGAATAAAACTCCTTCCCCTTCCCTAACATGTGCATTGAGGGGTAGAGTCTAGAGCCTCGGTCCAACTCGACTAGTGGGCGTAGAACCTCATGCTTATACCCCACTCTACCAATTCATGTCCACATGATTATTTATTCGTTCAGCGCACAAAACCACATCACAACCAAGCATAGCAAACATCATTAGTAATATCACAACAATAATAACTAAAATGGGAAATTATATTATACCACAATCCATTAACACATTTATCATTTACATCATATAACTATTTAGCCCAATTCTCATTCCCCGTGCCTAACTCACTAAGCATATTCAATTACAAAACATGATTCATTGGCACATTCCCATTAATCCAATGTAACTCATTCACATGTCAAACCAAACAATCCCTTAGCCATTATCCACAACTAGACACACCTACCCGTAATCCTTTCTTAATCATTACATTAACTCATTTACACATTCGTCAAGGGCTCTACTTAATCACAAGTAAATTTCACACTTTACAATTCTGTTAACCACGTTCGAGTGGGTGGGCACACCCCATGGGTGGCCCTAAATTGGTCAAGTCATCCTCCATTCATCCCATGGGGACCATGAGGGGGTTTAATTGGTTATTTAGACACTCATTATATCAAATCTTGCAAATGATGCCAAAAACACATCAAGGAAGGAACAAGAACATAACCCCACATGCACCAATCTATGTAAAAACCAAGGTATGTAACTTATAGACCAGCAACCTCAAATTCATTAATGAACACACTCCTAATTGAAGCCTTAGATCCCGATTCAACCACCCTTTAAAGCCTCAACCTAGATCTCATCGGAAAAGAAGGGTTTTAGAGCTTCAGATGGAGATAAGAGAATGATGCAAACCCTAAACCAAAAAGAGAAGCAAGGGATGAGTTGGACTTATCCGGATCTTTGATCTGCAAGTGACGGCACTCCAAACGACCTAGGGATGAAGGAGAATCACCCTTGGAAGCCCTTGGGCGCTCATGTCCGTCACTAGGGTTCAAGGGAGGGAATGAGGGGTGAAAATCAGGTGAGGGTTTAAAAACCCAATAATGGCATTTTTGTAATTTTTCACAACATTACATGAGCGCATGGTTTACCCAAACGCTTTGACAAACCCTGTGCAAACCGTGCCCTAGCCACTCTCCTAGGGAAGCTGAGTCGCACAGTTATCTGGGTAGGCCGCACGGTTTGACAAACTGTATGCCGACCTTGCGTGAAGGTTCTGTCCAAGGCTGTATGGTTACCTGGGAATTCTGCATGGTTTGCTTAACTATGCGTCAACCCTGCCTCTTGCACAGATTGGCCTGATTCTCCCCTTTTTTGTGTCCCAAACCTTTGAAACACCCCCAAGACCCGACATACTCCTCGAAATCATTTCATTAACCAAAAAACGAGAGATTGAAACCTAAATTTAAATAGGAACATACCTTCACGAAGTCCAGGATCTTACAAATATATATCAAAAAATATATAAATGATCTTGGAAAATTGACGGTAATTAAACTTGCGATAATTGAACTAAAGATATCATTTGTTTATAAATGTACTTAATATTTATATATACATATTCTTTACATATATATTTATATATTTAAAAAATGCATAGATAATTTATTTATTTATTTTATATATGTGCATATATACGCACACAAATAAATTATTTATAAAAATTATAAATATATATAAATGATTTATTTGTTTATTGTTATGTATATATATATATATTATAAATTATATTTATTATTCAAAATTATGTGTCGTTTAAAATTAAAATCAAAATTCAATACACACACACACATTTATATATAACATATACATTACTAAAATTCAATTACAATTTAAAACTTATATTTGAAATTTTTTTACTTTTTATTTTAAATATACATAGTATGTATATTTTAATATTTTTTTGTTAAAATATTGATTATATATATATATAATTTTTTAAAATTTAAATTTAAATTTAATATATATATATATATTCTAAAAATATGTTTTTTAAATAAATTTATCTTATAAATTATACACACACATACACTTAAATATCATATAAATATATAAATGCACGCACTTAAATTGGATTCATTTTTGTTAAATGCGGCTTGAAGGCCTTATCTATGAGGGGTGGCTTAGAAGCTTTTCATTTTTTAAAGTGCGGTCTGAAGCCTTACATTTGAGGGATGATTTGAGGACATTATGTAAGGAGAGGTGGATAGAAGACATTATAGAGAATTTGTTTTGACCAAGATTTGAACTTTGAACCTTTGGGATGCTAATCTCATGTCATAACAAAAGGTAGGTAGATTGGAAACTTTATTAATGTTGATATAAATATAAATAACATGTATGTGAAATATATAATATATACACATATGTATATGTGTATATATATGCATATATATTTATAAACATTTATATTTGATTGAGATTTTATATCATTTTTCAATGTTGAAATTAGTTTTGATAAAAGGAACTATTCTCGATGTAAAAAAACATTGAAAATTTTGATCAAGTCACTCCATGAGCATTATATATAAAGGCGCTTAATGGCCAAATAAATTTGAATCCAATCATACTTCACATGAATAAAAAGTACATTTTATGACCTCCGCATTTGGATCAGAGTGATATATGGACCGCAAGTATTATAAACCATTTTATTAAAAAATAATTTTAAATAATAATAATAGTAAACAATAAATATTTAATTTACATTGCTTAGTAAAGATTCTACAAACCCACAAAGAAAATACATGAAAACCTAGGTCATTCAAGAACGAGCCCAATACACTTCTTGAAGTAATAAGCAATAAGTATTAAATATACAAAAATATAATTCCCATATCCAGAAAACAAAGTAAAAAAAACAAAAATAGTTAGGGCATAGGGTTGTGATGTGACAAATAAATAGAGCCGCCTATGTTGTAAAGCATGCGACCTAGCATGATCCTACAAAATAGAGCACAGAAAAACCCTTTTGCGGGGAGACAAAGTCTCAGGTGAGATGACGTCATGCCATGTCATGTCAATTAATTGATTTTAACATACGTACCACGAAAACACCCTTCAAGCCAAGGGCACATGCCTACATTACCTAGGAAACCACCTAAGCAGCCTAGCTTCCACAGAGGGCACGCATCCATATTAATCGCCTCTAACAGTGACCCCCGGGTTTTATATATGAAATCCTTATACATCATTCAATTTATCTCAAATTATAATTTATTTTCAAAAATATTCCTACTTCATTTTCTCATATAATTAATGAATGTTACTCGAGGAAATAAATTAATTAAATGGGCTTTTTTTAATATTTTCTTTGGAACATTAAAAACATGCATTTTATGATATCAAGAGCATCAAGTAATATTTCCCACAAAAAAAGGTTGAAATGACTATTGTTTATCAAAGAACTTGTTAAACTTCCATTTTCATGGACGTAGATGAGACAATGAAGTGCATAAACAATATCATCACCATTAGAAAATCTGGTTTTTAAATAAACGAACAACCACCATTTGATGCACTATTGCATAAACATTGATAAAGTGCCATAACTTCTATCAATGTTTTTATTAGGTGTTGATTAATGTCCGCTTTTATCAGCGCTAAAGGCAAGCTTTGATAAAAATTAAAATTTATCTACGTTAGAGATGATTGAATTTGACCTTTATCAATAGATGTTTTCGCACTAATTAATAAAAATTTACATTTATCGACCCTAAACCTAGCTTCGATACAATATATATCTTATATAATAGTAAATTAAAATTATATATTTGCTAAATGTTCGCATATATAGACACACACACCCACATATAGGAACTTTTGGTTTTTCACTTTCACAAATCCCATGTGTAAAAACATGTTTTGACACATACATTTGGCGTAGAAAATAATATATATGTATATATTAAATCATTAATCTAATCAAATAAATTAATGAAATGACCTTGGCAAATTTCCATAGAAAGTTTCGTATTTGATATATCTTGTTGATCATCATTGTCTATAATATTAATAATTAATATATTTCAAATGTGATAAATGCAATTTTATATAAATAATATATATATATATATATATATATGCATTTTAATATACTTCAAAATAAACATTAATTATATATATGTAATTTACAATTTATTTAAAATAACTATAATTTAAATATCAAAACCAGTGAACAGTGTTTTTTAAATACAATTGAAGGTAAATTTAGTATATATTTATATATATATAATGAAGTTCCAAGGATCAAATGTCAACTGAGAAGGGGGGGGTTGAATCAGTTGATATCTTTTTATAAGTTTCAAAACTTTATGAAACTTAACCGTTGCAAACTGTTAAGATTTACTTCCTTATCAACCTTTAGCAAGTAACACAAACATGCAAGAAAGGTAAAACAAGAAAAGCACACAAGAATTACAAGGTTCGACCTCAATAAGAGAACCTACGTCCTTGTCATAGCCACTCCCGTGCGTCTATAGAAATCCACTATAATGAAAAGGCGAATACAACTTGTGCCAACTCCCGTTGGACACCTTCTATCTCCCGATAGAAAAGATTATACTGACTCCCGTCAGTTTACAATGTTTCCTTAAAGAACAATTGAGCCAAACATAAGAAAAAGACTTTGTCAAGCTGCTCCACAAAATGCTCACTCCAAATCTTCAATCCAATTTCTTGGATCTGATTTTCTGAAACCGAACTTCTCAGCAAGAAAACTATGACTCCGCAAAAGCTCACTCCGAATCTTCAATCCAGATTTCTTGAATCTGGTTATCTGAAACCGGTCTTCTCAGCAAGGAAACTGTGACTCCGCAGAAATACCCACTCCGAATACTCAATCCGAATTCCTTGAATCCGATCTTCTGAATCCGAATTTCTCAGCAAGATAATAATGATTCTGCAGAAATGCTCACTTCGAAAACTCATTACGGATTTCTTGAATCTGGTTCTCTCAGTAAAGAAAAGATGACTCAGCACAAAAGCTCACTCCGAATTCTCCAGCGCTCCGCCTTTTCCGCGTGTGTAAAAAGTTGTTCATGAGCGAATGATCTGAGCACATATTTATAGGCAACTCAGAAAACAAAGACGAGAATCTTGAAAAACTTTCCCGCTTCCTCAAATATCAAAAACTCTGCAAATCTCTCGCATTTAATGTTCAATCTCTGACTTATTCAAATCTCCTTAAATTTCTCCGAGATTTATGCAAAGTTGAAGTACGGGTTTTCTTGAACTCTTCATATCTTCCTTAAAATGATAAGGCTAGATCTTGGTTCTGATTTTAGGTTCAGGAAAACTGGTTCAGGAAAACTGGTTCAGAAAAACTGATTCAGAATTGTCATTCCGAATTTCTGGTTCAGGAAGTCCACTCCGAATTTTTGGTTCAGGAAGTCCACTCCGAATTTTGGTTCAGGAAATACACTCTGAACTTCTGGCTCAGCAAGTAGACTCCGAATTCTGGATCAGCAAGTAGAATCCGAAAATCTGATTCAGCAAGTAGACTCCGAAAATCTGGTTCAGGAAATAGACTCCAAACTTCTGGCTTGGGTAGACTCCGAAAAATAGGTTCAGAAGAACTAGTTCAGGAAAACTGGTTCAGAATTGTGATTCCGAATTTCTGGCTCAGGATTGTCATTCCGAATTTTTGGTTCAAGAAGTCCACTCCGAATTTTGGTTCAGGAAATACACTCCGAACTTCTGGCTCAGCAAGTAGACTTTGAATTCTAGATCAGCAAATAGACTCCAAAAATCTGATTCAGCAAGTAGACTCCGAAAATCTGGTTCAGGAAATAGACTCCAAACTTCTGGCTTGGGTAGACTCTGATTTTCTGGCTCAGATAGACTCCGAAAAATAGGTTCAGAAGAACTAGTTCAGGAAAACAGGTTCCAAAAAATTGGTTCCGAATTTCCTCAGAATTTTCCTTAGTGAAAAAAACTCAATCCTCTTCACCATTTCTTCAACAGCTTTTATCATGAAACTTTTCATGATGTGTGAGAACTATAAGATCAGAAAAGCATCGTCTGATTTGTTTAAGAAAGTTTGAGACACTTTCTTAACTTCTGACTTCTCATTCTTCAACAAAATATTCTTTAAGAAAATTTTCAGCAACCAGCAACTTCAACTTTCTGTAACTCAAAAACATTCTTCAATAAAAAGATTAGTTGTCAACAAATACAAAAAAAAAATGTTAAACAAAACACCACAAAGGTTCTTCAATCTCTCCATTTGGATTTGTTGGCAACCCTGGTTAACAAGTTTTCACCTCACAAGACTTTCATCTCTCAAAAATGAATTTTTACCAAAACATAGCCTTTCTCAAAAGAGAGTGTCCTGACACCACACTACTGGAAAAAGTAATGTTTTTGAAGGATTTCCATCCCTCGGTGACAAACAAATATTGCGGCCATGTAAGGGTAAACTTTACCTTACTCAAACTCCCCCCCTCAACATTTATTTTTCTCATTCTCACTTTTCTTTTACTCTCTCATTTTTTCTTTCTCACTCCCCCATTATATGATAACCACTGCTTTAGATTCATAAAGAAAACTTAATCTCCCCCATTGTCAACATAATCCAAAGTACGATGGGGGATACTTCCTTATGAGTTTTTAGGAAGTCATGGGAGGAGGCTGAACATGGAGTTGCAGCCTCAGCTCAACAAACCTCTCCTTTGACACTGCTTTTGTGAAAATATCAGCAATATGATACTTTGTTGAAATATATTCCAGCAAGATTTCTCCAGCAGCAGCTTTCTCTTTTAATAAATGATACTTTATATCAATGTGTTTTGATCTTGAATGTTGAACAGGATTCTTGGAAAGATCAATGACACTTTGATTATCACAAAGTATCTTCAATGGTTTAGAAACATTCACTTTCAAATCTTCCAGTTGAACTTTCATCCACATCATTTGAGTACAAGTCTGAGTAGCTGCAACATATTCGGATTCAGCTGTACTTAAAGTTACTAAACTTTGTTTCTTGCTGTGCCAACTCACGCATCATTCCCCTAAGAAAAATGTTCCTCCTGATGTTGATTTTATATCATTATAATCACCAGCCCAATCAGCATCAGAATAACCATGAAACTTCATCTCATTGTTTCTCTTGTATAACAACCCATGTGAAGTTGTTCCTTTAACATATCTCAGAATCCTCTTGACTGCCAACGTGTGTGATTCTTTTGGATTACTTTGATATCGGGAACAGAGAGTCAAAACATAAGCAATATCAGGCCTTGAAGCTGTAAGATAAAGAAGACTTCCTATCAACTTTCGAAAGTCTTTCTGATTCACACTATTCCCTGACTCATCTTTGCTCAACTTTGTGCTCACTGATATAGGAGTTGAAACTTCCTTTGATTCTTCAATCCCAAACTTCTTTAACAATTCCTTGGCATACTTTTCTTGGGACAAGAAAATGTAGTTTTCTTGTTGATGAACTTGTAATCCAAGGAAGAAAGTTAATTCTCCCAACATTGACATTTCAAAATTTTCCTTCATTTCTTCAGCAAACTGTTCACAGACCTTTCCTTCATCGCCAACAAAAATTATATCATCCACGTAAACGATTAAAATCAAAGTTCCGGAGTTGTCATCTTTAATATACAAGTTGCTATCAGCATTTCCTTTAGAAAAATTCATCTTTCTCAAAGAATTGTCAAGCTTTGAATACCATGCTCGTGGAGCTTGTTTCAGCCCATACAAGGCTTTCTTCAATTTGCAAACTTTGTTTTCATCCTCATCAAGCAAAAACCCACAAGGTTGTTCAATGTAAACTTCTTCCTCAATCTCACCATTTAAGAAAGCTGACTTTACATCCATCTGATAAACCTTGTAATTCCGATTAGCATCCACTACAAGAAACATGCGAATAGTTTCAAACCTTGCAACAGGGGCAAATGTTTCATCAAAATCCACACCTTCCACCTGAGCATATCTGTAAAGACCCATAAAATTCAAGTGAATTTTTTTCTTAATTTTCTTTGGGATTTTACAAGAACGCGGTTTCTGACGGCACTTGATTCTGAGGCCCGGTGTGCCCAGAATTTCTATATGAAGTTTAGCTCGGGTACGTTCAGTGAACGAATGAGCAGGAATTCCTAACTTTTGAACCGGTGCTTGGAATCGAATTCTAAAGGCACCTATGGAACCACAATGCCGGATTTTGCTTAGAAACACCTTTTTCGGAGTTGCGTTTTCACGGGTGAAGTTGTTAAAATTTGTGGAAGTTAAAATAAAATTTAAACAACAAATTTTATTTATCTTCCTAAGTGTTTAACCTTTGGGTGGAAGTTGGGTAACCACCCAACTTCCCATGAGAGATTATGAGGCCAGTGGGGCCCACACGAACCCCACCCCTTCATATTCTCTAACCCCCCTCAACTCACGATTAATTTTTGACAACTTATGTTAATTAATTAAGTAAGTTAAATGTGAATGTTTGAAATTCAAATGCTTAGGTTATGTTAATAAAATAAGTGTTGAACTTATTTTATTTGGTTGGAATTCTGGTTGTGGGAACCTTTGGGAGAAAAAGAGAGGTCTTGAGGATTCTTCGTTCTTCGACGAAGAACACGAAAAACACACCGCCGCCGACGAAGAACGCTAACCTCCGACGGCGGACGACGGCGAGAGACGCCTTCCTCGGAGATCACCTAACACCAGCGACGTTCCTTCCGTGACGCTTTCTTCCGCGACGATCCCCTTTTTCCGCGACGGTTAATTCCGCGACGAACTCTCGTTCGACGACAACATTGAGGTAGGGGTTTATGTGTTTTTATTTGTGAAATCATCCGTCATCTATCCTCGTTCATTTGGACCGCTTGATATCGTTTAACGGGAGGGGGCCAGACCGCACAAACACGGCCAACCCTCCTCCCTTATTATTATTTGTTATTGCGGTTCAAAGGAAAGTGACGCGGTGCCATCGCACCACGCGGGAACGAGCGGCAAGGATGCGCGGTGCTGTCGCGCAACGCATTTGAAATTTGAACCAAGCCGCGATGCCATCACGCCGCGTCGGAAAAACCCGAAGACACCGCGATGGCGCCGCGCCGGACGGACCGAGGCCGCGGCTTAAGCCGCGGCGGAGCAGGGGAATCGGCGGCCGGAATCGGGCCGCCGACGTCGGAGCAAGGGGGACCGGCCTTGCCGGTCCCGTGGCGGCAGAAGCCGGTCGGCCGGTGCAGGTCGACCGGACAGGGAGGAGCCGGGGGTTCAAAACCCCTGGCTGGTCGGACGTTAGCGGCCCCATTATGGGGCCGCTGTTCCTACAAGCGGCGGGTAGCCCCCCCCCCCCCCCCCCCCCCCGCATTCCGAACGGCTCGGCCGTTCGGCCGAGCCACCTGGCCAGCGCGCCGGGCCGCTGAGCCAGGCCGCGCCCAGGCCGGGCCGGGCCGCGCCAGCTGGGCCGAGCCACGCCCAAACGGGCCGGACCCGGACCCAGTTCGGGTCGGCCCGGTTCGGGATGACCCTGGGGGTATCGGGTCGGGTCGGACCGGGCCCGAACCCCCTAATACCGAACCTCTTTCGGTCTGTTGCTCATAACTTGAGCTTCGGACCTCCGATCGACACACCGTAAGCTGCGATGCGATCCTTAGATCGAGACGGTCATTTCGGTATATTACACTCAGGGTTTCGGAGAACTTTGGGTTCGGCCGGGTTGGTTCGTACACGAAACCAACCGGGCCCTCGGAGCAGAAACGCTTATAACTTGAGTTCCGGACGTCCGATTGACGCGCCGTCGACTTTGTTGGATTCCTCTAAGTGAGAAGGACCTTTTGGATTACTCCGCTCGAGGTTTGGACGCAGTTGGAGTACGATCAGGTTGGTTTTGACTTAAAAACCAAACGGGCCCCTAGGATGAAAAAACCAATAACTCTCAGACCGGGCGTTCGATTGATGCTCCGTCTGTGACGTAGAGTTCCTGTTGAAGATACATAACTTTTGGATACATCAAATCCGGACTATGTGTCAGTTGATGTATCAGCCCTTCGGCTCGTGGAGCGGACCCTCCCGAACGAGCTTGCTGTGTGCGGGAACCCTAGAGCTGGCTGCGACTGCGACGACGATGACGATTGTACAGAAATCTTCCGTGGATTCGATGGTGAAGACTACAACACTCAGCGATCCTACGTGGATCAGTGCTACCGATCCTGTGTGGGTCCGATCCTGTGTGGGTCAGCGCTCAGCGGTCCTGTGTGGGCCAGCGCCTACATATCCTGTGTGGGTCCGATCCTGTGTGGGTCATTGCGGGGGTTAGTTACCTATCGATCCTTTGTGGGTCATTGCGGGGGTTAGTTACCTATCGATCCTGTGTGGGTCCGACGACTTAGATGAATCAGTGGCAATATCTGATCATCTCTATCGTCTTACGAAGAAGTATACCTGTGTGAGCTGAATCTTGACTTTCAATCCTTATCTTCGATAAGATTGTCTTGATATCCTGTGCGGATTACGTTATGATTTCCTATGTGGAATGGGTTGTGTTTTTCTGTGTGGACTGGGCTGTACTTGGGCTCGAATGTTGGAGCCGAACGAGAATTGATGACTTAGGTATATGTATGGGCATATACCTAAGAAGTGTCGGATGTTACTTCGTGTTTGTATCTTTCCTTTATGGATTATTTTTTTTGGATTCTGGGAGACCTTCGGGGGTCTCGGGGTCCCTACTGAGTATCTTATACTCACCCCTACACGGGCTATGCCCGCACTACGTTGTGTTGGTTGCAGACGACGGAAAGCGTTGATCGTGGTTGAGGCACGAGGAGCAGGTCGTTACCCGGAGGTGGATCATTGGGTGGGGCGTACTCGGAGTGGACGGCGGGACCCGAGGAGTTGTGGAGGCTATCTGTACCCACCCTTCAGGTGGGACTTCCAGTGGACGGCTCGAGGCTGCGACTTTACTTTCAGTTGCTGTTTTCCCTTTCCAGTTGTACTTTACTTTCAGTTTGGGTTTGTATTCTGGCCCACTTACTTTTCCGCACTTACTGTTGTACCCAGTTTTTACTTAGTGTTTACTTCTGCTTGCTTGCTCTGTGGTGTTTGTTTACTTTACAAAGGTAATGTCTTCCCTTTTTACCGGGAATTACGCCTTGGTGCTAGTCGCCAGCCCTTGGCCTATGGAAGGCAGGATTGTGGTAGTCACGGCACGGGCCCTGAGGATGGGTCGTGACAAATTGGTATCAGAGGAGTTCAGTTCTACCGCAGAACCTTGGACTCTGATCTTTCTTCTATGTGAAGGAATAATGTTAAGCGTATTGGGTGTGGTTATCAGTCCAGGAAGTCCAGTGTTGGTGCGGCGGCCGACGTATCCGTACACCAGGATCCTGACTTCTGATTTCCGACTTAATACACGAAAACATTGAATGCATGTGTGTTTCAAGTTTTCTTTGTGATTAATTTATGTCAGCTCACCAGGTATACTGTTTGACTGTGGCGCACCTATTTCTTTTCAGGATGTCCCCACGACGGCAGCCAGCTAGGGTTCTGAGAGTTGTGCGTGACGATAGTCCACCGAGCGACGAGGCCTCGGTACAGGGCCCTTTGACAGCAGAGGCACCGGCGGTACCGCTACCCGCCGAGCCACCGATGCTACCAGCCCCAGCCGCTGACGATGCACGTCGCCTTAGTGCACTGCACGAGTTTCAGTGTCAGCGACCGCCCAGGTTCCGCGGGGAGACGGCCCATCAGGCAGCCGAGGATTGGCTGGAGGCAGTTGTACGGGTTTTCAGGTTAGTGAGGACACCAGCGAACCTCATGGTGATCCTCGCAGTGAGCCTACTGCACGCGGGAGCAGGCAGATGGTGGAGCTTGATGCTCCAGGTGCACGATGAGGCATCTCTCCTCTGGACGGACTCTGAGAGCCTCTTCTGCTCGGAGTTCATCCCAGCCACCCTCCGTGCGGTGCGTATCCAGGAGCTTCTACAGCTGCGGCAGGGCAGCTTTTCGGTCGCCCAGTACTCGGCGAGATTTACCGATCTCTCGCGCTACTCGACAGACATGGTACGAGACCCATTCTTCCAGGCCCGGACCTTTGACCAGGGATTAAGGCATGAGATCAGGGCATCACTGATCTCCCTCAGCATTCCGACACAGGTAGGGGTACTGGAGCGAGCCCTACTGATCGAGAGCTTCCTTGCTGAGCCTGCATCAGTAGCGAGACCTACCGCAGGGCGGCACATAGCAGAGTCTTCTGCAGCAGGCAGTCGATGGATGACTCATGGGTCCAGGTAGACCAGACCCTCAGGCAGACGATCTCAGGACACTGGCTCAGCAGTGCGGGGCACACAGCGTGAAGCCAGTCTTTCGAGAGGCAGACAGTGCTACGCATGCGGCGGGCAGGGCCACATGGCTCGTGACTACCCGACCCGCCATGCTGAGGAGCAACAGTCAGTTGAGGGGCCACCTAGGCAGAGGCAAAGGGTTGAGCGTGGCGGTCCGCAGGGATCAGGAAGACAAGGCAGAGGAGCTGGCCGAGCAGTAGGTGGTGGGCGACACTTTGAGGCTCTACCACCACTACCACCAGGAGGTCCACCCCGACCACAGGGAGCTGGCGGGCATAGGCAGGCACAGCTTCAGGAAGCAGAGGCCTACGACCAAGGCGCACCTGATATGATTCGAGGTACTCTCTGCGTCTATTCCACCCTCGCTGCAGTTCTTATAGACACAGGATCGAGTCACTCTTTCATAGCCGCTTCCCTTGTTCGGAGCTCAGAGATTCGGACGGAGCCGTTGGCTCGATCCTTACGGCTAGAGACTCTTGCGGGAGCAGACTCGATGATTACGCACTGGTGCCGACAGTGTGAGCTTACTCTAGGAGGCGAGAGCTTCAGCTGGGATCTTCTTGTAGCGGCGTCGAGGCCTTACGACGTCATCTTGGGCATGGATTGGTTATCTACAGTTCATGCTCATATCGACTGTATTAGGTGCAAGGTGCGATGTGTACGCACCGATGGGAGAAGGTTCACCTTCACCGGCGAGAAAGGAGCCTTCGTAGCACAGGATGGACTTCTGCAGAGGAGAGGACAACCCATCACTCATCAGTTGGCTAGCCTCATCCTAGGAGCAGTTGACGTGCGGAGTCCTGGTTTTCCTGCAGTGGTGGATCAGTATGCAGACGTTTCCCCCGATGACGTTCCAGGACTACCTCCTCGTAGAGAGGTAGACTTTTATATTGACTTGTACCCCGGGACAGCCCCGATATCCACTCCAGTGTATCGGATGGACCCCGCTGAGCTTCGAGAGCTACGGGTACAGTTTGAGAACTTGCAGGGCAAGGGATTCATCCGACCCAGTGTTTCACCCTGGGCTTCCCCGATATTGTTCGCCAAGAAGGCGGACGAGAGCTTGCGACTTTGTGTCGACTATCGTCGCCTGAACCAGGTGACAGTGAGGAAAAAGTATCCACTACTGAGGATTTATGACCTCTTCGATCAGCTCAAGGGAGCACGGTGGTTCTCAAAGATAGACCTCAGGTCAGGCTATCATCATCTCAGAGTTCGGGACGAGGACGTGTAGAAGACAGCCTTTAGATGTCGGTATGGCCACTATGAGTTCTTGGTTATGCCATTCGGCATAACCAATGCTCCAGCAGTGTTCATGGACCTCATGAACAGGATCTTTCAGCCATACCTCGATCAATTTGTCGTGGTCTTCATCGACGACATTTTGATATACTCGACGACTGAGGAGGAGCACTCCTACCACTTGCGGGTTGTACTAGACACACTCCGAGAGAACCAGCTTTATGGAAAGATCTTGAAGTGTCAGTTCTGGATACGTGAGGTCCACTTCTTGGGACACGTCATCTCTGAGATGGGAGTTTCGGTGGATCCTGCGAAGATCGAGGCAGTGCTAGCTTGGGAGCCACCCAGGAGCGTGACTGAGGTGCATAGTTTCTTGGGACTAGCTAGATACTATCAGAGATTTGTGTCAGACTTCTCCAGAGTTGCGGCACCACTCTCAGCTTTGAAGAATAAGGGGAAACTCTTTGTGTGGTCAGACAGATGTCAGCAGAGCTTCCAGGAGCTGAGACAGAGATTGACCAGCGCGCCTGTCTTGAGGCTTCCGGAGGAGGGAGTTGGGTACATAGTTTACTGCGATGCATTAGGGACCGGACTCGGATGTGTCCTGATGCAGGAACGGGCTGTGATCACCTATGGATCACGTCAGTTGAGGAAACATGAGCAGAACTACGCTACCTATGACCCAGAGTTAGCAGCAGTGGTCTTCGCTCTGAAGATGTGGCGACACTATCTGATGGGCGAGCGCTTTACAGTCTATTTTGACCACTAGAGTCTCAGGTACATCTTCTTGCAGAAGGACCTGAACCTGAGACAGCGACGATGGCTCGAGTTCCTCCAGGACTATGACTTTGAGATAGTCTATACTCCTGGGAAGGGAAACGTAGTAGCCGATGCTCTCAACAGGAGGACGGGCATTCAGCTACTTGGGGAGGCGACAGAGCAGCTAGCCGCTTTGCAGATATCCTTCATGGATAGAGATGGAGCATCCTTCATTCAGTCACTCACAGTCACTCCTCCACTACTGCAGCGGGTCAGAGAGGCATAGTGTGGGGACGCCGACTGTGAGACGCGGCGTGCACAGATATCCTCAGGACAATCACCTGATGGATTCTCCGTGGGAGGAGAGCACGATGTCCTTTTCAGAGGACGTACCTTGGTACCAGTTGCTTTACGGGAGGAGGTGATGAGAGAGTTTCACACTTCTCCTTTGGCAGTACATCCTGGAGTGGCGAAGATGTACCAGGATCTCAGGCGACAACACTGGTGGTCGGGCATGAAGAAGGATGTGGTAGAGTTCATTTCTCGATGCCTCACCTGCCAGCAGGTGAAGGCAGAGCACCAAATACCAGCAGGCTTGGTACAACCCTTGGAGGTCCCGGAGTGGAAGTGGGACGGGATATCTATGGACTACGTGACTGGACTTCCACACACTTCCAGAGGTCACGACTCCATTTGGGTGATTTTCGACCGACTCACCAAGTCGGCACACTTCTTACCCATCAGAGAACAAGGCTCAGTGGAGAGCTTGGGACGTCTCTAAGTTCAAGAGATTGTACGGCTTCATGGTGTGCCATCATCTATCATCTCCGATAGAGATGCTCGCTTTACTTCTCGACTTTGGAA
The DNA here is from genome assembly GCA_963277665.1 of Viscum album. Taxonomy (NCBI): domain Eukaryota; kingdom Viridiplantae; phylum Streptophyta; class Magnoliopsida; order Santalales; family Viscaceae; genus Viscum; species Viscum album. The sequence goes on along the minus strand of OY728127.1, from coordinate 64,858,390 downwards.
GGGGTTGCAGGAGGCATTCGGGACGCAGCTACGTCTGAGTACCGCCTTTCACCCTCAGACAGATGGTCAGATGGAGAGGACCATTCAGACTCTCGAGGACATGCTCCGCGCATGTGTCCTCGACTTTGGTCACAGTTGGGAGGACCACCTACCCTTGGTGGAGTTCGCGTACAACAATAGCCACCACTCCACCATCAGGATGACACCATACGAGGCGTTGTACGACCGACCTTGCAGGTCACCTCTGTGCTGGACAGAACCTGGGGAGTCAGCACTTGTGGGACCAGATATGGTCCAGGCCACGATGGAGAAGGTCCAGGTCATCCAAGAGCAGATGAGGACAGCTTAGAGCCGGCAGAAGTCTTATGCTGACAGGAGGCGGAGGCCACTAGAGTTCGAGGATGGCGACCACATCTTCTTGCGGGGCTCACCTCAACGTGGTATACAGAGATTTGGCCGAGGCAGCAAGTTGTCTTCACGCTTCATCGGACCATTCCAGGTCCTCAGAAGGATTAGAGAGGTGGCTTATCACCTGGCTCTACCACCTCAGTTGCACCGAGTGCACGACGTCTTCCACGTATCTCAGCTGAGGAGATACGTGCACGACTCGACTTATATCATTGACCATGGGGAGCTAGACATTGATGATGGGGAGACTTTTGCGGAGGTCCCAGTGGAGATCGAGGATCGACAGGAGCGGGTCCTACGTGGTCGGTCGATTCCTCTAGTGCGCATCAGATGGCAGCACGAGAACCTCTAGGAGAGCACTTGGGAGCGGGAGGCTCAGATGCGTGCTCAGTACCCACATTTTTTCCCCTAGTTTTGATGTATCTTTACAGGGTCGTAAAGCCCTGAGGTGAGAGTAATGTAAAGACCCGTAAAATTCAAGGGAAATTTTTTCTTAATTTTCTTTGGGATTTTACAAGAGCGCAGTTTCTGACGGCACTTGATTCCGAGGCCCGATGTGACCGGAATTTCTATCCGAATTTTAGCTCGGGTACGTTCAGTGAACGAACGAGCGGGAATTACTAACTTTTGAACCGGTGCTCGGAATCGAATTCTGAAGGCACCGATGGAACCGCAACGCCGGATTTTTCTTAGGAACACCTTTTTCGGAGTTGCATTTTCACGGGTGAAGTTGTTAAAATTTGTGGAAGTTAAAATAAAATTTAAACGACAAATTTTATTTATCTTCCTAAGTGTTTAACCTTTGGGTGGAAGTTGGGTAACCACCCAACATCCCATGAGAGATTATGAGGCCGGTGGGGCCCACACGAACCCCACCCCTTCATATTCTCTAACCCCCCTCAAATCACGATTAATTTTTGACAACTTATGTTAATTAATTAAGTGCGTTAATTGTGAATATTTGAAATTCAAATGCTTAGGTTATGTAAATAAAATAAGTGTTGAAATTATTTTATTTGGTTGGAATTCTGGTTGTGGGAACCTTTGGGAGAAAAAGAGAGGTCTTGAGGATTCTTCGTTCTTTAACGAAGAACGCGAAGAACGCACCGCCACCGACGAAGAACGCCGACCTCCGACGGCGGACGACGGCGAGAGACACCTTCCTCGGAGATCACCTAACGCCAGCGATGTTCCTTCCGCGACGCTTTCTTCCGCGACGATCCCCTTTTTCCGTGATGGTTAATTCCGCGACGAACTCTCGTTCGACGACAATGTTGAGGTAGGGGTTTATGTGTTTTTATTTGTGAAATCTTCCGTCATCTATCCTCGTTCATTTGGACCGCTTGATATCGTTTAACGGGAGGGGGCCGGACCGCACAAACACGGTGGACCCTCCTCCCTTATTATTATTTGTTATTGCGGTTCAAAGGAAAGTGACGCGGTGCCGTCGCACCGCGCGGGAACGAGCGGCAAGGATGCGCGATGCCGTCGCGCCGCGCATTTGAAATTTGAACCAAGTCGCAGCGCCAACACGCCGCGCCGAAAAAACCCGAAGACACTGCGGCCGGAGCGGGGCTGCGGCGGATGGGCACGGCGCCGTCGCGCCGCGCCGGACAGACCGAGGCCGCGACTTAATCTGCGGCGGAGCAGGGGAACCGGTGGCCGGAATCGGGCCGCCGGCGTCGAAGCAAGGGGAACCGGCCTTGCCGGTCCCGTGGCAGCAGATGCCGGCCGGTCGGAGCGGGACGAACGGACAGGGAGGATCCGGGGGTTCAAAACCTCCGGCTGGCCAGACGTGAGCGGCCCCATTATGGGGTCGCGGTTACTACAAGCGGGGGGCAGTGCCCCCCCTACATTCCGAACGGCTCGACCGTTCGGCCGAGCCACCTGGCCAGCGCGCCGGACCGCCAGCGCGCCGGGCCGCTGAGCCGGGCCACGCCCAGGCCGGGCCAGGCCACGCCCAAATGGGCCGGACTCGGACCCAGTTCGGGCCGACCCTGGGGGTATCGGGCCAGGTCAGACCGGGCCCGAACCCCCTAATACCGAACCTCTTTCGGTCTGTTGCCCATAACTTGAGCTGCAGACCTCCGATCGACGCACCGTTATCTGCGATGCAATCCTTGGATCGAGACGGTCATTTCGGTATATTACACTCAGGGTTTCGGAGAACTTTGGGTTTGGCCAGGTTGGTTCGTACACGAAACCAACCGGGCCCTCGGAGCGGAAACGCTTATAACTTGAGTTCCGAACGTCCGATTGACGTGCCGTCGACTTTGTTGGATTCCTCTAAGTGAGATGGTCCTTTTGACTTACTCCGCTTGAGGTTTGGACGCAGTTGGAGTACGGTCGGATTGGTTTTGACTTAAAAACCAACCGGGCCCCTGGGACGAAAAAGCCAATAACTCTCAGACCGGGCGTCTGATTGACGCGCCATCTGTGACGTAGAGTTCCTGTTGACGATACGAAACTTTTGGATACATCAACTCCGGACTATGTGTCAGTTGATGTCTCAGCCCTTCGGTTCGTGGAGCGGACCCTCCCGAACGAGCTTGCTCTATGCGGGAACCCTAGAGCTGGCTGCGACTGCGACGACGATGACGACTGTACAAAAATTCTCTGTGGATTCAACGACGATGACTACAACACTCAGCGATCCTACGTGGATCAGTGCTACCGATCCTGTGTGGGTCCGATCCTGTGTGGGTCAACGCTCAGCGGTCCTGTGTGGGCCAGTGCCTACAGATCCTGTGTGGGTCCGATCCTGTGTGGGTCATTACGGGGGTTAGTTATCTATCGATCCTTTGTGGGTCATTGCGGGGGTTAGTTACCTATCGATCCTGTGTGGGTCTGACGACTTAGATGAATCAATGGAAACATCTGATCATCTCTATCATCTTACGAAGAAGTATACCTGTGTGAGCTGAATCTTGACTTTCAATCCTTATCTTCGATAAGATTGTCTTGATATCCTGTGCGGATTACGTTATGCTTTCCTGTGTGGAATGGGTTGTGTTTTCCATTGTGGACTGGGTTGTACTTGGGCTCGGATGTTGGAGCCGAACGAGAATTGATGACTTAGGTATATGTATGGGCATATACCTAAGAAGTGCCGGATGTTACTTCGTGTTTGTATCTTTCCTTTATGGATTATCCTTTGTGGATTCTGGGAGACCTTCAGGGGTCTCGGGGTCCCTACTGAGTAGCTTATACTCACCCCTGCACGGGATATGCCCGCACTACGTTGTGTTGGTTGCAGACGATGGACAAAGCTGATCGTGGTTGAGGCACGAGGAGCAGGTTGGTACCCGGAGGTGGATCACTGGGCGGGGCGTACTCGGAGTGGACGGTGGGACCCGAGGAGCTGTGGAGGCTATCTGTACCCACCCTTCAGGTGGGACTTCCAGTGGACGGCTCGAGGCTACGACTTTACTTTCAGTTGCTGTTTTCCCTTTCCAGTTGTACTTTACTTTTAGTTTCGGTTTGTATTCTGGCCCACTTACTTTTCCTCACTTACTGTTGTACCTAGTTTTTACTTAGTCTTTACTTCTTCTTTCTTGATTTGTGGTGTTTGTTTACTTTACAAAGGTAATACCTTCCCTTTTTACCGGGAATTACGCCTTGGTGCTGGTTGCCAGCCCCTAGACTATGGAAGGCGGGCTTGGGGTAGTCACGGCACGGGCCCCGAGGACGGGTCGTGACAATATCCTTTACACACAAGCCTCGCTTTGTTTCTTGTAACTTCTCAATGCTCATTCAATTTATTTCTGTAAACCCACTTGGTTCCGATAACATTATTATTTGCTGGCCTTGGAACAATTTCCCATGTTTCATTTTTCTCAATCTGATCCAGTTCTTCATTCATAGAATCCACCCATTCTTTATGTTAAATAGCTTCTGAAACTGATTATGGTTCAACTTTTGAGATAAGGGAAGTCTGATCTTCTAATCTCAAATTTCTTCTTGTCTGAACTGGAGCCTTATGATTCCCAATAATATTTTGGGATTCAACATGTTTTCGTAAGGCAGGGAAACTCACATCTTCCTTCCCAACATCACTTTCTTCCCCATGTGGCTCATCTGAGTCACTTTCACTCTCGTGGGAATTATTTGATTTATCTTCCTCAATATTATCAACAAATTTTGTGAAGGAACTTGGATTTTCAATTACCTTCACATCATATGAGTCCACCAACTTCTGTAAACGTTTTTTCCAGCATTTGTAACTTCTTCCATTTGGTGAATAACCCATAAATATTCCTTCTTCAACTTTCTCATCAAACTTTCCTAAGTCAGTATTTTTGTTTTTGAGAAAGCATGGAATTCCAAAAACTTTGAAGTAATTAAAAGAAGGCTTTTTGTTATACCACATCTCTTAAGGAGTCATGTTGGTTTCCGGTCTCAATAGGCATCTATTTTGAACATGTACAACAATGCTAACAGCTTCGCTCCAGAAGAATTTTGAAAGTTTGTATTCTGATAACATACTTCTTCCCATTTCCACCAAGCTTCTATTTTTCCTTTTTCTACTCCATTTTTTTGTGGAGTATAGGGAGCACTATACTGATGTTTGATACCATGCTTCCTTAGATAAGTTTCAAAAGCATTGCTTGTGAATTCGGTACCATTGTCTGTTCTCAAATTCTTTATGGAAACTCTCAATTCTTTCTCAACATCTCTTCTGAAGAATTTAAACATTTCAATAGCCTCTGACTTATGCTTCATGAACATGATGTTTGTCATCCGAGTGAAATCATCAATAAAAGTGATAAAGTATAAATATCCTTTTGTTGATTGATGTCTCATCGGCCCACACATATCGGAATGAATAAGATCAAGTGGTTTGTAAGATTGAATCTCAACTCTTTTATGACTTTTGTTAGTCATCTTTCCTTTCAGGAAAGTAACACAAACATCTTCATCTCTTATTTTCAGTTCTGTAAAATTTTGAACAACATCAACTTTAGAAAGCTTACTCATGTTCTTATGCCCCAGGTGGCCAAGTCTTCGGTGCCATAACTTGTTTTCATCTTCAGCACTCAAATAACAAGAGTTATTGGATTCTCCAATTTGAAAAAGATTCCCACTGATTCTTTCTCCTTTTGTAATCACTTTTCCATTTTTCACACTTTTGATTACACAAGAATATTTTCTGAAAATAACTTCTTTTCCATAATCACAAAGTTGACTTACACTAAGTAAGTTATGTTTTAGCCCATCAACAAGCAAGAATTCCTTAGATTTCAGTTTCTCTGGTTCAATCTCCGCCGTTCCAATTCCCTTAATTTTTAAGGAACTATCATTGCCAAAAGTAACTGCTCCTCCATCACGACTTTCAACATGATCCAAGATTTTTATATCACCTGTCATGTGTAAAGAACAACCACTATCAAGAATCCATGGTTTGTTTCTCTTACTTGCTTTTAAAGCTGTCTCAACAACACAAGCTCTCTCATAAACCTTCTTATCTTCAACTTTCTTTTCTTTCATATCATAAGAAACTTGTTCTGGAAGAAGAGTCATACATCGTTCGGCATGATGACCAGACTGATCACATCTTCCCCAAAATTCTTCCAAACATTCAAATTGATTCTTTGTTGTCATGTTTCTAACATCTTGAGAATTCACCTTTTCAACTTTCTTTGAATACGGAAGGTTACTCATTCTTCTTTCGTTATTTCTTCCACTTTGCTCAAGCCTTCTTCTAGGTAGAGATAAATTGTGCCAACAATTATAAGCTCTATTCCCATACATTCCACAACACCAGCAATAACCCTCAAATCTTGATTTTTAATTAAAGAAAGATCTTTCTTTATAGAAACTTTGTTGAGGTTGATAACTTCTTTCAACTCTAGGAAACTCAGGATGTAGGCCATCTCTTCTTTTGAGTGAGTTTTCAATTTTTGTAGGATTGAAAGGTTTCTCACATCCTTTCTCCACCGAAGTTTTACTGATACTTTTTCCATAACCTGAAATGTTAGAAGAATTAGATAAAACATTATTTTTTCTAGGAGAATATTTCACCTGATTCTCATGATAAACCTTTCCAGCAGTCTTGGAAGTCTCAACTTTTACTTCAGTGGCTTTGTGGAGGTTTTCATTCATCTTCCTTAGGGAATTTTCGGACTCAATAAATTTTGATTGCAACTTGTTGACCTCTTCTTCTTTAATTTCCAGCTTCTTGCTAAGATCTTCTATCATATTTCTTTGTTCAGCAATTCTAAGTTTGTGACTTAAAATTTCTTGAATGTATTCATCTTCCTTCTTGGTAACATCTTTACTTCCATCATGAACTTCTTCATGATTTTTATTCATCACACGAATTTCTTTTTTGAGGGATTTGTTTTGCTCCAGACATGCAAGAAGTTTGGATCTTAGCTGATATTCTCTGTAAGATTCTTCACCACCTTCCTCACTTTCTGAGGAAGCATTTGTTTTCTCAAATTTTTCAATGAAGGTTCTGAATCTTTCTCTAATTTCATCTTCTGAGGAATCATTGTTAGATGATTCAGATTCAACCTTCTTGCTCAACATACTTTTTTTCTTTCTATAAAACTTCTTCTTGAGTTCTTTAGAAGTTTTCTCTTCTTTTTCATTCTTGTTATACTTCTTCCATAGAGTATTCTCTTTAGAAACATCTTGATATTCTCCAACTTTCTTCTTTGGGAAATTCATAGAAAAGTACCCGATTCCACCGCACTCAAAACATTTGAGAGGAAGTTTCCCTCCATATTTTCCTCTTCCTCTTCGATAGTTCTTGGATATGAGAGACATGATTTTTTCATTCAACTCTTCATATTCCTTATCAACAGACTCACAAGGATCATATTCATCATCATCTTGGATTTTCATCTTTCTCATAGCTTCAAAATCCATTTCATCTTTCATCTTCTTATTAAAGATAGGAGCTTTCCTCATTTCATAAGAAACAAGAAAGTTATGCAGTTCATCAAGAGATAAATCATCCATATCTTCTAAAGCTAAAATTTTAGAATCAAACATGTCTGGAAAGTTTCTTATAAGTTTCTTCACAATTGTAGAATCTTCCAAGTCTTCTCCGAATCCCCTGATGTTGCAAACAATTTCATTAACTCTGGTGAAGTATTCATCAATTGTTTCGCCATCTCTCATCTTGATGTCTTCAAACTTACTACACCAGATTTGTATCTTGGCTTCCTTGACTTTTGTGTTTCCTTAAAAAACACTTTCCAGCTTGTCCCACATAAATTTTGATGTTGTGAGACCCATCACCTTCTGATAAACATTTTCTGATAAGGACATGAGAATAGCATTCCTAGCCTTTCCATTAAATTCTATGTTCCTCTTGTCGGCAAATGTCATAGGAGAATTTTTCTCAAAAGGTGGAAATCCAATAGTGGCAGCATCAACAACTTCAAGGCCAAGAGATAGGAGATAAGGAATCATCCTATTTTTCCATCCATAATAATTATTTCCATAGAATGTAGGAATTCCTCTACTGTTGACATAATTGATATTCTCTATGATAAGGAAAAAAGAACAAGGGAACCTCCTTCTGATACCACTAGAAGTTCCAAGGATCGAATGTTAACTGAGAAGGGGGGGGGGGGGTTGAATCAGTTGATATATTTTTATAAGTTTCAAAACTTTATGAAACTTAACCCTTGCAACCTGTTAAGATTTACTTCCTTATCAACCTTTAGAAAGTAACCCAAGCATGCAAGAAAGGTAAAGCAAGAAAATCACACAAGAATTACAAGGTTCAGCCTCAATAAGAGGACCTACGTACTTGCCATAGCCACTCCCGTGGGTCTATGGAAATCCACTATAATGAAGAAGTGAATACAACTTGTGCCAAATCACATTGGACACCTTCTATCTCCCGATAGAAAAGATTATACTGACTCCCGTCAGTTTACAATGTTTCCTTAAAGAACAATTGAGCCAAACATAAGAAAAAGACTTTGTCAAGCTGCTCCACAAAATGCTCACTCCGAATCTTCAATCCAATTTATTGGATCCGATTTTCTGAAACCGAACTTCTCAGTAAGAAAACTATGACTCCTAAAAATCTCACTCTGAATCTTTAATCCAGATTTCTTGAATCTGGTTATCTGAAACTGGTCTTCTCAGCAAGGAAACTCTGACTCTGCAGAAATACCCACTCCAAATACTCAATCCTAATTCCTCGAATCCAATCTTCTGAATCCGAATTTCTCAGCAAGATAATAATGATTCTACAGAAATGCTCACTTTGAAAACTCAGTACGGATTTCTTGAATCTGGTTCTCTCAGTAAAGAAAAGATGACTCAGCACAAAAGCTCACATCGAATTCTCCAACGCTTTGCCTTTTCTGTGTGTGTAAAAAGTTGTTCATGAGTGAATGATCTGAGCACATATTTATAAGAAACTCAGAAAACAAAGGTGGGAATCTTGAAAAACTTTCCCGCTTCCTTAAATCTCAAAAACTCTGCAAATCTCTCGCATTTAATCTTCAATCTTTGACTTATTCAAATCTCCTTAAATTTCTCCGAGATTTATGCAAAGTTGAAGTACGGGTTTTCTTGAACTCTTCATATCTTCCTCAAAATGATAAGGCTAGATCTTGGTTTTGATTTTAGGTTCAGGAAATCTGGTTCAGGAAAACTGGTTCAGGAAAACTGGTTCAGAATTGTCATTATGAATTTTTGGCTCAGGATTGTCATTCCAAATTTATGACTCATTATTGTCATTCTGAATTTCTGGTTCAGGAAGTCCACTCCGAATTTTTGGTTCAGGAAGTCCACTCCGAATTTTGGTTCAGAAAATACACTCTAAACTTCTGGCTCAACAAGTAGACTCCGAATTCTGGACCAGCAAGTAGACTCTGAAAATCTAATTCAGCAAGTAGACTCTGAAAATCTGGTTTAGGAAATAGACTCCAAACTTCTGGCTTGGGTAGAATCTGATTTTCGGGCTCAGATAGACTCCGAAAAATAGGTTCAGAAGAACTAGTTCAGGAAAACTGGTTCAGAAAATTCATTCTGAATTTCTGGCTCAGGATTTTCATTCCGAATTTTTGGTTTAGGAAGTCCAATCTGAATTTTGGTTCAGGAAATACACTCCGAACTTCTGGCTCAGCAAGTAGACTCCGAATTCTCGATCAGCAAGTAGACTCCGAAAATATGATTAAGCAAGTAGACTCCAAAAATCTGGTTCAGGAAATAGACTCCAAACTTCTGGCTTGGGTAGACTCCGATTTTCTGGCTCAGATAGACTCTGAAAAATAGGTTCAGAAGAACTAGTTCAGGAAAACAGGTTCCGAAAAACAGGTTCCGAATTTCCTCAGAATTTTCCTTAGTGAAAAAAACTCAATCCTCTTCACCATTTCTTTAACAGATTTTATCATGAAAATTTTCATGATGTGTGAGAACTATAAAATCATAAAATCATCATCTGATTTGTTTAAGAAAGTTTGAGACACTTTCTTAACTTCTGACTTATCATTATTCAAAAAAATCTTCTTTAAGAAAATCATCAGCAACCAGCAACTTCAACTTTCTGTAACTCAAAAACATTCTTCAAAAAAAAAATATTAGTTGTCAACAAATACAAAAAAAAAAATTTAAACAAAACACCACAAAGGTTCTTCATATAATTAGTAAAATATATTGAAAATCATTTGTATTTAATGACATGATATTTGTAAACATAATAAATTTCTATCTAGTGTAAAATATTTATTAACTCATAATATTTTTTTTTGAAAATATAACTAATATTATTTAAATACAATTAATAATTATTAAGATGTTTTATTTATAATATTATTAGTAATTCTTAATATTTTTTTATATTTTTATTAATAATACATATCTCACTATAGCATATATGTATATAGCAGTTGGAGGCTTAGTCAAGTGACAATGAATTCTTGTAACCATACATCATACCCATGTTCAAATACGGAAGGGAGCAAATTTCTGAAGGTAGTAGTGCAGGTAGAGTAGCAGATACTGTAGCGGGGTACTATAGAACAATAATTTTCATCCCAAATAGGTTTTCAGGCCACAAAAAATGTGACTTTGGGCCATATGGTCATCTCAGGCATTCAAGCCACAAAGCATTCAGGACATCAGTAGTGGACCAAATGACTTCATGCTAGAATAGTACATGACCGATGGAGATCATCAAATACAAAGGCGGGACTTGATGATCAGTTGGAAGTCGAGGTTCATTCATTGAGTGACTAGTGCTCACTGGTTTAAGACCCCAGGAAGGGGAGACAACGATGGTTAACCGTGAACATGAAGTTAGGACTACAAACTAGAGTGACAAATGTGAGAGTCAAGAAAGAGGTTGTTTTCACTTTGGGTCATGGGCTTTGGCCATGCGGGTCATGTATTAAGCCTATATGCATGACCAATTATGTCGATAAATTACAACTTTCCATCGGGGTTATGCATGAAGCGAAAATACATTATATTTTATTTGCTTATTTTAGGACAAAAACAAATTTATAATGATATTGATGTTTATTTTAATCCATTAATCAAAGACATAAAATTAACTCGAGATACAAGTTTTATGTTTTATGATTCTCATAGAAATGAAGATTTCACATTGAGAGCCATGTTGTTTAGGATGATAAATGGATTTTTTTTATGAAAATTAGACTGGATATAACATTGATGGAATGTTAGGGTGTCCATTATTTGAATAAGGTACACCCACACTTAGGTTGAAACATTATTTGAAGAATGTTTTTTAAGATATTGTAAATTTCTACCAATGACAAAAATACTCATCCTGGATGACATCATTCGATGGAAATTTAAAAGGTACATCACATTCCCCATTAATAGGTGATAAATAGTTTGAGAAAGTAAAGGTTATTATCGCCATTTTTGTAAACCTTTTTAAAAAAATCTTACAAAAACAGGTTAGAAAAAGATATAATTTTTCTTTGAATTATCTTATTATAATTGTTTTTACGTCACCCATTTTTTTGATCCCATGCATGTAGAAAAAATGTATGCTATAATGTCATTGACACATTACTATATCCACTTATCAAAACAAAATTTTACATCAAGTCTAGATTGGACACGATTGATCTAAGGATAAAAGAAGAGTTGGTGCTAGTGAAGGATGAAAAAACGACTTTACTTCATCCAACGACTTACACTCTTTCTAAGAAAGAGAGAGTTCCGTTTTGGAAAATTTTAAAAAAATGTAATGGTTCCATAGATGTTTTCATCAAATATGAAGAATATTGCATCAATTATCGACATTATGTTAAAGGTATTAAAATCACATGATTGTCAAGTTTGGATGTAGGATTTAATGCCCGTGACTTTACATTGCATTCTATCTGAAAATGTCTCACACACATTAACCAAGATTTGATTGTTTTTCAAAGCTATATGCAATAAATTTATATATCCTATTAAGTTTACAAACATTGAAAAGAAAATTGTTTTAATATTTTTTGAATTTGAGATGTTCTTTCAGAAGGTTTCAATATGCAGGAAAATTGTTTGATTAATGCCCAATTTTTGTTTTCCATCAATATCAACAGATAAATTTGAAGAACTAAAAGAATGAAACTCTAGAATATCATAGATAGGAGCATGAAAATTTAATTTATATTTAATTTTAAAATATAATTACATCATTCTTGTTAATAACCTTTACCAAATTTCATCGTTGCTCTTCTTATGTTGTCATCACAACGACGATTCATCTAGGCATATCCACATGTGCTCCATGAATCATTAAAGAATGTTATTGATGTTACAAGTGCTATTATAGAAGGATCAAGTGCTTCATGTCGTTCATCATTGGTAACTATAAGAAATTTCTTGTTCTCTTTGTGTATTTGAGAGGGAGGAATGGAGAATTTTTTTCTCTAGGGCTTGAGAAAATTCTAGAATATTGTCTCCATTGTGTCAACATTTCTCTTATGGAAAATGTGATATATTTTAGAATATATACTCTAGTTTAAATAAATATTAGGGAAATAAGGCCCTTATCATATTATTTAATCTATGAAAAACCCTATATAAAATAATAATAATAATAATATCATTATTATACCCCATGAAATGTGTTTATTCTAATATCATTTCTTAAAGAAATAAATTAATATTTATTTAAATGATATTAAATATATCATTTCCATCGGCTAATTAAACTCACCCATACCCTCCCATTGAATTTATTGCACCTTAAATAATAATAATAACATTCATTTGATAAAATTAAATAAATATTATATTCACTAAAATTTTTAATAAATATTTATTTGAATCCATTCACTAAACTAATGAATAAATAAATATTATATTCATTAACATGTGATGAAAATAAAGATGTGATAAAATTCAACTCATATATTGTAAACTCAAATATCCCATGATTGAATTTATGCGATCAAATTTTACTTGAATAAATACTATTCCATAAGTTGAGAATAAATTTATTCTTAAACATAAATTTAATAGAATTAAATAAGATGTTGAATACACCAACTGTGCGACCCTCTAGACCCACTTCTCAATGAAAATAGGTGAAGTTACCTAGAGTCCTATATCAGTTTCAAGAAAGATGTAAAGCCACACATAGAGAAAGAATTTAGTTTAAAAGATTCAACAACCTTCCTAAGAATGCTACTATGAAATATAATCTCTTTATCAACTAATATCTCATCAATCTAGATGCATATTTGTGTCATCATCCTATATGGTCGATTTAACTTTCGTTGACTTTCCAAAATGAATACATCTATAAACTACATTGGACATGGATTTCATATAACCGTTCCATTTCAATCAAAGAGACATATATCTTATTCTATTAATATATAAGTGAAAAACCCTTTATTGACTCAATTAATTCCATACCACTTATAATGCACCAAACGTATGCTACCTCAATGCTGACTTATGTTGTCACATTTTCATCCATGCATCAAAAGTACATGATTCATGATACACATTAATAATAATCTTAAGTCTAAGGACTAATAAACTGGTGGAGTTGGTGCCCAAGAACCAAATTCTATGTACTTTATGATAAAAATGTATTCATTGTTTTGAATATTAATAAACTACTTATAACATCATGATTTTTATTCTATGCGACATAGTATGTGGTAATGTCCTAAGAGTAGCTGTCGCACTAAAAGTTCACAACAGTTCCTCGCTATGATGAGAACTTGGAAGTGCTACGACACTGTTCTTGAATATATGTTCTATAACCGGATGATATCATTTGAGGGATGAAAATTGTCACGACCCGTCCCCCGGGGCCCATGTCATAACTACCCCAAGCCCGCCTTCTATAGGCCAGGGGCTGACGACTAGCACCTAAGGCGTAACTCCCTAAACTGGGAAGGCATTGCCTTTGTAACTGCAACAAACAAAACCAGAGAACAAGCAGAAGCAAACTCTAAGTAAAAACTGAATATAGAAGAAGTGCTGGAAAGTAAAAGGTCCAAAAATACAAGCCCAACAGTAATGTACAAGGAAAGGACAAATAGGTACAACTAAAAAGACAAACAGCTAGAAGGTGTCTAGAAGCTCCTGGATCATCCACCACAGATCCTACCTGAAGGGTAGGTACATATAGCCTCCTCATTTCTTGTAAAGACCCGTAAAATTCAAGGAAATTTTTTTCTTAATTTTCTTTATAATTTTACAAGAGCGCGGTTTCAGACGGCACCTGATTCCGAGGCCCGGAGTGCCCGGAATCAATTTCCGAAGTTTGGCTCGGGTACGTTCAGTGAACGAACGAGCGGGAATTCCTAACTTTTGATCCGGTGCTCAGAATTGAAATCCGAGGGCACCGATGAACTCGCAGCGCCGATATTCGCTTAAAGAGACCTTTTCGGGAGTTGCGTTTGTTGCGGGTTGAAAGTTAGTTTTGGAGATTAAAAGATAAGTAAAATAAAATTTTGTTTGAATTTTATTTTATTCGTGGTGGTTAGACTCTCTCATGAGAAGTTGTTGGTGGGGCCCACAACCACCCAACTTCCCATGTGTGGTTATGAGGGAGGTGGGTCCCACACGAGCCCCCACCTTTTCAAATTCCCTAACCCCTCTAAACCCCCTCTTAATTTATGTGACACTCCCCTACTTTAATTCTTGCCAACTTAACTCTTCTTTTAATTTTTGACAACTCTAGATTTTAATTAATGTGTTGAATTCAACTTTTGAATTTTGAAAAGTTGGCAAAGTGAAAATAAAATAAGGTGTAGCTTATTTTATTTTGGGAGTTGCTGTGTTGTGTGGAGATTTGAGAGAAGAAGAGTTCTACACTTTGAAGAACTTCATCTTCCTCCTTGAAGAACGCGAAGAACACCGACACGCCATTCTATCTTCTCTCCACGTCAAAGAAAGGGAGACACCGCTTCCTCCTCAGTTTTCCTTCGTCGACTTGAGAAGTTTCGCCAACGACGTATCGCATCGGACGCATCCCTTCGTCAACGGATTTGACGAACGACGACCGAGACGCCCGACCTCCGCGACGTCGTCTTCCGCGGAACGTAGACAAATCTTCGAACCTTATACCCGAGGTAGGGGTTGTTGATTTCTTTTTGGTTTAATTATTTTATTCTTGATCGTGAATTTAGCAAGTCTAACGAGTGGCTTTGATTTATTTTTAAAGTTGCGTTATTATTTTAACGTGAGGGGGCCGGACCGCACGAACACGGCCGAACCCCCCTCCATCGTTTTTGTTTATTCTTGCGGGTGGAAGCAAAGTGGCGTGGTGCCGTCGCACCACGCGGATAATCGTGCAATTATTTTACGCGGCGCCGTCGCGCCACGCCGAGGAAGAATCTTCAAGAACGCGACGCCGTCGCGCCGCGTTGAAAGGAATCAAGGCACGGCGAAGGGGCGCGATGTCGTCGCACCGCGCCG
Organism: Viscum album; assembly: GCA_963277665.1. Lineage (NCBI taxonomy): Eukaryota > Viridiplantae > Streptophyta > Magnoliopsida > Santalales > Viscaceae > Viscum > Viscum album. The sequence goes on along the minus strand of OY728127.1, from coordinate 64,843,102 downwards.
GACGACGAACACCGCGGCCGGTTCCGGGCCGCGGCGGGACGAGGAGACCGCGGCCGGTTCCGGGCCGCGGCGGAAGAGAAGACCGGCGGCCGGGCCGCCGGCGTCGGAAGCCGAAGGGGGGACCGGAATTTCCGGTCCCGTTAGAGAAAACCGGCCGGCCAGCTGGCCGGCCGGATACCATTAAACCGGGGGAATTAATCCCCCGACCAACTCATAAAACCCCCCCTCTTTATGAGGGGGGCGGTTCTTTGAAGGGAGGGGGGCAGCCGGCCCCCCGGTTCCGCACCAGCAGGCCCCCCACGTGGGGGGGGGGGGGGGGCGCTTTTAAAAAAAAACGACGCGGCACAGCCGCGCCGCCACTTGATAAGCGGGGGAATTGATCCCCCCGCGCGGCCTCCTCGCGGCGCCAAGCCGCCGCGCCGCCGGCCGGCCGTCCGTCCGGGCCGCCCCAGGGGGGGGGTCGGGCCGGGTCGGCCCGGACCCGGACCCCCCCGTTTCGAACCAGAATCGGTTTTTGGCCCATATCTTGAGCCTCGGACCTCCGAATGACGAACCGTCTGCGGCAACGCGATCCTTGGATCGAGACGGTCGTTTCAGTATATCGCACTCAAGGTTTAGGATTACTTTGAGTTCGGCCGGGTTGGTTCGTTCACGAAACCAACCGGGCCTTCGGAGCGGAAACGCTCATATCTTGAGCTACGAACGTCCGATTGACGCGCCGCCAGTCGCGTTGTGTTCCTCTTAGTGAGAGATATTTTGGCATACTCCACCCGAGGTTTGGACGCAGGTGGAGTACGGTCGGGTTGGTTTTGCCTTAAAAACCAACCGGGCCCCGGAGACGAAAATGCCAATAACTCACAGACCGGGCGTCCGATCGACGCGTCGTCTGTTGCGTTGAGTTCCTGTTGACGATACGGAACTTTTGGATACATCAACTCTGGTCTTCGTGACAGTTGATGTATCAGCCTCTCGGCTCGTGGAGAGGACCCTCCGAACGAGCTTGCTGCGTGCGGGAACCCTAGTGTTGGCTGCGACTGTTACTGTGACTACTACTGCTACTACTGCTACTGTGACTGCGACGACGACAGTACAGAAATCCTGTGTGGATTCGACGACGACGACTACAGCACTCAGCGATCCTACGTGGAACAGTGCTTCCGAACCTGTGTGAGCTGAATCTTCTGTTTACCTTGGGCGGTGGAGCGCTTGGTTGTAGCAGCATATCCTTGGCAGTGGAGCGCTCGGTTGTAGCGGCAGACCTGCGATACTGGAGACGAGCGTACAGAGTACGGAGACCGTGAAACCGGCTGAGACCTGAAGACTGCTCGACCGACTCAACTTGGAGTGAGTCGACTAGCCCAGTGGACGGAGCGCCCGGTATTCGGCGGCAGACCCACGACGGACGGAGCGCCTGGTAGTTGGCAGCAGACCCGCGGTACTCGACTGGAGGAGTACCTCTGTAGGCTATCTGGGTGAGCGCCCGGTATTTGGCAGCAGACCCTCAGCGGACGGAGCGCCCGGTAGTTGGCAGCAGACCCGCGGTACTCGACAGGAGGAGTACTTCAGCAGTCTTAGGTTAGTGAGAAGTACCTCAGAGTCGTGACAGGACCACTGTACACTTCAGAGATGGGACTCTTCAACAGTTACGGTTTCGTTAATGAAAATCCTGGTTGAGCTGAAACCTGTTGTTTTCCTGTGTGGATTGTGTTGTGCTATCCTGTGTGGATTACGTTTTGCTTTCCTGTGTGGAATACGTTTACTTTCCTGTGTGGACTGAGTTGTACTTGGGCTCAGAGGTTGGAGCGTATTTGAATTTGATGACTTAGGTATATGTATGGGCATATACCTAAGCAGTGACGGTTGTTACTTCTTGATTGTACCTTTCTTCGTGATTTATCCATTGTGGATTTGAGAGACCTTCAGGGGTCTCGGGGTCCCTACTGAGTAGCTTATACTCACCCCTGCACGGGCTTTGCCCGCACTACGTTGTGTTGGTTGCAGACGACGGACAGCGTTGACCTTAGCTGAGGCTTGCAGAGCGGGACGGTACCCGGAGGTGGACCACTGGGCGGGACGTGCTCGGAGCAGACGGCGAGACCCGTGGAGCAGAGGAGCTATCTGTACCCACCCTACAGGTGGGATTTCCAGTGGACATCTCGGAGTAGCGGCTTTTACTTTTCAGTTGCTGTTTTCCCTTTCGAGTTGTACTTTACTTTCAGTTTGGGTTTGTATTCTGGCCCATTTACTTTTCCGCACTTTCAGTTGTACTCTGTTTTTGTTTAGTGTTTACTTTCCGCTTGCTTACTATGTGGTGTTTGTTTACCTTACAAAGGCAATGCCTTCCCTTTTTACCGGGATTTACGCCTTGGTGCTAGTCGCCAGCCCCTGGCCTATGGAAGGCGGGCTTGGGGTAGTCACGGCACGGACCCCGAGGGCGGGTCATGACAAATTGGTATCAGAGGAGTTCGGTTCTACCGCGAACTCTGATCTTTTCTTTGTGAAGCAATAATGTTTAGCGTATTGAGTGTGGTTATCAGTCCAGGGAGTCCAGTGTTGGTGCGGCGGCCGACGTATCCGTACACCAGGACCCTGACTTCTGATTTCCGACTTAATGCACGGAAACATTGTTTGCGGGTGTGTTTCAAAGTTTTCTTTGTGATTACTTATATCAGCTCACCAGGTATACTGTTCTAACCGTGGCGCACCTGTTTCCTTTACAGGATGGCCCCACGATGACAGCCAGCTAGGGTTCCGAGAGTCGAGCGAGACGACAGCCCACCGAGCGACGAGGCCTCGGTGCAGGGCCCTTTTCCAGTAGTGGCACCGGCGGTAGCTTTACCCGCCGATCCCCCGATGCTTCCAGCAGCAGCTGCTGACGATGCACGTCGCCTCAGCGCACTGCATGAGTTTCAGCGCCAGCGACCGCCCAGGTTTCGCGGGGAGACGGATCGCCAGGCAGCAGAGGACTGGCTGGAGGCAGTGGTTCGAGTGTTTAGGCTAGTGAGGACACCAGCAGACCTCATGGTGATCCTCGCTGCGAGCCTACTACACGCAGTAGCAGGACGATGGTGGAGCCTGATGCTCCAGGTGCACGATGAGGCATCTCTACTTTGGACGGACTTTGAGAGCCTCTTCCACTCGGAGTTCGTCCCAGCCACCCTTCGTGCGGTGCGTATCCAGGAGCTTCTTCAGCTGCGGCAGGGCAGCATGACGGTCGCTCAGTACTCGGCGAGATTTACCGATCTCTCGCGCTACTCGACCGACATGGTACGTGACCCATTCTTCCGGGCCCGGACCTTCGAGCAGGTTTTGAGACACGAGATCAGAGCATCACTGATCTCCCTCAGCATACCGACTCAGACAGGAGTACTGGAGCGGGCCCTTCTGATCGAGAGCTTCCTTGCTGAGTCTACACCAGCACAGCGACCCACCGCAGGGCGACACGTGGCAGAGTCATCTGCAGCAGATAGCCGACGGATGACTCAGGGTTCCAGGCAGACCAGACCTACCAGTGGCCGACTGCACGACTCAGGCTCAGTTGTGCGGGGAAGCCGGGGTGGAGTCAGAGTCAGGCGTGCCGAGAGTGGGCAGTGTTACTCCTGTGGCGGGATTGGTCACATGGCTCGTGACTGTCCGACCCGCCATGCTGATGATCAGCAGTTAAGTGAAGAACCTCCCAGGCAGAGGCAGAGGTTCGACCGTGGCGGCCCGCAGGGAGGAGGGGGACGAGGCAGAGGAGCTGGCCGAGCAGCAGGTGGTGGATGACGCTTTGAGGTTCTACCACCACCACCACCAGGAGGTCCACCCCGACCGCAGGGGAGAGCTCAGCTTCAGGCAGCCGAGGCCTTCGATCATGGAGCTCTGGGAGCCGATGGACAGGAGCAGAACTAGTGGATATATTCTTTGTACTTCTGGTTCCTTGTTGCTTTTGTGTAGCGTCTTGTATTATGAGCTGCAATAATAAAAGACGCATACCTTTGTGATATTTTCGTTCCTGTCCTCTTTCGTGATGTTACTAAGAGGTTCCAGTTTTGGCTGTTGACTTGACCCTCACTTGTGAGACATCAACTGGAGGAGACCCAGTTACCACACACTGATGCCGACAGTGTGAATCAACCCGAGGCGAGAGTAACGGTTGAATCTCTTAGTAGTAGCGTCGAGGCCTTACGACATCATCCTTGGTATGGATTAGTATCATCCATGTTAGGATTGACTGTTTTAGGCAAAGAATGTGGTTCATCCAGGGGATGGGACCAGATTTCTCTTATCGGCAAAGAAGAAATCTTGCAGCTCTGATGGGACCGGAGATGGTCCAGGCCACGACAGAGAAGGTCCAGGTCATCCAGAAGAGGATGAGGACAGCTCAGAGCCGGCAGAAGTCTTACGCTGACAGGAGGCGGAGGCCACTGGGGTTCGAGGATGGCGACCACGTCTTCTTACGGGTCTCACCTCGACGTGGTATTCGGAGATTTGGCCAAGGCGGCAAGTTATCTCCGCGCTTCATCGGACCCTTCCAGGTCCTCAGCAGGGTTGGTGAGGTGGCTTATCGCCTGGCTCTACCACCTCAGTTGCACCGGGTGCACGACGTCTTCCACGTGTCTCAGCTGAGGAGATACGTGCAAGACCCGACGAACATCATTTATCATGGGGAGCCTGACGTTGACGATGGGGTGACTTTTACGGAGGTCCCAGTGGAGATAGAGGATCGACAGGAGCGGGTCCTGCGTGGGCGATCGATTCCTCTTGTGCGCATCAGATGGCAGCACGAGAATCTCCAGGAGAGCACATGGGAGCGGGAGGCTCAGATGCGTGCTCAGTACCCTCATTTGTTTCCCTAGTTTTTGATGTATCTTTACGGGGACGTAAAGCCCTGAGGTGGGAGTAATGTAAAGACCCGTAAAATTCAAGGAAATGTTTTTCTTAATTTTCTTTATAATTTTACAAGAGCACGGTTTCAGACGACACCTGATTCCGAGGCCCGGAGTGCCCGGAATCAATTTCCGAAGTTTGGCTCGGGTACGTTCAGTGAACGAACGAGCAGGAATTCCTAACTTTTGATCCGGTGCTCGGAATTGAAATCCGAGGGCACCGATGAACTCGCAGCGCCGATATTCGCTTAAAGAGACCTTTTCGGGAGTTGCGTTTGTTGCGGGTTGAAAGTTAGTTTTGGAGATTAAAAGATAAGTAAAATAAAATTTTGTTTGAATTTTATTTTATTCGTGGTGGTTAGACTCTCTCATGGGAAGTTGTTGGTGGGGCCCACAACCACCCAACTTCCCATGTGTGGTTATGAGGGAGGTGGGGCCCACACGAGCCCCCACCTTTTCAAATTCCCTAACCCCTCTAAACCCCCTCTTAATTTATGTGACACTCCCCTACTTTAATTCTTGCCAACTTAACTCTTCTTTTAATTTTTGACAACTCTAGATTTTAATTAATGTGTTGAATTCAACTTTTGAATTTTGAAAAGTTGGCAAAGTGAAAATAAAATAAGGTGTAGCTTATTTTATTTTGGGAGTTGCTGTGTTGTGTGGAGATTTGAGAGAAGAAGAGTTCTACACTTTGAAGAACTTCATCTTCCTCCTTGAAGAACGCGAAGAACACCGACACGCCGTTCTATCTTCTCTCCACGTCAAAGAAAGGGAGACACCGCTTCCTCCTCGGTTTTCCTTCGTCGACTTGAGAAGTTTAGCCAATGACGTATCGCATCGGACGCATCCCTTCATCAACGGATTTGACGAACGACAACCGCGACGCCCGACCTCCGCGACGTCGTCTTCCGTGGAACGTAGACAAATCTTCGAACCTTATACCCGAGGTAGGGGTTGTTGATTTCTTTTTGGTTTAATTATTTTATTCTTGATCGTGAATTTAGCAATTCTAACGAGTGGATTTGATTTATTTTTAAAGTTGCGTTATTATTTTAACGTGAGGGGGCCGAACCGCACGAACACGGCCGAACCCCCCTCCATCGTTCTTGTTTATTCTTGCGGGTGGAAGCAAAGTGGCGTGGTGCCGTCGCACCACGCGGATAATCGTGCAATTATTTTATGCGGCGCCATCGCGCCACGCCGAGGAAGAATCTTCAAGAACGCGACGCCGTCGCGCCGCGTTGAAAGGAATCAAGGCACGGCGAAGGGGCGCGATGCCGTCGCACCGCGCCGGACGACGAACACCGCGGCCGGTTCCGGGCCGCGGCGGGACGAGGAGACCGCGGCCGGTTCCGGGCCACGACGGAAGAGAAGACCGGCGGCCGGGCCGCCGGCGTCGGAAGCCGAAGGGGGGACCGGAATTTCCGGTCCCGTTAGAGAAAACCGGCCGGCCAGCTGGCCGGCCGGATACCATTAAACCGGGGGAATTAATCCCCCGACCAACTCATAAAAACCCCCCTCTTTATGAGGGGGGCGGTTCTTTGAAGGGAGGGGGGCAGCCGGCCCCCCCGGTTCCGCACCAGCAGGCCCCCCACGTGAGGGGGGGGGGGGGGGGGCGCTTTAAAAAAAAACGGCGCGGCATAGCCGCGCCGCCACTTGATAAGCGGGGGAATTGATCCCCCCGCGCGGCCTCCTCGCGGCGACAAGCCGCCGCGGCCGCCGCGCCGCCGCCGCGCCGCCGCCGCGCCGCCGCACCGCCGGCCGGCCGTCCGGCCGGTCCGCCCCAGGGGGGGGGGGTCGGGCCGGGTCGGCCCGGACCCGGACCCCCCCGTTTCGAACCAGAATCGGTTTTTGGCCCATATCTTGAGCCTCGGACCTCCGAATGACGAACCGTCTGCGGAAACGCGATCCTTGGATCGAGACGGTCGTTTTGGTATATCGCACTCAAGGTTTCGGATTACTTTGAGTTCGGCCGGGTTGGTTCGTTCACGAAACCAACCGGGCCTTCGGAGCGGAAACGCTCATATCTTGAGCTACGAACGTCCGATTGACGCGCCGTCAGTCGCGTTGTGTTCCTCTTAGTGAGACAGATCTTTTGGCATACTCCGCCCAAGGTTTGGACGCAGGTGGAGTACGGTCGGGTTGGTTTTGCCTTAAAAACTAACCGGGCCCCAGAGACGAAAATGCCAATAACTCACAGACCGGGCGTCCGATCGACGCGTCGTCTGTTGCGTTGAGTTCCTGTTGACGATTCGGAACTTTTGGTTACATCAACTCTGGTCTTCGTGACAGTTGATGTATCAGCCTCTCGGCTCGTGGAGCGGACCCTCCGAACGAGCTTGCTGCGTGCGGGAACCCTAGTGTTGGCTGCGACTGTTACTGTGACTACTACTGCTACTACTGCTACTGTGACTGCGACGACGACAGTACAGAAATCCTGTGTGGATTCGACGACGACGACTACATCACTCAGCGATCCTATGTGGAACAGTGCTTCCGAACCTGTGTGAGCTAAATCTTCTGTTTACCTTGGGCGGTGGAGCGCTTGGTTGTAGCAGCATATCCTTGGCAGTGGAGCGCTCGGTTGTAGCGGCAGACCTGCGATACTGGAGACGAGCGTACAGAGTACGGAGACCGTGAAACCGGCTGAGACGTGAAGACTGCTCGACCGACTCAACTTGGAGTGAGTCGACTAGCCCAGTGGACGGAGCGCCCGGTATTCGGCGGCAGACCCACGGCGGACGGAGCGCCTGGTAGTTGGCAGCAGACCCGCGGTACTCGACTGGAGGAGTACCTCTGTAGGCTATCTGGGTGAGCGCCCGGTATTTGGCAGCAGACCCTCAGCGGACGGAGCGCCCGGTAGTTGGCAGCAGACCCGCGGTACTCGACAGGAGGAGTACTTCAGCAGTCTTAGGTTAGTGAGCAGTACCTCGGAGTCGTGACAGGACCACTGTACACTTCAGAGATGGGACTCTTCAACAGTTACGGTTTCGTTAATGAAAATCCTGGTTGAGCTGAAACCTGTTGTTTTCCTGTGTGGATTGTGTTGTGCTATCCTGTGTGGATTACGTTTTCCTTTCCTGTGTGGAATAAGTTTACTTTCCTGTGTGGACTGAGTTGTACTTGGGATCGGAGGTTGGAGCGTATTTGAATTTGATGACTTAGGTATATGTATGGGCATATACCTAAGCAGTGACGGTTGTTACTTCGTGATTGTACCTTTCTTCGTGATTTATCCATTGTGGATTTGAGAGACCTTCAGGGGTCTCGGGGTCCCTACTGAGTAGCTTATACTCACCCCTGCACGGGCTTTGCCCGCACTACGTTGTGTTGGTTGCAGACGACGAACAGCGTTGACCTTAGCTGAGGCTTGCAGAGCGGGACGGTACCCGGAGGTGGACCACTGGGCGGGACGTGCTCGGAGCAGACGGCGAGACCCGTGGAGCAGAGGAGCTATCTGTACCCACCCTACAGGTGGGATTTCCAGTGGACAGCTCGGAGTAGCGGCTTTTACTTTTCAGTTGCTGTTTTCCCTTTCGAGTTGTACTTTACTTTCAGTTTGGGTTTGTATTCTGGCCCATTTACTTTTCCGCACTTTCAGTTGTACTCTGTTTTTGTTTAGTGTTTACTTTCCGCTTGCTTACTCTGTGGTGTTTTTTTACCTTACAAAGGCAATGCCTTCCCTTTTTACCGGGATTTACGCCTTGGTGCTAGTCGCCAGCCCCTGGCCTATGGAAGGCGGGCTTGGGGTAGTCACGGCACGGACCCCGAGGGCGGGTCGTGACAAATTGGTATCAGAGGAGTTCGGTTCTACCGCGAACTCTGATCTTTTCTTTGTGAAGCAATAATGTTTAGCGTATTGAGTGTGGTTATCAGTCCAGGGAGTCCAGTGTTGGTGCGGCGGCCGACGTATCCGTACACCAGGACCCTGACTTCTGATTTCCGACTTAATGCACGAAAACATTGTTTGCGGGTGTGTTTCAAAGTTTTCTTTGTGATTACTTATATCATCTCACCAGGTATACTGTTCTAACCGTGGCGCACCTGTTTCCTTTACAGGATGGCCCCACGACGACAGCCAGCTAGGGTTCCGAGAGTCGAGCGAGACGACAGCCCACCGAGCGACGAGGCCTCGGTGCAGGGCCCTTTTCCAGTAGTGGCACCGGCGGTAGCTTTACCCGCCGATCCCCCGATGCTTCCAGCAGCAGCCGCTGACGATGCACGTCGCCTCAGCGCACTGCATGAGTTTCAGCGCCAGCGACCGCCCAGGTTTCGCGGGGAGACGGATCCCCAGGCAGCAGAGGACTGGCTGGAGGCAGTGGTTCGAGTGTTTAGGCTAGTGAGGACACCAGCAGACCTCATGGTGATCCTCGCTGCGAGCCTACTACACGCAACAGCAGGACGATGGTGGAGCCTGATGCTCCAGGTGCACGATGAGGCATCTCTACTTTGGATGGACTTTGAGAGCCTCTTCCGCTCGGAGTTCGTCCCAGCCACCCTTCGTGCGGTGCGTATCCAGGAGCTTCTTCAGCTGCGGCAGGGCAGCATGACGGTCGCTCAGTACTCGGCGAGATTTACCGATCTCTCGCGCTACTCGACCGACATGGTACGGGACCCATTCTTCCGGGCCCGGACCTTCGAGCAGGGTTTGAGACACGAGATCAGGGCATCACTGATCTCCCTCAGCATACCGACTCAGACAGGAGTACTGGAGCGGGCCCTTCTGATCGAGAGCTTCCTTGCTGAGTCTACACCAGCACAGCGACCCACCGCAGGGCGGCACGTGGCAGAGTCATCTGCAGCAGATAGCCGACGGATGACTCAGGGTTCCAGGCAGACCAGACCTACCAGTGGCCGACTGCACGACTCAGGCTCAGTTGTGCGGGGAAGCCGGGGTGGAGTCAGAGTCAGGCGTGCCGAGAGTGGGCAGTGTTACTCCTGTGGCGGGATTGGTCACATGGCTCGTGACTGTCCGACCCGCCATGCTGATGATCAGCAGTTAAGTGAAGAACCTCCCAGGCAGAGGCAGAGGTTCGACCGTGGCGGCCCGCAGGGAGGAGGCGGACGAGGCAGAGGAGCTGGCCGAGAAGCAGGTGGTGGACGACGCTTTGAGGTTCTACCACCACCACCACCAGGAGGTCCACCCCGACCGCAGGGGAGAGCTCAGCTTCAGGCAGCTGAGGCCATCGATCATGGAGCTCTGGGAGCCGATGGACAGGAGCAGAACTAGTGGATACATTCTTTGTACTTCTGGTTCCTTGTTGCTTTTGTGTAGCGTCTTGTATTATGAGCTGCAATAATAAAAGATGCATACCTTTGTGATATTTTCGTTCCTGTCCTCTTTCGTGATGTTACTAAGAGGTTCCAGTTTTGGCTGTTGACTTGACCCTCACTTGTGAGACATCAACTGGAGGAGACCCAGTTACCACACACTGATGCCGACAGTGTGAATCAACCCGAGGCGAGAGTAACGGTTGAATCTCTTAGTAGTAGCGTCGAGGCCTTACGACATCATCCTTGGTATGGATTAGTATCATCCATGTTAGGATTGACTGTTTTAGGCAAAGAATGTGGTTCATCCAGGGGATGGTACCAGATTTCTATTATCGGCAAAGAAGAAATCTTGCAGCTCTGATGGGACCGGAGATGGTCCAGGCCACGACAGAGAAGGTCCAGGTCATCCAGGAGCGGATGAGGACAGCTCAGAGCCGGCAGAAGTCTTACGCTGACAGGAGGCGGAGGCCACTGGGGTTCGAGGATGGCGACCACGTCTTCTTACGGGTCTCACCTCGACGTGGTATTCGGAGATTTGGCCAAGGGGCAAGTTATCTCCGCGATTCATCGGACCCTTCCAGGTCCTCAGCAGGGTTGGTGAGGTGGCTTATCGCCTGGCTCTACCACCTCAGTTGCACCGGGTGCACGACGTCTTCCACGTGTCTCAGCTGAGGAGATACGTGCAAGACCCGACGAACATCATTGATCATGGGGAGCCTGACGTTGACGATGGGGCGACTTTTACGGAGGTCCCGGTGGAGATAGAGGATCGACAGGAGCGGGTCCTGCATGGGCGATCGATTCCTCTTGTGCGCATCAGATGGCAGCACGGGAATCTCCAGGAGAGCACATGGGAGCGGGAGGCTCAGATGCGTGCTCAGTACCCTCATTTGTTTCCCTAGTTTTTGATGTATCTTTACGGGGACGTAAATCCCTGAGGTGGGAGTAATGTAAAGACCCGTAAAATTCAAGGAAATTTTTTTCTTAATTTTCTTTATAATTTTACAAGAGCGCGGTTTCAGACGGCACCTGATTCCGAGGCCCGGAGTGCCCGGAATCAATTTCCGAAGTTTGGCTCGGGTACGTTCAGTGAACGAACGAGCGGGAATTCCTAACTTTTGATCCGGTGCTCGGAATTGAAATCCGAGGGCACCGATGAACTCGCAGCGCCGATATTCGCTTAAAGAGACCTTTTCGGGAGTTGCGTTTGTTGCGGGTTGAAAGTTAGTTTTGGAGATTAAAAGATAAGTAAAATAAAATTTTGTTTGAATTTTATTTTATTCGTGGTGGTTAGACTCTCTCATGGGAAGTTGTTGGTGGGGCCCACAACCACCCAACTTCCCATGTGTGGTTATGAGGGAGGTGGGGCCCACACGAGCCCCCACCTTTTCAAATTCCCTAACCCCTCTAAACCCCCTCTTAATTTATGTGACACTCCCCTACTTTAATTCTTGCCAACTTAACTCTTCTTTTAATTTTTGACAACTCTAGATTTTAATTAATGTGTTGAATTCAACTTTTGAATTTTGAAAAGTTGGAAAAGTGAAAATAAAATAAGGTGTAGATTATTTTATTTTGGGAGTTGCTGTGTTGTGTGGAGATTTGAGAGAAGAAGAGTTCTACACTTTGAAGAACTTCATCTTCCTCCTTGAAGAACGCGAAGAACACCGACACGCCGTTCTATCTTCTCTCCATGTCAAAGAAAGGGAGACACCGCTTCCTCCTCGGTTTTCCTTCATCGACTTGAGAAGTTTCGCCAATGACGTATCACATCGGACGCATCCCTTCGTCAACGGATTTGACGAACGACGACCGCGACGCCCGACCTCCGCGACGTCGTCTTCCGCGGAACGTAGACAAATCTTCGAACCTTATACCCGAGGTAGGGGTTGTTGATTTCTTTTTGGTTTAATTATTTTATTCTTGATCGTGAATTTAGCAAGTCTAACGAGTGGCTTTGATTTATTTTTAAAGCTGCGTTATTATTTTAACGTGAGGGGTCCGGACCGCACGAACACGGCCGAACCCCCCTCCATCGTTCTTGTTTATTCTTGCGGGTGGAAGCAAAGTGGCGTGGTGCCGTCGCACCATGAGGATAATCGTGCAATTATTTTACGCGGCGCCGTCGCGCCACGCCGAGGAAGAATCTTCAAGAACGCGACGCCGTCGCGCCGCGTTGAAAGGAATCAAGGCAAGACGAAGGGGCGCGATGTCGTCGCACCGCGCCGGACGACGAACACCGCGGCCGGTTCCGGGCCGCGGCGGGACGAGGAGACCGCGGCCGGTTCCGGGCCGCGGCGGAAGAGAAGACCGGCGGCCGGGCCGCCGGCGTCGGAAGCCGAAGGGGGGACCGGAATTTCCGGTCCCGTTAGAGAAAACCGGCCGGCCAGCTGGCCGGCCGGATACCATTAAACCGGGGGAATTAATCCCCCGACCAACTCATAAAAACCCCCCTCTTTATGAGGGGGGCGGTTCTTTGAAGGGAGGGGGGCAGCCGGCTCCCCCGGTTCCGCACCAGCAGGCCCCCCACGTGGGGGGGGGGGGGGGGGGGCGCTTTTAAAAAAAAAACGGCGCGGCATAGCCGCGCCGCCACTTGATAAGCGGGGGAATTGATCCCCCCCGCGCGGCCTCCTCGTGGCGACAAGCCGCTGCGGCCGCCGCGCCGCCGGCCGCCGCGCCGCCGCCGCGCCGCCGCACCGCCGGCCGGCCGTCCGGCCGGGCCGCCCCAGGGGGGGGGGGGGTCGGGCCGGGTCGGCCCGGACCCGGACCCCCCCGTTTCGAACCAGAATCGGTTTTTGGCCCATATCTTGAGTCTCGGACCTCCGAATGACGAACCGTCTGCGGCAACGCGATCCTTGGATCGAGACGGTCGTTTCGGTATATCGCACTCAAGGTTTAGGATTACTTTGAGTTCGGCCGGGTTGGTTCGTTCACGAAACCAACCGGGCCTTCGGAGCGGAAACGCTCATATCTTGAGCTACGAACGTCCGATTGACGCGCCGTCAGTCGCGTTGTGTTCCTCTTAGTGAGACAGATCTTTTGGCATACTCCGCCCGAGGTTTGGACGCAGGTGGAGTATGGTCGGGTTGGTTTTGCCTTAAAAACGAACCGGGCCCCGGAGACGAAAATGCCAATAACTCACAGACCGGGCGTCCGATCGACGCGTCGTCTGTTGCGTTGAGTTCCTGTTGACGATACGGAACTTTTGGATACATCAACTCTGGTCTTCGTGACAGTTGATGTATCAGCCTCTCGGCTCGTGGAGCGGACCCTCCGAACGAGCTTGCTGCGTGCGGGAACCCTAGTGTTGGCTGCGACTGTTACTGTGACTACTACTGCTACTACTGCTACTGTGACTGCGACGACGACAGTACAGAAATCCTGTGTGGATTCGATGACGACGACTACAACACTCAGCGATCCTACGTGGAACAGTGCTTCCGAACCTGTGTGAGCTGAATCTTCTGTTTACCTTGGGCGGTGGAGCGCTTGGTTGTAGCAGCATATCCTTGGCAGTGGAGCGCTCGGTTGTAGCGGCAGACCTGCGATACTGGAGACGAGCGTACAGAGTACGGAGACCGTGAAACCGGCTGAGACCTGAAGACTGCTCGACCGACTCAACTTGGAGTGAGTCGACTAGCCCAGTGGACGGAGCGCCCGGTATTCGGCGGCAGACCCACGGCGGACGGAGCGCCTGGTAGTTGGCAGCAGACCCGCGGTACTCGACTGGAGGAGTACCTCTGTAGGCTATCTGGGTGAGCGCCCGGTATTTGGCAGCAGACCCTCAGCGGACGGAGCGCCCGGTAGTTGGCAGCAGACCCGCGGTACTCGACAGGAGGAGTACTTCAACAGTCTTAGGTTAGTGAGCAGTACCTCGGAGTCGTGACAGGACCACTGTACACTTCAGAGATGGGACTCTTCAACAGTTACGGTTTCGTTAATGAAAATCCTGGTTGAGCTGAAACCTGTTGTTTTCCTGTGTGGATTGTGTTGTGCTATCCTGTGTGGATTACGTTTTGCTTTCCTGTGTGGAATACGTTTACTTTCCTGTGTGGACTGAGTTGTACTTGGGCTCGGAGGTTGGAGCGTATTTGAATTTGATGACTTAGGTATATGTATGGGCATATACCTAAGCAGTGACGGTTGTTACTTCGTGATTGTATCTTTCTTCGTGATTTATCCATTGTGGATTTGAGAGACCTTCAGGGGTCTCGGGGTCCCTACTGAGTAGCTTATACTCACCCCTGCACGGGCTTTGCCCGCACTACGTTGTGTTGGTTGCAGACGACGGACAGCGTTGACCTTAGCTGAGGCTTGCAGAGCGGGATGGTACCCGGAGGTGGACCACTGGGCGGGACGTGCTCGGAGCAGACGGTGAGACCCGTGGAGCAGAGGAGCTATCTGTACCCACCCTACAGGTGGGATTTCCAGTGGACAGCTCGGAGTAGCGGCTTTTACTTTTCAGTTGCTGTTTTCCCTTTCGAGTTGTACTTTACTTTCAGTTTGGGTTTGTATTCTGGCCCATTTACTTTTCCGCACTTTCAGTTGTACTCTGTTTTTGTTTAGTGTTTACTTTCCGCTTGCTTACTCTGTGGTGTTTGTTTACCTTACAAAGGCAATGCCTTCCCTTTTTACCGGGATTTACGCCTTGGTGCTAGTCACCAGCCCCTGGCCTATGGAAGGCGGGCTTGGGGTAGTCACGGCACGGACCCCGAGGGCGGGTCGTGACATTGCTCCACGTCCATCCATCTCCTTCGGGTCCCGACTCGTCGTGAGGTACACCTCTGGGTACCGTCCAGTCCTCATACACTCTGCCTCGGTCAGCACTGTCCATCGTCTGCATTCAACACAACGAGGTGCGGGCATAACCCATGCAGGGGTGAGTATAACAATACTTAGTAGGGACCCCGAGACCCTCAAGGTCTCACAAATCCACAAAGGATAAACCACAGTAGAAAGATACAATCACGAAATATCAACCAACCCTACTTAGGTATATGCCCATACATATACCTAAGTTATCAATCACAGTCCAACTCCAACTCTCAAGCCCAACACAAACCATACCACAAAGGAAGTAAGTCAATTACAACGTTGATAATTGTTGAAAGACATGACTCAGCTCACACAGGTATACAAATCACGAAGAGGGGTAGATATGATTAGATGTAGCCTCTGAATCATCTCCTCTGTTGAACCCACGTAGGATCTTGGAACAATATCAGCACTGTCGAACCCACGTAGGATCCTGACACAAAAGTCCTCACTGTTGAACCCACGTAGGATTCCGGTACAACAGTTATCACTGTTGAACCCACGCAGGATCCTGGTACAGAAGTCACTACTGTCAAACCCACAAAGAATCCTAGTACAGAAGTCGTCACTATCGAACCCACGTAGGATTCCGGTACAGTAGTTATCGCTGTCGAATCCACGTAGGATCCTGGTACATAAGTCACTACTGTCGAACCAACGGAGGATACTAGTACAAAATTCGACACTGTTGAACCCACGTATGATTCCGGTACAGTAGTCATCGCTGTCGAACCCACATAGGATCCTGGTACAGAAGTTGTCATCTCAATTGCAGCCAGCCCTAGGGTTTTCGCACATAGCACGCTCGATTCCGAGAGGGTCCACTCCTCGAGCCAAGTGTCGACACATAAACTATCACTAAGTCCTGATTTTATGTATCCAATAGTTCCATCTCATCATAAGGAACCCAACGCGACAGACGGTGCGTCAATCATACGCCCGGTCTGAGAGTTATTGGCATTTCCGCTCCAAGGGGCCGGTTGGATTTCGGGTACAACCCAACCAAGCCATACTCCAAACTATTTCTAATCCTGTGTGGAGTATACAAAAAGAACTATCTCATCAAAAGGAATCCAACGTAGTTGAAGACACTTCAATCGGACGTCTGGTCCTTAAGTTATAAGCGTTTCCGCTCCGAGGGCCCGGTTGGTTGCGGGTTCGAACTAACCCGGCCATACAGAAAATTCACCAAAACCTTGAGTGTAATATACTGAAACGACCGTCTCGATCCAAGGAATCCTACGCAACTAACATTGAATCGATCAGAGGTCCGTATCTCAAGTTATGGGCGAAAAACCAAAAGTGGTCTGAAGAGGGGGGGTCTGGGTTTGGTTCAACCCGACCCAACCCGCCCTGGGTCGGCCCAAACCAGGTCGACCCAACCCGGATCTAGGTCCGGCTCGGCGGCTGCGGCCTGGCCCGCACGGCAGGCGGCCCGGACCGGTGGCCGACCGTGGCTTGGCAAGCTGGCCGAGCGCGGAACGGGGGGGGGGGGGGGGGTGTTTCGTAATGGCGGCGCTAGCTGGCGCCGCCCGTCCCACCTGGAACCCGCGACGTGGGTTCCGCTCCACCACCGCGGCTGTGCCGCGGCGGCCTTCGGCTGGTGGCGCACGAGGGGCGCTGCTGCCCCTAGGCGGCCGACCGCCGCCTCCAGTCGCCGACGCCGCCGCGCTCTTCCGCGGTCCACCGGAGTTGTTCCGGTGGTCCGTTTTGCCTCTCGTGTGCGCTTATGGCCTCCTCAGGTCCTGCTCTTCACTGTGACGGCCTCAATTCTGGGTTTCCCTTCCGTTCACCCGTCGCCCAACAAACCGCACATACAGAATGAAATGGTGGAGGGTCTGGACTTATTCGTTAGCCCGTGTACTCCGTGTTAGAGGATCAAACAGTAATCCAACATATAATCACCAAAGTACGAGGGTATAAAATAAATAATCCAAATTCCTACCTACCTTGATAATGTTCGCTGGGCGGAGTCGCAGAAGACAGCGTCGCAAAAGACGGATGTCGTTCCGTCAACGTCGGAGGAAAAGTCGTTGTCATTGGTGGCGTCCTTTGCGGGCGGCTTCTTCTCCTTTGTCGCATAGGAAGAGGAAGGAAGACGGGCGTTCCTCACTTTATTTCCCCAGTTGAAGAAGTGAAGGAGACGTTCTTCGTGTTCTTCGTGGGAAGAAGGCTCTCCCTCTTCTCCTTAGCTCTCCACAAATTTTATGCCAACCAAAATAAGAGAATATCATTCCTCATTTTAATGTTGGCATAAGTGAATTCAAAAGAATTGAAACACTCCAAATAATTAATTAAGTTGATTCACTTAATTAATTTCATGGAGTTGGCAAGAATTTCAAATGTCACAAATAATTAATAACATGGGTGCGTTGACACTTTAATGGGAAGTCCAAGAGTTTAAAGGGGTTCAAGGGAGTTTAAAGGGAGTTGAGTTCGTGTGGGCCCCACCACATAATATCCTCCCATGGGAGGTTATGTGGGGGTGAACCCCACCTCCAACCCCCCTTTGGAGGAATTAACCACCTTTTAAATAAAATTATGTAACATATAAATTTTATTTAATTTTTTTTAAGAATCCCCAAAATTAACTTTTGCTCTCGACCAAACGCAACTGCGGTAAAGGTCTCATTAAGAGAATACCAGCGCTGCGAGTTCATTGGTGCCCTCAGATTTCAATTCCGAGCATCGGTTCAAAAGATAGAAAAACCCGCACGTATGTTTACTAAACGTACCCGAACAAAACTTTATAAAATGATTCCAGATACACTGGGCCTCAGAATCAGGTGCTGTCAGAAACTGCGGACTCGTAAAATTATCGTGTATTTAAGAAAAATATTTCACGGAATTTCCAGGTCTTTAGATTCTCCCCACCTCAGGGATTTATGTCCCCAAAAGCTACAACATACACTAAGGAAAACAAATGGAGTTACTGAGCATGCATCTGAGTCTCTCGCTCCCATGTGGTCTCCTGGAGGTTCCTGTGCTGCCAACAAACACGCACCATAGGTATCAACCGTCCACGCAGGACCTGCTCATTTCGATCCTCAATCTTCATTGGAACCTCTGTGAATGTTTCCCCATCATCGATGTCCATCTCCCCATGGTCGATGATGTGGGAAGGGTCATGCACGTATCTCCTCATCTGAGATACGTGTAAGATGTCATGCACCCGGTGCAACTGAGGTGGAAGAGCTAAGCGGTATGCCACCTCGCAAACTCTTTTGAGGACCTGAAATGGTCCGAAGAATCTTAGAGATAACTTGCCTCCTCGGTCAAATCTCCGTAGACCTCATCAAGGCGAGACCCATAGAAAGACGTGGTCTCCATTCTCGAACTCCAGTGGTCTCCATCTCCTGTCAGCATACGATTTCTGTCTGCTCTGTACAGTCTACATCTGCTCTTGGATGACCTGCACCTTCTCCGTGATAGCTCATACCATCTATGGTCAGCAGGAAGTGGGCCGACTTGGTGAGTTGGTTGACGATCACCCAAATAGAGTCATGTCCCCTAGACGTACGTGGAAGAACCATCACGAAGTCCATGGATATCTCATCCCTCTTCCACTTTGGGATCTCTAAAGGCTGAACCAAGCCTGCTGGTACCTGATGTTCTGCCTTCACTTGCTGAAAAGTGAGGCATTGAGAGACAAACTCCGCAACTACCTTCTTCATACCTGGTCACCAGTGCTGTCGTCGAAGGTCCTGCTATATCTTTTCCACTCCTGGATGTACCGCTAAAGGGTATGTGTCAAACTCCCTCAACACATCCTCCTAAAGTGACACTGACACCATAGTACGTCCTCTGAAGAGGATGACATGATCCCCACCTTCAGAAAATCCATCAGGTGTCTGTCCTGTGGATATCTAAGCACATCGTGTCTCGCAGTCAGCGTCCGCACGCTGCGCCTCCCTGACTCGCTGAAGAAGTGGGGGAGTGACTGTAAGAGACTGAAGGAAGACTGCTTCATCTCTATCCAAAAAGGGTATCTGTAAAGCATCCAGCTGCTCTGTCGCCTCAGCTAGCAGTTTTATACCAGATCTCCAACTGAGATCATCTGCTACAACGTTCCCCTTCACAGGAGTATGGACTATCTCGAAGTCATAGTCCTGGAGGAACTCGAGCCATCGCCACTGTCTCAGGTTCAGGTCCTTCTTAGAGAAGATATATCTGAGACTCTGGTGGTCAGAGTAGACTGTAAAGCATTCGCCCAACGAACTATGGGTGAGACTAGACAATTTAAAAGAACTCGTCTACACCCTTCTTCGCCTACCTCCTACAAGAGTTGCTAAGATTTCTCCTTTTCCGAAAAGAGAAATCTGGTATCATCCCCTGGATGAACCACACCCATTGCCTAATACAGTTTATCCTGACATGAACGGTACTAATTCATGCCATGGACGACATCGTAAGGCATCGATGCTACTACCAAGAGATTCAACTGTTACTCTCGCCTCCAAGGGTTGAGTCACACTGTCGACATCAGTGTGTGGTCACTGGTTCTCCTCCAGTAGGAATCTTGAATTTGAGGGTCCAGTCAATGGTTTTATCTAGAATCTCTTAGTATTATCCACACAAAAGGCAGGAAATCAAACGTCATAAGGAAAAGTGTCTTTTATTACTGCAGCTCAAATTACATAGACACAAAGCAACCACAAACAACGACATCAAAAAAGCTATAAGCTTTATGAACAAAGGAATCTATGCCTGGATCTATTCTTGCTCCCGTACACCTGATCCTGGAGCACTATGGTCATAGGCCTCAGCTGCCTGAAGTTGAGATCTCCCATGTCCACCTGTTCCCTGCGGTCTGGGTGGAGCTCCTGGTGGTGGTGGTGGTAGGGCCTCGAAACGTCTTCCACCACCTACTACTTGGTCAACTCCTCTGCCACGTCCGCCTGCTCCCGGTGGACCACCACGGTCGAACATCTTCCTTTGCCTGGGAGGTCCCTCTACTTCCTGCTGCTCATCTGCAGGGTGGGTCGGGCAGTCTCGATCCATGTGACCCTGCCCGCCACATACAAAGCACTGTCTGCTCCTCATATGGATAGATCTGTCTCGTGTTCCCCGCACAACTGAACTTGAGTTGTGCAGTCGACCACCTGTGGGTCTGGTCCTCTTGGACCCCTGCCTCATCTCTCTACTGCCAGCTGCAGAAGACTCTGGTGCGTGTCGACTAGTGGTGGGTCTCGCTGCTGGAGACTGTTCAGCAAGGAAACTCTCCACTAGGAGGGATCTCTCCAATACCCCTGTCTGCATCGGAATGTTGAGGGAGATCATCGAAGCCCTGATATCATGCCTGAGTCCTTGCTCAAAGGTCTGGGCCCTAAAGAATGAGTCTCGTACTATATCCGTAGAGTAGTGCGAGAGGTCGGTGAACCTCACTGAGTACTGAGCTACTGTCATGATGCCCTGCTGCAGATGAAGTAACTCCTGAATCCACACCACATGAAGGGTGGCTGGTACAAAATCTGCCCGAAACAGGCTCTCAAAGTCTGTCCAGAGTAGTGATGCCTCATCATACACCTGGAGCATCAGGCTCCACCATCTGTCTGTTGCTGCCTATAGGAGACTTAGGGCAAGGATCACGATGGGGTCAGCTGGTGTCTCTACCAATATGAAAACTCTCACAACAGCCTCTATTAAATCCTCAACTGCCTATGGGTCCGCCTCTCCCTGGAACCTGGGCGGCCTCTGTCGTTGGAACTCGTGCAATTCACTCAGGCGGCGTGCACTCTCTGCTGCTGGAGCTAGTGGTATTGGTGCCCCAGTGGGTAGTGGTACTGCTGGTACCTCCGCTGTGATGGGGCCCTACACTGAGGCCTCGTTTCTCGGTGGGCTATCATCTCATACGAAACTCAAAACCCTAGTTGGATACCTTCGTGGGGCCATCCTGAAAAGAAACAAGTGCACCACGGTTAAAATAGTATACCTGGTGAGCTGACACAAAGTAATCATGAAGAAAACTTTTTCAAAGGAAACACACACGCAATCAGTGTTTTCGTGCACTGGGTCGGAGATCATAAGTCAGAGTCCTAGTGTATGGATACGTCAGCCGCCACACCAACACCAGTTTCCCTAAACTGATAACCACACCCAAAACACTTAACACTACTGATGTTAAAAGAATCAGAGTCTAAGTTCTGTGGTAGAAACGACTCCTTTGATACCAATTTATCACGACCCGTCCCCCGAGGCCCGTGTCGTAACTACCCCAATCCCATATTCCATAATCCAGGGGCTGGCGACTAGCACCTAAGGCGTAAATCCATAAACTGGTAAGAAATTGCCTTTGTAACTACAACAAACACAACCAGAGAACAAGTGGAAGCAAAATCTAAGTAAAAAATGAATAGATAATAAGTGCTGGAAAGTACAAGGGCTAGAAATACAAGCCCAACAGTAATGTACAAGGAAAGGACAAACATGTACAACTAAAAAAGACAAACAACTGGAAGGTTCCTAGCAGCTCTTGGATCGTCCACCAAAGATCCTACCTGAAGGGTAGGTACAGATAGCCTCAGTGATCCACATCCATCCATATCCTCCGGGTCCCGACTCGTCATGAGGTCCACCTCCGGGTACCGTCCAGTCCTCGTACACTACTCCTCAGTCAGCGCTGTCCGTCGTCTGTATTCAACACACCGAGGTGTGGGCATAACCTGTGTATGGGTGAGTATAACGATACTCAGTAGGGACCCCGAGACCCTCAAGGTCTCACAAATCCACAAAGGATAAACCACAGTAGAAAGATACAATCACAAAATATCAACCAACCCTACTTAGGTATATGCCCATACATATATCTAAGTTATCAATCACAGTCTGACTCCAACTCTCGAGCCTAAGCACAAACCATACCACAAAGGAAGTAAGTCAATTACAATGTTGATAATGGTTTAAAGACATGAATCAAACCACATAGGTATACAACTCATGAAGAGGGGTAGATATGATTAGTTGTAGCCTCTGAATCATCTCCTCTGTCGAACCCACATAGGATCCTGGAACAATATCAGCGCTGTCGAACCCACGTAGGATCCTGACACAGAAGTCGTTACTGTCGAACTCACATAGGATTCCGGTACAGTAGTTATTGCTGTCAAAAACACATAGGATCCTGGTACAGAAGTCACTACTATTGAACCCACGGAGGATCCCGATACAGAAGTCATCACTGTCAAACCCACGTAGGATTCTGGTACAGTAGTTATCGCTGTCAAACCCACGTAGGATCCTGGTATAGAAGTCACTACTGTCAAACCCACAGAGGATCCCGATATAGAATTCATCAGTGTCGAACTCACGTAGGATTCCGGTACAGTAGTCTTCGCTGTCGAACCCACGTAGGATCCTGGTACAGAAGTCATCATCTAAGTTGCATCCAGTCCTAGGGTTCCCGCACATAGCACACTCGATTCCGGGAGGGTCTGATCCTCGAGACAAGTGTCGATACATAAACTATCACAAATTCCTAAGTTGATGTATCCAATATTTCCATATCATCATAAGGAACCCAACACGACAGACGGTACGTCAATCAGATGCCCGATCTGAGAGTTATTGATATTTCCACTCCAAGGGGCCAGTTGGATTTCAGGTACAACCCAACCCAAACATACTTCAACCTCTTCTTAATCCTATGTGGAGTATTCCAAAAGAACCGTATCATCAAAAGGAATCCAATGTAGTTGACGACACGTCAATCGGACGTCCGATCCTTAAGTTATAAGCGTTTCCACTCTGAGGGCCCAGTTGGTTGCAGGTTCGAACAAACCTGGACGTACACAAACTTTTCCAAAACCTTGAGTGTAATATAAAGAAACGACCGTCTTGATCCAATGAATCCTACACAACTGACGGTGGGTTGATCAGAGGTCTGTAGCTCAAGTTATGAGCGAAAAAAAAAGTGGTCTGAAGAGGGGGGTCTGGGTCTGGGTCCGGTCTGACACAGCCCAACCCGCCCTGGGTCGGCCTGAACCGGGTCAACCCGACCCGGATCCAGGTCCGGCTTAGTAGGGAGTGGCCCGGCCCGGCCCGCGCGGCAGGCGGCCCAGTCCGGTGGCCGGCCGCGGCTCGGCCAGCTAGCCGAGCGTGGAGCGGGGGGGGGGGGGGGGGATGTTCCGTAATAGCGGCGCCAGTTGGCGCCACCCATCCCACCCGGAACCCACGATGCGGGTTCTGCTCCGCTACGACGTTCTGCTGGCAGCGCGTGAGGGGCGCCGCTGTGCTCTTCCGTGGGCCATCGAAGTCGTTCTGGTGGTCCGTTTTGCCTCCCATATGCGCCTACGGCTTCCTCGGGTCCTGGTCTTCACTGTGACGACCTCAATTCTGGGTTTACCTTCCATTCACTCATCGCCCAACAAACCGCACATCAAGAACGAAATGGCGGAGGGTCCAGACTTTTTCGTTAACCCGTTCCCTCCGCGTTAGAGGCTAAAACAGTAATCCAACATAAAATCACCAAATTATGAGGGTATAAAATAAATAATAAAAATTCCTCCGTACCTTGATTTTAATGTTCTCTAGGCGGAGTTGCGGAAGACGGCGTCGCGAAAGACGGATGTCGTTCTGTCAACATCGGAGGAAAATTCATTGTCGTTGGCGGCATCCTTTGCGGGCGGCGTCTTCTCCTTTGTCGCAGAGGAAGAGGAAGGAAGACGGGCGTTCCTCACTTTCTTGCCCCGGTTGAAGAAGTTTAGGAGATGTTCTTCGTGTTCTTCATGGGAAGAAGTCTCTCCCTCTTCTCCTTAGCTCTCCACAAAGTTTATGCCAACCAAAATAAGAGAATATCATTCCTCATTTTAATGTTGGTATAAGTGAATTCAAAAGAATTTAAACACTCCAAATAATTAATTAAATTGATTCACTTAATCAATTTCATGGAGTTGGCAAGAATTTCAAAGGTCACAAATAATTAATAACATGAGTGAGTTGGCACTTTAATGGGAATTCCAAGAGTTTAAAGGGGTTCAAGGGAATTTAAAGGGAGTTGAGTTTATGTGGGACCCACCACATAATATTATCCCATGGCAGGTTTTGTGAGGGTGAGCCCCACCTCCAAACTCCCTTTAGAGGAATTAACCACCTTTTAAATAAAATTATGTAACACATAATTTTTTTTAAGAACCCCCAAAATTAAGTTCCGCTCTCGACCAAACGCAACTATGGTAAAGGTTTCCTTAAGCGAATAATGGCGCTGCGGGTTTATCGGTGCCCTCCGATTTCAATTCTGAGCATCGGTTCAAAAGATAGAAAAACCCGCATGTACGTTTACTAAACGTACCCAAACAAAAATTCATAAAATGATTCTAGGCACACAGGGCCTTGGAATCTGGTGCCGTCTGAAACTGCGGACTCGTAAAATTCCCGTGTATTTGAGAAAAAATTTTCCACGGAATTTCTGGGTCTTTACACAAATGATACAGTCTATCAGGGGTGGAGGCTCATAGGCCTTTGAGACACCTTCTCATGGTGTACGCCCTTGGTAATATTCCATAGGATATTATCTGAACAAGACATGCCAGTAGAAAATCCACATTTATATGTGTCATTGGATTTTCTTATATGCGGACGTGTTTATTGGTCCTTGAACTATTAATATTATTATTAATGAGTATTATGAGTCGTTCACTTATATGTATTTATGAAAACCATGACGATAGATGTTCACGGTGTGGTAGGATATGTTGGGTGCATCACAAGTAATATTACTTTAATGAATAATGTGGGAAAAGATTTATCCATTCTATTATTTAAGGGGAGTTAATATCTCAGTCCCTTTGATGTAAATGATATAACCTAAATAAATCCATGGACATGGTGTTCTATAATAAAGTTCTATTTCCAGAAAATCAAAGAAAGAGATAACCAAGTACATAGGTTGATGGCAGTGACACGAAACCTCCTTGATTTAAGATATTTAGATAAAAGTATTATATTACACAGTAAGCGTTCGTATGAGGTATTATGTCATTGTGGCATTAAATTTTTCTCTATGGGTGTCTTGGTGTGTTGCTAGATGCTAGCCTTGAACTTTAGGCCGCTCCACCAAATGCCACAGATAAAGAGGCCTAGAGTGTCACACACTAAGTGTATCCAAAATCTCAGTTAAATAATATAATATTATTTATTATTTAACAGGTTGAATAAATATTATTCTTGTATGTTCTTTAATAATTATTCATGTTTGCTTGGTCGCATATAAATATTTATTTCTATTTTAGTAAATATAATATTTATTTATTTATTGGTGAATAATGCAATGATATTTATTTAATAAATAAATAAATATCATTCAAGGTCTGATAAATATCATGGAGGAATGGTGGACCGAGATTTTAGGTCTAGTGAGAAATAATAAATATTGAATATTATTCGATTAAATAATATTTAATTATAATTCGCAAGTGAAGCACTTTTCTAGAAATAATGATATTATTATTATTATTTGACATAAGGTTTTACTAGGATTAAATAAATAATTAGGGGAACTTGTTCAATTATTTTATTTTAACCCTAGCGATATATAAATCCTGTTATGTTTTTTTCCCAATATCCAATTCATTTTGTTGGTTGCGCACAACAATCTTGGAGAATCCTTTTAAGCCTAGAGAGCTCTCTTCTCTAAGAATGCTCTCAAGAATGGAGAACAATCCTCCTCTACTAGATCAAGGAGAACGTTTTGGAGGAAATTATAAAGGCGAACAAATATGGAGGATGCAAGTGCAAGGATCTTCCATGCTAGCACCCAGAGACTCCTTCAACGATGTCTAGAGATTTGTGAAACATGTGTGGATCACCACTAGGGGAAATCCACACTAGGTTTCTACAACGCAACGATGGTGCACCACAAATCTTTCATCAGATTCATCAACATAGAAAGAATTTCTTAGAGGTAATTCTTTATCCAATTAAATTAATTATAAACAATATGTGTTGATATCCTCTCTCTCGGTTCCAAAATTATTATCCATTGTCTATTTATTTGATTCAATTTTGAGGATCACAACATTCATCATCGTATAAATCTTGGATTTATTATTGGTTATAGAAAAAATCAAAGTTGGGCACCGCCCAACGCACGTTTCCGCTGTGCCCGAAACCTAGAAGTGGTATTAGAGAAGGTACACAATTTTTTTTTGGTGATTTACACATTTGTAATTTAGTTTTTCAATTTAAGTTTAATCATTCATTTAATATGAATTTCAAGATATATTTATTCCTCCTTTGTTTCTCATAGATCTAATAGCGACGTTTAATTTTATGATAAAAATATAATCAAGGAACTCATCCGGAGGTGCCAAGGTGTCTGGCTAGACAACACCAGACTACACGCCATGTAGTCACATTCAACACATCAGAATTGATTCAGAAACCAGTTCAAGATTATGCATTGATTATAGCATTAATTACACCATTTAATGCACCACATGTTGACTAGAATTTAATGGTGCATGGTCAGCCGGACTACATGCTGTGTAGCCCATGTACATAGTGCGTAGTCCCTTTTCAGCCACAAACAGGCTATGTATTCAATACATGACCTACCTAACTGGTGATTGTGTAACACGGTGTGTGGCCCATTGGACAAACCGTGTAATCCAAATTTTCCTAGGCACAAACTACACACCTAGTACCTAAGCATGTGTCTCAGATTGATGGTGAGAGATGTACATGCCATGCAGATCAGATCTACATGTTGTATACTTTTATCAAGTTACACAGATTTAAAATTTATTTATTTTACTATGTAAACCTTGAGACATGTACTTGCGTGTGTTCTTAAAGATAGGGCATTCCATGTGATAGGTTTTAATATACATAAATATTTAAATGTTTAATTAATATCTGTGTAATGTTTAAATCTTCATATCATGTATGAGTTATATTACTAGTTGTTACTCTATGTAAATTTAAGCATAACACGTGACCAAAAAATCATGTAATTAATGTAATCATCTTCAAAGTACACATTGTGAAATTACATGATAGGTCATGTAAGCCATATATCACAAGAGTAAAACAATATACAAGTATAATACATGTTGGGAAGAATCAGATGGTTATTCACCATGTTGCCTCCAATGTACATTTATGTAAAAAGTTAATTTTAAATGAATTTATTTAATTTGTTTAAAATTATAATGTATGAGAATCTCAAGGAAATTCAGATAAGGATTAATATAAAAGTATTGATTAATTAAAGATAATAATTAATCAATTTTAGCGTGATTTATCTTAAATAAGAACAATTAATAATTGAATGCTATTTTTATTAAATGCGCAATTTGTTGCATGCAAGTGGATGATCATGAGATAGACCAAACCTTTTGTATGTGATTGGTTTCATTTAATTTATTATTAAATTAAATTGTTGGCATGTGTGCCTTCTCTCCTTTCATTATGTAGGGCCTTCGTTCCCATAGTTTCTTTTATGTAAACCCCCTTTCCCCCTCACCTGCGTGTGAGTAAAAGGAATATGTAATAGATGGAGCTCCCAAGCTAGTGGAGGTGGTTCAAGTTTGGAGCTAAGGCTAAACCAATCAAAGGAGATACAATGGTGGACAGGTGGAAAATTGTAAACACGAACCTCAATCGGTTCAAGGTGTTTCTCCCATACGTCAACAGTTAGTTTATCAACTGCTAGATAAACTGGCTATTAGTATAAGCTCATGATCATACCCTTTATTTTATTTCTGTCAAGTTTCATGGTTATTTCATTATGGATTTTTTTTCATGATCACATAATTAATGAATTAACAAGCTTGCAACATGGAACTAAAATAAACTGGATTATGCATAAATATTATCAAATACATGGTTAATCACTTAAGTAATCTCACTTAATATTAAAAATCACGTGATAGAGATAATAATTGGAAATTTACACCTAAAAGGATAAAATCCCTCAATAAATTATTAATCTAGTATAGACTTCCATTACTTTAGTTAGAATCAAACCATAGTTCAAAGTTCTTGAACAACAAAAGTTGGGGTGCTTTAAAATATCAGGGAATTCTAACATGAGCTTTTGGATTGACTTAACTTGGTTCCCATCAAGGGTTGACTGTCAAATTAAGACTTGGTGTAACTGAGAGGAAAAGGTTGAGGAAATCTAAATTAATTATTTTAGGATTGGGGAGTCCACTCAGCAGATCAAGGAACTGTTATTTAATGCAGTTGACATTTGGAATGCCTACCTAAAACCATTCGAGTTGCTTAAACAACCAAAGTTGGGGTAAAGAGAAGGGGAATATGGATCCTTTCCACTATAATATCCAAGAAAAAGGATATTCCAATTCCAATGGTGAGATATATTGGGTTTTGATAAAATAATGAGAGACTACTAAATATAATATTTATTTATTTGTCAAAATTTATTAGATAAAGTATTAAAATTCTACTCATCTTATTTTGTAGAAATAGTAATAAAATGACATCAAACATATCATTGTGATCCATATTTGAGATGAAAAACCTTCTCACTGACACAAATTTCCAAGAGTGTCAAAGGCGCCTACGTGTCATCCTTTTCCATGAAAGGAAATTGTATATACTGGAAGAACCTTTAATAGTTGCACCTAGTAATGAGGAAAGTGATGAAGAGTCATCTCTCTATCAGAAAAATCTAAATGATGCTATAGATGTTCAGTTATTCATGATATCATCCATGTACAATGAGATTTGAAGCAACATGAGGATATGGATGCCTATAGCATGATATATCACCTTTGAGATCTCTATCAAGAGAAGGCGAGACAAGAGAGGTATGAGATCTCCAATGTTTTGTTCACAACTAAGATTGGAGAGTTTGTACTAGATGGGACTCATGTAGTCAAGATTATTGAAAAAATTGAACACCTGGATATCTTAGAGATTAAATTCACAGATGAGTTGCGTATAGATCTCATACTTTCATCACTACCTATAACATTCTCCAGTTTTATTTCCCATTATAATATGAGTAATAACGAGAAGAGTATTTCAAATCAACTTACTTCAATTCACCAAGTGGATAAGGACACAGGGTGTGATAATATCATGGTCCTTATGGGGAATAAGAAAAGGAAGGACAAGACAAAGGGGCCCAAGACTTATAAACAATCTAAAGCTCCCGAGCACCGTCCTATCAAGAAGGAGAAGATCTAGAGGTAGGTAAAGGAAAAGGGGAAAGTATGCTTTTCATGTGGCAAGCCAGACCACTAGAAGAATAACTGTACCCAAAATAAAGGGGAAGCTAAAGGTGTGTTCATTATCAAGTGGAATATTTCCATTTCTACATATTGGTTATTCGATTCAGATTTTGGTTCTCACATCAGTATCCAAATGCATGAACCAAGTAGATTTCAAAAGATTGTCAGAGGAGAGGTGGATCTATGAGCTGCCAATAGTGTGAGGCTAGCTACTCTGGCCATTGGTGATTACCACCTTTCATTGCCAACATGAATGATTTTTGTTTTAATAGATTATTATTATGTACCTATAGTTACCAAGAACATAATTTTTGTGTCATGTTTAGATACATATGGGTTTATTTTCAAATTCAGAAATAAAAGTTATTTATTTTATAAGGAAAACATATGTTATGGTATGAAACATTTAAATAATAGTCTTTATGTATTAAACTATGAAAACCAAGTGTTGTAAATCGATAATGAATCATGTTCACATGACTTATATAACACCTAGATGTGACATCACCGTCTTTTTCATGTAAACAAGAAGTGTTTGGAAAATATATTTCAAGATGGGTATTTAGACTTTTCTAAGCTAAATAAACTTTATAGATGTCATGATTGTTTATAAGAAAAAACAACCAAACCACCATTCGATGGATAGGGTGAAAGGGCCAAAAAACTTATAGGATTGGTACACACTGATGAATGTGGACAATTTCTAGTAGAAGCTAGAGGTATATATTCTTACTTCATAAATTTTACCGATGACTTGAGTAGATATAACTATATCTACTTAATGTGGTATAAGTCTGAGTCCTTTTAGAAATTAAAGGAATTCAAGAATCAAGTATAGAATCATCTTGGTAAGAAGATAAGGAAGCTTCAATCAGATTGAGGTAGTGAATATCTTAACCAAGAGTTCATTGACTTTATATGGGAGTTTTGGATTCTATCTCAACTCACTCCACCTTATACACCATAGTGGAATGGTGTTAGTGAAAAGGGGAACCATACCTTATCGAACATGGTAAGGTTAATGATGAGTCATGAATATCTCTCATTATCCTTTTGGGGATATGCATTACAAACTGAGGCATACACATTAAACCTTGTAACAACTAAAGCTAAAAAAGGAATTCACTTCGATCTATAGAGTGGAAAGAAACCCATTTTATCACATACACATGTATGGGGCTGTGAGGCGTTTGTTAAGGCCTTCTCAGGAAAAAAACTAGCACCCCAGGGCAAGAAATATATCGTTTTAGGGTATCCCATGGAAATAAAGGGATACTACCTACACAACCCCTCAGACAAGAAAGTGACTGTCGCCAGAAAATCTATCTTACTTGAGAGGGAAAACATCCTCAAAAAGGATAGTGGGAGAAAGATTGACTTCGATGAAGTTAATGCTCAAGATACACAAGAGTTGGTATAGGAACATATTCCACATGTATCTGTGGAAGAAATAGTTCCTAAAACACAAGTACTTCATAGGAGTGTAAGAGAGGTAATAGAACTAGAGAGATATGGTTTTCTAGTCACTGAAGATGGTGATTCATTATTAGTTGACAATGATGAACCTCTCTCATATAAGAATAAATTAGAGAGTTTAGAAGCTACATGATGGAAAAAAGCCATGAATTTTGAAATGAATTCAATATATAAGAACAAAGTTTGGGTTCTGGTCGATGCACCAGTTGATGTAAATCCTATTGGAAGAAAATGGGTATTCAAGAGGAAACATGACATGGAAGGTAAAGTAAATACTTATAGAGTAAGGCTAGTGGTTAAAAGGTTAAAACACTGTTAAAGAATTGACTATGATGAAACATTTACACGAGTTTACATTTTTAAATCCATTAGAACTCTACTTGCTATAGTAGCTTACCATGACTATGAGATTTGGAAAATGGATGTCAAAATTTCATTCCCTAATAGGAACCTTCAGAAAGATGACTATATGACACAACCATAAGGGTTTTGACTCCAGGTGATTCCAAAATAATTTTCAAGTTGCAAAGATCCATTTATGGATTGAAGAAAGAATCTAGTTCATGGAACATTCAATTTGATGAATCCTTAAAAGAGTTTGGTTTCATTAAGAATGAATGTGAGCCATGTGTTTAAAAGAGGTTTAGTGGGAATGTAGTCATTATCCTATTAGTATATGTTAATGATATGTTACTTATTGGAAATGACATACTAGTCTTAAAAACTGTAAAGGATTGGTTAAAAAAGTGTTTCTACATAAAATACTTAGGTGAAGTAGCCTATATTATAGGGATCAAGATCATTCATGATAGATACAAGAGGCTAATTAGACTAATTAAAAGTACATATGTTGACCAGATACTAAAGATATTTAGTATGGAACAATCCAAATGGGATTGGTTTCAGTATCACATGGTATACACTTTTCTAAGAAAATGTGTCCTCAGACACAACATGAGAAAGATAGAGTGATTAAGATCCCATATGCTTTTGTGATAGGATAAATCATGTATTCCATGTTATGTACTTGACTTGATGTTACTTATGAATTTAGAATGGTAGGAAAATATCAATCAGATCTAGGAGAACAACATTGGACTGCTATTAAGGCTATCCTTAAGTATATGAGAAGAGATAAGGATATGTTCTTGGTGTATGGACGAGGCAAGAAGATGGTCATCAGGGGTTATAATGTTGATGATTTTCAAACAAATCAAAATGATCTTAAGTCACAATCAGGATATGTTTTCTATCTCAACAGAAAATCTATGAGCTGGAAGAGTTCAAAGCATCTAGTTATCGCTGATTATACAGTGGAGTTAGAGTATATAGAGGATTCTGATGCAGCCAAAGAAGATGTTTGGATTCAGAACTTTTTCAAGGATCTTGAAGTGGTACCTAGAAATAAATACCCCATCACATTATATTGTGATAATACTGTAGTGGAGGATCTTGCAAAAGAGCTAAGGTCACAACAACAGACAAAGAATATACTCTGAAAGTATAACCTATTGAGGGATTTATATCAGAGGGGTGAAGTGGCAGTAAGAAGATTAATCACAGAAGAGAATGTGGTGGAAACCTTGAATAAATTCATATCTTAGTAGAATCATGAGTATCATATGAGAGCTAGAGGATTGAAGGCTGTTAGCAGTTGGCTCTAGTGCAAGTGGGTGTATGTTTGAGTTGGTACCCTAGAACCAACTTATATGTACTTTATGATAAACATGCATTCATTGTTTTGAATATTAATAAAATACTTATCACATTATGATTGTTCTTCTACATGACATAGTATGTGGCAATGTCCTAATAGTATCTGTTGCACTAAAATGTCATAGCAGTTCCCCACAATGATGAGAATCTGGAAGTGCTACACTACTATTCTTGAATATATGTTCTATAGCCAGATGATATCATTTGAGGGACACAAATGATATAGTCTACCAAGGGTGGAGACTCATAGGACTTTGAGATACCTTCTTATGGTGTACACCCTTAGTAATATCTGGTAGGATATTATCATAACAAGACCCACCAATAGGAAATCCACATTTATACGTGTCATTGGATGTTCCTATATGTAGACATGTGTATTGGTCCTTGGACTTTAATATTATTATTAATGAGTATTATGAGTCACACACTTAAATGTATTTACTAAAACCATGAATATAGATATTTTCAGTGAGGTAGGATACGTTAGGTTCATCACAAATAATACTGCATTAATGAATAATGAGAGAAAAGATTTATCCCTTATGTTATTTAACGAAAGTTAATATCTCAGTCCCTTTGACGGAAATAATATAGACTAAATAAATCTATGACCATGGTGTTATATATGAAATTTCTATTTCCAAAAAGTCAAAGAAGGAGATAATCAATCACATAGGTTGATGGCACTGGCATGCAACCTGCTCGATTTGAGATATTGAGATAAAATGATTAAATTACACAGTAAGCATTCGTATGTGGTATTATGTCATTGCAACATTAAATTATTTCTCTATGTGTTCCTTAAAAAGTTGATAGATGCTAACCTTATAATTTAGACCACTCATCCTAATGACACTGAGAAAGGGGCCTAGATGGCCACACACTAAGTGTATCCATAATCTCAGTTAAATAATATATTATTATTTATTATTTAATAGGTTGAATAAATATTATTCCCATACATGGTTTAATAATTATTCATGTATTCTTGGTCGCATAGAGATATTTATTTTCTATTTTAGTAAATATAATATTTATTTATTTATTGACAAATAGTGCAGTGATATTTATTTAATTAATAAATAGATATTATTCAAGGTCTGATAAATATTATGGTGTAATGGTGAACTGATATTTTAGGTCTAGTGAGAATTAATAAATATTGAATATTATTTGATTAAATAATATTCAATTATAATTTGTATGTTAAACACATGTTGATAAATAATGATATTATTATTATTATTTGACATGTGGTTTTGCTAGGATTAAATAAATAATTAAGGGAACTTGTGTAATTATTTTATTTTAACCCTAGTGATATATAAACCAAGTTATGTTTTTTTTCTCAATAGCCAATTCATTTTGTTGCTTGTGCACAATAATCTTGGAGAATCCTATCAAGCCTAGAGATCACCCTTCTCCAAGAATGCCCTCAAGAACGGAGAGCAATCATACTCCACCAGATCAAGGAGAATGCTTTGGAAGTGATTCTCGAGGTGATCAAAGGCGGATGACGCAAGCACAAGGATCTTCCATGCTAGCACCCTAAGACTCCTTCAGTGACGTCTGTTGATTCATGGAACATGTGTGGATTACCTCTAGAGGAAATCCACACTTGGTTTCTACAATGCAATGACGGTGCACCACAGATCTGTCACCAGTTTCATCAACGAAGAAAAAATTCCTTAGAGGCAATTCTTTATCTAATTAAATTAATTATAAAAAATATGTGTTGATCTTCTCTCTCTCAGTTCCGGCGTGATTTTCCATTATCTATTTATTTGATTCAATTCCGTGGATCATGATGTTCATCATCATATATATCTCAGATTGGTAATCAATTATGGAAAAAATAAAAGTTGGGCACCGCCTAACGCGTGCTTCTGTTATGCCCAGAACCTACATAAACATTTTCATATATATGAACATCTCATGAAATATAATGCAATGACCCAAGATTTTGGATCCTTTAAATTGATTCTATCTTCAATAGCATGTGTCTCACGCAACACCAAACTAACATAACACCCACCTAAAATGAACCAAAACATATTAAAAATACATGAATAATATAATCATTAGTAGATAAAAGGATAATAATTAATTAAAATAAATATTTATCATTATTTTCTTCGATTAATATTTTAAAAAGGTTTTCTTTCGAATAAACATTTAAAAAAATGTATTGATTTTACCTAAATAAATTAAAATCGATCATAGTTAAAACCTTATCATAATAGGTAATATTTATATTTATAAAATAATATATCAATATTCAATTATTTATAAATATATATGAAATAATATTAAAAACAATTGAAGTTTAAAATGGTCATTTTTAATAAAAGTAGTTTCTCTTAATATATTGTATTTTCATTTAAAAGATAATTTATGAATTTTAAAATTTTAATTTGAAAAATTAACTTCATTTTTGGTTTAAACATGTAAAAATTATATTAAGATGAATTTTTGGTATTTTTCTAAAAAGATTTATTTTAAGGTGAATACTATATAATATCGTTTTTACAAATAACATGAATTTTATGACATTATTAATATATAAGTATGAATTTAAAATTAATAAAATCATTTTATAAGAAAAATATATATTTTATGAGTTAATTTATAATTTAAAAAATGTTGGTTTTAATTTACAAACCCATATTTGATATTTTAGAATTTAAATTATATTTTTAAAATAATGTTTTTAATACACTATACATTTATTATTTTAAAATTAATTTTTATCAATTTTAGAAATATAATATTATTAAATGGATTTAAAATTTTGAATCAATAGGTCCAAATTATATAATAATTACCATTTTATTTTTGGTCATAAATGATAAATTACCTAGGTAAAAAATAGTTACTGTGGTGAAAACTGAAATGGTAAAAAAGAGTAACCATTGAGGTAAAGAGCCTAAAATGTTTAAAACACGTTTCTAATTGGGCGGTGGAGGTGTGGATAAAACTTATCTCTTATACACTCTATTATTATTTAATTTTTTATCCACCTTCCTTGAGATAGAATTCTCATTATTGATTTTTTTTGGGTATTTACAAAAAAGATACTCCTTTTCACTTATAAAGGGGCACTCCCATCCTTACTTCACCTCACAAAAAAACCCTTAAGTTCATCTCAAACACTACCCAAAAATACCTTACACACTCATATAAAAATTAATGAGGTTATGGTCTTCTAAAAACACCATCCCTCAAAGTTTTAATCCCCTTCACAAAGGAGATAATCCAGTAAGTGAGGTATAAGTTCATAACCTCTCTTTCTCTTTTCCATTTCTTTATGGAATTTTATTATTTCTCAAATTTAATTTCACCTTATTAAAATGATAACATCAGTATAATTATTATATAGGCATGTTATTTTAATAATGGTACAAGAATTAACCACCCCCCTTTTGCATTAAGAAAAACAAAAATGTGAATCGTGTGTTGCGCAGACTACCATCTCCACGACGCAACATGTTTAATTTTCCATAACTACATTATAAGGATAGTACTAATAGGAAATTTAATATATAATTATTATATTTATAAAATATTTTATTTTATAAAAAGTTAATCCATATTACTCATTTTCCCCATTCTATGGAAAATGAAATCGTCAACCACATGTACAAGTGGACTACCACTTCCATGAAACGATCAATTTATAATTTTCATTTCATCACTGCCTTATATGGATGGCCTTGAGAATGGTTTGAAATGATAAATAAAATTTTTATGATATAAATATGATTTTTATTACAAATTGGAGCACCTATTAATTATATGATCAACAAAAGATTATCATAAATTCAGTTGTTTAAAACAATCATGCTAAGAGGGAAATCATTATTTTAAATTATATAATATTTCCATATTAATTAATTATTATTATAGATCCTTTATAATTATGAAATATCACACTAATAAATACTAAAATATATCATCATGCTACTATTGTAATGATATTACAACTAAATCATCTCATAATCATCAATAATCATGGTATGTTCATGATTGTGTCGATTTGACCACCTACTTGAATTATGCAATGAAATTATATCATTGATGATTATGAAAATTTTTACTTGTATAATATGATATAAATATGTAAATAATTATTTTTTCTTGGTTCTTGAGAGGATACATCAATATTTAACTTACTAATTATGAAAACACTCTTAATTGGTTAAAAATCACATAAAAATGTTTGTTGCCGATTTCACCTGATAGGATATAGACTAAATATCTCATGGAAGTAAATTTAAACTTCATAAATAATTATAATGAATAAATTATAGCATATTTAATGATTTTTTAATGTAAAACTTTGGATGAAGAATTAATACCGACAATGTTCCTATGAAACTAGTATGAACGAACGATCAAAACTATAAACACCCGAGGTGTGAAAATAGGTTAAAAATAACTAATATAAATTTAGATAATGATTATAGATGAAAATTAAAAATAGTTTTAGGTATTAATAAAATTATTAAATTAGTTATTAAGATATTTATGTTTTTTATACAGGAGTTTAGATAGAATCCAACTAAGAAGGGAAATAAGGTAAGGGGTTTTCATCTCAAATTTTACTCTTCGAGACATGTTTTGATATTATGCTCCATAATATCATTTATATGGTGCATATAATGACCTATTTAAATCAATTATAGTGAATATCTATCATTTCATGATACCTTTTCAATTTCATACTAACCCTCTTATTCTAATGTTACAATTACCTTAAGTGATTTTGGAAACCCAATTCTCATTCATTGAGTTATGATTATTTTTCTTGAACTTATTTCATTTAAGTTCGGAATATTATTTCCTTTGATTTTATTATGTGGTAATTTATATTTTTTTAGGATTTACATTTATACCTCATAACCCCAATATCCCTTACTTGATGAATTATGACTTTGTAAGGTATTTAGTTAACTCAAATTTCTTTTATTAGAGTTAAAATGTTATTCCTTAAGCGTCAACATTCGATATTTATTAAATTCTTATATTTAATATTTCATAAGATATTTCCTATTTTTATATCTAGGTAAAATTATGTTTTTAAATCAAATATGTTTTATAGATGAATTTCCCTCCCATAAAATTGCGATGTTTTGAAGAAAAAAATATCACCTCTTTTAAAGATAGTTTTTCTTTTATTTACATGTTCATTATTCCCAAAAATATTTTTCATTTACTATTTTGAAACCCAAATATGTTTCTACTCATGTGACATCCACATTTCCTTCTCCACTTTTAAAATGAATGTTTTATTACCACTTTTATGATGTGTGTTTTCAATAAAGGCATTTCAAAATATTCAAAAGTTTTTCCATCCTTTAAAAATCAAATGTTTTATCATCCAATCCATTTTTTTATAACCTATATGTCGCTTCAATGATGTTTTATTTGGAACTCTTTATAATATGGTTTTCAAATTTCTTCTCTTTCCCTTCAAAAAATGTTTTTTTGTACTTTAAATTTTTAAAAGGTTTTTTAAAAACTTTTTTATTTTCAAAACCATTTACCCTCCATATTTTATCTTTTATGAAGTTATGTGATCACCCTACATAGATTATTATGATATGATTTATTTTGGAAAATTAGATTTTTGACATCCTATGATCTTTTATATTTATTTTATGTGATGTTTTTGGAATGTTTAAGAAACCCATTTTTTCCATGGGTTCTCTAAGATATGGTAATGATTGATTTTAAATGGCACACATATGTACGGATGATGAAGCATGTGGTTCTATATCTCCCACCAATGCATTATTTAATGTTCCATATCACATGAGATGATGAAATATTGCATGATTGATTTACAAGAATATTTTTTTTCAAGCTTGTTGTGCGAATGAGATGTGGTAAGCCCTGTTCACAAGTTGTTGTGTAAGCATGATGTAAGAATCTTTTTTTAATATGATTTTAAATGATTATTTATATTCTATTTTTGAATTATTTTTCATAGTTTTATACTGATTCTCAGGACTATTCTATTCTCTCATGGATCAGGTTTATTAACTCACTCTTTTGATTTATATCTTATTTTATGTCAAGATTTTTTCCATGAGTAATGACCTAATATTTGTTGGGTATGATTTTATTATGTATATAGATTATACCCATATACTCATCCTATGCTGACATATGATTTTTGATTGTTTCTTCTTATGTTTAACCTTACTGAGCATCCCAACTCACACCTTTTTTTATATTTCCATTTCCTCAGGTTATAAATAGAATTAATACATAAAATGTTTCTTGAAGGGTATATTAAGAGAATAATTTGTGGGAGATATTAAAAACTTATTATGTATTAAGAAGTTGTTTATATAGTTGAAAAAATATTTATTATTTGAAAATGTATTGAGTTTTGTTAGTTAATGTTTTTTATTAACTCTCTAAAACTCAAAACCTAAAAGGTATTGGGAATGTGTTGCAATGCGATGTTTATTTTAGACACTAAATTACTAAATGATTAGGTATGGGTCACTATAGTTGGTATCATATCATAGTTTAGATAAATTTTGAGATTAAGATGATATTAGTTGAGGATAAATTGGGAGTTATAAATGAAATCATGGTTTATAACTTATGGTTGATTTTAATTTCAAAGGTATAGATAACCCTTTAGGTCAGTTGAGGCAATATTCTAGGGATTAAGATAAGACATACTTATTAAAAACCCTAGGGATAAGTCTAACACTACTATAAAAACACTCTATACCCACAATTTTGAATCGTGGGTATAGCCTCTAAAACCATGGGTATAGCCTATACCTATGGTTTTAGGAACCGTGGCATTGGGAGTAATCGGTATTGATATATACCCACAGTTTCTATAGAAACCATGGGTATAGCCTTAGAGGATTTCATTATACCCACAATTTAAACTAAACTGTAGGTATATAACTATACCCACGGGTTTTGAAAACTGTGGGTATATCTTTTCCCAACACTATATCTATACCCACAGTTCACTAAAATGTGGTTATAGTTATCTATACCCATTTGGAATTAGGAGAAACTATTCCATCCCCTAAACCTTTAAATAAAATAAATAACATAATATACATTCAATTAAAAACAAATATTTTATATTTACCATTCAACTGACTGCTTGTAATAATTTTATAACCATTTAAAATACTATAAGATACATATAAATCCATACAACCAAACAATTTAAGTCATTAAAAAACATCCACATGTATCTTTACTACTAAGTAAAAAAAGGATGGGATCAATATTTCCCTCATCTCCAACATCCTCATCACCACTAACATCACCAGGAGTAGAAAAATTAGCATCATCAGGCGCATCATCATCATCATCATCATAATCATCATCATAATCATCACCACCATAATCACATGTATCTTTATTGATAAGTCAAAAATAGAGGGGATCAATATTTCCCTCATCACCAACATCCTCATCACCACCAGCATCATCTGGACTAGAAAAATTAGCATCATCAGGAGCAACAATAACATCATCATCATCATAATCATCATCATCATAATCATCATAATCATCATCATCATCATCATCATGATCATAATAATTTACACCACCATTAGATTGACCATCACTAAGATCCTCATTGGCATCACTCAGTCCATCATTTAAAGATCACATTTATACCATATATGAATCAACAATAGTAGAAGCCTCTGATAGAAGTGATTGAATTATAACTGACATAGCTTTTAGGAAGTGTTTGGTGATCAGTTGTAACAACCAAATATTTTATGATAAGTATTATTTTTAATTTATTTGATGTCATGTGTTTTATGCTACAACAAGATTATCTTGTGCTATACGCAACACCGTATTAGCTTGCAGTATAGGCATCACTATTCTTAGACTGTGTTACACACAATTTCAAGTTCGTTTGATAATAGTCATTCTACGCAACATTGAGTGTATATATATATATATATATTCAATGTATAAATGAAATATGGTTGGATTCTATTACATGAAACAACAAAGTAGTCTTTCACAACACACAACCCTAACTTGACTTTCATTACACGCAATCACGACCTTCCTCGATAGCGTGCGTTGTACGCAATACCGGGTTTTACTAAACAACGGTATATTATTATAATATTATTATGAACTAGACGTTATGAATTGTATTAACTAAATTTTTAATTTTATAACATTATTATTCATCTTACACATTTTCTAGAACATGGTATAAGAACAAAATAAATTTTTCAGGTAAAATAAGTATTTTTCAAAAAATGCAGTTTTGCCGCCTTTTAATGGCGCACCCACATTAAATCTAGTTTTTTAAATGTTTATAAGTTAAATTTTACAAAATAAAATTCTTTTTTTGAATCATAATATAAAAATTTACATTGGATAAAGTTTTGATATTTTTCAGATAACTTTCATATTTTAATGAATAGTAAAAACATGCTATATTTTAATTAAAAACAACTTTTTTCATCATAATAATTTATGTGGTTAAATTATAATATTGAATGGTTTTAAAGTATAAATAGAATATATTTTTACCATTTAATACAATGTATGTCAATAGCATTGATTTTACCTTGAATTCGTAGGTTAAATCAATTCAATCTTTTGCAATGTTTTAAACAAAAACCCATTTTCTTTCGACAACGGGATTAATTTTAAATTAATTACTGAAACTTATGTGTTTTGAATTTTGAAAAATGGATTCCATATTTGGAATCATTGGGTCAAAATTATGTTAATAGACTACCTTTTATTTTTGGGCATTATGAATAGTAACTACGGTAAATTTTATTTACCATAGTTAAAGGTAAATCGGGTAATTAAGGGTAAATATAAGATTATAAAATTACACTAACACCTGTAAAAATCCTATTGGATGACTAAAAGTAGACCCATATCACCTAAGGGTCAGATTAGAATCATTTAATGGACTTTTTTCAATGAAAATAACTTAATTATTATTAAAACCAAAGAAAGTGACAACATGTCACTCTCTTAAATCTTATAAGTATATTAATTTTAATTTAGTGGTAAAATTCATGAAACTTTGAACATGAATAGTATCCAGAAATATAATGAAATTATATACATCATATGAATTTATCTATAATTTTTAGGGATTAAATAATTATCATTAATTGTGACACAATAGTGATGCAAAAAATTGTTTATCTAGTGAAAAATCAAGAATATAGTTTTTATTAAACTAACAGTGACCATAAAAGGCACAAAACCCTGACCAAAACTTATTGGTCATGTAAATGTAAACCATAATCATACAATGGTCGAATATTTGACCATTTGGAGCCTTATAAAAGCGATTATGACACTTATATTATTTTATTTTAAATGATGCCAAAGTTGTCACCTTCATAATTTAATAAATATAACAATTTAAATATTGTGATTTTAAGATGATAAATTCGAGTAAAAGTATTATTGTGAAAGGTAATAGATTTATCTTCATCATATGATTTTATTTTTATTTTTTATGAAACAAATAAGTATATTAAATAATTATACAAAAATGAAGTAGTAATTATTTTATTAAGAGATAAACCAAATAAATGGTTTTAAAAATAATAAACTAAATATTATATGAACTATTTAATGTGCTACACTAATTTTCTAGAAACATATAAACTTTTATGAATATATTAAATCTTTTAGTTCGAACATATCTTATGTATATATTTTATTTAAATTCAAATAAATGAATAGTGTCAAAATTGAAACTATTGTTATTTTATAAAAATAACATATTATAAAATTGTTTAAAAATCACAAAAATATTTAAAAATTATAAATTAAAATTTATATGTTCGGAAATTTCATAAAGTGTCAAATTATGGAAAATTAACAACACATATGTAATTATTTATAATAATTTAAAATTTAGAATATTATTACCATAAATAAAATTAAATTGATAAATAAAGATAAATCAAGTTGATAATGTTTAAAATAAATTACTAACATGCCTAAATTTTATTGGTTGATGATATTACAACCCTATCCCATCTAATATTTGGATATGAGTCATTTTGGAAGTTTTTAAGTGGGGTTGGGATTTAATATAAACTAATATTTCTTATATTTCCAAAGGTGCCCCTCTCCTCCCTTATAAAAGGGAACCTCCTCCCTCTCTTCCTCACACCAATTTGAGCCTTCAAGCTTAGACAACCCCTGCCAAATTATCTTCTCCACTTCCCTAGAAACATCTTATAGGTCCTGGTCTTCTTCAAAGACCAATTTTAGTGCCCTAAGAGGAGGTCTCAAAGAGGCGCTTCAAAGAAGAGGTAATGTTCGTTACCGATTCTTTCAACTTTATTTCTTCTTCCACTTATTCTTCTTTAGTTGTTTCATTATGAAGTAATAACATCAGTATCACTAATATACTGATATTTTATTATAAGTATGAAACAACCCTATTTCACCTTCCATCCATCCTACGGAAAACAAAATCACCGCGCATGCGTACGTACGGAATACCGTCTCCACGCCGTGGTGTAATATGTTTTTCCACCAACACCTTACATGGATGGGTATAATGGTGAAAATAATAACTATATATGGTTATTATAACATCATACTGATTCTGATATATTATACCATCCACTCCAATTCTATAATTATGGGAACGATATCATCGCTCGTGCGTACGTACGGACTACCGTCTCCACGACGCGATGAGATTCATTCTCCATGATTAACCATACATGAATGATCATAAAGTTTATATAATGAATAATAATGAAATATATGAAATAATAATTCTACTGGATTTATGTATATATATATGTATGTCATCTACTTAATTCCATTCAATTCAATAAGGAAACGAAAACAACGTTCATGCGTACGTACGACCTACCATCTCCATGAACGGTGTATTTCTTTCCATTTATCGATCTATTATATATATGTATATTCTGAATATATATTATATATAAATAATGTTTTACATTCTGGATGTAAGTAACCATGATCTAAGTAATCATATGAATAATTACAAGTTAAAACACGAATGACAAATGAAACGATTTTACCCAAAACGCTACTTTAACTTTAATTTACAAAAGAATGGGTAATATAAAGTCATAAGTGAACCATATATGATATCATAACAATGAATATTATTTTGTAATAATTCAATGAAATTATTTAAATCATTATACAGGAGGTTCGGATCCATACGAAGCATATCAGACCTAAGGTAAGGGATAATTATTCCAATCTCATTCTTATCCGAGATTGTTTATTCGTAAGTATTTACTGGGGTTATGATTATTATCCAAGTCCATATGTTCTCAAAATGTTTTCATAAAATGTTTACTTTTCTTCCATGTATGTTTAAAGTAATTTTTACCCTTTTCTACTTTTACCACATCGCATGGAAGAAATCTTTCTTTTACGAGGTACTTTTTTGACTTTTCTGGAAAAAGTACAAGAAGAATGTTTTTTAACTTATACGGAATAAAATAATTTTTACTGCTTTATAAAGCATTATTTTCATGAAGCTTACTGAAAAATATTTTATGACTATTTTCAACAAAATACTTTTCATTTAAAATTCCATGGCATTTTGTGAAAAGAAAATGATTTTGAAGAAGAAAGGATATTTTCCTCAAGAATTCATTTCAAGTGTTTTATCAAAACCATTTTCCATCTAAGATAAAATTATTTAATACGTGTATGTTTCAATTATAATGTCCCTATGATTTACATGGTTTCAATTTTCTTATTATGAAATGATATCCATTTCTTTTATATGGATTATGTGATGATGGGATGATGTTTATGAAACCCATTTTATTTATTGGGTTATTATGAATGATGTATGTTTATTTTGTGGCACAAGTAAGAATGATTTCATTATGAGATGGGTGTGACCTATATATCCCTCCAATGCATTGGGTAAAGATTTATATCTCATGAGATAGTCATGGCTGGAATGGTAAGTTAATCCG
Organism: Viscum album; assembly: GCA_963277665.1. Classification (NCBI taxonomy): domain Eukaryota; kingdom Viridiplantae; phylum Streptophyta; class Magnoliopsida; order Santalales; family Viscaceae; genus Viscum; species Viscum album. The sequence continues at coordinate 64,798,762 of OY728127.1, read as the reverse complement.
GTTCAGTGTTACAGGACTGAAACGAGGAGTGAACTCGATTCAAAAAGGGACTTTGTCCACTAAGATGGTCTTGGCAGCAATGCCTTGGCTACTATGGAAATCATAACAAGTGCTGAATGGTTGCCACAATTACATGTTTTATTCCCATGCTATTTTATCGTGATTGATGTTCCCTTATTATATATTCCTTACATACTTCCAATATTTATGTCTTTGCTCAAGGTTTTAATGTTTAGATTTAATGTTCAAGTTTTTGCTTTCAAATGTTTATGGATTGTTTTATGTTCTCTATGTTTGCCCTTACTAAGAATTTTAACTCACCCTTTTTATTTTTTATTTTTTCCCAGGAAATAAAGAAAGGTTTTAGGTAAGGAAACAAAAAGGGTAAGATCGTTGTGGGAGATGTTGATGATCTTTCAACATGACTAGTGTTTTATATTCCGAGTTTCCAAAGACACTAAACTATTACGGTCCTTGTGTGTTTTTTTGTTATGTATTAAGTATTCCGCAAAAGTAATGTAATGTCCATGTACGTCAAGCTTTGGGTCTCTACATCAGTTTACTTATTTCACACTCTAATGAAGCTATTTTTTTGGCCTTAACTTCTTCTACACAAGCACTTTGCAGCTCGGTGGTCTGAGAGGTTTGATAGGAGCCCGATGAGGACTAATAACTAGCGGGGATGATGTTTTTACTAGGTCGACATCAGATTCTCCCATGGTGTTCATCACATAATAAATGACTCAAATGATCATTTAGCCTGATGTTTTCATCTTCTTTATTATTTAGGGACTCCAGGGAAGACTGTTGAAAATATAAACAAGATATTTAATTATGAATTTCATATAAATATTTGAAATATAAATAAAAAAACTTATAAACTTTTCTTGTGTTTGTGCATTTATTACACTTCCATTCTTTTTATTCCCACTCAAGCAAAATAATTTGGCTCAAGGTACATGGAATTCGATGCCCAATAAAATTTAATGCAAGTGAAATTGATTCGTATACACATATTCACAATATAAACATTTTATAATCATGAATAATAATGAAAGGGAATAACTTTTAAATAAATGAAAAATTTATAAATTTAAACATATAATAAATATTGATGAAAAATTCATAAATAAAATCTAATAATAAACACTATAATTTTAGCTACTCATTATGAATATTCAATAATCTTGAATATGAATGCTTTATATTCATTTCATAATATAAACTATATATTATTCATTATATGGAATTTACTTTATATATATATGAAATTTTTATTAAATATAAAGATTTTCTATTTCAATTTATTAGACAAACTATTTGGATAATAAAAATTTAATATAGTTAATAATATTTAATCCTTGATCATATCAATCATAAAAAATATTTTAATGTGGTTTCAATAATATCAAAATAAGGCCCCTAATTTGAACAATTAAAATTATGTATTTATGAACAATTCATAATCATTAAATATAAATACGTTATTTCTATGTCATAAAGAATGGTAATTGGTTAAATTCCTAATGGTCATTAAGCCATTTGGCTAATTGGGACTATAGGCCTATAGAATAACTCGTCATTTGACCTAATGGCCAATTGGACTCTAGGCCTAATAGAAAATTGGCCTTTAGGCCATTAGGCCATTTGAAAGGGGTATTTCAGCCTTATATTAAAGTGATTTGCCACGACCCGACCCAACGGGGCTCGAGCCGCGACTCCCCAAGCCCGCCTCCAATAGGCCAGGGGCTGGCGACCAGCGCCGAGTAGGCTATCACATACATGGGAGACATTAGCCTAAGGTACCTGTACACATGCACCCACAAACACCTCCATGCAACAGTGCAGAGATATAGAAACTGAAAAGTAAATGCATGCATACAATATATCCCAAACCAGAGAGCAACAAAAAAAGTACAAAGGGAAAAACAGGGCCCACCAAAAGAAAACTAGAAAGCGCGTACAACCTGCTCTGACGAGGGGAACACTGCCACAAACACCTGCCGGAAAGCTCCCTCGGCACAGCTCCGGTAAACACCCCGGTCAACACGCTCACTAAGCTCCGCCTGCTCCGGGTTCTCCTGGGACTCCCTCGAAGGGCCTGTGGTCTGCACAAGACACAAACATGTGTGGGCAAAGCCCGTGCAGGGGTGAGTATAAACATACTCAATAGGCACCCCAAAAACCCAAAACCCAAGGGAGAAACTGAAAGGCAACAGTCCGCTCAACCCAGCCAGAGGGAACCCAGACGAGAGAGAAACTCCATATCGTGACCATCCTCGGCTAAACACAACAAGTCAGCTCAGCTCAACTCAGGTGTATGCCCATACATACACCATGAACAATCCAGATATACTCAGCTCACTCACCAAGCCACAAGAGGAACCAACCTCGTCACCAACAACTGTCCACAACCAGGAGAATACACCGCACGAACACTATCATACCAGATGACACTCATCCAAGAGATACACTCCATCGGGTCCCAAACAAACGTCTCAGACGCTCACCCGAGAGACCATGCTCGTCGGATAACATCAATGAGGAAACATCGCTGAAACACCATAACCACCAAACTCCTCAGATAGGGGATCACCGCTAGGGTCTGCTAGGGGATACCAAGACCCACTCCGGTATACGTAGCTCAAAGATAAGGGATCACTCCCAGGGTCCACCGGGGGATACCACGACCTGATCTGGCATACGTAGTACTCACAGATAGGGGATCACACCCAGGATCCACTGGGGGATACCACAACCCGATCTGGCGCTCGACAGAAGCTCAACACTCAGATAGAGGATCATCGTCCATATAAAGATGGTCACGACGATACCGGAACCCTATCTGGTATAACTCGCGATGTAGGGGATCGAACCGATGATGCCGCAACCCTACCGAAACCACGCACTGAGTAGGGGATCGCATAACCAACGATACCGCAACCCTACCGACACCAAGCGCTGAGTAGGGGATCGTATAACCAACGATACCGCAACCCTACTATAAACATCATGCTGAGTAGGGGATTGTAAAACCGACGATGCCACAACCCTACTGTGCACGACCCACTGCGTAGGGGATCATATTCCTGATGATGCCACAAACCCTACGGGGTTAACCTGCTAGACATGGGATCGCCGCTCGTAAATAAGCGGTCACAGTGATACCAAGAACCCGATCTAGGGTAAAGATGCTAGAGGATCCACTCCGGGCCCACCAGAGGGATACCACAACTCTAACAGTTTAAACATCCCATCGAGAGGATCACAAACCCATACGAAGGTTGTGATACCACACGAACCCTCGTAGGAACAAACCAAGAGAGAACCCTCAACCACTGCTGGTCCAAACGTCGCTAACCCGAGCGACCCACCACAACGCCACACTGCGCACCTCCTAGGACAAAACCGAGGCCACCATCGCGTTCCACGTGGAAAAACACACAGGATAGGCTGTTTACTCGCCCGAAACGAAGCACCGGTGAAAAAGGGACTATTCACAGTAGCTAGCCCGTGCGGGGCCCACACAACGATCCTGAAACTCATCAAGCGGACCATACCACGACGATCCCCTCGAAAAAACAAGCGGAATCGGCTACTCGTTCGTCCAAAAAGGACACCCAGTGAAAAAAAGGTACTATTCACCGAATGCCAGCTCGGGTGGGGCCCATGCCTGGATTCCGAAACTCATCGAACGGATTGCACCATTGCGATCCTCTCGAAAAAACACACAGGATCGACTATTCATCCGCCAAAATCGGACTCCTGGTGCAAAAGTTGCGTTTCTCCGCAAACGCCAAAACCCGGCCTTGTGGGGCCCGCACCCCGTTCTCAGTCCCAACACCCGGAAACCATCTCAAAAAGTCCGTCGTACCATCAGGGTCTCAACGCCACTGACGACACGTCAATTGGACGCTCCGGGTAGAAGTTACAACGGCCCGAAGTCGTAAAATAATAAAATAATATTATTTTATACGACGTTTCTAACTCCCGGGCCATGATCCCAAACTCTTAAATCCTCAAAGTGAGTTCAAAAGGTCCGTCTCAACACAAGGAGCGCGTCGCCGCAAACGGCTCGCAAATCGGAGTTACGGTTTGCGAGTTACAGGGGTTTAAAGAACCCCCGGAAAATCTTGGCCGGACCACCGTCAGCCTCGCCGGAAACCACCGCGCCGCCGCCGGATTCGGCCGCGCCGCCGCCGCCGCCTCCGGAAACCGCCGCGCCGCCGCCGTGCCGCCGCCCTGCCTCGCCGGATTCCGCTATGGCCACCGCCGGAATCCGGGATTTCCGCCGGAAAACTTCCGGGGACCCCCGGGAGCACCCCGGTGCTCCAAAATCAGATCCGAAACAAGTTTCGGAAAGCTCGGGATCCGAACTACCCAACCCTTATGAAGATTTGAAGAAAAACAACGCATAAACGGGGTCCTGGATTTTAAAAATCAAACTTCCTACCTGTTGGCGGATCGCCGACGCTTTGGATGCAGAACAGCGCCTGCGACGTGCTGGAGCTCGATCTGCTGACGATCGGCGCTGAAAACGGACGCCCGGACCTCGATTTAGTGAAGAACGGAGGAGGTGGGGAGGGGTTCGTCCGGCGTTGCACGTAGGTGGTGAGGGAGGGGAGAGGAAATGTTTTTTTTCCTTTTCCTCTTTTTTTTTTATTTAAAAAAACTTCATTTAAAACATCTCCCCCGACTCCGCGCCCGACACAGACAAAGTTAAGGTCACCCCTAAGGTAAACGCGCCATTCTGAACCCAACGGCGGACTCAGATTTTATATCCGAGACTCCGTTCAGAAGTTATTCGAGCCTACGCTCAGACACTAACTTCGCTACCTATTTACGAAAACGCCCCTAGTGGCGTTTCTCACCGCAGGCCCGCACCCGCAAAGTTTACACCTCGCCTAGGGTAAACGGCACGTTCCGGACGCAACCGTGTCCTCAGATTCCCGTTCTGAGCTACCGTTTAGGAGATATAACACCTCCTCCACGTGCATAGTATAAAAATACTTAATATTTTTTATAAAATTAATTCCGGCCACACCGGGCCTCGGAATCGCACGCCGTCTTCGCGCCTAGCTCTGGAATTATTCGTAGAAATATTCCAAAGTCTAACAGGGCCAAAAACCCGAGTCACTACATCCTCCACCCCTTAGAACTTTTCATCCCCGAAAAGCCCTAAGCACAAGGAAAGCGACTGGACTCTCAACTGGGTCTCACACACCAGCGAGCTCACCAACTAACACTCATGCCCGAACGCATAAGTCAGAGGGACTCATCCGCCACACCTCAATACTATCCGCTTTGGGTGGCACTGACTCGCCCGCACGGTTTTAATCACGTCACCAAAAACGCGTCTCGGTGGGGGAAGGATCCCTCCTCACGCATTCTAAGCATGTCAAACAACACCCACACAGGGTCTTACCAACGCCCTGAACAAAACTCGATCAAGAAACAAAAAGGAAAGAGTACCGCTAAACAGTGTATGACAACCTACTACAGTAAGTAGAAAAGACACAAGGCGTATCTCTATCCATCCGCGGTGCCTCTGGGTCGACTGCCTCCATGGCATGTAGCTGTCCTCTCCCTCGACCACCAGCTCCCTGAGCTTGGCGTGGACCACCTGGGGGTGGGGGTGGTGGCAACTGATACTGCCTACCACCTCCTCCTGCTGCACCAGCTCCGCCGCCACGTCCGCCGCCCTGCATACCTCCTTGCTCGAGACGCTGCCTCTACCAAGGCGGTCCATCGACCGGCTCCCTCTCAGCAGCACGTCGGGTCGGACAGTCTCTAGCAAGATGTCCCCGACCATCGCAAGTGTAACACTGCCTCTCCTACGGCTGACCAAAACTGGCCTGCGAGCCCTGTGAGCCTGAGGCTCAGATCCTCCATCCTGGGGTCGCCTCTTAAAACGTCGACCACATCCTGAACCCTGAGTCTGTCGTCGGCTACCAGATGCCGATCCGACCGTCGAAGTCTCAGCTCTCGAGTGCCCAACACTAACAGGAGGAATCTGCTCAGCCAAAAAACTCTCCACCACCAACGCTCGCTCCAGCACTCCAGCATAGGTGGGCAGGCACAAGGAAACCACACCTACTCGGATGTCCCTGTGTAAGCCCTGCTCGAAGGTCCGAGCCCTAAAGAACGGGTCTCGAACCATATCCAGGGAGTAGTGCGACAGGTCTGTAAACCTCACTGAGTACTCCGACACAGTCATGCTCTCCTGTCGAAGCTGCAGAAGCTCCTGGATCCGCACTGACCTCAGCGTCACCGGATAGAACTCCTCCCTGAAGAGCCGCTCAAACTCTGCCCACGTGAGCGTCTCCTCGTCATGGGACTGCGTCACCAAACCCCACCATCGCCCGACATAACCATGCAGAAGGCTCGCCGTTAGGACCACCATCTGATCTGGAGGTGTGCTCACTAGGCGGAAAACTCGGGTGACTGCCTCAAGCCAGTCATCAGCTGCCTGGGGGTCTGGATCACCCCGGAACCTCAGAGGTCGCTGCCTCTGGAACTCGTGCAGCGCACTCAGCCTGCGTGCAACCTCGTCCTACACCACTGACACAACCAGCTGCTCGACAGGTGGTGGCTCAACTGGCAGACCACCTGGAGGTGCAACCTCAGAACCTGTGCCCTGATCCACAACCACTACACGGGGCGGGTCATCAGCACAATACTGCTGCGGAACCCTCACTGGCTATCATCGTGGAGGCATCCTGAAATACATTCAAGACGCACCACAGTCAAAGAGTATATCTGGAGAGCTGACTCAAGAAGGACAAGGAAAAACCAAAAACCCAGTCCTATATGATGCATGTACCATTATGTCCCTGCGACCAGTGTACGAATGTCCCGAGTCGAAAGGTAGGTTATCAGAGTCCTGGTGTATGGATACGTCGGCCGCCGCACCAACACTGGAGTCCCTGGCCTGAAAGCCAAATCTCGAAACATCCTAACACTGCCGCTATGCAACCCAAACCAAGCTCACAGCTAGACCAGCTACGCTCTGAGATCCCAAAGGTGGAACCTCCTTTGATACCACTCTGTCACGACCCGACCCAACAGGGCTCGAGCCGCGACTCCCCAAGCCCGCCTCCAATAGGCCAGGGGCTGGCGACCAGCGCCGAGTAGGATATCACACACATGGGAGGCATTAGACTAAGGTACCTGTACACATGCACCCACAAACACCTCCATGCAACAGTGCAGAGATATAGAAACTGAAAAGTAAATGCATGCATACAATCTATCCCAAACCAGAGAGCAAAAACAAAAGTACAAAGGGAAAAACAGGGCCCACCAAAAGAAAACTACAAAGCGCATCCAACCTGCTCTAACGAGGGGAACGCTGCCACAAACACCCGCCAGAAAGCTCCCTCGGCACAGCTCCGGTAAACACCCGGGTCAACACGCTCACTAAGCTCCGCCTGCTCTGGGTCCTCCTGGGACTCCGTCGAAGGGCCTGTGGTCTGCACAAGACACAAACATGTGCGGGCAAAGCCCGTGCAGGGGCGAGTATAAACATACTCAGTAGGCACCCCAAAAACCCAAAACCCAAGGGAGCAACTGAAAGGCAACAGTCCGCTCAACCCAGCCAGAGGGAACCCATACGAGAGAGAAAATCCATCTCGTGACCATCCTCGGCTAAACACAACAAGTCAGCTCAGCTCAGCTCAGGTGTATGGCCATACATACACCTTGAACAATCCAGATATACTCAGCTCACTCACCAAGCCACAAGAGGAACCAACCTCGTCACCAACAACTGTCCACAACCAGGAGAATACACCGCACGAACACTGTCATACCAGATGACACTCATCCAAGAGATACACTCCATCGGGTCCCAAACAAACGTCTCAGACGCTCACCCGAGAGACCACGCTCGTCGGATAACATCACTGAGGAAACATCGCTGAAACACCATAACCACCAAACTCCTCGGATATGGGATCGCCGCTAGGGTCCGCTAGGGGATACCAAGACCCACTCCGGTATACGTAGCTCACAGATAAGGGATCACTCCCAGGGTCCGCCGGGGGATACCACGACCCGATCTGGCATACGTAGTACTCACAGATAGGGGATCACACCCAGGATCCGCTGGGGGATACCACAACCCGATCTGGCGCTTGACAGAATCTCAACACTCAGATAGAGGATCATCGTCCATATAAAGATGGTCACGACGTTACCGGAACCCTATCTGGTATAACTCGCGATGTAGGGGATCGAACCGACGATGCCGCAACCCTACCGAAACCACGCGCTGAGTAGGGGATCACATAACCAACGATACCACAATCCTACCAACACCAAGCGCGGAGTAGGGGATCATATAACCAACGATACCGCAACCCTACTATAAACATCATGCTGAGTAGGGGATCGTAAACCCGACGATGCCACAACCCTACTGTGCACGACCCACTGCGTAGGGGATCATATTCCGGATGATGCCACAAACCCTACGGGGTTAACCTGCTAGATAGGGGATCCCCGCCCGTAAATAAGCGGTCACAGCGATACCAAGAACCCGATCTAGGGTAAAGATGCTAGAGGATCCACTCCGGGCCCACCAGAGGGATACCACAAGTCTAACAGTTTAAACATCCCATCGAGAGGATCACAAACCCATACGAAGGTTGTGATACCACACGAACCCTCGTAGGAACAAACCAAGGGAGAACCCTCAACCACTGCTAGTCCAAACGTCGCTAACCCGAGCGACCTCCCACAACGCCACACTGCACACCTCCTAGGCCAAAATCGAGGCCACCATCGCGTTCCACGCGGAAAAACATGCAGGATAGGCTGTTTACTCGCCCGAAACGAAGCACCGGTGAAAAAGGCACTATTCACCGTAGCTAGCCCGTGCGGGGCCCACACAATGATCCCGAAACTCATCAAGAGGACCATACCACGACGATCCCCTCGGAAAAACAAGCGGAATCGACTACTCGCTCGTCCAAAACGGACACCCGGTGAAAAAAAAGGTACTATTCACCGAATGCCAGCTCGGGTGGGGCCCACTCCTAGATTCCGAAACTCATCGAACGGATTGCACCATTGCGTTCCTCTCAGAAAAACACACAGGATCGACTATTTATCCGCCAAAATCAGACTCCTGGTGCAAAAACTGTGTTTCTCCGCAAATGCCAAAACCCGGCCTCGTGGGGCCCACACCCCGTTCTCAGTCCCAACACCCAGAAAACATCTCAAAAAGTCCGTCGTACCATCAGGGTCTCAACGCCACTGACGACACGTCAATCGGACGCTCCGGGTAGAGGTTACAACGGCCCGAAGTCGTAAAATAATAAAATAATATTATTTTATACGACGTTTCTAACTCCCGGGCCACGTTCCCGAACTCTTAAACCCTCAAAGTGAGTTCAAAAGGTCCGTCTCGACGCAAGGAGCACGTCACCACAAACGGCTCACAAATCGGAGTTACGGTTTGCGAGTTACGGGGTTTAAAGAACCCCCGGAAAATCCTGGCCGGACCACCGCCAGCCTTGCCGGAAACCACCGCGCCGCCGCCGGATTCCGCCGCGCCGCCGCCCTGCCTCGCCGGATTCCGCCATGGCCACCGCTGGAATCCGGGATTTCCGCCGGAAAACTTCTGGGGACCCCCGGGAGCACCCCGGTGCTCCAAAATCAGATCCGAAACAAGTTTCGGAAAGCTCGGGATCCGAACTACCCAACCCTTATGACAATTTGAAGAAAAACAACGCATAAACGGGGTCCGGGATTTTAAAACTCAAACTGCCTACCTGTTGGCGGATCGCCGACACTTTGGATGCAGAACAGCGCCTGCGACGCGCTGGAGCTCGATCTGCTGACGATCGGTGCTGAAAACCGACGCCCGGAGCTCGATTTGGTGAAGAACGGAGGAGGTGGGGAGGGGTTCGTCCGGCGTTGCACGTAGGTGGTGAGGGAGGGGAGAGGAAATGTTTTTTTTTTCCTTTTCCTCTTTTTTTATTTAAAAAAACTTCATTTAAAACATCGCCCCCGACTCCGCGCCCGACGCGGACAAAGTTAAGGTCACCCCTAGGGTAAACGCGCCGTTCTGAACCCAACGACGGACTCAGATTTTCCATCCGAGACTCCGTTCAGAAGTTATTTGAGCCGACGCTCGCACACTAACTTCGCTACCTATTTATGAAAACGCCCCTGGTGGCGTTTCTCACCGTAGGCCTGCACCCGCAAAGTTTACACCTTGCCTAGGGTAAACGGCACGTTCCGGACGCAAGCGTGTCCTCAGATTCCCGTTCTGAGCTACCGTTTAGGAGATATCACACCCCCTCCATGTGCATAGTATAAAAATACTTAATATTTTTTATAAAATTAATTCCGGGCACACCGGGCCTCAGAATCACACGCCGTCTTCGCGCCTAGCTCTGGAATTATTCGTAGAAATATTCCAAAATCTGACAGGGCCAAAAACCCGAGTCGCTACATGATTAATGACAATAAAACTTAAAATTCAGCATGTAAAGCTAACTAAGTAACAAAATAAATCAAGATATTATTTCTATTCATATTAAAGTACCTAGAGATTCTCATTCTCAGGCATTTTAGTGCACCCCAATGTGTGTAGATACATCATTGAATCTTTGTTCTTTTTGTTTTTTCTCGATGTATCCTAAAAACAAAAAATAAATACAAGTAATAATAATTAAATTTAATATGAAAACCATTAAATATTTGGAATACCTTAAACTCATCTGTCTTATAATAATTGATCAGTTTTTGACATTGTGCTGCTAGATAGTCAGGGAATATATGCACACCCCCTAAATCAAAACTGAATCTACTCCTCCAACCAACATATAACTCATACTTATATGATCTTTAGAACTCCCCAAGATCCATCAACCATGCAACCTTAGCAGATTCACTATCAGCAAAGTTAAACCAACGCTGCAAAAAACATATTAATTCATATAAATACAACAATAATATAGATATAACTTTAACAAATTTTCTTACCCATATCTCTAACCATGCTTGGTTCTTGATGTCATTACCGATATGTCTTCATGAGACTGGTTCTACCGGAATGATCTCATGGTACTTGGCTAAATTAGACATGAATCTTCAACATTGCCTGGCATGTTTACGTATTGGAATCAATTCATGAAGAAGGATGTGATAATCATTAGTTTTTAGGGATTTTAGTTTCAAATCCCTTCGGTTGACTCGTTTAGACATGTTTCTAAAATAGCCATTAGTAACCTTGATATTCTACAATAATTATAGAAATAGATTTATCTATAAAAGTTTCATCACTTAATAAGAACAAGGAACTTTCCATTTGTTTTAATCGATACATACAATATGCAGTTTTGGCTGAATACCCTAATCCAATAAGCCCTAATCAGATCAAAAGTCATCTTTGGTATTCCCATTGATATTTAAAAGAATTAAAATCATTGTTTCATATATATTTTTATCAATGTTCATTGCATGTAAACAATGATGTAACAAATTGGTAGACCAATATGAAAACTCAAAAAGATAATTCTCTTTTTCTAATTGTAAGTAGATTCAGTGTCAACATTTTTCTTTTTTTAGATTTCATCTGACCTTTCCCTATTAAAAAACTGAAACCTTTCAATTCATCAAGCACATCATTTCCTAAAATACATTTAGGTGGATATTTAGTGTCAATAGTATTACCAAACCTCTGAAAAATCTTCCTATATTGATGATCCATTGATAAGAATTGTCGATGCCCCATGAAAATGAAACTATGATGATATTTAAGACTTATCGATCATGTATAATTCATGCAAATAGGACATGATAGTTTTCCCTTCATCCTCTAACCAGAAATCATTTCACAAGTAGGGAAATCATTTATAGTTCATAGAAGGGTAGCACACATCTAAAATATATTTTTTGAAGAAGCATCGAATATGAGTACACCCATATCCCAAAGATGTTTCAACTCTCTTATTAAAGGTTTAAAGTAGACATATATATCATTGTTAGGATTATAAGTTCCATATATTGGTATACTCAAGAAATTGAAAGGTTTTTTCATACACATCTACGGAGGAAGATTATAAACATAAATAAAAACTGGTCATGTGCTATGAACAGTAAGCATCTGACCAAACATATTAAACCCATCACAGGATTGACCAAACCTAACATTACTCACATCAACTGCAAAACCAGGATGTTGTGCATCAAATACCCGCCATGATAATCCATCTATAGGATGAACCAACTCATTATTATCTTTAATTATCTCAGAATCATGCCATCGCATATTAGATGATATTTCTAAAAACATGAATAGATTTTAAAGTCTAGGAATCCATAGAAAGTGCCACATAACTTTCTGTGGCAAATGAGATGGTATTGCATCTACATTTTACTTACATCAAGATATACTTTATTGTTTATAGTCATTAAGGACACCTGTTTCCTCCCAAAATAAACTATAATCTTTCGGATAAGCATGATTTTTATTAGTAGAAAATCTGAGCTACTTAATTAACTCCCATTCCTTATAATGATTTGATTGAATACATACACCATTTGGAATAAATTCCTTCAAAAAGGTAATAATATAATAAATAGAGGTATTAGAAATTAAATACATGGTTTTTCCATGATATAACCACATTAAAAATTTAAACTTATTCATTTTAGTATATTCCTGATATACACGAGTTCTGGCATCATCCATTAATTTTTTCACTCTCTCAACATCATAATCTTTAGTATTTTTCTCATGTGTATTGATATAATTTTCTTCTTTCAATGACATAATATCTTTCTCGTGATGATGCACAAATGGAAACTGATCAAATATCAAATTCTCTATAGCATTTATTTCTTTCCGTTTATGAATAGTATAATATTTTCTCATCTCTCCATTATGATGTCAAATATAATATATTTTTTAAATACAACTTCCATTATATGATAGATAACTTCTTTCTGGATTAACCATGGTATTTCAACACAATTACAACATGGGAACTATATACGACCGCCATACGAATCATTGTTAAATGAAAAATCTAAAAAAGTTTCCAAATTCTCTTGAAACTAGGTTGAAATCTGATCAGTATGACACATCCATCTTATATCCATTCCATTATTGGAAAAAATGTATGTTTCAATCAACAATTTAAACCATAATTTCAATGATATCCAAATTCAAATAAAGATTAAAAGTATAGTGCAGAGGAAATTAAAGAACACTAATAGGAAACCAAATTGAATACAATGCATGATGTAATTGACAATTATAGAATAATATACTATCCATTACAATAAATAATAAGGCATATCATAATAAAAAACCAAGACATACTCATAGAACTGATGCCAAAAATCGAAAACACATTTAAGTATCTTTGAAAACTAGCCCTCACCAATCCAACTATAAGGACTATAATGACAGTTTAAACCACCTGAACTATATGGTCTATATACATGCTCACTAGATATCACCTCTATAGAAATATCAATGATACTAGACAAATAAGAGAAGATAACACATGGAACTATATTTAGAACTAGGGAAGTATTAAAACTAGAAGGTGGAATAACCCCCAAAGACAAGTACTATATCTTTAAAGTAGACCATTCTGAGTGGCCTATGTTAAATAAACATGATAAATCAAACCAACATGGTCATTAACTATAAATCAAACCACTCTCCAAAATAATCAAAAATGATTTAAAAAAATTACTCTTTTTAGAATTGTGGACCTCCTTATTCAACGAGTTCCAAAACAAAAATAAGTGATAAATACCAATAATTAAACCACCAAAGAGAAAGAAACTTTTTAAACAAATTAAAAAAATAACCACCTTGTTTAATTACAAAACATTCACATTTTGAAACAATTTTAAACCTCCCAATAATGGAATAAATGACCATCATGCTGAAAAATCTACTTTTTGAAATCACCAATTTTTTAAAAAGATTAACACCGACATAAGTTTTTTGAAAACACCATTGTATCATGATTATGAAACTAATTACCATTAAAAAATATCTTATAATAATATATTTATATTTCATATTTTTTCGAACTATTTTATTATAAAAATACCCCCTACACACATGTTTAAAATAACTAGTCTTGAATTACCCTTCAATAGGTTATAGTTTCTTTTGCAAGAAAACACTAAATAGTATTAAAAAAATATTTCACTTCACAAACAAACCCTGAGGCATCACTTAAAATAAAAAACATTTATGTCATGGAATCCATTTTTCACTCAAACAAATCCATTTTTTTGAAACAATGTCATAATCATAACATTTCACAACTTTACTTGAGGAATTATGAGAGAAAGAACACCTGATTACTAGAAAAGATAAGAGAAAAAGTAAGATCAGGTAAAGAAATCATAACTCACAAAGATCACCACAAAAAAATGCCAAAAATGGAGGAAGAACACTTGTCGATGGGTACAATGACACCTGAATAGGCGAGGGGGGATACCCAAGTCACTTTAAGGAGGGGAGGCCCCCCCACCAAGATTACCTAAAGCTGGTGGGAGATGGGATCTAGGGTTTGAATGAGGAGGGGGATGAGGAGCCCGAGTGAGGCTTCCAAATTAAAAGGGCTCTACCCATAATTTTTAAAAAACTATTGGTATAGCTCAACCTATACCAATTCTTTTTTAAAACTATGGGTATAGAGGGAAGACAAAATATATCCACGATTTCTCTAAACCATGGGTATAGATCTGCTGTATTAGAGGTAGTTTTCAGTAGTGTAATAGATAATTCTATGTATAGAATACCATTATAATGTTTTGGTAAAGTGGAGATTATTTGTATTTCCTTTAAAATAAATACCTATCTAGATACTAGAAAGTGGATGCAGAATCTAGAATTATTGTAAATAGGGTTAATAAACTCAAATATGGCATGTTGGGTATTAACTAAAATGTGACCTGGTGTATGAAAAAGAGGCCTAACTGCACAACTGTCTAGACACTCCAGAGGAATATGCTTTGGTCAATCATTTTTACTTTATAAACTATTATGAAGGATTTATTTTCTAATTACATTATGGAGTTAATTTATTAAGTATGATAGAACAAAAATTAACATAACCAAAGTATAACCAATAGATTTATAGGTTTAACCAAGTATTAAATAGTTGACATGAAAGTAATATAGGTTGAAATAAAGGCATCTTTAGAAGAAACATCTTAGGATTGAGATTTTATAGTCACGTACTCTGATTATTTTGGATACTATCACAACCATTTTGGTTTTATTATTGGGTTAAAATAGGATCATGAGGTTAAATATGAGAAATGCGTACATAAAAAAAACCATCATGTCTTATAACTAAATAATCAAACATACTTAAATTGTTGATAATATTAGTATATTCCTATTAAGATAGAAAATGTGAGTTTTATAGGCTTACCTAAGGTAGTGAGGTTGATACCATAATATAAATTAATTTTTAATTATCATAGATATTTTAATTAGTGATTTATATTTATTGATAGTGTTGGTATATGATCAAGGGAGTTACTCTGGGGGTGGGTGGGTGAATCCAGGTAGAACATATTTTAATCCTTTAATTCCTAGATCATAATCTTGTTCTCTAAATGTTATAAAAAAATAATTTTCTCCCCCTTACTTTCTCTTCATAAGTGATGAAAGTAGTAAAAATAACACATAGAATTTTACTTGGTTTACTCTAATCGGGATTTTCCAATAAGCATGAGATTGATTATGTATCGATACACCAAAAATATAGAGTGAACTGATTTTTTTGGTTTAAATAAGGAAGATATCTCACTAACCCTCCAAACTCACTATTAAAACAACACGATAAGGCTCACTACATCTTTATAAAGAAATGAATCCATTATTCCCTTTATGTAAATCCTTGATTTTCTTCATGATATTTGGATACAAAAAAAATCCTTCATATGGTGTGTCTCTTCCACACCCTCTTGATGATGTTCCAATGAGATGATACTCCTAGAAATTTCTCCTTCTTCCTTTATACGAATCATATAGTAAAAACAATCTCATTTCTTCTAAAGCACCATCTCATTTTGGGAGACTCTCTTCTATTTTCATTTCAATTCAACAGTTCATATTGCAACTCATTTATCTAGGATTGATCTAACTGTTCCCCTTTAATTAATGTGATCATTATGTACTATTAAATTCCCAATATAAACATGGATATCTAGGTAATTAATTCATGTTTCAACATTTAACCAAATTGATGAAACTATTTGGCTGTTGCATGGTATATTATTCTACAACATAGAAATATCCTTTTTTCCATATACTATAGTGTGGAGATCTTTAAAATAGAGTATCATTCACTTCCTCGTATCTCACTATGGTGTGGCTAGAACTTAATCTTTTATTATCATATATTCTATTCTGAAAAAGATTTTATCATGATATCCACAACTTGATCTTGTATTGGCACATATTCCATTTTAACATCTTGTTTCTCTACATTCTCCTTCAAGAAATGATACTTTATTTTTATGTTCTTAGTAATCAAGTGTTCAATAGGGGTTTTATAGTGTTTATAGCACTAGAGTTGTCACACATAATCTGAATTAGAGATTCCAAATTAATACCAATATCTCAAAGCTATTTTTTCATCCTAATAAATTGATTACATGCTTGAGTTTCCACCATATATTCCACATCTACAATTCTTAAGGATATACAATACTGCTTCTTACATTTAAATTAAATGAAATAGATTCCAATGTAGAACACACATATTAATATAGATTTTAGGCCATCCACCGAACCTGCCCAATCGACATCCGTATAACCTGCTAATTCTTGTAGCGATTTTTTGTAATAATATAGCTGATAATTTAATGTTTGGTTGATATATAGAAGTATCTTTATCACAAATTTTATGTGAATTTCCCTAGTAAAACTCTAATATCTTTCATATTTACACATATAAAACACAATGTCTATATGAGTGGTTGTCAAGCAGAGTAGGCTATAGATGATTTTCCTATAGAGTGTTATATCCACTTTCTCACCATCTTCATATTTAAAAAATTTCATCCAGGGATCCACTGAAGTTTCCATTCGTTTGGAATCCTCTATTTGAAATTGTTTTAAAACATCATTGGTATAATTTTTTAGGAGATAAATGTCCCTTCCTTATTTTGAATCACCTAAAACCAAGGAAGAATGACAATTCACCAATTAAAGACATTTCAAATTATCACCTCATCAATTCTAATTTTTTTTTGTATTGGATATAATTAGAGCCTCTAAAGATGAATTCATCAATATATATAAGTATCATCATCCACATCCCTTGATCTTTCTTGATATAGAGGTTGTGATCAACCTCTCCTCAATGATAACCAAACTTCCTTTGGTACTAATCCAACATTTATTATCAAGCCTGTGGTGATTGTTTTAGCCTGTATAATGATTTCCTCAATTGAAACACTTTTCTCTTATCATCATTGCTGAGAAACCCATTTGGTTTCTCTATGTATACTTCATCTTTAAGAAATCTATTCAATTATACTGATTTAATATCTATTTGATATAATTTAAAACCATTCTACATGATCATTCCTAGAAATAACCTAATGGTTTCAAGATGGTACATTGGTGAAAATGTTTCATAAATATCGATCCAATTGATTTGGGAATATCCCTTTCACATATTATGTGATTTGTTCCTTGTCACCATGCTATATTCATTGATTTTGTTTCAAAAGATCCAATAGGTTCCAATTAGAATTTTGTTTTCTAGCCTTGTGTCAATTTTATAATTCTCATTTTTCTCAATTTGTTCAATCTTTTCATTCATGTATTTGACCAAAATTTCATCAATATAAGCATCCTTAAATGATTTTGGTTCCACGTGAGATAATAATTAAGTTTTATAACACACTTTTATCCTTTTTTTTGAACTGGGGTTATCTGGTCACCCACTATGTTGCTACTGGTGATTTTAGATCGATTTGAATGTTTAATTATACTACCAATTCCTGCTATATTCTTCTCATCATCAGAGCTAACATTAATTTTTTTCCACCCTACAAGCTCCCCCTGAACCATACACATCGTCTTCACTATTTATCTCACATTATGTCCCGATTATATGAAAATTACACAAAAAACAACCAGCTTCCATAGTTTAAAACCATGGATATAGCCTAAAAAACTATGTCCATAAGCAATGGACATGGTTTATACATCTTTTTATATTAACTCCATTTTGGTATACATATTTACATAGTTCATAGTAATTGTTTCATTAAGCTTGTTTCTTCCATGGGCAAGATCGTGGATGTAGATAAGGATATGCCCACACTTAATCCCATGGTATTATATTATCTGACATCCATGTTAAAACCATGTAATTTATTTTATTTTCATTCTATAACAACAATCAATTAATTCATTCCACAAACCTATATCATTCTATTACAGTATCTTAAAAAATTTTATAAATAAAAATAAACTTATAAAATAGTAGTAAGAAAAATGTTCAATTTCATATACTACCAACACACAAAACCAAATAATATGTAACAACATATACATATATACTTTCAATAATTTTGGTTATCATAAATCACATCTCCACCCTCATAAAATACATAATCTTTGATACTGACATCAACATGACCACCTATAGCATTATCACCCCCACCACCTGCATCATTATTAGGCGCTGCACAACCATCATCATAAATCATGTGCATGCTTGATAAAAAATTGTCAACCATTGCTGCTTTCTTTTGAGGAAGGAAAGAAAATATAGCTGATATCACTTTGATTAGATTTTCATTTTTTCCTTCTTTTGATTCTTCCAGTAAACATGTTGAACTTGTTGTATTGATTTCTCAATGACGGCATTCAACAGTTCTTGTGTTATCATTACTACAATATTTCTAGAAGAATCACTACTCAAATATATTACAGATATTTCTTAAAAACATTAAAATTTTCAAGGTCTTATAATTTTAAAAACTAGTTTAAGAATATATAGTTCAAATTAGTTTTGAAATAAACACACCTTCTAAGACACACAATTAAAAAACCATTTCCTTTTAAAAGTACCCAAATATTTATTGAAAATTTTATATAACACAAAAATGAAATACCAAAGAGCATGCAAAAAACCAGATTATAAAACAATTTTTACTGATATATAAATTCTAGGAAACTTACCTCTAATAAAATTTCACAATGTAGAGAACATCTTATATGCTTATGATTTATTACCAATAAAAGTTATTATGATACAATACTAAATAGAAAACATATAGAATGATTTAGTAGATAAATTATTTAGTGGTTCTAAAACACATTGCCAACTAAAAAACATATCATTATTTAAAATTCATATCATATCAGTTTCAACATTATATAATCGAACCAATGATAGAACACTTAATAAATAATATTATGCATAAATAATTATAATAATACATTGCTTTCTAAAACCTATCTGACCACTATAGTTTAGTTTATTAAAGACATTATTATTAATTATTTTAGTCCGTTTTCTCCATTAATATTTTAAAAGCACTGAACTATATCACATATACCAAGTGAGGTGATTAAGTAAACTATGAAACCTTAGAATGATCAATAATCAGTTTATTAGTGATGTGGAATTTCCATGTTAAGTCATAAATCAATCATAATATTCTATAAGATTTCCATAATATATCAAAATAAAAGGAATGCTAAGTGTCATTTATTATATTATTTAGTTCACCATATCTCCATTGTGATGATATGATTATCAACATCACCATACATGGTTCAAATAATCATTACAATATTTTAATATGATTATCATATTTTATCCAAATCATTATCTATAGGAATATATAAACTCAATTGAAATGGTTCTTTTCACCATTCATTGTTGACATTATATAAATAACATGTTACCTATTAATTATTCAAGTCACTACTAAATAGTCATTGAATCATCACACAAAGAGTAATTTATCATCATCAATATCATTACTGTTCATCATTTTAATATTCAAATCTTCATTCCTCATTCACTTCATAAGTATAATCATCATCCTTTTTCTTAGTTCACCCTCTTTATTCACTTCATTTTGTAGAAAAAAACATTAATATAATGACATTATTCTCCCTTATGATGTTCCAATTTAATCTATTAATTCAATTCACCATGTCATATTTAATAATTAATATCAATTAATTAATTAATTCATGAAATTATTAAGTAATCCTCATTATCATGGGAAACTAATGAAATTTATTAATAAGATTTATTGCATGTTGATAAGATAGGACCACACAATATCCTTTTTAAATATTACAATTAATTTAATGATATATACATATTTATTTCCATCAATTATTCAAAAAATTCTATTTACTATATGTACTTATCATTATATATAATTCATATCACTTAGGGATATTATATAACATAAGATGCAACTTTTACCATCAAAGAAAATTAAATATCGCTTATCAATTAAACAATTTATGCACAATTGGAATCAATAATAATTTATATTATTATTAATCTAATTTTTAGAATTAATAAATCACAAAATCATAATTAGAAAAAATAATAATTATAAGATTTTTAGATAAACACCACTGTGGGTATACCTAATCAAAACAATAATTCATCATTAGATAGCATAGAGGAATCCAATGTAGTAACACAAGTCTTTTTAAAAATTAATTATCCCTAGTGGACTTTCAAAGTTAACATAAATGATATAAATAGTGTTTAATTTGGTTCATGAGGTTAAAAGGTGTATAAAAAAATATTTTAGTATAAAAAAAAGATTCTATATGACACAAATCATGTTGATCACTCTAGAATCTCTATTTTAACATTTGAAAGCCTCATAAATAGAAGTTATTCCTAGATTATCTCTTTCATATGGTGACACAGACAAGCGAGGTACTTTTCGGTCAAAATTATTAGATGGTTACTAAAAGTTTTTTCCACAATGATTATACATTTGAGGAGAGTGTGACACACCAAAAATAATTGATCATTTGATTAGATAATATTTATTTCACTACCACAATCTTATATCTTCCACCACACAACCTAGATTTACCAATATAATCCACCATGTGTAGCCAAATACCTCAAAAGTAATAATGGAATTTTTCTTCAAAACCACTATTGTTAGTTATCATTGTAATCACCAAATAAATGTATGTCTCTAGACATGTATCAAAAATGAAGTACAGGAAAATATAAATAGAATATGGAAATCAAGAAAACATAGCTCATCAATATCATTCAATCTATATGTTTTATAATTATGTTCTTGGTTTTGAAGGATCTACTTCTTTTTATCTAATCATATGGATGTTATTTTTAAAATAATTCTGAATGATTTGAATTTATACACGAATTTATAAGAAATAACATAAAAAATATCTCGAAATTATAACTAAAACCATTATTCATATCTTTAGTAAAATTATATATTTAGAATAATATTGATACATAGAACCAAGTAATATTTATCTTTCATCAATTTTTTTTGACCATCAAATCATAATTTGATGTTTCCAACTACTGAACTATATTCTAATAACATTAATGTAATTATTATATTGATTTTATTCTAATTTCATCATACTCATAATTTTTAGAAACTAATATATATAAATTTAATGAAATATCTCAAATCATAGTGAAAAATATAAGAGGTGTATTATTAAGTAATTAAATATTGTATAAAATGAGTGTATGATCAATGAAAAATAGCTATTTATATGTTTCATCCAATGAATTGGAAGAATTATTAATCTCATATGGAATCTATATTTGAGAACATTATTATTAGGCCAAAAATAGTTCAATAGAGAACTATGTTTAATTTCAAAACTAAATATCATAGATATTTCTAAAAATTATTAAGATTAAAAGATCTTATTATTTTAGGAACATATTTGAGAATATAAAATTCCAATATTATTATGAATATGATGAATATTTTTATACCACTATCACTTTTGAAAGTATATTCCATTTTAAGACACAAAATCGAAAAACCATTTCCTTTACTTGGAAAATTACCCAAATGTTTATTGAAAATTTCATATAGAACAACAATGAAATATATAAAAGCATGATTAAAGCCAAATTTTAAAAAAATTATAATAATACATTGATATAAATAAAATCCATATTAAACTTTATAAAATAATAAAACAAAATTAATGGAACAATTTCATCAAATACATTAAAAGTGGAATTATTCAAATATGCAATTAACTCTATAAATTTCAACCAACTCCTTGATGATATCTTCCAATAATAAAAATGATATGTTTAAAGTTCATATATATTCACTAGAAACATATGGTACTCATAAGGACAATCATATTGGTAGGATGTCCTAATTCTCTCTAGCGGCGATCATTTTCCTACATAGTTCTTCTATGGACATCTTTATAAGACATTATTACCTAGAAATAGAATAAGTAATGTTAAAATTAAAGTATATTTAAAAAACATCAATTAACTAAATATTATTATGGGAATTGAGTTTATTTTTCTAGTTTATTAATATATTTTTCTAAAAGGAAAATAACATTTGAATTAAGTGAATATAAAGTGAAGAATATTTTATTGTTAGTCATTAAATAGTAATGAATAATTGATTTATAATTAAATATGGATGTCATAGATGATTTGGATATAAATAATATGTTAATAAGTTTTAATCTAGATGATTTTAAAAATAATTTTTATTTGGATAAGTTGAATTCCAATAAAAGTATATTAATGAATAAAATATTATAATTTAAAACTACATTATATAGATTTTTTAATGCACTTAGTGAAGTAATAAAAATTTACTTTATTTAAATTTATTTAAGAGTCAACAATAATCCAATCATTATCCTTGAAATATATTATTCTATGAGGAAAAAACAACATACCAATGATAATAAAAATATAGAAAAGGAAAAAAAAAGAAATGTTGTTATTAGTTTCAAAATAAGAAATAAAAAATCTAACGTGGTTTATATTTAAAATAAATATAATTGATCTAGTAGCATACATGCACCAAATTTTAAGGGAGTCAGAAGTTAAACCTATCATAGAGGAATCAGTGTTATATATAATTTCAATGATGATATTATTTTTAAAATAATTATAATTTGATAGAGAGTGTGTGGTGATTAGAATAAACATAACATAAATATATGAAAATTCATTTTTCTATTATCATTTATCAAAAATACAATACACTAGGTTTATATGTTATTTTGATAATATTTTTTAATTTATTGGAAGTACTCCATTAATCTTTCAAAATCTAAAAAACAATAGCTATATTGGAAATATTTATCAACTTGGATCATTTAATATTTTTTTATGTTTAATGAAAAATCACTTTTATAACTTACTAATTTTAGGGTTAGTATAAAGTTGAAATACTAAATTAAACATAGGCTAGGTATATAGTAGACCATGAATAAAATTTGGGTTGATCCAAAATGTGGAACATGATTTCCAAAGGAAAAAAGTACCGGATATTTGATGACACTACCATTGATGATTTAATTCACCTATGTGATAAAGTAAAGGAATATCTCAAACTAAATTTTCTAAAATATGTAAACATAAATTCATTTTTTTTTCATTTCATTCACAGTGAAAGAAAGGCCTCCTGGAATCTCTCCCCCTTAAATTTAACAACACTATTTTTATTGATGAAATAATTTTTCTTACCTACGGGAATGGGTGAATCATGATAACAGGGAGCCAGAATGTTTGTACCCTTGGTTGTTAGGGTTCATCCACAAGAGTAGGGAGTAGGTAGGGTTCTTCTGAGAGAGTTGGTGGGATTTATTTTGGGAAATAGGGAATGGGTATGGTTCCTTTATGTGAGCCAATGATGTCCATTGATGAGAGTGAGGACCTGATTGGGTTCTTTAATGAGAGTGGGAAGGGAGAAGGGAGGGTGTAACAACCTCTGAGTCACTAGTACATTTACTTTTGGGTTTTATTTATCTCTTAATGCGTTCTTTGAGTTCTTGGATTCTGGGAGTGGGAAATGGGTGTCTTTGGAAAGATAGACTAAGATGCACAGTTACCACATGGTTTGTCTAACCGGACTACTAACTGTGTGAGGGTGATTTAGATTGGGATATAGGGATTCAAATCATTTAATAATGGTTTTACAAATCATGCATCTCCTTAGGGGTAATCGTACATCCAAGTTTTGGGGGGATAGTGGCACCCTCATAGTTGGTGCATAGTTTGTCTAATCATATGACCAAACTGTTCCGCCATGTCCATCTCACTTAAAAAGTGAATTTATAACAACATAACCCTGTTAGGATTTTATCTTTGGGGGGGATCATTTTTCTTCCCCAATTCGTGTATCCACTCTCCTTTTCCACGGACCTCTTCCCATCTTCCTTAGTAGTTTTCTCTTGGAAATCTGGGTGTTTTGGTATAAGGTAAGCCCTTTCCTCTTGGTTTCTTCCTCCTTTCCCACTCTTCTTGTTTGTTCTTACATTTTTATAAAATGTTGGAACCCAAGTAGGGGTGTTTAATGAATCTAGTGTATGTAATGTGGCAAATAGTTTTTTCCTTATACCTTAATTGTTTGATGATTTTTTCTACCTCTTCTGGGTGGCTGTCATTGGAGATGATGATTTTTGGACCAGATCTGAGGTATGCGTCTCTATTTAAGGGAGTTTCCTTGAATTAATTTTAAATTTATAATTTCCTTTGGGTTGTTTTGTTTTAATTTACATTTAAATGGTTTATATTTTATATGAATTCCATTTTAGATTAGTTTCATGGATTGGTTTGGCAATTTGGGTGTTTAAAGGGGGTTTCCAAATGACCGCGACTTGTATGCACCCCAAGTGTTTGTTAAAATGAATCGAAGTGGTTTCATGATTTAAAAAGGGCTTATAAAGTTGTTTTTACCTTATGAAGTGTGTTTTGATAAAATTGGAATGTTTTTGTGTAAAATGGATCGGGTTATGGTGTGTTTAATATGGGAACATGTTTGCAATTGTGGTCATAGAGTAGCACATGGGTTAACTTGGCTATGAGCAAGGGTTTTTTTAAGGGACCATGTGAGCCTTTGGAGGGAAGACCATGTGAGATTCCACTTTGGTTTATTTTAGAGGATACGCGAGACCTCAGAGTGAGAACTATGTGAACCTCTAAATTGGTTTCCAATGGATAGATAGATCTTTTGAGTAAGAAGATTGTGTGATATTCCATGTTAGTATCCGAGAGACTGTGATATCTCATAGAGTTGGGCTCAAGGAAGACTGTTCATGCTTCCATTTTCTTAACTAGATAACATACTTGTTTACTCAATCATGTTAGGCCTAATGGTTATATCCCTAGGTTCTCATTTCTCATGTTGGTTTGGTTTATATTCATTATGAATTTGACTAGTTCTATTTTGATGTGATGGATATATTATGCCCATTTTCTATTAATGTACCTATTTGTTATTGATGTTATGATCAACCTTGATTTTTATTTTTTTGTGATATTGATAATGTTATACCTTGTGACTATGTTTATCTATTTGAGCTATGCTGGTATTTTTTGGAAAATAGATTTTGTTTGAAATGAAAAACCAAAGGGATTTCAAAGGTTGATTTGAAAATAGTATGTTTTCAAAGTGGTTTAGTTTTGAAAATGTTTTCAAACTAGTTTATTGGTTTTCATTGGTAAAATAATTAAATATATTCATGGTGGTATCATACTGGGATTCATGCCTTACACCTTTCTTAGGCCTTTGAGAATTTTTAGATTTCATTTTTCAAGACACAAGTAAAGTAAAGTTCACCATGTTCCAGTGTGGCTTCTGTTGATTACCCCCATCCAGTATTTTGTGTAGGTTATGTGGTTCATAGTGTTTGGATCATGTGGAGTTTTTATTAGTATTTTATACCTATTGAGTTGTATGGGTAGGAATTGTTTGGTCTTTATCCCATTTCTTTTGAGTTTTGGGTTTTTTGAGATACCTTGTATGTATATGTCCTGTTGTAGCATTCTTTGTAATGATTTTCATAGTTTTTTATGTTATCAGTTTATCTTATGATGTAGTGTTATTGATGTTAATTTATATAAATAAATCCAACTGAAGTGGGGGAAACCATCCCTTTCCATGGATGTGTCATTCTAATTTACTTGGGGAGAAACTATTCCCAAGGGTTAGTTGGTTATGAACAATGATTTTCATCATCTTGTGGTGATCAAGAATGTGCTTCAAGACTTGTGGAGGTTTGTATTAGGAAAAATGTTGGGTCCAATTGAGTTAGTTCATTTTAAAATGTCATTAGAGAAGGTTTTTTATTTTGGAGTCAATGGTAGACTGGATTTAAGACCATCGAGTCTTGAGAGGTAGGAATGTGGGAGTGACTGGACAACCCTTATTCATGTTGAATCTTGAGTTTCCATGGTTGGTATGGGATTGTTCTTATGTTTTGAACCAATTTATGGTCTTTTTTGATGATGTTACAAGGTACTTCCTGTTTTATGGAAAGTCTCGAGGTAGGCCCAGGGGCTGTCTTTATTTTTGGGGGTGAAACAGGGAGGTTTAGAGGAGGCACATAGTTAGTGCAGATGGTTAGTATATACTGTTCTAATCTCATGTGGCTTTCCCTACCAACTCCAGTGACACCTTTATGGTTGGTGTATGGTTTGATTAAATATGTGGCCAAATTGTGCATAGTGGGAAATATTTTCTATTTTTTTATGTTTTTTCTCTTTTTTTATTGGAGTTTATTGTGATGATTATTCTACCTTTTTATACCCATGCTGAGGGTTATCTTGGCTCTTTTGATGCATTTGAGGTTAAATTGTTCTTGTTGAAGTTTTTGTTTTGTGTCTTGTTGAAAATTCATCCTAGAAAGACCTCATCCTGGTGTAGATATGGTGCTATAGAGAGTACCCAGTAGGTGAACACTTCCCTTGATCCATCTTTGGTGGAGTTGGTGATTCTTATGATCCAAAACTTGGGCCAAGTGGATGTTTGTGAGTATACATGGATGGTGGACTAGGCTTATGATTTTTTTGAGGAAACATACATCAGTGTTTCATGGTGAAAAAGGACCCAATGAGAAATAGGAGTTGTTGGATCATATTGAACAAAACTTTGAGTTATTGAAGACCCCCAAGACCTATAAAGTGGGATTTTTCATGTATGTGTTGGAAGGATTAGGTATAAAGTTGTTGGAGTCGATGGTGCCTTCATGGAAGAATGGGGATCTCACCTGGACCACTTTTAAGGTGGAATTTAACAAGAAGTTATACTTGGAGACCTTGAGGGGAAATAAGGCTCATGAGTTTTTGAAGATAGAATAGTTTAATCATTTAGTGATGGATTATGCTTCCAGATTTACTGAGTTGGTTCATGTTTCCTTGAATCTCTTCATGAAAAATTACCTCAAGGTTTGACATTTTGACACGGGATTGAGGAAAAAGATCAAATCTATGCTTATTTTCCTATGTTTACTGACCTATTTAGAGGTGGTTGACAAGGAAACTATGGAAGAGGAAGATTTGATTGGAAATATAGGTCTTAATAGTGCTCCTTCAGTGGGTGGTAGCCAGAGTTCGTTATATATTCATAAGAATAAGTGGGATGAGTCTCATAGTGTTAGTGGAAAGAGTGTCCATCAGTCATCGGGTTCACCCCTTGTGGATTATGAAGGATGCAGAATAGTTATATGTTATCATTATGGGAAGTCTGGAGACACAAATATTAGTTTCATAGAGACTCAGAGGGTGCGCCACCAGTATGGGTATCTAGGTCATATCCAACGCTTTCATCAGTTGACTTTAGGAGGGGTGTTGTGATATCTATTTTTTCAAAGGTCTATTGGGTGTAGTCAGAGGCTTCCAAGTTTGGAGGATCTCATCCTTACATTAAGGGAGATTATCAATAGTGCTGAAAGACTTTGGGTGGGTCTGAGCTAGGTAGTCTCCATAAATCATAGGGTTTTCTAGAGGACTTAGACTCTGGGCTAGCCACTGTTAGAGGTACGGTGTTTATTGCTTCTTCCATGACATTAAATTTATTTAACTTTGGAAAATCCCATTCCTTTATTTCACTTAATTTGATTAATTATTTGGTTATATAGGATAATTTAATGCCTTATGTTATGGATTTTATAACTCTATTGGGTAGGAAAAGGGAGCAAGGTTTCAAGTTCCCTGAGGGTTGTGCGGTGGTAGCTAACATGAAATTCGTTTGAGACTTACTTGTTTTGGACCTGGAAATTTTTGACCTTATTATTGAAATGTATTAGTTGATCATATTTAATGGGTTGGTTGATATTTATCACTATAGGGTCCAATTCCTTATGCATGATGGTAGCACTCACATATTTCAGGGAGAGTGGTATCCATATTGAGGGAGGGAAGGATCGGTTGGTTTGGATTTTATGTTGATCTCATACAAGTTTTCTAGGTTGTTTCTTGAGTTTGTTTTGAAAATTTCAGTGATTGAGCTTCTAGTGGTCATGCACAGGTACTCATACATGTTTTTATATGATTTATTGGGATAAATTCTCCAACTAGAGGTTGAGTTTACTATCAATATGCTCCTCAGGACAAGCATAATCTCCTTACTATTTTACTAAATTTATCTAGATGAGATGAAGGATCTGAAATTTTAGCTAGAGGATCTTGATAGAAATATTTCTATCTATCCCAATGTGTCACCTTGGGATTATCCATTTCTATTTGATAGGAAGGTGGATTTTAGCCTCTGAATTTTCATAAACTATCATAATCTTAACTAGGTGAAGTAAAGAATAAATACATGTTGCCTATAACTGATGATCTTTTTGATCATCTCAAAGGGGCTCATTGGTTTTCAAAGATCGATTTAAGATTAGGGTACCACTAGTTGAGGGTCTAGGAAGAGGATGTTACAAAAAACACCTTCGAATCTGGTATGGAATTTTTGAGTATTTTGGTTATTCAATTTGGGCTTACTAATTCTCTTATATTATTTATGGAATTAATAAAATATATCATCCATCACTTTTTGGTCTCCCACATAGTTGTGTTTTTAAAAAACATCTAGGTTTATTCAAAGATACAAGAGGATAATACCAACCACTTGGAGGTTTTTTTAGATGTTTTGAGAGAGAATATTCTATATTCCATGTTGTTCAAGTTCTAGTTTTGGACCTAGGAAGTAATGTTTTTGGACCATGTGGTTTCCAAGGTAGGAGTTTTAGTGAATACAGGGAAGGTTAAAGCCATCACCTCTTGGGAGAATCCAAAGAATGCATTTGAGATTCTAATTTTTCAGGATTGGTTGGGTATTATAGATATTTCTTTAGGGAAATCACTAGTATAACTTCACCCTTGATGTCATTGACCAAAAAGGGGTAAATTTTGATTGGTATGGGAAATTATAGAATGCTTTTGATCAGTTTCAGACCCATATGAAATCCCCACCTATTTTGATTCTTCCCAATCCTGGTAGAGCTTATGTATCATTTTGTGATACTTGCAATGTGGGTTTGGGATGTGTGCTAATGCAGGATGACCATGTGGTGGCCTATGACTCACAAAAACTACGCTCACATGAGCGTAATTATCCTACCCATGACTTGAATTGACATTTTTTATGCATGCTCTAAATACGTTTCAATATTACATATTAAAGGATAATTTTACAGTGTAATAAGATCATAAGTCCCTAAATTATATTTTCACCTAGAGGGACATAAACCTCAGATAGAGATTCTAGGTGGATTATGTTCAGAATTTTGATTTCAAGATTACATATACACCTAGGAAGGGGAACAAGGTTGTTGATGTGTTGAGAAGGAATCTTTTAGTGAAGGTAGTTAAGAAATTAGCATATGAGTGGGGTCATATAACTTTGTTTTATTATCCAAGGATGGATGTGTAGGAGAATATAGGGTAGATATTCTTGGCCAGTGTTCCAATTACACCCTCTTCATTGATCAGGTGAGGATTTAGCATACATCTAACCCTGAGTTCCAATAGATTAGCGGTGCTTTAAATGGTGGGGATACCTTTAGCAATTCATCTTGGTCTCTCTATGGTTCTATTCTTTTTATTGGATGACTGGTAGTTATGTTGAGCTAAAGGCAGGATTTGATGTGTGTGGTGCATCATTCCTATTGGTCCATTCACCCCAGGGTGACTGAGATGTTTTATACCAAGAGGGGTTGGTATTGGTGGCCCATAATGATATGTATAGTGGAAAACTTTATTTATAGATGTTTGACCTACTAGAGGATCAAAATAAATCATTAGAGACTAGCTGAGTTATTGCAGCCACTTCTCATGCCAATGTGGAAGTGGGATGCGATCTCTATGGATTTCATGATTAGACTACCTCATACTTTAAGTGAGAAAGATGCCATATGGGTGATTTTCAATCATATGAAAACATTAGACCACTTTATTCTCATCAGGGAGTCAAATAGGGTAAAGGAACTCTGATGCCTGTATGTTCAAGAGGTTTTTTGGATTCATGGAGTGCCCTCACTGATAGTTTTAGATTTAGATTCCTGTTTCACTTCTCAGTTTTG
The DNA here is from genome assembly GCA_963277665.1 of Viscum album. Lineage (NCBI taxonomy): Eukaryota > Viridiplantae > Streptophyta > Magnoliopsida > Santalales > Viscaceae > Viscum > Viscum album. The sequence goes on along the minus strand of OY728127.1, from coordinate 64,768,188 downwards.
GAAGAGAGTACAAGGGTATTTGAGAACCTAGCTAAATTTGAGCATCGTGTATCATCCATATATGGATTTTTAGTGTGATAGGACCATCTGGACCCTTGAAGATATGTTTTAGAAATTTGTTCTTGATTTTGGAGGTTCATGGTAGAGACACCTGATGATGGATGATTTTTCTTAAAACAAAAGTTATTAGGCCTTAATCAAGTTGTCCTTGTTTGAGGCATTTTATGGTAAGTCATGCTAATCCCTGTTATGTTGGTATGAGGTATGCAAGTGTTCGTTTGTTAGACCTAGCCTCATCCAGAAGGTGACCAAGATAGTGGAGCTAATTCAGAAATGGTTAGTGATAGTTCAAATTCACCATAGGTCTTATGCCAACTGTTTTAATCAATTTCTATAATTTTAGGTTGGTGATCATGTGTTTTTATAGGTATCCATTCATTTGGGTCTTTATCGTTTGGGTAAGCAGGGTAAATTGGCACCTCATTTTGTTGGGCCGTTTCATGTTGTGGAGCTTCTTGGGAAGGTAGCCTATCAGTTGGATCTACCACCATAATTGACCAAAATCCATAAATTCTTACATGTTTCCTAGCAGAAGAGATACCATTCGAACCTATCCCATGTATTATAGTGTTAATATTTAGATTTAGAACCTTATACCACTATTTTGGAGTATCCTGTTCGTATTGTGGATGTTCAAAATAAGGTGCTTCATTGTAAATTAGTCCCATTACTCTATGTTCTCTAGTAGTGTGGTGGAGATATCCATGAGACAAAAGAGTGAGAAAATTTGGCGATTTATCAATTTCCTCACCTTTTTTCTTCTAGAGATTCATGAGGACTTTCTTGGGGTAGAAAATTTCATGGTGGGGAGTTCTTGACACCCTCCACACCATTGGTACTTTAAATTTTGGTTTTAATTTTTCACTTGATACATTCATGGATTTATTGGGTGTCGGGAGTGGAAAATGGGAGTTTTTTGGGAAGATAGACCAGGATACATAGTTAATGCACAATTTTTCTAACTGCATGGCTAACCATGTGAGGGTGCTACAGGTTGGGACAAAGGGCTTTTCATGGTTTGAGGACAGTTTGAAAAACCATTTAGCTACTTATGGGCAATAGTGCAACCCATTTTTAGGTGAATAATGGAAACTACATTGTTTTTTGAAGGTTTTCCAAACAGTGCATCCCTGTCCAGCTCACTAAAAAAGTGGATTTTTACCAAAATACCTCTATTCAGATTTTATGGTTTGGGGGCTCATTTTTATTCCCCAATACATTTAGCATCTCCCTATTTTCCATTTATCTCTTACTATATTACTTGGTGATTTTCTATTGTAAATATTTGTGCTTTGGATTGAGGTATTCCCTTTTCCTCTTGGTTTCTTCCTCCTTTCCCATCTTCTTGCTTGATCTTCCATTTTGGTGGAAGGGTGGAACTTAGTGGGGGTGTTGCCTAAATATTGGGAATGTAATGGGGGAAATGGTTTGTTTTTGTTATTTATCAGTTGTGGGAGGCCTTATTATACCTATTTCGAGTGGTTTTCATTGAAGGAAATGAGTTTTGGACCAGATCTGAGGTAGGTGTCCCTATTTAAGGGCGTTTCTATGGATTACCATTAAATTTATAATAACTTATGGTTTGTGTTGTTTGAATTTCCTTTTAAATGATTTATGTAAGATATGTATTACATGTTTGATGTTTTTTATGGTGTTTTTTTGACAATTTGGATGTTTAAAGAGGGTTTTCCAAATGGGTGTGTCTTGCATGAACACTAAGTGTTTGTAAAAATTGATCAAAGAGGTTTCGTGATTTAAAAAGGATTTCTAAAGTGGTTCGTGGTTCGATGCTTTGTTTTTTCGATGGGATCAAGGATATTCTTTTTTATTGTCATATGTTTTAAGTGTGACTTCTTCTTTTGGGATGTTTTGCTGTTTTTGAATTTGAATGTGAGGTTCCCACTTGTCCAAAAAGTGGTTTATTCAGAAAAAAGGGATTTGGATTGGATTGGAAAGTGGTTTTATAAATGGTTTTACCTTAGGAAGTGTGTTTTAATAAAATGAATATGCTTTTCTATGAAATAGATTATGTTATAGTGTGTTTGACATGGGAACCTATTTGTGATTGTGGGTATAGAACATCACATGGGTTAACCGAGGTGTGAGAGAAGGGTATGTTCAATGAACCATGCAAGCCTTTAGAGGAAAGACCGTACAAGCTTCCACTTTTTTTTTTCAGAGGCCATGTGATCCATCAGAGGGAGGACTCTACGAGCCTCCAACTTGGTTTCCAAAGTAATAGGAGAGCCTTTGATTAGGTTGACTGTGTGAGATTCCATGTTGGTAGTCGAGAGACCATAAAAGATCTTGGATTTGGGCCCGAGGAAGACCATGCAAGCTTCCATTTTCTTAGTTATCTAGTATACTTGTTTACTCACTCATGTTAAGCATGATGGTTATAGGCATAGATTCACAGAACTCATGCTGGTTTGGTTTATATACTTTATCCATTTTACTAGTGCCATTTTTTTTGTGATGATATATATTATGCACATTTTCAATTGATGAGATTACTTGTTATTGATGTTATAATCATGATTTATTGTCCTTTGGTTGTGATATTGATCATGTTATTACTTGTGGCTATGTATATTTATTTGATCCATTCTAGAAATTATTTTGGAAAACCAGTTTTTTTTAAATGAAAAAATCAAGGGGTTTCAAAGGTTTATTTGAAAATGGTATGTTTTCAAAGTGGTTTAGTTTTGAAAATGTTTTAAAACTAGTTTATTTGTTTTCATGGGTAAAATCTATAAATAGTTTCATGGTGGTATTCTACTGGGATTTGTAACTCGCACCCTTCTTGGGCCTCTGGGAGTTTGCAAATTTCATTTTATAGTACAAAGGTAGAGGCAAGGGTACCATGTTCCAGTGTGGATCCTCTTTATTATCATTGTCCATTGCTTTTTTGAGGGGATGAGGTATCATAAGGTTTATCTCATGTGGAGTCATTGTTGGTATTTTGTACCCGTTGGGATGTATGGGTAGTCCTTGTTTGTTCTTATGCCCCTTTAATTTGAGTTTTGGGTTTTTTGAGATACTGTGTATATATATGTTCTCTTATAGAATGATTTGTATATGATGTTCATGGTTGTTTATGGAATCTATTTATCTTATGCTGTGATGATCTGAATGTTATTTTATATCATTGACTCTGACAATAGTGGTTTGGCTATCCCTTTTCATGGATGGGTTATGCTGGTTTACCGGTGGCGAAACCATTCCTAATTGTTAGTTCGTTATTTCTAGTTCTTATTTCCATTTCATAGTGATTTAGAAAATACATAGTGGTTTGTTTTGGACTAACTCATGTGACACGTTGGGTCAACCATGGTTGGTAAGTTACAAAGGAATTTCTCGAAAGTGAAGTTCAATCGAATTTGAGCATTGGGGGGTTGCTCAATAAGTGGTGGTCCTATTGCTATTTTTTATATAAAATATGGAAATAAGTTACTCTACTTCCATGGTTAATTAATAATATGAAAATACAAGTGTGGAAATAACCTAATTTCATAGTTGTAAATTCTGTTCATTATAGGGTGAAGTATTCTTACCAGAATAAAAAATCTACTCATTTTCAGTAATGGCCACATTAGAGCTTTAAACTATTTTTCCCAGCCATTTGTTATAAATTAATATTCTTTTATCTTGGATGAATATCTAAAAAATATACCTTTATCTTCACATGATCCAAACTTTCTATTCTTTTCCTTATTCAAAATTAAGTATTTGTTTCCAAATACTCATAAGTATTTTAGCACAGACTTCTTTCCATACCATATCTCATACAAGGTCTTGTCTTCATTTGGAGAAAGAAATTTATGATTGGGGATATAAACCGCTGTTAAGATCGCCTCCTTTCAATACTTATCTGGTAGGAATTTTTCAATAAGAATAGTTCATGGATTTTTTTTAATGATATAATTTCTTCTTTCAACAACTCTATTTTGTTAAGTGGTTCACACCACTAAAACTTGATGCAGAATTTCATGTTTCTTCATATAATCCTTCACCTGGGTATTTGTTAATTTCATTCCATTTTTAGTTTTGAAACATATGAATTTTAACTCCAAGAATTATTATAGATTCTATTTAGTGTCAAGCGATACACTTTTATACATCATTATTATGAGTAATAACTATCAACCAAGAAATACTTCTAAAATCATCAACAAAACAACATATTACCTTTTTTTCATATGATTTTTTATGAGTGATTTACCCATAAAAATCTATACGAACAACCTACAATAATCTTGATGAATTTATTATCTTTGAATTTTATTTATTCCAGACTATTTTACCTCTTTGAAAAGAGTCACATTTATTGTTTATTGTCACATGTGAGGTTGGGAAAATCACTTGGTCCCTCGATCTTCACTAAGTTTTATAGAGATCTTTATCTGAAGTACGCAAGATACCTATTGTAGTACGCCAAACATTTTATGTTATGTTTCTCTATTCATCACTGAGTTACATTCTATTCATCACTGTGTTCCTTTTAAACAAACACTAGGTTATTTAGGAGATAGTTAAAACCTCTCCATTAAACAAAAATTTCTCACTTCTATGTTTTGAATTTCAAAAAATGGTCATCTAGAGTTGTGTTCAATAAGTCATTTAGAGTCTGATAGAACAAACTTGATCTTTGGTGAATAGTAACATATCCATATGAATAGTAATATGAATAGTAACATACCATTATGAATAGTAAATAAAAATATTATTTTATTTTCATAAGGCAATATGATAATTGGATCTTAATTAGTTTTTCAATGAGAAATAAAACTAACTCCACTTCAAGATTGTTACTTTTCGAATTAACTATAACCTTATTTAAAAATTAAATTAATAATATTTAGAAAATTATTTTTGAAAAATGGATTTCACTTTTGAATTCTACACATCGAAAAATGGTGGGGGTGAATTTTTGGGATTTTTATGAAATTCTTGAATTTTTGATGAATAGTGAAATACGGTAAAAAAACCGTATATTCAATTTATCAGTAAAATACACTATTTATGAAATCATAAGTGATTCAAGGACACTTGGTTAGAACTCACATGCCGTTATTACTATTAGGGGTCACATTAAACAATACTATTGGTTGTCTTGATGGAAATAATAAAATAATGAAATTAAATATTCATAATTTACCCCTCTCCTCCACTATAAAAACCCACCACCACCACCTCTTCTCTTCACTCCTCTAAGACTTGAATCTCCTCAAAGTTCTACCCAATAATCCTCCCAAGTCTCTTCCCCACGTCCTAGAGCTTCTGGTCTCACCAAAAGACCAAAACCAAAGCCCTTAAGAAGGATCTCAAGGAGAAGAGATCAAGAGGTAAACAAACTCTTTTATTTTCTTTCTTTTCTTTCATTTTATGTTATTCTCTTCCATTCCCTTTGGATTGTGTTGGAATATTTCATTAAATATTCCCGATTACTATATATATTATGTATGAATGATGAGATATTCCATTCCTCCCATCAAACTATTTTTATTAAATTTTAAGAGACGCCGTTAGGCTGCTGAATTTTCGTGAGAAACTTATCAAGTTTTCTTTCATTTTAAGATTCCTTTCTTTTCTTCTTCTTTACTAACATAATCTTAACCAAGAGGCACGTATGCTCTAGAATCTTGTATATTCTGGATTTTCTAATGTTTATGGAAAATATCTCATCATTATTCTTCTCCTCTCCCACTTATTTAAGGAATAAAAACATGGCCCGTGATGTGTCAAATTACGCACCGACATGTGGACGTTGTAATTTCAATTTACATTAATTATTTCAAGTCTGGTCATAAAAACAAATATATTCTTGAAACAGGTCATAATATATGTATTTTATCTTGATTAACATTCTGTAATCTTTATAAATTCATAATATGGAATAATAATACTAAACAAGTTTATTGAGCACAAAACTACCAAGCCAAATTCAAGTGTTTTTTAACTCATCGAATGAGTCATCCTCATGGTATATAACCAGAATCACTATAAGGTCATTTATGTCTCTTTAATTTCACTAATTATCTATATTAACAATTCTGGATGTTTAACCATATTTCAAACCAACTTTCATTCATGAATACAAGTAAAGAATGCATGAAACCAAGTAAGAAAATGCTTCCAAAACAATAAAATTGAATATCTTAAATCCAACAAAAAGGCCATTAATGAACTTAATAAGGTTAAAAAAAATAAATTAAATATAAAATAGGTTCTTTATTTATGAATTAATAATCCTAATTTGTTTATTCAGGTCTTTAATAACAAATCAAGAACACCCTCAAGCATAAGATAAGGGGTTTCTCATCTCACTTTCATTTCTGTGAGATTTTCATTGTTCACCACTTATTTCTTGTATGTGGTATATGTGTACTACCATTTGATATATAATAACATGATTATATTTATATTAATTTTATTCAATTATTCACTTGATGTTCATTAAGTTCTGGTCATTTGATTCGACTGATTACATTGTGGTAAGGGACTTTGTCTCAACTGCCTTTTCGTTGTGACTAACTTTTTATTGGGAACCTAATAATCCTTATGTGGTGTACCTACTGCCCATTTGAGATCAATTTTCATTTGAAATTATATTTATATTAAAAATCCATAATCTCATTTCATGGATATGTTTGTTTTCTAAACCGTATACCATTTTACATGCGGTGTTTATTTGGAAAGATATTTTAGTTATGGAAATATTGATGAATCCATATACTATACTCTATACAGATATTGAAAAGGCATATTGCACTTGTATTGAATCAATTTATAAAGAATTATTTGGACATGCAGTGGTGGGTGGGGCCCTCTACAGCCCCTCAATGCATCGGTAGGTCTCATGAGACAAAAGAGTTGGCGACAAACCCTTCAAGTTTGTTTCCAAAAATCAGACGGGTTTCTACCCACAGAACTAAACCGTTTATACGGTATTATGGTATCATGTACCAGATACATGACATCCAATTAATAAGCATTCTCTTTATTCATTATCAGTTATTATTATTATCCATGAGATTTTCACTACGACAAAATCTATGGATGTAGTTTCATTTTTAGTTATTAATGGCATTAGTTATTCATTTATTCACTTTTCCATTTTGATTATGTCAGATTGTTTGTGATTCACTTATTATTGTACTCATGCTTCCACTATTTGTAACCCTTAATGAGAGTTTGAGCTAACCCCTTTCATTGTCTACCTTCAACAGGTGATGAAGAGAAGATCATTTATTGAGTTCCTGGGGATGCCGTTTTTAGTTTTTTGTTATGTATTGTATTTTGTAACCTTTTCCATTGTAATTTGAGTTACATCTATGTATCTAGTTTCTTCAAGACTACTAAACTGATCGTTCCATCAGGATTTTCATTCCTTCTAACCACGCCAATTTCACAAGTAATGCACCAGCTCCAGCCTAGATGGGTCGGAGTGTTACAGTTGGTATCAAATGAAGTTTAGTAGAAAACATGGAAACTGGAGTAGGGAATGTATAGTAGGGAACAAATCCCTAAGGTAGTATCTGAGGATTAACATACAAGAACGTCCTGTTATTTTGGTAAGGAATAGATTGTGTGGATATTTTACACAATACGTCCTTGTCTGGATATGAGCAGGTAGAGGCAGCTCTGGCACAAATGTATCTAGGGGTAAACCTGAAAACACCGCTTTGAGCTAGACTCGAACGAGAACTGGTGCACGACAACGAGCCTTGCTACACTCTTGGTTACGACACTCCTGAGGGATATAATTAGGATAATTCATGTTTTCTTTACAAGCCATTATGAAGGAGTTAATGTAAATTTTTCCTTAGAGGAACCATGTTTATAAGATTAGCTATGCATAGAATTTCAATCTATGTTGAGTGCTTTTCTATTTGAGATTCATAAAATAATCTAGTGTATACCATTATTTAGAAATGGCATCTAATGGAAGAAGGGGAATCAATACTCGTGGGTAAGGTAGAGATCTCCCTACTGAGCAAGTCAACACAATCAACGTTGGAGCAGATCAGATCATGAACATATTGGGACAAATTACTCAAGTTGTAATGAATAACCATTCAACACCTATGTTGGATCATTTCATGTGGAAGAAGCCCCCATATTTCAGTGGGACTACTAATCCAATGGTTTCTGAGCAATGGATCAATTCCCTTGAAAAGATATTCATGGCGTTAAGATGCAATGAAAATGAAAAGGTAGTACTGGCAGTATATTGTCTCAAGGGAAACACTGATCAATGGTGGTCCTTGATTCAAAATACCATAGAGGAAGAAGAGATATAGGATATGGAATAGAGGACTTTTAAGGAAGTATTCTATGAAATATATTTCCCTCATGAGCAACGAAATGAAATGAAGAGGAAATTCCTTGGTTTGAAACAAAGGGAAGAAGACAGTGTTGCAGAGTATGAGGCTACCTTCACAAGGCTATCCAGGTATGCCGTGGATTACGTTCATGACTCGGCGGACAAGATTGATCATTTCTTTGAAGGTCTTAAGCTAAGTCTTCGAAGGGCACTGGATTCTCAATAATTTTCATCATATGATGAAATTGTATCAAGTGCCATCAAAACAGAGAATGAATTTGCTAGATCAAATTTTTTCAAATGAAACCAAGATAAGAAGTGGTATTCTGATAACAAAGGAAAATGAGAAGCACCAAAGAAGAGAAAGGGAATGAATAGTTTCCCATTATGTGAGAACTTTGGAAAGAATCATCCCGGGAAATTCTTGAAAGGTAAGGAAGTCTACTATAACTGTGGAGAAAAGGGCCATCGATCTGATGAATTCAAGGGGAAGAAACAATTCAATGATGTTCGATGCTACAATTGTAGAGAGATGGGACACTATGAAAATGAGTGTCCAAATCTCCAAGGAAACATGCCTCATAAAAATCCAAGAGAGAAAGGGAGTGCCTATGCGATTACAATTGCGGATGTTGAAGTTCCTAGTGACGTGGTGGCAGGTACTTTAATTATTTCCTCAAATTTATCCAACACTTTATTTGATTCTGGATTGTTGCATTCATTTATATCCTCTCAATTTTCCAAGAAAATTAGATATGTCCAATTTGATTTAAGAAAGGAGTTGTCAGTCAAAACTCCCATGGGATGTATCATTGCAACAAAGGCATGTCGACTAGTCCCCCTCCAAACACCAAAACGTTCTTTAGTTTCTAGCCTTATCATCATACCCATGACTGAATTTGATATAATTCTCAGTATGGATTGGATATCAAATTATGATACGATGATTTATTACAAGAAAAAGGAAGTTACAATTTTTGGAAATAGTATAGAATCCCTTTTCTTTAGGGAAGAAACTTCACCACCTGATTCTTATCTAGAACCACCCCTAGTAGCTCTATTGAATGCAATACTTGGAGAGGAAGATAAAACAATATCTTTGGGAGAGGAAAGAAATCTTCAAATTGAAGATGTGCAGATAGTGAAAGAGTACATTGATGTATTTCCAGAGGATTTACCTGGACGTCCTCCAGAGTGGGAAGTTGAGTTCTCTATTGATTTAATTCCCGATACAAGACCTATATCAAAGACTCCCTATAGAATGGATACTGTGGAATTAGTAGAGCTAAAGAAACAAATAGAGGATTTGAGTGAAAAGGGGTTTATTCAACCTAGTGTTTCTCCATGGGGAGACCCTGTTCTCTTTGTCAAGAAGAAAGATGGATCCATGAAGCTTTGCATTAATTATAGGGAAATCAATGCTATTACAATAAATAATAAGTATCCTCTGCCCCAAATTGATGATTTATTTGACCAACATTATGGATATCAATACTTTTCAAAGATTTAAATTCGATTCAGATATCATCAACTGCATGTGAGGAAGAAAGATATTCCGAAGACAACATTTCGAACCAGGTATGGGCATTACGAGTTTACAGTGATTCCTTTTGGACTGACAAATGCACCATCTGTTTTCATGGATTTAATGAATAGAGTTTTCAAGGAATATCATGATAACTTTGTTGTGGTATTCATCAATGATATCCTGGTATACTCAAAAATCTATGAATACCTTGAGGATCATTTGAGAACTATTCTGAAAAACCTTAGAAGAAATCAATTATATGGGAAGTTTAGCAAATGTGAATTCTGGATTCAGTCAGTTCCTTTTCTAGGCCATATTGTCTCTAAGGATGGAATCCTAGTTGATCCTAAAAATAAAAAGGAAATCCAAGAATGTCCCACACCAACAAACATAACTGAGGTACACAGTGTTATTGGCTTAGCAGGATATTATTGGCGTTTCGTGCAGAATTTTGCCCAACTGGATGACCCGCTAACGAAGCTCACACGTAAAGGGGTTAAATTTGGTTGGAAAAAATATTGTGAAGAATGTTTTGAAGTACTAAAGATAATATTATTCAATGCTCCTATATTTATTCTACTATCGGGGAATGACGGGTTTGTTATTTATAGTTATGCTTCAAAGAAAGGAATTGGTTGTGTCCTTATGAAAAATGATAGGGTTATTTCTTAGGCATCATGACAAATAAAAGTTCATGAGAAAAACTATCCTACTCATGATTTTGAGTTAGCTGCTGTAATCTTTTCTTTGAAGATATGGAGACATTATCTCTATGGTGAAAAATGTGAGATTTATACTGATCACAAGAGTTTGAAGTATATTTTTTCGCAGAAAGAACTCAACATGAGGCAAAGGAGATGGATTGAACTACTCAAGGATTATGATTGCATGATACACTACCACCTGAGGAAGGCAAATAAGGTGGCAGATTATTTGATCATAAATGATCATGGAGTTTTGAACAAGATGAGAGTTGAAAGGGATCCTATTTTCATGGATCTAGTAAAGATGGATATGGGAATAACCATGGAAGGCGAAACATCAATTCTTTTTCAGATGGTTTCCAAAAAATCTTTACTAGAAATGATAAAAATTTCTCAAGCTGATGATGAGGAGTTTCAAAAGAAGATTAAAGTTGTGAATGATGGGATAATGAGTGACTTCGTATATGAAGATGGAATTTTTAAATTTGGAAAGAGGCTTTGTGTTCCCAATATACCTGATCTAAAAAGTGAATTTTTGGATGATGCTCATAGTTCAAATTTCTCTATACACCCTGGTAGCACTAAGATGTATAGATATTTGAAGGAACATTTTTGGTGGGACAACATGAAGAGGGAGATTGCTGATTTTGTGTCAAGATGTATGGTTTGTCAACAAGTGAAATCTGGAAGGCAACGGCCTGGAGGAGCATTGCAACCTCTTCCCTACCTGAGTGGAAATGGGATAATATCATGATGGACTTTTTCATGGGACTACCAAAGAATCCTAGAAAGAACGATGCAATATGGGTCATTATTGATCGTCTTACAAGTCAGCACATTTTCTTGATATAAGAGAAGATCTACCACTTGAACGTCTATAAAGACTATATATTAATGAAGTGATGAGACTTCATGGAGTACCCCTATCGATTGTTTCTAATCGTGATTCAAATTTTACATCAAGATTCTTGAAAAGTCTTCAGAAGGCCCTAGATACTGATCTTCGATTGAGCACTGCCTACCACCCACAAACTGATGGACAATCAGAACGGACTATTCAAACATTGAAAGACATGTTGAGGTCTTGTTCACTTTATTTTCAAGGAATGTGGGATCAATATTTACCTCTCATATAATTTTCCTATAACAATAGATTCCATTCAAGTATACAGATGGCACCCTATGAAGCATTATATGGGAGGCGATGTTGTACACCAACTTGCTGGGATAATGTTGGTGAAAGAAAGCTCATGGGCCCAGAACTTGTTGAAGAAACAATGGAAAAGGTGAAGATTATCCAGAACCATATCAAAATAGCTCAAAGTAGGCAAAAGAGATATGCATATAACCGAAGGAAGGATTTAGAGTTTCAAGAATGTGATCACGTTTTCTTAAAGGTATCACCATGGAAGGGTATTATACAATTTGGTAAGAAGGGAAAGTTAAGTCCCAGGAACATCAGACCTTTTGAAATTCTGGACCGAATTGGAGTGGTAGATTACCATTTGGAAATGCCGCCAAGTCTCTCCAAGGTTCACAATGTGTTCCACGTGTCAATGTTAAGAAAGTACATGCCAGACCTAACATATGTACTCACTTATGAAGAAGTATAACTTGATCCAGATCTATCTTATTGTGAAGAGCCTATCAAGATTCTTGATAGTAGAGAACAAGTATTGAGAAATCGGAAAACTCGTCTGGTAATGGTTCTATGGAGGAACCATAAGATGGAGGAAGCAACATGGGATCCTAAGGATATTTTGTTAAAGACATACCCGAATCTTTTTAGGTAATATTTTGTAAATTTCAAAGACGAAATTTTCCGAAGGAGGGAATAATGTAGTACCCAAAACATTTTATGTTATGTTTCTCTATTCATCACTAAGTTACATTCTATTCATCACTGTGTTCCTTTGAAAGAAACACTAGGTTATTTAGGAGATAGTTAAAATCTCGCGATTAAATATAATTTTCTCACTTCTATGTTTTGAATTTCGAAAAATGGTCATCTAGAGTTGTGTTCAGTAAGTCATTTGGAGTCTGATAGAACAAACTTGATATTTGGTGAATAGTAACATACCCATATGAATAGTAATATGAATAGTAACATACCCTTATGAATAGTAAATAATAATATTATTTTATTTTCTTAAGGCAATATGATAATGGGATCTTAATTAGTTTTTCAATGAGAAATAAAACTAACTCCACTTCAAGATTGTTATTTTTCGAATTAACTATGACCTTATTTAAAAATCAAATTAATAATATTTAGAAAATTATTTTTGAAAAATGGATTTCAGTTTTGAATTCTACACATTGAAAAATGGTAGGGGTAAATTTTTGGGATTTTTCTGAAATTCTTGAATTTTTGATGAATAGTGAAATACGGTAAAAAAACCGTATATTCAATTTATCAGTAAAATACACTATTTATGACATCATAAGTGATTAAAGGACACTTGGTTATAACTCACATGCCATTATTAATATTATGGGTCACATGAAACAATACTATTGGTTGTCTTGATGGAAATAATAAAATAATGAAATTAAATATTCAAAATTTACCCCTCTCCTCCACTATAAAAACCCACCACCACCACCTCTTCTCTTCACTCCTCTAAGCCTTGAATATCCCCAAAGTTCTGCCTAATAATCCTCCCAAGTCTCTTCCCCACGTCCTATAGCTTCTGGTCTCACCAAAAGACCAAAACCAAAGCCCTTAAGAAGGATCTCAAGGAGAAGAGATCAAGAGGTAAACAACCTCTTTTATTTTCTTTCTTTTCTTTCATTTTATGTTATTATCTTCCATTAACTTTGGCTTGTGTTGGTATATTTCATTAAATATTCCCCCTTACTTTCCATATTATGTATGAATGATGAGATATTCCATTCCTCTCATCAAACTATTTTTATGAAATTTTAAGAGACGTCATTAGGTTGCCGAATTTTCATGAGAAACTTATCAAGTTTTCTTTTATTTTAAGATCCCTTTATTTTCTTCTTCTTTCATCACATAATCTTAACCAAGAGGAATTTATGCTCCATAATCTTGTATATTCTGGATGTTCTAATGTTAATGGAAAATTCCTCATCATTATTCTTCTCCTCTCCCACTTATTTAAGGAATAAATACATGGTCTGTGATGTGTCGAATTACCGACATCGTGGACGTTGTAATTTCAATTTCCATTAACTATTTAAAGTCTGGTCATGAAACCAAATATATGGTTTAACCAGGTAATAATATATGTGTTTTATCTTGATTAAAATTGTGGAATATTTATTAGTTCATAATATGGACTAATAATATAAAACAAGTTTATTGAGCACAAAACTACCAAGCCAAATTCAAGTGTTTTGTTTAATTCATCGAATGAGTCATCCTCATGGTATATAACTAGAATCACTATAAGTCCATTTATGTATCTTTAATTTAACTAATTATATATATTAACAATTCTGGATGTTTAACCACATTTCAAACCAACTTCTATTCATGAATACAAGTAAACAAAGCATGAAACCAAGTAAGGAAATGCTTCCAAAACAATAAAATTGAATATCTTAAATCCAACAAAAAGGCCATTAATGAAGTTAATAAGTTTATAAAAAATCAATTACATAAAAAATATGTTCTGGATTTATGAATTAATAATCCTAATTTGTTTATTCAGGTCTTTAATAACAAGTAAAGAACACCTTCAAGCATAAGGTAAGGGGTTTCTCATCTCACTTTCATTTCTGTGAGATTTTCATTGTTCACCACTTATTTCTTGTATTTGGTATATGTGTACTAACATTTGATATATAATAACTTTATTCTCTTTATATTCATGTTATTCAATGATTCACTTGATGTTCATTAAGTTCTAGTCATTTGATTCGACTGATTACATTGTGGTAAGAGACTTTGTCTCAACTACATTTTCGTTGTGACTAACTTTGTATTGGGCACCTAATAATCCTTATGTGGTGTACCTACTGCCCATTTGAGATCACTTTTAATTTGAAATTTTATTTATATTAAATATCCATAATCTCATTTCATGTATATGTTTGTTTTCTAAACCGTATTACATTTTACATACGATGTTTATTTGGAAAGATATTTTAGTTATGGAAATATTGATGAATCCGTATACTCTACTCTATACGGATATTGAAAAGGCATATTTCAATTGTATTGAATCAATGTATAAAGAATGATTTGGACATGAAGTGGTGGGTGGGGCCCGCTACATCCCCTCGACGCATCAGTAGGTCTCATGAGACAAAATAGTTGGCGACAAACCCTTTGAGTTTGTTTCCAAAAATCAGATGGGTTTCTACCCACAGAACCGAACCGTTTATACGGTATTATGGTTTCATGTGCCAGATACATGACGTCCAATTAATAATAATTATCTTTATTCATTATCAATTATTATTATTATCCATAAGATTTTCACTCTGAAAAAATCTATGGATGCAGTTTCATTTTTAGTTATTAATGGCATTAGTTATTCATTTATTCACTTTTCTATTTTGATTATGTCAGATCGTTTGTGATTCACTTATTATTGTACTCATGCTTCCGCTATTTTTAACCCTTACTAAGCTTTTGAGCTCACCCCTTTCATTGTCTACCTTCAACAGGTGATGAAGAGAAGATCTTTTATTGAGTTCCTGGGGATGCCATTTTTAGTTTTTTGTTATGTATTGTATTTTGTAACCTTTTCCAATATAATTTGAGTTACATCTATGTATCTATTTTATTCAAGGCTACTAAACTGATCTTTCCTTCAGGATTTTCATTCCTTCTAACCATGACAATATCAGAAGTAATGCACCGGCTCCGGCCTATAGGGGTCGGGGCGTTACACCTATGCCATAATGTTTTTCTTCTCTTTGAAAAAAATGCATCAATTTTCATAACGAATCAAATATAGGTTCACTTTGGTTCATCATCCATGAAAGACAAGTGATTCATCATTTGATTTGATAGTGCACCACTTATTTTCAAAATCCATAGCATGTCCTGAGTCACACAACTGACTTACACTCAATAAATTGTGGCTAAGTCATTCTACCATGAGTACATCTATCTTCTGAAGATCTTCTTCACTAAATTTGGCCATCCCCAATCCATCAATTTTTGGTCCTTCATCATTTCCAAACCTAACAACTCCACCATTGTCACATTTGATGCTTGTAATATGTTTTTTATATTTGGTCATGTGTGAGTTTCATCCACTATCCAGAACCCATAATACAATATCGTCTATTAAAATTAAAGAAACTTTAGCAATATTTTCCTTTTCAAACTATTTCATCTTCTTCCATGACCATTGAGGATTTTTTTTTAAAAAATTTATACTCATTGTAATGACCTAAACATTTATCAATGGAATTTTACCCTTATTATAATAATTTTATATAGTATAAATCACCTAAAATAACATAGTGAAAATAATAGAAACATTATAAATTAAGAATTAATTAAATAAGATGTATTTCTAGAAATTAAGGAACATATACCGATGGAATAGTAACTTGAACTTTGGAATAGTAACATGACCCTTAGGAATAGTAAACCATCTAATAGAATAGTAACATAAACTTTGAAGGTACAAATAAAATTTAGGTACCTTATGAATGAAAATATGATATATTTATTTCATGGTATAAGTAAATAAATGTTTTAAAAATTAAAAATTAAGTGTTGGAATTTTTGTAAGTCATAAATATTTAATTACAATTTTATAGTTAATTTAATAATTTAAAATAAAATATATTTTTATTGAATTTATTCATAAATTAATATTTTTTATTATAATTATAATATAATTTCATGAGACCCTTAATTAAATTTTCAAAGTGTTAGAAAATGAGTTTTAATTTTAAAATTTGTATTTTTTGAGTAAATGATGATTTTAATTAAAAATTAAATTTATCATATTTGGAGAATTATTTTCATAAAATAAAGATAAATTTTAAATTCTCCATGTCAAAAAATTGTTAGGATGAATATTTTGGTTTTTTATGATATACTTGATTTTTCGGTGAATAGTAAAATATGGTAATTTAAGACATATACATTATAAGGTAAATAAAATATTCCTTGAGTCATGGATTATGTCCAAACCATAATATAGAATTATCCTTTTATATTTACTATATTTATTCATGGAATCGTCTCTATTTATTTTCATGTGGAAAAATAATAAATTAATGAATAAAATAATGAGAAAACACCCCTCTCCTCCACTATAAATACCACTCCTCACCATATATTTTACTCACACATCTCAAGATTTGATACTTGTACAAATTATTCTCAAGTATCTTCCAAAGATCCTCCCCACATCCAAGATCCATTGGTCTCATAAAAATACCAAAACCTTTTTTCCTAAGGAGGTTCTCCAGGAGGAGAGATTTAAGAGGTAAAATCCTTTTCCTTTTCCTTTTAATTTCTTTTTATTTTTTATTATCTACTAAAATACTATATCCAAATGTTCATAATAACTATATTATATTTTATATATTTTAATTACATCCTGTTACTGGAATATCCATCATCAAAATACTTTCTCTCTCTCTTTTATTCTAAAAATGATATCATCGCCCGTGATGTGTCAATCCACCGACATCATGGATGATGCATTTTAATTCTAATTTAACACCTTAAATTATGTTCATAAAATCACTATAATGGTTGGTAAATTCTATAAAATATATTTTATAACCATTTTTATGTTCTGAATTTAAAATATTTAAAAAATTCTAAATGATAAGACAAATCGAGTTTGTTGTGATCGAAAATCGCCAAAACTAACCCAAACAATTATTGTTAACTATATATCTAATGATTAATCTTAATTAAATTTTAAAAAATGATATATATAACCATATACAACTCTGTATGTTCATTAATAACATATATTTTCAATTCTGAAGAATTATACCCATTCTACATAAACTTCCATACTCATATTCAAGTAAACCGATCATGAAAACTAAGAAAACAAATAGTCCCAAATGATGAAATTAAACTATATAACTCATTGAAAATCCCATAAATGAACTTAATAAAACTATAATAAATAAAATTAATTTATAAAAGGTTATTTATTTTTAAATTAATGAATTTAATTTTATTGTCTAGAATATTAAAGAGAAGATATCGTTCATACATAAGGTCAGGGGATTCTCGAACCCAACCATCTTTATTTGGGTTTTCAATATTTGAATCCATTTTTAGTATTGATGTTTAATTAATGTTCCCTAAATATCATTTCTTTATAATTACTTTTTAATTTTTGGATATACATGCTTCCAATCTGATTTTATGACAAAATAATATTTTTTTCCCAAAAGAACTCTTCCTTCTAAAAACACATGTTTTACATCTCTTAATATAGATTCTTTGTTACTCAAGATTAATGATTATTATACCAAGTATGTTATTCCAATTTTATATTTGGAACCACAATGTTTATCCATGAAATTATGATTTATGAAACACATTTCATTTCCATGGGTTATTTTATATACAATATTGATATACATTCTATGTGGCATGCATGATAATGTAAATGTTATGATGCGACGGGTGAACCCAGAATTATATAGTGCATGTGAATGATATGATCTGATGGGTGAAACCAAAATTATATAGTGCTCAAATTAATTGGGTAATGTGATTTATCTCATGAGATAAAGTGATGTATGCATGGTAGTTGACCACTAAGACATGATGTTCCATTTTTATGCATTTCTATATTCCAATCCTTTATCAAATGTTTCCTCTCATGATTATGATCCTATACCTATGTTATAATGATTTTCTCATCCCATTTTATATTGATTGATGTTCTTATCTATCCTCTTACCAGTATTTTAGCTCACCCCTTTATTTTATGTATATCCTTAGGTTATTACTTGTACTAAGGAGAACGCGAGGGCCAATAATAAGCTAGAGAAGAAGGAATTAAATAAATTTTTATGTTTTATTTTTTAAATGTTATGTATAGTCCTATTTTTTCCAAGACACTAAACATTTGGATCCTAGTTATGTAATTATTATATGTTGTTTTTCATTAAAATTATGTTATAAGATATATAAGATAAATATGGTCACTATAGTTGGTATCAGAGTAGGTTTTAGTTAATTTGGGAATTAGGATTAGAGAACCTTAGTGAAAACCCTTAGTAAGAGACTAAGTATATGTAAGCACCCAAAACTATTATTTTTAGAAAATTATAAACATAGGTATCCCACAAGATACACATTTAGAATTAATTTTATAAAGTGATAAATTATTTATTCATGACTTGCTGACTTATGATTTGACCTTTTCTATTTTAGAAAATGGTGGGAACGAGGAGAATCTAGGCCAACAAACCATGTGAGGGATAATGAATTGATTGCCCAAACTACATCCCCAATGCCTTGGGAGGTGGAATTAAAAATTGCATGGTGATTATTATCCATATGTCTCAGGTTATGAATAATAACCTGAATAATCTGGAATGCATGCCTTCACCTAAGAGGGAGAAACTGGATATTGAGTGTTTTATGTGGAAATAACCACTGACGTTTAGTGGATCTTCCGATTCACTAGTCGTGGAATATTGGGTCAACCAAATGGAGAATATCTTTTTTATGCTTTACTATTCTGAGATAGAGAAGGAAAATCTGTCCGTTTACCATTTAAATGGAGAGACAGATTAGTCGTAGGATTTTATTAAGGACACCAAGCCGAAGGAATAAATTGTAGAGATGGAGTGGGGAGATTTTAAGAAATTTTTTATTAACAAGTATTTCCCTTAAAATATTCATACAAAGATGGAGATAGAATTCATAGAGATGAAGAAAAAGGAAGGTGAATCTATCAGGGCCTATGAAGTAAATTTCATAAGTTTTTCAAGGCACACTTCAAGTTTTGTTATCAATAATGATATAAAAATTGATAGATTATTTAGTGGATTTAAACCAAACCTTAAAAAGGATCTAGAAATTAAAAACTTTGGGAGTTATGAATAAGTTTTTAGATGTGATCTTAAATTGGAGATAGAGTTTGAAGAATGGTCCCATGTATATGGTGATGAGAAATGAAAGATGCAGTTAAAAAATGGGGGATCTAATGAAAAAGGTGGAATGAAATCCCAACCACCTTCATGTGAAAAATGAGGGAAGAAGAATCATGGGGAATATCTTAAAGGAATGGGTAAATCCTATAAGTGTTGGAGAGAATACCACCAAGCTCATTAATTTCAAATAGATATAAAGAAGATGACCGATATGATGGATGAAAGGAGAGCACCGACCATAGTTCAATGCATCAACTATAGGAAGAATGGTCACTATTAAATCTAGTACACTAAACCTCGAGTCCTTGAGGGTAATCAGCATCATTAGCCACCAAATCCAAAGGAGGAAGGTAAAGATTATTCCATCAATACTGCTGAAGTATATCAAGAAAATGAATTCATATATGGTACACTTCCTATTCATTCAAGAATGGAAAAAGTCGTATTTGATTTTGGCGCTATGAATTCCATTATATATTTTATGTTTTCTAGAACAATGGAATCAAATCCCCAAAACCTTTAAGTATAGATATCCATAGAAACACCCAGTGGTGTAATCATTATCACCCAAGTGTTGGAATCTTCTCATGTCAGCATATACGGGAAGATTCTCCCAAAAAATCTCACAATACTTCCCTTAGTGGATTTCGACGCTATAATAGGAATGGATTGGATATCGTTATATAGAACACACATCAACTATCAGAAAAAGGAAATATTTTTTCATATTCCAAAAATCCCATGTTCCTCTACAAATGGAAGTAAGACCATGAATGTCCTTTGGAAAATCCTCAAACGGTGTGGGTGTTGATTCCCTATGAAGAAGCATACTTCACACAAATGGTTTAGTTAAAGGAAGGTATCAATATATGGGAAATTACCATTATTATAGAATAAAGTGATGTATTTCCCCTTGAGTTACTTGAACTTCCCCCAGATTGTGATGTAGAGTTTTCAATAGAAATCTTACCCAGAGATGCTCCTATCTCAAAATATCCCTATAATATGACCCCGATTAAACTGGAGAAGTTAAAGAATATGTTGCAAGAGAAATTGGACAGAGGGTTCATATAACCAAGTAAATCACCTTGGGGGTGTGATAGTACTCTTTGTAAAGAAAAAGGATTGATCAATGTGGATGTGTATCGATTATCGAAAACTTAACACTATCACCATAAAGAAAAGTATCCTCTTCTAAGGATGGATGATTTGTTTGATCAACTATGAATAGATAAATACTTCTCAAAGGTGGATATTTGTTCTGGATATCATCAAATAAATGTTAATAAGGAAGATATTTAGAATACTACTTTCCAAACAAGGTATGGGAACTATAAGTTTCTAGTAATGCCCTTAGGACTAACTAATGCCCCTTAAATCTTCATGGATTTGATGAATAGAGTCTTTATAAATTATCTTGAATTTTTTTTGGTAGTGTTTATCAATGATATTATCATCTACTATAAGAGAAAGGAGGAACATGAAGAATATATAAGGATTTCATTGGAAATATTAAGGAAGGAGAAGTTGTATGCCAAGTTCAACAAGTTTGACTTTTGGATGAAGCAAGTCACATTCTTGGGAAACATGATCACAAGTGAGGGAATTTATATGGACCCTTCAAAAATAAAAGCAATTGAAGAATAAACCAGACCCTCTAGTGTCATGAATTGTTTTAGTTTTCTTGGATAAGAAGGGTACTATCGAAGTTTTGTGATAAATTTCTCATGATCATCTAGAATGATAAATAAGTTAATAAGGAAAGGGGTAAAGTATTTTAGGATGGAAGAATGTGAGGGATGATTCAAGGAGATTAAGAGAAGGTTGATCACTACACCTGTACTCACATTACCAAAAAGGGAAGAATTTTTTTGGTGATATACAATGATTATTTAAAAACCTTATTGGGTTATGTACTCATGAAAAATAATAAAGTGATAGCATACACCTCACAACAATTGAATATCTATGAACATAACTACCCAATGCATGATCTAGAGCTCGAAGTTATGATTTTTCCCTTGAAAATCAGGTGGTACTACCTCTATGGTGAGAAGTGTGACATATATACCGATAAAAATAGACAAAGTATATATTCACAAAAAAGGAGATAAACATGAATCAAAGGAGATTGTTAGAGCTAATTAAATACTATGATTTATTTATTCACTATCATCCTAGTAAGGTAAACAAGGTAGCTGATTCTATTAGTAGAAAACAATCTGCTACTTTATCCATGATGCGGATTGGGAAAGAACCTATATTATTGGATATTCAAAGGATGGATTTGGAAATCATAGCCTAAGGGAATACATCATACCTTTCCCAAATTATTTACCAACCATATATCCAAGATAAGATCAAGGAGGCACAAAGGGATGATCTGAAGCTTCAAAATAAGGTGAATGAAATAAAGGAAGATAAGTTGAAAGAGTTACATATCAATGATGATGGTGTGATTAAGTTTAGAACAAGGATTTTTGTTCCTTCATCACTTGGGATAAAGAAGGAGCTATTGGATAATGCACATAACTCAACTTTCTCTATCCATCCTGGTAGCACCAAGATATACTGTGATCTCAAAGAAAAATTCTAGTGGGGCAACATGAAGGAGCTGTAAAATATATCTAAAGGTTATTGATTTGTTATAAAGCTAAATTAGAGTGACAAAATTACAAAGGGATGATGCAACCATTTTCAATACCCATGTTAAAGGGGAGAATGTCACCATGGACTTCATCAATGGTCTCCCGAAGACATCCAAATGAGACAATTCAATATGGGTTAAGGTGGACTGAATCACCAATACTACCCACTTTATTGCTATACAAGAATATTTATTGCTCAAAAAACTTTCTAAAATATATGTGAAAGAAGTGGTGAGGCAGCATGGGGCACCAATTTCAATTGTATTTGATCATGATACATGGTTCACATATAAATTATAGAAAACTCTCCAACATTCCTTGAGTATTGAATTGAATTTCAGTATAGCCTATCACCCCAAAACTGATGGAAAATCTGAAAGGAATATTTAGACGGTCGAAGTCATGCAAAGAGCCTAATCAATGGAATTAAATGGTGAATGAGATGTGCATATTCAATTGGTTAATTTCTCATACAATAACAACTTCCACTCAAGTATTCAGATGGATCCATATGAATCTATGTATGAAAACCAATGTAGATCTCCAACCTGTTGGGTTGAAGTTGGCAAACAAAAGCTTTGGACCTGATCTTATACAAGACATGATAGAGAAGGTTCAATCCATCTAGTAACAGATCAAAGCTTCTCAGAGTCAAAAATAGGGTTATGTTGAAAACTGTCAAAGGGACTTGGAGTTAGACGTTGGAGATAAATTCTCCATTCAAATATCACCATGGAAAAGAGTCACGTGGTTTGGAAAGAAAGGGAAGATTATCCCAATGTACATTGGCCCCTTTGAGATACTTGATCACATAGAAGTAGTGTCCTATCAACTTTCACTTCCACAATTTATGGCTCAAATTAATGATTTGTTCCATGTATCTCTCCTAAGAAAGTACATAACAGATCCCTCACATGTACTGAACTTAGAGGTGGTACAGTTAGAGGATGTTCTCTCATATGAGGAGGAACATATAAAGATTATAGACCAGAGAGATAAGGTTCTATGAAAAAATACAATCCACCTTTTCAAAGTGTTATATAGGAACCATAAGTATGAACAAGTGACTTAGGAACTGGAGGAGGTGACGAAGGAGAAGAATCCTCACCTGTTTATGTAAAATGAAATTTTGAGTGTGAAATTTTAGTAGGGGGATAAATGTATCAACCCAAACTTTTATTAATGTAATTTCACCTTTCTTATAATAATTTCATATAGTATAAATCACCTAAATTTACATAAATAACACAATAAAAACTTTATAAATAAATAATGAATGAAATAAGATGCATTTATAGAAATTAAGGAACCTATACCGAAGAAATAGTAACTTGACATTTGAAATATTAACATGACCCTTAGGAATAGTAAACCGTCAAATAGAATAGTAACTTAAACTTTAAAAGTAAAAATAAAATTTATGTATCTTATTAATGAAAATATGATATGTTTATTTCATGTAATAATTAAATAAATGTTTTAGAAATGATAAATTAAGTGTAAGTATTTTTGAAAGTCATAAATATTTAATTAAAATTTTATAATTAATTTAGTAATTTAAAATAAAATATATTTTCATGAAATGTATTCATAAATTAATATTTTGTTTTCTTATAATTATAAGATAATTTTATGACACCTTAATTATTTTTTCAAAGTGTTAGAAAATCAGTTATAATTTTTAAATCTGTATTTTTTGAGTAAATGATGATTTTAATTAATAATAAAATTTCTCATATTTATAAAATTAATATCATTTTTTAATTCTACACATCAAAAAATAGTTAGGGTGATTTTTTGGTATTTTTGCGAAATACTTGAATTTTTGGTGAATAGTAAAATACGATAATTTACGGTATATATATATTATATGTTAAATACACTATTCCTTGAGTAATGGATGATTTAAGCACCATAATATTTAACTATCCTTCTCTATTTACTTATTTATTCATGGAATCATCTCTATTTATTATCTTGTGAAAAAATAATAAACAAATGAATAAAATAATGAGAAAACACCCATCTCTTCCACTATAAATACCACCCCTCACCAGATCTTTTCCTCGCATATCTCAAGATTTGAGCCCTGTAAAAATTATACTCATGTATATTCCCAATCCCCACCCCCATGTATAGAATCCCTTGGTCTCATGAAAATACTAAAACCTTTTTCCTAAGGAGGTTCTCAAGGAGGAGAGATTTATGTGGTAAAATCCTCTTCCTTTTTCTTTTTAATTTCTTTTTAATTTCCTATTCTCTCATCACCTACTCTATCAAAATGTTCATGATAAATCCATTATATTTTATATACTGTAATTATATCATGTTAATGGAAGATCCATCATCAAAATAATTTCTCTCTCTCTCTTTTATTCTAAAAATGAAATCATCACCCATGATGTGTTAATTTACCGACATCGTGGATGATGGATTTTCAATTTTTAACACCTTAAATTATATTCCTAAAACCAATATAATGGTATATAAATATTTTAAAATATATTTTATAACCTTTTTTATGTTACATAACTAAAATATTTACATAATACTAAATGATAAAACAAATCATGTTTGTTGTCATCGAAAATTGCTAAAATCGACCCAAACAATTATCATTAAGTATTTATCTAATGATTCATCATCATTACATTTAAATAAATGATATATATAACCATATAAAACTATGAATGTTAATTAATAACATAAATTTTCAATTATAGATAATTATACCCATTATATATAAACTTCCACACTCATATTCAAGTAAACTGATCATGAAAACCAAGAAAATGAATACTCCTGAACGATGAAATTAAACTATATAACTCATCAAAATTCCCATAAATGAATTTAATAAAACTATAATGAATAAAAATCATGTATTAAAGATTTTTTATTTGTTAATTAATAAATTTAATATGATTATCTAGTATATTAAAGAGAATAAAGCGTTGATACATAAGGTAAGGGGATTCTCGAACCAAACTATCTTCATTTGGGTTTTCCCTATTTCAATACATTTTTGGTATGTATGTTTCATTAATTTTCCTTAAATATCATTTCTTTATCCTTAACTTTTCTTTTCTAGATACACATGCTCCCAATATGATTTTATGACAAAATAAAATATTTTTTCCCAAAAGAACACTTCTTTCTAAAAACACATGTTTTACTTCTCTTGATATTAATTCTTCTTCACTGAAGATTAATGATTATTATAACAAGTATGTTATTCCATTTTTATATTGGGAACCCCAATGTTTATCCATGAAAGTATTATTTATAAAACTCATTCCCTTTCCATGGATTATTTTATGTCCAAGATCGATATACATTCTATGTGACATGCATGATAATGTAAATGTTATGATGTGACGGGTGCACCTAGAATTATATAGTGCATGTGAATGATATGATGTGACAGGTGTGTTCAGAATTATATCTCTCTCTAATTCATTTGTTAATGTGATGTATCACATGAAATAATGTGATGTATGCGTGGTATTTTACCACTAAGACATGATGTTTCATTTTTATGAATTACCACATTCCAAGCCTTTATCTAATAATTATTCTCATGATTATGATACTATGCCTATGTTATAATGATTATGATCACACCATGTCATATTGATTCATATTATTATCTATTCTCTCATAGGGATTTGAGATCACCCATTTATTTTATATATATTATCAGGTAATTACTTGTACTAAAGAGAACAGGAGGGCCAATAAGAAGCTAGAGAAAAAAGAATTAAGTAAATGTTTATGTTTTATTTTGTAACTATTATGTATGGTCTTAATTTGAAAAAGACACTAAAAATTTAGATCCTATTTGTGTAATGATTTTATGGTGTTAATCTTTAAAAAGATGTGATAAGATATGTAAGAAAATTAGGGTCACTATACTCCTGCAACTCTTTTTTCCAATAATTTCTCTTTATCTTATAAGAATAAAAATATTTTTTCAGTTTTCAATATATTGGATGAGGTTTCATTGCTGCTGATTTCCTCATTTTTAGATATCATTATTCACCTCCCATTATATACATGAGGCGAAATTTTATTCCTTATATATATAGGCTTTCCACAAAAAATAGTAACCTTTAAAAGAATAATAATATAATGGAAAAGAACTTGACTATTTTTGGTGTTGTTTCTCTTTGAAAAATATTTTTACAATGGAGAAAACATATTGGATGTGTCCCAATTTTACATATCAATAAAATATAATATTTGGTGTCATTATCTAATTTCTTACTACTTGAAAAGAAGGTTTTTGAGCTTCCCCCAAATTTACTTACCTCCAAGGAGTTGATGACTATGACCTAAAATAAGGTGTGGCTATCTTCTTCTTTTGATCACACTTTATAATAAAATTTCCTTTGTTTTTAATGATCTCTATCTTTTAAAATGGGAATATTCTATTCAGTGGTTATTCTCGAGATTTTATTAGCCTCAACTAAGATCAATTTCTTTGATCAATCTAATACCATAACAGGTGTAATAAGTATCTGTTGTTCCTCACTCTTTCATCACTAAGCCATGAATTATTCTTCATGTTCTTTAGTCCTCTTGAACTTTTCTTCCACTATGTTGGTCAAGCCTTCAATAATTCACGAATGTTTCTCCACTTTGATCTCAATCTCCAATTCCTTTCATGAGTTTCTACATATTTCATATCTCAATTTTTCAATATCATCTTTTAATTCATACTTTTCTTCCTCATATTGTTGCATATACATATTTTAGTTATGAATAAATACATTTTATTTCTTTGTTTAAACCCTCTATTTATCATGTTCTTAAAGGCCTAACTCAAGATAAATTTTAATATAAACTCTCCCAATAACATCATTATCTTTATAATAACTATAATTTTTTATTGATAACAACCACAAAATAGGAATCACCGTGGTCATTGAAATCTTTAACTTCTTCCACTTCAGACTCATATGAACTTCCATATTCATGAAATAACAGATTCTTCTTCATGAAAAATTTTCACTGCTATTTTATTATACTTTTATCATCCTTAAAAGTCTTCTTTATAGATTCCTCATTTTCATCATCTTAAAGATTTATAAAACTTTTAGCAGTGAGATGACCTACCTTTCCACAATTAAAGCATGCAAGTAGAAACTTGCCTTTGAATTTTAATTTTCTTCTCTAGAGTTTTGAAGAAATAAAAGATATCAAACCATTTAACTCCTATTCATCTAGATAAATATTAAAAAAGGGAGTTATCATTTAATTGAAAGAAACTTATTATAAGTTTTCCTTCTCTTTGGTCTCATTGTTGTTACTTCTCATTTCATATGTGACAAGTGAGCTATGAAAGTTATCCAGTGATACATACTTTGGATATTTATCATAATGAAAACAAAATATGACATTAAACTATATGGTAAGTATCCTCAAGATTCATTTCATGTTTTTTATATCATCAATATTTTCTCCAAGACCTCACATGTCTTCAATAAGATCATTTAGATGATTAAAAAATGCATCAATAGTTTTGATTGGGCTCATCCTCAAGTTTTTATATTTATTCCATAGCACTTTCAGATTTTCATCTCTAACTTTGGAATCACCTTAATAAATGTTCAAGAGTTTTTTACACATAGCATGAGATGCTTTATAAACATTTTTATGGTGTAAATAGGATTGGCTAAGGATCCTATTGGGAGAAAGTTGGATATAGAAGGTTTTTGGAATATGAAATAAGTTTTTATAAGTCCATTGTCTTTTTTTTTCAAATAAATGAAATCAATTCACTTTTTAAAAATTGATTATCATACTGACCATCACATTCAAGAAATCAGATTCACAATTCTTAATAAAATCCATCATATTGAGAATATGTTTTGTATAAGAAATGGATCATTGAAACCATATTGGGTTCAGAATTAGGTTCTAATAGTAACGAGGAAGGGAATTGTATTCTATATGGATATGATATAAATTTGGTGATGATTTTTCTATTTTTTATTTCTCACAAATAATAAGTAAGTTGTAAAACTTGTGATGATATCTTGATAAAGGAAATGGGGATAAAAGGTTCTACCAATTGTATTCAGGTTTGGTTGGAAATAAAAATTTTGTTGGAAGAATGGGATGTTACAATAATTTCCATTATAATTCAGATGATGATGAAGTTTTTCTTCAATATAATCAAATTCATGAAGAAATTTATGGTTACAAGTATAAGTTTGTGAAAGAAATAAGTTGATGAAGGTTTTTGATGTCATTCCATCGATATGAGATCACCGAATACAAATTTATTTTAAGACTGGGAAGGTTGATTGTAATAAGAGAAACTGAATGTACTGGTTTTCAGTCAGACCAATAAGACAAAGGATTTAAAACTTCAGAGAAAGAAGTTGATGAATATCGTAATCAAAGAAAAGAAGAAGCTGCTGAAGTTGGAGATTCCGATACCAGTTTATCGGACTCAGTATGCCATTATAATCATCATAGGTAAATTTTTTTTTATTTGGGAGTTTCTTGGACTAAGGAAAATGAAAATATGTAAAGTTACTGGGGGTGATACAAAAATAAAGTAAGAGACTGATCAGTAATGTAGTTAACCATTGATCATGTTAAATTATTTTGTTTCTCTGTATTGGTATCAAGTGGGTCAAGAGAAAGAAAAATTTACTTAACATTTGGGTCTAGAGATATTGGACTAGAGACAACACTGTTTTTATAATGAAGGAGATATCGATCCATCAAATGCAGGATGAAACCGATATCTCATTCTATATATGGCCATCCTTATAAAGAAAAGAAGAAGAATAATCTTGCATATAGTTTTTGGAAGTGATTCTAAAGGGAAACAATAACATTTCTTGATAAGTTTGAATAAGAATATATTTTTTTCACATTTGGTATAGAGTACCATATTGAAGAATCTACTGTCTTCATTTTAGTGAATAAATCACAATGGGAAAACAATATTTCAATTGGTAAAAAGAAACGTAACGGAATATCTTCAATTCTAATTTGTTTGAAATTGGGTTAAGAAAATCAGAGTGACTAAATGAATTTTTGTAATG
This sequence comes from Viscum album, assembly GCA_963277665.1. Classification (NCBI taxonomy): domain Eukaryota; kingdom Viridiplantae; phylum Streptophyta; class Magnoliopsida; order Santalales; family Viscaceae; genus Viscum; species Viscum album. Next base: position 64,738,780 of record OY728127.1, on the reverse strand, counting down.
AATAAATTATATTGGGAAATTTGAATCAGAATTAGACTAAAGTTTTTTAAGAATACTGAAGCGAGCTAAAGTTCTAAGAAGATTAGAGAAGATTAAAGAAGAGTTGATAAGCATTGAAGAAGTCATAAATGCATCTAGAATTAATATAAAATAGATATTTAGGGAAATTTGGATGATAGTGAAAATATTTTGGAAACACTACCAAAACCATTTTGGGTTACCTATAGAAAGAGAAAGTACTTTGTACTTTCAGACACTGAGGTACTATTGATAGAGGAAGAGTGATAAGTTATGAAATTATAGGGAGAATAAGTTTTCATATTTTTCTTACCTAAGGATGTTTTCTAGATAGAAGAATAAAAGGAGAAGATACAATATCACATTCATCTGGCTAGCATTTTGGGCTGGATAATTAGATTGGGAAAATTGTATTGAGATTTTTTGACTAAGGAAAAATAATTTCATAATTGTTTCAGTAGTATTATGACATAGAAATATTATCATATTGAGAAATCAGACTGGGAAATCAGATTGAGTGTCATTACAAAGTCCAGATAAAGTTCTTTCTTGTTGTTGGGTAAGGAATTGAAGAATTTTTTTTGAAGAAAATATTTGTGAAAGTTGATTAAGTAGCATCGTAACATTTTTGTTAAAAAAATTATCTTACATCATTTCATTCTACTTAAAGAACATGCACTATTGTATTGAACATAATGATACATGAGTGTAAGGGAATATTATACTTATTTCATTCCATATAAAAGGATTATTTTAGAGTGGATTTTGTGGTATTTAACTGTTTCCAATCTATACATCGGATGTAGCTACTGTTATTGAGTAGCGAACCTTGTAAATTCTTGTGTTCCTATAGATGCATGTTAGTTTTGTTTTCAATAAGGTTGAAACTTTTTAGTAGGAGGTTAAGGTTTTTTATAAAGTAAGGAAACTTAAAAGAAAAGGATATCACTGATTCACCCCTCCCCCTACCGGTGACAAATTTATCATAACGAGACACTAACAAGTGGTATTAGAGTGAAGGTCCCCATTTTTTTTTATTTGCTATTTTTTTTAAAGATAAGTTGATAGAGAATATGAACCATGTAAACAGTAAATGGATTTTGATCTTTGATGGTAAGAATAATCATATCTAAAAAGATAAAATATTGTCATATCTTTTTTCTCTTGGATATGATGCTCTTGAAGATGAAACAAATGGATTTCCTCCTATTGATAATAAAGTTACCCTTACATATGCTGATAAAAAGAATCTTGAGAACTATGGAAGAGCTAATAATGCCTTACTCTCATCACTTTCTGAAAGTGAGTTCTTTAGAGTGAAAGGTGTTTCCACTACCAATGGTATTTGTGATAATTTGAAAAATATTTATGAATGAAATACCAAAGTGAAAAAGAGAAAATTAAAAATCTAGACGCTGAAGTATGAAGATATGAAAATGGGTGAGTATTAATCTATTGGGGACTTCTTTACTAGGGTAAATGATATTTTTAGCACTATTATATGTCTTGGTAAAAAATTGGAGGACTCTACAGTTGTAGATAGATCTTAAGGATTCTTCCTGACAAGTTTGATGCCAATGTATCCTTGTTGGAAGATAGATATCTAGAAACTCCATCTCCATATGATCTTCATAGTACTCTTATTACTTATGAAATGATAAGGGAGAAAGATTTTAAGGGAAAAAAAGTTGATATAGATATGTCTTTCAAAGCTGCTAAGAAAGAAAAATATAAGAAGGTTATTGAGAAACATGATGTTGCAGACTCCAAATATGAAAATTAGATATCTAAAAATATTGATTAATTTTTATATTTTTTTAAAAAGTATAAGAATAGGTATAGGTAAATATAAAGGGAAACTTCCCTTGAAGTGTTTTGAACATTGATCCATTAGACACTTTGTAACTAATTTTCCTCAATAAAAGAAAGGAGAAGATAGCAATGAATAAGAAAAAAGAAAAAAATGGTTATGGATGAAATATGGTGAAAGGATAAATATTTTTCTAATGGGAAAGGTAAAAAATTCTCTAAATCCAAAAGAATAATTTTCTTACTAAATAGGATGATGAAAAAGATAGTAAATTTGAATCCAAAAAATCTACTGAGAATTTTGGTGAGAATAATTTTATTGAAATAGTGAATAATAAATAATTTGGAAGAAGCATTTATAAAGAATAATAAGAAAATCAATTATAATTTTCATCTTAATGAAAAATTAAAATAATGTTTGAGGAAGATTGGGAGGCTTGAAAAAGAAACCAAGAAGATAAAGAATGATAATTCCTCATAAAAAAGGATGTTTTCCTGATGAAAAATTCAAGCTAATAGAATAGATTTATTATTTGAATAAATATATTGAGAAAGAAAAGAATCATAATGAACATATATAATTTATGCTGAAGGAAAAATAAGAAGAGTTGGAATTTGTCTAATAAAAAATTTATGAATCTTAATAGTGAGTTACAAGGTTAAAAAACTATCTCTCTGAATTTGTTGAAAGTTCTCATAAGGAAAAACCTTCTAAGAAAAAAAAGTTATATTCAATGTTTCTTAAGATATCTGGAATTATTTCTGAGAATAAGAATGATGGGAAAGTGATGTATGTGGCCAAGACTTACAAAGTGAAGAAATAAGAAGTTCCTAAAAATTATAAGTTTGAAAAAGTTTCTAAACACTCTAAATATGGAAAGGTTCTTACAACTTTTGGTTTTGATAAATATTAAAAAAATAGATATGATAAAGAAGATTCTGGTTGAAGACAAAAGTTTTTGTGGTCAACAAAGTTCTGATAAGAAGATTGTTGAGAGACATACTCAGAACAACAGTCAGTATGAAAGTTTTAGAGACAAATATTCTTTCTATAGATATTGCTGGTATTATGGTGGATTCAGATACATAAAAAGTATGTGTTGATTTAATCAAAATTATTATAATTATTCCACAATTTTTAGAAGGAAAATTTTTAAGGGGAGTCAATCCCCTCAAAGGAAAAAGTTTGAGAAGGATGTTCGGAAGAAACCTTAGATGGTTGGTGTGGCATCTTAGAATAGGTTCTAACCTATGGAAACTATTTGTGAAAATGTGAAAAAACTAGAAATTCTAAAAAAGGGTGTCCTATTTTGTTATTGGTATAAAAAAATCTTGTTAAAAATTCTTAGAATCTCGAAGTGAAGAAAGATAAATGGAAAGAAAATGCTCTTGTTGGAGAAAATGCTCTCAAAGATACTAAAGGTGAACAAAATTTGATTCTTGATGGTGGGTGTTCTTCTCATATGATAGTACCTTTAAAATTGTTTAAAAATGTGAAATACTTTAAAGAAGGAATGATGACATTTGGAAATGATGAATCACTCATAATTAAAGGTGTTGGATCAACTATCATTGGGAAAGATAAATTAAAATCCAAGAATGATTTGTATATTGATAGGATGAAACACTACTTTCTAAGTGATTCAAAACTTTTTGATGAGGGTAAAAAAGTTATCTTGAAAAAATATTTCTTTGTTGAGAAAAGTGAAGAAGATGGAAAGATAGTTACAGATAAAGAATGTACAAAAAGAAACTTATTTCAAGTTGATGAGGTTTAAATATCTTTCTACTTGAGTATTATTAAATAGGATTATTTATGGCATAAAAGTTTTGTAAACATGTTTTAGAGAAACAGGAGTAAGTTATTTAAGAGAGAAAATGTTCTAGGAATTCATAATATATCAAGAAAAAGGGATTGGTGTTGCACTATTTTTTAGAAAGGAAAAATTAAAAATTATGTTTATAAGAAAGTTTATATTTTTTTAAAATGACCCCTAAAAGTTATTCATTATGATATGTATAATCCAATGATAAAAAAATAAACTAATTGAGATAAGTAATTAATCACTTTAATTGATGAATTTACTCACATTATTTGTGTTATGTATATGAAACATAAGTCAGATGCTCTAAAAATGTTTAAAAGATTTAGGAGGAAATTTGATAAGGAATGCGAGTATTTAGTGAAGAAGTTTAGAACTAATAATGGCGGTGAATACAAAAAATGAAAAATTTGAAAGTTATTTCGAGAAAAATGGAATTCAGCATGAGTTTATTACACCTTACAGTCATAAAAAAATGGGGTTCCTAAGAAGAAAAATAGAAGTTTGGTGGAAATAGGGTGAACTATGTTATTTGAACATGGTCTTTATCAGTACTTTTGGAGGAAAGCTAGGATCACTGCTATACATATTCAAAATTTATGTTTCTATATTCCAAGTTAGATATGACTTCATATGATTTTTTTTGTGAAAAAAATCAAGTTTTAAATAGTTTATATTTTTTGGGAGTCTATGAATCATAAATAACAAAGGTGGAAATCTTGGAAAGCCTAAGGAGAGAGGTGAAGATGGATTTTTTCTTGGCTATGACACTGAAGGAAGAGGATACAAATGTTTCAACAAAAAATCAGGAAGATTACTTGACTCTATTGATGTGATTTTAAAAAAAAATCCATGGAAGATAAAAAAACCATACAGATAAGGATGATAAACAAAAATAAAGAAATTTAGATAAATATTATGATAAGGATGAAAATATTGTAATCCTTCTCAATAAGAATAATTAGACTCATCTATTTCCAATGATGAAGAATAATCTCAAAAATATCATCCCAGGTTGATGAGGCAGGTGGAAGGTTTGAACATTATTAGTGATCAATATAAAAAGTTTCAAACAAGAAGAACATCAAAGGTTGTCACACATACTTCTTTGTATTCAGAAGTTGAGATGAAATATGTGAATGGGGTTTTTGAGAATCCAAAATGGGTTTAGTACATGAATGAAGAAATTGATCAAATCAAAAATAATGATACTTGGGAACTCATACCTAAGTCGGAGAACAAAAATGTTATTGGTACAAAATGGGTTTTTTGGAACAAGCTAGAATAAAATGTTGAAGTTATAAGAAACAAATAAAAATTAGTGTGTAAAAGTTACTAAAAAATTGAAGACATTGATTTTGATGAAACTTTGGCTCTGATGATAAGATTGTAATAAATACAAATATTTATTTCTATTACTACATAACTAAGTTACATTTTTTTTTCAAATTGATGTGAAATCGACATTTCTGAAATGTGATCTTGATGAGGAAGTTTACATTGAACAAAAATTTGGATTTTTTGTTGGGAAATATGGAATTTATGTTTATAGGTTGAATAAATCCTTGTATGGGATAAAACAAGCTCCAAGGGAATGGTATACCAAATTTTATACTTTCTTAAGGAAGATAAGTTTCAAGAAAGGAAGGTTAAGTATCCATATTTATATCAAATAAAGTGAGGAGTTTTCCGTTATCATAATTGTTTATTTTGATTACATTATCTTTTTTGGGAATGATGAATAAAATTGTGAAATATTTGATGAAGATATGAAAAATTTGTTTGAGATATCGATACGGGGAGAAATGAAATACTTTCTTGGGTTAAAAATCTCACAAAAGATGAGGCATATTTTTCATTCTCAAGAAAAGTATACTAAGGAACTTCTTAAGAAGTTTGGAAGGAAGAATTTAAAACCTATTTATACACTAATTTTGGTGGTAACCAAGTTTACTAAATATAGAGTAGGTAAGAAAGTTGATCAAAAAGAGTTTCAGAGGTTGATATGAAGTTTGTTGTATTTGAATTCCTCCAGACCCGATATTCTTTATACTGTTACCTTATGTGAAATATTTTAGATTTATCCAAAAGAACCACATCTATTAGTTGGAAAAATAATTATTATATATATTAAAGTCCCAAAAAAATTCAGAATCAAGTATGATAGATTATAAATTATTGACTTGTTTGGGTATTCAGATGCTGATTGGGAAATAAATGTTGATGATAGAAGATCCACATCTGTTGTAGTTTTCCTTCTAGGGAAAAGTTAAGTCAGTTTTCATACAATGAAATATAATTTAGTAACTCTTATTATGAATTAAGGTGAGTATGTTGTTTACACACCGGATGCTACCCAACTCATGTGAATGAATACTCAAATGGAAGATTTACTTGTTGAAGCGAAGTTACCATTTCTCTTGGGTTGTGATAATATTAGTGAAATTAACCTTACGAGGAACACAATACAAAATTCTAGTTGAAAACATATTTATATCAAATATAATTTATTTAAAGATCATGTGGAAAATTATGAATTGAAATTGGAGTATATTTCTATATCAGAACAAGTCTCTGAAATTTTCAAAAAACCTTTACCAAAGGAAGATTTTTATAAATTAAGGTTGAACATGGGAATCCCAACCTATTTCTCATCCAGTTTGAGGTATGTTTTCTTCCCCTATCCGATATTGATTTTTTATAGTGTTGTCATAGGGGTAGATTGTTTCATAAATCTATCCATTATTATGTGATAAACTTTTTAAAAAAGCTTGTAAAAATGGGGAGTCATGGGTAAGATGTAAATCCAACTTGTAAGTTTGTAAAATATACTAATAAGTTTTGGAGTGGTTGTAGGGAATTTTTTTTACAGGAAATATGAGTAAGAATCCTGAGGAAGAAAGTTTAGGAATAAAATCTAAGAAAGAAAAGCTAAGTAAGTTTCATGAGTCACCGCTTTTGGATAGCATGGTTTTGATGTCAATGATTCTTATTTATTATAATGAGTTATCTCATGTAGGTATATAATTTTTGATAAGTAATATATTTCTTGAGGTTAAAAAGTTCAGTGATATACGAATCTTGGTTGAAAAAAATCCAAAGGGGGAGTCTTTTGGGTCCAAGTTGTATGGAGAAGGCTTTTGGAAGATGAAAGAAGTTTTTCTCTATTTTTTGTCTTTTTATGTCAAGGAAACAAAATTAATTCACTTTTTAAAATTTGATTACCATACATACCATCGTATTCATAAAATTGGACTCAGAATGATTTATAAATTCTATCATATTGAGAAGATGTTTTCTAGAAGAAAAGGCTCATCAAAATCACCTTGGATCTAGAATGAGGTTATGATCATAATGAGTAAGGGAATCTGATTCTACATGGATCTGATGCAAATATAACGTTGTTTTCTTATTTTTTATTTCTCAAAAATCATAAGTAAGTTTTACAACTTGTGATACTATTTTGATAAAGGAAAGGGGGAGAAAAGGTGCTGCCAATCGTATTCAAGTTTGGTTTTAAAGAAAGATACCGATGGAATAATAAGAAGTTACAATACTTTCCATTAAAATTTAGATGATGATGAAGCTTATATTAAATATAATCAAAGTCATGAAATAATTCATGGTTACAAATATAATTTTATGAAAGGAATAATTTTATAACAGTTTCCAGTATTAGTCCATCAGTGTGAGATCATCAGACGTAGATTTATTTGAATGTTGAGAAGGTTGATTGTAATAATAGAAATTGAGGGTTCCTATTTTTAGTCCAAAAAATAATCCAAATTATTTAAATCTTTTGATAAAGAAGTTGATGATTATAATAATCAAAGAAAAGAAGAAGTTTCTGAAGTTAGAGGTGCTGATACTCATCCATTGGACTTAGTATTCCATTGTAATCATCAGAGGAATAATTATTTTCTTTGGGATTTTTTGGTACTAATTAAAATGAAAATAAGTAAAGTTACTAGGGGATGATACAAAAATAAAGTTGGAGACTGATCAACAATGTAGTAAACTATTCATTAGGTTGAATTGTTTTGTTTCTCTATTATGGTATCAATTGGTTTAAGAGAAAGAATAATTTCCTTAAAAATTGGGTCAAGATCTACCAGACTAGAGATGATATAATTTATTGGAATGAATGAGAAACCTATCCATTAGATGCAGGCTAACACTAATATCTTATTTTACATAGGGGTATCAGTCTGAAGAAAAAAAGTAGAAGAATATTTCTTAGAGTTTTTAGAAGTGCTGTCAAAGGGGGACGTGAAGCTTTCCTGAAGAGTTTGAAAAAGAATATACATTTTTCACATTTTATACAAAGAAACATATTTATGAATCTACTATATTCATTGTAATGAAGAAATTGGAAAGGTCATATAATACTTCAATTTGCAAGGAGCAACATAATGGAATATCTTTAATTCCGATTTGTTTGTAAGTGGGTCAAGAAAATCAGAGCAACAAAATTCCTTTATCGTAATAAATAAATTGTATTGGGCAATTGGAATTAGAATCATACTGAAGATTTTTAATAATAATTAAGTGAGTAGAAGTTTTAGGAATATTTGAGAAGATTCTTGAAGAGTTGAAAAGCATTGGCGAAGTCATAAATGCATCCAGAATTTGAAGAAAATAAATATTTTAGGGAATTTTAATGAGCATGAAAAGCTTTTAAAAATTCCACCCAAAACATTTTTGGTTTTTTATAAAAGGAGAAAGTAAATTTTAGTTTATGACATATATGTACTATTGGTAAAGTAAGAGAGAGAATCTACAAAATTATAGGGATAAGAAGTTTCTGGATTGTGCTTACACGAGGAAGTTTGCTGGATAAAAGAAGGTAAAGATAAGAGACAATATTTTATTCATCTGGAAAGTGTTTTGGGCTAGATAATCAGACTAGGAAAATCGTATTGAGATTTATGAACTGAGGAAGAACAAGTTCAAAATTGTTTCAGTAGTTTCCTAATAGAGTAATATTATCATATTGAGAAATCAGACTGTGGAATTAGATTGGGAAATCAGACTAAGCACCATTACTAATTCTAGAAGAAGTTCTTTTCTACTACTAGGTAAGAAAGTGAAGAATTATTTTTTTAAGAAAATATTTGTGAAAGTTGACCAATTAGTATCATATCATGTTTGTTACAAAAATTATCTTACATAATTTCATGTTACTTAAAGAATATTCACTATTTTATTGAACATAGTGATACATGAGTGTAAGGGAATATCCTTCTTATTATATTCCAAACAAAAGGATTATTTTCTAGTGTATTGTGTTGTATTGGGTTGTTTAGAAACCATACCAAGTACATAGCTACTCTTGTTGAATAGTGAACCTTGTAAATTATTTTGTTCATGTGGATGTGTGTTGGTTTTGTTTTCAACAAGGTAACAACTCTTTAACAGGAGGTAAAGGCTGTTTCTAAAGTAAGGAAACTTAAAAAAGATATGAATGATTCACCCCCTCCTAGTCTTAGTGACACGTTGTCAGTGGCTGTACACTAATAACTCCCCCTAATTCATTGATTTCCTTTGCATCCTCATCCAGTTATTTGTGGTCCCTTAATAAGGCTTCACATTCCATGTTTTCTATAAATCCATGAATATCTGCTATATAACTCTCATTCCCAATGATCTGAAGTAGTACTACATCTTATTCTTCCATAACTAGAAATTATTACCCTTAAATATTGGCATGCCTTTGTAATTCACCACCATTACTTCTACCACGATTCTATGATAGAAAAAATCACCATAGGAACCTACCCTTTGATGTTACTTATTGGTCTCTGATCAATGGAATTACACTAGGTAGGGGGAGGGGTGAAACAGGGTTGTATAGATTTTTAGTCTTAAATTACTTGATCATGATCCTATTCTCTCGATGTAGGGAACACTCCTTCTTTCCCTTACTTTCTCTTGAAAATATATGAAAGAAGTAAAAAGAACACAAATAATTTTATTTAGTTAAACCTAACTAGGCTATTCCAAGGAGAATGTGATCGAAAGTGTGTCGATGCACCAAAAATAATAAAGGTCATTGATTCATTTGGTTTACATGAGTTATCATTCTCACTAACCCTCCAAACTCACTATTGAAACAACATGATTAGGCTCACTTCCTCTCTTCAAAGAAATAAAATCACTATTCCCTTTATGAAAATACTTGATCTTCTTCATGATATTTGGATATGAATAAAACAACTTCACATGATGTTTTTATTCGGCACCCTCCCGATGATGTTCCAGTGAGATGATACCCCTAGAAATTTATCCCTGTTCTTTATTGTGAATCTTCCATTAAAAACAATCTCATTTATTATGAATCATTGTATCCTTTTGGGATCCTCTATTCTATTTTCATTTCAATACAATGGTTAGAATTGAGCCTACTTTTTCTAAGATCAATCCATGTTTCCCCCTATAATTAATGGTATCATTATGTACTATTAAAATATAAATAAACACTTATAGATCTAGGAAACAACTTCATGTTTCAGTTTTTGACCAAATTGATGAAACTACATAGCCACGAAACGTTTTTTTATTCTATGGCATTGTAATATCAATTTTCTATATACTAAGACATGGATATATTAAAAACAAATTAGCATTTAATTTAGTATCTATCATTATGGTGTGTTCTAGTATACTACAGTGTGGGCACCTGTACTTGACCATATCCAAACTTCTCATTCAATTTCTCCATACTTAATCTCCCACAATCTTTCGCACAATCTCCTATGACTTATTGACTCATTGAATTGACTTCATAGAAATAAATCTATTACGGGTTGAGATCTTGTAAAATAATAAATCCTCAAAATCCTTGATTATGTCAAATCTTCACTCTCCACGATGGAAGACATATCTACAGTGTGGATATCTATTCTCTATAAAGGTCTGAGGCACATACATCTATCCATAACATGGATACCTAAAATTTTTGATTGGCACCAAGAATATTTAAAACCCTATAAATGGATCTTAAATTGTGGTTCAATTGTCTGTGGCATGGATGAAAAAGTCTAAGTCACACATGAGACTTCCTTTCAGAAATCAAGTGCTATATAAGGCTGGATGTCTTTTAGTGTTTCATTCGAGTTTGACTGGAACTAGTACTCACCTAAATCCTATTGTTCCACCCTTTACATGAGGGGTTAATCACTATATCTCATGGATTTACATGCACCATGTCTTACCCTCACTTTTACACCCCTACAAACCCACTTGGATAAATGGAACATGATCTCGGCCACCCATTTGTTTGGAGGCTTATTAGGTGATGGACTTGAGTGGGCTTGGACATATTTTTCATCTTTCCAAACAACTTTGATACATGACCATGTTGAATATGATTTCAAAAAAAATTGACGTTACCCTCTATAGTTATCAAAACCTTTTACACATATTATTACACGATTTTTAACATAAAAATCCAATAAATACATCCCAAAGATCATGAATCCTAGTGTATTTAGAAGACCAGGTTCATAATAAATCAATATGAAACTAAAATAAATCTTATTTATTTTATTCTCCATAATGATCTCCTATGTCCCATTGAGTTCCTAAAACTACATAGGACGACCTGTTTAATACATAAAATAAAGGGTGATCTCTAAATCCTAGTATGAGAATAAACATGGTATTGAAGCATAGAATATGAGTCAAAAGTAATAACATGATATCATAAAATAAAAGGATCGTGAATAATGACATGGGAACATAACATAAAGATCATGGTATCATAATGTCATGGCAACATGGGAATGTGGAAACAACATATAACATGACATAAACCCGAGTCAAGGGTAACCCACAAGACAATATCACATGGTGAAAAAAGTCCCATTATGGATTAGGTTCACTCCCTAAATTCATAAATATTATCTCATGAGACAAAATGGATTATATATTTGGAATCATAATTTCCAAATGTGTTAAATAGTTCAATTTTATTTTTGGTATTTATGAATAATATCCATGTTAAATATTTGTCACCAAGGTAAGTGTAAAATAGGTAGAACATGGTTAAAAATATGAAATAAGGATTAAAAATAATCCATTAAATTTCTTTTATTTCATTTTATGTGTATAATTTTACCATCCCCTTAAAATATTTGAAAATATTGTATTTTGGTTCTGTTTGTCTTTGATAATGACCCCAAGTAAAGGAAAATACCAAAAAATTGCACTCTCTTTATTTTAATTTCTCTTATATGTTTACATAATGATTATAAGATATTATAAAGAATCTAAAAGTTTATTTTAAAAATAATTTATTTATTTTTATGATTTTTTTAGTTTTTAGTAATGATATAATTTCCTTAAATTCTTAAACAACGCCGACACAGTGCTTTTGGAAGGAATAGAAAAATCAATTATATGATTTTAAAAACATTAAAGTAATATAATTTGGATGAATTATTGAGATAAATAAATTTATTAGTTAATTATAATATTTATTGATGTTTAAAATTTTACATTTTATTTAAATTACTGTCTTGATAATTTTAAAATTCAAATTATGTGAATAGTCCCAAAAATGACTTTATTGGTATTTTATGTTAAATAATATTTTATTAAATGATATAAAATTGATTAAAAAATTATATTCATCCAATTTAAAGGAATATGGTAAAATTTTTTTTACCTTTACCATTTTATATCCATTTTTTACCTTATAGGTAAATTTATAACCCTTTAGTTTTGAAAATGGTTAACGAAGGGGTTAAACCAAAAGATAAGGTTTAAAATTCCACATAATGCAATCCAAATTTTATTTATTAAAGGTATTTAAACCTTAAACTATATTTGATTAAAAATTCTTCCACTTGGTTCCACTTTCACATGAAAATGAATTTATTATATTTAAATATTTTTATTAATTCCATGTGTGTCCTTTCCTCCACTTATTAAAGGATACACCTCCTGTCTCTTCCTTACACCACATTGAGCCACATAGACAGACCATAACCATAATAATCCTCTTATATAATTTCATATCCATGAATTATAGGTTATGTTCTTATTAAAAGACAATTCCAAGGGTCCATAAGAAAGAATCTAAAGGAGGTCTACCATAAAAGAGGTAGTCATTTACGCAACTTTTTAAAAATTATTTCTTCTTATAATTAATATAAATATAATGTAACCATAATAAAATAATTACTAAAGTATCATAAATATAATTTTATGTTATCATGATTATGTGAAAATAATTTTCCACCTCTTTTCTATCCTATGGAAAATGAAAACATTGCTCGTGCATACATACGACTTACCATGTCCACGTGGTATAGTGTAATTCATTTTTAATCACCATTATAATTGGATGGTTATAAATATGTAAATAATGAATATATATGATATTTTTAAAATAATTATGGTTCCTTAAATATAACATATCATTTAACTTCTTACCTTTCCAATTTTTAAAAAGGATAACGTCGCTCGTGTGTACGTATGGATTACCATCTCCATGAAGTGATGTGATTAATTTTTAATTTCAGCATTTTATGGATATTCATAAACATTTATATAATGAATATATATGATATTTATATCATGATATAATATTATGTATATAATAGAAGCATGATCAGTATTCAAGGACTGAAACTACTTAACTGAAGCTCACATTAACAACGAAACAATTAACACTCAGAAATAATGATTTTAATAAAGATTTATTAATAAATGAGTGTTGAAATGTTATAAATGGATCATGTATGATATTATAATTATTTACATGGTTCATTTATATAATTATTATAAATTTCAATTTATTATATATGAGTCTAAAATAACTTACAAAGAAAGTCAGACCTGATATAAGGGCTTCTCATCTCAGTTTTGTTTCCATGAGATATATTCCATATTCACCACTTATTTATTTCATGTAGTGTATATAATTTCCATTCGATATGATATTTCAGGAATACCTTTATATTTATGGTATTTAAAGTTTCATTTTAAGTTATTTATTTTATAGAGGTTATGATTCAAAAGATACCAAAGTGGTAATGTATTTCTTTTACAATATCATTTTATTTTGGGATTGTTTATGTTAAGTACTCCTTTTGGAAAATTATACGATCCTAATATTTTAAACGACATATATTTTATGATACTATTTTTATTTTTTTCATTTTTATTTTCAATTTTATCTATTTTTTGGATTAAGAATCTACAAGTAAATTATATGTACGAAACTTTCTTATAAAAATATTGTTTTGAATATTTATTTAAACTCTTTTTATTCTATGTATATATTTTCTTTAAAAAAATTTCAAGAAATTTTTTACAATTCTAAAATGATTTATTAAATTCATTTTTACCCATGTGTGAATTTCTATACAAAGGATTAGAAGGAATATTCTTATCATTTTCTCAATGAGGTCTTTTTACTAAAAGTGTGATTGAATCCTTTGTTTCAACATACACAAAAAAAAATGAAATTTCATGATGCCATGACTACTATTTACATTGAAGCTTACTTTACAAGTTTCCATGGTTATTTTTAATGAAATGTTTCCCTAATATTCTGGAGGATTTTATATTTGGAATAAATGTTTTTAAAGTGAAAAGTGTGTTCCCCTCAAGAAATTATCCAATGATATTTTTAAGGTATTTTTATCTATAAAAACAACCAATGACGTTACTAGGGATATTATCCAATGATAAAAAAAATTATTCTTCCTCTGTATGGTTTATAATGATGAAATATTGATGTTCTGTATTCTTGATTCAATATGGATAATTTTTCACTTATATGTAGTTTTAAGAATTAATTGTATTGATCATTCAAAATATGAGGATTGCATAAGATGTGTAAGTGATGGGTGAGGATTGGTTATTGATCTCCCATCAAAGCATCAATAGTTATCATGAGACAAAAGAGAAGGCATTGCATATTATATGGTTATTTGGTTTACTCATACCCATTTATTAAGAATTATGTCCTGGTTGAGAGGACATTTCGGTAAGATTAATGATATCTTGGTTGAGATTCCATGATCATAAATGTACATAATTATGAATCTCCTTTATTAATAATTTATTTTTCATTATCCATGTGTTTTTTATGTTGATATTTTCATAGATTCTCATTGAACTCAATTCTTTTACTAAATTACATGTATTTTGATTATTCACTATGCCATGTTAATTATGCCTTATTTATTGATGATAAAATCCACTATAAGTAACCATTACTAAGTATTTGAGATCACACTTTTAGTTTTTTCCTTTTTATAGGATATGAAGAAGGATATTATGAATGATATCAAGGATGAAAAATTATTTCTTATGCTAATTTTTTATATTTATAATGAAATATGGGAATCATGTATGTATCTAATTTTCCAAGACTGCTAAACTGATCGATCTTACATGGTTATATTTAATGTATTTTGTACCAATGTAATAAATAAAACACCATATCTAGGTTACTGGGGTAAGATTATTATAGTTGGTATCAGAGAAAGTTTGGGATAGACATTAGGAATGATATTTAGAAAAAATAGTTTAGATAATATAACACTATGATATACTATAAGGATACATCTATGTATAGATGAACATATTAAATTATGGTAAATAAATGAATATAGTTTTACTAGAAAATACATCCATGTTTGGATACTATCAAGAAGATGCAACAATAGCATAGATAAAGCTAGGGGTAATAACTCCAAAAGGGGTGGATTGGGTATTAACTTGATCATTATCGGTACCTGACAAGTGGAACTAAGACTACACACTTGGATATACACTCTTGGGGGATATTCTTGGGTTAATTAAAATTTTCCTCATGAACCCTTATGAAGGTGTTGGATAGATAATGACTATGGATGATCTAGGTTAAACCTAAGGTGTTATAGAGTGAAAATAAGTGTTTATGATTTATGATTCCTATGAGTGTTTTCAGGATTATTTAGTTCATAACCATGTTTATTTTTTCTCACACCATGATTTAAGGTTTTAGTAAATGGATAGAACCAATACAAATTGAGTTGAGAATGAATGTGATGGACAATGAATTGATTCTCCTCTTGAGAAACTGAATGATATGGGATATGGAAAGAGAAACCTTGTGATTATGACTAGTAATCTATCATGATATATAATTAAAAATATAAAAATAGGTGAGTTTAATTACACATCATATAAGTGGAAAATTGAATTATATAGAAGTTCAGGTGGCAATGATCATAGAGGAAATAAAGTTCATTTTATTTCATTTCAAGATTATGAGAAGAAGCACCTAGGAGAATGTCTCAAAGGAATGGGAAGATGTTTTCTCTATGGAAATGAAGGGAATAGAGAAAAAAATTTCTACATAATTAAATGTCTTATCTATGGGGAACTTGGTAATTATCTGATTTAATTCCCTAATCTAAGAGATAAATCCTAGACTAAGGAAGTTCCTATGATATTCAAATAATTGAAGTGGGAGGATTGAAGTGTTTATGTATTGGGATTTGAGAATTATGTTATATAAGTCTTATATCCATGATATTATAGTTATAAGAATCATGAAAAATCTAAGGATTGTTCTTGAGTGGTTTATCTTAAGGATTTTCAAGAATATGTTTGATGATATCGATATAGTATAAATGTGATTTATGATGAAGTTTAATGCATTTTTATTTATCAAATAAATTTATTAGTCTATGATTTTATTTGAGGAATAAGGGTAGAGTTCAATTTTGGAATCATATATATTTTAATTGAGGATTTATGTTGATTAAGGTTATTAATTTTTTTTATGAGAATATATGACCATGGTATTCACATTTTTGGTATGTGACATTATGAGATACATCATATTATCTGATGATATATGTTAAATTTTATCTTGGAAAAATATATGTGATCAAATATTTCATATTTTTGGGTTCTGTATTTGGTTATAAATTTTTAAGGATTTCATAAGGTTAACTATTTTTTGAATGGATTAAGTTTAACTTTTGGTGGTATTTTTGGGGTTTTAGAGATTAGTGTGTTATATTTATCTATATTGGATAACTTTTGATAAACATTTTGTTTTTGGTAAATATTTATAAATATAAAGAAAAAATCATACTTATTTTATGCATTTTATTATATATTAAAAGTTAATTTTAGTGCTTTTGGTATGAGAAATTCTCATTTAATATTCATTTCTTGGAGTAATAAATGAAGTTGAAATTTATTAAAGCACAATAAAAAGATAAAATTGTGCTTATGAAACAGAAAGAACTCAACTATGTATATTTTCTCAATTTATCTATCATGGTAGTAAAATAATATGTATATGATCTTTGATATGCATTGTATGATATTATAATGTTGTGCTCATGTTCTCATACACTTATGTTCATGATTATGCTTACAAATCTCCCTAGTTCACCCTTTCTGATCATATAATCTCACCATTTTCTTCTATCTTTTTTTTTTCACCAGTTTATAAAGAAAGGTTTTAGGTAGGTGAGTTAAGGGGGATGATATTTTTGAGAAACATTTAAGATCTTTCATCAAACTATAAGTTTTTATTCCTAGTTTACAAAGGAACTAAACTAATATGGTCTTTGGGAGTGTGTTTATTTATTACTAAAACATGATGTAATTTATATATATATTATTCTTGGGTTCCTATGGTTCCACACTTTCCAGGTGGAATGAAAGACATTCACATGGTTAGAGGATAGTTTAATAAACATTGTGGCTCTTTGGGAAAACTACGTGAGGTGCTTTAGGTGTGATTATCTCATGAATAGCTAGAACATGGATGAAAAAATGATGTGAAAAAAACTACCTAAAACCTATTTGTGTGTCTATTTCTATTTTATGGTTAGTTAATCTTTTGGTAAACCATGTATAACAACCCTATGGGTATCTCTGGTGTGTAAAAATTTGGAATTTATTAAATTATCCTATTAAATTTAAATATCTTAAGGATTATTTTCATTGAATTCCATCAACCCTGATTGAGTTTTGATTGGAATTACTTTATATTTCCTCCTCCTAAATTTAATTCTTCCTCATACATTATTCTTGATGGTTATTCCTTGATAGAATTGTTTTTTCTCTTCTCTCCTCTATATATTCTTCTTTCTCCCTCTCTTCCTCCTCCTGGAGACCATGCAGGTCAATCCCTATAGTTGGGTTTTTGGAAAATTATATAGGTTTTTTATTTTCAGGATGTTTAGATTAAGTTTTTCCTCCTTATATTCATATTTTATGGTTTGGATCTATTCACACAAGACCTAATTACATGTTTCTACACATTTTTTCTATATATTGAAAACAATGTATTTTTGAGTATTCTAAAATTCATTTCCTATAGTTTCTCTTGAAATTATAATATTATTAATTTTTTACGGAAATAGTATGAATTAAATTCTTGATTTATAATAGTTTATTACTTGTGTGTCTATTTCACTGAGTTATAAAATTATAATTATATGCTTTTAATTTTTTGGTAAAATATGTGTGATGAACTCAACCCCAATACCCTCTCAAACAGGTACCCAAAAAAAATATTCCATATACCTGAGGGGTGTCCAAGATCCCCATGGCCTGGCCTCTAGCACCCAAGAAAAAAAAATAGTGGGAATGATTTCACCCAACCTGAAGTAGACAACATGATATATATAAATATGTATATAGAAATAAACAACAGAAGAAATCATGAATATATATTTCAGAATAGAATGAGAACAATAGAAGTGAGATAATTGAAATGGTAGAAGAAAAAAATCTCCAAGAGACAAGTCCAACAGAAAAGGAAGAGAAGGCTAAAGAGCTACTCCAATAGTATCCATGTGATAGCATGGAAAAACTCCCACCATCTCATCCTCTAGCTTCCCAACCCAGCTAACAAAAAACCTCACCGCCTCACTATAATGCCTTACTTTTCACTGCGTCGATAGTCATAACTATGTCTAAGACAATGTCGAATGGGTACTCAAGGTGTGATCTAACAGGATTAATATGGTCTCACCTGGTTATTCTATATCATGTTTCTGAAAAATAGTCCAATAATCTTCAACTTTAATGAACTATAGGCATGATATATAGTTTAGAGTGTTTTATATCAAAAGCAGGGAAAAAAAATTTAATTTCCAATTTTTAAAAAATTCCAAATAAAAAATGTAAATAAGCTTCAAATAATTTCATACACATACATCAAATCACATATATCAAATAAAACAAAATCATGTATCATATACCATATCAAAACCATGATAGTACACTAAAAATAGTACAATCCAAAAGAACTGGTAACATCATGTCAATGATCACACTAGGCTAGGATATTTAGGACACTCATACATAAAAATAGACAATCCCATGAGAATAAATACTCAAGAATTATGCATAAAGTCTATAGAGAAGAGGAGCACCCCAGAAATTGAACCCCTTACAGGTCTAACAAGTCCCAAGAACTATAGGCCTAGGGAGCATAGGTAAACGCCTTGAATAAAACCCCCGCGACAAAGGATGAGCCCTATTACTACACCTTCCAACTAAGTACCCAAGGTTTACCATGCTATATATTCTCCAAACAATTTCATCAAACCATTTTATTATATAATTCTTTGAAAACCTTTTTCATAAAATAATTTCAAAATGATTTAAAAAACCCTTACCATTTACCAAAACTAGGGAAAACCATATTTTTATCAAAAACTCATTTTTACATATAAAAATAAAATCATTCAATCATTATTGTTAATTTAATAAAACAATTTATCAAAAATGGGTTAAGGCAGTTCACTAACACAATATAGAGATGAAACCACCTACCTCCAAACTCGGCCCGAACATTCAAGTAATGGGACACACCACAAGAAATAGCCCAACAATGAAAAATGAATATATAAAACCAATATAAACTTGTTATAATTGATTAAATATAAAAAAAAGGTTAGAAATGAGGAAATATCACAACATACCTCAAGAACACACACCTTTCGCACGACAACCAGTAATGGATCGACCCCTAGAACAGGATCACACAACATATCTAGAAAAGAATCAAATGAATTACTATCATAGATCAATATATCTGCTAACACAATGAAATGTAACAACTAAAATCAAAGTAAATTAAGAATTAGAAATAATTAATCTCTTGGATAATTGTACCGCAACCACAACAATGATCAATCACCGACCAAAATGATCATGAACGGTTACAGGTCTTCAAAATTTTCAGAGAGGAGATATAGGTTGAGAAAAATGAGTGATGTGGCTGAATAATAAAACAAATTAGCTGATAATCCCCTTAAAAACCAAATGCGTGAAATTTACATGGAATTTAATCCCATTAAAAATCATGTAATCCATGGGTTCTATCTATGCTGAAAAACCCATCACATTTTTATTAAAAACATGTTTTTGAGCATTACATAGTGTTTAATATTTAAACAACATGTAATCTGTCATGACATGTACTCAGATCATGAAATGATCCTAGATAACATTACAGATCATGAAATCACATTACACAACATGTAAATTTCTAGAAGACATAAAAAATATCATATTCTTACATGAAAACACAAGCCACACGAGACCTTCTTTGAACTAGGTGATAACCCCACTAATCCATTACATGTCTATACATAGAATCTATTAATTAAAAAAACATACATAACTAAGAATTAGTTCATTTTACTCAAAAAATGATCTGCATCCTCTAGATTACTAAGATATGCCCAATTAAAGAGGAAAACTAATAAAAGGAAGGTAATTATCTAAAATATAGTAGCGGGATGTTAAAAACTCAACACCATAAGACATTCTATCTCCATGAAGTCATGTGGAAGAATGGAGACTGATAAAGAGGTGAGTCCACCTCTCTTTTTTCAATGAATCATGCTCCAAAGTCTCACTAGAATATAATATATGTCTCCATAACACTCTAACCAATGAAATATGATTACTATACAAGGCTTTCACTTGAGAGTTAGTGATCTCTACTATCTTCTCCACAACAAGAAATATCTAGCTTTAACTCAATATCATCCCATATCAGAACATGAGAATGATCGGGAGGGTATTTCCTAAGATACACTATATTAGAAACATCATGAATTCCTATCAACTAATTAAGAAATTCTAAATTGTAAGAAGACTTCCCAAGATACTTAGTAACCTCAAACATTCCAACATATATCGATGCCAACTTTGCCCATTTTCCAAGAAAACGGTGGCCCGAATGAGGAGAAACTTTCAATAGAATCATGCCACCTATAGAAACCTCCAAAGGATTATGTCATTGATCAGAATAAGATTTTTTTAACTCTGAACTATTATAAGATGCATACATATATCAAAAATCCTCGTTGACATCTCTTGAACCAAACTCTGCACCACCAAATAAGTTTTTCCCGCCTCTAACCAACAAATAGGTGACCATCATGGGAAACCATACAAAGCCTTAAAAGGATCCATTCTGGTCAAAAACTGATTACTATTATTATAATAAAAATATCAACAAGTACTATATGAATATCCCAAGATCCATCAGAATATGAGACACATGTATAGAGCATATCCTCCAAGATCTGTATAGAATTCTCTATGTGACCATCTATCTTTGGATGGTAAGATGTACTCAACTTGATATGAGTCCCCATAGCCTCTTAGAGACTTCTATAAAACCTCAATATAATCCTAGGATCCCTGTATGAAATAATTATAAAAGGAACCCCATGTAACCTCATAATCTCTTTCACGTATAAATTACCTAGATCATTAACTTTAGCGGTGTCCATGATAAGAATGAAATGAGAAGACTTTGTAAATTGATCAATAACCACCTAGATAGTGACCCTTCTTTAGGGAGTCAATGGTAATCCAAAAAAAATCCACCCAAAGCTCATTCCATTTCAAAAACGGAATCATAAGATGCTAGAGAAAACCATAAGGTTTCAAATGATCTACCTTTAAATTTTGGAAGGTATAACAATGACACACATAATTAGCAATGCTAGGATTCATACATAGAAACCAGAATAACCGTCTCATGTCATAATACATCTTTATAGTTCCTAGATCAATAGAATATGAATAAATATATCAATCAAACAAAACCAAACTCATCATTGATGTTGGTATGATAAAATGTTCCCCAAAACTGGGAATTCCATCTAAAGAGAGAGACCACCCAGAAACAGTCTCCCCACCATAAAGGGTATCTAAAATTCCATTGAACTCATAATCATACTACTAAACCTTCATAATAGACTCAATGAGAGATGTTGATAATTGAAAATTATCCAGAATAATACCCGAAACATCCTCTCGAGCATCCATATGAAATTAAGTGAAAATCCCCCTAAGGTTTCACTCTTCCTTCGATTCATGAACAACCTGCAATAGAAATTTTCAATTTATAGAATCTGCAATGACATTCCCCTTCCTTGGGGTGTAGGCATTATCGAATTCAAAAGTTTGTAGGTATTCCACCCATCATCACTTTATGATATTCAAGTATTTCTGAGAAAAGATAAATCTCAAACAATCACGGTCAGAAAAGACTATTAAACTCTCCCCAAAAAATATAGTGCCACCAACATTTAAGTACATGAATAATTTCAATAGTATCTAAATCATGAGTGGGGTAATTCTCCTCATGTGATCAAATATAAACAGAGTAATAAGCTTCCATATGATCATCCTACATGATCAAACAACCCAAACCATCACCTAAAGCATCATAGAAAAACAAATACCACTTTCCAAGATCATGTAAGGTCAAAATAGGAGCTAATGTCAGAAGTCATTCCATCTTATCAAAATAAGACTGAAAGTTTACATCCCACATGAATTTCACCCCTTTACTAATAAGATCAGTTAAAGGTGATTCCTACTTTAAGAAATACTTGATGAGCCATTGATAATATCCACTAAGACCAAGGAAGCTTCAAATCTCAATGAAATTATATAGCTATTCCCATGATAAGATAACCTTTACCTTCTCAGGATAAACAAATAATACATGATTAGAAATCACATGCCCCAAGAAAATTACTTCTTGAATACCGAAGTTTCATTTTGATTTATTTACATACAAATATTTTAACTTTAGTATTTCTAGAACCAAACCTAGATAGTGATCATTATTGCACTTGGATCTCGAAAAAACCAAAGTATCATCCTCAAAAATTACCACAAAAGTGTTGAGATACTGATGAAATATTTGATTAATATAAGTAATAAAAACTACATGAGTGTTATTCAGACCAAACACCATAATAAGTTATTCATAATGGTTATAAGTGCTCTTAAAAGTAGTCTTTGTTATATCAAAATCCCGAACTCTATGATGATAATAACCTGACTGAAGATCAATCATCGAAACCCACTTTTCACCTTTTAACTAATAAAAAAAATCATCCATGCAAGGTAAAGAATACATGTTATTAACATTTACCCAGTTCAACATTTGAGTGTTTATGCACAATCAGAGTCAACTATATGCCTTCTTGGAAAAGGTGACTGGGGCTACACAATGAAAAACATGAGTGACAAAAAAGCCATTTACATCAAATCATTCAACTGAATCTTGATCTCTTTCAGTTATGATAGTGTCATAAGATAAGATGGTATTGAAACCAACTACATACCTAGAACCAGGTAAATAATTAACACTACCTTCCTCTATAGATAATTCCTAGAGAAATTTTATTAGAAAATATGAGGAAAATCCTATACAATAGTGTGAAGATGAAAAATAGAAGAACATTCATCGGTCTCAACTGCTACATAAAACAAAAAACTCTTGGGCTCTGGGTGGGATGGTCCTGAACATCCATACATTGGATCCCACTCTCCTTGAATTACCCTTGATATCCCATCAACCATAAGAAACAAGACACATGAACGATAAAATTTAAACTCATCATCATGAGAAACAAGCCAATCCATACCAATGACTATAACACCCATGGATGATAAAGGGTTAAATGAATAAATGATATGACTCATGTCAACAAGGTCCACCTTCCTTTTTGGGAACCTCCCTGATTAGAACTCTACAGTTAAGCATGTTTGGCTTGGAGTAGTGATCAGGATGGGTGACATTCTGGGAAGTTTTCCAGGGTGTGTGCGAGTGAGGACAAAGCACACTGAAAATGACTTGTGTTTCCCTATGGGGACAATCATTAGTCAGATGACCCATTTGTCTTGGAGTAGTGATCAGGATGGGTGACATTCTGGGAAGTTTTCCAGGGTGTGTGCGAGTGAGGACAAAGCACACTGAAAATGACTTGTGTTTCCCTATGGGGACAATAATTAGTCAGATGACCCATTTGGGTACGTGGGTAGGCCCCACGGTGGGGACCACATGTTTGAAGGGCAATTGG
The DNA here is from genome assembly GCA_963277665.1 of Viscum album. Classification (NCBI taxonomy): domain Eukaryota; kingdom Viridiplantae; phylum Streptophyta; class Magnoliopsida; order Santalales; family Viscaceae; genus Viscum; species Viscum album. The sequence continues at coordinate 64,714,752 of OY728127.1, read as the reverse complement.
TGGTACCTAGTAGGCTAGGACCCGATGACCATGTTAAGGCGGGGTGTCTGTGCTGTCACCGGGACCTAATTTTTACATTTGGTATTAGAGGTGGTATCCAGCCTTAAGTGTGGTGCACTGCCTAGGTTGAGATGTAGGGACCACAACGAGGACGTTGTGCTCTGGGGGGGGGGGGTGATTGTAACACCCCCGAATGATAAAGTGTCAAATGAATAAATGATATGACTCATGTCAACAAGGTGAACCTTTCTTTTCAGGAGCTTGCCTGCTTACAAATCCACAGTTAAGCGTTCCTGTCCTGGAGTAGTGATCAAGATGGGTGACCTTTTGGGAAGTTTCCCACAGTGTGTGTGAGTGAGGACAAATCACATTGGAAAGGACATGTGTCGTCCTGTGGGGACAATCATTAGTGAGATGATGCATTCAGGCACATGGGTGGGCCCCAGGGTGGGAACCAAGTGTCTGCGGGGAAACTGGTGGTACCTAGAGGGCCAGGAACCGACAACTATGTTAAGACAAGGTGTCTGTTCTGTCACCGGGACCCAATTGTTATATTTGGTATCATAGGTGGTACCCATCCTTGAGATGTAGGGAACACAATGAGGACGTTGTCCTCTAGGGGGTGGGGGTGATTGTAACACCCCCGAATGATAAAGTGTTAAATGACTAAATGATATGGTGGGGACCAAGTGTCTGTGGGGACATTCATTAGTTATATGATCCATTCAAGCCCATGGGTGGGCCCCAGGGTGGGGACCAAGTGTCTATGAGGCAACTGGTGGTACCTGGCGGGCCAGGACCAGACAACTATGTTAAGGCAGGGTGTCTATTCTGTCACCGGGACCTAGTTGTTATATTTGGTATCAGAGGTGGTACCCAGCCTTGAGATGTAGGGACCACAACGCGGACGTTGTGCTCTAGGGAGAGGGGGTGACTGTAACATCCCCGAATGATAAAGGGTTAAATGACTAAATGATTTGGAGGGGACCAAGTTTCTGTGGGGCAACTGGTGGTACCTGGCGGGCTAGGGCCCGACAACTAAGTTAAGGAGGGGTGTCTGTTTTGTCACCGGTACCCAGTTGTTATATTTGATATCAGAGGTGGTAGCCAGCCTTGAGATATAGAGACCACAATGAGGGCGTTGTGTTCTAGGGGGCAAGGGTGACTATAACACCCCCGAATGATAAAGGGTTAAATGACTAACTGATATGGTGGGGACCAAGTGTCTGCGGGGCAACTGGTGGTACCTGGAGGGCCAGATCCCAACAACTAAGTTAAGGAGGGGTGTCTGTTCTGTCACCGGGACCCACAGTTAAGCGTGCTTGGCATGGAGTAGTGATCAGGATGGGTGACCTTCTAGGAAGTTTTCCAGGGTGTGTGGGAGTGAGGAAAAAGCACACTGAAAAGGACATGTGTTGGCCTGTGGGGATAGTCATTAGTCAAATGATCCATTCAGGCACGTGGGTGGAACCCAGGGTAGGGACCAAGTGTCTGAGGGGAAATTGGTGGTACCTGGCGGGCCAGGACCCGACAACTATGTTAAGGCAAGGTGTCTATTATGTCATCAGGACCCAGTTGTTATATTTGGTATCAGAGGTGGTACGTAGACTTCAGATGTAGGGACCACAATGAGGACGTTGTACTCTAGGGGGCGGGGGTGACTGTAACACCCCCGAATGATGAAGGGTTAAATGAATAAATGATATGGTGTGGACCAAGTGTCTACGGGGAAACTGGTGGTACCTAGCAGGCCAGGGCTCGACAACTAAGTTAAGGCGGGGTGTCTATTCTGTCACTGGGACCCAATTGTTATATTTGGTATCAGAGGTGGTACCTAGAGATGTAAGGACCAAAACATGGACGTTGTGCTCTAGGGGGGGGGGTGATTGTAACACACCCAAATTATAAAGGGTTAAATGACTAAATGATATGACTAACGTCAACAAGGTGCACCTTCCTTTTTGAGAGCCTTCCTGATTAGAACTCCACAGTTAAGCATGCTTTTCTTGGAGTAGTGATCAGGATAGGTGACCTTCTGGGAAGTTTCCTAGGGTGTGTGTGAGTGAGGAAAAAGCACCCTGGAAAATACATGTGTTGGTCTATGGGGACAGTCATTAGTCAAATGATCCATTCAACCATGTGGGTGGGCCCTAGGGTGGGGACCAAGTGTTTGCGGGGCAACTGGTGGTACCTGGTGGGCTAGGACCTGACAACTATGTTAAGGCGGGGTGTCTGTTCTGTCACCGAGACCCAGTTGTAATATTAGGTATCAGAGGTGGTACCCAGCCTTGAGATGTAGGGCCCACAATGAGAACATTGTGCTCTAAGGGGGAGGGGGGTGATTGTAACACCCCCGAATGATAAAGGGTTAAATGACTAAATGATATGACTCATGTCAACAAGTTGCACCTTTCTTTTCAGGAGCCTGCCTGATTAGAACTCCACTGTTAAGCGTGCTTGGCTTGGAGTAGTGATCAGGATGGGTGACCTTCTGGGAAGTTTCCAGGGCGTGTGTGAGTGAGGAAAAAGAACTTTGGAATGGATATGCGTTGGGCTGTGGGGACAATCATTAGTCATATGATCCATTCAGGCATGTGGGTGGGCCCCAGGGCGGGGACCAAGTGTGTGCGAGGCAACTGGTGGGACCTGGCGGGCCAGGACTCAAGAACTATGTTAAGGTTGGGTTTATGTTCTGTCACCGGGAACCAGTTGTTATATTTGGTATCAGAGGTGGTACCGAGTCTTGAGATGTAGGGACCACAATGAGGACGTTGTGCTCTGGGGGGGGGGGGGGGGTTATTGTAACACCACCAAATGATAAAGGGTTAAATTACTAAATGATATGACTCATGTCAACAAGGTGCACCTTTCTTTTCGGGAGCCTGTCTGATTGAAACTCCACAATTATGGTGCTTGGATTGGAGTAGTGATCAAGATAGGTTACCTTCTGGAAAGTTTCCTAGGGTGTGTGTGAGTGAGGAAAAAGCACATTGGAAAGGATATGTGCTGGGATGTGGGGAAAATAATTAGTCATATGACCAATTCAGGCACGTGGGTGGGCCAGGACCTGATAACTAAATGATATGACTCATGTAAACAAGGTGTACCTTTCTTTTCAGGAGCCTTCCTGATTAGAGCTCTACAGTTAAGCGTTCTTGGCTTGGAGTAGTGATCAAGATGGGTGAATTTCTGGGAAGTTTCCCAGGGTGTGTGTGAGTGAGGACAAAGCACATTAGAAAGGATATGTGTTGGCCTGTGGGGATAGTCATTAGTCATATGACCCGTTCGGGCACGTGGGTGGGCCAGGACCCGACAACTAAGTTAATGTGGGGTGTCTGTTCTATCACCGGGACCCAGTTTTTTTATTTGGTATCAGAGGTGGTACCCAGCCTTGAGATGTAGGGACCATAACGAGGACGTTGTGGTCTCGGTTGGGGGGGTGTAACACCCCCAAATGATGAATGATAAAGGGTTAAATGACTAAATGATATGACTTATGTCATCAAGGTGCACCTTCCTTTTCTGGAGCCTGCCTGATTAGAATTCCATAGTTAAGCGTGCTTGGTATGGATTAGTGATCAGGATGGGTGACCTTCTAGGAATTTTCCCAGGGTGTATCTGATTGAGGACAAATTACATTGGAAGGGACCTGACAAATAAATGATATGACTCATGTCAACAAGGTGGACCTTTCATTTCGGGAGCATGCATGATTAGAACTCCACAGTTAAGCGTGTTTGGCTTGGAGTAGTGATCAGGATGAGCGACCTTCTGGGAAGTTTCCTAGGGTGTGTGTGAGTAAGGACAAAGCACATTGGAAAAGATATGTGTTGGCCTGTGGGGACAATCATTAGTCATATGACCTATTTGGGCATGTGGGTGGGCCAGGACTCGACATCTAAGTTAATGCGGGGTGTCTGTTATGTCACCAGGACCCAGTTGTTATATTTGGTATCATAGGTGGTACCCAACCTTGAGATATAGGGACTACAATGAGGACGTTGTGCTCTCGGGGGGGGGGGGGGGGTGATTGTGACACCCCTGAATGATGAATGATAAAGGGTTAGATGACTAAATGATATGACTCATGTTAACAAGGTGCACCTTTCTTTCTGGGAGCATGCCTGATTAGAACTCCACAGTTAAGCGTGCTTGTTTGGAGTAGTGATCAAGATGGGTGACCTTCTGGAAAGTTTTCCAGGGTGTGTGTGAGTGAGGAAAAAGCACATTGGAAAGAATATGTGTTGGCCTGTGGGTAAAATAATTAGTCATATGACCTGTTCGGGCACGTGGGTGGGCCAGGACTCGACAACTAAGTTAAGGCAGGGTGTCTGTTCTATCACCGGGACCCAATTGTTATATTTGGTATCAGAGGTGGTACCCAGCCTTGAGATGTAGGGACCACAACGAGGATGTTGTGCTCTTGGGGGGGGGGTGATTGTAACACCCCTGAATAATGAATGATAAAGGGTTAAATGAATAGATAATATGAATTATGTCAACAAGGTGCACCTTCTTTTTCAGGAGCCTGCCTGATTAGAACTCCACAATTAAGTGTGATTGGTCTGGACTAGTGATCAGGATGGGTGACCTTATGGAAAGTTTTCCAGGGTGTGTGTGAGTGAGGACAAATCACACTAGAAAGGACATGTATTGGAATGTGGGGACAGTCATTAGTCAAATGATCCATTCAGGAAAGTGGGTGGGCTAGGACCCGATAACTAAGTTAAGTCAGGGTGTCTGTTCTGTCACCGGGACCCAGTTGTTATATTTGGTATCAGAGGTGGTACCCAGCCTTGAGATGTAGGGACCACAACAAGGACATTGTGCTCTTGGGGGGGTGGGGGTTATTGTAACACCCCCGAATGATAAAGGGTTAAATGACTAAGTGATATTACTTATGTCAATAAGGTGCACCTTCATTTTCTAGATCCTGTCTGATTAGAACTCCATAGTTATGCGTGCTTGGCCTGGAGTAGTGATCAGGATGGGTGACCTTCTGGGATGTTTCCCAGGGTGTGTGTGAGTGAGGACAAAACACACTGGAAAGGACAAGTGTTGGCTTATGGGGACAGTCATTAGTCAAATGATCCATTCATGTGCATGGGTGGGACCTAGGGTGTGGACCAAGTGTCTACGGGGCAGCTGGTGGTACCTGATGGGCCAGGACCCAACAACTATGTTAAGGCTGGGTGTCTGTTCTATCACTGGGACCCAGTTGTTATATTTGGTATCAGTGGTGGTACCCATCCTTGAGATGTAGGGCCGACAATGAGGACCTTGTGCGCTAGGGGGGGGGGGGTGATTGTAACACCTCCGAATGATAAAGGGTTAAATGACTAAATGATAGGACTCATGTCAACAAGATGAACCTTTCTTTTCAAGAGCCTACCTGATTAGAAGTCCACAGTTAAGCATTCTTAGCTTGGAGTAGTGATCCAGATGGGTGATCTTCTGGGAAGTTTCCCAGGGTGTGTGTGAGTGATGACAAAGCACACTGTAAAGGATATGTGTTGGCTTGTGGGGACAATCATTAGTCATATGACCCATTCAGGCATGTGGGTGGGCCCCATGATGGGGACCACGTGTCTATGGGGAAAATGGTGGTACCTGGCAGGAAAAGTCCCAATGACCATGTTAAAGCGTGGTGTGTGTGCTTTCATTGGGGCCTAATTGTTACAATGATGACGACCATGTGTCTACGGGGCAACTGGTGGTAGCTGGCGGGCCAAGACCCGATGACCATGTTAAGGCGGGGTGTCTGTTCTGTCACCGGGACCCAGTTGTTATATTTGGTATCAGAGGTGGTACCCAGCCTTGAGATGTAGGGCCCACAATGAGGACGTTGTTCTCTAGGGGGGGGGGGTGATTGTAACACCCTCGAATGATAAAGGGTTAAATGACTAAATGATATTACTCATGTCAAGGAGGGGTGTCTGTTCTGTCACCAGGACCAAGTTGTTATATTTGGTATCAGAGGTGGTTCCCAGCCTTGAGATGTAGGGCCAATAATGAGGACGTTGTGCTCTAAGGGGGGGGGGGTGATTGCAACACCCCCAAATGATAAACGGTTAAATGACTAAATGATATGACTCATGTCAATAAGGTTCAACTTTCTTTTCGGGAGCCTGCCTGATTAGAAATCCATAGTTAAGCGTGCTTAGCTTGGTATAGTGATCAAGATGGGTGACCTTTTCAGAAGTTTCTTAGGGTGTGCATGAGTGAGGAAAAATAACACTGGAAAGGATATGTATTGGCCTGTGGGCATAGTCATTAGTCATATGACCCGTTCGAGCACGTGGGTGGGCCCCAGGGTGGAGACCACGTGTCTACGGGGCAACTGGTGGTACCTGGCAGGCCAAGACCTGATGACCATGTTAAGGCGGGGTGTCTGTGCTGTCATCGGGACCTAGTTGTTACAATGACGATGACCACGTGTCTACGAGGCAACTGGTGGTACCTGGCGGGCCAAGACCCAATGACCATGTTAAGCTGGTGTGTCTGTTCTATCACCGGGACCCGGTTGTTATATTTGGTATCCGAGGTGGTACCCAGCCTTGAGATGTACGGCCCACAATAAGGACTTTGTGCTCTAAGGGGGGGGGGTTGATTGTAACACCCCCTAATGATAAAGGGTTAAATGAATAAATTATATGACTCATGTCAAAAAGATGCTCCTTTCTTTTCAGGAGCCTGTCCGATTAGAACTCTATAGTTAAGCATGCTTGGATTGGAGTGGTGATCTGGATGGGTGAACTTCTGGGAAGTTTCCTAGGGTTTGTGTGAGTGAGGACAAAGCACACTGGAAAGGATATGTGTTGGCATGTGAGGATAGTCATTAGTCATTTGACTGGTGGTACCTGGCGGGCCGAGACCCGATGACCTTGTTAAGGCGGGGTGTCTGTGCTGTCATCGGGACCTAGTTGTTACAATGATGATGACCAAGTGTCTACGGGGTAAATGGTGGTACCTGGTGGGCCAAGACCCGATGACCATGTTAAGGCGGGGTGTCTGTTCTGTCACCGGGACCCAGTTGTTATATTTGGTATTAGAGGTGGTACCCAACCTTGATATGTAGGGTCCATAATGAGAATGTTGTGCTCTAGGGGAGGGTGTGATTGTAACACCCCCGAATGATAAAGGGTTAGATGACTAAATGATATGACTCATGTCAACAAGTTGCACCTTTCTTTTCTGGAGCCTGCCTGATTAGAACTCCACAATTAAGCGTTCTTGGCTCAGAGTAGTGATCAGGATGGGTGACCTTTTGGGAAGTTTTCCAGGGTGTGTGTGAGTGAGGACAAAGCACGCTAGAAAGGATATGTTTTGTCATGTGGGGACGGTCATTAGTCATATGACTCGTTTGGGCACATGGGTGGGCCCCAGGGTGGGTACCACGTGTCTACGGGGCAACTGGTGGTACCTGCCAGGCCAAGACCCGATGACCATGTTAAGGCGGGGTGTCTGTGCTGTCTACGAGGGTGATTGTAACACCCCCAAATGATAAAGGGTTAAATGAATAAATGATATGACTCATGTCAACAAGGTGTACCTTTATTTTCGGGAGCCTTTCGGATTATAATTCCACAGTTAAGCGTGCTTGGCTTGGAGTAGTGATCATGATGGGTGACCTTCTAGGAAGTTTCCCTGGGTGTGTGTGAGTGAGGACAAAGCACAGTAAAAAGGATATGTTTTGGCATGTGGGGAATGTCATTAGTCATATGACCTGTTCAGGCATGTGGGTGGGCCCCAGGGTGGAGACCACATGTCTACGGGGCAACTGGTACTTGGAGGGCCAAGACCTGATGACCATGTTAAGGCAGGGTGCCTGTGCTATTATTGGGACCTAGTTGTTACAATGACAATGTCAAACGAATTTAGATTTAGAAGAAGAAAATCTGAGACTAACTCTGTATTATCTATCAATAGCGTATAAGGACACTGAAACCTGTATTCTTTCCTCTTTCTAAGAGTTGTAGAGAAATCCATATCAAAGTACATAAGATTCATTGAAATTTTAAAAATATATATTTTTTACAAATATAAATTAGTAGGAAGAACCTGTATCAAATTAAGAAAAAACTATGGAAGATGTGTTAAATATGGTACCTCTCACTATCATTGGACCTGCATCTACCTCAACCTGAAACTCATCTACTACTTGAAGGTTCTTCACTAATGTGTCATGTAGATGTATCACTTTATTCCATGAAGCATCTGAGTATTCCTTAGTAGCCTTTGGATCCAACAACCCTTGACCATATCGAGGTATATATATAGCCTGAAAAAATGCTATAAATGACTATAACATCCACAATTTTGGAACATATTTTCCTTTGAAGGGAAAGAGAAACGTGTGTTTCTGACCATGCCACACTGATAGAAAGCTAGAGGCACACCATTAGATACAAGTGGAGGTTCCAAAGAGTCCTACTTCAAATAACCACATCCACCACCCCTATGATGATATTTCCACTTCCTCTTTCTCCCTGACACACCAATGGAGCTACCACTTAGTGGAAGAAATGGTGAAGAATATCCAATCTCTCTTGTCATATTCATTTATACCATCGAAATCCCATCCACTATCTCTATATAGTTTAAATGATTTAGCCTTAATAATTGTGATTATATATTTAGTCCAAACCCTATAGGTACTTTTCAATTTTAAACTGGTCATTCTTTACCACCTCTAGTGCAAAAGGAACCAGTTCTACAAACTGATTAGTGCATGCTGACACCAAATGATCTCCCTAATGGAAGGAGAGTAAATCCATAGAATTCACCATCATCAGTGACTCTATAAAAAACTTCTGGAAGAGGAGAGTCTTGAAACCCTGCCGGTCCAAGCCCATGTTTCTATCCTCCTATACCATAGAATCCATACTTCACTTACTCAGACCCTCAAGTCAGAACACTTCACACTTCACCTTGATACACTTAAGTGTATCTATAAAGTTTAATATTTGATCAATCTTGTCAATCCAATCCTCCACCTATTGAGGTTCATTCATACCTTTAAATGATGGAGGATTTTAATGAAATAAATCCCATAATAAATCCCTATCTTCGACATCTCCCAGATGTAACTCAACAAATAAGTTCTAAACTTTCAGTACATTTTGATCTATAAAACAAACTTCCCACACAATTTCCTCAATAAAATTCTTATCCATAGGAATATTTTCTTGAGGATAATCAGCTACAACCTACTAAGAAACTCATGAAACATACCTTGCATGCATACTAATGCACACCAAAATAGAATAAATGATAAAAAAATATAAAAATATAAATTCAGACTAGAAAAAATATAAGAAGAAACTAATATTAAAATCAATAAATAAAAAAAAGAGAGACACAAATCCCAAAAACCCATGGTAAATTGGGTCTATCCTAGAAAGAGTTAGTCTGACACTCACCAAAAACTACATCTCAAGTCTCGAAAATCCTATCTCTATTATATCAAATATCCCAAAACAATGAATATTGGGGATAGACCACCTTTGATAGAAAACTATGAAAAAACCAACCCAAATACCCTATCAATCCAGTACTTGACTTGAGTCATCCACATACCTGAAGGGAATTATCGATCCCCACAGGCTGAAGTCTGGCATCCGAGAAACAAATAAAAATAGAGGGAATGATTTAGCCGTAAATAAAGCATAAAATATGATATATATATATATAAAGTTACATTGGAAGAAAACATGAATATATATGTCATAATAGAGAGAGAACGATGGAAGTGATTCAACTGAAATGATAAAAAAAATCTCTAAGGGATAAGACCTATAATAAAGGAAGAAAAATCATAGTAGCTACTCCAATAGTCTACCTGAAATATAATAGGAAAACTCCCACCCTCTCACCATCCAGAAACCCAACCCTGGTGACAGAAAACCCCATCGCTTCACTAAGGGGCCTTGTCTTTCCCATCATCAAAAGATATAACTAGGTCTACACACCGTTGAAGGGGAACATATGTTGTGAGCTAATAGGCTCAGTAGGATCTCACCCAGGTGTCCCATATCAAGTCTCTAAACAATAACACAACAATTATCCACTTCATATAAAATAAGGAATGATATAAAGTTTAGTGGTTTTCATCTCAAAAACATGGAAAAAAAATTTAATTTCCAATTTTTCGACATTTACAAATAAAAAAGGTAAATTAGTTTAAAATAATTTCATATACATATATTAAAGTAGATATATCGAATAGAACCAAAGCATGTATCACATAGCATATGAAAACCATTGTAGTACACTCAAAATAATACAATCCAAAATATTGGATAAAATCATGCCCATGATCACACTAGGTCATGATAGCTAGGACACTCATACCAAAACATAGACAATTTTGCATGCATCAAGCCTTTAGATATATGAATTGATTATACAGAGCAATTGAAAACCCTAGAAAGTGACCCCCTAATAGTTCTAATAATTTACTAGAATAAAAATCCTAGAGATCATAGGAACACCCCATGAATGACCCCCCCGACAGTGAATGAGGCCTATTACTACACCTTCTAACCAAGTACTCAAGGACTTCCATGTTCTCTATTGTACAAACCATTTCATCAATCTATTTCATTATATCATGATTTGAAATCCATTTCATAAATCTATTTCATAAAACCATTTCATAATGCATTGAAAAACCCTTTCCATTTATCAAAATTAGGTTAAAACCATATTTTATTAAATACCCATTTCTAAAGACACAAATAAAATCATTTAGTTATTCTATTTAATTTATTAAAACAATTTATCCAAAACAAAGCTATGAATATCACCAAAATAGGCTAGATATAAAACCAACAACCTCAAATCTCAGGTGACACGTGCTCAAAATGGGATCCATCACATAAAAGGGCCTGAAAATGAAAACATTGGACCTAGAATGAATCTACACCTCTTATAATTAACTCAATTTAACAAAAGGGTTGGAATTGATGAAGGATCAAAACATAAATCAAGAATGCACACCCGTTTCATCAAAACCAACAAAGGATCTGTCCTTGGAACAAGATCACAAAACATATCTATAAAAGAATCAAATTAATTCATACAATAGATCGACATATAAGATAAATCAATGAAATGGTGCTACATCGATGAAGGGTAATGAAGAACTAGAAAAGATTACCCACCCAGAGAAATTCTCTGCAACCACAACAATGATCAATCACTAAATGAAATAATCTGGAAAGGGTGGAGGTATCCACAATCTATAGAGAGTTAATCTAGGTCGAGAGAAAGGAAGGTTGTTGCTGAATAAAAAAAATCAGCTGAGCGGTCCCATAAAAACCAAACTCATCAAATTTACATGGAATGCAATCCCATTTCATGTCGTGCAATCCACAGGTTCCATATACGATTAAAAAAGTATTTCAATTTTATTAAAAACCATATTTTTAACATTAGATTTCTTGTAATGTTTACACAATGTGTAATATTTCATGTTGTGAACTAAATTCATGACATGATCCTGGATTAAATTATACATCTTGAAATCCCATTACACATCATGTAAATTTCAAAAAATAGCAAAAATAGAAGATTCTTAAAAGAAAAACCAAACAACCTTGAGTGTTCTCTAAACTCTAGGAGAACCCTACTATGGAATTAAACATTTATATATAGACTAATTAATTTAAACAAACAAACATACCTCAAAATTATTTCATTTTCCTTGAAAAATGTTCTCCATCCTCGAGAGTCCCAAGATGCACCCAATTTAAGAGGAAAGAAAATAAAGTGATGGGAGTTACGTGAAAGACTGTATGAGGATGTTACAATATCTAATGGGTATTATCACATTATAATAGAAGGTGGGTGATTTTTTAGTTTTTTAAATTATTTATGATGATTTTTATTATATATTTGAGTTATTATTTGATTATATAGTTATTTCACAGGGATTAGGTTTTGTTTTCTTTAAAAAAAATTCCTATTACTCTAATGAGTTTCAGGTTTTTAATTTTACATTCACTATTCAATGATGTTTATTAAAGTACTTATATTGGGAATAAAATTTTATAATTATTGATTAATTTAATATGATATAAAAGTTTCTTTCAATATACAAAATATTTTACATTTATTTTCAAAATTGATTCAAAATTATGGGTTTTTAAAATCTAAAATAAAAAATTCTATTTTATTCCCAAAAATTTTCTTGTAATGAAAAATTATTTTGGGTTGGTTTTGAAAAGAAATTTTAAAATTTTATTATTTGATTAAAAAAATTCCAAGTTGGAACTTTGTGAACAAAGTTTTTATATAAAATAAAATTCACCGTTTTTTAAATACCTGTATAAAAATATTTTTTGTGAGCCTGTGATTCGATATGATTACTGATGGTCTTATTAATGTCGGTCTTTAAATTAGATGGTGTAAGAAAGTGGGATGACGTGGAATTAATGGGAGGTGATTATGGTGGTTTCTATATAATTTTTTTCCATAATTCATATCACTATCATCTTGAGGATCCTAAGAGTCTTGGTAAGAGAGTGAGAGAATATTTTTATGAAATTTATATTCATGCACGGAATAGAATCCCCCAAGTAATGTGAAATGATCATTAATATTTGATTTCCATCAGTGATATTGGTTATAAAATGATGGATGTTTATTATATAGGAATATAATTTATTAGGTCAATAGATATTTTCACCATAATTTATCCCAGATTGTCTCATGGTATGTTTAGGAATTTCCCATTATAATATATATTTTACCAATTTTATTTTTATATTTCATAATTAATAATTTTTGTTTCAAATTGATTAAAATTACTCTATTATATAATATTATTCTTTATCAACAATATTTTATCACTCGGTTTTATTATTATGATTGTGAATTTTATCATTTTAGTCCTTTTTATATTACTATTATGATATTCAACTTATTATTATTATCAAATTCTATTCCTTATTGTTTGATCTTATTTTTATAGTTTATCCTTATTTTAGTTATTTCTGAGTTATTTATTTGGTATTTTATTGAAATAGAAAATAAATTAGGGTTTTAAAATTCATTTTTCTTAAATGATCATTTGATTTATGTTTTATTATTTCTGAAGGTGTGTTTTGGTATTTTGAAATCTTCTTAAGAATTTGTGTGTGACTATTTTCCCTAGTATGATAAAATCTATATTTTTATATAGTGTAATTAAAAATATGGATTATGGTCAATTTTTTTAAAGTAATGCATAAAATCATTGGAGAAATCCTATAGGGATATTTATGCTTATACCCTACTTATAACACTTGGTTTCAATAGATCGAGTGAGTTTTATAGGTCCAAGTTCTATAATTGGGAGATCTTTCCCATGGACTACATATTTCAGGATCACTCATGTAGATTTCCTATTAGGACATTGAATTGTGAAAATGAGGTCACATAGAGGTCAATATTTAGAAATATTGTATTCTATATTTAATTTATACTGTTTATGTATCATCCATATCATCCATTGTTGTTTTATAAATTTTCCCCACAAATATAATTTTAGAGCACTATAATTATTTTTTGTTATGTATTTTTTGATTTTTTTCAACATTGAAAATTATTATTTGTTTTGAATCGAAATACAAGATATAATTACATAATTATATAATTATAATGGAATTCTATTACATGGTTAATATTATTTACTCATTTAAAATTATTCCCATTTAGTATGTTTTTATGTCATGACACTAGTTTCCATCCCATGGGTATTAGGAATGGACTTTTAGACTTTCCATGGTCCATATTTACTACCCATTTAAGATATGACATAGGTTAGTTAATGAAAATTATGAATCTTACTTGCCTTATCCAGTTCAATTAAAAGTCAAGTAACATCAATAGTTCATACCATGATAGTACCATGACCTCTATGTATCTCCTCTAAGATATAGATTAGAACATATTTCATGGGAGATGATTAAAACATCATTTCTCTAAAAAACTAGGCCGTGTGTATCAAAACATGCCAATCAGAACCTGAGGATCTAGGGAGGAATCTTATAAATAATTTATACTTCTACTTAATGCATTTATACCATAGGAGGCACCAAAAAACATTGAAAATATACATACGATATCTATGAATTTGGTGCTACAATATCTCTGAGGGATTTTAATGGATGAATCTAAATATAGGGACTTTCTATATCCCATGTAAAATATATAGGATGTATCTGAATGAAGGGATACACATACTCCATCATGAAAGGTATAATATGGATGACAATTGTGGGATGTTCTATCTCCGTAGAGAAATAAATACTCCTCCCTCAAAAAATGTATAACCTGGATGTCAATCATGGGATATTCTACCTCCCTTGATAAATAAATACACACTAGTTTTAAATATTATTTATTAAACACCCTTATAATATAAAAAACCATAAAGAAAATAACTATCAACACATGGAATTTTCCAATCTATATCTAACCCTCAACTATACACTGAATCATCACTAGTGTCTCACAATATAAAATACATTACCCATTACTTGTCTATTTAGAATCACAAGCTATATATCTCATTATAAATTCATTAAATTACCTATTGAAGTGCCAATGTATAACTACTATTTCTCTTTGGTTATCTTTTATTTTATTACCTTGACTGTAAATTATAACCTGATATTCTTATACCTTTACTCATCATTCAAGCAAAGTGGGGAAATCAACTAACACCTACTAACCATGATAGTTCATCACACAATGCTTATTAAGACTAGAATAATTTTTCATACAATACCTATGAATAATTATTAGGTGACACTCAAGACCTTATACCTATTTTCCTTTCCAATAATACTTCTATTCCATAATGTGAAACTCTCTCAAGGTATTGAATTGACAGTATCTTCCTTGTAGATAAATATTCTAAGTCAGATTACATAAAATTCATCCCCCGGAATTGTCTCCTTAATCCCTATACATCTTGAATAATCACTTTACTATTTAATATGAGTTGCACTCGATAATGAAATTTGATGTGATTTCTAAGTAACATTGAACTTATCATCATATCTATAGAACCACAAATGAAAATGAAAACAATCTTTCATGTTGTCTACGAGTAGAGAATTCCTATACTCAATATTTTAAAATATTTTCCTTAGTACCTCTTGGTGCCCTCACCTAAAGACACTGGTTTGGAGACTATAACCTATAACATACCTAATCATTATAAGGTGAAACAACCATTTTTTTTATACCAATTCCCTTATTTATAAAACAAGAATATTATTACAATCCTAATAGTTTCCACCCATTATTGAACTTTTATGATACATTTTGATTACTACTCATGTCAACATGACTTTAGTACCCATGTTTACATATATTATTCCACACAAACCCCATAAAAATAATTATTTTTAATAAATTATTAAATAACTATTACATTTTAATTAGTTAATTCATTGATTCATGTTCATTCATCCATATCTAAGTTATATTAATCATCTATAAGAACATGGTCACCTATATTATCCCAATATGATCAAATAAATAATAATACAAAATTATAATTATTTCAACAAATAATTGATTTTTGATTTTACTATGAAACTCACTAAATAATAATAACTCACTAAAACACCAATCAATGAAACACCAATGCTCAATTATAGGTTTCTAGAAATCCCATGAGTAAAATGTTAATGCTCTTCAACATAATATGTACTTAATATAAAAAAATTTATATTGTTCATAAGAAATATCCCCAAGAGAATTACATTTCTAAAAATAGTGAGATATTGATATATTATATCCTCTAGAAGCATCCACATAAAAATAAATTCAATATCCCCATCGGTTGTGAAGGATTTATCATTAGCCTAGTGAAATAAAACATGAAATATGAATCCCGTAAGATCCAATATCTGAAATTAAATGTGGAGAGGATGACAATATGAGGAAATAGAGGAATGTACATACAACCAATATATCACTACCTCCCAAACCCCCATGGATCAGGGGTCTATAATGTATGTGTATAATGGTGAAATTGAATAGCACTTTAGCACGTTTTATCCTCTTATACATGAAGAAACTGAGAGGAGGTCCATTTATCATCCAGAATAAATCACTCAATATAATAATGAGAACCAATTTAATGTGAAAAAATTATGAATTTAAAACATGGTAGATAGACTAAAATTTAATTCTTATAAAATGTTAATGATATTTTATTTAATTTCAAGACCTATAATTTATGTTCACTTTCTATCAATAATCAAGAATAAACATAACCTTCTATTTTTTATGGTTTTTAGAATTAAATTATTCTATTTTATTATAAAAAAATACGTAAATAGTTTCAAGAAAACTCCTAGTTAATTTTACCCTATATCCCCTTTTTAATCCCCTAGGATGTGAGGATAGTCAATTTCTAGGTTTTACACATTTTTACATATTTCTCTAAATGTAAAATGTTTAAATTATTTATACAAATTTAAAAAAAATGAGGCCAACCAAAATTCCATTCCAATGTTCACTTTGACCATTACTTTATATAATTTTTATTTTATAAACTCATACTATTTTTAAAGGCTCATTGATATTTTCTTGTAATTTCAGATACTCAACTTTTCAACCCTATAGTCATCAAAATAGATGAACCTAGTACATAATGTTTTGTTTATGAAGAAGTTAGTGATTCATAACATATATTTAAGAAAAATATTAACAAAAAATTAGATATAATTATTTAAAGAACCCTAGAACAATAACTAATAATGAATATTCTTATTAAACACCCATAAATATGTTTAAAATGGTGAAACCATCCACAAAATTTAAATTCAAAATGTTTCTTAAGAGAATAAAAAAAGTATTTTTTCATGTAGCATCCAAAAAAACACAAAACAATACCATAAAATAAGAAAATATGATCACATATTTCAAAGAAATTAAACTTACTCATCTTGAAATATAATATTTTTTTATCAATTTGTTTAGAAAAAAACTATTAGAGGAAATTTGATTGGTTTTATTTAAAAAGGATAAATGTGTATATTTTTAAATCCACTCAAAAGTAAAAAAATAAACTAAAAATAGAACCCAAAATTGATTTCAATATTTTTTTATAAGGGTGAGGATGGATTTTATATGTAATTTTTAAAAATAATTACACATAACTATTGATAAAATCCATGAAAAAGTTGTGAAAGTAAGAATAAATTATACGTACATGGATTAAACAATATATGAATGGAATATTTAGAAATGAAATCACATTCATTCATTTTGAGTATATTTTTAGGTTTTTAATTTTAGATAATTTGTTCATAACACTTTCATAATAACCCCATACATTAAATTTTGGATACTTCCTCTTAGTATTCATTTTCCCCACAATAAAAAACTTATAAAATAAGACATGTTTTCATTCATGGAAAATCATTTTTAGTTTCTACTTAAATTCTTTATTATTCTTATTCATCCTTATAACTAATAAAAAACATTTTAAAATGTGATATAATCATAAAAATGTTATTAAGGGGAATAAAATAAGAATAAAAATACCTTTTATTTATTTTTATAAGCATGTGACCATACAAGATTGTTTTCTTTTTTCATAGTAATATTTTATCTTAATTAATCATTTAGTTTCTCATGAAATAAACTTTATAGGAAAATTTTTCTCATAAGATAATTTATGATAAAACATTACAAAAATAATATTTATTAAGTTTTCATAGAAATCACAATAATACATAAATGAAATTCTTCAAAAAAATACTTATTTACCCTAAAAGGGAATAATTGCTCCATTAAAACAATAGATCATTAGTTTAATTTTTGCAAAAAAAATTATTTCTAGGAAGGATAATTACTAAGCAAAGAAAATTAACATAGGTTCCTAGGTACATGATCTTCATATAACCCTTAAAATAACTCTTAAAATAACCCTTACAAGTGGAATAACTGATAAAATAAACTTTAATATAATTCTCTAATGAATATAATCATTACATAATGAATTGGAGTGATATAATGGGTTCAACCATTCATAATAAAATTAAAATAACCTAAATATGTATAAATAATAAAAAATATTTCATTTAAACCATAAAACTAATAAAAAATACTTTTAACCCATAATTAAAACATTTTTGGGTACTAATGTTTCTATTCCCATTAAAATAAATGTATCCAAATTAAAATTTCAAGAAAAAAGGTAAATATAATTTTTAATTAATAAAAATATATAATCGTATAAAGTAATAAAAATATAAAAAACCATTGTGGCCCTAAAAAAATCCATCGTTTCTATATATGTTAAAGTAAAACATTACTTTTATTGTTTTTTTAAGATAGTCAACTCATTATGTATAAAATAATTAAAATGATTACTCTATAAACCCTTTGAAATAAAGTTCAAAGAGAAATAACATTTCAATACTAATATATTACAGTCCATATAAATACATATAAAAATGATTTCAGAGAATATGGACATGGATGAGAAATATTTATAAAATAAATGATTAAAATATTTAAAATGATGTTTTTGTTGTGAAATGTCCCTTACATTGAGTCTGACACATAATATTTTCATTATCATCCTAAATAAGAAATATATTTTAATTATTTAATTACATAAGAAAAATTCTCATCTTTATTATTAATTTTATTTTATTTATTACCATGTTATATTTAATTGTATAGTCAATTAAATTCACATGAGACATTTGGATGATTTTTAACCAACAAGTCCAAAATGACGTTGGTAGGTTGTCTATTGTCTAAAGAGACTTTATTTTAGAACATATAGAATATTAATAATTAAATAATTATCTTTTATATATATCAATTATAGTTTTATAGCTATCCATGAATGGTGGTCACAAGAAATAAACTACATTACAGTCATGGAGACTCTAGGTCTGACGTACACATCAGTAACACTTCTAATTTCCAACGAACAAGATGGGAATATGGTAAGTACTATAATATCCTTATTCAAAGATTATTATATAATGAATATTATAATATTTAATTAAATACATTTATATATATCTTGTTTTTGTTGTTATTGGAAAAAATGAATCACATCGCTTCATAGAGGTGGTAATTCACACAAAGGGATTAACAATGTAATCATTTATCAATGGATGGAAATGTAAGAAAATATATGATATATTATCCTTAAAATTCATAATTATTTCATGAATATCATATATATTCATTAAAACCATCATGATAATGAACCCTGAGTGGCTTTAATGGAAAACAAATTACATCAGTTCATGAGTTGGTAGTTTTCCGTACTCATGAATGACGGGTTTGTTTCCCATTAGATGGAAGAGGATATGGGAATATATTATTACATGAACAAAAAAAATATCTGTATAAAAAGGTACAAGTTTCATTATTTTTTATGTTTGAAAAATACTTTAGGGAGGAATAATAATACATAAAACTAAAACTTTCGATTAAAATATATACCTCTTCTTCAGACAACTTCATTTCCATTACACCTTAGTCCATTATAGGATGGTATTCAACCAAAAATAATACATTTAGAATTTGGGTAGGGTTGAATATAAGGGATTTTTTTAGGGATTATCTTATCTAAAATTCTCTTGATGTACATAAAGGAGATGAGAGGGGGCTCTCTTTTATAAATAAGGGGTAGGTAAACTTTTGGAATTACAAAATTTATTAAATTAATATAAATTAGTTTCCAAAAAAATTGCCTCCAAATTTATATAATTCATTAAAATGATGTGGAAGAGTCTAATTATTCACATTCAGATAAAATTGGAATTTTTTGGAGAGGTTTTCACCATCATCTCTTTATATTAACCCTAGTTAAACTTTTTCAAAATTATTGCGATATCAATGTTTTTCACTATTAAGTTGTCAAGAAAGTTAATATAAAAGGGAAATTTTACCATAAATGGAACATTAATTATATTTTTAACCATATATAATAAATTCAAATTATTACATTTTTATTAATTTAATATCATTTAATTAAAAATGCTTTATTATAAAATATCATTAACGTCATTTTTTGGAATTCATGAAATATTATAATATAATAAGTGACTAACACATTTTAAATGGATATAAAATTAAATTTATTTGAAAATAAATAGGATATGGTCATAATATAATTACCCAATAAAATTTTTGTATGTTTTGATTTGATTTTAAACTTTACCTCTTGGTTTAACCACTTGATTAAGAAATTTTAACCTTAAAGGTGGTAATGAATTTTTTAATATTTAAGGGTTATAACTTTACATTTAAGTTTGAAATTAGATAATAATTGGATAGGGGATGATATTTTAGTTCATTTATAATTATAATAATTACCATTCATAATTTTTATGACTATTAAAAATTTAAGAACATATTATTTAACATAAAATACCATTAATATCATTTTTAAACTATTCATTTAATTTGACATTAAAGTCATCAAGATGGTAATTAAATTGTAATATAAACCATTAAAATATCCCTAATATGTTATATTAATCTATAAAATTCTATTATAACTTTCACAAACACAAAAATATATTACTTTTAGATTATTTGATATCATCTACTTGATTTTTTTACTGCATGCACAAGAAAAGTGTCGGCATTGCGCAAGCATTTAAGGTAATTATCTAAAGAACAAAAAATTTAAAATAAAAAAATTAAAAAAATTAATTCATATTTATAATAATCATTTATAATCTAATATAAGTTTTTTATCCATTTCAAAATATATTTAAATTATTAAAAGCAGCAGAGTGACACCGTTGACTTTCTCTATTAATTAAAATATTATAAAGGTCAAAAATCAAATATAATTAGAAATAATAGGACATATTTGTGAATTTTTGATTATTATGGATGAAATTAAATCATAAAACGAAGTTAAGGAATGTTTTTGTGTCGTTTTTAGTCCTTTTAATATTATTGTTTATCTTAACTAACTGAATTCACCTTTACCATAACAAAACAAATTTACTATGCTTACTATTCATATTGATGAAATAAATAAGTTTAACTTGTTACTTACTATTAATTATGATGAATTAAAATATTCAATCCATTATTATTATTTGATTCAAATAAGTGATAAATTTTAATTTAATATTAAACCTTCAAAAAGAGATAAAAAGTGATTTCCCAGGAAAATGAATTTTTAAGCATAAATTTATTTTTATACCAAATTGTAGTATGATGTTGATTTGGATAAAATTTATTGTATTATGTTTAATAAAAATAAACTAATGAAATTTTAAAAATTATCAAAAATAGTATGTGACTTTATTATTACTTGATATGAAAAGATGGTTTTTAAAAAAAAATGTATTTTTTATCATTCACTGAAAATAAAACTTTTCAAAAAATTATATAAAATTAATTTAAAAATAATATGGACATAATTAATTTAAATATGATATCCTTTTTATAAAATATAAGCCTAAATTTTCAAGAAAATAAATATTATATTCACCTAAAAAAGAAATAACAACCATTTTTGAAGAAAATATATTTTTGAAGCATAAAATGGATTTAATGAAACTTGTGGGATTATTTACCATAAATTAGTAAATAAATTTATATTGAGTATGATATTTAAATATTTTCTATTTTTCAGTTAATCTTATTCATTCTCTTTAATTTGATGTCTATGTTTTCACTATAACATTTAAAAATTATTTTTTTAAATTTTGTTAAAGCACTATATTGTGTGTTGTATATGATATAAAAAATATTTTTTTAAATATAAGGATATTACATATATAGTAGCAATTCATAGAAACTTTGATAATATTCATACTTGTTTTTATTTCAATTCCTCAATCTTTTTCAATAATTTTAAGGAAAAGGAATGTATAGTCAAATGAACAACTTCTGAACATTCAATTTCAGAGAAGAAACATAACAACTAGTAGTAAACATCGACCAAAATTAGTATTTTTTTTATATTTAAAAAATTATCAGAAATTAATTTTAAAATAAATGAAGTAATTAATATCCATAACTATTAGAACTCATTTAAAGTATAATAAATGTATAAAACATTAGAAAATATAGTCACATGATGGGGATTAGAATTTTTGGTAATTCCTTGGGTTGTAACACATAACTATTTTAATTTATTTGTAGTTTGATACTTCTACGAAGCTCTAATAATTGATAATAATAAGTAAAAAGAGTTTAAAGTACAATTAATATAATATATATATGTTATATAACAAAATACCAAAGATATATTTCATTATTATAATGGTAGACCTTGATATAATGTGTAAGATCCATTTATGACCCATTATTTATATGAGGATTGATGAAAAGTAATTATTTACTATTCATAGTGAAAAAAACATACCCGAATCGTGTTTGAGTTAGAGAAAATGAAAAAATAAAAAAAATAAAAGAAATAATTAATTAAATCCCATGTAATAATTTCTTTATATTTAGTAGTTCGACCATATTTTTTCAATTTCCATATGAGTATATAATATACAAATAATTGTGAAACCCCTTAATATCATGATTTATATATTATCCATTGACCAATAATGACCTTTTATCTTCTTATACAATCTCAAATGCACAATTATCCAACACTTCATTTTTGGTAAATCGAATGAACTATTTGGTTTGTAATTATCACATAGAAATATTTAATATTGTGTAAAACAAATATCCCCAAGATTTAGGATCTATATGATGTAACATGTGGTCATGAAGAGACATTGGTCACTCCTCATAAATCTATTGATATTAATTATATTCTTTCACAATTTCTTCCAATTCATTCTTCTCAACTGAACTCTTCTCCCTATCTATTTTATTGTCAAAAGTCAAGGATATCACTACCATATGTGAATTTTATTTGAGTTCAACTATCATGTCACATGATATTACATAATTAAGCCTAAAATAGGACACACAAACTTCTCTAAAATTTATTTCAATTATCTATTAGACGTTTCATCTTTCATTCTTGTTTTTGTGTGGTTGGTGATAATTATTTTATCGGGACATATAATATTTTTAAAACCCATTTTGAGGTTTATATACTTGAAATAAGAAACATTTTTAGGGATTGAAGGCTGTGGTAACCTAAGAAATTATTAATTGAACTCCTTGTTTAACTTCACTCAACTTATGGTTCAATTATTATTTATTACCACTACCTAAATCTATGTTGTTACATAATCAACTACCCCTGTAATGTGGTCATTA
Organism: Viscum album; assembly: GCA_963277665.1. Lineage (NCBI taxonomy): Eukaryota > Viridiplantae > Streptophyta > Magnoliopsida > Santalales > Viscaceae > Viscum > Viscum album. Next base: position 64,691,517 of record OY728127.1, on the reverse strand, counting down.
TCATGTTAAAGAGGGAATAATATCCTGAAACATAAACCCCATATTTCTAATATATCAACATCAATAATTAAATTTTATGTTTTCCCCTACCACTTTCGATAATTTTTAAACCTTCGAATCATTTCATTTCTAGCAACAAAGCTCATACAGCCCATGGACAATGTGGAAAAAATGAATCAATATTTAATTACTCTATATTATATACTTTTTCTCCTATGATTTGATCACATAGGTGAGGACTAACAACATTCAAGTATTTGAATAATTTTTTCTTCCAAAACACAATTTCTCAAAATTTTATCACCGCACCTACTAAGAAAAAAAGGATCCCGTCAAATACTGGGTTTATCCTTTAAATGAAATTTAATCATTTGGTTGTGAAAAAGGCCACATGATATCACCCTATGAATAAAAAATTTCTTTATTTTGGTGAGCCTAAGTGATATTTGGAAGAGAAATAAATCAATTATTTCATTTATAAGTGCACAATTTATCTCACACATATTATTATTTTGAAAGTTGGTTGGCCTATAAAAATGGTTAGAGATCATGTATTCACTCCCGTTTATAATATATATCCATGTAAAATACAATAAGAAAAAGGATTTATTCAATAACACATGGATTAGATTCTATTATATCCAATTGTTTCTTCATATGAAAATATTAATTTAATAAAATAAAATTAGACCTAAAGATGTACAACTATATTTTTTAAAGGAAAATATCACACAAAAATGTTTTTATTAGTTTTGGTGTAATTATTTTGATCCTTATAAAGAAATTGACTTGTATATTATACCAAATTAATTTAATTCTCTTTTATTTTTCCTAGTAAAACTCAAATTTTAGCCTTAGTATCATCACAAAATAGCTCAACTGGTAGTGATCAATCTAGATCAGTAATGACTGGTGAAGTGGTCACATTCTTCTTCAAAATATTATACGATTCAATGAATTATTTTTTAAAAAATAAAGGTTTTTTCCAGGTCTAAAAATGAACATAAGTGTTTTAATATTTTTTATATATCCTTTATAAATTCCTATTGAAGTTTCAATTAAAAAAAACTTTCAATAGAATTTATGGAATTTTATGGATGAAGATTTTGGATCACCCCTATATTGGACACACCAACCTCAATCCCTCAACTAGAAACCTAGTGTCCAAGAACTATACACTTGGTGACCATAAATTGACACTTTTTTCCAATTCAAGACATTTTTATCTCTTTAAAATATTATTAAAATGTCAATAAATTATCTTACTATCATTTATAATTTTTTCTAACTATTAAAAATTTATCTTTAAACAAGTTAGTTTTCTTATAAACTATGTTTGAAAAAACCATAATAAACCAAAAAAGGTAGATGGTACCCTAAAAAATATAAATGGTAAATGATAAATTCCAAATAAAAAATGTGAGAATTATATGTTTTATTCCTCTTGGTCCTCACACAGTATTTGGTTTTTATGCTAACCATACCACCCTTTGTGGTGACAATAAAATTAATTTCTAACCAAATTCATGATAATTTTATTTAAAAATTGAATAAAAAATTAGTATTTTCTTATTATTGAGTTTAATTTTATATATCTGATGAAAAAATTACATTATATCACTACCATTATTGGAATTAGATATTTTTTTCATTAGAAACCATCGTGACACCCCATCTTTCATAAGAATAATATTAACTTGACTCTCCCAAGGGATTTTCAGTATTTGGAAATATATTATTACATTTAAAAACTTCATAACCTATTCTCTAACAACCTTCTTTAAATTATTAATAATTATTCTCTATCCCTTTATCATAGGATTATATTTGACTAACATTGGAATTTTTTAATTATAAACAGAATGACTAATCCATATAAGGATACTATTGGCCTTGAAAATTTTAGTTTTAAACTATATTAAGACACTTGAAAATATCTCTTATTGTCTCTTTTCCATCATTATATATATTATCATAGATAGTTTTAAAATCTTACCAAAAATTTAGTATTTCAATTGATTAGGAAATGGGTTTAGCTTTTTAATAGGTTCATATTGGATGGATGAATGAGTTTTGGTTTAAGGTGCCCCATGATCATCAATATGCGGCTTTTAGGGGAAATTAGGGGGTAAAAAACATCATTATTAATATTTTACTCATTATATATCCCTTCTATCCTAGTATCCATGTTTTAATTTTTTATTTTTCATTAGAAAATTCCTCAATGATTGGTAAAAAACATCCATATTTTCATCTAAATAACTTGTAACTATAACAGTATGTCATTTTACTTGTCTTCTTAATGTATGTGTGCCTAGGTTTTTTAAACGCATCAAAATTCACATTATTATAACATTTTTTTGATTATTTTCTCCATAGACACATTTATTATAGATCGTATTATATCTTTGATACTCATACAAAGATATATAAGGATCTCTTTATCTCACTTCATATCAAGGTCTATAAAATAAAAATCAAGAAAAGAATATATCAACAAAAACTAGTACATCATCCACTATTCAAATGGAATGAATAATAGATATATTAGTAGGCTAAAGAGAAACTATAATGTGTTGTAATTCTATAATTCTTAATTATTGAAAAAAATATAATCGAATGAGATTTATGAACACACCAAGAAGTTAATTCAGTTTACTATTCTTTCATAATGTGTATTTTATAACAAAACTACATTAGTAATGAAGATTCAGAAGGATTTTTTAGAGTGGATATCATGACACTACTTAGTTGAATATATTCTTTCAAAATCATGTATATTATTTTTATTAGAAATAAATTATTTCAATAATTTGAAATATGATAGTGTTTGATCCAAATTTTTAATTAATAAAATTTTCATATGAAATTTATTAAATAACCCAAAAAATATATAATGTTTATATTCATTATTATTTGGATATTTTAGTTTATTAAAATGAATCTGGAGGGAAAGTTTTTTTAATATATTTTATTTTTCCCCATTGTGAACCATATTTTTCCCCTTTTTCTCATTGTTAATATAATAATTTAATTCATTTTATTTTCTATTTTTATGTATAATTTTTATCCTTATTCAACATTATATGTAATTTTTTATCCCATAAATTTTCTTATTTTTAGTTTCAAATTTCTTCGTAATTTATCGTGAACTCCCATAAATCTTTTTAGAAGACATTTTTATGTTTTATTCTAATATATAGTTGTAAAATCCATCATATTATTCCTTGGGATCATTCTAGTGGTACTAGTATATCTCTATTTATCACATAGAGTATTCTTTTTACCAATTTGAACTATTTTATACTCCAAATTCTAAATTATAGTATCTATTTATACCATTTGAGGATCCATTTTATCAAATTTTGAGTCTATTTTATTTAATATTTTCCAAATCATCCCTTCTAAAATTATTTTAAAAATAAAAGGATAAGCCCTATTTTGATATTGAAATTGATATATATACCAACTTAAAACTTTATGGGAAATATGTTTTCTAATTATTCCTTGGTCATTCTAGGAATAATTTGGGCTACTTATATAACCATAGATATAATTATTAGATAAAATATAAAAATTAACTAGTTGTTTACCCCTATAAATAAAAAAATTCACATTTTTAGTGGGTTATTCATGTGAATCAATGTTTAGATAATAATATTCTAAGTTCTCATAAATACTATAATATGATAATTGTTCCCTTAGTTTTTTTTGTAGCTTTGACATGAAACATCACTCAAAAACTTATTTGAATTTGGAGACATCAATTTTTGAATTGTTTTTTGAACTTTGGAATATTGAAAATTTTATACCAACCTTAAATCAGTATTAATGTAATTTATATAGATCTTTATTATCCTACCAAATTTATATAAGAAGATTAATTCTATTGTGATATATATTTTCCTTATCTCTTCATTGGTTTTTTCATCTTGATTCTCCCCATATTATTGATCTATTAATGTTTTTTTAACGATGGGATGAGTCCTTCTTAGGAGTCTATCAAAAGTGGTGATAGATGTTGGTGATTAGGAAATTTCTTTTCCATGTCTATAATGAAGTCCCATTATCCATTAATTAACTCTTTCATCTTTAATAATACATATTATATAGTTTTTAAGTTCCCAAGTGTTCCTTTTGGGGTACTAAATCACAATATAGGTATTTTATATATCATCTAAGAGGTGAAAAATTATTTCAAACAGTTTATGAAAAGAAATTAATTTCTTTAATAAAAAAGGTAAAACACCTCATCCTAATATTATATTAAGTTTGTTATTTATGATTAAAAAATTGTATAAAACTCTAGATGTTCTAGAGGTATACCAATGAATTTTATTTAATATTTACATTGAATGATTAAAAAAAGCATAAATAATGGTATTTAAGTTCAAAACCCCACTATCATTTAGGGATATTAAATATATGGAGGATTTCATGAAATAGATATAAATTTGAAATATCTCAAGCTATGCCTCACATATGTATCCAAATTTCTCAAAATAGATTATTCAAAACATTTATCCACTATTTTATGCATGATTTATCTTTTATTTTTACTAAGTAGATTTTAGTTTCTATTAAATCTTAGTATGAATGGTTCAAAGCATTCAAATAATAATTTTTTAGTGTGTATAAATCATTAACAAGAAAATTTTAATTGTATAAAACACTAAAAAGACAATAAATTAAAGTATATATTTTAAAACATTTCCATTCAGTACCAAAAAACATAAAAAAAATGAGTATATTATATGGACAATAAATGTAATTTTCAAGGTACAAGGGATTTAAAATGTTTTTTGAACCATAAACCAATGATTTTTAAAGAGCCTTAAAAATAAAGTATGACATTATTTTTTTTGGAAATATAATTTTTTATATATTTTTTAAAAAATATATGTTTTATGTAAAATGGAATATGTTAATTATAAATAAAAGAGAAAAAATTTATCATTCATATAAATTTAACTAATTTCCCTCTCCCATAATCACTATTTTGTAAAAAAAGTTTCTTTTCTAGCTTAATAATAAATCCCAACAAATTAATATAGTGGTGAGAGGTGTTTTATTCACATATAAGTGATCATGTTTCATTGTTTTTACCACATTTTATAATTATAATATAAGTGTAAAACACTATTCTAATGCATTTATGTGTAAAAAAGTGTTCAGAGAATGCTGATAATATAGGATGGAGTTCAAACATAATAATTATTATACAAAATAATGGTTAAAATATAAATTTATCTAAGGAGTTAATGAATGAAGAAACTTAGTAACATAAAATATTCAGATCTAATGATAAAATAGTATAAAAATTAGTGATTTTTAAGGGTTTTTCAAATTCAGAATTCAATTTAAAATATTTTTAAAACTGTGAGATATAGCCTTTCTCCATGTAATCACTCTGATTAATCTTTGTTGAACCATTTAAAATTATCATTTTCGATTATATTCCTACCTTAATAATCTTGTTTGTAAGTGAAATGGGGATTAGAAGAATTTATCTAGTGCTGGATGTCGGTGGTACATGGAATTAGAGATGATTTAATGTCACTAACTTTCTAGTGTAGTTCACTAGCTAGATGGTGGGGGTTCCTAGCCACTAAATTTTCCTTCGGGTTACTTCCAGCTATCCTGTGGGATCAAGAAGCTAACCAATGGAGTGGGTTAGGTAGGAATTTAGTGGGGATAAATTGTAATTAGGACACCCAAACACACTATTTTAGATTCATAATCCCCTATTTTGAACATAACCCATGTTTTTTGATTCTCAAGGGTTATCTAACGCTTCTTTGGTTTCCCCAACAATTTTCCTTAACTCCTTGATCCATTCTCTAATCGCATGAATTTAATCAGTTTTTTGGTTTCGGTGGATTCATCTTGTTCTCATCTTAGATCTCCTTCTTCCTTCATTTATGAGGTGTTCCAATCACTATGATAGGGGACCAGGGTGTTTCACATTGATCCGATCATTTGATATCATGTTTCATTGAACATTTCTTGAGGTAGGTGGACTAAAATAACTCCATAATTTCTGATTTTTTTCTATAGTATGTGAATCCTATATGATCGTTCCAACATTCCATGCATGTGAACTCAATTGATTAGAATCCTGTATTTGGTCTTTAATTTACATTCTTATAACTCCCATGGATCTTGTTGTTTCTAATTGTGATTGAGACTAGTACTTGTGGTCACCAGGGAGGTGTGACTACCATTGAACTTGGAACATAAACTAGGAATTAATCCCTTGAATCATAAAACAAAATTTGGAAATTGTTTATGGGTTTTATTGACTCATAAATTTATAATTCAATTTGATAACACTTCTTTTGAATGGATAATTAGAAAAGAATTTGTAATAAGGGAATGATGACTTGATGATATAATGGAATAATTATTTTTCAATTTTCAATTTGGTTAATTTGGGAGGATAATAATTTCTTTTATACTTTACTTTGCTTTAATAATAAATGAGACTTCGACCCCAACTTTAAAAAAAATAATTCTAAAAAAAAGAAATATAAATGGAATTGGAAAAATAATTAAAAATTTTCATGAATTAACTGAAATGAAATATTTTCGTATTTTTTCATGTAGTGCGATTTTATATGAATTGGTTATTTCTTGGTTATTGAGGGTGAGACACATGTTGGATTGATGCATGAGGGTGAGACACATGTTAGTGTGATACCTAAGTGTGAGATGAATGGTTATATGGGGCCTTAGGGATAAATGCATAGTTTATTGATGTTAGTGGGTGAATGGTTGGGTGGTTTGATTCATGAGAGAGATGGTATACTGTACATGATACCAGAGTATGAAATTCCTGATTCTATGGTGCCTGAGGGTGAGATGAATGTTCATATGTGATTCCTGAGGGAGTCATTGAAGTTAATACATGGAGTCCCTTCTTGATTATTTGTATTTGTGTGCAAGGACACACAAATTTAGAAATGTGTTGATGTATTTTTGTGTATAAAACAATTTTCATCCAAATTCTCAAGGATTAGTGGGTTTATATTAATGTCCTATGTCATTTTATGAATTAATAACCCTGATTTTTATTATGTTATATTAACTATTATTTTAGAGTTAATTTTTTATACATATTGGGTGTTTATATATTGAGTTTTACTCACAACCTATCTGATCAGCCATTTGGTACCCGAGAATACTTTTGGAATGTAGGTCAAGACAAGGGAATGGGTCCTTACACATTATGTTTTAGACCCTCACCACTATTCAGTAGAATCTAACCTATGGGAAAGCATTCCTAAGGCCACGTGGTGACCCATATCAGTCTAGTGAGGGAGTTTTAGGATAATTACTTTACAAAGTGGTATCTGAGTATGTATTTATAATTTCGTTACCATTTACGGAAGGTAGACAAGAGACTAGGTTGTGTTGAGGATTGGAAATAAGTTCTCACATGGGATTAGATATCCCATATGTGGGAGAAATACCATGTTCCAGTGGATGATATTATAATCCATGACGATTGTTTTTTATAATTATGATGTTATTTTACCATGGATGAATCAATTTTTGTGTAATGTCACTACTTTATTATATTTTACTCATGAATTGGTATTTTATGAAGTATGAATGCATGAATTTACTCATGAGCTGGTATTTCATGGGGTATGAATGCATGAATCCTGGTAGCCACATAGGAAAATATATTGACTTTCATTGTTCAATATTGGGACATATTTACTGTGTATGATATATCTAACTATCAATAAGGTGTAATAATACCCCTTGATAAATCTAAAAAAATCAATGAATGAAGTTGTTTTAACACGATAAACCACTAGTTAAGCTATGAAATAAATCAATATTTTGAACATACTTATCTATTATCTCTTTTTTCCATTTGATGTTGATTATGTTTTGTATCCTATCATCTGAGGAGTATATTGAACCTTGAGGATAAATGGATTAAATTCATTATTTGATTGAATATTAAGAGATTTGTAACTATCATACAACTCATGAAGCTGAGTAAAAACTTCCTAATTCTTAGTGAAATCTGATGTATGATTAGAATTGTTATTTTTTCCTATGAGTCATGAGATCAGTGGATCAGGAGACTAATTGTATTTTTCACTCTATGTATGAGATGATTAAGGATTTAAAGATGCATCAACTACCCATGTTCACATGTATGGTTTTACCCCATGTAGTAAAATTTTGGATTAAGTATCTTTAGATGATGATTAATCATCTTGAGAAATCTTTGGAGATGAGGTTAAAACTTGGGACACAAATTTTTTAGTTCCAACCAAGAGTTGGTGATACATTTTGGCCCAGGATTACCAGAACAAGGTATTGAACCATGATAATTTATAAACGAGGTTCCTGGACTATTTCTACCATAAGATAATGAGGCAAGAGATAATACATGAGTTCATGCACCAGACATAGGATACCATGTATGTGATTGATTATTTTATCTATTTCATAGACCAGTATCAATTTTCTCCAAACATGGATAAAGATGAGACTGCTAGGGTGAATTACTTAATGAAGGATATTTTTTATAAAGTCTTAGGTTAATTACTTATAGCCAACCAAATTCACAGACATCATGAACCATGCAATCATTTCTGAAGGAAACTTGGTGGTGTCCCTGAGTGGTGGGTAGGAGATATCAGCAAGTATATGTGGTATCTCTTCCTCTAGTAGTAGGATTCGTCTACTTGAGTGATGCCATCAGGACAATGGAGGGAGGAGTAACTATAATAGTGGGTCATACTTTCCTGGTAGGGTCTATATACATTTTTACTAGTGTTCCACACAGAACCACATGCATGTTTAGTGACCTCAAACACCAGTGGAGTATAATTATTATGGTATGATGATCCACCTATAGAAATTTATTAGGAGAACATAGTATTCAAGCAATGGAAGATAATCATGACAAATGCTGGAGTCTGAGAAGGACTTAGCTACCCCTCAGTTGATAGGTATCTAAAGTTCTAGTGGTTTCTCATGATGGGGTAGGGGATGTGTTACCCCAAAATTGGAGTGAAAATATCAGTAAGAAGGAGAATTTCATGGGAGTCAACTGAAGCCCAAGGTAGAGAGGAAAGTGAGATGCACACCATGATGAAAACTCATACAAGTGTGGATGTGGGACCGTCCACTATTTGAGAAATATTTTAGTAGCATATACCATTTATTTTACTCTTTTTTATATATAGGAATCAAAATCACCTATATCTTTTAAATTTTTCCATGGATTGGATTTTACCTTTGAGTATCCTTTAAAATCTATATCTATTGAAATTCTATTTGGAGTGCGATCTAAGGGTATTAGACACTGTAAGGAGTATTCTATTAATATTGGTGGCTAATTTTTTCTTTTTGATATGTTCATGTAGAAAATGACTGCATTTGATATAATTTTAGGCATGTATTTGATAGTTCTCTTCCAGGATCATATCAACTATTATTATAGATAGTGAATTTACTATATTCTAAAGGGGAACCTATACCCATGATGATGAAATAGATCTCCAGGATGGTCATGTTAGACTAATTCAGTGATGATTCTATTATATCAGGACCCATTTTTAATGTCTTATGCTTGATGATGGTGTGTCATAGAAGGGTACATTTCCTCTAGTGGTGGACCACATCCAGGATGTACTTTTTGAAGAATTATCATTTTTACCACTAGATCCAGAGATTTAATTCACCACAAAGTTAGTGTTGGGAACCAAAACTATTTCTATCATACCTTATGGGATGACACTATTGGATCATCATGATTAGAATGTGTAGCTGGATGATCTAAAAGAATATGGGTTCATATGAAATAATACATCACCATCAAGTCCTCCAGTGTTATTTCCCAAGATGGAAGATGTTTCCTTATGCTTATGTGTGGATTATTGGAGAATGAACTAGATGAAAATCAAAAATTATTATCCCCTCACACATTGATGATATATTAAATTAACTAAGTGGTGATCAAATATTCATTAAAACTGACTTGAGGTTAGGGCACCATCAATTGAATGTGATACCATCTGTCATACTGTAGAATTCTTATAAGAGTAGATATAGATTGTATGAGGTCTTGGTGATATTGTTTGTTATGATGAATATAATGGAAGTATTCATAGTATTGATAAATTTCATATTCCAACCATACTTGGATAATTTGGAAGTTGTTTTCATCAATGAAATTATGGTGTAATCCAATTCTATTGGCGATCATTCCCAACATCATGAAGTTATCCTAAGTATATTGAGATAGCATATATTATAAAAAAAATCTAAATTCCATTTTTTGGATTGAAGATATACACTTTATGGGAAATGTTATCTAAGTGGATAGTGAGTTTATTGGCCATAAAAAATTAATATATGTTGTACCATGGGAACAACCCAATAATTTTTTTCGAGATTCAAACCATTATAGTTTTAGTAGGCTATTACCAGTATTTCATCCAAGACTTCTCCCATTAGGAAGCTTCAATGTCCTATCTAATCAAGAAAGGGGTAATTTTTTTCTTGATTAAAGCTAGATTATTTTACATGAATTGAATAGCAGGATGATTTTATCTTTGACACTCACCTTACCTAATTCATGTAAGTAGTATACCATGTATTAAAACAGATCAGGAGTTGAGCTCAGATTAGTTCTTATGTAGGAAGATTGAGTTATTATTTTTGGATCCAGATTGTTGAGATATTATGTGTGGAATTATCCAACTCATGATCTAGAGTTATCTATGGTGGTACATGACCTGATATTCTTGTGTAATTTTCTTATTTTTAGGATATTATTGGTGTATATAAACCACAATAAAATGAAGTAAATCTTCTCAAAGTAGAACCTAAACCATTAGCAGAGAAGGTGGCATGAGTTTCTTCAATCATTAAACATAAAATTTTCATAATCTTTAGGGAAGGGAAATATATTTTTCAATAATATGGGTATGAAGGCTCTGTAAAATGTAGTTTAAGAATATTTTTAATAATGGATATAGATGATACTCTTCATAAAATTTTATCTAGATGATTTTGATTTCATTGGGAAAGTGACTCTAACATCAAAATTAGTTCATCTAGTGATTTTAAATAAAGAAATAGAGGGAAATTATATTTTATATATGTTTTATCCCTAAGGGATAACATATTTGGTGGGGATAAACCCTCAGGTTGATCTCTTGGCAGTAATGCCTTTTTTTCATATCCATTTTTGTATCTGGGTTCCTACAAGTTTTCTTGAGAAGTTAATAGGTCACTCCCATGCTTCTAAATGGTATGTGAATCCAGTATTGATGAAGATGTATCATGGTATTCATATATAATACTAGTGGATAGGGATGGAGAAAGGGAATGTGGTATTTTTGGAATGATGTTTCACTATTATCAAGTAAAGGTCTTGTATCAGCGAAATATTGGGTTGTTGAATCCATTTCTCATTCCTTAATGGAGGTGGTATGATTTAACCATGGACTAAATGATAGAGTTACACATGAAAAATCAAAAAAAATTATGCGTTATGGGTGATCGTGGATCTACTGAAAAATGTATCCCACTTCATGGCTATCTAGGATACCTTAACCTTCGATGATATAGGTAATCCATATGTGGATGAGATATTTTGGTTTCATGGTGTTCTGAGGAGTATCATTTCATATCAAGATACCTGTTTCACTTCAATGTTCTAGCAGGGCCTTCATAATGTTCTTTTATCATAGGTTATTCTAAGGACCATATACTATCTTCATACTAAATACCAATCTAAGTGGGAGATTAAGATTTTATAGGATATGTTGTGGGTGTATGTTTTGGATTTAATGGTTCTTGGGAGCAGAATTTGGAACTTGTGAAGACTGATTATAATAATATATTCCATGAAGTGATCCAAATGTATCCTTTAAAGTATTTATATGGGAATCCATGTTAATATCCTTTAATCAGTCTAGATATAGGTGAGATAACACTTATTGGACCTAGTCTCATAAAGGAGACATCAGAATAGGTTCAGTTGTTTACATAGAGTATGGTAACCACATAAAGTATGTAAAAATGTTATGATTACCAATGGAAAATACCTTTAGATATTGATGGTATTCATTAGGATTTTCATTGTGAATTTCCTGGGCTGGGGAAACGTTTCATCCGAAAGTATAGAAGATACCACCCATGTTCTTCGAGCCATTTGAGATAGTGGTGGGAAATGATCTTGGGAAGTACTCATTGGATCATCCACATTTCTATATATCCATGGATGGAATGTTTCACATGTTATAGATTCATATATATCACCCTAATCCATATCATTTTATTGATGTTGGTGATATTTATCTTGATGTCAATGTGTCCTTTGAGGAGCATCTGACCTGTATCATAGAATATTGTGAGACGACTCTCTATGGAATGATTATCCCCTAGTGTGAGTAATTTGGTTGTATGGGAATATCTAAGAGGATAACTATAAAAGGTATTCTGATATGAGGGTTTTGTGTCCCATGTTGTTTTACAATACAACTCATTGATTTGTGGGATCACAACATGGGGAGAAGTTATTATATAGTTGGGAGGTTGTAAGATCCTACATATTTCTAGGTACCCTCTACCTCTGTCCTTTTTTTTGAACCATATCCGAGATTGTTATTTTCTTAAAATAGGTGTTTCCAGGTACACATGGGATTAGCGGAAGTTGGATAGTAGTGTATATTGGTTGCAGGAGTTAATGGATATGATGATATACCATTAGCTAGTTGGTGGGATTACAATAGCTTAGAAAATCTATAAGAATCCCATCATCGTCTTGTTGGGATTTCTACTAGAGAAGCGGATCTAGTTGAAACAAAATGCTAGTTTTTAGAATCCTATATTATGCTAGTGGTGTCATTATAGTATGGAATTATGAGTGGTATAATCATATTTCTTACGCCCCTAATACCTCCATTTATGATTTTTAATCCCCTATTTTAACCTTAACTCAAGATTGAAAATTGTAATCGGTTTCCCATGGATTATTTGGTTTCTCCAACTCTTTTCCCTTTCTTTTGATACTGTCTTCAATCCATAAAATATGGATTGGAGTGTTTTTATCAGTTTTGATGGATTCCACGTGTTCCCCTCTTGAATCACCTTCATCCGGACTTTACGGTGTGTCTAGATCGCTATACAAATGGGATCAATGTGTTTCACATTGACTCAAGAATTTTATCTTGTTGTTTCTTCTTAGTTTCTTGAGATATGTTGTCCCAAACAACCCTATAAGGTTTGATTTTTTGTCTTGTATGTAAAAATTATATGAAAACACCATAATGTTTTTATTACATCCCATGTCAACTAGAATGATTTAGTTCAATATTAATTATCATCATTAGACCTCCTAAAGATCTTGTTGGGTCTGATGGTGATTGTGACCAGAAATTTCGACCACCCAAACAGTGGGACTACAATTGAACTTATATTGGAAGCTTTGAATTATTCTGTTCAATTATAAACTAGAATTGGGGAAATTTTTATGGTTTAGATTAACTCATAAATTGAAAAATCACTAAGATCACCTACCTTGATAATGAATAATTGGAAAAGAATCAGTAAAAATGTCATAATGTCTTGAAGATATAATGGAATAATGTTTTTTGAGTTGGTAATTCGGTTAATTTGGAATGATAATAAAAAAATTTATATATTTATGTTAATTGGAAACTTTGAATGAAAATTTTATCATCATGTAACTGGAATAATAAAGATAGATTTTAATTGTTTTTAATTAAATGATATGACACTTGTTATCATGTTTGGCATGTAGTGTATTTTTATATGCTTTGGAAATTTCATAGTTCCTGGGGGTGGGAATCATGTTGGCATGATGACTGAGGGATAGAATCGTGCTATCATGGTACCTATGGGTGAGATGTATGGTTATAATGTTCTAGAGGGAGAGATCAATAATTTCTTGATGTCAGTGGGTGAATTTCAAGATGAATTGATTCTGGATGGTAAGGTTTATAGTTTATGACATGCCTAAAGCTGAAATAACTGATTCAATGGTTCATAAGGGTGTAATTAATGGTCATATGTGATGTATGATAGGAATATTTTAGGTAGGACAAAGAACACCTATTAGGTAATTTACAATTGGTTGTATAGACCGACACATCTAGCATCATGCTAAGGCGGGTTTAGAATGGCCTTGGGTGGTATCCTAGAGATCAAGGACCATCATGTTTACTTTGATGTCCTACCATAATTTGTGAATTAATTCCCTTTATTACCATACTATATAATTCACTATTTTTTGTGTGGAGTATTGTTTGAACACTTTCGGTTTCAGATTACTATATTTTACACACCATGTTTGGTCCATTATATGATATTAGGGAAAACTTCTTGTATGTTGGTCTAAATAAGGGTAAGAGTAACTATGCTTGATTATTGACTTCTTGGTTGCTAGGGTTGAATTTTGGAGAGGTGAATGAGCATGAGTTTCAAAACCTAATTTGAAAGTCATTACATTGAATCTATCTCTTAGCTGTTTTCTTGAATGAATTTCTGGATGACCCTTAAATGACATACCATGTGTTATGACATGGTCAATTATGTATGGATTGGTTGGGTATTGAAATGCTTATTTATTGAGTTTATTTATACTTTTTTTTTCATTTTCTACTATTTTAATTATTCATAACTATAGGATATAGTCTACCCACACTCTATATAAAACCCTCTTCACTACTTGGTAACCTATTCTGTATATGGAGGCATTCCTAAGGACAGATAGTAACCCGCCCCATTCACATAAGGGGAATCTGAGCTAATTATACTACACTACAAAATGATTTTTAATCTTATATAATAACCAATAAAATAAAATGTTTTGGAAATATATGTTAAGGGTTGTAATGTAATTACTAAGTAGACTTGAATACTATCATGATTCATGATCAAATACTAATAATAATTAATACGATAAAAATATACATCATAATTTCATATTTCTGGATAAAATTATTAAAATTTCACCCATTAGTTCCTTTTAATCATTTGATTAATATTTTTAAAAATTTAAAATTATTTTTACTCATAAAAAATTGTTCAAGACGTCATATGATTATAAATTTAGTAGAGGTTAATTACTTTTAAGGATCCAAAATATGGTTAAGACATCCAATGTTTTTATTTAAAAATATAAAAATTATGGGCTCACATAAATTATTAACATCTAATTAAAAATTAACTCCCTTAAAGTAATTTATCAATAAATGAATCATGAAATATAAGAAAATTCAAATGATAGTAGTATTACATGTATAAATGATAATATTTGAAGAAGTAGAATCGAATTATGAGGAGGAAGTTCACACTATATTCATGTTTGGAATTACCCTATATTTATAGAAAATAAGAAAAGAATAATTCAATTATATTTGAAGAGTAACCTTGAAATATAAATCTTACATATTATATATTTTTGAATAATATATATTAAAATAAAAATAAATTATTTTAAAAATACATGAAAAATTGGAAACTGAAAATAATTACAACTTGATTATTCCCCCTGTTTCATGATTAATCTCTACATAGAAATTCATTACAACAAAATACTACTCTGATTGTCCTATAAGAATATCACTTTATTATAGAAATACTTAAAAGAAATTTATCATGTTTTATTTCCTTCCTAATTGATAGCTAGTTCCCATACTTCTGTTTCTATATATATTTCCAAACATGTTGGGGAGATGGTATGTGAAATAATAAATAAGGGACATTTGATAAGGATTGAAAATAGGATGCGCTTAAAAACGAACATTGGTCTTATAGATTCATTTAATGGGATATTCATAGTAATGTACCTTCTATATAAATTTTATTGGTGGATGGGAATGTATAGAACATTGATTATGTTAAGCTTCAATTATGTCTAATAACTTGTGTATGGTTGATCTCCATGAATTTTGCAGCTATGAAGTCATATGAGGACCCTTGATCAGTTTAAAGGTGTGTAGAAGTGCTTATAAAAGGAGATGGTAATTCATGGGTCTATAACTACCCATATGTCTTGAAGGGGATGATTTTTGTAATGGATATAGACGTGATAATGAAATATGTTGGGTAGAATACATGGTAATTAGGCTAGTTACAATATTATAGATAAATGTCGGAATATGGAAAGATTGATTTATATAAATAATATTATTTTAACATATTATAATTGATGTATATTAAATTATAATAATAAGTTGACAACATAGGTTGAGTATAAAATACCATGATTAATTGGGGTTGGGAAACATGGGGATTTGGATAGATTCTTCAATAAGAAGGGCATGTAAAGGGATGTATTTTATGACTGAAGTTTTTTGACAATAGAGTTTGTTGTATCATGTAAGGAAGAGTGTTAGAGGTGATGGAACAACTTATAATTTAGTGTGGTATAATTATAGATAAAGGGAATACATGCTATATTCAAGGGGACCCAAAATTGATCTATGATGTGAGATCTATTGTACTTCAAGATGTTTTATAGGAATAATAGTATCTTTAATTTGGCATGTACTTTGTTTCTTCAAGATAATGGGGCATGGTAAATAAATGGTTTATAAATTAAATCCATGGAGAAATATTGCATATGAGGAATGTGGTACATTAAGGAAAAAATAATAGCAACTTGAAACATGTTAACTAGGGATCTCCAAGGGTTCAATATTTTGGAGCCGTCATGTTGAATCTTAGAATCATGGTAGATGCTAATGAAGGATATACTTGGAAATCTTGGATACCATATTTTAATAGAATACATATTTTATCTATATGAAAATGATATTCTAAGATTTTATCAACACATGTATTTATGGAAAACATACTTACATCAAATATTATAATATATTTTGAATTTAAACATGTAAATAAATGATCATAAATGAAAAATAAAAAACATTTCTCCTTATGCACTCTAATGATGTCCCAAATGAATTACTTCTAGATTAAAAATCGCTAATAGATCAACACAAAAATCATGATTCAATAATTAAGTACAATAATATTAAAAAAAATGTGGGATAGGTATTTTCATAATTAAAATAAGAAACTAACGGTCAATTCATAATTATAAATCCATTTTTCATTAAAAAAAGAAAATTTGTTTATAGAACATCCAACTAATAAAACCCAGTCAATAACTATTTTTTTGAAATAATTGATAAATTTCAATTAAAAAATGTTGAAAATTTATTTTTCAATTCATAGAATTCTTCATATATGAAAATCCATTGAATTTATTTTGAACATTTCAAAATAATAAAAAATAAAATCTAAAAATTTCAAGTCAGTACCAATGAAATTTTAAAAATGAAGATCAATATAATAGAGGAAAAATATATTAAAAATACCCCCACCCATTTAAGAACACAAATTATAGTTAAAATAATTCTTCCAAAAAAGATATTAATTTGTTAAATCTATCAAAAATTATACATTAAAGAATAAATACTATAGATAAATGTGATCAAAAAAAAATATGAATGTTAAAATTTTGAATATTCATCATTGAAAATGAAATGTGATATTTTTGTTCCATATATACAAGGATTCTAAATTTTACATAGAAAACATAAAATTAGTCCATTTTTTTATTTAAACAAAAAGACATGATTTATCACAAAAAAATTCATGTTCTATTTTAAAAACATGATTTTACATCAAGGGGGTTCTAAATTAGATCCCTTGAAAGTATTGAGAAATCCCACTTCAAGGCAGGGTTGAGGTATACCATATGAATTCTCTTAGAACCCTGTCAAGAATTTATTTGAGGGATATAGTCATTGTGTACATCGACTAGGCTATAGGTTGTAGGGGAAATATTACTACATCATCGTTGATACCACATACTTCTAATTTGTAGCCACCAAACTCAAAAGGGAACTATTATATGGGACTATATCAATTGAAATTAAATTAACCTCAATATGCCCTATTTGATTCTTTCTTCCCACATTCCCACCAAAAATTACCCTATGTAAAAATTCATAAAAATTCTATTATATTATTCCATGAATCCAAATCTAAAATTAACAATATCAAAAAAATCATGGTATCTAATTACCCAAACATTTCATATTTCAACAATATGTGAAGGGATATTTCATGACATCAGTATACTAACATTTACAATGGTACCTTTTAATTCGACATAAATCATTAAAATTTTAATAATTGATGTTTTTTATTTATATTTATTTGATATTTCTACTCTCCCACTTCTATTAAAGTTTCATAGAATTTATGTGTTTTATCTTTAAGTGAATTTTTTTGTGATAAAATGAAATCCATATTCAAAACTCTTATTTAATATCCTGAAAAACACTTATTGAGATGATATCATTCATTTTAATCATATTTTACATCTATTTAACAAATAGAGAAAATTCAACTAATATTTATTTTGGATATCGATAATAAAATTAATACAATACATCTAAATTAATTATTTAAAAAAATTATATAAAAACATAATTCTCATTCAACTAACCACAATGTATGATTATAAAAACCTTTATTTCATTGATAACATTTAAAAATTGTCTAATCCTTAATTTTATGAAATGAGATACCTACCTCAGTTGATCAATTCTACTCAACTGAAAAAGGGATTGTTTGTGATCTCATTGAAACACATGTATCCTTATACATTAGGCCACTAGTTATATCATATAAAACATGTAAAATAATTTAATGTATTTTTTATATGACACTTAGTGAAGATAGTGCATTGATTATGTCTATCCCATATAGCCAAAAAAATATTTTCGAAGCATTCATTGTATATAATAAATAGATAAATGAACACATCACATGAAATCAACCAGTGATAAGATCACATCAGATACCCCTTTAGAAAATAAATAATCACGTCACATTTCATTTATCATGGCATGAACATACACTTATTTATTCTATGTAAATCAAGGTTACAACTGGTATACTAATCATAATAGGGAAATAACATAATTATTAAAATTCAATATATAACTTGATATATAACCTAAATAATCACTATTAGATTATATTAGCCTCAGGACTTGTGTAATATCCTGAAGTGAACCAATTGGTATAAGTCAGGTTCTACATGACCTCATGCACACTACCCCATACACAAGATGATGTTGATTAACATAAAGGGTTTAAGTATGATCGTGGAAAGACTACACCCTCTTATATCATGTCATTGAGAAGAATAAAAAACTTAAAAATAAATAAATAAATAAATAATCAGAGTAAAATATAGAAACTAAATAATGACATACATGAAAAAGTACCTCCCAAAGTGGAAAGTCTATCCAGAGTGTAAGAAGTGGATAAAAATAAGAAAAATAAGTGAACAAATTTCTATGGGGTACTTCGATGTCTATCCTAGCCTTCTCCAGCTCCAGATCCATTGTTCATCCATCAACCGTAGTTCCCTTTCCCTTCAACATATCTTTGGTCATGAATTCTTTAAGTGCATCATAATTCTTGAGTATGGTGTGATTACAAGACTCAGCAAAACACCACCAATTCATCCTTACCATAGGTGAAAAATATATATAATAGTTTATATCCTGACATAAGTAAATTCCCCACAAAAAACAACATACTCCAAGTCATCATGTGATGACCAAGCTATTGTGAACCTCAGCCTCACCTGTTTTGGCTCATTGCCAATAATAATGTCAAGAAATCATGTACCTATATCAATTCCACAAATCTCACCCTACCCCTATGACATTCATCATAGTAATGCTTCATTTCCTCCATGTCATGATCTCACCACACACTTCTTGTGGTTGTCACAGGAACACCGAATGTTCCATCAATTTGATTCCAGACCTACTTAATCTTTTAATCACCCACGACCCAACTCCGTATGAAGACAAGGATGGTGTCCTCCAGCTATCCACTATGTTTTCCCCTCTGTATGGGTTTCCCTATATTCCTTTAAGAATGTTAGGACTACATTAGGTTGGGTAACTAGACACTAAGACACATAACTCCCAAACTCAATACTCTATCCTTGTATCTTAGTACTTTCCATCTAACCACTATGCATTCCCCTCTATAGGGGTAGATACTTCCTCCTTTAATATCGTTATGACTATGTCAACTTGGGTAACCAGGTATTGATTCCATCCCCTTTATATGTGTAATAACACCAACTATTAAGGATGTTAGAACCACGTTACTCCCAACCTCAACGCTCCACCTGAGTATCTTAGTACCTATAGCAGAAATCCCTAGGCTATGAAATTTAAAAAAATACAAGTCGTAGAAAGGAATAACAAGGATCACTAAGATGTGTATCAGGAGACACACATAATCACACATTATAAACAAAAAGTACCATTGATACACCCACACCCACATGGAACTCATCTCAATCACGAGTTAGTTTAGCATAAAACACACATTATGATGACATCATATATACACAACCCTGATATTGGAAATAAACCTCCTACCTCAAATTCATCAAAATCAATAGAATACCCCATGGAAGGTGTCTTCACATAAACCTTTTTACTCACTAATAATAAAATGATTGTTCCACAAGGACTCCTAGAATCAAAACCATCTATTTTATTTGTAGAAAACATAAACTATTTCAAAAATAATACATCATCCATCCTAGATAATTTCAAAATTATAATTTTAGGTTAACTCATGCACTCGTAAAAAATTCCCCTTAATAATAATTATAAAACAAATAATAATTATTTGATAATCTAAATAATTATCCATTAAAAATTGTATAAATTATCCATTTACACTTATAACTTTATAATTTATTAAAAATTACCCTTTGATAAATGGTGTAATTATCCTTTGATAAATTTTCTATAGATTATCCTTTTTTAATTTAGTTCAATTTCCTCTTTATAATTCTTTATAATTATCCATTAATAATATGAAAAGTTATCTTATGATAATTTCTATAATCTTTGTCACTTGATAATTCCCTTGTAGTTATACTTTCATAATTTGTATAATTAACTTCTGAAAATATCATGATATATTCTATTGATAATTAATTGTGATTATCTATTGATAATCATTTGAAATTATGTTTGATATATAAAACACAGAAAAATAAGTATTAAATTAAATCTATAAAATGAACCTCGCTAACTTTATAGAAACAACATTGGATTAAATTTATGTTGGTCGAGATGAACCCAATGCCACCAACGACATGTCAATCCGATCTATATTGGGGAATATATCATAGTGATATGTTTGGAATAAATAAAATAATATATATATATATATATACAAGAGAGGGAAAGAGTGAGAGATGAAGGTATGAGGGAGTATCTTATTTATTTATTTTTCATTAAAATTTTAAATCATTTATTGTCTAATTTATTTTTTTCCTTCTCTTCCTTAAATCCATGTGCCACCCCTTATAAGTTTTTTTCCTAAAACCCATTATAATATACGTTTAACCCATTAATTGTATACATTAAATGTATTTCATATATATATATATACGTACCTGCCTATACATATAAACACCCAAATATATATAAATATATACATATACCCTTATATATACACATTATATATATAAAAACACCTGCATATACATCCATACGTATATATGAATATATATATATTTATCCCATATATATATGTATTATATATATGTACACACCAATACTATTTTCTATATTTAATAATAATAATAATAATAATTTTTATTATCAATTACCTCTCGTCATGGCCACCACTAATATTTCAAACACAACTTTTATTAAATACCCATAATAGATAATAAATGAATATTTACCACACATTTGAATTTATTTAGAATAAGGTTATATTATCACCATCATTATATATCCCCTTAATAAATATTTACCCATAGTGAAATGTCTTTCATAAATTAAGGAAATTTAATTACACTTGTAATTTCCTTTTTTTTCTACACAACTAATAATAATATTATAATTATTAATACTCTTACCTATGATGTTACCAAACAACTCACATGCACAAATCTTATTTCTCATAGAGTAAAATCTGTATTTCAGACCTAATATAGATATCATATTTCTCATACAATACACCATTTGTGAGATACTTAATTTTTCGAATAAAATTATAATAAAAATATTAAATAAATTACCCTAGTATATGATGTTACCAAACACCCGACATGCAAAAAAATTATCTTCTACCTAAAGTGAATCCTATATTATTGATTTATTGTAATTATTATATTTCCTATATTAGAGGATCTTTAGGATATATTTTATTATTTTTGGAAAATCACACATGCGTAATATAATATATTTAATTTTTTTATCAATACTGAGGCTCTAGGGTACTCAGAATCTCATGCCCACTCATCGTCTAACTCTTTAAATATTCCATATAATATTCCAAGGTTCTAACTTTGATTATAACCTTATGAAAATCCATCAAATCATTTATTAAATTATTTATTTGGAAAATTTACATTTTCATATAAAAATAGTCAGAAATTATTAATAAAGGGGGTTTTATTATCATTAAAAATTGATGATATTTCAATTCTATCCCTCTAAAAATTCTCATCCCCTATAAGTAACTCTAGTGATCATACTTGAAAAACTCTAGACACTGACCTTGAACATCAAAATCCCGCTCCCACCTCTCCTCATGTATCTAACCATGTGGCCTCTAAATTCATATGATTGGTTTCATATTCCCTCAGAGAACTTTCTCACTACAACATAATATCTACCTTAAATACTCCTAACATGATGTTGATAGTTTCAACTCAACTTAATCATACTATATAACATGCACAAGATTGGGTGTGTACCTCAAAATATAAGAAATGTGGAATACATCATGCATACCTCAGTAATATGAAGGAAATTACAGATAGTAAACCACTATGCCCACCCATTCAGGGATCTCAAAGGGTCCGAAAAAACATGGTGCTGTCATTCACTTCTTCCTCATATTTTAGTGACCCCAAAAAGGAGTCACTTTTAAAAAACTCTATATCTCACAAAAACTCAAAAGGTATTCTCTTACGGTTGGTATATGATATCTACCTCCTTTGACAGGTGATCAACCACTGTTGAATCAGATCAACTCTCTTAGAGATCTCTTGAACCAAACTAGGCCCCAAAACTAATTCCTCACCGACCCATTCCATCTTAATAGTGAAAAACATTTCCTCCCTTAAATATCCTCTTATGGTGATAAGGATAGATTATCATTCCACACCCCACAAATATTTAGGATAAAATCTCAACTCTTACCCTCTAGTATGAGTATAGTCCTCTTGGACCATCCATCTTTCTAAGAATGTTATGCTATTATCATTCTCAATTGGGTACCTAGGGACTTATACAATACTTATGGAAACTGAAACGTAAAACATGTGTCTTTTTAAGAAATACTACTCATGGGAACTTCTCATGATGATACTCTCTGCCGGGCATAAATCTTTTTCTAGTTAGACTATTGGATAATTCTTTCTGATCGGTAAAAAGTGGATAAATTTAGTCAGCCGATCGATTATCACCAAGACTATGCCATGACTCCTTGAGGTCTTAGGTATCCCTATCATAAATTACACCCTGATTTCCTCCTACCTAGTGATATGAATGTCCCTCATCAGTCTCTCATTGATGGAAGCAGTGGCTACCACACTCTCATAAACTTGGGTTTCATGTTGTTTCTCAATGGTGTTTTCAAAGAAAGGTATGTTTGGTAAAACACAACTCTACCAGTAAGTCAAGTACAAACAATGATCATATATATAAGGAAATCAACATTATTAAACAAGGAATAAGGTCAAAAAGACATGTTAAAGACCATACATTTTACATTAGAAATAGTTTATAATGGTCCATTTCTCTATACTAGTTATCTTCCACCAATATAGAATGAAAATTTCTTCATCCTATTCCATCTTCCAAAAGTATCATGGGAAATCCCATTGGAAGCTGGGAGAAGTCATTTGGATGTGTCCCCATCCAATCCTTTCTTATCTATTATGGAATTTCAAAATATATCTCTGAGTCATGTTTCATAGTAAATCATTACCATTAAGATCTTTTGATGTTCCATGAGTTCATAAGGACATTATAAATTTAGTGTACCTATAAGGAAATATTCAAAGATAAGTTTTTTGAATTTTAACTAAGTCAAACCTTTATATCTTCCCTAGAGGTTCACCACAGCACACCACTGCTTGGTGGGTCCTTGTAGAATGAATACTTCCAGTTTATCTTTTCAGACCTCAGGTGTCTCAATGATATTGAAAACGTCCTAAATAATGAAAATTCAGCCCTTGGAATCCTCCAATCCATAAGTTCACTAAAAGGATGGAGGGTGTTGAAGCTACCGGCCTATAGTATAGTTGACTATAGACCATTTTGGAAGGAGTTTTCTAATCCACTAATGGTATCGCTAAACATCTATGAGGAAACATATTCTGTAACAAAAAGAACAATAGAAACATATTGAGTCCTAAACAGTCTATGGGATCACATAAAAGCTTCCCTAGGTGTCTACCCTTAACCATATATATAACCCTCTTAAAACTAACCCTTATATCCATCCCCAACTGTTAGTCATAGAAATATTAATATACTAATAAAACTATATGATTAGTTCAAAAAACTAATTCCAATAAACATATTTCACAACTACATGTTAAAATAAATATATCATATAAAGACAAACTATATTGAATAGATTGAACAAATGAAAACATTAAATTAAAGAACTACTTTGTAGAACAACAATAAGTATATACATTTAATGTGAACCTACTTTCCTAGTGATGATGCATGAAGGAACCCTAAATCTCATAAATCACATATCAACATCTTCTGAGTCACTAAATGTGAATTTAGTCAATCATAATAGAAAAACATAGATACCAACTTTTATGGAAACTCATAGGTCCACTATACAATGATGGACATGAACTGTCATTATTCCCTTATCGAAGTCCCAATCATCTAAAATCTTATCTATCCTATCCCAAATCAAGTAAAGAGAAAAGGAATGTTAGTAAACTTAGTGTTATGATACCATTTTTTAAACTACCAACATGAACCACCATGTCTGATCCAAGTACTATGTGACCTCATGCGCACCTCCTCGTACACAAGAGATTACTAACTAGTAAAGAGGGTCTAAGTCCAATAGTGGGGAGACAAATCTCTTTGTATAATTTCACTGAGAAAAATAATAAATAAATAAATAATAATAAATAAATGAATAATTCTAGTAAAATAAAAAATAAATAATGACATACATGTTAAAGTAGCCCCCAAAGTGGTATCCAATCGAGAGTGTAATCAATAGATAAAAAGAAAAAAAAATTCAATAAAAACATATATGGGGTAATCTAGTGTCATTCCCAATCTACTATAGATCAAACTACATTGACAAACCATCCACCATATAGACCTTTACCTATGTCACATCTCTAGTTGTAAAATATACAATGTCACTGAAATGATTGAGTATGGTGTGAGTACAAAGCTCATTGTGACACCAGCAATTTATCTGTACCATAAGTTCACAATATATATAACAGTGTATATTTGGACATAACTAAATGATTAATAAACACAAAACATATTCTAAGTCATCGTGTGATGACCAAGAAACCATGAACCCAGACTTGACCTACTTCGTCTTGTTACTGGTAATAATTTCAAGAAGTCACGTACCTACAACAAGACCATAAATCTCACCCCACCCATTGGTGGTTTTCACATGAATACATCACATTACACCATGTCATAAGGCCACCCAACCCTTATAGTGGTTTTCACTAGAACACCACATGTTCTTTCATGTCAATACCCAACCCACTGAACCTTTTAATATCCCATGAACTAGGTCAGTAAGAATCTATAACCGATATCTTCTAGCTAGGAAAAATGTTTTCCCCTTTGTAGGGGTAGCCACACCCACCTTTAAGAGAATTAGGACTGTATCCATTTGGGTAACCAGACCCTATAATACATTACTCCCATCCTCAAGGCTCTACCTATATATCTCATTACCAATTATCTAGCCACTGTTTTTAACCTCTATAGGGGTATCCACGCCCTTCATTAAGGGAATTAGGACTGCTTCATGTTGGGAAACTATCTACCATTTCTTTCCCCTATATAGGGGTTTTCATTCCTTCCTTATGTATGTTAGAACCTCTTAACTCACAAAATCAAGGCTCCACCTGAGTATCATGATACTTATAACACACTTCCATAGGCTAGAAAACAAAAAAACAATACATGTAATAGAAAGGAATGATAAGTCTCACCAAGATCAATATCTGCAGCCGCACATAGTCACTTTTCATAACCAAACAGGGATATTTCTACAAAATCACCCACATGAAACTCGTCTCAAGCATGGTTAAGTCCAACATAAACAAAAAATCCTGATAACATCAAATATACATGGCCCCAAAAAAGGAAATAACCTCCTATATCAAAGTCAACGACATCAACGGAAAATTCTGTTGAAGTTTTCATCACCCAAACCAAGTTTTCACACCAATTAGAATACGATCGTATGAGAAAGACTCCTAGAATCAAAACCAGTTATTTTATTCCTAGAAAAAATAAAATATTACATGGGATTATACTTTCTCTCTCATGAATAATTTTTGAATTATCATTTTAGGTTAACACATGAGATCTGAAAAAAGTCCCCTAAATAATAATTATAAAACAAATATTAATTTTAGGATATATAAATTATATTCCTTAAAAAATTGAATAAATTATCTTTTCTTAGTTATCTTCTAATAATTTATCACAAATTATCCTTTGAATTTTTTTGATTATCTTTTGATAATTTTTCTATAGATTATCCTTTAATAATTTATTTCAATTAAATCTTGATAATTCTTGGAAATTATCATTCTATAGTGAATGTAATTAGACTTTGATAAATTTGATAATCTTTCTCACTTAATAATTACCCTATAATTATACTTTCATAATTTGTATAATTGTCATATGACATTCTCCTGAAACTGTCCTTTGATAATTCATTGTAATAATCTATTGATAATTCTTTGTAGTTATCTTTGATATTTAGAATATAAAAAAATAAGGATTAAATTAATTCTAAAAAACATACCTTTCCGCATTCAGAAAACAATTTGGATTACATTTCTGCTCATTGAGATGAACCCAATGACATCGATGACACATAAATCCTATCAGTATCGAATAATTTATCGAAGAGAGAAGTTTGAAATAAATAATATATATATATATATATATATATATGAGGGAGCGGCATAGTGAGAGAGGGAGGAGTGAAGGAATATACCCTTATCTATAACGCACCTTAAACGCCTTTGAATCCCGATTTTAACATATTTTTTTTATTTTCGTTAATTTTTTATTTTAATTATTATCTAATTTTTTTATTTTTCCTTTTCTATCTTAAATCCATGCACCACACCTTATATGATTTTTTTTCAAAACCTATTATAAAACAAGTTTATTCCATTCATTGTATATATTAAATTTATTTCATATATATATATATGTATGTGTGTGTCTGTGCATTATATATACATACTCATATATTCATATACACACACGTATATATATTCCCTTATATATACACATTATATATATATATAAACACACACACACACACACACACATATATATATATGTACGCCCAC
This sequence comes from Viscum album, assembly GCA_963277665.1. Classification (NCBI taxonomy): domain Eukaryota; kingdom Viridiplantae; phylum Streptophyta; class Magnoliopsida; order Santalales; family Viscaceae; genus Viscum; species Viscum album. The sequence goes on along the minus strand of OY728127.1, from coordinate 64,663,808 downwards.
ATATATTTATATATATTTAACTCATATATATATAAATATATATATATATCTATGTGTATATACTATATATATATATATGTATCCCTATATATATATATATAGATATATCTAGATATATATTTATCTCATATATATACAAATTATATATTTGTACACAATAATATTATTTTCTGAATTTAATAACAGAAATAACAAGAATAATAATAATAATAATTAAATAACATTTGTCATTGCTACCATTAATATTTCAAATACCACTTTTATTAAATGCTCATATTAGTTAGTAAATTAATATTAACCACATATTTGAATTTATTTAGCTCAAGGTAATAATATCACCATTATTACCGAACCACCCAATAAATATTCACCCATGGAGAAATGTCTCTCCTAAACTCTCGAAATTTGATTTCACATGTAATTTCCATTTTCTTCAACAAAAATAATAATAATATTATAACTATCATTATCCTTATGTGCAATGTAACTAAACAATTTCTGTGGACAAATATTATGCCACACTTAGGGTAAAACCCACATTTCAAACCTAATGGCGATATAATATTTCTCATATGAGAAACTATTTAGAAGATACTTAATTTTTTCATAAAAAATATAATAAATTTATTTAATAAACTACCCTCCTCTAAGATGATACAAAACACCCAACACATACATAATTTATGTCGTGCATAAGTAAAATTCTACATTTATGGTTTAATGGAAGTCTCAATTTTCCTTTATAATACACTATTTGAGATATATTCTATACATTTTTAAAAATTGTTCCCATGTAATATAATATACTTAATATTTTTTATTTTAAAAATATTAAGGCTCTATATGGCTTGGAATCTTCAGCCAACTCAGCTCCTAACTCTAAAAATATTCCATAAAATATTGTAGGGTTCTAACTATGGTTTAACCCCTACAAAAATCCTTTAAATAATTTATTAAGTTATTTTTATTAAAAATTTTCATTTTCACATAAAAATACTCATACACTACTGGAAAAACGACCTATACCCACAGTTCAAAACCGTGGGTATAGCCCCCAAAACCGTGGGTATAGGCTATACCCACGGTTTTGGGAACCGTGGGCTGGAATGGCGTCGGGATAGGGGTCTTGACCTATACCCACGGTTTGGTAGAACCGTGGGTATAGGTGGTTCACACATGAAACCGCTGCTGTACAGCGTGGCATGGGGTTTTCCCACGGTTTGAAAACCGTGGGAAAAATTTATATTCAAAAAAAACGCTCAGCAGGTTTCGAACCCGCGCCATGCAGAACACCTACGCGCAGCACCTGACCAGCGGACCAACCGAGCTGTTATATTTATATGTATATAATGATTATTCTATTTTAATATATTAATACTGATGCGGTTATTTTAAAAAAGGAACTGCCGGGTTTCGAACACGGGACCGAGAGGGAGAGAATACCGCGGCGAACCAACTAAGCTAGACCGATTTTATTAATTTAAATATACAGTGTTATACTTATATTAATATTGACCGTAGGAAAAATTTATATTCAAAAAAAAACGCTCAGCAGGTTTCGAACCCGCGCCATGCAGAACACCTACGCCCAACACCTGACCAGCGGACCAACCGAGCTGTTATAATTATATGTATATAATGATTATTCTCTTTTAATATATTAATACTGATGCGATTATTAAAAAAATGGAACCGCCGGGTTTCTAACACGGGACCGGGAGGGAGAGAATACCGCGGCGAACCAACTAAGCTAGACCGATTTTGTTAATTTAAATATACAGTGTTATACTTATATTAATATTGTTGATATATTTAAAATTACATCCTGCCGAGTTTCGAACACCGCACTTCCCAGAACTGAAAGACTAATTAAACCAACACACCTAGCGAATTTATGTTCATTAATACCAGTATATTTGTAATTAAATTATTTACAACCTTGTTCCCACGTAAAATTTATTTCGTCCCGCGCAATTTTTTTCCCATTCCCTCCACCCACAATAACGCGGGAAACCTATACCCACGGTTTTGAAAACCGTGGGTATAGGTCTTTGAAAAAAATACCCCCTATACCCACGGTTTTTAAAAACCGTAGGTATAGGTTTCCAAAGCAATGCCTATACCCACGGTTTTGGAAAAACCGTGGGTATAGGTCTTCACCAAAAAAACTATACCCACGGTTTTCCAAAACCGTGGGTATAGGTTCCCATACTATACCTATACCCACGGTTCTAGAAAACCGTGGGTATAGGCCCAATTTCCAGTAGTGATAAATTATTAATAAAGAGGGTTTTTATTATCATTATAAATAGAGGATTTATAACTTATGTATAAAATGTGTCAAATTATGAAGATTTTCATGATATGTATTTTATCAACATTTTTTTGATAAGAAATCAATTTGAAATATATTACATTAGCATACCCATGAAATAACGAATGGAATAATACTTGGTATATAGAGTGGATTATCCCACACAATGAGTGAATTTAATAACTCTAAATGAAACAAAATTCAAACTAATATTTATTTTTATAAAAAAACTTAATACACATTGACAATTATTGAATAGAGACAATCAAAATTCATTTTTTTAAAAATGTTGGGAGAAAATAAACTTTATTAAGAAAGAAAAATAATAAGAGCCAGGGGAAGGATGGAGTTAGACATAAAGTTCCCCCCTCATTCCAAAAGGATACTAAAAAAATAAAACAAATTCAAGAGGAAAAATCAATAGTGCTAGTCGAATAACACGTCACATTATATATTTTTGTTATAATTGTAAAACTATCCAATAGTGCTAGTCTAATAACATCCCATTTGATAAACCACTAGAGATTATTTAGTGTTTTTATATTTTTAATGTTTTGTTGAAATGAATATATAATACTGTCAATCATACCATATCATTATTTAACTATTTAATAATCACCCCTCTAAGATCATTTCATGGACAAACAACAATGATGAAATTTAGTTTCTATAATTTATATATATATATTCTCTATAAACTTGTTTACATTTTGAATGTAATATTAAATCTCAATTTTCTTCATAACATCTAATGTAATGATGATTGTAATTTTTTTCATTAATACATAAAATATTTTATAGGTTTATTTCCAATATCATTAAAGTTTTTTTATATTTAAAAATACAATGAGATCATTAAATAAAAAAACTTATAAACATTTTTACATTATGATGTATCTTTTCCAATATTACCTTTAATTTTATATGGCATATTGCAAAATTATCTTTAAATTAGACAAGTGTAATAATTTATTTGTGGAATTTTAAACTTTTTCAAATTAATACATACTCCCAAAATTCTTTTAGATATTATGTTTTCTAAAAACAATATTTGTTAAAAAAATACTGCTTCATCTTAATAAATGACACTCATTTCCCATGTTAGAATGTTTTTCATACATTCTATTAATAACAATATCATATTAAAATAGTGATTACCCATGTATTTTTTAAAAATATATTACCCGTAATAATCTTTTTATTCACCTATATTTATAAACAAAAAATTTTTATATGATTTTTAGATGTACAAAATTATGTTATATAGTCAATTATATATCAATTGTACATTTGAAATTATTGTGACATAAAATTATATTTATTTAAAGGTTACATAAATTTTCATCACATGATTTTTATTTTAATCTATTTAAATAATTATTTAACTAAATTTTATTATATAAATTTATATCTATTATGAATCTATGGATTCACATTGAAATTTATTATAAATAAATTTTCATGTTATGAAATGTTATTAATATTTTTCATTTTGAAAGGAAATATATTTTATTATTTTACCTACAATATATGGTTTAATTTTAATGTTAAATATCTAAATTTATAATTTGAATTTGAAAACAATTAACATAATTTTTTAATCATCAAGTTAAAATTAGTATTGATTGAATTTTTCAAATTTTTCAAAATTATTTAATTTTTAGTGAATTGAAAAAATACAGTTTTAATGAATATAACATATTTTATGAAATAGGTATAATATAAATATGTTATAAAAATTATTAAACTGATTTTATCTTTATTACATGATAATATAACAAATATATCATATAAATATCAACCTATTAATGGAAAATAGGTTTTATTTAATTATAAATATGAAAACATTTATCAGTGCTGGGAAAGTGCTTTTGAAATGATAAAAAATTCATGATAAGGGTTATTAATAAAGTATATTAGAATGACATATATTTTATTAACTATAATATATAATATTTATAAATAATAAATGATATATATTTATTTCTGACTTCTTTAACTGAATAAAAATAGTTACCAAGGTAAAGGTTGCTCACTTTTGTGAAGGATAGAATATTTAAAAGTGTTTTGTTAAATATAATTAATTAAATATAACAAAAAAAATTCATAAAAATCAGTGGATAAGGGGATGAGTAAACTAACCTTTTCATATATTCTATAATAATATATTTTGGATCCACCTGACTTTAAAAGGATATTTATTTTACATTAGTAAATTCATATTTTAAAAAATGCTATCTCTCTCAATTAACATCTTAAATATTTTCTCATACGAATAAAAATATTATAAATAAATTTATTATTGAAAATATTTATGAATAATAATGAAAATATATTATTTTAATATATATTTATTGTTAGTTTTATAAAATTTACTGAAACCCATACATAATATTGATGCGACTCCTGTGAAAACAGTAGAAAAGTAAAAGAAAATGCTATTAGAAACATTAAACGTTATAAGGTTTCGATTAATTAATCTCTTAAATGAATTTTTTTTGTTTATTATAACAATTATTTAATATTTAAATATTAAAATACAAATTCCTTATTTGTCTAGATATCTATTAAATTATAATTATATGAATATTCATGAAAATTAATTTAAGGATATATATGTTAAATTGATTTTAAAATCCAAATAATGATATAATTGGTGAAGTTGGATGAGAAATAGTCTAAAATTCCATACATGGTCTAATTTTTAGTTAGTGCACACCATAGAATTACATTCATGATCTTTAAAGACTGAATATTTCTATAAGGGCAATTCAATTTTAACTATTAAATCGGTCTTAATATAGACTTTCCAAAGATGCATAAAAATTCTATTTCATTATAATATTTACCCAAATCCCCCTATAAAATTTAATTTTCTTGTCCCTAATCCCCTTGCGTGACCAAAATTCACTTATCCAAATTCCATAATCTCAATTGTAATTTGGCCTATCAATGATCGAGGTAAGGGTTTGAAAGTCTCTTTCACCTTTCTTAATTATGATCTTATTTCATGATAGTATATCGAAAGATTAATTATTTGTCTAAAATGATTTCATTCCTAGTTTATTTGAATATATTTGATAAATTTATGATGGGGTATTACTTATTACTCCTCAACAAACACCATTCATCATGCTGGAGTTATGTTAAAATACAAGTGTCTCAAAGACAATGCTTTACTTTTAATTATCCTATTATTATTTTAATAAATAAAATAATAATAATAAGTTATCCTTATTCAATATTTTTTTTATAATATAATTTATTTTATAAAATTAACATATTCACAAATTCTACCATAATTTTAATCACTTTTGAAAATTTCACTCACAATGGTGGCCTTATGCCACCAATGGGAACAATAATGTTTTCATGTATTTAGGTTTTCAAGGGAATTCATCAAATCTAATTTCATGATTGAATATAAAATTATTTTAAACTAATTTTAATTATAAAATGTTAATGTATCCTGTATAGAAATGAAATTATAATTAAATGATGGTTGTCATCTTTAACCATAAAAAATTGGATTATTAAAGAATATTCAATGAATATTAATTATTTAAGGTCCTATTATACATATAGGCCTCTCGAATGATTTTTATAATTTACCTTTAAACTTAATGAGATATTGAAACTATTTGAAAAATTATTATATCATTAGAACTATACCTCAATAACCCTAAATATTATACACTTACAAAATTCAAAATGATCGATGTAAAAATATTAGTTTCATATTTTAATAAAATAAGATAATAATTAAATTAATTTATATGATAATAAATAAATAAAAATTTGATGGTTTTTAATAATTTAAATAATTAATATAATTTTATTATTTAGGAGGTTTGATTACATAAGAGGAGAGTCAATACTTAAGGTTTCATCATCTTAATTTAAATTCATTGATAGCTATTGTATATTTTTCACCATTTTTTCCATCATGTAGTGTATGAAAATAAATTTAACATAAAATATGACGATTATATTTTTAGTCATTGTATTTAAAGTACATTTTTATTATTTCACTTTAAAGGGATTTTGATGAAAAATTTACAAAATAATTATGGGTGTTTCATCTCAAATTTATTACCTTGTGAAATGTTTCAAATTATACACCCATCTTTATATAAAAGGTGTATTTACTCCCCCTTTGAAATATTATATAATTTTCTCATTTGAATTCATGGTATTTATATATTCTTTTCACATGATAGCTTTCAAGGTTTCTAATCTAATTTGGAATCTGTTTTGTTGTTAAAAATTAATTTTTTTAATTTTATGTTTTTTTATTCGATAGGTGTAATCCCATGATTACATGTTAATTTGTGGATTTTTTTTATTTCAATTTTATTTTAGTTTTGTTTGGTATATATTTTTTACCCTTATATGATGGTTTATTACCTCTATATAATGTTGGTTTACTCTTATGTGAGATAGAATAACCCTTACATTGTTGGCATTTTCTCTATTACATGGTGTTTTATAACTAGTTACCTTTATGTTTCAATGGAGTTGGGTCACAATACCTTATGCTAGTATATATTGTCCGACTTACCCTTATGTGAGGTGGTTATCACAAATTTTTGAGGGTTGTGCAATCATTACATAATAACATGTTACCCTTATGTCAAATGTTAAACAACCACAAAACCTTCATGCGACACTATATTACCATGAAATAGAGGTAGGGTTTCCATTTTTTGATGGGTTGGTTACACTACTGGAAATGCAGGATTTCCCAACGATTTAGAACTATTGGGAAAGGCTATAGAACTGTTGGTATATGTTATACCAACTGTTCTGCAAACCGTAGGGAAGTAAGCCGTTTGGAAAATCTTTTCCCAACGGTTTACAGTGAACCGTTGGGATAGGGTGGAGAAAAATTACCCTATCCCAACGGTTCTAGAAAACCATTGGGAAATATTTTTCCCAACGGTTTACAACCGTTGGGATAGAGTGCTGAAAATTACCATGTTTTTCCCAACGGTTTGGCCAAACCGTTGGAAAAATCCCAAGATCTCCTCTTTCGCAACGGTTTCTAAACTATTGGGAAAAGTGTTTTACAAACGGTTCTATGAACCGTTGGTAAAAAAAACCCAGACATGCTATACCAACGGTTTCAAACCGTTGGCATAGCCTATGCTGGGGAAAATTGCATAGCAGCTCTGCAATTTGCCCAGCAGCTCTCCAATTTTCCCACCAGCTCTCAAATTTGCCCACCAGGTCTCATTTTGTGGGTTACCTCTCATTTTCAATCCAATTATTATATCTTAAATAAACTAACACATACATATACAATTATTGTACCTGCAATAACCTACTAACACTTACATATAGAGAACAAATTCATACACATTTTACATATAATGCTGGAACTATACACATCCATAATTAAATTAGAATTCATAATGTAATTATAAACATATATAATTCATTTAGAATTCAATTTAAAATTTTGATGACAATTATATGTGGAATCTGGAATTCAATTCATAATTTGATAGGTTTTTTGTATACCATATATTTTTACCTGAAATGATGTCCATTTTAAACAAAATACATACACCTGGAGTGCTACCGGCCACACCACGCCTTGGATTGAGGTGGGGTTGACTCATACACATCACATATGACCCATGGATCATTGTGCTAAAGTATCAACACAATCTGAATGAGTTTGGTTGGTTTTCCATATGCGAGTTGATGTTTTTCAATTAAAATGACATCTTTTTGAAACAAAAGGTAGACACTTTGAGTGGTGCCGGCCACACCGCGTCTCAGATTGAGGCGGGTTTGATTCGTACACGTCACATATGACCCATGGATCGTTATACCAATGTTTCAATGGAAACCGAATGCGTTTGTTCAGTTTTCCATATGTACTTAAAATGTTGTCCATTTTAAACAAAAGAGAGCCACTTAGAGTGATTATGGTCACACCGTTCCTTTTATTAAGGCGGGGCTGACTCATAAACATGAAATATGACCCATGGATCGTTGTTCTAAAGTATTGACACAATCTGAATGCGTTTGGTCAGTTTTCCGTATGCCTGTTGATGCTTTTCACTTCAAATGGCGTCCTTTTGAAACAAAAGACAGACACTTTGAGTGGTGGCGGCCACACCACGCCTCGGATTGAGGCGGGGTTGACTCGTACACGTCACATATGACCCATGGATCATTTTGATAAATTATCGACACAATCCGAATGCGTTTGCTCAGTTTTCTGTATGCCAGTTGATGTTTTTCAATTAAAATGATGTCCTTTTGAAATGAAAGGCAGACACTTTGAGTAGTGGGGGACACACCGTGCCCCAGATTGAGGCGAGGTTGACTCGTACATGTCACAAATGACCCATGGATCGTTGTGCTAATGTATTGACATAATCCGAATGCGTTTGGTCAGTTTTCCGTATGCCCGTTGATGTTTTTCAATTAAAATGACGTCCTTTTGAAACAAAAGGCAAAAACTTTGAGTGGTGCTGGCCACACCATGCCTCGGATTGAGGCGGAGTTGACTCGTACACGTCACATATGACCCATGGATCGTTCTCCTAAAGTTTCAATGGAAACCGAATGCATTTGGTCGGTTTTCCGTATGTACTTAAAATATTTTCTATTTTAAACAAAAGAGAGCCACTTAGAGTGATTCCAGCCACACCGTGCCTCAGATTAAGGTGAGGTTTACTCTTACACATCACATATGACCCATGGATCGTTGTTATAATGTATCGACACAATCCGAATGCGTTTGGTCGCTTTTCCGTATGCCAGTTGATATTTTTCACTTAAAATGACGTCCTTTTGAAACAAAAGACAGAAACTTTGAGTGGTGCCGGCGACACCGCACCTCGGATTGAGGAGGGGTTGACTCGTACACATCACATATGACCCATGGATCATTTTTCTAAATTATCTACACAATCCGAATGCATTTGTCAGTTTTCTGTATGCCAGTTGATGTTTTTCAATTAAAATGACGTCCTTTTGAAACAAAAGGCAGAGACTTTGAGTGGTGGTGGACACACCGCACACCGCACCTCAGATTGAGGTGGGATTGAATCTTACATGTCAAATATGACCCATGGATCTTTGTGCTAATGTATCGACACAATTCGAATGCATTTGGTCGGTTTTCCGTATGCCATTTGATGTTTTTCAATTAAAATGACGTCCTTTTGAAACAAAAGGCAGAAACTTTGAGTGGTGCCGACCACACCACACCTCATATTGAGGCGGAGTTGACTCATACACGTCACATATGACCCATGGATCGTTCTCCTAAAGTTTCAATGGAAACCGAATGCGTTTGGTCGGTTTTCCGTATGTACTTAAATTGTTCTCCATTTTAAGCAAAAGAGAGCAACTTAGAGTGATTCCGGCCAAACCGTGCCTCATATTAAGGCGGGGTTGACTCAGAAATGTCACATATGACCCATGGATTGTTGTGCTAAAGTATCGACACAATACGAATGCGTTTGATCAGTTTTCCGTATGCCAGTTGATGTTTTTCACTTCAAATGACATCCTTTTGAAACAAAAGACAGGCACTTTGAGTGGTGGCGGCCACACCACGCCTCAGATTTATGTGGGGCTAACTCGTACATATCACATATGACCCATGGATCGTTGTGATAATGTATCGACATAATCCGAATGCTTTTGGTCGCTTTTCTGTATGCCAATTGATATTTTTCAATTAAAATGATGTCCTTTTGAAACAAAAGGCAGACACTTTGAGTGGTGCTGGCCACACTACGCCTCGGATTGAGGCGGGATTGACTCGTACACGTCACATATGACCCATGGATCATTTTGCAAAAGTTTCAACACAATCTGAATGCGTTTGGTCGGTTTTCCTTATGCCAGTTGATGTTTTTCAATTAAAATGACGTCCTTTTGAAACAAAAGGCAGTCACTTTGAGTGGTGCCAGCCACACCGCGCCTTGGATTGAGATGGGGTTGACTCGTAAACGTTACATATGACCCATGGATCGTTCTCCTAAAGTTTCAATGGAAACCGAATGCGTTTGGTCGGTTTTCCATATGTACTTAAAATGTTGTCCATTTTAAGCAAAAGAGAGCCACTTAGAGTGATTCCAGCCACATGGTGCCTCATATTAAGGAGATGTTGACTCGTACACGTCACATATGATCCATGGATCATTGTACTAAAGTATCGACACAATCCGACTGCGTTTGGTCGCTTTTCTGTATGCCAATTGATATTTTTCTCTTAAAATGACGTCCTTTTGAAACAAAAGACAAAAACTTTGAGTGGTGCTGGCCACACCGCGCCTCGGATTGAGGCGGGGTTGACTCGTACACATCACATATAACCCATGGATCTTTGTTCTAAAGTATCAACACAAGCCGAATGCGTTTGTCTGTTTTCCGTATGCGAGTTGATGTTTTTCAATTAAAATGACGTCCTTTTGAAACAAAAGATAGAAACTTTGAGTGGTGGTGGCCACACCGCGTCTCGAATTGAGGCAGATTTGACTCGTACATGTCACATATGACCCATGGATTGTTGTACTAAAATATCGACACAATCCGAATGCGTTTGTCGGTTTTCCATATTCTAGTTGATGTTTTTCAATTAAAATAACGTCATTTTGAATAAAAGACAGACACTTTGAGTGGTGGCGGCCACACCGCACCTCGGATTGAGATGGGGTTGACTCGTACACGTCACATATGACCCATGGATCGTTTTTATAATGTATCGACACAATCCGAATGCGTTTGGTCAGTTTTCTGTATGTACTTAAAATTTTGTCCATTTTAAGCAAAAGATAGACACTTAGAGTGATTCTGGCCACATCGTGCCTCAGATTAAGGAGGGGTTGACTCGTACACATCACATATGACCCATGGATTGTTGTTCTAAAGTATTGACACAATCCTAATGTGTTTGGTTGGTTTTCCGTATGCCAGTTGATGTTTTTCACTTCAAATGACGTCCTTTTGAAACAAAAGACAGAAACTTTGAGTGGTTCCGGCCACACCGTGCCTCGGAGTGAGGCGGGCTTGACTCGTACACATCACATATGGCCCATGGATCTTTGTGCTAATGTATCGACACAATCCGAATGCATTTGGTCGGTTTTCCGTATGCCAGTTGATGTTTTTCAATTAAAATAACGTCCTTTTGAAACAAAAGGTAGACACTTTGAGTGATGCTGGCCACACCACGTCTCAGATTGAGGCGGGGTTGATTCGTACACGTCACATATGACCCATGAATCGTTATCCTAAAGTTTTCAACGGAAACCGAATGCGTTTGTTCGGTTTTCCGTATGTACTTAAATTATTGTCCATTTTAAGAAAAAGAGAGACACTTAGAGTGATTTAGGCCACATTGTGCCTCATATTAAGGCGGGGTTGACTCGTACAGGTCACATATGACCCATGGATCATTGTTCTAAAGTATAGACACAATCAGAATGCGTTTGGTCAGTTTTCCGTATGCCGGTTTATGTTTTTCACTTCAAATGACGTCCTTTTGAAACAAAAGACAGATACTTTGAGTGGTGGCGGCCACCCCACGCCTCGGATTGACGCAGGGTTGACTCGTACATGTCACATATGACCCATGGATCGTGTTTCTAATGTATCGACACAATCTGAATGTGTTTGGTCGCTTTTCCGTATGCCAGTTGATGTTTTTCAACTAAAATGACGTCCTTTTGAAACAAAAGGCACACAATTTGAGTGGTGCAGGCCACACCGCATCTTAGATTGAGGAAGGGTTGATTTGTACACGTCACATATGACCCATGCATCGTTCTCCTAAAGTTTCAAGGGAAACTGAATGCGTTTGGTTGGTTTTCTGTACGTACTTAAAATGTTGTCCATTTTAAGCAAAAGAGAGCCACTTAGAGTGATTTTGGCCACACCGTGCCTCAGATTAAGGCGAGGTTGACTTGTACACATCACATATGACCCATGGATCGTTTTGATAAAGTATCGACACAATACGAATGCGTTTGGTCAGTTTTCTGTATGTCAGTTGATGTTTTTCACTTAAAATGACGTCCTTTTGAAACAAAAGACAGACACATTGAGTGGTGGCGGCCACACCGTGCCTCATATTGAGGCAGGGTTGACTCGTACACATCACATATGACCCATGGATCGTTGTGCTAAAGTATCGACACAATCCGAATGTGTTAGGTCAGTTTTCCATATTCCAGTTGATGTTTTTCAATTAAAATGATGTCCTTTTGAAACAAAAGGCAGACACTTTGAGTGGTGGCGACCACACCGCGCCTCGGATTGAGGCGAGGTTGAATCGTACACGTCACATATGACCCATGGATCGTTCTCCTAAAGTTTCAATGGAAACCAAATGCATTTGGTCGGTTTTCCGTATGTACTTAAAATGTTGTCCATTTAATGAGAATCCTCATGTGTCTATTAGTGGAATGGTATTCACTTAAAATCTTGTGGATATTTATATAAAATATTTTTATATCATTCTTAGTATGGATTAGATTTTAGTTTATAATGCTATGAAACATTTCGGAGCTAACAATGTCATGCCCAATGAATACATCACTTTTATAACATAACAAGAATCTATGATATTGATTAGATGTGTAAATGTGATTTACATTGATTATCATGATGAAAATAAATAAAATATATATTATAGATTTTCTAGTATTAAATTAAATCAAGAAGGGTGGGGGGGATATCCGGCGGGGCTGTCCGGGGGGCTATCCGGTGGGTGTCGGGGGGGCTATCCGGGGACCAAGGAGGAGGGTGGGGTGGGGGGGGGGCTGTGCGGGGGGTTGTCCGGGGTCCAAGGAAGAGGGTGGGGGGGATTTTCGGGGGGCTGTCTGGGGGGAAGTCCGGGGGGCTGTCCGGGGTCCAGGGAGGAGGGTGGGGGGGGGGGGGCTGTCTGGGGGGTGTTTGGCGGGTTGTCCAGGGTCCAAAGAGGAGGGTGGGGGGGCTGTCTAGCGGGCTGTCCGTGGGGCTGTCCGGGGGGCTGTCTGGGGTCTAGGGAGGAGGTTGGGGGGGGGGCTGTCCAGGGGGTTGTTCGAGGGGCTATCTGAGGGCTGTCCTGGGCTATTCGGGGGGTTGTCCGGGGTCCAAGGAAGAGGGTGGGGGGGGGGGGGGGGCTGTCTGGGGGGCTGTCTGGGGTGCTGTCCGAGGGGTTGTCCGGGGTCCAGGGAGGAGGGTTGGGGTGCTGTCCGGGGGCTGTCCGGGGGTGTTCGGGGGGTTTTCTGGGTCCAAGGAAGAGGGTGGGGGGCTGTCCGGGGGGCTGTCTGGGGGGCAGTCCGGGGGGCTGTCCGGGGTCCAGGGAGGAGGGTGGGGGGCTGTCCGAGGGGCTGTTCGGGGGGCTATCTGGGGGCTGTCCGGGGGGTGTTTGGGGGGTTGTCCGGGGTCCAAGGAAGAGGGTGGGGGGGGGGGGGGGCTGTCCGGGGGGTGTTTGGGGGGTTGTCCTGGGTCCAAGGAAGAGGGTGTGGGGGGGGGGGGGCTATCCGGGGGGCTGCCTTGGGGGCTGTTCGATGGGGCTATCCGGGGTCTAGGGAGGAGGGTGGGGGGTTGTCCAGGGTCAGGAAGGAGGGGGGTTCCCAAAAACACAACCAATAAAAGACAACAACATCCATAAAAACAGATAATATATAAAAATAACTCAACTCCAATACTATATTACGAGTTTAGATAAAACCAACAACTATAATAGATTAAATATCAAATCTCAGTAATATCAATCAAAAATGTAGTGGATCAACTTGTCCCACATCACCATCAACATCATCACCATCATCATCATCACCCTTGTCCTCGTCCCCATCATCTTCCTCACCCTCCTTGCCCTCGCCTTCCTCCTCTTCCTCGCCCTAGCCACCCGCTTCGCCCTACTCCTCTCCCTCCTCTTCCTTATCAGTCTCCTCGCCATCATTATCGTCAAGCTGGACATTTTCCTGACCACCACTAGAACTGCCACCTGGTGCACCGTATATAGAACGTATTGATGACATATACTCATCAAAAGATGGGCTGGACTCTGCTGGAAGTGTAGGACGTAGAACTTCAATAAATTTCATAAACGTACTTTTTTCCCTAGCAGACTGTTCTGCCATCCCTATGGCCCTTTTCTCAGCCTGTTATGCCTGTGCCCTAACTTGCTGTAGCTCGGTGGCATTATAGCTCGTACCTGAGGAGGTCCAATACCTCATCGGGGCTATCCTAGGTCGGCAGCGTACTCTGCCAGAATTCTCCTCTCCCAACACCTGAAGTAAGTGATCTGTTGTCCCAAAATTGTCTGGTTCTTGGGAATCGAGGGCCTCTAAACCAACTTGTTACAAATATAAATATATCATTAAGTTAAAAAATAGATATTAAAATATAAATTCAACATATTAAAACTTACAATCTGCTGCTGAGTCACTTCGTTGACGGCACTTCCATCCTTTTTTCGTCTACTCGAGCAAAATAGTTTTTCTCGAGGCACACGTCCTTCAATATTTTGTATTTTCCTCTACAATGACATTGAAAACTAAAGTTATATGAAAAATTTAGCAAACTATTAAATAATTGAGGAAACAAAAGAAAGTATAAGTCGTAAAGAAAAATTATAAACAATTGTCATACATGCTTCCTCTCATGATCAGGCATCGTAGTGCGTCCCAGTGTGTGGAGGTATTTTTTTGCATCAATGTTCTTTTTATTTTTTCCAGATGATTCCTAAATAAAATTCGAAAATTCAACAGATAGTATTAATTCAAAACATGAAAGTTATTATTTAAATACCTCAAATGTTATTAATACCTTAAACTAGGTACTCGTCCAATGAGTAATCATCTGACGATACTGCTCTATAGGACAATCATCCACCACTGGTACCTCCTCTAACTCAGTGCCAACTCTAGAACCCAACCAATATACAACTCATGCTTGTAGGCTCTCCAAAGCTCACCTAAATCCTTTAGACATTCCGGTCGTGCACCCTCACCATCGGGAAAATTAAATCAAAGCTGAAATCAAAATATTAATTCATATAAATACAAAAATAATTCATGGCATTAAATAGAACAAATTTTTTTACCCATATCTCTGGCCAAGATCTATCCATGACCTCATGTGGAAAATGTCTCCACGATAGCGGGCTGACGGGAATGATGTCGGAGTATTTGGAAAGCGTCGCCAAAAAACTCCGACATTGCTGCCCTGTTTTCTCAACCATTTGGTTGTCTTCATTATAATCCACCATAACCTGTGTGTGGAGGTTCCACATCGAACGCATGCGTGTACGCCCCCGCCCACGCCTCCTGTCAGTAGATGTATCTATCATGAAGGAAAAACAAATATTTTATCAAAACATGTTATAATTAAAATAAATATTGCTATAAAAATTTGTTAGGGTTCTATAAATATACCTGTGCCGATCTGATCGCTGAGCGCCATTGGATCCACAGAAACTAAGGGAACACCCTATGGTGGAACAGGAGTCGAAGACGATGGAATATAGAAGCTCGGAGAGACAGAAGTAGAAGGAAAAGAAGATGGGATAGCTGTCTGACTGGATGCTGAATGGGGAGTGGGAATCATCATGGGATGTGAAAATGATGGGCCAGAAGATGCAGAAGGTAGTGAAAACATGGGAGGCCTAAATATCCCGTGTGTCCCTAATGACAAACCGGGATCAGAATGTGGGAAGGATGACATGTTAGTGGTAGGGGTAGGGTCTAGTCGGGTATGCGCAGCTGCCCGTCCACCTCTGGTACGAACCCTCCTCGTACCACCAGCCTGAGTACTGGGACCAGTACTAGTCTCCTCGTCGAATAACTGTCGACGTATAGGTGGATCCTACAAAAATGTTTACAAAAAAATTAATCACATGACATTATATATTATTTAAATATATCAATTTGAAATAAAGTACTCACTACAGGCACTAATGATGGAATTCCCAACTCCATCATTCGACGATTGTTCTCCATCATTTTTTTCCATCGTCTCTCTTAAATTGGCTTCATTTCTTGCTTTTGGAAACAAATATGTAATTAATTAGAAAAAGAAAACTAATGTGTAACCCAAAAAACTAAATATATGAGGGATTAGGGGGATTCATTGGTAATTTAGCTATCAATTGTTTTAGAAGAGATTGAATGGATTTAATAAATCATACAAGTTGTAATGTTCACCAAGTTAGAAATATTGTTTGACTATGTTTGAATACAGTTCAATTCCAAATTAGAAAATGCAATTCAAATAAAACTACAACCAATAAACATTGAAAATTCACATAATGGTCAAGTCAGCTATCAATTGTTTTAGAAGAGCTTGAATGTTTTTAATAAATCATACAAGTTGTAATGTTCAACAAGTTAGAAATATTGTTTGACTATGTTTGAATATAGTTCAATTCCAAATTAGAAAATGCAATTCAAATAAAACTACAAACAATAAACATTGAAAATTCACATAACGGTCAAGTCAGCTATCAATTGTTTTAGAAGATATTGAATGAATTTAATAAATCATACAAGTTGTAATGTTCACCAAGTTAGAAATATTGTTTGACTATGTTTGAATACAGTTCAATTCCAAATTAGAAAATGAAATTCAAATAAAACTGGAACCAATAAACATTGAAAATTCACATAACGGTCAAGTTAGCTATCAATTGTTTTAGAAGAGCATGAATGGATTTAATAAATCATACAAGTTTTAATGTTCACCAAGTTAGAAATATTGTTTGACTATGTTTGAATACAGTTCAATTCCAAATTAGAAAATGCAATTCAAATAAAACTGCAACCAATAAACATTGAAAATTCACATAACGGTCAAGTAAGCTAAAACATATTTTTGATCAATACTAAATCAATTTGAATATTACAAACCTTAACAACCCAACTCGAGGTAAACCAAAAGAATTGAGAACATGGATGAATGATTCTATATATTTTCAACCAAAACTTCAGGTTCACAATAAACTCTGACAGTTGAGCTATTTGAGTCATCAAAAGAAATAAATTGATTGGTTCCAATGGCACTAGGGACAATGTCAATTCCATCATCACCATCATAAAAAATATGTCTTGGAATTACTTCAACTATGACACCAAATTCAGGTCGAAGTTCGTCTTTGACATAAAAAACTTGTTTATCCATTGATGCCAACACATATGGTTCTTCAGTAGCAAGAGTGCGAGTCATATTAATTACTCAAAATCTACAATCATCAATAAATGTGCCATGTCTCATCATCGAATCAAACCAATGGCATTTCATCATTGTGACTCGTCCATGAGAGTAATAATCCAATATTATTATTTTCTCAACAACTCCATAATAACCCACATTTTCAAATCGCGGTCTACTATCTGATGCACTGGCATAACAATCTTATGTGGCAGTAACCATAACACCATAATGTTGTGTTCTTATGTTCTTTTCTCGTTCAGTGACAATAAATTTGTACCCATTGATAATAATTGATTTATAGTCACGAACCACGGTATTAGGTCCAAAAGCCAAAACTATTATTTCCTCAGAGACAGAGTCAGCAGAAAAACTCAATACCTGCAATATAAATGACTATTAAACTTAATTAAATATTGATATAATTATTTAAAACATTAATTTTTTTATTCCTTCAATTTTAACCAAGAATAAAACTCTTTGCTATGCAAAGTCTCTCTCCTTCTCAAAGATAAAGAATGATGCTTCCTATTTATCATTATTTTATGTTCCCTATAGATAAAAAATATGAATAGTTTAATAGATATATATGTAAGATATACATAATCAATTTAGTTACCTGATATAGTCATCGAACATATCACAGTTGAACAAAACTGTGCGATGTGCCATCTCCCGCTCTTCATGGCTTAATGTCTTAAATGTATATGATCCAGGAATTACTCCTGTTTGAGGAATTGATGGAAAACTAGGTTCAATTTTATCATACCGTTCTTCTTCATTTCTCATTGGTCTGTTCAATCTTGTAGTAAGATCGGAAAAATACATCGAGCAGAAATCCATACATTCTTGAGCCAAGTAACCGTTCACGATAGAACCTTCGGGATGATTTCTGTTTCGGACATAAGAATTTAATGTGAACATATTTATTTCAGTTGGATACATCCAACAGAAAGAAATAGGTCCTCCGAGAAGTATTTCAGTGGGAATATGGATAGTCAGATGAAACATGCATGTGAAAAATTATGGAGGAAATATTTTCTCCAACTCACACAAAATTGATGGGTCATCTGTCAACATTTTTTGCAAGAAAGACTTGGACAACTTCTTAGCACAAATATCTATAAAAAAATGGCACAACCGAATAACAACCACCCTTACATTATTGGACAAAAGACAACAGATTTCTATTGGAAGCAACTCATGCTATAGAACATGATAATCATGAGTCTTCAAAGATTTTATCTTCAACTCTCTTCTGTTGACCCTTTTAGATATGTTGCTTGAATAGCCACCAGGAACTCTAATAGTCTCTAATACTTCTAGAAATTGTTTTTTTCCATAGATTTCATCACATAAGAAGCACATGGAAGTTTCCATTTATTTTCACTAATACACACAGGATGCAATTCTGATCTGATGACCCAATCCACCAATTCACGCTGAGATCATAAATCATCTTTTGTCTTCCCCTTGACATTTAGAAGAACTGAAAGCAAAATTTCGCATATATTCTTTTCAATATGCATTATGTATAAGAAATTATGTAACAAATTGGTTGACCAATAAGGTAAATCAAAAAAGATACCCCTCTTCCTCCAATTGTAACAAGTTTCAGTGGAAACATTCTTTCTCTTTCCAGATTTCATTTGACCCTTCCCGAATGAAAAATTGAAATCATTCAATTCATTAAGCACGTTAGTTCCATACATACGCTGAGGTGGATCATCAGTCTCTATGGTATTATCAAATCTTCGATGATTCATTCTATATGGATGATCCTTTGGCAAGAATCATCGATGTCCCATAAAACTGAAACTACAACGATGTTTCAGTCTTCTGGATCATGTATTCTTCATACAAACTGGACATGACAATTTTCCCTTCATGCTCCATCTAGACATCATTGCATAAGTCGAAAAATCATTGATTGTCCACATAAGCGCAGCACGCATATGAAATATTTCTTTCGAACATGCATCGTATGTGCACACACCCACATTCCAAAGAAGTTTCAACTCTTTTATTAAAGGTTTTATGTATACATCAATATCAATTCCGGGATTAGAAGGACCTGATATGAGTATACTAATGAAATTGAAAGGTTTTTTCATACACAACTATGGGGGAAGATTATAAATGTGTATAAAAACTTGCGATGTGTTGTGCGAAGTAAGCATCGGCCCAAACGGATTAAAACCGTCGCATGAAAGACCCAGCCTCACATTATGCACGTCAGCTGCAAAATTAGGATGCCGAGCATCAAATATCTGCCATGCAATTCCATCTATAGGATGAACCAACTCATTATTAGTCTTATTTCTCTCGGTATCATGCCATCTCATTTTTATTGATATGTCATCAGACATAAAAATATTCTGGAGTCTGGGGATCAATGGAAAGTGCCACACTACTTTTTGTGGAATGCGGGATGGTGTTCCATCAGATTTTGACTTTCAGCGGGATGTGCCACATTTTATACAATCATTTCATTCAGCGGTTTCCTCCCAGAATAAACTGCAATATTTCAGGCAAGCATGAATTTTGTTTTTCTTGAAAATCCAATTTTCTCAACTAACTTCCATTCCATATAGTGGTTTGAGGGAATATCTGCATTATCTGGAAGTAAATCCTTCAAGAGGGTAAGAATGTAATCGATTGCTGTATTAGAAATCCCATACATAGGTTTCCCATGAAACAATCAGATTAAAAATTCTAGCCTCTTCATTTTATCGCATTGTCGATATACTGGAGTCGTGGAAGCATTATTCAATTTTTTCACCCTATCAATATAATCATTTTCACTAGATGCATCAGCTGTCCTCATATCAAAGTCTTCTTGAGTCGAAATCCTTTCTTTTTCATGATGACGAATAAACGGAAACTGATCATCTAACAAATTCTCCATTCCAGTCCTTTCATTTCAATCATCACCAATTTGAGATTTCATTTTCTCCCCATTGTGATACCACACAAAGTAGTTTGCTTGAAAACCATTTTTGGTTATGTGGTAGCTGACTTCTTCACGTCTCAACCAAGGTATACCAACACAATTGGAACATGGGTAGTGTATGTGACCACTATCTGAAGCATTGTGAAATGAAAAATATATAAATCTCTCCAAATTGTTTTGAAAATCGCTTGAGATCCGATCGGTTTCATACATCCAACTTCTGTCCATTCTATAAAAGAATTTATATAAGTCATTTTGTCATAAACAATTCAATAGGATTGAACTTTAATAGAAAATACATTTAAGTAAATGATAAAGGAAGGAGTTTCTAGTTGATGTAGTGGACTATTAAAACAATGTAAACATATACTAATTAATTCAGTTATGTGAGATTTGAGGTGAGATGTGTTTTGTAATTTTTTCATTTATCACATACCAAGGAGACACCATAGACCTGATAAAACATTGTTTAAGATATTACAGAGTGAAGGCTTTTCATGAAAGATGTAGAATGTTGTAAAGAGAGTTTTTTAATAAGTTATTGATTCTAAAAAATGGAAATATTGTGAAAAGTATTTAGTACATTTCATAACACCCAAACTAAAGTCCATAGAAAGTACCATATCACCCCACTAAAAAAAGGAAAACCACCTACCCCACTACCCCAACCATGTCAATTAACTCAATGAGGGATTCTATGTCTTTATTTGGGAAGAGGTTGAAGGAGTCTAACCTATATGGGGGGAGTTGTAGCTGATCAAATGGAAGACCTCAGGTTAGAGTTCACCTGCGCGGGGGCTTCTGGAAATCGGGGGAAATGCAGAGTTATTTGCTTCTGTGTAATCGAGGGCGGGCTGTCCACGGGGGTGGCGGGGTTGTCCAGGGGGTACGAGGTGTCCAGGGGGTGGGCGGGCTGTCCACGAGGGTGGCGAGGCTGTCTTGGGGGGAGGGGGTGTCCAGGGGGTGGGCGGGCTATCCACGGGGGTGGGGGGGGGGGGCTTTCCAGGGGGTACAAGGTGTCCAGGGGGTGGGGGTGTCCAGGGGGGGTGGGGGGGGGGGGGTTTCAGGGGGTGGGGCGGGCTGTCCACGGGGTTGGGGGGCTGCCCAGGGAGTAGGGGGTCTCCAGGGGGTGAGAAGGCTTTCCATGGGGGTGGAGGGGTTGTCCAGGGGGTACAAGGTGTCCAGGGGGGTGGGCGGACTGTCCAAGAGGGTGGTAGGGCTGTCCAGGGGGGTGGGCGAGCTGTCCACAGGGGTGTGACTGAGAGCTATGAGATTTAATTGGGTTGTCATTCATGTTATGAAAAACAAAAGATGGGTGTTAAGGATTAGAATAGTATTTTTTAGTGAAAATCCAATTTGGTAGGAATAGTGGACTTGATAACATGATGGTATCAAGTTTGAAATTGGGAAAATGTTGGGGCATTGGATTCTAAAAGGCCCCCACAACCTTCCAAGGATATATTATTTCTAGAAAAATGTTTTGTGCGAGAAGGAATTCATCCTATATAGTTGATGTCACTTTTAGATCATGTGATGCCTTACTCATCAAGTTGACTAGACAAGAACCAAAACCAAAGAGGCCTCAAAACTATCCAAATCTCTAGAAGTGATTAATTCCCCGTGGTTATTGGTGAACTATGGAAGTGATGACTTCCACCCGCATAACCCCCCCTCCCCACATCACCCACAAGAGACTCCCCCTGCACAACCCCCCTCCCATCCACCGACTGCACAACCCCCCCCCCCAACCTGCACCCCCACTTGCACAACCCACCTCCCCCACCCCCCACCTGCACAACCCCCTCCCATCCACCCACTGCACCCCCCACCTGCACCCCCACCTGCACAACCCCCCTCCCCCCACCCCACCCCCACCCCCACCTGTACACCCCCACCTCACCCCCCAACATACTCCCACCTGCCCAGCCCACCCCAACCTACACACTCCCCTCCCCCCCACCCACTTGCACAACCACCCCCCACCTACACCCCCCCACTTGCACAACCCACCCCTCCCCCCACCCCCCACCTGCACAACCCCCCTCCCCCCACCACCACCTGTACACCCCACCGCCCACCTCACCCCCAACAGACTCCCACCTACCCAGCCCAACCCCCAACCTGCACACTCCCCTCCCCCCACCTACTTACACATCACCCCCTCCACTTTCACCCCCCACTTGAACAACCCCACCTCCCCCACCCCCACCTGCACAACCCACCCCCACCCCCACCTGTACAACCCCCACCTCACCCCCCCAACAGACTCTGACCTGCCCAGCCCACCCCCCTACCTGCACACTCCGCCACCCACTTGCACAACAACCCCCTCCACTTGCACCCCCACCTGCATAACCCACCCCTCCCCCCACACCCACCTGCACAACCCACCCCACCCCCACCTGTACAACCCCCCACCTCAACCCCCACCAGCACACCCCCTCCCCCCACCTAAACACCCCACCAGCACAGCCCTCCCCCCACATACTGCACCCCCAACACCTCCCACCAGAACAAAAACAGAAAACAAAAATAGAACAAAAAATTGATTCACACATGACACCAGAACAAAAACAGAAAACAAATAACAAATTGGATTAAAATTTTTGAGTATACCATACTGCACGAACCTTAGGTTTAAGCCAAATCAAAACAGAAAATAAAAAAATTAGATGCAAAACATTAAATATAACGTACTACTTACATATTTTAAGTGTAGAACAAAACAACTTTGTGATTGAGTATGGATCTGGTGGAATGATTTTCCAAGCGAGATAGATCTTAGGTATCAAATTTAGTAGTTCAATCGCATGGATTGGATCTCGGGTTTGCTAGTATTTTTGGGGAAAACTTTCCCAACGGTTTGTTAAAACCGTTGGGAAAGGTGATCTTTACAAACGGTTTACACAAATTATTGGGAAAGCCTTCCTAAGTCATGGACTTTACCAACAGTTTTGTAAAACCGTTGGTAAAGGGAGAAAATTTTTAGATTTCCCAAAGGTTTCTTCAAACCATTGGGAAATACTTGTTTTATACCCCTATACCAACGGTTCAACAGAACTGTTGGCAAACAAGCATTGGGAAAACCCAGCTTCCCAGTAGTGTTACCCTTCTACAACACAAGGAATACCTAGACCTAGAACTTAGCATTACACTTCCTTAGTGGTCCACCAACCTTAATGCTACCATAGGTGTGTGGGATTATAGAAAAAGATTATTTTAAGTTCTTATTGACTGAACACATGTCTTAGCGCTATTGGGGATGTTATTTCAATAATAGTTAAGTACATGAGAATTATATATTTTAATATAAAGAATTAAACATCTTATGAAATTGGATTTCATGATTTCCATACAATAGAAATTGAGTGGAGAAGGAGGTGATCCATAGAGGGGAGGTTTTTTCGGATTCCATATTGTAAACACCACTCGTGGTTTACAAAACAATGATTTTTAAAGTGGAGTGATCATGTATTGAAGGCTCTGAGGTGTACCAATGAAACAAAAAAAAATCACAGGATTAGATATGTGACACCGATATTTTGTAAGGGGATTTGAGTTAGAGTTTTCTTTTTCTTTCCTGTTGGATGTCCTAGTTTTTTTTTATGATGTTTATTTTATTTTTCCATGTGAATCATCCATAATTTCCTATGGTTTTTATTTTTTCTTATTGTTTTATTCTTTCTCATTTTTCTAATCTTGTGATACATTTTTTTCCATTTGATAATTTTTTTGCATGTTATTCCTTCCATATACTAGGGAAAAAGTGTTCCAAACTTTAAAAATTAGTTATGTTATTTATTTTAATTGATATATATTTTTAGTTTGTGTAATTAATTTTTTTCTATATCTCTCACATGAAATCACTATTTGTTTTCTCTCTTAATTCCCAAACTATTTGTAGGCACCAACCATTTTTTCTTTTTTTTGATTGATTGATGATACATGACCTACTTCCTATGGGAGTTATATGTTTATATCTGATTCCTTTCTATATCAATTTGTATGATTGAATATTTTACGAAGTCTTTCGATATCATCATCCAAGTTTGATAATGAGATGTTTTATATATGAATGAATTTAATTTTTGGATATTTATAATATATTATTTTCTAGTCCATAGTGGACCATATGATTATTCATAAGGAATAATATATATTATCCACAATGTTTTTTCTGTGATATAGACATAAAAATATTAAGAAGATATTAACCTTATAATTTTAATGAAATCCCACTCCCTATTATTATTGAACCTAGGTAACAGGGTCTTGTAAAATATATTCAATGAAACCTCTGCTAGAGGCATCAAGTTAAAGCATGATTATATTTATATGGCTAATTCTATTTTTAGTATTTTACAAATTGAAATTATTCTATAATTATTTTAAATGTTCACTAGACCACTAGAGATATTTCATTTAGATAAATTTAATAAGATGGTTCTAGAAATAACCAACTAGGATGTTTAGATATTGAATTTTTACCATTCTTATTTAATATTTAATTCCACAAAATATTCATCTCATAATATTATAAATTTAATAATTTATGTTAGGGAATATATTATTTTAGAGAAAATCAGTAGACTAGTATTTTTTAGGGATATTTACGATAATGTTTTAATGATGGATGGAACTGTCAAGAAATATGGGACTGAGTTTCTCAGTTTATAAGTTGATCTAAAAATAAATAGAAAAAAATTGTAATCTTAATTAGTATAGTAATTTTTGGTCCTATGATTGTGGAATGTAAAAACACAATAATATGTAATTCATTGAGAACAAGTATATGAATAATATTCCCTAGTCAATGGTGTATTCCCTGATTATGATAATGATGAGGTTTACTGAGTCTGTAAATAATTACAATGTGTTGAGATTGGTATATCTCTAGTTTTTTATATAATTCTTGTACTATCTCTACAAGTGAATTTCAAGGACCCCTTACTGGTAGAGGGAGTGAAATTTGGACTGCTGTTTATGCAGGTCGAGACTAGGTTGTTAATTTCCTCCTTTATGTATACAATGATTTCTTATTGCGTTTTTTAATACTTATACTACTTCCATTTATTTCTGATATATCTCTGTTTAGTATATATTTTATCTTCCTATAAAATTTATTGCATTTATTTTTTGTTTTTTGTTTAAGGGATTGATTTAATTAATTGATAAGAATGGTGCCACTATTTGGGGGAGATTCGCAGAAGCACCACTAACTATATGAAATTTTAGCATTACCAATAGTCCTATACCAATTGTTTTGGAAACAATTTAGGTATCACCTATTAAAAATTGATTACTATTGGTAAATTTATTTATTAGTTAACCTATGAAAATGGTTCTATAAAACCGTTGGTATAATTCTGAAAATTTATAATACTATTTTAGACGGTTCTCGAAAACCACTAGTATAGATTTATAATTTTTTTTTTGGTGAACTGTTCATATAGGAAGCCAATTTTTTAATGGATAATTTTATCAAATAAAATTAAAAATTAAAAATTTGAAATTTATTTTAAATATAAATATATATATATTAATATAAACGTGTTTATAAAACTGATTTCAAATTAGCGGTTAAGTCGTTGAGGTATAAGTGGGAGGTGTTGGGATCAACACTCACTGGATTTTCTTATATTAAATATACCAATAGTATTCCAAAACTGTTGGTGTATTTATTTCATATAGATGAAATATACCAATATTTTCAGAACTATTTTTATAGACCCCCTATACCAACCGTTGTCCCAAAATAGTTGATATGGGTCCATCTCAATGTCGAAACAACCAATAGATATTCAAGACATTGGTATAAGCTGTACTAATGGTTTGAGATACAATTATGATGTTTCTGAACCATTGGTATAATATTTTTTATATTATTTAATTTCTTATGAGAAACATGTATATGGTTGGTAATCAAACATTAATGTTATCTTTTAGTAAATGTTATTTTTTTGACCATGTTTTAGATTGAAATAACTATTGATATGTTGTTTTTGACTAACATGCACCACTATGGTCTAATCTAAGTGATGATTTCACTAGTATTATCATGATTATTATTATTATTATTTTCTATTAGTGATAAATTTATGTTTCAATTGATATGTCACTATAGTATTAACCAGTAATAACATAACCCCTTTTTTTAACATTTAATTTTCTAAGGTGGTGATTTGATGAATTTGGCATGCTGTTTGATGTTAGAAATTAAAATGTATATGTTGTTAGTTTTTTGATTTAGTGTTATTAATCTCTTATGTTCATATTAATTCATGCATTTTTTCCATTTAGTTTTCTTATATTTTGATTTGGTAGTTTTTAATTTTATTTTACCCGTATGTGATGGTGTCTTGCCTCAATGTGATGGTTTTTTACCCTTAAACAATTCTAAAATTCCCTTATGTGATGGATTTTGTTTCAATAAGATGTTGTTTTATAGTAGGAAAAAATTAAATAGTTTTGGTTCTCAAGTTCTTACCATTACATGATCATGTAATTTTTTATTTTCCATTATTTGTGGTGGTTCTCACATATAAGTGGGGGTCACATTAATTTAATGTTGGGATGTGTTTTCTATATTTGAAGTGTGAAATAACTATCTTATCTTGATTAATCTTCTTAACACCTTGATGTGTGATCCATGTCAGCATTACACAAATGGTGAGCTACCCTTACATAGTGCAGTGGGGAAATTTATATAGTATCAGAATTTACCATTCTATATTTAACGAGAAATAATGACGCATCACCACCTATGCATATTTGTTTCCACAAATTATTCTATCTTCCCATAATTTATAGACATGTCCTAGATATGCTGAAGAGATTAACTCTATTTGATTTATTCCCCATAGGGTGTTTTCCTTGAGATATGTTTTGAAAAGTATATAAAACTCGGTTTAGGGATTTCTAAATGAGAGAAATCAATAGAAGAAGGTGCCAATCTAGTGAGGGGGGGGGGACTTGTTGGTAATACCACACATGTAGAAATATTAGAATATTTTTTCGATAGGGAGATTATGGACTATAAGATCTGAGGTGGAACAAAATATTTGTAGTGACATGGAGGGATTTAATAAGTGAGACCAAGCACTAGTTTGGGGGTCTCAGTCTGTAATTTATTTTTCATTTCTAAATTTTAACATGGTTTTTTATTATTGTTTCTTTGTTCTTATTTATAATCGTGTTACCTATCAGGTCACCTGGTTGTAGTTTATTTTTTTCCTATTATTTCTTGTAATTAATATTATATTATTTTACTAATTTTATTAAATGATATCAATTTGGGGAGGTGTTCA
This sequence comes from Viscum album, assembly GCA_963277665.1. NCBI lineage: Eukaryota > Viridiplantae > Streptophyta > Magnoliopsida > Santalales > Viscaceae > Viscum > Viscum album. The sequence continues at coordinate 64,636,063 of OY728127.1, read as the reverse complement.
TATGATGGAATAAGACCAATGTGGTCTAGAAAACCTAAATGATTTTTTCTCTTTATCATTTAGAATATTTTTTTAGTTAGGAGGGAGGTACTATTTTACTATTTTATTTGTTGCAAAACATCTACCTTCGAAATTTTTATAATATTTTAGAAATTACTAATATGAATGAACCTAATATTTATATTGGTAGATGCAGTGGAACTGCACAATAATTAATATAACCATTTCAATATGTTCATCAAAATAATTTATTTTCAATATTTTTATTGACTAAATCTTTAATGAAATATATTGTAACCCATTTTATGAATTTAAAATTCAATTATTTGATAGAGATTTATAGATGTGATTATATAACATGAAATTTATACCCTCAAAAATCTAGTGGAGATGATGATATTTCAAATAATAAGATAAAGAATATCCTTGGGAATACTATCTCTAATTCTAGGAATAATAGGTCATTGAAACTGGATGTACAAATATGGGCCTATAGAGTTACATTCAGACCCTCAATTTGTATGTCTCTATATAGTTTATTATTTGAAAATTATTTTTATTTACCAGTGGAGTTCCAACACAAGTCATATTGTGTAGTAAATTCCCTTAATATTTATTTTTATATATCCGGGGAATGAATATATCTTGAGATGAGTTAGTTAGATGATATTAGGAGAGGGTATTTTGATAATTTTTTGATTTATAAAGATAGGGAAAACTTTTTCATGATTCCAATATCTAAAATAGAGACTTTAAGGTAGGACAGATGGAACTATATCTTAATTCCAAACACATAAGTTTTCCTAGGAAGCATAAATCCAAATGGTTTGGCCATTTCACCATCCTTAGAGTCCTTGTCAATAGGCTTTTAGAACTTTTATTAGATGAAAAAATAACAATTATGGATAATTTTTAAAGGATTAAACACTAATTTGAAAGGTAGAAAAGGGGTTTGGATTCTATTTTTTGATAGAATAATGAGTTCTCAGAAAATTCTAAAGAAAGACTTTAAATTTAGTCCTTTATGGGAGTCAAACCATGTCTGTTCTTGTGTGTTTACTTTTTTTAAGAATAAAGTGTCGATGTGATGTATTTGTTATTATATGTTTCCTATGATTATTTAATGCTAGGTCTCCCCTATTTTCTCAAAGGAGTTATTGGTGTATATGGAAAAGAAGAACATAATCCCAATTATTTTCAAGTTAAGAAGTAGTTTCATAATAGTTATAAAAGTTAACATTAAGAGGGATTTTCCCTAAAGAAAGGAGGGAAATTTTTTGTGTTTTACTATTAACAGAAAGCTTCCTTAATCAATGGAGTTATTTTTGTTAAATTTTTTATTTTTTACTCTGTTTGTTTTTATTGTTACTGGTATTGTTAAATGTTTATTACAAGATGAAAATTGAGATATCAATATTTTAAATCTATTCATAGTTTATAATTAATTGTGGGGGAATGAAAACCCTTAATTTTTTTGATTAAGTATATCTAAATTTATTTTTGTGTGTGTTTATAATGCAATATTCTAGGTTTTTGATAATACTATTAAAAAAGAATTCAATCTTGATGACACCCATACAAATTCCTTATTTTTGTATTTTTCTTTATTGTGTACTCAATTATTATCATGATTCCACCTTAAAATTTATTGTAAATATTTTTTCATGACTAAAATACAATTAATAGAATTATTTTTAATATATTATATAATTTTGAAATTGTGTAAAACATATTGAATGAACTATATTGTGGCCCATTAATATAAATCTAAACAATTATATTGTAAAATCATCTTCAACTTAACTAAATTAATTTTTTTGTTCCACTTTAAGTTTCCTCAATGTGGATTTTATCATTTTTTAATTTTGGGGGATGGGTATTAATTATTGTTAAACTTTAATTTAATATAGTATATAAAAAAACCACCCCAAAAAAATTTATAAATTGATTGGTTTTCAATCTTTGAATTTCTTATTCTGTGGATCATAATTTTTCATATCTTCGAGATCTATGTTTACACATTAACAAGGATAACTTTTTCTCTAAACCATGTATTTAATCTAGTTCATTAATTTCTTTATCTCTTTATTTTTGAGTCAAACATTTGGAATAGGATTAAAAATAATCCATTGTTTTAAACCTTTTCATTGCATTTAAAAATTTTAGCTATGAATTTAAATGATCTATGAAAAGAAAATTATAATATTGGTTGACCCTTTTTTAATTCATTCCTTCATTATTTTATTCCTTAAGTTATTGGATGGGTTATTCATACTTCCTTGTAATTATTATCATTTCTCATCCAAATAGTCTTTCTAACCATTAGGGATTCTATTTTTGTGTTTCTATTCTTTTATAGGTAAAGAGAAGTTTGGAAGTCTAAATAAAATTAAAAGTGATGTTTTTTTAACTCTTTCAAAATTTCCATTTTCATCCATTTTATAAAAACCAAAACCAATTTTTGAGCAGACCACCAATTTCTATGAGGGAAATTACTTTTCATAAAGAGTCCATGGGGAAGAATATTTTTTAAAACAAATTCTTAGTGGCACTTCACCGTTTAAAAATATATAATTCCTTTGTTACATAGAATTTATTATAAATTTTTACTAATTAAAAGAAAAATTCTATTTATGGGGTAATTTTATGTGTCCATTATATTATATATAGTTTTGACATACTTTTGGTTATGATTTCATGTTTTGTTGCACCCAAAATGAGTGTAGAAGGATGATTTTTTGATAAATGTAAATTACATTTCAAAAATAACATTGTTTGATTATTTCAAGGACTTCATGTGATTTTTTACTTAATTGTTTAGTATTACTCATTTTTTATTTAATTATTTTTAGAAAAAAATTCAGATCCCTTTGTTGAGTTTAATGGAAGTATTATTTTTGAATGGATTTAAAATGTTTCAGATGTTGGAATTAATTTTTCCATTATGTCTTACTTAATTTGTAATAATATTTATTAGAGTAAAAATTAACTATTCTTGTTCACTATGAAAATTCATGAATTATTTTTATTTAGATATTTTATTTAATTATGAATTCATTTTAATTCAATAGATATTTATATTATCATTTCTGTATAATGAATCTTCATCATCTCCATTGGATAATTCTTCCTTCCGTAGCCCATAAAATGATTTTGGAGCCTCTTTAATTATATATTTTTAATTTGTATCCATTATTTTTTTACTTTATCCAAATTTCTGTATAAAATAATTTCCATATTTCTATGTAAGAGAATATATTTCATAAATTTCTTCAAGGAGAATATGGACACGTGTATGATATTATAAACATACTCTTGTGTAAGATAATTTTACTTTGATGGATTTTCATAAGAAAAATAATAATTTATACACATAATAGAATTTTTGTAACATAATTATCTTAGGCTAACCCTGATTATAAAGTGAAAAAACTCATCTCTTTTCTCAATCAAAGTCGTAATGATGGTGATTAGTGGATTTTGAAGAATCATATTTTGGGCTGGGTACCTCTAGTCAAATTAGATTTATAAAATGGATATATCAAAACTAATAAGGATTCCAACAATTAAGTAATTCCCATCAAAAAACTAGGATTTTATAATTCTTAGAAAAGAGGGTTTTATTATTGACAAAATTCTATGTTTGATTAATAAAAAATTGAATCCTAAAAAAAGTTCCAAGTGAGATGAAGCAAGAAGGCCAATATCAGATTTATCATGAGGGAGCATAGGATTTGAGCTGCCACAAGAGTATTAAATATATAAGGAATAAAATCCTAAGTGTTGATCATTTTAAGGAGAATGGTAGTTGAACTGAATCTTAATTAATATTATAATACTTTATATATTGATGTTGATTGAGACCTGCTTGAAGGAGAATAAATCTTTGTCAGTAAGGAAATTAGAGGGGCTAAGTTATGGAGAAATTTCTTGTATGTAAGGGTAATTTAATGGATTAATAGTCATGTCAAGGTAAAAAGCATATAAATGGGAAGTTGAGATGAGGGGGAGAAATAGGCTGTCCAGTATATTCTATTGGAAGCCTCTAATTTCAATTCATTGGTCTTATGGAAGGAGTTATTTTTCTGCACCAAGTTTACTTTCATAACAATATTCATTATGATTGGTGATTTAATATATCACACATTGGTCTCCCATAGTTGTTAGGAGGGATTTATTTGAGTCATGTGAAGGTGATAAAACTAATATACCAATTCCAAAAGGATGGAATTTAATTTAAAACTGAGATTAGTCGATGGAATGCACTTATCACCTCATAGTAGAATAAAAATTAAATAAATTGAGAAATATATGGGATAGTGGGGGTGAAATGAACTTTTTATATAGAATAAAAACAATATTTAGTGACATATATAGAGTATTCATGAGGAGTAAAATGATATTTAATAAAGAGTAGAGTCAGAGCACATGTTTTCAAATGTAATCAGAGGGGATATTTATCTTTCCCTATTTCCTTATTTCTTCTTCATTCTTTCTATAATTGATTATGAATTTTTATGTGATTAAAAAAATAAGATATTTATTGTATAAAATATTTTTAATTAAAATATATTGAGTTGGTTCATCTATTCTTATTCATCTGTCGAATCATTGAAATTTGATTTCATCAATTTTATTCACAACTTTTAATAATTCATTGAGAAAGAAATTAATTTATTTTTAATGAATAAAGTGGACTATCAAGATTTAATAAGAGATTTATTTTGGTATATCTTCAAACATATCATATTATATCATTTCATTTACTAGTTTAGAAACTACTAGACTCAGCCTCCAATGGCCACGCCTATAGAGAGTTAGTCAGAAGTAAATTTTTTAAATGATTGATGATCCAAATAAATATTTAAATGAACTAAGAGTCGTTTTTAGCCATCAAATTGAATTTTTACACGATTTTTCTTATGTATAATTACTTCTCATGTATCTAGTTATCTTATTATTTCTTCTAGATAGTCATTTTATGTGTTTTATTTTTTTAGTTTTTAATCCATTACTCTACACAATATGTCCCCTTCATTTTTTGTTTTACACCCTACTCACAGTTATAAGAAATATTATTATTAATAAAAAATAATAAAAATTTATCTTTTTCAATGATGATCATCAATATAGTGTCTAACAGAAACACTCATTTTACTTTACAGTTTTAGAAGTGCCCCAATAAGGAGATAGGGACTTAGTTCAAGCTATGTATGACTTATCATCCATCGAATGATGGGTAGTAAAAGATAAGTATTTATATGTGTTTTAGATTTTGGAGGATCATGGGATGATCATTTATCCTTGAAAAAAGTCTTATACATGAATAGTTTCTAATCATCAATTTTGATGGATTTGTTTGTGTCTCTCTTTGGTTTGACATTTTGTTCACAACTATATTGTCTTGAGGTTAGTGAGCCTTTTTTTATTAGGTAACGTATGGTGTAGGAGACCATAGAATGAGTTAAATTGATTCCAAAGTGGCTGGTTACTAATTATATTAGATGGCGATAGAATTATAACTGGATGAGGTGACCTTTGGAGTTTGTTGTGGGTGACTGGGTCTTCTTGTGGGTATCCCATTGGTAAGGACATTGATGATAGTGAGGCTATGGAAAAGTTTCATCACAATTTGTTTGTCCATTCAAGATCATCAAAATCATTAGGATGATATCCTTTATATTAGATATTCTTTCAATTTATGAAGGCATGCACAAGCTTTTCCACATTCATTAGATTCGAATGTAAAAACATGATCATGTTCATATGATTGAATGAAATGATACTGAGTTGGAAAATATGAATTGTATATGGAATGACCTATTCAGTTTTTTGAATGAAGTGTGAAGATTCATTGAGGAAATATGGTTCCTCTTGTTCATGTTCTATAGAATAACAAGAATATCCAGGAAGATAGGGAGTGGGAATCATACAGATAGGTTTAATGGCCTGAGTTGTTTGAACATGACTCCGGTGATACTTCTTGAGGTTGAGAAGTTGTTAGAGTGATAGATTTGTAACATTCCCAATCATAAGATATGAATTGTTTTAATATTTGATGTGTATTTATTAAATAATAAATAAATTATTTATGAATGTTACTTATTATTACGAACTAGATTTTAGAAATTCATGGAAGGTGCCTTGGATTTTCTATCTACAGAATTATTTCATGGAATTAATGAATTTTTTAAGGTGTGAATGGTTTCTAGGTAGTTTCAAATTAAACCTGGGTGTAGGTGGTCCATGGTGTAAAATACCATTAAAATGATTAATGTGTTTATGGAGTTATGACATTGAGGTGACTTTAAATTCTATAGAGGTTGAATCATGGGGTTTGCAGCGTGAACCAATCTATCATGGAATGTATGCTTGATTGACTGATGATTTCATAGTGTGAACTATACTATCTCACAGAGAACGTGTCATATTACAACATGTCAATAAATTCTAGAGACCCTATGACTTTTATGACATTTCTCTCATTACATTAAATCCCAAGGTGATTCTTAGTAGGTTTTGTCTCTCTCAATATCCATTATTCATTACCAAAATATCTGATTGATCATGTGTTTCCAAATTTTTATGATCCATATGTTTTATCCCAGTTATATTCCTTATCTTGGGAAGAATCCTAGATTATTGATTCCATGATTAGATCTAATATTCCTTCTTCCCTAGAAATATAAATATTTATCATTGATAGAAATGAGAACCTAATTTTGAGAATTGACATCTACCACTCGATTAGACCTAGGCAGTTAATGGTAGTGACTCTTATAGAGGATCATTGATCTAAAACTTGACTAAAAAAAGATTATTAATTTTGGAACATAATTTAACTTGATTTAGTTTGTATTTATCATATAGGACCTATAAATGGAAGTGTTTGGCATGATTATGTGGCATGTGTGTGTATCCCCATGAGTTATATTTTTGATATGATTTTCAATTTGATGTGTGTTGGTTATATGAATTTTTTTAATAGGACATGGTTATGAAATATATTATTCTATAATTTTGTATGAGATTGGGTAGACATGTGATGTGATGGATTTCCCTAGAGCTATGAGACTAGGTAAATGTGTAATGTGTCTCTTACCCCAGATTTGTGAATTGAGACAACATGATTATTTCCCTTAAAGGTGGGTGTGACTATCCATTTAAAGGGAATGTGTTCAGATAATCAATTAGTCAAGTACATTTGGCCAACTTGTGATATTTCCTCCAACAAAGAGCTGAAGTAGGTAGAGATGGTCTCTAAGGATCTGACATTCTAATTTACATGTATGATTACTTAATTTTTACTTTTTCATTGATTAATATCATGGACTCCACTTTTTTATATTGTGAACTTATATTAAGGACCATTTGTGGGGTTCTACTAGGTTTTATAATGGAACCGTACATGTGAATCTCAATGCATGTGTAGATTTTATGATCAGGAATCTAGTAAAAAGAAAGGGACCTATAGTGGGTAGTTTATCAGGAGATACATGATGGTTTAAGGTGATGTCGGGATTAAATTTGGGCCATATATGTTTTTCCACATGTTATATTGTATTTGTTTCTAATATTTAAGTATATTGATCTACCTCACTTGGGGTTCCTTCACTTTGTTTTGATTCTGTGATTGAAATTCCATATCATTTATAAATAGGTTGTTCTCTAGTTCTTTATAATATTAATTTTTGGATTATTGATTTACCTTATTATTTTTGTTGTTTTTATTATTATTATCATTATTATTGTTGCTACTTACATCATATTCTCTATTGGTTGCCTCTTACTGAAGGGATAGTCTCCCAATGCTGCTTCTCTCAGTCTCTCATCATTTGTTGGATTCCACCTACATATGAGGAGGAATGAATGAATTTATGTGGAACTATTTCATAGAAAATATGATTTGGTTTGGGGTGTTACACCATTTACATATTTCCTAAGCATGAACTACCTTTATTTAATCCAATTACTCCAATAAAACCTTGACACATTGGATACCATTTCTTATACACCCATACTGGATATAAGATCCTCTGAAAAGAATATCAATATCCAAGCCCAGTATAAAGACCACTAACCCAACCCAAATCAATATGAACATGTGAACCACCTCATATCCCCACATGAGGATTATAGTAGTGTAGTAAATGAAAATTTCTCCATCATAAATCCAATTCCACTAAAGTCACAAAGCACTAAACCAATTCTACTCTGATTCATCTTTAATGAATACAAAGTTTGATCATAGAAAAATTAATAACAAATTTGTTATTTTCATACCAAGGGGGATAGTATGGATAGATTTTATAAAAAGGTATGGGGTCTATAGAGATAATAACCCCCATGCGGTATGACTATCCTAACTTCTGTATATTTTTATGATCCATTTAGTGAAATTATATTCTCTTCCCCATTTATTTTTTTAGGATCACTTCATTCAACCTAATATTGTGATATCACACTTATATTATTATGGTAAACTAACTCAAACACTACATGAAAATATATGGTTAGTGGTAGTCTATTCGCGAAGGTTCTAGTAACCGCTGAAAAAAAATCCGGTTAAAAAAAAAATATTATTGGGGAAGTTTTGTGAAACCATCATGAGATGTTTTTATGTTTCCAATTATAGTTAGTTTCAATTAAATCACCGCTAAAAGTTCTAAAAAACCCTAATCCCCACCCTCCCCCACTCCCTTTGTGCTACACTGACCTCTCCCCCCACCTCCCTCAACCCACTCTCTTCTCCCCAGTGGTGAACCTAAGCCTGTAACCCCCTTTCCGACCACCCATCCTCATATCCTCTCCCAAGCAGTGACTCCAATCCCACGACCCCATTTCCCCCTCTACTCCTCCTATCCCCTCCCCGGCGGAGACCTCGATCTCGTGACCCCAAGCCCGAGCCCGCAACCCCCCCGACCCCGACCCCTGCAGACCTCCCCCCTATGACCTCCTCCCTGGTAAGCTCACTGGGGATGGGAAACACCCTTCCGACATCCCTCACCTTAGATTAGTTCCACTCCTATAATATTTTTACTAAATTGGTATCATTATATTTCTGGATTTTGTTATATCTAGTAATTTTTTATTATCCATATTTATTTCCCTTAAGTGGTTGTATATGTGTCATTGTATTCAATAATTTTTTTTTCATGCAGAAATTAGTCATATAATTGGTTACCTATTTGTTCATGGTGGTTGTTGATTATGTATTGTAACACCCCAAGATTTCATAGTGTGTTATTTCTTCAAAATAATTCAATAACTTTCACTACACGCAACACTGAGAACAATAACACCATGACTTACAAAAAAAAAATCCATTCAAAAGAGGTTATGAATAGTATTATCTAAATTTTAAACTTTATATAATCCTTATAATTTTAGAATCCATATTATGAGTTTCTTAGATATAATGCAAGAACAAATTCATTTTCAGTATTGCACTTTTATCAACTTTTAATAGTGAACCATTTTTAAATACAATATTTTAAACTTTTTGACTAAATGGGGACATCAAAAATTTAAAATGAAACATCCCAAGCTTCCACGGTACACTTTCTTTGAATAATACAGTAGCGTGTGTTGTACGCAACCTTGAGTTTTAACACACACCACAACCAATCAAACTAGCCGTTATGAATAGTAATAACTACCTTTTGAAATTATATATATTTTATATTTAAAAATGGACTTCATTTTTGGATTCAGAATATCAAAATTAGCCTAGGGTGAAATTTTGGTACTTTTCGGATAACTTTTATATTTTGATGAATAGTGAAAATTACTAAATTTTAATTAAAAACAACTTTTTTAATCAAAATAATTAATATTGATAAATTATGAATTTGAGTGGTTTTAAAGTATATTTAGAATATATTTTTACCATTTAATATAATGTTGGTCATTGGACATAATTTTACAATTAAACCGAACATAAACAAGTGTCAATCTTTTGATAGTTATTATCTCTTAAAAACACGCTTTTTGTTTTGACAGCGGGAATTAATTTTAAATTAATTTCTACCACTTCTGTGTTTTGAATTTAGGAAAATGGATTCCATATTTGGAATCAGGATGTTCAAATTATGTAAATAGGTAACTTTTATTTTTAGACATTTTGAATAATTACTGCGGTAAATATTTTATTTACCATGGTTAAGGGTAAATCCGGTAAATAAGGGTTAACAAATAATATTATAATAATACTAAATTACCCTAAAACGTGTCTTAACCCTATTGGTTGATACATGGTCTACCATGGGAATCTTTGGGTCTATTTTGGGACCCCATGGATCCACTTGTAAGTGATAATGACACTTTATTTTAATTAAGTTAAAATGAATACAAAAATGACACAAGCATATATCTTTTAGAAAAACAATTGTTACATAGGGTTATATACGTTGGATTTTAGATTATAAATATTCATTAGAAAGATAAAAAGATTTCCTACATAATGATATTTTATTTATAATTTTTAGACATTAAATAATTTATTTTATATATGACACAATGATGATGCAGTAATTACTATAATAGTGAAAAATTAAAATAATTGATATTATAAATACCCAAATAAATATAATATGAAACTTTTAATGAATTAAAATAATTTTCTAGGATAATATGATATATTAGTATTGATTGAATTGACTTTTTTAGAAGTAATCAATCTGTTATGAGTTTCACAAAAATCAACTATTGAATAGTGTCAAAATTGACATAAAAGAGTTTTTAAAACAAATATTATATTATTAATTCATATTAAATTCCTAAAAATCTAAGGTTCGTCCAGGAGACTTATATCATGATAGGTTCATCATTAATGTACCACTTGGGGGTCTCTTGGATGTATATAGTAAGTTTATTAACCATATTATATAAAAATACAAAGAGACATTGTAAAAGTGAAACTAATTAACTTAGAGTTAATACTTAAAGATAAGGTTAATATAAGTACCCAAACCTATCTAAATTCTATTGGTTGAGTGGTTTTCGACCTATCCCCACCTTAACCTTTGAATAATAAGCTTTGGAGCCATTAGAAACCGAATATGAATTTATTATAAATTAATATTTCTAGCTTTTCCAAAGGTGCCCCTCACCCCTCTTATAAAAGGGAACTCCTCCTTCTCATTTCTTCACACCTTCAAAGCCTTTTTGTTCGGCCAAAATCTGCCCAAATACTCTCCCAACATCCCTCAATACAATCTAGAGGCCTTAGTTTGATCAGAAAGCCAACCTAAGGAGCCCTTTTGATCAAATCAAAAGGAAGAACCCGAAGAAGAGGTAATGATTTCACCACCCTTCTCCAAGTTCATTTCTTCTTCCACTTCCTCTTTCTTTGTTCTTACCATTATAAAATAATAACTCCAGTATCTTACATATACTGTGATGTTATTATAAATATGGTACAACCATATTCAGTATTCTATCCACCCTTTGAATAACATGTCACCAAACGTGTGTACGTACGGCTTACCGTCTCCACGTCGTGGTGTAATTGTTATTCAATATAATATTATTTGGATGGGTATAAAAATGATATGTAACTCATGTAAATAATAAAAATAACATGTTAATGATTCCGTATATATGATATACCATCCATTTTTATATTATTTTAATATCAAAAGAATGATATTGTCGCTCGTGCGTACGTACGGACTACCGTCTCCACGAACGCGATGAGATTCATTCTCCATCGTATCCATTCAAGTATAATTATCATTTGATGATTTAAAAATGATGTTTAAGGACTAGATATCATTCTGGATATGAATAAGATACAACAACCATGGCTTATGTAACAAAACATATAAAAGAAAATGAGTAAGTTAACTCCCAAAACGACGATAATTCTAAGATATTATTAACAAATCAATGTTAAAAGATCATATATGATATCATATTATTATATATGATTCTTGTATAATTTAATAACAACTATTTCACCATTATACAGGAGGTTAACCTACCCCAACCAAGGAAAAGTACAAGGTAAGGGTTATTTCACAATCTCTTCATTATCCGAGGTTGTTTATACGTAATAATCTACTGGGATATCTTTATCATCCACATCCATGTTTCTTAAAAATGTATTTCAAAACATTTTTACTATTTACAAGAATATGGGTTAAAGTAATTTATACCCTTGTTTGACTTTTTATAAGAGGTTTATAAAGGAATCTTTCCGTCGTTTTCAAAACAAGGTCCTTTTTAACCTTTTCGACAGAATTGAGGTAAGAATGTTTTTTTTAACTTATACGGCGGGTGCGGTTATTTTACGCCGTTATAAAATCTTCAAAGCTTTCCTTACAAGATTATAAGAATATTTTCAAAGAAAATGTTTTATTTTATATGGATCTTAAATGATTTCAAAATAAAAGGAGATATTTCTTTAAAAAAATTTTGATTTCATCTACGTCAACATCCTTTGATGGATTTTAAGAATATTTGAAGTTGATTTATTATGATACAAAACTTCTATATTGTATTGAAGGTTTTGTGATATGTTTGACTATGGATGTGCTATTTTTATACCATTCATAGTTTATGGTGAAATTATTGACATTTCGTATGCTAGTTTTAATACGAATGTTTATGTTATGTTTAAACCTTTTCATATGGGAATGCATTGGACTTAATAAGTGACGGGTGGAGCCCTCTATAGCTCCTCGATGCATCGGTAGGTCTCATGAGACAAGCTAGTGTCTTGGCACAAGGCCTTGACAAAATCTTATTTGTAGTCTTGGCACGAGGCCTTGGCTATGTGGTTATGATAGTCTGGCATTATGCATTCCAACATTATGAAAGTGGTTATTGATTTTTTCATGTGATTATTCGATTAGTAGAATATCCATGTGAATAAGTAAATGGAATTATTTCATTTTATTTATGCCATACCATGTTGAAAGTTCATATTTAAAAGGCTTTTGTTTTAGTTATACATTGCCTTAAATGTTTATTCTTATTTATGAAAGTTTCCGCTATATTGTTATCCTTACTGGGCATTTGAGCTCACCCCTTTTCTATGTTTTATTTTTCCCAGGATGTGAAGAAGTAAGTTATGAATGACCTACAGGGATTTTATGAGGGGTTAATAGTGTGGATTGTGGAAACATTATGTTGTTGTAGTAGTTTTTCATTTTATGATGTAATTTAAAACTTATGAATATATCTAGTGTTTCCAAGGATACTAAACCAATCGGTCTTTCGAGATTTGATCTTTCTTGTGATCATGCCAATGTTACGAAGTAATGCACTGACTCTGGGTAGCTGTGGTCGGGGAGTTACATGTATTGTGTATTTTTGTTTCTTATTAGGTGGGCTTGGGCTAGAACACTTAGCATGCTAGTAGCCTAAGAGTGGAATTGGTAATATGGTTTTCATTTTAATTTCATCAGATTGGTTCTGTGGCTATAAAAATATATGTGTCACATTTTTTTTTGCATTACTTCATTAAATTTCATTTACTGAGAGATACACCTAATTTTTAGCTACTAAAATTTATGGATAGTTTTATATAATAATTTATGAAAATTATCATGATTATATATTTATTATTGATGATTTTATGAATCATTATAATTATTAATATTAGAATAATAACCAATATGGAAATATGAATTGTGAAATTATATTACAAAAACTATATCATAAATATACTATAAGATATGATATAGGACTCTGATAAATACCCTAGGATTCAGTTATGATTATTTTATAATGTTTGATATATATAATATTAAAATAATATAATAAAATATAATAGTGATTCATACTATATAATTGACCCATTTTATTTAATATTTATTAGTTTCACACAAGCAATAATGTCCTTTGAATATTCTTTGTTACACTTTACAATTATATGAGAATCCATATGATCTTCATTATAAATGGTTTATAAAAAACATTATTTTATTGAACAAAAATTTTTATAATCATTTTAATAAAATTTCTACTTCATAACATTGAAACAATACGGTCCTTAATCATTTGAAATGCCAGAGTGATAAGAAAAAAAATCAGAATCCTAGCTGATCCACATCTCAGAACACGCCACCACTATCATCATCATCTGTAGATGCTAGTTATTTTGTTGTACCCAAGACTGATAGTGAGAAAGTAGTTTCCCCTTATGTAAGTTGTATCCCACCACCTAATTCACCTCTGGAGATAGAGCAGTTCATCACCCCTCCACATGGGGGATATTGGTGAGTTATCATTACTGGTATGTATGTCATTTTTTTTTAAAAAGGATTACATTTTATTAATTATTTTTAAAATATGACAAATAGATAAATATAACCATGGAAAGGAAAAAAATTGGATATGATATATGTATGGGACCAAAATGAATTCAAAATTATCATTCAATTGGATGGGTTCAGGGTGTTTACTAGTGACACTTCCGGAATCTACGGTCAGATTCTTGTCCATCTTGCTTGAGAGATGATGAGATTCCCCATTAATGGTAAAGGTTCGAGGAATATTACTACAACTTTGAAAAATTAGGACTTTGATACTCAAGTAAAGGTAATATTAATTTAATATTCCTTGAAAACTAATTTAAAATACACAAGTAAATTTTTTTCATATACTGATAAAATGTTATGTTTTTTATTTCTATATGTTTTTTTATTTTGATATCCCTAACTCCGTTTCACACCCATAGACATTGAAAAATTTGGGCAAGAAATGAAGTGATTTTAAATGTAGATTATGGAATGAGTTTAATGAATCTTATCTAAGACCACAAAAAATGTATGAGAAAGTGCATCAATACATTTCTCTTGATCAAAGGAAGCTCTTGGTTGATATCAATAAAGATTAATCTCATGAGGAAATTGAATACTTTAGAGTATCTTAATTACATAAGCACAATAGAATTATTATTTTTATTTGTGGTTCTATATTTTTAGGTATTATCAAAAAAACATTCTGTGAATCATTAGATGCAATTAATTCCTCACATTTTAGGGTCTCATAGTTTTTTGAGAAAAATAAATATTTTTGTTTTTATTTAATTCAATATTTTTTATATCATTTTATTGTAACTCAAGGTTTTTTATAAATTGTTTAATTTTTTTTATAATGGATAATAAATTAGGTCACTTTGTTGGAAAAATAGAAATGTGGTTTAAAGTGTATAATAAACTAGATGTCCGTTTTGTAAATTCCACTACCAAAGATGTTGGATTAAGTAATTTTCATTACCATTTCATATTATTTAATTATCATAAAAATGTAATAATAAAAAATAGATTATAAAAAATGACAATCTAAAAACCCAATTAAATAAGGCCAACTGGATGGATTAATATATGTCAATTTAGAATTGTTTGATACATGTAGCTGGCCACGATTAATTAGGTTTAAGGATTATTTTTGTTATAATATAATTTCCAATATTATGTTTTTATAGTTTTGAAATAATAATAAAAAATAATGATAAATATATTAATTTGATAACATTATTAAGTTCATATAATTTAAAAAATCATTTTTAATATTTTTTATATCAATATATTAAAATTTAAGAAGTATGGGATGTTAACCCTTCACAATCAGCATCGTATTTCCAAATTGATGTAGTTGGAATTGTTTTAGTGAAGGAGAATCCCAGACGTATTAGGTGATGGGTTCTAGGCCTACTCCTTCAACTGTCTATGGTAGGGCAGTGTCATCCATCACTAGTACACTCAGTGGAATTTCTAGTAGTGATGTTGATCAGGAATCACAAAGAGAAATTGTAATATTAAAAGAAAAATTTCAAGAAAAATATTATTATAGGAAAACACAAGATCAGTGCGGGTCACATATGGAAACTTCTTTAGGTTATATATTTCAATAGATGATTGGCATGATCCCAGAAGAAATTTATAGCCCTATAGCTCATCTTGGAGATGTAAATTATATGTTCAATAGATTATTGACACATTTTAAAAGAATAAAAACAACATCCACAATCTCTATACCTCCAATTTTTAATTACCATAAAAAATGTTTTGTCTATTTAGCGAGAGTTCCGGATAACCATCGCTAAATAATTTAGCAGTGGTTATATTAACTTTTTCAATGTCATTTTTATTGTTTTTTCTTAAAAAACTATCACCAACTCAATAAAAACTTACATCTATGTACCCAAGAAACAAAACATATAAAAACTACCTCTCAACTTTAAAAATCAACACTAAATTACAATTGACCATGAAATAGATAGAGGTTTAGAAAGTAAAATTCTTTTTCTTCAATCATATTCAAGCACCAAATGGTATCAAATAACTAATCTACATTTTACCAATTAATTAAACTAATATTATAAATAATACTAAATCATTAATTTTATTGATAATATATTATTTATAAAATTATAAATTTTAAAAAATATTTAATTATTACAAAAGTTATCACAGGAAAACAACCACCTATTAATTTTTGAAAGATATGAATCGAGGCCACATCAATTTGAGTTGCGATTTTCCTATGATGCCCATAAATACATTTTTAGTTTTTGAAAACACTAAAATGCACATTTAATAATAAAAAATAATAACAAATGATCTTGTAGTGATGTGAAATCATGAGATAACCACCACTGAATTATTTTTGATATGAAAAATAAAAAAACACATCCATTAAACATGTAGTGTGCTCTGAATGACTCATTAAGAAATTTTAAAAGATATCAATGTTTTATAAACATGCATCAGGGGGTCAAAATAAAGAAATGGACATGATATTACCTTTAAATAATGGGGAAATAACTATATATTTAATTATTAAATATAGGAATCGACAAAATGTCATTCCAATTTTTGGTTTTGTTGTTAAGGATGTAAACATTTTTTTTTGTGTTTTCAAGAACTAAAACATTATTGGAATGGTAAGAAACATCCAAAAAATGTCATATTGTCTTGAAATAAATGGAAAATTACCATAGATTTAATTTTGAAATGTAGGAACTGATGACACATCATTCCGAATGACAATTTTCCCATTATGGATTTAGAACAATTTTTAGTGTTTTAAAACACTAAAACATGCATGGAATGGTCAAAAACATAAAAATAATGTCATGTTGTCCTAAAATCAGGGGAAAATATCATATATTTAATTGTGAAATGTAGGAAATGAAGACACATCATTTTGAATGACGCTTTTCCCATTATTAATGTAAATTACTTTTTAGTGTTCTAAAACACTAAAATCAATATGGAATAGTAAAATATAGGAAAAAAATTTCATATTGAACTAAAATTAGGGGAAAACCACTGTAGATTAATTTTGGAAATTTAAGAACCGATGACACATCATTTCGAATTATGGTTTTCCCATTATGGCCATAAACTTATATTTAGTGTTTTAAAAAACTAAAAAATATGTGGATTGTTCAAAACCAGAAAAAAACATCATATTGTCCTCCAATAAGGGTAAAACTATTGTAGATATAATTTTGTAATGTAGGATCTGATATCACGTCATTTCGAATGATGGTTTTCCCACTATGCCCATAAACACGTTATTAGTGTTTTAAAACACTAAAACATGTGTGGAATTGTTAAAACCATGAAAATTATTTAAGATTGTTTATAAATCTTGGAAAAATGGCTATAGATTTAATTTTTAAATATAGGAACTGACAGTTCATCATTCCAAATGAAGGTTTTCTTGTTATGATCGTACATGTGTTTTTATTATTTAAAAACATTAAAACATGTGTGGAACATTTAAAACCAATAAAACGATACCATATTGTACTAAAATAAGAGGTCAAGAACCGTAGATATAATTATGAAATGTAGGAACTAACAACTCGTCATTCTGAATGACTATTTTTCAGTTATGTCCATAAATGTGTTTTTATTGTTTTAAAACACTAAAATGTGTGTGGAAGGTTCAATACCATGAAAAAAATTTCAGATTGATCTAAAATCATGGGGAAAAAAATATATATTTAATTTTGAAAATTAGGAACTGACTTCATGCCATTCTGAGTAACAGTTTTCCTGTTATGGCCGTAAATGCGTTTTAGAGTTTTAAAACACTAAAACATGTGCGGAATGGTCAAAACCAGACAGATGATGCCATATTTTCCTCATATTAGGATAAAAACACTGTAGACTTAATTGTAAAATTTAGGAATAGACGGAACATCATTCTAAATGATGGTTTTCCCATTGTGGCTGTAAATGCGTTTTTTGTGTTTTAAAACACTAAAACATGTGTGGAATTGTAGAAACTAGGAAAATAATTTCAGATTGTATTGAAATAATTGGAAAACCACCATAGATTTAATTTTTATATGTTGGAACTCACAGATAATTATTCCAAAAAATAGTTTTCCCGTTATGTTTTTAAGAGAGTTTTAGTGTTTTAAAACCCTAAACTGTATGTGGAATAGTAAAAATCATGAAAATAAAGTCATATTATCCCGAAATCAAAGAAAAACCACCACTTAGTTGTTTTGGAAGTATACACATAGACAACACATTAATCTGACATACAGTGTGGTCATAATTACTCAGTAAACACATATTAATGGTATAAAAGCATTTGAAAATAATGGTTAGGGGGAAAACATGGAAAACAACATCGAATTACCATAAAATTAGGGGAAACTGACAATAGATTTAATTGTGAAATATAAGATCTGAAGGAATGTCATTATAAATAATTATTTTCCATTTATAGTTGTAAAAACGTTTTTAGTGTTTTAAAACACTAAAACGTATGTAGAAGGGTCAAAAAGAGACAAACAATGTCAAATTGTTATGAAATCATGGTACAATCATCGAAGATTTAATTTTGAAATATAGAAACTAATAGTTCATCATTCTGAATGACTGTTTTCCCATTATGGTCATAAACGAGTTTTTAGTGTTTTAAAATACTAAAATGTTTGTGGAATGGTCAAAACCTAGCAAACAACCTCAGATTTTCCTAAAATCAATCGCCAACAACCGAACATTTAATTGTGAAATATAGGAACTGAAGTAACATAATTCATAAAGATGGTATCCCTATTATGGCCACAAGCATGTTTTTAGTGTTTTAAAAACTAAAATGTGCGTTGAATAGTTAAAACCTACCAAATGATGTGGAATTGTCCTAAAATCATTGGAAATCCAATGTGGATTTAATTTTGAAATATGAGAACCAATTGCACATCATTCTGAATGATGGTATTCTATTATGTCCGTAAACCTGTTTTTAGTGTTTGAAAACACTAAAACGTACATGGAATGGTCAAAACCATAGAAAATGAACTCATATTGATGTGAAATCAAGGGGAAACCACCACTTAGTTTTTTTGAATTATATTACATGTTTTGATATCAAAATCTATAAAAAAATTATTAAATAAATTTCAAGCACACCGCATATTGCTATAAAAATAAATTATAATATTTACTTGTCCCTTTTCAATTTTATGTGTTGAATATTATCTTAAATAGGTACGATTCTATTTTCAAAGTTTATTTCATTATATATTATTTTTTTTGTGTTAAAATTTACTTAGTTTTATTAACAAAATAACAAATTTTATATGCAACATTATGAATATATTTTTTGTCTTTTCTCTTTCACATTTCTTTCTGTAAATGTTCTAGTTTTCATTATAGGTGGAAGATTCCAGCAGTAGGTAGGTGGTTGGCCATTATGATCCATGAAATTATTCATAAGGTAGTCAGGATGGTTCTTAGTTTCTATGTTATGTTAAAATTTTATCAATTATTCTGCTGTATTTCTGATTTATTATGCATCACATTAATTTTTGTTTACATTTTCTTATAGTTGATGAGATGACATGGATAGTTTCGGTTGATGACATGATGAGGAGGCTAAAATATGTAGTGGAGGTCATGAAATGGATATATATTGGGCCTTGTTTATTTTTTGACATATTATGTATGCATATTGATAGATGTATGGGTTGGCATAGTTGGAGCTTATGATAGCTGGATGTTTATACATGACTGTAGATATATTATGGGTTTATAATATATTTATGCTTTAGTTTATTAAATTACATTTTTTTTATATTTATAGTTTATTATTATATTAAAAAATTAAATCTAATATAGTTGTGGTTTTATGTAACCACCACTAAATACATTAAGTAAACGAAAATTATCAATCGCTACACGTAATTGCTGCTAAAAGAAACCACTGCTAATATGTTTTTCAGTGGTTATTTTTATTTTATTTATATTTAACCCATATATTTTTTAAAATAAAATAAAAGCTTCTTAAAAAAAATCTAACCACCAGTAAATTATCCAAAAAATGATTTATAACAAAACCCCCAAGAAATAATATAAACCACCACAAAATGACTAATGACCGTGAAATAAGCGAAATTTTTTATAATAACCTATAAACCTAATTGTGATTGTTTAAACCACTGCTAGATCATGAAAAAACCTCCTGTACTTAAACTTTTTTTTATTGGAAACTGGCCCTTGGGGGAGATCACATGGGCATTCAAAATCACTGTCTAGAATTATGTAATTTATAAATTTCATCCTTATTGTATCTGTGAATAGGAGGGAAGTTAATATATGATAATTATCTTATATTCCAATTTTCTATTGTATTCTCTAATTTAGCAGATCCTCTCTATATTTTCTTGATTTACATAGCATACCAGTATAGTTGTGTGGATAAAGGGATAAGAAACATACTAATAGAACTCAGTGTATCTTGGTGTATTATCTCAAATAAGGGAATATTTATCATCTAAAATAGTGTATGAGGTGAGATGTAAATTCATAGAGAAGTATCCCATGTGTGATCAGTCTTAAAATTTATATAGATAAGAGAAATCAATGATTGAATATTATCTATTTTTTCAGTGATAGAAATTTTGAAAAGAATAAACCCCCTATGATCAACCCCCAAACAATTCATTTTCACCATAACTTTATGTTTTTCTTGACTACATTGTTTATTTTTCCGATAAAAAAATGGACATCATTTTCAACTATCCCATTTATTCAAAAATTAAGAAAAATAAGAATATTAATAAGTGATCAAGATAGTGGAGATACAAACCATGAATCCTTATGAAATACCCTAATTAGTCTCATTGGGTTGTATTCTAGGTTTCACAAATTTCGTATGTGTGGCCTGTAAGAACCTCTCACGTCGCTGGCAGCATTACCGGGGAGTTAAGTCAAAAACTCACATATCTTATTTTTGTTAAAAATAATTTAATATTTTCAATTTTAAAGTTTAGATCTAAAGTATAGAATATTATTTTTACTCACCCTCATACAATCTGAGTGAATATAAACCAACCATGGAAGAAATTCAATAATTTATCATAGATCCTTGATTATCGACCCATAGTTGAAGGAGAAATAACTACATTAAAATATTTGAAGGAAATTATGACTATGATAGACACCACTCTTCATGAATATATAGAGAAAAAGAGACAAAAAGAAGAAAATGAATTAGTGCCTATGGCCTTTGTTCGAGAAGATATATAAGAGGTGGATGAAAAACTTCAAATCCTTCTTTGTCAAATATTTCAGAACCACATCATGATGGCCTTTCAAGAAGAACATGTTCAAAAATATGATAATCTTCAGGGGGGTATAACATACATTAGATTCACTTTTATTTCATTATCATTAAATTTAAAAGATTTCTAACTCAATTCTATTTGAATTTTCAAATTTAGAACAACTTATGCATGATTTCGATGAGGATGGGAAAAAACTAGAGGAAAAATGCTTTTAAGAGAAGTTAGAAGGCCCACTAACATCCTCTATAAACAAATTTTCATCAATAATGCAATGAGAAAATAATAAGATGACTGATATCATGAAGATATTTAATCATTCCATTATATAAATTCATTTTATAATTCATTACATGAATTATAACCTCAATGATGAATCCATGGATGAGTTATAAATATCCCTATACATTGGATATTGATATGATTAAGAAACCATAGAAGAAAAAATAGAGCTAGAAATAAAGAAAAGGCTACCCAGAATAAATAAGAATAGTTAGATAATGCTTACTTTTAAAATATTATCTTATTTACTCTGAATTAATTTTAAGATAAAGTTACGCCGATTTCTGGATGAACTAGAACATACCTAATGATTGAATAAATTAAATTAAAATTCATATAAATATCTGAGTAAAATTAATACAACATCACTTAAGAAGAGTCTAAAATTGTGGAAGATGTGGGCAACTACATTATTCAAGCTATATATGAAGTAAAAGAGTATTTCGAATTAATTACAATTCCTGTGGAAAAAAATTCTATCATTAAAGGGGAGATGGAAAACATGTAATTTCAAAAAGATGTCTAACTCAAAAATGAGGTTGCTAAGTGACTTGTAAATAAGGAAAATATGGTTGTTATTACTACATAAAACCAACCCTCCAATAGATTGGGGATATTCATAAGGTTGTCTAACTATTACTAAAATAAAATGTAATACCTCTTAGAGTGTTTCACCTAAGATTATTCTTAATTTCCATAAATTTTATTTTTATTATTAGTTCTATGTTTTTATCTTTTAATAATAAACAAAACTCTACTTTTTTTTATCAGTGTAGGGTATAGCTATAAATAAACTACAATAGTTGAATGAAGATAACTTAGAGCTAATGAAATTTGGGTCTACATCCCACCACAACATTCTATATGTAATAAACCTGGCCTAGTGATCTCATTCCACAAAACTTATTTTTTACATGTTTTTCTACTCAAAATATTCTTTGAAATTTCATAATATTTTCTGAATAATATTGAGGATACATTAGATATTAATAGTGGGTGAGGGTTTAACTCATGGCTTCTTTATCTTCACTATATTCTCTTGTATTATTTATTGTTTTTACATTGATTTAGTGAATATATATTTTAAAGTAAATAAAAAAATTCTTCTCTTCCTTGAAAAATGTACAAACATGTTTTTTGTATATTTTTTGGTTTTTAAACACTCTTTGAGAAAAATTGAACACACTAAGTACTAATGAAGTCCATGTCGATTGTGAATAATTGATCATATTATTGAATCCTTAAAACTAAAATTATTTCTAATTTGTGTTCATTTTTTGATATTTGATTTTAAAGAATTTTTATGATTTTTACCTAGAAATTGAAGTCTAAATTCCACTAGTGGATGGAAAATAATAAAATTCCCATATTAAGTTGTTTTTGATCCACTTTGACATTATATTTTTGATACTCTCACTTATAAAGAAGAGTTTCATAAATTTTTTATAAACTATAACTTGTGTCTATTCTCTTCAAATATTTTCAATTCATGAGATACAATCAATATGATTAAGGAATTCAATTATCTATCCCCTCATATATATCTGAGACCTACCTTGAACATTTATCCAAGATATTCACTTAGATAACCTTTAATGACCTTATAGTTTTAATAAAATTTTCAAAACTAATTTTTAAAAAACTAACCTCACTCTAAAATGAAATATCATGAATAATTTGAGCCTAGTTTTAGGGGAAAGGGGATTATGTATTCTTTTTTTGGGATGTGTTTCATGTAATGGGTACTATAATAGGATAGTGTCACAAATTTATGGTATTTGAAAGAATGAAATGGGAATGGAACACTATCACTATATTCCATTTCTATCATCCCATTCTCCTAAAAAATGTGTATATTAAAAAATTATGATAAAAAACTGGGTGGATGAATTTGTAACATTATTTATCCTTATCTCTATGATTCTTGATCCAAGTAAAGAAATTGGAATGATCACATTCATTTTATGCAATTGACAACTCATGCTTATTGAAAAAATGTACTTTAAAAACGATTATTGTGAGGCTGAGACAATCGTTGGACTCATTTTCATGATCCATGGTCAGGTGAATAGAAACAAAACATAAGAGAGTGTAATGTAACATTTTTTAGGAGGGCTTAGTGAGGGATTATCCATTACTCTACGTGGTTAACCATGAATTGTTTTAAAGATTAAAACCTTCCAATTTTTCACAGTGTGAATAGATGAGAATTTTAAAAATCCTATGATAAATTTACACCTTCCATTTATGAGTATAAATCCATATAAATGCCTTCTATTGAGTGCGGAGAAAAAATAAACTTTATTATAGGTAGGTTGGGAAATGGTTTTAGATGGATATAAATTGTTGAATTGAATATAGACATAAAAATTTATGCCTTTGATATTAGAGACATGAATGAAGCATTAAGTGATTTTAATGGAATGAACCAAGAATGCACCCTCAATCTTTTCTTTTAATTCAAAATTTTCTATGAGCATAAAAATTTACTTCATTGATTTATTTTAGAACCATTAATGAATTAATCTTTTCTTTATAATAACAAAATAAAATTGAAGCTTTTCTTGGGATGAGAATTTTGAAAATATTCAAGTTTTAAATGGACTAGTTGGTTTAGAATTAAACCTAATTAATTGAACATGAATGTAATATTTCATGTTTGGGAGGTAATGAGACCTGAAAATAAAAAAATATCAATATATTCATTGAAAATATCCCTCCAAATCCATTAAAATCTAAGGGATTTTTTTGATTTTCATGGCCTGTAATATTTTCAGTGAATAAATAAATTCGATTTAATCTATTCATTTGGTGATAAATATATTTTTTAATTTAATTTATAATTTAATCCATTTTTTATATGTTGTCTAATATGAATTTAATTTATTCTATGTTTTAAACGTAAATTGTGCTATTTTCATTGGAAAATAGGGGCATTATCACTCAAGATGTCCTGCTTCCTAGGCATGGCCGTCCAAATTTCCATGGGTTTAAAGGAAATAAATCATGAATTACCTTTGTTCGATCAATACACATATCATTCCTAGAGTGACCATGATGAAAAATAAAAAAACTCATTAATCCATCACATAACCAATTTGTGATCTATCGTATAAAGAAACCCCTACACTATTGAAAGTGTAAACATCCAACCAACCTCAAGAGAAAAATTAAAGTGATAATGTCTCCATAATATAATTTCATAGTTGATCTACTTACCATGAGAACCACCTAAAATATCTAGACTACCTACCTCTATCATTTAAGCTGAAGATATCATGTTGTCACATGAAGAATTCACCAACCTTCCCTTGTTGCCTCATTGTAGATCCCATCATTGACAACACGGTTCATCAACCTATATCAAGCTTCACCAATTGACAGCAGACCTATTATTTTAGCATCATTTAATCCTCCATATTGGAAAAAATATGATCTACACTCAAATCGAATCAATCTTTCAAAAAACACAACGCACCACCACAACCCTCATGCACACATCACGCAGACCCACATATCCCTTCTGTATTCATCAAGAAGCCTCGCTGTAGACACATATGAGTAGCACCAATTCCATATGTGTAGTAACGAGAACTCACACACTCATAGGAACCTAATTAAAAATTCACCATGCACCATGGAAACCCACACCCTCACACACACGGTGTGGAAACCGATCTTGAATCTACCTCCAAACTCAATACCCAAGTCCAAATTTGAACCAAATCTGGAGGAAATTTTTGGAACCTCATCCAGAAGCATGTTGATGGTGTGAGAACCTATAACTAGAGAAAATATCACTTTTATTCTATCAGGAATGAACCCAATAATGATTCAAAGATATTTTTTTTGGTTTACTATTTATATCTATTCCATGTGCAAGTTTGAGATTAGAGACGGAGGATAAATCACATCACCCAAATACACCGACTGTAGTTTCTAAGGAATATGCACCCCATGTTTTTGATGATTTTCTTCATTGAAATATTACCCTCCAATTTATTTATAGGAAAAAAGCTAAATCACCTTGAAAACCTAGGTAGAACCATCTTCTAATGAACAAACTAGGTCACCCCAAGATCACCCTTGCTACTAGTTCCAACCCTTCATCCCCTAGATGGTTTATCTCTCCACATTAATTAGGAATTCTAGTACATATAACTACAAGGCCTAAAAAAACCAAGTAGGACAGTACTCGTCTCTTAGTTTATCAACATTGTCCTTCAACCATTCTTTGGGTAAAGGTACACTGAATCATCCTAAGAGTTCAAGAGGATCCTCACAAAGCTATATCCCAATATTATCATCAACTAAATCCTATTTCAATCACACCCAAACATGGTCTTCCTTAATAAATCCCATTACTCACACATGAACCTCAACCTAGTTGGTGAGGATTAGATAGGTGCATACAAGAGACCTGAGATCAAATCTGGGTGGAGGCGTATTTCTGGGGGGCACTGTAGCAGAACTGTAGCAGGTACTATAGTAGGTACTGTTCGATACTGTAACAGCCATAATTATTCATCCATTTGGGACTTTGGGCCACTGGTTTGGTCATCAGGTCCTACAAGGCTTTCGGGCCACCCAAGGCCATCAGGCCTATTAATTATCAAGGCCTTTAGGCCACCTTAAGGCCTTAGGGACACCCCAAGGCCTTCGGGCCACATGAATATAGATGTACGAGTCAGACTAAAAGGGACAAGGCTTCAGATGGGGATTTAAGGCCTACACATTCACTTTAGTAGAGATAACTAGAATTGAAAGAATGAGAGGGTATGAATTTTCCATCGGTACCAGGCCTCTGCAGCTTTGCATAGGACAGATAGCTGACCATACCTACGAAGGTGGAGTGCTGATATCATGACATATGCTGGGGAGGATTTTTCCCAAGGTTTATTGTCTGGGTGATTTCCTCAAAGACCTATGGGTCTTGTAATTGTCTCTGATCCTTTGGGCCTTGTAAGGGTTCCACATCACCCCTTGCAAGGTGGATTATCAACATAATAAAAATTGAAGGCCTTAAATCCATTCTGACCATTACCATACTAAATCTCTGAATAATGAAAACCAATTCCTACACACCCATTCTAAAAACCAGTGCTACTTTTCAAAAATGAAGTGACATACAAGCCTAGTTCAAATCCCACTAACACCAAAAAAAAATTAGTAGTAGCACATGCATTAACTCATATCCTCACCTGAGTCTTATGACTAAGTACTCATTGGAAATTCCTCCAGTAGAACTCAACTTCCACTAAATTCATGAAGAATTGAAACAATTCTTCTCTAATTCTTCTCAAAGTCATTAAAACTACAATCATGAAAAAATTGATAAAAATTTAAATTATTTTCATATGAGACAGGGATATGATGGAGTTATTTTATAAAAAGGGATAGGGTACAAAGATAAAATAATACCCCTTTATTTTATGAATTCTCTAACTTTTGAAATTTTATTTATGGTCTGTTTAGTGTAATTATATCAATTCTGTTTGGGTTTTGTGATTTCTACCTTCATCCTATGATTCTAATATCTCCCTTCCATGATTATGTAAGACCAACTCAAGGCTGGTCCCTAGGGGAGATCTCATGGGAAATTAAAATCATTTCCTTGAGATATATAATTTCTAATTTTTATCCTTAATGAAGTAGTGAATGAGAGGGAATTGGATAGATGATCATCATTTGATATTCCTATTTGTTGTTCCATTCTACAAATTGTCATATCATATCTCCCTCCCTTCTATTGATCTTTATAGTATACAAGTGGATTCATATAGATATGGAGATGATAAGAATACTATTGGAGCTAGTTGATGTGTGGTAAATTATATTTCGTTTGGGAATATTCCTTATCTGACACTATGGATGATGTGATCTAGACATGAATAGGGACATATACCATGCATGCTCAGTCTTATAATTTAGATAGAGAGGATACATTAGTGATAATTTATGATCTAATTGTTGGGTGATATAAATTTTTATAATGACTATCCCATTGTTATCAAACCCAGTAACATTCCCATTAACCCAGAATTTTTGTGTTTGAAGTCTGTATTTTATTTTAAATTCCTTATAATTTAAAACTAAAGAAACATCATTTTCACATGTCCCCTACTCTAAAAATTAAGAAAACAAAAATATTAATAATTGATTGAGATAGGGAATATCTGACCATTAACTCATTGTGAATGACCATAGTTAGTCCCAGTTGACTTCCTTTTAGATTTTACCATTTTTTTATGAGGCCCACGACAACCTCTCACATCACCTTGGACCTCTTCGATAGTGATTTGAAGGATTTTACCTTACTAGTATTGGTTGTATGTCTAGTTCCAACTCCACCAAACTCATTGTGAGTAATATCATTAGATATTGTTAAAAAGAATACACATAGTGAAAATGAAATTCTGAAATATTTTAATATTTTATTATTTTTACTTGATCAAATATAATTACTTGGTAAATTGAAATTAATTACATTTGTGTTATTATATTCTAAAATTATTTAGAATTTTGTTACTTTAATATTATGTATTATTGCAGATAAAATGATACAATATCATATTTATTAAAAATACAAGATAATTGTTATTGAAAAATGAGTTAGTTATAGTAGAGAACTAGAATGAGTTATAATTCTCAAGGAATGTACAACATTGGAAGCTGTTAAAAGAAAAAATCATCAATAGATTTAAATTATGGTTAACTAAATGATAAAATATATCAAATATAGACATATTTAATAAAATATTAGGTTGTTTAATATAACCTATCCAATTTCTAAAAATTATGACTACTAACAAATATATTCACTATTTAATAATAAATATGAAGATCGAATTATGGACATGTATGTCACTGAATCTATTGTCAAATATGTTATTTATATAGTTAAAATTACTCAAAAATAGTCATAAAATATAATTTCATATCATCAGTCCACCACACATCATTTATAGTGTGTATTTTTTTTGTGAAATTCATCTATATATTGTGGACTTGATGGTGGATTTTCTTTTCAAATGATGAAGATGTTGAACTTGAAGAAGATGTCCTAGAACATTTTGAGTTGACCCCTATGACATCAAATTGACCATTGAATCATCACCAACATTGGAATTATAGTTTATGGAAGGTATGAAATTATTACTATAATTTTATTGGGTTTTTATTACTCATATCATATAATTTTGATGAATTATTGATGGAATGAATTGGGTGGTAGATGAAATTGTTTTATATATCCATAGAGAGTTTTATAAAAAAGAATAAATAATTAATTTCATACAAAATACCATCACATTGAGTGATGTTACCATTATTACATGGAATAATCAAATTGAAATCCTTATATAATTCAGTGTGACATGTCCCAGATAGATAGGTAAAAGAATTTCTAAATGATATATGATAAAAATTCCTATAGTTTTTGAATCTGTAGTTTTAATTAACACACAAGTGTGGACCCAAGACCATCACAGGGTTAGATTCCCATAGATGATAAATTAAATACAATAATTTCTGATGAAATGATATGACCATGTTATGATATTCAAGCAGTTTTGGTGGTGGATAGAATTAAATAAATGGTTATGATACTTCTTATAGGAAGGAATGGGATGAAAAAAAAGTCTTTGTGAAAGTGAATGGTGATTGGGATTATTACTAAATGTTTTACCAAAAAATATAGAGATATTGTGTCATAAAAATTTGGTTTTCTACTGATTATCTAAGGTTAAATATATCAATCAGTATGTTAATTGGTCAAAATTAATTTTTGATAGATTTTTTTGGACATTCTTACCTTGCGTGGCTAATTTCATGCATTGAAAGTAGTATATCTAGATCAATGGGTGATTTCTATATTTAATGTGTTATAGAAATTTATATCTTGATATCAGATACAATGGAAATCATTTCCTTATAACATTTAAAATTACTATTATTACTACTGAGATTATATCATCTTGGATTTGGTTCAATGATTTCCTTATTGAGTTTACAATTGTCATTAATAAAATTTTTCTGATTTTTTATAGGAAGTGAGCAATCAGTGAGGTAGTACATTATCAAGGTCTTATACTGATACCAACCCATTCTTATCATTGATACCATTTTAAACATATTACAAGTAATGTGTGGAATAATTTCAAGGATGAGTCTATGAATAATTAAATCATTTATCTTGGTATGTTTATATTTTTTAAATACAATTAATAAAGACAATACTCTTATATATTTTCTTATTAGTTATCATTTTTTTTATAATATGATCCTCAATGAAAGAGGATAAAAGTGATCTTTAAAGGTATTGACATAGCTAATCAGTAGTTATATGACTATATTAAGAAAAATCCAAAAGTTAAATAATCACTAGAATATGATGATTCAAGGATATATGAACACAAGATGACCAACTTCAAGGAAGGACTTAATGGAGTGTCAATAGATATTCATAATCTACCCATGACAGGTAATTTAGAAAAATATATTATATGGTATTATGGAATATTAAATTTCATGTATAATTATTCATGTAATGTTTTGAAATTAAATTATATATTTAATGTAGAAAACCTTCTATTACACAAAAAAATATCTTGGAAATAGGAAATCTTGTTGAAGGGGGTTTTCACAAAGAGATGAAGCATGGACACTAATTTCAGTAAAATATTGATAGGATTATATAAGAGACTTCCATATTTCATTATTGTTCATTTGAAAATGTTTGGAGTATATTTTCTGTCACTAAATTTCACAATCCTTTGACTAGTAGTAGTGGTGATCCAATTGTTATATTACTAGGGTATCATTACAATGATTGTAATAAATTTTAATATACTTTTTAATTTCATATTATTTTTAATAATGAGTTAAATTATGTTATAATGAAACATAATATGATTTTATTATTTATTTTTTAATCATATTGTAATGTGAGTAACTTAATTTTTTAATCAAAAAATAACATGTTAGAAAAATTATATTAATTTAAATAATAAATTTCTTATGAACATTTATGAAAATATTTTATATTTAGATAGGTATGGATTTATTACCTTCCCACCAGTATAACGTTTTATGTGATCAGATAGAGGGTTGGCCTATTAAATATCTTAATATCTATAGATCACATTATCCTTTCGATTATAGACCTATTATAACACCCTGTTACCTTTCTATCATGTATGTTTTAATCCTTGTTTTGGTTTTCCTTTTTCGTTAGTTGAGTAATGCCAATAAAAATTTGGGAGGATAGCTTTAATGGTGAATTTCTGTATTTTTTGGATTTTTTATAATAAAACCAATAGTTTCTACAGTCTTCTAGGGATTTATATGTCATGTAATTAGGGTAAACAATCTGTAGTCATCTCCTCGAATATTTACTGAAACTTGTACATAGTGTGAAAGGTTACAATCCATGTATGGATTACATTCCATTTAATAATTAAAAAATATATTTTTAATAAAAATTTATGGGTGTTTTTATTGTGTGCGAGTCTCTACAATTGCACGTCATGTAATTGGGTTACACACTGTGTAAAATCACAAGTGTCTATTTTAAGTAGGTTGTTCAGATAAAATTATTATTTTCTTCCTCTACATTTCCATTATCTAGACCTAGAGGCTCTTAATAGGTGATTTTAGAGATCTCCAATCCATCTAGTTTATATATTCAGTGATTGATCATTATGTTGGTTATGTTTCATCCCTCCGGGTAAGCAGTCTTCCTGTATCATCTAACTCTCTCTCTTTTCCTCCTTAGGTTTTGATAGTTCATCTTGGGATATATTAATCAAAAATCCAGTTTTTCAATCTTTATTCTAGTTTAAGTTCCTATATATTTTATTCCTTCATTATTTTTGGCAAGTCCCATTGTAGGTGTTGCGATTTCTTGAGAAATTTAGGTGGCTCAATTTAAGATTGTCCAATTGAATAAACCATGAATTGATTGTGGTTTGAATTTTCATTCAATTGATTTTTTAAAAACCCTATTTGATGATAATTGGGATTGAAATTGATATGGTATCAATTTTTTTTATAAAACTCCAAATTCTAATGGAATTGGAGATAAGGGTGTATTTTTAAATTGATAGAAATTTTGAAATTATTTTGGAATTCATTTTGAGAAAATGTCATAAATTGAAATGATAAAAAACTAGGATTGGACTTGGTTTGAAAATTACTGAAATAATTAAAATCCCCTAATTTAGTTTTTTCAATGAAATTGGTATCTTGACACATAAATGGGGTTATTTTAGTTTAAATTGTTTTTCAATAATTTCCCTATTATTGATTGATTGATTGATAACATGCAAGCCTGGGTAGTTGGTGGGTTATTTTGGAAAAAAATTCCAGGATGGTAAGTCCATGGAAATGTTTTGAAGAACACAACTATAGTAAAATCCTAGTTTGGAATATATTATCCCTAATGGGATATTTATGGGTCCTATTTGGTGTGAGCGTGAGGGATGTGCATACCCATATTTTCCATGATCACTGATATGATATGTGTGAGGATCTGATAACTAGAAACTATCATAATGTAGGGAAGATGGGTATGTTTCAAGTTTTAATGATTTTATTATAAATTAAAATCTTTGTGAAACTGCTTTACCCATTCCTAGTGATTTATATAAACTATTTTTAAGCCATGTATTAAATGGTTTCCCTCATTTGAAATCAAAATCATGTTTTGTTCTAAAATATGCTATTACATTGCCATGAGTTTTTTTAATAAAATTGAATGCATGATTTATTATTATTTTTATGTAATTTTATTATGGAACACATGGTGAGGCCCTACTTGTATTTTTACCTCACACCCTACCATTTACTTTGAGCATTTCTAGATTTTCTATAGCCAGGTCTGAGTGAAGGGAAAGCACCTCTTAGAGGTGGTGGTTGATCTTGATCCCTTATGGCTTGTAGTGGCATGCCCTTTGTGAATTTAATCTTATATTATAAAACATTGAGTATTTTTATGTTGTTCTATTTATGTTTTTAATACCATGTTGGTTTCCAGTACTATCTCCCTATGTAGTGTTTGAATATAATGATGTGTATCTTTTTCTTCCACTATTTGTGGAAAATTGGTTCCCTATTAATTTTTGTATGATGATAGGTTCCAGTTGAAAGCCCACAAGGATCAAGAACACCCACTGGGCTATGTCAGCTCTGGATGAGTTATCAGGGTACCAAGGTATCTATGGTGGTACGTGAAAAAATGGTATCAGAGGTGTGAGTTAAACTTATTTCTTAATGTCAGTATACGGTTGGAATCTCTTGTTTGGGATTAGGTGGTAGTTTTGAGTGATTTCCTGCAAGGGTGGTTTGGGAAGGACAAATTCTTTATTTTTTGTAGTCTTTTCCCTGCATTATATTTGGATAGTTAGAAATGTAAATATTTTTTTCTTATATGATTGGATTAGTTTCCCCTAATTCTCTTGTTTGAGTGTTGATATGAGTAAACTTATGCTGTCTTCAATGTTTTTTATTGATTTTTGTGTAGAATCATGACTTCAAGAGTTCATGTTAATAGGATCCAAGAGGAATCTACTAATTAACCACAATGAGTGAATCCTCCCATGGACTAGAATCTGATTGAGATTATTGTGCATACTGAAAAGATATAGGATATGCACATGCACCCATTCTCATTTAGGATCAAATTGTGGAACATTTTAGGGATGAATCTTGGAATCATGCTCAGGATTTCATTACCCATAATCCACCTTCTTTACAAGGTTTCAATGATTTGCAAGAGGCATAGGATTGGTTAATAAAGATTGATCTTATGTTTTAATTCTTGAAAACTCCAAAATATATTAAGTTAATTTGTTCTACCATTAAGATCGAGGGACCTAGTATAATATGGTGGAATTCCATTATTATGGTGATTAAGAATGGGGGTCTAGAGTGGAAGGAATTGAATAACATATTCACTAACCAGTTCTATCCATAGTTTATGGTTCTAGAAAAGGATATGAAGTTTTTGAAACTTGAGATGGAAATAGGACTGTTAGGGAATATGTGAAATACTTCATTATGATTGTTTAATTTTAACCTGAGATTGTATCAAATGAGAAGATGAATATTCAGTGGTTTGAGATGGGAATTTTATCTGATATTTTTTCACATGTTTTCTCTCCGAATATCTCTTCTTATGATGACATTAAGGATAGGGAATTGATAGTTGAACTTGATCTGGATGCTAATTTAGGTTTTACTAGAGTTTCTTTTTCTCTTAGTGAAATTTTTATGAGTTCCCATAAATGAAAGATTTAGCGTTATGAGTCTCATGGTGGATCTCAATAGTAGGGGTTTTAAGCCTATTTTAGTTCATGGTAAAGGCCCTTTGTCTTTCTTCTAATGTGGCATACACGAGCATCCAAAATGGGTTTTCATGGAGGCACCCAAGATATGTGGTTCCTATAATTGTTTATGAAACCTGAAGAAGTTATATTTTGTCTATTATACTCCACATAGTGTCACGGTCTCATCAACACAAAAAATTACTGTGGTGAAATTAGATGCTTCAAGATCTAGGGGTTCCAGCCATAGGCATCTAGAATAAAGATTCTTCACATAGTGGAAGAGTCTCCAGAGGAACCATATATGGTTATAGTGAATGTGAGAGGTACATTCACTATAGAAACATATTTTGTGATGACTTTATTTGATACTAGTTCATTTCATCCTTTCATTTTGACTCATATTGTGAATCTTCTAAATCTTCCTTGGAGCTTTTATCTTATGTGATGGATATTACTACACCCCTTGGAACAAAGAGAGAATAAGGTATCTTTTTTCCTACTTGTGTGTTCAGTTTATAAAATATTGATCTTACATGGGATTTCTTGGATCACTACATGAAACCTCTCGATGTTATTTTTAGGATGGATAGGCTCGTTGGTAATAAATCATGGATTGATTTTTATCTTTGATGGGTCTTCTTTAGGAAACATGACGTGGTGTGTTATTTCTTTCTGGATGAATGGGACCCAATTTCATGTAGAGGCAAAACTTTTTTTTTTCTAGAGTTAGAGAATGAAATATCAATATTTTTTTGATCAGGTGAAATAATCATTCAGTGATTATCTATGTCCAATTTTCATCAAGTTTCCTAATGTTTTTCCTTCATAATTCTCCAATTTTCCACTGATAAAGGTGGTAGAGTTTACTCTTTATGTATTGAATGGTAATAGACTAGTACATATACATTATTAACACATGGAACTAGGTCAAATTAAATAGTCTAAGACTCATCTAGAAAATATATTAGAGAAAGTGTTTTTACACATGATCATATAACCTTGGGTGGCACTTTTCCAATTTTCTAAGAAAGCTAATGGAAAACTTTTCCTATGTGTTGGTTATCAAAAACTCAATAATGTTACGATAAAGAAATATTATATGTTTTCATGGATTGATGATAAATTTTAGAATTTGAAATGGGACAAGTGCTTCTCAAATATTGATCATTAAGTTGGTTATCTGCAGTTGAGAACAAAATAATATATCATTTAGAAAACAACATTTCAGGGGCATGTATAAGAATTATGAGTACATATTCATGTCATTTGGTCTAACTAATTCTGTTGTAGTATTTTTGTATTTGATGAACAAGATATTTCATGAGTATCTTGATACTTTCATGGCGGCATTTGTAGATGTCATCCAGGTTTACTCTAATTCCAAGGAGGATAATGTACATCATCTAAGAGAAGTTCTAGAACTATGGAGAAATCACTAACATTATACCAAGCTATCAAATTGTGATTTCTAGATTCAAGAATTGTATTTATTGGTACATGTGGTCTCTAAACATAGTATCTCAGTTGATCTGGAGAAGGTGAAAGCAATTATTACATGGGAGCATCCATAGAATGTTTTCGAGATTTAGAGATTCTTGGGTTTAGCTTGACATTACTACCAGTTTGTAAAATATATCTCAAAGTTGGCTTCTCTGATGACCTATATAACTTAGAAAGGGTGAGGTTCATTTGGGATAAGAAATTTTGGGGTTATTATATTGAGATGAAACATATTTTGAGTTTCTCATCAGTGTTGACTCTTCCAGAGGTCGACATGTCTATTTTTTATTTTTGGACACATCAATTTCGGGTTTAGGGTGTGTTGTTATATAGGGTGATCACATGGTAGCCTATGGATCTCATTATATTAGACCACATGAGAATAATTTTTTGACCCATGACCATGAAATTTAATCTATGATGCATTCACTTAAGTTTTTGTGGAATTTCCTTTTTAGAGAAAGGTTTACTGTGTATTTAGATCAGAAGTTATTGAGTTATATCTTCTATCAAAAAATTGGAATCTCAACTATTGGAATTGGGTGGAGTACCTACAGTATGTTGATTTTAACACCACCTATACCCCAAAGAAAGGGAACATAATTATATATTATTTTAGTAGGAAACACATGACCCAATCCATGAACAAATCTTCAAGAGTGGAACTCAATGGATCTTTCTTCATAGTTTTGATATGAAAGTTTGGGAAACATGGTATGAGGTTTTATTGTCCAATTTTAGGTTGGTATACAATCTTCTTAAGTTTTTTTTTTGGAACAACTACATGATGATGTATTATGTAGTATTAGAGAATCTCTTTATGGTGGGGAGACCATTTCCTACTATTTATTCTCCATAGAGGGTGTGTTATGTTTTCAGAATCTAGTTGTTAGGACATTATTCATGAGAAGATATGAGATGAGGGATTATTATAATTCATAATGGGTAGTGCACCCAGGAACCAAAAAGATGTTCTATGACATACAATGACGATTCTGGTGGCTGGGTATGAGACAAGACATTGCTGACTTTGTTTTGCGCTGTTATACTTTCCAAAAGCTTAGAGTTGATCATCAGAGACCTTCTGGTTTTCTTCAATAATTTAGAGTGCTAACTTGGAAGTGGAACAAGTTTTATATGAAAATTATGGTTGGTTTTCTATGTATTTATAGAAATAATAATTTTATATTTATTTTGATTGATAGAATGAGAAAATTGTCTCACTTTATACCCATTATTGATACAACCAAAATTGGGGAGTTGAAAAATCTATACGTGAGAGCGATTGTTCATTTTTCACAGATTTACATATAATATAGTCTCTAACAGATATACCTATTTTACTTCCCTCTTTTATATAGGCATTTAGGATCCATTGGGATCTTAGGATTATTTGAGTATGACACACCATCTATAGTTGGATGGCTAGTCAGAGAGAGCTATACAGATTCTTGAGAATATACTTTTCACCTGTATCCTTGGTCTTGGTGGATCTTGGATGTACAATTGGGACTGTTTGAGTTTTCATATATTAATATCTACCAAAAAATGATATGAATGGATCTTTTTGAGGCCTTGTGTGGAAATACATGTAAATCTATGTTGTGTTGGTCAGAGATCAGTGAAAAGTTTTTGGTTGGACCGAGCTTGGTTTAAGAGATGATAGTAAATATAGTCCTATATTTTTTTCACTACCCAGGATCATTATATGATCTCATGATAACTATTCGTGATATCATATTTATTTTTAATGAGTTTATTTATTCTTGGGAACTCTCACACATGAACGACGATGAAGTGTGCATATCTCCTGGTAGATCCATTATTGATGCAAAGAGGTGGGTATCCCAAAGATTTTAGGAAATTGAGTTCTTTGATAGGTTCATATAGAGGTAATGATAGAAATGTTCATATAATGAATAAATATTCTACCACCATCAATGGTATTAGAGTCATCATCCTTGGTTGATCAATATGTTATTTTCACTATAAAACGAAGAACATGATTTTGAAGTGCTACTGGTTTGGATTTAGTTGGATTTTTGTTATATGATAATATTCTAGTAGATTCTCTTACTGATTAAATGTATTCATGTTAAGGTGTTATCATGATTTGAAAGGAATGTAGCTCTTTTCATTATTAAACAACAATGATTGTGTTGAAAGATGTGGAAAAAAATCACCATTTCTTGACATTTGATGAATGTGTTGAGTATTAATGCAGCACCGGGTGTGGACATGGTATTATACTATGATAAAATGTAATATTAATAATTGAAATATGATATTGAATGTGCTTTGAAAATATGTTATGTGTGACATAAAAATATTGGGTGTAACGTGTAGTGTGGGATCTCGAGCGTGTGATACAAATGTTGGGAAATAATTTCAGTGTGTTCATTCATGAATAACAGTCTGTAGTAGAACAAGAATTTTAAATTTAGAATGCATTACATGAAGATGTAGTGAAGGTGGGATATTTATGGTAAGAGGGTGTGGTAAGTGTGGCATGAAGTGTGTGTGAGAGGAGGTGAAAAATACCCTCATTGAGTGAGTCCCACATAATTTTTTTCAAAAATTATATACTATATTATTAATCAATATGTGTATCATGGATTTCAATTATGACCCATGTTTCACTCCTTGGTGAATCCCTACTCCCACTAAATCTCCATGCCCCACAACCTAAGTATTTCACTATTCTACCATATGTCTCCATCCACCCATATGGTCTCACATCTCCCCTACAGCTCATGTCAGTCAATCTTTGAGCTGGATTGGCTATCGTTATGGTGGTTGATTGCTTAGATGGTCCAGTTAAGGGATAACAAAACATTTGGTAATAAAATTTTTTTATTCATTTTTTTATTAATTACTTATAAATGATAAGTTTGAGAATTATTAAAATGTATTTAATAAGCCTAAAATTGAACATCAGAATTCATATTTATATTTAATGTCTAAATAAGATGCTTATTTATTTATTTATTATTTTATGTAATTCAATTTTATAAGATAGTTTAATGAATGTGAATGAAATAAATGGTATAGGTTTAATGAAAAAAACATATCCTTTGTCAAATATGAAAATATAGTATGAATTATATTTTTTAGTGAAAATTAAATAAAGTATTTATCACATAAGTTTAAATTATAAATAATTTATTAAATACATTAATAAGAAAAAACAGAGTTTGTAGTTTTATTTTTTAATTGTTTATAATTAAATTAATTTTATTTGATACAATTATAAAAATCATACCTTATTTATGATATTCTCTAGACTATATCAAAATTATTTTGATGATATATTTAAATATGGTTTAAATATTATTTATTTTTGTGAATTTTAGATTATATTGATTGTTTACATAATAGAAATTCAATAATTTTTTTCTTAATTATTTATAGGATTCAAATATATAACTAATTTATAGATTGTGAATGACATTTATAATGTGAAATAGTAGGATTTATAATTTTTATATAATATTAAGTTAAATATGAAGATTCACATTTGTTTCTCATATTAAATAAAATATTTTTTATATATGTTTTTTATATTATTCAACCTTACAATATTTATGGAATATAAATAATGTGTATGCATAATTTATGGAATACATGCATTTAGAAGATAAATAATTTCATTTTATACAAGGCATGGCTCCAAAAAATTTAGTTTTTCATATTCCTTTACCTTAGTTTGTTATTTGAATTATTAGATTAAGAATAATTATTGAATATAGTTTATGCATATCAGGTTTTAGTGATATCATGAATTAAATTATATCTTTTGTAAAGTCTCCATAGAGATAGGTATGTGGGTTTTGACTAGTCAGTGGCCTAGAGTACTGTGCCTTATTCTAGAAAGTCGAGGGGTTCTCTATATATCACTCCCAAATTAGTCATATAGTGATTTCAATCTCATATAACTCTTTAATTTTCAACTTAATGTGAGTTATGAATATGATTCATTAAAATATGTATGAATATACTTAGATTTAATTTTTTATTTGAATAACCTAAACTACTGGGTTTTTTAAAAGTTACACATTAATTTGGTTTGAACAAATTAATTTGGTTAGTGGAATGGAGATTCTAAAACAGAATCGTTAGAAGAATACGTACATAAGGGAATAAAAAATGAGAAGATAAATATTATATTTTATGTAATTAGCTGTAAATTTAATATATATATATATATATAATGTATATTTAGTTGG
Organism: Viscum album; assembly: GCA_963277665.1. Lineage (NCBI taxonomy): Eukaryota > Viridiplantae > Streptophyta > Magnoliopsida > Santalales > Viscaceae > Viscum > Viscum album. The sequence goes on along the minus strand of OY728127.1, from coordinate 64,596,185 downwards.
TGATAATTTTTTAATAAAAACCCCTATTAAATACTATGATTGAGATTCTTTCCAAAATGAAACTTTTGAAGATCTCAGTTGTAATATCCTGAGATTTTAAAAGAGGAAAATATTTTTAGATATCTTCTAAGACGCAAAAAACCAAGAATAAAATAAAAGTTAACCCCATGATAATTTACAATGTATTTCTTTTTAAATAAATTCAAGCTCTTTGATTGATTGTAGAGCATGCAACCACCAATTTTATTGAACCGTATTATAGTACACCATTATAACCTAGCAATTAAATTAGAGGGTTTTAATGGTTCTAAATAAATTATGATATTTATATATTTTATAAATGTCTAAATTAATTTATTATTTATTTATTTATTATAAATAAAAAAAACATTTAAAATAAAAGAAATGTTTTTTGAACAACTAAATTTTTCTAAAAAGCAGTTTCATTATGCCTTGAAAAAATATTTTGAAATTATTTTTACCAATTTTATGAAAATTTATTTGAAAAAATAAAATATTTTTTAAATATTTATTTCAAAATTATCATAGAATAAAGTTTTTATAATTTTTGGAAAATAATAAATTTTTGATGAATAGTGAAAAATACTGAATTTTATGGAAAATTGCCCTTTAGCTTAAATTATTTTCAAAGTAAAATTATATTTTAAATTAGCTTTTAATTAAAATTTGTTAAATTATATTATTATTTAACAAATTTGGTTAATTTATATCAATTTCATTTTCATTTTAAATATAAAATGTTTCTATACATAAGAAAAATGTTCTTTGGAAAAACGTTTTTTATCACATCTGCGGTTTTAATTTTATATTTAATTCTTGAACTTCTGTGAATTGAATTTGAAAAAATGGAATCCATATCTTCAATATTATTATTTTATATTATATAATAAGTTTTACTTTATTTTTTCATAATTAATAGTAAAAATAGAAAAAATTATTTCTTATAGTTAAGGCTAAAATGATACCGGGGTGTTAAACTAAAATGATAAGATTTTAAATGACCTAGAAACTCATATAATTTGGTTTTTTATGGATATATATCTACATTATATCATCCATAATTTGATAATTATCAATTTTGGATCCTTTTTTTCATAGTAAACTGCATGGTTACAAATAATTCTTTTCAGAAATTCCAAGCATGTCCTCTCCCCCACTTATAAAAGGCCACCCCTATCACATCCTATACACACTCTAAAATCCTTTAGGTTGAGGAAATACCTAAAAATATTTTTTTATTACATAAATAAGCACATTTTAGAGTCCTTTTATATATCATAAATCTATTTTAGGAAGTATTTGTGTGTAAACCTAAATAGGTTGTCCGAAGAAGAGGTAATGTTCTTAACCAATCGTGTTTGTTTTACTTATTCATATAAATCTTTAAAATATTATCAATAAATACTATAATTATATCACCAAAATTTAATATATATAATTATTTATTATTATTTCAATGTAATAAATTATATCCATCTCTAGTTTCATCAAATGGGAAACAAACCCATCGATCGTGTGCAAGATAGACTACCACCTCGCGAACCGATGTAATTTGTTTTCCATCATCACTTCTAAAAAATAGATATAAATATGGATTTAACATATTTAAATAATATTTATTAAATTAATATACTTAAATATTTATAATATAAAATATAAATTCTTACCTTCCAAACTGTTGGAAAATGATAACTTCGCTCGTGCATACATGTGGGATACCGCCTCCATGAAGTGATGTGAAATTTTTTTTATATTAGTTTGACATGGATGGTACGAAGAACAGATTTAATGAATATATTTGATATATATGGTGTATTAATGATTCATTAATGTTTAATTACTACTTAAATTTCATTTTTTCTTCCCGTTTAACAAATGGAAACAACGTTCATGCATACATACGACTTACCATTCCCATGAATGATGTAATTAAATTTTCTTGATATAAATTTTATAGACTTATATAAATACATATATAATGAATATATATGATATTTATATTAATTTTTAAAATTTTTATATGATTTAATGATGATCAATGTAAAAGAATCGATATTAACGAACCAAAAAATTCAAGAAAAATGAAGCAATTATCAAGCGAAATAAGGTCTTTAAAAGAATTTTTTAATAAGTGATAAAAGTATATAAGAGAATAATATATGGTATTAAATATATGATAATGGTTATATAATATATTTATTATTAATTTATAATTATTATATAGGAGTTTTCATTGAATATGAATGAAATCATACCTAAGGTAGGGGTTTCTCATCTCACTTATACTTCTATGAGACATAGGCCATATTGACCACTTATTTCTTTTTTTGTGGTGTATATAATATCCTTATGATATGTTATATATTTAATATATTTACCTTAATGGTATTTAATTTATCATTAGGTTTATTATTCAATGGTTTACCAAAGTGGTAAGTGTTTATTTCAAAATCTCATCATTTTTTGGGATTGTTTGTGTTTATATCAGCACTGGGGAATTCTTTTCTATATTAAACCTTACATATATATATATATATATATATATATCATTATACTTTAGTTATTAATGAAATTTCAATTAATATTACCATTTTTTCTTCTGTTTGGTACTTAAAATGATAGAGAAGGAAAATTTACTTTATTTATCTTCAGTTGAAAACCCTTTATCATCCATGTCTATTTTTCCAAAAATGTTTTATAAAATGTTTTTAAAATTATCTTATGATTTTTAAAATAATTCTTTTATCCATTTTTTACTTTTGGATTTTTAAAAAAAGGAATATTATTATCATTTTTCAAATGAGGCACTTTTTTGTCTTTTACCAACAATGTGGAAGGAATTCTTATTTTAAGATACTTGGTATTTATTAAATTTTCTATTTTCATGGCCAATAAATATTTTAAATATACAACTATAAGTTTCAAATGGTATTTTTAATGAAATATGTTTTCATAATATTTATGGATCTTTTGGTTTTAAGAAGTTTATTTAAAAAATTGAATGGTTATTTTCCTCAAGGATGTCTTAATGATCATGATATAGAATTTCTATTCCTCAATACAAAACCTCTATTGTAATTAAGCCCCACTAGGGATATACTATTATGATACCATATATATTATTTCTCATAATTTGTTATGATTATCTTAACAGGGGATTTACTTGTATGATTCCATTATCCATATTAATTTCGATGGTTTATGATAATTCTTATTGGTTTAGGAAAGTATCAACATCTCAAGTTCTAGATTTTCACTGTGAATGTTTATGTTGATTTTGTTTCACCCTTTTTATATGAGTAATTCATTATACTTAGAGAGTTATGGGAGGGTCCCACTATTTCCCCTTGATAAATTAGTAGGTCTTATGAGACAAACTAGGTTGTGTTTTGGTTGAGGCCATACCAATTTATATAGATGTCTTGGCACAAGGCCTTGATGGTATTTCAGATGTCTGGTAATAAGGACCTGATGGTAAGTTTTAGATGTCTAAAATTATGAAATACATCCCTATGAATACAATTATTTATTAAAATGTGACTTTTTTGGTTTCTTATTTTATCCATGGATGAGTTTGCAGCTCGTGTGACTATTTATATGGAATTATTTGACTATTACTTATTTCTTCCATATTATTCACTCCTCATTAGCTTATTCTATATGCATACACTTACTGAATATCTTAGATCACCATTTTATTTTGTTTTATTTTCCCTAGGATACCATGAAGTGTTTCATGATTGATGTTTTGGGATATTCAAAGCATTATATTTGAATTCCCAAATAAAACACTCTATTGGATTTTATGTTTTCAAATGTATTTGAGATTAAAGTATTTATCTAGTTTACAAATACTACTAAATTATGTAGTCCATCTAGATAGGATTCATAATATCTAGTTCTAATTTAATAAAGTAAAAACCATCTCTAGAATACTAGGGTCATGGAATTTTCAATTGGTATCAAAACTGGTTTAATAGAAACCTTGGGAACTAGATTTAGAAAAACATATATTAGGGAGAATAACCCTATGATATAATTTGAGGAAAAATATTTAAGAACATTCTAAAGTTTGGTTAGGAATATGTTATGTGGTTTATCCTATGAATATATCCCTATTTGAATACTATAAGTGGAGGTGGTTTTGGGACATATTCATCTAGGAGTAATAATCCCAAAAAGAGTTTGTTTGAGTATATCTAAACCAACATTATGGTGTACAATGATCGTTCCCTCATAATAAACCTAGTCAGACACTCTATGGGGTTATGATTTAGTTAATTAAAATTTTATTTGTAAACCATTTTGAAATATTTTAAAATAATTTTATGATTTGAAAACTTTCACAAAGAAAATGTGTTCATGATTATAAAATAGTCCATGAATAAAAGTATCAATTTATGTTAATTGTTTCACAAGTTTTAGGATTATAAATTATGTTTCACAAGGTTATTTTCTAATATATTATATGAAATTTTTTAGAAATAGTTTCTAGCATATTTAATGGGAACCATATCAATGCATGAAATCTATGAATTGATTTCCCTCCTAGGAAGGACAATGAAGTAGGAGTTGGATTTACAGCTCGAACAGAAAAATTATAACCATATTGGGGAAGTTCACTTAGGTTATGAGAAATAACATTTCCCATATGAAGAAACCTACTAATTTAAAACATAGTTTAAAAATGTTATAACACTTTATACATCAAAACCCCCATCATTTAATGAAAAAACAATCCATTGGTATCTGAAGAATGGAAAAGTTACCTAGACAAGATATTTATTTCTATAAGAAGTAATGAAATAGAGAATTTTGTCATGGTATTTTATCATCTCACAGGTTATTGAAATCATTGGTGGTAATTAATTCTAATCACTATAGATAAGTAAGAAATAACAAGCATGTAGTGGAATAATTTTAAGGTACACTTCTTGGAAAAATATTTTCCTCAAGAAAAATAAGCGGATATGGAGATATAATTCTTGATACTAAGACAAAATGAAGAAAAAAATGTTTCTAAGTATAAATCAAAAATTAAAAGCTTAGTAAGAAATTATACATCCCACATACAAAATCTAAATTGAAATATTGACCATTTCTTTGATGGGTTAATGCTAATTCTCTAAAGGGAACTAGTCAATAAAAAATTCTCATCATACGAGGAAATTGTATCTTTTGATATCATGATGTATAAAGAAGTATCCATGTATTATAGATTCAAAGGGAAGAAAGGGAAAACACTATGATAGATAAAAAATGGAAAAGGGGATTAATGGAAGGAATGATTTTCCTACATGGGATAATTGTGGAAAAACACTTGGTTCTTTCCGAAGGGGAATGGGATTTTTCTATAAGTGTTGAAAGAAATTTCACATTATCTTGATTTCATGGGAATGAAAAAAGATTATTATGTTCAATTATTCAACTATATGTAGTTTGGGAACTACTTAAATGAATTCCTCAAGTGTCAAGGGAATATAAATTAGAAGAAGATAAAGGATTAAGGTCCATTAATTTCTATTAATATACATGAAGTAGAATTATTAAAGTGATTGCGTATTTGAATTCAAGAATTATGTTGTAGAAGTATTTTTTCAATGATATTATGGTTATAATAATCATGAAATGTATAAGGATTGTACATCATTATTTTTTCTATAAGGATTTAAAAAATATTTTTATTGGTAATGACAACCAAAAAAAGTGATATAGTGCAAAGTTGACCATTTTTGATGAAACATGATTGAGGGAGGATAACATATAATATGTTCCTAATGTTGAGATAATAATAATAAATAGATATTTATGAGATAGGATTGGTGAAATTAAAATTTGTTAGTTATTATATGGTTTATTGTGTCTTTGTTGGATTTTACGACTTTTTTGGAATTATGGAATATATGCTATAATATGATTTTTTATTTAAGAAATATGGATATGAAATTTTTATTTTTTTAAGAATGCACGATCTCATTAATTTTTTACATTGATCAAGGTAATTAAATATTTGGTATATAACATTAATATATACATTATGTTATTTAGGGAATCCAATTTTAAGATGATTTTGGAAAAATTTAGTGACCTTCCTTATAAATTATGGGATTTTGAATTTTGTAAAACAAATTTTGGAAAGATCATAAGGACAAATATTTTAGAACGGATTTATTTTGAATTTAGGTATTATTAGATAATGTGTGTTACTTATTTGGTTTTGGATATTGTCTATAGATTGGAGGAATATATTTGGATCATCCTCTTCAATCATATGATCCATTAGAATTTTATGTTAGTGATAGAGGCATGAAAAATTCATCTTGAGTGATATTTTTTGGAGAAACAAATGGGATTATGATGTAAATTGGTTAAAGTATGAAATTACACTTTTAAAGTAAGTATCTGACATTATATTTTCAGTGTAGATGGTAAAAGAATTCCTTAAATCGAGAAAAAGGATCTTGAAACAAAAAAAAATCGTAGTGGATAAAAATCGTAGTGGATTCATTGTTGATGAAGCAAGGAAATTTTCACCCATACATGATTTATCGTTTTTGGATTTTTTACTTTATCATGATTATTCAATTTATTGTGATAAATGATCACCATCACTCTCCATAATTATTTCTTCTTTTCTTCCATGTCCATATCTTCACTTCCCACCAATGTTCTCTTATTTGGAAACCTAATTGCATGTTGTTCAATATAATCTTAGAATTTCCTTCCTAGAATACCAAGTGAATAAGTTATTAACCCTTTTTTTGGTGTGGTATTTCAATAAGGGTATTTTCAAATGTAAAACCGTTGATTTCCAAGAGCAAATTAAAATTGCAGAGAAACAGTTTATTGAAGGAGGGGAGAATGTAATACCCTAAGATTTTAAAATAGGAACGTCATGTTTGATAGAATACATGAAATAAAACACAAATATTTTAATATAATATAACATCAAAAAAATTTAATTTATATTTATTTTTAAATAAATTCAATATCTTCGATAGATTGCAGAACACGCAACCCTGACTGTAAATGAAATGTAATATAGTATACCACTATAACCTATCTATTAAATTGGTTAGTGTGAATGGTACTAACTAAAGTATGATAATTTTATAGTTTATTTGTTTCTAAATAAATTCACCTATTTTCTATTGATTATAAGTAAAAATAAAAATCTTATGAAAGAAAAAGAAATGTTTTCAGAGAAAACATTATTTTTCTAAAAAGTGGTTTTGTTGCGTACTACACTTCTTTTTAAAATTATTATTTTTTAAAATTTTTTAAAATTTATTTAAAAATATGAATATCATTTTTTATGTCATCATTTCAGAATTATCTCAGAGTGATTTTTTATAATTCTCTCAAAAGATTAATTTTTTGATGAATAGCGATTTTTTTTTTGGAAATTTCCTTTTAGTTTAAATTATTTGAAAAAGGTAAATTATATTTTAAAATTTTTTCAGAGTAAATTAGTTTAATTATATTATAATTTAACTAATATAGGTCATTGAGATAAATTTTATGTTCAAATTCAAAATAAAAACTTTTCATACTATTGAAAACTTTTCTTTGGAAACCCGCATTTTCATCGCGCTTGTGGGTTTAATTTTAAGTTAAATTATGTAAATTCTATGAATTTAATATATAAAAATTGTTTACATATTTTTAATAATCATAATTTATATTGTTTAATATGTTTAACTTATTTTCTTAAAAAACAGTAAGAAAATATTTACTGAGGTTAAGGTTAATATAGGTTTACCAGGGCTAAACTAAAATAATAAGGGTTAAAATGACCAAGAAACTTGTATAATTTTTAATTTATAGCCATATTTAGAAAATATATCATCCATGGATAGATAATTATCCATTTTTAGCCTTTTTTAATGTGAAAAAAGTGGTATCCAAAAATATTCAAAAATTTCCATATGTGTCCTCTCCCCCACTTATAAAAGGCCACCCACTCCCCTCCTATTCACACTTCCAAAGACTTTTGGTTTTTCCAATTCCTTAGAAAATATATTCCTTACATCCCTTATACATATCTTTAGAGGCTATTTGTTATCATAAATCCAATATAAGAAGAAATTAGTTATTTTCCTAAAGAGGTTATCCAAAGAAGAGGTAACCTTCTTAACCTTGAATTTTTGTTTTACTTGTTCTTATAACTCCAATAAATATTATCAAAATATGTTATAATAATATAAAAATATTATATTACAATATTTTGTAATTTTAATATCATAACCAATATCTATATGCTCTTCCATCAAATGGGAAACAAAATCGTCGATCGTTTGTACAACAAACTACCACCTCATGAACCGATGTAATTCTTTTTCTGCCGCCACCTCTCAAGGATGGATATAATGATAGATTTAATATATGTATATAATATTTATTAAATTAATATAATTATTTAACTATAATATTACATATTACTTATTATCTTCCAAATCATTTGAAAATGATAACGCCGCTCGTGCATACGTGTGGACTACTGCCTTCACGAAGTGATGTGAAGAATTTTTCATTTTATTTTGAAATGGATGGTAATAAGGATAGTTTAATTAATATAAATGATATATATGGTATAATAATTATTATTTAAAGTTTAATTAATACTTAACTTTTTTTTGTTCAATCTATTTGAAAAATGGAGACAACATTCCTACGTATATTTGGCTTATCATCTCTATGAACATTATAATTTATTTTTCTATATGTAACTTTAATATATTACATGAAACATGTATATAAATAATATATATGATATTTATTTCATTTTAAACATTATTTAGATTATGGAACCGTAATAAATATAAAAGTTTTGATATTACTAAACCAAAGCATTAATGAAAAATTAATAAATTATCACTAGAAGCAAGGATTTTAACAAAGAATTAGTAATAAACTGGTGATAAAAGACTATAATTAAATAATATAGGGAATAAAATATATGATTATGGTTCTATAATATATTTATCATAAATATATATTTCTTATATAGAGATTTCAAACACGTACGATGGAAATAATTACTACTTTAAGGGTTTCTCATCTCACTTTTACTTTCGTAAGGCATATACTATATTCGAAACTTATTTTTTGGTGTATAGACTACCAAATTAACAATTTATAAAATGATTAATCCTATCTTAATTTTATTTAATGTTTAATTTTCATTTTTTTATTTCATGGGGCTTATAATTCAAAAGTTACTAAAGTTGTAATGGTTTATTTTACAGTCTCATCATTATTTAGGATTGTTTATATCTCTATTGAGAAAATTATTTCTATCTTAAACCTAATTTATTTTCTTATCATATGGTTATTGATGAACTTTTTAAATAATAATAAATTTTCTTCCACTCTTTGGTACTTAATTTTTTTGATAAAATGTTTTAAGGAAGATCTAATTTATTTCTCTCCTCGATTAAAAACCGTTCCTCTTCCATTATTATGTTTTCTAAAAAAGTTTTCAAAAAAGTTTTTATTTTTATCCTATGATTTTTAAAAGATATATTTACCCATTTTTTAATTTTTAAAAAATATTTTATAATTTATAATCCAGTTATTTTCAAAATGATGTGATTTTTATCTTTTACCGAAAATGTGAAAGGAATAATTATTTTAATGTACTTAAAATGAATGAAATTTCTTGCTATTATAAAACTCAATGTTTTAATTATTAATTTGAAAGTTTGAAAGTCTATTTTAAATTAAAATTATTTTTACAATATATACAGATATTTTGGTTTTAAAAAGTTTTTTTCCAAATGAAATGGTTACTTTCCTCAAGAATGTTTTAATACTCTCTCATATTGTACCTATTCCCACTGTGGATATGTTGTAATGATTCCATGCATATTATTTTTATGTATTTTTTTATGATCAGTTTAAATAGGTATATACTATTATGATACCATTCTCTATATTACTTTGGATGGATTTTTATTATTCTTATTTATTTAGGAAAGTGTTTCCATTTCATGTGCCATCTTTTTAGTATGGATGTTTATGTTTATTACATTTCACCAATTTCATATAAAGAATTAATTAAACTTAGTAAGTGATGGTTGGGGCACACTATATACCCACTATGAATTATTAGGTCTCATGAGACAAATTATATTGGGTTTTGGCCATATAATTATCCTTTTATATAGATGTATTGACATAATGTCTTGATGGTATATCAATTTTTGAGGAATATGGCATCAACAGTAAATTTTAAATATCTAGCATTTTTAATTCCATCATTATTATTATAGTTATTGATTTAAATATGATTATTCTGATTTATATGATATCCATGGATGATTCCCTAACTCATCTAATTATTTATATTACATTATTTGATTATAATTTTTCCATTCTATATTATTCATCCTTTATTCGCTTCCACAATATGTATACCCTTACTAAGAATCTGATCTCACACCGTTCTTATTTTTCCTTTCCCTAGGATCTGATTAAGTGTTTTATGATTGATATTAAGGTATATAGAAAGATAAATAATGGAATTATCAAATAAAACACTTTGTTTTATTTTATTTTTTCAAATGTTAGTGAGATTCAAGTATGTATCTATTTTACCAAGACTACTAAAATGTTCTTCCCTTTGGAATATTATTCCTTATATCTAGTGAAAATGTAATTTTTTAACCATATACTATTGGATTCTATGTTTTAGGTATTTAAATTGACCATATTTTTACATTGTTTCATGCTAAAGTGAGGTGCCTCCAAATTATCTTATGTAAGGAAAGAAAGAAATGCATATCTACTAATATTTCAACCGGGTAGTCTCATGCCAAAGTCAAGTTCCCCTAAATTTTATTGTGTTATTGCATTCTGGACATTTTGTTTGGGTTATACTTATCTTGGAAACCCCAAGGGTTTGGATTTCATTTTAATAGTTTTGATTAGAATCCATTTGATGTATATAGACAATGAGATTCCCACTCAACTATCCATAGGACATAACTATTATGACTGGCTTTATTGCTTACCTAAATAATTAAAAGTGACGAGTTTCATTCCAAATCAACGTTTATTATTAGTGAAATATAAATTTTGGATTAGAAATTGATAAGATATAGGGAATTATCGTTTTTTGAGTGGGAACTTTTCTTAAAATACCTTGGTTAAATGATATAATAATAGATACTCATTTTATAAAAGATTATTTTGTAGATAAATGGAATAATCATCCATAAAATTAAATTTTAGTTTGACCCTTATGGTGTAGAAACATAATGTAATGAACTCATTAGAATAGTAACTTAATAAATGTTTTTAATAGATAGTTTATTTATTAAAAAAATACATTTTTGTATGAAAAAACTGTTGAAGTTATTCAACATGTGAATATAGATGATTATAAGGAGCATAAAATAATTAACTTATGGTTAAAAAGGAATTAGGAGCAAAATGATGATTGTAATTTTATTATCCACTAAAATACTTAATATAATTATTTATACTATTAACTTGGTGGGATAACTTGTTTTATTAAAGCTTGATCTTTTTAATAAATTCCTACAAAAGTCATTACTGGAATTTTTCAAAAAATAAGAATGAGTTCATTATAAGTTTACCATGTGTCCTCATGTTTTGAGAATATATTAACTAGATACTTTATGTCTATGATCTTGTATTGTAGATAATATACAAGTTGGAAAAAGTTCAAATTGATAGAATAAGACTTTATTGGACATTCCAATAAATTTTCTTCAGTTAGTTATTCATGGCCCTCAAAACAAAAGTTATTTGTAGGAATGTGGAGTAATAATTCCAAAATATGAATTTATTCTTGATATCTAAAGAAGATTATGAAATTATATATAATACCCATGTAAGCTATCAATGTTATAGGAAAAAATTCTATATTATTTATTTTATTGATACTAAATATATATTTATAAAAATACAGGAGTTCAAAAATCTTGAAAATAATTGATTGAGCTTATAGTTTTCATTAACATTATAAATAAATGAATTTTTATTGAAAATTTGAATGTAAAAGAGTTTATAATGCTCAAATGGTTCGAAGTAATGGTTTTGTATCTTTATCTTATTTCTCTTATATGATAGTAGGAGTTGTTTTTTAGTGAATAATGTTTATATAAAATATGAGATGATAAACTATATATGCACATTTTATGATTATTTAGTTTATATAACATATTTTTAATGGAAATGGGGATAAAAATTATTTATTTAGGATAAAGAGTTTAACTAGTTTATAAAAATATAATGAAAGATTTTGAGAAATTGAGGTGTATCTTAATCTCTATTAGAAAAAAATGCATGATGTTCTAGATATCTAGTGTTTAATGATATTATCGATGTCTTGTGAGATCAAAAAGCTTCATGAATACATGGATGAATTCGTAATGTTATCTTATATCTATGACTTATATCAAGTTAAGGTGAAAAAAGAGTGTTATGTTCTCTTTAATGCATTGTTCACAAGAAATATCATAGAGAAGGCTCCATATTAGCCTCATATAATCACGACTATGGGCTACATTGAGTACTTAAAAATCTTAGGATTTAAGGTTCCAGATGATTTTTGCACATATATCATTCTATCCTCACTACCTACAAGATCCTCAAGTTTCATTATTTATTATAATATAATAAATGTAGACGAGTCTCTTCCAAATCTCCTAACTTTAATTCTCCATGTAAATAAGTTTTAGGGGAGTGTAAAACCTCTAATTTTTATGGTGAAGAAGAGGATGATAATATAAAGTGGATCAAAGAGTTCCTCCAAATCTAAATCCTCTGATCACCTCCCTTCCATGTAAATTAATATCTAATGGTATATAAGGGAACACATTTTTATATATTTTTCATGTATCAAGTTATTCCACTGGAAGTAGAACTACACCAAGAAGAAAGGGGAGGCTTCATATATATATTTTTCATCAATTGAAACATTTAAATTTCATGTAATTGGTTATTGGATAAAACTTTTTTTTTCATATCTATATTTCATTATGGGAACCAAATCGATTCATGACAGATTCATGAGGTGAAGTGTACTTACATTCTACCAATGGTTCAAGGTTTGATGCTCTAACTATTGGAGACTAAAACAAAAAATTATCGACAGGGATGATCATGGTTTTAAAAAATTGTTAATATGTTCCATGTTCATCCAAAAACATAATATCCTTGTCATGTTTAGAAAGAGATCACTTTTCATTCATGTTTGGAAATGAAATACCCTTCTTAAAAAAGAATGTATTTTTATGGTATGAATCATATCAAAAATAGTATTTATGTTTTAAATGAAAAAAATAAAGTGTTAAGAATAGATAATTAATTGGGTTAACTTGAATTATATAAGATCTAGCTATGGAATCACCACCATGGTCAAGTAATCAAGAATTGTTAGAAATAGTTCTATCAATATTTATGTTTAGACTCTACTAAGAAAAAACCAATTGATATATGTCTCACTTTTTTACAAGTAAAAATGATCAAGAATATTTTTTTGGAGAGGGTGAAAGGGACATAGAGATTCTAAAAATTAGTACAAACTAATGTATGAATGGATTTTATTTTATAATACACAGGTTGATTCTAATACATCATAAATTTTACCAATGACTTAAGTAGATACATATATGTGTGATTGATGAGGTATAAGTCAGAATCCATGGAGAAATTCATGGAATTCAATAATGATGTTAATCGTCATCATAGAAAGAAGATAAAGAATCATTGATATGATCAAGGTGGTGTCTATCTTAACTAAGAGTTTATCAATTATTTATTAGAGTTTGTGATCTAATCCAAACTCACTATACCTTATACACCATAGTGTAATGGTGTAATTGAAAGGATGAACTGAACATTATTATATATGGTGAGGTTAATAATGATTAATACATGTGTTAAATTATCCTTTTGGGGAAATTAATTTTTTAACGTGGTACACATGTTAAACTGGGTTCACACTAAGGCAAACAAGGGAACACCATACATGTTAATGCAAGGAAGGAAAAATATTTTTTCAAATACAAATTTATAGGGTAGAAAGGTGTTTATTAAGTATTATTCAAGAAATAAACTAAAAACTCATAGAATTATGTTTATTATTATAGGACACTCTAAGAAAATTTGGTGTTATTAAATATACAACCCCTAAGGAAAAAAGGTTATTTTGTTAAATAAGTCCATTTTTTCTTGATAGGGAGCACATATATAAAATAGACAGAAGAAACAAGATTAACTTTGATAAAGATGATGATCAAGACACATAGGGGATGATATAAGAATAGATTCTATAATTACCCATGGAAGAGAATCTTCTATAGATACAAATACTTCATTGGAGCACCTGAAAGGTTTGATAACTAAATAGATATAGGTTTATAGTCACCAAGGATGGTGATTAATTATTGGATTATAAAATGATCCTATTGCCTATATGGAGAAATTTCACATATCATGAGTTACATGATGGAAAAAGACATTAATTTTGAGATGGATTCCATGCATCATAATTAAGAATTGGTTTTGGTTGATCCATCGGTTTATATAAATACCATCTAGTGAAAATTGGTATTCAAGAGAAAATTTGAAAAAGATTAGTACCTATATGTCATGCATGGTTGAAAACTGGTTTAACAAGAACCTAAGAATTTACTATGTAGAAGAAATATCATAAGTAATGATGTTTAAATCCATCAAAATTATTCTTACTATAGAATCCTTCTATGACTATGTGATTTATCAGATGGATTTAAAAATAGATTTCCTTAATGGGAACTTGATGAAAGTTGTTTATATGACTGAACCTGAAGGATTTATCACTCTATAGAGTTAAAATAAGGTATGAAAGATGTAGATATCAATTTATTTGTTGAGGAAAGTATCCAAATCATGGAACCTTCATTTTTATGAAATCATAAGGAAATTTGGAATCATCAAGAATGAATTTGATCTATGCATATACAAGCAGATTATTGGGTGTGCATTCATTTTCCTCCGAGTATATGTCAAAAAAATATTACTTTTTTGGAAATGAGATACTAGTCATATAATTGGTTAGGAAATAGTTGAACGAGTGTTTCCCTATAAAATAAATAGGTTAAACAACCAACATCCTAGAGATTAATATCATTTATGATAGATATAAAAGGGTGAATGGATTAATGCTTAGCATATATGTTGATTAGATAATAAGGAGTTTTAGTATATAATAACCAAATAGGGTATTGGTTCTAGTGTCACATGGTGTACACCTCTCCAAATTTTTCTAATTTAATACAGGAGGATAAAAAATGGATATAAATATTTTCATTTGAATATATAGTAGGATCCATCATGTATTTAATTCCATATACAATCCTTCATGTTCCCCATGCCCTGAACACGGTAGGATGATATCAAATAGATCCAAGATAACACAAATGGATAGAAGTCAAGAATATCATTAATTATTTGAGGTATACTATGTATATGTTCATGGTTTATAGGGAATTTGATAATATATGAATCATGGGATATATATATTATGTATTCTAAATAGGAAAACAAAATTTGAAATCGTAGTCAGGATGCGTCTTATTTTCCAACAGCGGATTTGTAAGTTGAAAGACATCAATGAAGCCAGTTGTAAATGATTCTAAAGTGGAATATGAGTATATTGTGGACTTTAATATAGATAAATATATAGCAATGATACAAAACATCATCAAATATAATGATGTTTTACCTATTAGTAAATACCCTATTGTGGTGTGTTGTGACAAAAATTAGTGGTGGTTTTAGAAAACGAGCGAAGGTCTCATCAACAAACAAAAAATATACTCTTGAAGTATCCCATTTCGATGTATTTCTCTAAAAGATGTTGTCACGACCCGTCCTCGGGGCTCGTGTCGTGACTACCCCAAGCCTGCCTTCCATAGGCCAGGGGCTGGCGACTTGCACCAAAGGCGTTAATCCCAAAATTAGGGAAGGCATTGCCTTTAAGAAGTAACATACACAACAGAGTACACAAGCGAAGTAAACACTAAGCAAAACTGAGTACAAGGTAAGTGATGGAAAAGTAAATGGTCAAGAATACAAACCCAACGGAAGTACAGTACAACTGAAAGTAAAGTACAAAAATAGTAAGAAAAACAGCAACACCGAGTCATCCTCCGGAAATCCCACATGAAGGGTGGATACAGATAGTCTCCTTAGCTCGTCGAGTCCGGTCACCCGCTCCGTGTACGTCCCATCAAGTGGTCCACCTCCGGGTACCGTCCAACTCCTCAAGCCTCCACCTTAATCAGCGATGTCCGTCGTCTGCAACCAACACAACGTAGTGCGGGCATAGCCCGTGCAGGGGTGAGTATACGATACTTAGTAGGGACCCCGAGACCCCCGAAGGTCTCTCAGAATCCATGGAGGATAAACCACAAAGGAAAGATACAATCGCGAAGTATCAACAATACTACTTAGGTATATTCCCATACATATACCTAAGTCATCAGTTACCATTCATCTCCAACTCCCAAGCACCATGCAGTCCACAAAGGAAAGCACAACTCAGTCCACATAGGAAAAACACAACCCAGTCCACAAAGGAAAGCAAGTCAACCACATCAATTATAATGATTGAGAATCAAGACTCAGCTCACACAGGTATACACTTCGTAAGGCGATAGAGATGATCATATGTAGCCACTGATTCATCTAAGCTGTCGGACCCACATAGGATACAAGACCAGCTAAGCTGTCGGACCCACAAAGGATACAAGACCCGTTACTCTGCCGGACCCACATAGGATACAAGTACAGAGTCAAAAACTGCCAGACCCACATAGGATACAAGAACAGTAGTCATCGCCGTCGAACCCACGGAGGATTCCAATATGGTGTTCATCACTGCCGAACCCACGGAGGATCCAATTACAGTCATCCTCGCTGCCGAACCTATGGAGGATCCAAGTGCAGTCGTCATCGTTGCAGTCGCAGCCAAGTCTAGGGTTCCCGCACACAACATGCTCGATTTCCGGAGGGTCCACTCCTCGAGAAAGAGAGATAGAGAGAGTCGATACATCAACTGTCACTAATTCTAGAGTTTATGTAACCCAAAGTTCCGACTCGTCAAAAGAAACCCGACGTGACAGACGGTGCGTCAATCAGATGCCCGGTCTGAGAGTTATTGGCTTTTCGTCCCAGGGACCCGGTTGGTTTTTAGGCTAAAAACCAACCTGAAATACTCCAGCTACGTCCAAAACTCAAGTGGAGTAATAAAAAATAACCTTCTCGCCAAGAGGAATCCAACGAAATCGACAGCACGTCAATCGGACGTCCGGAGCCCAAGTTATAAGCGTTCCCGCTCCGAGTGCCCAGTTGGTTTTGTGCTCGAACCAACCCGACCATACACAAAGATCACCTAAACCTTGAGTGTAATATAATGAAACGACCGTCTCGATCCAAGGGTCCCCACGCAACTGACGGTGCATCGATCAGAGGTCCGTAGCTCAAGTTATGTTCAAATGACTGAAAACATTCCGAAGTGGGCGTTCTGGGCCCGACCCAACTCCCCCTGGGTCGGCCCGAACCGGGTCGACCCGACCCAGGTCCAGGTTTGGCCCGGCCCGACTGGGGGGGGGGGGGGCACTGGCTCGGCCGGCGGGCGGAGCAGGGGGGGACACGATCCCCCCTCCTTTGCGCTCCATGGACGCGGCGCACGGTCGCCGCGTCCCCTCCAGATCCCACGTGATCATGGGATCCGCTCACCTGCCGTGACTTCAGCCGCTGTGGCTCTTGCCAGCGGCATGCCAGGGAGACGCCGCCTCCAAGCGGCCGGCCGGTGCCGTCCTCCGCCTCCGGCCGCCGGCACCGCTGCGCCGGCGACCCGTGCCGCCAGAGTTTTCCGCGGGCCACTAGAGTCATTCTGGTGGTCCGTTCTTGCTCCCGTATGCACCTGCAGTCATCTCGGGACCCATACTTTACTGTGAAGGCTTCCAATCATTGTTCTAGTCCCGTTTCATCATCTCCAAGCACCCCACGCATCAAGAACAGAAAGACGGTGGGTTTGGACTTGTTCGTTTGTCCGCACCCACCGCGTTAGTGGTTTGAAACAACTCTAAATTTTTTTTTGACATGTCGAGGGTATAATCCACATAATGTAAAATAAACCAAAACCCCTACCTCGAAAAGGAAGACGATATTCGGTGTCTCGGTACATGGTGTCTTGGAGAAGAGGATCGTAGGCGTCGCGGTACACTGTTTCATGGAGGAGAGGACCGTAGGCGTTGAGGTACACGACCTCGCGAAGAAGAGGATCGTAGGTGTCGCGGTACACGACGTCGCGGAAGAGAGGATCATAGGCATCGCAGTACACGTCGTCACTGAGAATGGGATTTGGAGGCGCATCGTCGATCTCCAAGGAACCAGCGTTCTTCATCGTTCTTCGTCGGAGGCCGGCGTTCTTCGTTGCACAACGAAGCTCTCTCCTTGATCACCAAAATAATATCCCCCCTATTATTTTATTATACGCAAAGAAACTATCCTAAAATTATTACACCACACTAATTAAAATATGCTGACATTTAATTAAAGAAGGGAGAGAAAAGGTTCCCCCATAATTAAACGCGTTGGTAATTTTAAAAAAAAAGGCAAAAGGAAGGTTCCTCATTAAATTATGGGTTAACATAATTTAATGGGTTGAGGTGAAAATTAATGGAGGTTTTTCAAAATTAATGGGGGGTTTACTAATGGGTTTAGAAGGAAATAAATGGTGGGGGTCATGTGGACCCCACATCTCTAACACCCACACTTGGGTATTTAAGTGGCTGCAGGCCCCACCCTTAACTACCCATGGGAGGGAGTAACCTCTATTAGTAATAAAAATTGTTCTGACAATTTTTACTTATTTCTTAAACAAACCCCCAAAAATTAACTTCTCCTATTTTGCGAATGAAACTACGGTAAGTTTCCCCTTAAGAAATTACCGGCACTGCGAGTTCATCGATGCCCTCATATTTTAATTCCGAGCACCGGTTGAAAATTTAGAAAAACTCACTCGTTCGTTCACTAAACGTACTTGAGCTAAACTTCGAAAATTGATTTCGGGCACATAGGGCCTCAGAATATAGCGCCGTCAAAAGCCAAAGACTCATAAAATTCCAAAGTATTTTAAAAAAAAATTTCCTTGAAATTTCCGGGTCTTTACATTACTCCCACTTCCGGGATTTACGTTCTCGAAAAGCTACATCATAATATAGGAAAACAAAAGAGGGTACTTAGCACGCATCTGAGCCTCCCGCTCCCATGTTCTCTCCTGGAGGTTCCCATGCGGCCACCTGATACGCACTAGAGGAATCGACCCTCCATGTAGGACCTGCTCTTGTCGATCCTCGATCTCCACCGGGACCTCTGCAAAATTCACCCCGTCATCGATGTCCAGTTTCCCATGATCAATGATATGCATCAGGTTGTGCACATATATCCTTAGCTGAGATACGTGGAAGACGTCGTGCACCCAGTGCAACTGAGGTGGAAGATCCAGGCGATAAGCTACCTCGCCTATCTTGATGAGAACCTAGAATGGTCCGATGAAGCATGGAGTTAACTTGCTGCCTCGGCCAAATCTCCATAATCCACGTCGAGGTGAGACCCATAAGAAAATGTGGTCTCCATCCTCGAACTCCAGTGGTCTCCGCGTCCTATCAGCATAGGACTTCTGTCTGCTCTGTGCAGTCCTCATTCACTCCTGGATGATCTGAACCTTCTCTGTCCTAGCCTGAACCATCTCTAGTCCCACGAGATCTGACTCCCCATGGTCAGTCCAGCATAGAGGTAATCTGCATGGTCAGCCGTACAGTGGCTCATAAGGTGCCATCCCGATGGTGGAGTAGTAGTTGTTGTTGTACGCAAACTCCCCCAAGGGTAGGTGATCCTCCCAATTGTGACCAAAGTCAAGGACACATGCATGGAACATATCCTCGAGTGTCTGAATGGTCCTCTCTGTCTGGACATCTGTCTGCGGGTGAAAGGTATTGCTCAGGCTTAGCTGCATCCCAAAGGCCTCCTGCAACCACTTCCAAAGCTGGGAAGTAAAGTGAGCGTCTCGATCGAAGACGATAGATGATGGCACACCATGAAGCCATACGATCTCCTGAACGTAGAGACGTCCCAAGCTCTCTACTGAGCCCTACTCTCTGATCGGTAGGAAGTGGGCCGACTTGGTAAGTTGATCTACGATCACCCAGATGGCGTCGTGTCCTCTAGAAGTACGTAGAAGCCCCATCATGAAATCCATGTATATCCCATCCCACTTCCACTCCGGGACCTCTAAGGGCTGTACCAAGTCTGCAGGTACCTGGTGTTCTGCCTTCACTTGCTGACAAGTGAGGCATCGAGAAATGAATCCTGCCACAACCTTCTTCATACCTGGCCACCAATACTGTCGTCTGAGGTCCTAATACATCTTCCCTACTCCAGGATGTACCGCTGGAGGGGAAGTGTGGAACTCCCTCAAAACCTCCTCCTGCAATGCAACTGGTACCATGGTATGTCCTCTGAAAAGGATGACATGCTCTCTTCCTACAGAAAATCTATCAGGTGCCTGTCCTGAGGATATCTGTGCACGTTACGTCTCACAGTCCACGTCCCCATGCTGTGCCTCTCAGACCCACTGAAGAAGTGTAGGAGTGACTGTGAGGGACTGTAGATAGGCTGCCCCATCTCTATACATGAAGGATATCTGCAAAGCGGCTAACTGATCCGTCGCCTCCCCAAGTAGGTGAATGCCCGATCTCATGCTGAGAGCATCAGCCACATCGTTCCCCTTTCCAGGAGTATAGACAATCTCAAAGTCATAATCCTAGAGGAACTCAAGCCATCGCCGCTATCTCAGGTTTAGGTACTTCTGCGAGAAAATGTACCTGAGACTCTGGTGTTCAGAGTAGACTATAAAGCGCTCGCCCATGAGGTAGTGCCGCCACATCATCAGGGCGAAGACCACTGCTTATAACTCCAGGTCATGGGTAGCATAGATCTACTCATGCTGCCTCATCTGCTGTGAACCGTAAGCGATCACTGCTCGCTCCTGCATTAGGACACACCCGAGTCTAGTCCCTGATGCGTCATAGTATACTACGTACCCTATTCCCTCCTCTGGCAGCCTAATTATGGGTGCACTGGTCAATCTCCACCTCAGCTCCTGGAAGATCTGCTGACATCTGACTGACCACTCGAAGGGTTTCCCCTTCTTCATCAAAGCTGAAAGCGGTGCTGCAACTCTGGAGAAGTCTGGCACAAATCTCCGATAGTACCCAGCCAGACCTAGGAAACTCCGCACCTCCGTCATGCTCCAGGGTGGCTCCCAAGCAAGTACCGCCTTGACCTTCGCTGGATCCACTGAAACTCCCACCTCAGAGATGACGTTCTCCAAGAAGTGAACCTCTCAAAGCTAGAACTGGCACTTTGAGAGATTACCATAAAGCTGGTGCTCTCGGAGTGTATCCAGTACAACCCGTAGGTGGTAGGCGTGCTCCTCCTCGGTCGTCGAGTAAATCAGTATGTCATCAATGAAGACTATGACAAACCGATCAAGGTAGGGATCGAAGATCCTGTTCATGATACTCATGAACACTGATGCAGCGTTTGTCAAACCGAAAGTCATGACCAAGAACTCATAGTGGCTGTACCGACACCTGAAGGCTATCTTCTACACGTCCTCGTCCTGAACTCGGAGCTGATGATAGCTTGACCTGAGGTCTATCTTTGAGAACCAATGTGCTCCCTTGAGCTGATCGAAGAGGTCGTCAATCCTTGGAAGTGGATACTTGTTCCTCACAGTCACCTAGTTCGGGTGACGGTAATTGACACACAGTCGCAAGCTCCCATCCTCCTTCTTGGCGAACAGGATCGGAGAAGCCCAGGGTGAAACACTGGGTCGGATGAAGCCTTTCCCCTGCAAGTCCTCCAGCTGTACCCGCAGCTCACGAAGCACGGCGGGATCCATCCGATATGCTGGGGTGGATATCGGTGATGTCCCAGGGTACAGGTCTATGTAGAAATATACCACTCTGTGAGGAGGTAGTCCTGGTACATTGTATGGAAAAACGTCCACATACTGGTCTACCACTACAGGAAAACTCGTACTCCGCACGTCAACTTCTCTGAGGATGAGACTAGCCAAATGATGTGTGATCAGCTTCCCTCTCCTCTACGTGAGTCCATCCTGTGCTGCGAAGGGTCCCTTCTTACCGGTGAAGGTGAACCTGGTCCCATACGTGCGGACACACCGCACCATGTTCCTAATACAGTCGATATGAGCATGGACTGTAGATAACCAGTCCATACCCAAGATGACGTCGTAAGGCCTCGACGCCACTACAAGAAGATCCCAACCAAAGCTATCACATCCTAGAGTAAGCTCACACTGCCGACACTAGTGCGTAGTCATCGAGTCTGCCCCCGTTGGAGTCTCTAGATACAAGGATCGAGCCAACGGCTCCGTCGGAATCTCCGAGCTCCAAACAAGGGAAACAGTAATAAAAGAATGACTCACACCTGTGTCTATAAGAACTCCAGCAAGGGTGGAGTAGACACATATAGTACCTCGAATCATCTCGGGTGCACCGTGGTCGTAAGCCTCTGATGCCTGGAGCCGAGTCTTCCTCTACCCTCCAACTCTCTGTGGTCGGGGTGGACCTCCTAGGGGTGGTGGTGGTAGAGCCTCGAAGCGTTGTCCACCACTCGCTGCTCGACCATCTCCTCTACCTCGTCCGCCTACTCCCTGGGTACTGCCACTATCGAACCTCTGCCTTTGCTTGGGAGGTCCCTCCACTGTCTACTTCTCGTCTGCATGGTGTGTCAGGCAGTCACGAGCTATGTGAACCTACCCGCCGCATGCATAGAACTGTCTACTCCTCATAAGGCTGGCTCTACGCCGTGTGCCCCGCACAGTTGAACCCGTTTCCTGAGGTCGCCCACCTGGCGAACTGGTCCGCTTGGACCCCTGCATCGTCTATCGACTGCCTGCTACGGAAGGCTCCGCCCTGTGCCGTCCTGCGGTGGATCTCGCTGCTGATGGCTGCTCCGCGAGGAAGCTCTCCACTAGCAGGGCTCGGTCCAGTACCCCCGCCTGGGTCGGGATACTGAGTGGAATCGTTGAAGCTCTGATCTCATGCCTCAGCCCCTGCTCAAAGGTCCGAGCCCGGAATAATGGGTCCCGTACCATGTCCGTGGAGTAGCACGAGAGGTCGGTAAATCTCTCCACATACTGGGCTACTGACACGATTCCCTGCTGCAGCTATAGTAACTCCTGGATGAGCACCGCACAGAGGGTGGCTGGAACGAACTCCGAGCGGAATAGGCTCTCGAAGTCCGTCCAAAGTTGAGATGCCTCATCGTGCACCTGGAGCATCAGGATCCACCATCTTCTTGCTGCTGCGTGCAGGAGAATCGTGACAAGGATCACCATGAGGTCTGCTGGTGTCCCTACCAATCTGAAGATTCTGACGATAGCCTCCTGCCAATCCTCGGCTGCCTGAGGATCCATCTCTCCACGGAACCTGGGCGGCCTTTGCCTCTGAAACTCGTTCAATGCACTCAGGCGGTGTTCACTCTCCGCCGCTAGGGCTGGTAGCATCAGTGGCTCAGTGGGTAGAGGTACCGCTGGCGCCTCCGCTATAATGGGGCCCTGCATCGAGGCCTCATCGCTCGGTGGGCTGTCGTCTTGCACAAAGCTCAGAACCCTATCTGGATGCCATCGTGGGGCCATCTTGAAAAGAAACAGGTGCGACATGGTTAATACAGTATACCTGGTGAGCTGACATAAAGTAATCACACAGAAAACTTTTGAAACACACATGCAATCATTCTTTTCGTGCACTGAGTCGGAAATTAGAAGTCAGGGCCCTGGTGTATGGATATGTCGGCCGCCACACCAAAACTGGACTCCCTGGACTGATAACCACACTCATTACTCTATAAATTATTGCCTCATAGAGAAAAAATTATCAGATACCTAAGGTCTGCGGTAGAACTGACTCCTCTGATACCAATTTGTCATGACCCGTCCTCGGGGCTCGTGTCGTGACAACCCCAATCCCACCTTCCATAGGCCAGGGGTGACGACTAGCACCAAAGGAGTTAATCCCAAAAGTAGGGAAGGCATTGCCTTTAAGAAGTAACATACACAACAGAGTATGCAAGCAAAGTAAACACTAAGAAAAACTGAGTACAAGGTAAGTGCTGGAAAAGTAAATGGTTCAGAATACCCAACGGAAGTACAATACAACTGAAAGGAAAGTAAAACAACAGTAAGAAAAACAGCAACACAGATTCGTCCTCTGGAAATCCCACCTGAAGGGTGGGTACAGATAGTCTCCTCAGCTCGTCGAGTCCGATCGCCCACACAGGAAAAACACAACCCAGTCCACAAAGGAAAGCAAGTCAACCACATCAATGATAATGATTGAGAATCAAGACTTAGCTCACACAGGTATACACTTCGTAAGGCGATAGAGATGATCAGATGTATCCACTGATTTATCTAAGCTGTTAGACCCACATAGGATACAAGACCAGCTAAGCTGTCGGACCCACAAAGGATACAAGACCAGCTAAACTGCCGGACCCACATAGGATACAAGTACAGAGTCAAATACTGCCAGACCCACACAGGATACAAGAACAGTAGTCATCACCGTTGAACCCACAGAGGATTCCAGTATGGTCTTCATCACTGCCGAACCCACGGAGGATCCAAGTACAGTCTTCCTCGCTGCCGAACCCACAGAGGATCCAAGTGCAGTCATCATCGTCGCAGTTGCAACCAGCTCTAGGGTTCCCGCTCATAGCATGCTCGATTTCCGGAGGGTCTGCTCCTCAAACAAGAGAGAGAGAGAGTCGATAAATCAACTGTCACGAATTCCAGAGTTGATGTATCCCAAAGTTCTGACTCGTCAAAAGAAACCTAACGCAATAGACGGTGCGTCAATTGGACGCCCGTTCTGAGAGTTATTGGCTTTTTCATCCTAGGGGCCCGGTTGGTTTTTAGGCTAAAAACCAACCCGAACGTACTCCAGCTACATGAAAAACTCAAGAGAATTAAGCCAAAAGAACCGTCTCACTATGAGTAATCCAATGAAATCGACGGCATGTCAATCGGACGTCCGGAGCTCAAGTTATAAGCGTTCCTGCTTCGAGGGCCCGGTAGGTTTTGTGCTCGAACCAACCCGTCCATACCCAAAGTTCACCGAAATCTTGAGTGTAATATACTGAGACAACCATCTCGATCCAAGGGTCTCCCCGAGACTGACGGTGCATTGATTGGAGGTCCGTAGCTCAAGTTATAAGCAAATGACTGAAAATAGTCCGAAGTGGGGGGTTTGGGCCCAACCCGGCCCGACCCAACCCCCCCTGGGTCGGCCCAAACCGGGTCGACCCGACCCGGGTCCAGGTCTGGCCTGGTCCGCGTGACCCGCCTCGGCCCAGCCCCGGCGTGCTGGCTCGGCCAGCGGGCCGAGCAAGGGGGGACGCGGTCCCCCCTCCTTTGCGCTCCACGGACGCGGCGCGCAGTCGCCGTGTCCCCTCCGGATCCCGCGCAACCATAGGATCCGCACACCTACCATGGCTTCAGCCACGGTGGCTCTTACTGGTGGCCCGCCGGGACACCGCCGCCTCCGGGCGGCCGGCCGGTGCCGGCCGCCGCCGCGTCGGTGACCCGCGCCACCAGAGGTTTCCGCGGGTCACCAGAGTCATTGCGGTGGTCCGTTCTTGCTCCCGTCTATGCCTACGGTCATCTCGGGACCCGTACTTTGCTGCGAAGGCCTCTAATCGCCGTTCCGATCTCGTTTCGTTATCTCCAAGTGCCCCGTGCATCAATAATAGAAAAATGGTGGTTTCAAACTTTTTCATTTGTCCGCACCCACCGCGTTAGTGGTTTGAAACAACTACAACCAATTTTTTGACATGTCAAGGGTATAATCCACATAAAGTAAAGTAAACCAAAACCCCTACCTCGATAAGGAAGATGATCTTCAGCGTCACGGTACATGGCATCGTGGAGAAGAGGATCGTAGGCGTCGCGGTACACTGCGTTGCAGAGGAGAGGATAGTAGGAGTCGCGGTACACTACGTCATGGAGAAGAGGATCATAGGTGTCGCGGTACATGGCATCGCAGAGGAGACGATCATAGGCGTCGCTATACATGGAATCACATTGAAGAGGATTTGGCAGTGCGTCATCATTCTCCAAGGAACCAGCATTCTCCGTCGTTCTTCGTCGGAGGTCGGTGTTCTTCGTCGCACAACGAAGCTCTCTCCTTGATCAACAAAATAATAGGCCCCCTATTATTTTATTATACGCAAAGAAACTCTCTTACAATTATTTCACCACACTAATTAAAATTTGATGACATTTAATTAAATAAGGGAGAGAGAAGGTTCCCCTAAAATTGAACGCATTGGCAGTTTTAATAAAAAAGGGAAAAGGAAGGTTCCTCATTAAATTATTGGTTGACATAATTTAATGGGTTGAGGTGACAATTAGTGGAGGTTTGTCAAAATTAATGGGGGGGGTTTACTAATGGGTTTAGAGGGAGTTAAATGGTGGGGGTCATGTGGACCCCACCTCTCTAACACCCACACTTGGGTAGTTAAGTGGCTTCAGGCCCCACCCTTAATTACCCATGGGAGGGAGTAACCTCCCTTAGTAATAAAAATTGTTCTGAAATTTTTTATTTATTTCTTAAACAAACCCCCCAAAATTAACTTCTCCTCTTTTGTGAATGCAACTACGATAAGTGTCCCCTTAAGAAATTACCGGTGCTACGAGTTTATCGGTGTGCTCAAATTTTAATTCCGAGCACCGGTTCAAAAGTTAGAAAAACCCGCTCGTTCGTTCACTGAACGTACCTGAGCTAAACTTCGAAAATTGATTCCGGGCACACCAGGCCTCGGAATCAAGCGCTGTCAGAATCCACAGACTCGTAAAATTCCAAAGTATTTAAAAAAAATTTCCTTGAAATTTATGGGTCTTTACAAATGTAAATTCACATGTACCAGAGTTATCATTGATTAAATCATTTTATGACCCTTGAATAAATCCTTATATTAGAAAAATAATAAATATTATGTGACATCTGATGATTTACTGTTTGTTAATAGTTGGCTCTAGTGAATGTGAGATTCTACTAGAGTTGGTTACCTTGCACTAACTACCTATTTACTTTATGATTAATTTTATATTCAAGTTATTTATAATTGTTGTACTACATGATATTGAATGTGATAATTTCCTCAAATTACTTTTCATATCGAAAGGTCATATCACTTCCCCACTATGATGAGAACATTGAGATACTACAATAACATTCACAAATAAATGTCTTATGGCATTGTTATTTCTTGTGATGGGACCCACATGATAGATGATATCAAGATTAGGAGGCACATAATAAATTAAGACACCTTATCATGGTTTATTCCCTTGTTAATCTCCAAGAGAGGTGGTTATGAGAATTGAACCCAATCATAGTAATTCTTTATCTTTTTTTTTTCATTGGAAATTAATATCCACGATCATGTGTAATGATCCTTAGACAAGAGATTATCATTAATTCATATCGTTTTTTTGTATATTAATTAATTAATTGATAATTTGATATTAGATTTTCCCTTGAAAGTTATTGAAGTTGATATATCATCCCTTTGATATCAATGGAACTACTTGATTAATTAAATGGACATGGTAGTATTATTGGTGTGTTTATTTCTTGAAATTAAAAGAAAGAAATATATATAACATAAGTTTATAATAAGGGCATGTGACTTAATTGATAATATATCCTGATAAAGGTATTATATTATATGTTTAATGACCAAACAATGTTTTTTCATTGCAATATTAACACGTTTCTTGGTAAATTCGTAAATGAGTTAATATACAACAATCTAGGAATTTAGTAAAGTTATTACTAATGGTAACGAGAAAGTGGCCTACAGGGTTACATTGTAAATGAATCCAACAACCTTGGTTAAATTCTATATGAATTTAATATTATAATAGAATATTATATAATGTTTAAAAATAGCATTTATTACTGATATTTAGATCATTTTATTTTGGTACATAACATAGTTATACTTATTTTATTAAATAAATAATCATTATTCAAGGTCTAGTAAATATTGAAAAGGATTGAATGGACAATATAGGGAAAAAATAAAAAATTGAATATTAAATATAATTTAAATGAATATTAATTAATTAATTTAATTAATTATATTTTTTATCCATAGGTGTTGCAAGAAACAAACAAATAAATACTATTTATATTATTATTTCAATATTGGGTAAGATATTGATTAAAATATTGATTAAGGGATAATGCAAAATTTTTATTTTTATATTACCCTATATATACTCAACTATATCATTTTTTAGGGTCATAAATTTTAGAAATTATTACCGAACGATTATCCAAGTGAATCCTCTCAAGCCTTAGAAAATTTCTCTCCATGGACTCTCATATGTTTCAAGAGATGAAAATACTCATCCTCTCATGTTCTAAGAGATTTTAAGAATTATTAAATTCATAAATTGATTATTAATATTATTATTGGGATTATGGTAGATATTAAAGGTGATTTGGATATATTATGTTGGCACCCAATGATTCAACAATAGTATCATAATATTTTGTAGCATGTGTTGATCATCACTAGAACATTTCTATGTTGTGATCATAATCACAATGATGATATGAAAAGAAGGGTAAAATTAATAAATAATGATGAAATAATTAAATTTATTTGGTAATTAGAATTCTTATAAATTAATTATAAATAATATATTAAAATATTCCCCCTATAGAGATTTCAGTTTGAATTTGTCATGACCAAAGGTTTATTCATGGGGTAATGATTAATTTTTTTTTTGAGAAGGGCCAAAATTACTTCTGTTAAACTCCCTAAAACCTATAGTTGTCACATTTTGAATGGATTGTGGAAAAATTTAAAGACTACATTAGTCACTATTATTTTTATATATAAGTTTTTCCATGTAAATCTAGAGTTGATTGGTGGATAAGTCATTTCTAAGAGGAATTTTGTTATAATTATCTCAAGAAGAATAATTTTTATTTATTTTAAATGGTATTTTTTTTATGGTAAATCAATAAATATATTAAGAGAATAAATATAAAAGGATAATATTTGGGACTAGTTGAAAAAGTCAGTTATGGAAAGGTAATGAGTAAAACATTTCTCATACACATTCAACTAGGAATTTATTTTCAATAAAATGAATAATAATGACATTGAATTAAGAATTAAATTTTATTTTACTTGGTAATTGAAAAATAATCCAATGGGGTAAATGTTTTACCTTGTGGATTGGTGAAGTTGGGGCTTTGTTTTTTTCAAAAATTCTATAAAAATAAAAGTCAATTTGTGTTGTGTTAATGTTGGGTAATGCTTGTAATTCCAATTATGGAAGCACTTGAGGTACCCCATGATTCATAAGTATTATTTAAATAGGAAGATAATTGATTGGAGTTACTAGAATGTTATTAAATAAATATTTGATGTTTTTATGAAGTATGATATACTTATAATTATTGTTGATTTGATCTTTATATAGAATAAATTTTTTAATTATGAGATAACTTTTTTTACAACATGATAAATATGAAAGTGTTTCTTAATAGTATGTATATTTAAGAGTTTATTTATAATGAATAAAAAATAGCTAAGATATAAAGAAACCATTATTTTTTGATTAACAATGAATAATCATTTGTTAAATATTTACTATATAATATTGATATTGAAGAATTTTATATTTAATTAAAAGTGCAGTTGAATTACATGGATTTAATGAAAGAGGGGTAATTAGGTTTCATGAACTTGAGGATAAGAAAAATTAGAATTAATATGAAAATTTAAAATTTTATAAAGATAAAGTTAAAATTTATTTAATGGTTTATTGAATTTGAAATGGTGTTTTTATTTATGTTTGTTTTGGTGTAAAATCTTTCTTTACGTTAGGATTTTTTGTGGTGGAATGTTCTTATACACATAATGCATTTTTTATGTTTATGAAAAAATGTTCCAACATTAACCAGCCACCCAAGTAGAATAGTCCTAATGGAACTGGACCAATATTAAATTTATACTATTAAGGAAGTCATGAAGTTGAAGGAATGAATTTGAGAACTTTTTCTTGGGCAGTATAGGTTAGAAGGAAGTGCATGGTGATTCATGTAGGAGGGAAGGTCAAAAAACTATGTATTGAATCATGCATAAATCGATAGAGATGGAAACCCTAATGGGTTTATTATGTTGTCTAATAGAGTGCATTTTTTTAACAAACTATAGCAGATCCCATAAAATGATTCAATGTTGGATGAAGATTTAACTGTATTGTTCATAATTAAAAATGTGGGCTAGCTCATCATTTACAATGATGTTTATGTTGTCCCTTACCTCACACTATGTATGATTTTTATGTGTTATGTTAACAAGGTTCATGTATCTCTTGTTAATAGTCGAGTTATTAGATCATGTGAACCTATCCACCACACATATATGTGATGGTGCTCCTAGAACATGAGTGATGTTCTGAAGATGGTAAATGCTACTCTATATATGAGATGAGTGATTTAGAATATATTTATTCCTACATGATAAAAATAATTAATATTATATCATTTATATGTGATTTCATGGAGAATGATAACTACATGAGTATGTAAATCCATAGGAAGATACATTCATTTAGTAACATTCACATGAATGTGAGTTTTTATGATACAATCCTATGAAAATATTAGTTTCATTGGAAATTTTATATGATTAATTAATAGATAGTCCATGTTAGATAAATACATTTTCATATACAATGGAATGAGTCTAATATATTTCCTATTATAAAACACAATCCAAAAATAAATTAACAATAAATTGAAGAGTACATAACATAAACTCAAAGCTGAAAATCATGTGGCAAAAAAATGAGAATAATGAACATTTTATGAAATAAATAAATAAAGAATTTGGTAAAAAAATTAATTTCATTATATAATAAATTAGTTAATGTAAAAAAAATAAATAAAAAAAATCCAAAAATATGTTCTTTTCATATGAAAATATTTCAAAATACTCGTTTCTCTCCCTCTAAAAAACATAGAAATAAAGATAATTATGAAGAAAAACTTCCTCCTAAAAAATTATAACCATAAAACACACTTTATATAAAAATATCTCTTAAAATTAATATTCATATGAAATAATTTTTCATCCAATTTAAACAAAAAGAATATCCCCTTATAAACATTGTTTGATTATCTTAAAAGACCTAAAATAAAAAAAAGATAGATTTGAGTCATGTTACTTGTTTAATGTGTCTAGTATTGATCATAACAATGCATCACTACATGAATATTGATCCACTATGGTAAATTATATAAAATAATTCCACCATGACCATTATTATTCATTCATTATCTTTTATCTTGTTTTTATTTTTCACACCCTTGTATTATTTTGTGTAATTTGATTCTACAAGAATGAAAATTTATGGAATGGAAAATGAAAAGTGTACACATAATCACAATCTAATCTTGGTTAGATTTAGGTGGAAATTATATATTATAAAATTGGAACTCACCGATCATTTTCTTTGAATTTTACTCACAAAAAAATTAGAAAAATTACTAAAGAACCATAAAATATATTAAAAAATATTCTGTGTGACTTATAAAATGCTAAATACAAAAAAATATTCAATATATAAGTAAAAAAACTTGGAAACATACAAAATAAAATTTATTTAAGTTCAATTTATGTTCTAAAGAAACTTTAATTTTAAAAAATAAAAATTTTAAAATTTGCAAATGTAATTCCAAATAACCACAACAAGAATTGTTAAAATCACAGAGGAAAAGTAAAAAATTATAGAAATGAAAATACACTAGGTCTCTAAAATAAATTATTTTTAATGTAAAATAATCCTGTTATATCTTATTTTAGTTCTAGGTATATTTTATTTACTGATATGTGTTGTAATAACATGAAATGATTTCACACTCCTGTATCTCGTAATAAGAGGGTGAAATCATTCAATTATCTTTGATACCACAACAAGAGTGTAAAATCGTTTTATTCTCTTGTTGTGAAAGTTAAGAAAGTGAAATCATTTCACCCCCTTATTATGATAACATAATGAAGAACTTAGAATGATTTAATGCCCTTTTTCAGAGGATAAACATGAGAGTATGAATTTTTTAGATGATCTCTGTTGGGATTCCTATAAAAGGGTATCCCTTCCACTCCAATGAAATTATCACTTCAAATCCACACTAGTTCTCTCTCAGATAGTATTAATTTTTTAAGTATATCTATTGACTATTCATATCTTACGTTTCTAAATAATTTAGAAATTTTCTTTTGTTTTTTATTTTAGATATTAATTTTTTAGATTATTTTTAAAATATTTAGTTTTTTATATTTAATTAGTAATATTAAATTTTATTTTTAGTTATTAGTACATCATTTTATATATTTTCATAATGTTTTAAGTGTTATCATATATTTTTTAAAATTAATTAGTAATATTAAAATGTAGGATTAGTTAATAGTGTAATGTTTTTAAATTACCTGATATGGTAATTTGTAATAAAAAATTGAATGTTTAGTTTTTAGTATAATGCTTTAAAAATAAATTTTATGTTAATTAATAATATTAAATTTCATGATTAATTATTAGAATAATTTTTAATAAAATGTGTAATTGGATATTTATAAATATGTAGGTTTCATAATTAAAATAGAATATATTATTTTAACCAATTATTTTATTTGATTTATTTAGCATGAGAACTCTTGGTAGTGGAGAATCACTTTAGACCACTTCTATGGAAATATGTGGGCTTTCCCTAGACTATTATTGGAAGGATTTATTGTTCTTACTCTACTAGAATCACGTTATGTAATATGTTTATAAATTTTTAATGAGAAGACTCAAAGATAAAATAAAAAGAAAAAATATTTTAAAATAATATTATGTTTCCTTATTCAAATATAATAACATGATATATTGAATTTAACCTTGTTGGTTTTTTATATTCAATTTACATAAAATTTAGCACCTCTATTATCAAGGATTATCAAAGATATAATTATGACTACATATATTTATTTTTTGGAGTCAATAATTTATACCGAATAAGGATTTAGTAGATAGCCAACAAGAGTTATAATTCTCAAGGATTGTACAACAATATATGTTTTTCAAAAAAAATTTCATTGATGGATAAACCTCATAGTTAAAAAAATAAAATGCCATTTTAATTAATATTTTCTTTAAATTTGTTTAGTATGAGAACTCTGGGTAGTTGGGCATCACATTGGACTATTTCCATGGTGATATGGGTTTTTTTCCCTAACTAAGACCATACAGATTTCAAAATATTGCTCCCCCAGGATAATGCTAAGTAACATCTTTAGAAATTATTAATTAGAAGT
This sequence comes from Viscum album, assembly GCA_963277665.1. NCBI lineage: Eukaryota > Viridiplantae > Streptophyta > Magnoliopsida > Santalales > Viscaceae > Viscum > Viscum album. Next base: position 64,562,657 of record OY728127.1, on the reverse strand, counting down.
CTCACATTTAAAATAAAATTCTAAAAATTTAAAAAATTATATTAAGTATCCTTGATTAAATATAATTACTTGATAAATTGAAAGTAATGTCATTGGTTTGATTTTATTACAAAATTATTAAAAATTTAGTAAATATAAAGTATACCTTATTATAGATTAAACTATATATTCATATATTTATTGAAATAGGAAAATATTTGATACTGAATAAGTTGTTAGTAATATTAGAAAACCAGAACAAGTTGTAATTATAAAAGGAGGGGCAACATTAGATATTGTTAGTAGAGAAAATCATTGAATGTAAAACCTTAAAGTTAGGTAGAAGATATAATCCATCACATATAGACATCTTAAATATAAAAATATACTACGACATATATCATATCCAAATTTTGAGGATTAATACTCACAAAAAATATTATCACCGGTTAAGAATATATTTGAAGATCAAATTAATGAGATGTATTTCACCATATTTGTTGATAGATGATTATTAATTTGTAGTGTGAGTTAGTAAATCATATTCATAAGATAAATTTTTGTGTCATATGATTTTGGTATTTCATATAGAGAGCGGATCTCTTAGTGAATTTCCTCCACATTTTGTATAAATGATGGTAGAGAATTTTGCAGATGATTGAGATTCAGAACAAGAAGAAGAAGTTGAGGATGCAAAACATGTAGTAGATGTCAAATATCATTTTGATCTATCTCTTATATTGTAACAAGAAAATTTATATAATCCTCCACCATTCTCATTATGGTTGATGTAACGTATGACATACTTACTAAAATTTGATTGGCCAATCCTTTCTCCCATCACATAATTTCCTAGAATTATTGATGGCCTGAATCGAGTGAGAGATGAATTTGATTTCTATATTTGGAGATAGTTTGATTTAAAATATGTGGTGAAAAATATGATCCAATAGTATCATATTGAGTGAAATTATAGTTATTACATGGATGTTTACAATAAGGATATATATATATATATATCATTGCTAAATGTTTAATTCATATTAGTAGATAGATTTTTGATTGATACTTAATGTCAATTTCCACTATTAGAGAATATAAAAATTTACTCATCAGATAATTCTAAACCTAATAATTTTATGGGTCCACATGGCCAAATATACAAAATTCATTTCAAATATTAATTTTAAAATGAAAAAATCTTGTAAATATATTCTAGGAGTTTGGGTGGTGGAGATAATTGAACAACTTTTTGGTTATGATATTTCTTACAGGAAGGCATGCATAACATAATAGAAAGATATTGTGAAAGTGAATGGTGACTAGGATGACTCCTATAAAGTTTTTTTCACAATATGTGGAACTAGAGTGTCACAAAAATCAGGTTTTTTACTGGTTACAAATTATTGAATATATCAGCTAATGGATCCATGTAAATTGGTTAAAAGTTGTGTTTGATTTAATATTTTAGACATTCTTACATTGTGTTGAAATTTTCATGAATTAAAATAAGTTTACCAAAATTGATGGGATTTTTATGTATGGAAATTATTCTAGAATTTTATTGATTACCACCACAAAATATTTAGATTATTATTTAATACCATTGACATTCTTTATTTTAGACAAGGAGATATTCTCATCTTAGAGTTGGTTCACAGCTTTCCTCCATGAGATTATGGCGTACATTAATGGAATTTGTTTAATTTTTTATCAAAACTTATTGATCAAGGAGAAAGTATATTCTATGGTACTTATAATGAAACCAAACCCATATTATCATCAATACTTTTTAGATATATTATATTATTTTCATGAAATAATTTTAACAATGAGTATATAATGAAAGGAATCATTAAGGCTAGTTTGTAATTTTTTTTGAAAAACAATATAATAAAGGGAATATTATTATATGTGTTATTCTTAGTTATCATTTGTTTTATCATACGCGCCTCAATTATAGAGGATGAAATATCATTTTAAAGGTATTAATTGATCTAATTAGGAGGTATATGACTATATGATGTAAATACTAAAATAGAAATGATAACTAGAATATAATGATGAGAGGAGGTATGGAAACAATATAATTAACATCATGGAGTGCATTAATAGATTATCCAAGGGAGTTAAGAGCCTACCCATCCCAAGTAATTAAGAATACTATAATATATTTTAATAGAGAATATTAAATTACATGTATAATTATTAGTATAATGTTTTAAAATTCAATTATAGATTTTGGGTCATAAACCCTCTATTACAAAGTGAATTATTTTATAGAGAGGGGAATTTAGGATAAAGAGGTTCTATATTTGGGGATGAAACAATAGAATCATTTCTAGTGTGATATTTATAGAATTATATAGGCTACCACATTTCATTTATGTTAATTTTTTCATTTATGGAGTGTATTTGAGGCCACTAAGTATCATGATCCTTTTATTGGTACTAGTGTTTATGTGCTTGTGGTTTTCTTAGAGTGGATTTACTATGATTACAATAATTTCTAGGAATTATGGAATCCTTATGAAAATGTGTTCAAATAATGTTATTTAATATATTTATAATGGTAGAAATTCATTGATCTAATATACCTAATGTAGGGTATCATTATTATTATTGTTTTCTATTGATGATTGTAGGTGAATATCAGAGATTAATCTTGTCCATTGATGAACCAAAAATATTTATGAACATAAATAGGTATCGATCATGATGTAGATAAAAGTAAAATTTTATCTGGAATGAGTTGTATTTTACTAGAAAATAGTAACCACCATGGAGATGTGTTTTATGTAGATAAGAAGGTCACACTTTCACATGTTTCTATCAATGTATAGGAATAACACAAGAAAATCCATTGGATGGGTATTGTAATATATCTACTAATGTGAAAAAATTTGTGAGTAATGATTTGATTTTTTAATAAATTAAAACATCATATGCTTTTATTGTTGATTTTGAGTCCATATTTTATGTAAGTAACATAATTTTTTAGTCACATAAAATTTTGCTACTATAATTATTTTATTTTAACTAATAAATGTATTATAAAAATTTATGAAAATATTATAAATTTTCAATATGATGCCCTATTATCTTACTATATGTCTCATGTATTATTTGAAATGGATGGGTGACCTTTTTTACATCGTACTATGTAGTTATCATGTTAACCCCTCTATGTTGTGCCTCCAGCATCCATTGTTTCATACCTTTGATGTGATATGTTTTATAGATTATACTTATGTGACTTCAATTCTATTTATCATCATATTATTACATCATTGGTAGAGATATTTCAACTATAGACACAAATTTTACATCTTCTAGAGTTGGAGAAGTTAAAGACTTTAGTAGATATAGCATATATGTTGGGTCTTTCTATCTATTGTTTGGTGGTTACAAGTGTGAAATTGGAAGAATGGTATGATTTCAGGTATAGATTATGAAAACTTGAGGTTATCAACTGAATGTGTGTCTTTTTGGGTGTCTAATTGGTCATTGTCTAGATGGAAGAGTACATTTTAATGATTCCTAATGGTGAATATTTGTCCATTCTTATCCAACACACATGTATATATATTATGTGAATACTCAAAGGCATGTTGTGTATAAACTAATATAAAACCCTAGTGCATATTACTACTTGAGAATCTAATTAGGCATGACTTCCGAAACCCAGGTTTCATTCAAAGGTGCTATGATCCCAGTTAAGCACATGGCTTTAAGCATATATATCTAAATGCCTGAGAGATTCAACTAGCAGCAAGGGCCTGAGGTGTGTCTATGGAGAGAATATGACCTCACTACTAGAGTGTATCATAGTGGATAAATATAATAATCGGTATATAGTTGAAGAAATATGATAAATATATGGCACTGTAGAATAAGACACCAATGACACTAGACTAGTAACCCACCATAACAGAAGCAGACATAAAAAAAGAAGAAGCAACTGATAGTATATTATTGTAAATACCTAGTACCTAATTCAGCCTTATATGGTGTACAAACATGGAAAAATTTAATTCTTTAATTATGTTCCAATTAATATATTACGTTATGTATGGTATAAAGAGAACTATAAACATGTCATGATAATAATAATAAAGGATAAAGGATATAACATGGAATCCATGATTATGATAATAATAAAGAGAATACCAGGTAATAACCAATGAATCCTTTGCTTCAAGGTTCATCCCAACTAAATGATAATCTATATCCTGGCTATAAAGGGTCTATGTGTAATCCATGGGAAATATCCCAAGTCATTCTACTATAACTTGATTCAATCAGAGTACAGGGAATATATCCAAGGTAAAACGGTATAAGTAATAAAAAGGACCAGTGGTTATATCCATGATGCCTCATGTTCATAGAAATCACAATATATCCAAGGATTGTATCAAGGTCATACTAATAATGATAAAATATGGATCCTATAGTGTCATACCAGGAATCCACAAGTAGACAAGGATCAGGTTCCAGGGTGGGTATCATCCTTGACAACCGGTATCCTTGAATTAGAATGGAATCCACAAGTGCTCAGTGCATTCCCTCGGCAATACAAGGATAGATCGAGGATCCTATAATGATGTCAAGGTACATATAAAATAGGCACCATATAATTGATTCATTTATAAATTGATTCCATGTAATAGAAATTCCATGTTATAATTCAATTGGTTCATTTTGTTGCCTTTCATAGTAGTGACAAGGATAAAAGTAAATGAAATAATTTACTAGTTTATTTAAGTCATGATAAATTTATTTGGTTCACTATATTTCCTTCCATTAAATAAATAATGGTGTGCTATGGTTGTGTAGACAATCCATTTAATTACCTTCAATTAGGCCAAGTCATATACACAGTACACTTACCATTCATAATTAATCTTCATTAAGTTTTTTAAAACTCTTACATTCGAATGATCTTGTGAAATTATCATATATAAGTATAAAAATTACAATTCATAACTAATTTAATAAAGGAAGGTGATACCATTAACAAGGTCAATCCATTGCACAACAGAACGATGACGCAAATGAACACAACAAACCACTAAAGGCATAATTAATAGATTACCCTACTTTGGGTGGTCGGTGTTGAGGACGTAACTTACAACAATGGATAAAATTTATAACAGGGGTCCAAGAATAAGATTATAATGACTATTATTGGGGAACATGAATTTAATAGGACATGCCCAATGAAATCGGTGTGTGCATAGTATGTCGATTTATAAAATGGTGAATCTTAAGGGATAAGCCATAGAACACTGACCTTAAGCTCTTATAAATATCCTCATCTAGTATTTGCCTTTAGTTTGGCTTGGATCAGAAGAAAACTGATGAATGAATCAATTCCCTTAAAATAGGGAATACATGTCTACTTCTAAGTAGCATCGTCAAGGGAAGGAAAAATTAAGAACTATGGTAAAATAATTGAGTTAATACTGATTCACATCCAACATGAAAAACATAGATCAAACTAGACTTCAAATGGTTTGGATGCATTATTGTCCAAACTGTACACCAACCATGAACCTCCAATTTCTTAATGAGGGAACACACATGGTTAGGCTGCATGGTTAGGGAAACTATGTGCTAACCCTTTGAATCTCTTTTATTAAAACATGTAGAAAATTTTCACCAACATGAATCCCCTAGAACAGAAATAGAGAAAACTATGCACAAAGTTTTAATCTAGTATCCATCCCTGCACGGTTAAGAGAGACCATGCTAGTTAGGTCAGATGGTTTTTACTAACTGTAAAGCCTAATAATTTTCTCCACTGACTGGGGTCCAAATCTCCAAAAAATCCCCAGTCTCCCATGAAACCTTTATAACCTCATAGGTCATATATATTAGGCCCAAAATAAATAATTAGATCAAAATTTAAAGAATCATTACCTGAGATAAGAATAGGGTTCTTACAGTCTTCCCACATTTAAGAAACTTGTCCCCACGTTCACATTCCAAGGGCAGAGAAACACTACCTCAGAACACATCTGGCTAATGGGAACAAACGTCAGCCTCCTACTCCCAAGTCTCATCCCATACACGACTATGCTACTATATCCCCAATACTAAAGGGACAGACTGGACTTAGAGATGATTCATGTTTCGGTCAATGATGTGTATATGATACTTCTCAAATATAGAATTAACATCTAACTCAACCTCCTGAGGATCAAAAGTTTTAGATGGGTCAACATGATATCAATGAAGCTATGAAAAGTTTAAGATTTCATGCATAGAACAATACCTCCCAGGTAATAGAAACTAATGGGATACTTCCTTCAATCTCTATAGAATCTCAAACGATCATATATGACTAAGAGAAAACCTCCCTTTCCTTCAAATACATATATCCCCATGCCTGGGTGATACCCATAAAAAAACATAATCCCCAACCTCGAACTCCATAGGTTATCGACGTTGATTAGCATATTGTTTTTGTCTCAAATGAGAAGAATATAAAAGTTTCCTAATCACATATACCTACTCTAAAGTATACTACATGAGACGAGGGCATATTAGAGATTCCACTCCTACCTCTGGCTAGAATAGGGGTGAACGATACATCCTACGATACAAGGCCTCAAAAGGAGTCATCTGAATCATCTCCTTGAAGCTATTATTATAGGTGAACTCGATGATATGGATACATTTTCCCCCCAGAAATGTATAAATCAAAGAAACATGCCCATAACATGTACTCTAATACCTGTATTTTTTTTTCAACTGGCCATCTGTATGAGGGTGAAAATCTATGATCATAAGCACATGTGTACCCATAGCCTTTTATAAACCCTTCCATAATTGTGACATGAAACCTATATCCCTATCAAAAATAGTAGTATAAAGGACCCTGTATAGCCCTTTGATCTCTAGGACATACAATCTTCCCAGTTCATCTACTCAAAAATTCTCTCAGATGGGATGGAAGTGGGATACTTTCATCAGTTTGTCAATGAATATCAAAACCATGTCACTAACTTGAGGAAACCTTGGTAAGATAACTAAAAAGTAAATGGAAACATCTTTTTTATTTCCATTTAAATATCGGAAGTGGCTATAAAAATCCTACAAGACACTGGTTCTCCACCTTTAACTACTGACAGCCGGAACACCTAGTGATAAAACATGTTATCTTATGTTTCTCCCCATGACACCAATAATAGTGTCACATATCTCTATAAATCTTGGAGATTCCAAGATGAACTACCCACTAAAAATCACGGGACTCCCTCATCAGTTCCTCTCTTGTATCTGTAGGAACCTAGGGAAATCCGCGAATATATAAGTTGTCATCTCTGTCCATAGACCAATCCGGAGTGTAGTTATCTCCTGAAATGCTCTCTCGGAGAACAAAGCTTTCATGATATGAAAACAACCTACTCTTTTACCCTCTCAATGAGTAAAGAAGTAAATTTAAAGGTTGATAGATAAGACTACTCATAACTATCATGAAACTCTAGGTTTATATCTGTGAATAGATCCATCGGGTTTCATTCTTTATTGGCCTCTCGTATGGCTTCAGCTTGAGTTTTATAACTTAATACATTAGAAACTGCATTTCCCTTTCATGGCATATAGAAAATATCAAAATAAAAAATATGGATATTCGACCCATATCCACTATATAAGATTCATTTCTATTTTGTAAATATATATTTGAGGCTCTTGTGGTCCATAGAAACCACAAAGAACTCACATAACAGATAAGGTCTCCAACAACGTAAGGCATGGACAACTGTTGCAAGCTCGGGGTCATGTGTTGTGTAGTTTCTCTCATGAGGCCTCAACTATCGAGATCTGTAACTAATGAATCTATACTCATGCATCATAACTACTCCTAGTCCATTGCTAGATGCATCACAAAACATTGTATAACCTCTTTCAGGCTTTGGTATACTTAGAATATTTGTTGAGATAATCCTTCCTTTTATCTCTTTAATGGATTTATCGAGATCTTTTGACCATAGTAAATTGAAACCTTTATTTGTATGACCCTTAAGAGGTGAATCAATGTGTAAAAAGTCCATTTGAAATACCTATAATATGCTTCCATCCCCAAAAAACTCAGTATATCAAAAACATTCTTGGGATTCTCTTAGGAAACAACAACACTCAACTTATCTTGGTCAAAAGATACTCATGATTCCAAAATAATAAGACCCAATAAGTGAACTTTTTTCAATCCAAAAGTGGAACTTAGAGAGATTGGAATAAATTTTATGTTCTCTCAGTGTATTCAAAATTATTTAATGGTACCTAGTATGGTCTCTATATGTGTGAGAATGCACCAAGATTTCATCTGAAAAAGACCATGACAAAAGAATCCAGATAGGGATAGAAAACCCTATCCATAAAAACCATAAAAATAATGAGATAATTCATAATGAAAAATAGAATAATGAGATACTCATGCATTCCGTACATGCCACAAATTTTTTATAACATGTTTGAGGGTCTGACTCACACTTGATTATATCTCGATCTCATCTAAATCTTAGAAAACACCATAGCTCATCAGAGTTGGCCAAAGAGATCATCAATATGAGGTAGTGGATACCAGTTCATGGTTATAACATGGATAAAAAATCTATAATCCTTTCATAAAAGAAAGTTACAATCATCCTTTTTTGAAAAAATCATGGGTGATCCCCAATAGGAAATGCTAGGCTATAAAAAACCATTAGATTCTAAATCCCCCATCTTCCTCTTGTTGAATTGAAGAATAGTAATTTCTATCTTATATGGAGGAATAGAGAGTAGAAATACTGTTAGAAAATCCTTTACTATAAAATGTACCCCTATCTCAGGAGGTAAGTCTGAGAAATTGTCAGGAAAGACATTCCTAAAATGATCTACTATTGGAGGAAAATCTCCCATGTGTACTCCCTGCACATCTATGAAGATATCATAAATCTATAAACTCACTCTGCTTATTTCATGGTTATCCAGTACTTCTATACTAGTTTGGACATCCCACTCACCCTTTTTTAGATAAATACTTCCCTATTATGATGTAAATGATACAATGCGATGATAGGAGTCCACAAAGGCATGATACAATGCCAAACAATCCATATAGATAATGACATCAAATCCTATCATCCTAAGAATAAATATGTCCCACAAGAAAGGGTAAATAAATACCTCAAGGGGACAGTCTCTACATTGGTGAATTCCATATGAAAGTACTCCCAATCACATATTTAGGATCATTACACCATAATATTATTAAATTTACATTCCAAGACTTTGTACTATTGTTAATGAGATGAAGGAGTGTGGATCAAATATATAAAACCAATAAGATACTATAGTGGTGGCCACTATAATAGTGACTCAAACTATAGATGTTTCTACACTCTGATCCTTGGGTATTGACTATAAATCATTAAACTGACCTAATCCATGGCCATGTTCTATAGAAGAACTACCCTGAGTGTAACCACTCTGCTAGAACTGATGATCTGAAGTCTGGCTACCACATCCTCGACCTCCTCCCTAGCCAGTTCTTCTCATCCTGCTCCAACTCTCTGCTTGACATGGAATAAAAGAACCTGCCACTGAAGGTGGAGTTGGTGGGGTTTCTCTTCCACTATAAAAAAATGGAAAGGTCTAATAGAACCTCTTAAGATGACCCATATAGCCACAATCACGACACTCCATCAGGTCTCTATCACACTTAAGCTTCAGATGATCATTTCATCTACACTGATGGAATGCAATGGTGGACCTAGTATGGTTACTTTTACTACCACTTATCTGATGGGAAAACATGAATTAATTCTTCCTACTACTAGAAAAACTACTGGCCTACCTCGTCACTGATCCTCAATTCACAGTACTATCACCTTCCCTTATCTTGCACTCAGTCTTAAGAGACTGATTGATGATATCATAGAAATTAGTTGGGTGAAAAATGTTCACCCAAGTTTGGATGGAATACTTAGACCCATATTCAAAGAATCTAGCATAAAAAATATCATCACTGACTTGAAGTGGTTCAAAGAACAATAACACAATAAAACATGCTGAATAATACAAAATGGACATAATAACCTATTATAGATTCATGAAATATCTGGATCAGTCATCTCTCTACATCTGAGGAAAGAAGTGATCATAGAAGTAATACTAAAAAACATCCCATACCATGACCTGATATCGATCAGTCTGGGTAATCCCTTCCCATAAATGCTTGTTCAAATCATGAAACATTAAATTATCAAGATTGACACTCTACTCTAGATGCATATCCAAATGCTTAAAGATATATTTAGTGGTCTCCATCAAAGACTCAACATCTTTTGGACCACCATCCCCTAAGAAGGTGGGAGTATGCTACTGCTAAAACTCACATGTCAGATCAACCACTGTATGTTCAGGTCATTAGACACCCTTCATGTATTGCATCAGATATAGAAAACTCTCATGAAGTTGAGAATCAGTACCCAGATCATGTATAGTAGGTGTTGACTCAAGTGGCACTATTTTTGGTAAGACTGGTGGCATAGGGACCACCATGTTCAAAGTGTGATTATTTCCACTCTCCTAGCATATGACATGCGGACGTCATGGTGGAATAGCTCTACAAATTCCACGAACACGACTTAGAACAATCTTAATGATATAGTTACAATAGAAGAATAATAACTTAAGAATATTGGCTCAATATGAAAGGAATACAACCCCAACTACCATATTATAAGGATAGGTATTAGTAATACTTCATGTTTAAATTATATGGGTTTTAGTAGAAGTAGGGTCAATAGAAACTCTCCTCTTCATTTACTGGAAACCATTTATATTTAAGTGTTGCTTCACATTTTTAAGTTTCATTTTATTATAAACTTATATCAAAATATGATTAAAATGGATTTTCATTCCCAGTAAATCAAGGCCCACACACCTTATCACTAAAGAAAACACCCATTTAATCTCAATTTAACATAGTCTATATTCAGTCTTAGAATGTAACATGTTATGTATGATTGCTTGAACCAGTAAACTATCCATTCCAACACATGAGGGCCTATACAACTTGTGAATTGGAACATGAAATCAATGAATCATAGCCATAGAGTATCATATGCATAATATAACTACCATAACATCACTCAACAATCAAATAAAAACTTGAAAATGAAAGAAGTGAAATACACCTATATGGCATGACATAGACATGTCATGCGAATTCTATGTGAATGTGATGATGCATGTAACAATTATTCTTTCCCTCATCTCATCACACCTGAGTGGAAATGAAATACTCAATCAATATAGTAATAATATCCATCACATGGAATGTGCATCACCCAATGGTGAAATGATATCAATTGTAATATGAAAAATAAGAACAACAATTACAATTCATCCAACTTGGAATTTACCCTGAACATGGGTTAGCTATGCTTAACCATGACTTATAACAAAGTTACAAAGTGTTTCTAATATATTGTAAATTTTATATAAATAATTAATAAAGAACATAAAGCTTTGAAACCAATTTGTGACATCATGAACTCGGGTGCCAGATAAAGGTTCCCCAAGCTTGGTTGGACACATGGCTTCAAGCACATATCCCTGAATACCAGAGGCTATTGAATAGTAGTGAGGGACTAGAGTGTGTTCATGGGGAGACTATTTCTTCATTAATATAGTTTATAATTGGTTAAAAATGTAATAATAGTTAAATATATAAAGCAACATGATAAAAAGATGGAATAACAGAATTAGACACTAAAGACACCGGACCAGTAACCCGCCGTAGTGAAAGCAGAAAGAAATAATAAATAATATAAGAAACTGATAGTAACACTGAAAAGTTGAATATAATGTATTTCATGGGTCTAAATAACTATAAAATAGGTATACATGGAATTAGGGCATACATTTTATACAAATGAAACCAAAAGAGACAAAAAACTATTCAAGAATCCCTAGCTCTAATTGGGTCATCCGCTACCTAGCTCTACCTAATTAATCAAGAAATATCAGGTGTCCAAGGGGGGATGATTCCCTTTTGCAACACCTACATACATGAAATCTATCCGAGTACCAATTGTTCCCTAGATAGGGTGTGAGATAAATCTCTATAGGCCACCACCAATGGTGTTTATAACATCTGTTCCATGTAATATAAGATGAAATAGTGTATAGGAATGCATATATAAAGGTAAATAAGTATAGTAATTTAAATAACTAGTATAAAATTTAGACTCAATTGGGGTTTGAACCAGAAACCATTTTTTTATTAATTATTTTCTAGTTTATATAGTAAGTAATGTGATGTATAACCTACAGTGGAATCATGTTGTGATAATAATAATATAGGATCTAAGATATAACAATCCATCCATGATGATAACAATAATAAAGAGGGTACATGGTAATAATAAGGGAATCCTTAACCTCAGGGTTCAATACAACTCAATGATAATCTGTATCTTGGATATAAGGGTTTTTTCTTGTAATCCATGGGGCATTTCCCAAGGCATTCCATTGTAATATGATTCAAACTCAGTCCAAGTAATACAACAAAGGTAAAACGTGATAATAAATAAATAGGCCCAATGGGTGTATCCATGGAACCTCATGCCTGTGGACATCACACTTGATCCATGGAGTGTATCCAAGTAATCATAATAATGATAATGCATGTATCCAATGGTGTCATACCAGTCATCCACAAGTAGACATGGATCTGGTTCCAAGGTGGGTATCATCCTTGGACACTGAAACCCCTAAATCAGAATGCAATCCATGAGTGCTAGAGGCATTCCTCTGGGAATTCTAGTCTAACTAAATTATAACCACTCTTATAATGATGTTAGGGTCCATATGCAATAGGCACCTTATAATTGATTCATTAATAAATTAGGTTCATTTAATAGTCCTGCCATTTAATAGTTTAATTGGTTCATTCCTTTACCTTTCATTCTAGTGACAAAGATATAAGGAAATAAACCCATTTATTGGTTATTTTAATTCAAAATAATTTATTAGGTTCACTCGACTAACTTCCATTAAACATGTTAAGGTGTTTTATGGACGTGAAACCAAGCAATTTAATTACCTTCAATTAGGCCAAGTCATATATCTAGTATAATTTCCATTCATAATTAAGATTCTTTAATTATATTGAAACAATTACCTTATAAGGATCATGTGACCTTATCATATACAATGATAACCATTATAATTCATAATTCATTTTTTTTAAGTAAGGGCTTACCATGAATAAGGCCAATCCATTACACACTTTAATGGTGGTGTAGATGAACATAACAAACCACTAAATGAATAATTAAGAAAAACACCATACATTGGGTGGTCAGTGTTGAGAATGTATCCTCAAATGGTGGATAACATATATAATAAAGATCATAAAATTTGATTCTAATGAATATAAGTAGGGAACCTGAATTTAATAGGCCACTCTCGATGAAATCAGTGCGCACACACTATGAAATTTATAAAATGGATAAACATGAGGGATGATTCATAGACTTGCTAAATTTAGATCCTAAGACTCTCCACATCCAATATTAGCATTTAGTTTGACCTAAATCTGATGAAAACTAAATAATGAATCAATTCCATGAGAATAGGTCATATGATTTTGCATCTAAATATTTTTTTTGAGGGAAATACGAGTGATGGATGCCTCAAATGGAATCAGGTAAATAGTGACACACATCCAATGTGACAAATGAATATCAAATCAGAATTTGGATATGATCTAGAAAAAAACTATTAATGTTTATTAAAAGTATCTCAAAAGGGAGAGAGAGAGATATCCACTACTAGAAATGGGGAAAAATATTTAGGGTGAGGTTTAAATTAGAATTATTGGAAAAGGGTAATTTTTCACACTGAATAGTGGTTTGATGATTTGGCCACATTGTTGGCTAAACCATGCACTAACCAAGTGCCTCCTAGTACTTAAAGAGGCCACCCACACGGTTTGTCCACAGAGTTAGGGAAACCTTGCGCCAACCATGAGAATCTCATATACTAAAAGCTGTATACATTTTTCACGACCATGTGGCCGCTCGTACATGGTGAGGGAAAACTATGTGCCCTGCTTCACTCCACTTTCAATCCCCGCATGTTCAAGAGAGACCATTTGAGCTGGGTTTCTTGTTTTATACTAACCATGTGGCCAAGTGTTTTTCTTCACCAACTAGTGTTCAGAGCTATAAACAAGCCTTAGAGTCCCATAAAACCTTTATAACCTCATAGGTCATCCATATTTGGTCCAATATAAACAATTAAACCAAATTTTACACATGATATAAAAACTAGGTTCATATAGTTTTCCCCACTTAATGGAACATGCTATTGAGTTCACCTTACATGGGTGGTAAAACACAAACTAAGAACAAATCTGGCCACTGGACATGTACGTCGACCTCCTTCCCCCTAAGTCAGATCCTTTACACGATTGTGATACCATAAAACCTGTAATGAAAGAAAAAAATGGTCTCTAAGACCCTATATGATCTAGTCTATGATGTGTATTGGATTCTAATAAGATGTAGCATCATCTTCTAACTCAACCTCTTTGGGGTCAAAAGTATAATACATGCCAGCATGATACCGATGAACATGTGAAACATGGAATATTTTGTGTATGGGATCGTATCGCCGAGGTAATAGAAATTGATAGGCTACCAGAACAACTATCTCTAGAATCTCAAATGGCCATACAAAATGAGGTAAAAAATTCCCTTGCCTCTAGATCCATCTATTTCCAAGATTGGGTGATACCCATAGAAAAACTTGATCCTTGACCTCGAACTACCGACGTCATTGATGAAAATCAAAAATGTATTTTATCTAGACTTAGTAGCATTCATGCACTTCAAGATCAGTTTTACCTGCATGTAAGTCCCCAAAACAAGATGAGAACCTAGTAGGGATACCTATCCTACCTCAAGCTAGCATAGGGGTGAACAACTCAACCTACCATACAAGTCCTCAAAAGGATCCCCCTGAATCATCATTGGAAATATATTATTATAAGAAAACTTGATGAGATTGATATGTTTCTCCCAATAACCACTAAAATCAATTACTTATTGCTAGATAATTTCCTCCAAAGAATGTATCATCTGTTCTGATTGGCCATCAGTTTGAGGGTGAAAAGATATGCTAAGAAGTACCTATGTGCCCATAGCCTTCTATAACCCCTACTAGAATTTTGATAGAAACAAGAATCCCTATATAAGAAGATAGTATGAGATAACCTATGTATCCATATTATATCATGGACATACATTATTCCAAAATAACTAATGGATAAAGTCTCCTAGATGGGAAGGAAGTGGGCTAATTTCATCAGTCTATCAATGACTACCCAAACTGTATCTCTTCCTCAAGGTGACCTCAGTAATGTGAATACAAAGACTATGCAAAAATCTTCCCATTTCCATTACAAGACTATAAGTGGATGTAAAAATCCTATAGGGATATAGTTCTCTACCTTATCCAAATAATAGTTGGAACAATTAGTGATAAAGTGTTCTATCTGGCATTTTATCCTAGTCCACCAATACCAGCATCACATATCTCAATACATATTGGAGATTCCTGGAGGAACTACCCATTTAGAATCATCAGACTCCCTCATCATTTCCTTTATTATATCTATAGGAACTTAGAAACTTCTAGGAATACAGAGGATTTAATCTTTTTCCATATACCAATCTAGAGGTGGGTTACACCCTAAAATACTCTCCCAGAGAACCAAGTATTTCACATTTGAAAACTTCATATAATTTTACCCTCTTTTGGAGTGAATTAGTAGTTTTGAAGGCTGGGAGATAATACAACATATGAATATCATGAAACTCCAGATGAGACTCAGAGAATAGGGCCATTGATTTCCATTAATCAATGGCTTTTAATGAGGCTTATGCCTGAGCTGTCCGACTCTACTCATCAGCTGCTGCATTGACCTTTCCAAGCATATGGTAAAGCACAAAATCAAAGGACTAAAGATATTTGACCAATATTCACTATATGAGATTCATGTCACATTGTGTAATGATATATTTTAGGTTCTTGTGTGTTGTATAAATTAAAAAGTTCTCACCCAAAAGATAATGTCTTCATCAACATAAGGCATGAACAATTAATTCAAGATCAAGGTTGTGCGTTAGGTAATTTATATCATGAGTCCTTAACTTCCAAGATATGAATGTAATGAATATATCCTCATGTATCATTACTACACATAGTTTGATGTTTGATGTATCATATAACACTATGTATCCTTTTATAAGTTCCAAAATAAATAGAATAGGTCCCAAGACATGACCTCCTTTTAGCTTTTGAATGTATTTCGCACACTCTTCTAACCAAAGGAACTTGACTCCCTTCTTTGTATGGCCAGTAAAAGGTGAATAAAGGTGTGAAAATAATTATATGGGAATCACATAATATTCATCCAGTCCGAATAAACTCTATATATCAAACATGTTCTTGGGATGCTTGCATGAAACCACAACACTCACCAACTCTTGGTCAATAGATACTCATGATTCTGAGATAATATAACTAAATAAGTGAACTTTATCGATCTAAAAGTGGTACTTGGAAAGCTTATCATAAAGATGATTCTATATCAATGTATTCAAAATGACCTCAATGTTCTTAACATGGTCACTAAATGTGTGATAATACACCAACATATAATCTAAAATGACCACAACAAAAGAATCTATATATGGGTGGGAAACCCTATTCATCAATGCCATGAAAATGGAAGGCACATTCAAAAGACTGAACAACATTACAAGATACTCATACAGACTATACCTTCTATGAAAAGCTGTCTGAGGTATTTCTAAAGGTCTGACTCACACCTGATGATAGGTCGATCTCAGGTCAATCTTAGAAAACACCCTAGCTCCTCAGAGCTAAAAAAGGGATCATTTATCTGAGGCAATGGATACTGGTTAATGACTATAAACTAGTTCAACCATCTGTAATCCATGCATAAACAGAGGGTACCATATAAATTCTTGGTGAAAATCATGGGTGAAACCCAAGAGTAAATTTTATGCCATATAAATCCTCTGTCCTCTAAATACTCCAACTACCTTTTGAGCTCTTGGAGCTCAGTAGGTGCCTTCCTATACAGAGGAATGTACACTAGAGCTATCCTTAGAACAAGTTTTATCATAAATTCTACCCCTCCCTAAAGAGGTAATCCAAAAAAGTATTTAAGAAATACATCCATGAAATGATATAATACTAGAGGAAAATAAACCAGGTGTACACCCTACTCCTCCATAAAGAGACTATCAATCTGAGTGATCACTCCACTTAGTTCATGATCCTTTGTTCTCACTCTACTATCTTGGAAATCCCACTCACCCATGTGTAGATAACTACTACCCTATGGCGATGTAAAAAATCCTCTTAGGGGTTAGTAGTCTACACATGCATGATATGGGACCCACCAATCCATTCAAAGAATGAAATTGAAAACTATCATCTCAAGAACATAGAAAAGGTTGGGGCCAAAGCCTCATTTTTTTATTAAATCAAAGCAAAGACCTCTTTTTAACTGGGTAGAGGGAGACCCATTACATAGCCCGAAGGCCCAGTGGGCATGTAGCCCTTTACATAGACCACAACCCCAAATTCTTGTCCCAATTCCCATTATGTGAATAGTAACCTTCCTACTACAGTACCCACACAGTACCACCACTACTACAGTGCCCTACCATCGCTACAGTACTCACCGATCTACAATACCACAACTGCTACAGTACTGCTATAGTACTGCTACAGTATCTGTGCCCAATGGGTTTTGAACCACCATTTTTCATGTTGGATTACAGGGTACTTACCACTAAGCCAAACCCCAACTACACATCTAAATAACATAGAGGTCCCACAAGAAATGGTAATTTTCTACATTAAGGGGATAGTCCCTAAATTGGTGTATTCCCTCTGACCATACTCCCAATGGTGTATCCAGGGTCATTACACCATAGGAAAACTGAATTTACCGCCTGATAATTTCCACAATAGATAAAGAGATTAAGTATTGGGAAGAGACTTTATTAAATAAAGTAGATACTTTAGTAAATTCCACTAGGATAGTACATTATACTGTATAAATTCCTACAATATAATCCTAGGGTATTGTCTATAAAGAATGAAATTGACCTGGTCCATTAACTTGGGTTATACCTAGAATACCTTGAGTATGACCACTTTATTGGCGTTGAGGATATGATTTCTATCTACCATGGCTATAAACTCCTCCCCATATAGTTCTTGTAGTGCTACTCTAAGTCCCCAACTAACATGGCCTAAAAGAACTTCCCCAGAAGGTGGATCTGGTGTGGATCATCTTCTACTATAAGTAAATGGAAAGGTCTGATAGAACCAATAAATATTCACTGTAGGTATATAATAAAGACACTCCATCATGTCTCTATCACACTACGAATTCAGAGTACCCTACCGTCTACACTGATGGCATACAATAGTGCTTAAAATATTGTTACTCTGAACACCACTTCTCTGAAGTGGAAAATCTAAGGAACACTTCATGCTACCACAATAACTATTGTCCTAAATTAGCACTAATCCTTTATTTTTAGAAGTATCACCTTACCTCAGGTTTCAATCATTGATAATATCTTGATTAACGATCTTAGAGAAATTTGGTAGGTAAAAAATGTTCACCTGAGTACGAATGGATTACTGAATCACATCCTTAAAGAATCTGACATGTGAAAGATCATCACTATATAGAAGAGGTAAAAGCACTATAACTCTGTAAAACTCGCTGACAAATACATAACTAACATAGAACCCCACTCTTTATGCAAGAACTATTTGAATCAGTCATCTCTCAATGTCTAAGGAAATAAGTGATCACAGAAGGTGGTCTAGAAATCATCCCATACCATGACCTGATATAGATGATCCTGGGTAATCAAATCCTACCAATGCTTGTTGTAATCATGTTGAATGTAAGTATAAATTTTGAAACACCAATCTTGAGGCATATCCAATTGCACAAAGTTAGATAAAGTGACCTCTATCCAAGAGTTACCGGCATGTGGACCGCCATCCACTGAGAAGGAGGGAAGATGATACTACTAGAACTGGGGTTTCAGATCATCCATTGTATCTGGAGATCATGTATAACCTTTAATAGATTGCATAAGATGTAAAAAAATCTCACTAAGATGAGATTTTGTGCCCATATTAGGTATAGTTGGTGGCGCCTCAAGTGGACCACCTAGCGGGTAAAGGCCCACCACATCTGAATTTTAATCATCACCACCCTCCTTGTGCATGACAAAAGGAATTAATTTTGGAATATCTCTAGCATTTTAATCAAATTCCTTAGAAAAAGTTTGAAGTATATAGTTACACCAAAGGAAGAAAAACATAAGAATAAGGGCTTAATATATAAGGTATACTACCCCAACTACCTGCTTATATGACTAGGTATTGCTAAGTTTTCAAGTTTAAATTATAGGGGTTCCATTAGATGAAGGGTCAATACCACCTTGACTCTTAATTTACTAGAAACCATTTATTTTTAAGTCTTATTTCACATTTTTAAGTTTCATTTTCATAGAAAATTATATCAAAATATGTTTAAAATAGATTTTCATTCCCATTTAATTAGGTCTTATACACCTTATAACTGAAAGAATCACCCATTTAATCTTAATTTAACCTTGTATACATTTGGTCTCGGAATGTAATATGTTATGTATGATGAATTAACTCTATAAACTACCCATTCCAACCCATGGGGTCCCATACTCCACTTGAATTGAAATCGAAAATCACTCAATCACAACCAAAGAGTAGCATAGGAGAAATATAACTACCATATCATCACACATCAATCTGAGGGAAAAAACGAAAATGAATGCAGTGAAACAGACCTATATGGAATGACATAGGCATGACATGTGAATTCTAGGTGCCTATGATTATGCATGTAAAAATAATCCTTTCCCTCACCAGATATTTCTATGGTGGAAATGAAATCCTTAATTTTACCTTGTATACATTCAGTCTCAGAATATAACATGTTATGTATGATGGATTGACTTAGTAAACTACCCATTCAAAACCATGAGGGCCCATACACCTCATGAATTGAAATTGGAAGTCACTCAGTCTCATCCATATAGTAGAATAGGAATAATATAACTTCCATATCCTCACTCAACAATCACAAGAACAATAGACAAATGCATGTAGTGAAATGCACCTATATGGGTTAGAATAAGCATGGAATGTGAATTATAGGTGCCTATAATGAAGCCTGAAATAATGATCCTTACGCACATCTCATCGTATCAAGGTGTAAATGAAATCATCAATCATAATTAAAATAATTACCATCAGTTATCATGTGCATCACCCAATGGTGAAATTACATCAATTGTAGTAGAAAAAAGTAGAACAATAATTATAATTTAGGAAACTTGGCATTTACCCCATACAGGGGTTAGCTATGCACAAGAATAGATTATAAAAAAGTTTCAAAAAAATTTCTAATCTATTTCCTATTTTCTCCAAATAGTAAATAAGTAAAAGAAATATCTAATACCACATTTTGATGTCATGAACCCTGGTAATACTCAATGGTTCCCCATGCCCAGTTGGCCACATGGACTCAATTTCATCTCTTCCAGAGGCTTCCGACTAGCTATAAAGGACTAAGGTGTGTCTTTGGGGAGACTATTCCCTTATTAATAAAGTGCATCATTGTGGATAAATGTAGTAACAATTAAATAGAGGATGTAGTATGACAAACATATAGAACAACAGAAGAAAACACTAATGACACAGGCCCAGTAACCCGCCATAGAGGAAGAAGAAAAGCATAAAAAATAACATAAGCAACTGATAATAATACTAAAAATGTTTAAGATAATGTATTTAATGTGTCTAAAAACTGGAAAATAGGTATACATAGATGAAATAAATACATGTTATACAAAATAAACAAAAACAATCCAAAAACTATCCAAGCATCCTATACTCCAGCTCGATCATCTA
Organism: Viscum album; assembly: GCA_963277665.1. NCBI lineage: Eukaryota > Viridiplantae > Streptophyta > Magnoliopsida > Santalales > Viscaceae > Viscum > Viscum album. The sequence continues at coordinate 64,541,588 of OY728127.1, read as the reverse complement.
CTATGAAGATTCATCCTATGAAAACTAGAAATATCAGGTGTCTAATGTGGGAAGATTCCAATTTTCAACACCTACATACATTTAATCTCCCTAGGTACCACTGGTAACCTAGACAGGGTGTCCTATAAATCTCAGTAGTCCACCACGAATAGCATCTATAACATCTAGTCCATGTAATATAATCTAAAATAGTATGAAATCATGCATATATAAAAGTAACGAAGTACAGTAATGTAAATACCCATTACCTATTTCATCCTCCACAGGTGTATAAACAAGAAACCATTTCAATTATTAATTAGGTTCCTATTTATATAGTAATTCACATGAGGTATAACAATCATAGACATCATGTTAGGTTAATTACAATAAAAGATACAAGATATAACAATGAATCACTAAAGATGATGATGACGAGGATCCAAGTTAAAAACAAAGGAATCATTGACCTCAATGGTTTATACAACTTAGTGATAATATATATACTATATGTATGGGTTCTACATGTAATCTAAGGAGAATAACCTAAGGAATTCCAATATAATTTGATTCTATCCGAGTCTAAGGAATTCATCCAAGGTAAAACATGATAAGAAATGACTAGAACCATGTTTGTATCCATGGAACCTAATGTATATAGACACCACACTGGATCCAAGGATTGTATCCAAGGAATCCTAATAACGATAATGGAGGGATCCTATGGAATCATATTGGGTATACACTCGTAGACAAGGTTTGACTTCCAAAGTTGGTACCGAATTTGGAAACTGGTATCCCTAAATCGGAATGGTGTCCATGATTCCTCAAGGAATTTCATCCAAAATCTAAGGCTAGATCATTTCTAACCACTCATATAATGATGTAAAGTTCCATATGAAATAGTCACCTTATAATTGTTCATTAATTAATTAAGGCCTTGTGATAGTCCTTCCATTTAATAATTAAATTTGTTCATTCTATTCCCTATCATACAATTGTCAATGATTGGAGTACATCCAACCATTTATTAGTTTTTTAAGTCATAATCAATTTATTTGGTTCACTCTGTTTCCTTCCATTAAGCATAGAAATTTTTTCTATGGACATGAAATAAATCCTTTTAATTACTTTCAATTTGATAAAATCATATACATAGTATACTTTCCATTCATAATTTAGATTCATTAATTATATTGAAACATTTAAAATGGAAGGGTCAAGTGAAATTATCACATACAAGAAAAACCATTACAATTAATAATTCATTTTATTAGTGAGGGGCTGATAATAAATAGTTTCAAGACATTGCACACCTGAATGGAAGCACATACAAATATACCAAACCAGTAAAGGCATATTTAAGGAAAACACCCTACATATGGTGGTTAGTGTTGTGTATATAACCACCAACGATGGATATCATATATAACAAGTGTAATAGAATCAGATTCTAACAACTATAATAAGATACCATGATTTTAATAGTACACGCTCGATGAAATCGACATGCACACACTACAAAAATTTATAAAATGGAGAAACTGGAGGGATGAGTCATATACTACCTACCTCCAGGCTATAATACTCTCCTCATCTAGTATCAACATTTAGTCTAGTCTAGATCAGAAGAAATATGAATAAAAAATCAATTACATGAAAATAGCGCATATGATCCTACCTCTAAATAACATCATCCGGGGAAAGTAGAATGAGTAATGGACAAATATAATCGATTACTAACTGATGTACATCCAGTATCATAAAGGGGATCAAATTGGACTTTAGATCTATGATTGGGAGAAAAAATTATGGATGGGGCTTCAAAGTATCACAAGAGGGAGAGGTAGAGGTCTCCTCCACTAGAAATAATAAAATAAATGGTGGGATGAAGTTTAAATGAGAATTAAGAAGGAAAATGTAATTTTTCCTACCAAGTAGGGGTCTCATGGTTTGGCCACACGGTTGGCCAAAGAGTGCACTAACCATGAGCCTCCCACTACTTAAGGATTGCACCCACATGGTTAAACGACATAGTTAGGGAAAACATGCACCAAAAATGTGAATAAAATCTTCTAAAACTATATACATTTCATACGAGTGTGTGGATCATGGCACGTGGTTAGGTAAACCTACGTTCCCCACTTCACCCCAATGTCTAGTCCCACACAATTAGGAGAGACTGTGTGCATTGGGTCGGACAATGTCTACAAACTATGTGCCCTAATGGTTTTCTCCACCAGTCAAGGATTAGAGATTTTAACAAGCATTGGAATCCCACACAACAGTTATAACTTCATAAGGAATCCATATTAGGTCCAAAATAAATATTTAGACCAAAATTTAAAGGATCCATACCTAAGATAAAATCTGGGTTCCTAAAATAGGACATGAATATATATATCTAAGGATCACCTATATTAATGTATTTATATTTATTTCATTATACAACATGTCGAGTATAATAGCATAATATTACATGATTTTTTTTTCAACTATATATGTGTTCATGGGAGCATTTTCTATGAATTTCACCAAGAGTTGTCACACTATTTTTTCAAACCCTTTTGTAAGACTGTCCGTAAGTATTCAAGTTTGTTTGGATAAAAAATTTGACTAGTCTTCTTGTTTATTAATATCATTTATAAACTAATCATATAATACTTTTTTACCTGGTGGAGTCATACCCAAGTATGTGAACTATTTTTTGAAAAATCTTCATCTCTATATAGCCAAATTGTTTAAGTTAAACATAATTTTTTATATAAATTTTAATTTTAATATTAAATCATTAATATACTATAATAATATGTTAGTCATTTTGTAATATTAATTTATGAACACCTATTTTAATAACATTTTTGGTTATATGGAATTCATCCACTACAACTATATTGGATTTTCTTATGTTGTACTATAAAATAATGGTTGTATATCGTTTTTTAGTGGTTCCACTCATCCAATTCCATATTATTGAGTAGAACAAGCTAGATTAAGCATATGGTATTGTTAGTAGTTGGATCACATCCCATCTTATGGAGATGTTACGTCACAATAATTATGTTGTCCACCAGTTGTATGCTATTAAATATTTCTACCAACAGAACTAAGTTGATCACTCAGAAGGGGAATTTGATATAATAATTTGGACTTTATTACCATATATTTCTATTTTGAAGTAGTTAATACATATTAATTAGTTATTTATGTATGATAATTATACTATGATGTTGTTTATTAACCCTACACATGTAGGAAATCATGCCCCTATACCATGTCTATTCATTATTATTAAGAACAAGACCTTCCCATATTGTATGTGGTTGTTAGCCTGACTCCAATAATTTATCATGTAGATTAAATTAATTTTTATAATTTTTTATCAATATTAAGAATTAATGGTGGTTGTATAGTCTCCAGGTCATACAAGGTGACTACACCATGCTTATCCATCCTCTATGAATATTTATTAAAGTAATAAAATTTTCTAGTTAGTCTAAAGTAATAGAGACCAATGGAATATCCATAAACCACAACATTAATATATTATATATATTATTATATATTTATGAAATAAGTTCATTGATTATTCCATGAGGAATCTAATCATAAAAAATTATATGTTTATGTTATTCAAAAAAATTACTTTAATAATGTGAATATTTTTATATGTGTTCTTATAAGTTAATTTTTTAGTATACGAGTCTCAATGATTGAGGATAGGGGAGAATTTCAAAGTCATTCTTAGAAAAAGGTAAGAGGTATATAACTACATGATAAAAATTCTAAAAGAAAATACTCTCTAGAATATAATTATGGGAGGAGATATGGACCCATCATGAACAACATCGTGTAATGCATTAATGAGGTCTTCAAGGGAGTTTGAAAGATATCTATCATTGTTAATTATGAATATTAAATAAAATTTTAATTGTTAATATTTAATTTTATGTATAATTATAGTTGAAATGTTTTAAAATTAAATTATAGGTTTAGTGAAAGAAACCTTTTACCACATTGTGAATTATTTTTTGGAAAGAGGAAAATAGGTCAAAGAGGGTATTTATGAGGGGATGCAATATGAGAACCATATTAAGTGAGATAATGATAGGATTATATAAGAGGATACCATATTTCATGTCCATTAATTTTATCTCGGTGAGTGTATATTTGAGTTTATAGTGATTTAAGATATTTTTGTTGGTAGTAGTAATCGTTTGCATGTGGTATTTCTAGAGAATAATTAATGTGATTACAGTAACTTCTAGTAATTATAATTTTTATATGCTCATGTGGTATTAACATATTTTTTAGAGCTCTTATAATTGTAGAAATTAACTGATCGAGTGTATCAACTTTAGACTATCAATGGATGATATATCTTGGATTCCTATAGTTGAATATAAAATCTCCATTATATGCATTGATTCTCCTACGCCTCTTCCATATATAAATAGTTTGTGACCAAATGGGAGGATAAATTTGACCTATATTTTGAATGATATAGATTGAAACATATAATGGACACATTCAAAAAGATATGTTTTAAGGTTTAGGGAATTATAACCATAACACATTACCTTAGATGTATTGGAAATAATAAAATGACCCATATGATTCATTTTATACTCCAATTGTGAATGTCACAGTATTTTCATGTAATGAGTCAATTTTTTTAATCAAAAAATACATTCTTTTATAATTTATTCTGAAACTATATTTTAATGTGATTAAATACTTTTTTTAGTCACATAACATTATGTTACACAACTTTTATAGTTTTAACTAATAAATATCTTTAAAAAATATGAAAATGTTATACATTTAGATGGTGGATACTCTATTATCTACCAAGTAGTATCATATATCATTTGAAGTGTTGGAGGGGTGAGCTGTTCAAAATATTATTGTCTTCAGATTACATCATTTCCACTATGGTTCTCCTTTGGTACCCATTTTTCTCTACAACTAGAATGATAGATTTTATAGAGTCTTTATATGTGGCATAAATTCCATTTATGATTATATTATTATTTAATTGGATGATAGATAGTGACTAGATGCATGAACTTTACATCTTCTATACAGGGAGATGATAATGACTTTAGAATGTATAGCATACACGTTGGTATTTCTTTTACATGGAAAATGTATTATGAGTGTGGAATTATATGATCAATGTGATTTCATACATCGATTATAAGGAATTGTGGTTATTGGATGATCATGTTTCATTTTGGGTGAGATATTGTTCATGGGATCAGTAAATGACCACTTATCAATGATCCTTAATAGTGCATATGAGTAAGCAATTATCCAACATTCATGTGAATATGTTATGTAGCTACTCAAAAGAATGTTGTTTATCAACTACTCTATTACCCTTATACACTCAGTGTACATTCCATTATTTTAGGATCTAGAAAATATAGTTACAAATTGTTGTGTCTCAACTATGTTGGAAATTTTTTATATTGAGTTGAGTAACATAATATTAGAGGATGTATCAAATTTCTATAGATTTTTATATTATAGTTTTTTCCATGAATCACTCATTGAGTTATCACACAAATTCCACAACACCTTTTATAAGGATATCCATTGGGGTATTGGTATGTTTGAATCATTAATGTGAATAATATTCTAGTTTCTCAATATCGTTTAAAAACTAATAATATATTTCTTTTTTACCAAGGGGATTAAGTATCATTGTTATGTATATACATCGATGTGCATTTTGTATAGTTTTTATAGATATATAACTCTCTATATCCACATGATGTAACCTAAATAGTGATTTTTTTAATATTAATGTTAATTTTATCATTAATTTTACAAGATACTATAGTGATAAGTTAATTATTTTATAATATTAATTTATGAATACCTCTATATAATATTATTTTAGGTTATATAGATCTAATAAACTAGACCTTTTGGGGTACCCCTTCAATTATAGTGAACAATTATGGTTAAAGACTGTGGTGAAATGATGCAACTTATCAACTTTTACATCATTTAGTATAACCTATTTGATCAATTGATTAAAGAGTTTGAGTTCCTTTTGAATAAGAAAATTTCACCATGATAAGCTACTTCATTGTATAGTTTCATGTTTATAGGCCTGAATTAGGTAAATTGGTCATGCTATCTCGCTCAATATATAGTGTTTTGGAACATGAATTACCAGTAAAATATATTTCAACACATATATCCCTCCAATTAAATCTAGATATATGATCGTTGAAAGTATGTGTATTGGTATTGAAATCGTAATATTTTGTACCATTAATTTTAAAGGATGGGCCTACATGATTTTGTATGTTTTCTACCATCTATTCAGTCATATTAATTTATATTTGGTACGGGCTTGAATATTATGTGATTTTTAGCCAGAGGGGTTAGATTACCTTATAGAAAACTCTAATGCTTTTGGGGATGATGTTTTTAGTCATGATTAATTTTATAGAGATCCATAGGCTCTTAAACCTCATCTCTATTCGATATATGTGAGTTTCAATGATGAGGAGTGAAATATATACTTTGACGCACCTGCACTCGTAGAGGTAATTGAGGATGCTAATGTTCTTAAAAATCCCTTATAGGAGGATACACTTCCACCACTGGTAAGATTATAGAGTGTAACACCTATAGTTTTTATGATTTTTTTTAATTTAATTTAATTTATTTGATAGATTTCCTAACCCACAACACTGAGTTTTAATGAAACATGACATACCATAAAAATATTATTATTTAATAGTTATTTCCTGCCTATTGGAATGGTGGGTATTAAAATGATTAAAAAAATTATGAAAATATATGGTTTACACATTCATATAACATTAATTCTGTAGTTACCAATCAATTATAAATGAAAATAAAAACCTTTTTAAATTAAAGAAATCTTTTTTTTTGAAAAACAATTTTCCCCACAAACGACTTTTATGTCATTAAATTAAATAAATAAATTTTAGTAAATGATTTTTATTAAATGTATATGTATATTTAAATATATATATATATATATTCAATTAATTTTTTAAAATTTATATTTCTTTTTTTATCCATAAGATATTGACAAATCCGATTTTACAATTAAAAGTTGATTTTTTTCTAAAATGTTTTTTTTGTTTCCTTTTGCGCACATGTTTTAATTTTTTTTTTCAATTTTTGAAAAAATTTATGAAAAAATAATTTTTTTTTGAAATCATAATTTCATATTTATCTTGGAGTAATGGTTTTTATAATTTTTTGAGAATATAGATTTTATAGTGAATAGTAAAAAATACTCATTTTTATTAAAAAATTGCCATTGCATTCAATGAATATACCAACCAAGTTTTTTAATATGGATTTAAAAGAATAATTATTTCAAATATATATCTATTAATAATATTCAGGTAATTGGAATCAATGTTATATTGAATTTCGATAGAAAAACTTTTTAAACTTTTTGAACATTTTCTCCTTCGAAAGCTGCTTTCTTATCTCATATTCATATTTATTTTTAAAATTACTTTTTACACTTATATGTGTGTAATTTTGAAAAATGGATTAAATATTTTTAATTATATTAATAAATATTACGTAATAAATTCAACATAATGTTTGGTCAAAATGAATAGTAATAACAATAAAAAACATTACCACGGTTAAGAAGAAGACATGTTTATCGAGGGTTAAACTAAAACGAAAAGATATAAAATGACCTCAGAACTTATTTAAAAAATATTTTGTGGCCATATATAGAACATTATTACATTATTATATATTATTTATATGCTTTTGGAACTTTTTTTTTGAAATTTACCAATATAATAATTTTTTTAAGGAAAAAAGAGAAAATGTCACCCACCTGCTTTTAAATTTCAATTATGTGTTCACATATAGGAAAATTAAATATGTTAATGAATATTTATTCTAATTTTGAGAATAATGTTGCTAATTTAATGAGGGTAATTTATTTTAATTTTTATTTATTATATAATTAATTTAACTCCTTAAGAAAGGACTGTGTAGTAGTTATTTTATTAATAGAAAAATAAAATAAATGATAATATATATATTAAAAGTAATATAAATTAAATTAATTATTTTATTTCATGATTTTTTAGATAAATATAATATTATATAATTCTGTGAAAATCATATACTCTAATTACAATTTTTTCTTGATGTTCTTAAATTCAAATTAAATGAATAGTGTCAAAATTGTCCTTAATGTTAATTTATAATAAATAATATTTTTTAAAATATTTTGATTACTAAAAAACCTATCTTCTAACAAGTTATTGTTATATTATTAAAAAATATCAATCATGGTCTATTAATGTACCAATTTTCCTTTTATAATAAATGTATTTCCCCCAAAATATTAAACACTTTGATACCATGGTAAGGGGTAAAATGGGGTTTTGTTCGTTTCATGCATTTGCGATCAAATTAATTTTCCAAAAACATAGAATTTAATTTTATAAATTTAATTTTATATTTGGAATTATTGGGTATAACTTATCTAATAAAACCCATTTATGTTTTATAAAAAAGGGATGAATCACCAATGTAAATGTATAAATATCAAGTTATCGCTGTGAAAACCAAAATAGTAAAATTAAGTAAACATAATAGTTAATGAAAAAATGTTTAAAAAATGTTTTTATGTTTTTTGGAGGGTTTTATGTACCATTTCATCCCTAAACCACATTAATTATCATTTTTAGGTACTTTGGGTGAGAGGGACTCCCTATTACTGAATAAATTTGTGCATTTACAAAAATGCCACTCCTTTATTAACAAAAGACACATCCTCACCTCACTTATTCAAACTTATTAAGAAATTTCTCTCAAATATTATTCATAAAACCCTCCCCCACATTTTTATTCATGTTTTAGAGCTAATTTTTATACCAAAATACAAACTCTAGTGTTCTTAATAAGAGATCTAAAGGGGATTGTTCTAAGAGACAGAAACTGTCTTCATTGAAATCATTCCTTTTAATTATTCACTTACCACCTTCATTAATGTTATATTAATTTAAATATTTTAAAAAACATATATATAATTTAATTATATTTTATTATTTTGATTTTATAATTTATATCCATCTCACGTTCCATCAAATTAGAAATGAAATCGTCGATTGTGTGTACAACAAAATATGACCTCTCGAACCGATGTTATTCACTTTCCATACCTACCTATCCCAGATGGATAAAAATATCAATTTAGTGTTTATATTATATTTATTATATTTTTAAACTTATCGGATTATTATATCACATATACCTTCTTACTTTCAATTCTGTGTGGGATACGATAACATCGTTTGTGTGTACGGAAGACTACAACATTACGAATTGATGTGATCTATTTTTCACTAACTAATTGAATAGAAGGTAATTAGGGTAAATTTAATGAATATATGTGATATACATGACATAATAATTATTATTATTTAAATTTTATATATTATTTAACTTTATTTAATTTCATTCATCGAGAAATTGGAAACATCATTCATGCGTACGTACATACTACTCTCTCTGTGAAAAATGCATTTATTTTTCTTTCTATAAAATTGATGGATTAATGTTAAAAAATATATACTAAATAGATATCATATTTATATAATTTTTAAAATTATTTATATTATTTAATAATTATCATAGTAAAAGGGCCAAAAATACCAAATCAAAACATACACGAAAAACAATGCAATTATTACTCGAAACATGATTTTATCAAGGAATCTTTAATGTAAGGGTCATAAAATTTAATAAGTAAATAATATATGGAATTATACATATGTTTTTGGGTATATAATATATGTAAAATAATATTATACTTATTATACAGTAGGTTCTAATGTGTACAAAAGAATTTGGTACTTATGGTAAGGGATTTTTTTCTCACTTATATTTACGATGAGACACATCCCATATTTTCCATGTGTTTCTTTTTATATGGTGTATATAATAAACATGAATGGATTTTATGGTTATTATCCTGAAAATTATGGAGATATAAATATACATTTTTGGATCCCTCTTTCATGAGGTTTACGGTTCAATGGTTACCAAAGCGCTAAGGGATTTTTTTGTCTCAATTTTTATTCTTTGGGATATATGTTATGGTATGCACCTATCTTATTTTATGAGGTGTATATAAATACCATTTTACATATAATATCATGAATATATTTATTCTCATTATGTTTTATGTTTCATATAATGTTGTTCCTTCATGGGGATTATGATTCAATGTTACCAAATTGGTAAGAGTTCTATTATACAATCTCATCATTTATTAGGATTGTTTATGTTTATGATTTAAATGATGAAATATTAGGAAATATATCTCAATAAACTCATTAATTTAATTCTCCTAGGGTTATTTATTGATAATACATGTTTTTCATTAATTTTTCTCTCTTTATGTACACATTATTCCAAAAAAAATCATTTTTTATGAAAACTAATGTTATCTTTCATTTCAATCAAAATTTTTTTTACATATCCATATTTTCTAAAAAAACTGTAAATGATTTAATGTTCCTTCGAGATTATTTAAAATAATTTTTTTCCAGTTTTTAATTTTTAAAAAAATATTAAAATAATCTTCAAGTTGTTTTTAAAACAACATTCATTTTGATTTTACCAAAAATGTGAAAGGAATCTTTATTTTAACATGTTCATAATTTCACACCATCATGAAAAATCAACGTTTTAATGTTTCTTTTATATGTTTCAAAGTTTAATTTAAAAAAAATTATTTAATTTTTTTATGAATTTTTATTTTTTAAAAGTGATTTTAAAATACTCTTTATTTTCCTATAAAAATTTTCTATGCCATTTTACATTGAAAATAACATTCCACATAAGATATCATCATTTTATGTGACTTAAGATTTGATGGTGATATGATCCAATAATACCATCTTTACTATTTTTATAAATGGTTTACGTTCTTGATGCCAAGATATTTTTGGATTCTATTCCTATTACATAGGTTATACCGTGATAAAATGATTATGAAACCCACTTCTTTTCTATAAGTTATGATGAAATTATTTCAAAACCTATTTATTTTACACTGGTTATGCTATGATTAATTGTTTTTTAAACCAATTTCTTTTCATGGGTTCTTATACGAATAATGTTTTATGATCTTTTGGGACATGTATGTATGGTTTTCATTTTGTGATGGGTGGGACAAATATCTCCCTCGAATGTATTGGGTAATGATTAATGCTCTATAAGATCAAAGGGTACATGGGAGGTTATCTCAACCAAGAAAATATGGTACACGGGAATTGATCCCATTCTCGAAGTAAGTATATATGTTGTTATCCCAATACTAACATGTTATGAATGTATTATTGGGTATTATTGAAATTATGTTTTCTATTATTATGTGTATTCTACAATTCTATACCTTTGGACAATATTATTCTCTCATGGATCATGTTATTTTATTTTCTTATGATTAACATCTTATGAATTTCCAATATTTATTCCATGATTGAAGATTTTTATCTTTGATATCCAAGGAATGGTTTTCATATGTTATTCTCATGTTATCATTCCCTTATTCTCACGTTATGTTTACATATTTCCCTTATTTACCCTTACTTAGCATCTAAGATCAACCTTTTTTATGGTTCTTTCCCCATGTTATTATTCTAGGTATTACGGGTGATATATCTTAGAAGGGTTCTATTTATTTTGAACCAATTGGGGGGGGGGGTGATTTAGAAATCTTAAGAACTATTTGTTTATGTTTCATTCTTTACAAAGGCACTATAACTTTATGATCCCCAGGCATGTGTTTTTGTAAGGTGATGAATGGTTATAAAAAATGATATAATATCTATTTATGAAATCATGCGGTCTCTATATTTGGAATCATAGGATAGTTTATTAAAACATAGGAAGATATGATGAGAAAACCTTAGTGATATCCCTAGGGATATATCTAAGGATAAGTACATGGATAATTTCACATATAAGAAAATATACCGGAATATTGGTGAAGGATATAGAAAGTGGTTTCCGAGAAATACATTCATTTATGGATATGACAATTGTATGTAGTTCTAACACACATATATTTATTGGTAATAACATAAAAAATGGTGTGTTATTATGGACTTGAGCATCACTTGGTACTAAAAAATGATCCTTTATGTGAACCTAGTTAAACACACTGGGGGGATATGCTTTGGAATTTCACAATCTATTTATGCACCATCATGAATGATTTAAGTAATGACCATGAATGACATTGGTTAAGCCTAAGGATCCATAGACTGTGAAGAGTGTGATATGATTTAGACATCCTATAAGCGATTTTTAATAGTTATATGGTTTTACAAAATGAATATTGGTTCTTGAAATATTGTTTTTGGTTTTAATAAATGGTGGGAACTATAAATAAATGGTTTAATTTTGAATATTATAGAAAACATGTGGATGGGAAATAAAATGGAATAATTAATGGAGTGGAGGATATGTTGATTATTAAAAATAGTTATAATGATATATTATTAATAACTTACACATGAACCAAATCACGAAGTCACCAAAGAAGGGACATATAGAGTTCATGAAGTGTTTAGGTGGTGGATACCATGAAGTGATGAAGATTCAATTTTCTATATGTTGATATTGTGGGAATAATCAGTCAAATAAATGTATCAATGGAATGAGAAGATATTTTTTTAGGAAAAAAAGAAAAGAGTAAGTGATTTTAAAGGAAAAATGAAAAGTTCAGTTGATGAAATGGATGAGAATAATGGTTTCACTAAGGCATAATCTTTAGTTGAGTGTTTTAATTGCAGAAATAATCGGAATTATAAAAATTGATATCCTAGGGGTATCACAGGAAGGTGATCGACAATGTGGTACAAGTAATGATTTTTTTTAATGATGAATAAACTAAAAATGGAATATGAAAAGAAGAAGGTATTAAGGAATAAGATGGATAATCCTATTTAATTGCAAAGACATGGAATTTAAATGTATTTTTTTTAATTAAATAGGAATTTTATGAGTCCGTAAAAATTGAAGGCACATGATTTCGAGGGCTGAAGTTACCAGAATGAATTTCTGAACTTTTTTTTCAGGTACGTTCAGTAAACGTACGAGCGGGATTTCAAAACTTTTAAACCAGTACTCGAAATTAAAATCCATGGGTACCGTTGAACTCACAATGCTAGTATTTTCTTAAGGATACTTTCACCTCGACAACAGTTGGTTGAGGCTGAAAGTTGGTTTTGGGGTTTTTCATGATGGAATAAAATAAAAATAAAATTGTGCAAACATTTTATTTTTATTTGAAGAACCCATGTGAATTTTGTGGAGGTGGGACCACAAGTGTTTTATCGTCCATGTGGAAGTTGAGAAGTGGGGACCACCATACCTTAACCTCTCATGTGAGGTTATAGTGGTGGGGACCACCCAAGCCAAGCCTCGCATGACAGGTTATGGTGGTGGGGGCCACCCGAGGTCTAAACCCCTTCAACTCTCTCATTAATGTGGAGGAGCCTCTTGAGCTTCCTCCACATTAATTGTGCCAACCCTTGGTATCCTCCCTTTTTAATTTTGGCCAATGCACCCCATTTATTGTTTCCAATTAATTGAGACAAATTTGAATCACCAATAAATTAAATAGTTAAACATATTTTATTTGGTTGGATATTCATTTGTTGGAATAGGAGGATTAGGGAGAACTTGGGAGAAAGCTCTCCAACGAAGAACTTCACCTCCCAATGAAGAACGCACCGCCAACGAAGAACGCCAACCTCCTTTGACCTTCTTCCCCGGGACTTCTTCCAATGTGGGACATCCTCATCTATGGTGAATCGATGAACATACTACCTTCTTGCCCCAACATCATCAAGCGAACGAGGTAGGGGTTTATTTCTATTTGATTATCACTTTCCATGTTCTCCCCTTGTAATTCTTTTGCGGGATTGGGAATAGTGATTGATGTGGGTTGTGGGAAATGATGTTTTAAAATATCTTCCATACATGCTCATTCTTCGTTCATTGTGAAACGCTTGCTACCAATATAAAAGCAGAGGGTGCGGGCCAAACGAACTTGACCGGACCCCTCCGTCGTTCTTATTTGATGTGTTCTTCAAAATGGAGGAAGGCGATGAAGGCGATGAAGGAAACAACGCCACCACCCGCGTCCTCCGCGACTCGTGCCTCCCCATGGAGCTTCACCCTCCCAGCTGAACCATCCCTATGCCCAGTCGAACCACCTGTGGCTAGACCGAGCCATCGTGCCACCCCGGGATGAACCCCGTCGCCGCACCACCACTGTGCTGAGCCACCGCGCCGCCACTGCCCGCCGTGCCGGGCCGCCACGCCGATGCCGTCCCCCGTGCCGCTCCGTCGTCTGCCGAGCCGCGCCACTGTCTGGGCCGAGGTGAACCTCACTGCCACCACACCAAGCCACCACGCCGCCGCCATCTTCCGTGCTGAGCCGCCGTGCCGCTACCATCCGCCGAGCCGCACCGCTGTCCGCCAAGCCACATCGCTATTCGGGCCGATACGAGCCGCGCCGCCGCTGTGCCAAACTTCTGTCCCTCCGAGCCGCTCGAGTCGCCCTCACCATGGCCATGCGAGATACCCTGAGACGAGTCGGCCTGTTGCCGAGCCGTTCCACGACCGAGCCGCCTTCGTGGCACCCCTCCGAGGCCGAGCCACCTCTACGGCCCCTCGCAGGCATTGAGCGGAACCTAACAGGATGGGTCAACCCGAATCGGGTCAGCCCAGGCCGAGGCGGGCGGGGTCGGTCTAATCGAGTCGGACCGGACCCTGGCCCACTATGACCCAGTTACTATCTTTTGGCCATAACTTTGGCACCAGACGTCCGTTTGACGAATCGTCAGCGGTGATAGAAATCATAGAGCGAGACGGTCCCTCTGAGTATACCCAAATCTGTTTTGGATTAATATGGGGAATATTAAGGTTGGATCTAGCATGAATCCAACCGGGCCCCCGAGACTAAAAGGCTAATAACTCACAAACTGGGCGTCTGATTGACGCGCCGTCTATTACGTTGAGACCCCTATGATGTGGAGTAACTTTGAGATACTTATTCATGGGACTTCATGGTAGTTGGAGTATCGACCAGTAGCTTGTGGAGCAGACCCCCCCCAGAGACAAGTGAGCATAGTTTGGAGTCATAGTGGATAGCTTAGACTTGATGATTGCTGACCGTTTCGACTCAGAGTGACTCAACAAGCATAGTGGGGAGCACCTTGGTGACACGGTAGACCCACGGTGGGGAGTGCCTTGGTGACGTGACAGAACCACGATACTCAACAGGAGGAGTACCTCAGCATTCCTTGAGGGGGAGCGCCTCTTTGTGATGCGACAGACCCACGGTGGGGCGCGCCTCAGTGTGATGTGGCAGACCCTTGGTACTCGACAGTAGGAGTAGCCCAACAGTCCAAGGTTAGTGGGAAGCGCCTCTGTGTGACACGACATGCCCACTGTAATCGATAGAGGAGGAGTTCTCCAGTAGCTGAGGTGTTCGATGTTGTGTTCAGAATGTTACTTGATACTTCCTCTAGAATAAATCCTGGTTTGATCTGAGTCAGTATCTCTGTGTTTTTCTCATGACTGAGATGGATTACTTGATAACTTAGGTATATGTATGGGTATATACCCAAGTAAGGTTGTATGTTGATTTCATACTTTGAGGTTTATCCTTTGTGGATCTGTGAGACCTTGAGGGTCTCGGGGTCCCTACTAAATATCATTATACTCACCCTTGCACGGGCCATGCCTGCACATTATTGTGTCGGATGTAGACGACGGACTGCGCTGACTGAAGTCGAGAGTATCAGGACTGGATGGTACCTGGAGCTGGACCTTACGACGAGTCGGTACACAGAGGAGACGGATGGACGAGGAGTGATGAGGAGGTGATCTGTACCTACCCTTCAGGTAGGAACCTCGAAGAATGACCCAACAACTAACTTTCCCTTTTATTTAGTTGTATTTTATCACAGTTGTACTTGTAATTTTCAGTTGGACTTGTGTTCTACCCCCTTTTACTTTCAGCACTCTTTTGTTATACAGTTTACTTGGTTTTCTTATCTTTTTGCGTGCATGATTGTGTGTGTGTTTAAAGGTTATAAAGTCAATTCCTTCAAAGTTTTAGGGAATTATGCCTTTGGTTCTAGTCGCGAGCCCCTGGCCTAAGGAAGGTGGGCTTGGGGAAGTCACGGCACGGGCCCTGGGGGACGAGTCGTGACAAATTAGTATCAAAGGAGTCAGTTCCACCACATAACTACGATTCTGATATTTTCTCTGAAGCAATAGTGTCAAGGGTAATGAGTGAGGTTTTCAGTTCAGGGAGTCCAATGTTGTAAAGACGGCTGACATACCCATACACCAGGACCCTGACTTCTGGTCTACGACTCAGTGCATGAAAACATTGATTGTGTGCATGTTTTCAAAAGTTTGCTTTGTGATCTTTTGGTTCATCTCACTAGGTATAACTTTTATCTCACCAGGTATAAATTTTTCACCATGGTGCACTTGTTTCTTTTCAGGATTCCTCCATGAAGACAACCATCTAGAGTCCTAAGAGTTGTACGCACTGATATCCCACCGAGCGATGAGGCCTCGGTGCAGGGCCCTTTTCCAATAGAGGCACCAACGGAGGCACCATCAGTACCACTCCACATTGGGCCACTAATGACACTAGTCCCAGCAGTAGATGGTTTATGCCACTTGATAACATTTCCCGAGTTTCAGTGCTAGAGGCCACCTTGGTTCAGGGGAGAGACGGACCCACAGGTAGCTGAGGATTGGCTAGAGGCTGTGGTGAGAGTTTTCCGACTAGTAGGGACACCAACCGATCAAATGGTGATTCTTGCTGCCAGCCTTCTATAGGTAGCAGCAGGAAGATGGTGGAGCTTGATGTTCCAGGTCTATGATGAGGTGACGCTTCTCTAGGCAGTCTTCGAGATCCTGTTTCAGGCAGAGTTTGTCCCAGCGACTCTCCGTGCAGTGCGCATTCAGGAGCTACTTCATCTGCAGTAGGGAAACATGAATGTAGCTCAGTACTCAGCGAGGTTCACTTACCTCTCACATTACTCCATGGATATGGTGAGATACCCATTCTTCAGGGCCCAAACCTTCGAGAAGGGACTCAGGTGGGAGATCAGGGCTTTGGTGATCTCACTCAGCATCCCGACGTAGGCAGGGGTGTTAGAGAGAGACCTCTTGGTGGAGAGTTTCCTTGCTGAGCAGTCACCAACAGCGAGACCCACTACTAGTCATCACATAGCAAATTCTTTTTTAGTTGGTAGTAGATAGATTTTTTAGAGGTCCAAGAGGACCAGACATACAGGTGGATGACCGCATGACTCAATATCGGTTGTGCGGGGCACCCGAAGTGGAGCTAGTCCTGCCAGGAGTGGGAAATGTTACACATATGGCGGGTAGAGTGTCATGGCTCGTGACTGTCCGGCCCGTCAAACAGATTATCATTAGATGGTCTAAGGACTTCCCAGGTAGAGATAGAGGTTCGACTGAGGAGGTCCATAGGGAGCAGGCAGATGTGGCAGAGGAACCGGCCGTGCAACTGGTGGTGGGCAACAATTTGAGATGTTATTTTCACCACCATCGGGAGGTCCACCCTGACTGCAGGGATCAAGTGGACATGGGAGAGCTCAGCTCTAGGAAGCTGAGGCCTATGATCACGGTGCTCCGGAGATGATACGAGTTATGATATGTGTCTACTCCACCATAGATGTAGTAGTTATAGACACAGGTGCCAGTCATTCTTTTATTGCCACTTCCCTTGTTCGGAGCTTGAAGATTCCAACAGAGCTGTTGGCTTGATCCGTACGTCTAGAGACTCCTACTAGAGTAGATTAAAAAATTACGCACTGGTGCCGGTTGTGCGATCTTACTCTAGGAGGCAAGATATTTGGTTGGTATCTCCTAGTAGTGTCATCAAGGCCTTATGATGTCATCTTGTGTATGGACTAGTTCTCTACAGTCCATGCTCAGATAGACTATATTAGTCCCAAAGTGCGGTGTCTTCACACGGATGGGACCAGGTTTACCTTCACCAGTGATAAGGGAACCTTTTCAACACAGGATAGACTTACCCGGAGGAGGGTGCAGCCGATTTCTCATTAGTTGGCTAGCCTTACCCTCAAAGCTGTTGATTTGGAGAGTCCGAGCTATCATGTAGTGTGGAACAGTATGATGATGTCATCCCTTATGACGTTCTGGGTCTACCTCCTCGCAAATATGTGGAATTTTACATTTACTTGTACCCTAGGACGACACCGATATCTACTCCAGCATATCGAATGGCTGTTGCGGAGCTTTGTGAGCTGCGGGTACAACTAGAGGACTTACAGTGGAAGGGATTCATCCAGCCGAGTGTTTCTCCTTGGGCAGCCCCGATTCTGTTCTCCAAGAAGGCAAATGGGAGCTTGAGGCTTTTTGTTTACTATCGGTGCCTAAAATAGGTAACCGTGAAGAATAGGTACCCACTCTTGAGTATTGAAAACCTCTTTGATCACCTAAAGGGAGCATGAGAGTTCTCAATGATAGATCTCAGATCAGGCTATCACCAGCTCAAACTGCGAGACGAGGATGTGCAGAAGATGACCTTCAGGTGTCGGTACTACCATTAAAAGTTCTTGGATATGCCATTTATTGTAACCAACACTCCAATAGTGTTCATGGGACTCATGAATAGGATCTTTCTTCCATACCTTGATTGCTTTATAGTAGTCTTCATCAATGACATTCTATTCTACTCGACTACTTAAGAAAAGTATACCCATCATTTTTAGGTAGTACTGAACACACTCTGAGAGAACCAACTTTATGGTAAGCTCTCAAAGTGCCAGTTTTGGATCCAAGAGGTTCAATTTCTGGGACATGTCATAGCAGAGGCTGGATTTGCAGTGGATCTAACAAATATTGTGGCAATACTTGCTTCGGAGCCACCTAGGAGTGTGATGGAGGTACAAAGTTTCTTGGGTTTGGAAGGATATTACCAGAGGTTTGTGCTAGACTTCTCTAGAGTTGTAGAACCACTATCAACTTTAACAAATAAGGGGAAACCTTTTATTTGGTCAGAGAAATTACAACGGAGTTTTTAAGAGCCGAGGCGGATTCTGACTAGTGCCCCCTCTTGAGGCTTCTGAAGGAGGGTGTAGGGTACGTAGTTTACTATGACGCATCAGGTACCAGAATCGTATGTTTCCTGATGCAGGAGAAATAAGTGATCACATATGGTTCTCAACAGTTGAGACAACATAAGAAGAACTATGCTACCCATGACCTGGAGTTAGTAGGAGTGGTCTTCGCCTTGAAGATGTGGACACACTATTTGATGGGAAAGCGTTTTATTTTGTACTCTGATCACAAGAGTCTCAGGTATATCTTCTCTCATAAGGACCTGAACCTGAGACAATGACATTGGTTTGAGTTCCTCCAGGATAATGACTTCGAGATAGTCTATACTGCTAGGAAAGGGAAGGTTGTTGCAGATGCACTCTGCAGGAGATCTGGTATACAGTTGCTAGGTGAGGCGATGGAGAAACATACTTCTTTACAGATATCCTTTATGGATAGAGATGGGGAAACTTTTCTACAGTCTCTTACAGTCACTCCCCCACTTCTTTAGAGAGTTAGGGACGCACAACGTGGGGATGCTGACTATGAGACACGACATGCTTTGATATCCACAGGACAAGAACCTTATG
Organism: Viscum album; assembly: GCA_963277665.1. Taxonomy (NCBI): domain Eukaryota; kingdom Viridiplantae; phylum Streptophyta; class Magnoliopsida; order Santalales; family Viscaceae; genus Viscum; species Viscum album. The sequence goes on along the minus strand of OY728127.1, from coordinate 64,521,846 downwards.
CGTTTTATGAAGGTGGGGAGCACGTCATTCTCTTCAGAGGACATACCATGGTACCAATGTCACTTCAGGAGGAAGTGTTGAGGGAGTTCGACACTTCCCCTCTAGCGGTACATCAAGGAGTGGCGAAGATGTACCGGTATCTCCGACGACAACACTGGTGGCCAGAAATGGAGAAAGAAGTAGCAGAGTTTGTTTCTCGGTGCCTCACTTGTCATCCAGTGAAGGTGGAGAATCAGGTACCAAAAAGCTTGGTTCAACATTTAGAGGTCACAAAGTGGAAGTGGGATGGTATATCCATTGACTTCGTGACAGGACTTCCACGTAAATCTAGGGGTCATGACTCGATTTGTGTGATTGTCGACTGACTCACCATGTCAGCCCACTTCCTACCGATCAGAGAGTAGGGTTCAATAGAGAGTTTGGGATGCCTCTATGTGAAGAATATTGTGCGGTTACATGGAGTAACCTTGAAAATTGTCTCTGATCGTGAAATATGTTTTACTTCCCGACTATGGAAGGGGTTGCAGGAGGCTTTCGGGACGTAGCTTAGTTTGAGAACCGCCTTCCATCCACAAACGGATGGTCAGACTGAGCGGACCATTCAGACCCTCATGGACATGCTATGTGCTTGTGTCCTTGACTTCAGTTGCAGCTGGGATAATCACTTATGTTTGGTGGAGTTTTCATACAACAACATTTATCACTCCACCATTGGGATGAAACCTTTTGAGGCATTGTAGGGGAGACCTTGCAGATCACCATTGTGCTGGCCTGACCCAGGGGAGTCAGCACTAGTGGGACCATAGATGGTTCGGGCTACAACAGAGAAGGTGAAGATCATCCAGGAGTGGTTGAAGACTACATAGAGCAGGAAAAGGTTGTATGCCGACAAGAGATGGAGACCTCTAGAGTTCGAGGATGGTGACCATTTCTTTCTACGAGTCTCACCCCGATGAGGTTTGAGGAGATTTGGCTGAGGCGACAAGTTATCTCTGAGGTTCATAAAACCTTTTCAGGTCCTTAGAAGATTTGGTGAGGTGGAATACTGCTTAGATCTTCCCCCTCAGTTGCAACAGGTGCACGATGTCTTCCATGTATTCCAGCTGAGGATATACGTTAATGACCCTTCTCACATCATCTACCATGGCGAGCTGGACGTCAACGATTGGGATAATTTTATGGAGGTTTCAGTAGAGATTTAAGATCAATAGGAGCAGGTCCTTTGTGGATGGTCGATACATCTGGTGCACGTTCGTTGGCAGCACGAGAACCTCTAGGAGAGCACATGGGAGCTGGAGGATCAGATGCATGCTCAGTACCCCCACTTGTTCCCTTAGTTTGATTTGTGGATTACGGTGATGTAAATCCTGAGGTGGGGAGAATGTAAAGACACAGAATTTCCATGTAAATTTTTTAATTAAATTGGAATTTTTTGGGTCTGTGAAAATTGACGGCACATGATTCTGAGGCCCAAAGTTCCCTGAATGAATTTATGAACTTTTTTTCAGGTACGTTCAGTAAACGTATGAGCGGGTTTTTATAACTTTTAAACTGGCTCTCGGAATTGAAATCCGAGGGCACCATTGAACTCGCAGTGTCGGTATTCGCTTAAGGAGACTTTCACTTCGAGGACAGTTGGTTGAGGGTGAAAGTTGATTTTTGGGTTTTTTCATGAAGGAATAAAAGAAAAATAAAATTGTGCAAACATTTTATTTTTATTTGAAGCACCCATGTGAATTTTGTGGAGGCGGGACCATAGGAGTTTTATCCTCCATGTGGAAGTTGAGAAGTGGGGACCACCATACCTTAACCTCCCATGTGAGGTTATGGTGGTGGGGACCACCCAAGACAAACCTCCCCTGAGAGGTTATGGTGGTGGGGGCCACCGGAGGTCTAAAGCTCTTCAACCCCCTCATTAATGTGGAGGAGCCTCTTGAGCTTCCTCCACATTAATTGTGCCATCCCTGGGTATCCTCCCTTTTTAATTTTTTCCAACACAACCCAATTATTATTTCCAATTAATTGAGCCAACTTTGAATCTCCAACAAATTAAATAGTTAAACATATTTTATTTGGTTGCCTTTTCATTTTTTGGAAGAGGAGGATTAGGGAGAACTTGGGAGAAAGCTCCCCAATGAAGAACTTAACCTCCCAATGAAGAACGCTCCACCAACGAAGAACGACAACCTCCTTCAAGCTTCTTCCTCAGGACTTCTTCTAATATGGGACATCCTCATCTACGACAAATCGATGACTGTACGACCTTCTTACGCCAATGTCAGCAAGAAAAAGAGGTAGGGGTTTATTTCTATTTGGTTATTACTTTCCTTTTTCTCCCCTTATAATTATTTTGTGGGATTGAGAATAGAGATTGACATGGGTTGTGGGAGATGATGTTTTAAAATAACTTCCATACACGTTCATGATTCGTTCTTTGTGTACCGCTTGCTACCACTCTAAATGCGGAGGGTGCAGACCAAACGAACATGGCCCGACCCCTCCGCCGTTCTTTTTTGACGTGTTCTTTGAAATGGAGAAAGGAGACGAAGGCAACGACGCCACCACCCAGGGCCTCTGCAACCCCCACAGCCCCGCGGTGCTTCGCCCTCCCGGTCGAACTGACCCCACGCCCGGCCGAGCCGCCCGTGGCTCGACCGAGCCGCTGCGCCGCCCTAGGAAAGCCCCCCTCACCGTGCCGTCACTGTGCCGAGCAATCACGCCACTGCCGTCCGCCATGCCGATTGGCTGCGCCGTAGCCTTCTGTCGTGTCCTGCCGCCATCCACTGAGCCGCGCCACTATCAGGGCCGAGCCGCACCGCCGCACCGCCACCGTGCCAAGCCGCCATGCCTCCGCCGTGCTGAGCCGTTGCGATGCCTCGGGATGAACCCCCTCATCATGCTGCTGCGGTTCCAAGCTGTTTCACCACTGCCATCCACCGTGTTGGGCTGCCGTCGGCCGAGCCGTGCCGCCGTCCGCCGAGCCGCGCCGCTGTCCGGGCCGAGCCAAGCCTCGTCGCTGCCATGCAAAACTACTGTCCAAGCCAAGCTGATCCGCCCTTCCCATGACCCTCTGAGCTGCTCGAGCCACCCTCTCCGTGGCCTTGTGATCCGCCCCAAGCCAAGTCGGCCCGTGGTCGAGCCGTTCTACGGACGAGCCTCCCCCGCGACACCCTTCAATGGCTGAGACGCCTCCACGGCCCCCTCGCAGCTGTTGAGCCGAACCCAACGGTCCGGGCCGCCCTGCAGGTAGGGCCAGACCAATTGGGTGGGTTTGGGTCAACCCTAATTGGGTCAGCCCAGGCCAGGTTGGTCCGACCGGGGCGGACCGGACCCGGGCCCACTACGACCCAACTACTTTCTTTGGGTCATACCTTTGGCACCAGGCGTCTGTTTGATGAACCATCAGCGACGCTGGAAATCTTGGAGTGAGATGGTCCCTTTGAGTATACCCCACTATGTTTTGGATTAAGATGAGGAACAATCAGGTTGGATCGAGCACAAATCCAACCGAGACCCCGGGACTAAAAGGATAATAACTCACAGATCGGGAGTCCGATTGATGCGCCATCTCTAACGTTGAGACCCCTATGACATGGCAGAAATTTGAGATACGTCTTCGTGGGACTTTATGGCAGTTTTAGTATCGAATAGTAGCTTATGGTTCAGATCCACCTAAAGAAGAGCGAGCATAGAGAAGAGACCTAGTGGCTGGCTGAGACTTGACGACTGCTGACCGTTTCGACTCGGAGTGACTCGACAGGCCTAGTGGGGAGCGCCTTACTGACACAGAAGACCCACGGTGGGGAGGGCCTTGGTGACGTGACAAACCCATGGTACTCGATAGGAGGAGTACCTCAGCAGGCCTCGAGGGGGAGAACCTCTATAGTACCCCTTGTTTGAGGTATGTGGCCTTTTTTTATGCATTTTTAGGTGTTTAATGTTCATGGGATGAGTTGGGAAGAGGTTGGGAGAGTTTGGATTGGTTTTGGATGAGTATGTAGGCTTTTAACGGGGTGCACAGTTTGAGCACGGTTAGTGGAAACCGTACGGATTCTCTAGGAATCCGTGCAGGGGAGACAGTAGGCTTCGCACGGTCTGCACATGGTTTTCCAAACCGTGTGAGGAAACCATGTATACCCTTGCTTCCGAGGCAGTAGCGTGCACACTGTTAGTGCACGGTTTTCTAAACCGTGCGGCCACTTAAAAATAGGGTTATAAGTTCTAGGCTCCCTTGGGCTTAAACTATTTCACTCTAATCTTCCTCCCACTCGAGCCTCACTCGGGATTTTGGGTTCTCAGGGGTTAAGGGTGCTCTACCACTCGATTTAGAAGCATTTCAAAGGGATTTCAAGGTGGTTTGAAGGTGTTTTCTCTCAGGTAAGTCTCTCCTCTTGGTTTCCCTATGTTTTTCTCGAGATCTACATCCCTATATTTCTCGGTTTTCTTGATATAAACTTTTTTTGTGTAGATATAGGGTTGTGGTTTCCTTGGGTGATGATTTTGTGACTTATGGATGCTAGGTAAATGGATCTAGAGAGGTTTCAGTGGTGCTTTTTCCACTATTGAGGTACAATTGCTTGTGGGTCGATTCCTCGAGAACCCTAAAGGTAGGTGGATTCTCTCTTGACTCCACTTAGTTAGAGCTAATGCTTTTGGTTACAATTAATTTTTTGTGCTTGAAATTAATTATTTTTTGATGTGAGAAATTGATTAGAAATCCCTTGGGTGATGTTTTGTGGATTTTTGGGAAAATGAGGGTTTTGTGTTGAAATTCTATTGTTGTGGATTTTAAAATGGATATTTTAAAATGGGATGCTATGGTTGATTTGTGAAAATGATTGATGGAAAGTGTTTTCAATAAAAAGTTTTGTTTTATTGAAATGTTTTTTGGCATGGAAAAATGGTTTTCAATAAATGGGTGATTTATTAAAGTGGATTAATATGCAATGGAATTGATTGATTTCATGTGTTTATGAGGTTGGTGGGTTATATGCTTGGCATTGGATTGTTTTGCATGTTGTGTAGAAGTGGAGAGAAGTACCACTATAAAAAGGGGATGGATAGTGGACGGAAGGGCCACCATATGGGTAGTGGACGGGAAATGAATCTTGGTGTGAATGGGTGAACAGGTTGGACGGAAGCTCCACCGTTTGGTTGTTTGGTTGTTATGGTTGTTTTGTTGTGCATTTCTTTGCAAGATGGAATTGTTGTGCTAATGTGTAAATGATGAGATGACCTGTGACATGTTTGGTTGGATTTCCCTTGGTGACTTGGGTTGGATGTGATGGCTTGGTAAGGGCATGTTTGGCTTATGGAAATGGTTTCACTTGTGACTTATCTTATATAAACTGTTTTATATAAATGTGCTAACAGTTTTATCCAAGTGGCGTGTGTAGGGAAGTCATTTGGGGAAATCCTAATGAGTTTTAGTACTCACCCCCTACTTTGGAATGTTGGTGTCTTTGCAGATGTCATGTGCCATGACATGGGAAAAGGTAAGGCATCACCCACCTTTAGTGGATCATTGTGATCCCTTGGTGGAGCTTGGAGCTCAGATCTTGGCGTGGAGATGTGGTGGTGTCATGGCGGGTGGTGTTTGGTTGTTTAGTTTCCGCAGTGTACTCTGATGTTGTGTGGACATGTCTAGTTGTTTTGGTTTTGAGTTGTGTTGTGGAACAACTTGGTTTCCTTTTGGGAATGCATGGTTGGTTAATTGAATTTACATGCATCATATAGTGGCTATTAGTGGATGGTTTGGTTGGTTTTTTTAAGGGAAAATCGTTCACCAACTTGATATTGAAGCCCTCGGCATTTATTTCCAGCCTTTGGCATCTTGGGAACATCACTTAAGGCCAAGTAGCCCTCACTGCCTCCTCAATCCAATGAGGTTGGGGCGGGGTGTTACAACCTCTGTGTGACGCGACAGACCCATGGTGGGGAGCACCTCTGTTTGATGCGGGATACCCACAATACTCGACAGGAGGAGTACCTCAGTAATCCAAGGATAGTCAGAAGCGCCTCTGTGTGACATGACATTCCCATTGCAATCGATGGAGGATGAGTTCTTTAGAACCCGAGTTGTTCGACGTTTTGTTTGGAATGTTAGTTGATACTACCCCTAGAACAAATCATAGTTTGAGCTGAGTCAGTATACTTGTGTTTTCCTCATGATTGAGATGGATTACTTGATAACTTAGGTATATGTATAGGCATATAACTAAGTAAGGTTGTCTTTTGATTTCATACTTTGAGGTTTATCCTTTGTGGATTTGTGAGACCTTGAGGGTCTCGGGGTCCCTACTAAGTATCATTATACTCACCCCTGCACGGGCTATGCCCGCACCTTGTTGTGTTGGATGGAGATGACAGACAATGCTGACTGAGGCCGACAGTACCAAGACTAGACTATACCTGGAGGTTCACCTTACGACGAGTCGGTACACAGAGGATACAGATAGATGAGGAGTTTTGAAGATGCGATCTGTTCCTACCCTTCAGTTATAACCCTCAGAGGATGACCCAACAACTGACTTTCCCCTTTCTTCAGTTGTATTGTATTATAGTTGTACTTGTACTTTTCAGTTGGGCATGTATTCTGTCCCCATTTACATTTATCACTCTTTTGTTATAAAGTTCGCTTGGTGTTCTTATCTTGTTGTGTGCTTTCTTGTGTGTGTGTTTACAGGTTATAAAGGAAATTCCTTCCTAGTTTTAGGGAATTACGTCTTTGGTGCTAGTCTTCAGCCCCATGGCTTATAGACGGCGGGCTTGGTGTAGTCCCGACATGGGCCCCAGGGGATGGGCCATGACAATAATGGTTTATGAATTAAATTAAATGATTTATGTGTTTATATATACAAATTCCATAATTATGAAATAAAAAATAAAGTTTTTATAGAAGTTTTACGTTAATGATTTTCAAGAATATGTCAAATGGTACTGATGACCTAAAAACGTGATTTAATGTCAAGATTATATTTTAGAGAAGGAACGTGATTAATAAAAATAAAACACTTAATATTTTCCTAATTTTGAGATAATGAAGTTATGATAAAAAGATGATTGATACGATAAATTAAATTAGACAATATTGATGACCTTGGAATTGATTAATGATTTTTTGAAAAATTAAAATATTTTATCATTGATGGAGTTGACATTATTTTTGGATTTGTGGAATATATTAAATAATTTATCATATTATTTAAGGAATTTGGAAACATGTATGTTTTCGTTGTGTTTTTGTGGTAATTTTGGTTATTTCCATGACATAGGAGAATATATGATCAATGTATTCCATATTTGGTATGTGGCCAATAAGATCTACTGAATGATATTTTTAGGATTAATGTTAAGTTGATTTTAGTAAATTTAGTGATATTATTTCTAAATTTTGAATTTTTGAAGGGTAATATGGTTAGTCATTTATGGAATGGTTTAATTTGAAATTTTAGTGAGGTTTTTGAGATTTAATGTATTACTTCATCATTTGAAGATTTATTCATATTGCATAACATCTAAAAAACATTTTTTTTATAATGATAACTAGAGATATAAGGAATGAACTATAATTCCATTATGGATCTTTTGATCTATTCATACCTCGGGCATGAAAAATTTATCATCATTTCTTAGAGTAAGAGATTAAGTGGAAATTAATCAAAGCACAAACAAAGGATGAAATTTTTATTATGATATATAGGAAAAATAATCCCTAGGAATATTATTCCCTTTGAAAATATTGATCTTATTACGATGGTATCCTATCAATTGGTGCTTCCATCGAAACTCTTTCAAGTTCATGATGTGTTCCATGTATCTCTTCTTAAGAATCACATACGTGACCATTAAAATGTACCAAACTCATATGTAAAAACAATAGATCATGATATTTATTATGAGGAATGATAATTTGAGATTTTTTATCGTATTGAGAGAGTTATATGAAACAAGACCACTTAGCTGCTCAATGTTTTTTGAAAAAACCACCATCTTGAGGAAGATATTTGGTAACCTGAGGATGTACTGAGGAAGAAGTATCCTCTTTTTCTTATCAAAGTGATTAATTTAAATGGTAAAATTAATATTAAAGTGGTTTATTTTAACACCTTGAGATTTGATGAAATATGTTTTTAAATAATTTTAGTTTTTTCAATAGCTTGTTTTCATGAAACACTGAGTTTTAATGAATCACGACATACTATTAAAATATTAATATTTAATAGTTTTCATCTAGACATTGGAATGGAAGGTATGAATAGGTTAACTAAATTATGAAAATATATAGTTTTCATATTTATATAAAATTAATTCTTTGGTGAAAAATAATTATAAATCAAAATAAGAACCGTTTGAAAATAAAGTATTTTTTCCTCAAAGATTATTTTTTTGTGCACAAATGTGTTTTATATCAACAAATTAAATAAATAACTTATATTGAATGATTTTAATTAAATTTATATATATTATATATATATATTAAATAATAATTTTAACCTTCATCTTATTTGTTTTCTAGGTATGAGATAAGAATTAATCCAATTTTACACTTAAAAAGTGAATTTTTTTTCTAAAAAATATTTTTGTCACCTGTTGCACAATTATTTTTAATTAAATATTCTACACTTTTATAAAATTTATTTGAAATAATGAACTTAATTTTTTAAATCATCAGGTAAAAATTATCTTGGAGTTAATTTTTGAGATTTTTCTGAAAGAAAAGAAAATCAATAAATAGTAAAAAATACTTGTTTTATTAAAAATAAGTCATTTTATTCAATGAATTTAAGATTTTAATTTTATTTTAATATTATTTTAAAATCAGTATTAGTTCAATTATATATATATAAAAATCCAATTTATTTCATTGGAATAAATTTCATATTGAATTTTATATAAATAGTTTGAAACTTTTGAACATTTTCTCTTTGGAAAACTACTTTCTCATTACATCTGTGGGTTTAATTTTAAAATAAAATTTTCTAGTTATTTGAATTGAATTTGAAAAAATGGATTCCATATTTGGAAACATAATAATTAATATTATATAATGAGTTTAACTTAATTTTTGGTCAAAATGAATAATACAAATGGAAAAAATTAATTTTCATGCTTAAGATTAAAATGAATTTATCGAGGGTTAAACTAAATATATAAGGGTTAAAATGACCTAAAAACTTATCCAAAACAAATTTCATGGCCATATTTAGACCCTTATTACCTTTTTATCTATTTTTATATTCTTTTTGAACTCTTTTCCATGAAATTGACCAATATAATAAATTTAGTAATGAAAATAGACAAAATATCACCCACTTTAAATTTAAATTATGTTTTCACATATGAAAAAAAGAATGATGTGGAAGAATACTGATGGTAATTATTTTCTTAATGAAAATAATTTAATGAGGTTATTTTTTTTAATTTTTATTAATTATATAATGTGTTTAAATGTTTAAGTAACACCAACATATTGATTATTCAATTAATAAAAAATAAAACAAATGACATTAAAAATATTGAAATTAATATAAATTGAATAAATTATTGAATTTCATAATTTTTTTAGATAAATATTACATTTTATAAATCTATAAAATTTATATATTCTAATTCCACTTTTTCCTTGATGTTTTTAAAGTCAACTTAAATGAATAGTTTCATAATTGAAATTAATGTTATTTTGTAATAAATAATATTTTATTTAATTATTTAGAATTTATAAATGTCTTATCCTATACCATGTTATTGGTATATGATTAAAATATCAATATTTTTCCATTAATTAACAAATTTTCCATTTATAATAATTTTATTGATGGCTAAATAGTAAAAATGTTTTTACCACGATAAAGCCTAAAAGTGGGTTTTTGCACATTTCATGCGCTTATGTTGTAATTAAAGTTTCACACACATAAGATTTTTATTTTATAAATTAGATTTAATATTCATATTAATTAGTTCCAAATTTTTTAATAAGACTCATTTTGTTTTTATACTTATATGATGAATCAATAGGTAAATATATAAAAAATTCTAGTTACCTTAGTGAAAACTAAAATGGTAATATTAGGTAAACTTAAAGGATAAGGAATAATATGTTTAATATTGGACCCAAGGCTATTATTTGATGGTAATGGAGTTTGGTTTGTGTTTGTTTTCAATTGAAAATGGGTTGATCATAAAGTTTCCAAGACAAGTAATCTTATAGTACAGGCTGACAAAATTGTTTATGGTGGTATCCTTTCCCAGTTCTGTCCAAATTTTTGAGCCTAAAAATTGGGATTTTTTTGGAAAAGGATTTCCATGTTGGAGTGAATAGTATGCAGACCATGAAGCATAGTTTTTGGAACACAAAGGCAGTATGTAGAATGGGATTTCCGCATTGTAGTGCTATGTGGACCACAATGAACGGTATGTGGACTGCGTAGGGAAAATGGTTTGTGAAAAGTGTGGTAAGTAGATCGCATAGGGAAAATGTTTTGCATGTAGCACGGTACACAGACCACATATGGAAAATTATTAGCAGAAGCCTTGAGATTTGAAGGAGGTAAAAAATTCTTGGTATGGTTCATTATTTATGGAAAAGAGGTGGTGATTTGAGGTTCTATAAAGGGATTTTCTTTACAGAAGGAATTGACCACCATGAGGAAAGAAAGCGCTACATGAACCATGTACGAAAAAACATTCCATTGTGAAGTTTTTACCACATCAAAAATTTGGGGAAGTCATATTGGTGAAATTTTTAAATCTATTTTTTTATATAAGGATCACTAATACCTTCATTACAAAGAGTGATTTTGAGTAGAAATTAGGGATTAATTTGGTGAATTATGAAGTGGTTCATGGAAAGAAAACTCCTCAAACGAAGGGGTTAGCGAGGTGGATTCCATGAAAGTGGAAGTATTTTGTGGAGGAAATACATGGGAGGGGTTTTTAGGGGACTGTAGATCGTACAGGAAAACACATCGCAAAGGATAGACAACCCAAGGAAGAGGAAGTCATCCATGAAGTAGGGACAATTAGGGAAGAAGAGTTGGTCCACAGAAGAAGAATACCTCTTCAAAGTAGGGATGGTTACTAGAGGAAGAGGTGGTTTGAAAAGCACTCACACCATGCAGTGCAATACAGTTAACAGAGGATGCAACATAGTTCGTTGAGGAAGTAGGGAAGTTCAGGGAATAACAGTTCACAAAGTAAGATTGCATAGAGAGGTAGATTTCATCTACGTGTAAAAAGGGTATTCGAAAGAAATTATATCTATAGTTGAAGATGTATAAATTCATGAAAATGAAGGGACCTACAAGTCCATAAAATCTATGTGGATCTCTCCCAATGTAGTGAGCTAGGGGGATTCAATGGAAGTGTTCCAAGGGATACATTGGGATATCCCTAAAGTATTGTAATGGTAGTGTTCCTGGAAAAGAGTGATTGTGTCGAAACTTTTTTACTCCACCAATAGTAAGGTTTAGTGTATTTAAGTACTAACTGAAAATTCAATTTTTATTCCTTTTAAAATAAACCTCTTTATGAATGAGCAGTAACCTTTACTTCATGCATGAGAAACAAATTCAAAACAGTCAAAATGAAATTCAAAATTCCTAAAATTCACATCATTCAAGGAAATCTTGAGCCACAAGAACCCTAATGGAACATCTCCTACCAAACCCACCATCATAAACACCATCATCACTATAACCAAACCCATTGCTGAAGAAAATCACCACCATTAAAAACGATAACATAATAGAACATTGTCCATATCCCTTCCATCCAAACTCCCTTCAGAACGCCAGAGACAATCCGAGGCCTCAAAGTCTTCGTATTTCACCGTAAAATATAGAAAAAATACCAAAACACTAGTACAATATGATCTCACCACATTATAACACTCAATAGAGTTATGTATACCATTAAAAAAATTTATCCAAGACACTCCATAAACACAAAATGGGTTCATCACCATTCAAACATCAAGAAGATCGACCACCATAGAAGAAACACCAAACATTCTAAAATAACTTAAGGAATAAATCTAAAAGAACCAAAACATACCATTGATGATGTGGAAACCTGAACGTCAAGGAATAATAAAAATAGAGTAGGTCCCGAAAGGGGAAAAATTGGACATCCAAATTTGTATCCCAAAACATTAAAGAATCCACCAATCTAGATCCGACCTGAAGAGGAGCTAAGGGACCTGAAGTCAGGGTAGATATTTGAATGAACGAGGGAACTAGAAGATGAAATTCAAGAAAGGATAAAACTGGATCCAAATAAAAGAATGAGTCGACTCAGGAGGGCTCCTGAAAATTTCCAACTATCGAACAAAAAATCCCAAAACCAAAATGGATCATTGCTCCAGATAATGGATTTAGGTACAACTAACATACTATTGGTTGTGCTCCTTGGACTAGCCATTAATGTTGAACCAAGTAAAATTGTTGTGTTGAATCTTTGCATGTTATTTTTTACTGTTGATTCTCATCATAATGGTTTAACATGTTTTTACCAATGTGGGAAAAAGATCCGTCACTTTTGAAGAAAAAGTTATCACCTTGACTCACCCTCCCTTATTTGGGTGTTTTGGGGTCCTTCATTTAAAACATGGGTATTTTTTTAAGGTTTTTCATGAAAAAATCATCCATCCTCCTCTTTAGTTATAAATTTTGGAGGCACATGGGGTGATAGTGACTCACCAATTTTTAATAGTTTTTGAAACTTTCAAAAAATGTCACTCCTCCTCCATTATAAAAGGAAACCTCCCCCCAACTTACTCACACCTATTAAGACCTTTTAATTGAAGAAAAAAAAATACTAAAACCACTCTATAAAATTATTATACATGTTATATATATATATATTTTCATCCCGAAAGACCAACCCTAGTGTCCTTAATATGTGATCCAAAGGGGTTTGTTCTAATAAAAGTTAATTGTCTTCTCTAAACTCTATTTTTTAATCTATTAAGACCTTCATTCATGTTATATTATTTTTAATATAATAACACCATTATATAACATATATTTATATTTTATTATATTATGGAATAACTTTAATCCATATTCTCTCCCATTAAATGAGAAATTAAATCATCCATCATGTGTATAGAGGACTACCGTCTCACGAACCGATGTATTTTGTTTTCCATCACCACCTCTCACAATAGGATATAATGATGTATTTAATGGTTATATATATAATATTTAAGCAATTATTATACTTATTTAATTATTATTTCATATATACCTTCTTACATTCCATTCTATGGGGGATATGAAATGTTATTCATGTGTCTGGTGGACTACAACCTCATGGAGTGATGTGATTCTTTTTCCAATAATACCATGAATGAAAATAAATTAGGTAAAATTTATTTTATATATGTGATATATATGAAGTTAAAAATATTCTTTAAGGTTAATATATTATTTAATATTCATTCATTTCATCCACTGATAAAATGAAAACAACATTCATGCATATGTATGGTTTACTATCTCCATGAACGATGTATTTATTTATTTTATCTCTAACGTTAACTGGTTAACATAAATACATATATAATGAAGATTTATGATATTTATATCATGTTTAAAATTATTTATATGATAGAATCATGATCAATTTAAACATACCGAAAATACCAAATCAAAACATACATGAAAAAATAAATTATTACATGAAATGTAATTTTAATAAGGAATTATTAATAAAAAACTAATAAAATTTCATAATTAAATCATTTATGGACTGATAAATATGATTATTTTTCTATAATACTTGTATAATAAACTTATATTTACTATACAAGAGGTTCTAATGTATATGAAGGAAGTCGAGACTAAAGGGAAGGGGTTTCTATCTCACTTCTATTTTCTATGAGTCACATGCCATATTCACCACATGTTTCTTTTAATTGGTGTGTATAATACCCATGATGTTGATTATGGTTATTATCCTAAAAATTATATGGATTTATGTATCAGTTTTAGTGTCCCTCTTTAATAGGGTTTATGGTTCAATGGTTTCCAAAGTGGAATGTTATTTTTGACTCAATTTTTTTTTCTTTGGGACATATTTTATGTTATGAACCTATCTTCATTTATTGGATGTATATACAATCCATTTGAAATTTAATTTCCTAAATTTATTTTTTATCATGATGTTTTATGTTTGATTTAATTTTACTCCTTAATGGGGCTTACGAGTGAATATTGATAATGTGGGAAGGGTTTTATGATTTTTTTCATTTATTGGGATTGTTTATATTTATTATTTTTATGTAAAAATATTAGGAAATATCTCCCAAGAATCTCAAAAATTTTCTTCTAGTATGGTTTTTCATCAATAATAATTTCCCCCATCATTTTCTTCTCTTTATGTACTCATAATTCTAAAATAATATTTTAAAATAAAACCAAATTTATTTCCCACTTCAGTTGAAAACCATTTTTTACCTATTACTACTTTATAAAAATATTTTCATAAAGGTTTTGATGGTCATATTGGATTTTTTAAATTTATTTTTAAACTTTTTTAACATTTATATAATATTTTATGAGTAATATTTATTTTATTATACAAATAATTCTCATTTGTCTTTTATTGAAAATGAGAAAGGAATCTTTGTTTTAACGTGAATAACATTTCCCGAAATCATATCCACTAAATTTTTTAATGTTTTGTATATAATTTTTAATGTTTATTTTTAAAGAAAATGATTTTAAAAATTTGTTATTAATTTTTAGTTTTAAAATAAACATTATATAAATTTTGTTTTTCCCATGAAAATTTCTAAGTGATTTTACTTTCAAAATCATTTTCTATATAAGATGAAAATATTTTTTGTTTCTTAAGATTTAGTAGGGATCTAATAAAATGACATGATATTAATTATTTATATCAATGGTTTATGTTTTAGATGACAATAGTTTTATGAAAACCGTACCTCTTCATTAGGTTACACCTTGATAAAATTCTTATAAAGATGACTTATATTCCACAGGTTATGATGAAATGTTGAGATAATTATGAAACTTGTTTATTTTAGACATTTTATGCTGCGATGAAATATTTTTTAGTCCCATTTCTTTTTATGGGTTCTAATATGATGAATTTTTTTTGATCTTCTGGAAAAAATATGTATGGTTTTTCTTAAGTGGTGGGTGGGACCTATATATCCCTTCTGTGAATTGGTATTGATTTATCTTATATGACCTCATAGGGTACATAAGAGGTTATCCCATGCCCAAATAGAGGGTAAAAACTAGATTTATCCCATGCCTGAATTGAGTAAATAGGTGGTTAGACCAAGACTAGCCTGTTATGAATGTCTTGGTGGGAGGACTTGAAATAATGTTTTTATGTTTATATGTATGAAAAAATTATATATCTTATGCCAATTTCATACTCTCTTGGATCATTCTCTTTGATTTATTTATGACTCATATCTGATGAGCTACCAATATTTATCCCATGACTCAATATTTTTATCTTTGATATAAAGGGAATGGTTTTCATATTTTATTCTATTGTTCTCATACCATTTTGATCATCTTATGTTTATGTATTTCCCATGTTTACCCTTATTAAGGATATTATATAACATTTTATTATATTTATTTTACACAAGTTATGATTATGGGTATTATGTGAGAAATGTCTAATAAGGCTTCCAGTTAGGCGGATCTAAGTGGGAGAAGATGTAGAACTCTTATGCACCATTTTTTTATTTTTCATGATTCCAAATGAAATTTACCTTTACAATCCTCAGGTTAATGTTTTTGTATTTTAATGAATTCTCACCTAAAAATATTTAATATATATATATATATATAATGACTGAGTTTCTATATAGATACATGGATAAGGGTGAGATCATGGATAATACCAATCATAACAACACTACATAGAGGCTATTGTATGATTGAGAGATGATCCTAAAAAGTAGGAAGATACTCCTACACCTTTAATCATTCATATGATATATCATCATCATTGAGAACTTTTCATTGGATTTAAATTCATGGAGTTCAATATGGGTGGGACCTATCCATTTTATCACCATTTCTTATATAAACGAGAGGGATTCCATTTGATGATATGTTTGATTTGTCTATTCTATTGTTATAATGATTATGGGGTCTTACATGGTATACATTATTATTGATCTATATCTCTACATCATATTTTGGGGATCCATCTACACAAAATACTAAGGAGTAATCTAGACAGTGCTATAAAGAGGTAGTAGCAACATAAACTTTTGAGCCACAAATTAGAGTATAATTTTATGATATTCTTTTAGTATCATTGTAATGCACAGAGGTAACAGTGCTACGACCATATGTGTCGCTATTAAGGTAGAGGTAGTGTAAAAATGGGAACCCAGTTCTATATTTGGAACTCTGATGTAGTTGTGAGGTTCATACACTGAGTTGTCAAAACGATAGTTGTTGATGATGATATTATACATTGTAAAACATTTTACATTTAAAAATATATAACTTATCATGTTATTAAATCACATATTTGATTCAAAATTTCAAAATAATTTTTAAAATTAAAATAATAACTATATTTTTAATTAGTGGATTATTTTCCAAATCCTAATAATACACATTTACAAAATTATAGAAGTAAAATGCATATATTAATTTCCATGCATTTATTTTACATAAAAAAATTCATTTATTAACTTATATATCAATTTATAATATAAATTAACATGAAATTTTAATTTATATTTTAATTTTATAATCATATTTAATGTACTGTATTATTATAATATGATGAATTTTATATGAAATTATATATTTTTGAGGATCATATTTTTTGTGTTACATTTTGTTAGTAAGAAATAGATCACTATATGAATTAGATTATGAACACATTGTTTATTATAAAATTTTCAAAAAACATGAAATGAAAATATTCAAATTAAAAAAAAATATGTTTATTGACTAGTAAAAAATTAAATATAATAAAATAAAAGCAAACATGATTTAAAAAAATTAAACACAAATAAATCAACATAAATAATGTGTTCAAATTATTTACGATAAGAAATAAGTTGATTTGATTTCAAGGTAAATTGAAAGAAAATTTATATTATAGCAAATACAAACATGAAAATATATTGTGCTTTGTTTTAAATTAGACCCATATTCATGAAAATATAACCATTGAAAAATTACACTATAAAAAATTACATGAACCATACTATATTAATCATTCTTAAAAAAAATTATGTCATCATTCTCATTTTTTATTTTAATCCCTATTAATAAAAAAATAATATATTTCATCTATGTATATTGTAAAAATATAAGAAAATAAATATAATGATATTGAAACAATGTGACACAATTTCTCTGATATATAAGATCACAAATTCATTTCACATTATTAACTTTAGATGCATGAGTTTGAAGTAATTTCACACTCATACATCCCATATTAGTAATTATTTTTTTAAATAAGTCCAAAAAAGAAAAAATCATACCATAATGTGTTATGAAATTAATCAAATGTATATTGAAATAATAAAAAACGTCAAAATTAGGGAAATGTGATCAATCATTGGTTATGTGATGCAATGGAGAAATGTGAAATCAAATATTCAGGATGTTGATGGTAAATTGTAATTTCAATGTAAAAAATAAAAAATAAGTAAAAATAACCCAATATAGAGGTCTATAAAAATATCATATTTTTTTAATATATTTATATATATATAGTATAAGTGATTTGATCTAATGATTGAGATTAAGCCTCACCATATGTAATCCAATGGTTAGAACTAAAAGGGATAGAGAATATAAAAGTTTATCCATGTGAAGGTTTTTTAGGAACTATAGAGCCCCCTTAATTATTATTATTATTATTATAATAGAAAAAAATAAAATATAAATCATAATAGTCCCTCTTGGATTACATAAATTCATATAATCTCATATAACCTTGTCATAAAAAAAATATGGGAAAAAAGTGAAACCAAATTAATTGATTTTTATACCATGCTTCCCCATTAATTGTTTTTCAGGAGAACCTACTGGGAAACACTTGATAAAGGGAAAATGAATGAAATTATCCCAAGTCACCCTTATAGAGTCATAATATAATTTTTAGTCCTCATATCTTAATTTGATAAATCAATTTTCCAAATGTTTTATTTTTAAATTTATTTGTGAATAAATATTCATGATTAATATGGTACCTTATTATATGGAAATAAATATGACCATTATTTTGATGTCCATGAGTAAAAAAGGATATTGGTGTGATTGGTATTTTTCAATATTATTTGATATACCCACCCACTAATTGTGTTATACAAGAAGCATCATATTTTTATAATATGGATGGAATATCATTATTCAAATAAAATCCACAATTACGTCAAATATATTATTAAAAAACATCATTAAAGTAAATTCTCTACTTTATTTTGAGATAGTAAACTATACTTACCTGATATGTATCTGTAATCAACAAAACCAACTATTTTTTATTCAGAACATTTATAATAAAATAACCCGAATTAAATGATCCTCAAAGGTGTCTCAATATCTATAAAATCATGTTTAAATGTTGATGAGTATGAGAAGAATTATAACTATCTAATAATTTCATAGAAAATGATATATATGGTCTTTTATTATCTTAAAGATTTACTAGTTCCCAAAAAAACATAAATATTCTACTTCTGAACAAAATATATTTTCGATATCCTCAAGTGGTCAAAATGGTTATTTATCCAAATTATGTGGTCATAGATCCATTGGTGTATGTAGTGTGTGGTATTTTTCCATATTTATTGTTTGTATTAATTTTATAGTATATCATGATATATGAATAATAATTATATCTACAAGATGCTCAATCTTTAATCAATGAAAGAATAGTGTCCCTAAAAGTCATTTATTTCAAATGCATTCATTAAAAATATACCTCCTTGGACATTTCATAATGAGTTCCAGTAATATTCAAATCATTAACATATATTTCAATGGTCATAAATTCAGATCTAATCCTTTTAATAATTATACTTGGGGAAATTGAATCTATTTCATAAGATTCTTTCATAAAATATTACTTCATATGGTTATACTAAATATTCATAGACTTCTTTAATCCATAAAATGAATTATTCAACTTAATTAAATAAATATATCAAAATCTAGAACATATTTCAATTATTTTGAATCAATATAGGATTTTTATGTAGAAAAAAATATTAATATGACCATATATGTGTGTGGTCACAACTTATAGGTGGTATAATTCATCTTATTCAAGCATAAAAAACCTCATACGCAATCAAACGGTTATAGAATACATTACGAGGGAGTATGTTTCATCATTATAAGTCCAAAGTCTTTTTGAGAATCCTTGAGAAAATAGTTATGATTTATGACTCATAAATTCATTATTTTCATTTCCATTTATCACAAATACCCATTTATAACAAAAGGATTTAATCCCTTCATAGGTCTTCACAATCGATCTAAAACCCTCATGTATATCAAGTGTTTTTAGTTCAGATTGGATCGTAACTTTCCATTCATCCTAATAAATTTTCTCATGAAATCCATTAACCATTTTGGGTTCTTGATCCTAAAAAATAATTTCAAGTTATATGTTAAATGATAATGTTACATCAATAATTATATATTATTAGTTCCAATATCTTACAGTGTTAGAAATATTTGTTGAAATTTTCTATTGATTACATTAATTCAATTAAGGTGCATTATTTTTTTGAGAAATTTATTGATCAAGTGAATTTACATTATTCATGGGTTCATTTATGTTTTCAAAAAACATAGGTTTTTTCCCTTTCATTTATTGATGATTTTTATCTTATTCTATAACATCCCCCACCTTACGCACCTAGATATAGTGTTTAAAAATATAAACTTTACATTTTTTTCTTTGATAGTGATGAATGTGACATGATTTTTTCTTTGCAATAAAATAAAACATCAAAAGGGTATATAGGATCACTTATATACCCAAGGATCTTTTATGTTTATAGTTATATAGAATTACGAAAAACTATTATATAAATATTACCCATGACTTCAAGGGGGTATTTTCCCACTATACCCCACTTTTCCTATTTCACAACATCCCCCAAAAAATGGATCACATTGGAAACCTTTTGAGACACAATTAATTTAATAATAATTATTCCCAACTTGGGGAAAATGAAATATAATATGGGTGATCTCAAATCCTTATTGAGGGTAAACATAATAATTATCTATTTAATTTCATCATTGATATTAAGAAGATCATAAGACAGTGATGACATAATCATAGTGCATGAGTATAAAAAACAATCATACCAATTTATACCTAGGTCATCATTCATGAAACATGGAATAAGAATTAAATATGTACAAGAGTTATATGATTCAATAATAATGAACCATCTGATGTCAATATTGAACAAAGGAGTCATTAAGACCCATAGATAACATAAATAAAATATGTTGGTATCTTTGGAAAATAATTTCTATACCTCTCCTATAATCACTCGTACAAATGAAATAACCATATGGTTTAATTCCCTACCCAATTAATTGTAAGGCTATCATGGACCCTTCTTCCCTTGGACTATAATATAACCACACACACTTGATTTATAACAAAACCACCCATACTTGGTTAATAAAAGATCTGTCTGTCATTGTAAAATTTCCCAAGAACCATTACATAAATAAAGTATATAGAACTTTCATTTCATCATATAAATCATATGAAAAACCATTATTCCTTTCATAAATTAATTAAGTCATGGAAAAAAATGGGTTCCAAGACCATCTCTTTGAATGAATCATACTCCACCCAGAGAAATAATGATGATGGTATCATAAAAAAATATCCCAAATTGAACATAAGTAACACCAAGGGCTGTTGACATTAATTAATGCAAATACCATTAAAATATTATTAAAAATATTCTTTAGGAATACAACCACTATACTTTGAAAAAAACTTTATAAAATTAAAAATTCACAAAATATTATAAAAATTATTTTCTTTGAAAATAACACTAGTAAATTATAAAGGAAAATTCAAATAAAATAATGTTTCTAATAGTGGGAAAATATGTTCATGTTTTAAATGTTAAAAATAAATATTCTTTTTAAACATTTTTTAATTGGATTAAAAAGTGAAATATTTTGAAAATTCTTCAAAATTTATTTTGAAAAACTTTTAATATAAGTTCAAAGAACATGAAAAATAGATTTAGGAAATAATTTATGTTTACAAAAAAACATTTTAGAAAACATGGATATGGAAGGGAATGATTCCCGATCTAAAATCAAGTGAAAGATTTATATCACTTACAAACAAATTTATTGATTTATATTTAATAAATAACAGAGTAAATAAAAAAAACAAGTACAACACATTAATAACTAGAGTATAATAAAATATATTTTTTTGAAAAAAATATCATATGATTTCCTCCAAAAGACCATCAATGTAAACAATATTTAAAAGAAAGGAGATTGTAACATAATGCCTTCCCCACTTTGGTAACTATTCAATCATAAGCCCCATGAAATAATAACTTTAAATGAAACTTTAAATATCATAAAAATAAGGATATTAATGATATAAAATTTCAAATGGTTATTATATACACCCTATAAAAATATATAGGTGCATATCATAAATATATGTCCCAGAGAAAGGAATTTGGGACGATTAACCCTTACAAATAACATATCAGTGAATTGAGAGTTAATGAATGTAGATATTATGTCTATAAAATTAAAATAGACATAAAAAGGTTTAAATAATTATTAAAATAATTTATATATCAATTCACACATAGTAATGTCATAACAGAGTCAATGAAGAAGAGTTATAACCTAATGAAAGGAAATTATGATAAGAAAATCCTTTTCAATTTGTTAACATTTAAGTAAAATACCCTTAGATGAAATAATTTGAGTTGAGACTGATAATATCATGAAATCTGAATAATTAATTATATACATAAAAAATGGATATAATATATACAACTCGTAAAATTAATTTGGTTCATAATAATAAAATATGCCTCAATAAAGGAAAATTGAGAAGAGGTCCCATACTACTTTGGTAATATCTGAATCAAAATATAATGAATGGTAATAAATCATATGTATTTTTATTTAAAAATAATTTCATGAAAATAATATCAATATAAATTCCTAGGAATTATGTACACCACAAAATAAAATTAAGTGGTGAATATGGAATATGTCTCTCAGAAGTAAAAGTGAGACGATAAACTTTTTTCCTCAAGTTAAGACTTTCCATGTATTCCCTTTAACTCCTATATAATAAACTTATATAAAATATTTTATTTATTATGAAAATTTTAAATTTTAAGTACTTTATAATTAAACATTATTTTCTTTTTAATGGCATATTTAAATATATAACTAGTTAAGTCAACATCGGGTCTTTTTGAGGACGTTCGGTTCATTATTTCAAAACAGCTTCGATGTACAGACCTTGATCAATGAATTAATTATTACAATATCTCTAGACTAATAATAATGACATAATTATAATTTTTATACATAAATTATACATTTAAAACCAACCACGAATAATTGTTAAGAAAAATGAACTATATTACTATTGTTGAGATTATAGGATATACATACGCATGAGTAATGCTTCCATTTTTCAACGATCATTAAGGAAAGAAAAAAATTATTATTTTTTCTTTACCTAATTATAATAATTATATAAATACCATATTTTTTTCTTTAATTATACTCATATATATCATCCATATGATGTGGTGACGATGAAAGAATCACATCGCTTCATGGTGGCGGTAGTCCACACAAACGTACAAATGACGTTATCATTTTTTTAGTTGAAAGGTGATAAATAAAATGATATATTATCTTTTAATAATGATAAATATGTCATTAATATCATATATAAAAAATTAATTATATAATTACAATAATTTGGGAGAGGTGATGATGGAAAAAGAATTACATTGGTTCGTAAGGCTGTACTCCACCGTACACAAGAACGATGGTTTTGATTCACATTTGATGGAAGAGAATATGGATATATATTATGAAATTAAGATAATAAAACCTTTTTATATGGATCATAATAGTGTTATTATATCTCCATGGTTGAAAAATATTTTAGGGACGTGGAAGAAGAAAACAAACAAAAACACTCGGTTAAGAACGATACCTCTTCTTCTGACCACCTCTTTAGGATTGTACCTAAAGCCTTCCTAAATTGAATTTATGATCAAGAAAATTCCTATAAAATGTGGGGAGGGAAGTAAGGAATGTATTTTTGGATGTATTTTCCAAACCCAAATTCTTGTAAGGTGTTAATAGAATATAAGAGGTCACACGTTTTTTAAGTGGGGGAGAGGACACACTTGGAATTTTTGAAAAGAAAAATGTATACTCACATTTTTACCAGGAAAAAGGATCCAAAATGTACCATTATAAATAATTATATGATATAAGGTCAAATATACCATAAAATTTTAATTATTCAATTTTATTGGTCTTTTTAACCCATATTTATTTATTTAAACTTCTAGTAAACTCATTTGTACATTAACCACGATAAAATATTTTTATTGTTTTCACTAATCATTATGAATAAAAAATAAGTTGAAAATATTATGGAATTTAATTTATTATAATTAAAAATATGGAATCAATTTTAAAAAATTCAATTCATATAATTTGTATAATTTAAATTAAAATAAAACTTGTAGTCATGATGAAAAAGTGATTTTTCGAGAGATTTATTTTTAAGAATAAAATGATTTTTTGTTAACTATATGACTAGTAATCATCATTGTATGAATTGAAATTAATATTTTTTGATACATTATACATACATTTAATTTAAATAATTACTAATTATGGGGTTCTAATTAATTAAAATAGAGAAACATTATGCACCCTCATAGAATTTTCAGAAAAAACACCATTTTTAATCCCAAAAATAAATTTATACTAAAACCTAATATAAAGATGATAAAAATATTATTTAGTGGGTTAAATATTACTATATAATAATTATGTTACTATTAATCCTATTAAAAACATTATGTTAATTTTAAATTACTCAATTTATTGTAAATAAAAGACATTTTTACAAAAAATGTATTTTTAACTCTTCATCAAAAAATTAATATTCTAAGAAAAATCCCAAAATTTCACTATAACTAAATACTTATATTATGTTCTAAAAAAGGAATATAATTTTAACATATAAATTTTATACAATATCTATAAATTAATTACAATATTTTCTTACAAAAATCAATAAAAATCATTATTGAAGAAAACATATTTTTGAAGAATAAAATTACTTTACTAAAAACTAATTGATTTATTACTAATTTTTTTTTTTGAAAAAAATATTGGGTTGTAAATTTACATTTATATCTCATAAATTAGTTTATGGTATTCATACCCACCAATTTAATGTCTATGTTATAATGTTCATATTTAAATAAAAATATTTCATGGTTCGTTTTAATTTAATGTTGCATATCATTAGTGAATAGGGGTTTTAACATCAGTTTTTTTGGGTTTTAATAGCATTTACATTGAAAAGTTATAGTGGGATAAGTTATAAATATGTTTTTAATGTTTCTTAATAATAAAATATGTTATAATTAAATTTTAGAAGAGGTATTTCATATAGGATACTTAAAAACTGACATGAAAAAATATATGATATATAGCTTTTCACTTCAGTTTTTATATAACCGATGTGAAAATGATGTGATAATGCATTTTGAACATTGGTTTTTTAAAACAAAAAACATGGAAAATGAATTATCATATTATTTATTTCATAAATGGTTTGAAAAATTCTTTCCTACATTTGGTTTAATGTCATTTATATAAAAACCGACGTGAAAAACCTTTTATCACAATAGTTTTCTAGAAAACATGACATGATAAATATTGTTTTTAAATTATTGATGTTGGTTATGAAATAACCAACATCCAAAATAAATTTTCTCGAATCAATATTATAATATAAAACTATAAAAATAGTATAAGAAAAACAATATAGTATGAAAACAGAAGTAGTACAAACATTCATAGTTTGAACTTTAATCATTAAAAATGCTAAGAATAATCTAAAAACCAATAAAATCTATGAAATAATTTTCTTATTCAGTTTTTATGTGTTGGATATATTTTCTAGTATATGGATTATAGTCTCAAAAAAGCTAAAAATTAAATATAAATCATTTAACATTTATTCTGAATAAACTGAATGAATAATTAAAGGAAAGGTTTAGAACAAAATTAGACATTTTGGAACTTTGTAATTGTCTTAGTAAAAATTATTTAAAAAATAAATAATACAACACAGTATCCAAATTAAATTACTTCTTCTTGTTAATGAATCTTATATTTAAAAATAACTTTTTAATTCAAAAAAACATTATAATTACTTACAGCCAAAATGTAGTTATTAAAAATGAAAAGTCACATTTGCTTTTTCATATTTGATCTTTATGCTAATATTTATTATACCCTATCTAAAGTAATACCAGGACCTATTTGAAAATATTTTGTATGAAATATATATTAATTTCATTATAATACATATATGTATTAAAATATTCAAACTTTTGTGTCTAATAAATTCTAAAAGTTATCTCCCACTTGTCAGTGGATAGAGTCCAACTGTTGAAGTTTCTTATCTATCTGAAAAAACACCCTACATTCAATGGACACTAATATAAGAAAATATAATGTTATTTTATATTCTTTTTATATATATATAACACATTATGATATATATTTTCATACTATTGAAGATAATAAAGAATCCGACTTTGAATAATTGGTTTCTTTTGATGTCTTTCATCAGTATAAACTATTCTTTATGCATCATTCATTTTCCTCTATATAGGTGAAATTAATTTTGGGCCCATAAATCCATATACTGTTTTTGTATCATGATGTATAAAAATTTTATAAATACACCTAATATAAAACATACATAAGTATAAAGTTTCATTAAATTAAAATAACCGAAAGATGTATAATAACCTACTTATATGAAAAATACTTGCATAGTGTTGACTCTCAACTCATCTATAATTACGAGAGCCATGATGTCTTTTTGAAAATGATTTATAGTCATTTGGTTCCCCAAAAATTTATATTCCATTATAATTTCATAAACTTGCAAAAAAATTAGATGTGTTGATAATCTATCAAGACTAGAAGAAGTTGTATCTAAATTAATGACATTTTCTATTTACTGTTGGAAATATAGTATGTAATTAACTTTAAAGTGTTCTTGTAAATATATATATATATATATATAAATTAAACTATTAAATTTTTTTAGTAGTAATAGGAAATAAAGGATGTAATTTACACATACCTCAATGCTAATTTGTCAAAAATGTCATGATAGTCAAACTAAAAAATGTTCGATACATTGTCCAACAGTACTGACCTCAAAAATAGTAAATATTATTCTTGTTCATCTATCTATAATATCATGTATAGTGACCTAAGATTCTCTATCTCTATGATTTGATTATGAATGGTGTTGAAAGTAAAATATATGACCCCTTTTTTAAAAAAATATACAATTCTAAGGATCATAAACATATAACACACAGTAAATGGGTAGTTGTGGTGGAGGAAGAGGAAGAGGAGTTTGATAAGTAGAAGTAAGTGGAGGAGTGGAATATACTAGTGGCGGTGGTGGAGTGAGAATAATAGCATGAATATGTCTTTACATATATGTATTTGTTGATTATACTAAAGCTATGATCATTTCTTTCAGTTTATCACAAATATCATAAACTTTAGCTTCCAAATCATCTATTTTTTACAGACATCATCCATTGAAGAAGCTTCAGAATGTGGAATTTTTTTACCGATAAACCTATTGGATATCCTCATACACAACCTCGAGTGTTCGATCTTTCCTAGTGTACTAGATAAAATACCCTTCCTACCGTCATATATGAGGGCCCCATGTGTGATCTACTCCACAAGGGATTCATGGATAGAATATTCAAAAACATTAGTAGTGAATCAAAATATATAAATAATTGATTTAACTTGAATAAACAAATAAAGTAAACTTCTTATAATCCCATAACCTACAACCCTCAACTCTTATATAAGATATTTTACCTTTTCTTCTCTTCCGAGACCTCTTAAATTTTTCATGTCTAGTAAGGAGGAATATGAATCAACACCTACAGAACCAGAATACTGAGTACACAATTTTTAAAATTTTTTAGCTATCAGTTGTTCTTCCAGTAATATACACCCTCCATGAGATATGTTATGAGGGTATAAATTTTTGGATTGGATCTCTTGATGACATGTCCTCATTTTGTATAAAGGGATATATATCACATTAATTTTGATGTTGTTTATGCCAAAAAAAGAAATTTGATGTGAGGGTTTTGTTAAACCCCCTCCACCCCTTAACAACCAATGCTAAATATTTCTTCCTAACTTCTAAAGTAATAGGTGTATCATATGACATTTTATAAGAAGAGGAAAACATATATTAGTAAAAAAAGTCATGATATGTAACATAATAACAATTCATATTTTCATAATTGTGTCCCATAATTGAGATATAATCATTTTGTACATACTTCTCTAATCATAAATCCAAATACTACCTTTCCATTTAACTTGAAATTCATTAAAAGTCTAGAATTATTTTGAATATGGAATCCATGGAATAAAATTATCATCAAAGTCAACAGGTATCCTCTGGTCCCGGCTACGGGATATGAATAATTTTGGTAAATGTGTGCAACCAAATTTTCTAAACCACCAACTCTTTTTTCTCTATGGAAGTAGATGGATCATGTGTAGAAGGATAGTGAGGTTCATAAACTAAAGTATATATATGGTCCTCCCAATAAGTATGTGCACCTTCCTCCCTATATGTATGTTATAAGGTCCTAAGATAAAATGTTACTTGATCTTTAGATATGTTATTAATTTTACTTTAATTCACAACATGGCTATTTTCAAGAGGTTTAAGTCCATCATTATTCATCAAATAAAATCACAAACTATTGAATATGTTCCACATATCCAAAGATGATATAACCTTCATGAAGGATAACATAATTCAATTTTTCCTTAAATCACAAATTATTTCTAAGGTCACCAATAATATATATCTTACCTTACCAATATCAATCATATATTAAAACCAAACAAACATTATATCTAATTTATATGTTCATACTAATGGTAATATATCCCTAGATCAATTGTTTTAAATAAATATCACATTTCTACTAGAATAATTTTCTTGGATATCAGTACTATTCAAAATATACTTCAAGATACTTAACAAAAAACTAATGTGACGAAATCCATAGATGTATCTTGTATATTATGACTGGAATTTCACTGATACAAATTTTATAACATGATTCAAGAATCCTGATATATAATGACTTTAGTTATTCCACTTTATTCATAAACCATTAACTAAGAATCACCATTTTATTCCTTAATAAATCCTTCCTAAAATATTAAATATGTATCATTTCTTAACATTAATCAACATCGTTTTAATCCTAATTAATAAATTTAAAATCTGTAACTCTATTAAAATGTTCCATACCATTCCTATGTCATTTATGGCCTCTTCATTATAAACTGTAAAACCATTAATCATACCACATTTTCTATCATCTTCTAAATATTTCCACCTAATTAATTAATTTTAAAAATTCACATACATAAAACATTCAACTCTTTTTACTTTCGATGATAGCTTATGCATAAAAATTTACCCATCCATCAAGTTAACAAAAATTCCCATTTTCTCTGGAAATTACAAGCTCTTTGTGCATCTTGTCCATACCCAAAGCATCTTACTGAAAATTTTAGTCATTTACCATGTTTTTTATTCCCACATCCTCAAAATCTATATAGATGAATAATCTTTCCTCCATAATTGCAATGAACTAGATTTTTCCATGTAAATAATTTTTTAATGATATGGAATTATTACGAGACTGCAAAAATTAATTGCGCGTGATTTTGAGGCCTGTTGTGCCCGGAATGAATTTATGAACTTTTTTTTGAGTATATTTAGAAAACGCGTGAGCAGAATTTTCTAACTTTTGAACTAGTGATTAGAATTGAAATCTGAGGACACCATTGAACTCACAACGCCGACATTTAGTTAAGGAGACCTTCACCTCGACTGTAGTAGGTCAATGGTGGAAGTTGAATTTTCAGTTTTTTTGTGGGAGAGTTAAAATAATAATAATAAGATAAAACAAAAAAATTTTATTTTATTTATTTGAAACCCCTCATTTGAATTTTGGTGGTGGGGACCACCTGACCTTGAAACCTTTGTAAGTCTTGGAATCCCCCAATTGATGTGACAACATTAATTAGTCTAGTAATTAATTCTTAAACTTAATTAAGTTGGCTCCTCACATCTTGTGGTGGGGAATCATTGGTAAAGAGAGGATTTGGGGAAGGAGAGAACTTTAGAGAATTATTTGTGGAAGAACCTCCTCCAACGAAGAACGAACCCCGAATCAAGAATGAGGAATCGACGCTCAAGATTGGAGTTGCAGAAGCGACACACACCGATGTCTCATTCATCATCTTCATCTCCTTTCTCACGCCGTCTCCAATGGAAAAACGAGGTAGGGTTTTTTTATGATTGTTTTTCATTAATTTATGATTAATATCTCTTCTCGACCCACATGCTACCGGTATAATGCAGAGGGTGCGGGCCAAACGGACATAGCCCAATCCCTCCGCAACCACGTGGATTGATGTGTTCTTCACGGGCGGATCAACGAGTTGAGCGGAACCCGACCACATCGTTAGCGACCGATGCCAGTGGGGTACAAGAGACAGCCGACACATCGGCCGACTACAATGGTGGCAGTGATGCTACTGCACCACCGGAGGAGGCCATGACGGAGGAGGACGGCGGACGACACACCGGTCAGCTGTGTGGAACTAGGGCGGCGTGTATCCGTGCTGCCGGTAGTTGAGGATGCCACAACTTCTAAGACGTGGCGGCAAACATGGAGGGTGGCTGACACCCGACCGACCAAGATTCGAGCAGGAAACACACCTAGAGGGAGGCCATCACCCAACCGGCCACGTTTTACATGGGCGGTGCACTCAGAGGGTTGCAGACACCCGAACGGTCGCAGATTGAGCAGATAACGCACCTGAATGCGGCTGACACCCGACCCACTACGACGACAACAATGACGCACGCCGACACCACTGGAAAGAAGAGCCGACCAGATTTCTGTTCGTCGTGTCACACTGATTTGGACCGCTCCGGTGGGTCCCGAATGGCCGCAGGTAGCACCACATAGTGCCGCTGAGTTGGTCGAATCCGAATGGTCCATTGGACCGTTTGGAATTCCGCGGGGCGCCTCCCCCTGGGTAGCGGCTAGGGCAGGCCTCGCCACGGTGGACCGCACCCAGCTGAGCGGGCCGCACCCAGCGGGTCAGGACCGCCATGATCCAACTATTCCGGGTCAGACCCGGACTGGGTTAGGTCATCCTGAACTGAGTTGGGTCATCCCAAACTGGGTCGGGTCGGCCCAGGCCGGGTCAAACCGGACTCGGGCCCATATGGACTTAGATATGCTTTTTTGGCCATATCTTGAGAACCATGTGTCCGTTAGATGAACCGTTTATGGAACTAGATTCCTTGGATCAAGAAGGTCCCTTTGGTATACTCCACTTGAGTTTTGGATAAAGTTGGTGTACGACCAGTTTGGACCCAACCTGAATCCAACCAGGCCCCCGAAACGGAAACACTAATAACTTACAGACCGCCGTTTGTTGATTTAGGACCCCTATGACGTGGTAGTCATTTGAGAAAATTCTTCATGGGACTTCATGGTAGTGGAAGTATCGACCGATGGCATGAGGTGTGTATTCTCCTAGAATCAAGAGCGCTTAGTGCGAGAACCCTGTGGAAGGCTGTACTTGAAGAATCTACAGATCCTGTGTGGGTCATCTTCAGATCCCGTGTGAGTCAGCATCTTCAGATCCGATGTCGGTCATCTTCAGATCCTCTGTGGGTCATCTACGTTCATATGTGGGTCAACAGTAGAGCATCTTGACGAACTAAGATGATCTATAGATATATCTAATAATCTATACTTCCATACTTAAGTTATACGTGGTCTAAGTTGAGTCTTTAACTTTGTGGTACACTTCTGTGAGGTGATACCTTTGTGGTATTCTTCTGTGTTGGATACCTTTGTGGTACACTTTTGTGTGGCATTACCTTTTTGGTACTTACCTTCATGGTGTTTCCTGTGGGGTACTTTTATCTTCATGGTGTTAACTGTGTGGTACTTCTACCTTTGTGGTTTTACCTTTGTGGTATTCTTCCCTCATGTGTAAGATGACTATATATATTGATAACTTAGGTATATGTATGGGCATATAACTAAGTAGTGTTGATGTCTATTGCTTCGTGCTTTGAGATTGAGGTCTTACTATGTGGTTTATCCTTTGTGGATTCTGAGAGACCTTCAGGGGTCTTGCGGTCCCTACTGAGTATTTCTATACTCACCCCTGCACAGGCTATGCCAGCACCTTTCTGTGTCTTGTGTAGATGACATAAAACATTGATCGAGTCTAAGCGTGCCAAGACTGGAGGCTTCTTAGAAGTGGACCATTATACGAGACGTACCGTAGAGATGACCATTCGAGAGATATACCTACCCTTTAGGTAGGATCCTTGGCAGGTGTTCATAGGAGATATTTTCATTTTTACTTGTACTTTCCAGTTGGGCTTGTATTCTATCCCTTTACTTACTGTACTCACCCTATTTACTATATAGTTTACTTTGTGCTCGTATCTTGTTGTGTTCTTGGATTGTGTGATTTTACAGGTTAAAAAGGTAATTCCTTCCCAGTTTTAGGGATATGCCTTTTCGGTTCTAGTCTCCAGCCCACGGCCTATGGAAGGCGGGCTTGGGGTAGTCACAGAATGGGACCCAAGGGACGAGTCATGACAAATTGGTATCAGGGGATTAAATTCTATCGAAGAAATTGGACTCTGATCTTTCTATTCTTCAATAGTGTTAAGTGCGATGAGTGTGGTTTTCAGTTTGAGGAATCCAGTGTTGGTGTGGTGGCCGGCGTATCCATACACCAGGACCTTGACTTCTGATTTCCAACTCAGTGCATGAAAACACTGATTACAGGTGTGTTTTTTAAAAGTTTTCTTTTTTGATCTCTTTGAGTCAGCTCACCAGCTATGACTAATTGACCACGGCGCACCTATTTCTTTTCAGGATGCCTTTATCAAGAAATCCAACTAGGGTTTTAAGTAGAGTACATGATGACATACCATCGAGCAAAGAGGCTTCAGTGCAGGGCCCTATTTCAGTAGTTGTACCATTGTGTGGTGTACCAGTAGCACCACTACCCATTCGGAAACCAATGCCGCCAGCCCTAGCAGTAGAGGGTGCACACTGGTTGAGCCTATTTCATGAGTTTCAGCACCAGAGGCCACTGAGTTTCTAGGGAGAGATGGATCCATAGGCAGCTGAGGACTTGCTGGAGGCCGTGGTTAGAGTTTTTTGACCGGTAGGGACACCAGATGGTCTCATGGTGATCCTTGTCTCGAGTCTTATTCAGGAAGCAACAGGCAGATGGTGGAGCTTGATGCTCCAGGTTCACGATGAGGTCACTCTCATCTGGGACGACTTCGAGATCCTTTTTAGGGCAAAGTTTTTCCCAACAACCTTACACTCTGTGCCTATACAAGAGCTTCTCCACTTGTAGTAGGGTAACATGACTGTGGATTAGTATTTAGCGAGGTTCACCGACCTCTCATGCTACTCCACTGACATGGTGCGAGACCCTTTCCTTAGGGCCTAGACCTTCGAGAAAGGGCTCCGACAGGAGATTAGAGCTTCGATGATTTCTCTTAGCATCCTGAAGCAGGTGAGGGTGTTAGAGAGATCACTCTTAGTAGAGAGTTTCCTTGCTAAGAAGACACCAGCAGCGAGACCCACCACCAGACGCCGCGTAACAGATTCATTTTCAATTGGAAGCAGACAGATAATGCAGAGGTCCAAGAGGACTAGACCTATATGTGGACAACCGTAGAACACATTGTCAGTTGTGTGAGGCTCTCGAGATAGAGTAGGACAGGCAAAGAGCAGGCAGTGTCACTCATGCGGTAGGTAGGGTCTCAGGGCTCGTGACTGCCCGACCAACCATATAGATGACTAAAAGATGGTTGAAGGACTGCATTGGTGGAGGTAAATATTTGATCTAGGAGGTTCGAAGGTAGGAGAAGAATGTGGAAG
Source organism: Viscum album (assembly GCA_963277665.1). Lineage (NCBI taxonomy): Eukaryota > Viridiplantae > Streptophyta > Magnoliopsida > Santalales > Viscaceae > Viscum > Viscum album. The sequence continues at coordinate 64,488,479 of OY728127.1, read as the reverse complement.
AGGAGCTAGCCTTGCAACATGCAGTGGGCAGTGATACGAGGTACTACTACCACCCCCACTAGGTAGTCCACCCCGACCATAGGGAGCGGGTAGAAAGGGACGAGCTCAGCTCCAGGCGGCTGAGGCCCATGACCACGACGCTCTGGAGATGATTTGAGGTATGATATATGTCTAATATACCTTAGCTGCAGTACTTATAGACATAGGTTCAAGTCACTATTTTAATGACACGACCATCATTCGGAGCTCAGAGATTTTGGTGGAGCGGTTGGCTTAATCCTTACGGAAAGAGACTCCTACAGGAGAGGATTTGATGATTACACACTGGTGCCGGTAGTGTGAGCATACTCTATGTGGCGAGAGATTCATCTGGGATCTTCTAGTAGCGGCGTCGAGCCTTACAACGTCATCTTGGGTATGGATAAGTTATCTACAGTCCATGCTCAGATCGACTTTATTAGGCACAAGGTGTGATGTGTCTGTGAGGATGGGGCCAGGTTTTCTTTCACTTGCAAGATGGGAAACTTTGCAGAATAAGACATACTTACCTGGAAGAGGGTTAAACCGATCAAAAATCAGTTGTCTATCCATACCCTTTGAGCGGTTGATGTTGAGTGTCTGATCTATCCTGTAGTGGTGGACCAATACGCAGATTTTTTCTCTGATGATGTTTTGGGTCTACCTCCTCATAGAGACGTGGAATTTTACATCGAATTGTACCCTAGGAAGACACCAATATCTACTCCAGCATATCAGATAGCTCCCACAAAGCTTCGTGATCTGCGATTACAACTGGAGAACTTGCAGAGCAAGGGGTTCATTAGGCCCAATGTTTCTCCTTGCGCAGCCATGATTTTGTTCACCAAAAAGGCAGATTGGAGTTTGAGACACTGTGTGGACTATCGGTTCCTGAACTAGGTGACCGTGAAGAACAAGTATCCACTACCGAGACATGGATTTGATCAGTTGAAGGGATCACAATGGTGCTCAAAGATAGACCTTAGATCAGGCTATCACCAACTCAGGATACGAGACAACGATTTGCAGAAGATGACCTTCAGATGTCGGTATGGCCACTATGAGTTCTTGGTTATCTCATTCAGTGTGACCAACACCCCAACCATGTTCATGAGACTCATGAAAAGGATCTTCCAACTGTACCTCAATCACTTTGTGGTAGTATTCATCGACGACATCCTGATATACTTAGCTATATAGGAGGAGCATGCCTATCATCTATAGATAGTTCTGGACACACTTCAAGAACACTAGATTTATGGTAATATCTCAAAGTGCCAATTCTAGATCTAAGAGGTCCACATTATAGGACACATCATCTCATAGGATGGATTTCCAATGGATCCATCGAATATTGTGGCTGTGCTACCTGGGGAGCCACCTAGGAGTGTGATAGAGGTTAGAAGATTCTTGGGTTTGGATGGTTACTACCAGAGGTTTGTGATTGAATTTTCCAGATTTGCGACACACTTATCCGCATTGATGAAGAAGGGGAAACCATTCTTGTGGTCGGAGAAATTCCAGGGGAGTTTCCATGAGGTGAGTCATAGACTGATGAGTTCACCCATCTTGAGGTCACCAGAGGAGGGTGCTGGTTACGTAGTCTGCTGAAACACATCAGGGACCGGGCTTGGATGTGTCCTGATGCAGAAGCGAGAAATGATCATGTATGGTTCTCACCAACTTATGCATAATGAGAAAAACTACAATATCCATGACTTGGAGTTAGCAGTAGTGGTATTCACCTTGAAGATATGGCGACATTACTTGATGGGAAAACGTTTTACAGTCCACTTTGATCACAAGAGTCTCATGTATATCTTCTCTCTGAAGGACCTAAACCTGAGACAACGGAGTTGGCTTGAGTTCCTTCAGGACTATGACTTCGAGATATTCTATACTCCTGGTAAGGGGAAAACAGTAGCAGATTCACTCAGTAGAATATCTGGTATAGAATTTCCAAGTGAGGCGACAGATCATCTAGCTACTTTGATAATATCCTACATAGAACAAGACAGAGCATCTTATCTTCACTCTCTGATAGTAACTCCCCCACTCCTTCAACGAGTCTGGGAAGCACATATTGGGGAAACTGACTGTGAGGATCTACATACTTAGATATCCATAGTACAGGCACCTGATGGATTATCTAAATGTAGGGAGCACATCATCCTCTTTAGAGGTCGTACTATGGTACTAGTGGCACTTAGGGAGGAAGCCTTGAGGGAGTTACATACATCCCCTCTAGAGGTACATCCAGGAGTGGAAAAGATGTTCCAGGACCTTTGGCGCTAGCACTGGTGGCCAAGAATAAAGAAAGCAGTGCCAGAGTTTGCCTCACGGTGCCTCACTTGTCTGCAAGTGAAGGTAGAGCATCAGGTTCCAGTGGGCTTAATTCAGCCTCTTTAGTTTCCATACTGGAAGTGGGGTGGAATTTACATGTACTTTGTGACAGGACTTCCAAGCATGTCAAAGGGACATGATTCCATCTGGGTGATCATTGAAATACTCACCATGTAGGCCCACTTCCTACCTAATAGAGAGCAGGGTTCAGTAGATGGATTAGGACGTCTCTACGTGCAGGTGATTGTATGGATTCCTGGAGTGACTTCGACTATTGTCTCTGATCATGATACATGATTTCATTTCTGGCTATGGAAGGAGTTGCGGGAGGTATTTGAGAATCAGCTTCAATTGAGCACCGCCTTTCATCCTCAGATGGATGGTTAGATAGAGTGTACCATTTAGATCCTTGAGGACATTCTACGTGCTTACATCTAGGATTTCGACCGCAGCTGGTAGGATTACTTTCCCTTGGTGGAGTTTTCATACAAAAATATTAATCACTCCACTATCGGTATGGAACATTTTGAGGCATTGTATGGTCGATCTTACAGATCACCTCTGTGCTGGATTGACCCAGGGGAGTCAACAATCATGGGAACAGAGATGGTATGGAAAACAATGGAGAAGGTGTAGATCCTCCAGGAGTGGATAAAGATTGCACAGAGCAGGCAGAAGTCTTATGATGATAGGATACGACGACCTCTCGAGTTCGAGGATGGTGATCATGTCTTCCTACGAGTCTCATCTCAATAAGGTTTGCAGAGATTTGGTCAGGGCAACAAGTTATCTCTAAGGTTCATTGGACCCTTTCAGGTCCTCAACAGAGTTGGCGAGGTGGAATACCACTTTTCTCTTCTCCCTCAGTTGCACCGGGTGCATGGAGCTTTCCATATATCCCAGCTGAGGAGATACGTAAACAGTCCCTTGAACATTATTGATTTGGGTGATCTAGACATCGATGATGGGATGACGTTTTCAGAGGTTCCAATGGAGATTGGGGATTGACCGGAGCGGGTCCTTCGTGGACGGTCGATACCTCTAGTGCACGTTCGTTGGTAGCCTGAGAACCTCCATGAGAGCACATGGGAGCGGGAGGATCAGATTAATGCTCAGTACCCCCACTTATTTTCCTAGTTTGTGTTATGGCTTTTAGGGACGCAAAGGTCTGAGGTGGGGAGAATGTAAAAACCCGATTTTTTCCATGTAATTTTTTTAATTATAATGAATTATTACGAGTCTGCAAAAATTAACAGTGCATGATTCTGAGGCCCGATGTGCCTGGAATGAATTGCTGAATTTTTTTTCTGGTACGTTCTTTAAATGCGTGAGCGGCGTTTTCTAACTTTTGAACCGGTGCTCGAAATTGAAATCCAAGGACACCGTTGAACTCAAAACACTGAAATTTTCTTAAGAAGATCTTCACCTCGACCGTAGTGGGTCGAGGGTGGATGTTCTATATTCTGTTTTTCAAGGGAGATTTAAAAATAACAATAATAAAATAAAATAAACAAATTATATTTTATTTATCGGAAACCTCTCATTTGAATTTGGTGGTGGGGACCACCCGACCTTGAAACCTTTGTAACTCTTGGAATCCCCCAATTTATTTTCCAACATTAATTGGTCAAGTAATTAATTCTTAAACTTAATTAAGTTGGCTCCTCACCTCTTGTGTTAGGGAATCATTGGAAAAGAGAGGATTTGGGGAAGGAGAGATCTTGGTAGAACTCTTGGTGGAAGAACCTCCTTCAACAAAGAACAAACCCCAGATCAAGAATGAGGATCCGATGCTCGATCTCGGAGTTTTGGAAGCAACGAGCACCAAAATCTCCTTCATCATCTTCATCTTATTCCTCATGCCATCTCTAATGAAAAAATGAAGTAGGGTTTGTTTATGATTGTTCTTCTTTAATTTACGTTGAATCTCTCTTCTCGAGCCGCATGATATCTGTCTAAAATAGAGGGTGCAGGAGAAAAGAACACGGCCTGATCCCTCTACAAGCTCGTGAATTGATGAGTTCTTCATGGGTGGATCGACGAGTTGAGAAGAACTCGACCACATTTTCGGCGACCGACGCCGGTGGGGTATAGGCGGAGGTCAACACACCGACCGACTGTAATGGTGGTGGCAGTGCAACCGCACTGATAGAGGAGGCCGTGATGGAGGTGGCCGCGGTGGAGGAGGATGGCGGCCGACACACTGGCCAACCGCATGGAACCTGGGCGACACGTGTCCGCACCACCAGTAGTGGAGGAGGCTCCGGCTGCTGAGCTGCGGTGGCACACCCGGAGGGCGGCCGACACCCGACCAACCATGGTTCGAGCAGGCGGCGCACCCGGAGGGTATTCGGAACACGACCGACCACGGATCGCACTAGCAGTGCACCTAGAAGGCGGCTGACACCTGACCGGCCACGTCACGCTGAGTAGGACCGCTCTAGCAGGTCCCGCATACCAGCAGGGGGCGCCACATGGTGCCACCGGGTTGGTCGAAGCCAAACGGTCCATTAGACCTTTCATAATTTTTGGGTGCGCCACCCCCCATGTAGCGGCTAGGGCGGCCCCCACCACGACGGACCACTCCTTGCCGAGCGGGCCGCGCCCAGTGGGCTGAGCCTGCCATGGTCCAACTTATCTGGGTTGGACCCGGACTGGGTCGGGGCTAGTCGGACTGGACCCGGGACCATCTGGACTCACATACACCTTTTTGGCCATATCTTGAGAATCGAGCGTCTGTTTGAAGAACCATTTCTGACACTGGATTCCTTCGATCGAGAAGGTCCTTTTTGGTATACTCCACTTGAGTTTTGGATAAAGTCGGAGTATGGTCGGGTTGGATCGAACCCGAATCCAACCGGGCCCTCCGAACAGAAACACTAATAACTTACAGACCAACCATCCGATTGACGTGCCGTCTGTTGCATTGGGACCCTTATGCTGTGGCGGTAGTTTGAGATACTTCTTAATAGGACTTTGTGGAAGTTGAAGTATTGATTGATGGATTGAGGAACATATTCTCCCAGAATCAAGCGCTCTTAGTGTAGGAACCCTGCGGCTGGCTGTACTTGAAGAAACTACAAATCCTGTGTGGTTCATATTCAGATCCTTTTTCGGTCATCTTCAGATCCTGTGTGGGTCATATTAGGATCCAATGTGGGTCCGCATCTTTAGATCCTTTGTGGTTCATTTTCAGATCCTGTGTGGGTCATCTACGATCCTGTGTGGGTCAATAATAGAGCTTCTCAACGAATTAAGATGATCTTTCAATACAACTAATCATCTATACTTCTGTACTTAAGTTATACCTAGTGTGAGCTGAGTCTTTACCTTTGTAGTGCACTTCTGTGTGGAAATACTATAACACCCTGAGATTTTATGAGAATTATTCTTTTTAATTTCTTTGATGTCTTTTGTTTTATGCTTCACTAATATTATCTTGTGCTATATGCAACACCGTATTAGCTTGTAATATACGCAACACTATTCTTAGCTTGTGATGCACACAATTTCAAGTTCTTTCGAATAAAATTAATTTTTCACAACACCAAGTATTGATTTTGATCATTGTATAATTTAAATATATTTTGATTATGTTATACGCAACACCAAATGGAGCTTCCACTACACGCAACCCTGACTTGGCTTGCATTACACGCAATCATGACCTTCCTCAAAAGCGTGTGTAGTACGCAATACCAGGTTTCGCTAAACAATGATATATTGTTACAATATTATTATGAACTAGCTGTTATGAATAGTATTTAATATGTTTTTAATTTTATAACATTATTATTCATCTTACAGATTTTCTAAGAGATGGTATGAGAACAAAATAAATGTTTCGGGTAAAATAAATATTTTTCAAAAAATGCAGTTTTGCCGCCTTTTGGTGCTGCACCCACTTAAAATCTAATTTTTGACATGTTTATAAGGTCAATTTGACAAAATAAAATTTTTCTTTGGAATCAGGATATAAAAATTTACGTTGGATAAAATTTTCATATTATTCTGATAACTTTCATATTTTAATGAATAGTAAAAACACGCTATATTTTAATTAAAAACTCTTTTCATCGTAATAATTTATATGGTTAAGTTATAAGATTTAATGGTTTTAAAGTATAAATAGAATTTATTTTTACCATTCAATACAATGTATGTCATTAGCATTGATTTTAAATTGAATTCATAGGTAAAATCATTTCAATCATTTTCAATGTTTTAAGTTTTAAAACTCGTTTTCTTAACAACGAGATTAATTTTAAAATAATTTCGGCAACTTCTGTGATTTGAATTTGAAAAAATGGATTCCATATTTGGAATCAGTAGTTTCAAATTATGTTAATATGATACTTTTTATTTTTGGGCACTATAAATAGTAACTACAGTAAATTTTATTCACCATAGTTAAAGGTAAATCGGTTAATTAAGGCTAAATATAATATTATAAAATTACACTAATAGTTGTCTTAATATAATTGGATGATTATATTTCTTCCTAAGTCATATTTGGGTTGAAATGGAATCCATTGGAACCCAATTGGATGTGATTAAGACCTTTAATTTATTTTATTTGAAAGAAAGTGAAATATGTCTCACTCAAATTTTAATAATTAAAGTATTTTTAATATAAGGTTATACAGAATATAAGTTTGATTATAATTACTCATTTGAGAGATAAAATGTTTTTCTTTGTTATGGTAATTTATTTGTAATTTTCAAGTGATATTTAATTACCTTAATAGCCTATACATTAATGATGCATCAATTATTTACTTAGTGAAAAATCAATAATATAGATTTTATTAAAGAAATAATACCCATAAAAGGCCCAAAAAACTTGAAAAAAAACCTATTTTACGAGTATATATATACCATAATCATACAAGGGTATACTATGGGACCATTTGGGGCCATATAAAATAGATTATTACATTTATATTATTTTATTTTTAATAATGTCAAAGTTTTCACCCTCATATCTTAATAAATATAACAATTTAAATGTTATGATTTTAAGATGATAAATTATAGTAAAAGTATTATTATCAAATATAATAGATTTATATTCATCATAGTATTTTATTTTTAATTTTTATTTAACAAATAAGTATATTAAATAATTATACAAAAATGTTATCGTAATTATTTTATTAAGAGAAATATCAAATAAATGGTTTTAAAAATATTATAATAAATATTATATGAACTATTTAATGTGCCCCAATAATTTTATAGATTAATATAACATGTTATGAATCTATTAAATAGTTTTTATTGAATATATATTCTCTTTCTATTTTATTTAAATTCAAATAAATGAATAGTGTCAAAATTAACACTTTTCTTATTTTATAAAAATAACATATTATTAAATTGTTTAAAAATCACAGAAATATTTAAAAATTATAAATTGAAATTTATATGGTTTAAAATTTTATAAAGTATCCAATTATTTATAATTTAGAACACAAAAGTAATTATTTATAATAATTTAAAATTCAGAATATTATTACCACAAATAAAATTAAATAGATTAAATAAGGATAAATCCTGTTGATAAGGTTTAAAATAAATTTTCAACATGTCTAAATTTGATTTTTTGATAATATTACAACCCTATATCATCTCATATTCGAATGTGAGTCATTTTGGATGTTTTTAAGTGGGGTTTGAATTTATTATAAATTAATATTTCTTATGTTTCCAAAGGTGCCCCTCTCCTCCCTTATAAAAGGGCACCTCCTCCCTCTCCTCCTCACACCACTTTGAGCCTTAAATATCGTCCAAACCCAGACCATTTCTCTTCTCCACTTACCTAGAAACATACTAGATGTCCTGGTCTTCTTCCAAGACCAACTTTAGTTCCCTAAGAGGAGGTTTAGAAGAGGCGCGTTGAAGAAGATGTAATATCCTTTATCGATTCTTTCGTGTTCATTTCTTCTTCTACTTCCTCTTCTTTTGTTGTTTCATAATAAAGTAATAACATCAGTATCACTCATATACTGATATGTTATTATAAATATGAACCAAACCTATTTCACCTTCTATCCATCCTACGGAAAAAGAAATCACCGCGTGTGCGTACGTACGGAATACCGTCTCCACGCCCTGGTGTAATCTGTTTTCCACCAACACTTTACTTCGATGTGTATAATGGTGTAAAGAATAACTATATATGGTTATTATAACATGATACTAATTCTGAGATATTATATCATCCACTCTAATTCCATTCAATAATTATGGGAACGATATCATCGCTCGTGAGTACGTACGGATTACCATCTCCACGACGCGATGAGATTCATCCTCCAAGTTAACCATTCAAGAATGATTATAAAATATATATATTAAATAATAATGAAATATATGAAATATTAATGACACTATATTTATGTATTTGTTATTTACTTACTTCTATTCAATTTAATATGGAAACAAAAACATCGTTCATGCGTACGTACGACCTACCTTCTCCATGAACGGTGTATTTCATTCCATTTATCGATCTATCATATATATTTATATGATGAATATATATTATATATAAATAATTTTTTACATTCTGGAAGTAATTAAATCAGGATATAAATAATAATATCAAGAACAACAAGTCGAAACACGTACGATAAATGAAACGATTTTACAGAAAATGCTGCTTTTACATTGAATTGAAAAAAGAACGGGTAATATAAAGTCATTAGTGAATAATATATGATATGATTTATATTATTATGGTTCTGTTACAAGTTAATAATATGTTTAAACCCACTATACAGGATTTTCGGACATGTACATAAGAAATTGGACCTAAGGTAAGGGATAATTTTGGAATCTCATTTTTATCTGAGATTGCTTATACGTAAGTATTTACTGGGGTTATATATTTCATCCATGTCCATAAGATGTTTTTCATAAAGTGTTTAATATTATTACATGAATTTTTAAAGTCATTTTTACCCCTCTTTGACTTTTAATTTGTGTTATGGAAGGAATCTCTCTTTTGTTTACCATACGTGGTACTTTTTTAACTTTTCTGTTAAAAGTACGAGGAGAATGTTATTTTAACTTATACGACATGAAAAAATATTTACGGTTTCATAACGCCTTTTCATCATGAAGCTTAATCTACAAGATTTCATGGTTATTTTCAATAAAATATTTTTCTTTTAAAATTACGTGGCATTTTGTGAAAAGAAAATGATTTTGAAGAAGAAATGATATTTTCCTCAAGAATTCATTTCAAGTGTTTTATAAAAACTATTTTCCATATAAGATGACATTATTTAGCATGTTTATGTTTCAAGTATAATATCTCTATTTAAATGGTTTTCTTTTTAATATGATTAAATGATATCCATTTGTTTTATATGGATTTTGTCACGATGGGATGATGTTTATGAAACCCATTTTATTCTTTGGGTTATGATGAATAATTTATGATTATTATGTTGCACATGTACGAAATATTTCAATATGAGATGGGTGGGACCTATATCTACCTCCAATTCATTGGGTAAAGATTTATATCTCATGAGATAGACTTGGCTAGAATGGAAAGTAAAATTCGGTTCAGTAATACAGGGCTGGAACGACAAGTAAACCTGGTTCAGTAATGGACTTTGTCCACTATGATGGTCTTGGAAGCAATGACTAGGATAATATGGAAATAATATCATGTGATTAATGGTTTCCACAATTAAATGTTTTATTCCCATTCTATTTTATCATGGTTAATGTTCCTTTACGATCTATGCGTTATGCACTGCCAAGATTTATGTCATTCCTCATGATTTTGATGTTTTATGTTCATGTTATTATGTTCAAATGTTTTGGTATTGTTTTATGTTATCCATTTTTACCCTTATTGAGAATTTGAGCTCACACTTTTTATGTTTTCTTTTCCCAAGGATATAAAGAATGGTTTTAGTTAAGAAAATCAAACTGGAAGATCTTTATAGGAGATGTTGAAGATCTTTCACCATGATTGGAAGATTATGTTCTGAGTTTCCAAATACACTAAACTAATACGGTATTTGGGCGTCTGTTTTTGTCATGTATTAAGTATTCAGAAAAAGTAATTTAATGTCTATGAACATAAAGATTTGGGTCTCTAAAGTTGGTATCAGATCAAAGGTTTAGTTAATCTTTGGAAACTAGGATGCAAAAACTTTAGTGAGATCCCTAGAGATATTTCTAAGGTATGTCTTGGGATGTCCCTAAGGTTAAGTATAAGTATAGGTTATAGTCATAGAATTATGGTAAAGATCATAGAATTAAAACTAAGATGTTATATATTGAAAGTACACCCCTTTATTATGTTGTTTTCCTAGCATGAGTTTTCCTCTCACACTATTCTTTTTTGGGTTTTAGAAAAATGGATAGAAACATGAATATTCATGATAATGGAGAATATGATGGACCGTGGAATGATGTTCTTCCTAATCAACCGAATGAAATTGGATATGGAAGTCCACATATAATTATTATGCCTAATCAACAATCTCATAATATGATCAATAATATCAACTTTGGTAAGTTTCCTGACTTGCCTAATAAGAGAAAGATGGAGTTTAATGATGATCATTGAGGAAAGAAATTTCAATTTCCATCATGTAAATCATGTGGGAAGAGGCAACAAGGATAATGATTCAAAGAAACTAGAAGATGCTTTGGGTGTGTAAAATAAGGATAAAAATCCAGTAATTTCAAAGGAAAAGGTTCAGTTAACACAATGGACAAGGATAATGGTATTGCTAACACATCAACCAAGGTTAAATTTTTTAAATGTGGAATGTATGGGAATTATGCAAACCAATGCCCAAAGAGAAAATCTCATGAAGAGAATCAGCAAGGTTGTATGGGTAGTATTTATATTGATAATGATGAAGAGACAACTAATGATATATGAGATGAAATAAGTGTTGAGGAATAAAATGAATAAGCTCAGTCAATCGTTTAAGAATCTAGTGGAATGATTTCATTTTTATCAAGAATAATGTTTGGTACTTTGGAATAATGAAAAATCGAAGGATTGTTACACTATTATTTTTCCTTGAGTATTTTAAAGTATATGTTGAATGGTACCGATAACCATGAAAAGTGATTGAAATATTTTTGGAAAGCACCTAATATGTTCATAAATAAGGGATAAGGAGATAATTAAATGTTTAATGATCTCATGATTGATATAAGGACAAAGTGATATCATGGTTTGAGTATATAGAATTTTTGGGATTTTGGTATGTGGAAAGCGTTACCTTTTGATAGAATTCATTTTTTCACTAAGGTTCTTTGGTAATTTATGTTTTAAAAGAATACATGATTAATGTATTCACATGTTTTTAATGCGATCAACAAGATATATCTTTTGATATATGGGTGATAAATGATGGTATTCAAGTGGTTGTTATGTGACCTTTCCTGTAATCGTTTTCTTTATACTATGAGATTGGAAAGATATATTTTGGATAAGTCTTGGAATGGATTATGTCCGACATCATATAGTATTGTTTAAGGATAGAACATTTTTTTGATATTATTTCTGTAATGTTATAATAGTGTAGTTTAAAAAAAAGGAAAACCCACAGGATGAACGACAACCCGTCGCGTCGGACAAGGTTGCGGGAATCAAACCCACAACTAAAGTGCGATAGGACTTTATCACTTACCACTGGCCTACAGGAAGTCCCTGGTTAGTATAAATTAGATTTATTCTATTAAGTGGTATGAAAGTTGAAGTATAAGTCCATTTTTGGAATCATATATGGTTAATTTCACCATAGATGGACTTATGTATATTTAATAACTTTTTCTAACCTTTTGTTTGAGATAGATGGAATGACCTATCATTCTATCACATGATTTGCGAACATTTCAAGAAGGAAAAATTCAACTTCATTTCCTTAAATAAGAGATGAAGTGGAAATTGTTCATGGAATGACCAACAATTATATTACACTGAAATCAAGTAAGTATTTCTCCTTATGCAAAAATTCTTCAACATTAGGGAAATGATCTTGGAAACCAAAAATGCTGTCCCAGTGCCCTCATATATGATGAATCAGATGGTACCTTAGATCATCACAAATTTATGGCTTTGTGATTGTTGGTTTTTTCATAGCCATGTTCTCTACCACTCTTCATCCAAACATGATGGTTAGATTTCTATTCTATATCCATATTTTCACCTATATTCTCCTATGTGGAAACCCAGTGATGATTTAATTTGGGTATCCATTATGTTTTTAACGTTCCTTTTTAAAATTACGATTTATTATTCCTTTTTACGATGTGAGTTTCTATGAAATAATCTTTTAAGTAGAAAACCATTTATAACCCTGAAGAATTTCGAGGGTGAAATTCATTTTAAGGGGGGTAGATTGTAACACCACAAGATTTTATGAGAATTATTATTGTTTAATTTCTTTAATTTATTTTGTTGTACACTTCACCAAGATTATCTTGCACTATGCGCAACACCGTATTAGCTTGTATTATACGCAACACTATTCTTGTCTTGTAATGAACACAATTTCAAGTTCTTTTGAATAAAATTCATTTTACACAACAACAAGTATAGATTTTGATCAATGTATAATTGAAATATATTTTGATTATGTTATACGCAACACCAAAGGGATCTTTCACTACATGCATCCCTGACTTGACTTTCATTACACGCAATCACGACCTTCCTCGATAGCGTGTGTAGTACGCAATACCGGGTTTCTCTAAACAATGATATATTGTTATAATATTATTATTGACTAGACGTTATGAATAGAATTAACTACATTTTAAATTTTATAACATTATTATTCATCTTACAAATTTTAAAGAACATTGTATGAGAACAAAATAATTGTTTTTGGGAAAAATAAGTATTTTTCAAAAAATGCAGTTTTACCACCTTTTGATGGCGCACCAACTTTAAATATGGTTTTTTACATGTTTATAAGTTCAATTATACAAAATAAAATTCTTCTTTGGAATCATGATATAAAAATTTAATTTGGATAAAATTTTCATATTATTCTGATAACTTTCATATTTTAATGAATAGTAAAAACACGCTATATTTTAATTAAAAACAAATTTTTTCATCGTAATAATTAATATGGTTAAATTATAATATTTAATTGTTTTAAAGTATAAATAGAATATATTTTTGCCATTTAATATAATTTATGTTATTATTATTGATTTTACATTGAATTCATAGGTAAAATCATTTCAATCTTTTGCAATGTTTTAACTTTTAAAACTCGTTTTCTTAACAACGAGATTAATTTTAAATTAATTTATACAACTTCTGTGATTTGAATTTGAAAAAATGGATTCCATATTTTGGATCAGTAGGTAAAAATTATGTTAATATGCTACTTTTTATTTTTGGGCACTATAAATAGTAACTACGGTAAATTTTATTTACCGTAGTTAAAGATAAATCTGGTAATTAAGGGTAAATATAATATTATAAAATTACCCTAACACTTGTCTTAATATAATTGGATTATTATATTTAATCCTAAGGAATATTTGGGTCGAAGTTAAATCCATTGAAACCCACTTGGATGTGATTAAGACTTTTAATTTATTTTATTTTAAAGAAAGTGAAATATGTCTCACTCAAACTTTAAAGATTAAAGTATTTTTAATATAAGGTTATACAGAATATAAATTCAATTATAAATACTAATTTGAAATATAAAATGTTTTTATTTGTTATGGTAATTTATTTGTAATTTTTAAGTAATATTTATTTACCTTAATATCTTATACATTAATGATACAGAAATTATTTACTTAGTGAAAAATAAATAATATAGTTTTTATTAAAGTAATAATACCCATAAAAAGGCCCAAAAACTTTACCAAAACCTCTTGGTAGAGTATATCTATACCATAATCATCCAAGGGTAGACTTTGGGACCATTTGGATCCGTATAAAAGAGATTATGACATTTATATTATATTATTTTTAATAATGTCAAAGTTGTCACCTTCATAACTTAATAAATATAACAATTTGAATGTTCTGATTTTAAGATGATAAATTGGAGTAAAAGTATTATTATTAAATTTAATATATTTATCTTCATCATAGGAATTTATTTTTAATTTTTATGCAATGGATAATATATTAAATAATTATACAAAAATGTTATAGTAATTATTTTATTAAGATAAATATCAAAAAATGGGTTTAAAAATATTAAAATATATGTTATATGAACTTTTTAATGTGCCCTACTAATTTTATAGAAGAATATGAAATGTTAGGAATCTATTAAATATTTTTTTATCGAATATATATTCTCTGTTGAGTTTATTTAAATTCAAATAAATGAATATTTTCAATATTAACACTATTGTTATTTTATAAAAATAACTTATTATTAAATTGTTTAAAAATCACAAAAATATTTAAAAATTATAAATTGAAATTTATATGGTCTAAAATTTTATAAATTACCTAATTATGGATAATTCAAAACACATAAGTCATTATTTATAACAATTTAAAATTTAGAATATTATTACCCCAAATAAAATTAAATAGATTAAATAAGGATAAATCAGGTTGATAAGGTTTAAAATAAATTTCCAACATGTATAAATTTTATTTGTTGATGGTATTACAACAATATATCATCTCATCTTCTAATTAGAGTCATTTTGGATGTTTTTAAGTGGGGTTTGAATTTATTATAAATTAATAATCTTTTGTTTCCAAAGGTGACCCTCTCCCCCTTATAAAAGGGAACCTCCTCCCTCTCCTCCTCACACCACTTTGAGCCTCCAATATCGGCCAAACCCTACCCATTTATCTTCTCCAATTCCCTATAAACATACTAGAGGTCCTGGTCTTCTTGAAAGACCAAATTTAGTTCCCTAAGAGTAGGTTTAGAAGAGGCGTGTCGAAGAAGAGGTAATATCCTTTACCGATTCTTTCAAGTTCATTTCTTCTTATACTTCATCTTTTGTTGTTGTTTCATAACCATTTAATAACATAAGTATCACTCATATACTGATATGTTATTATAAATATGAACCAACCCTATTTCACCTTCTATCCATCCTACGAAAAACGAAATCACCACTTGTGCGTACGTACGAAATATCGTCTCCACGCCGTGGTGTAATCTGTTTTTCCACCACCACCTTACTTGGATGGGTATAATGGTGTAAATTATAACTATATATGGTTATTATAACATGATAATAATTCTGAGATATTATATCATCCACTCTAATTCCATTCAATAATTATGGGAACGATATCATCGCTCGTGCATACGTACGGATTACCATCTCCACGACGCGATGCGATTCATTATACAAGTTAACCATTGAAGAATTATTATAATATATATATATATATATATATATTAACTAATCATGAAATATATGAAATATTAATGATACTGGATTTATATATATGTTATTTACTTACTTCCATTCAATTTAATAAGGAAACGAAAACAACATTCATGCGTACGTACGACCTGCCGTCTCCATGAACATTGTATTTCATTACATAAATCGATAGATCACATATTTTTATATGATGAATATATATTATATATAAATCAGTTTTTACATTCTGGAATTAAGTAAATCAGTAAATATCAATAACAACAAGTCGAAACACGTACGATAAATGAAACGATTTTTCCCAAAATGCTGCTTTAACATGGAATTAACAAAAGAACGGGTATTATAAAGTCATAAGTGAATCATATATGATATCATAAATATTATTATGGTTCTGTTAAAAGTTAATAATATGTTTAAACACACAATATTGGATTTTCGGACACGTATGAAATAAATTGGATCTAAGGTAAGGGATAATTGTGAAATCCCATTTTTATCTGAAATTGCTTATCTGTAAGTATTTACTGGGGTTATATTTTTCATCCATGTCCATAAAGTTTTTTCATAAAGTGTTTAATATTCTTACAATCATGCTTAAAGTCATGTTTACCCCTATTTGACTTTTACTATGTGTTATGGAAGGAATCTTTCTTTTGTTTACCATACATGGTACGTTTTGACTTTTTTGTTAAAAGTACGAGGAGAATGTTATTTTAACTTATATGGAATGAACAAATTTTTACGGTTTCATAACTCCTTTTCATCATGAAGATTACTCTACAAGATTTCATGGTTATTTTCAATAAAATCCTTTTCTTTTAAAATTGTGTGGAGTTTTGTGAAAAGATAATGATTTTGAAGAAGAAAGGATATTTTCCTCAAGAATTCATTTCAAGTGTTTTATCAAAACTATTTTCCATATAAGATGACATTATTTAGCATGTTTATGTTTCAAATATAATTTATCTATTATTTACATGGTTTTCTTAATATGATGAAATGATATCCATTTGTTTTATATGGATTATGTCATGATGGGATGATGTTTATGAAACCCATTTTATTCATTGGGTTATGATGAATGATTTATGACTATTTTGTGGCACAAGTAAGAATGATTTCAATATGAGATGGGTGGGACCTATATCTCCCTCCAATTAATTGGTTAATGATTTATATCTCATGTGATAGACATGAATGGAATGACAAGTAAAATCCGGTTCAGTAATACAGGGCTGGAACAACAAGTAAACCCAGTTCAGTAATGGACTTTGTCCACTATGATGGTCTTGGCAGAAATGCCTTGGATACTATGGAAATCATATCTTGTGCTTAATGGTTACCAAAATTACATGTTTTATTCCCATGCTATTTTATCATGGTTAATGTTCCTTTATGATCTATACCTTATTCACTACCAAGATTTATGTCATTACCCTTGATTTTGATGTTTTATGTTCAAGTTATTACATTCAAATGTTTAGGTATTGTTTTATGTTTTCCATTTTTACCCTTACTGAGCATTTGAGATCACACTTTTTATGTTTTCTTTTCCCTAGGATATGAAGAAAGGTTTTAGGTAAGAAACTCAAAGTGGAAGATCTTTATGGGAGATGTTGAAGATCTTTCACCATGATTAGAAGATTATGTTCTGAGTTTCCAAAGACACTAAAATAATACGGTCTTTGGGCATATGTTTTTATCATGTATTAATTATTCCGCAAAAGTAATGTAATGTCTATGTACGTCATGCTTTGGGTATCTAAAAGTACCTTCATGGTATTCTTCTATGCATTTTATCTTTGTGGTACACTTCTATGTGGCATTACCTTTGTGGCACTTACCTTAGTGGTGTTACCTGTGTAGTACTTTTATTTTCGTGGTGTTAAATGTGTGGTACTTCTACCTTTGTGGGGTTAACATTGTGGTATTCTTACCTCATATGTGAGATGAGAATATAAATTGATAACTTAGGTATTTTTATGGGTATATAACTAAGTAGTGTTGATTTCTATTACTTCGAGCTTTGAGATTGAGGTCTTACTTTGTGGTTTATCCTTTGTGGATTCTGAGAGACCTTCAGGGGTCTCAGGGTCCCTACTGAGTATTGTTATACTCACCACTTCACAGGCTATTCCCACACCTTGCTATGACTTGTGTAGACAACAGACAACATTGATCTAGGCTGATGGTTCCAGGACTGGAGGCAGCTCAGAAGTGGACCATTAGATGAGACATACCACATAAACAACCGTTCGAGAGCTCTACGTACCCTTCAGGTAGGATTCTTGGTGGGTGTTCATAGGAGATGTTTTTAGTTTTACTGGTACTTTCCAGTTGGGCTAGTATTCTGGCCCTTTACTTACTATACTCACCCTATTTACTATATATTTTACACAGTGCTTGTATCTTAGAGTGTGCTTGGATTGTGTGAGTTTGCAGGTTAAAACGGAAATGCCTTCCCAGTTTTAGGGATATGCCTTTTCGGTGCTAGTTTCCATCCCATGGCCTATAGAAGGCGGGCTTTGGGTAGTCACGGCACGGGCCCCAGGTGACGGGTCATGAGAATAATCCTCATAAAACACAATTTTTCTCTTACTTGGTACATCTAGAAACTCACTTATGTCTATGTTGTTAATCATATAACAAGACAACAAGTTAGGGATACTAATATGACTTTGTATTCCATCTACCATCTAGTTTGGTTGATAAAAAATAAAATAATGTCATATTCTATCACATTCAGAATTAATTTGATTCATCTGGGTTGCATCCAATAACTAAAGCCAAAAGTGTGGTGTGGTATTGAATAATGAGTAATAATCAAATAAACAAAAATAATTATTAGGATATTCAAACCATGAATTTTAATTTTCATCATAAAACACCATATGTTTAACCCTAGTTTTACATGGTCAGTATCATTCCAAATCATTCATAGTGGTTCATAATGAAAATTTGAGTGAGCCAAAGTGTAGCCCGTGGGAGTGCGAAACTCGGTTCATAGTAAGTCCTCATTCACCATGTAGTAGAATTTTGATTGAGTTATAAAAATACAAATATTTCCTTATTATGACCCCTAAATGAACCCTTTCAAAAACCAATTCCACAATTAGTTGCAGTACATGTATTTATTTCTAGTAAAACCACATATTATTTATCTTACAAATACATTAGGATGTTATATTATAAGTAATCTTATACTAATGGTTCTTAAAAAAATTTCCGAGTCCAAGTTTTTATAGGATACTGAACCTTGTTCTGATAAAACTATAGAAACAAAAAAAAATTAGATATAAATAGTACATCTTATTAGTTTAATACTCATTATATATAAATATGGTCCATGTAAGAACCTTATTATTATGGGATATTTTGAAATAAGTACACATAAAAAACTGGTACAAAAATGAACTACATCATTTTATATTAACTTATCCACAACTATCACCCTTATTAGACATATCTTACCTAAAACTATTCTTCATAACCTGGGTAATGGAAGCACCAAATATGGTGAGATTAGATGATAAATAATATAAGACAAAGTATATATTAATCGATGATCATAAGATAAGATTAATGATATGAGAACATGTGATTAACATTATAAAATCATACCCTTTAATTTAGGTATCATATTCATGAGATATTAAATAGTGTTTTATTAATTACAATATATAAGGCATAATAGTTTAGAATATCTATAATATATCATCATCCAAGAGAAGATATCATAAGCATGAGACATAGTTTTTTTTCAACTCACAAATTCATATAAAAGCATATCCTTATTAAAGGGTCACTTATAATAATCTCTTAGTGGATTTGGATCACTCCCCATTCCATCATTTCCATAGTGAAGGTTCACTCCCAAGTCCCTATTATGGAAAAATTACTTTACAAAATTGGGTTTAATCTTTATTATAAAACTTATTATCTCATGATATAGAATTCATTACCTAATGTATTGGAAGGATATAATAGACCCACATGTACTTGGTTTATAATGTGACCACCTATCCTTGGTTTGTAAAGGAACCACCCAACATATAATGAAATCCATAAATATGTATTCCACAGGATCATGAAAACATTTATCACTATACGGAAGTATTATTCATGGAAAATAAAATGTATTTTATAATTTTTTTTTCATTGTAAAATAGAAAACATTTAGAGAAATGTTAATGATGGTAATGTTAGAGCAAATCCCCAGTAAATAATAAGAAACATTAAAGGATGTTGTTATATAAGAAAATACCTTTAAAATAAGAAAATAATATTTATAGAGGAACATAACCATTTCATTTTCAAATTGGTTATTTTAATTATGAAAATTTCAAGACTAGAATGGAAAAAGTTTTATTTTAAAATAAATTAGAAAACTTATAATGGAATCTTTAAGTAAAAGTGTATCCATATTGGTGTTGAAATATATTCACTTCAAGCATGTTAAAACAAAAATCCCTTTCACAATATTATTAATAAGTCAAAATTATATCATTTAGAAATGGATAAAAATGTTACTTTTAAACCATGGTATGGAATTTCAAATATATTTAAAAAATTACATAAATAATATTTGTATAATTTAAAAAATATTCATGGAATCATTTTAATGAAAATATTGACATCAAAAAAAATATTCTTGGAAAAAGGAAAAAACAAGGTCTATATTCTTAAAAAAACATTCTTTTGGTCACATGAGTGTACAAAGTAGGAAAGATAAAAATAAAAAAGGAATCATACAAAATAACCTGAATAGAGGTCATTAAATAATATTTAATTGACATAGATCATAAAATTTCTTTACTGGATAATTGAAACAAAAAAAATATTGAAATAATGATATTATAACATAAAATACATAACATTGTGGTAATATTTGAGTGATAATAAACATGAAAAGAAAAATGAAACTCCCCATCCAGGGGTAAACTTATCCCATGCCTAGAGTCGGTGGTTCAGATGGCCTCAAGAGAGCCTCCCTATACAGAAGGGGTGTCGACTAGTAGTCAGGGTATAGAGGTGGTAAAATGGGGAGGCTATACCCTCATGTTAGTGTCGCACTATAGATACAATCAAATAAAATAAACATTAGAAGAATAATATAAGAAGACAGAATCAATAAATCTTGGAAGTGTAAAAAGCTAAATAAATAAGTAACGAAAGATAATAAACTGAACAATTGATAATAAAATCAAAATTATATATGGATGAATATGATACATGTATGCATGGGATTCTATAATACAGAAAGGAAACAAGCAGACACATAAATGTTATACAATAGTACAAAAGAATAAAAGAAAAAATGACTCCAAGCATCTCGAGCCTATGTCTGATCCTCTGCTCTGAGGCTCCAACTAATGTTAAGAATTTCAATATCCTAATGTTGGGAACTTTTCACGAACAACACCTATATATTGAAAATATTCTTAGCTATAAAAGTTCTCCCAAGTAGGGTGTGAGATAAAATCACAGTAGGCCACCCCCAATGGTGGCTATGTGTAACCCAAGCAGTGCTCATAACTATATAGTGTCCAAGTATAAAAAAATATGTAATGAAATTAAGAATAAATAAATAACCAGACCACTTGGGTTCTTAAGGGACACCTGATAGATCAACCCGCTTCAGCTCATTAGTTGAAGGAAAATTATGAACAACCGCTATATATATAGTAGTAACATATATATATTATAATTAAATATATTTCATGGTCCTATATGAGAATAGAATGTTTGGACGTAAGTTTCCACATACCTATAACACTAGTGATGGAAATACTAGAGAATAACTCAGACATCCCTTACTAGTCTAATAATTTTTCAGGCTCATGCAATATGGTACACTCCCTACACCCCAACAGAGTGAGAGATGGTCGAAAAAAACACTTGGGAAGGCGAGTGATCCATCATGGAAACACTATGATAATAGAATGTAGTTTATAATCCCAAAACCCATGTAGTATCACTGGTGGGAGATGCTATTATCCACACCCAATGCAAGTGAGCATGATACCACCATGCTCAATGGTCCCTTAACAATGTGTCACCACCTACATAACCAAATACTATAAGTATAACTGTCATGTGGCATTACATCCCATCCATTTCTTTCATATAGACCATATATAGAAGTTTAATAATCATTCATAATATAATAGTATTGATGTGTAATCATATTGATAAGATAACACATGAGTAATTACCTCTCATATGTTCCATTAGTAATGTTCAATTCCATTTTATACATTACAATACATGATAAGAATTTTAAGGCAAAAAAGGGGGCCTGGACTTACAATCCCATGGGGTCATTCCATTTAAAACCAATTGATTAATTTTATGAATGAAATCAATCATGCATTATCCATTTCATTTAAATAAACCCATTTAATTTTTCAAAACATGATAGATTCACTTATAAGCCGCGGGTTTCAAAGGGATGGTGTCATGGGAAACATGGAATTTGCCCAATTGGAAAATTCCTATTACAAGAGGGAACAAACACCTAAGAGGTTCTTTGGGATTTAGTAAATACCCATTATTCAATGTAAATTTCATTGGAAAACTAAGAGAGATAATAAAAGGATTTTCAGGCCTTTGAACCAATTGGACAAAATGGAAAATTCTACTTAGCACACCCATGGGGTGACCATAAGTGTGGAAACGAACCTATAAACAAACAAACATGATTCAATAAAATTTTATTTAGGTACAAGGGTCAATTAGACATGAAGGAATCAATATAATTGGGATGATTAGAAAAATCAGGCATGAGGCACAACAATGTATCTTTGAGATGAAAAAACTCCAAGGGAAAATGATGTGAACACCTAACTCAAGGCTGTAGATGAATCCTCACTCGATATCGACCTCATATTCAGAGTAGGTTAGAAGAGATATGATAAATGTTCCAATGCCCTAAAAATAGGGAATATGAGCCTACACCTAAATAGAATAATATATTTGAAATTAATTTGATAGGAGTCGAGAAACTTGAGGAGATTTCCAATATAGATCCAATGTTTTTGATATATCAAAGAATGGAAACCTGATAGAGGAACTGATTCAATGCCTAGCCTTAGGTGTTTTGATCTGAAAATAGGAGAAGAAAGGTGTGTTATTAGCTGTAGGGTGGAGAAGAAAAGGATAAATGGTATTAACATTAAATGAAGGGATGAATTTCACTTTTACCTCAAAATATCAAACTGAATATTTTGGTTGCACAGTTTGGCCAAACCATGCACAAACCGTGATCATTTCACTACTAAATGATTAACACCACATGGTTAGGCACAAAGTTTAATTAATTGTGTGGAAAACATGAAAAAATAATCCATCCCATGTTTTCAAATTGGCTGCAATGCCGTGTGCCTTAGGTCGCATGGATGTTGATAAAATGTGTTTCCTAGTATGTTTTTCCCATTTTTGGGATATGAGCTCCGAATGAGCCTCATACTCGCCTGTGAATTCCTTGGATTGATTATACATATTTATAAGGACCATTTATGGCATGAAATTGAAAAATTAAGGATGTATAACTTCTTTGAAAATATAGGTCGTTACAACCTCTCCTGTTTAATGAAACTCATCCCCATGTTGGCCTTTTGAGAGTAATGAGGTATCATCAGAAAAGAGTTTCGACCATTGAGATTGTATATCCACTTCCAGCTCCCAAGTCAAATCATGTACTCATAAATTCTACAATGGAACTCATACCAAAGGAATGGACCGAACACCGAGTGTCCTCAAGCTCTGATCCACTACATGCACTTGATACTCCTCGAAGGAAGAATAGACATCCAATTAGACCTCTTCAGGCTAAAAGACATGTTTCCTTCTTGGATAGTATCAATTAAGCTGAGATATGTGAAATATTTTATGCATAGACTGGTATCTCTAATTAAGTTCCAAATTCTAATCCCGAGGTCTAGTCCATTTAAAAACGTTGATGGGTTCACAAAATCTCAGTGAGAGCTTAACTTTCTACCAAATACATGTATGGACCAACTAGGGTGAGAATCACAAGAAAAACCAGTCTCTAACCTTGAACTCAAGAGGTTTCTGGTGTCTATTTTTGTATGCCTAATATATGGACTAAGCCATAAACATGCGCTTTCTGATCAGATGGACCTATTCTATAGTCTCCAATAAGATATTTTATCTAAGCATATCTTCTTACCCTACATCTAGCCAGCACAGAATTGATCGGAAAGTCCAACCATATAACAACTCATAAGGAGCCATCTCGATGGTCGCTTGAATGGTTTTATTACAATAAAACTCATTAGTAGGAATTTGTCTCTTCCAAGAACCTCCAATTTCAAGGACACATTCATGGATAATATACTCTGACACATGAATCATAATCTTCGTATGTCCATCAGTCTATGGGTGATACGACATTCCCATAAGTACCTACATACCCAATGACTTCTACAACCCCTTCCAAAACTGTGATGTGAAACAAGAAACTCTTTCAAAAACGATAGAACAAGGAGCCTCATGGAGACATAAAAACTCTTTAATATACGAATTTATAAGCTTTTCTATCAAGAAGGTCTTTTAAATAGGTAATATGTGTGAACCATTCATCAATGGATCAATGAAACCCCACCCTATATTGTTGCATTGAGGAGATATGGGTAGACTAGTGCTGAAATCCATCAAAACCTCATCCCATTTCAACTTGATAATAGATAACAGTTGAGTAATCCATATAGGTCACTAATGTTACACCATATCTTACTAATATGTGGAACACATAGTGATTAATTCATCAATTTTGAGTTTCATAGAATGCCACCAAAACTATCATTGAAGATCATGATACATTTTAGTGACACTAGGGTGAACCATCCATGTTGAGGCATGAAATTATTACATCATCTCCTCTTTAATGTATTCCAAGGCCCATACATGCCCATGAAACAATAAAGTCTCATTCTCATCAATGGTCCAAATAGAATATGTATCATCATAAAAAATGCTTACCCTTTGGGAAAGTCCCTGAGGATATGATAACTACCTCATTATTATCCATTCTAGAAGAGTAGAAGTCACTAATAAGGCTATGAGGATGGTATTTCAATGGTCCTTTTGAATATCAATTCACATATCTATGTATAAGTCCATAATATTCTATTCACCACTTGATTTATGAAACACATGTGTCTAATTCTTCAAGATCAGAGAATATTATACTAAATTCATCATTCTAGGCATGCATGTGAGATCAAAATCAAATGATTGTATGTACACAACCAAACTACATTGTCTGATATTGAGATCCTTCTATGTATATATCTACATATGGATTTTGTGATCAGTGAATTCCACAAAACACTCTCCTAGTACATTGTGTCTCCCACATTGTAAGGCATGAACCATAATAGTGATCTTGAGATCGTGTGTCTTGTAATTCCTCTCGTCATGCCTCAACTGACGAGACCCATACATAATGTCCCACTCATACTCTATTAGTAGATACCCAATCTTGATATATAACATGTCACTGTATATATTATAGATTCTTCCGAGCTCTTGAATAATCTGTATCAGCCCAGAAGTTAGTATGCCCTTCAAATCGTGAAAAGATGATTCACAATCTTCCAATCAAATGAATTCCACACCCTTATTTTTAAATCCCATATACAGTCCTCAAGGTGTGAGAAATCTAAGATAAAGAATTAGTAATATCCTACTATCCCCCAGAAAATATGGATGTCACATATGATTTTGGCTACTCACAAGAAACTATATCTTTGAATTTATCTCGGTCTTCTGTAACTCTAGAATCTGAGATTATGTGACTCTAGAAGATGAATTTATCAATCCAGAAGTGGAATTTACTAGGCATATCATATATTTGATACTCTCTTAGTGTGTTTAGCATGATCTCAAGATGGTTTTTAGGGTCATGTAGGTATCATGAATACAAAAAGTTATGATAAAAAATTACAACCATGAATGAATCCTAATATAGGAGGAAAACCTGTTTCATAATATCTATAAACACAATAGGTGCATTTGTGAGTCTGAAAAACACTACCATATACTCATATAAATCATATCTACTCCTGAATTCTATGTGAAGAATTCCTAATATCCTAAAAATCACTTGTAGATAGCCAGACCTCAAGTGCATATTTGAAAACAATTTTAGTTCTCAGAGCTAATCAAAGAGGTCGTCTATTCTAGGAAATGGATACAATTTTTCACTGTGTGTAGATTCAACAAATGTTAATCCAAAATATTTCCTAAGGGTACCATTCATCTTCTTGTTTAAAAAATAGTTAACCCCAATGAGAATCATTGGACATATAAATCCTTTAGCCTCCGGATCCTCTAACTACATCTGGAGCTCCAAAAGCTCTTTAGGTTCCATCCTATGTAGTAGAATGTTCACTAGTGCTTTATCTAGTGTAATATCAACAGTAAACACTACATATCACAGAAAATGTAGAGTATATAATTCATTAATAAATGTGTCACTAATGTGATCCTACATTGGAGGAAAACAACAGGTCATAACCCTTGGTCTTTGAGGAAAAGACCGACGATCTGAGCTATAACACTACACAGCCTTGGGTTCTTGGGTCATGCTCATTTCATTCAGACATCCCAATCACCATTATACACATGAATAATTCCCTATAGTGAGGTAAAATTCACCCTCTGATGATGGAATTCAATATGGTATCGATAAGGGACTAACCAGTCCATCTTGATGATTACATCAAGCCCCATCATGCCAAGGACATACAGGTTCCAAACAGAAAGGTAACAACCTATTATAAAAGGATAGTCCCTATATTGCTAAACTCCATCTGAATGGATACATAACAAAGTTTCATGCATCATGCCACCATAAAGGTGTTCAATCTCAGGGCCCAAACTTTCCATAATAGTGTCAAATATAAATTAATGATACACACCTATGTAAAAAAATTATAACTAATGTTGAGGCTAATATAATTGTACCACATATAGTAGAGGGTCTGATGCTATGATCCTCTGACATAGGATTGATTGTATGAATGTTTCCTATAATATGGCCTTGATTCACTACTTGACTACCCTGATCAATCCTGTAGTACTAGTGATGATAATCATTATTTTGACTTCCTTTTCCTTGACTTCCACCATTTCTTAATCAGCTGGTGGTATTCCAGCAGCCTGGATAACATAATTCTACTATTTTGTCTCTTGACTAAGGTGTAGGTGAAAATCCATACACTCTAGGAACTTGAGGGAATGACTTACTAAAATGATTAATATGGCCCATTCCACCACAACCTCTACACTCGATTGAATCACATGGGCGTAGTGGTTTTTATGTACCGACATCCCGCACTGGTGAAAAACAACAAAGATATCAATGTGAGGATCCTGAAAACTACTACCTCCATGAGTAGCATCAAAATTACTCTTTCACCTAGAAGGTGAACCACTAATTTATCTAGGTGCCAAACCCCCTTGACTCACACCTTCAGCTTCCCTCATGTTCCACTCTGAAATAAGGGATTGGTTTATGATTTTTGAAATGGCTATCAACCTAAAATTTTTGTACAATGATCTAATGGTGATTACCAAACATTCATTGAATAACCTAAAATTCATAATACTAGTATTATATTGAGTTGGGGTGAATCCTTGTATCATAGTAAAATAGGCTGAGTATTTCATAACTGAGATGCTCCCCTATTTCAGGTTCATGAATTTTCTAGATCTATAATATCTCTAAGTCTAGGAAAAAACTCATCTTAAGTTAGGATTTAAAAATCTTTCCTATACCTTATCATGATGCTGATAATCTTGGGTGACAACATCCCACCACCACATGGACATATCGCGAAGTATATAAGATGTAAACTTGAACATCCGATGTGGATGAATCTCTAGATGCTTGAATATTGATAAGATCACCTCAATACAAGACTCCACAGAATGTGGTCCTCCATCCCCTGAGAAAGGGGGAGGATGCTGCTACTGAAACTCATGAGTCAACTCTGCCATACTCTGGGTATATCAAACTACACCTTGCATCGACTGAAACATTTGAAGGAAACCCTATCAGAAATGGGCTTTTGTGCCCATATTAGAAATTGGAAAATGTCCAATAGGTGTACTTGCAGTAGGATTAACTAGAGACATAGGGACCACCACCTCAAGATCACGGTCATCACATACTTCAGGGCGTATGGTAGGAGGATTTCACTGAGGCATAAAAATTAAAAGCAAAATCCATGCCTCATAAAAGATCTAATAAATTTAGAAGATTGAAATTTTGAAATTAGTACATTTATAAAGCCTTCCTATAATAACAATCATGCCTCTATGACTTTTTCAAAATGCATTTCTAAACAGTTGAAAGAGACTGTATCTATGCATAAGAATGATTATTTATACCCCACTACCCTCTATGAAGGATGGGGTCGGTTCCAAGTCTCTATTTCTAACATACATAAGATGGATGTTTTTAAATTTAAATTCATATTAATTTTTAATTTGTGCAAGTTTAAACATTTAAATCACTTATAATGGTTAAGTTATATGGTCTTTAATTTTATGAACCATAAGGTTCCATACTTATTATGAATCAAAACAGGGAATCCACTTTTCTCAATCCATAACCTATTCCAGCTCATTCAAAAAATGGAATGTAGCTCAACATACCATAATTTCCTAATTATGGTGTATAATTTATCCTATTGAAGAAAACACTAATTGGTTAAGGAAATCACTTTAGGCATCAATTATGTTTTCTAGTCCCAACAAGAAGTTTTATCACAATTAAAATATATATATAGAGCACTATAAATATGAAAGAGAAAAATGCACACTAATAATAGATGTGACATGAAAAGACACATGAAATATTATTCATATTGTGCCTATTAAAGATTCATGAAAAAATTAACCTTTCCCTCATATCATTGGTCCAAGGATGAAATTAATCCTTAATTAAGACAATAATAATAACAACAACACATCATGCGTGTCACCTAATAGTGAAATGACATCAACATTAATATGAAAAATGAGAACAATAATTATAGTTCAGGAATTACATCCTTTAACTGGAACATGGGTTCATGATTCCCATGCATTGATTATGGCCAAGTTCTATGTTTTCCCAGTTTCAATTATATTGTCACAAAATAGTAAGTCAAGAAAGGAACTTCTCTCATACCACATTGTAACATCTTGACCCGGGGTCTACTTAATCCATTCCCTAAGCCGGTGGGTCACAAGGCCTCAAGCACACCTCCCTATATTTTAGAGGATGTAGACTAGTAGAGATGGTGTAAAGGTGGTATATTGGGGAGACTATACCGTCATTTAATATTATCATAATAGTGAAAATAAAATACAATTAATAGTGGAAACATAATATAAATAGATAGAATCCATAACCCACAAAAGCTTAAAAAGATAAGTAAATAAGTAAGCTGAAAAATATAATAAGATGAAAAAATAATAATAATATCTAAAGCCTCAATGGATGTGTATTATACATGGTTTCATAGAATGTCGTAACACAAAAAGTAAACATTAAGATACACACATGCTATTCAATATTTCAAAAAAATAAAAAAAATAAAAACATATCCAAGTATCTTGAGCCAATACCAGATCCTCTGTTCATAATCCCCAACTAAAAAATAACAATGTCAATATCCTAAAGTAGGGCTAGTTCCTGTATCAATACCCACATATAGATAATATTCCCAGGTACCAAAGGTAGTCCAAGTAGGGTGTGAGATAAAATATTTTTAGTCCACCACCAATGGTGTATACATGTATCCCAAGTAGTGATTGTAAATAAAAAGTGTGTAGGTGTGAAAAAATAAGTAAATAACCGAAGAATAAATAAATAACTAGGATTATAAGGTTTTTAAAGGACACCTAAAGGCTCTACTTACTTTGTCTCGTTGTCGGAGGGAAAATTATGAATATCCATTAGATATATAGTAGTTTTATTCATATAGTATACTTATGTATATTGTATACACATATATGAGACATGTACGTGTGGGAATAAGTGTCCATATATCTGGAATACTAGTGATGGATATATTGGGGTATAACTCAATCATCCATGACCAGTCTAGAGATCCTTTAGGTTCATCCAATAGGGTGCATTCCCTACATCCCAATAGGATGAGAGACACCATGTAACAACACTCAAGATGGAGAGTGATATGTCATGGAAACTCTTTGACCATGAAATGTGGAGTGTATTCCCAGAACCCGTATAGTATCATTGTCGTGAGACTCCATGCTAAACACCCAGTGTATGGGAGCATGATATATCCTTTCTCAACGGTTAATTATTATCATATCACAACCTACTTAAAGGTGTATTATAAGTATAACTAGAGGGGAATTACCTCCAATCAATTTATTTAATATATCCCATATATAGAAGAGGAATAATCATTCATAATATAATAGGCCTGATGCATAATAATCTTTATTATATAACTGATGATGAATTACGTCTCATATGTTCCATTAGTCATGTTCAATTCCATTTTAAACGTTAGAATACATGATAAGAATTTAAAGGCATAAACAAGGGTCATGGCCTTACCACCCCCTGGGGACATTCAATTTAAAACAATTTGATTAAATTTTATAAACGAAATCAATAATTCATTATCCATTTTATTTAAATCAATCTATTGAATTTATAAAAACATGAAAAATTCATTTGTATAGCTCAAGTGTCGAAGGAAAGTTTTCATGGGAAAAATGGAATATGACAACATTCCAACTACAAGAGGACCAAAAACCTAATAGGTTCTTTGGGATTCACTTAATATCCATTATTGAATGAAAATTCCATTTACAAACTAATATGGATGAAAATTTAGTCCAGTCGATTGAACCAATTGGCTAAAATGGACAATTTAACATGGCACACCCATGGGGTTACCATAAGTTTCAATACCAACCTCTAAAACATGAAACAATATTAAATAAACATATATCTAAAAACAAGGGTCAATTAGACATGAATGGATAATGATAATTGGGATTCTCTACAAAATATGGAAAGAGTCACAGTGACGTAGCTATGAGAAGACAAAACTCAAAGGGAAAATGATGTGACCACATACATCAAGGACATAGACAACTCTTTGCTCAGTATCAGACTCAAATTTGGAGTAGGTGTGACGATACTTGAGAAATGGTCCAATACCATGAAAACAAGGCATATGAGCCTGCACCTAAATAGTACAATGTATTCAAAGATAAACTTTTATATGAGTTCAGATACTAGGGGAGCTTATCATGACGAATCCAATGCTTCAAATGGATCAAAGAACAGATAAAAGACATAAGAACTTAATCAATTACAAGATTTAGGTTTTTTTGAGATCAAAAAAGAAAAAGAAAGGGGTGATGGCTATTTGAGGGAGGATAAGAAAAGAGAAAAGGGGTGTAACATTAAATGATGTGGAAAGAAGTAATTTTACCAAAAATATCAAAGCACTATGTTTGGACAAACCGTGCACAAACCATGATTAGTTCACTACTAAATTTTTCATACCTCATGGTTGGGCAACTATTTTTAATAACCACGCACAAACCTGGAAAAAATTCTCTATCCCAAGTCTAAAATTGGTCGCGTAGTCATGTTCCCTGGGTCACATGTGCAAGCCATTCTATTTTTCCCATTTCAGGGCTCTGATCTCCTAACAATCTCCAAAAAATTTTTGTGACCTCCTTTTCTTGATTAGAAATCTTAATTAAGGCCATTTACCGTATTAAAATTGAAAAACTAATGTTACACACCTTCATTGAAAAGGCATGTCATTATAAAAAAACATAAAATAAAAGTGTAATATTTTTTAAAAATATGATATTAATGGTTAATAATATAAATTTGAATGTATATACACCTCATTGATGAATAGACGTGTATAACATAAAAAATTTCTTTGTGAATCAAAACTTAGATGAAGAACCCCTATAGTTTTTTTCATTATTGAAATTAATGTAAATCGAGTCTTTAAAATCACAAAGTTATTTAAATCCATAGAATTAAATTATTTATTAATTTAAAATCTATTCAAAGGATTTATATAAACCATTTTATTACTAAATAAATTTATAACATTAAAACATGTCCAAATGAAGAGAAATTGAGATGAAACCCTTTCCTCAAGACAATGTGGCTTTGTAATGACACTAAAGTCATTTATAATAAATTTAAATTCATTATAATTATATAAATTAATTATAGTAGTATATATAACATCATATATGATCCACTTATATCATTTGAATAAAAGTATATTAATAATTATATATTAATTTCATTATTTTGGATGTTAACTGGTTCATTTTTTATATATGTTTTAGTTATGAAATTATGGTAGTGGATCATTGATCAAAGGTCATCCATCTGTATAATATTAATAATGATATTAATTTAATCTATATTGGAAATGATAATGAAAAAAACATCACTTCATGGAGGAGGTAGTCTACACGAAATCACAATTGACGTTATTATTTAACAATGAGTCTGAATGTTAGAAGGTCGGTATGATATTAAAAATATAGAAATAAAAATCTATTATAAATTTCATATATAAAAGTTATAACAATCGTACCAACAATCCATGAATGAATGTGATGGACAATAAATCATATTTCTTAATGAAGGCGATAGTCCACACACACTCATGAGTGATAAATGCATCTACCATTTGGTTGAGAAGAGGGGTAAATGGTTTATCTAGAATAATAATAACAAATAAATATATTTATGATACTAAATTTTCTTATGGATTAATTTTTTGGAGAATTCATGAGAAGAAATAAAATTGTGAGATCTTGGTTAAGATTTATACCTCTCCTTTTGGTAACGTATTTTGTATTACACATTTTGCATTCAAGGATTAGTCTTAGGAGAATAAAATAATATCCAGTCATAGTGGCAGTGAATACTCCATCTTATTCCGTTTTAGATTTGGGGTGACTATTACTCAGGTTCAGAGAGGGGACTTTAATATTATCGATAGGGGCTGTAATTCTTCTCTTGAGCTTCATGTTGTTTCGATGGATGTGGAATATAATTATTTAGATGAGAAGAAAGTAAAATAGACCATTTTCAATGGAGAAAGATTCAATCTCTATCAAGGGAGAAATCCTAAATCTCATAATCTCAATCTGTATTCCATTAATAGGGAATCCTTATTTCAAAGAATATCTCATTTATGATTGTAGTTGATATAGTTTCTATGAAAGTTGGATTTAAGGAATTGCATGAGGAAATTCAGTCTATAAGAATTAATGGATCTTTGATATCAACTTGAAATATCAAATTTTGATCTATTCTATGTGGTTATAAACCACTTGTTTTTATTCCTAGGGGTATCTATCCTTTGTGTGGATTTTAGTCTTAGAATTTGGGGAATTAGTACTGGTTTGGTTGTCCAAGATCACACTTAACCTCGAAAAGTGTTTTCATAAAAATAAAAAAAATGGATTTGTAAAAAAATAAAAAAATTAAATTAAATTCTAATCATATTTTTTTTTGAATAAGGGTGGAGGATATGATCCCTTTTATATGTGAGGGTAGAGAGACACATGGAATTTCTTGAAACGTATAAATTATATATAGTCTATTTCGAGGGTAAGTGGCTCCAAATTGATAGGGATTAAATTAATTGATAATATAAGGTTAAAATATTTTAATGTAATAAGAATGATATATGCTTGGGATACATAATATCCTTATATATTGGTTTAACCGCAAGTTTCCTTGTTTTATCTTTAACCATGGTAAGAATATTTTATTATTATTACTATTCTATATGACAAAAAATTAAGTTAACCGTATTATATTACATTATTTTTAAGAGGATTAAAAATATGGAATACATCTTAACATATTAAATTTCTATAAATTGATAAATTTTATTTTAAAATTTTATGATATCTATAATGAATATCCATTTTAAAAAAATGAATCTTTATGAAGAAAACATAATTTCCTTATATTCCATTATTTTTAAAACCATAAAATGAAGGATAAAATATTTGATAGAATATATAATATATAAATTTCATTAAAATAATTAATTAATTTTCATTAATTAAATTTATTTGGACAATATAAAACTTTTTCAGTAAAAAACAGTTTTCTAAAAATTAGTTTTTTAAGAAAAAAATAAAAATATAGAAAAAATGTATAACAATGATACATATGTAATTAATTACATTATTTATAATTAAAGGATAGTTTTATAACCTTATGATCACATTCAAAACATATTGATACCTATACCAAAATGAAATGACAGTTTTGAAAAATATATATTTTTCCAATATTCATTGGAAAAAAATATTTTCAGAATAATCGTATAAGTTCACCCTAAGATAATATTGACATCCTCATTTAAAATGTTTTATAATTTTTCTCCATTAAAAATATTAAATTATAGAAATTAATTATACATTATTTTTACATAAATTATAATAAAGGTATTTTTCAAATAATTTTTAATTTTGAAGATAAAATGATTTCACTAAAAATTGTGTATTTTTTTATTACACCATAAATAATAAATTTTAATTATTTAAAACATTTAAAAATATTTTATTTATAATTCATTTATTAAAATTTAAACCTTCTAGTTTAATAGATTGATTTTAATTTTCTACTATATCAGGAATATAATAGACCTAGGTAGGTTTACTATATCTAAGTTTATATAAACATAGGGTTACAAGTAGATAAAGGTATAAAACACATACATTTAATTTAAAAAATTTATATTATAAAATCATAGGGTGTTACCATCTAGGAGAATATTAGATGAACTATGGTCATAGAAATGATCCAATATTCCTATGTTTTTTCATTAGAAAGACTAAATCTGAATATTGGATCATTTATCTTTGTATGGATGATTCACATATAATTGGAACTCTTGATTAGCATTATCTGTTAGTGAAATTTTCAATATAGGAATTTTAAAATAGCAAATATGTAAAGAAAAATTATTCTTTGGATTAGATGTTGAGAATCATGAAGATGGAATTATTTTTCAATAATAAAGATTTACTACCAATGACTTAAAAATATTCAATATGTACAAATCCCATACAATAATAAAAACAATGTTTATTGAAGAATATTTATTGAGATAAAATTTTAACTAATAAGAGCATATTGAAGAACTGTTTGTTCTGAAATACCATATCTATAATTCATCGGTGAAAAAAATTTACATTTTATATATTTCAATTGAAGATATATTATATTATTTTTATTTTTATTATATAAAAAATTATTATACCACACATTGAAATTGGAATGGAATCAAAATAATTTCAATATAAATTCATTTAAATTTAAATCATAGTTAATTTTACTGTTAAATCTCTATATGTAAAATATAATATTATTTTGAACTTAGACACATTTATGATCTATATACGAAATTATTTATTTTTCTTTTTTTATTTACCTCTTGTGGAAGAGAAATTTCATGGATTTCAACAAAACAACCCATTTCTAAAACTTCTTCCAATCAATAACAATGAATTTAATTCTTGAATCAAGTTGATAAGGTGTTTAAATGGGACCAGTTATTAAATATATATTATTTAATATTGGATTAGATATGAGTAATGAAATTACCAAAATATTATATAATGATGGCGTGGTTTATTTCACATAATTTATGGTTGTTTATGTCAAATGATATAGAAGAAAACATATCTTATCGAAACAATTTTTCATGATGGAATATTAAAATAATAGTTTTATTAATATCAAATAAATCTGTTCTTATGATAATCATACAGAGTTATGACAAATGCATTTATGACTATAAAATTTGAGAAATTTAAATATAATAATGGGATGAAAGGATTTAAAATTCAATTTTTAATCTATGAGTGGGAGTTAGTAATGTTTTTCTCATTTTCTCTTAAATATGTTTCACCTACTAGGTTATCCTAATATGTTTTTAAAGAGGAATCATGACATGAAATTCAATTATTTTTTATTTTCCTTTTTCCTTATGTTTTTTAAAGTGAATATTATATATAACTCTATGATATTATGATATCAAAGTGCGACTATTATGAAATAACATTTATTGTATATATTTCATGATAATAATAATTGTATTAACACTTTATTTTAAACAAAAACATTCACATGTACAAACTTCTATATTTTGAAACAATCTAAATTCTCACCATTGGAGTAGATATGGTTGGGAATATTCATAAATCATGGATAAAATCACATGTAATCAATATATATTGGAATACATTTATAAACTATGATATTTGTATACAGTTATACATTTTTTTGTTGTACTTATTTTATAATAATTATATAATAATTTCTATTCACCATTGGCATCATTGATTCTTGACTAGCTGATTCTTCATCACATTGATTCACTAATGATTGATTACATTTTTTGATTTCAATGATCAGTGTAGATTCCAATAAAAATTTATCTAATTAACATCTCTATATAGTTTTTATGAGTTATTTTAGTATTAGAATTACCAATATGAAATGCAATATTGAGAAATAATTTCACCCTCTTCCAACTTCATGTAAGTATGTGAAGTGACATCATGCACTTTCATACCCTAGAAATGGTGTAACATCATTCTAAGAACATGTTATATTATTTATTATTATATATTCGAAAAATAAATTGATGAAATAATTTATTAATTTTACCTTTTAATTTTTTAATATCAATAAAAAAATAAAAATAAAATATCTAAATAATTTTTTCAAGTATGATTATTGTAATATTATTCATTATATATTCCATAGAAAAATTTATTCATAATGATAATTTGATATATACATCTGTAAATTTGATGAAATCCCATTAAGTTTATAAGTCTATATTTACTAAATTATGAGTTTACATTCAAACAAAACAAAAAAGAAAACCATTTAATATTTTTTAATAACATTGACATTTAATTTTAGTTTAATCATTATTGTTATATTTTTTTTGTGAAAAAATTGTTATATTTTCAATTATACCATGTTTTTTAAGTATTTGACCCTTATTTACTTCCATTTTATGATTTATTATTTCTTATTTTAAAAAATATTAGTATAAATAATTTGATCATAATACATGACATATGATAACACATTTGTTATTAAAATAATCAAATATAGAGCTTATGATTCATGAAGTTAGAGAAGTTTATATGAACACATCATATTATAATTATACATTACATTGAATGGTTTATAAATTTATAATACAAAATAAAATTAGAGAATAAGTTATATTATGAATTTAAACTTTTATTTATTTATAAATTTAATTATGTAAATTACTTTGTGGACATTGATGCATCCATTTAACTTCCACAATTATTTAGAAAATAATAATTTAATATTATAAATTATAAATATAATTTAAATTGTAGATATTAAGTTATCTTGGAATCAATTTGAAATATGAAATCTAAAAGCGATTTAATAACGTTTGAAGTTAGATATTTTATTATTAAATTGTATTACAATATAAAGTATCACCATTTTCACATCATTATAGTACTATCACACCAAATAGATATGAAAATTATATGAGTGGGATCCTCTTATTCTGTTTCCTCTACATAAATATGAGAAACATATGGTTGTTGTAACATCAAACCACCCTGAAACAGTAATTGATTCCTAGATCAAAAATTTATATAATCATTAAGCATTCTTTATAGAACTTAAGAGACTTCCATCTACAAGTATAAGTTGGAATAGACACATTAGGGACACTGTATCCCTTGTTAGGAGTTTCAATGACATTGTAAATAAAACAAATATAAGAAACTGTGTAGTATAACATCAAGGGTGTAGTAAATGATATTAATTAAATTTAAAAATAAATAACCAAAATTCATGATAAATGAATATATTAAATTCCAAAGTTGATCCCATATGGGAAAATTATATACATCGGATGATAATGAAAAAAGAAACTAAATCTAAACTTGAACCAAATGTTCCTATGTTCTGGCCCAGTTACACCACCCAAATCAACTCATGGCATTCCATATAAACTATTATCACTAGAACCATCCCATGTATATTCCAACAACATGTAAAAAGTATGGTTGTCTCTGATACCCAATGATGTCTTGATATAGGTTTTAGTGAAACTCGATAGGCTTCCACCAATACATTCTCTTAAATAACAAGTCCAAACCCAAAGTGAATTCATTAGTTATAAGAAAAAAAATTAAAAATAAAATAATAGAAATGATTCAATTTTACAACATAAAAAATACTCCAAATATGGTAATCAAATTCTCCCCATGAAAATTAAAAAACTACTTCAACCAAATTTATGGTAGTTCTAAGGACATCATGATGCTTATTCCATTCAAGCTCCCTCCGAAGCTAATATAACAATACCCACCAAAAAATAGAACCCATGGATAATAACTATCCTCAAGGCCCCATCATCCAATCAGGGGGCCATGTTCACAAAAGTTTTACCTCCATCTAATATCCACTCATGGGTCTTGTTCACATTGGGGTCAACCATAAATTTGTATGTCCAACAGCAGAAGTGTTCACCCTGGGTTTAATTATAGATTCCAATACTCACTAAGAAGTTTTGTTTACCCAAATTTTAACCATAAATACCAAATTAACTAAAATGGATTACAACACATTATGAAATTACACATCTCACAACAATTTACATTTAAAAAATTAATCAATCCAATTACGATAATTGTAGTAACAATTTATATTCTATAAATAATTTCATAAATTTTATAAAATATTATAAATTCTTCCAAGGTAACACTTCTCTTTTACTTAAAAAAAATATGTATTAGAAATATCAAATTTCAATTACACATTAGGAAGTTTCATTCAATTTTAATGTTCCTATTCCAATTAACTTCTTATCATTTTTAGTAAGTTTTTTTTTATTTTAAATCATTTCATACTAATTCCAAAGGCATTATTCAC
This sequence comes from Viscum album, assembly GCA_963277665.1. NCBI lineage: Eukaryota > Viridiplantae > Streptophyta > Magnoliopsida > Santalales > Viscaceae > Viscum > Viscum album. The sequence continues at coordinate 64,449,712 of OY728127.1, read as the reverse complement.
TATACAATAATTACTATTTCAATAAATTTGAAACTAGATTCAATTCAATTCTTAATTATTGATAACTTTTAAATTCCAATTCATAACAAATAATAAAAAAAATGATTCAACCACAAAAATGAAAAATTATTAATTTTCAAATTAATGAATTCTATTTTGGAATTGTAGGTCAACAATGGGTCATTCCTTCCACAATACACATTTCATTCTCATAAAAACTGACTATAAAATTAAATATTAATATACAACCTTCTATAGAATTAAATATATCCACTAACCTGATATTATACTTCGATATGTGTTAAAATGATGGGAATAAAAAAATGAGAAATCAAACTGATAGCAGGGAATATTATCCTTAAATGGTGAGAGAAATAAAGGAATTGATAAACCTCAAGATTGAGGGGAGAAAAAATCCAAGACATATAGTTAGACTTTGATACCAAAAATAGATGGGGAAATAGATAAGTATTGAAGGATAAACACTATGTAGAAGGATAGTTGGAAAAAGTATCCTATATGAATAGGAAGGGCCAATAATGGGGAAAAAATAAGGTCATGAAGGAAGGGGAAAAGGGGTTAAATGAACTTATACTATATTTTTTAAAAAGTAATTATAAATATATTGGCTAAATTTTGGGCCTCACTGACTATCCAATGAACTATATACTAGTTGTGGATGGGATCACTGACTATCTGTTGAGCCTAGGTACACATAAACCTCACTTGGTGGTGGTGTAATGCCCCAAAAATCTAATGTACAAACATTGTATTGAACAACATTTATGAATCAAAACACCATGTGAATAATATAATATAATATCCCGTGTATTTATAATAAATTTACTAATTTAAATAAATTAAATATATATTTTAAAGAATTAAATTCATGCAAAATCTAGTTATCTCATGTTACATGCAAGAGAAACTTTCTTTGATAGCTTGTGTTGCACGCACGATCAAGTTTTACCAAAAAATATATATTACTATTTAATATAATAAGAAATAACCTATTCATTAAGTTAGAGGTTATGAATATTTTTAAAAAAATTAAAAAAATATATGGTTTATTCAAATATAAATTTAAATAATTTGTTAGTAATTAATTTTAAATGTATATAAGAATAAATTTAATATTAAGGGAATATTTTTGTAGAAAACTATTATTAGGCTCAAAAAGCTATTTTATCCTAATAAATTAAATTAATTAAAATTAGTGATCCATATTAATGTAATATTTATATTATATATTAAATCAAAAAACTTTAAACTCATCTAATATATTTGATAAGAAAAAGATAATAAAAAACTCAATATTAAAGATTAAAACCAATATTTTTGTTAAGGCGCTTTTATTAACTTTTAATAGAGAACCTATTTAAAATCCACTACATTGAAATTTTAAAGACCTTATATTTTAAAATAGACTTCATATGTTTAATTCAAACATACAAATTATCTTATAGTGAATTTTTTATATTTTTCTATGAAGTTTCATTTTTTAATGAATAATAGAAAATATTGAACTTTAATTCAAAACTAGTTCTTCATCTAATTTATTTTTAAAGATAAATCTTATTTTAAATTAGTTTTAATGTTTAAGTAGATATTTTTATAAATTAATCCAATTTAGGTCATTTTTATCAATTTTACATTTAAATTGACTATAAAAACATGTCAAACATTTATATGTTTTTACTACAAAAACAAGCATTGTCATCCTAACTACAGGATCAATTTTAAATTAATTTCTACCACTTATGTGATTTTAATTCAAAAAAATGGATTAAATATTTTGAATTAGAATAATTAATTATTTCTTATAAGTTAAACCTTGTTCTTGGAAAAAAATATTAGTGAATGTAATTAAAATTAATTACAATGATTAAGGTAAAATTAAGCTTAATGAGGGACTAAATCATAATCTTAAGGGAAAAAATGACTTAAAAACTTGCCCAATATAAATTGGTTGGACGTACTCCAAACCTATATTCCCTTTGTTATATTTTGGTTTATTTTAGAACCATATATTAATATGAAAAATGTATATGAAATTCCTTTGTTAAAATATTACAAGATTGCCACTCCTCCTTCGCTATAAAAATGCATCCTCTCCTACCACTTCCTCACACCTCTCATGCCACATTGGATTGAATGATATCTACCAAAATAGTATTTAAACATACCTCCACTCATCCTGGAAGCCTCCCATTGGTATTTAACTAATCCAAGAAAGTATTTTGGTACAATCCAATACTAGTTACCAGAATATGATGTAACAAACTTCATCATGTTTTTATGTTATATTTCAATTATACACTCCATAAACTATCCATGTTCTGTTATTATATAAAAAAACTATATAATAAATATAATATTATGTTTTTATTATAATGGTTTTACCTAAACATATAGACACATCTATGTAATGGGTAAGAATCATATTTTTTCTGTGTATGACAAACAACTGCCTCACGGAAGGACGATGGTTCATTTTTCCTTTACAATCTATAATGGTGGGAATTTAGAAGTATACTCTCTCTCTATATTATATATATATATATATATATATATATGATATTCACTATTTAGTTATTCTACTTAAATTATTTATGGCACATACCATTATAGTTTCCATTTTGTATAAATATGATAACATCGTTTGTGGAAGTGTGGACTGCCACCTCCTCAAAGTGATGTGATTTTTTCACACTATATATGGAAATTATAAAGGATTATTTTAATTAAAAATATATGAAAAAACTATTTTTATATTAAATACATAATTACCTTTTTAGAAGTATAATATATACCATTTTCTTTATTACCATCTCACACACTTAAAAAGTATTAACGTCGTCCGTGGACATGTTGACTACCACCTCCTAGAACTGATGTGATTCTTTTTACATCAAAAGAATTATATAATATATGACATTTATTATATATTGATCATTAATTAATGATATTATTTTACTTACATTATTTACATAACAATCATTGAAAATTAGATTGTTACTCATACCTAAGTACAACCTACTGTCTCCATGGTTGTAACGTTGATTCATTTTCTCATTACCATTTTTAAATATTGTTTTTAAAATTAATATGGGAATATAAATATGATAATTATTTAATGATTATTATTATTTAGATATCATATATTTACCCTTTTGACCATAGTTGACCTACAATAGTTTTTTTGACACAAAAACTCAATCTGGTCAAAACAATCGATATAAAAAAAATATTTCAAGTAGTTGTATACAACATATTAATAAGTGAAATAAAAGTAATTATAAACATGAAAAAATTTATAAATATAGTAAATATTTAGAAATTTTTTATTATATATGAATTTATAGGATTTTCACCTAAAAACGAAAATGCAATATAAGGGATATCATCTCTTTTTATATTCTATTGAGACTTATTTGTTGATATGAACCTAGTTTCTTTTATATGGTGTATATATTTCCCTTTTACATGATATATTTTTATTACTATTACAATGATAATAATATTACTTTCACTTAATAATATTCCATCATGAGGTCTATGATTTGAAATGTTTCAATGTGGTATTGGACACAATGGAATGTTTAAATATTATTTTCCACAATAATAACATTAATGATATTTCAGTGGTACTTATATTTGATAAAATTATATGTCCACTCATCAACTAAAACCTTTATTTTTTCCATAACCAAGTAATTCAGGACCTTTTCAGGTATTAGTTCCATTTTCCACTCTTTTGTACTCATGGTGTTTTATAAAATATTTTTAAGAAAACACGAATTCATCTTTATATTTAGTCATACAACCTATTTTCATCTAAATACAATTATTATTAAAGGGAATAGAAAAATGTTTTTAAAATTATTTTGTAAATAAATTTTTAAACATTTTTGTCTTTTATAAATTTCGTAGATGGAATCTTCTAGAGTCTTTACAAACAAGAAATTTTTATAACTGTTTATCATGAAATAGAAATGTTATTTTTACCTTGTATGACATGTATGGGCTTAACTACAATCATTCTTCTGAAAAATAATTTTCATGTTTTAAAGTTTATGTTTTAATGATTTTTGTTTTGAAAAAATTTATTTTTAAACTATAGTTTTTTCAAAAGGTTGTCTCCAAACAAAAGAATATTTTTCTAAATAAATTTTTATAATCATATTTTTATAATATTTATATTAATCATAAAAAAATCCTTTATTTTACTCTAGTTAGGGTATATTGTATTAATTACATACCTAATATTATTTTAGATGATTTATGATTGATTTGGCCAAGGACAATATTCACATTCACTTCATTGATTTCATTGTTTATTCCTTTAAAAATATTCAATTTACTAGGATTATTGATCAATGAATTTTACCTAATTATCCATATCATTTTCCTGGATATATGTACTACCTAAAATGTATACCATTTTTAATATGATGTTTACATTGAAATTCATTTTATTATTTTCGGAAATATTGATAAATTCATACCTTATCCTCCATACAGATATTTGATAAGGCATAATGTTAAATCAATTATTTGATAAATGAGGATTGTTTAGTACTAGTACGACATGGGTGGTTCTTAGTTATAGATATCCCCTCGATGCATCGGTACTATCATGGAATGATTCATTTTTCTAGCCTCTTTAAATGGGGTTTTACTCGATATATTATAAAAATCCTTATAAATAGTCTTGATGGTAAGTGTACCATGTACCTAGGAAAGATGGAATCCAACAATCAAGTACTTCCCTCATCTAGTGTCTATTATTATTCATCCATGCAATTTTGTGTCAACAAATATGTGGATATATGTCATTTTTAGTTCATTGATTAAATTTCATGTGTTTTAGTTTCATACATTTCCATATTCATTTTTCCTTATCTAGTTATTTTAGTGCCATGTGATTCCAGTTATTACCTTTTCATATTGTTTATGTACTTCCATTCAATTTATTGGTTACATGGAGTGTGTGTTCAATTATTTTCCTTGGAATATTTAATATTCTGATTGATTTATTATTTCTTACACTATAATTTAACCTTACTGTTCATTTGACATCACCCTTATTATGTTTCCTTTCTATATGAATCCAAGATGTGTACTATGATTGATATAAAAGGATATGACAGATAGAATAATGTCATCCTCTAAGTTATTTAGAAAAATAATTATGTTGTAATTAGTGTATTAGTTTTAATTCAAGACTCATGTATGTATCTGATTTACTAATAATACAAAACTCTAAATCCTTTTGGATTTGATTCCTTGCAATCATTCCAATATAATTGATAGTAGACACCAGCTTTATGAATTCTGGAGTCGTCTCTCTAGATTTGGAAACCAAATTTTTGTAGTAACCTTGGGAACTATATTTATGAAAAATGATATTAGAGAACACATCCATAATGTATAATTTGAGGATAAATATAGAAGTACATCCTAAATATTTTTTTAGATAGATACCATGTAGTTTTATTAGGAATACATCCACGTCTAGATATGACAAGTGTAAGTGGTTCTAAAATCGATGTACCTAAGAGTAAAAACTCTAAAAAGGTGTGTTGGGCCTAACCTGGTGTGTCCTGGTATATGAGAATGAGCCTTACTGAACACCATGTCTGACACTCCCCGGGGACACACTTGAGAAATTTTACATTTTCATTACAATCCCCTTTGAAGGATTTTGACAATGAAAACCCTAAGAGAAACCTAAGTTGTTTTAGACTGAATATAATGTTTCATGATTTAGAAATACTAGAAATTATTTTATTGATAAACATTATACCATGGAAGGACCTATGTTAAAATAAAACAGATGAAATGTTTATGTATTGAGTTTGTATTGAAAACCATTGTTAATATGATATCTAATGGTTAACATAATATCAAGGATTTCTATCATAGTTACGTGTAAAATTATATTAATATGGTTAAAAATATAAGCCATGTGACTACCAATAAATCATGGAAATATCATGAGACTTTAACCCATGACCGAAAGACGATAAGGTTTTCATGCTAACCACTGACCTATGTAATGTCACTATTAATAATTCATTTTTAGTCAAACAATTTGATAAATTAATATTAATGATGAACCATTAGTGTTATATTTGAGGTTTAGTAATTGATTTATTAACCATATTAATCTATAGAATAGTTAGAAAAAATAGTTATATTTTCTCTATTTTATGGTCCTTATGATCCTTTAGATGTGTATTTTAGAGTTTCAGGCATCAAAATTAATTTTTTGTATTAATTGTAAAACTAATTTATGCTCAACCAATGAATGAAATTTTGTTTATAATAATATATAAGGTAAAAATATTTCCTCATATTCTTAGTTAGTAAATGAATTATCCAACACTAACAAAATGATCTAGAAAAAAAATGTTTTTCTAATACTTTAATTTTTATTGAACCGATCACTTCTAAATAAAAAAGATTTAAGGCCTTGAGGCCCTAAAATTTTTATTGATCATTGCCTTATTTGTGATTGATAACCTCAATAACTCCCTAAAAATATTTTTTCCCTCCATTTTTATATATCTACCTTCTACTAATGTTATCCGACATAGATACCTAGTTATATGTTAGTCCATGTTACCTTTTTTACTTCCCATTATCTCTTATATAGAGGATATTTTAAAAACACTTTTCATGGTGTGGGATTTTAATGATAAGAAATATCAAAAAATATATCACCAAGTTTGTGTTTAAATTGAAAAGACACAATTTAATTAAGGTTGATAGAATTTAACTCCCCAAAAATCTAAAGTAGGAACTTTGTATTCAATAGTGTGTAAGACATGCAACACCAAGTGCGTAAGACAATATAATATCCTGATTATTTATATTAAATTTAAAATTTTAAATAAATTAAATATATATTTTATAGATTATAATTCATATAAAATTTAGTTATATTTCATTACAAATAAGATAAAATTTCTTTGAAATCTTGTCCGACACACAAGGTTGAGTTTTACCAAAAACATAATATAGTATTATTTAATATAATAAGACATAACATACCGTTAAATTAGTGATTATGATTAGTATCAGATAACTTTTTAAAATATATGGTTTATTCAAATATAAAATTAAATAATTGGTAATAATTAATTATAAATTAATATTAGAACCAAATAAATATTAATGGAATATTTTTATGGAAAAGAATTTTTATGATCACAAAAATGATTTATCCTAATAAATTAAAGTAATAAAAATTAGTGAGTCTTATTAATGTAATATATATATATATATATATATATATATATATTATAAATTCAATTAAATACTTTTGACACTCATAAAATAAATTTTATAAGCATTATATAAGAACTGACTAAATATAACACATAAAAACCTATATTTTTTTTATTAAAACACTTTTACCTACTTTGAAGGGAAAACCTATTTAAAATCCACTTTTTAAAAATTTTATAGACTTTAAATTTAAAAATAGACTTAATATTTTCAAGAAATATATAACTATTAGTTTATGGTTAATTTTTGATGTTTTTTGTGAAGTTTCATTTTTTAATGAATAATGAAAAATACTAAATTCTAATTCAAAACCACTTTTCATATAATTTATGTATATGGTTAAATCATATTTTAAAGTGGTTTTATTATTTTAGTAGATAATATTTTTATCTATTAATCCAATTTAGGTCAAATAAATCAATTTCACTTTGAAATTGATTATAAAATCATAGCAAACTTTTGGATGTTTTTATTTTAAAATCCTGTATTATCATCCCATCTGCAGGATTAAGTTTAAATTATTTTTTTCTACTTCTATGATTGGAATTTGAAAAAAAAGGATTCCATATTTGGAATAAGAATAATATATAACACTTAATAGGGTCAAATTAGTTTATTACAAAAAATTAATAGTGAATGAAATTAAAATAAATTAAAATGATTATGGTAAAATTCAGTTTAATAAGGGAACAAACCATAATCATATGGGTCCAAATAACTTAGAAACCTTTACAATAGGCATTGGAGAGAAATTTTTAGATCCAATCCCCCATTTATTTTATTTTTAACATTATTGGACCCACTTTCAATTTGAAAAACATGTATGGAATTCCTTCATCCAAAAATAACAAGAGTGTCACTCCTCCTCCACTATAAAAGGCCTCATCTACTCCCAATTTATCATACCTATCAAGACACTTTTTCTGGACTAATATATTCCCATATATCCCCTAAAACCTCTATAATCATCCTAGAATCCTTCTCTTTGGCATGAAATAATCCAATAATGCCTTTTGGTATAATCGAAAAGTAGATACCCGAATAAGAGGTAACAAACTTCCTCAAGATTTTTAGTTTTACTTCCATTATCAACTACCTAAATTCTCATTGTTCCATTATTATATAATACAACTGATATCCTAAATATAAAAGTATGTTTTATACTAATTTTTCAACCTACACTTACACACACATCCTTCTAATGGGTAACGAACCTACTGTTTCTGTGTAAGGTGAAGTACTACCTCACAAAATAGTGATTGTTAATTTTTTATTTTACCACCTCCTCTAGTGTACATTATGATTGAAACTGTGTTTACATATTTTATTGATTATATTTAATATGTATTTATTCTACTATACTTTTCTTAACATATTCCTTTATGCTTTCTATTTTGTATAAATATGATAACATCATTTGTGGAAGTACAGACTACTTCCTCCTCAAAACGTTGTGATTTGTTCACACTATAAATAGAACATATAAAGGATATATTTAATTAAAAATATATGAAAAAAACCAACATATGATATTCATGAAATAATTACATTTCTATAAAGATAATATATATCATTTTCATTATTACCCTTTCACACACTTAAAAAGTGATAACGTCATTCTTGGACATGTGGACTACCGCCTCCTCGACATGATGTAAATCCTTTTACATAAAAAAAATTCTATATAATAATATATTTATGATATAATTATCATTATTTAAATATATTATTCTACCTACCATCTTTCCATAATGGTCATTGAAAATGAGAACATTTCTCATGCTTATGTATGACCTATCATCTCCATGATTGTAACATTGATTCATTTTTTTCATAACCATATTTGATGATAGTTTATAAAAGTATAATTAATTTATAATTATGACAATTATGTCATAATTATTATTCAAGATATGTTATATTTTGACCAATTTGACCATATTTGACCTACTATAATTTTTTAACACATAAATCGAATTCGGTCAAAACAACCGTAGTAAACATAATTGTTTATGTAGTTGTATAAAATATGGCTTTAAGTGAAATAAAAATATTGATAAAAATGAAAAGGGTTATCAAGATAGTAAATAATTTACATTAGTTTATTATAGATGATATTAAATATGTACACCCGAAAAAGAAACCGAGGGTAAGGGAGATCATCTCAATTTACATTCCATTGGGACTTATTTGTTGTTATGCACCTAGTTTATTTTATATGGTTTATGTACAATAATTTTAAATGATATATTATGAATCTAATTACTCTCATGATAATATAAAATTCATTTAATATTATTTATTTATTCAATTTATGATTTAAATTTTTTCAATTTGGTATGAGACACTTTGGAATGTTTAAAGATTATTTTCCTAAAAAATAATTTTATTGATCTTTTAATGGTATTTATATTCAAAGAGATTATATGAAAATTTCTCAATAATAGTTTAGTTTTTCTATTCTATAGTAATTCACGGACTTTTTCAAGTATTAGATCCATTTTCAAACTCTTTGGTACTCAAGGTGTTTTAGAAAATGTTTTTTAGAAAACCCGACTTCATTTCTCTCTTTAGTCGGAACACCTATTATATTATAAAAACCATGTTTTTTTAAATTTTTTTCAAAAATTTTATTGAAATGATTTGGTGAAGGAATTTTTACCCTTTTTTTCTTTTAGCAATTTTTCCAAAGGAAATTTCTTTTCTCTTTCCAAACAAGGCATTTTTTAACATTTTACTATGAAAAAAGAATGTACTTTTTACCCTGTATGACGTGTATGAATTTTCCTACAATATTTCCTTTAATGATTAATTTCCATGTTTAAAAGGTTAATTTTTAAATAATTTTTTTTAAATTGGTTATCAAGGAAACGGTTTTTTAAAATATTGTCTCAAAACCAAAGGATATTTTCCTCATTAATGTTTTTAAAATATGTTTTTATAATATTTCCATTCATAAACAACAACAACCATTTATTTTAAAATACTTGGGGTATTATTTATTAATACAATCTATAATAATACTTTATATGGATTATAATTTATTTTTCCATTTATATTATCCAAATTCACTTCGTTGATTTCTTTTTAAGTCCCCCCTGAAAAATATTAAATTTCCTTTGATTACTGAACATTGAATTTCAACTAATTATCTATATCATTTATCATGGATATTCCCATTGACTAAACTATATACCATTTTTCATACTATATTGACATTGATATTAATTTTATTATTTTGGTAAATATTGAAAAATTCGTACCTTATACTTTGTATTGAAATTTGGTTAGGCACAATGTTAAATTAATTATTCTATATATGAGGAATGTTTTTGACTGGTACGACATGGGTGGGGACTAGTTATAGATATCCCCCAGATGAATAAGTATACTCATGGGATGATTCATTTGTCTTGCCGCCATAGATGGGTTTTTACATGATATGATGTAAACCATATTTAGGGAGGTCTTGATGGGAAAGGTACCGTGTACCTAACAAACATGGAGTCAAATAATAAAGAATTTCCATCATTTAATTTCAGTTATTATTCATCCAAGATATTTTTAATCGATATATATATGGATACATTTCATATTTAGTTCATTGATCAAATGGTATGTGTTTTAGTTTTGTACCTTTCAATATTGATTTTTCCTAATCTAGTTATTTTTAGAGGAAAGTGTTTCCAGTTATTACATTGTCGTATTGTTTATGCACTTTAATTCGATTTATTGATTTCATGACATGTGTGCTTAGTCATTTACCTTTACATATTGACTATTATCATTGATTTATTATTTCTTTTTCTTTAATTTACCCTTACTGATAATTTGATATCATGCTTATTATGTTTTCTTTTTCAAGGAATCTTAGAAGAATACTATGAAAGGTATAAATGGATACTCATGATGGAAAAAACATATCCAAGAAGCTATTTAGAAAAAATTTATTTTGTGATTAGTTTAATAATTTTAATTAAAGGATCATGTATGTATATGATTTACCAAGAATACTATACTCTTGGTCCTTCAATATTTTATTTCTTGTCATTAGGCCAATGAAATTACGAGAAGACATCGTATTTGGGATTTTTGGGGTTGGGTTACTATTGGTGGCCCCTGACATTCAAGCTCATGAAAATATAGCCCCTTTAATGTTATCCTCAGTCACCTCCAATAAATTATTTATACCGATGAGACATCCAAAAACTCATAGATAACTTCATTATAAGACAAAAATTTTCTTTTTAGTTGAAAAAATAGTTAAAATTTAAATCTGAATGTTTATAAAAAACCCAACCCCTTTACTAATTTAAAACTCAAAATTCCTCATAAATTAAACTACCATATAGTCATGTGGTTTCAAAACCTCCCTACTATATGATATCTCATCCTTGATTTGTAAACATATTCATCAATGGTCATAAAATGACATAATAGTGAAAAATAAAATGATTCTAGTCCTACAAAATACACAAAGAGTAGCTCATCAGTGACGCCTCACACTCAGTGACATCTCCATGAACAACAAAAAACATATAAGTGACCCCCCTTAGGTTGTATCCACCATTAAAACAAGCTATAAAAACTAAAAAACTATAATATAAAACCACAGTATCCCCATATAGAGTAATGAATTGATGATCATTAAGCACACTAAGTCAAAACATTAGATCATTAACTTGAATGTAAAATCATTTTCCCCTCGATCCAAACTCCAAAACATGATCTATTTTAAACCAACCCCAATGTATTTCCCAACCAAGTGAATTTTATAGGTAAAATCTACAAAAAACTCAAAACATATCGTTTGGATTCCATAAATTGTTTTAGAAGTGGTTCCTAGGCAAAAAAATCCTCTAATGGGGGGAAAATGGTTTTTAAGACATCTTATAAATACTTTTTCCAAAATACTCATCTACAAATTTTGTCCCTATATTAAAGAACATAATAATATATATTTAACTATCCATGAAACCTGTAATCTCTTGGAATGTACACTAATGTTCCAGTTTGACTAACATTGTAAAAACATGTTCACTTGATCCGACCCCTATACTATGATGATAATTTTATCAATATAACTTACTCACCACTAATAGTATTATATTCATTCTTCACTAAACCCATCCAGAGTATTATTAATAAATTCACATTCTCAAGGATTTCAATTTCCTAAAACAAAACTATACCAACCAGAAAGATAAAGTCGTGAACCTGCCACACTCAGGTCATTCACCCATAATATATAAGAATATCCAAACCAAATGAGTGTCATTGTCGTTATTTCATAGGTATAATTTCCAATATTATTTACCCTGGCCCTACCAATCACCCAACACATTAACTGGACATGGTTATTCCATAAAAAATGGACCATCATCACGAAACATTGACTAAAAACCATTCATGAGTCATATGAAATTATTTTGTGGAATTATTGAATCTTCCACCAATTAATGGAGTCACAACATTAAAAAATCATCCCAACTCCCAATTTCCATCTACATGATATAGTTCCAAAAAGCACACATCCTTTTCCTCTAGTCACCTCACTTTGAGGAGAACTATATGTTGTAAAATGCTAAGGCTCATGGGTGTTTTCAGAATTCAAGATTTGATCTTCCCCATGACACTACAACTACCACATCACCTATGTGTAATTGGGATTTAAATCACACTAGAGTCCCAAAACTTTTACACATATCCATAAATGTTTTTTGATATAAATATAATTTAAATATATTTCAATCATTGAAATTCCTATTGTCCGTGTAATACTAGTTAAATAAAATGACAGAATGAAACCAAAATAGTAATTCTTCATATTAATCTCTATAATGAACTCCTCAATCCCTTTGAGATCCAAAAACATCATGAGATGACATTAGTAATACAAAAACAAATGGGGTGATATTAGAATACCTATAAGGTAACAAACATGATAAGTATGCATAACATTTGAGAAAAATGTATGACATAATGTCATAAAAGAGAATAAATAATGAGTAATATCCTGAGAGAATCACATAAAGAACATGGTAGAATCATATCCTCAAAACATATCAAAGTTACATAAATATATAACATGATATAATCATATGTCATGTATTACTATAAAGACAACATCACATGGTGAAAAAAAAATCCCAAAATGGATTAGATTTTTCCTAATCCCACACATAACTAATTATGATACTAAAACACAACTTATTGAATTGTATGAATAAATGGGTGAGCCAATCATAAAATTTATATGCTCATGTGTTCCTATAAAATTAAATCAACAATTATTCATAAATATAATTATTACTCATGTTTTTCATAATCTCACCTCATTCCATTATATATGTTATTTCATAAAAAAATTTTGTGAAATGAAATTAAGAAACATATTACCACAAAAAATGACAGAATAATAATCTAGGTATATATGTAAGATACATATATACATAATTTAAAATAAATCAATAACATCACAGGTTATTATTGTTAATTAATCAAAATATAAAAATCCCTTAAAACTATTCTTTAGGAAAAATAAATATTAAATTTTAAAATTACATAATTAAAATATTAAATTTTATAAAATATTGATCCAAAAGTTTCATTTAAATTAAATTTATAAACTTATAACAGAAGGATTAAATCATTCTGTAGTCATGATACTAGGAAATTATGTTCATGATTTTTTTTGATAAAAAAATGATTTCATTCACATTTTTGGTAAATGTCAAAAGTATCTCACTTATAAAAAGAAAAGAAGATTCCATTGAAACCATATTTAAAGTTTAAATACAATTAAAAATGAATTTACACAATAATAGTGTAATTTTAAACATTTATATAAATATTTTAGAGAAAACATGGACATGGAAGAAAAGGGATTTTTGACCTAAGTGTGGAATATAGTAGGTTATTCTTGAAAAAGTTCTTTTAGTGTCAGGAGTTCTTAGAGTGATTAAAATGAAAGTGAAAAAATATATTATTGATAAAAACCACAGTATAATAAAATTAATTTTATTTATTTTAAAATGATTATAAAATTAGCTTCCTATAAAATTCAGGCATACAAAATCCAAATTAAAATGAGATTACATTATAAACCTCTTTCTTCTATGGAAACATTTGAATCAGATGTCCCAAGAAAGAAATAACATTAGATGGAATTTTATATACCATATTTCAAAATATAATAATCATAAAATTTATTAATAGGAAATAATTATAGAACATAAAATATATAGGTGGTTAATACAGATTTTATCTCATGTAAGTAAAAGGGAGATGAAAATTCCATACCTCAGGTATGACACAACTCTTATGTTCTTTTTCTTTTAGAAAAATATTTTTTTAATTAGATAGTTTAATAATAAAAATTTTAATGTTTACTATTCCTTTTATTTTATTTATTACCAATTAATATTCAATAAATTTCACATCAGATATTATGGTGATATTTGGATTGAATACCAAAAATGACTTCAGTAGGTTGAGTGTGGTGAAATAGGTAACAATTCCATAATATAAAAAATAATAATAATCAAATAATTATATTATTTACAAATATAATGTAATATTAAACACAATAATTAATGATGGTTATGATGAAAAAAACTACGTTAAAATCATGGAGATTGAAGGTCGTAGATATGCATGACTAACACTTCCATTTTTATATAATCCGTCTGGAAAGAAGAAAAATATTATTTTATCAACAAAAAATTATCATTATATGGAAAATATATTATTTTTTTAAAATAAACACACCCAAAAACATAGGTATATATAGATTCCATGTGATGTGCTAATGAAAAACATATCACTTCGCTTCATGGAGGTTGTAATGCACACATACACATGAACTATTATATCATTTTACAATGAATGGAACATTAATAAAATATATGATAGATTGACTTTAAATATTGAAAAATATTTCATTAATATAAAATTAAATCCATCATTATATTCATCTATGATAGGAATTAATTTAAAAAAATTGCATAGTTTCATGTGGTTGTAGTTCTTCATACACACGAATGATAGTTTTATTTCCATTTTGATAAAATGAGAGATGGATTTTGTTATAATGTTAATATAATATAATATTATTATATGGAAAATAATAAGGTTGTTATAGTATTATGGTTGAACCAAGTTTTATAGAGGTATAAGAAGAAATAATAATAAAATATTCTGTTATATAATATACCTCTTCTTCGGGAAACTTCCATTTTATTACACATTAATCCTTATAATGATGTTATTATCCATAAAATATTTCTTATATAATGTTGAGAGGGATTTTAGGAATGTATTTGATCAGGGATTCACTAACATAATTAGATATTTATGTAATATGAATAGAGGAGAGGATGTTCCCTTTTATTAGCGAGGGAGGGTCACTCTAGAAATTACTTTAAATATTGAATTATAAAAAATTGATTTTCTTGGAAAATTTTAAAAAAATTATATTATCAAAATATACGTTGATTGTGGGTTAAAATAATATCAATAAAAAATATTTTTAATTTTTTATTAGGTTTTTACATTTATCATGGCAGTTTAACTCACGTAAACTTTTTTTTGTTAATTATCATGATAACAATGTTTATATCCTTTAGGGGTCAATATAGACACTATAAATAGAAAATTAGTACACAATATAAAATATTAAATATTTTTATTCATATAAAAATTACTTGGTAGAATATATCTTCTTATTAATTTTAAATCTTTTAATAAATTATTATTTATTATTAAATAACATTAATTCCATTTTGAACTATTTATTTAATTTGGCATTCAAAATAACTCTAAAATAATGGAATCAAAATATGATACATTTAATGATATATTATATGTTATTTGTGTGTTAACATTTATTAATTTTTTTCTATTAAACGACTAATACTATATCGTTGTTACGTAAAAATTTAATGTAATTATTTAATTACTAAAATTTATAAATAAATTATTATTATAATGAAATTATCCTTATAATAGAAATTTATAGTGGAACACAACTTCTTTTTACTCCTCAGTAAAAAATTTGTTGATAATAAAACAAAGTGAATGGCAATTTTTATGTTAACTTCCATAATAGAATAAGTGTAAAAAATCAAATATAAATGTGAAAAATGTGAAAATTTATATTTTTATATTTTTAAGGATGAAATAGACTAATTAAAATAAATTTATAATATTTTTTAAATTATTTTCATGCCTTATCACATTTATTTTATGACTAATTAACCGATTTTACCTTTACCATGGTAAAAAATATTAAATATGGTAATACTAATAGTAACTAGAAATAAAAGGAAATTATTTATCAAATTTGGAACTCCAAATTACAAAAATTTACTCCATTTTCAAGATTAAATTTCTATACATGGTAGAAATAAATTTAATACTAAAACTAAAAATTCAATGAAAAAATGTTTTTCATAAACATGAATTTTTAAGTATAATAATTTTCTTATGAAAATTCCAGGTATCAAAAAAATTATAAATACTATATGAAGGGATTTTTATAAATAGTAACTAATTTTACTCTAACACTAATCCTAAAAAGGGAATTTATTTTAAAATGCATTAAAAGAAAATAAAATTTTAAATAAAAATTAGTTTTATCACTATTCTTTAAATAATCAAACTTTCTGGAGAAATATCAAAATATCACCCTAAGAAAATTTTTATTTTATGATTTAAAAATAGATAACCTTTTTATAAAATAAAATTTCTAAAATTTAAAGAGATTAATTATGTTATTTTCCCACAAATAACAATAAAAACATATGTTTTGAAAATGGTTTTTAAAGAATGAAATGACTTTTTTAACAATTGAGTGATTATTTACTATGAATTTATCAATAAATTTATATTGATTAGAAATATTATATTTATATATATATAATAAATAATTTAATCACATTAATACCTCCAATTTAACATCTTGGTTATAATTTCAATATTTAAAAAGTAATATTCAATGGTTTTTTTTAGGATCGGTGTTGCATGTCCTAAAATATACTGAATATAAAATTATATTAAAAATATTATGGTTTTAAATTATTCCCCCATTAATACATTTTTTCCTCTCAATTTTATCTTGATCATGGTAATCAATATTTGAATGTATTAAAATACCACAGTTGAAACTGCACATCATAAAATGGGTTAAGAAAAATTCCCCTTGAAAATAGGGAAGGGTAAATTAAAAGGTCAGAAAAGATAATAAATACAAGGTTTCCAAATAAGATAACATTAGTGGGAAGATAACATATTTACATTGAAAAAATATTTAATTTACAAATATTTATAGATATTTTTATATTTCATTGATCATAGTATTGTGAATGATTTATGGAATGTTAAAAACCAAAAAGCCTTAAACCAAATAGGTGTGAGATGACCTTTGATTCATCGGAAATAATTGTAATATGATAAATTTTTTGTTTCAATACATTTTTTCCTTATGTTTTGAAATGAATATACAACCTATAAAAAGAAAATAAGAAAGTATACTACTTAATAAGATTAATTTCCTCTTTCAATAAATTTCCAACAAAATCACATATTTTTATCTAATCTATAATTATTAACAGTTAGTTTTTCTTTTTTGGAGTAATAAAAAAAATTATAATGGATTACATAGTCCTAAAAAAGATATCAAGATATTTTTCATGATATTAGACATTAAACAAAACCAAAATGGCTAGAAAATTTTATGATTGTTAATAAAACTCTATATGATGATAAAAAAAATTAATCTCTAAATCCCCAACAATGTCATAAAAACATAAACTTCAATCATTTAACAAAATACCACTCTTATAATTCTTTAAAATATTACTCACTAAGATTATAACCAAAATATTTGAATTATATGATTATACAATCTTCCATGATATAATTAACATTTATATATAAATAACATCAATCAACCTTAATGTGTCATAGTAAAATGTATAAGCCCTAATCATAAAGTCACTAAAATACACTAATCAATGACATAAATTACCTAAATAGACGTAAATCAATTTTAAAATTGTATATGAATTCAAATATTAGTTCAATTTTTTTTCCTAAATTTACATCCCATAATATTCTGATTACCAAAATAATATAATATTCCCAAAAATTATAATGATCTTTTTTAGAATAACAATAATCAATTAGTCACCAAATATATTATCAATGCCATGGGTTTAAATAAAATAAAACACATGTTACCATAATGTAATTACATATAATTACCTCAATTTCAAATATTTTATAATACCTAAATGTTATCAATAACATTAAACATATGTGCACAAAATTTTAAGGAATTCTTACTTAAGAAACATATTCCCTAAAACCCATACTAAACTCAAGGGTAATATTAACATAATTGTTTCAAAAATTTATCATTGTAGATTTCCATCACTTAAAACATTAAAAGGGGAAACTAATCCTTTAATATTTTTATCAAATATAAAATTATAATCCCATGATGGTATCTGTAACTCTAAAACTAACATCACATGAAAACATATATACTTCCAAATATTAACAAAATCCATAGACGATTCAGGGTTTTTATAACCATAATATCATTGATATGACACATATAAAACATAATTATTGAATCGTAACATAAAATTACTTCAATACATTCACATAATTAGTTGGAATAATATATTTCCTTCCTTGATTTAGGATTTATCCCTTAAATTATGGAATTGACTCAATTAATTACCTTGTTTACAACCATAAAAAAATTAAACTATAAATACTGCCTTATGATGAACTTCATATTCCACCAACAGACTCTTTATTTTTTTCTTATAAAATCGCTTTCACTATGCCCTTATTTTTTCACACATGAAACTCTTCTCATTGTTTTGAGAAATTTACCTATTTTATTCATCCCAAAAAATGACATATAGGAAACTGAATATTTTTCCCTCTATGGTCTTCAAGAAACTCCACTTTTCTCTTATTCGGTGTGTTATTAATTTCACCCATGTTTATTTTTTAATGATATAAAGATATTGATGACTTTAAATGTTCATAATATTTTCACTCTCCATCTTTTGTTTCATTCGGTGGCCCACGAGTAACATAATTCCCTTATCAATCCCATATATCATTAATATAATTACTCCTAGATCAATCAAATGACTAAAACGAAAATCATAGTGTGAGAATTAATATTATAATTATAAAAACACATAATGATGAAAATAATTTATAGGATTCCTAAGTCGTGATACCCAATATTTTATCCATGAAAAATATTTTGAACTTTGGTTATTCATTATCAATATACATTCTACTCAATTGAAAAATTTCATAAAGATAATCTGTGTTATCCCATATTTTCTCTCGAGAGTGTCAAACCACTAATGCAGTAAGTAAACACTCACCATCCATCAAAATTGTGGAGGAGATATAACCTAATAATTTTTTTGGAGTTTTAAAACTTGATTTATCTATTATAAAACCAAATCGTCTTATAGTATCCAGTTAGGGATGTAATTTCAAGAACACATCCCATTTTAAACATCAAAAATACTTTGTATGTTTTATTATACATAGGATTATCTATTGGGTAATCACTAATTTTTCAATGTTCGGATCTTAATAAATAACTTCGAAATTCCTTAACACCAACTATAAAGACCCAATCCTTTTATATATATCATTACATGATTTTTAAAAAATATATATATTAAGTACAAAAAAACTCATCAAATGTCCTCATGTCTTTAGAATAATAGGTATATAAAATAACAACATCAAAAAATATTCTCAATTTTAATTTCCATAATATACTCTTAAGTTCCATTTATATCCTAAAATATAATGGGATAACCTGGGGAATACCTAGAAAAAAAGGCGTGAGGTAAAAATCCCTATAATGGAATGAACAAGATAAGGAAACATAACATTTCAATGAATGGTATAAAATGATTTAATAAAAGAGAAGGACCATGAGTTGTAAAATTGGATCATCATATAAATAACATTGTATCATAAGATAAATACAAAATTTGAATGTGGAAACAATATAAATATGACAAGATAATTGTACAAGGCTAACTTTCAAGACCACATTATATGGTAGAAAAAGTCCCATAATGGTTTTTCAACACCATAAATATGTAAATAATATCTCAGGAAACTGAAGCATTACCAAACATGTTGGATCACAATATGGGATCACCCATCATAACATGTACATGCTTTTTTACCATAAAAAGAAATCAGACATTATGTATAAAAATAATTATTAACTATGGAATGAAATGGCTTAAAAAATCTTGGATCATATTGTTCTTTATGATATTTCATAAAGAATTAATCTTTGAATGGAAGATAAGGCATGTAATACCCATTGAAAATAAGGGAGAATAAACTAGGTATATTTGTAAGATAGATATAAATAGAATTTTTTGGGAATATGAAACATAAATATTTTTTGTTTTTGATGATAACAAATATTTTAATATCATTAAAAATATTCTTTATAAAAATGAAATTTCAATTTAACAACTCTATCTTTATAATATAAAAAAGTAAAACATATTATGGAAAACATTATGATTTATAATAAATTTTCAAACATATAATGGAAGCTTCAAATAATTTATTGTTTATTATAAAAGGAAATTCAACTTATTCCTGTATACATTAAAACAAATATTCATTTTACATTTTTAGTAAAATTAAAAAGTACCTTATTTTGAAAAAAGACCTGAATATTTACTGATTTATTTAGAATAACTAAAACATGGACAAATTTTTTGTTATCAAATAATTTATTCATAATAAATAATTTTTTATTTTCAATATATAAAACATGTACATGGAAGAAAATAAATTTTCATCCAATGATAGAAACAATTTTTTTTCTAGAAAACATTTTTCTATATTTTGAGTTCATAAAGAGAAAAAAATGATAATAAAACATGTATTCCAAATAAATAACTTGTGAAGAAAAAAAATGTAGTGGAGTTATCATATATGTTTTATCAAATTTCTTCTAATTTGAATTCATGCATAAACAATCCTGATTAAAATGATATTGAAACATAAATCTCTTACCGATTTGGAAATATTTTAATCATGATACCCATGAAAGGATAAAACTTATATAGATATTTATATCTCATAATTTTCAATATATAAATCAATAAATAAATTCATAGGTAGTATATACACCATATAAATAAAATATGTGGTGAATATGTCTTGTATCTCACAAAATATAAAGTGATAAGAAAATCCCATACCTTGAGTATAAATGGTCTCATAAACAAGTTTTATTGTAAAAAATAAAACTATTTTAATAATTTAATTTGATAAGAAAATTTTTCAAATATATTTTTCTTTTTTATCAATGTTTCATATTCCGTTACTTAAAAAATTAATTTCTTGTCAGGATTTTTGATGATGTTTAGATTGTAGATCCAAAATGATGTCTTTAGTGTGACTATGGTAAAAGAGGTCTCATTACTAGATATAAAAAATTATAATTGTGATATAATCTAATTATTATAAATAAATTATACTTTTAAAACATATCAGGAAATATTTTTATGAATAATTAACTATGTCACAATCAAAGAGACGATATTCCATACATACGTATTAGTAACATTTCCATTTTTCAATGATCATTATAATAAGAAGGAAAATATTAATTTTTATTTAATTATTTTATATTTATTTCATAAATAAAATATTGGTTTTTTAAATTGTCTTACATATATTCCATCTATGTGATGTGGTTTCAAAAAATGAATAACATAACTTCTGGGAGGTGCTAACCTACTTGTACACTCAAACATCATAATCATTTTTAAATGATGGGAATGGTAAGAAAATATATTATATATTAATATTTATTATTTAATAATATATCATTAATATCATAATAAACACATCATTATAACGATACATGATAAACTATGGAGGAAAATGAATTACATTGGTTCACATATAAAATACTCCATCATACTCACAAATTATGGTTTCATAAACCATTTGATAGAAGAGGAGATGGATGTATGTTATGTCATTAATATGTATTAATAATTAAGTATATAGAAAATAATAGTGTTATATAAATCATAATGTTTTAAAAAATTAAATTGGAAGGAGAATATGTAATACTTGAGCACTCATTTAAAGGTTATACATGTTCTTTATAAAACTTCCTTTACATTACAACTTAAACCTTGTATGGTTAGTGTTCATCCAAAATAAGAAATATAGATTGTGGGGAGGGATTTTAGTAAAGGATTTGGTTAGGTATTTGATGAATAAAATTATTTTTATGTGTTAAGTTAATATTATTGGAGGTTGTATTTTATAAGTGAGGGGAGTGCCACTTATCTCTTTGTTTTAACGCATTTTAACCCTTTTGAATAATTACCATAATAACAATGTTTTTACCCATTAGTGGTCAATATAGTTAATATTAAAGTAAAATTGCTCTATAAATGTTCCATATGTAGAATATTTAAACATATCCCAATCAATTTTTCTATTATATCAATTTTAGAAATTTAAAATCAAATAATAAAATATTATTTATTACAAAACAAGAATAATATAAATTTTCGACCCATTCATTTAATATGAAATAAAACAAAATATGAAAGTGTGGAATCATAATCTAATAAATTATCAATTCTATAATATGATATTTATATCTACAATATACATGCGACACTAAAACTCACACTTATTATTCTATTTTAAATATATTTATAACTATTAATTTAATTTTTCTATTAATTGAATAAATTTGGTGTTAGTGTTAAATTAGAATATACTATGACTATTTCATCAGTAAAAATAAAAATAAATGAACTTGAAAAACATTTATTTTCTTTCAAATAACAATTTAGAACTGAACATATCATCTGTTTGTCACTATATAAAAAATTTACATATAATATTATAAAGACATTACATTTTTTACATTGCATTACATAAAATATTATAAAGGAGAAAATAAAATAAAAATTGAAATAAAAGGTCAATATTTCTAATATTAGATTTATATATATTAAATAAAAACATACAATTATATTTATACAGTTAATTGAATGAATTATTGGCCTTATCACATTAGTTTTGATCAAAATTAACCCATTGTACCTTTACCGTGGTAATAGACATATACTTTGATTAATATTAATAAAATAATAAAGGGATAATATTTTCCAAAAATGGACTTACAGATTCCATATATGTAATCCATTTTTAGATATTCAATTTTTAGAATTTTCATAAATCAATTTAAGATTAAAATGAAAAACACAACAAAACACATCTCTTTAGAAAAATGACTTTTAAGTATAAAAATTATTTACACCAAATTCAAGTAAAATTTTCATTGAAAATAGTATAACTGGATTATAATTAATAAAAAAGAACTAATAAAATTTTAAAAAGAATCTAAAATATAATTTTTCTTTTTAAGTAATTTAATATAAAATACAATTTCTAATAAAAATCAGTATTTTTCAATGTACATTGAAATATAAAACTTTTCATAAAAATATAAATATTTTACCATAAGAAAATTTTGATATGATTATTTAAAAAAATGTTATTTTTATAAAATAATATTTATTAAATGTTCTGAAACATAATATAATATTTTACCACAAAAATCCATACAACCCATTGTTCAAGGAATCATATTTTTGAAGAAGAAAATAGATTTATAAGAAATTGAGTTATTATTTAAAAATAATTTATTAATAAAATTTTATTATGTAAGAAATAAATATTTTTAGATATATTTCATAAAGTATATAATCAAATTATTAATCACTAATTTAGTCGCTAAGTTATAACTGTAACATATAAATTGTACTATTTCATGTTTTTTTGGGATCAGTGTTGTGTGTTTAATATGATATCTAATATTGCATTATTTTTAAAAAATTTGGGCGTTACAACTATCAATTATAACATGCCATAGCTAACCTCAATAAAAAATAATGGGTTTCCACTCCAAAACAACATGTTCCTAAAAACACAAGGATCATACTACCAATTGCATCAAATAAGCATCCCTAGATAAGGGTCCTAGGGGACCTTAACCAATTATTTATGGCATAAACACATTAAACCTGACTAATCATCTCATTCATGTAATTAGAATAATTTAGATAATCTATAGGTTCTTACCACTTATACTAGGGTAAAAAATGACCACCAATTTCCTAAAATCATATCAAGGCCAAAATCCCCTTCCCATGCCTTAACAGTGATCAAGGACGCATCAAATATAACTGGTTTAGCTATTCTCCCAACTACTATATTCATTCCCGACTTCATTACTAAAGGATTCATTACTACTTGTTCTATAAAATAAAGAGAAACAAGAATCTTTAATCCTTTTTATCAACCCTGAGGGCTTAACCAGGGAACCAGAATACATGTTCTCGTATTACAAAATAAGGAATATAGAATTTCTAAAACACACCCTCATCAGCATTTCCTCCATACTGATCCCATTAACATGAGGAATGTACCTTTTCATCACTAATCTAATATAGTCTAAGGGACAAATCAACCCCCCTTAGATATATATTTTGTATCAAGAGTTTTTGTATATAGTCTCGAGAAAACTCCAGAACCACAATGCTATGTTTCCTTACCAAAGTTCATAATAAAAAAATATATAGGATCTGAAAAACCCCATAAATTATATCCTTGTTTTAAGTGAAAACTGGAATGAATGCACCAACCTTATATCTAGGGGAAGATAATTCATACAAAGGTCAAATATCTAACTAGGGAAAAATAAGAAACCATCTCTCTATCCGACAAAACGTCATCACTAAGGTCTCACCATATGAACCCTAACTCGAACCCCAACACCCAAAACCTAGACTCAGGGCACAAAAAACCAAAACCCACATTAGAATATAGACAATATCTATAACCCAACCTCTAATACATGGGTTATTATAACATATATTAGGTGAAAATATGAGGGATCCTCTAATCCAAAATAAATAATGAAACCTATAAGTCAACCGTCATTAGATTTAAAAATTTATTCTCAGAAGTTGTAACATCCCTGGTAAATAAAGAAATAATAAATTTTCATTTTAATTAATATTTTGTGAATTAAATATAAATTTTTGGTTAAAGGGGTTGCTATGTTCGATGGCGTACCCGATACACAACAACGGGTTTCTTTGAAATATTATGTTGCACAATAATAATATATTATTATTATTATTTTAAATGGTAGTTAATGCCTAACCATTGTATTAGAAGGAATTAACATAACTAACTACTATATGATTATACATGCTTGTTAAATTTTTTTCATTTATCAAATGAAATTTAGAAGCTTAAAAAGTGAATGAATCTAATTTTAAGCATAATTTACTTTAAATGGTTGATTTATCACCTTTAGATGGAGAATCCTCTTTAAATCTATTTTTGGTCAGTTTTATATGTTTTATTTAACCAAATAAAATTTTTCTTTATAATTGGGTCATAAAAATTCACTTTGGGTAAAATTTTGTTATTTTTATGATAAAATTCAATTTTTGATAAATAGTGGAAAATATTGTTTTTTAATTCAAAACATCCTTTTAAAATAATTTATTTATATGGCCAGATTATCTTTTTAATTGGTTTTAAATTTTAATTAGATTATATTTTTACCATTTAATTCAATTTTGGTCATTGGAATTAATTTCACTTTGAAATTGTACATAAACAGATTTCAATCTTTTGATAGTTAAAATTTCCTAAAACACGTTTTTTTGTTTTGACAAAGGGAATTAATTGTTAATTAATTTATCCAAATTCTATGTTTTTAATTTGGTAAAGTAGTCATAATTTATGAATTCAGAATATCAAATATATCTTAGGATGACATTTTGGTATTTTTCTAAAACAATTCAATTTTTGATGAATAGTGAAACCACTAAGTAGTAGTTAAAAACTGGCTTTTTCATTTAAATGAAATTTTACCACTTCTATGAATTGAATTTAAAAAATCCAACAAACATGGTCTTTATTATTAATTAAAATTTGGTTCAATAAGATGAAAGTATTTTTTGTTGAATAGTAACTTTTGACTTATTTACCGCGATTAAAGGTAAATGAGGCAATTCAAGGTAAAAAGAATATTATAATAATAAAAATATGCTTAAAACTTGTCCTAATATTCTTGTATGAGTGATGGATGACCATGGAAATCCTTGGGTCTATTTTGGGACCTCATGGATCCACTTAAGATTGAAAAGGACACTTTATTTTAATTATCATAAAGTAAAGTAAAAAATGGGAGAAACAAATATCTTTTAGAAAATTAATTTTTACATAGGATTTTATAAGTTATCCTTTCGACTATAAATATTCATTGGAAAGGTAACAAAATTTCCTATATAATGGTACTTTTTTTTATATTTTTTAGACATCAATTAATCAAAATTATTAATGACACAATAATGTAGCAGTGTTTACCTCATTAATAAATGATTTAAATAAATAAGATTATAAAGATTAAAATAATATCCAAAACCTATCCAATTATTATTGGATGATTTTATTTCGACCTTGAGTCATCTTATATTCTACTTTAATTATTGTTGGACCTTTATAAACCAACAATCATTATATAATAAAATAATATTTTCATACTTTCTTAAAGAGCCCCTCCTCGACCTTATAAAATCCCTCACCTATAAACCATTACTCACACATCTAAAGCCCCTTGGATCATCCTAACTCTACTGAAATAAGCTCTCAATATCCCTATATTCCTTCTATAAGACTTACTATATGTATAAGGCCCTTCAAGAAATCCTTTTGGTTCAAAACCAAATGGAGTTTCCCGAATTAAAGGTAACCGTTTCTCTTAAATTCTTTTCTTTTATTTTACTTCTCTATCCCCTAAACTCTTTCTATTCGTTTATTTTATGAAAAAACAGTATTATTAATATACTTTGATGTTTTTATGAGAATTATTTGAACTACACTTACACATACCACCATCTAATGGGTAAAGAACATACTGTTTCTGTGGATGGGAAACTAACACCTCACGAGAAAATAGTTGTTCAATTATCTCCTACCGCCTCTCATAGAGGACATTATGATTGCTATGTATTTATATATGATATATATTATGTTTATTTTTTCTTTATGCTTTTGTATTTTCTATTTATAACATAACTTTATGGTTTCCATTATGGGAAAACACAATAATTTAATTTGAGGAAGTGCAGACTACCGCCCCTCAAAGTGATATGACTCATTCATGCTATACATGAAATATATAAAGGATGAAGTTACTGAGATTATATATATTATATTATACTGGAATTATAATAAACCTTTGTATCATTATGTTTTAATTCAATTAAATATGAAAAATAAATGAAAGTAGCGTTCATGCAGACGTACGACTTACCATCTCCATGAACGGTGCATTTCATTTCTTACCTAGAAATGTTATGTACTATTATAAATAAAAATATATACTGGATATATAAGATATATATGATATCAAAAACATTAATATAATTTTTTAGATAATGGAATTTTTACCACATAGACAACTTTTAATTATAAGAAGTCTATTTTTGACTCAAGTAACAAATATCAACCAAATGACCATTATTAACATAAATGATTACATAATATTTATAACATCTTTATAAGTGATTTAAAAAGAATGATAAAATTGAAAATGGTTCTTATTCAACTAGAAATTAACTTTATTTTATTATTCAGGAGATTAAATAATGAACGAGTCAAGTCAGATAGGGGGTAAGGGACTTCATCTCAATCTCCTTTCATTGCGGCATATTTTGGTTTATACACAGATTTCTTTTATACGATGTATAAACACCTTTGAATTTTACTTTTATTAAAAATTATTATTTTATCTACTAATAATTTTACAAAATGACAAAAAATAATTTTTCTTTTAACATACGTTGTGACAACGACCTTTCCGCTACCACGAGTGTTATTTGATCTTTGGCTTCCTTAATAAGATGTAATGTTTTTAAAAGGAAAATAAATACCATATACACTTTTAAATATTTTTGTATTCAAAATGTTTTTGATAATGGATTTGTTTTGTCAATATATTTAAATGATATATTGTAATTGAAATGTGGAAATGTTATCTTTCATTTATGTTTTTTATGTGGTATGAATATGTTATGGATCTTGGGTATTGTTTACATATACGGGTGGTTCTGTGATAAACCATGAGTGGGTGAGCTTGAGATTTCTCTCCAATGCATTAGGTAATGTGATGGAGGTAAATGTTAATGTTTTAAATAGGAGATTTAGGGAATATACTGTGATGGGTATTCCAAGTGTAACACCCTACGTAGCTGTGAAAGGTACAACCTAAGTATGTTATAGACGACACAAGTTACCTTTATGATTTGTGTTTACTATGTAAATATTATGATTTCATGAGGTATGTTAAAGAGCTTATGTTATGTATATATTGATGAACTAATTTTTTCGTTCTTTTTTTTACAACCCTTAATGAGATTTTTATGCTCATCCGATGTTTTGAAATGTTTTTCATAGGAATTAAAAATGAATATGGTCAAGGATGGGATCAAGGAAAAGTCATGCTGTCTAAAACAAGGAACTAGACATTACTCTTTTTTAAGTGTTTTTATTTTGTGAAAAAATGGGAATTGATTAGAAGTGTCTACTTTGTAACTTTTGAGATGTAATGTAATAATTATGACCTAAATCTCTAAAACTCTAAACCTAAAAAGATATTAAATGTGAATTATTCATTTAATTCAAGATTATGTAATATTTTAAGCCTAGGTCTCTATAGTTGGTATTAGAGGTCGATTTAGACAAGTTTAGGTGTTAGAATATTGTTAAATTAATTCATGGTAAAATTTAAATGATATAGAATTTACAGATTTCCATGTTTCTTCGCCAAAGATATTTTTGTGTTCAAAATGGTTTTCCAAAGAGGAAACATCTCATATTTTTGGGAAGACATTAGGAGGAAGACAACCTTCCAAATCAGTAACCTGAGATGGTGGGAATTAGAACTGAAATGTTTTTTTACAGTGATGGCATAGTTGACTCAGGAAATAAATGGTGGTGGTATCCATGCACAAGATCAGCCAGATCAACCACAAAAGATCATGTTAGTAGTGGATCATTCCATGAGGCAACGTCCCCCATCATTCAGAGGATCATATGACCCCGAGCTAGCTGAAGGGTTGATTTAAGCACTAGAAAAGATTTTTGATGTCATGGGGTGATCAGAACATCAAAACGTTAGTCTCTCTATTTACCATTTTGAAGGTGAAGCTGATCAGTGGTGGTCGATGGTGAAAAATATTAGTGATAGTGAGGAGATTGATGATCTTGATTGGGATGAATTCAAATGTATGTTTCTTAAGAAATATTTTCCTAATGTGGTTTGTCTTAGGATGGAAAAAAATTCCTAGAATTGAGTTTGGAGGATGAATCAGTGGCTGCTTATGAAGCAAAATTCACTCAATTGGAACGGTTTGATCTAAATTTCATACGAGATCTTGATAGTCAAATCAATAATTTTTAATCTGGATTAAATCCAAAGTATTGAATGGATTTAGCTTCTTGTGAGTTCAAAATTTATGAAAAACGCGTTTGACGTGCGGAGAAGGTTAAAATGTAGTTTTCAAATGATCATGTCTTCTTCGACAAACAATGGAATAAGATGTCGAGGTGGCAGATGAAAGGGATGAACTCTTCAAAAAGACTTGATGGTAAGAAATTTAAGTTTACAGTTTGTGAAAATTGTTGTAAAAAGCATGATGGGGAATTTATTTTGACTTCCGGTAAGTGCAACTGATGTGGTAAAATGGGACATAAATCTCGTAATTCCACTGAAAAAGATCATTGTAATGGTAATAAAAAATCATATTTATTGTCAGTAAAATGTTTTAAGGGTAATGAAGTGGGTCATTATAAAAATGAGTGTCCAACGAAGAACTCAACTGAGGGAAAGCAACCAGAATACAAGAAGAAAGGGGTGGTGAAGTCCTTTGTAACTACTTCAATAGATGTGGGGCCATCAAATGAAGTAGTGTTAGGTACACTGTTTGTATGTTCAGATTATGCCAATGTGTTGTTTGATTCAGGGTCTACACATTCATTCATTTTTGAGAATTTTTCTTGTAATTTGGGACTTCCATCTCAAGATATAAATCCAGAACTTATGGTTAAAACACTGGGGAAAATGTTGATAAAAAAAGAAATTATAAAAACCCTTCTATCCTTATGTGCGGAAAGAATCGACCTCCAAACCTTATTATTTTTCCTCTATTAAAGATTGATGTTATTTGGGGCATGGATTGGCTTTATGTTTATCTTTCTATGATTTAATACAGATCGAAAGAGGTTTATTTTCATAAATATTTTGAGTTTGTGTACAAGAATGAACCCTTACTTTTGATAACATACCAGGAAGCTGAGAAACTAGTAAAAGATGGTAATAGATGTTACCATACACATATTGTTGAAAACAAAGTATCTATTCATATTAATGATGTTCCAGTGGTAAATGAGTATCTTGATGTTTTTCATGATGATTTGGATGGTATTATACTGAATCGGGAAGTTGAATTTACTATTGACCTAGTTCCTGATGCTAAGCCAATTTCAAAACCCCTTTATCGAATGGCTCAAATTGTAAATTTTAGAGTTAAAGAGTCAATTACCGGAGTTATTAGATAAATGTTTCATTTGACCTAGAACATCCCCATGGGGTGCTCCTGTCTTATTTATTAAAAAGAAATACGGTTCAATGGGACTTTTCATTGATTATAGAGCATTTAATAACATCACTATTAAGAACAAGTATCATTTTCCTCATATCAATGATTTTTTTGATTAGCTCCAGGGAGCTTAGTATTTTTAAGAGATTTATTTGAGGTTGGGGTACTATCATTTGAAAGTATAAGAAGAAGAAATTCAAAAGACTACGTTTCTTACTAGATATAGCCATTATGAATTTGTAGTTATGCCTTTTGGTTTAACCAATGCACCTACTATATTCATGGATCTTATAAATAGAATTTTCTATGAGATCTTGGATAAGTTTGTGGTTGTGTTCATTGATGATATTTTGGTTTATTCTAAAAGTAAAGTGGAGCATGAAAGTCATTTATGTGTTGTCTTGAAAACCTTAAAATAAAAGAAATTATTTGGTAAATTCAGAAAGTGTGAGTTTTGGTTATATTAAATTTCATTCCGTGGTCACATTTTTTCAAAAAATGGTATAACTGTTGATCCTTCTTAAACAAAAGTTATTGAAGAATGTCCAAGACCCACAAATATAACCAATATCCGAAGTTTTCTTGGTTTGGAAGGTTATTACTTGATGTTTTTTGAGAATTTTCCACGGTTATCTAGCCCACTAACTAAGTTAACTCAACAATGTGTTAAGATCATTTGGAAAAAATAATGTGATGATTGTTTTCAGGAACTGAAAAGACCATTGGTGAATTCTCCAGTTTTGGAACTGCTTTCTAGAAATGGTGAGTTTGTTATTTATAGTGACGATTCATTGAAAGGACTTGGCTGTGTCCTTATGCAGAATGATCAGGTAATTTCTTATTCTTCACATTAGTTGAAACCTAATGAGTTAAATTACCCAACACATGATTTGGAATTAGTTGCTGTGGTTTTTGCTTTAAAAATTTAGAGGCATTATATGTATGGAGTAAAATTCAAAATATATACTGACCAAAAAATATTAAAGTATATATTCACTTAGAAATAATTGAACATGAGATAGAGGAGATGGTTAGAATTAATCAATGATTATGATTGCATAATCCATTACCATATGGGAAAAGTAAATAAAGTGGATGATTCTTTGTGTCAAAAAAGTAATGATTCATTAACCATGCTACGTTTGGAACAAGATCCTTTGGTTTTTTATTTGATGAACTTTGGAATAGATGTTGTTGGTGCAAGAAATTACTCTATTTTGTGTCAGGTATTAGTGAGATCATCTCTATCAGATAAAATTAATCATGTGTAGAGGGAAGACAATGAATTTCATAAAAGGGTACAGTTGTTTTAGAAGGGTAAGTTTCCTGATTTTAACATTGGTAATAATTTTTTTTTTGAGGTTTGGGAAGAGATTTTTTTTGCCTTGTGATTCGAAGTTGAAGAATGAGTTTTTATGTGAAGCTCATAGTTCTCTGTTTTCAATTCATCCTAGAAGTACTAAGAAGAATAGAGATCTTCAGGAGTATTACTTTTGGGATGGAATGAAAAGAGATATTACTGATTTTACTGTGAAGTGTTTAAAATGTCAGTAGGTTAATGCAGAGCGACAGTTACCAAAAGGGATGCTTCAGTCATTACCGGTGCCATATTTGAAATGGGAAAATATATCCATGGACTTTATTGTTTGATTACTGAAGACATCTCAACTTAATAATGAAATATGGGTTATTGTTGATCGATTTACTAAATCTTCAAATTTAATTCCTATTTGAGATACATTGAATCTAGATCAAATTTATCAGATGTATATTAAATAGATAGTCATGTTTCAGGGTGTTTCCCTCTCCATTGTTTCTGATCGTGATCCTAGGTTTACTTATAACTTTTGGAAAGGCCTTCTGAAGTCATTGGGTACTGAATTAAATTTTATTACAACTTTCCATCCGCAATCTGATATTCAGTTAGAATGAAAAATTCAGACCTTAGCGGATATTCTATGTGCTTATTCACTGGATTAATAGGGAAGTTGTGACCAAAATATTTCTTTGGTCGAATTTTCATATAATAATATTTTTCATTCAAGTATACAGATGGCACCATTTGAGGCATTATATGGAAATCGTTGTCGAACTCCAGCTTTTTGGGATGAAGTATGTGAAAGGAAGCTGATGGGTTCAGAATAAGTAGAAGAGATGACAGAAAAAGTTCAATTTATTCAGAAGCATATGAGAATAGCTCATAGGAGGCAGAAACGTTATGCAGATAACCGGAGGAAGGATCTTGTATTTGAGGTACGTGATCACGTATTTATCAATGTTTTTCAATGGAAAAGTGTTATTCATTTTGGTAAGAAAGAAAAATTGAGTCCGAGGTTCATTAGGCCTTATGAAATCTTGGAGAAAGTTGGATCAATTGTATATATAGTGGATTTACCTCCATGTTTGTCCCAGGTACACAATTTTTTTTCATGTTTCAATATTGAGAAAGTATATGCCATATCCATCTCATGTTTTAAGTCCAGAGGTAGTTCAGTTGGAATAGAATCTCTCTTATGAGGAACAACCAGTCCAGATTCTTGACCATAGAGAGAAAGTGTTATAGAATAATGTAATTCACCAGGTAATGGTTTTGTGGAGAAACCATATGGTTGAAGGGGCAACATGGGAATCTGAAAATGCTATGAGGGATAAATACCCCCATTTATTTGATTAGTGAATAAAATTGCGAGGACACAATTTCCAAAAGGGGAGAAGGATGTAACATCCTAGGTAAATAAATAAATAATAAATTTTCATTTTAATTAATATTTTGTGAATTAAATATTAATTTTACTTTAAAGGGGTTGCTATGTTCGATGGCATACCCGATACGCAACAAAGGGTTTCATTGAAATGTTACATTGCACAATAATAATATAATATTATTATTTTAAATGGTAGTTAATGCCTAGATGTTTTATTGGTGGGAATGAACATAACTAACTACAATATGATTATACATGTTTTTTAAATGTTTTTACATTTATCTAATAAAATTTAGAGTCTTAAAATGTGAATGAATCTAATTTTAAGAATAATTTACTTTAAAAGGTTGATTTAATACCTTTTGATGGAGAACCCTATATAAATATATTTTTGGTCAATTTTATATGTTATATTTGACCAAATAAATTCTTCTTTAGAACAAAGACATCAAAAATCACATTCGGTAAAATTTTGGTATTTTTCTGATAAAATTAAATTTTTGATGAATAATGGAAAATACTGTATTTTAATTACAAACTACCTTTTTATATAATTTATTTATATCGTTAGATTATATTTTTAATTGGATTTAAAGTTTAATTAGATTATATTTTTACCATTTAATCCAATGTTGGTCATTGAAATTAATTTCACTTCGAAATTGGACATAAACAAGTGCAATCTTTTGATAGTTAATATTTCTTAAAATCATGCTTTTTTGTTTTGACAACGGGAATTAATTTTAAATTAACTAATCAAACTTATATTTTTTGAATTTTAAAAAATAAAAATCATTTTTTAATTCGAAATATCAAATATAGATTAGGCTGAATTTTTGGTATTTTTCTAAAAACTTCAATTTTTGATGAATAGTGAAACCACTAAGTAGTAGTTAAAATCTGACTTTTTCATTTAAATGAAAATTTACCCCTTATGTGAATTGAATTTTGAAAATACGACATACATGATTTTTATTAGTAAGTAAAATGTGGTTCAATAAGATGAAAATAATTTTTTCTAAATAGTAACTTTGGACTTTTATTTACCGCGGTTATTGGTAAATACGGTAATTCAAGGTTAAAAGAATATCCTAATAATAAAAAATTACCTTAACAATTTTCCTAACCTTATTGGATGAGTCATGGAAAACCATGGGAATCCTAAGGTCTATTTTATTCAAAGGAATATTTTATCTACTATGAATTTTACTAAACGAAAAAATAATGTTTCTTTTAATGTACGCAGTGACAATGAGCTTTTTGCCGCTGCGAGTATTATTTGATCTTTAGCTTCCCTAACAAGATGTAATGTTCTAAAAAGGAAAATAAATACCAGATACTCTTCTAAGTATTTTGGAATTTAAAATGGTTTTTATGATGGATTTTTTATGTCAATATATTTAAATGATATATTGTGATTGAAATGTAGAAATGTTATCTTTCCTTTATTTTTTGTTTTATGGGTTATTAATATATTATGGTTGTTGGGAATTGTTTATGTATACAGGTGATTCTATGATAAATCTAGGGCTAGTGAGCCTGATATAGCTCTCTAATTCATTGGGTAACGTGATAGAGGTAAATGTGAATGTTTCTCCTAAGAGATTTAGGGAATATACTGTGATGGGTATTCCAAATATAACTCCCTACATTGATGTGAAACGTAAGTATGTTATGGATGCCATAAATAACTTTTATGATTTTTGTTTACTACGTAAATCTTATGATTTCATGAGTTATGTTAAAGAGATTATGTTATGTATGTATTGATGAACTAATGTTTTCTTTCATTATTTTATAACCATTACTGTTCTTTTTATGCTCATCCCATGTTTTGAATTTTTTTTCACAGGACTTAAAGATGAATAGGGTCAAGGAAGGGATCAAGGAAAAGTCATTCTATCTAAAACATGGAACTAGACATGACTCTTTTTTAAGAGTTTTTGTTTTGTGAAAAAATGGGAACTGAGTAGAAGTGTCTACTTTGTAACTTTTGAGATGTAATGTAATAGATATGACCTGATTTTCTAAAACTCTAAACCTGAAAAGATCCTCAATGTGAATTATTCCTTTAATTCAAGATTATGTAATGTTTTGAGGCTGGGTCCTTATAGAAGGAATCCATTTTTTCCCATAGGCTTCACATTTTAGTTACTTTAAATCACATTAAGAAAATATACTCCTATTATAATTGTATTTTTTTACAAAACTATCAAATTTCAAGATACCAATTTTTTCATTGGGGAAATACCATTAAGATTCCCAGTATAGGACATTGATTTTAACCTTTTCATTTACAATTATTCTTTTTTCCATACAATTTAGTCACCAAAATTTCCATGTTGAAATGATTTTTTGGATGAGATTCCATTAATAAGAAATGAGACCAAATTACATATATATTTTCTACTAAAATATTATATAATAAATACCATCATTTATTTACCAATTTATATCTACACATATATCTAAAAATCAAACTTAAATTTTACATTTATATTTCCATGATATTATAATATTGTAAAACAAAATATACTCTGTGTGGGATATATAAAATAAAGAACCTTGTTTCACCAACAGATAATATAAATCTTAAGAAGATATAAATAATAATTATATAATAAAAATAGAAAATATAAATATAAAATAGATATGGTAACAAACATATATAAAAAATAGGGATAATAATGATAACATATAAAACTTACTCATATTTCATGAATCTTGTCATGTGATACCCTAGGTGTACAAAATTATGTGTGACACCTAAATGATCCCTCAATGTATTGTAATTGGATATGAAGTTCCATAAATAATAACCTCCTTAATTTACAAAAACACCATGTGCTTTACTTGACATAAAATAACAAAGAAGGAATATGAAAATATCAAAATAATCCAGTCACTAGAAACTCATCATTTACCCAATACATGGGTTAGATAATACCTTGTATATGATCCCTACAAATCCAAAAAAAATTCTTTTTCTATTTTCCATCAAATCCAAAATAATAATGAAATAAAATGCATGAACTAATAAAACTTTGTTATGTCCCACTACCCTGGACCACTTATCAATTCCCAGATCAGTGATATAATTCCAAATTCATGCACTCCTACCTATAAACAAATGGTTATAGACTAGTGGTGAGGGTATCAATAGGAACATTTGGCAGAATATACAATCTATTAACAGTTCTAATAATAGAATAAATTTAAAAAATATAAACAACCATCCGACATAGCATTGCAAAGTAGTAAATTTCAATATATAAACAAACAAACAAATAACTAGATGCCATGAATGATGAATTTATAAATTCCAAAATTGATTCCCCATGGGTGGATTTTATTTCTAGAGAGCATTAATGACTTAATAACAAAATATAATCCCAATCGAAATGGTCCAAATTAGTAGCCTTATTCCATCTCCCAACTTCACTCCCAGCATGCTCAAAAAACCAAATGTTTTGGGCATTACCTCAATAAAATCATGTATCCTAGAACATGTAGTCTCTTCCGAGGTACCCAATAGTGGCCCAATAAGGGTGTGATTATAACTACATAGGACATATCAATGATATCCCAAAAATAACTAGTCTTTATACAATGTGAATTTAGTTGTGCAAGGAAAATAATTTATGAATAAAATAATGAAAATAATTCAATTTGTGATGATTAAAAAAAATAGAACTCATGGGTCTATTTTACTTTAGTAATGCTAAATATGCACTTCAACTAGTGCATATGTGTCTCCAGGAATGTCACAAAGACTATTCTAACCAAAATCCAATTGGGAGTAATATACCCACCCATGTTCAAAAAATGTTCCCCATGGATAATACCCTACCTTGGGTCCCTACAATAAACTAGAGAGCCACATTCACCCTATATTTATCCATAAATCATCATACAAACATGGAAATTTTTCACTATCGGAATATCCATTAATTCTTATGTCCACTTGGGTGCTATTATCACCCCCATATTAACCATATATTCCATTATCCACACGGGGCTTATGTTCAACTCATGTTTAGCCATTGCAACCAATAAAATCAATATTGATTGAAACATAATAAAAATTTCCACAAAACACTACCCTTTTCATTTCAATTATCACAAAATCCAATTATAAACAGTTTAGAAAAAATTCATAGTCTATAATTCATTTAAAAATTCTTAAGTGGAATTTTTATTTTTACAAGGTCACATATATCATTCACATACAACATTTTTTTTGAAAATGTGTAATTTAAATTATAATATAGGAATATTTTTCCATTTCATGTTGCTTGCTCCACATGACAACATAACCATTCCTTCCACAAGATTTATCAATTTACAATTATTGACAAAAAAATTCCAAGCCTTCAATAACTATTCAATGTTTGCAATTTTAGTAGGTCAAAAACAAAGTGTTAATTATATACATAATTATCAATGGTTGTGAAATTCAATTTCACAAAAAAATGATACATAATAAAAATTGAACACTGAAAAATTATCATAGTTAATAGTTAAAATAAGGCACACTATTTTAGATTCCGATTTCATCTAGGTTACAGTCCATATATTTTATACACTAAATTTTCATTGAAAATATGTACCAAAATCTTTTCCAAGTTTACGGTAATGAAAATATAAGGGTTCACTAATTGGTATCCCCTCATAAAATATATTATATGGAATAGATAATGGGATATCTAAATATTGTAATCCAATACATGAATATTTAATTAAATTTTGAAAAAAGTGAGTGGATGATTATGTGGATTCATTACCCACACGCCTAAAATAAAGCAGAAGACTATGTGTAAATTTAATGGACCACGAACATTATCCTTAGAGATGTCGAATCACCTGATACTAGAATCTAGTTTATGTTAAAATAGTAGAAATTGAGAAACCATTCAATGGAACTAAAAATAGTATAAATTATCCTAAAATGAGGGAAGATAAAAAAGGGGAGTGAAAAAATGATGTGGGGAGGGAGAAAAACTCAGAGAAAAACCATGGTCTATTGATAACCTAAAATGGAAGGAGAAACAACTATGGATCATAAGAGAGACACATGGATAAGGATAAGAGGAATAGGGATCCTACACTGTTGTAAATGGCCAGTAACTAGGTAAAACCCAAGTAAAGAAGGGAGGGGGTTAAGGGGTTAAATTATCCTTTATACCCTTTTTAAAAATATTGGAACCCAAAACATGCCATATGGAATATTATATTTCACTTAACATCTTCTCCACACATGTAGAAATCCACCCCTTCGGGAAACCCACCAACTAGCTGGTATCCTCTAGTTTGCTAGATGATAGCATTACAGCTCTATGGCAGCAAGCCCTGGTCCCCTCGTAATCTTTTTGTATGCCTCCATAACCTCAAAAACATACAAGATCACATGATTGCATATAAAAAATGGAGGTTTTAAGGATTTACAACACTTTTAAATTAAATCAAGAATCTGGTATAAAATCTTACACCTCTACTAATCGAAAAATAAATTTTACTCAATAATATAACACCCACACAGAAATTTTTTTTCAATGTTTTGGTTATTCTTTTAATGTGAACTATTATGGTTATCATATAACTTTATAATGTATTCTCCAACTAGAAGTTTAAAATTTAGTGATGTTGCTGGCTCCTATTATATAGACTATATGACTACTCCACGTACTAAAAAGGGGATCATAGAAAATAACATGTCAATCCTAATGTTTATAAGTATATGACCTTGGTAAGACCCCATGAAGTTTATTAAAAAAGAATAAACACATAAATTTTTTAATTGAATGGAATCTATCCCTAGTTCAATAGAAATTGTTATATAATATCCTATTCTAACCTTATTTTTTCTCACATAATGTTAGTGACATGTTTTTTCTAAGATGAAATTGGTATATAAGAGGGAAGAGCAAATATTTTTAGTGAAATATCATCTCACAACAATGAAGGTTCATCTTAATGTTTTTCAAGATCCTCTATTGAGTATCATTATTCATGTATCTTTCTCTATCCAGATTATTGTAGTCATCAATTATGTTTTTCTTATAGTGGCAGTACACGCTAATCCATGGGCTTGGTAAGCACATCATCATCCTCAGATATCATACATGGTGTTGGCAGATCAAGATAGTTTATATCTCTTTAGAATTATTTCACTATTTTATGGAAAAACTATAATCTCTAAGATCCTAAAGATATATATAATGTATATCATGAATTATAAATTGTTCCTCTCGAGAATCAGATGTGTATGAGATATGTTAACACCTCTAAATGAAAATTTCATAATATTCAGGATAATACCAAACATAAATTTAAATTATCTAACAAATTATAGTTTACAAAATATCCCATGGATTCCCATCCTATGGTGTATAAGGTACACAATACAGAAATCCCAGTACCAAAATGTGTAATCTCCCCATTCAAGTAGTTAGTTTCAAATTGTGGGAAATGTTTATCGGATGATATTTTACAAGGAATTCATAAAGCAATTTTCTATTGAAAACACATTTTTTCATTACCAATGAATCTACTATATTCTCTTGAAAAAAATGTTGTTAAAATAAATTTATTTTCATGGTTCAATTATAATGTTCTATATTCTCCCAAATTATGAAAACATGATTTATTATATTTCTCTCAATAGTATAGTTTTTTATTAGTGGAATCACTATATAATGGTCTCTAACACCAACTATTTCATAATAAATCTAAAATCAATCATAATTATGAGTTTATAAGAAATTATTAATATTCCTTACATAATTAGGATATTTTATGTATATAGATTTATATTTATGAATAACCATTTCATTACATAAGAAAATAGTTCCACACTTTGAACATTTCTTCCACAAAAAGTACTTCTATTTATTACACAATTATGTAATTGAATAAAATTTTTATTCTTTTAATATTAGTTACAATAGTGGAATGATTGACCTTTATATTTTCCATACATATACATAGATCCTGTTATAAATGTAAGGACCTAAAACCTTCCAGTCCAGTTCTTTGCATTCTAATGATAATTTAGTTTCTTGGAGGAATATTTTAATAGTTTTGATGGAGTTTGAGAGGTGAAATCAGGAAGGAAGAATTCATTGCTTGAGGATTCATTCATGACACGAGGTATTAGTTTTTGAATTCTGTAATGGTGGTTTATAGTTTGAAATGGAGGACATAAATAATCAGTTTATCAAATAAATGGTTGAGAGGTTGGATATGGTGAAAATGTCTTGGAGACCTCATGGAGTAAACATATAATTCATGAAGTGAATTGATACGAGTTAATATTATAGAAACCCTCACATTTCAAACATTAACATTAAATAACTTTTGTAGAATACTAGAAACACTATACAAACAGATACCGAAAGACCATAGTAGTATAGTTCTTTTGGAAACATGGAAAAATAATCACTAGTTCAAAAGTGAGCTATAATATATCCTACTAGGTTCTTATTGACTAGAACCCTTCTTATAAATATAAAACAAAATTAATTTCTTCATAACGTAGGGAGGGAAAAATAAAATGGGATGAAATTGGTTTATTTGTAGGAGTAAACAAGGGATATATGTAAGAATAATCATGAGTATAGGGGTATGATAACATGATCATGAAAATAAAAGATCTCACCCTACATATCCAAGATCATATACATGAATTATGGAATAAGGATTGGAAGTTAATAAGATATGAACCATAAGGAAATAAAGAACATAATCAATGAAAATATACAATAGGAATAAAACAAGGAATTTTGGAAAACACATGATAATATAATATGAATGACATAGTATTCAAGGAATTACTTCCAAGATGATTTTGGTTGTATGGGTTCACTCACCATACCCTCTTGGTAGTCATCATTCACACCCAGGTCCATCTTAGTAGCTTAAGTTAACTTATCATGCCATTTTGTTAGTCATGGTCTACTCCCATAGCCATCTTTGTAGTTAAGGTTCCCTCCTAAGACCATCTTAGCCTATATCATGAGATATATATCTTTACCCAATGCATTAGAGGGATATATAAGCACCACCCATATCATAATGAAATCATACATACATGTGGAAAAAAATTATAGAAAATAATATCATAACCCATAAAATTATACAAGTATCATAAACATGTTTTGATGTCCTCACCTATCGAAAATGATGCGGGTTTCATAATTATTTAATCAAAATCATAACCTGTGAAAAGCGATGGGTTTCAAAAGCATATAACCCATGTAAGAGAAATGGGTTTCATAATCATCATGCCATAAACCAATCATAGAAAAAACATGACTAGAAACATTGAAACATTTCCACAAAGAAGAATGAGTAACTCCAATAAATGTCATATTATATGGGAAATAATTTTAAAATATCCTTTAAATAAAATTTTTGAGGAAATATCCTTTATATATTGAGAAATTATTTTTAAAACATAAAACACATCTACAAACCTTTTGGTTTTAAAATAGATTTGAAAACATATAAAGGAATATTTGAAATAATAGAAAATTTTTATATACTTTTTCATTGAAAATTATCATCATGAATCATTTGAAAACATTTTGGAAAACATAGTTATTGAAATAAAGAATATTTTGACCAAAGATATAAATAGGGTCCGATTTTACTGAAATATATTTTATTAATTGTGTTAAGTACCATATAGTGTTAAAATGTCACTAATATATAGATATACCTAGAATAAAAATATGACAACTAAATTATTGAGTGTTCTTGAGATACAAATCATAATATTTTATCAATAGAAGAATAATAAAAAACAATCCTCCTAAACGATGAGATTGTTTCATGAAAATATTACCACATAGTAACATGGGATCCTACTCTCCATATAAGTAATTGAAATCAAATAAAGAATAAAATATCATGAAATTAATTAGATTCATGATATAACATTTAAAATGGAAGTATATACACCTTAAAGAATAATTTAGGTGTGGAACAAAAATGAGTCTCAAATAAAGAAATTGAGACATAACTATCTTACTGATTAGATAACTTTTGGAATATCGAACCCATGAAAGAAATATAATAGAATTTATATATAAATGACTATAATAATAAAAATAATAGAATAAAACCATTGTAAGTAAACACATGATAAAAATTTAGTGGGTGGTGAGTAAAGCATGTATCTCATAGAAAGAAAGAGTGAGATGAAATTTTCGTACCTTTTTTCTTGACTCTCTTTGTACTCATATAAGATTCCTATGAAATAAATATAAGTTTATTATACATATTTTAAAGAATAATATTATTATATATAATACCATATATGGTTTTATTATGAATTTATAATACCCTATTACTAATAATTTTATGTTAATTTTACACTAAGGGAAATATATGCTTTATTTCTCATATGTGTCTTAATTTGTTATATATAAGGTACTATTACATATATCATGATTTCCATAATATAATATATATATATATATATATCATGTATATTATTTATATTTTTATTATAATAATATATGTAATTTAGAAATAAGAAATGTAATACAACGTTCACAGAGACGGTGGGTCATACATATGTATGAACGTTGTTTCGGTTTTTATTATTGTAAGGAA
Organism: Viscum album; assembly: GCA_963277665.1. Classification (NCBI taxonomy): domain Eukaryota; kingdom Viridiplantae; phylum Streptophyta; class Magnoliopsida; order Santalales; family Viscaceae; genus Viscum; species Viscum album. Next base: position 64,406,289 of record OY728127.1, on the reverse strand, counting down.
ATAAATAAAATGAAATATATTTAGATATGTGTATAATATCATTAAGGTATCATTATAATTATCTATATATCATATAAGTTCACTAAATCTATCCTTAATACATTTCATGTAGAGTGTGAATGAATCACATCGCTTTGATGGGGTTGTAGTCCACATTTCCTCAAACGAAATTATCATATTTATAGAAAATAGAAATTATAAATATATGTGTTGTAAATGAATTATAGAAGATAAAAGATATAATAGTTATAATATATAATATATATATATATATATTTTCCTTCATAATTTTCAACCATGATATGTGGTAATGGAAAAATGAACAACCATCATTTCGTGAGGCGGTAGTTCGCAATACACATAAACAGTATGTTCGTTACCCATTAGATTGAGGTGTGTGTAAGTATTGGTCAAACCCATATAATAAATACATATTAGTATATGGAGGATAATTTTTTTGGTATAATCTTGGAATAACGATATTTTAGGTGGTGGAGAAAGAAAATAAAATAACAGATCTTGAGGAAGGATGTTGCCACTTCTATGGGTAACTCTTTTTGGTTTACACCAAAGGGATTCTTTGTAATTATTTATTCCAAAATGGAATAATAAAATATTATGGTAGAATTTTTTTAACTATATTGGTAAAATATATTCCAAACCTATGTTTTTAGAGAGGTTCGAGGAAGGAGGATAGGTGGTGGCCTTTTATATTGGATGAAATGGGATCACTTGTTATTTTTGAAAACATGTTATGATTAGGCACATTTTTTCTTTAAAAATCTCATCCAGATCCCATTAAACTCAATAATAGATGTAAAATGGATGAATAACGGGAATATATGGGTTTTGGACATGTGTTTAGGTGATTTGGTTCCTTATGTTTATGGTTTATTCCCTTTTTATGACAAATTTTACCTTAATCACTATAATAAATTTCAATTGTATTCACTAATCTATTTGGTATAAAACTATGTTTACCATATTATACATTATAAATTATAGTGATTAAAATTATGGAATCCATTTTTTCAAAAGTACAATCACATAATTGGATGAAATTAATTTAAATTTAATCTAACAGACTGGAAAACAATGCACATTTTTGAAGTAAAAATTATCAAACGTTTTCTAGGTTTTTATATCCAATTTCATTGTGAAATTGGTTATAATGAAATATATTTGATTAATTGATAAAATTATGATCTAACTAAACATTCAAAAAAATTTACAATATTATTTAACCATATTAATAAATTATATGAAAAAGTAGTATTGAATTAATATTCATAAATTTCGACTAATCATCTAAAAATGACATTTCTCATAAAAATACCAAAAATTCACTATAAGATAATCTTAAAATTGTTAAATTCAAAAATGAATATTATTTTAGATAATTATATTTTCAAAAGTGTCTAAAGTTAATTTTATGTTTTTCATATAAGAACATGAAATTCAGTTCACTGGCGAAAATATTATTTTTAAACATATATGGATATTAGAAAAAAAATTATATTCTTCATTAACAATGTTTTTTATTTATATAAAACCGTTATAAAAAATATTTTAAAATATTTATTAATATTCATATTAATTTTTTACCAACTATGTTATTATAATATAGTTTATAATATTATAGAAAAAATGATATTTCGTAGAAACTCAATGTTGTGTTTAATATATGCCAAGTTGGTGTTGCGTGTAATACACACCAAGTCAGTGTTGTGTGTAACATATTCCATGTTTGTGTTCTATGTAATGTTATCCATGTAAGTGTTTTTTTTGTAAAAAAACAGTTTTACTTAGTTCATTTGATGACATCAATGAAAATTAAATCATTTGAAATAATATTTCAACAAAAACTCAAGGTGTTATATTATACAACCCTTAAATTGAATTTTCCCTCAAAAAATTTCATTCAGGTAATAAAATGACGATACATTTTCTTTATAATATCCTAATGTTTCCACATATCATCCTATAACTAGTGATTTATCTACAAAACATTGACCAGGGGAGTGGACTTGTTTCATAGAAATTTCTTTATACGATCCATGAATTTCAACTAGTTGTTCATTATAAGAACGATCTTACTCTAGAGGTATAACCTCTGAGTTCGTTAGATGTGAAGGATTAGGTATGTACTCCCTTAAGAGAGATTCATGTAACACATTATAGAATTTAGATATATTTTAATGAAGTTCCATGTGATATGTTATCACAATGATATAATCACGAATGTGAAGGAGGCTAATATTATTAGGATATATATTCTGTTTCTTTCCGAATCTCATAATATTATTCTAGGGTTAGATGTGTAGAAAAAAATTTTCACCAAAATTAAAATTTAGATCATCCCATTGGTTACTAGTATAATTTTATGTTGAATTTGATCTTCCTTGATATGATGTTGTATAGTTTTAACCTTCTCAACAATTTCAACTGTGATATCAGGTCCCAATAGATCTATTTCTACAACTTCATCCTGGAACATTAGAGCTTCACATTTATTCCCATATGGGGCTTGATAAGGATCCATATGAATTATTGAGTGAAATTTATTATTTTATGAAATTTCAACGAGGGGAAGGTGTTGATCCCAACCACATTTTAATTCCAAATAACAAGATATCAACTTATCATCTTAGGTTAGAATTCTTCTTTCAAACAGACCATATATATAAGGATGATAAACAATACTTGAAACTCAATTTCATATCAAGTGATTATAGTAGAATTTTACAGATCATTGAGGTGAACATCAGATCCATATACAACAAAATATAATGATGTAATCCATAAAACATTATCACATCCTTAACATATATCATGGAAAGATGGTATAGACACAAGTATCCTCTTATAGCGATGAAGGGTGATGACTTTGTAAGGATATCGACTACCACCCATATAGAATTAAAAACTTTTAATTTTCAAGGTATTCCAATGAAAAAATATATAGAGATGTTCTCCCATTTTCATTCTAGTATGTGTAATGGATGAAGCACCCATTTAGAACTTTTCAATTAGCCTTAAATTTTTGGCATACTATGCACCGAGATAAAAAATCTACGATATCTCCCTTCATGATATACCACCAAAAGTATTATTTCAAATCCCAAAACATCATCGTACCTCTGGGATGAATAGAGAATGAAGAAATATGGGTTTCCTCTAATATAAAATTATTAAATTCTAGTGTGGAAGGAGAACATATATGATACTTCAAACTTATCATTCCATCCTAATCATGGTTAAACTCAGGAATGTTTCTAACCTTCTATTGTAGCTCTGATTCTCCCTTCCATGAATACTTAATATTCAATTGGGTAGAGGGTTGAACATTCCTTTTAGAAAGAAAATAATTTACCATTCGTTCAAGATTTCTAGGTTTATCATTTGAAAATTCAGAAATATTGGATCTTTTGTTATCCTAATCATTGATAACCAAGCATGAACCATTGGAATCAAAGAATATACCACCTTGTTCTCTTTCCCAGTGTGGAAATGTAATAATCTCTTATAATCCTTTACAAAAAATGACCCTATTATCTATATTAAATTCAAATCCTTCTACGTGAATATATATTTTAGACTTTTATGATTTGTATATTTGTCACACTTTTCTCCATAAAGAAAATGCCTCTATAACATTAAATGAAAAAATTACCGTCAGTAACTCCAAAACATGATTTGTGTATTTTATTTCTTGATTCATCAACTAAAATGTGGAATAAGTGATAACCATTTTGATTATATTTATTAACTCATCCCAACTCATTATTGCATATATCACTATATATTACAAACCATTTTTCACTACAGGGTAATGTAAGCGAAGGTGTGCTGACTAACCTTCTCTTCGGTTCCTTAAAATTTTGTACACATTCATCTACCCAGAGGAACTTAGAACTCTTCCGTGTTAACTTGGTTATAAGACTAGATATTCATGATAAATTCTCCAGAAACCATTGATAATATTAAACTAAACCAAGAATTATATGCTTCTCAGTCACAATAGTTATTCCAGGCTAGTATTTTATAGCCTCTATCATTGATGGATCTACTGATATACCATATCTTGAGATTATGTGACCCAAAAATGAATCATTTTTAGAAAATATTTCCACATTTTAAATTGTTCATAAATTATTTCTTTCATTAGGGCATTTAGAACAATTTTCAAGTGGTTTCCATGATCTTACATACTCTTTTAATAGATTATAATATCACCAATAAATTCAATCAGAAACTGGTTGAATTAATCTATAAATTCTCTATTAATTAAATCCTTGAATATTGAAGGGGAGTTAGTTAGAATAAAAGGAATTAAAATATATTCATAGTTTCTATACCTTGTACAGAATTCCATCTTTGGTATATCCTTCTTCTTAGACCTTAAATAATGATATCCAAAACGAATTTTAATCTTGAAAAAGTATTTATCTCATGTAATTGATCAAAAAATTCATCAATATTTGTAAGAGTATACTTGTTCACGGTTGTTTTGTTGTTCAAATCCTGATAATCAACACAAATTCGCATTGATTCCCCTTTCATTTTCATAAAAAAGTACAGGTGTAACCCATGGTGACACACATGACCAAATGAATCATTTTTAAAAAAAATTCATAGAGTGGATTCTTTAATTATTTCAAATCAATCAAGGAAATTATATAAAAACTATTTTAAATTATCATGGAAATAGGTATGAGTTCAATTGAGAACTCAACATCATGTTCTAGTGGATCTCTAAGAAAATATTTCGGAAATGAATCCACATATTCTTGAATAATAGGAATATAATCAATGTTGATTGTCTCCCCAACCATTTGAGATAAAAAAACTCTTCTCAATGATAATTAAGGCCCATAAAGTTGATGTAATCTTCATAGGATCTTCATACTTATAATCACATTGACATAATATCATAGGAGGGTTTAAAATATCCAACATATCTTACCTTACGTGATAATTGATGTGGGATTTATGAAGAGAGAGCAATTCCATTCATAAGATGACATAACATTCAACCAATGGAAGAGTGACTTGATTTCTAGGAAGCACATTCACATGAATGTAAACTATAGAGGAATCATAGACATGGGATGAAATCATCACACCATTAGGGGGTTTCCCTCACAATTCCACATCTAATCATTCTCGTGGAATATTAACACAAATATAAACATTTTTATATATAAAAGAGTGGAAATATCCAAAATCAAATAATACATTAATAGTTCTATAATGTATGGTTATTGTACCTTTTACCACATCATTATTCCACCCCTTTTTAGAAATAGTGATTTCATGAGATTTACCCTTGTCCCCTGGCTTAATACATTTCTTATATAGATCATAATCACTAGCCCCTAGATTTGGGCACAAGTTAGAATAATTCCCATTCTCCTTACAGTTAAAAAATTTTAGCAGGGGAGGTGAATTTTGTGTCACTTTTTCTCTATTCGAAACATTAGCTATCTTCTTCCCATCACTTAAGAAATCAAATTCCCAATGGAATTCCCTTTCCACAGATAAGATATTTACTAGAACCCTTATTGAAATTTACACCATCATTCTTCCCACACAATGAGAAGAAATGAAATCTCATAGTCTATTCTTAATGGTTGTTATAATTCCCTAGAAAAAACACATTTCTTTTCTTTTTATAATCATGAGATTGGTATGTGACTCTAATATAAATTTCAACCTTGATTGGAAAACACAATATATCTTGATAGATACTAATATATCTTATGTAAAAATAACTAATGAGAGTTATCATTAATCCAAATAAAAACCTATCATATTAACTTTCAATTCAAATGATAATTCTTATAACATACCTTGAAAGTCTCATGAAATTAGCCTCGTAGGTACCAACAGATTCATCCTCTATTTTCTTCAACTCAAGGAAATCTTGCTGCATCATGGTATGAAGAATCACAGGAGTGTAATTATTGAAAAATAAGTTATTAAAATCATCTTAATCGGTGGATTAAGTTTCATATTAGTTCATAGTATTTATTGTTATATTCCACCACAAGTTTACTTTTCCTCCTAATCGATAATCAACTATAATGACTTTGTCAAGATCTGCATACTAGAGAATGATGAATTTATTCTTAGTAGTACGGATCTAGTTTTTAGAAACAAGTGGATCAGAAGACCCTCTGAAATAATAACGATGTTTCCTTATGAAAGTATCAACAATATTTTGTTCTATCTTTTTCTCTTTTAAAATCCCACCATAATTCATAGCGTAATAATGATGTGTGAGAATAGAAAAAATATTTTTCATTCTAAATCAGATATAAATCAGTTTTTTAAGAGTAAAATCATTTTATTTTACATCTTATTAAGCTTTAACATGTTTCTCTCAGGTTCCATCCATTGACAAAAACCAAAATCATGGAGTAAGAAACAGTTATCATAATGAGGAACAACATAATCCTCAAAAGTCACTTAATGGATGTCTAACTTATGTCACCTTCTATAATAAATGAAACCATTGTTTTATCCTAGATTATACATATCTAACATCTATTGAAATACTTCATGAGGGTTTGTGAAGAGTTTATAATTTTTTTGGGCATATCCACTGGGAGTTTCAAACAAAAATGTGCAACAATTCCCATTATTGTCTACTAGGTTACTTCGAGTCCGGCCCAACTTACCATTTCCAAGTTCTTACTCTTAGGAATATAACTTTCAGGGAAATATCCACACGGAGTAAACAGATAGAGATTTATTTCTAGTAAACCACTCACTCTATCATTTTACAAATTTATTTGACATTTTTCTATAATTTTCATTATCATTAGAATTATCCTTAAATATGTCATTAGTGTTATCACTATGGTTTTAGAATTATATCTTCCAAAGTTTAACTAAAAAATTTCTATAATACCAACTATAGTTACCCTATATTTTGAAACATTAACATTACAATTATTTTGGAATACCTATCACATTAAACAAAAATATATCCATTTATCATATTATTCTAGTTCCATTGGAAACTTAAAAACATAATTACTGGTGCATAATTGTGCTAAATTATATCCCACTAGGTTCTTCCTAACTAGAACACTTCTTATCATCACAACCTAGAAAATAAAACATAAAAAGTGGTGATCTTAGATTATTAGTAAGGCTAATATAGGGCTATATTTAAGATTAATCATGAGCATAAGGATATGAGAACATGATCATGAAAATTGAAGATCACACCATGCATATCAAAGATCATATATATGAATTATGGAATAAGGATTTGATGTTTATAAGACATGAATTGTAAAGAAGTAAAGAATATAATACATTAAAGAATTACATAGGAATAAGACATGGAATTGTGGAATACACATAAGAATATAATATAATTTCTATATTATTCAAGGAATTTCTTGCAAGACAGTCTTGGTAGTATGTGTTCACTCCCCATACCAACTTGGTGTTCATAGTTCACTCACATGGCCATCTTAGTAACATGAGTTCACTCATATTACCATATTGGTAATCATGGTTCACTCCCTTGTTTATATTAGTAGTCAATGTTCAATACTAATTCTATATTAATCCATCTCATGATATATAAATCTTTACCCAATTCATTAGAGGGAGATTTAAATTCCAGCCATCTTATAAAGAAATAACACATACATGTGCCACAAAATCATAAACAATCATATCACAGCCCATGAAACGATATGGGTATAATAAACATGTAATCATATCACATCCTTTAAAAAAGTACTGGCTTCATAATCATTTCATAAAAATCATAACCCATGAAAATAAGTGGGTTTTAAAATCATATAACCCAAGAAAGAGAAACAGTTTTCATAAAATCATGCCATAAACCATTGATATAAATAATATAAATGGAAACATTGAATAATTTCACCAGAAAGGAATGAGTAACACCAATTTATTTCATATTATATGGGAAATAATTTTAAGATATCCTTTAAAAGTTTTCTCTAGGAATATATCCTTTATTCATTGAAAAACAATTTTTAAGACATAAAATATTTTTGAAAACCTTCTTCTTGGAAAATAGCTTTGAAAAATTATAATGGATGATTCGAAAAAAATAAAACATTTTTAAAATCCTTTTAATTGAAAATTATCATCAAGAATCATTTTAAAACATTTTTGGATTTTTTTTGAAACTTGGTTTTTGAAATAAAATAGATTTCCAAGCGAAGAGAGAAATACATTCATATTTTTTCATAAAAACATTTTGTTAATTATTTTCATTAAAAAATAGTGAAGAAGGGTACTAATACCTATAGATACAATTAATAATGATAGGATAAAGAAACTAATGAGTGTTCTTGAGATATGTATCATAACATTTGATCTGTATAATCATAATCATAAAAAATCTCAAAAAATGATGAGATTTATTCACCAATTTCTTAGCACAAGGTTACATGAGATCATACTATCTATGTAAGTATAATAAATTAAATGAAACCTGAAATATCATGAAAATAATTATATTAATTATATAGCATGTATAATTGAATTATACACACCTTGAAATGTAATTTAGGTTCATAACAAAACCCGAGTCTCAATGAAGGCAAATTGAGGCAAAACTATTTACCTAATTTGGTAAATTTTGAAAAATAAACCACATGAAAGAAATATCATTGAATGTATATGTAAATTAAAATAAAATAAATCATATAATACATCCATGGATTTTATACACACCAAAAAAAGGAATGGGTGGTTAATAAAGCATGTATCTCACCCAAATAAAAAGTGAGATGAAATTTCCTTACATTGTTTCTTGAATCTCATAATACTCCAACAAAATAACTGTATAATTACTATAAGTTTATTATAAATAATTTAAATACTAATATAATAATATATTATACCATATATTATTTTATAATTAATTTATATTACCCACTTATTAACAATTTTATGTTAATGTTACACTTTAGGTAATATGGGATTTGTTTTTCGCATCGGTCTTAATTTGTTACATATTTGGTCCTTATATATATAATGATTTAAAGAATATAAAAAATGATATTTATATAATTTATATTTATTATATATATATTATAATAATATATAATGTTGAATTATGAAATTGAATACACTATTCATGGAGACATATGGTCGTACGTACACATGAACGTTGTTTCCATTTTTATTATCATATTGAAAAAAATGAAATATATGTATATATGTATATAATATATTTAAAATATAATTTTTATGTTATATATATATAATAATAATTTCACTAAATCCATCCTTAATACATTCGATTTAGTTTATGAACAAATCATATCACTTTGAGGGGGCAGTAGTCTACACTTCCTCAAATTAAAAGATATTATTTACAAAAAAAATAAAAATCTTAAAGATATATGTTGCTAAATAATTATAGAATCATAATTAAAAAATAATTATCGTATATATCATATATAAATACTTTTTCCATTGTAATTCCCATCCATGACATGTGGTAAAGGAAAAATGAACAATCATCATTTCGTGAGGTGGTAGTTCACCATACAAATAAACAATATGTTCATTACCCATTAGATGGGATTTCATGTAAGTTTTGGATGAACCCATATAATAAAAAAAATAATTATATTGATCATATTTTTTATATTTTATAATAATGGAATATGGATATATGATGTGGCAGATAAAGAAAATAAAATAATGGATCTTGAGGAAGGATGTTACCTCTTCTTTAGGTAACTTCTTTTGGTTTGCACCAAAGGGATTCCGTGGATTTATTTCTAACCAAAGGTAGAAATCAAGGAGTAATTTAGGTTTTCTAGGAACTTAATTTGGTATATATTCTCCAATATAATGTGGTTTGGGAGGTGTGATTACTGGGGGGATGTGGTGGCCATTTATAGGGAAGGAAAATGACTCACTTTGTATTTTGAAAACAAGTTAAGTGTACCATCGTTTTTACCTAATAAAAATCATATAAAACCAAAAAAACTAAATAATGGAAGGTTAATGTCCAAATAATGTCCATAAAATGGGATTTGTACAAGTTTCTAGGTCATTTGGTCCCTTCAGTTTAAGGGTTATTCCCCTATCAATCTTAATTTTCCTTAATCACTGTAATTAATTTTAATTAAATTCACTAATATTTTTGTTCAAAAACTAATTTGATATTGTATTAAATTATAAATTATTCTGATGAAAAAATGGGATCCATTTTTTTTAAATTAAAATCACAGAAGGGTCGGAAATTAATTTAAATTTAATGTCAAATACAAGACAACAATGTTGGTTTTTAAGTAAAAATGATCAACAACTTGATAAGTTTTTTTATCCAATTTCATTGTGAAATTGGTTACAATAACCTATTTGGGATTAATTTAAAAACATAATATACAATTAAACTTTTGTGATGGTTGAAAATACAATTTTCCCTCAAAATTTATTACATGAAAAAGTTTTGTTGAATTAAAGGTTAACAATTTTCACTATTCATCTAAAAATTGTGTTTCTCAGAAAAATCCTAAAAATTCACCCTAAGATAATTTAAACATTATAAAATAAAAAAATTATTTTATTTTATAAAATTAAATTTCTAAAAGTGTCTCAAATTAATTTCATTATTTTTCATTGATGGATATGAAAAGCAGTTCATTTGATAAAATAGAATTTTGAAACATATAAGGCCTTTACCAAGAATTATATATGTCATTATCAATATGTTTTATTTATATAAATGAATAATAATATTTTTTAAAAAATATTTTTTACTATTTATATTACTAGGTTTAATTCCTAGGTTATAGTTATCTCATTTAAATAATTATAACAAAAAATTTATGTTTCATAGAAACTCAATGTTGCATTTAAGGTATAAAAAGTAAGTGTTACATGTAATGTATGTCAAGTCATTGAAGCATGTAATGTATGAAGTTTCAATGTTTCATGTGATATATTACGAGTTTCTCTTATGTGTAAGTAATTTTTTTAGTGCATTGCAATACATTAATGTTTATTAATTCATTTGAAAAAAAGCTCCAAAAAACTCTAAGTGTTACATATATGATATGAGAGACTTGTTATTTGGTGTGCATAAAACTATTTCCACAAATTAAATGAATGAACCATTCATGTATTGAATGTTTTTCTATAAGTGTACCAATAAATTCTATCACATCACCAATTTAACAAAAAACCTTTTGATTTCACTAAAACACAAGGAGGCTAGAGGTTCCCTTTTATTCCTTTTTAAGCCCTATTCATTTAGGATTATTTCCATGGAATCATTTGATCAATATACTATGATCTGAGTGGATTTTTATAATTTATCTTATGGTGTATTCTCATTGTAGTATTCTTTCTATTATGATTACTTTCCGTGATATGGTGTTCCATCTTCTTCATTCTCAGACAGTTATTTTTATATTTATTATACTGTGCATGTTAGGAAACCCATAGGTACCATCGATACCTTACTGGATTGGTGATCAATGATCTAGGATTATTTTACTATTCATGTTTGATAAACATTGAAAGGATTGAGGTATTGTATTCATTTATTGTCCAATAGTTTTAGTGAAATTTTGGGGTTATCATACTTTATCTGAATGGGTAACATTCAAATTCACCTTATTTAATAGTGAACCATAAGTTATTTAAGGATTTTTATCTACTTTCGGTGATCTCATTTGTTTATTTAAAGATAAGGTTATTTCTATATATTTTCTAGACATTATGGAATCAATTTTTATGGTATGTTTTAGTCTGTTTTTTATGTATAGAATCTGGATAAATCATTTAAATATTGATATTATTATCAGTTAAATAAAAAATTTATATTCATAATTTTTATAATACTTCTTTATAATATTATATAAATTAGTTTTTTTTCTAGAATAATGTTTAAGAAATAATTATATATATTTTTATAGATGATTTCATAGTTTTCATGTTATTGTAACCTCTTTTAAAAAAAATTGTTTAATTCACGATGGAAAAAATTGACTATTTTTTAATCGTAATTGATTGGAAATAAATGATCTAGTTGAATCCTAATGTTTTTATGACTTGTTTATAGGGGTAGATCCAATTTTAAATATTATTCATTTCTTTCATCCTTGCGTGGATAAAAAGAATTTATAGGCATTACTTTGATTGTTATTTAATACCTGTATGGCTAAAGGTTTGGTGAAAAATGGGTACTGATGTACGAATTAATGGTAGTAGTTAGAACATGTGATTATGAAACAGATGGTGATATGAATAATGGTGATGATGGTTCCATCTAGATAATTAAAAAGGTTAAATATGGTATTTTTCACTTTTTTTGTAAATAAATCATTGATTATTTCTTGTTAATGATTCATATTAAATGATAGGGTGTCCATGAATCTTATTTCTAATTTTTCATTCATTTATCCTTGATATAGTTATCTTTTCTTGATTTTTGCATATTTTATGGTACCTTTGTAGGAGTTTTTGATTTACTACAGTTATGGAATGGGATTTAATATTAAATTGTTTATTCAATGGGGTTGGTAGCTTGATGGAAAGTTGAATAAATGATAATTCATGAGGAACCATAGAAAATTTTGGATTATATTATAACAGAATGGTTTCTAGAAGGTAAATAATTTAATAAAAATTTATTAATAGAAATAATTAATTAAAATTCTCTTATTATTTTGTGATTATAGGATATCTTTTCTTTAGATCTGGAAACCAAGTATCTGAGAGTTGATAAATCAAGTTGAGTTTCCGCAAATTTAGTTTCCATTATTTTGGTTTTAAAATAATATATTTTCATTAAGATATATGATTTCATATGACTCCCCACACATTTTTTTGGGAAATTGAAACCTAGTGGAATTTTGGGTGAGAGGGTGTTTTCACCAATATCTATATTATAGAGGATGAATGTCTAACTAGCCCCTCTTCCTAGTTCTCTTATCCTTGTAATACTGTTTAAGGGTATGAAAAAGTATCACTTTTCCTAAATATATGTGTTGATGGTTTATATGTATTGTGGTTATTTCATAGCCACATATCCCTAGAAATAATTTTGATATTATATTTTTACTTATATGTGATACTTGGTAAGAGATCCTTAATAAGGCTATGAATATAGTGTGGATTTTTTATAATGGTACCTTTACTATTAGATAATTTTGATATTATATTTTTACTTATATGTGATACTTGGTAAGAGATCCTTAATAAGGCTATGAATATAGTGTTCCCAATTCGGTGATGATTTTGTTTCATTTTTTATCCATTGGCCTATATTTTGATTTGATTACTCTTTCATGAGTCTTATTGGAGGGTCCCACTGGGTATACAATGTTCTCCCACCCAACATATAGATAATCAATTTTCTAGTCTGCTAGATATGGTTAGTGATCATTATAGATATTACTAGCTCATGGAGTGGTTCAAGAGTTTTTTGGCTTTATGATCATTTAAGATTATTTTTTTCCCACTAATTATTTTTTATTTATAATTGTTTAATTTTTATAACAATACTTTTATGCATTGGGAACATCCATTAATTACACTTGTTATAATTAGACTTGCTTATTTTCCTTATCGTGTAACATCCTAGGTAATTATAAAATAATACATTTTCATATATTTTTTAATATTAATGTATTAGACATTAATTTTACTTTAAAAGGGATGCTAAGTCAGATAGCATACACAACACACAACAATGGGTTTCTTAAAAATCTTACGTTGCATGAAAGACTGAGTTACACCAAAAAATGATATATTATTAATATTCTTATTTTATGTTTTATTTAATCACATAGCCATTAGAATGCAAGGAATGAACGACAATAACTAAATCATGAAAATGTGGTTCAAACATATTTTCATAATGAATTATTAGAAACCAAATTAATTAGAAAATAAAAATAAAAACCTATTTAATATAAAGTATTTTTCCTGAGAAAAACTATTTTAATGTAAAAAAGTGAGTTTATGAAATAATAAAATCACTTTTGATGGATTTTATTGATGAAATATATATAAAGGATATATTCAATGTAATATTTAAAATTCATCTTATATGTTTTCCAGAAATGATATAAAATTTATAAAAATCTAATGTTAAGACAAAAGGTTGAGATACCTCTAAAAATGTCCTTAATGACTCTTTCTTAGGCCGTTTAGCAAGATTTTGTAAATTTTTACCCTTAAATTGTTAATCAATTGACCAAACTGTAGGAGTTAAATGTGTTTAAAACAAAAAGATATGGACAAAAAAACACTATAACTTGTCTAATATTCAATGGATGATTATATTTCTACCCATACTCATCCTATATTTAAATAAAATGTGTTTTCACTCAGTTATAATTGAAATTGAATTTATATTAATTTAATAAGTTTAATTATTCTAAGGGTTTACCTCCCCTCTCTTATCTAAGGCACTCATTACTCTATATTAATCACACTTTCATACCCTCTTGGTTTAGAAAAAATCTGCCCAAACCACTTCCTAGAATCCATACTAACATTCTTGAGGCCTTATTTTAGGCATAACACCCTTCCTAGAGTTCTTAAAGTGTGAAGAAAGGTGATCATCTGAAGGAAAGGTAATGTTTTTATTTAACTATTTCTATTTTATTAATTCTTCCACTTACATAAAATCTTATTATTTCTATATGAAATTATAACATGAGTATCCTAATTATACTGAGATGTTATTATGTTAGTATAATCTTCTAAATCCATCTCCACTTGTATCAAATGGGAAAGGAATTAATCATTTGTGCGTACATGTGAACTGTCACCTCCACAAATCGATATAATTAATTTTCATAAAAATATCTCAATACTGTTCATAATGATGGAATTAATGTTTTTATATGATTTTCATGGCAAATTAATCATTATATAAGAATAATATATCAATTATGTTTTTACTTTCCAAGAACATAAAAATGATAACGTCGTTCGTGTGTATATCTGAACTATCACCTACATGAAGCGGTGTGAATCGTTTTTATTCAAAACATCACATGTATGCTATATATAAGTATATTTAAATGATTATTATGATGTTAATTATGTTATTATAATTATGTAAATATAAAACTATAATTATTATATTTCTATGATAAACATTGTAAAATTGAAATGTTTCTAGTGCGTACATACGACCTACTGTCTCCAGGATTATAACGTTGTTCATTTTTCATACCATAAAAAAATGGTTTTATTTAAAAGTTTAATTTATAGATAAAAGATATTATTATTTGATGAATATTATTCTTTAGATGATTTACTTTTGACCTCATGGACTATTGACATCATACCAATTTGATTTTCGACCCAAGTATTGAATATTGGAAAAACACACAACATAAACTCAAATAAATAACTAATTATTATAACATGGTAATTAATGATATAAAATGAATAATAAAAGTATAGAGGTAATTAATAAATTAATTAATTAACCAATCTTTGTTATTCAGGGTGATAAATAAATTACAGGACTTGTCGGACCCAAGGTAAGTGACTTTTTTACTATAAACCTAGTTTTAATGTTTTGATGATTTATTCTTATAAATCTATCTATTTAATTTCCTTGTTTTCAAAATGTTTTTGGGGATTTTTTTATATGGACATGACTATTTTCAAATTTTAGTTTCCTTATAAAAGTTCAATATGGTATGGGGAAAATTGATTTAAATTTTTTATTTTTAATAGTTTAAATTGTATTTTCAAAATAAATTCATTATTTCAATAAATTAGAGTGTTATTTAACATATACTCCATGAAAAGAATTTATCAATTTATTGTATCTATCACTTATTTATTTATACTTTAAAATTATTCAATTTTATTTTAAAAAATATATTTTTTTCAATTTTTGATTGCGCGACTTGTAAAGATGAAATATGATTTCAAAGTGGAAATTCTATTTCTCCTTTGTAATTATTTTATGTTTATTATTATGTTATGGTTGATAAGAATTTATATATATATATATGGGTGGTTATGTGATAAACTGATGGAGGGTGAGCCCATTTGAGCTCTCCAATGCATTGGGTAATGAGGTAGAGTTAAATGATAAGGTTTCTCATAATACATTTAAGGAATATAATGCGAACGGTATTCCAAACGTAACCATGAAGGTTAATACATATGTAGCTGTAAAAGCTACAATTTAAGTGTGATATAGATGCCAAAATTTATCTTTATGATTTATTATTTTAAATAATATTTTGATGAATCTTATGATATCATGAGGTATACTAAATATTTTATGATTTATGGGAGAAATATATTATTTTTTGAAAAAACATTCATTAGTTTAAAATATTAATGGACTAATGGATTCATTCCTTATTATATATTACATTAATGAAATTTTTGTTCTTATAACTAGTTTTGAAATGTTTTTCATAGGGTATAATGATGGGTAAAATAAAGGAATCAGTAAAGATGAATGTTATGAATATTTTTATCAATAAAAATAAATCATGATTTATTTTAAAATGTTTTAGATTATAAAAAATGGATATTGAGTATACGTGTCATAGACAATCCCCCAGGTCCCATTCCATGACTACCCCATGCCTTCCTTCTGTAGGCCATGGGATGGAGACTATCATAGAAAAGGTATATCCCAAAAAGGGAAGGCATTTCCTTTAATACTATACACACACACACACACACACATCCCATAATGCAGACAGTATATCTGAAACTAGAATACCAACAACAATTATGTTACATGAGGAAGAAACCACAGTAGAAATGGTGCAACTAGAAGGAAAAATGGACTAGAATACAAACCCAACTAAAAAAAGATTATAGTAAAAGGAAGTACAAGATCTAGAGGTTGTTCCCCAATGATCCAATAAGAAGGGTATGTGTAGCTCACGGTCAGATGTCGATGAAGCATAGATGTCTATAGATACACCTCAAAGTACCACTTGACCCTGGCTCTCCAAGATCCCAGTCAAATCTCTCCATCATCTGTAAAAGACACAACAGGTGTAGGCGAATCCCATGCAGGGGTGAGCGTAAAAATATTCAGTGGGGACCCTGAAACCAACTCAGGTCTCACAAAAATCCACAAAGGAAATAACAAAATAATTCACAAAGATTAGAGTCACTAGAGTCATCTTAGAACAGGTATAAATTAAAGTGTTGATAGAAAACCCAACGGTTTCAAACACTGAACATCAATCATTTCAAATGCACTCGTCCCCAATGAGTCCTATAGGATAGCTAGGTTGCCTAGACCAATTCAGTAGTTGAGTCACGAAGCATTGCTGATACATGTGTCATGCAGCCACACTGGGTAGTTGAGTGAGAGAGACTCACTGATAGCTGAGTCAATGAGTCTTGCTAGGAATCTGAGTCACAGAGTCTTACTGATAGCTGAGTGATGGAGTCTTTCTGCGTATCTGAGTCATGCAACCTCACTGATAGCTGAGTCATGGAGTCTCACTAGGTATCTGAGTCACGAAGCATCACAGGGTCAAATTACATGAAATATTACGTAGAGGATTTCATAAGGACTTTCCCGTCACATGGGTCCCAACACCATAGATGGCGCATCCATCAGACACACCATTTGGGAGATACATCCCTTTTTATAGAAAGGGACAGGCTGCATCTGAGCTCGGTCTGACTGGTTCGAACCAACCTGACCAACCCGACCTGGGGTCCTGCAAGAACCAATCCTATCTGTCTATCCCATTTTCATGGCCCACTATGCCTCACTCGACCTGGATGAGGTTGGTTGTGGGTCCAGTCCACTTTGTCACATTGTGAACCAAATTTAATATTCCCGAACCACATTGGTGGGAAGGTCTCATTTCCTAGCCCGGGCCGCTGGGTAGCTCAGCTTTATCCCGTTAGCCCGATTCGCTAAAGAGGACAGGCTAGAATATATATTTGGGCCACTCAGGCGGTCCAGTCCACTGGCCCGACTTGGCCAGGTGGGCTGGCCGGTTCAGTCCGACCCGATGGTCCATCCTCTCCGATTTAGCCCAGACCGGCTCAGCCAGTTCGGTTGTGGCATGCACTGCTATTCATCTGACTTCCCCCTTGTCAGCACGTGGCCCACAGGGAGTAGTTGATTTTCATACACAGTGCCAGGTTGGCGCCACGTAAATCCAACCACTGCGGCCGACGGGTCGTGTCCCTCCTTCGTTGCTGCAAGCACCGAGCACACCGCCTCCGTCGGTGCACCTGGCGAGGGTGAGCAACTTCATCCTACATGTAGTGCAGGTTTGCGTCACTTCCCACCTATGGTCACCACATCTGGCTACCGGAGCCGCCGCCGCCGGTCACTAGTGGCACCTTCTGCAGGCCACCGGGTCTGCTTCGGTGGTTTGATCTCAAATCAACCTACACCCTTAGGCCTCTTGGGTCATCTTCATCATTGCCACGACCTCAGATCCACCTTGCTTCCATTTCTAAGATGCAGCACCGAAGAACGAATAAGCGGAGGCACTCGAGCCTTTTTCAAGTCGTTACATGCCCAACATGTTAGAAGATTAAAAACAGGGGAGGCTGGGGATCACAATTCTCTCAACAAAATAATTAAATCCCAGATAGAAAACCCAAGAAAGATATCATCTTTTATGAAATCATGATCTATGGTTCAACCTGTTTGTGGGTCGATCTGTGTTCCTCGTTTTTAGAATAAAGATATGGGAAACTCATGCACAAAGAAATCCCCTACCTCAATCATCATTCATTGTTGAAGCACTCATCCCCCAAGGATTTATGATCTGTTGGAATTCATTTCTTCCTGGTCCCATTATTCGTAATGCATCGACGTTTCTAGTGATACTATCAGTGTTCATCGCTCTTCGTTGGAAGGAATCCATGTCATTGGTTCATCAGTGAAAAATCCACCCCTTTGATTTCCAACTCTCCAATCTGTTAACCCATTAAAAGAAAACACATCACAACATTTATGTTTTTCTGCAATGTTACGTCATTACACTATTTGGAAAAAATAGTTTTAATGTTAGAAAAAAACCCAGTTTCACGTTTACTAATTTTTTTTTAAAAAAAATTCAAAATTCTATTCCGAGCACACTAGGCCTCAGAATCACATTCCATCAAAGCTTTTGGATATAAATAATTCCATATAATATAAAAAAGTTCACAGAAATTCAGGGAAATTACATTCTACAAAAATTAGGTATTTATGTCCCCTAATGCCAAAATAGTGGAAAATCAAACAAATGGGGGGCACTGGGCACGAATATGAGCCTCCCACCCCCATGTTCTTTCCTATAGATTCCCATGCTTCCATAGAACATACAACTTAGGAATAGACCATCCACAAAGGACCTGCTCTTATCAATCCTTTATCTCCACTAGGAACTCCACATACGTCACCCCATCATTAATGTCTATCTCTCCCTAGTTAATGATATGTGAATGGATCATGAACGAACCTCCTAAACTTTTACACATGAAAACAATCATCCACCTAGTGTATCTGTGGGGGAATAGATAGCGGTAAACCACATCACCAAATTTGCTAAGAATATAAAAATTTCTGATGAACCTCAGAGACAACTTTCCACCCCAGCCTGGTCTCTGTAACCCCATCAGGGTGAGACAAGAAGGAACACACAGACTCCCTCCTAGAACTCCAAGGGTCTTCATCGCCTATCAATATATGATTTTTGCTTCTTTTGTGTGGTCCTCATCTACTCTTGGATGATCCTTAAAATCTTAGTGGCAGCCAATACCAACTCTGGAACCATTAGTGTTGACTACCCTCGGTCTGTCATCCATTAAGGTGATCTGCATGGCCACTTATACAAGGCCTATAACAGTTCCATTCCAATGGTAGGGGGATAAATATTTTTTATGTGAACTCCACCATTGGTAGGTGGTCCTCCCAACTGTGACCAAATTAATGGATGTACGCACAAAGCATGTCCTCTAAGGTCTGTATGGTCCGCTCCATCTGACCATCTGTCTAGGATTAAAGGTCGTTCTCAAGAAAAACTAAGTCCCGAACACCTCTTGAAATCCCTTCCACAACCAGGATGTAAACTAGTGTCATGGTTTGAGATGATCGTTGAAGGCACACAATGTATCCACACTATATCTTGGATGTAGTGGTGTCCCATTCCCTCTACCAATCCATAATACCAGGTGGTTAGGAACTTGGTGAGTCAATCAATGATCACCCATATAGAATTGTGGCCCCTAGACCTACGTTGTAACCCCATCATGAATTCCATATAGATAACATCTTCCTTCCATTCTGGTACCTCAAGTGGTTGTGGCAATCCTGCTGTGACTTAATGCTCGACCTTCACTTGCTGAATTGCGAGGAAACATGAAACAAAATTTGTCACCACATTCTTCATCCCTGGAAACGAGTACTAACGTTAGAGGTCTTGGAACAAATTTTATGAACAAGGATGTACCGCAAAAGGGGATTTAGGGAACTTCCTCCACACCTCCTCATGAAACATCACTGGTACTATGGTTCATCATTTGAAAAGGTTGTCTTGCTCCCCACCTATCAAAAATCTATTAGGAGCCTATATTTATTATATCTGAGAACATTAGGCCTTGCATTTAACATATATAAATTGTGCCTCTTTGACTTACTATAAAAGAGGGGGAGTGATAATAATTTACTGGAGGTAAGTTGCTCTATAATTATCCATGAAGGATATTTGCATCACGGCAAACTGCTCCGACACTGCACTCAACAGCTGTAGACCCGAACTCTTACTGAGCATCTCTACCACCACTTTCCCCTTCCCCGAAGAATATATTATATCAAAGTAATATTCCAAAAGGAACTCTATCCCTTACTTTTGTCTCCGGTTCTGGTCATTTTGTGAGATGATAGACCTGGGACTCTTGTGGTCAGAGTAGATGGTAAAATGTTCATCTATCAAGTATTACTTCCACATATTCAAGGAAAATAACACTAATGCTAACTCCAAGTCATGGGTCGCATAGTTATGCTCATGATTCCTCAACTGCTATGATCCATAGGTGATCACTACTTTATCTTGCGTCAGAACACAACCCGGTTTGGTCCCTGATATGTCATAGAAGACAACATACCAAACTCCCTCTTCTATTAGTCTCAAGATGGGGGCACCTGTTAGTCTACGCCTCATTTCTGGGGAACTCTACTATAACTTTTATGTCCACATGAAGGGATGTCCCTTTCATGTCAAAGATAAAAATGGTGAGGCTACTCTGGAAAAGTTGGGCACGAACCTCTGGTAGTATCCGACCCACCCCAAGAAACTCCACACCTTAGTCATGCTCCTGGGTGGCTCCTAAGAAAGCACTGTCACTCTCTTAGCTATGTCCCCTTAAACTCTATCCCCTGAGATGGCATGTCCCAGAAATTGGACCTCCAAAATTGAGAACTGGTACTTTGTGAGATTATATGGTTCTCTCTAAGTGTATCCATGACTATCCATATGTGTGTAGAAAGATCCTCCTCCGATGCAGAGTACACCAAGATGTCATAAATGAAGAATGTAATGAACTGGTCAAGGTAAGGCTTGTATATACTATTCATGAGTCCCATGAACACTATAGGGGAATTGGTCATGCCGAAAGGCATCACTAAAAACTCATAGTGGCCATACCCGCATGCAAATGTTTTCTTCGTTATGTTTTCATCCCATACATAAAGCTGATGATAGCCTGAGATGAGGTTGATCTTCGATCACCACCTTGCTCCCTTCAACTAGTTGAATAGTTCATCAATCCTTGGAATTTGGATACTTGTTCTTTAAAGTCACCTGGTTCAGGTGTTGGAAGTCCATGCATTGCCCCAATATCACTTATTTCTTCATGGAAGACAACACTGGGACTACCCATGGTGAAACACTAGGACTCATGAATCCCTTCTCTTGTAAGTCGTCCAATTTTACCCTCAACTCACAAAGCTCTACTAGGGCTATCTGATATGCCGGTGTGGATATCAGTGTCGTTCTAGGGTAAAGGTTGATGCCAAAGTATACATCCCTATGAGGAGGTAGTCTCAGGACATCCCCAAGAAATACATCCTCAAAATCACCCACTACTATAATAATGCTTTGACGCCTCCTGTCCACTACACCAAGGGTGAGGCTTTCCAACTGGGGAGTCATGGGATGCACCCTCCTCCATGAAATTCCATCATGTGCTATAAAAATTCCCTTCTCACCAGTGAAGAAAACATGGTCCCATCCTCATGGAATCACCGCATGTTGCGCCTAATACAGTTGATATGAGCATTGAATGTAGCTAACCAGTCCATAACCAAGATGATGTTGTAAGGTCTCAAAATCGCTACTAAGAGATCCCATCCAGAGATCTCACCTCCTAGAGTAAGCTCACCCAATCGGTACTAGTGTGAAATCATCAAATCCCCTCCCGAATGAGTCTCTAATCATAAGGATCGAGCTAACGATGCGACCATAATCTCTGAGACTCATATGAGGTAAAAGGAAAAAAAGAGTGATTTTCACCTTTGTATATAAGAAATACATCTAAAGTGGAGTATACACAGATTATACCTCTAATCATCACTGGAAACTGTGGTCATAGGCCTCTATCCCCTGAATTTGGCCCCACCCTTGTTCATATGCTCCTAGAGCTCGTGGTGGACAACCTGGGGGTGGTGGTAGTAGTACCTCGTATCTCCTCCCACTGTCTGCTGATCTGCCTACTCCCATGACACATCTACCTCTCTTTGGACCTCCCTATTCTACTCTTTGAATATAGCTTGGCAGTCCCTCGACCTCCTGCTGATCATTTGTATGTTGGGTCGCGCAGTCTCGAGCTATGTGCCCCAGCCCACCGTATGTGAAGCACAACATGTTCCTCTGTTGGTATCCAATACCTATGGGGGATCTCACTTCTGATATAGTATTATGGGGTCATCCTTTAGAGGGTTTCATCCTCTTTGAACCCTATGTTAGCTGCCGGCTACCTGCTACTAGGGACTATACCACCAACCGTCTGGTGGAAGCTCTCTTAGCTGGTGCATGTTCTTCCGGGATGTTCTCTTTTATAAGGGATCTATCTAGCACCCCAACATACTTAGCGATGCTGAGAGAGATCGTTGTTACTCTAATCTATTGTCTGAGCCCTAGATCAAAGGATCGAGGCCTAACAAAAGGGTCCTACACCATATCAAAATAGTATCGAGATCGGTCTATGAACCTCATAGAGTACTCAGCCACAGTCAGGCTGCCCCACAGTAAGTGGAGTAGCTCATGTATTCGTACTGAGCACAAGGTCGAGAGGAATTACTCGTCCCCGAAAAGGATACCGAAGAATTCTTAGGTGAGGGTTTCCTCCTCATGTGTCTATTGTGTTAATCTCTACCATCTCTCAATAGCGCCCTTTAGAAGGATAAAGTCTATATCCACCATCTAGTTTGAAGGTGTCCTCACTAGGCAACAAACTCACATCACTATCTCCAACCAATCCCAAGCAGCCTGAGGATCTTTCTCACCTGAAAACCTCAAAGGACTTTACCTATAATACTCATGGAAAATTGCATAGTCGACAGTCATCCTATTTTGTTAAGGATGGTAGAAACTTCTAATCGATGGGTGGTGGGGCCTCTGGTGCACCACTTGGGGGTGCCATCTCAGGAACCAGTCCATCAAACGAATCCTCATCGCTCAGTGGAGCATCGTTAGAATCCTGTACTGGGATCCTGGATGGTTGTCTATGTAGAGGCATCCTGAAGGGT
Source organism: Viscum album (assembly GCA_963277665.1). Taxonomy (NCBI): domain Eukaryota; kingdom Viridiplantae; phylum Streptophyta; class Magnoliopsida; order Santalales; family Viscaceae; genus Viscum; species Viscum album. Next base: position 64,382,555 of record OY728127.1, on the reverse strand, counting down.
AATGAAGATGAACCATAGTCTGTTAATTATACCTGGTGAGATGAATCAGACTCAAATAGATCATGAATAACATTTTAAAGATACAAGAAACCAGTGTTTTCATGAACTGAGTGAGAAAGTTTAATTTAGGGTCCTGGTGTAGGGATACATTGGATGCTGCACCAACATTGGAATCCCCGAATCTAAAAGTCAAACTCAAAAAATTTAACACTGTTTTCCAAAAAAAACAGCCAACTCATGGTCTTTGTGGTAGAACCAACCACCTCTGATACCACTATGTCATGACCCATCCCCCAGGGCCCGTGTCGTGACTAACCTGACCCTACCTTCCATTTCCCAGGGGCTAGAGACCACAAAAAAAATGCATATCTAAAAAATGGAAGGAATTGAATTTAAAAAATGTACACACACAAAAAACCCATAATATGGAAAGTAAATATAAAACTGGAATACCAACAACATGTATGTCACAAGAGGAAGAAACCACACATGTAAAGGTGAAACTGAATGGAAAAAAGGAAAAAAATACAAACCAAACTGAAAAAGGAAAGTATAATAAAAGGAAGTTCAAGTTCTAGTGGTTATCAAAAAAGGATCCTAATAGAAGCATAGGTGTAGAACAATTTTGGATGTCACTTACATGTACTACATCTGTATATCCACCTCTGAGCACCACCCAGCCCTAGCACTTAAGATCCCAGTCAAAGTTGTCTTTTGTCTACACAAGACACAACAGGTGTGGGCGAAGCCTGTGCTGTGATGAGCATAACAATACTTAGTAGGGACCCCAAAACCTAATTGGGTCTCACCGAAATCTACAAAGTAAATCAAAAAATAATGCATAGATATTAGATTCACTAGAGTCAGCTCGACAAAGGTATAACTTAAAGTGTAGATAGAAAAACCAATATTTGAAAACATTTAACATCAATCACTGCAAATTCACTCATCCCCGATGAGTACATTAGGGTAGCTAGGTCACCTAGACCTAATCAGTACCTGATTCATGAAGCCTCACTAATAGCTATGTCATGTAGCCACACTGGGTAGCAAAGTCATGGAGTCTCACAAATAGTTGATTCACAGAGTCTCACTAAGTAGCTAAATCAGGATGTCTCGCTAATCGTGGAGTGACAGAGTCTCACTGGGTAGCTGAGTCATAGAGTCTCACTGATAGATGAGTCATGGTGACTTATTGTGTAGAAGAGTCATGCAGCCTTGATGGGTAGCTGAGTCAGAGAGTCTCGATGGGTAGTTGAGTCATAATGTTTTGCTGATAGCTAAGTCACATAGTCTCACTGGGTAGCTGAGTCACGAAGCCTTGTCAGGTCAACTTACATGAAATCTTACATAGCATATTTCATGAGGAATGCTATGTCAAGTGGGTCACAATGCCCTAGATGGGGCATTAATAGGTCGCAATCCCTGGGAGATACATCCATTTTTGTAAATAGGGGTATGTTGCATCCGGGCCTGGTCCAACTGGTTCAAACCGACTCGACCAACCCGACCTGGGGTCCTGCATGCCCCGATTCTATCCATCTGGCCCATTGGCTTGGCCCATGGGGCCTCCCTAGACCTGGACATGGTTTGGTCGTGGGTCCAGTCCCCTTGGTTAACCATTGACCATAATTTATCTGTCCCGACCAACATTAGAGGTCTAGTCTCTTTTCTTATCCTGTGATGCCGCGCATCTCAGTCTGCTGGCCCAGCTCGGCCCGATAGGCTGGCCAGTTAGGGCATGCATGGCTAGTCTGTCGACTACCCCCTTGCTAGCACACCGCCCATAGGGAGTGGGCCTCTCCTACTACATAGCGCTGGGTTGGCGCCTCCTCCTTTCAGCCACCGCGACCAACATGCCGCAACCCTCCTTCGCCGTAGCACACATCAAGTGCACTGCCTCCACTAGTGCGGATGAAGAATACTGAATTCTTCATCCCGCATGTAGTTCTTATGGTCACCACTTCCTGTTTTTTAGCCTCCACCACCGGTCACTGGCGCCACCACACTTGTGGTGCCACACTGAAGACAACTTTTGAAGGCCACTAGGTCCACTCCGGTGGTCCGATCTCAAATCCACTTACACCCCTGGGCCTCTCAGGTCGCCTCAATCACTTCCACGAACTCAGATCCACCCTTCCACCATTTCAAGGATGCATCCAAGAATAACAAAGAGGCATAGGGGCTCATTCATTGTTCATGTCCACCTTCACCCTCCAATTTCGAAGTATAAAAATATATGAGGTTTGGGATCACAGTTCTATGATCAAAATAATTAAATCCCTGATAGAAAACCCAATAAATACACCCTCCCACAAGAACACATGATCTTCAGATCAACATATTACTGGGTTGGTCCACATTTATTGTTTTTAGAAAATAGAATGAGGAAACTCAAGCACAAAGAAAACCTATACATCGATCGATGATCGTTGTTGAAGCACTCCACCCTCGAGGATTCAAGCTCCATTGACATTCATCGCTTACCAGTCCTATTCATCGTAAATCTTAGACGTTGTTTGGGATTCTACCAGTGTTCGTCATTTATCATTGGAGGGAATAATTTCCATAGTTTCATCATAGAGAAATCCACCCCTTTGATCCCCAACTCTCCAACACGTTGACCCATTAATAGAAAATGCATCGTAGCATTTCTATTATATGATGACGCCACGTTGTTAGGTTGTTTCATTTATGATACAATGTATCTATTATGCTTCACAAAAAATTATCCATTAATGATCTTCATTTAATGAACCTCATCAATGTACCAAAACACCACCGTCCATCGTTAACCGGTTTCAAAAAACTAAAAAAATATCTTTTTAATTTATTTTATTATTTTTCAAATATTCTTAAAATTAATTTTTTTGTCCGACCTTTATCAATCGAAGTTAAGTCCTTTCTTGGATAATCCCAGCATTCTGAGTTCAACAGAGCACTCATATTTTTGATCCGTGCACCAATATAGTTGTTATAAAAACCTTCATGCACGTTTACTTAAAAAACTTAAGAGAAGTTCAATATTCTATTCCGGGCTCACTGGGGCTTGGAATCATGTGTCATCAAATCATGTGGTCTTGAAATAATTCCATATAATTTTAAAAAAAATTATGTGGAAATTCTAGTACATTACATGAATTGTCTAATTTTTAATATTTATGTTTTTATGTAATAGTTATGGTCTAATTTTATGAAACTATAAACCTAAATATATCCTCAATGTGAAATAAAATAAATTCTTTACTAAAACTCAAGATTTTGTAATGATTAGAAATGAGGCCTTATAGTTGGTATTAGAGGACAATTTAGATAACTTCAGAGGTTAGGGTGATATTTAAGAATAAGTTAAAAGTTTTATATGACAACCATGGTTAGCATAATATAAAGAGTCAAAGTTATTTTAGATAAATTGAATGAGTCCTAGAAAACATGAGTATGTATTTCTTAGTGTTTACCCTCCCCGTAAGATAGTATAAGATGATTTTATTGATACACTCACAGTAACATTTTTTATTTTAGTAATTGGTTGGAACAAAGAATGACCAAAGTAACAATGGATGTGAAGGAAAATGTGGCGGTTCCTTGAATAAACAACCGAATGAAATAGGATATAAAATGAGATCACCCATGCCTATTCTAAACCAAACATTAGGATTCATGTTTAACCACTGGGAAATTGGTGAGTTTTCTAATGAATCACATAAGAGATAAATGAATCCATGTAGATGTTCACGTAAAAATCATAAAGGTAACTAAATTAAACAACATAGGGGTCAAGGATTGTGAAATAAACACCTAGTAAAATGTGTTTAAGTAATGGGAAGATGTTATATATGTGGTTTTGAATGTCATAAAGCAAAAAACTTATAAAGAAAAATGAAGAATTAAATGGAATAAATGAAAGGGAAAGAGGTTATTCCCGAGTTATCAATTGAATTTTTTAAATTTGGGAAGTATGTTCATTATGAAAATCAATTTCCTATGAAGATGGTTTGAAAATGGGATCTGGAGGACTATACAAATATATATTTACCAATAATGAATGCTATTTCAATTGAAGATGAGGAAACAGAAAATGAACTATAAAAGGTGTGGATTATTTCTTGTCTCATTTTTTTGAAAATTTTGAATCTTAGGACATGATTCATGTTTCTCCATATAGAAAAGAATTATTAAAGAATAATATAAAAAACATGGTAAAAATATCACCAATAATGCATAATTATTAAAAATTATACATGTAAATGATTTAGGAATTATGGTATATTGTAGGATGATGAAATGTTTAAAAGTGTTAATGCTCTTATGATGATGATATTACTTTGGAAGACTTTTTTAGTATGTGTAAACATAATGTATTTTATTTGAAAATGTTATTTGAAATTAAATTACCCTTTCTTGTGTGGGAATAATTACAAATGATTGGATAACCATTAGGGTTTATATGATCTTTGATTTTGAGGTAATTATGGGTCATTACCTTTTGGGTTTCAAAATGAAATGTATGAGATAAATATTGAGGATAAAACAAGTTATGGTTATTTTTTAGGATTTTATCTCATTTTGGAAATGTTATAAATTTATATAGTTGTAGGAAAAAGGACAATGCATATGATGAGTGACAACTCATCATGTTTGGAAAGGTTGTGGGAATCGAACCCACAACCAAATTTTGGTAAGGGTGTATTTCCTAAAACTGGTCTACATGAATTTCATGGTTAGTATTTCATTTTTTAGTTAAACAAGTTGATTTAATAAGAATAAGATGATTTTGGGAACTTATGTTTTATCAAATGTATATCCTTTTTATTAGAAAATGATTTGGGTATTATTTAATAAATGTTATCTTGGAAGACATTCACTATTTTGGGAACTTTATATGATTAAGGTAAATATAATACTATGTGATTTTATTTGAGGGGTAATGGTTGAATTTTATTTTTAAGAATATATTGGTTTTTGTGATAAATTTTAAAAATTATCCTCAAAGACTATGTGATAAAATACTTCATAGTTTTGGGTTTCAATCTTAGTTTTGGATTATTTGGGGAATTTTAAGGATAGTTATTTATTGAATAGTCTATTTTGAAATTTTGGTATTATAGTTTAATTCTAGAGATTAAAAGTAATTTTTCATCATACAATGGTTTATTATTTTTAGAGAATAGTTTTATCTTATCCTAAAAATATTGGGTTTTGTTAAATTTTCAAGCCATGATAAATCTATAGTAAATCTTAAGGATTATGTAATTCTTTAAAAGTTGAATCTAGTGCTTTAGACACAAAAAATAGGCCAGAATACTCATCATTTGAAAAAAAAATGAGTTTATGGAATAATTTGATTAAAGAATAAATCTATAATTTTTAGGTAAGTATATGTTATTATGATCTAATTACATATACTAAATTATTCCACATCTCGATTAAATGGATCATAGAATAAAAACATTACCTATTTACTTTTCCTGCTATGAAATCGATGATGGTTTAACCCATTACAATATTGTGGTTTTCTGATTGTCAAATTTCTCCCTATCATTTTTTTATCACTCACCACCAGAACATGATGGTTATTTTTTCATCCATATCCCTTTTTTCCAATATGAAATCATTTTTTTATTATCTCGGGTGTCCATTGTACTTCAATTTCATTCTATTAAAGTGGATGTTTTATTGAATCTCTCCAATGTGGGATTTAAATGAAGTTACCAATATCAAATTTAAAACAGAGAGGATGAAATTTACAAAAGGGGGAAGGATTTAACATCCCAGGTAATTATATAATAACACTTATTCATATTTATAAATAATTATGTATTATATAAAATTTTACATTAAAAGGGATGCGATATCTGATAGCATAACGAAAAGGCAACAATGGGTTTCATTTGGATCTTATGCTACACACAAGACTGAGTTATACATAAAAATGATATATTATTAATATTAATATTTTAATTTTTAGTTATTTCCTTGTTGTTAGAATGGCTATAATGAATGATATTAATGGAATTATGAAAATATGGTTTATACATGCTTATATAATGATTCTTTGGTTACCAAATTAATTTAGAAATTAAATATAAACCAATTGAATATAAAGGATGTGTTTTTATGAAATAAATAATTTAAATGAAAATAAGTGAGTTTATAATATAATAATTGAGTTTATAATAGATCTTTTGGAATTATTTTACAATTATTATAACTCTCAAAGTTTAAATTATTTGATAAAATGGTAAGAGGTAAAATGGTATAAAATAAAAATATAAGTATTAAAAAACTAAAAATTATTTTTTTATTGGATGATAATATTTTGACCCATACTTATACTATCTTTCAAATAAATGATCATGGAACAATTTGTAATCAAAATTGAATTTATATTAATTTATTAATTTTAATAATTCCAAGGGTGCCTCTCCATTCTCTTATAAAAGGTACCCACTCCTCTCTATTACTCACACCTCCAAAACCTTTTGGTTCTTCCAAATTCTACCCAGAAAACTACTTAGAATCCCTACCCACATTCTTGAGTCTTTATTTTAGGCAGAAAACCCTTTCAAGAGGTGTTAAGGTAATAAGAAAAGTGATCATTTGAAGGAAAGGTAATGTTTTTATTTAAGTACTGTATTTTATTTCTTCTTCCAATTTTTTAGAATATTATTCTTCATATTTGATGTGATAAATCGAGTATCATAAATATACTATTATGTTATCATATAAATATAATATCCTAAATCCATCTCCACTTCCATCAAATGGGGAAGGAATTAATCATTCGTGCGTATGTGTGAACTATCCCCTTCACGAACAGATATAATTCGTTTTCCATAATAATCTATCAAGACAAGTCATAATGATGGAATTAAAGTTTTAATATATGATTCATCAAATATTTATCTTTATAAGAAAATAATATATCAATTGTTTTCTTACTCTCCATGCACATGAAAATGATAACATCGTTCGTGCATACGTGTGAACTATCACCTCCATGAAGCAATGTGAATCGTTTTTATTCACCACGTCACTTGTATGATATATATAAGTATATTTATATGATCATGATGATTTTAATTATGTTATGATAATTTGGGATAGATAAAATAATAATTAACATATTTTAATAATGATTCATGAAAAATGGAAATGTTACTCATGCGTACGTATGACCTACCGTCTCTAGGATTATAACATTGTTCATTTTTCATAGAATAAATAAATAGTTTTATTTAAAAGTTTAATATATGTATAATATTTATCATTATGTATTTAATATTATTATGAAGATTATTTACTTTTGACTTCATGGACTATTTAGATCATACGAAGTTTATTTTTGACTCGGGTACCAAATATCGACAAAACATCCGAAAGGAGCTCAAATAATTAACAAATTATTATAACATGGCAATTATTGATAGAAATGGAATAATAAAAATTATAGAGGTTATTAATAAAGAAAATAATTAACCTATGTTTATTATTCAGGTGGGTAATGAAAGTATGAGAAAAGTCAGACCCAAGGTTAGGGACTTTTTAACTAAAAACCTAGTTTTAATGTTTTGATGATTTATTGTTATAAAAAATTATATTTAATGTCCATGTTTTCAAATTTATTTAAGGATTTATTATATTTGAATGAATATTTTAAAATGTTAACTAATTTTAAATGCTTCAATGTGGTATGGGGAACTTTGATTATAAAATCTTATTTTTTTAATGTTTTAATTGTATTTTAAAACTGGACTGACTAATTCAATAATTTGGAATGTATTTTCAACATACAGACCATGAAGGAAATTTATCACATTTTCGTTGTGATCATATATTTATATTTAATTTAAATTTCTTCAATTTAATTTTGAAATAACATGTTTTCATTTTTGAGTGTGCGACTTGTAAAGATGAAATATGTGTTCAAAGGGGAAATGTTATTTTTCCTTTATGTTTGTTTTGTGTGTTATGATTATGTTATGGATCTTGGGAATTGTTTATGTATACCTATGGTTCCATGATAAAATGAGGGCAGGTGCGCCCATGATATATTTTCAATGCATTGGGTAATGAGACAAAGTTAAATGATAAGGTTTCTCTTAAGAGATTTAGGGAATATATTATGATGGGTATTCCAAGCGTAACCATGAAGGTTACTACATATATAGGTGTGAAAGCTGGAATATAGATATGATATGGATGCTGAATGTTACCTTTATGATTTATGATTGATAAGAATTATTTTAGGAATATTATGATTTCATGATGTATCTTAAAGTGTTTTTGTTTAACGGTGAAAGTATGATTTTTTGAAAAGGTTTTTCTGAGATTAAAATATTTATAGACTAAAGGTTTCATTAATTATTATATATTTAGAAAAATATATTTTTGTTCTCATTGCATGTTTTTGAAATGTTTTTCATAGTTTATAATGATGGATAAATGATATGAAAAAGTAAAGATGAATGTTATGAATATTTTTATCAAAAAAGGAAATCATGATTTATTTTAAAATGTTATATATTATAAAGAACTATATTTAGTATACATGTATAGTTTATAATATTTAAGTTGATATAAAATATGTATGGAATAATTCTATAAAATATTAAATCTAAAAAGATTCTCCATTTGAAAGAAATTAAATTCTTTAATAAAACTCAACATTATGTAATGATTAAGGATGGGGACTTTTATATCCAATCTCTAATTACTCATGGTCTTTAGAGAGGTTATTGCCTCATTTTTCTTATATATGATATAAAATTGATGTTATTTTCCAAACCATGAGTTATTAGTGGTGGAATTTGAAAATCATCAACCTTCTTTCTTCATTTATGGAATAGTTGTGGTATAATTGGGGTGAGGGGTTCATGAATATGTTTATTGAATGCTCATATTGAGGGAAATGATAGAGTTTGGAAATAGGGATTGGTGAGAAATACTGGTTTTTTCTACAATAGTGTCAATAAATCAATTTATATTATTTAAAGAAGGGATACTAGCAAGTAAATAGGTATTTAGGGCCCAATTTGATCTGATTTATGAAACATCAAGTTTATTGAGCCTACTCAAAGATATGATTATAGTATTGAGGTGGATACCTAGGAAAGGATCACGAATTATTTTTATTTATGCCTATGTTTGAATTTTTTAGTATTTACGGTTATTTTGATAATTAATTTATTAATCATAAAAATTTAATATTTAGGATTTAAGAGTCCCTAAATTTTTTTCATTTATAGGTATGGATATAGGTCTATAAATACATCATGTTCATGATAATGATTTTCAAATGTATATACCATTAGATATGTGTTAGTTTAAGGAATATGATGGTAATTCATAGAGGATAAAACTTTAAGAGTTTCAATGATAAACCCTAATGAATTCTGAGGGATTTGTTTTAGATTCATTGAAATAGGAATTATTCTATGTGGTGGATATTGTCTTCTATTTGGAATGTTCATATAAGGATATTTTGATTATTTTTAGTTATGAAAATCAAGTGTGGGGTAGGATATAAGTGGTTTTTGTTGTTCAAATGGGGTTTCAAGGAGATTATTATTTCGTGGGAGAGGTTTTGAGATTAGTTCAGAGCCTATTTTATTACTCTAACCTCAAAGGAAGATGACCACTAGGATCAATTAACCCACCCATTGTGGATTTATAGAATGGATTAGTTCTATATCTATCTCAAGAACATTCTATTATATACTTCACAAATATCTATACTTGAGGAGGAAGATTATAGAATTTCAAGGTGTTTTTAAATCAAATGATCTAGCTATATGTTACCACATTTATAAAATAGATATATCTGAAGGCACTAATGATAGAAGAGGTTTTTGACTGGATAATGAATAATAAGAGATCATCTTGAGAGAGGAGGCATCAGGATTCCCCAAAATTTTAGAGTTATTTTCTTGAAATTTTCTAGTTTCATGGACAAATGGTTTTTTAGATACCAGTGTTACATAAAAACCTTATTCATATTTTTTTTCACATAGTTTAGTAGTTCTCATGTCCCCAAAATGATTTAGATATAATTTTTTTGGAGTCTATGTTTATTAGATGCGGGAGTTTTCAACCATTCATAGTATAAAGAAAGAAAATTCTAGTCATCTCTATGTTTTGTAATTACATTTGTATCCTACATGGAAACAATATTAGGGTACTCTAGCATAAGATAAATATTAGGGGGATATGTAAAGAAGAGTACATACAAATTATTATAATTTTCCTTATATAAAAGATAACAACTATATAGGTAGCCTTATTCTGGTTTAGATAGGTTATGTAAGATGTCATGGTAAGATGAATGATTTGGAGTTACAAGTTCAAATAATGTTATATGTTGTCTATGGATCTATTTGAATTATTTATATATATGTTCATGATTTTTTATATAGGAGATAAACACCCCTTCACTTCCACTACAATGGTCTATGCCCTGAGGCATGATGTGGGGAGGATTCTATAACCCTTCGAATTTAAAATTTTAGTCAGATGTCGAAATAATTAGTTTGAAATATGAACAAACATTTTAATATTGCTCATCCATCAAAAATATATGTGATACATTCTATGGTTGTAGATAAATCCATATGATATTATCCTTGACATGGAATGGTTTTATTAATTGAAGGATATCTTGGATTTCATCTGGAGGGGGATTGAATTCTATGATTTTGAAGAAGACGATAACATGTTCATTTTCAAGTGATAACCTCTAATGGGTTAGAGGAAAGATCATTCCTTGTATTATATTATGACTTAGCTGATGGTGATATTGTTAGAGATTCATACAATAGTGTTTTATAGGGTTTGGGAAGAATATCATGATGTATTTTCTTAATATGTTTTAGAACTAACCCATCTAAAAGTGATCAATTTTGGGATGAAACTATAGTTGTTTGCTTCTACTATTTAGATATATTTGTATAATATGGATCCATTTATGTTTTGGGAGTTATGGATATAGATTGATGATCTATGGTACAAAGGTTTTATTTAATAGAGCATGTCCCCTGGGGGTTACTTGGTTTGGTTCACAATAGATGTTGATGGATGTATGTTCCTATGTATAGATTGTCATTCCTTAAATTTGGATACAGTGATTAATATTTACCCTTATACATGGATACTTTATTTAAATGATCTACTAAGGGGACCCATATTTTCACTCAAAAATATATATTTGATTGCGATGGAATGAGATTCTAGTAATATATGAGGATATTTTTTTGACTTAATTTTAATGTCATAATAGAAATTATGAGTACTTCTTAATTCCATTCAGTGTGTAAGATTCCAAATAAGTAATCATGGGGTTTCCAAATGAAATATTTTGAGTATATCTGTAAAATTTTGTGTTGTTTTCATTGACTAAATCCTTATTTACTACATCTGTAAGAAGGATCATGTTGAGAATCTACAACCTATTTTCTAGAGTTACTCATCTATAACAATCCAAGAAGGTATCACTGTATGAGTTCTATTCTAGTGAAGTTCATTTCAGGTATAATTTACTTTCCCACCTTCATGATTTTAGGTATTTTCTGAATATTGAGTTAGGTATTTTCTTCAATCCCCCACGAATGTTGTAGAGGTATAGTGTTTCCCCTGTCTTACTAGTGATTATACAAGGACAATACCAAAATTATCGTAGATTGGGACTTATCTAGAATCATTAACAAGTAAGGATCAATCATTCTTATGGACATTATTAAGTTAGAAATCATTCGATTATCTTATGTGGAATTTTGAAAATTCCATAGATCAATAGTTTATAGAAGATGTTTATTAGTTTATTTTTTACTCTGAAACTTCACATAATAACATAAGCAGTTTTTGGATGTAACATATGTATGTTTTCAATCATAAACTAGAGCAACGACCCTATGAACTTAATAATAACACAGAATACCACAATCTGGTAGTGTTTTAATTTTTCATGATGACGTGACGGTAATATCTCCTTAAAAATATCCTTATTTATGTCACTAATCAAAAGAGCATGGGGTATGTCTTCTCCCAGCATGATTTGAACATGCGTCAATGAAAATGGATGTAATTCATTATTGTATTTGAATTTTATATTTATGATACGCCTCAAAATGGAAATTTAGTTGTTTATTTTATATGTAGGAAGTCATGATGTATTTTATTGTATGATTATAGTTATTCCTATATATTGATCATGGATATTTACCTGATGCATCTTAATATGGGACATGTTAGTGCTAGAGGGGTCCTTTTTAGAACACGGTGTCATTTTCATCTTTATTGCTGGGGAATGATTCCCTACAGAGAGATTCTGAGGAGATTTCCTAACAGAATCATATATTCTCTAATTATTTCCATGAAGGATGGTGTTAAGATAATCAACAACAAGTATTATTTTTGGAGAGGCATTACATTCCTTTAGTGATGCATCTGGAGATTATCCGTGAGTTATGTATCTCACCATTGGTAGCACATACTGAAAAGAAAAATATATACCATTATCTGGTAGGTTATTTTCTTATGGACTAGGTATTAGAATTCAGTTATATTTTTTGTTTCCCATTTTTCTATTTTTCAGATGGTGAATTCTAAACATTAGGTTACATATAGTTTTATCAACGAATTATATTTCCCCTAGTGGAAGTGGAAGGACATTTAAATGGACTTCATCACTAGTTTATGTCAATCTCACATGGTATTATTTCTATATGGTTAGTAATGTACTGTTGCACAAAAGAATCTCACAACATAGAAATCATGGAGCTGAGTTTAATTGATGTTTCTTCGAGTAAATATATATTGATAGTGGTGAGTATTTATAGAATCAGGAGGATGATCAACTTTGATCAAGATCATCGTTTCAACTCATTTGTGTAGAGATTATAACACCCCGAAATTATGATAATTTTTTTCAAAGAAATTAAATTTACTTGATATCTTTCATTACATTAAACAATATGTTGATCTTGTATTACATGTAACGTTGGGTTATATTTACATTTCACAAGACACTATGTTTAAAAAAACATGATATTCTATTAATATTATTATTTAAACGTGAAAATTATAATATATCAATTAAATATAGTAAAAATTGTATTAATAACTAATTTTTAAATATTTTCTATATTGGTTTTATATAATTATTTTTGATAATAATGTGCGTAATTTTTCATAAAATCAATATATGTTTGGAAAATATAATTTTATCATAAAATATGTTTTTTATTATTCTTTGTAACAAATAATAAAATTCATTTTTAACACTTTTAGAAAATTAATTTGATAATATATATATAATTTCTAAAATCAACAAGTAAAAATTTTCTTACTGTTAATATTTTGGAATTTTTCTATAATGTTTCATTTTTTATGAATAAGAAAAAAGTCTGAATTTTAATTGAAAACATATTTTTTATTTAATTTATTAATGAGGTTGAATTATATTTTAAATTAGATTTAAATTAAAATTATTTCAATTGTAAATCCTTTTATCCTATTTATTTCCCTGGAATGATTTTTTTATTGAATTATGATATAAAAACATTGTAAACTTTTGAACATTTTCTCATTAAAACCCTTTTTTCTCATCACGTAATGAGATTAATTTTAAATTAAAAATTTCAATTTATTTAAATGGAATTTGAAAAAATGGATTAAATAATATGAATGAAAATAATTTATATTGTCTAATTATATTAACTATTTTTTTCCAAAATTAATTGTAAAAATAGTAAATGTTATTTAACCCAGTTAATTAAAAAATGATTTTACTAAAGCGTTAAACTAAAAAGATAAAGGTTAAAAATATCCCTAAACCTATCCAAAGCTAGTTTTTTTTTATATTTATACTATATATATTCTATTTTATATAATGGTTAATTATTTGGACATTTTGACATGAAACAAATATGGGTTGAATTTATTCTTTAAAAAAATTACAAGTCTTCCACCCCAATAACTTATAAAAGGAAACCTGTTGTCCTCTATTACTCACACATTTAAACCCTTTTTTTGGAAAATACTGGCCCAAATCACTTCTAAATATCCATTATATTATCATATAATCCTTATTCTGGATACAATTCAAACCAAGGAAATCATTCAATGCAAACCTAAGGTGGATACCAGAAGAAGTCCTAACGATAATCAATGCACGTTTCTATTTTGTTTCTTCATCCGCCCCTAAATTTTTTATTATTAAATGATAATATAATATTATTAGTAAACTCCTTATATTGAGATGTTTTTATGTTATGGTAATGAACAACAACCATCTCTACTTCCATCATACTTGTTAGGAAATCATAGTTCATGTGTACGGTGGTCTATCGCCTCCCAAACCGATGCGAGTAATTTTTCTATTAACACATAGAGTGGTTAGAAATAATGATATATTTAATGTTTATATATGATAATTATGATGTTATTTTTATTTTTAAATTATTATATCACACATACTAATGTAATTTACATTTTTAGTGAATAGGATAACGCCGCTCATGAGTATAGCAGACTACCACCTCACAAAGCAATGTGATTCATTCACATGTTGCATAAAAGATAAAATGAATGAGTTTAATGAAAATATGGGATATATCTAAAAAATGATTATTTAAATGTAATATATAATTTAACATTATTTATTTCAATTTTAAATGAATATTTAAACAACGTTTTTGTGTACGTATAACCTACCTTCTCCTGAAATGATGTTTTTCATTTTTTATCACTAAATTTTATGGATTAATATAAATAAATATATAATTAATATACATGATATTTATATCCTAGATAAAATTATGGAGATTATGAAATCATTATCATTGTGAGAGGACCAAAAAATAACAAATCAAAACATATATGAAAAACAAAGTGGTTATTACTCAAACCATAACATTAACATAAAATTGATAACAAATGTGTAATGAAAGGTCATAATAATATCATATATTTCATAATATATATAAATATTATTTTTAAATAGATTTATAATGAGCCAATATTTATTATATAGGAGGTATGAACATGTATTACGAAATTAAAGACTTAGGGAAAGGGATTTTTGTCTAAATTTTCCTTCTTTGAGACATTTGTTACGTTAGGAACATAAAATCATTGAAGAGGTGTATATATAGAAACACTAACATGTAGTATCATGAATTTATTTATAATCATAATATTTTAAGGTACATTTAATTTTATTCCTTTATGGGGTTTGTGATTCAATATTACCAAAGTGGTAAGGATTTTACAATACAATTTTATCATTTATCAATATTGGTTATGATTTTGTTTCCGTTGATAAAATATTATGATCCTATTCTGATGAAAATAACTAATTTTATTATCCTCCCGTTATTACTTATATTTTCAAGTCATATTACTATTTATTCACAATATGGTACTTCAAATAATTGGTAAATTGTTTTATGAAAATTTGACTTCATTTATCTTAAATCAGAAATCTATTTTCTTCCAACTTTTGTTTTCTAAAAAGGTTTTCAAAAATGTTTGATTATTATCCTATGATTATTAAAATATATTTTTATCTATGGTTTAATATTTTAATTTATTTTCATTGAAATCTTCATGAAGTTTTCCAAACAATACCCATTTGTATTTCACCTAGAATGTGAGACAAATATTTATTTTAATATGCACGAAATAGAAGAAACAACCCATCATCCTATACATTATTTTATTTGAAGAATCATTTATAAGTTGTAAAGATTATTTTAAATAAATTATTTTGAAATTTTTTTCTTCTATAAAATGTTTTTTTAATGAATAAATGATATTTCCTTAAAATTTTTTTAACTCATCAATCAATATAAATTTATATCTAGCAATACATAAATTGATGTAACTTATTCATTATAGGGAACATAAAATAAGGATATATTTTTTTTTCTATATATAAAGGATTTTTGATGAAAATTTATTTATGAAACTATTTTCTCCTATATAGGTTATATAAGGATAAACTAATTTTGACACCGGTTTATTTTTCTATGGGTTATACTGTTATAAAATGATGAAATGATTATGAAATCCATATCTCTTCCATAGGTTATGAAATGGTGAAGTGATTATGATACTCATTTAATTTAATGGGATATGATTTATCGATGTTCTATGATATTTAAGAATAAATTAATATATTTTCCTTAATGAGATGGTTGGGACCTATATCTTCCTCAAATGCATTGGGTAAACATTTATATCTTACAAGATATACTAGACTAGATTTGGGGTTGATACCAATTTATCAAGGGATTTTTTTCATCTATGATGGTATTAGGAGTGAACCATTAGTACTATGATGTTTTAATGAGTGAAACTATTCCACTATAATTTCTTTTGAAATGACCTATCACTAACTTGGAATTTTTTTTATATAATCATATGAATTATATAAATCTATGTCTTATTCTAATGTTATGATCTCAAGGATCATGTTCCTTGATTCCCTTTGAATTATTTTATAATGAACTTCCATTCATTATTACAAGACTCAAAATTGTTATCTATAATATGCATAGTATGGTTTTCAAATTTTATTTTCATGTTATTTTACCTTTATATTCATGTTATGCGTAAATATATCTATTTTTTACCCTTACTCAGTATCTCAGGTCACCCATTCTAATGTTTTCTATCCCATGGTTATGAAGAAGTGTATTACATATGACATGTCTAATAAGGGTGATAGTTGTGAAGATCATTATGGGAGATGATGTAGATTTACCAGGGACCAGTTTTGTGTGTTTCCAATTTTTTAAAGACATGAAACTATTACAGTCATCAAGAATATGTTTGTGAAATGTATGGAATATTTTTCTAAAAAGATGTGATATATAAGTTTGAAAATAAATGGTTGATATAATTGGTATCAGTGGATAATTATAGTCAACCTTTGGAAACAAGGATGATAAACCCTTAGTTGGATCCATAAGGGCCTGTCTAAGGATAATTTTAAGGGTGATTCATTATGTTGGAAAATGTACATGAATTTGAGTAAAGGATAGAGTGTGTGATTTTAAGAATATAAAATATATATCTGAAGACTATATGTGCTCATGGATCTATCAAAGAGGCTTCCAGGGGTAATAAATCTGAAAAGTGTGCATTGAGATAATCCTAATAGCCACTTAGTGCATGACAATAGACCATATTGTACATTTGGTTTGAATCTACTTGTAGATATGATTTTTAAATTAATAAACTCTTTACGATCCATCATTAAGGCTCTAAATAGAATATTACTATGAATATCCTACAATAAACCTAAGGTTTCATATATTACGAAGGAAGGTCTAATGATTTAGAAATCCTATATGTGATTTTTTTATTATGTGGTTCCCCATCATGATTACTATTTCATTCACTATTAATTTTGTTTTTAGTTAATGGGTGTAACCTAAAGGAAGTGTTTTAATACTGATTTTGATTTATAGTGAAATTATTTTCCACTGAAGCGTCCATATTTTATGAAATATTATATTCAAAATTTCATTTCTTGGCCCAAAAAAATTTCAAAATATATGAATCATGCTAGGAATTTAAATGAATAAAAGGGGAAACTATATTTTGTTAAATCATTCATGAAGAATCGTCCATATTATTTTAGTGGGTCTTGTGATCCAATGGTTAGTGAATAATGGATCAACAACAACATAAATATATTTTCCATTATCTGGTGTACGAAACATGAAAAATTCATTTTGGTTGTCTACCGTTTGTTTGGTAAGGTGGATAAATGGTGAAATATTATCCATAATATTAGGAAAAGGGATAAAATTGACTCCTTAGATTTTTAAGGTTTCAAGAACATATATTTTAGTAGGATTTTTTCTCATATTCATTGTGTGAAGATATATATGGAGTTCCCTAAGATAAAGAAAATAGATGATTGATTCGTTGGTACATATGAGTAAAAATTTATAAGAATTATGGGGTAGACTTTTGGTATTATCATTCATCATTAAATTATGGTTGATTGATTATTTATTGTCTTAAGAAATGTTTTCGAAGGTTATTATCCATAAGAGACATTATTATCTATGAAGGGATTGTTCGAAAAGATTCAATGGTAGAAATGGAGGAAGGTTTTATGTATCAATATCATGGTTTTGATAATAATAGAATAATGGAATTGAAATGAAAATATAAGAACTATGGAGAGAAGAATATTATATTTCTTTTATTTTCTGGTGTGGAATGAAGAATGGAAGAAATTAACCTAATGGTACTAGTAAATGTTTTCTGTGAGGTTGGGAATTTCATTGGGTAATTGATTCCTGAAGTGATGGGAATATGTTATCTAACGATGTGAATTGAGAGAAATATATACATAATAAACCACACACCCACTAATACCTCAAATGAAGTGAATATGTGGAAAAGGCTAACTAGTTTTCAAATATATAGCCAAATTTCATTGACCAACATTAGAAGCCTCTTAAGCCAATATACAAAAGTAAATATCATGTGATAACTATTTCTAAAAAGGGGTGAGAAAATTACATGGTGAATTCCCCACATACCATCCACTCTAGAACTTCTAATATCTTTTATGACTCTATATCTTCCCATTTTACATATTTGAAGAATTTTATATAGGGGTATCAAGATTACACCCAAATGAATAGATATTGAATTTGTAGTGAAAACCCCTAACGATATTATGTTCTCATCTCAAGCCTTTGAATCCTATCCAGTTGATGTTAGTGGGAATTTTATTTTAAAAATATTTACATTCTTCCTCTAGTTGAATTCAATGTTATCTTGGTAAAGGATTGGATTTTTTAACATAAATCCCATTACAATTTTTAAGGAAGGTGTTGGCCCATTGGAGACTATGTCCACCCTCTCTAGTATTAATAGTTTTAATGATAAGAAATCATGTCAAATCATATTAATCATGTCTAAACTTTTTAGTCATAATTATTTAAGTTTCAATACGTAAAATTATACCTATATTTGATCTCACATAAATTTATTACATTATGTTAATTTTTATAGTGTAAGACAATCAGGACAAATATATATTCCAAGTATTACTGACTGACACTGATAAGAGAGGTGAGATAGCGACAATTCAATTAACTCACTAACATAAATGACCTATTAAAAAATGACCTACATATAGGTCACCTACCGACAAATAACTCACCAATTAAAATGATCTATCAACTAATGACATACTAATAAAAGAGCTACCAACAAATAAACTATCGATGTAGATTACCTATCGATAAAAATAACCTACTGACAAAAATGACATACTGTTAGTACAAATGACCTACCGATGCATGGTGCTACAAATGCATGGAATCACCGATAGTTAAAATGAGTCTTTGAAGCAACGAGTCACTGATGTATAGAAAGACCAGCCGGATGACATACCAATGGTATGAGTCACCGATAGAAAGAGATAACAAATTTGAACTCATCGATAGGATGTTTTAAATTTATTCTATTTAAAATTATTTCTAAATATCATATTTTTAGTATTTTAATGCAACTAATTAATTTATTTCATTTTGAAGACTTCTTAAATGAGGTTTTCAGAAATACGAGGTACTGTGTCTACCTCAAACAAGAACATTGTCGGGATGAAAGAATATATATTCAAATAAGAGTGTAGAAAATAAATAGATATGGATAGACACATGTAGACCCATATATAGAAGAAAATACAAGAAGACCTACTACATGTACTAGACTGAAAAGAGAAATTAAAGAGGAATTATTCCATCCTGGTTGATGTGAACCAGAGAACTGTTAATCATCAAAGTTCTATCATCTCAATAGAATCCCAAAAAACCAATGGAGGGGAACCTCTCAGCTTCCAGGAAGAAAAAACACAACGATCCAAGATACTCTTTTTTCAGTTTCTATTTCAAGAAGATGACTCTATATTTTACTATGATACATCAAAGAGTCTAAAGCTACATAGAAAAAAACCCAAAGCATTCATAATCCTTTCTCATTAATTGTGCTCTACCGTGTACTATTTTATTAAACTTTTTGACCAATGTGTGTTTGTACTATAACACACACTGTCTCTTGAATTGAACCGGAGGATACTAGATTTCCTAAAAAAACATTCATTTTACATCTTTTCATCCCACGTAGACCAGTAGAAGTGGTCCTGTGTGACCTGGTTGTTTGTGTTCCTAGGTAGAATAATGGAAGAGGTCTTGTGACTTGGACAGTCTTGTGTACTATTGTTAAACCGGATCCAAGGTGTGGATCAAATCTTTTTATATAGATTTATTAGTGGTAGGTGATCACCAAGTGGAGTTGATTAGGTCCCAGATTAAGTCTGAACAACTTTTTTATCCACCGTGTCTTTCAATTTAGTCTTTCTCTATTTTATCTCATATTTTAGAAAACTAAATTTTACTTTTATAGTTAGTCCTGAATAGTAATTATAACTCTTTTTCCTTATTATAATAGTGTCAAAAGTTTTATCAATATCTTATATTGCTATAACTGAGAATTAATTAATCTTCTAATAAACTATTTGAACAGTCAAGCTATAATAATTTTACTACCTTGATTAATTGGCCTATTTTATTTTAAATAGGGGGAATCTTTTAAATAAAATTTATAACATAATTTTTTAATAGGAACAAAATTCACCCCTTTTTGAGTGCCCCACTCTGTCCAACATTTGGTATCAATGGATGTTTTCATGTTACTAGTTTCAAAATATTTAATCTGTTATAAAATATTTTTTCAATTGTGATTTTAGATAAGTTTTAACGATCTTTAAATTTCTGTTGGTTCTAAATTTCTAGTTTAAAATCCAACTACTTTATCATGGATAAGATTTTTGAAGTTGGTGCTGCCAATAGACCTCCATTCCTTAATGGAATAAATTATGCACAATGGAAAAGAAAAATGAAAATGCACTTAGAAGGTATGGGTTTCGATATTTGGTCTTCAATTATAGATGAATATAAGATTACTGCTTTAGATAGGCATATTTTGGATGACCCAACTCAGTATGCCTATAACAATAATTGCAAATCCATGAATTCCTTATAATGTTATTTAAGAGATGTAAAATTAAATAGAATTTCTATATGTAAAACTGCCCATGAAATTTGGAACACTTATTTATTTCATATGAAGGAACCTTTAGTGTTAAGAAAATGAGACTTAACACAAAAACTATTAAATGTGATAACTTTAAAATGAAGCCTAATGAGACTATTTATGACATGTATCTAGGGTTTAATGAATTTTTGAAAACAATGATCACTCTGGATGAGATTTTATAGCCAAGGAAAAGATTATGAGAATACTTAGATGATTACTAGATAGATGGAGAGGAACCTCAATATCAATTAGAGAATCCCATGACATCATCAAGTTACCAATAAAGGAGATGATATAAAAGTTGATGATGTGTTAGTAAGAACTAAAAATCAAAAAATAAGAGTATGATGAACCCAAATAAAAATTTGTTGCTTTCAAATCTACTGCCTCCAAGTAGATGGGAAAAGATCAAGATGAAAATGAAAGTTCAAGTGATGAACAATCATTAGTAGATAGTGATGAGGAGATGGATCAAATAGCTGAAGGTTTAAGAAATTTTATATAAAGAATAAATTCATTAGGAAGATTGATTACAAAGGTATATATCATCACAAGAGAAATAGGAAGAAGTATTGGAAAAGAAGGGAAAAAATAGAAGAAATAACCTGTAATGAATGTAATAGTAAGTGATATATAAAGGTTGACTATCCCAATATAAGGTACAAGAAGAGGTATGAGGACATATATAGAAAGTATAAAAGGCCATTAAGGAAAAATGGAGTGCTTATGAGGGAAAATCAAGTGACTCAAAGTCTTCACATGATGAAAAGGATGGAAAATCCAATATGTGTTTTATGAAAAAAAAACATCAGAGCCAAAAAATTATCCTGTAAAAAATTCCAATTATTCTGGAGATAAAAGTGATTATGAAAATATGAAAAATGAGGAAATGTTTGAATACTTCCAAATTATAGAAGTCACCTATAATTAACTAAAATCTAAATAAATTTTTTTAATGAAATAGCATGCCCGGACTACTACTGTTAAATATATGATTACTACAGAGAAAGGTAAAAATTTTCAATTACACAAAGAGAATAATTAACTTATGTTATATAGTGAGCAATTTGAAAAGGACTTAGAGAAATTTACCCATAATAAAAATGCTCTTACATAAATTCATGGTAAAAAATTTTCTCTAAATACAGTACTAGTATAGGATAACAAACTGAGAAAATAAATCTCACCAAAAACATTTTTTAACTAAATATGGAAAATCACGTTTTCTACCAAAAATGAAAATTCGGATGTTATTTCCAATTATGGAATGTCTTTAATTTCCTCTATTTTTTATAGAACAAATAGTCTATTATCCAAATATTCTACATAATGTTTATTGTAAACCCATGAATCTAATGTGGGTTCCTAAAGCGCTGATTACTAATGTTATTGGACCGAAAAAAATATCTATAACAAAATATTTTTTTGTTTGATTATTTTTTAGGAAACATATTTGAAGATCTCTAGAAAAACTTAGGCAACATAGACAGTGGATGTTCTAGACACATGATAAGAGATTAATCATGCTTCAAAAATTTAATAATGATTAATGGTGGGCATGTCACCTTTGGTGACAATTCTAATGGAAAAATAATTGGCCTCTTCTAGATTGGTAACTCTAACTCAGTTTTAATTTTAAAAGTAAATTTTTTGATGGATTAAGATAAAATATACTTAGTATTTCTCAATTATGTGATGATGGATTCCATGTTAAGTTTGAAAATGATGCTTCTAATTTTTTAAACTCTAAAAATAAGTAAGTATTTTCTGCTCTTAGAAATGAAAATGTATATGCCATTAATGTAGATTCTTTTATTTATTAAAATGATTCATTATTGAGTGATTTTAATAAAGAATCTTGTCTTTGGTATAGGAGATTAGGACACTGCAATATATATTCCCTTATAAGTCTTACTAGAAAAGTCATAGTTAAGGACCTACCCAAACATGAGTTTCCAAATGAAAAAGTCTATAATCATTATAAAAAAGGTAAATAGAAAAAAATAATTCAAACTAAATAAGGAGTTTCAACATCTCAAGATCTTGAGTTGGTTTACATGGATCTATTTAGACCTTCTAGAGTTTCAATTCTAAGTGGGAATCACTATGTCAATGTTATTGTAGATGACTACTCTAGATATACTTGGAACTTTTTCTTGGATTAAAAAAGTTAATCCTACTATCTTTTTACCATTTATTCTAGGACTATAAAATATCATAGTGGCTTTATAATTAAAACCCTAAGTAGTGACCATGGTTGTGATTTTAAAAACAAATAATTTGAATCTTTTTTCTCACAAAATGGTTGTAGTAATAACTTCTCTAGTCATATGAAACCCCTTAAAAATAGAGTTATATTATGAAGAAATAGAACCTTAAGAGAAATTTCTAGAGAAATACTTAATGAACATGACCTACCTATTTATTTTTGGGCTGACACAATCAATACAACATGCTACATTATTAACAGAGTTTTAATCAGACATATACTTAATATAACTCCTTATGAGTTGTAGGACAATAGAAAACCCAAGGTTAACTACTTCAAAGTTATTAGTTGTAAAGTCTATATTATTAATACTAAGGTTAATCTTGGTAAGTTTTCACCCAAGTGCAATGAAGGAATATTTTTAGTTTATTCAATCTTTAGTAAAGCCTATAGAGTTTTTAAAAAAAGAACCAAATGTGTGGACAAATCTATACATGTCAAATTTGATGAAACAGATCCACATGAACCTAAGGCCTCTCAACATAATATTGAGGATAATATTTCAAATATTAACATTAATGCTAAATATTCTAACCATTCTATGAAATAATTAATTAAAACTTTTAGTTTTGGAAATTCTATAGATTCGATCCATAAAGAAGCTGAACATTTTGACGAACTAGAAATAACTAGCCCTTCTTTTTCTAGACCTGTTAGAACTCCTAATAACCATACTTTAGTTGTTATTGTTAGAGAATTAGACAATGGAACAAATACTAGATTTTTTCTTAGAAATCAGGTTGAACATCATGTCTTTATATCACAACTTGAGCCTAAAAATATCAATGATGATATAAACAGTGAATTTGGTGTGATGGCTATGAAAGAAGAGCTGAATAAGTTTGAAAGGAATAATTTTTAGAAACTTATGGATAGAGCCGAAGACACCATAAACATAAGAACTAAATGGGTGTTCCAGAATATAGTAGATGAAGATGGTAACGTAGTCAGAAACAAAGCTGGATTGGTTGCACAAGGTTATAGTCGATAAGAAGGAATTGACTATGAGGAAAACATTTTAGTAGTATCTAGACCTGAATCCATTAGAATCCTACATTCCTTTGTAGCACATCCATATTTCAAACATTAGCAAATGAATATTAATAGTGAATTCCTAAAGGGGTATATATTTGGGGAATTTTTTGTTTAACAACCCCTAGTTTTATGAATCCTCATATTTACAAATGTTTTTTAATTTTTTGAAAGATTTATATGGTCTAAATAAAGCTCCAAGATCTTGGTATGACAGGATAAACACTTTTCTTATTTCTAAAGGTTTTACCAAAGGTATATCTAATTATACTCTCTTTAAAAAAATAATTTTCAATGATGTTTGAGTAGTAAAAATATATGTAGTTGATATTATTTTTGGACACTCTAAAAATTCCTTATGTGTTGATTTTTAAAAGATGATACAAAGTGGATTTGAAATGAGTTTAATGGGTGAACTAAAATTCTTTATTGGATTTCATATATTTCAAAATAAAGAAGGTATTGTGTTGAATCAAAGTAAATATATGAAGGATCTTTTAAAAAGATCTGTCTTTTAAAGAACTAAGAGTAGTGTCACTCCAATGAGTACCACTTCTAAGTTGGACCTTGTTGAAGATGGTAGATCTATTGATCAAACCACTTATAGAGGAATTATTGGAAGCTAACTCTACATAATTGATAGTAGGCTAGATATAATGTTTAGTGTAT
The DNA here is from genome assembly GCA_963277665.1 of Viscum album. Classification (NCBI taxonomy): domain Eukaryota; kingdom Viridiplantae; phylum Streptophyta; class Magnoliopsida; order Santalales; family Viscaceae; genus Viscum; species Viscum album. Next base: position 64,357,459 of record OY728127.1, on the reverse strand, counting down.
GTATGTTTGGAAATTTTCAAGAAAACCCAAAATAATATCATCTTCTGGTAGTTAAAAGGATTTTAAAATACCTAAAACATACTCCCAGCATAAGACTATTATATCCTAGAAGAAAAACATTTTATTTTTTGAGTTATTCAAATGCGTATTTTGGTGGCTGTATGTTACTTAGAAAAAGAACCTCTAGAAAATGTCACTTTTTGGGAATGTCTGTAGTTTCATGGTGTAGTAAGAAACAAAATTCTGTTGCATTATCTATTGTTGAAGATTAATACATAGCTACTAGAAGTTTTTGTACACAAATTTTTTATAAGAAAAAAAATTACTAGTTTATGGATATCAATTCAGACATGTCCCTATAAATTTTGATAACACAAGTTCTATTAATATTTATAGGAATCCTATTTCACATTCTAGAATAAAACACAATGATGTAAGGCATCAATTTTTGAGAGACCATTATAAAAAATGTGATATAAATTTTGAGTCCATTGGCAATGAACATCATCTTGAAAACATTTTCACTAAGCCATTGAAAAATGAAAGAATGAACTACATCAAACATGAGTTTGGAATAATCAATCTATAGAACCTTATTTTTCTATTTCTTTGACCTTTTTATGTGAAGTTTTCAAACCAAAACTGGCAGTATAAAGCTGAATATGTGCTGTCGACCAAATTGTCATGCCGCCACCCATGTTATGTCAAACCGACACAGTTTTCATGCTGACATCGACAAATTTTTATGTCAATACCATGTTATTCTAACACTGATGCCTTATCAAGATGAAACTGTTAGTGTTATGCAAAATTTGTCTTGCTGACACTAATGAATCACTATTTTTTTATGATTTATGTTTTACCAAAATGAAAAATTTTCACTGATTTTGTTTAACCCAGTTCATGATTTGACAATTTTGTGATTTAAAAAGCCCTAAATGATATAAATTTAAATCGATCCACTCTACTCTTTTACCCCTACACACTCTCAGCCATTTCTCTCTACCTAACCTGACCATTCACCTTCCAACCTCTAGACTGAACTAGTTATAATGGAATATGTGAAGCGATCCCTTGATGGTGGTGAGTCCTGTGCATCAAAGAAATAGAAAGGTGAATCGAGAAAATCTTCAGCACCTATAAATCTGGCTCTAGGGAATCGTGTTGTTACTCCAATAAAATAAGTTCTTATGGAATGGGTGTTGGAAAGAAAGTTTATTTTTCTCAATGTTCTACAAGATCAAGGATGTCTTGAGTTGTTCTCGAATAATGGGAGACCCTTTTACCCAAATCTAGTTCACGAGTTTTACATGAATATGGAGTTCGTTATGGAAGGAAGTGATGTTGCCTAGATCAAGTCCATAGTGAAAGTAAAGATAATCTATTTCTATTCAAGACAGTGGGATGAATGTCTTAATGTTCCTCATAAAGGTGTATTTGATGATTATTAAGGTACCTCCTTACCTGAGAGTGATATGTTTTTCTTTGAGAAAGCATTGAAGGAGATAACTAATAATGATGAGCATAGAAGACCCATTTCTGTAGATTTAAGTGGAAAATTTTGAATCTTTTTAAAGTTTATTTAGCATAAAATCTTCGATAGAAAAGGGGACTTTGCCTCTCTGAAATATCAAGATGTCTACTTGGTTTATCTTCTAAGAAAATGGATCAAGGTAAATCTGTGTAGATACCTTGTTGTGCATATGAATGAAATGACCAAACCTTCCTACAAATCCAATTCCCCATTTTATCCAAATATGATATCAACTATTCTAGAAGATAAAGGTTGTAAAAATGAATGAGAAGAAGTTGTTTCAAAGTGAAGTGGGATCTACCTCAGTAAAGAGATTTTAAAAAGGGTGAAAATAACTAGAACCCATGGAAGACAGAATGTGTTAGAGATGAAGATGAGATCTACAGTGTACCCAATATGGTAGACTATCAAACTTGGCCTAAGAATATGGCTGATCATGGTTTGGGACTAAATGAGGAAGTTGTTTACTATTTAGAAGAAGGATAATATCTTGTCACTCCAATTAGAGATCTTGGGTCACTTATTGATGATAGGAGTGATACTGACACCAATAAACCTCACAAAGGTTTCTCCTTTGGACCTCCTAGTCATCCACTTACTTTACCATATGATGAAACCCTTCTTGAAGGTAGTGGGGATGATGATATAGAAGTATCAGGTAGTGTGGAATATGTAAGTAGATCCATTGGGTCTTAAGAATAAGAAGAAAGTGAAGATGATGAAAGTTTCAGTGGTAGTGAAGAGGAATAAGGTGAAGAATATGGTGATAAAAATGAAAATGAAGAGAATGTATCTGAACATGATGACAATGAAAGAAGTGATAGTGATGATGACCAAAATAGAAATGATCAAGGTGAAGATGTTGAATTTGTTGAAGCTATGGATCATGATAGGTTGGAAGAACCTCCTCAAGCAGTTGATTATGTAAGAGAAAATACTGAAGTTTTCATTGAAGATGAATGATAAGAAATTATTGTACCACATTTCATTTATGAAGGTATAATAACTGATTCTAAAGATGATAAACCTGTGAGGAAAGTTAATATTGAGGGAGATCCTCAAGAAATGGGAGATCAAGCTGGTGAAGCGAATCAACATGGAGGAGTGAGACTTGATACAGTCACTTCTTTGGATGATGTTGTAATGGATTAATGGGCAAGGAATCATGGGTATGTAGCCCTAGGTTTAGATTTTGAGGACTCAAATGATGATTTTTTGTACCTGTTTCAATGGATTTAGTGACTGAGACCCTTTATAGTAACTCTGTGACTAAATAAGTTCATGAAAGGTTTAAAGAAGAAGTTTTTTAGCTATATGTTTTTATGTTCATTGTAAGATGGTGCATGAGATTCAGAAAGCTAGAAGAGAAAACACTGAGCTAAGTGATTAATTACACTCTCTCAAATCTTCAATATTAGAAATAAGATATTCTAGAAAATAGGTTTCTATTCCAAGTCAGAAAGTTGGTATATGTGTGGATAATATAGATAATGTTGCAAATAAAGTGATAGACTAGATTAAAACCAACCTTATTATAACTACTAAGACAATTGTTACAAGTACTACAATGTTGAGAATTGAAAATGACTAGTCTTACTTCAGCAATAAATACATTGACCTCAGAGTATAAAGGTTTTGTGGAGACTATTCATTATCCATTAAATAATCCTACCATAGATCATACTGATATTCCTTCTATATCTGGTCAGACCTCACAGACTCTAGACATTGAGGCAACCAAAACCATTGTAATGGAAGAGCTACAGATTCTTTTTGATGCTTCGAGTTTCAGCACCCAAGAAAATATTTGTAAGGACAGTGATTGTGTTCATGATATTGTTAGATTCTATACCAAGTAAGAATATTCTACATAGGAAGAGATTATAAAGATAGTTAATTATTTTTTCTCAAATATCTACACTATGCACCAGTTGAAAAGTAACTTTATGTATTTGTTAGAGAATTTTATTTACCCCCAGTTACAAAGGCATTAAACAAAAAATTCAAGAAATTGAAGGGCTTAACTCCTCTATTGGAAAAATTCATGAATAATAAGGTTGATTTTGAGAAAGAAATGATATATAGTGGTGATATTATTGAGTATTTCTTCAAGATATTAAAATCATACCTTTATGTCCCAATTTAATCAATTGCAGTACCAGATGCTTCACCTATTGGACATCATGTATTAGTGCCTCCACCTCGAATTTCAATTTCTTATGATTTGTCTCAAATTCTCCCAGTGATCAAAGGAAAAATTCAACCTCCCATGTTGTCACAACAAAAACCCATCCATGTACCTAATGTTCTAGATTGAGTTATCCGACCTCATTTGAAAATTTCTTCAGACCCTCCAGTCTCTCAACCCCCACCGCTGGACCACCTATTGATCCTTACGGGAAAGGGAAGGAACCTCTTAATCCTCAACCATAGTGTGGATCATTCTCTGATAGGGTTGTTAACTTTATTTTAGTTTTTTTGGAGACTTTTAACACATTTTAATTTATAGATTAATGAATTTTTTGTTCTTATCCTTCCTACAATTATCTTTTCTCTATTCCTTTATGATTCTCTTTATATATTTTCTACCTGTGTTATATTTGATAATCCAAAAATGGGGAGAATGATTTTGACATTATCATTATTTATTTTACCTTTGATATAACTCTTATATATGTTATTTTCTCTTTGATACCATTACTCTTTATTTTAAATCTGAACCTTATTTATGTTATCCACATTCATCAAAAATAAGATATGATAAGTAGGATGATTTAATTATCTAGATTATCAATATTCATCAATAATGGGAGATGATAAGTAGAATGATTTCATTCCAGATCAAATGATTATACTAAATAACACCATGATTTGTAATCATCAAAAAGGGGGAGATTGTTGTGCCAAAGGAGATTGTGGCCACCCTATCTAGTATAAATAGTTCTAATAATAAAAAATCACATCAAATACAATTAATAATGTCTAAAAATTTTAGTCATAGTTATTTAATTTTCAATATGTAAAATTATGTCTATTTATGATATCAAATTAATTTAGTGCATTATGTTAATGTTTATAGTGTATGAAAGTCCAGAAAAAAATATATTTGAAGTATAACAAACTGACATTGATAGAATAGATGATATATCAATTGTTCAACTAACTCACCGATGCAAATGACCTACCAACAAATGACCTACTGATATATTATCTACCGAAAATTGACTCGTCGATGAAATTGACCTAATGAAAAATGACCTACCAATAGAAGACCTACCGATAAAAGACCTACCGATAAAATACCTACAGATGTAGATGACCTACCGATGAAAATGAACTACTGACACAAATTACCTACCCTTAGTACAAATGACCTAATAATGCATGGTGATACTAATGGAAGGACTCACAGAGAGTTAAAATGAGTCACGAAAGTAATGAGTCACAAACATATGGAAAGGCCAAAAAATGAAATGCTGATGCGATGAGTCACTGACAGAAAGAGATACTGACCGAAAACTCACCGATAGAATGTTTAATATTTCTTCTATTTAAATTTTTTTATAATGGTCATATTGTGAGTGTTTTAATGTTACTAATTAAGTTAAATCTTTTTCATAAATCTTAAATGTGGATGTCAGAAATACGATGTATTATGGATACCTTAAACATGAACATTTCTAGGTTGAAATAAAATATTTAAAAAGAAGAGTGAAGAAGAGAAAGAGACATGGGAATACTTGTGTAGACACATATAAAGAAGAAAATACAAGAACTACTACCCGAACAATACTGAAAATAATATTGCATGAGGAATTCTTCATTCCTTGTTGCTGTGAACCAGAGAACTGCTAATCAACAAAGTTACATCATCTCAGCAGCGTTCAACAAAACCAAAGGAGAAGAACCTATCACCTTCCTAGAAGAAAAAGGACAATGCTCCATGAAGCTTTTATTTCTGTTTCTATTTCATAAATAGGACTCGAGTTTCAAATTTGATACATCCGAGAGTCCAAACCTGCATAGAACAACAATTAGAGAATTTATAATCCTTTATCATTATCATTGATCTGTTTTGTACTATTTTATTATTATTTTTATTCCATGTGTGCGTCTGTACTAAAACAAACAATGTATCCTACACATAACTTCGGGATACTAGATATCCTTAAACAAAATTATTTTTACATATATTCATCCCACGTAGAACAGTGCGAGAGGTCACGTGTGACCTGATTTTTTTTGTTCTCACATAGAACAGTAGAAGTGGTCTTGTGACATGGAAAGTCTTGTGTACTATTGTTAACGCCAATCAATGGTCAGGATTAATGCTTTTTATACATATTTCTTAGAGGTAGGAGATCACTATGTTGAGTGGATTAGGTCTCATCTTAAGACTGAACCACTTTTTTTATCCTCTATGTCTTTCAATTGTGTCTTTCTCTATTTTAACACATATTTCAAAAACTAAATTTTACATTGATATTTAGTCCTGGTTTGTAGTTATAACTATTTTTCCTTATTATAATATTTTCAAAAGTTATATGAATATCTTATATTGCTATAACTGATAATTAATCAATCTACTGAGAAACTATTTGAACAGTCTAGCTATTATAATTCGAATACCTTGATTAATTGGCCAGTTTTATATTTAATAGGGGGAATCTCATAGATAAAATTGTTAACAAAAATATTTTTTAGGAACTCAATTCACCCCCCTCTTGAGTGTCATACTCCAACCAATATAAGGGATTCTATATTTGATATTACAAACCAACATACGATTGTCTTTCAATCGGAAGATGAGTAAGAACTTATGATGGAGATGAAATCCACTATACACATCTTAATTCCCATTCACAAGGGGTATTTATATTATATGATTGGTGATAAACTTGATATCAATGATATTCTTATTGTGTCAAAATTTGGTGATGTCTTTTAGATTTTTTTTGAGAATTACACCAAAATGTGAATTTGATTTCTTAAATAAACCAAACCTATTCCCACACCAATTTAGAATAATACCTATTGAATGGGCCTGATTTGGATTTAGGAATTGAAGAAGAAAGACTTGGAAAACCCTAAAAAGAGATTCATTTGGCCATGTGTGTCACCTTGGGGTGAACCTATAATTTTTTAGTAAAGTTAGATGAATGTGACTCTCTATTGTTTATCAGGAGTTGAACAAGATCAAAATTAAGAATAAGTATCATTTTCCTCATATCTGGGACTTGTTTAATTAAATTCACTAAGCACAACACATTTATAAGATTGACATTCATTATACATATCATCAATTGGTGGACAATGAGGAGGACATTAAAAAGATATAATTCCATTCATGGTATGGACATAATGAATAAATATTGATTCCTATATGAAAGTATTGGTAATTTTTCCCATGAAGAATGGCATAGTTATTAATTATACCTCATGAAATTGATGGATCATGATAAAAACTACCAAGCTGATGATATTGAGTTACCTGTGGTAATTTTTTCATTAAAGATATGAAGTCATTATCTTTATGGATAAAATTTTTATATATATTCCTATCATGAAGGATTAATGTATATATTCACACATAAATTATTGAATATTTACCAAGGAATATTTTTAGTGTTGAATAATGATTATGAATGGTCAATATATTACCACTATGGGAAATCGAGAAAGGTGGTCAATGATTTGGGTCTAGATAATCATGTTATCTTATACATGATGAGGATTAAAAAAGATACAATATTTTGGGATTTGAAAAATATGGATATGGAGATCCAGAAAGAAGGTGATAAATCTTATCTTACTCAATTGAGTTCTTAACCATCTATCAAAATTATGATTGAAGAGGTTCATAATGATGATGTAATGCTGAAAAAGAAGACTAGAAATTTTCCAGAGTATAACCTTGATCATAATGGAATAATAAGGTTTAGGATCAATGAAATCCATTCTATACATACCTAATTTGATAAAGTCTTAGTTAGAGGAAGCTCAGGGTTCTTCATTCTCTATTGATTGGGAATGTATGAAGATATATAGAGAATTGAAGGAGTAATTATCTTTGAATGGAATGAGGAGAGATATCATTGAGTTTAAATCTTGGTTCTTAGTATGTCAGCTCATTATGGACGAAAAAAAGTTAAGGGGATGTTACATCTCTTACCCATACCAGAATGGAAATGGGAAAACATAACCACATATTCTATAATTGGACACTCGAAAACATCTAAAGGGAACAATTCTCAATGGGTTATAGTCGTTAAACTTACTATGTCATCATTGTTCATCACTGTTAGGGAAGACTTATATCTAGATCATATTTATAGGATATACATTAAAAATTAGGAAATGTTTCATGGACTACCACATTCCATTGTATCTGATTAGGATCTACATTTTACCTCCATGTTCAAGTAAAATTTTCATCAATCTCTTAAAAAATAGTTGAGTTTCATCACAGTGTATCATACTCATACATGTGGTCAATATGGGAGAAAAAATCAAAACATTGATAATATATTGAGATTGTGTTCTTTGTTTTTCATAGGAGGTTGGGATCAACACCATCTTATATTTTAGTTTTCTTACTATAATACCATTCAAAAAATAATTCAGATGGATCCTCATGAATCCATTTATGGAAAGAAATGTTGAACTCCAATGTGATTGAATGAATTTGGAGAAATTACTCTATTGGGACCTAAGATAGATAAATAAATGATAGAGAAATTTAAATCCATTTAGAAACAAATCAATGCATCTCAGGTACGATAGAAAATATATCATTATAATCACTTTCATGATCTATAATTTGATGTTAGGGACATGGTGTGTCTATGAATTTATCAATATTAGATGGTTAAGAGTTATGATGAAATTATTGATTGTATCAGGATAGTATCCTATCGATTGGAATTTCCAGTAAACCTCTATCAACTCCATGATGTGTTCCTTGTATCTCTCTTAAGGATGTATATACCTGACCGTTCATAGGTACTAAACACAGAGGTTATACCACTAGAGAAATATAGTTCTTTTGAGGAACAAATGGTGGAGATTGTGGGTTGTACTAGGAATGTTATATGATATAAGACTAATCACCTACTCAAATGTTTGTGGTGAAATAACCAGTCTCAGGTATCTTTGTGGGAACTAGATGATATGATGTGGCATAAGGATTCAAATTTATTTGTACGAGAAAGAATAATTTCGAGGGACAAATTCATTTTAAGTAGCATGAACATAACACTTCAAGTATTTATGTTTTTTTAAGAAATTAAATTTCATTGATTTTATTCATTACATGAATCACCATGTTAATATTAAATTACATGAAACACTAGGTTAACTTTCTTACACAAGACACTGGGTTTTACCAAAACCATGATATACTATTAAAATTATTATTCAAACATGGATGTCATAACCTACCTATAAAAAATAGAAAGATTAATAGTAATGATTATTTTTTAAATATTTATAATTATGGTTTTATATAGATATTAATATTAATAAAAAGCACATATTTTTTTAAAATTAATATATTTTATCAAAAAATATTTTCTAAAAAAAGGTTTTTTATTCTTCCTTCTGTGAAAAATAATAAAATAAATTTTCGACAACTTTATAAAACTATTTTCATAAAATAAACTTCATTTTTGAAATCATAATGTCAAAATAATATAATAGTGAATTTTTTGAATTTTATTAGATAAGTTTCGTTTAATTCATTAATAGTGAAAAATACAGAATTTTAATTCGAAACTACCTTTTCATTTAATTTATTTATAAATATAAATGATATTATAAATAGATTTTATACTAAATTTTTATCAATTATAAATCCATTAATCTTATTTTTTTTATTGAAATAAAATTCATTTTAAATTTTGATAATAAAACTTTATAATCTTTTGAAAGTTCTCCCTTTAAGAAGTCACTTTCTCATCAAGTTTACATGATTAATTTGAAATAAAAATTCTCCAGTCATGTGAATAGAATTTCGAAAAATGGATTCCATAGTTTTAATAATAATAATTTATATTATCTTATAATGTAAAATTAATTCTTGGACAAAATTAATAGTTAAAATAGTTAGAATTGTTTACCACAGTTAAGAAAAAATTGTTTTATTAGGGGTTAATGAAAAATGAAAAGGGATATAAAAAACTCAAAAATATTCAAAAACAAATTTAATGGTAATATTTCAACCTTATAAGTTATATGATTGAAAATTATCCCTTATTGTAACCTTGTGATATGAATGCAATGTGGGTGGATTTCTTTCTTTCAAAAAAATTACAAATGTGCCACTCATCAAACTTATAATAGTAGAACCCTAATTCTATATTATTAAAACCATAAAAAACTTTTGGCTGGGCCAATACCAACCCAAAATACTTCCAAAAGTTCATTATCTAATTATGTATGACTTATTATTGTCAAAAACCCATCAATGGATGGATTTTTGTTCAAACCTATGGGGAATACCTAAATAAGTGACAACGTTCATCAAAGAGCATTTTATTTATTTATTACTAAAACCCCATCAATTATTATTAAAACATGATAATATAATATACCTATTATATTACATGCACTGAAATGTTTTTATGTTATTTTTAGGACCTACAACCATCTCCACTTCAATCAAATGGGTTACAAAACTATTTTCTGTGTGTATGGAGGACTACAGCCTTTCAAACCTTGCCTTTCATTTTTCCTTTACCGCATATCACGATTAGAAATAATGATATATTTATTTTTTAAATATTATATTTATGATATTATTATTATAGTAGAATTATTATACCACACATACATTCATGAATTCCATTTTTTGGGAATACGGTAATGTCAGTCCTGTGTACGGCAGACTTCCGCCTCACAAAGTGATGGGATTTTTTCATACATGAAAAGGAAGGTAATAAAGATGGGTTTGTTGAAAATATGTGATATATTTAAATTTTTTTTTGGTAATTTTAATATATATTTTAACATTATTTCTTTTGATCTAATAAGAAAAAAGAAATATTGTCTATGCGTACATATGATTTCTCGTCTCAATGAACAATGCATTTTATTTTCTATCACTAACTTTTTTGGATCGATATATATATATATATATATTATATGAAAGATATTTATGTAACATACCACTCCTCGTCTGTGTCTTCAGTTGATTTGAAATTTATACATGGCCTTAAGTAACATCACCAAGGTGCCAAAGACTAGAAATAAACGACAAGGGATTCAATACAAGTGGGGCATAAATTTCTATATTGAAAAAAAGAAATGCAACCATACCTGGAATAACAAAACAAATCACTACATTTTTCATGATAACAATTTAAAACAAAAACAAGAAATTCCATTGATATAAAAACCAAACTAAAATAGAGTACCACTTCATAAGACAACAACCATCAAAGTACAAAGAATAGAGAAAACCAACAAAACTCAGTGGAAAACCACATAAATCCAAATATTCAACATGATCCATGATCCAAATCCAAGAAAACAAACCATGTATCATGATGAACCACTTATAATTTTTGATACTTTACCTTTTCATGTGTCCTAATAAAAAAATATCATCAAACTCACCAAAGTGATGAAGTTGAGGTGATTAATGAAACTCAGTAGGATCTAGCCATATGACATCCTTACTCACACCACTAGGACAGAACAAGTTAGCACATTTGTTTATAAAAAAATCAATATAAAAACCATCTAAAAAAGTTCAATAATTTTTAATAAATCCAAAAAATTCCATACTGAACTATTTTTCTCAAATAAACATATTTTATAGGAATGAAACCTAACAAATCATTGAACAATTTCTCAATTTCAATGTTGGCATAAACCGTTTCATTTCATATAATCACACACACACACACCCACACACTTAATAACAAAACCAAAAAAACTTATAATTATAATTGATAGTGGAAAATCACATCCATTCTATGTCCCTTTGATGGTGGTACTTCATGATCATTATCCATCGCATTCTATCCATACATAACCATTTAACCCGACCACATTCCAATAAAACCTTTTCCAAACCAATTCAACCATTTCAATAAAACCTAACTTCTTTTGAAAATCATATAATAAAATAAATCAATAAAATAAAACATTTTATTGAAAATATATTCCCATGCATCATAACCAAATATATTTTTTGTAATCATCATTTTATAATCAAGTTACCACTTTCACTTCCCTCCAAAACACCCAATTTTACCAATTCCATAAACCACCAAAAAAGGAGGTTTCCATCAAGAATTTGGAAAAATGTTAAAATCATTATCAAGAAAAATAGTCAATTTGAAATCAGTCCTTCTAGTTATAGAATTAAAAGTTGATAGTGATTCCACCTTCCTTGGTATTTATGTTGAAAATGAAGAACGACCTGAAAACACCTACAAAACCATGTTGAATCTCCAAAAACCCACCACAGATCACATCCCCTAACATCAAAAAGGAAAAATATAACCATGATTGGAATCAATAACCTCAAATCTATCGACATTAGACTAGATCTAATAAATAAAGATAGGGAAGAAAGTATATCAATTAAAACCCCTGAAAACCCACCATAAAAGATGTCTTATCAAGGGAATTGAGCCTCAACTCACCTGGAGACACCTCTAGATCACTTCCTGTTCAATGGGGAAAGGTTCATGAACCTTTTTATGGGAGAAATCCAGATTCATGATGAATTTGAAGAATAAAAGAGGTTTTTAAACTTAATACCAACTTAGATCCTCTTTTTTAGAATCTTGTTTTTAAATCATGCATAGTCAGTCACACGGTTTAGATAAATCTTGCTCTAACAATGCAATTTTATTGTCCTAAAGGAGAACCTCACCTTAGTGGCTTGCATAGTTCGAAAACTCATTTTCCAACCATCCAAAATCCTAGTATCCAACTTCTCCTGGTTTTCCCAAGGTGGTCACACTGTTTGGAAAAACTGTGCGCCTACCCATGTGATGTCCTCTTAAACCTTGTCTAACTATCAACAAGTTCCTGTATGAGTTTCATGATTTCTAAAAAATGTTATCAAATAGTTAACCTATTGAAAAGACCCAAAAACATTCCAAATGGTTTGAAAAATCTCCATAAATTCATCTAAACATTTTATAAAAATAAAAATAAAAAAGAAATGGTTATTTTCATGATACGAGAAGTGATAATTTCTCCCATTCCAAATTTTGATCACGAATCTGACTATGTTTCCCCCAAACACACACTAGGATGATTATACTAACATGTAAGACTTTCTCTTACACATCTCAAATATATACTGGTACATGGACCTATGAATCATCTGGCTCTAGGTGATCCCATCATATCACATGGCCAGGTTTAGGATAATAAATTTTCAAATGAGATACATGAATCATGTTATGATAAATACGAAACAATGGTGGGAAATATATGTGATATGACCCCTCTCCAACCCATTAAAGTATTTAAAAAAGGATCAATTTATTTGGGAGATAGAATTACCTAATTTCCAAAGTGATGGGGCCCAAAACATAAAGACATTCTCTAGAACACATTATCACTTAACGAGAATGACAAAGACCACTAACGATGACCAACATATGATTTATAAAAAGTTTGAGATATCTTCATTCTCTTCCTAATTAACTGAATCTTCTCTATTATTTCTCAGACAAGGATTAGTCCAAATAGTGAATTGTCACCTATTTACAACCAAAATAGTAGAGAATGACAAGGATTCCCATACAAAACTTCAAAGTGATCCATATGTATTGAGTCTTCACAACATTTTTTATATGAGAATTTCATTAACAGTACGTCCTCTTCCCAGGAGCTAAAAAAATCCATTAAAAAATCTTGCAACATGTCTTGCAACATTTGTATCATCATTTTGGATTCCACATCTATTTGAGGATGATACGCTGTACTCATAGTGAACTAGATCCTAAGGGAATTCTGTAAGGTTTTCCATAAATGAGACATAAAACCCAAATCTCTATCTTACACTATAAAAACTATTACTCCATACCTCCTTATAACTTATCAAATATATATTTTTAACATTTCCTCTAACTTATAATATTTCCAAATACTAAGGAAATTAACCAAAATTGTGAGTCGATCCACTATCAACCATATTGAATCATGTTTTTAAATCATTCTTGGGAGACCTGTTAAAACATACTTAGAAATAGATTCCCATTTACAAAAAAGAATAGGTAATGACTAAAAATTACCTTATTTTCTATGATACTCAGTTTTATATGGTTTCAAAGTTAAGCATCTCGAAACAAAATCAACCACCTTTCTTTTCTTACTGACTTTCCAAAACTGTGATTTCAATGGCTTAAACATATTATGTATTCTAGGATGAACAACCCATATCAAATTGTAATAATCATGAATATGTTGATCCTTAAAATCCTTCATTATGACCATTAGATCTAAATACCACAAAACTAAATATTCTTCCACTTTTCATCCCTCAATGGTCTCTCAACCATTCTTTTTTCACATCATAGAAGCACATTAAGAATATGACGTACATGCGTTCATAACCATCTTCACCAAATTAAGAACCATTTAAACTATAAGTAAAAACATTTTATGCCCTCGATCTTCACAATCCATGTGCATTTTGACTAGGACCAACATCAACTACCACTCATCTAAAGTATCATTTCCCAACTGAACATATAAATTTCTACTTAATGCATATGCAACTATATTTTCCTTACCTGATGTATACATAAAGTAAAATTAAAACATTAGAGATACTCTATCAATGTTATTTTACGTAGTCTCAAATCCCTTTGGGAGAAAATATTTTTCAGTATCTTATGGTCTATAAACACTATATATTTCTCACCAAAGAAGAAATAACACCTTGTTTTCAAAAAGAATGGACTACATTAGCTAACTCAAAAACATGAGTTGGGTTGATCTTATCATAAAATCATAGATATCATTACCCATAAGTAACAACATGACCTCCCTATAAGAGAACACATCCCAAACCAGATCCTGAAGCATCATAATACACCACATACAATAATCTAGATTCTAATAAATCAACATTTGTGATGATGTAAGGAAAAACTTAATCTCTTAATATGACTTTTGAAAATACTCATTCCATTGGAATGGAAAATTATTCTATTATAAACCTATCTTTAGTGATCCTATTTATTATAAATCATGAAAAAACATAGGTTATGACTATATAGACCAAGGAAATTGTGTGTCTTGAAGAAATTATACAGGGGTTTCTAAGAGGTAAAAGCTTATGTATTTTCTATATTGATAGAAAAAAACTTTGAAAGATTAAGTGGCCAAAAAAATATATCTACTGTATCAAAAAATCACACTTTTTGATAGATTTTCGTACAATCAATGATCCCTTAGGATTCCCAACACTATCACCAAGTGTTTCTCTTTCTCATCCCTTATCCTGGAATAAAAAAACATGTAATCCACAAACATCACTACCAAAGAATCAAGACACATCTAAAATATTCAATTTATCAATTCCATAATGATTGCTGGTGCATTCCTACGACCAAATGGAATTACCGTGTGTTAATAATGTTCATATCATACACTTAGTTATTTCTTTAAATATCCTCTTTCTGAACCTATATTTGGTGATATCCTAATCGAATGTAAATCATAGAGAACCATTGAGGTCACCTAAATTTAACTAATAGATCATCAATTCATGGAAGTGGACACTAATTATTTATCATAACTTGTTTAATCTTATGATAACACACACACAAATAAGTAGTTCAATATGACTTTTTGATAAACAAGATAGGTGCTTCCCATGGAGATGTGCTAGGATGAATGTTCCTTTTTCTTTCTAGATATTCTGAATACACCAATTAATTTTGTTTTTACCTCTAAATAATATCGGAGGGAAATATAACTAGTCCACAATAGAGGATCAATCATAAAATCCTCTTCTCTTGTGGGTGGAAACCCTGATAAATTCTCGTGAAAAATATTCTAAAACTGATCAACCACTAATAAAAAGTAGCCATTCTTGACCTCTTCCATTGGTGCCAAGGTCGATTCTTCCAACTAGTATGATATTGTTCAAACTCATGGTTCCAAAAATATCATTTCAACTTCCATTAGTTTATGGTCTCATCTAAAGAGATTATTGACACCATCATTAGTCGTAAAACTAACCTATCGCGTTTAGCGGTCGATGTGAGCCTTGAAAATTTTCTACCAATATATACCCAAGATTATGTCATAGAAATCCATCTCAAGCATAGAGAATCCCCATATCATCTCATATCCATAAAAAGTTATTGAAAACGATTTATCCATAAAATCTCAACATTACATTTGACTAAGAGGGGTTTTTAGTTTTAACATAGACGAAATCAACTCGACACTCAAACACAATAAATCAACCGCGTGGGAAGAAATTAATGAATTGTATAAAATCAAATCAAAAAAATATTTATAAAGTATATAAATCAAAACAATTATACTTCTCATTGTCCATCATCCTAATATATCATCCATAATAACATTCTCATATCCATATAATTTCTCTATTGTGGAATGTTTTTGTTTTTCCCTTATTGAGATTTCCCCTATTTAGAAGTCCTAGTATTATTTGAATCACTATAGATAGTTATGATCTATTGATGAAAGGTATTCTCATACCATTTTTCCGTCGAATCATATGATTTCTATGACACATGAGAAGTGTACTGAACACCTAACCTTAGAGGACTATGAAAATAGGGTGGAACACGCCCCATTGAACATTAATTATGGTATGATCTATGTTATGCCATACACTCTAGCTTCATGTGACTAATAGAACAAAATTTGATATATCCCAGCCTAATATTTGGTCTTGGAAAAAGATTTACTGATATAACTTTCTAATTATGAGTCTTACTCCTACCTTGGAAATATTTTTCCCTCTTCCACTTGTTCCCAGCATTAGTAGTCCCATCATTTCCCGTAGGTATCAACAAACATCCTCCACCCATATATCCTGATATTTTAATTTATACTATAGTCTCTCTAATTAACATATCTATATATTAAGTTATATAGAGAACAAAAATCTCCAATAATATCTCCAACTTCATCCCTAATTAAAAAATTTGTGCCTTCAATGATGAAAAATCTATGACATCATGTGGAGGGTTGACTAAATTCAAGAATTTATCCACATATTATGTCACTAGGAGGCTATACTACTTGAATATAAAGAAATCCACCATTTTTTCAATCCTAAAATCACAAGGATAGAATTTTTTTTGAAAAATTCTTAAAAAACCTTCCATTCCATGTGTTGGTAAAATTTTTCTTTAACCGCTAAATCCCACCATTAGCATGAATGATCCTCGAGCATATAAATTGTTATCTTGACATTCATATCTTTTGGTTTTATAAAGAAATCAATGATATGATTCATCATGTTTAGCCATACCTCTTCCTTCTCTTTTTTCTGAATCATCCCAAATGTTGGGTGGATTCTTCTTTTGGAACTGGATAGAGTGATCCAGTTTCATTGGTTCATCCTTCATGTTCCCTCCTTCCAAAACCTGAAAATCTAGGAATATACTCTAAACCAAATGTTGGATTACCTGTGGATCAGGGGTAAGAACATTCCCAACATCTTCCTCTCATTGGTTTCAATGATACCAATAATGTTCCATTTTTATTCCTAAAAAAATACCATATGTCTCACTCTCTATAAACTAAAGGCTTAATAATTTCAAATTTTACCACATAACACTATCATAACATTGATTTCCAAAATAAAAAATTTTAAACATTCATGCATTTTTTTTAAAATTCCACCATTATTTTAAAAATCAATGCATTTTAAAAATTTCAATCTCATTAGTATTTAAAAATATCACATTTGAAAAATAATTTCCACACTTTTTAGAAATCATCATTTTTTCACAAAATCATAAAATCATTTCCAGAGATGAAATATGTAATATTAGTGGGAAGTCATTTCTAAAATTCATGTCATGCATGTATCATTGGAAAAACCTATGAAAATGGGATTCCAAATCCTATAGGAGTTTCTAAAATACTTATGTACTAAACTCCCTCATAACTTTAAGTTCATAATATAAAGGTGAGGTATGTATTTTTGTGGTATATATTTCAATTCTCGACAATCCTATTCCTTCTTACAAACCCGTCTCAAGAAATAGATGGTATAATAATATCCATACCCTCCTCATTATCTTTAGAAGGTATAATGGCATTACTTGGACATAAGTGACTTCTCCAAGGTTCAAAATTCAAGCAATAAATTCCAAGGGCATTGATAAAAGTGGGGTAAGACTTTCCATTTAGAAATAAAATAACCCAACCAAAAAATCTATAACAAAATAAACCACTACATGATGCATGCTAAAAATGTGAAACAAGTCAAACCAATACCATTTATATTATAACCAAACTAAAATATATTACCACAGTAAAAGGAAACTAACATCAAAGTAAACAACAAATGACCAAACTAACAAAACCCAACTACAACCTACATAACTACAAATCTCCAACATGCTCCATGATATAACTCTACAAAAAATCCCATTTATCATGATGAACCACTAATTAAGTGTGATACTTTAGCATTTCATGTGTCTCAATAAAATATATCTACAAAATAACCAAAGTGACAATGCATGGGTTAGTAATGAAAGTTAGAAGGCTTTCCCCAAATGACTTCCCTACTCATGCCATTGGGACAGTACAAGTTAGCTCATTTATAAAAAAATTATAAAAAAACCATTAAAAATATTTCAATAATTTATAAAAAAGATAAAATATTTCATATAATTAATGTTTTCTCAAATAAAATAATATCAAAAGAAGGAAACTTGGAAAGTCATTTAACAATTTATCAATTTTCATGTTTTCATTACCGATTTTGTTCCACATTATCAAACACACACTTAACCACAAAACCATAAAATATTGGTGTTACCATTGATGGTGGAACAACACATCCATACTCCATCCATTTTTTGGTGGTAATTCACAACCATTTTCCATCCCATTTCATTAATGATTATCCATTTAATCCAACCACATACTAATACAACATTTTCCAATATAATTCATCCATTTGAATAAAAATAATTTTATGGAAAAATATACCAACAAACCATTTCAATAAAACCAACCCTTTTATTGAATTTTTTCCTTGCATCAAAACCAAATATCTATTTTACAATAATCATCTTAAAATCATGTTACCATTTTCACATCCACTGAAACTCCCACTTTACAAAATTCCATAAACCACCACCAAATGATGATTCTGTAAATAATTTCACAACAATTTATCAATAAACATTATGAAAAAAATCCATTTGAAATCAAGCCTTCCAGTTCTTGCAAGAGGAGTCGAGTGTCAACCCACCTTCCCATGGATTTGTGTAGAAAATGAAGAATGACATGAAAGGGCCCAAAAACCTAGGTAGAATCTCCAAAAATCCTCCTTGGGTATCTTCCCATAATAACAATGAGTCCAAATAATACCATAGTTTTTATTGAACACCATAGATCTATCCGTAGTGGACTAGATATAAGAAACTGAGAGAGAGAAGAATGTATATCTAAGAAACACCATAAAAATTTACCATAAATGAGGACTTAATAAAGGAATCAGGATTTTATAAACCAAGAGGGATCTCTATATTTCTTCCAGTATGATGGATAATGGTTCCACAACCATTGGGATGGATAAATATTTATCTAGGTTCAATTTTGAAGCAGAAAAGGGGTTTAAACATATTCCTGACCGAGATCCATTTTTAGGATCTTTTTTTTAAATAGTGTATGGATAGTTGCATAGTTCAGAAAAGTTTTTCCCTTACCTTGCAACCATCTATAACTTAAGGAGGACTTTTCATGATTGGACCACATATTTAGAAAAACCCATTGTCTAACCCTGATAAATTATATTGTCCCACTTTTCATAGTTTCTTCTAGGTGGCTGCATGGTTTGGAAAAATAGTGTGCCTACCCATGCACTATCCCTCTATCCCATGTCTCACTAGGAATAATTACCTATATGAGTTACATAGTTTCTGAAAACCATACTCAACCCATACAATTATTAAAAATCCCCATGAACAATAAAAAAGGTTTCCACACCATCCCAAACATCACCCAACCACATTATACACAAAAAAGACAAAAAACTAAGTTAATTACTTGAAACTGGGGGTGCTAAAATATATATCATGTTAAATATTATGAAGATAATTTATTCATGATAAATGTAATAGGGTGAATAAATAAAAAATTTAAAAATTTACAAAAAACAAAGAGGTTGTTACTTGAAATGTAACTCCAACATATAATTATTAATAAACGAGTAATAAAAGGTCATATGAAAACAATATATGGTATGATATATATAAATATTGTTCTTTAATATATTTATATGAACTAATTTTTATAATAATGTTGTTTTAATGTGTACTATGGAATTAAAGACTTATTGTAATGGAATTTTGACTTAATTTTCCTTATTTGAGACATATGTTACGTTATGCACCTATCTTCTTTTACAAGGTGTATATAAAACCCTGTTGACATGTAATATGTGGAATTTATTTATCCTCATGATATTTTATATTCCATTTTTTATTCCTTCATGGTTCTTAAAATAAAAATTCACCTAATTCATAATGATTTCACATTAAAATCTCATCATTTATCGGTATTGTTTATGATTTTTTTCTCATGATGAAATCATATGACAAATCACTCAAGAAACTGATGTATTTTTTCATCCTCTATATATTCATGATATTTTTATGTCATATATTCATGTTTATTTTCATTGGCACATGAAATTATTGATATTTTTTATGAAAATATGACTTAATCTATCTCTTTTTTTTGCAAATATGATTTCTTAAAAAACCATATTTTCTAAAAATTCATTAATTTTTTTTTATAATTTTACTAATATATTCAAAATTAATTTTTACCCAGGTTTTAATTTATATAAAATATTATTGGAATCTTCCTTTCATTGTCCAAAATATTTCCATCCATCTTTTACTAAAATTTGGAAAGGAATCGTCGTTTTAATGCGTATAACATGAATGAAAAATTCATTAGTCATGAACATTATTTTCTTTTAATCATACATTATATGTTTTTAGGATTAATTTCACATAAAATTATTATCAAACTGTTTTATGTTTTGAAAAATGTTTTCAAAGGGGAAATTATATTTTCCTCACTAAAGGTTTAAAATGGTTGATCAAAATACTTTTCTGTCTAAGATGAAATATTTTAATGAAACATATACTTTAATGGAGATTTTAACCAAGGATACCATTCTTATTCTTGATAGGAATGGTTTATGATTAAAATATTTTTATGAAACCCATTTCACTTCCACAGGTTTTACCATGATAAATTTATGTTGAAACCCACTATTTTTCTATAGGTTGTGCTATGATGAAAATATGAAATGATTATGAAACTTATCTCTTTTCCATAGGCTAGGATATGGTGAAATGTTTATGAAACATATTCCCTTTCTTGGGTTTTGATATGTTGAATTTTTATGATCTTATGGAACACAATAATATGGGTTTCATTATGAGAGAGTTAGGTCCTATATCTCCTTCTAATGTATTGGGTAAAGATTTATGTCTCATGATATATACAATACTAGAATGGGGAGTGAAACCATTACACAATGATATCCTTGTAAATTATCCAAGACTTAAATATAAATTATTTTATATTCATATATGTATTCCACTAATATATTTCTTATGCCAATGTTATTTTCTTATGGCCCATGTTGATTTATTTTTTTATGATCCGTTTCTTATAAAATACCAATATTATTTTCATTACTCAATATTATGATATTTGATATTAAGGGTATAGTTTTCAAATGGTATTCTCATGTTCTCATACCCTCATGTCAATGTTATGTGTACATATCTCCATTTTTACCCTTCATGAAACTCTAAGATAACCTTTTCTTATATTTCATTTCCCCTAGTTATGGTGAATTTTTTTAATTATGATATGTCTAAGAAGGGATATATTTATTATGGTCATAGTTGGATATGATTTAATTTACCTATGGTCCAATTGATTATGTCTCCATGTTTTTTAATCCACTAGACTATTATGGTCCCTAGGTGTCTATTTATTTAATTATTTCAATATTCATCAAAACACAGGTAATATCAATATATTAAAATCCTAGTTTTTATGGATATTACTTCATCATGATTTTGTATCCTAGTTTGTTCTTAGCACATATTTTCATCCATATATATAATGACAAATAGAGTAGATCATCATGAACATTAATGGAATGTTTCACGCCTATGTATGATTTTTTATAGTGTCATGGGTGAGGAAATTATATTTATAGAGTTTTATTATAGTAATATTTTACACTAAACCACGGGAATGAAACCATTTAAATAATGGTTTTTCTAAGCATTCCATTCTCTATAATGTAGGATTAGTTTTAGAGAGTTTTCCCTTCTATGAATGAAACTAGTAAAAATATCGATATTGATGTTTTATGTGATTTTTGAGAGATAAAAGTGGTGTGGGATTATCAAATGTATAATTTTAACCACTTTTTGGGACCTATGAAGTTTATTTTTCAAGACAGTGTGTTCTAAAATGAGTCTCCTCATTCTAGGCAGTTTAAGACAAGTCATGGGAGTGACCTGTCTCTATGATTTTTTTGGCCTTTTGAGGTTTCCTTCATATTAGATTCATCCTATACTATATATCACTTACCCCATTTATGTTCCATATTCATGATTTATTATAGTGTAATATCTTCACCACTATCATTATGATGTTTTACACATCATCCATTGGGGTGATGTTGATGAGGAGTCATTCTTTGAGGAGCCACTAAAGGCGATCAAGGAATTCCCGGAGAAGATGATGCATGGGTGTTTTAGTAACATAGTTTGTATCATATTATGACATAATGGCATGGAATATCCCAGTTTTATTAATGTTTTATTAATTGTTATGATATTTTTTGTTGATTCTTATGGATTGTGATTTATATTTATCTTCCATAATGATATAATTTTTAATTTTTCCCAATTTATTGGAATCTCCCTTGTGAGAGTGTTCTGTGGTTCTATTTTTTTTCTATATATGAGATATTTATTCAATGGTGATGGTGATATTCTTGATAGGTATTTTATGTTATATTTTCTGGATGACCATTTACACCCTTATCTCTATGTTTAGTTTTGAATTATCAAGGTCGATAATTGTATAATAAGTATCCAATGTAATGGAGAAAATCTATTTTTCTTGATTGTGTTTTATCTATGGTCCATGGAGGAACCTTCTAGTTTGTTTTATAGAGTTTATGAGATAAAATATTGAAGATAAGATTTAGGGATTTATTTTCTATTCATTGTGTGAGAGTTTAGTTTTCATCTTGAATATTGGTGGTTTGTAGTGTGAAATCCCTGATGTAAACCATTAGTTCAAATCATTTATGGTTTATGTGTTGAATTTCTTGAATATTTAAATGGAATCTACTAGAATAAACATATTTTTCACTATGTGAATTGATAAGGGTTTATTCTATAAGGTTAAACAATTTTTAGTGGGTCGTGAAGTTGATCCCTTAACTGTGTGAATGACCAATTCACACCTTAAATTTTCATATGAATGAGTGCCTATAAATCTATTATCACCATTAATTTGCCTAAAAACAATTTTACCTATCTTCAACACTAGGAAGATAGTGGATAAGTCTGAGGTTGTTTTGAATACTTTTCTTGTAGTTATTAATCTCTAGACTCTTGTGAATGGTCTCTTGTTATTTAAAGAGTTTTTTCCCACTTTATCGTGTGGTTTGATATCTAGTTTGATTTATTACACTTATAATAATTTACCATTCTATATTGGTTTCTCTCATTCATTACCATTGTGTTATTATAATGTTTGGTTGTGTTTTTGTGTAATGGATTCGATAAACAAACCAATTTTTTAAGGGAAATGTGATAAAATATATGACCATTCTTCCCTATTCTTGTTTCAATATCATTGAAATCATAGTGGTAGGTGATTCATTACTTCACCTTTATCTGGTTTGAAATTTTGGGGTTATCATGAATTATCTCCTTATATAAAGATGTAATTAAGCTTAATAAATATTAAACTATAATTATTGAATTAATATATTGTTCTGGTTAGTATCGATCACATTTTTCCCCTATTAGTGGGTTTCCTCTTCATTTTCTATATTTTTGGATTTTTTATGATTTTGTTTCGAATGTTTTTAATTCTTATAAATATGATAAATAACAGTGATATAGTTATTCTTATTGAAAAAATTACCATGGACCATGTTTAATATCTCTTATTATTCATTATAATTTGATTAAAATTGTATTTATCTAAAATAATGATAATGAAATAATTTATTTTCTATTTATAGATAATGACTTAGGTGGGTATTGGTTATAATAATTGATAAATTAATTATTTTATGCCAGATGATAATAATTTTATATTTTTTAATGATTACTCTTTGGGGGTCAAGAGGGCTTGTTTATTCATGAATGATGGATAACAAGGTTCAAGGTTATAGATTCGCTGTCATTTTTTTGTTTTCATTTATCCTTGTGTGACTTATCTAGATGTTGAGACTTTCTATGCAATCTAATGTTAGCTGATGATTGCTGATGGTTTGGAAATAAATGGGTTGGGATTCCTTAATTTGTTAATGTAATTAGTTCCTATGTGAAAAAATGGACAGTAATAGGAATTTTTCTGCCGGAGATGGACCCAATACTAAAGGAGGTAGTTGAATTGGGCCTTTACCATTTCTTATTGTGACAAAAGAGGGGATTATTTTTTTTTATTGTATCTTCTATAAATGTTAAATGTAAAAGTTTCTTTTTTCTAAATTTTCTTTCCCCACTATTTCATACATCAGTTTTTTCTTGATATGTGCATCATTTATTGAAGATTAAGTTGAGAAAAATTGTAAATAGAATTAATTAATAGTAAATCACATTAAATGGTTCAACTCATGGGGTTTTTGGAATAATATATATATATATATATATATATATATATATTCCTTCTATTATGTGATATCATATGCTATTGTATCCATGTTAGTAGGGAGACCAAAACCCTGTGGAATCTAGGGTTGGGGCGGAGGGTAAGTTTTTTTCCCGATAATTTTGGATGATGATGATGGATGGATGAATACCCCCTCCCCCTATTTTCCTTTCGAGTTATATTAGGTGATGGTATGCATGAGGGTTAAATTTATCACATATATGTAAATAGGAATATAGTTATTTGTGGTTATTTAAAATTTATACATTTATGGATATAGTAATATATGGATTATTATAGATATACTCTATATGGGCTATGGTGTCTTGAGTTATAATACATTTGGTACTGGTTGTGGTGTCTCTAAGAGGATACTTGGTTACAATATAGATATGTTATTATTTATTATGAGGTTATGTGATGAAAAAGGTATGATTTTTTATACATTTTCAAATAAAAAATGTGTTTTATTTGTTGAGAGACATGAATGGCACATGTAACATTGGGGTGAATGTGGAAAAAAATTTGGGAAGTTTTAGTGGGGTATGTCATGAACCAGCCTATTTCTACCTAGAACTGATCACCCAAGCTAGCCCGTGACATGGCCCGAGGAGCGTTCCAGATCTTCATAGGCTAGAAACTAGTGTCGGGCAGAAAAATCAATCTATTGGGAATGATTTGGACTAAAAAAGTTAAATAAATAATCATCTATACATACAACAATAAAACTAAACTCTAGAAGTGGAAAGAGAGTAAAATTGAATGGCTAAACATACCTCTAGACAACCTTATGGGTCACTACCAACCCCAGAACGACACTCTCTCCTAGAGAAATCCAATACTGGGAGAACCTGAAATAGAAAAGAAAGAGTAGGCATGAGTACCGAGATTCTTAGTAGGAATTCCAAAGATATACCACGCCCTATAACTCACCTTTAAAGTGAATACCATTTTTCTAGTTTGAAATATGATATATAAAAATATGTTTATTTATTATTTTACCAAAACAAGTAACATGAGTTTACTTTTAAGAAAACCCCATTTTTATTTCACTTTCCAAAAACATTTTCCAAGGCATGTAAGTCCATCCAATAAATTTATTTCAAAGATAATTAATGATAGATCAAATGTCAAAAATGTGATATAAAAAGTAAAGATTCCATGAGTTCAAATAAACAAAAGTTACACAAAATAATTTGTAATATATAAGTGTCCAATCATGGGAATTTCCTAAATATATCTATAAGAAATCCATAGATGTAATCAGTTCGAAACCACCTGTCGGCGTATGGTGATTCCCCTAATTGAATAACCAATTAGATTCCCAAACATGGACCCACCTCTGGCACAACCCTCCTGGCCTATCAACAAATCTATGAGGGTACCAACCCATCTAATGGGGGCTGATCAGCAACTCTCACTCGCCCTCTAAAAGATTCATAAGAAACCCCTGATAATAATATAATGTGTTAGTAGGAGGCCCTCACATGCCCTAATCACCTTACTTGTCATCACCTCAATTGAATATCCTAAACACGGATATCACCAATACAAAAATACCCAAAGGAAAATCCTTGATAGGGGTTAACATTATATACATGTACATATTATACATCATTAAAGGTTCCAATCATGCTTCCATTTCACATATACATTCAAATCATTTCATAAAGTACTTAAATTTGTTGATCTGGCATTCACTCTTTCAAAACCACTTCAAAATAAAATTCCACTTCCAAAAATTTTATAAGGTTCCAACCGGGCCATTCATACTATCACTAACATATATCATAAGAATATCCCCAACCATTTATATTAAAAAATGAGACTCCACTTCCACAAGCAATATACATATGAGCCTTTACATTTTCCAAATCAAATTCACTTTCTAAAACCATTTTCAATTCTATTTTAAAAATACACAACACACCTAAAATGCACCAAACGGGCCTTCATGTCATTTAATTTTAAATCTACTCTTCATGGTTAAAAAAAGTCATGTTTTAAATAACACATTTAACCAAAGCCTGTAAGTTCTGTAAAATACACTTCACCACATTTCTAGAACCATCTATAATAATATATAAAACACCAGTTTCTAATATACAGTTTCAAATGGGCTTCACTACATTATAGGAAATATTGATTTTTTAGAGAAACACTATTGAATAATTCCCTTAATTTCAAAAACCATTTAAAATCACAATTACTCAGACAAGGAACCACACATTTAGGTGAAATCTTGAACATGCATAAAACAAATAAAACAATTATAAATTCTTATTACAAACTATAAATAGTTTGGAAACTATTTTATTAATATTGATAATTTAAGACCAAATGAGAATTAAAAATTAATCCCTTCTTCCAAACAGGGTAAAATACATGATTCAATATAAAAAAATGGGCTAAAAAATTTGATAAATGATGTAAAAAAAATTAATAGCTATTTCTAACAAATGAAACCAAATCACAAAGAATATAAATACTACATAAATATAAAACAAATTTTAAAGCATTCAATTATATATATATATATATATCCAAGGAATGCATTCCACCACACCATGAGGGAATATGCCCGAGGGATATATATATATGTGTGTGTGTGTGTGTGTGTGTGTGAGTGTGTGTGTGTGTGTGTACATATGAATGTGCGTGTTCACAACAAAAGATGGTTAAAAAACCCTCTAATAAAGTTTAGGGAATCAATATACCTTAAGAGTAATAAACAAAGGGTTTGAAATAAAACAATAGGTTTAAAACCATACCCCAAGCAGCATTTAGAAGCCATTATGAGCCAATTCCGTCATGCCTTTGACAGCGGATATCAGAACACACCAGATGATGACATAAGGAATCCTTCGCATACTCTATAACCAAAGAAAAACACATAAATAAAAACCAATATGATTTGGGTTTTTCCAAGATGATGAAAAACACAATAATTGAGAAGGAAATATACTGGAGGTGGAGGGGTCGGAGTGGGATGCAGGACTGGAGGAAATGGCGTTGTACAGGAGGAGGGTTTGACTACCTGAAGCAGGCTAGATGAAGAAGGGTGTGTCATAGCAGTCCACATCGGACATGGATGTGGTGTCATGAAAGCTGAAGGAGAAGGGGTGGGTACCACCTATGAGAGTCAAGTCACACCAGAGTAGGCATTTAGAGGTTGGGTTGCCGACATAAGAAAAGGGATCCGGGGAGGTCAGTTGCTGTAATAAAGAGGGAATGGATCATGGGTCAGCTGGCGCGATGGAGAGGGAAAGGTAGTGGAATTCAGCTTGCACACCAAGGGAGAAAGGGGAGGTGGGATAGTTTTTTAGAGGTTTTTCAGAAACATCACAATAATAATAAATTAATAGTAGTAATTATCATAACATAATAATATTATATTTAATAATTATATTGATAATAACATAATATTAATAATAAACTTAATAACAATAATGAAAATAATAATAATAATAATAATATTATTATTATTTATTAAGGTTTAATAATAATAAGGATAATAATAACAATCAATTTATTTATTTTAAAATTAATATTAATGAAAATTTAATAATAATAATAATAATAATATCCTAAACCATAATAATATTATTATTAAGGTTTAATCATTTATAATTTTTTTTTTTGTGAATTTGGATGTTTCAACTTCACTTGGGCCGACTATATGGTTACCCCTAACAGTACAGTGCCTGTGCACCGACCGAAAACCCACAAAAGTTAACAACTTTAGAATTTTAAACCATTTCTAGAACCCAGATATCATCCAAAGATTCAACATTGAAAGATAATTATCAATAAGGGAAACTTATGGTTGGGGTGTGATAATTCTCCTTACCTTAGATACTTTTTTCCCCGAAAAAGTCACCAAGACAATAGATAACTAAGTCACTAATCCAAGCCTGATCAAAACTGAGGGAGACCATACAACCTAGGATGAAATCCCACTCCACAGGTCACACCAGGATAAGTCAAGTAAAACTAAAGCCCAAGGTTTAGGGGAGAACACGATAGGGTTCCCCCCACCACAAGAAATTAACTACCATAGAAACATTAAAATTAGAACACACCACCCTAGGGAGGGGTTAACGCGGGTACTCCCAACCAGAACAAGACAAATTCCATTAGCATGAGAAAAACAACATCATTATTGGAACTAGAAACTTTCCACACCATCCGTAAACCCCAAAATTTAAAATTAACTTTCGAAAATAAACTTAGCCAAATGAAAAACTGGAATCATGTTAATAAATTCCATAAAACATAAATATCTATAAATGAGCATAGATTTAACACTCAAGTAAAATGAATGATTCAAAAGGATCACTTTTAAATCGGTACAACTAGTTGGATTACAACGGAATATGTCCACCATAAGTTTACAATGAAATGATGAATTTATTATAACGGTGAAACATTAACAGCCAAAAAACAAGAATGAAAGGACTTTAAATCTTCCAACCCCAATCACGGAACAAAAAACCTGGACTAAGGCTACACACCCCAGAAAAATCCTGACTGTGCGCGAGCTTCACCCCAAGACCTATGGTCGGGTCTTTGAAGGATGAATCATCTTCTACCTCATAGTCAGGTATAAGCATCCCTCATTCATAATGTTTTCTGTAGGAGATGCTTTATTCAAAACATGTTTAGAAGACCTAGGCAACCACAATGATGGCATTTCTTCTGAGGTATATGACACGATGGATTCGATTGACTCAATCGGTCATACTGGTGGAACACATGAGGATGATATGAAGAACTATAAGCCAGAACCATTGAAGTATACTCCATATAAATAGGTTCCTCTAGATTATACTTATCAACAGATGGGGAACCTTCACTAGAAACTAGATAGGATGGATTTCCAACTATCTTAACTTCGAAGCCAACTCACTTAAGAACGCATAATCTACCAGTTTCTCAAAATGATGGTCCTTATAATGGAGGGCCCTCTCCTTGATCTATGGATGATGACCCCCAATGAAGATATAAGTATTCATCAAATCCTAAAGTGCTACATCTGGAGAAAAGGAAACCAGTCTCTAGAAATGGTCAACATATTCCTTAACCATCTGCTAGCCTGGTTGAATATAGGTTTGCTCTTCCCAATTCTTCACATTCTCCTCTCTAGGTATGAACCATCGGAATAAAATGGTTTTAAAGACATACCACACCATCCCAACATGCATTGATTGTGGGGAGGACAACCCCCATTCAACCAAAGTAGGACATTTAAAGATACCCAATACAATCCACACTCTAACAACTTCGCGAGTTTCCAATACCATAAATACATGATCAACCTCTTCAAGCAACTACACTGACTCTAACAAAAATCTATCACCATGAAGAATAGGCATCTTCATAGAAGAATGAAAAACTAGCCATGATTTATTGACAACATTAGAGACATTACGGGACGATATTTTCTGAACAACATATAAAACACAAATCCAAAACTTGTATCAAACCAAAGAAAGGTTAATAAAAGAACCTTCATCCAAAAACAAGTAGCTCCAGAACCAAATAAATATAAACAATGCAAAAAATATCCCTTTCAAACACACCCTTTAGAAAACAAAGTCAACATTTTAATGTTAAATACACACCCAAGCAATCCCATGAACCATTTCACATTTGTTCATCCACTTCCATGCATCCATGCCAACACATAAATACCATTCATGTACCCCCACATGTGAAAACGTTCATTAAGAACACCATGGGTCACACCATTCCATTTTCTTATTAATTATAAAGAAGCACCAAATTTTCAAACCAAATCAATTTCAATTTTTGAACCCATTTTACCAATGTAAATCCCTTTAAAAGAGAGCCTCTTCATTCAAAAAACTGTTTTCATTTATATTTTAAAACCCACTTTACGAATTTAAAACAATTTGGAAGAAGCATTTCCATTTCAAAATATTTTCATCTTCAAAAGTGCACTTAAACCAACCAAAACCATGATAAGGAAAAACATACACCAAACTACTAAAAGGAGTGAATAGAATCTATGCCTAACTCAGTGACATGGTAGTGGGCCATGCATCGAGTAGGCCGCAATGATAAGAAGAACATTTATAATTCCCATGGAATTCACATGGGTCACATCTCTATGTGGGGTCAAAATGTGACATAGAATCGCCTCTGTTTTCATTCCTCAATCTAAAAAAAGGCCATAAGACTCGAATCCTTGACTACCATTGTTAACGAGAGGATCTGTGTGATAGAGAATTCATGACACTCTTCTTAGACCTACTTCTTGAGTCCCAACGGTCCTAATCTCCATATATGAGAAACCCTAAATAACAGGGTCCAAATCAGATACCATGTTTTCACGATCCATCCTGGGTTGACAAGGATTCGGTCACCCGATGTAGACCATGACATGGAACAAGGGGCCTTCCCGATCCCTAAGAGTTGGAAACTTGTGTTAGGCATCAAAATGAGCCTATTGGGAATGATTTGTCCCATAAAAGATAAATTAGTAAACAAGAATATAGAGAACAATAAAAATAAACTCTATTGGTGTAAATAAATTAAAAATGAATGTCTAAAAATATATATAGATGACCTTGTTGGTCACCACAAACCATGAAACCACACCCACTCCTTGAGCGATCCAAAAACTGGGAGATCCTAAAATTGAAAATATAGAGTAGACGTGAACACCAAGTTGCTCAGTATGGATTCCAAAGATAATACACATCGTATACCTCACCTTTAAAGTGAAAAAAATATTTTCCTATTTGAAATATGATATATAAAAAATAATTTTTTCATTATTTTACCAAAATCAAGAAACATTGTTTTACTTTTATGAAAACCCCCTTTTCATTTCACTTTCCTAAAATAATTTCCAAGGAATGTAAGTCATTCCAACAAGTTACTTTCAAATAAAATTAATTATAGAGAAAGTTTCTTAAATATTAAACACAATTTAAAGGTTACCTGAGTTAAAATAACCAAAAGTTACAAAAAAGAATATGGAACATATAAGTGTGTAATCAAGGGAATTTCCTAAACATCTCTAGAAGCAATCACCAGATGTACTTAGTTCAGAACCACATTTTGGTGTATGGTGAAGCCACTAAGTCAATAGACAACTGGCTACCCTAACTTGGCCTCACTAGTGTCACAACCCTCCTGGCTTGTCAAAAAATCTAGGAGGTTACCAACCCATCTAATCAGGGCTGATTAAAAGCAGTCATTCAACCCTCTAAAAGACACCTAGGAAGCCCATGATAATAATATATTATGTAAGTAGGAGGCCATTTCATGTGTGACTCACCTTACATGGCATCACCACACTTGCCTACCCGAAACAAGGAAATCCCCTTTATGGTAACCCATGATAGGAAATCCTATATAAGGGTTCCCATTATATACATGTTCTCATTTGACATCGTTGAAGGTACAAACTGGGCCTTCATTTCACGTAAACATTCAAATCATTTCATAGAGAATTTTAAGTAGTCAATTGGGAATTCACTCTTTCAAAAATAAATTACACTTCCAAAAATGACATAATGTGCCAATCCGGCCTTTCATACTATCCCTCAAATATATCCAAATAATATTCCCAACCATTTCTATACCAAAATGAGTCACCACTTCCACAAGCAGTATCCATACAAGCCTTTAAATTTTCCAAATCAGATTCACTATCTAAAACCATTTCCAATTCTAGTTTAAAAACACACAACACACCTAAAAATTAAACAATGGTCCTTCTTGTCATTTAATTTCCAAAATAAACTTTAATATTCTAAATAAGTAATTTTTTAAATAACACAATTAACCATATACTTTATGTTCCACAAATACACTTCACCCCATTTCCAGAACCATTTCTAAAAAGATATAAAACACCATTTTATAATATAAAATTACTAGTTGGATTCACTAAATTATAAGAAATATTTATTTTTTATAAAAACTCTATTGAATAATTTTCTTATGTTTAAAAAATATTTAAAAGCATAATTACTTAACCAAGGCACCACAGATTTTTGTGAAATCTTGAAAACATGCCTAAATCAAAGAAACCCATTTGAAATACTTATTACACACTAAAAATCATTTAGGAAACCAATTATTTTATTTTTCACCACATAAAACCAATTGATTACTAGAAATACATCACTAATTCCAAACAAGGTTGAGGAAATGTTTCAATATAAAAAAATCAGGCTACAATCGTGGTTAAATTATATAAAATAAATAAATTACTATTTCTAACAACTAAAACCAAACTGTAAAGCATATGAATAGTATATAAATATACAACACATTTTAATGAAATTAAGAAATTATAGATATAAAATTAAAGGCATGATCTTATGGAACATTCCTCAATAAGGGAACATACCATGCCGATACACTTCATCCCTTAACCAAAAATAGGCGGTTACCACTCTGAACCACACCTCACTCACGCATACATACACTCTTATGAATATATTTTAATAAAATGCATGTATTTACCTCTCCATAAGGAAATACGCCTGAGGGATATATATATAGACACACACACAAACCTATGCATGTGCACGAGCACCACCAAAGGTGATTAAAACTCTCTATAATCAAGCTTAGGGACTCAATATACCTTAAGAGAAACGAATTAATGGTTCAAAACAAAATAGTGGGTTTAAAACCATACCCCGTGTGACATCGAAAAGATGGGATGAGCCAATTCTTCCTTTCCTCCAGTAGTGGATGTCAGAACACACCCGAAGAAGACCTGAGGAAGCCTTTGAACACCATAAAACCCTAGGAGCACACAAAAATAAAAACCCCAATGATTTGGGATTGACCAAGATGAAGAAAACCCCCAAATTGAAAAAACAAATATACCGGATGTGGAGGGTACCAACAATGGAGGTGTGGTAGTAGGAAATGGCGCTACACAAGATGGGAGTTTCACTACTAGAAACAGGAAAAAGGAATAAGGGAACACCAGAGTAGTCCACATAGAATATGGAGGAGGTTTCATGCAAGCTGATGGAAAATGGGAGGGTGATACAACCGGTAGTCAAGTCGTGCAGGAGTAGGCCGCCAAAGGTCAGGTCACCAGCACATGGGATGGGTGTATGGGAAGTCAGCTTGCTTGATGAATATGGGAGGGAGCATGGGATAGCTGACACGATGTATAAGGAAGGGAAGGGGAGTTTGGAAAGCACACCAAGAGAGAAAGGGGTAGGTGGGTGGGTTGTTTAGGGTTTTTAAATAGCATTAAATATAAATTGATAATAATAATTATAATAACATAATAATATGACAATGAATAATTATACTAATAATTACATAATATCAATAATAAAATTAATTATGATAAGGATAATAATAATAATACTAATAATAATAACATTCAATAATGTTTAATAATAATAATAATATCATTTACATTAATAACATTCATTTTTTTTCTTAAAAAAATAATATTAATGAAAATTTAATAACTTTATTATTATCCACAACCGTATTATTATTATTATTATGTTTTATGAATTAAGAAATTGATTTATTTTAAGAATTGGGTATTTTTACAGTCTCCTAGGCCAAACTCACTGTTACCGTTAACCATGGAGTGCCTGTGCACTGGCCTAAACCCACCAAAGATGAATACATAAATTTTTTTAACTGGGTAAAAACACCCAAACTTCATCCAAATTTTCAACATTGAATGATAATTATAAATAAGGGAAACTCGTGGTCGGGTTGTGACAAGGTACCTTTACATTTATATCTTGTTGTGTTTATTATTATTACTTTTGGTGATACTTGGTAAGATATCCTTGGTTCAATAGGTAACTTAACATAACTATGTAGATGATGACATAATTTCATTGTCTATTCTCTAGGATTTTGTTTGATTTATTTAAATATTCACAAGTAGTTATAGTAAGCATCCTGATTAATATACATGTTATTATCACCTTACATATATATAAAATAATTTTAGGTTTCCAAGAGCTGGTTAGTGATCGAGTAGGACATTAAATCCTCATGGGTTTTTTAGAGAGAAGATTGGGCTTTGAAGCCACCATTAAGGAATTTTATGTACCTAAAATTTCTTTTTTGTAGTTGTTTAAAATTTACATCATTAGAAACATGTATTTGGATATGTATTTAGTATTATTTCTTCTTAGAATTATTTTTATGGTTTTATATTATCTCTCATTCCCCCTGTTCTTCATTGAGTTTATTTTCATAGCATTTTTAGTATAATATAACCTAGGGGACAGTCTCTAACCTATGGGAAATTAGAGGAATTATTTGGGCATCACATTCCCTCTTCCTTCATTATAGGCCCTGGCGGGGTATCTCTAGGGGGATGGTTATGAAAAAACTTATAAAAAGGTTATATGTTCAAAAAAAAAATCTTATGGAGGGTTAAAAAGACAAAAAACATGTTGGTCCATTTGAAAATTCAAGAAAACACATATGAATGTTTACCCATGTCATAATACCTAATATTCTTAGGTAATCATTAACATTATCATCAAAAAACTGTATTTCCCAAATTTATTTATATACACATTTTGAATGAAAATATAAAGGAAAATCATGATTATGATGGCCTAATTTGAAACATGGAAACTCATGGAAACATTTCATCATAATATAAAATGTTCACCTTCAAATGACCAAAAAGATTAACTTAATTATATAGATCATTGAATTAAATATTAAAAATGAAATATTTTCAAAAGAACAAATAAAAATCATAGAGAAATCATGCTTGTGTCTTGTGAAATTATCCATATAATTATCCATTGGGGATCCCTCATAAATAAATAACCTTCATGGTTAATTCCACTATGTATACTCTCAAGATCATATAGGAATCCAAATATTTTTTTGGTTACATAAGAACCAAACATAAATATTTAAAATGTATAATTACTCTATCACAATAAAAAAATGTATAATATTGCATTAAGGTTGTAAAACTAATATGATTTTTCATTTTATAAGGAAAAAAATACAATTTAATATACAATATTTAATAATAAGAACGATAGTTTTCTTTTGAAAAAATATAAATATTAATAATTTCCATTAGAATTAGAATAGTGTATTCATTAAAAAACCATATAAACATATAAAGTTCTCTATGTTATAAATTATGAAATGATGTCATGATAAGGAATTCATGTCTTAAATGTTAAAACAATATCTCTTCAAATTTTAAAAAAGGTAAAAAATTACACATATAGAAAAATTGAAAATATTTTTTAATTGAATGTAGTGAAAGACAAAAACATTAAAAATTAACCATTAAAAATAATGGATGTGTAAATTTAAAAATTATTGAATCATTTAAATTAACATAGATATGGTTAAAATGGTAAGAAAAAGAACATTAAAATGATGTTTTTGTGTAAACATATATAACATGATTAAAAAAAATTATTTTTTGGACTTTTAGTACTATTTCTATTTTACTAATTATAATGTAGTATTTATTTACTAAATTGATTTATTTTATGTAGGTTGTTTTGAAAGTGTTTGGTTTATAGCCTAAAAACTACATCATTACGATATCCATGGAAAAAGGTGGAATGGTTTCATCATTTAAGTTGTAATAATATATTAATTATTATTTTTATAAATAAAATAAACATTTATTACCTGGAATGTACTAAAGTGATGAAAAATGAGATATTTCATTATTGGAGGTGGTCGTCATCATGTATGAATGTGAAATTATTTAATTATTCAAATAGATGAAATAGAATTATCATATATGAGATATTTTCATAATATATTTATAATAACATTATAAATTTACTATTTCTTCATCAAATACATTATTTTGAAAATACATGAGAGATAGTAAGGAAAACAAAATATATTTCTTCATGGAGGCTACAGTCAACATGTACTCAAAAAGTAGTCTTCATTTCCCATCAGATGGAAATGAGGTTGAAAATAGATTTCCAAAAAAATAATAACATTTTGTATTATTAGTTATAGAAATTTCAATAAATTATGATTGTATAGATATATTATAATTTTTTGTAAGTAAAAAAAATTATAAAATAATTCATTTATGACTTATACCTCCTCTATGAATGTATTCCTTTGGAATTCACCATAATCACTATAGGATTGGTCTTTTAAAAATACATAAAACACTAGGAAGTTATATGGATATTAAGTAATGTATTTTGGAGGATTTTTGTGAATATATAGTCCTCATTGTGTGTGGAAATGTTATGAGAGGATTTTCCCTTTTATTTGTGAAATAATTGTCACACTTTTAAATAATAAGCACTTTTAAATATAATAAAAGAATTTCCTAATGTGGATAAAATTTAGTCCAATTTAGAATATTGCATATGGTATTTCCTAAATACACTCATCCACTTTTATTTATAAATGTTTCACATATATTTTCATATTTATCTCTTTGTTTACAATCTTTTAATGATTTTAATCATTACCGTAAGTATAATCATTTTCCATGGTAACTGTTTGTTATGATAGAAAAATGAAAATTTATTATTATAAAATTATAACATGATAATAAAAAAATATAATTAAAATTTTAATAATGTATTTCTAAAGGTTTTAAATATTATATTTAAATGATGTATGTTCATTGCAATGAAAAATATTTTTAGAAACATTTTATTTAAGAATAAAATTGATATTATTTCAAAATCATGTAAAATGTTGATTCCCATGGAATTAATTATATTATAAATTTTCAAATTTGGGTCATTTCTTGTTTAATCCAATCCAAATTCATATGTAACCTTGTGCAAACCTTATTAAATGTGACAAACAAAAAATAAATTTTTGAATGAAGAAATTACTTAGATTTTCCAAATATAAATCATTGGATTCCATGTTGGATAATATATTTTTCCATGAATTGTATTATATATTAAATATTTACATGGTCCAAAAAAATATTTCAAAATATTTCATTTTAATCCAATATCATAAAAATTCCAGCATTTGTAAAATTTTAATTTTTCAATATTCACTAAAAAATTCATGTATCTTATAAAAATCTTAAAGATTATCTTAACTTATTTCTATATAATGAAATATATAATTAACCCCATTTTATCCATTTTAATGTATATATTTATGAAGTTTTATTTTAAATAAAACCATTCAACGCATGAAAAAACAATCTAGTTAAATAGAACCACTCTATTTTTAATTGAGAATTTGTATGAAGTTATTTAAAAAACTATAATGGATTTTAATACATAAATGAATAGATTAAAATTATTAATATAGTTTTTAGATTAAACAATTTTTTCATTTTTACCCTCTTTAATTTAATTCCATCCAACTAATTTTATTCATTATTAAAATGTAATGATATTTTTCCCTCATAGATTTTTATATCCCCATATTGCCAATTTAATTATATACCTCATCCCTAAAGAATGAACTAGGTGATTCACAATATTCAACGACCATTTATCTCTATGATAATGAATCTACGATGGGAATTATTTATAGGAAAAATTCTCTTCTAACTAATCCACTTTAGTGGTAGAAACCTTAGATGCATTATGTACATATTTTTTTTAGCAATAGAATATGAAATAAAATCATCCATCTGAGATATATTTAGAGGTATGTATACTCGATATGAAACTAATCTAACAGTCTAAATAATTTCATGTTCTATAATAATATGTAATGTTATCATTTAATTCTAACTGATAGTAGCATAAAATTTCCATGAAGATATTTTATAAAAGATGAGATATATTATTTGAAAGGAAATGTCACTACTGTTGTTATCATAATTTCATTTATGATCACTCTAAGATTCCATCATATAATTCAAAATCATCTATATGTTTTCAACCATTTCCTGAACCAATTATTATCTCATCAATTATAACTCACCAAACTAATTAAAAAATGCTACAGTCTACCCCCAATTTCCAAACAATGCCTAAAATAACGACATATGTAAACAATAATTAAAATTAATAATTTAATAAAATTATTATGACGTAAAATAATTATCCCAATATACTAAATAACATAATGAGCATGTCCAGTCATATCATATTTTTTTACTAATCATATATATCATTCCATTATATTGAGGGTGAAATGATATTGAAAAATATATATCAGTTACCATCCACTTATAAAGATATTTCATAAAAAATGATTCCATTCTTGGATCATGTTCAGATATAATTTTTATTGGAAGTCTATGTAACATGATTATCTAATCATGATAGAGTTTAGAATGTTGATTCATTGTCATAATATCATGAATATGATAAATATGAAAAGATTTAAAAAATAAATCTATAATAAAAAAACTTAATTATTACATAATCTTGTTTTTTATGTAATCCAATAGAAAAATCCATTAATTAATTCTATAAATTCCACTAAGGCCCTGATAACAGCTGAGGAATCTCTATCTATAGTTTTCATCAATCAATAAACAATTAAAAATTTAAATATTTCATAGTAAAATCAATATTATCTTCTTTTATTCCTACAAAAAAGTAATATTCCTAAAGGTATATATAATTCTTATTACTACCAGGATGAACGAAATATAGAGATCAGTGAGATTTATTGATCAAGTAAGTCATTAAAAGGGAATTAATCTATAAAAAAACATATTTTTATACAAAATAAAACCTTTTCTATGAATGGTAAACTACAAAAACATATATTCTATAAATAATTGTATCCTTTCATGTAAACCATGATCTTCCTCCTGAGCATGCTTTATTTATTCTCAAAATGATGACTACAACCACACCAGTACCAAAATAGGTTGACTTTATACATATTTATTTTCAATTAAAAAATTAATTATATCATTAAATTATATTATGTTACTATTATGGATGAATTAAATTTTAGAATCAAGGGACTGACTACCATTCTTTCATTACTTAAATGGTAGTGAATCCTGAAAACATAATCCTTTATCAGTTGTAGGAAAATTCATTTCATTATGTTTGACTATTTTTAGTTGAATACATACTCAAAACATTTCATATTAGTATATATTTCATATTTCCCATCATAGTGATAATTTATAAATATATTTAATGAAAAATCACAATATTCATTTCCTAGTAATGTATAAGATATTGTCTTTCTCATGGGGAAACTTTTGGCATAATTCATATGAAATTACCTGATCATTATTTATCAAAAAATATCCAAGGTACTTCAATAAATCATCACCATAAATGAATATTCCTAAGTTTCTTGTAGGAAAAATATAATACTATAAAATTAACCATGATTCATTTTAATTCCTTAAAAAATTCATCACACTCTATTCATCAAAACAATTTAACACTGTTAAATATCATCTTTTTGATTGGGGTTGTAACCTAAGAAATTGTTTAAATAAACCAAATTTAATAACCCAATAGTTCAAGATGAAAACTAATTTCATTGAAATTTAATGGTCTTTATGATTTGTAAAAAAACATACCCATTTCTGGATTAACTATCATTCCATATTTATATAAAATATATCCATGGAATGAAATATAATGTAACCAAAATATGTTTTTTCAAAATTTTTAATTGAAATTCATTTTATTCATGGTCTATAGAAAAATACTTCAATATTTTTAGGATCTTTAAAATATTGAAAATATACAACAATATAATCATAGAACCTGACCACACATATATCCAACAATAGATAGAAACACCATTCATTGAGTTCATAAATAACGTGGTTGTGTTCATCCACAAAAAATGAAAAACCAAAAAGTCATAATTTTCTTTACGTAGTTTGATAAATTTTCCTTATAATTTATTTCACCATTTTATTTAGACAATGAAACCAAAAAAATATCAATATTTTTTAAATAGCGGTCACCCTAGAGTTGAAAAAACATTTCATTAATTTGAGTTAAAGGATCGATGTATTTAATAATAATGTTATTGATACCTCTATATATTAGGAATATCAATATACATAAATTCTTATTTTATAAAAAAATAGATAAATATATATGTAATTTTCTATGTTGAATTAAATCCTCATCATAAAACCCTTTCAACTACTTTTTTAATATTAAAAACTCTATAAAATCCCTTCAACAAGGGATTTTTGAAATTTGAGTGGCATCTAGTATTATGGAAATAGAATAATAGGCCTCCCAATATGGAATAAACCAAGTTAAATAATCATGAAATACATTCATATATAAATTTAAAAGTAGAAAATCACAAATAATAATGGTATCATTCTTTTTAATAATGTAATCATGAATTTTTTTGACATTCCATATTTAAAAAAAAATTCATGATTTATTATATAAATATAGACATAGTACCATTACAAAATATCATGATTTTTTTATTTCAAAACTTTGGTAAATAACACATTTAATTAATACATGTATAAAATAATATTATTTAAAACATCTTTAACATGATCCAAAAATTCCATTTCTCTTTTAAAAATGCATAGGATATCCTGGGGGCATAAATTTGAAAGTGGTGAGATTTAAAGAATAGTAAGGGAATAAACAAATAATTTAATAAGGTAAATTTATACATGCTACCAAATAGTTATTTTGTGATGAAATAAGAAGGGTGGGAATCATTATAAAAAATAACGAGTCACTTTGTGACATGATAACATAAAGGCATCATGGGAATGTGGGAACAACATAAATCAGTCCATATAAAATGTAGAGGATTACTTACAATACAATATAAAATTGTTTATAGAGTCCTATAATTTATTTGTATAACACCATAATCCCATGCATAATGACTCAAGAGAATAAAATTTAATCCAACACATTAGAGAAATATGTGGTTGTA
The DNA here is from genome assembly GCA_963277665.1 of Viscum album. Classification (NCBI taxonomy): domain Eukaryota; kingdom Viridiplantae; phylum Streptophyta; class Magnoliopsida; order Santalales; family Viscaceae; genus Viscum; species Viscum album. The sequence continues at coordinate 64,315,953 of OY728127.1, read as the reverse complement.
TCCATCATAATATACACATTCTCATGTATGCCACACAAACCGTTCAACATAAAGGAATATTTTATCACATTCAATTACTTGATTAAATAACATGGGATACAAAAATAGTGTTCACATATCAATGAATTACAGTTACATTTAGGTGAATAACCTTGAGTGGGAATGGGCATGGCTACTCACTATATAATTTTTTTTTCATGAAAAATAACAGGATAATTTCATAAATATAATAGGTATACTTAAAGGTTCATGGGATGCATTAATTGGAGTGAAATTGGTATGTAATCACCTTTAAATAATTATAATTTTGAAAAATATTTTTAATATAATATACCAATAAGAAAAATTTGGGAATAAATGGAACAACATAAAGGAGGTTCTTGAGTATGAAGTAAAATGATATGATACATTACCTTGAGAGGGCACTTTTATAAGCTTCAGAGGATCTTCAAAAAATATTGGGGGTAAATTTTTAGGTATCTTGGGATATAAGTTTATTTTAATGTAATCTCCCAAGGGTTGTGAGTGGAGAGTAATGGGATGTCGGATGTTTTAATGTAATAAAATAGATGATAATTCATTATTAAATTCAAAACATAGGTTTTGGAATCCTTATGATAAAGTAATCGAAACAACGAACATTACCATGGTTTTATCTCATGATTTTAGATAAAGAGTATCATATTTTACTATTTAATAACTATAAGAACCTAAATAATTAAAATTATAACCCAATTATGTGGATGTGAATCAAATTTATAAATATTTTATTTTAAACATTAAAATATAATATATGTTTCAGAGGATTCAAAAAGGGTTTATAAAAATAATTAAATAACATAAAAAACATATTATTTTAAAGGGGAGACATATATTTGGTATTTTATAACTTTTTTGGAATATAATAGATCAATTTTGGGTAATTATTATGTCACAATACATATAGTATGTTTATATCTTATTTAATTTTTACCAAAAAATCCAGTTATCTCAAAAAACTTATGAAAAATTCATCATTATCTAATTTTAACATGGTGTATCCAAAATTAATATTTAATTCATAAAAAATTCTTTAAATATGAGAAATTAGGCTATAAAATAAAACCCAAATTTATTGAAAAATAATGATTTTTTGACAATAATTTTTTTAACTTTATAAAAATTATATTTTGACATTATAAAAGTTTATTATTATTTATATTTTATAAATATCATCTTATATTATTATTTTATTTAAATATATTTTTTCCCAAAAAAATCATGGATTTTTTAAAACAGTGTCTTAATAAAAACTATTCATTTTCCCAATAAAATATAATTTGTGTTTTCATCACATCCAAATCCAATTTTTTATAAAAATAATTATTTAATCATGTAATAATAAATAGAAATAAAAATTATCATTATTTTATTAAGAAAATTACAAAAAATCACACTGTTAGTGTAATGATTTATAACTCATTATTACTCTAGTGAACTCCTTAAGGGTAATGTGCACGATGGTGAAATTTGCATCGGGTGGTTTGATGAACATGGTTCGGGTCAAGATTTTGAAGAGATTAAATGTCTCCTGTAAAGAGTCTTACAAATGATTTAGTTGTTTAATCTCATCTTGGGGGCTGTTCAAGTTCAAATTCTAGTGATGCAATCTTCCTTGGAAGATTTGGTAAATGAGCTTCAAAAGGTATGATTCTACAGTCTGATGACATCACTTCTTCTGTCTATGTCAGTTGAACATTATAATTACCCTTAATATATAATAACGACATAATCCCAATTGAATGAATATATTATAAATTTTGGTGATTCTTAATATTCTTTAACATTCTACAAATTATACAGTGGTTTGAAATAGAAAAATAAGATTACGAGTTTCCAAAAACAGCGTTACAAAATGATGCATTTAATTTATTTTAGAAATGTATTTCATTTATACAAGTTATGGTTGTTTCACTACTACCCACTTTAGAAATTTCTCCCTTAAAATTTTCATTTCACTTATTATAAAATTTGTGGGTGATTTTGTTCAATTATCTCTTCTAGTTCCTAAGTTCCTTCTATAAACTTGTGTTTTCACCACAAACCATTTACCAAGTGGGTTGTCTTTTTTTAAATAACATTTTCTCTACAATATAAGAACATCATCAAATGCTCCTAGAATGAATTATCATTATTCAATGGTACCAACTGCCGATTTAATACATGTGAGGGGTCCAGTATGTACATCTTTAAGAGGAATAAATATAATTTATCATGTACTTTAGATAGAATAGGTGGGGGTTCTAGTCAATAGGATACTACATTGATGCAATCAAGGATCTTAAAGGGACTAATTTATCAAGATTTATGATCTACCTTCTTCTAAAACCTCATGATTTCCATCCATGGAGATATACAAAGGAACACATTATCTCCATCCATAATGTATTAGTCTCATATATGATTGTCTTCCTAACTTTTACATCAAATATTCATGGATTTCAAATGATGAGGAATGGTTTAAGCCTTATCTATCATCTCTTTGAAATAGTCAGATCCCATCATATTCGTCTCACCAACATTATAACATCATGTTGGAGTTAAACACATCTTCTTATATAGAGGATCTTAAGTTGATATTTGAATGCTAAAATTGAAACTGTTATTATATTATACTATCACTGGGGGAAGCTATTGATCCTAAAATTAGTGTAAATACATTAAATATTATTTGAGCATATTGTCTAATGTTTTAAGGCACATTTTAGACTAACAATATGTCTGAGTGTGGTAAATGGTGATGATGCTCAGTTCTATTATAAATTCATGAAAAAGGATTCTCCAAAATGTCACGGAAAACCTTAGAACTTGATTAGATACAATGGAGAGTGAAACACCATATAGTCATACCACTTCTCTTATGTATATAGGGAGAGTTGTACAAGAGAGAAATCATTCCTAATAGAAATGAAAATCACTGATATCGTAAGTTTATTGACTTCCACCAAGATATAATTATTTCCTTTAGATGTCCTAAGGTTTCCTATAACAAAATCTATGGGAATGTTTTCCCATTTACGTATAGGGTATGCAAAATGGATTCGTAATACACTTATACATCTATCATTAAGAGTTGACAAGTTTGTATACCAAGCCTCGATATATGAACTCTGAAATCCTCCTCATCATGTTATCCAAAAAGATTTTTCTTCAAATCACTATACATAAACTTTATTCCACGATGAACAAATATGGTTGATCTATGTGCCTAATCTAGAAGTTATCTCTTCAATTATGGGTTTTATGGGACAAAAATTGTGGATTCAAACCTTCTAACGTCATCTTCATGAAAACTAACTATATAATATTCAATACATTCTTCTATAAGAACTCATCATCATTATGAAGCTCACCAATCCTATCAAGAAATTATGGTTGAGAAGTTATATGAGAAAGGTAGGATAAAGATACTTTTATTAAAATATAAATATTTATTTCAATATATATTTTCATTAAAATTGGGATACCATATGATTCAGAATAAAAGAGTGTTACACATAGAAAAAAACATTGAAATGATTAATTACTAGACTAAGAATATTAGAAATGGACACCCTATATAACTCTTGGTGAGGTGCAATCACCAGTGTATCTGGATCATCATTGATAATATCTTCAAAATGATTGGCCATCTTGTCCCAGGACTATATATATTCCTCCAACTTAATCTTCTGTTCATTAAAACATAGAGACAAAATGAATTCTTTTTTTTCTCCACACCATTTTTCCTTCATTGGTATAAAATTTAAGCCCTATATCATATATTATTTTAACCTCCACCTTCATAGAATTTCTATATAATAATTTTTCAAGAATTTATTATTTATAATGAAGAATGCGCTAAATTGTTTTCCCTTTCCATCTTCCATTGTTTCTACGATTCCATTATGACATCTAATAGTCATTGAATATACTACAATCTCTATGAATTCACATTTAGGAAACCAAATGAACCCACTTAGGGCATGCTAACCCACCACACCGGGATCATAATTACCTACATCAAGAACCGTATATTTGGACTATCGTATTCTAGTCACACCGTTAACTTCTTTACCCAAGGAACTGGTTATCATAGAAATGGGGAAGATTTATGTAGTATTTTAATTCCCTAAATCCCCCAACATTTTGAAATGTAAAATTTATGGATAGACAATTCCATTGTTTGCACTTCTTCAATTCAAGTTCAATAGTTATTTTCCTATGGGGGACCTACTCAAAATTCATTTATTGTGCCGATTTAGTGTCTTTTTTCCCTCATCTTAGAGTCTACATTGGAACATGACCCAACATGTTTCATTTTCAATATTGGTTTAACCATCTTCCACCCTTCAGAGTCAATAGATTATTATTCACTTCCAATAAAATAAGTAAAGTGGTTTGGAAGCCAGATCGATCATAGTGCATCTTGCAGGTCACAAGATCCATGTTCCAAAATAAATGTTTCATTTTGGAATAGAAATACCTAAAATGAATAAGTTGGATTAGGCATAGATTTTATATTATTGAAAAAATTAAACCATCACCAGGGAAAAGATATTGTTCATTACACTTTCCTCTAGACTTCGAGACATATTTAAAGGAAGGATTAGCTGTTGAATGGATCATTTTTTCCTATTTAAGGACCTTCATTGAAATCTTGTTAGAACCAATGTATCATTTCAAATAGAAAAAATATCAACATACCTCAGATCATTATACCAATGTACATTCTCTTTTTGAAGATGATGATCAGTAGATGCTTCCTCAATACCTAGTTACCCAAAAAAGAGAATTGAAATAGATACAGAGTAGTTCCTAGCTACATAATCATCCCCCATGACAAAAAAGGTAGATTCATTCTAGAAAAGATGAAAATTTTCCCAAATGATGAAAATATGATAAAAAATCCTTCCATTCCCCAAAGGTCACAATATTATAATACTAAATATATTACCCAACCAAAATACAAATCAAATTCATAGGTTTCTTTGAAACAATGACTTTAATATAGATACACAGTTATATGGGATGACAAAATAAATCTGTTCAACTATCTGAGCACAAAGATGTCTGACCAAATTGACAACCATATGAATAATTATAGGATTTTGGATAGGGAGATGGAGTTCAAGGAAAAATATCCAAAGATCCATGTTCATAGATTATTATTTCATATTGAAATCAAAGGAATAATGAAATAGGTAGATGTGTGTTGGGAGGAGTAGGAAACTAAAGAGGGGAGTGAATTGAGTTCCTATAATAAAATATGTTAAAGGTATTACTTGAAATTTCCCCAAATTTAAAAGTCAATTGACCATTTAGGTAGTAGTGAATTTATAAGAGCTTGATTGTTTTATTAATATCTTAAAAGAGTGATTAGTTCTCAGTTATATCAAGTTGATAATTAATACAACTTTTCAAACTATCCTAATAATTCAATAATATTATAAACACTTGCTAAGACTAACTATTAGACTTAAATTTAGTTTTATGAAATATATTAGAAAACATAGTTAAACTAAAATTAAACACACCATGTATATGAAACGAGTGGTTCATTCTCGAGAAGATACCTAATCATATCCACTTGGTGATGATCTGCCACCAAGTAGTTTAAATTAATAAACAGTTTAATCCACACCCTAGAACAGGGTTCACAACAACACATAGGTTGTCCAGGTCACAATACCTCTACCATAGTTCTTCGCGGGTACAACCTACCAGGTCACATGAGGAACTCTTCCAAACTTATCTGTGGGAGTAAAAAGGTGTAAGAAGGTATGAGTGTTAGAATATATTGTATTTTTCAGTTTGATATAGTAGAAAGTGTGTGCTTTACAAAGAGATACACCCACTACTCAAAAGTATGTAAAAATTCACAAAATAGAGACAATAAATATGAGAACAGATTTAGAAGGTTATGTGTGTCTTGCGATGCAGATTTGGACTCTTTATATGTAGTTGGGATGAGCTTTTATTCCTCTTTGCGATGTGGACACAAAAACCGTGCATCGTATTCTCACTTCTAAGTACAAGTATGGTTCTATAGTTATATTCTTCTCCTTCTTTGATTTGTTTAACTCGTTTTTCAATTCTATGTATAGCTTGATTGAGATTTCCTCGTGTGTTATTCCATTTGTTATTGAGTTCACAATGGGTGCATGAGAGTCTAATATGTTCTTCTACACGTCTCACATACAGGAACGCCACATTCTTACATTGATTCCCTATTCAAAATGTTTTTTATTCTTGAGGTTTGAAAAAGAGCATGTTCTTTCCAGGTGAATAGGTTCCTCGTACCTTGTAATGTATACTAAAAGACCTAAAAAATATTATTAAATATGTCAGTATCATTAAATGACTCAAATGTGATCGTTATAATAATATTAATAAATGAAAATTCAAACTGTCAACTGATTAGTCGTCCTATCAGTGAGGCGTTAGTTGGTGAATCGTCTATCAATATTTCCCTCTGTCGGTGACTCAACCAATTAGTATGTCATTCTATTTGTCTTTCCATATGTTGGTGAATCATTATATCAGTGACTCATTTTAACTATCAGTGAGTCCTTGCGTCTGAAGGACAACGCATCAATTATTCACTTGGACAGACAGTAGGTCAATTTCATTGGTAGGTTTTCTATATTATTAATTCATATGCATTAGTAGGTCGTCTATGTCAGTGATTCATATGCATCAGTGAGTGAATTGTTAGTGGTGTCTCAGTTCTTCTATCAGTGTTAGTGACTCATAATTATTTAATTTCAGATGTTCTTTCGGTCTTATAGTAAATCAAATTCATAAAGTGTTAATACACATAATTACATATATATAATTATTTATAAGCTTGTTTAGACTTGAACAAACATAATTAGTTTTGTGATTGAAATGATCTGATATACAAGATAATTTTTGACATAATTTAGGATCTGTCACAAGGTAAGATATTTATGACATGATTTGTGATATTTAAAACCATTATAGTCAGAGATAGAGGCCTACAATCGCCACATGAGATCCTAGTAATCTGTTTTGATCCCCCAATTGAACCCCAACGCCTCAATTTATCAACTCATTTTATCAGATTGTCCGATCAAGATTCTCTAGATCTAGACCGTTTAATCCTAAAAAAAACATGATCACCCATAACCGTCTGATCATGCCCCATATAATCTCAACCATCCATTAATTTTAAAATGCATAAATCATAAAGGAATATCCGATCAGATATACAGACCATCCTTTTAGTCCCTTCCTCAACTGCATGAACCCCATCCTCTAATTAAACTATGGTTAATCTCCACCCCTCGATCATATAAAGATTGATCAAAACTGTCCATCCCATCCCCACATTCTTCATTGTTGAGTGACACCAGTCTTCGAACCACCTTGTAGTTTCATGCCCCTCCCTTTATCACCACTTTCCTGTTATTCCTTCTATCCACCCTTTTTATAGCCCCATTAGATTCAACCCTCCATGTAATTTTGGGACGATTTTTTAATTTAAAACCAAATCCCTATCCATCAATTAGACCCCCTTAATTTTCCCAATTTTATATTTTTTAGGGTATCAATTGATTCTGTTACTCATTGCATTGCGCTAATCAAAAATTTCGTTTGGTTAGATTTTGTATATTTTGTTTTTCAATTAGCTATTTTGCTAATTGGAACTTTGTTTCTATTATAAACCCACTTGGCACACCCAAATGCTACATGAAATTATCCTTGTCAAGCTCTCTCTTTCTCTCTCTCTCTCTCTCTCCCAGTTTCCAGAGATCCCACTACTATCTTTTGATCTAAGTTAGGTAACGGTTTTAACTATTTTTGTTCAACTATACTAATTTTAAAAAACATATATATATATATATATACATATATCTCTCTATGTGTATATAAGTACATATGAATCTATATCTAACTATATTTATATTTTAAGATGTTATAATATGACAGTATGTTATACATTTTTTTCAAACCTATATTTGGTAATGGTTAATTTGGATTTGCATTTAAAATTGTAATACTTATATGTGTACATATGTGTATGTGAAAATATAAATGTGTATATATCTATATTGTTGGTTTATGAATTTTTTTTATGAAAGATCCTTATTTTAAATTAATGTTTTAAGGGATTCAATTTGTTTATTTTTGATTCCATCAAAACTTATATACACAATTATTTTTATAAACAATTGTATATATATATACCTATGTCCCTTAATATTTTTGGATGATAAATATTAATGAAGCTTTATTTATGAAACAAACATTTTATGTACTATGAAACTATAAGGGATGAAATTATTTATTTATTAAGTTTTACAATTTATTATTTTTTTCTTAAGGGTGTATATTCATATATAAATATATAAATATATGTGTATATATATATATATCCAACTAAGTATAATATTTTCAAAAAAATTAATGTATGTGTGTGTTTTTGTTTTATAAAATTTAAATTTAATTCAGAATCATGGGATACTAATTGTATCTACTTTTCCAAAATAATTATTCAACTAATATACATGTTTTAACAAAGTTTATGTTTTATATATGATTTGACATTAAGTTTTCCAAGGTATATTCTCATTTTTTAAATTTTATCTAAAACATGAATTTATTCTGTAACGATGATCATTATAAATTCAACATCACGTGTGTGTATATATATATATATAAGTATGAAATTCTTATTTTCATGTGCTAAATTTTTTAAATTAAATGGTTATTTCTAAGACATATTGTTTGTAAAGGATAAACTATTTTCAGCCTATAATAATTTTATACATTTATAGATATACATAGATATATATACATACATATATATAGACACACACACATATTTTCACAAATGTGAGTAAATGTAATTGTTTATATGTATTTTATTTTTCAGAATTAAAACTTAATGATTAAAGTTTTCTCAAACAATTTTGGTTCTATAAAAGATTACATATAAATATGTATGTATTTTACGTATATATATATATATATATGTTAAAAATATTATTTTCAAATTAGAAACAAGTTTTCCTAAGTGAATATCATCTCTAAATTTTAATTTAAAATAACTAAAAAACCATGTTTTGTTATTGTGTGCCTAAAAATTTAAAATGGGTTTTTTTGTTTTGATATTGTAATTATTATTTAACATATATACATATGTTTATATGTTTTTTTATTAAAAATGGGTAGTCTCTTATTTCCAAATCCATATGAAAATTTTGGATTTTTCAATTTATGGTATATGGTTTTGAGTAACCTAGTTTTTTAATGAAAATTTTCATCATTTTATGTGAAAAGACTAAACAAGTTATTATTTTATTTGTGAAAACTATCATTTCATGTGAGAAACTACATTCTCCACTCATTTTATGTCATGAATAGTTAGTTATGTTCGATCTTTAATTTATCAATGACAATCCATTCCTGTTAGAGAGCTTGTATTTATTTATTTCATTGTACTGCTTATTTTTTGCATTAAAAAAAGGGATATTTATTACAAGTAGGGGATTAATATTTTTATGGTATTATATGGATTATGAATTACACTTTTCAAAGTTGTGTGGGACACTTTGCATTGTTTAAAGATTATGTAACTCAAGAATTTTTCAGTGATTTATTTTCATCTATGATTAAGATTCAAATAAATAAAAGTGGTATTGGACACTTTGATTTAAATTAATATTTTTATTATACATATGATGAATGAATTGGAATTATTATGTGAAATGTGGAGCTCACTATAGCCTCTCGATGCATTGGTAGGTATCATGAGACAAAAAAAAATTGGGTTTTGGCTGAGGCCTTACCCTAGTATTTTTATATGTCTTGGCCAAGGCCTTGACAATATGTTTCAGATGTACATTATTTTTCATTCCGTCATTATAGTATTAGTAATTGATAAACCATGTGATTATTCCACTAGTACAATATCAATGGTTATGAATCATTCTCCATATTTTACAAATCAAATGAACATGCTATAATGTTTTATATTTATGTATATACTTATATAGAAATTTAATTATAAATAAGGGTTAATATTTTATATTAAAACAAATCTTGGAAACTCATCTACCATTTCTTAGATTTATTTTATGTGTTAGATGCTAATTGATATCAATTTACGTGCTATTTATGAAAAAATATTATTTCATGTGTTAATATGTTTCGTCACCTTTGACATGTCATACATATTTAAGGATGATAATTATCTAACTTATAAGTATAATTTAGTGCATTTTTGTTCAATTTCATTAATATTATATAATTCATATTTATTTGTAACTTTTAAATAAGAATTTAAATTCTTGAGCATGGTTTGTCCCTAAAAATGATTTTTAGTAACTCTCGAATAATGGTGATGACATGCTATGGGAAATGTTATTTTCCTCTCAAGAAAATGATTTAACTATGTATCTATATTTGTAAAGAAATGTTTTTAAAAGAATGTATTTACTAATTTCAAAACCCCTAATTGAGAATTTTAAATGATCACCCTACATTTTAAATTCGTTTTTATAGGTTGAGTTGATTTATTAGTGACGTTCATTACTTTGTGGAGGAAAATCTTTGAATTTTATTTTATTTTTTCAGTTTTGAAGAAATGTAACACTTTTATCTAATTATCCAAAACCTTGATAAGTAAATATCCTCTTTTATGTAATGTGTTGGGTAATTTTTTAGTTATTTTTTATAAAAAAATCCCACAGCATAATTTCTCACTAGCCCTAGGAAAATAGGGTTGGGGACTTTAGAAGATGTCTTCATAAGACACGACACATGCATGAAAATCCCATGAAGGGGTGAGTATTGCAATAACCAATGGGAAAAATCGAAATAACTAAGCATATAGCATCATGGATAATATTTATCTTATCAAATAAATATTTCAACACTAAATATGATAATAATATACTGATATACTCAATATAGACACACATTCTCATGGTAAAATCACAACTACAATGCCAGAATAAGATTATGCTTGATGAGTCCACATAGAACTCATCTTGGAGAACACACTCCAGGTGTCAGATAGCACTAATGGATTCCATCTGAGATTTAATGCTCGTTAGCTCTAACCATGAGAAGAAATCATGGAATTTTTTATAGAAAGATACATAGATGGGGATCCCACCCAATTACATGGTGTATACCAACAACGAAATCCAAATTAACCCTTTAATAAGAAGATCCATTCTCATGTAGTTTTGGGCTTGACGATTGCAAGAAACTCACCTAGGGGAAATGATGATGATAGAGGATCTCACACTAGGACTCTTATATGGATTCCCATAACTCTATCCAATAATTAATTCCCTCCATAGGAATCACCATCCCATGTATAGGATGTGCTTCCATACTAAACCCTCAGGGAATGGGTCAAGGGAAAACACCCTCATGAAACTCGTCAAATATGAAGAGAACAAGAGCTCTACACCTTCATTAAAAGGTTACACAATGTGTACTAGAAGTACAAGTTGTATCCTATTGACACTGGATCTTACTCATGTATCACATCCTATGCCCATGAATATGTTTGAGTAAACGGTGTGTCTGAGACAATGTAATATTGATTGTGTATGTGTACAGATGGACATGCACATATATGTCTATCTATGTTTGGTTTCATGATTATGTATCTATTTAAGTACATAATGAGACACCTTGTAAGGTTTATAGGGTATGCGACATGTTTCAGATAGCTTGTGATAGTTTTCTTCTCCCTGGAAATAATAGTGATGCACAGGGTGTCCCACACGCCATGTAATCCTGGATGACATGCCATGTAACCTTAAATTTCAACAAACCAGTGTGTAATACTCATGCGTCATCATACACTATTTATACCAATGATATGGTTATGAATTACACTAGAGAGTATGTATCATGTTCTACTGAGCCTCACCATCATTTTTTGCTAGAATATGTCCCCAAAAACAACTAGAAAAACATTTGTCGCATCACTTAGTATCTAGATGTCTGAAAATACATAAGGAACTATGATCCTATCCCAATTCATCAGCACCACCATCACATATAGATCCCATCATCAATCCAAATATTTATTTTTTATATCAATCCATTTTACCAAGAAATGTTTTTGTAATGATTGTTTGTACAATATTTGTTGAACCATATGCCAAAAAAATTTCCCACGATGAACAACAAATGGGGAAGGAAAATCACTAGACACAAATGTAAGTGACATAACACACACATTTTTTTGGACTCAAAATTTTACTATTGTAACAATGAATACATAGATATATCATAACCAACAATGAAATCCCAAAAAATATCTATCCTATACCTACAATAGAAATGATCTCTAAATAAGTTAATAAGTTGATTGATTCCCATTTTTTGTTAGGAATAAATCAGTGCGGATAAATCCACATAATAAACATCTTACCTTGAGGTGGATTAATTTGTAATAAATAATGAATATATATTATTTTCATGGATTATATCCTCAAATTATACTTCTCACTAATTGATGATTCATGATCTGGTTGTTGTTTTCCCCAGAAAAATCAACCCACATTCTCTCTAATTGATCTTGGTTTATTTATATAACCCTATAATTTTTTCAATAATAGAATATAAATATATATATAAACAATAAAGTCAATTAGAATTTAATTAAATAAATTATTTTATCTTAAATAATTTATTTAAACATTCTCTGATGACTGGTTGCAACCCGATCGTCTAACACGTTCCAATGTTATGTCTTACCTAGGGTAAAATAAATGATATGAACACAATTAAGATCATAGATATATGATGAAATTATCTATTTTAGAGTTATTACATGTTTTTTTGGAAAATTGCACATATGTGATATTTAGAAAATTTAATAAGTTTCAGAAATTAGTTCAGGACACACTGAGCCACAAAATCTCACGCCGTATCAAAACCTAATTTTAAAAATATTCCATAAAATATTTAGTATCAATATATTGAAAAATAAGAGTCATTAAATTTTACCCACCTTGGTATTTTCATCCCAAGAAATACTAAACAATAAGCTACACAAATTGATGTGGGTACTAAGCATGCATTTGGGTCTCCATCTCTTTGGTAATGTTCTAAAGATTCACATTATTCCAAGAGACATGTGATAATGGAATAACTCAACCATGTAGGATCCTCTATTATTGATCCTTAATATCAATCGAGTACTTAGAAAATGTATCCCCATCTTTGATGTCTTGCTCCCCCTAGTTGACAACATGTGATAGGACATGCACATATCTCTTTAGTAGCAACACATTGAAGACATCATGTACCCATTCTAACTATTCTGGTAGTTCTAAATAGTACATCACCTCACCAACTCTATATAATATATGTAAATGTAAAATTATTCTTATCGATATCTTGTCACCCCGACTATGTATCTAAATTCTTGGTAAATTTGTGTAAAGACCTGACCCCATTGGCCCAAAGCTGGTGCTTTAATTTTTTACATTACCATGATTTCATGAAAGTCGTATTCTGAAGGAATGAATAGATGAGCAGTTTTGGAAAACCGAATACATATATAAGTTCAAAATTTCAACTTTAAAGGAAAATAAATATAGAAATTACTTTTATAACATCCATAAATCCTCAGTTATCCCTATTTTTCATTCATAATATACCTCATTATGTCCTATGAAAATGAAAAATAAAAAGAAGAGAGCTCAAATGCTTAGTAAGGGAAACAAATATAATGGGAGATATCATAAACACAGACATTTGACATGTTGAAAAACCAAAAACACATGGCTTTAAAAATAAACTTGAACACATTATGAAAGGATTAAAAGATGAATAAATAATGCAATAATAAATCAGTATCTGGGGTATTCTAGAAGTATAATAACCACATGATCTTTAAATTTCTAGTTTCATTATTATAAAATTCAAATTTCTAGACATCATAACCATACCATCAATGCCTTCTTCTAAGACCATAAATAACCAATTTTTCAAGGCCTCGTCCAAAGATTGTAGTTTGTCTCATTAGACTAACCGATGAATCAAGGGGCTATAGCAGGCCACACCCATTACTTACTAAGTTAAGTTCATTACTCATATAGATGAGGGTAAACATAAAAAACATATACATTCATATTGAAACTATCATATGAAACGTAAATAACTTTTCCCAATACATTATACCTAAACACTAACCATTCAGAGTAAATTGGTGAATAGTTTTAAGATAACTCATCCATATTTAAACTAATAATAAAAAATTATATTAAATATGGTATACGATGTCATGAAATATTAATCCCATTAATATATAATAATCAACAAGAGTTTTGAAATAGATGAAGACACTCTTATAAAATCATTGAGTGTTTCTTGAGATAAATAATCATTTACTTTGAAAAGAAGTCTTATTTTGGAAAAATATTTGTATAAAACTATAAGTGAAGTAATATAGTATTTTAATAATAAAATTATTGATTTTATAAGGATAATTTTTGTTAAAAACAGATTATAGAGTTCCCTTTAAAAAGGATAAGAATTTGAGAAATTCCCTTGGATTGAGCTTGTATTTCGAGAAGAATTTTTAAAAGATCCATTTAAAACATATAAATCTCCATAAATGAATGTAAGCTTCCAGTTGGTATACATATATATAACATTAATAAATAATTTATGAGGAGTATATCTGAATAAATAATAATTTAATTTAGGTGAGAATAGAATAAGAGTAACCCGAATGAAAATGGAGGTTCGGGTATAAAAACCTTACCTTATGTTTGATGATGTTATTAAATTGATATTAGTGACATGGATAACCAAATTAAATTCATCAGTTAATATTTGTTGAACCTATTATTTTTGTAACTGATTTATTATAGCCTTATTATGTTCTTTCATGGCCTTCTTGATGGGTTTAAGAGGTGCAATTGTATTGTTTGGGAGAGTTTTCTTCCATAGTATTTGTGAATCGTTTACTTATATAAATGTAAGGATAAACATGTAATAGATGTTTTATTTTATTTTTTTAAATAAAAAATATTACATGGATTTAAAATTCATTTGGATATTAGGAGGGAATATGAATCATTATATAAGACTTTAATGATAATTGTTTGGGTTAATTGTTGGGTTTTGATCACAATGAACTCATTTAAATTAATATAATGTGTAAAAATGATTACAGAACTTTACATAAGTTATAATACATATATTATAGTCTGTCTGAACCATCAAAGTGGTTTTGTGGACAGAATTGAAGATGGTAATAAAATTTGAAAACTCGTCATCCTTGAATGTGATAAATTAACACATCTCAGATGGTGTGTTCATCTCTAGTATAAAATATAGGAAAATAAGAGATGATGATGAATTATTAGTTTATAATAACCAAATTCTAGTACATTTATGTTTTTGGAGTTATCATACCTTTTGGGTGAGGGCATTTTAGTAGAGAAAACGAAAAGAAAAAGACTTGAAAGAAAAAGAGAAGTTGAGAAATCCCTTACGAACATTCAGCAGCCTAACAGTGCCGTTTAAAATTCAAAAAACTTGTATATGAGAGGAAAAATGGTTCCATTATAATTTTAACATAATATTGAAAGTAAGGGGGTATGTAATGACATATCCAATCATAATCCAATTGAAATTAAAAAAAATAACATAACAGGAGTTCTTGAAAAAGAAAAGGGTGGTAGATTCCCTTGCCTTGTAAGGTAACTCCTAAAAATTAAAGGATGGGAACATGGGGGATCAAGGACACATTTGGAGGACTCCTGTGGAGGTAAAACATATAAATCTTAGAGTTTGAGTAATTTTTAATTAATGAAAAAGAATGAATGAGTGGGTATATTTAGTAAAAGGGATGGTGTTTTTTATTAATCTCCAAGGACAAATCATTGGTGGTATTCGAAAAACCATTGGTTTCCGAAGGAAATTAACCATGGTATTGGCCACTTGGGACAAATAATAAAATATTTTACTATAAAAAATTATTCTAGGATTTTATATTAATTATTACATCATTATGATGTCATTAAACATACAGAAAATTTAGAACTGTTATTTTATTACTCACGAAAAACTAAAGTATTTTATAAAATTCTCATTAATATAGTGTTACCTAATATATAAGTTATGAATTAAAAAACAAAATCCATTTTATGAAAATAATTTTCTTTGTATGATTTCATTAATTTTTAAATAAAATCATAATTTATAAGAAAATAATCATTTTTAAACTATAATTCGTTTCATATCACCTTGAAAATTTAATCAATATATCATTATCTTATAACCATAATATAATAAAATTTTATTATTATTAGTTACTATTCATAAGGTTCATTATACTGTTCATATTACTATTCATAAGGGTATAATACAATTCAAAAAAACTTATGTTTTCCATATCAGACTCTAAATATCTCACTGAATGAAATTGTGTATGTCAGTTTTTCTAAATTCAAATCACAGAGGTGGGAAAATTATTTTTACTGGATAGGTTATAACAAAGTGGTGTTTTATAGAGACTCTATGTTTCATTCATTCAATAATAAATTTATTTATAACTACTTGGGGTGTTATATTCCCCCTCCACAAAATTTTTTATCCTTTAAATTTCAATAATGTTACATCAAAAAAATATTTGGGTAGTTTTCCTTCATAAGCTCCTTAGGCTCCCATGTTGCTTCTCAATTATAAGAATTCTCCAAAGTAACTTTACAAGTCATTTCATTTGATTCCCCAACACATGTTCCTTAGTGTTTAGAATCTGTATATTAACTTCATATTAGTATAAGATAGGTTCCAATTCTATACCTTCAGAAGTAAAGACATGTGTTCGGTCTAGAATGTACTTTCTCAATAATGCCGCATGGATCACATTTTGTACTTTATAGTGGCTAGAAAGCATTGCCAAATGATAATAAATAGCTCCAATTCTTTTAAATGGGCCTATATACTTGGGGATTAGTTTCCCTTTCTTTCTAAATCTTATAACACACTTCCATAGACATACTTTTAAGATAACATGATCTCCCACTTGAAATTCCAAATCCTTCCTTTGATTATCATCATAGCTCTTTTGTCTATTTGGACCTTCTTTGAAATGGGTTTGAATAGTATTTACCTTCATTTTGGTTTCCTTAATAGGCACTAGACCCACAAGATTCCTTTCATAGACTTCATCCCAACCTTTGGGTGTACAGAATCTCTTCCCATACAATGGTTCATATGGTTTCATTTGAATTATTTAATGAGAACAATTATTGTTGAAAAACTCCACCAAAGGTATAAACTGATCCCACATACCTTTAAAATCAAGAGAGAATGATCCCAATATGTCTTATAATGTTTGGATTGTCTTTTTTTATTCCCCATTAGTTAAGCAGTACTCAATCAAAGCTCATTATCTAGGTATTTTTGAAGATGTTTCTGGAATTTAAATTTAAATCGCGGATCACAGTCAGACACAATTTAAAGAGGTTCTCCATGAAATCTCACAATTTAATTGATCTAGAGTTTTTCATGGCATTCCATTGGAAAATCCTCTATTATAGTGAGAAAATGAGAATATTTTGTTATTCAATCCACAATTACCCATATTACGTCAGTATTTCTTGGATTTTTGGCCAATCCAGTGATAAAATACATGGTGATGTCATCCCTTTTCCATTTTGGAATAGGTAGATGTTGCATGACCCCTCTATGAAATTTTCATTTGGCCTTCACTTATTGATATTATAAACATCTTGATACATAATCTGCAATTTACCAATTCATGTTTTCCCTCCAGAAATGTTCCTTCAAATCTCTATAAATCTTTCTACTACCATGATGTATAGAGAAATTTGAACTATGTGAATCCTCCAATAACTCCCATTTTAGATCTGTTATATCTGGAACAAAAATAATCTTTTAAAAATTCAAAATTCCATCTTCATATATGAATTCTTCAAACTTCCCATCTTTCAAAACAATAATTTTCTTTCGAAGTTTCTTATCTTCATGATTAGGTATTTTAATCCTTAATAATGAAGATGTTTGGACAACCAATTTAAAAAGTAATGATGTTTCACCTTCTTTGATAATTCCCAAATCCATGTTTTTTGGATCCATAAACATAGGATCCCTTTAAATCCTTATTTTTTAGGGATCCATGATCCCTCTTGCTTAATGCATCTTCCACATTGTTTTCCATCCATGAGTGGTAGTGTTTTGAAAAATCATAATCCTTGTGAAGTTAGAGCTATCTCTTTTTCCTCCTGCTGAGTTCTTTCTCGGAGATGATGTATTTAAAACTCTTGTGATCTGTATATATCTCACACCTTTCTCTATAAAGATAGTGTCTCCATATTTATAGAGAAAATATTACACCTGGTAACTCAAGATCAGGAGTTGGACAGTTCTTTTAATGAATTTTTATATTCATTGATAAATAGTCAATAACTCCATCATTATGCATTAAGACACAACCAAGTCCTTTCTTTAAGGAATATCTATAGATCACAAATCCAACATTCCTCGATGGTAGAGTCATTATTGGAGGATTCAATAATATCCTCTTCAATTCTTTGAAACATTCATCACATTCTTTTTTCCATACAAAAATAACCCCATTTACGAGTAATATTGGTCATTGGGGTGGCTAAATGGGTGATGTTTTGAATTAAACACTGATAATAACTGGATAAAACAATAAAACAATGCACCTCAATTTTTTTCATTAGAGTATGCCATTCATGAAGAGCCTTTATCTTCATAGGATCAATAGATATTCCATCCTTAGAGATAATGTGGCCAATAATTGAAACTGATTGAATCCAAAATTCACAATTTTTAAACTTCCTATGTAATTCATTTCTTCAAATTTTCTTATAAATAATGCTTAAGTGATTTCCATTATCTTCATATATTTTGGATTATATCATGAAATAATAAATTAATAAAACCATAGAGTCATCAAGATATTACTTGAAATCTCTATTCATTAGATCCATGAAAATAGAGGGTGCATTAGTCAGTCAAAAAGGCATTACTGTAAACTCATAATGCCCATACCTGGTTTGAAATTTAGTCTTTTGAATATCTTTCGTTCTCACTCACAAATAATGATACCTAAATCGAAGGACAATATTTGAAAAATATTAGGCTCTATGAAGCTGATCAATTAAATCATCAATCGGATGTAGGAGATACTTATTCTTTATTGTTACAACATTGATCCCCCTATAGTCAATGCAAAACCTCATAGATCTATCTACCTTATTATCGAAATGAACAAGGGATCTCCTTAGAAATATATTAGGGAGAATAAATCCTTTATCACCCAATTACTCTAGTTGTTTCTTCAGTTATACTAATTTAACAATCGACATTCTATAAGGAGTCTTTGATATAGGTCATGAACCAGGAATTAAATTAATTTAGAACTCAACTTCGTGCTATGGATGATGTCTAGGTAAATCCTATGGAAAAACATCAATATATTTTTGCACAATAGGTACATGATGGATTTGAATAATTTTTTCCACACTCATAGATATCGTGTTCTCATCCTCCCTGAGAATTGGATTTAGTAGAGCAACAAATTGTGGATCTATATGAGAATCGGATGGTGGTGTTTCTTCCCCAAAGATAAGAGACGCCACATAATCCTAAAAATTGGTGACCTCCGTCTTCCTGTAATAAATTTTTGCATCATTATTTGAAATACAATCCATAATAAGTATTATATCAAATTAAATCATGGGTATGATAATAAAATCAGTAGATAAAGCACATTTATATGCCATAATGGGGACTTCCTGACACATCTTTATTTCATTGATACTTCCCCTAAGAGTTTTAACTGACAACTCCTTTATTAAATCAAATTGGAAATATCTAATTTTATTACCAAAATTGGAAGATATGAAAGAATGAAATGATCTAGAATATAATAAAGCATTGGATCATTTTGAGGAAATAATTGAAGTACCCACCACCACATCGGTAGGAACTTCAATATCAGTAGTTGTGATTGAGTAATATTAGCCTTGCTCTCTTGTCCTTCATTGGAGAACGTTACCCTGATTTCTATCACAATAATTTTAATAATTCCCCCTATTATAGAAGTTGTATCATTGAAAATTGGTAGCTTTTTTCTTCCCCATATAATCCCAAGATAGGTGTCCTTTTTCTCCACACATGTAACAAACACCCGTACCCTTTAGAAATTTACTAGGGTGTCTCTTCCCAAAATTATCAGAGGGTGGAAGATCAACCCTTCCCATATTCCCCATTTCTTTATTTTCCTTTCAAGAGTTTTTCAGAGCCCTATTCTTCTCTTTGTCTCCCTTAAAATACTAATACTTATAGAATTGATTTTCTGTCTTGATAGCACATGAGGAAATATCTTGATATCATGAGAAACATTAGGACCCTAGTACCCTTAAAAAGAATGGTTATAAACAATAAAATAATTGATCCATATTTCTCCTTGGATTACGTATGTATTCCACATCATGTCCTATTAACATTTTGATGTTAGCTTCATAATTTTCAACATTTTCATCATCTTTTTGTCTTAGACTCAAAAAATTTCTCTCCATATCCACTCGTTGTTCCCAAGAAAAATATTGTTCTTAGAATATTTTTTAATGTATATCCATTAAATTTTTTATAATTATTCCCCCTTCTTTGTGTTTTGAATCAACAACCACCATTGATCTGAATCTAAGGATAAATGATGATATTCTATGATAGCCTTCTCAATTTTGTTAGATCCCGAAGCGAGAAATATCTTCTCTAGGGAACATATCCACTGCTCATTTAAAAGTGGCTTTGTAGACACATTGAATGATAGAGGTTTTTGTCGTATAAAGCATTCTGAAGTTTCTCTTCCATGTTGTGGATCATGATGCTCCATATGGGTAAGGTTATTGTTCATAACCTGATTTAACTATCCCAGTATAGTTTTATGTTTATCAGCACCAATCACAGCACCTTATCCTAAATAATTATCTTGGATTAGAGGGAATTCCCTATATGTGACATGCTCATTCATGTGGTTTCCATTACTTCCACTATGCTCTATTTTTAAATAATGGCATACACTATATTAGGTAATGAATCATAATGTATAATCTCAATGTAGAAAAATTATTATCATAAATAAAAATCATAGACATAGATAATCTCATAATCATAAACATGGTTTCATTGAGGATGAATTTACATTTAAATCCTTTATAATGGCTTGTAAAGAAAATGTGAATTATCCTAAGAATATACCCCCTGAGTGTCCTACCAGGTGAACAGTAAGGCCTGTTGTCGTGTACCATAATACCCTTGGTCAAGCTCGAAGCTCATTGTCCGAGTTCTTACTCATAGATACATTTTTTCCAGAACCACACCCTCTAGTTGTATCCATACATGGATCTATTTTCTAGACAGATCCAAATAATCTATACCTTACTAAATTTCCAGGCTTTTATTGTCTGATTATCCACAAAGTCTATCATAGGCATTTCATCCCAAATCTACTTTTTATAAATATAGTTTCCAAAATTTCAACTAAACCTTCCTTTGATTCCAACTATAATGAATCGACCGTGGTTTCCCAAATCCGTTGGATTAATTTATTACATTGGAATGATTTCAAAAAAGTTTTATCCTAATGAAATTAATATTTTAATAGTTTTCAAAAAACTAGATACATACATTTGTTCAACAATACAACATGGAAGGAAAAACAAGATAGAAAATCCTTTGAAAACATCTATAACTACTAGGTTATCCCGACATGTCATTAATAATATACCTTTTTTTGTCATGGGAAAATGAAACATAAGTAAGGGGGTGAACATAAATTATTATTAAGGGTAAAAACTATAGAAGAAGATATCATAAACATAAACATTATGCATGGTGAATAACTGAAAACAAAAGCCTTAAAAAATAAACATGACCACATTTTCTGAGGATTAACAGCTGAATAAATAATTCCATAATAAATCATTATCGAGGGTATTCTACTAGTAAAATAACAACATGATCTTTTAGTTACAAGTTTTATAATTAGGGAATGAATAATTTTGGACATCATAACTATACCATCAATGCCTCGTTCCATGACCATAAATTACTATTTTGTCAAGGCCTCATGCAATTAAAATAGTTTGTCTCATGAAAAATACCAATGAATTAAGGGGATATATTAGGACCCTATCATAACTTATTATGTCCAATTGATTCCTTATGTTAATGGGGATAAACATAAAAAAATATACATTCATATTGAAACTAACATGTGACATGTAAATAACTTTCTCGAAACATTAAGTGTAAACACTAACCGCTCAGAGTAAATAGGTGAATGGTTTTAAGATAACACATCCATAGAAAAACTAATCCTAAACAATTCAATTAAATATGTTATAAGATATCATAAAATATTAATACCAATAATACATAAAAATCTATAAGAGTGTTGAAATATATTAGGATACTCTTATAAAATCATCGAGTAATTCTTTGAAAAAATACTCTTTTACTTTGAAAATAAGATTTATTTTGGAAAAATATTTGTATAAAAAAAATGTGAAGTAAGATAGTATTTTAATATCAAAATGAGATATTTTTGAAAGGTAATTGTTTCTAAAAATAGATTATAGAATGCCCTTGAAAATTGGTGAGAATTTGAGAAATTCCATTGAATCAGGCATGAATTTCCTGAATAATTTTTGAAAGATCATTTCAAAATATATAAATCCACATAAATAAAATTATTATTCTATTTGGAAAACATATATATAAAATTAAAAAATAATTTATGAGGATTTCATATGAATAAATAATAATTTAATTTAGGTCAGTAGAGAATAAGATTAACTTGAATGAAAATGGAGGTTCAGGAAGAAAAACCTCACCATAAGTCCGATGGCGTTCTTCATTTGATCTTAGTCTCTAGGATACCCAAATTAAATAAATTAATTTTTTAGTGTAGCCTGATTAAGTTCATTCGTGGATTTCTTGAGGGATTCTTCACTTTTAATTTTATTGTTTGGCAGCCTTTTATTCCATGGTATTCGTGACTAGTTTTGTTATATACATGTAAGGGAAAACATGTAGGATAATAATGGTTGTCCAAAATAGAATTTTTATTTTATTTTTTAACATCCATAAGATTACATTTTTATAAAATTTATTTGGTTATTTGGAGTGAAGATTTATCTTCATATAAAACTTTAATGATAATATTTTGGGTTAATTGTCTATTTTTATCACAAAAAACTCATAAAAATTAATATCATGTGTATAAAAATATTATAGATGCTTACATAATTTATAATACCTATATTATTGTCTATTTAAACCATCAAAATGGTTACATGACTATAATTGAAGACGATAGTAAAAATTGAAAACATGTCCTCTTTGATTGTGATAAATTAACACATCTCAGATGGTGTTTTCATTTCGTGTATAAAAGAAGGGAAATAGAGAAATGGTGATGAATTATTCCATTATCATAACAAGAAAAAATTATATATTTGGTATGAGAGTTATCATAACTTTTTTAGGATGGGATTTAATGATAGAAAAAGAAAATAAAAAAACATGAAAGAAAAAGATAATTTGAGAATACCCTAATGAAAATTCAACAACCTAACGACATCGATTATAAATTCATAAAAAACTTTTATAAGAAAAAAATGGTTCTATAATCAATTTTACATAATATTTATAGTAAAGGGGGTATGTAATAGAATATCCCATCATAAGCCAATTGAAATGAAAATGAATAACATAAAATGAGTGTAGAAAAAGAGAAGGGTGGTGGATTCCTTTACCTTCTATTGTAACTTATTAAAGTTCATGGTTGGGTCCTAGGGGGATTGAGGAAACCTTTAGAGGAATCATATAGAAGAAAAAAATACCATTTCATAGATGATGATGAATTTTTAATGAAATGAAATGATGGAATGGGTGGGTATTTATAGTAAAAAATAGGTGGTTTTTTTATTAATTTCGAAGGACGCCTCATTAGTCGTATTTCAAAACCCATGGGCTTTACCATGGTATTTTCCCATGGTATTGTCCACATGGGATACCTCATAACATTTTTTAATATAAAAAAGTATTCGAGAATTTTATATTAATTTTTACTTCATTATGACGTCATTAAACATACTGAAAACTCAAAATTATATTTTTACTATTCACGAAATACTGATGTATATTATAAAATTCTCATAAATTCAGTGTAACCCAATATTGATGTTCTAAATTCAAAAATGAAATAATTTTTTTAGAAAATAATTTTATAAATATGATTCATTTAAAATTTTAATACAATCATTATTTATTAAAAAAATAACAATTTTAAAACTATAATTCATTATATATAACCTTGAGAAATTAATCAATATCTCATTATATTATAACCACAAGACAATAAAATAACAACATGATTTACTATTAATAAGATTGATATTACTATTCTTATGGGTATTTTAATATTCACCAAAAATTATGTTTTGTTTTTCAAACTCAAAATATCTTACTAAACGTAACTGTGAATTTCAGTTTTTTGAAATTCAATTCATAGAGATAGATAAATTATGTTTAATGGATAGGTTATATAAAAGTTTTGTTTTGTGGAGACTAAGTGGTTCATTCATTCAATATTAAATTTATTTATAAATCCTTGGGGTGTAACAATTTGACACCCTCAAGAACACGCAAAATCCCTCTTCAAACTTCACAAGCCTCCATCGCCATTCTGCATAGGAATTCTGATGGCTCAGAGCAGCACTCATATGCTAAAAAATTGCCTTCACCTTCTATATAGTAGATATTACCAACTTCTATTCGATAATTTCTGAATCTCTTGGTTTAGTCTAGCATAGTGGTGACATGCACGGTTGACCATACAAGGCCTCATATTGTTTCATCCCGATGGTGGACTAGTATATTTTTTTGTACGCCATATCCCCCTATGGAAGGTTATTATCCCAAATATGACCAAATTATTACATGAAATCCCACAAAATTACATCCAATCCCTGTATGGTATAATAAATATGGTTGTTTGTTTGGGGGCGTAAATTCATGCTCAAATGCAATTTAATCCCAATGTCCCCCTAGAGTCACTTCCATAATGGAGATGTGAAGTGTGAATCATGGTCATAGATGATAATCTTGAGACCTACATTGTGTCAGGCTATATTATACACATAGAGTGATCATAATCACTCTACTATTCTATTCTCATGAATATTTAGTAAGTCAGACGATATAGTGAGTCGGTCTTTGATCACCCAGATTGAATTTTGTCCCCTAGATGTACATGGTAACCCTATCTCAAAGTGTATTGATATCACATCCCACTTTCACTCTAGAACCAAAATTGGTCGATTAAAAACCCACTGGATCTAGGTTCTCATCCTTAACTTAGTGACAAGTAATGAATCAAGAGAAAAACTATGTAACTCACTTATTAATATCTGACAACCAAAACTGATGTTGGAGGTTCTGGTTTGTCATCTCCACATCAAGATGTGACATTAATAATGATGTATGAGACTCCCAGAAAATATCCTCTCATAATGTAACTAATACCATCATGTATTCTATTAAAATAAAAATATACTCCCCACCTTCAAGAAAATCTTTCTAGAATATATCCAATGGATATCTATATAGGTAGGGTCTTATAGTCTATATCACCAAATTATGATTCCCTAACTCACTATAAAAGAGAAAGGGGTAACAACCATCAATAGGAGGTAAGATAATTCATCCAAATCCACAAAGGATAATAGTACTAAGGCCAACATCTACGAATCCTCACTTAACAACTAGAAAATAATATCTCTTATTGAGAGAAACTACTACCACTTTTCACTTCCAAGGATTATAGAAAGTCTCAATGTTATTTTCAGGGAGAAACTCTAGCCACCAATTATCTCATGTTAGTATCCTTCTAAGAGGATATGTACTTGAGAATCTTTTGTTCAGAATATATGATACACCATTGTCCTATCATATAGTGTGTCCACATATTCAGTTGAAATTCTGCCACTTCTATATAATGATCATGGGTCATGTTGTTCTTCTCATGTATTTTATACTACAATGAACCATATGAAATCACACCAACCTCTACTTCAAAACAGAACGAATCTCAATCCTCGATACGTGATAGAACACTATGTATTTGACACCCTCCTTCACAAATCTTATGATTGGAGTTATTTTCAATATATTCCTCAAATCATGGAAAGCCTATATAACTTCTCTTCCCACACAAAATGATTCCCCATTCAGGTAAAAGATCTCAGGGGAGATGATATCCCAGTGAAATGGGGTTTGAATTTTTGGTAGTATCCTAACAACCCAAGGAATGTTCACACATCGGTCACACTCTTGGGTGGCTCCCAAGCTAACACTGCCCTGAACTTTTCTGGGTCAACTGTTATAGTGTCTGCTGAGATAACATGACCAAGGAAGAAGACTTTTTAAAACTAAAACTGGAACTTATATTTTTTTCTAAAGTTAATGCTCTTAGAATATCTTGAGAACCATCATTAAGTGTCTCACATGATCCTCCTCATACAACATGTACTCAAGGATATCACTGATGAAGACTACCCTAAAATGGTCTAAGGAGGGATGGAAGATTCAGTTCATGAGTCCTACGAAATTTACTGTAGTCCCATAGGGAATAACCATGTACTTATAGTCACCATGGAGACTTTTTAATGGAGTCTTATTTATATCCTCATCTGGTACTCCTATCTAGTGATAAATTTATCTAACGTGAATATTAAAGAATAACTGTGACCCTATCAATTGAAAAAAGAGGTTATCCATACATTATATTGGATAATTATTATTTATGTTCCCTTAAGTTATGTGATACTAATTCACAGTCAACTTCATTCCCCCTTATGTATTCTTGAAAAAATAGGGGCTTCCTAGGGTGAATCACTAGGCCTAACAAATAAATTTCTATAATTTTTCTCCAAATACACCCTCAGATTGTGAAGCTCAAAGAGAGACATATAATTTGTTGGAATAGATACTGGGGTCATCCTAGGGTGTAGTTTAATTATGATTTATATCTCTTATCTGGGAGGTAACCCTAGAAAATCATCAGGAAGAACTTCGTCATACTCTGTCACCACTATAGGAAACTGAAAACTCCGAACATACACTAAAAAAATGGGTCATTCTATCCTGCTAGTGAGTAATTAGATTCAACAATCGATGTGGGATCCCATCATACTCTACCCAGGATTCCATTTTTCCTACTTAGTATAATATTATACCATCATTGTGGACACACCACATCCACTACCTAAAATAGTATATCTTGTCATGAACTGTAGATAACTAGTCCCTATATAAGATAATTTCATAAGGCCTCATTGTTGAAAAAAAGTGGTACCAATAGAATCTATGAACACTGGGATTCATTTAACACCATCAGGAGATGTTTTTGATTACTGAATCTCCTATAGTAGGAGTCTCTAAGTTTTAGCATTGAGCCAAGGGCTCAATCAAAATTATTATGTCTCATACCATGTAAGTAAAATAATGGAAGGAATTTTTCATGTGTCTATTATACATGAAGATAAGACTTAAATCACACATATTGTTCCTTGTATCATCTCTAAAGCCACTAGATCATAATCCTATACTGCCAGAATCTACCCTCACCCCTAGCCACCTGCTTCATGATCCTGGAGAGGACCAACTGTGGTAGTGGTGAAAATAAGTCAAAACATCTTCAACCTTAAGCTTTTCAACAAACTTCTCTACAAAATCTATCACACTGAATACCTGAATTCTCTTATCGTTTCCACTTATTAGGTTCCCCATTCACTACCTCTCTATCCACTAAATGGAGGGTCAGATAATACTATGTATGATTTCCCCTGCCATCACAAGAGCAACACCACTTATCCCAAGATAGACTAGATCCATCATGTTAATCAAAGACCACTGGCCCTCTTTTCTAGGAACACCTCGTAAAATTCCTCTCACTTATCCCAAGACAGACTAGATCCATCTTGCATTCCCACTTTTGGCCCCAACTATCTGTATATTCTCAACCAAGAAAAACTCAACCACAAAATAATTCTCTTACACCCCAAAATATTTTTGAATTAATAGAAGATCTTTGACGAAAAAATACATCAACATAGCTTGAGATAAATACTTTCTTAAAATGTATTCAAAATCTCACCATGCAAGAGTTTACTCATCGTACGATAGGTTCACTTATCCCCACCTTATTCCATCAAATCCATATAAAAGGCTCTCCTCTAGGACCACCATCTGGTTTGTAGTTTTTTTTTTCTGAAATGTAAGAATACACATATCACTACCTCAATATAGTCCTCTCCCACTTATGGATCATGCTCACATAAAAATTAGAGGGGTCTCTATCACATAAACTCACCATGTGTTCTCAACCCGCACACATCATTTTCTTGTATTGAAGATACTACCAACTAATAGATAGGTGGTGGTAATATTGGTGCACCACCAGGAGGTAATACATCCCAAATTGGCCCTTGTATCAAAGCCTCATCACTAAGACCATAATCCTCATGACCCTTATACACAATATTATATAGAAAATGTTGCAGAATCTTCCATAAATAGACAAGATGTACTAATCAATGAGTATATCTAGAGATCTGACTTATGATAGCCATGGAAGCCAAAACAAAATCATATATGATACATGTACCAATGTTATCCTCACAAGAAGTTTCTATATAAATGAAGAAGAAAAGGATGTTATTAGAGTCCTTTAGTATAGATATGTCGGCCTCCACATGAACACTAGAGTCCCGTTCTAGGATACAAACTTGAAGCACTTCACAATATATCCCCAAATAAATTTCAAAGATTATTGTACAAATATTGAAATGAAAACCTATGATAACACTCTATCACAATCTTCCAAATATGGACCATGCTTATTCTACCCTAGGACCACCTCAATTGGGCCAGGGATAGCAGTCCAACAGTGTGTAGGCATGTCACACATATGGGAGGACATGCCATAATGTACCTATATATACACACACAAACACATCTCTAAGGTGATGTAATCATGAATTGTAAAAAATATGATAATGATTCATAAATAAATCTAAAATCCCTTAATCTAAGTATGAAAAAAATTACTAGAAATAAAAATTTCCATATACAAGACAACCATAAAAAAATTGAAAACAAGTCCATCCTATAAAGTTGGTGAGGAATGTTTTCATTAAAACATCATGATTACTCCTTTTTTCCATATCACTATGATCCTCTTGGTCATGATCCTTATAGTACTCCATATAAACTATGGTCATCTTTAAAATTCATGTAATTTATGGAAAATACCATGCATGAGTGACTACAAAATTACCGAGTAGGGAACCCTGAAATAACTAATCATATATCCACAATAATAAATTTAAACTTTTAATTGGTTTTTGTAAAAATCAAAAATGTAAATAAAATCCTTATATACTCAACACAGACACATTGGGTCAAGGTAT
This sequence comes from Viscum album, assembly GCA_963277665.1. Lineage (NCBI taxonomy): Eukaryota > Viridiplantae > Streptophyta > Magnoliopsida > Santalales > Viscaceae > Viscum > Viscum album. Next base: position 64,286,383 of record OY728127.1, on the reverse strand, counting down.
AGTCACAACCATAATCCCAGTCTATAATTCTTGCTCGAAGTATCCATAGAAGACACATCTAGGAGAAAAAACTCCACGCGTCATATAGAATTGATGGAATCAATCCATGATGTCATGCTCATTATGTCTCACCATAATAATTACACACTAGAAGTATAAATAAAATGATACAACTATTGGTATCACACCAAAGACCATGGGGTATACCAATAAACCAAATCCGGATTAACCCACTAAGTAGGGGATCAATGACCACCTAATGTTGGTCACCACGATACCAAGAAACCCACCATGGGAAAATGAATAATATATAAGATCTCTTCATAGGATTTATGGAGGGATTAACAAAATTATATCTATGAGTGATGTTAATATAAATGGATCTCCATACTATGTATAGAAATTGATTCCTTACTAAAACATCAAGGCATGAATCAAGGGAATTAACCCTCATGAACCTATCCAAAGGTTCAGAGGTAATGAGATCTAGGAATCTTTAAAAGAGTACATGGAATGTCCCTTCGACACCAGGTCATACACATGTATAACATCTTTTTCCCATTTCCATGTATTAGTACACAACGTGTTCAAGCTTGAGTACTTCTGACGATGTCCTTGTATGGCTAGACGTGTCTATATAAATCTAGTCATGTCTGTGTCCATGATTGTGTACCTCAATATGTTCATGAAAATCCGCTTCGTTGGTGTCATAGAGTGGTGGAAAAGTTTCACATGGCTTCAGATACTTTTACTCTTTATGGAGACCCTAGATCTACAAAGGGTTCCAACATAATTTGTGAACCCTGATGAGACTCTTCATGAATCAGAATATAAATAAAACCACAGATTATCCTAGCGCATAATCATATGAACCTCTAGCCATTGATCCATCAATGAATATTTATAGAGAGTATCGATCGCTTCTGAGTGATCCTATAAATCATCGCTAATTGGAATCTAGCAGCCAAATAACATGAGAAAACTAGCCTTCACATAAACCAGTCTCCACACATCAAAAAACACACAAGGAACTTTGATATGGTGTTGATTCATCATCACCACCATCACAACATGATCTTATTTCTGATATGGATGAAGATATTTTATATCAATTGATTTTCACCATGAAATTGGTGCACAATGGTTGTTTATTTGGTATTTGATAAACCATTGGAAAGATGAATTTGAAAAAATGAATAATGAATGGGGAAGGTAAAGAAAAAAACACAATCATCAGGAATAGACATTGTAAAATGTTCATGTTTTCCTCAATTAATTTTCATTAGAATGATGAATTTAGTGACGTAAGATAATCAAAAAAAAATCCCCAATCCAAAATAATATCTATCTCATTCCCATAATATGAACAATTTGAGAATCAATTTGTAAATTTATAAATTTAATTTTTTCATAGGAATAAATAAATAATGATAAATACACATAAAACAACATCCTACCTCAAGGTGGAAAAATCAATAATGAAGAAAAATATTTATCATTTTCATTTGCGAGATCCTTGAATTATATCAATCACTAGTCAATGATCCATGATCTAGTTTCCACTCACCCATGAATGATACCCTAATAGTATCTCCATCATATCCAAGGTTATGAAGATAATTTGTGAAATTTTCCATAGTGTTATATTATTAAATGTAATTAGGTTATGTAAAATTTAATTAATTAATGTATTTTAACATAAATAATTTTTAAAACATTCCCTATGATTGCGCCCAACCCAAGCATCTGACACAAGCCTAGGTTATGTCACACCTATGGTAAAATTCATTAACTAAAATTAATATAAGCCTTCTATTTCTAGTCCAAAACTCTATTTAGTAGTGATTACACTTTTCTTAATAAAACTGCATGTGACAAATATTTAATATATTTCAAAATTTAATTTTGGGTACACTGGGTTTCAGAATCTCACACAATATCAGCAAATTTCCTTGAAAATAATCCCTAAAATATCTTAAATAAATATGTATAAAAATCAGATTTTTTTCGAAATAAGATATTTCATAATTTTATATCATTTAATGAAATATTTTTTTTTATAATGTATCCTTATTGGTTAACTATTAATCAATTAAAAAAATATTACTTTTAGTATTTTTGAAACCATTTATTTTATTTTTTTATTAGTTTAATAAATACGGTGTCAGTATTGAAATAATATTTAATGTAAGTGTTTTATAACTAAAATTAAAAAAACATTACTTTTAAAGAAGTTTTTTTCCTTAATATAAAAATTTGTAACTAAACATTATCTTCTATCCATATAAAAAATAATATAGATATGGAAAGTGAGTGACGTTTTTTACTTAAAATTTTCATATAATAATATAACATTTTTAATCAAAGGAATGGGGAATTGAATTAAAAAAATAAAATAAAATAATGAATATTCAAGGTAAAAACACAAATTTATAATGAAATAAATGCATAGTCCAGGTATATATTTAGGGCTTATCATATTATTTTGATCTTAATTAACTGATTTACCCTTACCGAGTTGAAAAATATTTAGTATGGGTTCCTTTCATAATGAAATTATTTAAGGGTTCTAATTATGAAATTTAGACCTCAATATTCGAATATATGGAATTAATTTTTCAATAATTCATTTTGATTTGTGGACAGAAATAATTTAAAATTTAAATGAAAAACACAGTGATTTTTTTAGAAAATTGTGTTTTTTATATAAAAATAAACTAATACAAACATAAGTTAAAATGATGGTTCTTATGAAATAAATTATATTATTTTATATATAAAAGAACCAAAATTTCTTTTTCCATTTTGAATATAACTGAAACTTAAATGCTTGAAGTGGGAATAATTTAAAAAAAATTATTTTTCAATATTCAATGAAAAATAAAATTTTTCATAAAATGATGAAAAATTAAACATAATATAATTTAGAAATGATTATTTAAAAATGAAAACAATTTTATCAAATAAAAATTAAAAATGTACCAGAATCTAATTATAATATTTTCTTATAAAAAAATATAAAACATTTTTGAATAAAGTGTGTTTTTAAGTGTTAAAGAACATTATTAAAAATTGATTTCTTATTTAAAAATAATTAATCAATACATTTTTATTTATTTGGACTATCATATATGTTTTATATAATGAAATTATTACCATTATTACCTACCAGTTCAATACCTACATTACAAAAATCATAAAATTATAATATTTCATTGTTTGTTTATGACCGGGGTTGTGTTTCTTATACATTATCAAACATAAAGTTATTTTAAAATTTTATGAAAAATAAATGGAACTATATGTATCCTCACTATTACAAAACATTGAGTCAAAAATATGATCCCAATACAAAGTATCAATAATTGTATGCAAATTCCTTGATTTAGTCACCATGGAAGACAACCCAAATCGAATTATTATATTAATATTTATTTGGTAACCCCAACACAAAATCTATTAATATTTTAACCCATTTCATTTTAGGAACTAAAAATTGATTGATCATCCCCTTTAGTTATTTTTTTTAACCTAAATCATATGGACATGTAAAATATTTCTTAATAAAATCAATAATATCATTCTTTATTCTATCCAAAAAATAATAAACTAGATGGTCTCTAAATATACTAGTCTTATCTAGATGAATAAAAAATGATATCCATGAATTTTATTCAATAAGTTATTCATTATATAGAAATAAACCAATGTATATAATATCGTTCCAATTCATTTAACTAGATACTTCTGAACACAAAACTGAGGAAGCATAATATCTATAACAAATTACACAATTTAATGCAAACCACTATCTTCCATTATTGAATGTTTAATTATTTATTAAAAAGTTAATTATAACAACATCAAAAAATAGTGTTGATTTATATATATATAATATCTAATGTGATAGTCATTAAATCATTAACTAATGAATCATGTGAAAAATGTATTATTTTTAATAATACATTATATTTTCAAATCAAGGCATCAACTAATTTGTTTAATACACATGGATGGTTGTTAATCATGCAACCATAATAAATCATATGTTCTCATTATCTAATTGTGTATTATTTGCAATTAATTATGATTGAATATATATATTAAATAATAATTATTAGTTTATATTAAAAATATATCTCTATATAGGGTATTATAACTAATTTATATATGAAAAAACACTCCAAATGTTTTTTGGTCATGAATATGGTAATTATTCTCAAGGGGTTTCAATTATTATGATGAATAAATAATTACCAGGTCATTATACATTAAAAATAGAATAATGGACATTCATTGAAGTATTAATATAAATGAAAAATTCATCATTTCATAATAGTAATTAATAAACGCTTTTCTAAACAAAACTTATTTTATTTTATAAAAACATTAATTGCACTGCATTTTTTAAAATAACTAAATTCCCCTCTAAGATAATGTGGTATGTGGGTTGGATAACTAAGAAAAATTTACATTAAATCATTGGTAAAAAACTTATAGTCCAATAAAACATTAGATTTTAGTTAAATTATAAAAAGTTGGGTATTGTTTTAAAAATTTATTATTATAAGGACTACCAATTATTAAATAAATTTATACAATATTCCGAGGAAATTAATTTTTTTATACTAAAAATTCAACAGATGATACCCGTTCCAGATATCGTTATTTAGGGCAATATTTTCACACTTCTGTTGATGAAACAATTTTTCAATATGATGAATCATATAATTATTCTTAATAGTAATATTTTTTTATTACACATTAATATATTTACATCAACAAAGTGCGATAAAAAATTATAAAAAAATAGTATAGGGGCACCACTTGGTGATATTCATAGAAGAATAAAACTATTTTCAACCATCTCTTGTAACTACTTTTTAAATTATAATAGCTCTATATATTGAGTTCTATAAAGGGGTATCAAAATTTTTGTAGAATAATGAACTTATTTAATTTTAAAATAAATATCATGATCCTGAAAAAAAAATTATCAATATATACATGTTTATATTTATTTATAATTTTAACATCACTAATTTTAACGATTTACTTTTATTTAATATCATTATAATCCTAACTTTCACTACCACCATTAAAAAATATATTTACATTTTCATATGCTATTAATGGTATATGGATGAAATTATACACGAATTCAAATTCGTTGCAAAGAATTGAATAATATATTCTTAGTTCTATAATATATCTTAGAATTATAAAATGATGTCTAGTCGATTTATAGAATAACATCAAAATGCACTAAGAATTTAAAAACATGTTCTTTCATAATAACCATTTCACTGATGAAAATATGAATGTTCCTATAAATCATTGGTTCATTAATACTCTCACCATGTGTTTTTAAAAATATTTATCTCCTCGCTTTGATATGTGGTGATTTTATTTTGTAATTAAATTTCATATATATGAATGAATTTATATATCATTAATTTAGCAAGTCATTGGTATAATTTGTATAAAAAATTAGTGTACCAATCACCAATTCAACTGATGTAAATTAATTTTCCAATTTAGTAATAAATTATTACTATATACCCTTCTAAATATATTTTTGATGAGGAATGATAGAGAGCGAATCTTCGTGCGCAACGCTGAACACGCATCCAAAGAACTCAAATATTTTATTCATGGAATGATTGTATTTTTTTCTTGAAAATATCCATATGATAATGGAATCTTTTGATCCATATTGGGAATGATATATTCCACCTAGAGAACCTAACATGTATGGGGAGGATACAATCGCAGAGGCAAACCCTTTTCGTGTTCCTACGGACAGATCTAGATGGAATTCATTCCATGAACATTTTAATTGCATGGACGTGCATAAAGGAACTACGCAGAAGCCCAACCTCTTCAAAAAAACTTGATGATAGAGGATTCCTGGTGGAGGTGGATCTCGACATCCTATAACAACGTGTAAAAATATGAAAATTCTCTATCATGGGATGAATCTACTATCTAAAAGGTGACCATCCTTGACCTTTTATTTAATTAAAACCATGTATTTCACACTATTGGAGTATCTCATATTGGAAAATGATACCAATAGGTTGGGGATATTATTATATACTATTTAAATCAAAATATGATCTCGATAGTTTTGGGAAGACAATAAATGTTAATTTATAGTCTGGTTTCCTTATATTATCATATTGGGAATATGACTTTAACCCACATACGCATAGGAACACCCTGGCACAAATATTGGTTAAATTAAATTGTCTCAATTTGTATTTTTGGGAGCCCAAAATATTTAATAACAGAATCTATTTAATTGGATCTCCACTTAAAATTGGCCAAAGAATGTTAAATGCCGATTTGTGTGTGTGTGTGAGAGTGACAGTGGAAGTTAATTTGGATTAAAATCTACCCAATAGAATTAGATTCAATGCTAATGATTATAAAAATGAAATATAAATTGAGTATGAGAGAAAACCCCCCTTCAGTGAACTTTGTATTATTATTGGGCACTCAATATCTAATTTTTGGGTGGTGATGAAACAAGTTAATCAACTAATTGAAAATGAATATAAGGATGTGAGAAAAAATAAGAAAGAAAGGAACCCATAGTGGAAATTCCTCATACCTATAAAAAGAATAATGAAATATGGGTTTAAAAACACTTAGTTTGACCCACTTAGAGGATAATTAGGGTATATCTTGGGTGGATTTTTCTGAAGAGGAAGACACTATCCCTAAGGAACACCACCTATTAGAAGAAATTAAAAACATGGTAATGGATATTATTAAGATCTAGAATTCATACATATACATTATAGAAGCGGGTAATTGCAAGAAGTCTATGAACCCCTCAGAGAATGTGTCTGGTTCGATTATCAACAAATGCAATGAATCTAGTTTCAAGGTAGTAAATCATGTGCTTCTCACTGGAAAATATGTACATGAGTCCACACCTTCGGTACTGGACACTATCCAGATGCAGAAAAATGCTAGATTGAAATCCAATGTTATATTGAGTGTGGAGGATGTAGTGAATCACTCGGAATAGGTGTCATGCTCTACAATCAGCACCTGAATTGAGTTTGGTTGAAAGGATGAAAGCATTGTGATCCTTACTAAAAAATCTATAGATGACTCCAAACCTATGGATCTATGGAATGTCCAGACGATGAAAACCTCCAACTTGAATTCCCATGTATCATCAATAGTATATTTTGTCAGGAAGCAAGAAAATATTTCTATGAATATGCAAGATAAAATATATTTGGAAGGCATTCCAAAAGCCTCACAAAACTTCTTCTGGGAAGCCAATTGGTTAAAACAATTCAAACATGCTCAATATCTCACAATTAGTCAAGCTTACTATAAAGGACTCATGTACATATACTCATATTTATTTCATTCATTCTATAGATGGTTATCAATTTATTGATAACAATGTTTATTTTGAGAACATTGAAAATATTTTTATCACTGAAAATTTTGGCCATACTATTGTTATTAATAAGAAGTCATTGGATTCTCCTATAAATGCCTCTTTTAATGACTCTCGTAATGATAATTCTAAGGCATGTATTTCAAACAACTCCCGTGAAAAATTATAATAGAATAGAATACTAGACCTAACAATGCTCAAAATTTTAGAAGATCCTCGAGGTTAAAGGGATTAGTGATCAAAAAAGGGAGTTCTAACTCTAAAATTATGTGTAAATGAAGATTATTTTTTGGAATTGTTAGGGTATTTCCAACTATGAAACGTTTACTATTTTAAAAATAATTGTTAATACTTATTATACAATGTTGTTTTCTATTGCTGAGACCAAAATTATTATTTTCCTTTAAGTACACTCATCTTTTCCAACATGTTTCTTCTATTATAGGGGAAACCAAAAACTCCTCCTATGTTGAATAACTCTATATTTTTTTGCACTTATCTTTACATAATGTTAATATGTTTATCGTTTACGATTGAGTCTGTACATGTGACTTTACTATTGATGGCACCATGTCATTCTTTTATTTTGTTTATGCAAAGAATAGATACCAAGATATGAGGCCTCTTTGTAATGAACTCACCTATTTAGGTACTAATATTAACACTCCTTGGATTGTAATTGGAGACTTTAATGCTATTCTTAACTCTATTGAGAAAATTGGGCTGTATCACGGTACTATTCCTATGAGATAATTTAAAACCTCTATTGAAGAAAAAATACTTATAGAAATTATTCTTACTTGTGAGAAATTCAATTCATATAGAAGTCATTATAATAGGTTGGTCACCTTAATGTTTTATATAGGCTTCATGAATGTGATGACTTCAGTCAAATGGGAAACTATCTATAGAACCACCCTTCACAAGATACACTCTAACCACCATCCCATTTTATTCAATGCCTCTATAAAAATTATTAAACCCTCCCCACCTTTCAGGTTTAACAATGGATGGTTTTCTGATGTTGATTGTACTACTACTATATAAAATTTATGGTCTTCTATGTCTCACTAGAATGATTCCATTTCTTTTAATATCAAGTAAAAACACCTCAAACAGACTCTCAAAGGTTGGTGAATTTTAAAAAACTAACAAATTTAAAATTACAACCATCTTCTTGAGGATGAGATCAATTAAATTCAAAACAATAACACTAGTTCTGATTTCAACATTGATATCACTAAATAAATAATCCTTTTAGTTAAACTCAACTCTTTTCTCACCTTTGAGGAGAACATGAGGAGAGAGACCATTTAAATTAAATGGTTATCTGGGGTGATAGAAATACTATGTTCTATAATCTCTTTAACGATTCATGAAAGCTTGAATACTATTAACTTATTTACAAGACAAGGACAATCTTTTAGACAATGAAGATGATATTACTAATCATATTGTCTCTTACTTTGAATCAACCTTTAATGATCTTGACAACAATAAATATAATATCAACTGAGGTCATTATGATGGAGGTTAATGATGAGGATAACACTTTCCTTTTAAATATTCCACTTGAGCATGAAATTATAGACACTGTCTTTTGTTTGAATCCTAATAGTGCTCCCAGTCCTGATTGTTTTAAAAATGGGTTCTTTAAACATTATTTGGATGTAATACAATATGATGTTTTAAATATTGTTAAATATTTATTCTCCAATGTTTTCTTTCCTCACACTCTAAACTCTCAATTTCATTCCTTGATTGCAAAAGTGGAAAATGCTTTAGAGATCCATTTATTTAGGCCCATTGATGTCATTAATACCCTATACAAAATCATCACTAAAATGATTTCTAATAGACTTTCAACCATCAGGGAAAAAATTATCTCTGGGAACAAATTTGGGGTTATCAATGGTAGATCCATACAAGAATACATTTTTATTGCCTCTGAGTGTGTCAAAACTTTATAAAAAGATAATAGAGAAGGTAAAATTTATATTAAACAGGACATTAAAAAAGCCTTTTATACCATGGACTAGAGCATAATCATCATGATTTTTCATGATTTTGGATTTTGTTACTCCTTTATCACTCCAATCAGAAGATTGTTCAAATCATCCACATTTTCCATTCTAGTCAATGGCTGTCCCAAGGGATATTCAATGCACCAAAGGTGCTAGGAGAGGCGACCCCCTCTCCAAAATTCTTTTCTCTATTACGGAACACTATCTTAGTCTCCTGCTCACTCGTCTTGTGGAACATACCAAATATAAGCCCATACATTTTTCTAGGAATTTTTATTCTCCCACTCACCTATTATATATCATTTTTTTCTTACAAGGTGATAAAAGAAATATTCAAATCCTAATAAATTCTCTCTCTCACTATTAAGAGGTTTCGGTCGAACCATTAGTTGGAAAAAATCATGTATCTTCTTTGGAAAAAACATTCCTCCTAGTAGGAAAAGTAACACTATCAGTGAAATATGACTAAAATAAAGTTATTTAAATTTTAAATATCTTAGTGTTACCATTTTATTGGGTAGACCCAATTCTGGTTACTTTTCTACAATGGTCGACCATGTTTTTAATCATTTATCATCATGGAAAGGTAAATCTCTCTCTATGGGAGGCCGGATATTCCTGATCAAATCTATTATTGTTTCTAAGATGTATTACTACATGATAATTTATAAATGGTATATTAGTCTTATCAAAAAAATTAATATCTCAATAAATAAATTTATTTGGATAGGTAGAACTCAAGAAAGAAACATGTGACCATCCCCTAGTCTACTTGATGCAAACCTATTAAAAAGGGTGGTATTAGCATAAAAAACATAAATAATTTAATGGGGACCTTCAATCCAGACTCACTAGGAACAATCTTTATAACAATTATGATTCTATTTACATTCTCAAAAATATATTTCATAGAAAAATTGATGAAGATAATTTGAATTTCCTCAACTCTTCTTTCTGGCCATCCATTAAGAAATATTTTTCCAATATTATGAATAATTACAAATGGATGGTTTCTATGGTTTCCTGTATGAAATTATTTTCGGATAATTAGACTATCACACACATAATTTATATGTTTCCTCTAGATCAAACACTAAAGACTTATTAATTTGGTATCCTACTCATAATGGAATTCTTGAATCAAATAAATTATTATAATTATTTTTCTTATTCTGAATGTGATTTTGGTTTATTAAAATATTTTAAAAATACTTGGATAAATCCATCTAGATTAAATCTTATTTGTTGTATTTCTCACAACAAAGTTCCCATAGACAGGAGCCTTCAATCATTTGGAATTCAACTTTGCTCTGAATGCAGACAATGTAACTAATAGAGGGAATATTTTAATCATCTATTTCTTTTTTGTGCATCTACTTTTTCTGTTTGGAAATTTATTTTTGATGTATTTGAATATAGATGGTTGATTATTGAATCTTTTAATTCTTAACTAAATAGATATTTCAAAATGGAAAGTTCTCAAAAAATTGAGAACCATTTCCTTTCTGTTGTTTCTGAGCTCCATCATGTTATCTGGTATTATAGAAATGATATTATTGTTAACAATTACTCACTCATCCATAATGCAGGTCGGATGTGGATCCTTATTTCTATATGTGATGCTGAATCGATGAAAAAGGGCCATTGCAACAACACTATTGATGAATTTGGAATTCTGTGATGTCTCTGGATTGATGGAAACTTTTTCCAACGTCATCTCACTTTTAATGTGTTTTGGATATCTCCTCTTCCTGGATAGATTAAAGTAAATGTGGATGGTGCCTCCAAAGGAAATCTGGGTCCTGTGGGTTATGGATCCATCTTCAAGAATCACCCTGGTCAAATCCTTGGATGATTTCTTGGTAGCTACAAGATTACCAATTATCTAGAGGCTAAAATGATTAGTATGATACATGTTATTACTTTCACCAAGATATATTGTTGGAACAATATCTAAATTTAATTTGATTCGACTAAAATTTTGAAAGTGACTTGAAATGGTGTGATACATCTTGCATGGCCGAGTACTACCTATTGGATAGATTGCATCCGCTCACTTCTTGACATCAATTACATTATCACTCATGTTTATCATAATGAACATATGGTTGTATATGGAAATTATAATATAGGAGTAAATCAAGATATTACTTGGATCGTAGATCTTACCAGTGATCTTCTCTATCTTCAGGATAAGATTATAACATGATTCCGTCTTTTTGACTTTTGTAATGTATTTTTTTATAATATTTATGGCTCTATTTCTGGTTATAAAAAAACGTGAGAATGATTTCCCAACATCCATTATCGATAACAGATTATATTTCTCATAATACTCTTATTATAATTCTTCATACCATACTAATAATAATGATGATGTTTAATTTTATTTCCTTCAATTATTTTTTGGATGCTTCCCATTAACTTCCTCTCGATCTGCTTCTTCTCCTAATTTTTGTAACTGTATAAAAACCCCATCATGAAATTCTCATCACATGGAAAATTTTCATCAAAAAATATATTCACATTAGTAAAAAAGTACAATTTGAATCACGGTTTCAACCCTAAGTAAAGTCAAACTATTAAAGTTTTATATTATAGAATAAAATTTGGGGCATAACTAGAAAATCTAGTATAATTACATTCATTTGTAAACATCAATTCATCATCCATATGGTTTAACTCGACAAATTTCATTTCCATATAATTTTTTTAACATTAGTAAAATATTTCATAATGAAAATTTCATTAATTATGGTCCACACTATGGAATTCTTCTCTTATTTAGCCTTTGCATTCTTAACCAAAGACAAACATTTCCCAGTTTGAATTTGAATAGTGTAAATATCAATATTGTCCTTATGATATTACAAAAAACCAAAAAAATTGATTTTCCCCCAATTTATTGATAAATCCTTAAAAAATTACAGCATCTGAGGATCTACTAAACATCACTTAATTCTATTTAATGAAATTTTTCACATTCAATATAATCATATATAGTTAATTTAGTTTCTCCTATGCATGGGAATATCTATTAGTGTCCTTGGTTAAAAAAATTAACATTTCCATAGTCTTATATTTTCTAACTCAGACCACATTCAGATTCAAATTTGAAAGGATATTATACCCTACATTCCTTCTTACCTTATCTATAATGGTAACTCTTTTGAAAACCATATTTAATTGATACTGATTAGAAGAATCAACATGGATGTTTAAAAAATCTATCTCATGATAATATAATTATAAATTTGAATATCATAACATTGTATTTTAGTAAGATTCTAGTATCTAATGTTTTCTAGGCCTTGTTCTGATACCAAAAATAATAACATGTAAATTAAATAGTACATCATTATGAGTATAATATCATGTATTTCACTTAATTACATTAAAATGATATTTTATTTTTATTTTCTTTGAAAACCTGTGTAAACATAATTGTATATTATAAAACACATCAACATGGTGTAGATTATTTCTAAATACCTATTTTTTTACACCTAAGAAACATTCAATACACTTATTATTCTTTTAATATGAGTGTACAAGTTGGAATGATTTACATATCTATAGTTCATATGAATAGTTTGCTACTATGAATAATTGTTGATAATTTTATGTGGGAAAAAATAATTCATATAGGGACTTAATAATAAATGAATCATGATAACCCATTGTAAAAATCATAAATTCCAATAAGAATGTTTTATGTTTTTACATAATTATCTTTGGTCTAAAATAATAATTTTACTACTAATGATGAAATACTTTATTACCCAATTTCTTTCTTAAAAACATCTAGTAAGAAAATATATTAAATAAATCAGGATCATGAGAATTTAATAGAAAACATTATAAAAAGTGAATACATTTAATTGAATAAAACCATTCATTATTAAAAGTTAATAAAATATTCGTTAATCATAAAGTATAATGGATTATATTTTAAAATAGAAATATATCTAAAAAATATCATAAAAAATAAAAAAACATATATTCGTAACTAGTTACACTGAATATGAAACAACCCTTCTAGGATCCCATACAAAAAACAAAAATCAAAATATATTCCAAGATTTATCCTCCAAGGATCATATTATAACCCAATGATTTGGAGGGTAATATAAAAAATACCCCTCTAGATAAAAAATTTCATTGAACCTTATCATAGAAAAAAATATTAAATATTATATTTATTTTTTTAATCTCCTATTATTTTTCATTTGACCTCATAAGAAAATTTACATTCAAATTTATCATTAAATAATGATAAATATCATTTTCATTTAAAAATAATTAATTTTTTTTGAAATAATTATTATAGGTTTTGATTTGAAAAAATAAAAAAATTTATAGGACTATTTCTAATGAATAAAGGCTATTATGAAGGGATAAGGAGTTCATTCTTGAAACGTTAAAAAAAAATATTTCATATTTTTAAAAAATTAAAAAATAACCCCTCATAAGAATTCTAACGTGATACAATTTTAAATAATTGAAATGAACATAAAAAACATTTTCAATGAAACAAATAAAATATTTTATTTATAAAATTTAAAAAATCACAAAACATTTAAAATAATATAGATACTATGTAAAATGACTTTGAATAAAACATAAAAATATGATATTTTTTATGATGAGGTATTTGAGAATGATTTTTAATACTTAAAAAATCATCAATTTAGATATTTTTAGTTTATATGATTCCAAATAAAATTAAATTTGATATATTATAATAGAATGCGTGATTATATAAGATCATTAATTCAGTTGAGATTAGTGTCATGGGTTTTTCAATTATATGAATGTTTTTTTTGTATTGATATCATTCTAATTTGTTTCACTGAAGATGACCAGTTCATCAATATATGCTGAATTTTTATGTTATTGTTATAATTTCATTATGTTTTTCAGAATGTGTAAGGCATGAGATAATTGATATTCCACTTGTTTTTTTCAATCTCTTCTAATGTGGTTAATAGAAATTAATATTTTCAATAGATAACATATAGAAAAATATCTTTAGAAGAGGATACTGTCACCTACTGACATGGTGGGACCTTCTATAAAAAGTGTTTGGGACTATAGTGTTGACGTGGAGGATTGTATTAAAATTACACTATTAACTAATGTAAATTTCTGAAAAAAGTGAGAAGAGTTATAATATTTTAGTTTAAAGAATTGAAATGATGAAACATATATATAGTGGAATAATAATTGTATTTTGAATAATTAAAAAATAATAATTTATTTTCGAGCATCATTTTACATTCATGTTTCATTAAAATTTTAATATATATAGTGAATGTGTCCAAAAATGTGTAACTCAGTGTGGAGATTTGTGTCATTTATTTATATTCCTTATTAAAAAACAATGAAATATATTGGGTTCCTTCCAAAACTAGTTTCCTCTTATATGGTTTTGGTATCATTATTCTAATTTTCGAAGTAAGGGGTATGATTCTCAATGAGATATCATAGTAGAATTTTACATAGAAGAATTTCTGTATAACATAATCAAATGTCATAAAGATCATATCACTATAATTAAAAGTAAAATATATAATTAACTTTTCTTAATTATAATAGAGAAATACATAGGAATATTTATAAGTGGAATTAACCATTTATTTGAAAATTGATAATAATAAATTTAGTTATACTTATGAAAAGTCGTTGAGGATGATAAATCAGTGTCGAATACATTTTAAGTTGAATATATAAGTTTCATGGATTTGGATATTTATATGATTAATTTTATAAACCAAAAGAAGAAATAGAAGATGCATGTTTTGATAAAACACCCTAGGAAATTATGGAGTGAATGTAATGAATTAATATACATGTGTAGGGAATTGTTATATTTTCCAAGTGAAATTTAATGTTGACTAAATGATGGATTCACTAGAAGTTATTTCACTTACACAGATAATTTCATGGAAGACAATCATAAATGAATTTTTACAAAAATATTTGTTGGTTTGTGAAGATACTTGGAGAATTAGTGGAATATCATAAGGATAATGGATGGTCATATCGAATGATAATTCACTAGATAATATCAATATATAATGATTAGGGGAAAAATTTCCCCAAAAAATTATATAATAAGGAATAAAATGATTTTTAAATGATAATCTACCATTAAATTAGATTGATCAAAATCATAAAGTAGAAAAACATTATGTTTTATTAAATGAAATTGAAAAGGGAATGAGAAATTAATAACACAGGGGTCCTCATCTTCTATAAAATTATATTAATTTAAAAAAGTGGACAACATGTGACATTGTATATAAAATTTTATTAGATTTAATTAAAAAATAAATCCATATGTGATGTCCATGAAGATTAAGTAAGGAATGGAAACCAAAAGGGTTGTGTGATTCAATAGTTACAACTAGGGTTTGTCTTGTGAAATAATGAATTAACTATCATTATTTAGAAAATAGAGCCTATATAGTTTAAGATTTAACTAGAACTATGTCATGATAAACAAAATATGAATTTCCTTAATGATACTATTGAATAAGAAGAGAAAGAAAAATGATAAATTAAACAAATGAAAAACATAGAGAATAACATAACCTTAATGATGAATTTTGTAATTATATTATTTTAAAATACACATACATTTATGAATAATTGATTGAATTTTTTTTGAATAATCTACGGATGAATGGAAAATATGTTCCAGAAAATTCAAAAAACAAACACATAAAATTCAATTGACGTTATCAAAAGAAGAAAAATTCTAAAGACATTCCTCCACATTGATGATATGTTATATGAAATATGTAAAAGAAATGAATATGAATTTTTTATTTTTTTATAACAACAACCACATATGGGATCATAATAACTAGTTTATAGATGATTTTCATCCTATACATTTGTGTAAGATGAGAAAATGATTGAATGATGTTACTAAAATGTTAAAAGAGAATGAGTTTTATAATTTATAATTAGACATGGGAGATTATCTTCAAAAATTATGTTTTTGAGATTTAGAGGAATCCTATGGGTAATATAGAATAATAGTGCAGCTGTTTTCGAATGAAGAAGAAAATAAAACATATTTTGATAGATTAAATCAAATTAAAAATAATAGAACATGGGATTCCCAAAAAATTAATAATTGTGTATATATATTGTGGGAAATACTGGTTATCAAAAGAATACCTTTTAAAGGAATAAAATATACCTATTTACATGAAATAATTTTTGGAAATTCATGAATATGTAAATATGGAAATATAAAAATAATTTTTATATAATTAGATGAAAATGAGTTAACTTGTTATATGATGGTAGCATTATCCGTAGGGGAAGGGATTGAAAAAATCATGAATGATATTTCCCCCAAAATCTCAGGTATATTATCAATGCATTTTTTAAAACATTAAGGTCAGGGGGATAATTCAGTGGATAGATAATGTAAGAATAAGAAGGTGATTTTAATGAAATCAACATTTCTTCAATAAATAATTAATGCATGAGGTTGGTTGAAGAAAAAAATAAATGTCAGTAATGATGAATTATGTTCATATGAAAAAATATTGATGCTCATGGAAGGAAGTTCCCTAGAAATTATTTATAGAAGTTCTTATTTATAAGAAATCAAAAAATAATTATATTGATGGTAATATTGGTGGAAAATATTAAATATTAAGGATACAAAGATCATGAACTAATATGTTTTTTAGGAAAACACTGATGAGAGTTTATATCATATTATTTTGTGGTATGTCTTAAATCCAAGAATTTTGATGACTTATTTATGGCATTAAAAGCACATTTCCCTATATTTTAGTGATTTATATCAATATATTTATTGGGGATATTTGGGTAATTAAAATGGGTTGGGGTAATGTATTGAGAAATAATGAGATAGTATAGAAATAATAGGTCATTGAGAGGCCTCCTTTTAAAAAGAAAATATAGAGAGGAAGTAGCTAACCAAATAATTTAAGAAAGATTCATTTTTCTGGATGTATAGATAATATTATAATATTATTTTCCATCGAGTTTGAGTTATATGCCTATATTTAGGTGAATTAATAATGAAATTTTATGGCAATATATTTAGTTTACCAAAAGAAGAATAAGTACGACATAAAAATAATCCACTAAATGAAGAATGTATAGCTGAAAATCTATTTAACATTGCAAAAAAATTTTAAACTAATGAGATTTAGGATCTTCAAAAGTAATGTGACCATGTGTGTGGGATTAACACTTTGGGTTATTTATAATAATATCCCAAGAAACATTTAATTAAAAATAATATTGTTATTTGAAAATATATTCCTTGATAATAGTTGACTTGATAATGTGTAGGTTCACACATTGGGGTTGAAAAATATATAAATTAATGTGTTCTATTTACATTATTTTGTATAAATTTCATAAGGTAAAGGTAGTGAGGTAAAATTATTAAAATCTAGACATCCTAAATAGTTATAAATGTTCATTTAACACAATGAAATTGATATTATTATTAAAATTAATTGTGAAATATTTCTCATTCCCAATCCCCCCTTCTCAAGTTGACTACATGATCCTATGGGACTACTAAGTGTCATCAGAGCACATGTTACCTCATTATGATCTAAACTATTTTTCAAAATTTTTATTCTCAGTAATTTTTATTTTGCATAGATTTCTATACGTTAATAAATTTTTTTTAGGATGATATTTATGTCATGCCAAAGTATAAGAAAACATAATTTATTCCTCATGGTAAAAATTATTGGATTCAATTAGAACATATAAAAACTATAAAAATATAGAATCTCATAAAAAATTATTTTCTGCATATATTTGGAAGGGTGATCTATAAACAATTTAATTTATATTGATAAGGGCATTTTTTTTAAATCTGATCGAACAAATCATAGGGAATAAAAAGTAATTTCTTTCTGTGTGGAGTGAAAATCAATTAATTTTTTTTAATAATTTTAATAATTAATTAATAATTACTTTAATTATACCCCTTTTATGTTTTTTGATAAATAAATTAATACATCCGTGGTAATAGTAATACATGTCATAATTGAAAGATAGATCCAATGAGATATAAAATATATTGGATATAATGTTTAAAAAAAATGACTCCCACAAAACAAATGGATGAAAAGGAGAAATTATTTTCAATGGGTAATAAAAGATTCGAATATATGGAAAAATAACAGAAGATTATTGAATGTGGGGTATAATTATTTATGATTTTTTCATAATAAATTTTATACCCACCAAATGTGAATATTGATGTCAAGAAATATCAGTTTGAAATCAAGTAAAGAATAATAAAATTGAATGTCAATAATTTATCAAATAAAATGAAAATGTGTTAATAAAATATTCAAAAGTTGTAGAAAAACGTGGAAGTTAATGTAAATTTTGTGAAAAAATATAAAAAATGTTTTTTAACGTGTCTTGTGATGGATGCGATATTAAGTAACATAGAAACACCTTATGTTGAAAAAAACTCATAAATATGACAAAAGATCCCAATATTATGTTCCAAGGAAATTTTTTATATTAAAAATGAATCATTCTAGTGGAAATTGAATTTGATTCAGTCATATGGTACATCTTATAATATATAAATAAATATTTTTACCCCATATTCGGATGATTTTTTACAAACTAAACCAATAAATTGAACTTTAATTTTTTTTGCTCTAGATAAAGATGGGTGAAGAATTAATTAGATTAACCCATCACTTATATAATTGTGGATGATGGAATTAAATAAATAGGTTACCCAAAAACATATATACAATAAATATATTTTATAATAACCCTATACAAGAAGAAATTATAGTCAACAAAAGAAGATAATATTTGTTTTCTACTATTGTTATTTTGAATGTTCCTGCAGTAGGACATTGATTATTGCCATTATTTTTCAATATAAGAGTATTGGAAAAGACTAAATTAATAGGTAGTCATGTGGATTCTAGTATTATATCATCTATTTTCAACCAATGTTCACATATTAATGAATATTCATTGATATCAAATTGATTTTAATATCATGAAAACTTCATTGAATTTTCATGAAAGAGTGGCCATAATAATTGAGATAATTTTTTTTACCCTCCATGTAAAATTCATCTACATGTAACATATATAAGACATAATAACATTGGAAAATATTAATATACAATGTAGGACTACATTGAGGTTTAACTAAAATGATGTGGTAATGGAGATCACACCCAAGAATAAAGCAAAATAACATGTACTAAAGAAGAAGATATAATTCCACGATTGATGGAATTAACACATTATGGGTATATACATTCATATTGTGAATATGAAATTTAGAATAATAAATAAGGAATGATATAAAAAATAATACATGAATAAAGAAGGTAGTTTGGAATGGTTGAGGAAATATTTGTAGAAGAAGCTGATGTTAAGTGGAATTTACCATTGAAGGGTAACTTACCAATAGAAGAGAATCTGTATAGAAGGAGTAATTTGGTCAGAAACACTTCTGAAATAATATTACCAGATAAGGAGAAGTTGTAAGCTAGAATTTAAAATCCTTTAAAATGAAAAATCTATATAAAAGTTTTTTTATTGAAATGTTATAATTATAAAAATATAAATATATTTTGAACATTTTAATGAAAATATGGCTCAACAACTTAGAGAAATAAAGGATATTGGAAGTAATATAAAAATAATACTTTCACTATAAATGAAATAGATAATAAGAATGATCCAAACCATGTACAAAATGAATCTAAATTGAAGGATTATATTCCATCTAATGGTATTTAGGTTTATAAAGTAGTAGATTATGGTATGATTTGAAATAATCAAAATCTATATAGAGTATTTGAGTTGAAAAAGAATTCAGAGTCCTATAACACAAACAAATGAGGAATGAAACTATAAATTATTCAATAATTTTTCATGGGGAACCAAACTTGAAAATTAAATTATATGTGATGAAATCTTGGGGGTCCTACCTTGAAAAAGAAGATAATGATTACAAATAATTAATGAAATTGAAATTAAGTGGAAAAAATTATACACTAAATGGTTTTGTTGATAAATTCTATAGTTTTGGTAAAGTGGAAATTTATCTACCAAGAGGCTAAATCTCAAAATGAGGAATAAGAAGTTTTGAATTCATAATATCAATAGAAATTAGTTTTTTTTCATGAATTAATTGTGTTTTATTATTCTTCTATCTATCATTGAATATTTATTTTACATTCAATGTCGAATAATTTATTTTTTGATGAAAAACATTATTTAAAAAATTGTTATAAAGATTATATTTTATAGATTAAGGTTTATGATCACTTTTTTTGATTGATGTCGAAAATTAAGATGAATTAAAATTCATTGAATTTACTACTATTCTAATATTTTGTAAAATGTAACATCACAATGTATATTTGAAGTATAACTTTAATATAGGATTTATTTTTCTTTGTCTTCTACATTGATCATGGACCATGTAGACTTATAGTTGGTTATACTATGGATTACTTCATTATGAAATTGTTTTTACAATCTATCATATAATTCTAGTTTTAAATTTATTTCCATAGAAGAATAATGGCTAAGAAAAAAATTATTCAATAATGTATGCCCCACGAAACAATTTATTACTAATAGAGACTTGAAATAAAATGATTATGAGAGGGTAAAATTTGATGAATAATATACCCCACATAGAGGAGTTTTCATTTATTTTCAATAAGGGGGATATAAAAATAATTAACATTAAGTATAATTTGATATTGTTAACAAATCCAAATGAGGATGTTGAAGTGCACATAAGATGATGATAGTTATAGTATAGTATTAGTTCTCACTAGATTATTAAAAATTCAATAAAAATATTCATATAATATGTAGTTTAATATAGATGTTTTATAATTTATCCTACCATATTTAGAATATCGAAAATATCCAACGAAAAAATGTAATAAGGGTATTGATACATGATCTAATATTGGAAGCTAACACTGAAAAAATCTTGTGTCACATAATCAGAATTTTCAAGGATCATGTAATTGATTAAATTAAAATTTACAATACTAATAGTTGAAGGAGTGATACATGGAAGCATTCATATGTAAAATTTTCTATATACTGGGTTATTTATTACACTAAACTTCATTATAATCCTAAAATCTATGATAGTTGATAAAGTACAATCCACTATATTTTATATTATAAATATATGTTTCTACTATGTGGAGATATGAAATATCAATTTTTGAAAATAACCTCATGTCCTAGAAGATAAATGTTATAATAATATTCCCAAAAATATTATTGAGAAAAATTAATTATTTAAAATTTATAAGCAAAGAATTTTAAAAAATTTCCATATATATTGATTGATTTAGAATGAGGAATGTAAAGAGAGTGGTTTTTAAAAGATGAAACAACATGGTTCAATAAATTTAATTCTAAATATGAAATTCATAAGAATTGGTTTAATATTCAAAAAAATATATATGAAAAAAGGAAAACATGAAAGGTTTTTGGAATATAAAGAGGTCTATGAAGAATTCAGATGATGTAAAAATAAAAAATATATATTATGAATGAGAATGATGGATGCTAGTTCATAGTATAACATCAATATCTCATGATATTTTTAAATAATGTATATGTGAATCCAACATCAATATATACACAACTAGTCTACAAGAATTAGTTATTTTGGAAGATCATCCATTCCAATTAATGTAGAATTTAATAACCCGAAACATTACTAAATATTTTCCTAAGTAAATATTATATTAAAAACACTTTTTTCACTAAAAAAATTAATATTTACAATCTTTATGTAGGATGGAAATTTTACAATTATAATATAGACATTAAATTAGCTGGTATAAAAGGATGTAACCAATTTATAGAATTATGAACAAGAAGGATGAAAATAGAATTGGGTAGAGAATGTATTCCATATTAACCTCATTCATCTATGATAGGGAATAAGGTAGTTTCTATTTGGTATTATAAAGACTATTCCAAAGCTAATCTCGATTAAATATGGTATGTTAAAAATAAAATGGGTGAGCAATTAAACTGTGCGGAATTTTCCATTAAATATATGCAAGCATTATCAACTTCCTCGAATGTTACAATAGCATAACTAATACTTAGATTATAGGAATAAATCATGAGAGGATACATAACTAGAAATTAGTTTTATGTAAATAGGTATTTATTAAATTAATAATCTCTTTAACATATGTATTTTACACATTATTCAATTATAATTTTAAATAAAAAAGGAAATGTATTTTTTTTCCGACAAAAGTACTTCCTTTTTTATTTATTAATAAATTTTTAAATAAATAAAGAAATTATTTTTATAAAACCAATATCATTTATCATATTTAAAATATATACATTTTCTTCGAATGATTTATTTTTGTTCATCTAAAAACAATGGTTTTAGAAGAATAGTAAAAACATATGAATTTTTAAATAACTATCTGTTTTACGAAATTATAATAAAAATAAAGTGATTTAAATAGGTTTTAAACCAAACTATATTAAATATACATTTTTATTCAAGAAATATGAAATATGAAAATTCTCTTTTATATTTATAAAACCCATGTTTATCATTTTGGAATCTTAATAATTATTTTAATACAAAAAATAATTTATTTATATCTATCTGAAATTGTTTTTCAGTTACTTATAGAAATTAAATATAAAAATGGATTTAGTATTTTATATTAATATAATAATAATATTTAATTATTTTATAATTATTTTATGCATTATATTTTGATTACTATAATTAATGTTAATTCCAATGATATTGAAAAAAAATTCCAGGGAATTGATTTATTAATATTGTCTAATTCTAATCTCTAAATATATATTAATCAATATTCAAAAATTAATTTTAAAACATAAAACTAAATATAAATATTTTATCATCCATATAATTTGTAATCAATGAAAAATATAAATAAAAATAGTAAATTTTGTAAATGAATTTTTTTATAAAAAAATATTTTTTCAATATATAAAAAGAAGTACTTAGAAAGATAATTATCCCATATTTATAAATTAAATTAGATTCAATAGAGATTAAATTTTTTTCCGAAGTCATAGATTTTGTATGATCATTTATTTTATATGTTGATTAATACATTTGTTATATGGGTATGAAACCTAGTCACCATAGTAGAAATTGTAAATGTAAAATAATAATTTTAATTTAATTAATAAATGTTTATAAAATGGGTTGAAATATTTGGGTGTGGAATTAAAGACCCAAATTTACCCCAAAAATCTATTACACCTCTCTTTTCAAACCATTAAACCATGAATAGTGTCATTTTACTATTGAAAATAACATGTATTCTCAAAAGTGTCATTTTTAAAATTCTAAATTAGGATAACTTCTACCATTACAATGATCCACTTCCCCTCTAAAATATATGTGTACCCCTACCAAATTAAAATATCCTATAATTACTTTTATTTTCCAAAATACCAGGGTCACTTCAAGTTACCCGATGTCATACAATTCAAAGGAGTTCACCAATAAGAAGTACAAGGTCTTGAAATAAGTAGTAAATAATCAAAACCTTTTCTCCATAGTATATATCTTATATACATACATTAAAAATATTAATATAAAAAACTCAATATCATTAAAGTAATGATTTATTATTTTGTTAATGTAATTTTTTTTTTACTTCCTATCCACCTAGAAATATTTTACAAATTGTGTGTTGTGAAGACTATCGCCTCCACAAAGGGATATATTTTAGTTTCTAATACCCCATTTTATTACTAGTTATAATGATTGAATTGAGTAATAAAAATGAAATATATTTTTAAATTATGAATATTAATATTAAAATTATAATCAACTTTTATTTCATCTAATTTGTTAAAATATGAAAATGTTAACCTCATAGTGAGTTCAATACTGCCCTTATAAAGTAACACATCAACCATATTTTTCAATATATTTATACAAACAAAATAAAAATGTGATTAAAAACATTAAAAACATATATATATAATATCACTATTATTTTTAAATTTATTTTATGACAATATAAAAACAATTGTTTCTATACTCAACCATCAAATTGTTGTATGTTCATGCTTAGGTCAGTCTAACCACCTATATGAAAAATATTAGAAAACTATATCAAGGGTATCTATGGGAATATGAATGAAAAAATTATTATAATTTAAAATCATATAATTTTTTTATTGTAATTAATGTTTAGTATAAAAAATATATAATTTATTTTTTTTAAACATTGATCCCTAAAATTACCTAAATAAGATGAAACTGACTCTATTTTCACACAAACATAAGAAAAATATATAAAAAAAATGGAATATGGAAATTAATTATGTTTTTTAAATTTAATATATATGATTAATTATCAAAAAAATGTATATCAAAATATCAATTTGATTTAATAAATATGTTGGGTGCATGAGATGATTTAATTACAACTGCAGTAAGGAAATATTGTATCAAATTTAATTTCCAGAGACATATTATTTTCTATAAAGGATGATGTAGTTGGAATACTATATATATTTAAACTTTAATATTTTGAATAATTATTATCTCATAATGTATTGTATTTAATGATTCATTTGAATTCAAAATCTCCAATGAGTTTTCATTAGAAATTTTCTACTTTTGTAAGTGATTGATAAAGTAACATTATGATATAATGGGTCATAGTATTTATTAGTTGGATATAATTCTCATGAATTCATTTATCTTTCCATTCCACTAAATTATGTGGAATATCATCTAATTCTCATAGGAAACTAATTCTATTTATCATTACACACTTATATTATAATATTTCTGTTAAAATAAAATTTTAATGTTGGTAAGAATTACACCCATTCATAACAAAACATATTTTCATCCATTTCCATATTTCTTGTCATTCCAAATATTTCCTCTCTTTATGAGAGCTCAAATATATATAAGTTCATTTTACCATCTTACTTCTCATCACAACTTTTCAAATTATAAATTTACATTTTAATTTACAATGGTTGATTTTACCAATGTTGCTCCACTTTATTAACTGTTATTATGTAAGATTGATATATATTTATTATCCACTCCTTTTTTCACTATAAAACAAACATTTCATCTTCAAGGCTATTTTATATTTTATTTCATAAACTGTGACATTTTAACAGATCCCAAATAATTTATTTAAATTATTTTTAATATTTAATTCTAAAATGAAACTATTAGATTATCTATTTAGAATTTTATATTTAAAATTTTAAATGAAACATATTTTTTAATTATTTACTTTTAAATGCATTTATAATAGTTTTGAATCTTATTTTCATTTTTTCAATTTCTCACAATTTGTATTTTTTTACAATTATTCTGCATTGTTTTATAAAAATCAATTGAAGTTGGTTCACTTTCATTATTCCATTAAAATTAGATTTCTAATATTGATCTAAAATTATTCATCATCTATTAGTTAATTCTATACCATTGTATAAAAAATAATAACTATTAAATCTATAAAAATGAAATGACCATTCATTTCCTTTGTCATACTTAATCATCCTCAGAGTATAAACATTATTTTTATTTTAAAACATTTAATTGTTAAATACCATATTTTTTTGTAGCTCTTATTGAATTTCAATCAACTATATAACATTGATAAATTTAATAGGGAGATTATTTACATAACTATATTATAATTATCTATATATTGTAAATAATATATGTTTTTATCTTAATTTAATGTTATTTACTTTGAAAGATAAAAAATATCTAATGATACCCATTAATTTCTAATTATTTTTATCATGTTATGGGTTTTTATGGAATTGTAAATTATTTTATAATGTGAATCAATTTTAAGGTGATATGGAGACATTTTTCAGTTTATATTTTCTCTTCAAAGTGATGAATTTTACCCATTTTCATCTAATGATTTCCTTTTGATGTAATAATGATTGAATTTATGTGGTGCACATATCTGTGGATGATAATGGGTAGGATTTTATATCACTAAATAATGCATTGGTGATGTATTTTAATATAATGAGATAATGATGTGCAGAGATTTTTATATTTTCTCCAAACAATTATTGTTGACAGAAATATATTTTTTCATAACATAAATCATGTAGATAAATGTATATTTTCACAATTTTTCATACAATTATTTTTACGACACTATTTTTTTATTTAAAAATATGTTAGGATCTCAGAGATCATTTGTAATGTCTAGAGATTCTACAATCTCATGATTAATTTATTAATTTATTCTATTTCATACACCATTAACCATTTTTATGATCTCTAATTTTTCAGGTATAACATTCTTTGATATCTTGATTATAACCATATGCTCATTCAATTTTTTCTTATGATTATTTATTTTTATCTCCTATTATTATCTTTATTGAGTATCTGAACCAACCATATTAGCAGTTTACTATTTCCCCATGTTTTGATGAAAAGTAAAATATATGATATGGTTAGAAGGGTATTATGTGTGGAGAAATTTTGGGTGATGTGAAGATAATATGTGGATTTCTTAATTATTTATATAGTTGAAAAATTTTAATTTAATGAAAATGAAAGGATTTTTTATATAGTGTTTAATACAAATTATCTAAAACTCTAGACCTATATTGTATTTTAAATTTTACATAATGAAATATTTTCATTATAATATATAATTGAGACAGTCATGCATGTGTAATATCATATTTGGAATCAGAGAAGGCTTTAGATAACATTGAATATTAGGATGATAGTTGAGGATAATTTAGGGAATGTAAAGATACAATTGATCATAATTTTAGAGGTATGGATATCCCTTTTGATTCATTGAGGTAATATTGAATGTTTTATGGAATACAATAATATATCTTTTGTGAAAACAATAGTGATAAATCTAATGGGTATAGATAAGTATTGGATCATATATTTAAATATTGGTATGTGTATATTCTTTCATTCAATTGGAAATAAAATCGTTGTCTAGATATTACATGTGGATATAGGATCTATTATACATTTATCAATGGGTAATATCCCCAAATTGGTCATATTGTGTATTAACAAAAACATCATCTGGTGCATGAAATAATAGAATAACTACACACCTGGATAGACACACCCGACAAATAAAAAATGATTAATAAAATTATATTTATATGAAATTATGATGTATTTATTATTTCAAGGATTTTTTTTATGGAATATTAGGTAACCCTACCTAAATAAAATCATCTATAATCAAAAGTGATTTTGGTTGAACTGAATGAAAATGTGTTAATTTTTAAAAGAAATTTTGATGTTTAATTTGTTATGTAACACCACATCCCAACATGTTTTTTACCTCTATAAAATGTAATATCTATTAAACATTAGGGGAATAAAGTAATTCTCATTCCCTTTTGGATGGTACAAGTACATGTATTTCTACAAGTCACTACTTTGAAAAGAAATTCTTAAATAAAACAAAAACTTTTCATGCATAAAAAAAGTTGAAAATTCTAAGTTACCCATCAGTATGTTAGGAATTAATGCTAGAAAAAAATAATCATAAAATAAAAAAAATTCATAACCTAAAATTATTAACCAAAATAAGAATTAAGATAATTACCCCACCCCCTTTTTCCCTTACTTGTATACAAAAATATGAAAAAATACACCTGCATAAGCATTTTCTTGAACACCATCATATATAGTCACCCTCATTATATATAAAGTGTTAAATGGATAACATTTATGATGTTATATAAATATAATAAAACAAATAAAACAAACGTCATTCCTGGTCATTAATATACAAGTCACTATCAAACTATAACCCCCTAACCTTAAAAGATCTTTTAGTGGAAGTAATATAATCTAAATATAAAATGATTATAGGGATGAGGAAAATAATCTAGAGACATGTCACTTGACCCCACACCTTGTTTACAATTTAAATAAAGGATTAATTTTTTACTACTCAAAACTAAATTAATCAAAAATTTATTTATTACGCAGGAATATCAAATCTAATATAACTTACCCAATAATTTTATTAAACTCACTTAATAATTACCTTTAAATGAAAATAATTGGTTGGAAAAAGTTTAACAAGAAACACCCCATTTTGAAGGTGAAACGTTTTAAAAATAGATTTAAATATATTTTAATGTCATCATTGCTATCCACTTTATAAAAGAAGATTAATTAAAAATCGTTAAATGATTAGGAAGTATGTAACATGACACACTAAACTAAAAATATATTGAAAAGGGAAGATAGTAACATAATAATAATGATGTAAATATGTTTATATAAATTACATTCCAAAAACATACAATATAGGAAGACACCCTAGGGTCACTAAGGTCTAGAGGAAACCTATAACTAACATCACTAATCATAGATACTCAGAATTTTTCAAATGATCTAACAACACATCACATGCTAGTGGTTGAAATACACTTAATTCACTAGATATAACTAATTGGAAGAGAAACAATTTCAAACTAGTGTTTATAACAAAAAAAAAGATTTCCATGACTACCAAATACACAATAACATCTATTTTATATAAATAAAATTATCATAATAATAGAAGAAAGAAAATAATAATTCTTTGTCACCTTGGATAACCCCTCATGGAATGACCCCATGCTCAAGAAGCTTAACATGAATTATAAAGATATCCTATACCAAGGACCATCTACTACATTAATAATAGAAAAGTTGATGGAATATCCCTTGGTTGGGTTTTAATCAAAATAAATCTCAATATAATGTGCTAACAAGGCCTCTTAATTTATTTTTGTGCTAATTTGAAAATTATTTGAGAAATAAAAATTGAGTAACACTTTCAAAATTCATGTAATTATTAATTTAATTATACTCATATAAATTTCTATAAATATATATTTATAATTTTTGATCTTTTTGTACCAACTAAAAAAAATTGAATTTCTAAACAAACGCACACATAGATACGTATATATGTATATGTTGTATTACCCATGCATATTTTTATAAGAATAAAAACAAGAAAATAAATTTTAAAATACCCATTTTTACTAAAACATTCTTTTAAATATTTATGAAATTCGTAAAATTTCATTAAACTAAATTAAATTCAAATAGAATATTAATTTCAAATAGATTTATAATTTTTTAAAAATGATACACCATATAAGATTCCATAATTCACTCATAAGGGCCAACTGAGAATTCTATCAAAAGATAAGTGCACACATTTAAATAAATCTATATAGATTAAATTTTAAAATCATGAAAATATTTTCATTGAAGGGAATATCAATAGAAAAATGATATTCATTTCAATAAATTATTATACATGATTAAAATTATGATTTTAGATTTAAATGGATGTTTAAGACCACTAGTAGTAAATGATTCTGAAATTTAAACACTACATATGTAGAATCCTACTTGGAACTAAATGAATTAAATAGTCAAGGTTTAAACATGAATAACATCTTTAGTAATACCTGAAAAAAGGATCACAAACCATAGGGAACATAAATTGATAGAATTTATGGACCATTATCCAGTAATGGTTCATCAGTTTGACACTAAACCATTATACCATTATATGATATTTGCGAATGGGGGGGATCCCCATGGTGAAACACATTGAACTAAGGACGAGGGGGAAAAGGTGGGTATTGTTTTATAGGTTTAATAGAGTAAGGGGTAAATATATAAACTCAATATTTTAAAATACTAGGCGATTCACATGGTTTCATCATGGTTTATAAATAACATGTTCAACATATACTCTATTTACTATGAATAAAATATAAATCAACTTGTTGGTTCCCATAGTTTGGAAAATCATGTGATAACCATGTCAATCCTCTCTGCTAAAATAGAAATACTATTAGTATTGTTGTAAAATGGTTTGGCCAACTGTGGTACCAAACCATGAAACCTAAAAAATCATTCAATAAATTAGATTATTCTTAAAATTGATTAACTTATCCTTAAAAATAAATATCTAATTAATTAATTGATTAATTATTTAATATTTTAGGGAAAATGGTGTTCCTCCTCAACAATACAGTTTATAACAATATAAAGGCATTTATGTATTGTGGATGATGAAAAATGAATAAATAAAGGTCATGTATATATGTTATTGAATATTAGAAACTATACCCAATGAAAAATGAATATGTCTGAATCCATATCCTAGGGGACAAGGGCTTGACAATGAAAACAAAGAAAAATAATATAGAAGGTGGAATCTAAACTAAGACTCTTGAAGTTCCCCAAATGATATATGTTTTCTCTATACCATCGTGAGAATAATGATACCATCACCATAAGAGAACACATAAACATTACAAATCAAAAAATCCTAGAAACTTATCTATAATTCCATGTAGATAGTAAAACATCTCCAATAGAAAATAAGGTAAAACTAGACCAAGGAAAAAACTCACATCCAAATAATAAAATTATAAAAAGAATAATAAAGGGGAATGTGGTATAAAATTCCCCTAAGAAAATCCATAAGTATTAATAGGTCCACAATAAACATTTCCAATGATTAATGATGTCTCAAATAAGAAATAATAATAAAAAGTTTAACACATGATGAATACAAATTATAAGGCCCCAGCCTTAAACCTTACTTAATCTTGAGTTATTACAATATTACACATTGAGAATCTTTTCAGGTTTAGAGTTTTAGAGAATTTGATCATGAAACTTTCATTACATTCCACATTTAAACAAAGTGGTTACATAAAAGACAGTATTCATTCTTCCCATCAACGGAAACATATTTAAAATATAACACGGATTCTTTCTTGACACATCCTTGACACTATCATCACATCATGTACCTTTCCCTTGACCTGTGAAAAACATTTCAAAAACTTGGGATGAGCATAAAAAGCTCAGTAAGGGTTATAAAAATATGGAAAGGAAACATGAGTTCATATATACATGAGAATGAAATCATACTTTACCCATAAAACATAGGCACTTTAACATACCTCATCAAACCATGAATAAATCATAGAAAACATAAGACATAAAGGTAACTTGAGTCATTCATAACATTCTTACGTGGGGAGTAACCCTCTTGGTTACGTTTGGAATACCCATCACAGTATATTCCCTAAATCTTTTCGGAGAAACCTTAATGTTTCACTCCTTCGCGTTACCCAATGCATTGGAGAGCTATATCGGGTCACCCGCCCTTAGTTTATCAGGAAACCACCCGTTTTCATAAAAATTCCCAAGAACCATAACATAAATGTATCACATAAAACATGCATAAAGGAAACATAACATTTCCACATTTCAATCACAATATAACATTTTAGTATATTGAAATAATGAATCCAAAAAAGAAACCATTTCCAAAACCATTTAAAACATTTAATAAAGAGATTTTTGAATCAAAGTGTCCCATACCACCTTGATGCTTAAAATTTTAAACCATTAATATCCATATAAATAAATCCTTAAAACCATTTTGAAAACATGGATATTAATAAGAACAAATAATTAAAACATTTAAAACGATATTTCAGTTAAAGGGGTTTTACCAAAATTAGAGACACTTGAATACAATAATTGAGGAATAACATTTATTTAGAACTTTATAATATCATGAGAATAAATGGATTCATGATATAATACTCCAAAGGACAGTATATACACCATATAAGAGTGAATTGGTGCATAACAACAATGAACCCTCAATAGAAATGCCAAATGTGATGAAATCCCTTATAAAGAAGGTACCCTTAAATTAAGGGCAAATCAATCTCAAAAATATGTGTGAAAAATATAATTACACCCAATATAAGTGGATATTAAGTGTAAAAAAATAATAGGTCATTCACACATATTCAATGGATGACATATTCAATGACTACATGTTGAACCCAAAGAAATCGAAATTGGGTTAAAAAGTTCCCTTGACAGCCTAACGACATCACATGAGTTGATGAGAGATAAAAAGTGTATCTCATCACTTATACATAAAAATTACATCAATAAGGATATATGATAACATATCCCAACATAACAATATGTAAATTAAAAGACCCAACAAAAGAAGTCTTTTAAAAAATAGGAGGGTGAAAGGTTCCCTTACCGACTTGGGTATCTTTCAAAACATACACCCCATGAAAGAAGGACAATAGATCATTGATGTAAATACTCATAAACGAAAGTATATTACACAAAGAGTATAATAATGGGAAGTAAATACACCACTCAACAGAATTTGTGGCAAATGTAGCATAGATCTCACGGGAATAAAAGTGTGATGAAAAATCCCTTACGAAAACTCGGCAGCCTAACGACGCCACATAAAACATCCGAATATGAATTGATGAGATCAAATAGGGTATCTCATCACATTACAATAAAATTTAGAGAAAGAGGAATATAAAATAACATCCCCCAACATTACAAAGAGGAGCTTAAAAGAAGTGACATAAAGGAGAGTACTTAAAAAGAAAGAGAGAGGTTAGATCTCTTACGAAATTTCGGCAGCCTAACGGCGCCACTCAAAACTTCCAAAATGGATTGATGGGAGAGAATAGGGTATCTCATCACATGAAAATAAAAATTACAGTAGGATTAATATAAAAGAGCATCCCAATCATAAGAAATATG
Source organism: Viscum album (assembly GCA_963277665.1). Lineage (NCBI taxonomy): Eukaryota > Viridiplantae > Streptophyta > Magnoliopsida > Santalales > Viscaceae > Viscum > Viscum album. The sequence continues at coordinate 64,253,238 of OY728127.1, read as the reverse complement.
ATCTTAAAAGAAATGACATAAAAGAGTGTACATAAAAAGAAAGAGAGTTGTAGGATCCCTTACCTCGGGTCCGACTTAACTCGATCGTTCTTTAATCTCCTGAATAAAAAACATGAGTTAATTTATACTTCCTTAAGAACCTTTTTCAAGTTCATTATTCCTTTTATATCACTTATTACCATGTTATAAACATTATGTAATCATTAAGTTAATAATGATTGTTTTGTCGATATTTGGTTCTTAAGTCGAAAGTGGACTTCTTACAATTACATGTTGTTCGTGTGGCCAAATGTTTATTATATCCAGAATTGTATTCATGATGTAGATATAATATATGTCATATATATCCAGTACATGCATGCATTTATAACATTACATAATCATTTAGAGGTAAGAAATGAAATGCACCGTTCATGGAGACGGTAAGCCGTACGTACGCATGAACGCTACTTTCATTTCTATTTCGTATTTTATAGAATGGAATAATAATGATATAAAGGTATATTATAATTACAGTATAATATAATATATAATATCATTAAATCTATTCTTTATACGTCCCACGTATGGCATTAACGAATCACATCACTTTGAGGGGGCGGTAGTCCGCACTTCCTAAAATGAAGATATCGCGTATACCCATAATGGATTCCATAAAGGTAAGACACAAATGAAAAACACAGAAGCATAAGTAAAACATAAACATATTGTATATCATATATAAAAATAGTAACATCATAATGGCCACCATTGAAGGTGTTAAATGAGTATTGAACAATCATCGTTTTGGGAGGCAGAATTTCGCCATCCACGGAGACCGTATGTTCTTTAACCATTTGATGTAGTTGTGTGAGAGTGTAGCTCGAATAAATCTTATAAAAACATCCTGGTATATTTAAGATTCTGGTGTTGTTACAAAATAATTAAATAAAAAGATATTAGGGGGTTGGAGAAGCAAAATAAAACAAATGAACATGAGAGAAATAATTACCTTTAAAAGTGTAACTCCTTTGGATTTGAGACTAAAGGCTTCCTTTGAAAGGATTCTGCCCAAAGGGAATCCTCTATGATGAGTAGAGGAATGTGGAGAGAGTAAATGGGCAGGGGTTGGCCGAGCCAAAGGCTTGAGGAGTGTGTGAAATGAGGTAGAGGTGGGGGCCTTTTATAAGAGGAGAGGAGGGGCACTTTTGGAAAGTAAGGAAATATTAATTTATTTGAAAATGTTTTTCGGTTTTAAGAGGTCCCACATTAATATAATTCGTGGATAAGGTGATAAGGGTTCGAAATCCACCTATCCAATAAGTTTTGGACATGTGTAGTTCATATATTTTACAATATCTTTCCATTTTATTTAAATCGCCAAATAATGATGTCATCACTGCATCATTATTATGTCATAACTAATTTAATTTATTTAATGTCTAAAAATTATAAAAAAATACTATGATGTAGGAAATCGTTTTATCTTTCCAATGACTATTTATAATCAAAATTTGGACTTGTGTAACCCTACTTAAAAACTGTTTTAGTAAAACAACTCATGTTTGTGTCAATTTAATTTTAACATTAAATAAAAATATATTATTGTCATTTTCCAACTAAAGTGGCTCCATGGGGTCCCCAAGTTGGCCCATGGCTTGTCTTAGTTGGCCATGACTCACCCAATAGGTGTAGGACAAGTGTCATGGTGTTTTCACATTCTTATAATATCATTTTTACCTTAAACTACACTAATTACCACTAATCGCCATTAAAAACTTAATAAGTTACTATTCACCAAAAAATTATTTCTATCCCATTGAACCACATTTTACTTCTTAATGACAACCATTTATGTCGGATTTTTGAAATTCAAAACACAATGATGGCAAAATTCCATTTAAACGGAAAAATCAGTTTTTATAAGTACCACTTAGTGGTTTCACTATTCATAAAAAATTGAAGTTTTTTAGAAAAATCCCAAAAATTCACCCTAAGCTATATTTGATATTCTGAATTCAAAAATGAAGTCCGTTTTACAAAATTCAAAACATATAAGTCACATTAATTAATTTAATAATTAATTCCCGCTGTTATGACAAATAGCGTGTTTTTATGAAACAATAAGTATCAAAAGATTAACACTAGTTTAAGTCCGATTTCAAAGTGAAATTAATTCCAACGACCACTGTAACACCCCAAGATTTCATAGTGTGTTATTTCTTCAAAATAATTTAATAACTTGCACTACACGCAACACCGAGTTCAATTGCACCATGACTTACAAAAAAAAAATCCATTAAAAGAGGTCATGAATAGTATTAACTAAATTTTAAACTTTATATAATCATTATAATTTTAGAATCCATATTATGAGTTTCTTAGTCATAATGCAAGAACAAATTCATTTTCAGTATTGCACTTTTATCAACTTTTGATAGTGAAACCTTTTTAAATACAATATTTTAAACTTTTTGACTAAATGGAGACATCAAAAAATTTAAAATGAAACATCCCAAGCTTCTATGGTACGCTTTCCTTTGAATAAAACAGTAGCGTGTGTTGTACGCAACTTCGAGTTCTAACACACCGTAACCAATCAAACTAGCTGTTATGAATAGTAATACCTACTTTTTGAAGTTATATATATATTTTATATTTTAAAATGGACTTCATTTTTGGATTCGGAATATCAAATTTAGCCTAAGGTGAAATTTTGGTACTTTTCGGATAACTTTCATATTTTGATGAATAGTGAAAATTACTAAATTTTAATTAAAAACAACTTTTTTAATCAAAATAATTAATAGTGATAAATTGTGAATTTGAGTGGTTTTAAAGTATATTTAGAATATATTTTTACCATTTAATATAATTTTGGTCATTGGACATAATTTTACAATTAAATTGAACATAAACAAGTGTCAATCTTTTGATAGTTATTATCTCTTAAAAACACGCTTTTTGTTTTGACAGCGGGAATTAATTTTAAATTAATTTCTGCCACTTCTGTGTTTTGAATTTAGAAAAATGGATTCCATATTTGGAATCAGGATGTTAAAATTGTGTAAATAGGTAACTTTTATTTTTAGACATTTTGAATAATTACTGCGGTAAATATTTTATTTACCATGGTTAAAGGGTAAATCCGGTAAATATGGGTTAAAAAAATAATATTATAATAATACAAAATTACCCTAAAACGTGTCCTAACCTTATTGGTGGACACATACCCGACCATGGGCATCCTTGGGTCAATTTGGGGACCCTTTGGAGCCACTTGTATGTGGTAGGGACACATTATATTAATAAAGTTAAAATAAAAATAAAAATGGCATAAGCTTACATCTTTTAGAAGAACAATTTTTACATAGAGTTATATAAGTTGGATTTTCGATTATAAATATTCATTAGAAAGAGAAAAAGATTTCCTGCATAATGATATTTTATTTATAATTTTTAGACATTAAATAATTTATTTTATTTATGACACAATGATGATGCAGTAATTACTATAATAGTGAAAAATTAAAATAATTGATATTATAAATTCCCAAATAAATATAATATGAAACTTTTAATGAATTAAACTAATTTTCTAGGATAATATGATATATTAGGATTGATTTAATGGACTTTTTTCGAAGTAATCAATCTGTTATGAGTTTCACAAAAATCAACTATTGAATAGTGTCAAAATTGACATAAAAGAGTTCTTAAAACAAATATTATATTATTAATTGATATTAAATTCCTAAAAATCTAAGGTTCGGCCAAGAGACTTATATTATGATAGGTTCCTCATTAATGGACCACTTGGGGGTCGCTTGGATGTATATAGTAAGTTTATTAACCATATTATATAAAAATACAAAGAGACATTGTAAAAGTGAAACTAATTAACTTAGAGTTAATACTTAAAGATAAGGTTAATATAAGTACCCAAACCTTTCTAAATTCTATTGGTTGAGTGGTTTTCGACCTATCCCCACCTTAACCTTTGAATAATCAACTTTGGAGCCTTTAGAAACCGAATATGAATTTATTATAAATTAATATTTCTAGCTTTTCCAAAGGTGCCCCTCACCCCTCTTATAAAAGGGCACTCCTCCTTCTCTTTTCCTCACACCTCTCAAGCCACTTGGCTCGTCCAAACTCTGCCCAAATAAGCTCCCCACATCCCTATCCTCCTCCTTGAAGCTTCCCCTTAGGCAGAAAGCATTTCAAGAAGTCCTTTGGTTCCAACCAAAGTGAGTTACCTAAATTAAAGGTAACAATTTCTCTTAAAGTATTTTCATTTATTTTGCTTCTCCAACCCCCAAAATCTTTTTATTTCCTTTCTTTTGTAACAACACCAGTATCCTAAATATACTAGGATGTTGTTATAAGAAGGATTCAAACTACACATACACACAACTCCATCTAATGGATGATGAACATAATGTTTCTGTGGATGGCAAACTAACGCCTCACGAAACGATGATTGTTCAAATACATCTTACCGCCTCTCATGGTGGCCATTATGATGGCACTATAATTAAATATGATATTAATGATATATATTTTATATATAAGCTTCTGTAATTCCATTTTATTTCATACCATTATTCGTTTCATGTTGTATATACATACGATAATTTCATTTGAGGAAGTGCGGACTACCGCCCCCTTAAAATGATATGACTCGTTCATACCACACATGGAACGTATAAAGGATGGTGTTAATGAACTTAAGTAACATATATAAAATATTATATTATACTGGAATAGTAATATACCTATGTATCATTTGGATTCGATTCTTTTAAAATAAAAATTAAAAGGAAGTAGCGTTTGTGCGTACGTACGGACTACCGTCTCCACGAACGCGATGAGATTCATTCTCCATCGTATCCATTCAAGTATAATTATCATTTGATGATTTAAAAATGATGTTTAAGGACTGGATATCATTCTGGATATGAATAAGATACAACAACCATGGCTTATGTAACAAAACATATAAAAGAAAATAAGTAAGTTAACTCCCGAAACGACGATAATTCTAAGATATTATTAACAAATCAATGTTAAAAGATCATATATGATATCATATTAATATATATGATTCTTGTATAATTTAATAACAACTATTTCACCATTATACAGGAGGTTAACCTACCCCAACCAAGGAAAAGTACAAGGTAAGGGTTATTTCACAATCTCTTCATTATCCGAGGTTGCTTATACGTAATAATCTACTGGGATATCTTTATCATCCACATCCATGTTTCTTAAAAATGTATTTCAATTTTTTTTACTATTTACAAGAATATGGGTTAAAGTCATTTATACCCTTGTTTGACTTTTTATAAGAGGTTTATAAAGGAATCTTTCTGTCGTTTTCAAAACAAGGTCCTTTTTAACCTTTTCGACAGAATTGAGGTAAGAATGTTTTTTTTAACTTATACGGCGGGTGCGGCTATTTTCCGCGGTTATAAAATCATCGAAGCTTCCTTTACAATATTATAAGAATATTTTCAAAGAAAATGTTTTATTTTATATATATATGACTTTTAAATGATTTCAAAAAAGAGATATTTCTCTCACATATATGAAAATCCAGTGCAAATGTATACGTATTTAACGCAAGCTTAAAAATGTTTTTAGAAAATCTGACTCTCGAGTATGGTAGACAGGAAGGGATTGGGCGTGGACCCATCATGGCCTGTAATTAGTCGAGCAGTCTTAGAATTAGTTATTTTGTTTTCAAAAGTTTGCATAATGTTTTCAGAAAAACACTGGAGTATATTTGAGCAATTTTAAACGTAAGTATCTTCTAAAAAATTGCATCGGTAGGTCTCATGAGACAAACTAGTGTCTTGGCACAAGGCCTTGACAAAATATTATTTGTAGTCTTGGCACGAGGCCTTGGCTATGTGGTTATGATAGTCTGGCATTATGCATTCCAACATTATGAAAGTGGTTATTGATTTTTGCATGTGATTATTCGATTAGTAGAATATACATGTGAATAAGTAAATGGAATTATTTAATTTTATTTATGCCATACCATGTTTAAAGTTCATATTTAAAAGGCTTTTGTTTTAGTTATACATTGCCTTAAATGTTTATTCTTATTTATGAAAGTTTCCGCTATATTGTTATCCTTACTGGGCATTTGAGCTCACCCCTTTTCTATGTTTTATTTTTCCCAGGAAGTGAAGATGTAAGTTATGAATGACCTGTAGGGATATTATGAGGGGATTATAATGTGGATTGTGGAAGCATTATGTTGTTGTAGTAGTTTTTCACATTGAAATGTAATGTAAAACTTTATGATTATATCTAGTGTTTCCAAGGCTACTAAACCAATCGATCTTTCGGGATTTGATCTTTCTTGTGATCATGCCAATGTTATGTAATAATGCACCGACTCTGGGTAACTGGGGTCGGGGCGTTACAGTTGGTATCAGAGGAAGTTTAGTACAAACCTTGGAAGCTAGATTTAGATAAACTCTGATTATAGCACATAGACCTAAGATGAACTTTGAGGATTAGTATAGAAGAACTTCCTAGAATTTTGGTATTGTAGAGACTTTGTGAGTTTTCTGAGCAATACATCCCTGTCTGGATACGAGCAGGTAGAGGCGGCTCTGGCACAGATGTACCTAGGGGTAAAACCCGAAAACACCGCTTTGAGCTAGACTCGAACGGGAACTGGTGCACGACAACGGGCCTTGCTGCACTCTTGGTTACGACACTCCCGGGGGATATGCTTAGGATAACTCTCATTTTCTTTACAAATCATTTTGAAGGGATTATGAGTATATACTTCCTCAAAGAAAACATTCTTATGATTATGGATTATATCCATAAATAGTTCAATTTATGTTAAGTGTTTTATAAGTATGGGATTATGTATTTTGATTCATAAACTGATCTAGTTTATGCCATTGTTTAGAAATGGTGCCCAGTAGAAGGAATGAGAACTCCAGAAATGCACATGATCCAAAGAGAAGGAAGGATCATATCTTTCATGGTCTTAAGCTAGAATTGATAAGAGAAATAGTCTCCCATGTATTATCATCATATGAAGAAATAATATCATGTGTTGATAAGATAAGTAAAGAGTTTACTGAGTCCTATGGCTTTGAAGGGAAGCAAGAGAAGAAAAGGATGGAAGAGAGAAGATTGGATAAAGGGAAGAGGGAAAAGAAGAATTTTCCCATATGTGGTAACTGTGGGAAGAAACACCATGGAACTTGCCTGAAAGGAATGGGAGTTTGTTATAAGTGTGGAGGAAAAGGGCACAAAGTACGTGACTGCAAGGGTGAGAAAATGGTTTCAAATGTACAATGATTCATTTGCAAGGAGTTTGGACACTACGCGAACCTATGCCCCAGTCATCAGACTATGCCGCAAATGATGCTATTGGATAATAATCAAGTTATGATACTACCACAGATGAAGAGGAATGATTAGAGTTCTTATGTTGATTATGTCAATTGAGTGTTGTGTCAAGAATGTACTTGTTATAATAATTATGGAGTATATAAGGATTGTACTGCAGTACTATTTCATTAAGGACTTGAGATTGTGTGGAACAAAGAAAAGTGACTCAATAGCAGGATAAATTTTTGGAAAATATATGGTTGAGAGAAAGATAAACCATAATATGGTTCTGATACCGAGTTAGTGATTTTAGAATAATACATGATTGATTTGGATAAATTATGTTGGATATTCTTGACTACCTTGAAACTGATTAATGATTTGTATATTCCATCATTTTTTTGGGGTTTAAAACATTTACGGATTGATGGAGTATATCCAGCATTCTATATGGAATAGGGGAGCATGAATGTAATCAATAAGGAATATGGTAATTCAAGATGTTTCAGTTTATTAAAAGAATAAAAGATGAAGGTATTCATATGCTATTACGGGGTAAAAAGGATCTATATTATGTTTACCTTCCTTATAAATGTTGGACTGTGAGTTTGGATAGAAGTATTTTGGATAGTTCTAGTTTGGATTATTTTGGATTACCATAAAAGGACAACCCGGAGGTCGGGCGGCAACCCGTCGCGTCCGGCAAGGCTGCGAGACTTGAACCCGCAACCGAAGGGCGACAAGGGTGTATCACCTACCACTGGACCATGAGATGTCCTGGATTAAATAATGTAGTTTTTATTAAAAGATCATGTAGATGAATTATAAATTCGTTTATTTTAGAACCCTATAGGAATAGTGTAAATAGAATTTTTTTTACATTCTATTATCTTTTAGAGTGAAAGATGAGTTTGTGGTAGAAATTTATTAATGGATAAAACTCTAATTATAAAGTAAGTATATCTCCTTATGATCTTAGCCAATCTCATAAATAAATTCCTCAATATTAAGAGAAGCAACTTTGAACAAAAATGTTGTCCTAGATGGTACCTTAAATCATCACTAATTCATGGCTTTGGGATTGTTGGCCTTTTCATAGCCATGTTCTCTACCACTCTCCATCAGATAATTGATGGTTAGATTTCTCTTCCATATCCATATTTTCCTACATGGAACCCTAGTATGTGTTATTTTCGGTAATCTTCATACTTTCCACTCTTTATTTTAAATAGAGGCCTCATTAATTCATTTTTCGATGTGGGATTTCAACTAAGATATTTTGAAACGTCAAAAATGTGTTATCCTAATACCCTATGTTTTGTTGAACCGATGGTATTTCAAATCATCATATATTGATGAATTTAAGGACCTAAATTATACACTTGTTTGTGATTGATGATCTCAATCACTACCTATAAATATTTACGTTTTTCCTCCAATTATATGTCTCTAATTGCCACCAATGTTCTCCTAATCGAGATCATAATTTGGTGGTGACTCTTTCATTTCTCTTTTCCTCATATTAAGACTAAATTTTAGTAACCTAATTTCTGATGTGGGTTTTCCCACAAAGATATTTTCTATTTTCAACCTTTTATTTTTGAAGAACAATTTCAAATTGCGAGGACGCAATTTATTGAAGGAGGGGAGAATGTAACACCCCAAGATTTCATAGTGTGTTATTTCTTCAAAATAATTTAATAACTTGCACTACACGCAACACCGAGTTCAATTGCACCATGACTTACCAAAAAAAAGCCATTAAAAGAGGTCATGAATAGTATTAACTAAATTTTAAACTTTATATAATCATTATAATTTTAGAATCCATATTATGAGTTTCTTAGTCATAATGCAAGAACAGATTCATTTTCAGTATTGCACTTTTATCAACTTTTGATAGTGAAACCTTTTTAAATACAATATTTTAAACTTTTTGACTAAATGGAGACATAAAAAAATTTAAAATGAAACATCCCAAGCTTCCATGGTACGCTTTCCTTTGAATAAAACAGTAGCGTGTGTTGTACGCAACTTCGAGTTCTAACACACCGTAACCAATCAAACTAGCTGTTATGAATAGTAATACCTACTTTTTGAAGTTATATATATATTTTATATTTTAAAATGGACTTCATTTATGGATTTGGTATATCAAATTTATCCTAAGGTGAAATTTTGGTACTTTTCGGATAACTTTCATATTTTGATGAATAGTGAAAATTACTAAATTTTAATTAAAAACAACTTTTTTAATCAAAATAATTAATAGTGATAAATTGTGAATTTGAGTGGTTTTAAAGTATATTTAGAATATATTTTTACCATTTAATATAATTTTGGTCATTGGACATAATTTTACAATTAAATTGAACATAAACAAGTGTCAATCTTTTGATAGTTATTATCTCTTAAAAACACGCTTTTTGTTTTGACAGCGGGAATTAATTTTAAATTAATTTCTGCCACTTCTGTGTTTTGAATTTAGAAAAATGGATTCCATATTTGGAATCAGGATGTTAAAATTGTGTAAATAGGTAACTTTTATTTTTAGACATTTTGAATAATTACTGCGGTAAATATTTTATTTACCATGGTTAAAGGGTAAATCCGGTAAATATGGGTTAAAAAAATAATATTATAATAATACAAAATTACCCTAAAACGTGTCCTAACCTTATTGGTGGACACATACCCGACCATGTTCATCCTTGGGTCAATTTGGGGACCCTTTGGAGCCACTTGTATGTGGTAGGGACACATTATATTAATAAAGTTAAAATAAAAATAAAAATGGCATAAGCTTACATCTTTTAGAAGAACAATTTTTACATAGAGTTATATAAGTTGGATTTTCGATTATAAATATTCATTAGAAAGATAAAACGATTTCCTGCATAATGATATTTTATTTATAATTTTTAGACATTAAATAATTTATTTTATTTATGACACAATGATGATGCAGTAATTACTATAATAGTGAAAAATTAAAATAATTGATATTATAAATGCCCAAATAAATATAATATGAAACTTTTAATGAATTAAACTAATTTTCTAGGATAATATGATATATTAGGATTGATGTAATTGACTTTTTTCGAAGTAATCAATCTGTTATGAGTTTCACAAAAATCAACTATTGAATACTGTCAAAATTGACATAAAAGAGTTCTTAAAACAAATATTATATTATTAATTAATATTAAATTCCTAAAAATCTAAGGTTCGGCCAAGAGACTTATATTATGATAAGTTCCTCATTAATGGACCACTTGGGGGTCGCTTGGATGTATATAGTAAGTTTATTAACCATATTATATAAAAATACAAAGAGACATTGTAAAAGTGAAACTAATTAACTTAGAGTTAATACTTAAAGATAAGGTTAATATAAGTACCCAAACCTGTCTAAATTCTATTGGTTGAGTGGTTTTCGACCTATCCCCACCTTAACCTTTGAATAATCAACTTTGGAGCCTTTAGAAACCGAATATGAATTTATTATAAATTAATATTTCTAGCTTTTCCAAAGGTGCCCCTCACCCCTCTTATAAAAGGGCACTCCTCCTTCTCTTTTCCTCACACCTCTCAAGCCACTTGGCTCGTCCAAACTCTGCCCAAATAAGCTCCCCACATCCCTCTCCTCCTCCTTGAAGCTTCCCCTTAGGCAGAAAGCATTTCAAGAAGTCCTTTGGTTCCAACCAAAGTGAGTTACCTAAATTAAAGGTAACAATTTCTCTTAAAGTATTTTCATTTATTTTGCTTCTCCAACCCCCAAAATCTTTTTATTTCCCTTCTTTTGTAACAACACCAGTATCCTCAATATACTAGGATGTTGTTATAAGAAGTATTCAAACTACACATACACACAACTCCATCTAATGGATGATGAACATAATGTTTCTGTGGATGGCAAACTAACACCTCACGAAACGATGATTGTTCAAATACATATTACCGCCTCTCATGGTGGCCATTATGATGGCACTGTAATTAAATATGATATTAATGATATATATTTTATATATAAGATTCTGTAATTCCATTTTATTTCATACCATTATTCGTTTCATGTTGTATATACATACGATAATTTCATTTGAGGAAGTGCGGACTACCGCCCCCTTAAAATGATATGACTCGTTCATACCACACATGGAACGTATAAAGGATGGTGTTAATGAACTTAAGTAACATATATAAAATATTATATTATACTGGAATAGTAATATACCTATGTATCATTTGGATTCGATTCTTTTAAAATAAAAATTAAAAGGAAGTAGCGTTCGTGCGTACGTACGGACTACCGTCTCCACGAACGCGATGAGATTCATTCTCCATCGTATCCATTAAAGTATAATTATCATTTGATGATTTAAAAATGATGTTTAAGGACTGGATATAATTCTGGATATGAATAAGATACAACAACCATGGCTTATGTAACAAAACATATAAAAGAAAATAAGTAAGTTAACTCCCGAAACGACGATAATTCTAAGATATTATTAACAAATCAATGTTAAAAGATCATATATGATATCATATTAATATATATGATTCTTGTATAATTTAATAACAACTATTTCACCATTATACAGGAGGTTAACCTACCCCAACCAAGGAAAAGTACAAGGTAAGGGTTATTTCACAATCTCTTCATTATCCGAGGTTGCTTATACGTAATAATCTACTGGGATATCTTTATCATCCACATCCATGTTTCTTAAAAATGTATTTCAAATTTTTTTTACTATTTACAAGAATATGGGTTAAAGTCATTTATACCCTTGTTTGAATTTTTATAAGAGGTTTATAAAGGAATCTTTCCGTCGTTTTCAAAACAAGGTCCTTTTTAACCTTTTCGACAGAATTGAGGTAAGAATGTTTTTTTTAACTTATACGGCGGGTGCGGCTATTTTCCGCCGTTATAAAATCATCGAAGCTTCCTTTACAATATTATAAGAATATTTTCAAAGAAAATGTTTTATTTTATATATATATGACTTTTAAAGGATTTCAAAAAAGAGATATTTCTCTCACATATATGAAAATCCAGTGCAAATGTATACGTATTTAACGCAAGCTTAAAAATGTTTTTAGAAAATCTGACTCTCGAGTATGGTAGACAGGAAGGGATTGGGCGTGGACCCATCATGGCCTGTAATTAGTCGAGCAGTCTCAGAATTAGTTATTTTGTTTTCAGAAGCTTGCATAATGTTTTCAGAAAAACACTGGAGTATATTTGAGCAATTTTAAACGTAAGTATCTTCTAAAAAATTGCATCGGTAGGTCTCATGAGACAAACTAGTGTCTTGGCACAAGGCCTTGACAAAATCTTATTTGTAGTCTTGGCACGAGGCCTTGGCTATGTGGTTATGATAGTCTGGCATTATGCATTCCAACATTATGAAAGTGGTTATTGATTTTTTCATGTGATTATTCGATTAGTAGAATATCCATGTGAATAAGTAAATGGCATTATTTAATTTTATTTATGCCATACCATGTTTAAAGTTCATATTTAAAAGGCTTTTGTTTTAGTTATACATTGCCTTAAATGTTTATTCTTATTTATGAAAGTTTCCGCTATATTGTTATCCTTACTGGGCATTTGAGCTCACCCCTTTTCTATGTTTTATTTTTCCCAGGAAGTGAAGATGTAAGTTATGAATGACCTGCAGGGATATTATGAGGGGATTATAATGTGGATTGTGGAAACATTATGTTGTTGTAGTAGTTTTTTACTTTGAAATGTAATGTAAAACTTTATGATTATATCTAGTGTTTCCAAGGCTACTAAACCAATCAGTCTTTCGGGATTTGATCTTTCTTGTGATCATGCCAATGTTATGTAATAATGCACCGACTCTGGGTAACTGGGGTCGGGGCGTTACAACCACTATTGGATTTAATGGTAAAAATATTTTCTAATTTCACTTTAAAACCAATTCAAAATATTATCTAATCATATAAATAAATTAGATTAAAAAGAGGTTTTGAATTAAAACACAACATTTTACACTATTCATTAAAAAATGAACTTTATCGGATAAATACCAAAAAATTACACAAAGTAAAATTTGATGTCCCGATTCTTAATAAGAGTTTTATTTGGTCCAAAAGAATGTATAAGAGTGATCAAAACTATATTTAATGACGGTTCTCCATCAAAAGGCGGCAAGTGAACCTTTAGTGAAAACTAGGGCATATACGCCTAAAATTGAATTCTTTCCGTATTTTAAGCCATTAGCTTTTATTTGATAAATGTAAAAACATTTAAAAACATATATAATCATATTTTAGTTATTTCTATCCATTCCCGCCATTACAACGGCTAAATGTTAACTACCATTTAAAATAATATTATTTTATTATTAGAGTGCAACGTAAGATTACCAAGAAACTCGTTGTTGCGTGTTGGGTACGCCATCGAGCAAAGAGTCCCCTTTAAAGTCATATAAATATTTTATTCACAAATATGGATAAATATGAAAATGTCATAAACTTGAGTTAATTTCTACTTCCTTAAGAACTTTTTTCAAGTTCATTATTCCTTTTATATCCCTTATTACCATGTTATAAACAATATGTAATCATTAAGTTAATAATGATTGTTTTGTCGATATTTGGTTCTTAAGTCGAAAGTGGACTTCTTACAATTACATGTTGTTCGTGTGGCCAAATGTTTATTATATCCAGAATTGTATTCATGATGTAGATATAATATATGTCATATATATCTAGTACATTCATGCATTTATAACATTACATAATCATTTAGAGGTAAGAAATGAAATGCACCGTTCATGGAGACGGTAAGCCGTACGTACGCATTAACGCTAATTTCATTTTTATTTCGTATTTTATAGAATGGAATAATAATGATATAAAGGTATATTATAATTCAAGTATAATATCATATATAATATCATTAAATCCATCCTTTATACGGCCCACATATGGCATTAACGAATCACATCACTTTGAGGGGGCGGTAGTCCGCACTTCCTAAAATGAAGATATCGCGTATACCCATAATGGATGCCATAAAGGTAAGACACAAATGAAAAAAACAGAAGCATAATTAAAACATAAAAATATTGTATATCATATATAAAAATAGTGACATCATAATGGCCACCTTTGAAGGTGTTAAATGAGTATTGAACAATCATCGTTTCGGGAGGCAGAATTTCGCCATCCACGGAAACCGTATGTTCTTTAACCATTTGATGTAGTTGTGTGAGAGTTTAGCTCAAATAAATCTTATAAAAACATCCTAGTATATTTAAGATACTGGTTTTGTTACAAAAGAAGTAAATAAAAAGATATTAGGGGGTTGGAGAAGCAAAATAAAACAAATGAACATGAGAGAAAGAATTACCTTTAAAAGTGTATCTCCTTTTGATTTGAGCCTAAAGGCTTCCTTTGAAAGGATTATGCCCAAAGGGAATCCTCTAGTATGAGTAGAGTAATGTGGAGAGAGTAAATGGGCAGGGGGTGGCCGAGCCAAAGGCTTGAGGAGTGTGTAAAATGATGTAGAGGTGGGGGCCTTTTATAAGAGGAGAGGAGGGGAACTTTTGGAAAGTAAGGAAATATTACTTTATTTGAAAATGTGTTTCGGTTTTAAAAGGTCCCACATTGATATAATTCGTGGATAAGGTGATAAGGGTTCGAAATACACCCATCCAATAAGTTTTTTACATGTGTAGTTCATAGATTTTACATTATCTTTCCATTTTATTTAAATCGTCAAATAATGATGTCATCACTGCATCATTATTATGTCATAAATAATTTAATTTATTTAATTTCTAAAAATTATAAAAAACTACTATGATGTAGGAAATCTTTTTATCTTTACAATGACTATTTATAATCAAAATTTGGACTTGTGTAACCCTAATTAAAAACTGTTTTGGTAAAACAACTCATGTTTGTGTCAATTTAATTTTAACATTAAATAAAAATATATTATTGTCATTTTCCAACTAAAGTGGCTCCATGGGGTCCCCAAGTTGGCCCATGGCTTGTCTTGGTCGGCCATGACTCAAAAAATAGGTGTAGGACAAGTGTCATGGTGTTTTCACATTCTTATAATATCATTTTTACCTTAAACTACACTAATTACCATTAATCGCGATTAAAAACATAATAAGTTACTATTCACCAAAAAATTATTTTTATCCCATTGAACCACATTTTAATTTTTAATGACAACCATGTATGTCGGATTTTTTAAATTCAAAACACAAATATGGCAAAATTCCATTTAAACGGAAAACTCAGTTTTTATAAGTACCACTTAGTGGTTTCACTATTCATCAAAAATTGAAGTTTTTTAGAAAAGTCCCAAAAATTCACCCTAAGCTATATTTGATATTCTGAATTCAAAAATGAAGTCCGTTTTACAAAATTCAAAACATATAAGTCACATTAATTATTTTAATAATTAATTCCCGCTGTCATGACAAATAGCGTGTTTTTATGAAACAATAAGTATCAAAAGATTAACACTAGTTTAAGTCCGATTTCAAAGTGAAATTAATTCCAACGACCACTATTGGATTTAGTGGTAAAAATATTTTCTAATTTAACTTTAAAACCAATTCAAAATATTATCTAATCATATAAATAAATTATATTAAAAAGTGGTTTTGAATTAAAACACAACATTTTACACTATTCATTAAAAAAAATGAACTTTATCGGAAAAATACCAAAAAATTACACAAAGTAAAATTTGATGTCCCGATTCTTAATAAGAGTTTTATTTGGTCCAAAAGAATGTATAATAGTGATCAAAACTATATTTAATGACAGTTCACCATCAAAAGGTGACAAGTGAACCTTTAGTGAAAACTAGGGCATATACGCCTAAAATTGAATTCTTTCCGTATTTTAAGCCATTAGCTTTTATTGGATAAATGTAAAAACATTTAAAAACATATATAATAATATTTTAGTTATTTCTATCCATTCCCGCCATTACAACGGCTCCATGTTAACTACCATTTAAAATAACATTATTTTATTATTAGAGTGCAACGTAAGATTCCCAAGAAACTCGTTGTTGCGTGTTGGGTACGCCATCGAGCATAGAGTCCCCTTTAAAGTCATATCAATATTTTATTCACAAATATGGATAAATATGAAAATGTCATATTCTTTATTTACCTGGGGTGTTACACAAACTCATAAAACTTTTAACCTAAAATGATTATAATTTTATGAAACCAAAAATGAAATAACGAAAATGTAATACCCAGAATTCCATTGGACAAAACATGTTAAAAAATATATATGTTCCTTATTCTTAGGTAAATGGAGTAGAACATGGTTCCAGCTATGGAAAAACTAATACTTTTTCAACCTAACGTTCAAAATATAGAGCACACAATCGAGTCATGCCAACCACTCACCTAATAATCCCCTATCAAAATAAGTAAAACAGTCATTGAGGTTTATGAAACATCAAAAAAAGTTAATCATTTAATCAGTAAACACTCCCTAACAAATTATAAAGTGAATTCCTAGAGAAATTATAATTTTAAATTTCATAATAAATCCTATAGCTTCAAACTTTAAAAGACCCAAACCTTTGAATATAGGTATATCTTATTGCTAAAAATATCATACACCCAAAAAATGAAGAAAACATGAAGTCTAACCATCCAATTTTATTGATTATTTTTAAGGGAATAAAATAAATAACATGAAATGAGATTCCACTGATAAATTTTGCCAGATAAAAATGAAGAACACCCAACATCAAACATAAATATAACTTAATTAAAAATATTACAAAACTAAAAACCCATTGAAAAAAGATATTATTCTCTAATTTTTTTCTATAAAATTTTTTCAAATATAAATACTCATTATTAAAAACATACCTAGAAACAATTTTATTAACTTTTAAAATTCCAACACTTTTTTTGAATGATTTTAAAAAATTTTAATTCAGTATAAATCAAATAATATTAAATATAATACCCACTCAAAAAAAGAAAAATCTATTTAAAAATTTTAAATTCATCATTAATATAAATTATAAATAAAATAAATTCATTAATAAATATATCTTAAATAACCCATTTATTTCTCAATTAATTTTAAAAATTCATAAAACTCCAATTTCATTATAAATTGTTTTAGATTTTTTTAATATTTGAAACCAAGTATCAATTAATTTATAACATTTTTTTCAATATTAATTCTATAAAAATACATTAACCAAATGTTAACCTCTCATGAAACTATACACTAGAAAATTAAACAGATTTTAGTCCACAAAAAATAAGGTAAATTTTAAAATACTTTTTTAATTTTATGATTCTATTTAAAAATAATAATCCTATTCCAAAAAATTATTTCAAAATAAAAAAAGTATTATCAAAAAATTATTCGAAACCCATTTAATTAACATCTCACAACATAAAGAAAGCATAAATAGAACTAGTGATAATTTTTGAATTAACTATGTGTCTTGGGTGTATATTTAAACAACACCACCATCACCAATTTTAACATAGTTCCTTATACATGGGATTCAGATGGGTTAAAAATCAACGTTACTTCATAATTTACCACCATATCAACTATTTTTTCATCCCAAATGGTTAATAACTAAAAAAATTTAATATGATTAAAAAATCCTAAACTAAATCAAAATTTTCAGAAAAACTATAAAATAAGATATCAAAATAAAAATAAAATTTCCAAAATCCCATAGAAACACAATTTTTTTCATGTGTAATATTGATCAGGAATAGAAACATGAAATTTATTTAGAGATTTAATGTTATTATCTCAATATACAAAATATTTAAACTAAAAGGGAAACTTTAGTAATCTATGACAACAAAATAACATATGGATGCAATACCATTTTACATGAATCAACAAAATCTTCCACTCAATAAGATAAAAAAACCAACCCTTGTTAGGAACTAAAGTGAATTGTTAATCCCAAAATTAATTCACAAGTTCCTAAAAATCTATTAGTGACTACACAAGAATGATTTCACCCTGAATAAAAAAATTAATCATAATGATGGGTTCACCCGAATCCCCATGGAAATAGCCTAAAACTCAAAAATGATGGATCTTCTAACCTTGGATCCAAGAGAGGATGATGTGCTATTTGTGATTCCTTCATATCAGTCAGTATCTCTTTCAGTAGTTGTTAAGACCATAGTGAGTCACTTATTTTGGAAGCCAAGGCAATGCTTAATGGGATTTAGATTGGTCAATCCAATAATATCAACCTATGTGAAATTGAAACAGACTCCTCATTTATTTGAAAATCCTTAGATTGAAGGCACAACACCACTTAGTCCATAATTTATATTATCACAAGATATTTAAAGTACATTATACGGGAACAATTTTCCCACACATGGCGTGAGGGTAACATTGTGGCAGATTTCCTTACTTCCCAAGGAAAACTTTATGATCCTACTATTTTTTATTCTTTTTGTGGATCCATCACCATGGGTGTGTGGATTTTTTTAGGTAGATTCCATAGGAATTAATTTTTTTACACCCTCTTGATTGTACCACTCTCTCTTTTCAGTTTGTTTTCCATCATTATGATTAATAAAAAATTCACATGTTCATCCATTCATATGAAAAGATAGAAAAATACATTAATATATGCCTTTTCTTCATCCACCAGAAAATATAGATATCTTATACCCATAAAAATTAGTAAAAATCATACATAGATGATGTAATAAAGATATTCTAAAATAAATAAAACAATCTACTAGCATCCTCATTACTTTAAAAGTAACCTGCGAACAATAAGTTCAAAATGCCCAAAGTGAAGTCAAGAGAAGTTCTATAACCTAGAAATAAAACGATTACTATTGTGATAAATAATATCTATAGGCTTCTTATATAACCCACACCCCATTTTTAAGATTTAAATAACTGATATATTTAGTAATTTATTTTAAAATACATTAATAAAATACTTGTATTTTTTACAAAAGCTTATGAAAACCAATATCACATTCATATTCATTTTATCAAACTCAATTCTTAATTATTTTTTAGGGAATTCAATCTATTTAAAAACATATAATGCACTTATATCAATTTTTTAAAAATATATATTGGAAAAATATATTTAAATCACTTTTAAAATATTTCTTACCGTACACTTTAGCAATATTATTTACCAAAAAGATTTAAATTCACCAGGAATATTTGAATAGAATATAGTAAACTAAAAAATTATTGAACATGTTGTTAACTATTATAATTAAACACATGGTAAAATGATTATATAAATGATATTCTAAAATTAGAAACATGGGAAGACATCGTAGGGTCACTAAGGGAAATGAGAATCCTATAACTAACATAACTAATTAAGAAGTCCTTCAATTAGTTAAAGGATGTAGTAACACATCTAATCCCATTTGAAGTAATACATATACATCAATATATATTTTTAGTGGAAGGGGAATCATTATAAACTTTTATTTTCAATCTATTTACCCATTATTTATATTAAAACCAAATGGAGGTGAGAATATCATATATATTCACACATATGACTATAATTGCTAAATGAAAACACATATTTCTTCTTGCCTATGAGAGACACTCCTTGAATTGACCTGTTATCAATAAGAATTAGTGTAAAATAATAATTGCATATACAAGAAACCATTTTATTATTTAATAGTAAACAAGATAAGTTTATTTACTATGGGTTAAATTTCATTATAAAAATTAATTCTATAAATTTCAAAATAAAAATAATAATTTATTATAGTTATCACATTAAACTCGTTTGAGATATCAATATTGAGTACCAATTTTAAAATTATATTATATCCTCTTATAATTAAACAAATATGAATATTTGTGTGTGTGTGTGTTTCTATTATTTCCATAATTCACACTCCCAAGAGAATTGGAAGATGCACAAATATATATAATATACAATGTAAAATTTTATATGTAGAATATATAAAAAATATGTTTTCCAGATACACCCAATAATAAATAATTTAAAAAATATATTTGCAAAACTAATTTAATTTCATGTAATTATAGGAAGTTTTATGAAACAAAAATGTTCTAGTGGATGGATCTTTTTGAAAACCAAAACAACATTCGTAGAACTGAATTAATTCATAAGGTCCACTTAAGATTTCTATCAAACAAACTATTCTCAGAATTAAATAAAATCAATTTCAATAAATTCTCATATCATGAAAATACTAATAATTTAATGGAAAATAAAGTGGAACCTAATTTTAAATTAAAATAATAAATATATATAATTAAAATTACAATTTGATATCAAAATGAATTATTAAATGAACAAGAAGTAATAGTTATCTAATTTTAAATCTTTAAAAACGTAAAAACCTACTTGGAGAATGCAAAATTTTATATATAAGGTCCAAAACATTAATAATGATGTGTGGGAGACCTTAATTGAGGATAAAAGAACCTAGGAGATATGAATTAAATGTAATTAGAGGTTTTCACCGATATAAGTTTTATCCCTATCACATTTGTTTGTTGAAGGATATGAATGACTGAGATGGAGGATGTAAAGGTAATGAGTAAGAGGAAATAAAAAATTAATTGGGAAAAACCATTTAAGTCTTATGGAATAACACCAAACTATAATATGTGAGGAGGATTTTTGTGAGGGGATATACCCTTGTTTATGAATTCCTAATAGTAGGAGAGGGGAAAATGGGGGATCCTAATTTTTGAATAAAATTTATTAGAGGGTAACCATTGAAACTATTTTTTTATATATAGTGTGTTGTTGATGAGTTATTCATGGTTTACCAAACCCATGAAATAATCATGAACCCCTTACTTCACACATAAAATCACTCACATGGTTTTTTTCATTATTGGGAAAATCCATAATAGATTGTAGGAAATTACTCTTTTAAAACACTCTAAATATATGAATGGTTTTCTCGTGGTTTGTCCAAGAATTAATCCAAAAGTGAGACCTATAAAAACTATAAAAAATAAAAAAAATTGACCAAATAAACACTAGAGACTTAAAAATTATTATTAAAATAAATATTTATTTAATTATGTTTTTAAGGGTTGGGGTGTGACATGTAATTATCCTGAAATAATTTTATTTTTATGTCAATTATTATTTGATCAAAATTAACAACTTTTGATATTAGAAATTATAAATCCTAAGGGAAACATGTTAATAATGGATTCAATTTAAAATGTAGATATTTTACCAATAAAAAACCATGGGGGTTATTAGTTTGAGTTTGACCCTTGTGATTATTAAAAACTGGACACCATGCATAGTAATTAATCAAGTGAACATATGTATGTTTCCAAAAAAAACAAATAATAGATGGATGGAGTTTCAAAAAAGTTTTGGTGATGAAGAAGATAAATGAAATTAGATTCAATGTATTTCACCTCAAATATGTATGAAGAAACCCAATACAATGTGTCTTAATGTTGTTTTAATATGATTTATCTACGACAAAGAAGGGTATGTAGAAAAAAATTATGATAAAATGTGTAGAGATCCATGAAAAAATGAAACAAAAATGGATTAATCATAAAGTATCACCCCAAATTAACTCTCTCAAATATTTTGAACTTTGAAATTAGAAATGTTAATCCCCTAGTACAATTGATAGAATGAATATAGGAACCATTAAAATTCAAAACACTGAAATTACATTGAAACCAAAACAATTGAAGTGAGTTTCAAGGATAATGATGATTTATGAGCACTGGCTACACAATGATCTATGATTATTGTATTCATTTTGTCATTAACCTATTAATTTTTACCTACTATGTTTACTATGAATTTCATATTTCTATCCCGATGACCCAATGTTTAATTATTAATAAAACATTGATTTATATGATTATTATACCCAATTTATATAATTATACCCCTAATAGAGGTTGACAAGAATATAATTTATATAAAATCCATGTAACATACAGACCCAAATCACTTAGTCCAAGCTATAACACCATAAGACCTCAGTCACAACTTATCATAGGCCATAGGTCTTTGAAAATTTGTGAGTTTATTAAGTGGAAGCATGGGGAGACTAAACCATAAATAATTGTGTGTAAAATAACATATAATCTAAAAAATAACAATATAAAATCTTAGTACACTAGTACCAATAAAATACAAATAGTATGAATGAATGGGGAAACAGTAGACCCAAAATTCTTATAAATATACAAAAAATGATTACAGTCTCTGCTAAACATGTATAATTTTTTTTAAAATGTAATAGGAGGCTCTAAATAGTTAAGCATCATCCAATTATGGTATCTAAAATGTAGTGATCTATATGTATAAATGATCAAATCAGGGCTCATTCTTACATAAACATGAAATATTTAACGTTTTCTTTGTAACCAAGTTTCATGGTAACTGAGTATATTATATGTACAACTTATTAGGTTACTAATAATGTGGTCAAATACTCAATTTCTAATACATAGTGAACATGCATGTGATAATATTTAAAGCAATTAAACATGTAATATATAACTGTGTGACATAGAATAATATCTCTAAGAACACGTAGACAGTAAACAACCATGTGCTAAGATATAATGTATTGACTAATAATCCATTCAAACTTGACCACACATTCATCGTCTTCATGTTAGGTGGATAGTCAGAATGTATGTTTAGTTAATTAAGGGAAATTCCAAAAAAAAGGATATATCCTTGAAGATTTTGGACAACATTACAAGACATAGACATCTAGGTCAGACTATATAGACCACCAAATATATTCACTATCTCTTAGGTCATGTTACATAGACCATCATGCTACCAATATTCTATAGGATAGGCCACATACACCATTATACCCCCATAATATTCTCATGAGTCTGATGACATGTGATTTTCTTGCCCCTAGGTCTTCCCACAAAATGAAATCATGCCTCCTCGTCTATTTCAATCTCATCATCATGTTACATGAAATGTTTTAACATGATCCGCAAATGGTCCAACCGAGCCATAATGGGTCCTCTTTTATCTTATATAGCATGAAATAATAATAATAATAATAGAACATATACCATACATATCACATGAAAATATTGTCTTTATGAGTATTTTACATATCTAATGTCATAGACCAAAAAACTAATTTATCACACATAGGTATACCATATCACACAATATTTCTCTATACAACACTCATAACTGAACATATGATAACTATCATGCACTTTCAAAATATTATTCCAACATTGGTATCACACATCTAAAAACAATGTAAATATAAATACCTCATGGAATAATTGGCATACATGATATCATAAGGTTACACACACCATACACATGTGATCTTGGTATGAAAACTAGGTATCATAGGATCTAGGTGTCATGTAACGTAAAAACACACTATAATATGTCCATGTATTCTATGGCACTCATATGTCTTAGAGACACAACCATCAGTTGTCATTATCAAGATAGGGCATAAGGATCTACTGGGGAACAAGGAACATCTTCCAATTATATTAGGAAATATTAATTTAATTAATATTGAATCAATACTCATTAATTAATTCAAATATATGATTATAGTTCCTATATTATTATGAAATTTAGGTTTTATTGTACAATGTGGTGAACCTCATAACTAATGAAAATTGATGTTCATATATAACAAAGGGTATAATACATGAGATCACTTACCACAAGGTTTTCTACAAAAATTTCAATTTTTGTCACAGAAATGATATCAAAAACATTCCCACATATCAATTGATTCAATTATCTCACCAAGGATTCAGGTAATTGATTATGTTATTTTAATTCTAAAAAATAAATAAAAACACCACATGTGGTAATAACTTTCTCACTCATTTATAATTTCATAATTACTATTATCAAAGAATGCATGAAATAATTTTTTTTATTTGAATAATAAATATATTTTCACAATTAATAACATTACATCTCAAAAATAGTCCTTGAAATTAATGGAAATTAATCTTTATCATTTTCTAATAATTACAGTTTACTTTTATATAAGGGTTTCCTACCTATTTTCTCCATAATTATAAATAAATATTATCCTTAAATTTAAAAATAAAATTATTAATATGTATTTCTCCCATATAAATAATTTAAATCAAGAATATATAAGTTATAGATTGTTTGGCCACCTCTAGAAACCTACTAGAGAAGTTGGTTTGTTCGAAGAAGGATTCTTAAATCCTCGATGAAGAAGTTTCTAGATACCTAGATTAAGGAGGATATAAAAAATTAATAGAGAAATGGTTTGGATGATTTTTAATAGTTAATATATATATAGGATCATTTTAATAGGGAATATTCAATTTAAATTTCATTTTATTCATTTATTATAATGATCTCAAAAGTAGAGTGTCTAAAAAACCTCCTTAAAATGATTCTGAAAATTTTAGTGATTTATTGAAATGAATCTCATGATTTTTTTTTATTTTAAAATAGGTAAAACCATGTTTCATGTTCTTTATGAAATAATAAAATGGTAAAACATTTTTTTTAAAACATTTTCACTAGAAATGACATTGTCTTTGGGTGACATGGGTTTTCCCTTATGGATAAAAAATCCTTCATGTAAGGGTATGGAGTTTTAACCTTATACTGATCAGGCACTCTTGAATACCCTGATGAAGCTCTTTAATACCCTTAGATATCATTTTATTAATTAATAAAACCCTTTCATATCATATAGTTTACCTTTATTTAACCTTTAAATCAATCCTCTAACCCCGACACAACTTAAGTTTACCATTACGTAGGCTTTGGAAGTTCACTGGCACCCTTGTCCATGTAAGACTTTACAATTACCTGAGTAGGGAATACCCAAAAGAATGGTTCAAATTACCAATACAAGAGATTTAAATTTTTTTGGATACCATTAAATATTTGCTTATTTAGCCTTATGTATAACCTCAGTACCCTTACACAACCAGTATATATGTGACTTACCCTTACAAAGTACACTAAAATGCCTCTATTCTCTTTAAAAGAAGATGATTTAGACTTATGTAGGATTCAAAAACTTTGGGCTTCCTTTACACATCAACCAAAATTTTATATTTTATATTTGTACTATGTATTTAATCTTATGTAGTTTCTATTTCCTACATATGGAAATGAATTAAATTCGAACTTTTAATTTTTTGATAAAAAATACAAATAAATTATAACAAAAAAGGGTAATAAAAATGATAATTGTAAAATTTTTACTTCTAATGAATTCTCCTCAAAAAAATGTATATCCTATGATACTTATCAAAACTTTCGGCAAACCAGATTTAACCAACTTAATGAAATTATGACCCGCCACATTCAGGTTCACATAGAAACACCATTCATAAAATTTCAAGCTTCCATCCTCTAAAATTACTCATCCCCAACAACCAAAACTCCATGAACCCCATAACATGATGCATTAAACCTCATATAAATGTTTGAAAATTATTATCCTTATATAATTCCAGTAAAACATCAATGGAATCTTCCCAGTTGGTTTACTAATCGCTTACACTAGTCTTACAGCTTAAAACTATGCTTCTACAAACCAATGATCGAACTCCCTCATGAATCACACTGATCCTATGTTGAGTATAAAGAAGACATATATGCATTATTAAAAAAAATATTTAAATCAAACATTAGATATTTAACATGGTTGTAGACACCCTCAGGTCTACTACACATCATTCTTTGGAGTCACAGTGATCATCCAATGGTCATTATTAAATAGACAATAACCCTTACACAACATGGTTCATTTCATACAAAACTATTTTTATTCCCTCCACAATAATAGTAAATTTATTATCTCTATACCAACAAATAAATTAGTATAACCAACACTCAAATAGTAAATTGACAATCAAAATTACTAAACTTGTTTATCTGTTCAAAAAATTTCCCAGAAAAACATTATATACTATGTATACCAAAGATTCTCAAAATACATCCCACTGCATCCTTCTACCCATATTAGAGTGCACAACATTATCCAATATCATAGGCATGAATTAGTACTCTTATCATATATGTGTCTTATCTTCTAATAGAAACCGCTACTTCAAACACTGATATCTCTTTCAATGAAAATTATGGGTTGAATGCACAATGTTACATCGATCCAATGTGAATGATTTATTTCACCAAATAGGAAAATACAAATGAATTAAGCATTGTATTGTCAAAAAATTTATGCTTCAGGCATGAATTGAAATTTTATTGACGATTGGGTGACCCTAAACTGAATTCACCAGTTACCTACTATCACATTCCCCTCATAGTTCATCCATTAAACAAGGAATATCTTCAATATTCATCCCACTACCCTACTTAAAAAAATCAACTTACCCGGTGCATAACCACTGAATGCACACTTTAACATTAATTAATTCCAATAAGGCACAACAAAACCACTATTTACTTCTAATAGAGTTATTACCCATGAGTCATTGACTCCAAGCAGGACCCACTTGAGGTTAAAGTTTTATACACACTACAAGGGGTTGGCACCACCAAAATTGATCACTTGAAGTGCTTCTCTTAGAAACTGTAACACCTTATTCCAAGTTTCACCACATACCACCTATCTCATAAGTGTTACATCTAGGTTCTTAGAATCCACCCATGCATACCCTCTTAAGCCAAACAATTTAGTATCATCACTCGAAATCTATATAGAGTTTCATTCTGAATAAATTGGCTATAAAATACAATATCCTTTACTCAATGTGACAAGCACCAAATTCACAAGAACCCAACATTATTTAAAACGTAATATCACTCAGTATTATTATTCTCCATGCTAAAAGACAACCTTCTAGACTATATTCTAGGTTTTTGAAAGTTTACCCACGTGAAGATGTCATTTATGTCATCAAATACTTCCCTTATGACAATATAATTTATAATTCATTCATATGGAATATCCTTAATTAGGTTACCCCAAGCATTATGAGGCACAAGTTTTTGGTTATTAGTGCTATATTACAATGTAAATATGTTCTTTCACACCACCCTTTCATGGTGTCACTAGGGATTAAATTCACAAATCATAATACAATAAAATATTCAAATACATTCCATGATTACCTCATTGTTAGACAAACCACGTCACGAGTCCACAGATACCACGTTTGGTTAAATAAAATGCCACTTGGTTATATATGGATAACAATATATAAACTACAGTTTTCACTCCAAATAAATGGACCCATATGTTGACTACCAGCATAGTGTTCTTTCGAATGAATTAAATGCCCAAAAACTATCCAACAAGGCACACGGCTCCACCGATGCATAGATGGAGACAACATCCTCACCACCAATGTAGTTAACTTATTCTCTATCATCAATAATATTATCTCTCAATTCCACCATATCATAGCCTCAAAAGACCTACTATCATAATTATTCATTTTTTGATTCCATCTGAAATAAAATTACCAATAAATCACATGTCCATCCATAGTATATGTTTTCGACACTAAGAATATAAAACCTCTATCTTCTATAAAATCACACACAAGTAGAATATATTTCCCTCATATGATACATGCCTAATAAGATCTATGTGATGCCAATTGATGAAATGGCCAAGAGTCAAATCCATATGAATAAATGATATGAAAAAATATGTGTGTCCCCAAAAGTGAAATAATATAAATAATTAAAAATGACCCCAAAAAAGATCAATTCAGAGATCTAGTAACCCTAAAATACATAACAAATGGTGTACTTGACCCATGAGATCAATTTTCATTAAATGTCTAATAAATTCCTATATATTCTGTCTATAGACTCCAAAAATAGCAATAATAGAATTCCTAAAATCTGGTTCCATTTAGTAATATCCTGACCCAAATCACTAGGTTTGATCTATAATACCATATGATCATAGGGATGCCTCCCCATATAGTAGAGGCTGCTACCTAGAAGATATGGTCTAAAATGGAAACATTGGGAGATAATAACATCAATCAAAGTTCATAGTAAAAAATAAACAACCAAAAATGTTAAAATATATAATAAGATTACATATATACAAATAAAAAAATAATAAAATAAATTAATATGGAAATAGATGAATCAAAACTCAAAAAAAAGTTACAATTGGCAATCCCCCACTTGGAAGACCATGTATACAAACATAGAATGGTGCAAAAGTACAATGTGAAACTCTATCCTTAATCCTCTTCTGATAAAAGTATCCAAATGAATGTAGTGAATCCTACTATATAAACAACATAGGCCTCATCCCAACCTGTACCTACACAAAATTATGGCTACTCATGAACTGATGTTCCATGGATTCCTGAGTAGGGTTTGAGAAAAACTTAATAAGACACAACCAATGTGGTATTGTACTCAACTAGTAATATGTTGTGTATTCACATGTGATAATATTAAGAGAATGTAAATAGATAATACATATATGGAAAACATTTTATAATATATTCAAGAAGACACTTATAGTAAAAAATCATCTTCCAAGAGGTTATTCACTTAACAATCTGCCACAAACCCTTGCCTATACCAGCTTCCTATCATTGTTAGAGGGATTGATTAAAAGGATACTAGAGAAAGAAATTGAAATTCATAAAAGAGTATCTTAACTTGAATCTTCTCAATTCCCATAAGGTCCCTTGGCCACAAATATAGAACACATAGTCCATCATATATTTTATCTATCTCTCATGTCTTGTGTAATATCATGTCTATTTCGAAATAGATCCCAATTTTTAGTTTTGATTAATCTCTTTAAAAAAATTGATTTTGGTTTGATCTTGGTTCATTGAGTCTTAGTCCAGGGTGGTTTGTTTTTGGATGAATAAATACAATTAAAACCCTACATATTTATTCTCTAATGGAATCCTTGTTTTTTATTTTCATATTTTTTTATTATGATTGACAATTTATGGGAAAAGTTTGTATGTATTTTGGGATTTTTAGGGGCATAAAAGGTTTTTTTAAATATTTCATCCAAATCATGGTAGGACACACTTGATCCCATATGACCATGTTGTATAGGCCTGGGCTGTGACATATCTTAACTAGATTTCTCAAAATAACTTATGGGGTTGTGGCTAAATGGTAGTATATGGAGAATGTGTAATGGTGATGTGGTGTTACACATTATTCATTATAATAGAGAGCTAAAACAAGTGGTTTTCATGATGAAATATAACATGAATCATGGCCTTCTCCATGTTATTTAGAGACTTTTGGTCTTCAGGAGTTATTAAAGGGTGATCATTTTTTAATTTGGGAATATGTTCTGCTAGATATGAGGGAATATTGATACTATTGGAACCATATTGGATCACCATAAATATTTTTATCCACTACCATTAACCATCATCTACTAAATACCCATTTTATAGTCATGGTATTTAACATCCTCGATAGTGATTGTCTTAACACAATAGTGGTTTACATTCCCAAACTGGTCCACACAATATTCCTCCCTTCTCCACCGTGGCCAAAGAACCCAACATCTTGGAGATCATTCTTTAAATTTTTTGTCTATACAATAAACCATGTTCATATTATTCATAGTGGTTCCTATAGTGTAGTAGTGATCACAATATAGAAGTGAGAACCTTTTCATCATGCTGACCAACATTTCACCATGGTGTCTCCCTCTGACGACCTATTCTCTAATATAATACAACTTTCCCAGAGCATGGATTCTATTCTATCACCCCTCAACACCACATCCCCTATATTTCAATTTGGAGACAAAGTTATACAGGGAACGTTCCACCTCTTGAACTAACATCACAGGACACTGTTGAAGACAATAAACCATGAGAGATCTTGGGTTGTGATATTTTCCATTTTGTTGTAATGTTTCAATAGTTTTGATAATATAAATTTTGTTTCTTAACAATTTGAATTTTTGTAAAAGAAAATTGAAAATTGGCATGACATTGTAAATAGGAAATTGTCTTAAGTACGAATCATGGGACTTTAAATGGTGAAATATTAATTCAATGAATTGGTCTTGATAAACTAATTAATTATCGATATGATGGAATGATAATTAATAAAGGGTTTAATTTAAATTTAAAAATTGTATTGTGAAAATTATTATGATAATTGAATTTCAGTACAACAAATTTCTTAAATGTGTAAAATTTGGTATTGAAATTATTAACCAAGATGGAATGTGTTTCCATGATTGATATGATTACTACATGGTAATAATGAAATTATTATATAAATAGATGTCATCTAGTTATAATGAAATAATTATATAAATGGATCATGCATGGTTATGATGAAATTGTTATATAAAGGGATCACATCGGGTCATGTTGAAATGATTAAATAAGGGTCTCGAGCATGGTTAAGATGAATTTATTATTTAAAGGCTTAATTTTTCAGTTATACTAAAATGATTATATAAATGTCTTGTGCTTAGTTAGGATTAAATTATTATATAAATTAATTTAATTTAGTTATGTTGCAATGGATAAATATTAGTTTTTCACCAGTTATACCATAATGATAATTTTTCTCTTCTCGGTTTTTTTCTCTTCCATGTAATGATTGTGAGATATACGTTGGAATGGTCATCGATATGGTTGTATGGTTTCATGAAATTATCATAGATATCCTGAATAATTCCAAATCTATTTTAGATAACCTAGTTTTCATCCCAGATCATGAGTGTCAATGGGTTTATTTTATGTACATAAAATTAATTTAACAATCTAACACTCTCTTACTTCTTTATTTCATGCACCATATAGTCTCATAATTGTTTTCTGTACACATTTTGGGTTATGGCCTAAGGAAATGTAATCACTCCCTATATGATATAGAAATTGGTAACAAGTTAAAATTCATAGATTTCAATATAAATAATGGAAACAGACCTTATTGTTGATTTTGGCTGCTGGATGGGTTTGATATTGGAGACTAGACCAACTTGGGGTTTGAGACTACAATTTTAGTGTCTTGTATAGTCTTTTATATATATATTTTTATTAAATTATTTATTTGATTTAGTTTCATCATGGAAGTAAAATACATGTTTAGTATTATTATTTTTATTATTTTTGTGTCCCCTAATTTTTCTATTATTATATTTTGATCATTTATAGTGTTCTAATATTTTAATCAACCATGTTTATTATTTCATTTATTTTTATTTCCCTAAACTAGTGCGTATAATGTCCAAATTTTTTTTACAACATAATTGATAGTCAAAAGCCTCTAGAATATGGGGAGGTGTGCCTTAGGTCATGTAAACATACATCTTAGTCACATGAGGAATCTCTAGGCTTAGGACTTTAAAAGGAGGTATCATGGAATTTAGGTTTTTTTCAATTTGAATTTCAATTTGGAAAAGGTATAATTGAGACTATTATATGTTAAGGTTTGGTAATGTTCTATTTTATGGGAGTATCTTACCCATGCTTGGGAGAATATATGAGCACTCATGGATGGGCTTGTTGTTCATGCTATTCACCTATTACAGTTGATATAATTTTAACTAGGGTGGATAACTTATTTTACGATGATACTGTTTATTAATATTTTATATATGGGTCAGTATGGGATGATGTGACTAAACATGAATCATTATAGGCACATTAGGATATAATATCACATGAATTAGTAATACTAGAGTTATATTTTATTCATGTGACATATCTACAATTTTAAATGTGGAAACCCTTGTTTTTTTGGTAAAAAGAATTGGATAAACTATTTTATTATGGAAAATAACAAGTTATGCCACATGTAAAGGATCCTTGAGTGAATGGTCATTTTTTCATATGTTGATTTTGATCTTATATTCTAAGGTGTGAGTTAATCCTTTTTGAGGAAATTAATCCTCATCAACATCAAATCGAGCACATGAGAGTGGAAATCGGTATTTTCATGATGTGGATAAGATAGAATATCCCATAGAAATGGAGAATCAGATGGATGTCCGATTAGTGAAAGCATCCTCAAGTTCGTGAGATCCATAAAGAGGGAAGCTTTTCATACGGTACGTTCTTTGTACGATATGAAAAGAGAGATCCAGCTACAATATCCTGCTATGTTAACTTGGGAAGGACGACCCAATAAATCTGAGTTTTAGATTGAGTCTGTCGAGTTCATCTATAATTGTCAATATAAAACTATATATTATAGGTTTTTTTTATTTCATACAATCCATGAGGACAATCCAAGTGTTGGTTGGATATCAGGGAGAATGATAGTGAGTTAGATGTGTTTTCTTAGAAATACTTCGAGGTGGATTTTTTAGCCGCTTATATAAAGATACATGGAGGGATTAAAAGGATATTGTTTTTATGCACATTAAATAGAAGGTAATTTTAGTGATGGACTGTGATGGATGTTTTATCGACCTATGGTTAATTTTTCTTTTTTGGAAAGATGATGAGTTTTCCAGGTTGAGACATTTTCAGGATGTACTTTTCTATGATATAACATCACAGGGGAATGTTTTTCTCTAGAGATATTTTGAATAAGTAATGAAATACGAACTCATTATATATGTAAATATGAGATATTCCTCTAATAGTGGTAAATAAGTTTCAATATTTTGATATGAAAGCTCTTATTATGTTACCAAGAAGTGTTGTTATAACAGTTTTCTCTATAGAAGTAAGGGAATAATAGAAAAGTATATGACTAGTCATTCTAGAACAATGTACCAATGTTGTGATAGTAATATGAGAAGATAATCAAAGAGAATCCTTAGTGTACTTGAAATGTAATGGAGTGATATTCTGGTGGAAGAATGTCCATATTTAAAGGTTATGTTGGAAATTACTGATGAAGAATAGTGTTAGGATATTAGGATTGGAATAAGGTACTTAGAAGGAATCAGTTACACCTTAGAAGATAGTATTTGGAGTTCCACTCGATGTAAATAAAGAGGTAGGGGAAATGCTACCCCAGTGCAGAAGAGGTGGCACTATCTAGCGAAAAAAATGCAGGGGAGTGAGACTGAAGACCAGGGAGAATGTGTGAGTGAGTAACACAGTATGCATTCTTCTCAAGAAAGTATGGATTCAAGACCTTCATCCTTTAGATATATAATTCTTATATCATGTACCCTAGCCAATTTTTTATACAAGATAGTATCATTCATTTTAATCTACTCAATTTGAAACTATTTTTTATTGGGTGTGGAAATATTTTAGGGTGTTATGGAAAACAACACATAGTTGGGAGTGGGGTCTGAGGAAATAAAATGATGTAAGACGTATTCTTAAAAAATTAGAGGCTACCATTTCATTTGAGAGCCATTTTTTATAGATATTGTAGGCTTAAACATTATTCTATATATCAATTTTATAGTTAAAATATAAGATTCTATTGAATGTTATTGTAGGATTTTTACCTTTTATTCTTGAGAAGGGGGAATCTATACTCGCTTGGGTGAGTGGAATCTTCCATATGATCATGTCAAAAAAATTCAGTGCAGAGAGAATTGTTTGATAGCTCAGATAACAATACTTATTTTGGATGATGGTAGAATGTACTCAGATATCATTCCCCGATTAATAAACTATTTTTTGGATGAAATTCCTGAAGAGTTCATTGGTTTACCACTCAATCAAGAGATCGAGTTCACGATTAAGTTAGTAATGAGAGATGATCTAGTTTATATCAGACCTTACATAATGAAACAATCATAGCTTTATAATTTTAATGGTTACAAGGAATTTCTTGAAGTTAAAGGATTCATACATGCATGTAATTCTCCATGGCGTTATCTAGTTCTTTTTTCCAAAAATGATGAGGGGATAGTGTTTTTATGTATAGATTATCATTGAATGAATTAGATTAATATAAAGAACTCGTATCCCCTTCCTTGAATTTATTATATTTTTGATCACTTGGGAGGTTACAATATATTCTATAAGATCAACTTGAGGTTAGGATTCCACTTGTTTAGGGTTATATCATTAGTAATACTTGTGACTTCTTTATATATATATATATGTCATATATGAATAAAAAATTATTCCCTTTAGTAGAAAGAATGAAATGAATATATAAATGGATTTTATGAATTAGATATATCATCTTTTTTGGAATATTTTATTTTTTTTAATGAAATCTTGGTGTACTCCTTTACAGTAGATGATAATGCCCAATTTCATGGCATCATCATGTGTACATTGTGAAAGCATTGGCTTTATGAAAAGTTATTTAAATGTTTTATATGAATGGTAGAGTGTACTTATATTTTTATGTTATCTCAGTTAATATAGTTTTATTAACCAAGATATGGTTTCATCCATGATATCTTGGGATCGACCTAAGAATTTTATTGAAATTGTGATATTTGGATTTATTGTCTATTATCGGTGTTTCATCAAGGACTTATTCTGTTTGGAAGCATCAATATCTTGGAAAATTAATAAAGGGGTGATGTTTTTTTGGTTAGATTGATTGAGGAAGATTTTCAGAAGATAAAGGGTAGAATAGCCTCAGTACTGATCATCACCCTACCTTTGGAGGGTAACAAATATAGGAAGTACTCTAATGTATCCAGAGCACGATTCAGGGATGTTCTGATGTAGAAGTACTAGGTAGTTGTTTATGGATCCATACTATTGAGGCTGCATGAGATGAACTATCCGACTCATTATGTAGAGTTATATATGGTAGTACATTCCACAAGATTCTAGAAGAATTTTTTTTGGTATATAGTTAAGTGGTGTAAATAGAATTTTAGAGACTCAAATATATCATCTCCTAGTGCATCTGAAACCTTCATTAGAGGGTCTTAGTAGAGTTCCTAATGCATTTCGACATAATTTTAGTGTAAGAACTATGAAAAGGAAAAATAATTGCTAATTACTTGATCATAAAGGTAAATACTAGGGTACTGTTGATGTCTCTGAAAAAGTAGTAACTATTAGAACACTTTACAGAGATGCATCTGGAGGTCCATGAGTCCAAGGGACGAGTAGCTCTAAATTTGACGTCATTGGTCAAAATAATTGTTGGATAGATTAAGTTAGATCTGTTATCTAATATGAAGGGATTAGATCTATGGGAAGATTAATCTAGTGGGGAAGAAACCATTG
Source organism: Viscum album (assembly GCA_963277665.1). NCBI lineage: Eukaryota > Viridiplantae > Streptophyta > Magnoliopsida > Santalales > Viscaceae > Viscum > Viscum album. The sequence goes on along the minus strand of OY728127.1, from coordinate 64,217,754 downwards.
ATATGTTCTCATAGTAGTGGTGATGTCCTTTATTTTTTTGGAAGAGTATGGATTCCTATAGACATTTGTGAAGAGTTGATGAGAGATTTTTTTATTTCAAGATGGTTAGTGTATCAATGAATGGAAAATATGTTTTGTGGTATTTTTGAAAATACTGGTGCATAGGGATGAAAAATTATTTAGTATAATTTGAGATGATATATTTCACCTATTACTATGTGAAGGATGATCACCAAGGTCTTGGCGGGTTATTATAGCCTCTTCTAGTTCTGGAAAGGTTGTGGGATGATGTTACAATGGACTTCATGACAGGATTCACCTGGTCACCCCACATAAATGATTTTGTATGGGTAATTTTGGATTGACTAAATATGGTATCCCACTTATTACCTATTAGGTAAACCTTCACCGTTATAGATCCGAGTAGACTCCATGTACTAGAGACAGATCTAGTGCATGGTGTTTCTAAGAGTATCATTTCTAATTGATATTCTTGTTTCATGTCTCAACTCTGGTTTGATCTTTAGAATGATTTTGGATTGCATGTTCTTTTAAGTATAACATATCACCCCCAGACTAATATCTAGTCTAATTGGACAATAAATCTCCCCGAGGATATGTTGTGAGCTTGTATTCTGGAACTCACTAGTTCATAAGAATATCATTTAGCACTCATGGGGTTTTTTTATAATATAAAAACATCCAGGAATTAATTTAAATGGACCCTTTTGAATATTTTGATGGATTTTCATGTTGTTATCCAATTTTGTGGTTATAAGTAGGCGAGTTATCAGTCATTATACCTTATCTACTACATGAGACATATAAGTAAGCTTAGTTTTTCAGGAAGTGGGTAGTGACTGAATTGAGTAGAAATAAATTGTATAATGAATAGTATAGATAATCTATTGAATATTAGGTTCTTCAATGTGTTTTCCCTTGGGTTAAACCTTTGTTGAAGAAACTCCATATTAGTAAATAAGGTAAACATGCACTTATATTTCTTATGTAATTTGAGATAGTGTAATTGGATGGACTAGGGATGTATTGTTTAGTACTTCCAAAATTCTACGGTGTAATGGATGATGTGTTTCACATGTCATAGATTTAGATATATCACCCTGAACCCTCTCATGTGATAGAAATTAATAATGTCGAGTAGGATATTGATGCATCCTTTGAGGAGCATATAATTTGGATTTTGGTTTGTATTGAGGAGAATATCTAGGGTTTACCTTACTTATATTGTGAGTGTAGAAAAAGCATGGCCATTTGAAAGAGGAGTCATGGGATAGGGTATCTGAAATTCATACATAATGGCAAGAATTGGGTGTAGAAAAACTATTATGATTAAGGGTGAAACTCAAAGATGACCTTTTATATGGTGGGGAGGTTATAGAATCCTATATTTTTATTTTTAATTATCTCTTTTTTATTTTTTGATTGGTATCTTTAAAATTATTTTTTTCTGTTTGAATAGTGGTCATTGATCCTTAGTCCAATATGCTTTGATTTGGGTGGAAACAAGAAATGTAAAATCTTGAATCTTTTTTCCCAAATGGAAAAAAAATTATTTAAAAATCTTTTTTCTTAATCGTGGTCATGCTAGTTAAAAGTTCAAGGGGTTTTGGGATTTTTTGGTGAATTAAAAGGTGTTTTTGAAAGCATACAATAAAAAAATTAGAAACACCATAGACTAAATGACCACACAATAATGGCCTAGAACATGTCATATAATAACTAGATATTATGTAATAAGTTATTGGGTTGAGGATGTGAGACTATATATAGTGGTTGTGTTTTGGTCATGTGGGGATGCACGACAACCATTTTTGTGGGGTTTCTGCACAAAAATTCTAATAATTGAGGATGATTTGATGTTTTGTAATATACCTAGCCATAAGGCCTTCCCCAAATTAGTTAATGAAGTAGGGTCTATTGGATTATTTTCCATCCATTCCTTTTTTTTCAAATTCATTTATGGAGTTATGGGGGTATTTTTACAAGGATTGTAACTTGTAATATAACTATAAATATCATTAATACCTAACAATTCACCATCATCCATGAAATCTAGAATCTAAAACTATGGTCCTCCCCATTTCTTGTAGTACAAGTCATTATGTTGTAGTCTTACTTGTCCCAAAAATGTTCCACACCATATCCATCCTTTATACAACATGGTAGAATAAACCTACATTGTGTTGATCATTCATAGTCTTTAGAGGTATCACAAAACATGGTGATTATACTCTTCATTGTGGTTTCTATGCCATAGAAGTGCTTACAATTCTATGGTAAGTACCTTTGCCCGGTGGTGACCAGAACTGCACCATGATGGCCTCCATCCAATGACCTATTTCATGCCCATATACTGATTTCCTATCCCATGATGTCCATTTTTGACACCTCCATACAACATACCTTTTCTTGAATCATGTAGTCCCAGTTATTCAATGAAAATTCATCTCCCTGAACTCTCTTTGCGGACCTCTTTGGATAATGAGGATCCTTGAGTACCCTTAGTGTTCAACCATTTTCCAATAGGTGAAAAATGTTGGATGTATTGATGTTTTCTTCATATTAACCTCATTTTAGGTGGGTGGTATTAAAAAACTCCACCTTTTAATTTCATTTTTCTATAGTATATACAATATATGAGATCATAGAGACACATTGTGCATGAAACCTAAACAATTGAATAAAACACTACTTGATAATCAGGTTTCAAAGTCCTCCCATGGACCACGTTGGGTCCATTGGCATTGAGACAAAAAATGTCACCATTTAGGGGTGGGGATACCTTTTAAATCATAATGTTTTAGTAGTTCTGGTAATGTAAATATTTATGCCTTTACAATGTGAGTTTTTCAACAAGAAAATTGGGAATTGGCATGACATGGTTACTGAGAAATTGTCATGAATATGTCTCATGGTTCTTGAAATGATAAATTATAAATTAAATGGGTTGTGGTTTATAAATAATTTCATTAAGAATAAGAGTTCATGGAAATGAGTAGTGGGTTTAATTTATATTTAAAAAGGTAATTTTCAAAAGTAGGATGACAACTGATTTTCTTTCGAGAGGATTATTTAAATGGGTAGAATTTGGTAATGAAATCATTAACCAAGGTGGTGCGTTTTAACATGTTTTATATTATTTTCTTCTTGGGACTGCTTTTATACCTATTTAAATGTATTTCAACTAGTTATGAAGAAATTATTATATAAAGGGATCATGACCAGTTATGCTAAAATGAATATATAGGTGGATCACTCCCATTCATGGTAAAATTATTACATAAAGTAATCACACATGGTTATGTTGAAATATTTATATAAATTGGTCACACATAGTTATGACTAAATTATTTTATAAATGGATTCTTCCTAGTTATATATTAATGATTATATAAAGGGCTTGTGGTCAGTTATGTTGGAATTCTTATATAAAGAAAATGTGACTAGTTATTATTTCATTCTTATAGGGATCATCTATTTTTGTATTTCTCTTAACTATAATGAATGTGATCTATGACCTGGTAGGGTTATAGCTATGTTTATAAAGGATTCATGAAATGATCATAGATATCTGGTACTATGCCAAAGTAGGCTTGGCTGACCCTCGATGTTCACCCAGAGTAGGAGGGTCAATAGGTTTATATTATCTATGATACATTAATTTATTAAATTAACTCCCTTTATTACTTTATTTAATTCACTATATATTAAAATAGATGTTTTTTATAACACTTTTCTAGTGGCCTATCAATTTTTACTCACACCTCCTTGGGGCCATTGTTTACTACTTGAGCAGAATTCATAGATGCATGTTTAGACAAGGGAAAGTGACCTTGGTGTGGATTGTGATTACTCTATGAGGTGGAGCTTGAAGATATGAATGAAAAGGGGTTCTTGAATGGGTTTTGATAATGTTTATGGATTTTTTACATTTTATTTGAATAAAATTAAACACTATATTTAGTTTCTTCTCTGTCTGACATTGCATTATTATTATTATTATTTGTATTTTTGTTTCTTCCCCTCATTCTGCTATTATTTTATATAGATTATTTTTATTTTTATGTTGATTTCTAAAACAATGATTATTTTTTATTACTATATACTAGAGGGTATAGTCTCCCTATTATATTCATTAGACACTTGCTTCTAGAAAGTAGTCTATAACATACATAGAGAGGCGCCTGATGTGACATAGCCAACCAGGTCGATCATGTTTGGAAGTATTAAGTTGAGGATGTAACCTCAAATATCATAAACCACCATGTAATTATTTTCCAAATGTAATGACACATAGAACATCATACTCCTCTATCATATCATAGGTTTAATTATAAATGATCTTAATTCACTTAATCCCTACCAAAAAAGGGTAACAAGCCTCATCATTTATCTCAGACTCGTCATCACATCACATGAAGTGTCTGAACATGCCCTACCTTTAGGAATACAAATCCATGATATGTGCACCTATCTCTTAGGTTATACACACAAAAAAAATTACACAAAAAATAAAAAACATATAACAAGGAAACCATGGAATTATATTAGTTAGACATATCTAGTTTTATATCACGAAAAATGTTGTTTTCAAAAAGAGGCATACCATACCATACTATGGGTCTTTTTAAAACATTTACCCACATGAATGTGTGCACTATAAATCATGGTCAATAATGTGTTCCTATGTAGGTATCTCATCATGATAAAATTGTGGAAATATAAATATAGTATGTAATAATCAACATAATGGTCACACAGGTATACATACACCACATACATGTGATCTAGGAATCAAATACAATGTCACCAGTTCTAGGCCTCATGCATCACGACAATAGACAACAAGTTTTACATGTAGTGTTAGGAACTGATATGTGATCAAGGCATGACCTACAATGGTCATTATCAAGCTCATGTGCCATGGTGTACCAAGTCCTTCAGCAAATTTTATAGTTAAATTAGGTATGGTTTCATTATTTATTTAAAAATGAAGCCTTATTAATGAATTAAGAGTTATAAATTTTCATAACTTTTTATGAAACATAGTATTGTTCTCCAATGGTGGTAATCCTCAAAACACATGCTCATAAATTTTCATAATTACCCAAGTGTATAGTATATAAGATAACCTATATAATTTTTTCAATTTCAAATTCAAGTTTCGTTACTGAAATGTCATAAAAAACACACAAATTTATCAATTAGTTCATTTCTCTCACCAAGGATTCCCAAAACCAATTACACTATCACTATAAAAATATCCCCATTCAGCGATGTTTTTTTATATTGTGAAAGTTTAAACCACCACTGCATGGTTATGTGATGGTTTCCAAAAACCGCTACTGAAATTAGTGTCGGCCTTCAACGCACGGTGGTTCTTTCAATTTAGCAGCGGTTTCTGAAAAGTGTTGCATAACATGTATTTTACAGTGACTTTTACATTTTTAGTGGTGGTTTTTATTTAAAAAAATAATTACAATATATCGCTGGTTAAAAACCACCACTAAAATTTGAATTTTATATTGAAAAAATGCACCACTAAAACAGATAAACCACCACTAAATAAATTGTTGTCATATTTAGTGTTGGTTTCAACTACCGCCCCAAAAATACCTTAATATAGTAGTGGTTTAAACCCCCATTAAAAAATATATCTAGTTGAGGTTTAAACTGCTGATGAATCATGAATTACAAAAAAAACTGTAGATTTGGTAGCTCCACAACCTATAGCCAGAACAACATAAGAATAAGAATGAAGATTTTAATAGATGATCAAATATACCATCAATGTAAAATTAAAAAAACACATAGAACAACACATGTTAAAAATAAAGAATCAAGATACATTTATTGTCACTAAATCATAAGATATCAGCACATTAACAAAGTAAAAAAAATAAATTGAAATAAATAATACATTTCTCAATACATTGAATGAATACCAAAAGACACAACACATTAAAAGAATCAATAATACATTAATACCTTGAAATAATCAACACATTGAAAGAATCGAGAATACATTTCTCAATAAATTGAAATAACCAATACATTTTTCATTACATTTCTCATTGAATGTACATTGATTATTTAAACTATTACCCAACACCTTTATAAGGAAAAAATTTAATACATTTAAAACTAGTTATAAAGAATAAATGAACATTCATTAAAATGAGGATTCTCATGTTAAAACTAAATCCAAAAAAATTACAGAAAAGATAAATTAATTTAATAATAAAGAAATAATTCTCAATATGAAGCCATCCGTCATGAATACCATTTTTATCAAAAGGTTCATTTATGATTCAAAACCAATAAACAATTATTAGCTGAAAGATAAATCACCATAAATATCCATAAATGATATTAACTTCCCCAAGGGATGATTAAAACTAAAAGGGATTTATTCAATAGGTAAATACATTATGAAATACTAGGAATTCCTAAACTGATCCAAACCATTGTTGATATAAAGGAAAAAACATTGATGTCTCTACATACCTATTTCGAAAAGAACCCACATAGTCCAAGTAACCCAATTACATCCCCACAGAAAATCCATGACCAACAAGGTAGAGCTCAAAAAATAGGGTCCATGCACAAATAGAGCACAAAAATTTCCAAAAATATAGATCACCCAACACATAATGATTGAGATCTATCCATGAACTTGAAAACAAGATGATACTAATCGAATAGAGGGTTTGAAAGAGTGGGGTTATCTTATATATTATAGGGTTGATATATTATTGTATGGATAAGGGACATATGACCTCATTTTGGTGAGACATAACATAGAATGATCATTGGTCCATAGGACTCGGTTGTGATGTGAGATTTGGAAAATGTTATTGAATTTCATACAATGAATGTGGTTAGATAGATATTATGGTCTTGGAGAGAACTGTGGAGTTTTGTGTCATGACTTGACCTATAGGGGCCCCACATGGGATACCAGTAAGATGAGAGTGACACCTCATGTTCACCCCCATTAGGAAAAGTGCAAGAGACAAGCACCAAGTAATAATATCACTAAAGTGGGAGCCTTTATCCTATTTTATGTGAACACACAAACACTCAACTCCTTGAAATAGTGCATGTGAATAATAATATAAAACCTCTCTGGTGTAAAAAATTCATGTAGTAACATTTCAGAAATACATCATAATGATATTGATAAATATCTTGGAAAGAAAAAGTGTATAATACATGTCTAAATAAGAACAAGGAAAGAATGTACCAATCTAGAAATAATTGAAAGAGAAAGGAAGAGGCGTACCCAACTCAATATCCTTAAGTCTTACCACCAAAAATTGTTTGTGCTTCCACTTACTTTTATGTTCAATAGATACTATGTCCACTAAGGACACCACCAGTCTACTTGTTGTCTGTATAAGAAAAAAAAGCATGCATGCAAGCCCCATGAAGGTGTGAGTATAAAGATACTTATTAAGGAACCATGAAAAAGTGTTAAATAGTATAATATAATAGTGAGATCAACCTAAATGTAAAAGTGATATAGGAAACTAAACATCATATATGATCATAAATAAATTTCAACCTCCAAAGATAGTGGAAACAAGAAATATAGACAAATGGTTTTACAACACATACATTGGGAACCCGTTGTCATGATCCCATGTTAAATATAAGATTTTTTTTTTAAAAATACACATATTGTACATCAACAAACCGTCTCTACTAATCATTTCCCAATGACGAACTCTGCTCATCACCCTCTCCATCTCCATCTCTACTTCATGCTATCAGCACCTATAAGACAATTATATAGAAAATTAAATATTTTATATTTATATTTAAACATTAAATAAATTAATGTTTTTAAAATAAATGATTTTAAAGTTTTTTGATTTACCTTCTCACCAGTAGTCATCACTTCAAAATCCCCAGGGATAGATCGCGACATCTTCTTATTTAAATCAAACAACACTTACTTCAAAATGGATATCTCAACCCCATGTTCCAGAATTGTGTTTTTCATAGAATCAAAAATTCTCTTAGCATATTGGGATAGGTAGATACTAAAAATACGAGAAGATTAACTCGAAATCCATGTTTTCCTAAAAAATTACAAAGATGGTACTTATCACAAACCCATCCGACACACTTGACCATGATGCTCGTTCCCAAGGATGTTAGCTATAGGGTCTTCCTGGGAGACTGAGTAGGACTACGTGGGATTGGAATCCCATAAATCATTAATTTTTACCTATAAATCAAATATCATTCATATGAGATGAAATATATTTCAATATAGAAACAACTAAAAGTATGTTATTATAATGAAAAATTAATTCATTCCCCAACTTCTTTAGAAGTCTCATTAACAAAACTCCAATCAAATATTTTTATGAACATCCAACTGTACTTATATTTAGTATATTGGGTGGCTTAAAACCTATGATTGTATTAAACAATGATAAATCAACATTTTAATTTATTAAATAGAAAATATAGTTTGATAAATATTTAAACTGAGGAAAATATTACCAGAGTCGATCTATTTCTATAAAAACATTTTGACTGCACATTGTGATGGATGATTTTCTTTGCCCGACTGGATACATTATTCTTTGAAAGATCCTAAAATAAATAAAATAAAATTTAATAGAAATGTATGAAATGTTATCTCTTTTTCATATACATTTATAAATGTAAACTGTGATTAATATAATACTATATATTTAAATTCCATGTGCTTCTCATCATGATCCCCATAAATGAAAACATTCCATTTCTATCAAGGTACACCATCAGGTACCTTATCATACATTTTTGGGCTCTCAATGAAGTATCGTTTATATCATTCCATAATCTCTATTTATAATCTTTCCTTTTCGTTACCAAAATTTTCAATCTCCACTTTCGTGCTAGGATATCAACAAAAGAAAAAGTGAAAAAACACCTATACACATAGGTTTATTTTGAAAATATTAGCATTTAATAACATAATGAAATTTAAATACACCATAATGTATTTAAATTGCATTTATTTGTGAATCAAAACTTCATTTTTTCAAGATAAAGGCATATTCCTCCAATACCATATGTAATGGGAATGGTAACTGGCTTCACCACTAACATGCCTAGAATCTATCCATGTAATCCCACGGTGAAATCTATATGGATGCTATAGGAATCACATGGGAAAACAATCTTTTGTCAGGTCAGATTCCATACATCTTGAATTTTCATATTTTTCTCCGTAGTATCATTGATTCCATATTTTATGAAAAAGAAGTTGGTAATATAAAGAAGTGCAATAAATTTATTCATATTAAAAAAATTACCTATAGCAGTCACCCCTAGTATCCTTATGATGAAATAGAGGTGGATCGCTGCTCCCTCACTACTAAGGCTACTGAATGGGAAGGAATCGACTGAGCTGGTGATGGGATGTTGTTGGAGGGTGTGAGAGACGGTGCAGAGGGAATGAGTATGGTGTCTCATATGCAGTAGGGAGGGAGATAGATAGATCATCATCTGTCAGAGTGGTCGATCAAATGTGGACTGAGATTCAACTATCATCAGTATAACATTTCCTTCTTGGCATTCTGGTCATTTAATGAAATAAAATTACATTAAAAAAATATATTTCAAAAATTCAGGAAAAAAAATAAATGATAACAAAAGCATATAACTAACAAACAAAACATACATAATAGTGATAATGAATAACTACACACATGAAATAAGTGGTTGATAAATGAACGGATAACTACACTTGTAGTTATTTTATCCTTCAATCATGTAAGTTTCCTACTACTTCATAACTTCATCTAATTCATCCACCCTTGCAAGACTAATATTTTTAATATCATGATGGAAAGTTAAGTGTTCATTTTTCTACAGATGCGATTCAATGTCATTGTTTAAATCATCAACTTCATCACCCATAACATACAATTCTATATGTTTTACATGAGAAACTACACACCATCCTTCAATCGTGAAATATTTCACATTATATACCATTTTTCTAGTAATGTTATGAGATACAGATCATATAGTTCATAGTCACCAATATCTATCAAGAGGGAGAAAGTCACATAATAAAATTGTTAGGAATATATTTGAACACACCTGATACTATCCACCCAATTTCATTTGAATAAAATAACTAAAAAATGTCTATTGTAGTTTAATTTGATAATATCAGTCAACATTGAATTTTATTCCACTTCAGTAAACGTAAATATTCCACTATTCTCTATTTTGAAACCCTCATCTTGATCAACTATATGGAATCAAAATCCATTAAAATTGTATGTGTCAAGCTTTCTATCTTGTTTTATAGGACCTTGAGTAGGAAACTCCATATATTTTGACAACTCTAGTCGAGTATCAGTATTCATAATCTGAAAAAATTAATCTACATTATAATGTTTACCAAATATATGTTTCGACCAAATATCTATATTGTTTTGAATATTTATGTATTTACACATTGTGAAAACCATTCTACAAACTCTTTATTTACATATTTTGTTATATAATTCTCATTTCGTGTTCTTCCTCTCATTCTCCAATTATTATGTATCCTTAACTCTTCAATAAATGGATCTTCAATTTTCATATTTAGTAGAACACATATATATTCATATAATAATTTCATTTCTGTTACTGTAACATTAGAGCTGCTCCCAACTGATCGGCCAATAGTAGGAAAGATTTTTTATTTCCCATGTATTTCAGATTGAGTCGATGTGTCATCAACACGTCCAACCCAATTTAATCTTGTATCAATATAACCCAAGTATATAAAAAAAAGGTAAGACATGCCCCTTCCAAATAGCCTTCAAAAATAGAACTTTCTTGTTGGGAATTATTTTTCACATTTGATTTCAAATGCCCAAGATATCACTGAAATAAAATTAAAATACACAATTATGTATTTATTGAATTTCCAAGAATTGTTTTCTGAAACAAAATATATATGAATAAAGTACCTCACATTTGTATACATCCATCAATAATGTATGGGACCTTCTAATTTAGCTTCCTCAACCAAATGCATAGTTAAATGCATCATGGCAATAAAAAATGAAGGAGGAAAGATCATCTACATTGCACAAAGTTTCAATAAAAATCTATCTTGATGGTTTTCAAGCTGAAATAGATGTAAATTTTCTCTCAATTAGGTTTAAAAAATGTGAATAATTGGAGTACAACAGTAGTAACCTTTTCTGGTAACAATGTACTCATTATGAATGGAAGTAACTATAGTAAAAAAATATGTGAATCATAATTTTCAATCCATGTAACCGATGATGCTTTAATTCAACAAACCTTGATATGTTTCTTTAATACCAATTATATATCTTTATATTTTTTAATGTTTTAAGGAATTAATATTTATCACTATTTTTTATTGCAAAAATATTTGGAGCATACATTTCATTCTCATCTATCCAGAGATCACACTTTATGTCCATTTCTTGTAATTATTTCCGAGCATTGAGATGACCCTTAAACTTTCAAATCTCATTAATTAATGTGAAGATTGAATTTTCACAAAAATTATTCTCAAAATTCATCACATCAAGATTATTTTGTAACAAATTAAATTCCCAATACAGATGTTTGAATGATATTCTATTTTTTCTTCCATTGTTGCATTCTGATTTAACATGGCGATAAACATCGAAATTGTTTCCCACTATCATTCAAATGATGCACCTTTACAAATTATATTTCAAAGTTTCCATGTTATTGCAATATTTTATAATCAATTAACATCTTTGGAGGTGGTCTACGGTCAATGAAACCATTTTATTTTGACTTGATCAATCGAAATATATGAGATGCATCGAGAAATCATAGATGAAACAAGAATAACTATTTTATACTTTGAATTAGCCATTTGGGATCAAAATAAATGTCACAAATAGGACAATACAAACCTATGTAAATGTTCCAAACATCAAAATTCCCAAGTGCAGTGATGTAAAAAATGGTCCATATTAGAGAATCTTGTATTTTGAACAGTGTTCTAAAGGATGCATCATATGCCTCAACATCGTTTCTCCATAACTCCTATAATTTTTCAATTAAATGCTACAAGTATAAATAACTATCATTTCTAGTCATGTGTTTTCCATAAATAATCATCGAAATGATAAAATACATTTGTCTCATACCCACCCACGGAGGAAGGTTGTAAGGGATCAAAACAATCGACCAAATGCTACTACTAGCACTCAAAGTCCCAAATGGGTTGAATCCAATGGTAGCCAATCCCAATCGAACATTCCTAGGATCATATGAGAAATCTATATGTAATGAATCAAATTTCTTCCATGATTTTGAATATTTGGGATAACACATTCCCCCATCATTGTTACTATCTTCAGAATGTCCCTTCATGTGTTTGGTGGTTTTTTGATGACATGAGTAATCTTTACAATCAAGGATTTAAATGAAAATAATTTAAAAATAGTATAGGTGTGTTCCTTTTCTTCATATTCTTGGAATTATATTGATTCATACTTCGAACATCACCCATATACTACCATCAAGAAGAATAACATTTTCTTTCAATCATTTCTACATGAACCTCTCCATAATAATGCATACAATCATTTGGACACATATGTGTTTTTGTATAATTCCAACCAAGATTGTTAACAAACATTTTCATATTATAAAAAGACTCAGGGATCTTTGCTACAGAAAATGAATCACACAACAATTCCAATATCATGGACACCATCTTAAATTTAATTCCACATAGTCATTTGATATTGTATGACTTCATAATAAAGAAAGGTTTTGAATATTTAAAACATCCACTATAAAACTCTTGATTTACATATTCAACTAATCCATGAAACACATCTCTCTACTCATTAAAGTTTTCCCTTACATTAAAATTCACCGAATCAATAGTAGTATCAAATTATATGTTACAATCTTGATCTAGTTGTCCTAAAATCTCAAAATCATCACTTGTCATGTTGCTATTTGTAACACCCTCAACTAGTTGTTTTCATGTTGATGGTTGTGTCATTCAATTCCAAATGAATAATTTATTAGGTTTTTTCATTTCATTATATATTGTCAAAGAATTTTGGAGCTCATTATATGGATTGACATCTGGGCTCATCCATTTTGTAAAATTTGATTCTCTATGCCAAATCGATCAAAAATATTGAGCAGGGAATTTCTTCAATACCAAGTGTTCAAAAATATCATCTCTTATCAACCATCTTCTAAATTTAAATTTAGGATGTGAGCATCTTATTCTCCCATCAATGGGTCGATTATAAATTAGAAAATCTAAAAACTCTGCCAAACCCTTAGCTTAATGAGGCATGCTCATTAGTAATGTGATCCTTCTTTTTTACATATATATCACAATGTGCCTACAAATTACTAAAAAAATTAAAACATGTAACTATTACTAAATTGGAAAATAGATTCATTTTTACTTTTTGAAAAAATATGAATATGTTAAATAAGGTTTCCCATACAAATAGATATGGTAGATAATGAATATTAATGGTAAATATTATTGAATCCAAATACTGAAGATTATTATATTTACCCCACATAAAGGGTATATTTAAAATACTATAACTTCAACATTAAATATATGCATGAGATATAGGTGTGAACCATTAAATTAGAGGATTAAAGAATTGGGTATTCATAAATTATATTGATTTTAGGAAAAAATATTTTTATTCACTTCAAATGATTCAGAAATATAATTGAAGTGGTGTATTGTTATTATGATAAAAATGAACATCACAAAATCCTTCATGAGAAATAAGGTCGATTGTTTCAAAATAACATCTCCTTTTGTAACAAAGGAATCATAAATGAATTTTTACATAAAAAACTTCATTTATTATGATTATTCATATGGTGTTACACACAAAGTGATAAAGAATAAATTTCATTGACTCCTTGAGTTCAACCACCAAAATTATAAATAATTATATTTATAAAGGGATCAATCATTTAACATAAATTCCTTATGGTTAAATACTTTCAAACATAAAATGTTAACATATTTGTAATCCAAAAAGAAAATTTTTATTTTTTTAACATTGACTTAAAATACATACATACCTATCATATCCAAGCGAAACTTTTGAATATGTGAAGTGAAATATCATATGTATAACAGTTTCGGGTCTATCATTTGAATCCTCAACCACATGATTTATCAAATATAAATTCCCAGAATTGGATCCACTCTTGGAATTATTGGCCAGATTAGAATCTCACATCATATATGAATTATTCCCCTTTCCTTTGAATACATCCAACTTCAAATGAGAACATTTAGTGTGAAATGACCCAACATTTCTTCTCTAAGGAGGTATCTAGAAAAAATGCTATATATAACCTAAGATCCATCATTTGTGAAAGTCTTTGATGACTCATGGTATTGTTTTTTGGTATGGCATACCCAACCAGATTAGAACCTCACAAATGGACTGCACCTTGAAGGTGTCATAATCCTAGTTACCATACATGGATTTTAGTTAATATTAAATAATATGAAATAAAATGGGTATATAATTCTACAAAATCCAAACCAATGGGTTGACACTAAAAAATATTAAAATTGTATACTAAATCCATACCACTATCGCTACCACATATTTTCATTTATAATCATAAATATTACAAAAAACCATATCAATCTACAAATAATATCTATATGAAAATTCATTATCACACATTTCATCATATTATTCATTAAACTATAAATATACCGTTTACTCGAATCAACACATTCATTATTCAATGTAATTTTTAATTTGTAATTTCAACCCATTCATTAAATATTGTCTCATTTCAAGATATTAATCTTAAAAATATTTAATTCCAATATAGTACAAATTATTTAATATTATCCATAATTCATTAGTTATTTTTGTTTCATCTATAATCAATTAAACATCAATGGCCTAATTTTTTTTGATTTCATAATACTACCAATTAAAATATTAATTAATTATAGACACATTTCCCGAAATTAGTATTATATAAAACAACCACACAATAAATGATCTTATTAGTACATAATGTTCCCCACAATACTTTTCAATATCCCCCACATCAGCCAAAAATCCAATTCTATTCCACAAAAAATAAATGTTCTCACAACTCCCATAACCTTATAGTACCCCAACTATATTCACCACATCAAAATTTATTCCACATACACCACACCAACTATAAAAAATATCATATGGATTCATATAACTATCAAATATACCCCATAGATACAAAAAATGGGATCCATAATGGTATTTCACATTGGAGAACCATTATTCAGAAATACCACTATGCATCCCATTTTTTTGTATCTATGGAGTATATTTGATAGTTATATGAACCATTATTCAGAAATTATTTCTAGTCTATAAGGAATTTAATGTTAAACACCATTATAATTACTCAATACCACGCTACATATATGTTATTTCTATATATTATTTATAAATATCTATGTTGGGTGATTCAAGAAAATAATTTTAATAAGACAATATATATACCATAAAAAATAATTTAGTAGAAACATATGAATAATGTCTAATATATAATAAGCATCATGAAATTTGATAAAAAAAACATGTTAATCTCCAAATTACCATTATTTTACTTTTATAGAATTCATTACCTTTTATGTTAATCCGTACCATCATGAAAAAAATCATGATAATTCATGGATTTTTATCGGAATAATGAAGTTAATTCCTTGAATGCATTACCTTAATGGAATCCTTAACAACTACAACATGAGATGAAATGGAAACCCAAATCAAACACCACTTAAAAAAATATAATTAACCCATGTCCTAAACATAATTATTTTTATAAAAAAGATAACAAATAAAGATAAAAACCAAATCAGCACTATTATTCCCACTTCAAAAAATATAATCAACCCTATTTCCTAAACAAAATTAATTTTATAAAAATGATAACAAATTAAGAAAAAAACTGAATCAAAACTATTTTACCATGACAAAAACCCAGTCAAAAAATCCCAATTGATCATAATAGTTGTAAATCACATCAAACCGTATCAAAATTCCCAAAAAAAAAAACACAAATCAAGATGTAATTCCTAAACACCCCTGGTAAATCTAATTTTTATATAGTAATGAGCTAGAGAGAAACTACCTTTCACATACCACTTAGTCTTTGAGGGGAATAGAGGTGCTATGTCAGGACTGGAAGAGTGGTGTGAAGAGCAGCTAGGTCAGGACCGACAGTGAGGGGTAGTGAGGGTAGGGGGGTGGGGTGAGGGTCAGCACCGGAAGTGAGGGGTGGTGAGGGTCAAGATTGGAGGAAAGGATTATGATCATCGACGATGCTTCGAGGGTCGGGGTAGGGCTTCGAGGGGTCAGGGGAGAAGTGTCAGATTTTTTAGAAAAATAAAAGATTTAGAAGTGGTTTTTATTAAACCACGGCTAAATTATTTTTAAAAAATAGGTGAGGTTTAATAAACTACCGCTAAAGTCTAATTTTTGTGTAGTGTATTTTACTAACAAAAATAAATAAATGAATCACATGTGATAATAATATTCTCTTTCCATTATAATTTTTCATTTAATTACTTTTTCCAAGGAATAAAAGAACATTTTATTTTAAAGAAGAATTATTATTACATATTAAAAAATATTATTTCCTGATAATAATATGATACAATAATGTTAATTATTATTTAAAATTTTCTATTAATTTTATGTTATTTAAATTTAGGTATTTTCTATCAGTTTTCTCCAGGAATGATATGAAATATTATCATTCACCTTATATAAGAAAAATATTACCTAGAATTTATACCATAAAAAATATCATTTAACAACAATAGAGAATAGAGAGTGGGTATAGTAATCTCTAGAAAGTAGAAGGAGAACCTGGTCCATTTGAAGAAGAATTCTCAAATCCTTTGTGAATAATTTTTTGGCTTCCCAGACACAAGAGGGTATCAGAAACTAAATCTGATGGGGTTCAGATAATATTATGAAGACAATCTATATACATGCTCACAAAATTTAAGAACACCACCATAAACTATAATTTAATTCATTCCTATGTTGATCATAAATTTAAAAAGTTTGAAATATTTATATGAAATGAGTCGAAGAATTTATTATCACAATTGTTTATGTTTTAAATAATCAAAAATGTGTTTTCGGTTAATTACATAAGAAAAGAGGGATGAGAATTATTTTAAACACATTTTCCTTAAAAAGGTATAGTATATGGGAAAATTTTTTTACTCTTAAATGGCTCATAACTTTCACACATGGTTAAATATTTTTACCATTACACAGGTCATGAACTCTTGACTACCCTTATGACACTCCTGATTACCATCAATATTCATTTGAATTATTATTCTTATCATTATGAATTGCATTGGATACCCTTATGTAATATTTGAATTCCTCCAAAAACACTTAATATTATTATATTAACCCTTAAAAAACATGGAAAATGAAAGTTTTTCCTTAGATATGTAAGAAATTACTTTTACACAGGTAGGGTGTACCCTTACACATAGTTTCTATGACCCTTATGTGTCCTTTACAACTTGAGGTTTAAATTTGTGAGGCGAATTATGTTCCCTTATGTGGCACCTTTGTTCCCTAATGAATCTGATATATTTTTGGACCTTCCCTTATGTAGTGAATGGAAATTCAACTTTACCATTACATAGCGGCTAATTTTCTCTTACACATGCTTTAGAAACTATGTTCTACCATTATATAGCTCCCTAAAAACTGTCATGCATATAGGTTGAGGTATTTTACCCTCATGTAGATCATATCCCTTGCATAAGGGATTAAATTAAACTTATTTTTTAAAATTTTCACCCAAAAGGCTTGTAAATTATCATAAAAATGGTTATAAAAATAAGGAATTTTTAATCATATTAAACTTCAATTAGAAAAAATTAATGGGGTATTGGTAATGGATTATCACACTTATTCTAGAGACCATGATAATTTCATAGATTAAAAAATCACTTCTAATAATAATCCCATGATAGCCTATTATTAAAGGGATGACTTTATACTCTGTGAGAAAATTGCTCCCACAATATTGTGGAATTTAGAACAAATAGATACATAAAAAATCTGACCAGTTATATTCTTATTGTTACAAAAAATATCGGTTCAATATTCACTATAAGGAGTTTAAGGATGAGATAATATAAGAAATTTACTCTAGATATATTTCATTCTTATGAAAATGATTAACTGTTTCATTTCATGGGAATAATTAAAATTTTAAGGACATGATTTATTTAAGTGGGATTCAATAAGGTAACCAGAAGTGCCACTTTGTATGTTCAATATATAATCGTTATTTCAATAGATTATTTTATATGCATCATTTCACAAAAATAAATTTGTGATATGTTAAAATAAAAAATTTCCATTATATATTTTTTCATTAAATTAGTGATTATAAAGTAATGTTACCATTTTAAAATACCTATAAATAAAGATGAAGCTAAAGGCATAAGGTAGCATAAATCTCATTTGTGATACTCGTTTATCTAAGAATATAAATGTAATATTTTAATTGGTTTTACCTGGATGATTCCTAATTGGAACTCAAATAAATAAAATATGACTGACTTCATATAAGAGAAAAATTAAATATCATGGAAATTTCTACCAGATCTGTGCTAGTGGAATCACCACCTTCAATTCCCACCAAAGCATACCATATTCATAGATTTTATGTGGTGATCACAAGGGAAAATGTAAATATAAATTAGTATGATATAAATGGATATTTATTATTTTATTATTTTATTTTTCACATGTATTTTATGCATTTCACATTTTCACTTTTAGTGAAAATTGAATGTTTTTTCTAAAAAAATTGTTTTTCATGATAATTTTTATTTAAGAACTACAATTATAAATTTGGTAACCCAAATTAAATCAATGAAATTTTATTTATTGATTTATGATTTTCAATATATCTTATAATAATTTTTAGTTATTTTTCAAAAACATTTGTTTTTATGTGAATAGTAAAAAATTAACAATTTTTCTATACCGATCACATTTTTGAAAATATAATAATTCAATAATTACTAAATTGTTTCTAAAACATATTTTTATAAATAAAATATATTTATAAGTAATGTAAATAATTTAAAATTACTATGAATTATTTATAAAACCCATGTTTATCATTTTGGAAAATTAAGTTATATTTTACTCCAAAAATTGACATGCTAGATTATATAAAATACTAGATTTATTCACTTTAAGAAACTGAATCCAGAAAAATTTATTTAATATTATAGTTCAACGTCAACATATTATATAGACATATTAAATCTATTTTTTCGTAATAGTATCATTATAAAATTTGAAGGATTGGATCTACAAATGGTAAAAACTATTATTTCCAAGGGATTGTTTTATTCATATTTTGTAATTTTAATGTTTCAAATTTAATAAATACATTATTAAAAACAACATTAATATTATTTTTAAACATGTATTTCTATATATTACCACACATTCAATAGGAAATCAATAATAAATAAAATTAAGACCATTTAATTTTTATATTAATATAATTTTTAAATAAGGATTAAATTTATGTTTCTAAAAAAATGGTGTGGAACATTATTTCATATGTTCTGTAAAACTTTATTTACATGGTTAAAGATAACATTTACCCAAATAAACACTATATAATGTTTAAACTAGAATCAAAAGTGTAAATAACTATAAACATGTTTAAAACATGTGTGTAAATACTTATATGATGCTTGATCTACAAAAACTCCCCCAACAATACATTATTTCTCAAATTTGGGACTTTTTACCCCTAGATATTGTAATTCCATTATTAGAAAAATGGGTGTTCCCAATGGTTACAAATTATTCATCTATAAAAGGGGATTTCAACTACCCATTAAATAATCCAAAATCCCATAAAAACATTCCTAAAACAAATAAAAATTTTCAAATATAATAAGTCCCTTTATTTATTAATGACCCTTTTCAATTAAATTTATCCAAAGTTGTTAAATTTTATGGAGAGAATCTAAAGTACATTCAGGTTCGTGAAGTAAGTATAACATAGTCCATGCATTTTAGTCATAATATTCCCTTCCTATCCTATAAAAAATAGTTATATAATTAGCTTGTCTTCATTATTATACTAAAATATTATTATAAATAGGTAAGAATAATTATTTATTCCTTATCATCCACTTAGAAAAAAAATAATGTTGATAATGCATTATAAAGACGATCACCTCCAAAATGTTAAATCTTTGATTTCTCAACTCTTATTTTATTAACAAGATATAAGGATAGAGTTTATGAAAAAACGTGACATATATAATATAATTATTAATTTGAGGTGATAAATTCTATTCCACCTTCATTTCATCTCATTCATCGGAAAATGAAATTGTTAACCTTGCTTTTTACGGTATAAGAACTCCATGAAGTAATGATTTTCATTTTCCATATTGACTTAAAATAATTATCCAAACCACATAAAATATAATTAAGAACCATAAATACATTAAAATAATATCATTATGAATAAAGATAATATTTAAAAATTAAAAATTACATAACCACAGCCATCCAAAAAATTATATGTTTTCAATGTTTGGGTTTATCTACACACCTATGTTAACAATTTTGTAAAACCCTTTTATGGATGACTATGGGAAAATAAATAAAAAAATTTATTATTAGTTAATCAAGAAATAATTATTGGTTTATGGTTATGTATTTTTTAAATGGAATATTTTTATTTTTATTACAATATCATCCTAGATCTCTAAGATAATAAAAATATGCCAACAATGATGCTATTTTTTTATACCAACATAAGAAAAATGTATATAATATATAACATAATATGATAATAAATAGACCTTATTAAATGAAATATAGTGGTATTTTCTTCCTAAAAAGGTATATAATAATCCCAATTGGACTATCTAGGATGTTCATCATGTGTAAAATAACTCCCAATGTTTTTATAAATTATCAATTTTGGAATTATTAAATTTCTGTGATTTCTTTCATGCCAGACAACACTGAATTAATCTTTTGTTATACTCAACACTGAATTTCGATTACATTACACACAACACTAAGTTTTAACAAACATCGATATATTAATATAATTATTTAAGCCCAGCTGTCATAACCTAGCCAACAAACGTAGTGATATGAATATTAATAACCAATTTTAAATAATAATAATTATTGTTTCATTTTAAAAACATATTGATAAAAATGTACTTAATTTTTAGAGTAATATTTATATGTTTTAAAAATTGTATTTTCTAAAAAAATTTATTCATTTTTATAAACAATAAAAAATTTATTCCGGTAAATTTTATAAAATTAATTTGTTAAAAAAATTAATTTTAAAAATGGTGATAAAAAATAAATCATAGGATTAATTATTTTGGGATTTTTTGAAAGGTTTCATTTTTTAAAAAAATAGTAAAAAATCCTAAATATTAATTAAAAAATATCTATTCATATAAATTATTTTAAAAGGTAAATTATATTGAAAATTCGTTTTTAAGTAAAATATGTTCAATTATATATCTATCAATATAACATAGGTTATTAAAATAAATTTCAGTTTTGAAATTACATATAAAAATGTTGTAAACTTTTGGGCATTTTAACATTGAAAATCGTTATTCGTGTTGCCTCTACATGTAAAGACCCGTAAATTTCAAGGAAATTTGTTTCTTAAATTCTTTGAGATTTTATGAGTACGTAGTTTCTGACGGAACATGATTCTGAGGCCCGGTGTGCCCGGAATAATTTTCCGAAGTTTATCTCGGGTACGTTCAGTGAACGAATGAGAAGGTTTTTCTATATTTTGAACCAGTGATCGGAATTGAAATATGAGGGCACCGATGAAATCGCATCACCAGTAATTTATTAGGGGGGCCTTTACCGTAATTTCATTTGCACGGGAGGGGAACATAAATTTTGTGGATTAAATGAGGAGTGAATAAAATTGTGGAACAATTTTAATTTTATATCTAAGGTGGTTTTATCCTACATGTGGGAGTTAAAGTGGGACCCACTAACACCTAACTACCCATGTGAGGATTAATGTGAGGTGGGGTCCACACGATCTCCAACCATTTACATTCCCTAAATCTCCTTAAACCCCCTCTTAATTTTTTTTGCAAACTCCTCATTACTCGTGAAACCATTCCACCTTCTCTCTCTCTCCCACTTAAATCTTTCCAACACACATTAATCAATTAATTGAACCAATTCTATTAATTAATTAAGTGTTTGAATTTTAAAATTTGAATGTGTGGCATGATTAAATAAAATAAGGAGAAGCCTTATTTTTTTGGTTGGCTAGTTGTGCTGAGATTTTGTGGAGAAAACCCTTGAGTTTTGAAGAACACTTCATCTCCTTTGTTGAAGAACACCAAATCTCCGACCAAGAACATCGACTTGGTGACCATATCTCTTCATGCTCTTCTTCTCTCCGTGATAAAGGAGGAGACGTCACTTCCTCGGGTGCACACCGACGACGACAGAAACGACACCGTCATTCACGACGCTTGTCAACCGTGAACTTCTTGTCGAGGTAGGGGTGTGGTTTTATTTGAGCAATTCTGATTCGTCCTTCCATTTTTGTTTCTCTTGACCCTCTTGCTACCAAAATAACGCAGAAGGACCGGGCCAAACGAACACGACCCGATCCCTCAGCTGTTTTTGTGAATGTTTGGTGTGTTCTTTGTGTTCTTCATGGGTGATGAACACCAGATCGTTTCGAGTTAGTTGTGCGATGCAACTATCCCAATTTGAATACCCAACATCACGAAATCCCAGTGGGGGTACGACGATGATAGCAGGCGACAGATCAAACCGGAACAGGAAGGACCGTATCTCGACCGTTCTTCGAGCGGGTGAATCAAATCGTGTTTTCAGAGCCGATCGGAGGCCCTAAAACACCGGAGAGGATTACGGGACATCGGGGAGACCTAGTGTATGATGTTTTATGGTGAATGGACCGTCAGAACAAAGAATGGACATCACATGAGGTGCGCTGGTCGGAGGCGTCGTTTCTGGAAAATTCCGGAATACACAGCGTGTACCTCTAATGAACACGCCGTGTAGTGTGGGCATACTGCGGCTTGAGTTTTGGTTTTTGAAAAGTAACACACGACATGTGACCCCAGTCACAAGGCATGTAATCTCTACATAGAATGGCAGAAGCAGCTTCGCGAGACATGGCATGTATTCTGGGAAATACACAGACACGAGCAGTAATACACAACCAAGAGGCATGGCGTGTATTCTCTTCACAGAATGGAAGAAGTGGCTTCGCAGGACTCAGCGTGTATCCCGGGAATACTCAAACATGGGGTGGATTACACGGGTATGTACTCCACCACACGGCTAGGCATGGCCAGTGGCACGAGCTACCCCATGTACCAGTTACACAGTTTGGAGAACAAAGGTTGAGGCCATGTACGGGAACATGGAAAACATACATGGAGCAGACCCAGATGCATGGAAACAGTGTGTAATCATACCACCTACCTTGTACTTACTTCCTACATGACCAACCTTTCGTCACGGACCATTGGACGCAGGCAGTACCCAAGAACTGACTACACGGTGTGTACCGTATACCTACACACAATGTACTTTTTGATAAAAGGATTGGTCATTTTGTACACAGTACCTTGGATTAGTTTTGTTTATATTAGCCCCCTATGACATGGAGGACCTTCAGAATACATCAACTTGAGACATCATTGTATTTGATGTATTGATCCATTGACTTGAGGAGCGGACCCTCCCGGAATCGAGCGTGCTGTGTGCGAGAACCCTAGAGCTGGATGTGACTGCGACAATGATGAAGACTGTTCTAGGATCTTACGTGGGATCAGCAGTGAGGACGACTGTACTTGGATCCTCCATGGGTTCGGTAGCGATGAAGACTGTACATGGATCCTACATGGGTTTGGCAGTGACGGTTATTGTACTTGGATCCTACGTGGGTTCTCCAGCGACGAATTCTGTACTTGGATCCTATGTTGGTTCGGAATAGGAGATGATTCAGAGGCTACATCTAATCATCTCCACCCCTCTTCATGATTAGTTTACCTATGTTAGTTGAGTCTTGACTTTCAATCATTATCTTTGGTATGATTGACTTATTTCCTGTGTGGACTGGTTGTGCTTGGGCTTGGAAGTTGGAGTCGTACTAAGATTGTTGACTTAGGAATATGTATGGGCATATACCTAAGTAGAGTTGGTTGATACTTCGTGTTTGTATCTTTCCTTTTTTAATTATCCTTTGTGGATTTTGGGAGACCTTCAGTGGTCTCGGTGTCCCTACTGAGTATTGTATACTCACCCCTGCACGGGCATCACCAGCACTACGTTGTGTTGGTTGTAGACGACGGACATCACTGATCGTGGTCGGGGCTTGTGGAGCCGGATGGTATTCGGAGGTGGACCACCTGGAAGGACGTACACGGAGAGGACGGACAGACCCGAGGTACCAATGAGACTATCTTTACCCACCCTTCAGGTGGGATTTCCGGAGGATGACCCGGTGGTTGCTGTTTTACTTATTAGTTGTTGTACTTTCTTTCTCAGTTGTACTGTACTTTTAGTTGGGTTTGTATACAACCCATTTACTTTCCATCACTTACTTTGTACTCAGTTTACTTTGTGTTTACTCCATCTTGCGTACTCTAGTGTGTTTTTTTACTTATATAAAGGCAATTCCTTACCTTCTATCAGGAATTACGCCTTTGGTGCTAGTCGCCAGCCCCCGACCTATGGAAGCCGGGCTTGGGGTAGTCACGGCACGTGCCCCGAGGATGGGTCATGAAAAATTGGTATCAGAAGATTCGGTTATACCACAGAACTCCGAACTCCAATATTTTCTTCTCTGTGAAGCAATAATGTTTAGAGTATTGAGTGTGGTTATCTGTCCAGGGAGTCCAGTGTTGGTGCGGCGGCCGACGTATCCATACACCTGGATCCTGACTTCTGATTTCTGACTCAGTGCATGAAAACATTGATTACATGTGTGTTTCAAAAGTTTTATTAGTGATTACTTTGTGTCAGCTCACCAGGTATACTGTATTAACCGTGGCACACCAGTTTCTTTTTAGGGTGGCCCCACGACGGCAGCCAGCTGGGGTTCCCAGTTATGTGCGAGATGGTATCCCACCGAGCGACGAGGCCTCAGTGCAGGGCCCCATTACAGCAGAGGCACCAACGATACCTCTACCCGCTGGGCCACTGATACCCCCAGCCCCAGCAGTGGAGAGTGCACACTGCCTGAGTGCGCTGCACAAGTTTCAGCGACAGAGGATGACCAGGTTCCACAGAGAGACGGACCCTCAGGCAGCTGAGGGTTGGCTAGAGGCTATTGTTAGAGTCTTCAGATTGGTAGGGACACCAGCAGATCTTATGGTGATCTTTTCCGCGAGTCTCCTGCACATAGTAGCAGGTAGATGGTGGAGCCTGATGCTCCAGGTGTAGATGAGGCATCTCTACTATGGACAGACTTCGAGATCCTCTTTCGCTCAGAGTTTGTTCTAGCCACCCTCTGTGTGGTGTGCTTCCATGAGGTATTACAACTGCGTCATGGCAGCATGACAACATCCCAGTACTCTTCGTGGTTTACCGACCTCTCGTGCTACTCCAATGACATGGTACGAGATCCATCCTTCTGGACCCGAACCTTTGAGCAGGGACTAAGGCATGAGATCAGGGCTTCAATGGTCTCTCTCAACATTCCGATGCAGGCAGGAGTACTAGAGCGAGCCCTTCTTGTGGAGAGCATCCTTTCCGAGTCGACGCCAGCAGCGAGGCCTACCGCGGGGCAACACATAGTGGAGTCTTCTGCAGCCAGCAGTAGATAGATGTCGCAGAGGTCCAAGCGGACTAGTCCATCAGGTGGGTGACCCCAAGATTTTGGTTCGGATGTGCGGGGCACACACAATAGAGCCAGTCATACGAAAGGTAGGCAGTGATATGAATGCGGCTGGCAGGGCCACATGGCTCGTGACTGCCTGACCCTCCACGCCGACGAGGAGAAGACAGTAGAGGGACCTCCTAGGTAGAGGCAGAGGTTCTACCGTAGCGGTCTGCAGTGAGCAGGCGGATGAGGTAGAGGAGCTGGCCGAGCAGTGGGAGGTGGACAACGCTTCGAGGCTCTACCACCACCACCACCAGGAGGACCACCCCGACCATAGGAAGCTGGAAGACAGGGGCATGCTCAGCTCCGAGCAGTCAAGGCCTATGACCACGGTATACCTGAGATGGTTTGAGGTACTATATGTGTCTACTCCACCCTTTCTACAGTACTTATAGACACAAGTGCGAGTCATTATTTTATTGCTTGTGCCCTTGTTCGGAGCTCGGAGATTTCGACGGAGCTGTTGGGTCAATCCTTATGGCTAGAGACTCCTACGAGAGCAGACTCGATGATTACGCCCTGGTGCGGACAGTGTGAGCTTACTCTAGGAGGCGAGATCTTCGGATAGGAACTTCTTGTAGTGGCATCGAGGCCTTATGATGTCATCCTGGGTATGGACTATTTGTCTACTGTCCATGCTCAGATTGACTACAATAGGTGAAAAGTGTGGTGTGTCCGCACAGACGGGAGCATGTTCACTTTCACCGGTGAGAAGGGAGTCTTTGCAGCGGAAGATGGACTTACGCAGAGGGGAGGGCAGCCAATCACACATCAGTTGGCTAGTCTCATCCTCAGAGCGGTTGATGTGCGGAGTCCAAGTTTACCTTTTGTAGTGGATCAGTATGTAGACGTTTTCCCTAATGACGTTCCAGGACTACCTCCTCGCAGAGAGGTAGACTTCTATATTGACCTTTACCCTGGGACAACACCGATATCTACACCAACACATCAGATTTCTCTTGCTGAGCTTCGTGAGCTGCGGGTACAACTAGAGGACTTGCAGGTCAAGGGATTCATCCGACCCAGTGATTCACCCTGGGCTTCTCTGATTTTATTCGCCAAGAAGATGGATGGGAGCTTACGACTATGTGTCGACTACTGTTTCTTGAATCAGGTGACCGTAAAGAACAAGTATCCACTACCGAGGATTGATGACCTCTTTGATTAGCTCAAGGGAGAATGATAGTTCTCGAAGATAGACCTCAGGTCAGGCTATCACCAGCTCAGAGTTCGAGATGAGGATGTGCAGAAGACGGACTTGAGGTGTCGGTATGGCCACTATGAGTTCTTGGTTATTCCTTTCGGTGTAACCAATGCTCCAGAATTGTTCATGAGTCTCAAGAACATGATCTTCCAGCCTTACCTCGATCAAATTTTCATAGTCTTCATCGATGACATACTGATTTACTCGACTAATGAGGAGGAGCATGCCAACCACTTGCGGGTTGTACTGGACACACTCTGAGAGGACCATCTTTATGGTAAGATCTCGAAGTGTCAGTTTTGGATTCGAGAGGTCCACTTCTTGGGGCACGTCATCTCTAAGGTGGGAGTTGTGGTGGATCCTGTGAATATCGAGGCAGTACTTGCTTGGGATCCACCTAGGAGCGTGATAGAGGTGCAGAGTTTCCAAGGTCTGGATGGGTACTATCGGAGATTTGTACCAGACTTCTCCAGAGTTGAAGCACCACATTAAGCTTTGATGAAGAAGGGGAAACCCTTCGTGTGGTCAGATAGATGTCAGCAGAGCTTCCAGGAGCTGAGACAGAGATTGACCAGTGAACCCATCTTGAGGCTACTAGAGGAGCGTGTACGGTACGTAGTTTACTGCGATGCATCAGGGATCGGACTCAGGTGTGTCCTGATGCCGGAGTGGGCATTGATCACTTTTGTTTCATGATAGTTGAGGCAGCACAAGCAGAACTACGCTACCCATGACCTGGAGTTAGCAACAGTAGTCTTAGCCTTGAAGATGTGGCGACACTATCTGACGGGGGAATGCTTTATAGTCTACTCTAACAACCAGAGTCTCAGGTACATCTTCTCACAGAAGGACCTAAACCTGAGACATCGTCGATGTATTGAGTTCCTCCAGGACTGTGACTTTGAGATATTCTATACTCCTGTTAAGGGGAACGTAGTATTTGATGCTCTCATCAGGAGATCAAGCATTCAGCTATTTGGAGAGGTGACAATGAAACAAGCCCCATTGCAGATATCCTTCGTGGATAGAGATAGAGAAACCATTCTATAGTCAGTCACCGTCACTACTCCACTACTTCAGCGGGTCAGAGAGGCACGACGTGGGGACATTGACTGTGAGACACGACATGAATATATATCCACATGACATGCACCTGATGGATTTTTTGTAGGAGGGGAGCACATCATCCTCTTCAGGGGACGTACCATGGTACTAGTTGCATTACTGGAGGAGGTGCTGAGGGAGTTTCACACTTCCCCTTTGGTGGAACATCTAGGAGTAGAGAAGATGTACCAGGATCTCAGATGACAGCACTAGTGGCTGGGTATGAAAAAGGCTGTAGCAGAGTTCGTTTCACGATACCTCACTTTCTAGCAGGTGAAGGCGGAGCACCAGGTTCCGGTAGGCTTAGTGCAGCCATTATAGGTCATAGAGTTTAAGTGGGACGGGATATCTATGGATTTCGTGATGGGGCTTCCACGTACATTCAGAGGACACAACTCCATCTAGATGATTGTTGACTGACTCACCATGTTGCCCCACATCCTACCTATTAGAGAGCAGGGCTCAATGGAGAGCATGGGACTCCTCTACGTTCTAGAGATCGTACGACTTCATGGTGTTCCATTGTCTATCATCTTCGATCGAGATGCCCGCTTTACTTTCCAGATTTGGAAGGGGTTGTAGGAGGCAGTTGGGACCCAGTTATGCCTGAGCACCACCTTTCATCCTCAAATGGATGTCCAGACGGAGAGGAACATTCAGACACTCGAGGACATGCTCCGTGCTTGTGTCCTTAACTTTGTTCATAGCTGGGAGGATCACCTACCCTTGGTGGAGTTTGCGTACAACAACAGATACCACTCCACCATCGGGATGGCACCATTCAAGGAATTGTACTACCGACCATGCAGATCACCTCTGTGCTGGACTATCCCTGGGGAGTCAGCAATCGTAGGGCCAGAGATGGTTCTGTCTATGACAGAGAATGTTCATATCATCCAGGAGTGAATGAGGACTACACAAAGCAGACATAAGTCCTATGCTGATAGGAGGCGGAGACCACTGGAGTTCGAGGATGGCGACCACGTTTTCTTATGGGTCTCACCTCGATGTGGAATATGGAGATTTGGCCTAGGCGACAAGTTATCTCCGCGCTTAATTGGACCATTCCAGGTTCTCAGCAGGGTAGGCGAGGTGGATTATCGCCTGGCGCTTTCACCTCAGTTGCACCGGGTGCATGACGTCTTCCATGTATCTCAGCTGAGGAGATACATGCACGACCCAACCCACATCATTGATCATGAGGAGCTGGACATCGATGATGGGGAAACATTTGTGGAGGTCCCGGTGGAGATTGAGGATCGACAGGAGTGGGTCCTATGTGGATGGTTGATTTCTCTGGTGCACATTCATTGGCAGCACGGGAACCACTAGGAGAGCACATGGGAGCGGGAGGCTCAGATACGTGAACAGTACCCTCATTTGTTTTCCTTGTTTATGATGTAGCTTTACAGGGACGTAAATCCCTGAGGTGGTATTAATGTAAACACCCTTGAATTTCAAGGAATATTTTTTCATAAATTCTTTGGGATTTTACCAGTATGCAGTTTCTGACGGCACCTGATTCCGAGGCCCGGTGTGACAAGAATAAGTTTCCGAAGTTTAGCTCGGGTACGTTCAGTGAACGAACGAGCGGGTTTTTATATCATTTGAACCGGTGCTCGGAATTTAAATCTGAGGGAACTGATGAAATCATAGCACCGGTAATTACTTAAGGGTTCCTTTACCGTAATTTCATTTGCACGGGAGGAGAAGTTAAATTTTGTGGTTTAAATGAGGAGTGAATAACATTGTGGAACAATTTTATTTTTATATCTAAGGTGGGTTTATCCTACATGGGGGAGTTAGAGTGGTACACACTAGCACCTTACTACCCATGTGAGGATAAATGTGAGGCGGGGTCCACATGATCCCCAACCCCTCACATTCTCTAAAACTCCTTAAACCCCCTCTTAATTTTTTGCAAACTCCTCATTATTTGTGAAACATTTCCACATTCTCTCTCTCTCCCTCTTAACTCTTTCCAAAAAACTTTAATCGTTTAATTGAACAACTTCAATTAATTAATTATGTGTTTGAATTTAAAAATTTGAATGCAAGTCATGATTAAATAAAATAAGGAGAAGCCTTATTTAATTTTTGGTTGTCTTGTTGTCTTGAGATTTTGGGGAGAAAGCTCTTGAGTTTTGAAGAACGCTTCATCTCCTTTATTGAAGAACACCAAATATCCGATGAAGAACATCGACTCGGTGACCGTAGTTATTCATCCTCTTCTTCTCTCCATGATAAAAGAGGAGAAATCACTTCCTCGGGTGCACACCAATGACAACAGAAATGACACCGTCATTCACGATGCTTGTCAACCGCGAACATATTTTCAAGGTAGGGGTGTGTTTTTATTTGAGAAATTCTGATTATTCCTTCCATGTTTGTTTCTCTTGACCCGCTTTCTACCAAACGAATGCAGAAGGACTGAGCCAAATGAACACGGCCCGATCCATCCCCTGTTTTTGTGAATGTTTGGTGTGTTCTTCATGTTATTCATGGGTGATGAAAACCAGATCGTTGTGAGTTTTTTGTAGAACGCAATGATCCCAATTTGAACACCCAACATAACGAGGTCCTAGTGGGGGTGAGATGATGATAGCATGCGACAGATAAAATCGGAACGGAAAGGATCGTCTCTCGGCCGTTCTTTGAGCGGGTGAATCAAATAGTGTTTTCGGAGCCAATCAGAGGCCCAAAAACACCAGAGATGATTACAGGACATTGGGGAGACCTAGTGTCTGAGGTTTCATGATGAACAGACCGTTAGAATGAATAATGGACATCACGGGAGGTGCGCTGGCTGGAGGTGTCGTTTTTGGAAATTTCAGAATACACGGCGTGTACCTTTGACGAACTTGCAGTGTAGTGTGGCTGTACTGCGGCTTGAGTTTCAGGTTTTTACAAGTAACACACGACATGTGACCCCAGTCACACGGCGTGTAATCTCTAAGTAGAATGGCAGAAGCGGCTTCACAAGACATGGCGTGTATTCTGGGAAATACATAGACACGGGCAGAAATACACGGCCAAGAGACACAACATGTATTCTCTTCACAGAAGTGCAGAAGCGGCTTCGCGGGACTCAGAGTGTATCCCGGGAATACTCGAACATGGGGTGGAGTACATGGGCATGTACTCCACCACACGGCCAGGCATGGCCAGTGGCATGAGCTACCCCATGTACCAGTTACACGGTTTGGCGAACACAGGTTGAGGCCGTGTACGGGCATATGGCCAGCATACATGGAGCCGACCCAGATGCATGGACACGATGTGTAACCATACCATACGCCATGTAATTACTTCCTACATGACCAGCCATTCAACACTGACCGTTGGACGAGGGCAGTACTCGAGAACTGACTACATGGCGTGTACCGTATGCCTACACGTCGTGTACTTTTTGGTAAAAGTCTTGGTCATTTTGTACACAGTATCTTGGATACGTTTTTTTTGGATTAGCCCCCTATGACATGGCTGACCTTCGGAATACATCAACTTGATACTTCATGGTAGTTGATGTATCAATCCCTTGACTCGAGGAGCAGACCCTCCCAGAATCGAGCGTGCTATGTGCGGGAACCCAAGAGCTGGCTGCGACTGCGACAATGGTGACGACTCTTCTAGGATCCTACGTGGGTTCGACAGTGAGGATGACTGTACTTGGATCCTCCATGGGTTCGGTAGCGATGAAGACTGTACTTGGATCCTACATGTGTTTGGCAGCGATGGTTATTGTACTTGGATCGTACATGGGTTTGGGGTCCCTACTGAGAATCATATACTCACCCCTACACGGGAATCGCCCACACTACGTTGTGTTGGTTGAAGACGATGGACAACACTAATCGTGGTCGAGGCTTGTAGAGCCAGACGGTATCCAGAAGTGGACCACCTAGCGGGACGTACACGGAGCGGACGGACAGACCCGAGGTACGGATGAGACTATCTGTACCCACCCTTCAGGTGAGATTTCTGGAGGACGACCCGATGGTTGCTGTTTTACTTATCAGCTATTGTACTTTCTTTCTCAGTTGTACTGTACTTTCAGTTGGGTTTGTATACCGGACCATTTACTTTCCAGCACTTTCTTTTGTACTCAGTTTACTTTGTCTCTACTTCATCTTGTGTACTCTGTTGTGTTTGTTTACTTATATAAAGGCAATGCCTTCCCTTCTATTTGTAATTACGCCTTTTGTGCTAGTTGCCATCCCCTGGCCTATGGAAGGCGGGCTTGGGGTAGTCACGGCACGGGCCCCGAGGACGGGTCGTGACACTACAGGAATAATTTTAAATTTAAAATTTCCAATACTATGGATGAATTTTGAAAAAATGGATTCCATATTTTTAATAAGAATAAATTTAATTCTCTTATAAGTTCAAAAAAAATTGCCCAAAATTAATAGTGAAAATTGAAAAAAATAATTACCGTTGTTATTTAGAAAATGTGTTTATCTGGGGTTAAACTAAAATGACAATGGTCGAAAATGACCCAAAACATGTATAAATTATAATGTATGAAAATATTTATATATTATTCTTCTCAATATATAATCTAGGTTAAATAAAAAGATTTTTATTTTAAATTTATTTATTATTATGTTGTCTTTTTGGAACTTTCCACGTAGTTTCCAAGTGGTTTCATTTCACCCATATATAAAAGTCCACCACAAACCTTAAATTTATAATAGATTCAAACCAATTCTCAACCAATACCTGGTGAATAACTAAGGAAGATACCCAAAGAAGTGTCAACATTCATCGACGAGCATTTTTTATTTATTAATTCTTCTCCTAATTCAACTATAATTATACCATGATGATGTAAAAAATTATATTCAATATACTGGAATTTTCTATGTCATGTTCATTATTTATAATCATCTCCACTTCAATCAAATGGTTTATGAAATCATCGTTTGTGTGTACGGTGGACTACCTCTTCATGAACTGATGTCATTCATTTTTTCCATTACCAACTATCATGACTTGAAATAATGATTTAATTTTCATTTATATATTATATCAATGATATTATTCTGATTTTTTTATTATTATTTCACACAAACCTTCTAACTTTCCATTTTTTTGAATATGAAAACATCACTGACGTGAATGGGGGACTGCCGCCTCACAAAGCTATGTGATACATTCACACATTACATGGAAGGTAGAAAGGATTGTATTAATGAAAAAATGTGATATATATATTAAATAAATATAATTATTGAAATAATATATTTAAATTACCTTCCATTCATTGAATATGTTGAGAAAATGGAAATAATGTTCACGCATATGTACGACAAATCGTTTCCATAAACAGTGAATTTTATTTCCTATATATATCATTTATAGAACACTATAAAGACATATATAATTATTTTATACTATATTTATATAATTATTAACATTATAGAGATCATGTAATCATGATAAAAGTAATAATACAAAAAAGAAAAAATAAAAACATACATGAAAAACAAAGCTATTATTTCCCAAAAATGTGACCCAAACATGGAATTGTTAATAAAAGTATAATAAAGGGCCATAAGTAAATAGTATATTGGTTTATATATATATAAAAATATAAATATATATTATTTGTTCTATAATATATTTACAAAAACATTATTTTTTATTCAGGTTATTTGAACGTGTACGAATGAAGTCAATGCTTAAGATAAGGGATCATTGTCTCTATTTTCCTTCTTGGAGACATATGTTATGTCATGCAACTATATTATTCTAGAAAGTGTATATACATCCACTTTTACTTGTAATATCATGAATTTTTTTCCTTATGATATTTATGTTTTATTTTATGATATCCCATCAAGGGGCTTATCTTTCAAAGTCACCAGGGTAGTAAAGGAATTATGTTACAATCTCATCATTTATCATGACTATTCATGATAACGATTCTAATGATAAAATGTTATTGTACCTATATCATGAAACTAATTAAATTCATTCTCCTATGGTAAGTTAATAATAATATATTTTTTTAATTCAATTTATTACCTCTATATTCTCAAGATTTCAAAAAATATTTTTCTTATGAAAAAGCATCATTTCAATCGAAAACCCTTTTTCTTCAAAAAACCATGTTTCAAAAAAATTAGGAATATATTATGGTTTAAAAATTGTTTTCAAATTATAAAGGTTATTTTTTTCAAGAATTGTTTTATATCATTTTAATGATTCTTTTATAAGGTTTTGGGTTGATTTTTATTGAAATGTGTTTGCAAAATGTTTTGTGTTTTCAAAATTCATTTCCATTGAAAAATTTATTTTCCTTAAATAAATGTTCCATGTGATCTTTCAAAATAATTATCCATATATTGTGTCATAATTTTGTTTTATTTATAATTTAATAATAATATTTAATAAGGATATCATTCTAATTATTTCTCTAAATTGTTTAATTTTATTATGAAAATATGTTTATAAAACCCATTTCTCTTACATGAGTTATACCATTGTAAAATTCTTTTGAAACACACTTCATTTTTTCATGGGTTATGATATGATAAAATGATGAAATGATAATGAAATATATCTCTTTTACCTAGGTTATGATAAGAATAAATGTTTATTAAATACATTTAATTTCGTGGTTTATTATATGATGAGTGTTTTATGATCTTACGACACAGATGTATTGTATTTTCATTATGTGAATGGATGGGCCTATATCAATCTATAATGAATTTGGTAATGATAAATGTTAATTGAGCTTCGAGGGTACATAGGTGGTCATACCAAGCCTAAAAAATATGGTACATGGGTGGCTAGCCCAGCCCGATGTAGGTACACATGTGGTTACACCAAGAAGAAAATGTTACAAATGTCTTGGTGGGTATCCTTGACATGATATTTTCTATGGATACGTGTATTCCATAGATCTATGACTTCAGATAGTGTTATTATATCATGGATGATGTACTTTTTTTATCTTATGATTCATGTCTTATAAACTACTAATCATTATTCCATGACTCAAGATAATGATCTTTGATATGGATGGTGTAACATCTGAGGTAAATAAAGAATATAATTTTTTTAAAATTTTCATATTTTTGAATTAAATATTAATTTTACATTAAAGGGGATTCTAAGTTTGATGGTGTACCTGACATGTAACATTGGGTTTCTCCAAAGTCTAATGTTTCACACAATGCAGAGTCATACTAAAAATAATAACATAATATCATTTTAAATGGTAGTTAACACCTAGCTATTGTATTTGCGAGAACAAACAGAACTAACTAAAATATGATTATACATGTCTTTTAAATGTTTTTTTACATTTATCCAATAAAAGTTAGAGGCTTAAAATGTGAATCAATCTAATTTTAATCACAAATACTCTAATATTCTTTAAAAGGTCGATTTACGACCTTTAGATGGAGACCCCTTTTTAAATATAGTTTTGGTCACTTTTATATTTTCTATTTGAAAAAATAAAATTCTTCTTTAGAATAGGGACATTAAAATTTACTTTGGGAAATTTTTTTGTATTTTCTGATAAAATTCATTTTTTAATGAATAGTGAAAAAATTGTATTTTAATTCAAAACTTCCTTTTAATATAATTTATTTATATGGTTATATTATCTTTTTAATTTGTTTTAAAGATTAATTAGACTATATTTTTACAATTTAATCTAATTTTGGTCATTGTAAGTAATTTCACTTTGAATTTAGACGTAAACAAGTGTCAAACATTGGATAGTTATTATTTCTAAAAAACATGCTTTTTTGTTTTGAAAATGGGGATTAATTTTATATTAATTAATGAAACTTTTATTTTTTTAATTTGGTAAAATAGAAATCAATTTTTAATTCAGAATATATAATATATCTTAGGCTGAATTTTTTGTATTTTTCTGAAAACCTTCAATTTCTGATGAATAGTGAAAACACTGAGTTGTAGTTAAAAACATACTTTTTCATTTAAATGTAATTTTACAACTTCTATGAATCAAATTTCAAAAATCTGATATATAAGGTCATTATAAGTAAGTAAAATTTGGTTCAATTAGATAAATTTTTTGGTGAATAGTATGTTTTTGACTTTTGTTTAACGCGATTAAAGGTAAATAGGGTAATTTAAGGTAAAAATAATATTATAATAATAAAAGTTATCTTAAAACTTATTCTAAACATATTGTATGAGTCATGGGATACCAATAAAATCCTTGGGTTAGAAGTATGACCTTTGAAAGCCACTTGGGTAAGCTAATGACATTAATAAATTTTTACATAAAGTAAGAAATAAAAACCCCATAAACATTTATTGTTTTGCTAAAAAAAAATTTAATATGGAGATGTATACTTTATAAATTTGACTATAAATATTCATTAGAAATATAAAATTATTTCCTACATCATGGTATTTTATTTATAATTTTTATACATCAAATAAATAAAATTATTTATGACACAATAGTGATGCAATGTTTACCTCATTAACGAATGATTCAAATAAATAATATTATAATTTGTAAAAAAATATTAATAACCTATCCAATTATTATTGGATGATTTTATTTCTAAAAATAGTCATCTTATATTAGAGTTTAATAAGTTTTTGACTATTATAAACCTCAAATCATTATATTATAAAATAATATTCCCAAACTTTCATAAAGTGCCCCTCCTCCCTGTTATAAAAATCCCTCACCTCTAACCCATTTATCACACCTCTAAATCCCCTTTTCTCATCCTATATCTTCCAAAATAACCTCTAATGATCCTTATCTTCCACCTAAATTCCTTACCTTAGGAATAAGGCACTTCAATAATTCCTTTTGGTTCAAACCAAAGGGAGTAATATGTTTTAAAGGTAACGTCTTCTCTTAAGTTCTTTTCTTTTATTTTACTTCTCCAACCCCCTAAACTATTTTTATTCCTTTAATTTATAAAAATACCAGTATACTTAATAAAATATATTTTTTATGTGAATTATTCAAACTACACATACACATACTTCCGTCTAATGGGTAAAGCACAAACTGTTACTGTGGACGTCAAACTACTGCCTCACGAAACGATGATTATTCAGATATCTACAACCGCCTCTCATGGTGGCCATTATGATGGAAAATTAATTATATATGATATATTTTATATTTTACTTTATCAATATACTTATATAATTCTCATTTAGAACATATTTTTATGCTTTTCATGTTGTATCAATAGGATAATTTCATTTGAGGAAGTGCGGACTTCCTCCCCCTCAAAGTGATATGACTCGTTCATACCGTACAAGAACATATAAAGGATGGTATTGATGAAATTATGTAATATATATAAATTATTATATTATAATTTAATTATTATATAACTATGTATCATTTTGTTTTCATGCCATTAAATATGAAATATAAATGAAAGTAGTGTTCATTCGTATGTACGACTTACCGTCTCCATGAACGGTGCATTTCATTTCTTACCTCCAAATATTATGCACTATTATAAATACATATAAAATCTGGATATATATGATATATATGATATCTAAATTTTTAATATCATTCTGGAGGTAATGGAATTTTGACCACAAGAACAACATGTAATTATAAGAAGTTCATTTTTGACTCAAGTACCAAATATCGACAAAATGACCATTATTAATTTAAAAGATTTCATAATGTTTATAACATGGTAGTAAGTGATATAAATAGAATAATAAATTTAAGAATGTTCTTATTCAAGTAAGAATTAACTTTAGTTTATTATTTAGTAGATTAAAGAATGAACGTGTCAAGTCCGACACGAGGTAAGAGGTTTATTATCACACTTTTAATTTCGTGAGATTTCCATTGTTCACCACTTATTTATTGCATGTGGTGTATTGTGTACATAGATTTGATATAAATTATCATGATTCTATTTATATTCATTGTATTCTATGATTTATTTTGTGGTTATTATCTTTTGGTCTTATGACTCGATTGATTTCAATGTGGTAAGGGGTTTTCATCTCACTTTTTATTCCCATGAGAGTCATGGTTTGTTTGCCACTATTTACTTTTGTGTGGTGTATGTACTACCCATGATTTTATTCTTTGTGTAATATACTTTAATTTATGGGCAATTACATCTTCATTGTTTGATCCTTCCTTAATGGGTTGTATGTTTCGTAAGATACCAAATCGGTAAGGGAACCTTTCACTGTGCTCTTTTAGTTAATGACTTCTTTTATGTCTTTTAAATTTCCATTTTATTATATTGGGATATGTTCTTACATATAACTATTGCAGAAAATTTTATTTTCATGTGATGAGAGACCATTTTCTCTCTCATCAACTCATTTTCTAAATTTTAATGTGATGCCATTAGGCTATCAAATTTCTATAAGACAACTCCATAACCAAATTTCAATTCTTTGGGATAAACTTCTACTTCTGGATTATCTCAGGCTATGAATACACGTGAATTAACTCTGATTGTTGTACCCTTAATTTACATTTGTATTGGGTGTATTCTTATTTTTCACACATAATTATGTCATGGATTTATCCTTAATATAAGGATATGATCTTTCTTAAGAGATTTTGTCTCAATTTACATTCCACTGAGACTTATTTATTATTATACACCAATTCACATTTATATGGTCTTAATACAATCCTTTTTTATATTATATCATGAATACATTTATTTTCAAGATATTATAATGTTTTGATTAATATTATTTTTCAATTATTTTTATTTAAGCATCTCTCATTTGGTTTGGAACTCTTTAACTAAAATATCATTTTAAATGTTTTAATGATTTATTCTTCTAAAACATTCACTTTAATATCAATTTTTTAAAAATTGTTTTAAGGATTTATTTATATGTACATTAATGTTTTCAAATTAAAATTTCTTTAAAAATCATTAAAGTGGTATGGGACACATTGATTCAGAAATCTTATTATTAAATGATTTAAATGGTTTTGAAAATTGTTTTAAAAATCATTGATTATATCAATATCTTGAAATGATATAATGTGATTGCAATGTGGAAATGTTATCTTGACTTTATGATTATTTTATGAGTTATTAATATGTTATGGTTCTTGGGTTTTGTTTATATATACGGGTGGTTTTATGATAAACCAAGGGTGGGTGAGCCCGAGATAGCTCTCCAATGAATTGGGTAATGTGACAGA
This sequence comes from Viscum album, assembly GCA_963277665.1. NCBI lineage: Eukaryota > Viridiplantae > Streptophyta > Magnoliopsida > Santalales > Viscaceae > Viscum > Viscum album. Next base: position 64,178,251 of record OY728127.1, on the reverse strand, counting down.
GGAAAACAATAATGTTTATCCTATGAGGTATAGGGAATATAATGTGATAGGTATTCCAAATGTAACCCCATACGTAGTTGTGAAAGCTATAATGTAATTATGTTATGAATTCCAAAAGTTACCTTTATGATTTATGATTTCTATATGTTATTTATAAATCATAAGATTTCATGAGGTATGTTAGGATTGAAAAGTACGGTATCATTGATTTGTATTAATTGATGGGTTAATGTTTCCTTTTCTTATTTTATAACCCTTACTATGTTTTTTATGCTCATCACATGTTTTTCAATTTTTTTTCACAGGGTATAAGGAAAGGTAAAAGAATGGAATATCTCAAGTATATTTATATCAAAAATAAATAAATTTTGTTTTCTTTTACGAATTTTTATTTCATGAAATAAATTGGATACTGAGACGAAGTGTCTAATTTGTAATTTTTGAGATGTAATGTAATAGTTATGGCCTGTTTTTTCTAAAACTATAAACCTGAAAATATCCTCAATGTGAATTATTAATTTAATTCAATATTATGTAATTTTTTAAGGTTGGGTCCTTATAGTTGGTATTAGAGGACAGTTTAGACAACTTTAGGGATTTTGATGTTTTGTTAGACACATGGTTAGTCTCCATATCCATTCCATAAGTTAAATACTAATTTTGTAACTATTATAGATCAAGGAAAGACTATTACAAATAGAAGAAGGAGGATCACAAACGAAATTCATATCTATTCCTGATGACTTGCTTGCAATAATTATTGCAAAGTCATGCCAAGACGATTCTAAAAAATTTTCTAACATACAACTCACTGGTAAGAAATTGTTTGAGATATCAAACACCTCCGCTATACCTCGATTCCATTGTGGGTCATGGGTTGTATTTAATCAAGTAATATTATCTCAACAATCTCATATTTTCAATATAGGTGAATATTATCAAGGAATTTTCAAATATCTTACTTTATGAAAATATTTTGAAGCATATTATTATTTTGAAAAAAATACTGAAGAAGGAAACACTTTCACAACCTATTTATATTTGATTTTAAATTATAGTCTTTTAGAACAAACTTATGGTATTTTTAAAGAACCATTAATTCAATGTTTCAAATCAAACTCAGTCCGACTATTTTATAAAAATAATATTTTATTAGTTGTTTTCAAATTATATGTTATACACGAGTATTTTGTGAAACTATTTTTTTGTAATCACCCATATGACCCATGTTTTATGAGGTTTATTTGGATAAAGTAAGCAGGTAATTTTTAAAGATATCTGAATCATTTTTGAAATGCATGGACCATCTATAATGTGAACAAGATTCCGATAAAACCAGGTGGACACCATGATCAAAGTATGATGTTCTTTATTTGGGAATAGTTTTATTTTTTATATGGAGGTGAAATAACAAAATGACAATATATATAAGCCTTCATTAAGATGTTGAGGTCTTAATTATTTTGGATGAAAATGATAGGTATAAGACAACATTTGAGGTTAAAATATGTTAGGGTAATTTTTTTAGTTTTATAAAAAGGAAAAAATGTAATATGGTTGACAACTGATCATGTCTGGTAAGGCCATGTGAATCGAACCCACAACCGAACGACGATAAGGGGGACTCACCTACCACTGGCCTACTTGAAGTCCCCAGTTACTATGAGTTCTTCCTTTAGTTAAATTATTTTATGGATCAAGAATATGTTGATTTTGGGAACTAATGTTTTATCAAATGGATATCCTTAGTATATGAAAATGATTTGGTGATTAAGTGATTTGGTTATTTTGGAAGAAGTTATCTCTTTTGGGGAAATAGTATATTCCTAAGTAAAATAGAATACTATGGGATTTAATTTGTGGAATAATAGTTGAAATTTTATTTTAGAAGAATCTATGTTTTTGTTATAGACATATGGATATTTGGGTGATTTTTGGAAATGATTAACCTATCATAGAGAATATGTGATTTGGTTAATTACACTTCAGTATGAGACTTTAAGAGTAGTCGATGTTAATTGGAGATAAATGTTAAGATTTATTATGGAATATTATGTGATCAAATCCTTCTAAAATTTGGGTTTCAGACTTAGTTTGTATTATTTTAATGAATTTTGAGGAAATTTTTTATTGAATGTTCTTGGTTGAGATTTGGGTATTCTTTATTCATTTTTGGAGAATAAGAGTAGTATTTCTTTTTTATAAAAGATTATCCTTTTTGTGGATTATCTGATCTTGTACTAACCATTTTGGTTTTGATTAATGTCTAATGATATGGGAAATATATGGTTCATATTTTGTGGATTAAGTGATTCTCTAAAAGTCCATTCTAGTACTTCATGTGTGACCGAGTTATCTTGAATACTCATCGTTTGGAGAAAAGATGAGTTTTTGGTAGAATCTTACTAAAGGATGAAACTCTACTTTAAAAGTATGTATATTTCTTTATGTTCTTAGTAAATATCAAAACTAAATTTTCCAACTTTATGAAAAGGAATATAAAACAAAAACGTTGTCCGTTGACTTTTCCTGCTGGGGAATCAATGATCGTTTAACCAATCATAGGTTTGTGATTTTTTTCATGGTTAACATTCTTCTAATCAAGTTTCTTATCACTCTACATTAGAACTTGACACTTAATTTCTCTTCCATATCCATGTTTTACTACATGGAATCCTAGTATGGGTTATCTTAGGTGTCCTTTGTACTTCAATTTATTTCTTTAAAAGTGATTGTTTTATTGACTCTTTTTCCAATGTGGGACTTTTAATGATGTTCATGAACCCAATTTTATAATTGTGAGGATGCAATTACCAAAAGGGGGAAGGATGTAACATCCCAGGTAAATGAAGAATATAAAATTTTTATATTTATTTTCATATTTGTGAATTAAATATTAATTTTACTTTAAAGGGGATGCTATGTTTAATGGTGTACCATACATGAAACAATGGGTTTCTCCAATGTCTAATGTTGCACACAATGCTGAGTCATACTGAAAGTAATAATTAAATATTATTTTAAAAGGTAGTTAAAGCCTAGACTTTGTATTGGTGGGAATGAACATAACTAAGTACAATATTATCATAAATATATGTTAAATGTTTTTTTACATTTATCCAATAAAAGTTATCGGTTTAAAATATGATTGAATCTATTTTTAAGCATAAATACTCTAATATTATTTAAAAGGACGTTTTACTGCCTTTTGATGGCGAACCCTTTTTAAATTTAGTTTTGGTTACTTTTATATATTATATTTTAAAAAATAAATTTTTTCTTTAGAATCGGGACATCAAAATTTACATTAGTTAAATTTTTCGTATTTTTCTGATAAAATGCATTTTTTTAATGAATATTGAAAAATGCTATATTTTAATTGAAAATTTCCCTTTAATATAATATATTTATATAGTTATATTATCTTTTTAATTGGTTTTAAATTTTAATTAGATTATATTTTTACCATTTAATCCAATTTTGGTCATTGGATGTAATTTCACTTTGAAATTGGACATAAACAAGTGTCAGTCTTTTTAAAGTTATTATTTCTTAAAAACATGCTTTTTTGTTTTGACAACAGGAATTAAATTTAAATTAATTAATGAAACTTTTATGTTTTTAATTTGGTAAAATAGACTTCATTTTTTAATTTTGAATATAAAATATAACTTAGGATGAATTTTTGGTATTTTCTGAAAACCATCAATTTTTTATGAATAGTAAAAACATTTTGTAGTAGTTAAAAAACTGACTTTTTCATTTAAATGAAATTTTACCACTAATATGAATCAAATTTAACAATTCCTATATATATCTTTGTTATAAATAAGTAAAATGTGGTTCAATATGATGAATATAATTTATGGTGGATAATAAATTTTGAATTTTATTTACCGCGGTTAAAGATAAATATTTTCAATTCAAAGTGAAAAAAATATTATAATAATATAAAATTATCTTAAAACTTGTCCTAACCTTATTGTATGATTCATGGATGACCAATAAAATCCTTGGGTTAGTCCTTTGGCCTTTTAAAGTCATTTGGGTAAGATAATGACATTAATAACTTTTTATTTAAAGTAAAAAAAATATAAACATGTATTGTTTTGCTAAAACAATTTTAATGTGGTGTTATATAATTTATATATTTGACTATTAATATTAATTAGAAATATAAAAATATTTCCTACATCATGGTATCTTATTTATAATTTTTAGACATCAAATAAACAAATTTTTTTAAGACATAATAATGATGCGATATTTACCTCATTACCGAATGATTTAAATAAATAAAATTATTTTGAATAGAAAAATAACCCAAATCTATCCAATTTTTATTGGATGTTTTTATTTCAAACAATAATAATCTTATTTTTTATTTTAATATGTTTGGGGACTTTAGAAAAAAAATCATTATATAATAAAATAATATTTTCAAAATTTCATAAAGAGACCCTCCCTCCCCCCCACAGAAAATAACCTCACCTATAACCCATTACTCACACCTATCAAGCCCATTGTAATGTCCAAAATCTTCTTAAATAATTTATAAATATCCCTATCTTCCACCTATATGCCTTAACATAGTAATAAGTCACTTAAAGAAATCATTTTGGTTCAAACCAAAGGGAGTTATCCGTTATAAACGCAACATCTTCTCTTAAGTTCTTTTCTATTATTTTACTTCTCCAACCCCCTAAAATATTTTTATTCCTTTATTTTCAAGAAACACCAGTATCATTAATATGCTAGGTTGTTTTTATGTGAATAATTTGAACTAAAATTACACACACCTTCGTCTAATGGGTAAAGAACATACTGTTTATGTGGACATCGAACTACAGCCTCGCGAAATGATGATTGTTTAAATATCTCCAACTGCCTCTCATGGTGGCCATTATGATTGCACTGTAATTATATATGATATATATTTTTATTTTATTTTATTAATAATCTTCTTTAATTCTCATTTGTAACATATTTTTAGGCTTTTCATGTTTTATAAATATGATAATTTATTTGTGGAAGTGCGGACTACCGCCCCCTCCAAGTGATATGACTCGTTCACGCCATACATGGAACATATAAAGGATGGCGTTAAAGAAATTATGTAACATATATAAAATATGATATTATAATTTAATTATTTTATACCTATGTATCATTAAGTTTTCATTCCATTAAATATGAAATTGAAATGAATGTAGCGTTCATGCGTACGTACGGCTTACCGTCTCCATGAACAGTGCATTTCATTTCTTACCTCCAAATGTTATGTAATATTATAAATACATATATAGACGAGATATATAAGATATATATTATATCTAAATCATAGATATAATTTTGGAGATAATGGAATTTTGACCACATGAACAACTGGTAATTATAAGAAGTTCATTTTTGACTCAAGTACCAAATATCAACAAAACGACCATTATTAACTTAAATGATAGAATAATGTTCATAACATGGTAATAAGTGATATAAAAAGAATAATAAACATTAAAAATGTTCTTAATCAAGTATAAATTAACTCTTAGTTTATTATTCAGGAGATTAAAGAAGGAACGGGTCATGTCGGACTAGAGGTAAGGGGTTTCTTACCTCACTAATAATTTCGTGAGATTTCCATTGTTCACCACTAATTTATTTCATGTGGTGTAGTGTGTACTTCCATTTGATATATATTTTCATGATCCTATATATATTTGGGGTATTATGTTATTCATTTTGTGTTTAGTAACATTTTTTCTTGTGACTCGATTGATTACAATGTGGTAAGAGGTTTTCATCTAATTTTTTATTCATGTGAGATTCATGCTATGTTTGCCACTATTTCGTTTTGTGTGGTGTATGTACTACCCCTGATTTTAGTTTTTCTGTAATATACTATAATTTTTTGGGTAATTTAAACTTCATTGTATGATCCTTCCTTCATGGGGTGTATGTTTCGTAAGTTACCAAATCGGTCAGGGAACCTTTCCCCGTACTCTTTTAATTAAAGACCTCTTTAATGTCTTTTAAATTTCCATTTTCTTATATGGGAATATGTTATTATATATCCTTAATGCTTTAAATTTTTTTATCATGTGATTAGAGGCCATTTTCTCTCTCATCAACTCATTTTATAAATTTTTAAGTGACGTCGTTAGGCTGTATAATTTCTATAAGAGAAATCCTTAACCCAATTTCCATTCTTTGGGTTAAACTTTTAATTCTTGATTATTTCATGATTTGAATATGTGTGAATTAACTCTGATTGTTTTACACTTTATATACACTTATATTGGGTGTATTATTATTTTTCACACCTAATTATGTTAGTGATTTATCCTTAATCTAAGTATACGATCTTTGTAAGGGACTTTGTCTCAATTTACATTCCATTGAGACTTATTAGTTATTATACACCAATTAACTTTTATATAGTGTTAATACTTTCCTTTGGCATATTTTATCACGAATCCATTTATTTTCATGATATTATAATGATTTGATTAACATTATTCCTCAATTATTTTTATTCAAGTATATCTCATTTGATTAGGAACTTTTTAACTAAAATATCATTTTAAATGTTTAAAAGATTTATTCTTCTAAAACATTAACTTTAATATCCACATTTTAAAAATGGGTTTAAATATTTTATTATATGTACATGAATGTTTTAAAATTAAAATTTATTTAAAAATCTTCAAAGTGGTATAGGACACATTGATTCAAAAATCTATTTATTAAATGTTTTTAAATGGTTTTATAAAGAATTGATTCTGTTAATATCTTGAAATGATTTATTGTGATTGCAATGTGGAAATGTTATCTGGATTTTATGCTTGTTTTATGTGTTATGAATATGATATGGTTCTTGGGCTTTGTTTACATATATGGGTGGTTCCATGCTAAAACTATGGTGGGTGAGCATGGGATAGCTCTCCAATTCATCGGGTAACGTGATGGAGGTAAACGTTGATGTTTCCCCAAAGAGATTTAGAGAATATACTTTGATAGGTATTCCAAACGTAACTCCCTACATAGCTGTGAAATCTACAATGTAAGTATGTTATTAATTCCATAAGTTACCTTTATGATTTATGGTTTCTTTGTGTTATTCATAAATCTTATGATTTCAGGAGTTGTGTTATGATTGAAAAGTATGGTTTCATTGATTTGTATTTATTGATGGGTTAATTCTTCCTTTCCTTATTTTTAACCCTTACTGAGCATTTTATGCTAATCCCTAGTTTTTGAAATGTTTTTTCATAGGGTATAAGGTAGGGTAATAGAAAGGAATAACTCAAGAATATTTATATCACGAAAAGAATTATTGTTTCTTTTAAGAATTTTTATTTTATAAAAAAATGGATTCTGAGTAGAAGTTTTTACTTTGTAATTATTGTGATGTAATGAAATAGTTATGGCATAATTCTCTAAAACTATAAACATAAAAATATCCTCAATGTGAATTATTAATTTAATTGAATATTATGTAATGTTTTAAGGCTGGGTCCTTATATATGGTATGGTTTTCAACTATTATGATCTCATTCTCATACACTCATGCCCATGTTATGATTCTGTATCTTATTTGTTTACCATTGATGAGAATCTAAGATCACCCATTCTTATTTTTCCTTTCCTCATGTTATGAAGAATTGTATTATATATTATATTTCAAAGAAAGGTTCTAGAATTGAATAATGTAGTGCGAGATGATGTATTATACCTATGAACCAGTTGTTTGTGTTTCCAGTATCCAAAGGCACCATACCTTTATAATCCTCAAGCTTATGTTTATGAAATATAATGAATTTTTTTCAAGAATAATGTAATATCTAAATATCATAATCAATGGTAAATGATGTTGGAATTAGATAATGGTATTATGTAACCTTTAGAAACTAGGATGATAAAACAATAGTGAGATCCCTCGGGAGATTTCAAAGGATATTTCTAGGGATTTATGCATGGACAAGAAAAATGATGGGTTGAATTATAGGAAAATGTCATATAATTTTGGTAAAGGTTAGAGCGGGTGGTTTCCAAGTAATTAAATATCTTTTTTGATACTATATGTCGATGTGGATCGGGAATATAGGTACATAGGGGTAATAAATCCAAAAATATATCATTGATATAGATTTTATAATCACTAGGTGCATGACAACATGCCTTGATTCACACCTAATTTGAAACTCGTTGGGGATATATTTTTTGAAAATAAAAAACTCCTTATGAATGATAATGGAGGATTGAAATATATGGTGACTATGAATAAACTTAGATAAACCATATATTTCATAAATTAATAAGTAATTTTCAAGATCTAAACATTGTATAAGTGGTTTTTGATGAATGTGTGATTCCCCACTATTATTATTGTTTCATAGGATATTTTTTTTGGTTTTAGTAAGTGGATGGATCCCAAATACTGTAGGTAAATATTGAGTGTGATCAGAAATATTATGATTGTACTCCAAATTATCCAAAAGTTGTGGGAGATGTAATGAAAAATATCATTTCAATGCTCAAACATCATTCTTGAGTAATAAATCTTGCTTAAAATCCCAATAAGAAATGGCGGGGATAACATTCTTTTGATTCGTTCATGGGAAAATGACTACCTTCCATTATTGGACTAAATGATAAGAACGTTTTTGAGAAATGTGTCATTACCATTGAAAATATATTTTCCATTTTTTGATGATGTAAACATGAAAAATAAATTATAGTTGTTTACCACTTCATATTTTAAGTGGATCAATGGTAGAACCTCATAAATAATATAATTGAATATGATGAAATTGAATCCATGAATTGGGATTAGTTCCGAAATTAATTTTTAAATAATTACATTCATCTTATTCTTTATAAAAAATATGGATAAGGAGATTCCTGATCTAATGAAAAATGATGATGAATCTGTTGGAAAAAATGAGTCATATTTTATAGTATGTTTGATGTAGGCCTCTTGTATTATCATCCAACATTAATTTAATATTTATTGTTTCTTCGGCGTATTAAAGTTATGTCTCCAATGGGAATTATCCGCAAAATATTAGAAACTATGAAGAGAATGTTCAATGTGCTATCAATAGGGAAATATAGTTTTTTATTTGCCTATAAATCACATGGTTTTAATAAGAATATAAAAATGTAATTAAAATAAAAATATATAGACCACGGAGATAAGAATATATGCCTTCCCTTATTCTTAATGTGTGGGTATAAGCATGGTGTAGATATTCCTAATGGGACTACTAAATGTTTTATGTCTTGAAGGTAAGTTCATCGAGCGGTGGAATTCCTATGTTTTGCGAGGAAATTAGCTAATGATACGAACAATGAAAAAGTTTTATAGAATAAATTAGACACACTCCAGTGTTTCAATTGTAATGAGTTTTCAAATTAAGAAAATAAGTTCTCATATATGAGGGAAATGTATGGTGATCAATGTTAGTATCCCCTTAAGAAAATGGACCATGGGAAATATTATGCGTTCATTGTTTCTAACTATGTTTGTGATAATGATGTGGTGAAAGCTAAACTTACCATCAACTCTAGGACAACGAATTTCTTATTCTTCTCTATATCTAGCCATTGTTTCATATCATAAAAATATTTATTGGTATCAAGATTCCACAAAAATTATTAGATGTATAAGTATTAGTGAAAACCTCTAATAGTACGACTATAACATCTCAAATATATGATTCTTATCTAGTTGATGTTTGTAGGAATGTGCTTCCTCTAAATTTTTTCACTCTCCCATTTATTGAATTTGTTATTATCCTAGGCACATTTTTGATTCCTCTAAATAAATCCCACATAAATTATCAAGGAAGGTAATTCACATATGATATTATTAACCAAATTTTGATATTCTATCAATGTGATGATAAGTACTAAAATCTGATGGAGATCACATCCATTATATGGGTCATAATTTCAATTCAAAATGATTTTTTATCTCAGATGGTTTGGGAGAATCTCAACATCAATGATATGCTTATTATGTCGTAATTTGTTGATGTCTTTATGGTATAATTACCTAGACTTCGAAATAAAATGTGAATTATAATTCTTAATAAAACTAATACCTATTTTAAAACTAATTTCGAAGAATCCCAATAGATTACCTCGGACTGAGTTGAATGAATTAAAGAAGAATATCTAGGAAAACCTTGAAAAATATTAATTCATCAAAGTGTTTCACTATGGGGTTCACCAGTTCTTTTTGTTAAATCAAAGTATGTACCAATTCGATTCTACATTAAGTATCGGGAGACAAACAATATCACAATTAATAAAAAGTATCCCCTTCTTCATATTTAGGAAATTTTTTATAAACTATTTAGATATCAATAATTTTCCAAAATTGAACATCATTATATGTATCATAAATTTTGTGTCAAGAAGTAGGATATACACAAAATATCATTCCGTACAGGGTATGTACATTATTAATATATACTGATTCCATTCGGTCATACTAATTCTCCCAGTATCTTCATGGAATTAATGAATATAGTCTTTCAAGATTACCCTAATCAATTTTTATGTAGTCCCTATAGATGTTACTCATATATATTCAAAGAGAAAGGAAGAGTAATATTATCAATTTAGAAAAGTACTAAATTCCTTAAAAAAGGAGAAACTATATGAAAATTTTAAAATGTTTTAATTTTGGATAAAAAATGTTTCATTTTTTGTCATATAATCTTAGGAGAAGGCATATCGGTAGGTCCATCAATGAAAAAAGCTATTAAATTTTTTCATAAACCAACCATGTTGATAAATATCTATAGAATTACGTTTTAGGTAGACATTATCAATGGTTATTGGTAATTTTCTCATTAATATATAATTTACACATAACGTTAACTAAGAAGGGTTCCAATTTCCTATGAAAAGTTGAATGCGAGAAAAATTTCTATAAACTAATGGGATCATTAGAAATCTCACCTATTCTAACATTAATATATATAGGAGATTGGTTTATAATTTATATCTATGCATACAATATGGTATGTAGATGTGTTCTTATGTAGAATTTAATGGTTATAGATTATCCCTCGTGAAAATTTAAGGTTTATGAATAAAATTACCTACCTCATGATTTGGATTTAGCTATGGTAATTCATTAATTAAATATATGGAGGCATTATCATTATATATAAATGTGTGATATATATAATGATCACAAAAAAGGGAAACCCTTTTCTTTATTACAAATTAAATCACATATTACTATATAAGAGTAATCATAATACAACCAAAATAATTTAGAATTCTAGTGTCTTTAGGTAATTAGGTACATTACAATACAACATAAATAAATGTAGTACATTGTCATTATTGAAAACATCCATATCATGATTATAATATTTCACCCTTCTTACAACTGTGTGGGATATCATGGGAAAATAACAAGAAAGGGATGAGTTATCAAGCCTAGTAAGGGAATAAACCTGTTATAAAATGAAGAATGTATTATAATTTAACCAATAGGCATTTTAATGGGACATAAAAATGGATGAAAATAATTAAAATGTATAAAGAGTCATGATATATCATGATTATATAATGTCAACATGGTAATGTAGAAGCAAATTTGAACATGAAATCATAAACGTAGGTACGAGATATCCTCAAAGACATAACAACATGGTGAAAAAATGTCCTATAATAGATTATATTCACACCCTAAACCCATACATGAAATTTCATGATATAAAAATATTACCCAATGCATTGAATCAATATATAATTTTATGTGCACACATCACTTTCCATCATTTACATGCATACATGTTCCACATAAATTATTCAATATTGGACCATATTTCATTGCATTTAATTACATGATTAATGAGTGTGTAAAGAATAAATCAACTTTACCAATAAAAAATATATAGGTGTGACTAGGTCTATAACCATTATTGGAAATAATTATTATATTCAAAATAAAAAGGTCTGGCATTGAAATATAAAAATGAAATTTCAGTAGCATAATGGATGTTCTTAAAGATTCAGAAAATGTTTTAATAAGAGAGGAAGCGATATCTAATTATTTTTAAATAAAATTGAATATAGTATTTATTTGAAAAAATATATCCCAACATTTTTAATAGTAAATATAATTTATAAAATAAAATTATTATTGGGTAAATAAATTAACGAAAGATCATTTACCTTGATACCGTGATTCCAAAAGATAGGGAAGATAATCTTGAGAGCTTAGGGGCACTGTGGGGGGAATATAGAGAGGTTATGTAAGATTAATAATGTGCTCCATGTTTTTTTATTGAAGAGTATGGGGATATTGGGTGGGTTTATATAGGAAATTATAGGGGAGTTCTTTATTATTCCTCAAATTTAGGTTTTAGACTCTATATAAAAAAGTAATAAAAACCACAAACCTTCCCATGGTTTATATGAATGGGGAGTTGTTTAATTTATTTTATAATGAAGAGGGATTAACTGAACAAAATAATACCCTGGTGAGGTGGAACTGAGCAAAATTTATAATGAAATTATTTTAAAAACATAAAATATAATAATGGTTTTGCGTGATTCATAATGGATTTGTAAAAAAATAACATAACATAAAAAATAACATTATTTTCTAAGAGAAACATATATTTGGTTTGGGATATATTTGATAGTATTTATTATATTACATTTGGTTCATTATGATGTGATAATACACATCAAATATTTATACCACATTTAATTTTTACCAAAAAAATTTATAGTCATAAAATATTTTAAAAAAATAACAGTTTAAAATTTTTGAAATCTTGATTCCAAAACTAATAATTATTTTTATCAAAATAACTTTCTAAAAATTATAATTTTCACTTTTTAATAAATAATAAACATTTATTATGAAATACTTGGTTTTTTAGAATAATGTTTTTTGAACCGTGATAAAATTTATTTATGACTTCGTAAAATTGTATTATCAAATATAAATAATTAATAATATTCAATAATAATGTTTTAATAATACATCATCTATTTCAAAAATTATTTAATTCATCCAAATTAATGTCTAAATTAATTATACATTACACCAAAATTCATTTTTTGATTTATTGTACCATAACTAAAATCATTTATAATGTAACCACAATACGAAGTAAATAAAGCCATTATTCATATAAAAAATACCATATAAATATTATTATTATTAGGTAATCGATAAATATACATGTATTAAAATTGGAAATTCCCTGTTTATAAGGTTTTTAATGGTGGGGTTATAATGTGGTGGTTTGACGTACATGGTTCCGATTGTGATCTCAATGAGAATGAACATATCCTGTAAATAGTTCCACTCATGCATTAGTTGTTGGATATCTATTTGGTCTTTGTCAAGGGAAAATCCTGGTGATTCTATCTCCCTTGGGAGCTATGGTAAATCGATTTCCTAGGGTACGATCCTATTGTTTGAGTCTATCACTTCCTTTGTCTATGTCAGTTAGAATTATCAAACCCATATATTTGTACTAATCATATAGTCACTATTTAATGGATTTATTATCAATGTTTCGGAATATTAATGCTCATTTAAATATGATATGATATAAAATTACCAAAAATCAACTTCATTTTTTCAATTACCATAATACATAATAGGTAATTCAATTCATTCAAAACATGATGATTGTTTATAAAAGTTCAAGTCATTATAATATTCTCCCTTAAAAAACCCCATGAAATTTTCATTTCACACACTAAAATTGATTAGGTTAATTCTGTTTCATCACCTCCTCCAGTTCCCTCATTTATTCTTCAAATTTTTGGTTTCTCCATAGTACATTGACCAGATTCATTTTATTATTTTATAAAACATTGTATCTATGATCTAATATCTTCATCAGCGACTCCAAATATTAACGTTCATTATACAATGATACTGTCTTTCGATTTACCAAATGTAAGGGGTTGCATATTTACATACATAAAAGGGATACATATACCACAAAAGGTACTTGAGATATGTTATATGTGAGTTCTAGTTGGTATAATAACACATTGATGCGATAAAGGATGACAACATGATTGATGTATCTTAGACTATGTTTTCTCGTATTCCCAAATATCACGACTTTATTCCATGAAGATATGAGGAGGAATACCTTATCTCAAATATCAAACTCTAGGTATAGTCGATGATTGTCAATATATCTCTTATATTGACTCTAAGTATCCCTAATGTGTTTTTGAATTGTCATGATTGTTTACGCTATTTCCTTAACCAATTCAGGACCCAACAGTTTGATTTTACCAACTTAATCCTAAAATAATGGTGATCTACAACTCTTCCTGTAAATGGATTAATAAGAACTCATACAGATTCTTGAGTGGAAACTACTACTGTATGAGAGCAGGAACATAGTATTATTATGATCGCATCCTCCTTTGAAGTCCATTGAGTATGATCTAAACTTGTATTTGATTTTTTTGATAGAACACTAAGATTTTTTATTGTTTTGAGTGTGATAAGTAATTCTAAATTCCAACTCCGTATTTCGATAATGTCAAAGAATCAACCAGAACTTGGAGGTAAATCTTTAATCACGGTCAGATACAATAGATAGTGTTGTTCTAGGCCACCTAACCATTTCTCTATTTTATATCCTTACATATTAGTCATGTTTAAAGTTCACTCTAAATGCAATGATGTGAGTATTATTTTAATGGAGATCCACTATAACACGTATAAAATTATTTCCCCTTGATGTCTTTAGTGGACCAGTGACAAATTGCACCATTATGTTTTCCCGTATCCATATTGGTATGGGTAAGGGTTAAATCACCCAATCAGTTATTCTTCCTATATTTTCTGATATAAAAGACACCTTTATGTATATTTAATGATATCCTTCTTCATATTTTCTCATAAATAGTGATCTTTGGGATCTCAAAACATATTCATTCTCCTTAGAGTGATGGAGAAGGTTGAGTTATATGCATCCTCCAAAATCTCCTTCCATAACTTAGGTTTTAGGGTACCCATAGTGGTGGCCCAAATCTTATAACTCATTCATACTTAATTTTGAACTATATGGATTTCCCTCTACTTCGATGTTCCATCTTCTTATGAATTTCTACATCATCACTTTGAGTATCCTTTATGTTCTCTATAAGGGATGGTTGAGAAATAATTTATTAAAGGATTGATTATGTTTTTTCCTTTATGATTCCCATGTCCATATTTTTTAGTTCTTAGAATATTTAATGTCTCAAATTTTTATCAATGATAAAATTTTGAGACACATTCTTCTTAGAGTGCATGACACCTTATTTTCATTCCCAGGATGGTAGTTAATGGAGAAGTCATTGACCTCGATCACCTCTAACCATATTTCTTGGTGCATATTCATCTATTTCTATGTTAATATATTCTTGATGATATTATGATCTATATTTATCTAAAACTTCATTCCAAATAGATAATTCCTCTAGATTTTAAATCAGAATATTACTACAGCCAACTCTAGATCATGTGTTGAATAGTTCTACGCATGAAGGTTAAATTTTCATGAGGTGTAGGCCATCACTCTATCATTATTCAATAATACACAACCCAATCCCTTTATCAAAGCATCATTATTTCCCATGAAAAGTTCCCCACCTATGGGTATCATATATATAGGTGAACAGATCAGCCTCTTTTTTCAACTACTTGAAGATATAATAACATTATTTATTGTAAAGAAACATAACCCCCTTCTATGTTATCTTGGTTAGAGGGTTTTAAAATCATGATAATTTTTAAAAAAATAGATGAAAGTACCCAACTAATCCGTCCAAAAAAATGGATTTCCATAAAAATGGTTTTCATTTGACATCCTTCAATTTCAATGGGGTTATAGGGTTCCACAGATATCACATTGATTGTGATAACATACTGCATGAATGTTTCATGGTTCATGCATAAGTTATATTGACAACCCAGACTCTCTGCTATGATGAAGACCATAAAATTATTCTAAAAACACATCATTATATTACCTCACAATAGGCATATATTCAAGGAGTATGTTTTCCTCAGACTCAACTATTTCAGGTATATATGCATGCTATTTGGGTTATAATATCCATTCTTGAGATGTTGGTACTATATAATTTTTTCCTCCTCCATGAACTTTTATAGAATCTATGACTTATTCAGCATATGGAGGGTGAATTCCTTATCCCATAAATTTATGTTCCAAAATGAAATTAAAAGTATTACATAATGATGATAACATTAAATTCCACTAAAGGGAGACTGATAATGTTTTCCATAAGAACATCCCCACAAACTTCAACATGTGATACGTGTTGTAGTTGGTTCCCTAGAACCAACTTCTTTATACATTATGATAAATATTATTTATAGTTTTTAATATTAATAAACTTCTTATCACATCATGATTTCTATTTTATATAACATATTATGTGATATTTTCCCTAAATTATATGCCACACAAAAGGGTCATTGTAGTTCCTCACTATGTTGAGAACTCAAATTTTCTATGAAACTATTCTTAAATATATGTTCTACAGTTTTATGATATCATTTGAGGGAAAAAAATGATACAAACAATTAGGGGTGGAGACTTATAATACATTGAGGTGCCTTCTCATGGAGTACTCCCCTAGTGATATCCAATAATAAATTATGAGAATGGGACCCAGCAGTATCAAACCCACATTTATATGTGTCATTGGATGTTCCTATATACAGATGTTTGTATTGTTCCTTAACATTATTATTATTATTTAGTATTATGAGTCATGTACAAGGATGTATTGAAAAAATAGTGATGAATGATGTTCACATATAGGTATTGAACATTAGGTGCATCATGAGTAATATTTCATTAATGAATAATGAAAGAAAGTATTGATCCATTCATTTCTTTAATGGAAGTTAATATCTCCAACCCATTGATGAAAATGATATAGCCTATATACATCCATGTTCATGGTATTCTATAGACAAGTTATATTTCTGTAAATTCAAAGAAATGGACATCAAGCACATACGTTGATGGTACCGACATTCAACTTGCATGATTTGAGATATTTTAATAAAGGGATTACATTACACAGTAATAATATGTATGAGTTATTATTTCATTTCATTGTTAAATTAATTCTCTATGGGTGCCTTGGAATATTGCTAGAATCTAACCTTGGTGTTTAGGTTTCTTTTCCTAATGTCCCTAAGAGAAATGCCTAAATGGTTACACACTAAGCATCTCCAAAATCTCATATGAATAATTTATTATCATTTATTATTTAATATGTTGAATGAATATTATTCCAACTTGTGGTTTAGTAATTATTCAGGTTTTTATAGTCTCATTTATTCCACCACTATTTATTCAAGAGAATATAATTTGAGAGGAATATTTAATAAATATTCATTATCTATTTAGTGAATATAATATTTATTTATTTGTGGTATAATAATGTTGTGATAATTATTTAATACATAAATAGGAAATATTAAATGACTAGAAAATATTATGGATGAATAACAAACTGAGATTCAAGGTCCAATGATAAAATAACGAGTAATTAATAATGAATATTATTTTATTAAATAACATATAATTTTAATTATCAAGTTAAGAACATGTGAAAATTATTATTATTATTATTATTTGACATGGGGTTTTATCTAGGATTAAATAAATAATTAAGGTCACTTTTTAAATTATTATATTTTAACCAGAGTGATATATAAGAACCATTATGTTATCTTTTCAAGGGAAAAATTCATTTTTTGGGTTGTGAACAATAGAATTGGTGAATTATCTCAAACCCTCGATATCTCTATTCTCCGAGATCACTCCTAATAATGGAGTGAAATATTCCTCCATTAGATAAAGGATAACATATTGGAAATAATTCTTATATTGATCAATGTTAGATGAAACAATCGTAAGGATCTGCCATGTTAGCACCCAGGGATTACTTCGACGACATCTAAATATCCATGGAACACACGTGGATAATCATTAAAGGGGGTCTTCACTGGATTCCCACAACTAAAAAATGGATCATCGTAGATGTGTTACCACATCCATAAAAAAAATAAAGTGTTCAATCAAGTTAATTCTTATTTAAATAAATAAATTATAAATAATATGTGATGATCCTCTCTCTGGTTCAAGTGTGATCCACGTTGTATGTCCTCTTTGATTCAATTATGTTCAACACATCATTTTTCATCATGAAGAACCCATATTGATCATTAACACATAAAAAATAAATTTTGGGCAACACCCATCGCACGCTTCCATAGCACCCAAAAACTACAAGTGGTAATAGAGTGGTCGCATAATTATTTAAAATTATTTAATGATCATTAGTGATTTATTGATTTTAATTAATTTTTTCAATTCATGTTTAATCATTTTTAAAGAGGAATTAAATTATCTTCTTATTCCTCCAATATTTCTCATTGGTCTAATCAATTATATTAATTTTATGAAAGAAATAAAATAGAAGAAATCAGCTTGAGTTTCTAAGGATTCTGGATGGATAACACATGAGTACACATCATGTAATTAGAATTGGAAATTGTGTACTTGTGGTCAATACATCATGAATTAATTTTGAAATTAATTCATACCATTTTTATTGATTACATGTGGCACATTGAAAGACTTACACCATGTGTTGACTGGGCCAAGGTGCTGAAAGTTCAACTGATGTACATGCCGGGTAGCCCATATACATAGTGTGTAGTCCCTTTGGGTCATAGATAGGTTATATATTACCATACACGGCCTACCTGACTGGTGAATATGTAATTAGAATATCATGTGGTGTTAAGCCCAATGTCCAAGTTGTGTACTCCATTTTTCTGAGGTTCGATCAACATGCTAAGTCCCTAGCCGTGTACCTCAGATAGATGATGAGAGATGTACATGCCATATATATTGCATGTAAACATTTTGTACTTATACCCAATTGCATTGAATTTGATTTTTTTTATATTATATAATCCTTGGTGCATGTTCTTAGGTGTGGTCATTAATTTTATTGGACACACTATGTGATAGGTTTTAATATTTTTATATATATAAATATTTCCTTAATGTTTAGGTAATTTTCAGATCTGCAAATCATTTATATATAGTATTACACTTGTTACTTTACATGCATTGAATCATGACACATTACGAAAAAGTCATGTAATTCGTATAATCATTATTTTGATAGCACACATCATGAAAGTTGGGGACAAGTAATATATTCCATATGTTACCAGACTAAATAGTATACGAGTATATTACGTATTGGGTAAAATCAAATAGTTATTCACCATATTTCCACCAAGGTACATTTATGTAAATATTAATTTTAAATAAATTTATTTAATTCTTTTAAAATTTTAATGGATGAGAATATCAAGGAAATTCGAATGAGAATAAAGTTAACATAATTGATTAATTAATGATAATAATTAATCGGTTCAAGTGTGATTAATCTTAAATAAGAATGATTGAGAATTGAATATGATTTTTATTAAATGTGTAATTTTTTTCATGCTTGTTAATGATCATGAGCCTAGAAAAGACCTTTGTATATGATTGGTTCCATTTAATTTATTATTAAATTAAATTGTTGGTATGCTGCCTTCTCTCATATTATTATTTAGAGCATATGTGCCCATGGTTTGTTTTATAAGAACCCTTTTCGCATTACATATGTTTGAGTTAAATCATATATAATAGATGTAGTCCCCAAGTATTTGGAGCCAGTTCTAGTTAGGAGTCGGGGAAAAACCAATCCAAGGAGATACATAGGTAGACATGTGGAAAACTGTAACATGAACCTTAATTAGTTCAAGGTGTTTTAATCTAGGTCAAAAATTATTTTATTGACTGCTAGATAAAATAACCATTAGTAAATCACACGATCATGCAAATTTTTTATTTTATTTCTCTCATCTTTCATGTTTATTTCATTATGGATTTTTTATCATCATCACATAATTAATGAATTGATTGTCATTAAAGAAATTACTAAAATAAATTTTCTTATGCTTAATTATTATCTAGTATATGGTTAATCATGTAATTAAATACACTTAATATTTACAATAATTTGATAAAGATAATATTTTTAAATTTTTTTATAATGGTTAAAATTCCTCAATTATATATATTAAGTTGGAATATCCTTATCTAACTTTAGTTAAAATCAAACCGTAGTTCCAAGTGCTTGACCAACCCAAGTTTATGTGATTTCAATTATCATGGAATTACAACGTAAAGTATTGGGTTGAATTTTCTTAGTTCACATCATGGTTTGACTTCCAATGAATAACTTAGTGGAACTGAAAGGAAAAAGTTGAAGAAATCTAAATTGATGATTTCTAGATTGAGAAGTCCACTCAACATATCAAGGAACAATGAAGTTAATACAGTTGGAATTTGGAATACCAACATAATCCGATTAAAGTTTCTTGACCGACCTAAGATGGGGTAATTAGAAGGGGAAAAGGGATCCTTTCCACTATAATTTCCAAGAAAAAGCATATTTAGAATCCAATGTTCATGGCTATTATGTTTCAATGAATTAGTGGGGGACTAATTAGTTTAATATTTATAAATTTTTATAAATTTAATTAGATAATGTAGCAAAATTAGTAACATCTTATTTATAGAAACAACTTTAAAATTACATCAAACATATCACTGTGATCCATACTTGCAAAGGAAAACCATCACAACGACACAAATTTACAATAGTGGATAAGACACACACACATTATACATTACCATGAAAAGATATTTTATATACAGGAAGAACATTTCTTGTATCACATGATAATGAGGAAAGTGACGAAGTGATATCTCTCTATAAGACATATCTGAATGATGATACATATTTTTAGTTCTCCTCTCGCTGCTGCACACCCCTTCGCTGCGGATGGTGTGACGTTACCCCTCAAGCACGGTGAGTTGGTAAGGATCTCTGCGGCGTCGCGCAGTTTCGTGGTCTCCCCTTGCTGTGGAGATTCACTTTGGGATTTGGTGGATTCTGGTTCAGACCTGCAGGTGAAATTCCGGTCCACGTCGACTGTATACTCTTAGGAGCGCTCCTGGTTTTGTTCTCGGCATCTCGCTGGTGTACTGCGATGAGCTTCTCAGTGCCTAAAGGTCACGATCATGCATCAGTGGTTCTTGGTGTCCCGACTCTTCTTAGGTGAGTGCGGTGGGGTTTCGTTGTGTCTGAAGCGGTCGATTTTTTTGGTGGTGGCGGGATCTTCAGAAACATCGCATTGCTTGCGTGGTTGGGTGGTGTTGCTGAAGTTGACGACAAAGTGTTTTCTGGCGGACTCCCTGTGGATGCGGTGAAATTGGTGTGAATTGTTGTAGTTTTCTTGTTTTCTGATCGTTTTGGTTTCTGATGTGCATCTGTCGTGTTTGAATTTTTGGTTTCGTGAATGTATATGGTGCGGGTGATGGTTTTTTGGTTCTTGATTTGCGACGGTGACGACGGGCTTCTGCCGACATTGAGGTTGAAGGTGATGACGAACGTCGGTGAAGCTTTCTGGCGATTCGGTGTTGTGGATTTTTCTGAAGATCAAGGCGGTCAGACCTGGTGCCTCCGTTGTTGTCCGGTGCATGGTGGCGCGTGGTGGTCTGGTTTTCTCACTAGCAGAATGATGATTTTGGCATTGAAACGCTTCTCGAGGTTCTCGCGCGGCTCGAGGTGGGAACGTGGTTTGTGGGACTTTTGAATTTTGAATTTATAAGGAGGTTTGCATTTGGATGCTCTACTATTCGACTGTGAGGTTTCCGGTTTTCCTAAACCTGCTTTATGAAAAAAAAAAGGATTTGCTGTTTATAACTAGTATTAGATAATCTTCACTAGTTGGGATTCAAGTAGTCAATCTCAATGGCTACACTGAACTCTTATACATCTTAGGGATTAAATTCTCATATGATTTTTGTTAAGATATCATACATTCATCACTTCCCAATACCATATCACGTTTTATTTTCTATTACAATATTATAAATAATGAAAAGAGTCTATCAAAACATCTTACATTTATTCTCCAAGTGGATAAGTACATGGGGAATGATAAAACTATGGTACTTATGGTGAATAAGAAAAGTTAGAACTATAATAGGGGACAATTACCTATAAATAGTCTAAAGATCATGAGCACTATCCCTACAAGAAGGGGAAGATCTTGAGGTAGGGAAAAGAAAAAATAGGTAGTATGTTTTTCATGTGCTATGTTAGGCCACTAAAAGATGAAATTCAATAAGTAGTAAGGTGAACCTAAAGGTGTGTTCATTATCAAGTGTATTCATTCAATATCAACACATTGGGTGTTAGATATATCTTTTGGTTCTCATGTCTAAATCAGAATTCATGAACAATGTGTATTCAGAAAAATTGCTAGAGGAAAGGTGGATCTGAGATCATTCAATGGTTCAAGGATAACTCCTCTAGCCATTGGTGAGTACCACCTTTCATTTCCAATGGGGATGATTTTGGTTTTAAAATATTGTTATTATGTACCTATGGTTACCACGACCATAATTACTATATCACTCCTTGATATAAATGGTTTTATTTTCATGTTTACAAATAAAAGTTTTCTCTTTTATAAATACAACATATTTAATGGTATGAAACATTTAAATAATGGTATTCATGTATTGAATTACGAAAACCAATTGTTGGCAATTGATAACGAATCATGTTCACATAAAACATAAAACACCCTATAATGGAATCACCATCTTGGTCATGTAAACAATATGAATTTTTTAAATCTCTGTCAAGGTGGTTATTTATAATCTTATGAGATAAAACCAATTGAAATATTTCATGCTTATTTATAAGTAAAATGACTAAATGACAATTTGGTGGATTGGGTGAATGGGTTATAGATCTTCTAGCATTGGTACTCACTGATATGTGTGGACAATTTTATGTTGAATTTATTGGTGGATTTTATTTCTTCTTAACTTTTACTAATGACCTGAGTAGATGTGGTTAAATATATGGGATGTGGTATAAGTCTGATTCCTTTGAAAAATTCGTGGAACTCATGAAAGAAGTAAATCATGAACTTGGAAAAAAGATAATAATGATTTGATCGGATCGAGGGGGTTAATTTATTAATCATGAGATCATTGACTTTTTATGGGTTTTTTTGGGATTTTATCTTAGCTCACTCCACCTTACACACCATACTTGAATGGTTTTAGTTAAAGGAGGAATCGTACAATATTAGACATGGTAAGGTTTATGATGAGTCATGAAGATATTCCATTATCCTTTTGGGGATATTCATCACAAAATGTGGCATATACATTATAATTTGTACATATTAAATTAACTATTGGAATTCCCTTAAAGGTACTGAATGGAAAGAAACTATTTTTGTCGCATGCATGTTCATGGGGTTGTGAGGAGTTTGTTATGTCCTTATCAAAAAAATAAACGGGTAACCTAGGGGAAAAGAGTATCTTTATAGACTGCACCATAACAACAAATGGATACTACCTATATAACCCCTCACACATGAATGTGAATATTTCTAGACAACATGTATAGCTTAAGAATAAGAAAATCCTAAAAAGGTAAAGTGGGAGAAATATTAACTTCTTAAAGTTGATGATGAAAATAAAAAAAGTTGCTACATGAATATATACTACAAGTCCCCATGGAGTAAGTTGTTACTGAAACACTGGTACTGTGTAGGAGCGTAAGAGATTTAAGAGAATTGGAAATATGTGGTTTTCTATTAAATTAATAAGGTGACTCATTATTGGATGATAATGTCAAACCTCTCTCCTATAAAGAAGATTTAGAAAGATTAGATACTGCATGATGGAAAGAAGCCATGAATTTTGAAATGGATTCCATGTATTAGAATGATGTTTGGGTTTTGTCCAATGATCCAATTGATTTAAAGCACATTGGATACAATTCTGTATTCAAGATGAAACTAGACATGGAAGGAAAAGTAAATACCTATAAAGAAAGTCTAGTGGCTAAACAGTTTAAACAGCGATAACGAATTGATTATGATGAAACATTTTCACAAATTTCCTTGTTTATGTCCCATAGAATTATACATTCTATATCATCTTACCATAAATATGTTATTTAGAATATGGATGTAAAAACCACATTCCTCAATGGTAACATCCAAGAAGATGTATATATCACAAAACCAGAAGTATGTGTGACTCCATGTTATGCCAAAATGATTTTAAAGTTATAGAGACCCATTAATGGATTGAAGCAAGAATCTAGGACATGGAAAATTCAATTTGATGAATCTATAAAATTATTTTCTTCAATTAATAATGAATTTGAGTATTATGTTTATAATAGGTATAGTTGGAATGTGGTCATTATCCTAGTAGTATATGTTGATGAAATATTACTTATTGGAAATGAAATACTAGTCTTCTAGTTTTTTAGGGATATATAAACATGTGTTTCTCTATGAAGGACATAGGTGAATAACCCACATTCTAGGGATCAAGATCATTTTTGATAGATTCCAAAGTATTATTAGACTATGTCAAAGTATATATGTTGAGAAAATACTAATGATATTTAATATGGAACAATCAAAGAGGGGATTTGTTTCAATGTAACTTGGTTTTCATATTTTTAAGAAAATATGTCATGAGACACACCATGAGAAATAGAGAATGAGTGAGCTACCATAATCATAAGTGATATGAAAACTCATGTATGTCATCATATGTACTATACTTGATGTTACGTATCCATTGATCTTGGTAGGAAGAGATCAAGCAGATCCAGGAGAACCACAATGGACTGTTGTTATGGTTGTCCTTATGTATATGATAAGAACTGAGGATATATTCCTAGTGTATGGAGGAGACGAGGATTTGGTCATCAAAGGATATAAAAATTTTATTCTCCAGATAGATTAGAATGATTTGAATTCACATTCATGCTATTTTTTGGGTCTCAATGTTGGATCTATGACATGGAAGAGTTCAAAGTATCCAGTTTCCACTTATTCTATAGTGGATCCCATGTATATAGTAGCTTCATATGTATCCAAAGAATTTTTTTGGATTTGGAAATTTTTTTAGGAGCATGATGTTGTTCTTATATGTAAAGATCTTATCACATTTTATTTTTATAATATTGTAGTGATGGATCTTTAAAAATATCCAAGGTCACACAAATGGGAAAAGAAAATACTTTTTTTGTATCACATCTTGAGGTATTTTTATCAATGGTGCAAGGTTTCAGTGAGGATATTACCCATGGAAGATAACATGGTATACCCCTTGACTAAAATAGTATCTATGTCGATGAACGAGTATCATGTGAGAGATAGTAGACTAAAGGTTGTTAATAGTTGGCTCTAGTACAAGTGGGAGTCTATTGGAGTTGGTTCCCTAGAACCAACATCTATTTACTTTATGATAACTTGTCTTAATAATATTTAATACTTATAATATTCTTATCCCATAATGATTATTCTTATGTGTAACATATTATGTGATAATTTCCCTCGAGTAGTTGTCACATTAAAAGGTCATAATAGTTCCCTACTATGATGAGAATTCAAAAATTCTTTGACATAGTTCTTAAATATACTTTCTATAGCCGGATGATATCATTTGCGGGACCCAAATGAAAATATATATTAGGGTGGATACTCATAGGACTTTGGGGAACCTTATAATGGTGTACAACCTTGGTAATATCCTATATTATATTATTATAATGATACCCACCAATAGGAAATCATCATTTACATGAGTCATTAGATGCTCCTATCTATGGATGTCTATATTGGTCCATAGACTTTAAAATTATTTTCTAACGAGAATTATGATTTTTTTACTTTTATATATTGATAAAAACTATGATTATTGTTGTTCATGGTGAGGTAGGACACATTGGTTGTGTCATGAGTAATATCAAATTAAAAAATAATGCGAGGATGTAGTTACCCCTTATATTCATGAAGAAAAGTTAATATCATGGTTCTTTTGATTGAAATGATATAGCCTAAATAAGACCATTTCCATGTTGTTATATAGGAAATATATTTTTCTGAAAAGTCAACGAAAGAGACATTGAGAACCTAAGTTGATGGAATTGGCATGAAACCTATTTTATTTGAGATATTATGATGAAGGGATTATCTTACATAGTAAGTGTCCATATGATGTTTTATTTCATTATAGAATTATTATCATTCTATATGGGTGTCTTGGTGTGTATCTATATTCTAACCTTGAACTTCGGGCTTCTTTGCCTAATGCCAATGAGAAAGTGGTTGAGAGGGTCACACAGTAAGTGTATCTAAAATTTTAGTAAATAATATGTCATTATTTATTATTTTAAAAGATGAATAAATATTATTTCCTCAGGTGGTTTAATAATTATTCATGTCTTATTGATCACATTAATTACATCACCATTTATTTGAGAGAATATAATATTAGTGTAATATTTAATAAATATTTAACTTTGAATTTAGTGAATATAATATTTATTTATTTATAGGTGAATAATGTAGTGATATCTAATTATAAAATAAATAGACATTATTCATGGTCTGATAAATATTATAGAGGAATGAAAAAACTGAGATTCGATGTATGGTGTGAAAATAATAAATAATAAATATTATTTTATTAAATAATATTTAATTTTAATTTGCATGTTAATAACATGTTGCGAAATCATAATATTGATGATATTATTATACATGGAGTTTTTACATGGATTATATAAATAATTAACGGAACTTGTGGAATTATTTTATTTTTAACCCTAGAGATATATATACCAAGTTATGTTATTTCCTCAAGAGGATAATTGATTTATTTTTGGTTGTGAATATTAGAATTGAAGAATTCTCTCTAGCCCTTGAGATCTCTCTTCTCTAAGATAACACCCAAGAATAGAGAGAAATCTTCTTTTTCCAAATCAAAAATAATAGTTGGGAATAAATTCTAATTGTTATCAAATGAAGATGATGCAAGTTCAAGGATCTGCTGAGCTAGATCCCATAGATTCCTTTAACAACATCTGGCGATTCATGGAACATGTGTGGATCATCGCTAGAGGTAATACAAAATAGATTCCTAGAGCACAATAATTGTGAATCAGATATATATTACTTGTTCCATAAACGATGTAAGAATTCTATCAAGGTAATTCTTATTTGTTTAAATTAATTATAAATAATATGCTATGATCCTCTACCCCTCTCTATAGTTCTATAATGATTCATATTGTTTTTTTTCATCGATTCAATTCTGTTGAACACGAAATTTATCATCAAGTAGATCTTAGATTGATCATTGATCATGGAAAAAATAAATTTTTGGAAATTCCCATCAGACACTTTTTCTATGCCCATATTCCACAATACGATAGTTATATAAAATTATCTCAACGATATGAACTCATTTTAGGTTGTCACTCGATGTTCTTAGGAAACATACAAGGTATGATAATATGGAATGAATTGACATTAAACATGGAATAGATAAATATAATGTATATATCACAATTACATTACTCACTATTATCCACATCAGCATAGTACTTTCCTTATTCCCTTAGTCATGGTGATTTTTGGGGTTCAACATTCTTAGAATCCATTGGAATAGGGAATTGGATTGGGTAATTCCCAAATTATCTACCTCTGTAACATAGAACTATATATGGTACCTAAGAATGAAAATTATTCCCATCAATCATGTTAATAATTTTTTTTCATGTAATTTAGCTACATTATGCCATATTTTTACACATTTAAAGCATCTACTAGTTCATTTGTGACATTTACCTAGATGCCACTTTCCACATTTTTTTCACTAAAGAAATTGGTCCTTCTTTCCCCTATCACCATTATCATATGAACATCCTTAATATTCTATTCCCCTATTCATTGAAATGATTGGAAATTCATCTCTATGCGAGTTGTTAAATATGATTTATGATATCTTTTTTTGAACAACCTCAAGATGCCATAGTTGAAATCCCATCATTTTATTAAACTTGTTTTCAAAGTCATCACATTTCCATTCACATAGGATGTCTACTCGGTTATTCCTATTTATGATAGTTTGTTTTAATAAATAGAATATTATTGATTAGCATTTGTAAACTATTAATATGAAAAATCGGAATAAAATAGAATTAAACTGATAATTTATAAAGCGACATGTATTTCCTTATCTTTTGAATTTCAAGGCTTAAATATATGTTATTCGTTATCTATTTTCTGTCATATAATATTATATGAATTTTTTTCCATAAATAACAATTCCTAATGTGGTACATAATTTCTCAAAGAATATCTACATGGAGTTTTTAAAATAGGTGTAAATATTATCCCGTTGTTATACACTATTTCAAAATATAGTCTTGCACACTATACTACTTTTAGGATTCACCCATAGTTAATTATTTGCTAGATCCTCAACCATTTATAGTATCCATACTAGAAATTATTTTCTTGGAAACCACTAAATCTATACTTTAACAATAATTATGGATTTTTATTATGTTTTTTCTTATCTCTAATTATTTTTATATATATTTCTAATTCTAATACAAAAACTATCAAAATATTCATTTCATACCAACTATGATAACCCTTGTCTTTATTACACATTAAATCATGATTTTATAAATAGGAGTTCAAATAATATGACTTATATGATATAGAATGATAGAGTCTTTTTTTAATTAGGTATATTATAATAAAACCTACATATAAGGTTTTACATAACAATTTTTGAAAAAAAATTATTAACAAGCTCACAGTATTCCATCCTTCTTAAAACTACATGGGATAACATTAGGAAATATATAAGAAAGGGGTGAGCTATAAATTCCAGTAAGAGAAAAAAATGGAATAACATGAAGAAATTATTACATGATAGGAAATAAGAATATCAATGGGATGTCAAAATGGGTGAGAATCATAAACATGAACAATGAGGTGTGATATAGACTGATTATATAAAGGATGCACGGGAAAGTGGAAACAACTTTTAACATGACATAATAAACATAGTTCATGGATAACAACAAAGTTTTCATAAAATAGTGAAACAATTTTCATTAAGGAATAACTTCCCTCTCTAATACCATATATGACGTCTCTTCAGACTAAAAAGTTATCCAAATAATTGAATCACTATATAATTTTTGAGCTTACCTGTCGCTTTCATACCGTGTACATGCATAAGTGTTCCACATAGATCATTCAACATAGGATCATATTTTATAAAATTTAATTAAACTAGATTGGATTGTGGAATAATTACATATATGTACCCAATAAAATAATTATATTTATTACTAGGTGAATACCTTTGAGTGTAAATAGTGAGGGTATTCAAAATTATGGATTGGTATAGAAAAATCATAGTTAAAATTTTTCAGCCTAATGGAAGTACATAAATAATAATAAAACAGTTTATGAGAGAGAAATGGGTATCTAATCACTTGAAAATAAAATTTAATGTGATATGGATGTTTAAAAACACACCCATGTATTGTAATTTGGAAATAAAATGCATAAAATGGAGATGATGCTTGAATAATGAGAAGAAAGAAAGGATCCCTTAACTTGAGAGGGTGATTACAAAAGCTTGGGGGGAGCTTCTTGAGATATTGGGGTAACCTTGGGAGGTCTATAGAGAGGGTATGTAAGATTAAGGATGTTCTACATGTTTTTTATGGAAGTAGAATGAGAGATTGGGTGGATTTATATAGGAAAATGGAGGGTAGTTCTCTATTATTTCTCAAACACAGGTTTTTGAGTATATATAACAACGTAATCAAAATACAAACCATAACATGGTTTTACAATAGTTTATTCTAATGAGGTGTGGTTTACTTTATTTTTAAATGATATGGGGTGAACTAAATAAAAAATTATTCTTGGTGATGATGATGTGGGTCATGTTTATAATGACATAATTTTTAAACATTAAAATACGATATAGGTTTTGGTGGATTCATAAAGGCTTTAAAAAATTCAACAAATAAACTAAATATAACATTAATTTAAATCAAAAACATATATTTGGTTATGAATACATTTTATGTTAATTATTTCATAACTTTTTGATTATTATGATTTCATAATACATATCATATATTTATAATGTATTAAATTTTTACCCAAAAAATTTGACTAACTCATCAAATTATGAAAAATAAAATTTTGAATATTTTTTTTGTACTGAATCAAAAAATAATAATTATTTTATAAAAGTAATTTTCTTAAAATTTTAATTTTTTCTTTTAATACAACAATCATCATTTTTTGAGAAATCCTTTGTTTTTTGAAAATAATAGTTTTCATACCCTTAAAAGAATTATTTTGGACTTCATAAAATTATATTGTAAGCTATACTAAGAATTATTATTTAATAATAATATTTTATTAATATATAGTTTATTTGTAAAATTAATTTATTCATCAAAATGAATGTCTTAGTAGAAATTTCATATTACCAAAAAATATAATTTATTTTTTCTAGTATCATAATCAAAATCATTCATAATGTAACCACAACAAGAAGTAAATAAAACAATTATTCAATTTAAAATAAAATATACATATTCAGATAATTATGGTCTTGATACATGGTCCTTTATTATAAAAGAAAATTCTCTAAGGTTAAATTGCATGATGGTAAGGGTTTCATGATCTATATTGGCATACATGGTTTGATTCATAACCATGTTGAGCTCGAACTTCTCCTGTCAACAGTTTTTACCATGCTTTAGTTGATGGATCAATACTTGGTCTTGGTCAAAGAAAAATCCCAGTGATTATATATCCCTTGTAATCTTTTCTAAATGATCTTCATAGGGTATTATCCTAATGTTCAAGGTCATCACTTCCTATATTTGTGTCAATTGGATTTATCAAAACCTTATATTTATAATAATCATATTTACACTTTTCAATGGCTATATTATCAGGGGTTATGATGATTAATGGTCATTTAAATCCTATATGATATGATTTTCCCAAAAAATAATTGGAAGAGTTTTTTATAACCTTAATACATAATAGATTATTTATTTCAATCAAAAATGAAATTTTATTTTATACAATATTGGGTCATTATAAGAATTTTAAAGTATATATTTATTCAAAAGGAGTTTAATATGAACTAGAGAAGATGGTTAGTGCTAATTAATGACTTTGATTACTCAATAAATTGCAACCATGGGAATGTAAATATGGTTTATGATTATTTTAGTTGAAAGTATCATGTTAGCTTATGCATGATAATGATCAAACCATATCCAATTTTTCTAAATTTACAACTGATGGATATTTAGATTTTGAATAAATGGGAGAAATCACATATTTATTAATTGAATTTTCAACCATTTATCAATGTAGTGATCCTAGAGGTGAAAATTTAAATATGAAAATACAGAAAAATGTTAGATATATTCTTGAGTCTAAAAATTATCATGGAAGAAATAGAAGTCTTAGGAACCATGTATGTGTTCCACACATACTAATTTTAAAAAATGTTGTTAGATGAAGATCCTTTTTCTTCATTCTATATTCATCCAGGAAGTATGAACAAGTATAAAGATTTAAAATATTTTTTATGGAAGGATTTCATGAAGAGAGATATTATAGATTTTTTTTCTTAGTTCTTGGTATACCATCAAGTTAAGGATGACAAAGAAAATTATAAGCAGATGTTACATCCATTTACCATACCATACCTGAAATGGGAAAATATCATCATGGGTTTTTATAGGACTCCCTAATGTTTCTAAAGAGAATATTTCTATATTGGATTCAATAAATCACCTAATAAAGAAATCACACATCATCACTATCAAAGGATACTTCAATAAAGATCATTTTCTTATGCTATACATTAAGGAAGTGCTAAGGCCGCATGGAGTACCGTATTCCATTATGTCTAATCAAGATACAAGGTTTACCAAAATGTTATGGTGAAGTATTTAACATGGTCTTCATATAGAGCTTAATTACAACATTGTATATCATACTCATACTTATGGTAAGTCTGAGGAAAAAATTAAAACCCTATTGGATATGTGTAGATCATTTTCTTTGGCTTTCACTACTGGTAGGGCTCAAAACCTTCCTCTAGTTTAGTTCTCATAAAAGAATTTCATTCACTAAAGAATTAAATTTACTCCTTAGTATTCCCTCTATGGAATTAAATTTATATATGCAATTAATTGTAATGAAATTGACAAAAACAAATGTTTTGGGAGCTCAGATAACTGATGAAACTATGGAAATGGTCAAGGAAATTGAGAAACAAATCCAGAAATTTCAGAGTTGACCAAAATTTTATGTTAATAATCACTAATGTGATCTAGAATTTGAATTTGGTGATAAGGTATTTCTATGAATTTACCTTTGGAATAGGTTTACAATATTTGAGATGACATGGATATTATTCCCTAAGTATATCATTCCATTTTAAATTCTTGATTGTGTTATGACGGTATCCTATTAGTTAGAAATTACAAAAACCCCTCCCCTAGTCCACAATATGGTACTTGTATCTCTCATGATGAATTAAATAATTGAACCTTTACATATAATTAACCATGAGGTTATACTCCTATATCATGATCCTTCATATGGGAAAACCCCAATAAAAACATTAGATTATGTAGAGCAGGTTACAAGAAACAAGAATAATCACCTCTACAATGTTTTGTGATGAAACCACTAGTTTGAGGAGGCTTTGTGGGAACCTGAAGAAATTATGGGTAAGAATAATCCTAACTTTTTTGTATTAGAGTGGTGAATTTTGAGGGAGAATCATTTATTGGGGTGTAGAAATTAAAACCTGAAGTTTTTATTATTATTTTGAATAATTAAATTTATTTCATAGTTTGTGTTTCACAGAACACTGAAATAAGGTTGACTTACATTCAACATGAGTTTATCTTGTGTTTTATGCAAAAAATGGTATCACACACCACAATATATTAATATAATTATTTAGACATGACAATTATACCATAGACGAAAAACATAGTGATACAAATAGTAATGAATAATTTTAAAAAAAATAATTTTAATTGTTTTATATAATTAAAACATATTAACATATAGGAACTTTTTTTAGATAAGTATTTATATTTATTGAAAATACAATTTTCAAATAAAATATTTTTATAACTTTTTATTCACAAAAATAAAATTTTTTTAAAATTTTTATTAGAAAAGTAATTTGATAAATTAAATTTTATTTTTGGAAAATAATTTCAAAATTATATTGGGGTTATTTTTTGTGATTTTTCAGAAAAAAATAACATATTTTGTTTAATAGTTAAAGATACTGAATTTTTAATCAAAATTTTTATTTCTATTAAAATATATATAATGTTAAAATAAATTTTTAATTTTTTTCATGTATACTTGGGTAACTAATATATATATATATATATTAATAAAATTTAATTCATCGGAATCATTTCCATAATCATATTGGATAAAAAAATATATGAACTTTTGAACATTTTGGCTTTGAAAACTAATATTCTCATTCCGTCTATAGGATTAATTTGAAATTAAATCTTGTAAATTATGTGGATGGAATTTGGGAAAATTTATTCCTCAGTTGATACTATTATAATTTATATTATCTAACACGTTCAACATAAATTTTGACCAAATTCTATATTGAAAACATTAAAAAAATATCTAACATGGTTAAGGTAAAAATAGGTTTACCATGGGTTAAACTAAAAAGATAAGGGTTAGAAATGACCCAAAACATGTCAAAATCATATTTATGGACATATTTCTATATTATAATTCATAATTTATAATATAGTTTAATTTGGATTCACTTTTTTGAATGAATCTATTATTATGAATTCTTTTGGGAAAATTTCAAGTAGTTTCTAAGCGAGTTCCTTCCCCTACTTATAAAAGGCCACCGGTACCCTTCACTTCTTAATACCTTAAATCCTTTTTTTCAGTACCTAAAAAAATCAATTCCCAACATCTATCACCTCATCATATAATCCAATTTTTTTAAATAAAGTGAGTATAATAAGGATTTTTGTGCAAACATACAGAGGATACCTAAAGAAGAGTTAATGTTCATGAACGAGCATTTTTATTTTATTTATTCATACACCAACATTAATTATTATTATGCCATTATTATATAATTAAAACAGTATATTACATATAAATAGATGGTTTTATGTTATTTAAATTTCCTAAACCCATATGCACATCCATAAAATGGGTTATGAAATCATCATTCATGTATATGAAGAACTACCGCCTCAGGAACCGATATCATTCATTTTCCCATCACCACTTATCGAAACTAGAAAAAATAATGAAATTATAGTTCATATATGTTATTTTTTCTATTATTATTCTTATTCAATTAAAATTTCACACATACCTTCTTACCTTCTATTTTCTGGGAATACAATAACGACACTCGTTCGTACAACAGATGGCCACATCGCGAAGCAATGTTCTACATTCCCACATTACATGGAATTTAGTAGGATTGAATTAATTGAAAAAAGTGATATATATTACATAAATATGATTTTTTAATTATAATATATCTATTAACTTTCATTATTTCATTACATCGAGAAAATGGAAACAACATTCGTGCACATGTATGACATACCATCTCTCTGAACAATGTATTTTATTTCAATATCTAAATTTTATCGATTACTCTAAATACATATATACTAAATTTATATGATATTTTTATCATGGTAAAAATTCTATTTATTATAGAAACATGATCAAAGTAAGAGGAACAAAAATAAAAAAACATTTATTTCCTGAAGAATGACTCTAACATGGAATTGTTAATAAAAGGGTAATAAAAGGTTATAAGTAAATCATATATTTTATGATATACATTCATGATAATTTAATATATTTATAATAAAAAAATATTTATTTTATGGTATTTTTTAACATGTATGACAAAAATATATGCTTAAAGTAGGGGATCATTGTCTTAATTAGCATTCTTTGAGACGTATGTTATGTTATGTACATATATTATTATGTGAGGTGTATATAAATATCATTTTAAAACTAATATAATGAATTTATTTAACATTTTTATATCTTAAGATTAATTTAATAATATTTTTTCATTGTTCTTACATTTGAATCTTACCAAGCTGGTAAATGTTTTACGTTAGGTTCTCATCATTTCCCAAAAAAATTATTTTTTAAAAACTTATTTATAAAGTAAATTTATTTTTCTTCAAAAAAATGTTGGAAATGATATTTATAATTAATTTTCTATATAATATGATATATTTTTATGATACAAATGTTTTGTTGGGGTTATTATCCAATGATAACATTATTATTCCTTCGATTAATGGTGTGTGTTTATGATGAAAAGTTATTTATCAACCCGGCTTTCCTTCCACGGGTTATAAGATGATTATATTATTAAGAAACCCACTTCTTTTTCCATGGGTTATGATATTATGAAGTTATGAAATTATTGAGAAACACGTCTATTTTATACAGGTTATGATAAAATGAAATGCTTAAGTAACCCATTTGATTTCATTGATTATGATATGATGAATGTTTTATGATCTTATGGAACATATGTGAATGATATTAATTATATGTTGGGTGGGAAATATAAATCCCACCAATTCTTTATGGTATTGGTGAATGTTCTTTGAGATT
Source organism: Viscum album (assembly GCA_963277665.1). NCBI lineage: Eukaryota > Viridiplantae > Streptophyta > Magnoliopsida > Santalales > Viscaceae > Viscum > Viscum album. The sequence goes on along the minus strand of OY728127.1, from coordinate 64,142,484 downwards.
AAAGGATATTTGGGTGGTTAGACCCAGCCCAAAAAATACAATACATTGGTGGTTTTCTCATGCTCAAAAAAATGGGTACACTAGTGGTTAGCCCAAGCCCGAAGATAATACACGGGTGGTTATCCCAAGACTAACATGTCATGAATTCCTTTGTGGGTATCCTTTTCATAATATTTTATATACTTACATGTATACTAAATTACTATATATTACTCCAATGTTATTCTCTCAATGATCGTGTTCTTTGATTCTCTTATGATTTATTTCTTATAAACTTCCAATCATTATTCCATAACTAAAGATTACGATCTTCGATATACAATGTATTGTTTTGAAATATTATGTCCATGATCTCCCTTGTTTATCCTTATTTTACATCCATGATCACCCTTTTTCTACTTCCATTCCAAGGGTTATGAAGAATTATGTATGATATGTTTTTTCAAAGATGATCATAGAGGATCTAAATAATAAATAAAAAAAGTTACATAAAAAATAAAGCAAGGATTTTACAAATATATTTTTTCTGAATAGGTAGAAGGTTAAGGGGTAGTGAGTCAGCATGAATGCAGGCCTCCTCAACTACTCCTTTATTTGCAAGTGAATCATCTCAAAAATTCACCTCTCAAAAGACATGGGTGATGATATAATTCATTGTGGGAAACTTTTTCATGTAATCAAACCATTTTGGATTTATATTCCATGATATATAGAGATTTCCAATCCTCACCGATTACACAATAGTAATCAAGTAACATTCGGACCACACCACATTCCAATTACATAGTATCTCCATATAAAAAACATTTATAAAAGACATCATTTCAGTTATTAGGGATTTGAGATGTGCATAATTCCCATTTGACCAATCAATAATATCACCTTTGTGGTCTCTAGTTTTAACCCCAAAGCTTACTAGCCCATGATTCTCTTCAAAATCCCTTTCAGTGTTACATTTGAACCAACTAACAAATGGAGAGGATTATAAAACATCAAGCTGACCATGAGGAGGAGGAAAATAACTGTGAATTTTGATACATCATAGAATAGTTAGATTACGAACAATGCTTATTTAGTGCCTATTCTTGAGAAAGTTTTCATGATGAATCATCCAGGTTGTGTTTATGAGAGAAGAATGCCAATAGAATGGTGTGTTTTCTTGAACATCCTTGTTCCTCTCATGCCAAAAGACATGCAGAGTTTCTACACATGAAACTTTGAATACCATCTATTTTATTATCCTTAGATTATATAGGGATTTCAATTATTTAGTCCATTACTCATCTTTTTTATCAAATTAACTAAATGATTTTTTATAAGAAAATCCAGAATTATTTTGTCGTTTTGGGTACAAAATATATTTATCTATATCCATATTTATTAGTTTTTTCATAAATTTTATTTAATACACATGATTATTTTCTTATTATTAATTTAATTAAGGTTTGTTATTTTTTTAAATAGTTTAAAATGAATTCTTAAATCTTATTCCATGTCATTCATTTTAAATTTAATTAAAAATTTATTAAAATTTTCCACATAACATTTTTAAAATGATTTTTTCCTGTTTTCATGAATATTCATCATTATTTATCTTCCATGACATATCATAATGATTTTTAAATTTAAAATAAATTCCATTTATGTTATTATTTTAACATTTTTCTAATCAATAGAAGAGTATATATTTTTATAAAAATAAAAATTGGATTTCTTTTTACTAATGTATATTTTCATCTTAAACTCCACATTTTTTGTACAAGATTACATTCTTCTCAATATTGAATAATTTTAATATATTTTTTAAATAATGTTTTTAATGTCTCTTTACCACCATATTAAATGTTTTTTCCATGGAATTTATAAAATCGGTTTTAATAATATGTCATAAAAGTACTAAGAATGCTCATTTTAATGTTTTTATTATATATTTATCTCATCTTTCCATTAAAATTTCATTATTTCACACCCATTATTTATAAACAAAATTCTCATACATGATTCATATATTGATTTATTTTTTATAAATTATTGTTTCTATTCATGTTATCCCATGTTCATTCTCTTTAGGAAGTAATTTTATTTATCAATCTCCAGCATTCAATTGGAATTATTTATCACCTTCATATTAATTTTATATTGGTTCATGAATATATTGCATATAATTTACACAATTTCACTGTTTTTAACTATATATACATTGATATATACATGTTCTTAGTTTAATAATGCTTACAAATGTTATTTTTTATTTATAAATTTTGATATTATGTAAATTTGAATCTATACATATATTTATTAATAACCAAACCATATGAATTTTGAATTATATTTTTTATTCAATGTATTATTAATTAATTGAAAATGTATAGTGATGTTTGGGGTCACAATTATATTACATATATATGCATTGGGTAAGGTCTCATGCGATAATAAAATTTACATTCGTTAATATTTTTCAATTTGGTTTATGTACTTCCAATTATTGACAATTTCTTCATCATGGAATTGATGGAAGGTGTAAGATTTGGGCCATTATGAATTACATAATTTACAAATAATTTAGTTTTATACAAGATTTAATTTATTATTTATTATTATGATTATCGAAAGATATATTTTGAACTAAGGATGTCGATTATGTGGCATATCTTTTGAGTGAAAAGTCTAGGTTATATTTTATTCCATACCTATTCTTGGATAGATCCCACATTATACTAAGATGTATGGATCGGTTTATCTCACCTTTATTATATTTCAATTACCCATTTTTTTAATAGAGAATTGTATATGATATAATTATCATATTATTATGAGTTTCAAATTTTGTGGGAGAATTTGGTATCTTATTGTTGAATAATAAAATATGGGTTTAATGAAAGACATTTCTATTAGCTGAGAATGATATGGATTTTGTTTTGTAAAGGTTATCCTAATTATCTATATTTATAAACCTAAATTTCAGATGGTAATGTATGTAACTCAATATTATTTATTGATATTGTAATTTTGGATGGTTAAATTTGGTTTTTTTTATATGGTATCAAAGCTAGTATGTAGTGTCAATGTTTTAAGCACCAAATCATGGTTTATGGGTATAGAGTGTCTGTATTGGAATCAAAGAAAGGTTTATATGAAATTAGTGGTTTGTGTGTTATCATATTAGGTCAATTTATGAATTTTGGATACTCTATTGGGTTAATATTTAATGGTATACCATAAGTTCAATATAATAATTTTCTTCTTGAGCTCTAATGTGAATATATTTCAAAGTGAAGAAATATATTTTGGAAAACATTTTTGTTGTATTATAAAGATTTAATTATTATTAAAGCTATAAACCTTATGTTTATAATATGATTTATCGTGGAATTAGTGTGAAAAAATTCTATTACAAGTACATGTTTATGGTATTTAAAACTAATGGGATTTTTATATATATTCAGGTCAATTTTATTATGTTTCTTTTTTGAAAATAGGTTATCATTTTTTTTGTACACATAAATAACCTTTAGTAATGAGAGGAAATTTGATTAAAAAGTGTCAAAAAACTAAAATTTAAAAATGAAATTCTATTTTATTTGAAGATATTCCTTATTATGTAAAGTAGTTTTAGAAAATAGATTCCCAACGTTGGAAATTTTGGATTATTTTAAAATATAGATAGGCACATTTAAATGATCAGTATACATATTAAACATTAATAATACTATCATTATAAATTAACTATTGAGATATGTATATATTAATGGTTATAATAAAGTAAACTTTATACACATGTATGAAGAAACAACCTTGGCCAGCAGGATCATACCCTATGAATCCCAATTATAATAGATTCTGATGGATATGGAATCATAAAGATTTTACCTTGCCTATGTACAAGATGAAATTTAGCAATAGAAACTTGACAGCATAAATTTACAAGGGAAGTAAAAGACTATTGTTGTTATAACCCAAACCATAGTAGTTCAACCCAAATAAGAATTTCTCACTATAACACACCTTACCCATAGTATGTACGCTGTTATAATAATGGGTTTTGTATCTAGACCCTATTATTATGAATTTTTATAAAATAATGATTTTTTGAATCTATTATCATTACGTTATAAATCTTAAATCAAGGTATAATAATGATTTTTTTATCATATCACTACTAGAAAATGAGGCTACTACCATAGACCTATAGCCACGGTTTTAAAACCGTGGCTATAGGCTGGTTTTCCATAGCCCATTGCCACGGTTTTAAAAGTCATGGCTATAGGTTGTGGATATAGACACGATTTTGTAGAATATAGACAAATTTTTAAAACTGTGACTATATGAAAAAAATTTCAATATCTTATTGCCCCGGTTTTCCAAAACCGCGGCAATAGAGTTCCCGCCCTTCTGCGGGAAAAAGTTTTCCCGCAAAAAAACTGGTGGGAAGACTTACCGCCACAGTTTTGAGGCTATTTCCACAATTTATATTAATATATATATATCATAATATATATTTATATACCCGAAGTGTTTTGAGATGTAGTGGTAAGTACGCTAGTTTGTAAAGGGGAGGTGATGGGATCGAAACTCGATGGTTGCATTTTGTATTTTGGCTATTGACACAGTTTTCCAAGGCTATTTCTACGGTTAAAACCATGGCAATATCCACCTATAGCCACAGTTTAAACCATGGCCATAGGTCTATCGCCACAGTGGTCAGTTTGGAGTCTTATTTCCATGGTTTTGAAAACCATGGCAATAGGAAGCTAATTCTATGGTCAAAACTGTGGCAGTATGTTGGGACCTACTGTCACTACGATAGTGACCACAGTTGGTCAAAACTGTTCCTGTAGGCTATAGCCACGTTTTTGGGACCTATTTCCACGTTTTTAAACTGTGGAAATAGGCTTTTTTCTAGTTGTGTATTTAGTATTAAAGAAATGAATTATAATTTTTTGTGGATTGGGATTAAAAATCTTATATTAAAGCCTCTGGGATAAGACTGATCAAAGGATAATGTTCCAAAAATTTGGAAAACTTCCGAGTAAGTGGTTTCAACAAAAAAAGCACCTACGTGGAACCCTCATGTAGATTTACCACAATAATAGTTTTATATATTAGTAATAAACCCAATAATGGAACAATGTATATAAACATTAGCATCACCATGTCCATAAAAAGGGTCATTTCTAGAAAGTTGGATTGAATCTCCTTGGTGATATTATATGTTAAATTCATAATCTTTTTTCACATTTTTATGAAGGGAACTAAAACACTCATAAAATTTAATATTGTGAAATGGTCCATTGATAACTTCTATTGAATCCTAAAAATTCATATGTTATGGAATACATGTTATTCATGAGTTATCCCTTAAATATTAATAGTACGCCTTTTATCTGTCTAATATTTTAAAAATTATCATACCTAATACCAATTTAGATAAAGTAAATGATTTGTATTATAATCAAATAGTGAAAGGTAGTCTTATCATCCATTTATTAAAATTAAATTTCACATGTGAATTTGTTTTAGTGCATTCATCCAACTCATTATAGTTTTCTTTAACTATTTTAATAGAGCCTCAAAACATGGAAGTGGGTTTATTGGTCAAAATATAATATGGGGAGATTATTTCATCCAAAGTATATTACTTCTCCCTGAACCATATTTCTTGTCTTATTTTCCCAGAAAACATTTTGATATACCATTTTGTAGAATTCAATGTAATTCTTAATATATATTTCCTTTCCTTATATATGTCCAACATAAATTTTCTAGAGAAAATAATCACATGCCCAAATATGAATTTCCCTGAAATTATTTAAAAGTTCAAGGAGGAGGATCAATATATTTCCGAATCATTAGTTTGAGAATGTATATTATTTCATTATAAGGATCATATATATATATATATTAAATTATTGAGAATAAGAAAAATATGCCCCCTAATGAAATTCTCTTTGTAATTGAATCTAACGTTGTGATTCATAAATAATTTCATGGGGGTTCCTCCAGATTTTTATGTTTGGTTCTAAATAAATATATTACCTACAAATTTTCTTTTATAAAATAATATTTATATAATAAAAATTTTTGATCTTGAAGATATGATGATGAAAATAAAACATAATCTAGATAAAATGATTATATTCCCAAGTGCTTCAGTATTGGGTTCACTGGTCCCCATAATCAAGAAATAATATGGGTTAATGCACATCTACATTGGTTATCATGAGATCAACATGACCATGATAAAGAAGATTTATCCTCTGATGCGGATTGAAGAATTTTTGAATCAACAATGTGGATCTTGGTAAATCTCAAAGGTGGATCTTCAATTAGAATATTATCGAGTAGAGGTGAAGAAGGTCGATATCCCCATAACTAAATTTCCTATCTCCTATAGGAACTGAGAGATAATATTTATTCCTTTTGTAAATACTAATTCTCCATCTATCTTTGTATACATAATGACAAGTTTCTTTAGAAATTACATAATAAAAATTCTAGTAGTCTTTATAGATGAGGTTATTATGTACACTAGGATAGATGTGGAAAATGAGTAAAACATGGATCATGTAATGAAGATAATGTGAAAAAATTGTCTTAAAATATAGAAATCAAGTGTTTTGGAAAATATAAGTAACATTCCATGTTTTTTTTTTCAAAAAAATGGATATCTATATATCCTCCAAAAATAGAGGGAATTTAATGATGTCCTAGAAAAAAATCAATGATGGAGATATGATGTTTCCTTAGTTTAGATATGTACTATCATTTATTTTTCATAAAATTATCATGATTTTCAATCCAACTATCCAAGATAACTCAGAATGGAATGAGGATTGTCCAGACTTGTGAATATGAGGATAAAATCAAAGATATATAGGATAAGATAATAACTACACATATTCTTGTGTTACACACCAATGGAGAAGGATTTGACCTCTATAATAATGCATAAAAAATGGATTTGGTTGGGTAATCAGGAAAGATGAAAAAGAGATAGAATATGCCTCCACCAATTAAGGATCAATGAAAAGAACTACCCTACCGATGATCTATAATTTTTTGGAATAATCTTTATATTAATGATTTTGAGTCATTATCTCAACATATATAAGTGTGACATAGATATAGAATAAAAAACCCTCAAGTATATATTAACATAATAGAACCCCAATAAGAACCAAGGTATATGGTTTGAGTAGATCAAGGATTAAAATCATTCAATTCCTTATCATCATAAGAAGGTGAAAAAAGAAAAAGATTTTTTTGAATAGAATGGATCTAGAAACCCTATACATGATGACTAGTGGAATGGATCTAATATTCTCAGATATGAAAAGGATGTACATGAGAATAATAAAATTATATTTATAAGAAAATCTTAAATAATTACATAACAATATATTTTTGATGGGATCATGGGGACCAAAAATGATTATGAAGATATATAGAGAAAGGTACTGAATATTTCAAAGTTAAACTATTATAAATTTACAATTATTGATTTTGGTTCCCACCTATATAAATCATAAAACAACAACTGAAGTGGGAACACCTAGATGATGCGAACTATTCATCCTTATCTAAAAATATAGGATGAAATAAGATATATAGAGACATGATGAAAAAAATTTGGTGGGATAAAATTAATAGGGTGATTATAGACTTTTATCCTTTAAGATGGATTTTCCAACAAGTCAAGGCTGGATGATAGAAGATAGGGGATATGACCAAATAATTTCACATCCTAGTTTTGGAAGGGAATATATAACCCTGGATTTCATTATAGGACTCCCCAACATATCTAATGGAAATAATTCTATCTAGGTGGTAGATAATCACCTTAAAAAGCTGGTGAAATTAATTTCTATCATAGAATATTTCTCCCTAGACCTACACAAAAAAGAAATATATAATATAACTTGTTTTAATTTAGGGAGTACAACTGTATTTTGTATCTAATTGAGATAAAATTTTTACCTTGGGGTTCTAGTGAAACCTTTAGCAAGCACTAGATATTGAGTTGAGTTATCTTATTTATTCTAAAACATAAATGGATTATTTCTCTAAAAGAACTATTAAAACTCTAAAGGATTTAATTTGGTCATATTCAATGGGTATATAGTATATTGGAATAAACAACATCCCCTTATGGAGTCCTCATTTAACTAAAATTTACATTCTAGTATTCAAATGGCACTTAATTAGTCCTTATATCATAAGTGATTCCATATTCCAACTTGTTGGGATTATTTTGGGTGGAAGATTTTGGGATCTGATCTTATCTAATAGATGAAAAAAATTTCAAACTATTCAACACCATATGAAATACTTTCAAATTTTATAGAAAATCTATGCCTAAAATCATTGAAAATTCATAGGCTAGAGATTAGTTGTTCCTTTGTTTATCACTATGTAAGAATGTTAAAAGGTTTTTGATGAAGGTAAATTTTAGTCCTGGATGCATCAGAACATTTGATATCCTTGATCTAATTAGCACTATGGTCTATTTAGAATCACTCACACCTAACTGATCTCAAGTGCATCATGTGTTCCATGTATCCCTTTAAAATAAGAATATACCTTACGCCTCACATATAATAAACCCATAGGTGGTAACTTTAGAGAATTATATTTTATACATGGTGAATCAATTGAATATCGTAGACCATAAATAAAATTTTCTATGAAATAGGGAAACACTCTAGGTAAATGTGTTTTAGAGAATCCAAATGTTTGGTGAGGAGCCATGGGAATTAGAAGAGGTGATGAAATAGAAGTACAATCATCTATTTATTAGTATAAAATGAAATTTTGTGGGTTAAATTTCATAACCAGGGGTAGTGTATCAACCCAAAAATTTCTAAATGAATTTCTCATTTAAAACACTAAATATCTTATTATGTACTACAGATATAGATTTGACATGCACCACTTTACTTAAAATAGACCACTATAGAATATAACCAGTCAGACATAATAACCATTAATAATTGTTACTATTTTTAATATAGTCATCGCATCATTAAAATTAATATTACTATATATTAAGGATTTTAATAATCTCTAATTTATAAAGACTGAAGAAGAAATGGACATGACCAGAAGGATTGTACTATATAATACCCAATTATCCATGTTTTCAGTGGATATGGAATCAGTGGTCTTTTGCTGTTACCAAGACTAAGTTAAACTATGGAAACTAAAACATGGTAGAAACAATTTATTTGATATGTTTGAGCATTTATATATCATTTACCAAACCATGTTTGCTAAACCATCACAAGAAAGTTCCACCATTTCTGGACATACACTTAGGGAATATTTTGTGTAATAAGGGATTGTGTATCTAGACCCTAGTAGTATTAGATTTTCTATGAAAATGAATATTTTTACCCCTTTTAATTTTTTATAAATATATACAATTGATAGATTAATAAATTTCTATTTTAATGTGAATATATAGAAATTCTACTTTTAGAAAAATAGGGTTACAAAATGATTTCTAATAAATTATAAATTTTAGAAATAAATATTAATTTCATATAATAAACTTATTAATTTATATTTATTTAAATTACTAAATATAAAACAATTTAATGATGTCCAATGAAATAAATAAATATAAAATAATTTCATATAATATACTTATTCATTAATTTAATGAATTCTCTAAAATTCAGACTCCAAATTCCCTAATATTCAAACTCTAAATTCTATTAAATTTAGAATCTAAATTCTATGAAATTTATACTTTGAATTCAATTAAATTAAGACTCAAAAATCTATATAAATAAGATTCTAAATATCCATTTTTTCAGAATCCTATTGTTCATATTTTTGGACTCTGATTTTTAATTTTCCTAGATTTGGATTATTCATATTTGATAAAGTTACATTACTTTATTAACCAATTGTTTCATGTTAATCAGATCCTATTATTTTAAGATGATATTTTTTCCATAAATATTATTTTATATTAATCTTGTTAATGTTTCCCAAGAATTTCTTACATGAAACGATTTCATACATTCTGGTTTTAACTAACCATTTGTGGAGTGACATGTGTATAAGTCTACTCGAAATTTAAGAATAATTATGATTTTTGGATGAGAGATCAGACCATTTTAAGATTTACATATAAATAACCAATCCATTTTATGTGTGTCAATATCTATATATTACATGATGTGATGCTAGGATGTTATTTCTAGAGAAAGAAAACCTCTCAGTATTTGTGCGAACAGTAAACAACATGTTCAACCATGAATAACTTATTCAACCTACCTTTTATGAATCTGATTGTTTCTGAGTACAATCTAGGGATTATAATGATAGAAAGAGAGAGGTGTTTACTACCTCAATGTTTGAGTACTTATAGAGATAATACGATAGAGTTTTTGACTACCTTAATGTTCATGGGCTTGCGGGGATAGCAAGTCAGACTTCGAAATTCTTATCAAAGGCTTCCATGGTGTGGGTAAGACAGAAATTCTTTAAAGTATAAATCAAGAGACCTTTATCTAAGGTTATTGGATACCATTCTCTTTAGGTTAAAATATTTCATACCTATTTACTTGTTCTTGTTAAAAGTTTTATTTTGGATTTATTTTATGAAATAATGAACGTAAAATATTCTCATACTCTATTGTAAATATACATACTCTGATAAATATAATTCTATATTCTTTAAGGTAGAATATTTATTTAAGTAATATTTTCTTATGTGTGTTTTCTGGATCCATATTTAAAAATCCTAAAAAAATTGTTTCTCAGTCATGAACTAAAGAGGGTTTTTGAATTTACCTTGTTTAACTTTTTTGAAAATATTTTTCCTTTTAGGCTTAAAAGGGTAATGTTTTTAAACCTACAATCCCACCTTTTTAATTGAGCATCAATATCTATATTTCAAACTTAAAATATTTACCAAAACCCATTGTGCATGAGATTTCTCTCCCTATACCTCTTTACATCTCCCCAAATTTGTGTTTTGATATCTTATAAATCTCTACCAAAGTTTTTTGGTGTTCCTTATGATGGCATGGGATTCTCATCTCAACCTCATTATCATGAACTTGATTTGTATTATTCCATTTTTTTAATTTTTCTTGTTGGAATGTCATTTTACACAACCCTTTTACAACCCTCACAATGTAAATGAGTTAATAAAACACCATTCACACTCAGTAAATCCTTCAATGAATCATTATATAAACATGTTATGCCCCTGAAATTATCCATTTATTTTCCATGGAAAACATTTTTGTAATGAAATCCCATCCACATTTCTAGTCAAGGGTATTCACATTAATTTACCTATCCTTAATTTGTTTTTTATATTAATTTATATAAAAAAGACTCCTTAATCAAGGTATTAAAACTAATGAAAGGAATTATTATGTTAAATGATCTATGTGGTGCACATAAGAATCTACATGATATGAATGTGATGGGTGTTCCTGGAATTATATAGGCCTTTAATTATTTGGGAAATGTTTAAATCTCACGAGATACCATTTATTCTTCAAATAATCTTATCTTGAGAACACTATATTATGTTATCTTTGTGGTTAGTCTTAAATTATTCTTATGATGTCAATTTTTATGTTGTTTCAACATTCAAATTTTTCCTTGATGTTATCATATTATATGATTCTTTGATGTTTATGTTGTGATTATCATCATTTTATATATCCCTGATACTCCTCTTTAGTCATATATATTACTTTTCTTTTTTTATTCATTTATTATTTCATTATTGGGATTTATAGCTCAACCCTTTATTTTATATGTCCCAAGGTTATCCCATGTAATATTATAAGATCTATGGACTATATAATAATTTTTAAGTGTTTTTTGATAATTTTATTTTACTGAGGATTCAATTTATAGTTTAATGTATCAAATTACCCAAAAATAATATTTCTGATGAAATTTTGTAATTTTATTAATTTTATCTTTCTCTAATAAATCTTGAATTAAGGTGTAATAACGATATGGGTTGTCATAAGAAGTTATGCATGGATATATTTACTGTTTTAATGTATTATTTGAGCACGCATTGACCTACATCCCCAAATTCTATGTCAAAAAACATTACATATTTCATGGTATTTGATACACATCAATGATTTTAATTACTTTATAACATTGGAAAACCAAGTACCATTATATTTCTTTAGAGTGTTAGTAAAATGTATAAACTATAATTACATAACAATTATAGAAAAATGGAAACACATTTTCCTCTATATAAGATCCTATAATATTCATAATGGGTCATCAACATCTCCCAAAAATTCTCCACATAAAGTACACTTCAATGATATGTATAGATAAAACTTTATATCATAACTTGTGAATGGAAACCATAAGAAGGTGTTTATTATAATTCCCAATAAGGTAAAACATGATAATAAATCATAATATTTCATATGAGAGGCATAACATCTTATCATAATGTGAATTATCATATTCTAAAGATTAAACCATTGTACATTATCATATGACATATATGACTCCCTATGACACTATAATGGATCAGTTTACTCAATAATCTTATACATAGATTCTCTTCTGTCATTATCATTACCCAATTCATTGGATAAAAATATGGGTTCAAAAATTATAATGAAAAATCATAAATATATTTGCTAAAATATTTCAAACAACATATCATAGAAACCTAAGGAAATAAAAAGGAATTTATATCCTTTTCAAGTGGCTCTATAAGGATGCATTCATGATTTCATTGAAAAAAATCACATGATAATCCCATGGAAAATAAATTGATATCCTATTATTTTAAGAGTCAATATATGTAAATAAAACACAAAAAACAATGATTACACATATGTGGTTAATGCTGTATAGGAAATTGTTAAAGGGATTACATAAAATTTTCCCAATCAATTGATGTATTTGGAATCTAGGCGAACACCCTTAATAAGGTAATTTAACATAGGACATTCATATGTGATGGTATTAAATATAAATCGTGATTATAAAAATGGATGATTAGAAAATTTCAAATTAGTAAGATATTTTACGATAGATATTAATTATAAATCCACAATCCATCCATATAAATATGTTTTATGGTTTCATTCATAGAGTACCATTTCTAAAGCAAACAACATAGATGAAGAAAAATCATATAAGAATTAAATTTTTTTGAGAATAATATATTCCAATATCCTTTGAAAAAATATGAAAAAAATACTATTAATTAATGAATAGAATAAATTTCTTTTTGAAATCATGAAATCATAGAGATGGGATCTCTAATAAATCTAAAAAGTTGGTGAAAATATACATTCACATGATAACATATAAAAGAGTTTCCTTTAATAAAAAATTACCAATATGAAAAATGTTAAAAGTTTTTTATTTTAAAACATTTTTATAGAATATAATTTTGGTTGAATTTTTTTTTTTAAAAAATATGGAATTATTTTTATATCATTTATAATATTTCATGTAATCTATCCTTTTTTTTCAAAATCTATTCATTTGAAAACATTAAAAATACATCAAAAAAATTTATTGAAACTAAATTTGTAAAAAATGTTATAGAAATTTAATTTGAAAAAAATTAGAAGGAATAATTGATTTTCCCATGATATGAAACAAATTTGGAATATATATCACACTTTTGAATGTTAAAATATTGACATGAAAGAAAAATATTGATTGTAATGTTTGAAATTTATTCTTATTGACCTCATGAATTTATTTAGGGAAGGGTTTAATCAAAGGGGAGGGTTTTAATGAAATGATTTAATATACTTAGTAAAAAAATAAATAAAATATTGATATGAAAATGATACAAAATAGGGACATGGAAGATAAAAATCAATAAGATATTTCACCGATCTGGAGTAGAATTACATTAGTAAAGAAAAAATTACAACATGAGTGACATTTTAATAAAAACCCTTGAAGTATAATGATTTAGAAAATGGACATAAAATAAAATTATTAAAAATTATTTTATAATAACTTGTCAATTTGTTTGTATATACACCACATAAAGGTCAATTGGGGCATAAAAAAGGCCTCTTTATGAAGGTAGTTTGGGACAGATCACTAAATACTAATGAAAATTTTAATAAAACCCCATTGAAATAAGGATAAATTGATTTTGATATTAATATACCATGAATTAGGATAATATATGATTATAAAAAATAATTTTTTTATATATTATAATTTAATTAACTTATGTTTATAATAGAACATTTTTATCAAAGAAGGGTGTCTTCAGATAAAGCCCTGACCTTGTTTCCCAACTTAGTTAGATGAATTGTATTCAATAGTATTAAAAACATAAATATCCTAATTAATAATATGAAAAACATATTCTTACCTAAAACTATTTATAATTTCCACTTATAATAATTATATGTGTGTATATTAGTTAGTTTTTTCCAATTTTCACGCATCAAGTTTCAATAATTTAATCCTTTTGTATTAGTTTTGTAGAAGTGGTGTCAGTATTTGTTCCTCTTCAAAATTTCATAATTAGAAGTTGATTTATATTATTTTTATGCATTAATTATAATTATTTATTATGTTTTAATTTATCTATATGAGTACTTTAATCTTTCTCTTATAATATAAAATTTACTAGATATATTATTTTTGTGATTTTAAACATAAGAATGGGGTTTTCTTAAGTAATGAGTTAAATATTGTTGTATCCTTTACAAGAAAAAGGAAAAAAATTATTTACATTTTTATATAATATTATAGCACTAATTTTGTTTTCATAATCATCAATGACATTATTTAATGGCATTTTTCAATTATGTGGTCAAAACAGACCAAAACCAAAATAAAAATTAAATTGATTAGTGAGTATGGTTAATGGGGTGTCTATTTTGATATAATATTATTAAAAAATACATAATGATAATATTTTAATGTCTTTATTATTATGAAAAATATTTTACGATATTTGTATAAATAATGAAAACCCCAAATAAAAATGAAAAAAATAATTAATCAAGGAGTCGGTAGTCCACACAATACAGGGTTACTAGTATATTTACCCAGTGAATGAGAGGTGTGATGGTGGATATAATGTGTTCATTATAGAGTCATAAATAAAATATTTAAAACATATTTACAATTTAAAACCATTCTTAATGACATCCATGATATTTGGAGATAATAAACTGAATGTGTCATTTCGTGTAGGTGGTAATCTGCACCCACACACTAACAAAGATTATTATTTTTATTGGTACACTAAAGAAAATAAATAATTCTATTAAAATGTTAATGATCAAATCAAACATGGTTATTATGATGATGTTATTATTTTACTATGGTTATAGCATGTGACTAACCCAGCCCGGATACCCTCTCAAACAAGTTCCCGAACTAAACCGCCATATACTTTAAGGATATTGTCAATCCCAATGGGATGATGACTATCACATGGGCATCAAAAGAAACCTTGGGTAATGAATTAACAAAATCCAAAGTATAAAAAATGATATATTTATATATATACACACAAAATTTTTCTAGAAATACATGAAGAGTAAAACATGATATATATATATATATGTCATATAATAAATTATGTTGCAGATGTGGCATAACATAAAAGTAGATAAACAATCTAAAAGATACATATCTAGAAAAAAATGAAATATAAGGATAAAATAGATAATACATGTGACAGAATGGGAAAACTCACACCATCTCATCACTGGGTATCTAGAAACAGTTGAAAAATACCACACTACCTCAATTTGATTCATTGGATTTCCCTAATATTGAAATACATAACAAGGTATATGCATCGTTGAAGGGGTGTGGAGGGTGTGATCTAAACAGACTTGGTATGATCCTACCCTGCTGTTCCAAATCATGCCTCTATACAATGATCCAAACAAGTATCATCTTTAATGTAAGCAAGTTATGATAATCACCTAAATTTTTTTATATCAAAGTCTTGGTAAAACATTTCCCCTCTTTCCACATTTAAAAATAATCCAGGTAAAAAAAATTTAAATCATTTTATGCATGCTATGGAATTCAAAGAAAATCATATATCACATATCATATCAAATTCAAATTAATCTAAACCAAAGTATAGGTAGAATCATGGAAAATATTGAGACAATTATGTCTACACTCATACTATAACATAGACTGTAAAGACCCGTAAATTTCAAGGAAATTTTTTTCTTAATTTTCTTTGGAATTTTACAAGAATCCAGTTTCTGACGGCACCTGATTCCGAGGCCCGGTGTGCCCGGAATCATTTTCTGAAGTTTTGGCTCGGGTACGTTCAGTGAACGGACGAGCGGGTTTTTCTATCTTTTGAACCGGTGCCCGGAATCGAATTCTGAGGGCACCGATGAAATCGCAGCGCCGTTATTCGCTTAGAAACGCCTCTTCCGGAGTTGCGTTTGCTCGGGTGTGGTTTTTAATTTTCAGGCTTAAAGTTAAGAAATAAAATAATTTTGCGACAACTTTATTTTATTTTGCTTAAGCCACTTGGAAGCCACTTGAAGCCACTTAAAGGAGGATTGAACTGAGTTGAACTGGATATGATGCTATCCAGAAATATCCTACCCCTTGGTAGGATATTTGTGAGGTGGGGCCCGCACGAGCCCCGCCGTTTCTTTCCGCTAAGAAACGCACCCGTGAAAACCCGTCTTAATGAAAGTCAACTGACGCGTTTCTTAAAATCTTAACAGACCATTTAATTGGGCTGTTTCTTTCATAAATTAAATGAGCTGTTTTTTTCGTTGAATTAATTCTACGAATTAATGGTTCGTTTCTTATCTTTTGAAATTCAAATTTTTAGTTGTGTAAATAAAATAAGGCTTAAGCTTATTTTATTTTGGGTTGAAACTTGTGGCGTGGAGAGGATTTGGAGGAAAGCGTTCTTCTTCGGCGAAGAACGTGAAGAACTCGAAGAACGCCAAAACTGCGAAGATCGACGACGTGAAGCCTTGTACCGCGACGCCAACGGATCTCCCTTCGCGATGCTTCTTCCGCGACGATCCAACCCCGCGACAGCCTTCGATCGACAACAACCAAGGTAGGGGGTTGCGCTTCTTTTTATTTTCTTTTGAATTTAACCAACAACATGGATTTAATTATTATTAATTAAATCCGTATGTTCTTGGTCCTCGGAGATCGTCGACGCGACGCCCTTCCGCGGTGTGATGATCACCTCCTTCCGCGACGGTCAATTCCGCGACGACCTCGCATCCGACAGCGACGGCGAGGTAGGGATTTATTTTTGGAATTACACCCTTTTTCTTTTTATATTCCCGTATTTGTTTCTTTAAAAAGTTAAAGAACTGGATTTGTGAACAATTTAAAATTATTAAAATTGTTGTTTTCGTTCAAATAAGGAACCCGTTTTTTTATGAAACAATTTTATTTCATTAAAAATTGTTTTGGATATGCGTTCATGTGTTGAACTTTAATTTCTCCCGTTGTTTATATCTAACGCGGAGGGTGCGGGCCAAACAAACACGGCCCGAAAACCCTCCGCCGTTCTTCGTTCTTGTGCGGATTTGGCGGGCGATGACGGAACGTGCCGCAACGGGTGTTTGATGATCCCGCAGTAAAGAACGGAACCCGGGAGGAACAACGGCGCAGACGGGAAGGAAAACGGGCCACCAGAGCGACTCCGGCGGCCCGCGGAAGCCGGTGGTGGCGCGGGTCGCCGGCGCGGCGGCACCCCGCGGGTGTCCAGCGCAACACCCCGCTGGTGCCGCGGGTGTCCAGCGTGACACCCCGCGGGTGCCGCGGGGTTGTCCCGCGGCGTGTCCGGCTGTCTGGCCGACACCCCGCTGGTGCCGCGGGGTTGTCTCGCGGCGTGTCCGGCTGTCTGGCCGACACCCCGCGGGTGCCGCGGGGGTGTCACGTGGGGCGGCAGATTTCCCCAGCGACGGCCGCTCGGCCGCTCGGCCGAGCCGAGCCGGACCGGCCCTGGACGGGCCGACCGGGTTGGACCCGGCCCGGTTCGGGCCAACCAGGGGGGGTCGGGTCGGGTCGGCCCGGGCCCGGACCCCCCGTCTTCGGACGACTTTCGTTCAAACGCCCGTAACTTGAGCTACGTGTCTACAAACGACTCGCCATCAGCGACAACACAATCCTTGGAGCGAGTCGGACGTTTCGGTTTATCGCACTCAAAGTTTCGGAATACTTTGGGTTCGGCCGGGTTGGTTCGTACACGAAACCAACCGGGCCCTCGGAGCGGAAACGCTCATATCGTGAGCTACGGACGTCCAATTGACGTACCGTCAGCTTTGTTAGTTTCCTCTTAGTGAGACGGATCTTGTGGCTCACTCCGCCCGGGGTTTGGGAGCAGGTGGAGTACGGTCGGGTTGGTTTTGCCTTAAAAACCAACCGGGCCCCTAAGACGAAAAAGACAATAACTCTCAGACCGGGCGTCCGATTGACGCGCCGTCTGTTGCGTTGAGTTCCTGTTGACGATACGGAACGTTTTGCATCCTTCGCCCGAGTTTTGGATACAGTTGGTAGTGGCGGGGTTGGATCGCACCCGAAATCCAACCGGGCCCCTGGAACGGAAAAGCTGATAACTCTCAGACATGACGTCCGTTTGACGAACCGTCAGCGGCGTTGACGATCACGTTGAGAAACGGTCCCTATGAGTATACCCTATGAGAGCTCGGGGTACAGTTGAGATACGGCTGGGTTTGGTTCGCTCACGAAACCAACCGGGCCCCTGGGACGAAAAGGCTAATAACTCACAGACCGGGCGTCCGATCGACGCGCCGTCTGTTGCATTGAGACCCCTGTGACGAGGTGGTCCTTTGAGATACTTCTTCGTGTGACCTTGAGATACTTGGAGTATCGACTTGCAGCTCGTGGAGCGGACCCTCCCAGAGACGAGCGTGCAGAGTACGGAGACCGTGTAGCTTACTGAGACCTGACGACTGCTTGACCGACTCGACTTGGAGTGAGTCGACTAGCCCAGTGGACGGAGCACTACTTTGTTTGGGTGCAGACCCATGGCGGACGGAGCACTACCTGTGTGATAGTGCAGACCCGCGGTACTCGTCCGGAGAGTACCTCTGTAGGCTACTAGGGGGTGTGCACTACTGTGTTTGAGTGACATACCTCGGCAGGAAGCACTACTGTGTTTGGGTGGCTGGCCCGCGGTACTCGACAGGAGGAGCACCTCAGCAGTCTTAGGTTAGTGAGCAGTACCTCGGAGTCGTGACATGACCACTGTACACTCTAGAGACGGAGCTCTTCAGCAGTTACGGTTTCGATAATGAAAATCCTAGTTTGAGCTGAGACTTTTGACCTTTGTGTTTCCTCATGATTGAGATGGGTTACTTGATAACTTAGGTATATGTATGGGCATATACCTAAGTAGAGTTTATCTATTGAGATCTTCTTGTGGGTATCCTTGTTGGATTTATTGAGACCTTGAGGGTCTCAGGGTCCCTACTGAGTATCGTTATACTCACCCCTGCACGGGCTATGCCCGCACCTCGTTGTGTTGGTTGCAGACGACAGGCAGTGCTGACGGAGGCCGAGTGTTCGAGGACTGGATGGTACCCGGAGGTGGACTACATGACAAGTCAGTGTCCGGAGGTGGACTTCACGGCGAGACGACACTCGGAGGAGGTTGACGGACGAGAGCACTGTGGAGGCTATCTGTACCTACCCTTCAGGTTGGATTTGTGGTGGACGATCCAGGAGCTGCGCCATCTGTACCTACCCTTCAGGTAGGATCCGAGGAGGACGACCCAGGAGCCGCTTCCGTCCCACCAGCTATTGTCTTTTTCTGTTGTACTTTGTTCAGTTGTAGTTGTACTTTCTTTTGGGTTTGTATTCTGGCCCATTTATTTTTCAGAACTTCTTTTTGTACTTAGTGTTTTACTTTCGCTTGTACTTTGTGGTGTTTTGTTACTTTTATAAAGGCAATGTCTTCCCAGTTATCGGGATTTACGCCTTTAGTGCTAGTCGCCAGCCCCTGGCCTATGGAAGGCAGGCTTGGGGTAGTCACGGCACGGGCCCCGAGGATGGGTCGTGACATAGACAATCATTCTCATCAAGTCTCTTGATATATGCATCAAATTTAGAGAGAAGTGGAACACCCCTGAATGTGATCCTCAAAATAGATCTATCAATTCCCTTGAAAATGGTCATACGGAGTAGGGGAAAACCCCATGAGGGAACCCCCTGATGAAATCAATGGATGAGGAATACTACAACACATTCCACCTAATAACCCTAGGCATCCCATGTGATAAATTTTCGAAACCATTCCATAAAAACCATGACTTGAAAAAAAACCAAATACATTTTATATTTCTTTGAAAATACAATTTATTTTACCAAAATAAGTGGAATGACATATTTTGTCATAAAAAAATTTCCATAGACATAATTCAATCATGGATGTTAATTTATGAAAAAAAATAAAACATGAGAAATAGAGGTCATACCACATAGGCTACACATGGAACCACCAACCTCAAACTGAGGTCACACATGCATGAAACATGGTTCACATTTATGGAATAATGGGAAGAAAATATGAGGTTGTATATTAATATGTAAATCATAGAATAAATTCAACAAGAAATGAGGTAATGGGAGAAGATATAAAAAACATACCTCAAGAAATTCACATGTAATACCATAACTAACCCAATGGTCAGAATCCTGAGGAATATAAGATAATTGATCTTGGAAGGATCCAGAGAATCTACCCCATATGACCAACAGATCTATAAACATTGATGAATGATGCTGATATGAACAACAGTAATGAAAATTATTAATTATCTCTTACCCATAGATATGTAGTGAAACCACAATAATTACCAATCACTAAAAAAATGATATGTATGGGGAATAAATCCCAATAATATTTTGGGATAGCTCTAAAGTCTTGAGAGAGAATCCTATAACTAAATGAAAATAAAATAATACATATAGTACATAATAACCTATAGTCTATAAAAATTACATGATGTGGATCTTAGTTTCAAGATGGAAAATCAATTAAATCCGTATACGCCAAAGAAATCATCACCTAAGTTAAAATATCATTGATCCAAAATTTTATGATGTTAACTAGTCTTATTTTGTGTAAAAATTTCACACTCTAAACCGGTTCATGAAATCCTCCATGAAATTGATTCATGTTGTGTAACCATTTCATGACATGAAACAAACTAAAAGAAAAATTCTGTAGAAACACTTTGAAAAATCCCATATTTGAACCCATACCACAATAGAAATTCTCAAATCATTTTTCACAATTATATAAGGACACCATTAATAAAAAACATATATCCACGAACAATAATCCATTTTCCTCATTAAAGGATCTCCATCCTCAAAATCCCCAAAATGTATCCAAACAAAGATGGTAATAAAAAGAGAGATGATAAATAACTAAAATTGTGTTACGGTATGTAAGAAACAACCCTCCATAAGACATTCCATCCTTTAGAAGTTATTTCGAAGAATTATGTTTGGAATGTGGTGAGGCCACTGATCCCTCCTTGATGACTCATGATCCTATGGCTCGTGAGAATTAGTTCTTTTTCTCTATAATTATTTTACCAACAAAATCGAATTCCCATGAAAGTATTTTACATTAGATTCAATGATTACTTCTAATTTATATAAGACATAAATTTAAGCTCAAACATAATCTCTTCCAAACTAGGTACATTAGAGGGATAAGGATGGTACTTCATAATATTAGTTATGTAGAGAAACTCATGGATACCTACAACAAAAATGGAAATAGAAACCAATAATCAATCTACCCAGGCTTCTCACTGACCTAAAATGGTCTATCATATCCCAAATCCATATTACCCAATTTTCTAATACATTGGTGATCCAAAAAAATAGAATCCTTCCAGATAACTTGTTCACAAATATATAATACCAAAGTACAACACTCACAATCCACATAATATTTATTCCAAATCTAATCCATAACTACATTTATATTTTTATCCTGAATCCCCACTGGCATCTCGTGAGTGAGGCATGTTACTACAAGAGAGGCTTAACCCACATATTCTCCAAAAAGAGGTGTCCTACATGGTAAACCATAAAAAGCCATTAAAGGATCAATTATGATCGATGACTGATAAATATTATTATAAGGGAACATAACTATCCCCAATTTTCTATAAAAAAATCCAAAAAATCTCAGTCACATCCATAGAACATATCATTAGAGGTCTGAATAGCATGATCAATCTAGATGTATGTCTATGGATGGTAAGATATAATGAACCAGACTCAAGCTCCCATTAACTCATGGAGAATATTCAAAAACCATGTGGTAAACCTAGGATCCCTATACAAAAAAATGGAATAAGGAACCCCATGTAACATTAAAATCACATATATATAATTCTTTCTCAGGTATTAAACATTAGTAGAATCCTTGATAAGATTAAAGTGATATGACTTTATCAAATGATCAAACACCACCTATATAGAATTCCACCTTCCAGGAGTCCAAGGAAATAAAACAAAAATGCACATGGAGACATGATCCCATTTATAAACTAGCACTAGAAGAGGCCTGATCAAATGATATGGTTTTATATTCTCTTCCATTATTTGTTGGTAGGTGTAACATTGGGATAAAAATTCTACAATACCATGCATTGTACCTGGAAAACAATTTCTCCAACTCAATTCATAACACATCTTAATAGTTTCTGGATAAACTTCGCATGAATAAAAATGGAATCAAAAAAAATCTGAGCTACCCATATATTCTAGTTTGAAAATTTTAACGCAAAAAAATAGAGAATATCAAATGAAGAGAGAGACTAAGAAGAAACACCCTCCCCACTATATATGGTCTCTCATATTCCCATAAATTCATCTTTTTGTTGTTGAATCTAAAGAAAAAACTCATGGAGATTTTCTGATAACTAAACACTTGGAAAAACTATACTTAATACATCCTCTTAGGGATCCAGGTGAAACTAATCAATGAGTCCTATAAGGTTCCATTGCTCCTTTAATTCCAAAACATACTACATTTTTACTTTCGTTCTGAGAGTATTTTCAACAAAATTCCTCTTCCCCAGGGTGTTGGAAATGAGAAGTCATACATCTAATGGTATTCCAGCCATCACCTCAATCAAAGATTCATGTATTTCTATGAAAATATAATTCTGATACTCTTATGGCTAGAAAATATTGTTAACCTCTTCCAAAAAAGATAGTGCACTAATATTTTAGCATGATAATAACTACAGAGAGATCCATATCATGAGAAGAGTAATTATTATAATGTGGTAAAAAATATTGATATCCATAAGCCTCCACATTATCATATTACATATCCACACAATCCAAATTGAATTTGAATCAACACAAAAAACCACATACCCTATATCAAGATCATGTAATATCAGAGTAAGAGGAGATGTTAGAAGGTGATTTTTTTCAATGAAAAACGAGTAAAACATTGAATACCATATTAATTTAACTTATTTATTAGTACGAGTATTCAAAGTTTATGCCTTCTTCAAAAAAACCAAGATAAACCATTTTTAGTATCTAGAAAGGTTTAAGATGCTCACAATCTCAAATATATTCCATGGCACATTCCATAACAAGACATCCTCACCTACTCAGGATAAAATAATAATCCATATATAGAAATCTTTTTTTCTCGTGAAATTCGCTTCTTGTATCTAAAAATTTCATTTTGAAATATTTACATAAAAATGCGGGCACTATTGGATTTCAAGAAACATAAATGGTGGTCACGATCAATCTCAGGTCTGGAATAATCCAAAATACCATCCATGGACACCACCACAAACATTTAAAGCTAATCATGGAATATGTAGTTCCTCAAAGACCTGAAAATTTCAGGGGAATTAGTTATAGGTAACAATATCAACAGAAATTAAAAATGGAAAAACTAGCTCATAAAACCCACCTTTTATTTTTCAGACTCCCAAACTCATATCTGGTGATAAACTGATGGATGATTGATCTTTAAAAACCACCATTACCACTTTAGTAGATCAATCAAAAAATCCAAATAAGGAAAATGATACATATTCATTATCAGAAGAACTAACTAGATCTTGATTTCTTTCAACTCTGTTGGTTCTATATGATAAGTGGGTATCTAAATTAGTTGTGAACCTAACACTAGGTCAATATTAAACACTCTATCCCTATTTTTATGAAGACACGAAAAATAATCTGAAAAACATTATAAAAATATTAAACAACATCAGGAATATAAAAAATAAAAGAAACGTCATCAACCACAACTAATATTGAAAATAAGAGACTCATGAGCTTTTGGCTGGATGGACCAACCTGACCTGACAACAGATCCCACTCTCCCTGAAACACCTGATATCACTCATCAGCCACAAGAAAATTGACATGATGATGATAAAAATTAACCTTATAAGGATGATGGATGATGCAATCAATGATGATAATGACTTCAAATATATCCAAATCAAGTATGAGGAAATCCCAAAATAACACTACATCAACATTCAATAGTGAAGAAAAAGGTTATTTAAACCCCTTCTCTTTCTTATTTCTAAGAGGATTCACTAAATCTATATCAACATACATGAGTTTCATTGAAATTTTATGAATATCCACAAAACCAGAATATATAAATGAGTTCCCGGCACATGTATCAAACAAAGCTATCTATAATATATGTTCAATATGGATGGTACCACTCACTATCACTTTAACCACATCTACCTATTCTGAAAACTCATCCATTACTTGATGGCGATTCCCTCCCGAGGCATGTGTCCAGATCATTGTAGTCCTTGATGTATATGAGTGGTATCCTTTGGAGAGGAGAATCCTTGACCATAATGAAGAATATTGATTTCCAAAATGAAATACTGCAGATGATTAAAGAATCCAAAACAACTACACATCTTTATAAGTGTAGAACAAGAACATTGGGTGTGTATAACAATTACACAATGATAATAAGTCAAGGGATAACTACTGGGTTCACGTGAATTTGCAATGTGTCTCTACAACTAAGAACCACCTCCACCACTCCTAGAATGATGATGCCACCTACCCTTCATCCCTTATGCACCACTAAATATTTCAAGGTGCTGAAGATAAGGGTAAGAATAACTGAAATTTACTTCTATATCCATATTCATAAACATTTTCCTTTATATTGTCTCTACATAGGTCAAAATATTCAACACTAATACATGTGATCTGATATCTGATCGAATACACTCTAGGTATATCTAACATTTCAATTAGCCACTCTTACTACCTCTAGAACAAAAATAACCAACTCTGATAAATGATTGGTGTAATCTAACTCCAAAAAATCTCCTTCTTGAAAGTATCAGAATATCATAGACATCTCCATTATCAGCGACCCTGGATAAAACTGGTGAGAGAACACGATCTTGAATCCCATCTAGTCTAAGACAAAATTTCTATTCTCAGGCACCATGTAATCCTACCTTCTCTTACAGGGAACCTAAAGTCTAAACACCACACACATAACCTTGATATTATCAGGTTTATCCAGGATGTCTAAGATTTGATCAAACTTTTATAGCTCTTCCTACACCTCTTGATGTTCATTCATAACTCTAATAGATGGTGGATTCTGGCATAGGAACTCCCATGATCAATCCCTATCCCCTCCGGCCCTTGAATATACCTAAATATGTATTTTATATAATCTTGGTAAATTTTTATCTATAGAATGAACATCCAAGATGATATCCAGGACAACATTACGATCCAGAGGAGGATTCTATTTAGTATAATCCACTTCACCCTCCCAAGAAACTCGTACAAGACATCTTAGAGGCATACTGTAGCATACTGAAACACAATAAATGATTATAAAATAATTTAAACTCAGTTAAAACCAAAAAAAAAATAGAAAATGATATTATCATCAGAAACCCATAACATGAGACAAACATCCCAACATACTATTCTAACATCACTATCATAATGGAAATAGCTGGATAGTCACTCACTAAAAGTTACCTATCATGTATCGACAATCCTATATTCAGTCTATTAACTTCTAAAAACCAAGAAAAACCGCTTCTGATACCAAAGTGCAGTGAACTCAGACCAGATACCTTTTCAACTTAGTACCTAAACCAAACCACCACAAACACAAACGGAACTCCATATCCCAATTGGATTGGGACTACCACTCAGACATCAACAACAACTAGACAGAATGATTTTGAACTACCTAAAGAAGAAAAATATGACTTATATATATATATAACTAGAATAAATAGTGGAAGAGTAAGGTAAGAAATATATGTCATATAAATAAATAAATATCATAAGAGATAAAACTCAAAAGTATCTAAATAATCTATAAGATACAATTCCAATGACAATGGAGAGATAAAACCAAAACAGCTACTCCATGTGATAGTATTGGAGAACTCCCTCCATTTCACCACAATCTAGAAAGACACAGTTGAAAAAATCCTCACCACTACACTGTAGTGCCTTTCTTTTCCCTATATCAAATGACAAAACAAGGTCTATGAACTACCAAAGGGGTGGATAGGGTGTAAGCAAAACAGGAACAGTAAGATAACAACTAGTTGTTCTACATCAAGTTTCTGTACAAAAATTTGAACAATACTCAACATTAATAGAAACAAGTCATGGTAATTAGTTAAATTGTTCTTATATCAAAAGTAAAGTAACATTAGTATCATTTTCCGACATTTTAAATAATCCTGGTAATACAATTTTGAATAATTTAATATATATCAAATCATTCAATGAAAATATTTTATCACATATCAAATCAAATTAAAATACTTCCAAACTAAAGAATAATTAACATCATCTCAAGGTTCATAAAAGGTCAAACTAGCACAGACACCTATAGACAAACATATACCATCATGGAAATCAGGTCTCTAGAATTATGGATCAAATCTTGAGATAATAGGAAGACCCCAGCATGTTACCTCCCAATAAGTCAATCACGTCCCTAGAATGGGTCGATGATAATAGGAACACCCCATGTGTGATCCCCCAATAATATTAGTGGTTGAGGAATATTAAAGCACCTTTCAAATAAGAACCCAAGGCATCCCAATTGCTACATTTTCTAAACTATTTCATTAAAACCATTTTTTGAAAACCATTTCATTATTCTATTACATATTTATTTGGAAAAACATTTTCTTCTACCAAAATATTGAGAAAACCATCATTTCTCAAAAAAAAGTTTCCACACCCAAAATTCAATCATTCAAATTCATTTATAAAATAATGTATGAAACAAGATCAATACAGTTCATACAACACATACTAGAGATAAACCACCTAACTCAAACTCGTCTTGAAAATTCTGCCAACGGTACCCAAAAATATGAAAAAAATAAAAACCCAAATATAGAGTCCATGCAATCAATCCTTGAATCTTAGAATCAATTTAACCATAAAACTAGTCATAGTATATGATAAACAACTCATAAATCATTAAACTTTCTCGAAACACCATAACAACAACAAAATATAATCCTTTAGAGGAATATCAAACATCAGATATGTGAAGGATAAATAGAATCAGCCCCACATGACCAATAGACTTTAAAAAATAGAGCAACAACGCTGTTGTGGACAATGAAAATGAAGATGTAAAGAGATCACTTACCCTGAGATATGTGACCGAACCATAATAAATATAAATCTCTACAAGAAATGATTCCAAATAAGGGAAAATCCCCAAAATCCCCTTGGAGGGATCCTATATCTTTATATAGAAGGTTTCACCTAGTTGAAATAAAATTATACATGCATCACATACAAACATATAAGCCATGAAAATTACACAATATGAATCTCATCTTCCAGATGTGAAATCTAAAAAAGCTGTATAAACCTAAATAGGAATCACCTCAGTTAAAAAAACACTTATTGAAATTTTCATGACTCGAAAAAGTCTTAAATTGTGAAAAACCTTCATGCACTAAACATGTTTATGACATCATCCTAGAAATAAATTAATATAGTGTAACTATTTCATTAGGTGAAACTGACTGGTAGAAAAATTCTACAAAAAAACATAAAAAGATGTTATGTTAACCTAAAACCGAATGTAAATTATCCTAATCTTTTTTTCGAATTTATACTTGTAATGCATCAATTCCAAATAACATAAATCCCCAAACTCTTTTTTCATTTTCCCTAGAAAAGTCACTAAATCCTTGTAAGCCCCAAAATATTGTTGAACAAATAGGGAAATGAAAAGAGAGATTAGAAAAACCTGAATGTAGGTAGTAGGATGTTAAATGGTATGTTTATAAATGAATGAATAAGAAAGAAACATTATTAAACATTTGATAACTATGTTGAGACCAAGAACATAATCTTGATGAATGCCACTGATTTTAAGAACATAGGCCCAAATATGGTGACCAAGGTTATTGGGGAATGTAAATAAAATCATGGACTGGAACTATGTGTATGGATTCAGAGATACATTGAAATATGGTAGGATTATTTAAAGGGTCCAAGTAATACCCCTTTTATAATTGACGAAGAGGGACTTCTCTATGGAAAATAATAGTAAGAATTGGGTAAGAATTTAAAGGACTCAAATTTAATTGAGTTAGGTGTGGAATGGATCGTGAGACATTTGGGTGTGAATTTTAGATATAAAAAGGATTTATAGATTTTTAATGGTCAATTATACTTGTGTTTATTTTATCCAATTTATATTAGTAATTTAAACTCTAATTACTCTTAATTAAATATTAATCATGTAAATAATTTTTCTAAAAATATAAATGTGCACCCCTATTAAAAAATTTAAACATGTTGATGCCAAATTTTGTATCTATTTAACTTAATTAATTACATAAATATGATAAAAAATTACATTATATTCAACACACATAATACATAAAGAATTAAATTTTAAATAAATGAGTGTTTTTATATTAAATATATATGTACATATATAAGATAAAATTTTATGTTTAATTATTTTCATGATAGAAATTGATTGTTTATAAAAAATAAACCTTATGTGATATTAAAATCAAGCCAAAAACAAATTTTAACATACTGGTTTTTAATTAAAATAAATTTTATAAATCATTTTTTGTTATTAAAGTAACCATATACTTTATTTTCAAAAATACTCTATATTGTTTTTATAAGATCAACTAATGTTTTAAAATAAATAATTTTATTGCATAGATTCATATTTAATGACTAAAATGGTATTATGACATTCTAGGTAATTCTAATATATTAAAACATATATGAAATTTTTTTAACTGCAATTTCTACTAAAAAAGAAATATTTGTCATAAAATGACAAAAAAATCATAGTATGTATATTTTGATATTCTAAATTTCAAAAAATAATTTTATATAATTTTATTACTCAAAATTATTTATATTTTATTTAATATAAAATAAAAATATTAATATTAACTACTTTTATTTAAAAATTACTTACCAAATAATTATATGTTTCTAGTATTATTTCTTAATAATTTTCTAACTTAATTTTTTTTATTTTATATCATGTATCGATAACTTATACTTAATAATATTGATATTTTAATGTTGAGTCAGGTAATTTAATAATATTTCATGACCTTCAATTTAGGACATTTGGAAAAATATTTCAAACTCTGTTTTATTTATTGGAAAATATTTATACTGAAATATAAGAATGCTAAATTATCTCTACCTTAAATAAATATCATCCTCACTTCTTTTTAATGAAAAACTAATTACAGATGTAAAAAAGATAGACATAACTTATAGTAAAATTTAAAATTAAATGTTTAAATTTATATCTTATGAGAAAATTAATTAAAAGAACTCCCCCTATATAATGTTTTCTAATTGCTTCAATTTTTCAGCGTAGCTTGATGATTTATCTCCTTATTTTCTAAAACTAAATAATTTTCTGATTCTATTGAGAAATTAAAAAGTTTTTTTATTCCCTTATTTTTTATAGAAAGGATATTTTATATTTTTTCATTTTATCATCTTCTTCAAAAAAATTTCTAAGAATCCACCATTCAATTATCTTTTTTGATGGGGAATTCAACTATATAAATATTATTAATCCAAATTTGTGGAATAATAATATTTCTTATCTATATTCTTATTTAAATATTTTTTCGGTCCATAAAATTACCACATTTCCCATTTAATCTATTTCTATCTTATTTCATCAATTCTCCTACAATTGCATTAACATAATTTTTAGGGATGAAAATATATAAATTAACAAATGTACAATGGAAAAACTATGAGAATTGCATAAATAATAAACAAATGATGTGGATACAATCACTAATGTGTTTTAAGCTTCAATCTAGTTTATCTATAATAATTTTAATATAAGGATCTATAATTTATTTAATATCCATAAAATAATATTTATAAATAACACATAATATATTTTAAAGAGAATTTTAATTAAATAGGAATATCCCATTGGAGTTTCAAACTAGGTGTTAGGTAAGGTACTATTCTCGGTGACCTAGAATGATAGTTTAGATTTAGTTGAATGACACTTTTCAAGGTTATTACCCCTTAGATGCATTTTAAAAAAAAACCATGGATACTTTTTTTATCCATAGAGTGATGTATTTCATTTTAAATAAAACAATCAATATTACACCAAAATTTAAAGAGGTTATCATATACACAATCTTATACATATGATTTTCAATAAATATATCTTATCCTAATATCCAAAAAATCATAAATTATTAAACACATACAACTTAATGGTTTATTTAATGAAATGAATATTAAATAATTCTTAAATCTTTGACCCTTTATTTCATTAATAAATTATAAACCATCCTCACCTAATAATATCCTTGACTCTAAAGTTATCTATAAAAATCTATGATACCAACTACAACACATCCTATGCTGAAAATACATAACATAAAACACTTTTCTTTGTAAAAATTAATTACAACAATATATTTCTCATATTTAAAGTATAAGGAACTCTATTCTTAGTGTTTTAGATATTTTTTAAAAATCGTAAACTAAAAATTCTCAACTTTGCTCTATTGTTGGGAAATTGTTTCAAATAAAATTTATTTTAGTAAATTTAAAATGGTTAATCAAAGTCACCTGCAATTTTCCCACATGAGATAATATTTTATTATTAGAATACCTAATAACATCCTTCATACCAATGGTAATGATAAAAATAAGAATGGTGGGATCCAATTATCAGTAGTAGTAAACCTGATAATAAAACACAACCTAAGAGATGTTGGACATAATAGGATATCAAAATTAGAATGATCATAATCATGAGATCATGGAATAAGGAGATG
Organism: Viscum album; assembly: GCA_963277665.1. Taxonomy (NCBI): domain Eukaryota; kingdom Viridiplantae; phylum Streptophyta; class Magnoliopsida; order Santalales; family Viscaceae; genus Viscum; species Viscum album. Next base: position 64,111,120 of record OY728127.1, on the reverse strand, counting down.
ACATCCAAAATAAATGAATTAAAAAATTATCATAACATAAAATCATGACATAAGATGAATTTGGATGCAATATAAACATGACATCCTTTGTATATACAAAGGAGTTGTCCAAAGGGTATCATCATCGTATGCTAGGGAGCAATCAAAATTCCATTCTAATTTTCCACAAATTACTCCCTAGGCCATAAAAATAGTTTTTTTTACTTCTTAATCCCATACGTATGTTCTCTTGAAATGTTAAAATGGAACATTGCATTGGATAACTGTCTGGGGAAACCCATCTTAATAAATAATTATACGTATGTTTGTGACATTATTTCAATCAAAAATTCATAAAACCCAAAGGAAATCAACTAGGTTTTATATCCTTTTTAAGTGTTTTGATAAGGAATAATTTGTCTTTTCAGAAATAAAATTACATGATAAAACCTTGGAAAATAAATGGGCATACATTATATTTTTGTAACATTAGAGGTATTTACCACTCAAAAAACTAATTATTCATATGTTATTTAAATTGTATATGAATTTGATATATGTTTTCGATTACAATTACCATAATCAATCAATATATTGGTTATTTAGGTGAAAAAACTTATAATATATAATAGAACATCAAACATTCACTAAGGAATTGATTTGATGTAAATCATTAAAATACAAATAGATGTATATGAAAGAAAAAAAGTTGGGATGAATCATATAATAGAGGTAAATTAGAGTTTTTTAATCCATTCAAGTAAATAAGTTCAATGGTAACATTTTAAAAATACCCTCGATCTGGAACACGACATTAATGAAATACACTGTTGTTGGAATTAATAAAATTTCTTTCAAAATAAGAAATTTCGTGGATGTTTGAAAATTTTTGACATAGTAATCTTATATTAAAAAATGAGAATAATAATATCCATTATTAAATTTCCAATTCATATAGTGGAAGTATACTTGGAAAAGAAAATGGGGGAGGAATGAAAAATTCAATTTGAAATGTGAAAAAATAGATTCCATCCACAAACATGATCAATTTTACAAAAAATAAAAACATTTTCATTTAAAATAAATTAATGGAATTCCATGTATTTAAAAATAAAAATGAAAAAAATTATGGGTGACTTTTTTTTACAGTTATAATATTACTTAGAAGGAAATCCATTTCTGAAAATTATCCATATGGGAAATGTCAAGAATATATCAGATTCTATTGATGAAACCCATGCTATAGGATAGATAATTTAACATTAATTTGAAAAAGGGATAATGGAAACTAAAAGGATTCATTAGATAAAACATATTTAGGTTATATATCACAATTTTATTAGATGAAATGTGAACATTGAAGAAAAATATATATTCAAAATTATAGGAGTTATTCATACTAACATCTGGTATTTATTGAAGAATTTATTTTATCAAAGTGTAGCATATCACATGAATCATTTAATAATGAAAAAAATCTAAAATTTTCTTCAATATATTTGAAGGAGATTTCTAAAAACCACCCATTTTTTGTAATTATTTTCCAAAGGGTCCAAGGAAAGATTCCTCTTGATCACCCACAAATGCTCTAAAATTCTACGTGAATATAAACTGAAAAATTATGAGTACTAGATTGGCGATTTGATAAAGACTAAGTTTTTTTGGTTATCATTTCTACATCAATACATTGATCTATGAAATAGACCTTGGATTATTTTATAGTATTTAACGCCTCCCAGTATATGATGTGGGAGTGATTAAAGACGATCTCTCGATATCTTGCAATGTGTTGTGATGGGAATGATTTCCTCCTCTTCCTTATATACTGATGTATATAATACATGGATGTTCGTACCTACCCCAAAATATATATTACCCGATAAATAATCTTTAAAAGAAATATTATGTCTAATTTACTGAGTCATAAATATCATTTATATTCTTTTTAAATTACATTTAATAATATATATTACATAAAAAGAGATATATAATCACCACTCATCATTCCCATCATTAGTAAGTGATCCTTAAATTTGTAAATAATATTCATTCATTATATTTTTTCAAATTTATAGACCAAATATCATATAAGTAAAATAAATAAATAAATTTATTACCAATTATTCTATAATTGAAAAATATTATTTTTTTATTTCCTGGTGATTGCTTAAACTCATCCATCCCCATGACCCGATGATGGGGCCCATCATGTAATATACACCTCTTCATTGTAATTGGACATACATTCAAATACACTTAGTGTCTGACCCTCTAGGTCCTTATATCAATAGAATTTAATATTATTCATAGTCTAGAAGTTAATTATAGTAACTCATCAAGTCCACTAAGGAAGTAAGGAAAATTCATAGCAATGAAATCATCTTATAAATACATGCAATGAACTATAATATATTTTTCTCCTGATATCTCAAAAATATAGGATAAAATTTTTGTTAATCATACTCTCATTTTTTTTCACTGAAATATCTTGATACACTTACATAATTATACCATAGCTATATATTTTTTGAAGATAATACCATCCTGATTAGTTGTGCCTAAGATATCACTTTGTTTCAAAAGTGATAAATTATATTGTGATTATTCAAACTATTTCATACCAATAATGGTGATTCTAATTAAATCAAACTCACCATGAAATAAATTTCATGTTTTTATTCAAGGATCATAGTAGGTTAAAAATGGTATACACTAATAATATTCTTATATTGATAGACCATTACATTTTTTTCACAGATAACAAATTCCAATGACACTTGAAAAATGTTGTATTCTAAAAATTAATTAATTTCCCATGATCCAATTTACATGAGATCACCATGTCAAAACTACATGAGAAGAATTGTGAATTATTATGAGCTACCAAAACCCAATGGTCTCTCATTAGCAGTGTCTTTTCATCATGATGTAATTGGACCAAATGACATAATTTTAATATTAAACTCATAGTATCTTAAGGTTATCATTTTAGACTAATTACTTATTTACCATTTTCATAATATTAGTAATCTAGAGGCAATATAATCTAAATAGTGGATACCAAAATATCAACACTCTTATAGTAAGAATAAATCATGAATGACTCACTGCATTCATAATACAGTGATAAAAAAGTATTGGTCAACAGTCGAACTATCGGGTTCTAGTGTTTTGTAAGCATTGAGACATTATCACATCATTTTCACACTTAGTTATATAGGGTAGATGCAACTGTGAGGGTTGACCCTCCAATAGGAACAACACATATTTTAGTGGTCATTGGTAATTCTTATCTATGAAAATGTGTAATGGTTTCCAGAATTTATATTATTTTCTGTGAATACTATTTTTTTATATACATTACTGAAAAAGACAACAATTCCATTTATTTTTTTGGCTAGTATAAATGACTTAGGTGCCCCATTGGTTTTATGAAATTTATTTAATAATCGAGATAAAATACGATGCTTAAAAAAGGAAGATCCCTCTCAATTATAGTGGATTAGGATGGTAGCCCCTTCACTAATTCCCTGAAAATTATGGAGTAAGGTAAGTCCATTTGGGGACATCAATGAATAATAAATAAATAAAGGATGATGAAACAATGTGTTAGTCTAGCTTAACATTATATCATATGAAAACGAGATTATATTATGTGGTTTATCTTCGTAAGAATGGATATTGTTCCTATGAGTTTTCCTTATCTCCTTGGGGTCCTTTCTCAGTTTCTAGACTCTTATAATTTCCATGGAATATTATTAACTTATATAGATATAAGGGACTAGAGGTTCACATACTTAGCATATTCAAAAGACTCAGACTATTCTAATGAATTGGATTATAGTACATGGTGAGCCACACCATGAGGTCTGAGTGATATTCGTGAATAAAAGGTCACCAATAAATAAATAAAGTCAATATTTTTATAGTATAGTTTAATTTGAGTTGAATTTATTTATATAATGTATTTACATGTATTTAAGTGAAAACATGGGATATTATTTAATGAACATATATTATTTTTATATTAAATGATCATTTAATATATAAGGGACTTAAGATTTGAGTTAATGACTCAATTAAATTAGTAAATATATTTATTAATTTATAAGTAATTTATATAAATATTAATAAACTTTATGACACATTTAGATGTTTATAATAATTCATTTATGACTTCTTTAGTGAGAATTACTTATATAGGGATCTTCAAGACGTTTCTTGGTGTTAAATCTCTACTATATTAGAAAGAGGGGTCTCTTTTCCTTGTATACAATTGTTTAATTAATTCTATAGCCTCATGATATTTTATCTTGCATACTATAGATAAAATGAGTGAATCCATTTCTAAGAAATTGATTCATTTTATTCTTCATCGGTCGAAGGATCGAAATTGTAGTGATCATCCAGTCATTGAAGGCATCATTTATCCTCATTACTACCACCCTTATTTCAATTAAAATTAACACTTATTATTTAAAATAATTTTTGGATGATCTAAATTGATATTAATATGTTTTCTTTGTGTAATTATCTCTAATTATGAGTGGTTATCGAATGTAACTTTAAATTATCCGACGTAATTTTTAAATTTATTTTTGTTCTCAAAATATTTATGCAGGATGCTCAACTATTGTACTGGGATATGAATTACTAGGGACAATGTAGTAATGTTGATAGAGTGACAAAAAAATTAAATACCTGGACCAACATCAACCACTATGCACCTCAGTACCGACATTAATGATATACTTGGAAAATGAAATTCAAAATGATATTTCAAAACCCAGGATAAAAAGAAATTGAGAGGTGAAAAAAATTACCAAATGAGTAGAATTTTAATAAAAAATATTTAAGGATAATTTCCATCAAAATAAACATCAAATAAAATATATTTCAGTATAACTTATTAATTGATCTGTGTATACACCTTATAAAATTAAATTTTTGTATAAACTAAAGATTTTCTTAATGAAGAGAGTATGAGAAACAATTAACATATGAATTAATAAAGTGATATTAAGAACATGTTACAACAATTATATATTAAATATGAAATTAAAATAACTTGAATAAGATTAATTTAAAATATTAAATAAACTATTACCTAATATACACCCTTTAAAATAAATTAGGCCCATAAAAGTACATGTGTCTCAAATAAAGAAGTTTTGAGATGAAACCCTAACCATATTTCACTACATAGTTTGATAAAATCTAATATCCTATATAACAAACATAAATATACTAATAAAAAATCTCATATTAAAATTAATACTGAAAAATATTTTTAATTTATATTTACAATCATTTTCTACACATATATTAGTTAGTTCTATTATTTTACAACATCTAGTGTCTATAGGTTAGACCGTTGGTAGTATTTTCATAGGATTGGTGTTAGTATTCATTAATCTTCCATTTTTAATCATGATAAAATCATTAAAACTATTTATATTTATTACTTATAATTATTAATAATTATTAAATTTACTCCCATGAGTATTTTAATAATTACTCAAGAATATTAAATCGACCAACGAAATTTTCGAGTGATTTTCAACCTATGAGGGGTGGTTTCATAATTAATTAGATAAATATATTCGTTAAATTTTTAGAAATAAGAGAAAAAATTATTATTAACATTTTATTTCATATTATACTATTAATTATATTTATATAAACATGCATGACATAATTTCATATTATGGTTCATATATGTGCGCAAACCGAACAAAAATTTAACATGATTTATCTTGATGGGTTTGTAATGTTATGGTGGTGTTTATTTTGAAATAATATAATTTTTATATTTGAATAATGAAATTAGTTTTTCATTGGATGGTTAAATAGTTCATAATATGTTTTATGAAAATAATTAATGATCGAAATAAAAATGAAGAAATGATTCTCCATGGTGGTAGTAGTCCGCAGAAAAAACGATTTGTGTTTCCATTACCCATTAAAAGAGAGTGATGATGGTGGATATTATGTGATTATTTTAGAATAAAAATTTAATTATATTTCTACTTCAATACCATAGTTATGTGTATCAATGATAGTTAGTGATAAAAAACCAAAATTATCACTTCCTATATATGGTAATTAATAGACACACACTAACAATGATTCTTGTTTTTATTATATCGAAGATAATAAATAATGGTTGTACCATTTATATAATAACATATCAATAATATAATTATTTTTATGTAATTATTATACTATGGTGATGATAGATTTTTAAGTAAAAGAATAACAAATAATCATTAAAATTATGTGATACTTATGTTGACACATTGATCTTCCTCTTGCTGAAGGACAATGATTTTAGAAAAATAAGACAATTTTTGGAGAAATAGAGTTTGTTGAAATGTAATTGACTTAAAGAATATAAATGTTTTAAATTGTTTTCATGTAAATTTCAAAATATGAGTGTATTATTGAAATGGTGGATATGATCCATCTTTTATAATTGAGGAAGACAGACTTTTCCATGGAAAATAATGGTATGTTTGGGGAAAGAATACAATGTTATGAAAGATAGGTGGGTTAGGTGTGCTATTATTTTTTTGAAATGTGGATATGTATTTAAAATCTAACATAGGGATTCAATATGGTCTAAATTTCTAGTAAAATTTGAGAAATTCAAGGAACCGTATATTAGTCATTTAAACACCTACGACTCTTAATTAAATATTAATCAAGTCAATAATTGTATTTCTAAAAAAATATAGATCTGAATTACAAAATTTCAATATTATGGTTCCAAATTTGGTCTCTATTTAACCTAATTAATTTCATAAATAATAAGAAATTTTATTTTAAATTATACAAAAAGAAGTATAAAAATTAAATGAAAGTGTGTTTTTAAAAATTATACTTAAATATAGGATAAATGGTTTATGGTTTCCAATTTTTATGATAAAAATTGATTTATTATAGAAAACATAAAGGCTATGTGACATTAAAAAAAATCCAAAACCAAATTTTGTAAATATATTATTTAATTAAAATATAATATATAAATCATTTTTCTTTATTAATGTAACATTTTATTTTATTTTTAAAAATTATGGGCATGGGTTTTCTAAGTTCAAATAATATTTTAAAATTTATAATGTTATTTATTAATTTAATATTTGATCGCTAAAGGGTTTTATGAGCTTCTAGTTCATTTTTATATATAGAAAATGTTGTCAAAATTATATTTTCTATATAAACCACATTTTAATCTAGAAAATTGATATTTTCTAAAATTGGAAAAAATGAATACTATAAACTTTTTTAAAATTTATATTCAATTATAAATTTAATTTTAAATAATTATATTTATAAAAATAATTTAATGAAAATCAAATAGCAAATTAAATACATAATGTTCAAGTACTTTAACATAAAAATTACCTTCTTAGACATCATGTGTTTCAAATATTTTTTCATGTAGATTTTCTAATTTAATGATTTTTGATAATTTATATCATATATATATATATGTAAGAGTGTGTGTGTGTGTGTGTTATATTTTTTCATAATTATATTATAAAGATGATTAATTTAATTTAATAATTTTACATGACCTTATTTTACCATGTGTGATAAAAGATGTCAAACTCAATATTATTTGAAAGAATATATATAAACTGAAATGACTTGATCTTACTACAATATTATAAGTTATCTAGTGCTTATGCCAATGATTTTATTTGAGGGATGAATATAGAGTTATTTTTAGGAAGCATATTATTTTATTTATTATTAATTCATTTTATATTGAGAAAGGTTAAACATATATTGGGGTTTAAAATATTATATGGAAGACAATTGTTGATATCAAAGGTTAAATAATCATTAGGTTAAAAGTTAAGATTATTTTGGAAGAATATGTGATCTTTTTTTGTTGGTCTCTAATTTTTTTAGTTATATTTTTGTGAGGAATAAGGGCTTAAATATTAGAAGAATAAACACACGATACTATTTTTAATAGTTTGGTTTTTAGGAGAAGAGTGTGACTTATTCATATAATGATTTATTTATATTTATTTGGAAATTGTCACTTATTATGCTAGCCATTTAGGTTTTTAGTTATTGTGTATAAACAGGAGGAATGCCTTTTCTAAGAACCGTTTCACAATTATAATTCTATACATTAGTGGATCAAATGACCCAATAAAATATTATTTTTATGCTTCAGATTTGAAAAATTCATCTCAATCATTATTCAATATAATATGAGAATAATTAAAGGTAGAAAATATTCAAAACAAAACCAAAGGATAGAATTATTCTTCTGGTATAAAATGAAAAATATAATTTAATTTTTATTATATTCATTATTTTAATATCAAAATAAATTCCACATCCTTAATCAATAAGATGATAAATCAATATATTCAAATGTACAAAACATAATCCAACTATCTAGGTATTCTTATAGAAACTCATTTACACATATAATATTATGATAATACACACAAGAATAAAAATATTATTAATGAAATGAAAAATTTCAAAATATTACACTATGATTTTATGTTCTTTTAAAAAGGGAATATTATTGATGTGGTTTTAATTAGTATTTTGATCATTTTATTGTGAAATAAACATTTATTCTTTATAAAATAAGGATATTTTATGGTTTCATTATATTGAAATCGTTTCAAATTATGAATTTTTGAGTCTTTACTCACCCATTGAATTGTATTTTCAAAATGTTTCACTATAAATACTCTTGTTTAGCTAGGTTGATACTACTATAGAAATTGTGTAATATGATTATAGTATGATTTATTCCATAATTTATAAAATATAATTTGATTTTGAAACATTTATTAAATCAATATTTCTATAATATAGGAAGGAATTATTAAATTTTAAGAACTAATGTCTAGTTAACTGTTAAATCCTAACTATTAGGATGTTGTCATTTTTTAGATGTTTTTCTAACGAATAGAAAATTTCAAGGACACAATTTTATTGAAGCAGAGAAAATAAGGATACCATTATATATTTAAATATAAATTAAGTTTATTATTAATGTAATATGTTTGTATATATTAATGAAATATTTATATATTATTAATACATGTCACAAAAGATATACTAAAATCAATTAGATAATGATTATAAATTGAAAATTATAATGAAAACAAATTATTTATCTAAATTTTAAATATATTTCCTTGAATGGATTATTATTTTTATCTATATAAAATATTATATATTTTTTTTTATAAATATAAATTTATTTGAATCTATTAATTCATACTTAAACTACCTATAAAAAATTTATCATTTTATGAAATAATATTATGTTTTTTTAAAAGAGAAAAATCTTTTTTTCATTTTTATATATAATATTTTATATTTAAATGATAAATTAATAAAAAAATATTTTTAATTTTATTAAATTAAATTAAATTTAGGATTTATCATTTCAAAATTAGAATATTGTATTTTTTTGCATTTTTCTAAACAATTTCAGTTTTTTCATGTATGGATAAAAATATTTAACAATGGATTATCTATTAAATCATTATTCTGATATAAATATGGAATAAAAAATGTGAAACCTATTGAGAACTTGTTACAGGAAAATATACCCAATTCATCATATTAATTTCAAGCAATTAATATAAAGTATTCTTTATGTCATGATAACTATGAAAACATTTATTATTTCTATTTTAGTACTATAATAGCATTATAAGAGTCATATTTTTTGTCATTAACATAATATTTAAAATAATATAAGTATTTTTTAACCCTAATAAAAAATATTTATTTGTAATCTATTAATTTAAATTATATTCAAGTATTTTATAATTATATATCAATTTGGATACATTGAAAAGACATTTCACATTGGTAATTGCTGGAATATGTATAATTTTTAAAATAGGGTAATACCATCATATAAAAAAATCATTTCTCTAAATGGATAAATAAATGTTTTCTGATGATCACTATGATTTAACTTCTCTAATAGTTGTGTTTTTATCCATTTGACTACAATATTGAATTTTTTTAAATTAAAGAATTAATATTTAAAAAAGTTCATCACCCTATATTTATTTATTAAATATGTTTTTAGAAAATGTAAAGATAAATATTAATGGTCATAATTGAATATTTTGGTGGTGAATGATGTAGAATTATGGTATTAATGTAATTTTAATTTTTTTAATTTTATAATTTTATAGAACACTTACAGAAGGTTCTATGAGAACTATTTTTTTCACTAAAGTGTTTACATTGAAATTACTTCTTAACCCTAATTTTTATTTAATAGAAATAATGTGAAAAATAGTGAAAATTTAATTAACAAAATTTAAAACCATAAAAAATTTATAATATGAGGATGTGAAATGAGCTAATATTCCTCACATGGTCAATTTGTGATCCACTTGACATCATAAATGTATAGTCATTACCATTTAATAATAAAATTTCTTAAAAAAGGCATCTGCTTTTTTCTTTAGAAATGAATAAATCTAAGACACCTTTAATTTCAGTTTTTTTACCTCCTCCAAAATCCCACTCTAAACATAATTTAATTTTCTAGAATCTACTGGTGTGACATAAATTGTATTCTTCAATGTAATTAATATTAATCTAAATTTGTTGATTAAAATATCAATGTAAGGGTTTCCAAGCCACCTTAACATTAGATAATTATTATTTATTTAAATTTTTTTTATAAAATAATTCGATTTAAATTTTATTAGAAAATATATGACAAATTTATTAAGGATGATCTCTCATTTCCCCACACCAAACTAATTTATATAAGTTGAAAGTATGGAAAAATAAATTTTTGTTCAAAGACAACCATTTAATTTCAAATAATTTATTACCCAATATATAATTAAATTAACACCAAAATTTTACCCCAAAATAGTAATTTATTAATAATATAATATGATTAATAAAACACACATAATTAAAAAGAGTATCATTCTTTTAAACACTTTTGATAATTTTCAATCTGTATAGTACTTTTTACAACAAATGTGAACGATGATGTTTTCAGGGATTTATGTATCTCATAGGTAATCGAGAAATTTTATTTAAGGATTTAATTTAAAATTAATATTCAAGTAATTCTTATTCTATACTAGTTAACTATAAATTATTATAATGGAATTAAAACAAAATTATACTTGTCATCATTTACAATTAAGAACGTTATTCTTATAGACAATTTCATGAATAATGATTATCTAATGGCCTATTAAAAATCCTATTACAGAGAATGATTTTAATTATATACCAAGAGTATTATGGAGATTATGAAACTATTAGAAAATAAAATGTTACCAAAATAACTACGTTTTTAGTTTCATGAATATAATAATATGATGGACAACAAAACAACCGCTATGAAAAATACTAGTTTTGTAGAATGAAATGAGATAATAAAGCAATTTTTTGGAATCATAGTAAGTAAATGAACATTTGAATGTTCCAAATAATTTAAATAATTAATATAATTTTATTATTATATTTAATATAATATATATGAGGGGAATTGAGAATCTAGGTAATGTTTCTTTCAATCAATTGGAATTCTTTGGGATATGATGCATAATGGGAACCATGTCTTCCATTATATTAATGTTGTACTACTATTTGAAATGTAATAACATGATTATACATTAAATAATGGTATTCAATATTCAATTTTAGGTTCCCATATTAAATATATTTTGATAGGAATGTTAACAATGTAGTAAGAGTTTTTCGTTACATATTTCTTCAATTATGAAATGATTCATATTATGAAAAAATATTTTTTAAATGATGTAAATAAAAAAATTGAAATATTATATCCTAATATTATCTTTATACAAAATATTTAATTTTTGTTTTAGTGTCCTCCCATTTAATTGGTTTTTAATCAACAATTACTAAAGATATAATAGTTCTTTTTGAAATCCATCTTTTTTTGAGATTATTTTTATTTCAATTTAAATTCAGATTGTTTTATGTTTTTACTCTTCTAAACCCCATATATCTTATTCTCCACTTTTTATCTCTTGCTTGATCATGTTTCCATTAAATTTATTCTTATTTGGTAGTAGAATCAACCAAATTAATATATATAAGAAAAATTTACCTTGTATCTCCATTTAGGTCATGATTTATTTAAATTAATATCCATATTAATTATTTTAATTCAATAATGTTCATTTTTTATATTTAATTGATTTCATATGGTAAGTTTAGGTTATCTATGACTGTGTATTCAAATGCCTAAATGGAATAATTTTACTGTTTTCGATATTCTTATTTTTTACATTCTTAAAAAAATATGAAAATAATAATATTTTATTATTTTTATACATGAAAAATATCCCTCCTTCATGATAATTATTCAGTATTTATCTTCCATTAATTTTTTTAATCTATTTATGAAGTAAAATGTATTTCCATTACTCTATAATTTTTTAACTTCTATAAAAATTAATGGGTACAATTTTTCGAACAATTTAAATATGGATTTCATTTTAAATATGAATATTTTCATCTCACATACCACAATTTATTTTTTAATAATAGTTTTATATCAATACTACATTATTTTAAATTATATTAAAAATAATTTATTTAAATTATCCTTCAATATCTATAAATAGAGTTATAGATGTATCTTTTATTGTCATTTTTGTGACTATGTTGTAAAAGTGTTAAGAATGTCCATTTTAATGTTTATTTTCCAATTAAAAGTACATTTTTAATGAAAAAACCATTAATATAAAACCTTCATTTATAATTAATTTACTATATTCTTTAAATACATTAAATATTTATGGATTATAATTTTTTTCCAAAAAGGATTATCCTTATTTATTTACCTCATCGAAGTAATGTTTTGTATCACTCACCATTATTAGGTTGACATTACTCTTATCAATAATTTCTATGTTACTTGTTTCATGGATATATTCAGTATCATTTACACTATTTAAATATTGTATTAATAGTATACCTATTTCTATATATGGTGTTAGTTTATGGATTCGAGCTAAGAATATTAATTTATTGGGTAGATAATATTGGAATTTTGTATACACAATTTTGTATAGATATTTACTAATTCCACATTCATATTTATTAGGTATTTAATTATTCATTTAATATATGAGTTATGAGTTGTAAATATTTAGGGATGGTGGTTTCATGGAATTATATAGCACCTTTATCCATTAGATATTGTCTAAGGACACAAAAAATTATCATGCCTTATTTTTTAGGTATTTTTCACTCCTTTTCATTTATAGAAGGTGTCATAATCTTGGCCTTAGTAAAAATACATAGAATTATGGAATTATATGACATATCATTAAGAAATTAATTTTTTTATCCATTTTATTTCTATGTTTTTTTCCTTTTTATTATCCATGGAAACAATTTAAACTATTTTTATTGATTATATATCATATTAATTATACCTAATATATTCTTTGATACCTCTCATTGTATATACGAACACTTACTGAGAATTTTATATCACTCATCATATGTTTACATTTCCATGGAATATAAATATGTTTATTATGTGATCTGTTTATCAAAGAATAATGAGTATGAAATTTTATAAGAGATGGGTATGAAGTAACATTTAATAATAAAATCTTGGTGTAATGGGAAAAAAATAGATTTGGTGATAGATAATTATGTTCTATTATATAATTGTTAACCAAAATTTTAAATTCTCTAATCATATAGAGTCCATGGTTATTTTAATTACTCAATATTAGTTATGGATATTTTAATTATTCAGATATAATTATTGGCCACTTTTTCATGTATTGAAAAAGTTTGCAAAGAATATGTATTATCACCAGATCCGGGTGTATGGGCTTAAATTGTCACAAAAATTCTTTATCTTATGGTATATATTTTGCAAAAAAAATTATTATTTAAAATATGAAAACTTTAGGTGTTGTTAAATATTTTACATATATTTTAATAAATAACATTGAATAAATCATTTTAAATGATAAAATATTATCCATATCTTCATTACTAATAATGTAATAAAATATCATGGTTCATAAATCAAGAGAATGAATAAAATATTCTTTTAAAAAATGAATACTGTTTATATATAATTTTATTGGTAAATAATATAATAAAAAATAGATAAAATAACCATATTTTATTTTAAATTCATATTGCATTGGATGTAACCCTTATAATGCAACACCATCCCCTAAAATACATTTTTTCACCATTTAGATTAAAATATCATGTTATATCCAACAACTATTCCACTATTTGGAACTTTTATGTATACTTAAAACATTTATATGGCCTTCATTTGTTATAATATACCCCTAAATATTGGAAAATATAGTTTTATAACTTTCTATAATAGATTGAATCGGATTTTTTTGGGGGGTTTAACCTTAGTTATTTGATAAGTGATATTAAAAATGTTTTGAAATAAGTTATTTATATAAATGACTTTCAAAACAACTAGAAATAGGATTTAACAACATTTATATTAATCGATGATTAAAATCATGATTTAATGTTGGTTTTTTATTTAAACAATGTTGAAACTTTGATATGACGGGGGTTTTAATGTTGGATATATATTAAATGATGATAAAATTATAATTTCATACCTTATACTAGTGGTGATTTTTTTTCATAGTGTGCTATAATTTTTTGAATTCCCACCTAAACATTTAAAGTTTATTGTAAAATATTTTTATGTATCATGTATAACATTTTATTCTCCATCATTCAATATTTCTCATCCACTCTTATTTTATTTGAATTAGAAAAGTTTCTCTTCTTCATTCAATGATTTCTCAATGATATTTATCTTCATGCTCTCATTATTTACATTTTTTAATATTTCTTTTCTTCATTAGTATACTTATTAATTAATTTTTGTTTATGATACAAAATATTTCTTCTGACCGAGATGAGAAAAATAATGATTTTTTATAACTTTCTTTAGTCATATTTTAAAATTCCATACCAACCGTAGTTTTTGATCCTATAAGAGTTCTTTCTTGAAAAGAAAAAATATATCATAAGTCTATATTTTTCTTTGTAGGACACCTACAAAATAAATAAAATTCATTTGATGCTTTAATTTTATTTTTCTAATTCTGATTTAGTTTTTAGAATTTTAGTGTACATATTCACTGTCTATTAATCTATATGAGTAATCTAAATAAGAATATTTATAAAAAAAATCAAACCCTTTATAGTTATAACATCCTAGGTAAATAATGAGTAATAAATTTTCAAATTTATAAATATTTGTGAATTAAATATTAATTTTACTTTAATGGGGATTCTATGTTCGATGGTTTACCCGATACGCAAAAACAGGTTTATTTGAAATATTACATTGCACCCTAATAATATAATATTATTATTTTAAATGGAAGTTAAATGCTATAAATTTTATTGGAGGTAATGAACAAAACTAACTAAAATATTATTATACATGTTTTTAAATTTATTTACTTTTATCCAATAAAATTTAGAAGCTTAAAATGTGAATGAATCTAATTTTAAGCATAATTTACTTTAAAAGGACGATTTAGCACATTTTAATGGAGATCCCTAATTAAATATAGTTTTGGCCACTTTAATACATTTTATTTTACCAAATAAAATACTTCTTTAGAATGGGGACATCAAAATTTACATTGTGTAATTTTTTGGAATTTTTCCGATAAAGTTCATTTTTTATGAATAGTGAAAAATATTGTATTTTAATTCAAAACTGTGTTTTTATATAATTTATTAATATGGTTAAAGTTTCTTTATAATTGGTTTTAAAGTTTAATTATAAAATATTTTTACCATTTAATCCAATGATGGTCCTTGTAATTAATTTCACTTTTAATTTGAACGTAAACAAATGTCAATCTTTTGATAGTTATTGTTTCTTAAAAACCAGCTATTTGTTTTAACAACATGAATTCATTTTAAATTAATTAATACTACTTATATGTTTAGAATTGGGTAAAATATACATCATTTTTTAATTCATAATATCAAATATATCTTAGGCTGAATTTTTGTTATTTTTCTGAAAAACTGCAATTTTTGATGAATAGTGAAACCACTTAGTATCAGTTAAAAAACTAACTTTTTCATTTAAATGAAAATTTACCACTTCTGTGAATTAAAAATTTAAAATCCTAAATACATGGTTTATTGTTAGTAAGTAAAATATGGTTCAATAAGATGAAAATAATTTTTGGTGAATAGTAACTTTTGACTATTAATTACCACAGTTAATGGTAAATATGGTAATTCAATTTATAAAGAATATTATAATAATTAAAAAATTACCTTAACACTTGTAAGAACTTTATTGGATAACTAATGGCCGACCATGGTCATCCTTCGGTCGATTTTGGGACCCCATGGAGCCACTTATAAATGATAATGACACTTTAGATTAATTAATTTTAAGAAAAGGAAAAAATGACATAAACAAAAATATTTTAGTAAATTAATTTTTATATGGTGTTATATAAGTAGTATCATTTACTAAAAATATTCATTAGAAAAATAAAAATATTTCCTACATCATAGTATTTTTTTATAATTTTTAGACAACAAATAAATTAAATTAATTATGACACAATAATGGTGCAGTATATACCTCATTAATAAATGATTTAAATACATAAGATTATAATGATTAAAATATTATCCAAAACCTGTCCAATCATTATTTGATGATATTATTTAGACTATTAGTCCTCTAATATTAGACTTTAATGATTTTTGGACCTTTAGAAACCGAATATCATAATATAATAAAATAATATTTTCACACTTTCCTAAAGAGCCCCCCCTTATAAAAGGAGACCATTTCTAACCAATTCCTCACACCTATCAGGCCCCTTGGCTCGTCCAAAACCTGACAAAATAATCTCTCAAGATCCCCCTCTTCCTCCTAGAAGCCTTACCTTAGTCATAAGGCACTTCAAGAAGTCCTTTTGGTTCAAACCAAAGGAAGTTACCCAGATTAAAGGTAGCGGTTTCTCTTAAATTCATCCATTTTATTTTACTTCTCCAACCACATAAACTATTTTTATTCCTTTATTTTATAAAAAAAATAGTATCCTCAATATAATAGGATGTTTTTTTAATAAGTATTACAACTAAACATACACACACCTCCATCTAGTGGGTGAAGAACATACTGTTTTTGTGGATGGAAAACTTACGCCTCACGAAACGATGATTGTTCGATTTTATCCTACCACCAAACATGATGGCCATTAAGATGGAAATGTATTTATTTTTGAGGTATATTATGTTTATGTTTTCTTTATGCTTCTTTAGTATTCATTTATATCACACCATTATGGGTTTCGTTATGGTTAAATGCAATAATTTCATTTGAGGAAGTGCAGACTACCTTCCCCTCAAGGTGATATGATTCGTTCAGGACATACATGGAATGTATAAAGGATGAAGTTAATGAAATTATGTAACATAAAATATCATATGATATTATACTGGAATTATAATATAACAATTTATCATTAATTTTTTATTCCTTTAAATAGAAAATAAGAATGAAATTAGCGTTCGTGCATACGTACGACTTACCATCTCCATGAACGACATGTTTCATCTCTTAACTCCAAATGATATGAAATATTATAAATACATATACACTGGATATATATTATATATATGATATATAAAACATGTATATAATTCTGGAGATAATGTACTTTTTACAAAATGGAAAAATTGTAATTACAACAAGTTCATTTTTGACTCAAGTTCCGAACATCGATAAAATATCCAATATGAACACAAATAATTTACTAGTTGTTATAGAAAGATAATAAGTGATATAAAATTAATAATAAACTTTAAAAAAATTCTAATGAATTATAGATTAACTTGAGTTTATTTTTTAGGAAGAACACGGAACATATGAGTCAAGTAGGACACGAGTTAAGGGGGATTCTTATCTCACATTTAATTCAGTGATATTTCCATTGTTCGCCACTTATTTATTGAATGTGGTATAATGTATACTTCCATTAATATATATTTTAATTATTCTCTTTACATTCATGGTATTTTTTGATTCATTTTTTGGTTACTATCTTTTGGTCATACGACTAGATTGATTACAATGAGGTAAGGGGTTTTATCTCACTTTTTATTCCCGTGAGATTCGTGCTATATTTGTCACTATTTACTTTGAGTGGTGTATATAATTCCCATGATTCTAATCTTTTTGTAATATAATTTCATTTATGGGTATTTACATCTACATTGTATGCTCATTCTTTCATGTGGCGTATGTTTTGTAAGTTACCAAATCGGTAAGGGAACCATTCACCCTCCTCTTTTTAAAAGACTTCTTTTTGTTATGTCTTTTAATTTACATAATAATATGTTTGGATAAATTATTATATATCTTTATTGATGTAAATTTTTTTTCCATGTGATGAGATACCCTTTTTATCTCATTAACTCAATTTCTGAATTTTAAAGTGACGTCGTTAGGCTTTCAAATTTTTGCAAGGGAAATTCTTAACCCAATTTTAAATTCTTTGTGTTAAACTTGTACTTCTCGAATATGTCATCCTATGAATATGTGTGAATGAAATATGATTGTTTTACACTTAATATCCACCTATATTGGGTGTATTTATATTTTCAACACATAATTATATGATTTATTTATCCTTAATTTAAGGATACCGTCTTTATAATGGATTTCATCTCAATTTACATTTCCATTGAGACTTTATTGTTTTTATGCACCAATTCAGTATTATATGGTGTATATACTATCCTTTTTCATATTATATCATTAATCCCTTTATTCTCATGATATTTTCATGTTCTTATTAAATGTTATTCCTCAATTATTTTTATTCAAGAGTGTCTCATTTTTTTAAAAACTCATTAACTAAAATATCATTTCGAATGTTTTAAAAATTTATTATTCTAAATCATTATCTTTAATGTCCATGTTTTAAAAATGGGTTTGAGTATTTATTTATATGGAAATTAATTTTTTAAAATTATAATTCAATTAAAATCTTCAAATTCGTATGGGACACTTTGATTCAAAAAACACTTTTTAAATGGTTTATGAAAATGGATTGATTATTTGAATATATTCAAATTACTTATTGTGATTTAAAATGAAATGTTATTAGTGAAATGTTTATATTTTCAATATTTTATGTACTATGATGGTACTTGGACATTTTACGGGTGGTTATGTGATAAACTATATGACGGGTGGCGCCGTGAAAATGGAATGGGTGGTTACGTTATAACCTCCATTGCATTGGGTATGGAAGTCGGACGTTTGGCTATTCCATTTAGTGATATTTATGGAAGTTGACCGTATGGTTATTCCACTTAATAATGTTTATGTCCCAAGTAACCTTTATATGTTATGTGTTCTTTATATGGGTTTTATGGTAATATTTTAGTTAGAAAAGGGTAAGAAATGATCTTTTATTTTTTGAAGAGTATTTACTACTTCATAAAGGGGAAAGTATTACTTATGATAAAGTATTTATGGATTACTTGTTGTTTTGAAAATATAACAGTTTTCCATCTTTGTGTATCCCTTACTGAGCATTTTATGCTCATCCCAAGTTTTTGAAATGTTTTTCACATGACATAAAGTGGAATAGGTTCTAGGATAGGATCAAGGAAATGATATCTAAAACATGGAACTAGACATGGATCCTTTATTCAAGAGTTTTTATTTTATGAAAAAAAGGAAACTGATTAGAAGTGTTTACTTTGTAATTTTTTAGATGTAATGTAATTGTTATGCCTAATTTTCTAAAACACTAAACCTGAAAATATCCTCAATGTGAATTATTCATTTAATTCAAGATTTTGTATTGTTTAAGATTAGGTTCTTATAGTTGTTATTAGATGTCGGTTTACATAAATTTGGAGGTTAGGGTATTATCTAAGCATAAGTTACATAACCATAATGGTTAGAATATTAGAAAGAGTCGTAGTTATTTTCAATGAGTTTAAGATAACATGAATAATAATTTTCCCTCCTCATAAGATTTTATATGATGACTTTACTGATATACTCACACTGACCATTTTGGTTTTAGTGAATGGATGGATCTAGCAGGCACCAAAGTAACAGTGGATGTGAAGATAACTCTAATAGATTTCTGAACGAGCAACTGAATGAAATGAAATTTTCAATGATAAATCTTGTGGTTATTCTCAACCAACTATCCGGAGTCATGATTAACAACCACAACCTTAGTGATTTTTATAAGGCATCGTATATGCGAGAAACAAATCCATATGGAATTTCAAGTAATAATCATAAAGGTAAGTATGTTCAAAAACCTATGTGTCAAGGATGTGGAAAGAAACGCCTAGGAAAATGATTCAAAGGGATGGGAAGATTATATAGATATTGGAATGAAGGTCATAAAGCAATAACCTACCATCTAAAAAGGTAACATCCAGTTGACTCTAGGAAAGGGAAAGAAGTTCTTTCTAAGGGATCAATTGAATGTTGTAAATGTGGTGTGCATAGTCATTATACAAATAGATTTCCTAGGAAAATGTTTTGGGAATGAGATCACTAGGATCATGAAAATATATTTTTACTAATACCTAATTCCATTCCAACTGAGGACGAAGAAACTGAAAATGACCAATGAAAGGTATGGATTATTTCTTAACATATGTCTTGACTTTATGGAATCTTAGGATATGATTCATGATTTTGTTTTTAAGAAAGAAGTACATCATAATATGTTGTCATATAATGGTAAATTTATCATTAAGCATGTTGAATGATTAATAAGTAAACATATAAGAGATTCAAGAGTTATGGTAGATTTTAGGATAGTGAAATTCTTAAAATTATTAAGGCCCTTTTGATGATGGGATTATATTAGAAGTCTTTTTATAATGTGTGTAACCCTGAAGTTTGATATATGAAAATTTTATTCAAGGAATAATTATATTTTATTTCATGGATATAGTTATAATGAAACATTTGAGTTTATATGATCCTTGAATTTGAGGTAATAACTGGTTAATACATTTTGGGATGAAAAATGAATGTCATTAGATAACCTTTGTAGTTAAAATATGTTATTATTATTTTTGATGAATTTATATCTTTTTTGGAATGTTATAAAATTAAATAGTTTTTGAAAATGGACAACACGCAGACCGCGTGACAACCCGTCATGTCAGACAAAGCTGTGGGAATCGAACCCACAACCAAAGTGTGACTAGGATTTATTTCCTACCACTGGACTACGTGAAGTCCCTGGTTAGTATGTGTAATTATTTTTAGTTATATGATCTTATGAATAAGCTTATTTTGGGTTATTTATGGAAATTAATAACCTATCATAGATAATAAGTGATTAGGTTAATTACACTTTAGTATGAGACTTCAAAAGTAGTTGATGTTATTTGGAGATAAATGTAAAGATTTACTGTGGAAGACTATGGGATTAAATTATTCTGAGTTCTGCTTTTCAATGTTAGTTTGGATTATATTATATAATTTAAGGAATTTTTTTTATGGAATGGACTTCGTTGAACATGGGGTACTATTTGTTAAATTTTGGAGATTAATAATAGTATTTCTTTTTATAAATAATTATCCTTTTTGGGGATTATCTGATCTTGTACTAACCTTTTTGGTTTTGGTTAAGGTCTAAATACATGGGAAATATATAGTTCATATTTTGTGGATTATGTGATTCTCCCGAAGTTTATTATAGAGGTTTTATTGTGAAAGAGTCATCCTGAATACTTATTGTTTGCAGAAAATATGAGTTTGTGTTAGAAAGATAGTAAAGGATGAAAGTCTATATGACAAGTATGTAAGATTCCTTATGTTTTTAGTTAAGATAATAAATAAATTCCTCATATTTATGAAAAGTAATTTAAAACAAAACCATTAACTGTTAACTTTACCTATTGGGGAATCAAAGAATGTTTAACCCATCACAAGTTTGTGATTTTCTGGTGGTTAACTTTCTCCTAACCATGATTTCTATCTCACTCCATCAGAACTTGATGGATTATTTTCTCTTACATATCAATGTTTTCTTACACGGAATCCTAGTATGGGATTATCTCAGGTGATCTTTTTTACTTCTCTTTCTTTCTTTTAAAGTGATATATTTATTGACTCTTTTTTCGATGTGGGACATTCAATTAAGTTTCCAAGCCCAATTATAAAATTACGAGGATGCAATTTCCAAAAGGGTGGAAGGATGTAACATCCCAGGAAAATAATGAGTATTACATTTTCATATTTATTAATATTTGTGAATTAAATATTAATTTTAATTTAAAGGGGATGCTATGTTCGATGGCTTACCCGATACGCAAAAACAGGTTTCTTTGAAATCTTATGCTGCACACTAATAATATAATATTATTATTTAAAATGGATGTTAACTTCTAGCCATTGTATTTGAGTGAATGAACAAAACTAACTAAAATATTATTATATTTGTTTTTTATATGTATTTAATTTTTTCCAATTAATTTTAGAGGCTTAAAATGTGAATGAATCTAATTTTAAGCATAATTTACATTAAAAGGTCAATTTAACACCTTTTACTGGAGAACCCTCTTTAAATCCAGTTTTGGTCACATTAATACATTCTATTTGACCAAATAAAATCCTTATTTAGAATGGGGACATCAAAATTTACTTTGTGTAATGTTTTGGAATTTTTCTGATAATGTTTATTTTTTTATGAATAGTGAAAAATATTTTATTTTAATTCAAAACTATGTTTTAATCTAATTTATTTATGTTGTTAGATTATCTTTCTAATTGGTTTTCACACTTTCCTAAAGAGCCTCTCCTCCCCCTTATAAAAGAAGACTATTTCTAACCAATTCCTCACACCTCTCAAGCCCCTTGGCTTGTCCAAACCTGCCCAAATAATCTCTCAAGATCCCTCTCTTCCTCTTAGAATCCTTACCTTAGGCCGAAGGAACTTCAAGAAGTCCTTTTTGTTCAAACCAAAAGAAGTTACCCAAATTAAAGGTAAATGTTTCTCTTAAATTCTTTTGTTTTATTTTATTTTATTTTACTTCTCCAACCCCCTAAACTCATTTTTCCTTTCTTTTATAACAACATATGTATCCCCAATATACATGGATGTTTTCATAATAGTTATTTGAACTAAACTTACACACACCTCCATCTAATGGGTGAAGAACATACTGTTTATGTGGATAGAAAACTAACGCCTCATGAAACGATGGTTGTTTGATTATATCTTACCGCCTAACATGGTGGCCATGAAGATGTCACTGTATTTATATTTGATGTATATTATGATTATGTTTTATTTATGCTTCTATATTATTCATTTATATCATACCTTTATGGTTTCCATTTTGGTTAAACGTGATAATTTCATTTGAGGAAGTGCAGACTACCGCCCCCTCAATGAGATATGATTTGTTCATGACATACATGGAATGTATAAAAGATGAAGTTAATGAAGTTATTTTACATAAAATATCATATGATATTATACTAGAATTATAATATACCAATGTATCATTAAGTTTTCATTCCTTTAAATATAAAATAGAAATGAAAGTAGCATTCATGCGTACGTACGACTTACCGTCTCCATGAACTGTGTGTTTAATTTCTTAACTCCAAAAGATATGGGATATTATAAATAGATATACACTGTAAATATATGATATATATTATATATAAAACATGTATATAATTTGCAGATAATGGACTTTTGACCACATGGACAAATTGTAATTATAACAAGTTCATTTTTGACTCAAGTTCCGAACATCAATAAAATATCCAATATGAACTCAAATAATTAACTAGTTGTTATAGAAATATAATAAGTGGTATAAAGGGATAATAAACCTTAAAATAATTCTTAATGAAGTAGTTATTAACTTATGTTTATTATTTAGGAATAACACGGAACATACGAGTCAAGTAGGACACGAGGTAAGGGGATTTCTTATCTCACTTTTAATTCCGTGAGATTTCCATTGTTCACCACTTATTTATTACATGTGGTGTAATGTATAATACAATTAATACATATTATCATGATTCTATTTATATTAATGGTATTGTGTGACTCATTTGGTGGTTACTATCTTTTGGTCATACAACTCGATTGATTACAACGAGGTAAGGGGTTTTTATCCCACTTTTTATTCCCGTGAGATTCATGCTATTTTTGTCACTATTTACTTTGAGTGGTGTATGTAATTCCCAGGATTCCACTCTTTGTATAATATAATTTCATTTATGTGTATTTACATCTATAATTTATGGTCTTTCTTTCATGTGGCATATGTTTTGTAAGTTACCAAATCGGTAAGGGAACCATTCACCTTCCCCTTTTTAAAAGGCTATTTTTTGTTATGTATTTTAATTTATAGATTAATATATTGGGATGTGTTCTTATATATCCTTATTTATGTAAATTTTATGTCCAAGTGATGAGATATCATTTTTATCTCATCAACTCAATTTCTGAATTTTAAAGTGACGTCGTTAGGCTTTCAAATTTTTACATGGGAACTTCATAACCCTATTTTAAATTCTTTAGGTTAAACTTGTACATCTTGAATATGTTGTCCTATGAATATGTGTGAATGAAGAGTGACTATTTTACACTTAATATCCACTTATATTGGGTTTATTTATATTTTTCACACATAATTATGTGATTGATTTATACTTCATTTAAGGATACCGTCTTTATAAGGGATTTCATCTCAATTTACATTTCCATTAAGACTTAATTGTTTTTATGCACCAATTCACTCTTATATGGTGTATATACTATCCTTTGTCATATTATATCATGAATCCCTTTATTATCATGAAATTATAAAGTTCTTATTTAATTTTATTCCTCAATTATTTGTATTCAAGAGGCTCCCATTTTGTTAAAAACACTTTAACTAAAATATCAATTCAAATGTTTTAAAAATTTATTATTATAAGTATTTATCTTTAATGTCCATGTTTTAAATTTTTTTGAGTATTTATTTATATGGAAATTAATGTTTTAGAATTATAATTCCATTAAAATCTTCAAAGTCGTATGGGACACTTTGATTCAAAAATCTCTTTTTTAAATGGTTTATGAAAATGGATTGATTATTTAAATATATTGAAGTTACTTCTTGTGATTTCAAATGAAATGTTATTAGTGAAATGTTTATATTTGCAATATTTTTTTTGTGTTATGATGGTACTTGGACATTTTATGGGAGGTTACATGATAAACCATATGACGGGTTGTTCCGTGAATACCAAAACGGGTTGTTACATTACAACCTCCAACGCATTGGGTATAGAAGTCGGCCGTATGGCTATTCCATTTAGTGATATTTGTGGAAGTCGACTGTATGGTTATTCCACTTAAGAATGTTTATGTCCCAAGTTACCTACAGATGTTATGTGTTCCTTATGTAGGTTTTATGGTAATCTATTGGTTACAAAAGGGTAAGTAATGATCTTTTATCCAGTGAAGAGTATTTACTACTTCCTAAAGGGGAAAAGTATTACTTATGAGAAATTATTCATGGATTACTTTTTGTTTTTAAAATATAATTGTTTTCCGTCATTGTGTATCGCTTACAGAGATTTTTATGCTCATCCCAAGTTTTTGGATTTTTTTCACAAGATATAAAGTGGAATAGGGTCAAGGATTGAATCAAGGAAAATTAATACTGTCTAAAACATGGAACTTGACATGTCTCCTTTATTCAAGAGTTTTTATTTTATTGAAATAATGGAAACTAAGTAGAAGTGTCTACTTTGTAATTTTTGAGATGTAATTTATTTGTTATGTCTAATTTTTTAAAACTCTAAACCTGAAAAGATCCTTAATGTGAATTATTCATTTAATTCAAGATTATGTAATGTTTAAGTCCGGGTCCTTACAATAGGATAATAATTTTTATATCTAATGATAAAATTCAAAAAATTATGATTTGGAATTTTTTTATTATAAAATAGATTCTTCGCATCTTGAATATAATGATTTTATCATATATTTATATAGAAAATATTGAAATTAACAAATAAAACAACAACAAAAAATACGACATTTAAAATAAGTAATGTTTTTAAAACATATATTTTGAAAATTTATTAATAACTAATAAATAATTGATATATAATATCTCACACCACTTTAGTTATATTGGATAATTTCATATCTATTGTTTTGTTTTTTTAAAGTGAAAATGTTGCCCCTCTTTTGAATCGACATTTACTTGTTTTAAATAATGATGGTTTTACTCTACATACCTTATATTATTTTCTTTTTATATAAAACTTTAAATATTCACATTTATAGAATAACCATAGAAAATAACATTGGGAACTCACCTATCTAGATCAATAATACTTAAAGGATTTTTGAGATCCATTAATAATTTATTATTCTCATTTTTTATAATAACTATCAACACCATTCTATAATGATTGAAAAATAAAATATGTGTCTATATCAAATATGATCGCTGACCCAAGTATCTTCATATCAATGACATAAATAATATTATTTATTATCTTTATCAATACCAAACAAAAATAATATAACTTACACAAAAAATGAATCATTTTATGTTAATTTCTATCATATATAGATTTTACTTAATGGATTATTTTATGTAATATATCATAAAATTTTCATCTATACATTCACATTTAGTTTAATGATTTTGAAATATATGAACAGGAATTAGAATCTATTATATCCATATAATATATATTTTAAACTACATACAATTACATTAAAATAATAATAATAAACAAACCATCTATAAGAGTGACTGCCAAAACATTAAACAGAATAGTCATACGTGTTTTTGGGAAACTAATCCATGAAAGGGAAAATAATAGATTCAAATGGAAGGACAATGATGAAAATAGGATATGTACCCAACTCCATGACACAAATTCTCTTAGACTCATATTTATAGTTTTATATCCATCTAGTTAATAAAAATCAATCCTCAACCCAACCTGTACATTTGATAGGTGAGGGATTATCAAGTAATCAAGTGTCATTTTCAACTAATAAAGGTGTGAGTACTAATTTTTTTGAAACCAATAATGTGTTATATTTCCAAAATTTTAATTTTATTATATTTTCATGAGATAATATTAGCATAATGTATACATACGATAGATAATATCCCAAACATATCATATAATCATTAATGCACAACTAAGAAACAAACAAACACTTTTCAGGAAATTTGTATCCTCTAGAAAAAATTAAATCATTTTCCTTAGTATCAAGTAGTATTCGATAAAAAATAACTCTCAACTTCCTCAATGAATCATGCTCTAGGTTTATCCAGAATGATTTCAATCCCCACAACTATAATCATGGATCTATCCTCAATGTTATTATTCCCTTACCCAGAGTTAGGTTCATTATTTTCATCCTTGTAAAATGTGTACCCCCCTAAGGGGTAGTCATGACACGATAGTCCACATGTTGTAAATACCCTTAAAATACCTCTAATGGAAGCATAATATATGTCAAAATGGGGAATATAATAAATATCGATTGAACAACGAATTCCATCATGAGTTATATTAGCCACAGGTAAACATATATGATCAATAAGTAAAACATGGTCTATTATGCTATCTAAACGCACTCATGGAATTAGTCAGCATACTTATATTATATATATATAGGGGTATATATCCATACACAACATGGAATAACACATATAGGCACAACATAGCATATGAATTCTGTATATCAACATCCAAGAACATAAACATGTAATTAATCATCATAAAACATGGTCTCATGCGATATACACTCACACACATGTTATAAATATATCAAACATAGTATCATGAGATATACATGGACACACTCAAGATATTTAAAATAAAAAATGATCTTTCAAGGACCTGGTATAATGTATAACCACAAAACCCCAAGGGGTCTATGTAATTGAAGGAATTGAATAGAGATCATTGTGTCATTCAAGAAAAAGTGTTGCCTTTGGTTTCCCAAATTGAATTACCCACTCTCAAAACTAGTATAGTCTAAGTATGTGGTCGATCCACAAGTATATTTAAAATGTTATTACCTTTGATATGTGAATAATTAACAGAATTGTTTCTGAATTTGGGTCAATATTTGAAGGTTATTATAGATGTTTTAGATGGCTAAGTGATTCACTTTCCAAATTATTTAAGATTTTATAAAAAATGAAGATGTAGAAATTGTTTTTAACAATAAATATAATAAATCCATTGTGACTATGAATGGTTATGAATATATTTGAAAATCAATTATCTAATCATTTTTTTTATTTCATAATAACTCACATCTATAGGATTTAAGTGTAACAGAACTCCCTTGTTCCAAAATATTAATATTAAGTTAATAGAAATCAACTTCTTGGTCTCAGAATTGGTTTCTAAAACATATCATGTAAACAAAAACCATTTTAGATAGTGTGTACACCCAATGGTATTTAGATTACTCAACATAATTCTCTTAGAGATCCTGAGAAGCTCATTTGTTGATCCCATGTGGAGTTCCAGTAAGATAAATAAAAAGTACGTAGGAGAATTATGAATGAATAAAAAATAACACTAACACAACATGTAGAATTAATTACCAATGAACCTTCATTGTCCACAGACAAAAAACATTAAAGGAATTAGCTACTCATTGAACACATGATGACAATCAAGCTCTTGATAAATATGTTTTACATTATATATATTAAATAATTTAAAACATTTCCTAGAAAAATCAAAAGAGAAAAATACATAAGAAAACCATACAATGAGTTTCAAGCTCCACTCCTCCAATATGGATTGCCTCTAGGATGATCCCCCTCCTCCAAAATTGTCTATGGATCATTAATTAGCTGACACCCAATGTCCAAAAATGGTGAGGGGTCATAATGTCTTGTCACATAGTGGTTATGGAGGTAGATAAAAAAGTATTAGGCCACCTATTGACTGTCGCATGTTTAAGGTGCATGATTAGTTTAATAGTGTGCTAACCATGCCTAAGGTTTTTCCTTGGGAAATTTACATAGATGGATTTCTTGGATGGTCTTCATGGATTGGTTAACCGTGTAAAATGTCATTGTCTCCTTACAAGAAAAATCTACATGGTTTCTAAGAGGTTCCTCAAAATTTGGTTAACCATGCATAGGGAGTGAGACTACCTCAGTCTCAAGGCTCCTGGGTGTGAACAATTATCTGGGATGGGGAGAACATTTTAGGTGACCTAGAAGTAACCATGTACCCTGAAGAAAGGGTCCAAAATTCTATGAATCTCTATTTAAATTTCTCGATTCATACTGAATCTTCTTTTCCCAAACTTGAATTACTAAATTCCACCAATAAAGAAAATTTTTCAGTTGTAAAAACATAACAATTGATCCCAACAACATTTTTCAATATGCATAAAAAATGGAAATTCTATATGGACATAAGTTCATTAAACTCCCCCAAACTTGATCAATTTTTTTCCTCAAACAAATTCCTAGAAAGTCATCTCAAAGGGATATCTAAAGAACATGTAGAAATGTCACTTATTATAAAAGCTAAATGAATGTTTTCTCTGGATGAATAATTATTTAAATTTCTACATGCATTCAACAAGAATAACTAATCCTTGAAGTTATCCAAAAAAGTAAACTTGAATAAAAACTTAAACATATATTTTATTAAATCAATGTTATTTTAAAATAAAATTTCACTTTTTCATTCAAATAATGTTACATCCTCCACTTCCATCACATCACAGACTTGGGTAAGTTAAAAAAACATTTCATTGACATCCAATGGAGGGCTATCACATTTATAGGTCACACAAACTCAATTTATTGCTTCTTTGAATAATTATGGAGTGACATCAACATTTTTGGGCATTCTTTTTCATATCTCGAATCGTTTTCATTATAGTGAAATACTATAATTGAAATTTGGGGCCCAATTTTCATTGTTTTTGTTGATGAATTGAGATATCAAGTCAAGATCATGTAAAATTAAGACCACATAATAACCATTAGTGTGGCTTCAAAAAATTAAATATGTCACTCCCCTTAATGCACAATTCAATTACTATTTTATGGGGTACCAAAATTAATACTTCCCTATCACTAAATTTAATTTTAAAGAAATTTTTTCATAATTAATATATAAAGGGTTATATTCAACTATTACAATAATACTTCACATCAAAAATAAGTTTATCAATTTGTACATATGGGTATTTTCAAAAAATAGGCCTCAAAAATCCATTTTTATTTAGTTGATAATTTTTTTTAACATCTTTAACATCCCATTATAAGTCCCCTATGAAAAACATGTCATCCTCAACAATTTCAAGTCAATGAATAAATAGAGGGGAAAATAGGGCACCCTAAAACTCCCCAACACTTAAAACTGAGCACGATCCCCTATGACTGTGGAAAGGAGGAGCAGGTTGTGTAGAGATATTTCATTCCAGGGGAGGGGGAAACTATGAATGGAAGGAATATAAATTAGAATAGAAATAATCCCCTTGATTGAGGTGGAAGAATGGTCATTAATTAGTGTGTGGGAGCCTACCCAATAGAAGAGTGTCTTCTTTCCAAAAATTGTGACCAACCTTCTATCTTCACAATGAAACCAGAATAATTAAAAAAATAGTATTGCAGTAGCAGCAAGTGGAATGAGAAAGAAGCACACAATCATAACATACCTAAAAAATAAAACAAACAACCACAAGGTCAGTAGTGTTCAATAATAGAGTAATAAATAATTGAAAGTGTCAGAATAAGTGTTATATCAAATAAAATCAATGCTAGTCTGTTTAGGGATTAGTGTCAAAGGGGTTATAAAACTGATCTTATGTGGCCTTGACCATTAATGGATCTATGATGATCATATTTGTGTCAATCCCTTTTATTATAGGCACTACATGTGGGTTCAATGGTGAGGATGATACCGAAGAAGAATCCAACTAAGTTGTTTCATCCCCATACAAGGTGTAGGAAGGGGGACGGATGGAAGAGGACGGTAGAGGTCTGGGATAGGGATATCCTTCATATTGATTCCAACCATCTATTGTCAAGTAGACTCAAACTGCAAATCGAACATTTCATATAAATCATGATCCCAATTCAGTTGGATATCTAGTTCACTGAAATCAGTTCCCTCAATGTGTGTGCATAAGTAGAATAAGGTGAGTAGGGTGGTGGATGCAAAGAGGTAGCGAGACTAGTGGTTAGGTAGTCCTCATCATGTTGGGAGTAGTGAGGGAGGTAGTGGGTACTGTATATGTAGCATGGGGATCATGATAAGATTCCCCTTGTTAACCGCAAAGCAAATAATGATGTCCAATAAATTACAACATGTGCATGTGACATACCATAGTGACATTGAATGGGTGGTAAATTGGAGCTTAGTGAGGGAAACATCATCAAATTGAATCTCAATGAGCACAACAATGAGATTGATATAGGGGCCTCCAAAAATATCTCCCATGGGTTTGGTGAACATATGCTGTAGGTACTATGTGAAGTTGAAAAAAATGTTGATGGGTGTGCGGGTAATCATGGATTTCAAAATGAATACCTCTCATAAGATAACATTTACCATATGGCCTGACTACATAGTGAAATATGTGGTGATGATCTGATGGGGAAGATGACGGGTGGGGTTCAAGAGTCGGGATGACTTTGTGGTTTGTAGGACATACGATTGATCAGGTTGGGAAATGGTGTCGTAGAATTCTGTGGTAGTGTTGGGGTCCCTATTATTTTGATAAATTTTGAAATGTGTGGTTACCTTTCAGTCAGTAATACATTTACTATATCTAGATCGAAATTACTAGGACTCTTGATTACTCGAATTGTATAGTGGAGACCATTCCCACCATGCCCTCCATTTGAAAGCATAATTTTCGACATTGTCTATTCACCTTGAATGTTTTTCCTTCCTCACCAGCAACTTCCACCACACCATGGTGGAAAACCTTCATTACCTTGAAAGGTCTCATCCATGAGGAATTTATCTTACCTGTAAACAACTTGAACAGTGTGTTTAATCATAATACCTAATCTCCAAGCTAGAAGGATTTCCATGAAATCATGAGGTAATGAAATTCCATCATTTTCTCTTTTTAAAGATTTTCATTTACATATTCGTCCATCTATATATCATCAATCCTGGTAAATTGAAATTTTTGTTTCTCCTCTCTGTATTTCAGATCATAATCCAGTTCTTTGACAGCCTAGTAGTCCATATTCTCAATATATATAGTTAAATGATAGTGTTTTCTATAGAGCAATCTGAATGGGGACATGTCCAATGATGTTTTAAAAGAGATCTAGCAATCCCATAGACCATCTTAAAATTTTTTAAACCAATCCTTACATGATGCTCCCATTGTCCTTTGCAATATTTTTTTCATGATCACAGTTGGAAACTTACACTTGGAAACTAGATTAGTGATGGTATGGTGTCCCAATATTGTACATTACCCTACCTGTCTTCATAACACTCCTAATTATTGCATTATCAAAATGTGTCCCCCTGTCACTAATGAGGACTTGAGGAACACTAAAAATGATAAATATGTCCTTCTTCAAAACATTGCTGATGAACTTTACCAGGTTTTGGGATTGGAGTAACCTCTACCTATTTGAAAATGCAATCCACGCATACCAGAATATATGGGTTGTTGTATTATGGTGGAAGAATCCCCGTGAAGTAAATAACCCAGACATCAATGACTTAAACTTCAAGGATATGGTATCGAGGCAACCCCAATCTATACCCAATTTTATATGTTTATTGTCACTTATCACATTATGCTACTATGTTTTGGGCAACGATGTGCATTTTTTTCTAGAACTAGCTTGATTTTAATTTTTTTTTTAAATTTTCAGTCAAGCCCATGATTCCCTATAGTAGGAAATGTGTGGAAAAATTCAATTATACCATTTATTTCATCATTGGTCATGCATTGAAAAATTATTTTATCTCCCCAAGACCGTAATAGTAGTGGATCTTCCAAAAATTTCTTCTTTACCTCTGATTAAAAAATATTTCTTTTCTGGTAAGTGAGATTAGGATGAAGCACACAAATGATAAAATAATTGGAGATATCAATGATATTTTTACAGGATACAGTAGCTAATTTTTTTTCTCATTATAAATCCTTCTTTGATATCTAAGTCTTCCTCCTTTTCTATATGGGGAAATTATATGGATTAGAGATGAACATAAATGACATCCTCACTCCCCTTTTTATCACAAATCTCCAAACAAAATTCTAGGAGATGAACCACCAAACGAATCAACCATGTATTTTCATCTTTCTTATTTAATCGGTTTTTGAGTGTAGCATTATTGGTATAAATAATTACATTTGATAACACCAGGTATGAACAAAATCAATAAAATGAAAAAACCATTGCTAATTTTTGTTTATTGTGGTGTTATAATTGATTTCATATTTTTTAGGGCACAACTAGAATTGTAAATAGGCCTAAGTATTCGATCAAGACGATTCGTAAGGACTTCCCCACTGCTTAATTTATAGAATCTCAAATGAACTATAACAGATCATCCGAATTTAGAGTCATATTTATCATCACTACTTTCAATCAATACTTAATAATTTGAAAGGATCACATTTATGATTCATTGAATTCAATGATATCATCCTTTGAAATAAGATTAGTTAATTTGTGAAATGTCTTTGAAAATTCACACACAAACCATTGATAAAATCTTGAATGCCTAATGAAACTTCATATTTCACAGATAGATGTGGGAATGTGAAGGTTTTATATTACATCAATCTTAATGGGATGCACATCAATTACATTCTTGGAGATTCGGTGGCCTTTGAAAAAATCATTTTGTAGCATAAAATGGCATTTTTCCCTCATCAAAACCATATCTGTCCACTCGCACCATTCCAGTTCCATTTCCCAGTTCTTCAAACATTTTTTAAAGGAAATTCGTATAAATGGAGATGGTATACATGAATACTTCTATAATTTGTGTAATGTATTATATTTTTCCGTGTATTTTTTTTAATATTATATGGAATTTTTACTAGACCAGGCTCAGAGAATACACATCATTTTGTGGCCCGATTGTCTCGGAATTGTGGCTCAGACTTTTATTTAAGTTAAGTGAGTTGGAACTTGTGCGCGGTTATGGAAGTTTCCAAACAGATTCCCAGATTAAAAATCCATGGTCACAGTTGCGTCTGGAACGACGAATTTATCTAATAATGTGTCTAACCTTGACCGGTGAAGGTTGAGGGAAAAAGTTAATTTTCGGAAGTTTTGAAGTAAAATAAATTAAAATAAATTTGCAAAGTTTATTTTATTTCTTTTCGGAAATATCCACTGTATCCCAGTGATGGGGTAGCTGTTTCAGTCATTATTGTCATGTCATATGGACTCAAAAATAGAAATGCTGACTCATTAATGTCGTAGCATGATGGGATCTCACATATGTTTCCCTTTTATTAGGATAATCAATTTTTTCTCATTGGTGACTATTAGGAAAAATCTCTTGAGAATCTGTGGAGCATTGGAGTAGACTCTTCATGTCGAATGATGAAGGATCAAAGTTGAGAATTGTTGTGCCAACAAAGCTGAAGGATCTCGATGACAATGACAGCTTGACCCTTTTGTTAATGATGGATCCTTTCTTAAAGGAAGGGGTTGTTATTTCATTCCTTTTTCCCCATTTTTGACTTTAAACGATGAATGTGCATCAACCACGAACATATTGATCTATTGATTCATACATTCTTGTGGGAGGGATTTCATTGGGATAATTATGGGGAATTAATCCACGTTGATTATTGTTGTTGATTTATACTCTGTTTAATCATATTAACATGGGTGGATCAATGCCATGACGAACGATGGTGGAGATTCGTTCCTCAATTTTGTTCGATTGGTTTTCTTTCCCCCTTTCCTTCTCGCGCGTTCTTTGCGTTCTTCGTGTTCTTCATAGGGTGACGAGCAACTGATCGTTGAGCACCCATCTTGCAACTCAATGATCCCAAACTAGAGAGTTTACATCGCAATGAACCTATAGAGGTGTGATGGCCATGAAAAACGATGAATCGGCTCGGATCGGAAGAGGCTGTTCTTCGAGAGTTCTTCACACAGGAAGATAAAAACATGTTTTTGGAGTTGATCGGAGGTCCAAAACAACATAAGTATCCTAGTGGTGTCGTGGTGACCAAAACCCGGGTGTTCTAGGGTGATCAGATGACCAGATCGACGAACGAGGCATCACGAAAGGCGCGACGGCTGAGGTTCGCGTTTCTGGAAATTCCCAGAATACAAGACGTGTACTTCTCAAGAACACACCGTGTAGCATTGGTGGTTGCAGATAGGGTTTTGGGGGTCGGAGAGGAATCACACGGCATGTGACCCTAGTCACATGGCATGTTAGACTTTCCCCGAAGCTCGGCATGTATTTTGGGAAGTACACAGACACTGGGTGGACTACACGGCTTCAGAAGAAACAGAGTGTACTCTCTACACAACATGGAAGAGGTGTCTACGTGGGACTCGGCATGTATCCATGGGATACATGGACACGGGATGGACTACACAGTGTGTACACCATCACCCGACCTGGCGAAGCTAGTAATGCGAGTCACCAAATGTACCAATTACATGGGTTCGAGTACACAGGTTGATAACCATGTACAGGAGCATGGTCAGCATAAATGGAGCCAACCCCAGTCACTCAAACACAGCGTGTAAACCATACTACACACAGTGTACTCACTTTTCTACATGACTAGACTTATGACATGGGCCGTTGTACACAGGTAGTACTAGGGGTCAAACAACATGGCGTGTAACTTTTCTACACACATTGTACTTTTTGAAAAATGGCATGGTCCTCTTGTTCACCGTATCTTGGACATCTTTCACTTGGGTTAGTGCCCCTTATTCTCGTTCCCCTGAAGTCCAGGCATCGTTTCCTCCTACAGTAGTATGATCTCTTCATCAGGACTTTCTATGATAGAGTCGACATCCCTCCAAGAGGCCCGGAGCGAGATCCTCTATCCATTCCTGTCCCTAGGTAGACTCAGGCATCGACGTGACCAACTCTACCAGGAATTGATCCACTACCTATCTGTTGAATCACCTAGCTGGTGAATCTGAATGAGTTGTGCTATCCACCATGGCTCAGGAAGTTATCCTCATCTTTGTATCGTGATCTTTCCCACTCAGGAGTGTGTCTCCCATACGGAGTGCTTCTATATACCGTGGTCTTCCCACTCAGGAGTGTGTCTCCCGTAATGAGTGTATCAACCTCTCGTGGGATTTCCCTATGTACAGTACTTCTTGGACGAACGTCATCAGAGCTACCAAACACGTGGAGTGTGTTCTCCCAAATTGAGTACTTCATGGAAATTTTTTAACAGAATCCCTAGCGGGGTATGCAGTTGTGTGACTTGTCTCTAGAATACATATTTGGGATTTGAGTATATATGGATTTTGATCTCCTACTATATGTTTAGTAGACATATATTGTGTAGAGTTGACTTTTCATTTCCATTATGTACTTGCTTTGGGTTTTTCGGGGTCCTCTACTGAGTATTATTATGATCACCCATGAATAGGCTTTGCCCGCACGTGTCATGTCTTGTGCAGACGAAAAGTCTTCTGCCAGGGTTTAGCGCAGACTAGGACAGGACCGAGCTTTCTGAGTTCCCAAAAGGCCGAGGCATTCCTTCGACTATGCGCAGTAGTCCTAGTACCTCTTTGTGTTTACAGGTTGGACTTTGTAGTTTTCAGACTCTTTTTTTGTGGGCTAGTATTCTAGCCCAGTTTACATTCAGTACATTAATATATTTCGTACTCTATTGGATGGGTTTAGTTGTATACATTCATTTTTTTTCTTAGTGTTTTTTATATTTCATCATTTGTGGGCTGGGAGATGTGTGCATGTGTACAGGTTCTTAGGCAATGCCTCCCATGTAGTAATATGCATACTCAGTGCTAGTCACCGGCCCCTGGCCTATTGGAGGTGAGCATGGGGAGTCACAGAGCATGCCCCACTGGGACTGGTCGTGACAGAGTGGTATCAGAGGTGGTCGGTTCTACCATAGGAAAAAGAGTCGGTTAGATTTGGTTGGGTCAATAGTGTTAAGCGTTTAGAGTTTGGATTTCAGGGTAGAGACTCTAGGGTTGGTGTGGCGGGCGACATATCCATACACCAGGACTCTGATAAACTTCTTCTTGACTCGATATGCGGAAACACTTGTTGTGGGGAAATAGAAGAAGGGTACATGCATCATATTGGAATGGGTTGTGTTTTCCATGTCATTTGTGTAAGCTATCCAGATATACTCATTGACCATTGTACATCTAATTTCCTTACAGGATGCCTCTGTGATGCATACCCACTAGTATGCAGCAGCATGATAATGATGATGACCCCCTTAGTGATGAGGCTTCGATACAGGGACCAGTTCCCCCGGTGTTTCCACAAGGTGGTGCACCGGCCATACGACCACTAGTGGAGCAGCTCGTGGTACCCGCAGTACCTACCGATGAGGAGCGTAGGATGAGAATGCTCCATGAGTACCAAAACCAAAGACCCCTCAGGTTCTAAGCGAGCCCGACCCTCAGGCGGATGAGGACTGGCTTGAGGCAGTGACCAGAGTTTTTTGTCTAGTTAGGACAATGACAGACCATATGGTGATCCTAGGAGCGAGCCTTGTTCAGGGTTCGGCGGGACGATGGTGGAGACTAACCATACATACCCACAATGAGGAGACTCTTTCTTGGATGGAGTTTGAGTGACTCTTTAGGGAGGAGTTCTCTCTGGTTATGCTGAGAGTTGTGCACATCCAGGAGCTTCTTCAAATCTAGCAGGGCAGTTTGACAATTGCCGACTATTCATTGAGGTCCACCAAC
The DNA here is from genome assembly GCA_963277665.1 of Viscum album. NCBI lineage: Eukaryota > Viridiplantae > Streptophyta > Magnoliopsida > Santalales > Viscaceae > Viscum > Viscum album. Next base: position 64,073,155 of record OY728127.1, on the reverse strand, counting down.
CTCACCCAGTACTCGATGGATATGGTCAAGGATCAGTACTTCCAATCTCAGACCTTCGAGTAAGGTTTGTGATGAGACATCCGAGCTAGGGTCATCCCTCTATGAATTCCAACTTATGTTGGAGTGCTCGAGTGGGCTTTGGTGATCGACAGGTTCTTGGCAGAGTAGAGACAGCCGACGAGAGTCTATAGTAGGAAGATAGGTGCGGAGACCTCGACAGTAGGGAGATGACGTTGGACATAAGGATCAGGACGTGAGTGACTTCAGAGGGGGACCCAGGATAGGGGATCAACGGTTCATGGATCTCAGGCTGGATCCAGTCAGCCCAGGGAGAAGCGATGTTATGAGTGCGATGGTATGGGACATCTCGCTAGAGATTGTCCGACCCGTCGAGCTGATGAGAGGGAAGCAGTGGATGGACAACCGAGGCAGAGGTAGAGAGTGGAGCAGACAGACCCGCCAAGCGACGGATGTGGCAGATGAGAAGAGAGAGCTGCAGGTGGTGGACGACACTTTGACTTACTCCGACCACCACCACCAGGAGGTCCATAATAGGCTCAGGGAGCTGGAGGGCAGAGACGAAGATAGCTGCATGCGGTCGAGGCATACGACCCAGGGGCTCTAGGGATGATTCAAGGTACGATTTGTGTCTTTTCTACCTTATCTGGCGTACTTATAGACATAGGTGCCAGTCATTCATTCATCATCACATGTCTTGTGAGAAACCTTGAGATTCCAGTAGAACTGTTGATTAGATCCTTGCGCTTGGAGACACCTACGAGAGGAGACTCGAAAATCACACACCATTCTAGACAGTGGTATCTTACCCATAGAGGCGATAGTTTCAGTTGGAACCTCTTTGAGGTAGCTTCGATGCCTTATGACATCATTCTCGATATGGATCAGTTATCTTCGGTCCATGCCCAAATTTACTGTTTTAAGTGAAGAGTGTGGTGTGTCTACCATGATGGAATGAGGTTTTCCTTTGTCGGGGAATGGGAAACCTAGGAAGTGCAGAATGGGATTGTGCATAATAGGGTGAAACCAATCACTCAATAGATGGCTATCCATACACTCGGAGTAGTAGATGTTGTGAGCTCTCAGTTCCCAGTAGTAGTGGCGGAGTAGGAGGACCTCTTTCTTAAAGATATTCCCGAATTACCTTCCTAATGGGAAATCGACTTCGGCATCGACTTACACCCCAAGACGACACCGATTTCCTCATCATCATATTAGATGGCTCTCATAGTGCTTCACAAGTTGAGGGTGTAGTTGGAGGATTTGCAGAGAAAGGGTTTTGTGAGACCCAACATTTCACCCTAGGCGAACCCAGTCTTGTTTTCCAAGAAAGAAGACAGGATTCTGAGGTTGTGCGTGGATTACCGGTGCCTGAACCCGGTGACGGTGAAGAATAAGTACCCACTACTGAGAATTGATGACCCCTTCGATTATCTGAGAGGGGCATGGTGATTCTTGAAGGTTGTCATTCGATCAGGTTATCACCAGTTACGAGTACAGGATGAGGATATACTGAAGACAGCTTTCAGATGCCGCTACAGTCACTATGAGTACTTGGTGATGCCTTTCGGCGTGACAAACACCTCTGCTGTTTTCATGGGGCTGATGAACTGTATCTCCTAGCCATAATTGGACCAGTTCGTAGTGGTCTTCAACGACGAAATCCTCGTGTACTCAGCGTCATAAGAGGATCATGCGAGACACTTGTGGATGGTTCTAGACGTACTTCGGGAGAACCATCTTTATGGGAAGCTCTCAAAGTGCCTGTTCTGGATTCATGAGGTCCAATTTATGAGACATTTCATCTTAGTAGATGGAGTACCTATAGACCTAGCTATGGTGGAGGCTGTGTTAGCATGGGAGCCACCTCGGATTGTTATGGAGGTGTGAAGCCTCCTTGGGTTGGCTGGGTATTAGCAGGGATTCATCCTTGATTTATCCTGAATATCAGCATCGATGACAGCCTTGACCAGGAAGGGGAAACACTTCGTATGGATAGATAAGTACCAGTAGGATTTTGAGTAGTTGAGACAAAGATTGACGAGCTCCCCAGTCTTGAGATTGTAAGAGGAGGGCGTCAAGTACATAGTTTTCTATGACGCATCAGGGACCAGGCTTCCCTATGTCCTGATGCAGAGGTAGGAAATGATTGATTATGGTTTGTTCCATCTAGGTCACATGAGAAGAACTATGCAACCCATGATCTCAAGTTGGAAACGGTTTTCATTTCATTGAAGATGTGGTGAAACTACCTTATGGGTGAGCGGTTTATCATCTACTTTGACCACAAGAGCCTCAAGTACATCTTTTAACAAAAAGATCTGAATCTGAGGCCGAGACGTTGGATATAGTTTCTGCAGGACTATAATTTCGAAATCATCTATACTCCAGGGAAGGGGAACAAGGTGGAAGATGCTCTGAGAAGAAGGTTGAGCTAAGAGCTGTTGAGTGAGGTGAGATAGCAGTTAGTTGTGTTTTAGTTATCCTTCATGGACAGAGAGGATATAGCTTACCTAAAGTCATTGGTTGTCACACCTCCACTCTTATAGTGGGTTAGTGAGGCACATCTTGGAGATGTCGATTGTGTGGCTTTACGTGCTCAGTTATCTATAGGACATGTTCTGGATGGATATTCACAAGGTGGGGAGAACATACTTCTTTTCAGAGGACACACTATTGTACCAGTGGCATTATAGGAGGAGGTCCTAAGGTTGTTTCAAATATCCCAATTGGTGGTACATCCTGTAGTGGAAAATATGTTCCATGAACTCCGATGATAGTTCTAGTGGTTAGGCATGAAGAAGGCAGTAGGAGAGTTCATTTCATGATGCCTCACATTCCAGCAGGTGAAGGCTGAGCACCAGGTTCCGGCGGGATTATCTCACCCCTGGCAGTTCCAGAGTGGAAGTGGAATGGAATATCAATGTACTTCGTGATAGGCTTACCACATATGTCCAAGGGGCATGATTTCGTCTGGGTGATCGTTGACCAACTCACCAAGTCGGACCACTACCTAGCTATCAGGGAGCAGAGTTACATAGAGGGATTGTGACTCCTCTACATGCAGGAGATAGTTCGATTACATGGCGTCCCATCGATGATAGTCTCGGACTCAGACGCCCGCTTTATATCATGGTTGTGGAAGGAATTATAGGAGGCTTTTGGGACTCGACTATGCTTGACCACAACGTTTCATCCCTAGAAAGATAGTCAAACGGAGAGGACCATTTAGGTTCTGGGGGATATGTTGCAAGCATGTGTTTTGGACTTTTGTCGTAGTTGGGAGGACCTCCTACCACTGGTGGTGTTTTCATACAACAATATCTACCACTCCAGCATTGGTATGGAACCATTCGAGGCTTTTTATGGGAGACCCTATCGATCACCGCTTTTCTGGACCGACCCAAGAGAGTCAGCAATCATGGGTCCAAAGTTGGTGCGAGTTACCACTGAGAAGGTGTTGATCATATGGGAGTGGATGAAGACTGCAAAGAGCCAGCAGAAGTCTTATGCTGACAGACGACAAAGACCTCTAGAGTTCGAAGAGGGAGACCACGTCTTTCTTCGGGTCTCACCTTGACGAGGGTTACAAAGATTTGGATGAGGCAACAAGCTATCTCCGAGGTTCATCGGACCTTTCTAGATTCTGTGCATAGTTGGTGAGGTGGCATACAGCCTAGCCCTACTGCCACAGTTATATCAGGTACATGATGTCTTCCTTGTGTCGCATTTGATGAGGTACGTGCATGACCCATTGCATGTCATCAACTGGGGAAAGATGGACATCGAGGATTATGTGACCTTTTCTTAGTACCCTATAGAGATCAGGGATTGTTAGGATATGATCCTTTGTGGGTGATCGATTTCCTTGGTGTGTGTCTGGTGGAAGTACTAGAATTTTCAGGAGAGAACATGGGAGCGGGGGGCTAGATCCGTGCCCAGTACCTGCATCTTTTTTAGTAGTCTTTGTTTTGGCTTTTTGGGGACGCAAATCCCCAAGGTGGGGAGAATGTAATGTCTCAGATTTTTTTGTGTATTTTTTTTAAATATTAGATAGAATTATTATGAGACCAGGTGCGGAGAAGCCACATCATTCTGAGGCTCGGTGGTCCCGGAATGGTGGTTCAAACTTTTTTTTTATGTTAAGTGAGTCGGAACTTGTGCGCGGTTGTGGAAGTTTCCAAATGGATTCACGGATTAAAAATTTGAGGGCAACGTTGCGTCCGAAACGATGAATTTACCTATGAACGGGTCTAACCTCAACTGGTTCGGGTTGAGGGAAAAAATTAATTTTTGGATGTTTTTAAGTAAAATAAAATAAAATAAAATCTCAAGGTTTATTTTATTTCTTTCTGGAAATATTTGTTGTAGCGTAGTGACGAGGAAACTGTTTTTGTCATTATTCTCATGTCATAATGACTCAGAAATAGAAACACTAACTCATTAATACAGCAGTGTGATGGGATGTCAAATACGTTTCCCTTTTATTAGTATAATTGATTTTTCCCATTGGCGGCAATTGAGAAAAATATCTAGAGAATCCGTGGAGCGTTGGAGCAGACTCTTAGCGATGAACAACGACGGATCGATGTTGAGAATTTCTATGCCAATGAAGTTGAAGGATCTCGATGACGATGGAAGCACGACCCTTTCGTTAACGATCTATCCTTTCTTAAAGGTAGGGGTTTGTTATTTCATTCCTTTTACCCCATTTTTGAATTTAAACGACGAATGCGGATCAACCACGAACATATTGATCCGCAGATTCATACGTTCTTACAGGAGGGATTTATTTGGGATAATTATGGGGAATTAATAAACGTTGATTATTGTTATTGATTTCTACTCTGTTTAATCCTATTAATGGCGGAAAATCAACGTCGTGATGAATGATAGTGGAGGTTCATTCCCCAATTTTTGTTCGATTGGTTTTATTTCCCCCTTTTCTTCTCACGTGTTCTTCGCGTTCTTCGCGGGGCGACGAAAAACAAATTTTTATGCACCCGTCTTGCAACGCAACAATACCAAACTGGAGATCTAACATCACAATGACCCTACGGAGGGGTGATGGCCGTGAGGGATGAAGAATCGACTCAGATCGGAAGAGGCCATTCTTCGAGCGTTCTTCACGCGGGAAGATCAAAACATGATTTCGAAGGTGAACACAGGTCTGAAAACAATGGAAGTAGCCTCATGGTGTCAGGGAAACCAAAACCCGTGTGTTATAGGGGGGTCGGATTCCTGGATTGATGAACAAGGCATCACAGATGGTGTGTCGATGGAGGTTCGGGTTTCTGGAAATTCCTCGAATACACGGCGTGTCCTTCCGAAGAACACAACGTGTAGCACTGGTGGTGGTGGATAGGGTTTTGGGGGTCAGAGAGAAAACACACAGCGTGTGACTCTAGTCACACGGAGTGTTAGTCTTTCCCAGAAGCTCAAAGTGTATTTTGGGAATTACATGGACACGAGGTGGACTACACGGCTTCAGACGACATGGCATGTACTTTCTACATAACATGGAAGAGGCAGCTACGTGAGACTCGGCATGTATCTAGGGGATACATGGACATGAGATTGACTACATGGTGTGTACTCCATCACACGACCAGGAGATGCCAATAACATGGGTCACCTCGTGTACCGATTACATGGGTTGGAGTACATGGGTTAATGACCATGTACGGGCACATGGGCAGCCTACATGGAGCCAATCCCAGTCACTCGGACACGGCATGTACACCATACTACATTCCATGTACTCACTTTTCTACACGACCAGCCTCACGACACGGGCCGTTGCACACAGGCAGTACTCGGGGTCAGACAACCCGTCGTGTAACTTTTCTACACGCCGTGTAAATTTTGAAAAATGGCTTGGTTCTCTTGTTCACCATATCTTGGACATATTTCGTTTGGGTTAGTGCCTCTTCTTCTCATTCCCCGGAAGTTCAGGAATCGTTTCCTCTTACAAGAGTATGATCCCTTCAGCAAAACGTTTTGCGATAGAGTCAACATCCCTCCGAAAGGCCCGGAGCGAGATCCTTTATCCATTCCTGACCCTAGGTCGAGTCAGGAATCGACATGACCAAATCTACCAGGCGTTGATCCTATAACTAGACGGTGAATCACCTAGCTAGTGAATCTAGATGAGTCACATTATCTTCCATGGCCCTGGAAGTGATCCTCATCTATGTATCGTGATCTTTCCCACTCCAAAGTGTGTCTCCCGTAATGAGTGATTCTATCTAACGTGATCTTCCCACTCAGGAGTGTGTCTCCCATAATGAGTGTATCTACCTCTCATGATGTTTCCCGATGTATAGTACTTCTCGAACGGACGTCATTAGAGCTACCTAACTCGTGGAGTGTGTTCTCCCGGAACGATTACTTCGTGGAAATATTCAAACAGAATCCCAAGTAGGGTATGTGGTTGCATGAATTGTCTCTAGACTACGGATCTGGGATTTCAGTTCCCTATAGACCGAGGCCTTCCTTCGGCTACAAGCACCAGTCCCAGTACCTCTTTGTGTTTAGAGGTTGGACTTTGTAGTTTTCAGACTCTTGTTTTTGGTGGGCTTGTATTCTAGACCAGTTTATTTCAGTAATTTACTTTACATCGTACTCTGTTGGATGGGTTTAGTCGTATGCATGAATTTTTGTTCCTTAGTGTTTTTTTACATTTTAGCGTATGTGGGCTGGGAGATGTGTGCGTGTGTACAGGTTCTTAGGCAATGCCTCCCATGTAGTAATATGCCTACTCGGTGTTACTCACCAGCCCCAGGCCTATTAGTGGTGGGATTGGGGAGTCACAGTGTGGGCCCCACAGGGATAGGTTGTGACAATTTGATCCATCATGCGGAGGGAAATTGATATCATACACTATAAGATGGTGGTTGGAGAATTACACATACCAAAGGATATACGACAGTAGGAAAATGTTCCCTATAGGAATGTGATGGTTATTTTCTCTTGATTCATAGGGGAAATAGATATTTAGTTATAACAAGAATAACAATCTATGAATCATTAGAATTTATGCCTTTCCACATGCTCCAATATTTGATCCATGAATGCAAATGGAAATTGGTCCTTCTGTGTGGAATGCTTTAGTGTTATGTAATCAACACATACCATCCATCACGTAATTGTTTGAGTAAGGATAAAATAATTCTTATCATTTGAAATCATAGTGATACCCCATATTTTGGGTACTACTATTAATGGTTTTACCCATAGACTATCGAAGATTGGGTATATAATTTCCACCTCTAATAACATGATGAATTCCCTTTTCACAAACTCCTTTACTGAAATATTTAACCGTTACTGTGATTGCCAAGATGGTTTAGATACTTCTTTAAGAAGTACCTTGTGGGTACAAATGGATGGAATGATTCATTTAATTTTTGGAAGCATCCAAACAATATCTTTCTTTCTTATTTTGAGAACCTACAAAACTAAATCCTCTTGCTCTTGATCGAGGGACACATTGAGAATAACAGGTTGTGAATTCTTGCCTCCCAAATACCAATACTTTATAGATGATGAGAGAGGATTAATTTCTAGTTGTGGACACTTATGAATTGAAGGCATGATAGGTTCAACCTCTCCACTTTACAAAATATATGGGATTATGATACACTACCAATAATGACTGTTCTGGCTTAAAATATCACACATCTCTTAATGCTTATATACCTTCTGAATTTCCACTAAATCCATCTCATTGATAGACAAAAAATATCCACCATCAATTTCTACATAGTCAAGATAATCTATGACTATGGATAAGGAAACTAGTCCTTACTTTAAAAGAATGATACTTGTTTGACATATTCGATAACACTATAGGACATTATTTCATCCCACACTCAAAAGAGTACTTCACCTTGATAAACATCAATAAAAACATTACTTATAGCCAAATGGATCTTTTAAAATCAATAGTACTTTAGAATCCTCCTCCATGCCAAGTATAATGAAATCGGTTGGAATAATTAACTCCCCATCCATCACCATCACATCTTCAAGGATCCCTTTATGGTACTTGATTAATTGATCATCCATTTGAAGTTCTACATGTGTAGGATTTAGTTTTTTTATTATCAGCTTCATGAAAATACCAAGGTGCCTTAAATTCACACTATCCCATAAGTCATGAATCCCATTCCCAAACTCACAAGATCTGATTGGACCCATAAAAGAGAATCTCCATGGGTCTTGATGCTTGGGAGGAATTAAATTTTGTACCACCTTAGAATACTCTTTATTGAGTGGAATGGTTCCAAAATCCTCCATTTCTCTTTTATTGGAAATATATTCTTTCATATAATTTTTTAGGTGGTAATTTCAGTTAATACCTACACAAAGGGTATCTTGATGTGTAGTTTCCTAAAAAAATCCATGAATTCCACGAACTGCATATCCATTTTCCATTTGTTTAATAATTTTGGAAATGGAAAAGGGATTCATAAGGTTTGACCACCCACATTTCATTATAATTAGTTGAACCCTTCCATTTGGATAACAGTTTTTGTTGAGTGAGATCTTTTTATTTAGATTCTTTTTCCAAATATTTATCATATATAATTTTTTTTTTCAGTTTTTGCTCCCCCTTTCTTTGTAGCCACATGATGAGGTAATTACTTCCCATATATTAGGGTTACTGCATTGGATTCCTCCTGTGGTTATTTTCATGTTACATAGCTGGGTTCTAAGATATCTCATATATAGTTCATTTAATATCACTCTAATCTGGTATTCAAGGATCTTAAAGGATGTTTCTTGATTTTTGAGTCTGGTTTCTGCTGTGGTGATGATCTTGTAAATTGTCTCTTCTATCATTGATTAATTGTTTTTCTTATAGGGTTTGTTGATAAAAAACTTGTTGATGTTGTGGTTGTTTAAGAGTTTATTCCAAAAAATTGTTTTGATACCCTTTCTCTTAATATTATCTTTTTTGGTATTGGTTTCCTTGTAGTTTTCTTAGAAAAAAATAAAATTTTAATAATATAATATCTTTTTAGGAAAAATTGGGAAACCAGTCATGTACACAAAAGAAAATCAACCAAAATCATAAGTAATAGTTGAGTCTATGAATTATAGTTTAAGCCTTTTAGAGACCATACCTTTGAGGAGTCTCTATTGTAGTGTGGATTCTATTTCATCCATAACGTATTTCAGGTGGTCATTAAAATGGAATGTCATCTAGTCCCAAGTTGGAATGACCTCTTCCATGGTAATATTCTTTCTATTGAATCCACATGTTAACATTCCAAGTTTGTTTTGGATCATCAAACTCTACTCCTTGTTAATGATTACCTAAATATTCCTCCCAACCATCCTTTCAAACTATTTTGGCTATGTTTTAACCTCCAAATCCATCTCTAATAATTCTTCATTGTAATTGATTATGGTTTCCTACTCATCACACTCCATAATTTTCTTTCCACTCAAGGGGATATCGAACCATTCACCATCATTATCGAAAATACCAAAATCAGTGATAGGTGGTTCCCCTGCATGAGATTATAACTCCATATAGAAGTACACCTCCACAATCTTGTATGAGCCTTTTTTACTTTCTTGCAGTGTAGTAGTATGCAATAGCGGGAACCTTTATAGGAATATTTCTTATACATAAGGATCTAGAAACATGAGGAAATGGTAAGTTATAGTAGTCTTTTCTTCTTCATGAACACTAAGTGTGAATAATAAACCCTTCAAGATATATGATAGCTTTATTTCCCTTCCTTGATGATGATCTGAGATCATCCTCCACAATTTCCCCATCTTTGTACTCAATAGGGGATCCAAACTTATATTCTCATTTTCTTGAAATACAAGGTTTTGATATCGAGGGAATATATTTGTCCCTTGGTTATGAGAAACATAACATACTTCACTTTTCAAGTGGCCTACACATAACCTCAAAAATTCATCCATGATGTGGATTTCACCACAATATATGTAAGATGGATGTTTTACTTCCTATACATTGATGTGGTTTTCAAATTCATTGAATCTATATTCTATGAAATGGCATCAACTTGAGTAGTCAGAATCATAGTGACAATAACTTTATTCATAACTCTCTTCTGATTTTCCTACTCAGAATTCCATTAGAAACTATTTGATGAATTATCTTTTATGAGATGAAATTTGTTATTCAAGAGATTTCCTCATGATGGTTCCTCCATCAGATTCATCCACAACAGACATGGTGTTCATTGTAATACCCCACAGATGGTTTGAACTTTCATATACAGTGGGATACTATGATGATGTAATTTCCATAACATCTCCTTGAAAAATTCACATAATTCATAAAAAGGTTTGGACTCTTCCTATTAGATGTTTTGAATCTCATTTATTAATGTCACCATTTTAGAGGGGGAAAGTATTTGGATAGATATTCTTGAGGCCATGCCTCTGAAGTGATGATGGAATAATGGGTTATCCCTTTTATCAATTTTTTTTTCATTTTCTATTGACGAAAATGGAAATAAACAGATCCATATAAAATCCTTTGGAATTCTATGGTAACAGAACATGTCACATGTCTCCAAAAAAATTCAGATATGGTAATTAGGATCCTCATTTGAAAATACCCCAACTGAACCATATTTTCAATGAGTATCATAATGGCTTGCCTGATTTCAAAATTGTGTACTTTCACCGGTGACCTATCAATTCTCATATCTTATATGTGAATTGAGGGAAACTCATAACCCAAAATGGTACAACATGGAGTTAGATATTACTAAGGAGGTTGTGGAATATATTGTCTCTCCAATGCAATGTAGGTTCATTGATTCAGATGTATATACAATATCCATTATAGTGGATGTTATTTAAATCATTTTTTTGTAAATATCCTAACTGAAATTGATCCGGTAATCGCTGATGGTTTGTGGCACGTACTCTATAAATTTGTCCTGTGGATGTTGGTTTTATTAAACATCAGCAGCAAGTTGATGGTTTCGATTACAATGAATTGAAAAATGACGAACAACTCCAGATATAGTAGTTGGTTCTTACCATTTCTTATTCACCATGAGTTCGTTCTAGTTATGTTCCCCCTTATGTTTTTGATTTATAATTGATATTTTTCATTCAATTTTTAGGTCAAATGAGAGTGTTTATGCTAACACAGTAATCTTGTAATGAGTAATTCAGTAGCTCATGAACCTATGGTCCAATACAACACTAAACAACACAAGAGGCACAAAATAGATAACCAAACAAATAAAAAATAGAAATGGGACTAACAGTTGATTGTTTTTGAATTTATTATTTTCTTTTCACTTATCTAATACAAATTCAATTCAAAAACACCATTTAATTTTTCCACAAAAGCGGTTCTATAATTTTTCTTCCATATAGGTAAAGTGTTTCATTTTTTGGCCTAAATTGAATTACCCACTCTCAAAACTAGTATATTGTATGAATGGTCCCAGTCAATAGGGATGTTTAAAGTGTTATGTATGCTAATTCGTGATTTATTAATTGAATCTCCTCTAAAATTAGAGTTGATATTTGAAGTTTATGATATTTTTTATTGATGGTTAAGTGATTCACTTTACAAATTATTTATGTTTTACTAAAAACAAGCAGAGACTAAAATCATATTTTACAATTAATATATGAAAGGATTCAGGACTCTAAATGGTTGTCAATATCATCAAAAATAAATTGACATAATTTTTTTTTGTTTTTTAAAACAACCCACGTCTATGGGATATAAGTGCAAAGGAACACTCTTGTTCTGTTCAGTTTTCATTAAGTTAAAATAAATCAACTTCCTGGTCCTAGAATTGGTTTTTGACATCATTCCTACAAATAAACCACTTTTGAGATGAAAAGTGCACCCAATGGTCATGTAATCACTTGTTATAACTATCATCAAGATCCCTAGAAGTTTCTTTATTGATCCAATATGGAGTTCTAGTAAGACAGAAAAAGGTTGAAATTGTAGAATTATGAGAGATAAAACAATTAACACTAACACAACAAGTAAAATTAATTACTAATGAATCTTCAATGTCCATAGCTCAAATACATTAATGGAATTAGATAATAATTGTAAAAATGATGAAAAAAATCCCTTGATACCTATGGAAGTAATTTTATATCTGAATGTTTTGAAAAAATTTCTTGTAGAATCAAAATAGAAAAACACATCGAAATAAATTCATAGAATGATTTTCAAGACCCTCTCTTCCAAGATGGATTTCTTCCAAGATGATCCTCCTACTCCAAAATAGTCTAGGGATCCTTAATTTTATGACCCCCAATGTCCATGAGTGTTTAGGTTTTTTAATAAAAATAAAATTTTGTTTATGGTGGTTTATAGAATGTATGTGTCCACATTTTGATTGTGGTGAGGTTAAGGCACACCGTTAGTTTAACTGTGCACCGACTATGGTTATGGTTCTATGCTGGGGAATTGAGATGCACTAGTTTCTAGGATGATCTGTATGGTTTTTGTAACACACCAATACTTACAATATTTTCATGTTATAATAAATATTTTTTCATCTCTAATTATATGAAACACCTTTTTAAGATTATACTACACACCATGGTGAGTGAACTTGTGGAACACACAAGACTGAGTTTTACCACCTTCTAATGGAGAACAAATTTTAAAACTAATTTTATATAATATTTTATATATTTAATATTTCAAAATTAATGTCATTATTGGATTTGGAATGTAAAAAATTATATTAGGGTGAAGTTTTTTTTTAAATTTTCTGAGAAAATTCATTTTTTGTTGAATAGTAAAAATATTTCATTTCTATTAAAATCATGTTTTTTTAAATAATTATTATTGTTAATTATATTTTAATTGGTTATTATGGTCACAATATATCAATTATACATATATTAATCCTGTTTATTCCATTATAACCATTTTTATATTGATACTATATATAAAAACATATACAACTTTTGAATGTTTTTAGTTTAAAAACATTATTTCCCACCACGAATGTCAGATTATTGTTTATATTAATATTCCAACTAACATGATTTGAATTTTGAAAAAATATTAATACATGTTTTTAATCAGAACAATATTTTTTCTCTAATAAGATCAACATAATTTTTGGCAAAATGATTACTGAAAGTGATTAAAATTAATTAAGTTGATTAAAGTAAAATTAATCTTAATAAGTTACTAAACCATAATCATAAGGACCAAAATGACATGGAAACATGTCCAAAATTTGTTGGATTACAATAATTAGATGATATAAACTATTATTTATTATTTTATGTGTTTTGGGGATTTTATTAAATGGATGTTCCATATATAAATTATTAGGTGAGGATAAAAGACAAAAATGGAATTTTCCTAACCTTTAACATTTATAAAACTGTGAGATATGTAAAAAAATATTATATTTTAGGATATACATATGATTTTTAAATATAAATAGGTTATTGTTATCATAATAATTTATAAATAATTTTTGGAGATGATTTATTTACTTAAAATTCTTATGAATCACAAATGTAGTGATTATTGAGTTACTAATTAACTAAAATAAATGATACTAAAAATATTAAAGGTGAGATGAATTGATTTATTTTTTTAATTAATTATTATTTTATATGAATATATCATTTAAATATCTATAAAACTAAAATATTTCAATTAAAATATTATAATAATAGTTTAAAATTAAAATTAAATAAACAATGTGAAAATTCATATTACTGTTATTTTAGAATAAACAATATTTTATTAATTGATTGGAAATTAATAAAAATCTTATATTATGAAAAGTGATATATAAGTGTTAATAAGTATTTATTTATCTTTTTATAATAAACATGTTGACCCATATATAGTAAAAATGTTGTTAACACATTTTAGGTTTTAGTAGAGTTTTAGCGTTTCACACAAGCTTTTTTAAAATTAATTTTCAAAAAACAAGTGTTTTTTATTTTATAAATTAGATACCATATTAATAATATATTGGATATATATTTTTCTGATAAATCTCACTTAATTTAACCTTAATTTTAATATTAATTAGATTAAAAAACTATATGCTTTAATAAATACCAAGATAATAAAATTTGGGGAATCTAAGAAGTTAAGGAATAAAATTATTAAAATGAAAATATTTTTGTGGGATGGAGGTTTTAATGAACCATTATTCCCATTCAATAAATTATTTTTCCATTTTTTGGAACACTATGTAAGGTAGACCTCCCATTAATGAATACCTTTTGGTATTTACGAGAGTGTGACTCCCCGTGCACTATAAAAAGAAAACACTCTACCCTTACTCACACATCTCATGCCACTTTTTCTTGACCAATATAAACCCAAATAGTCTCCAAAAATCCCTCTAATAGACCTAGAATCCACCCTTTGGCAGTAATCAGTCCAATGCATCCTTTTTGTACAAACCAAAAGGAGTTACCCAAGTAAGAGGTAACATATTCTCTCAAGCACTTTAGTTTCATTTCCATTCTCCATACCCTAAAATATAATTATTATATTATTATATGAAAAGAAAAGTAACCTAAATATACTATTTCTTTAGGTAAATATTTCTACCTACACTTACACAAACCACCATCTAATGGGTAATGAACATACTGTTTCAGCGTACAGAAAACTACTACCACATGAAACGATGACTGTTCATTTTTTATTTACCACCTATAATGGTGGAAATTATGATGGAAACTATATTTATATATTTTATCTATTATAGTTATTATGTATTTATACTACTGTATAATTTTATAACACATACATTTAATACATTCCATTTTATGTTAACATGATAACATTATTTGAGGAAGTGTGGACTATCTCCCCCTCAATGTGATGTTATTCATTAACATTATACATATAACGTATAAAGGATGGTTTTAATAATCCTTTTTAACATATATTATGAAATAAATATTTGTCATTTAGTTTACATTATTTTAATACTAAAATTTAATGGAGGCAGCGTTCATGCATCAGTATGACCTACTGTCTCCCGGAAGAGTGCTTTTTATTTCAAATATCCAAATATAATAGACTACTATAAATAAATATATAATCATTATATATAATATTTAGGACATGGTTTACATTATATATATGATTAAACCATTAAATAATTAGTTTTATCAATAAATAAAAAGTTAAAACTTAATCGATCCAAATAGGAAAACTAGGAAATTAACACTTGAAATAGTTAAATTAATAAAAGTTTTTTAACAAATAGGTAATACAATATTATAAAATGTTAATATATGTTATTATAAAAATTATTATGTTTATATTATAAGTTATTAACAAATTTTAAACCACTATATAGGAGAATAAATACAACACAACAAAAGGAAGGTTAAGGTAAGGGATTTCATCTCATGTTACCTTCCATTGAGACTTATTTTTGTTCTCCACCAATTCATTTTTATTCGGTGTATATATCAATTTTTAACACGTTATATCATGAATATAATTATTCTAATGATATTATAAGTTTCATTTAATTCATGCTAAATTATTATATAAATATTTTAGTTTTGGTATGGGTCACATTGGAGTGTTTAAATGTTATTTTTTCTCAAGAATGTTTTGATGTCAATAACCTTTTTTGTTACATATCCCTCACTAAGTTAATATTAATAAAACCATGTTATTTATTAAATATGGATATTTAATAAGGAAAATCATTTAATTGATATATTATGATTTATTTGGACTGAATGGAACAGGTGAGGCCCAATTATAGATATCCCATCGATACATCGATAGTCTCACGAGACGAATCATTTCTCCAAATCAGGTTGGTTTTTACCCAATATTTTTTAAACACTATTATGATAGGTCTTGAGGGTACCATATACTAGGAAACATGGAATTAAATAGTTAATAATTTCTCTCTTTGATATTAGGTTATTATTCATCTATGATATTTTCTGTTGACATATCTATGGATACATTTCATTCTCAATTTATTGTTTTAGATTTCATGAGATTCATTTTTTTACCTTTCTATATTGATATTTCATTGTCTTTATATGTTAATGGAATTTGTTTTCAGTTATTTACCTTTCCATGATAATTTATTCTTATTGATTAATTATTGTGTCGGCTTTAATTACAGTTACAACGCATTTGAGCTCACCCATATTATGTTTCAAT
Organism: Viscum album; assembly: GCA_963277665.1. NCBI lineage: Eukaryota > Viridiplantae > Streptophyta > Magnoliopsida > Santalales > Viscaceae > Viscum > Viscum album. The sequence goes on along the minus strand of OY728127.1, from coordinate 64,056,960 downwards.
TCTCCCGGTAATGAAGAAGAAATTTTTGAATAAGCTTTCAAGAATAAACTTTATTTAATTGTATTATTTATCATGTTTTTTAATTTTTTCCGCAATTTATTATGGTTATCATGTATATAATCTGGATTTCCAAGACTGTTAGATAGGTTATTTCATCAGGACTTGATTCATTGTATTAATTCCAATGTAATAAAATAATGAACCTATTATAGGCTTCTCGGACTGGATCATAGAAGTTGATATCAAAGGATGTTTATAATCAAACTTGTAAACTAGATTTATAAAACATTGATTAAGGAGAACAAACATAAGATATAAATTAAGGATAAGTATATAATAACATCCTAGAATTTTGGTGAGGTAGTGATTATGTGGGTACTCCTAGGAATAAATCCCTATCTGGATACTATGAGTAGATCCGGTTCTAGAACAGATGTACCTAGGAGTAATAACTCTAACAAGGTGTCCCATTCCTGACATTGGGGTACCCTAGTACATGAAAACAATCCTTACTTCATACCGCATTTGAACATCCTTGGGGATATTGTTAGAATAATTCTCATTTTCTTTACTATCCATTATGAATGATTTATATGTAAAAAATTTCCTAAAAGTAGAAAAAGTTTATGATTCTCGAATTCAGGATCCGTAAATTTATATTTTATACCATATTTTGAATTATACATTTTGTAATGATTTAATCTAGTATATTTCAGTGTTTATAAATGGTGCCTAGTAGAAGGATTTTGAACCTCACTAATGCACATGATCCAAAGAGTATGAAGGATCAAATCTTTCATGGTCCTATGAAAATATTTCGAAGGGAAATAGTCTCCCAAAAATTCTTATCATATGAGTAAATATTATCAAATGACAATTAGATTGGTAAAATATTCTACATGTCATATGTATTCAAAGGAATCCAAGTCAAGAAGAGGCTATTTGAACACCATGAAAAAGGGAATGAGTCAATTGAGACAAAGGGAAACAAGGATTCTAACACATGTTAAAACTATTTAAAGAAACACTCGGGTACTTGCTTGAAGGTTATGGTAGTTTGTTATAAGTATGGAGAAAAAGGAAACCAAGTTCATGATTTCAAGATAAATAATAATATTCCAATGTTAAATTCTTCCACTATAATGATACGGCACACTATATAACTCAATGTCTCATGAATCAAGGGAAGGTACAACAGAAGATGCTATTATATAATTGTGAAGTCATGTTACTAACGATGATAAATAGAAACGATTAAAATTACTATTCAATAATTATGTCATTAGAATATTTTATCAACAATGTGTTATTTATAATATTTATGAAATATATGAGGATGGTACTACATAATTTTTTCATTAAGTCTTTGAGATCATATAATGAATGGTACCAAGAAAAGTGATTTAGGGGAAAGTTAACCTTTTAGGTTAACAAATGATTATGGGGAATAAAACCCTTAACATTTATATGATATTGAGATAATTATGATGAAATTATTTATTTTTAAAATTTATAAGTACCTTGGAATAGATTAATGAGTTGTTGAAAATTATTATATTCTATCATTGATGGAGTTTACAACACTTTTGGATTTATTTAATCTATCGAATAATATGTGACATACATAAAGAATAAAATAGAATTCGGGTTTCCAATAAGGATTTATCATAAATCAAGTTATTAACATATTTCAAGAGGATAAATGATGAAGTTATTCACAATTTTGGAATGTAAAAATTTAGAGTTTTCTCATGTCTATTAATGGCTAAAAATATGTTCATTTTGGAAATGCAGTGACCATATTTCTAATATATTGGAATGTAATATTTTGGATAAATTAACCATTTATGAAATGGTTGATAATATTATGAGATTGATGTTGTTAATTTATTACTTCACTAAACGAAGCATCTTGATCCAATATACAAATTGTATATAGTTCAAGGAACAACCAATAGATAAGGCTATGTTTATAAAATTGTGACATATATTTACTTATAATTATAAAAAGTGAATGAATTCCTCAACTCCTAGAAAAAAATTGAATGTATTTTTTTCCCTTGTACCTTTATTTCTAATTAATCTTGTGGACCCTTATATCATCATGGATTTATGGATTTTTTATTGTTAACTTTATCCTAAGAGTGTTCTCTAGTACTCTTATTTAGAAAGGGATTGTTATTTTATTTTCTTCTGTATAGAAGTTTCCATTCCCCAACTATGGTATTCTACTAGGGAACTTAGTTAAGTGACTACTGTAGTTTCCTTTCTATATTATTAAGAAGGTTTGTTTTTAACCCTATTTAGGATGTGGTTTTTTCAAAAATAGTTTATCTTGAATCCTGACATTTCTGAGATCATGTTCAAATTGTGAAGACATAATTTAATTAAGGTATGTATTTTTATAGTAAAAATTATTTTGTATCTCATAATAGGAAATAACATCTTATGCTTACAATACACAGCACAATGAGTTTTCTTGTATTACACGCAAGGCTGTGTTTTACAGCCTTTTAATGCAACACATATTTTAAAAATAAATTTTGAAAAATTTATAAATTTTATTTTCCCAAATGAACATCATTTTTTGGATTTGGAGTGTCAAAATTATCTTAGGTTAAATTTTGGGTATTTTTCTAAGATGTTTCATTTTTTTGATGAATCGTAAAAATAGTGTGTTTTAATTAAAAACAAGTTTTCCATTTAAATAATTTTATTATTAGGTTATATTTTAAATTGGTTATTAAAGTTAAAATAGATAAATTATAAATATAGTAATCCAATTTATGGAATTTGAATGTTTTTTATATTTAAAATAGATATAAAAATTTATTGAACTTTTGATCATTTTTATTTTAAAACCCCTCTTTCTCTCCATTCAAGTGAGACTAGTGTTAATCTTAATTTTTCCACTTCTTTTATTTGAATTTTAAAAAATAGATAACTAATTGTAATCAACAAATTATTTGTGTTCTAATAAGTTCAATTTAATTTCTAACCAAAAAGATTAGTGAATGTCATTAAAATTTATTATAGTGATGAAGGTAAAATTAAGCTTAGAAAGGGAAAAAAATTTAATCATACAGACCTAAATGACCTAGAAACTTTTCAAAAATCCACCGAATACTATTAATTCTACCATTTACCCTATTAGTTATAAATTTATTGGTTATTTGGATATTGTTAAATGGAAGAACCTTATATAAGGAAAAAGGAAAAATCTATCTTTTATTACTTTTAAAATTTATAAAACATCATGATATGTAAAAAACATCATATTTTTTGTTATAAATATCCATTAAAAATATTAATAGGTTAATTTTATCATAATAATTATTAAATAATTTTTATAGATGATTCAGTTACATAAAGTTATTATGAAACTCCAATGCAGTTATTGTATAGTTAAAAATTAACTAAAATAAATTATTCAATTTATATTTAATGTAAAGTGAATTTATTGAATAATTGTCATTAATTATTTTTTTATATGAATATATCATTTTAAATTTTTTTAAAACTAATATATTTTAATTCCAATATTATATGGACATTTTAAAATTAAAATTAAATAAATTATGTTAAAAGCGATATTATTATTATCTTACAATAAATGATATTTTATTAAATTATTTGAAAATAAATAAAATACTATAGTAGCATAAAATTTTTTTTAGAGTTAATATATATTAAATAGGTTTAATTAATGGACCAATTTATCTTTTTATAATCATCATATTTACCCATATATAGTAAAGATGTTGTTAACACAGTCCGGGTTTAAGGAGTGTTTTACCGCACCACACGTGCTCTTTTTAAAATTAATTTCCAATGAAAATGGGATTTTTGTTTTATAAATTTTATACCATAATAATAATTCGTTGGATATATATTTTATAATAAATCTCATTTTTTTTAATCTTAATGATCAAAATAATTAGATTAAAAAACTAGATGCTTTAATAAAAACCAAAATGATCAATTTGGGGAATCTTAGATGTTAAAGAGCCAAATTGTCAAAATGAAGATAAATATTTTATGGTTTAGGTTTTAATCGACAATTATTACCATTTTATTAATTATTTTTCCATTTGAGGGAACATTAGGTAAGGTTGAACTCCCATTAATGAATACCTTTTGGTATTTATAAGTGTGCCACTCACCCTCCACTAAACAAATGAAGGAACTATACCCAATACTAACATGTCTACATCCACTTAGGATTGAATAATATCCACCCAAATAGTCTCCAAAAATACCTATACTATACCTGGAATCATCCATTTGTGAATTAATCAATCCAAGGAAGCCTTTTGTTACAAACCAAAATGAGTTACCCAATTAAGAGGTAACATCTTCTTTCAAGCTCTCCAGTTTCATTTCCATTCTCCATCCCATAAAATATATTTGTCTAATATTATATAACAACCTATGTATCCAAAATATACTAGTAATTTTTTATGTTAATTTTTATACCTATACTTACACATATTTCCATCTAATGAGTAATGAACATATTGTTTCTCTATACGGCAAGTTATTGTCTCACAAAACGACGATTGTTCATTTTTCATTTACCACCTATCATGGTAACAATTATAATGGAAACCTAGTTTATATACATTATATATGATATTTATTATGTATTTATAATTCTTTAAAATTTTATACAACATAAATTTAAAACATTCTATTTTAGGTTAATATGATAACATCTTTCCAGGAAGTGTGGACTACTGCCCCCTCAATGCGATGTTATTCATTCACATTATACATGGAATGTCAAAGGGGTGATTTTAATAAAAGAATATAATATATTATAATACACATATTTATAATTTAGTTTTAATTATTTTAATGCAAAAAATAAATGGAGTTAGTGTTCATGCGTACGTACGACATACCGTCACTATGAATGGTGCCCTTCATTTTTTATCTCCAAAAAAGTTGACTACTATAAATAAATATATACTAATTATATATGATAATTAATCCGTTGTTAAAATTTTATATATGATTAAACCATGATATAATTAATTATAACAAAAATTAGAAAGTTTAAACTTACTCGAGAAAACTTGGCAATTAACACCCGAAGTAGTCAAATTAATGAGAGTGTTAAAAAACATGTAATAAAATATTTTAAGAAGTTAATATATGATATTATAAACATGATTATGTTTTTTATAAGTTAGTAAAATTTATTAAACCACTAAAAATGATTATAAATACCACACAACAAAATTAATTTTATGGTAAGGGACACATTGGGAATTGCGATTTAAATGTTATCATGTGGTATGGGACACATTGAAATGATTAAATATTTTTTTTTTCTCAAGAATGTTTTAACGTAAATATCACTTTTTTCTGCATAACCCCTAGCAGTTATAATTGATAAATCCATATTATTTATTAAATATGGATATTTGATATGGAAAATTATTTATTTTTTATATCAGGATTGCTTTGGACTATTATGACATGGTGGGGCCTGATTATAAATAGCCCTTCGATGCATCGGTGGTCTCATGTTGCGAATCATTTCACCAAATCAAATGGATTTTTACCCATAATTTTGTATACTATCTTGTGAAAGGTCATTTTGGTAATGGTAACATGTACCTATTAAACATTTAATCCAATAATTAAGAATTTACCATAATTATATCCAATTTTTATTCACCCACATGATTTTTTATCAACATATCTATAAATAAATTTCATTCACAATTTATTGTTTTAGATAGAATGAATTTCTGTTTCTAACCTTTCCATATTAATATAGCCTTATCTTGATATTTGAATGGATTTTGTTACAAATTATTTACGTTTAAATTTTAATTTAATCTCATTTATTCATTATTTATTCCACTTTACATAACCTTACTGAGAATTTGAGCTCACCCTTAGTATGTTTCAAATCTCCAGGTTATGAAGAAGAAATATTTGGATAAAATTTCAAGGACGTAGTTTATTTAATTTATTATATATCTTGTTTGAAATTATTTTTCCCAATGTATTATGTGTATCATGTATATAATATGGCTTTATAATACTTCTAAACTTATCAGTCCTTCTATATTTGATTCCTTGTAATCATTCCAATGTAATAAAATAATGCACCATCTCTAGGCTTCTAGGGTAAGTGAGTTATAGTTTTGTTAACCATGTGAATCGTTGATGCCTCCCTATAAACACTCCCCACACAGTTTCCTATAGGATCTTCATAGTTTTTTTAACCGTGAAAAGGGTGAATGATTGGTTCAGTCTTGAGTCTCCTAGTAGTTCATGGTTATATGGGATGGGGTGCATAGTTTTGGTGTCTTATTAGTAACTGTGCACCCAGGAAAAAGGGTCCAAAATCCTATTATTTCTATCCAAATTTCATGGTTCAAGAAAAATATTCTCTCCCAAACCTTTTATAACTAAATCCCATTGATAAATACGTGTTTATTTAATAAAAAAATATCAATGGATCCAAACAACCATTTTAAATATTCATAAAAGAATGGAAATTCCATTTTTACAAAAGTGCATTAATCACCTTTGTCCATCAGTATTTAACATCAATAAAGTCAATAGGGTCCTTCATGGACCTCAAAACCTTTTATAATAATAGTATATGTAGTTCATTGGATTAATTAATTCTTATAGATCATTTATTAATTATGTGTTACATGCTATTCATAAAAAAATAATAATTTAAGTGTTATTCACACAAGGTGGTTAACCTTATGTCACATTCCAATAAACTACAAATAACATCATAAGTATAAGGAACTGGCCTAAAACATTACATAATATTGAATTAAACAAATAATTAAAATTAAGGATCTTTTCAGGTTTAGTGTTTTAGAGAATTAGGACATAACTATTACATCTTAAAAGATTACAATGTAGACACTTCTACTCCGTTTCCCTTTTCTCATAAAATAAAAACTCTTAAAAAAGAGTAAGGGATACATATCCTTGACCCTATTCCACATTATGTCTTGTGAAAAACATTTCGAAAACTTGGTATGAGAATTAAAATCTCAGTAAGGGATACTCAAAGAATGAAAACTGTTAGTTTTTCAAAACAACAAGTAAACCATGAATACTTTAACATAAATAATACTTTTCTCCTTTATAAAGTATTTAATACTCTTCACTAAATAAAAGATCAATAATTACCCTTTTGTAACCCAAATATTACCCATATAAAGAACACATAACATATAAAGGTAACTTGGGACATGAACATACTTAAATGGAATAACCATACGGTCGACTTCTGCACATATCACTAAATGGAATAGCCATACATTCAACTTCCATACCCAATTCATTAGAGGTTATAACGTAACCACCCATCCTGGTTTATCACGGCACCACCCATCATTTGGTTTATCATGTAACCACCCATAAAATGTCCAAATTCCATTATAAAATCACAACACATAAAATATTGCAAATATAAACATTTCACTAATAACATTTAATTTGAAATCACAAGAAATAATTTCAAGATATTGAAATAATTAATCCATTTCAAAAACCTTTTTCAATACAAAAACACTAAAAACAGAATAAGGGATTTCCTTTTCATTTTAGAAAACGTTAAGTCTTATACAGGAAGCCAAATAACGATTATAGCGACGGAGAGGTCACTGTTGCCGAAAACGTTAAAAACATCCCATTAGTCATTTAGTAAAACTCTTTGTAGAAAAATATTACCTTTGAATGAAAGTAAATGTCAAATGGTTTTACTTATACACCGTGTAAAAGAAGACGATATATATATTATCGAAATACGCCTCAATGAAAGGAGATTGAGACGAAGTCCCTTACCTCGTGTCTAACTTGACTCGATCGTTCTTTAATCTCCTGAGTAATAAACTAAAGTTAATTTCTACATTCTTAAGAACATTTTTAAAGTTTATTATTCCTTTTATATCACTTATTAACATGTTATAAAAATTATGTAATCATTCAAGTTAATAATGGTCGTTTTGTTGATATTTGGTACTTGAGTAAAAAATGAACACCTTATATTCACAAGTTGTCCATGTGGTCAATAGTCCATTATATCCAGAATGAAATTCATTATTTAGATATCATATATATCATATATATATCCAGAATATATATATTTATAACAGTACATATCATTTGGAGATAAGAAATGAAATGCACCATTCATGGAGACGGTAAGCTGTACATACGCATGAACGCTACATTCATTTCAATTTCTTATTTTAATGGAATTAAAAAATAATTATACATAGGTATATAAAAATTCTAGTATAATATCAAATATAATAACATTAACTCCATCCTTTATACGTCCCACATATGTCATTAACGAGTCATACCACTTTGAGGGGGCGGTAGTCCGCACTTCCTCAAATGAAATTATAGCGTTTACCACTAATGGAAACCATAAAGTTATGCTACAAATGGAAAATACAGAAGCATAAAGAAAACATAAAAATAATATATATCATATATAATTACATTTACATCCTAATGGATACCATGAGAGGTGGTAGGAGGTAATTTCACAATCATCATTTCATGAGGCGTTAGTTTTCCATCCATATAAACATTCTATTCTTCACCCATTGGATGGATGTGTGTGTAAGTGTAGTTCAAATCCTTCTCATAATAACATACTAGTATATTTAGGATACTTTTCATTCTATAAAATAAAGTAATAGAAAGATATTAGGGGTTGGAGAGGTAAAATAAAAGAAAACAAGTTAAGAGAAACCATTACCTTTAATTTTGGTAAATTTCTTTGGTTTGAACCAAATGGTTTGTTGACGTTCCTTCTACCTAAGGTAAGGCCTCTAGGTGGAAAAGAGGGATGTAGGGAGCATAATTGGTCATAGTTTGTAGAGACTAGAAGCTTGACATACATGGAAATTACATTACTTTTTCGGAATAATTAATACATAACAAAAAAAGAAACACAAGGACTGAAATAGTTTAGTGTCTTTGGAAACTCGGAATATAATCTTCTACTCGTGGTGAAAGATCTTCAACATCTCCCATAAATATCTTCACCTTTTTTTCTTACCTAAAACCTTTATTTATATACTAGGGAAAAGAAAACATAAAAGGGGTGAGCTCAAATTCTCAGTAAGGGTAAGCATAGAGAACATAAAACAATCCTTAGACATTTGAATGTAAAAAAAACATGAGAATAAAATCTAAACATCAAAATCTTGAGCAATGACATAAAACATGGAAGTATGTAAGGCATAGATCATGAATAAACATTAATCATGATAAATTAGCATGGGAATAAAACATGTAATTATTGCAACCATTAAACACATGATATGATTTCCATATTAGCCAAGGCATTGCTGCCAAGACCATCTTAGTGGACAATGCCCCTTTCTGAATCGAGTTCACTCCTCGTTCCAGTCCTCTATTATTGACCAGGTTTAGCTTTCCATTCCAGCCATGTCTATCTCATGATATATAAATCTTTACCCAATTCATTGGAGGGAGATATAGGTCCCACCCATCTCATATTAAAATCATTCTTTCGTGTTCCACAATATAAACATAAATCATTCGTCATAACCCAAGAATAAAATGGGTTTCATAAACATCATTCCATCATAACGTAATCCATACAAAAAAATTGGATATCATTAAATCATTAGAAAAGTGAAACCATGTTAATCATAGAGACATGATACATGGAACATACACATGTGAAATAATGTCATCATAGATGAAAATGGTTTTGATAAAACACTTGAAATGAATTCTTGAGGATAATATCCTTTTTCTTCAAAATCATTTTCTTTTCAGAAAATGTCATGCAATTTTAAAAGAAAAATACTTTTTTGAAAATAGTCATGAAATATTTTGGAGGAATCTTCATGAAAATAAGGCTTTATAAAACCGTAAAAATCAATTCACACCGTATAAGTTAAAAAACATTCCTTTCGTACTTTTTCCGGAAAAGTCAAAAAAGTACCTCGTAACGTAAACAGAAGAAAGATTCCTTACATACCATGTAGTAAAAGTCGAAATGGGTAAAAAGGAATTTAAACATACATGAAACCATTTTTAGAAAATAGGGACATGGAAGATAAATATAACCCCAGTAAATACTTACGAATAAACAATCTCGGATAAAAACGAGATTAGAAAAGTTTTCCCTTACCTAAGGTCCAATATGCTTCGTACATATCCGAACCTCCTGTATAATGATTTAAATAATGTCATTGACTTATTACAGAATCATATTCATTGTTATGAAATCATATATGTTTCACTTATGAATTTATATTACCTGTTCTTTTATAAATTCCATGTTAAAGTAGCATTTTGGGTAAAATCATTTCATTTATCGTACGTGTTTTTACTTTTCGTTCTTGATATTATTACTTATATCCTGATTTACATAATTACAGAATGTAAAAAATGATTTATATATAATATATATTCATCATATACATATATATATTGTAGATCGATAAAATGAATGAAATACCCCATTTATGGAGACGGTAGGTCGTACGTACGCATGAACGCTGTTTTCGTTTCCTTATTGAATTGAATGAAACTAAATAGATTACATACATATATATATATATACATAAATCCAGTAGCATTATTATTTCATATATTTCATTATTAATCATTATATAAACTTTATGATCATTCATGTATGGTTAACATGGAGAATGAATCTCATCGCGCCGTGGACACGGTAGTCCGTACGTACGCACGAGTGATGATATAGTTCCCATAATTATTGAATAGAATTGGAGTCCATGGTATAATATATCAGAATCAGTATGATGTTATAATAACCATATATAGTTATTCTTTACACCATTATACCCATCCATGTATGGTGTTGGTGGAAGACAGATTTCACCACTGCGTGGAGACGATATTCCGTACGTACGCACGCGTGGTGATTTCGTATTAAGTAGGATGGATAGATGGTGAAATAGGGTTGTTTCATACTTATAATAACATATCAGTATATGAGTTATACTGATGTTATTACTTCATAATGAAAAAACCAAATAAGAATAAGTGGAAGAATAAATAAAGTTGAAGGAATCGGTAACTGACATTACCTCTTCTTTGAAGCGCCTCTTTGAGACCTCCTCTTAGGGCACTAAAATTGGGATTTTAAGAATACCAGAACCTCTAGGATGTTTCTATATAAGTGGAGAAGATAATTTGGCAGGGTTTGGCCGAGATTGAAGCCTCAAAGTGTTGTGAGGAAGAGAGGGAGGAGGTGCCCTTTTATAAGGGAGGAGAGGGGCACCTTTGGAATCACTAAAAATATTATTTTATTATAAAGTCATATTCGGTTTTCAATAGCTCCAAATTGACTTATTTTGAATATAAGGTGGGTATGGGTAGAAATCAGCTCATCCAATAGAATTTAGACAAGTTTAGGTATCTATTTTAACTTTATCATTTAGATTTAACTTTAAGTTAAATAATTTTACTTTTACCGTGTATTCTTGTTTTCTTACACTATAAGGTTAATAAACTTACTATAACAAGAAAAAATAACCCCAAGTTGTTTATTATTAATATATATAACATTGTATAATTCATTTGGCCGAACCTTAGATTTTTAGGAATAAAATTACAATTAGTAATATAATATTTGTTTTTAAAACTATTTTATGTCAACTTTGACACTATTTGGTAATTGATTTTTGTGAAAATCATAACAGAATTATTAGTTCTAAAAAAGTTAATTAACTCAATACTAACATGTCATATTATCCTAGAAAATTATTTTAATTCATAAAAAGTCTCAAATTACATTTATTTGGGTATTTATAACATCAATTATGTCAATATTTCATTAATAAGTTAATTAGTGCATCATCATTGTGTCATAAATAAATTAAATTATTTAATGTCTAAAAATTAAAAATAAAATATAATTATGTAGGAAATATTTTTATCTTTCTAATTAATATTTATTGTCGAATTTATCTTATGTATTACTCTATATTAAAAATTATTTCGTTATTAAATTTTGATTTTAACTATTTTAACCCTTCTTTAAATAAATTAATAATAAATGTCCTAATCTAATCCAAATGGGCCTAAATGGTCATATTTTATTCCTAAGGTTGTTTTGGGTCGAATTACACTTGTCCAATAGAATTCGTACATGTTTTAGGCTAATAATAATATCATTTTTACCCTTAATTACCATATTTACTTTTAACAGTGGTAAAAGTAAAAAGTTACTATTCACCAAAAAAATATTTTCATCTCATTGAACCAAATTTTATTACTTGATATTAACCGTGACTCTCAGATTTTCGAAATTAAATTCATAGAAGTGGTAACATTTCATTTAAATGAAAAAGTCAGTTTTTTATCTACCACTAAGTGGTTTCAGTATTCAACGAAAATTGGAGTTTTTCAGAAAAATACCAAAAATTCAGCCTAAGGATTATTTGATATTCCGAATTAAAAATTGATGTCTATTTTTACAAATTAAAAACATATAAGTGGAATTAATTAATTTTAAAATTAATTCCCATTATCAAAACAAATAGCGTGTTTTTAAGAAACAATAACTATCAAAAGATTAATACTTGTTTATATCCAATTTCAATGTGAAATTAATTACAATGACCAAAATTGGATTAAATGGTAAAAATATATTCTAATTACACTTTAGAGCCAATTAATAATATAATATAATCATATAAATTATTGCGATGAAATAAGTTGTTTTTAATTAAAATATAGCATGTTTTTACTATTCATTAAAATATGAAAGTTATCAGAATAATATGAAAAATTTATCCAAAGTAAATTTTTATATCATGATTCTAAAGAAAATTTTTATTTTGTCAAATTGAACTTATAGACATGTCAAAAACAAGATTTAAGGTGGGTGTGTCATCAAAAGGCGGGAAAACTACAATTTTTGAAAAATACATATTTTACACAAAAAATTTATTTTGTTCTCATACCATATTCTAGAAAATTTGTAAGATGAATAATAATGTTATAAAATTCAAAATGTAGTTAATACTATTCCTAACGGCTAGTCCATAATAATATTATAACAATATATCATTGTTTAGTGAAACCAAGTATTGTGTACAACACATGCTATCGAAGAAGGTCCTGATTGCGTGTAATGCAAGCCAAGTCAGGGTTGCGTGTTGTGCAAGACTCTTCTGTTGTTTAGTATAGCATAATCCAACCATATTTCATTTATACATTGAATATATATATATATGCTCAATGTTTCTTAGAATAACAATTTTCAAAATTGTGCGTAACATGATCGAAGAATAGTGTTGTGTATATTGCAATCTCATACGGTGTTGCGTATAGCGCAAGGAAATCTTGTTGTAGATTACAACACAAGACATCAATGAAATTAAAAGATTATTTTTCATAGAATCTCAGGGTGTTACATTTTACCCCCCTTAAAATGAATTTCTCCCTCAAAATTCGCCGGGTTATAAATCGTTTACTATTTATAGATACCCACATCGTAAAAAGGAATACTAAATCTTGATTTTAAAAACTAAAGTATGAAATGTAACGATTACCCAAAGAAACTCATCACTGGGTTTCCATATAGGAGAAAATAGGTGAAAATATGGATATGGAAGAAAAATCTAACCATCATGTTCTGATGGAGAGTGGTAGAGAACATGGCTATGAAAAATCCATCAATCACAATGCCATAGATTTGTGATGGTCTAAGGTACCATCTAATTCATCGGATATAAGGGCACTAGGACAACATTTTTGGTTTTCAATATCATTTCCCTAAAGTTGATGAAATAGGAATTCGAAGAAATACTTTCTTGATTTTGGTACAGTCTCACCGTTGGTCGTTCTTTGGACAATTTCCACATCATCTCTTAAAGAAATGAAGTTGAATTTGTCATTCATGAAGTGTTAGTAGATCATGTGATTGAATGATGGGTCATTCCATCTGTCTCAAACAAAAGGTTATAAAAGTTATCAAAAATACATAAGTTCATCTATAGTGAGATTAATCATATATGGTTACTAAAATGGAATTATAATTCATATATCATACTGCTTAATATAATAAAACTAGTTTATACTAAACAGGGACTTCCTGTAGGCCAGTGGTAGGCGATAAAGGCCAATCGCACTTCAGTTGTGGGTTCGATTCTCACAGCCTTGTCCGACGCGATGGGTTGTCTCCCATCCTGTAGTTTGTCCTTTTTCTAAAACTACATTACAATAACATCCCATCAATAATATCAAAAAAACTTTTATCCTTAAACAATACTAACTTATGTCCAACATAATCCATTCCAATATTTAGGCTTATCCATAATACTACAGTCCACTCTCATATTATAGTGAAAATGATTACCAGAGATTTCATATAACAAGCATGTTAATATCATCGTTGATCCCCATATATAATAAAATATGTCTTTTTGGTCACATTCCAAACATTCAAAGGCCTTAATCATGTATTCTCTTGAAAAATGAATACCCATTGAATCTTAGTGAAAACATGAGTGATGTCAAAAGTTAACTCTTTCCACATTCCAATACCCCAAAATTCTATATACTCAAACCATGATATAACTCTTTCCTTATATCAGTCATGAGCTCAATAATTCTGTCAAACATTTCATTTTCTCCTTATCCCTTCATTATGTGCATATCATCTTTTTTCCAAAAATATCTCAATCACTTTCCATGGTTACCGGTACCATAGAATTATTGAAAACCACAATAGACCAATACATAAATATTCCAATATTCCACAATACTATATACAACATTATTTTGTAATCCCATTACATAAACACTTAATCATTCCACCACATCATTTTCATATTCAACATCTCCAATAGTGATCGCATGTGACTTCCCTTTTTCCTTTTCCTTAAGTTTTTGCTCATGTCGATCATCACTAACCCTTGGATTAGGGAATTTATTAGCATAATTCCCCATTTCCTTGCACTTGAAGCATTGAAGTGTTATTGGTGCGTTCTCTGCAGTATTTTCTTTATTCACATCATTAGCAACCCTTTTTCCATTACTTTGACACTCAAATGCTCGATGAACTTCTTTTCCACACTTAAAACATTTTCTAGTCCCTTTAAGACAATCTCTACCATGATTCTTTCCACACTTTGAGCATAAGGAAACATTCATCTTCTTTTCACCATTATTCTGAGATTTCTCCCGGAACTCCATCTTTCGTTTCTTGTCAAAACCATGAGATGGATAAGTGACACCAACTTCCATTTCTACCTTGATAGCACAACACACAATTTATTCATAGCTATTGAAGTCTCTTATAGATAATACCCTTCGATGATTTGGTTTTAAGCCACTGAATAATCGATCAACTTTACTTTCAGGTTGGATGATAAATCCAGATGCATGCCTTGCAAGCCTTGTAAAATTCGCTTCGTATACACGAACAGATTCATCATCGTTTTTCTTTATTTCAAGAAACTCCTTCTCCATCTTTGTTCGAAGAATACGAGACAAGTACTTATTGTAATATAAGTTCTTGAACTCTTCCCATTCCATGGACTCAATTTCATCTCTTGGCCTCGTATTCTTGATAAGATTCCACCATTGATCAGCTTCACCATCCAAACGATATACTGCTAAGATGACTTTATCATGTTTAGAACAATTTTGAACTGAAAATATCTTTTCAGTGGTAGTGATCCATTGTTTAGCAACCATTGGATCAGAAGACCCACTGAATGAAGGTGGACGTTGCCTCATGAAGGAATCGATATAATATTGTTCCCTTCTCTGCTCATTTGGATGTCCAGAATGATTCATAGCTTGTGTAAGTATTGCAATAAGATTTTTCACTCCATCTCCCATAACATTTTATTTTTCAGGAGGACAATCATTGCATTTTCCATTTCATTGATCAACACGGTTCCTTCGGGTTCCATCCATCGTCTAAAACCCAAAAAGAATAGTGTGAGAGGAAAAAATCATGATAGGGAAAACAACATAATAAAGGGGGAGTACCTTCAATATCTAACATCTTATGTTTAATTCTAAGATCGTTATCGTAATTCTAGGACTATAAACTATACTTATACTTAACCTTAGGGACATCCCTAGACATACCTTAGAAATATCTCTAGGGATATCACTAAAGTTCTCGCATACTAGTTTCCAAAGGTTGACTAAACCTTTCCTCTAATACCAACTGTAGAGACCCAAAGCTTGACGTACATGGAAATTACATTACTTTTGCAGAATAATTAATACAAAAAAAAACATACACACAAGGATTGTAATAGTTTAGTGTCTTTGGAAACTCGGAATACAATCTTCTACTCGTGGTGAAAGATCTTCAACATCTCCCATAAAGATCTTCCCTTTTTTTTTCTTACCTAAAACCTTTCTTTATATCCTGGGGAAAAGAAAACATAAAAGGTGTGAGATCAAATACTCAGTAAGGGTAATCATAGAGAACATAAAACAATCCTTAGAAATTTGAATGTAAAAAAAACATGTGCATAAAATCTAAACATAAAAATCTTGAGCAATGACATAAAACATGGCAGTACGTAAGGCATAGATCATGAAGAAACATTAATCACGATAAATTATCATGGGAATAAAACATGTAATTTTGGAAACCATTAATCACATGATATGATTTCCATAGTATCCAAGGCATTTCTACCAAGACCATCCTAGTGGACAAAGTCCCTTTCTGAATCGAGTTCACTCCTCGTTCCAGTCATGTATTACTCAACCGGTTTAACTTCCCGTTCCAGCCATGTCTATCTCATGAGATATAAATATTTACCCAATGCATTGGAGGGAGATATAGGTCCCACCCATCTCATATTGAAATCATTCTTTCGTGTGCCACAATATAAACATAAATCATTCATAATAACCCAAGAATAAAATGGGTTTCATAAACATCATTCCATCATAACGTAATCCATACAAAAAAATTGGATATCATTTCATCATTAGAAAATTGAAACCATGTAAATCATAGAGACATGATACTTGAAACATACACATGTGAAATAATGTCATCTTAGATTAAAATGGTTTTGATAAAACACCTGAAATGAATTCTTGAGGAAAATATCCTTTTTTCATCAAAATCACTTTCTTTTCAAAAAATGTCATGCAATTTTAAAAGAAAATGATATTGTTGAGAATAGTAATGAAATATTTTGGAGGAAGCTTCCTGAAAATAAGGCTTTATAAAAACGTAAAAATCCATTCACGCGGTATAAGTTAAAAAAACATTCTTTTCGTACTTTTGCAGGAAAAGTCAAAAAAGTACCTCGTAACGTAAACAAAAGAAAGATTCCTTACATACCATTTTTAAAAGAAAAAATGGGTAAAAAGGAATTTAAACATACATAAAACCATTTTTAGAAAATAGGGACATGAAAGATAAATATAACCCCAGTAAATACTTACGAATAAACAATCTCTGATAAAAACAAGATTGGAAAAGTTATCCCTTACCTTAGGTCCAATATGCTTCGTACATATCTGAACCTCCTATATAATGATTTAAATAACATCATTGACTTATTACATAATCATATTCATTGTTATGAAAACATATATGTTTTACTTATGACTTTATATTACCCGTTCTTTTGTAAATTCCATGTTAAAGCAGTGTTTTGGGTAACATCATTTCATTTATCGTATGTGTTTCGACTTTTCGTTCATGATATTATTACTTATATCATGATTTACATAATTCCAGAGTGTAAAAAATGATTTATATATAATATATATTCATCATATACATATAAATACTATAGATCGATAAAAGGAATGAAATACACCGTTCATGGAGACGGTAGGCCGTATGTACGCATGAACGCTGTTTTCGTTTCCTTATTGAATTGAATGAAACTAAATAAATGAAATACATATATATATACATAAATCCAGTGGAATTATTATTTCATATATTTCATTATTATTCATTATATAAACTTTATGATCATTCATGTATTGTTAACATGGAGAATGAATCTCATCGCGTCGTGGAGACGGTAGTCCGTACGTACGCACGAGCGATGATATCGTTCCCATAATTATTGAATAGAATTGGAGTGGATGGTATAATATATCAGAATCCTTATGATGTTATAATAACCATATATAGTTATTATTTACACCATTATACCCATCCATTTAAGGTTTTGGTGGAAAAACATATTTCACCATGGCGTGGAGACGATATTCCGTACGTACGCACGCGTGGTGATTTCATTTTAAGTAGGATGGATAGATGGTGAAATAGGGTTGTTTCATACTTATAATAACATATCAGTATATTATTTATACTTATGCTATTACTTCATAATGAAACAACTAAATAAGAATATGTAGCATAAGAAATAAAGTTGAAAGAATCGGTAACGGACATTACAACATTTTTGAAGCGCCTCTTTGAGACCTCCTCTTAGAGCACTAAACATGGGATTTGAAGAATACCATAACCTCTAGGATGTTTCTATGGAAGTGGAGAATAGAATTTGGCAGGGTTTGGCCGAGCTTGAAGGCTTAATGTGGTGTGAGGAAGAGAGGGAGGAGGTGCCCTTTTATAAGGGAGGAGAGGGGCACCTTTGGAATAACTAAAAATATTATTTTATTATAAAGTCATATTCGGTTTTTAATAGCTCCAAATTGATTTATTTTGAAGATAAGGTGGGTATGGGTCTAAATTCTCTCATCAAATAGAATTTATACAAGTTTAGGAATCTATTTTAATCTTATCATTTAGATTTAACTTTAAGTTAAATAATTTTACTTTTACCGTGTCTTCTTGTTTTCTTACACTATAAGGTTAATAAACTTCCTATAACAAGAGAAACTAACGCCAAGTTGTTTATTATTAATATATATAACCTTATCTAAGTCATTTGGACGAACCTTATATTTTTATGAATAAAATAACAATTAATAATATAATATTTGTTTTAAAAACTCTTATATGTCAATTTTGACACTATTTGGTAATTGATTTTTGTGAAAATCATAACAGAATAATTATTTCGAATTTTTTTTAATTAAATCAATACTAACATGTAATATTAACCTAAAAAATTAGTTTAATTCATAAAAAGTTTCAAATTATATTTATTTGGGTATTTATAACATCAATTATGTCAATATTTTATTAATAAGATAATTACTGGATCATCATTGTGTCATAAATAAATTAAATTATTTAATGTCTAAAAATTACAACTAAAATATCATTATTTATGAAATCTTTTTATCTTTCTAATGAATATTTATAGCCTAATTTATCTTATGTATAACTCTATATTAAAATTTATTTATTTATTAAAATTTGATTTTAACTATTTTAACCATTCTTTAAATAAATTAATAATAAATGTCCTAATCTAATCCATGTGGGCCAAAATGGTCATATTTTATTCCTAAGGTTGTTTTTGGTCGAATTAAACTTTTCCAATAGAATTATGACATGTGGTAGGGTAATAATAATATCAAATTTACCCTTAATTACCCTATTTACTTTTAACTATGGTAAAAGAAAAAAGTTACTATTCACCAAAAAATATTTTCATCTCATTGAACCACATTTTAGTCCTTGATATTAACCGTGTCTCTCGGATTTTCGAAATTCAATTAATAGAAGTGGTAAAATTTCATTTAAATGAAAATGTCAGTTTTTTATCTACCACTATGTGGTTTCACTATTCATCAATAATTGAAGTTGTTTTCAAAAAAATACCAAAAATTCAGCCTAAGCAATATTTGATATTCCGAATTCAAAACTGTTGTCTATTATTCCAAATTCAAATCATATAAGTGGCATTAATTAATTTTTGAAATTAATTCCCGTTATAAAAACAAATTGCATGTTTTTAAAAACAATAACTTTCAAAAGATTGATACTTGTTTATATCCAATATCAAAGTGAAATTAATTCCAATGAACAACATTGGATTAAATGGTAAAAATATATTCTAATTACACTTTAAAACCAATTAAAAAGATAAGCTAATCATATAAATTATTGCGATGAAATAAGTTGTTTTTAATTAAAATATAGCATGTTTTTACTATTCATTAAAATATGAAAGTTATTAGAATAATATGAAAATTTTATAAAAAGTAAATTTTTATATCCTGATTCCAAATAAGAATTTTATTTTGTCAAATTGAACTTATAGACATGTCAAAAACAAGATTTAAGGTGGGTGCGTCATCAAAAGGCGGAAAACTGCAATTTTTGAAAAATACATATTTTACACGAAAAAATTATTTTGTTCTCATACCATATTCTAGAAAATGTGTAAGATGAATAATAATGTTATAAAGATCAAAATGTAGTTAATACTATTAATAACGGCTAGTCCATAATAATATTATAACAATATATCGTTGTTTAGTGAAACCTGGTATTGCGTACAACACACGCTATCGAGGAAGGTCACAATTGCGTGTAATGCAAGCCAAGTCAAGGTTGCGTGTTGTGAAAGACTCCTCCGTTGTTTCGTATAACACAATCCAACCATATTTCATTTATACATTAAATATATATATATATACACTCAATGTTTCGTAGAATAACTACTATCAAAATTGTGCGTAACATAATCCAAGAATAGTGTTGTGTATACTACAAGCTCATACGGTGTTGCGTATAGCGCAGGGAAATCTTGTTGTATCTTACAAAATAAGACATCAATGAAATTAAAGGAATATTATTCATATAATCTCGGAGTGTTACAGAGTTTGAATGAGCCTAATGGCTTGAGAGGTGTGACGAATTGGTTAGAAGTGGTCTTCTTTTATAAAGGAGAGGAGGGTCTCTTTAGGAAAGTGTGAAAATATTATTTTATTATACAATGATATTCGGTTTCTAAAGGTCCAAAAATCATTAGAGTAGAATATAAGATGACACATGGTAGAAATAAAATCATAAAATATGAATTTTACAGGTTTTGGATAATATTTTAATCATTATAATCTTATTTATTTAAATCATTTTTTAATATGGTAAATACTGCATCATTATTGTGTCATAAATAATTTAATTTATTCAATGTATAAAAATTATAAAAAATACCATGATGTAGTAAACCATTTTATCTTTCTAATTAACATTTATAGTCTAAAATAAGACTTATATAACACCATATAAAAATTAATTTACTGAAAGATTTTTTTAATGTCATTTTTGCCTTTACTTTAAATTAATTAATCTAAAGTTACATTATCAATCATAAGTGGGTCCATGGTGTCCCAAAATCGACACAAGGATGCCCATGGTCGGCCATTAATCATATAATAATGTTAGGACAAGTGTTAAGGTAATTTTGAATTATTATAATATTCTTTTTACCTTTAATTATCATATTTACCTTTAACTACAGTAAATAAAATCAAAGGTTACTATACTCGAAAAATGATTTTCATCTTATTGAACAAAATTTGACTTAATAATAACAACCATGTATGTCGGATTTTCTAAATTCAATTCACAGAAGTGATAAAATTTCATTTAAATGAAAAAGTCAGTTTTGTTAACTACTACTAAGTGGTTTCACTATTCATCAAAAATTGATGTTTTTCAGAAAAATACCAAAAATTGAGCCTAAGATATATTTGATATTCCGAATTCAAAAATGTTATTTATATTTAGAAATTCAAAACATAAAATTGTAATTATTTAATTTTAAAATTAATTCTCGTTGTTAAAACAAATAGCGTGTTTTTAAGAAACAATGACCATCAAAATATTGACACCTTTTTAGGTCCAAATTCAAAGTAAAATTATTTCCAATGACAAATTTTGGATTAAATGGTAAAAATATATTCTAATTAAACTTTAAAATCAATGAAAATGATATTCTATCCATACAAATAAATTATATTTAAATGCAGTTTTGAATTAAAATACAATATTTTCACTATTCATTAAAAAATGAACTTTATCAGAAAAATTCAACAAAATTACACAAAGTAAATTTTGATGTCCCCATTATAATGAAGGATTTTATTTGATCAAATAGAATTTATTAATGTAGTAAAAACTATATTTAAAGAGGGTTCTCCATTAAAAGGTGGTAAATCGACATTTTAATGTAAATTATGCTTAAAATTAGATTCATTCACATTTTAAGCCTCTAACTTTTATTGGATAAATGTAAACACATTTAACAAACATGTATACTCATATTGTAGTTAGTTTTGTTCATTCCCACCAATACAATGGTTAGGAGTTAACTACCATTTAAAATAATAATATTGTATTATTAGTGTCAAATGTAAGATTTTAAAGAAACTCATTATTGTGTATCAGGTACGCTATCGAACATAGAAACCCTTTTAAAGTAAAATTAATATTTAATTCACAAATATTAATAAAAATTAATATCTCTTATTCTTTATTTACCTGGGATGTTACATCCTTTCCCCTTTTGGAAATTGCGTCCTCGTAATTTTTATTCAATTATCAAAATGATTGGGGGTAGTTATCCCTCGTAGCATTTTCAGATTCCCACATTGCCTCTTCAACCATATGGTTTTTCCACAAAACCTTTAACTGATAAATTACCTTATTCCACAACACTTTCTCTCTTTGGTCAAGAATCTGGACTGGTTGTTCTTCATAAGAGAGATTCTCTTCCAACTGAACTACCTCTGGACTAAAAACATGAGATGGATCTGGCATATACATTCTCAATATAGAAACATGAAAAATATTGTGTACCTGGGATAAACATGGAGGTAAAGCCACTATGTACGCAACTGGTCCGACTTTCTCCAGGATTTCACATGTCCAATGAACCTTGGACTCAACTGTTCCTTAATACCAAATCATATCACACTTTTCTATTGAGCAACTTTGAGAAAGATATGATCACCTACCTTAAAAGAAATATCCTTCCTCCGGTTATCTGCATAACTTTTCTTTCTACTCTGAGCTGTTCTCATGTGCTTCTGAATCAAATGAACTTTCTCTACCATCTTTTCTACCAATTCGGGCCCCATTACCTTTCTTTCACCTACTTCATCCCAAAAATCAATAGTTCGACAACGCTTTCCATATAATTCCTGAAATAGAGCCATCTATATACTGGAATGAAAACTGTTATTATAAGAAAATTCAACCAAAGAAATATGTTGGTCCCAACTTCCCTTGTAATATAGTGAACATTCATGTGGCATATCCTCCAAGGTATGAATTGTTCATTCTGACTGTCCATATGATTGAGGATGAAAAGATGTACTAAAATTTAATTCAGTACTCAACAACTTCTGAAGGCCTTTCCAAAAGATAGAAGAAAACCTGGGATCACGATCAGATACAATGGTGAGACGAACCCCATGCAAACTAACTATCTCTTTAACATACAACCGAGCAAGTTGATCTAGAGGCAAAGTATCTCGAATAGGAAGGAAATGAGCAGATTTAGTCAAATGATCAACTATAACCCAGAATTCATTATTACCATGAGATGTATTAGGTAATACCAGAACAATGTCACTGTATATATTTTACCATTTCCACTATGGCACCGGTAAAAACTAAAAAATCCATTTTGGTAACTACCACTCTGCTTTAACCAGCTGACAAGTCAAACACTTCACAGTAAAATCAGCAATATCTATTTTCATTCCATCCCACCAGTAATTCTCCCGAAGATCTTTGAATATATTAGTATTACCAGGATGAACTGAAACAGAGAACTATGAGTTTCGCATAACAACTCATTCTTCAAATATGAATCACAAGGCACACATAATCTCTTCCCAAATCTCATAACACAATCATTATCAACATTAAAATCTGTCAACTTACCCATCTGAACAAACTCTACCATTTTCTGCAACTCAGTGTCTTCTTTTTGTGCATTCTTTATTCTATTAGAGAGAGATGAATCCATTGACCCCTGAAACAAAACAGAAGAATTTCCTGCACCAAAAACATCTATTCCAATGCTTATCAAATCAGAAACCAAAGGATCTCATTCCAAATGTATCATGGTTAATGAGACATAACTTTTTCGAATCAAAGCGTCGACCACTTTATTTGTTTTTTCCGGATAGTAATGGATCGTGCAATCATAATCCTTGATTAATTACAGCCATCTCCTCTATCTCATGTACAATTCTTTCTGAGTGAATATATACATTAAACTTTTGTGGTTAGTATATATTACACATTTTACTCCATACAAATGATGCCTCCAAACTTTTAATGTAAAAACAACAGAATCTAATTCCAAATAAAGTGTAGGGTAATTTAACTCATGAGGTTTCAACTTATGTGAAGCATATGCAATTACATGATCATTCTGCATTAGGACACAACCATGTCCTTTCAACGAAGCATCTCTATAAATAACAAACTCACCATTTCTGGAAGGCAGTGTCAAAATTGGAGCATTCACCAATCTTCTTTTCTATTGTTAAAAACAATCATCACATTCTTTTGTACAGATGAACTTAACACCTTTTCGATTTAACTTAGTCCTTGGACTAGATCACTGTGAAAAATTCTCAACAAACCCCAAATAATAACATTCCAAACCAAGAAAAATACGGATCTAGGTTACATTTGCGAGTCTTATCCATTATTCAACAACTTTATTTTATCAGGAACAACAGTTATGCCATTTTTTTAAACAATGTGACCAAGGAAATAAATTTACGGTAACCAAAACTCACACTTGCTGAATTTCCCAAACAATTTATTTTCTTTTAAGGTTTTCAAGACAACCCTTAATTGAATTTCATTCTCCTATTTAATTTTAGAAGAAAAAAAATATCATCAATAAAAACAACCAAAATTTTTCACTTGATTCAACTGAGCCATTACTGTAACAAACTGTTCAGTTATGATACTGCCCATCTTAGGATACTGATTTGAAAAGTCATTTCCCTCTGTATGCCTTCCCAGAAAATTTGACCTGTTTCCTCTATGAAAAACCATTCTTGACACTAAAATATCTTAGGTGAAAAAACATGGTAATCTGTAAATGCTATATCATTTCAATATTATCATAAATTAATTTAGGGTCATCAATTTAACAATACCCAAACTCCTAAAATTATCTAAACCGACCTCAGATACCAACTATAAGCACCCAGCCTTAATAAATTACATAATATTTAATTACACGAATAATTCACATTGAAGATCTTATTAGGTTTAGAGTTTTAGAGAATTAGGACGTAACTATTACATATCAAAAGATTACAAAGTAGACACTTCTACTCAGTTTCCATTTTTTTCATAAAATGACAACTCCTAAAAAAAAGGTTCATGTCTAGTTCTATGTTTAAGACAACATGAATTTTCCTTGATCCCATCCTGGACCCTATTCCACATTATGTCATGTGAGAAACATTTCAAAAACATGTGATGATCATAAAAATCTCAGTAAGGGATACACAAAGAAGGAAAACAATTAGTTTTTCAAAATAACAAGTAAATCATGAATACTTTATCCTAAGTAATACTTTTCACCTTTTTGAAGTAGTAAATACTCTTCACTGAATAAAAGAACACTACTTACCCTTTTTTACCAAATTATTACCCATATAAAGAACACATAACATATAAAGGTAACTTGGCACATAAACATACTTAAATTGAATAACCATACGGTCGACTTCCACACATATCACTAAATGGAATAGCCATACAGCCTACTTCCATACCAAATGCATTGGAGGTTATAACGTAACCACCTGTCCTGGTTTATCATGGCACCACCCATCATTTGGTTCATCATGTAACCACCCGTCAAAAGTCCATGTACCATTATAAAATCATAACACATAAAATATTTCAAATATAAACATTTCACTAATAACATTTAATTGGAAATAATAAGAAATAATTTCAAGATATTGAAATAATAAATCAATTTCAAAAACCATTTTCAATACCAAAAAACCCAAAAATAGAATAAGGTATTTTCTGTTCATTTTTGAAAACATTAAGGCTTACAGAGAATGCCAAATAACTATTACGTCGGTGGAGAGGTCATTGTCGCCACAAACGTTAAAAACATTTTGTTTCACATTTAGTAAAATGCGTTGTAGAAAAATATTCCCATTGAATGAAAGTAAAATTCAAAGGGTTTTACTTATACATCGGGTAAAAGAAGAAGATATATATATTATCGAAATATGCCTCAATGAAAGGAGATTGAGACGAAGTCCCTTACCTCGTGTCCGACTTGACTCGATCATTCTTTAATCTCCTGAATAATAAAATAAATCTAATTTATACTTTCTTAAGAACTTTTTTCATGTTTATTATTCCTTTTATATCACTTATTACCATGTTATAAACATTATGTAATCATTCAAGTTAATAATTGTCATTTTGTAGATATTTGGTACTTGAGTAAAAAATGAACACCTTATATTCACAAGTTGTCCATGAGGTCAATAGTACATTATATCCAGAATGATATTAATTATTTAGATATCATATATATCAAATATATTCATTATATATATGTATATATATTTATAATAGTACATATCATTTGGATATAAGAAATGAAATGCACTATTCAAGGAGACGGTAAGCCGTACGTACACATGAACACTACTTTCATCTTTATTTATTATTTTAATGGAATTAAAACATAATTATACATAGGTATAATATTATTACAGTATAATATCATATATAATATCATTAACTCCATTATTTATACATCCCACAAATGGCATTAACGAGTCATATCACTTTGAGGGGGCGGTAGTCCACACTTCCTCAAATGAAATTATCGCGTTTAACCATAATGGAAACCATAAATGTATGATATAAATGGAAAATACAGAAGCATAGAGAAAACATAAACATAATATATATCATGTATAAATACATTTCCATCTTAATGGACACCATGATATGCGGTAAGAGATAAATGAACAATCATCGTTTCGTGAGGCATTAGTTTTCCATCCATAAAAACATTATGCTCTTCACCCAATATATGGAGGTGTGTCTAAGTGTTGTTCGAATCCTTCTCATAAAAAAATACTAGTATATTTAGGATACTATTTTTTCAATAAATGAAATGAATAAAAAGAGTTTAGGGGTTGGAGAAGTAAAATAAAAGAAAAAAGTCAAGAGAAACCACTGCCTTTAATTTTGGTAACTTCCTTTGGTTTGAACCAAAATGGTTGGTTAAACTGCCTTCTGCCAAAGGTAAGGCTTCTAGGTGAAAGAGAGGGATGTAGGGAGATTAATTGGGTATAGTTTGGATGAGCCTAAAGGCTTGAGAGGTGTGAGGAATTGGTTAAAATTGGTCTCCTTTTATAAGAGAGAGGATGGGCTCTTTAGGAAGGTGTGAAAATAATATTTTATTATATAATCATATTGGGTTTCTAAAGGCCCAAAAATCATTAGAGTCATAGATAAGATGACTCATGGTCAAAATAATATCATCCAATAAAAATTGTACAGGTTTTGGATAATATTTTAATTATTATAATCTTATTTATTCAAATCATTTACTAATGAGGTAAATACTGCATCATCATTTTATCATAAATAATTTAATTTATTCGATGTCTAAAAATTACAAAAAAATACCATTATTTAGGAAATATTGTTAACTTTATAGAGAAAATTTATAGAGGAAAATATGACTTATATAACACCATATAAACATTAATTTACTAAAAGATTTGTGTTTATGTCATTTTTGCCTTTACATTAAATTAATTAATCAAAAGTGTCATTATCATTCATAAGTGGCTCCATGGGGTCCCAAAATCGACCCAAAGATTCCCATGGCCGGATATTACTCATCCAATAAGGTTAGAACAAGTGTTAAGATAATTTTGAATTATTATAATTTTTTTTACTTTCAATTACCTTATTTACCTTTAACCACGGAAAATAAAAGTCAAAAGTTACTTTTCCCCAAAAATTATTTTCATTTTATTGAACCACATTTTACTTACTAATAACAACCATGTATGTCATAATTTTAAAATTTAATTCATAGAAGTTGTAAAATTTCATTTAAATGAAAAATTCTGTTTTTTAACTACTACTAAGTGGTTTCACTATTCATCAAAAATTGATGTTTTTCAGAAAAATACCAAAAATTCAGCCTAAGCTATATTTAATATTCCGAATTCAAAAATGTTGTTTATTTTTCCAAATTCAAAAGATAAAATTAGAATTAATTAATTTTAAATTTAATTTCCATTGTAAAAACAAATAGCATTTTTTAAGAAACAATAACTATAAAAATATTTACACTTGATTATGTCCAAATTCAAAGGGAAATTAATTCCAATAACCAACATTGTATTAAATGGTAAAAATATATTCTAATTAAACATTAAAACAAATTAAAACTATAATCTACCCACATAAATAAATTAGATTAAATCACAGTTTTGAATTAAAATACATTATTTTCACTATTCATTAAAAATGAACTTTATCTGAAAAATTAAAAAAAATAAACAAAGTAAATTTTGATGTCCCTATTCTAAAGAAAGAATTTATTTGATCAAATAGAATGTATTAAAGTGATCAAAACTATATTTAATGAGGGTTCACCATTAAAAGGCTGTAAATCAACCTTTTAATGTAAATTATGCTTAAAATTGGATTCATTCACATTTTAAGCCTCTAAATTTTATTGGATAAGTGTAAATACATTTAAAAAACATGTATAATCATATTGTAGTTAGTTTTTTTCATTCCCACCAATAAAATTCCAAGGAGTTAACTACCATTTAAAATAATAATATTATATTATTAGTGTGAAACGTAAGATTTCAAAGAAACCCGTTGTTGCGTATTGGGTACGCTACCGAACATACCAACCCTTTTAAATTAAAATTAATATTTAATTCAAAAATATTAATAAATATAAAAATCTCTTATTCTTCATTTACTTGGGATTTTAGAATAAGATAGAGTAAATGGGACCACCTATATTAAATAGAGTTAATTCCCATTCAAGAAAATCCCAAATGCTCTGTAAAAGTTATCTATGTCCATTCACCCACAATAAATTTGAAATAGGTACTAATTATTCCCAAGAATTAAAAATAACTAATTTTAATTAAATTATAATTTATTAAATGATTACATGGAAACTCACATTCAATGTAAAAAAATGAATAATTAACAAATGAAATTTCAGCTATCATCACCTAATGGTAACCAAAACAAAACATAGAAGGAGGGTTTGTCTCACACTAATGACATTTCCTTGGGAAAAAATCCTATCATGTTGAAATAAAAAAAAATAAAATTTAATTTAATTAAATTATAAACCTTAGATGAAATCAACCCAAGAAATGTGCATTATCCTCATGGTATTCAAACAGATTTCAATCACTCATGGAAAACTCCCAATCCAAAGCCATGTAAATTTCCCAAATCAATTGTATTTACTAATTAATTATTCCACTAAAATTTACCAAAATCTATAAAAATAAATCACCATGGTACATATGTTCAATATAATTCCCAATAAAGATATGTGTTTATAATCATGGGATATCCTCTAGTAATGATAATCCAATTCCTCATCCTTCTTAGTTAATTCCATTCTGTTCTTATGGAATTGTAACCCATTATCTAAAAAAGATGAATATAATTATCAATCATTGAAAAATATTATTTTTTTGAAGAGGATTAAAAGAATTAGACGTTATTAGATTATGAAGGACATGAATTACGAATTGGATTACCCATGATGAATGAAAAATTGATCAACCACCATATGAGGAAGAATGAGTCCATGATTGATGAAGAATGAAGAATCTAACCCTGATTCACCAATGGATCTCACAAATATCCACCCCAAATTAGGGGGGACTCATATAGGTAGAAAGATAAATGTGTATGTAAAAATGATTTATAGAAATTATAGATATAGATTTAAAACATGAGGGTTCTTCAGTGACTAAAAATTATAAATATCCCTCAACAAAAAGTTACTCATCATAACCCATATGATGGTTGGTAAGACACTCGCAACCTGATAAATTCCAACTAGATTATTGATGAGTCCTTCTATTCTATAGGGGGTTTTCCTAACCCATTACCCACCCTATGTAGCCTTACCATTTGGCCAGTGTGTCAAACTATGTAATTAGGCTTCTTCTCACCCCACCAACTAGTGGATGAGGGATACTATATACCCTCTGACTACTCAAACATCTTGGAATACTCATTGAATCATTATCTTATATTTAAGTCACTATTTGGTCCATAAATCATTTGGTAATGTATTAAACAACTATTTATGATGTTAAATCATTCAATATCTCATTTCTACACCCATTTCTGTGAATGATCCATAAACAAGAAAAAATTATATGGCATCTAAAATTGTTGACTCATAATGATGTGGTCCTTTATAATACCCCCACCATATATATTTTCTTAGTTGGGAATTTGTTCTATCACATGTTTCATACCTCATAGTCAACCTTGATCATTATTCAACATCAAGGTTGTGATCATGATGAATGCTAAACTCAACACACCATGGTATCCCTAACTGATTCCTCATAAATAATTATGGTGTTTCCCACTATAGGAGTCTTTATATAGAATTTGATTATGAATGTCCAACAACACACCTAAAGTGGCTCAACATCATTATGGTCGATCAAATGCAAGAGCCCCGCTTTTAGGTTCTATGATGAACTAATGGGTATCTACTAACAAAACATAACCACCATATGATTACATTTTCAAAATATCTCAGATGATTCATCAACTCCTCTGTCAAAACTCATACAATAAGCACAATATAGTCCCAACCACTACACATAGGTTCATTTGGAAACACGAGCATATTCTTTTTCGACAATATTTCTACAAAGGTTCGATGCCTAGACAACTGTTACACCATAATTCCATCAATTAGAATGATAAAATATTTTGATTAACAATTAAATCTATCCAAAATTCTCATCTAATTATGAGACGATTTGGATTTAAATTCCTTTTTTGATTCATCAACCACTAGAACCATCCATAGGGCTCTGAAACTTGCTCCAATGCACTTACAATCCAACTCCCTATTGGATTTGAAAAATATTTTCATGAGTTATATGACTAAATAAAGTATCCATCTATAACTACAACATAATTATACATTTTAAATTTCTCCCAGAACTAGATAATCTCAGATTCATTACACATCGACCATTTTGTGTCTCTTCCATCATCTAATAGTCAATATTACACAAGAACACATCGCTTCTATCATGGTTGGTCATTTCACTTGTGACCTAGTTGATACACCCAAGAATATGTGTATCATTATTTACAACTGATATTTCTCACATAGGACTATATATCCCCTAACTAGTCCATCTCTAAATGAAATGAAAAAAATTGATTTTCTGTTCATACCAATTTTTCATGAAATCACCAAGAATAGTACACATATGGATACATATAATTCAATTCAACACATATAACAGTCCATTTTTAAAACACATAATGTCCTCCCACAGACTATGAATGTTTTATGACTTCTTATTAAATGGGTATCATCCCATAACACAAGCTGCTACATCAAACCATGATATCTCTATTAGAAGATGATATCATATTGACCACACAATGGTGCTCCAATCCATTATAGATTTCATATTACTCCATGATGAAAACTCAACATGCATCACCTTCTAAGATATGACATCTTGTGATATTCATGTAAAACTTCTCAATGGATTACATTAATGATGACCTTGAACCAATTTTGGTTAGTGACATACAACCACAAGATATTTTAGGTTCACCTATAGACCAATAAACACTTTCAATTATCCACTAACCATCATCTTCCCACATATTCAACCAAATCCATGTGTATCCATTATTAGGAATGATCGACAACATGGATTCCCAAGAAGTAAAGATAAAACCACTATTTACTATAATATATTTTTCCCTATTTGAATAACATATCTTCCTGGAATCACACACCTATATAGCTATCCAAATAACAAGGTGCTAACATAACAAATCATGATCTCTCTCAATGACCCCCCTTAGGATAGGAATCTCTTTACTTCTATGGTTCATCACACACCACCAATATTGTGGGTATTTGCATAAGATGATGGGAATCCACCCACACTTCTACCCACCATATTCGAACTACAAAGGACCATTACACTATATCCATGAGTTTCATTCTAAAATAACAAGACAAGAAACACCCTATACCTCCCTTAATGAAAAAATCATATAATTGATCTAAGTCCAACATTTCACCATGTGTACTTAAACTCATGGTGCTCCATATTTCTAGTGATCAGTAAAATATGAAATACCTTCCTTTAATCCATTCAATAGTTACTAAAATTCTTCTAGAATTTTCAATATTTCTTCCACTAATAAGTAATTTACATTGACTATCCCTTCACAAAGAGTATCCTCAATCGGCTGAACATCACGCAGAATGAGACACTGTACCACTAGTAACCTGAGTTCAAATTTTTATGTTGATAGTTTCATATAAAATCACCTAATACAATTCCTTAACGACAATAACTCATGGTAAATCATCTATGCATGCTTCAAAAAACATGTTGTAATGGATTCACTCTTATATAAACCACATTGATGCCAAATGTGACTAATTCTGTAAAACAAAATTCTACTGGGTACTTCATGGATAACTCCATATAGGATATAATCGGATCCATAATTAATATAACCAATCTAATGGATACTTAGATATTGTTCTTTAATAAGGAAATTAACACTCGAAAATGATCTAAACAAGTTTTACTACACCATATGTTCAAAGAAGGGTTTCATAGTTTTCAAATTCACCATCAATATCATCATTGTTCCCCACGTACACCACACCATAGTCTCATATATCCTACTATCAGAAGATGACATCAATAGGTTCATAAAAAATATAATTCCAACCGAAAATCATGTGTTCAAACACAATATATGTTGTCAACAGTAAGTAGTGGAGTCATCCTTATCTAGTATAATCACATAGAAAAAGCATATATATCTGTAAAATATTTTTTCCAAAAATATTCATATGAAACATCCGAGTGATACAGCCAACATTTAAATCTTCATTAAATAAAAAACATCAGGATTCATGGGTGTAAAATATTTTTAAAATTTATAATCATTACAATGAAATCCAAGAACATAAATCCCATACATTGATAACATGGACATCCCTTTAGAAATTTATTCATAGATCATCAGATTGAGACTCAACACAAGATTTTATGAATTCAAAATTCACCTATCTATCAACACCCCAAAATTGTAAAAATAGTTCCATGAGAGATTTTAGTAGCATTATAACTTGAATTGAAAAATATGAGCTGGAATTCTATATGTTCTCTAGGGTTCCTCCCTCTATAAAAAAGGTTGTAAGCTAGTAGAAAGGGTCTAGGGTTCAATCATGGTGATTTCATACCATCAGTTAGAGTAAAAAATAATTATTAAAAAACTAAACATGTAAGATGTATACAAACAAAGTGTGGGGAAATAAAAAAAATATTGTCCTTTTTAATGAATGAAGAAACAATAGGATCAGTAGTCATACATGAATACAAGACACCGATGAACCACTAGTCCAATGAAATATAAAAAATTAAATGGCCATTTTAAAAAGGGGATCTATGCCCAAATCAATTTTATAATTCCTCCCACTCTAAGATTAGTAGGAATATATTTCACTGGATGATCAAACTAAAGCATCAACCCAGCCTATAACACAGATAAGTGAGCGATTCAATAGTACCTAATTTCCATAGTTTCCCAATTATTGTATGAGTACAGTAATGTAGGACAACACCAACACAATATAGTACCTAAAAACCAACTTTTTTGTACATTCATTTGATATATTCATAATAAAGTAAATGTGATATAAAAATTTGGGAATGATAAATATAATAACTAATGTAAAATAATGAAAAATCAAACACTTGATGAGAGATTGTGTGCTAACCAAACTATACTCGACCCCATTTGTACTAGATTTAACTACATGATGGATAGATAATAATAATATTTAAGAATATATAATATCAATCCATTGTTATTGTTCATAAGAAATCGATACAACATGTATCTTAGAATCCTCAAGGTATTGAGACATCACATCACTCGGTAACCAAATGACATTTTGAAAATATGTCCCTCAGCATCATACATGCTTTCAGTTCTATGCTGGGTCACAAGAAAATCATTCCAAACTACAATTATCATTAATATGGCTTCAAGGTCTTCATATCCCTTACCAGTGTCATACCTATCATCGTCACCATAACATGTTGTGCGCACACCCCCTTAATGTGGTAGTGATAACATGAAAATAAATATGTCCTCAATAAAAGAACAATACCACATAATAAAATACAACATATCACACAATGGGGTAGAGAATACATATATAGATTAAAAATATCATATCATCAGGATTTGTAGAATCTACTAATACACACATGTGATCAACAAGTAAAACATGGTCTATCAGTGTATTTAAGAACACTCATGGAATCTATCATCATACCTATAATATATATATATATGAGAGATTATATTTATACATATTTGGGTGTGAAATTTTAATGGAAAATAATATTGTATCAAGCATGAATATCAATATCCATGAACCCAAACATACAAGTGATCATCATCAAACTTGGGATCCTCCACTACACAGATACACCAATGATCAATACATAAAACATGGTCTTTAATCCTACTCACACATAGAAAAAAATGTGAGCATGTTTTATACATGTTATTTACTTATATAGGTCTCGTGTAGCACAACTACAATCCCAAAGAATCCATGATATTAAAGGAATTCACTATGGATCATGCCTCATCCATCACTGGCTAATATCAATCCTATTTATAGTTGTCCTCTATAACCCATATAACATCATCTAATTAGATTTGGTATGGTTCCCACAATTAATTAAGACTTAAGGATCATTAATTAATTACTCATTACATATTATTCAAAACAAATTATGAATTTATGGTTCATTCATGGATGTTGGTTTACCCCATATCGCATGTCAATAAACTATGCATAATAACATATGCTACAGTAAATGATACCACCAACCACAAAAGGAGACAACTCCCATCTATGTAATGCATTTCTACTTTGTTAAATTCATCCAAGTCCAATAATCCTCAATCAAATACCATAAGTTTATTATATTTACCATGCACTCTAATTAACTAATTATAATTAAATTATAATTAACTATTATTTATACAGAAGCTCACATTCATGGATTGAATGAAAACATGGTAAAGGGAATATCAGTTATCACAAAATATCTAAAACCATGACTGACCACCTAGGTAGGGTCCCTCCCAAACATCTGACATTATCCTAGTAACAATACTTTTCACGAGGAAAAGAAAAACCCCAATTTCATATATTTAAAATGGATACCTTACAAGAAATCAACAAAAGTGACATACCCTTTTTATAATTTCATATAATGGAGTTCAACCACTTATTCCACACTTTCAATCCTAAGGCATGAAATATCCCCAAATTCATTCCATAGAAAATTGACAGATTCAAATTAAATTGAACAAAAACTAAAAAGGATATCACTATGGGACATAACATAAATGGAATTCCCTATTGTGAAAATACATGATCATCATATGATATCATTCATCCATGTTGATCCAAATCCCCAATGTGCGTAGACAATTCCCTCAAGATCTAGTGAAAGTATCAATAATTATATAATCAATATTACTCCGATGATCAATTAGTTACCAAGTTGATCGAGGGGAAGTGGATTCAAAGATAATTTAGGAATTCAAGGATCGTAAAGTCCAAGTCGTACTAAGAGTATCAACCATGATGAAAAAAATAACTATCAACCAAAACATGAGGACGAGGGAGTATAAATTGATGAATAATGAAGAATATCACCTAGATTCACCCACAAATCTTTCCTATATCCACCCTATATCAAGGGGGACAAATGGAAGGAGGAAGAAAAAAGTAGATAGATGAATTTATTCATGATGTTTGAGCTAACAAGTTATAAATAGAATGACCCTCCCTGAGTAAAAGTGTCCAGAAATATATAAAATAAACATTTCCCTGTGTACCACATCGACTAGTCAGTTGGGGTTCATCAGCTGGTTGGTGAATCCATCTATGTTGTATAGGTTCTTCCTTACCCCAAACCACCTTTTTTGGGGTTAATAGCTATAAGGTGAGTCTTGATGGTTAGTAGGGCTTCATCCCTCTACACTGGATAGGTGACAGCTGTTGTTTGAGCGCCTACTATATAGAGACTCCCCCATTGAAATTCTATGCATCGATTTGACCTCTGGGACTTCATTTAAGTCCAAAATCACGTATTTAATATTAGTAAATATGTAGTATCTCAGTTTGACACCTGGTTCCCCAAATGAGCCATCCACTTGAAAGAAAATTCTATTTCCCTCAAAAATACATTTCTCATAATGATGCAAGTAGTTGCAATAAATATAATTCTCTTCTAAGCTGACATCATTAAAATTATATTTCTTATGATTTCATAGAACCAATAATTAAAATATTACTTTATGTTAAACAATATTTGTAACATTATTATAACAATATAAGAATTCCCAACCATTAATCCTTTCATTATTAAGCATTGATATAAAAGACAATTTTTATGTTGATGGTAGTTTTGTCTATAATAGATATCTTTATGATATGGACTCTGTGTTTAAAAATTATTCAATATTATATTTATTTCAATATTCTCTTAAAAATATGAAGAACCCTTTTTAATTTTACATCACCCATTGGTGGGACATGATCTTTAAATCTATTTTAATTATCCAAACTATATTGATTACTTAATCCACTAATATACAATATCATCCATTATGTAAATCATATCCCAATGAATCTATGATATTTGAGGGGAAATTTCATTTTAAAAATCCTTAATATGTATTATAACAACTCCATTAATTTTATATCCTTTCCATTAGGGTTTTAGAGATTCATATTGGCAAAATATTATGCTAAGAATCTGATGTTTTCCATTAGGTTCTCCTATATCCCACATTCATTAAATAGGATAATCCATGATAACCTGGTTTTTTCATCACCTACCCTTTTGGATAACTAGTGTCTTGATAGGTATTCAAGTTAGAAGGAATATAATAGTTTGAATTTATAATTTGTTTTTAACATCTCAAAATGTAATTTATTATACTAAATTATTGAATTCATGCTTCTAATGATCTTATTCCATTATTATATGACTTCAACTAAATTAATATATTTAAAAGATATTAATTTGTAAAACATTATAATAATTATGATTGTGATTACTTGTCTATATAGAAATTATAATTATATTAAATCACTTCAAATTGAAAATCATTAATAAGGAATATAAACCCATTTTATGTAATGAATTAGATTATGTTAAAGAAAAAATTCTCTAAATAGAAAGTTTAGTAAAACATGTATCCAAATACAACATTTCTAAAAATGTCCTAAGCACCACTATAGAGAAATATCTAATAGATATTCCTAATTTCTATAGATTAATACTCAAAGTACAAAATTATTATAATAACGTAACGACATTTTCATTTTATAAATCACAATTAACAATTATTATTGAGTTCATATCCCACAAAAATCATAATCATTTTAAAAAATGGATTAATCATTAATCATATATAACATGTTACTTTATATATGTAATATATGAAATTTATAAAAATGACATTAAACAATTTAATATAAATTATGTATTAACTCATAATGGAAATAATTTAGTTGTTTTCCCACATTAGATAGGTTGGTGAACTTTAAGTTTTGGTAAATATTTGGATTAAATATTAGATTTTTTAGATTCCTATGTATCTTTGATATTTTGTAGATGGTCTTAGATACCACACATTGGGTTTGTAAAACAAATCCAAGTGAGGTAGTAGATACTACAAGATCTGTGCATGGTCCTAGGTGACCATGAATAATTTCCATCAATAATTGGATTCTGGGGCTAAGGATCTTATATGGTTGAAGCATAGTTCTGCATGACCCTGTATCAAAAACAAGTTTCACAATTAATTAAAGGAATATTATCATTAATAAAATTTTATTAACTTCAAGGCCTATAACAGAATGGAATGGGGTTTCATTAATAGGGTTATCATGAGTATGGTTCTCTCTCATTGAGCTATGGATCTTATCATTAGATGTTTCAACTCATCATTGATGGTGGTCTCTTTTATAGAGATGATGCATGGGATTTTCAAGGAAAACCATGAGTGGAGCCAAGGGGAACCCATATCTTAGAACTTATTCATTATAATGAATGACACCCCATCAATCTTTTAAAAATAAGGATAGTTATAGAGGTCATAATTCCCTCCCGCATGAAACTAAACCATCCCTCTATATCACATGTAATGTTTAAATACGACCCTATCTTCTTCATTAATTCTATTAGGTGATCGGTATGTAGTTTCAAGAAGATACTATAATAATATATCTCCTAGAGATGCCATGTTATCAAAAAATAAAATAGCTTCCTCTATTTATCGAGCAGATGAAAGAATCAATATGCCACCTCCATGTGTAACAGGACGGACATGCAACATGGTACTTTTCTATTTGACTACCTATGGTCCCAAATCTCACCACATCGCCTCTATGTTTGTGAGTTTGATCACTTTTTGAACAATATTACATGTCATGTACAAAATTGGAAAAATATATACCTTTACTTTGGGGGATGTATTTCCTTAATCAATACTTTACTTTCAGCAATCCTTATTCAGGGTCTATCGGCCAAAAATGTCCCTAAGGGGGTCATTACTTCTATTGGTAATATTTTGGAAAACTTCATATGGGATGATTTTTATGAAGTGAAAAGTCATTGGGGGTCATGTGGTAGGATGGTGAGGCCCATACATGATTATGAGATCAATGTGTGGAGCTTAGTAGACATTATTCAATGCATTCAAGCTAGATTCACGTTTGAGATCGTGGAAGGAAGTACCCTCTGGGGTAAAACCATGGCCTATAATTTTGAAAGGAATGTGGAATATGTTAACAATGATACTTACACTTTTTGTTTTCTGATTTATCATATTATCCAAACAATCCAACAACACTCCCAATGGATCAAAGGAAATGGTGACATCCTCTTCGGGCATCACAACTGGGTGAGTTCAATGATCGACTTCCCGGGGTGTCCTGCGCCTTTGATCACCTTTAAAGAATCCAACTTGCGTCTTCATTGTATCAAATCTATTATGGATAAGAAAAAAAAGGATTTTTTTGATCTCATTATTCCAAATTTCAACCCAGATAAATGTGTGTTCACTACCTCTAACTATGTTTCCTTCACATCTAAGGAGTTCTGAAGGTTATCAATGCCTTAGGAGAAGCAGGACAGTTGGAACAACACTATATGGTGCAAGAATGTTCCAAAAAAGCTTAACTTTCTCACATGGAGGATAAGAAACCAAGTAGTTTTAATGGATAAAAATGTTAGAAAGATGGGTGTCAACCTTGTATATAGATTCCACTACTACATTATGCACTGATAGGAGGACTCTAATCACCTCTTCTTCGATGTAGAATAAGCCCAGTTTGTAGGGAAGTTCTTCAGCGACTTAACTATCCTCTCCTCTCGAGATCTTCATGGAGCCTATTTTTTAGAGAAATGATTTCATGGTTTGAGTTTTACTAGAATGGAAATAATTTAATGATCTATGATACTTAACGCGGGTCTCTGGTGTATATGGAAGTCTAGAAAAAATTCTAGGTATGAGGGGGGACACATCCTTAGGATGATTCATCATCACTTGGACAATATCCATCCTAATTGAAGTTGTCATCAGTTCTAACAACTGGATCGATGATCCCTCTTTGAGAGTTTTCTAGAGAAGTTTTTCCCTAGGGTATCCTTATAGTACAAGAAATTGGGGTTACTAGGTGTGGTGGCATCTGTTAGACTCTGGTTTAATGCTGAATTTTGATGGGATTTTCATTTCAGTTGTCCTATGAGGGAGAGGGGTGATTTATGACTATCGGGGGAGCATTCTTATTTCTTATACGCCTTATTATGGGCATGGGGGCTCTATCTAGGTAGAGGATAAAGAACTGTACATGGGGCTGAGTCTTCACAGTAATTAGAATATTCCTCTATCCCAGGTTGAAACCGTCTCTATGGCCATTCCTGATTCCTTGCATGAAAAAAGTGCAGTCCCTTGGTCAATTGTCTATATCATTAGGAAATTCATGTCCATACTTAGCAACAAAATCAATGTGGTCCACACGTAGTGTGATGGAAACTGGGTGGAAAATCGTCTTGCTTCCAGGGTAGTGGCAGATCAAGGCCCCAACATCACATGTTTCCCAAGCATCCAACTCTTCACTCTAGAGGGGATGAATATTATCAGAGGTGATCGACTAGGACTTCATTACTTTTGGCCCCCTGATATTATTGTTTGTCTTTTCTCCTTTTCGGTCCAGATAATTGTAATGTTTGTATTTTAAAACATATAATTATGGTGAAGATGATCTCAGGTTATCATGAGGGGTAAACTCATCATTTTCCAGTGAAAGACAATTTCACCCCTTTAGGATTGATCAAATATACACTGGATGAATGCATAGATTTCTATGATCAGACATGTTCATTAGTAAACCTCTTTATACCTTTTTCTATTTCTCTATATTTATATAGATCATTCTTGGTAAAATAAATAGTGGGATACATGATTAATGAAAAAATCATATAGAAAGCAATCATTATTTACCTGATAATATTTCTAATGATCAGGGGATTTTATTATTGTAAGTGATATCTGACATAGGGTGTTAGGATCATCACTCTAACATATTCTTTGTTAAGTGGTAATTATTCACACCTTATGGTATTTTGATTCCCTATTTTTTATTTTAGTGATTTTATTATATTTTTTGACACATGTTATTTATCAAATTAATAATTTTAGTTGGAATAGTAAAATATTAGTTCATTTTATAATTGTATGGGAAATTGGTTTTTTCCTTAGAAAATTTTGGATTTGGATTTTGAAATTGGTTTTATGGAAAAACATGTCTTTGATAAATAATAAATTGGTTGACATTCATGTTAGGTTTCAATGATTTTTTTTGTGTAAACTATTTTTTGGCGGAAAATATAAATCATATATTAGAAATTATGGTGTGCTCTATGATAAATATATGTTAGTTATAAATTGATGGTATAGTAAGTAATACAAAATGTATATAAGAGGTTCCATCACTTATGTGATAAAAAAATATGTTTATGGACTTGAAAAACCCAAAATGTTTATTACAGTCCACGATAAGTATACGATAATATAATAGATGAGAGTTTTTATTAAATTATTTTCTATTAATCATGTATCTATAAATAGTAATAAATTTTATTTTATTGATATTATTGGTGAGAAAGGATGACTTACCTTTTTATTGGAAAATAATAGACTATATTGTTTTATTATACTAATTTTTTATATAAAGCACTGATAAACTGATTTTTTTTCAAATGTTCTATCAATTATAAATGAAACTATATTATAACTTAAGGAACCTTGAGATGTTTGTGGGGTTATGATTTTGGATCCCATTTAATTATTAAATCATTAAATATAGCAAATTCTCCTCAATTGTTTCCCTTATTTTAAAGAATGTGATTCTATCTATATGATTCTCAAATTCACTCTAACCATATATAGAACACATATAAATAATGTTAAAACATGTAGGTTTAATAAATATTTACTTATTTCACTCATGTTGGCCAAGACCTAATAATCACAAACTTAATATTTTTCTAGTAAACCATGAATCTATTACAAACTTGTTATTTTTTTCAATACAAGTTTTTTCATAGTCACTATGTTCAATGGGTGATATTCTCCATAAAATTATTAGGATAGAATGCCTCCACCCAATGGTCACCCCCTCCACATTTTTAAAATTCTAAAGAAGAAATTATTTTATAGACTTCTTGGTCACATCTCATTTATTCAACATGATGGTTTCACCACGATCGATATTTATAAAATTTTTAATACATATAATAATTAAAAAATTTATTCTCTATTGTATAAACTATATTTATTTGAAGTTAATGGGATAGTTATATTTAACTCCATTTTTGAAAAGTTGATGAAATTTATTCGAAATATTTTTCACAATAGTGATATAATTTTATGATAATGCTACTTTTATAATGGTATTAAAATTTAATATTTTCTATGTTCTTATCCACAATCAGATAGATATTACCCCTTTAAAATATTTTCATGAGACCTATGTTGAATTAATTATGTGTAATTGATTCTTTATCTTAATCATTTCTCTTCAGAATCATTAATTTCAGAACATGAAAAAACATTCTTCCAATAGAATATTCTTTTTTTCATTCTTATGTAGACCAGAAATTAAATATATTCTTTATTCATTTCAAAAAAGACACCAAATATTCCATTAATCTATAGAAATTTTACTTCATACAATAATTCCTTGTATAAGGGTCTTCCTCTCTTTTTTATCAATACCATTCTTCTTATCCAAACAAAAAACAACTTGACCATTAGGGAAATCATACATTCAGAAAAATCAATATTATTTCTCCCTATATTGTCCATTAATATCCCCTCTCAAAACTATATATTCACTTTTTTTTATTTTCTAGGTTTCGTATTCTATAAAGAACATTCTATTTTTTGTTGTTCCAATATTCTCCACAAATTTTATATAATTAAATTCCAAATCGGAATCATGAAATTAACTATGTCGGTCTCTCCCTTTGTGAATAACATTCTATTGATCATAATAATGTTAATAAACACCATTGAAATCAATTTACTTGGATATTTGTTTTTATTATCCTAAAAATTGTTATAGGTGTCAAAAATCCTAAAAATTAGTTGTAATAACTAATTTCCCAAACTCCATGTAATTCCCTTTATTAAAAAACTACCATTTTTTGGATCAAGATTAAACTAATCATGATTTATTAGAAAAAATACTATGTAATAGTGTGTCTCTTGGAGAAAAACAATAAACACATATTATTACATTCCATATATATCATTCACCTTCAACTCTAGAAAAATTATTACTATAAACATGTTCCACTATGATGGTGGGTTCTCTAAAAACCCTTTTTAAATAACCCTACATAAAACCTCCAACGATTGATGTATCATTTGTGAAAACAATTTAGTCTCAAATGAGATCTAATAACTCTATGGTGAGGCCCAAAATAATATTTTTTTGTGGATATTTCACTATAGAAAATTTTAAAAATGCATTTCTTATCATAAAATACCTTATTGGAAAACATGAAATCCATCAAATGTTCATTTATATTAATGAAACATGAACTAAAATCACTAATAATATTAGTAAAATATTTTTCATGTCAATTTTCATTATCTAGACCTTTCATAATTATCTTTATTTCATCCTCTCTAAAACACATTCCATATTTTTGGGCCCAATGATGCTTTTCAAGACAAAATGAATCAAGATATAAATAACATATAAATCACTCATATAATATAATTACATTACTATTTATAATCCACTACATTATTACCAATATAACTATCAGATTACATGTTCTTCCTTTAGTAATAATCTTCTATTCATATCTAGATAATTTATTTTTATGTTAAAACTCTATCTAAAGATAGAATATTTTAAAATTAGGACATTAAACATCAATGAAAAAAACATTGAGAAAATTTTCACATTACACCTCAATATTAATATTCTAAAGAAATTTCTTTTATGGATATGGATATCATGGGGTATCTCAAAATCCCGTCATAAGTTATTCCATGTGTAAAATTTGTCATTATCTTTAATGAACATCGTGAATCTTCAGTCCCAAATTAGATAATTTTAATCC
The DNA here is from genome assembly GCA_963277665.1 of Viscum album. Lineage (NCBI taxonomy): Eukaryota > Viridiplantae > Streptophyta > Magnoliopsida > Santalales > Viscaceae > Viscum > Viscum album. Next base: position 64,012,995 of record OY728127.1, on the reverse strand, counting down.
TTATTATATCATCATCTCCAAATAAAACTCCATTATATGTTTTTCATCACCATGTAACCATGTTTTCAATAGAAATAACAATTATTGGTTTCCAAAAAAGTTCGATCACTATCTATTTGGAAAAAAACCCATCTTAACTATCCATTTTTATCAACATTAAGTTATTTTCAAAAAAATAAAACTCATATATTATTGGTTAAGATAATAATTGTCACAAATCGTGTTGAGTTTCCATGAAATGTGACAACTGAACAGATATGTGGTATTGTCCAACGGCCATTCCCAATCCTCACAAGCTGATAAAAAGTTCCTAAGTATCAACAATATAACATGGTAAGAATTTCACCTAATTAAAAAAATGTAAACAACTAACAATTATAAATATAATAAAACTAAATAATCCAAACCAAACAATGTATAAAATTTTTAGAGATTCAACTTCAAAACCATAAAAAACCCAAAAGGTATAAAACCTAAAAGTAATCAAGTCACCATCCCCAAAAACCACTATATGACTGCAGTAACATCCTCCTGAAGCCACCACCATAATACCATTAAGGGAATACCGCTATCATCTTAAACCACCATCTCCAAACAATAATCTTTTACCTGAATAAAACATAACCTAGACTGAATACACCCATAGGTGTAAATTGGGTTTGACCCAAAGCCAAGTTTGATTCCACCCAACAAAAAGAATCAATGCTATAAATATTATAATATAAACAAACATGCCGGTTTAAAAAAACTAGGAACATTTTTTATTGATTTTTTTAATAGGAAACATGCTTGGTTATCAAACAAACAACAATGTGTATAGTATTCCGGTGGTAAGTACAATATCACCGTAGAGCTATAATTCACGAGAAACCTCTCTAGGCACTAGCTAGAAATGGGACACTATGTACATAGTATCTTAGTGAAATTTTTTATATTAAACATGACTAATAGTGTTCTCATGCATGAGCCATGAGGATGGGAATCCTCATTGTCCAAGTGGTCTCTAATCATCGATATCATTTATTTAGTGTTGTATTGTAAATCCATATAGATGAATCTGGGAAGAACCACTTTTGAGTCAACTAGTATACTATTCCTAGTCCACCCACCTTGATACCCATGTTTTCATTTTTGTGCTCAATTTTCATGCCACATATCACATACAACATCACTTTGACATGTACACTAGATAACAATGTAAACACACATTATAACCCACTATTTCCTCATCCAAAATCCACTTTGAAACCAAACACACACCAACATCATTTAAAAACAAGAGTCACACCAATCACGCAATTTATAAAATACCTTGAAGGCATCAAATGAGGAAGTATCTGTGAAACACACATAGAACATAACGCATTTCCTTTGAAAATCCATTTTTCAATAAAAAGAACCTTGTATCATTTGAAAAACCCATTTCACACCATACACATAATGCATAGAACATATTTAAATACACAGTAATGCATTTCAAAATCATAAAATAATGATTAATCATGGAACCACCAACCTTGAGTGAAGAAACTTCTGGAAAATGGTTTCAAATTTAAATTGCACCTCAATAGCACCATTTAAAGGTAGGATCAAACCTTTAAAATTATTTTTAAACCCACAAAATTATGATACAACCCTAAAAACAACACCCTGACTACTAGATAAGTGAAATCCCAGAGAAATAGGAAGAAAACCCTAGAAGAGAGGGAGAAACTAAGAGAGGAGGATACCTATATGAGGAATATTGAGGTAATCACACCAAAACCACCACAAAATGAGGATGTAAGTAGGCCAAGGGAAGGAGGTGTGCGCCTAGGGCTGAAAATACCTAATGGAGAAAAAATTGGGTGATTTGGGGTTAAATTCAAGGAGGGGTAAAAATGTAAAAAGACCTAATTCTAATGACTTGGAAAGGCATCATGATTTTCCCACATACTTTTGCAAATAGTATGGAAATCGTGCACCCCTTACTGTCCAAGAAGAAAATTTTCATGACTTCACAAGTGATGCACCAACCATGCATTTTGACTCTATAAAAAATGACAACTTGGAACAAAATTTATGGGGAAAGGCGCATGGTTTACCCTAACTGTGCACAAACCATGTACCACCTTCTTCTGAGGCCCAAATTTCACATTTGACTCCTAATAATCAAGGTAAACTCAAACAGAAAAAGATAGAATTAAAATAAATAAATAAAATAACTCAAACAATTATCATGGGTGTGATAATTATCCCCAACATGAAAATGATATACCCCAAGAAATTCAGTACAATTCTTGATCATATAATAAAAATTGATACTCTTGCTCATCCTAAAACTTTTTCTCCCAAGTATCATGCATATCTCAACCATGTTTCCAATAAATGTAGACCAATTGAATAGAATTACCTCAAATCACCATTCCTAGTGGATCCACAATCCTTATTTGCTTCTCAAACATATTAAAATTGGGATCTATATCTAACTCTTCCAAATTTCACCCATGAGATACACATGGATTGTATTTATTCATCTAGGTGACAGAGAATGCATCCTGAATTGACATCAAATTCAATGGAAAATCTAACATATACATAACCTTTCCGACCCATTCAGTGATCTCTAAAGGTCTCACATACCTCATCGTTAGATTCGCTTTCTTATCCTATGGGATATGGTCCAAATGAGGTGCAACTTTCATGAACACCTGATCTCTCACATAAAACATGAGATCTTAGCACCTCTAATCAGCCTAGTATTTTTGAAAACTATGAGATGTCAAAAAATAATTTCCTAATCATCCGAACCTTCTAAGAAGTCACTTGCACCAAGCTCATCCCCAACAATGAGGTTTTACCCACCTCATCCTTACACAAGGGAGACAAAAATGACAGACTATAAATCACCTTAAAAGAATCCATTAGGATAAAGGATTTTTAACAGTTATTTTACAAAAACTAAACCAATCTCACATGGATATCCCAAGATCTTATGAATTCCAAGACACATGCTCAGAGCATTTCTTCTAAAATTTGGTTTTCCAGTTCTATCTGACCATCCATTTAGGGGTGGTATTCGTTGATTAACTTGATCTCCACCCCCATTTCCATCTAAAGTCCTTCCAAAAACCACGAGGTGAAATAGGGTTCCATGTTAGAGTCAATATTCAATGGCACACCAGGAATACTCACTACCTCTTGGACATATAATTGACCCAACTCATCAACCTTTTCTAAATCTCCAATCAAAATGAAATGAGATATTTTGGTTATATAGTTGATCACTACCCATATGGAATGACTCCCCTAAGGAGTAAAAACCAATCCATCATTGAATTCAATATAGATATCATCCCACATCTAGATAGGAATGGGTAGAGGCTAAAGCATACTAGAGGGCCTTCGATTATCTTATTTGACCTACAGACACATATAACGCCTTGATGTGAATTTAGCTATATCTCACCTCATTCCTGGAATCGAGAACTACTAATGAACATAATAATAAATATTGGAGCATTCAAGATGAACAACCCACTATGTCTAGTGGCTATCCTACATTACCATTTTCATCATTGATAATGGGATTACAAGAGGGACCATGAAGCACGATATTTCTTCAGGAGACAATGACCAATCACAAGTCATCTCCACACTATTATGTAAGCTCCTAGATTGCTTGCACAACTCATCACTAAGAAGGTCCTACCGAATACACTTGAGAAGGGAAGGATCCAAAAGAAATTTGGAGAAAAATGAACCTCTACTGTGATCCTTAGTATCTAAGTGAATCAGAGTAATAAAGTTCCATCAATGTCAACTCATCAATGGACTCCCTCAATACTTGAAAAGACACTTTTCTACTGAAATCATCTCACACAGCATAACAATAACCTAGGTTATAATGTATATCAAAGTCTACCCCCTGTAAGTACTCAACCCAGTGATGCTTCCTTAAATTCAGATCTTTCAAGGATAAAATAAAGGGTAAACTCTTATGATCAAAATAAACTAAAATATCATCCCCAAAGTGGTAGTGGAACATTTTTTTCAAAGTGTACATCTTTGTTTCTAACTCCAAGTCATGGATCAGATAGTTCTTTTCATGTGGTTAGACTTAGTGAGATCCATATTCCACCACTTGGGCATCCTGTATAAGCAAACATCTGAGACCCATATCGGAAGCATCAAAATAAAACACATAGACATTTCTAGATTCTAGAAAGTTCAACATTGAAGGGGTATTCAACATCTTCTTTAGCTCATCAGAGGACTCATACCACTCTTAATTCCATTAAAACATCACCGATTTTCATGTGAGTGCTTTCATGGGTGAAACAAGCTCAGAAAAATCTTGATAAGATTACCTGTAATATCAAGCCATGACTAGAAATGTGGTCATCTCAAACACATTATTCAGTTTCTCCTGATCATATTTAGAATAAAATTGGATGTTTTCCATGAATAATAAGACAAAATAATCGAGATACTGGTGGAAAACTATATTTATAAGCACCCTGAGTTTTCTTGTAGCATTCTTCAAACATAAAGGCATGACAAAGTACTCCAAATTGTTGTACTTGGTTCGAGAAGCTATTTCGAGACATCTGAATCTCTAAATCTGACATGGTTGTAACCCAAACAAAATTATATCTTATAGAACCTCCTTTCCACTTAAGATGATTAAACAATTCATCAATTCACATAAATGGGTAATTATTCTTTATAGTTACCTTATTCATCTTTTTTTATTAAGTCCACGACTGGAGGGATCCATTGGCCTTTTTCACAATCAAAACTGGTGTGGACCAATGATAGAATCTCGGGTGAATGAATCATTGGAATTCCAAATCTTCATGTTGTACCTTTAATACACTATACTCGGTGGGGTCCATGAGATAAGTGGGAATGTATATCAGTTGTGCTCTATGTGCTAAGTCTATAGAGAACTTCAGATCCCACTCTAGAAGAAAGTATGAAAAATGATCATGAAATACCTCTATGAACTCATCCACCAGATGGGGTGATCCACCCTCAGAATACCCACCATAGTCCACAAATGTGTGAGATGATAACTGAAAAATGAGACTTCATAAATCTAGAAGTGGTTTTCTAGCATGACCTAACCGAGGATCCCCTCCACCATGAAAGTCATGTGTACTTCAATCAGGTTCCATGAAACTCACCTGCCACCTATAGTAATCGATATGTGCCGGAAAGTTTATCATCCAATCCATGATGAGGACTAAATCGAAGAGTTCCATATAAAAAATATTGATATCCCACCCTATCTCAACCTCTAACATGGTGAGCATATAAGATGGACATCTAAGACCATGTACTTTATTCTTACCATGCAACGTCAGGAACTCCATCACATTTTTCAAGAGATCTGTAGGAAAAGACAATGAATCCATGATACATGCATAGATAAATGAAATATTAGCATCAATATCAAATATATCATTATCTATAAATGATTCAAAAAAATAGATCCTTGATATGTTGAAGGCCCAATATCTAGTTTTGATGGTGCTTGATCCACCTTATGATGATTTCTAATCTCATCAAGAGATTATGAACAACCACTAGCCAATGGTTCTTTGTTGAATTAGATCTACCATGAAGGTGATTCTGTCCTACTACTTAATCCATCAAAACAAGACCACATTGTCATAGATGGATTTGACTTTTCTAACATCCCCCCAGAAGACATAGTCCCTGCACCACTCTAATATAGGCACAACACATTACAGAAATGATATAGGTGTCCCATTTCTCCACCATAATGACATGGTTTGGGGGGATATTTAAACACAAGTAAATGTTTTCTAACTTCATTCACTAATGGCGTACAATAGAAACTGTATGAGAAACCACAAATAAATACTTCTTGGAAGGATGGCCTATACTATGACCTCCCTTCTCACCCTACAAATTCTGCTTCTTATTTTTCTCAGATGAACTGCCACTACCCATCACTAACATAGCCCTAGAGAAACCAAACCTTCCCTTGTAGTCAATATCCACCATAAAATAATGGTCAACCACATCATCATAGTTCTTCAGCTTAAATAGAAACACCTAAGAATAGGTCTCTGGCTACAAACCCCTCTAAAACCTCTTAGCCATCATCAGCATATTTGAAACAATTTTGGGTGTGTACTGAAATAGCATAGAAAAGTGGTTGGAATACCCCATCATTGAATGGTCCCCATGAACATGATCCAGAAACCATTTGGATCTATCACAGGCCAACACTTCAATAGAGCACTGTTCATTAAAAATAACCGTAAAGTCCTTCTAGTTCATCTTCTCATTCTTTCCTATTTTCACTACTGAGTCCCACCACCTTTGATTGGGACCTTCTTGAAAGAATGAAGTGGATTTCATTCTAAATTCCTTAGGGTTGTCCAGAAACTCAAACATACGCTCTTTTTCCCCATGCATTTATTTTGTTTCGTAAGGTTTAGTTATACCTTGTAAAGTAGGAGGATTTTTATTAAAAAACTCTTGAGATTTGTCCTTCCTAAAACCTATTTCATCAAATATAATAGGAGAAGGACCAAGTATTGCTTCCTCTCCCAAATCATGGATATCTTGGAACAAATCTTCATCTAATATTTAAACAAATGGTGAGGGATAACTCTCTCCAGCCTCTTCCCATGGTTGCATAGTAAGTCTATTGGGAGGCATCCTTCTACAAGAAGCAATAATCACAAAGAAAACCATCAATACAACCAATCTTAAAGTATTCAATAATGGACACAAATACCAAAAACCCATAAATCCGAAAAAATAAAACCCATCATATTAACATAACAACCAACCCACTTCACCCCCTCCCAGTATCCACATATAGTCTACAACATGCATGTCTCACCTAGAGGAGAATTCAAACAAGAATTTCAACATCCAATACCAACTGGAGTTCTTCCATGAGCTATGATTTCTAGGAACCCTACTCATAGCCATAACATTATATCCTAGAATTATTAGACCTTTTATATCCAGACTCATCCCAAAGATCATGACCCAAAAGAGCATATCTGTCTCTGGTGCCTTTTTTTCATGAACTGTGTTGGGGTTCCATGAGAAATTACCTAATTCGTGGCATGTCCCTAAGGGAATTTCCAATCCCCATGGGTGGGATAGAACTTATCGAGTATCAAAAATATAACATGGTATTGACTTCACCCAATTAAATAAATGTAAACACCTATGAATTATAAATTAACCAAAAATAAATAATCAAAACAAAACAAGGTGTAACAAGTTTTCATATTCATTTTTAAAACGTTAAATAAAACCCATAAAGCCCAAAACCCAAAAGGAAGCAAGTCACCGTAAAAAAATCCCCATATGATAAGAAGAACATCATCCTCAATCCACCAGAACAACACCTTCAAGGGATGTGAACTAGCCTCATGAAACACCATCTCCAAACACCTTGCGTTTACCTCTATCAAACCTAACCAAGTCTAATTACAATAAAATTTATATGTAGGGTGTGATCCAAAGACCAGTAGGATGCCACCCGAAAAAAGGAATCCATTCTACAAACATTATAAGAAAAATAAACATAGCAGTTTTATAAAAGAAAAATTTGTAACCTTTTAAAAAAAACATTTTAAAAGAAAACATGATTCCTTTTAAAAAATCCAACAATGTATTTCATATGGAGATGGTAAGTATGATATCACCATATATCAATAATTCACAAGAAAAACCCTCTAGGATCTATCTACAAATGGGACACTAGGTACATCGTATCCTGATGAAATATGGTATAGGAACCATGACTAATAGTGTTATCATGCACGAACCTCTAGGAGGGGAAACCCCATGGCCCCAATGGTCTCCAATCATCAATATCATTTAGATTGTATGGTATCATCAATCCTTCTAGATGAATCTGGGTTGAACTGATTTTGATTCAATTTGTGTACTAGTCCTAGTCTTCCCACCTAGATTCCTATGCTTCCCTTATTGTGCTCAATTTCCATTCCACATATCGTATAAAATAACTCTTTCACATGTATACAAGAAAAAAACATAAACAAACATTATAACCTTCCATTTACACATCCTAAATCTACTTTGAAACCAAAAACACACCAAAAATATTTTAGAACATGGTTCACACCATTCACAAGTTTTATCAAACACATTTAAGGCATCAAACCAAGAAGGATATGTGTAAAACACATAAAACATAACTTATTTCCTTTGAAACCCCATATTTCAACACTAAGGCACCTTAATTCATTTCAAGAAACCATTTTCACCACACACAAAAATGCATAGAACATATTTAAACACTCATGAAAGAATATTAAAATCATCAAATAATGTTTAAACATGAAACCACTTACCTTGAGTGACCAAACATCTGGAAAACGATGTAAAAAATAAACATCACTTTAAAAATACCATTTAACGGAATGATCAAACTTTAAAAATCAATATTAAAACCAAAAAATTAAGATCTAGCCCTAAAACTGACTCCCTACCCACTGGAGAAGTGAAATCCCAAAGAAAGTGGAAGAAACCTAAGAAGAGAGGGATAAACTAAGAGAGGGGGATACTTAATTAATAAATCATTAAGGAATTGCACCAAAAAACATATAAATGAGGATTCAAGGAGGAAAATGTAGGGATTGTGGAAACAATGGCTAAAAATACCAAATCGGGAAAAAATTTGGTGATTTTGGGTCAATTTTGTTGTGGGGTAAAAATAGTAAAAAGCCAAATTTTAATTACATGGACTGTCTTCAAGGTTTTCTCACATAGTTTTCCAAGTCGTGTGGAAACTGTGTTCCCCTTACTATCCAAGAAGGACATGTCTCACAATTATTCATATGGTTTGGAAAACTGTATGCTAATCATGTGTTTCGTCTCTATCAAAAAAAGACATCGTGGTGCATGGTTTCCTAGGTAAGGTGCACAGTTTACCCTAACTATACGCCACCTACTTCCAAAGCCCGGATTTAACATTTTTATTCAAAAACACATGGAAAAACAAAAAAAATAGATAAAAAAATAGGAAAATACCTCAAATATAAATCATGGGTTTGATAATAAACATGTGTTATTTTGTTGCAATACATCCATAAAATCAATGCACCATCAAGAGGTTGTGAAGGTCTCTCCCACATTATCAATAAATATTATACCCATAAAAAATATTCAATTTATGTGCTCGATTACTAACCATTATTTAATAAAATTAATAGGCTTTAGCTTTATCAAATACTTCATTCCTCTATTCTATTTTTTTCCCAAAAGAAGTTAAGGGGTATCTTTATCATCTTCACTCCCCCTTTTTAGATATTCCATTTTCACAAGATTTGGACAAGATAATATCATCTCAACATTATTCAATGGAGATCCATTTTTTATAGATAATGTACATCTAGTTTCATTCTAATTTAATGAACATTGAACTCATTTTACCAATTGATTGTAAAATACAGATTTACATCTTTTGAAATATATTCTTCTGTAAACCATTACATAATATAAATTATCCATCTTATTTTTAGTTTAGTAAATTATGATAATACAATCAATTCCTTATTATCATTAAAACCTTTGATAATATTTTAAAAATCATTCAATGTAACATTAAATTAAACTCACTTTTATTTTTATCTAGAATCTTCTAATATAATTTTAATGGGTGAATTTACCACTTGGAAATGTGTAAAAAAAATATAAAATCCTAGTGAGTTCAAAATTATAGTATGATAAAACAGTATTTTAAAATTACAATAATGTTACACAAATAACCAACTTACTTCTATAAACAGATAAACCATTAATAATTTGGTGTCTCTAAAATAGGATTTTAGTTTCCCCATTCATTTTTTCACAATATCGTCACCAATTAAATAGTGAATCATTGTGTGTGAGTTATATGACAAGTTAAACTAAAAGGTTACACATTTTCATGATAATCATGATATAACACTTGAGATATTTGATATTCCATTTTTAATAGGGATTCTCTATTTTTTAGATGAGGATAACCTACATTTTACTAGCCTTTCCAAATCCCCTTATATTCAACAACTCTTAACACTATATATTGTAAAAAATTAGAGCACGAAGATACCACTTGAATGACCTGATACAATATACTTATTATATTGTTTTCTATTTCCATAACATATATGACACCATATGTCACAAACTATCCAAGATACCCTAGTACACTAATTACTAGGTTGGTCTTGACATAGACCAAAGGTTATTCCCAGTCCCTAGGGTTTGGATACTAGCACCTAGAAACATTTAATATTGATGTGGTAATTAATTTTCCAAAAACACAATGGAAGCTATAATAACAAGCCTGTATGCATATAGGAAAACCCAATATGGAAAATTTTACTAGAAGTCAAACAGGAACAAACCCCCCAAACTAAAACAACTAGTTCTATAGAATAGGATACCAACCCATGCACCAACATACCCAAAAACACAATCTCAAGGATCAGTAATATAAACAACCACCATTTTGTGCTTTACCCTTAGACAAACCAAGAAAATGATAATCTAAAAATGCCCAATGGAACGAGTAGTGTTTGTGATAAAATCCCAGTAGGGTCTCACCAAGGATTCCATAATATGATGAAACAATTAATTAACCAAATAAATCTTTAAATTTTATATTAATATACATGTAATTTCCAAAAAAAATTAAAATAAATCCGGATTTAGATTTAAAAGTATTTAAATATTTCAAATAATTGGTTAATAAACATGTAATATAAATTTACAAGGCATGTATAAAATAGTTTAAAAACAATGGAATATATTTCAAATATTAACAATAAGAAACCTTATCATCTTCTAAGTGGTAAGATAGTCCCAGGTTATGGGATCCTCATACACTTACATAATGAAATCAAAAATGTGAACGCATGTCCCTTTGACAGTTGTCAAAGTGGACTAACCAATATCATATTGTGGCTAAGATCATCCAATATGTTTATTTAGAGTTATAAAGTGTCAATTTGTTTGTAGGGAATTCCCATATTAGTTTATTTTCCCCTAATAACTCCCAAACTACTTACTATTTCATGTTCTCAAACAACAATCAATAATATGAATTTATTTTAAAACTATGAAAAATAAAATTTATCCCATTTTCCATTTCAAAATGAAAATTTCCATTTAAAAAAATACAAGGCGTTTTAATCAAATCATCCCTTCTACATGTTTTAAACCACTAGGTTTATATTGAAACAATTTTAAATACATTTTATCAAATAAGAATTTGAAATTGATTTCGCAATTTTGATTCCTAAGTCTATTTCCACAATTTGTACCCCATAATTAAAATTCCTTAAATTTTCATCAAATACACATCACACCCCAATTCAATGGAATTGGGTGTTTTCCGAATTTTATTACAAATCCAATTAAAATCCCCAATTCAATGTAATTGGATTACTAATAAACCAATTTATTGAAATTATATTTAAATCAAACAATTTAATTTAAATCAATAAATATAGGGATAATCAAATTGGCCATCATGAACTGAACCACCTACCTTGGGATCATGGGATCATGAATCACAAATCCCTTAGTGGAAACTCTAGAAAAGAACTTTGGCAATGATGATCTGAAAATAGAACCAATATTCATGATATGAAACGATAGGGATTGGATCCTCCAAAAACATCGAGATCATGAAAACCATATGGATATGAGAGTAGAGAGTGGGGGAAAGTGAACGAGAAGTGGAAGCTTACCAAGAGGAATATTGAACATCCTTAATATAGATTATATTCACTTCCATATGGGTTTATAGGTGCCAAAATCACTTATTAGGTTCCTCTACAGGATAAGAAATCATATTAGGGTCATAATAGACCATCAGGCACATAAAATGAGGGTTTTTGGATTTTAAAAATAATTTTTTGATAAATTTAATTACATATTCATGGTAATGTAGGAAGGTTTGAATGGTTAGACAACTCATGAGCCCTTACTATGAAACCCCTACTATATGACTTCATGATTTTTCTTTGGTGTAAACACAATTTTTCAAATCGTGCACCAACTATAAAAACCATCAATGTCTTGGTTAGGAAGATTTTCACAAGCATAGGGCACTTTTTGGGAAAACCTGGCACCATCCATGAACATCCCAAAATTCCATCAAACTTTTCAAAATGTCGCAGGAAACACACCCAAAATGAAACCCATCTCTTGCATAAAATATATATTTAGAAATACCTAAAAAAGTAATAATATGTTACACCCTCCCCACTGTAGAAACCTTGTGTCCCCAAAGTGCCTATTAAGAATCATTAGTGTCAAAAAGATGAGGCCACTACTCCCTCATTAGTGCCTCCCTCTCCCAGGTCTCATGGGTATCAGAACCTTGCTTCTAACTTACTCGATCAAAAGTTATATTCCCCCCATGAAGTAGCATTGTTTCATAATCAACTATCTAGACTCGAACATTGTCACAGATAAATGAGGTTCAACATCAAGATCACTCCATATCAGAACATGATATATATTAAATAGATACTTTCATAGCTGAGATACATGAAACAAGTGATGTATCGATGTCAGCTATGGTGTAAGTGATAAATGTCACTCAAATTTCCTCACCTGATCAATAGCCCCAAAATGTCCCACCAAATGGGGAGTATGTTTACCTTGCCTCCCATGTCATAGATGATCCAAACAAATTGAAACATTCAAGAACACCTATTCAGAAAACTAAGATTCCAGTGGTATGTGATGATGATCAACATAATATTTATACCAAATTTGTGCCATCAACATTCTATGGTAAATCTACTAAATCTTTTCTATTGTCACTTGAAGAAAGGTCGGTCCATCCATGTAACTTTCACCAATCTATGACCATCATAATGGATATTTATAAGATTTTTCATACAAGGCCTCAAAAGAATACATTCTGACCATATACTAGTAAATATTGTTTTAAGAAAACCCAACCATACCTAAATGGTCATATCAATCCCCACTAAAGTTAATATTGAAGGCGTGGGGAATATCCTAAAGATTTTTTATATCTCGTTCTTTTTTTCCATATGACTATGGATAGTATGTCATATTCAAATGAACATGAGGCCTCATTGCGTCTTAAAATCCACACCAAAAGTTATAAGATAACCTATGATCCCTATTAGAGTCTTTAAAAGTTGTAAATTCATGAAAATGAACAATATCATTCACATAGAGATTTCCTAACTCTTTAATTTTGGTTGTACCATGAATCATTATAAAGTGATCTGATTTGGTCAACCTGTGGATCATAGCCCATATGATGTTCTTATTTTTTTTGGTATGTGGAAATACCACCACAATGTATATGGAGATCTCATCCCACTTCAAAGTCTCCACATGATGTGGCTGAAGAAAACCTAAAGTTCTCTACTTCTAGACCTTAACCTGTTGACAAGTATAAGAATTAGATAAAAAATCTGTAATTTCCCTTCCCATACTTGGCCACCAGAATCTACGAGCATATAGTAGTACATATTCCTGGTGAATAGTTTCATATCCCTCTAGGAATTTTGAAAATCCCCCATGATAGATTTTTTGAACGATAACAAGAACACAAAATTATTATATTAACAAATAATTCTCTCTACGAAGAATGACTAGTCAACAATGGTCCCCTCACCATAAAGAGAGTCTCTAACACTATGGAACTCATCATAAAGATATTGTTTCTGATGAATCATCTCCATAATATGAGATGTTATGTGAACATAGGCCAAAGAATCCTCAACCCCAGATTCCCATACTCTAATAGGAAACTATGAAAAAGGATCCATCAAGTTCTGCTCTTCCAATGATTTTATCATGGTCTGTGATTGATGTTTTCTACTAAAGGAATCTAAAATGGAATTCCCATTCCCTAAGGTATTAGTGATGTCAATGTGAAAAGATTGAAAGTACTCTACCAAAAGGATTTGGAGGACATTAAAATATTTTTCTGAGAATATATAACTCACGATATTGTGGTCGTAATATATAGTAGACCTTTCTATGAAAAGTTAATTCCTCAAAATCTTAACCACATGAATCATAGATATATATTATATGTGATGGGGTGGATAATTCTTCTCTTGTGACCTAAGTTGATGAGATACATAAGCAAAGACATTATCACCTGACATAATAACATATCCCAAACCTAAACCTAATGTATCATAGAAGACAACATAGCACTGGCCTACCTCTAGAAGATTCATCACTAGTGCAGTTATCAAAACTTTTTTCTGGTAAACTAAGGTATTATGACATTTCTCATGCCTAGTAAACATTATTACCTTATAGGTTAGAGTAACCATCAGAGAAAAAAACATGTATATGTATATAATAATCTAGTGATAATACTTATAAATCCAAATAATCATTGAATCTGAAAAACATTTTATGGTTTTTACCACGACACAATAGATTTTAACTTTATAGGATCCACCAAAATACCACATTCTGATACAATGTGTCCCATGAACATCACTTCCTAAATCCAGAAATCACATTTAGAAACATCGGAATAAATTTCTTGATTTCTCAAAAATTCCATAACTTCACATAGACAAAACACATGATCCTCCCCTTACATAGAGTAAACAAGGATCTCAACCAAAAATACGACCACAAAAGTATCAAGATACTCATGGGAGATCGTTTTCATTAAATCCATAAAAACTACAGGTGTTTTGGTTATATGAAATGGAATGAAAATGTAAATATAATGGTTTTACCTACTCTGAATGTCAGTTTTATGAATTTAGGATTCTTTTATGCTCAACTAATGTTAACCAAACCGAAGATTAATTTTCAAGAACCACTTTTCACCCATCAAAGGTCAAACACATCATAATTTTGTGGAAACAAATACTTATTCTTTACCATACCTCGATTTGATTCTTTATAATAAAAACATAGATGAATTGAACCACTAGTATTCTTAGAAAAGAGAATTCACACCACCCAAGGTGACATACTCGAGAATATAAATTGATTCTCTAGAATATCATTCAATAGTTTCTTTAGATATTTCAGTTGAACTGGTTCCATTCACTAAGAAGTAATAGAATCTTGTTGAGTATTATTTACTAAATCATTAGAGAATAATACCACTCTTACAGGTGAAAAAAACATAATTCAAAATATAAAATGTCATGAAACTCGATGAAAACCAAAGGTAGATCCCCACTTGATGATTCTTACTCCATGTAAAAAAATTGATATATTAATTTCCACAAATCTAGATAATATGGTCTATATTTTCTCTACCTTGGGTCCCATTCTCCCTAAAATATATGACAAACCCCATCGGGTGATGTAAAGAGACCCGTTTAAGATAATAATAAATATGGGATTTATCGGTGCTGATTCAATCCATCCCAAATTTGAGATAAATCGGTTTCATGTCGATACCAGAAAATCCCTTGAAATCACAACATCTGATAGTGAGAAAAAAAAGAGAACTATGGAGACCCTTCTATCTCTTAATTCCAAGGGGTGTAGTAATATCCATCACCTAAGATAAAACCACCATATAAAGATTTATCATATTTATAATACAGGTTGAAATAAACAAATAAGATACACTAGTATCAAATAAAAAATCACTAAGGAGGAATCTATAGTGATGGTACCCCTCCCAATCGATGGACATGTATCCGCTTCTTCTGAAGACTCTTCCAATGCCTGAAGAATCATCGTTCCAAATGCCTATGGATGGAAGCAATTTAAACTTTATGCATTTGAAGGAAATACAGTTTTAGTAGGTGTTGATGACCCCCCATGGAACTATATAGAGTGGAATTGATATGGGAGAACATTTACATCTAACCTGGGCATCTGCATGAACCACATAACTTGGGTTTCTCATTGAAATCCCTATATGAGTGAATTGGATTTCCATATTGGTAGAAAATAAAAGGGCCACTGCCCGGAACTATAGAAGGGATAGAAAAACCCAACTATTGGTAACTACCACAAGAATAAAAATTCTTCCTCTTCCCTATAGAAGAATTCATACAACCCTTGTGATAAAAAGAAACTCCTATCAACCCCAACTTTCCATCCATACCCATTTCAATCATCAACGGTCTATCCAACACATCACTATAGGAGGTTAGTTTCAGTAATAAATTTTGAGATGGAATATATTATCGAAGTTCCATCTTTAACTATCGATTATTTATCTTCTCATTATATTCAATATTTGGTTCGAACTATAAAATATTAGAATAATAGTATTCCATAATCTATCATGATCACATTATCCAAATCTAGTTTGAAAAACTCAATTAACTTTTCCAACACCATATACTTTATATAGAACTAGTTGATGAAAATATCCTTCAAGTATTCCCAATCTAATCCCTCACACTTATTTTTCATTACCATTTTGTCCCACTATCTCATTCTTGGTACCTCTAGCAGGAAGGTGGAAACCTTCACCTTTATTTCATTAAGAGTATATAATAACACACAAAAATTCTCAATCATGTTAAACCTATCCTTATCAAGTTGACTATCATTAGATCCATTGAACACTTGTGGATTCTGATGAAGGAACTCCTAAGCACAAATCCTTATAATGTCCCTCTAAGGTTCCAAAGATGGAGCCTAAATGGGAGCTGGTGGTGGTGCTTTTCCTAGAGCATGGATAGTACACACAATCCCCTCAACCCGACTAAGGCCCAAAATAGTATTTTCTATATATGGCTCATTAGTAGCTTCCTTGTGGATCTAATTCTAATGTCCCATTGGTATCATGATGCTACAAAACATCATCATACAACATTGAAAGCATTATATTAATAATCCAATAGATGAACAAGGTAAATCAATCCAAATTTTTAGATATTCAAGATTTGGATTTCGTCTTCCCTATTCAAAAGTAAGGAATAGACAAGAACTAAAACTCAAGGAATCTTTACCCAAACCACCCTTAGTGATATAAGGCTCATTACAATGAGTTGTAGCAAGGAAATCAGTTGTAATTGAATCCTAATTCCTTTCATTATTACACAATTTCATACTAACGTCAAGGAATGATGAAAAAACATCAACCTTTTATACCCCTTTGTCATGAACCAGTCAGGACACCCTAGTACCCAGATAACTAGGCCAGTCCTGACATGGACTAAAGGGTGTTCTCAATCACCATGGGTTGAGTCTAGCATCTGGTATTATAAAATATGATTGATGGAATGAATTTTTCAAAAAAAAATGGAAGGAAAATAAAAAAGATAATTTTCGTAAAAGAAAAACTCCACATGTTTAATTGTACTAGATGTCAAATAGGAATAACCGACCGAAGTACAAACACATGTACCAAACAATAGGATAACAACCCATGTCTCAATAGAAATAACAAATCAAGATCAAGGATCATCAATAAGAACTACCAACAAGTGGTTCTTTATCCTTCCTCAAACCGGGAAGAAGATAATCCAAATATTCCCAAATCCATAGGTAGTGTGTGATCTAATTCCCTAGGGTTTATATCAAAACAATGTTAATCTAGGATCATCAATAAGAACCACCTACACCAGTTTTTAAAAAAATAATTCCTTTTTTAGGATAAAACCTTGGGGTTTTTAGCAAAACCATTTTAATCCATTTTCTCAAATAACAATATTTAATCAATTTCACAATTAAAATCCATAATTAAATTTTGACAATTCAAATCCAACAATTTAATTTCCAAAATTGTCCATCAAATACAAATCACAACCCAATTCAATGGAACTAGGTGTTTTCCCAATTTTATAACAAATTCGATTCAAATCCACAATTAAATGGATGTTGGTTTTTAATAAACAAATCAATATAAATTAATTTTAAATAATACAATTTAATTTATATCCATAAATTTTGGGTTAATTAAATTGTCCATCATAAAAGGAACCAAATTCCTCGGGATCACGAGATCATGAATCACAAATCCCTTAGAAGAAAAATCCAATGAATAGAATTAGTAACAAAGATCCAAGAACAATACCTTGATTCAATGTATTAAACAATGGGGATTAGATCCACCAAAACATATAGATCTAGTAAACTGTGGGGAGGAGAGAGCAGAGAGCATGCGGAAGAGAAGATGAAAAGGAAGATTACCCAGAATGAGATCAAACATTGTTTTCCTAGCTTCGATTCACATCCTAAGGGGTGTAATTGGGCCAAAATCATTTATTTGGAGCCTTCAAGGAATAATAAATCATATTATGGTGGTATCATCCCATCAAGAACTTAAAATAATGGTTTGAGTATTTCAAAAATATATATTAGATTAATAAAATCTTGTATGCATGGTTAGCCAGGAAGGGTCACATTGTTATAAAAACCGTGTTCCCTAATCATGCACCACATATTGTAGGGTTTCACAATTTATCATTTATGGGTGAAATATTACTTAAATCATTTCACAACTATGCAAACCCTCACTATCTAGGTTTGTATGGTTTTCACTAGTAGATCACACCGTTTGGGAAAAATATGTGTCAACTATGAGAAGCCCCCAATCCCTACAAAATTTTCAATAATTAACCCCAAACACCCCTAAATAAATACCAACAGAACCATAATGAAAATGGGTTATAGGAATACTTTAAAAGCGAAAAAATATGTTACACCATATTTCCAACTCCTGAAAAATATAAAATTTATTCATCAATGAAGATAGATTCTCCTCCATCATGTTTTTATACATATTATATTGGGTTTGATAGGAATTAGTAAAGGTCGGTGATATTTTGAAATATCGGATATGGTCATGAAATCTATTTCACTCTAAATAAGAATTGGTACCATATTTTCATTATTATGTTAGTATGAAAAGTGAGATTCATCATTGGATTTTTTATGATGTCTAGTTTAAATAATGTGTTCATCATGTCACATTAATTTCATCATTAATACATGTTCTCAATATTTAAGATTGTTCACATTTTAATCTCTTTCACCACATTATTTGTAACCTAATTTTTCATTTAAATTTATATTGTATACTCTTAATATCCCTTGTATCATTTTTATACATTCAACTAAATTAGTACACCTCAATTAATTCACCCTCTTACTATGCATTCAACTCTATATATTATATACATCCTATGCATCATATCTCCCTTTTCGTTATAAATTTTATCATTAATAATTATATGAAATAAATTATATATAGAGAGAGGGGTACATTTGACATCTCCATGTAGAGAAGTCTGGTTAGTCATTAAAAACCAAATCTTTTAATTATATATATATCCATGCCATTTTGGATAAATTTCACTAGATTACCATTATTGTGAAATATTTTGATTAAATGCATGAACATTAATTAATATTATTACAAGGGTTTGTATTTATATATATATATATATATAAATATCTTTATTGTATGTTTCCGTTTCAATAAATAATCATTACACTATTTACCATGATTCTTTCAATAAAAAAGTAACTCCTCTAGTTTATTATTATAGTTTTGTAGTTGTACGAATGTAACCACATAATCATGACCCATTGATTACATCTTAAATTCCCATTAATACTATTTATATTTATTCCCCCTTATCATTTACAAGATTAATATACAGTTAATTTCATTCAGTTGAGTTATGTTATCATTATTTTTCCACCATTGAATTACATTTTTATTTTTAAAAATTAAACTTTTAAATGGGATTAGGGTGAACTAAATTGGAAAAGGGCGGTCTAACTATGGTAACAAGCCCAATACACAATCCTCCAACCCCTAAAAAACCCCTACCAAAAGTATCTCACATATTCTAATCGATTCCTCTGATGTTGCATCATATTTAGAACACATCTCATTACCACTTAGAAATATGTACAGGCCCCTGATCATCCACTTTACAATAGTTTTCACTATCAAATCCATGGAATCACATCCATTATAGTCAAATAGAAATATCAATATGAACAATGGACACCATAAGGAAGTGAAAAAGATACTAAATAACACTAGTGACTGACTGATGCTATACAAATGAATCAATGAGGTTGAAATTGACACCACATCTATATAGTAGAAGTAGATAAAACATGGTAGAAACATCACATACACTTATAAAATTACCATTTTTTGTTTCATTTATTGTAATTTTGATATGTTTTCATGATGAAAAATATTTTTTCAACATGTGTTGAAGTTATGGTATTGGATGTAATGCTTGATAATGAATATATCTAATTCCATATATAGTTTTAGGTGCTTCCATAATTACTTATAATGGAGTTTGAGATTTTTTTCTTAGTAAAACTAATTATTGGAGTCCAAAAAAATTTAATTTCATATAAATATTTCTTATAATATTATGTTAACATTTAAAACAAGTTTTAGTATAGATAACAACCTATATAAATAGAATATTAAAATTTAAAAGATATGAAAAATTATTATATGTTTTCATTATAAATATTTGAATAAGAATTGAAGATTAAATAATAATATTTCTTATAAATGAATCCCACCATTTATTAAATTTAAAAACAAGGATTATTACCAACATGTTTTACATTACTATGTATTTTATACTTCAGTTTACTAAAAAATTGGGCCTAGCCCAACTATAAGACTTTGGTTTAGCCATTTTCATTTTGGGCATGAGGGTTAATCATAGTTAGCCCATTTATGGATTTTTTGGTATCATGTTAGAGAAAAGTATAGAAAAACATACTAATATGAAATGATATAAAAACATATCACAAGAACAAAAAATTGAGGGTGTATGGATTATTTTACAAGGGTGTTGGTAGGCTAGAATGGGGAGGGGAAACCCATAGAAGAAAGTGTGTGTCATTTTTCTATAATCTAAACTTAGTTTCATGGCCAAAACAAATAAAGGAGTTGTTGAGTAGTATTACACATAACCCATTTAAGGGGAACTAAAATTTATAATTGGATCGTAGATTTAAACTGTTCATCTATATTTCTGATGTCCCGACCATGGAGCCACTAAAGAGTTCCCTAAGCTGGTTGGCCAGATGCCATCAAACGCGCCACCTTGTACACTAGAGGGTGATGACTAGCGGCGATGGTCTGATAAGTCATTCTTAGGGATATAATACCCTCTTTCATTAGAGTAAAGCACCAATGCAAGCAAAAAACAATAACCAAGTGCCGAAGTATATAATTAAACAATACAATACTATGTCATATGATATTCAAAACAAGAAATAAAATATTCAACTAAATGGTAAAACGTGATATGAAAATGAGAATTTCAAGTGTCTAAAATTCAACTAGCATTAAAGACAGAAAAACTACCATGAGGTTCCTAAACCGTCTTCGGTTCCCTCTCTTATTATCCAATCCAAAACAACAACCTATCCCAAGGCCTTTACCTTATCCTATCCTACAAAAACACAGTCTTCTAGGGTTGTTGACAAGGTTTCCTGAATAGGGTGTGAGTACAACTCAATAGGCCACCACCAACAGTGTCTAAAACAAGTCCAATAAAGAGATTGTGTATGTAGTTTTATGAATAAATAAATACAACACATTATTATACAGGCATCTCATTGTAATTTAATCATTAATTATCACATTTGGCCCAGTTTATATTCATGTTGTCCATTTGAATCATTATTCATTGTTATAATTCATTTGGTTTTTAGATTCATGTCAAGCACCCCAAATCTCATTAAATTTAGATGTCCATGCCTAACACTCTATATCTCATTCAGTGTAGGTGGTCATTCCTAGCTCCCCAAAATCTCAAGCATGGATAACTATTGGGGGGGAACACCATGTCTAAGTCCCAAATTCTGTTCGGTCTAGAACACCATGTCTAGAACCACAAAAATCTCCACCATTTAGTCATTCTTTAATTCACAAGAATCATCCACATCATTCCATTACTAATACAATGATTAGTTAAACATTTAAAAGGCCATTAGTTAACTCAAAAATTAAGAAATCACATAACCCATTAATTAAGTCATCAAATAATTAATCTATTAACACAATTTTTATTCCATAATTAATTACTCACTATTAATTATCCATATCAAATCTAAAATTTTCATAATTAATTATCTTTGATCAACATTGTGTCATGTAATTATTTCTCACAATTAATTATATTACATAGCCAAACATCATTTCATAATTAATTTTCCCCAAATAATTACCGTAACACAATCAATTAAATATCTCAATTACAATATCTCAACCCATAACCAATCTCTAAAACAAATATCTATTTGGGAAATGCCCCTTTAATTTTTCCATGATTCAATTATTAAATAATCACCAAAGAAATCACAAGTCAATTCCACATTCCTAATTACCCAAATTTAGGAAATCCATTATCAAGGGAGTCTAGAAAATATATTAACACACATTCACATATCAATTCCACGACTAATGGAGTTCAATTTAGTCCACCAACATCAGTTTTTTGTCAGATTTTAACCCAATGAAAATCCCCAAAATTTGAGTGGTACAATGTCGTTAATATTGCTTCGGATCTAAATCCCTAAATGAAAATCAAGATCAAAGGCATAAAGATCATGTAAATCTTGATCTAGATCAGTGATCCTAGATCAATATCTCAACTAATAGGTTTTGATTCATGTAAACTATGGAGATCCTCCATGAAAATATCAAGGAAATATAGGGGAATGAATATGAGATTCAACGGGAAGAAATCCACTTACTGGGAAGAGATCATATCTTCATTCTAGGGTTTCGATCTTGAAGAATGATGTTAGAGTAATCTTTTAATCCATTTAGAAGAGTCTTGGATCAATTAGAATTTTCCAATCCTGATTCAAAGTCAAAATATGGGAGTATTGGGGGTTCAAGTGGTTTTAAAAATAGATTTCTAGACAATTAATCTTGCATGCATGATTTCTTGGGAAGGGGTGGAAAGTTTGGGAAAACCGTACACCAACCAAGAAGACTTCTTTGTCCATGTTTGCCCGGTTGGAATGGTTTTGTAGCACCTTTTTTCAAACCATTAAGAAACCATGCACAAACAAATATCCATTAAAATATTCTTAAAAAATCACCCACACACACCCCAAGGCACTACTACCAAACAAAGGTACTTAAGAACTTAAAAAAATACATAAAAACTTCCATGATATGACTTCAGAAAAGGCTGAGATCTTACAATCTCCCCACCTTATAATAGCTCATCTGTGATCTGCACACCCAAACATCTCTAAGATTACAAGACAAATTGGGCCATTGAGCCCTCGTTTCTACTTCATGTTCACAAGTTTCCTCTTGAACACTTCAATGTTACCATAACACAACAACTAAGGAAACAATAATTCTCCATAACACTTTTTCACTGCACCCCAACACACATATCAGTTGCTCCTCAAACGACACATCTATCTCGAGGTCAACCCCTTACACATCAGTCCCACAAGAAGGGTCGGGGCGATACCACTATATTTGTGACACTAGGAAAATGTCGTGGATAGCGCTGAATTTCTGTGGAAGGTCTAATAGGTACGACACGAGCCTGATTCTCTCCAGCACCTCAAACGGTCCTATAAGCCTGGGCACTGACTTTACCTTCCTCCATATCCTATGGTGATCCAAACTAGGCCACATATGAAGGAATATAATATTTCCCTATATAAACTATAGGGGTCATCTTTGTCTATCCTCATATGACTTCTCTCTACTCTGAGCTATATCCAGATGTTTCTGAATCAACTGTACCTACTCCAATGTCTCCTAAACAAGACTCAGTCCCAACAGCCCTAACTCACCCTCCTCTAACCAACATTGTGGTGATCTAAAAGGTTTACCATAAAGTTACTCATATGGTTCCATCTGTATTGTTTCCCAATAACTATTTTTATAGGTGAACTCTACTAAATCCAGGTGCTTCTCGGAATAACCCCCAAAGTCAAACACACTTGCACACAACATATCCTATAATACATGTATGGTACACTCTGACTGCCCATATTTCTGTTGGTGGAAGGATGTACGTAACAAAACCTATGTACCAAGTGCCTTATTTAAGCCCTTCCTAAAGCATTATGTAAAGCGTGAATCACGATCTGCAACTATAGTCCATGTCACCCCATGAAAACAAACTATCACCCATACATATCGTTCTCCCAACTCTACTACTGTAATGGATTCCTAAAAGGAAAGATATGTTATACCTTCATTAGTTGATCCACAATGACCCAAATTGAATCATTATTACTAATTTTCTTCGTAATAACTATAAATAAATCCATATTCGTGTCATCCCATATCAATTCGGGAATAGGCAATGACTACAATAGGCCTCCAGGTCATTGATTCACTACCATTACCACCTGATAGGTGAAACATCTTATTACAAACCCTAATATCTCTTTTTTCTTGCTTGACCACCAAAACTGTTGTTTTAGTTCATGGTACATTTTTGTCACCCCAGGATGTACCACCCACTTTGAGGCATGAAATTCTCGCATGAGTTCCTCTCACATACTCATATGCACAAAAACCTATTTTTTCACATAGATGATCTCATACTCATCTATTAATTATTATGAAGGTGTCTCCCCACCTTCAAGGATTTACCCTAAGGTTAAACACTATGTATCCTCATCGTTCATGTCCTTGATCCATCTCATGTGTGTAGAATCCAATATTATAGAAACCATAGTCATCCTCTCTGGACTCTCTTGAACTCCCACATTCATTTCCACTAGAAAATTCATCATCTTCCACTATTCACTAGACACACATTCCAGCCGAGTCTGTGGTTTCCTACCTAAGGCATCATAAAAACTATTCTCTTTTATGGGTGTATATTATAGTTCAAATTCAAAGGACTGCATATACTCTACCCATCTTCATTGTCGACAATTCAAGTCGTGCTACGAATAGATACACATCAAGATTTTGTGATATGTATAAATTGTAAACATTTCACACCAAAGATAGTGTTTCCAACACTTAAGAGAATAAACCAGCACTGCCAACTCGAGGTCATGCGTAGGGTAATTCAATTCATGTGGACTCAACTACGAAGACCCGTTAACAATGACTTGATCCCCTTGCATCAACACAGCTCTGAGTTTGATCTTAAAAGAATCACAATAGACCATGTACACCTCACCTGATTCAGGTAAGATCAAAATTGGTGTCGATGTCAATCGCTTCTTCGACCATGAAAAAGAAGTCTAGAATGATTTTGTCCAATCAAACATTGTCCCCTTACTTTTCAAACATGAAGGTGGTTATTCCAATCGGTAAAAGTCCTAGATGAACCACTTATAACAACCAACTAATCCCAAAAAGATTCGAATATCAAAGACATTCTTGTTCTACTCCCAATAAATCACTGCCTACACTTTTTTGGGTCCACTACCACACCTTCTTCCAAGATTATATGTTCCAAAAAGTGTATCATGTCAATCCAAAACTGAAATTTAGATATTTTTTCATATAGCTGTTGTTCTCTCAGTGTACCTAGGATGATTTAAAGATGTTGGGAATGATCGCCATGAGTCTTAGAGTACACCAAGATGTCGTCCCCAAACACCGCCGCAAACTACTCTAAGTACCGATGAAATATCATGTTCATCAAGGATATAAAAACTGTTAGAGAATTTGTTAACCCAAATGACATTAAAACAAACTCATAAAGGTCGTACCTACTTATGAAATTAGTTCTTTATATATTAGACATCCAAACTATCACATAATGATTCCCTGATCTTATATCAATATCTGAGACCACACAATACCCCTTGATCTGTTCTAATATATCATAGATACACATAAGAGGATATCGGTTCTTCATGATCATTTTATTCAACTTATAGAAGTCGACACACAATTATAAGCTCCCACTGGCCTTCTTTGCAAAAAAAAATACAGGTGATCCCCTAGGTGACCTACTTGGATGAATAATCCCTTTATACTCGAACTCCTCAAATTTTGTATTGAGCTCTTGAAGATCATTTGATTCTATTATTTATGGTGGAATATATACCGGATTAGCCCCTAGCATGAGATCAATAAGAAATTCCACATATATCTATGGTGGAAACCCTGAAAGGTCTTCAAGAAGGATATATTGAAGCAGTTCTACCACTGGTTGAAGGAAGACTTTCCTACCACTCCCATCATCTAGAAAAATACTAGAAACTTGGGCTGTGAGTTCTCCCAGTTGATGAGTGATTGGACTAGCTTGGACTTCATGGTTATCCCATTCTCCACTATGAACATACAGTTCACCATTAAGAGATACAGAGGTCACTCTCTTGTGGTAATAATCAATGTGTTCTTGGTATGTGACTTTCCACTCCATTCTAATAATCTAGTAAAAGCTCATTATATCAAGAACATAGATATCCCAGAGAAAACGATACTCTCCAATATCTAGGGAACATCCCTGACATAAATAGATATCCCTATACTATGTTACCAATAGTGAATCAATATTCATCACCCCACTTACAAACTCCACCTCCAGGCTCAAACCATTAACAAGATTTTTAGATATAAAGGAATGAGAGGTGCCCGTATCAAACAAGACAATAGCTAAAGTAGAATAAACTATAATAGCACTTCTCATTGTTGATGGACTAGCCTCACTCTCCACATGTCTAGGTTGCACTGCATGTAACTGTCCTTCCCCTCTTCTATGTGGTGTCATCTGACTCCCTTGAGTATAACTAATATGATGATATGAGCACTCATACCCTAAATCACCTAGTCCACTAACTCTACTGCCTCTAATTGTATAATTCCAGCTATCAGACCTATATTTTGTAGAAGACCCCCTTCAACCCTCTGACTCTGAGCAGCTTCTCCCTCATCCTCAGCTTGCCACTGCTTCTTGCAAAAATTATGTAGGTTCCCCATCTTTCCCCAAAATCGTCACTCCACTTTTGGTTGAGGAAAATGTGTATGTTATTTACCAAGACTATCGCACTGGTGGAAAAGAACATGAGTAAGATCTTGTGAAACAATTCATCAGGGATTTCCACCTTTATTTCCACTATCCTCACTATGGTTCTCATGACGAAACTTATTTCTCTCATAAGGTAGAATCCTGGATCATCCAGTGACAACTACATGTCTAGTACTATAAGCCTCCTCTAGGGTTCCCTTTGAAATGAGATCATGATTAGCCACTTCTAAGAATTTTTTCATCATAAAGATGTTTACCTGGGAATTAACTTCACACATAAGTCTATCCTAAAATCATTTTTCTTAAGAATACTCATCTTCCACCAAAGATAGTGTAAAATGATGTAAATCTATGAAACATTCTGCATGGACTTACATCCTTGGGTCAAATGAAACTCTGAAGCCTTCTATTATCTCAAAATTTTTAGATATAAGTTCTCCAATAACTTATCCATAAATTCCTACCATAAGATATCATCGGTATGTCCAAATCGTACCTGAATGTCCCACCAGTGCTTCGTTAACACTCGTAACATATAAGTAGCCAAATTGACCCTACCCCCAGCTGGAGTCTCCAAATGGTCAAGTATAATTTCTATGGATTAAATCCACAATTGAGATCCCTTAGGTCCACCCTCTTCATTAAAAGGAGAATGGTTATATAACTGAAACTCCCTTATCAACTCAGACATGCTTTTCATAACCTGCCATTGGTCTCTCTCCATGAATTGCATGAAACGTGGAAAGATCTCTAAGAACTATTCCCCTTCATCTACTGCTTGCACCAATGGTGCCTCATGTTCTCTGTTTGGAAGTTCGTTCTGGGCCATACCCCTTGGTCACTCCCCCAACAAGCATCATGGATGCATATCTCTAAAAATCAAAAAACACATCTTAAGTATCATAACACAACCCTATAACATCTATGTAAGAGGAGAAACTAACACAAACGGTTTCAACATGTCCTTCCACCATTTTTCTTGCCTCATGGTCAACATCGAGGCCTTATTACTACCCTTAACCATCATACTTCTAGGTATTGGTTAACAAGGGTACATACATTCTCATTAATTAACTCAATCATCAATTAATCAAAATATCCCAAATTAATTAATTCAAAAATTGATTTATTAATCATACCCATTTCATCAATCATGTTTCTCATTAGACATCGATTTTTTCTCATTTTTCATCATTATTTCATTCTCTCAATAAAGAAAAATAGTTCAAGTTCAATAACTAACACATAACCCATTTTCCCGTGAGTTCTTAGAATGATGCATGTCACAACAACCCTGAGTTCCTAGAATAATGTATGTAGACTCAAGTATCATTCCTCTTTAGGACATGAATCAAAATTCAACAACCATAAAAACAAATATCACATCACACCACATGTGCATAACCCAAGGTGATATAATATCCAACTATTATAACAAACAACAATCACAATAATCCCACCCTGAGTACTTGGATTTTCCCCTGTACATGGGTTTGCAACACCCATGCATGAGCTCATTACCAAGCCTAAGATTTTACTAGTCTCCTATATAACTTTCCCAAAATAGTAAGAAGAATGAAAAAGAAGGAAAAAAACACCTCTGATACCACTTTGTGACGTCTCGACCCGGGTGCCACTAAACGGTGCCCTGAGTCAATTGGCCTCATTCCCTCAAGTGCACCTCCCCATACGCCAGAGGGTGCCGATTAGAATAAAGGGTTTAATAAGTTAGTCTTGGGGAGACTATACTCACTTTTATCAGAGTAAAACACCAATAGAAGAAAACAACAATAACTAAGTGAAGAAGTGTATAAATAACCAGAATAATACCATGTCATATGATATTCAAAATAATAATTACAATACTCAACTGAAAGGTAAATCATTCTATGACTAGGAAAATATTAAGTGTCAATAATGCAACTAAATGTAAAGACACAATGACTCCCAAGAAGGTCCTGAATCATGTATGGTTCCCACTCCCATGATCCAATCCCAAATAGAAACCTATCCAAGGGCCTTGTCCTTATCTTTTCCTATAACAAGAATGTTTACTCGGGTACCGATCAGGAGGCCCGAATAGGGTGTGTGTACAAATCAGTAGGCCTCCACCAACGATGTCTAAACCAAGCCCAGTCAAGAGATAGTGTATGGAGTATTATGAAGCAATGAATACAACTCATAATTAAATAGTTTTCACATTGTCATTTAATATTTAATCATCACATTAGGCCCATTTTAAATTCATGTTTTCCATTTGAATCATCATTCATTATTATCATTCATTTGGTGTGGAACGTCATGTCAAGCACCCAAAATCTCATTCAATGCAGGTCCTAATTCCTAACACTCCATATCCCATTCGGTGTTGGTCACCATGCCTAACACCCCAAAATATCTAGCTTGGATAACTATTGGGGAGGAATTCCATGTCCAAGTCCCAATTTCTAATCAGTCTAGAATGCCATGTCTAGCGGCACAAAAATCACAGCCATTTAATCCATCTTTAATTCACAAGAATTAGCCCCAACATTCCCTTACTAATCCAATGATTTGTAAAACATTTCAAAGGACAAAAGTTAACTTCAAAAAATAAATAAGCACATAACCCATTAATTAATTAATCAATTAATTAATTA
Source organism: Viscum album (assembly GCA_963277665.1). Lineage (NCBI taxonomy): Eukaryota > Viridiplantae > Streptophyta > Magnoliopsida > Santalales > Viscaceae > Viscum > Viscum album. The sequence goes on along the minus strand of OY728127.1, from coordinate 63,983,438 downwards.
ATCAACACAATTCTCATTCCATAGTTAATTATTCACAATTAATTATCCATATCAAATCTTTACTTTTCATAATTAATTATCACAATTAATTATCTTTGATCAGCATTATGGAACATAATTAATTCTTAAAATTAATTATCTTACATATCCAAAAATCATTTCATAATTAATTTTCCCCAATTAATTATCATAAAATAATAAATTTAATATCTCAACCCATAACTAATCTCCAAAATAAACATCTATTTGGGAAACCCCCCTTCGTTTGTTCCATGATGCAATTATCAATTAATCAATAAAGAAATAACTAGTCAATTACACATTTTTAATTACTTTAATTTAGGAAATCAATTATCAAGAGAAGCTAGAAAATCCATAAACTCACATTCACATATCAATTCCATGACTAAGGGAGTTTGATTTAGACCACCTACCTCGGTTTATTGTTGGATGTTAGCCCAATAGAAATCCCCAAAATTTGAGTTGCACTACATGAAATCGCTAAATCAAAATTAAGAACAAGGCATCAAGATCTTTCAAATCCAGATCTAGATCCACAATACTAGATTTAGATATCAACTTATATGATTATATCCATGGAAATAGTGGAGATATTTTATGAAAAGATCAAGGAACAATATAGAAATGAATAGGAGAAGAAACATGAGGAAATCCACTTATAGTGAAGAGAGAGGATCTTCAATCCAGGCTTTAGATCTTGAATAACGAAGTTCAACTCATATTAGAATCCCTCAGAAAGGTTTTAGGATCAAATAGAAATTTTCAAGACGGTTCCAAAGTTGAAATATGAGAGTCTCGGGGGTTTGAGTGGTTTTAAAAATATATTTTTGTATAATTAATCACATATGCATGGTTTCCTGGGTAGGGGCGCATGGTTAGGGGAAACCATATGCCAAATGTGCGGACCTCTATATCCATGTTTGCATAGTTGGAATGGTTATTCACACATTTTTTCAAACTATGCGCAAACCATGCACATCCCAATGCAAGTTAAGTGTTCGTGAAAATTCACCCAAATCCACCCCAAGAAACTACTCCAAACCAAAATTACATAAAAACCTCCAAAAGTACATGAAAACGCATTTGATATGACTCTAGAAAAGGTCAAGATCTTACATCATTAATGATATATGAAATTAATAACAAGGTAACACATGCTATGTCATCTTCCTGCAAACATCAATTGTTCGGTGCACTATATAGTTTATGTATTAAAAACACAAATAATATTTGACCTACAATATAAATATATATATCTAATACTTGAAGGGTATCCGAGATAAAACAAAAAAAAAGTCATTAACATCCACATAAAAAATTCAAACTGACTGCACTCACATTTCCAGTGTAGACACGTGGAAAAAAATGCCACAAACGATGTACTGACCATATTGAGAGTTTACAAGATAATACATGAGCAATACTATCCTACAAAAAGAACACTAAGTGACCTATTGGTCGATGAAGATATCATTCAATGAATGATAGTGGTTGCATTAAAAATTTCTAGCAACTATATACCAAATAACTAAACACATATGGTTGGATGGATCCACCATGTGCCATAAATGGGAATTGATCCCACTACAAAAATTGATCTCTGACTGAAAATTTGAAAATCCAATCATCCATAAAAATCATCATGCATGATAATCCTAATGGCGATGAGTTGAGGTACCTCAATTTCCAATATTCTCTTTAAATATTTATGATGATTTAGTGTACTCGATACAACTTTATATAACATGCAGTTACACATAAATCTATGTAAATACTTGAAAAAGTAACATTGGTAATGATGTAGCTGATTTAAATTCATGGTGAATGAGTATGGTGCATTTTTTATTGGACAAAAGAAATTTAAGATGGAGTTACATGAGAAAAATATAACTTTAAATGTGTAATTTTTATAAAGTATTAAATATGAAATAATACTAATGATAATAATGAGGAATTGTAAATTAAATATACTGATACAACAGTATTATGCTTTTAGTAAAGAATATCATTATACCTGATTCATGATTCATTCAAAATTTAATTAAGGTGTTATTTAGGGATACTAAATAGAAAATAATATCTAGAATAAATTATGGGATAGTATTGGATTATTTGACTAAATTAAAGGGAAAAAATTCATATAGGAAGATATCATGGTGCTTCCAAATTAATGGAATTTGTACTCCAATTATTATCAGAATAATAATAATGATATTATTATTGTTAATATAAATAGAATTTTTGGGTTATCGTAATTTTGTATGAGTCTCTGAATACATTGAGATTTATCTAAGAGAATATAATACCCTAATGTATCAAATAATAAAATTGATCTAATTATATTATTCCCTAAAAGAGACATAACTATTTATTCAAAGACTAAGGGTATTCAAGATGACACAATGTATGGAAGGATTTTCTAGGCATTTATATTCATTATAGAAACTATTGATGTTCTTGAAGTTGTATACAAGCAATATTAATTATACAATCCTATGAGGAATGATTTTCTAAATAAGAATAAGATATTTATAATACTTGATTGATAAATAATGTTCCTAAGGTTGGGGTGTATAATCAGTTAGTAAATGGGCTCATGGATGGTGTGTATATCTTGGTAACAATGAGGAGAATGGTTCTGATTTAAAACCACCCTAGAATTAAGAGTTGGTGGATAGGGTGTAGAAATATGATCAACAAGAGCATCAAATATTTTGGTGCATTACCAGTTTCATTATAAGACACTATATTTGATAATAAAACTGTATTGGATAGTCCATTTTGGGATGTCTAAAAAACATAGGAAGTATTTAGACTTTTTATTGAAACCTATAAATACTTTTTATTTGTCATTCTCACAATACTAGTACACATGAGGTATTATTGTGGTTTAAAATTGACTTTATATAGAACCTTATCATGTTCAAGAGTCTTAATTAAAAGAAATAGAATTTATAAAGGAAAACTTTAATTCACCCCCCCTAATTGGTCAACTTGGTTGGGTATATAATTTTAAATTAGAGTAAAGTTTATCTTTAAATATCCCATGATTTTCAATGATTGACTTTAATTCATTCTATGATATGAATATTCTAGGAAGAGTATTAACTACCTTATATTTGAGGAAAGTGTTCTACTCATAAGGATACTGATTTTGATATTTTTACCAAACAAATAGGAAGAAAATTTATGGAATTATGTTAAATAATATTTCCAATATAAATGAATAAACACCACTAAGTAACTATAAACAGAGTGATAAAAGTAGTTGTAATTATTTTTGATTATGATGCAATGGAAGAGGCATTAAAAAAGATAAAATATTCATCACCCTCACAAAAATAGTAATAGGTAATGATAAAATTGATATAATTTTCAGTGAATGATATTTTAAATATACTAAATAATTGTAATATAATGTTTTCTAGAATGTTGCATCTATCATTATATTTATATATTCATTTGATGAACATAAAATTTTTAATAAAATCACTATCGAAGTAAATATTCTAAATGCTATGTCATGAAAAAGGAAATAAAATCATTTGATAATTCTGTTAAAGGGTTACAAACAATTCATGATGAACAAATCATGATGATAAAAGAGAGTTGGGAAGATAAACCTAGATTGGTTAATGATGACAATATATTCATTAAAAAATATGTTCCTCATGAATGAGGTAGGGATGATAAATCTTAAATTCACACAAGCTGGACCTTATTAATTTATTGAGAAGTGAGATGTTATCGCATGGAATTTAATTGATATTTATGGCTTAAGGAATCATGCTTGAAGAAATAATAACACGAAATAATCTTCCCATTATGTGGAAAAATTCTCTAAATGTAATGTATCCACCAAAAAAGTATGTATCATTTGTAATAATATAGTTTCACCAACTTATAAATGATTAAAAAAAATTAACAAATAATATGGATAATGAAAGATTGTAAAAAATACATAACATTATTAACTATGGATAAGATAAAACTTTTGGATAATTTTTCCCCATGGTGTGTCTAAAATGGTTGTGGATCCTCTAAAAAGGTAAAAAACCAAATAAATATATCTATATATCCCTAGTAAATAAGGTAATAAGTTCCATATGTTATTTATTGTGTTGAATGAGGTTTAGACATAAGGAAATAGAATTATATAAAAAAAATTAGTTCATGAAAACCACATAAAGTCAAAATAAATTGGGAGAAATGTTTATGAGAGGATAAAACATGCTGACCAAATGTTGATAAATAGAATGAAGCATCAGAATACCTTGTGAAGGAAACATGATAAATGTAATTAATACAACATGGACATCAAGTTTAATGTGTGGTAAATATGGACATTATCAACACAACAACATAGATATTTTAACAAAATACTAGTAGCTATTTTAAAATTAATAGAATTTCACGACCCGTCCTCGGGGCCCATGCCGTGACTACCCCAAGCCCGCCTTCCTTAGGCCAGGGGATGGCGACTAGCACCAAGGCGTAAATCATGGTAAAAAGGGAAGGCATTGCCTTTGTGAAGTAAACAAACACCACAGAGAAAGCAAGAAGTAGAAGTAAACACTAAGTAAAAACTGAGTACAACAGTAAGTGCATAAAAGTAAGTGGGACAATATACAATCCCAAACTGAAAGTAAAGTTCAACTTCAAGGGAGAACAACAACTGAAAAGTAAATCCGCAATGTCGAGCCGTCCTCTGGAACTCCCACCTGAAGGGTGGGTACAGATAGCCTCCAAAGCCCCTCGGGTCCAGCCGTCCGCTCCGAGTACGTCCCGCCCAGTGGTCCACCTCCAGGTACCGTCCTGCTCCGTAAGCCTCAACCACGATCAACGTTGTCCGTCATCTCCAACCAACACAACGTAGTGGGGGAATAGCCCGTGCAGGGGTGAGTATAAGCTACTCAGTAGGGACCCTGAGACCCCCGAAGGACTCCCAAAATCCACAAAGGAAAGATACAATCACGAAGTAACAATCGAAAATGCTCAGGTATATGCCCATACATATACCTAAGTCATCAATTCTAAAATGACTCCAACATCAGAACTCAAGTACAACCCAGTCCACACAGGAAAGAAAACGTAATCCACACAGGATAGCACGACACATTCTAAAAAGGAACGAAAAACAGGATTTCATCTCACACAGGTATACTTCTTCATATGACGATAGAGATGATCAGGTATATCCACCGATTCATCTAAGGCATCAGACCCTCAAAGGATCGATAGGTAATAACCCCCGCAATGATCCACAAAGGATCTGACCCACACATGATCGATAGGTAACTAACCCCCGCAAAGACCCACATAGGATCGGACCCACACAGGATCTGTAGGTAACTAACCCCCACAAAGACCCACATAGGATCGGACCCACACAGGTCTGTAGGAGCTGGCTCACACAGAACCGCTGAGCGCTGACCCACACAGGATCATACCCACACATGATCGATAGCACTGATCCATGTAGGATTGCTGAGTGTTGTAGTCGTCGTCGTTGAATCCACGGAGGATTTCTGTACAGTCGTTTTCTTCATCACAGTTGTAACGTAGCCAGCTCTAGGGTTCCCGCACATAGCAAGCTCGTTCAGGAGGGTACGCTCCACGAGCCGAGGGATGGGCACATAAACCGTCATGAAGTCCAGGGATTATGTAAGCCAACGTTTCGTCCCACGTCTTAGGGGAAAACCTAGAAAAACGTTCCCAAGTCACTGAGAACAAGATGACCAAACCGTTTCCCAAAAGTACACGGCGTGTAGATATATGATACACGCCGTGTCATCTTACACCGTGTACTGCCCATGTGTTACGGCCCGTGTCACAGGGTTGGTCTTCTAAAAATTAAGTACACGGTATATAGTAAGGTTACATGTCATGTCTTCTGTCCATAGATACTTTCCGTGTTCCACAGCCCATGTCGATGGGTTGTTCATGTAAAAAGTAAGTACACGACGTGTGGTATGGTTACACGCCGTGGCCAAACATCTATGTCAGCTCCGTGTATGCTGGCCATGCGTGGTCGTGTGGTGGAGTACATACCCGTGTACTCAAAACCATGTCCGTGTCTCCTCGGATTACACGCCGAGTCCCGCGAAGCTGCTTCCACTATTCTGCGTAGAGATTACACGCCGTGTAATCGGGGTCACACACCGTGTGTTACTTGTCTAAACCCAAAACTCCAGCTGCAGTACACCCACACTACACGGAGTGTTTGTCAATGGAACACGCCATGTATTCTGGAATTTTCCAGAATCGACGCCTCCGGCCAGCGCTCCTCCCGTGAAGTCCATTCTTCGTTCTAACGGTCCGCTCATCACGGAACTTCAGACACTAAGTTGCCCTGATGTCCCGTAATCATTTCCGGTGTTTTCGGGCCTCCGATTGGCTCCAAAATCACGATTTGATTCACCCGCTCGAAGAACGATCAAGGGACGGTATCTCCCGTTCCGGTTTGATCCGTCACCCACTATCGTCATCGCACCATCGCTAGGACATCATGATGTTGGATCTTCAATTGGGATCATTGCATCGCATAAAGAACTAGAAACATTCCGGTGTTCGTCACCCATGAAGAACATGAAGATCCCACCAAACATTCACAAAAACGGCGGAGGGATCGGGCCATGTTCGTTTGGCCCGGTCATTCCACGTTAGTTTGGTAGAAAGTGGGTCAAGATAATAAAAGGAAGGAAGAATCAGCGTTGCTCAAATAAAAACACACCGCTACCTTAATAACGAGAAGAACGAAGGTTCGTCGCGGAAAAGATCATTGAAGAGGAAGACTCTGTAAGTGTCGTCGGTGTGACAGATAAGAGAGTCATCGGCGTCGCGGTACACGGCGTCACATCGTCGATCTCTAAGGATGGCGTCTCTCACCGGCTGTGGAGAGGGAAGAAGATGATACAACGAACTCCCCTTTGAGGTGACGAAGTTCTTCGTCGAAGGTTCGACGTTCTTCGCATTCTACAATGAGGAAGAAGATGAACTTCAAGACATAGAGTTTCCTTCTCCCCAAACCTCTTACACCACAAGACAACCTAATAAAATAAAATCCCTCTCATTTTATTATCTTAATTCATTCCTTTCAAACTTACAAATTTCAAATACATGAATCACTTAATTAAATTAAAGAGTTGGCATTGAATAAATGTGGGGAGAGGGAAGGTCAAAAAATTAAAAGGGAACTTTTAAGGGTTACACACTTAAAAGGGAGATTAGATGAGTTAGGGAATATGAGAAGATGGGGGCTTGTGTGGGCCCCACTGCCCTCATAACCTCACATGGGAAGTTGGGTGGTTTCCCCCAACTTCCACCCAAAGGTTTTAACAACTTCGAAAATAAAAATTGTAGTTAAATTTTTATTTTTAACTTCCACAATTTTTATCAACTTCCCTCATGAAAACACAAATCTGGAAAAGGTGTTCCTAAGTAATTACTGGCACTGTGGTTCCATCAGTTACCTTGGAATTTGATTCCGAGCACCGGTTCAGAAGTTAGAAATTCCCGCTCATTCGTTCACTGAATATACCCAAGCTAAACTTCAGAGAGGAATTCCGGGCACACCGGGCCTCAGAATCAAGAGCCGTCAGAAACTACGTTCTTTTAAAACCCCAAAGAAAATTTAAGAAAAAATTTTACCTGAATTTTACAGGTCTTTACATTACTCCTACCTCAGAGCTTTACATCCCCGTAAAGATACATCGAAACTAGGGAAACAAATGTGGGTACTGAGCACGCATCGGAGCCTCCAGCTCCCAAGTGCTCTCCTGGAGGTTCCCGTGCTGCCACCTGATGCGCACTAGAGGAATCGACCATCCACGTAAGACCCATTTCTGTCGATCCTTGATCTCCACCGGGACTTCCACAAAAGTCGCCCCATCATCAATGTCCAGCTCCCCATGGTCAATGATATGTGTCGAGTCGTGCACGTATCTCCTCAGCTGAGATACGTGGAAGAAATCGTGCACCTGGTGCAACTGAGGTGGTAGAGCTAGGCGATAATCCTCCTCGCCAATCCTGGTGAGGACCTGGAACGGTCCGATGAAGCGTGGAGACAACTTGCCGCCTCGGCCAAATCTCCGTAATCCACGTCGAGGTGAGACCCGCAAGAAGATGTGGTCGCCATCCTCGAACTCCAGTGGCCTCCGCCTCCAGTCAGCATAAGATTTCTGCCGGCTCTGAGTTGTCCTCATCCACTCCGGGATGATCTGGACCTTCTCTGAAGTGGCTTGGACCATCTCCAGTCCCACAAGTGCTGACACCCATGGGTATATCCAGCACAGAGGAGATCTGCAAGGTCGGTCATACAACGCCTCGTATGGTTCCATCCCGATGGTGGAGTGGTAGCTGTTGTTGTACGCATACTCCACCAAGGGTAGGTGGTCCTCCAAGCTGCGACCAAAGTCGAGGACACATGCGCGGACCATGTCCTCGAGAGTCTGAATGGTCCTCTCCGTCTGACCATCCGTCTGAGGGTGAAAGGTTGTGCTCTGACGTAGATGCGTCCCGAACACCTCCTACAACCCCTTCCAAAGCCAGGAAGTAAAGCGAGCATCTCGATCGGAGACGATAGATGATGGCACACCGTGAAGCCGTACAATCTCCTGAATGTAGAGACGTCCAAAGCTCTCCACTGAGCCCAACTCTATGATGGGTATGAAGTGATCCGATTGGGTGAGTCGGTCGATAATCACCCAAATGTAGTCGTGACCTCTGGATGTGCGTGGAAGTCCAGTCACGAAGTCCATAGATATCCTGTCCCACTTCCACTCTGGGACCTCCAAGGGATGTAACAATCCTGCTGGTACCTGGTGCTCTGCCTTCACCTGCTGGCAGGTGAGGCATCGAGAAACGAACTCTGCCACAGTCTTCTTCATGCCCGGCCACCAGTGCTGTCGTCTGAGGTCCTGGTACATCTTTTCCACTCCGGGATGTCCCGCCAAGGGAGAAGTGTGAAACTCTCTCAACACCTCCTCCCGTAATACAACTGGTACCAAGGTACGTCCTCTGAAAAGGATATCGTCCTCTGCTCCAAAGGAGAAACCATCAGGTGCCTGTCCTGAGGATATCTGTGCATGCCCCGTCTCACAGTCGGCATCCCCACGCTGTGCCTCTCTAACCTGCTGCAGTAGTGGAGGGGTGACTGTGAGAGACTGAAGGAAGGCTGCTCCATCTCTATCCACGAAGGATATCTGCAAAGAGGCTAGCTGCTTTGTCTCCTCCCCAAGTAGCTGAATGCCAGTCCTCCTGCTGAGAGCATCGACTACCACATTCCCCTTTCCATGAGTATAGACTACCTCAAAGTCATAGTCCTGGAGGAACTCAAGCCATCGACATTGTCTCAGGTTCAGGTCATTCTGTGAGAAGATGTACCTGAGACTCTGATGGTCAGAATAGACTATAAAGCGCTCACCCATCAGATAGTGTCGCCACATCTTCAGAGCGAAGACCACTGCTGCTAACTCCAGGTCATGGGTAGCGTAGTTCTGCTCAGACTGCCTCAACTGTCATGATCCGTAGGCGATCACGGCCCGTTCCTCCATCAGGAAACATCCGAGTCCAGTCCCTGATGCATCGCAGTAAACTATGTACCCAACTCCCTCCTCTGGTAGCTTCAAGATAGTCGCACTGGTCAATCTCTGTCTCAGCTCCTGGAAGCTCTGCTAACATCTATCTGACCACACGAAGGGTTTCCCCTTCCTCCTTAACATTCTGCAAAGCTGCAAAGATTTATCCTTTTCCAAAAAGGGAAATTTGGTCCCATCCCCTGGATGTACCACGTTCTTTGCCTAATACAGTTAGTCCCATCATGATTATTTAAATCATGCCATGGATGACGTCGTAAGGCCTCGACGCTGCTACCAAGAGATCCAACCGTTACTCTCGCCTCCAAGGGTTGAGTCACACTGTCGGCATCAGTGTGTGGTCACTGGGTCTCTTCCAGTAAGAATCTGATAAGTGAGGGTGAAGTCAATAGTTTTTTTAACCGGAACCTCTTTGTATTAACATTCAAAAGACAAGAATGAAAATGTCAATAATGCAAGTGTCTTTTATTACTTCAACTCAAAGTACACGGACACACGGAAACACAAACAATGAAGCCAGATGCATTATGGGAAAAGGCCACTATGCCTGGAGCTAGTCCCGTACTTGTCCACCCGCTTCTGGAGCTCCATGATCATAAGCCTCAGCTGCCTGAAGCTGTGCTCTCCCCTGAGGTCGGGGTGGGCCTCCTGGTGGTGGTGGTGGTAGAGCCTCAAAACGTCGTCCACCACCTGCTGCTCGACCAGCTCCTTGGCCTCATCCACCTACTCCCTGCGGACCGCCACGGTCGAACCTCTACCTCTGTCTGGGTGGTTCCTCAGCCATCTGCTGCACCTCTGCATTGCGGGTCATGCAGTCACGAGCCATGTGGCCCTGCCCACCGCTTGCATAGCACTGTCTTCCACTCGTAAAACTGGTTCTGCTGCGTGTGCCCTGCACCTCCGAGCCAGTATCCTGAGGTCGTCCACCAGATGGCCTGGTCTGCTTGGACCTCTGCGACATCTGTCTACTACCAGCTGAAGAAGACTCTGCCACGTGCTGCCCTGCGGTAGGTCTCGCCGCTAGTGTAGACTCAGTAAGGAAGCTCTCGATCAGAAGGGCTCGCTCCAGTACCCATGCCTGAGTCAGAATGCTGAGGGAGATCAGTGATGCCCTAATCTCATGTCTCAACCCCTTATCAAAGGTCCGGGCCCAGAATAATGGGTCTCGTACCATGTCTGTCGAGTAGCGCGGGAGATCGGTAAATCTCGCCGAGTAATGGGAGACCGTCAAGCTGCCCTGCCGCATCTGAGGAAGCTCCTGGATGCGCACCGCACGGAGGGTGGCCGGGACGAACTATGAGCGGAAGAGGCTCTCAAATTCTGTCCAGAGAAGAGATGCCTCATCGTGCACCTGGAGAATCAAGCTCCACCATCGGCCCGCTTCCGCGTGCAGTAGGCTCGCAGTGAGGATCACCATGAGGTATGCTGTTGTCCTCACTAACTGGAAAACTCATACCACTGCCTCCAACCAGTCCCCGGCTGCCTGGGGGTCCGTCTCCCCGCGGAACCTGGGTGGTCTCTGGCGCTGGAACTCATGCAGTGCACTAAGGTGACTTGCATCTTCAGTGGCTGGGGATGGAAGCATCGGTGGCTCGGTGGGTAAAGGTACCGCCAGTGCCTCAGCTGTCAAAGGGCCCTGCACCGAGGCCTCGTTTATTAGTGGGCTGTCATCACTCTCAACTCTCGGAACCCTAGCTAGCAGCCGTCGTGGGGCCATCCTGAAAAGAGACAGGTGCACCACAGTCAGAACAGTATACCTGGTGAGCTGACACAAATTAATCACAAAGAAAACTTGAAACACACATGCAATCAATGTTTTCGTGAATTAAGTCGGAAATCAGAAGTCAGGGTCCTAGTGTATGGATACGTCAGCCGCCACACCAACACTGGACTCCCTAGACTGATAAACACACTCAATACTCTTAACACTATTGCTTCACATAGAAAAAGATCAAAGTCCTTAGTTCCACGGTAGAACCGAACTCCTCTGATACCAATTTGTCACGAACCGTCCACGGGGCCCGGGCCGTGACTACCCCAAGCCCGCCTTCCTTAGGCCAGGGGCTGGTGACTAGCACCAAGGCGTAAATCCCGGTAAAAAGGGAATCCATTGACTTTCTAATGTAAACAAAAACCACAGAGCAAGCAAGTAGTAAAAGTAAACACTAAGTAAAAACTGAGTACAACAGTAAGTGCAGAAAAGTAATTGGGCCAATATACAAACCCAAATTGAAAGTAAAGTACAACTGGAAGGGAAAACAACAACTGAAAAGTAAAGCTGCAATGTTGAGCCATCCTCTTGAACTCCCACTGGAAGGGTGGGTACAGATAGCCTCCCCATCTCCTCGGGTCCAGCCATCCGCTCTAAGTATGTCCCGCCCAGTGGTCCACCTCCAGGTATCGTCCTGCTCCGCAAGCCTCAACCACGATCAAAGTTGTCCGTCGTCTGCTACCAACATAACGTAGTGCAGGCATAGCCCGTGCAGGGGTGAGTATAAGCTACTCAGTATGGAACCCGAGACCCCCGAAGGTATCCCAAAATCCAAAAAGGATAATCCACAAAGGAAAGATACAATCACGAAGTAACAATCGACACTGCTCAGGTATATGCCCATACATATACCTAAGTCATCAATTCCAAAACGGCTCCAACATCCGAACTCAAGTACAACCCAGTCCACACAGGAAAGAAAATGTAATCCACACAGGATAGCACAACACATTCCACAAAGGAATGAAAAATAGGATTTCAGCTCACACAGGTATACTTCTTCATATGACGATAGAGATGATCAGGTATATCAACCGATTCATCTAAGCCGTCGGACCCACAAAGGATCAATAGGTACTAACCCCTGCAATGACCCACAAAGGATCTGACCCACAGAGGATTGATAGGTAACTAACCCCCGCAAAGACCCACACAGGATCGGACCCACACATGATCTGTAGGTAACTAACCCCCTCAAAGACACACACAGGATCAGACCCACACAGGATCTGTAGGAGCTGGCTCACACAGAACCGCTGAGCACTGACCCACACAGGATCAGACCCACACAGGATCGGTAGCACTGATCCACGAAGGATCTCTGAGTACAGTATTCATTTTCTTTGAATCCACGGAGGATTTCTATACAGTCGTTGTCATCGTCACAGTCGTAACGAAGCCAGCTCTAGGGTTCCCGCACACAGCAATATCGTTCAGGAGGGTCCGCTCCACGAGCCGAGGGATGGGCACATCAACCGTCACGAAGTCCAGGGATGATGTAACCCAACGTTTCATCCCACATCTTAGGGGAAAACCTAGAAAAATGTTCCCAAGTCACCGGGAAAAAGATGACCAAACCATTTCCCAAAAGTACACGACGTGTAGATATATGATGCACACAGTGCCATCTGACACCGGGTACTGCCCATGTGTTACGGCCCGTGTCGTAGGGTTGGTCATCTAAAAAGTAAGTACACGGCGTGTAGTAAGGTTACACGTCGTGTCTTCTATCCATGGATACTGTCCGTGTTCCACTGCCCGTGTCGATGGGATGTTCATGTAAAAAGTAAGTACACGACGTGTGGTATGGTTACACGCTGTGGCCAAACATCTAGGTCGGATCCGTGTATACTGGCCAGGCCCGGTCGTGTGGTGGAGTACATACCCGTGTACTCAAAACCATGTCCGTCTCTCCCCGGATTACACGCCGAGTACTGTGAAGCTGCTTCCGCTATTCTACGTAGAGATAACACGCTGTGTGACCGGGGTCACACGCCATGTGTTACTTGTCTAAACCCAAAACTCTAGCCGCATTACACGCACACTACATGGCGTGTTTTTCAGTGGAACACGCCGTGTATTCTGGAATTTTCCAGAATCGACACCTCCGGCCAGCGCGCCTCCCATGCTGTCTGTTCTTTGTTCTAACGGTCCGCTCATCATGAAACTTCAGACTCTATGTTGCCCCGATTTCCCGTAATAATCTCTGGTGTTTTCGGGCCTCCGATCAACTCTGAAATCACGATTTGATTCACCCGCTCGAAGAACGGTCAAGGGACGGTCTCTCCCGTTCCGGTTTGATTCGTCGCCCGCTATTGTCGTCACACCATCGCTAGGACGTCATGATGTTGGATCTCCAATTGGGATCGTTGTGTCACATAATGAACTAGCAACGTTCCGGTGTTCGTCACCCATGAAGAACACGAAGATCCCACCAAACATTCACAAAAAACGGTGGAGGGATCGGGCCATGTTCGTTTGGCCCGGTCCTTCCATGTTAGTTTGGTAGAAAGCAGTTCAAGATAAAAAAAATGAAGAATCAGCGTTTCTCAAATAAAAACACACCCCTACCTTCATAACGAGAAGAATGAAGGTTCGTCACAGAAAAGACCGTCGCGGAAGAAGACTTCGTAAGCGTCGTCGGCGTGACGAAGAAGTGAGTCGTCGGCATCGCGGTACACGGCGTCGCGTCATCGATCTCTGAGAATGGCATCTCTCACCGACTGCAGAGCGGGAAGAAGACGTTACGACGAACTCTCCTTTGAGGTGACGATGTTCTTCGTCGAAGGTTCAACGTTCTTCGCGTTCTACGACGAGGAAGAAGATGAACTTCAAGACATAGAGTTTCCTTCTCCCCAATCCCCTTACACCACAAGACAACCTAATAAAATAAAATCCCTCTCATTTTATTATCTTAAGTCATGCCTTTCAAAATTACAAATTTCAAATACATAACTCACTTAATTAAATTAACGATTTGGCATTGAATAAATGTCGGGAGAGGGAAGGTCAAAAATTAAAAGGGATGTTTTAAGGGTTACACACTTAAGAGGGAGATTAGAGGAGTTAGGGAATATGAGAAGATGGGGGCTCTTGTGGGCCCCACCGCCCTCATAACCTCACATGGGAAGTTGGGTGGTTTCCCCCAACTTCCACCCAATGGTTTTAACAACTTAGAAAATAAAAATTGTAGTTAAATTTTTATTTTTAACTTCCACAATTTTTATCAACTTTTCTTGTGAAAACATAAATCCGAAAAAGGTGTTCCTAAAAAATTACCTGCGTTGTGGTTCCATCAGTGCCCTCAGAATTCTATTCCGAGCACCAGTTCAAAAGTTAGAAATTCCCACTCGTTCGTTCGCTGAACGTACCCGAGATAATCTTCGGATTGGAATTCCGGGCACACCGGGCCTCGGAATCAAGAGTCGTCAGAAATTGCGTTCTTGTAAAATCCCAAAGAAAATTTAAGAAAAATTTTTCCTTGAATTTTACGGGTCTTTACATAGAAAGTACCTTAATAATCAATTGTATAATTTATTAACTTCAATAAAAAATTTCATTGAAATTAGTGTTTGGGGTTTGAAGGGATGAGTGTCTTCAGTTGAAAGGATGGCTTCAACCTTATTGATAATTTTGGTAAAACTAGAACTCCCTTTATTTTTGATATTATGCTAATATATTTTTGTCAAAATGTAGAAAATTGGAGGAGAAATGATGTGTATTTATCTTTAGGAATGACAAGAATATTACCTTCACAGAGAATCTCATTACCCATAAAGAGGATTGGATATGTAGATCCCTTTAGGGAGACCTAATATATGTAGTGGATGTTATAATTGAAACATCTAGTTAATGAGTGTTTTCTAGAAATATTAGAAATTTAAGGAATTTTTTACCCAATAAAACATATATTAATTTAGTTTATTATATTAAATTCAATTAATAAGGGGGTGTTATTTGATGATAAAATGATACTATGAGAGTGTTTATGATTAACAATAGAATTGTTCTGATGTTTGTTGAATTTTTAGAATTATTATTATTATTTTGATAAATATGTGATGAAGAACCCCTAAGATTAGTTTTTTCGAGCATCATATAACATTCATGGTTGTTTATGGACAATATAGAAAAATTGAATTTTTCAATATTCTTTAATATACTAGGTTATCCCATGTATAATTATAGTGTACCAACTAAATTCTCATTTCTAAGAGAACCATATGGTATCACATTTATCATAGATCATAAATGGGGTAAGAGTATCCAATAACTAATAAAATAATCAGAATAGATAAAAATCCCTTTCATTGATTTTTTCATTTAATTTAAATAATTCAGAGAAGAAATTTATGATGGCCTAAATATTAATGTTGATTGGAATTAGTTTTTTAAAATAAAAAAATTGTCAGATTGAAATACCCATGTTTAATTTCACATATTTTCCATTGGAATGTCTATTACTATGATGGAAATGTTATCAATAAGTTTTTAGTATAAGGAATTTGATGTCATGTTCGATAAATCATCCCTATAATTCTATAGGATGTTTGAAGCATGACCATCATTACTGAGAATTGTTTTTGAAGTTTCGAGCTTATATATCCTAATTTAAGATGTCCCTAACTATGTTGAATTACCTCTAATGATTTTAAATAACTATATATTATTCTAAAAGAATTTTTCTAATAATGATAAGACACTATTTATAATGTGAATATGAGTTATGTGAGGCCATGAAAAAATAATATATATTTTCATGGTAGTTAATTCAATAATAATTCAAGATTAATGAAAAATATTTTACATCATTTTTCCCACCATATTTGTTATTTAACAAAAGATTATACCCATACATAGTTATTTTACTATGTATTTTTTATTTAAATTCCATAAAAATTTTAACCTTGGGCCTAAAATATGATCAAAATTTAGCCACTTCAAGTGTGGGAATGTGAATTAATCACAACCATGATTTTTATAGAATTGGTGGAATAAAGATCAATCATAGTAGAGGTAAGACTACATATAACGATGTAAGATTATATATTTCATGAAAACAAGACATGAATTGTTCCTTCATAGTCAAGAATGGGAGCCAGTGGGTTTGTTTGGGGATGTGAGACCTTTGAAAAAAATGTGTCTGTGATTTTTCCAAGATCCAACCCTATTGTCATGTTTGCGATAATGATTATTGGTCATGCAATATTAAGACGATCTTCCATAATGGTAACTCTATTGTGGGATGGGTTCATAATGATACACTATTATTCAATAGTAATTAGATAATAAATAATAATGAGGTTTTCCATGTACTCACTTCATCCTTTTCCCATCTAGGTTTCCACACACTTCTGGGTCGATATATTAACCACATGAATGAGATTTCAAACTACAATATGAAAAGAATCATACCAAATTCTTGATGGGTTTGCAATAAACCACATGTAAAAATATTCACCTACCATAAGAAAAAAATTTATATTTATACATTATGTGTGCTGCCACATTCGATGTAAAAACTGTATAATGAATGTGGAGGATACCGTAAAAACAAAAAAGAGTGGCCAATAGAATATTGAGTGGCCTCATGAATGAAGATTAATAGGTGTGAAAAATTAAAGAAACCAAATGATAAATAAAAAATCTATTATCTATCTAATTATTGACTATAAAAAGGTTTTTGGATTATCTGTTTATTGTACATTGTTTGTGAATCTTTTATAAGAAAAGAGCATCAACTACTTGTTTAGAACACCAAGCTACCACATGTAATTGCACTATTGACAGACCTTAAATAGGTGTGTTGTGCTTCCAAAATATGAAATAAACTACCTGTAAAAACCAAGAGATTATAAAAGAAGTTTATATCTTAAAATAAATTGGTGTTATATTATATTATAGAGTATTGCACACATACATCATATAAAGAAAACGAAAAAAATTTATTTCATTACTAATGAACATTGAATTAATAAACAATTATAACCATGAAAATTACAAATAATATAACATGGGGAAAATTAAGAAAAGTATAATTGGAAAAATTTGATCCTTCTAATCTATTGGAATCATCACCCAAATGGAATGCATTATAGAAATGAACCAAAATATAAGTAAACCAATCAGAATTTAATAAAATGGAATTATTGAACATTGAAATAAATTGTTGTGAATAATGAATGATATACCTAATTAGTATTTATTAGAAGAAATGTGATTGTTTTAATAGTAACTATACCATTTGGAATAATAACCTATCCATTGAGATTAGTAACATGGTTATTGGGAATAGTAACATGACCATCAAAATGGTATTTTGACAAAAAAATATAATATAATATAAATATAATTTATCATAAATCATTTATGAAAATTTAATTAATATAATTATATAAAATAAATATTGTGATTAAAAACTCATAAAAAATATAATCACTTTTAAAAAAACTATATTTAAATTTATTCCATAAAAATCAAAATTTAAATATTTAAAATTAAAATATAATTTTTAAGATGATTATTTCAACAAAAGTAATGATATTTTTTGAATTATCACATTGAAATTTCCTATGGGTGATTTTTTTTGTAAATTTATGAAATACATTATTGTTTATATGAATAGTAAAAATAGTTGTTTTTAGGTAAAACATGTTCTATGACAAAATGGTTATAAAAAGATGACATAATAAATACTAAATTGGTTAGTTAGCCCAATAATTAATTTAATAAGTTAAATGAGGCATTTAAAAATAATAAAATTATTTTTCAAAGAAAAAAATAATTTTCTAACATCTAATGTCAAAAGTGTTTCCTCAAAATAATAATTTTTCATTTATTCAACATTACTTTTTATTAAATTAGACAATTTTTTTTATAATGGGGATTAAAGTCATAATTTTTTTTATTAATATATTATTAATTATGTATAACATATCACAATTACATGGTTTACCATTGATAAACTATTTAATTCAATATTGTAAATAAAATATATCCCTCTTCTCAATTATAAATGACCACCCACCCTCCCCTTTGAGAAACACATCAATCCCGCAAGACAAATCCATATATCTAACTAAATCCTATCTCTCATGATACTTTGATTCTATAGGGAATTTTTATAGTAACGAACACCATTCATCAAGTGAGTCTAGTGTTGTATAAGAGAAGAATAACAAAGAATAGGGTGTGTTTTCATAAGATCTTCTTTTAATTTTCCACTACACTTCCTATTTTTCTCGAAAAATATACAAAATTTATTATTATAAGATTAATTAAGTATTATTTTGAATTTATTTTAATTATTTTATCCTACTTAAATAATCAATTCTACTATGTGATTAAATTTTATAATTTTCATTCCTCATCCTTGGACGATGTCCCGTTAATGGTCAGTTCACCACCAAGGAAGATTTTGAAATTTTAATTATTATCACTAGACATGTATATTAGTATAATAAATTATTTATGATATCTAATTTTATAAATATAATACTATAATTTTATATAATTAATCCTATAAAATTATAAATGACCTTGAATGGAATATCAAAATCAAGGGAAAATAGGAAATCCTGAAGGAAAAAATTATACCAAAATTACCCCGATTTAACTAAGCAAATAATGAAATAAAATAAAATGATTGAAATTTATAAATATTGACATAAATTTACCTAATTAACATCATTTTAATTTTCTAAATAATTATATGTTTCATATTTAGATACAAAAAAGCGATGAAATAATGGGAATTTAAGGTAATGGGATTCTCAAAACAAAAATCATTCTTTTTTATTTATACCCTATTTCACATTAATTTGAGTATTAATGTTATATTAATATCCACAATATTTTTTTTCAATATTATTTCTCTTTTATTTTAGTGCAATACATTTTCCCCACAAAAAAAATTCTAATCCGTTTTTAATGAATTTATAAAAACACATCAATTTTCAAAACATATCTTGAATCTTCATGAGTTTTTTCTCCTTAAAATTAAAAAAATGATCATTTATGACAAAATATGATTTCCCTTTTTTTTAAAAAAATCATAAAAATCATTTCATAAACCATGATATGTTTATTATTTTACAAAAACCATTATTTTACATAGAAATTTTAATGACTATGATTCTTACTCATTAAAATGGAATGCATGAATAAGATAATTTTATTATTTGATAGGTGGTATTTGAATTATATAATCCTTCATTTAATTTTTTAATGTGATATATATCATGATATTACATTTATTATGAATGATCAGGATTCCATATTTGTTCACAATGATGACATTATCGTTATGAACATATGTTATGTATGAGCATGATGTTAGCTTTAATTATAACTATATGTGGTCTTTGATTGCTGTGATATGATGTTTAATCATTATGAATATGACATATTACATGACTTTATCAAATGGTTTTCTTATGATGTTTATGATGATCCTATTCTTCAGATGTCATGATGTTGATTATTCTCAACCATGTTCTATTGATTCATCTCTCTTATTCCTCCCCTTACTAGGGTTTTACATTGCCCCTTTATTTGATTTATATCCTCAGGTGAGTACATGTACTAAGGATATTCAGAGATATTTATAATGATAAATAAGAATAATTTAAATAATTGTTCTTTTTTTATTATGTTCAAATGATAATGCTTTTAATTTTTCCATGATACTAAACCGCTCCACCCTGGATTGTATCAATGTAATGTAATTTATTTTAAAAGTGATATAATATTCATGCAAGGAAGTGCTGAGTTGTAATAGTTTTTATTCATGCATGGTTTATTTATTTTGGGAATTTTGATAAAAAAATTATAGAAATCCATTAGTATGATTATATGTGAAGGTAGATATACAAGATGAATGGTTTTAGAAAAAGGATAAACATTCTAATCCCAAAAGATATGCCTTCATAATTAATATTGAAATAAGAAGAAAACATTTCTTCATTATTTTTTGACATATTATTTGTTTAAACCTTTTCTATTTTAGAAAATGATGATAACCATGAGAAACTAGACCCACAACTTGTGTGAGGGACAATTCACCAATTGTCTTAATGAAATACGTAGTGTAGTGGGAGGTGGAGTTCAAAATATCATGGTGATTATTACCAATTTGTCTCAAGATATGAATAGTAACCTAAACCATGTGGAAGGACATCATTCATCCCAGAAGGATATTTTATCTATAGATTCCATTATGTTACAACGACCACCAATATTCAATGTGTATTTCAATCTACATGACATTTAATAGTTGGTTATCACAATGGTGAATATCTTTTATGTGATACACTATTCTAGGAAGGATATAGTTACTTTTGTTTTCTATCATTTAGATGGAGAGGTCGATCAATGGCGGGAGTTGACAAAGAACACCTAATTGAATGATGAAATGGAAGAGAATGAATTTTAAGTAATTAAGAAAATGTTTATTAATAAGTATTTCTCAATAAATCTTAAAAATTATAGAGAGAGAAAAATATTAGAGATATAGAAAAGGGTATGTGAATCTTTTATGGTTTTAGTGGAAAAAGTAATAATGATTTTGTGATATGACTCATGATTTTTTATATGTAGTGTTAGAAAATAGATAGATTCATTAGTGGTTTAAAACCACAAGTACAGAAGGATATATCTATCAGATAAATTGATATTTATGAGGATGTAATTTTATGTGCTCTCACAGTAGAGATAAATTATTGTGAGTGGTCCCATGGTTGTGCATATTAATGGATAATAATGGATTTCAAGATATTTTGTCAAATTATAATGATGGAAAGAGGATCCACCCACCTATATATCAAAAAGTGGGAAGAATTATCTTATTAATTTTCTCAAATTGATGGGTAAATGCTTCAAGTGTGGGATAGAAGGGAACCAAGATCATGAATGTCGAAGAGACATAAACAATATAGAAAAAATATGGACTTAAGGATGGAACCACCAAATGCACAACCAATGGTTCTATGATTCAATTGTAGGGAAAAAGGGAACTATTCCATATACGTCACTAAACCATGGGCCCATGAGGGTAATGCTCATTATCAAAAAAATACCAATTAATAAGGGAAATATTAGTTTATTACTACTACATAAGTTGACCATGAAAATGATTTTTTCAAAGGTACACTTCCTATTCACACAATAATTGAAAATGTTGTATTTGATTTATGTTATACGCATTAAATTATATCCTATAAATTTTCAAGAACTATTGAATAATGCACTAATACCTTGAAGTAGATATATTTATAAAAACTACGAAATTTTGGTTAATTACAAGACCATTGGTGAACTCTTCTCTGATTAGTGTCTGTAGGAATATTCTTCCCATGAATTTCATAATCCTTTACTTGTTTGAATTTGATGTTTTTCTATGCATTGATTAGATCTCATTATATATAGAATGCATAAACTATTGGTAAAATTGAATTTCATTCCATATTTTTGACAATCCAATTCTTCTATACATATTCAAGAAATATCATGAATCCTATTTGGAAAAAACCATCAACAGTGTGGGTGTTGATACATTGATAAAATGAATAACTCTCCCTAATCATCTATTCAAATGAAAGTATAAAAATTAAAAAAATTGACATTTTAAGTGAATATACTGATGTATTAACCAATTATTTACCTAGAAATCCACTAGATCATGAGGTGGGGCTATCAATAGAGTACATTCTAGGAGCCACTACTATCTCTAAATTCCTATATAGGATGGCCCCTATCAAACTGGAGGAGTTAATGAAGTATATGAAATAGAATTTGAAAAAATGGTACATATTCCCTAGATAATCACCTGTTCTACCCAAGTTCTCTATGTAAAGAATATGGATCGATCATTTTATTGTGTATGGATTATCAGCAATTAATAGGATCACTATAATGTACAATTATCAACTTCCAAGGATTGATGACTTGTTCGATCACCTAAGGGGATATCAATATTTCTCAAAATTGGATCATTGTTCTGGATATCCCCAATTAAATTTAAAAAGGGAACATATTCAAAACGAAACCTTACAAACAATTTATGGGCACTGTGAGATAATGCTGAATCCCATTATTCATATTGAGGTCCCTATAATCTTCATGGATTCGATTATTTTCTCTTTAGATAATACCTCACAAAAATTTTGTATTCTTAGTCAATAATATTCTCATTTACTCTGAGATAAATTAGGAACACGAATGGAATCAAATTATTTTTATAAGATGTTAATAAGAGAAAAAATTTAAATTATTTTCAGAAAATGTGGCTTTTGAATGTCATGCGTCACATGATTGGGGAACATGATCATACGTAATGGGATTTATATGGACCCTTTAAAGACTATGGAAATGGAGGATTGAACTAGACCCACTAGTGTCATAGAAATATGTAGTTTTATTATCTTAGTATGGTACTACTAATGTTTTTTGATAAATCTATCATAATTTTATAGCTTGAAAGCTATGTTAACACATAAAAGGTTAAGGTATGTATGGACAGAGGAATGTGATGAAATCATTGAGGAGCTGAATAATAGTCTAATAACTATTAATACACCCACACTACTTATAAGTGGAGAAGGTTTTGTGATATAAAAATATTAATTATAGAAAGTAATATGATGTTTACTCATGAAGAATGATAAAGTGATATCTTATGACTCACAGTAGTTGAATTTCCATGAGTAGAACCAACCAAAATAAGGTGTGGAGTTTGTAGGTGTGAACTTCAATTAGATGATATTGCAGCACTACCTCTATGGATTGAAGTGAGATGTTTATAATTATTACAAGAGATTAAATTATATATTCACATAAAATAATATTGATTTGAGTTAGTGAAGATAGTTATATCTAATCATTGACTTCGATTTATCTATTCCCTACTATCTTGGAAAGCAAAACAATGTATCTTGTTCTCATAAAATAAAAATACCAAATACCATATCAATGATGTAGATTGAGAAAGATCCTATTTTTATGGATATTCAATGAATGGATCTATAAATCATAATGGCATGGAAGTCATCCTATGATAATCAATTAATTTCTCAACCATTCGTCATTGGGAAAATAAAGGAGGCAAAAAGGGATGATTTGGAGCTTCAAAAGTGGGTGAATGTTATGAAAAATGGAAGATTCATGAGTTCCTAATCAATGAAGATGGTTTTATTTGATTTAGAACGGGACATTATGTTTCTTTATCACCTGAGATAAAGAATGATCTGTTGGAAAAATCTCATAGCTCATCTTTCCCCATCTATCTTAGAAGATCAATGATGTATCAAGATCACTGAGATCACTTATGTTAGGACAACATGAATAAAGAGAGATAAAATTAAACCTCAAAGTGATTATAATTTTATAAATTAAAAAAATAATGATAGATTTCTAGGGGGATGATTAAACCTTTTTCCATACAGAAATGGAAATGGGAAAACATAATAATAGACTTTTCCTCTAGTATCTCAAAGTCATATAAAATAAAAAAATGTGATATGAGTCTTAGTGGATCAAATCATACAAAATTCCTACTTCATCACTATTCTGTAAGATTTATAAAATGAAAAAATTTCATTGATATATGTAAAGTAAGTGGAGAGGATTCATGGGGCGCCTCAATAAATTATCTATAATTGTGATCCATGGTCATCATATAAATTATGAAGAACACATCCACATGATCTGAATACTATACTAAATTAATGTATAGACTACCACCTAAATGATAGTCAAACTGAATGAACTATTATTACAATCAAGTACATGTTGTGACCTATTCAGTGAAATTTAATAGATCATAGGATAAACATATCCTATTAGTGGAGTTCTTATATAACAATAACATTCACATGATTATTCAAATAGAACCATATGAACCCCTTTTTGGGATGTGATATAGAACTCCTATATTTCATTATGAAATTTGAGAATTAATGATAATTGGAATTGAATTTGGTCAAGAGATTAAAGATGAGGTTCAAGACATCCATTAACACATAAACTATTCTTAGTTTTGGTAGAATAGCTATATGAACAACCATCAAAGGCACATAGAGTTTGAAGTTGGAGAAAATGTTTTTCATTTAATATTACCATAGAAAAGAGTCATTTGATTTGAAAACAAAGGGAATATTAGACCTTGGTTATAATAGAAAAGTATTTTTATACGTAGATATTACACATTTTTAGATAAAATTTTAATACATTATGCAACACATTCATAATGATAGTAATAGTTTGGTGTCTTTGGATACTAGGTACACTAACTTCTAACTTGTTTAAGGATCTTCAATGTCTCCCATAATGATCTTCCCCTTTAGTAATCTTCAAAAACATACGCTAATTTATTTATTTAATAACATGGGGAATGGAAACATAATAAATTATGAGATCAGATACTCATTAAGGGTAATGAAAAAAGATACATAATATAAAAAAGAAAAATAAGTTTATGAGAAAATGAGAATATCATTTGATAACCATACCCTGCATATCAATGATCCTAATATTGATTCATAGAATAAATATCTGCAGTTCATAATACATGAAAAATAAGGCATTAAAAGCGCATGATCCTTGAGAGAAGAACATTGGCATAAGGCATACATTTTTTGTGTCCGCATAAACAAAAAAACTTATGTTTAGGATACACAAGAAAACTTTCATAATAGGTTGGGATTAGGATAACCACCCATATAGCTTCTTAGGGTTTAGGGTGACCTCTAACATACAATCGTTTGGGATTGGGATAACCTCTCATGTACCCTATTTTGGGCTTGGGATAGCCTTTCATAAACCCATTAAACTCATATTACATCAATAATTACCCAATGCATTAGTAGGAGATGAGGTCCCACCCATATTTGTCATAATATTACCAATTTCCATTAATATTATGTCACCACCATCACATAATAAAACTCATAAATATGTGTACCAAAAGATCATAAAACATTCATCATATCAGAACCCAATAAATGAAATGGGTTTCAATATTATTTTATCATTATATAGCCTATGGAAAAGAAAAGTGTTTCATAATCATTTAATAATTTCATCATCTCATAACCCAAGGAAAAATAAGATGGTTTCATAAGCATCTTATTATTGTATGACATGTGGAATTGAAAATGGATTCATAAAAAAATGTTCATTATAAATATAAAATATTCATAGAAGGAACATGAATGATTTCCTTCAATATTATACCTAATAAATCATAGGTTACCTCAATGGATGTCAAATTATATTATAAAGGATTTTTAAAAATTTCATAAAACATATCTTGAGGAAATATTACACTTTACCTTTAAAAAATTAGTTTAAAACATAAAAAAATTAAAATAGTATATTTTAAGTAAACATGAAAATTTATAGAGGAATATTCAAATAAAATAATGTCCATGATGGAGGGAAATTCAATTCATTTCATATATCTGAAAAAAAATATTCTTTTCTCATTTAGGTAAAAGAAAATTTTGAAATTTTTGCAAAACAACACGAATATTTTATTCAAAAAATACCAATAATTTTAATTATATGTCTCAAAGAAGGAAAAGTGAGAAAAAAATACCTTACATATTTGGTAACTATTGATCCAAAAGCCCCATCAAAGAGAGATCATAAAATGGAAATTTAAATAACAATAATTTATATTATTATCATCAAAAATACATTCTTGTGTTTTATATATTCCAAATAAAAGAAACACCTGGTGAATATGTCATTTAACACGAAAAAAATAAAAGTGAGATGGACATCCATTACCGCTTTTGTGGGTTTTTTAATAATAACAAAAAATATGTCATAAAATAAAATGAAACATTGAATTTCATGTAAATAATAATATTCATGACATAAAATTTTAAAGAGTTGTTATATACACCATAAAAAATAAATGGGTGGTGAATCTGCAAAGGTCTCCCAGAAATAAAAGAGAGACTTGAAATCCGTTACAGTAAATATCGACTTCCTTTGTACACGATAAATACTCCTATATAATAAATATAAGTTTATTATAAATATATTATATAACCATAATTATATATTATTTACTTATGATCATTTCTCACCACTTTATTATCAATACCTTGTTCAAATCATGTTTTCAGTAACAACCGCTTTGTTTTTCATATAGGTTTTCATTTGTGATTTTTGATCCTCTTGCATTGAAAATGGTTAAATAATATATAAATTATTAATCATTAAATAATTATCATATTTATACATAAATTTTACATTTAATTCTAATCATGAAATCAAATTTTTACAAATTTTGTACGTTGCGATTATGGAGATGGAAGGTCATGCATATGCAGGAAAAATAAATCCATTATTTAATCATCATTATGGAAAAGATAAAAGTAATAATTTATATTTATATAATGATAAAAATATCATATAAAATATTATTTCTTTATATATACTTATATATATCATTTTTTGTGGTCATTAAAATATAGAGTCATGTTAATTCGTGAAGTAAGTTGTCCACACATACAAAAACAATGTTTTTATCTTTCAGTGAGTGAAAAGGAAAGAAATAAATTGATATATTATATTTTATTAATGATAAATATATCATTAATATAATAAATATGTTATCTATATAACATATATTAATTAAAATTTTCCTTATTATCCTCGATGAAAATTATTAGTGAAGTTGAATCGCATCCCTTCAGGAGGCGGTAGTTTAAAATACACACCGGTAATGTTATTGTACTCACGATGGAATGGAAATTAAACATTTATATATGATATAATTAATCCATATGTATAATTATGTTATAAATATTCTATACACATATATATATTATTTATGTACATCATCATACCCAATCATGAGAGATGTTAATGGTAAAATGAATGACATCGGTTCATGGGGTGGTATTCCTCCATACACATGAATGATAATTTTGCAAAACATTTGATGGAAGTAGAGGTGGTTTGTAACGTCCCACCCCTTCTCATTGGGTTGAAAAGGTATATGGATGCTGCTTGGACATAAGAGACATCCACAAGACACTAAAGGCTGGTTATAAATGCTGATGGGATTCAATATATGTGGGGGATGAATTTCACATTAAAAATAAAAAAAACCATCCAAAAAGATCATAACTAATAAACTAGTACATGATTAATGGTATTAATGAAAAAAACCTCAAACATTTACTTCATATCAAAATAAACCAAAGAGTACCACATCAAAAAAGAACAAAATCAAAGTACACTGTGAAAGAGAAAACAATCCAAACTCAAGGACAACTAAATAAATCCAAATCTCTACATTCTCTATGCTCCAACAAAATTAGAATCCCAAGAATCATGAAGTAATATTAAAGATGTGTGATAATTTAACATTTTCCATGTCTTGGTAAACAACATTTTCAAAGGAAACAAAGTTCCAAATCATGGATGTGTAATGAAACTCCTTATATTTTACCCAATGACTTCCCTAATCAATCCACAATGTTAGAATACATTGGAAACATTTATATAAATATATTTTATATAAATAAAATTCAAAAATATCTTATATCGAAATATAAATAAGTTCCAATGAAACCAATTTCACCAAATAGAATTAATCTCTAAAGAAATCAACCCAAAAATGTTCTAAAATCATTTCACAAGTTTCATTTTGGTATAACTATTCCACCACACTTATCCACACATCCAACCATGCATGAAAAAATGGACCTCCCTATACTCATGAGTGGTAATTCATCCTTTCACAAAGAAATCACTTATTGAAAATTTTTTATGAGTGATATCTCTAGCCCTTATCCATCCCACTAATGATGGGGAGACTCCTTACCCTTATCCAACCTGAATTCACATGAACACACATAATCATTATTCATAACCAGTGCCCAAAAAATCATTTCTATCATTTTTAAAAAACTATTGTTTTATTTAAAACCATCAAAAATTGCAATTAATTTCTATAAAAACATCCCTTTTATAGAAAAATTTTCATTAATCTATTTACAACATTTCAAGAAAATCCCAATTTTAAAAATAAGGACCAAATAACTTTCTATAAAAACACCCAACTTCCATGTTTCCAAAAACCGTCACTCAATAGGGTTTTAAAAATTAATTACATAGAAATTTCAAAAAAAAATTCAAAAAAAATAATAAATTTGAAGTCAAGATTTAATATTCTTAATCGAGGAGTCATGATTAAATCCACTTACCTTAGGTTTTATGAACAAATG
Source organism: Viscum album (assembly GCA_963277665.1). Taxonomy (NCBI): domain Eukaryota; kingdom Viridiplantae; phylum Streptophyta; class Magnoliopsida; order Santalales; family Viscaceae; genus Viscum; species Viscum album. The sequence goes on along the minus strand of OY728127.1, from coordinate 63,954,807 downwards.
GAGAACTGCACAAAAAACATCCACAAAACTGGGTTAAATCTCCATAAAACCACCATATATATCTTCCCCAATAATAAAGAAAAACAAATAAAATAATATTCATCATCAAATATCTTAGATATAACCAAATAAGATATTGATATAAGAAACCTAGAGAGAAAGATAGGTAGTAGTAGATATAAGGAAAAGGACCAATAATGACCAAGAATGATCACTTATGGTAAGGATCCATCTTCAAAACACCATGAAATTACTCCAGATTTCATTAAAACTAATGGGGAGACGTTCTCCAAACTTTTATATGGAAAAAAAAATCCAAATATAGAGAAGTTTTAGAAAAAAAATGAGGCATTAAGACATGAAACCAACCCAGATCCACAAATTATGGATCTTGTTTTTTGACTTTGCATGGTTAGTCTCATGGTTTTGAAAATCATGTGTTAGCCACTTCCTAAAGTATAAAACTCACATGGTTTCCTCCAAAGGTTTCTAAACCAAGTCCCAACCATTCTGAATTCACTATTTCAAAAATCCAATGAGACTCTGTCAAAGCGATGAGTTTTTCCTTAGTGAATGCACGATTTTGGGAAAATGTGTACCACCCGTGTGCCTTCCCTTTTTCCCTATATTATTATGAAACGTTTCTACTATGTTATTCATGATTTTACCAAACCATGAACCAACAATTAACCTATAGAAAATCCCTAAAAATACTCAAAAATTTCTCCAAACACACACAAAATTTTTCCATAATCTTTACATACAAAAATTTTATAAAGAATGGGTTACATACATGAAAACAAGTTTGATACATTTTCCCCAGCATTGGTCTTTCTGTCCTTAGAATGTTTAAAGCCATCCTATTTATAAAATATTTATACCCATTTCCCTTTCTTTTCATTCTTTCATTACCAAGTCTCTTCCTAAATCTGACTATGTAGCCATAAAACCCACCCTAGAATAATAATTTTTACATGAAGAACTTTATATTGCCTATCCAAAATATTCATAGGGATATGTACCAACGAAGAATCTAGCTATAGTTCAACATGATCCCATCCAATCACATGGTTAGGATCAGGTTGATACTTTTTCAACTAATATACATGGAAGGGATTATTCACCACACTGAACTGTGGTGGTAATTCTAACCCATATTCCACCTCTCCACCTATTCCAATATCTAAAAAAGAACATTTGTATAAAAATGATAACTTTACCTACTTCCTAAAAAGATGATGTTTATGTCTTGGAGAGATCCTCAATAACACATGATCACTCACCATGAACGACATTGGTCTTCAATGATGATCTGTATATGATTTATGACGACATGAGTCATTTTCATCAATTTCCATATCAACTGAATCTTCTCCATTATCTCTTGTAAAAGGATCTACCCAACCACTAAACCCTCACCAGTTTCCACCTAATAAACTGGAAAACAATAACAACACACACCTAATGCATTAAACAAATACATTTGAATTGAGGACAGATAGTTGATATTATATTAGAACTCAACTAACAGGACGTGTTCTTCACATAAGAAACAATCCATTACACAATCCCACAATATGTATTTTATAGTTTGTATCATCCATTTAGATTTTCCATATGTCTAAGCCTGATATGCCATACTCATAGTCAACTGAGTCCCAAGGGGTCTCAATATGGATTTCTAAAAACAAGATGTAAACCTTTGATCTCTAGTTAACATGATAAAAATTAGTATTCCATATTTCCTTGACTCTTCTGGGATGTAGATTTTTGGAAATTCATCCACTGCCTGAGTTTCATAAATTGGAATGAAATGATCTGACTTGGTATGTCAGTACACTATCACCTGTATGGAATCGTGTTTTCAAACCATTACTAGGAGACCTATTAAAAAATACCGAGCAATCTTATATCATTTTCAAAATGAAATAGGTAATGATTATAACATAAATACTAGTCCCTAAATCTCTTCCTTAACAATCAGACAAGTTAATCATCTTGAAATAAACCCAAAAAATTTCATTCACATACAGTTCCACTAGAACTGTGCTTTCAATGATTTATATATATTCTATATTCCATGATGAACATACCATATTGAATGATGGTATGTATGAAGAAGTTTTTCCTGAGGAGCCATAGGTACAACCACTTTATTTTTGATCCACAAAATTGAACTATCATCCAATTTCAATCCCTCAATAGTCTCCCCACTATTGAGTTTTGACCTCATCATCACACATTATGGATCATATTCCTTTTCCTCTTTAACCATCTTTACCAAATAAGAACCACTGAAACTGGATAAAAACCCCACAAAATATTCTTGGTATTCACATTCCACATGCATGTCAGCTAAGACCGACATCAAATGCCACTCATCTTAAGCCTCTTTTTATAACTAAGTTTACAACTTTCATCTTAATGTTTTTTCCCTTGAATTGCCTTTAACTAGTGTATACAATAAGTAAAAGTAAAATGATTGGAGTTAGTGTATCCATATTCTTTGTCTCAATTTCAAATACCATTGTGAGAAAATATGTTTCAATCTATTTTGATCCATTAATATAGTAAATTTCTCACCAAAGAGGTATTGACACCATGTCTTCAATGAATGATCTATTCCATCTGACTCCAAATCATGCATTGTGAAGCTTTTCTCACGCACTCATAACATCCTTGATCCATATGAAACCATATGAGACCACATGATATCATTTCATGAGAACACACCCAAACCTATATCCCAAAGCATCATAATACACCACATACACATGTATTTCTTTTCGTAAAATCCATATTTGAGTGGATATTAGGGGAATATTATATTCTATAAAGGACATTTGGCATTCATAATTCCATTCAAATGGAATATACTTATTTTTCAAGGATGTAATTAGTGAAACTACTCATGAAAAGTAATGCACAATGTTTCGATAATAACTAGAAAATCCAATAAAACTGTGTATCTCAAAGACATTCTTCAACAGTTGCCAACATATCATAGCCTCGATCTTTTATGGATTCATAGAAAATCCTATTTTATACATTAAATGTACAGTAAAATTTACCAATTGTATCCAAAAAACACAATTGTATAATTTGGAAGACAGACCATGATCTATCAAGATTCCAAACAATATCACTAAGTGATGTTCATGATCATCACTTATCCTTGAATAAACCAAAGTTTCATTCACAAACACCACTAAAAAATAATCCATATATTTTTGAAATATATAATTAATCAATTAAATAATGACCATTGGTGAATTAATAATACCAAAAGGCATTACCACATATTAATATTTCCCATGTCTACTTCAGAAATTTGTCTTCAGAATATCATCCTTCTAAACATTCAATTGGTGAAATCCTAATCGAAATTCCATATTAGATAACCACTGATCTTCCCTCAATTTATCTAAATGTTAATCAATTCCTAGATGTTGAAACTGATTTTTTATCATAACTTGGTTGGACTAATGATAATCTACACACATCCTTAGCATCCATCCACCTTTTTAATAGACATGATAGATACTGCCCATGGAGATGTTCTCAACTGAATAAAACCATTTCTTTATAGATCTTCCAACAACACATTCAACTCCAATAATCTTGTGGGTGTCATTTGATAATATGGATGGGTAGTAAGACTATTCCCTAGAAGGATATCAGTTATAAACTCCACTTCTCTCATCATTGGAAACCCTAATAAATTATTAGGAATCACGTATAGAAACTGATCCAAAATTTCTAAAAAAACTATTTCTATTGACTTTGTTGATCAATTAAAAAGAAAAAATTGAATACTAGTATGTAAACGTTCCAACTACGGGTTCCAACAAGCTTTTTGATCCTTCCATTACAATCCAGTCTCCTCTAAAGAGATTCTTGACACCATCTTTAGTCGTGAAACTAACATGTCAGGTATAACAATCTATGTGATCCTTGAACATCATCATCAAATCGATACCAAGGATTATATAAATAAAAAACATCTCTAGTATAGATAAATCCATGTTTTTATCTTCTCCATGAATAGGTATATAACATACTTTACAAAAAAGTCATGACTCTCTCTTTGACCAAGAGGAGTTTTATGTTTTATTACATAATTCATCATCTCTGGTTTAAAAATTAGAAATTATATAACATGAGAAGAAATAATGGAATGGGATGCATCCGTATCAAAAAATACATTCATTTGTGTGTTATTAAAAATAATCATACCTCACAATATAGATGCTCCCTGCTTGTCATGAACAATAACCTACACTGTTCTATATAATTTATTCTTCAAAACAATGTTTTCCTTATTTCTTGATTGAGATTTCTCTACCTAAGGTTTCATGGTATTCCTGGAATCACCATGGATAGCTATATTCTACTAATGAGATGTATTTTGTTTTCCTCTCCCTGTCGAATCATAAAACTCATGTGATACCTAAGAAGTGTCCCGAGAACCTGAACTCGGGGCACTGTGACAATAGAGAAGAAGATTCCCAATATAATTGTAGTTGTTAAATTATGTAGGTGGTGTTGTACATTGTATCTTAATATGGTAAAATAAACAACATTGAAAATGTCGATGTTGTATCATGGGTTTTGGAGTAAGATTCACTTATTTTAATTATTTGACTCTGATTCATACTCCCACCTTGGAAATTGGTTTCCCTCTTATAAATTCCCCCTATATTAGAGTTCCCACTAATTCCCATGGTTCAACATGATAACTCTTCCAATAGATCCTGATATATCATATATAACCATTATTTCTCTGTTACCCATCTTTTTAAACACATTAATACTGAGGAAAAAAATGTTCATGTGAATCCCCTACCTCATACCCGAATCAAAGATGCATCCTTCAACGACGCACTAGCCGCAAACTTAGGTGGACAATGCACTAAATTCTTGAATTTTACTACACACTTTTTGATAGAATGATTTTACCAATTTAGTCTGAATAAATATATCATTCTATAAATTTTGACCAAGTAAGGATATAATTATTTGTTAAAAAATTTCTCAAAATCCTCCCATGAAAGTCTAATATCCAATTTTTCTTGAACAGCTAAATCCCACCAAGGATGTGTAGGATCCTCCAGTATATATGTCTCCATCATGGGTTTTAGATATTATAGTGTGCCAATGAAATTGAAGATTTGATTCTTCCTATTTAGGCACATCTCATCCTTTCTTAGTTCTTCATAACCCCAAAAGATGGGTGGATTCTTCTTCTAGAATTAGATGAAATAATCCACATCCCTTGGACCATCCTTCTTGTTCCCTCTATCCAATTCCCAAAAATATTAAAATATACTTTGAACTAGTTGCTGGTTCACCTGTGCCTTAGGTGCAACACTATTCACAATAGCTTATTCTTCTTGGTTTTTATGACACATATCGGGTTCCATTTTATAAAAACACAAAAACTCCATTAGCCTCACTCTCTATAAACTAATGGATTAACATTTCAAATTATACCAAATCATGTTAGTCCAACAGTGAATTCCAAAATCATATTTCTCCATGTTCAACCATTAATGAAAAATATAAAATTGCTTAAATAAAATCAATCCATTTTTAAAATACAACCATCTTTTTCTTTTCAACATCATTCATTTGAAAACAATTTCAATGATTTCCAAAAATCAATAAATTCTTTTAAGAAAAAAATCATTACTAAAACTTAAATATGTAATTCTAGTGATAATTCATTCCTATAATACATTTCATGCTTGTCTCATTGGCTAAACCCACGAAATTGATATTTTAATCCCTATAGGTTTCACTAAAACACTTAGGTACCGAACTCCCTAGTAACTTGAGGTTCATCATAAAATGGTTTTTTATGTCTTTTCATTCTCTACATTTCATGTCTCCCCAGTTATACTATTTTATATGATCCCAACTCAATGAATAGAATATAATTAATTCAACTCCAATATCGATGACCAACACCTAGTCAAATACCACTTGTTCCAGAAAATTGGAAAGACCAAGCTAATACAGTATGTCTCAAATAGATTTTTTTATCATGTAAACTGATACCACTTTTCTTAAACAGATTTTTTTACTAAAAAAATGTTACCACTTTTAAAATACCTCCCCTCCACATTTACATGAGGAGGTGGGGTGAAGTCACTTGGCCATAAGCGAAATCCCAAACACACCAAATGCTAGAAATAAATACCGAATGGCTTCAATATACGTGGGGGACAGTTTTTCCTTTGAAAATAAAATAACCAAAAAAACATAACATAACAAATAAACAATTAAATGATTCAAGATATCAATATAAGAAAACTAAAAAATTTAATTTAGAACATAATCCACCAAAGAGTACCACATTGGAAGACAACAGTATCAAAGTACTCAATAGAAGAAAAAACTATCAAAACATAAGGACAATGAAATAACTCTAAAGATACACATGTTGTGTGATCCAACTCCACTAACATCACAATTATCATGAATTACTACTAAAGATGTGTGATAAATTACTGTTTCCCATGTCTTGGTAAATAACATATGAAAAATCACTAAAGTTCCAAAGAAGGGGTGAGTAACAAATCTCTGTAGATTTTCCCCAATGATTTCCCTACTAATGCCACTAAGATAGAACAAGTTAGGAACATTTATATGAAAATAGTTTTTATAAATAAATTCCCAAAAAAATTTAAATAAAAATATAAAAAATTACAATAAAATAATTTTCTCAAAATAGGATTTTGCTTCAAGGAAACAAACCCAACAATGTTCTAAAACCATTTCTGATGTTCCATTTTGGAATTACCATTTCACCTCACATATCCACACATCCAACCATGCATGAAAACCAAGACCTCACTATACTCATGAGTGGTGATTCATCCTTTCATTGTTTAATCACATGGTAAACCATTTTGATAGGGGATTTACTTATCCCTAACCCTTATCCATCACACTAATGATGGGGTAGACTTGTTACCCTTATTCTCCCTAAATACATAAGAATACACACTACCATTAGGCCAAACCAATGCGTAAACAATCATTTCAATCATTTTAAGAAACCATTATTTTATTGAAAACATTAAACCATTACAACTCATTTCAATTAAACTATACCTTTAACTAAAAACATTTCAATCAATATATTTACCACAATTCTAGAAAATCTACATTCTACAATTAGGACTAAAGAACTTTCAACAAAAACACCCAATTTCCATTTTTCCACAAACCGCCACTCAAGATGTTTTAAAAAAAATTAAATAGAAAATTAACATTAAATTTAACACAATATAATAAGTTCTAAGTAAATCCTTAATATTCTAAATAAAGGAGTAGATATTTAATCCACCTACCTCTATTGATGAAACAAATAATGGCACAAAACAATGTTTATAAAACCAGTTTAAATCTTCAATAACCAGCTATAGATATATTCCCATATAATAAACCTAGCCAAATATAATAATATTTGGAGTAAAATATATTATTTATAACTATAGTTTATGTAGATCTATGAAACCAATAGAGATAAATAGATCTAATAAAAAAAACCAAGAACGACCATGAAGGATCACTTACCATGATGATCTGGCTTAAAACGCCACAAAACACATTTGGATTTATTCCAAAATGACGGGGAGAGGTTCTACAACTTTTGAGAAGGAAAAATATAAAGTTATATACATTTTGGGAGAGAATGAGGAATTAAAACATGACTCCAACCTATATACATAATTTTCAGATCTATTTTTTTAATGTGCACGGTTAGTCGCACGGTTAGAAAAATTGTGCACTAACGATGTGTTATCCACTTATACAAGGATGAAACACAAATGGATGTCTCAAATGGTTTCAAAAATGTGCACCAAACATTAATAATACACTTTTTAAAAAATATAAATCCACTTTTTCATAGATCATGGTTTCTCCTTGGTGGACACAGAGTTTCGGAAAAATATTTCCCGCTCACGTCCCTTACCAATTTCAGCTTTCTAACTGTGCACTGTTTACTATAGGTATTTCATATTTTTCCCAAACCATGAACCAACTTTGAAACACTATAAAATCCACCAATACACTCCAACAGTTTTCTAAACTCTCCCAAACATTACCTATAAACGTTACATACTTAAAATACAGAAATAAAGGGTTACAAACATAAAATTGGGGGTGCTACATGGTTGTAGGTCATGAACATAACATAAAAACATATAAATATTTTTAAGATGATGAGGATATTATGTAATCATTTTTATATAATAATTTAATGAGATGGAGGATGAAATAAAAAACACTCGTTGAAGAGCGTTACTTCATCTTTGGGTAAGCTCCTTAGGATTTCACAAAAATCAAACCTCAGTTGTTAATTTGATGAAAAAAAGGCATCTAGGATGATATTAGTAGATTTTTGAGGTGATTTGGGTAGGTATTGGATGAAATAATGGTTTTAAGTTCTGAATAATATAGAATATGGGGTGGACTTTTATAAGTGATGTGAGAGGCACACTTGTAGTTATTTTGAAATAAAAAAGGTGTACAAATGTTTTTCTCATACTACAAGGATCCAAAAAGAATTATTATCTATCATTAGACATTATGGGTCATAAATATTACCAGAAAATATATTTTAGATAAGTTTTTATAACCTTATAACCGTTTTTATTTTAGTTTAACCCCAAATAAACCAATTTTTACCATAACGACGGTATTTTTTCACTAGTTTTACTATTCATTTAGGTAAAAAATAAACATGCCCATATTAGATAATATAAATTATTATAATTCCAAATATTGATTTCCTATTTTCAAATTCTATTAAAAAAGTAGAAAATTTAATTTAAAATGAATCTTGTAGATGAGACAAGAAAGCATGTTTTCAAAGAGAAAATGCAGAAAATTTTACAATGTTTTTATATAAACATTTCAATAAAAATATAATTACAACTAAAAAAATTGGATTAATTGATATATAATTGATATAATTTTATTTTAAAAAAATTATAATATAATTTGAATTTATAAATAATTATATGAAATGGTGATTTAAAAAAAATCTGTATTTTCGCTACTAAACAAAAAAAATTTATTATTTTCATGAAAATTCCCACAAATTAACAAAAAAATAAATTTTATATTGTGATTTTAAAAATTATATTTATTTTATCAAATATATTTTCTAAATTTTTTAAAAATATATATTTTTAAATAAGTGTGATAAAATGACACAAAAGATCTTTTTTGAAAAATGTTTTTTTTTCGACATAAAATTGAATTTATCCTTATATCTTGTCTAGAAAACACATATGATGAATGTCAAAAATTTTATTAAATTTATAATATTTAAATATAATTTAAATAATTCATCCAAATATATTTTTTCAATTTATTATGGTAAAACATGTTTTTGTTCATAAAAATAGTTTTTCATAAAAAGAAGTTATTTTAAAATAGTTTTTATATTAGTTTACAAATAATTTTTCACCATATAATTCATATTATATACTTGTGTAGACCATATATTTACATAATTTAGCTAATCCTATTCATAGCTATTGTTACAATGTTTACATGATGACTATCATATCAAATAATAATATTTGAATAGTATGTTACATTTCATTCAAACTTAGTGTATCATTTATCACAAATTAACTCATTGTTAACTATATCGGAAGATAATTTTTTTTCATGTATTGAAATATAAACCGAAGGTTTCATGTAACAAAAAATATCAAAAATATTAAATTTATTTGAAAAATAACTATTTCATAAAGACCCAGGTTGTCATATTCTACCCCCATAAAAATGAATTTCAACCTAAAAATACGTCACTTTTGTACCAAAAATTGGGGATAATTATGTTACATTACATCCTCATATTCCCATTTGTCTTTCTCAAAATAGTGGTTTCGCATGAAAAAATTACAAGGAGATTTTTCCTTTTTTAGAACTTTCTTTCTACGATCTATAATCTGCATCAATTGTTCCTATTAATATTGATCTAGAATGAGTGGTATAACCATAGAGTTTATTACATATAATTTATTAGGAATTTAATTAATTAGGATAGATACATGGAATGAATCTTTAACCTGATATAGGTTCTATGGAAGTGAAAATCAATAGGCTACTGTCATGATATGGTCATGATTTTATAAGGTATTGATATACCTTAAGCCTAACATTCTATTGTATCAAAACAAAAATTTTATACTTTGTTTTTTCATTGATAAATTTCAACTTAATCTCTTACTATAATAAACGAAACTTTTTTAGCTGATGTACTAATAAATCACAAGATCCATAATATAATGATACGTTATTCCATTTATCTCTATTTATGAAAAAATAGTTAACACTGGTTATAAAATATGGATAAATAATTATATTTTGTCGTAATACATTAATCTCTAAAACCTCATACATTGTTCAACATATACTATATAATAAATTATTAACTTTAGAACCATAAAAAATATCAAAATCCAAAATAGTAGAAATGAATTCACTAAATTTCTAAAATCAATTTCTCATTAGTCCTCCATACATCATCAAGTAGATATTAATATTCACTTACCAAACATGTTAATACATTCATCCTGTATTCTCTTGAAACATATTAATATCCTAAATTACCATAAAATAATATTGAAAGGATGAATTATTCCTCATTACTCGAAAAAACCACATTTTATTGAATATATTCCTTAAATAAAAAATGTTATATTCTCCATCAACAATAACATAAAACAATTTTTCCAAAAATCATTAATCAGTTCCAATGCCATCAATACTATCCAATTTACATTTTCCATATCAATCACCTCATTATCCAAACTAAACACCATTTATTCAACATTAAGAGCATATAAAGGGTTATCTTCCCTTAATTATAATATCAAATTTCCACAAAATGAATTCTTTAATCCATAAATACCATTTAATATATTTTTTCAAATCCTTAAATAAATCTTATACAGAACCATACATATATATTTCATGATTCATATAACATAATCCTTAAATTCCAATAAATAAATACTTCAATCATCCCACTTCCGTATAAAACCATTAACTAGGATTTATCATCTTATTCCTTAATAATTATTTCATATAGTATAAAATATAAGACATGTATTGAAATTCATAAAGGTCAATTTAATCATTCTTCTCATGTTAAACTTAATCAAAACTATTATAACACCCTATATGTTTCATTTATTATTTTTTGTCTCCCCATCACTAGCATTACAATCAATAATTACACCAAATTTCAGATTTTATTCATGATATTTCTTTATTGAGAATCAATTTTCATAATTCCCATACTTTATATATTTAAAACATTCAACAATCAATGATACCTTCGGTAGACCCTTATTCTCATCCATTTCGTTAATAAAAATTTTAATTTTTCCATTTTATTTACTTACATTCTTTTCTTATTTTCAAAACCCATAAACATTTTCTCATCTCACTAGGAAATTACCTTTTGTGATTCTTCCCACATTATCAAAAATTTAAAAACTGAGTCATCTTTCCTTCATGGTTTCCACTACCCGGTCTCTTAGTGAATTCTTTTCTTCAGTTATTTAATGAATTTAGAGTTGTTTGAGGATCATGTTGTTAATCATGTTCTATAACAATTGATTTATAATAATCATAATATCACATTACTCAATTAACTATTCTATTTGGATTCTCACTAGGAAATTTTCCATCACATTCAATGTTAACCCAGTTCCATTTGGTTACCTAGTTGACTAAAGCCAAAATGTATAGTGTGATCTACACCAATCATAGTGGAAAGCCACATGATTATGAATAAATATCATATAGGATTCCTAAATCATGAAACCATCTTTTTAATCTATGAAACGTTGGGTTTGTCCTAGGTTATTCATAGTAACCATCGATTTATATACTTTATGATGTTTCATAAATAGTTTTTGTATTTAAATAAGAATATCTCCTAGGTGTGTCAAACTAGGTGTGTAGTGTTCCTGTAGTCATCCACCATATGATGATTGTGTCCAGCTCAATATTTCATTTTTGGATATATTACCCTTAGTTACCTCTCTGATGGAGCCGCATCCTCTTGTAGTATCTAGATAGTTATCTAATGTCTTGGAAACCACTGACTCTATGCTTTACCAAAATTCTAGTACATTTTCCTATAAACTAAATAATCCTTAGACTTAACTTTAGATACATTCCCAGAAATATCCTTATAAATATCCCAAGAAATCACACTAAATTTTTATCATCCTAGTTTACAAAGGTTAACTAAACCTTTCCTTTGAATCCAACTATTGTGACCATGGATTTTTAAATGTAGATATTTCTTATTTTTAGATAAATATTCAATACATTACATAACACACTCTTGATGAATGTAACAGTTTAGTGTATTTGGAGACTAGGAACCCAACCTTATAATTTTGGGAAAGATATTTAATTTACCCCATATTGTCTTCCCCATTATTACTCTTTAAAAATAAACCTGACATAAAAGCATTCTTCATAACATGGGAAAAACAAACAAAAGAAATGGTGTGCTTAGATTCTCTATAAGAGTAAAATAAAGGTAAAAATAAGAATAACATGATAATACCAACTAAAAACCATACCCTATATATCAAAGATCATAATCACATGTCATGGAATAATGTAATATCTAGTTACCATTTTTTATCTATTTTGAACCAGTGAATTGAGTACCCAATCATTAGATCTCTTTGTGTGTAGTTTCCATAGTTTTCAGTATTTTTTGAAGGTTTATGGGAATGCGCATGGTTTTTTTATGGTTTGAGTAAGGATTGAAAGATTTTACATCATGGAAAGAAGGGGTAACTTGATTCACACATGGTTAAACCAAGTGTTCATCCAAACAGTGTAACCCTTCCAGTGTCCCTATTTGGGGTGCACAGTTAGGTGCATGGTTAGTACTGACTATGCGAACTGACCTAAGAAATAGTGAAAATAGTATTTAAAGCCCATAAAATATAAATTAAATTTCTTAACCCCACCTAATTAACCCAAAACTCTATAAACTCAAACCAAAAACTGATCCTTTTTTATTTTAGGAGTCATATAGAGTCATTTTGTCTCTCAAAATCTCAGTTCTTGGAAGATTGAAGTGCCAATCGAAGTCGTAATATTCTTTTGGTGAGATATATTATTCATGACATTTGATCTCTCTTATTATCTTGATTAATTCTTCCAAGAGTTAACGATGGACTTGTTTTTTTGGATCTTGGTTGATTTTTATGGAATTGTGGATCTTGGACCTCTTCTCTCTTCTCTAAATATCTATCTTCCTTGATCCCATGATCTCCATCAGAGGTGAAACATCTCATATTTATTGTGGATGGACTCAAAATATTCTATGTGGGTGTTTGTAACATCCCAACCTCGAACAACCACTCAAACAATGCTAAACAGGTTGGGTGTTACCACCTTAGTCACACGTCCTTGAACACCAAAGGCTTCGAACTAAGAGAGAGGGTGTAAACAGGTATAGTGGGGAGGCTATACCCTCTAGAAAAAATAAGGTATTGGTATGAGTATTATTAATATAAGATACTCTACACACCCAAACCAGACTCGCATAGCGGAAGAAAAATCAATAACAGATAAACCAAGGGAATCAATATAGAAAAAAGTGCAGTAGAATGTAAGAAAAACATCATTTTGAACACCACTTATTACATCTACTGAACAAAAAAACGTTCATCCATAGTAGGTCATACATATCTATAAACAATAGAGCCCATGGCTAACCAACAATTGGTATGATATAAAATAAAAATTCAGATACATAATGGAAGCTAAAACAAAGTAAACTTCAGCTGGGTATGACCTCAAGGTCCATATCATCTCCATGAAACAGCTAATATGATCTATCTCTTGAAGATGATCAATTTCCTAAATGTAAATACATAAAGTCTATGTGAATCCTGAAGGGCTCGTGTTGGGTGTGAGATGAATCTCAGTTGGATACCACTCAATGGTGCATACCTATTATAGGTGTTTATGAAAGCATGCATCGATAAGAAAACTAAACAATATGATGCACAATGAAAACACAACTTCCCATGGTGCTCAACAGCCAATATGGAGTATCACCTGCATCAGCCAATGCTGGAATCTTATTCATATAACTTGGAACCACGTGCCTCCTAACAAATTGTTTCTCAAGTACCAACATCCTGATGCCACACCCAAACAATAGTTACACATGCTCAAAAGCTCACATCTACCCATGGGACAACAACTACGGGAACATCTATGCATGTCCTCAAATAATAATCAAAGGAATAGCGATGTCTTTCCTCAAATGAATAACTGTAAGAAACAGAGATATCTCCCTCCAATCTCACAACATGGTAACCTCGTCACTAACAAAGGAAGGCTCCACACCTTCCACATGGCTTCCTATGACAAGCACCCTGAAACCTATAGTACCTAAAATTCAACTATTAGGGGCCTCTACCCACAAGAGTGATCAAAACCAACTCATCACAGGGTCAACCTATGTGAACAAAACTCATGTCATAGGTGAGCAGTAATCACCAAATAAATAATCCAAGACAAAACATCTATGATTCCTCATGTCCCCATGACCATGTCAATCTAATTTGATGGCATTGCCATCAATGTAACCCAGACCATACCCAACCTGATAGTCACATTGCCTCAATCTGATGTACATGACGCCCAATCCTGTCGTCAATCCACTCAGGTAATCTTGGCCAAGAACATACTAGGATCTACATCACTCAAGAATATTCGGGCCATTCTTTACACTACACAAAGGTTCCAGTATATGTTATTCATCAATTAAATATTTAAGACTTTTAAAGAAATCACATAAACAGGAAAAAAATCTAAACAGTTGAATTGCATTAGCCCAACGACAATCACATAGTAGCACTGAGGTCTTGAACGCCTCTAACAAGCCTAAACATGCATTGAAAAATTAAATATACCAGTTTAAAAATAAATCAGACCAATTATAACCATTTTGGCACCCCTGGCCAAAATTCCCCAATGAGTGTCAGCCTATCTCCCTGCCTTGCTCAAGAAATTTAGGCAACATGGTATCCCCAAAGGCATCCCACGGGTCTAAAAATTAATTCAATATAAAATTGCATATAAAATGGGTCCCACTAAAAATACCAAAAGACGTACCAAAGGCCGTGCCACCCAAATGTCCATGAAAACACAAAAGAAGGTATGTGCCACCAACCTCATACTCGTACGATGATCCTCGTCTAGTAACAACAACAAATTCAGTCTAAAACATGGTAGATATACAAAATGAGAATAAATTTTTAATCCCCAACAACTCAGTTTAGAACAGATATCAAGAAAAAAGGCTCAAGGTTATTTCAAAGTTCACCTATGGGGTTCCATCACATCTTACGGCGTTCGAATCTAACTTAGGATGAAGGATTCTGAAGGGATTGAAGCTTCAGTGACCCAGTTCATGAAACCTAGTGACTCCTAATGGCGTATGCCTCAAAATTAGGCTTCTACACATTTAGATATATTTGGGTGGTTTTTTGAGTTATGGATGTTATAGTGATTCTATTCTTTTTATTTATTTTTAATTTTATTTTTTCTTTTGAATTCATGGATAATTGTTTCTAGATTTCTAAAACATTTTCTCTGAAATGTTTCATTTAAATTCTTTATGAAATAATCTTTGACTCTTTTCTCTTTGAATTGATTTTTTACTTAATTTAACAGCTATAATATTGATCATTCTAACAATTTTGTGAATTATTCAATTCCATGATTTTTTTTCATTTCTCTAAAAGATATTTTAAAAGATATTTTGATGGATTTGAGGAATTTATCCTTGATTTTGATTTATAGAATGATATTCCTTGATTTGAATTAAATAAATTGAACTATTTAATGTTTTTATAAATAATTTAACGTTATTGTATTTATTAAAAGAAAAATAACCAATTTTAATGATTTTACTATTGTTTTGAAATGGGTGTTCCTACGTTATTTGAAATAAATGATTTATCCACATGGAAAGAGGGTGTAAACCCTTGACTCAAATGTATTCAATAATTTTAAAGGTATAATAATTCTTTAAAATTATTCAAGGATGACTTGGAATGAATTATTGTTTTAAATTCATGTATAGAATTATAATTATGATTTGGGAAAGGAAGAAGATATAGTTACCCTTTTAGAATGTTTAAATTGTTTAAAAGGAATTAAAATTAATTGATTATTCTTGATGGACCAGTTATAAATTTATGATGATACTCTTTTGTAATAATCCATTAATTTAAATTTTGTGATTCTTTTACAACCCATTTTTTTCGGTGATGAATAATGTATTATTAAATTAGAGGGAGTTTGGAGTGAGAGTGAGATATGATTTGAGGGATAGTGCCCATGATTGATATTGGTAAGGAACCCTAGTGTGATTCTAATAACATGATTATCTCCCACACCACTTCCCACTAGTCATGGGAAACTATATAGTAATATGGGATGGGCTAGAAATATTCTTCACTAGAAGACTCACACCCTTATAGTGGATCCAAAGGGAATATGAAGGGTTCCAGATATGGACGTGCATCCAGGAAAGCTGGTGTGCGTGGAACTAGTTTTCGTGAGACCTGTGAGACTATATGTAACCCCACAATTAGTCATGTTGTAATTTGATTATCTATTATGAGGTGAACTCACTATCATACCAATTTTGTTCAAATGACATCCATATACAATATCTTGATACCTGAAAATAACTGTTGTCACTATTTGGCACCAGAGTTTCCTTTCTTGATTCATTTATTATTATTATGAATCATCGATTTATTTTATTAAATCTTGTTCATCATTATATACTAGGTTCATATCCTTATCTTTTCTTGATTATAGGGCTCCAGCTTTTTAAATGGGTTTCAATTATTTTTAATAAAAATTATTAGTTTTTAAATGGTGAAGTCGAATGTTTTATTGGTTTGCTTTGATAAATAACTTTTTTTAAAACTCTATTTTTAAAATAATCCTTACGCCCTATTATTTATACTCATGTTTTAGCATATTTGAATTACCCTATGAAGTAACTATTTATAATATTTGATGTAATTTTACTGGGATCATTAGCTTACACCCCGCATGTATCGTTTGGTGTTTGAATCTGTCTTATTATTATATTAAGTGCTGATGTGATCATAATATTCTTTTTTTATTTTATGCTTGGCTGACCCAGGGTAGGTGACTTGGGACATGGTGGGTGGTCATGGACTTCCAAGAGATGGGTTTTTTCCATTTTTGTTTTATTTATCGATTTGTATCGCCTCCTTTTACACTGATATATATTTATTTGTTTATTTATATGATAACGTTTCCATTTTGTATATTGATTGATGTAAAATTTTTAGGGAGAAGTCATTACCAAATATTATTTATTGGTGTCCATCTTCTTTTTAGTAACCTATGAATATCGAGAACTCTCTTTGGGTTAGTGTTGAATCAGCTCGGATATCAGTTTATATGGTATTTAGGGTTCATTCTTCACTAATATTATTGTTAAAGGTATTTCTATGAAATTAATCACTTCTCATTGTAATAACTAGTGTTATTTTGGGTGATTCATTGTCTAAAGGACATTAATAATGTATCAAGACTCAATAGGTTGTTTGTTAGAGGGTACTTGATCAACACCTCTTCATGATGAGACTTGAGTTACTAGGGATGTTGGTACTTGAGTCATTATTTGGAGTTATTTATTTCATGATTGAAAAGGATTGTGACATTACCAAGGAGACTATCTATTATTTTTGTAATATGTTTTGATTTTTGGGTTGGAATGAAAAGATGACCAACTTTTCACTATGTATTCACAATTTAGTAAACTATGAGGAATTATTGTGACTAATTTGGGAGCCAACCCTTGAAATATTATGAGGTTGGTTTGTTTTTTACCAGACCATATGACCAAGACTATCATTATTATACTCTCACCATAACCAAGAACAATGTTCCATTATTTCTTGTATGACTTCACTTTTTGGGGTTTGTTGGAAAGTTTATAGATGTGGTGTTTTTCAGGCTGTTGTGTTGTCATTTCATGTTTAGTCCCATTTTAATAATTCTAAATCCCTCTTCAAAATTAATTTTTTTCATAAAAAATATTTTTCTTTGAAAAATGTTTTCAATAACCAAAAATTGACTTTTATGAAATGATTAGTTTGGATGATTTATTTTCAAAGACTCTTTGATTATTTTTTTAAAGAAATTTTTTAAAAAGATATTTTGTTTGTAATGGATTTAAAATGAGAATGGTTTTTGGAAATTGGAAAATTGGATTAATGTTTTTGAAACCAAAGAATAATATTGATGAACTTGTAATGAATTTTTAAAAATAGTGATTGTTTTATTACAAGACTTTTTATTTTTTAATGAAATATTGATGTATTATAAATGATAAAATTTTGTGTGTTTAAAATGATTTTTTTTAGTGAAGTTGGTTTTTTCTATTTTAATGTTGTTGGACTGTTTGTTTTCTGTTTCTATTATGATTGATTTGATATACCAATGTTTTTTGATGTCTATAAATCTCTCCCATAAATTCTTTTATGAAATATTGAATGTTTATCAAATGGTACGGTCCTTGGGAAGTTATTCATGTTTTCCAGATATGTTTTCTAACATTGTTAACTCTACCCACACTCCATATATAGGGGTGGATCCAAGGGCCTTCTTACCTGTGAACCCCATCCTTGAATTGTTTAATGTTCATCTACATTATAATAAATTTGAACAAGGTTATCTTGAGGAGTTAATGTGTCTTGATGATGTTGATGAGATTTTTTATTCTCTCAGGACTTTTAATGCTCTGAAGTTTTAGTCCATCGAATCCTTATTTGAGGTACTTGGACAAGAGTGGTGGAATGTTGTGATTCCCTCTTGTCTACATGAGTTAATTACATGGTAAATATTATATAAAATGTTCATTTAGTGCCAGTTTCCTGAGTAATTGAAGGAGAAATTTTCTTAATTCATGGGTTTTAATCAATATGAGTTTTTGTTTTCGGAGTTTTCCATGTGAATCTCACGTTTGGTATGTTTTATACTTGGTTTTTTTCGAAATTATTTCACAAATACTATATATTTTACAAAAGGTTTTCACCCATACCTCATAACCATCATACTTGTGGCCAGGTTTTTCTCTTATTTGGGGATCATTAATAAGTCAATTTTAGCTGAAGTGGAGTTTTAAAAATAACATTAATGGTTACATTCCTCTTTCTTGGTTCATAAAAGAAAATTCTCCTCTATAAAATAAGGTTCATATTATTTTTTGTTGAATACAACCTAGTAATTCTATGTAGTATTGTTTGAAATATCTAGTATCTTTTGGATAGAGTGGTAGATTAGGTCACCTTCAGAGGTTTTGTATGTTGTTATAATATAAACGAAAAAGTAAAGTCATTTCCATCAACTCTTGACTATAGTAAAGATGGTGATTTATGATAATAGGGCTCCAACCATAGTCATGTGAGTTAATTTTTTCAAGTAGTGTAGGATATTCGAGTTTTAGACGTTATTTTCTAGATATGGTTGATGTTGATCCAAATTGTTTTTTTATGTTGTCGGGGAAACTATTTTATTTTTTCCTTCTTGTGGATTTTCTATTTTAGAAAACTTTAAATTTTGGATCTTGGTGAATAATATCTTTTGGACATTGTTTTGGGTGATTTTGTAATTTTTTGTACAATGATGGTTTGATTTTCTTGATATAACTGGGGTTTTTCCCTGTGGATGTAAACTCTTTAATTCATGGTCTTATTTTTGAATTATTGGTATTCTCTAGAGTATATTTTATTTTGACTTGATGTTTAGAGATCAATTTTAATATATTGGATGATCTCCTTTATGATATTGTGGTGCCCTGTTAAGCACTAGACTGGATGTATGAGATCATTCTAGTTAGCCATGGATAGAACATGGGAATGTGCTCATGTAACTTGGAAGATGTGGATTTTTGATTGACCGGGCACCAAGTGGTGTAAGAGTTTGAGTTGATGAGTTTATCAAGGGGTGAGGACCTATTTTAAAAGTCCTATGTTACCAATGAGTAATTAAACAGTGTATAAATCCATTAAATTTTTTTACCGTGGTTCTAGTTGCTTTATCTTAGATGTTTCTCCTTAGTTAGTGGGTAAAGTGTTTTCTTTGGTTTAAAGGGACATTCTTCTCTTATGTTACACCATTATAATGAATCATTAATTGGTGGGGAGACCTATGTTAGGTCTACAATATTTCTCTGGTTTGGAGACATTTAATGATCATGGTGTGTTAATATTGGAGTTGTGTGTGTTGTTAGCCTTTGGGTGAGTCTCAAATATGGACATCATAATTTTCACCTCATAAGATGAGTGAGTATATGATTATTGTTTCACTATGTTGTATCATTTCAAATGGAATCATTATAGGTATATAAATTCCTTTGGATGGGAGGTTGTAACATATTACTACCTATTTTTATCTGTTTTCACCCATTATTTTGAGTACCCAATGATTGGATCTCTTCATGGGTCTCTTCCAATGTTTTTAGGACTTTATTTTAATTGTTTGGGAATGGGTTGACCATGTGTGAAACTTGGACATAAGTGGGTTTCATGGTCTGTGCATGGTTAAACTTTGTGTGTGTCCAAACCATGCTACCCTTCCATTGTCTTTGTTTTTCATGCTCTGTTAGTACTAATTGTCTAAACTGACCAAGTAAATCACGTGAACAGTAATTAATTCCCTAAAAATCATATTAAAATTCCCAAAACCTCATTTAATTAACCCTAAACAGCATCCAATCAAACCTATATCAAATATTGGTATTTTAGGAGAAATCTAGATCCATTTTGGCTCTCCATACCTCATTTCGTGGAGGATATAATCACTTATAAAAGTGGAGATCCTCGTTCGGTATGTTCTATTATTCATGATCATTGATCTCTATTCATCCTTTGATTCATTATTCTTAGAGGTTATGACGGCCTTCCATTTTTTGGATCTTTTTTGATTTATTTGGAATTGTTTGTTTATGAACTCTTCTCTATTATCCCAGTATCTCCCTTCCTAGATCCGGTGATCTCCATTGGAGGAGACACATATCAATTTCATTATTGTTGGAAACAAATATTCTTAGTAGGTATTTCTATTCTTTTCCTTTGTTTTTTAATTCATTGTTTCTTAATAATTCATATATATTTATTTCTTGATTTCTAACACATGTTCTAGAAAATTTTTCCATTAAATTCATTATGATATATTTTCTAAACCTTTTCTCGTTGAATTGAACATGGAATTATTTTATTAACTATAATCATTATATTTATCTACTTTGTGAATTTTTTAATTCCAAGTTTTTTACTTACATTTAAAGATCATTTGAAGGATTTTTTTTTGGGAATTGAAGGATTTGGGCCAGGTTTTGATCTATAAAGTGAACTTAATTGATTTGAATTAAATGAATTGAAGAATTTTGTATATTAATAATTAGTTTAAAATTATTGAATTTATTAAATGACCAAGAACCCCTTTTGAATGATTTTACCCTAGTTTTGAAATTAGTGTTCTTGGGTTATTTAAAATAAATGACTTATCCACATAGAAAGATGGTGCAAACCCTTTTTTTGAAATGTATTCAATACTTTTCAAATAATAATATTTCTTTAAAATTATTTGGTGATGATTTGAAAAAATTATTATTTTAAAATCTCGTTTAGAATTATAAAGATGATTTTGGAAAGGAAAGGGGTGTGGTTACCCATTTTAAAATTATAAATTTTTTAAAACTATTTTAATTGAATTGATGATTCTTGGTGGCCCGGTCGGAAATTTTGGATGATACTCTCTTGTAATAATCACTTAATATATCTTTAATAATTATTTTACATCCCATTTTTGTGTTTTAAAAAATATACCCTTCACTTTGAGGGATTTTGAGGGTGATAGTGAGATGTGATTTGAGGTGTAGTTTCCATGATTGATACTAATAAGGATACCTAATCTGGTCCTCATTACTTGATTATCTCACTCGACTCTTTTGAATTTTCATGGGAACCAGGATAGTGACATGGGATGACCAAGATATGTTCTTCACTAGAGGACCCGCACAATTCATGTGGATCCATAGAGAATATGAAGAGTTCATTCTATTAACATGCGGACATGAAAAAGGGTGTGTGTGGAATTGGTTTGGTCGAGACCAGTGAGACTAGATGTAAGTATAGTAATTTGTCTTGTTGCAATTCAATTAACTATTTTGAAGTGGAATCACTATTATAACAAGAATGATCCTATTACATCCATATACTATATCTTGATACATTGTAGAACTCATTTTCACAATGTGGTTCCAGAGGTGCCTTGCTTGATTCATTTAATTTTTTTATGAAAATCGACACTATTGTATTGAATCTTTTTCATCTTTTTATAACACATTAATATTCATATCTTTTCTTAATTATCAGACTCTATATTGTTTAATGGTTTTCAATGCTTTTAAAGAAATTTTTTTAGTTTTTAAATGTTGAAATGGCATATTTTAGAGGTTTTCTATGATAAATGATTTTTAAATCTTTAAAACACTATTTTTAAACCAATACATATAATACATTATTTTTACTTATATTGTAGAATATTTGAAAAAACCTACGATGTAAATGCATAGAATCTTTGGTGGAATCCTACTAGGTTCTTAATATCACACCATTGTTGTACCGTTCAGTGTTTGAAACCATCATATTATTACAGAAGTATCTAAAGTGATCATCATATTAAATCTTGGTTTTCTGATTCGGTGAAAATTGTGGGTGACTTGGGATATGTTGGGTGGTTTCGGACCACCATGAGATGAGTTTTTGGTAATTTTATTTTATTTCCATATTTGTAGCATCTCATTGTACCCATATATATATGTGTATGTGTGTGTGTGTGTTTGTATTGGTTTATTTATTTGATAATGTTTCTGTAATTTATTTTGATTATTGTAATATTTTAGAGATAAATCATTCTGAACAGTTATTTATAGATGCCCATGTACTTATAATCGGTCCATGGACATCGAGAATTCTCTTTAGGTTAGTGTCGAATCGGCTCAAGTATTGGTTTAGATGGTAATCCATGTTGGTTCATCATAAATAATGATTGGTATTTCATAATACATGAATAATAAGGGAATAAAATAACATTAGCCATTAGAACATAACATTCCCATAAGACATATATTTTTCACAGACACATAAGAATATAAAATATTATGTCAAGGCTACCCACCATGACATTCATAACTTGTTAGCCATCAGCTAACCATATGTATTCCTACTTTGGGATTGGGATGACCTCCCGTGTATCATATTTTGTTCCTAGGATAACCTCCCTTGTATCCCCTTTTACTCTTGGGATAACCTCCCAAGTACCCTTTGAGCTCTTATAACATTACTCATTACCAAACTAATTGGAGGGAGATATAGGTCCCACCTGATTTGGTTATAACATAACCACCATCCGTGGTTATAACATTTCCAATGAAACATAATGAAAATCATACATACATGTTCCATAAGATCAAAAATTTACCTCATATCAGATCCTATGAAATGAAATGGGTTTCATAAACCTAGCATCAAAACATAATTAATGGAAAAGAAATATGCTTCATAATCATTTCATCATTTCATCATAGCATAACTCATAGAAGAAGAAGTAGGTTTAATAAAGACTTTATTATGGTATATATAAAGAACAGTAAATTTCAAGGAAATTTTTTTCTTAAATTCTTTGGAACTTTACAAGTATGCAGTTTCTGACGGCACCAGATTCTGAGGCCTGGTCTGTCCAAAATCAATTTCTGAATTTTAGCTTGGGTACGTTCAGTAAACGAACGAGCATATTTTTCTATCTTTTGAACCGGTGCTCGGAATTGAAATATGAGGGCACCGATGAACTCGCAGCGCTGGTATTTTATTAAGAGGAATTTTACCATAGATGCATTTTCATGGGAGAAAAAGATTAATTTTGGGGTTTAAATAAGAAGTAAATAAAATTGTGTACAATTTTATTTTATTATCCTTGTAAGTTAAACTCTCCCATGGGAAGTTGTTGGTGGGGACCACAACCACCAAACTTCCCATGTGTGGTTATGTGGGAGGTGTGGCCCACACAAGCCCTAACCATTTCGCATTCCATAACCACTTAACCCCCTTTGAAATCCCATGTTAATTACATGAAAATCCCCATTATTTTTGTATCCTTTAAATGTGTAACTATTCATCACTCCCTCTTCAAAACATGCCAACCTATTAATTAATTAATTAGACAATTCATGGTTTAATTAGTTAAGGGAATTTGAATTTGAATTTTTTAAATTTTAATGCATGGAAAAATAAAATAAACTAAGGAGAAGCCTTATTTTATTTTGGTTAGGATTGTTGTGTGAGGAGGACTTGGGAGAACGCTAGTGTTTTTCATCCTCAATGAAGAACGCCAACTCTCCGATGAAGAACATCGACTCAGCGACCCTGGTTTCTCCATCCTCTTCCTCCTCCATGACAAGGAAGGAGACACTGATGCGAGAACTCGCCAACGACATCACGCTTTACAATCTTCTCTCCCTGACAAAAAGGGGAGACGTCGCTTTCTCCTCAGGCGCTTTTCGACGTCGCTTACAAAAACATCATCACGCGATGCCCTCTTCTGCGATGTCTGGCGTACGACTTCTTTATTGAGGTAGGGTGATTTGATTAAATTTTATTGAATATAGAATTGTATTTATGTTTCGTGAACCATGTGCATTCTTGTCTATATGTTACCACCTAACGCGGAGGGCGCGGGCCGAACGAACACGGCTCGACAACCCTCCGCTGGAACTTTATTCTTTTGGATTTGGAAATTGGAGGTGAAGGAAGAATGGCGCCGTTTTTCCGTGCCAAGAACGTGGTGGGGAACCGGCGTCGTCGCACCAGTTGTGCGGAAAGAACCGCGGCCCGCTTCACGGGCCGCTTCAGCCGAAGAACCGCGGCCCGCTTCACGGCGTCGTCACACCAGGTGCTGCACTGGAGGACCGGGGGCCCGCCCATGCGGGCCGCTTGCGCAGAAGACCGGTGGGCCGCCCATGCAGGCTGCATGCGCAGAAGATTGGCCGGTCGAGCTAGCCAGTTCGGGGAAGGGCGGCGCCGCCTGGCGCCACTGGTGTAGAAGACCGGGGAGGCCGCACCCCCCTGGAACCCGCTCGGCTTCAGCCGCGGCGCTCAGCCAGCCTGCCGAGCCCGCCAGTCCGGGTCGAGCCTGGCCACGCCCCTTCGGGATGAGTTATGTTTTTCTTCAGACTGGTCTGACACTCCTGCTAGGTCGGACCCGTCATGCTGGGTCAACCCGACCCGTCGGCCCATTAGGCTAAATGTGCCAGGCTCGTTATTCACTTAAATGTGAATAACTTAATGACCGCATGTCCGATAAATGTGCCGTCTACGGCACTGGGACTCTTTCGATGAGATGGTCCTTTTACGATAATATAAGTGAGTTTCAGATGATTTGGATTTCAGCTGGGTTAGAAACGAGCGTATTACTAACCGGGCCACTGGGACGGAAAAGCCAATATCTCTCAGATCAGGCGTTCGATTGACGTGCCGTCTGTTGTGCTGAGTTCCTTTTGACGAGACGAAACTTCAGGATACATCAAATATGGACTTCGTGACGGTTGATGTATCGACCCCCCTTGGCTCGAGGAGCGGACCCTCCCGTAATCGAGCGTGCTGTGTGCGGGGACCCTAGAGCTGGCTGCAACTGCGATGACGATGACGACTGTACTTGGATCCTACATGGGTTCGAGAGTGAGGATGACTGTACTTGGATCCTACGTGGGATCGGCAGCGATGATGACTGTAGTAGGATCCTACGTGGGTTCAGCAGCGATGGTTACTATACTAGGATCCTACGTGGGTTCGGTAGCGACGGCTTCTGTACTTGGATCCTACGTGGGTTCGGCAGAGGAGATGATTCAAAGGCTATATCTATCGTCTGCACCCCTCTTCGTGAGTAGTATACCTGTGTGAGTTGAGTCTTGACATTCAATAATTATCATCGATGTGATTGACTTGCTTTCATGTGTGGACTGGGTTGTGCTTTCCTGTGTGGACTGGGTTGTACTTGGGCTCGTGAGTTGGAGCCGAAATGGAATTGATGACCTAGGAATATGTATGGGCATATATCAAAGTAGAGTTGGTTGATACTTCGTGTTTGTATCCTTCCTTTGTGGTTTATCCTTTGTGGATTCTAGTAGACCTTCAGGGGTCTCGGGGTCCCTACTAAGTATCGTGTACTCACCCCGGCACGGGATATGCCTGCACTATGTTTTGTTGGATGCAGACGACAGACAACACTGATCGAGGTGGAGTCTTGTGGAGTGGGACGGTACCTGAAGGTGGACCACTTGGCGGGCCGTACACGGAGCGGACGACCAGACCCGAGGAGCTGAGGAGACCATTTGTACCCACACTTTTGTTGGGATATCCAGAGGACGACTCAGTGGTTGCTGGTTTACTTTATTGCATCTGTTATTTCTTTACTGTTGTACTGTACTTTCAAATGGGTTTGTATTCTGGCCCATTTACTTTCCAGCACTTACTTTTGTACTCAGTTTACTTAGTGTTTACTTCATCTTGGGTACTCTGTTGTGTTTCTTTACTTGTATAAAGGCAATTCCTTCCCTTTTTTCGGGATTTACGCCTTTGGTGATAGTCGCCAGCCCCTGGCCTATGGAAGGCGGGCTTGGGGTAGTCACGACACGGGCCCCAAGGACGGGTCGTGAAAAATTAGTATTAGAGGAGTCGGTTCTACCGCAGAACTTAGGACTCTGATAATTTCTTCCTGTGAACTAATAGTGTTAAGGGTATTGATTGTGGTTATCAGTCCAGGGAGTCTAGTGTTGGTGCGACGACCGACGTATCCATACACCAGGACCCAGACTTATGATTTCCGACTCAGTGTACAAAAACACTGATTGCATGTGTGTTTCAAATTTTTCTTAGATATTACTTTGTGTCAGCTCACTAGGTATATTTTATTAACCGTGGAACACCTGTTTATTTTCAGGATGACCCCACGACGGCAGCCAACTAGATTTCCCAGTTACGTGCAAGATGGCAGCCCACTGAGCGATGAGGCCTCGGTGTAGGGCCCCATTACAGCGGAGGCACCAGCGGTACCTCTGCTTACTGGGCCACTGATACCACCATCCCCAAAAGCAGAGAGTGAACGACACCTGAGTGTGCTGCATGAGTTTCAGCGGCAGAGGCCTCCCAGGTTCCGCGGAGAGAAGGACCCTCAGGCAGCCGAGGATTGGCTGGAGGCTATTGTCCGAGTCTTCAGATAGGTAAGGACACTATCAGATCTTATGGTGATCTTTGGCGCGAGTCACTTGAACGCAGTAGCAGGTAGATGGTGGAGCATGATGCTCCAGGTGCATGACGAGGCTTCTCTACTTTGGACGGACTTTGAGAGTCTCTTCCGCTTGGAGTTCGTTCCAGCCACCCTCCGCGCAGTGCGCATCCAGGAGTTACTACAGCTGCGGCAGGGCATCATGACATAATCCCAGTACTCGGCAAGGTTTACCGACCTCTCGCACTACTCCACGGACATGGTATGAGACCCATTATTCTAGGCCCGGACCTTCGAACTGGGACTGAGGCAGGAGATCAGGGCTTCGATGATCTCCCTCAGCATTCCGACGCAGGTAGGAGTACTTGAGCGAGCCCTTCTTGTGGAGAGTTTCTTTGATGAGCCTACGCCAGCAACGAGGTCTACAATACGGTGACATGTAGCGGAGTCTTATACAGTCAGAAGTAGACAGATGTCGCAGAGGTTCAATCGGACCAGGCCATCAGGTGGGTGACCTCAGTATACTGGTTCAGAGGTGCGGGGCACACGCAACAAAGCTAGTCATATGAGAGGCAGACAATGCTATGCATGCGGAGGGAAGGGCCACATGGCTCGTGACTGCCCGACCCGCCATGTAGAGGAGCAGAAGAAGGTTGAGGTACCACACATAAAAAGTTAGAGGTTTGACCATGGAGGTCCGCAGGGAGCAGTCGGACGAGGCAGAGGAGCTGGCGAAGCAGCGGGTGGTGGGCGATGCTTCGAGGCTCTACCACCACCACCACCAGGAGGTCAACCCCGACCACAGGGAGCTGGCGGTCAGAGGCAGGCTCAGCTTCAGGCAGTGGAGGCTTACGACCATGGTGCATATGAGATTATTAAACGTACTATCTATTTCTACTCCACCCTTGCTGCAGTTCTTATAGACACAGGAGCGAGACATTCTTTCATTGCCGCTACACTTTTTCGGAGCTTGGAGGTTCCGACAGAGCCGTTGACTCGATCCTTATGGCTAAAAACTCATACAGGAGAAGACTTGACGATTACAAACTGGCGTCAGTAGTGTGATCTTACTCTAGGAGGAGGGAACATCGGCTGGGATCTTCTTTTAGCAGCGTTGAGGCCTTATGACGTCATCTTGGGTATGGACTGGTTATCTACAGTTCATGCCCAGATTGATTGTATTAGGCGCAATGTGCGGTGTGTCCTCACAGATGGGAGAAGGTTCACCTTCACCGGTGAGAAGTGCGCCTTTTAAGTGCATAATGGACTTACGCATAGGAGAGGGAATCCGATCACCCATTAGTTGGCTAGTCTCATCCTAGTAGCAGTTGATGTGTGGAGTCCAAGTTTTCCTATTGTGGTGGATCAGTATGCGGACGTTTTTCTTGATGACATTTCATAACTACCTCCTCGCAGAGCGGTAGACTTCTACATTGACCTGTACCCCTGGAAAATCCCGATATCTACTCCAGAATATCGGATGGCTCCCACTGAGCTTCATGAGCTGCGAGTACAGATGGAGGACTTGCAGGGAAAGGGATTAATCTGACCCAGTGTTTCACAATAGGATTCTCTGATTTTATTTGCCAAGAAGGCGGATGGGAGCTTACAAATATGTGTCGACTACCATCTCCAGAATTAGGTGACCGTAAAGAACATGTATCCACTCTCGAGGATTGGCGACCTATTTGATTAGCTCAAGGGAGCACGTTGGTTCTCAAAGATAGGCCTCAGGTCAGGCTATCATCAGCTCAGAGTTCGAGATGAGGATGTGCAGAAAATGGCCTTTAGGTGTCGGTATGGCCACTATGAGTTCTTGGTTATTCCTTTCAGTGTTACGAAAACTCCAGCAGTGTTCATCAGTCTCATGAACAAGATCTTTCAGCCTTACCTCGATCGATTTTTCATAGTCTTCATCGATGACATACTGATTTACTCGACTAATGAAAAGGAGCATGCCTACCACTTGCGGGTTGTACTAGAAACACTTTGATAGCACCAACATTATGGTATGCTCTCGAAGTGTTAGTTCTTGATTCAGGAGGTCGAATTCTTGGGGCTCATCATCTCTATGGTGGGAGTTGCGGTGGATCCTATGAAGATCAAGGGAGTACTTGCTTAGGAGCCACCCAGGAGTGTGACAGAGGTGTGGAGTTTCCTAGGTCTAGATGGGTACTACCAGAGATTTGTGCCAGACTTTTCCAGTGTCACAGTACAACTTTTAGCTTTTACGAAGAATGGGAAACCCTTCGTTTGGTCATATAGATGTCATCAGAGCTTCCAGGAGCTGAGACAGAAATTGACCAGTGCACCCATCTTGAGGCTATCGGAGGAGGGCGTAGGGTACGTAGTTTACTGTGATGCATCAGGGACCGGACATGGGTGTCTCCTGATGCATGAGTGGGCAGTGATCCCTTATGGTTCATTACAGTAGAGGCAGCACACGCAGAACTTTGCTACCCATGACCTGGAGTTAGAAGCAGTGGTATTCGCCTTGAAGATGTGGCCGTACTATCTTATAGGCGAGTGCTTTACAATCTAATCTGACCACCAGAGTCTCAGGTATATCTTCTCATAGAAGGACCTGAACCTGAGATAGCGAAGATGGCTCGAGTTCCACCAACACAATGAATTTGAGATAGTCTATACTCTTGTGAAGGGGAATGTAGTAGCTGATGCTCTCAGTAGGAGATCAGGCATTCAGCTACTTGGAGAGGCGATAGAGCAGCTAGTCGCATTATAGATAACCTTCATGGATAGAGATGGATCATTTTTTCTACAGTCACTCACAGTCACCCCTCCACTACTCCAGTGGGTCATAGAGGCACAGCGTGGGGATGTTGACTGTGAGACGTGATGTGCACAAATATCCAGGGGACGTACCATGGCACTAGTTTCATTATAGGAGGAGGTTCTATGAGAGTTTCACACTTCCCCTTTGGCGGTACATCCAGGAGTAGCGATGATGTACCAGGATCTCAGACGACAGCACTGGTGGGTGGGCATGAAGAATGTTGTCGCAGAGTTCGTTTCGTGATGCCTCACCTGCCAGCAGGTGAAGGTGGAGCACCAGGTACCAGCAGGCTTGGTACAGACCATAGAGGTTCCGGAGTGGAAGTGGGATGAGATATCTATGGATTTCATGATGGGGCTCCCTCGTACTTCTAGAGGACATGACTCCATTGGGGTGATTTTCGACCGTCTCACCAAGTTGGCCCACTTCATACCTATCTAAGAGCAGGGATCAGTGGAGAGCTTGGAACGCCTATACGTTCAGGAGATCATAAGTCTTCATGGTGGGACATCATCTATCATCTCCGATCGAGATGCTCACATTACTTCCTGGCTTTGGAAGGTGTTGCAGGAGGCTTTTGGGACGCAACTATGCTTGAGCACTGCCTTTCATCCTCAGACGGATGGCCAGACAGAGAAGACCATTCACACTCTCGAGGACATGCTCCAGGCATGTGTCCTTGACTTTGGTCGCAGCTGCGAGGATCACCTACCCTTTATGGAGTTTGCGTACAACAACAGTTACCACTCCACCATTTGTATGGAACCATACGAGGCATTGTACGACCGACCATTCAGATCACCTCTCTGCTGGACTGACCCTGGGGAGTCAGCACTTGTAGGACCAGAGATGGTCCAGGCTACGATAGAGAAGGCGCAGATCATCGAGGAGCGGATGAGGACTACACAGAGCAGACAGAAGTCCTATGTTGATAGGAGACAATGACCACTGGAGTTCGAGGATGGCGACCAATTTTTCTTACGGGTCTCACCTCGATGTGGATTATGGAGATTTGGCCGGGGTGACAAGTTATCTCCGTGCTTCATCGGACCATTCCAGGTTCTCAGTAGGGTAGGCGAGGTGGCTTATAGCCCGACTCTTCCACCTCAGTTTCACCAAGTGCACGACGTCTTCCACATATCTCAGCTGAGGAGATACGTGTACGACCCGACACATATCATTGATCATGGAGAGATGTACATCAATGACGGGGAGACATTTGCAGAGGTCCCGGTGGAGATCGAGGATCGATAGGAGAAGGTCCTAAATGGACAGTCGATTCCTTTGGTGTGCATTCATTGGTAGAACGGGATCCTTCAGGAGAGCACATAGGAGCGGGAGGCTCAGATGCGAGCAAAATACCTTCATTTGTTTCCCTAGATTATGATGTAGCTTTACGGGGGCGTAAATCCATAAGGTGGGAGTAATGTAAAGACCCATAAATTTCAAGAAAATTGTTTTCCTAAATTATGTGGAATTTTATGAGTATGCAGTTTCTGACGGCACCTAATTCCGAGGCCCGGTGTGTCCGTAATCAATTTCTGAAGTTTAGCTTAGGTACGTTCAGTAAACGAATGAGAGGGTATTTCTATCTTTTGAACCAGTGCTCGGAATTGAAATCTGAGGGCACCGATGAACTCGCAGCACCGCTATTTTCTTCAGAGGACTTTTACTATAGATGCGTTCGCACGGGAGAAGAAGTTTAATTTTGGGGTTAAAATAAGAAGTAAATAAAATTGTGTAAAATTTTATTTTATTATCCTTCGAAGTTAAACTCTCCCATGGGAAGTTGTTGGTGGGGCCCACAACCACCCAACTGCCCATCTATGGTTATGTTGGATGTGGGGCCCACATGACCCCAAACTTTTCACATTCCATAAACCCTTAACCCCCTTTGAACTCCCATGTTAATTACATGGCAACTCCCCATTATTTTTGTATCCTTTAAATGTGTAACTCTTCCTCTCTCCCTCTTTAAAACTTGCCAACCTTTCACTTAATTACTTACACAACTCATGGTTTAATTAATTAACTGAATTAGAATTAGAATTTTTTAAATTTTAATTCATGGGAAAATAAAATAAAATAAGGGGAAGCCTTATTTTATTTTGGTTAGAATTGTTGTGTGAGGAGGAATTAGGAGAACGCTAGTGTTTTTCATCCTCAACGAAGAACGCCAACTCTCCGATGAAGAACATCGACTCGGCAACCCCAGTTTCTCGGTCCTCTTCTTCCTTCGTGACAAGGGAGGAGACACCGACGTGGTAACTCACCAACAACGTCATGCCTTACAATCTTCTCTCTCTGAAAAAAAGGGGAGACGTTGATTTCTCCTCAGGGGCTTTTCGATGTCGATTACAAAAACCTCATCCAGCGACGCCATCTTCGGCGACATCCGACATACGACTTCTTTGTTGAGGTTGGGTGACTTGAATCAATTTTATTGGATATAAAATTCTCTTTGTGTTTTGTGAACCACGTGCATTCTTGGCTATGTGTTACCGCCTAACTCGAAGGGTGTGGGCCGAATGAACATGGCCCAATGATGCTCCACTGGAACTTTATTCTTTTGGATATGGCAATTGGTGGCAAAGGAAGCAGGGCGCTGTTGCGCCGTGCCGGGAACGTGGTGAAGGGAACCGGTGCCATCGCGCCGGTTGTGCGGAATGAACCACGACCTAATACACGGGCTGCATCGGAGTAAAAACCATCCGGCCCGTCGGCCGACCGGGTGAAGCTAGAACACGGCTCCAGGAGGGCGCCGCGCTAGAGGACCGACGGCCTGCCCATGCGGGCCGCGTGCGCAGAAGACCGGCCGGTCTAGCCGGCCGGTTCGGGGAAGGGCGGCGCCGCTTGGCTCCGCTGGTGAAGAAGTCCGGGGGGGGGGTGCCCCCTGGAACCTGCTCACCCAGCCGGTCGAGCCGCCGGGCCGCGCGCCCAGCTGTGCCGCACCGGACCGGGCGAGCCGGGCCGTGCTGGGCTGGTCTGAGCCGGGCCGCACTGGGTCATGCCGGGCCGCACCTCGCTGTGTCGGGCCGCACCCCTTTAGGCTTAGTTATGTTTTTCTTCGGACTATTCTGACACTCCTACTGGGTCGGACACATAAAACTGGGTCAACCCAACCCATCGACCCATTGGGATAAACGGGCCAGAAACGTTATTCAATTAAATGTGAATAACTTAGGGATCACACGTCCAATCGACGCGCCATCTATGACACTGGGACTCTATCGATGAGACGGTCCTTTTGTGATACTCTAAGTGAGTTTCAGATGATTTGGATATCAGCTAGGTTAGAAACGAGCATATTACTAACCGGACCCCTAGGACAGAAAATCCAATATCTCTCAGACCGGGCGTCCGATTGACGCGCCGTCTGTTGCGTTGAGTTTTTTTTACGAGACAGAACTTCGGGATACATCAACTCTAGAATTTGTGATAGTTGATGTATCAACCCCCCTTGGCTCGAGGAGAGGACCCTCCCAGAATCGAGCGTGTTGTGTGCGGGAACCCTAGAGATGGCTGCGACTGCGACGACGATGAGGACTGTACTTGGATCCTACGTGGGTTTGGCAGCGAGGACGACTGTACTTGGATTCTACAGGGGTTCGGCAGTGATGACAACTGTAGTAGGATCCTACGTGGGTTCGACAGCGATGGTTACTATACTATGATCCTATGTGGGTTCGGCCGCGACAACTTCTGTACTTGGATCCTATGTGGGTTTGGTAGTGGAGGTGATTCAGAGGCTATATCTATCTTCTCCACCCCTCTTCATGAGTAGTATACCTATGTGAGCTGACTCTTGACTTTCAATCATTATCATTGATGTGATTGACTTGCTTTCCTGTGTGGACTAGGTTGTTCTTTCCTATGTGGACTGGGTTGTACTTGGGATCGTGAGTTGGAGCTGAACTGGAATTGATGACTTAGGTATATGTATGGGCATATATCAAAGTAGAGTTGGTTGATACTTCATGTTTGTATATTTCCTTTGTGGTTTATCCTTTGTGGATTCTGGGAGAGCTTCGGGGGTCTCGAGGTCCCTACTGATTATTGTATAATCACCCCTGCATGGTATATGCCCGCACTACGTTGTGTTGGATGTAGATGAAAAACAACACTGATCGAGGTGGAGTCCTTTGGAGTGGGACGGTACCTAGAGGTCAACCACTTGGCGGGACGTACACGGAGCGGACGACCGAACTCGAGGAGATGAGGAGACCATTTGTACACACCCTTTAGGTGGGATATTCGGAGGACGACTGAATGGTTTCTGGTTTACTTTACTGCAAATGTTCTTTCTTTACTGTTGTATTGTACTTTCATTGGGTTTGTATTCTGGCCCACTTACTTTCTAGGAATTAATTTTGTACTCAGTTTACTTGATGTTTACTTCAGCTTGCGTACTCTGTTGTGTTTCTTTACTTATATAAAGGAAATGCCTTCCCTTTTATCGGTATTTACAGCTTTGGTTCTAGTCGCCATCCCCTGGCCTATGGAAGGAGGACATCGGCTAGTCACGGCACATGCCCTGAGGATGGGTCGTGAGAGTATATCATATGGAATTGAAATGGGTTTCATAAAATTTATCATCATAAAAATTAAACATTTAGAGAAGGAATAATAATGGTTTCCTAAGATCATATACCCAATACATCATAGGTTACATCAAAGCATGTCATCTTATATGGAAATTGATTTTGATATATTACTTGAAACATTCCTTGAGTAAAAAGATTTTCTCTTTGAAAAATCTTCAAAAACATAAAAACTTTATAATTAATTTCATTTTAAAATAACATTAAAAACATATAAAGTGAGATTCAATGAAAATAATATTCATGATGGTAAGAAATTCAATTTATTTCATACACGTTAAAACAAAGGTTCCTTTCATATTTTTAGAAAAATAAAAATGATCATTTATTTAGAAAATGATATGAATATTTCTTTCAATTTTTTTTTAAAAACTAAAACATTGAAAAATATTTATTTAACAAATATTTTGCTTAAAATTATAAAAAATGTTTTTAAAAAATATATATAAACATGGTTTTGGAGGGAAAATTATTTTATTTATGAAAAGATTATTTTCCCTAAAAATATTCTTTCTAATATCTTGAGTACCTAACACGTGGAAAATAAAGGTAAAACGAGTATTCTCATGAATTAATCAGAGGATAATAAAATAAATTATTTTATGTAGATATGTATCTTAAGAATTTTTCCTCATAAAAATAATCATAAACAATCTCGATAAACAATGAGATTGTAACATAAAATCTTTACCCCATTGGTAACTTTGAAAAGTAAGCCCCATGAGGAAATATCATTAAATTAAAATTAAAATTTAACGAGGATAAATAAATTTGTGACATTACACGTCAAACTGTAATTATATACTCCTTGTTAAATAGTTTAGATGCATAACATAAACATATACATCATAAAAAAGAAAATTGATACAAAAATACCTTATAGATTTGGAAGCTTTTGAACAGTAAACCACCATGAAGAAGATATCCAAAAATAAATTTTAAGATTTCAAAAAATTTAAATATACGCAATAAAAAATAAATTCATGTGCATTATATAAACCACTTAAATGAAACAACTGGTGAATATGGAATTTCTCTAACTAAAAATAAATGAGGGATGAAAATTCCATACCACTTTAGTAATATTTTAAATAATAATACCCAATAAAGGATAATATAAAGTAAAATTTAAAATATCATTAAAATAATTAAATTAATGACATAAAATTTCAAATTGGTAGTATATACACCAAAAAAATAAATTAGAAGTTAAGTTCCATATGTCTCTCAAAAATAAAAGAGAGACTAGAAATTCCTTATCATAAGTCTCAACATCCTTTGAAAACATTCAAACCTCATATATAATAAATTCAAGATAATTATAAATATATTGTAGTACCATAATTATTTATA
The DNA here is from genome assembly GCA_963277665.1 of Viscum album. NCBI lineage: Eukaryota > Viridiplantae > Streptophyta > Magnoliopsida > Santalales > Viscaceae > Viscum > Viscum album. The sequence continues at coordinate 63,918,636 of OY728127.1, read as the reverse complement.
TTATATAATATTATATTATATTATGACCACTCATTCCATTTTTATTATAAATTCCTTGTTCAAATCCAGTTTTGAGTAATAACCGCTCTATTTTTTATATATGTTTTGATTTGTTATTTTTAGTCATCTTACTTTAATCCGAATCTTATCATCTCAAGTTAATAATTACTAAATAATTATAAAATCAATATATAAATTATACTTTTGAGACCAATAATAAAATATGGTTTCAAGAAATTAAGTATGTTAACGATCTGGGAGACTGTAGGTTGGAAGTATGCAAGAGTAACATTTCCATTTTTCAACGATCAGTATCGAAAGAAGATAAGTAATTTTTTATATTTAATTTTTTTTAATATTATCATAAATACCGTATTTATTCATTTAATATACTAATAAATATCATCCTTATGGTGTGGTGATTAAAAGAGAGTGTCACATCGCTTTGTGAAGGTGGTAGTCCGTACATACATAGATGGCGTTATCATCATTCATTGAGTAAATAAGTAAGTAATAAAATAAAATATTATATTTTAATAATTACAAATATTTCAATAATATCATAGTTAAGTCATTTATATAACATATATTCAATAAAATTATCCTTATTATCTTCTATATAAAGTGTTAGTGTGAAAATGAATCACATCACTTTGTGTGGCAGCAGTACATCGTACACATGAGCAACATTATCATATCCCCTGTAAAATGAAAATTATAAATGTTTTATATTATATAATTACTAAATAGGTATGATTTTAATAAAAATATAATTTATATAATTTACACCCATCATAATACCCAACTGGGATAGGTGGTAATGGAAAAAAAGAATAGCACCAGTTCATAAGGCTATAGTCTGTCGTACACACGAATGATGATTTCTTAACCCGTTTGATAGAAGTATGGATTTTTTATATAATTAACATAAAATAAAAACATATTAAAATTATTAATATACTAATTTTATTATATAATAATGTTATAATTTTTTTAAGGATGTGGAATAATTAATAAAATAAAAATGCTAATCAAACAATGTTACATCTTCTTCTGGTTAAATTCAAAGGTTTGCACTACAAGCCTTTCTAGGTTGGTTTTCTTTTAAAAATAAGGATTCTAGAAAGATATTATAGATTATGAGAAGTTATTTTGTAATTTATTTTCTGAAATAATTTTTTTTAAGATGTGAAGGATATAGGAGAGTGGGTGTCCTTTTATAAGTGAGGCCAGTGGAAAACTTGAATTTTTCATAAAAGAGAAATTTCTACCCACAATTTTCTCCAAAAAAAGGATAAAAACTAGAGTATTTTAAATACTTAGACATGATAGTTTATAAATAATTCAATAAAATATATTTTATATAAATTTCTAGGTCTTTTTAACCTTTAATTGTTCTGTTGAACCCCCCCCCCACCGTTAAACCCATATTTTTTTACCATAACCACGATAAAGAATTTCAACTATTTTTAATAGTAATTATATTAAAAAAATAAATATAATATTTTTATATAATATTAATTATTATTATTTCTTATATTTAATCAATTTTTTAATATTTCATTAAAATAAGTAGAAAATTTTAATTTAAAATTAGTCTCATAGAAGTGACGAGAAATCAGGTTTTCCAAGAGAAAATGTTCAAAATATTGCAAGGTATTTATATGAAAAATATATATGAAGTATAATATAATTACATAAATTATATTAATTGATATATAATTTAACTCATGTTAATTTTAAAACAATTTAAAATATAATTCACATTTAAAAATAATCTAAAAAAAGTCTAGTTTTCAATTAATATTGTGTATATTTCACTATTCATAAAAAAATAATTAATCTTTTTAAAAAATTCACAAAAAATAAACCTAATATAATTATAATATGATTATATAAGAAATAAAATTTATTTTATCAAATAAATTTTTAAAAAGTGTCAAAAATGATCTTTAATATAAGTGTTCATGATATTGAAAATACTGTTTTTAGAAAAATATAGTTTTAGGAATAATATTATATTTATTATTATATAAACTATAGAAAAAAAATGAATCTTAAACATTTTGTTTAATATATAATAGATAAATTTTATTAAAATCATTCATTCTATGTTAATTTTTTTAATTTATTGTGATAAAATGTGTTTGTGTTCAAGAAAATAGTTTTTCATAAAAGGATTTCTTTTACTCACAAATAGTTTTTATTTTTATTTATTATTAATTGGACATAGATGAATACATTTCATATACTTTTTTATACCATGTATTTTCATAATATAGTTAATCCTCTTCATATCCGCCAATCAAATATCCAGGTGATAAATATCATTTTAAATTATAATATATTACTAATATGCTGCATTTCGTTTAAACTTGTTATAACAGTATCACAAACTAAACTCAATGTTTCATATAACTATAAATAAACAAAGGGGTTCATGTAATGATATCCAAAAATATTGTTTTATATAAAAAAATATTGAAAATAGTATATATATTTGAAAAAAATATTTCACATAATCTCTCGGTGTTACATTGGTATGTTGGCCCCTTTTTGTTTCATGATCATCAAGTAGAAGTGTCCCATTGATTGAACATCTAAAAAATATAAATCACGTTTTTGAGGTCTTCTATGTTTGTTTCTTGATAAAATATATGCCTGATCTGCCACATGTTCTGAATCAGGATGTGTTAGTACTAGATAAAGACATCTCATATGAGGAGAAGTTGGTGAAGGTTTGGGATCGTAGAGACAAAGTTCTACACGACAAGAAAACTAATATTCATAAAGGGAAATAGTGGAACCATAAGTATTAAGAGGTGTTGTGGGAATGAGAGGAAATAATAAACCAAATTACCTTCAACAATTATCATCAATGAATTTGAATTGAAATTGTGAGTTTAAAATTTTTAATCGGGGGAAGAATTAAACAACTCACTGTTTATAAATAATTTTTTTTAAAATAAATGCGGGTTATATTATATGTTAGAGTATTATATGCATACTACACATAAAGAAATTGATAAAATTTATATCAATATTAAATATCATTACATTAATCAAAAACTAAACCCATGAAAATTAGAAACATTACAATGAGACAAAAATTATAAATTAAGAAACGTAGTGTTGGAAAATTCATATCCTTCTAATCTAATAGAATCATCACACACTATGGCCAAAACTATAGAAATGAAAAAATATAAATAAATGATATAATACTGAGAAAATGTATATATAGAACCTTGATATAAATTATACTAATTTTTTGATGAAGGAATGAAGTAGTATTTATCGAAGGTAATGTGACCATTAGATTAGTAAGCTGACCATTGGGAATAGTAACCTGACTGTTGGTAATAGTAACATACCTATTAAGAATAATAAACTAATAGTTAGAATAGTATTCTAACCTAATACTCATAAATCATTACATTAATATTATATATGTAATGTAATTTTAGAAAATATTAATGTTGTATTCTATAAAATAATTATCAATATTAAAAACTCAAAGAAAATATAAGAACATTGTTAATAGTCAATAGTTTAAGGTATTTGTTAAAAAGCATAATTTTTAAAATTTAAATTTAAAATTACCGCTGTTGGAAAATTATTTGGATAAAATTAATGAAATTTTTTAAATAATAACATTGGTATTGTCCATGTGTGTTTTTTTAATTTTCATAAATATTTAATTTTTCACAAGAACAGTTAAAATGATTTGTTACAAATACCACATGTTTTATAAAATAATAATGATACAATAATTAATTAATAAATAATAAATTTATTATTTCTCCCCAAATAAGTTCAATAAGTAAAATGGAACATTTTAATATAATTAACATAATTTATAAATGTAAAAAGATTTTTCCAATGTCTAATGTCTAAAGTGTTCACATTAAATTTGTTTTTTTCATTTATTCAACATTCCATTTTAATTAATTTGTGAATTAAATTGATAAAGGGGTTTAAATTCCTAAATCCATTTTAACTTATTAATATATTATTCTTTTTATGAAAAGTATAATTATAACATTTTTACCCTTTGATATAGTATTTTTCTTCTATATTTTATCTCAATAAAACTACTCTCCTCATGTTTAAATAACCCCCTCCATCCACTTGGAAAACTACTTCACTCCAGCCTTAAAAATATAGAGATACAAAAAAATAATCTCTTTAAATACCCTTATAATATTTACAGAAATTTTGGAGTATCCAAATCCAATCATCAAGGGGCTTTAGTGTTGTTCAAGAGAAACAACACTGTGAAGAAGGTATGTTTTTATCAACTCTTATTTATGTTTTCCTATTCATATAGTCTTTTTATCTATCACATCCTAAATAAAATCTTATAAGATTAAATAATTACTTATTTAACATTATATTTATGATTTTATAGTAATTGAATAATCATCACTACTATGTAATTATATTTCATAATTCACATCCCTCAATCTTGGATAATTCCCTATTAATGGTCAGTGAACCGCCATCAATGATGTGGTCAATTAATTTCTTATCACCAAACATATGGATTGTTAAAATTTGTTATTTACGATAGACTAATTTATAAATATATTTATGTTATTCTTTTTTAATTAATTCGACTAACTTATAAATTTCCTTGAACAAAATAGTGAAACCGATGCAAAAAAGAGAAATATTTATGAAAAATATGATAACAAAACGTTACCTATTTTACTTAAGGAATTATGAAATATAATTAACTGTTTTTTACTGATAAATTTTGACATAAATTACAATATTTCCATTTTGGTTCAATGTTTTATTAAACGTATGTTTATTATTAATGAAGTTGAAAAGTGATGTAACAAAGGGTGATTTAAGGTAAATGGATTCTCAAACTTAAACTCTTTATTTTGGGTCATCTCCCATTTCAAATTTTCTCAATATTAATTTTCCTTAGATATCAAAAATATATAAGAAATATTTTTTATCTTTTATTTCAAGGATATATATGTTTCAACCCTTCCAAAAAAAATCTAATACATTTACAAAAAAAATTCCAGAAGACTTCATTTTCCAAAACATCTCTTGAAACCTCTTGATCTCTATATATTTTTATAGAATAAAATAATCTATTATGTAAACGTATCATCTCTCTAACTAATTTGAGAATAATTTCATTTCTGAATATATTATATTCAAAATGTTGTACGAATCCCATTATTTTCTATGGGTTATTTCATTACTATAGTTACTATACTTTCATGTGGCTTGTATGATTATCAGAATTTTATGATATGATGAGTGGGTAAATAATTATATATCCTGAAAATTCATTATATTACGTGACATATATCATTATATTATCTATATTATTCATGAAAATGAGGCAATATTGGTTCACAATGATGATGTTATGATGAAGAATATGTTTTATGTGTTCACATGATGCTATCTTTAGCCTCATCTCTTTGTGGTATTTGACCACTATGCTATGATGTTTCATTATAATTCACATAAAACATTTGATTCATTTATTAAATTTTTCCTCACGATGTTGATGATGATCATATTCTTGTGATATGATGGTTTTGGTTATTCTCACCCAAGTGTTATTGATTTATGCCCCTCATTCCACTCCTTACTAGACTTTGATCCCACCCGTTCCTTTGATGTAGATACTCAATTGAATACTAGTAATAAGAAGGTTATGATTAATTTATAAGGGAAAAAAAAATATTTTAAATAATTTTTAAGTTTTAATGTTTATTATTTATTTATGATCCTTATTTTCCCAAGACACTAATATTTTGATACCTGATTGTATCTCTATTATGTTGTTTATCTTAAAAGTGATGTAATAGTCATGTAAGGAAATATCGACTCACTATACTTCGGAAAATTAGATGATGATTTTTTACATTATAAATAGCTATAAATTCTGGACTTTGTACTTAAATATATTTAAATTTATTTGAAAAGGTAATAAAGGATTTGAGGGTACATAATGTGATGATTACATAAGATTGTTATTTTCTTTCATGAACAATGGAGGTCAAACAATGTCAATAATAAAAAGTTTATACTAATGATATAAATGAAATGTGTATTCCCTAACTACATTGAGACTTTCATGGATGACATCCCATGAAGAAACAACATTAAATTGGTTATTAGGTTGTACAATTGTACACTATGGATTTCTGGGAAACCACATAATTTAACACATATTCTACGTATGATATTCAGGAAAGATTCATGAGTGTGATGAGATATTTAGATGAAATACTAAAATAAATTAAATTCAGTGTGGGATAATGAAATTCATAAATGATTAATTATTAATGGGTGTTAAACATTAAATATTACCCATGATAATAATTGAGTGTTACAGATTAAATGTGGAAATGCATTTATACTGAGATTCCTATGAAGAATAACATAATATATGAATCATGATTCCTGAAAAATTTAACTAAGGTATTATTATAGTACATCATATAAAAAATCATATCCAAAATAAATGGAAATATAACTCGGTATTCACTGAGAAAATTAAAAGAGAATAAATCATCAACATGTCTGGATAGTGGTTTTTCTATATTGATTATATAATTAGTATGATAATTATTAAAATAATATTCATGATATTATTTTTTATAATATAAATGAAATTTTAAGTTAATGTGGATTAAGTATGAGACTGTGAATGCAATGAGAATATTATGATATAATTGGATACCTTGAAATATTAATGAATGAAATTTTACAAAAACTAGGAGTCCCTGAATGATAAGTACTCAATTATTTTATAATTGAGAATATTATAGATAAAAAATGATCTAAAAATGATTTCAATATATTAATTTTATATGTTTTAGATAATCATGAATGTGTTAATAAGATGTCTTAATCTTATAGGTTCCCAGAGATAAATCATCTATGAAAAAGAAAATATTACTGAAACTGTATCATCAATCATAGATCATATAGCTAGGGTATATGTGTATTTAGTAAAAAGATTCATGGATGGGGTGTATAACCATTCATGTAATAGGATAATGGTTGGGATGTACAAACAACCAATTCACAAGATTTATTTTCTATGGTTTATAAATAGGAATAACTGGGGGATTTATGAATAGTTTGTATAAACATTTGTTGTTTAAGACACTATAATTAATAATAAGAGTATAATGAGGAATTTTTGTTGGGTCACTAACTAACTAGGCATGGATTAGGTATTTATACCAAACATTATAAAAATTATGTGTAATTATTTATTTCATAAATAATACACATGAGGTGAGGTTATGAGATACAATTGATTGGATTGAGAATGATAAATATATTGAGAGGTTCAATTAAATGAAATATATATCATAAAAATGACCACTAATTAACCCCTAGTGGTCAAATGAAATGGGGATCAAAAAATTCAATTCATGTATTTCCATCATGGTCTTCGGTAGGATATTAGAGTGGGAGATATATGGTTCAACCAATAATTTTGTTGAATTGGGAAAATAAAAAAATCTTGGAATCCTTAACCCTCTAAGTGGAATTAATATCCCACACTAAAAACTATGTTGGGGAGAATATTCCATCAGAATAAGGTTGGAAGTGAGAGAATATATATGGGGGGAAGATACTGTAATATCATGTCACAAATGAAAAGATTTATTAGGGGAGGATGTGTTAGAGAATATGTTTCACTGGAAGATCACCTGAGAAAATACGTTGACTCTATATGACATTCAAGAAAAGAATATGGTACAACATTTATTCCCATTAATTCCTAATCAACTGTGCTAAGAACTAGCATAATACAACACCAAATTAAAAATTTCCCAGGCCTCTTACAACATTAAATATCCAAATTCACTATCATACCCCCTATAACACAATCCAAATAACCAAAAAAAATCATGACCATTCAAAAAAGGAGATCATAATGATGGGGTCACCATAAGGGTATAGTAGGAGAAATAAAATTAAACAACACTACTTATGATAACCCAATAATCTTGAATAACTAGAATACTAGGAACCATTTAGACCAATGTGAAACAACCTGTTTGGTAGAGGGGTAGTGAATCTATACATTTCAAATGGAAATATAAATAACTACATCAAATTATGAAATATATTTTGGATAAACTAATAAATGAGTTCCAACACCTCTATATAGAACTATAAAAAACCAATGGATGAAGGGGTAGAAGAGATATCGTTGAGTGATCCATCCAATGTGCCACCACATTGAATTGATAAAATTAATCCATTACCATAAGCTAGTTTTTTCACCAATAATTAAAAAAATTCTTTCTATCCATGATGACTATTCTGGATAATCAAACATTAATTTGTAATTATTCATACATTGCTTTCTACTGTTATAAATATATTGGAAAATTAATATATAATAGAGTGGAATAAACTTTTATTCCATAAATCTATGTTTTTTACTATTAGAGTACTAGGGAAACTAACCTTGTAACTTCCACTAGGTTTTTTTATTATAATACCTAACCATTTGACAATGATCATAAAAAAAATTAAATTTACCAAAAAAGTATTATCTCTTTCAAAATTTTCATTATGAATTTGTAATAGGAATAGTCTTAGCTTATTTATTTTGAATTCTATCTTGGATACACCCATTCATAGTGTCTCTAAAATATTTAAAAATTTTACATTGAAATGGATCTAATCCATAAGAACAATTTTAATTAGTTATTATAGGATTTTTTTGTCTTTTCCCTAATTATATATTTCATCTTCCATTCTTTCTAGTAAATAAATATTACTTGGGTAGAGTATAAAAATTATTCATTCACATTAAGGACATTTTTTTAATTCATGTTATATGATATTCGCATATTTCTCCTTCCACCATGAAAAAATGGTCTCCATTATTGATCATTATTATTTTGGATTGGGTATTTTCTTAAAGAAGTAATTTCAAAGAGATCATTACTGCATACTTATTCTTCTTGGTGTCCATTTTGTTTCTTAATTTTTTTTTGTTTCTTTATTAAGATCATCCAGTAATGAAATTGATTCATTTAAATCTATATCATCTTCTCATATCCTATGGTTTTATAATTAGTTATATACAATCAATGTATAATCAACTATGTGATTGATATCATATTAAACAACCATAACTTCTTAAATGTAGATCTCTCTTAGATCACTTCTTGAAAAAAATTTATAGATTTAATGTATTATGTTTTTTCCATGAAAACACTACAACAAATAATTCTTCAATATATGTGATTGTTTTGATATATCATTATATAAAGGCATATTTCATAAGAATGTTAAATTAAGATAAAGTAATAAAATATAGAACAATAACTTAAAAATAATTATGTATTGTTATAAAATATTTCTACCCCTTATTTTTATGTAATTATACCAAAGGAAGTATTTTTTAACTAATTTTTGTACATTACAAATATTTTTATTTTTATTCATATCTTTTGTACCAATTATTATATTATAGAATTCTTTCAACATTATCAACAAAATCATTAGACTTGTAGTGAGTTATCTCCTTAAATTCATTCATTTTAAAAAAATTAAATTTTAAATGCATAAATCTAAATATTTCTACAGTTCATATCCAATATAATCCTATTTCATCATAATAAAAAAATATCCAATTATGAATATATAATAAGTGATGATAAAATATAAATCCAATAATGTCATTATTTCTTTCATCCAAATTGAAATTTAATGTCAGTAACATATAATATCATTCATTATTTAAGTCAAATATGGAATAATAATTAAGTATATTTATGTTATATAGGTTATTTTGAATCTACATGGAAAAAATATGCCTTGATGTCACTTTTTTGCAATATACACCATGAGGTTTGTGGTTTGGGTGTCATAAAAATTTATACTCATTCTACTCAAACGTTTCTCTTAAGATAATATTTTATTATTAGATGAGCCTTTATTCAATCAAAATATTTCTTGAATAAATCCTTACTAAATATAAAAAACATATGAAATGAAATAAAAAAATGAAGTAAAACATGTACTTTTTTTGGTTCACATGAACTTGAATGTAACCAAGAACAACACACTCATCATTTCTCTAGTGTGCCAACTATCTAGTATAGGATCACTATTTTCTATAGATAGCATATCGATTTGGGTCAGTCAATGAATGTTATCAATTCTTTACATATTGTTTATGGTATCATAATACCAATAAATGTTCACCCCATTCAATTCATTTTGATAATGACTAAGTACAAATAATTTTATATATGTGAAGGTATTTTATTATTTTATTGATATGAATGTATCACCATGATCCACATATATACATATTGTAATCTACATCGTAATTATATATGTAAATATCAAATATAAACCTTGTTTTGGTCCCAGAATCGTAAGAAATTTGACATCCATTCTCTTTGTTTCACATTAATACATGATTTATTACATAAGATTACACATAATAAAGCATAAAAGATCATTAAATCATATTTATTTTGTAATTAGGTACATTAAATAAAATCTTAAAATAGTAAAGACAACATCTTCATTGAATACATCATTAATAATCATGCACTTGAACTACATTGGATAAATTGAGGACAAACCTAAGAAAGGCGTGAGATATAAAGCCTTATAATGGAATAAATATGGAATTAAATAAAGAACATAATACATGGTTGAAAATAGTTATATAAATGGGGAATAAATGAATTAGTAATCATAAACATGAACAATGATACATGATATATCATGATAATCATAAAGACAACCTGGGAAATGTGGTAATAACTTAAAATATTCCATCATAAACATAGTTCAAGGATAAATTCAACTAGATAAAGTCCCAGAAAGGAATGTGGTTGACTCTCTACCCCATCATAATGTCTCATGAGACTAAACATTATCCAATGAATTGGAACGTTATATAAATCTAGGTGCACCCATCACTTTCATTTAATTCTCATGCTTAAATGTGCCACATAAATCATAAATAATGGATTAATTGATCATCATATTTCATTCCATGATCAATAAGTGTATAATAAATACATTCAAATCCCAATTAAATGAATTATATGTGTATAAAGGATAACACCCTTGATATAAATGGGTATTTTATTCACTACACAATTGTTTTAGCATGGAAAATCGCTGTGAAATTTTGACAGCATAACAACATTACATAAAAATTACTTGATATGTGTGAAATGGGACACTCATTATTTGGAAATAAAATTGGAATCAAAAAGTATAAGGAAATATATGTCCCCAAATTAATATTTTTTTAATACAATGTATAACATAATAATGAAACATGAATAATGAGGCGAATGTGAGGAACCCTTACTAAATTTCAGCTTGGTAACGGGTGTAAATAAAGGTTTATAGGAGGGATTAATGAGAGATAAAGGGTATCTCATCATTTATAAATTGAATCTGAAGAAAGGTGGTATATATGAACATATCTGAAAATTATAAATGGATGATAACAGACATAAGATATAGAAGATACTTGAATATTGATTGGAATGGGAAGATACCTTACCAAATTTCAACATGGTAACAAGTGTACACAAAGGTTCATGGGAGGGTTTAATGAGATATAAATAGGTATTTAATAATTTATAAATAATAGTTACAGGAATAGGGATATTTAAGAACATATCCCATCATGAAAACAAAGGAATTAAGAGGCACAACCTAAAAGAGATTCTTGAATAGAAATGAGAAGAGAGAAATCCATTACATGAGTGTTTGTATCCAATTATATGGGAGGAGATTGGGGAATCTTGGTAGGACACTATAGTGGGGAGGGACGATTAAAGACATGCTCCATATCTTTTGAGTGACTATAAATGTGATATTTAGTGGGTATATATTGGAAATTGGTAGGGAGTTCTTAATCATTTCTCAAACTTTGGTTTTCGACTCTATGTAATAAAATAACCAAAACCACGAAATTGAAAATGGTTTTCCTGTGAATTATAACAAATGGGAGAGTTTTTTATTGTTTTATAAGTAAAAGGTACGAAATAAATGAAATAATACACATGCTTATGTGGACGTGGGTCATACTCTTAAAGAAATGATTTTAAAACCATTAAATATATTAATGGTTTTAGAGGATCCATAAAGGCTTTATAAAAATATCTAAGTAAAAATTAAATGTCATTATTTTAAATTTAAAACATATATTTGTTCATGTATCCAATTAATATTAATTATTACACCACTTTTGGAACATTATGATATAATAATATGCACCGTATATTTATACGATATTTAATTTTTACCCAAAAAAATTAATTGCCTCTGAAAATTATGAAAATTTCACCATTGGATAATTTCAAAATTTTGATTCCAAAAATAATATTAATTTAAACAAAATAATTTTTTATATTTTTGAATTTTCACTTTTAAAATTAAATCAAAATTTATAGACAAATGTTGGTTTTTTGGACAATAACTATTTTCGAACCCTTATAAAAATCACATTTGAATTCATAAAAATTATTTGATATTTTATATTTGGAAAAAATATATAAAATAATAATATTTTATAAATATAATATTTATTTAATGAGATCATTAATTCAACAATGAAAATGACTTAATTTAAATTACATATTACAAAAAAATAAAATTTGTTTTCTATCTAATCAAAATATAATTTCTATCAAATTTATTAGTTAATCATTTAAAAATAAAAATAAAATATAATATATAAAATCATAATTTAAATGAAAAGTTAATATAAATATTCATACAATTTGGTTTTATTTGTTTCTGTAATTTTTTAAATTATTTTTAACCATAGTTAACTTATTTTCCTTTTACTATTGTCAAAAATATTTACTATTATTATTATTCGTATTATTCGAAAATTAAGTTGACCATTATACAATATATTAATTATGTTGACTCAAAAAAATTTATTTCATTTTTTAATTAATTTTCTAAATGTTGTAGAAAATAATTATAATATTTTTTCCTTAAAAAATTGTTTGTGAAGAAAACATATTTTGAAGAACTAAAAGACATTACGAAAATTATATTTTTTTCATATATTAAGAATTTATCAATATAATTAGGAGATATATATTTCATAATGTATTTAATCCTAATTATGTATTAAGATTTAATGTAAAGGTTAAAATATTAATATTTAAATAATCAGTGTTTTTTGGGCTCGGTGTTTCCTATCACATATGTTATTGAACATAGTTTTATCTTTTTTACACTTGGGGCATTACATTTTTCCCCCCCTTAATAAATTGTATCCTTGAAATTTAAACTTGATCATGGTAAGGTATGTTTTGACACATGAAAATATCATTATTGAAAACCCACATCTAAAAAATGGGTAATAAAAAACCTCTTTAAAATATAGAAAAATTAGTTTTAAGGTCATCACATAACTAGGTTTCCCAGTAGGATAACGTTAATTGTAAGAGAAAATATACACATAGATGTAACACCCGAAAATTTTATAAGAAATATATTTTTTTATTTTATATAAATCATCAAAGGAATCTTTCACTACACACAACACTAGCTTGGCTTGCTTTACATGCAATCACGACCTTCCTTGATAGCTTGCGTCGTACGCAATATTGAGTTTCACTAAACAACGATATGATATTAAAATATTATTAAAACTAGCCGTTATGATTAGTAATAACCACTTTTTGAAATTTTGTAAATTTTATTTTTCAAAATGGACTTTGTTTTTCGATTCGAAATATCGAAATTAGCCTAGGCTGAAATTTTGGTATTTTTCTGGAAACTTTCAATTTTTGATGAATAGTGAAAACACCAGGTTACTATTTAAAAACCGACCTTTTATTTAAATAATTACTTATTTTATTTAAATTTATTTTAGGTCAAAATTGATACATAATACCTATATAAGTTCATTTTAATTCATTGGATTAATTTTATAATAATTTTAGATATATAAAAATTTTATTGAACTTTTCACCGTCTTTTACCCACCTCCTAGGAGAATTTTCAAATTTACATAAAACATAATTTTACCGCTTCTGTGAGTGGAATTTCAAAAATTCAAGAGATATTGTTGATGTTAGTAACTAAAATGTGGTTCAATGAGATGAAAATAATTTTTGGCGAATAGTAACTTTTTACTTTTATTTACCATGGTTAACAGTAAATAGGGTTATTAAGGGTAAAAATGATATTATTATTACCCTAAGACATGTATTAATTCTATTGGATAAGTGTAATTCGACCAAAAACAACCTCAGGAATAAAATATTACCATTTAGGACCACTTGGATTAGATTAGGACATTTGTTATTAATTTATTTAAAGAATGGTTAAAATAGTTAAAATCAAAGTTTAATAAGTAAATAATTTTTAATATAGGGTTATACATAAGATAAATTCGACTATAAATATTAATTATAAAGCTAAAAATAGTTCCTACATAATGGTATTTTATTTGTAATTTTTAGACTTTAAATAATATAATTTATTTATGACACAAAGATGGTGCAGTAATTATCCTATTAATTAAATATTGACATAATTGATGTTATAAATACCCAAATAAATGTAATTTTAGACTTTTTATGAATTTAAATAATTTTCTATGTTAATAGGACATGTTAGTATTGATTTAATTAACTTTTTTGAACTAATCATTCTGTTATGATTTTCAAAATAATAAATTACTAAATAGTGTCAAAATTGAAATAAAATAGTTTTTAAAAAATATATTATATTATTAATTGTTAAATTATTCCTAAAAATCTATGGTTCTGAAAAATGTCTTAGATAAGGTTATATATATTAATAATAAACAACTTGGGGTTCTTTTGGCTTGTTATAGTAAGTTTATTAACCTTATAGTGAAATAAAACAAGAAGACACGGTAAAAGTAAAATTATTTAACTTAAAGTTAAATCTAAATGGTAAGGTTAAAATAAGAACCTAAACTTGTGTAAATTCTATTGGATGAGAGTATTTCGCCCCATCCCCACCTTATCTTATAAATAAATCAATTTGGAGCTATTTAAAACCGAATATGACTTTATAATAAAATAATATTTTTAGTTTTTCCAAAGGTGCCCCTCTCCTCCCTTATAAAAGGGCACCTCCTCGCTCTCTTCCTCACACTACTTTGAGCGTTCATGATCGGCCAAACCCTGAAAATTTATCCTCTCCATTTCCATAGAAACATCCTAGGGGTTCTGTTATTCTTCAAAGACAAATTTTAGTGCCCTAAAAGGAGGTCTCATAGAGGCGCTTCAAAGAAGAGGTAATGTCCGTTACCGATTCTTTCAACTTTATTTATTCTTCCACTTATTCTTCTTTAGTTGTTTCATTATGAAGTAATAACATCAGTATCACCCATATACTGATATTTTATTATAAGTATGAAACAATCCTATTTCACCATATATCCATCCTATGGAAAATGAAATCACCACGCGTGCGTACGTACGAAATACCATCTCCACGCCGTGGTGTAATCTATTTTCCACCACCACCTTACTTGGATGGGTATAATGGTTTAAATAATGAATATATATGATTATTTTAAAGTGATATTTATTCTGAAATAGTATACATACACTCCAATATAATTCCACGATCATGGGAACGATATCATCGCTCGTGCGTACGTACGGAATACCGTCTCCATGATGTGACGCAACTCGTTCTACATGATTTTCATTGAATAATTATTTCATAAATGAATTGAGTGAATAAATATAATATATATTACACTAATACAATTATGGAAATGAGGTATCTATATCCTAAAAATAATAATAAGAATTTATTCGACAAAACATGCATAAGAAAAAAAAGTAATAAACACCCGAATAACAAGTAGCAATGTAATATTACTAATAATAAGCTAAGAATATGACCATATATGATATCATAACAATGAGTATGATTCTGGAATAAGTCAATGACATTATTTAAATCATTATAGAGTAGGTTCAGACACTTACGAAGAAAATTAGACCTAAGGTAAGGGAAATATCACAATCTCATTTTTATTTGAGATTGTTTATACTTTGGAATTTACTGGGGTGTATTTTATCCTCCAAATCCATGTTTCCTCAATATTTAATATTATTTCCATCCACCTAAAATTGTTTAAATCCAATTTTACCCTTCAGTGAGTTCTTAGTAAAAGTTATGAAAGGAATCTTTTGTCATTTTTCATATGAGGTGCCTTTTGACTTTTCCGACAAAAGTACGAGAAGAATGTTTTTTATACGGCATGAAAGGATTTTTAAAACATTATTTCCAAGAAGCTTACTTTACAAGTTTTGAAGTTTATTTTTAACCAACTTCTTTTAGTTTATAATTGTATGACATGTTAAGAAAGGAAAAGTTTTTTTGAAGTAGAAAGGATATTTTCCTCAAGAATGGAGTTCAAGTGTTTTATCAAAATTACTTTCCATCTATGATAAGAAAGGGTTTTGTTTATATCCCTATTATTAAATTGATTTGATTATTTTGTGATGGAATTATTTTTATGAATTCCTTTATCTTATATGAATGGTTTTATGGTGTCACAATGTTTAAGACTCCCATTTTTATTACATGGGTTATGCTATGATGTATGGTTTATAATTTTGCGGCACACATAAGAATGGTATCATTATGAGATGCGTGGGACCTATATCTCCCTCCAATGCATTGGGAAATGATTTTATATCTCATGATATAGACATGGCTGGAACGGTAGGTTAAACCGGTTTAGTGAAATAGGACTAAAACGAGGAATGAACTCGGTTCAGAAATGGACTTTGGCCACTAAGATATCTTGGAAATGAGTCTTGACTAATAAGAAATGATTCTCTATGATTATGTGTGTATGCCACAAATATTCATGTTTTAAGTTATGATTATTGTGATTTCATTTCACTACCATGATTTATCCCATGTTATGAAATTATTATCTCTTTTGCAGGGTAAGATTTCCAAAATGTTATGTTCTTATGAATATGATGTGATTGATATTTATTTTGTTTACCCTTACTGAGCAATTGAGCTCACCCTTTTGTATGTTTACTTTCCCCAGGTCAGTAAGAAGGTTATTAAGTAAGATATTCCAAAATGGATTATAGATATGATGAAATAAATGGGAGACAGTGTAGACACTTTATGAACCAGTTGTTTATGTTTCCCAGTTTCTAAAGACATTATACCTATATAGTCCTTTCATGGTTTTGTTATATGTTGTAATAAGTGTACTTCAATTTTCATGTACTAAAAATTTATGTAAATTATGGGTCGTTATAGTTGTTATTTGAGGAAAGTTATAGTCAACCATTGGAAACTAGGATGCGAAATCCTTAGTAAGAACCCTAAGGATAATTCTGAGCATAGAACACAATATTAGTGTTTTAGAAATGGCCATGAGTAACGTGTGATAAGACCTTAAGTGTGAAATTTTATTCTTGATTATGTGGTTTTCCTATTATAATTAGTTTTGATCACACTATTCTTCTTGGTTTTAGTCAATTGCTGGAACCTGAAGGAACCGTGTTAATGCGGAATGCGACGAGAAATGCAATGATTGTCCCCCTGAGCAACCAAACGTTATGGGAGCTGGAATGAAAAATATTGTAGCCATGCTCACACAACTTTCTCAAGCTATGAATCATGAAGGACTTCCAAATGAGAAAAGGAAGGAGCAACATTCTATTGAATCCTTCATGAGGTAGCGTCCACCTTCATTCAGCGGGTCTACTGATCCATTAGTTGCTGAACAATGGATTAGTACTACTGAAAAGATATTTTCAGTTCTTCAATTTTCTGAACATGATAAATTCATCTTAGCAGTGTATCATTTGGATGGTGATGTTGATCAATGGTGGAATCTTATCAAGAATATGAGGCAAATAGATGAAATTGAGTCCATGGAATGGGACGAGATCAAGAACTTATTTTTCAATAAGTACTTACCTCGTATTCTCCGAACAAAGATGGAGAAGGATTTTCTTGAACTAAAGCAAAAGGATGATGAATCTATTGGTACCTATAAAGAAAATTTTACAAGGCTTTCAAGGTATGCTTCTGGTATTATTATCCAACCTGAGAGTAAGATCGATCGATTCTTTAGTGGCTTAAAACCAAGTCTTCGAAGGGCGTTAGCCATAAGGGACTTCAATATCTACGAGGAAATTGTTCGATGTGCTCTCAAAGTTGAGATGGAGATTGGAGTAACCCATCAGTCATATGGGTTTGATAAGAAGAGGAAAATGTAATTCAAAGGAAAATCTAAAGAGCACACTGAAAAGAAGATGAGTTTTCCCTTATGCTCAAAGTGTGGAAAGAAACATGGAGGGAGTGGTCTTAAAGGGACAAGTAAATGTTTCAAATATGGAAAGGAATGTCATCGGGCATTTGAATGCCGTAATTATGGGAAGAAAATGTCTAGTGATGCGAACAATGAAAAGGCTACACAGAGTGCACCTCCTACACTTCAATGTTACAAGTGAAAGGAAATGGGGCATTATGCCAATCAATGCCCTAATACAAGGTTTGTTGATGATGATCGACGTCAACAAACTCTTAAGGCTAATGACAAAGGAATTTCACATGCAATTTCTATCAGCGATGTGGAGTACGATAACGAAGTGGTGAAAGGTACACTTACCATCCACTCTTAAGTAACAAATGTTTTATTTGATTCTGGATCCACCCACTCCTTTATTTCTGAAAAATTTTCTAAGGGTATCACCGTATTACCTCAATAATTAGATGTTGAGTTAGCTGTGACAACCCCTAATGGCACACCAGTTGCATCAAAAGTTTCTAATTCTTCTCTGATTGAAGTTTGTGGGAAAGTGCTTCCTGCAAATCTTGTGATCCTCCCTATAGTGGAATTTGATGTGATTCTTGGAATGGATTGGAATTCTCTATATGGAGCTCATATCGATTTCCAAATAAGGGAAGTCACATTTCATATTCCAGATCAATCTTTGATCGTCTATCGATGCAAGGATGAACATAACCTTCCAGTGGAAATTTCTTCCATCTTATGGGTCTTGATTCCACTAAATGAAGGTTATTTATCTCAAATGGTTGGTGAGAAACTCACGATTAATAATATTCCCATTGTACGAGTGTTTGATGATGTCTTTCTGGAGGAATTTCCGGGTCTTCCACCAAATCGTGAAGTTGAGTTTTCAATAGAACTCGTACCTGGTGCTTTACATATTTCAAAGACACCTTATAGAATGTCCCCAATTGAGTTGTAGGAATTGAAGAAGAAACTCCAAGAGAATCTTGATAAGGGGTTCATACGCCCTAGTGCGTCACCTTGGGGAGGACCTGTTCTGTTTGTTAAGAAGAACGATGGATCAATGAGACTCTTCATTGATTATCGAGAACTTAACAAGATCACTATCAAGAAAAAATATCCTCTCCCGCGCATTGATGACTTATTTGACCAACTACGCGGAGCTCAATACTTTTCCAAGATGGATCTTCGTTCAGGGTATCATCAGTTAAGGGTCAAAAGGGAGGATATACCAAAGACGACATTCCGTACTAGGTATGTACACTATGAATTTATAGTGATGCCATTTGGTCTTACTAATGCCCCTACTATCTTCATGGATCTGATGAATAGAGTCTTTAGAGAAAATCTTGATCAGTTTGTGGTAATATTTATAGATGATATTCTTATATATTCAAAGATAAAGGAAGAATATGAAGATCACTTGAGAATTATATTA
Source organism: Viscum album (assembly GCA_963277665.1). NCBI lineage: Eukaryota > Viridiplantae > Streptophyta > Magnoliopsida > Santalales > Viscaceae > Viscum > Viscum album. The sequence continues at coordinate 63,898,894 of OY728127.1, read as the reverse complement.
AAGACCCTGAGAAAGGAGAAGCTTTATGCCAAATTTACCAAGTGTTAATTTTGGCTTCAAAAAGTTTCATTTTTGGGTCACATAATCTCCAAAGAGGGGATATTCGTGGATTGAGCAAAAGCAGAGGTTATCGAAAGATGGTCGAGACCAACAAAAGTAACTGAGATCCGAAGTTTTCTTGGTTTGGATGGGTATTATTGAAGTTTTGTGAAATGTTTTTCACAATTATCTAATCTACTCGCCAGGTTGACTCGGAAAGGAGTTATGTTTGTTTGGATGGAGGAATGTGAAGAGAATTTCTAGGAGTTGAAAAGAAGGTTATCCAGTGCACCTGTGCTCACACTTCCTTGCAGTGGAGAAAGGTTTGTGATCTACAGTGATGCATCCAAGAAGGGATTGTGGTGTGTTCTTATGCAAAATGATATGGTGATAGGTTATGCCTCACGATAGTTGAATATCCATGAGCAAAATTACCCAACTCGTGATTTGGAGTTATCTGCGGTAATCTTTGCATTAATGATTTGGAGGCGTTATCGTTATGGAGAAATGTGTGACATTTATACTGATCATAAAAGTTTAAAGTATATTTTCAAACAAAAGGAGCTGAATATGTGCCAAAGAATATGGTTGGAGCTGGTTAAGGATTACGACTTCTCAATCCATTACCACCCTGGGAAACAAAACAAGGTGGAAGATGCATTAAGTCGACAAGACCATGCCAGTTTATCCATGATGTGGATCACAAAAGATCGAATATTTATGGTTTTACAAAGGATGGAACTTTGAATTATAATGGAAGGGTAAAAATCTTATCTTTCTCAAATGAATGTTCAACCATATATACATGTGAAGATTAAAGAGGCACAGAAAGAAGATATAGAGTTACAAAAGAAGGTGAGAAATGTTCCTGAATTCAAACTTGATTGTGATGGGATAATAAAGTTCAGTAATCGGTTTTGTGTTCCTCCCATCCCCGAATTAAAGAAGGATCTATTGGATGAGGCTCATAATTCTTCATTCTCTATTCATCCTGGAAGCACGAAGATGTATAGGGACCTGAAAGAGTACTTCTGTTGGGATGACATGAAAAGAGATGTTGCTAAATATGTCTCTTGATGCTTGGTTTGTCAGCAAGATAAAGCTGAGAGACAGAAGTATAAGGGGATGTTACAACCATTACCCATACCCAAATGGAAATGGGAAAACATCACTATTGACTTTGTCACATGACTTCCTAAAACATCCAAAGGCAATAATGCTATCTGGGTCATAGTTGATCGTCTTACAAAGTCTGCACACTTCATTGCTATTAGAGAGGATTTCTCTTTGGATCAGCTTGCAAGGATATATGTAAAGGAAATGGTAAGATTGCATGGAGTACCACTTTATGTTATATCTGATCAGGATCCGATGTTTACCTCAAAGTTCTGGCGAAGTCTTCAGCATACTCTTGATACAGAGTTGAGTTTTAGCACTGCTTATCATCCTCAGACAGACGGTCGGTCTGAGAGGACAATTCAAACTCTAGAAGATATGTTGAGAGCTTGCTCTATGGATTTCAAAGGTTGTTGGGATCAACACCTACCTTTGGTGTAATTTTATTATAATAATAGCTTTCACTCTAGTATTCAGATGGCTCCTCATGAAGCTCTCTATGGAAAGAAATACAGGAATCCAACTTTCTAGGATGAAGTTGGGGAAAGAAAGCTATTCGGACCTGATCTTGTTGATGAGATGGTAGAAAAGGTACGATCTATTCAACAACACATAAGACCAGCTCAGAGTCGAAAAAAATGTTATGCCGACAACCGAAGAAAAGACTTAGAGTTTGAAGTGGGTGATAAAGTGTTCTTACGAATATCTCCTTGGAAGAGAGTAATGAGATTTGGAAAGAAGGGAAAGCTGAGCCCTAGGTATATCGGTCCTTTCGAAATACTATATCGTGTTGGGAAGGTAACTTACCGATTGGCGCTTACACCAAATCTCTCTCAAGTTCACGATGTGTTCCATGTATCTCTCCTAAGAAAGTACATACCTGATCCTTCACATGTACTCAACTCAGAAGTTGTACCGCTGGAACAAGATCTTTATTATGAAGAACAGCCGATAGAGATTCTCGATCGTAGTGAAAAAGTTCTACGGAATAAGACCACTAGCTTGGTGAAAGTTTTATGGAGGAACCACCAATTATAAGAAGCTACATGGGAGCTTGAGGATATGATGAGGGAGAGGTATCCTCATCTATTTTTTACAAGTGACGAATTTTGAGGGCGAAATTCATTTTAAGGTGGGTAGAATGTATACCCCAATACTTTTATGAGGAATATTTTGTTTTTATTTTATATAAATCATCAAATGAATCTTCCACTACCCACAAAACTATCTTGGCATGCTTTACATGCAATCACGACCTTTCTTGATAGCTTGTGTCGTACGCAATACCGAGTTTCACTAAACAACGATATGCTATTAAAATATTATTAAAACTAGACGTTATGAATAGTAATAACAAATTTTTTAAATTTTTTAAATTTTATTTTTCAAAATGGACTTCGTTTTTGGATTCAGAATATCGAAATTAGACTGTGGTGGAATTTTGGTATTTTTCTGGAAACTTTCAATTTTTTATGAATAGTGAAATCACTGGGTTACTATTTAAAAACCGACTTTTTATTTAAATAATTATTTATTTCATTTAAATTTATTTTAGGTCAAAATTGATACATATTACCTATATAAGTTCAATGTAATTCATTAGAGTAATTTTATAATAATTTTAGATATATAAAAATTTTATTGAACTTTTCACCGTCTTTTACCCACCTCATAAGAGAATTTGCAAATTTACATAAAACATAATTTTACCACTTCTGTGAGTGGAATTTCAAAAATCCGAGAGACACGGTTTATATCAGTAAGTAAAATTTGGTTCAATGAGATGAAAATAATTGTTGGCAAATAGTAACTTTTTTACTTTTATTTACCACGGTTAAAGGTAAATAGGGTAATTAAGGGTAAAAATGATATTATTATTAAACTGAAACATATCCTAAATCTACTGGATAAGTGTAATTAGACCAAAAACATCCTTAGGAATAAAATATGACCATTTAGACCCACTTGGATTTGATTAGGACATTTATTATTAATTTATTTAAAGAAGGGTTAAAATAGTTAAAATCAAATTTTAATAAGTAAATAATTTTTAATATAGGGATATACATAAGATAAATTCTACTATAAATATTCATTATAAAGATAAAAAGATATCTTACATAATGATATTTTATTTTTAATTTTTATACATTAGATAGTTTAATTTATTTATGACACAAAGATGATATAGTAATTATCTTATTAATAAAATATTGACATAATTGATGTTATAAATACCCAACTAAATGTAATTTGAGACTTTTTATGAATTCCAATAATTTTATATGTTAGTATGACATGTTATTATTGATTTAATTAACCTTTTTAGAACTAATCATTCTATTATGATTTTCAAAAAAATAAATTACTAAATAGTGTAGAAATTGACAAAAAATAGTTTTCAAAACAAATATTATATTATTAATTGTTATTTTATTCCTAAAAATCTAATGTTAGGCCAAATGACTTATATAAGGTTATATATATTAAAATTAAACAACTTTGGGTTACTTTGGCTTATTATAGTAATTTTATTAACCTTATAGTGTAAGAACACAAGAAGACACGGTAAAAGTAAAATTATTTATCTTAAAGTTAAATCTAAATGATAAGGTTAAAATAGGAACATAAACTTGTCTAAATTATATTTTAGGAGAGTATTTCGACCAATACCCATATTATATTCGAAATAAATCAATTTGGAGCTATTTAAAACCGAATATGACTTTATAATAAAATAATATTTTTGGTTTTTCCAAAGGTGCCCCTCTCCTCCCTTATAAAAGGAAACCTCCTCCCTCTCTTCCTCACACCACATTGAGCCTTCAAGCTCGTCCAAACCCAGCCAATTTATCCTCTCCACTTCCCTATAAACATCCTAGAGGTCCTGGTCTTCTTCAAAGACCAATTTTAGTTCCCTAAAAGGAGGTCTCAAAGAGGCGCTTCAAAGAAGAGGTAATGTCCGTTACCGATTATTTCAACTTTATTTCTTCTTCCACTTATTATTATTTAGTTGTTTCATTATGAAGTAATAAAATCAGTGTCACTAATATACTGATATGTTATTATAAGTATGAAAAACCCTATTTCATAATATATCCATCCTACGGAAAACGAAATCACCATGTGTACGTACATACGAAATATCGTCTCCACACCGTGGTGTAATCTATTTTCCACCACCACCTTACATGGATGGTTCTAATGATGTAAATAATGAATATATAAGATTATTGTAAAGTGATATTGATTATTAAATAGTATACATACAATCCAATACAATTCCAAGATCAAGGGAACGATATCATCGCTCGTGCGTACGTACGGAATACCGTCTCCACGATGTGATGCGACTCGTTCTACATGATTTTGATTGCATAATGACTTCATAAATGAATTGTGTGAATAAATATAATATATATTACACTAATACCATTCTGGAAATGAGGTATCTATAAACTAAAAAGAAGAATAAGAATTTATTTGACAAAACACGCATAAGAACAAAAAGTAATAAACACCCGAATAACAAATAGCAATGAAATATTACAAATAATAAGCTAAGAATATGACCATATATGATATGATAAAAATGATTATGATTCTGAAATAAGTCAATGACATAATTTAAATCCTTATACAGGAGGTTTAGACACTTACGAAGCAAATCAGACCTAAGGTAAGGGAAATATCACAATCTCATTTTTATCCGAGATTTTTTATACTTTGGAATTTACTGGGGTGGATTTTATCATCCACATCCATGTTTCCTCAATATGTAATATTATTTCCATCCTCCTACAATTTTTTAAATCCAATTTTACCCTTTGGTGATTTCTTAGTAAAAGATATTAAAGGAATCTTTTTTCGTTTTTCATACGAGGTACTTTTTGACTTTTCCGACAAAAGTACGAGAAGAATGTTTTTTATACGGAATGATTGGATTTTTAAAAAATTATTTCCAAGAAGCTTAATTTACAAGTTTTAAATTTTATTTTTAACCAACTTCTTTTAGTTTAGAATTTTATGACATGTTAAGAAAGGAAAATTTTTTTTTGAAGTAGAAAGGATAATTTCCTCAAGAATGGAGTTCAAGTGTTTTATCAAAATTATTTTCCATCTAAGATAATAAATGGTTCTGTTTCTATCCCTTTTATTACATTGATTTGATTATGTTGTGATGGACTTATTTTTATGAATTCCTTTATCTTATATGAATTTTTTTATGATGTCACGATGTTTATGAATCCCATTCTTATTACATGGGTTATGCTATGATGTATGGTTTATGATTTTGCGGCACACATAAGAATGGTTTCATTATGAGATGGGTGGGACCTATATCTCCCTCCAATGCATTGGTTAAAGATTTTATATCTCATGAGATAGACATGGCTGGAACGACAGTTTAAAACGGTTTAGTGAAACAGGATTGAAATGATGAATGAACTCGGTTCAGAAATGGACTTTTTCCACTAAGATAGTCTTGGCAATGAGTCTTGACTAATAAGAAATGATTCTCTATGATTATGCGTGTATGCCACAAAGCTTCATGTTTTAAGTTATGATTATTGTGATTACATTTCACTACCATTATTTATCCCATGTTATGAAATTATGTTCTCTTTTGCAGGGTAATATTTCTAAAATGTTATGTTCTTATGAATATGATGTGATTGATATTTCTTTTGTTTACCCTTACTGAGCATTTGAGCTCACCCTTTTGTATGTTTTCTTTCCCCAAGTCAGGAAGAAGGTTATTAAGTAATATATGTCAAAAGGGAATATAGATATTATGAAATAAATGGGAGACAGTGTAGTCGCTTTATGAGCCAGTTGTTTATGTTTCCCAGTTTCTAAAGACACTATACCTATACGGTCCTTTCATGGTTTTCTTAGATGTTGTAATAAGTTCACTTCAATTTTGAAGTACTAAAAATGTATGTAAAGTATGGGTCGTTATAATAGAAGAGAAAACTAACACCAAATAATAAATTGAGATTGATAGAGGACTCAGTAAGGAGAAATTAAAAGACCACAAAACCTGATGTATTTGGTTGATAAAATTAAAATCATTTAATCAAAAATAATCTTAAAGGTGTAAGATATAAAATATATTATTACATAATTTATGAATTTCTTGGCTTCAATCAATACTATCCATGATATATTTCTTAACAGGTTTATTATGGGTATTTTTTTTATTCTCTTAATAATGGGGGTTGATGAGATTATGAATTTACCAAAGCATATCCCTCGGGAGTTTCAAACCAATTGTGTAGAAAGTCTCATTATTATAAACCAGTTCATAGTTAAGTCTCGCTCAATAGAGTGTTTTTAGTATTTACCTTGATGTTCATCTATTCTAGAGCCACATCAACTTGTAGTATCTAAATTGTGATGTATTTTCGTGATATACCACACACTATGTACTTACTATAATCTATGTATGATTTCTTATAAATAGTTTAATTCCTAAGTCTCTATCTATAGTTTTCTAATCCTAGTAATAAAAATAACTAAAATTTTCCTTTGATACAAACTACAAAAACCATGTACATTATTTCAAATAAATATATATTTTATTAAATAACATTACAATTAATAAAACCTAAAAGATCAATATGCCTTGTGTCTTTGTGAATAGGTATATTACATAACAACATAAAATTGGAAAATCATTATCTTTATATGAAACGTCTTTAACATGATTTCACTTAAAACATCATGAAAAAACCTTGGGACATACATAAGAATGGGGTGAGATATAAATAATAGTATGGGGATAAAAACAAAATAACATGAATGAAATAATAAATGTTTTGAAATAGGTGTAAAAATGGGGCATAAAATGATTAGGAATCATAAACCAGAATAATGTGTCATTATATAACATGATAATCATAAAGGAAACAAGGGAAATGTGGAAACTACTTAAAACACTCAATCATAAACATAGGTCAAGGATAACTGCCAAAAAATAATGAATGAGAATTTCCCATAAAGAATTAGTATCACTCTAAGTACAAAAATGATATATCATTATAGTAAACATTACCCAATGAATTGGATAACTATATAATTCTTCGAGCACCTTTCATTGTCATTTCATCATCATTCTTATGTTTTCCACATAGATCATACAAGATGGCTTAATTAATCATCATATTTAATTCTACTATCAAGGAGTGTTGAATAAATACATGTAAGTCCCAATTCAAAAAATTATAAGTGTATAATTGTGTACAACCATGATATAAATTGGTTATGGTATACATTACATAATTTTTTGGCGTTGAAAATCAGGGTGAAATTTTGGCATCATAACATCATCACTCAAAAATTCATAAAAATGGGGTGATGAGAGAGAAAGGGTATCTTATAATTTTTTCATAAAACTAGTAGTAATAGAGACATGTAAATACATGTAAAAACATTATTAATTCTAAATAGAATTCTTAATATAATAAATAAACATGAATAAAGAAGTGAATGTGAGCATCATTTATTAAAATCTAGCATGGCAATATGTGTACATAAAGGTTCATGGGAGGGATTAATGAGAGTTACATGGGTATATCATAATTCATAAATAAAATGTTTAGTAATGGGGTATGGAAGAACATATATCAAAACTATAAAATGATGATAAAAAAATAATATAAAGAAGATACTTGAATAAATATTAGAATGAGAATACCCCTTACTAAATTGTGGCATAATAAAGGGTGTACAAAATGGATCATGAGAGGGTTAAATGAGACTGAAGGACGTATAACAAAATTTATACATTCAATTTACAGTAACGAGGATATGTAACATCATATCCCTTCAAGAAAAAAAATTAATTTATAGGCATAACATAAAATAGGTTCCTAAATGGAAATGAGAAGAGAGAAATAACTTAATTGAGTGTGTGACTTAAATTGCTTTAGAGGATTTTAATCAGATATTGGGGGGCCTATTGAAGAACCCTAGTGAGGGGAGGGAATATTAAGGATGTTCTTCAAGGATTTAGATTGAGTATAAATGAGATATTAGGTCGGTTTATATAGGAAATGAGTAGAGAATTCTTTATTATTTCTCAGACTCAGGTTTTGGTCATTATAAAATAAAATAACCAAAACAAAAGACCATCCCATGATTTTCATACATGGATTTTGGAAAATGGGAGTCATTTTTATTATTTTATAATAAAAATGGAAGAACTTAAAAAAATACCCTTCCATTTTTGCAATTGAGTCGTACTTTTGATGAATTGATTTTAAAACCTTAAAATATATTAATGGGTTTGTAGGATTCATAAATGCATTATAAAATTAAAAAAAACAAAAAATAAATTATTTCAAATTGAAAACATATATCTTATTGTTAGTCTCATTTATTGTTTGTATTACATCACTTTTGGGTTATTATTATTTCATAATACACACTGTATATTTATATCATATTTCATTTTTACCCGAAAATTTGACTGTCTTAAAAAATTATAAAAATTTAACTTTTAGATAATTTCAATATTATGATTCAAAAAATAGTATTCATTTTATAAAAATAATTTTCTAAATATTTTAATTTTAACTTTTAAAATAAAATCAGCCATTATTAAGAAATGTTTGTTTTTTTACAACAAATGTTTTCGAACCCTTATAAAAATTACATTTGACTTCATAGAAATTATTTGATCTTTTATATTTAGTAAAAATAATTTAATAATAATAACTAATTAAAGTAATATTTTTTAAATAGTAAATCAATTCATCAAAAAAAATTCTTAATCGAAATTTCATATAACTTAAAAATACAATTATTTAATCATATCAAAATGTTATTTTTATCAAATGGATTACTTAATCTTTTATAAAGTAAAAAATATAAATAAAAAGTATAATCGTCATTTCAATAAAAATGAAATATAAATATTCATACTATTATGGTTTCCTTTTTTATAGTTATTCTTAAATTATTTTTACCCTTAATTAACCTATTTTCGTTTTACCATGGTAATAAATATTTACTATAGTTACTATTCATAATGTTTAAAAATTAAGTTTAAATTGTTACCAAATATTTATTATTTTGATACAGAAAATGTAGTTCATTTTATTAAAATCATTTTTTAAATGTTCTAGAAAATATTTATAATAATTTTTTCATTAAAATTATCAAAAATTGATTTTTGAAGAAAACATATTTTGATGAAATAAAAGAAATTATCGAAAATTGATTGATTAATTACTAAAAATTTATCAATTTAATTAGGAAATATGTATTTATATATATATTTCATAATGTATACATTCCTAATTATTTCTAAAAATTTAATGGAATTGTCAAAATAGTCATATTTAAATAATCATTATTTGTTTGGGCTTAGTGTTGGGAAACACATATGCTATTGAAAATATTTTTCTCTTTTAAAAAACCTGAGACATGATAGTAAATATATATTATTGTCCATGGAGAAGAGATGATTAATTTTCTTCCAACTCATGCTCGCATCAGGGTTAAATTATCAAGATGAATCTAATTCTACATAGGATTTATCTATTGATATGATTTGTCTTATTCTCCCTGGTAATCTAGATATGTAAATAGAAAATTATTTTCACAAACCTATGTATTATTCTTAATGTAGAATAAAAACCCTTTATTCATCATGTATCTTCACTTTATATAAGTTCGAATTGATAAAAAACAATATACTCACCGAATAAGATATTTTGTGCCATTTTTCTATAATTAAGATTTTTAATATAAACTATATTCAATTCAAATGATACACCAAAGATCCCCTTCCCCCATAAAAAATTGATATATTTAAATGAAGATTTATGAATTAATTTTATTCTATATTTTCATAATTCTAGATCTTCCTCTCTGTATAGAATATACTCTATCTTCATAGAAATAAAATAATCAACAAAACCGACTATTATTATTCCCATTCTAGTTATTCTTTCTCCCATAATTTAATTCTCAATTAATTCTCTATTTTCTATACTTTATTACCTATTAATAACATTCAATGATTCATTAGTTTGTTGGTGATGTATAATTCCCTAGAGAATCTTGTGGTTGGGGTTGGGTATTTGATTCTCATCCACTATACTCCACAACATTTGTGGGGTGGTTTATTTTATTATAATTTTATTTAAAACCTACAGTGGGAGTCCCTCATGATGATGTGTTTCACTGATGGTGAAAGGTCATATGTTGGGGGTTTGCGGAGTGGAAGGGAGGACTGAGAGGCTGGGGGAACTCAAAAAGCTAGCAGCACAAGGGCATGGATGACCATAGAAGGTGGAAGGCATGAGAAAGGATTTGGGACCATGGATTGGATTTAGATCCAAAGGGGTGGAAATAAGAATTCCAATATAGTTTTCTATGAATCATGAAACATAATGTGGAATCTTTTATATCGTGTTGTAGTGTTTTTGTTGATGAATAAATTTATCCTTCGACCCCTCATCCGTTGCATTATGTATTCTATTTTCCTTTTCCAATAATCATTGTCCCTATAGGTTATGTACAGGTTCCCTCTCATACCAAATATAAAGAATATTTTCTAAAAATAAAAATTTAAATGGAATTATAAATAGAATTCTATTAAAAACGTTCATCATTTTATTATTCCATATTTATCCCTCCATTTTATATTAATATATTTGAAATTTAAATTTCATATCATAATATTAACTACCATTACATTACACTAAATTTAATTTTTTCCATCAATAATATTTAATTATATCTTCACCATATAACTCAATTTATATTTTTTATGTTTTCACCATAATTTAAAAATAGTTATAGGACATCCAAATAATAAAATATTTTCATAACCTCTTATTTTTCATTCTCCATAATGGGTCCTCTACTCACAATTTCATTTTCAAGCACTACATCAAAATGAACATGGTACTTCAATTACAAATACATATCACAAATCTAGAAGAAATATTATTCAAAATGGTATACTAAACTATTACCTACACATTTTCACATCAAATCCAGAAAACCCATGGATTATTGTGTATAAAATAATTATTTTCTCATAATGTATAATAAAACCCATTGATTCTTAAGTATAAAAAACCAATTTATTTTGATGTATGGAATAATTATTTTCTACCTTATATTCCCTAAAAAACCCATTGATTATAATGTATATAAAAATTAGTTTCTCATGAGGTATAACAAATCATTTTTGTGGTGCCAAAATGATTATATTACAATCACTTCATTGTACCAAATTATAAGCATGTATTTATTCTAAAAAATATGAGGTTTAACAATATGAAATCATTAAAATGCTTATTTTATATTTGAGATCATTGACTACAATCACCAAATGTCGTAGTGTAATGGATTTCATATTGGTTTACATTCTCTAAGTAAAAAACAATACTCACCACATCAACTTCTCTAAAAATATTTCTATCACTGTATGTACAATGTGTTGAATTCAAACTATAATGAATATAGATAATAATGACCTCCAAAAAAAAGAAAAATATGTCCATACCTTTCACTTATTTATCCACTAATATATATCTATCCTCATAATGATTTGGTGAGTTATTCATTCAAAACACTTCTTTCATTCATATCTTGGTAATTCCTTTTATGATCCATCTCATTAAAAATGAATTATATATTCGAATAATAATTATAAATATCATAAGACAACTATTTGATAATGATTTCAAATTTTCACCTAAATATAAATATTTTAAATCCATGTATATTATAGATTTATATATCAAAGGGTCTCTAACACAATTTCTTACATGTTTACCTCTTCTACCAATCATTCATGATCTCCAAAAACTGTAATCCCATATTTTAAAATATAAAAACTTATTATATAAACATCACTATGTATGACTCTGTTTCATGTTTGATATCATCACATCAAAATTTCTTTAATAAATCATAAAATTATGGAATTTTACCAAATCCTTCTTAAAAATCTTGGCAATAAATAACCCTCATAATCATTCATCATCATCAACCTTAAGTGGTTATGAAAAAAAATCGCAACATCCTAGTCTAAACATAATGGTTAATAGATAAGAATTGAGTCTCTATAAGATTACATGACAGTAATATGGATTCCAATTGGTTATTTGTATACTGACCCAACCTTCACATATTGTTGGTAATGTATATCTCTTATTCCTGAAATAGGTTTGTGAAAAAATTTGGGTTTATTTGGTGATGGATCCTATGAGATGAGTCCATCATCAACAAATAGGTGTTTAAATATATGTTTAGGAATAATAGGACAACCCATATTGGATGTATTCCATTTATTATTAGTTTTATCTTCTAAAAAAATGTAATTTTTTTATTTTTTATTACATACATATTGGCTCCCTATTTATATTAAGTTGTATTACATTGTTGTTTTTCATTTTAAATAAACTTTTATTTTATAATATAGTTGGTTAGTCATCAATTGAAAATAATTTCCAAGGGATTTTGTATATTCCTCCACATAGGTTTCCAACCTCTAGATATTAGGGGATGTGCATGAGTTAATATAGAGAACTCAGATAAGATCTTTAGTATCATTATCTCAGGATGGGGTCACCATTAAATGCTATCAATGTAGGGGTTTAAAGGATGTGTCTTATGATGTTAGAATGTTTAGATACTTAATGGATAAAAATGTAAAGACCTGTAAATTTCAAAGAATTTTTTTTCTTAAATTCTTTAGGATTTTATGAGTACTTAGTTTTTGACGGCACCTGATTCCGAGGCCCGGTGTGCCCGGAATCAATTTCCGAAGTTTAGCTCGGGTACGTTCAGTGAACGAATGAGCTGGTTTTTCTATCATTTGAACCGGTGCTCGGAATTGAAATCTGAGGATGCCGATGGAACTACAACACCGGTAATTTCTCAAGAGGGCCTTTACCAAGGATGCGTTTTCTCGGGAGGAGTTGTTAAAAAATGTGGATTAAATGAAAAGTAAAATAAAATTGTGTTACAATTTTATTTATTTTTCTAAAGTGGTTTTAATCTACATGGGGAAGTTGGGATGGGACCCAAAAGTTTCTAACTACTCATGTTAGGATATTTGTGATGAGGGGCCCACATGAGCCCCAACCATTCACATTCCCTAACCCCTTAACTCTCCCCCTTTAAACATGTTAATCCCCCTTGTAATTAAGTGGGCGACTTCTCCTCTCCCCACATTCCCCACATTAAATCATGCCAACACACTTAATAAATTAAGAGAGTTATGTGTTTGAATTTTAAAATTTAAATGCATGCCATGAATTAATAAATAATGAGGAGCCTTATTTTATTTTTGGTGGTTATCATGTTGTGTTAGTCATTGGGGAGAGAGCTCTAATTCCTCCCGTGAAGAACGACACCCTTCGACGAAGAACACCATCACCACAAGGAGAGACGACGTTACATTCCTTTTTCTCTTCGCAGCTAGTGTGAGACATCGTCCCCTCCTTGGATGCACGCCAACGCCGTCTTCGAAACCTCACCCTGTGAGGCCATCTTCCGCGTCGCCGACAAACAACATCGTTTATCGAGGTAGGGGTTATCTTTGTTCAAGTTCAATTTAACATTCTTCATAGATTAATTTGGCCGAATGTTACCAACGTAACGGGAGGAGATCGGACTGCACAAACACGACTGATTTCTCCTCCCCATTTTATTGTTTATCAACAATGACGTATGAGGCGAAGGCAAAGCGGTGCTATTGCATTGCGCGGGAATGAAGGGGACCGCAACTGGACCGGGCCACGGTAGTGGTGCGTGGCGCCGTCACGCCGCGCCGGTGAAGCTGAATAAACCGCGGCCAGAGCAGGCTGCGACGGTGGGATCCGGGGCCGTCACACCGCGCTGGAGAACCCGAGGGAGGCAGCGGCTAGAGCGGGCCGTGGCGGAGGGGTGCGGCGCCGTCGCATCGCGCCGGTTTAAGAAGGGTCGTGACCTAATGCCGCGGCGGTCCAGCAGGGGTGGCCGGAAAACCGGCCCCTGGCACTCAGGGAGGTGGGACCCCCGCGGGTCCCGCGGAAGAACAACCGGACGACCATAATGGACGGCTGTTTTCAAGAAAAATTGGGGGGTTGAAACCCATGGCCATCGCATAGTGTGGACCCCATAGGGTCTGCCATTTCGGAATCAAGGGGGTGGCGCCCCCCTTTACGCCCCGCTCGGCTTCGAGCCGAGCCGCGGCCGGCTTCCGAGCCAGGCTGCAGGGCGCTCCCCGCCGGGTCTCAGCGGCCAGGCCATGTTGCGCCCCAATGGGCTGGAGCCGGACCCAGTTCGGGTCGATCCGGTTCGGGCCGACCCCGGAGGTATCAGGCCGGACTGGACCGGGCCCAAACCACCTATTTTCGGATCTGGTTTGTTTGATCGGCCATATCTTGGGTTGTGGACCTCTGATCGTCACACCGTCAGTTGCGTTGGGATCATTGGATCGAGACGGTCGTTTCAATATATTACACTTATGCTTTTGGTAAATGTTGTGTATGGCTGGGTTGGTTCGAACCCAAAACCAACCGGGCCCTTGGAGCGGAAACGCTTATAATGTTACGACCAGACGTCTGAATGATGTGCCGTCGATGACGTTGAATTCCTATTTTTGAGACGGTTCTTTTGGATTACTCCACTCGAGTTTTGGAAGAAGCTGGAGTATGTTCGGTTTGGTTTTATCTTAAAAACCAACCGGGCCCCTAGGACGGAAAAGCAAATATCTCTCAGACCGGGCATCCGATTAATGAGTCGTCTGTCGCGTTGAGTTCCTATTGACAAGATGGAACTTTTTGATACATAAAATTTGGACTTCGAGATTGTTGATGTGTCGATCCTCTTGGATCGTGGAGTGGACCCTCCCAGAATCGATCATGCTGTGTGCCGGAACCCTAGAGATGGCTGCGACTGCGACGATGACGATGACTGTACATGGATCCTACGTGGGTTCTGCAGCGAGGAAGACTGTACATGGATCCTATGTGGGTTTGGTAGCGAGGACGACTGTACTTGGATCCTACGTGGGTCCGGTAGTGATGGTAACTGTACTAGGATCAATGTGGTTTCGACATCGATGACTTCTGTACTTGGTTCCTACGTGGGTTCGGTAGAGGAGATGATTCAGAAGCTACATCTATCATCTCCACCCCTCTTCCTGAGTTGTATACTGGTGTGAGATGAGTCTTGAATTCAATATATATCATCTATATGATTGACTTGATTTCCTGTGTGGACTAGGTTGTGATTTCATGTGTGGACAGGGTTGTTCTTTCCTATGTGGACTGGGATGTGTTTTCCTATGTGGACTGGGTTGTACTTGGGCTCGTGAGTTGGAACTGAACTGGAATTGACGACTTAGGTATATTTATGGGCATATACCTAAGTTGAGTTGGTTGATACTTCGTGTTTGTATCCTTCCTTTTTGGTTTATCCCTTGTGGATTCTGGGAGACCTTCAGGGGTCTCGGGGTCCCTACTGAGTATCGAATACT
Organism: Viscum album; assembly: GCA_963277665.1. Lineage (NCBI taxonomy): Eukaryota > Viridiplantae > Streptophyta > Magnoliopsida > Santalales > Viscaceae > Viscum > Viscum album. Next base: position 63,883,245 of record OY728127.1, on the reverse strand, counting down.
CACCCCTACACGGGCCATGCACGCACTATGTTGTGTTGGTTGCAGACGATGGACAACGCTGATCGTGGTTGAGGCTTGTAGAGCGGGACGGTACCCGGAGGTGAACTATTAGGCGGGACATACACGGAGCGGTCGACCAGACCCAAGGACCTGAGGAGATCATCTGTACCCACCCTTCAGGTGGGATAGCCGGAGGATGACTCGGTGGTTGCTGATTTACTTTACTGCTGTTGTACTTTCTTTTCAGTTGTATGGTAATTTTCAGTTGTGTTTGAATTCTGGCCCATTTACTTTCCAGCAATTACTTTTGTACTCAGTTTACTTAGAGATAACTTCAGATTTGTACTCTGTTTTGTTCATTTCCTTATATAATGGCAATTACTTCCCTTTTATTGGGATTTATGCCTTTGGTACTAGTCAACATCTCCTGGCCTATGAAAGGCGGGCTTGGGGTAGTCACAACATGGGCCCTGAGGATGTTCATTACAAATTGGTATCAGAGGAGTCGGTTTTACCACAAAACTTTGGACACTGATCATTATATCTATGAAGCAACAATGTTAAGAGTATTGAATGTGGTTTTTAGTCCAGGGAGTCCAGTTTTGGTGCGGTGGCTGACGTATCCATACACCAGGACCCTAACTTTTGATTTCCGACTCAGTGCACGAAAACACTGATTGCGTGTGTGTTCCAAGAGTTTCCTTTGTGGTCTCTTTTTTTATCTCACCAGGTATACTATTTGACCATGGCACACCTGTTACTTTTCATGATGGCCCCACGACGGCAGCCAGCTAGGGTTCCGAGCTTTGTGAGAGATGGAAACCCACCGAGCGACGAGGCCTCAGTGCAGGTCCCCATTCCAGTGGAGGCACCGGCGGTACCTCTACCCGCCGAGCCACAGATGCCACCAGCCCTAGCAGCTGAGAGTGCACGTCGCCTTAGTGCACTGCACAAGTTTCAGCATTAGAGACCACCCAGGTACCCTGGGGAGACGGACCCTCAGGCATCTGAGGATTGGCTGGAGGCTATTGTTTAAGTCTTCAGATTAGTAGGTACACCAGCTGACCTCATGGTGATCCTTGCGGCGAGTCTCTTGCATGCAGCAGTATGTAGATGGTGGAGCCTGATACTCTAGGTGCATGAGGAGGAATCTCTACTTTGTATGGACTTAGAAAGCCTCTTCCGCTTGGAGGTCGTTCCTACTACCCTCTGTGCGGTGCGTATCCAAGAGTTACTACAGCTGCGACAGGGTAGCATGACAGTAGCCAAGTACTCGGTGAGATTTACCGACCTCTCGCGCTACTCCACAGACATGGTATGCGACCCATTATTTTGGGACCAGACCTTGGAGTAGGTACTGAGGCAAGAGATCACGGATTCGATGATCTCCCTCAACATACTGATACAGGCAAGAGTACTGGAGTGATCCCTTCTTGTGGAGAGCTTTCTTGCTAAGCCTACACCAGCAGCGAGACCTACCACATGGTGGCACGTAGCGGAGTCTTCTACAGCTGGAAATAGACAGACATCGCGGAGGTCCAAGCAGACCAGACCATCAGGTGGCGACCTCAGGATACTGGTTTATATGTGCGGGGCACACGTAGCAGAGCCAGTCATAAGAGAGGCAGACAATGCTATGCATGCGGTGGGCAGGGCCACATGGCTCGGGACTGTCTGACTCACCGTGCAGAGGAGCAGAAGATAGTTGAAGGACCACCCAGGCAGAGGCAGTGGTTCGACTGTGGCAGTCCGCGGGGAGCAGGCGGACGAGGCAATGGAGTTGGTCGAGCAGCAGGTGGTGGACTGCGCTTCGAGGCATTACCACCACCACCACCAGGAGGACCACCCCTACCCCAGGGAATGGGTACACAGGGGAGACCTCAGCTTCAGGCAGCTGAGGCCTATGACCATAGTGCTGTAGGAGTAGGTGGACAGGAGCAGGACTAGCTCCAGGCATAGGGACCTTTGTTCTTGATGTCGTTCCTTGTAGATTCTTTGTGTCTTTGTACTTTGATCTACAGTGATAAAGACACTTGTCTTTGTGACATTTGTTCTCCTACCTTTTTGTATAGTTGATACAAAGAGGTTTTGGTTAAAACCGTTAACTTGACCCTCACTTTAGAGATTCCTACAGGAGGAGACCCAGTGACCACACACTGCTACCGACAGTGTGACTCGACCCTTGGAGGTGAGAGTAATGTTTGGATCTCTTGGTAGTAGCGTCGAGGCCTTACGACGTCATCTATGGAATGAAATAGTATCGTTCATGTCAGGATTAACTGTATTAGGAAAAGAACGTGGTTCATCCAGGGGATGAGACTGAATTTCTCTTCTCGGAAAAGGAGAAATATTAACAGCTCTTGATGTACGTAAGTGAGAAAAGGGTGTAGTCGGGTTCTTTACAAATGGCTAGTCACAGCCATAGTTTGTTGAGCGAATGGTTTATGGTTTACTCTAATCTCAAAAGTCCCATGTATGTCTTCTCATGGAAGGACCTGAACCTAAGACATCGACGATGACTCGAGTTCCTCCAGGACTATGACTTTGAGATAGTCTATACTCCTGGGAAGGGGAACGTAGTAGAAGATGCTCTCAGCAGGAGGACAGACATTCAGCTACTTGGAGAGGAGACAGAGTAGCTAGCCGCTTTGCAGATATCCTTCGTGCATAGAGATGGAGCAGCCTTTCTACACTCGCTCACAGTCACTCCTCCACTACTTCAACGAGTCAGAGAGGCACAACATGGGGATGTTGACTATGGGATGCGACATGCAAAGATATCCATAGGACATGAACATGTTGGATTTTCTATAGGAGGATAGCATTTCATCATTTTCAGGGGTCGTACCATGATACCAGTCACATTACAGGAGGAGGTGCTGAGGGAGTTTCACACTTCCCCTTTGGCGGTACATCATGGAGTGGTGAATATGTACCAGGATCTAAGACGACAGCACTGGTGGATGGGTATGAAGAAGTTTGTGGCATAGTTCGTTTCACAATGCCTCACCTGCCAGTAGGTGAAGGCAAAGCACCAGGTACTGGCAGGCTTGGTGTAGCCCTAGAGGTCCTGAAGTGGAAGTGGGATGGTATATCTATGGATTTCGTGACGGGGCTCCCTCATTCTTCCAGAGGACACAAATCCATCTGGGTGATCATAGAACGACTCACCAAGTCATCCCACTTCATACCTATCAGAGAGCAGGGCTTAGTGGATAGATTGGGACGCCTCTACATTCAAGAGATCGTACGGATTCATGGTGTTCCATCGTCTATTGTCTCCGATCGAGAATCTCGCTATACTTCCAGGCTTTGGAAGGGGTTGCAGGAGGAATTTGGAATGCAGCTACGCCTGAGCACCACCTTTCACCCTCAAACAGATGGTCAGACGGAGTGGACCATTCCTACTCTTGAGGACATGCTCCGTGCATGTTTCCTCGACTTTGGTTGTAGTTTGTAGGATCATCATCGTTTGGTGGAGCTTGCATACAACAACAACTACCACTCCACCACCGGGATGGCACCATACGAGGCATTGTACGACCGACCTTTCAGATCACATATGTGCTGGACAGACCCTGGGGAGACAGCACTTGTAGGACCATAGATGATCCATGCCATGATGGAGAAGGTACAGATCATCCAGGAGTGGATGAGGACTGCTCAAAGCTGACAGAAGTCATATGCTGACAGGAGGCGGAGACCACTAGAGTTCAAGGATGGCGACCACATTTTCTTACGGGTCTCACTGCGACGTGGATTACAGAGATTTGGAAGGGGTGGCAAGTTATCTCTACACTTCATCGAACCATTCCAGGTTCTTAGAAGGATAGGAGAGGTGGCTTATCACCTGGCTCTTCCACCTCAGTTGCATCGGGTGCACGACGTATTCCACGTATCTCAGCTGAGGAGAGACGTGCATGACCCGACGCATATCATTGATCATGGGGAGCAGGACATCGATGACGGGGAAACATTTGAAGAGGTCCTGGTGGAGATCGAGGATCGACAATAGCAAGTCCTATGTGGATCGTCGATTCCTCTAGTGTGAATCAGGTGGCAGCACTGGAACCACCATGAGAGCACATGGGAGCGGGAGGCCCAGATGCGTGCACAGTACCCTCATTTGTTTCCTTAGTTTTTGATGTATCTTTACGGGGACATAATGACTTGAGGTGGGAGTAATGTAAAGACCCGTAAATTTCATGTAAAATTTTTTCATAAATTCTTTGGGATTTTACGAGTATGTAGTTTCTGACGGAACCTGATTCCAAGGCCCAGTGTGCAAGGAATCAATTTCCAAAGTTTAGCTCGGGTACATTTAATGAACGAATGAGCGGGTTTTTCTATCTTTTGGACTGGTTCTCGGAATTGAAATCCAAGGGAACTGATGGAGCCACAACGCTGATAATTTCTTAAGAGCACCTTTACCAAGGATGCATTTTCTCGGGGGGAGTTGTTAAAAAATGTGGATTAAATGAAAAGTAAAATAAAATTGTGTTACAATTTTATTTCTTTTTCTAAAGTGGTTTTAATCTACATGGGGAAGTTGGGGTTGGACCCACAAGATTCTAACTACTCATGTTAGGATATTTGTGAGGTGGGTCCCACACGAGCCCCAACCATTCACATTCCCTAACCCCTTAACTATCCCCATTTAAACATGTTAAAACCCCTTGTATTTAAGTGGGTGATTTCTCCTCTCCCGACCTACCCCACATTAAATCATGCCAACACACTTAATCAATTAAGAGAGTTATGTGTTTGAATTTTAAAATTTAAATTCATGGCATGAATTAATAAAATAAGTAGGAGCCTTATTTTATTTTGGTTGGTTAGCTTGTTGTGTTATGAATTGGGGAGAGAGCTCTAATTCCTCCCGCGAAGAATGGCACCCTTCGATGAAGAACGCCGTCACCACAAGGAGAGACGACGTGCCATTACTTTTTCTCTCCGCAGCTAGTGTGAGACACCATCCCCTCCTTGGACACATTCCAATGCCGTCTTCGAAACCTCACCCCACGACGCCATCTTCCACGTCATCGGCAAACGACATAGTTTATCGATGTAGGGGTTATCTTCGTTCAAGTTCAATTTAACGTTCTTCGTTGATTAATTTGGCCGAATGTTACCAATGTAACGGGAGGAGATAGGACCACACAAACATGGCCGATTTCTCCTCCCTATTTTATTTTTTATCAACAATGACGTATGAGGTGAAGGCGCCGAGGTGCCGTTGAACCGCGTAGGAATGAAGGGAATTGCGGCCAGAGAGGGCCGCGATAGTGGTGCGCGACACCGTCACGCCGCGCCGGTGAGGCCGAAGGAACCGCGACCGGAGCGGGCCGCGGAGGTGGTGCGCGGTTCCGTCGTGCCACGCCGGTCGATGAAGGGCCGCGAACTAAGGCCGCGACTTTCCAGCAGGGGCGGCCGGACAACCGGTCGACAGCGCTCCGAGAGGCAGGACCACCGCGGGTCCCGCGGCAGCACAACCAGCCGGCCATAATGGCTGGCCGTTTTCTAAAACAACCAGGGGGTTGAAACCCCCGGCCAGCGCATAGGGATGACCCCATAGGGTCCGCTCTTTCGCAATCAAGGGGGCGGCACCCCCCTTTGCGCCCCGCTCGGCCGCGAGCCGAGCCGCGGCCGGCTTCCGAGCCAGGCCGCAAGCGGTGCCCCACCGCACCCAGCTGGGTTGGTCCGTGCCCAAATGGGCCAGACCAGGACCCAGGTCGGGTCGATCTGGTTTGAGCCGACCCAGTGGGTATTGGGCCGGGCTGGACCGGGCCCAAACCCCCTATTTTCGGATTAGGTTCATTCGAATGACTATATCTTGGGCTACGGACCTCCGATCGATGCACCATCAGTTGCATTGGGATCCTTGGATAGAGAGGGTAGTTTTGGTATATTACACTAAAGATTTAGGTAATGTTTGGGTACGGTAGAGTATGTTTGAACCCAAAACCAACCGGGCTCTTTGAGAGGAAAATCTTATAACTTAATGACCGGACATCCGAATGACGTGTCGTCGATCACGTTGAATTAATTTTAGTGAGACGGTTCTTTTTAATTACTACACTAGAGGTTTGGATGCATCTGGAGTATGGTCAGGTTGGTTATAGCTCAAAATCCAACCGGGCCCCTGGGACGGAAAAGCCAATATCTCTCAGACAGGGCGTCTGATTGACGCGCCGTCTATCACGTTGAGTTCCTATTGAAGAGATGGAACTTTTTGATACACCAACTCTGGACTTCGAGACCGTTGATGTATCGAACCTCTTGGATTGTGGAGTAGACCCTCCCGGAATCGAGCATGCTGTGTGCGGGAACCCTAGTGTTGGTTGTGACTGCGATGACGTTGACGACTGTACTTGGATCCAATGTGGGTTCGGCAGCGAGGACGACTGTACTTGGATCCTACATGGGTTCGGCACCGAGGATGGCTATACTTGGATCCTACGTGGGTTTGGCAGCAATTGTTACTATACTCAGATCCTACGTGGGTTCGGCAGTGACGACTTCTGTACTTGGATCCAAGGTGGGTTCGGCAGGGGAGATGATTCAGAAGCTACATCTATCATCTCCACCCCTCTTCGTGAGTAGTATATTTGTGTGAGCTATGTATTGACTTCAATATATATCATAGATATGATTTACTTGCTTTCCTATGTGGACTGGTTTGTGCTTTCCTGTGTAGACTGAGTTGTGTTTTCCTGTGTGGACTAGGTTGTGTTTTCCTGTGTGGACTGGGTTGTACATGGGCTCTTGAGTTGGAACTGAACTAGAATTGATGACTAAGGTATATGTATGGGAATATACCAAAGTATAGTTGGTTGATACTTTGTGTTTGTATCCATCCTTTGTGGTTTACCCTTTGTGGATTCTGGGAGACCTTCGGGGGGCTCGGGGTCCCTACTGAGTATCGTATACTCACCCCTGCACGGGCCATGCTTGCACTCTGTTGTGTTGGTTTCAGACGACGGACATCGCTGATCGTGGTTGAGGCTTGTAGAGCGGGACAGTACCCGGAGGAGAACTATCAGGTCGGACGTACATGAAGCGGATGGCCGGACCCGAGGAGATGATGAGATCATATGTACCCACCCATCAGGTGGGATAGCCAGAGGACGACTCGGTGGTTGTTGATTTACTTTACCGCTGTTGTACTTTCTTTTCAGTTGTACTGTACTTTTGAATTGGGTTTGTATTCTGGCCCATTTATTTATCATCACTTACTTTTGTACTAAGTTTACTTAGTGATTACTTCAGCTTGCGTACTCTATTGTGTTTATTTTCTTATATAAAGGAAATTTCTTCCCTTTTATCTGGTTTTACGCCTTTGGTGCTGGTCGCCAGCCCCTGGCCTATGGAAGGTGGACTTGGGTTAGTCACGGCACGGGCCCTGAGGACAGGCCGTGACAAAAAATCATTATGTAACCATAAAAAATAGCTAGCATCATTATGACGTGCCATTAGTCACTAGGTATTGTCCTTAAGAAAAGTTATTAGAGGGGTCCCTTATATAATATTAGTAAGGAATATTTTGTCCTATAGGGCTCTATACCCATGTAGGGTTGTGATTTATACATTTTTCAGGTATAATGATAGGAATGTGAATAGATAATATAGATATGTTAATGGGTATTTAGAAATTAGAATCCTTACAAAAATATAGATTTTAAAATTGGGTTTTAATGTATTTTTGATTTTAATGAATTTATTAAAATATTTTTTACTTATAGTATAAAAAAATAAATATGATGAATTGATCACTAGTGTATCAACTGATCTATATAAAAATATATAATTGTTATCATGTGTTGTGATTTGTAATTTAAGATTATAAAATTTCTAAAATTTTCATTTTGTTATTTTCTATTTATGTTTATAATAAAATAGATATGAATCAATGTAGGGAAATTTTTCATGAGAAAGAGAATATCAATTAAAGTGGCCATTAGACTAAAGTTAGTGAAATATGAACATGAGGAATGATCTTGGGATCTTAAACTTTCCACATTAAAAAAACTATGAACTTGGGTAGTGTCCGGATCAAGGGAGACCTTTGGAAATGGATCGTGATTTATGGTTATACAATAAATAGCCTCCTTTATATTTGGATGATATAAAATTATAAGATGTTTAAGGATTGGTTATATGTTAATATTCGAATATTTTAGTCTCATCCTACCACGAAGTCATCAACGGTGAGGTTTTAAACTTATATACCTGACAACGTGGCCCATAAAAAGTGTGGGAGAGTCAATGATGTAAATCCTAATAAGGATCTAAAATGGGTTAGATTCCAAATGTTATTTTGTACGAATTTATATCTAGATATGTTATATATAAGGGTTTATTTAGAGTTCCTAGAATTAAAGTTTTGGATCCAAAAAATTAGAGTATGTTTCAATATTTTTATATTTGGTTCACTTTACAATATAATTAATCACCAATTATAAACTATTGGGATGAATTTTCTAAATTATGTACCTATTATATGATAATGATGTTTTATTGTATAGGTTTTTGTTAGTTTTTTGTGAATTCAATGGTGAACATGAAGGTAAAGGTTCTTAAGGTCAATGAGTATGCTAAAGGTTAATATTCCTAAGGAATTTTTTTAGGATAGCGATGCATCTAGGTACAAGAGAATGTTTTTATTATAATGAATAGTTTTCTATGATATATAGATTAAAAAAACTATGTACTATTAAATTATAGGATTTAATATGTAAACTAAAGGACATAATCTCAATGGTAATTCATCAAATGTACAATAGTGAATTATGACTTAGGGGAGGTGGATACGAAAATTTTGCTTAACCACTTTAGAAAAAATTCATTAATTTAGATGATGTGGTGTTGATATTCAAGTTCCTATATTCTTGAAGAAACTAAGGATTAATTTCATTTTTTTATAAAGGATGATATTATAAATTGTTAGCATATGGATTGCGGATTGTAAAGACAATGATTCCAAAAGCCCTGATAAAGTGGTTATATTATAACACTCGTACTAGTTACAGGTGATCCCATTTTAAAGGACTAAATAATTTACTAGTCCTGAATAACAGGATATAAACATGCTTCTCATTTTACATTTTTAATAAAATATTAAAATCATATGAATGTAAATATTCTACATCCTTGAACCCATTTAATGATTCCATCGTTATATCACGAGGAAAGGAAAACAAATATGCATTCTCTTAGATGATCAATACATGTAACCTTTAGAAGAGGTCTGCATGAAAAAATAATAAAAAATTTGACATTGAAAGGAAAACAAATGAAAAAAATCCCTTTAATCTATAAATTTTTTATGGAGAATAGTATAGTAGGAATAAATGATGACTAAATAATGTCATATAAATAATCAAATAAAATTTAGATGTATCCATAGATATCATATATATTTCAATATTGAAATGTACATTATTAACTAATTTCATAATTATGTATTTCATAATATTGGACAACATAATCCTATAATCAATGTCACTGTCCAAGAAAAAAAAATTAAAAAACAAGAAATACACACACCAAAAACAAAAAACTAGTTCATTTTATAAGACCTACCAATTAATCTAGGAGGTATATCTAACTAGGACCAACTCATAACATAATAAATCTAAATAATTATTCATATATTGAATTATTAATTTAATTAATAAAAATTTGTGTTATAAAAAATATCTATATTGAGTTAAAAATAAAATATTAGGACTTTCTCCTTTAATCAAATGGTAAAAAATCACATCTAAAAATTGTATACATTTTAAGATACATGTGAATCCATTATGAAATAAATATGGATATATTTTTTTCATATATGATCAATAAATTTGAACGTTTTAAGTGATAGATAATGATGACTAAATTAATCAAGAAATTGGAATTAACCATCAATTCCTCAGAAGGGTATATTTTGATTTAAAATCAAATCATTGGATGAATAGAAGAAAATATATTAAAAATATGTTAAAAAAATTCATTAAAGTTTTTTCATTGTAAAATAATTTAAATCTTGTGTATAAATATAAATATAGTAAAATGGCTATGGTGGTGTTAAAATAAATTAATTCTATATTATTTTAAAAAGAAACATTTCATTTTACTTTTTTATAGAAAGTCTAAATGAACCATTCGAAAAACATTATAAATATTAAATTGAAAACTTATAAAAATTATTAAAGAACATAAAACACTATTAATAAATATTTTATTTAATAAAAATGAATTTGGTAAAATATTATTAAAAACATACACTTGAAGGGAAAATATACATGATCAAAGAGATAAATAAAACTAGTTTTATTTTAAAAAATTCCATCACCTGATTCAATTTCCAAAGAAATAAAACAATTGAAGAAAACATGGAACCCCCATAAATATATTTAGAATAAGAAAATATATGATTTTTATAAAGTATGGATTATAATATTCCTTCAATGAAGATATATGAAATCACAAAAATGATATTGTAAAATAAATTCCAACATATTTTCTATCATTTAAATAGTAACACCAATAAGGTGAATACTTGAATTTAATATTAAATCATCATTAATAAATATATATCCATTTTAAATGCATCAATGAGGTATTATATAATCCAAAAAAAAATTAAATACATTTATAATACCAAATATTTATTAATGTAAGGGAAATGGAGATGCAATCCCTTACAATGATCGTGTCATTTAAGTTTGGATTAATCAATGAAATGATTATGTATGAAAAATTAAAATAAAAAAAAGTTCAAATGAAACATAATATAATAATATTTAAATTCATATACAATATTTTATTAAGAATCTCAATGTAGTAGATTTATAACCCAATAAATGTAAATTAGGCTAAGAAACTCTATACCACTTGATAAAATTCAAGTCAAAACCCCTTGGATGAAATAATTTGAATTGAAACATTAAATACCATGAATTATGAATGATTCAAGATATAATACATTAAAGTGGAAGTATATAAATAATAAAATAAAATTAAGGTGTATAATATTAAAAGTTTCCTCAATGAAGGGAAATTGAGATGAAACCCCTAAAGAAGATTCTATCATTTAATTGAGAATTAATAAATGAAGATAATTTGTGTTAAAAAATATAAATCCAATAACACATCTATAAATAAAAAAAATTAAATCATAGGTCATTTAACACATAACCACTAAATAACATAATAAATTAAGTAATTATATAACCAAATGAGTGTAAATTGAGTTAAGAAACCATTTACTTCACTTCTCCACTTTGTTAAACATTGTTCAACCACTTCAATAATGGTTCTAAAATTGTTATTATTTTTCATAAAAAATGTTAATATTTATAATGTCTTATATGATCCAATTATAACATATTATCACGTGTTCTTCTATAATATTTAATTATTTTCATTGTTACCAATGTTGAATGGTTATTTTTATTATGTATTTTTAATCATGGAGGCCTCAGTTCGTAAAAATATATTATAGTTTAATAATTTTTAGAATCATATTAATGTTATAAATTTAATATTTATTCATTACATATATTTCTTGAATAATTATTTCTAGGTGGATATAAAAATATGAATTACTTCATTCATGGAGATTGTAAGCCATGCGTATGCATGATCATTGTTTTCACATTTAGATGTATGGAATGATAAAATTGTAAATAATAGTTCAAAACTCTAGAATAATTATTATTATATCACATATATCATTAAATCTATCCTTAAAACATCCAATGTAAAATCCAAATAAAAAAATCATATCGACTTGTGGGGGTGGTAGTCTACATGTATATAGGAGTGATGTTATCATTTTCCAATGGATGAGAAGGTAAGAAGTTAGGTAATATATTATATTTACAGAACCATAATTATTTTAAAAATACAATATTTAATCATTATTTTCAAATTTATATCCATAAAGGTAGAATTGTCATTAAAAAATAATTACTCTACTACATGGATATGGTAAATCATACATACGAACTAGTGATGTTTTTAGTTTCTATTAAAGAAAAATATCTGAAATTGGGTATAACATAATCATAATGGCAATATGTATATTATGATATTTTAGTTACTATTTTATGATGTTTATAGTATATTTAGAGTAATTGGATGAAGAAATGTACATAAAAGAGTCGATGAATATGATTACCTCTTCTTTGGTAGACCTCCTTTAGATCCTTCTATAATGACCCTTGGAATGCTCTTTTAAGAATACTAAAACCTATAAATCGTGGATATGAGATTTAATAATTGAATTAGGTAGGGTTTTCTTGATATATATATATATATGGAACAATGGGTGTGAGGAAGTTAGGAGAAGAGGTTTCCTTTTATAAGTGATGAGAGGAGAACACTTGGAATTACTTAAATTATTAAATAAATATAATGAAATATTCAATTTTATGTTGTTTCAAGTACATATAATTATAATATATGGTGATAATGAGTATAAATAATCTCATAAAATAAAATTTAGACATGTTTAAGTGATATTTAACCATTATCTCATAGTTTTAAATCCCCTTTAATAATTTAGACAATTACCAAAATAACACTTTTTTCTAGAATTTAAGGGTTAATAATGTTACCATAAAAGGAAAAGTGACCACTTAATGGAAAATTATTAATATGTTAAACAATATTCCATTCACCTTTCTAATTATTGTATTTTTTACAAATTTTATTCATTTGAGAAAAATATTTTTTTTATAAAATATAAAAAATTTCATTTTTCTAACAATCTATATACATTAAAATTAAAGTCATCATGATAGATAAGTAATTTTAATATAAAATTTTAACAAATAAATAATATATTTTATTTATTGAAACAATTCTTTGACTAAAATAATTCTTCCGAATTATATTACATTTAATATTTTTGAAGGAATTTATTTTATTATTATATTAATTGAATATATAATGTGTCAAAATTTTGTAATAATTTAGTATAATTATTCCATCAATAAATATTTAAAATAAATTATCAAGATAAAAAATTTAATTTATCTATAAAATTCACATTTTAACTAAACATATCCTCTTTTTATCTTTAGGTAAATAATTTAGTCATATTAATGTCAAACGTGACATTTTTTAATTTTAATTACATAAAATAATGTAAATCATATTATTGAGAAAAAATTAAATCAAAATTCAATATATTAGGTTTATAATGTTTTGAAATAAATTTTAATATAAATTTAACAAACACAATGAACACAATTAAAAAAACTATTTTAAGAATAAAAAATAACTGATATAAAATATCATCAATTTTGTAGATTAAAAATTTAATTAACAGTATTATTATAAATAAAATTAATCATATTTCACTTTAATCCCAAATAAAAAAATAAAATTTGACTTTTAAATTAACTTATTTAATAAACAAATAAGAGTACTAGAAAAAATTGGTATACTTCACCATCCACTAAAAAATAAATGATTTCATAAAAATCCTTAAATTTCCCCCTTTTTTAATTTTTATATTATGATTTAAAATTATATTTTCATTTTATAAAATACAATATTAAAATTACTAAAAATTACTTATAATTTCCACACCCAAAATTTATGAAAATCCATTTTTGAAGTAAAAATATTTTTAGATCTAAAACTAAATTCACTAAAAATTTAGTTCTTATTTCCTAAGACTTTATCAATTCATTTTTATTTATTATTACCATTTTACATATATTTCATAATTTGGTTACTCATATACATACATGTAAATGAAATGAGTATGTTATAATAATCATTATAATATTATTATAATAAATCTAATTTTCTTAAATCATAGTGTTTCATGTCAAGAAAGATATCAATATTTCTTTTATATTAAAATAATTCTAATGGTGTTACATTATACCCACTTAAATTTATTTTACGACCTTAATTTTATCTTATCCATTAAAGGTTCATCCTTTGTAAAAAAACCCCATGTCATATATAGAGATAATAAAACTCATTTTAAAATGGAGAAGTTGGAAGGATAAATTTTTTTAGGAATAAAACAATTATTAGGTTCAACATAAGGAGAACATTTTTTTGATATAAACTATTATATTTTAATAATAAACTACCATATATGACTAATATGGAGTGATAGGGAACATGGAATTAGAATGTTAATAACCATAAATCCATAAATAAATGAGGGGTGAAAACGTTATCAATGCATTTTAAATGAAGGTAAATGATACCATTTTGATTTCATGATCCTTTTCCTATAATTGAGGGATTATTTTACTATCAACATAGACTGACTGAAAATTACTTTTTTATTATTCAGTCACATTGAGGAAAAAGTGAGAAACCGTGCATGACTTCAATGACTTAAGACATTAAAGGTACCATGATACAAAATTTAAGAGCAAACAACTCATTCACTTCCCTATAATAGCTCCTACCTAGCATCATAAACATAGTTCAGTTTCCACCTACTCATCGCTTCACGAAAAGTGGTCTCGTGCATGACTGCACATGCATGAAACGGATAGAAAAACCATACCCTCTCAGACATCCAAATCTGAATGCAAAAACCAGAAGAAAACTAGTGCTCTGAACCCCATCTGGAGAAATTACTTGTAAGAGAAAAGATGTAATGACTCTCAAACCTCATTCTACAGGCCACCAAAATTCCACCCTTAAACCAGAGATCTCCAACCACACAATAACACCATGAAAACCAATCACACACCATAACGAAATCACCTCACCAAGAAGAAATTCAATTTAATGAAGACCATCACCAACAATTCCTACACCAAGCCAGAACCTGCACCAAGCCAGAAACGCAACACCCATTGCCACCCAACAGATCACACATAGAGACCACAGAGGACCTCCCACGCAACATTTCATCAGCAACAAACAAGGGGTATCAACCTAAATCCGCACGAAACCTGAAAAAAAACAGAGCTAGAGTCAACTATTAGGGAAGGCAGCACCAGATTAGAGCCGAAGATCCTCCACAGCCGACGACATCCAAGTTTTCGCCACCGTAGACCACCGCAGCCAAGACAAATCGGAACAGTGCCAGTGCAGGTCGCTGGAGATGCTCCAACGCAGAAAGCCAAAACGATCTGCCACAGAAGGAATCCAATGTCTGCAGCCGACAACCGGATGCTGAAGACGCCACCGAGAGAGACGAGGCCAACATGAGGAGCACCGATTTCCGAAGACACATAGAGAAGGATCTCAACAGATGAAGACCAGAGCCACTGCGGAAAAACCATGATTCCCGATGCAGACTGAGACCGAAATGAAGAAGCGGGAGTAGGCCACCACACATCTGATCCCGCTGAGAATATACAAGATGAATTTTTCATGAATTAACCACTAATATCATCTTTTGATGGATAATATTATACATAATAAATTCCTATTATCACAAAATATTTAAAATATTGGAATGGTTCTAACATGTTTTCCAATATAACACATTAATATAGTAAACCTCAATAATAGGACCCAATTTCAAACTTAATCCATTCAATAAATTGTTAACCGTAGGAATCCTCAAAAATATATTGGACCAAATTAATTAACCAAAATAAAAATGATTTTATCACAATTTTTTTAAGATCAACATAAAAATAATCTCTAAATAATTACAATAACATACCAGGCCATATAATTAAAATTTATATACCCTAGTTTTATACTTCCAAAATATGATAACTGTTTTCAAAAATATCATTAATTTCCATAAAAACATTTTAGAATCTTAAAAAATTCAATAAATTAAGTAAATATTTATTCCTCAAATTATATTTTCTTTAACTATATAACATTCCCAATAAAGTGTACTTATTCAAAAATAAAAACAATCACTTAGTCAAAACATTAATTTTCAATCATATAGATATATATACAATAAAACCATATTACCAAAATATGGTAAATCTCATATTTCAATTTACTATAATTACCTCACCATCAGTGATCATATTGACCATAAATGTTATCAATAACATGAAACTTGTGTGTAAAAATATAAAATCATAATTACTTATATAAAATATATTTTGAAATAAATAATAAACCAAATATTTTTATTCCTATTAATTTCTTTAAAAATATATTAATTCATGTCAAAATCCTATCACATAACTTCAAAAGGGTTATCTGTAACTTTAATATTATGATAAAACATAAAATTATCAACCCAAAATAATTTACATTTATCCAATATCACTATGGAATATCAAATGTTTTTATAAGTTACATTCTCTAATAAATCATAATAGTTCATAAATTAAATGTGAATTAACCCTTTTATATCCATCAAGAATGTCAAAATAGGTGTGCAGTAATGGTACACTCAACTTGAACTAAAATGGTGGATAAGGTATATTCTACCAAAACATTTCATGTTTATCACCCATATATGTATATGTTCAAAAAAATCATGTCCATTTGTAGTATTCAAATAGGTAAGTATTGATAGAAATGGTTAAAAATATCCACCTTACACAAAAATTTAAGATAATATCATATAATTAAAAAAAATATTTTTAATAACTTATTTATATTCCCTAGTGTTTTATTAACAAAATGTATATCTCATGGATTCAAATAAACATTAAAAGGTACAGACTGTAAAAAAAACAGACTCCATTATCCAAATATCGGTTTATAAATTATTAAATTGGCACTAGATACATGAGATAACCTCATAAATAAATGAACGGTTTTGTAGTCTTAAAGAACAAGAAACAAAAATGAATAAGATTTTATATTGAAAAATAATTATAAAAACACTAAGAAAGTAAAACGTTTATATCATAAAAATCATTCATACTTTATAAAATCATTTCATAGTGAAATTAAATATAATTATAGAGAGATATGATGCTCAGAAAGGGTTAGATATAGTTGAATATATAAATATTAAATAAGGAATAATTAGTATGTAAATCTACATAACTGAAATTTATTGATATTTAATAAATAACTTCATAATTAAGAATAATATAGAAATAATAAATGATTATCAATAAATTCCATATAAATAATCACATAAGAGTTAAATTTATCATTGGATATCAAAACTATAAAAAAAATTAACATGGAAATTAAAAACTAATTTCAAAATGATGGAATGCTTAATGTTGGATATCATAATCATACCCTCAAGTAATTGGGCCATTAAAACCTACATAAACTGTAAGGCATAAAAAAAATACCCAATCTAATTTTTCTCATGGGAATTTTCATATCATTTAGGGTTTTCTATAAACGGTACCCACCCATCTCATAATAAAACCAATGCATTACTCATTGGTTTAATTATAAATTTAATTCATAAACAGTATGGATTATCAGAAAATTTTATTCTGTAAATAATACAGAATATCCAGACATCCCAAGTCAATCAAATATTAAAATAGTCTATATTCAAATGGAATAAAATTTAGGCAATAAAAATATCCATGGTTTAAATAATATGTATATTTATATTTAATGATACTCACATCAAATTTAATGTTTCAACATAATGTTAATGACAAAAAAAATTAATCAAGAAATGAGAAACGACAATCAATTCATTAGTAAGGTATATTTTATTGTAAAATAAAATATTTTGGTGAATAGATGAATGTAGAAGTGAATAATTTTAAAAATTTCATTGAATATTTTAATTTTTATAACCACTAAGAAAATTTAGTATAATATATATAGCATAAATCATTTATGGTAATATAAAAATTGATTAACATCATATATGATAAAAGGTAATGTTCTTTTGATTTTTGTAAAGAAATTAAAAAATGAATCTTTCAGAAAACATTATATTTATTCCATTAAAACCTTTAAAATTTAAATGGTAAAAAAAAATCCATTAATAAATTATTTGAGTAAATAAAAACAATTTTTGTAAATATATTATGAAAAAAATAGAAATTGTTGACAAATATATCAAATAAAAAGTGAAATAAGGCTATCTTTTATTTTAATCATTTATTTTCTAGATTTTTCTTCCAAAAAGAGGAAAAGTTTGATGAACACATGGAAACATAATAAATACAAAAAGGCTAATAAAATAGATCATGTTAGTGAAAGAGAAAGTATAATATCCCTTTAATAAAAATATAATAAATCCCCAAAAATTACATTATAAAATAAGTTATTACCTCTTTGGTGACTTCTAAATTACTTTCCCTTAATGTGTATACTTGAATTTAAAATTTAATAATAATTAATAAAAAAAATATTCATGTTAAATAAATCATTGGGGTAGTATATACACCACATAAAAATAAATATGTTCATATTTAAAATATATCACAATAGATTAGACATTTAAATGAAATTCCTTATAAAGATCATTTTATGAAAGTGGGAATTAATCAACGAAGAGATTATATGTGATAAACATAAATACAAGAAAAAAGGAGAAATAGAAAACAATACAATAAATATTAATTTCATAAATAATCATGGTATACCATAGTTATCGAAGTTGAAGTATTACCCAATAAGTGTAAATTGAGTTAAGAAACACCTCATGAATTAGTAACATTCAAGTCGATTAAAATTGGATAAAATCCTTTGAATTGAAGAATAAAATAAATGAAGTATAAATTAGTTATTATGTGACATCTAAAATGTTATGCATATAAACTATATAATGGAAATTGTTGTATATCTTTAAAATATCTCTCGATGAACGGAAATTGAGACAAACCCCCAAAAAAAGAATGTATACAGGAATTGATAATCGGTCAATGAAGTGATTATTAATAGAAAATTTAAATTTATAAAAAACAAGTGGAAATATAAAATTACACAATAATAGGACACTTGACACATATTCATGGAATAATATAGTCAACTAAGTAGATTAGTAATTCAATAGATGGAAATTGGGTTTAGAAACATCTTACCTCACACTTCCACTACGATGAATGTTCATAAATCTCCAATACAATGGTTTTAAAGATAATATTAAAATTTAAGAAAACATTTGTCATTTATATTATCATATATTATTTACTAGTAACATCTAATCACCCATTCTTCAACAATAACTTATTATTATCATTGTTTTCGGGGTATATTACTTATTTTTCTCATGTATGTTTTCCATGAAGATGTTCATATTTGTGTTCATAGGCTGTTGTTAAATAATCTATTGAATTATATTAATTTTATTAATTAAATATTTAATTATTAGATATATTTTTAGAATCAATATTTAAAGGTGAAGATATAAAAACGACTTGCACTGTTCATAGAGAGGGTAGGTCGTGTATATGAAGGAAATCAATATCCAATTTTCAATTATTAGAAATAAATAAAGGAAAATAATAATTCATCATTGTAAATCATTATTATATCAAATATATAACTAAATAAATTTTTATTATCATCCTTATATATTATAATGGAAAAATGAATGACAATATTTTATGGAGGTGGTAGTCTACACATGCGCAGAAGAGATTTCATCATTTCCGATGGATGGGAAAGTAAGAAGGTAAATGATATCCATTATTTAAATAACCATAAATATGTCATAAATATTATATATACCCATTAGTTCCATATTTATAACCATCCAGTAAATATGGTGAGGCAAAATGAATTATAAATCTTGGTGGAGACGATAGGTCGTACATATGCATCATTTATGTTTTTACTTTTCATAGGATGGAAAATTGGTGGAAATGGTTGAATAATATTTATAATAACATCTTTTAATATTTAAAGTACTTTAGATATAAATAAATTAAGGGTAAAATAGATTGATAAGATGTATAAGAAGAAATAAAGTTGAAAGTGTCTGAATAGTTATTTACCAATTCTTTAGAAGAACTCATTTGGATACTTTTTAAAGACCCTTTCAATGTTATTTTAAGAATAATTGAACCTCTACATGAAGGATAGGGAATTTGAAAAGTCAATTTTTATAGATTTTTCAATCTATATGGTTTAATGGGTTTGATGGAGACAGGATAATGGGAACCATTTTATAGATGAGGGGAGACACACTCTTGGAATTACATAGTGTATTAAATAAATCTAAAATAATTTTCATGTTCAGTGGGTTCCAAATTTATGTAATGAAAATATATATTTATTATATGTTATAAAATCATTAAAAATATTTTTAAATTTTTATTTGATTTTTTCTCATTATCTATCAGTTTTAACCACCAGTTAATCCTTTTTACAATTACTAAAATATCAACATTTTCTTTAATTTAAGGGACATGAATGTTACAATAAATGGATTGGTGACCCATAATTAGATCTTGGGAAGATATGTTCAACCATGTCCCATTCGAATGGTTGAAAACTAGATTTTTATGAATTTTTTATCATTTTTTAATATACCTTTGATTATAAAATTTCAAATATGATATTTTTAGAAATAGTAATTTATATTAATTTTGAAGTAATCAACATAGTTAAGGAATTAATATATAAACCTTTTACACATCCCTAATAAGTTATCACCTTATTAAATTTAATTTCAAAATAATAATTCATCTAAATTGTATTACTTATAATACTTTTAAATATTTTATTTAATTTTTATATCAATTGAATAAATATAGTGTCTGCATTTGAAAACAAATTAGTCTCATTAATATATAATTAAATAATAAAAATAAATTACCATGATAAAAAATAATAATTTATTTATCAGGTACAAATTTATAACAAAATTTTTCTTTTTTTATCATTAGGTAATAATTTAAGAAATATTAAATTCTAGAGAGTGAAATTTTGTAATTTTCATTACAAAAAATTATATAAATTTCATTATCAAGATACAATTTCACAAAGTACTGTATATTAAAATTTTGGAATAATATTGTCAAATTTAACCCATTAAATGTAATTAATTCAAGTTTTTTTTGTTTTCATTGAGAACGTATATCATGATTTTAACCCTATTTCCCCATTTATCACATACCTAGGTGAAAAATATTTACCACTGTTACTTTTCTTAATGAATAAAAATAAAAGGCACTTACTAATTAAATTTAAACCTCTCGATTCCAAATATGGTACCATTTTTTCATGAATTAATTTTTATAAGTGGTTGAAATTAATTTTAATATAAATGTGTAGAATGAAACAATAAAATGTTTTCAAAAAAATTATTTTTATAATGAATAAAAAATAATTTATATCAAATTTATAATAAAATTAATAAAATTGAATTAATATTATTAATATAAATAAAATTTATATTATATAAGTATAATAATTAATCCAAAATGAAAAATTACTTTTAAATTACTATATTTAATAAAAAATTGTGAGTATTTTAAAAATCATTATATTTCTCTATTAACCAAAAAACCAATCATTTTAGAAAATTATTCTAATTACACTAGAAGATAATTTTTATATGCTAATTTTTAAGTGATTTGGATTTTAAAAAATAATATTTCAAAAAGTTTCAAAAAATAACTAAATATCCATGCATAAAAAAACGAAATCCATTTTTGAAGCATAAAAACTGCTTCACAAGAAATTAAGTACATAGTTCCACAGAATTTATAAATAAATATATATTTGGTTGGATAAATATATATATTTATATACATATTATATTGTTTTTACTCATATTTATACCTTCCAATTCAACATTTAGGTTATAATGATAACATTAATGTTTTTATAATATATCAAAAAACAATTTATAGTTGGTTGTGGCGTGTTAAGAAATCTATCGAGAATATTATTTTTTTAAAATAAATTTTGGGGGTGTTATAGGGATTATAATAATAGGAATAGTTTTTTATGTATGTTGCATTGCTGCATTTTTATGCAATTATAATTTATGAAAACTACCATGGGGGAAAATATAATGATTAATAAGTCAATGTTCAAGCTGAAGTAAAATGTTCAAACTGGAATTTCTAATGTATAGGGTGAAAAAAGACGAAGGTGGAGGTATTAAAAATTTAATGTCTAGTTTTATACAATCATTTATGTTATGGAATAATTGAGGATGTTTTTTAATGAATTATATTAGATCACAGCCATTAGATAAATATCTATTTGGTCAAGTGATGCTGGAGAGTGGATTTTCTACTCCATGTGATGAAGACTTCATACAGATCATTGTAGTGGTTATCAAACAGGAATGAAGACAGTTAAATTATCTTCTATTGGACTATCTTCTAAAAGGTCCTATTGATTAGAAGAATGATAAGTGCATCAATTGAAGATATTGGTCAACCTATAATGCCAAAATAATTCATTTTTGAATTCAATATCATATGAACATGATCAAGCATATAAAGATTCATTATATAGAGAAACATAATGTAATCATACGGATAATTATATGAATATGAACCATAATGTGTTTTTTAAAATATATTATGAAATTCAAGCTTAAGTGGTGTGGAATAATGGACGCCAGAAAATACATTGTGTAGATGAATATAGACAAAAATATGTGATTTCATCAACTACATAATTCATGTGAATATAATAAAATATATAAAATATTACAGAGTCTAGTGTATGAAAAATACAAGACACATTAGACAGAAAAATCCAAATAAACAATCACAGGGATATTTTGGGGTATGGAAAAGGAAAATTTCTACTCTTTTTTCAAGTAAAACACAGTTGCTACCCAGGGTTGTTTCACCTAAGGAGCTTCTCAGTTTGTTCACTCACTTTAACTAATTAACATATTTCTACCCTTTTTTTATTTTTATTATTTAATAAAATAAATGGAGAAAAAATATGGGTTTTTTGTGTTTACTTTCTAAATATTAAAAGGACATTCATAATTTAAATTAAAAAATATACCAACATGAATCTTTAAATCAAATGAAATTTTGAAGAAATAACTTAATCTTAGGTTTGTTTTTGGGTCCAATAATTACTCTATGTTATTTTTTTAATTTTAGTTTGACAATAAAAAAAATTAAATCTCATGATTAATTAATATTCTTTTTTAATTTTAAATTGTAAAATATGGAATTAATAAAGTAAACTAAATTTCATTACCTTATGTAATCAAGGTTGATGAGTCACCTTTCTCTAGGGTGTGACATCTTCTAAGACCCCACTCAATCAATTCGATTTCATCCATTTATTTTTTAAACTATGCCATCTGAAGAGATAAACAATTAAGAGAGGGAAAATAGTTTAAACAAAATAATATAAATATATTTAGTTGGATGTATTGGGGGATATTTTCCATATCCATGCATTCCACTCATATCCCCCAAAATCACAAAATAAACTTTAATAAGTAATTCAAGAACCCCATGACCTCCATTGAGCCTTGCCTAAGGTCAGCACCTCCTTTTAAAGTTTAAGAGATCACTTAGTGTATTGAGTAAGAAGTGAATAATTAAACAAAATGTAATAATAAGAATAATAAGGAAAGAATAATAAAAAAATAAAAATTGGATAATGTGGGATGAGAATATGGAGATACATAGAAGATGAAAAATAATAAAAATAGAAGATAATGAGATTTAGGAAAAGAATTAAATAAAAGAAATGAAACAAAATAAATATATATAATAATGTTAGAATAATAAGAAAATAAAATAATAAAAGAAGAATATGAATTGTGAAGAAAATGAAGGGGAGGAACATAATTGGTTGAATAAAAATGAGTGCATTATATTTTATAAAACTAAATTAATATTCAATTAAAAATAAAAATAAAAAAAAAAGAAATAAATGAAAAAAAAGATGATCAGTTTGGAATCCTCCTTTTCTAAGTGGTTTTCTCAACCATGGTGTGTTGAAATTTTTTACATCGTAGGACCCTTTGCCTTTTATAGGTTGGTAGATACCTTAGTATCATCAAATATCGGTTCAATGTTTGAATAGGTATATGTCTAAAACAAATGTCTCATCCTCAATGTGACAATTTTTGAACATGTGGATCTCAGGATTTCTTATTTTAGGCTTATACTACAGCCATAAATAGGGGATGAAAATGTGGAAATCATTCATCCTTCATACATAGAGGGTGAATAGAGTTTTGAGTAATGTGGAAGTATCTCAACATCTTTTCTTTGCTGGTGTATGAAATCGGTGGAGCATCCCCTTTATTTGGCCATACATTGGTTGAATGAGTGCTCAAGATGGTCCATGGTGATTAGATGGTTGTTTAGAAGGTGATGGCAGGTGGTGCGGGAGCATGGCAGTGGGCATGTTTCTCGACTCTAAGCTCTCATAGTCATCCATGGTAATTCTAGGGTGAAGTAGTAGTAGTTGACGAGGATGAGGGATGAGCTATGGTGAAGCACATCATCAATGAGTATGAATAAACAGTAACCATCAAAACCATGTCCCACATCAGTATAGTGATACATGAGCACAAGTATTTTTAATACAAAGTGTGGATCAAACAACTATCTACAGATATGGGCTACCACATATAACCTTCACACATGTACCTGGGTCGAGCAACACCGCTCATCATGAACATGACTCCGAGCCTATAATGCACTTATTTTCCTTCACAAGCTCACATACCAAATGATTGGCTCTCCCTCAGCCATGTTTGGTTTGCTACCCCTCTTGAGCTGGCTAGGATGTTGCATGGTTTGAGGTTGATTTCTTTCCTTCATGTAATTTTTTTATGTAAAATATTGAAAATAATATGTTTTGAACATTAAGTAAAAAAAGTAAATATATAACATGATTAATTGACAATTTTAGAAAACCATTTCTATTCTATTCAACCCATTTTTAGTCAATGATTAAATTTCTTAATTTTTAATAAAACATTAAAATTATTGGGTATTTAGATTATATATTCCTTAAATCCCATTGAAATTTGTTTAAAAATATTTACCAAAAAATTATTGTCTTAAACACACAACACTTAAACCATTCATTTCCTCAAGCATAAAAATATAAAATGGGAAAATCAGAGGACACCAATGTTATCATAATTAAAATTTCAAAGTAATAAAATCAAAAAATTATCAATGTAAATTCAAATTTTAAAAAATCCACATAAAATATCAATTCAACATCTCAATTATTAAAGAAATAGTAAAATCCAACATTAAAATTTTTCCCTTTTGAAATTTATGGAAAATTATCTTTTTATTAATTGAATTTCCTAAATTCATTATTACAGAAATTCTAAATGATTATTTATTCCCATATCATGAGAACATTCTCCTTATCCATAATCTATTAAAGGAAATAATTACTCCCCTTTTTCTATAGATAAAGAACATAAGATCATGAGGGATTACAATTAATGTTCAAATGTATCCAAGGATTAAGGATGGTAGAATTAATGTTTTGAAATTTAAGGCTCATGGAGGAGGTTTATCTCTTAATGAAGAATAAATTATATTAAAATTAAAAAATTCATGAACTTCTACCCTTAAAATTGTAACAAATACCACATTCACGGAAACTAAAAGTAAATTTTATGATATAAAATTTCATAATGAATGAATTTTGCACCATCGTGAAATTTTTACTGCTTTTATACTCTATTTATTCATTTGAAAATAATTTTTTTTAATTTTTTTATTTTTTAATGTTATTCTTAGAATAAACCTCACAACCAACACCAAACCACACATAATAAAATTTACAGTTTTATTAATGGTGATTTTTTGTTTTCCCAAATCACAACAGATTCTTTTCATTTTTTAGGTTCTTTTTTGTCATTTTATTTTTTTATCTGGAGGGGGAAACAATAAACAGTAAATATAATTGTTCAAAAACCTTTTTTAAAACAGAAAAATAGAACCCCCAACATTTCCATTATAATTTATTTCATTCTATCTACCATAGCTCCCTACACTGCCACACTTCAACTTTAAAATATCATGCAATTACAAAGAGGTGGGTTGGAATGGATAAAAATAGCTTGAAACATGGCTCATTACTAACAAGGTCATCAATTATTTTTATGGTTTATATAGATATTGATTTAAAGTTGTTATTTTAAGTATAATTTTTTTCAAAATATGTCTCAATCATTTTAAATTTGTTTTTCACAATCATAGTGTTGAGATGTTCAAATGTATATTCTAGCAGGTGGAATGTCCCAAGATCACACAATTAATATAGTCAATATATATTGGAAGTAAATGGTCTATAAATCCTCTTGGGAATGGAAATATGAGTTTGTAAAATTAGTCAATGAATTATTAATAATAAAAAATTAGGCACATAAATTTTATAATTCAAAAGTTTGAAAAAATGGTTGGGAATTTTATTTACATAAATTAGTTAATTACCTTAAATCATGTGTCCTCATTTTAATATCCATTCTTCAATTTATTCATTAAATTATCCATTTTACTCATTCAATATCATTAATATAGAAATATAAAACATGGAATCACAAGATTCCTATGAAAATCATGTCTTTTAGATAAGTCAAGTAAAGAATAATTCAATCATTGGCATGGAAGCTTCAATTTAAAGCTCCAATCATGATTTTGAAAATCATGTTGGGAGTTTAAAAATTAATAATTAATATTTAACCCCATTAAACATGAATATTAGTCATTTTATTTACAACTTGGGGTTTCTTTGTTACATCATGGTCATACATAATAAAATTACTGAATTAAGTGTAATGATCATTTCGTTTAAACTAAAAAATATAAGATGGAGTGGGATAAATTCTGAAAAATTTCCTAAGACTAAAATTGAAAATAAAAGAAACTAAATAGAGGGATAAGCCTTGGTATGATCTCATAAGTGGGAACTATATTTTTACTACCTCTAGAAGGGAGTACCAATTTTTATCCAAATTCTGGTTGTGGTGGGGGCTTCTTGGATTTGAATTATCATGTTATTTTTTTCATCTATAAATTAATTATTATTATTTCTAAGAATTCCATATATATATTACTCCAAATATGACTCCTTTTCAATGGTATACAACTTTCATGTAAGGGTTATGATGTATAATGGAACCTCCTCTTCTTTAATTTCTACTAATGCAACCTATTCCTTCTTTTCCAGTGATGGCTCAATAGGGGATGCAATAATTAAATGTTCTGAGGAGAAGTAAACATGTATTTTTACATGAATAAAATTTGAATTTGAATTTTTAATATTTAATTTTCCTCTTAAAATATGAGTGAACTCAATCTTTATTTCCTGAATCTTATCCACTAAGACATCTTCATGGGCCTCCCCAAATGTGTGTTCATCAAAATCAAGGAGATCCATTTGTTCCTTAGAAAGTGATGGTCTAGTTTCAGTATATTCCCCTATGGAATGGAATGGGATGAACAAATATAAAAATTCAAAATAACAAGAAGTGACACTCAAATCATATTGAATGAAATTATGAAAATAATTTCAAATAATATAATGTCCTTGAGTTATTTCTGGTTGAATCACTACCTCTGTGGTGGGTGCCTCTAGAAGTTGGATCTCAGTGGATGAAGGTAGGTTATAAGGCCACGACCTTAAACATTACTTAGTCATCAATTAAATGAATAATTCACATAGAGGATCTTTTTAGGTTTAGAGTTTTAGAGAATTAGGTCATAACTATTACATATCAAAAGATTACATAGTAGACACTTCTAGTAAGTTTCCATAAAATAAAAAAAACACTTAAAAAGAAACATGTCTAGTTCCATGTTTTAGATAGAATGTCTTTCCATGATCTCATCCTTGACCCTATTCATCTTTAAGTCCTGTGGAAAATATTTCAATAACATGGGATGAGCATAAAAAGCACAGTAAGGGTTATAACAATATGAAAAGAAAATAATAGTCCTTGTATACATAAGAATCAATGAAATCATACTTTACTCATAAAACATAAGAAATTTAACATACCTCATGAAATCATAATATTTACGAATAACTCATAGAAATCATAAGACATAAAGGTAACTTAAGGCATTCATAACATTCTTTCGTAGGGAGTAACCCTCATAGTTACGTTTGGAATACCCATCACAGTATATTTTCTAAATCCCTTTGGAGAAACCTTAATGTTTAACTCCTTCGCGTTACGCAATGCTTTGGAGAGCTATATCAGGCTCACTCGCATTTAGTTTATCATAGAACCACCCGTCTTCATAACAATGCCTAAGAACCATAATATAATCGTATCATATAAAACATGCATAAAGGAAACATAACATTTCCACTTTTCAATCATGAGATATCAATACAACATATTGATATAAAAACATTATGAAACCATTTTCAATACCAAAATAAAATAAAATTAATACATGGTATTTATTTTTCATTCGAAAAAAGTTATCGCTTGTAGAGGAAGCCAAAACTCAAATAATGGTCATGACAGCGGAGAAGTCGTTGTCGCCGCATACGTACGACAAAAAAAACATTCCATTTTGTCAT
This sequence comes from Viscum album, assembly GCA_963277665.1. Lineage (NCBI taxonomy): Eukaryota > Viridiplantae > Streptophyta > Magnoliopsida > Santalales > Viscaceae > Viscum > Viscum album. Next base: position 63,854,901 of record OY728127.1, on the reverse strand, counting down.
TTTGTAAAAACATCGTATAAAAATATTCCTTTTGAATAAACCTAAATGTCAAAGGGGTTTATACACCATATAAAAGAAAGTTGTGTATAAAACAAAATATGCCTCAATGAAAGGAGATTGAGACGATGTCCCTTCCAAAGACGGTATCCTTGGATTAAGGATAAATCAATTGCATAATTATGAGTGACAAATGAATACACCAAGTATAAGTGGATATTAAGTGTAAATAAATCAGAGGTCATTCACACATATTCATAGAATGACATATTCAAGGAGTACAAGTTTATCCCAAAGAATCAAAATTGGTTTAAGAAGTTCCCATGCAAAAATTCAACAGCCTAACATCGTCACTTCAAACATCAGCAAATGAGTTGATGAGAGATAAAAATGGTATATCATCACTTGGACATAAAATTTACATGAATAAGGATATAGAAGAACATATCCCAACATTAAAATATGTAAATTAAAAGACCCAACAAAATAAGTCTTTTAAAAATAGGAGGGTCAAAATTTCCCTTACCGACTTCGGTATCTTTCGAAACATACACCCCATGAAAGAAGGAAAATAAAACATTGATATAAATACTTTTAAATGAAATTATGTTACACAAAGTGTAATATAATGGGAAGTACATATACCACTCAAAGGAAATGGTGTAAAATGTAGCCTAAATCTCACGGGAATAAAAGTGATATGAAAAATCCCTTACGAAAACTCAGCAGCCTTACGACGCCACTTAAAACATCCAAAAATTGATTAATGAGATAAAATAGGTTCTCTTATAATATTAACATAAAATATAAATCAAGAGTAATATAAAATAACATCCCCTAACATAACAAAGAGGAGCTGAAAAGAAGGGACATAAAGGAGAGTACTTAAAAAGAAAGAGAGAGGTTGGATCTCTTATGAAAATTCGGCAGCCTAACGGCGCCAATCAGAACATCCAAAATGGATTGATGAGAGAAAATAGGGTCTCTAATCATATGAAAATAAAATGAAGAGTAAGATTAATATAAAATAACATCCCAATCATAAGAAACATGAGCTTAAAAGGAATGACATAAAATAGTGTACTTAAAAAGAAAGAGAGGGGTAGGTTCCCTTACCTCAAGTCTGACTTGTCTTGTTCGTTTCTTTATATTCCTGAATAATAAAATTTTCTCAATTTATAATTTCCTAAGGACCTCTTTTAAAGATTATTATTCCGTTCATGTCACATATTATAATGTTATAATAATTGGTTAATAATGTGAGTTCATATCAGACGTTTTTGTCGATGTTTGGTACATGAATCAAAAATGAACTTGTTTGAAAATGATTGTCCATGTAGTTACAAGTAATTCATCTCCAGAATAGTATTAATGATTTAAATATAATATATATCCAGTAAATATTCATTTTATACTACTACTCCATAACATTTGGAGATAATAATAAATGAAATGCTCCGTTCATGGAGACGGTAGGCCGTACGTACGCATGAACGCTACATTCATTTATTTGTCATATTAATGGAATTAAAAATAATTGAGAGATATATATATTATAATACTAGTATAATATAAATTTTATATAGGTCACATATGTTCATTAATTTCATTTTTTATACATTCCATGTATTGCATGAATGAGTCACATCACTTGAGGGTTGGAGAAGCAAAATAAAACAAAAGAACACAAGGGAAGACATTACCTTTAAATCAGGTAATACTTTAACCATTAGAAAAAGGTGTGTGTAATTGTAGCTCTAATACATCAGATAACAACATAATATTATATTTAATATACTTGTGTTGTAAAAAAATAAAGGAATAAAAAGAGTTTAGAGGGTTGGAGAAGCAAAATAAAACTAAAGAACACAAGGGAAGACATTACCTTTAAATCGGGTAACTCTTTTTGATTTGAGCTAAAAGGATTCCATGGAAAGGATTATGCACAAATATGAGGCATCAATGATGAATAGAGGGATGTGGAGAGATGAAATGGGCATGGGTTGGCCGAGCCAAAGTCTTGAGGGGTGTGGGTAAGGTGGTAGAGGTGGGGACCTTTTATAAGAGGAGAGGAGGGGCACTCTTGGAAAGTTATAAACTTTTACTTTATTATAAACTGCTTTTCAGATTTTAAAGGTCCCAAAATTATATATTTCTAGGATAATGTGATAAGAGTCATAAATCCACCCATCCAATAGGTTTTTGACATGTGTAGGTCTTAGATGTTACATTACCTTTTCATTTTATTTAAATCGTTAAATAATGAGGTAATTGTTTCATCATCATGGTGTCATAAATAATTTAATTTATTTAATGTCTAAAAATTATAAAAAAATATCATGATGTAGGAAATTTTTTTAGCTTTATAATTAATATTTATAGTCAAAAATATGACTTCTATAAGCCCATTGAAAAATTGTTTTAGTGAAACAACACAAGTTTGTGACATTTTAATTTAAACTTTATATAAAAAGGTATTGATGTAATTTTCCTACCAATGTGGCTCCATGGGGTCCGCAAGTTGACCCATGGATTTTCTTGGTTGGCCATGACTCATCCAATAATGGCAGGACATGTGTCAAGGTCATTTCATATTATTAAAACATTATTTTTACCTTAAATTACACTAATTACCTCTAATCCTGATTAAAAACTTAAAAGTTACTATTCACCAAAAAATTATTTTAATCCCATTGAACCACATTTTACATCCTAATGAAAACCATGTATGTCGGATTTTTGAAATTCAAATCACAAATATGGTAAAGTTTCATTTAAATGAAAAATCAGTTTTTAAACTACAACTTAGTGGTTTCACTATTAATCAAAAATTGATGTTTTTCAGAAAAATTCCAAAAATTCACCCTAAGCTATATTTGATATTCCAAATTCAAAAATGATGTATATTTTAAAAAATTCAAAACATATAAGTTGAATTAATTAATTTAATAATTAATTCCCGCAGTCAAAACAAGTAGCGTGTTTTTAAGAAACAATATCTATTAAAAGATTGACACTAGTTTAAGTCCAATTTCAAAGTGAAATTAATTCCAATGAGAACTATTGGATTAAATGGTAAAAATATATTCTAATTTCACTTTAAAAACAATTCAAAATATAATATAATCATATAAATAAATTAGATTAGAAAGACGCTTGAAATAAAAATACAACATTGTTCACTATTCATTAAAAAATGAACTTCATCAGAAAAATACCAAAAATTTACACAAAGTAAATTTTGATGTCCCGATTGAAAGGAATAATTTTATTTTGTCAAATATAACACATAAAATTGTCAAAAAGTGGATTTAAAAGAGGTTCGCCATCAAAAGGCGGTTAATCGACATTTTAAAGAATATTAGAATGTTTACGCTTAAAATTGGATTCATTCACATTTTTAATCCTCTAACATTTATTGTAAAAAGTAAAAATATTTGACAAACATATATAATCATTCTGTAGCTAGTTATGTTCATTCCCGTCATTACAACGGCTAGGTGTTAACTACCGTTCAAAATAAAATTATTTTATTATTAGAGTGCAACATAAGATTTTAAAGGAACTCGTGTTTGCATATTGGGTAAGCCATCAAGCATAGCATTACCCTGAAATTAATATTAAAATTTTATTCACAAATAGGGATAAATATAAAAATTTTATATTCTTTATTTACCTGGGGTGTTACATCCTTCCCCCCTTTTGGGAAATGCGCCCTCACAATTTTAAAATTGGGCGCGGAGACATCATTGAAAGTCCCACATCGGAACAAGAGTCGGTAAAACAATCACTTTAAACGAAAGAAAGAGAAGTACAAAGGTCACCCGAGTTAACCCACACTTGGATTCCATGTAGGAAAACATGGATATGGAAGAAAAAGAAAAGGGTCATGTTCTGAGGAAGAGTGATAGAAAACATGTTTAGGAGAAAGTTAACCACAAGAAAATCACAAACTTGTGGTGGGTTAAACAGTATTCGATTCCCCAGTAGTAAAAGTTAACAGACAACATTTTTTATGTTACTTTTCATTGAGGAATTTATTTGTGGGCTTAACTAAATCATAAAGAAACATACTTACTTGTCGTGTTCACCTTCATCTCTTACTAGATTTATTACACAAACTTATATTTTCTCCAAAAGACGAGTATTTAGGATGACTTTTTCACATTAAGAGTGCTATAATCAACTTTTAGTGAATCACCTAATCCAAAAAAGAGAACTATATATTTCCCATGTCTTTAGACCTTAACCAAAACCAAAATTGTTATAACAAGATCAGATAATCCCCAAAAAGGATAATCCTTTATAAAAAGAAACACTACTCTTAATCTCCAAAATTTGTCAAACATTATATAAGGTTCAACAAAGACCATTCAATAAACAATTGTCCATAAAATTATTCAATGTAAAACAAACTATGATTGAAACCCAAATATTTTACTGATTTAATCACATAGTCTTCCAAGATACAAATTAACATGTATCTCCAAATAACATCAGTTGCTCTTAAAGTCTCGTGTTGAAAAGTAATTAACCTAATCATATATCCTCCATAATAGGTCAATAATTTCCATAGATAACCCAAAATAAACATACTCTTGATTCATAAAATCATCTAACTAAAAACAATTAGTCAAACTAACCAGGGACTTCATATAGTCCAGTGGTAGGCGATAAATACCAGTCGCACTTTGGTTGTGGGTTCGATTCCCGCAGCTTTTTCTGACGTGACGGGTTGTCACATGGTCTGCGTGATGTCCTTTTTACAAACTATATAATTCTCAAATTATTCCCCAAAAAGAGATAAAATCATCAAAAATAACCATTACATAACTTAACCTCATGTTTATCTCATGTCATTCATATTACATCATAACATATAGTAACCCATAATTACCTCAAAAGTAAGGATCATATAAACCCAAATGGTTCTTTATAACTATGTCCACAAAAGAACAGATAACTATTCCTTGGATAAAATTTTCTTATATCAAACATCAGGGTTACAAATACTATAAAAAGCCTTCTAATGTAACCCCATCATCAAAAGAGACTAAATAATCTTAATAATTTCACCATAACTCTTGAAGACCTTATATGTTGACTTCTCACTCATTCAACATTCTTCATGACCCATTGACCATTCCTTTCCTACTTATTCTGAAATACTTCATTCCTACAAAGAAAATCATGAATCATATCATATGATTCCAAAATAGGAAAACAAATGTTAAGAAATAATCCATACCTTTGATTGGTCATTGTCAGTTTATTCATCCTAAATCGGAATGGCATTAGGTATTGGTAAACGAATATTTGTACGATCGTGGTGATCCCATTCCCAAAACATCTTCATAGGACATGTGTTTGCATAATGTCCATGCACACCACATTTAAAACATTCCATTGATCCCTCAGAAAGAACTTATTTCACTTTCCTCGAGTCAACTGGATTCTTCCTTTTTCCATGGCAGGTTCTTGCTTTATGACCTTCATTTCCACATCTATAGAATATTTATGTCCCTTTGAAACATTTTCCTAGGTGTTTCTTTCCACATCTTTGACACAAAGGTTTTTGAACACACTTACCTTTATGATTATTACCTGTAGTTCCATAGGGATTTGTTTCTCGCATATATGATGCCTTAGAGAAATCACCAAGGTTTATGTGGTCAATCATGACTCCAGATAGTTGGTTGTGGATAAAAAAAGAGTTCTCATTGCAGCTCCCATATCATTCCATTGCTCCCTCAGAAAACTGTCACAGTTTCCTACACATCCACTTTTACTTTGGTGCCTGCTAGATCCAACAATTTTCTAAAACCAAAACGGTCAGTATGAGTATATCAACAAAACCATCATGTACTAATGAGGGAGACAAACACTAATATATAATTACTCATTCACTTTATCTAAAACTATGACTCTTTCTGAAATCCTAACCATTATGGTAATGTCACTTATGATTAAGGAATACCCTAACCCCTAAAGTTATCTAAACTGACCTCTGATACCAACTATAAGGCCCCGACCTTAAACATTACATAATCATGAATTAAATGAATAATTAACATAGAGGATTTTTTCAGGTTTAGATTTTTTGAGAATTAGGTCATAAATATTACATCTCAAATGATTACATAGCAGACACTTATACTAAGTTTCCATAAAATAAAAAAAACTCTTAAAAAGAAACATGTTGAGTTCCATGTTTTAGATATCATGTCTTTCCTTGATCTCATCCTTGACCCTATTCATCTTTAAGTCCTGTGGAAAATATTTCAAAAACTTGGGATGAGCATAAAAAGCCCAGTAAGGGTTATAACAATATGAAAAGAAAACAATAGTCCATGTATACATAAGAATCAATGAAATCATACTTTTCTCATAAAACATATGCAATTTAACATACCTCATGAAATCATAATATTTACGAATAACTCATAGAAATAATAAGACATAAAGTTAACTTGAGGAATTCATAACATTCTTACGTAGGGAGTAACACTCATGGTTACGTTTGGAATACCCATCACAGTATATTCCCAAAATCTCTTCGGAGAAACCTTAACATTTAACTCCTTTGTGTTACCCAATGCATTGGAGATCCATATGAGGCTCACCCGTCCTTAGTTTAGCACGGAACCACTCGTCTTCATAACAATTCCCATGAACCATAACATAATCGTATCACATAAAACATTCATAAAGGAAACATAACATTTCAACTTTTCAATCATGAGATATCAATACAACACATTGATATAAAAACATTATGAAAAACATTTTTAATACCAAAATAAAAGAAAAGAAATAAATTGTATTTATTTTTCGTTCAAAAAAAGTTATGGCTTGTAGAGGAAGCTGAAACTCAAATAATGGTCACGGCTGCGGAGAAGTCATTGTCGCCGCATACATACAACAACAAAAAACATTTGCTTTTTTCATTTAGTAAACACTTCATATAAAAAGATTTCTTTTGAATAAACGTAAATGTAAAAGGGGTTTATACACCGTATAAATGAAAGTTGTGTATAAAACAAAATATGCCTAAATGAAAGGAGATTGAGATGATGTCCCTTACAAAGACGATATCCTTGGATTAAGGATAAATCAATTACATAATTATGTGTGACAAATGAATACACCAAATATAAGTGGACATTAAGTGTAAAATAATCAGAGGTAATTCACACATTTTCATAGAACAACATATTCAAGGAGTACAAGTTTATCCCAAATAATCAAAATTGGGTTAAGAAGTTCCCATGAAAAAATTCGACAACCTAACGACGTCACTTCAAACATCAGAAAATGAGTTGATGAGAGATAAAAAGCGTATCTCATCACATGGACATAAAATTTACATCAATAAGGATATAGAAGAACATATCCAAACATTACAATATGTAAATTAAAAGACCCAATAAAATAAGTCTTTTAAAAATAGGAGGGTGAAAAGCTCCCTTACCAACTTGGGTATCTTTCGAAACATACACCCCATGAAAGAAGGACAATACAACATTGATGTAAATACCCATAAACGAAATTATATTACACAAAGATTAAAATAATGGGCAGTACATATTCCACTCAATGGAAATGGTGGAAAATGTAGCATAAATATCACGGGAATAAAATTGAGATTAAAAATCCCTTACGAAAACTCGGCAGCCTTACGGCGCCACTTAAAACGTCCAAAAATTGATTGATGAGATCAAATAGGGTCTCTCATCATATTAAAATAAAATTTACAGAAAGAGGAATATAAAATAACATCCCCAACATAACAAATAGGATTTGAAAAGAGGTGACATAAAGGAGAGTAATTAAAAAGAAAGAGAGAGGTTGGATCTCTTACGAAAATTCGGCAGCCTAACGACGCCAATAAAAACTTCCAAAATGGATTGATGAGAGAAAATAGGGTCTCTAATCATATAAAAATAAAAATTACAGTAAGATTAATATAAAATAACATCCCAATCATAAAAAATATGATCTTAAAAGAAATGACATAAAAGAGTGTACTTAAAAAGAAAGAGAGGGGTAGGTTCCCTTACCTCAAGTCTGACTTGTCTTGTTCGTTTATTTATATTCCTGAATAATAAACTTTTCACAATTTATAATTTTTTAAGGAACTATTTTAAATATTATTATTCAGTTCATATAACATATTATAATGTTATAATAATTGGTTAATAATGTGAGTTCATATCAGACGTTTTTGTCGATGTTTGGTACATGAGTCAAAAATGAACTTGTTTGAAAATGATTGTCCATGTAGTTATAAGTAAATCATCTCCAGAATAGTATTAATGATTTAAATATCATATATATCCAGTACATATTCATTTTATACTACTCCATAACATTTGGAGATAAAAAGAAATTAAATCCACCGTTCATGGAGACGGTAGGCCGTACGTACGCATGAACACTACTTTCATTTATTAGTCATATTAATGGAATTAAAAATAATTGAGATATATATATATATATTATAATTCGAGTATAATATATATGTTATATAGGTCACATATGTTCATTAATTTCATTCTTTATACATTCCACGTATTGCATGAACGAGTCACATCACTTGAGGGGGCGGTAGTCCACACTTCCTCGTATGAAATTATCGCATTTGCACAACATGAAAAGCATATAGGAATGTTTCAAATATAAAATTCAGAAGCATATAGAAAACATAAATACCATATATATCATATATAAAATATAGTGACATCATAATGTCCACCATGAAAGGTGTTAAGAGAATATTGAACAATCATCGTTTTGTGAGGCATAAATTCGCCATCCATAGAAATAGTATGTTCTTTAACCATTAGAAGAAGGTGTGTGTAATTGTAGATCGAATCCTTCACATAAAAACATCATAGTATATTGAATATACTGTTGTTTTTACAAAATAAAGGAATAAAAATATTTTAAAGGGTTGGAGAAGCAAAATAAAACAAAAGAACACAAGGGAAGACATTACCTTTAAATAGGGTAACTCTTTTTGATTTGAGCTCAAAGGTTTCCTTGGAAAGGATTCTTCCCAAAGATGAGGCTTCAATGATGAAGAGAGGGATGTTAAGAGATGAAATGGGCATGGGTTGGCTGAGCCAAAGGCTTGAGAGGTGTGGGTAAGGTCGTAGAGGTGGGGGCCTTTTATAAGAGGAGAGGAGCGGCACTGTTGGAATGTTATTAACTTTTACTTTATTAGAAAATGCTACCAGATTTTAAAGGTCCAAAAATTATATATTTCGAGGATAAGGTGATAATATTTCTAAATCCACCCATCCAATAGGTTTTTGACAAGTTTAGGTCTTATATGTTACATTATATTTTCATTTTATTTAAATCATTAAATAATGAGGTAATCGTTGCATCATCATGGTGTCATAAATAATTTAATTTATTTAATGTCTAAAAATTATAAAAGAAATATCATGATGTAGGATATATTTTTAGATTTCTAATGAATATTTATATTCAAAAATATGACTTGTATAACCCCATTTAAAAATTGTTTTAGTAAAACAACACATGTTTGTGACATTTTAATTTTAACATTAAAAAAAGGTATTAATGTCATTTTCCTACCAAAGTGGCTCCATGGGGTCCCCATGTTGACCCATGGATTGTACTAGTCGGCCATGACTCATCCAATATGGGTAGTACATGTGTCAAGGTCATTTCATATTATTAAAACATTATTTTTACCTTAAATTACACTAATTACCTCTAATCCTGATTTAAAACTTAAATGTTACTATTCACAAAAAAATTATTTTAATCCCACTGAACCACATTTTACATCCTAATGAAAAACTTGTATGTCAGATTTTTGAAATTCAAATCACAGAAGTGGTAAAGTTTCATTTAAATGAAAAATCAGTTTTTAAACTACCACTTAGTGGTTTCACTATTCATCAAAAATTTAAGTTTTTCAGAAAAATAACAAAAAATCACGCTAAGATATATTTGATATTCCGAATTAAAAAATGATTTATATTTTACAAAATTCAAAACATATAACTTGAATTAATTAAATTAATAATTAATTCCCACTGTCAAAGCAAGTATTGTGTTTTTAAGAGACAATTTTTATTAAAAGATTGACACTAGTTTAAGTCCAATTTCAAAGTGAAATTAATTCCAATGACCACTATTGGATTAAATGGTAAAAATATATTATAATATCTCTTTAAAACTAATAAAAAATATAATTTAATCATATAAATAAATTATATTAAAAAGAGTATGGGAATTAAAATACAACATTTTTCACTATTCATTAAAAAATGAACTTCAACAGAAAAAGACCAAAAATTTACACTAAGTAAATTTTGATGTCCCAATAATAAATAAGAATTTTATTTTGTCGAATATAACACATAAAATTGTCAAAAAGAGGATTTAAAAGAGGTTCTCCATCAAAAGGCAGTTAATCGACCTTTTAAAGAATATTAGAATGTTTACGCTTAAAATTGGATTCATTCGCATTTTTAATCCTCTAACATTTATTATAAAAAGTAAAAATATTTTACAAACATATATAATGATTTTATAGTTAGTTCTATTCATTCCCGTCATTACAACTGCTAGGTGTTAGTCCTCTTGGATCTAGTTATTAAAATTTGCTCGGTTGTGGATAATCCTCAAGCAAGGAAATATCTTCGTATATTTCTTAAGAAAAATTAGTAGGGACCAGTGTCTCATCTTCTGGTTTAGGTTCAGTTTTCTTAAGGGATATGTTGAATTCTTAGTTTTCCAATCCATTACACCTGGCAGGATGTTCTGAATTCTCTTATAGATTTGGAATATTATATCTGGGTTTCTTCTTACCCACTTTCTCTTAGAATGGTTTTCAAGAACCTTGTTTGAAATTGTTGGGAGGAAACAAGAAGAACTCAACTGGTGTCTTGGACATTTCTAAATAAAATTCTAGGAAGTACTCTCAAAATTTAGTTATCTTTCTATAAAACCCTTCATCCACTACTTTCTTGAATCCCCCTTTAAGATCATGAATTAGTTCATTTAATTCTCCCTCTTTTATAATTTGATTATGGCCACCCCTATAATTTCTATCACATGTGCCAACACTATATTTTGTAGACCAATATTATTTAACTATGGATTCCTACACTTGTGTGTCATTAGAATATGCAGAATAATAATAATTTGAAAACATCATGGAAAATGAAATTTTAGGGGTTCTAACATGGAAAAAATAAAATCTATATAATGGGTGTAAAATTAAATATTAATGTAAAATAATTATTGGATTCCCATAAATGGTGTTAGATTTCATTGGCTCTTATCACAAGGTGTGGTAAAATAAAATTTCTAAATTTATTTCTAGTGAAGGATAGTGGATAGTCAAGGTCATATTACATGATGAGCTCCTTGATTTGTTTACTCACTTAATCTAATTAACATGAGTCTGCTTTCTTTTTCTTATTTTGTTATTTTATGAAGTTAAGGCAATATGAATATGGTTTTTTACTTTATAAATATTGTAAAGACATACATAGTAAAAATTTAAACTATACTAACATGAAATTCTATGAAGAATAAAATTAGAAAGAATGAAATTGGTCTTAGGTTTGATTTTCAGTCCTATCGTTATTATTTTTTATTTGATTAATATTTGATTGATAAAACAAATATAAAATCTCATAATTAATTACTATTATTTTTAATTATAAAGTTTAAAATATTAGATGCCTAAAGCAATCTAAATTCCCCCTCCTCCAATAATCATTTTTGATGGAACACCTTTATATAGGGTGTGAAATCTTCCAGGACATGTCTCTATCAGTGTAATTTCATCACTTTATTCTCTCAACACCATTATGTGATGTGATCTACAATGAACATAGGGAAAAGAGTTTAAACAACAGAATATAAATAGATTAAGTTTCATTTCATGTGGTATATTCTTCACACCCATTTACGACACTCATATATACCAAAAATATAACATAAACTTTAATAATGAATTTAAGAACACCTTGACCTCCCCATAGACAACCCTCAGGTCAACACCTCATTTTATAGGGTAATATATCACTTAGTGGAATTAGGAAAAATATAATAATTAAATAAAATAAAATTATAAAATAAATAAGGGGAGAAGAATAAAAAAATAAAAAATGGAAGAATGGGGGATTATTAGAGTGATATAATAATAATAAAAAATAGAATAGAATGTTATTTAGAAGAAGAATAAAATAAATTAAATGAAATGAAATTAATATATACAATAATGTTAATAAAATATGAAAATAAAGTAATATAAGAAGAAGAATAATAAGAAGAAGAATTAAGAAGAAGAAGAAGAGGAAGAGGGGGTGGAACACAATTAATTGATAAAAAGTTCATGATTTATATTTATTAAAATTAAATTTTAATTAAAATTAAAATTAGAAAAAAAATTAATTAAATAAAATGAAAATATGAATGAAAGTTGAAGAACTTCCTGGTAGCCTCCTCCTCCCAATGGTTTCCCCAAACAAGGTGTGCCTTTTTTTCAGTATGGACTCCTTCACCTTTTATAGGAAAAGAAATACCCCAGCCACATAAAATATCCTTTCAATGTCTGAATAGGTATATGTTTAAAACTCCTGTGTCACCTATAGTGTGAAGAATTTTTTAGCCTTGGATCTCAGGATTTCTAGTTTTCAAATTGGATTTAAGGATTGGAATATAGAAGAAGATTCAGACACCATTCTTCCTTCATGAATGGTGGGTACATGTTGTTTTGAGTGATGTGGAAGTAGCTCATCATTATTGAAACATTAGTGAATTATAGAGGTGAAACATCCCCTTCTTCTAGAATTCAAGTGGCTGGATGAGGGCCTGAGATGCTCCACAGCGATTGGTCGGTGGTGTAGGAGGTGATGTTAGGTGGTGTGGAGGTATGAAAATGGTAATAATTATTTACTTTGATCTCCCTTGGTCATCAATGGATGTTTTGGGGTCAAGAATTGGTGGTTGGGGAGGATGACGGTGGAGCCACATTGGAGCATAGCAGTGGTCAACGATAATGAATAGTGACCTGTAAAAATATGTCCCATATTCAAAAGGGGATATGGGAGCATAATTTTTTTAATACTCTTCATGTAATGACTACACAAGTGGACCACTACGGGGATAGTCTCATAGATAACACCTTCACACATGTACCTAGACCATGCCACCCTTCTCATAATGTGCAAGCCTTCATGCCTATTATGCACCTATTTCTCTTTATGTGATCATGGGTCAGGCATTCACTTATCCATCATTCAGTATTGGTTGGCCAGCCCTCTTGGGATGACTATGAGGGTGTATGGTTTGAGATTGATGGCTGTCCACCTTGGCCAATTTTTTTGGTAAACACTTGAAAAAAATAAGTGTCAATCAAAAATTAGAAATTTAACATATAACATGAGCAATTTCCAGGTTTAAAAAAATCAAATATTCCCAATCATTTTAAAACAATTAACTCTATAATTTCATTTTCCCAATTATTTGGTAAATTTTGAAATTATGGGGCATTTAGATTAAACATTCATTCAAAACCATTGAAATGTTTTGAAAAATATACACTAAAAAATGAGTGTGTTACAAAAATTTGTGAGTACATTAGAAAGGGGAATCATGGTAAGTGTATTCGATGACTATTTTGATATTAATAGGATGATATTTGATAATCCAATAATTAGAGTATTGTGATTTCATCGGTGGAATATTTATAGATCCCATTATAATGTTTATTTTTTTAATTTAGATAGAATATGAAGTCTAATCTATGGAGTGAAATATGAATAAAATTGGTCAAATATATATGATCCCATAAGATATATAAATTTAAATTTTCATTTGAAAAACACTTAGAAATGAATTAGATATAAGATTTATATGAACAGAACTAGTATATGATGTAAAACATTTATCAAACCAAATAAGTCAGTCAAACGAAAAAATTATTTAATCAAGTGGAGATGTTTGTAGGAACAAGAAGGTGATGATCTTTAAATTGGAATCTGAAAAAAATTCACCAAATGATATTCTTTAGATCCTTATAAAACATGAAAGGTCCCTTTACAATGATGGTGTTAAAGCTAGACATTCATTTTTTTATGATTGAAGGGTCAATGAGATTTTATGATGTACCTAAATATCATGTTAAATTATTCTCAATGAAATGATTATTTTAATACATGTGTTATAATATTCATGAATGTTTTGGAATATTATCCTGAAAACTAGTGACGTTGAAACAGAGTAAGAGATGATATTTGAGTTTTGATTCAATGGGAAAACAAATTTGATTTTCTTCCTTTTCTCTTAGTGGATCTCCAATATAAAGGGGTGACCACACAACTCATACTAATATTCATCATATGTACGCAGATATGAAGTGAAAAAAATTCCATATAAGGTTTATTTTAAAACCAAGGAAACTATTGGATGAATAATAAGTACACCAAATAGGGGTTTAGAGAGGAGAATTATAAAAAAATATAGGGATGTTGGAAAGTTGTAATGGTCCAAGGTTTTGGTCAAAGGAACATGATAAAGGCTTCCAAGTCATAATTTAGACAGACATGGATTATTGATTAGTGGAATTATTTAGAGGTATATTGAGTTAAAAAAACTCAGTTAATAGTGTATAGTTTAGAGGCACACTAGATAAGGGAACCTCATTTGGTGACTAATTCACATCCAATAGATCCATACATGATGAATGAAAAAAATCACCAGATAGATTTTTAACGGATAGAGACAATATGCTGTGAAATATTGGATGATTTTTCTGTGTGTTGTGTACATTTTTATCCTAATATATCCTTAATCTCTAAGAATTCTTTTAATATATTTGAGTTAGTATAGTTACCAACTAAGAGACAAAATGAGCCTAATGGGAGTTGGTTCATTTTATTCACATGATATATAAGTTAAAGAATACATGTACTAATGGTAGTCGACATGGAATTATTTTTGTAACATCCCGAGTTTTAAGAAATAAACACTATGTACAATAGAAAACATGAAACGCTACATCAAGATTAGATGAACAACTAAATATTAATATTTAAATGATACTGTTATAACCTAGTCGTTGGAATGGAAGGAATGAATCGTATAATCTAAATTTTAAAAATATGGTATACACATGTTTAAATAATGATTCATCGGTTACAAAATTTATTTGAAATGGAAATGAAAACCAATTGAATATAAAGGATGTGTTTTTATGAAAACCTATTTCAAAAGAGAATAATTCTGTTTTTAAAATTATATCACTCTCTATGGATTTAATTTAATGAAAAATGTATTATATATATTAATTTTAATGTTTCAAATTGAAATTATATGTTTTCTATATATTATATAAGAATAAATTCATTTTTTTGATAAAATAATTATTTTTCTAAAAATGCAGTTTGACAGCCTTTTGATGGAGAAACCTTTTTAAATTTAGTTTTTGAAAACTTTATTTGTTATATTTATCAAAAATAAACTTATTATATAGTATTGGGAAATAAAAATTTACTTTGGATAAATTTTTGGTAACATTATGATAAATTTAATTTTATTAATGAACAATGAAAATACTTTATTTTAATTAAAAAATGACTTTTCATCTAATTAATTTATATAGTTAGATTGTTATTTTAATTGGTATTAAAGTTTAATTGAAATATGTTTTAATAATTAAATAAAATTATGGTCATCGGAAGTAATTACACATTGATATTAGATATAAACATATGTCAATCTTTTGATAGTTTTTACTTCATAAAAACCACTTTATGATTTTAACGATGAGAATTAATTTTAAAATAATTCTTGAAAATTTTATGTTTTGAATTTGAAAAAATGAATTTAATATTTTTAATTAGAAATTAAATGTTTTTTAAATAAGTACATTTTATTTTTGGATATTATGAATAGTAATTTAATTAATTATTTTTATTTACCATGGTTAAAAGGTAAATCTGGTAAATAAGGGTAAAAAATAATATTATAATAATATAACACTACCCTAAAACATGTAATAATACTATTGGATGAATTATTTATGACCATGGTAATCCCTGGGTCTATTTTGGCACCCCATGGACCCACTTGGGTGTTGTAATTACATATTATAAGAATTAATTAATTGTAAAGAGAAATATAACTTAAACATGAATCTGTTTCTAAAAAAATTCAATATAGGGTTCTATAGTCGATATATTTTACTTTAAATAGTTATTATAAATCTAAAAATATTTCCTACATCATGTTATTTTATTTATAATTTTTCTGAATTATATAAATAATTGTGTTAATGACACAATGATGATGTAGTGATTACCTTATTAATGAAATATTCCAATAAATGAAATTATAAATAATAAAATAAATGTAATTTGAATATTATTATTCCATCCATGTATTTTCTGGATGATACTGACATATTATATTTTATTTAGTTCTATTGGTTCAATGGAATGAAGTTGCTATGAATTTGTAAAAATGTTAAGTGTAAATAGTGTCCAAAATTGACATAGTTCATAAATTAAAATATAAAATATTTTTTAAAATTTTATTCAATTACTAAAAATATAATATTATTCCAAATAGTATATATAAATCCAAATATATCACAAATGACTTTTTTGGGTCATTTTACATGATATCATTATTACGTTAACCTGCAATGTGTAAATAACTTGATATCATTGTAAGAATAAAAAGGGTAAAATAAGGATTAAACCAAATAAATAAGGATAAAAACTATTCCTAACTTGTATAAAAATTGTTTTATGATGTGTATTAGAACCATAATCATCTTATATTCAGATTAAATGAGTCTTGGACCATTTTTAATCGAAATTAAATTTATAATAAATTACTATTTCAAGACTTTCCTAAAGTGCCTCTCCTCCATCTTACAAAAGGTCACCCACTCTGCCCACTTACTCAAACCTCTAAATCCCCTTGGATCATCCAAAATCTACTAAAATAATATCTCAACATCCCTTACTTTCTCTTAGAATCCTTAACTTAGGCATAATTCTATTCAAGAAATCCTTTTGGCTCAAATCAAAATAAGATTCTGGATTTAGAGGCAACATCTTCTCTCAAGTTATTTTCATTTTTTTCCTTCTCCACTAACAATGATCTTAATATTATTTTATTACATAAAACCACTAGTATCCTAAATATAATATTATGTTTTTATGTGAATTATTTTAACTATAATTACGAAAACCTCCATATAATGGATACGAATATACTGTTTCTCTATATGATGAATTACTCCCTCATGAAATGATGATTGTTCAATTTTCTCCTACCACCTCTAATGGTGGCCATTATGATGGTAATATATATATATATATATATATATATGATATATATTATATTATTATTTTCTCGATTATTCTTTAATTTTTTACATTATATCTTTATTTTTTCCATGATTTGAAAATAAGAAAATTTCTTTTGAAGAAGTGTTGACTACCACCCCGTCAAAGTTATATGAATCATTCATGCTATACATGGAACATATAAAGAAATGTTTTATTAAAAATATGAGACATTCATGACATAAATATTATACTAGTTTTAAAATATTCATTTAAATCATTTCATTATTATTCTTTTTATATTACATTGAAATGAATTTAGTGTTCATGCATACGTATGACCTACTATCTCCATGAATGGTGCATTTAATTTATTATATTTAAATGTAATAGACTATAATAAATTCACATTTAATGGATATATATGATATTTAAATCGTCAATATCATTCCGGTGATGATGCAATTTTGATTACATGGACAGTTTATATCAAAACATGTTCATTTTCAACTCAAGTACCGAATATCGACAAAACGACAGATATAAACATAAATAATTGTTTAATTTTAATAATGTGGTAATAAGTGATATAAAAGGAATAATAAAATTTAACAAGGTTCTCAAAACGTATAAATTGACATATTTTTATTATTTAGGAATATAACGATTGTACTTGATGATTCAGACTCAAGGTAAGGGAGTTTCTAAACTCAATTTTCACTCATTGGGTTATATTCACACTTTGTTGATTATATTATGCCATGATTACGTGTGGAATATTTATTTATTTATTTATGTTTTAATTTCCACATCTCTTTGTGTGTATATGTTGTTTCTACAGATAATCACCCCATGGATAAATTCATATATCATTTATACAAACATTGTAAGGGAAATCTTAACTCAGACTTATTTCATCGAGTTAAATATCCATGTCATCTGTTTTGTTTTTCCCAAAATATGTAGGAATGGTCTTCGATTATATTACACCGAATTTCCAATTATATTGGTTGTATTTATATTTTTCATAAATAATTATGTCATTGATTTATCCTTGATTTAATGATTCGATTTTGTAATGGACTTCGTATTAATATCCTTTCATTGAGGCATATTTTGATGTTATGATCCTTGATTATCCAATAATGGTTATATACAACCCTTTTGACACATTATATCATGAAATAATATATTCTTGTGAAATTTAAAATTTTTATTAATGTAATTTCTTAATGTTTTTTTGTTCATGTTTTTCTCTATTGTCAAATGACTCTTTATCTAAAACATCATTTGTAACGGTTTAACAATTTATTCTTATAAAACGTTCTATTTCATTTCCATGTTTTCAAAATGTTTTTTATGAACATATTTATATAGACATGAATGTTTTAAAATGTTAATTTCTGTCAAAAGTTTCAAAGTGGTATGGGACACTTTGATACAAATATCTATTTATTAAATGTTTTAAATTGTTTTTAGGAATGGATTAAATATTTAAATATCTTGAAATGATTTCTTATGACTGAAAATTAAATTTTATTAGTGAAATGTAGATAATTAAATTTTTTTCTGTTATGATTATATAAGGGTACTTGGATATTTTATGTGTGGTTACGTGATAAACCAATGACGGGTGGTTATGTGATAAACCAAAGACGTGTGATTTTTTTATAAAACAAATGACAGGTGGTTTCATGATAAATCAAAAATGGGTGGTTATGTGATAAACATAATGATGGGTGGTTCTATGATAAACCAAGTACCAGTGGTTACTTTATAACCTCCAATTCATTGGGTATGGAATTTATCCATATGGATATTCCATTTAGTGATATGTGTGGAAGTCTACTATATGGTTATTCCATTTAAGTAAGTTTATGTCCCAAGTTACCTTTACATGATATATGTTTCTTTTTATGGGATTTTTGGTAATCGTTTTGTTACATAGTGGGTAAGTAGTGAGCTAATATTTAGTGATTTTTTTTTTGCTACTTCATAACGGTTAAAAGTATTACATTATGATAATGTATTCATGGATTACATTTTTTCGAAAGAATAATAGGTTCCCTTCTTTGTGCAACCCTTACTGAGCCTTTTATACTTATACCAAGATTCGAAATATTTTTCATAGGACATAAAGAAGAATAGAGTTAAGGATGGGATCAAGGAATAGTTGTGTCATTAAAACATGAAACGATGCCACGTTTCTTTTTAAAGAGTAATAGTTTTATGAAAAAAATGAATAGTGAGGAGAAGTGTTTAATTGTAATATTTCAGTTTCTATATATGAGTTATGGATTAATTATCGAAAAATTTAAACCTGAAAACATCCTCAATGTGAATTAAAGTCAAATTAATGAATTGTCTCAATATCATGTAATGTTTAAGGTGGGGGAATTGTAGTTGGTATTAGGGGAATGGTTTAGACAAATTCCAGGATTAGAAGTTTTGGATAACAACATGGTAAATCTCTATGTCTATTCTTTCAGTTAAATCATTATTTTATAACTTGTTAAGGTCATGGAAAGTCAGTTAAAAATCGAAGGTGGAGGATCTAAGACCACATTCCTATCTTTTCCAGATGACATGCTTACAATAATTTTTACAAATTCATGTTTAGAAGATTGTGAAACTTTTCTAGAATACAACTCACTTGCAAGTTATTGTTTGACTTATCAAATACCTCCAATATACCTCTATACCATCGTAGATCATGGGTTGTATTTAATAAAATCTTACCTTCTCAATATTCTCTTATTTTCAAGAAATGTTAATATTATCAAAGTCAATTTCAAATATTTTACCTTATCACAATATTTTGAATCTTATTTGGATTTTGAAAAATGTTCGGAAGAAAGAGTCCCCTGTGAAACCTATTTATATTTTCTTTTAAAAAATATTACTTGAGACCATACTTATGGTATTTTAAAAGGACCATTGATTTAATGTTTCAAATCAAACATAGTCTGACTATTTTATAGAAATCTTGTTTTATCAGATTTTTTGAAATTATATGTCATACATGAATATATTCTAAAAATATTTTTCTTTGAACACCCATATGGCCCAAGATTTACAAGGTGTATTTGTATAAATAAGGAAATTGATTTTCAAGGATCTCTAAATCATTATTTCAATGAATGTACCTTCTATTTTTGTGATCAAGATGACGATGAAATGAGTTGGACACCATGATCAAGGTATCATGATCTTTCTATTGGGAGTAGTTTTATTTTATCATATTGGCAGAAACAAATTTCAATATTTATAAGACTTAATGAAATATGATTTTGAGGTCATTATGAGTTGGTAAGAAAACTAGAGGTATAATAAAACAATTTAGGTTAAAACATTTGTGGTTATTTTTGAGGATTTTATCTCATTTTTGGGAAAGTAATAAAATTATATAGTTTTTGAAAAAGGACTTCATGCAGACCATGTTACAACCCATCGCATTGGACAATGCAGATAGAATGAAACCCACAACCATAGTGCGACTGTGGTTTATCACCTACCACAGATCTACCTGAAGTCCATGGTTATTATGACTTATTTTTTGTAGTTAAATTTTTTTATTGATTAAGAATAATTTGATTTTGGGAACATATTTTTTATTAAATAGATATCCTTAGTATAGGAAAATGATTTTTGGGATTAAGAGATAAATGTTATTTTGGAAGATGTTTTCATTTTTTGGAACACTATATGCCTAAAAAATAAATTACTATGGGATTTAATTTGAGGAGTAACAGTTGGATTTTATTTTGGAATAATCTATGCTTTTATTGTGAACATATGGAAATTTAGGTTATTTATGGAAATGATTAACCTATCTTGTAGAGTATGTGATTAGGGTAATTAATTTTCAGTATGAGAATTTAAGAGTAGTTGATGTTACTTTGAGATAAATGTTATGATTTATCATGGAATACCATGTGATCAAATCCTTCTGAATTTTGGGATTCAATCATAGTTTCGACTATTATTTTTGAGGAATTATATGTAAAATTATTTGTTGAATGGTATTTTCTAATATTTGACGTATTTTGTTGTTGAATTTTGGAGATTAAGAGTTGTATTTATTTTTATAAAGAATTATTCTTTTTGAGGGACTATCTGATCTTGTAATAACCATTTTGGTTCTATTTATTTTCTATAAAAAAGGTAAAAATACGATTAATCTTTTGGTGATTATGTGATTCTATAGAAGTTTATTCTGGCACTTTAGTTGTGACCAATTCATCATTAATAATCATCATTTGGAGAAAATATGAGTTTGTGGAAGATATTTATAAAAGGATGAAACTCTACTTGAAATGTTAGTATGTTTACTTATAAAATTATTCGAGGAAGTAAATTAATTCCTTAACTAAATAAAAAAGATCTTAAATAAAAAAAATATTCATTTACATTTCTCAATGTCCATTTGACCCATCACATAATTATGGTTTTTGTGATGCATAACCTTCCAATGAATATGTTCTCTATGACACTGTATTAGACTTTGAGAGTTTGTTGGTTCTTCTATATCCATGTTTTCCATTATTTAATCCAAGTATGTGTTATCTTAGGTGACCTTTGTACTTCTCTTTATTTCTTTTAAAGTGATAGTTTTATTCACTCTTTTCTAAATGTGGGGTTTTCAATGAAGTTTCCAAGCCGAATTCTAAAATTTTGAGGATGAAATTTCTAAAATGGTGGAATGATGTAACATCTCATGTTTTATGATAGAAACACTTTTTTCAATATCATACATGATACACAACATCAACCTTAAACGAAAAACCAAATATTATTATTTAAATTTTACCATTAAAACCAAGTTTTTGGAAAGGTGGGAATAAATAGTATTAATAAAATTATGAAAAATAGCTTACACATGTTTAAATAATGATTCATTGGTTAAAAATTTTATTAGAAATAAAAATAAAAACCAATTGAATATAAAGGATGTGTTTTTATGAAAACCTATTTAAAAATAATAATTGTGTTTATAAAATCATATCACCCTTTATGGATTTTTATTTAATGAAAAATATATGTTATAAATTCATTTTAATGGTTTAAATTAATATTATATGTTTTCGAGATATGATGAAAAAACAAATTCAATTTTTTGGATAAAAGAAGTATTTTTCTAAAAATATAGTTTTATCACCTTTTGATAGTGAACCCTTTTTAAATTTAGTGTATTAAACCATTATATATATTATTTGAAAAAATAATCTTCTTATATAGAATATGGAAATGAAAATTTAATTCAGTTAATTTTTGGGAGATTTTCTAATAAAGTTCATTTTTTAAATGAATAGTGAAAAATACTGCATTTTAATTCAAAACTGCCTTTTCATCAAATTTATTTATATAGATAGATTTAGATTTTAATTAGTTTTCAAGTTTAATTGAATTATTTTTTTATCATTTAATCCAATTATGGTCATTTTATACAATTTCACATTGAAATTGGACATAAACACATTTCGATCTTTTGATAGTTTTTACTTCTTAAAAACCTACTTTCTGGTTTTGACAATGGGAATTAATTTTAAATTAATTACTGAAAATTAAATATTTGGAATTTGAAAAAATGGATTCCATATTTGGAATCATAAGTTACAAATTGGGTAAATAATAACCTTTTATTTTTTTTTATATTTTGAATAGTAACTTCAATATTTATTTGTATTTACAATGGTAAAAATGTAAATTTGGTAAATTACGGTACCATATTATATTATAATAAAATAAAACTACCCAAACACATGTCCTAATACTATTGGATGAGATATGTCAGGCCCTGGCCATCCTTGGATTGATTTTAGGACCCCATGGAGCCCCTTGGATGAGATAATGACATGTTTTAAAAATTAATTTAATGTAAAGAGAAATATCTCATATACATTTATCTTTAACTAAAATAATTAAATATACAGATATATAATTTATATATTTCACTATAAATAGTAATTATAAATATAAAAATATTTCCAAAATCATGTTATTTTATTTATAATTTTTATTAATTATATAAATAATTTTACTAATGACACAATGATGATGCAGTGATTACCTTATTAATGAAATATTCAAATAAATTATATTATAAATATTAAAATAAATTTAATTTAAATATTAGGATTACATACACGAATTTTATGGGTGATATTCACATATTATATTTGATTTAATGCCTTTTTTAATGAAACAAGTTGTTATGATTTTGTAAAAAATCAAGTATAAATAGTGTCCAAAACTTAAAAAATTCCTAACTTAAAATATAAAATATTTTGTTAAATGATATTAAATTTTTAATAATCTATGATTCGACCAAATGGTTAAGATAATTAAAAATATTTTATAAATGGGTTTTTGTGGGTCTTTTGAGAAAACATGGTTATTACATTAACCCACAATGTGTAAATATCATGATATCACTGTAAAATTAAAAAGGGTAAAATAATGGTTAAACCAAAAATATAAGGATAAAAAAATTTGAAAACATATATAAAAAATATTTGATGATAGTTATTTGATCCAAAATCATCTTATCTTCTAATTAAATGAGTTTTGGACCAGTTTTAATTGAAATTAAATTTATAATAAATTAATATTTCAAGAATTTTCTAAAGTGATCATCCTCCCTCTTATAAAAGGTCTCCACCTTTTTGCACTTACTTAAACCTCTCAATCCCTTTATATAATACATATTCTACTGAAATAATTTCCCAACATCTCACCCTTACTCCTATAAACATTATCTTCGACATAATGAAATTCAATAAATCCTTTTGGCTCAAATCAAAAGAAGTTACCCGATTTAGAGATAACATCTTCACTCATGTTCTTTTCTTTTATATTATTTATCCACTCCCTAGGATCTTATTATTATTTGATTACATAAAAACATAAGTATACTAAATATACTAGTTTGTTGTTATGTGAAGGATTGTAACTACACTTACATACACCTCCATCTAATAGATACGAACACACTGTTTCTATGTACGACGAACTACTCCCTCACAAAATGATGATTGTTCAATTTTCACCTACCACCTATCATGGTGGCCATTATTATGGAACTATATTTAGATATGATATATATTATAATTATATTGTATTTATGATACTGTAATTTTTATTTACAACAAAACTTTATGCTTTCCATAATGTGTAAATACAATAATTTCATTTGAGGAAGTGTGGACTACTGCCCCCTCAAAGTGATATGACTAATTCATGCTATACATGGGACATATAAATGATGTTTTTATTACACCCATGATACATACATGGCATAATTATAATATTGGTATTAAAATATAAATTTATATCATTTTATTATTTTTCTTTTAATATAACAAAGAAATGAAAGTAGTGTTCCTGCGTACGTATGGCATACTGTCTCCCTGAATAGTGCATTTCATTTCATATCTCCAAATGTTATTTACTAATATAAATCATATATATGAGATATATACGATATTTAAATAGTTAATATCATTCTTTAGAAGATTTAATTTTGATTACATGGACATTTTATATCCAAACAAATTCCTTTTCGATTCAAGTACCGAATATCAAATAAATGACCGATATTAACTTAAATAATTATATAATTTATATAACATGGTAATATGTGATATAAAAGGAATAATAAAATTGAGAAATGTTCTAAATAAAGTATAAATTATCCTATTTTTATTAATCCGTAACGTAACGATTGTACATGATGATTCAGACTCAGGGTAAGGAAATTTCTAAACTCAATTTCCACTCATTGGGTTTTACGCATACTTTGTAGACTATATAATGAAAGGATTATGTGTAGAATTAATATTTATTTATTTATGTTTTTATTTAAACTTACCTTTTTTGGATATAATTTTTCTACACATAATCACCCCATTGATAAATTCTTACGTTATTTATATGAACATTGTAAGGGAAATCATACCTCAATCTTATTTCACTGAGTTAAATATCCATGTAATTTGTTTTAATTTTCCAAGAATAAGTATGAATGTCATCTAATTTTTTTACACTAAATGTAAACTAATATTGGGTGTATTTATATTTTTCACACATAATTATTTCATTGATTTATACTTGATCTAATGATACGATATTTGTATGGGATTTAGCTTCAATCTCTTTTCATTGCGGCATATTTTGACATTAAGAACCTTGATTATCCTATAGGGTGTATATACAACTCTTTTGACATATTATATCATGAAATAACGCATTCTCATCATATTTCAGGTTTTTATTAATGTAATTTTATAATGAGTTTTATTGAATTGTTTCTCAAGTGTCAAAGGACTCTTTAACTAAAACATCATTTCTAATTCTTGAACAATCTATTCTTCTAAAACCTTATATTTCATGTCCATGTTTTCAATAAAAAATTATGAACTTATTTATATGGAAATATATTTCTTAAAATGTTAATTTACTTCAAATGTTTCAATGTGGTATGGGACACATTAATTAAACAGTCTTTTTTTAAATGCTATAAATTGTTTTTTGAAATGGATTGAGTATTTAAATATCATAAAATGATTTCATATGATTGAAAATGAAAATTAATGAGTTAAATGTTTATAATTGCAATGTTTTATGTGTTATGATTATATAATGGTACTTATCCAATTAATGGGTGGTTACGTGATAAACGAATGATGGGTGGTTAAGTGATAAACCAAAGATGGGAGTTTACGTGACAAACTAAATGATTGGTGGTTATATGATAAATCAAATGATGAGTGGTTCGATGTTAAACCACGTATTGGTGTTTACATTATAACCTCAAATACATTTGTGTATGGAATTTGGTCGTATATATATTCCATTTAGTGATATGTGTGGAAGTCGGTGGTATAATTATTCCATTTAAGTATGTTTATCCCCCAAGTTACCTTTATATGTTATATGTTGCTTTCTATGGACTTTATGGTGATATTTTGGTTATATAATTGGTAAGTAATAATATTTTATTCAGTGAAGTGTTTTTTATACATTTATAGGTGAAACTTATTACATTATGATAAAGTATTCATGGTTTACATGTCTTCGCAAGACTAATAGTTTTCTATATCTATGTAACCCTTACTAATTTTTTATGCCAATCCCATGTTTTGAAATATTTTTCACAAGAAATAAAGAATAATATAGTCAGGGATGTGATTACAGAAAATTTATGTCATTAAAACATGAAACGATACCAAGTTTATTTTTAAAGAGTTTTTCTTTTAAGAAAATAATTAATATTGAGTAGAAGTGTCTACTTGTAATATTTAAGTTACAATGTATGATTTATGCCCAAATTCTTTAAAACTCTAAACCTAAAAAGATCCTCGATGTGAATTAAAGTCAAATTAATGACTTTTCTCAAGATCAAGTAAACATTAAAGCTGGGGCCTTATAATATTTGGTTATCACATTGATGTTGAGCCACATAAAAACACCTATGTGTTATTTAAATTTAATGAGTTACATAATTTATTGGTAAAGTGGTGAGTATGTATATCTAATTATCCATGTGTCTTATTCAATATCATAGGTTTGATCATCTTAAAGGAAAAATGAGATTAATTGTAATATAATAAAAAAAATTGGACATCCATAATTTACCTCCCCTCTTAGGTTGACTGAAAAATTCACATGGGAATATCAGTTGATATTAAAGGAAAGGAAACATATATTTAGATATACAATTTTTTCTCCAAATTTATTTTATTTTTTCATATTATATATAGCATTAAAAAAGTTGAATGATATTTTGTCCAAAATATATTAATTTTAAGCCTAGAATAAAGTGTATATTATTTATTTGTTGTTTTAGATACGTTGAGGATTTTAAAAAAACTTTAAAATAGGAATAATAAAAAAAATCCAAAGCAGTAGATATCATCCTTCCTAAATGTACATATATTATCAAACATTCATATGTTGAGGAATAAAATATATCATGTTCTCAAGAAAAGTTTATTCCATACAAAATAATTCTTGTATTGATTTATTATGGGAATGTTGTTATTCAGGATGTTCTTAAAGAATGATTGAATACATTAGAAAATATGTGTTTATAATAATAAAAATCAGTTTCAATATAAATATATATATTTAATAGATCATTAAGACTCAATATAAAAGAAGAGTAAAAAAGCATGATTTTTTTTAAATGAACCAATTTTTATTACCACACCAAACATAGTGAGAATAATGAACAATTAGTAAAATCTTATGATGAAATGATTGATATTAAAGATAAATATTTTTAAGGAGTTTTTTTAAGGAATATGTGATAAAAAATTGTCATGGTGGAGTTCCACGCACTAGAATATATTCAATATGAAACTATTGTGGTTTAGAATTCTGAACTAAAGATCGCCGAAAATCAAGTTAGTGAACTTTATCTTACCATAAAAGAGGTTAATATGTTTCTCAATTAAATGATATTCTATTTTTAATTTTATGTGATGATAAATTGAGAATTCATGAAAATCATAAGAACACATTAAACATAATGTGTCTTCTACATTAAGGGATAATAAAGAACATAAAAGCTACTCCAAATGAATCTACTTATAAATATGAGATATGAATCTCTAATGATGTTTCACTAGTAAATCTAACTTCATGAAAAACTATATCCAATAGTATGAATAATTTGAATGAATTGGAATCATAATCTTATTATAATATGAAGAAAAAGTCAAACCCAGGTTTTAATAAATTTTTAGAAAAATCTCCCATGTTATTATGTCATGTTATATTTTAAGGAAAAATGGTTTAATAAAAGTGAGGATACACATCCTCTACTAAGTTGGGATCTTGAAAAGAAAATTAAATGTGTTCCCCTAAAGATGTCAAGTATAATGAAATAAATATCTGAAGGAAATATGTTCTGAATGAATTTACTACCAGTTAGATGATATTAGAATCAAAGATGTCAAGGATTATCTTTTAATCATAGTGTTGGGGAATGTTAAAAAAATGGATATGCATTATTTCTTAATATTATAACTAATACAAAACAATTAACTATAACATTAAGGGTGAGAGAATTGAAAACAAAATGAATCTCTACTATGTATACCCAACCATTACCAAAGAAAAAAGATATATATAGAACCAAATAATTTGGATATCTTGATGCTTTTTTTCAATGTTGTGGGTAAATAATTATGAATAAATGTAATGGTTTACTTGTAATAAATATAAACTAAGTACCACTCACCTCTTCTATGTTGATGAGATCATTCTGTTCTTACAAGGAGATCAAAGGAACATTAAAAATTTAAAACCTGCTTTGTCCCATTACAAGGAAATCTCTGGACAATCCATTATCTGGAACAAATATTTTGTTTTCATTGGAAAAAATTTCTCTCCCTCTAGAAAAAATAATTCCATCAATAACTTAGGTATCAAAGAAGTATCTTTCCCCCTTACCTACCTTGGGGTTCCCATCTTCTAGGGAAGGCCTAAATATAGTTACTTTTTCAACGTGGTGGATCAGGTCATTAGTCAACTATCTTCCTGGAAGGGTAAATCTATCTCTATGGCTCGCAGAATCTGTCTTGAAAATTCTACCATTATCTATATGATGGTCTACTCCTTTATGATTTACATATGGCCCACCAGCCTTATTAAAAACATTAATATTTACATAAAAAATTTTGTTTGGACTAGTAGTATCCTAGAAAGGGAGCTCGTTACCACCCCCTATACTACTTGATGCAAACAATTAGAGAGGGGTGGTCTTGGTATTAAAAATATAATGTTTTTCATTGATTCCCTTTAGGATAGATTCACTTGTAAGTTGATCCACAAAAACTCTGATTCTATTTCCCTTCATAAAAATCGATTCCTCACAAAGTTAAAAAAGGGAAACTTCGACTACATTCACTCCTTCCTCTAGCCATCCATCAGGCAATCTTATGCCAACATCTTGACTAACTCTAGATGGATGTTCATCACTGAAACCTCCATGAATTTTGGTTGGACACTTGGATGGGTACACCTTTCATTTCTTTGATGCCTCTTGAATCTATGCCTGAAAATTCTAATTGCACTATTAAAGATATCATTAATTCAAGTAACTATAACTTTCTTGAGAACATCAACCTGATTATAAACAATTATTCTTTTTCTATCTCTGATGATTTTATCATCTGGGTACCTGCTCATAATGGTCTCCTTGATTCCAAATATTTATTCAATTATAATTTTTCCAACTCTGAGATTAATTTTGGTTGTTTGAAATCTTTTGAAAAACCATGGATTAAGCCTTCTAGATTTACTCTTGTTTAGCATATTGCCCACAATCGTGTCCCCACAGAGGCCTGTCTACAAGATTTTGGGATCCAGCTTTTCTCCTAGTGTCAATTCTGTCATCAACATAGAGAAGATACTAACCACTTATATATGTCTTGTGCAACTGATTCTAATCTTTGTAATTTTATTACTGACATCTTTGATTACAGATGGATACTTCTTGATACTATCATAAATAAATTAAAGTGTTTTGTGGAGCTTGAAACCTCGCAACAAATCAAAAACCACTTCTTAGTTGATGTTTCTGAGCTGCTGCATTTAATATAGTATGATAGAAATTCTATTATTCACAAAAATCACTCATTCAATCTTAATGTAGGTTGGATCCGGATACTCATTGCGATTAGAGATGCGTCACCTCTTCAGAATGCTTTTTGTGACAACACCATTGGAGAATTCGTGATTCTTCATCGGCTTCGAATTGATGGCCTCTAAAGACAGCCAAGGCGCACTTTTGAGGTGTTTTGGCAGGCCCCGATCCCAGTTTGGATCAATGTGAACGTTGATGGTGCCTCTAAAGGGAATCATGGTCCTGCGGGCTGTGGTGCCTTTTTTAGATATTTCCTTGTTCAATGTCATGGTTTCTTTTATGGTAGTTATGGAACTACATCGTCTCTGGAAGCGGAAATGATGGGAGTGATCCATGATATCAACATTTTCAAACAAAAGGGCTGGAACAATATTTGGATTGAGAGTGACTCAACAACAATTGTCCACGCTATCTGGAATGGCACAGTGCATCTTTCCTGGCTGCTTACTTCTCACTGGATGAAATGCCTTGCATCACTTCTGTAAATCAGTTGCATTGTCACTCATGCTTTTCGGGAAGCCAACATGGTTTCTGATGGTCTCACCAACAAAGGGTTCAATCAGTGCATTACTTGGAATGATGATCTACCTGATTACTTGCTTCCTTTATCTTATAAAGATTGTAATAAAATTCCATATTTTAGACTCATGTAATCCGCTTCTTTATTATTCAATAAATTGCGCCTTGGTTAAAAAAATTAACATAACTAACATTAATGGAAATATTTACAAAAAATCAAATAAAATTTAATGTTGATAGATCATAAAAATACATTTGTGTGAAAAAAATGGAGACAAGAATAATCCTACACCAAAGATGGATGTTACAAAATATTTCATATCTATGAAAAGATAATACTTAATGGATTTAATGTTAACTTCATGGATAATAGTAACATCACTATGAATGTAAAAAACAAAATCAATATAAAGAAATAAATTCAATCAATCTTGGAAATATGTAAGAATATATAAATAGTGGAAGATATCATTGATGAAGAAATATGAGATCATTATAAGTTATCTATAAAGAGTAACTTATTATAATATAATTACATATGAGAATGATATTTGTTTATTGAAAGTAATCCTATAAATTTCATGACAATGTTACTAAGATATGAAAATTTGTTAAATTAATGTTTTTAATCCTTTGAAATAAAAAGCTGATATATAAGGAAATTTTAGTATAGGAATACAGTTGAATACATTTGGAATTTTTTTCATGGTTTTATAGACAAAATAGTTTTTGGAAGAATGGAATTTGGAAGAAAAAGAAAAATATAATACATAATAATCACTTATAACTGATGTTAATAATAATCCATAATAATATGATTAAGGAAAAGTAAAGGAGTTGAAATCCAAGATAACCAAGAATATTACTACTTTGAAATATAAGTTTAAATGTAGGAATAATTGTTAAGTAAGAGTTTAAAGGTGTGGGAAACTTTGTCATCCATGATTCCCTATATAATGAGATATGAAAGATCAAACTTATTCTCATTTATGTTACATCATGATGACATTAAAAATTGTAATTGAAGGTTATGATATTTTGGAGGAGGCATGAAGTTGAAATATTAATATGGTTATTCTAAAATTATTAAAAAATGAAGTATAATCTCATTCTGATTAATAAATTCTATCCAAAACCATATACTAAAAATATAGATAATTTAAGGGTGTTATCATCATTAATTTATGTGTTTTATAATCCCATCTTCATATGAATGTATTTTACCACTGCAATATGTGTAAAATTGAGTTTTTATTACAATTTATATTTTAAAATACATAAGGGGAGAAACCTAATCATAATTTTTTATGTAAATTTTTGATATGTTTATTAATATGAGTGATGAAAATAAATTTTAAATGAAAATATGATGTAATTTTCTCTAAAATGAGATCTTATAATAATTGAAATTACACTGTAATCTTTACTAAAATCTTCAATGTTTGAGTTTATCACACTTGTTTTCTACACCTAGCATGCCTCATGTAGACTTAGAGTTGGTTGATTTAGGAATTTGTTTCCTTAGGAAAATTGATGCATTCCTTCTCCAAATAAGTTGATTTTTATATTACTCTTAATAAAATAAAATCATATGACATTTGAATAAATTTACTTCCTCACCTCAGATATCACTAAAAGGGGGGTTCAAAAAATCATAACATTAAGGGGGAGATAAAAGTATTCCCCACATGAGTTCTCAAATAAAGGGTATTATAAAATTATTGAAAATAAGGGGTGATAAATCTCAATGTCATTAAAGAGATATTTGTATTTTCAAAAAAAAAATCTAATGGTGGATATTGAAGTACTTATTGGATGTTAATTGTTTCCTATTATACATAAGATCAATAGGTTTTTATAATGTCAATGAGGATATAGAAGGTAAATGTTAATTATGTAAATGTTCCTAAGGTCAATGGTTATTAAATCACATACATTTCATACAGATAAATTACATCTAAATAGATGAATATTGATTACATACCATAGAAAAAACACCCCAAAACTATATAGGTAAAATGTATTTGTAATCATGGAATCATAAAAACTTGTTCATAAAATATCAACATCATCTTCTTATTGTCTTCTTCATAACTATAACCCTTTCTAAAATTTTATACTTAATATATGTCTTCATATCATTGGGAAAAACATAAGAAATGGTGCGATCAGATGCTTAGTAAGGTTAAACAAGAAAGAGAACAATGACTTTATACGCATATTATTAGAATAAAGGTATAAGAACTTAAACACAACATTTTAAAATTATACCCTACATATCAAATATCACAATCTTGAATGATATATTAAATCTTGGTAGTTCATAAGATATTAATAATAAGGAGATCAAAGAGCATGATCTATGAGAGCATAACATTTCCATAAGACATGGAATCTATGGAATACACCTAAGAATAGAAAATAATATATTATTAGTCAATGCTCACTTAAAATACCATTATAGTGGGAAAACTCACATACTGAACTGGTTTCACTACCCATTTTAGCCATGTCTTGTTAACCAGTTTTCACTCCTCATTCCAGCCCTATCCTATTGAATTGGGTACACTCCCCAATCCAGTCCTAAATATTTCATTAGATAAAAATCATTACCTAATGTATTGGAAGGAGATAAAGTTCTCACACATAACATAATGAAAACCAAATATAGGGGTTCCATAATAACAAAAATAAATCATTATATCATAACCCATGAAAAGAAATGGGTTTCATAAACATTTCATCATTACATAACCCATAGAAAATTAATATAATTCATAAACATCATTCCATAAAAAAATAAACCATCCAAACAAAGAATAAGTGTATTATACTTTCTTTATATCCTTAGTAAATAATAATTAACATCAAATAATGATTTATTATATTGGAGATATTTTTTAATGATCATTTGAAATAATTCTTGCGGAAAATATCATTTCCATTTTGAAAGCTTTTTTTTTGAAAATTCCCACAATTACAAAGGAAAATATTTTATTTTGAAAATAATGTTGTAATATTTTATAGTAATATAGAAATAACTAATTATTAATTAATTTGGTAAAATCATCTCTTGTCATATAAGTTAAAAAAATTCCTTCCATATTATTTTTTGAAAAGACACAAAGTACATTTTTGGAAAATGATAAAAATATTTCTTTCAAACCATTTTTTAAAAAGTAAGAAGTGCGTAAAAATGAATTTAAAAATTCATAAGATAATATTAAAAACATTTTTTAAGAAATTTATAGAAAACATGGACCAGGATATGAGTTAATTCTCAGTGGAGACATAAATATAAACTATATAAAATAATGATGAGATTGGGAAATAACCCCTTACCTCAAGTCTTTCCTTTCCTCGTTCATGTTCAAAACTCCAATATTATAAATACGGATTAATTATAAATTTATTATATAAATTTAATTATATAATATAATTTATTTTCTATTTATAACTTCTTATCACTCATTTATTTAAAAAATTTCATTAAAATCAATGTTGTGGGAGATAACTGTTTCATTTTCCCAGCACATTTCAGTTTAGCAGCCTTGGTCCTTATACATTGATATTTGGTCTCAACATTTGAATAATATTAATAATTTTTTAAAAATTGTATATAATAATTAGAAACATATTTATATTCATTCATCGAAATTTGTGAAAGAAAAATGAATTACACAGATCATTGAGACTCTAGGTTGTATGTATGCATAGACGCTGTTTTCAATTCTTGATTAATGAAATTAACGAAATGTAAATAATAATTAATTTTTAAATAATAATTATTGTATCATATATATCATATAAATTCACTAAACCCACTATAATATCCATCCATAAAATATGGTGATGAAAAATAATTTGTATCGGTATGTGGAGACAATAAGTTAGGCATACAAACAAGTGATACTTTCACATTTGATTGATGAAAATGGGGTGAATAATATTGTTTTCATATTCATAATAAAAATTAATAAAATTTAGGATAAATTATATTTTTTTTTAGTAAAAACAACAAAAATTTATAGGAGTTAAGAAAGAGTATAAAAAGAAAGTGATCGGTTGCAGCGATTACCTCTTCTTCAAAATGTCTCCATTATATATCTTATAAAATGTTATAGGGTTGGTATTTTGAGAATAACATAACATATAAAATGTTTATAGGGAATTCTATATGATAATATTTAGGGTATGGTCAGTATATAAGGCTCAAAGTGGTGTAAATAATAGAGGGAGGAGGTTCCCTTTCACAAATGTGGTGAGTGGCACTTTTGGGATTGCACAAAAGAATAAATAATAATAAATTTTTTTTCTATCTAAATACCAAAAAAAATAAATGTATTCTAATATAAGATAAAATAATGTTTTAATATCATAAACTAATAAATTTTAATCATTTTTTTGTGTCATTTTAAGCCTTGTCATTTTGATTAACTCTTGGTTATTGTATTTTAATTTCAACTATAATAACAACATTTTTTAATATTTAAAGGTTGTAATTTTAACATATATGGTTTCAATTTATTGATATAAATATAATTTATGATATTTCATATCATATAATAATCAATTTTTTAATGATTTTTTTATGTAAAAATAATTTTATAAAATATTATTTGAATATAATATCATTATTGTCAATTTGGAAGCTATTAAGTATTTTTACTTTTAAAAATATCAAGAAAACATGTAAAATTAGAAAAAACTATTTTATTATATCTATAACATGTCAATTTCAAATATATAATTCCTCCATCAACTTAAATATCTGAAATTATATTAATTTTAATATGTTTAATATCATTTATATGATTTTCTTTTGTTATCTAACTAATTACCACATCAGTATTATGCAGGAATTTATGGTAATTATTTAATTCCAAAAAATTATAAATAAATTAACATTATGATATTAAATATTTTATATTTAAAAATAAAAATTTATATTTATAAATATCCTCTAGATAACACCATATTAGAAATTATATAGTTATTAAAAATTATATTGTTATTAAAAACATGAAAGTGACATCTTTCACATTTCTTTTAATAAAATATTATAAAGGTCATAATCCCATCCATGTAGCCCCAAACTGTAAAAAATAAATTTATATCATGAAACTAAGTTTATTTAGTTGAAATTTTATTCTTATATTCTTTCAAAAACTACTTTTTATCCATGTGTACACATAATAGATATTTAAGACAAAGAAAGTGTCATTTTGTGGCTTTCTTTGGCTTAAATAATATATAAGTCATTTTCATCGAAAAGTGTTGATTAAAAAACTCAATTTATAACCTTATATATTAATGGTAAGGTTTTACTCATAAAATTACATATAGGTTGAAAAATCAAGGATATATCATTTTTTTAATCCATACTAACCAGTTTTATCCTTTATTGAGGTAATAAATTTTACGACAATAACTATTCATATTGACTAATCATAAAAGGGGAATAATTTTCAATTATGAAAATACTTATTATAAAAACGTAATTAATTTTATCTAATTAAATAAATTTAAATTGTTGAAATAAGTTATAATGTATTTTCACATAATTCAACCAAAAATTATTTTTAGGAAAAATACATTTTTGAGAATAAAACTAGATCTATTCTAATTTAAAACACAAAAAAAAATTTATAAATTTTTAAACAATTTTAGAAATTAAATAATATATAAATTTCATTAAAATCATTCAAAAATATTAATTTAATATATTGATATAAAATTAATTACATGCATAAAACAATTTTTTAGAAAGCATCACTTTTAATTAATTTTTTTTAAATTATTGTTATTTGATAACTCAAAAAATTATTTTATAATTTATAAAACATTTATTATTAATAATTTAGTTGTTTATATTCATACATCCAATTTAATATCTATATTAGAATGAGAAAAAAATAAAGTTACATGTTTTGTTTAAACTCATTATTGTGTGTAACACAAGCTATTGATGAGATTAAAGAGATATATTTCATAAAAATATCAAGATGTTACATTATACCTACCCCACCCCCATAAAATTAATTTTACATATAAATTAATCACATGGATAAAAGAATATGAGAAAAACACTAACTCATCATATCCTTAGGTTCCCACGTTTCTTCCTCAAATTAGAGATTTGACCATAAAACATTATTGATGCGACTGTTCTTGTTTCGTATAAATTATTCTATACATTCCAGAATCTCTACTATTTGTTCTTCATAAGAAATATATTTATCAATTAGTATTAATTTTTAGTTTACAACATGTTTAGGATTTGGTATTTACTTACTTATGAGAGATACATAGAGCACATAATGGACTTAAGAGAGATTTGGTGGTAGAGAAAAACTACCATCCTGGTACGATCAATAATTTCAAAAGAACCGATATATGTACGGATTACCGTATCCTCTTTTCTAAATATCATCACTAACTTAAAATGATAAATTTTTATAAATACCTTATCACCCACTTCAAACTCTAGGAATTTCCATCGATTGTCATTATAATTTTTTTGTCGACACTGAGTTTCTATTATGTATTATTGAATAAATCTAAGATTATATACCATTTAATCAAATATATTATGTATCAATAACTTTATTTCACAAACATAATTCCATAACATTAAAGTTATTCAATACTAAACATAGATGAATTCATTAGGAGACATCATAATTTCAAAGTTAAAACTTTGGTTTAAATAAATTCTATCAATGGTAGGTGTTGATCCCCACATCCTTTTAAATCTATAGATCACGATCTCAACATATATTTTAGTTTTTTAATTTTTATCTTAGACTGACCCTATTTTTGAGGAATATAAGTAGTAATAAATCATTACTCAGTATCCAGAGCCTATTGAATACATAACCATGACATTGAGGTAATCCTCAGATCTTGATCAGATATATTGAAATGTTATACTGTATGAAATCTTACCAAGTACATAATATATATTCTAGTAATATGATCATGAGGCAAGCCTTATTTAATTAAAATAAAGTGTGATTATTTCGTAAGGTGGTCAAATAGACCTCATATAGCATTATTCCCTTTATATTTTTTTGGGAGTCTGATTAAAAAAATATATGGGGATGTTTTACAATTTCTGTTCTGGTATGGGTAATGGTTGCAACATACCCTTAGACTTATGTCTCTCCGCCTTTACATGACAACATATCATTCAACTAAAAACATACCCTGAAATATCTTTCTCCATTCTTTCTAACTATAAATATTATTTCATGTCTTTATAAATCTATTATCCTCTAGAGTGAATATTTAATTATGAACAGAAAGTCTCATCCAACATATCCTTCATAAAATTTGGTATTGGAAGAACCCATACATGGTATCTAAAATATATTATTCCAAAAACATCATGGTTGAACTCAAGAACATTTCTCTCAATATTTTTCATCTCTATATCATCCCTTTTCACCTCTTTAATCATCACATGGATAACGGTTTTAAAATTCATTTGATCTAGGTAAGAGTTCTCTCATTTCCTTATGACTTCTAGGTCCATCCTTTATAATTCTGTAAACATTGGATCTTTTGTGATCCTTATCATAGATAAGATAGTATGATACTAACAAGCCTTCTCTTTTGTTCCATAAAATTATATTCTCATTCATTCATCCAATGGAACTGAGAGCCCTTCTGAGTTAGCATGGTGACTACATTGTACAATCAATATAAATTATCAAAAAACAATTATAATATCCATTCAGACGAAGAAAAAAATGGATCTTTATCACCATTGTTGGTCTAGGACAACTTTTTATGACTTCAATCTTTGATGGATCAACAAATATACCCCCTCTTGAAATTATGTATCCTAAAAATGAAACTTTAAAATGGAAAATTTTACACTTATTAAATTTTTCATAAATATTATCTTTTATTAGGGTCATTAGTATATTCCTCTAGTGATATTCATATTCTTCCTTGATCATTGAATATACAAGAATATCTTTTAAAAATACTACCCCAAACAGATCAATCTAGTATCTCAAGACATTATTCATTAAATCCAGGAAGATAGTGGGGGAATTAGTAATATCAAAAGGCATCACAATAAACTCATTGTGTCCATACAATGTATAAAATTCCATCTTAGGTATATCTCCCTTATTGAATGTCAATTGATGATTTCAAGAATGAATATAAACATTGGATAAGTATTTATCTCTATGTAGTTTTAAAATAATTCATAAATATGTGTAAGCAATTACTTTTTCATGATAGTGATCTTGTTACATTCTTGATAATAAATAAAATTTTGAATTGATTCAGCTTTATTCTTAATTAATAGAACAAGTTCTATGTATGGTGGTGAACATTGGTGTATGAATCCCTTATTTAGATTCTCCTAGATTTTCTTCTCTAATTCCAAAAAGATAGTTACATCTATTCTATAAGAAGTCTTCGAAATACGAATTGCACCATGTATGAGTCCTATTAAAAACTAAAAATCATGATTTGGTGGAAGGCATAGAAAATATTTTCGAATGACATCAAAAGAATCCTATACAATAGGTGTATCCTTAATATTTATTTTCTCCCCAACTATCTCATATAGATAAAAATAATTTATAGCAAAATAGACCCACAAGATGGAAGTAATTTCCATTTATATTCATATTAATACTTGAATTGATAGATGATAATAGATTTATTTGGAATATGAATTGTTACTTCCCTTCCTCAGTAATTGATATGAGCTCCATATAAATAAAGACTATATATTCCATGAATCACATCGAATTCCACTAATGGTAGGATCATAAGATTTACAGGAAGCACATTCCACCAGTCTTCAACTAGAGAAGAATTTTAAACTTGAGATGCGCCCATTGTGTCATTAGTAGTTTTCACAACTAACTCAACATCTAATTTATGAGGTGATATGGTGATACCCTTATCAAAATAATATTAAACAAAAGTCTTGTTGGATATAGAATCAAATAATACATTATTTTTTTTATAGTGGATGTAAATTATAAGTTTCTCCACATCAATGTCGTACTCCACATCTCAAATAGTGATTGGATGATATTTCCATTTGTATTTAGACTTAATAGGTTTCTATTGTCAATCATCACCATTAAACATTATATTAGAAAACTCATTAGCATAATTTTGATTTTCTTTACACTTAAATTATTGTTGTGTGAGAGGTGAATTCTATTTATCCTTCTCTCTATTCAAATATTTATTTGACTTATTACCATCAATTCAACAATCAGTTGGTGGATTGCTTTCCCTTCAACACATAAATAATTTACTAGTCCCCATAATATAGTTTCTTCAAGGATTCTTTCCATAAATTGAGCATAAATGAAATCTCATAATATTCTGTCAATGGTTTTGTATTTTCCTTTGACCTCTATCTTCCTTTTCTTGTAAAAACTAAGAGATTGATATGTAACTCCAACCGATCCTGATGGTCTCTGAAAATGCCTCCACATCCCGAAAGTCCAGGGTTGCCTTTTGAGGCTCTGTCCACATTAATAAGATCACTGACCTCAACTTTATTCCCACTCATACCTATCGTGAGGATAATATGATCGCTGATGGGATTTCCAACATGGGTGTATCACATTAGATCACTTGGAGGAATGACCTCCCTCCAGAGTTGACATTTTATTTATTAAGGACTCTAGAAAATTTCCCTCTTTCCATATCATTTAACTTGTATGATTATCTTTTCTTTTGAATAAATCAATAAGTTCTGGTCTTTTGACCAGAACTCACCCTTTAAAAAAATTATGTCACTTCAACCTCTACTTTCATATTTATGGACCACCATATGACTTATTAAAATCTATGAAAGTCTCTTATGTATATCACTCTACTAATACTTAATTTTGTACCACTAATGAATCAATCAACCTTACATTCGGGTTGGATAATAAGTTCTTGAACCCATACCATTTGATGGAGTCAATTTCATCCCATTACCTAGTTTTGTTGATTAGATTCTACCATTTATCCACCTCATCTTCTAAATGATAAACAAAAAAATGAATTTCTCATGTTCTTAATATTGGAGAACATAATATATATTTCAATAGTATTGAAAACCTTCTCAGAAACTGAGGGATTAGAAGTCCCAATGAATGAAGGTGGATGATTCCTCATGAAGGACTTAAAATAATGTTATTTTCTCATTTATGCATTTTTTATTCCATAATGATTTATTATATGGGAATGTTTTGTGAGATTAGAAATATGATTTTTTATTCCATATACCATTAAATGCAGTTCCTTAGATGGAATATTTTTTCATTTCCCATTTTATCCAGCATTAAAGAAGTTCCTTCAATTTCCATCCATTGACTAAAAACAAAAATCATAGTGTAAGTAAAAAAAATCATAGTTAGAAATCCACATATTCATGGGAGATTATTTATAACATTTCATTTTATGAAATCATATGTTTAGTCCTAGGCTATTCAGGATCGTTAACAAAACTACTGGATTATAACATATACTTGGACTTATCATTAGGGTTCATACTAATGTTTTCTCATCTAAGGATTCTAAGGTTAACTAAACCATTCTTTGATACTAACTATAACGAACTATAATTTTCACACATAGATATTACATCGATATTGACTAATATTCATTACATAACATTAAAAACCCATGAAAGGCATAGATTGGTATAGTGTCTTTGGAAAATTGGAATCATTAACAAATGGTTCGTAAAATATCTACATCATCCCCTTCTTCTTTCTGTTATTACAAAAACCCTTTTTACGTATCATACTTAATAACTTCCTTCATATTATGATGAAATGAAAGATAAGTATTCTTGATCTCAAATGATCATTAATGATGAAACAGGGAAATAACAATGATTTCATAAACATGACATAAGAATAAGTGTAAAAGAACAAGAAGAAAACATTTGAAAATTATACACTGCATATCAAAGTCCATAAACATTAATGATAGAAGAAATGTGGGTAGTTCATAAGACATGAATCATATGGAAATAAAATATCATGATCCACGAGTGCATAAAATTTCCATCAAACATCGAATATGTGGCCAACACCTAGGCATAAAAAATCATTTATATATTACTCAAGGGTCACTTCCAATACCATCATACTGGAAAAATTATTATATTGAACAAGGATCACTCCTTGTTATAGTCGTCCCTTATAAAATCTGGTTCACTCCACATTCCCGCCTGATCCTACTAAACTAGGTTTGCTCCCAATTCTTTTCATATTTATCTCATGAGATATAAATCATGGCCCAATGTATTGGTGAGAGATATAGGTCCCACCCATCAATAATGAAAACTATACATATGTGTGCCATAATTACATAAATCAATCATTATATCATAGCCCATGAAAATAAATGGTTTTCATTAAAATATCATCATTCCATAACCCATGGAAACACAAACAATTTCATAAAAATCAGGCCATCAGAATCAAAAACAATCTCGAGAATGAATAATGATACTATCCTTGGATAATATCCCAATTAAATCTTAATTAACCTAAAATAACATTTTCTTCAATGGAAAATTATTTTGAATTATCACTTAAAATAATTCATGGTGAAAATATACTTTCCATTTTAAAATATTTTTTTTAAAATATTTGAAGTTAAAATTATTTTTTAATAAAATAACCCTAAAATATTTTATAAGAATCTTCAAATAAAAAATCCATCCATCAGGAAGGAAAATATACTCATGAAATATAATTTATAATAACATTCCGCCTATATTTTTGTGGGAAAAGTCACGAAGTACCTTGTTTGAAAAAATGATATAAAGATTACATTAAAACCATTTCAAAAAACATTAAAATGTGTAAAATTGAATTAAAACATTAATAGTAGAATAATAAATCATTTTATAAATATTTAGAAGACTTGTACATGGAATAAAAATATTCCCCAACAGAGTCTTGAATTTAACAATCCTGAAAAATAAAAAGATTTTTAGATAAACCCTTACCTAAAGTCATACATTTTCCTGTTCACATTCAAACCTCCTGTATAATAAATATTGATTAATTATACATTTATTGCATAAAATTGTTTCTATTATACCATTTATTATTTTTCTATGACATCTTCTCTCCCATTTATTAATAAGTTTTCATTAAACTCGCTGTTAAAGTTGATAACTACTTGTTTTCTAGGAATTATTTATTTCAGCAGTATTAGTCCTCATAAATTAATATTTGGTATCATAATTTACATAATGTTGATAATGGTTTTAAATTAATATATAATAACTATATATTTATTTCTAATCATTCATGAAATTTATATAGAGAATAATTAATGACACTGCTCAAGGAGATGGTATGCCATATGTACGCATGAATGATGTTTTCATTTTTTGAATGATAGAATAAATGAAAGGTAAACAATAATTAATATTTAAAGAATAATTATTTTATAATATATATCATATATATTCAATAAACCCATCATAATACCCCCAAAAAAATATGGTGATGAAAAATGAATTGTATCGGTATGTGGAGATGACAAGCCATACCTACAGACAACTGATACATTCACTTAATATTTGGAAGGAAATGGGGGTGTATAATGGTTATTTTATAATAATAATGAAATTAAATAATATTTAGTACCCTATAGTTTTTATTTTATTATAAAAATCATAAATTTATTGAATTTAAAAATGATTGGAAAAACAATGTGATT
Source organism: Viscum album (assembly GCA_963277665.1). Lineage (NCBI taxonomy): Eukaryota > Viridiplantae > Streptophyta > Magnoliopsida > Santalales > Viscaceae > Viscum > Viscum album. The sequence goes on along the minus strand of OY728127.1, from coordinate 63,811,653 downwards.
AGTTAGAGCGATTACCTATTCTCCAAAACTTCTACATTATATCTCCTATAAAGGAATATAGATTTGGTCTTTTGAGAAGAACATCACCTAGATAATATTATATAAAATTTTATAATAATTTCTTTTGGGTATGATTGATATATAATTCACAATGTGGTGTAAAGAAGTATGGGAAGAGGTTCTATTTTGTAAATGAAGTGAGGGGTACATTCAGAATTTTTCAAAAGATTAAATTATATTAAATTAATTTTCTTCCAAAATACAAAAAAAAATGAACATAGATTAAAACATAATATAATATAAGTTTTTAATATAATAAACCAATATATTTTAGAAAATTTTTTGTGTTATTTTAAATATTATCATTTAGATTAACCCTTTGTTAATCTATATACATTTTATCTATGGTAATAATGGTTTTAAATATTAAAATGTAATCATTTTTACTTATATGGTTTCAATTGGAAAATAAATGAATCTTCTATGAAATTTTAGATCATATAATAATCACCAGTTATTTATAAATTTTTTTTTTCAATTTTTAATAATTTCATAAAATATTAATCCCCCGCAATTTCATTATTATAAATTTTGAACTTATTCAATATTTTTTTTACATTTATAAATATCAATAAAACATGTAAAATTAGAACCATATATTTAATAACATCCCTTACATGTGAAGGTAACATTTATAATTTTTGGATCACCTTAAATATCCCAAATTATACTTCTTTTAATATTTTTAATATCATTTATTTACTTTTTTATGTTAATTGAATAATTACTTCATTAGTGTTGTGTAGGAATTTAGGGTAATTATTTAATTACTAAAAATTATAAATTAAATATCATTATGGATATAAAAAATCTATATTTAAAACTACTATTTATGGTAGAAAATATCTTTGGAATAACACAATATAAAAATGTCATAGTTATTAAAATCATGAAGATGACATCCTTGACTTTTCTCTAAATAAAATATTATAAAGGTCATAATCTCATCCAAGTGGCCCCAAAAGTTGTAAATAAATATATACCATGAAAATAAGTTTATTAAGTTCAAAATAGACCCTTATACTTGTTCATAACCTAATTTTTTCCCACGGGGACTCAAAAGATATATTTAAGAAAATGAAGGTGACATTTTGTGACTTTCTATTACTTAAATAATATATAAGTCATTTTCATGGAAAAGTGTCAATTAAAAAAAATAAATTTAATAGAATAAATTTTATGGTTCTAATTAAATTCATACAATATAAAATAGGTTGAAAAATTATGGCTATATCACTTATTATTAATGCATATTACCTTGTTTTATCATTTTATGTGGTAATAAAATTTTACTAGAGTTACTATTCATAGACTAAAAATAAAAGGGGATAATTAAAATATTTAAACCCCATTATTCTAAATATTTAGTTTATTTTTTCTAATTAAATACATATAAATAGAATAAATTAATATTAATTTTCAAAAAATGAGGAAAAAACTTCTTTTTAGGAAAAATACATTCTTAAGCATAACACATGATATATTCATATCCTAAACATAGAAAAATAATTGTTGGATTCTAAAAAAAATTGATCAAGTAAATAATATATAAAATTCATTAAAATAATTCACCAATATTAAGTTATTATGTTGATATAAAATTAAATTCATTCATAAAAAAATCTTTCAAAAACAACACTTTTATTTATAATTTTTATTTTTAAAATTATAATCAATTCATAACAAACGAATTTATTTTAAAATGTATAAACAATATATTATTCATAATTTAGTAATTAATATTCATACACTCCATGATAATGTATATATGATAAAAAGAACGTAATAATGGTTTGTGTTTCGTTTACACTCTTTGTTGGTTCAAACAAAATCTATTGAATAAAAAATAAAATATTTCATAAATATATCAGTGTGTTAAAATGAAGTTGATTATCATAAAGGTTCATATGAAAAGATTTTTGGTTATACCTACTTTAATATATTAGAGAATTCTTGTAAAATAAATAAGCACTATCTATAAAATCATGAGTTGATAAACTAAGTGACAATATATAACTATATTGAAGAATTTTACTAAAGTAATATCGATGGTAAAACCATCAAAACTACCACTATGTTTCCGAATTTCTAGAGGAGGATAATAAATTTTCCTTATCCATGTTAGGATACTTTTTTATGTCATTAAATTCTATGTTGATCATCATGTCACTAGTATCTGGTTGAAACTCATGATCTATGATGATTTGGTACAATGTATGATGTTATACATTTTTACCCAAAATACCATGGTTGATTATAATGGGTGGGGTTTTTCATATATAGAAAATTTATCCCAATTTATACATATATAAAATGTGAAATAAGTATATAAGGTTGGGGGTAGTAAAAATCATGTAAAATAAATGTTTCAACGATTGTTCAGTGTTCATGAAACAGTTTTAGACAGATAGTCTAAGAAATGTTGAAGGTACATGTGTTAAAAAGTTGAAGCATCAATAAGTACACAGTTCAATGTTATAAAATCATTGAGTATGCTGCGAAATAAATTATATATGATTTAATTTATTATAACATGATTCATTAGACCAAATTCTATTTCATAGTGGATTTACAACACCATGTGTATAAGAGTTCATACTTATCTTTTCAAAAAGACACTATATGGAAATGAATTTTATCCTATGAAGTTCCTCTATACCATTCCTATGATGTCATGTCGATCAGAGATATATAAAGAGCATTAGTTGAAGACAATGGTTGACATATATATCTGTAACAATGAGTTGTACACGTTAAAATCATCAATCAAAGATATATCATATAGAAGATCATCAAATAGGGAAACATGATGTTATCAAATTGATGATTCTATAATGATTTGGTAGATTAATTTGTTGTAAACTGATTATGACATTTGATATGTGGTATCATGGCTGGATAGTGACGTTCAAACACATAGGTTTGATCAATATATATAAAAATATATTTGTCTATCAGTTATAATATCCATGTGAAGATATTTATATAGAGAGAGGTGTATACAATCCAGTGGATAGAATTTAAAATATTTGTTGAATAAATAATGTTGGATTAATATTTTTGATTCTATTGGACAGATGAAGCATGTGAAGTATGCCATATTAATGTTTTTATCTCATGGGTTAGAGAATTGACAAGTCACTAATTTGGGGATTATGATGTCATGATTCAAATATTTTCAAATCAAAAGATCATGTTGAGCTGTTATACCCATATAGTACATAAAATATTATCAATAGTAAACAATATTAATGTCATTATCTGAACATATACTAGCCCAATAGATAGATAAATATACTAATGTTCATTGTAAAAACATTTCTCAATGAAATAGATAGGTGAGGAATCTTAAGATCACTGGTCAAAGATGTGCCAACATTATTTGACTGAATCAATCAGTCCAAGGACAGATTCAGTTCATCATATTGAGATGTATGAAGGAACCAGATGAATTATCTCCTTGAAGAGACACTAGAAAAACATGCTGAAGATTATGTTAATTGTATCATAACAAAAAACACTTTAAATAACTTTTATAATGAATATTATTATCTTGTTCTTTCAATTAATATTTATCTTTCCACTATTAAGATAGTTTGAATAAGTTTCATTAGATTATGTGTAGGAAGATCGAATAAATAAAGACGGTGATGAGTTTATATAAAGATTCAAGAATTCTCTATAATATTTTAGATATGTTTAGAGAACATGAAATAGATGGAGATATGAGTTTTGAATTTTTATTGAGTCAGAAAATACATTTGAGTTCCAACATTTTATCACATATGAGAGCCTATGTAAATGGGTGTTTTTAAAACATGTTCTGAAACTGTTCATATATGTGAAGAGTAAAAGTGTATAAGAAATCACAGTGTGTTGAGTATATATAAATGTAAACTATTGGTTGATAAATTATCACAGTTGAAAGAGATTTTGAGTTATGATGTACACTGAAAATATGAATATAGGAAGGAGGTACCAGTTCGAGGTTCCGGTTAGAAGCAATGGAAAAGGGGTTCTTGTTTAGAGGTTTAATTAATAATATTTATTCAAAAAAAATCAGTTTGATGTAGATTTTGTTAAGGTTTATTTATTAAATATTCATTGTTTTGTGGTGGACTAGATTGAGGAATACATGACTTAGATTTAGGAGAATCAGATTGAGTCATAAACATTGATCTCACAACACCAAAAATGGTGTTTTTCTAGAGTGAGATACGTGATGGAGAATTATCATAATGGAGTGAATGTCATTTTTGAATATGTTTTATCATATTTTTTCTTAGATATATAAGAAAAAATTTTAATTGAAGATATCTAGTATAATTACATGTTTGGAGATAAAATTATTTTATTTGGTTTTATCTCACAATATTCACTTGATATATACGTGAAATAATCCATTGACAGATGGGAGTTTCAATGGAAAGGATGTAGGTCCTCACACATATGCTAAATCTTTTTGAACCACATGTGAGATGTTTACATGATATAATCTAAATATAATAAGTGAATATTGGTAAGGTAAATTTTCACAAGATCTTTAAATATTAACAAAAAATTGATATTTGATCAGCTTAATGGAAGAAAGAGTTTAAATTGAATATTATTATTAGGGTTTTATTATCCTTGAATCACACCCCCTTCACCCCTACCTCTCAGGGTGACTACACGTTCCACCATGCAATGAAATTTTTATTTATGATCTGGGAGACATTCATTTCTGTTGGGGGAAGAAAAGGAAGTTAGATAACACCTTAATGGGAGGGAATAAAAAAATAGAATATGATATTCTTAAGGGACGAAATATACTTTTTAGTGTACTACCATGGAACACCTAAACATGGAATGTACTAATTAAAATTGCATATTCCATCAATGTGGTAATATTTGGAATTTTATGATTTTCTTAAGATTTATTTTGGATACCTACTATTGAAGGTTTAAAGTAGTTATAATTATATAGGATGTCTATAGAAAATATGAATCCTGATATGGAAATATTGTAGTAATAGAATGATTATAATCCTTATTACATTTAGTCTTAAAATAATAGGTCATTGTTGTTATATAGAGAGATAAGACCAAAGTAATTTTATAAAAGGCATATAATAGTGAGATAAATTCTACATATATATTATAATACATCCCCAACTATATGTGATATGGATTTATCATTTTCATTAATATCATTATCAGGATTAGAATGAAAAAAATTCTAGTTGAGTTAGTTTCTTACTCATTGAGGATCAACATGCCTCCATGAGAGAGAGAAAAGAATGATTTAAAAAATCACATGCTATATCATGATCAATGATGCGTAAATAATTTCAGAAATATTGATTTCAGAGATAATCATATATGTAATCATAATAAATAAAAACTGGATGGTGGTTTTTGTGGATCATTTCAACTTCTATTCACCTAAAGTTTCATATACTTAACCTTATGGGTATGTTTACACTTTTCTATGGGATTTGAAGATTCTTGAAATTCAACAAGGATGGGTGGTCCAAATCCTTTGGGATTTTATTTTTCATTACAATAGGATAGTTTTTTAGGTAATTATAACTTTAGAATTTATGATAATAAATTTTAGAGAATATTTGTTTGGAAATATTATTTTATGGATTCCAAGGGATATTACAAGAGATTGTCAAAGAGTTATATATCAATATGACTCCAAGAATGTGTCTGATATGATTTCACTCTTATCATATTTTATATACAATGGTTTTAAATCCAAATGTTTTTTTCGATTTGGATAGAAAATGATTTTATTATCATAATATTTTCCTTTGGAAATATAATTTCTATTCACCAAGATGCTTGAAAATATATTACAATAACACATCAACTACAAAAAATTTGAATAGGGTAAAATTAAAAAATAGCTACTCTTTATAATAAATATATAAACTATTTGATCAGTTAAAATGAGATATGAGGTTTGGAAATATCTATTGGTGATCAGGATATCACCAACATATGGTGAAAGAGGAATATATTCAAAATACCACATTGTAGAATATGAAAAGATGTTATGTCTAGTGATTTATATTAGGGATAACAACATTGTATATGTTTATTTTTCATTAATGAATAGTGTATTAAATAAATATATTAAGTCAATTTTCAATGTGTCTTCATACAACATTTTTATTCTATCGTGATTGGAGAAGGATAATATGACGTTTTTAATGATTTTTCTCACTATGTTTTTAGTTGGTAGGTTTTCAGTGAAGTAATCTAAAATTTTAATTGGGATATAGGATTTTATGTAATTAGGGGAACATAATAATAAATAGGGGTGTCTCAATGGACTCAGAGAAATTCTTGGTGGGGATTTTTTTGAAAACTTGATAGGAATTATTTTGAAATTTAGTAGTTTCCAAGAATAATAGGTCAACATTGATACCTAAATCAACACATTCAAATAATTGTGTCTTTAATGAAAGTGTACAATATTCAGTGAAGAATTTTTTATTAAATTGGAAGTTCCAATGAGATTTTTTGTATTTTAATGAGCGGATAACTATAAAATATTATGTTTCTCTTTAGGTATGAATCTTTTTTTCTGGTTAAACACTATCTTAAGTTTACTTTTTTCTTATATCCTGAGGCTATTCCCATGGGTTGGTTGGGTTGTTATTTGGAAGGAGGATGTCAGAGGGATGTAGTTTGGGTTCAAGAAAATTACACTATGTTTAATTGGATTACAAGGCATGTATCTAATACAAGATTTTTAATGACCAGGGAACGGAAACTCATGGTATGTGAAGGGTTTTTTTCTAGGGGAAGACCTCAAGATTTACTTGATGTGTAAAAACATTACACACCATGAAAAATACTAAGTTCAGTTTTTAAAATAAGTGGTTGGGGCCTCTATTTTTTGACATAGGATTACCCACCTCCCTTATCTAATTTAAGACCTTCCAAGGAAGTCTGGACCTAGGTTTTACAGTATCTCCCAGGTCTAAACATCATTTATTATATTTTCAGTCTCATTGGACTTGTACTAATATGATCTTCATTCAACTTTTGTCAGTATTAATTTGTCTTTGAATCCGTGGAGTTATTTTTGTGACAGCTAATATGCCCTATTCCTAGTATTTTCATTTATTATTCATATTTCTCTTGATCTCTACTAAATATGAGGGGATATTTAATGATTGTTCTACCATGTGTATATGATAGGTGGTATATAAATTTTATTTCATGTTTGTTGTTTGATATAAAAAGATTTCATTCTGCATCATTCCATACTTTCCGATAGTGACCCCTTAACAAATTAAATGATTGGATTACTTGTATTGGGAACTGATAGGGTTTCCCACTTGAACCTTTTATATTTTTGGAGGTCTTTCCCCAACCCATGGAACCAATGGGGTGTGCCTTTACATATATATTAATATATACCTCCCCTCTATGTGTTTTCTTTCCCACCTGGTTATAGGGAGTGGTTATAATTAATTAGAATTGATTTGTGATGTTAGAAGATAGTGGATACCCAATTTTCCTTGCTATAACATGATGTGTATTTTTTAAATTGTTTGAATGGAAATTTTTATTTGATTTAGTAGAAATCATGGAATTTAAATGATTGTGAAATGATGAATGAATGGGTTGATGTTTTTATTTTGGTTGTGGATGCCTTGGTTGGTATAGCTTGGATCCTGATTTCATAGGACATCATGGATATTTCTAATCTGTGGGTCTTGATTATGGTATTTGATTCCTTGGACTTGTTTCCTACTTGGGTCTTGATTCCAAAGGATGACATCAGCCTTTCTACCCCTTGGTAATAAATTTTTTGGGCTCACATTGTACATGGTCTATTGACATTCTCCTTTGACCCCACAAAAGTATTTACTGAGTTTCCATTGAGGTGATCTTGGAACTCAATGTAGATGCCTTTTTCTTCTATACCTTAGTTCCAGACCTTCTAGTCTGACAATTTTTTATTGTAGGGCATGGTTATTGTGGATGTGATATGCTTTTGATTATACATCTTGGTTTCAGTGAATGTTATATACTAGATTATACGGCATGGCCATGGTAAATGTTTTACAATTGTTTATATGGAATGATTGTGGTGAATATTTTGATATGATTATAGATAGCCCTAGTATTGGTATCATATCATTGTTGTTGGACCAAAAATTTTGTCTCATTTATTAATGCTTTATATTTTCCCTAGTTAAGGGTGCTTGAATATTTTTTGAAAGGGAAATTGTTTAGATGGACATTATCACATATGTTAGTGGAATTTATGTTCATTAATGTTATAACAATTGTATATATTCTACACTCTTTTAGATTATTATTCATGTAATAGACTTATTTTAGACACCATTGGTGGTGGCCTACTGATTTTTAACTCACACCCTGTTTAGGACACAATTTTTTACTCAGATATACTTCATGGATTTGGTTAGGGATAAAGGAAAGAACTCAGTGTATGATTCATAATGGTTAATTTCTTAAGATAAAGGGATCACATGACTGAGCATCGCTCATGATTTTACATGGAGATAGTTCATTTGGAATTTATAAGCATTTTTATTCATGTAATGTAAAAAATCATGTATACCTTTTTCCCTTTATTGTAGATACATGACATGACACATCATTTTTTATATGAGATTACATTTCACATTGTTTATTTATTCTTATCATTTATTTTTTTCTTATGTATGGTTGATTTACTGCTTCTACTATAGACTATTATTCTTAAAATCATTGTGTTACACTCTAAAATGAGATTATTGTCTTCCCATTGATACATCTTAGTCCATTTTTTCAATTCAATACCCTCTGGTGTTCGGGGAGGTGTGTTTGAGTCTATGGGACCCATCAGATTGGGGCACCATCTAGTTGCATATGGTTTAGGATGTTAAAAATTTGGATTAAATTATTTTTTTCTTTTCAATTCTATCTACTATTTATAGACAATAGACATGAGATTTTGATGGTATCAGAATTTGGTAATGAGATTTGTTTATGAGTAGCTAACCCATGTAAATGGAAAATTTAAATTTCTTGGAAAGAAACTTATTATTCTAGATTATTTTTATTAGAGATGATATTATTCCACCATTCGGTGATCCACATGTTGTTTGATGTTCCTTGTTACTATGGATTTTACTATTACCCATTGAGATGAGGGTATTCCATATCGTACATCTCTTTTGGAACATGTTAGAATCCACATACCATCCATTATACCATGCCATATAGGATGCACTATTTGATTGCAAGACATGTGTGCCTTCAGTGATACATATAGGGGTTGATAAAATATATTTGTATATATTTTTGAATCCATGTTAGTAATTAGAGTTCATATCGTAACGTAACTACTTTTGTCTCACTTAGGCCACAACTGACACTCTAAGAAGTTAACTATGTAACATTGAGTCATGATCCACTGGTCACATGGACTAGAACAGATTATGGTTTGAATTATGTGGATTTTTCACTTTGGTTCATGCAGTGTATGGTCCATTATGAATCAAAATTGGTGACCCAATGATTTCAACCATTTAAATGAAATTCTGATATAAATGTGAATTGAAATAGAAATGGTGGAAATAGATAACTTGGCATACACCCAGCTTCAGAGTGGGAAGTAAGATGTGTCTCTAGTGATGTTTTTAATTATGTCTTTTAACTAGTCCTATATTTTGGAGTATGAAGAAGAGTTGGATATATTAATAAGAAGGATTAAACCTATAATATTGTTTTATCAAGGTTCCAAAATTATCAACATTTTCTAAGGTGTGTGTTTGGAATTGTAGATAACTACATCCATGATGACTTCCAGTCGTATTCTAGGTGGGTAGTAATGATCATTCTCCAGATAAGGTGGGGATTAGGCTATTGGTGGATCATTATATAGTTCTATTTGAAACATCTATAGTTGTTACATATATATGTTTTTATTCACATTAATGTGAGAGTTTTATGCACTATATGTAGACCATTCAGGGAATCCAGTATCATGCCTCATCTATAGAGGAGATCATAAGGGTTGTCTAAAAACAGTATCCTCCCACATTTTTTAGGTGATGAAGGACTATAAGATGTTGATTTGTGGTTTGAAAATTCTTTTTTATCTTTATGAATCTGGAGACACATCTTGAGAGGAGAGTAATGATCATGAAATATATGCTTTGAGGAGCAACAAAGTGCTTGTGGGGTGTTTCGGCCCAGGAAGATGCATTACCAGATGTAGTTTGGAGGGATTTCCAATATGGGTTTTATGGATACTTTTTTCACAAGACATTACGTGTAGATTGACCCAACGATTTTATGCATATGGAGTAGGGTGTGATGATTATTATGATGTTTTTGGAATTCTTTATAGAGATTAAGAATTTTGTACTGATATACCTTACTAATGAGTTATTGAGGGTGATACACATCATGTAAGGTATCTGTCATGTCATTTGATTATTGGTTAACATGTTTAGGTTGAAGAATACTACAAAGATAGTGAATTGGGAACATATTACTATATAGATCCCAAGGGAAGCTGGGGTGTAGAGTAGGGTAGTTTAACCTCTAAAACCTACGGTTTGGATTTTATAGGATGGAATACCCATTTTGAGGATTCTCAAGAGGAGAGTAATAGCCAGGATATTTGTGTTGGTATTTCAATTTTTTGTCATCAGTGTGGAAGATGGCGGAATATGAGGAATCAGTATCATATAAACCCAGTCAAGTGTAGATCCTATGGAAGGATGGGCAACATAGAGCATTTATGTAGGATCTTCCCTCTATGAGTCAGTGGAATTTTTCCAAATATGACTCTAGGTTTAGGATCAAGTTTCAAATCTCCATGTGCAGCTTGCATCTAGAATCATACTAATCATTTAAGATGAGGTGGTGGTCATGGTAGAGGCATCCATGAACCATTTTCACCTAGAAAGTAGAGTGGGCCCGCTCTCTGTAGTGAGGTAGTTTCATAGGGCCACAGCTCAAGATAGATATATTTTATAAACCCAACCCAAAAAGATTAGAGATTCTGGCAGTCTATGGTTATAGGTATGATATTAGTATCTTTTATGCTGGTATTTACTCTTTTTGAAACATGTTCTTCTCATAACTTAATATTTATATCTTTTGGAGATACTTGGATCTTTTTTCGATTTTATGATGGTTTTATTACCTTCATCACATTGTTTGGGATTATCATAAAGGGTATACACCATTGTAGGGAGTGGACCCTTGAAATAGTTGTGTGTCACTTCGTATGGAATCTTTTTTCCCTCATGTTGATAGGGTTTGATTTCATACTTGGCATGGACTGCCTAGTTTCTTATCAGGCCAATGTTGACTGTTATCACTAGTGGGTGACCTTCGAATCTCTATATGGAGGAGTTTTTATTCAAAATGGTGAATGGTATTTTCAGGTGAGCTGAGTTGGAAAATAGAATTGTTGGATGGTATGGAAAACATGCTAGATTTCATGTTTATATCTAGATTATCATAGAATGCATCAAATGGACTATATTCTAGTGACTCATCATTTAATTGATGTTCTCCTTTATGAATTTTCTATTTTACCTCTTCATATAGAGGTTGAGTTCTCTATTGAGCTGGTTTCAGGAGCTACACTGGTATTTATTCTTATTTATATGATGAATACTATAGAGTTGTATGATTTCAAGAGGCTATTATATATCATAGAGGCAAAGAGTTTTATATAACCCAATACTTCTCTATGTGGTTCACGAGTCCTTTTTCAAAAAATGCTGATGGTACCCATTGGCTGTGTGTGGATTATCACAAATTTTACAAATTAATGGGTAGGAACCAGTATCACTTTCCATGGATAGATGATCTCTTCGACCAGCTCTGAGGATCTTGGGTGTTCTCAAAAATTGATTTGATATCAAAATATCATCAAGTGCATGTTTTATCTGCAGACATACCTCATACAACTTTTTATAGTAGGTATAATCTATATGAGTACTATGTGATTTCGTTCAGTCTCACAATGTCACAAGTGGTTTTTAGGGTTATGATGAATTAATTTTTCCATCCTTTTCTGGATTCATTTGTGATGATATTTTTGGATGATATCTCGGTGTATTCTCAAAATAGACATGACCATTTCAAAAATATTAAGGTCATTTTTGATATATTTAGAAAGAATAATTTATCTATTGAACTCTCAAATTTACACTTTAGGATGGATATGATTTACATCCTGAGTTATATTATCTTAGAGACAAGAGTATTATTTGATCTAGAGAAGGTGAAAGATGTAGTTTCCTATTATCATCCCAAGAATATCTATGGTATTTAATGTATTTTGTGGATAGATGGATATTATAGGAATTTTACAATGGACTTATCACACATAGAAACACCTCCTATGGTATTGACTAAGAGGGGAGAGATGTTTCTTATTGGGAGATACATGGGAGATAGTCCTTTAGGAGTTAAATGCGGAATGAATTCAGCACCAGTTCAGATTTTATCTGGGTTGGGAAGATGCTGCACTATGTATTGTGTTTATTTAGGTTTAAATCCAGAAGCATTTAAGATGAAGGAGGATAGAGTTTTGGAATACATGACTTGTTAGTTAAGGCAACATGAGAGGAATTACGTGATGCACAATCTCATGTTAGCTACATTTTTTCATTCTTTTCGTTGTTAGAGACATTATTTACTGGGAGACTATTTTGTGGTGTACAGGGACCACAAAATCCTCATGTATTTATTTATATGGAATTACCTAAATTTGAGGTAGTGAATATGGGTTGAGTACCTATAGTATTTTCACATTGATATTTCATATATTCTAGGAAAGGATAACGTTGTTTACAATTCACTATGTATGTGGACTCTTGTACTGGTAGTTCTAGAGGCCAGTAGTGAGTGTCACCTTATAGAATTGTTTTCAGAGATGTACTTGGAGGTGTAGGATAGTCATGGTCAGATTTGTTTTTCTTCTTTTGTTGTGACCACCACTCTTCTAGCTAGAGTAAGGATGAGGCAGTAATCTTATACTGATGGACATGTCCTATGGGAGAGTGTGGTAGGTGAAGATTGTCCTCTTGGTTGGACTATTGTAAAGGATGAAATATTTCATAATCATGGTCATGTTTGGGTCCCAACAAACATATGAAATGTGCTGATGCATAAATTTCATGCCTCATTGTGGGGAGTACATCCCAACATTACCAACATGTATTGTGATTTATGTCACCATTATTAGTGGTCTGGGATGAAATGTGTGGATTCTAGTATTTTTACATTGTGTTCCACTTATCAATAGGTGAATTCATAACATAAAAAAATTAAGGTCTTTATTGTAGTTACATAATCCCAAGTATAAATGTGATGATGTTGTGTTGGAATTGGTGACTAGGTTATTGATGTAACCATTAGGTATTGATGATGTTTGGGTCGTTATGGATAGGATCATGAAGGTTTCGCATTTCCTTCTTATTAGGGAGATATATTTAGTGCCTGATCTTGGGAGGATGTATATCTATGAGATAATATTAATTCATAGGGTTACTCAGACCATGGTATCAGATAAGGTTGTCTAGATTACATCTAGATTTTAGCAGAGTCAATAGAGGGTGTTGGGTACTCAGGAGCTTATGATCACAACATGCCAACTTGGTATTGATGTCCATTCAAATCACACAGTTCAAGTGCTTGGGTAAACACTGAAAACATGCTTCCTAGATTTTGCGAGCTCTTGGGAGATGCATCTACCCTTAGTTGAGTTATCATACAACAATAACTATCATGAGACTATAAAAATAGAACCTTATGAGTCTTTTTTATGGTAGGCCATTTTGATTTCCTATATTCTAGATAGAGGTAGGGTAGGTATCATTTATTAGATATCATATTATTTAGGATACTTTGGAGTAGGTTTAGTTGATTTGTAAAAAGGATTGTTATCACATAGTCGAGTCATAAATCTTACATCAATAATCATCAATGACCTGTAGAGATTGAGGTTAGGGATTGGATATTTTTTATGTATCTCACCGGGGTTAGGAAGTAGCCATATTTGGAGACATGTTAAGCTTTCAACCTGATATGTTGGGTCATTTTTTATTTTGGAGAGTGTCTAGACTACATCTTATTGGTTTTAGTTACCTCATTTGTATTAATCCATGAATGACATATTTTATGTATCTCAGGTGTGTCATTATCACTCAGACATAAATCATACTCTTGTGTTGGATGGGGTGGAGCTATAGGTTGGTGAATCCTTAAAGGATAATCCCACTAATATCAATGACATTAGTATGAATTTTCTTTAAGGATAGCTAATTAATCTATAATGGGTGTTATGGTAGGATGGCAATTTACCGGATGCGAATTAGGAGTAGAAGACTAATCTATGTGATCAATGATTGGAGCTATTCCCAAGTGATTATTGACCACCCATGAGAGGGATATCTGGGGATGAATTTTCTTAACGGGTAATGATTGTAAGATATCGAGTTTTTTCTTAAGGCATGGATCGATTATTTTTTAGTTAAACTCTTTTTTAATATCTCTTCTATATTCAAGCAAATGGTTGGGCTGATGGGATATTGAGGTTGCTTTTGGAACGGAAGAATCAGTAGGGTTTTAGGTTGGCCATAGGCTAATTACATGACATGTAATGTCCTAGGTATGGAAACTCACAATGTGTAAATGGGGTTTTCCTAGGGTAAATACCCTAATATTTAAATGACTTGTAATGAATTTACCCACTATGTAAAATCTTGAGTTCAATTTTTAAAATAGCAGAATAGGTCCCCTTTTTTTAAAAGAGGCTCACCCCCTCCCTTTTATCACATAGTATCTACCATGGAGGCCTAAACCTAGGCTTTATTATATCTCATAGTTACATACACTATTTCTTCCATCATTGGTCTCATTGGAATTATGTTAGTATTTTCTTCATTCCTCTTGTGTTGTTTTTCATTTGTATTCACATCAACAGATATTTTTTAGTGTAAGATAATAACCCCTATTTTCAGGGTTTTCATTCATTCTTCATTTTCTAGTTAATATATACTAAATCAAAGGTTGATATTGGAAGATTTTTCTACCACTTGTATATGGTAGGTGTTCTATAACATTTCCATAATGTTTTA
The DNA here is from genome assembly GCA_963277665.1 of Viscum album. NCBI lineage: Eukaryota > Viridiplantae > Streptophyta > Magnoliopsida > Santalales > Viscaceae > Viscum > Viscum album. The sequence goes on along the minus strand of OY728127.1, from coordinate 63,796,468 downwards.
GGTTTTATATAGCTTGTACTCATTTTCCATGAACCATACTTTCTATAGGTTCTCCTTTAATTTATTAAATGATTTTATTAAATTAATTGTTACATGTAAGGCATTTTCATAAGATCCTTTGATATTTTTGGAGGGTTTTTCCCAGCCTAGACCACCGATGGGGTGTGCCTTTATGTTGTTCATACTTTATACTGACCCACTGGGTGTGTGAGTGATCACCTTATTAAAGGGAGCCATTAAAATTAATAAGAATTGAATTTTGTTGTTATGAGAGAGTTGATGCCTCATTTTCCATGTAATTACTTGATGTGTATTGTTTTAATTTTTAAATAGAAATTTTTGTTTGAGTTGGATGATCTAGTGGAATATAATGACTGTGAAATGATGAACTAATGGATTCATGTTTTGATTGTGGTAGTGGATTCATTGGTTGGTGTACCTTGGTTCCTGAATCCCTTAGATTCTATGAACATTTATACTGTATGGGTCATCATTACGGTAGATGAAACCTTATACCTTTTTCCTCCTTGGGGATTGATTTCATAGGTTTAATTTGTCCTAGCTACACCTTGAATCTGGTTTGATTGGTCTCATAGTGGACTTGGTATGTTAAAATGCACCTTGGACCCCACCCAATTCTACCTAGTTTCCATCAATATTCTCCTAGGACTCAATGTGGATTATTTTGTCTTTTATACCTTAATCCAGCCTTTCGTGGCCTGATAATTTTTATTTCATGGAATGATAATTATTGATGTCCTACACTTTTGATTATATAACATAGTGGTGGTTGATTTTATATACTAGATTATATGGAATGGTTGTGTTAAATGTGATAAAAGTTTTTATAATGTTGGATATTTTTCTATGCTTTTAGATAGAGAGCGTATGGGTATCAGATTAAGGTTGTTAGACTAGATAGTGAGGCTTGTCTATTACTTCTCTATATCCTCCCTTGTTAGGGAAGCCTTACAATGGTGTGTAGGGAGCCATATTTGGGTGGAAAAAATCCCATATGCCTTTGTAAATTCCCTCTCATTACCTCTATAACTATTTTATACATTTCAAAACATTTTATCTTGTTATACACCAATTGTACATGTCATATACATTGTTGTTGGTGTCCTACTGGATGTTATCTCTCACCTGGTTTTGGCTATCATTGGGTACCAACATTAACATTATGGAAGCAGGTAGGGATCGAGGAAAGCGACATTTGTAAAATTCTTGAGTATTAATTTCTTAGGAGAAGAGGATAATAGGGTTTATCATCACTCGTGATGCTATTTGGATATATTTATCTTTAATTTTTTTATATCATGATTCATGTATTATACTATATTTTTTTATAGTTGTTTTCATTTTTTTGTAGAGACATGACCTGAATCATCATTTTTTATATGACATTAATTTTTTTAATTGTTTGTATATTATTATCTAGGATGCCTATCTTATGTATGTTTGATTTACTTATTTTGAAACTGATTGGTATGTTTACTATCATTATGATACATTATATCTAAAGGAATAGTATTCCCACAGACACACCCTAATCCGTTTCTTCTAGTCAGAATCCTAGGGAATTTGGGGAGGTGCACTTGACTCCATGTGACCCACCGGCTCATGGAACCTTTTAAAAGAAACATGGTCCGGACATTACACAATCTTATATACAAATTATGAACATGTATGAGTTTTATGGGTTATTTCCAAGTATTGTGATGTATCTGAAACTGAGACGAAATGTTTCATCATATAAATAGATAATGTGCTTAAAAAAGTTTCAATAAACTAATGTATACATTAATGTATTTATTGATGGAGTTATTCGATCAATCCATAAATATATATATATATATATATGTGATGTTTTTATGGAAAATTAGGGGGTTGAATATGGGTATGACAGTAGTTTTCATACAACAAATTAAAATTTAATAATGTACATCACAAGGGTATACTATTCGATAAGATATATGATGGAATATTATTAATTCCTTTATCATATCATGTCATAAGATATATAGATATCATAGTTTGATGATTATCAAAGGCAATAGATCCATAAACATTATCATTTGAATTATATTCCATGTAATATGATATATTTATTACTAAACATTTCAAAAAAATGAAACATTTATTGAATGAGATGGATAAACAGTTTCTTACAACCTAATTTGATAAAGACCCACACATTAAATTAAATTCATGTAAATTTCATACAAGGAGGGATGTAAAATATTTTCAGTAGGGAGTGAGATGTGTGTTTGAATTTTTTTTCAAACATCCTAATAAATATTCATAATGATGTCTTCTTCCTCCTGTGGTAGAATCCATGAAGATTCCACTAATGCAATGGGTGATTCTATAAATCCATTTATACACCATAGGGGGAAGATTCATTTTGTGTGTTCTTTAGTGATCTTCATATAACGACTGTGATAAATACATTAGAAAATTATAATCATTTCAAGGTATGTGTTTTTCAATTATTTAATCTTGGTTTTTATTTATGTTAAAGTTTTATCATGGGAATTAAGATTCATATTACATCCACTATATTTAAAATGTGTTATTCGATCCAGAGAAACCCAATAATTATCACATCAGTGATCTTGTGTCTAAGGACTATTTTCATTCCCTATGGAATTGGATATATTACATGATATTTTAAATGACTAATAATGTATTTAGAATGTAGAAATCTATGTTATATCTTACATGAATGGGAATTCAATTTTTATGAACATTGATTTGTAGAGTTCCTTTAGAATATTAATTTTGAGTTATCCTATAGTTCATATATAGTCTATGTAATAGTTAATTTGTCGAGTTAAAAATCATAATCAAAAAATGAATCAAAAGAGTACATGAAGTTGATTATATTTGTGGAATGATTCTAACATTAATCTTATAAAGAGTGAAATAGTATTGAATTATATGAGCTCAATATAATTTCTATACTTTTAGACTATTTAAAGAAAATAAAAAATGATAAGAAATAAAAGAGGATTAGTGATTCTTTACATGGTAGAGATACATTAGAGTGTGGTCTCCTGGAATGGAATTAAAACATTATTTTCATGATTGTGTGGTGGTTCCATTGAGTATTGGGATGACTATATAGTTGTTTTTACAAATCTAGTAAAGTAGTTCATTATGGGGGGGGGTAATGATATTTTTTTGGTATTATATTGTGGTTATGATGAACAAGAAAGAAGAGGGACATTAATGATTATGTATCTCAATGTTGGTCTTGTTTGAATGTAAACAGTGGTCATCAGTGACTATTGAGTCATTTCTATCACTTTACTATTTTGATACAAAAGATCTAAGGAATCATGATATACTTTGTGATTGTATTCCCTAGATCATCATTTAATCATGAAGGTATGTTGATGATTTTGGATAAATAAAAAAAGTGTAATTAGTTATTTATAAATAAAGAAACATTTTTTAGAAGTATTAGGAAATATATAAGAGGATGGAATGGTTCACATATATATATATATTATTCCTCTTTCATGTTACATAGATTTCTCTGATTTACATTGAAATTTTTGAGAGGGTTGTATGACCCAATGGGTAGTCATATAAAGATGCTAACATCATATGACCCTCAAATAGTTGGCGAAATATAATAATCCATACATACCATATAATACATACTTAAAGATTATGTAATGATTCTTTAGATATCATGGGGGTCATGTCTTCTTGATGAGATCTTTCTATAGTTATAATTACAATGCATCAGTTAAGGAAGCTCCATTACAGGATATTTATGGATGACCAAGTTCATCATCAATTTATTGGAAGGATTTAGCTGGGACATCTCAATTTTTACCAAACTTTTTATAAGAAATAATATAATAGGATCACCTAAAATAGATGATATTAGAGATAGTTTAGGCTCATCATAAGTATTATATAGTTCTTCATTGATAACCCCATGAGTTTTAAATTAAGGATTAAGTCTTGTTGAGAGTTCATCTAATGTTAGGAAATAGAAAAAATGGGAAGAAAGTAATGTTGTAACCCTAAAATGTGGTTTTGTTCAATATTATTTTTTTGAGTATGAGTCATGAAATATCAAATTGAGTTCATTCTAATCTATGTTATTTGGAAGAACATATACTAATTTTCCCAACTGGGAAGTAAAAATATGACTGATCTTTTTTTCCCTCATATGATTTTTTATATTCACATCATGATATGGACTATATTAAAGTTTTCTGGGAAATTTAGATAGGTATGTGTATATCCTATGAGGGTCTAGTATTCGGTTAAAGTGTACATTATGGAACTAGGGTTCAATTAAAGTTTAATCACATGAATGATAAGAATAGATATTGATAAAGTTATTGATGTTTTTTATGGTAATAGAAGCCAATCGAATTTTCCATAACAAAAAAATCCAATATTGGGAGGTGTAGATACCAAATTAATTTTGAAAATTTATTTTACTTTTGTTAATAAACATTATTAAAGTGGCCACATGGTTGGTACATTTTATTAAGTGTCATATTCCCAGAAAATTACATTAAATATATTATATATTATGGTTTATTGAGTTCAAAAATGAGCTAAATAATTAATAAATCATAAATAGGGATATATATTTTAAATTTTCTACTTCATTTTCACTCTATAAGGAGGGTTATAATCTAAGAGAGGTGTAATTTTCTGTTTGTGTTTTAGTCCCAAGATAAATCAATGTCTGTTTTTAAAAAATTTACCTAGATTTTATTTCTTAACATTATTAATATTTTATCTAATCTTCTAAGTAGAGTGTTATATATAAATAACATAATAAAATATTAGGACACAAGGTTTGTATAAATCATTAATGAGGGTCAATAAAATATTATAAGGAAAATTATTATTTGATATTGAGTATCAAAGTGTTGGAAATCCACCATCATGGTATGTGTCAGAACCCGACCCAGTGGCACTTGTTCTGTGGCTACCCCAAGCACGTATCCAATAGTCCAGGGGATGGAATCTAGTTCCAAATAGGCAAATCACACAAATCAGAGTTGTTGGCCTATGATACATATATTCATGAACCCACAAACATGCCCATTAAATTGTAAATAGATAATATAAATAGAAATGAAAATAATTAATACATATATCCCATAATCATAGTACAATATAATTACTTGATGAACAAAAAAGAAAAATAAAAGCACACAAAAAACTATAAAAGTGTCCAACCTACTCATAGGTAGGTGATAACTGTAAATTGAATCTTTTGAAAATCTCATCATCCAATCTATAGTAAACACCTCGGTCAGTCAAGCTTACTAAGCTTTACCTACCTCGGGCTCTCCTGGGACTCTATCGAATGTCTAGCGATCTTTATGAGACACGACATGTTTGAGAAAATACCTGGAAATTGGTGAGTATAACAATATTAAATAGGCACCCCCAAACTCAAATTAAAAGGGAGTAAATAAAAGGAAGTATTTTTCTTGCCCCAACCATAGGTAATACAATGGGAGATAAACTATATCTCATCCATCATTAGTAATAAATTAGTAGAAAACCTAGTAAACATTGGGTGTCAACCAATAAAAGTAAAAACACCACTAGGAATCCAAAAATCACTCAGATATACTCTTACCTGACTCTAAGTCTCACGAGGTTCTGATCTCATAGCTAGCTATAGGATTCTACATGATTATTGATGGCAACTCACACTCAGGAGAGCACAATTCAAAAGCTCATCCATCCAGATGGATCCCTTCCAGGAGTTTCACTTCATTGGGGAAAACTAAACCATGCCTAATGATACATCCAATGGAAATCAATCTATCAGAAATAGTTCACTATTTTAAACTCTAGAACCTAGAACCAGAGGTCAATTCACTACTATCTTTCACCCTACACAAGGTCATAAAAACCAAAGATTAGAGGCCCTATGATCAGCACATAAATTTTTTTATGGATCACTGATCTAGACCATGTGTCAAATTCATCCGCTCTAAATAGAGAAAGAGATAAGGGACATGTACCTCACTACTACCCCACAACCGAGGGAGTATTATATTCTAACATGCCCTCAAAACCACTGAAGTCATAGTAAGTTGAGTCTCTCACCTTACTTCATTGAGGGAGTACAATCTCATAACTCGGTAGAATTAATAACAAGTGTAGGGTCCTTCTCCTTGAAATAATGATCCTAATTCACTGGAACTCCTACTGGAGAGGAGGAACTTCACACCGACACAACATGGGAGTAAAACGTTGTTAATAGAGGACCTCACCATTGTACAATATGGGAGTACCACACTATGGCTATAGAACCCTCACCCTGGTAGATGGGGGAGTACCACTATGTGGCTAGAGGACTCACACCATGGTATGATAGAGGATTATAAATCTATAAGTAAGATCACTATGGGGTCCTGAAACCTGGCTTGATAGGGGAGTACCAGCCCCAAGATATATTACCGGCACCAATGTACAACATGGGAGTACCAACTGTGCTGGAACATTGTGTATGAAGTCCCCAAACCATGAGAAGATCATATAGTCCCAACTCTGAGGATATAAGAGCCACATGGTCGTACAAAAGGGGATTACCCACTCAATAAATAAATCTCATATAGAGGACTTGCATCTAAGAGTGGTAGGGCAATACCGAATCCGTGGATAGAGGACCCACACCCTAGGAAAAGGGTAGTTATGTCTCCACCAATCTAAAAGGTAAGGTAACCCCACACCCCGATATGATAGTGGAGTATTAATACCAGATTCTATCTTGTAAACCCAACTGATCTCCCATATTGATCAATCACTGAATAAAAGAGCATCACACTCATCCTGTCTCTGATCACAACAAATCTATAAGTTGGGTACCTTCACCCAATTTTGACTGGGGTGAATCTCTCTACTTCCCTAAAGAGTATAGGGGAGCCACATCATTATATGATCAATAAGGTTACCAACTCTTACATCACCCAAATGGTCACCAAAATCACTACCCAATGTCTAGCACTGATACCTAATATTCATGATATAAGTATGCCACATCAATCATCATAGGTCACTATAGAGGCCACCAAAACAGTCTATGAATTTTTTTTTGGATAGGCTACTCAGAAGACTGAATCTGATCCCCGAAAAAAGAGATAAAATAGGCTCAATATACTTTAAAAAGAATACATGTCATGTTTGGGGGTCCTCATGGTGTGTGAAACTACCAAAACACCTAATCATGTCTTTTTTTAATGTCTTGGATGTCCATGTTGGTGCGAATGGTGTTTATAGGCTGTACATAGCATGTCTTTCCTCAATGAAACCCTGAACATTTCTTTCCTCACATGACTCAGACAGTCATGCCTCACAAAATGTGTGCACCCTGGGTAAATGGCATGTTCTAGCTAAAAGTCCCCTTAGACATGCCCCTTGCATGTTCCCATGTCTAACACCCCATTCTATGCACTCTTTCCATGTACAGTCCCATATTCATGTCCCTTAACACAGGTACTTGGCCATGTCACATGGTCATGCATCCTAGGGTCACTACATGGATTTTAACCCCATTACATGGAATTGAGTCACAAAAATTCATCTTCTCCTGATATTAAGGACATAAGGTGTGTCACCCCACACAACATGTGGTGTGATTGGAAAATTTGATGTTTATTTCCCTACGAGCCACTGGAATCAACCTAGTTTCCCTTGAAACCTACAGATCTACCCTCAATGGATATATAGCTGTTATAATAGAAAAAACATAAAAATGGGATCATGAAATAAAATTTAAATTTTCCTACCTCAAAGAGAAACTATAAAGCTTTGGTGTAATATCAACAATATTATGCCACCGACCCATGATCTAGGAGTCATTTCCATCACGATCAAAGATCAACGACACCTCCTCTCCACTATGATTTCCTCTGTTTGTCCATCAGTCCAAATGGGAATGGGGAGATGGTGTCTCCACTCTTCAATCACAAGTTCACTAAATAGGGTGGTATATTTGTTTTAATTTTTATTAAAACAATATCCTCTATTTAACACCCCACTAACTCTCCCTTGACTAAACACCTAAAGTTAACAAATATTATACCCCGTATAGGGAAACACCACGTTCGAAACTCCATCGCAGTGAAAAATTTTCAATTGGAGACACCAAATGGGAGTTATTCTATTCTTATAAAGAAACAACGCACATGTGATATGAAATATTTTAATATTTTTAATATCATCATATTGTGGCCTTTTGGGACCTGAGGTCCCATACTAACTCCGTTCTTGGATTTAGAAATATTATAAGAAATATTTCAAATACCTATAGGTTAAAAACCAAGTCACTTAATCCTCCCCACCATTACTATATTCACCATTTAAAATCCAAATCCTATGTATAAGGAAAAAAACTAAGCTATCAACTATAACTCCCATGCCATTGATCTCAGCATGGGGTTCTGATTCTACTTACAAGCACGCACCTAGGGGGACTATAAAGGACACCCCACACCAACATACATCTAGATACAGATTGGAAATGTGAAACTAGAGGGAACATGTATCCTGACCTGTAAAAGGTGGAAAAGATCACACACCATGATCCATCTATAGTCATAGGGTCTTGGCGTACACCACCTCACGAACCTGACACAGATACTAACGTAACCCAATTATTATCATTCTTCCCTAGATGAACTGAACCATTTACAACTCAAGAAACATTCTTAAAAATATAACGTCATGCATGCAAGGGTACAAATGAACAAAATGGGGTGGCTTAAGTGTACACACTAGGTCTTACCAATCCCTTCATCTCTAAACCCCCAACTATCTCACCCACTATTGGTGAATCAATTGAGCATGTAAGGTAAGAAACCAATCCACACTATGGAAAATCATAGGGTCTGAAACTATGACTATAGAATGGCTCTAAGAGAGGAACTCCCTCCACCGAGACCACTACAAATACGGGTTGATGAAGAGGGTTACACTAGTAATAACAAGGCCTATTACAACACTTATTACACAACCCTACCTCGAACACACAAGTCCAAGGAACTCATCCATCACTCCTCAACTCTCTCTTCTTTGGGTTTCACTGACTCACCCACACAGTTTTTATCATTTCATGGGAATGGTTCTCAGTGGGTAAAGTGTCCCTTATACTCATGAGCCCAAAGATATAGAAAACAAATACCCACACAAGGTTCTATCAATGACCTGCATCACCCTAGTTAAACCTCTAGAATGAATTGGAAAAAATGAGTACCTCCCAAAACTGTAAAACTGTAATACTACAAACAGCAAAAACGATCACATGAAACACCTCTATTCATTATTCTAGCCTCTAGGTCAAATTAATATATGGCCTTCAGTTGACTTTTCCCCCATCCTCCTACTCCCCAAGCCTGGTGTGGACCACCTTGGAATGATGGTAGAAACATCTTGAACCGCCTCCCATATCTTGCTTCTCTTTGTAATCCTCTACCACATCCTCCATCAAATAGAACTCCCTACCCCAAATGTTGCATATGCCAGGGAAGTCTATAAACCAAATTCCACTCAGTAGCACAATCGGTCAAACATCCTCTAACGAGATGTCCCCAACTACAGTAGGAAAAAAAGAGCCTATCCTATTGATGAGAAGGTCCCCAGAGTGTCTCCATCACTATGAATGAGACCACGTGTATGGGTTAGGGAATGGTTGCACCTTCTATTCCACGATCCTATCAACTTCCATATTCTATCTATTGCCGATTTCATAGCCTCATGACCACCATTTTCATCCAAATCTTCTCCCCCCCACTAGGAATCTCTCTACCACTAGAGCTCACTCTAGTGTCCCCACATAAGAGGGATGAAATAAGGATACCACACCTACTCTGAAAACTCTATGGAGGCCCTAATCATTGGTATTTTCTTAAAAAACATATCTCCAGCCATATATAGGTAGTATCATGATAGTTCTATAAACCCTGTTGAGTACCTTTCTATGAACATGCTACCCTGTTGAAGCTGCAGAATTTTCTGAATATGAACCTATATCAAATTGGTTCAGTAGAACTCTTACCTAATGATCCACACAAACTCTAACTAATGGAGAGTCACCTCATCATGTGTTTGTGTCCCCAGACTCCACCATAGTCTGACCAAACCCTACAGAAGGCTTTCTACTTTCACCACCTTCTGATTGGGCGGTATCTTCACAATGTGGAAAACATGCGTGACTACCTCAAGCTAGTCATCTTATACATTGGGGGTTTAGATCACCCTAATACCTCAGAGTTAAATTCCTCTGAATTTGGTCCAATTCACTTATCTATCACACATCTTAAGCATACACTGTGGTTACAAACTATTGCATGATGGGTGGTGGATTAACTAGAGGACCACCCATAAGTATAGCCTCAAAAAATAGTTCCCTATATAGAAGACTCATATTTTGGAGGATCATCTTCACTTTATCATCGTAGAACCATATCTAGCTTTCATCATGGTGGAATCCTAAAGAAATCATGAAGTTCCAAGGTAAAAGAGAATATCTAGAGAGATGGATTAAGAAGGATAGAAACAACCACAACCCAGTCCTATATGATACATATAGAAAAATTTTCCTAGATTAAATATCATAATGTACCAAGTTGAAAAGTAGGTTATCAGAGTCCTTTTGAATGGATATATCAACCACCAAAATAAACAATAGAGTCCTTGAACTAAAGTATATACTAGAAAAACGTTAAAACTATAGAAATAAAACCCAAACCAAGATCACAAAACTACAGTTGCAATGTGGAAGCTCGTATAATACAAATTTTCCATGAACTAAACTAGTGATGGTCGACCCTTGACCACCCCAAGACCACCTCTAATAGTCCAGGGGTTGGCCTCTACCATTGAGTATGCATATCCAAAAATGGGAGGCCTTAATATATGGTACCTGTAAGAACATACCCACAAATATCTCCATGAAATTGTGTATAGATAATATAAATTTAAAAGAAATGAATTTATACATCTATCCCACAACAACAGTACTACAGAAGTAATGGTAGAGAAAAATGGAAAAATTCAATCCCACAAAAAACTGTAGAAGAATCCATCTTCCTCAGAAGGATGAAATCACTTTCAAATGAAACTATCGAAAATATCCTAGGACAAGCTCTAATAAACACCTCAATCATTATTTCTCAATAAGCTCCAACTACAATAGGTCCTCCTAGGTCTTTGTTGAAGGAGATTTGGTATGTAAAAGGAACCACATCCGTAGAAAAAGACTATGTTTGGGTGAATATTGAAATACTCTATAGGATCCCCAAAAACCAAAATAAAAGAGTGAAACTGGTAGGAAATATTATGCATGAACCATCGAGAGTAAACTTAATGAGAGAAAAAAATACATTTCATCTATCCTCTATTATACATGACAAGTATGTTCAATCCACATGTGATATCAACCTAGTAAAATAAAAACACTAATAGGTCTCCTAGAATCAACAAGATATACTCATGCCAGACACTATGTCTCATGAGGATCCAACCTAATTGCCAGCTATAGGGTTATACTCAAGGATCAATGGTAACTCACACCTAGGAGAACACACTCCACAAGATCATCCATCCCAGATGAAACCCATCCAAGAGATGCACTCCATCAAGAAAAACTCTACCATCCCTTATGAGACATCTGAGAGAATGTGCTCCCTTGGGAACATCTCACTAGGTCCAGCTCCAATTTCTATATCCCTAGGTCCAATCAATGTGGTCTTTCACCCTGTCTATGATCATAGAAACTCAATTGGAGATGCATGACCCTCTCTAATGAATAAAATTGAGGAAGAATTGCTCTTAACCATGTATAACATGCATCCTCTATAAAGAGATAGAGAGAGAAGGGACCCACACCTCAATACTTCCATGTAGCTGAGGGAGTGTTAGATCCTAAACAACCCATGAAACCACTGTAGTACACATATGAGGATTCTTGAACATTGCTACATCAAGGGAGAACTGACACTTAACTTGGTTTCACTCATAATAAGTGGAGTGTCCTGCTACTCATAAATATGATCCTCATTCAAGGGAGATCCTACTCCCGTGGAGGACCTACACCCTGAAAAGACTAGGGAGAATAACTCCAATGATAGAGTACCTTCACCCCTATATAATAGGGGAGTACCACTCTCAAGATAGATGACACACACCCTGGTACGATAGGGTAGAAACACTCTACCAGTATAATCACGATGGGGGTCCCACACCATAAAACAAATGGGGACTACATACCCTAGGCTAGAGGACCCACATAGTGGTACAATAGGGGGAGTACCAACTCTATTGAAACATTATGTATGGAGGACCTATTCCCTAGAATTACAGGGGAGTTCTGCATCTGAGGATAGAGGACCCACACCCTGGCATGACATGAAAGTACCCACTCTATCCATACATCTCATATAGACGACTCGTGACCTAGTGTGTTAAGGGAGTATCAACTCCACTGATATATGTTCCACACCTTGTGAAAATGGGAGTTCTGTCTCTACCAATCCAAGAGTTAAGGTAATCATACACTGTGATATAAGAGGGGAGTACCAGTCTCTACATCTCTCTAGTAAATCCAATCAATATCCTGTATCAGCCAAACATCACTCAAGGGAGCATCAAACTCATCATGTATCACGTTGAAAAGTAGTCATAATAATGGGAAACCCCCCTGTTTTGATAGGGGATCACTTTTATACTGGCTTAAATATTCTAGGTGACCCACATCCTAAGATAACAAGAAAGGGTGCCAACCATGACATCATCCCCATGATCACCCTAATCAGTACATGTGGTCTATAAACACTACTTTAGTTTTCTTATAAAATCATTCCAAATAATATATCATAGTACACTATGTATTCCACCATCACATTCTACATTGAAAACTTTGTAGGATAGGCTACTCATAGGTCAGAATCTTATCCTTGAAGAAGGAGATATTCTAGGTAGAATATCTTAAAAAATAATAAACAATGTGTATAGGGTTCCACACGGTGTGTGACCCCACCTAAATAACCATTTTTACTCTCCACTGAACATCTCGTCTATCCATGTGGATGTAAATAACATGTATATGTTTTACACTATGTTTCATTCCTCACCCAGGCCCATAGACATGTCTTTCCTCACACAGCTCATCCAATTGTGTCTCATACACGACATGTACCATAGGTACATGGTGTGTCCTGGCTAAATGGCCCCTTTTTCATTCCACTTTTCGATGCCCATGTCTATCACCCCATGTTCATATACTCAAGTCATGTACATTCACACAACCATGTCTCTTGACACTACTACTTGACCATGTCCCCTGGCCAAATGAAATGGGGTTACTACATAGTGTGTAACCTCAATACATGATGTATATTACCCAAAAGTAATCTCCCCCAAATGGGAATAAAACAAACCATGTGAAACTACACTACACATCATTTGATCACACATTTTGATGGAAATTTCCCTATGAACCACCAAAATTAGCCCAATTTCCCCCAAAACCAAAATATTGACACTCATGGGATATCTGGTAGCCCTAATATCACTCTTCTACCTTAAAAAAATGCATAAAAAAGGGTATCATGACATAAAACTAAAATTCACATACCTTTTGAAGGAATACCATAAAATATTTTGGGTTAGATAAATGCTCTGAAGCCGCTACACCACAATTTGGTCAAAATCACAGTCAAGACAAGAGATTGGCGGAACCTCCTCTCCTCATAGTTTACCTCAGTTCATCCATCACTCTGAAGGGGAATGGGAATATAAATTATCCTCACATATACCATGAATAAAAAACATGGGTAGTGATGGATATTTGTTTTAATTTTTATTAAAACAATATCCTTAATTTATCTCCCCGCCTACTAACCCTCAATTGAACTTCCGATACTGACAAATTTTATGTTGCACCTAAGGAAAATGACACATTCAGAACTCAACTACAACCTCAAATTTCTGATCAATGAATCTTCATGATATTTATTCTATATTTATAAATAAACTACATATTCATGATATAATATAATTTAATATTTTTAATATCATTGCATCAAGGCTCTCTGAGCCCCAAGATCTCGTGACGAATCAACGCCTGGATTTGGATATTTTCATATAAATATCCAAAAGTTATACAAGTCAAACCCGAAGTGACTAAATTATGTATTTTTACATCTCTTTTAACATATTTATTTATAAAAATTTATTTAGAAATTTATTTTTTTAATATCATTAGAAATTTTCACATTCCCAGGTTCAATGAATATTATAATTATATTTTCTTAAAAGTTTTTCTGTGATGATAATAAGAATAAAAAAATAGTTGAGGATGAAAAAATGTGTCTTGAGGTTCCGATTCTACCACACCTCTATTTTATACACTCTGTATGTAATAAAATGAGGATCGTTTGACAATTGTGCGACTAAAAATTCACAAGTGTTTTCCCTCTCACTAATATCCATATTTATTACCCATTTTATTGATTTTTAACCCCAATTTCATTATAAATATCTAGAGGTTAGATGTAGGTGTCCTTGATTTGTGGAATGGTATGTGTCATATTAAGGGTGGACATGGATAAAGTGTGACATTGGTTAACGGTCTTTGTCGAAGAACAGATAAATTGATCAAGAATTTAACATAATTGTGTAGATGAAAAATTCTGACAAGGGGTTATGAGATTGTGGTTGGTGTGTACGGTGCTGTGATTTTTGACAGAAAAGGAAAATTTGTCATACTGTGTTTCTAGGTTTAACACATAGTGTTTTTAAAATAATACTATTGTCAATATCTTGTATAACACAAAACACCAAGAATTAAATGAATTGGGATATACTATAATTATATTATTATTTAAATGTGACTGTAATAACATAGCCCTTAAATTAGAGTGTATGAATAGGATTAACTACATTATAATATAGATATATATATATATATATATATTTGTGTGTGTGTAATGTTTATAATGGATACAAATATACCTATCAATTCGTAGGAAATAAGAACTCAATATTTAGTAAAGTAATTTTATTTTTCAAAAATTTGTTTTCATCAAAAATGATTTTTGTTGCTTTTTTGAGAGAATAATATAATTTATTTTTGGAACATTCAAATAATTTATTTAATAAAGTGAACATAATTTTTGATATTATCATATCAATTTTAACTTAGGGAGAAATTGTTCTTTTTCTTAAGTATAATAATTTTCCATTGAATATAAATTAAAATGATTTTTATTGAAAAAAATATTTTCATATAAATTATTTACAAAATTAAATTATATTTAAATTTGTTTTAAAATTCAATTAGTTAATTTATATTAAACATAGTCTAATGATAGGTTTTTGGATTAATTTTATACTTGAATTTGTAAAGGAACATTTTTATACATAAAGATGAATTTTTTTGAGGAACTACTTTTCAATGTATTGTAGAGATTTTATTTTAAATTAAATTATAAAAAATAAGAATTGAATATTAAAAAATTAATTACATATTTTTAATTATAATTTTACAATTTGGTAAGTAGGGACCTTTTATATTTTATTATTTTTAATAGTAGCATTAGAAAATTTTTCTCACCACGGTAAGGGTGAATCAAGTAATTATTTCTAAATAATATGATAAGGAAAAATAATAACCTTAACACTTTATTTTATTTCTTTTAATGGGTTTATTTCATACATCAGAATCGAGGACTTGAAAATATTCCCTTTGGTTTTTGTATAGCCTTGATTTTGATATATAAAATATTTAAGTAATGGATAATGTAAAAAGCGTATCTCCCTTATTTTTAATAACTATAATATTTTTCGACAAGTAGAAAAACAACATATGATTTGTTATAAATGGTTCTTTGAGAAATTTTAAATTTTTTATCAATTAAATTTATTTCCAATTTTTAGTAATGATATAATTAACCAAAATGGTAACAAGCTCTCAAATGGTAATTATTAAATTTTATGATAAAGAAAATGAATGTCTTTAAAAATGTTAAAAATCATAAAATTTAATGAATTATTCTTTCAAAAATATATTGAAGATAAATATACCATTATAGGGATTATTAAAAGGTATATATTCAATTTAAATTCTATTATTTTGTTTTGAAATTCAAATTATGTGAATAGTTCTTAAAATTTCATTAACTCTATTTTATGTTAAATAAATGTTATTAAATTTTTTAAAATTAAAAAAATATATTTAGTGCTAAAAATTAGGAATATAATTTTTTTAAAATGACATTATATGTACATTTGTAAGGGAATTGTCACTTTATAACTAATATTACTACCCTATAATATTAAAAATCCATTACTATGGTTAATGATAAAATTGGTTAACCAACTGGTGTAACAAAACGATAAGGATTAAAATATTATCTAAAACAATATAAAATTTATTTTGAGGTTAAATTAAGAAAATTCTCTCCGTATATTCAAATCTATTAAATTTTGGAAACATTTTATGTGTATTATACAATTATTAAGTTAAGATATTTGATGTACTTCCATATGTGATTTTAATGATATTTATTTCAAATAATTTTTTATTAAATGATTTAATCAACCAAAAAATATTATATTTAGCCATGTTAATGGTAAATGGTTTATTATATAAAATAGATTCCATTTATGGGAAACGTTTCAAATTATCTTATGTTTCTTGACTCCTTTATTGTCAAAAATCGTGATTCTTAGGTAAGTGTTAGAAGGGATGACATGGGTAAAATCAAATATATATTGTTGAAAACAACACCTAGAAATGTACATATATTATTGGATGTGGTTATTTAGAACCATTTACATATTATCTTATAATTATATCAATTTGGATCCATTTCAAGGTGAAAATTAATTTTCAATAATTTAATAATTTAAGAAATTCCATGAATTCTCCTCCCTTCACTTATAAAAGGGAACATCCTGTCCCCTTTTATTTAAAATTCAAGAATCATTTATATCAACCATAAAATAATAAAATTTCTTCCTAAAATCCCCCACCCCCACCAATACCATGTTATTGTTTCATTTTTTTTGATGAATACCAACCTTAAAGGGCTTAAACTGCTACGAAATGGAGGTTGTTCAAAAATGTGGTATAGATTTTAACAGAATGTTTTAGTTTTATTTATTATTATACCTCATTAAAATCATATTAAGTAATTATGAAATAATAACACCAGTATCTTCCATATATTTAAATTTTTTATGTTAATTTAATATCCTATTTCCATCTACTTGTTCTATTATATGGGAAACGAAACTATCTTCTATGTGTTTGGTGAACTACTGCCTTGTGAACCTATGTAATTCTTTTGTCATCACGGCCTACTATGGATGGTTATAATTATGTATTTAATGTATATATTTGATAAAAATTACATATTAATCATTCTTAAATTGAACTATTTCATATATTTTCTTATCTTTCCATCCCTAAAAATGATTATGTTGTCTGTGCGTATGTCGGGACTTGCACCAACATAAAGTGATGTGATTCATTTTCCATCAAAAAAAAACATGGATGATATATATATATATATATAATTAAAAAAATTTAAGATGTGATATTATAAAAAATTTACAAGGAAAAATGATACTTACCTTTTCTCCATAATCATCATTGAAAAATGGAAACATTATTCATATGTATTCATGACCTACCATCTCCATGATTTTATAATTCATTTCTCATAACCTTAATTCATGGTTTGTTTTAAATTTATAATTAATGTATAAATTTTTTAATTATTTCAAGGTTTTTATCCTATATATTGTGGAATAATTACCTCTTTTTCGATATTCAACCTACCAAATTCATTTTTGATATATGAGACCAATATAGTCAAAACATCTGACGTGAAATTTATTGATTATGAAATGTATTATAAATTAATAAATAAAATAATAAACATGAAAATATTATTGATACTTTAAATAATTAAAATAAATTTATTATTCCTAATGATAATGGGCATATGTGATGATTCAAACTCAAAGTATGGGACACATTATTTTAAAAACCATGTTCTATATGTTTTAAAGATTTATTTTATAAATATTTTTAATTTGTGGACATATTATTGAAATTATTTTATGAATAAATTTATTATGAAATAATATAATTAAAAAGATTTTTTTCTCATTTTAATTTCTTTTATTTTTTTAAAATGAATCACTTCACATGGTTTATATGCAATGTTTTGACAAAAAGTCTAAATGAATGTTATATTATGACATATACGGTGTCAATGAATTTTTCCACCACCATAACCATTTTTTAATTATTGGATTATTTCTAAGGAATCCACTTATTCTTAAAATAATAACCATCCATACCTTTACTCATAGAATTCTATTTTTGAATGTTTTTTTAATGGAAATTTATATATCAATATCAGAATGTTCTTTCATATTGTTGAAAAGAATGTTTTTATGATACAAAAATTATTGTATTATGAGAATGTTAGGTATCTTGGGAATTATTTGTAATGGGTAGGGGTTATATTATATATCTAGTATTGGTGATCCCATTATATATATCCAATTAATTGGGTAAATAGAACAAGATAACATATTAGGTTTCTATAAGGAGTTCATTTGAATTTACAAAGTGGATTATTCTTTTTGTAACCATGAGTATTATTACATTTTCATCAATTATGTTTATTTCATTTATTTCAATTAAGGTTATTCCATTTCTAAGTTTGATTGCAATAATTATACGGAAATTATTCCCCATATTACCTACATGATTTATATATTCTTGATATGGATTTTTAATAAAATATTAGGATTTGACATGGTCAGTTAATGAGAACATGTTTAAAGGATTCTATATGCTACCTATTAATGGAGGAAATTATAAATTTTGAAAAAAAAACTTATTTAATGATGATATAAAATAAAAAATTATTATTTTTTCGTTATAATGTTTCAAATGAAATGTTTTATGAAAATATTTTGGCAGATAGATTGATTTTATGACTAAGAAAATGTTTTCTTAGACAAAAAATTATTTTAAAAAATAATCTTTTTTAATATGTATTGGAGGACTAATAGGTTTATATTATTATTTTTATGTCCCTTGTTGATATTTTTCTACTCATCCGATATTTCAAGATGATTTTTACTGGGTTTTATAGATAAATTGAAATGATGATGAGGTTTAGATGATAATTTCAATGTTTTTTATGGAAATAAAATATATTAAATCTTAAAAGTTTTATTTTTTGGGAATAATGGATAAAAAGTGTAATTTTATACTTTGTGATTTAATATTTTTTATACAATTTTGATGGACTAATACTCAAAAACATTAAACTACCAAGATACTCAAATACACGATAATAAAACATTGACATAAAACCTAGGATTCTGAAATTTTTAATGATGGATCCTTATAGTTGGTATCATAGTAAAGGCCTAGATAAAATTATATATTAGGATTTTATTTGAGAATATGTTAAATAACCTCAATAACTAAAAATTTTAGTTTGTTGGGGATAATTAAAGTTATATATGATAACATGATTAAAGATATCATAGTGTTTATCCTCCTTGTAATATGGTTTATTTTGAATTTATTGATTTAATCTTACAAACCTTTTTTAGAAAATGGATCGATCTAGTGGGGAAAAATTAATAGTGTTTGTAATGGAAAATTTGGTGGTTTCCTGAATGAGAAAAATAAAATAAAAAATAAGTTGTAGTGAAATATTTTGTGGTTATTGTTAAAAATTTGTCAGGATTTATGATTGTGAACTTAAACATAGGTTAGTTTCCTAACACATAAAAAAATGAAAAATTGACCTCTATTGAATTTCAGGTAGAAAAGATTTTAAAGGAAAAAATATTAAACATCCTATGTGTCAGGAATGTGGGAATAATCACGCATGATAATGTTCTGAAAGAACTAGTATATGTTTTTTAATTAGTTAATAAGGACATCAATAAATAAATTACTATGAAAACATGAACGGTTCATTAGACATAATGAAATTTACTATAGTTTTTCTCAATGTATCAATAATATAATTCAAATATGGAGAGTATGTGGATTATTTAAATTTATTTTATAGTGGGAAAGATCAAGAAGATTATTAGAAAGACCATACAGATAAATGCTTAGAAATTTCTAATGCCATTATGTATGAATATTTGGATAACAATAAAGATTTATATATGGAACTTATTATATCATGAATTATGTTTTGATATTAACAAATATTAGGACATGTTTTTTATTTCTTATTTTAAGAAGAATTTATTAAATAATAAGTTGAAAAAACATGGTTAATGGAGTATGAAAACTTTTTAAGAATAAGGATACAAAAACTATGACTTTGGGATGGTAATATGATTACAGGAATTAGTATCCTTTTGATGATTTTTGTGATTAGATTACTTTTGGAGACTTTTATTATGTACTAATAAATGTTTGAGGTTTATAAAAATTTTAAGATTAACATCTGTTTTCATGAATTGTTATTTGAGTATGACTTCCATTACATTTTTTGGAAGTAAGTTTAAAGGTATTAATTCCCTTAGGGATTATATGATCTTTAATATTGATTAAATTTTGAATTATTACTATTTGGGAATATATGATTTAAAGGTGATATGGTGAAAAATGAATTAATGTTATTTCCAAAGGATTTCTGTATTTTTAGAACCATATATGATTAAGGTAAATATAATATTATGATATTTTATTGGAATACTAATGGTTGAATTATCTATTAGAATCATATATATTTTTTAATTTGGATTTAGGTTTATTAATGTATTATATAGAAATAATGATAATATTTTTTTTGGAATATATTTTCATGGAATATATTGTTTGGTATATATATTTTTGATTGACTAATGATAATTGGAGATAAATGTTAAATTAATCCTGGAATATTTTGTAATTAATTTATTCCTATTCTTGGGGTTTGAATTGGTTAAGAATATTTTAATTATTTAAAAAAAATATTTATCATATGATCTAATTTGAACATTAGGTATTATCTTTGAGGCTTTAGAGATTAATGTTTTAATTTAACATATGATGGTTTTCATTTTTGGAATTATCTTACTTTTCCCTAACTATTTTGGTTAATTCCTAAATACAGGAGGAATAATCTTTTATCTATTTATCAAATTATGTAACCTATTAGAAGTTGATATTTTTAAGAACCCAGAACTTCTTTTCAGGTATGTTTTCCTTTTCTGGTAGTTTTTTTGGAAAAAAGAGGAGAATCTGGAAATTTTCTAAGTTCACGTCATGTACTTTATAAGTACAGCCCATGTACTTTGATGCCACTCGAGACCGTGTGCTAGTCGTGTCATGGCCACACACACGACCATGTAGGGGTGATGTAGAAGTCAGTTAATACGAAGTACGGAAAAGCCTAGTTCATGTCGTGTACTCTAAAAGTACACGCCGTGTAATTTCTTTTTTTGTTAAATAGACCGGGGTCACACCTTAAACTTGAAAACAACTTCTTCCCCAGCTTCTTCGACTAAGAGTGAGGGTAGGACCGCTGATCTTCTACGAGCCACTGATCCATCACCGGTTATCCGAATCGAACGCCGTTGATTGCAATAGAATTGCAGCAGTGAGTTCATGGTTCTTCTTTGGCCATGTTTCCTGATTATTTCTCTTATGAGAGTTATCTTAGGTTGAAAATTTTAGACATTTTTGAAGATCTACTCCATTCTAGGATGATTATAGGGCCGAGGTTCAAGTATATCTATCTCATAGGATCAAGGTAGGTGGTTTGTTGCCTTACGTTGAATGTCTTTGAGTTTTTTGTGAAAAAGTGCTGGATACCCCTGTATCGGGTATCTCGGGTTAGGGTTTTGATCCTGCATTATTATCTGACTTAGCTTTCTTGCATGTTTGAAGCTATTATATGAATAATGATTGCTTGTTAGAATGTTTGAGGATCACCCCATGGGTATTTCCCTTGTTCTGGCTGTTTATCGTCGTTTGGCTTTGGTTGCCTAGGAGGCAGAACTTATTGCATTGTTTGCCTGCCTTGAAATAGTTCATTTCTTGTATTGCCTACTATTTATATTATTTTGATGCATTGTAGATATTATACAAGTATTTTTTTGAACTTACTTAGGGCTGGTAACAGTCTATTAAGCACGACTTGAATGCTCACGGCCGTGTGAACCTAGTACAGTAGACTAAAGAGGGGATTAACGATTAAGGGCTTCCCTAGAGAGTATATTATAAATTAGTTTCATACGTAGGATGTATATTAATTGGACTTTGTGCTTCCCAATAGTTTCCTTTGTTTACGCACGTATCAAGACCACAGGAGGAACTAGACGTAAGTGCTTCCTCAGAGAGTCTATAGATATCATTGCAAGACCACATGGGAATTGACGGTGAGAGATTCCCAGAGTGTCTGTGCCTTTGTAGGATTACTTGATTAGAGGGGTATTCTAGTATGATCCACACAGAGAGTCAATGTGAATATTGTTTAGTTGGTTCTGATGAGTCCACCAAGGAAAAGAACAAGCTTTGGTTTTGTACTTCTTATTGTTTAGGTAGTCTACTGAGATACCTATTTTGTTAGTTTCTAAGCTTTGGGAATATAGATTTGTCTGTAGATTCCTTGTTTGGTGATTAAATGATTGAATTAAATTAATAAATAAATGTAAATAGTGATTGGTGGGATTATTTACTTTAGTGTACTCATGTTTCTCTAATGCATTTATTTCCTTTACTTTTGCTATATTTCTCACTGACAGTAGGGAACAGATCTTGTGGTGGTTGCCTATTAGGAGTAGTCTCACACCCTATTTGGGTCCTTCTTTTTGGCCCAAACCGGTTATATGGTTGCAGGTGTGGATAGGGACTATGACCCCTCTACTTCAGGTACATGATTGCTGGTTGGAGCTGGAGAGTATATGACCGAGATTAGGCTTGCGATGCTGCTGGAGCTATTGTTTACTTTTCGTACTTTGTTTCTCAGTTGTATTTCAGCACGTTGTTGTGTTATTTTCTTTCCATAGATACTTGTACCATCTGCATCATTATTATCATTACTATATATTCATTACTACTGCTATTTAGTTTCAGTTATTGTATGTTTTTCACTACGTCCTCTATTGATTGTTATTTCCTCTCCCTTGTATACTTTACTAAATGAGGGCATAGTTTCCCCAATGACTCACCAAGGCCCCCGCTGCTAGTCAGTAGCCTTTGGCGTTTGGGTAAATGCTCTTGAGATCATGTGGCGAACCGGGCATGGGGCACCAGTTGAGTGGCTCCAGATTAGGGTTGTTGCAAAGTGGTATCACATGTAGGTTTCTTTTCTTTTCTATTGACATACTATTTAGCGACATTAGACAGGTATAGGATGGAATAGGTAAAAGTTAAATAGATGTGCCAAGGAGTTCTAGAACCTGTGTATAGGGAAAAAACTAGGTTACCTCGAATATTTCAACTTTTGAGTTTTTTAAATGTTACAGTTTAATTGATTTCACCATTGGGTGTTGCACTTGTTTTGTGTTGTTACTCTTTATATGATTGTGGTTCTATTTTGTTGCAACCTGATGAGATGAGGGTATTCCATCTCATGCACATATAGGCACTTGTTATAAAATCACATGACATTCATTTTACCATGCCATCTAAATTGCATTAGAAATTGCTTGTTGTTGTGATATAATTGGTGATAGAATATGCATGCTGTTGTAATAGATTCTATGATAGAATACCTGCTATTTCTATAGGGTATCGTTTGTTTACAACTTCATAATCATGGATGCCAAAAATTGGTCTTAGAGGTGTTATGGGCCCTCATTGACCAGAATTTGGTGGATCTTTTACCGGTTTACCTGTTATATGTATTGTTATGGTGCCAATATTTGATTCGAGAGTTGTATGGGCCCTCACATATCGGAATTTGGCACCTTAACTCTCATTTTCTGTGTTTTCTGGGCTTTGGTGTAGTTTCTGAGCTACTACTTGGAAAAACCGAGAATACACGACGTGTATTTTATTACTACACGCCGTGTAGTTTTTAAACCGTGTCACTTGCTATGTGAGTAGAAACATGGTGTTCTGAAAATAAATCTTGTAGGAACATGATGTGTACTAGTTTTTCTCACCCTGTAGTCTGAAATAGGTACCCGGCCGTGTCACGAACAACACATTTTGGTGTTACCCTTCATCATACACGCCATGTCCGTGTGGAACCTGCCGTGTAGTGTCGGCCGTGTGTCAGGCCGTGTCGCTGACAACATGATCCAGGTAAGGTATGTCTAGTACACACTGTTTCTTCTTTGAACACGTCGTGTAGTTTCAGACATGTGCCAGACCGTGTCTCTAACAACATGGGCCATGTAAGGCATTTCTAGTACACGCCGTGTATACCTTGAACATGTCGTGTAGTGTTGTCTTAGGAGAGATGTGTGGCTTAATCGTGTAGAAGGACTCGGGTTGGGAAGGTAATTCAAGAACATGTCATGTGTTGGGACAACAAGCCGTGTATTTTTGGTGTTACATGACCAGTTTAGGTAGGAATACACACCCATGTAAATGACTTAAGGGAAAACGCCGTGTAGGGAAGGAACAGGTCGTGTAGTCATGTTTTTCATAACTTGAATGCCTTCTTTTCCCTATTCCTTCTTGTGCCTTCAATTTTCCTGTCTTGGTTAATCCTGATTCTGAGGTGTAATTTTGACCTTTCAGAGCTATGGCATGGAGACATCCTCCTGTTGTCTGTCAGGAACCGGGCAGCGACCATACGCCTAATACGGAAGATCAGGGACTACCAGTAGTTCTGCCTATCATTCTAGACATTGAACCTACAGTGATTCTAGACACTAGTGTTGACGCTTAGTTCAGAGAGGGTTTCATGAGATTCATGCAGATCTTCTAGGGAGCTCAGCCTACTGCCTCGTCTATGGTAGAGCTGACGTGGGTTTTTCATCAGCAGCATCCTCCCACGTTCACAAGGGATGGAGGACCACATACTGCGGAGTCATGGCTAGAAGCCATGCTATCCATCTTCGAGCATCGAGAGACACCTCCGGAGAGGAGAGTGAACCTCACAACTTATATGCTACAAGATTTCTCCATGAGATGGTGTGATGTGGTTTCGCAGGCCAGGAACCAATAGGCTATGTCTTGGGAAGAGTTTCAGCGTACATTCTATGACTACTTCTACTCGTCGACGTTGAGGGATCACAAAGCCAGAGAGTTGATGAACCTGCAGTAGGGTACTCTCATAGTTATGGTGTATTCCTCTCACTTCATGGAGTTACAACATTTCACTCCTGTTCTAAGGAATGAAAAGATGTTTTAGAGAGGAAGTTTGAGGAAGGCCTCAGACTGGACATCAGATCACAGGTGAACATCATTCAATTGACTTATATTACACTAATAGTAAACTAGAATCTTATCACAGAGAGGAAAATGAGGTATAATGGAGCTGTGGACCAGGGCGGTTCATCATCCAGGGCTGATTCACTTCATATAGACATCAGGAAGCGCCACTGAGAGTCTACACCAGGTGACCTTAGGAAGCGTTGAATTCCTTTAGGTAGACGAGATATTCCTTATGTAAACCAAGTGGTGTGATATCAGTGTAGAAAAAGTGGGTATAAGAAGCCTTAGTTCCTGGGAGACCCAGTGGAGTGCCATTCTTGTGACAAGATGGGACATCTTCAGCGTTTCTGCAGGGTTCTCCTGCCAATGGCTAGTGAAGGAGGATCAGTTTCGACTCCACGTACAGGAGAAGGATTACCAGTTCCAAAGCATACTCGGGGCTACAGTTCTTCAGGTCCTTCAGGCCCGGGTAGAGGCTGTAGATGTAGTGGTCAGGCTCATGGAGGGTCACCTCAGGGATCATTGGCTACTACACAGGGCCGCCGTACCGGCCAGAATTTTACGGTAGAGAAGATCCCTCAGGAGCAGGGTCCTGGACCTTCTACAGTTCGATGTACGATTTTAGTAGCCTCAGTTTTATCCTCTGCACTTTTTGATACTGGATCTTCTCAATGATTTATTTCTTTGCATACTGTGGAAATCCTTAGACATACTGTTTATACTTATGATGATATGATGACGCTAGAAACTCCCTTAGGAATTAGAACTACTGGTGTGCGTCAGTGCTTATACTTCCCCCATGAGTTTGGTGGGTGTCGTTTTTTTGTGGAATATCTATGTTTTGGAGATGATAGGCTATGATCACATTCTCGGGATGGACAGTTAGTTCCCTTCCAGGCCTTTGTCGATTTCTATCACTGTAGGGTGAGTTTCACATCACCAGAGGGGGGATCTTTTCTTCACAAATGAGAATGGGATGTCCAGGGTAGCAGAGCTAGACCATAGCCTCATGGGTTGGGAAGTGTTACGGCCCAGATTTCTAGCTTATATCTGGATGACCAGGGGACATCTCAGATAGATTTTCCTCCAGTGGTTGATCGCTTTCCAGATGTCTTTCCAGAAGACTTTTTAGGTTTGCCTCCGGAGCAAGAGATAGAATTCTCTATTAATCTTATGCCAAGAGCAGCATCGTTATCCATTACTACATATAGGATGGCTACACCTAAGTTTCAGGAGCTCTAGAAGTAGTTGGGGGAGTTGCAGGAAAAGGGTTTTATCCGACCCAGTACTACTCCTTGGGGTTCTCCCATTATGTTTGCCAATAAGGAGAATAGTAATTTATAGATTTGTGTGGATTATCGGAAGCTAAACCAGTTGACGAAAAAAGAATAAATATTAATTACCACAGATAGATGATCTCTATGATCAGCTTATAGGATCCAGAGTTTTCTCGAAAATCGACTTGAGATCCAGCTATCATCATTTGTGTGCCAGACCATCTGATATACCTCTTACAGCCTTCCCGAGTAGGAATGGTCTGTATGATTATTTGGTAATGTCGTTCGGTCTCATGAGAGAGCCATAAATTTTCATGGAACTGATGAACATAGTTTTCCATCCTTACTTGGATTCTTTCGTGGTGGTTTTCATGGATGAAATCATTGTGTACTCTCACACTCGACAAGACCATGCTACCCATCTTGAGATCGTTTTGAGTACACTGAGGAAGCATCAGTTATATTCTAAGAACTCAAAGTTCCACTTTTGGATGGACGAGATTCACTTCCTATGTCATGTCATCTCGAAGATAGGATTATCATTAGAGCCAGAGAGGTTGAGAGCTGTAGTTACCTAGGAGCAGCCAAAAAATGTCTTCATGTTATGAAGTTTCTTAGGGCTGGCTGGTTACTAAAGGAAGTTTATATTTGACTTCCCATGATTATCAGCACCATTTACGGGCTTGACTAAGAAGGGGATGAAGTATGTTTGGTCAGAAGCCTGCGATTTAGCCTTTCAGGACCAAAAGGGGAGATTGACTTCTGCACCGATTCTAGTTTGTCCAGAGCCGGAAAAGAGTTGTAGAGTTATCTGTGATGCATCTGGCATCAGGCTTGGAGTAGTTCTTATGAAAGAGGATCAAGTCGTTGCATATGGATATCAGCATTTTAGGCCACATGAGAGGAACTATCTTACGCTCGACCTGGAGTTGGCTGCAGTTTTTCATGCATTGCGTTGTTGGAGACATTATCTTCTGGGAGATCATTTTGTGGTATATACTAACTAGAAGATCCTCAATTAGATCTTCATGTAGAGTGACATGAATCTGAGACAATGGAGGTGGGTTTAGTACTGACAATTTTTCAATTTCGAGCTTGCTTATACGCCTCGGAAAGGCAATGTTGTGGCAGACACACTGAGCTGGTGGACACAGATACATGCAGTTCAAGAGGCCAGCAACGAGTGGCAGCTTATGGCTCCGTTCTTAGAAATTAATTTGGAGGTGCATGATAGACAGAGTCCTACTTTTCTTTCTTCTGTAGATGTTACCTCTAACCTTCTTGACCGAGTTCGAATGAGGTAGCTATTAGATTCAGAAGGCCTAGTCATACGGGAAAGCCAGTCATGAGAGGACCCTCTTTCCGGATTGACCGTAAGCGAGAGTGAGATCTTTTGTTTCCAGGGACGTGTATTGATGCTAGTTGATATACGCGAGAAGGTAATGTGAGGTGTTCATTCCTCAGTTTTGCAGTTCATCCTGGTGTCACCAAGATGTATCGTGATCTACACCGCCAGTATTGGTGGCTAGGTATGAAGAGGGATGTTGCTAGTTTTTCCATGAGGTGTTCTACCTGTCAGCAGGTGAAGGCAAAGAACCGGAGACCAGTAGGGATTTTACAGCCGCTACCCATTCCCGAGTGGAAGTGGAATGATGTCGTGATGGATTTCGTGATAGGGTTACTAGGATCGCCTCGAGGGATCGACGTGGTGTGGGTTCTCATTGACAGGCTCATGAAGGTTGCTCACTTCCTTCTGATTAAGGAGACTTTCAGTGTTGATGAGCTGGGACGGTTGTACATCCGTGAGATTGTAAGCTTTCATGGGGTTATGAGTACAATCATTTCATATAGGAATGCCCGCTTGACATCACATTTCTGGTAAGGTCTACAGAAGGATTTGCGTACACAGGTACTTATGAGTACAGTTTACCATCCCCAGACAAATGGCCAGTCAGAGCGCACGATTAAGGTGCTATAGGACATGCTACGAGCATGCTTCCTTGACCTTGGAGGTTCTTGGGAGAGACATATACCGCTAGTGAAGTTTTCCTACAATAATAGTTTTCAAGAAACTATTCATATGGCACCTTATGAGGCTTTGTACGGTAGGCTGTGCCGATCACCCCTGTGTTGGCTGGAGATCAGAGAGGCAGCTATGCTGGGACCTCGTCTTGTTCAGAAGACCACCGAACATGTGTAGTTGATCCGAAAAAAGATTTCTACTGCACAGTCTCGGCAAAAATCTTATGCTGATCAGTAGAGATGACCTTTGGATTTCATGGTCAAAGATCAAGTCTTTCTACGTGTTACCCTGAGGTTGGGACACAAGAGGATCAATAGATAGGGTAAGCTTTCACTGAGATACGACGGGTCATTTTAGGTTCTAGAGAGACTCAGGATGGTTGCGTATAGGTTTCAGTTACCTCAGAGGTACCAGGCTATGCACGACGTCTTCCATGTTTCTCAACATTGATGCTATTTCTTAGACATGTATCATGTTTTTCAACTGAGGAGGTTGAGATGGAGTAGGATGCATCATTCGAGGAGCATCCTATCAGGATTGTTGATCGTAGTGCAAAGGTACTCCATGGCTGGTCTGTTCCTCTGGTATGGGTGCTATTGCAGCACAGACGTGTACATGATGAGACTTCGAAGAGGGAGGCGGATATGCAATCGCAGTGGCTGTAGTTGTTCGAGGATTCTTCTTCGCCACCTTGTTAGGGAAATTCGGGGACAAATTTCTTTAAGGGGGGAATTTTTTAAGTACTCAGACCTTCTTTTCAGGTATGTTATCCTTTTCTTGTTGTTTTTGGGAAAAAGAGGAGAATCTGGAAATTTTCTAAGTACACATCGTGTACTTTATAAGTACACTTCGTGTAATTTGATGTCGCTCAAGGCTGTGTGTTAGCCGTGTCATGGCCACACACATGGCCATGTAGGGGTGATGTGGAGGCTTCTTAATGCGAAGTACAGAAAATACTAGTACACATCGTGTACTCTAAAAGTACATGTCGTGTACTTTCTTTTTTTCGTTAAATGGACTGGGGATGTGTCTTAACCCCAAAAAATATTCTTCTCCCACTTCTTCAACCGGGAGATAGGGTATGGCCGCAGATCTTCTCCGATCCACCGATCCGTCAATGGTTATCCAAATCAAACGCCGTCGGTTGCAATAGAATTGCAGTCATGAGTTCATGGTTCTTCTTTGGCCATGTTTCCGGATTCTTTCTCTTATGAGAGTTACTGTAGGTTGAACGTTTTAGACAATTTTGTAGATCTACTCCATTATAAGCCGATTCACGAGCTGAGGTACAAGTATATCGATCTCCTAGGATCGAGGTAGGTGGTTTGTTACCTTATGTTGAACGTCTTTGAGTTTTTTGTGAAAAAAGTGTCGGATACCCATGTATCGGGTATCTCGAGTTATGGTTTTGATCATGCATTGTTATCTGCCTTAGATTTCGTGCATGTTTGAAGCTATTAGATGAATAATGATTACTTGTTATCATGTTTGAGGATCACCCCATGGGTGTTTCCCTTGTTTTGGTTGTTTATTGTCGTTTAGCTTAGGTTGCTTGGGAGGCAGACCTTGTTGCGTTATTTTCCTACCTTGATATAATTGATCGAATGTTTTGACTACTATATATATACTTTTGATGCATTGTAGCTACTAGACAAGTAGTTTTTTGAACGTACATAGGGCTGCTGACAGTCGATTATGCATTACTTGACTGCTCTGGGCTGTGTGAACATGGTGCGGTAAACAAAAGAGGGAATTGACGATTAAGGGATTCTCTAGAGAGTCGGTTATAAATTAGTTTCGTATGCTAGACCTATAGGAATTGGACTTTGTTCTTCCCATGAGAGTCCTTAGTTTACGCACGTATCGAGACCATATGAGGAATTAGACGTAAGTGCTTCCTCAGAGAGTATATAACGATCGTTGCAGGACCGTAGGGGAATTGACGGTGAGAGCTTCCCAGAGTGTCTGTGACTTTGTAGGATTACTTGACTAGAGGGGTCTGCCAGTATGAGTCACCCAAAGAGTCAGTGTGAATATTTTTTGGTTGGTTTTGATGAGTCCACCAAGTCATAGAACAAGCTTGTGTTTTTTACTGCTTGTTATTTCAGTAGTATGCTGAGATACCCATTGTGTTACTTACTATGCCTTGGGAATATAGAGCACTTTTATAGATTCCTTGGTTGATGATTAAATGGTTGAATTAAACTAATAAATAAATGAAAATAGATATTGTTAGAATTTTTTACTTGAGTGTAATCATGTTTCTCTTATGAATTTATTTCCTTTACTTTTGATAAATTGCTCACTGACAGTAGGGCACATATTTTGTGGTGGTTTCCTACTCGGATTAGTCTCACACCCTATTTGGGTCCTGATTTTCGTCCCAAACAGTTTATATGGTTGTATTTGAGGATAGGGACTTAGGCCCCTCTACATCATGTACATGATTTCTGGTTGGAGCTAGAGAGCATTGGACTGAGCTTAGGATTGCAATGATGCTGGAGCTACTGTTTACTTTTTGTACTTTGTTTCTCAGTTTTATTTCAGCAAGTCGTTGTTTTTTCTTCT
Source organism: Viscum album (assembly GCA_963277665.1). Taxonomy (NCBI): domain Eukaryota; kingdom Viridiplantae; phylum Streptophyta; class Magnoliopsida; order Santalales; family Viscaceae; genus Viscum; species Viscum album. The sequence continues at coordinate 63,765,222 of OY728127.1, read as the reverse complement.
TTCCTTTGATACTTGAACCTTCTGCATCATTATTATCATTACTATATATTCATTGCTTCCGGTGTTTAGTTTCAGTTATTGTATTTTTTTTACTTCTTCCTCTATTGACAGTTATTTCCTCTCCCTTGTATACATTAATTTCATAATATATATCCATCTCTTTCTTCATAAATTGGGAAACAAAAAATCATTTATGTATACGGTGGACTACCGCATTGCGAACCAATACAAGTTTTTCCGATCAATTCATATTACTTCATGTAATAGTGATTGATTTATTTTATATATATTATATTAATAATATATTATAATTAAATAAAATTAATATATCAAAAAAATTCTTTTCATTTCATCCATTGAAAATTTATAGTGTTGTTCATGCGTATGTGTGGACTGCAACTTCCATGAACTGATATGATTAATTTTTCATAACCAAATCACATATATGATATAAATATTTTTATTTAAAGAGAAAATATTATATTTAGGATCAAATCATCATTCTATTAAGTTAGTATGATTCTTAATATTTTATGATGATCATTGAAAAATTGAAACTTTGCTCTTTCATGTGTATGGTCTACCATCTCCATGATTATAATGTAGTTAATATTTCATATCCATCATCAGTGGTTTGGTTTTAATAGTATAATTAAGGTATAAAATTTAAATTATTTCATGATTATTATTATATAGATATTGGAATAAGGAATTATCTAACTATAATCATCCTATCGAAGTAATTTTGCAAATATGAGTTGAATATCATTAGAAAAGATCATCGTTAACTTAATTGATTAAGTAATTGTTTATACAATGTTAAAAGGAATAATATTCCTGATAAAGGACTATAATAAAGAACATAATTAACTTAATTTTTTAATTTAGGAATATTTGGAATGTACATGTGAAGCCAAACTTGAGGTAAATGACACTTTAATTTAAAACCCCCTTTTAGAATATTTTAATGATTTATTTTATATATCCTTTTCTTCCATGTCGATATTCATAAAATTATGTGATAAATGTATTTATATGTTCAGAAAAAATATAAAGTAAATTTTATTTCTTAATTTACTTTCATTCTAATGTATTCAAAAATAATTTTTTAACTTTTTTTATATAGAACATGTTCACTAGAAGACCAAAGGAATGTTAAATATTAACATATATGGCATCAAAAATGTTTCCCATTATGAAAAAAAATCCTTTTATTTTTGGATTCCTTCTTAATAATTCATGTTTTATTTAATAAAAACTCCTAATTCCTTTTATTTAGTAATTTTTTGTTATTATTATTTGGTTTTAAAGGAAAATAATATATCAATGTCTGAAAATTCTATCATATGGGTGAGAAGAATTTTTTTATGATGCATGATTTCATGTCTTATGATTATGAAAAGATTCAATAGAATAATGTTTATTCTGGTTTTTTATAAATAATGTATAGTTGATCCAGTTATAGCTCTCTAATAAATTGGGGAAATGGAAAATTTTAACCGATTAAGATTCTCTAAAGAAGTTATTTTAAAATACTATGAGGATTATTATATTTTTAACCATGAAATTTATTTCATTTTTAACCGTGTAGGTTATTGAATCTATAACCATGAAGGTTGTTAAATTTTTAAGTGTGATTTGAAAATAATTACAAAATATTTATATATAATTTCTAGAGTATTTTGTAAAAATATTATAATCTTGCAAGGTAAGACAATGAGCATATGTTTAACAGAAATTCTATGATACCTCTTAATAGATAAATGTTTTACTTTAGAAATTTTTTTCATATCTTTATCTGGATTTCAATGAAACCTTTACCAGTTTTTTTAATTTAAATTACTAATGATTTTTTAAAACTCTTTGGGAATAAAAGATGATTCTCTTAGTTATAAAATCTTTATTTTGATCCTATTCTTTATTCTGAAAAAGCAAAAAATTAGGAGTATTCAATGACTAGTGGGATTATTTATCTATTTATATTTCCCATGATAATCTTATTGTATTCCACCTAGAATTTAAAATGATTTTCATGGTGTTTTACTATTTATTATAATCAAGGATGGGGTTAGGATTAAAATTAAGAATATTTTTCTATGAAATAAAACTACTTATATCTAAAAAGTGTTGGTATTTTGGAAAAAAATTATACTAAATGTAAGTGTCTAATTTGTGATGTATTATTCATTTATGTAAGGATGGTGGTATAATTATATAAAAATATAAATTTTGAATATCTTAAGAGGTAATAAAATTAAATATTGACTTGAAACTTAATATTATATAACGATTAAGGATAGGTCCTAAAACTAGGTCTTCTTGAATCCGTATCGGGATCATATGGTGTGTGGTCATTGATGCACACAACATGGTGTAAATCATTTTAGAAAGGATTAATATTGTAGATATAAATATCAAATTATATATATACATTTAAAAACATGTTTTGAATAAAGGGTTAGATTAATATGGTCATAAAGAAATATACACTCAGAAAAACACCTATAACGACAATCAATGTCTTCCCTGGAATATTCCATGAAGATAGGTGACATATCATCATGTTTATATATTATATGCTTGACTATATTTTTTGTCCCATGTATCATTTCACCAGTAGGACATGTAGTGCATACGAATATGACTCACCTAGACTACAAAAATACAAGACCAACTAATTCCTAGACTTATATGCTATCTTCACATGAGTATATTTTGTGCATTTTTTTATTTGGATATTTTTAGATTCTCTCACCTAGGTATTCGAATCATAAAATAGAATAGTGTATTTTTAGTGACATTTCACATTGAATCCTATGGTGTGAATCTATTCATCATTCGAGAACATTTTATGGGATATTTCTGATAGACTAACTCTTATAACTCTTTAAGAAACAAATAGGTATTATACAAGTAATTTATATTTTTCATAGAATATGTAACCCATAGGGACTTATTAATACTATTTAATAAAACTTTTATACAGTTAATGGATTTTTATACCCCCATATATATTCGATGAATGGGTCCACAATTTAAATAATTTTTATTATGGTGTCAATACCCCTTGATCTATAAAAGTTTTGAATCCCCATATGACTAATGGATTAGGTTGGCCATTACATGTTGGTTCATGACTCCTATATCTATAGTATATCTAACCAACTCAACCATTCCATATATCCCATAATAAATATTGAGTCCTCTATAAGATAAAATACCCTATCAAATGACATAAGATTCTCATCATATTTTAGATCCTCCATTATAGCTTCAAGGAGGTGATTGGAAAGTTTTTAATGATGTGCAGTTTGGATATTTTGAGTACAACTTTTTATTCGGTGAATGGAGTTTCCTACATGATATGACCTTATTAGAGATTTATTTTTGATGACTTATACTTTTTTATATCTTTGGGACCCTTAACCATAAAAAAATTCGTGTTGTTTATTTGGTTACTCCAACTTCATTATTAGGTATTGAGTGGATAAATAATTACCATCATTTTATTTTTATCTTTTGGTAGACTTGTGTGATATTTTTATACTCTCCCTTATAAAGAACATCATTACCATATGTGTAGTGTTTATCTATCTAAAAAATTATTGGATTTTTCATCAATGGAGGTAGGTTTTTTTAAAAATATATTATTAGTGTCTATTAGAATATTTTTCCATTAAATTGTTAATCTAGATCCCATTATATTGGGTGGTGTTTTCTATTTATCGTAGGTCATTTTTACATTGAAATATTACACTGTTTTCCTTCGTATTTTTTTGGGTGGATTTTATAGATATTTATTTTATAATAAATTCAATTTTTCTAATTCTTGTTAATTATATTTATGTTATCATTATAATGTCAGTTATACTATATTGAATTTTAGATTTTTGGTTTCTTATAGGTTATCATTGTGATAGGACCTCACACGTGAAAAATAAATTTCTATGAGATCAAGAATATGATAGCCAGTTCTAGAAATATATATAAGTTAGGGATATATGTTTATGAATCTGCAAACATTTATTGTGTATTTGAGTGAGTTTTAATGATTGAAATATTACTATATAAGGAACAATCATGTACAATAACTTATATAGTTTTCTCTGGTAATGATTTTCTAATATTAGATAGATAATAATATTTATTAGGATATTTTCAATAGAGAAACTTGGATTTGGTTTCCTTTTATATGGGATCAATGAAATAATGATCCAATTGAGGATCTATTGAAAAAATGATAAATAATCCTTTAAAATTGGGGGTATAATAAACCATGATCACATTCATTTAAACAGTGATGTGTATATATATAGGTAGGTTTATACCATGTTCTGACCTTTATATCATATGGATTTTCAAGATCACATGCCTCTCTATGGTTGAGAAGGAGTCCCTCTATCACGAGGTTTTGATGTATAGTTCGGTGGTGTAGTGTGATGAATCAGAGGTGGGTGATTCTTCATTAAAAATGGTTTCTACCTACACCAAGAAGACCATTATAGGATTAGTGTGTTAGTGGTTATTTCTTAAATTATATGTGCATATTGTAGGCCCATAATATAAATGTTCTTGGAATGGTTCAATGTAAAATCTCTACATTTTTTTACACTAAATCTCAAACATTTTTAATATGTTCATGCGACCTTGTTTTCTCATTTCATATATTTTTTTATGAATTATGAATACCAACAAATAGTATTTCTCAACCATATACCCATATATACAATTTGTTCATGAATTCACAAAGAAGGGAGAGGTTCTACTATGATCTCATCGTATCATAAATGAGACCATGTGAAATAATCCTTAATATGGACTTATTATATACTTCCCATGTTAGGGTGGATTTCATTCATCATAGGGTAAAATGAAATCAAATATATTCTTCATAGTTGATATTTACTCATGATAAGGACCTTATATTGAAATGAGAATGGCTATCCCAATTATAGTATAAGTTTATTTCCCATTAGTTTGACTGTTTGGAATTATTTTCTATGGATTATTTGATGGTGTAACATCATTATGTTGTAGAAAAGTATATGGTCATGTTTTTTAAAAGGGTGGAGTAGAAATCCGTGTTATATTGGTTGAGGTAGTGATCACTTATGAAAAACACTGATTGTTTTTTAGCTCAAAATTTCTTATGTTGGTTCAACTTTATTGATGGTTTTTGATGGACATCTCTAAGATTGTAGGTTATATGATCATAATTACTAATTAATGGAAGAAAATTATATTTTTTTGATAAAAGTTAGATATATTTTCAATAGAAATAGATAATTTCTTCTAGTTCAACTATTTTATTTTATTTTTTGAGGAATGATTTGATTTTTTTCTCTTACATGATATTTATGGGGAAAGCATTGTATTTATGATGATGTAAATATGGATAGAGATTTATTTTCTATAAAATAATATTATTTTATAATCTTTTTCCTTGTAAATAAAATCCATTTGTTTGAGATCTTTTCTTACACGCAATACTGAAAAATATGACTAATCTTTTATTTAATTAAGGTATAATATTACAGTACAAAATGGAATATATTACCAGATAACTAAATGTTACATAATTAGTAAAAATACTTATCTAATGAAACTAAATACAAATAATAATAATATAATGTTTGGGTTATCATCATCATTTGGTTCTAAGAAGATGCCTCAGTTATAACTATATAATTTATAGAACATATTAGAGATATGTCAAATAATTGTTTCAATGAAATTAAAGAATAAGTTGAATGATTTTAATAAAGTATGTAAGGATGTACATTGTAATGTAATATTATCACTATATATATCACCATTTTTTATAATATCATTGTCAATATGGTCATTTGAAATATAACCATTGGATATATGGTTAGAGGATATATTTATTTTGGATATACGTGTGTCCAACTAATACATTAGTATTTTTTCGATAATTATAATAATTATAAACATAAAAATAATATATTTAAATTATAATTAATAATTTTGGATTTAAAAAAGAAAATTATTTATGAAAATACTTTTTTATAATGCTATGTATTTTTATTCATTATATATTATTACTATTATTATTTTTATGGAATAATTATTAATTTTTTTAATAAATTAAATTAAATATTCAAAAAAAGATTATTTATATAATTGAATTTTTTGAAGATAATTTATTTTTAAAAATGGGATGTTATTAAATTAATTTAATGCTAAAATAGGTTATTTCCCAAGTAATTTTTATGTGTTTTGTATTTTATCATCATAAATTAAATTGTTCACTTTTGTTAAATTAATTTTATAGAATGTAATATTACTATATATAAATATATTAACACTCATTTAATTAGTAATTGATATGAAAGAATATATATGAAACATAATATTTAAAGAGTCATTTTTTAATAATTAAAATTTTTCCACCATTGGTGGTGTGGTGTTAATTGATTAGGGGTTGAGGGTAAGGATGTGGTTTCATGTCCTTGGACATTTATGTTTACTATAATTTCATTCCTGATGTTGTGTTACATGGTGGCAGAAATAATTGACCACATATAAATACTATTTATTCTATATATTTTATGATTCCAGTTAAATTTATAATATATTATATTTATAAATTTAATAATACTAATTTTTTCCATATTTAAAACTACAAAGAGGAAATATTGTGTAATGGGTCTCCATATATTTTAAGAAAACAAAATAATTAAAGTTTGAAATAATTAAAGAAGGTTAAAGGAGGTAAAAATGGTTAATTAACATTTCATTATTTGTTTTCAATTAATTAGATATCATTAAATTATCTAAGTTATTTTTTATATGTGGAATTTAATAGTAATTTTTTCACCAACAATTATTGGATGACTCGCCTAACATGCATGTGATTATATTTTTATGATTCACCTAACATCTATTTCAAATGATGTTTTTATCATTTTATTTAATGAAAATAGATGTTCTTTTCACACTCTAAATGGCATCTACAATTTTTTTATCTAATAAATTACTTCCAATTTTTTCCCATATATTTAATTTTTAAAAAAATTTAGCTTATAGTCCAAACAATATGGACTAAATCATTTATTCTGAAGGAACTATTTATGAAAAGTGATTTTATCAAAGTAAGTTTCAAGATATATACAAATTTTTCAATTATATTATCTTATAAAAAATTATAAATATAATTTTATACAATAATTTTTTTATTAATATCATTATGTATGAATTTAAATGATATTAATATTGTATAAATCTAAACCCTTACTAATTATTTAGTATAACGTGTTGTTTTTTTGGATAGTTAAACCAAACACAAGAACAATATTATACCAACATAATAATTATAATAATTAATGAGTATTTATTCATTAATAATACTAATATAATATATTAAAATATAATTTACCTTTGTAATATGCATAATGAAGTGTGACACAATAATGAATGATCTTTTTATGGTTATAAATCATTATGAGTTAAATACATTGAAATTTTATCCTTTTAAACTACATTTTTATAAAATATAACCATCCCATCCTTAAAATGAACATTTAAATGTAGAATTAGTTATCATACAATGATTTCATTAATTTTATTAATATATACACATTAAATTTACTATTAATGAACTTTAATCAACTTCACTATTATAAAACACATATGAAACCATTAATGTTATTGACATTAAATTTCTAAAAAATAACTATAAAAATAAATATATTATTAAAAAAGAATTATAATTCAGTGATTACTAGTTAATATGTGTGATTAAGGCTCTAAAAAAAGTTATTTAGATGTTAAATTTTCTTACCAGAGTTTATTGTGATTTCAACGAACTCTGGTGTATGTATAAGGGTTTCATTTTCAGTATCACTTTCAAATCCTATCTGTCAATGTATAAACTCCCATCAAGAGAGATTTTATGTTCATCCACACTAAAAAATGTATTTTTTACTCTCATAGTAATTTATTGGTTTTATATTTTTTCTAAAATTTCCCCCTCCCATTGGCTTGTAGTTCCTCTAGATTGATTCTTCTAAGTGCAACTATCCATTTCTCTTCTTTTGGATTAGAAATATTTATCTTTATTTTAATGTTTTCTTTATGATTATAAAATTTTCCATGTCAATAATTATATTATTTTTATTGAAATTTTATATTAAATTATATTTTTATTACAAAATCATGGAAGGAATATTTTTCAACATTTTATTCTGGAATTAATATTCACAAAATTATATTTTGTTTTCTTAATAGAACATAATTTAAATTTTTTCAAGATTCATCAACGAAATATTTTTTTAATTCCCTTTTTTTTCTAAAGTAATTCATTTATAAATTAATTCATTAAAAAATACTTAAAATGTAATTATATTCTTATATATTTCCTAAATTAATTTCCTAAAATTCTATAATTTTTTTTCATGTCACGACCCTCCTTTTTCAAGATGGGGGAAAGAATAGAAAGATTCAAAAACATTCCTTTTTCAAGATGAATAAGAGATAATGACCCCCCACCCCCGAGTCCCACCTCTAATAGGCCATGGGGTCGCAACCAGCACCAAGGGTATAGAAATCTAACAAAATTGGGAGGAATTACCCTTTTAATAGTAACCAATCATGAGAGATAACAAGTATCAACCTAAAACAACTTCAAGATAGATATATATATACAAAGAAGCCAAAATCCATCCCACAAGAATTTTTAAAGAAAAACTTCCTGAAATACAACGAAAACTCCAAAGTAAGTACCAAAATATAACTAATAAGTGACACAACAACCTTCCCCAGCATCTGAGCTCATAAGTTCCATCACGGTCAATATAATCTCCTTGAAAACTTACAAACAATTTTATATATTTAGGGTGAGCATAAAAGTATAATCTGTAGGGAGAAACCAAATTCATCGGTGCACAAGTGGGAGAATCAAGCTAATTAACCTATGAGAATACAATAGAAACTCAAAATAACCTAACAATATATATTATCCACCCCAACCACACCAAGTCACGCTCTCCAAATAATGCAAGTCAAGTAAAGTAGAGTAGTAAGCACAACGATATTTAGGTACCACACACCACTTACCACTAGTTAACTGCTCATCCCTAATAGTGAACATCCTGGTGTTCCCATGCTCTTCCACAACCCCACTTTTACAACCTTCTCACAGACACATAGGCATCAAAAATACCACACCCTCCCCAAAAACACATGGGCCTCATCTTAAAGGCACTTGGGAAATAAACAACCTCTCACACAGCTAATACAATGAATCTTATAATAATCCTCAATTAATTGCTTTCCACCCAAAGAGTTTTGGGAGATAAATGTTGAGAATAGGGAGTAGGGTTATGTTAGAAGCCATACATCTATCCTCCCACCAAGATGTTGGGAATGAAACCCTCTCCCATAATAATGGGCGTGTTTTGCGCATAGTGCTCAACATGGGTGGGGTTTGTATATAGAACATAAGGAACTAGAGGATATATATATATAGGTAACAAACACTCATATCATCCTATGTGATTCCAAACATACAACCAACCCACTAAAATCCAAAATTGCTGCTACCCTTAGATGCACGAACCACAACAAAGGACGGTCACTTGAACACTGCTTCACTTCAAGACACAACTCAAAACATACCCCCATCCAATTCATTTAATCATTCACTATTCTTGCTTATAAATTCATTTATTTATTTATTCTATCCAAACCTAGTAAACTACCAAATAAATCACAAGAAACATCCACATCGTCATCCATAACATACCTGGAAGAAGGACCAAGGTAAAACAACACACTGCACACTCCCCCTTCCTGAACACCCATTCAACCACTGCCAACTGTCATTCTTCAAAGTTATATCAACCAATCATCCTAATACAAATAAACCTTGTAGCCCCACTTCACAACAACACCATACCCTGGACACCCATAAACATTAAATCATGGCACGACCCAGTATTTTAGCCTCAATTCCCAACCACTACTCAAATGTAGTCCCACTACAAAATAAGTCCACCTATTCTACAATCAATAAATCCCTCGACGTGGGATACCATTATACAGCCCCATACACATAATCACATAGCTACCACCGCCAAAACCTACAAAAGGAACTAAAACTAAAAGAACATAGCACACAACCACACCTACCAAACATGTCATATTAAAATTTGGACAACATTGTTCTTTAAATTCCACTCTGATAAGAAGGCATGACCACAAGTGTTTTCATCCTGGGGCTTCAATTTATTTAACTAAGTATAAGTGATTAATCATATTGGTATTTATTGCTATTATTCATAGGTAAAACAAAAAATAATAATAAAGAATCACCCATGCATGAGAAAATACCACCAACGACCATGATTTTAAGAGGCTACCTGGCCTCATCAGATCACATAAAAACAAAGATAACAAATAAAACACGAAATCAACATCAATCCACTCCCATCCCATTATCTAGTATGTATTTCATCATTAGCATTTATCTCTTTAAAAAATTGTATTTAATGTTTTTCATAAAATAACCTTACATCACCCACCTCGCAGTATACAAAAGTAGAAAGATGGTAGAATACCTACCTAGAACAACCAGAAAACAAAACTCCTCCTTGTGAAAAAACTGAGGGGTCACATGAGTAGGAGATTACTAAGAAATCCAAAGATAGGGGGGGTACATCATATGTGCATGGCTATTCTGGGGAAGAAAGGTTCTCCTCCCACCAAGAGAAAATAGAAGAGATGACATCCGATTTAGAAAAGCTATATCCTATATCAATGGAAGGAAATGGTTTCACAGACATTAAAGTTAGATCATGGCCAAGACCATGCGATTCATATATTTCAAAGACCTCGGAGCATTATGATACTAAAGATATTATAGATATATTTTGAAATGACCTTATAAATGACCAAAAAGGCTTTAAACTTGATTTAAATTAAATAAAATGTAAGATGTGTCAAATTGGAAAAACTAGGAGAAACTGTAAATGAGTCACCAATGGGTGAGTCACTGACAGCAAGCCACCGACACTGACAACGAGTCACTGACACTGAGATACTGAAGCTAAGACACCAATGTTACCTACCAACACATGAATCACTAATTACATGACTCACTGACTCCATGACCCACTAATGCCCTAACTCACTAACGCCCTCACTCACTGATGCCCTCACTCACCAATTCCATGACTCACCGACACCCTAACTCATTAACACCCTAACTCACAGATGCCCTGAACCACTGATTCCCTGACTCACTAATGACCTAACTCACCAATGCCCTGACTCACTGATACCTCGACCTATCGATGCCTCAACCTACCGACACCTCGACCTACCGATGCCTCGGCCTACTGATGCCTTGACCTACTAATGTCTTGACCTACCAAAGCCTCGACCTACCGACATCCCCGACTTACCAATGGAAAAACTAGAAATTTGGAAAACTCTTGAAATAGGCTATCGTCGCCTCCCAAAACACCACAAACACTGTATATTGAAAAATTAAGGGACCACAATGGTCTGGGCCATTACATAAAATACCTCTCAAACTATTCTTTCCCTTGATAATTCAAAACCAAACCCTAAAGAAAGAGGGGTATAAACAACTGTTCCATAAGATACCCCTCAAGGAAAAACCACTTTACGATACTACATTGAAACCTCAACATCCATGAACACCTCCTTAGAGATTTTATAACCCAACAACTGCAAGACATGCCTCACAAGCACCAAAATTCACACTGCCCGAATATATGAATCATAGAATTCCTTCCCCAAGGTCCAGATACAATCTTCTTTGGGCATCACTGACTTTCCTGCATGAGTTTAATCGCATCCACATTAATGCATCTTGATTTGGCATCATTTATTCCCATCTTCATACATCAGGACATTATCATATGCCACATAACAATGAAACAACTCATCTCATTGAAAACAAGGTTCAAGCATTATATCACAAATAATAACACATGATAAAAACTCAAAACAATCTTTGGTAACTAGGCATGCATCTATGTATCTCGCTCCTAGGTACTATCCTCTAAGCCACCATGCCTCCACAACACATGAAAAAGGGAATGGTTATTCCATGAAGCACCATCTCCCAATGTTTCTGGATCTCCACTAGTCACCCCACTAATGTTGTGTCATCTTCAATATCCAACTATTCCCAATCAATGACATGGGAGTCATCATGATGATACCGAAAAATATGGGAGACATGAAAGACATTGTGGATCCTCCCAAACTATGGTGTCAATGCCAACTGATATTCCACCTCACCAACTTGTCCCAATACCAAGAAAGGTCCAATGAACCTAGGAGAAATCTTACTATCACTTCCAAAACTCCACTACACACCTTGAGGGAAAACCTTCAATAATATTTGGTCCCTATGTTTTAACTCCAAAAGACTTTTAATAGGATTGACATACAAATTATTCTTGTCCTTTACTACCTTCATCCTCTCAAGGACAAGTTTCACCTTCTATTTCCTACTCTACAACACATCTGGACCATGAAAAACTACCTACCTAACGTCCATATAGCACATGGGTGAACGACATGGCCTCCTGTATAGATCTTCAAAAAGATACATACCAATAGAAGAGTGATTGATATTTTTGTAAGAAATCTCTCCTAAGGGAAAATGTCACACCCAAAACCCACTTGAGTCCAGAACACAAGCATGTAACATGTCCTCCAATGTCCAGATTGTCCCCTCTGTTTTTACATCTAATTGGGGGTGGAAAGCAGTGTTGAGGTGTAACTGGGTTCCAAAGGAATGATGCAATCCACTCCATAATCATGAAGTAAAATGTGAATCCTAGTTGAATACAATAGATTTTGGAACTTCAGGCATCCACACCACCTCATCCATATACCTCCGTGCTAGGGAATCCACTATGCTAGACTCCTTGATCGCTACGAAGTGAGCCTATTTCATCAACTGATCCACTACTACCCCAATAGAATAATATCCTTTCTGATCCCTAGGTAATCCTATGAAGAAATCCATCGAGATATCAACCCTCATCCACTCATGGAAATCTCGGGGCTGCAACAAACCATCGGGAACACGGTGCTTAGCCTTCACTTGCTGGAACCCTAAGCACTTTTCCACAAACTCCACCATTTCCTACTTCATCTCAGGCCACCAAAACTATTCCATGATGCCTTGGTACATCATTGAAAAATCCAGGTGTACTACTAGTGGTGTTATATGAATCTCATGGAGAACTTCCTCTCGCATTTCATTAGAACATATATCATCCCACGGAACAACATCTGATTCTAAACATCCTCCGCACATCCTTCTAGGGCATCACACTGGTCAATGTTATCACACATCACCTCCACCTTTGAGTCTCCACACTAAGACTCCCCTACCTACTACCTCAGAGATGACTATATCTTCATCTGAAACAAGAAGCCTCTACCGCCATCCATTCCCAAATCTATGTGCAACATTTCCAACTCATCCATATCATTCCAGGTCTTTGAAGATTCCTAAACCACTCCCTTATTTGACTACTTTATCAAATCATCGGCCAAAATATTCCCATTTCATGATGTACATGAGATCCCAAATTCTTAATCAAAGAGAAACCCCATCCACCTCCACCGCGGAAAGTTCTGTTCTCCTAGGGAAAATATGTACCTCATGATCCTATGATCTGTGAAGACAACAAAGAACTCTCCAATGAGGTAATGTTTCCACATACTTATTGCGAACATGACCACAACCAATTTCAAATCATGGGTGGAATAGTTATGTTCATGGGGATTTACCTACCTAGACCCATAGAATATCACACCTTACTGATACATCAGCACACACCCAAAACCCAGACAGGAAGCTTTGAAAAACACCGTGAAAATACCCCCTTATTCTAAATGCCTGAGCACTAGAGCTCTGACCATATTAACCTTGAGATATTTTAACATTACCTGGTACTTATCCATCCATACAATGGATTGGCCTTTTTTAGTCAGTCCTGTCAACGAAGCTGCTACTCAGGAGAAATATGGTATGAATCATTGGTAGTATCCTACCACACCGAGAAAACTACGAATATCTTCCACATTATTGGGTTATTCCCAAGAAAGAATTTCCTCAACCATTGACGGGTTCAATGTTATACCCTACAAAGACACCACATCCCAATGTAAGTGGACTTCATTTGTCTAAAACATTCACTTAGATAGCTTTCTGTAGAGCTGGTTGTGTCGAAGGACCTCTAGGGTAGTCTTGAGATTATCAATATGCTCCTCCGATAACATTGAGTAGATCAAGATTTCTTTGATGAATAAAATGATGACATGGTATAGTAACTCATTAAATAATGATTTCATGAGCCCCATCAACATGGCTGGTGTGTTCATAACACCTAATGACATAACTATAAACACAAAGTGCCCATACCTTCACCTAAAATAAATCTTCGGGATGTCACCCTCTTTCACCCTCAAATGGGGATATCCAAACCATAGATTGATCTTTTAAAACGAACTCCCTCACCTCATCTGGTCGAAAATATCATCTATTCATGGGAGAGGGTAAAATTTCTTGACTGTTACCTAATTTACTCTCTGGAAGTCAACACAAAGCCCCGGACCACCATCTGCCTTCTTTTTAAACATGGATGGAGCACCCCACGAAAACAAATTGGGTAAGATGAAACCCTTCTTCATCAAATAATCAATTGTAATCCACAACTCCCTTAACTCCGAAGGCTCCATCAATTGAGGATCCATCGAAATCTGATGAGCTTCAGTTTGTAAGTTTATCCCAAACTCAACATTGCATCAGGGGGGGTAGAGTCACAAACTCCTCAAGGAAAACATCCAGAAAATCTCTAATAACTCCTGGAACCTCCGCCATCTTAGAATCCATCAATCCCACTGACATCTCGGCTAATAATTAAAATAGAGGCCCCACGTGCTGGTTACCCATATCATAGCTCCGCTCACCAACAAAACCTACACACTGGCCTTTTGCATTTGAAAACATTAAAATTCTCTGAAAGTAGTTGATAATAGCATGAACTAAGTACAACCATTCAATGCCAAGGATGACATTGTATTATAGAATCTGTAGCAGAAAGAGATCCTCACTGGGCTGATGTGGCCCTAACATTAGTCTACATCCCCGATAAACATCCAACAAGCTGGTCTGACCTCAGACTGGTGTACTCAAACCCAGAGGCATGTAAATTATCTTTATATCCAATCCTAGGGAATGGGATAGAATGGGTGTAATAAATGAGTGTGATTCTACTAAATCAAATAAGTCACAAGCAAGGGTACTAAAAAAACTGATCATACAATAAACGATCTCCACTCCTATTAGAACTGCTTCCTCTGCTGTGTGAAACTGCCCATTCCCTTCTTATATACCCTTTGGTTTTTGGCTAGCTCCCTAACCAAACCTTGGATGAGGTCCCTGAGGAGAAACCTATGGTTGGCCTCCTCCTGCACCTTCCACCATTAGTGGAGCATGAACTTGCTTTCCCTGCATTTGGAAAGTCTAGGATGTCAACTACTACTGAGGTGGGAATTGAACCTTACCACATTCACCATACTAATATCGAGTAACAAACTGTCCCTAGAGGTTCCCATGGCCTCCAAAAAAACACCTCGGCCCTAGGACCGTGAGAAAGTTGTGAGGACCAAAGTTTTGGAACTGAAATTGTTGGGGTCATCTCTACAATGGTCGAAACCTGGAAGGACCTGACACCAGAGACTTACTTCTAATGACCTTACCCTTTAAATAAATGAGGTGACTTCCCTCTCATAGCATACTCCTTGTGAGTTCATCCTTTACAATACCTATTCCTACTTCTAAACCTCTATTTATTTTGTTAGGGTGTAGGGATTAACTTCATACTAATGATAAGGATAGAGTGCCTCTTCTAAGTGTCTCACCCAAATATGCTTATCAGAAAAGAGATCCAGAGAAAAATTTAGGAGACCCTTGTACTTGATCCTTAATTACCTCACCGACATACTCCCCTGATGTTGGGAGAGTATCTCTTACCTCCTTTCCTCTTTCATCATGAAAGAATGTTATTCCTCCCACAAATCATTCTCAAAGTCATCCCACAAAACTTCAGTCTCCTTCCTATCTTTGATGTAAATAATCCACCACTAACACACTGCTCCCCTCATATGGATCACCACCATAGGAAACCAGTACTTTGTCAGAGACCAGATCAAGATGAAAGTGATCACTGTATCTTCGAGTGAACTCTCTATCTCTATGTCTAATACACAACCATCGTACGTTCCCAGTGTCTTCTACTAAAATCACAAGGGGTCTTCTGCCACAGATCATCCTCCTCAGCAGGATTGACCCTACGCTGGTCAACTTGGTTAGCCTATTGTCCCTCCACTGCTCGTACCACATAGAAGTGAAGTCTAGGAGCCATAGATGAATGGAAAGAAAGGAATTCCAAATCCCGGGTAGTATGCAATTTAT
Source organism: Viscum album (assembly GCA_963277665.1). NCBI lineage: Eukaryota > Viridiplantae > Streptophyta > Magnoliopsida > Santalales > Viscaceae > Viscum > Viscum album. The sequence goes on along the minus strand of OY728127.1, from coordinate 63,748,730 downwards.
TTAGGATTCATTTTGTCTCATTGTTTGTTTTAACTTCTTGGTAATCCCTAAAACAAAGATGAACACAAGACATCATGATGCATGTACCTTTCCTAGTGTCTCTACCTAGAGAATAGTGTAGCCTCACTTGATCATTAATTAAGCTCAAAGTTTTTCCTTGTATTAGAGGGGGTCCCTAAAGTCCCATGTCCTAGAAGGTCTTTCCTTTCCTATGTCATGCACCAAGATCAGCTAATAATGTTTCCCAACAAACTCATGCAATAATCAATATGGAAAACTCCAGACTCTATCCAATCACTCAATCTCCCTTTGGTACCATTTTATCACGACCCACCATCTTCAAAATGATGGAAGGGATAGAAATATGTCAATACCTTCCTTCCTAAAGATGAATGATAGATAATGACTCCTGAGTCTCACCTCCCATAGGTCCCATGGTGGAGACCATCACCAAGGGTATAAAAATTTCACAAAAGTGGGAGGAATTACACTTTTTATAGTAACCAAGATTAGGAGATAAGATGTATCAACCTTAAACAACTCCTAGATAGATATATATAAGGAAACAAAAATCCATCTCACAAGGATGTTTAATGTAAAATAGCTAGAAATACAAAGAAAACTCTAAAGTGCCATAATAAAAATAAACAGAAAAATAACAATTGTACCCAACATCTTTGCATGTAAGGTCCAGCCTAGTCTATGTAATCTCCTTGGAAACCTGAAACAAATTTATATACATAGTGTGCGAATACAAGTATACTTTGTAGGGAAAAACCAAAGTCACTCATGTACATGTGGGAGAAGCATACTACTGCCCCTGTGAGAAAACAATAGAAACTCAGAAGCACCTAAAATGGTATACTATCCTCCCTAAACTCACCAATTCATGCTCATAAAATAATGCATGTAAAGTAATGTAAAGTAGTAAGCATGTTGATATTTGGGTACCCCAAACCACTTCCCACTGGTTAAATTCTCATCCCTAACAGTTAACATCCTAATGCTACCATGCTCTTCCACATGCCCCACTGTCATAACCTGCCCACACACACCTAGGCCACAACCACACCACATTATTTCTCACAGACACCTGGACCTCAAAAATACCACACCATACCCAAAAACACATGGGCATCATCCCAAAGACACATGGGAAAAAAACTACCTCTCACGCAGTTAACACCATAAATCTGGTAGCAAACCTTAATCCATTATAGCCTACCCAAAGAGTCTTGGGAGATTGATTCCTAAAATAGGGATTAGAGTAATGTCAGTACCTAGCCATCCATCATCCCACTTGGATGTTGGTAAAGACATCATCCCCCATAACAAATGGGGTGTTCGGTACATAGTGATCAACATTGGAGGGGTGCGTATAGAAAACATAAGAAACTAAATGTTTTATATATAGGTAACACATATTCCGCCCATCCTATGGGATACCAAACATAAAACCATTCCACTAAAAACACCTTTGTTGTTACTCCTACATGCTTGTACCACCACGAACTATGGTCAGAGGAATGCCACTTCACTGTAAGACATGACATGAAACCTACCACCATCCAATTAATTTAACCATTCATCATTATTATTTATAAATTCATTCAATTATTTATTTCATCCCTACCTAGGAAACTACCATACATAACACAATAAACAACCACAGAGTATGTCATAACACACCAAGAAGAAGGGCTAAGGTAAAATAACTCACTACACACTCCCCCATCCTAAACACCCATTCAACCACTACCATCTAAAATTCTTCCAAGTTATCCCACCCAATCATCATCTCACAACTAAACTCGGCAGCCCCGTTGCACAAAAACACCAAACCCAGCACACTCATAAACCTGAAATTATGAAACAACCCAGTTCTACCACCCCATTTCCCATCCACCTACCAAATTCAGTCCCACTCCATAACAAATACATCCATTCCAAAATGAATTAATCTCTGAACATGAGATACCATCACACCGCCCCATACACAGAATCAAATATCTACCACCACCAAAATCCATAAAAGGCACAAACCCAAAAGAACACAACACAAAACCAAACCTATCATATAGGGTGTATTAATATTTGGAAAACACTATTCTTTAAATTCCACTCTAATAAGAAGGGGTAATCAGACAAAGATTTTCATCCTAGGGAATCTATTTATTTAACCATGTTTACATGATTAATCAGATTGATATTTACAGAAATTTTTCACATGAAAAAAATAATATTTATAATGGAAAACCCATGCATAGAAAAAGACCACCAATGGCCATGATTTTCATAGAACACACAAACAAAATAGATCACATCATAAAAAAAAAGATAACAAATAAAACAAGTGATTAGCATCAATACACTCCCAGTCCGTTATCAAGTCCATATTTCATCATTAGAATTTATGTTTTTTAAAAGTAAGATTTAAAAGTTTTTCACAAAAGAAATTTACTATGCCCACCCCACATGATACACAATTAGAGAGATATATTATAATCCCTACCCGAAATAATAGGTGACAAAAAATCCTCCTTGTTCCAAAACAGAGGGGTCACATGAGCATGAGATTCTATGGAAATTCAAAGAGAGGAGGGGCTATAGCACATGTGCATGGATTTTATGGGGAATAAAGGTTCTCTGCACGCAAAGAGAAAAGAGAATATAGGACCTAGACTTTATAAATTCCATACCTTATATCAATGGAAGGAAATTGTTCCATGTCTAATAAAGTCCGTTCATGGCCTAGACCACAGGGTTTGTCTATTTCAATGTCCATATAGTGTTAGGATATTAAAGATATAATTAATAACATTTGAAACACCATTGTAAATGACCAAACAAGGATTTAAACTCAATTTATGTCAAATAAAATGCAAAATGGGTTAACAAGAAAAACTGGGAAAAACTGGAAAAACTGGAAATGAGTCACCGATGGGAGAGTCACTGATAGCAAGCCAATGATACTGATAATGATTCACTGATGTTGAGTTACCAAAGCATAGCCACTGACGCGACCTACTGATTCCTAAGACATCGACACATTGAACCACTTATGACCTAACTCACCGATTCCTTGACTAACTGACACACTAACTCGCTGATGCCCTGACTCATCAACACTATGACTTACTAACTCCCTAACTCATCGAGGCCTTGACTCACTAACACCCTGACTCACCAACTCCTTGAAACACCCACGCTATGACTCCCTGATGCCTCTACCAACTCATGTATTGACCTACTGAATTTTCGTCTTACCAATGCCTCGACTAACTAATTTCGTGACCTACCAATGCACTCGACCTACTGAAGAAAAAAGTTTAAAATCGGAAAACTCTTGAAATGAGCTAGCATCACCTCCAAAAATACCCCAAACACTGGAGTTTTACTAAGTAATAGACCACAGAGTTCTGGTACGTTATATTGATACCCTAACATTTTACATATAACATTACATGATTTTTAGCTTAATTATACATCAGAGAACAATCCAAGCATCATGAAGTCTAGCACCAATAAAGACTAGGTAAACACAACATAAAACATGGGGCTAAAAAACACTTATCTACTAAATATCCATAAATTGATCCTAACTTTATTTGAGCCATTTCATCTGCATTGGTTACCTTGTGGAACACATAAACAATGGGTTGACCTAAAAATCCCGCTAATGGAATGAACATCAGAATAAAGATATGCACATGAGTTTGGAGGAATGGCATAATGATTTCAAAAACATTGTACATATGGAATCATAACAAATAAACATGGGATCATATAATCATGGAATCATAGAAATGTGGCAGAAACATAAAAAAATTATTTAGTATGAGTAAAGTCTCACCACTAATCCTGTTTTCTATTGTATTACGGGTCAAGACTAACCGCTAGTCCTGTTTCCCACAATAGCACAAGAAAAGTCCAACTGCCTAGACCATTGCACATAGCATCTCGTATGACTTAACTTTTCCCAATGCATTAGAGAACTATCTGGGCACACCCATATTACATTTCATTAATATGATTTTAGCATAATGAATCATACCTAATCAATCTTACAAAAACATAAGGGTTACCCATTGAAATAATTGGGTGCCACAATCATGGCGTAAAGAAAAACCAATGGACATATCAGGAAAGTGTCCATGAAATAAATGAATTAGAACATACATGGATGTTAATGAGGTAAAATAGGAATATATTGTGGAAATTTATGTTAAATAGAAGTGACAACAAGTAAGACATGTATTTGAATAATTTTCGCATTAAAACATTTTTGTGTGATTTTAGGAAAAATACTATAGATCTTTTAAAATAGAAAAGAGAAAAATATTTTACATAAAACCAGAAGTGAAACAAAAATGAGTTCATAATAAAAAAGACTGATTTTATAAAGGAAATGTTTGCTTAATATTGAGGATATATTTCACTTGAAATTGAGTAAAAATTGGTGAAGTTCCGTTAAAAGAGGTTTGCTTTTGAGAAAGTACTAAGGAGGGAATATTTTAAAAACATATATATACCTGAAAAAGAGTGATGAAAGGATCTTTAAAAATTAATTTTTTATAACTAAACAGAATTTATAATATTCACATAAATAGATAAGATAACATCATTTTGATATAATGAAAGATAAGGCAACCCGAATGAAAATAGGATATTTGCGTTGAATTCATTACGGATTATCAACACGGTATTAGGTATACCAAATAGGGTTTCATGAAGTCTAAATGGGATTATAATTACTTTTAATTCATGAGGGAAGTATGAGAGAGGTTCTAAATCATACCCCATCATTAGGGATTACACATAAATTGGCATAGCATAGAGGACATTCTTGAATAAAAGTGAAACAGAGAGGATCCCTTACCTTAAATCTGATGGTGTTCTCCACTTGATATTAATGAGCTGAATAATCAAATTAGTTTCATTAATTAATAGTTCCATAACCTATTCTATATTTTTTTTTTATTAAAACCTTTTTGAGTTCATTATTAACCATTTTTATTGGTTATGAGATTCAATTTCATTATTCTAGTCTGTTTGTTTCCTTATTTCTAATGATCAGTTCACTTATATTCATGTCCGGATAATCATGTAAAATGGGGATGGCTGTAAAAATTAGAGTTACATTATATTATTTAATATCTACAAGATTTCATGGTTGTAAATTTCATTTTTTTACTTGGAGTGACAATTATTCATTATGTAAAACTTTAGTGATAACCTTTTGGGTTAATTGGCTGTTTTTTGCCATAAGGAACATGTTTTGTTTTATAAATAAAAAACATTTGTACAAAAGGATTATAGAATAATATATGAGATATAATAAATATATTATGTTTTTTTTAAACTATAAAAATGGTTTCATGACCAGAATTGAATATGGTAACTGAAATTGAAAACTAATCGTCCAAGAATATGGTAAATTAGTGCATCTCAAATGGTATTTTCATTGTTAGTATAAAAGAAAGGGAAAAGAGAGATGGTGAAGAATTATTCATTTAACATGAAAAAATTATAGTACATTTAAGGTACTAGATTCATCACAAAATTTGGATCAAAGGAGGCGAGTAATGAAAAATAAATGAAATGAAGTTGAAAATAAAAGAAAAGTTGAGAGACCTCTTATGAAAATTCGGCAGCATAAGTACATCTCTTAAAATTGCATAAAATATTTTGATTAGAGAAAAAGGGTTATATAATCATTATTACATAATATGGATAGTAATTATGATATGTAATGACATATCCCAACATTATTAAACTGAAAATAAAATAGAATAACATAAAAGTATTGCTTGAAAAATAGAGAGAATTTGATATGAAAATTTTGTTGCATAACGGCTATATAACAAAGTTTTAGAAAACATTAAAAAGAGAGGGGACATGTGTCACACATTCACAAAATAATCGTAATATGCAATAGGGATAGAATAAAATATAAATAATAAAATCTTATGGAAACTTTAAATATATACCATATAAAATAGAACTTCAATGGAAAAGAGAAATGACAATTCCCTTACCTTGTAGAGTAACTCCTAAAACATGATGGTTAGGACCTTAGGTGGCTTGAGGAAATATTGGAAGGACTCGTATGGAGGTAAAATTATAAGAGATTTGAGGATTATGGATTTTTAATGGGATAAAACGAAGGAAAGAGTGGGTATTTATTGTAAAAGAGAGATATTTTTTTTGTTAATTTCAAAGCACACCTCAGTAGTGTTTTTCATAAAACCATGGGCTTTACCATGGTATTTTCCCATGGTATTAACCAATTAGGATAAATCATATATTATTTTACTATATAAAATTCAACAAGAGTTTTATTTTATTTATTACATCATTATGATTTCATTAAACAAACCAAAAACTCAAAACTGTATTTTTACTATTCTGAAAAATTCAAGTATTTTAGAAAAATCCCAAAAATTCACCCTAACCATTTTTTGATGTGTAGAATTAAAAAATGAAATAATTTTTTAGAAAACAATTATATATATATATATATATTATTTATTTAATATTTAAATAAAATCATAATTTATTAAACAAAAACAATATTAAAACTATTAATTGTTTTATAACACCTTGAAAAATTAATCAAGGTCCAATAAAATTCTCTGATAACAATAAAAAAATAAAGTAAAAATTTATGATTACATTTGATGAAAATACATTTCCATTTTAAATTATTAAATTAATCATAATATTATCAATAAAATATTTTTTACAAAAAAACCAATATTTATACTATAATTGTTTTTTACATTAAGGATATCTAAATTGTATTTATACATTCATTGGTGTAGTTTCTATTTTTTTCCAATTTTCTATTCATTAATATTTATCACTGTTAATAAAGTTAAATTACTATTCATAAGGGTGTGTTATGGTTGTCTTATGAGACTCCGAATAACTTACTGATCATAATTTTAGATGACCATATTTTGAAATTCAAGTCACAGAAGTGAGAAACTTATGTTTAAAGGCTGGATAGTACTTAGTAGTTCATTGTGTTGTGATTTCATGTGATTATATGACATTTTTATAAGAAAGTATTTTCCATTGATAAAACATTATTTCATTACATTGTTCCCCCCTTGACAAATTTCTCCCTTGAAATTCCATTTTACATTCTAGTCCATCAAAAGATTCATGTAGTTTTCCTTCATTGCTTCCTCCAGTTCTCATGTTTCCTCTTTGTACCTATGGTTCGACTATAGTACCTTGACCAGTTGGGTAGTCATGTCACATATAACTTTATCTCTATGATCCAAGATCTTTACATGATTCTCCTTGTAATAAAGATCATTTTTCAACTGTACCACCTCTGAAGAGAGTACATGTGATGGGTTTGGTATGTACTTCCTTAAGAGGGATACATGAAAGTCATCATGTAATTTTGGAATGGTAGGTGTAAGTGCCAGTTGACAGGCCACATCTCCAACTTGATCATAAATCTCAAAGGGGCCAATGTACCTAGGACTTAAACTCCCTTTCTTTCCAAACCTCATAACCATCATACATGAAAATACACGTAGAAATACCATATCTCCAACTTTGAACTCAAGGTCTCATTGGCGATTGTCTACATAGCTCTAATGTCGACTTTGGGCTAACTTGAAATGTTGTTGAATGGTTTACACCTTCAACATCATTTCATTGACCATTTCAGGTCCAAGAATCTTTTTCTCACCAACTTCATCCCAACATGTCAATGTTCTAAACCTTTTCCCATAAAGGGCTTCGTATGGTGCCATCAGATGCTCAGGTGGAAACTATTATTGTCATATAATTTAACCAGTGGAAGTTGTTGGTCCCATCCTCCTTTGAAGTCCGTAGAATAGGCTATCAACCTATCTTCCAGTGTCTGAATATTCTGCTCATATTAGACATCAGTTTGAGGATGATAGGTTGTACTGATGTTCAGTTCTATTCTTAGAGCATTCTGGAGATATTTCTAGAACATTGAGCTGAATCTCGAATCTCAGATAGATACTATTAATAGTGGTACTCCATGAATCCTTTCCATTTCTTTGATATATATCAATGAAAATTTATCCAATGATATGTAATCTCGAATTGAGATAAATTGAGCTACCATTCTATGATGATCGACAATTACCCATATAGCACTGTTTCCTCTATATTCCCTTGGAAGTCCTGTGAAAAAATCCATGGTGATGTTCCCCCACTTTCATGTTGCTATGGGTAATTGTTTCATCATCCCCTTATAATTTTATCTTTCAAGCTTCACTTTTTGGCATACCAGAAACTTTATACTCAGCAATATCCAACTTTTTATTGTCCCACCAAAAGTTCTCTCAAAGATCTCAATACAACTTTGTGCTCCCTTGATCATGGAGATTATTGATGCTCATCATGCTTCATAGTCCTTGCAATAGAGCATCCTATTGGTTAATTTCCATCTTCTGCACAATTATGATATATATTTCTGTATCATACCTTATATGGAATTTTTTTTCCATTCATCACATTATTCATTTTGTCATGGTAACAGGACACTATGTGACCAATTTTTCCACACTTAAAACATCTCCCAATCCCTTTGTGACATTTCTATTGGTGCCTCTTTACATGGTTGTAACACAATGGAAATTAGGTCTTCTTTCCCTTATCACCAATATCATACGGACCTTTATGATATTTCATCTTCCTATTCCTTGACTCCTTTGGGCATTCAACCATGTACCAGCTGTTAATCGTGATTTTCAAGAGCTGGTTTCCATTATCACGATATGTCCTTATTGAGCTCCCATTTGATGAGGGATATCATTTTGGTAGTCATCACATTGTCCTTCACATCATTTGTTAATCTGATTCATCATATTACCTACCATTGGCTAGAATAAAATGAAAATTTAGGGATGAGTATCACATAAGGGTGAATCCAATGACATTAAAGTGATAACATTCATATTACACTTATCTTATTAACTTATGTGTTTCTAGGTCTGAGTCTATATTATTCATGATCTATTTCCTAACGTATATTATTACATGATCTTTTTTTCTTTCCTTCATAAGGTTTTTTACTATGTTTAAAAATTTACCAAAGCATATCCCCCGGGAGTGTCAAACTAAGAGGGTAACAAGTTCTATTGTCATGCACAAGATCTCACTCGAGTCTAACTCAAAAAGGTGTTTATGGGTTTTACCCCTAGATAAATCTATGCCATAGCCACCTCTACCTGTTTGTATCTATAAGCGAATGTATTTTCTTGATAAACCACTTAAACTATACTTATTAAAGTTGTGGGGGGTTTTTCTTATACTTAGTCTCATCCTTAACGTTATTAATAAGGTTCTCTCAATTACTAATCTTTAAAATTAACTATACCATCATATGATACCAACTATAGAAACCCTTACCTATTAGATATAAAAATATATGATTTTAATCATAATTATACATTAGAATACAATCCAAGGATCGTGAAGTCTAGAATCTTTGAATACTAGGTACATAAAACATAAAACATGGGGCTAAAAAATAGTTATTTATTTAATATTAATAAAAAGATCCTAACTTAAATTGATGCATTACATTTACGTAGGGTACCCTGGGGAACACATGAACAATTGGATGAGTTAAAAGTCTCAGTAAAGGAATGAACATAAGAATAAAGCTAAGCACATGAGTTAGGAGGCATGACATAATGACATCAAAAGCACTGTACATATGGAATCATAACATATAAACATGGGATCATATAAACATGGAATAATAGAAATGTGGAAGAAATATAAAACATGTATTTAGTATGAGTCATGTCTTACGAAAAATATCATTTCCCATAATAGTATGGGTCAAGGCTAACCGCCAATCCCGTTTCCCATAGTAGCATAGGCCAAGGCTAACTGCCATGACCGTTGCGCATAGCACCTCATGAGACTTAACATTACCCAATGCATTGGAATTCAATCTGGGTGCACCCATCATACTTTTCATGAATATTTTTTCCACAAAAATAATCATACATAATCAATCTTACATAAACATAAGGGTTACCCATGGAAAGAACTGGGTACCACAATCATGACATAAAGCATAACCAAAGGGCATATCATGAAAATGTCCATGAAAGAAAGTAATTAGAATATTCATGGACGTTAATAGGGTAAAATAGGAATATATCATGGAAATTGATGTCAAACATAAGTGACCACATTTAAGAAATTTATTTGAGAATTTTTAGCACTAAAACATTTTTTACAGTTTTAAGGAAAATTCTATAGAGATTTTAAAATATAAAAAGGAACAATATTTTAAATAAAAACAAAAGTGAACCAATAAGGTTTTAATAATAAAATACTGACGTTATAAATACAATGGTAGCATAAAATAGTTTATATAGTGCACTTGAAATTGAGAAAAAATTTGGGAAGTTCCCTTAAAAATAGGTTTGCTAATCGGAAAGTACTAAGGAGGGAGTCTTTTAAAAACATGTATATCATTGAATGAGATTTATACCAGGGTATTTATAATTTAATTTTATAAAACTAATAATAATTTATAATATTCAAATATATAGATAATATTAATCCATTTTGATATAAGGAAAGATACGGCAACCTGAAAGAACAAAGGAGGTTCGGGTAGAATTTGTTACAGATTATCTGCATGGTATCAGGTATACCTAATAGGGTTTAATGAAGGGTAAATGGGTTTACCATTACTTTTACATCATTAGGGAAGTATGGGGGAGGTGAGAAATTATACCCCATCATTAGGGATTACGCATAAATTGGCATAGCATAGAGGACATTCTTGAATAAAAGTGAAATGGAGGGGATCCCTTACCTTAAATATGATGGTGTTCTCCACTTGATATTAATGACATGAATAGTAAAATTTGGTTCATTAATTAATAGTTCAAGAACTTATTCTATATGAAAAGGATTTATTATATAATTTTTGAGTTCATTCATATCCTTTTTTATTGATTATGTTGTTCAATTTCATTGTTCGGGTCCATTTGTTTCCTTTGTTCTAATGTCTGATTCACTTATATTCATGTTCGGATACTCATGTAAAATGGGGACGGTTGTCCAGAATTTGAGTTATATTCTTTTATTAAATATACATATGGTTTCATGGTTTCAAATTTCATTTGTTTACTTGGAGTGAATATTAATCATTATGTTAAACTTTAATGATAACCTTTTGGGTTAATTGGCGGTTTTTTTCTACAAGGAACATGTTTTGTTTTATAAATCAAAACAATGTGTCCAAAAGGATTCCGGAATAATATATGAGACATAATACATATATTATGGTCTGTTTAAACCTTGAAAATTGTTTCTTGACCATAATTAAAGATGGTGATGGAAATTGAAAACCCATCATCCATGAATGTGGTAAATTAGCACATCTTGGATAGTGTTTTCATTTTTAGTATAAAAGAAAGGGAAAGGAGAGATGATGAAGGATTATTCCTTTAACATTAAAAAATTCTAGTAAATGTAAGGAAATGGAGTAATCACAACATTCTGATGAAAAGATATGAGTAAAGGAATAAAAATTAAATGAACATGAAAATATAATAAAAGTTGATAGATCCCTTAGGAAAATTTGGTAGCATAACGACGTCGCTTAAAATTTCCCAAAATAATTTGATGATATAAAAGAGGTTATATCATAATTATTAAATAATTTGGACTGTATTTGTGATATTTAAATACATATCCCAATATAATACAATTGAAAATAAAAGATAATAACATAAAACTAGTGCTTGAAAAAGAGAGATTTTGTGATGAAAATTCTACAGCATAACGACTATGCAACATAGTTTTAGGAAGCTATAAAAAGATAGGGGAAAGGGGTCACCCATTAATAAAACACTAATAATATATTATAGGTACATAATAAAATTTAAATAATAACATGGTATGGTAACTTGAAAAACATACCATATAAAAGAGAACTTGAATGGAAAAGAGAAGATGAGAATTCCCTTACCTTGAAGAGTAACTCCTAAAAATGAAGGTTGGGACCTTGGGGGCTTGAGGAAATATTAGGAGGACAAATAGGAAATAGAAATTAACAGATAATTGAGTATTATAGATTTTTAATTAGAGAGAATGAAGGAAAGAGTGGGTATTTATAGTAAAAGAGAGAGAGAGAGAGAGTTTTTTAATAATTTCAAAGGACACCTCATTGGTGTTTTTTGAAAAACCATGGGCTTGCCCGTGTTATTTTAACATGGTATTCTCCACTTGGGACAAAAAATATCTTATTTTACTCTAAAAAAGTCTACCAGAATTTTATTTTAATTATTACATCATTATGATGTCATTAAACATACCGAAAACTCAAAACTTTATTTTTACTATTCACAAAAAATTTCAAGTATTTTAGAAAAATCCAAAAAATTCACCCTAACCATTTTTTGACATGTAGAATTCAAAAAAATACTCCATTTTTTGAAAATAATTTTCTAAATGTTTTCAGTTCAATTTTTATATAAAATCATAATTTATTCAATGAAAACAACATTAAAACTATTACTCATTTTATAACACCATGAAAAATAAATCATGGTCCAATAAAATTATCTAATAACCATAGGAAAACAAATTAACAGTTTATGGTTACATTTATGAAAATACATTTCCATTTTAAACTATTAAATTAATAATAAAATTATTAACAAAACATATTTGAAATACAAAAATATCAATACTTATACTATGATTATTTTTTTCAGTTTTAAGATGTCTAAATTGTATTTATAAATTCATGGGTGAAGTTTCTATTTTTTGGCCAATTTTATATTAATTACTATTAATTACTATCCATAAATGTATGTTACTATTCATAAGAGTATGTTACTATTCATGAAAAATTCAGTTTGTCTTATCAGACCTCAAATAACTTACTGATCACAATTTTATATGACCTTTTTTTCGAAATTCAAATTAAAATAGTGGAAAAATTATGTTTAAAGGTCATATAGTACTTAGTTGTTCATTGTATTGCGATTTCATGTGATTATATGATGTTTATATAAGAAATTAATTTCTATTGATAAAACATTGGGTCGTTACATGTTACATTTTTTATGTACCAATAATGCTTAATGTTCCTAGGCTTCACTAGGGATGTTATTTAAGGAAATCATCCAACATGTTTCTCTAGATGATTTTTTATGCCTTTTGGAATGTTTCATATAACCCATTCCATTATCTTTTTGTTATTAATGTTATTGTAGATTTATACATGTTATCAATGTAGTGTATCATAAATTTAAATGGTTATTTATTATGTGATGGTTGGGCCCAAAATTATATCTCCCCATAAAGCATTGAGTAGAGATTTATATATCATGATATGGCATGTGAGGGGCTTTACAGTGAATCCAATACACCTTATTATTGTAATTGGGATTGAACAAAATTCTCCATGTTATGGTTATATGTATAATTTGTGATAATTCTAATGACAATTATCATTAATATAAAAAATTATTTCCTATATTTATGGTCGTGCCACAGTAAAATGATATGCCACATTCCAATGTCATGCTCATGTTTCATGATTATTATATCCTATATTAGTAATCCTACATCTCATTTATTATTCAAAAAAACCATATGTTTATGACTCTCGATATGTGATCCATAATTTATTGGCTCTAATTCCCTTGTTATATGTCTATGTAGCTTAATTATACTCCCATACCAAATTGTTTTCTAATTATCACTAATAATATTTGATTTATATCTCTTATGTCCACCACTAACATAGAATCTAAGATCAAGAATTCATTTTTTCCCTTTTTTCAAAGATTTTACGTGTATAGTATTTGATATGTCTATATGGGGGTCATGTGTGGGGTCATTATAGCAAAATATCACAGTGTTATATGAAATATGTTGTTGTATATTAACTCAAATTACAGAAAACTTATATTATTTAGTGGTGTGATTTATAATTTGATATAATGTTAATTCGCATAAATGGATTTATTATGTATGTAATTCATGGTGGGTTCATCCTAGTAGATAACATAGTGATAACTAATTAATTTTTCGGATATGGGTATGAATAATTATAGTTTGAAAACTAATGAAAACTAAGTGGAGCTAGTATTGTGTATTATTGTTCATACAAAGAGGTACATAATTTAATCTAAAAATTCCATATGTTTAAATGATGATGGTATAATATATTACATCTTAAGATCAATTTAACTTTTCATATGAATACTTACTCTATATATTAATTTTTAATACTTAAAAAAATTTCGGGATTTAGTTTGTGGAATGAACAGAGAAGAACTAGTAAACAATAAGTACAATAGAAAATGGAATGATTTTCCCAATGAGAAACCAAATAGTATGTTAGATAAAGTATAAAACCTTATAGTTGTGCTCACAGATCCCTATTGAGTTATGAAAAATTATAGGAACTATGCCATTACTAAAATATAACATATAAAGAATAAATCTTCATTGGTTCCTTCTTGCGACAATGAACCCCCTCCTTTAGTGGGTCTTCTAATCCACTAATTTTCATGAAATAGATAAATATTACAAATATTATATTATTGTCTCCATCACATAAATCATGAATGAGTTTTTTTCGTTGTTATCATTTTGAAGGTGAACATGAACAATGGTGGAGTCTGATTAACAACATGATAAAAACTAAATTATTTATCCCTATGGAATGGGAAGAGTCTAAGAAAATATTTTTCGAAAAAAAATTCTTCCCAAAATAAATCACATTAAAATATATAGAAAATTCCAAATTATTATCAAAAATAGTCTAAATCCATTAGTATATATGAAGGAAACATGATGAGTCTTTTAAAGGACACTTCTAGTTTAATCATTTATCCTAAAAGTAAAATCAATAATTTTTTGATTGGTATAAAGCAGTGTTACAAAACTTTATTTGTAGTAAGGGACTATGTTAGAAAAAAATAAATTTTTTGATGTATAATAAAAATAAAAATTTCAATTGGTGGGTATAAATATAGTCATGTTTTTAGGGTATAAAAAAGGAAGAAGGAGTTTATGGAAACTCAAAAAATAATACCAATGAATAAATTATGACTATTCTTCCCATATATTGAATGTGTGAGAAGTAGGATAGTGGGAATTGTCAAATTGAAACATAAAATTGTTTCTTGTTTTGAAAATATAGAAATATGTAACATGAATGTTAATGAGAAATAGTGAGTCCAAACAACATACTGGGTTTTATATTCCCATAATCTCTACCACGGGTTGATATAATTCTCTTTCTTATAAAGAAGTATGGAGTAATGTGTATCTATATCGATTATAGAGAAATTAATTAGATCACAATCAAGAAAAAATATCATCTGCCCTATATTTTTGACGTTCACAATCAACTATGATCATTTTAGTAATTATATAAGATATTCCTTCAGTTATGAAATTATCAATTATATATGAGAAGATAATATATACACATTATTTATTTCCATACAAGATATGGAAATTATGAAAACATAATAATGACTTTCAGAGATGACAATTACCTTTTCATAAAAGCTCTTACGACTATTGAATATGTATTAATAATATTTATTAATTATTACTAATATTGAAGAATTATTTATTAAATATTAATTAATAATTTATAATTGTTACTAATATATTTAATTATTAATAAATTTTTAAAAATTAGTGTGAATTTTAAATAATTAATTTTATTTTTTATTTTTTTAGAAGTTATCAAAATATTTTTTAAAATTTGTTCCAATATTTATTAATTTTAACTCTTTATTACAATTATTTATTATTTAGATAATTTTTTTATTAAATATAACTATTTTTTAAAAAAAAATTAAAAAATTAATTATTATTATAATTGAATTTATATTTTTAAAAATTAACTAAAAATTAACATAATTTGTAAATTTTTTCAAATTATTACTAATATTTAAAAATTATAAATATAATTTTTTATGTATTACTAATAATGACTTATAATTTATTAATTATTAAAATTTATTTGATAATTTTTTCAAAATTTTAAATTATTACTATATACTTACAAATTATTTAATTTTTTTTAATTACAGTCAATATTGTTTATATTATTTTAAAACTTCTTAGAAATTTTTTTTATTAATAATATTTCTTAATTTTTACTTTTTAAATAATAATAATAATTAATTATTTTAATATAAATTTTTATAAAATGTCATTAATTTTTTATAATTATTAGTAAGTTATATATTTTTTAAAAAATTATTACAATGTTCATAATTTATTAATATTTACTAGTTATTACAATAATATAAAAATTATTACTAATATAGGCTCGTAATTTATTAATTATTATGAATGATTTTATAGTTATTTCAAAAAGAATTATTACTATTTTTTTAATAAATATCTTTAATTTTAAATAATTGTCAATTTTTATTTAACAATTTATAAAAAAAATTATAATTATTGAAAATATTTCTTAAGAAATTATAAGTATTTATTAATTATAACTTAAATTTTAATAAATATTATTATGTCAAGCTACCTAATCTCAATCAAGGAAAATTATTAGATAACATATGAATGGTAATCGAATATCATTGATTAAAAAAAAGTTCCACTAAAATAAAATATACAATCAAGAAGCATGAACATGAAGAATAAATTCATGTATCAAATATAATGATTTTTAATATTTCAATCATTAAACGAACCATATGAGTTAACATTTCAAACAATCATCATGCTAAATGACATAAGATGTCTAAAGTCGAATGAACCTGAGGTTACTCAAAAAATCTAATCATTTTATCTCTCCTCCCCACCAAAATTAATAATTAACCACTTTTTAATTATATAATCATAAATATATAATCATTCATGCCTCAAAATATACCCAAGATCAAATATGAAATAATAATAAGAGGCTTCAACTAGGCGGGTACCTTATGCTAACAAAACATTTAAGAAAAATATAGAAACATTTTTTATTGCAAGCATTAAAAACAAGGAAACTTACAATCAAAACAAATTTGAAACCATATTTTTATTGTAAATCTCTACTAAACTCAAACATAACAAATTCATTGAAAGAACACAACATTTTCCATAAATATAAAGGATGGAAATTGGGTGACCTACGTCAAATCAAGAGGAATTAGCCCATGATGAGTGAGAACGTGTCATCTTTGATTGTCGACAGACAAGTGAGGAAAAATAATCCCAAACGAAATATAAATAATTAATAAACTAAAAAATTCATGTAAATATTTCGATGTAAGTTTCTCCAAACCAATTTCAGGGATATTGAAGGGGGAAATCACAAAAAGAATTATGGATAAGTAAAGTGGTGTATGTATCTCATGGATTAGAATCTCAATGTACAAAAAATGGGGAAAATTTAGAAATAATGGAGAAGATCAAGGAAGGACTATATGATAGATAGGGTTTCTTGATGGTTTTAAAGAAAATAATTTTTTTTGATTTTTCTATAATAAATTAACCACCACATATATTTTGTTGTAATATTTTTTTTCAAAACATTAATTGTGAATGAAAGTATTGTATATTTCGAATAACATTCTCCCTCCATAACATAGGTAGTCCCACAAAGACCAATTGAGATGGACTTTATAATCATACACATTGTGTTAAATTCTATTTGTGACATATGGTATTATGAATAGTAAAAAAGTAAACATTTTATAGTTGTTTGAAATGGATATAAGACTATCACAAATAAGCAATCACATATATTCAATTTTTTAGTGGTATCGATATTCAGTAGAATTAATACATTGGTAATGACATATATCATAATGTATATTGAGGATTTTTCCTTGAAACCTTGTAAAACATTAGTTGATCATGACCCAATCCATGTTTCCATGTAATATAGATCCATCATAATTAATATGATATATTGATAATCTATGTGACTTCTTAACCCAGGTGTTGTAGAAACATCATGAGTCGTAGTGACAGAACGGGTTTGTCGATGAAGAAAACTCAAAAACAAAAGATGAATAATAACATGAGATACAATGATTTATGTGGTTCGTGAAATGATCCCTACATGCACAGAGAGGATGAAATTTCACTATATTCCGGAGCACATAACTAAAGGGAGTTTTTGGGTTCTTAATCAAACACAAAACCCTAGCTTAAAATATGCTAATAAAGGGGATGAATCAAAATTGCTCCAATATCATATAATGTCTACTGTGAAATAGTAAAATGTTTATGGAATTCTACACTGCTATAGTCTACAGCCACCGAAGTCCAAGGTTTTACAGAGGCCTGTTGCTAGAATTCTATGGGGCTATAGTAGTCACATCAAAATTCGGCACTGCTACAATGCCTTATCGATGTCAACTGGTCGGGTCTGCTACAGTTGGTCAGGGTTTCTATAGTTCCTTCAAAATTTGGACTTGGGGCCTTCAACCCCCGAAGTAGGCGAACGTTTCACCCTACAATCCTCAATGAGATCACCACAGAGCTCAACCAATGATGTTGTGACATGCTGCATAGTATGGGCTAGAAGCATTCGGCCTAATCATCATCCATAATGGATTGGGCTACACCAATCCAATACCGAGTTCCACACACTTATGCCCAGAGATAGTCGACCACATGACCTGAAGAATATCTCCCTGTACACCAGAGGCTGCCGACTAGCAGTGAGGGTCTTATAGAAATCATGGTGAAACTATATAGTCTTTTTCAAAGTAGCACAACAATAGAAATAAATATACAATAGCTAAATGATATAACCAAAAACCAACCAAACTGGTATCACATGATAAAAAAAAATACAATATCCAAAACTCATACTAGATATGACATGCTAAATATGGGTCAAGTGTCAATATGAAAAATCCCAAAATATATTTAGATAGTGAAAACTCCCAAGAAAATACTGATTCCCATCTAGTTCCCTCATCCGTGCTCTATCCAAACTCATCCATATATCATAGGATTCTTTCCCTTATATTGTTCTTGAAACATGAAGAATATTCTATTACATATTAGGTATCTCAAATAGGATGTGATTATAACTTAGTAGGGCACCACCAATGGTGTCTAAAATACTATCCAGTAAATAATAGTGTATAAATTTGTATAAAGAATAAATACAAGAAATAAATTAAATATTTTTCATATATTTAATTATTATTTATTTGACTGCATAAACTTCTGGGTTCCCTAAGACACTCAAATCCTCAATTCCTAATTCATCATAGGCCAAAGTCCGAATCATATCACATATTCAATTCATAATTAATTATAACATGTGGTTTCCAATATACATATCATTTCAATTCATAGTACTTCAAATTTGATCCATAGTTCAATGCCAACATTTTAGGTCTCGAATTCCATGACTAAGACACTGTGAGTATTTGAAGAATCAGGCTGTGTCTCATAACTCGTTTATCAAACAAACATACAAGTGTGATTTTGAAGCAACAATTTATTTCCCACACTCATTTATCAAACAAACTCACAAGTTGGATTTTGAAGCATCAGACTGTGTTCCATGCTCATTTATCACTATGGTATTTTGAATCATCATCTCAGGTCCCACACCCGTATATCACTCAATTACATATTGGTTTTTTAAGTATTAGTTAATGTTTCACACACATATATCACATATATCAAAATTTCACATATATCAAAATTTCACATACATCAATGTTAAGCATCTTAAACATATTTTTAAATATTCTATTTAAAGATTACATTTTCAATATATTAAACAAAAATGGTTCATCACTTTTATTCACATGGAACAATTGAACCAATTTACCAATTAACATTTATCAACATTTAATCAAATAACCAATTTAACCATTAAGGTCACGTCAACCATCTCACAACTCCCCTCATCAATTCATTCATAACACATTAAATTACCCAATACTCAATCCCAATATCCCCTTAATTTCACAATCAATTTATTCCATTAATTCATTAATCAATTAATCAATCCAATTCAACAAATTTCAATTTCCCTAATTTAACCCATTTTTTTCATGGAAATTAAATTAAAATAATTCAATAATCAATGAAATTTCCCAATCATGGAAATATAAATTTCCAAATTACATACACATAATTAAATCATGACTATGGGATTTGTAACATAGACTATCTACCTCGAAATCAGTGATGAATGCTCTCCAATAGAAATCCCCAATTGAAGTTGAACAAATAAGAAAACAGTCAAGAACAAGAACTAAATCTGAAACCTAGATAAAAGATAAAATAGATTAGATATATCAAAACCTATATCTAGATCCACTACCAATGAATAAAATCATCCCGACATAGGACAACATAAGGATATGAGAGAGAGGGGAAACTAAATTGGATGAGAATATCTTACTATGAGAGGTGTAGATCATCAATTTAGGATTCAAATCATCTTGAAAATTGATTTTAAGTCTTCCGAATCAATCTAGAAAACTCAAAAAATAATATAAATTATTTAGGGTCATATTGGGTCTAGTTAGGGTGGAATTTAGGGGGCTTCGGAATATTTATTCTAATTTTCAGGGGTTTAAAATCCTGTACACACAGTTTCTATCTTGGGGTGCATGGTTTTCCCTAATGGTGTTTCTAATCATGCGCATCCTCCCCTAGAGTCTCATGGTAACTACTAAAAGTACACACTATTTCAAAAACCATGTGTTAGGTATGTGAATCCCCGCTATGTGGGATAGCATGGTCTTCTATCCTAGGCACACAGTTTGGGAAAACTGTGTGCCAACCATGCAATACCCAAATTCTTCCCAAAATTATCTAATTTCATCAACAAAAATCCCAAGGTAAAACCCACAAAAGGTGTCCTAAAAAAGCAACTAAAAATGATCTAGATGAATCTCCATAAAAGGTTGGGATCTTAAAATCTCCCCACATTATAGGTTACCATCCTCAATATTTACTCCCATGCATCTCTATGATTTCAACTCAAAAATATTGGGGCATTGAGCCCACATATCTTCTCATATCTTCAACGTTTCTTCTTAAGAACGACCACATTTCAACAATACATAAAATTACAACATGGTCTTTCCCTATAGAACTTTCTCACTACAATCTATCACACATATCACAATATTTTCAAAGGATGCATTGGTCTCAAACGCAACATCATCAACATCAATCACATGAGAAGAGTCGGGGTGACACCTCTGAATCCACGACACATAAAAAATGTCATTCATAATATTATATTTTTATATAAGAGCCAATCAGTATGACATCATTCTGATTCTCTCCACAACCTCAAATTGTCTAACAAACTGAGGTTCCATCTTTCCCTGTCTCTGAATTATATACTGACCCAACATAAGAGACATCTAAATGAAGACAAGATCACCCTCTACAAATGAAATGGGTCACCAACGTCTATCATCAAATAAATTATTTCTATTCTAAGCAGTATCTGTATGCTTTCAAATTATCTAAACCTAATATGATGTCTCCTTAATGATAATCAGTCCTGATAACTCTCACTCACCTTCCTCCATCAATCATAAAGGTAATATTCATGGACTGCCATAAATAGGCACATATGGTGGCATCTGTATAGTTTCATGATAATTGTTGTATCAGGAATACTCAAAAAGAAATAATTGATTCTCCCAAAATCCACTAAAGTCAAGAAAATATGATAATATAATTTCCTCAAGAACCTATATAGAAAATTCTCACATTCTATATTACATTGGGTGGAATTTAGTACTCAATAAAACATGTAAACCAAGTGTCATCTGCAAGACTTTCTAGATTAGTGAAGTAAATTCGGAGTCATGGTCTGAAACAATGCTTTATTGTACCCCGTGAAAATGGTGTATCTCCTAAACATATAATTTTACCAATAGATCCAATGAGAAACTCTTCCATATAGACAAAAAATTTGATGCATTCATTAGTCGCTCCACAATTATCCAAATATCACCATTCCTCCATGGGTTACATAGGATACCCACCATAATTTCCATACTAATGTCATCCAGCATTCATTCTGAAATGGAAAAATTCTATATTAAACCACCATGTAAATGATTCTCATCCTTCACCTATTGAGAGGTGTAGAATCGCTTCATGAACCCTGTTATATCCTTTTTCATGCTCGACTACATGTACTATCATTGTAGTTCATAGTTTTGGTCTCACCTGGATGCACCACCTACAGTAAGGCATAAAATTCACACATCAACTCCTGTTGTATGGTCGTAGGTACAAAACACTATTCCAGACATAGATTATTTCATTCTCATTTATGGTCCAATTTTAAGGTGACTCCCAACTGTCAAGGCCTTCACTCACGTAATTTTTTTTTGATCCTCATACTACTTGCCACTGATATGGATCAAATTGTTGAATCTATTGAAATTGATGCAAGATTCATCTTATCCTATCTATCCTGATCCTAAAAATGAATCTCATCTAGTAAATTCATCATTTTCCACTTACCACTAGACTCTTTTACTTCTTGAGTCTGATATTCCATTACTAAAACATCAATAAAACTAATTTCTTTTTCATCCATATATAATTGATCAAATTCAAATGACTACATATACTAAACCCATCTCATATCCTAGAGATTCAAGTTTCATTCTGAAAAGATAAAATTTAATCCCTTGTGATCAGTATACAAAGTAAACTTCTCTCCCAATATATAATACATCCAAGACTTCAAAACATAAAAAAATGCAACTAAATCGTGTTCATATGTAGGGTATTTATGTTCAATTGCCTTCAATTTCCATGACCCATATGCCACAACTCAATCTACCTTCATCAAAACTACTCTAATATCGATCTCATAAGGGTCACAAAACATTGTATACTCCTCACTATACTTATGTAGGATCATTATTGGTGATGTTATAAATATCTTATTCAAATCCTTGAAAGAATTATTACATTATTTCATCCATTCAATCTTTCTCTCCTTCTTAGTCAGGCTCATTATTTATTCTTCCAATCGGAAAAAATAATGGATGAACCTCTAATAATAACCCACTAACTCAAAAAAATTATGGATATAAAAAAACATTATTGGGTTTATCTCAAGATAAATCTTCCTAAACCATTATCGGTACACTGACACATGTTCCTATGAGATGATGTGACCAAATAAGTGTACCTGATTAATCCAAAATTAACACATATATAGCTTGGTGTATTGTAAATTCACTCTTAGTGTACTCTAGATAATTCCACGATGTTGGGAATGATTTTCCTGAGTCTTGGAATACACCATGATTTCATGAAAAAACACTACCAAAAATTGATATAGATATGGAAGGAAAATTTTATTCGTCAATTCCTGAAACATTATTGGTTCTTTAATCAACCCAAATGGAATCATGAAGAAATAATACATGCCATACCAACTTTTGAATGTAGTCCTCATTATATCAAAAGTTTAAAACCTCAACTAATGATTCGTCGATCTCATGTAAATATAAGAGAAATCACAAGCTCCGCTTAACTGGTATCATTGATCGTGGATACAGAAATGTTGATGTCGGTTCTTCAATTTCATCATGTTAAACATTCTTTAATCAATAGATAAGTGTAGAGTCCCATCATCCTTATTAGGAAACAAAATTGGTGAACCCCAAAGTGATGTACTCAAATGGATAAACACCTCAATGATCAATTATTCTAGTTTATTCTTTATCTCTGGAATCCCTATTGGTGTCATTCTGTATGGTGTAATAGAAACTGGCTCAGCCCACAGAATGAGATCAATTTTAAATTTCACGTTTCTCCTAGGTGGAATCCTTGAGAAGTATTTAGGAAACACATCATGAAATCATTCAACAATGGGTGGAATAAAATCCTTATTTACACATCCATCATCCTATAAATGTCTTGTAACCAAGGAATTGAGCTCCCCCATTTGCTGATGAATTGGCCCTATACAGCCCTCCTTGATATCCCAATCTCCATAGTGAAGTTAATTTTCATCCTTAAGTGACATAAAATTACCTCTCCTAAGGTAACAATCAATGTGGTCTTGGTATGCTACTTACCAGTCCATACCCATTATCAGGTAAAATCCCGACATGTTAAGGATATAAATATCCCAAGTGAATTGATACTCCTCAATCTCGAGAGAATGCCCCTTGCACAAACAGTTATCTCTCAATCATAATCCTGCGAGTGTATCTATCCCTATAACCCCACTCGAAAACTCCACCATCAGGATCAACCAATTCACATGTTGGAAAGATATAAAATAATGAGAGGCATCAGTATCAAATAAGTCACAAGAAAGTAGAAAATCTACAATAATTGTACCTCTAACTATTGATGGTCCAGCCTTTCTATCAACCAAAATAGGATAAAAGGCATGAAACTTCCATTCACATATTACCTATGATGTAGTTTGAGTCCCATAATCTAACCACTCTAATGATATGGGCGCTCTATCCCAAAATCAACTCATCCCCTACCTCGACCACCATAGTTAGTAGAATTATAACTTCTATACTTGAATAGGGTAGAATTTTCCATTCCTGTCCTCTGGTTCTGTCTAGACACTCTATCACTACCCATATAACAAGGGTTACTATAGAACCTCTTTAGATATCTCATCATAATTCAATATCATTACTCTATTGGTGGTCAGGGGAACTATCTACAGAATTGGCCTAACCATCCACACTGATGATAGATCACTCATGTAAGATCCTAATTAATTAATCCTTCCTCCAATACACTCTTCCTTACAATGATCTAGTCAACATTCTCATAATGATGCTTCCTTCTCTTGGATTTCATACCTCCTGAACATCCTATAGAAGCCACATGTCCTCCACTAGAATCCTCCTTCAAGTTCCCATAAAAATGAGATCCTGATTCACCACCTCTAAAGGCTTTTTGAGTTCAAATATATTCACCTCATACTTAATTTCAAATTTAATCCCATCCTAAAATCATTTCCCCACCATATCATCATCACATTTTAATGCTAGATAAAAGTGTTGTAGATATGTAAATAGAATAGCATAGATCATAAAATACATACTCCCCTATGTCACCACTATAAACTCTTTTCCTCTCTCTAAGATGAGAAACTCTAGGTAAGAGTTATCTAAGAACATATCCTAAATGTGATTCCACTCCATATTATCTAGTTGTCCATCCCACATCTAGATGTCTCAAAACCTATTAACCTGGACACCTAAAAAATAGGTAGCCAATTTTTCTATCTTCTCTGTAGGAATCTCGAAGTATTCAAGTATAACCTGGATTGACTCAATCCAAAACACAACATCCTCAGGTCCACGCACTTTGATAAATGTTATAGGGTGATGCAACTAAAACTCATTTTTCAGGTCATACATACTTTTCAAAACCCACCCTGGATATTTTTCTTAAACTACATAAACCATGAAAAGTTCTCACATAAGTTTTCTCCTACTTCATCACGTGACACTACAAATGCCTCACGTTCCACTACTGGATGTTCATTTCTAGCCATGTCCTCATGTAGTCCTCTCAATAAGAATCATCATAGAGGAATATCCCTATAATTACAAACACACATCTCAGAACACATAACACATCATTAACACATTTACGTAAGAGGCATTGAAAATAATCAATAATAATTTATTCCATCAAACACCACCATATGGTCAAAACTACGGTGTTATCAAAACCCTTAACTATTCAACATATAGGTAAGGGTTAAAAAAGGGTAAACACATTCCCATTATTCCTGTTTCTCATTACACACCCATTTATTCCAATTTTTCATCATTTTACAACCTTAAATTTATATGAGGAACCTTTTTCACTTCAATTACATAAGCAAGGAAAAAACATTTCAATTTTCAAAAACATAACCAAAACCATTTTCCCATTCATTCCAAAAATGATGCATGTCATCGAATATATTCATGAGTGCGTGGAATTATGAATGAATACTAAACTCTAATTCCATTCTAGTACATGAATCAAATATCAGAAAAAACTCTGAAACAATAATCACATCACACAACTAGTGAATAAATCAAGGTGAAATAGTATCCAATTGTTACAACACACATCAATAACAAAAAAAATCTTTCCCTGGGTACCTTTTTCCCCCTGTACGTGGGTTAGACACTCCAATTCATGATATCGTGACCAAGGCTGGACTCTTCCTAGTATCCTTTCTACCTTTCCCAAATAGTAATACAATATAAATTAAAATAAAACTGGGCTCTAATACCACTTTGTGATGTCTTGACCTAGGTACCACACACTAGTGCACTGATCCAATCGGCTGCATGACCTCAGGCATACCTCCGCATACCATAGAGGCATCCAAATAGCAGTGAGGGTCTAATATCGATCATGTGGATACTATACCCTCTCTTTCAAATCATCACAATTGTGGAAATAAATACAAAATAGGAAAAATATATCACCATTAACCAACCAAACTAGAACTTCATAATTACCAAAATAGGAAATAAAATATCCAAAACTGATAGTAGATATTTCATTTCAAATAAAACTCAAGTGTTAATATGAAAAATCCCAAAATAAAATAAGACAATAGAAACTCCCCAGTGGGTCTGAAATTCCATTTGGTTCCCATATCCTTGCCCCCTCCAAAATTAGTCATCTGACATATGACTCTTTCTCTTATCATGTACTTGAAACATGAATTTTAATTGGGTACTGATCAAGAAGCCTTAATAGGGTGTCAGTAAAACTCTGTAGGCCACCACCAACAACATCTAAAACAATATAAAGTCAATAATAGTGTGTATTGTTTTATAATGAATAAATACAAGTAATAATGAAAATAGTTTTCATATATTCAATTATTATTTATTTAACAAAATAAAATCTTAGGTTCTGAATGATACATAAATTCTCAATACCTACTTTATCTCATGCCAGATTCTATATAATATCAGATATTCAATTCCCAATCTGTTATAACACATGGGTTTTCATTATCCATTTCATTTGAAATAATATTACAACCAATTGAAAAAATAGTATCATACCAATATATTGGGCCTAGAACACCATGGATAAGACCCTATGGGTATTTGAAGAATCATTTTGGAATCCCACAAATCATGTTTCGAACTAACAAAAAAATGTTCTTTTGAAGCAGTAGTCTGTGTCTCATGCTCATATATCAAAAAAACACAAAAAAATGGGATTTTGAAGCAGTAGTACATGTCCCAAACTCTTTTATCACTATGGTATTTTGAAGCATGAGTCCATTTCCAACACACATATATCAATCAATCACATGTGGGCTTTAAAATAATCATACCACGTCCCACAATAATGTATCACATATATCACAATATCCCATATATCACAATTTCACATACATCATGGTTGGTAATCTTAAATTATATTCGAACATTTTCTTTAAAGGATTATTTTTTAATATATTAAAAACATAAGGATTATCACTTTAAATTACATGGAATAATTTAAGCAATTTACCATTTAACATTTATCAAAATTTAATTAAACCAACCATTAACCCAGTAAGGTCAATTCAACCATCTCACAAATCCTTTTCTCAACAAATTTATAACACATTAATTGATCCATTTATAAATATCAATTTTACAATAAAAATATTATATTATATTAATTAATCAATTAATTAAACCAATTCCACAAATTTCAATTTCCCAAATTCAACCCAATTTATTATCTCATGGAAATTGAATTAAAACAGTTCAATCATCAATGAAATTTTCCAATACTAGATATTGAAATTTCGCAATTAAATACAGGAAATTAAATCACGTCTATGGTGTTTTTATTTATAAAACCTACCTTCATATCTGTGACAAATGATCGTGAAAGGAAAACCCAAATTAAAGTAGAATAATCAAGAACATGATGAAGACCAAGATCTAAATCGGAAACCTAGATTCAAGATCAAACAAGTTGGATATAAAAACATATATCTAGATCCAATACCAATTTAGGGAAACATCCAATCAAATAATGATAGAAGGATGTGAGAGATATGGAAAAATAAATGGGATGAGAATCTCTTATCAGAAGAGGTTCAGATCTTTAATTCGGGATTCGAATCATTATAAACGAAGATTATAAGTACATAAAATTTATCCAGGAACCTCCAAAAATGTGAAAAATATATTAGTGTCAAAATGGGTCGACTTAAGGGTGAAGCATGAGTGGTTTGATAATTTTTATATTTTTTTCAGGGGTTTAAAATTTCATGAGAAAGGTTTCCTACTCAGGGTGCACGGTTTCCCTAACTATGCTACAAACAGTGCGCCTCCTCGCATGGATTTTTACGATTACTACTAGAATGGTTCATGGTTAGAAAAATCAAGTGCCACTATATTAATCCCCTCAATTTAGGTTCAGAAAATTTTCTAGCATGGGTGCACGGTTTGGGAAAACCCTATTCCAACCCTGCACTTCCCCTCTTCTTCCCAAAATTTTCCAATTTAACCCTACATCTCCACATTGTAAAACCCAAAAAATATATGCTAAAAAAAGACAAAATATTACCTATAAATGAGCTTTATAAATATCTAGAAAATGTTTAATATTATATTCTATATCTCATTTCTTTGAGGATGGATTCAACTATACACTACTCATCATAATTTCTTTATATATCTCTCATAAATTCCATGTGATTCCATCATTAACCTTCATTTAACTCTTTTTTCAAAGGAAATATCCATCATTATAATCATTAAATTGATCTCTCCACTAATACCTCCAAATAATTCTTATCTATTAAAACTATCATGAAACCATATCAACCATTCCACTTCTAATAAATTTTTAATGGTCCAAGAAGGATTCCTAAATCTTTTATCAAACATGATGGAACATGTTATAAGGGGTGATTCTATTAAAGTAAGTTTCTAGGTATTCTATGTATTATTCAATTTCATTTTCATATACTATCTTTCCAAATCCCATTCTCCATTCTTATGATATTATACTAACAATATTATTCTTCTATGAATGTTTTATTACTTTTATATGACTCGATACTCTGAAAAATTCATTAGAATGGAATATTTTTTTGGATTGGTTTAACCACCCGCAAGAAAGATATTAAAAAACACAATATATTTTATAATTAATGAGTTTTAATAAAGTACTTCATATAATATGTGATATTAAAGTGGAATTTATATAATTATTTTGGATGTGGGAAAAATATTAATGGTCATTATATTGTAACTCATTGTTATCGGTAAAATTACCCAAAACATGTTATTCATAAATTCAATTCTTATAATCCATACCCATATCATCCATAAAAAATAATAATAATACATAAATCAAAATTTAACTATTTTGTCACAATCATGAATAATCTTCGATTGACAACCAAATGTTCAATTAATGATGATATGAATCGCATTTATGGAATTCATCTAAAATAGTCAATTTTACTAACCTAATATTATATAAATTAACCATAACTAACTAATATATGTTTGATAAATATTTATAATCATTTATTATAAAAGGTATTATAAATGAATTTGATCATAAAATAATTTATTAATATGGTTATTTTAGTATAGTAGAGTTTAAATTACTTTTTTGGATATCTGGAGTAAATGTAAGTGTTTCATTAAAATATCACTATTATTTCAAGATTTTGTATTTATAAATTTTTAATTTGGGATTCCTACTCTCTAAAGCCCATATATTTTAATCTACATTATATGTTTCTTTGGTTTGTACCCTTTCATACCATTTCCCCTCCCATTTGTCTATAAATCACTCGAAATAATGCATGCAAGTTGATACAACCTTAACTCTAATTTGTTGATATTTAAATGTTGTTTATATAAATTTATATATATCATTATCCCTATTGGAATGATATCATTATGTTCTCTTTTATTAACTTTTACATGCATTTAAAAATAGTTAACAAACCCATTTTTAATATTTTATACACAGACACTTTATTTAATTTTTTCTTCATTTTTCATTAAAAATATTTCATTCCAAATATTCTTGATAAATAAAATTAATTTTTGATTAATTAGATAATATTTAAAACAATTTATTTATAAATTATTTTTTAAAATATATTATTTAAATTTAAGGGATGTTTCTTATTATTTCAAACATATTTTTTATAAGAATTATCCAAGTTGTTCTTAGTACAAGATAATGTCCTTTTAGATTTCCCTGAATCAATAGGGATACATTTTATGTAAATCCAAAAAATTAATTCTCCAGATTATTTATTTATTCCTTAAGAAAATTTTTTTGAATCATTTTTTATTCTTGGGTTTTTAATGATAATGATGATTTTTAAATGTTATCATGTTCATCTGGAACACTTGTGTGTAATTTTTCATTATGTAATGAGTGGGTTGAGGATTATACAGTTTAAAAATATTTTTTTAGATATTTATATCTCAAGAGATGAAATGAAAGGTATTGAGGAGTACTTAAAAATGGTTCATTAGCGGTGATTTTTTCATGAACTAGTAGTGGTTTAAATTGTTTTCTAATATTTGAGTGGTGGTTGTTAAAACCATTACATATTTCATGGTCGCTAGTCATTTAGCAATTGTATTTTTAATTTAGTAGCGATTTTGTTATGTGTTAATTTTTGAGCATTTTATAGCGGTTACATTTTCATTTAGCGGCTATTTTTTTATAATAAAAAATATAGAGGAAATATAAATAATATAAAAAACTATTTTGGAATGTACTAGTGGCAGTTTATTTAAGTGGCGGTTAAGTGTAGTTGTCGCTTAACATTATATGTAAACTATATTTATTAAGCATTACTTAAAAACTCTACTATAGAAGACTTATTCTTTAAAAATTAATTAATCATAAACTATAAATTAAAAAATTATATATAACAAAATATAACATAAATATATGAAAAAACCATCTTACATTTATCATACATCCATAGTCTTATAAAAATCCAATTTTCATAACCTCAATTTAAGTCAAACACATACATCTGTCAATATACAGCCACAATATATCCAATAATAACCCATGCCAAATATAATTCAATGTCATGAACTCCATTGTATTTTTATTCCCCTTTATAATGTCATCAATTGAAACTAACCACATCATCTCACCAATAGTAACAAAAAAGAAAACTAAAATTAAAATGGCACATAATAAATTAGAATTACAGTAGAATAATTGATAAAATTTTATCATACCATGGAAACTAGAAACCATCTTGATTTCCTTTGGAGAAATTTCATGGATCAAATTGGTCAACCATCAGCCTAATACCGGTAGGTGTCACCTACATTGAAAACTATAATATTTAAGAATAGAAATGTGAAAGATAAAATACATTGAATTTATTCAGAATGTTGCACTTAAAATTTGTTATATTTTTAATCAAATTTTTTTACGTAAAACAATTAATATATAATTCAAAACAAGTTGGAAACATAAAAAAACTTATTTAAGACAATACTCAATAGTTCAAACTGAAATGAGATGAATAAATATTCTAATTTACTTTTAATGAAACATGTATTGTGCTTAAAATGTACTTAACAAACAAATTTTAAATATTTTTATATCAAAACATGTAATATATTTAAAAAACAACCCAACAGGTGTTGTCCCGTGGTTTCACATGAAGGTGAGGTCGTTTGATATGGTTTTGACCATTCCAACCACACTTTAGTGTTTTAAAACACTAAAAATTCATTTACAAACATAACAGGAAAACCATAATTTGGAATGAATATTTTTCAGTTCCTACATTTCAAAATTAAATCTAAGGTATTTTTCTTGTGATTCTAAGTCAATCCAACATCGTTTTCTAGGATTAGACCCCCTGACACATGTTTTTAAAGGCTTTTATACCTTTCAAAAGTTTATACTGAGTAATTCAAACCACACATCACATTACATTGATGTGTTTTCTACGCGTACATGTCAAAAAAATAAGTGGTGGTTTAACCATGATTTCAAATCAATATGTGGTCATTTTCTATTGTTTTGTCTATTCTATGCATGTTTTAGAGTTTTAAAACACTACAAACATGTTTATGGCCATAACGAACGAACCCTAATTCAAAATGTCGTTCTGTCAGTTCCTACTTTTCACAATTAAATTTATGGTTGTTATATATTTATTTTAGGTCATTTTGACATCATGGTTTTGGTTTTTACCCTTGACACTTTTTAAAGGCTTTTGTACCTTTCATAAGTGTATATTGAGTAATTATAACCTCACCAAACATAAAATTAATGTATGTTATATAATTAAACTTTAAAAATAACTCAGAGGTAGATTACCCATGATTTCACATCAATTTAAGGTTATTTTATGTGATTTTTACCCTTCGACACATGTTTTAGTGTTTTAAAACACTAAAAATATGTTTATGGCCAAAACATGCAAACTGTAATTTGGAATGACATGTCATTGGCTCCTAAATTTAAAAATTAAATCAGTGGTTTTTATCCCATGGTTAAGGGAAATCCAACCTCATTTTCATAGTCTTGAACCCCTCCCCTCTTGATACTTGTTTTTAAAGGATTATACCTATCAAAAGTGTATAATGAGTAATTCTTAAAACACCGTATATATATTTTACTTTTTTTTCTGTTCATACTATTGAAAAAAACTCATTGGCGTCTATCCCCTGATTTTGCATCAATAATAGATCTATTTATATGGTTTTATCTATTCCAAACACATTTTAGTTATTTTAAACATCAAAAACGTATTTACAAACCTAATGAGAAACTATAATTTATAATAACATGTTGTCAGTTCCCACATTTCACAAATAAATTTACTGTTGTTTTCCTTAATTTTAGAGAAATATAATGATATTTTTCTAGTATTGAACCCCCCCTAAAACGTGTTTTTAATGGACTTAATACCTTTTAGAAGTGTATAACGAGTAATTATGAGCACAACACATGTCAGATTGATGTGTTGTATGAGTGCTCTAGTCAAAACAATAATCGGTGGTTTTACCATGATTTCACATCAATATAAGGTAATTTTCATTGTTTTTTACCACCCCACAAACGTTTTAGTGTTACAAAACACTAAAAACATATTTAATTGTCTTTCATAATGAAAATTCATCTGTTCCTGCATTTTAAAATTAAATATACAACCATTTTCCTATTATTTCATGTAAATCTGATGTCGTTTTCCTAGTTTTGAACCTCTGATACTTGTTTTTAAAGGCTTTTATACCTTTCAATATAGTATACTGAGTAATTCTAACCATAATGCATGTTGGATTAATGTGTTTTCTATGTGTACAAGTCAAAAAATCTCATCGGTAGATTTATTAATATTTCACATCAATATGAGGTTGTTTTCTCTGTTTTTGACCATTCCACAGACATTTTCGTGTTTTAAAACAATAAAATGTGTATACAATAATAACACGAAAATCTTAATTCAGAATGACATGATGTTGGCTCCTTCATTTCAAAATTTACTCTATGGTCATTTTCCTACTATTTCAAGTAAATCTAGCCACATTTTCTTGGTTTTGACCACGCAAAACATTATTTTAAAGGATTTTATACATTTTAAAAGTGTTTACTGAGTCAAAACCAATCCCAAAAACTCAAATTATTTCCAAAATTATGGATAATGATATATAATTCATTTTTCTTGTGTAGAAATCTGCAACATATTAATCCCGACCAAGATTGGTTGGTACGACTCGAAATGTGTTTTTTCTTTATAAAAGTTTCATTTTATTTTTATTTGTTGATATTTTTGTGTTATTTAAAAATTATTGAATGATCTATGGAATTTAGAATTTATATTAGCGGGATAAACTATAAGGTTGTAAATTTTCTTGGGGATCATGCCAGTCATCTGCTGAAATACAGAAACTAAAGAATTTTCCATTTATAACCACCACTAATCCGGTGTTTTCCTATCACAGTATTTTTATTTCAATTTTTCTTTGAATATTTATATT
Source organism: Viscum album (assembly GCA_963277665.1). NCBI lineage: Eukaryota > Viridiplantae > Streptophyta > Magnoliopsida > Santalales > Viscaceae > Viscum > Viscum album. The sequence goes on along the minus strand of OY728127.1, from coordinate 63,714,738 downwards.
TCCCTTTATGATTTATGATCAACAACACTACCCAAACCCCCACCAGGTGTAGCAGTAATGGATGACACATACTAAAAAAAGATAGCCAATGGAGTGGGCCCAGAACCCGTCCCACATACATCTCAGGGATGTTTTTCCCTAAAACTATTCTAACTACATTTATTTAGGAAACTGATTCTCATTTTGAATGGTTCACGTCCTAGACTTCTTCAATTTTAACCTGTTAAAACCAAAATATTAAAAATGATTTTTTAAAATATCTAAACTTCATAATGTTATGTAATTAATAAAATTTTCATTAGTATTTATTGTTATTTCAAAACTATAGAAACAAAATATTCAACATTATATAATAACAACAAAAAATCCTCAAACCCAATTAATTTGGGCGAACCAGATGTATCAACTGGTGCCAAATTTTCATGATTTGATCCATGTAAATATACCCATTTAATTAGTTTTTAGGATTTTTAGTTTATATAATATATTTTTCATTATTACTTTTTTATGTCAATGAAATAATATGAAACAATAATTGAAAGTACTTACTCTAGTGTATTTGGAAGGGTCATTTAAAAAACTACCATTGGGTGTCCTCTACACTTTAAAAGATATATTTTTTCGGCCAACAGAGTGACCTAATTCATTATCTTTATAAAAAATGTAAACAAGGTAGAAAAATCATTGAATTAAAATAAAAGTATATAAATAATAATTAATAAAATAAAAGACAATATTGTTCATTTTATCGAATAAAATCTAAGACCCTGTAATGTGAGGATTGAATTTCTTCTAACGCTTCATATAATTTTTGTTATATAATACCTACAATAAAAAAAGAAACATTAATAAAAATTATAATTTTATTTTATTTATGTTATTAGGACACCATAAAATATGTAATTACATCATGTGATGCATCTCTATTGATATCGACAATGATCTTCTATTGATAAAGAGAAATAAAATTTTGAAAATTTTCAAACATTTTATGTGATCTCAAATAAGTTTCATTAAACTCATTCTATAATATCCATTTAAAATTTCTATATTTCCTACCCAAAATTTATAATGTCTATGGGCATGAAACAGAGTTAGGGTCATCAAAATAAAAAAAATTCAGAAACAGAAAACATAACACTTTATCAGTATATTACAAAATTTTACTCATTTATTTTAAATTAGTTTCCAAGGAATATTAAATTAATATTTCCTTTACTTGAGTATCAAAGACCTAATTTTTTCATGTACTACAAATATGCCTCTGTTATTTGTAAGTAATGGGAAATCACACTATCATTAAAAAAAATTTCCAAATAATCATCCCATAGGTTCTAGTAATGTCACGAGTAGGCACCCCATACTCATCAAATATAATGATAATATTAAAGTCCTTTATGTCCTATAAATAATCCATGGTCATATTTATATCCCTTTAATGGTTGTGTTTATCTATTTGAAAATTGAATTAAAAATTAATGAAATATAAGGTTCTTTTGAAAAATGACAAACATACCTGAAATGGAAACTCACCATTATCCCCTAGATGGAGGGGTGATGAAATACTCCATCACTAAAGCTATATTAGTTGGTGGGCTACCAAAGACATCTAGGGAAACAATTGTCTCACTAGTAGTATTGGGTTCAAAAAAATCACTAAGATCCACAAAAGATGATGATAGTGGTGGCATGCTCTATGATGCTGATCAGATAGAATCCTAATTTTTTTATTCACATCAATCCTACATTTCAAAGGGTTCAGGTATATTAAATGTATAAAAAATTCAAAAATAAAAGTTGTTTAAAAAAACTAGAATAATATATATGTGTGTGAAACACTTATCAATTAGAATTTTTTATATATTTTAATTATAAATTTATACATTTAATTATCTTCATCTTCATTATCATCATTGTTATCAACCTCCATTATGAGGATTCCTTCATTTTCACCCTCTCTTGTATGTTCTTCTGTTTTTTATATTTTTAGGGAAAACATTTTCAACTTTTTCTGGTTGATGAGGTTCACTATCACAAAGAATCAATCGATCTTCCTCGCCCATATCATATAAGTCTCTCTTCATTATGAGTATAACAACACCCAACCTTTATGTATTTCATTATACACATAATAACCAATCATCACATGTAAATCCGAGATAAAGGGATCATTTTATGCATGCTCACCGGTATCCATAAAATGAGAGATGTTGATAAAAGTAAAATGTAATAAATATTTCATTATACCCCTATCAATACTGACTCAATTTCATTTGAATAATTAATCTAAAAAATAACCACGATAGTTTAATTCAATTATATCATTTAGTTTCTCATATTGTCCCACGTATAAAAATGTAAATACACCACTGTTAAGTGTTTTTAAGACTTTATCATAATAAATTGATTGAAACCTGAAGCCATGTATATTATAGGCATCAAATCTCTTAGCTAACATTATAGGACATTGGTCCAAAAATATAAAATCATTCAATATATCAACTTTATTGTCAACATTCATTATCTAGAGAAAAGATATAATCTTTTACATTTAATATAGAATAAATAACTACACAAGAATAATATGAATATGAGTATATACATAAACGATGGGTGAAACATTCGAAATGCTCTATATTATGAAATTTTATATTTCTTGATCATTTTGAGCACAACCCCTTAGTCACCTCTTCATTGAAGTCACAGTTCTTCAATAAATAGATCTAAAATAGCACTATTGAGTAACACATACCTATGCACTTGTAGCAATTCCAATTTAGTCTGTCTAAAAATTGACCCCATTCCAATTATTCATTCAGTAGTTAGAAATATTGATGATGGGTTTTCTGAATGAGAATTAGTGTATATGCCACCTGCACATCCATCAAGATTGATTCTAATCTCAATCCCAACCAAATACCCAGAAAAGAAGTTCAATAACTCTTTGGATATGTAACATTTAGAAATGGAGCCTTCTAGTTGATCTACATTCCTCCCATGTGATTTTAAATGACCTAAGTACCTGATAGAAAAAATTTGAAACATATTAATAAAATTATAAAATGATTTGATAAAATTTAAATCACCATGGAAAATAAAAAAACATCAAGATACCTCCCAATTAGATCTATCTATCAATAGTGCACCATTCCTCCAAGATTATCTTCTTCAACCAAAATAATATTCAAATAAACCGCGATTGTGAAGAATAAAGGGGGGAATAACATATAAAAATGACATAGTGTCAAAAAAATTCATGAAGTTTATCAAGCTTTGTTTTGTTTCAAAGTTTTCCACAAAGTTCTCTAAAAATTTTAAAATACTTGACTAGAACCATGTTTACGTTTTCAAGCAATGTATTATGAAATATCAATGATATAAACTTCTCTATAAAAATATCTTATTCATCAATTTTTAATCCATGTAACTTTCCAATTTTTATGTTAATGCGCCTTGATATGTTTCTTAAATATCCATCTAGAACATTTGAATTATTTTATGTTCGAATAAATGTGTCATTCTCAAGATTTTTCATTGTAAAAATTGCTGAAGGATATTATTCATTCCTATTTTCCAAAACAATGATTTATATTCATTTACTCCAAATAGTTATGGGTATTAATGTGATCCTTTGACTTACTCTTCTCATTAAGAACTATAAAATTTACATTGTCGCATGTGTTCTTCTCAATATAATTTACATCAAGATTATGATGTCTCACATTAGAATCCCAATTATGAAATTTTAAAAATAAACTAATTTTCTTCTATTATTGTGTTACATCTTCATCAGATACTATACCTCATACCCTTTTATCCCCTTCTTCAATTGAATTCATTAAATTTTCTAATATTTTTGAACAAGATAATAAATTTGGTGACTTTATCATATCAATATCTCCATTGAATTGTTTCCTGTAAGACCTGAATTTCTGAGAAGAATCAAGAAATTGATGATGACTCATAAAACACCATTTTATGCTATCAGGTAATCAGTGAGGATCAAAATCAAAATTAAAAGTTGGACAAGATAAAATAGTATTACTATTCCAACCAAATAAATTTCTTAGTCTTGGAAAGTCACTAATTTTCCACATTAAAAACATGCATTTTGAATAGTTGTCTTATTGAATTATCATATGTTTACATTCCATCATTCCATCACTCTATCAATTCATTTATTAGAGGTTGAAAGTAGACATCAAATTCATTTCTAGGAATTTTCTTTCTAGGAATAATAATTGAAATAATGAAATATTTTTTTTTTCATACACAACCATAAAGGTAGATTAAAGGGGATCAAAACCACTTTCCAAATGCTATAATTAGTACCTAAAGTTCTAAAAGGGTTTAAACCATTAGAATTAAATCCCAAAAATGTATTCCTAGGATCCAAAGAAAAATATGTATATAGAGAATAAATCATCTACCGTGATGTGTAATATTTTGAATATCTCAACAATCCATCATTATTATCATGATCATGAAACTTTTGGTCATATGAAGTCTTAGAAGACATGAAGAATCATTCCAATCATGGTTTCCGAGGAATGTAACACAATACCTTTGAATGAGTTTTCTTCTTATGTTTCTTCCTTGGGTTGCATTGATTTATACAATCATTTTTGTTCATTAAATTCTATTTGTTTGTATGAGATCTTGCATATTATTCTTTATCAGAAACGTCTCACTAGTAAAACATTAAATCATTTGGGAATTCATGTATCTTTTTATTATAATTTACAAGGTTGTTGATGGATTTATTCATCTCATATAATGATGCATGGATCATAGATTCACAAAATTAATCATGAAGAAACTCTAAAATCATGTACAGTTATTTTTTATAAATTTCATAGAGAAACATGATACGATACAAGTTATGTATAAAACGAAACTTCAAATACTTGGCACATCCTTTAAAGAGTTCTTATTTACCATCTTCAAGTAATAAATAAAAATTATTTTTTTGGTCAATGATGTTCTAAGAAAAACTAACCTACTCAAGATTAACTAAAGGGTCGATTGATCTTCCAAAATCTTAGACATTGTATTTTGAAAAAATAAATACATCATTGAACAAATTTCAACCTGAATTATCCTCCTCCGGGTCACTTTTTAATTTCATTTATAGTATTGTCACTATTTTGACTTTCTATAAAATTTGTTTCACAATGACAAATCAAATACCCATATTGAGTAGGAAACTATTTCAATATAAAATGATCATATACATCATTTATAATAAACCTTCAAGGAATTTACAATCTTGATATAGAAATATTATTCTATCATCCACTGGATGAGTTGAAATTGCATAATCTAAAAATTCCACCAAATACATGGAATATCATGGTGTGTTTCGATGAAAATTAATAAAAATTTTATCCATAGGTATTAGATTTTATTCACCATTTATATTAACATAAAGAGATATAAATGTTTGATTAAACATTTAGAACCAAAATAAAATATCACCCAACTTCTCCCTGGACTCTTTCATAACAACTATAAAAGAAAATTGGATGAATAAAATAATAAAGTTTTTATTACTAAAATTCTAATATAAAAAACATGAATCTAAGTAATTATTATTTCTCACAAATATAAATGAATAATTACATAAATTTTATCACCACGATATTTTAGCACAAAGGAAACCCATGAACATTCTAAAAAATATCAAATTTGAGATTCTATATTGAGAGTTGGAATATGAAGTGTCTTTCTCGGTAAACATAAAATTATCTTTTTTAGTCTAAATAAGTATTATAAAAGTAAGTATAATACTCAATAGCATGGGATTTGAATATAGATATGTGTTTTAACTAAGTAATATTTAATGATGGAAGTACGTAAATAGCCTCTATATTAAATATGAAAAAGATGTATCAATTTTTTATATTTTATATGTAGATTATTTTATTTTTATAGGAGAAAAAGATAATGGTGTGTTTTACCCTAGTTTTGTAACTAATGAGGGATCATTCCATTGAAAACTTAGCTGCATTGAGAAATTAACATGACATTTCCTATGTTCTTAATAAAAACAAGAGAACCCATTTAAAATTAAGAATGCAAAGTATAATTTATTTATATTTCATGATTTTTCCTTCTTACCTAAAATATTAAACTATATAAGTCTATATTCTAGGGAACTGGTTCTGTGTGACTTTATGTTGTTCCAGGAATTATATAAATCAACTCTATTCACAAAGCATTGAATTGGATGTTAATTAAATTTGAGATAAATAGAAAAACATGATGTTAACAAAAATTTGAATAATTTGTTATGTGATTTTCAAATAAAATGATAAAAATAGTCAATTGACTAAAAAACTACACACTATAATTAGTTCTCTTAAAAATAATATGTGTTAAAATAAAATCAATGAAACTATGTGGTATATTATATTTACCATAAAAAATAAATGATTATCATGCATGTAAAACTTAACCATAACTACTCTATCATTATTACATTGATTTTATTTAACTAAACGATTCCTCACATGTGAATGAAACATAAAACATTATGATAAATTTAAAATGGTCTATATCTCATTTTCAAGGCCTTTATCCTTAGAGACATTTCCAGGGTTGGTGATGAATCCATGTGTGACCCAAACCTACCACCAATTGGTCATGAGATAGGAAATTTTATTTATTAAGTATATTTCAAAAATTAGAGGTATTAATATAAATATAACAAAGTGTAATTCATTAATATCAAATAAAAGTCTGGAAATTACGAATGATCTTTATTCCATAGCTGAATTATATCATAGTTGAATTTATTTTTGAATTTAATACACTATTTTCAAAATCATTTTTTATTATAACTCCAAAAAAATGACTACAAAATCCAAAAAACAGAATATAAACCAAAATTACAAATATATTAATTATTATTGAATGATTTAAAATGAAATTCTATACTATTTTTATCACTCCTGATTCCTCATCTATTGTGTCTCAATAAAATATTTAGGGTAAAGATGATGAAACCTTTAAGGGGTGTTTATGTTGTCACCGTGGAGGGGATCCAAGCTAGGGATTAGGAGGTTGGTGGGGAGATTTGCATCATTGCTGAGGAGTGGAACTGATCTAGGGTGAGGGAGGTAGGAGTGGAGTCTTGGGGGTCAGGGTCAGGGGGTTTCATGGAGGTCAAGGTCTCTTGTGAGAAGGGAGGAGGAAGGTCAGAGGGGATGGGGAGAAAGGGTCTTAGGGTAATGGTATTCGTTAGGTAAGGAGGAAGAGGATGTTAGGGGATGTAGGGGAGGGAAAGGTGTTGGAGTCAAATATATGGAGCAGGAAAGGGGGACGAATTGTAGTTTTCTATATATTTAGTGGGGTTTAATTAAAACCCCCTCTAATTGTTAAAATAATATAATATAGTAGGGGTTTGATCAAACCACTATTATATTTTATTTTTTTAACCGGATTTAATTCACGGTTGTTGGTAGAACAGCTGCTAATAAACTGTCATTATGAATTTCTTTTTTATAGTGGAGTGAACCCAATAAAATATGTTATTTCATCTTATCCCCTATGTGATTATGGGTTTGGAAGTGATCCTGATCATAAAAAATTATTTCATATATTTAGGATTGTTCCCTATGTTTATGTTATTCGATATTCCTATGTTATGATTGATGATTTAAGATAATTGTTTTCTGTTTCCACATTGGAATATCATATTTACTATGTTATTAAAAAATCCATAAGTTATTATACATGATTTATGGTCCATTTTTATTGGATTTTATTTCTATTTGAAATGTTCATGTACTTCAATTATGCTCTCTTACCAAAATATTTTTCATATACTCACTTATAATATTCAATTGATTTTCCTTATTATCAATCCTTACTAATTTTATAACATCACTTTTCTTATTATTTCTCTAGTCAAAAAATAAAGAAGTTTATAACATATCATATGTCCAAAAGGGGATAATGTTTAACACGAAAATTGAGAAAAGATCATATTGTTGTAAAATAAGATCATTATGTATATAATATCAAAATACCCTATACATATAGGTTATTGGGGTGTGATTTATAATATAAATAAATGCATATTAATTTAAATGAATTATTATTTATGTATGTTAATGTATAATTGTCTCATTATCGATCTAGGAACATTATATTTCACAAAAAATACAACCTTCCTAAAGATTTAAATCTTATATCCAAAGTAGTTTCATTTAACACCTGGAGACACTACATTATTTGTAAGGTATTTAATGTTTATATGGATTGTAAGAGTCTTGTGTATAATTTTACTAAAATATATCTCAACATATGAAAGTGTTAATGCATAAATATCTTGTAAGATTAAAATTTCTAGATTTTCTAGCCTTTAGTAAAGGGAATCCTAGTGGATGATGTTCTTAATAAAAAAAAATATTTTGTACCCAATATAATACGTTTTTTTGAATCTAGGATTGAACTTATTGATTTGTATTAATAATGTTACATTTAATACATTAAATCATTAATGTTTCTTATCACACATATTCACTGAGTATGGATTTCATGACTTTGCAACATTGATTGTAAGGTTTTTCATGACTTGACATTCATTGGTAGTATGACTTAAAAATATTTCTAAATGCGGGGAGAAAATCTCATGGGATGAGAGAGTTTTAATTGTTCTATGAAAGGAGGTTTTAAGGGAGTTTCACACCTCCATTTATGGGGTGGTATTGATATCCTGGATGATGAAGAGTGTTGTATTTTCTATATCGCAATGCCTCACATGTTAGTAAGTGTAGGCTAAGAGTCTTCTCATAATCATTTTAAATATCAAGTTTTACATTTTTTGTAGTGGTATAAAACTTTTATTGGATTAACAATGATCGACTAACCATGTTAAATAACTTTCATCCGATCTGGGACTGGTGTAAAATAGGGAGATTGGAATGGGTATTCATATGAATGATCATACAGTTGTACAAGCTATCCATGAAGAGTTTTTTCAAATTATATTATTGATTCATGTCTTGATTGTTGAGGATCTAACAAATATATATTGGTACAAAGTTTTTATTAAATTAAACACTCAATATCAAGACTGATGGCTAGATATAGAGACTTATCCATATGCTTAATGATTTTTTAGGCATGTGTACTTCATTTTCATTGTATTTGGATGATTCCCTATCCTTATATGAATTTTTATTCGAAAAATTTTCCAATCCGTTATCATCATGGGAATTTTTGAGTTCATTTATGGGGGACACTTCATGTAACCCATTTTTTGTTATAGATTGTTTAGTCATCACTTTTGGGGCCCAATCTAGTGTAGTTAATGATGAAGACTGTTCAGGTGATCTTGAATTCACTTAGAGTAAATAATAGCCATCATATTTTCTAATTGAACTAAATATAGAGGATATTGTATTTTAATGAGTTGGATTATATATTTCTCAAATTATCACCATTAATCGATTTATGGAGGTTTATTTGGGGGATTTGGTTTTCAATAAGTATTATTAGTAAATTCTTATTCCTCTATCTGGTAGGAAGGGTTTCTTAATTCTTATAGTTACACCCATAGTTTGATTTGTGGAACATTTTCCTATATGTTTAATAATATAGTATATATGTTCATGATATGAAAGAAATTATTAATAGGGGAAAACTATATGTGATAGAAGAAACCACATTTGTAGTGTACTTGGTAGTGATCGGGGTTTGGGATCTGAAAACACAATTAGTGTTAGAGATAATACTAGTGTATAACCTTTTCCAGCATGGATTTCTCATTATAGATTTTTTAAATATAGGAGACTAATTTTATTTCAATATCCTCGACCCTTTTAGTGATATTTTATTTTTGGGATTAAAACATGTAATGGTTGAAAAGTTTAGCTTCCCAAATATTCATCATAAATCCAATCAATATCATCAAATAAATTTTTAAGGTGGGCACATTGTGGAATAATTTATTATATCTTGGAGAAACATAAAAAATGTATTTATTATTTTAAATATTTCTTATTTGGGATTTATATATGTAATTGAGATAAATAATTAATATCTTATAAAAAATTATCTTAATAAAAAATCATTCAATAAAATTTGACTTGGGATAAGTTGTTTTTACTATAATATAAATGATTTGGTTTTTTGGTTTTGGGAACCTTGACCAAGTAATTTTGGGTCCACAAATTCATATATGGTTGTATTCATTTATATTTATAAATAAAAGTACAAATCACCTAATATAAGGATTATATATATTTTTCAACCAAACCTCTAGGATTTTATTATTAGAGAAATATTTAATGATGAGATATAAAATCATATAAATTTCTCAGTCAAGACTCTAAGTGTTTTTAATATTTCATGGAAGTATATATGGTTGATTTTTTAATTCCACATTCTTTATTCCATGTGATAAAATTTTAATTTTTTTTAAATATCATTTGATACATCATTGAGATTAAATTATATAAATATTATTATTTTATATTCTTTCTATTTTTTCAATTAATCTCATTGAAAATTGAATACATGGGAGATAGAAAAATGGCTCTCCAAATATTCAGAAGACCGTACCCTGATTCATTTTCCTTTTAAACTAATTACATAATGTAAGGTAGATTTATTCCAAATGGACCGAAATTCAAGTCACTAGTGGCATCCCATACTCTTTGAAATCTCACTTTCTCACAATATCTTCTTCAATTTATGAATGATAATCACTTTCCTTGTCAATATATGATGATTCAACATAGGCATACTAGGATGGTGGGCTAGATTGTAGTATTGTATGGTAGGTTTTAGTATGGTTGCGAAAATGGTTAATAGAGATAGTCCATGCATGAAATCCTTGATCAGAGTAGATAATGATGATGTGTATATACATCCATTTCAAGGATATAAAAAGGTTTTTTTATTATGGAGTTACCATCATTCATGGAATATATTTTAGAATGATATAATGTTGATTGGCTGAATCATATTGACATAGAATCTTGGAAATAATTAATTTGAAATCGCAATCACATAGAAGGCGGTTATTGAATAACATGTCATGTATCACAATGTTATAAAATATGGTTTTATTGGTCTCTAAAATTTAATAAAATATTTTCCAAATTAAGAGAAAACTATTTATTGTGTTGTACAATCCTACATTGTATACTATTACATGACAAGATATACCCCTTAATACACATTCTATAACAATTAGAAAAAATGTTTGGTTACTGGGAGACATTCCTTAAAGTATATTTTGAACATTCCCAACAATCATTAAAGTCCCACATTTTATATCGCCTATGGGGAAAACTATAAATTATGCATGTCATGCCAGAACTATTTAAATACATTCCTTATAATTTCAAAAATTCCACACACTATGTCTACATTTCTACTTTTCTTATAATTTTCCTACCTTATAGTTTTTTATATTTTCTCACATGATCATCTGAATCATGTAAAAAAATAGTATATTAAAAAATATGTTTAATTTATAAGTCATCAATCTAAATTAATTCATCATTAATGACACTATATAGGTAATTTTTGGTAGATTTACTATCAAAGATCAATAAATTTGTTGAAAGTGACTTGGATAAATGTTCGGAGTAGGCATGTGATCTGTCAAATTTAGTTACATAATGATAATATGGAATTGGTACTCCAAACATATTGTTGAGTCACTATTCCTTCTTGTATTAGAGTTGTGGTTCCTCTATTTTGTCATTTTAAGTATTTGACTTGTACCCCTTGATATATTATAGGGAATGGGTCATCTAACAAAACAACCTAGAAGTAACTAAACCCATTACCTAGGCTGGTGTGGCACATGGACTCATAGATGCCTCCACACATGATAGTGGCTACTAGAAAGAAGTGGGGATCTATAGGTATATCAGAGAGTGACTATACCCTCAGTTCGGGTTAGATAAAGTGGAAGAAATAAAAATCAAACATATACCAAATCTAAATAACCATTGTAAAAAAAATATGAAAGTTCCAATAAATATATATGACATCGCATTTCATGAAAAGAATGGGATTTTATTAAATAAATAGATCCCCCATGTCTAATAATATTCAATGAGGAGTATATATTCCCAAAAAATAAATATAACTAAGAACTCATCCCAAAATTGTTATGAGCCATTCACTGTCATGGCATTCATATTCCACTCTCGCACACAATAAAAAACTTCAAGAAATAGGACTTCAACCTAAAAGTATAACTTGAAGAAAAAACAATATTATGTTTGTTTACCCAAGTTTCATTGAATCCTTAGCATAGTGTGAGTACAAATTAGTACCCAACCACCAATAGCATCTCTAAAATAGTCTGTCCATGTAACAATTTCAAGAAAAAGTTAGACATAAAAAAATTTAATATGAAATATAAAAAAATATAAAAAAATATAAATAAATTATATGTATGCTTTGATATTGGGCTCTGTGGTGACAACTGAGTTCAAACCCACCCTCTTTGGCTAACAACCATGTATCTCTGGTCATAGTGATGGATCTCCAAACTCATCTAGCTTCCTTGTTTTGTAATCAAGGAAAGGATAACCCTTATAGTATATAGGAAAACATGGGAGCTCCATAGGTTATTCCTCTCTTATTAAGTTAATAAAAAGAACGAAGAAATCATCAATGATATTTATCTTTGTTTCATATTGGTGAATTTAAGGAATCCAAACTTCCATTCACTAATCATAAACCAAGGAACAATGATTCCAAGGCTTTTAGAGTATTAGGAATTATCTTAATTATAGTAAAAGTTCATGGTATTTTATCTCATATAATAATCCAAAATCTATGGATCTAATCTAGAAGAATTTATAAAGGTTTATTAAGTGAATTAATTACATTATTCCATAAAATCTGATATGTATGATATAACATGAATATAAGGTGGATCCTCCTTGAGGCATGTATAGTGATTAATCAGTGGAGAATCCAAGGTATCTCATTTCATTTCATACATATGGATATCCAAAAATCCAATGATCCATCCTCCCATGGAATTCAAGTGATCCCATTGACATAATCCACACTCACTCATTGTATTATTCCCATTTCATGTCAAAAAAATCCAAGGAATGGAACCCAATGAATTATAATTATAAAATTAATTTATACAATAATAACCAATTTATTAAACATAAAAAATAACTAAAGATTATGTCATTACACTCTCTCACATATTATTTCTTATATTCCTTATCGACATCCAAATTGTGGAACAAATAAGGTTTATTTTGGACGTCATAAAGTAAAATACCATTTCGGATGATTTAGGACACTTTATATAATCAACAACAAAATTTAACAACTCATTTAAAAGGAAATTTTTTTTCTAATTCAACGTTCACAACAGAATAACTCCTGTAAAGTGGTTCAGAAAATTTAAAAATTATCATCCATTAAGAAATTCCATTTCCAAACAGCTATTCAAATTATAACATTTAATTTAACCATTAATTTAGATAAATATTTATCACCCCATAATAATACATAGTCAAAACCCAACTATGTTCACCCCTTAAATAAGTAGTATTTTTATATGGTTTAAGAAACAATAAATTATAAATTAAACTAAATTAAATTTCAACAAGACATTATTTTAAACGTTAGACAAAAACATGACATAATTTACATTAATGTATAATTAAATTAGAAGTTAAATGTAACGAGACTATGGGTTAGGCTTAGGGACTACCTACCATACTCTTAGTATCACCCCATATCCAATATCAGACATCAAATTGGACAAAATAGTACGAAATTATGAAACTATAAGTATAACCAAGAAATAATATATATTAACTGAAATGTAAGGAAACTATATAAAATTGTTGAATCTATTAATGGATGAAGTTGTAAGGATAAAATTACCCAAATCACTTAAACACCAATAATGACTAGTTAATTCACTACCCAATGATGTAGGAATACCATTGGAAGAAAAGAAAAATATAGGAGAATGTAGCACTTTACAAATAATACATAATAGAGTAGTACCCTAATTATTTTATAAATTATATAATTAATTTATTAATTAAAAGCATAGAAAAATACTCAAATAACTATACATGGAATGATTTTTCATTCAGACTGTAAAAGAATAAAAAATGGGGGCTCCATCCCTAAAATATAAAAAGTCCCATTGTGACACATGTTTTCATATTGATATAGTAATGCAGTCTACATCAATCAGCTATAGACCCTGTTGTTTTCTTCTAAAGCCACCCTGGTCAATAATCAACACATTTAACAATCAAAACTGAGTATAGTACAAGATTTCTGAAAATTTTAACTGTCCCATATAACATAGAAGGTTTGGGATTTTACAAAATTCCACCCACAATTAAAATTTGATGTTACAATGGATCAAATAACAACTAAGATGGGGGTGAATCAGTTCACTTTTTATGATTTTCAAAACTTTAAGAAACTTAACCCATGAAGCCTATTTAGATTTATTTCCTTATCAACTTTTTGTTATTAGTCATGCAAGAAAAAGTTGGAAATAATTTAAATAACACAAGGTTTACAAGTTTCTTTATTAGTGTGAGATCCTATATCCTTTCTATAGGCACTCCCATGGGTCAATGGAAATTCACTATTATTAATATGTGAATAAAACTTTTGAGAACTCTCGTTAGACACCTTATATCTACAAATGTGAAATATTATACTAACTCCATTCAATTTATAATTTTTTCTTATAAAAAAATTGAGATAAATAAAATAATAAAGACTTTTTTGAAACTCCTCCACAATTTCTCAGTCTGAATCCCTAGTCTGATTTGGATGGATATGATTTTCTCAATCTAATGATGCTGAATCAGATTCACTCAATACGTTGGTGATGGATCCGATGACCTCTATATGATGAATTCAATCACAATCTGAATTACTCAAAATCTTCTCAAATTCTTAATACTATATTCCTCAACCTAATCAAATCAATATGATTTTACTCAATACGATCTTTCTCAATCCAGTAAACAAGCAATCATCTGTTTGATCCCCCTCATGAGATGTATATCTGTAAATATCTTTCACTTGATTTATTTATTTCTCCTCCTATTCAACTTAATTAAACGTTATAATGATTGAATTATATAAGGAACTATTTATATGTGACTCATAAAAAATTTAAGAAAATTTAAAACTTTTCCCAATTCCTAAAATTTCAGAAACATTGAAACCCACTCACATTTAAAGTTCGACATTGACTTCTTCAATCCTACTCATATTTCTCCAAGATTTATAAAAAATTAAATTTTATGTTTTGAAATCATCAATTATTCATTAAACTTATGGAGTCTTATTTTTTTAATATTCTTCTTAATCAACTCATTACGAATATTTTTCCTTCACAGCTAATTATGAATCTGTTTCCTTCTAAACTAAATACGAATACCTTTCCATCCAAGTTCCTTACGAATCTACTTCATTCTCCGCTCATTATGAATATATTTATTTGTAATCTAATTATGAATATATTTATTTCTCATGTTATTAAAATTTCTATTTATTTCTTAGCTCATTATGATTTCTATTTCCTTCTTATCTCACTATAATTTCTATTTATTTCTCAGGTCATTACAATTTATTTTTCTTTCTCATATCATTACAATTTATATTTCATTCTCATATCATTATGATTTTTGTTTAATACTCAAATCATTATGATGGAATTCCCATTACAATGTAATTCCCATTATGATGGAAATCCCATTAAGATGATTTTTTCATGATAATGGAAAGTATCCAATGATGAATCCACTTATAATATTTTAACAAATACAAACCTCATCAGCTTCACACATTCTTATTATTTATTTTTAGATTCTACCCTAGATGGATATTTCATAATTATGTAATAACCATTATGATTTATTCCTCATTATGACTAATTTTGTCCATTGATAACTCCACTCAAAAACTTTTACATGTCTCAAACCTCATCAGTTATTACTCATTGAAAAAAAATTCCTGATTTTCTGGAACCTATACAACAATTACGATTCCCCTATTTCAATAAAAGGTTTTATCATGATTGTTTTCATGATTTTTTAGAACTTCAATACTATCAAAGCATTATCAAATATAGAATAAAAAGTTTGGGATCTTTTTAATACCTGACATCACAATCCTCTTTCAAAACATTTCACCAAAAAATCGACTTCTTTAAACATCAACATTTTACTTTCTAATAAATATCATTATGATGGACTGGGTCTGATTCTAGAATAAAAAAAAATCTTTTACAAAAAAAGTTAGTCTTCAACAAATACGAAACATTTTGAAAACAAAACACCACAAAGGATCTTTAAAATCACCCATGAGATTCTCATATCAGATAGAACATAACATCACTTTCTAATAACACCATACATTAATCCTACATTCTTGAGTCCCACTCTCATTTTGATACATGTACATGTATATGTTTCCACATCAAACACATAAGAGGATTTTTCCTATCACGCAGGTCATGTCGACCATGATCAATGAGACCAACTAGATCCCCATCAAGGTATAGAGTATTATCAAAATCAATATTTCAAAATGACCCTCTCACTAGGTCTCACTCATACTCATCTTCCAAAATACTAAATTATTTTTCTCTCTAATAACCGAGTCTTGGATAGAATCCTTCACTAATTTTTTTCGCATGGTTTCCCACTTGAATCATGAGATAAAACGGGGTACCTCCCCTTGAACCAAGACACAATTAGGGTTCACCCCATGAATTGTGTTAATAAATACTCCAATAGACACCAACCATTTTAGGACCAACATATTATAATCAAAGTCTCCATTATGAAATATAGCTTGATCAGTGAAAATATATTCACCTCCAACAACAAATAGTCAACTCATATTAAGGCTAAGTGGTGACTATATAACCACTAAAACCTATATTGTTTTCACTCAATATTTTCTATAGGATTTAAACAATATCCCCGAATAATAATATTCACTAATCCCAATTAATGATTAAACTTAAACCTCTTTTTCATTGTGGTCATCGAAACACATCACAAAAACTATCACACCTACTTAAAATATCATTATCCCATGCACTTCACCAATGATTCCCACAAAATTTATGATTCGATGACCTTTGAGTCATGTTCTAGGTATACATTAGATGGTCATCCACCTGACTATACTTACCAGAAAATAGAGTATCACCCCCACAACTATTCATAAAACATTTCCTAAACTCCATACTCACATTGGCATGTCACTCAAGACAGCTGATGTTCCACAATCTTGGTTACTCCACTAGCAAGATTTCATACAATTACACCCATTCACTAAAATAACCTATAAAAGAGACTCAAAAAAAGAACTAGAAACTAATTCCTCCACTTAGGTATCAACAAAATCCACCTTTATCTTGGTTTGTAGAATCCAAATAGTATCCCGAACCAAAAACCACCTATGAGATAATACCATTACCAAGTTCCATCGATAACCTGAAATGACTATTTGAACTCCAACCATCATTATAATGATGTTAACCTCTAGAATTCAGAAATTAATCTAGATTTCAGTATAACTACATGTGAAATTATATCTGATTCCATCATGATCATCCAATGACTAGTCACACACATCAAAAACTATTCTAGGATGAGTGTGACATGCCCATGACTAACATGACATAACCCACCATAGGTGTAACACTCAATATTTAACTATGTTATGTGGATATTTTATCTTTATGAAACTATATTAAAATAAACTTTTTAATATTTCATTGTGCAAAATTAAAATTTTATTGGATAACTATTTATTATTAACTTACAAAGAAAAAATAATCTTAGAATGATTTTTTAAAAATATCCTTTATAAAATAAAATCTGAAAATCTGAAAATTTAATATTATTATAATAATAATTTAATACTAAATGTTTTATAATACGTATAGTTAATCATATATTATATTTTTGGTTTCTTGTAGGTTATCATTGAGATAGGACCTCACATGTGAAAAATAAATTTCAATGGGATCAAAAATATGATAGGTAGTTTTAGAAAGATATATGAGTTTGGGATATACCTATATTAGTATGCAACATTTTTTGTGTATTTTTGTGAGTTTTAATAATGGAAATACTACTATATAAGGAACAATCATGTATAATAAATTATACAGTTTTCCATTGTATAGATTTTCTAATATTAGATAGCTAATAATATTTATTAGGATATTTTCAATAGAGGAACTTGGATTTGGGTTCCTTTTATATGGGATCAATGAAATAAGGAACCAATTTAGGATCCAATGAAAAAGTTGATAAAAAATCCTTTGAAAGTGGGGGTATAATAATCCATGATCATATTTATTTAACCAGTGAAGTATATATATATATATATAGGTAGGGTTATAAAATGTTCAAACCTTGATATCATATGGAATTTGAGGATCACATGCCTCCCTATGGTTGAGAAGGTGTCCCTCTATGGCAAGGATTTGATGTATAGTTCGGTTGTGTAGGGTAATGAATTTAAGGTGGGAGATTCTTCATTAAAAATGATTTCGACCTACACTAAGATGACCATTATAGGCTTTGTGTGTTACTGGTTATCTCTTCAATTTGATGTGCATATTATAGGCCCATAATATAACTATTCTTGGAATGGTTCAATGTAAAATATATTTGTTTATTTTACACTAAAACTCATACTTTTTTAAAATGTTCGTGTGACGTTGTTTTCTTATTTAATATATTTTTTTATGAATTAGAAATTCCAAAAAATTGTATTTTTAGACCACATACCCATATATACCATTTTTTCATGAATTACCAAAGAAGGGAGAGGTTCTACTATGATCTCATCATATCATAAATGAGACCATGTGAAATAATCCTTCATATGGACTTATTATTTACTTCCCATGTTAGGGTGGATTTCATTCATCGAAGGTTAAAATGAAATAAAATATATGCTTCATGGTTTATATTTACTCGCGATAAGTACTTTACATTGAAATGATAATGTCTATCCCTATTAAAGTTGAATCTTATTTCCCATTAGTTTGACTGTTTGGAATTATTTTCTATGGATTATTTGATCGTTTCACATCATTATGTTCTAGAAGAGTATGTGGTCATGTTTTTCTAAAATATGTTCTATCTTTTACCCAAATTTATAGATCAAAATATTCATTTTATGACATCTCATTATCATTTTGACTTTTTCAATATCATATACAATGGATTTTTCTATGCTGAATGTGAGGATGGTTTGGTAGATATATATTTGAAGAAAAAATCAATGAAGCGTAGTTTTTCACCATGGGAAAGTATTTTTTTTATAAAAGAAGGTGGATAATAATTAGAAGCTATATATTGACTATTGTTATGCAATTTAGCTCATATTTATGAGTAAATACCCTCTACAAGTGGTCGATTTATTTTTTTGACTAGTTTAAGGAAGTGTAGATGCTTTAAAAAGATAAAACTACAAGGTAAAAAAAATTAAAATATATTTTTTTGAAATAAATTTCACATGAAATTTATTATAAAGGGTGGAGGGGAAATAAATGATATATTGGTTGAGGTAGTGATCACTTATGATAAACACTGAGTGTTTTTATTAGTTGTAAATTTCTTATGTTAGTTCAACTTTATTGATGGTTTTTGATGGACTTCTCTAGGATTGTAGGTTATATGATCACCATTACTAATTAAGGGAAGGAATTTATATTTTTTGGTAAACGTTATATAGATTTTCAATGGAAAGATAAAATTTCTTCTAGTTAACCTATTTTATTTTATTTTTTGAGGAATGATTTGATTTTTTTGTCTTACATGATATTTATGGGGAAAGGATTGTATTTATAATGATGTAAATATGGATGGAGATTTATTTTCTATAAAATATTATTATTTTATTAGGTTTTTCCTTTTAATTAAAATCCATTTGTTTGAGATATTTTCTTACACACTATACTGAAAAATATGACTAAACCTTTATTTAATTAAGGTATAATTTTACAGTTCAAAATGGAATATATTACCAGATAACTATATGTTACATATTTAGTAAAAGTACTTATGTAATGAAACAAAATATAAATAATAATAATATAATTTTTGGATTATCATCATCTTTAGGTTCTAAGAAGATACCTCAATTATAACAATAGAATGTATTCAACATTTTAGAGATATGTTAAATATTTTTTACAAACAAATTAAATAATAAGTTGAATGATTTTAATAAAGTATGTAATGATAGACATTGTAATGTAATATTATCATTGTATATATCACCATTATTTATAATATCATTGTCAATATGGTCATTGGACATATAAGCATTGGATATATGGTCAGAGGATATATTTATTTTGGATATACGTGTGTCCAACTAGTACATTGGTCTATTTTTGATAATTATAAAAAGTATAAACATAAAAATAATGTATTTAAATTATAATAAATAATTTTGGATTTAAAAAAAGATAATTATTTTTGAAAGTATTTTTTTTATAATGCTATTTATTTTTCTTCATTATATATTATTAGTATTATTTTTTTATGAAATAATTATTTAATGTTTTTAATAAATTAATGTAAATATTATAAAAAATTTAGTTATATAATTGAATGTTTAGAAGATAATTAATTTTTAAAAATTGGATTTTATTAAATTAATTTAATGCTAAAATAAGTTATTTCCCAAGGAATTTTTATGTGTTTTGTACTTTTTCATCCAAAATTTAATAGTTCACTTTTGTTAAATTAATTTAATAGAATTTAATATTACTATAAATAAATATATTAGCACTCATTTAATTAGTAATTGGTACGACAAAATATATATGACACTTAATATTTAAAGATTTATTTTTCAATAAATAAAATTTCCCCACCATCGGTGGTGTGGAGGTAAGTGTTTAGGGTTTGAGGGTAAGGATGTGGTTCCATGTCCTTGGACCTTTATGTTTACTATAATTTCATTCCAAACGTTGTGTTCCATGGTGGAAGATATAATTGACCACATATAAATATAATTTCTTCTATATATTTTATGATTCAAGTTAAATGTACAATATATTATATTTATAAATTTAATAATATTAATTTTTTTCCATATTTGAAACTACAAAGAGCAAATTTGGTGTGAAGGGTCACCATATATTTTTAGAAAATAAAATGAATATAGTTTGAAATAATTAAACAAGGTAAAAATAGGTAAAAATGGTTAATTAACATTTCATTATTTCTTTTCAATTAATTTGATATCATTAAATTATCTAAGTCATTATTTATATGTGGAATTTAATAGTAATTTTTCTGCCATCAATTATTGGATGACTCACCTAACATGCATGTGATTCTATTTTTATGATTCACTTAACTTTTATTTCAAATAAAGTTTTTCTCATTTTATTTAATGAAAATAGATGTTCTTTGCACACTCTAAATGTCGTCTATAATTTTTATTTTCTCATGAATTACTGTCAAATTTTTCCCATATATTTAATTTTTAAATTTTTTTAGCTTATAGTCCAAACAATAAGGACTAAATCCTTTATTCCGAAGGAACTATTTATGAAAATTGATTTTATCAAAGTAAGTTTCAAGCTATATAATATTTTTTAATTATATGATCTTATAATAAATTTTAAATATAATTTTATGCACTAATTATGTTTTATTATCATCATTATGTATGAATTAAAAAGATATTACTAATATATAAATCTAAACCCTTACTAATTCGTTAGTATAACAAGTTATTTTTTAGGAAAGTTAAACCAACCACAGGAATAATATTATACCAACAAAATAATTATAATAATTAATGATTATTTATTCATTAATAATTCTGATATAATATATTCAAATGTAATTCACCTTTGGAATAATGTTAATGAAGTGGGACACAAAGATGAATGGTCTTTATAAAGTTAAAAATTGTTATCTGTTAAATAAATTGAAATTTGATCTTTATAAACTCTATTTTTTTGAAATATAACCATACCATCCTTAAAATGAACATTTATATGTAGAATTAGTTATCATACAATGATTTCACTAATTTTACTATTATATAAACAATAAATATACTTTCAATGAACTTAGATCAACATCACTATTATAAAACATTTATAAAACCATCAAAGTTATTGACATTAAATTTGTAAAAAATAAATATAAAAATTAATATTTTATTAAAAAATAATTATTATTGAGTAATTTATAGTTAATATGTGTGATTAAGGCCCTAAAACAAGTTATTTAGATGTTATATTTTCTTACTAGATTTTATTGTATTTTCAAGGAACTCAGGTGTATGTATAAGGGTTTCTTTTTCAAAATCACTTTCGAATCCCTTCTGTCTATGTATAAATTCCCGTCAAGAGAGATTGTATGTTAATCCACACTAAAAGAATGTATTTTATACTCTTATAGTTACATATTGGTTTTATATTTATTCTAAAATTTCCCTCTCCCATTGGCTTTTATTTCCCCTAGATTGATACTTCTAAGTGAAACTATCCATGTCTCTTCTTTTGGATCATAAATATTTATCTTATTTTTTCATGTTTTCTGTATGATTTTAAAATTTTCCTTGTCCATAATGATATTATTTTTATGGAAATTGTATATTAATTTATATTTTTATTACAGAATCATGGAAGGAATATTTTTTAACATTTCTTCAGGAATGAATTTCACACCTTTATATTTAGTTTTCTTTATAAAACAGAATTTAAATGCTTTCATGATTCATTAAAGAAATATTTTTTTAATTCCCAATTTTTTTCTGAATCGATTCATTTATAATTTAATTCATTAAAAAATACTAAAAAATGTAATGATATTCTTACATATTTCTTAAATTAATTACTTAAAATTCAATAATTTTTTTTTCATGTCACGACCCGCCTTCTTCAAGATGGGGGAAGGAATCGAAAGATGCAAAAAACTTCTTTTATGAAGATAAATGAGAGATAATGACCCCTCAAGTCCAACGTCTAATAGGCAATGGGGTGGAAACCAGCCCCAAGGGTATATAAATCTTTCAACATTGGGAGGCATTAACCTCTTTATAGTATCCAATCATGATAGATAACATGTATCAACCTAAAAAAACGTCAAGATATATATATATATAAAGAAACCAAAATCCACACCACATTCATGTTTAAATTAAAACATCGAGAAATAAAATGAAAACTATAGTGACCCATACTTTACACACATGGTTAATACTTCCAAATTGAAGAATACTTATTACAACATATAACAAATCCATGAATGGATTGTATAGGTATAGTGTCTTTAGAAACTGGGAAACATAAACAACTGGTTCATAAGGCATCTACACTGTCTCCCATTTATTTCATCATATCTAGAGTCCCTTTTAGCATATCCTACTTAATAAGATTATTCCTAACCTAGGGAAAGAAAACATACAAAATGGTGAGATCAAATGCTCATTAAGGGTAAACAAAAGAAATATCAATCACATCATTTTCATAAGAACATAACATTTTGGAAATCTTATACTGCAAAAGAGATCATAATTTCATAACATGGGATAAATCATGGTTGTTAAATGTAATCCCAATAATCATAACTTAAAACATGAAACTTTCTGGAGTACACACATAATCATAAGGAATCATTTCTTATTAGTCAAGACTCATTGCCAAGACTTTCTTAGTGGACAAAGTCCATTTCCGAACCGAGTTCACTCCTCGTTTTAGTCCTGTTTTACTGAATCGGTTTAACCTTATGTTCCAGCCATGTCTATCTCATGAGATATAAAATCTTTAACCAATGAATTGGAGGGAGATATAGGTCCCACCCATCTCATAATTATACCATTATTATGTGTGCCACAAAATCATAAATCATACATCATTGCATAAGCCATGTAATAAAAATGGGATTCTTAAACATCGTGACATCATAAAACAATTCATATAAGATAAATGAATTCATAAAAATAATTCCATCACAACATAATCAAATAAATGTAATAATAGGGATAGAAACATAACACTATATTATCTTATATGGAAAATAATTTTGATAAAACACTTGAACTCCATTCTTGAGGAAAATATCCTTTCTACTTCAAAAACATTTTTCCTTTCTTAACATGTCATACAATTTTAAACTAAAAGAAGTTGATTAAAAATAACCATGAAAGATTTTAAATGAAGCTTCTTAGAAATAATTTTTTAAAAATCCATTCATGCCGTATAAGTTGAAAAAACATTCTTCTCGTACTTTTGTCGGAAAAGTCAAAAAATACCTCGTACGAAAAACTACAAAAGATTCCTTTCATATCCTTTACTAAAAACTCACCGAAGGGTAGAATTGGATTTAAACAATTGGAGTTGGATGGAAACAATATTACATATTGAGGGAACATGGATGTGGATGATAAAATACATCACAGTAAATACCAAAGTATAAACAATCTTGAATAAAAATGAGATTGTGATATTTTCCCTTACCTTAGGTCTGATTTGCTTCGTAAGTGTCCGAACCTCTTGTATAATGATTTAAATAATGTTATTGACTTATTAAAGAATCAAACTTATTGTTATGATATCATATATGGTCATACTCTTAGCTTCTTATTAGTAATATTTCATTACTACTTGTTATTCAGGTGTTTATTACTTTTTGTTCTTATGCGTGTTTTGTCGAATAAATTCTTATTCTTCTCTTTAGGTTATAGATACCTCATTTACAGAATGGAATTTGTGTACTATATATCATATTTATTCATTAAATTAATTTATATAATCATTATGCAATGAAGATCATGTAGAACGAATCACATCACATCGTGGAGATGGTATTCCGTACGTACGCACGAGCGATGATATCGTTCCGATGATCGTGGAATTGTATTAGAGTGTATGTATAATATTTCAGAATAAATACCACTTAACAATAATCTTATATAGTTATTTATTTTCACCATTATACCCATACAAGCAGGGTGGTGATGGAAAATAGATTACACCACGGCGTGGAGACGGTATTCCGTACGTACGCACGCGCGGTGATTTTGTTTTCCGTAGGATGAATAGATGGTGAAATATGATTGTTTAATACATATAATAACATATCAGTATATGAGTGATAGTAATTTCATCAATTCATAATGAAACAACTAAAGAATAAGAATTGGAAGAAGAAATAAAGTTGAGAGAATCGGTAACAGACATTACCTCTTCTTTGAAGCGCCTCTTTGAGACCTCCTCTTAGGGCACTAAAATTGGTATTTCAAGAAGAACAGGACCTCTAGGATGTTTCTAGGGATGTGGGGTAGTGAAATGGGCAGTGTTTGGCCGAGCTTGAAGGGTCAAATTGATGTGAGGAAGAGAGGGAGGAGGTGCCCTTTTATAAGGGAGGAGAGGGGCACCTTTGGAAATATAAGAAATATTAGTTTATATTAAATCCCAACCCCACTTAAAAAACATCCAAAATGACTCATATCAGAATATTAGATGCGATAGGGTTGTAATATCATCAAACAATAAAATTTAGACATGTTAGGAATTTATTTTAAACATTATCAACATGATTTATCCTTATTTATCAATTTAATTTTATTTTTGGTAATAATATTCTAAATTTTAAATTATTATAAATAATTACACATGTGTTGTGAATTTCACATAATTTGACACTTTATTAAATTTTCGACCATATAAATTTTAATTTATAATTTTTAAATATTTTTGTGATATTTAAACAATTTTATGTTATTTTTATAAAATAAAAATAGGTCAATTTTGACAGTATTCATTTATTTGCATAAAATATATACAGAAGATATGTTCAAAATAAAAGCATTAATAGATTCATAAAATGTCATATGTATCTAGAAAATTAGTGGAGCACATTAAATAGTTCATATAATATTTATTTAAATATTTTTAAAACCAATTATTTTTTATTTTAATTAATAAAAAAATTTCAACATCACTATTGTGTCATAATTAATGATAATTATTTAATCCCTAAAAATATAAATAAATTCCTATGATTTAGATAATTGTATTTGCTTTCTGGAGACTATTCATGTTCTAAGTTTCATTAAGTTTATCACTAAATTAAAATTATTATACTTATAAGATTTAAGAAAGTGACATGTTGTCACATTCTTTGGTTTTAATAATAATTAAATTATTTTCATGGAAAAATTTCTATTAAATGAATCTAATCCGACCCTTAGGTGATATGGGTCGACTTTTAGTCATCCAATAGAATTTTGGGAAGTGTTAAGGTAATTTTATAATCATATATTTACCCTTAATTACCCGATTTACCTTTAACTATGGTAAATAAAATTTACCATAGTTACTATTCATAATGCCCAAAAATAAAATGTAGCCTATTAACATAATTTGGACCCACTTATTCCAAATATGGAATCCATTTTTCAATATTCAAAACACATAAATTGTAGTAATTAATTTAAAATAAATCTCGTTGTTAAGAAAACGAGTTTTAGAAGTTAAAACATTGCCAAAGATTGAAATGTTTTTACCTATGAATTCAATGTAAAATTAATGATAATGACATAAATTATATTAAATGGTAAAAATATATTCTATTTATACTTTAAAAACATTAAATATTATAATTTAACCATATAATGTATTGTGATGAAAAAAGTTGTTTTTAATTAAAATATAGCGTGTTTTTACTATTCATTATAATATGAAAGTTATCAAAATAATATGAAAAATTTATCCAAAGTAAATTTTTATATCTTGATTCTATAGAAGAATTGTATTTTTTCAAATTGAACTTATAAACTTGTCAAAAACATGATTTAATATGGGTGCACCATCAAATGGCGGTAAAACTGCATTTTTTGAAAAATACTTCTTTCATCCAAAAAACGGATTTTGTTTTCATACCTCATTCTATAAAATGTATAAGATGAATTAAAATGTTATAAAATTCAAAATTCTGTTAATACTATTCATAACGGCTAGTTTTAATAATATTTTCATAGCATATCATTGTTTAGTGAAACTCGGTATTGTGTATGAAGCAAGCTATCGAGGAAGGCCGCAGTTGAGTGTAAAGCAATCCAAGCTGTGTTGTGTGTAGTGAAAGATTCCTTTGATGATTTATATAACATAAAAACAAAATATTTCTCGTAAAAGTCTCAGGTGTTACATTCTACCCACCTTAAAATGAATTTCACCCTCGAAATTCGTCACTTTGTAACAAACAGATGAGGATACCTCTCCCTTATCATATCCTCAAGCTCCCATGTAGCTTCTTCTAATTGGTGGTTCCTCCATTAAACATTCACCAAGCGAGTGGTCTTGTTTCATAGGAATTTTTCGCTACGATCCAGATTCTCTATCGGCTATTCTTCATAAGAAAGATCTTGTTCCAGAAGATCAACTTTTGAGCCGAGTACATGTGAAGGATCAGGTATGTACTTTCTCAGGAGAGATACATGGAACACATTGTGAACTTGAGAGAGATTAGGTGGAAGCGCCAATCGGTAAGATACCTTCCCAACACGATCCAGAATTTCAAAAGGACCAATATATCTAGGGCTCAACTTTGCCTTCTTTCCAAATCTCATGACCCTCTTCCAGTGAGATATTCGTAAGAACACTTTATCACCCACTTCAAACTCTAGGTCTTTTCTTCGGTTTTCGGCATAACTATTTTTTCGGCTCTGAGATGCTCTTATGTGTTGTTGAATAGATCTGACCTTTTCTTTCATTTCATCAACAAGATCAGGTCCTAATAGCTTTCTTTCCCCAACTTCATCCCAGCAAGTTAGAGTCCTTTATTTCTTTCCATAGAGAGCTTCATAAGGAGCCATCTGAATACTGGAGTGAAATCCATTATTATAAGAAAATTCCACCAAAGGTAGATATTGATCCCAACCACCTTTTAAATCTATAGACAATCTCTCAACATATCTTCTAGAGTTTGAATTGTTCTCTTAGACTGACCATCTGTCTGAGGATGATAAGCAGTGCTGAAACTCAACTCTATATCCAGATTATGCTGAAGACTTCGCGAAAACTTTGAGGTAAATCTCAGATCCCGATCAGATATAATCGAACTTGGTACTCCATGAAATCTTACCACTTCCTTTACATATATCCTGGCAAGATGATCTAGAGAGAAATCCTCTCTAATAGAAATGAAGTGTGCAGACTTTGTAAGACGATAAACTATGACCCAAATATCATTATTGCCTTTGGATGTTTTAGGAAGTCCAGTGACAAAGTCCATAGTGATGTTTTCCCATTTCCATTCTGGTATGAGTAATGGTTTTATCATCCCCTTAGAATTTTGTCTATCAGCTTTAACTTGCTGACAAACCAAGCAACGAGAGACAGATTCAGCAACATCTCTTTTAATTCCATCCCACCAAAAGTACTCTTTCAGGTCCCTATACATCTTCGTGCTTCTAGGATGAATAAAGAATGAAGAACTATGAGCCTTTTCCAGTATCTCATTCATTAATTCTGGGATGGGAGGAACACAAACCCGATTCCTGAACCTTATTATCCCATCACTATCAAGGTTAAATTCAGGATCATTTCTCACCTTCTTTTGTAACTCGACATCTTATTTCTGTACCTCTTGAATCTTCACATGTATAGACGGTTGAACATTCATTTGAGAAAGATTCAATTTTTCCCCTTTCATTATAATTCCAAGATCCATCCTTTTTAAATCCATAAATATTGGATCTTTTGTGATCCTCATCATGGATAAGCTAGCATGGTATTGTCGACTTAATGCGTCTGCCACCTTGTTTTCTTTCCCAGGGTTGTAATGAATTGAGCAGTCATAATCCTTAATCAGCTCCAACCATCTTCTTTGGCGCATATTCAGCTCCTTTTGTGTGAAAATATACTTTAATCATTTATGATCAGTATAAATGTCACACCCTTCTCCATAAAGATAATGCCTCCCAATCTTTAATGCAAAGATTACCGCAACTAACTACGAATCATGAGTTGGGTAATTTTGCTCATGGATTTTCAACTATCGTGAGGCATAAGCTATCACCATATCATTTTGCATAAGAACACACCCCAATCCCTTCTTGGATGCATCACTGTAGATCACAAACCATTCTCCACTATAAGGTATTGTGAGCACTGGTGCACTAGATAAACTTCGTTTCAACTCCTTGAAATTCTCTTCACATTCCTCCGTCCAAACAAACTTAACTCCTTTCCTAGTCAAATTGGTGAGTGGATTAGATAGTTGTGAAAAATCTTTCACAAAATGTTGATAATATCCATCCAAACCAAGAAAACTTCGGATCTCTGTTACTGTTGTCAGTCTCGACCATCTTTCGATAACCTCTGTTTTTGCTGGATCCATAGATATCTCTTCTTTTGAGATTATGTGACCCAAAAATGCAACTTTTTGAATCCAAAATTCACACTTGGTAAATTTGGCATAAAGATTCTCCTTTCTCAGGGTCTTCAATATAATTCTCAAGTGATCTTCATGTTCTTCCTTTCTCTTTGAATAGACAAGAATATCGTCTATAAAGACTACCACAAACTGATCAGGATATTCTCTAAAGACTCTATTCATCAGATTCATGAAGATAACAGGGGAATTTGTAAGACCAAATGACATCACTATAAATTCATAGTGTACATACCTTGTACATAAAGTCATCTTTGGTATATCCCCCCTTTTGACCCTTAATTGATGATACCCTGAAAAAAGATCAATCTTGGAAAAGTATTGAGCTCCGCGTAGTTGGCCAAATAAGTCATCAATGCATGGGAGAGGATATTTGTTCTTGATAGTGATCTTGTTATGTTCTCGATAATCAATGCAGAGTCTCATTGATCCATCTTTATTCTTAACAAACAAAAAAGGTGCTCCCCAAGGTGATGCACTAGGGAGTACGAATCCCTTATCAAGATTATCTTGGAGTTGCTTCTTCAATTCCTGCAACTCAATTGGGGCCATTCTATAAGGTGTCTTTGAAATAGGCAAAGCACCTGGTACAAGTTCTATTGAAAACTCAACTTCATGATTATGTGGAAGACCCAGAAATTACTCCGGGAATACATCATCAAGCTCCCGTACAATGGGAATATTCTTAATCGTGAGTTCCTCACCAACCATTTGAGATAAATAACCTTCATTTAGTGGAATCAAGACACATAAGATGGAAGAAATTTCCACTAGAAGGTTATGTTCATCCTTGCATCGATAAATGATCATAGATTGATCTGGAATATGAAATGTGACTTCCCTTCTTTGGAAATTGATATGAGCTCCATATAAAGAAAGCCAATCCATGCCACGAATCACATCAAATTCCACTATAGGAAGGATCACAAGATTTGCAGGAATAATTTTCCCACAAACTTCAATCGGAGAAGAATTATAAACTTTTGATGCGACTGTTGTGCCATTAGGAGTTGTCACAGCCAACTCAACATCTAATTGTTGAGGTAATACAACAATACCCTTAGAAAATTCTTTAGAAATAAATGAGTGGGTGGATCCAGAATCAAATAAAAAATTTGATACTTTAGAGTGGATGGTAAGTGTACCTCTCACCACTTCGTTGTCGTACTCCACATCACCGATAGTAATTACATGTGACTTTCCTTTGTCTTTGGCCTTAAGAGATTGTTGATGTTGATTATCATCATCAACCCTTGGATTTTGTCATTGATTGTCATAATTCCCCATCTCCTTGCACTTGAATCATTGAAGGGTAATTGGTTCATTCAGCATATCCCTTCCTTTGTTTGCATCATTAGACATCTTCTTCCCATTATTTCGACATTAAATTGCCCGATGACCTTCTCTTCCACACTTATAACATTTTCTTGTCCCCTTAAGAAAATTTCCTCCATATTTCTTTCCACAGTTTGAGCATAAGGGGAAACTCATCTTCTTTTCAGTGTGCTCTTTAGATTTTCCTTTGGATTCCATTTTCCCTTTCTTATGAAACCCATATGACAGATGGGTCACACCAATCTCCATCTCAACCTTGAGAGCACATCGAACAATATCCTCATAGCTATTGATGTCCCTTATGGCTAACGCCCTTCGAAGACTTGGTTTTAAGCCACTAAAGAATCGATCGATCTTACTCTCAGGTTGGATAATAATACCAGAAGCGTACCTTGAATGTCTTGTAAAATTTTCTTTGTAGGTACCAACAGATTCATCATCCTTTTGCTTTAGTTCAAGAAACTCCTTCTCCATCTTTGTTCGGAGTATACGAGGGAAGTACTTATTGAAAAATAAGTTCTTGAACTCATCCCATTCCATGGACTCAATTTCATCCCTTTGCCTCGTATTCTTAATAACATTCCACCATTGATCAACATCACCTACCAAACGATAATCCGCTAAGATGACTTTATCATTTTCAGAAAATTGAAGAACTGAGAATATCTTTTCAGTGGTATTGATCCATTTTTCAGCCACTAATGGATCAGAAGACCCGCTGAATGAAGGTGGACGCTGCCTCATGAAGTATTCAACAGAATGTTGCTCCTTCCTTTGCTCGTTTGGAAGTCCAGCATGATTCATAGAATGAGAATGTTGTGTGATCATGGCTAAAAGATTTTTCATTCTAGCTCCCATAACATTTGGTTGCTCAGAGGGACAATCATTGCATTGCCCGTCGCATTCCGCATTAACATTGTTCATTCGGGTTCCAGCCATTGACTACAACCAAGAAGAATAGTGTGAGCAACACTAATTATAATAGGAAAAACACATAATCAAGAATAAAATTTCACACATAAGGTCTTATAATAGGTTGTTCATAGCCATTTCTAAAACACTAATATTGTGTTCTATGCTTAGAAGTATCCTTAGGTTTTTTTACTATGGATTTCACATCCTAGTTTCCAAAGGTTGACTATACTTTTCCTCTGATACCAACTATAGAGACCCATAATTTACATACATGGTTAATACTTCAAAATTTAAGCATACTTATTACAACATATAAAAAACCATGAAAGGAACGTATAGGTATAGTGTCTTTAGAAACTTGGAAACATAAACAACTGGTTCATAAAGCATCTATACTGTCTCCCATTTATTTCATCATATCTAGAGTCCCTTTTGGAATATCCTACTTAATAAGATTCTTCCTAACCTGTGGAAAGAAAACATACAAAAGGGTGAGCTCAAGTATGGGTAAACAAAAGAAATATAAATCACATCATATTCATAAGAACATAACATTTTGTAAATCTTACCCTGCAAAAGAGATCATAATTTCATAACATGGGAAAAATCATGGTAGTGAAATGTAATCCCAATAATCATAACTTAAAACATGTAACTTTGTGGCATACACACATAATCATAGAGAATCATTTCTTATTAGTCAAGACTCATTTCCAAGAATATCTTAGTGGACAAAGTCCAATTCTGAACCGAGTTCACTCCTCATTTCAGTCCTGTTTTACTGAACTGGTTTAACCTTCCGTTCCAGCCATGTCTATCTCATGAGATATAAAATATTTACCCAATTCATTGGAGGAAGATATAGGTCCCACCCATCTCATAATGATACCATTCTTATTTTTTCCACAAAATCATAAATCATACATCATTGCATAACCAATGTAATAAAATTGGGATTCTTAAACATCCTGACGTCATAAAACAATTCATATAAGATAAATGAATTCATAAAAATAATTCCATCAGAAAATTATCAAATCAATGTAATAATAGGGATAGAAACAGAAACCTATATTATCTTAGATGGAAAATAATTTTGATAAAACACTTGAACTCCATTCTTGAGGAAAATATCCTTTCTACTTCAAAAACATTTTTCCTTTCTTAACATGTCATACAATTTTAAACTAAAAGAAGTTGATTAAAAATAAACATGAAAACATGTAAATTAATCTTCTTGGAAATAATTTTTTCAAAATCCATTCATGTCTTATATGTTAAAAAACATTCTTCTCATACTTTTGTCGGAAAAGTAAAAAAGTACCCCGTATTAAAAACGACAAAAGATTCCTTTCATATCCTTTACTAAAAACTCACCGAAGGGTAAAATTGGATTTAAAAATTTTAGGTGGATGGAAACAATATTACATATTGAGGAAACATGGATGTGGATGATAAAATACACCCCAATAAATACCAAAGTATAAACAATCTCGAATAAAAATGAGATTGTGATATTTTCCATTACCATAGGTCCGATTTGCTTCGTAAGTGTCCGAACCTCCTGTATAATGATTTAAATAATGTTATTGAATTATTCAAAAATCAAAATAATTGTTATGATATCATATATGGTCATATTATTATCTTCTTATTAGTAATAATTCATTACTACATGTTATTCGTGTGTTTATTACTTTTTGTTCTTATGCGTGTTTTGTCGAATAAATTCTTATTCTTCTCTTTAGGTTATAGATAACTCATTTCCATAATGGTATTAGTGTACTATATATCATATTTATTAATTCAATTAATTTATATAATCATTATACAATGAAGATCATGTAGAACGAATCGCATCACATCGTGGAGACGATACTCCGTTCGTACGCACGAGCGACGATATCGTTCCCATGATCGTGGAATTGTATTGGAGTGTATGTATAACATTTCAGAATCATTACCACTTTAAAATAATCATATATAGTTATTTATTTTCACCATTATACCCATCCAAGTAAGGTGGTGATGGAAAATAGATTACACCACGGCGTTGAGACGTTATTCCGTACATACGCACGCGTGGTGATTTTGTTTTCCGTAAGATGGATAGATGGTTAAATAGGGTTGTTTCATACTTATAAAAACATATCAGTATATGAGTGATACTTATGTTATTAATTCATAATGAAACAACTAAATAAGAAGAAGTGGAAGAAGAAATAAAGTTGAAAGAATCGGTAACGAACATTACCTCTTCTTTGTAGCGCCTCTTTGAGACCTCCTCTTAGGGAACTACAATTGGTCTTTGAAGAAGACCATGACCTCTAGGATGTTTCTAGGGAAGTGGGGAAGTGAAATGGGCAGGGGTTGGCCGAGCATGAAGGCTAAAATTGGTGTGAGGAAGAGAGGGAGGAGGTGCCCTATTATAAGGGAGGAGAGGGGCACCTTTTCAAATATAAGAAATATTAGTTTATATTAAATCCCAACCCCACTTAAAAAACTTCCAAAATGACTCATATCCGAATATTAGATGATATAGGGTTGTAATCTCATCAACCAATAAAATTTAGGCATGTTAGGAATTTATTTTAAACATTATCAACATGATTTATCCTTATTTATCAATTTAATTTTATTTGTGGTAATAATATTCTAAATTTTAAATTATTAGAAATAATTACATATGTGTTGTGAATTTTCCATAATTTTACAATTTATGACATTGTCGACCATAAAATTTTAATTTATAATTTTTAAATATTTTTGTGATTTTTAAACAATTTTATGTTATTTTTATAAAATAACAATAATGTCAATTTTGACACTATTCATTTATTTGAATAAAATATATACAGAAGATATGTTCTAACTAAAAGATTTAATAGATTCAAAAAATGTCATATGTATCTTGGAAATTAGTGGATCACATTAAATAGTTCATATAATATTTATTTTAACATTTTCGAAATAATTTATTTGATTTTTTAATTAATAAAATAATTTCAACATCACTATTGTGTCATAATTAATGATAATTATTTAATCCATAAAAATTCTAAATAAATTCCTATGATGTAGATAATTGTATTAGATTTCTGGAGACTATTCATGTTCTAAGTTTCATTAAGATTACCACTAAATTAAAATTATTATACTTATAAGAGTTAAGAAAGTGACATGTTGTCACATTCTTTGGTTTTAATAATAATTAAATTATTTTCATGGAAAAAAGTCCATTAAATGAATCTAATACGACCCTTAGATGATATGGGTCGACTTTTAGTCATCCAATAGGATTTTGGCAGGTGTTAAGGTAATTTTATAATCTTATATTTTCCCTTAATTACCTGATTTACCTTTAACTATGGTAAATAAAATTTACCATACTTACTATTTATAATGACCAAAAATAAAAAGTAGCCTATTAACATAATTTGGAACCAATGATTCCAAATATGAAATCCATTTTTCAAAATTCAAAACACATAAGTTGCAGTAATTAATTTAAAATAATCCCGTTGTTAAGAAAATAGGATTTAGAAGTTAAAACATTGCCAAAGATTGAAATGTTTTTACCTATGAATTCAATGTAAAATTAATGCTAATGACATAAATTATATTAAATGGTAAAAATATATTCTATTTATACTTTATAAACATTCAACATTATAATTTAACCATATAAAGTATTGCGATGAAAAAAGTTGTTTTTAATTAAAATATAGAGTGTTTTTACTATTCATTATACTATGAAAGTTATCAGAATAATATGAAAAATTTATCCAAAGTAAATTTTTATATCCTGATTCTAAAGAAGAATATTAATTTGTCAAATTGAACTTATAAACTTGTCAAAAACTAGATTTAATGTGGGTGCGCCATCAAAAGGCGGCAAAACTGCATTTTTTAAAAAAATACTTCTTTTATCCAAAAAACTGATTTTATTTTCGTAACTCATTCTTGAAAATGTATAAGTTGAATTAAAATGTTATAAAAATGAAAATTCAGTTAATACTATTCATAAAGACTAGTTTTAATAATATTCTAATAGAATATCATTGTTTAGTGAAACTCAGTATTACGTACGACGCAAGCTATCGAGGAAGGCCGCAGTTGCGTATAAAGCAATCCAAGCTAGTGTTGTGTGTAGTGAAAGATTACTTTGATGATTTATATAACATAAACACAAAATATTTCTCATAAAAGTATCGAGTGTTACAAAAACCCCAACGTAAGTACCAAAATAAACCTAATAAGTGACACAACATCCTTCCCTAACATTTGAGCTAATAAGGTCCAACACGGTCTGCAAAATCTCCCTGAAAACCTAAAAACAGTTTTATATATGTAGGGTGATCATACAAGTATAATCTGTAGGGAAAAACCAAATTCAATGGTGCACAAGTGGGATAATCAAGCTAATTAACCTATGATAAAAAATAGAAACTCAAAATCACCTAACAATGTGTAATATTCACCCCAACCACACCAAGTCATGCTCACCAAATAATGAAAGTCAAGTAAATTAGAGTAGTAAGAACATCGATATTTGGGAACCACGCACCACTTACCACTAGTTAACTGCTCATCCCTAATTTTGAACGTCCTGGTGTTACCATTCTCTTCCACAACCTCACTTTTACAACCTGCTCGCACACACCTGGGCCTGAAACATACCACACCCTCCCTAAAAAGACATGAGCCTCATCTTAAACGTAGCTGGGAAGTCAACCACCTCTCACACAACTAATACCATGAATCTTATAATAAACCTCAAGTCATTATAGTCCACCCAAAGAGTTTTGGGAGATAAATGTTGAGAATAGGGAGTAGGGTAAAGTTAGTAACCATCCATCCATCCTCCCACCATGATGTTAGGAGAGAAACCCTCACCCATAATAATGGGGGTGTTTTGCGCATAGTGCTCAACCCATGTGGGGTTCCTATATAAAACATAAGGAACAACATGTTATATATATAGGTAACAAACAAATATCTCATTTTATGGGATACCAAACATACAACCAGCCCACTCAAAACCACCATTTCTGCTACCCCTACATGCATGTACCACCACAAATGATGGTTACTTGAACGCCGCTTAACTTCAAGACCCAACTCGAAACATACCCCCATCAAATTCAGTTAATCATTCATTATTATTCTTTATAAATTCATTTATTTATTTATTCTATCCCAAGCTAGGAAACTACCAAATAAGTCACAAGAAACATCAACATAGTCATCCATAACATACCGGGATGAAGGACCACGGTAAAACAACACGTTGCACACTCCCCCTTCCTGAACACCCATTCAAACAATACCAACTATCATTCTTCAAAGTTATCTCAACCAATCATCCTATCACAACTAAGCCTTGTAGCCCCACTTCAAAACAACACCATACGCAGCACACCCAAAAACATAAAATCATGACACGACCTAGTCTTGCAGCCTCGATGCCCAACCACTTCCCAAATGCAGTCCCACTAAATAATAAGTCTATATAGTCCAAAATCAATCAATCTCTCCACCCGAGATACCATCATACATCCCCATACACACAATCACATAGCTACAACCACCAAAACCCACACACGGAAGAAAAACCAAAAGAACATAGCACACAACCACACATATCAAACCTGGCATATTCAAAATTGGAAAATATTGTTCTTTAAATTCCACTTTGATAAGACGGGGGGGATCACAAAAGGGGTTTCATTATGGGGCTTCCAATTATTTAACTATGTATAAGTTATTAATCATATTGATATTTACAGCTATTATTTATGGGGAAAACAAAAAATAATAATAAAGCACCACCCATGCACGAGAAAAGACCACCAATGACAATGATTTTAAGAGGACACATGGCCTCATCATATCACATAAAAAACAAAGATAAAAAATAAAATAGACAATCCACATCAATCCACTCCCAACCCATTATTAATTCTTTATTTCATCATTATCATTTACCTTTTTGAAAACTTGTATTTATCATTTAAAAAAAACCTTACAACACCCAACTTGCATGATACACAATTTGAGAGACGGTAGAATACCTACCTAGAACAACAGGAAAAAAAATATTCCTTGAACCAAAACAGAGGGGTCACATGATTAGGAGATTCCTAAGAAAGCCGAAGAGAGGGGGGATACATCACAGGTGCATGGATCTTCTGGGGAAAAAAGGTTCTCCACACACCAAGAGAAAAGAGAAGAGATGACATCTGCTTTCACTACCACAAAACAGGGCAAGGGAAGTGCTTCCCTTTATAGCGCTAAACAGAAAATGCGAATAAAGGGGTATGCTATTATCAACACTATCTAAAAGCGCGGATAAATGTATCTCTTTATCAGTGCTAGAAAACCTCTGATAAATGAGTGTTTTATCAGCGCTTTTATTTTAGCACTGATAAAACATACCTTTATCAGTGCTTTTAACAAGAGCCAATAATGGTTCCATCTGTTTTTATTTAATAACCCTAACTGCCCCTCCTCGCTCTCATGCGGTCAAGATTTCGCAGAAGCTGAACCAGGCCCCTCAAACACCGCAACCTCATCATCATCCTCCTCATCCTCCTAGTCCTCCACCTCCTCCACCAACACACCACCTCCGCCCCTGCCCCTACTGTCGTGACCGTTGCTGCCTCTACCGCCGCCGTCGTTGCCTCCACCCCCACTGTTGCGACCACTGCTACCTTTACCGCCGTCGCTGCCTCCGCCTTCGGTGTTGTCTCCTCCGCCACCGCTACCATTATTGATATTAATTTTTAGGTAAATTTTTTTTTCTACCACTATAATTGAACATGTGATTTGGTTTTTTATTATGTAATCGGTTATGAAACACTTGGTGAAACCCACAAAGATTTGTTAGTTCCAACTCATGTATATAGGAACCCAGGTATCACAGCTATTTTGTGGCGAATTTGTAATAGAGGTGTAGGTTCATCATCTTACATTAAAGTCAGTACACAGTTTTGGATATCTTGTGGGGGCATATGAGGTAATTTTTAGAAACTATTTAACCAGGTTTCATCATAATGATCCTTAATTGACTAGGGTGGTTTGGGAAAGGAAACTGTAGAAATAATATGATATAATTTTATAAATTTCCATTATTTTTTTACTTTGATAGATTAATAATCAAAATCTGGTTTTATTTTGTAATGTGATTTATTTTACCTTTTCTTTAGTCTGAGTTGTTAATATGAGTAATATTTTGAGGTCCCCAATGATTTTTCTAATGTTGTTTTCCATCATTCCTCTATGAAGAACGATGAATATGCTCTATGAATAATATTTTGATGTCACACAACGGGATAATAATCATATGGACCATCATCTTATTGAGATTATTGTATGTGTTGTATAAACATAGGTATAAGAAACTTCACGCATTCACAATGAGTCACCAAATTTGGAACATTGAAGGGATGATTCTTGGAATATTTACTATGAGTTACTCTTCCAGAAGACACTATTTAAATGATTATAATGATCCTCAAATTAATGTGTATTTTTTTAGAATGTTAAAGCTTTTGTATGAGTACTTGTAGATTTAAGATTTTCTTAAGGTGAAATTTTCCCCCTTCATGTTAGAAGTCCCTAACAATAGATGGCGGGATTCAGTTGTTATGATTAAGTAGTATATGGGATTTGAGTGGTAGGATCATAGATTTATTTTCAAAAGATAAAAACCCTTCAACAATTTTTAGTGATGGAAAAGGCTATGGATATTTGGAAAGTTGAACAGGCTAATAAGACCATTATGATGTATGTAAACAATTTTTCTATGATTTTGTAGTTTTCACCTATGATTGGGTATAATGAGAAGATTAATATTTGATGGTTTAATATGTGTATTCTATATAATTTTTTTCGTAGGTTTTATTAGTGAATCTATCTTTTTATGATGATGTGATGAATAGGATGTTGATGGTTGAGCTTGACCGGACTAGTATGTTAGGGTTGATGGGAGTTTATTTTTATCCCATTGGTTGTTTTGTGAGTTCATTTATTGTTAATGTAATGGTTTACGCTTGATTCCCTTTCCTGGTGTCATTGCTTTCAAGAGTGTGAGTAGACCTTCAAACTCGTTCTTTATATATGATCTAATGGTTAGTTTTTATCCCCATGTGAACTATTCTTGATATTCCATATTATTCCATTATATAGTGTATATTTTTTATGATATTGAATTACCTGTAGAACATGCATGGGTCAAGAATCCATCAGATATAGGATTATGTGGGAGAATTTCATGCAAGGGTGATG
The DNA here is from genome assembly GCA_963277665.1 of Viscum album. NCBI lineage: Eukaryota > Viridiplantae > Streptophyta > Magnoliopsida > Santalales > Viscaceae > Viscum > Viscum album. Next base: position 63,674,749 of record OY728127.1, on the reverse strand, counting down.
TGTTATATAATTATTTCAAACAATTTTGTTGGTACATTCCATCATCTAAGGATAAAAACCACCATGAGGGTGGGATTGTGGTGTTCTTAATAATGACCATCATTAGGATAGGGAATGTCGTGAAAGGAGTGACAACAGAGGATTGATCAGGGCTTACTCATTTGGGATATACTATCTAGAATAAACGTGGGGATTATACCTAGTAAGGAGGACCTATTTTTCTGGGCTTACCCATTGTAAGTAAATCTTTTATATTTTAAAAGTCTGTTGAACTCATTCTATCAAAGGTGGGTTCTATAATTTCTTTTTATCTTAAGGTTTGTTTAACCATGGTGTGGGTTGATTTTGGTTTTAGTGGGTTCTTATGGTTTTTGGGATGTGGTAAATGGTGTACTAAATTTTAGATTATTTTATTTTCATGGGTTTCCCCTATTTTATGTTTTCTTTTAAGTTGGAAATCTCATTTACTGTGTGCCTCTCCACTTCCATGAACGCACCTCTACCGTGTGCTTAACGACACCTTCGCGGTGAGTTTTCTACTCTTAAACATTGGTTTCCTCTTGTTCTCATGTTCTAAATGTTTGATATTGATGGTTATAATGTGAAATGTACGGGATAAATGCCCCGCTGAAAATCATGGTCGTTGGTGGTCCTTGTTTGCACACTAAATGAATTGAATGTTGGTTTGTTCTTGTTGAACATTGGAATATAAAAATTGGTAATATACATATACTTGACTTATGAATGAACACCCTAAGATGATAAAACATCTGTGATAACCTCTGAATTAACAAACAAAATTGAACAGGAGATACTTTGTAAAATCTAAAATTGTTATTGTTTGGTTTGTATGGTGTTGCGATTGTGATCACGATTGTGTTTTTATATACTGTTGTTGTTGTTGGCATGATTGATATGCCATTTGTTTTCCATGTTGTAGTTCTTCCACCATTAAATATCAATCCAAACTTTACCCATTTAAATGGCACCACCACTTTGTTACTAGTGCAATTCCACTAAATCCAAGAAAACCACTTCTAGAGGACTCTATGAGACACATTAAAATACATGGTATGTAGTCTTTTTAAATGGAACATGCTTCACCATACATGGATTTCATATAGATTTTAATGCCACACAAAATTTATCTCCAAAACTTACCCAACATGACTAATCTTCTTGACTCAAACTTGGAATAAGTTTCATTTTAAATGTTACATGTCATGTGAAACTAGGTCATACACAATGTATCTCCAAGGCATATACTTCAGCATGAAACCATGTACATTCCATGACATAATGGTAGAACCATATGACATGTGTTTTACTTGACTCACCCCATGTATAGATACCATAGAAACTTGATGTGTATAGACTGTACACTCCTGGTGGTCATGTAAAAACTACACACCGTGTATTCCACAATAATGTGATGCATAGTTGGTAAGGTGACTCAATATGTATCTAAAGTACATGCCTTTAGCTCAAGTTATTCTATATGTCATTTATTTTCAAAGGCATAATTCATTCTTTGTAGGACTAACTTGGAATAAATTTGATATATGTCTGATTAATTCAGGTATCTTATCCATACACGATGTTCACCCTACTGGACACACCATGTATAAGGATTTCACATGAGTTTAGAGGCATTTGTACCATGATTTGTTTTTTTTAAACCCAAACAATGCTACCTGATTAATTAAAACATAATATTAGGTAAGTTTGAGATCGAACCCATAAAGATGATGAATATGAAAAAATAATGGATGAATGCTAATCGGTTGACAAAAGAGTATGAAGATGGCGTGAAAGAGTTTATCAAGTTTGCAGAAGATAATGCATGTGACCCTTCTCAAATCCTTTGTCTGTGTTTATGCTGTTGTTATTCAAGAAAAATTAGTCCAGAGGAGTTGGAAGAACACCTGATCTATCATGGAATAGATCGAAGTTATACATTTTGGAATAAACACAGGGAAAAAATGAATGTAGGTAGTGGCTCAGATAACATGACATTTTATAGATCATCTGATATGATTAGAAGCGTGAAAAGTGAAGACGATCGTATGGAGGGTGTGATTACGGATGTGAATGATGATGAAGATCGTATTGAGGAAATGATAAGGATAGTTGAAGATGAAGTTCGTGATTGCCCAAAATTGATTGAGAAGTTAAAGAGTTGTGCAAAAACGCCATTATATGATGGTTGTAGTAAATATACAACATTGTCAGCCGTATTGATGATGTATAAGTTGAAAGTAGGAAACGGGAGGAGTGACGCCCATCTTATGGAACTACATGCTCTATTAAATGACATGCTCCCAGAAGATAATGAACTCCCAAGCCGAACATATGATGCCCAACGAATGATATGATCGATGGGTATGATAACTGAAAGATACATGCCTACCCGAATGACTGTATGTTGTTTTGCAAGGACCACTAATCACTTAACGAATTCCCAAAGTGTGGTGCTTCTTGATATGAGAAAGATGATTCTATTCCTATGAAATTTGTATGGTACTTTCCAATCATTCATAGGTTTAGGCACCTATATGGAAGTGAGGAGACTGCAGGAAAATTGACATGGAATGCAGATACAATAATTAAATATGCGAAACTACGTCACCCGACAGACTCTCGTCAGTGGAATAGAATTGATCACGAGTATCCTGAATTTGGGAACGAGCCGAGAGACCTTTGTCTTGTGTTATCTACATATGGGGTTATTCCTTTTGGTTTTCAAAGTAGTAGTCACAGTACATGGCCGGTTATGTTGTTAAAATATAACTTACCATCGTGGTTATGCATGAAACGAAAATACATCATGTTATCTATGCTTATATCAGGACCAAAACAACCAGGTAATGATATTGATGTTTTATTTGGCCCCATTGATATAGGATTTGAAAATATTGTGGGATTCAGGTGTTACGTTGTATGATGCTTACAAAAATGAATATTTCACTTCGAAAGCCATGTTGTACGGGATGATAAATGACTTTTCTGCTTATATAAATTTGTAAAGATATATCATTGTAGGAACTCAAGGGTGTCCCATTTATGAACAAGGTACACAATCAATTAGGTTGAAACATTCATCAAAAACTATGTTTCTAGGAAATCGCATATTTCTACCCCGACGACATAAGTACCGATCTTGGACGACATCATTCGACAATAGTTCAGAAGAACATAAAGCACTGTCTCCACTAACAAGTGATCAATTGTTTGAGAATGTAAAAGATTTGGATACTACTTTTGGTAAACCATTTTCGAAAAAACTAACGAAAACTGGTTGGAAAAAGAGATCAGTTTTTTTTGAATTACCATACTGGAATTGTCTGTATGTTAGACTTTTTATTGATGTTATGCATGTTGAAAAAAATGTATGTGATAGTGTCATCGTCACGTAGCTAAATGCACCCGGTAAAAAAAGGATGGAATTAAGGATAGATTGGACATTGTTGAGATGGGAATATGAGAAGAGTGGGCACTAGTGAAGGGTGAAAAACGAACATTTCTTCCTCCTGTTGCTTACACTCTTTCCAAGTAGGAGAGATATCAGTTTTCCAACTTCCTGAATGATGTAAAGGTTCCAGAGGGATATTCATCAAATATCAAGAACTTCGTGTCAATGGGAGATTTAAAATTAAAGGGTCTGAAATCACATGACTACCATGTTTTGATGCAAGATCTAATTCCAATAGCTTTACATTGCATTTTTTCCAAGAATGTTCGCCATACATTAACAAAGCTCTGTTTCTTCTTCAAAGCTATATGCAGCAAAGTTATAGAGCTGGTGAAATTGCCAACTATGGAAAGAGAAATTGATGCCATATTATGTGAATTGGAAATGTTCTTCCCGCTGACATTTTTCGATATGATGGTTTATTTGATGGTTCATTTGGTGAGAGAGATTCGACTATGTGGTCTTGTACATTATATATGGATGTACCCTAATGAACGGTATATGAATATTTTGAAAGGGTATGTCAAAAACCGATGTCGACCAGAGGGTTGTATTGCGGATCAATATATTGTTGAAGAAGCCGTTGAATTTTGTACCGAATACCTGTCAGGTGTGGAAATCATTGGCCTACAAAAATCTCATCACACTGAGCGGCTTAAGGGTGATGGAATTTATGGAAGAGAGGTTGTCACAATAAATATTACAGACTAGTAGTAGGCCCACCTTTACGTTTTGCATAACAGTTTCAACGTTTACTCATATGTTCAATCCCAAAAAAAAATTCGTAGGTGTTTGAATCCTTCTAGGTATGAAAAAAGGATATCGGATACACATAATCGATAGTTTATTGGATGGTTTTGAGACCATATTTTTAAGAAGTTAGATGAAAATCCAGACTCAATTACAGAACAACTTCGATGGCTAGCCGGAGGAGCAAGTGTGCACGTATTATCTTACAATTCTTATGCAGTTAATGGTTATACATTCTTTGCTAATGAACATTTTGAAGATAGTACCATGCAAAATAGTGGGGTTACACTTGTGGCTGAGGCGATGCATGTTTTCGGTGCTAAGGAAAAAAATACAATTTTTGCGAATATGTCATACATTGGCATCATCAAACGAATATGGGAGTTGGATTATACGAAATTCAAAGTGTTGATTTTTCAGTGAAAGTGGGTTGATAATAGGAGTGTTGTTAAAATAGATGAATTAGGATTCTTGAAAGTTGATTTCAGTAAGGAAGGGGAGAAAGGAGAACCATTGATAATGGCATCAAATGCAGTAAGAGTATTTTATGTTCCACACCCTGCAAACCGAAATTGGTCAATTGTTCTGTTATCGACCAAAACAACTGAAGGGTCATATGAAAGTTCAATGGAGGTTGACCCTTTTATAGGGACTTCATATTCATTTTGTAGAGGTCCCAATGTAGATGGAATTATGTATGTCATATGATACCACAATGAAGGGATTTACATAGTCGATAGGGGAGTCAAATATCTTCATCCTTTAAAGAAAAAAAGAGAGTAAAATAATCAGGTTATTTGTTTATTGTAATATGCATTGTGTTATGTTATGTTATTATCTATCCGCTGCTACTTTTATGTTATCTAAATTAAATTTTAAACCACTTCTGCAGATAATGACTTCAGCACCTGCTGATGCGCCCAATCCTGAGGCACAAAAGGTCTCTCAACCACCTGCTGGTAATCCTAGAACAGAGCAATGACAGGTTTCTCAACCAGCAGCTGGTGGTCCCACTGTAGAGCAACAACGATTTTCTCAACCAGATGATGGTGGTCCCAGTGTAGAGAAACAACATGTTTCTCAGCCTATTATTGATGGTCCATGTGCTGAGGTACAACAGGTTTCTCAACTTGATGCTGCTGGTCCTAGTGCCGATGCTAGCACTTTGGGGGAATATATTGATGCTACTTCTGAGGAAATGGAAGGAAATGAAACATTTAAAGCACAAAAAAAACAACAACAACATCATAGTTTGACAGTGTTATCCAAAATCCTTAAGGAAAAAGAAAAAGGCATCAAATTTGAGGTGGGATGGAGTAATCAAGGCCAACATGTTAACCCCAACAAAGCCATCTTTAGTAGCTACATTGGAATCGTCACTCGGTAACGCGTGACGATTGATGTATAGTCATGGCACCATGTTTTCCCCGGGCTGAAGAAACTAATGTTGGAAGAGATTATGGTAACATTATGATTTCATATTTTTAATTTATTAAAATAAAATAAAATACCAAAACAATGACTTACTCTTCATTATCCATTGCAGAGTGAATTTATAGTAGATTCCTCGCAGAGGGAATATGTATTAAGAGTTTCAGGAAGGATTCATAGAGGTTTCTGCACAATTTTAATGAAATATCATCTTAAAGATGAAGAAGGGAAAATCAATCCGCACCCACCTCCTCTTTATGCACACTTGATATCCCAAGGAGCGTGGGATGCATTTAGCAACCGTCGTGGGGAGAAGACTTTTCAGGTACATTGTGTGGGGTAAAATGTTGTGTGATGTTTTCTTGTATTCATCACTCTGATTGACAGTTTGTTATTTTCGAAATAGCAACTGAGTGCTGAAAATAAAAAACGCGCAACAGAACCAGCGTACCCTTACCGTAAAGTAAGGATGGGGTACGCTGCACTTGAGAAAAAATTGGTACGTCTTTTAAATATACCATACTACTTGTATGTGACGTAAAACAACACCATAACTATGTTTCCTTGTATATATGCAGATTGATGAATCAAAATTGAAAGCCATATCCATCCCACGACATGTGCTATGGAAGGAGGCTCTTGTAAATAAAGAGGGGATACTGATAGATGAAAACACATAAAAAGTGTGGGAAACAAGTGTAAGTATGACATAAAATAAATTTCATTTTCTTTAAATCACTATTACATTACAATAAATACTTATTTTTCTATATTTTCTATCTGAAAGAGTCACAAGAATAAAAAACAACCACACTAGATGTAGACATACTTTTAGCAACATTGAAGCAGCCAGAAAAGTATGCCCATGTCAGAGATGCAGGTTTTGGGATGACACCCCGAACATATTTTCAAACACAAAAACATGCAGAGGATCAAACTAAAAAATATGGAAAAGCTGCAAGAAAATTTATCTATTTTTAAAGAATAATTACAATACCAGAGAGAGATGATAGAAAAATTTATGGGGGAGAGGCAAAGAGAAGAAACAACTCAACAACAACCCGTGTGTGACGATCCCGCCCCACCCCCCACCAGCTTTGAGGCAAGCCATTCCCCTAAAAAACCTGACTTAGATGAGGTAATATTGTTTTAATAATTGTTTCTGTGAAATGTGATTTACATAGACATTAATACCTTTCCTATACTAATATTATACAGTGTGAAAATGATAGTGATTTATATCTATCAACTCCCACTTATCGCCTTGTAGTGAGGGCTATGGTGTTCAATACGCAAAATGACATGCTACAGAACAGACAACTTCCAAAAGATCATCTCAGAGTGTCAATTAACGTAGCTAATGAGCCGAGTGCCGAGCTAAATGTTCCAAATGATGATGATGAAATTCATACGATTGAACAAGCTGTTGGAACATTCATCGCATGGACAATAGTTCTTGTAAAAAAACATGTCGACAAAAGGTATCCATTTCCAATTTATTTTTCAAGCTGGACCTTTATCCTTTAATGAAAAAAGGTATGAACTGATGAATGTTATTACAGAACGACAAATACTGTAGGGTGAAATGAAATATCATCTCAAAACTATCTCAAGGATCAACTAACCGATTGAAACGGACTACTGAGAGCACCTTCACCCCGCCCATTCTATATCCACAGTTAATATCATTACAAGATCATGTGGATACAATGTTGAAAGATGACAATACTCACACAGTTGATTTTGAAAAAAAATATGTATGGAGAGGAAACATCAGATTTCATTAGTGCTAAAAATGTAAATGAACTCCTAAAGTATGAATGGCTAGGTGCCTCAGTTCTAAATATATACATGAGGTATGTTTTCATGATTTGATTTTACAAAATCTGATATACTCTAATAATTAAAAATAAATACATTTTATATTTTTCTCAGCTGTATATATGAAAAATAATTGAAGGAATTTCCCCATGAACCAAAATTTGGACTCATTAGTACTCACATCACCTCTTCAAAAGACGAAATAGATTCTGATAAAGAGGCTTCAATAATGTCATCCCTTCTCAAATCTTTTGAAAACAAAATTACGAATGCCAGACTCTTTTTAATACCAATGTTTCCGGGGTAAAACTCTACAATTTAATCTCATAAATTATATTTTCATTTCATTCTTTACATATTCCTTTTTGTATTTTTACGAACCATTGGATTCTGATACAGTCAATTTGGATACTCCAAAGATTTATTTTCTGGATTCAATGCGTGTATATCCAATAAACCGACCACACATGATGGTGTTTGATAATTTGTAATAAACAAGATGCAACATTTTAAAACTAAGCAACTAGTTATATAATTTATGATATATTTTAATGAGGATTCTGTTATGATAGGGTGGTGCATCAATATCGTCTAATGCATGGAATGAATCCAGGGCCTAAGGATAAGAACACTTACAAGATCTACAACTGGAAAAATATCCTGGTATATATAATAACATTGCAATATCCAAACACATATCAAAACAAATTACTTATTGTTTTCGATGTTTCTACAATATCCAAAACAAACAAATGGAAAGGACTGTGGTTATTACGTTTGTAAATTTATGAAAGAGATCGTATTTCATCAACAAACTAGCATCCCTGATGAGGTATTTTCGAAAATAATTATGAGTTAATTTAAAATATTTATTAATCCTTTGTGTATTTATATTTTTTCATTACTACCATGACTTCACAAAAACTCATATTCAGAAGATTGTATAGATGTGTTTAGAAACGAATGGGCAACATACCTAATAGAAGATTGTACACAAATTGGATAATGGTGAATTCCTAATACTTATGTTATCTATATAAGATCATTGATTATCCTCCAACCTTTTTTGGTGAATAACCTAGGATGATGAATAAATGACATATTAGAGCATATCGAGATACAATGAACAAAATGACTTCCTTCAATCACTAGGTAGCATGATTTTTGATGATAAATGATCCAATATCCATGTAGGAATATTAAATTTTATGTATACACCCTTGTTGATTAAATAGTTTGAGCAGATCGACTCTTCTATGGATATGTACTAATTGTGGATTGAGAATGCTCCGATGTATTGAAATCTTAATTTATTACTCAATGTTTTCTATCCACAGATTCATATTATTGATCGTTGAACAAATCAATATTTAAGTAAGTCATTATGTTGTGCAGTGCGTATGGCGTGAACGAAGAAACCACCGAGGATCAACAAAATCCATTTTCCAACAAAAGATGGATGGAAACAACAAATACGGTCTATATCCACCATTTTTAGTTAGATATAGGGCCTAAATATAAATATCTATGAAATTAAAGTAGAGGGATCATATTCAACATGCAGAGATAGTATATGAAAATCTGGAGAAAACCCGACTACACGCTGTGTGGAATTGGATGCTTCCCAGATAACTTTTGATCACGTATGGATTACAATTGGAGGAGTATAGGTGCAAAAAATAGGTGGTTTATGAGTACTAGATGGATTATTGTTCTATTTTTCACCGCTTGGGTCATTCAGTGGAAGTTTATAATAATGGAGAGCCCTAGAACAACAACTGGTTGAGGACTTAGAATGAAGGTTGTGGCTGGTCTTGGCTCTGTTCGAGGAGAATGAGATGTCCTGAGTAAGGCGTTTCAGGTTGGTGTGAGGGAGGTACCTGTTCTAGAGGAATAAAGACAAGAAAAAAGTGGCAGGGAGGCTCAACCTATAGTGGAGGAAGATCAGAGGGAGGAGAGGAGGTCAATAGAGAGTTGGTCGAGGATGGCCAGGGAATTGTGGTGATTTTTGGCAAGGTGAATGCCTTTGGAAGGGCCAGTGCTGGTTGCTGAAGGGGATTGCTTCGAGGAACACAGTGAGGGGGAGGTGACTTCAGTTCAACCTAAGACAGGGGGGGATAGAGGTATGGATATATCGACCAGGCCTTTTATCCCATTAGGAAATAGGTTTAAACCATCATAAATCATTTATTATGATCAAGTTGGTTCACTTCCTAAATATCTTAGGGAGTTTCTTCCCCTGGGAGATGATCTCCTAATAGGGATACCCATGTCACTCCGTACATACATAGGGCTTGTCTACATAGATAGACACAATAGAAATAAAGGACATTAAACTCCTACATAGTGTAAAAATCCTATTTGAGCACCTTTTGATGGAAGGAATGGATGATAGGTTGCAGTTTTTGACCTTTAAGATGATCCTATTGTTGCTCGAAATAAGATTCAAAACACAATCCTAACCCAGATGATTATGTTATTCCTTAGAGTGTGGATAAACCGTCACCTCAGTTTTTGTTGATGAAGTGATCATTAAAATAAACTAAGTCACTAAATAATATCTATTTAATCCAATTATGATTGAGGGGTAATGTGTGTACATTAAACCAGATTTTAGAATATGATTTTGAGTACCCTATTTAAAATAATTGAATTTGAGATTGAATTTCATTCACTGGTTTTCTCATTCATTAGATTTAATGTGAGGAGGCCATGATACTCTATAGAACTGTGGATAAAAGAACAGGATTGTTTATAACCCAAGCATGTAATGACCCACATCATTGTGGGTAATAAATTACTAAGGAAAATTGAATTTTCATTTATTGATGGTTACATTTTTTGAACCAGGTCTTGGGTTGGGTTATTAAGAGTCTTAATGTCTCTAATAGGTGTTTTAGACATGTATTGGGGCTAGAGGGATGTCATTGGGCTTTGGGAGGATATCATGGATGATTTGGGTAGTCATTCTATTGAAATGTAGTAGCATTAGGCTACTAATATTGTGAAAGGGTAATTCAAAACATGAATGCATTTAAAAGGGTGATAATGGTCGTGAATGGGGAAAAGGGGTGAAGTAAGGTTTTGGACCCAAAAAATAGTGATTTCACCACCTGGTTCATTTCTTGTAACATGATTTAAAACTTATCTTTATGTGGGTGATGGGTTTATAAAGTATAAACCTCCTCAGGTTTCGTTGGTTGGGCACCAAGTTCTTAGGGAGTGGCCAAACCCCATTCCCCTCCTTCCCCTTAGACCAGAGTTCATTATCAGTTGTTCATCATATCAAATCAATGTGATATCTTCTCCTACATCTTCCTTAATTATCTAACTTCTTGTTCTAATATTTGCATTCCGTTTTTAGGGTTCTAGGTGAAATTATTATACCATAGTATGGATAAATCATTGTTCTTCATGGGACTTTTATATATGACTCTTAGAGCTTGTCTCAAAATTTCATAAACTAGTAATAAATCATTATTTGATGTAGATTATATTTTTTGGAAGATTTATTTATGGGTTTTCAAAAATTTAAGCTTTTTTTTCATAAATTTAGTAATACTGATTGGGGATTTAGTGTTTTCTATTTTTAGGGGTGAGTCAGGAGTGGATCACATCTAGTTTCTCAGCATTCTGGATTTGTTTGATTACACAATGAGTTTGGCGCCTATTATACCATGCTGGATTTTTGGTTAAAATTAACTAATTATGTAATTTAATGTTTTTGTACATTAATACATGTGATCATGGACTCAGTTGTGGTTGGTATGAACTGAAAATAGTTTATTGGACTTCTTGTTGAGGTAAGGGCATTGACCTAATTATGTCTCTTGGTTAATTAGTTATTTTATATTTTGGACCTCATTAGTATAATTCCATTTAGAAACCCTATTCATTAACACATATTATTAGATTATTTTTAACATAAACATACATTAATCGCAACCTAAATATCTTGAGGCCTAGTGTCTTTGAGTATTTTTCTACCTAGAAGAGATCAACAACAGCAACCTATCATCCTCCCTCTATTCTCCTTCTATTTTATAGTTCCTGAAGGTCTCTCTTATACATTGAAAATATAATTTTATATATCCTCATTAGGTTAGGTAGTTTTTACGTCCTGTAAGAAGATTAGAAAGGTTTATCTAATTCAAACCCTCTTATGGTTGGTCTACAATCAGGTTCTGAAAGACCTCTTCCTTCTATAAGGGGTAGGCCATACAAAAGGCATAAATGGAGTCATTTTCTAGCTAGATAACTCGATCGAGTATATTTACAATTAATCTATTCCAGAGGGAAATATCAATATAAGTATGAGCATTATATCTGAGTCCATAACTATTTGTTTACCAGAAGAGGTATTTCCCCTCTGATTCCAACTGAGCTCCCCAAGTCTGCCCTCTCATGCGGCTAGTTAAGAATAGAGTGAGGTGAATCATGTATGTGTGCAAAGTGCTTCCCTTTCTATTATCCAGGTATCTGGATATGGAGGTCCTTCCCTACCCACCGATCTAAGTACTGAAATGGTTGTGTAAATGTCCTGGTGCTTCTTTCTCTATCCTATCATTTATAGGCATTCATTAGTGCATTTCCATTATTGGACTTCTCTCCTAGTATCCACCACTCTTTTTATACAATCTATTTTGGAATAGAATTTGTTTTTGAATCGAATAGGATGTAAATACCCCAATATTATCTAAAATATGGATGAAACCATCGTCTAGGTATAACTAGAGCGAGTCCTCTTCTACTATCTAGGCATCCTGGTAGTTTTCTACCAATCTGAGTAAATAAGGGTCCATTTCATGAGCGTTTTTCATTTCTTATATAGAATAAAATGAGCGCATATATCATGGGAATGTTCTTGGGTCCCCTATGTGTCATCATAGCCTGAAATCCTCATGAAAGTCCCCAAAATCCCCAAACCATCCCAAAAATATTTACCTACCCAGGACATCACATCATAATGGGGAAGGAACTCTTTCTCTAAAGTCATCTCCCCTAGACCATTGAACTCATGAAAATAAATGTTGTAACATGTAACAATTGACATTTTAATAATGTATTCTTTCATATTAATGTATAATTTATTTCATTATTTTATTAATAACATAATATTTTTTTCTTATGTAGGTGAAATCTTATTCTTGAGTTCAAATTCATTGTTCGGAAACCGCCGCCATGGACGACAATTTTTTAGGGCGGATTGATGCAAAAAGGATGAAACATCAATATTTTTTTAACTTTTTGTTGGATAATTGTAATTTTAACCAAATAAAACATTGTTTTAAATGTATATAGTTGTGTGTTGTTTTGTATTCTTGATTTCAAGCAAATTTATGTAGAATTTTAGTTCTTCTGTGCTTTGTTTGTGGGTGTTGTTTGTGCTGTGTGCAGGTGCTGTCATGTGTGCAGGTTCTATGTAGGTTCTGTGCAGGTTTTGGTTTTTCATAGGATCTTTGGAATATATCAGTGCTAGTTAAGCGCTGATAAAAGGATAATATATGAGCGCTATTTTGAGTGCCGATAAAGGTAGTTTTGATCAGCACTCAAAACAGAGCTGAAAATAGTGATGATAAAGACTACCTTTATCAGCGTTAATAAAGTGCTGATAAAGGAGCACTTTTATCATCACTTTTTTAGCACTGTAAAGGCCCCCCCTTTATCAGCGCTATTTTTAACGCTGATAAAGGGGACACCCCTTTATCTTCTCCAATATTAACAGTGCTTTTTTAGTGCTGTTAAATGTGGTTTTTAGTACTATTATAATCCATATTTGTAGTAGTGTATAGAAAATCTAGATCCTATATCAATGGAAGGAAATGGTTCCAGGGCCATTAAAGTCGGATCATGGCCAAGACAATGTGATTCGTATATTTCAAAGTCCTTAGAGCATTAAGATACTAAAGATATGATAAATATCCTTTGAAAATCCTTTATAACTTCTCAAAAAGGATTTAAACTTGATTGACAATAAATAAAATGTAAGAGGTGTGAAGGTGGAAAACCTGGGAAAAAATTGGAAATGAGTCACTAATGGATGAGTCAATGGAAGCAAGGCACCAACACTGACAGCGAGTCACTGACACTATGATACTAAAGCTATGCTACCAATGTGACCTACCAACACTTGACTCACTAATTCCCTGAATCACCGATGCCCTTACCCACCAATTCCCTAACACACTAAATCCCTCACTCACTGTTTCCCTCACTCTCCAATTCCCTGACTCACTGATGCCCTGACTCATTAACACCCTAACTCAAAGATGCCCTCAATCACTGATGCCCTGACTCACTAATTCCCTAACTCACCAATGCCCTGACTAACTGACTCCTCAACCTATCTATGCCTCAACCTACCAATTCCTCAACCTATCGATGCCTCGGCCTATCGATGCCTTGACCTACCGATGTCTTGACCTACCAAATCCTTGACCTACCAACACCCCAACCTACCAATGGAAAAACTAGAAATTTTAAAGACTCTTGAAATGGGTGATCATCGCCTCCCAGAACACCCCAAACACTATATTTTGAAAAAGTAAGGGACCATGAAGGTCTAGTCCCCTACATCAAAAACCTCTCAAACTATTCTTATCCTCAATAATTCAAAAATAAACCCTAAAGAAAGAGGGGTATGATCAATTGTTCCATAACATACCTCTCAAGGAAAAACCACTTTCTGTTACTACAGTGAAAACTCAACATCCATGAACACCTCCCTTGATATTTTCTAACCCAACAATTGTACGACATACCACACAGGCACCAAAATTCACATGACTCGAACATATGTATCAAGGAATTCCTTCACCATTGTCAAGATACAATCTTCTTTAGGAGAAACTGACTTCCTCACACGAGTTTAATCTCATACACATTAATGCATCTTTATTTGGAATCAGTTCCTCCCCTCCTCATACATTAGGACATTATCATATACGACATAACAAGGAAACATCTCAACTCATAGAAAACAATGTACAAGCATTATATCAAAAATCACAACACATGATAAAAACATAAAAAACTCTAGAAACTGGGCATGAATCTACGTATCTCACTCCCAATTACTCTTTTCTAGGCCAACATGCCTCCAAAACTCATGAAATATGGTAATGTTCATTCCATGAAGCATCATCTCCCAATGACCATGGATCTCCACTACTCACTCCACTAATGTTGTGTCATCCTTGATTTCCAACTATCCTTAATAAATGTCCTGGGAGTCATCTTGATGATACCGACAGTGATGGGAGACATTAAAGACATTGTGGATCCTCCCAAACTATGGTAGACATGCCATATGATATTCCACCTCTCCAACTCCTCGCAATACCTTGAAAGGTCTGATGAACCTAAGAGAAAGCTCACTCCCTCTTACAAACCTCCACTACACAGCTCAAGGTAAAACCTTCAATAAAATGTGTTCCCCAACACTAAAATCCAAAGTCCTTGTCATTGGATAGAAATATCAATTATTCTGGTCTTGAACTACCTTCATCATCTCACGGACATGTTTCACCTTCTATGTCCTACTCTACACCATGTCTGGATGAAGAACAAATACCTCCCAAACTTCCATCTAGTACATGGGAGAATGACATGGCCTCCTGTACAGAGCTTCAAACAGAGCCATACCAATATAAGTGTGATAGATATTATTGTGAGAAAACTCTACTAAGGGAAAATTTCACACCCAAAACCCACTTGAGTTCAAAACACAAGCATGTAACATGTCCTCCAATGTCGGGATTGTCCCCTCTGTTTTTCCATCCAACTGGGGGTGGAAAGCAGTGTTGAGGTGTAACTGGGTGACAAAAGAATGTTGCAATCCACTCCATAATCATGACATAAAATGTGCATCCTAATCGAATATAGTATATTTTGAAACGTCAGGCAGCCAAACTGCCTCATCCATATTCCTCCGTGTTAGGGAATCCAGTATGCTAGACTCCTTGATTACTAAGAAGTGAGCCTATTTCATCAATTGATCTAGTACTACTCAAATATAATCACATCCTCCCTAGTCCCTTGGTAATCCTATGAATAAATCCATCGAGATATCATCCCTCATCCACTCATGGACATCCTGTGGCTGCAACAAACCACTGGGGACACGATGCTTACCCTTCACTTGCTGGCACACTAATCACTTTTCCACAAACTCCACCATTTCCTGCTTCATCTCGGGGCACCAGCACTATTCCCTCAAGACCTAGTACATCTTGGAAACTCTTGGGTGTACTAATATAAGTGATATATGAATCTCATGGAGAAATCCCTCTCGCATTTCATTAGAACAAATATATTCCCACATAACAACATCTGATTCTGAACATCCTCTGACCATCCCTTGAGAGCATCAAAATGGTCAAATTTATCATGCATCACATCGACCTTTGAGTCTCCACACTAAGACCCCTCCACATACTGCCTCAGATATGACTATATCTTCATCTAAAACAAGAATCCCTTACCTCCATCCCTCGCCAAATCTATGTGAAACGTTTCAAACTCATCCATATCTCTTCAGGTGTCTATAGATTCATGATCCACTCCCTTATGTGAATTATTTCACAAATCATCAGCCAATATATTCCCATTTCTTGATGTGTAGGAGATCCCAAAATATAATCCTAGAGAATCTCCATCCACCTCCTCCGTGGAAAGTTCAATTCTCACTGGGAAAATATGTACCTCCTGCTCCTATGATCTGGGAAGACCACAAAGAACTGTCCAATATGGTAATGTTTCCACATACTTAGTGAAAACATGGCCACTAACAAATTAAAATCATGTTTGGAATATTTATGTTCATGAGGATTTAACTACCTAGACCCATAAAAGATCACTCCATGTTGATAAATCAGCACACACCCCAAACCTAGATAGGAAGATTCAAAAAACACTGTGAAAATCACCCCTTCCTCTAGAATCCTGAGCACTAGAGAACTGACCAAACTAACCTTTATATAGTTTAACACTACCTATTACTTCTCTCTCCATACAAATTCTTGGCCTTTTCTAGTCAGAGGTGTCAACGGATCTGCTACTTGGGAGAAATCTGGTACGAATCATTGGTAGTATCTCCCCTGATGTAGGAAGAGTATCTCTAACCTATTTTCATCTTTCATTGTGAAATAATGTAATTCCACCCAATAATAATTCTCAAAGTCAGCCCACAAAACATTGGTCTCCTTTATATCCTCGAGGTAAGTAATCCACCCATTACGCACTGCTCCCCTCATCTAGCTCACCACCAGAGGAAACCGGTACTTTTTCAGAGCCCAGATCAAGATGAAAGTGATCACTGTCTCTGTAGAGTCCTGAATCTTGACGTACATGTACAATACATTACTTTTTCAGAATACTTAATACATAACAAAAACCAAAACTCAGGGACCGTAATAGTTTAGTGTCTTTGGAAACTTGGAACGTATAATTCTAATATTGGTGAAAGATCTTCAACATCTCCCATAAAGATCTTCCCCTTTTGTTTTCTTAACTAAAAAATTTCATTAAATCATGGGGAATAGAAAACATATAAAGGGTGATCTCAAATGCTCAGTAAGGGTAAGCATAGAGAACATAAAATAATCCATAAACATTTGAATGCAAAAACATGAACATAAAATCTAAACATCAAAATCTTGAGCAAAGACATAAATCATGGAAATACATAAAGCATAGATCATAATGGAATATTAATCTTGATAAACTAGAATGGGAATAAAACATGTAATTGTGGCAACCATTCAACACTTGTTATGATTTCCATAGTAGCCAAGGCATTGCTTCCAAGACCATCTTAGTGGACAAAGTCCCTTTCTGAATCGTGTTCACTCCTCGTTTCAGTCTGGTAACACTCAACCGGATTAAATTACCATTACATCCATGTCTATCTCATGAGATATAAATATTTACCCAATGAATTGGAGGTAGATATTGTTCCCACCCATCTAATAATGAAATCATTCTTACTTGTGCCACAAAATAAACATACATCATTCATAATAACCCAACGAATAAAATGGGTTTCATAAAAATCATCCCATCATCACATAATCCATATAAAATTAATGGATATCATTTCATAATAATAAAATTGAAACCATGTAAATCATAGAGACATGATTCTTGAAACATACACATATGAAATAATGTCATCTTAGATGAAAATTGGTTTTGATAAAACACTTGAAATGAATTCTTGAGGAAAATATCCTTTCTTCTTCAAAATAATTCTCTTTTCACAAAATGTCATTCAATTTTAAAAGAAAAGGATTTTTTTGAAAGTATTCATTAAATATTTTGGAGGAATCTTCATGAAAATAAGGCTTTATAAAACCGTAAAAATATGTTCGTGCCGTATAAGTTAAAAAAACATTCTTTTCGTACTTTTTCCGAAAAAGTCAAAGTACCTCGTAAAAGAAAGATTCCATACATACCATGTAGAAAAAGTCAAAATTGGTTAAAAAGGAAATTAAACATAAATGAAAACATTTTTAGAAAACAAGGACATGGATGATAAATATAACCCCAGTAAATACTTACGAATAAATAATCTTGGATAAGAACGAGATTGGAATAGTTATCCCTTACCTTAGGTCCGATATGATTCGTACGTATCCAATCCTCCTGTATAATGATTTTAATAATTTCATTGACTTATTAAAGAATCATATTCATTGTTATTATATCATATATGGTTCACTTATGACTTTATATTACCCGTTCTTTTGTAAATTCATGTTAATGTAGTGTTTTGGGTAAAATCGTTTCATTTTTCGTTCGTGTTTTAACTTGTAATTATTCATATGATTACTTAGATCATGATTAAATACATCCCGAATGTAAAAAATGATTTATATATAATATATATTCAGAATATATATATATATATAATAGATCTATAAATAGAAAGAAATGCACCGTTCATGGAGACGGTTGGCCGTACGTACGCATGAATGCTGTTTTCGTTTCCTTACAGAATTGAATGGAATTAAGTATATGGCATACATATATATGTACATAAATATAGAAGAATTATTATGTCATATATTTCATTATTACTTATTATATATACTTTATAATCATTCTTGAATTTTTAACATGGAAAATGAATCTCATCGCGTCGTGGAGACGGTAATCCGTACGTACGCACGAGCAATGATATCATTCCCATGGAATTGTATTGGAGTGTATGTATACTATTTCAGAATCAATATCAATTTAAAATAATCATATATAGTCATTATTTACACCATTATACCTATCCAAGTAAGGTGGTGGTGGAAAATAGATTACACCACGGCATGGAGACGGTATTCTGTACGTACGCACGCACGGTGATTTTGTTTTCCATAGGATGGATAGATGGTGAAATAGGGTTGTTTCATACTTATAATAACATATCAGTATATGAGTGATACTGATGTTATTACTTCATAATGAATCAACTAAGGAAGAATAAGTATAAGAAGAAATAAAGTTGAAGTAATCGTTAACGGACATTACCTCTTCTTTGAAGCGCCTCTTTGAGACCTCCAATTAGGGCACTAAAATTGGTCTTTGAAGAATACCAGGACCTCTAGGATGTTTCTAGGGAAGTGGGTAAGTGAAATGGGAAGGTATTTGCCGGGAGTGAAGGCTAAAATTGGTGTGAGGAGGAGAGGGAGGAGGTTCCCTTTTATAAGGGAGGAGAGGGTCACCTTTGGAAATATAAGAAATATTAGTTTATATTAAATCCCAACCCCACATAAAAACTTCCAAAATGACTCATATCAGAATATTAGATGACATAGGGTTGTAATCTCATCAACCAATAAAATTCAGTATGGTTAGGAATTTATTATAATAATTATCAACTTGATTTATCCTTATTTAATTAATTTAATTTTATTTGTGGTAATAACATTCTAAATTTTAAATTATAACAAATAATTACTTATTTGTTGTGAAGATTCCATAATTAGATGATTTATAACATTTTAGACCATATAAATTTAAATCTATAATTTTTAAATATTTTTGTGATTTTTAAACAATTTTATAATATGTTATTTTTATAAAATAACAATAGTCTCAATTTTGACACTGTTCATTTATTTGAATATAAATAAAATATATACTGAAGATATGTTCGAAATAAAATCTCTAATAGATTCATAAAAGGTAATATGTTTCTATAAAATTAATGGAGCACATTAAATAGTTCATATAATATTTATTTTATCATTTTTAAAATCATTTATTTTTTTATCTCTTAATAAAATAATTACTACAACATTTTTCTATAATTATTTAATATACATATTTGTTGAATAAAAATTAAAACTAAAATACTATGATGAATATAAATCTATTAACTTTCACAATAATACCTTTACTCGATTTTATCATCTTAAAATCACAATATTTAAATTGTTATATTTATTAAATTATGAAGGTGACAACTTTGGCATCATTTAAAATAAAATAATATAAGTGTCATAATCGTCTTAATAAGGATCCAAATGGTCAACAATTAGGCCAGTGGATTATTAGGGTTTATATATACACTAATAATAAGATTTGTACAGATTTTGGGCCTTTTGATATGTATTACTATTTCAATAAAAACTATATTATTGATATTTCACTAAATAAATAATTTCTGCATCATTAATGTATAAGATAATAAGGTAATTAAATAACTCTTAAAAATGACAAATAAATTACCATGAAAAATAAAAACATTTTATATTTGAAATGAGTATTTATAACCGAATTTATATTCTATATAAACTTATATTAAAAATACTTTAATTATTAAAGTTGAGTGAGGCATATTTCACTTTCCTTTAAATAAAATAAACTAAAGGTCTTAATCTCCTCCAAGTAGGTTCTAATGGATTCCATTTCGTCCCAAATATTACTTATGACAAATTATAATCATCCAATTGTATTAAGAAAAGTATTAGGATAATTTTATAATATTATATTTACCCTTAATTACCCAATTTACCTTTTACTATGGTAAATAAAATTTACCGTTGTTACTATTCATAAATCCCAAAAATAAAATGTAGTCTATTAATATAATTTGGACTCACTGATTCCAAATATGGAATCCATTTCTCCAAATTCAATACACATAAGTTGCAGAAATTAAATTAAAATTAATCCCGTTGTCGAAAGAAAACGGGTTTTTGTTTAAAACATTGCAAAAGATTGAATTTATTTAACCTACGAATTCAATGTCAAATCAAGGATAATGACATAAATTATATTAAATGGTAAAAATATATTCTATTTATACTTTAAAACCATTAAATATTATAATTTAACCACATAAGTTATTACGATGAAAGAAGTTGTTTTTAATTAAAATATAGCGTGATTTTACAATTCATTAAAATAGGAAAGTTATCAGAATAATATGAAAATTTTGTCCAAGGTAAAATTTTATATCCTGATTCCAGATAATAATTTTATTTTTTAAAATTTAACTTATAAACATGTCAAAAATAGATTTAAAGTGGGTGCACCATCAAAAGGCGACAAAACTGCATTTTTTGAAAAATACTTATTTTACCCGAAAAATTTATTTTGTTTTTATAACATGTTCTAGAAAATGTGTAGGATGAATAATAATGCAATAAAATTCAAAATTTAGTTAATAATATTCATAACGGCTAGTTCATAATAATATTATAATAATCTATCATTGTTTAGTAAAACCCTATATTGCGTACAACACACGCTATCGAGGAAGGTCGTGATTGCGTGTAATGCAAGCCAAGTCAGGGTTGCGTGTTGTGCAAGAATCCTTTATTATTTTGTATAATAGAATAAAACCATATTTCATTTATAATTTGAATATATATATATATATATATGTGTGTGTGTGTGTGTGTACACTCAATGTTGCGTAGAATGACTATTATAAAACGAACTTGAAATTATGTGTAACACAATCTAGGAATAGTGTTGTGTAAACTTCAAGCTAATACAGTGTGGCGTATAGCACAAGATAATCATGTTTTAGCATAAAACACATGACATAAAATAAATTAAAAAGAATAATTATCATAAAATATCATGTTGTTACATTCTACCCCCCTTAAAATGAATTTCGCCCTTGAAATTCGTTGGGGTTATACATGGTTTTCTATTTGAAAGTTTCTTTAATTTCAACACACATCGTAAAATGAAATACCAAAACGTAACTTTAAAAACTAAAGTATGAAACATAATGGTTACCCAAATTAACTAATCACTGGGTTTCCACATAGGAGAACATAGGTTAAAATATAGATATGGAAGAAAAATCTAACCATCAAGTTCTGATGGAGAGTGGTAGAGGACATGGCTATGAAAAAGCCAACAATCACAAAGACATAAATTTGTGATGATCAATGGTACCATATGATTCATCAGATATAAGAGCACTAGGAAAACATTTTTGGTTTTCAATATCATTTCCCTAAAGGTGAAAATTTTGAATTAGAATAAATACTTGCTTGATTTTGGTACAATCTCACTGTTGTTCATGATTTGAACAATTTTCAACTTCATCTATTAAAGAAATGAAGTTCAATTTCTTATTCTTGAAGTGTTAATAGATCATGTGATAGAATGATGGGTCATTCCATCTGTTTCAAACAAAAGGTTATCGAAATTTATCAAATATACATAAGTCCATCTATGGAGAGGTTAATCATATACGATTCCAAAAATGAACTTATACTTCATATATAATACCACATAATAAAATAAAACTAGTTTCTAATGACCAGGGACTTCATGTAGGCCAGTGGTATGCGATAAAGCCCAATCACACTTCAGTTGTGGGTTCGATTCCCACAGCCTTGTCCGACGCGATGGGTTGTTTCCCTTCCTACAGGTTGTCCTTTTTCTAAAACTACATTACTATAACATCCCATCAATAATATCGAAAAAAATTCTATCCTTAAACAATACTAACTTATGTCCAACATAATCCATTCCAATCATTATGCTTATCTAAAATACTTCAGTCCAAGATCATAATATAAATAAAATGATTACTTGAAATGTCACATAACAATCACGTGAATGCCATCATTTATCCCCAATATACCATAAGATATATCTTGTTGGTCAAATTAAAAACATGTGAATACCTTAATCATGTATTCTCTTGAAGAATGAATACCAATTGAACCTTAGTGAAAACATGAATGTTGTTAAATTTTAACACTTTCCATATACAAAAATCCCAAAAATTCTATATACTCAAACCATAATATCACTTAGTCCTTATATCAGTCATGATCTCATGAATACAATCACACATCTCATTATCTTCTTATCCTTTATTTATATGCATATCATCTACTTTCCAAAAATATCTGAATAACCTTTCATGGTTACCGGTACCATTCAACATATACTTTCAAATAATTTAGAAAAAACAATAGTGTAACAATCCTTAGATGATTATTTATTCCATAGTACGATACGTTATTCTTTATAAACATACAATCATTCTACTAAATTCTCAAACCACTGAATGAGCTTCATCATTTCTTTCATCTCATATTTCATTTGTAGTCTCTTCATCATCATCCACATAAATACTACTCATTTGACCATGCTGATTCTCTTCATGAGATTTGCCCTTAGGGAATTGGTTTGCATAATGCCCATACATTCGACATTTAAAACATCTAATCATTGTTGATGTCATAGAAATACCATTATCCTTGTCCATGGTGTTAACTGAACCTTTTCCTTTGCACTTACTGGCTTTGTGTCCTTCTTTTCCACACCCAAAGCATCTTCTAGTTCCTTTGAAAAATTATCCCTGATGCCTCTTCCCACATGATTTAAATGAGGGAAATTGAACTTTCTTTCCTCTATGATCATCATGAAAATCCATCTTTCTCTTATTATCTGAGTCGGGAAACATACCAAAGTTGAGATTATTGATCATATTATGAGATTTGTGATTAGGCATAATAACGATGTTTGGACTTCCAAATCCCATTTCATTTGGTTGCTCATGAATAATATCATTCCATTGTCTGTCATATCCTCCATTATCGCGAATCTCCCTATTTCCATCCATTTTCTAAAACCAAAAAAGAATAGTCTGAGTGGAAAAATCATGCTAGGGAAAACAACATAGTAAATGGGGAGTACCCTCAATATCTAACATCTTAGGTTAAATTCTAAGATCGTTACCTTAATTATAGGACTATATCCTATACGTATACTTATCCTTAGGGACATCCTTAGACATATCTTAGAAAAATCTCTAGGGATCTCACTAAAATTTTCACATCATAGTTTCCAAAGGTTAACTAAACATTTCCTCTGATACCAACTGTAGAGGCCCGAACCTTGACGTACATGGACAATTCATTACATTTGTGGAATACTTAATACATAACAAAAACGAAAACTCAAGGACCATAATATTTTAGTGTCTTTGGAAACTCGGAACGTAATCTTCTAATCTTGGTGAAAGATCTTCAACATCTCCCATAAAGATCTTCCTCTTTTGTTTTCTTAACTAAAAACTTTCTTTAAATCCTGTGAAAAAGAAAACATATAAAGGGTGATCTCAAATGCTCAGTAAGGGTAAGCATAGAGAACATAAAATAATCCATAAACATTTGAATGCAAAAACATGAACATAAAATCTAAACATCAAAATCTTGAGCAAAGACATAAATCATGGAAGTACATAAAGCATAGATAATAAAGGAACATAAATCATGATAAACTAGAATGGGAAAATAACATGTAATTGTGGAAACCATTCAGCACTTATTATGATTTCCATAGTAGCCAAGGCATTGCTGCCAAGACCATATTAGTGGACAAAGTCCCATCTGAATCGAGTTCACTCCTCGTTTCAGTCCAGTAACACTAAACTAGATTAACTTAACATTCTATCCATGTCTATATCATGATATTTAAACCTTTACCCAATGCATTGGAGGGAGATATAGGTCCCACCCATCTCATAATGAAATCATTCTTACTTCTGCCACAAAATAAACATACATCATTCATAATAACCCAGTGAATAAAATGGGTTTCATAAACGTCATCCCATCATCACATAACCAAAATAAAAGTAATGGATATCATTTCATAATAATAAAAGTGAAACCATGTAAATCATATAGACATGATATTTGAAACATAAAAATATGAAATAATGTCATCTTAGATGAAAATTGGTTTTGATAAAACACTTGAAATGAATTCTTGAGGAAAATATTTTTTCTTCTTCAAAATCATTCTCTATTCACAAAATGTCATGAAATTTTAAAATAAAATTATTTTTTTAAAGTAGTCATGAAATCTTTTGGAGGAAGCTTCATGAAAATAAGGATTTATGAAACCGTAAAAATCCGTTCGTGTCGTATAAGTTAAAAAACATTCTTCTCGTACTTTTGTCGGAAAAGTCAAAGTATATCGTAAAAGAAAAATTCCATACATACCATGTAGTAAAAGTAAAAAGTGGGTAAAAGGACATTAAACATACATGAAAACATTTTTAGAAAACAAGGACATGGATGATAAATATAACCCCCGCAAATACTTACGAATAAACAATCTCAGATAAGAACGAGATTGGAATAGTTATCCCTTACCTTAGGTATGATATGATTCGTACGTATCCAAAACTCCTGTATAATGATTTAAATAATGTCATTGACTTATTACAAAATCATATTCATTGTTATTATATCATATATGGTTCACTTATGACTTTATATTACTCGTTCTTTTTTAAATTCATGTTAAATTAGTGTTTTGGGTAAAATCGTTTCATTTGTCGTTCGTGTTTTAACTTGTAATTATTCATATGATTACTTAGATAATGATTACTTACATATATAATGTAAAACCTGATTTATATATAATATATATTTACAATATACATATATATAATAGATCGATAAATAGAAAGAAATACACCGTTCTTGGAGGCGGTAGGTCATACGTACGCATGAATGCTGTTTTCGTTTACTTATTGAATTGAATGCAATTAAGTATATGAA
This sequence comes from Viscum album, assembly GCA_963277665.1. NCBI lineage: Eukaryota > Viridiplantae > Streptophyta > Magnoliopsida > Santalales > Viscaceae > Viscum > Viscum album. Next base: position 63,649,225 of record OY728127.1, on the reverse strand, counting down.
ATACATGTATATGTACATAAATACAGTAGAATTATTATGTCATATATTTAATTATTAATTATTATATATACTTTAGAATCATTCTTAATTTTTTAACAAGGAAAATGAATCTCATCGCGTCGTAGAGACGGTAATCCGTACGTACGCATGAGCGATGATATCGTTCCCACGGAATTGTATTGGAGTGTATGTATACTATTTCAAAATCAATATAACTTTACAATAATCATATATAGTCATTATTTACACCATTATACCTATCCAAGTATGGTGATGGTGGAAAATAGATTACACCACAGCGTCGAGACGGTATTTCGTACGTACGCACGCGCGGTGATTTTGTTTTCCGTAGGATGGATAGATGGTGAAATAGGGTTGTTTAATAATTATAATAACATATCAGTATATGAGTGATACTGATGTTATTACTTCATAATGAAACAACTAATTAATAAGAAGTATAAGAAGAAATAAAGTTGAAATAATCGGTAACAGACATTACCTCTTCTTTGAAGTTCCTCTTTGAGACCTCCTCTTAGGGAACTAAAATTGGTCTTTGAAGAAGACCAGGACCTATATTATGTTTCTAGGGAAGTTTATAAGTAAAATGGGAAGGGTTTGGAAGAGCTTTAAGGCTCAAATTGGTGTGAGGAGGAGAGGGAGGAGGTGCCCTTTTATAAGGGAGGAGACGGGCACCTTTGGAAATATAAGAAATATTAGTTTATATTAAATCCCAACCCCACTTAAAAACTTCCAAAATGACTAATATATAAATATTAGATGACATAGGGTTGTAATATCATCAACAAATAAAATTTAGACATGTTAGGAATTTATTTTAAACATTATCAACTTGATTTATCCTTATTTAATCAGTTTTATTTTATTTGTGGTAATAACATTCTAAATTTTAAATTATAATAAATAATTACTTATTTGTTGTTAATTGCCCATAATTCGATACTTTATAACATTTTAGACCATTTAAATTTAGATTTATAATTTTTAAATATTTTTGTGATTTTTAAACAATTTTATAATATGTTATTTTTATAAATAAATAATAGTGTCAATTTTAACACTATTCATTTATTTGAATTTAAATAAAATATATACAGAATAAATGTTCGAACTAAAAGCTTTAATAGATTCATAAAAGTCCATATGTATCTATATAATTAGTGGAGAACATTAAATAGTTCATATAATATTTATTTTTTTATTTTCAAAACCATTTATATGGTTTATCTCTTAATAAAATAATTACTACAACATTTTTGTATAATTATTTAATATACTTATTTGTTTCATAAAAATTAAAAATAAAATCCTATGATGAAGATAAATATATTAAGGTTCATAATAATACTTTTAATCAAATTTATCATCTTAAAATCACAATATTTAAATTTTTATATTTATTAAATTATGAAGGTGACAACATTGGCATCATTTAAATTAAAATAATATAAGTGTCATAATCGCCTTAATAAGGATCCAAATGGTCCACAATTCGGCCAGTGGATGATTAGGGTTTATATATACACTAATAATAAGTTTTGCGCAGATTTTTGGGCCTTTTGATATGTATTACTATTTCAATAAAAACTATATTATTGATTTTTCACTAAATAAATAATATCTGCATCATTAATGTATAAGATAATAAGGTAATTAAATAACTATTAAAAATTAAAAATAAATTACCATGACAAATAAAAACATTTTATCCTTAAAATGAGAATTTATAACCTAATTTATATTTTTTATAAACTTATATTAAAAATACTTTAATTATTAAAGTTGAGTGAGACATATTTCACTTTCCTTTAAATAAAATAAACTAAAGGTCTTAATCACCTCCAAGTGGGTTCTAATGGATTCTATTTCTACCCAATTATGACTTAAGACAAATTATAATCATCAAATTGTATTAAGACAAGTATTAGGATAATTTTATAATATTATATTTACCCTTAATTACCCAATTTACCTTTTACTATGGTAAATAAAATTTTCCGTTGTTACTATTCATAAACCCAAAAATAAAAAGTAGTATATTAATATAATTTGGTCCCACTGATTCCAAATATGGAATCCATTTTTCCAAATTCAATACACATAAGTTGCAGAAATTAAATTAAAATTAATCCCGTTGTCTAAAGAAAACGGGTTTTTGATTAAAACATTGCAAAAGATTGAATTTATTTAACCTACGAATTCAATGTAAAATCAAGGATAATGAAATAAATTATATTAAATGGTAAAAATATATTCTATTTATAGTTTAAAACCATTAAATAGTATAATTTAACCACATAAGTTATTATGATGAAAAAAGTTTTTTTTAATTAAAATATAGCGTGTTTTTACTATTCATTAAAATAAGAAAGTTATCAGAATAATATGAAAAATTTGTCCGAGGTAAAATTTTATATCCTTATTCCAAATAATAATTTTATTTTGTAAAATTTAAGTTATAAACAGGTCAAAAACTATATTTAAAGTGGGTGCGCCATCAAAAGGCGGCAAAACTTCATTTTTTGAAAAATACTTATTTTACCCGAAAACATTATTTTGTTCTTATACCATGTTCTAGAAAATGTGTAAGATAAATAATAATGTTATAAAATTAAAAATTTAGTTAATACTATTCATAACGGCTAGTTCATAATAATATTATAATAATATATCGTTGTTTAGTAAAACCTGGTATTGCATACAACACACGCTATTGAGGAAGGTCGCGATTGCATGTAATGCAAGCCAAGTCAGGGTTGCGTGTTGTGCAAGAATCCTTTATTATTTTGTATAACATAATCCAACCATATTTCATTTATACACTGAATATATATATAAACACTCAATGTTGCGTAGATTGACTATTATAAAAAGAACTTGAAATTTTGTGTAACACAATCTAAGAATAGTGTTGCGTATACTTCAAGCTAATACAGTGTGGAATATAGCACAAGATAATAATTTTGTAGCATAAAACACATGATATCAAATAAATTAAAAATAATACTTATCATAAAATATCGGGTTGTTACAGTCTCCTCGAGCGAAATCTCTGTCTCTATATCTGATACACTACCCTCGTACTTTCCCAGTGTCTTCTACTATAATCACAAGGGGTATTCTTCCACAGATCATCCTCCTCAGCTAGATTGACCCTACACTGGTCAACTAAGTCAGCCTACTATCGATGAAAGGAAAACAAGGAAGTCCTAATCCTGGGTAGAATGGAAATTATTTAGGATTCATTTTTACTCATTGTTTATTTTAATTTCCTGAAAATGCCTATAACTAAAATGAACACAAGTCATCATGATGCATGTACCTTTCCATGTGTCTCTACCCAACAAGTAGTGTAGCCTCACTTTGTCATTCGTTAAGCTCAATGTTTTGGAATAAGATCATTGGGGGCCCTAAAATCCCCTATCCTAGAAGGTCTTTCCTTTCTTATGTCATTCACCAAGATCACCTAACATTGTTTCCCAACAAACTCATGCAATACTGACTATGCCAAACTCCAAAATCCATCCAATCACTCAATCTCCCTTTGGTGCAATTTTTTCATGACCCACCATCTTCAAAATTATGGAAGGGATAGCAAGATGTCAATACATTCCTTCCTCAAGATGAATGATAGAAAATGACTCCCGTGTCTCACCTTCCATAGGCCCTTGGGTGGAGACCAACGCCAAGGGTATAAAAATTTCACAAAAGTGGGAGGAATTACCCTTTTATAGTAACCAAGATTATGAGATAAGATTTATCAACCTAAAAAAACTCCGAGAGATATATATATAAGGAAACAAAAAATCCATCTCATAAGGATTTTTAACGTAAAACTGCTATAAATACAAGGAAAACTCTAAAGTAAGTGCCAAAATAAAAATAAACTGAAAAATAGTAATTATCCCCAACATCATAGCTTGTAAGGTCATGCCTGGTCTATGTAATCTCTTTGGAAACCTGAAAAAAAAATTATATAAATAGTGTGCGAATACAGGTATACTTTGTAGGGAAAAACCAAAGTCACTCGTGCACATGTGGGAGAGGCATACTAATGCCCATGTGAGAAAACAACAAAAACTCAGAAGCACCTAACATGGTATACTATCCAACCCAAACTCACCAAGTCATGCTCATAAAATAATGCAAGTAATGTATTGTAAAGTATTAAGAACATTGATATTTGGGTACCCCGAACCACTTCTCATTGGTTAACTTCTCATTCCTAATATTTAATATCCTGATGCTCCCATACTCTTCCACAAGCCCCACTGTCACAACCTGCCCACACACACCTAGGCCACAACCACACCACATTCCTTGTCACAGAGACCTGGACCTCAAACATACCACACCCTACCCAAAAACACATGGGCCTCATCCCAAAGACAACTGGTAAAAGAAAAACCTCTCACGCAGTTAATACGTTAAATCTAGTAACAAAACTCATTCCATTACAGCCTACCCAAAGAGTCTTGGGAGATTGATTCTTGGAATAGGGATCAGAGTAATGTTAGTAACTACCCATCCATCCTCCCACTTGGATGTTGGTAAAGACACCACCCCCAATAACAAATGGGGTGTTCGGTACATAGTGATCAACACAAGAGGGGTGCGTATAAAAAACAGAAGAAACTAAAAGTTGTATATATAGGGAAAAAATATTCCACCCATCCTATGGGATGCCAAAAAAAAAACCATTCCACTAAAAACACCTTTGTTGTTACTCCTACATTCTTGTATTGCCACGAACTATAGTCATTGGAACACTGCTTCAATACAAGCCAGGACTAGAAACATTCCCCCATCCAATTAATTTAACCATTCATCATTATTATTTATATATTGTTTTATTTATTTATTCCATCCCTATATAGGAAACTACCAATCATAAACCAAGAAACATCCACATAGTATGTCATAACACACTAAGAAGAAGGGACAAGGTAAAATAACTCATTGCACACTCCCCCTTCCTGAACACCCATTCAAACACTACCAAATATCATTCATCAAAGTTATCCCACCCAATCATCATCACAAAACTAAACCCGACATCCCCAATGCACAATAAAACCAAACCCAGCACACCCATAAACCTGAAATCATGAAACAACTGAGTTCTACCACCCTGTTTCCCAACCACTGCCCAAATGAAGTCCCACTACATAACTTGTCCATCCATTCCAAAATCAATTAATATATCAACTTGAGATACCAAAACACCTCCCCATAAACACAATCACATAGCTTCCACCACCAAAACCCACACAAGGCATAAAACCCAAAAGAACACAGTACACAACCACACCAATCAAATATGGTGTATTCATATTTAGACAACACTGTTCTTTAAATTCCACTACGATAAGAAGGGGTGATCAGGAAAGTGTTTTTGTCCTAGGGAAAATATTTATTTAACCATGTTTATGTGATTAATCAGATTTATATTTAAAGAATTTTTTTATAGGAAAAAAACAATAATTATAAAGCATAACCCATGCAAAAAAAAAGACCACCAATTTCCATGATTTTCATAGAACACACAGACACTACAGATCACATCATAAAAATAACGATAACAAATAAAACAAGAGATTAACATCAATCCACTCCCAGCCCGTTATCAAGTCCATATTTCATCATTAGAATTTATATTTGTTCAAAGTTGGATTCAAAAGTTTTCACAAAATAAATTTACTATTCCAACCTCACGTGATACATAATTAGAGAGATATATTAGAATCCCTATCTGGAACAATAGGTGACCATGAATCCTACTTGTTCCAAACTAGAGGGGTCATGCGAGCATGAGATTCTATGGAAATCCAATGAGAGGAGGGTCTATAGCACATGTGCATGGATTTTTTGGGGAATAAAGGTTCTCAGCACATAAAGAGAAAAGAGAATAGAGGACCTAGACTTTAGAAATTCCATATCTTATATCAATGGAAGGAAATGGTTCCAAGTCTAATAAAGTTTGATAATAGCCCAAACCACAGATCTCGACTATTTCAAAGTCCCTATAGTGTTAGGATATCAAGGAAATAATTAATATTCTTTAAAATACCATTATAAATGACTAAACATGGACTTAAACTCAATTTATATCATATAAAATGCAAAATGGGTGAACTGGAAAAACTAGGAAAAACTAGAAAAACTAGAAATGATTCACCGATGGGTGATTCACTGATAGCAAGCCACTGATACCGACAGCGAGTCACCAATGCTGAGATACCAATGCATAGACACAGATGCGACCTACCGATTCCTAACACATCGACACATTGACCCACAAATGCCCTGACACATAGATTCCCTGACTCACCGACGCCTTGACTCACTGACATGCTGACTTGCTGATGCCCTGACTCATCGAAGACATGACTCACTGACTCTGAAACTCACTGAGGCCTTGACTCACTAACTCCTTGACTCACCAACTCCCTGACACAGCCACGCTCTGACTCGCTGATGCCTCGACCTACCGATGCCTTGACCTACCGAAGCCTCGACCTACCAATGCCTCGACAGACTAATTTCTTGACCTACTAATGCCCTCAACCTACTGAAGAAAAAAGTGTAAATTGGGAAAACACATGAAATGAACTACCATCACCTCCCAGAACACCCCAAACATTGGATTTTGACAATGTAATGGACCACATTGGTTTGGTACATTATATTGATACCATAACCTTTTACATATTACATTACATGATTTTAAGCTTAATTATACATCATATTACAAGACATGGATTTTGAAGTCTAGAACCATTGAAGACTAGGTAAAGAAAACATAAAACATGGGGCTAAAAAACACTTCTCCAATTAATATCCATAAAGTGATCCTAACTTTCTTTGAGCCATTTCATCTGCATTGGGTACCTTGGGGAACATATAAATAATGGTTTGACCTAAAAATCCCTCTATGGGAATGAGCATTAGAATAAAGATAATCACATGAGTTAGGATGCATGACATAATGATATCAAAATCATTGTACATATGGAATCCTAACAAATAAACATGGAATCATATAAACACGGAATCATAGAAATGTGGTAGAAACATAAAAAATGTCTTAAGTATGAGTCAAGTCAAACCACTAATCCTGTTTTCTATATTATTACGATTCAAGGCTAACTACCAATCCTATTTCCCACAGTAGCACAAGCAAAGGATAACAACCACGACCGTGGAACATAACATCTCCTGCGACTTAACATTACCCAATGCATTAGAGAACTACCTAGGAACACCCATATTACATTTAATTAATATGATTTCCACATAAATAATCATACCTAATCAATCTTACAAAAACATAAGGGTTACCCATTGAAATAATTGGGTACCAAAATCATGACGTAATGAAAAACCAATGGATATATCTATAAAGTGTCCATGAAAGAAATTAATTAGAACATACGTGGATATTCATGAGGTCAAATAGGAATATATCATGGAAATTTATGTCAAACATATGTAACAACATGTACGAAATATATATGATGAATTTTAGCATTAAAACAATTTTGTGTGATTTTAGGAAAAATACTATAGAGATTTTAAAATAGAAAAATGAATTTTTTTACATAAAACCATAAGTGATAAAAAAATGATTTCATAATAAATAAGACTGATTTTATAAAGGAGTGGTAGCTTAAAATAGAGGATATATTTCACTTGAAATTGAGTAAAAATTCGGGATGTTCCCTTAAAAGTGGTTTACTTTTTAGAATGTACTATGGAGGGAATCTTTTAAAAACATATATATCCCTGAAAGAGAGTGATGAAAGGGTATTTATAAATTATTTTTTTATAACTAAAAACATTTTATAATATTCACATAAATAGATAAGGTAACTTCATTTTTATATAATGAAAGATAAGGAAACCTGAAAGTACAAAGGAGGTTTGCATAGAATTCATTGCGGATTATCAGCATGGTATCAGGTATACATAATAGGTTTCATGAGGGAGAAATGGGTTTATAATTACATTTACATCATGAGGGAAGTATGGGAGAGGTTTTAAATCATACCCCAGAATTAGGGATTACACATAAAGTTTCATAGCATAGAGGGCATTCTGGAATAAAAGTGAAATAGAGAGGATCCCTTACCTTAAATCTGATGGTGTTCTCCACTTGATATTAATAAACTGAATAATAAAATTAGTTTCATTAATTAATATTTCCAAAACATCTTATATATGAATTTTTTTATTAAAAACTTTTTGAGTTCATTATTAACCATTTTTATTGGTTATGAGATTCAATTTCATTATTCAGGTTTGTTTGTTTCCTAGTTTCTACTGATCAGTTCACTTATTTTCATGTATGGATAATCACGTGAACTGGGGATGGTTGTATAGAATTGGAGTTATATTATATTATTTAGTATCTATAAGGTTAATTGGTTGTTAATTTCATTTGTTTACTTGGATTTATGATTAATTATTATGTAAAACTTTACTGATAACATTTTGGGTTAGTTAGCTGTTTTTGGCTACAAGGAACATGTTTTATTTTATAAATCAAAACAATTTGTACAAAAGGACTCCATAATAATATATGAGACATAATAAATATATTATTTTCTGGTTAAACAATGAAAATGGTTTCAGGACCAGAATTGAATATGGTAATGGAAATTGAAAAGCCATCATCCTTGAATATGGTAAACTAGCGCATCTCGGATGGTATTTTCATTTTTAGTATAAAAGAAAGAGAAAAGAGTGATGTTGAATAATTATACCTTTATTATGAAAAAATTATATTACATGTAAGGTACTAGATACATCACAAAATTTTGATTAAATGAGGTGAGTAAAGAAAAATAAATGAAATGAAGTTGAAAATAAAAGAAATGTTGAGAGATCCCTTATGAAAATTCGGCAGCATAACGACATTGCTTAAAATTTAAAAAACATTATTGGAGAAAAACGGTTCTCTAATAATTATTAAATAATATGTATAGTAATTATGATATTTAATTACATATCCATACATTAAACAATTGAAAATAAAAGATAATAACATAAAAATAATGCTTGAAAAATAGAGAGAATTAGATATGAAAATTCTGGTGCATAACGGTCATGCAACATAGTTTTACAAAACGTTAAAAAGAGATGGGAAATGGGTCACCAAATCATAAAATAATATTAATATACTATAGGGAAATAATTAAATATAAACAATATCATGGTATGGAAACTTGAAATACATACAATATAAAATGTAAATTGAATGGAAAAGAGAAATGATAATTCCCTTACCTTGTAGAGTAAGTCCTAAAACATGAAGGTTAAAAATTTTTGGGTCTTGAGGAAATATTTGGAGGACTACTATGGAGGTAAAATTACTAAAGATTCGAGGATGATGGATTTTTAATGAGAGAAAATTAAGGAAAGAGTGGGTATTTATAGTAAAAGAGAGAGAGTTTTTTGTTAATTTCAACGGACACCTTAGTAGTGTTTTTCTAAATACCATGGGCTTTACCATGATATTTTCCTATGGTATTATCCAATTAGGATAAATCATATCTTATTTTACTATAAAAAAGTCAACAAGAATTTTATTTTAATTATTATATCATTATGATGTTATTAAACAAACTGAAAACTCAAAACTGTATTTTTACTATTAACAAAAATTCATGTATTTTAGAAAATTCCCAAAAATTCACCCTAACCATTTTTTATGTGTAGAATTTAAAAATGAACTGAATTTTTCGAAAACAATTTTATATATATTTTTAATTTAATTTTTAATTAAAATCATAATTTATTAAACAAAAACAACATTAAAACTATTACTTATTTTATGACACCTTGAAAATTTAATCAAGGTCCAATAAAATTATATTATAAACATAAGAGTATAAAGTAACTATTTATGAATACATTTTATGAAAATACATTTACATTTTAAATTATTAAATTAATCATAAAATTGTAAATATAATATTTTTTACTAAAAAACCAAAATTTATACTATAATCATTTTTTTCACTTTTAAGATGTCTAAATTTTATTTATACATTCATTGGTGTACTTTCTATCTTTTTTCCAATTTTCTATTCATTAGTATTCTTTACTATTCATAACGGTGCATTACTATTAATAAGGGTATGTTATGTTTGTATTATGAGACTCCAAATTACTTACTGATCACAATTGTAGATGACTATTTTTTAAATTCAAATCATAGAAGTGATAAACTTATGTTTAAAGGTTAGATATTAATTATTAGTTCATTGTGTTGTGATTTCATGTGATTATATGACATTTTAATAAGAAAGAAATTTCCATTGATAAAATATTTGTTCATTACATTCTTCCCCCTTAACAAATTTCTCCCTTGAAATTCTTTTTTACATTATAGTCCATAAAAAGATTAATGTACTTTTCCTTCATTGTTTCCTCCAGTTCCCATGTTGCCTCTTTTTTACTTATGGTTTGGCCATAGTTCCTTGACTAGGAGAATATTCATGTCACATATAAGTATATCTCTAGGATCCAAGATCTTCCCTGGATTCTCCTTGTTATAAAGATCATTTTCCAACTACACCACCTTTGAAGAGAGTACATGTGAAGGGTGTGGTCTGTACTTCCTTAAGAGGGATACATGAAAGTCATCATGTAATTTTGGAATTGTAGGTTTAAGTGTCAGTTGATAGGCTATTGATCCGAATCGATCATGATTCTCAAAGGGTCCAATGTACCTGGGACTTAAATTCCCTTTCTTTTTGAACCACATGACCATATTACATGGATATATGATTAAAAATACCATATATCGAACTTTGAACTGAAGGCCTTATTGACGATTGTCTGAATAGATCTAATGTCAACTTTGGGATGACACGAATTGTTGTTTAATGGCTTTAACCTTCTCCACCATTTCATTGACCATTTCAGGTCCAAGAAGCTTATTCTCACCAACTTTATCCCAACATGTCAGTGTTCTAAACTTTTTCCCATAAAGGGCTTTGTATGGTTCCATTCGGACGCTCGGGTGGAAAATATTATTGTTAGATAATTTAACAAGTGGAAGATGTTGGTCCCATCCACCTTTGAAGTCAATAGAATAGGATCTCAACCTATATTATAGTGTCTAAATATTGGGCTCATATTGGACATCAATTTGAGGATGATAGGTCATACTGATGTTCAGTTCTGTGCTTATAGCATGTTGGAGACATTTCTAGAACATTGAGTCGAATCTCTAATATTATACAGATACTATTGATAGTGGTACTCCATGAAGCCTTGCCACTTATTTGATATATATCCATGAAATTTAATCCAATTATAATTCCTCTTGAATTGAGATTAAGTGAGCTACCTTTCTACGACGATCCATAATGACCCATATAGTATTGTTTCCTATGGATTTCCTTATAAGTCCTGTGAAAAATTCAATGGTGATGTTCCCCCACTTTTGTTGTTGTTATGGGTAATGGTTGCATCATCCCTTTAGAATTCTGTCATTCAGCTTTCACTTATTGACATACTAGGCACTTTATACTCAGTAATATCCTTCTTTATATTGTCCCACCAAAAGTTCTCTTGAAGATCTCAAAACATCTTTGTGCTCCCTTGATCATGGAGATTAGTAATTCTCATCATACTTCTCAGCACTTTCAATAGAGCATCGTGGTGGATAATGTCCAACTTCTCCACAATTATGATATAGAACTGTGTATGATACCTTATATGGAACTTTGTTTCCATTCATCACATTATTCATTTTGTCATGGAAATTGGACACTTTGTGACCAATCATTAAAAACTTAAAACATCTCCCAATCCCTTTGTGACATTTCCCTTGGTTCCACTTTCCACAGTTTTTACACAATGTAAATTAGGTGTTCTTTCCCTAATCACCATTATCATACGGACCTTCAAAATATTTCATCTTCCACCTCCTTGACTCATTTGGGAATTCCACCAAGTACCATCTGTTAATCGTGATTTTCGATAGCTGGTTTTCCATAATCATGATATGTACTTCTTGAGATCCCATTTGATGAGGGATCTCATTTTGGTAGTCATGAAATTGTCCTTCACATCATTTTTTATCCTGATTCATCCAATTACCTTCCATTGGCTTGAATAAAATGAAAATTTTGGGATGAGTATCACATAAGGGGGAAACCAATGACATTAAAGGGATAACATACATATTGCACTTATCTTCTTAACATATGTGTTTCTTGGTCTTAGTATATATTATTCATGATCTATCTCCTAATTTAAATTATTAGAATATCTTTTTTTCTTCACTTTATAACGGTTCTTACTAAGCTTTTGAATTTACCGAAGCATATCCCTCGGGAGTGTCAAACTATGAGGGTAGCAAGGCTCATTTTCATGCACCAGTTCCCATTCGAGTCTAGCTCAAAGTAGTGTTTATGGGTTTTACCCCTAGATAAATCTATGCCAGAGAAAACTCTACCTGTTTGTATCTAGAAAGGTATGTATTTTCTTGACAAACCACTTTCTCTATACTTATCAAAATTGAGGGGTGTTTTCTTATACTCAGTCTCGTCCTTATGGTTCTTACTAAGGTTCTCTCCATTACTAATCTTCAAAAATAACTATGCCATCATCTGATACCAACTATAGAAACCCTAACCTTTTAGATATAACATTAACAAATTTTAATCATAATTATACATTAGAGTACAAGCCACGGATCGTGAAGTCTAGAATCTTTGAAGAATAGGTACATAAAACATAAAACCCACAGCTAAAAAAATTTATTAATTTAATATTCATAAAGAGATCCTAACTTACATTGATCCATTATATCTACATAGGGTACCCTGGGGAACACATGAACAAATGGATGAGTTAAAAATCCCAGTTAGGGAATGAAAATAAGAATAAAGCTAAGCACATGTGTTAGGAGGCATGACATAATGTTATCAAAAGAACGATACATATTGAATCATAACATATAAACATGGGATCATATAAACATAGAATCAACGAAATGTGGAAGAAACATAAAACATGTCTTTATTATGAGTCAAGTCTTACCAAAAATCAAGTTTCCCATAGTATTATGGGTCAAGGCTAACCGCCAATCCCATTTCCCATAGTAGCACAAGCCAAGGCTAACCGCCAAGACCGTTGAACATAGCACCTCATGAGACTTAACATTACCCAATGCATTGGAGTGACATCTGGGTTCCCCCATTATACTTTTGATGAATATTTTTTCCACATAAAGAATCATACATAATCAATCTTACATAAACATAAGGGTTACCCATGGAATGAATTGGGTACCACAATCATGATAGAAATCATAACCAAAGGAAATATCATGAAAGTGTCCATGAAAGAATGTAATTAGAATATTCATGGAATTTAATAAGGTAAAATAGGCAGATATCATGGAAAATGATGTCAATCATAAGTGAAAACATGTAATAAATGTATTTGATAAATTTTTGCACTAAAACATTTTTTCGGTTTTAGGGAAAATACTATTGAGATTTTAAAATAGAAAAGAGAACAATTTTTTAAATAAATAAAAAAAGTGAAACAAGATGGTTTTAATAATAAAATAATGATTTTATAAAGACAATGGTAGCTTAAAATAGAGGATAGAGTGCACTTGAAATTGAGAAAAAATTTTGGAAGTTCCCTTAAAATAGGTTTGCTTATCGGAAAGTACTAAGGTTGGAGTCTTTAAAAAAATGTAAATCTCTAAAAGAGATTTATTCAAGGGTATTTATAAATGAATTTTTTAAAACTAATAATAATTTATAAAATTCAAATAAATAGATAATGTTAATTTATTTTTATATAAGGACAGATATGGAAACCTGAAAGAACAAAGGGGGTTCGGGTAGAATTCGTTACGGATTATCTGCATGGTATCGGGTATACGTTATAGGATTTAATGATGGAGAAATGTGATTATCATTACTTTTAAAACATTAGGGAAGTATGGGGGAGGGGATAAATCATACCCCATCATTTGGGATTACAAATAAATTGGCATTGCGTAGTGGAAATTCTTGAATAAAAGTGAAATGGAGGGGATCCCTTACATTAAATCTGATTGTATTTTCCACTTGATATTAATGAAATGAATAATAAAATTAGGATCATTTATTAATAGTTAAAGAAAATATTCTATATTATTATGATTTAGTATAACCCTTTTGAGTTCTTTCATAACCTTATTATTGTTTATGAGGTTCAATTTCATTGTTCGGGTCCATTTATTTCCTTGGTTCTAATGATCGGTTCATTTACATTCATGTTTAGATAATCATGTAAAATGGGGATGGTTTTCCAGAATTTGATTATAATATATTATTAAATATACATATGGTTACGTGGTTTTAAATTTCATTTTTTTACTTGGAGTGAAGACTAATCATTATGTTAAACTTTAGTGATAACCATTTGGGTAATTGGTGGTTTTTTGCCACAAGGAACATGATTTGTTTTATAAATAAAAACCATGTGTCCAAAAGGATTTTGGAATCATATATGAGACAGAATAAATATACTATGGTATTTTTCAACCATGAAAATGGTTTAATGACCATAATTGAATATGGTACTATAAATTGAAAACCCATCATCCTTGAATGTGGTAAATTAGCACATCTCGGATGGTGTATTCATTTTTAGTATACCAGAAAGGGAAAGGAGATGTGATGAAGGATTATTCCTTTATCATGACAAAATTATAGTAAATTTAAGGTACTGGAGTCATAGCAACATTCTTATGAAAGTATATGAGTAAAGGAATAAAAATGAACATGAACATGAATATAAAATAAAAGTTGAGAATCCCTTAGGAAAATTCAGTAGCCTAACAATGTCGATTAAAATTTCCCAAAATAATTTGATGAGATAAAAGAGGTTCTATCATAATTATTAAATAATTTGGAATTCATTTGGGATATTTAAAGACATATATCAACATAATACAATAGATAATAAAAGATAATAACATAAAAATACTACTTGAAAAGGATACATTTTGAGATGAAAATTCTGCAGCATAACGACAATGCAACATATTTTTTGAATCCATAAAAATAGAGGGGAAAGGGGTCACCCATTATTAAAACACTCATTATATATTATAGGTACATAATAAAATTGAAATAATAACATGGAATGGTAACTTGAAATACATACCATATAAAAGAGAACTTGAATGGAAAAGAGAAGATGAGAATTACCTTCTATTGAAGAGTAACCTTAAAACATGAAGGATGGTACCTTGGGGGGTAGAGAAAATATTTGGAGGAAAACTAGGGAGGAAAAAATACCAGATCCTTGAGGATGATGGATTTTTAATGAGAGAAAACGATGGAAGGAGTGTGTATTTATTATAACAGAGAGAGAGAGAGAGTATTATATTAATTTCAAAGGACACCTCGTTAGTGTTTTTTGCAAAATGATGGGCTTGCCCATGGTATTTTCAAATGTTATTCTCCACTTCAGAAAAATAATATCTTATTTTACTGTAAAAAAGTCTACATGAATTTCATTTTCATTAATACATCATTATGATGTCATTAGACATACGGAAAACTCAAAACATTATTTTTTCTATTCACAAAAAAATTCAAGTATTTTAGAAAAAATCCAAAAATTTCACCCTATCCATTTTTTGATGCTTATAAATAAAAAATGAACTACATTTTTTGGAAATAATTTTATAAATGTTTTGAATTTATTTTTTATATAAAATCATAATTTATTCAACTAAAAAAAATTAAAATTATAACTCATTTTATAACACTTTGAAAAATTAATCAAGGTCCAATAAAAATATATTATTACCATTATAAAATAAATTAAAAATTTATAATTACAATTTATGAAAATAAATTTCCATTTTAATCTATTAAATTAATAATAAAATTATAAACAAAATATTTTTGACATACAAAAACACCAATACTTATACTATGATTATTTATTTCACTTTTAAGATGTCTAAATTGTATTTATAAATTCATGGGTGAAGTTTCTATTTTTTTGGCCAATTTTATATTAATTAATATTCATAATGTTATGTTACTATTCATAAGAGTAAGTTACAATTCAAAAAAAATTATGTTTGTCTTATCAGACCTCAAATAAATTACTGATCAAAATTGTAGATGACCTTTTTTTGAAATTCAAATCAAAAAAATGGAAAACTTATTTTTAAAGGTCTCATAGTACTTAGTAGTTCATTGTGTTGAGATTTCATGTGATTATATGACGTTTTTATTATAAAGTAATTTCCGTTGATAAAACATTGGGTCATTACACGTTACATTTTATATTTACCAATAATTTTTAATGTTCCCATGCTTCACTAGGGATATTATTTAAGGAAATCAACCAACATGTTTCTCTAGATGATTTTTTATGCCTTTTGGAAAGTTTCATATAACCCATTTCTTTATTCGTTGTTATTAATTTTATGGTAGATTTATAAAAGTTATCATTTTAGTGTAGCATAAATTTAAATGGTTATTTATTATGTGATGGTTGGGCCCAAAATTATATATCCCCATAAAACATTGATTAAATATTTATATATCATGATATGACATGTGAGGGGCTTAAGAGTGAACCCAATCAGCTTTATTATTGTAATTGGGATCGATCCAAATTCTCTATGTTATGGTACTATGTCTAATTTTTGATAATTCTAATGACAGTGAGAATTAATATAAAAAATTATTTTCTATACTTATGGTCATCCCACAGTAATATTTTATGCCACATTCCAATGTTATTCTCATGTTTCATGATTATTATATCTTATCTTAGTAATACTAAGTCTCATTTATTGTTCAAAAAACCATATGTTATGACTCCTCGATATGTGATCCATAATTTACTGGCTCTGATTCCCTTGTGATATGTTTGTGTAGAGTCATTATTCTCCCATACCAAAATATTTGTGTAATGATAACTAATGATATTTGATTTATATCTCTTATGTTCACCACTAACATAGTATCTAAGATCAATAATTCTTTTTTTCCTTTTCACAATGATTTTATGTGTATAGTATTTGATATTTCCATAAGGGGGTCATGTGTGGGGTCATTTTTGAGAAATATCACAATGTAATTTGAAATATGTTCTTGTATATTAACTCAAATTACAGAAAACTCATATTATTTAGTGGTGTGATTTATAATGTGATATAATGGTTATTTTCATAAATGGATTTATTATGTATGTAATTCATGGTGGGTTCATCCTAGTTGATATCATAGTGATAACTAATTAATTTTGTGGATATGCCTATGAATAACTATAGTTTGAAAACTAATGCAAACTCAGTGGAGATAGTATTGTGTATTATTGTTCATAAAAAGAGTTACATAGTTTAATCTAAAAATTCCATATGTTTAAATGATGATGTTATAATTTATTACGTCTTAATCTAAATTTAACTTTTCAGATGAATACAAACTCCATATATTAATTTTTAATACTTAGAAAATTTTTGGGATTTAGTTTGCGGAAAGAACTGAGAAGAACTAGTAAACAATAAGTACAACTGAAAATGGAAGGATTTTCCAAATGAGAAACCAAATAGTATGTTAGCTAAATTATAAAACCTTATAGTTGTGCTCATAGATCCCTATCATTTTCTGAATAATAATAAGAACCATACTAGTTCGAAAATATGCCATATAAGGAATAAATCCCCATTGTTTCCTTCTTGCGAAAATGAACCCATTCCTTTAGTGGGTCTTCTAATCCACTAATTTTCAAGAAATAGATAAATATTACAAATATTGTATTGTTTTATCCAGCACATAGATCATGAATGGGTTGTTTTGGTTGTTTATCATTTTTAAGGTGAACATGATCAATGGTGGAGTTGCATTAACAATATTATTAAAACTGGATAATTCATCCCTATGGACTGGGAGGAGTCTAAGAAATTATTTTTTGAAAAAAAAAATCTTCCCTAAATAAATCACATCAAAATCTATAGAAAATTCCTCTATTTAATAAATAAATAATCTAAATCCATTGGTATATATGAAGGAAACATTATGATACTTTTAAAGAACACTTCTGGTTTAATCATTTATCCTAAATGCAAAATAATTCATTTTCTGATTGGTATAAAGTAATATTTAAAAAATTCATTTGTAGTAAGGGACTAAGTTGAAAAAAAAATATTTTGAAGAATAATAAAAATTTAAATTTAAATTGGTGTGTATAAATATAGTCATGTTTTTAGGGCATAAAAAAGGAATAGTGAGTCTATGTAAACTCAAAAAAAAATAATACCAATGAATTTTTTTTGATTATTCTTCCCATATTTTGAAAGTGTGAGAAGAAGGATAGTGGGAATTTTCAAACTGAAAGATAAAATCATTTCATTTTTGGAAAATATAGAAATATGTAAGATGAATGTGAATGAGATATAGAGAGTCCAGAAAACATAATGGGTATTATATTGCCATATTCTCTACCATGGGTTGATAAAATTCACATTATTGTAAATATGTATGGATTAATGTGTATCTATATCGATTATAGAGAAATTAATTAGTTCACAATCAAGAAAAAATATCATATACCCTATATTATTGACTTTCTCAATCAACTATGATGATTTTAGTAATTCTATAAGAAATACCTTCGGTTAGGAATTTATCAATTATCTATTAAAAGATAATATATAAACATTATTTCTTTTCATACAAGATATGGAAGTTATGAATTCATAATAATGACTTTTAGAGATGAAAATAAGCTTTTTATCATCATGGTTATAACAGAATCGAGTATTCCGAGATTTCCTAGATCAATCTATTTTCATCTATATAGTTGATATTCATATATTTTCATAAATCAATGAGGACGACAAATAATATTTATATATAATTCTAAAAACCTAAATAATATATAATTTTTCCCCCAAATTTTGTAAGTGTGAATTCAGGATATATAAAGACTCAAGAATTGGCTATGTGATAACAAATGGGGGTATATATTTGGATATATTAAAGACAAATATGATTTAAGAATGTCCCTAATTGATGACTATAATAGATATCAATAGTTTTAAGGTATTATATTGATACTATTGATGGGTTGGGATAAATTTCTTATGATTTTAAAATAAATTAACTGTGTTAACTTAAAATAAAGTAATGTTCTATTTGAAAAATGTTTGTGAAGATAGTTTCCAATAGCCTGTGAGAGGGTAGGTCATTGTACATATTATCAAACTTCCATGAAGTGGGTAAGGTTTTCATATATATAATGATGGTTTAGAGAATGGATCAGGATGTTTACTTTTTGAAAATAAAATGGTGGTGGCATATATATCACATCTATTAAAGTTTATGAGAAAAAATAACTGATGCATGATTTGTCTACTAAGTAGTAGTATTATAATTATTGATATATAGGGATTATCTTTACAGGGACACTTGTTACATATATACTGATCCTAAGATCTTACAATTTATATTCACACAAAATGATTTTAAAATATATCAATCGAGATGGATTGAGTCAATTATGAAATATGACTACCACATACATTACATCACATAAAAGGAAAACAAGGAAGTTGATTCTCTATATTGGAATAATCACACTGCCTTATCTATAATGATGATTTTATGAGACCTAAAAATCATGTAATTTTATAGTATATACTTGTACATTATATGGGAATTTGATATTTCCTATCTTTCCCAATTGAACGTTCAATCATCCATCCATATAATGATGGAGAAGGTATAGAATAATGATATGGATGGAAAATAACATAAGGAATATTCAATACTTTAGCCTTGATAAAAATGGAATTAAATAATTTGGTAAATTAAATTGTGTCCACAAAATTCCAAAAATTGAAGAAGGTGTTGTCAGGTGACGCACATAGATTAATATTTTCATTCCATAATGGATGTGAAATATGTATAGTTATTTTAATTCACATAAACCAACCCAATGGGGAATGAGATTCAACTACCCCAATCCTACCTATATTATCCAAGGGGTGGAAATAAGCACCCAAAGGAATAACTTAAAATGGAGTTATTTGCTTAATGTGCCAATATTCACACACCATACCATCTCAATGCATAAGTATTAAATAATAAAAAAATGGAGAAATATCTAGAATATAACAATTCAAATGAAAACCATGAGGGTCCACAGGAGTATGACCGTGAAAATTGAATATAAAGAGGAAAAATAAACACCCAACTAGAAAGATCTCCCAACCTAAAAAACTGGAATGGAAAATACTAAGAGATCCCACCTCCTGATCTCCAAGCTCCGACCAACATTCACGGTCCAATGCACCATGTATCCCTACACTCTCTATAGTCAACTTTGACATGTCCGTCATATAAATAAGAAAGGGAACATGTGGGAAAATCCAATGAAGGGGTGAGTATGTACATATCTAATAGGACTCCATGAATGTTTAAGGGGGAGCAGTAAGCGACACAATATGAATTGATATATGGTAGAAAACTCAAGCCAAATCAAGAGAGTAAAAAATCCAACAACATGGATACATATAAATATACATATATATATATGCTCAAACTAAATAAACACAAATGATTGAGAAGGGGATATCCATCTATCAAACATGGAAAGAGTGCCAATGTTCTAGAAGTCCATCATTGATTCCCAACATCTCACACATCTTCCTATAAGAAAACTTCCAAGTCAAACCACACCACACCGTTGTGCTACACAATCAAGGGGAAACGTTTCTAGGTAGAAGAAACATTACCTATCCCAGTAGTAGGGTTCCAATATAGTAGTATAGGAGCTATACCTTGATAAAATATGAGGGTTCCACTCTTATAAGAGATAGAGGACCCATACCCAACCCAGCTGGAGGGTTCCACTCTCATAGTGGAGGACCCATTCCATTACTCCACATAGGGTACCACTCAGTGGATTGTTAGAGAATCTATTCCCTATCCTAGGAGGAGGGTTCTTCTATAATCAAAGATAGAGGACCCATTCTATTCTCTGTATGAGGATTCCACTCTATTAAAAGGTTGTGGGTTCATGACCACCCAAGCTTGGGGTACCACTATAAAGCCTTGTTGGTCCTGAATGACCATTTCCATCATAGAGAATCACCTAAAGAAGTGTCCCACTCATAAAATATCACATAATATATCAAAATCCACCAAAAATGTCTTCATCATGTTTTACATGATAAAAAAACAGAGTACACGCTACTCACATGCCAAAATTTGAGTCCAAATAAAGGATACAATCAGGGTTTCAGTTCGCTGAAATGGAATGAAGGGGCACACCACATGTAAGGGGATCCACACGGTGTGTGGTCCTACTTAATCTCTTATCTCTGTCCCTATATATACATTGATCACTACAAATATTGGGATTCATGGAATTTCAGAGCCACTTAGAGTCTTTCATGTGCTTCTGGGTCATGTCATTATATCTTGTATGTGTCTATGTTCTTCAACACATGGTGTGTGCTTGGTCATTCTCATGGTCATGTACTCATAGAGTACCCACCGAGTTACAATCACATGGTCACACAATGTGTTGGGGTCCCACACTATGTGTGATACTTATAATTCCACAGAACATTAGCCACTTTTTCTGAGGCCCCGCACATCACGTATTCTTTTGAATACACATCAGGTAGTATGGTTTTTAGAGAAAGTTATTTCTATAATAAACCATTTTAGATCTATCACTTACACCATGGATCTCACCTATTTCCACCTGAAATTAGTGTAACTCTCTCCCTTTCACCGTTTCTTGCCACCTGGTGGCTGGAAATTTCTTTTTCTATTAGACCGCTCGAAGCCCAACACACTGTGTGCCTATCCCAAGCCATAACATATGTATTTTTATTATGATCAAAAAAATATCACCCACACCCCAAAAATACTTTAATTACATCTCTGACATGTTTTTATGTTCTTTTTACACGAATCAATCATGATTCTAGGGGTTCGATCAGGCTCGATACCAACCATCAATGTCGAGTGATGGCCCCATAGCCCAATGGTGGAGAATGTGATGAAAATAATCTGAGAAAAGGACCAAAAATGGTTAATGTTTGTTTTTTGATCCTTTGTTTCCAAATAAATCAATATGAGACATCCAATATGAGGAACGATTAAATAATAAAATGAAACTGGTTCATGGGTACATGAAAAGTATGGAAATTGTTAATATATCAAATAAATGGGCGATCATGCTTGATAAATTTAATAAATAAGGTAATAATCCCATAATACATGATTACTACCAGTTTTTGGATCATTCATCAATGAATAATGATGGATCCAATGAATGTAATAAGGAATTTCCTTTGGATCATCCTGATATGCCTTGATCCTGAGTTCCATCAACTTCAGATAATGATTCATCAATGAGAGGGGGAAAGAAATCCTCTCATTCCTCTTAGGTTTTATGAAAAAAACCTAGTGTATTTTCCATAATAGTAGTTTTAGAGATGAAATATAAATATTTTAATTAATTAAATAGGTAATATTAATTATTTATTTAACTAAACTCACCCTCCCACAATCATTTTTTTTTCTAAATGTCCCATGATGGACTATTTTAGGTCACGCCTAAGGAAAAAAATATGTTCTATAGTCAACTATAGTCTTGGATATTTGATTTGATATTCCATTCATGAGTTATCTAATTTAATTTGACAAACGGTGGGCTCTAAATATAAAATATATTCAATATTTTAATAAAATTAATTCCAGACACACTGGGCCTTAGAATTTCACATCATCTTAGGGCCTGGCTCCAAAAATATAAATATAAATATTCCAAATCCTTAAAAGGTAAAATAAGTTTTTTAAATCATTACCACTATCATGATTTTCATTTGGGAAATTCATAACTACACAAAAATATCAGGATATTTGAGCTTGTATCCAGATCTCATACACACTCACATGCTTTTAAAGCACGTGAACTAAGGGGATATTATGTCCACATAGTGTTCTATCCTTCTGATCCTTAATCTCCACTGAGTGCTGTATAAAGTTTGATCCATCCATGATGTCCTTATCTCCCTAATCAATAACATTTTTGGGGTGATGCATATAGCTCCTCAGCTGTGACATGTGGAAGACGTCATTTAATCGCCTAACTGTGGTGGTAGAGAGAGGTGGTATGAAAAATTTTCAACCCAATTAAAGATCTCAAATGGCCCTATGAACCTTTGGGATAGATCCCCCCAATCTGAATGCCCTAAATCTTTTTCATGGGGAGACTATTAGGAATAAATGATTTCCCTACTCAAATTCCATGGTCCTAAAGTGTCAATCTATGAAATATTTCCTTCTAATCTAGGTTGTCCTCATTCACTCATGGATGAACTAAACCTTCTCCATAATCTCTTGCACCATCTCTCAACCCAAATGACATGTCTCACTGATCTATGTCCTGCACAACAGTGACATGCAGAGTCTCCCATATAGGGCCTAGAAAGGTTGCACGCTAGTATTAGAGTAGTAGATATTTTTTTACACAAACTCTACCAAGTTAAATTTAACCTACCATATCTAAATGAAGTCTAACACAAAATCCATAATCGTATCCCTAAACACCTTGATAGTGTGCTTAGTATACCCATCATTATTTGGGTGGAAGGTTGTAAACATTCTCATCAAGGTCCTGAATTCCTATTATAAGCCTCTCCAAAAACATGACAAAAACCACACATCATGATCTGAGATAATATTTAAGTACACAACATGAATCTGAGTAATCTATCATAAAAATATCATCCTGAAACCCTCCATCAAACTCAGCTCGCAAATATAAATAATGTTGATTGACATTGTGAGTCATTCAACAATCACCCAGAAGGCATCATGGTCCTTTTTTCTATAGAAACCTTTTCATGAATTCCATGGATATGCCATCACATTTACAATCTAAGATCTCAAGGGGATGCAAAAAAATCTTCTGGAATATGGTGCTCAGCCTTCACCTACTAATAATTGAGGCACCTTGAAACGACCTCATCTATGTTGTGTCTCATGTAAACCCACAAAAACTACCACTGAAGGTATCTGTAGATCATCACCACACTGGGATGTACAACCATGGTAGAAGTGTGTGACTCCCACATCACCTCCTCCTGAATCATGACTGGGACCACTGTCAATCTCAGGAAAAGGATGATGTTATTCCCTCCTTATTCACCAGGTGAATCTCTTAACTGTATCTTGTCATGAAAGACCTCATAGTTGATGTATCCCAAGTAGGACTATCTCACGTGATGTATTAAAGGAGGATTAAACACCATTGACTGAAGAAAAGTTTCATCCTCCTTCTCAACTATGGTGAACTACAAGGAATCCAACTGCTTAGATGCCTCTGATGGAAAATGATCATGTGACTTCATACTAAGGACATCAACATCTAGATTTCCCTTCCCATGAGTATATACTATCTGAAAGTCATTT
Organism: Viscum album; assembly: GCA_963277665.1. Taxonomy (NCBI): domain Eukaryota; kingdom Viridiplantae; phylum Streptophyta; class Magnoliopsida; order Santalales; family Viscaceae; genus Viscum; species Viscum album. The sequence continues at coordinate 63,624,716 of OY728127.1, read as the reverse complement.
TCTACAAGAAATACCACCATTGCCTCTATCTCATGTTCATGTCTATTTGAATGAAGAAATACATGAGACTATAATGGTTTGAGTAAACCATAAATCAATATCTCAGAACACCGTTCCTCCACATCCTCAAAGTGAATACTACCACTAAAAACTCTAGGTTGTGATTCACATAGTTCTTCTCATGGGGTATGAATTTCCATAGCCTATATGAAATAATTTCCTACTATTTCATCAATATTTATCCAATCACATCTCTCGAGTAATCACAATACAATACATACTCTATTCCCTCCTCTGATAGTCTCAAAATAAGTTCACTCATCAGCCTCATCCAGTACTCCTCAGAGGCCTTCTGGAACTGCTCATTCTAGTTAAACGGATTCCTTTTCTGTACTAGGGCGGTCAAAGGGGATGCAATCTAGGAGAAGTATGATACAAACCTCCGGTCGTATCCCAGAAATCCAAGGAAACTATTCGCATCTGACATTATCTTGGATGGATCCCATGTAAGTACCGGTAATATGGATGGCTATCATCATGGAGGCATCATGAAAATGTAACCAAAACCTACCATGTTACAATATGAATATATATATATATATAGACACACAATGGGAAGAGGAATCAAGAATGACAGTTGAAGACTCAATCCCATATGATACATGCACCATTGAACCCCGCAACCAATGCCACTATATACCGAGTTAAAAGGAAGTTCGTCGAGGTCCTAATGAATGGCTGCCTTAGCCACAGTACCAACACTATATTCCTTGGCCTAAGGGATAAACTAGAGACACTTTGATATTGTTTCTATAAATACCAACCAAATCATTAGTTAGTGAATACACCAAACACCATCATAAGTTATAAACTACTCTGATACTAACCTTTCACGACATGACCCAAAAGGGTTCAAGATGAAAATACACCAAAACCACCTCCATATACTAGGGGTGGTGACCAGAACTGAAAGTCATAACCTAAATGGGATTCATTTCCTTAATGTACCTATATGCACACATACATGCATCATAATGCAAAAGTGCAGAGGAATAATAAAAGAATGATTAAATATCTAGAAAATAACCATACATATGAAAAACTATAGGGTGTTCAAGATTATGACAGATAAAATATAAATTAAAGGGGGGAAATACATTCCCATACATAAATTTGACCCATCCTGATAGAACTAGAAGGTAAAATTCTAATAGATCGGATCTCATGATCTCTAAGGTATGACCACCATACATGGTAAAATGCACAATGTATCTCTATGATCCTCTATAGTCATCATCAAGCTTCTGTCACATTCATAATAGAGTACCCATGCATGAAAATCCCATGAAGATGTGAGTATGTACATTCCTAGTAGGATTCCCTAAAAGTGTAAGGGGAGAAGTAAGAGACGTGATAGGAATAGATATATGATAGATAGCTCAACCCAAATATAGAGAGTAAATATAATCCAATAACATGGATACCGAAATATATATACAAACTCAAACCAATGAATCCCAAATGAGAGATATGGGGATATCTATCACACATACTCAGAAAGAGTTCCAATAGTTCCATAAATCCATTAATGATGTCGTGCATCTCAGACATCTTCCAAGTAAAATAAATCCAATCCACTCCACTCCTCCCCATTATGCCACATAGTTGATGGGAACAATATCTAGTTGGATGACCCATTCCCTTGTTTAGTAGGATGTTTCTAGACACCCATGCCTTGTCCCAGTAAGAGGGTGTAACTCATGTAATTAGTAGAGGATCCATTCCCAGTCCCTGTTGGAGGTTGTCACTCTAGTAGTCAGTAGAGGACCCATTCCCAATCCTAGTAAGAGGGTTCCACTCTATAAGTTTTGGGCTCATTTCCTTATACAATAAGAGTTTTACACACAAATAGTAGATATAGGAACCATACCTAGACCAACTACTAGGTTTCACTCTCATAGTCGAGGACGCATGGCCGGACTCCGTAGGAGGGTACCACTCGGTGGATAAGTCGAGGAACATTTCTATATACCTACAGTATGGTTACACTATAATAATGGATATGGGACCCATGAACTTATCCAAATGAGGTTTTCATTTTATGTATAGGTAGAGAACCAATTCCTATCCCACATGGTAGGTGCCACTCTAAATCCCTTGTGATCCTGCCTAATCACTGCCATCATTGAGAATTTCCTAAAAAAGTTTACTACTCATAACATCAAATATTATATGTCAAAATCCACTAAAAGGCCACTGTCATGTTCTTCAGGGAAAATAAATTTGGATAGGCCTCTCATGGGCCATAATATGAGTCCAAACAATGGAGATCTGAGAGGTTGATTTTCCTCAAAAGGTAAAAGGGATACATGACCTGTAAGGGAACCCAAACATCATATGGTCCCACTCTATTGAAAAGTTGTGTACCTTCCAATATAAGAATCACTTACAATTTTGGGATACAAGGTGGTAAGAGTGTATACACAGCATGTCTGAACCACTCAGGGTCCTAATTGTGATCACTGATTGTGTTCATGTATCCATCTAATGTATATGTTCTTCGGTACACAATGTGTTCCTAGCCATGCTTATGCCCATGTATTAAAAACTTACATGTCATGTTTCCAACACAATTTCACATGGAATGTGGGGTCACACACAACATGTGATACTTATAATTTGTTGAAACCCAAGCCTCCGCTCCCAAGGCCCTACACTCATCATGTTCTTCAGACTACACAGTGTTTAGGCGAGTATTTTCCAAAAAGATAGATCTACAACCAGGTATTCTATATTAGGATTAAATTCAATGAATTTCAACTCCATACACCCCAAATCGGTGAAACTCACTCTCGTTCACCATTTTTTTCCATACAGTGTTCTGAAAATGGATTCTTATTGGCCCGTTCGAAGCTCGGCATACTGCGTGTGTATCCAGTGCTGAACCATCTTCATTTTTTTGATTTATATCAAAAAAAAACTATCCCATGAACCCTGAAAATCCATTAATTTCATCCCTAATTCACCAACCCATTCTTCACATTCAAACCACTCATTTTTTTGGGGGTTCGACCGGGCTCGATACCACCTGGAAATGTTGGTTTATAGCCATGTATCCTAATGGAAAACAACGTAAAGAAAATAATATGATAAAATAAAAAAACAAAGTTGGAAGATCATTGGCCAATAATTCTTAACCAACAAAAAAATTTAGGGACATCCAGGGTGACGAATAACTTAGTAATCAAATGAAACAGTTCCATGGGTGCATGAAAAGTCTTGTAATTTGGCTCATATCAAAGAAAGGGATAATCATGCACAATCAATTTAATCAACATGTTTATCATCCAAAAATTAATGAGTCTTACTTGATTTTGGATCACTCATCATCTAATAATACACTTTTTGATGTATGGAAGAAGTCGTTGTATTTAAATCGTCTTGATCTGCATTGATTCGATGTTTCATCAACATCGAATCAAGATTCATCAACAAGAGGGTGAAGAAAATCCTATCAATCCTCACATGGTTTATGTGGATAAACTAGGGGTATTTCCCATAACATGGTTTTTCTAGATGAAAAAATAGGTTCATTAATAAAATAATTAATATTAATAAGTTATTTAACTAAACATTCTCATCCACTATAACTTTTGTCTAAACATCCCATGCTGACATACTTTAGGTCACAGCTAGGGTAAACATTGCATTCAAGACAAATCATGATATCAAATTTCTTATTTGAGATTCATTTGAAGAGTTATCAAATTTTAGTTATGAAATTATACATTCATAATATTAAATATATTTTATATTTATATATTATTAATTTTGGGCACATCGGGCTTCATAATCACACTCCACCTTAATACCTACCTCTAATTATATATATAGAAATGTTCTAAAGTCTTCCATGATAAAAATGAAGTATCTACATTAATGAATAATTATACAATGAAAACATTATGAGATATTTTTTATGATATATCTATTGAGGTTTAGTTTACTAGGAAGTCAAGGGAGATCATTGGAAGGATATTTAAATGATGAAACTATTAAAAATACCCATATAAATGTGTGAGAATACCACACTGGTTATTATCATAATATATCTTAATATTTATATAAGGTATAATACTAAAGGGGTTATGGTCTATTTTCATAGTAATTCATTAAAATTATTATTTATTTTTGAGGATTTATCACTTGATAAAATTACAATGTTATCTCTAAAGGAATAGGAATTTCTACATTGGGAACTACTCCAAATTGTATCTAAACATGATACAATGGTGACCTAAATGTTTTGGGTAATTCACTTACTAGTACTTGATAATGTGATGAGTTTTAGTATACATTATGATATTCAAAAAAAATCAATCTAAAAGACCATTCAAACCATTGATTATATGCTATAATATTGCCTAATGTGCTTTAATGGAGGTCAGGATCAAAATCATCTTTTAGTAGAGTTCATATATAAATAAAATTTATTTTAGTATTGAAATTATACAATATGGGTATTTTTTGGAAGGAGGTCAAAAATAAAAATTGAATGGATTATTCTATATAGAAAATGTTCTATGGACCATATCTTTCACAAAAACTATCAAATACGATTCAGATTATTCACTAAAATATTAAAATAGCACAATTTTGGAAAAAGAGTTACATTGTTATTCCCTGATAGAATTTTTAGTATGAATTCCATGTAATATTATTATGTTGATATAACCATGGGGAAGGATTATGAGATTTGGGTTAATGGGAAAGAAAATCCCTAGACAAATTGGTTACATTGTGATTCATCACAAATAAAGTTTTGTTGTAAAAATAATAAATTATAATAGAAAATATAATCAATAAATTAATAAAAAACCTTATAGGTTAATGTATAAGAGAATTTTGAAATTTAATTTCAATGATCTTATCATTCCTTTATGAAAATAGTACCCTTTTATTCTTACATCACATTAAGTAAACATTCCCAAAAATAATTGAGAAAATTATTTTCAATCAAAATAAACATTAGAACTTATAAAGGAAGCTTCAAAGAGAATATTAGTAAATAATGAAAGGAAAATATTTTTATGTGGTGTATTCTAAAAAAATATTATATTTACACCTTTGGTAATAAGTAAATTGGTCAAATAATGAAAATAATATTACTTTTAAACAATATTTTATAAATTCAAACTTGGTTAAAATAGAATTTCATAAATTATTAGTTTAATAGCCTCAATTTATTTTGTAGTGTTATGATTTTATTTCATCCTTTAATAATATGTTCTTGAGCTATATATTCTTTCATATGAGGTTTGGGTATCTTTTTGTTTTATAAATTTTTGGTGTCATTTTAATGGATGCATGGGTTAACAACAATTTTCTAAAATTTTGAGGATTATCTATGTAACTGTGAAACTAGAGGAAGAGGATTAAGAGTTTTCTCATGGTTTAAAAATTTGTGCGGCCTCACATATAATAATGTGAAGTGATCTCCATTATCCAACATGTGATGAACATAGCCAGGATATCCTCTCAAATTAGTACCCCACCCAAACCATCATACACAAATGGTGTTCCAGATCCTCATGGGCTAACGAATATCACCTAGGAATCAACAATAACTAGAGGAAAAAATTAACCTAACCTAAACCATGAAAAAATGAATACATAAATATTTTAGAGAGAAACCTCAGAAAATATAATATGAAATACAATCTATAACAAAATGGAAGCAACATAAGCGATACAACCCAAAAGTATCTAAACAATATCCAAGGGAAACATACAATAGAAAAATATAACTAAAAACTAAAAAATTTAATCCATTATATATCATGGTAAAACTACCACCATCTACCCAGATACATTTGAATGTAATCTCACTTCCTCACTACGGTGCCTTTCCTTTCACAACCTAAAAATACATAATAAGGTCTATGCACCACTGGTGGTGTGTGCTGGGTGTGAGCTAAATAGGCTTAGTAGGATCTGAACCAGGTTTTCCATAACAAATATATGTGTAACAATATAACAATGAAAAAATTTAATGAAAATAAGGAATGATAACCAATTAAACACATTTTATATCCAAATCATGGTAAAACACCCCCTTTTTTCATAGATCCAAATAATCTAGGAAAAATAATTTGAAATCATATCACATATATCAAAGAAGTCAAACCAAATCATGTTTGACATATCATATCAATTCTAAATTAATAAAACCCAAAGAAAATTTAAATTTCACCAATGATAACTAAAACTTAGTCATTCTAAAACAGTTAGAGCCAACATATAAAATCATGTGCATCAGGTCTCTAAACATATTCGTCTAATCCAGTGATAAAAGGAACACCCCAAAAAGTAAACCTCCTAATAGGTGTAAAAATTCCCTAGAACAATGGGCCTAGGGAGCATATGAACACCCCATGAGTAAAAACCTAACACTATAAATGTATGAGGCCTATTACAACACCTTCCACCAATGTACACAGTTTTTACCATGTGTAATATTTTATAATAAATCAAAACCATTATTTGAAAACAATTTCATACATTGATTTATCAATACTTATAATATACCATTTATTTTAATAAAAATAAAGGAAAACCCCATATTTCATCAAAAATCCTTTTGTACACTTGTAATAATATAATACCAATTCATTTAAAAAAATAATTTAAGAAATAAGAACAATACAGTTCATCCAACATAGGTTAGAGATAGAACCACTTACCTCAAACATAGGTTTCACGTGCCAATAAAAGTATCCAATAACACTGGATTATGAAATGAGAAAAACATGGAACCTATAACCAATCCTTAAATCATAGAATAACTTTAACAATAAAAATAGTCTTTGAAGAAGATAAAATAATACATACGAAAATAAAATCAAATTATATATGAAATCCCACAAAAAGGTCAACCTTTATAGGGAGATCGAACAATGGATCTAAAAGGATCAAGAGAATCAAAAACACAAGTCCAATTGATATTAAAATGTAGTATAACGGAGTGTAGATCCCTAATATTTCCTGGGATATATCCTAGTTTTTAAATGAATTCTTACACGATGAATGAAAATAAAATTAGATATGTGGTGCCTAAAACCTATAGGCCATGCACATTACCGGACAAAAACCCTATGTTCATGACATGAAATCCACAAAAATGATATTATTTTAAAAATAGGTTGCCTTGTATTAAAAATATCTTTGATCAGCCTTTTCATGACATGAAATAGTTTCACAACTTGTAAACATTTCACACTATGAACCAATTCACATCATCATCCTAAAAATATATTAATGTCATGTAACACATTCACGATGTGAAATTGTTCATCATACAGATTCTACTAAAACACATGGAAAAATACCATTCCCCAACCAAGACCCAATATAAAATCATCTTTATCTTTTTATCACATTTATTCCCAGACTATATTATTTTCAAAAAAACATACATCCCTGGACGTTAGGTTGTTTTCCCCTGAAAACACTATCTATCCTTGAGAGTCCCAAAACACATTCAAATAATGATGTAAATAAAAGAGAGATGAGGAATTGATAAAATATGGTATTGGGATGTTATATAATATAACATTTGGCACATGGTTTGACAAACTGTGTAGCTAAACCATGTGGCATATCACGAATTCAAAAATGAAATATTGTTGGAATATAATTTTTCAAATCATGATATCAAACCATTTATGAAGAAAATTTTAGGATTATAATTCCTCCTTATGGACCATGTATAGTTTTTTATTTTCCCTTAATCATTTTATTGAATGATCTCATTCTTTTTAAAACTCATATTTCCTTCCCAACTAAATTCCACTACACTGAAGCAAGATTCAAGTTAATTGAAGTGGGATAAATATCTAGAAATGTTTTATGTTATGTAAAACCATTTGATATTTGGGTTTATCATTGATCTACCTCTTTTACCTTGAGTTTATTCAATGTTCTGGAATATCTTCTCTCAAAGTATGAATCCCAATGAAAACTTATTACATATTCTTGAATATTTTATAGATTATTTGGTATGTTGATGTTTTTTAAGATACTCATTTGATCAAAGTTAAATTCTTCAAGTACAATGGATATTTCTGGCTTTATATCCATTAGTCAATAATCTTTAATCACTTTCTTATTGAAATATTGATGATGTATTGACATTTTTATCTAGATTCAAGGTTATCTTATACAATCGATGAGGAATTAAATATTTTTTCCTTAATAAACAATGAAATAGGTGGATTACCATCATATCGTTCTATATATTTCATAATCAAATCCCATTAAAAACTCCATGAGTTATGTAATTATAGAACTATCCTTCATGAGATGTAATGTTCTTGAGTATCTTTTCAAAATCTCATACTTATTGAACTCTGAAATATGAATCCCCTACTTTCGAGAAAGTTGTACATGAGTTTGAAATATGTTTTAGTAGTTAATATTTGATGAGCCTTGGATTTATTTATCAACAACCTTGAGGAAAACATTTCAGTACAATTTGAGGTTATTCCATATAAACTTCACTTTTTTATGTTTCTTATTATGGAATACCTTAGAGACCATTCTAGATTTTTATTGAATGTTAGTGTGTTCATAGCTGATGAAACCTATTTATGAAACCTTTTCCATCTCTATGATTCTATATTTTTTGATCATATTTAATGTTGATCACAAGTATTTAATGTCTCTATTATTTTTTCATGCTTATATAAAATTTAATACTTTATATTCTATACATTTTCATGTGTATTACTATTCCTTTAGAGGTGTTTTTATTGGTGCTCCATATAGGAAGACACTCATTATGTGGTTAACTTTTTGAAGGAAAGTTTCTATCACTTGAAACAATATATAGGATAGACATTAGAATAAGGTAGGGGTACAACAACGCCTTGAGGATTCTATGCGATTCACTCAAATGCAAGTTGATGTTATATAGAATGTTCACTCAATTCCTATCGAATTTCATGTAGCATGATAATAGATTCCTATTATATTCTAATTAGAATAGTTTATTTGATTCCTAGTAGATCCCATGTATCATGTTCATATGAATCCATGATAATTTCAAGAGTTTTATCTATTTTCCTTACAAATAATTCTTGATTACCTATGATATTAGGATATTAATGTATACCTAGAGTTAAAGAAGTTATAGTTTAAGATCATGGTGGCCTGGATATCCCAGAGGTTCTCAGTATTTGATTTTTTATGATTTCTTTCACATTATTTTTTGTCATCAAATACACAAACAATACATAGATACACATGTTAAAGAAACATTGGTGGAATCCTATGGGGTTTTACTACTCAGACCCTATATGGATATCTGGATGAACATACTGACATCATGTATAGGGGTGTAGGTTCAGGAAAGTGGATCATGGAAAATGGTTATCCTAAGGATCATGGATGATGTTCTAGTACTGTGGAATACTATAGAGAAATCCACAATGCTTCTTTATTTATCTAATTGAACATTTACTTTGGTTTGAATTTCCACTCAGGGAGAACAGTTATTTATCATTGTTTGTTTGTATAAAATGTGTTATATATAATAATATAATATGTTTATTTATCTTACACTTCAATTAATTTCAGCTAATTTATATTTCATTCATATTATTTGTAGATTGATATGATGTTGAGGGTATACTATCTCCACTAATGGTATTGTAACACTCATTACTATTCAAAAAACTCTCTTGTATATACAAACATTCACAGGAGACCATGTGGATATCTGAATAAGATGTAGTGATTTGGGTTAGTCCATTACAAAATTAAATTAGGGAATAGTTTTCTTATTTTATTTTTGATCAACTAGGGATAGGGTAGAAATGAGATATATTATGTGGGACACAACATTGGATAACCCATGTGTTTAGCCATCTAATTATTGACGGTCTTATGAGTTATTATAAAATATATTTATATTACTATTTTATGGGATTTGGGTAACTTCATGCATAATGAATTGGAACATTGGATCACATTCCATATATATACCAATTGTGTGTTGCATACTAGTAATTTAATTTAGTGGATTGATGCTTTATATCTATCTATTATAGAATTTTATCCTTCTTAAGTGATATATCTTTATTTTCCTTACATTTTTGATATATCTATATTGGTATTAATTAGTTGAACTTTATCATTATGTTATTTATATATATTTTTTTGTCTATTAATTTGACTAACATGTATGGATAGATACCTATCTTAATTATAGTAGGGGAATACCTTAGGTTCTCTATAGTCTCCTAGGATAACCATATGTGATCTCATAGACTAATTTGGATCATTCATAATGACATCGGTTTATCTAAATGTGTCATTCAAATATTAAAATGTTTCATCATAAGGGATACTTTTTTCACCACCGTCTATCATGGGATGGGATACTCCTTCTAGAGAGGATTCACCCAGTCCACTATGTACTATGAAATTGGGTACAATGGATCCTACTCCCACAAAGGATCAATTGGTGTATATAGTGGGACCACTTTATCCAAGTGTTCATACACTTCTTCCTACCCAAGGAAGATGGGATATAAGGTCCATGTTTGACTATACAAAAAAAATCTAACTCTATAATCCTCCATACATTCAGGAAACTAAAGGGATACCGGGTATAAATGATTGGATAGAGATTATTGGGAATGTTTTTACCTCTTTGAGACACTAGATGATAAGAAGGTAAAGCTTGAAGTGTTCATGAAACATGTACCCTCCTTGGGGTGGTATGGATAGATGAGGTAATCTAGAAGACATGATTTTTTGGCTTATGAGTCCTTCAAGGAAATATTCTTCATGGAATTCTCTCTTCAAACTCTAAATCAACGAAAATAACAAGAGATAATATAGTTATAATAGGGTCTATGAAAGTATCAAAAAACTCTTCTCATTTTAATAACCTACTTATTTTTAAACCTATAGTGGCTAGAAATGTGGAACAGAAGGAAAATAAGTTCATGGTTGGACTTAATCCCGACATTAGATGATAGTATCATAGTTATGACCTAACAATATACCAAAAGGTTTTGTGCATGGTCTTAACTATCGAGAAGGGTCTCATGGAGGATTTAGAAGTTAGGAATCATCCTCCATTCATTAGTCTAAATAGTGGACCACTTATTGAAACATTGAGTGTCACATATAAAATAAGGAAGAGGAAATATGAGGATTCATAATTAGGTAGTGTTAATCAGGTGTAGAGGAGTAATACAACAATTATTAAACTATGGGAAGGTTAGCCTTTACCATATTGTAATCACAATAACTCAGAGCCTGTATAGGTAATGTAGGATGATGGAAAATGTTCATTAATTCTACAAATATTCATTGATGTCATGATTAAATAGGGTATTGAAGAATATTATATTATGGATCTATGGATCTGGACAAGTTCCTCAAAAACATTCTCTAACAATGATGACTTGTGAAATTTACAACCATTGGGACATGGTCTTAGAGATAACGGCTTCTTAGAATATGAATTAGATCAAAAACCATTTCATGGTGGTGTAGGTATTTTACTATTTTTGGTATGTTCATAGTAAAATTTATAGTGTATACTAATATTTTTTATATTGGTTCTTCCCTTTCCTTTTTTATTTCCACAAGTTAATGCTACACTTAACTTACCAGTCTAGTTATTTTATGACTTTTTATCCTTAGATACAACATTGTTGATGAAATTTCTTTAACGTTATGGATTCTTATAGATTAATATATATTTTTTGTTTATGGAAATTTATGTGACTTAATGATTAAAAAGATGATGTTATATGATGTGATTCGTTGCATGGAATGGTTGTCCTATTTTTTTCCTACATTGTTTTCTAACATAGACATGTGTCATTTACATATTTCAAGGGATAGAAGTACAGGATGAAAAGATAATTGGAATTTGGAGTGTAAGTAAAGGGTTCATACATGAGTAATCATGGGATGATTATGGTAAAAATAATAGGCATGGATTATTAAATTGGTGCAGTGGTAGTCTCATTATCATGTCCTCTAGTTTTTTATCATTATCTATACATCATTCTAGATAACATCAATATAAATACACTAGATTGAGGAGTTGTGTTCATCATAGGTCTCTTGATAGGTTTTCATCCCATCATGATACCCACTTATCATAAGGCATTGGAAATGTTAAAGGACCAAAAGTTATATCTTGAGTATATGTAATTGAAGGGTTTTATTAGGCCAAGTACATCATCATGGGACGAAACTATTTACTTTTCAAAAAAGTGGATTTTATTCTTTGAATCTACATAGATTAAAAAATGTTGATTTAGTTTTCTATAAAGAGTAGTTATCCTTTTCTCAGTGTCACTGTAATTTTTTTATCATTTATATTGAGATCGTTGGCACTCCAAGATTGATCTCTACTTAGTCTACCAACAGTTATGGGTTAGAGATGAGGAAATCCTGAAGACAATATTTTAGAGAAGGTATGGGATATACAAGTAATTAGTGATTTCCTTTGGATAAATTAATAAACTATGGGTGATCATGGATATCATAAACAATATATTCCGTCCATATCTAGACTCATTCATCCTATTGTTTGTTGATGATATACTCATTCACACACGATCCCATTTTAGCATTCCAAACATCTCGAGATTTTCCTAAGCACACTTCATGAAGATCGGATTTATACCATGATGTAAAACTGGTATTTTTGTCTTCATGAGGTGATTTTCATGGGGAATGTTATTTAAAATATGGGAATCATACTAGATTTGGATAAACAGTGGCCAATGATCTCCTAGGAATATCCCTGAAAATTGTTTGAGAGCAAGATATTACTATGTTTAACTAGATTCCATTTTAATTTTATCATGGAATACACTTATTTATCAACACCCATGATGTTGTTGATGAAGAAGAGATTGAGGTTTCATTTGTCATAAAAGTGTAATGAATTTTTTCATAAGTTTAAGAGAAGGTTGACTACAGATTTAGTGATGATTCTTCCTGGTCATGGGATATGTTATGTCTTATATGGTGGCATATCAGGAGTTTTTTTGGGAATATTAATAATATTTAGGGACTTTGTAATAGATTATGGGTCCCTTAGTTTGCACCCCATTAGAAAAAGTATATTACCCTTGAATTAGTGGAGGTGGTCATGGTCAATTAATTGATTGGATGGAAACAATATCTCTTCATTGAGATGTTTCTTAACTATACTGACAAAAATATACTCTAATATATCTTCACATAGTGGGAGTACGATTTCAGGTTAATGTATTGGGTAGAGTGTATGTAGATGTAATAATTTAATATGGAATATTAATGAGGTAATGGAAATGTTTTTGAAAATTATCTTAGCTGTAAGATGATAGTATCTCAAGAGGCTATTGAATGAAAATTAGAGGAATAATGGAACCTAATGAGCTTCTTCGATGATATGAGGAAATATACTTTTGAGGAAAATTGATTGATGATGCATTCTCCATTATTGAGAACATATTCATTAGTATAGTTGTGAAGGATTATATAGATTTTGACCTAGAGTGTTCTAATATGCGTGAACAACTTAAAGGTTGATACTAGATACTTGGTTGTTCATTGGAAAGTGATGATATTATCCTAGTATATAATATTATTTTAATTTTATATTCCATTAGGAAAGTGCTGATGAGATATATCCATAAACCTATGTGGGTGTTACATCTTAGTGATAAAATTATGTAACATGACTCTAATAAATTGTTCTAGAATCTATGGATAGAGAGGAACATTTCTGGATTAATTTACCAATGTAATACCTTTCAGAGGATAAGGAATGAGAACCAAAATCCTAGTAGAATAAACCATCCACTTCTGGTGCCCATATATAAGTAGAATAAATTCATAATGTACATTGTGATGGGTTTACACTATACATTGATTATCTATGATGTAGATTGGGTGATTGGTGATTTGATAAAAATACATACTCATTTATTACAAATCATTGAGACTCAGTTAGTAAGAAAGATAAGAATTCTAAATGTATGTGAGATTGAAGATTTTCTTGGAGTTACATTGAGGATTTTATCTAATATAGATAAATGTTTTCCATAATTGTTTTGATAGTTATTATAAAAATAAATATGGACTTAGATAGGTTGTAGTACAATGTACCATCTTTAGAAATATGGATAGTCAGAATGGATGACTTGCATATACGATGGCATGGTTTAATAATGGATCCTAAACTCTATTGGAGCAGGGGACGATCACTTAAAAATATTTAAGTTCACATATTAAACTATTAACTAGTCCTAGATTCATATTTCACCTAATGAGTAGTTTTATGGTAGACTATGTCGTTCATCGCCTTGTTATCATGTGGTTTGTGATGAGACAGTTGTGGGGCTCTGTATGTTACTGGGTACCACTAAGAGGGAGAAACTAATTCAAAAGAGTTTGATCACATATTAGAGTAGAAAAATATGATATTTTGATTATAGTAGGAGACCTAGTGACTTTACAATCAGATTGAATTTTATTATAAGAGTTACTGCTTAGTTACACATCCAATATTTGAAGAAGATAGGAATGTTAGCCCCATTTATTGTTTAACCGTTTGATATCACCAAAAATATAGCTATAGTGGAATATTATCTTGATCATCCTTCCCATTATAGAGTAATTAACAATTTTTTTAATTTTTCATAGATTCCAAGAAACATTTATGATCCCAAGAATTTCGTTGACTGTGAATATGCTAAGTAGGATCCTAATGCATCACTTGTGGAACACCAACTAAAGAATTAATACTAGAGAGATAAATTCATATGAGGAAATATAGTACCCCTTTTTTGGATTCTATAGTGGTATGAATGTTTCTATGGTGATTCAAAGGAGTGTAAGGAATTTTTCTATGATCATTTTCCTATATTTTTTTGGTAGGATTCGTAGGTATGGTTCTTGATTATAAGAAGTCCATAAATAGGAAGAATGTAATGGAATTGGATTTTTAGGTATATTATGAGTTAATTTCATCCCTAATCATATATTTTTGAAATATGATATTATTTTTACTATTTTAGGAGCTCTTTGATGGTTTCAAAATTCTTCGGTGGCCTATTAAAGCTTGTATGATTGAAGAATTAGTTTCCCAAACCATATGGATTACCCCAGAAACCATAAAATAATTGTCAGAAGCCTAAGGAATGGTTCATAGGGATGGTTAATTGTTTGAAAAACCATGTGGTCTCAACTGGAAAACCATGTCATAATCCCCAATAAAAAAATAGTTTTCCAATGGATTATAAAACCATATAGGAAAACCAAGTGGCATATCCAAAATCCTATAGAGGCACACAACTGGTGAATTTTTTTGAAACCATGTGGTGAAACCATGAACATGTGAATTAATGATTTGAATTCCTCCATAAGGGGATTTCACATCCATATTGAACCATTTTTATTCTTATATATACATATATCCAAATTTTTGAGTCTCTTATAGATGTTCTTGATAAATTTATTCCATAAAAAGATTGAGTCCTACAAATCCAATATGGTTGATGATCTAGAGTTATGGTCTGTAATGTGAAACCCTTCATTCATCAAGTTTCCACTTGATCTACCTCTTTGATATTGAGATATTTCATATAAGTGAAATGATGATTCTTGATCTATGATTTCTAATTCCAACTAAAAAATATATTTTTGAATCGTTACTACAATGATGGTGTATATAATGTGTCTATGATATCCCTTTTAGTTGGAGATAAATTACTCATTAATGGGGGTGTTTCCAAGTATGCTTACATATATCGATCCTCTTGAATCTCTTTTCAAATTATAGATTTATGACAGATTGATGTTCATTGGGTAGACACAAAGTTCACTTTTATTATCGACTGGGAATTAATAATCCAATCATCGATCAACAAAATATCCACTGAATTGGAATCCACTCCTCCTACATATGTTTGAATTTTTTTTGATGGTCACTGTGATTATTTTATTATATATCGGCCCTTATCAACAAGAAATCTCCTTGATTCAGTTTTTAAGCATAATAAAGGGTGAATTTGAACATAAAAATGGCATTTTCTGCATTCTTTATAGTTCTCAGTGGGTCTATGACATGGTTTTGGAATTAATACTTTATGAACCATGGAGTTCATTTTTGACAATGTTGATGTAGGATATTCCTTACCAATTAGGGATATTTAATGTAAATATTTCCATTAAATGTTTCTTATGTTGACATAACTTTTATGACCCTTTTGAATTTTGATCTCATGTAGTTATGTTTGTATCCCATGAGACCCATTTATAATAATTGTTTCTATGAGTACGTTTATATCTTGTTTGATCACGTATGATGTTGATCAAATGTCTTTTATTTGTCTAATTTTTTCTCATGATAAAGTGATATGATTTTTATTGTAATTTTGACCATGTTACATGTGTTACCATGACTTTGGAGTTTTTTTGTGATCATAAATGGTAAACCATCGTCACATGGTTATCCCAAAGGATGGATGTTCCCATGACTTTTATTTATAGTGATGATTTCATGAAAAAAAGATGTGGATATGAAGATGAATTTTGGATACTGTGTGATTCACTTGAATCCTAGTATATGTGTGGTAGCATGTTAACTGATACCTTGTGTATTCTTCGTAGAAATATCTTTTAATTCCTAGTGGATTCCAAGTAGCATGATTCACTTGATGCCTAGTGGATGTTTAGTAGTTTATTCAGACAATTCCATATAGATGTTGATTATTATTTTTACATGAATTGTTGTTAGTTATTGATTACTTATAATATCTTGATATTCCCTATAGAATAAATATAAGGTAGGTAAATCCATGACTCATATTCGCATGGTTATCACATGGATTCTTGGTATGTGACTGCTTATGCCTACATTCATATAATTTATCTTCATGGCATACACCTATTATACATGTGCCCACATGTTGTGGACACATCTTCGGTTTCCTACTGGGTGTTATTACTCAAACCCTAGATGGTAATATTAATGAATGTGAATACTTCATATATAGATATATGGGTAAGTAAGAGGGGTCCTTGGTATATAGTTGATCTGAGGAGCATGGAGGAGGTAGCAGTATTGGGGCATGCTCTAGAGGACTCTAAAATGTTTATTTATTTATATGATTGATCATTTACTTTGGATTCAATTTACACTTAGGGATCTTGGATATCTATTTTTATTTATTTTTATAACATGAACTCAATATAATATTAAATATTTTTACTACATTCCATTTAATTTACCATGACTTTTTTATATTTTATTAAAAAATTATCCGTGAATGGATATGATACTGAGGGTATAGTCTCCCCACTAAAGGTGTTGAGACACTCATTTTTATTCAGTATCCTATTGTATATGGGGTGGTATGCATGAGGTATTTTGGTTCACTATATCATAAATAGGGATATTTTTGGAAGTTATATTTATAAAATAGTAAAAAAATTATTGAATATATTTTAATGGAAATACAGACACAGAAGAAAATGTGCTCGAATAAAAGCTTCAAAACAACATTTAAAAAAAGATGCTTACATGTAATTTACTTATTAATTATTTATCCATAAATTGATGAAATTTAATAAAAATATGTAAAACCAGACATGAAATTAGGATAATAAAATTTATAGGGTTTAAAATATTAGAATAATATAATTTGACAAAAATAAAATCTAAACATAAATATTCCCAAAATAAAATGTGACTGTAACTAAAATCACATACTTCTTTGGTAACATTTCTATCATAACCAATTGGATGAAATAACAATAATTTTAAAATTAAATATATTTATGTATGAATGATTACTAATATACCATGTTAATGGGGAACAATATAATCCTTTAAAACAACATAGGTGTATAACATAACATATGTTCAAAAGATGAAAATTTAATATGATAAAACCAAACCTCATGTTTTATTTCCACATAAGTGAACATAATCTACATTATAATAAAGATAAATTTATAAAACTTCTAAAAAACTACCATATATATAAACATAATTTCTTATACCATCAACATATAACAATTCATTACCTTTTTAGTAATAATTCATCATCAAATCATCATATTTTTGAGTTGACTAATGTTTTCAGTTAATACTTGTTTTAGTTAATTTTTTTCTATTATATTTCACATGTTTATATCATCTATATAATTTTATTGGGGATATAAATATCAAATATATTCATTATAAAAGTATTTATAGTCATTCTTTAATGGATCACATGAAAAATTAATTACATCTCTTTATAGAGGTTATAATCCACTCATACACACGTGAAACGATATCATTTTATTAATGGGCTAGAGGGTAAGAATATAAATGATATTATATAATTAAAAAATACAAAATATCTCTTAAATATAATATAAGTTAACTTAAAACATATAGTTATACCATATAAGTTCAACAGTTATGAAAAATAATTTACACCGCAATGTGGAGATGATAGGTTGTACGTGTGTACGAGTGATGTTTTTTCATTGTATGGAAAGTTAATCATTACTATAGTTAACTAACATTAAATAAAAAATATATATAATATGTATCATATTATTTTATATTAATATATAAATATTACCAACTTTAAGAGGTAGTGATGAAAAATTAAATACACCGTCATTGCATAGTGGTAGTCCGCAAGTACAAACAAATGATCTTTTCATTTTCCATTAGTTGGATAAGAATAAGAAAACTTGTTATACCATAAAAATAATAAAATTAATAATATAAGAGATTATTGTTTTCTTATATCATAATGTTTATGATATTTTTGAATTATTTAAAAGAATAAATTAAAATAAAACATTTTGTAATGAACTGTACCTGTGCTTTGCAAAACCTCCATATGTTTATAACAATAGCCTTTGTTAGGATGGTGTTTTGATCCAAAAAACACTATCAGATGTGAGAAGGGATTATAGGTGAGGAAATATGTAGATATTTGAAATATAATAATCTCATAAAGTGTGAAGAATATCCAAGAAGTAGTGTCTTTTCATAAGATAGGGATAGGACATAGTTGTAATTTTTCAATAGATTAAAATATATTAATACCATAATAAACCCAAATTACTCCATAATTACTCATATTATAAAAGGATATGATATGAGGTATAAATATGGACATATGAACATTTTTAGACAAGTTCATAGCTAATTGTATCCATTATCATTTAATTTTAAACCCTTTTAACTTGATTTAACACTAACCGTTGTAGCTAACTTTATTATCAAATATATTATTAACAATGACTATAATTGAAAGTGACCACATTAAAAAAAATTATTTAATATTGAAAATGTGTAATAAAAGTATCAAAATAAAATTCTACATGTGAAATAAATTACTTTTAAAATGAACCTATAAAAAGAGAAAAAAACAATTTTCCATGAAAATGCATTTTTCATATACAAATTTTTTAAACCCAAAATTTATCATCATGTCATTTAAAATGAGAAAAATTGTAGTTTAAAATAAAAATTAAATAATTAAATTTTTAAATAAATTAATAATAACGTACAAAATTGTAAATACATGATTGGAATGGTTACTTTTCTATAACATTAGTATTTTTTAACTATTAACTAGAAAATTAAATAATATTCCACCATTTATTTAATCTAATTATTGTATTTTCCTCGTTCTATATAATTTAGTTTCAATTTAAAAATAACATACAAATAGAATCTTTAATTATTAAACTTTACCGTCCTTATAGAAGTCACATCCCCATAATTTAAATTATAATATTAAAGTTGTAATAAAATAAAATATTTTATCATGAACATTAATTTCTAGGTTATAAATAGGAAAAATATTTATACATGTAGCTATATAAGAATTTTATAGAAAAAATGAGTTTTTAGAAATGTACCTTGGTAGTTTAGTGTTACTTACCACATATGAGTCTAAATATTTATCTTTGGTTTTTTGGATATTTAGAGATTACATAACCCTTGGTATAGAAAATATTAAAAAAAAATACTAACATTATTTCATCCCATTATACTAGCATGATTTCATCTCTAAATTAGCTTAATTATGATCATGTTTAATATTATATACCTGATTCACTCTATCAACTTCTAATCGACCAGAACAACCACGAAATGGTGAAATATTTTCCAGCTATCTAAAACAATATTAGTTAGCACATGTAAAAATAAAAAAATATAAATAAACATTCATAAAAATTAATCATCATAATATCAAAAATATCCCAATATCATATTAAAACACCAAAAATTAATAAATTTTTTATCACAGATTCATCCAACAATATCATATTTTCCATAAAATCACTTTTCATTGTTATTGTTACCATTCAACATATTCTCCAAAAATTAAAATTTTCGATGTTATCCATATATCATAATATTATTAGAATAATCCTTGGTTTTTTTCTCACAATTGTCATACCAAACTACCATTTATAAATATACTCACTTAATTTCCAAATTATCTAAAATTATATTGAATTGGAATCCTTAATGTTATCATTAATTTGTGAGGTCTATTCTTGGATTTCTCATTGTCATAGAAAGAACAACATATAATCCATACAAGGAGATAATATTATAATGAAAATAAACCTCTTGAAATATATATTAACACATATTGAGTTTCCCATATAATTCATTTTTCTTTAAAAGTATCATGAATTTTTCCCCATTTATTTTCATGCACTTTATATCCTTTCAGTTATTTAAATTGTATTATCAATAAAAAATTCAGGTAAATCCTTGATGTATAGGGAATTCATCTGAATAATTCCCTATCTATATATATTTTAAGTACAAAGAAATATTCTTTCTTATATTTGGAATTATGGTAAGTATGTACTTTTTACCAGGAAGGTCTGGACCAGGCGAAAGCCTGATCCCGAAAATTTATTAAGAAAAAAGTGCAAGTAAAGACAGTAGAAAATATAAATGCTACATTACATCAAACCCATACTCATCCCTCTCCCTATCATCGGATAACTCATCCCCAGGATCAGCTGACTCCCATTCTGATGATTCATACCTCCGCATAATCTCAAGATACATGTTTTTCTTCCTAAGCATCTCCTCAGACATCTTCTCCTTGATTTTCCGTTTCCCACTATGTCCATTATCCATCTTAGGAGACCCTTTCCTTCGCTTTCCACTATTCCCATTTGCATGAACAATTTCTTGTGACCCTTCATTCTTGTAAGTAGACCTCGTCGCCATTGGTTTGTATGTACTTTTTCTCCACACTATTAAAAACCCTCATTCTCTTTAAATAAGTAACTAGGTGCATCCTCTCACATTATCACCATAAGGGATATTGAATATTTTTCCTTCAGTAGTATTTATCACCAAAAAAATCATTAAAAAAACATTTCTATTATTTTTTATGAAATTCAGTTATGTTTATATTATTTTTTCTTGACTCGAGATAGATTTTAGGTGTAATTTTGTGGTCATTCATTATAGATTCTCAAATGTTTGGTTACTGCAAATAGGAAAGAGAGTAAACCAAACCCGATTGAGGTTCCCTAAAATATACATTATAACTAATATATACTATATTAGAATTATCAAAAAGGTAATCACAACACTGGAAATGAGTGTTTATTACATTCCTTCCTCCTGGTAAAATCACTAAACTATAGAAATACCATAAAAATCCTAATTTCACCCAAAATATTGATACATGAAATAAAAATTCCCATACTGTTTTCAAGTAATATAGAGTTTTAAATCAATTCTCATGTTCTCTGTGTTATTTTAAAATATAGTTCCCAATAATCTTATTAATTTTTTTTATTCCAAATATAACATCGATAATCCATTATCCAAGCTCCACTGCATACTTATTACATTTGTAGATGATATAAGGGATCACAGAACAAAAGATAAAATTGTTTAGCAGTTTTGGAAAATAAGATATATATATATATATTAAATTAATATTACATTTGAAATTGAAAAAATAGAATGAAAAACATAATTTAGTCATTAAAAATTATCCAAAAGTTTCTTCTTCATATCTTATGGGATGAAAAAAATAAAGGGTGAGATTAGATTCTCAGAAAGGGTTACATAGAGTGGAATGTTTATGAAGTAAATAACACATAATTGATATGAAAGAGTAGATAATAAAAATAAATTTCATTAAATCAAAAAGTCTAGTTCAATAAACATACACATCAAAAATAAACATATAAATCACATGTAAAATAGAAATTGAATTCTTAAAATAGAAAAAGAATAATTTTCAACATTATTAATCAAGGCTTCTCAACCAATATACCATGAATCTAATCATCATTTCCTTCAAATAGATACATCATTCATATTTTTCAGGTACTCTCAACCAAGACAGTATACATTAATGGGTAACTCATACACAAAATAACCATATATTGTTAAATGATCTTACAACCTCATATAATACATCTTTCCAATGTTTTTTTGCCTCATGTGTCCTTTCAATGCATCATGGGGAAATATATAATTGGGCCCCACCCACCACTTTCATGTCCTATTCATTCTTAAATTTTTGTGTTCAATACAATTCATTATATAAATTCCCTATTAATGATCAATTATCTATATTGAATAAAAATATTAAAAATAAATATTAACCTAGTAAATGAAAAAACATTCTTAATAATATTACATTAAATGATATCATATATAAAAATGGTATATTGTTGAAAAATCATCATTTTAATAGAAGTTATTTTGAATTAATCCATAATATTAAAATTATAGACATAAATAATAACAACAATGTCCAATGAATAATGTACGGTGATAGAGAACTTGGTTATAAGAAATATATTGACCTAAAATAGTATATAATACATTATCCGTAAATCAATTCCACTGATTCATCATAAATGAATATTTAAATACTAAAAATATTCTTTTAGATATTAAAATATAATCAATACATTAAAAATATCTTTCTAGAAACTTTATGTAGTAATTAAGATCAAAAAATAAGAACTATTTTCATTCTTTGATGAAAATAAAATCCTATTATATTGGTATCATTAAAATAAAAAAACCAAAAAATATGGAGTATAATATTTTTATAAAAAATACTAATAGAAAATTATAAAGCATTATTCAGAGAAAAGGTAAGTAATGAGAGATGGAAAATTTATTCTAGTGAGGTATGTTAGAACAAGGATTATGTTAATTTGAATATAAAAATATTCATGAAATTTAATATTGATTATCATATCCCATTGTGATCATCTATATTTTGGAAATCCATGGGATAACATCTAAAGTGTTCCTAATTCATTTAAAGGCCATAGAAATTACACCCTATAATGAGATCCTAGAAGTGAACATAGAGTATTATTGAATATATTTTCTATAACCATGTGATATAATTTTATGGGCTGTAAATAATAATTCCATTAGGGTGGAGAATAATAGTATATTTAGTTTCAAAATTATGGTGTACACCATTAGTAATATGTAGACCATGAGATTGTTAGAAAATCACACACTGGTATGAAATACACATTTTATATATGTAATTGTACATTCCTATTAGTGGATGTCTAAAATGGTCCTTATAATTCCTAATTATAATTAATTGATATCATGATTTACATACATTTATGTTTCCATATAAACCTATTCAATATGTTTTTCTATCATGTAGTTACACGTTGTGTTTGTCACGAGTAGTATTGTGTTAATAAATAGTCTGATGAATGATTTTCACTACTATTATTTAACAAAAGATGAAATCTCTATGCTTTTTATAGGAATAAAAATACCAAATTAAATACTAAAATCAACTTTCCAGTCATAAATTTCATATCTCAAATGAAAATGAATGAGTCATTGATTACGTAGGTCGATAATACTAGTATTTAACTTCTTGAATTCAAGATATCTGGATAATGGGGTTATATTACATAGTGTATGTTTATATGCGGGAATTCAAATTGATGAATTTAACTACTTATTATAAGGGTATCATATAAAATTTCTTGATACAAATATTTTACATTAGGGGGTTATACCTAATGAAACTATGAAATGGTCCTAGAATGTCTCACATTATGTGTATTTAGTTCCACTGTTAATTCGATAAGAATTTAACATATTTTATAAATATTTTTCCTCTATATGGATTAATAGTTATTCATGTCAGGATGATCTGAAATATTCATTCAATAGTTATTTGAGAGATAATATATATGATTTGAATATTTAATAAATATATTTTTTCTATATTAGTAAATATAATTTTTTTTATCATAAAATATTATAGTAATGTTTTTTTATTTATTAGAAATTAATTTTTCAAGTTTCAATAAATATTGAGGAGTATATACAAGTTGATATTATTAGTCATGTAAAAAAGGTAAATTTTAAATATCATTTAAATAAATATATATCATTTTATTTAAAAAATTATATTTCTTTTTTGATAGGTGTTTCATATGTCATGTAATTAATATCCTTATTTATATTATTAGACATGTAGTTCTAAAATTAATAAGAGATTGTATGATGGCTGATGGAAAATTACCAACCCTAAACTCGATTTATAAATACCCAGTTATATTACATTTCCATATTATACATTAATTGTTCCAAAAAAACATAAGACAAAGTTCACCCAAATCCTAAGAGAGAAATATCCAATGAATAAATATTAAAACAGTTGTTTTGATTCTCCTCCCCACACTCAATCCTTATAAAATATGTAAATAATCCTTCTTTGAGGAAGATATTATTATTATGATCAATAGTTTATGATGCAAGTGATAATGATCGACCGCACTAGAACACGCCAATTCTATGGAAATGTTATAATGTTATGGCGTATATGTGCATCACTACTAGAGGGATTCTATGCTAGAATCCGACCATGCAATGAAAGTATTATGAGATTCATCAACTGCATCATTATAAATGAGTGAATTATAACAAAACATAATTATTAATCCATAAATTAATAAATTATATATTTAATAAGGGAAATGTTTTATATCATTGTAATACATGAGACCCTGCTAAAACAGGTAAACATCAAGTTTCAAACAACCGCAATGTACACACTCTGAGGTGAATTTATTCCTCATTTCTCTAAAGATTAATTTTTTAAATTCAGAATTATAATTTAGAAAATATATATAATTTTTAATTCATCATAATGATATTATATATGATGAATATTTTGGGATTTTTCGAAAAGATTGAATTTTTAGAGAATAGTGGAAATTACAATTTTCTTCACACTCTAAATTTTATGTCCTCTCTAGGATGTTAGCATAACATAAATCAGAAAAAATAATTATCATGTAGAAATATATTTATTATAAGTAATAATATACTATTTAAAATTTTATGATTAATTTATAAACCTATATTATCAATTTAGAACTTAATTAATATATTTTAAGTAAAACTATAACAGTGTATGAAATATATAACATTATAAAAATTAATTTTATTATTTTAGAAATTTAATATTATGAAATGGATTTAAAATTTAGAATCATTTGGTCTTAATTATTAAAATATTACAGTTTAAGTTTTTGGTATAATGTATAAATTAATAATGTAAAAACTTATTACCACGGTCATTGATAAAAGGGTAAATGTCAAAAAAATGATTGTGAATATTTGAAGACATGTTTGATAAATTTATTTAATTAATTTGTAGATTATTTATCAACATTATATATACCATAGTCCATTATTTCTAAATCTTTTAGCCAATTTTTTTTCTAGTGACTTCCAGTTATTTAAATGTTTTGATGATTTAAAAAAATGTCAACCATTTTCACATAAAAGGGGAACTACTCTGCTCAAATCCAATCACACGAAAAATAACATAGTTCATCTAAAACTATATGTAAAAATATTCCCAAAAATCCAAGACACCATCAAGTAGTTTCGGTATCCTCAAATTACCACCTGTCAAAGGCTTAACTCCCTTTTCTAAATTGAAAATACAAGATGTGGGGTATAAATTTGTAATTACTTCTTTCTCATTTCAATTTCCCTATTTGAAAATTTTCTTCCTAAACTTTTATTACAATTTAATAAAATGACTAAATTGATTTAATTGTTATATTAGAATATTATTATAATTATTTCAGAATCTTTTACCCATTTCCCAATTCTTGTATGTGAAATGAAACTGCCATTCGTGCCATGTATAGACTACTACCTCCACGACACTGATGATTCATTTTCCTTCACCACCATAAAAGGATGGTCATAGTTGAAAAAATTAATATATATGTATAATATTTTTACAATATATTATATTCTAAAATTTTAAACCATATTACTTATTTTTCTATGTTCAATGGAAAATAACATCATCATCAAAGTGTATGTATGGACTATCGCATCTATGGAATGACTGATTTCCATTTTTCATTTCATATAATACATTCATGGATTCAATTAATATTAGGATTCAATTTAAAATATTACTTTCATGGAGATATTAAGTTTATGGTAAGAAAATGTTTATAAAATATTAATGATATAACCAATAATAAAATGTTATAAAATTAACCATTATAAACAAGAACATATAGAAATGAATTTTATTTATTTATTTCACAAAATACTTTCTTATTCATTACATATTATTCTACATAAATACCATTATGATATAACACAATAATAAAAACTAAATTGGATCATAATTATATTGTTATAAATATATTTAAATAAAACTACATCATAATCATTAATTAATATAGGAATGTTCATGATTCATCCAGTTTAACCACCAATTTGAACAAAACACTGAATTAAAATCATGAATGATTATGGGAATACAATTAATTGTATAATATGTTATAAATTTGTAGATAATGATTTTTTTCTTGATATATTATGTGTGTATTTAGGATGATTAATAAATAAAATACCCTTTGATCGTCAAGGATCTCCGAAACACGCTCGTTATCGATTTCATCTTCAATGATAAAATCCTTAAAACACCTAAAAGGAATTAGATATATCTTAAAGTATTATATATAATCATTATTAATACATTTATTCACCTATAAATGTTGAAAATTTTAATATTAACAAATTCATAGAATTCTATTATGAAACTCGTACAACCAATCAAAACTATAAATGCATGATGTCATAAAATTGGTAAAAAGGATAGATTGAATTCATTTAGAGAATTATAATATATGATGATTATAAATGAAAATTTATATGATTATGTGTCTTAATTAAGTAATTATGGTAGTTATGTTTTTGATACATGACTTTATAGTATGTTTGTGGTAGTTATAGAAAGATTTAGCTTTTTTTCTCAAATACCATTACTTGAGAAATTTTTAGTATTATGCACCTAATCTCTTTTATGTGGGGTAAATACTACCAATTTTGGATATTATATAGTTAATTTTATTTAATTAATTGTGTTTTTAGAAAAATTTAAATACTTATATTGGAACATTATTTTATGGAATTTCTACCAAAGTCATAAGAAGGGTTTTCCCATCTCAATTTACATTTAATGGAATTCATTCTATATTCATCACAAATTTCATTTTTTGTTTAGAATACATTTTGTGGAATAAATTTTACCATATTTCTAATGAATATAAATTGATTTACATTACTAAATTTTTTCCACTCCCTCGTATTTAATTGATCTCATGAATTACCAAAATGGTTATAAAACTAAATATTTTCCATGGTGAAAAAAAACATGATATGTTTTAGTAAATTATATATTGTTGTTTTCACCTATAAAATAAATCCTCATCTAGATACAATCATGTGGATGTGGCTACAATACATATAAAACTAGGGGTAATCACTCCAAAAAGGGTTGTTTGAGCACTAACTCAATCATCACACTCATTCATGATGAGTGATCTTAAGATTACACACCTGACTAGACACTCCCAATGGATATTAATTAGAATATACAAAAAAAAATTATGAATAATTTTGATGTATTTTTCCTACCATTTCATTAGTATCATAAAAAGGAAAAATGTTAAACCCTATTAATATATTTCATGAATAACCCATCACATTGAATGTACCCTCACCAATATATTTATTTGATAAGGGCACATACTATTAATTTAATGATAACTCAAAGATTTTAAAATAGTTAATAGATTTTAAAGTAGACATACACATTATTTCATTTAATGGGGACTTATTTTTATTTTATATTTTCAATATATTAATAGCCTTATTTCTATTTTGTGAGTGATTTTTTATGTAATAGATTGAAATATTATGTTAGATTTTATAGTGAATCCAACAGATTTATTAAGTTTATTGGTGGGGACAAGAATACTATATCACCTCAACAATTATTATAATGTGATAAAAAACATGGGTTTCAGTATATAGCTCTCCCCTTATCATTATAATGTCTTGGATTAATCTCATGACAACATGTTTTAATGTCCAATATTATTAATTAAATATGTATGAGATCAATGTTTATTATTATCCATCTTTCAAATTGTTTTCATAGTTATAAAATGACCTTAGTTTTAATTTTTTATGGATTTAGGTTGATTATTCCTTCCATCTATATAAATTTTTCCATATCCATGTAATAATATCATCCATTATATGATACTCCTTATTAAGAATATGATCAAAGCCTTATGTATTTTTACCCATGGTTGATAAATGAGAATGATTCATAACTTTAAATAATGTTATTTATTGTATAATAGAATCCTCACAATGTCTTCATAAAATATATTTTCTTTTTAAATATAATGTATATTTTTTATAGTCTATTAAGACTACTACGTTTTTATATGCTTCGTGATCTCTTCTATTATATAAAAATAATGTAATATGACTAAAAACTTTGGGATTCTATATTATGTGTTAGCTTATATAGTATCAAAGGAAGTTTAGTAAAAATCATGGTCACTATACTTATTTGAAAAAAGATAAATAGAATATATACTATGAAATGTAGTGACAATTTCCTTGGAATAGCGTATAAAAGATAATAAGAATTTTATTGTTGAATTCAATATCATGAGATAATTATATGTATTATATTGTACATAAATTTTGAGTAACTAGAGGAATGAAAACTTTTTTCAGCACTCATAGTCAATGTTTGGTTATTCCCCTTGAGCATGTCATTGAAGATGGAGTTGAGGATAATTATACCATAAGAATATTAGGTAAGTTGGACAATGTTATTAATAATTTATTTTCGAACATAAAATAACTAGATAATCCATAAGAAAATTGTAACTATTTTTTACCAATTCAAGTGAAAAAATATTCCATAATTTAGTGTAACTACTAAAACATTTAAATATTAAAAATGGAACTTATCCCTAGAGAATATCATTCTCTATTTGGGAATAGTTTGAAGAAAAAAAGTCATCATATTTGTATATAGACTGATGGGAGATATAGAATAATAGTGGTTTATAATTAAAAAACCAAAATTTTCATATGTGATAAATAATATTTAGTGGGTAACATATATAGTGGCATTATATGTAAAATAATTTACTCATGAAAGAAGGGTGGAAATTGAAATGGTATTAAATTAAAAATTGGAAAAAGGGAGGGAAAATGTTATGAATTATGAGGTTAACATTAAAAGATTAGATAAATATGATTTAGAATATATATGTATATTAGAACATAGGATTGAACATTTATTTTAGGGGATAATATAAAACTTTTTAAGGGTGTTGGTGTCTTATTACTATTCATCATATAAGGTTATAGTCTAAATAAAATTTTAACTAGAAAAATGGTTATCCAGGATGTGTATATCCCATGAAAATTAAGAGTAAAATAGGCTAACTAAACATCAAGGGACAAATATTTCAATAAATTTTAAGGTAAGAGTTATGAGATTTCGCACATGTGGTAATTATGGGAAGAAACACCTTAGTGATTGCATGAGTGGAATAATATTTTGTTAAATGTTCATATAAAAGACCATGTAGGTTGAGAATTAAAATTAAAGGTAGAAGACGATTATTTTAAATGATTTAACCAAAATAAAAATTGGTAATTATTTAAACCAATTACCTAAACATCAAGGGAATTAATCTAAGAAGTCTTCAAGGGATAGAGGTCATGCTTATATGATGTTAAAATATGAAATTTATGTTACTGATAACTTGTTTGCTACTAATTTAATCATATCCATAATTTTAACTAATGGATTATTTGATTCTATATCTTCACACTCTTTTATATCATCTTTAAAAAACAATAAATATTTCACTAGAACCATTGTAATGTAGTTATCAATTAAAACCACTAGTGGAAATGTTATATTAATGAAGATATTATGGTTAATTAATATTATAATCCATATAAATGACACATTTGTAAACATGGTTTATATACCTATGGTTAAAATTGATTTAATAAATGAACTATGTTTTCAATAAATTTATAATGAAAAGGATTTTTGTGAAGATAAGGTTACTATGATTATCAAAGGTGAGGTGTAGTCTCTTATATTTAGAGGGGGACTTCATTATCTAGACATTTATTGAATCCCCCATATTAGTTATCCCTAATAAAATTATAGGAAAAAAAGGATGATCAAGAATAATTTATGGATATTCAAGATATCCTAATAATTATGGAAAAAAAATGGTAAAAAAATTGTTATTGTTTGTCCAAAATAATTACCCAGTAAGATACACAAGTGTGATGTTCAGTTCTCCATTTTAATAAATCCTGATGAAATACCTATATCTATAACTCGATAGAGAATGGAACCAATAAATTTTAGGAGTTAATGAAATATGTTTAAGAGTTTTTTAATAAGATATTTATATTGTATAGTGTTTCACCATGGGGATCCCTGAATCGTTTTATAAAAAAGAATGTTTGGTCAATGAGATTGGTAATGGAATACAATGATATCAATGAAATTAATATAATAAATAAGAATCCATAAACACACACTAAAGAATTATTTGATCAAATTCAGGGAGACTAAAACATTTCAATTATCAATATTTATTTGGGTTATCACAAGGTAAGGGAGAATAAGGTTGATATAAAAAATTTGACATTTCCCATGAGGAATAGACATTATGAGATTACAGTAATGTATTTCAGATTAACAAATTATCCATTTCTCTTTAGAATTATATTAAAATTTTATTCATATATTATCATGATAACATGTTATATGGCATTAATTGATGGTATCATGATACATTCTATGATCTATTCTACTAATTAGTGTCAACTATAAATAATTCTGGAGACCCTAAAAATATAATTTTATGGGAAATATAGTAACTATGAATTTGATCACAAGGATGTCTATTTTACTGGCCCTATTATTCCCATGTACAAAATATCTACTATAACTTCCAATAAAAATTTATTCAATGAATTTTTTACACTGATGAACATAACCATGATATGATATTTCCTGGTATTATCTTGTTATTATCAGCGGTTTGATAAATATTTCACCTAGTTTGCCAACCCATAAACCAATTTAATAGGAAATATTGAAAATTCAAACGATTATGTGAATGTGAGGAATGTTTTTAGAAATATATAGGTGACTAATTAATGATACAATATTAAAATTAAGATTAACCATAGAAGGATTTAAATATATAGTAATTCAACAAAGAAAGGAAAAGGTTTTTTCCTTATGTAGAATCATTGAGTGGTTGAAAATTAATGACGTAAATTCAAAAAATCATGAACAGAAGTATCCAACTCGTAACCTTATGTTGGAAGCTCTAACATTTTAATTGAAAATATGGAGACACTACCTTAATTATGAATGATTATATTCAAATATATATAAGGATCATAAGAGTTTGAAGTATATATTCTATTTGATGGATCCAAAATGAGGAAAAGAATATGTTTGGAACTACTCATGGACTATAATTTCTCTATACACCTTTACCATGTGTAGGAAAATAGGTTTTTGATTTATTAAGATATTGGTACCATAGAATTATGACCATGATGAAGACTAATGTGGATAAAATATATTGAGATATATTAAAGATAGATATAGTGATTTCTAGAAAAGGAGTTCCATAATTCATTTTCCAATATATTTTTAATATATCCTCACTATAAAAAATAGAGAAGTCCTTATGGGATTATGAGAACATACAAAGGATTTTTAAAGTAGTAAATGATTGAAATTATATAATCATAATCTTTTGATATGGTGTGTTGAATGAAGGAGTGAAGTTATATGTTCCATACATATAAGAGTTGATGAGGGAATTACTAGATAATGAACATAGATCATATTTATCTATAAACTATTGTAGAAAAAAGATATATAGGGATTTAAAAGAACATTTTTGGTTGGATAGTATGAAGTGGGATATTTTATATTATGTGTTCTTATTCTAAGTATTCCCTTAAGCAAAGGCGTAAATATAACATCTTAAGGGATCCATGCAATATTTTCCTAAACCTATGTAGAAGTGGTGAAATATTACAATGTAATTTCTCTTTGGACATGTAATAACTTTAAGGGGAAATGATGAAATATGGGTCTTTATTGATCACCATACTAAGTTTACAGATTTATTATCCATAAGATAATATATTCCCCTTGAGTACCATGATTTTCTCAATATCGATAAAATATCAGGGATTCATGGGGAACCTCTATAGATACTTTATAGTCATTAACCTCAGTTCACATTGAAATTATGAATGTGTTTACAAAGATCTATCGACACTGAGATAAAATTAAGAATAGTCTATCATCTGTAAACATATGGGTAGTCTAAATAGACTATACATATATTAGAATATTTTTTGAAGTAATGTTATCTTAGTATCCAAGGAATCAAGATTCTGTATATACCTTTGGATAAATTTTGAAAAAAAAATCATCAGAGATTCAATATGGAACCATATAAAGAATTATATAGGAAGAAGGGCCATACTCCACCCTGTAAGGATGGATTTTTGAGAAAGAAAGCTAGTTGGCCTAGAGCATGTGTAGGAAAATATTATTAACATGTAGATTATTCATGGTATTTATAAAGTAGATGTAATCAGAAAAATAGTTATTTTGATAAATAGAATAAATACCTTCAATATGATTTGTGGATTATGTATTTTTGAATATTTACTAAAGGAAGAGAGTATTAATATTTTGTTAAAAAAATAATTAATCCCACTATAAGATTTTACTTTTTAAATACATGAAGGAAATTGAGTTATAGATTACTAATTGGCTATTCTTCCAAGCCTTTTTAAATTACACAACACATTCCTTGTTTCATTTTATAAGAAATACATTCATGATCCAATGTATGTTCTCACATATAAGGGATGAATATTTGATCATAATGTGACTTATAATTATGGGTTTGTCAAGAGTCTTGACATGATGGAATATCCAAAAAAATTATTAGCTAATACATACCACATTTTTTAGGATGGAATTATATAATGGTAGAAAATATAATATTGGAGAAAATTATGTGGAAAGTAAACACCATGTCCTAAACTATATCAAAATGTGGACTCTAAATAGCCTTTATTCCAGAATATTTTTAAAATTTAAACTTCAGAATGTAATAAATTTAATTTTTTCAAAATAAAAATAATTTTATAGTTCGTGATAAAATAATTTTATAAAATAAATCTTTTGTATAATTCCAAAAATATTTATTTTTAGGTTAATATTTAAAATACCATATTCGAATGAACTATAATATTTATGGAATCACTAGAATATAAGCATTAAATTAAAATAAAAAAACCATTCTCTCTAAAATATATATCTTTTATAAAAAAATTATTTTATTTAAAATAATATTTTTTATTTATTAACATATAATTTATTTTTTAAATACTAAGTCACAACTTTCACAAAAGTTGTTTTGATTAAATTTACATTTATTATTAGAAAATTTACATCTATAAATACTAGAACATTAATAGTATTAAATCAATTTCAAAATTTGAATTAATTTAAGATATAAAGTATAAAACACTATGGTTAAAAGTAGTTACCATGGTAAAAGTTAAGATGAAAAAATTGGTAAATATAATGGTAAAGAGTTGAAAAAATGAATACAATTTATTCACAATTGATTGGTTGTGGCTTTCTCAACATTATATCTTACGAAAACTATTATTTTTCAATTTTAGGGCAATATTCTCTAAGACAAACTTCCCATTATTGAAATGTTTTGTATATTTTTAAAAATTTCATCCCTTTTCACTTATAAAAGGGGAAATCCTCTCATCACCTCCCCTCATACAAAAAAAACTCCAATTTATCCAATATTTTACCCAAACCTCCCATACTAATTTTTATAATCCATTAATTTGTTTAATTTTTATTAACAGATCGTTCCTACAAGGATTAAACCCTTTTTTAAAAGAAGAAATGAAAGAAGTATGGTAATAAAATTTAACTGATCCTTTATCATTTCAATTTATTAATGTATACTTATTATTCCAAAAATTCCATTTAAAAAAATTATAATATCATTATCATTATTATAATTTTATATTATTATATTTATGGTACAATAATTAACCGAATTTATATTTTCCTTTAAAGAAAATAAAGATATCAATGTTATGTTGTAGAAACAACTGCCTCTATAAAACAATGTGTTTAATTTTCCATCACCACCTGATAATCCTATTAATAATACATAATTTAATAATTAAGTATGTCATTTTAGAATTTTTTCAGATTCTAAAATTTTTAACCACATTTCTCCAATTCACTATTCTATTGAAAATAAAATCAACATCCATATATACAAGTTAACATTAGCCTCCATGGAACGATTAATTTCTATTTTTCATTACATCACCACTATTACTAGATATAATTTATATTGGTATTAAATTATAAGTACAATTTTAATTTCACAATTATTTTTTTGAAATAAAAAATGAATTACTTATTATCGATATAAACAATTGTTATAAAATTAGTCATCGTAAAAGAGAACTTGTAGATGGAATCTTCTTTATTTATAATATTTAATATATTAGTATTTGTAACTTCAAATTATAAATAATTAAAATTTTATATATCACAATAATAAGTAATAAATTATATCATTATTCATATTTTATAATGATATTACAAATATATCACCAGATAATCATTCATTAAATCAAGGTATGTTTATGTTTTGGTTGGTTTAACCATCTATTTGAAAAATACAAACAAAACATCAACACTGAATATGGAAAAATAATCACAATTATAATATGAAAAAATGTGAAAATAATTATTTTCTTATAGTTCTATACTTTTTACAATAAATTATTAATTCAATTATTAAAAAAGTACAATTCCATCATCAAGAATCACTGAAAAATTCTTATTAATTATTTCATCATCAACGATAATGACTTAAGAAATCATGAATGGAATATGAAGCATAAAAAATTATTATAAATAATACATAAAGGTATAATTTATCACTTAGTAGTCATGACCATTGTAAGAGGAATTAATACAGTTATCTCAATTATGAAACTAGTACAAATAATTAAAACTATAAATAGTTGATATGGGAAAATATGTAAAAAATGATGAGAATACATATAGAGAATACATATATATATATATATGAAGGTTATAAATTAAAATATAAATTATTGTGTTTATGAATTATTCTATTAATATAAATAAGTTTTTGATAAATTAGTATAAAGAATTTTTTTGGATGTCAAAATAAGAGGTATGGGTTTCCCCTCTCAAATACATCTCTTTGAAAAATGTTTTATGTTATGAAAAGAATTTTTATTTATGTGATATATGTAATTAATATTTCAGAAAATTACTCATATAATTAATTTAATTAATGAAATTTATGATCAATTTTAATTCCTCTCTTTTAATAGGTTTTGGTTGAATTTCTACACCAACTATAAGTGGGTTTTTTGTCTAAATTTCCATTTTTCAGGAATCATTCCAAATTGACCATTTTTTTTCTATTATGAGGTACATGAAATTACATTAATTTATTTTAACCATATTACATACCAATTAAATTGTATTTATAAATATATATTGTTATCCATACCACATATTATTTTTATTTCAATAGTTAGAAAACCCGTTATAAAAAATAAAATTTTCCATGGTGGGAAAAACATCATACATTTTGGTAAAGTAAATGTATGTGTTTTTTCTCAGAAAATACTTCCCTTTATTGATATAGGAATGTTGTTATGGATATAAAATTGATTCTATTAATGGATACCACTACGAAATGTGTTTTTTGGTAATTTAATAAGTCAACATTCTAATAGATGATGGGTGGGACAAATATTGCACACCTAACTAGACACTCTCAAGGTATTTTTATTTGAATATGTACATACATATTATGAACCTTGATTATGTATTTTCATATAGTTTCAATGGTCTCCTTCAAACAAAAATTATTAAAACTGGTTAATCTATTCCATGGATATTATAACCCATTGAATGTACCCTCGCCACTACACTTTATTGATAAGTGTAATTCCTATTACATTGAAAATCCATCAGAGATTATATATTTATTAAGTGTTTTTATCCAAGAAATCCAAATTATTACATTAAAAAGGGAATAATTTTGTTTCAATATTATTCATCATATGGATATCCATGTTTTTATTCATGCATAAGTTCATTGTGGAATGATATTAAATCTCTTGTTTTTCATTAAGGTGAATGAATTGGTCTCAATATGGTGATAGGTGGGGCATAGAATTCTGTAGCCCCTCCATGCATAGATATGTATAATGAGACCAATTATCTTTTGTTTTCATGTTAAAATCTCCGCATATCAGTATATTATCTTGTTATTGGGAATTGATAGAATTTTTCTATTTCCAATAATATGTATTCCATTAGAATGAGATAAATGCTTAATATTATATGTGTTTTTATTTATAATCATGGGTATAGAATTCCCTATGGTTTATTATATTATATCTCATTGTTTTTTATTCAATCTGGTAAAATAAATTATGAAATTTTTATGCATTAATAATAAAATATGATGTATGATACTCCTTACTAAGATAATGATATTCCCTTATCAGTATACATCTCACGATAAAAACTATAGGAAATATATGGAATCTTTTTTGGATTTGATGGAAGGGATAATAATGTTCTCTCAATGTGTGCATGATATATATTTTATTAAAATTTAATTTAGGATTGTATTTAGTCTCAAAACAATACTAAGTTATTAGATCCTTCATTAACTCGTGTATTTTATAAAAATAATGTAATATAACTTTGGGTCATGTGGTTATTTATTACTAGTTATTTCAATCATTCGTTTATTGTATAGAAATAGATTTTTTTACTTTTTGTGATGTATTCTCATTGCTAAATTTCATTTCTCATGGATGTTTATTTAAAAAGACCTAATTTAAAAAATAATGTCACAAATAGGAGTATTAGTGGTGGTTATTCACAAAAACAATTATTCAAGATGAAAGGTTATTTTAATAATTAATAAGTTTATATAATTATTAAAAAAATTATGATAGAATTTTTTCGTTATAAATAAATAAAATATATATATAAATAATAAAAAAAATATAAATAATTTTAAATAAAAATACATATAGAAAACTTACATAGAATAATCATATAATTTCAGAAAAAATATGTTTAATACCCCAAAATACATGATATCCAATACACGAAATGGTGTGTGGTTGTATCAAGGGGGAGGAGGATCACCTAAAGGGTCTAGGGGAAGAAACTTCATACCGAAAATGAAATTAAGCCATTTCATGTACTCCATTATCTACTCATCTATTTGATATTGTAACTTAGTCTCCTCCTCTCAATCTCTCTTTATGCTCTATATAATCTCATCCTGATCTAAAAACCTCCCTCTATATCATACAGTGGATGAGTTGACTCTGCACAATATCTCTTCAAGTTTTCCAATGAAATCATGGACATACCATATGAAAAAAAATATTTCAATCATAAACCAATACTGGTCATCCAGACCTTCTTAACACCATGCATGGTTTCCCATATCCAAGACCACTCATTAATACTTGAATCTCACAAATAATCTCTTTTGGAATCTTCTTGACTCTCTAGTTAATTATATGTTATAGTGTTATATGTTTCCCTCAAATATTATTATGAATAAAAATAAAAGTAAAATTATTTTAACTGTAATTTGAAAAAAAATATTAACAATAATCAGGATCTTTCTATCACTGATAATTTGATCTATACTAGGGTCTGGGTACATAATCATGTTAACATCTATAACTATAATATAATTTTCCGTAGTGACCTATAAAAAAAACAAAAAACATACATTAAAAGAATATATACATTAATAAATAATATTAACTACAATATATCATCAATGTATACCAAATGTATGGCTCCCAACCCAATTCGTGACCTTCTTCCTCCCCTGGTTCTAGTGTCTAGATAATAACCTCCTCATAAATATCTCTCCAATATGGTAGTATCATAATACATTCCATACCTTGGATGAGATATAGCTAGGTTGGTAAGAGTAGAAAAAATAGTTGAAAATAGTAACAAAAGATCTATCTATGGCTATCTTTCTTAAGTTGTGTGAAAAATGATGAAAATGTCTATATATAAAAATCTATAAAGCCTCTCTAATTAGATATCCCACGTTATCATCAATATTAGACCAAAAATTCTATAAGGCAATTAAAAATTACAAGTTAATAATTAAATAAAAATAAAATTTAAGATATTATTTATTAATTTACAATCCAATGGTAAAACAAAATATGTTGAACAACAATTGTAACCTCATCCCATATAACCCATGGAATAGAAAATTAATTTCATAGAATCATACTATCTTGACGAATTGATTAATATAAAAAAACAAAAAAATAATTTGAATATTATTAAAAAAATAAAAAAAAGATTATTTAAAATAAATAACATAAAAAATTAAAAATACCTCAGAAAAATTTGATTTAAATCAAGAGATGGATGTCTTTCAAGAATATGGTCTTTAATAATTAATCTATAAAAGAAAACACCCCCTACTAATAGGATGTTCTAAAACATTATCTTACTAATATAATGAATTTCAATCGGGCTCATCAGCTTGACCTTGAGCAAGAGTGAGTGAACAATATAGATTTCTAGGACCATTTCAGTCCATCTAGAAAAAATAATATTACCAGTGAAGAAATTTAATACTTTTATCAAAGATAAAAAACTGATAAACATAATAATTTAATACACCATTTTTCATCTTCATCAATATATCCATTGACAAAAACTTATTCATCTTCTTATTCAACATTGTTAACATCCATATGTCATTAAGTTTCATCAAACCTAATTTATTCATCAACATTATCAATATCATCAACCCTTAACTGGGGGGTTTTATCAATGATATTTAAATATCATCGAGTGATTAATGTATTTGATCATGTTTTTTGAAATATTTCAATATATTTCTCTTCTATATTACAAATTCAAATTTCATGAAAGTCATTGTCATTAAATATAATTTTTATTATACTCCAAAAGTCACTTAAATCTCTCAAAACAACAAATTATTTTAATGATAAATATGATGTACTTGATGTGATAATAAAAATGTTTTATTTTATTCAAGAAGAATTTTATATTTAATGTCAACGAATCCTTATCGTGGATGAACTCACAACCCCCAATCAGTATCAAACCAATGTAATTTAATCATCATTGCATAATTTATTCCCAGATAATATTTCTCAATTATTTCATTTGGCATGCTATAAAACTCAACACCCCTTACTTATGATGTGATCTTTCAAACGAAAAACACTTTTAATTGATTTATTTGTTTCACCAAATGTGTATGTATGAATTAAAAATTCATTAACCACATGATTATTATAATATTTTACCAATTTATATGGACGGATTTTTTGTAAACATAATTGACTATTAATTCTATTTTTAGGTTGTGTTGTCTTCAAATATTAATTTTTTTTAACAATTGATAACATTACAAAATTGAATTAATATTCCACCATAAAAACATAACATGCTATTCCTTGAATCTAATAGGAAGGATTATATTTTCAATTATCATCAAGAGTAGTAGGGGAAATTTTTATAAATTATTTTTGATATGGTCATCATATAGTGTATAAAAATAATAAAAATAAATTTATCTAATAAAATAATTTTAATATAATAAATTAATTAGTAATTAATTGAAATTTTTTTCATTTATTCACAAATGAGAAGAATTAATATATGAGATCATTGACATTATTTATGAGAAATCCATTGTTTATGATAACCACAAAAACCTATCTTTAGCAGATTAAAAACTAGAAATTGATGGTATGTGACATCATCAAAATTTTCGTAATTTCAAACTATGTGATAGTGTTTTTATGTAAATTTAGATTGAATATAATATGAGAATAAATTTGAAATTTCCTCCTACAATTATTCTTATTAAATTTAACCTTCAAGTAATGATTTATTACATAATTTATTCATTAATTTTTTTATAAATCACTTAAATGGGTTTATCAGTCAGAATTGTACCATACCTATATATTTATCTTATTTAATAAATGAAAAATATGAAATTACATTGATTTAAATAAGTACATCGATAATATTTACTCTAATTTAAATAAAAATAAAACAAACTATTTTTTATCACAATCAATGAATCATAAAATAATATTTTAAAAAAAATATCTCAAAATATATATGATACTTCAGTCAAATATCCAATATTGAGGAATTAAACATCCCTCTAAGAACAATAAGTACTAGTGTTTCCATTATGACATTGAATTCATGCCTTTTAAGCTAATAATATTCCTATTTCTGACATAATGAGATATATTATAAGCATACTAGTATAGAAAACTAAAATATCTAATTCATTAGAAGAATAATAAAAAAATATTATTCTAAAATTAGATAATATTATTTTGACTTCATTATATTTTGTTCCCTTTCATTTTTTATTAACTCGTGTTAAGGATACCAGTATATTTTGTAAAGATATAACCATTTATTTACATTAAATTTTTTATTACAAGGTGTGTTCAACGTGGTGTAAAATTTATTATCAAAACAATTATTCTCAATATGCATTACATCTGACTTGGTATGAACTTATAAGTCAATCTAATATGTCATTTCCCAAAAATTACTTATCTTTATCCAATTATAATCTATCCAAAAAACAATATATTTTATTATGTGTATAGTTTGACTAAATGAAATAAGATGTATCAAAGAAAAACTTGCTTTTACCTGAATACCATGGAGAAATATATGAGTTTTATATCTTTCATTTTTACCATTTGTAAATTTATTTCTATAACTGTGAAAAGGGTTATGTTTGAAATAAAATATCCAATTACTATTAAAAATAGTCTTTCACCCAATGACAAGTGTAAATGCATTACTATTATCAATACAATATAGATAAGATTTTACAACTTCTGTACTCAATTTGATAAAATACCATATGAAAATAATTGAATGATTGTCTAAATTAATGAATCATCTAGTTTAATTTTTTTATCTAAAACTATATCACATATAGTTACACTTTCATTCCATAATGAAATTAACTCATCAATTAATGGATTAAAATATGCCTTTATATTCTTCACCCAATGTCCTGGAATTAATAGTGCCATATATATATATAGTTCCCTCATCAGTATACAAGGTGGTATGTTCTATCATGTTATGAAAATAGTAAAATAAGAATATTGATAGTCGTAAGCAATAAATGAACAAAATCCATCAGTAAAAAGACTCTAATGTATGTTACATGGATTTAGAGAAATAGCATGATGCATTTGATCATTGTTTTTACTTGAATCATCATCACATGGATGATTTATTGATTTACTGATGAAAATGTTTTGTTCATGTCATGTCATTAATTCATTTATGTTGTGAGACATAAATAGACTCAATATATTGGTTATAATAGGAAAATAACACAATTATTTCACATAAAAGCTATACATTCTTCAGTTTACCTATTTATACCTTGACTCTCCAAATGTTAGATTGATATCTGACAATTCATAATCACTATAGAATAATATGTACTAATTTTAACCCTCATGGATTTTCTTCTAACTTGGACCCAAATTTTGGGCCAAATTATTTCTTTTATAGAAACAAACCGAGGATGTAAATTTATTGTGAAACAATGGTTATTCTAAAAAAAAATATTTGATTGAATCATTTATTTTATAGTCAAAAACCTAATTTAATTATTTTAAATTTTATAATAGATTCAATTTTCTTATCTTGCATCTTGAATAAAATTCTTCCTCAACAGATATCATAAAATTATAAAATTGAGATGGTTATAATTTAAGATTAAGAATATCATTTCATGTTGTTGTTTCTTGAATAGAAGATCTAATAAACTCATGTAACATATTTTTTAATGAAAGATCAAGAACAAAAAAATAAATATTTTCAATTTAATTTCATTCACCCGGTTGATATGAAGAAATATAGACATTCTAAAAAGTGAAACAATATAGATAAATTCAAACTTTATAGAAGGTTTCAAATATCTATAGATCGCATTTATTACATGGACATGTAATTAATACTTTAGAAAAAAATTCTAAATTTGATGATGGAAATGATATAAAAGTTAGAATTTATGTACTATATTTTTTGTATTTAGAAAGATTATATTTTAGGGTTCTGGTTCAATCATTCCAAAATTTAGTACATGTGGTTTTAGGATCACCTTTTTGTGCGACTAAAACATAGAATGATATTCCAAATCCTGAATCCTAAAAATCATAGTTTATTATAAATTTTTTAAGAAGAAATATTATTTGGGGTACAAGATAAGAAAATATGAAGTTATTATAAAATTTGTTGCTATTAAATTAGATTTTGGAATATCATCCCATTCAAAGGTTTCAAATCTCCAAAGATCACATTTTATACATGGAAATTTTATAATTCTTTAAGAAAAAATTGTATTTTATGACGAATATGATATAAATGTCTTAACACCATCATTGCAGAGAGGATTTTCACAAGATCTATAAGGACTTTTGCGATGATTTATCAAATCATGATATCATAAAAAAATAGGTGTCTAATTTTTTATTGAATATTTTTATAAAAAAACAATAGAAAAATAATAATTATTACTCTTTGTCATTAATTATAACAATTTTTTACTAAATTTTAATTATTTCTAATTAAGACTACAAATCATTATTTTTTACTATTTTTTACAAATTTTTACTAATATTTGTTAACTAATTCTAATCATTAAAATGATTTTTTATGAAGATTGGATTATTTAATTCATTATAACTAAATTTTTTATAAATGCTACAAATTTTTAATAATTATATTTTTTCCAAAAAAATATTCAAATTATTACAAATTATAAAAATTATTACTAATATTTAGAAAATTATTTTTAATATTTACTAATAAAATTTTATAATTATTAGTATTATTTAATAACTATTTATCTATTACTAAAATTTATTTTATAATTAAAAAATAAATTTAAATTTTTTTTACAACCTATTTCATATTTTAAATAATTATTAGTAAATTTTATAATTTCTTACAATTTATTACAAATTACAATTATTTACTAATATTTACAAACTCTTACGACTATTGAATATGTATTACTAATATTTATTAATTATTACTAATATTGATGAATTATTTATTAAATATTAAAAAATAATTAATAATTCTTACAAATATATTGAATTATTAATAAATTTTTACAAATTACTATGAATTTAAAATAATTATTAGAATTTCTTATTTATTTAGAAGTTATCACATTATATTTAAAAATTAGTTCGAATATTTATTAATTTTAAATATTTTTTAAAATTATTTATTATTAAATTAATTTTTTTTATTAAATATAACTAATTTTTTAATGATTATTAACAAAATTAATTATTATTAGAATTGAATATATATTTTTTAAAATTAACTAAAAATTAACATAATTTTTAATGTTTTCAAAATATTTCTAATAATTATAAATTATAACAATAAATTTCTATGTATTACTAATACTGACTAATAATTTATTAATTATTACAATTTAGTTAATAATTTTTTCAAAATTTTAAATTATTATTATATACTAACAAATTATTTAATTTTTTTTATAACTTTTAACATTGTTTATATTATTCTAAAACATTTTACATATTTTTATAATTTATTAATAATATTTATTATTTTTTATTCATTAAAGAATACTAATTTTGAATTATTTTTATATTAATTTTTATAAAAATTTAATAATTTTTGTCATTATTAGTTCTTTATATATTTTTTAAAAAATTATTACAAATGTTCATAATTTATTAATATTTACTTGTTATTACAATCATATAACAATTATTACTAATATTGGTTCGAAATTTAATAATTATTACAAATGATTTTATAGTTATTTCAAAAAACATTATTACTAATTTTTCAATAAATATAATTAATTTTAAATAATTTTAGTTTTTATTTAACAATTTATCAAGAAAATTATAATTATTGAATATATTTATTACGAAATTATAAGTATTTATTAATTATGAATAAAATTTTAATAAATATTATTATGTCAAGCTAACTAATCTCAAACATCGAAAATGATCAAATAACATCTGAATGATAATCGAATATCATTGATAAGAAATGTTTCACTAAAATAATATATACAATCAAGAGGCATGAACATGAAGAATAAATTAATGTATCACATATAATGATTTTTTATATTTCAATCATAAA
Source organism: Viscum album (assembly GCA_963277665.1). Lineage (NCBI taxonomy): Eukaryota > Viridiplantae > Streptophyta > Magnoliopsida > Santalales > Viscaceae > Viscum > Viscum album. The sequence continues at coordinate 63,579,852 of OY728127.1, read as the reverse complement.
AGGAATAATATGAGTTAACATATCAATCAATCATCCTACTAAATGACATAAGACGTCTAAAGTCTAATGAACCCTAGGTTACTCATACAATCTCATCACTTTATCTCTCCTCCCCACAATCTTTAATAAGTAACCACTATTAAATTATATAATCATAAATATATAATCATTCATGCCTCAAAATATACCAAAGATCACATATGAAATAATAAAAACAGGTTTGAACTAGGTGGGTACCTTATGCTAACAAAACATTTAAGAAAAATATAGAAACATTTTTTTATTGCAAGCATTAAAAACAAGGAAACATCCAATAAAAACACTTTTGAAACCATATTTTTATTGTAAATATCTACTAAACTCAATCATAACAAAGTCATTGAAAGAACACAACAATTTCCATAAATATAAACAATGGACATTGGGTGACCTACATCAAATGAAGAGGAATTAGCCCGTGATGAGCAAGAACGTGTCGTCTTTGATTGCCGACACACAAATGGATAAAAATATACCTAAACAAAATATTAATATTTAATAAACTAAAAAATTCATGTAAATATTTGGATGTAAGGTTCCCCAAACCAATTTCAGTGATATTAAAGGGGGAAATCACAAAAAGAATTATGGATAAGTAATGTGGCGTATGTATCTCATGGATTTGAATCTCAATGTCCAAAAAATGGGGAAAATTTAGAAATAATGGAGAAGATCAAGGAAGCTCTATGTGATAGGGAGGGTTTCATGATGGTTTTAAAGAAAACTAAGGGGGTAAAGAGATTAGTGTAATATTTTTTTTATTTTTCTATAATAGATTAACCACCACATATATTTTGTTATAAGTTTTTTTTCCGAAAAACTAATTGTGAAGGAAAATATTGTATATTTCTAATAATATTATCCATCCATATCACAGGTAGTCCCACCAAGACCAATTGAGATGGAAATTATAATCATACCCATTGTGTTACATTCTATTTGTGACATATGGTATTATCCATAGTAAAAAACTCAACATTTTATAGTTATTTGAAATGGATAAAAGACTATCACAAATAAGCAATCACATATATTCAATTTTTTAGTGGTATTGATCTTTATTAGATTTAATACATTGGTCATGGAATATATCATAATGTATATTGAGGATTATTCCATGAAACCTTGTAAAACCCGAGTTGATCACGACCCGATCCATGTTTCCACGTAATATAGATCCATCATAATTAATATGATATATTAATATTCTATGTGACGTCTTAACCCAGGTGTTGTAGAAACATAATGAGTCGTGGTGACAGAACAGGTTTGTCGATGAAGAAAATTCAAAAAAAAAGACGAAGAATTACATGAGACACAATGATTTATGTGGTTCATGAAATGATCCCTACATCCACAGAGAGGCCAAAATTTCACTATATTTGGGAGCACAAAACTAAAGGGAGTTTTTGGGTTCTCCATCAAACACAAAACAATAGCTTGAAATATGCTAATAAAAAGGATGAATCAAAATTCCACCAATATCATATAATTACTACTTTGAAATAGTAAAATGTGGATGGAATTCTACATTGCTACAGTTCTGTGGCCACCCAAGTCCAAGGTTCTATAGTGGTTGACAGCTGGAAGTCTGCGGGGCTATATTAGTCATGTCAAAAGTCAGCTCTACTACAATGACATATCAATTTCAACTGGTTAGGTCTACTATAGTTGATCAGTGTTTCTACAGTTCCTTAAAAATTTGGACATGGCGCCTTCCACCCTCGAAGTAGGAGAAAGTTTCCCCCTACAACCCCAAATGAGCTCATTGCGGAGCTGAACCAATGATGTTGTGACCTAGTGCATAGTATGGGCTAGAAGCATTCGGCCTAATCATCATCCATAATGGATTGGGCAACACCAGTCCAATACCGAGTTCCATACACCGGTGCCCCGAGACAGGTGACCACATGACCTCATGAATACCTCCCTGTTCACCAGAGGCTGCCGACTAGCAGTGAGGGTCTTATAGCAATCATGATGAAACTACACACTCTTATTCAAAGTATAACAACAGTAGAAATAAATACACAATAGCTAAATTATATAACCAATAACTAACGAAACAGGTATCACGTGATGAACAAAACAAGAAATACAATATCTAAAACACATAGTAGATATGTCATGCCAAATATGGGTCAAGTGTCAGTATAAAAATCCCTAAATATACTTAGACAATGAAAACTCCCAAGAAAATCCTGAATCCCATCTGGTTCCCTCATCCATGCTCTATCCCAACTCATCCATATATCATAGGATTCTTTCCCTTATATTTTTCTTAAAAAATGATGAATATTCAATTTCAATTAGTTAGCTCGAGTAGGTTGTGAGTATAACTTATTAGAGAACCGACAACGGTGTATAAAATACTATCTAGTAAAAAATAGTGTATAAAGTTGTATAAAGAATAAATACAAGAAATAAATTAAATATTTTTCATATATTTAATTATTATTTATTTGACTGCATAAAATTCTGGGTTCCCTATGACACTCAAATCCTCAATTCCGAATTCATCCCATGCCAGAGTCTGAATCATATCACATATTCAACTCATAATTCATTATAACATGTGGTTACTAGTATACATTTTATTTCAATTCATATTACTTCCAATTTGATCCAGAGTTCAATGACAACATTTTGGGTCTCAAATGCCATTACTAAGACACTGTGAGTATTTTAAGAATCATCCTGTGTCCCATAACTCGTTTATCAAACAAACACACAAGTGTGATTTTGAAGCAACAATTTGTTTCACACACTCATTTATCAAATAAACTCACAAGTTGGATTTTGAAGCAGAAGACTGTGTACCATGCTCATTTATCACTATGGTATTTTGAAGCATCATCTCATGTCCCACACACATATATCACTCAATTACATATGGTCTTTTGAAGTATTAGTTCATGTTATACACACTTATATCACATATATCAAAATATCACATATATCACAATTTCACAAACATCAAGGTTATTCATCTTAAACTTATTTTTAAATATTATATTTAAGGTTTATGTTTTCAATCTATTAAACGAAAAAGGATAATCTCTTTAATTCACATGTAATAATTGAACCAATTCACCTATTAACATTTATCAACATTTAATCAAATAACCAATTAAACCATTAAGGTCAAGTCAACCATCTCACAACTCCCTTCCTCAATTCATTCATAACACATTAATTTACCCAATACTCAATCCCAATATCCCCTTAATTTCACAACCACAATATTCCATTAATTCATTAATCAATTAATCAATCCAATTACACAAATTTCAATTTCTCTTAATTATCGAATTTTTTCTCATGGAAATTAAATGAAAACAATTCAATCAACAATGAAATTTCCCAAACATGGAAATTTAAATTTTCAAATAACATACACATAATTAAATCAAGACTGTGGGATGTGTATCATAGACTATCTACCTCAAAATCAGAGATGAATTCTCTCCAATAGAAACCCCCAATTGAATTTGAACAAACAAGAACACGGTGATGAACTAGAACAAAATCTGAAACCTAGATAAAAGATCAAATAAATTATATATATCAAAACCTTGATCTAGAACCACTGCCATTGAATATAAGCATCCCTACAAAGGATGACAGATGGATGGGATAAAGAGTGGAAACTAAACTAGATGATAATATCTTACTAGGAGAGGTTTAGATCATCAATTCATGACTCAAATCATGAAGAAAATAAGTTTTAAGTCTACAGAATAATTCCATAAAAATCAAAAAATAATATAAATTATTAAGGGTCATACTGGGTCTTGTTATGGAGAAATTCAGGGGGGTTGGGAATTTTTATTCTAATTTTTAGGGGTTTAAAATCTTGCACACACGGTTTCTTTATTGGGGTTCATGGTTTTCCCTAATGGTTTTTCTAATCATGTGTGTCCTCCTAGGGAGTCTCATGGTAACTACTAAAATTTCACACTATTTCAAAAACCATGTGTCAGGTATGTGAATCCCCTCTATGTGGGTTAGCATGTTTTTCTATCCTGGGCACACAGTTTGGGAAAAGTGTGTGCCAACCATGAACTACCCATATTCTTCCCAAAATTATCCAATTTCATCCACAAAAAGCCCAAGGTAAAACCCATAAAAGGTATCCTAAAAAATCACCTAAAATGATCTTGATGCATCTCTATAAATGGTTGGGATCTTATAATCTCCCCACCTTATTGCTTCCCATCCTTTAGATTTACTCCCATGCATCTCTCTGATTTTGATTAAAAAATATTGGGCCATTGATCCGACATATCTTCTAATATATTCAAAGTTTCATGTTGAACATGACCACATTTTAACAATACACAAACTTACAACATGGTCTTTCCTCATAGCACTTTCCCACTAAAATCTAGCACACGTATCACATTCTCCTCAATGGATGCATTGGTCTCAAGATCAACATCATCAACATCGATTAGATGAGAAGAGTCGGGGTGATACCTCTAAAGTCATGACACATGAAAAATGTCATTCATAATAGTATATCTCAATGTAAGATCCATTCAATATGGAATCAGTCTGATTCTCTCCAAAACCTCAAATTTTCCAAAAAAATAGGGTTCCATCTTTCCCTATCTCTGAATTCTATAGTGACCCAACATAGGAGACTCCCAAATGAACACAAGATCACCCTATGTAAATTCAATGGGTCATCAGCCTCTATCAGAAAATGAATTCTTTCTACACTGAGTTGTATCTATATGCTTTCAAATTAGCAAAACCAAATCTAATGTCACCTTCATGAGAATTTGTACCAAAATATCTCACTCACCTTCCTCCATCCAACATAAAGTATATATTCATGGACTACCATAAATAGGCACATGTGGTGGCATCTGTATAGTTTCTTGATAACTGTTGTTATAGGAATACTCAAAAAGAAATAATTGATTCTCCCAAATCCACAAATGTCATGAAAACATGCCAATATAATTTCCTCAAGAAGATATACAGTAAATTCTCACTTTCGATATTTTTGTGGGTGTGATATAGTACTCAATAAAACAAGTAAACCAAGTGTCATCTACAAGACCTTCTAGATGAGTGAAGTAAATTTTGAGTCATGACTTGAATCAATGCTCTATGGTACCCCGTGAAAATGGAGTATCTCTTGAACATATAATTTTACCCATAGATCCACTATGAAACTCTCCCATATAGACAGTAAATTTGATACATTCATCAGTCGGTCCACAATTACCCAAATATCACCATTCTTCCAAGGCTTCTATAGGAGACCCACCATAATTTCCAAACTAATTTCATCCAACAATCCTTCTGAAATGAAAAACTTCTATATCAAACCACTATGTAAATTATTCTCATCCTTCACCTATTGAGAGGTTTAGAATCTCTTCACGAACCCTTTTATATCCTTTTTCATGCTTGGCTACAAGTACTATCCATGTAGGTCATAGTTTTGGTCACACCAAGATGCACAACCAACATTAAGGCATGAAACTGACACACGAGCTCTTCTTGTATGCTCGTAGGTACAAAAACACTATTCCTGACTTAGATTATTTAATTCTCATATATGTTCCAATTTTAAGGTGACTCCCAACTATCAAGGCCTTCTGTCACATAAAAAACATTTTTGATCCTCATAGTACTTGTCTCTAATATGGCTAAAATTTGTTGAATCTATTGAAATTGATGCGAGATTTAACTTCTCCTGACTATCATGAACCACAAAATGAATCTCATCTAGTAAATTCATCATTTTACACTTAGTACTAGACTCTTTATCTTCTTGAGTCTGAGATTCCCTTACTAAAACATCAATAAAACTATTTTCTTTTTCATCCATATATAATAGATCAATTTCAAATGACTACATATACGAAACCCATCTCCTATGCTAGAGAATCAAGTCTCATTATGAAAAGAAATAATTTAAGCCTTTGTGATCAGTACAAAAATTAAACTTCTCTCCCAATATATAATACCTCCAACACTTCAAAACATAAAAAAATTTCTACTAATTCGAGTTCATGTATAGGGTATTTATGTTCAATTGGCCTCAACTTCCATGACTCATACACCACAACTCAATCTCCCTTCATCAAAACTACTCTAATATCAATCCCATAAGTGTCACAAAACATTGTATACACATCAATATACTTAGGTAGGATCATGATTGGTGGTGTGATCAATCGCTTTTTCAAATCCTAGAAGAAATTATCACATTCTTTCATCCATTCAATCTTTATACCCTTCTAATTCAGGCTAAAAATATATGCTTCCAATCAGAAAAAATAATGGATGAACCTCCAATAATAAACCACTAACTCCAAAAAAATTATGGATCTAAATAACATTGTTGGGTTTATCTCAAGATACAACTTCCTAAACCATTCTCGGTCCACTGACACATGTTCCTATAAGATGATGTGACCCAAGAAGTGTACCTAATTAATCCAAAAATAAACACATAGATAGCTTGGTGCATAGTTGATTCACTCTTAGTGTACTATAGATGATTCCACGATGTTGGGAATTATTTTCATGAGTCTTGGAGTACACTTGGATTTCATGAAAAAACACAACCGCACAGTGATATTGGTTTGGAAGGAAAATTTTATTCATCAATTCCATAAACATTATTGGTTCTTTAATCAACCTAAATGGAATCCTGAAGAAATAATTTAGGCCATACCAGTTTATAAAAGTATTCCTCGTTATATCAAAAGATTAAACTCTCGACTATTTATTCCTCGATCTAAAGTAAATCTTGGAGAATGCGGAAGATCCCCTTAACTAGTCGAATTGATTGTGGATACACAGAAGTGGATATCAGTTCTTCACTTTCATCAGGTTCATCTTTTATTAGTCAACACATAAGTGTAGAGTCCCATCATCCTTTATTGAAAAAAATAGAAAACCCCAAAGTGATGTACTCAAATGGATAAACACCTCAATGATAAATTCTTATAGTTGATTCTTCATCTCTTGAATCCCTATTGGTGTCATTCTGTATAGTTTAATAGAAACTGGCTCATCCCGAAGAATGAGATCAATTGTAAATTCCATATATCTACAAGGTGGAATCCTTGAGAATTATTTATGAAACCCATCATGGAATCATTCAACAATGGGTGGAATTAAATCCTTATTTACACATCCATCATCCTATAAATGTCTTGCAACCAGGGAATTGAGCTCCCCCATTTTCTACTGAATTGGCCCTACACAACACACCTTGATATCCCACTCTCCATAGTGAATATAATTTTCAACCTCAAGAGACATAAAATTCACTCTCCTAAGGTAACAATCAATGTGGTCTTGGTATGCTACTAACCAGTCCATACCCATTATCAGGTCAAATACTGACATGTTAAGGATGTAAAAATCCCACGTGAATTGATACTATTCAACCTCGAGAGAATACCCCTTGCACAAACAGATATATCTCAATCATACTCTAGAGGGTGTATCTATCCTCATAACCCCACCCAAAAATTGCACCATCCGGATCAATTCATTCACATGTTGGGAAGATATAAAATAATGTGAGGCATCAGTATCAAATAAGTCATTAGAAAGCAGAAAATCTACCATAATCGTACCTGTAACTGTTGATGGTCCAGCCTTGCTATCAACCAGTATAGGATCAATGACATAAAACAGCAATTCTCCTCTTCCCTATGATGTAGTATGAGTCCCATAATCTAACCACTCTAATGATATGGTTGCTCTTTCCCAAAATCACCTCAACCACTACCTCGACCACCAACTTTAGTAGAATTATAACTACCATATCGTTATAGGGTAGAATTTCCCCTACTTGTACTCTGGTTCTATCTAGACACTCTTTCACTACCCATCTAACAAGGGTTTCGATAGAACCTCTTTAGATATCTCATCCTGCAGAAATCTCAACACTCTATTGGTGGTCAGGGAAACTATCTACAAAAGTGGACCAACCAACCACACTGATGATAGATCACTCACGTCAGATCCTCAGTAATTGTTTCCTCCTCATGTATACTCTTCCTTCCAATGCTCTAGTCAACATTCTCATAATGACGCTTACATATCTTGGAATTCATACCTCCTAAACTTCTTATAAAAGCCACATGTCCTCCACTGAAATCCTCTTTCTGGTTCCCATTAAAAATGTGATCCTGATTCACCAACTATGATAACTTTTTTAGTTGAAATATATTAACATCATACTTAATTTCACATTTAATCCCATACTAAAATCATTTCTCCACCATATCATCATCTCCTTCTAATACAAGATCAAAGTTTTTTTAAATCTGTAAATAGAATAGCATAGATCATAAAATCCATACTTCCCAATGTCATCCCCATAAACTTAGTTCCACCCTCTAAACTTATAAACTCCATGTAAAAGTTCTCTAAGAACATATCCTAAATGTGATTCCACACCATATTATCTAGTTGTCCATCCCACATATAGATGTCCCAAAAACTCTTCACCTGGACACGTAACATATAGGTAGCCAATTTTTCTATCTTCTCAGTAGGAATCTCGAAGTATTCAAGTATCACATGGATTGACTCAATCCAAAACAAAACTTCCTCAGGTCCACTCACTTTGATAAATGTCACAGGGTGATGCAACTGAAAATAGTATTTCAGGTCAGACATACTTTTCAAAACCCACCCTAGATATTTTCCTTAAACTGAATAAACCAAGAAACGTTATCACATAACCTTTCTCCTACTTCATCACTCGGCACTAAAAATGCATCACGTTCTGCTACTAGATGATCATTTCTAGCCATGTCCTCATTTCATCCTCCCAATAGAAATCCTCATAGAATCATATATCTATAATTACATACACACATCTCAGAACACATAACACAACATTAACACATTTACATAAGAGGCATTGAATATAATCAATGACAATTCATTCCCCTAAACACCACCATACGGTGAAAACTAAGGAACTATCACTGCCATTAACCATCCAACATCTAGGTCAGGGTTAAAAAAGGGTAAACACATTCCCATTATTCATGTTTCACACTACACACCCATTTATTTCCATTTTTCATCATTTTAAAACATTAAATTTATATTAGGATCCTTTTTAACCTCAATTACATAAGCAACGAAAAAACATTTCAATTTTCAAAAACTTACCCAAAACCCATTTTCCCATGCATGCCAAAATTAATGCATGTCATAGAATATATTCATGAGTGTGTGAAATTATTCATGAATACTCAACTCTCATTCAATTCCAGTACATGAATCAAATCTCCTAAAAAACTCTGAAACAATAATCACATCCCACAACAAGTGAATCACTCAAGGTGAAATTGCATCCAATTATTACAACACTAATCAATTACAGAAATCCTACCCTGGGTACTTTTGTTTTCTCCTGTACATGGGTTAAATACTCCCATTCAAGAGATCGTGACAAAGGATTGACTCTTCCTAGTATCCTTTCTACATTTCCAAAATAGTAATACAAAATAAAATAAAATAATACTAGGCTCTGATACCGCTTTGTGATGTATTGACTTAGGCACCACACACTTGTGCAGTAATATAATTGGACGCATGACCTTTGGCATGCCTCTACATACCCTAGAGGCCTTTAAATAGTATTGAGGGTATAATATCGATCATGTGGATATTATACCCTCTCTTTAAAATCAGCACAATAGTGGAAATAAATACATAATAGGAAAAACATATCACCAATAACCAACCAAACTAGAACTACATAATAACCCAAACAGGAAATAAAATATCCAAAACTGATAGTAGATATTTCATTTCAAATAAACCTCAAATGTTAATATAAAAAATCCCAAAATAAATTAAGACATTAGAAACTCCCCAGTGGGTCCGAAATCCCATTTGGTTCCCAAATCCTTGCCCCCTCCAAAATAAGTCATCTAACATAGGACTCTTTCTCTTATCATGTACTTGAAACCTGAATTCTATTTGGGTACCGATCAAGAATCCTTATTTGGGTGTCAGTAAAACTTAGTAGGCCACCACCAATGGCCTCTAAAATGATATACAGTCAATAATAGTTTGTATTGTTTTATAAAGATTAAATACAAGTAATAAAGTAAATCGTTTTCATATATTCAATTATTATTTATTTAACAAAATAAACTCTCAGGTTCTAAAAGAAACATGAATCCTCAATACCTACTTCATCTCATACCAGATTCTATATATTATCATATATTCAATCACCAATTCCATATAACACATGGGGTTTCATTATCCATTTCATTTCAATTAATATTACAACCAATTGTAACAATAGTATTGTACCATCATTTTTTTCCTAGAACACCATGGATAAGATCCTATGGGTATTTGAAGCATCGTTTTTGAATCCCACAACTCATTTTTTCAAAATAACAATAAATGGTTCTTTTAAAGAAGCAGTCTGTGTTCCATGCTCATTTATCAAACAAACACAAAAGTGGGCTTTTGAAGCAGTAGTACATGTCCCACACTAATTTATCCCTATAGTATTTTGAAGCACGAGTCCATTTCCCACAAACATATATCAATCAATCACATGTGGGCTCTAAAAGAATCATTCCATGTCCCACAAATGTATATCACATATATCACAATATCACATATATCACAATTTTACATACTTTATGGTTGAGAATCATAACATTATTTTAAAACATTATCTTTAAAAGATTCATTTTTAATATATTAAAAACATAAGGTTTATCACTTTAATTCACATGTAATAATTTAATCAATTTACCATTTAACATTTATCAACATTTAATTAAACAAACCATTAACTCATTAAGTTCAATTCAACCATCTCACAAATCCTTTTGTCAAAAAATTTATAACACATTAATTTATACATCAATCAATATCAATTTTACAATAAAAATATTCCATTAATTAATTAATAATTTAATTAAACAAATTCCACCAATTTCAATTTCCCTAATTCAAATCAATTTATTATCTCATGTAAATTAAATTAAAACAGTTCAATCATCAATGAAATTTTCCAATCCTAGAAATTGAAATTTTACAATCAAATACATGTAATTAAATCATGTCTGTGGTGTTATTATTTATAACACCTACCATCAAATTAGTGAAAAATGATCATGAAAGGAAAACCCCAATTAAATCACAATAAACAAAAACACGACGAAGAATGAGATCTAAATCTAAAACCAAGATTCAAGATCAAACATGTTAAATCTATAAATACATATATATAGATCCACTACCAATTTAAGGAAACATCCTTTCAAATAATGAGAGAGGGATGTGAGAGTTATGGTAAAATATATAGGATGAGAATCTCTTATCAGATGAGGTGCAGATCTTCAATTCAGGATTCAAATCATTAAGAACGTAGATTAGAAGGACTTAATATTTATCCAGGAACCTCCAAAAAAGAGAAAAATTTCTTATGGTCAAATTGGGTTGAGTTAGGGTGAAATATGAGGTGTTTAATAATTTTTTATCTTATTTTCTGGTGTTTAAAATATCATGGGAAAGGTTTCCTACTTAGGGTTCACAGTTTTCCCTAACTGTGCTCCTAATCATGAGCCTCCTCCCATGGAGTTGTACGATTACTATTAGAAGGGTTCATGGATTGAAAAATAATGTGCCACTATGTAAATCTCCTCTATTTATGGTCACAAAATTTTCTAGCATAGGTGCACGGTTTGGGAAAACCATGTTCCAACCATACACTTCCCCTCTTCTTCCCAAAATTTTCCAATTTCACCCTACAAATCCACAAGGTAAAACCAAAAAAAGATATTCTAAAAAAATATTACCTATAAACGCGATTAATAAATATTTAGAAAATTTTGTAATACTATATTCTATATATCCTTTATTTGAGGATGGATTCAACTATGAACTACTCACCATAATTTCCTTGTATATCTCTCATAAATTCCCTGTGATTTCATAATTACCCTTCTTTTAACTTATTTTTCAAAGGAAATATCCATCATTTTAATAATTAAATTTATCTCTCCAGAAATCCCTCCAAATATTTCCTATCAATTAAAACTATCATGATACTATATCAACCATTCCACTTTTAATATATTTTTACATGTCCCAAGAAGGATGCCTAAATCTTTTGTCAAATTGGATGGAACTTGTTACAAGGGGTGATTCTATTAAAGTAAGCTTCTAGGTATTCATTGTCTTATTCAATTTTATTGTCAAATAAGATCTTTCTAAATCCCATTCTCTATTATTATGAAGTTATAAAAATATTATTATTCATCTATAAATGTTTTATTACATTTATATAACTCGATACACTAAAAAAATCATTAGAATGGAATCTTTTTCTTTGGATTGGTTTAACCACCCACAGGAAAGATATTACAACAACACACTATCTTTTATCATTAATGAGTTTTAATAAATCTATTCCTATAATATCTGATATTAAAGTGGAATTTATATGATTATTTTAGATATGGGAAAAAATGATGAATGGTCATTATATTGTAACTCATTGTTATCGGTAAAATTACTGAAAACATGTTCCTCATAAATTCCATTCTTAAAATCCAGACCCATATCATCCATAAAAATAATGGTAATCCATAAATAACTATTTTACTCTTTTTTCACAATCATGAATAATATTCCAATGATAACCACAATTTCAATTAATGTTGATAGGAATCTCATTTCCGAAATTCATCTAAAACAGTCAATTTTACTAACATACGATAATATAAATTAACCATAACTAAATAATATATTAATGATAAATATTTATAATAGATTATTATAAAAATTATTATAAATGAATTTTATCATAAAATATTTTATTAATATGGTTATTTTTGTATAGTAGAGTTTGAATTACTTTTTTGTATGTATGGAGTAATTTAAGGGTTTCGTTAAAAAATCACATTTAATTCAGGATTTTATATGTCTAAATTTTTAATTTGGGATTCCTACTCTCTATAAATCCATATATTTTAATCTCCATTAGATATTTCATTGGTTGATACCCTTTCATACCATTTCCCATCCCAGTAGTTTATAAATCAGTCGAAATAATGCATGTAAGTTGATAAAACCTTAAGTCTTATTTTTTGATATTTAAATGTGGTTAATATAAATTTATATATATCATTATTCTTATTTCGAAGATATCATTATGTTCTCCTCTATTAACTTTGACTGGAATTTCAAAATAGATAACAAACACATTTTTAATATTTTATACACGGAAACTTTATAAAATTTGTTTACTCATTTTTCATTAAAAATATTTCATTCCAAATATTATTGATAAGTAAAATTAAATTTTGATTAATTATATAATATTTAAAACCATTTATTTATTAATTATTTCTTTACAAGTGTTATTTAAATTTCATGGATATTTCTTTTTTTTCAAACGTATTTTTTATAAGAATTATCCAAGTTGTTCTTAATCCTAGATAATGACCTTAAAGATTTCCATGAATCACTAGGGATATATTTTACATAAATCCAAAAAACTAATTCTCTAGATGATTTATTTATTTTTTAAGAATATTTTTTTGAATCCTTTTTTATTCTTGGGGTTTTTTGATAAGGATTATTTGTAAATGTTACCATGTTCATGTGGAACACTTGTGTATAATTTTTCATTAGGTAATGAGTGGGTTGAGGAATATATAGTTTAAAAATATTTTTTAGATATTTATATCTCAAGAGATGACACGTAATGTGTTGGGGAGTACTTAAAAAATGGGTTAGTAGCGGTGATTTTTTCATGAACAAGTAGTTGTTTAAATTGTTTCCTAATATTTTAGTGGTGGTTGTTAAAACCATTACATATTTCATGGTTAATAGTTATTTAGAAATGATTTTTTTTAATTTAGTATCAATTTTGTTAAGTGTTATTTTTGGAGCATTTTACAGTGGTTACATTTTTATTTAGGGGATATTTTTTGATAATAAAATATCTATAGGAAATATGAATAAAATAAAATACTATTGTGGAATGTATTAGTGTAAATTTATTTTAGTGGTAGTTAAGTGTAGTCGTAGCTAAACATTACATATAAACTATATTTATTAAATATTACTTAAAAACTCTGCTAAAGAAGGTTTATTTTTTAAAAACAAATTATTCATAAACTGTAAATTTAAAAAAAATGAAATATAATAAAATATAAAATAAATATATGAAACAACCGTTATACATATATCATACATCCATAGTATGATAAAAATCCATTTTTCCAAACTTCAATCTAAGTCAACACATAGATCTGTCAATATACAGATACAAGATATCCAATAACAACCCATGACCAATATACTTCAATTTTATGAACTCGGGTGTATTTTTATTCCCTCATAAAATGTCATCAATTGAAACTGACCACATCATCTCACCAACTCTAATAAAAAAGAATACCAAAATTAAAACGACACATAATAAATCAAAATTACAGAAGAATAATTGATAAAATTTTAACATACCATGGAAACTAGAAACCATCATGATTTTCTTTTGAAGAATTTTATGGATTAAAATTTTAAAACTCTAGCATACTACTGGTATGTGTTACCTACATTAAAAACCATAACATTTTAGAAAAGAAATGCGAAAGAGAAAATACATTGAATATATTCAAAATGTTTCACATAATTTTTTTAATTTTTTTAATCAGAAAACATAAATTTTAACGTAAAACAATTAATATATAATTTAAAACACTTTGGAAATATAAAAAAACATGTTTAACATAATACTTAATAGTTCAAACTGAAAAGGGATGAATAAATATTCTATCTTACATTTAAAGAAACGTGTGTTGTGATTATAATGTATTTAACAAACCAATTTAAAATATTTTTATATCACAACATGTAATATATTTAAAAAACAACTCAATTGTGGTTTTCTTGTGCCTTTACATCATGGTGAGGTTGTTTGATATGGTTTTGACCATTTCAAGCATGTTTTAGGGTTTTAAAACGCTAAAAATTCATTTAGAAACATAACGGGAAAACCATAATTTGGAATGAAGATTTTTCATTGGTGGTTGTTAAAACCATTACATATTTCTTGGTCAATAGTTATTTAGAAATGGTTTTTTTTATTTAGTATCAATTTTGTTAAGTGTTATTTTTGGAGCATTTTACAGTGGTTACATTTGTATTTAGTGGATATTTTTTTATAATAAAAAATCTAGAGGAAATATGAATAAAATAAAATACTATTGTGGAATGTATTAGTGGAAATTTATTTTAGTGGAGGTTAAGTGTAGTCGTCGCTAAACATTATATATAAACTATATTTAATAAAGATTACTTAAAAACTCTACTATAGAAGACTTATTTTTTAAAAATTAATTATTCATAAACTGTAAATTTAAAAAAAAGGAAATATAATAAAATATAACATAAATATATGAAAAAACCATCATACATATATCATACATCCATAGTATTATAAAAATCCACTTTTCCAAACTTCAATCTAAGTCAACACATACATCTATCAATATACAGATACAATATATCCAATAACAACCCATGCCCAATATACTTCAATTTTATGAACTCGAGTGTAGTTTTATTCCCTCATACAATGTCATCAATTGAAACTGACCACATCATCTCACCAACTATAACAAAAAAGAATACCAAAATTAAAAATACACATAATAAATCAAAATTACAGTAGAATAATTGATAAAATTTTAACATACCATGGAAACTAGAAACCATCATGATTTCCTTTTGAAGAATTTCATGTATCAAAATGGTCAAACTCTAGAATAATACCGGTATGTGTCACCTACATTAAAAACAATAACATTTTAGAAAAGAAAGGCGAAAGAGAAAATACATTGAATATATTCAAGAATGTTTCACATAAATTTTTTTATTTTTTTAATCAAACAAAATAATTTTTTATGTAAAACAATTATTATATAATTCCAAACACTTTGGAAACATAAAAAAACATGGTTAACATAATACCCAATAGTTCAAACTGAAAAGGGATGAATAAATATTCTAATTTACTTTTAAAGAAACATGTGTTGTGCTTATAATGTATTTAACAATAAAATTTTAAATATTTTTATATCACAACATGTAATATATTTAAAAAACAACTCAATGGTGGTTTTCATGTGCCTTCACATCAAGGTGAGGTTGTTTGATATGGTTTTGACCATTTCAAGCATGTTTTAGGGTTTTAAAACACTAAAAAATCATTTAGAAACATAACGGGATAACCATAATTTGGAATGATGATTTTTCAATTCCTACATTTCAAAATTAAATATATGGTATTTTTCTTGGGATTCCAAGTCAATCAAACATCATTTTCTAGGATTAGACCCCCCGACACTTGTTTTAAAAGGATTTTATACCTTTAACAGTTTATACTGAGTAATTCAAACCACACTGCACATTATATTGAGGTGTTGTCTATGTGTACATGTCAAAAACAAATATGTAGTGGTTTACCTATGATTTTAAATCAACATGAGGTCATTTTATATGGTTTTCTGTATTCTATGCATGTTTTAGTTTTTTAAAACACTAAAAACATGTTTATGTCCATAACGAACAAACCATAATTCAAAATGATGTTCTATCAGTTCCTACATAGAAAAATTAAATTTATGGGTATTATATATTAGTTTTTAGGTCATTATGACATATTTGTTTTGGTTTTGACCATTAGCACTTTTTTAAAGGATTTTGTACCTTTCAGAAGAGTATATCGAGTAATTATAACCACACCACACGTAAAATTGATGTATTTTATATAATTAAACTTAAAAAACAACTCAAAGGTTGTTTTCCCATGATTTCACATCAATTTAAGGTTATTTTATATTCTTTTTACCCTTCTACACATGTTTTAGAGTTTTAAAACACTAAAAATATGTTTATGACCATAAGAGGCAAACCGTAATTTGTAATGACATGTCATTGGCTCCTAAATCTCAAAATTAAATTTGTGGTTATTATCCCATGTCTTAGGGAAATATGATCCCATTTTCATGGTCTTGACCACCCCCCCCCCTTAAAACATGTTTTTAAATGATTATACCTGTAAGAAGTGTATACCGAGTAATTATTACCACACCGCACATATAATTTAGTTGTTTTCTATTCTTACGATTGAAAAAAAACGCATTGGAGTCTTTCCCATGATTTCACATCAATAATAGGTCTTCTTATATGGTTTTAACTATTACAAACACATTTTATTAATTTCAAACACAAAAAACATGTTTATAAACATAATGAGAAACTATAATTTAGAATAACATCTAGTCAGTTACCCCATTTCACAATTAAATTTACTGTTGTTTTTCATAATTTTAGAGAAATATAATGGCATTTTTCTAGTATTGACACCCCCGAAACATATTTTTAAAGGATTTTATACCTTTTATATGTATATACCGAGTAATTATGAGCACAACACATGTCAGATTGATGTGTTGTATGAGTGAGCCTGTCAAAAAAACCCATCAGTGGTTTTACCATGATTCTACATCAATATAAGGTAATTTTATATGGTTTTTACCATTCCACACATGTGTTATTGTTGTAAAACACTAAAAACATATTTATTACCATAAAGAGAAACTGTCTTTCAGAATGACATGTAGTCTATTCATGCATTTTAGAATTTAATATACAGCCATTTTCCTATTATTTCATGTAAATATGATATTGTTTTCCCAATTTTAAAACTATGATACATGTTTTTAAAGGATTTTTTACATTTTAAAAGTGTAAACTAAGTAATTCTAACTACATTGCACATTGGATTAATGTGTTGTATATGTGTACATGTCAAAAAAACTAATCGGTAGATTTCTTAATATTTCACATCAATATGAGTTTGTTTTCTCTGGTTTTCACCATTACGTAGACATTTTAGTGTTTTAAAACACTAAAAATGTATTTACAATAATAACAGGAAAATTATAATTTAGAATGATGTGATGTTGGCTCCTTCATTTCAAAATTAAATCTATGGTCATTTTCAAACGATTTCAAGGAATATTAGCCTCTTTTTTGTGTTTTGACCACCCAACACATAATTTTAAAGGATTTTATACATTTCAGAAGTGTTTATTGAGTCAAAACCAATCAAAAAAAATCATATTATTTCCAAACATATGGATAATGATATATAATTCATTTTTTATGTGTATAAATCAACCACATAATAATCCCGAACAATAGTGGTTGGTATGAATCAAAATGTGTCTTTTATATAAAAGTCTCAATTTAGTTTTATTTGTTGATTTTTTTTTGTGTTTTAAAAAAAATTTGAATGATCTATGGAATTTAGAACTTATATTAGCGGGATAAGCTATAAGGTTGTAAATTTTCATGGGGATCATACCAGTAATCTACAAAAATATTGAAACGAAAGAATTTTTCATTTACAACCACCAGTAATCATGTGTTTTCTTATCACAACATTTTTATTTCAAATTTTCTTTGAATATTTATATTTATCCTTGTGATTCATGTTCAACGGCATAACTTAAACCCCCACCATGTGTAACAGTAATGGATGACACCTCCCAAACAAAGACAACCAAGGGAGAGGTCCTAAAACCCATCCCTCGTATATATCAAGGATGTTTTTTCCCTAAAACTATTCTAACTACATTGTTTTAGCAAACTAATTCTCATTTTGAATGGTTCACATCCAAGACTTCTTGAATTTTAACTTGTTAACACAAAAATATTGAAAATGATTTTTTAAAATATATAAACTTCATAATGTAATCTAATTAATAAATTTTTCATTAGTATTTGTTGTTATTTCAAAATTATAGAAACAAAATATTGAACATTATATTATAACAAAAAAAATCCTTAAAACCAATTAATTTGGGCTAACCAGATGTATCAATTGGTGCCAAATTTACATCATTTGATCCATATAAATATAACCATTTATTTGGGTTTAAGGATTTTTAGTTTTTATAATATATTTATCATTTTTACTTTTTTATGTTAATGAAATAACATGAAACCGTAATGGAAAGTACTTACTCTAGTGTCTTTGGTAGGGTCATTTAAAAAAAATCATATTGGGTGTCCTCTACACTTAAAAAGATGTCTTTGTTCGGCCAATAGAGTGACCTAATTCATTATCTTTATAAAAATGTAAACAAGTTAGAAACCCCCTTGAATTATAATAAAAGTATATAAATAATAAATAATAAAATAAAAATAAAAATTGTACTTTTTCTCAAAAAAACTCTGACACCCTGGAATGTGAGGATTAACTTTCTTCTAACACTTCATAGATTTTTTGTTACATAATTCCTATAAAAAATAGAAATGTTAATAAAAACTATAATTTTGTTTTGTTTATGTTATTAAGATACCATAAAATATGTAATTACATCAGGTGATACATCTCTATTGATATCGAAAAAGAGCTTCTATTGATCAAGATAAATGGATTTTGGAAATTTCTCAAAAATTTTATGTGATCTCAAATAAGTTTCACTAAACACATTCCATAATATCCATTTAAAATTTTAATATTTTTTTCCCAAAATCTTTAATGTTCATGGGCGTCAAACAGAGTCAAGTTCCTCAAAATAAAAAAACATTTATAAATAAAAAAATAACACTTTATTAGTATATTAAAAAATTTTACTAATTTATTTTAAATTAGTTTCCAAGTAATATTAAATTAACATTACCTTTACTTGAGTATCAAAAACCTAATTTTTCCTAATTGTAGGAATATGCCTCCGTTATTTTTATGTATTAGGAAATCACATTGTCTTTGAATTTTTTTCCGAATAATCAACCCATAGGTTCTAGTAACGACACCGGTAGGCACCCCAAACTCATAAAAAATAATGATAATCTTAAAGTCCTTTAAGTCCCATAAATCATCCATGTTGATATTTATATCCCTTTAATGGTTGTGTTTCTATATTTGAAAATTGAATTAAAAAATTAATAAAATTTAAGGTTATTTTGAAAAATAACATACATACTGATAAAGGAAACTCAACAATATCCTCTATATGGAGTGGTGATGAACTAATCCATCACAGGATCTAAATTAGGTGGTGGGATACCAAAGACATCTAGGGAAGTAGTTGTCTCACTAGTAGTATTGGGTTCAACAGAATCACTAAGATCCAAAGAAGATAATGATAGTGGTGGCATGCTCTGAGATGTCGATCAGATAGAATGATAAATTTCTTTATTCACATGAATCCTACATTTCAAAGGGTTTAGGTATAGTTAATGTATAAAAAATTCAAAACTAAAAGTTTTAAAAAAAAACTAGAACAATGTATATATGTGTAAAACACTTATCAATGAGAAATTTTAATATATTTTAATTATATAATTATATATTTAATTATCTTCATCTTCATTATAATCATTTTCATCATCCTCTATTATGAGGAGTCCTTCATTTTCACCCTCTCTTGTATGTTCTAATATTTTTGATATTTTTTGGGAAAACCTTATCAATTATTTCTGGTTGATGAGGTTCACTATCACAAAGCACCAATTGATCTTCCCCACCCATATTATATAAGTCTCTCTTTATTATGTGTATGAAAACACCCAAACTTCATGTATCTCATTATACACATAATAACCCATCATCACTGGTAAAGAAAAGATAAAGGGATCATTTTCTGCAAGCTTACCGATATCCATAAAATTGGAGATGTTGATAGAAGTAAAATGTAATAACTCTTTCATTATACCCCTATCAATAGTGACTCAATTTCATTTGAATAATTCAACTATAAAATAACCATGATAGTTTAATTCAATTATATCATTTATTTTCTCATATTATCCCACAACTGAAAATTTAAATACACCACTATTATGTGTTTTTAAAACTTTTTCATAATAAATTGAATGAAACCTGAAGCCATGGATATTATAGGAAACAAATATTTTAGATAATCTTATAGGAACTTAGTCCAAAAACAAAAAATCATTCAATATATCTACTTGATTGTCAACTTTCATTTTCTAGACAAAAAGGTATAACCTTTTACTTTTAACATAGAAAAAATAACTACACAAGAATAACATGAATATGAGTATACACTTAAACTATGGGTGAAGCATTAGAAAATCTCTATATTGTAAAATTTTATATTTCTAGATCATTTTGAGCACAAACCCTTTGTCACCTCTTGGTTGAAGTCACATTTCTTCAATAAATAGATCTAAAATAACACTATTGAGTAGCACACATCTTTTTGCTTGTAGCAATTCCTATTCAGTCAGTCTAAAAATTGACCCTATTCTAATTATTCATTAAATAGTTTAAAATTTCGATGATGGGTTTTCAGAATGAGAATTAGTGTATATTCCCCCATCACATCCATCATGATTTAATATTATCTAAATCCTAACCAAATACCATGAAAAGAAGTTCAAGGTCTCTTTTGTTATGTAACCTTGAGAAATAGATCCTTCTGGTTGGTCTTCATTCCTCCAATGTGATTTTAAATGACCAAATTACATGATAGAAAAAAATAAGAAACATATTAAAAATTTTATAAAATGATTTCATAAAATTAAACTCACTAATGAAAATGAAAAAAATATCAACATAACTCTCAATTTGATCCATCTATCAATAGTGAACCATTCCACCAAGTTTAGCTTCTTCAACCAAATGAATAGTCAAGTAAACTGTGACTGTGAAGAATGAAAGTGGGAATAACATATCCAAATGACATACTGTCAAAAAAATTCATTATGCTTATCAAGATTTGTTTTAATTCGAGTTTTTTTCACAAATCTCTCTAAAAAATTTACAATAGTCGACTAGAACCATATTTACATTTTCAAGAAATTTATTATGTAATGTCAATGATAGAAACGTCTCCATAAAAATATGTTAGTCATCAATTTTTAATCCATGTAACATTCAATTTTTTATGTTAATGCACCTTGATATATTTCTTGAATATCCATATAGCATATTTACATTATTTAATGTTTGAATAAATGTGTCTTTATTAAAAAATTTCATTGTAAAAATAGCTGAAGGATACTTTTCATTCTTATTTCCCTAAAAATAATGATTTGAATTCATATACTCAAAATATTTATTAGTATTAATGTGATCCTTCTATTTACCCTTCTCATTAACCACTATAAAAATTACATTGTCCCATGTGTTATCCTTAATATAAATTACGTCAATATTATGATGTCTCAGATTAAAATCTCAATTCTGAAATTTTAAAAATAAACTTATTTTCTTCTATTATTGTGTTCCATCGTCATCAAATACTATAACTCAAACCCTTTTCTCCCCTTCTACAAATTCATTCATTAACATTGCTATTATTTGTGTACTAGATAATACATTTATTGACTTTCTCATATCAATATTTCCATTGAATTGTTTCTTGTAAAACCTGAATTTCTGAGAAGAATCAAGAAACTGATGAGGAAACATAAAACAAAATTTTCTGTTATCAGATAATCATTGAGGATCAAAATAAAAATTACAAGCTGGAAAAGACAAACTAGTATGACTGTTCCAACCAAATAAATTTCATAGTCTAGGAAAGTCACTAATTTTCCAAATTAAAAACTTGAATTTTGAATAGTGTTCTTATTGAATCATCATATGTTTCCATGACATCGTCCCATAAATCTATCAATTCATTTATTATAGGTCAAAAGTATACATAAAAGTTATTTCAAGGAATTTTCTTTCTAGGAATAATCATTGCAATAAAAAAATATTCCTTTTTCATACACAACCATAAAGGTAGATTATAGGGGATCAAAACCACTTTCCAAATGCTATAATTAGTACCTAAAGTACCAAAATGGTTAAGACCATTAGAATTCAATCCCAAATGTTTATTCCTAGGATCTAAAGAACAATATGGATATAGAGAATAAATCATCTACCATGATTTTCAATATTTTGGAAATCTCATTAATCCATCATTATTATCATGATCATGAAACTTCATGTTATATGGAATCTTAAATGACATGAAGAATCTTTCCAAGCATGGTTTCAGAGGAAAGTAACACAATACCTTTGAATGAGTTTTATTCTTATGTTTCTTCCTTGGGTTTCATTGATTTATACTATCATTATTGTTCATGAAATTCTATCTATTTGTATGACATATTGCATATTATTCTTTATCAGAATCGTCTCCCTAGTAAAGCATGAAATCATTAGGGTATTCATGTATCTTTTTAAAATCATGTCCTAGTTTGTTGATGGATTTATTCATCTCAAAGAATGATGAAGGGATCATAGATTTAAAAAATTAATCATGATGTAACTCTAAAATCATGTACAATTATTTTTTAGAAATTTCATAGAGAAACATGATACGATACAAGGTATGTATAAAATGAAACTTCAAATACATGGAACATCCTTTATAGAGTTATTATTTACCATATTCAAGTAATTAATAAAAATTATTTTTTTGGTCACTAATGTTCTAAAAAATATTATCCTACTCAAGTTTATCTAAAGGTTTTATTGATCTTCCAAAATCATAGACATTGTATTTTTCAAAACCAAATACGTCATTTAACAAATTTCAAACTGAATTATCCTCCTCCAGGTCACTTATTAATTTCATTGATAGTATGGTTATTGTTTTGACTTTCCATAAAATTTGGTTCACTGTGAAAAATATAATATACATATTGAGTACAGAACTATTTCAACATAAAATGATCATATACTGCATTTATAATCAACCATCATAGGAATTTAAAATTTGGATATAGAAATATTATTCTACCATCCACTGGTTAATTTGAAATTGCATAATCTGAAAAATCTTTCAAATAAATGGCATATCATGGTGTGTTTCGATGAAAATTAATCCAACTTTTATCCATAGGTATTGGATTTTATTCTTCATTTACACTAAGATAAAGGGATATATATTTTTTATTAAACATGTACAACCAAAATAAAATATCACCCAACTTCGCAATTGACACTTTTATAACAACAATAAAAGAAAATTGGAAGAATAAAATAATGTAGTTTTTATTACTAAAATTATAATATAAAAAACATGAATCAAACTAATTATTATTTCTCAGAAACTTATATTAATAATGAAATAAAGTTTAGGACCACCACATTTTAGCACAAAGGAAACCCATGAACTTTCTTAAAGATATCAAATATGTGTTTCTAAATTGAGAGTTGGAAGATGAAGTGTATTTCTTGGTAAATATAAAATTACCTTTTATTAGTTTAAATAAGTATCTATAAATGTTTTTATAAGACTCTAGAGCATGGTGTTTGAATTTAGATATATGTTTTAACTAATTATTATTTAATGATCTAAGTGTGGAAATAGCCTCAACATTAAATATGACAAAGATGTATCAATTTTTTATATTTTATATGTAGATGATATTATTTTTATGGGAGAAAAAGATAATGGTGTGTTTTACCCTAGTATTGTAACAAATGAGGGATCATTCCATTGAAGAATTAGCTGCATTGAGAAATGACCTAGCCATTTTCTATGACCTTACTAAAAACAAGAGAGACAATTTAAAAATATAAATGAAAAGTGTACTTTATTTGTATATCACGATTTGTCCTGCTTACCCAAAATATTAAACTATATAAGTCTATATTCTATGAAACTAGTTTTGTGTGACTTTATGTTGTTCCATGAATTATATAAATCAACTTTTTTCACATAGAATTGAATTAGATGTTCCTTCAATTTGAGATAAACAAAAAACATGATGTTAATAAAAAATTGAATAATTGTTTTCTTATTTTCAAATAAAACGATAAAAAATAGTCATTTGACTAAAAAAACTACACACTATAATTAGTTCCCTTTAAATTAATATTAGTTAAAATAAAATAAATGAAACTATGTTTTATATTCTATTTACCATAAAAAATATAAGAATATCATGCATATAAAACATAACCCTAAATACTCCATCATTATTAGATTTATTTTATCAAACTAAATGAATCCTCTCATATAAATACACCATGAAACATTATGATAAATTTAAAAAGGTTCTAATATCTCATTTTCAAGGCCTTTATACTTAGAGACATTTCCAGGGTTGGTGATGAATCCATGTGTGACCCTAAAACCTAACACAAATTTGTCATAAGTTATGAAATGGTATTAATTATGTATATTTCAAAAATTAGAGGCATTAATATAAATATAATAAAGTGAAATTCATTAATATCAAATAAAAATATTGAAATTATGAACGATCTAGATTCCATAGCTGACATATATCATAAATGAATTCATTTTTTAATTTAATACAACATTTCCAAAATTATTTTTTAATATAACTCCAAAAAATGACTACAAAATCCAAATAACACATTATAAACCAAAATTAAACATATATGAATTATTTTTGAATGAATTAAAAAAATTATATACTATTTTTATCACCCCTTATTCTTCATCTATTATCTCTCAATAAATGATTTAGGTTAAAGATGATGAAACCTTTAAGGGGTTTCTATGTTGTCGCTGAGGAGGGGAACCGAGCTAGGCATTAGGAGGTTGGTGGGGGGGGGGGATTTGCATCATTGATGTGATGGGGAACAGATCTGGGAGAGGGAGGTAGGATGGGTGTCATGGGGGTCGGGGTCAGGGGGTTTCGTGGTGGTCGAGGTCTCTTCTAATAAGGGAGGAGGTAGGTCAGAGGGGTCGGGGAGTAAGGGTCTTAGGGTTCTGGTCATCACTAGGGTTGGGAGAGGAGGATGTTAGGGGATGTAGGGGAGGGAAAGGTGTTGGAGTAAAATATAGGGAGTAGGGGAGTGGAAATAATTTTATCTTTTTACATGTTTATTGGGGTTTGATTAAAACAACCTATAATTGTTAAAATAAAAAATATCGAAGCGGTTTGATCAAACCACTGCTATATTATATTTTTTAACTATATTTAATTCGCGGTTGTTGCTAGAACTGGTGGTAATAAACTGTCACTAGGCAGTTCTTTTTTTATAGTGGAGTGGACCCAATAAACTATGTTATTTCATTTTATCCCCTATGTGATCATGGGCATGGAAGTGATCCTTAAAATAATGAATTATTTCATATATTTAGGTTTGTTCACTATTTTTATTTTATTTGATATTCCTATGTTATGATTGATTTTTTAAGACAATTGTTTCATGTTTAGACATTAAAATATCATATTTATTATGTTATTAAAAAATCCATAAGTTATTATACATGATTTGTGGTCCATTTTTTGTTATATTTTATTTCTATTTGAAATGTTCATGTACTTTAATTTTGTTCTCATAACAAAATATTTTTCATATACTCACTTATAATATTACATTTATATCCCTTATTATCAATCCTTACTAATTATATAATATCACATTTTCTTATGATTTCTCTACTCATAATATAAAGAATTTTATAACATTTCATATGTCAAAAATGGGAACAAATTTAGCACGAATATTGATAAAGGATCATATTATTTAAAAATTAGATCATTATGTATATAATATCAAAATACCCTATACTTATAGGTTATGGGGGTTTGATTTATTTTATAATAAAATGCATAATAATTTAAATGAATTATTATTTATGCATGTTAATGTATAATTGTCTCATTATCGATCTAGGAACTTTATATTTCACAAAAAATACAACCTTCCCAATTATTTAAATCTTATATCCATAGTAGTTTCATTTAACACTTGGAGACACTACATTATTTGTAAGATATTTGATGTTTATATGGATTGTAAGAGTCTCATGTATAATTTTCCTAAAATATATCTCAACATATGAAAGTTTCAATGTATATATTTCCTGTAAGATTACAATTTCTAGATTTTCTAGTCTATAGAAAAGGTAAACCTAGGGGATGGTGTTCTTAATAAAACATATATCTTTTAACCTATATAATAGGTTTTTATGAATCTAGGATTTATCATATTGATTTGTATAAATAATGTTACATTTAATACATTAAATATTTAATGGTTCTTATCACACATATTCACAGAGAATGGATTTCATGACTTTGCAACGTCGATTGTAAGGTTTTTCATGACATGACATTCATTGGAAGCGTGTCTTAATAAAATTTATAAACGTGTGGATCACATCTCAAGGGGGGAAAGGATTTTAATTGGTATATGAATAGAGGTGTTAAGGGAGTTTAACACCTCTATTTATTGGGTGGTATTTTATGGCCTAGAATGATGAAGAGTGTTGCATAGTCTATATCGCAATGCCTCGCATGTTAGTAAGTTTAGGCTATGAACCTTCTCATAATCATTTTAAATATCAAGTTTTCCATTTTTGGTAATGGTATACAATTTTTATTGGATTAACATTGACGGACTAGCCAGGTTGAATCACTTTCATCCTATTTGGGACTAGTGTAAAATATTGAGATTGGAATGGGTATTCATATGAATGATCAAATAGTTTTACAAGCTTTCCATGAAGAGTTTTTTCAAATTATATTATTGATTCGTGTATCAATTATTGAGGATCTAAAAACTATATATTGGTACAATGTTCTAATTAAGGTAAACACTCAATATCAACACTGATGGCAAGATATAGAGACTTATCCGTATTCTTAATGTGTTTTTTAGGCATGTGTACTTCAGTTTCATAGTATTTAGATGATCCCCTATCCTTATATGTGTTTTTATTCAAAAATTTTCCCAATCCATTATCATCATGATAATTTTTGAGTTCATTTATGGGGGACACTTCATTCAACCCATTTTTTGTTATAGATTGTTTAGTCATCACTTACGGGGCCCAATCTGGTGTAGTTAATGATGACGATTGTTCAGGTCATCTTGAATTCAATTAGAGTAAATCAGAGCCATCATATTTCCTACTCAGACAAAATATAGAGGATATTATATTTTAATGAATTGGATCATATATTTCTCAAAGTATCACCATTAATCTATTTATGGAGTTTTATTTGGGGGATTTTGATTTCAATGAGTATTATTAGGAAATTACTATTCCTCATTCTAGTAGGAAGGGTTTCTTAATTCTTATATTTACACCCATAGTTTGATCTGAGGCACATTGTCCTATACATGTAATAATATAGTATATATGTGCATGATATTAAAGAAATTATCGATAGGGGAAAGCTATATATAATGGAAGAAACCAAATTTGTAGTGTACTTGGTAGTGATTGGGGTTTAGGATCATAAAACACAATTAGTATTGGAGATAATACTGGTGTATATCCTTTACCCACATGGATTTCTCATTAATTTTTTTGTAAATATAGGAGACTAATTTTATTTCAATATCCACTCCCCTTTTAGTGATATTTTATTTTTGGGATAAAAACCTGTAATGGTTGCAAAGATGTAGCTTCTCAAATATTCATCATAAATCCATTCAATATTATAAATAAAAATTTTAAGGTCGACACATTGTGGAATAATTTATTATATCTTGTAGAAACATAATAAATGTATTTATTATTAAAAATATTTATTATTTGGGATGTGTATATGTAGTTGAGATAAATAATTAATATCCTATAAAAAATAATCTTAATAAAAAATCATTCAATAAAAATTGACTTGGGATAAGTGGTTTTTACTATAAGTGAAATTATTTCGTTTTTTGGTATTGGGAACCTTGACTAAGTAATTTTGGGTCCATAAATTATTATATGGTTTTAGTGATTTATATTTATAAATAAAAGTAAAAATCAATTAATATAAGGATTATCCATATTTTTCTACCAAACACCTTGGATATTAGTGTTAGAGAAATATTTAAGGATGAGATATAAAACTTTATAAATTTACCAATCAGGACTCTATGTGTTTTTAATATGTAATCAAAGTATATACGGTTGATTTTTTCATTAAGAATTCTTCATACCATGTCATAAAATTTTAATTTTTTTGTAAATATCATTTGACTCATCATTGAGATTACATTATATAAATATTATTATTTTATTTTCATTCTATTTTTTAATTAATCTCATTAGATTATTGAATCCATGAGAGAGAAAAAAATGGCTCTCCAAATATTCATAAGAATGTACCATGATTCATTTTCCTTTTACACTAATTACATTAAGTAAGGTTGATTTATTCCTAATGGACAGAAATTCAAGTCACTTGTGGCATCCCATACTCTTTGAAATCTCACTTTCTCCCTATATCTTATTCAATTTATGAATGATAATCACTTTCCTTGTCAATATATGATGATTCAACATAGGCATACCAGGATGGTGGGATAGATTGTAGTATTGCAAGGGAGGTTTTAGTATGGTTGCGAAAATGGTTAATAGAGATGGTCCAGACATTACATCATCGATCTGAGTATGGAATGATGATGTGTATTTACATCCATTTCAAGGATATACAAAAGGTTTTTTTTATTATGGATTTACCATCATTCATGGAATATATATTAGTAAGATATGAAGTTGAATGGTTCAATCATATTGACATAGAATCTTGGAATTAACTAATTCAAAATTGCAATCACATGGAAGGCAGTTGTTGAATCACATGTCATGTATCACAATGTTATAAAAAAGGGTTTTATTGGTCTATAAATTTAATAAAATATATTCCAAATTAAGGGAAAACTATGTATTGTGTTTTAAAATCCAACATTTTATATTATTACATGACAAGATATCCCCCTTAACGCACTTTCTATATCAATCAGAAAACATGTTTTGTTAATGGGAGACATTTCTTAATGTATATTTGGAATATTCCCAAAAATCATTAAAGTCGCACATTTTATATTACATATGGGGAAAACTATAAATTATCCATGACATTCCAGGACTTTTTTAAATAAATTTTTATAATTTCAAAAATTCCACAAAATATATCTTCATTTCTAAATTTATTATAATTTTCCTACCTTATAGTTTTTTATATTTTCTCACATGATCATATGAATCATGTAAACAAATATTATATTCAAAGATATGTTTAATTTAGAAGTTATCAATTTAAATTAATTCATCATTAAAGACACTATATTGGTAATTTTTTGTAGAATAACTATCAAAGATCAATAAATATGTTGAAAGTGACATGTATAAATGTTTGGAGTAGGCATGTGATCTGAAAATTTTAGTTACACAATGTTAATATGGTATAGGTACTCCAAATATATTATTGAGTCACTATACCATCTTGTATTAGAGGTGTGGTTCCTCTATTTTGGTTATTTTAAATATGTGACATGTACCCCTTTATATATTATAGGGAATGGGCCATGTAACAAAACACCCTAGAAGCAACTAATCCAATTCCCTAGGCTGGTGTGGCACATGTACTCATGGATACCTCCCAACATAATAGTGACTACTATCAAGAAGTGGGGATCTCTAGGGATATTAGAGAGTGATTATACCCTCATGTCATGTGAGATAAAGTGGTAGAAATAAAAATCAGACATATACCCAGTCTAAATAACCATCGTAGAAAAAATATGAAAGTTCCAATAAATATGTATGAGATCGTATTTCATGAAAACAATGTGTATTTCATTAAAAAAAATAGATCCCCCATGTATGATCAGATTCAATGAGGAATATATATTCTGAAAAAATATATAGAACTATGAACTCATCCCAAATTTGTTCTGAGTCTTGCACGGTCATGTCATTTATATTCCACTATAGCACGCCATAAAAACCTTCAAGCAACATGACCTAAACCTAAACCTAAAACTTCATGAAAAAAACAATCTTATGTTTGTTTACCCAAGTTTCATTAAATCCTAAGCATAGTGTGAGTACAACTTAGTACCCCACCCCCAATAGCATCTCTAAAATATTCAGTCCACATAAAAATTTCATGCTGAAGTTATACTGAAAAAATTTTAATATGAAATATAAATAAATATAAATAAATTTTAAGTATCCTTCGATATTGGTCTCTGTGGTGACAATTGAGTTCTGACGCTCTCTCTTTGGCTAGCACCCTTGTATCTCTGATCATAGTGATGGATCTCAAAACACATCTATCTTCCTTGTTTTGTAATCAAGGAAAGCATAACCCTTTAGTATATAGGAAAACATGGGAGCTCCATAGGTTATTCCTCTCTTATGAAGTTAATAAAAAGTCCGAATAAATCGTCAATGTTATTTCTCTTAGTTTCATCTTGGTGTATTTAAGGAATACAAACTAGCATTCACTAAACATAAACCAAGGAATAATGAGTCCAAGGCTTTTAGAGTGTTAGGAATGATCTTAATTGTAGTAAAGATCCATGGTATTTTATCTCATATAATAAACCAGAATCTTGGGATCTCATCCAGTGGAATTTATAATGGTTTTTTATATTAATTAATGACATTATGTCATGAAATCTTGTATGTATGATATAAGATGAATCTAAGGTGGATCCTCTTTGAGGCATTCATAGTGATTAATTAGGGGGAATCCAAGGTATCTCATTTCATTTTGTACATATGGATATCCAAAAATCTAATGATCCATCCTAGCTTGGAATTCTAGTGATCCCATTAACATAATCCACACTCAATCATGGTATTATTCCCATTTCATGTCAAAAAAAATTCCAAGGGATGGATCCTAATGCATGCTAATTATAAAATTCATTTACAGAATAATAACCAATTTATTAACTATAAAAAAAATAAATCCTTTATCATTACACTGTCTCACATCTCATTTCCTATATGCCTTATCGACATCCTATGTATTGATCAAATAAGGCTTATTTTGGATGTTATTAAGTAAAACACATTTTACGATGATTGGTGAAACTCTATATAATCAACACCAAAATTTAACAACTCATTTAAAACGTAAAATTTATTTTCCAATTCAAATTTCACAACCAAATAAGTCCAGTAAAGTGGTTCAAAATTTTTAAAAATTATTTTCCTTTAAGAAATTCCATTTCTAAAACATAAATTCAAATTATAACATTTAATTTATCCATAAATTTAGTTAACTATTTCTCACCCCATACCAATTCATAGTCAAAACCCAACCATGGACACCCCTTAAAGAAGTACTATTTTTATATGGTTCAAGAAATAATAAATTATAAATTAGAAAAAATTAAATTTCAACAAAACATTATTGTAATAATTATACCAAAACATGACATAATTTACATTAATGTATAATTAAATTAGAAGTGAAATGTAATGATACTATGAGTTATGCTTATGGACTACCTACAATATTCTTAATAACACCCCCACATCCAATATCAGACATCAGATTGGCCAAAATAGAATGAAATTAGGAAACTATAAATATAACCAAGAAATAAGATATATTAGCTAAAATGAATGGAAACTATATAAAAAATTTGAAACTATAAACGGATGAAGGTGTAAGGATAAAGTTATCCAAATCCCTTAAACACTACCAATGACCAGTGAATTCACTACAAAATGATGTAGGAATACCATTGGAAGGAAATAATAATTTAGGAGAATGTAGGGTTTTTCACATACTATATAATGGAGTAGTACCCCAATTATTTTATAACTTATATATATAATTATTTAATTAAAAACATAAAAAAAATACTATGATAACTATACATGGACAGATTTTTCATTCAGTCTATGAAAGAATAAAAAATGGGGGCTCCATCCCTAAAATATAAAAAGTCCCATTGTGACACATGTTTTCATATTGTTCTAGTAATTTATTCTATATCACTCAGTTATAGACCCATTTTTTTTCCTTTGATGCCACCCCGGTCAATAATCAACCCATGTAACAATCAAAAGTGAGTATAGTACAAGTATTCTGGAAAAATTTAATTTTCCCATATTTCATAGAAGGTTTTCTATTTTACAAAATTCCCCTCAAAATTTAAATTTAATGTTACAATGGATCAAATAACAATTGAGATGGGGGTGAATCAGTTCACTTTTTATGAGTTTAAAAACTTTTAGAAACCTAACCTATAAAACATATTAAGATTTATTTCATTATAAAATTTTAGTAATTATTCATGCAAGAAAAAGTAATTAATAATGTAAATAACACAAGGTTTACAAGGTTCTGTATTAGTGTGAGATCTTACATCCTTTCTATAGCCACTCCTATGGTTTAATGGAAATACACTATTATAAATATGTGAATATAACTTTTGACAACTCTCATTAGAATCCTTATATCTATAGATAAGCAATATTATACCAACTCCTTTCAATTTATAATTTTTTCTTTTAAAAAATTAGGATAAATAAAATAATAAATACTTTGATGAAACTCCTCCACAATTTTTCAGTTTGAATCCTCAGTCTGATTTGGATGGATATGATTTTCTCAATCTGATGATGTTGAATCTGAATCACTCAATATGATGGTGATGGATCCGATGAAATCTGTATGATGAATTCACTCTCAATCTGCATTTCTCAAACTCTTCTCCATTTCTTAATACTATCTTCCTCATCCTGATCAACTCAATATGATTTTTCTCAATACGATCACTCTCAATCCGGTAAACAAACAATCATCTGTTTGATCCTCCTCATGAGATATCTATCTATAATTAACTTTCACTTGATTTATTTATTTCTCCTCCTATTCCAGTTAATTAAATGTTATAATGAATAAAATTCCAAGGAACTATTTATATGTGAAACATTAAAAAAATTAGAAAATTTAAAACTTTTCCTGCTTCCTAAAATTTCAAAAACATTGAAAACCACTCACATTTAAAGTTCGACATCGACTTCTTCAATCCTCCTCATATTTCTTCAGGATTTATAAAAAATTCAATTTCATGTTTTGAACTCTTCAATTATTCATAAAACATATGGAGTGTTATTTTTTTAGTCTTCTTCATAATAAACTCATTAAGAATATGTTTCCATCACAACTCATTTTGAATATGTTTCCTTCTCAACTCAATATGAATACATTTCCTTCTGAGTTCATTACAAATCTATTTCCTTCCCAGCTCATTATGAATATATTTACTTCTATGATAATTATAAATCGATTTCCTTCTCATCTCATTACAATTTCTGTTTATTTCATAGCTCATTACGATTTCTATTTCGTTCTTATCTCACTATTATTTCTATTTCTTTCTCTGGTCGTTACAATTTCTGTTTCTTTCTTATCTCATTACGATTTCTATATCATTCTCATCTCATTGCGATTTTTTTCCTTCTCATATCATTATGATGGAATTCCCATTACGATGGAATCCCTATTACGATGGAATTCCCCTTACGATGGAAATACCATTACAATGATTTTTTCATGATGATGGAATGTCTCCAATGATGAATCCACTTATAATATTTTAACATATACAAACTTCATCAGCTTCATACATTCTTCTTTTTATTTTTAGATTCTTCCTTCAATGGATATTTCATAATGATGTAATACCCATTATGATGGATTCCTCATTATGATTAATTGTATCTATTGATAACTCCACTCAAAAAATTTTACAAGTCTCAAACCACTTCAGTTATTACTCATTGAAAAAAAATTTCTTGATTTATAGAACCTATACAACCAGTATGATTCCCCAATTTCAATAAAAAGTTTTATTATGATAGTTTTCATGATTTATTATAACATTAAGACTATCATAGAATTATAAGATATAGAATAAAAAGTTTTGGAACTTTTTAATACCTGACTTCACAATCTACTCTCAAAACTCTTCAGCAAAAAATCGATTTCTTTAAACATCAACATTTTACTCTCTATCAAATCTCATTATGATGGACTGGGTCTGATTCCAGAATAATAAAAACACTCTTTTACAAAAAAGGTTAGTTCTCAACAAATACAAAACATTGTTAAAACAAAACACCATAAAGGTTCTTTAAAATCACCCATGAGATTCTTAAATCAGACAACACTTAACATAACTTTATAATAACACCAGACACTACGCCTACATTCTTGAGTCCCACTCTCATTTTGACACATGTACATGTCTATGTTTCCACATCACACACATAAGATGAACTATCATGTCACACAGATCTTGTCGACCACAAAAAATGAGACCAACTAGATCCTTTTCAATATATATAGTATCTTCAAAATGAATATTTCAAAATGAACCTCTCACTAGTTCCCACTAATACTCATGTTCCACAATACTAACTTCTTTTTCTCTCTAAGAACTGAGGCTTTAACGGACTCATTCACTAATTTTTTTGCATGGTTCACCACTTGAATCATGCGATAAAATGGGGCACCTCCCCCTGAACCAAGCCACAATTAGGGTTCACCCCATGAATTGTGTTTTTAAATACTCCAATAGACACCAACCATTTTAGGACCAACTTATTATAATCAAAATATTCATTATGAAATTTAGCTTGATCAGTGAAAACATATTCACCTCCAACAACAAATAGTCAACTGATATTAAAGCTAAGTGGTTACTACAGAACCACTAAAACCTATATTATGTTCACTCAATATGTTCTATATGATATAAACAATATCCCCAAATAGTTATAGTCACTAATCCCATGTAAATATTAAACATACACCAATTTTTCAATGTGGTCATGGATACACATTACAAAAACTATGAAACCTACTTAAAATATCAATATCCCATGCAATGCACCCATGATTAATAAAAAAATTCTGATGCGACGACCTTCGGGTCATGTCCTAGGTATACACTAGATGGTCCTCCACATGACTATACATACCAGAACATAGAGCATCACTCCAACAACTATTCATAAAACAATTCCTTAATTCCATACTCACATTGGCATATCACTCCAGACTGCAGATGTTCCACAATCTTGGTCACTCCACTAGCAATATTTCATACAATCACACCCATTCAACAAAACAACCAATGAAAGAGACTCAAAAAATAGAAATAGAAACCAATTCCTTTACTTAGGTATCAAAAAAATCCACATTTATCTTGGTTTCTAGAATCCAAATAGTATCCCAAACCGAAAACCACCTATGAGACAATCCCATTACCAAGATCCATCAAAAACCTGAAATGACTGGTTGAACTCCAACCATTATTATAATGATGTTAACCTATAGAAATTAGAAATTAATCTAGATTTGAGTAGAAAAACAAGTTAAATAATTTTCTGATCTCATCAAGATCATCCAATGACTAGTCACACACATCAACAACTATTCTAGGATGAGTGTGACATGCCCATGATTGACATGACATAACCCACCATAGGTGTAACACTCGAGGTTTAACTATGTTATGTGGATATTTTATCTTAATGAAACTATATTAAAATACTCTTTTTAATATTTCATTGTGAAAATTTAAAATTTTGTAGGATAATTTTTTATTTTTAACTTACAACGTAAAAATTAATTTTAGAATCATTTTTTAAACATTTCCTTTGTAAAAAAATTATGAAAATTTGAAAATTGAATATTTTTATAATAATAATTTATTGATATTTTTTATAATATGTATAATTAATGATATAGTTATTAATAATTGTATTTAAATAAAGGCATGTTCATTTATAGGTAAAAGGGATATTCTTCATAAAACACTTTTTAAGTGCATAATTATTTTCAATATTAATTAATTAAAAAAATTCATAATGTTGAATGACAGAAATGAAAAATATAGAATATATATATACATATATATATATATATATATTTAATTAATCTAATTATGATTACTAGTCATAGAGTTGGTGAGATATCATCTTATGCAAGAAAATTTCATTTTCCTTAAAAACTGTTTTTCAACTTGTTTTTAAAGGGTTGTTTTTAAATTATTTTATTCCACTAATAAAAATTTAATTTTCTATGGTTAATAATATGTTTGAAATTTGTATGTTCAAATTTTATAAATTGATACCTATAAGTTTTTGGAATTATGAGTAGTAACTGTGGTAAAATTTATCATATCAATAAAGGTTAAAATGGATTAAATATAGTTAAAACTATAGAATAAGGATTCAAGACCATCCAAAAACATAAACATACTTAATTTTATGTGTTTAATTATACCCCCATAATATATAAGATAATATTTCAACTGGGTGGCATTTTTCGAATAAAGACAGTTATATTATTTTCTGTCATGAAAAATTCCAAAATGTCTCTCTTTTACTTTTAAATTCCATTATATATTCGCAAAGAGATAAGAAGATGTTATGAATGACTCTAACTTTTATGAGATAATTTATTTAATTTTATTATGGTAAATTATTTTTAATTTTTTGTTATGGAATAATTATAATAAATTTTTACACAATGTATGTACAAATAATAGAGAAATCATTGTATACGATTTTAAGAAAAGTAATATTATTTGAATAAATTACAACTACACATGTTTTTTATGTTTAATAAAAACATATAATTGATGGATACAGTGTTTATATTCTAATTTCATTATTGAATTGATGTCTTTAAATTCAGAATATGTTAATAGTTATTAAAATAGCATTAATGTATTTTATATTAAATAATATTATATTCAGTGATATAAAAATCACAAA
The DNA here is from genome assembly GCA_963277665.1 of Viscum album. Taxonomy (NCBI): domain Eukaryota; kingdom Viridiplantae; phylum Streptophyta; class Magnoliopsida; order Santalales; family Viscaceae; genus Viscum; species Viscum album. The sequence continues at coordinate 63,542,260 of OY728127.1, read as the reverse complement.
AATATTTATATAGGATAATAGGAATGTGATATGGTTGAAAATTCCATATGTTTAAATTTTTTGATCAACTTTTTACCTCATAAGTAAATTTTTAACCCTCTAATAATGAAATAGTTACTACCATGGTTAAGGTTAAAATTCTTTAACAAAAGGGTTAAATGAAAATATAAGGTTTAAAATATAGTATAAACCATAAATAAAAATTACTAGTTGATGGTATTTAATAATTTTAAAATATTATCATAGAAATTTTTTCCACTGAGTTCTACTTTCATAGGAAAAGGAATTTATTATATTTAAATCTTTTATGAAATTCCAATTGTCACTTTTTCTTCACTATAAAAGGACACTGCATATTCTCTTTCCATCACACCATCTTGGGAAACATAGATCATTATATCCCTACCATAATCTCTCCCAAAAATCCTCAATTATGTTATAGATATTGTTTTCTTCTAAAAATATCAATTATAGGTTCCTTATGTGAAAATATAAAGGAGGGTCCATAAAGAAGATTTAATTTTGTTAACCAGTTGTTTTCAAGTTAATTTCTTCTTTTAACACATCCATGGATTTTTTTTATCAATATAATATAATAAAGATAGTATTATTATATTAAATTAATCATATTAGGTTTATGTTTTTAAATTTTTTTATATACCCATCCATTTAATAGAAAATGGAATCATCACTCATGAGAATGTACACACTACCACCTCATGAGTTGATATATTTTAATTTTCATCACTGCCTCACATGGATGGTATATATTAGTTTATTTAAATAAATAAATTAAATTTATGATATTATCTTAATTATTAAATATTAAAAAAATACTTATCTCTTCCTTTATATATTTATTTGAAAATTATATCTTTACTCGTGTATACGTGTTGACTACCACCTCAATGAAGTGGTATTATTGATTTCACATTACCACCATACGTAAAAATGTTATAAAAATGGGTATAATTAAAAAAATATATGATATTTATAACATGAATATCATATTAAAGATATGAAACTATAACCTATGCATATGAAACGTAACATAATTCATGAAACAATCTTGAGAAAACTAAACCATTAGCATCAGATAATTTATTTTACCAAGAATTTGTAACAAATATTTAATAAGAAAATATATCAATTAGTATATAAATGGATATAATTCTCATAATAATTAATAAAATGTTTAAAAACTTTATACATTAGGTCAATGCATGTTCAACAAAGTGGAAGCCTGAGGTAAGTTGATTTCATCTCAATTTCATCATCATTGTTACATATATTTTATTATACACCAATTTGATTTTATATGGTATATATACTACCTATTTTTTATATTTTATAATAATTAATTTTTATTACTGGTATTTAATATTTTTTTTACTCTTTCATGGGTTTATAATTAAATAATTACCCATGAAGTATGAATTTATTTTAGCAATCTCAATTTTAGGATTTCTCATATTTTCATTTATGAAATATTATAATATATCATTTATAAACCCCATATATAATATTCTCTAAGGGATATTTGAGAATTTTTTTGGTTGTATATTAAATTTTTTTCTATTTGGAACGTAATAAAGAATGTAGAATTTCAAATGAAAAAACATATCGTTTTCTCTTCTTGACCAAGAATATTTTTAATCCAAATCTAGATTTTTTTAAAATTTGTTTAAAATATATTTTTTTCTTTAATCAATTATTTTATTAGGATTTATTGTGTCATATTTAGATTTCAATAAAAGGTTTTAATGGAATCATCTTATAGGTTCATATTCAAATTTATTTTCAAAAATTAAAAAGGAATGTCTCTTTTTAATGTATATGAAATTAATGGATTTTTCTGTTTTCATTACTATTTTAGGTAATTTAACTTCTTATAAAATTATCCCATAGTTTTAAAAAGAAAAATATTTGATGAAAATTTCTTTTAAATTTTCTTCTAAAATTTCCTATTATTCTCTAAATGGCATGATTATATTATTTAACCTATATTTTTTATGATTTGATGATAGTCATTTATCTCTAATTAATATTTTTCATTATCTTTATCTTAATGATTTCAATTTATTATGATCATGTTTTATTGAAAATTTCATTTCTCTTATATAGACATATTCTTTGAATTATGGATATTCTTATTTATTAAACTGTATACCACTTATTAATACATCGTTTTACTATGATTGAAATTTAATTGAATAGGTAAATCATGATATTAAATATTCTATATAAAATAAATATATTTTTTGATAAGGAATATTATTTATGAATTTAATTATTCCTTAAAAATATGAGGAATGTAATTGGCCATGTAGTCAAGGGTTGTATGGTTATAAATATATGATCTATTAATTGAAATGTATCATGATAAAAAAAATGGATATCCATATTAAATTTGTTCTCATGAACACCAAGTCATATATTCGAGTCTCCTTGCTTAATTTTATGATTAGGAAGTCTGATTGTATTCATTTCCTTCACTAAAAATTTAGTTATTATTATTCATGAGATTATAACATTGATATAATCCATGGATATATTTTTTACTCGCATTATTGACTAAATAGAATGTGTTTTCAGTTATTTACCTTGATGTATTGATTATATCTTATTTACTTATGATAGTATCCACTTTACACAACCCATATAATGTATTTTAACTCACATTTATTTTATTTTCCTTTCATAAGGATATGAAGAAGGAATTTTTGAATGAAATTCAAGGATGAAAAATATTTATGTTACTTTGTAATATATGTTATTTTTAATGTAAAATGGGAATCATGAATTTATCTACTTATTCAAGACAACTAAACTCATCAGTCCTTGGTGATGTGATACATTGCATATTATGATGCGTTAATAATTTAAACACCATTTCTAGTTTACTACAAATGGGATTGTCACATTAGTAGTTAACTTCTCATTGTTCCACTAGCACAAATACCCACTCTTGCAACCCATATATCAACCATAACCAATCACAATGGTCAGAAATGTCCAACTCTCTCATACCTAGGCACAAAACTAGATGTCAAATGTTGCATTCTCCCAACTCATGGAGAATTATCCTCAATATTTTATTAAAATCAATCCATGATAGGGTCACACCCAACATTGATTATTATGGTGTTCCCACTATATTTAATTTCATACAATAATCCCCATGGAAAAACTCTGATGGGTCTCATCATTAATATACACAAGTAACTCTTCAAGATCCACCCCAACTATCCAATCAGAACCTAATAAGGATTGATATCCGAGTTTGACCATGTCACGACACTTCAAAACAAACCAATGTAGACTCTCTCAACCATGGGAATCATCCATTTTCATAAAAAAAACTAAATCATCTATGTCTGTAATATTTTCTCAAGGACACCATCCTTCAAATAACACTAAATATCTCACCGAATCAATACTAAGTAGGAACCATTCTTACTAGAACATAATTCATCGATCCCTTAAATAAATACAAGTACACACTCTTATACCAACCAATTATGTATCCTAATTGATTCCACAATGTTTTTTGGCACATCCATAATAGAATTTAATTAATAATTCACTAACCATACTCTTCTTCAAGTCAGAAATTCTAATTGGGAGTACCCTCAACACAAATTTTCAAAATTAGGCACTTCACTAGTTCTGAGGGTCATCATGTCTGGGCTCAGATTTATGTAGTCTAAATCATTGTGTGTTTTTGAAGATCATAGTTCTCAGATGAGGCTTAGTGTGAATCTAGAGTGGTTTGGATACTAAATGATGGAAACCATAAATTACACATCATGTAATATTTTTAAGAAACTTAATTGAGTTTCACATCTTGTATAATACTATTTCCATGAATGTTACATGACATGTATTAATTCAAGGTGAAAAGGTTTGAGGTGACACAATAGTCTACAAGATCTATAACCTGACATTTACATGATGTGTAAGGGTTACACACTGTGTAAATTCCCTATGAAACATATCTTATAAATGGAATATAGCCTTAGGGTTTTTAAAAAATTATGATCCTCTTTTTTATTCAAGGTGATCCAGAAGCCCTTTATTCAGTGTTTTAGGATTCCTTCGATGGGGATCCATCCTTGGAATCCTGCCTTTTATCTATGGTGATATGAAGTAGGTTATACTTCTTTTATAATATTTCCTTGTTCATATTCAAATTATATCTTCTTTACATGCAATGGTGGATCATATCCCATGTTTCAAATGGGGTTTTATTGGTTGTTTGTTGGTTCGGTAATTCCATGACATATATGGAGAGATGTATCTTCTTATAGGAGAGTTGATCGGGATCCACAATGTTGTTGTCATGAACCAACCCACTATAGTATGACAAATGAATCAACAAGATTTCTTCAAATAGGCTAGGGGATGGTGATGAGTGATGGGTATGTATATCCCAAAAATGGGAGGAATTACCCTAAAGTACATGTACACACACACACATCTCCAATTCCATAAAATTCATAAAGGTAAAAAAACTGAAACCAATGGATGAATACATCTATAATATCAAAAATAGATTATGAATATAAAGTAATGAAAGTATAAAAATGGCCAAATAAATTTGTAACCATCAATTGTAATGAGTCCAACCTCCTCTAAAGTTAAGGAAAATAATAAAATCCAAACTCCCTAAAACTTATCAGTTTTCAAGATCAAGATATGCTCTACATTTTCTATTTCCTCCCAAGACAATATCAAAAGGTCTATCAAATCCATAAGAGACAACATGTGTGGGAAGAGGCCACATAGAGGTGAGTATAACAATACCCAAAAAGACACCCTGAAAACACTGAACACAAAGCATCAAGTATAGTCATCTCAATACAAGATATAAAAATTAATTTATCAAAAAAAATTCATAGATATATTCAATAAAGACATCATTCCACTAGAAGGTCATAACCAACTCCCAGCCACATCATTCTTCTCGAAAAAATGCTCATTCTGGGAGATTCCACTCCATAATCTTTTCTACCACCAAATTCAATCAATAAAGAGGGAAAGATAATTGGGATTCACCCCATAAATCTCACTGGTCTTAGAACACCCTAATTCTCGGATAGGGTGTCATGCCCAAAACTGTTTGGGGACACCATGAAATCAATATGGATCAACCATATACAAAGGGGATCATTTTCAAATGATATCATGAACCATACCGACACATCATGCTAGATGTCGAATCAATTCCCTTCTTAAGGAGATCACGAAAATTCAAAAAAACCCACTTAGGGCATAATGATGGAAGTGTATCACACTCTGGTCTCATAGGGGGACCCCATGAACTCTATATGAGACTCATCCTCCTTTGGGGACCATAATTCTATGATGTGGATGTAATTCCACACTATACCCTTGGGGGAGTGGATCAATGGAACCCACTCAACCAATATTGTACCAAACTGAATAAATTGAGGGCTATAAACAACCTTGAAAGTGGTACACCATGTGTACTAGGGGTACACAACATGTCCATCTATCCCTAGGTGTTCCTGGGTGGAAAATAATAACATGATATGTAAACCTCAATATACACAACATCTGAGTGAATAATACATCATGTAGATGACTCTTGGAACCTTCATGTGTTGTCTAGCCATTTTTACATATCTCTATCCATTCATGTTTAATATACCATTTACAAGTTGTTGCCTTTGTGTCCAAGTACATGGGGAACCACTGGTTGTATAATTATGGCCATGTGTGTGTACTTTCCGAAGTACACATCTTTCCATCATAGATAGTTCACACAGATTTTCATATATAACATCATCCAAAACCGTGGTGTTGTGGACAGGAAGTCACACATGTCACGTAATCCTGAAATACAAGTTTTATTGATTAGGATTTTTTATATCCATTGGATATTCTTTTGTGTCATCATACACATCACAAAAACATCCTCTCATATTTAAACCTATAGATCGGGGTACTTTTGAGCATCTTTTCATCGAAAATTGGGATTCTGGGCTTTGAATTCTCATGGAAAATGCCACATTGATCCATCCATAGAATCCTCATTGAGATTGGGTTGAACAGATACTAAAAAATCATTCTGATCTACCTCTGATCTTCCACCAACATCATCTCACCTCTATCGAACCATCGATCACAAACCACACCCATGGTATTGATCTATTTCACTGATGAATGATCATACAATGATCAAATATCTTCTATTCATCGAACCAGGGGCCAAAATAGACACCCGAAATGTATTTATAAATTATGGGGTAAGAAATCCATAAGACATAAAAGTTGAGGAATGAACCTCTGCCTTTGTTCGTTAGGCCTTTATTCTTTATTGTAGGAAAGGATGAACGAAGAGGAATAAAACACAATTAAAAAAAATAAAATTCCATCAATTTAAATATACCAATTATGTGTGTATCAATTCTGTTCATGAAATTGATCCACGTTCATCTAGTGATAAAGGATGGGTTGGTAAACCCAAAATCAAGCATTCTACCTAGAGTTTGGATCATTCGTTGATGAATAATGGTTCTATTGCTATCATTTATGAAATCCAAAAACTCCGTTGGAGAAACTATTATTGATTCATTCTTGATCTGAGGTTGATTTATAAGAATGCTCTCCTCAAATGGTATTCAGGTCTTCTGAGTTTAGTGTCCAACCGAGGGACAAATCTTATAACAATGTATTTATAAAAAAATCGTCACTACATCAAATAAAATAAAATAATTCAATTTATTAATTTTTTTATTAATTTCTTTCTAGGATGACTTTTCCACAAAATCCTCATACTGAAAAAGGTTATGTTTCACATAGGGTAAAACCATCATTATGAACTCATCAATGCCCTCTGAATTATGATTTAATCGCTCGTTCGATATTTATTCTAGTTTTTCAAGTGCAAGTGTTATTTAATATATTTTATATATTTAGAACGTTTATTCTGTACATACTAGGACATTGAATCAATCACCGTCTTAGTACCTGGTCATGAATATAATCCATATAATATCCATAAAATAATAAATTTAAAATATAATCCATTACATTCTTCCCACCTTAGGAGTTTTCATTTTGAAAAGATAAAAACATACTGAAAAAGATAAGGGTACTAAGATCGCATCTAGGTCTCCCACACCCATGTGATATTCTAAATATTCTCATTTTTTCATCAGAAATGAACTAGTGGACTCAATTCCCCATGAAGATCCTGTCATATAGATCCTCGGTCTCCACCGGGTACTCAGAAAATTTTTCTCCAACATCTGTATCCATATTCCCCCTGTCAATAACATGTGATGGGTCATGCATGTACCTCCTCGGATGAAACACATGGAATACATCATGTAATCAATCCAACTATGGCAGTATAGATAAAAGGAATTCCACCTTTCCAACTCTACATTGTATCTGTAAAGGACTGATGAATCTTATATTTAACTTGTCACCCTGGAAAATATCTTCAATCCCTGTTGAGGTGACACCATCAAGAATACATAGTCTCCTTCCTAGAACTCTAGAGGTATCTATTTTCAGTCCTTATAAGACTTTTTATGGAACTTTTTAGTCCTCATCCACTGTTGAATTATTTTCACCTTTTCTATAGTACCCCATACCAACTCTGGGCCAATGAGTGTTGATTTCTTAGAATAGTCCAACATAGGGGTGACCTATAGGGCCTCCTATAAAAAGACTTCAATGGTACCATACCAATTGTATAATGGTAGTTTTCGTTGTATGAAAACTCCACAAAGGATATATGATCATCCCAAATACAGCCAAAGCTCAACATGAAATCCCATAGCATGTCCCCCAAGACCTGAATGTTCCGCTCAGTCTGGCCATCAGTATGGGAGTGAAACACTTTGATCAATAATATCTGAGTCTCAAAGGCATTCTAAAATCTTCTCCATAATTGTGATGTGAAGTGAGCAACATGTTATGAAAATATTTTCAAGGGAACTATGTGGATTCGGAATATCTTTTACACGTAGAATTATCCCAATATCTCTACTGAAATCTTACCTAGAATAGCCAGGATGATGGAAAACTTGGTGAGTCATTCCATGATCAATCAGATGGAATCATTTCCCCTAGATGTACATCTTAACCCTTTCATTAATTTCATAGATATACCATCCCAATTCCACTCCACTGCCTCAAGAGGTTCATCTAAACCTGTAACACTCCAAGCTTCTACGATACGCTTCTTTTTGAATAATGTGATAGTGTGTGTTGTACGCAACACCGAGTTCTAACACACCATAACCAATCAAACTAGCTGTTATGAATAGTAATACCTACTTTTTGAAATTATATATATTTTATATTTCAAAATGGACTTCATTTTTGGACTCAAAATATTGAATTTAGCCTAAGGTGAAATTTTGGTACTTTTCGGATAACTTTAATATTTTTATGAATAATGAAAATTACTAAATTTTAATTAAAAACAACTTTTTAATCAAAATAATTAATAGTGATAAATTATGAATTTGAGTGGTTTTAATGTATATTTAGAATATATTTTTACCATTTAATACAAGGTTGCTAATTGGACATAATTCTGCAATTAAACCGGACATAAACAAGTGTCAATCTTTTGATAGTTATTATATCTTAAAAACACGCTTTTTGTTTTAACAACGGGAATTAATTTTAAATTAATTTTTTCCACTTATATTATTGAATTTGGAAAAATGGATTCCATATTTGGAATCAGGATTTTCAAATTGTGTAAATAGGTAACTTTTATTTTTAGACATTTTGATTAATTACTTCGGTAAATATTTTATTTACCATGGTTAAGGGTAAATCCGGTAAATAAGGGTTAAAAAATAATATTATAATAACACTAAATTACCCTAAAACATGTCCAAACCTTATTGGTTGATACATGTTCGACCATAGGCATCTTTGGGTCGATTTTGGGGCCCCATGGAGCCACTTGTAGGTGATAGGGACACTTAATTTTAATTAAGTTAAACTAAGTACAAAAATGACATAAGCATATATCTTTTAAAAAACAATTTTTACATTGGGTTATATATGTTGGATTTACGACTATAAATATTCATTAGAAAGATAAAAATATTTCATACATAATGATATTTTATTTATAATTTTTAGACTTTAAATAATTTAATTTATTTATGACAAAATTATGATGCAGTAATTACCATAATAGTGAAAAATTAAAATAATTGTTATTATAAATACCCAAATAAATATAATTTGAGACTTTTAATTAATTACACTAATTTTCTAGGATAATATGACATATTAGGATTGATTTAATTGAATTTTTTCGAAGTAATAATTCTGTTATGAGTTTCACAAAAATCAACTATTGAATAGTGTCAAAATTGACATAAAATAGTTTTTTAAAACAAATATTATATTATTAATTGATATTAAATTCTTAAAAATCTAATGTTCCTCCAAGAGACTTATATAATGATATTTATATCATTAATTGACCACTTGGGGGTCTCTTGGATGTATATAGTATGTTTATTAACTATATAATATAAAAATACAAAGTGACATGGTAAATGTCAAACTAATTAACTTAGAATTAATACTTAAAGATAAGGTTAATATAAGTACCCATACCTATACAAATTTTATTGGATGAGTGGTTTTTGACCCATCCCCACCTTAAAATTTAAATAATCCACTTTGGAGCCATTAGAAACAGAATATGAATTTATTATAAATTAATATTTCAAGCTTTCCCAAAGGTGCCCCTCACCCCTCTTATAAAAGGGCACTCCTCCTTCTCATTTATTAACACCTTCAAAGCCTTTTTGTTCGGCCAAACTCTTCCCAAATAATCTCCTAAATTCCATAAATACAACCTAGAGGCCTTAGTTTGATCACAAAGCCAACCTAAGGATCCCTTTTGATCAAATCAAAAGGAAGAACCCGAATAAGAGGTAATGTTTTCACCACCCCTTTTCAAGTTCCTTTCTTCTTCCACTTATTTATTCATTGTTATTACCATTATAAAATAATAACTCCAGTATCTTATATATACTGTGATGTTATTATATATATGGTACAACCATATTCAGTATTCTATCCACCCTTTGAATAACATGTCACTATATGTGCGTACGTACGACTTACCGTCTCCACGTCGTGGTGTAATTGTTATTCAATATATTATTATTTGTATGGGTATAATAATGATGTGTAAATCATGTAAATAATAATTATAACATGTTAATTATTCTTTACATATGATATAACATCCATTTATATATTATTTTAATATCAAAAGAATGATATTGTCGCTCGTGCGTACGTACGGACTACCGTCTCCACGAACGTGGTGAGATTCATTCTCTATCATATCCATTCAAGTATAATTCTCATTTTATGATTAATAATAGTATCTAAGGACTTGATATCATTCTGGATATGATAAAGATACAACTTATCCATTACAAACATGTCTTACATAACAAAACATATAAAAGGAAACGAGTAAGTTAACACCCGAAACAACTATAATACTAAGATATTATTAACAAATCAATATTAAAAGATCATATATGATATCATATTAATGTATATTATTCTTTTATAATTTAATAACAATTATTTCACCATTATACAGGAGGTTAACCTACCCCAACCAAGGAAAAGTACAAGGTAAGGGTAATTTCACCATCTCTTCATTATCCGAGGTTGTTTATACGTAATTATCTACTGAGATTTATTTATCATCCACATAAATGTTTCTTCGAAATGTATTTCAAAAAGATTTTACTATTTAAAATAATATGGGTTAAAGTCATTTATACCCTTGTTTGAATTTTTATAAGAGGTTTATAAAGGAATCTTTCCGTCGTTTTCCAAACAAGGTGCTTTTAACCTTTTCGACAGAATTAAGGTAAGAATGTTTTTTTAAGTTATACGGTGGGTGCGGTTATTTTCCGCCGTTATAAAATCGTCGAAGCTTCCCTTACAATCTTATAAGATTATTTTCAAATAAAATGTTTTATTTTATAAATATATGACTCTTAAATGATTTCAGAAATAGAAATAGATATTTCTCTAAAAAGAGTTTTGATTTCATCTATGTCAACATCCTTTGATAGATTTTACACTTATTTGAAGTTGATTTATTATGATACAAAACTTCTATATTGTATTGAAGTTTTTGTGATATGTTTGACTGTGGATGTGCTATTTTTATACCATACATAGTTTATGGTGAAAGTATTGACATTTCGTATGCGAGTTTTAATACGAATGTTTATGTTATGTTTAAACCTTTTCATATGGGAATGCATTGGACTTAATATGTGACTGGTGGAGCCCGCTATAGCTCCTCGATGCATCGGTAGGTCTCATGAGAGAAACTAATGTCTTGGCACAAGGCCTTGACAAAATCTTATTTGTAGTCTTGGCACGAGGCCTTGGCTATGTGGTTATGATAGTCTGGCATTATGCATTCCATCATTACGAAAGTGGTTATTGATATTGCATGTGATTATTCGATTAATAGAATATACATGTGGATAAGTAAATGGAATTATTTCATTTTATTTTGGCCATACTATGTTTATGTTCAAGTTTAAAAGGCTTTTGTTTTAGTTATACATTTCCTTAAACGTTTATTCTTATTTATGAAAGTTTCTGCTATATTGTTATCCTTACTGGGCATTTGAGCTCACCCCTTTTCTATGTTTTATTTTTTTCCCAGGGTATGAAGAAATAAATTATGAATGACCTGCAGGGATAATATGTGGGGATATGAGTGTGGAATATGAAGAAAAGATGTTGTTGTAGTTTTCATTTTTATGTGGTAACGTAAGACTTATGAATATATCTAGTATTTCCAAGGCTACTAAACCAATCGGTCTTTTGAGATTTGATCCTTCTTGTGATCATGCCAATGTTATGTAATAATGCACCGACTCTAGGTAACTGGGGTCGGGGCATTATAGTTGGTATCAGAGGAATTTTAGTACAAACCTTGTAAGCTAGATTTAGATAAACTCTGATTAGAGAACATAGATTTAAGATTGACTTTGAGGATTAGTATAGAAGATCTTACTAGAATTTTGGTATTGTAGGAATTTTGTGAGTTTTCAATGAAATACATCCCTGTCAGGATACGAGCAGGTAGAGGCAGCTCTGGCACAGATGTACCTAGGGGAAAAACCCGAAAACACCGCTTTGAGCTAGACTCGAACGAGAACTGGTGCACAACAACGGGCCTTGCTGCACTCTTGGTTACGACACTCCCGGGGGATATGCTTAGGATAACTCTCATTTTCTTTAAAAATAATTATGAAGGGTTTATGAGTATATACTTCCTTAAAGAAAACATTTTTATGATTATGGATTATATCCATAAATAGTTCAATTTATGTTATGTGTTTTATAAGTATGGGATTATGTATTTTGATTCATAAACTGATCTAGTTTATGCCACTGTTTAGAAATGGTGCCTAGTGGAAGAAATGGAAACCGTATCAATGCACGCACTCCATGTAGGGATTTCCCTCCTGCTCAATATAATTATAGTGGAGCTGGTGATGCAACTGGTTCCGATCGGCTAATCACCATACTTGGACAACTTACTCAGGTTATGAATAATAACCTTACCCGTATGGAGAAGCCTCATCCAGATCGTGGAGGATCAATGTTAGATCGCTTCATGAGGAAACAACCACCAACGTTCAATGGGAGTACAAATCCTTTAGTAGCTGAGCAATGGATATTTTCCCAAGAGAATATATTTCAGGCTTTGGGGAGTAGTGAAAGGGAAAAAGTTATCATGGCAGTTTATCGCCTCACTGGAGATGCTGATCAATGGTGGTCATTGATTCAAAATATGAAGGAAGATGATGAAGTATCAAATATGGAATGGAGGGAGTTCAATGATCTGTTTTTAGAAAAATACTTTCCTCGTGACCATCGATCAGATATGGAAAGGCAGTTTCTGAGTCTGAAACAAAAGGAGGATGAGAATGTCTCAAAGTATGAGGCTAACTTTACAAGGTTAGGAAGGTATGATGTAGATTATATACGTAACCAAAGAAGTAATATTGATCATTTCTTTGATGGTTTAAAACCATTTCTCTGTCGATCATTAGTCTCACAATCCTTTTCATCGTACGAAGACATTGTCTCATGTGCTATCAAGACCGAAAAGGAATTATCTAAGTCTTATGACATTAAATCAAAGAAAGAGAAGAAGAGACCTGCTGATCAATCTGGGAATGGAAATAAGGGGAAGAAGGGAATGGTTGAATATTCATCTTGTGGTAAATGTGGTAAGAAACACCCCGGTACTTGCTTGAAGGGAACAGGAGTCTGTTACATGTGTGGTGAAAAAGGCCACCAAGCTCGTGATTGCAAGGGGAAGAAGGAAGCTACCAATGTTCAGTGCTACAATTGTAGGGAGATGAGGCATTATGAAAATTAATTTCCTAAGAGTTAGGAGGTCTTACCTCAAAAAATTCCAAGGGATCAAGTCCAAGCTTATGTTATCACTACTGCTGAGGTAGAAGCTCCAAAAGACGTGGTGGCAGGTAATTTAATGGTTTCCTCAAGTTTAGAATATGCATTATTTGATTCTGGATCATCGCATTGTTTCATATCTTTCCAGTTTGCTAAGAAAATTAGATATTTCCAATTTGATTTAACAAGGGAGTTGTTAGTTAAAACTCCCAAGGGAAGTATCATTGCAAAAAAGTTTTGTGAATCAGACTCCATTAGAGCACATAAATGTTATTTATCTGCTGATCTCATCGTCATACCTATGATTGAGTTTGATATAATCCTCGGTATGGACTGGCTTTCAGACTATGATTTGATGATTTATTGTAAGAAGAAAGAGGTTACAATTCTTGATGATGATGATAAGGAACACCTTATCTTTAGAGCATAATCGTCACCTCCTAAATCTTATTTAGATCCACACCCAGTAGCTCAAATAAATTCAATTATTGGGGAGGATGAGAATGAAATAACTGTGGGTTAGGAAAGGAATGTTCAAATAGATGATGTACCGATTCTGAAATAATTTGTAGATGTATTTCTGGATGATTTACTTGGACATCCTCTAGAACTAGAAGTTGAGTTTTCCATTGATTTAATTCCTGGATCAAGGCTTATATTAAAGACCCCTTATATAATGGCCACTGTAGAATTAGTTGAACTAAAGAAACAACTAGAGGAATTGATTAATAAGGGATTTATTCGCCCTAGTGTTTCTCCATGGGGATCCCCTGTTCTTTTTTTTAAAAATAAAGACGGATCTATGAGGTTATGTATCAACTATAGGGAGATCAATGCTATAACAATAAAGAAAAAATATCCCCTACCACACATTGATGGTTTATTTGACCAAATTCATGGAGCTTAATATTTTTCAAAGATTGACCTTCAATCTGGATACCATAAGTTGTATGTGAAGAAGGAAGACATTCTGAAGACAGCATCTCGAACCAGGTACGGGCATTACGAGTTTACTGTAATGCCTTTTGGATTGACTAATGCACCCTTTGTATTCATGGATATGATGAATAGAGTTTTCAAGGAGTATCTCTATGAATTTGTGGTGGTATTTATTGATGATATCTTGGTATACTCCAAAAGCTACGAAGATCATGAAAATCACTTGCGTATTATCTTGAAGACTCTGAGCAGGCATGAATTATATGGAAGTTTAGCAACTGTGAATTCTGGCTTCATGAGATTTCTTTTCATGGACATATTTTCTCTAAAGATGGAATCTTTGTGGATCCTTCTAAGACCAAGGCAATCCAAGAATGGCCAGCACCTACGAGTATAACTGAGGTATGTATTTTTATTGGTTTGGCAGGTTATTATCGATGTTTCGTCCAGAATTTTGCTTGATTGGCTAACCCTTTAACGAAGCTCACATGTAAAGGGGTTAAATTTGTTTCAAAAAAAGAGTGTGAAGAATGTTTTGAAGAACTGAAGAGAAGATTAGTCAATGCTCCTATATTGACTCTACCATCGGGGAATGATGGGTTCGTTATTTATAGTGATGCATCGAAGAAAGGTATTGGTTGTGTCCTTATGCAGAATGATCGATTTATTGCCTATGCATCATGACAGTTGAAAATTCATGAACAAAACTATCTTACTCATGATCTCGAGTTAGCAGCTGTGATCTTTGCTTTGAAGATATGGAGGCACTACCTCTATGGTGAAAAATGTGAGATTTATACTGATCACAAGAGTTTGAAGTATATTTTCTCACAAAAATAACTCAACATGAGGCAAAGGAGATGGATTTAATTACTCAGGGATTATGATTGCACGATACACTACCACCCGGGGAAGGTAAACAAGGTGGCAGATGCTTTGAGCTGAAAAGATCATGGAGTTTTTAACAATATGAGAATTGAAAGGGATCCAATTTTCATGGATCTATTGAAGATGGAC
The DNA here is from genome assembly GCA_963277665.1 of Viscum album. Classification (NCBI taxonomy): domain Eukaryota; kingdom Viridiplantae; phylum Streptophyta; class Magnoliopsida; order Santalales; family Viscaceae; genus Viscum; species Viscum album. The sequence continues at coordinate 63,526,810 of OY728127.1, read as the reverse complement.
ATGGGAATAACCAGGTAAGGAGAAACATCAATGCTTTTTCAAATGGTTGACAAACCATCTTTACTAGAAAGGATTAAGAGTTCTCATACCGATGATGAAGAATTTCAAAAGAAGATTAAAGCTGTCAATAATGGGAGACTGAGAGACTTTGTGTATGAAGATGGAATTTTGGAATTCGGGAAGAGACTTTGTGTTCCCGATATACCTGATCTAAAAAGGGAATTGCTGGATGATGCCCATAGTTCCAATTTCTCTATACACCCTGGGAGCACCAAAATGTATAAGGTTTTGAAGGAACATTTTTGGTGGGACAATATGAAGAGGGAGATTGCTGATTTTGTGTCAAGATGTATGGTTTGTCAACAAGTGAATGCTGGAAGGCAACACTTTGGAGGATTCATGCAACCTCCTCCCATACCGTGGTGGAAATGGTACAATATTACGATGGACTTTGTCATGGGGCTACCAAAGACTCCTAGAAGGAATGATGCAATATGGGTTATTGTTGATCATCTTACCAAGTCAGCACATTTTCTTTCTATAAGAGAAGATCTACCACCGGAACGTCTAGCAAGACTATATATTAATGAATTTGTGAGACTTCATGGAGTACCCCTATCGATTGTTTCTGATCATGATCCTCGTTTTACTTCAAGATTCTGGAAGAGTCTTCTGAAATCCCTGGATACTGAACTTCATTTGAGCACTACCTACCACACTCAGACAGACGTACAATCAGAACGGACTATTCAAACCGTAGAAGACTGGTTGAGATCTTGCTCACATGACTTTCAGGGTATGTGGGATCAGTATTTACCTCTGGTAGACTTTTCCTATAATAATAGCTTCCATTCGAGTATTCAGATGGCACCATATGAAGCGTTATACAGAAAGAGATGTCGCACACCAACCTGTTGGGATGACGTTGGTGAAAGAAAACTTGTAGGTCTAGAACTGGTGGAGGAAATGATGGAAAAGGTGAAGGTAATCCAAAATCACATCAAAGAAGCTCAAAGTAGGCAGAAGAGATATGCCGATAATCGAAGGAAGTATTTGGAATTTCAATTCGATGATCATGTTTTCCAGAAGGTATCTCCATGGAAGGGAGTCATACATTTTGGTAAGAAAGGTTAATTGAGTCCCAGGTACATCGGACCTTTCGAAATTCTAGAATGAATTGGGGCTGTAGCTTACCAATTGGAAATGCCGCCAACTCTCTCCAAAGTTCATGATGTGTTCCATGTATCTTTGTTGAGGAAATACATGCCTGACCCAACGCATGTACTCACCTATGAAGAATTAGAATTGGAACCCGATCTGTCTTATTGTGAAGAGCTCGTCAGGATTCATGATATGAGAGAACAAGTACTGAGAAACCGGACGACGCGTCTGGTAAAAGTTTTGGGGAGAAACCATAAGATGGAAGAGGCAACGTGGGAACCCGAGGAACTTATGATGAAGAACCACCCAAGTATTTTAATGTGATAAGTATTCTCGAAATTTCGAGGACGAAATTATTTGAAGGAGGGGAGAATATAACACCCCAAGCTTCTACGGTACGCTTCTCTTGGAATAATGTGATTGCGTGTGTTGTACGCAACACCGAGTTCTAACACACAATAACCAATCAAACTAGCTATTATGAATAGTAGTACCTATTTTTTGAAATTATATATATTTTATATTTCAAAATGGACTTCATTTTTGGTTTCAGAATATCGAATTTAGCCTAAGGTGAAATTTTGGTACTTTTCGGATAACTTTAATATTTTGATGAATAGTGGAAATTACTAAATTTTAATTAAAAACAACTTTTTTAATAAAAAAAATTAATAGTGATAAATTATGAATTTTAGTTATTTTAAGGTATATTTAGAATTTATTTTTACCATTTAATACAATTTTGGTCATTGGACATAATTTTACAATTAAACCGGACATAAAACAGTGTCAATCTTTTGATAATTATTATCTCTTAAAAACACGTTTTTTGTTTTAACAACGGGAATTAATTTTAAATTAATTTCTTCCGCTTATGTGTTTTGAATTTAAAAAATGCATTCCATATTTGGAATCAGGATGTTCAAATTGTGTAAATAGGTAACTTTTATTTTTAGACATTTTGAATAATTTCTTTGGTAAATATTTTATTTACCATGGTTAAAGGTAAATCCAGTAAATAAGGGTCAACAAATATTATTATAATAATACTAAATTACCCTAAAACGTGTCCTAGCCTTATTTGTTGATACATGTTCGACCATAGGCATCTTTGCGTCTATTTTGGGACCCCATGTAGCCACTTGTAGGTGATAGGGACACTTAATTTTAATTAAGTTAAAATAAGTACAAAAATGACATAAGCATATATCTTTTAGAAAAACAATTTTTACATAGGTTTATATATGTTGGATTTTAGACTATAAATATTCATTAGAAAGATAAAAATATTTCCTACATAATTATAGTTTATTAATAATTTTTAGACTTTAAATAATTTAATTTATTTATGACACAATTATGATGAAGTAATTACCATAATAGTGACAAATTAAAATAATTGATATTATAAATACCAAATTAAATATAATATGAAAATTTTAATGAATTAAACTAATTTTCTAGGATAATAGGACATATTAGGATTGATTTAATTGACTTTTTTAGAATTAATAATTCTGTTATGAGTTTCACAAAAATCAACTATTGAATAGTGTCAAAATTGACATAAAAGAGTTTTTTAAAACAAATATTATATTATTAATTGATATTAAATTCCTAAAAATCTAAGGTTCTTCCAAGAGACTTATATCATGATATTTATATCATTAATGGACCACATGGGGGTATCTTGGATGTATATAGTAAGTTTATTAACTATATAATATAAAAATACAAAGTGACATGGTAAATGTCAAACTAATTAACTTAGAGTTAATACTTAAAGATAAGATTAATATAAGATCCCAAACCTGTCTAAATTCTATTGGTTGAGTGGTTTTCGACCCATCCCCACCTTAAAAATTAAATAATCAACTTTGGATCCATTAGAAACCGAATATGAATTTATTATAAATTAATATTTCTAGCTTTTCCAAAGATGCCCCTCACCCCTCTTATAAAAGGGCTCTCCTCCTTCTCATTTATTCACACCTTCAAATTCTTTTTTGTTCGGCCAAAATCTTCCCAAATACTCTCCCAACTTCCCTCAATACAACCTAGAGGCCTTAGGTGTATCATAAAGCCATCCTAAGGATCCCTTTTGATCAAATCAAAAGGAAGAACCCGAAGAAGAGGTAATGATTTCACCACCCCTTTTCAAGTTCCTTTCTTCTTCCACTTCTTCATTCATTGTTATTACCATTCTAAAATAATAACTCCAGTATCTTATATATACTTTGATGTTATTATAAATATGGTACAACAATATTCAGTATTCTATCCACCCTTTGAATAACATCTCACCATACGTGCGTACGTACAGCTTACCGTCTCCACGTCGTGGTGTAATTGTTATTCAATATATTATTATTTTGATGGGTATAATAATGATGTGTAACTCATGTAAATAATAAATATAAATGTTAATTATTATGTATATATGATATACCATCCATTTATGTATTATTTTAATATCAAAAGAATGATATTGTCGCTCGTGCGTACGTACGGACTACCGTCTCCACGAACGCGATGCGATTCATTCTCTATCGTATCCATTCAAGTATAATTCTCATTTTATGATTAATAATAGTATCTAAGGACTTGATATCATTCGTTATATGATTAAGATACAGCCTATCCATTACAAACATGGCTTACGTAAAAAAACATATAAAAGGAAAAGAGTAAGTTAACACCCGAAACAACGATAATACTAAGATATTATTAACAAATAAATGTTAAAAGATCATATATGATATCATATTAATGTATTTGATTATTTTATAATTTAATAACAATTATTTAACCATTATACAGGAGGTTAACCTACCCCAACCAAGGAAATGTACAAGGTAAGGGTTATTTCGCAATCTCTTCATTATCCGAGGTTGTTTATACGTAATTATCTATTGGGATTTCTTTATCACCCACATCCATGTTTCTTCGAATTTTATTTCAAAAATATTTTACTATTTAAAATAATATGGTTTAAAGTAAATTATACCTTTTTTGACTTTTTATAAGAGGTTTATAAAGGAATCTTTCCGTCGTTTTCGAAACAAGTTGTTTTTAACCTTTTCGACATAATTAAGGTAAGAATGTTTTCTTAACTTATACAGCGGGTGCGGTTATTTTCTGCCGTTATAAAATCATCGAAGCTTCCCTTACAAGCTTATAAGAATATTTTCAAAGAAAATGTTTTATTTTATAAATATATGACTCTTAAATGATTTCAAAAATAGAAAGAGATATTTCTCTAAAAAGAGTTTTGATTTCATCTATGTCAACATACTTTGATTGATTTTACACTTATTTAAAGTTGATTTATTATGATACAAAACTTCTATATTGAATTGAATGTTTTGTGATATGTTTGACTGTGGATGTGCTATTTTTATACCATTCATAGTTTATGGTGGAAGTATTGACATCTTTTATGCTAGTTTTAATACAAATGTGTATGTTATGTTTAAACGTTTTCATATGGGAATGCATTTGACTTAATATGTGACGGGTGGAGCCTTCTATAGCTCCTCGATGCATCGGTAGGTCTCATGAGACAAAATAGTGTCTTGGAACAAGGCCTTGACAAAATCTTATTTTTAGTCTTGGCATGAGGCCTTGGCTATGTGGTTATCATAGTCTGGCATTATGCATTCCATCATTATGAAAGTGGTTATTGATATTGCATGTGATTATTCGATTAGTAGAATATCCATGTGGATAAGTAAATGGCATTATTTCATTTTATTTTTTCCATACTATGTTTAAGTTCATGTTTAAAAGGCTTTTGTTTTAGTTATACATTTCCTTAAATGTTTATTCTTATTTATGAAAGTTTCCGCTATATTGTTATCCTTGTTGGGCATTTGAGCTCACCCCTTTTCTATGTTTTATTTTTTTCCCAGGGTATGAAGAAGTAAATTATGAATGACCTGCAGGGATAGTATGTGGGGATATGAGTGTGGAATATGAAGAAAAGATGTTGTTGTAGTTTTCATTTTTATGATGTAATGTAAGACTTATGAATATATCTAGTATTTCCAAGGCTACTAAACCAATCAGTCTTTCGAGATTTGATCCTTCTTGTGATCATGCCAATGTTATGTAATAATGCACCGACTCTAGGTAACTGGGGTCGGGGCGTTACAGTTGGTATCAGAGGAAGTTTAGTACAAACATTGGAAGCTAGATTTAGAAAAACACTGATTAGAGAACATTTATTTAAGATGGAATTTGAGGATTATTATAGAATAACTTCCTATAATTTTGGTATTGTAGATATTTTGTGAGTTTTCCGAGCAATACATCCCTATCTGGATACGAGCAGGTAGAGGCGGCTCCGGCACAGATGTACCTAGGGGTAAAACCTGAAAACACCACTTTGAGCTAGACTCGAATGGGAACTGGTGCACGACAACGGGCCTTGCTGCACTCTTGGTTACGACACTCCCGGGGGGATATGCTTAGGATAACTCTCATTTTTTTTAAAAATCATTATAAAGGGTTTATGAGTATATACATCCTCAAAGAAAACATTTTTATGATTATGGATTATATCCATAAATAGTTCAATTTATGTTAAGTGTTTTATCAGTATGGGATTATGTATTTTGATTCATAAACTGATCTAGTTTATGCCACTATTTAGAAATGGTGCCTAGTGGAAGAAATGGAAACTGTATCAATACACACACTCCATGTAGGTATTTCCCTCCTACTCAAGATAATTATAGTGGAGCTGGTGATGCAACTGGTGCTGATCAGCTAATCACCATACTGGGACAACTTACTCAGGTTATGAATAAAAACATTACCCGTATGGAGCACCCTGATCCACATCGTGGAGGATCAATGTTAGATTGCTTCATGAGGAAACAAACACCAATGTTCAATGGAAGTACAAGTCCTTTAGTAGCTGAGCAATGGATATTTTCCCTAGAGAAAATATTTCAGGCTTTGGGGAGTAGTGAAAAGAAAAAGGTTATCATGGTAGTTTACCGCCTCACTGGAGATGTTGATCAATGGAGGTCATTGATTCAAAATACGAAGGAAGTTGATGAAGTATCAAATATGGAATGGAGGGAGTTCAAAGATCTATTTTTAGAAAAATACATTCCTCGCGACCATCGAGCAGATATGGAAAGGTAGTTTCTGAGTCTGAGACCAATGGAGGATGCGAATGTCACAAAGTATGAGGCTAACTTTACATGGTGAGCAAGGTATGCCGGAGATTATATATGTAACCGATGAAGTAATATTGATCGTTTCTTTGATGGGTTAAAACCATTTCTCCATCAAGCATTAGTCTCACAATCCTTTTAATCATACAAAGACATTGTCTCATGTGCTATCAAGACCGAAAAGGAATTCTCTAAGTCTTATGACATTAAAGAAAAGCAAGAGAATAAGATACCTGCTGATCAATCTGGGAATGGAAATAAGGGGAAGAAGGGAAAGGTTGAATATCCATCCTGTGGTAAATGTGGTATGAAACACCCCGGTACTTGCTTGAAGGGAACATGAGTCTGTTACAAGTGTGGTGAAAAAGGCCACCAACCTCGTGATTGCAAGGGGAAGAAGGAAGCTACCAATGTTTAGTGCTACAATTGCAGGGAGATGGGGAATTATTCAAATGAATGTCCTAAGAGTCAGGAGAACTTACCTCAAAAAAGTCCAAGAGATCAAGGCCAAGCTTATGCTATCACTACTGCTGAGGTAAAAGCTCAGAAAGACGTGGTGGCGGGTAATTTAATGGTTTCCTCAAGTTTACCAAATGCATTATTTGATTCTGGATCATCGCATTGTTTCATATCTTCCCAGTTTTCTAAGAAAATTAGATATTTCCAATTTGATTTAACAAGGGAGTTTTCTGTTAAAACTCATAAGGGAAGTATCATTGCAACAAAGTTTTTTGAACTAGTCCCCATTAGAGCACATAAATGTTCTTTATCTACTGATCTCATCGTCATACCTATGATTGATTTTTATATCATCCTCGGTATGGACTGGCTTTCGGACTATAATGCGAAGATTTATTATAAGAAGAAAGAAGTTACGATTCTTGATGATGATGATAAGGAACACCTAATCTTTAGAGCAGAATCATCACAACCTACTTCTTATTTAGATCCACCCCCAGTAGCTCAAATAAATTCAATTATTGGGGAGGAAGAGAATGAAATAACTGTGGGTGAGGAAATGAATGTTCAAATAGAGGATGTACCTGTTGTGAAGGAATTTGTAGATGTATTTCTGGAAGATTTACCTGGACATCCTCCAGAACGAGAAGTTGAGTTTTCCATTGATTTAATTCCTGGATCAAGGCCTATATCATAGACCCCTTATAGAATGGCCACTGTAGAATTAGTTGAACTAACGAAACAACTACAAGAATTGAGTAATAAGGGATTTATTCTCCCTAGTGTTTCTCCATGGGGACCCCATGTTCTTTTTGTTAAAAAGAAAGACGGATCTATGAGGTTATGTATCGAATATAGAGAGATCAATGCTATAACAATAAAGAACAAGTATCCCCTACCATGCATTGATGATTTATTTGACCAACTGCATGGTGCTCAATAATTTTCAAAGATTGACCTTCGCTCTGGATACCATCAGTTGTGTGTGAAGAAGGAAGACATTCCGAAGACAACATTTTGAACTTGGTAAGGGCATTACGAGTTTACTATAATGCCTTTTGGATTGACTAATGCACCCTCTGTATTCATGGATCGGATGAATAGAGTTTTCAAGGTGTATCTCGATGAATTTTTGGTGGTATTTATTGATGATATCTTGGTATACCTCAAAAGCTATGAAGATCATGAAAATCTCTTGCGCATTATCTTGAAGACTCTGAGAAGGCATGAATTATATGGAAATTTTAGCAAGTGTGAATTCTGGCGTCAGGAGATTTCTTTTCTTGGCCATATTGTCTCTAAAGATGGAATCTCTTTTGATCCTTCTAAGACCATGGAAATCCAAGAATGGCCAGCACCTACGAGTATAACTGAGATACGTAGTTTTATTGGTTTGGAAGGTTATTATTGACATTTCGTCCAGAATTTTGTCCGATTGGCTAACCCATTAACGAAGCTCACACGTAAAGGGGTTAAATTTGTTTGGAAAAAAGATTGTGAAGAATGTTTCGAAGAACTGAAGAGAAGATTAGTCAATGCTCCTATATTGACTATACCATCGGGGAATGATGGGTTCGTTATTTATAGTGATGTATCGAAGAAAGGACTTGGTTGTGTCCTTATGCAGAATGATCGATTTATTGCCTATGCATCACGACAGTTGAAAATTCATGAACAAAATTATCCTACTCATGATCTCGAGTTAGCAGCTGTGATATTTTCTTTGAATATATGGAGGCACTACCTCTATGGTAAAAATGTGAGATTTATACTAATCACAAGAGTTTGAAGTATATTTTCTCACAAAAAGAGCTCAACATGAGGCAAAGGAGATGGCCTGAATTACTCAAGGATTATGATTGCACGATACACTACCACCCGAGGAAGGCAAACAAGGTGGCAGATGCTTTGAGCAGAAAAGATCATGGAGTTTTGAACAATATGAGAATTGAAAGGGATCCATTTTTGATGGATCTAGTGAATATGGACATGGGAATAACTAGGGAAGGAGAAACATCAATTATTTTTCAAATGGTTTCCAAACCATCTTTACTAGAAAGGATTAAGAGTTCTCAGACCAATGATGAAGAATTTCAAAAGAATATTAAAGCTGTGAATGATGGGAGACTGAGAGACTTTGTGTATGAAGATGGAATTTTGAAATTTGGGAAGAGACTTTATGTTCCCGATATACCTGATCTAAAAAGGGAATTTCTGGATGATTCTCATAGTTCCTATTTCTTTATACACCCTGGGAGCAACAAAATGTGTAAGGATTTGAAGGAACATTTTTGGTGGGACAATATGAAGAGGGAGATTTCTGATTTTTTGTCAAGATGTATGGTTTTTCAACAAGTGAAAGCTGGAAGGCAACACCCTGGAGGAGTCATGCAACCTCTTCCCATACCGGAGTGGAAATGGGACAATATTACGATGGACTTTGTCATGGGGATACCAAATACTCCTAGAGGGAATGATGTAATATGGGTTATTGTTGATTGTCTTACCAAGTCAGCACATTTTCTTGCTATAAGAGAAGATCTACCCCTGGAACGTCTAGCAAGACTATATATTAATTAAGTTGTGAGACTTCATGGAGTACCCCTATCGATTGTTTCTTATCGTGATCCTTGTTTTACTTCAAGATTCTAGAAGATTCTTCAGAAATCCCTGGATAATGAACTTCATTTGAGCACTGCCTACCACCCTCAGACAGACGGACAATCAGAACGAACTATTCAAACCTTAGAAGACATGTTGAGATCCTTCTCACTTGACTTTCAGGGTATGTTGGATCAGTATTTACCTCTGGTAGACTTTTCCTATAACAATAGCTTCCATTCGAGTATTCAGATGGCACCATATGAAGCGTTATATGGAAAGAGATGTCGCACACCAACCTGTTGGGATGACGTTGGTGAAAGCAAACTTGTAGGTCTAGAACTGGTGGAGGAAATGATGGAAAAGGTGAAGGTAATCCAAAATCACATCAAAGATGCTCAAAGTAGACAGAAGAGCTATGCCGATAATTGAAGGAAGGATTTTGAATTTCATGTCGGCGATCATGTTTTCCTGAAGGTATATCCATGGAAGGGAGTCATACATTTTGGTAAGAAAGGTAAATTGAGTCCCAGGTACATCGAACCTTTCAAAATTCTAGATCAAATTGGGGTTGTAGCTTACCAATTGGCAATGCCACCAAGTCTCTCCAAAGTTCATGATGTGTTCCACGTATCTCTGTTGAGGAAATACATGCCTCACCCAACGCATATACTCACCTATGAAGAATTAGATCTGGAAACCTATCCGTCTTATTGTGAACAGCACGTCAGGATTCTTGATACGAGAGAACAAGTACTGAGAAACCGGACGACGCGTCTGGCAAAAGTTTTGTGGAGAAACCATAAGATGGAAGGGGGAACGTGGGAACCCGAGGAACTTATGATGAAGAACCACCCGAGTGTTTTCATGTGATAAGTATTCTAGAAATTTTGAGGACAAAATTATTTGAAGGAGGGGAGAATGTAACACCCCAATATTCTACGGTACGTTTCTCTTTGAATAATGTTATAGCATTTGTTGTATGCAACAGCGAGTTCTAACACACCACAACCAATCAAACTAGCTGTTATGAATAGTAATACCTATCTTTTAAAATTATATATATTTTATATTTCAAAATGGACTTCATTTTTTGATTCAGAATATCAACTTTAGCCTAAGGTTAAATTTTGGTACTTTTCGGATAACTTTATTATTATGATGAATAGTGAAAATTACTAAATTTTAATTAAAAACAACTTTTTTAATCAAAATAATTAATAGTGATAAATTATTAATTTGAGTGGTTTTAAGGTATATTTAGAATATATTTTTACCATTTCATACAATTTTGGTCATTGGACATAATTTTAGAATTAAACCGGACACAAACAAATGTCAATCTTTTGGTAGTTATTATCTCTTAAAAACACGCTTTTTTTTAACAGCGGTAATTAATTTTAAATTAATTTCTGCCACTTCTGTGTTTTGAATTTGGAAAAATGGATTCCATATTTGGAATCAGGATGTTTAAATTTTGTAAATAGGTAACTTATTTAAGACATTTTGAATAATTACTTCGGTAAATATTTTATTTACCATGGTTAAGGGTAAATCCGGTAAATAAGGGTTAAAAAATAATATTATAATAATACTAAATTACCCTAAAACGTGTCCTAGCCTTATTGGTTGATACATGTTCGACCATAGGCATCTCTGGGTCAATTTTGGGGCCCCATGGAGCCACTTGTAGGTGATAGGGACACATAATTTTAATTAAGTTAAAACAAGTACAAAAATGACATAAGCATATATATTTTAGAAAAACAATTTTTACATAGGGTTATATATGTTGTATTTTAGACTATAAATATTAATTAGAAATATAAAAAGATTTCCTAAATAATTATATTTTATTTATAATTTTTAGACTTTAAATAATTTAATTTATTTATGAAACAATTATGATGCAGTAATTACCATAATAGTGAAAAATTAAAATAATTGATATTATAAATACTCAAATAAATATAATTTGAAACTTTTAATGAATTAAACTAATTTTCTAGGATAATATCACATATTATTATTTATTTAATTGACTTTTTTCGAAGTAATAATTCTTTTATGAGTTTCACAAAAATCAACTATTGAATAGTGTCAAAATTGACATAAAAGAGTTTTTCAAAACAAATATTATATTATTAATTGATATTAAATTCCTAAGAATCTAAGGTTAGGCCAAGAGACTTATATAATGATATTTATATCATTAATGGGCCACTTGGGGGTTGCTTGTATGTATATAGTAATTTTATTAACTATATAATATAAAAATAGAAAGTGACATGGTAAATGTCAAACTAATTAACTTAGAGTTAATACTTAAAGATAAGGTCAATATAAGTACCCAAACCTATCTAAATTATATTGGTTGAGTGGTTTTCGACCCATACCCACCTTAACATTTAAATAATACACTTTGGAGCCATTAGAAACTAAATATGAATTTATTATAAATTAATATTTCTAGCTTTTCCAAAGGTTCCCCTCACCCCTCTTATAAAAGGGAACTCCTCCTTCTCATTTATTCACACCTTCGCAGCCTTTCGGTTCGGCCAAACTCTGCACAAATACTCTCCCAACTTCCCTCAATACAACCTAGAGGCCTTATTTTGATCAGAAATCCAACTTAAGGATCCCTTTTGATCAAATCAAAAAGAAGAACCCGAAGAAGAGGTAATGTTTTCACCACCCCTTTTCAAGTTCCTTTCTTCTTCCACTTCTTCATTGATTGTTATTACCATTCTAAAATAATAACTCCATTATCTTATATATAATGTGATGTTATTATAAATATGGTACAACCATATTCAGTATTCCATCCACCCTTTGAATAACATGTCACCATACGTGCTTACATACGGCTTACCGTCTCCACGTCGTGGTGTAATTGTTATTCAATATATTATTATTTGGATGGGTATAATAATGATGTGTAACTCATGTAAATAATAAATATAACATTTTAATTATTCTGTATATATGATATACCATCCATTTATATATTATTTTAATATCAAAAGAATGATATTGTCGCTCGTGCATACGTACGGACTACCATCTCCACGAACGCGATGAGATTCATTCTCTATCGCATCCATTCAAGTATAATTATCATTTTATGATTAATAATATTATCTAAGGACTTGATATCATTCTGTATATGATTAAGATACAACCTATCCATTACAAACATGGCTTACGTAACAAAACATATAAAAGGAAACGAGTAAGTTAACACCCGAAACAACGAAAATACTAAGATATTATTAACAAATCAATGATAAAAGATCATATATGATATCATATTAATGTATATGATTCTTGTATAATTTAATTAATATTATTTCACCATTATACAGGAGGTTATCCTACCCCAACCAAGGAAAAGTACAAGGTAAGGGTTATTTCGCAATCTCTTCATTATCCGAGATTGTTTGTACGTAATTATCTACTGGGATTTCTTTATCATCCACATCCATGTTTTTTCGAAATGTATTTCAAAAAGATTTTACTATTTAAAATAATATGGGTTAAATTCATTTATACCCTTGTTTGACTTTTTATAAGAGGATTATAAAGGAATCTTTCCGTCATTTTCCAAACAAGGTGCTTTTAACCTTTTCGACATAATTAAGGTAAGAATGTTTTTTTAACTTATACGGCGGGTGCAGTTATTTTCCACCGTTATAAAATCGTCAAAGCTTCCCTTACAAGCTTATAAGAATATTTACAAATAAAACATCTTTCTGTCAACCAATCTATCTGTGTGTTTCTATTGTAGTTGATATCTCAAAACCCCCGGTCTAATGGGTGTGGATTTCTACTGGGGATGAATTTCTCTATAAATGGATGGTTGTGTTCGGGGCTTGGATGAATTTATGTATCTCTTTCAAGTTATTGGGGAATTTATCTTCTTCATGCCATCATGGAAACAAAGAGGGTTAGGGAGAAACTCAATGACACTAATCTTTCTTCCCCTCCCCGGTTATTGAAAGAACCTCTAGCATTTATCCCACTCAGTAGTGTTTGAGTTCTGTGTCTATAGCTCTGAAGTCCGAAGACATCTTTTCAAGATTGAATCAGGATTTAGGTGTTCCATTTTCATCATCTCAGGCCCAGGGAGATCTTGTCCATTCTCCTATAATGGAATCTAACTACTTTGTAGAAGAGGTGAATGTAGTGGGTACAGGTAAAAGGATTGCATCCAACCCAAAATCTAAAACTCAGGTTATTTCCAATCAGATTCTGGATCCTCACCTGTGATGGTCTCCCGGTCGGTAAGTTCCAGATTCTTATACATAACAAAAAAATCATTTCAATTCCTTTAATGGGTATCATAATAATAATATTGATCCTGGAGGTTATAAAACCATTATTCAAAAATGTTAAATGAAGAAGGATAGTCCAAGGTATCTTTAGGAACGCGAACTCAATGAAAATGAATCAAACTCGAAACCTAGGTCGGATTATAAGTAAGAAATCCATAGGTCTTTTAGTGGAGGGTTTGGTTAAGTGAAAGGAAAGAGAGGATTCCTTCTCTCTAGAAACTACACAATTATTAAGGGGTAGAAACCAAATCCTCACATGGACTACTCTAACTTTTCAAAAAAATGTGACAATAATATCTATAGGTAAATCCAAAAACATTGAGAATCAGAAAAGGTTGTCTGAACCTTTTTAGGATAACAATGCGGTAAAACTAGGGGAGTGATCTCTGTATAATGAAGTGGAATCAGTTTCCAGAATATTGTAAACATATTCCCCTTTTTAGGAAAACATAATTTCTATGGGTGGAGCTGAGGTGTAAGAGATTTTAATTTTGGTTTTAGACTCCAACATAGAAGAAGGGAAGTTTGGAGTGTGGATGGAGGAATTATTCGAACTGGTTTATTTTTACATGGAGGGAATGGAGGGGTTATCTATAATGGGGGATGTAATTTGTGATGTCCCCATGGAAATCATGGTCAACTCATAGTGATTAGGAGAGGCTGAGGTCATAGAAATATTATGGTAACTTCTCATGAAATCTAAGTAATAGATGACGGATAATGTTTTAATTTTTCATTATTAAGAAAAGGATGTGGAAAGAATGAGTAGAAGGATAATTCAAATTTACAAAATCAAGGAGAAAAACGATTGGATTGATAAGAAATATTTAATCTTGACTAGAGGCTTCAAATATAAGCAGATATCAATGGAGGAGTTATTGAAATCGTCAGACAAGATAGAATCTCCACTTGAAGCTATTTTCATAGATGAATCTGATAAAAATGTATGAGATCTATCCTAGAAATTATATAGGTGGATGTTATCTAATAATTCTAATATGGAATTTAATAATTTGGATATTTTTTATAGTGTTTGATGGCTTGGTTGAACATGAGTCTTTCACACTTTTTCCAGAAAACATTCTTTTAATAATAATATATAGTTGGTGGATAAATGATAAGTGATATAAAAAGGAGGATCAATGGCCTAAACTAGTAGAGTTCTACTGTTGTAAGACCATTTGTTAGATCATGGTAATGAGGTGTCATTATTGGTGTTCACCCTTGACCAATCCCAACATGAGTTTCAAGAGTGTAAGCTTGAATGAAATCACCTATTGGAGAATTTCAATTTAGTGTAGATTACCACTAAGTAAATGTTAATTGATCCACCCAATTATACTACCACCATCACACACCTCACCTTTAGGTCATATGAAGGAGAGATAAAGGGTTACATGTCTATGCCTTAGATAATTAATGTGTACTTTCCCTTGTATAAATAAAACCGTTATCCCATCAATTCCTTTTATGAATATTTTTCTTAATAAAATATTTTTCTAATTGAGACGAATATGATAATTTGAATTTTGGATGAAAATGAAACCTAATTTTATTTTTATAGAAAATATAAACAACTTTATAATAAACTCAAGTATTTTGAATAATATTTTTTTATTCAAATAGCCTTTTAAAACACTCTTATCTATGAATAAGTGGTAAAATAATTTTATAATGGCTTGGGAAATTTTTTATAAGGGTTAGAAATTTGATTGTGCCTTAAAAACTACAATTTTTAAATATCTAAGGATTTTTATTTGTAAAAGTTAAAATTATAATATTTATAGAAGTACTTTTGAAAAATAAACATTATATTTGAAATCATCATGTCGAAATTATATCAGCGTAAATTTATTATAATTTTATAAAATACTTTATCTTCTTGTGAATAAAAAAATACAATTTTGGGTGTTCTATAAATTTTATAACATCATATTTATGACAAAATGATGTAATAATTTATTAAAAATAATCCCAAACCTAAATCATTTTTTTAGTAATATTAATTATTTTAATATATTTAATCAATTTCTAAAACTATAAGGGACTTTCTAATGTCTAAAATGTAAAACATGATTTTTAAAAACATTACTTTGTGGAATATTTACTTTTCCATGCCAAAAGTAGTATTGAAAAATTGTGTTTGATTGTTTTTTATTAAGATATCATAAAATTTGACCCAATTTTCCCAAACCATGAGGAAAAACCACGAGTAAGCCATTGGATTTTCATTTTCAACTACCTATATTTCCAATAATTGTATTTGGAAATTATTAAACAATTCCTCCACTTTTCTATAAATACGCACCGATTTAACCATTCCCCTTAACTACTAATACACCCTACATTAATTTCCTGTTATTTTTCCTCCCAAGTATTCCCCCAAGGTGTCCTTAGTCCCCCAATATTTTATCCTCAAGTTTTAGGAACAACTCTTCAAGGTAATGGAAATATCTACTTCTCTTTCCATTCATGTTATTTTTTATGGTTTTTCTTTTATATACCAAAATAAGATCTCCTTTCCACTTTCTATTTTCCAATTATTTTAATAATAGTATTTCATTAATGGGATACCCCTTTCCACTCTCATTTTACCCTTTTCTAAAACCATGTTTTATACCTGTCATACTGTCGAATTTATTTCCCAATTTTCTCTCTTCTAATTGAGAAATTATCTTTTGTTTTATTTTTTTGAATACCAAAACCTCATTATATTCCCTGGTTATTCAACTATATATAAAATTTAATTATTTTATTCATGTATTTACATACATGAAACCTACATTCCCTTTCTATTGTTTAAAAATCATGTAATGATCATGTCTTTATGCTCTTTTGTGTTCTAAGATTTTGATAAGAAACTCATTATTTATTCTCCACATGTTATTAATAAAATTATTTATTATTATCTATGTGGATCACAATAAATTAATAAATATGATTGTTTCACCCTGATAGAGCTCCAATGCATTGGTTAAATAAATTATTCTCTATATATGACATGTGTTATGATACCTTGGTGAATAACCTTGGTAATTTTCATTTATGAAACATTGGTGAAAACCCTTGGGGATATTCTTATGAATGTATTATTTAAATGTTCTAGACACATTTTCATGTTATGATTCATGTTCTTATTATTAGTATATTCCTCTTGTTCATGTATTATTGTTATGCTTCGTGTTCTTATTAATATGTCTCACAATCACATGATTTCTCTATTTCTTGATTATTCTATTACTGGGCTTCATGACCACCCCTTCCCTTTGATGTATGTCCCCCGGATATGAAAGGTAGTAAAATTAACTTAAGTAGAACCCATGAATATGACATTCAAGTGGATTTAGAGGAATATTTTATGTGTTCTTGTATCATATACATTATTTCCAAGAAACTATACCTTAAAAGGTCATCTGTTTGTACCATTTAGTGAATGGTTTTGTAATAAATGATGGTATTATATAAATCAAACCTCAGAGATGACTTTTCATAGGAATTAGACCTCTAAAATCCAAAACTGACTCTTCTAGAGCTTACAATAAATCTACTGCTCTCCAAGTTTGTCTAGGACCATCCTCAATTGCCTTTTGTGATCCT
The DNA here is from genome assembly GCA_963277665.1 of Viscum album. Taxonomy (NCBI): domain Eukaryota; kingdom Viridiplantae; phylum Streptophyta; class Magnoliopsida; order Santalales; family Viscaceae; genus Viscum; species Viscum album. The sequence goes on along the minus strand of OY728127.1, from coordinate 63,509,472 downwards.
ACATGGACATCAAGTACACTAGTATTTCATTGATGAATACTTCCACAAAGTGGTATAAGAAAGGATGAATGGTTTGGTTCACGACCACATGAACACCAATGGGGAGTTTTTCACACAGATCGTAATCACCTAGTACTCAAAATGATAGCAGCGATATCTGAATGTCATCTTCAGTATATCCACATCCTGTACTCATAAGTGGTGATATCCTAATATGATTTCAATCTTTTACAACCATTGAGTCCCTATAAAATGGTTAAAAGAGGTCTTTGATCTTAAATAGTGGATTCTTATTCTTCATGGACACCTAGTTCAACCACTGGTAATCCACACATAACCTTGAGCTCTTCTCTACCTTCTTGGAGAACAACACCAGGGATGCCCCTAGGGAAACACACGGTCTCACAAATCCCTTCTCCTATAAGTCCTCCAACTTAACCATTTCCTCATGAATCTCTATAAGATCCATATGATATACTAGAGTATATATTAGGGTTTTCCTGAGATTTCAGTCAATACAGAAGTCTAGCTATTGGTGGGGTGGTAAGTCTGGCATGCCCTTAGAAAAGACATCATCATACTCTGTCACCACTATAGGAAAATAAAAGCTCATATCATGCACTAATATCAGTGTCATTCTAGAGAAATGGTGAGTAATCAGGTTCATGATCTTATACTAGATCTCATCCCCCTCTTCCATGTTTGTCTTTTCACCCACAAAGGAAAACCTCATCTCATCAATGATGACACACCACATCCTCTTCCTAAAACTGTGTAAACTATGGATAGCCAGCCCATGTCTAAGATGAAGTTGTAAGGACTCATTACTAATACAAATATATCTCTTATAAAACTCTCAAATCCAAGTGTTAAGTATCACTATAGGCATAAGTTCAAAATCACTTAGTCACCGCCTATCAGAGTCTCTAACCACAAGGGTTGATCTAATGGCTCAACTGAAACCACTATGTCCTGAAATAGATAAGTGATTGGGAAGGATTGACATGAACCCATGCCTATAAATACTATATCTAAAATATAAAATTCACATATCATACCCCATATCAACCCTAGATCCTTGGTGTCATATGCCTCTATATCATACCACATGCATTTTCCCTCTCCACCAGATCCCTATTCCTATTGTGGACCACCTGGGGTGGTGGGGAAATTTTTATACTTCTTTTTCAGCACCTATTCCATGTATTCCACCCTATAAACTATCTTTATCCTCCCTCTACCTCTTTCTTTGTGGTCTATTGACCGTCTCTCACTCAAATATATGACGGGTTATACAATCCTAAGCCAGATGTCCCCAACCATTGAAAGATAAAAACTACCTCCCCCTAAGCTGATTATAGCCATCCTGAGATCCCTACACCACTAACCATATGTCATTGGATTGCCTCCTGAAGCATCCAATATGTTAATATCCCTATTACTATTGTCACCTACATTCTACTGAGGTATTATCTCTGGGGTGCCTACCACTAGTTCCTTCTATCAGTGTCTTCTCTTCCATGAAGATCTTCACCGCCAAGGCCTAAAAAACCACCCCAATATAAGTGGTAATGAAAAGAGATACCACTAAATCCATGATGTACCAGTGTAAGACCAAATTAAATGTCCTCAATATGAAGAATGGATCTCGAACCATATCCATATAATATCATGACAAATCATTTAACCTTGTTGAGTACTCCTCCATGGTCAAACCTCCCTTCTACAGATGTAGAATCTCTTATGTGTGCACAAATCACAACATGGTTGAATAGAACTCCTCCATAAAGAGACACTAAAATTAGAAATAGGAGATATTATTCTCATCATGTGACTGAGTCACTAAGAACCACCATCTCGAAGAATATCCATGAGGAATACAAGTCATGAGGACTGCCAACTGATATGTAGGAGTCCTCTCAAGGAAAAAACATGAGTGGATACCTCTAGACATTCCTCTTCCAACTGGGATTTGGGATCACCCTAAAACCTGGGAGGTCAATTCCTGTAAAACCATGTATCCTACATAGCCTGGGTGCATCCTCTTATGGCACTGTCAATGCTAACTACAACTCAACAAGTGGTGGTATAGTTGGTAAACAACATAGGGTTTTATCTATGGTACAAGCACTTGTATTGAGACATCATCACTAGGAAGATCATCCTTGTGATCACAAAGTGGAATACTGGCTAGCAATCAATGTGAAGGTATCTAGAAATTAGAAAAGATATACCATGGTCAAAAAAAATATTAGGGGAGATGAATATATAAGGACATGGAAAACACAACCCATTCCTATATGATTCATGTAACAATTTTCTCACTATAACCAATTTCTACATGTACCAAGTTGAAATGAATGTGATCAGATTCTTAGCATATGGATACGTCGGCTTCTATACCAAAATTAGACTCCTTTGAATGAAAAATGAACTCACAACACTAAACAATATTACCCCAAAATAATCTCATAGTTTGGGGTCTTAAGGTAGAACATACTCTTATGATACCACTCTGTCATGACCCAAACCAATGGGGTCTGACCCAAGACTCCTCAAGCTCACCTCCAATAGGCCAGGGGCCGGAATCTAGGGTCGAGTAGGCATATCCCACAAATGAGGGTAATTATCATAAAGTACTTTTAAACACACACAAAATCATGTCTCTAAGCCCAAATAATGTTGAAATATAAAAAAATGGAACCAATCCACAAAGACATATATAATCCTACAATGATATTATGATAGTAAAGTGATAAAAGTGAAAAAGGATCCAAATATAATCCCAACCAAAAATTGTAAATATTCCAACCTACTCTAAGAGAAAGGAATAAAATCAAATGGAAAATCCCATATAAAATCATTCTTTCTAACTCAAACTATGCTCCACCTAATCCACATCCTCTTAGGACACCATCAAAAGGGTCATCAACTATATAATATATCACACGTGCAAGAAGATTCTATGAAGGGGTGAGTAAAACAATACCTAGTAAGACCCATTGGAAACACTGAACATGAATAATTAAGTATATTAATCTATTTACAAGATATAACAATAAATTCTTAACCCAAAACACCCAAATATACTTAGGAAGGTCATTGTTCCACTTGGGAGTCACAACCAAGTAGAGACCAAAGTATTTTACTCAATGAAATGATTGTTCTAGGGGAATCCATCCACAAGCCATGATATTACCAGAGACACTCAATCAAGTGGTCAAGATCATTAGTTTTTCCTATAAAATCTCTCTAGTATCAGAAGACCCCGATACTCATATAGGTGTTCATTCCCAAAACCATTGGGGGACACCACGAACCCAATCTGGATCAACCCACTATTTAGGGGATCATATGGAAAAAAATTCCCCAAACCCTAATTATATTTACTTTTGGATGGTGGATCAATTCCCTATTCAATGTGGTCACTATGATTCTAGAAACCCCACCTAGGGTATAAGGATGATAGATGATCACACTCCAGTCTGACAGAGGGACACCACAGACCCAATCTAAGATTCATCCTCCAGAGTGGATCACAATCCTATAATTTTGATGTAATGCCACACTATAACCTATAGGTAATGTCCCAATGAAACATAATTAATAATGAATTGTCCAAAATAAAGAAACAAAGGGATAGAAACACCCTTGAATGGGGTACATAGAATGTACTATATATGGCATGTCCAACTATCCCCAGGTCTCTCGGGTGGTAAATCATCCCATGGAATGTATGCCTCAACATAAATGGGATTTCAGTGAAGAACATGGTACGCAGAGCTCTCCCAGCACATTCTCGTGTTGTCTAGTTGTGTCTGGGCATCTTTACCTATGCATGTCTAATAGCTCATGTAAACACGGTTGTGCCTGTGTCCAATTACACAGTGTTCCACTATCCATATCCTTATGTACATTTTCGTATACTTTTATAAGTATACACCAAGCCTTCGTGGAGGGGAACAAGTTGTGTGAACATGTCGCATGAAGTGTGATACTTAACTCCAGTCAAAATCCAAGAACTATAGCCAGGGGTCTCACACACTGTGTAATCCTAAAATACATTTTTTGAGGATTGGGATTTTCTAGATCTGTTGGATCTTCCTTTGTGTCCTCCTACACATTTCCAGATTCACCACCCTCGTTGGAACCTATATATTAGGGGTTATATGAGCCTTTATTCACCACATATAGGGATTATGGGATTTAAATCTTCTTGGAAAATGCCACATGGATCCATCTATATTTGCCTCATTAAAATTGGGTGGAATAGATACAATGAATCCATTCTGATCCATGGCCGACTGTCTACCGCCTTCAGCTCACCTTTACCACACCATCGATCATGAATCTAACCCACATTATCAATCTATTGCACTGAAGAATAGTTAAGAAACGATCTAATATCGGGTATTCAGCAAACCATAGTCCAAAAGAAATGCATGTGATGAACATGTAAATAATGAGGGAAGAAAACCAAAAGCCATAAAATGTAAGGAATAGACCTCAACCTTTGTTCTTTCATCCTTTATTATTTGTTATAGGAAAAGATGAATGAAGAGGAATAAATCACAATGAACAAAATAAAATTCCATCAATTTATAACTATCGATGATGCATGTATCAATTCAATTCATGAAGTTGATATGTGTTCATCCTAGATTATGGAACAGGATGGTAAAAAAATAAAACATCCTACCTGGAGTTGGGAGCATTAGTTGACAAAGAACAGTTTTGTTTCCATCATTGATGAAATCAATGAACTCTATTAGAGAAACAATCCTCAATTTATTCTCGATCCAATGTCGATTTCCAATAATTCTCTCCTTTAATGGTCTCTAGGTCTCTAGGGTTTAGTGTCCAACCCCCAAAAAACCTATTACCATTTATTTATTAAAAAAATATTCTTCTGAATCAAATAAAATCTATTTATTTATTTTATTAATTTACTATATTAATTTATTTTATTAATTTCATGTCTACAATGATTTTTCCATAAACTCCTCCAGTTGACAAAGGTTATGTCACTCTTAGGTTAAAACCCCCCTTCGAAACTCAACGGGGACCTCAAATTTCAGATATGGTCCCTTCATGAGGAGTTATTCTATTTTTTTAGGAAAATTGCATGTGTGTGTTATTTATTATATTTAATATATTTTGGAAATTTATTTTGAGAACTCCATGCTTCAGAATCAAACACTATATCTGTTCCTGGTCTCAAAAATAATCTATATAATATCCAAAAAATTATACACATAATATATGAGTCATTAGAGTTGCTCCATACTCATGTGAAGAACATTCATACCTTATGGTATGAGATTTATTTCTTCAATTATTTTATATACAAGAAATCATAAATTGAGCATGGTTTAACCCATTGTATAATAATGGAATTAACCTAGTAAGGGTTTAATCAAAATAATAAATAAATGGGTTGTAGTGATTACATGTTGATGCAATATACCATGATAAAGAGTTTCCTCTTGATTTTATAGGTAGTGTTATATCTATGTTATGCCTTGTTATCATGTTTTTAGGATTGGAATAGAGTGATGAAATTGGTAAATAATGTAAATTTATAATTAATTAATCAATTTTCTTTTGAATATTAAAAAAAGAGAAATGTTTGTAATTTGGTATTTTTTGTAATTAAATTTTGATCAAATTGATGTAGGTATGAATGTTTAAATTGAATTGGTTATTTCATGAGATGATAAAATGGGTTAAAGACCTAAATCATGATAATTATTTAAAATAATAATAAAATTTATTTTAATTAAGAATTGTAATTCTCTAGGTTTTTTGAAACCGGAATAAATTCTAAGGGAACATTTTTTATTGTGATAGCTTGAAATAGATTGATTCCTTATGTTACCAATAGTTGGACCTCTAAATAATGAATCGTTTGATTCAAGATAGAATAAAACATTGTAGGTTGATAAAGTTATTTTCTGGTGATTGAGTTTTCCATTTTCGTTCGAAGGATGAGTACCTTGTGATTAGAGTCATGAGAGTTCAATTTTTTGTGAAGGATAGATGTATAGTTTTTGGGCTTCTATTTCTTTATTGTTTATGATTATTTGTTCTTCTTTTTTTTGTGATGTTATCAAGATATGAAACATATGATATGTGCATAATATAGTTGAGCCTGGGATGTATAATGATATGGGGTGGAGAGGTCTGGATGTGATGTGATCCTAGGATGGTTGAGCATAGGATTACTGATGCGATGTGGAGATAGTTGACACCTATGATAAAGAGATGCATCAAGGTCTTCATATGGGTTTTAGGGAAAGCACCAGAGCTGATGGAATAGGTTGAAGTTGGGCTTACCAACTGATGTGATGTTGATTTATGGGATGCTTGTTTATGAATCTGTTTAATGGTCAATTGTTGGGTTCCTTATTTTATTTTCATTCATTTCCTAACAACTTATGGTAGTTGGATGTGCTTTCGTGTAAACATTATATTGATGGTAAATTTGGATGGTTTCCATAGAGTAACTGATTTTTTGAATCACTCTAATAATTAATAAATAATTCTTAACACATAGGGTTGGTGTTGATGGAATTAAAATGTTGGAAATGTGTTAATCTTGATAAACTGGATCTTCAATTTGGATTACGTTTATAGGGAATGGAATTTACTCTTGTGATTAATGAAATGAATCATGAAATAATGTTAATATTAAATTAATGGACAAGGAATAAATTAATATAATGAAATGATAAAATGAAACAATAAATTTAAATTATCCCTTTAAATGTTTATTTTCTTATATGATATATGGACTTAGTAGTGGTAGTCAAGAGTCAGGGTGATTTTTGTTGCAGTGGATTCTAATAATTTTTTATTCCCATAGTATGGTTGTGAGATATATTATATCTTTTATTTTATATGATTTAATACACTACCCCACCCATGTCATTTAGTGAAACTGACACCTAGTGGATTCTGGGAGGGTGTTTTCCCAAATATCTTACTGTGAGGATGGATGGATGATTACCCCCTTTGGCCCCCACTCTTTTCTCTTGGTATTTTCTTGTACTAGTATGCAGGGCAGTTATTTTCCCCATACATGTGGATAAATCAATGTAATGTATTGTGGTAATTTCACACACATATATCTCTAGAGATTGTATCCAATGGATTATTTTAGGTATAACATTTATAAGCTATGATGTCGTGAGGTACTTACTTAGTGTATGGGTTGTGATGGATTGAGGTATAATATCTGATTTATGATACATGTCCTATGGGTTGTGGTGGCTCCCAAAAAATACTTTGTTACTGTATATGGTGATGTGATATGGGATTATGTAATTATGTGATGCACATGGTTCATGTTATGATACCTTTCCCAGGCTTCTTCAAGCTAGACTATTTAGAAAAGATATGGCTTAGAAAGTGCAATGTTAGGGTGGAGTGGAAAGCTAGTAGGCAAGTAAGAGTAACGTACCGTTGATTTTTCAATACTATATTATTTGATATATTATATGCAATTCATGGTTATATTTTTCCATGGTGAGGCTGGAAAATTAGTATTCCTATTTAGGTGATGATATAGTTTCACTATTGTTCATTGTGATATAGAATTTTTTCATTATCTTTTTCACGAGAGGCTCTAGGGAGAATCCAACAGAGTATAATAGTTTTCTCACTCTATGTATATATAAACTATTTTTTTAGATCAACTGGAGAAGGTTATAGATCAAGAAATTTGTTATTAGATCATGGTTTTGCATGAACAGTTTGGGCTTTGTGGTCTCTATCATCTTTAACTTTTTTGTACTTGTAGTCTTTATTTCAATTTTAATAGTACTGTATGAAATTGCATGTTTTCACTTGGGATTTATTTTTATATATTTTTTATGAGAAGTTTTTATTTGTATATCTTTCTTATCTATCTCTTTTTTATTTTTCTCTTTATGGTAATTCCTTCCATATGCATGTTTATTGTACCCTCAGTGAAAGTCACCTACTCGGGGCCTACTATAGGTGGGACTCATGGAGTAACTATCTCTCTACCCTAATTGTGGTATATTTTGGGGGAGGAGTTAATGAAATGGTTGTATCAAAGGGTAGGTCTGAGGGATAGGATATAGTTTGGTGTTAGGAATAGGGGAGGTTGCCTAGGTTGGTAAGGAAATGGTGTCAGTTTAGTTTAGAAAGTGATGTAAAACTGAGAGACTGGATGATTTTATTTTTATAGATATATCCATATCATAATATTCTCATCATGGATGGGATGTATTGGTGTAGGATATCATGGATTTATTTAGGATACAGGTTGTGTTCTATGATAATGATGAGGATCATATGGTTCTTTTTTGTTAGTGAGACCCTCAGATTGGTCAGAGGCATGTTCCATACTTTTCTTATTTGATGGTTGAGTTGTTGTTGAGTTCATCAAGGGATTAGCTGTCAGTGTCTCCAAGGGTTCTGGAAGACTAAACTAATTTCTTTATTTAATAGTTTGTATCATTCCCCCCTCTATGGGAGATAGATTTCGGGATTCATCTATAGCTATGTATGTCTCTTATCTCAGTGTCTCCATATTAGACGGCGCCTTATGTGTTGTGAGAAGTGTGAGTGAAGCTTGATGATCTATTGCAATGAGGTTCTTTCATCCAAGTGTGTGACCTTAGGTTGCACCGGTTTTTCTTATAAAGAAGGTTTATGGTATTTTAGATCCTTATTTTGATTATCAATACTTGACCCAAGTGACAGTAATGAACCTCTATCATCTTCCATGGATTGATGATTTATTCAAACCACTAAAGTGATCAAGTTGATTTCTAAATATCTATTTTCAATTAGGATATCATCAAATATGGGTGAAGGATGAGGATATTCAGAATATATCTCTCCATTACCATCATGGAGATTATGAGTTTTTATAATGCCATTCGGTGTGACGAATTCTCTAGTTGTTTTCATATGGTTGATGAATGAAGTGTTTAGAGAGTACTTGGATAAGTTCATGATGGGTTTCATCGATAATATCATTTTATACTTCATGTCTGAGGAGGATCATGGAGATTACATTTGTGATGTTTTGGGAGTTCTTCATCATGATCAGTTGTTTATGAAATTGTCAGAATGTTAGTTCTAGGCTTATGAAGTCTGTTTCATGGGGAATCTAGTATCCTAGAAGGAGTAGCTATGGATCCTTCAAGGACATAGTTGGTTTTGTCTTTTTTATCCCTCCATATAGTGGAAGATGTGAGAGGTTTCCTTGTTCTTGTAGGCTATTACAGTAGGTTCATAGAAAATTTCTCTTGGGTTACGACTCCTCTTATATCTTCGACCATAAAGGATCAAACATTCATGTGGATTTACCATTGTTAGGAAGGTTTTTAATTCTTAATGAAGAATTTAGTCAGTCATTTAGTCCTTTTTTCCTATTTTTGGAGTTCAATTTGATGTTTTATGTGATTATTCACATATTTTATAGGGTTGGGTTTTAATGCATCATAGCTCTGTTTTTTCTTATGGGTCTCATTAGTTATGTACCTAAACATAAATATTCCACCCATGGCCTTGATTTGGAAGAAATGTTTTTGTTTGAAGTTGTGGAAACGTTACCTCATTAGTGAAAATTTTGTGATTTTTACCCACCATAAGATTATAAGTTATGTCTTCTCTCATCATGACATCAACATTAATCACCTTATGTGGATATAATTCTTTCAAGATTACAACTTCAAGATTTCATATACACCAGGAAATGGAAATTTTTTGGCTAATGTAATGAGTACAATGTCATGTATTAACACTGTTCATGAATTTGGAGATTCCTGGAGAGTGATAGAAAAAAAACTCGGTGATGCATCTATATATGGGAGATATTGGAGGTATAGGTATTTTTTTTCCAAATTAAATTGTAGTCATCGTTGGTGAGACAGATGGAAGAGTCTCATTTTGGGATTTTGAGGTGGAGTTTTGTAGAGAACAAGTTGTTTTTTGTTAGAGATACATACTTTTTTATACCCCTAATGGTTGGTTTGAGGATAGAAAAAATTTATGTTGTTCAAGGGAATGATTTTTTTTTCTTCATTAATTCATGAGATGGTTCATATAGAGTTCCATATCTCACTTTTAGTGGTACATTTTTGCACGAAAAAGTTATACTGAGTTTTGAGAGGTCAATTTTGGTGGCCTCTTTAGAAGCATAATGTTTCTTATTTTGTTTCAAGATGTTTGTTCTATCAAAAGGTTAAGGTTGAGCAAAATGTTCTTGGAGGTTTGTTCCAACCATTAGATGTTCTCCACTAGAAGTGGGAGGACATCTTGATGGACTTAGTTACTAGTTTACTTCATTCTCAATGAGGTTATAATGCGATATGGGTGATAATTGATGTTTGATGAAATCATCCCATATTATAGAGATCATGGAGTCAAAATCAGAGGAGGTTTTGCCGAGTAAGTATTTGGAGGTGTTGGTACGACTCCACGTATTCCTGAGGATAATCAAATCTAAAAGATATACTCATTTTACCTCTAGGGTGTGGAGATGTATTCGACATGAGTTTGGCTCTCAGTTATGCATTAGCACTTATTTTCATCAATAGAAGAATGGTAAGATAGATTAGATCATACAAACTATTGAAGAGTTGTTGTGCTCTTCTGTAATGTGTCTTAGAGATGCATGGGTTTGTCACCTACATTTGGTCAAGTTTTATTTCAATAACATTCTCCACGCCGACATTGGTTTGAAATTTTTTAAATCTTTGTAAGGCTGACCTTTACATTCTCCATTATTCTAGACTAGGGTCAGAGATATTGTAATACTTGTACTGTAACTGGTACAAAATACAATTTAGATGGTACTGGTAATTCACAATAGGATGAAATCAGTTTATAATCATCAAAATTCCCATATTGATCATAGGATGGGACATCTTGAGTTTGACATTGGAGATCATTTGTTCCTAAAGGTGGATCCTTGTCATGGGTAATGGTACTTTGCTTATGGGTGTATGTTTCTCCAAGGTTTTTGGAACCATTCAAGGTGTTGAATCATGTTGGAGACATGGCATATCGGATAACACTTCTCCTATAGATGAGATAGATGCCTATATTTTTTTCACATGTTGTATGCCCATCATTATCTTTATGAAAAATCTCATTTCATCGATTTTTGTGATATCGATGTTTATGATGATGTATCCTTTGAGAAGTTGCCTATGGATATCCCTAAATTCTAGGAGAAGGTATCAAGTGGTCATGTTATTCCGTTGGTTTGTGTATTGTGGTGGTACAGTGTCGTGGATGAGAGTACCTAGGAATGAGAGTCACAGATGTTCACTCATTACCTCGAGCTATTTAATGTTTATATTTACTCTTGTAATGTTGTTCTCTTGTAGATATTAACCTTTATGGTTTATGATGTGGTTTTCTTTAGTTTATTATTGTGTATTTACTGTAGATTTATATGTATCTTCCTCGTGAGTGTGTTTAGTAGCTTGTCATTTATGTTGTGTAGTTTTGTTATTTTTACCTCTGATGAGGTGGTTGAGCTCTTGGTATGGAGAGATCTTTGATAGGTGTCTCATGGGGTGCCTTTTCAGACAACCCTTTTATATCCTCTCTAGTTTGGTTTTGAATTCTCAAGGCAATGAAATGTTTGAGAGGTATCTAATATAAGTGTCTAGATTCATGTAGTATTCCCTTTTGAGTGTTTCAGAAGTTCATGGTGCTCAGAAGTGGCCTATCATACGTTTGCAGGGGTTTAGTATCTAAATTATAGAAAATAGATATTATATTCCATGTAATATTTAAATTTCACCCATGTGATTTTCATAGATTTTGTAAGCCCAATTCATGGGATGTTTGACAATGTGCATTAATTAATGGTTTAAAGGTTTGATGTGGTGCATTTTTTTGGTATGATTTGAAACCCAACATTTTCATGATGTGTAAGGGTTACATGCTGTAGAGTCCCAAAGTTGAAGTACGTAGACATTACATTACTTTTGCGGAATACTTAATACATGAAAAAAAGAGAACCCAAAGACCGTATTAGTTTAGTGTCTTTGGAAACTCGAAACATAATCTTCTAATCATGGTGAAAGATTTTATCATCTCCCATAAAGATCTTCCACTTTGGTTTTCTTACCTAAAAACTTTCTTTATATCCTGTGTAAAATAAAACATAAAAAGGGTGAGCTCAAATGCTCAGTAAGGGTAAAAATGGATAACATAAAACAATACCTAAACATTTTAACGTAATAACATGAACATAAAACATCAAAATCATGACAAATGACAAAAATATTGGTAGTGCATAAGGCATAGATCATGAAGGAACATTGACCATGATAAAATACCATGGGAATAAAACATGTAATTATGGAAATAATTAAGCACATGATATGATTTCCATAGTATCCAAGGAACTGCTTCCAAGACCATCATAGTGGACGAATTCCATTATTGAACAGAGTTTACTTGTCGTTCCAGCCCTGTATTACTGAATTGGATTTTACTTGTCGTTCCAGCCATGTCTATCTCATGAGATATAATGATTTACCCAATGCATTGTAGTGAGATATATGAATCACCCATCTCATATTGAAATCATTCTTACATATGCCACAAAACAATTATAAATCATTCATCATAACCCAAAGAATAAAATGGGTTGAAATAAACATCATCTCATCGTGACATAATCCATATAAAAAAATGGATTTAATTTTTTAATATTAAAAATAAAACCATGTAAATAATAGAGACATTATACTTTAAACATAAACATTCTAAATAATGTCATCTTATATGGAAAATAGTTTTGATAAAACACTTGAAATGAATTCTTTTAGAAAATATCCCCTCTTCTTCAAAATCATTTTATTTCCTAAAAATGCCACAATATTTTAAAATAAAAGGATTTTATTGAAAATAACCATGAAATATTGTAGAGTGATTAATTATGAAACGGTATTATGAAACGGTAAAAATCTGTTCATGTCGTATAAGTTAAAATAACATTCTCCGCATACTTTTAACGGAAGAGTCAAAAAGTACCATGTATTGTAAACAAAAGAAATATTCCTTCCATAACACAAAGTAAAATTCAAAGAGGGGTAAAAATGAATTTAAACATGAATGTATAAATATTAAACACATTATGAAAAACATTTAATGGACATGGATGAAAAATATAACCCCAGAAAATACTTACGTATAAGCAATCTCAGATAAAAATGAGATTGCAAAATTATCCCTTACCTTAGGTCCAATTTCTTCCATACGTGTCCGAAAATCATTTATAGTGGGTTTAAACATATTATTAACTTGTAACAGAACCATATTGATATTTATGATATCATATATGATTCACATATGACTTTATATTACCCGTTCTTTTGTCAATTCCATGTTAAAGTAGTGTTTTGGGTAAAATCGTTTCCTTTAGCGTACGTGTTTCGACTTGTTGTTCTTGATATTATTAATTATATCCTGATTTAATTAATTCAATAATGTGAAACATGATTTATATATAACATATATTCATCATATAAATATATATGATGGATCGATAAATGGAATGAAATACACCGTTCATAGAGACAGTAGGTCGTACGTACGCATGAACTTGATTTTAATTTCCTTATTAAATTGAATGGAAGTGAGTAAATAACATATAAATTAATATACTATCATTAATATTTCATATATTTCATTATTATTTAATATATATATTTTATAATCATTCTTTAATGGTTAACTTGGTGAATGAATCTCATCGCATCGTGGAGACGGTAATCCGTACGTACACACGAGGGATGATATCGTTCCCATAAGTATTGAATGGAATTATAGTGGATGATATAATATCTCAGAATTATTATCATGTTATAATAACCATATATAGTTATTATTCACACCATTATACCCATCCAAGTAAGGTGGTTGTGGGAAAACAGATTACACCACGACGTGGAGACGGTATTCTGTACGTACGCACGCGCGGTGATTTCGTTTTCTGTAGGATGGATAGAAGGTGAAATAGGGTTGGTTCTTATTTATAATAACATATAAGAATATGAGTGATATTTATGTTATTATTTTATTAGGAAACAACAAAATAAGAGGAATTAGAAGAATAAATGAATTTGAATGAATCGGTAAAGGATATTACCTCTTCTTCAACGCGCATCTTCTAAACCTCCTCTTAGGGCAATAACATTGGTCATTGAAGAAAACCAGAAACTATAGTATGTTTCTAGGGATTTGGAGAATTTAAATGGGTAGGGTTTGGCCGAGTTTGAAGGCTTAGAGTGGTCTGAGGAGGAGAGGGAGGAGGTGCCTTTTTATAAGGGAGGAGAGGGGCACCTTTGGAAACATAAGAAGTAATAATTTATAATAAATTCAAATGCCACATAAAAACATCCAAAATGAATCACATTCAAAGATGAGATGATATAGGGTTGTAATATCATAAACCAATAAAATTTATACATGTTTTAAATTTATTTTAAACCATATCAACATGATTTATCCTTATTTAATCTGTTGAATTTTATTTGTGGTAATAATATTCTAAATTTTAAATTGTTATAAATAATTACTTATGCGTAATGAATTATCCATAATTGGGTAATTTATGAAATATTAGACCATATAAATTTCAATTTATAAAGTTTAAATATTTTTATGATTTTTAAACAATTTAATAATTTTTTATTTTTATAAAATAACAATAGTGTTAATTTTGAAACTATTCATTTATTTGAATTTAAATAAAATCCAAAGAGAAGATATATATGATCCAAAATATTTAATAGATTCCTAACATGTCATATTCATAGAGAAAATAAGTTTATAACATTTAACAATTCATATAATATTTATTTTAATATTTTTAAAACAATTTATTAGATATTTCTCTTAATAAAATAATTACTATAACATTTTTGTATAATTATTTAATATACTTATTTGTTGCATAAAAATTAAAAATATAATCCTATGATGAATATAAATATATGAACTTTCATAATAACACTTTTAATATAATTAATCATCTTAAAATCACAATATTTAAATTTTTATATTTATTATGTAATGGAGGTGACAGCTTTGACATTATTAAAAATAATATAATATAAATGTCATAATCTATTTTATACGGCTGAAAATGGTCCCAAGGTCGACCCTTGGATTCTTATAGTACACATATACGTGACCAATAGGTTTTTTTCAAGTGTCTGGGCCATTTGATGAGTATTATTACTTTAATAGAAACTATATTATTGATTTTTCACTAAGTAAATAATTTCTGCATCATTAATGTATAATCTATTAAGGTAATTAAATATAACATGAAAAATTACAAAATAAATTACCATAACAATGAAGAACATTTTATCTTTCAAATTAGTATTTATAGTCGAATTTATATTCTATATAACCTTATACTAAAAATACATAAATTATTGCATTTTGAGTGAAACATATTTCACTTTCTTTAAAATAAAATAAATTAAAGGTCATAATCACAGCCATGTAGGTTCCAATGGATTCCATTTCGAACCAAATATACCTTAGGGTAAAATATAATCTCCCAATTATATTAATACAAGTGTTAGGGTAATTTTATAATATTATATTTACCCCTAATTACACGATTTCCATTTAACTATGGTAAATAAAATTTACTGTAGTTACTATTTATAGTGAAAAAAAATAAAAATAAGGATATTAATATAGTTTGGACCTAATGATTCCAAATAAGGAGAAAATTTTTTCAAATTCAAATCACAGAACTTCCAGAAATTAATTTTAAATTAATCTCGTTGTTAAGAAAACGAGTTTTAAAAGTTATAACATTCCAAAGATTGAAATGATTTTACCTATGAATTCAATGTAAAATCAATGCTAACGATAGAAATTATTTTAAATGGTAATAATATATTCTAATTATACTTTAAAACCATTTAATATTATAATTTAACCATAAAAATTATTACGATGAAGAATGTTGTTTTTAATTAAAATATAGCATGTTTTTACTATTCATTAAAATATGAAAGTTATCAGAATAATATGAAAATTTTATCCAAAGTAAATTTTTTATATCCTGATTCCAAATAATAATTTTATTTTGTCAAATTGAACTTATAAACATGTCAAAAACTATATTTAAAGTGGGTGCGCCATAAAAAGGTGGCAAAACTGCATTTTTAAAAAAATACTTATTTTACCCGAAAAATTCATTTTGTTCTCATACCATGTTCTGAAAATGTGTAAGATGAATAATAATGTTATAAAATTAAAAATGTAGTTAATAATATTCATAAAGGCTAGTTCATAGTAAAATTATAACAATATATCGTTGTTTAGTGAAACCCTGTATTGCGTACTACACACGCTATCGAGGAAGGTCGCGATTACGTGTTATGCAAAACAAGTCAGGGATGTGTGTAGTGGAAGCTCCCTTTGGTGTTGCGTATAAAATAATAAAAATATAGTTCAATTATACATTTATCAAAATCTATACTTGATTTTGTGTAAAATGAATTTTATTCGAAAGAACATGAAATTGTGTGCATCACAAGCCAAGAATAGTGTTGGGTATACTACAAGATAATACGGTGTTACCTATAGTGAAATCTAATCTTGGTGAAGCATACAACAAAATACATCAAAGAAATTAAAAAGAATAATTATCATAAAATCTCGGGGTGTTACATTCTACCACCCTTAAAATGAATTTCACCCTTGAAATTCGTCAGGGTTATAAATGGTTTTCTACTTGAAAGTTTCTTTCATAGAAACCCACTTTGTAAAAAGGAATACTAAATCATCATTTTAAAAAGGAACATTAGAAACATAACGGATACCCAAAGTAACTCACCACTGGGTTTCCACATAGGATAATGTAGGTGAAAATATGGATATGGAAGAGAAATCTAACCATCATGTTTGGATGAAGAGTGGTAGAGAACATGGCTATGAAAAAGCCAACAATCACAAAGCCATAAATTTGTGATGATCTAAGGTACCATCTGATTCATTAGATATGAGGTCACTAGGAAAACATTTTTGTATTTCAAGATCATTTTCCTAATGTTTAAAAAAAAACATAAGGAGAAATACTTACTTGATTTCGGTGTAATATCATTGTTGGTCATTCCATGAAAAATTTCCACTTCATCTCTTATTTAAAGAAATGATGTTGAATTTTTCCTTCTTGAAATATTATAAGATCATGCGATAGAATGATAAGTCATTCCATCTATCTCAAACAAAAGGTTAAAAAAATTTATTAAATATACATAAGTCCATCTATGGTGAGATTAACCGTATATGATTCCAAAAATGAACTTATATTTCACATATCACACCACATAATAAAATAAATCTAATTTCTCCTAACCAGGGAATTCATGTAGCCCAGTGGTATGTGATAAAGTCCTGTCGCACTTCAGTTGTGGGTTCGATTCCCACAACCTTGTCTGACGCGACGTGTTTTCGGTTGTCCACCACGTTTTCATTTTTCTAAAACTACACTATTATAACATTCCAGAAATAATATTGAAAAAAATGTTCTATCCTTAAACAATACTATCTGATGTCTGACATAATCCATTCCAATATTTAAACTTATCCAAAATACATCTGTCCAATCTCATAGTATAAAGAAAATGATTACTGGAAAGGTCACATAACAAGCACGTGAAAACCATCATTTATCCCCCATATATCACAAGATATATCTTATTGATCGCATTCCAAACATTTGAATACCTTAATCATGTATTATCTTGAAAGATAAATTACTATATAACCTTAGTGAAAACATAAATTCTGTCAAAAGGTAACTCTTTCCACATATAAAAATCACAAAAATTTTATATACTCAAACCATGATATCACTTTGTCCTTATATTAGTCATGAGCTCATTAAACATTTCATTATCTCTATATCCCTTCTTTACGCGCATATTAGGTGCCTTCCAAATATATTTAAATCACTTTTCATGGTTATTGATACCATTAAACATATACTTTCAAATAATAATGAAAAAACAATAGTGTAACAATACTTAGATTTGTCTTTATTCCATAGTACCATACATTATTCTTGATAAAAATGAAATCATTCCACTAGATTCTTAAACCATTGACTGAGCTTCTTCATTTTATTCCTCAACACTTATTTCATCTCATATATCATTCATAGTCTCTTCATCATCGTCAACATAAATACTACCCATACGACCTTGCTGATTCTCTTCATGAGATTTTCCATTAGGGAATTTGTTTCCATAATGCCCATACATTCCACATTTAAAACATTTAACCTTGGTTGATGTTTTAGAAATACCATTATCCTTGTCCATTTTGTTAACTGAACCTTTTCCTTGGAAATTACCGGATTTGTGTCCTTCTTTTCCTCACCCAAAGCATCTTCCAGTTCCTTTGAAACATTCTCTGTGTTGCCTCTTCCAACATGATTTTCATGAGGGAAATTGAACTTTATTTCCTATTTGATTATCATGAAACTCCATATTTCTCTTATTAGAAGAGTCAGGAAACATACCAAAGATGATATTATTGATCATATTATAAGATTTTTGATTTGGCATAATAATGATATATGGACTTCCAGATCCAATTTCATTTGGTTTCTCACGAAGAACACCATTCCACTGTCCATCATATTCTCCATTATCGCGAATCTTCATGTTCCTATCCATTTTTCTAAAACCCAAAAAGAATAGTGTGAGAGAAAAAATCATGCTAGGAAAACCACATAATAAAGGGGAGTAATTGTAATTACTAATATCATAGGTTTAATTCTATGATCGTTACAGTAATTCTAGGACTATAAACTATACTTATACTTAACCTTATGGACATCCCAAGACATTCCATAGAAATATCTCTAGGTATCTCACTAAAGTTTTCGCATCCTAGTTTCCAAAGGTTAACTAAACCTTTCCTCTAATACCAACTAAAGAGATCCAATGCTTGACATACATATAAATTACATTAATTTTGTGGAATACTTAATACATGACAAAAAAATGATGCACAAACACCGTATTAGTTTAGTGTCTTTGGAAACTAGAAACATAATCTTCTAATCATGGTGAAAGATCTTCAATATCTCTCATAAAGATCTTCCAATTTGGTTTTCTTACCCAAATCTTTTCTTTATATCCTGGGGAAAATAAAACATAAAAAGGGTGAGCTCAAATGCTCAGTAAGGGTAAAAATGGATAACATAAAACAATACCTAAACATTTGAACGTAATAACATGAACATAAAACATCAAAATCATGAGTAATGACATAAATCTTGGCTGTGCATAAGGGATAGATCATAAAGGAACATTAACCATGATAAAATAGATTGTAAATAAAACATGTAATTGTGGCCACCATTAAGAACATGATATGATTTCTATACTAGCCAAGGAATTGCTACCAAGACCATCAAAGTGGATAAAGTCCATTACTGAACCAGGTTTAGTTGTCATTCCAGCCCTGTATTACTAAACCGGATTTTACTTGTCGTTCCATCCATGTCAGTATCATGAGACATAAATCAGTACCCAATTCATTGGAGGGAGATATAGGTCCCTCCCATCTCATATTTAAATCATTCAATGTGCCACAAAATAATCCTAAATCATTAATCATAACCCAAAAAATGAAATGGGTTTGATAAACATCATCCCATCGTGACATAATCCATATAAAACAAATGGATAGAATTTTATCATATTAAATAGAGAAAATGTAAATAATAGAGACATTATACTTGAAACAAAAACATTCTAAATAATTTCATCTTATATGGAAAATAGTTTTGATAAAACACTTGAAATGAATTCTTGAGGAAAATATCCTTTCTTCTTCAAAATAATTTTATTTTTCCAAAATGCCACACAATTTTAAAAGAAAAGGATTTTATTGAAAATAACCATGAAATATTATATATTAAGATTCATGATGAAAAGGAGTTATGAAACTGTAAAAATATGTTCATTCCATATAAATTAAAATAACATTCTCCTCGTACTTTTAACGAAAGAGTCAAAAAGTACCACGTATGGTAAACAAAAGAACGATTCCTTCCATAACACAGAGGAAAAGTTAAATAGGGGTAAACATGACTTTTAAAATTCATGTATTAATATTAAACACTTTATGAAAATCATTTTATGTACATGGATGAAAAATATAATCCCAGTAAATACTTACATATAAGCAATCTCGTATAAAAATGAGATTGCAAAATTATCCCTTACCTTAGGTCCAATTTTTTCCGTATGTGTCTGAAAATCCTGTATAGTGGGTTTAATCATATTAATAATATGCAATATACCCATAATGATATTTATGATATCATATATGATTGACTTATTATTTATATTACCCGTTCTTTTGTCAATTCCATGTTAAAGCAACATTTTGGGTAAAATCGTTTCATTTATTGTATGTATTTTGACTTGTTGTTCATGATATTATTACTTATATCCGGATTTAATTAATTACATAATGTAAAACATGATTTATATATAATATATATTCATCATATAAATATATATGAAAGATCAATAAATGGAATGAAATACACCGTTCATGGAGACGGTGGGTCGTACGTACACATGAACTTGGTTTTCGTTTCCTTATTAAATTGAATGGAAGTAAGTAAATAACATATACAAAAATCCATTATCATTAATATTTCATATATTTAATTATTATTTAATATATATATATATATATATTTTATAATCATTCTTGAGTGGTTAACTTGGAGAATGAATCTCATCGCGTCGTGGAGACGGTAATCCGTATGTATGCACGAGCGATGATATCATTCCCATAATTATTGAATGGAAGTAGAGTGGATGATATAATATCTCAGAATTAGTATCATATTATAATAACCACATATATTTATTATTTACACCATTATACCCATACAAGTAAGGTGGTGGTGGAAAAACATATTATACCCCTGCGTGGAGATGGTATTCCGTACGTACGCACGCGTGGTGATTTCGTTTTCCCTAGGATGGATAAAAGGTGAAATAGGGTTGGTTCATATTTATAATAAAATATTAGTATATGAGTGATACTTATGTTATTAATTTATTATGGAACAACAAAATAAGAGGAAGTAGAAGAAGAATGAACTTGAAAGAATTGGTAAGGATATTACCTCTTCTTCGACGCGTCTCTTCTAAACCTCTTCTTAGGGCACTAAAGGTGGTATTTAAAGAATACCAAGACCTCTAGTATGTTTCTAGGGAAGTGGAGAAGTGAAATGGGAAGGTTTTTTCCGATCATTAAGGCTCAATGTGGTGTGAGGAGGAGAGGTAGGAGGTGACCTTTTATAAGGGAGGAGAGGGGCACCTTTGGAAACATAAGATATATTAATTTATAATAAATTATAACCCCACTTAAAAACATCCAAAATGACTGAAATTAATATCATAGATGATATAGGGTTGTAATATCCTCAACCAATCAAATTTAGACATGTTGGAAATTTATTTTAAACCTTATCAACAAGATTTATCCTTATATAATATATTTAATTTTATTTATGGTAATAATATTCTAAATTTTAAATTGTTATAAATAATTACTTATTTGTAGTGAATTATTAATAATTGGGTACGTTATGAAATTTTAGAACATATTTATTTAAATTTATAATTTTTAAATACTTTTGTGATTTTTAAACAATTTAATAATATGTTATTTTTATAAAATAACAATAGTGTTAATTTGGAAACTATTCATTTATTTTAATTTAAATAAAATACACAGAGAATATATATTCAATAAAAAATATTTAATAGATTTATGACATGTCATATTCATCTAGAAAATTAGTGGAGCACATTAAACAGTTCATATAATATTTATTTTAATATTTTTAAAACCATTTATTTGATATTTCTCTTAATAAAATAATTACTATAACATATTTATAATGATTTAATACACTTATTTGTTGCATAAAAATTAAAAATAAAATAATACGATGAATATAAATCTATTACCTTTAATAATAATAATTTTTCTAGAATTTATCATCTTAAAATCACAACATATAAATTGTTATATTTATTAAGTTATGTAGGTGACAACTTTGACATTATTAAAAATAATATAATATAAATGTCCTAATCTCTTTTATACGGCTCCAAATGGTCCCAATGTCGACCCATGGATGTTTATGATATATATATACTATACCAATAGGTTTTTTTCAAGTGTTTGGTCCTTTTGATGGGTATTATTACTTAAATAAAAACAATATTATTGATTTTTCACTAAGTAAATAATTTTTGCATCATTAATATATATTCTATTAAGGTAAATAAATATCACTTAGAAATTAAAAATAAATTTTCATAAAAAATAAAAACATGTTATATTTCAAATGAGTATTAATAATCTAATTTATATTCTATATATCCTTATATTAAAAATACTTTAATTATTCAAGTTTGAGTGAGACATATTTCACTTTCTTTAAAATAAAATAAATTAAGGGTCTTAGTCACATCCAAGTGGGTTCCAATGGATTCCATTTTGACCAAAATATTCCTTAGGAAGAAATATAATAATCCAGTTATATTAATACAAGTGTTAGGGTAACTTTATAATATTATATTTACCATTAATTACACAAGTTACCTTTAACTATGGTAAATAAAATTTACCGTAGTTACTATTTATTGTGCCCAAAATTAAAAAGTAGCCTATTAACATAATTTGGACCTAAGTATTCCAAATATGGAATCAGTATTTCCAAATTACAATCATGAAGTTGCAGAAATTAATTTAAAATTAATCCCGTTGTTAAGAAAACGAGTTTTAAAAGTTAAAACATTGTAAAAGATTGAAATGATGTTACCTATGAATTCTATGTAAAATCAAAGATAATGACATACATTATATTAAATGGTAAAAATATATTATATTTATAATTTAAAACCATTAAATATTATAATTTAAACATATAAATTATTACGATGAAAAAAGTTGTTTTTAATTAAAATATAGCGTATTTTTACTATTCATTAAAATATGAAAGTTATACGAATAATATGAAAAAAATTTCCAGAGTAAATTTTTATATATTGATTAAAAATAAGAATTTTATTTTGTCAAATTGAACTTATAAAAAAGTCAAAAACTAGATTTAAAGTGGGTGCGCCATCAAAAGGAGGCAAAACATCATTTTTTGAAAAATACTTATTTTACCTGAAAAAATTATTTTGTTCTCATACCATGTTCTAGAAAATGTGTAAGATGAATAATAATGTTGTAAAATTCAAAATGTAGTTAATAATATTCATAACAGCTAGTTCATAATAATATTATAACAATATATCATTATTTAGCGAAACCCGGTATGGTGTACTACACACGCTATTGAGGAAGGTCGTGATTGCGTGTAATGCAAGCCAAGTCAGGGCTGCGTGAAGTGGAAGCTCCCTTTGGTGTTGCGTATAACATAATCAAAATATAGTTTAATTATACATTGATCAAAATCTATACATGGTGTTGTGTAAAATGAATTTTATTCGAATGAACATGAAATTGTGTGCATCACAAGACGAGAATAGTGTTGTGTATACTACAAGCTAATATCGTGTTGCGTATAGTGCAAGCTAATCATGGTAAAGTATACAACAAAAGACATCAAAGAAATTAAAAGGAATAATTATCATAAAATCTCAGGGTGTAACACATGCCATGTAAATTTCCTTTTGAGTCATGGATTATAAATAGCATAGGGGCTCAGGTTTTCTCAAAACATGTGACCCTTCTCTCAATTCTTGGTGATCCAGCTACCCTTTATTTGAAGTATTTTTATTCCAACAATGGGGATCAATACTTGGATTCTCAACTTTGATCTGTGGTGATTTGAGGTATGGTATACCTTTTTTCTTATGGTTATTCAATTGGATTCCTCCCATTTCTACATTCCAGGATATGGAAGCTCATCTCTCATGTTTTTAATGGTGTTTTCTTGGTTTTTTGGTGTCTATGACACAACATCCATATAGGGATACATCTTCTACGAGAGATGTGATCAAGATCCGCAAAGATGGTCCATTATGATATGAATAACAATAACACCTTAAGGTGTAGGATTAACTACTTCTATTATTTTATTTTTGTGAAATCATAAATTGAGCTTGGTTTAGCACTTTAGAAGGAAATTAAATGAAAATAATAATTTTTTAACTTGATTAATATTGAAATGGGTTGTAGTGATCGCATGTTGATTCTTGGTACAATGATAGCATGTTTCCTCTTGATTTTCTAGATGGTGTAATATCTATGTTATGCTTTTTTATCATGTTATTATGATTCGAATAGCATGTTTAAATTTGAAAAAAAAATTAAATATAGAATTATTAAATTAATTATCAATGAACATTTAAAGAAGAGGTGTGTTTGTAATCTAGTGTTTTTTTAATTTTATATAGATCAAATTGATGCAAGTATGCATGTTTAATATTAATTGGTTATTTCATGAGATTATGAAATTGTTTAATGAACCTGAAGGATGATATTTATTGATGATAATAATAAAATTCAGGTTAATTGAGAATGGTACTTCTCTTGGTTAGTTGAAACTGGGATAAATGCTAAGATCAGAATTTTCTTTTTGACAACTTTAATACATTGATGCCTTAGGTTTCACATAATTGGGACCTATGAATAATTAATCTATTGATTCAAGATAAAATAAAACCATTTATTTTATAAAGATATTTTCAAGGGCCTATGTTTCTTATTTTATTGATTTGTTCGAGTACCTTGGGATTAGAGTCATGGGAGCTTGTTAATGTGTGAAGGTCATATCCCTTGTTTTAGGTCCTAGATTTCCTTGTTGTGTAAATTTTATTTTCCATGTTTTTTTGGGATTGGATATAGATATGGGACTTTTGATATGATATTTATAAGGTTGATCCTGGGATAGAAGATTATATGGGTTGGATAACACCACAAGATTTTTTGAATTGTTTTTTTCAAATTAAATAAATCTTTTTGATATTTTTTCATTTCACACAACACTGCCAATAGTTTATTTTATATTTTTGTCTTATGATATATGCAATAAAAATTTCACCATGCACTAAACATGAAATAAAGTTTATCTTTCTCTATAAAAAACATGGAGGCAATCATATGTTTCACGCAAGACTGACTTTCCTCAACGGATTGCATAACACATAAGACCAAGTGTTACCGAATAATACGTTATTATATAATGATATTGAACCTAGCCATGAAAATAGAATATATATATATATATATATATATTATTGACTAAATTATTTAAATATATGGTTTTCACAAAATATAAAATGAATTAATTGGTTACAAATTCTTTATAAATGAATATAAGAACCAATTGAATATAATATAGTATTTTATAGAAAACATTTATTATGCTCACAAAGTTGATTTAATACTAATAAATTAATTACAACTAGTAAGTAATATTAATTTAATTTATGTGTTATATATTTAATCAAATATTTTATATATTCATCCAAAAGATTTTATAGACATAAGATATGAACCAACACAATTTTATGCTTAAAAACCATTATTTTTATAAAGCTAGTTTTACCAAATTTTAATGGAAACCCCATTTTATATCCAGTTTTTGGAACTTTTATAGATTTAATATGTCAAAATAAACTTAATTTTTTAAATATTAAAATAAATATTAGGTTAGAGAGATTTTTTGGTATTTTTCTGTGAAGTTTTATTTTTTAATGAATAGTTAAAAATAATGAATTTTAACTTAAAATAACTTTTTAATATTATTTATTTATAGATTTAAATTATATTTTTAATTTAATTTAATGTTTAATTATATCAAATTTTTAACATTTTTTAAAATATAGTTCATTAGAATCAATTTAATTTTGAAACTGTCTATAAAAACATAGCAAACTTTTGAATTTTTTTACATTAAAAACCTGCATTGTCGTCCTGTCTGTGGGATTATATTTAAATTAATTTCTGAAACTTTGGTTATTTGAATTTGTGAAAATTAATTCCATATTGGTAATCATCATAATTTATAATTTCTAATAAGTTCAACATATTTTTTGACCAAAAATATTAGTGAATATAATAAAAACTAATTTCAATGATTAAGGTTAAATTAAGCTTAATAAGGGACTAAACCATAAGATTAATGCTCAAAACAACTGATAAAATATTCAAAAATACATTATATATAAATATTTATACCCTATACTCCCTTTTTTATACTTTGGACCATTATTATATCCACTTGTAAGAGAAAAATGAGGGTGGAATTTTCTATAAAAATATTACAAGAATGCCACTACTCATCCATTACAGAAGGCCTCCTCTCCTCCCACATCCTCACACCTCCCAAACCAGTTTTTATTGGAAATAACTCTTCAAAAATATCTCCCAAGTATCCATAAATTTCCCCTTTAATCCTAATTTTAGAATAAATCCTTCCAAGGAAGCCCTTTGGTTCAGACCAAAAGGAGTTACCGGGTTATAAGGTTACATCGTTCCTCAAACTCCTTTCTTTTATTTTCTTTCTCCACTCCCTAAAATATTATTATTCCATGATTGTATAAAAAATCAGTATACTCAATATAATTTCATGTTTTTATTCTAAATATTATACCTAACTTATATACACTTCCATCTATTAGGTAATGAACATACAGTTTATGTGTACAGGCAGACTACCGCTTCACTACATGATGACGATTCATTTTTCCTTTACCACCTCCCATGGTGGTAATTAGGATGAAAAATATGTTTATATATTTTATATATAATATTTATTATGTATTTAGGATTCTATAATTATTTTACAATGCATATATTTATACTTTCCATGTGTTGTAAATACGATAATTTCATTTGAGTATGTATGGACTACCGCCCCCTCAAAGTGATGTGATTCATTCTTACAATACATTGAATGTATTAATTATGGGTTTAGAGAATATATATTATATATACGGTATAATAAATCTAATTTAATAATGGTATATATATGTATATATATTTAATTTCTTTCATTCAACGTGACAATTAAACGGAAATAACATTCATGCGTACGTACGGCTTACCATCACCATGAACAATGTATTCCGTTTGATACATCTATATTACAAGGATTATTATAATAAAAATATAATGAATATAAATTATATTTAAATAATGGTTTTCATTATATAAACCATGATATAAATATAATAACCAAATATATAACAAATTAAGACACATGTGAAAAACAAAGAAGATATTAACCGAAGAAAAACCTTAACATATAATTGTTAACAAGTATTTGATATAAATACATAATAAATATATTTATGGTATTATAATTATTAATATGGTTATTTTATATATTTATAATGAATTTATTTTCATTATATATTAGTTTTTAATGAGTACGTTGAGAGTCAAGATACAATGTAAGGGAATTTCATCTCACACCTTATTTCTGTGAGATACATGCATTATTCACCATTCACTTATTTTTTGCAGTGTATATACTGACCATTAATGTATTCTATTCATATTATAATTAATCCTATGTTTATTTACATAACCATTTTATGATATTTATATCATGGGGTTTATGTTTCAAAAGTTACCAAATCAGTAGAGTCATTTTTTTTCTCAATTTTCCCTCTTTGAGACACATTCCATGTTATGAACCAATATTTTTATTTTAGGTGTATATACAACCTTTTAAATTTAATATAATTAATCTATCATTTCATGATATTTTAATCTTCATGTAATTTCATTTTCTTACATGGTTAGTATGGTTCAAAGTTACCATGTTATTAGAGTTTATTGAAATAATCTCATTGCTTCTCAATATTGTTTATGATTGTTATTTATTTGAAAGAATATTATGATCCCTATGTCAATAAAACTCATTAATTTTATTCCCATATGTTAATTCATGGTATATTCATGTATTGGTACCATTTTTACACTCTTCGGTACAAAATAAAGTGTGTTAAAGAATGTCTGACTTTAGTTGTCTCTTAGGTTGTAAATCAGTGTTCATTCGTAACCATTCCTTTTAAAATGTTTCCAAGAAATGTTATATTATAATTTTATGATCTATAAAATAAATTTTTACCCATGTTTTTACTTTTTAAACAAATATGGTTTTAAATAAATAATCTACTTTTCATTTTCCGGTCGAGGCCCTTTTCTAAACTTTTTTATGGTGTAAATGGAATGTTCAACATGTTTGGGCTTATTCTCCATCATGACTAAAATTACCGTGAATCATCCTTTAAAAGATTAAAAAGTTATTTTCGTTTCAAAAACTAATTTTTTCCTACTATTCTATAAATTCATTATTTTCACGTCTTTTCAGAGAAAAAAGTTTTCAAAACATTTTCAAGATATTTCATACGTTTTCAAGAAAAATGGTTTCCAAAATATTGTAAATATTTTTTTATAAGTTTTCATGTAAAATGGTTGAAAAATGTTGTCAATATTTCTTTAAATTTTTTATTCCAAAGAAAATGGTCTTAAAAATGTTTTTTGTTTTAAAAAAACCTTTCTCAAAGAAGAAAGGGATATTTTCCTTGAGAACTATTTTTGATGGACATTTAAAAAATATTTTCTATATAAGATGATATTCATTAATGTTACTCATTCTTTTATTTGAAATGATCTAAAGGTTCCATTCATATTCTTTATTTGAATGTTTTTTATGTCATTGTATTTACGAAACCCATTTCTCTTTCATGGGTTGTAGGTTTATAAAATCTGTTTTCCTTTCACGGGTTATGTTTTTTATGAAATGATTATGATACTTGTACCATTTCTGTAGGTTAGGATATGATTGCATTTTTATGATATCCATTTCATTTCATGGGTGATGATATGATTGTTTATGAATTTGTGGAAAATGTATATATTATTTCATTATGAGATGGGTCGGACCAATATCTCCCTACAATGAATTGGGTAATGATAAATGTTTTATGATCTAAAAGGGTACATGTGAGGGCATCCCAAGACTAAAAAAAAGAGGGTAAACATGAGGAAATCCCAAGCCTGAAACAAGAGGGTACATGGGAGGACATCTGAAGCCTGAAAATAGAGGGTGCATGTGTTCACATACCAAGCCCGACACAGGAGAGTACATGGTAGGACATCCCAATATTGAAACAAGAGGGTACACGGTAGGGCATCCTAATCCAAAAGAAGTTAAAAAAGTGATTAACCCAAGCCTAACATATTACAAAGGTATTGGTAGGATGCCTTTACATAGGCTTTTTATATATGTTCACCACAATTTCTTATTTAATTCCAATTTTATGCTTTCATGTATTATGTTCATTATTTACTTATGATTCATGTCTTGTGAACTACCAATATTTATTATGGTCTCTAATATTTAGGGTATAATCATTAAATGTTTTTCTCAAGTTATATACCCTTTTATTCATGTTATGATTATGCATTTCCTTTATTTACCCTTACTGAGCATCTATGGTCACCCATTTCTTATGTTTCCGTTCCCTAAGATATAAAGAACTGTTTTAGGTAGAAGTAATAAATGTGGATATTTTTATGGGAACCATTTAAGATCTTTCACCTATATAGAATATTTTGTTTCCATTTTCCCAAATACACTAAAATACTATGATACTTGGGAATTTATTTTTTTAATGTGATGAATATTCATTAAAAATGATTTAATATCCATGTATGTTAAACTTGGGTCATTGTGGGGTGGGAAGTACCATATGTTATTGAGCCTAGAATGGATGATCCTGGGATGGCTGATGTGATGTAGAATCATTTGACGCTTGTAGTGGAGAGATGCATCAAGATATGAAAGGGGGTGTTACGGATGGAAACATAGATGATGGAATGGGATGATGCTAGGATTACCTATTAATGTGATACTAAGAGCTGGGATTCTCATTTATAAATCTACTTAATGGATGATGGTTGGGTTTCTTATTTTATTTTAATTACTTTACCCACTTCTGTTGGCAGCTATATGTGCTTGGTCTAATGTTTACTCTTTATGGTAGCTTAGGATAGGTTCCCTAGAGTACCTAGTATAAGTAGTAATTCTAATAATGAATAAATAATTCTTAACCGATAGTTTTATTTTTAATGGAATGAAAATGTCGAAAATATGTTAATCTTGATAAACTCAGTCCTCAGTTTAGATTATTCTTGGAGGGAATGGAAGTTAATATTGTGTTTAATGTAATGAATCTTGAAGTAATATTAATGGATTTTTAATGGATAGATAATTAATTAACAAATGTAAAATATAAAAAAAATAGATTTAATGTATCTCTTTAAATGCTATTGTGCTTGTTTGATATCTAGTCTTAGAAGTGGTATCTAGAAGTTTGATCAACATTAGATTTAGTTTAGTATAAGACTAGGTTATTCACATAGTGTTGTTATAAGATATATTATATCATGTATATTTTGTTATTTCATATGTTACCCCACCAATTTCGGATAGAGAAACTGACACCCAATGGAATTTAGGATGGTTTTTTCCCCAACATCCTGGTGGGAGGAGGGACAGCTGACTACCCCCTTTGTACCTTCTCTATTATCTTGGTATTTACTTGTTATGGTATGAATGGAGGTTAGTTTCACCATATATCAGTGTAATTGGATTTAATTAATTGTGATTTTTCACACACATTTATTTCTAGATATTATATCAAAAAGATTATTATAGATATGATGTGTATAAGCTATGATGGATATAGGTACTTACTCAGTGTATGGGTTGTGATGGCTTGAGGTATAATATCCGATATATGATTCATATCCAATGATATGTGGTGCCTCCCAGAAACTACATTGTTACTATATATGGTGATGTGATATGGGATTATGTAATGATGTGATGCACACATGGAATGTTATTATGCCTTTCATAGGTGTCTTTGGGCTAGCCTATTTTTTTGAGAGATAGCTTAGGATGTGTAATTTTGGTGCGGGGTAGAAAACCAATATAGAATAGAGATCAAGGTACCCTTGATATTTGATTACTATATTATATTATCTGTTCTATGTGATACTTAGTGAGAGTTAGCCTTGGTGGGGATATGAACATAGTATACCTATTTAGGTGGTGAGTTAGTTTCACCATTTTTCACTATGATTTAGAATGATTTAGTTATCATTTTCATATGAGGCACTGGGGATGATCCTATTGAGTATGTTTTTATGCTCACCGTATGTATTTATAAATTATTGTTTTAGTTAAACTAGAGAAGTTTGAAGATCGTGCTAGATATTTCTAGCTCATGGTTTTTCAGAAGATGTTTGGGCTTCGTGGTCTCTACTATATTTACCTTTTTGGTCCATATAGTCTTCTTTTCAGTTGTTATAGTATTGTATAAAACTTCAGGATTTCACTTGGGATTTATATTTATATATTTTTTCCAAGAACATTTTTGTTATTTTAACTATCTAATCTCTTTCATCCACATTTTTCTCTTATAGGGTAATACCTCCCATATGCATGTTTATTATACCCTCGGTACTAGTCACAAACACAAGGCCTATTGGAGGTGGGAATCAAGTAGTCACTATATCTCTACCCTCATTGAGGTATATTTTTTGGGAGGGGTTCATGATGCATCACATGAATTCCCTATCACCATTCTTTTTTAAAAAATACAAGTGTATATCCCCTCTATCACCAAATTATGGGATTCATATCTCAAACTCAATAGTGCTACAAACATGAAAAATCCAACACTATAAATTCATCATTGACATTTACCACTAGAAGACTTGGTTCATTAACATTTAAAACCAGTCAATGCATAAACATGACTATATCATACATCAGGTATCACCTCAGGGGCCTCGATCATTACTCCAAGCATAAAACCTCGATTAAATCAAAACAACATGGACTCACTCTTGTACCATATAATATCATCAAAACCCAGGGGTCACAGATAAAACACAATTTTATTGAATATTTTATTTATAATAAATTATATAATTTCCTCAAATTGTGTTAACTATGTTCATTTATGGAATATTTGGATTAGATCATTCATTTTAAAATTTGATAAAAAATTTTGTTTTACCCTTCAACAATTCACTGTAGTATTTAGAACATAAATAATTTTAGTTGGATTATTTGAACATAATATTTTTTAAATGTGTTTTGGGCAAAATTTTCTACAACTTTAATTCAGGACATTGGAGAAAAATCATGCATTTGGTTGGGGAAAATGGACCATGAATTTAAATTTGGGAAGGAACCACTAGATTGGACATGAGTTTTTTATTTGGGCCATATATTATTCATAATTGCTTTTATTAGGCCCAAATTCTGAGAGGATATTGGGAAATAATTTTCTCACTAATCAACCTTCAGGAAGGATAGCTGATTCATGGGTTTTGTGGTAAAACAGGCAGTGAAAGTTTGAATAAAATATTTGGTTGAGATTCCCCATTCACACTTGAAACCACCTTGAACCTATCCACCATACCACTCTATAAATTTGTGTTTTAATCATTTGGTGGGTTTGGGACGTACATTATGAGATTTAACAAAGAAGATATTTGGTTTCACTCAAATTCTTCATCCATTGTAAGAGGGGTAGCTCTTGAAGCGAGGATCCCTTCATCAAAGTCTTCTTCTTCTTCTTCATGTTGTAATAATTTAGTGTGTGTAATAAACTCCTTATTTATTCATTAATTTCATCTTTTTTCCTTTGTTTTATTCATTTGTCTTCTTATTAATCTTCTTCTTTGATCTCAAATTCATGATTGGAGATGATATTGGGTTTTATCCTTTCAATCCTCTACTAATGCAAAATGTCTCTATGTTGACCACACCTCCCATGTAAGAGTAGTTTTCATAGTGATCGATATATCTTAAACCATATTCATTTAATTATTTTTAATAATTGAGATAAATTAATTCATTTAATATGATTCATGACTTGATTTTTTAAATTTGAAAAAACAAAGCAAGAAATTGAACTATTAACACAAAAACACGTGAGGTCGATTATTGTGTGAATTGTGAGAGCGCAATCTTAATCGGTTATACATGAACACATGGGATAAATTTGTAGAGTTAAAATATAATTTCTAAACACAATTAATCCTCATTTGATATAATTAAGATGTTCCCTAATTTATCATTGAACATAATCTAGATATAGAATTTAATCAAAGAAGGGTGCTAAGATTGCATGTTCTGAAGCTATCCTCAGTTTTAACTCATTTCATCTTTGGGGTTAATTTAACTCCCATGGGGTTCAATGGTTAAAAAATTAAGGGATAATAATTAAGTTGATATTAATTTAAATTATAATTATTAATAAGTAATTAAATAGTTAGAGTTAGATTTATTATTCCTTTTAAAATATTTTCTAAAAAAAATATTTATATTGTGTCTTTTTATTCAAACATAATTTCAAAATTAAAAACAAAAAGATGCATTATTCTTATAAAAAATTTCTTCTGGTTTTATAAATGATAAAAAAAACCCCATCCATTAAAGTAATTTTTTTATTCTCTTTTATTTTATTTTTATAATACCTTTAAGAAGTTGTTTTAATTTACTTCCTCCTTTGAAAGACGACCATGGTCAGCCACTCTCCAGCACCCAAGTACCCCAAATACCATTAATCATTTGAGGGTGCCCACGGCAACACCTTTAAAATTGGAATCATTCCTGGGGAGGCAAGTAATTATTTCAACTAATTAGATGTATTTATTTTATTTTTCATTTTATTCTCTTCTTCTCTTCTTTCTCCCTTCTTTACCCAATCTGAATTTTTCTTCTTCTTTTGTTTTCTTCTTTTTATTCGTTTTAGACCATCAACTCAAACTTCTCATATTTTATTTTATTATGGTCCAATTTTCATCTTTTCATTATTATTTTATTTATGACACAAAATAATCCTGAAGATCTATTAGATCTTGACCCTGATATTGAACATAGCTTTAGGGCTCAAATCAGACATTCTCAGTCCATAGGATGTTTCAAAATTCAACATGTTGGAGAATTACTCCACTCCAAGAACATTGAAATTGGAAATAATTCTAAAACCAACATAAAATAAGAACCAATGGCTGAAAATAATGGGAATAAACTTAATATAACCATTCATGAATTGGATTCACCTGATATTAACTATCAACCAAATTACATTGCATACCCAAATCTTGAATCAGATTTTGGAATGAAATCTGGTTTAATTCACCTACTTCCAAAATATCATGGCCTCTCTTACGAGGATCCCAAAAAACATATTAAAAAATTTAATGTGGTTTGATCAACCCTTATATGAAGAAATGTATCTGAAGATCAAATAAAACTAAGGGCATTCCCATTTTCACTTGATTGAGCTGCCAAATACTAGATATATTATTTACAACTTGAAGATGTAACTTGTTGGAATAATTCCAAACATCCTCTCTTATAGATATTATTTCCTAAATCAAGGACCAATTCCATTCATAAAGAGTTGTCAGGGACTAAGCAAGAACATGGGGATTCAATGTATGAGTACTGGGAGCAATTCAAGAAGTTGTGTGCAAACTGCCCACATCACCAAATCAGTGAGAAACTCCTCATCCATTAATTCTATGAATGACTCACACCTATGAAGAAGATCAGTGTGGATGTTGAAGCTAGATGGGAATTGGTAGAAAAGACACCAATAGCTGCATGTTCGTTGATCAACAAGATGGCACAAAACTCCCAACATTTTGGTGATTGAGGTAGACCACTTGTCAGGGGAGTACATCAGGTAAGTCCTTCCTCTATTGAAAATCATTTGATTGATACTATGTTAGAAGAATTGACCACTATGGGGAGGCAGATTTCTTTGGCACAAAATACATACCAAACCCCTCCTTCAAGGCTGTTGGGAAAAAATCCCTCAAGGTAACACTGCATCATTTTTGGGTTGATTGTGTTTGTTGAAAAATTAGGTTTCTATGGTGAATTTTTGAGTTCTAGATATGTTTTTGTCAATACATGTTGACAAAGAACCATGAAAAAGGAATGGAAGATCTGTAGGTGGTACAAAAAGAATGGATTCAAGGTGGTGCCGTTTTCTAGTGTTTGCAAAAATTTTGGGGTCCAAAATTTAGAATTTTGTGATCATTGTGAAAAGTGGATATCCTTGAAGAGATAATTTAAATATGTCAAAGGCATGATTTTCACAAAGATAGGCCTCATGATTTGGATTTCGTGAAGACCATAAGAATGTTAATGGTGCCGCATTGTGATTACGCCAAACTTCTCGAACGGCAGAGTTGAAGAGAATTGCGGCGGCAAAGAGCATTGCACGTGGAGCTTCGCGGCATGTGGGTGGAGATTTGTAGTGAAAGATCGGATTAAATGATGGAATGCTCTGCGATTACGATGAGCTCCGCGATCAAGAAAATTTCCGATATGCTTTGTGATTTTGAGAGAATTTCAGCAGGAACTTCAGAGCTTCGCGATTTGAGAGGACTTGGCATGGACTTCACACGGAAGGTTCGAGGGTCGGTGGAATAAACTATATATAGAACTCGACCCCCTCAGGGAGAATTATAGTGATTTCAGAGAAAATATTTTTCTCTCAGTTTAGGAAGGTGGTTCGTGAATGCAGTATGCTTCGCGATAGAAGAGCTTCGCGGTGGAAAATCTTGCTCCGAAAAAGTTGCGAGCTCCGTGTTGGCTCAGTGAGCTTCATGAGGGAAGTATTTTGCGATGACTAGAGCTCGGAAAAACCTAAGAATTTGGAAGGTTTGAGCTTCGTGAGAGGGCTTCACGAAAAGGCAAGAGCTTCATGAAGGCTTGAATGAGCTTTGCGAAATTGGGAGCCTCACAAAGTAGGGTGCTTTGTGGAGGTTTTTACAATGGAATTTCCAAGTGTTCAATGGAAAGGGGGTATTCATCAGTGGATGAAATTTGGACTTCAGTAGAAAATATACATATAGTGGATGATGCATTCATTAGTGGTAATGAAGAGACCTACAAGTCTATCAACTGTGAGTGGATATCTTCCAAGTGTGGTGAGAAAAGGAAGAGGAAGAAGGTTATCCTTTCTACCTGCAGTAAGCCTGAGAGAGAGGAACATGGAGTGACCCTTGGGAAAGTAGTGTGTTAACCCTAAACATTATAAGGTCAGTGAGCTTGGGAAAAGAAGTGATCTATCCCGAACATTATTGGCAGTGATCTTTAGTGGATTTGGTACAGTGGCACATCGCCATTGTACGCTCCTTGGACGTAGCCCAATGAGGGTGAACCTAGTAAAAATCTATGCGTCTGCCTACTTGATTCCCTACATTGCATTCAAATCATCATCATCAGATAAAGAAGAAAATAAGTGATCATAATAAACACAAAAGTGAAGATAATGCGACCCTTGTAATAAATAGTTCAAGATCCAGTGGGGAAGAAGGAATTTTGAAAATGAAAATCCATACCCTGATTCACCCCCCTCTCAGGGTATATAAGCCCCATATTGGTCCTAAAAAGGCCTTGTGGAATTTTCACCGAGACAAGCCACTCAACTGAATATTTCCCCCAACTACAAGAAATAGAAAAATATGCAGTAGTGTTTCCTGTGAGACCATATCAGCAGCAAAAACAACCATTTCTCTATAATAAATTTGATTCCTTTACACCAACATACAACCAAGGGTGGAAAGATCAATCAGACATGAGGTATGGCTCTAGACAAAAACAAATTTCCCCTTTTCAACAAAACTTCCTATATCCTTCACCTTACAAGCCGAGTTTCCAATATCCCCAAAGGTGATTCGAATCCCAACATCAACAAGCCAAAAAATGGAATCCCCCACCCAAGGTAGATTCTAACACAGATGACCTTTTGAAGTAAATTGTTT
The DNA here is from genome assembly GCA_963277665.1 of Viscum album. Classification (NCBI taxonomy): domain Eukaryota; kingdom Viridiplantae; phylum Streptophyta; class Magnoliopsida; order Santalales; family Viscaceae; genus Viscum; species Viscum album. The sequence goes on along the minus strand of OY728127.1, from coordinate 63,472,551 downwards.
TTAATCAACAGAATGAGATGAATAGTCAAAGTTCAGAGTCGAGGGAGTTGAAGACACAAATGAGATAGATTGCAACTGCCCTCCATGAACTGGTAAGTAAGAACTTCAGAAATCTTCCTTCCCAACCTACTCCAAATCCCAAGGGGAATGTTAGTACCATAGCATTGATAAGTGGGAAGAAAAAAACTGATACATCTGCACCTGTCGTTCCACCAGGATTCACCTCAACTCTGGAGAAGCGTCATTACATACCAACTAATGAGAAACCCAAGGAGAAAGATAAAGGTAAGAAAAACATTGATGATGTTCCTCCTAAACCCCTTCCATTTCCAAATAGTGTTATACAAACCAAAAAAAAATGGCTGAAGAGGCGATGAAAAAAAAATGTTTTGGATGCATTCAAGCATGTAGAGATTAACATCCCTTTACTTAAATCCATTGAACAAATACCAAGGTATTTCAAATTCTTAAAACAACTTGCTACCAATAGTATAGGGATAAAGTGAAATGAGAGGATCAATATTGGAAGTAATGTGTCAGCACTCATTACAGTAAATATAGCAATTCTAATAAAGTGAAAGGATCTTAGGATATTCATCATTCCATTCACTATAGGAGAGTTACACATTTCAGATGCTCGTTTTGATTTAGGAGCTTCTTTAAATGTAATGCCTCAGTCTGTATTCTCTTCCTTATAGGTTGGTGAGTTGAAACTGATGAGAGTAGTGGTGCAGTTGGAAAATAGAAATACTACACATCCAGTGGGAGTCCTTGAGGATGTACTTGTCCGGGTAAGAGACATGATCTTTCCAGTAGATCTCTACATGCTTAACATGGAGGATGTTCATGTAAATTATCATGCTACCATTATATTAGGTAGTCCCTTCCTCAAAACTCAAAATACTATCATAAATTTCATTGGGTGTACACTTTCCATGGAGTTTGGAGATGAAGTTGTCATATTTAATGTTATTGACTCCATGAAGTACCCCTCAGAGGACCATTCTGCATTTTTTATCTCCCATTTTGAACCACCTAGTAAAAACCCAATGGATTTTTATTGTCCTATGCTTAGAGTGATTATGAGAATTGGAAATTGTTTGATTTCTAGGAGTACTTCAACACTTGTTTATAATGCACAATACTCTCTTAGATTTGATTTTAAAATGAATTCATATTTTTATTTTGATCATGTTCAATCTGATTATGACATTGATGTGGAATATTTAGATGGATTTGATGCTTTATTCTTTGATTTTGATGACGTATATTCAGATACTAATGTTTATTATGCACATATTTCAGTTCCTTCAATTTCTCCATCCATACATCGTCCCCTACATTGGAACTCAAGCCATTACCACCAAATGTAAAATACTCATACTTGTTAAGTGGTGAGAAATTACCTGTTATAATTTCTAACAATCTCCCTTTTGAACAAGAAGAAAAACATTTGAATTTTATGAGGGTGAACATTAGGGAAATTGGGTGGACATTGGCTGACGTATCAGGTATCATCCCCTCCATTTGCATGAATAGGATTATTTTGGAGGATGAGGCTAACCTGGTTAGGCAGCCACAATGGATATTGAACCCAACTCTTTTGGAAGTTCTTAAAAAATAAGATGAAAAATTTATCAAGGAAGGTATAATCTTTCCCATTTTAGATTCTCAGTGGGTAAGTCCACTTCATGTTGTTCCTAAGAAAAGTGGTGTTAAAGTTGTTAAAAATTATAAAGATAAGTTAGTTCCATTGAGGGTAAAAAACAGTTGGCATGTTTGTATTGATTATAGGAAACTAAATTAGTCCACCCAAAAGGACCATTTTCCCCTCCCATTTGTTGATCAAATGCTTGAGAGACTAGTTGGGAAGACACGTTATTGTTTCATGGATAGATTTTTTTGGATTTTTTTAGGTTTTTATTACTTTGTAGGATTAGGAGAAGACAACATTCACTTTTTTATTCGATATGTTTTCCAACCGAAGGATGCCATTTGGACTTTGCAATGCCCCAGGTACCTTCCCGAGATGCATAGTGAGTATTTTTCGAATTTTATTGAGACCAACATAAAGGTATTTATGGATTATTTTACAGTGTATGGATCCTCGTTTTTTGAATTTCTATGTTGTTTGGGAAAGGTTTTGAATCATTGTATTGAGAAGAATCTGGACTTGATCTTTGAAAAGTGTCATTTCATGGTAGAGCATTGCAATGTTTTAGGGCATGTTGTGTCAAAAAATGGGATTGAGGATGATAGATCTAAGGTAGATATAATTTCACCCATATCATATCTTTCATGTGTGCATGATGTTAGATATTTCCTAGGGCATGCATGATTTTATCGGTGCTTCATCAATGATTTTAGTAAGATATCTCATCCTATGTCATGATTGCTTCAAAAGAATTATAATTTTGTGTTTGATGATTATTGCAAGACTTCCATTGATGATATAAAGAAGTGTTTGACCACTCCACTGATCATACATCCCCCGCGATGGGAGCTTCCTTTTGAGCTTATGTGTGACCCCTCCAACATCACAGTTGGAGTTGTCTTATCGCAGAGGGTGGAGGGATGTTCACATGTGACTGTCTATGCATCGAGGACACCAGATTAATCCAAATCAAACTACAAAACCTCAAAAAATGAGTTCCTTTCTATAATTTTATCTTTCGATAAATTCTATTCATATTTATTGGGCTCTAAAATAGTATTTTTATCTGACCATACAGCTCTAAGGTACCTCTTAATGAATCTAGACGTAATTCCCAGGATAATCTGATGGATACTCCTTCTTCAAGAATTTGATATTAACAGAAAGGAAATGAAGGGGTCGAAAAACGTGGTGTCCGACCACATGAGTATTCTTACTCACACACTAGAGGATGACACCTTGGACCAGGTACTACTTCGGGACACTTTCCCCGATGATCATCTTTATTCCATCTCAGGTACGCATCCTTGGTATGTAGATTTAGTTAACTACCTTGTTGACTCTAGAATCCATGAAAATTTAAAGAGTCATCAAGTCCAAAAATTAAAGAGTGAGTCAAGATTATATGTTTGGGGTGATCCATACCTATGGAATATGTGTAGTGACCATGTTATTAGGTGGTGTGTTCCTGATCCTGAGTTTGAGTCTGTTCTACAATTCTGTCACACAGTTGCTTGTGGTGGACACTTTGGACCCCTACGGATAGATAGAAAAGTCTTAGACTATGGATTATATTGGCCTATCTTATTTCATAATTCACATGTGTTTTGTAAGTCATGCTCTAATTTCCAACACAGTGGGAACATTTCTAGGAGACATGAGATGCCTCAACAACCCATACTATTCTGTGAGATTATTGATGTATGGGGCATCGATATTAGGGGTCCTTTTTTTGTTCCTTTGTGTTTTTGTATATTTTGATTGCTATTGATTATGTGAGTAAATGGGTGGAGGCTAAGGCCACCAGGACGGATGATTCTCATGTTGTTGTGGAATTTGTCAAAGCGTATATTTTTTGCAGGTTTGAGGTATCAAAGGCCATCATCAGTGACCAAGGGACACACTACTACAATCGAAATCTTTCTTCCCTTCATTGGATGTATGGGGTGACACACAAAACATCAACACCATACCACCCCCAGACAAATGGACTGGTTGAGGTTTCAAATCCTGAGTTGAAACAAATTTTGGTGAAAATCATGCAGCCAAATAGGAAATATTGAAGAAAGCACTTGGATGATGCATTGTGTTCTTATAGGACGACATAAAAGACACCCATTGGTATGTACCCATTTCAGATTGTTTTTGGGAAACCATTTCATCTCCTTGTGGAATTTGAACATCTTTCTTATTGGGATATAAAAAATTCCAACAAGGATTTGTCCCAAGATGGAATCCAAAGGAAGCTGTAAATTTAAGAGTGTGAAGTGATTCGATTGTCTTCCTATGAGAACACAAGGATCTACATGGAAAGATCAAAAGAAGCTCATGAAAAATTGATCCGAAAAAGAGAATTTCAAGTTGGAGAGAATGTCAAGCTCTATAGTTCATGATTGAAGCTGATGCCTTGTAAGTTGTGCTCTAAGTGGTTGGGTCCTTATGTTGTGACTAATGATTTTCCTTATCGTGTAGTGGAGATCATGCAAGTGGACACTAAAAGGAGTTTTACAGTCAATGTGCAACGTTTCAAGAGATACATTGAGGGACTTCCTACTGATGTAGTGGATTTCATCACACTGCATGACCCCATCATCACTTGAGCATATCAGGCTATTCATAACACATTCAATTTTTTATTCTTTATCCTATTTAAAATTATATATTTCATGTGAATATATCATCTCATGTGTTCATATTGAGGAAAATGTGATATTTTTTTGTAGGGGAGGGAACCTTTTAGTTTAGTAATTTCAACTGTTTTCCTGTTTTTCAATTATTTTCAAAAATAATTGTGTGTTTTTCAAAATTTGTGTGTTTATTTTTCAATTTTTTGTGTGTTTTTTAAACATTAGAGCAGAAATGATTCTCATAAACATTTTTAAAATCCTTATAAATAAGTGAACCAATTTATCCCTTGAAACTGAGCTTAAATGAATGCTGAAAATAACTCTGTTTCAAGTTCAAATGTTTAGTAATTTTATGTATGTACTCTAAATATTGAATCCCATGCCACATATCACTGTCTTTATATTTGAAATCACTTTCCTATGAGGCTTCTGAACCATTCTATTCATATTATTTACATTAACCTCACTTCTTGAAAGAACCAATCATTTGTTGATTTAATAAAAAATATATTTATTCCTATCAAAACTTGAGGGTTTGAGGTACTTATGTTTTAAATGATTGAGGAATTGTTTTTATATTAAATTCCCTATTTCAAAGAATCCTTTTTTATAATGGCCTACCTTGAACATTTAATACATGTAGCCTTTAAAATCCATGAATATCTTGTTAGGTTTTCCACATTACAAGCCAAATTTACCTATCCAACTAACTTTTGAAGTGAAATTGCGTAATCTAGTTGAACTTATATGTGGGAGAAGATGTCTTGTGTTGTGATACCACATTTTCTGATACTTTGGGTGGAAAATTAAATTCTGAAGAGTTGTCTTTGATCCAAAAGAAAATAATTATATTGAATGTTGTGCCTTTTCTAGAGATTTCATGATAAGTGAAGTTGTGCCTTTCTATATCTTCTAATAGAGAAAGAAATTTGATCTTATCTTGAGATTTCATGGAAATTATGTTTGAGAAGATTGAAATGTTTAGGGTTGAAATGTTGAATGGTGTGAAAATTAAAATATTTTTTATGATGATGAACATGAATCGATGCTATGGTGATTGCGGAGGAGACTATATTTCAGTGAAAATTAGAATAATGCAATTTTTCTTCAAAATGAGTCAATCCCTCCTCATTTAACCTTAGATATTTTCACTTATAAATCCTACCAACTGAAATCCACAAAACAACTATGAAAAGTAATCATGATAAACATATGTCCTTAACTCATATCAATGGAGATATATGAATTTATCAAGCCTATGGTGACCCTTTTATGATTTTGAATGAGAAAAACATTTCTGAAAAATTGACATTTGTCTAATAAGAGAAAATTTGAGTGAGGTAAGTATTTTGTGTGCATGGATGGATAAATAAAGTGGAAATATATTAAAGGAAATATATAGATAACTTGAAACAATTTTTTCTTATGAGGAATGATATCTTTTGTTTCTTTGAATGGAATTGTTGGATCTCAAGGATATGTGTTTGAAATTTTGTTTTGATTTGATTTTGATGTTTACTTGTCACAATTTTTCGGAATACATGATATGAGGTTTTTCCCGGGAGTGAAAAAGGGTAAGTGTGGGGGAGTTTATAAAAAAGAATTTTATTGAAAATTTTATTGAAAAAATATGATATAATTTCCTCAAATTGTTTTAACTATGTTCATTTATAGAATAGTTGGGATTAGATCATTCATTTAAAAATTTGATGAAAAATACAGTTTTACCCTTTAATAATTTATTATAGTGTTTCGAACATACATAATTTAAGTTTTATTATTTGAAATTAATATTTAGTAAATGTGTTCCTGAAATAATTTTCTACTACTTAAATTTAGGACATTGAAGGTAAATCATGCATTTGGTTGGTGTAGATGGTCCAAGAAATCAAAGAAGGGCTGGACTCGCTAGATTGGACATGGGTTCTGTATTTGGGAAATAACATATTCATAAAAGATTGGATTAGGCCCAAATTTTGAGAGAATATTTAGTTCTCATATTATCACGAATCATCCTTCAATAATGATAGTTTATTCATGCATTTTTTGTAGTAAAATGGGCCATGCAATTTGGCATAAAATATTTGGCTGAGATTCCCTATTCCCACTTGAAACCACTTTGAACCTAGCCTCCCCACCACTCTATAAATTGGTTGTTTTCTCATTTGGTCAGTATGGGACGTGAATTAGGAGATTTAATGTAGAGGAGATTTGGTTTCACTCAAATTCTAAAACCATTGTAATAGGGGTAGCTCTGGAAGCGAGGATCCCCTCATCAAAGCCTTCTTCTTCTTCGTGTTGTAATACATTCCTTTGTGTAATAAACTCCTTAGTTATTATTTATTTTCTTTTGTTTACTCTATTATATTATTTTATATTCCCCTTAATATTATTATTTGGGATGTAATTCAAAATTGGAGATGATATTGCTTTTTACCCTTTCAATCCTTTGCTCATGAAAAATGTCTCCATGATGACCACACCGCCGATGGAAGAGTAGTTTTCTTAGTGATCAATCTATATTCTACCCTCTTCATTGAATTATTTTGAATAATTGATCAGATGTAATTCACTTAATATGATCCATGAATTGAGTTTTTAAATTATAATAAACTAATCATGTTTTTGAACAATTAACACAAAAACATGTGAGGTCGATTATTGTGTAATTGTGAGAGCGTGATCTTAATTGGTAATACCGTACCACACGGGATAAAATTTTTGAGTTAAAATATAATCCCCAAACACAATTATTCCTCATTTTATAGAATGGATATGTGACCTAATTTACCACCAACCATAAGCTAGATTTATAACATCAATCAAACCAGGGTGCTATGATTAAATGTTCCGAAGCTAGCCTTGGGTTTAACTCATTTCATCTTTGTGGTTAAGTTAACTCTGATAGGGTTTGAGGGTTAACAAAATATGGGATCATAATTAAGTTGATGTTAATTTAAATGATAATTATTAATAAGTAAATCTATAGTTATAGTTATATCTATTATGCCTTTTAAAATATTTTCTAAAAAATACATCTTCTTGTTGCGTCTTTTTATGCAAACTTCATTTCAAAATTAAAAACAAAAAATGCAATCTTCTTCCAGCAAACATCTCTTAGTTTTATAAATGAAAAAAACCCCCATCCTTTCAAGTAGTGTTTTTGTTCTCTCTTTTTTATTTTTATAATACTTTTAATAAGTTGTTTTAATTTACTTCCTCCTTTGAGAGACGACCTTGGTTAGCCATTCTAATGAACCCAAGTACCCCAAATAGAATTAATCATTTGAGGGTGCCCACGACAGCGCCTTTCAGCAAAAATCCCTTATATGACCAAATAATAAAACCTAAATCATCTCCCATAATTTTAGATTCAATAATTGTAGTCTCCCAAATGTAATTAAAAAATAGAACATACTATTGGTATGTTGATTATACTAATAATAGACTTCCCAGATGCTCCCATACAACAGGCCTGATACCATGCATGTATAAAGGCCAATCACAAAACCATCTATTATTCTATGTATCATTTCTCGAACTCTAACTAATTTCTTATGTGGAAATTTTTAACCCAAAACATAGTAAAAAATATTAGGGGTATACATTTGAACATACCCACCCTATGAAATCAGTCGATACATAAGTCCCTATCACCAAAGGTTCTCAACCAAAACTACCTAATCACTTGAAAGCACAAAAAGTGAATCAATCACATAATCCAGAGAATCTATCAATGGTTTACCACCATATTTATAGCACAAAGATCAATTTAACCACTTTCAGTGGTTACCCTCGATAACCACACGGCATCAGCTCACTAAAACTTGGACATGCTCTATGGAAACTAGGTCTTACAACTTATCCCCTAAACCACACCTCACAATGTTCACCACTACTCATATTAAAGAACAAAACCATGAAATTCTCATAGGTTAGGTACTCATAGTGGTCCTATAACCCACACACATGATCAATCCAAACACATAGGGAATCTAATTCACCTCATCTATTTAAGGTTCAAAACATTAGAAATATACATTGTTAAGAATTTATAATTTTACTTGGTTCACATTTCTAGGATTTTTAGAAAGAATTACATTCGCATGTTACGATGGAATACACCTGGGGAATTTATTTTTGGTATTTTATTTTAACCAACACATCATTTTCCATAAAATTCATATTTCAAAGGGTTTTCCCATAACAGAAGGCCATAAAGGTCACATTCTTAACTAGGTTTACATTAAGTTAACTAAAAAATATAAATTCAGTCTTTCTAAGGATCATCAACATTTTCAACAATTTCTCATGGATTTAATAAATAGAGTGTTATTAAAAATTTATAAAGGAAAACACATTATAGTTTTCTTTATAATACCTTATTAAAACAAGTACATAATTAATCGATTATATATCTATCTATATATCATTAGATCATCTCAGTATTTGGTCAAGTATAGTTCTACTATATCCATATGTGGAAAACACCACATATGATACTACTATCACATTAAATTACCAACCCTAAATATTTAATTTAAATAGTCATAACATATAGAAAGATAAAAAATAGATAAATTAAAACATTGTCCTATATGTATCTCAAGAAATAGAAATATCAAACACATGCAACATAAAGATGGTAAATAAGTCCTATGTGCATAACTAGATTCTTAAACACACACTCCCCCTCATTCCATACTAGGCCAAGATCTTGAGTACTATAAATACTAAAATCATAATATAAATTTAATCACTCGAAGTGAAATAAAGTCAACTATAATATTGAATCCTAAGAAAAATAGTTTCCATCACTAGTAACATTTTTTTCCCCTGTGTATAGGTTGATTTCTCTTAGGAACAAGCTCCATATCATTTTCGGACACATTCCTAGACTCATTTCTACGATGTCCAAATAATAATAGACAAGAAAAAAAATATGAAACCACATTTTAATGACCTATACATGAATCCAATAAACTAATACCCCATGATAGTGTTCCACATGTCCTCATGTGCACCTCCCCATATGCAAGAAGCTACTGACTAACAGTGAGGGTCTCTAAAGATATCTTGGAGAGACTATACCTATTTTTCTGTGAATCTAGAGCAGTAGAAATAGTAATAATAAATAAAACCATGATAAATAACCCCAAATGATATAATTATAAATTTCCAATAAGTATGGAATCAAATTATATAAAAATAAATTGGATTTTATAAAATTCCAAGATCTCCTATGGTGAAATAGATATATAGAGGAATAAAAATAGCAAAAAAATAAATATAACTGACAAATCATCAAAAATATTTCATGATCACATCCCTAACACATCTTCTATACTAGACTCTAGCATGCTAAGAAAAATATCAAGTAACAAGATCTTTCCCCAAAACTATAACAAGTAAATAAATAGTCCTCTTCCTAGATACCAAAGTTCAATGGAGGCCCGAATAAGGTTTGAGTACAACTCAGTACACCACAAAAAATATCATATCTAAAATAACTAATCTATATAAGAGGTGTATGAAAAGTTGATATTGTTGGTCGGACCTACCCACTTTGTATAGCACTAGTGTGTCTCTAATCTGGGAAATAGAACTCATAACTCATTCTTATTCCCAGGATTATAACCATGAAAACCACATCAATGAAAAAATTATGGAAATTCTTATGGTTCTAAATGAAATTACCATCTAACCAAGCCAATATAGACTCTTAAAAATCATCCATGATATTCCCTTCAATACCATATAGGAGAAAATAATGAATCCACAAATCATTTCCCTAAATGAAGACAAATAAACCATGTGTCCAATGGTTTCTTAATATCTATAATGATTGTAATATATGTATTCACCCATGTAATTACATATCATATAATCAAGTCATATCTAGAGATATTATACCATGTAATTTATAATGGTAACCTAATGGAATCTATTACAATAACTTTTTTAATTTTATAAGTAAGACATATCCCAATCCAATAGGGAGATACAATGAGGTATTTATGGTGTTGAATTAGGGAGGTATCAAAGGTAACTGATGGAATTATATGAATTTTGTAGATCCTTAAATCCAATAAGGAATCCTACCATGTAATTTAATAGAGTGAACCAACGAAATCCACACCCAATGAAGTCATTCTTCCCATTTCATGTCCAAAAAAGGATCCATGATATGACACCCAAGGCATTACATAAATAATAATCATTTACACAAGAACAAAACATTTAAATATCATCAAAACTATAACCAGATCCCATGTACTTATGCTATATCAGTTCTCATTTCCTAAATTCCATTTTCTATTCCAACTGATTGATTAAATATGATGATATTCACAATATATAAAGTAAAATACCTTATAGGTGTCTTACTAGAACTCTATTTAATCCCCACCATCAGTTAATCATTATTATCACATTCTAATTGTATTTAACCATTTGATTTTCACTACCAAATTAGTCTAATAAAATTCCCAACCCATTCATAAATTTTGATGGTTATGAAATTTTATTTCAAAACCAACAAATAAAAATATATCTTTTTGTTTTAAATTTAATTTAGAACACCATTTCTCTCCGCAAGAACATTCATGTTCAAAACCCAACTTTGGAAATCCCTTAAGTAACTACCATTTTTTATTATTCCTAGCAAGTTCGATGATATATAAAACCAAATAAAACCTCAAATCACTTATTTTTTAGGATTATTGAAAATTATGACAAGGACGGTATGACCACACAATTATATCACTTTAAAAAACTAAAAAGTATATGGGTTAGGCTTTAGGAAAACCAACTAAATTCTAATTTAATCCCACGCTTTATATATTGGTTTTTGTTCTGTAAAAATTGAAATAAAATGATAAAATATAAAAAAACCCTATAAATAGATCATATTAGATTATAATGAAGGGAAATTACATTAAAATAGATAAAACTAAGAATGGATGAAGGTAGAAGGGTCGAATTACCCCATGCTTCCAGACACCACTAAATGTAGGTGAATACACAACCAAATAAGGTAGGAATTCATCATGGATGGGAGGAATAATAAAGGGTAAGGGAGGTTTCAATGAAAAGTAGGAATGGTATTAGTCCCATATTATGTAAATAATATATATAATTATTTAATAAAGTAATTAATTAATAAAATATCGGTGAATTATTCACAACCTTAATTTTCATTTAGGCTGTGAATCAATTAAAATAGGAAAACATTTCCCCAAAAAATGATATGATGTGATAATTTGGTCTAGATGTGATAGAGTTGTATTGTATTTTACATAGATATAATACATATTATTTTACTTCAAACACACCATGGTCCATTCTCTAACTTTGTAATATAACAACTGGGTGATGTACATGTGTTATAGAAAAACATTATATGGTTCTATACATTAGAGAAGTGTCAAGGATTTATAGGTCCTCTATAAATTGATGGAATTATAAACCCCATTGCATAATGGTGCATGTGACCTCTATCAATGGAGAATGGCATCCCATTGATTAGAGCACATGTCCCTTGATGGGGCATGTTCCCTTAGTATTACTCACTTCCCCGTGAAATAATGTAGCCATTTATGTCAAATTTAGACCTAAACTATGCTTTTAAAAAGGTGAAATTGATGTTTCTAAGGGGGTTTAATTCATATATTTCACCTTCGGTTTTATTGGGTATCCATAGTTACCTTTGATATAATATTTTAGTAGATTTGAGGTATGATAAATTGGAAATTACTATTTTTGTGTGTTACCAAACTTGTATGAATATCCTTTTTTCTCATTTTCTCCTTTTCTCTCACATTATTAGTTATTGAGCTAACATGAAGTCATGGTATTCTTCCTTATGTATTTAGTGTTTATTTTGGGATATTATATACCCACCAATATAGAGGAATCCATTCCAACATGTGTTTGATTTATATATATGATTTATTGTTCATGGTAACTTTATAGATGTAGAGATATTTTATGAAAAAGTTAATGATGAATATCAATAGAAGTTGCAATTATAGGGTGTATATCGGTTTGTTGTAGTGTTGTAATGTTTCCAATTTTTCATAAGATTATAATTCATTGATATATTACTATATTGTAAATTTTTCTTTTTCTTTTTCCTATTTTGAGTTCTCCATATATATGGTATCTCTTGAAAGCATTTTATTCTACAATTTTGTAAATATATTTATGTTTTCATAGAATTGTTTTTTCTAGTTTATTACACTAATGATATATTGGTTTTTTTAGTTCAATATTATGCAAAGGCATCCCATGTTTTTTATATACCTCCTTAGTGATAGTCACTAAACCAAAGACTATTGGATTTGGTCCTAGTGTGGTACACATAGCCTCACTACTAACCAAGTTAGGTCCCCAATAGGCTAGGTAATGTCCAAGATAATATTTGTATCTGTATTTTGTTGGGTACGCCCCCATTTTTATTTCCATGACTTATGGTATGGATATTAATTAAATTGGGAGCATAATTTAGGATTCATATTTTGTATAAGGTTATCATGTAGTTTGGTCTTTCTTGGAATATATGGATTTTAGTGAGAATAAACTATTTTTTCATGTTCTATGGTGTTTATGATAAATGGAAACAGATTATTAATTGAGTGGGAAAAGGAGTCTACATAGACATTTCATGTTTCAAACTGTCTACGCATCATGACTGTTCAGTCATGTTAATTATTCAGGATTTTTTTTTAAAAACATGAATAGATTCTTATTATCCTTATTGAGCACCCTAACTCAATATTTGATTATCATTGTTCTTATTGAAAAAATGTAGGGAATTATTCCTTAAAAATGATTCTTTTCTCTCTTAAATCAATAAAATTAACATTGGATTTAAGGGTAGATCTTTATTATCATGTGTTTCATTCAATATTCCCTATAAAATTTTATATATTTCTATATTTCTATATAGAACTATCGTATAAAGAATCATCTAACAATATGGGAACACTCATTGAATAATTAGAGAAAGAATCATCATTTCCAAGTTCTAATTGTTCATGCTTGAGGGAATAGATCACCATACATGACTTTGTACCTTAGATTTAAGATCATAAAAATATCATTATAAATAGTATTTTTTGGTTATTCATTCCTTATTCAATTAATATTCTTAATTGTATGATTGATGAGATTTTATATCGTTTATCTATTTCTGGTATTTGTCAAAAAAACATATTAAAATGATTTAATAAATTAGTAATAACATGTTTTGATAAAATATTAGAATTTAGGGTATTAAAATAATCTATGGGATTGGATTAATAACCATGTTCTTAGAATAACTGATTCTCGCTCAAATTTACCCGAGAGAAGAAGGTATGGCGGTCCTTGTAGTCTAGCTTGGGTTATCGAATCCTCAGAGACCTAAGAGTACCTACAGACACGTACATTATATGGATTGTTTTTTGCTATGAAGTGGCCAACTTGGGTTGATTTTATATGGGTTTAAGGTATCACTAATAGTTATAATTTAATTCAAATTAAGTTAATGAGTTGATCTTAGGTTATCGCTCGAGGTGGATTGGATGAACTCCTTTTTTAATGATTTCAATTTCTTATAATTGAGATGGGTTCATTTAAGAAGATAAAACATAATAATAACTTACTGGTTTAATGCCTACACACCCTAATACTAATCACCCATACACTTGAAGGATAAAATCATTGAGCACTCCAAGTTAAAGGTTCGTATTAGCACTTGAAATGTGTGACCTTAAATTCAATAAGGATGAAGATGTTTTAAAATCATCTAATAAAAATCTCATTTAAAAGAAGTGATTAGCCATTAATGGAGTGAGAAATAACATCAAATATAGATCCTTTATACTCCCTTTTATAATCCCGTAAAAGAGTTAGCCCTCCATTGATGACATCTCTTCAACGGAAGCGGGATGTAGACTTACGAGGGTGGAATTGAAGAAGTAAAAAAACAACAACAAAAATCGACCACTCCACCGTTGTGTGATAAATATCACAAAGTATGGTGTGAATAAATTCACACCTTGAACCAACAGTATCAAAGTGATATGTAGAACAATATAATAAGAGTATAAGAATAACTTTTATTAAGAAACTAGGATGAATTAAAACAACTTACATGTGAAGGAAGAACATTACAAAGAGAAATTGGAAGCATAACATTAAGATGAATACAAGCTCAAAGATCCTAAACTCCTCCAACACCACTGCCTTAAATTGGTATTTTGGGGACCTTGGGTCGAGCCTCCAATTGTAGGAAGCTTCCCACTTGATTATGGTAGGCTATAGGTGGGTGGAAAGTTGAGCAAGAGTTGATTTTTCCACCCTTGACCCGAGGTGGCAGCCAGCTTTCATTCACCAAACAAACGTGCTTGGAAGACCTTCTAGATGGAAGAATCAGAGTGGGCCATAGAATAATAAAATAGATCCCGGATTTCTTCTAACTGCCTATAAAATTTGGGCCCATTTGGAGTTGTAGATTCGGAGATATGAATATATTAGTGGGATGTTTTTCTGGGCCGTAGAATCTGGCCCAGAATTTTGCTTCAAACTTGGGACACCTAAATGACAACAATGGAGGCCTAATTAGCACTGGATCCTGAATAATGATCTGTTCCTATATATTTCTTATAGAATCCCAAGAAATTTGGGATTCATTGGGCCTGAATGTTGGGTCCCACAGTCTCATTAGTGGTCTGGTGTCCAATCTGCCTTCTCTAGAATTGTTTCCATTCATCACAAAATATCCCCATCTTCTTCCATGAATTATCCATTGATACCTAAATGAATCTTGATCATATTAAAGTATAGATAAATTTACAAAAATATAAAATTAAAATATTGATAATTATATTCCTTAAAATAAGATGAATCATTGGGTACTTCAAATGATGTTAAAAAATGTACCACATAATTCTGCATTTTAAGAAGGTATTGCAATCATAATGTGAAATGATGTTCAAAGTGTAAAATGAACTAAAATAGTGTTTATTAATAATAAATAATATGAATATTATATATATTAATAATGAATATTAGCCTCATTTAGTGGCTAATCACACCCCCAACTTGTGTTTTTCTAGTCCCGAGCAAAATATATCTCAACAATCTGAAATTCGAATTTCATTTTCCAAAAACATATTAATACACAATGATCACCAAAAACCCTTATACCAAACAATCATTAAACCCATAAAAATATTTTAATACACGATAGTTTCATAAGCAGATCCCAATCCCAAGCTCATTCCATTGTTCAAATTCATTGTCATATTTCATCCAATATCAATTAAGTATGAGGATGTGTTGTGCATCACAATAGACATGGGGGTTCATCTTTATTCAAGGGGGAAATTACGGAAGCACTAGGTGAAATAAAATTTCAATATTAAGATTTGTATTCAATTTTTTTTTGTATTATATATATATATATATTTGTTTGTTTTTTGTTTTTTTGTTTTTTTTTGGAATTTTTCCATGCTAATTGAAATTGCACTCAAAAGAGTCAACCCCTGTAGCGAGACTTTTCCGATGACTCCCAGGCTCAAATAACTTAGGGAACCAAGTGAAGCCCACATACTTGGGAATCATCTCATGTTAACTCAGTCAAAAACAAATTCAAATTACTAAAAATAGAGATAAAATTACTAACTCTGGGTCAGACAACTATGGAGTCACGATCCCCAAGTGACGAAAGCCACGCATTAGGTCCTTTCATTGTTCTATGCACAAATTTATTGTTTATTTATTGAATACTCATATTAAAACTAAAATGATCACCAAACCTATGATGTTTATTTGGTGTACCCCATGAACTCAAACTAATACCCCACTATCCAACGGACGTGCATTGTGATCTTTTTTTATTTGGATGAAAATATAAATGATGAAATATCACATTGGACAAAAACACTTTCCAAAATATATGCTCATGAAATTATACAAGAATTAAAATCAGAATCAGGGCATGCTAAATTATTTGATATTCAGTTTCAAAGTGTGAAATGTGTATTACCATGTTCAAAGTTAAAGGAATTTTTCCTTCCATTTACACATTTTTTTTCATATCATTCATTTTTTTGACATAAAACAATTTTTTATTTTATCTCCCCCCCCCCCAAACATAAAATAACACTTTCCCAAGTGTTTAAAGAAAAGAAAATTTATATGGGGGTAGAGGTAGAGAATGAAAGTTCAAAAAGGAAATTGAAAATGAGGATCATGGAATGAAGTCTCCTGGTTGTAGAAGTTGAAATTCTTGTTGCTCCCTTTTAATCCTATGATATCCATGTCACCTGCAGAGTTCCCTAGTAAAGGAAAAAAAACAAACAAAATAAAACAAATATATATATATATAATAAAGAAAGTAAAATATAAGTATACATATAAAAATTATAGAATAAGGAAGTACAAAAAGCAGTAGGTTAGTGGTAAGCGCGCGCCCCTGTCTCCCTTCGGTCCGGGGTTCGAATCCCCACGGCTTCGCCGTTTGTGACGGGGTTTGACCCATGACCCATGATGTGGCCCTTTTTATTATTATTATTATTCATATATATATTTTTTATTTTTTATTTTTAACCTAAAAACATAATAAAATAAAATAAACTAAACCGATGATACATTGTCTTCTTTTTACATTTCTGGGTAAGGTATTACTCAAGGATCACACCACGTGACACTGATGAATTTGGTGCTCCCCTTTCATACCCATCCATACTCATAATAGAAGAATAGGTCAACCGTATTTTTTTTAAATATAAAAATGATTAATTAATCCTATTTATAATATAAATTTTATTAAAACCACAAAATGATAGGAAACATGAAAAGCATGGTTTTCCTCCCATGTAGTGCTTTGTTTAACGTCATTAGCTCGACTTGGACCCCTAATTGATTAATTATTTTCATCGTCTAAGGTGGGTTCACACAATTCTTCATCAACTTCATGTTTTTGGAATGGTTCAATGAATTGTTTGACTCTATGGCCATTAACTTTAAAGGATTGACCATTGGTGGGATCTTGAATTTCCACAGCCCCATGGGGGTACACCTTATGCACTATGTATGGACCTGACCATCTAGAAATTAACATTCTTGTGTGTAAATAATGTTTTGAACTATACAAGAGCACAAGTTTTCCCGGTTCAAAATGTTTGACCTTGATATTCATATATTGGTAGGCTTGAACTCTAGATTTATTGATCCTTGAATTTTCATAAGCCTCCATCCTTAGTTCCTCAAGTTCATTGAGATATAATTACCTTTTTGTTCTGTCCAATGAGAGGTCGTAATCCATTTTCTTAATTGTCCAAAAGGCCTTATGCTCAATTTCAATAGGTAAATGGCATGCTTTTCAATAAACCAACCTATATGGTGACATTCCTAGGATGGTTTTGAATGCTATACGATATGCCCAAAGAGAATCCAAGAGTTTCTTAGACCAATCTTTCCTAGAAAGATTGACAATTTTCTCAAGAATTTGTTTGATTTCACGATTGGATAACTCAGCTTGACCATTGGTCTATGGGTGGTAAGCAGTGGAAACTTTGTGAGAAATTCCATATTTTTCCATGAGTGATGAGAATGGATGATTTCAAAAATGAGTTCCAAGATCACTAATGATATCCCTAAGAATTCCAAATCTAGAGAAGACGTTTTTCTTGAGAAATCTAATCATAGTTTGATGATCATTGGATTTTTTAAGAATGGACTCAACCAATTTTGAGACATAATTAACAAATAAGAGAATGTATAGGTATCCCCTAGAGTTTGGGAGAGGACCCAAGAAATTGATTCCCCAGCAGTCAAAGATTTCAATCACTAAGATGAGAGTGAGTGGCATTTGATTTCATTTTTGTGGTGGACCCTACATGTTGACACCTAGGAAAACTTTGACAAAATGTGTAGGAGTCACTTGAGAGGGTGGGCCAGAAGAGACCACACTGAATAATATTAGCAGAATTTTTCTTAGAGGAAAGGTGACCTCCACATGCCTCACTATGACAGAATTTAAGGATGTACTCTTGTTCAGATTCTGGGACACACCTCCTAATGACTTGGTCCGGGCAGAACTTATAGAGGTATGGATCATCAAAAACAAAGTTTCTAACATCAGAAAGGAATTTCCTTTGATCTTGAGTCCCTAAGAATTTTGGAATGACTCATGTAACTAAGAAATTGTCTATGTCGGCATACCAAGGGTTGTCACTCACAGAGTATAGCTGTTCATCAGGAAATGAATCATACATATAAAGGTGATTTGAGTTGTCTTTGAATTCCATCCAAGAGAGGTGATCAGCTACAACATTTTCAACACCCTTTTTATCCTTGATTGTGAGGTCAAATTCTTTTAAGAGAAGGACCCACCTAATCATTATGGCCTTAGCATCTTTTTTTGGAAGAGTTATTTTAGTGCAGAATGGTCAGTGAACATAGTGATTGGGGATCTGAAGAGGTAGGACCTAAACTTATCTAAAGAAAACACAATAGAAAGTAACTCATTTTCAATAGTGGTGTAGTTTATTTGGGCATAATTTAAGGATTTTCTTGCATAAGAAATTACATAAAGAGTTTTATCACAATGTTGTCCTAACACAGATCTTACAGCAAAGTCACTGGAATCACACATAAGTTCAAAAGGAAGGTTCCAATTTGGAGATTTCATAATAGGAGAAGAGGTGAGAGAGGATTTGAGGGTTGAGAATGAACCCTCACATCTTTCTGGCCAAAGAAATAGAGCATCCTTTACTAAAAGAGCACAAAGGGGATGGGAGATTGAACAAAAGTCCTTGATGAATCTTCTATAGAAAACAACATGTCCTAATAAATACCTCACTTCCTTGATAGTTTTGGGTGATGGAAGGTGACAGATGATATCAACCTTGGCTTTATCAACTTCAATTCCCCTACTTGAGACTAGATGGCCAAGGACTAGTCCCTTTTTAACCATGAAATGGAATTTTTCCCTGTTTAGGACTATATTATTTTCATCAAATCTTGAAAAGTTCTCTCCACATTCTGCAGACATCCCTAAAATGTATCCCCAAACACAGAGAAGTCATCCATGAAGACCTTAAGAAAATCCCCTACCATCTCTGAGAATATTCCCATCATGCACGGCTGGAAGGTTCCAGGGGCATTGCATAACCCGAAGGGCATGCGTTTGAAAGAAAAGGTGCCAAATGGACATGTGAATGTAGTCTTACCTTGATCCCCTAGGGAGACCTCAATTTCATTATACCCTGAGTACCCATATAAGAAACAGTAGAAGGCATGACCTGCCACTCTCTCAAGGACATGGTCAATGAATGGTAAGGGAAAATGGTCTTTCTTGGTGAATGAGTTTATCTTCCTATGGTCAATGCAGAACCTCCATCCAATACTCACCCTTGTTGGAAGAATCTCTCCATCCTCATCGGTTATTACTGTGATTCCAGCCTTTTTTGGGACAACATGGATTGGGCTCACCCATTCACTCTCAGCTATGGGATATATGATACCAGCTTTTAACTATTTCAGAAGTTCTTTCCTTACTACCTCCCTGAGATTAGGATTGAGTCTCCGTTGAGGTTGACGACATGGATTTGAATCAGATTTCAGAACAATCCTATGAGTCCCAATAAGTGGGATAATCTCAGGAATATCAGACAGGGTCCAACCAATGGCTTTCTTATGTTTCCTAAGGACATATAGAAGCATCCTCTCATGATTGGCTTCAAGAGAAGAAGAAATTACAATAGGATGTGTTTGATTTTCCCCTAGGAAAGCATACTTGAGTGCAGCGGGAAGTTCCTTCAATTCAAGCTCAGGTCGGTTCAGAATTTCAGCAGAATATTGGGACATTGGATCAATTTCAATTTTTTTCCCTAGAGTTTTAGATATGATTGATTCCCCACATATAGAAGTTTCAGCTACAAGATTGGTTTGATAAGATTTAGGGAAGGAATATTGAGTGGTATCCATGAAAGTGGTTTCTTGAAAGGTTTCACTAATTTTTGGACCTAAGAATTCATCATAAGAGCAATTTGAAAATGATTCAAGGCTAGAAGATAAACATCCTTCATGTGAATAAATGAAATCAATCTCATCTGGACATAAATATTCATCAAATATTCCTTGATGTTCTATGGATTTATTATCAATGCTTCCTATCATGTTTACTTCATGAATGTCCTCGTCATCCCCTATTTGTGAGATTACATTATAGATGTTCAAGTCTAGACTCATATTTCCAAAGGTGATGGTCATGTTTCCATTTCGGACTCAGATAATAGATTTTATTGTTGCAAGGAAAGGACGACCAAGGATGATTGTGGTTTGTTCCTTATTTCCTATGTTTGGATGGTTGTCAAGGACAATGAAGTCGGCAGGGTAGATGAAGTTTTCAACCTTTACTGAAACGTCCTTTAAAATCCCCTTTGGAACCCTAATGTTACGATCTGCATGT
The DNA here is from genome assembly GCA_963277665.1 of Viscum album. Classification (NCBI taxonomy): domain Eukaryota; kingdom Viridiplantae; phylum Streptophyta; class Magnoliopsida; order Santalales; family Viscaceae; genus Viscum; species Viscum album. Next base: position 63,451,805 of record OY728127.1, on the reverse strand, counting down.
TGAAGTTTGAAAGATGTGGGTTGGAGTTCTTCTAGGCCTAAATGGAAGTACACAACATAAGGAATGAGATTGACACTAGCACCTAGGTCACACGAGGCCTTGACAACTTTTCTCTCTCCTAGTTTAACATTTATGTAAGGGAAACTCGGGTCTTTCAACTTAGGAAGAATGGTCCTTTGAATGGTGGTACTCACATTATCAACCAAAAGGACTTGGTTTTTATGTGAAAATTTTCTTTTAAAAGTTTAAAAGTCCTTAAGGTACTTTGAGTAGGAAGGTATGGTTTGGATGGCATCGAGAAAGGGAATGTTCAACTTTACTTGTGAGAAGATTTCTCTTATTGTTTCACTTAATTCAGGCTTGGTTTTGCCCCTCTTACGTTGAGGAAATGGTGCAGGTTGTGGGGTTGTTTGTTGAAGAGTTGTTTCTTTGAAAATGCTATCATGTTTTTCAATTTGATCATTTGGTTTATTTGAATTTTCATCCAAGTTTGAATCTTCAGGTGGGTTCTCAATTAGTTGTTCAAGTTTCTCAATTGATTTCCCACTTCTTAAAATAGTCACAGCCTTTAGTTGTTCATGAGTTGTTTGAGTACAACTTGACACTCCCCTTGATGTTGATGATGGCACTGCCTGAGTAGGCATGGGAGGATTTCCAGTTTTGATGGTTTGATGTTCTTTTTTAATGGAAGAGACTTCTGAGTTCATCCCTTCACTACATGAAAATTGTCGTTTCGTGGCGGTTTTAAAAACTGCCGCTAAACGCGTTTCGGGATGCCATTTCACGGCTTTTTTTAAACCGCCACGAAATCCCATAATTTTTTTTTATTTTTTTATTTAGTTTTTATTTTTTTCGAAGATTAGCGGTGGTTTTTTAAAAAACCACCGCGAAATCAAATGAAAAAATAAAAAACATGAGAAACCCCAAAAATCACTAAAACGACCATAACTTTTGATCCGGGCGTCCGATGGAGCACCACGACCAGTAAAATAGAAGCTCATGAAGAGATCTAGAGGCACATATAACCAAAACTGTGAGATAGTCTGACGTATGGAAGATATTAGTGTTATAATAAAGTTGAAAAAAGTTCTCCAACTTCAAACGACCATAACTTTCGCTCCGGGTGTCCGTTTGGGCTCTACCACATATAAAATCGAAGCCAACGAAGAGAGATACGCATAAGTTCAACACACGGAAGCTTCCATTATGTTTTTAGACCCCAAAAATCCCTCAGAAGGCCTCTGAAACCCTGTTTCCGTCACTGGTGTCCCGTCAAACTTGTCTTCAAACAGACCTAACTTTTGATCTGCATGTCTGTTCGGACTCCTCCACCTTCCAGATCATAGCTTGTTCCATGAGCTTCAGTTTGACTGGTCGCGGCGCCCAAATGCACATATGGATCATATGTTATAGCCTTTTTAGTGGGTATCGGGTTTGTTATGTTTTTCGATGCCTCGTTTCTAGCACTCGTTCCCCATTAGCGTTTTTTAAATGGTCGTAACTTCCGATCCGCCTATCCATTCGGACTCTTTCACCTTTCAGTTCAAAGATCGTTTCAGGATCTTTGATTTGATAGGTTGCGGATCTAAAACGGACTCTCGGATCATTAGTTATCTCTGTTAATGTGAGTCTAATGTTTTTGTCTCTTTATGATCGTTTTGATGGGTTTTAACAGTTGCCCCATTTATTACTGTTTATTTGGGTTTTCATGACTTGTTATCTTTATATTTATTACTTATATTTATTATTTATATTTATTTATTATTTATTATTTATATTTATTGTTTATTTATTGTTTATGCATTATTATTTATATTTAATTATTATTTATTATTTATAATTATTTATTATTTATTATTTATATTTATTTATAATTTATAATTTATAATTTATAATTTATTTATATTTACTTATTATTTATTATTTATTATTTATTATTTATTATTTATTATTACTAATAATAAAATATTATTATTATTAATAATATTTGTTACTGGTTATTTATTATTTATTATTTATTATTTATTAATTATTAATTATTAATTATTATTTTATTTATTATTTATATTTATTATTTATTTATTATTTATTATTTATTATTTATTATCATTTATTTTTTATATTTATTTATTATTTATTATTTATATTTATTATTTATATTTATTATTTATATTTATTATTTATATTTATTATTTATTATTTATTATTTATTATTTATTATTTATTATTTATTATTTATTATTTATATTTATATTTATTTATTATCTATTATTTATATTTATTTATTATTTATTATTTATTATTTATATTTATATTTATTTAATATTTATATTTATTAATTTATTATTTATTACTTATATTTATTTATTATTTATTGTTTATTTTTTATTTTTTATTATTTATTATGTATTATGTATTATTTATTATTTATTATTTATTATTTATTATTTATTATTTATTATTTATTATTTATTATTTATATCTATTATTTAATTATTACTTATTATTTATTATTTATTATTTATTATTTATTATTTATTATTTATTATTTATTATTTATTATTTATTATTTATGATTTATTTTTTATTATTTATTATTTATTATTTATTATTTATTATTTATATTTATTACTTATTTATATTTATTTATTATTCATTATTTATATTTATTTATTATTTGTTATTTATATTTATTATTTTTTATTTTTTATTATTTTTTATTTATTATTTATTATTTATTATTTATTATTTATTATTTATTATTTATATTTATTTATTATTTTTTATTTTTTATTTATTATTTATTATTTATTATTTATTATTTATTATTTATTATTTATTATTTATTATTTATTATTTATTATTTATTTTTATTGAGTTTATATCTATTATTTATGTATTATTTGTTTTTTCAATTAATATAAATAAGTATATTAGATTCTGTTTATTAACCACATGACGAGCTTGCTGGAGTGGTAAAGTCTTTGGAAAATATGCAAGGGGATAGGGGTTCAAATCTCACTAAACGCAGTATTTCTTTATATTGCATGGGCATGTGCATGAGCTTGTGCATGGGATGTGCATGTATGGACAAATAAAGTAAATAAACTAATACAAAATAAATAAAATAAATACAAAATAGAAGAAAATAAAGAAAATAATGAAAATAAAGAAAATAAAGAAAATAAAGAAAACAAATAAATAAATAAATATATAAATTAAAAATAATTAATTAATTAATTAATTAAACCACCACGAAACGTTCTGCGACGGTTTTAAAAACCGTCGCGAATAGTTTCCCAGCGAAGGATTTCACGGCGGTTTTTCAAAACCACCGCCAATCTATTTGGCGGCGGTTTAAACCGCCGAGAAATGAAAAAAACCACCGCTAAATCGTTATTTTGCCGTAGTGTTTCCATTTGTTTGCACAATTGTTCTAGTAGGCTTTGTGGAATAGTTTGGGTTGGTTCTTGAGAAGATTGGTTTATCCCGGGGGATATTTTGGAGGTGGGATGGTTTGTTGAAAATGGACCGGTGGTTGTTGGTATTGGATAGGTTGGTTTTAGAACTGGTTATGGGTTTGGTAGTTCTGATGGGGGTAAGGATTTTGTCCCTGTGGTTGGCTAGGTTTTTGGTTATCTATCCAGCGGAAGCCTGTGTAGTCATTATACCTTGGGTAAAAGTTCTTTTGGTATTGAGGCTTTTGAATGTTCAAAGCAGTTACTTCTGCTAGGGTTCCTCATAAAATAACATCCTTGATTGATGGAATGGTTGGCCAATTGTCTGTCTTATGGTCATGTTTGTCACAAATTGTGCAAACAGGGTCAACAGTTTGGATTTCATGGACTTTCCTAAGGTTTATTTATTCAACCTTCTTAGAGAGTGCTGCGAGTTTAGCCCTAAGGCTTTCCTCTTCTCTAAGTGTATGAATTCCAATAGTTCTTTGTGGCTTTTCAGAATAAGGTGAAGTTCCCCACGTTTGGTTTTGTTCAGAAAGGCTTTTTAGACACTCGTAAGCATTGTTTGGGGCTTTGTTTTTAAAGGTTCCATTACACATCATGTCAACGAATTGTTTGTTCCCCGGACCCAACCCTTCATATAAAATTCTCACTTGTTCAGTAATAGAAAAACCATGGTGTGGAACCATGTTTAGAGTGTCTTTGAACCTCTCCGATGTTTCATAGAATGACTGTACCTCTTTTTCAAAAAAGTTATGCATACTCTTTTTGAGTGCAGTTGTTTTGTGGTGGGGAAAGTATTTTTTTAATGAATTCTCTTTGTAGTTGGTCCCAAGAGTTTATTGATGATGGTCTCACATTGTTTAGCCAATTTTTAGCTCGATCCTTTAAGGAAAAAGGAAATAACCTCATCTTTGCTGATTCTATTTGATGTGGTGGACACATGGTTTCTACAATGTCATTGAACTCCTTAATGTGAAGGTAGGGCATCTCGGACTCCATTCCATGGAATGTGGGAAGGTGGTTTAGGACATGGGGTTTAAATATGTATTTTTCCTATCCTATAGAATTGTGTCTAATGCATGAGTGGGAATTGGTCCAGGAAGGTGTGAGGTAGTCATTCATGGTTTGATCTATTGTATTCCCCAAGTTTGTGGCTGCCTCATTTGGGTTTCCATTTTGGTTTCCACCTGGGTTTATGAGTTGATTTCTTTGAAGACATTCCATTGAAATTGGCTCAATTTTGGAATTTGGAGTATTAGAAATATTAGGATCTAATGGAAAGAGTTCTCTTGGTGTACTTGACTCCCCAACCCTTGGACTATCCACCCTAACTGGACGGTTTGATTGATCGCGGGTGTAGGCAGACATGCGCCAAAAGAAAAAAAAATGAGAAAAGGAAAATATAAGAGATTTTGGATGAGAAAAGAATAAATGGGGGATAATAGAATGTGTGTTTATATGACTTACGTGGATCCCCAACAACAGCACCAAAATGTGATTCTCGCTCAAATTTACCCAAGAGATGAAGGTAGGACGGTCCTTATACTCTAGCTTGGGTTGTCGAATCCTCAGTGACCTAAGAAGTACCTACAGACACGTACATTCTATGGATTGTTTTTGGCTATGAAGTGACCAACTTGGGTTGATTTTAGATGGGTTTAATGTTTCACTAATAGTGTTAATTTAATTCAAATTAAGGTAATGAGTTGATCGTAGGTTATCGCTTGGGGTGGATTGGATGAATTCCTTTTTTAATGATTTCAATTTCTTATAATTGAAATGGGTTTATTTAAGAAGATCAAACATAATCATAACTTACTTGTTTAATGCCTACACACCCTCATACTAATAACCCATACACTTGACGGATCAAAGCATTGAGCACTCCAAGGTAAATTTTCGAATTAGCACTTGAAATGTGTGACCTAAAATTCAATAAGGATGAAGATGTTTTAAAATCATCAAATAAAAATATCATTTAAAAGAATTGATTAGCCATTAATGGAGTGAGAAATAACATCATATTCATCCTCTTTCTACTCCCTTGTATCAACCAATAAAAGAGTTATCCCTCCATTGATGACATGTCTTCAACGGAAGCAGGAAGTAGACTTACGAGGGTGGAATTGAAGAAGTAAAAAAAAACAACAACAAAAATCAATCACTCCACCGTTTTGTGATAAATATCACAAAGTATGGTGTGAATAAATTCAAACCTTGAACCAATAGTATCAACGTGATATTTAGAACAACATAATAAGATTATAAGAATAACTTTTATTTAGAAACTAGGATAATTAAAACAACTTACATGTGAAGGAAGAACGTTACAAAGAGAAATTGGCAGCATAACATTAAGATGAAAACAAGCTCAAAGATCCTCAACTACTCCAACAACACTTCCTTAAATAGGAATTTTGGGAGACTTGGGTCGAGATTAAAATAGTACAAAGCTTCCCACTTGATTATTGTAGGCTATAGGTGGGTGGAAAGTTGAGGAAGAGTTGATTTTTCCACCCTTGACCCGAGGTGGCAGCCAACTTTCATTCACCTAACAGAAGCGCTTGGAAGACCTTCTAGATGGAAGAATCATAGTGGTCAATAGATGAAGAAAATGGATCTCATATGTCTTATAACCTCCTGTAAAATTTCGGCCCATTTAGAGTTGTATATTCAGAGATATGATTATATTAGTGTGATGTTTTTCTAGGCCGCAGAATTTGGCCCAGAATTTTATTTTTAAATTGGGCCGCCTAAATGACCACAATGGATGGTGAATTAGAAATAGCTCATGAAGAATTATTTGTTCCTATATATGTCTTCTATAATCCCACTAATGTTGGGATTCATTGGGCATGTATGTTGGGTCCCACAGTCTCATCAGTGGGATGGTGTCCAATCTTCCTTAGCTAAAATTGTTTCCTTTCATCACAAAATATCCCCAACTTCTTCCATGAATTATCCATTGATCCCTAAATGAAACACGATCATATTGAAGTGTAGATAAATTTACCAAAATATCAAATTGAAATATGGATAATTATCTTCCTTAAAATCAGATGAATCATTAGGTACATTAAATGATGGTAAAAAATGTACCACATAATAGTGCATTTTAAGAAGGTATTAAAATCATAATGTCAAATGATGTTCAAAGTGTAAAATGAACTAAAATTGTTTTTATTAACAATAAATAACATGAATATTATATATATTAACAATGAATATTATCCTCATTTAGTGTCTAATCAATAACATTATTCATGGGTATCTTAAACTGATTGAGAATAGTATTCAGTTTCAATGTGTTTCTTTTCTAAAATAAAATAATTTATAAAAACATTTTTGGAATTGAATGGTTTTTAATGAGTTATGACAAATAATTAGTAGTTATTAATAAAATGTTTTGGTAATAGTATTTTGGGTGGATGTGAAGTTATTTTATATTTTCATATGGATGGTTTGGGTCATAAAGTTGTGGAACCACTGTTTTGGGTAAACACACTCAGTATGTGTTTTTTATATTCATAAGAAGGAATTTATGTTATACTCTTAAATATATATCATATAATCTAGGGTTATATTTATTAATTTACTCCTTTTTTAATATGTAGAAATAAATATGGGTTACCTCCGTGGTGGATTTAATATATTTTATTTTTTTTTAAATTTTTTTTAGAAATATGATAAATTGTTTATTCCTTTAAAAAGAATTAATCTTTTATCAATGGAATTAGTTAATGGTTTGAAATAATTCATTAATTTAATTTCATCAAAGTCTAGGGTATTCCTATTTTCCTTGGTGATAGATCTCATAATCTTAGTTCATGGTGGATATGGTGGTTTTTTGGGGTTACATGTTGAGTTATCATCTATATTTATTAGGTATGATTTATTATTTATCACATCTAGTTAGGTCATTTAACCATTTTAATTTTTGATACAATATATTAGGTTTTTTTAAATCAAATGGTAATGAAATTTTCATTTTCATAATGACCCAACACAGTTTACAAGAATGGAAATAATAAGGACAACTACAATGCCACAATATAACCTCATAGTTACTAAGATTTAGTGTAACCACTAACTGTTAATTAAATTAATAGTGGAAGATGATTTACACTATTTATAATTTGGAATCAATAATATATCTTGTGTTCTATCTGAGAACAAGGTATGATCATTAGTTTTGTGTGACTTGGTTGACTATCCATAAGTATCCATTAGTAGAACACCTATTCATAGATCACCCAATCCATAAAAATAAATACCTATATAATCCTGAACACATATCATCTTAAGGGTCGATGTGTCCACATAATCCAGAAATTAGAGGAAAAAAACTTTATATATAAGTAATGATACAAATACGGAAGAGGTACAGAAATAAAGGATCACATGGGGAGCTCATAGGTGTGGTGGGATAATGATAACAAAAATATGTCTTCTCCATACGATGGTAACATAATCCAAAATGATCCACTCAAACACTACACACCACCTTCAGTGAAAACCCATTCTCGAGGACACTAAACTATCGTAATATATCATTATTCCATTACCTATGATACATAATAAAAAACTTATAGATAACTTTAATGGAACACCTAGTGGGTGTTAGTTTAATGTACCACTTTTATTTCTCTTCAAAAACATATCTATACTATCATAAATCCAATTTGGTAATGTAAGAATACAATTCAATCATGTTAAATGTATAAAAATTAGTCTCCAAAATAGTGATTATATGAATTTTATATTGTTGAACATATAGGCTTGTTATTATAATTCAAAAAACATATGAGAGTAAAATTTAATAATAATAAATCTTTTTTTAGAAAAGTCATCCAAACCATCATAGAGCTCCACTTAGAACTTCGAATAGGGTAACTGTTCACCCTAGGGTTATTACCTTAAATGATATCCATCAGAACTCATAATCTAAATGACCTTGTGTAAATATATATACATATTAATTAATTTATTTATTTCAATTTACAATCATCCTAGGTGCCACTCCCCCCACATATATTTATCACCCTCACTAAGAAGGCCTCTTTCCCTCTCTTAAGAAGGAATGTATATCAATATATATAGACAAAATCATATATATAGATAATATGTACTATTTATTATTCATATATTATATTAGGGATGATAAATAGAAAATATATACATATATATCATTCCCTATTAAAAATAAGTTTCCAGGCCTCATGCTAAAAGATGAGTGAGAAGATAAATACATGTAGACCCAATATCATGAAACACCTAGATATTTATATAAAATATCATCAAAAGAAATTTCTTAGAAAAATAAACATATCAATATCAAAACATGTACAAGAAAAACATTTCTTATGATAATAATCAAAACATAAAAAATTAAGATTTCATTCTTATGATATAATTATATCAACAAATATATGTGGGAACATCAATAAGTTGGAACATATGATGGAATTATTGTTAATTCCTAGTTGGTAATTTTTGGAATGAATTCATTGGATTATGATGTGAATGATTCTTAAGGCATTAAATATATATTATTATCCCTTGAACAATTTTTAATGAATATAATACATTAAAGGTAATTATTTTCATGGATTTCATATTAGTAAAATTCATGGTCATAATCATATGAATTGTATCTAGGATAAAATCATATTGGGTCAATATGGGTAAAATATTCATCCTGGTTTCATCCAAAAACATATCACTATTAGGATTATTTTAATGAGAATAATTATCTATGTGTATCCAACACTAACCATGACCATTAAAATAGCCACACATAGACCAATGTTATTAATAAATAATTGGACCACCCTCCTAGGTAGGTAAAGATGAAATTCCCTAAGAATAAATGGAAAATTATACCACCCCTATTTCATATAAGAGACATAATAGATCCCCAAGATGATGATTATGTCACTACCTTAAATAAAACAAATCAATGAATATTAATGTTTCCTTAAGTCATGATCACCATCCTTTGATTTTTATGATTTCCCAAAGGATGTGTGGTTTGAGAGAAAACTAGAAATCAAAATCTATCCAAGAGCTGAGGTTATGTGAAACATAAAACTATGGGTAAAGTTGTATATAATTATAGAAAATGAAAATATCTGACTTGGGTTAAACAATGTTGATATCTTTTGGAACTCCAGTGATGAATCCAAGTGAGGAATTGAACTACTAATAAAGGGGAAGAAAAAAGAATTGAGAATAATGATATTCATATTTCAATGAGGTCAATGTTGTGTAAAATCATGATTTGTGGGACATTTAGTTAATATTTTATAATAAGAACCCAAAATTAGTTTTAATACCACCAATAACTATTGGAACTCATTAAAAAATCCAACGTGCCTCCACCAAACATTGGTGTTAAAATGTAGTAGCCTCAAATTTCCCTACCGAAACCTTGTTGGACCCCACCATATTAAAAGTGTATGAAATTATTTTAAGAAGATTCATCCTCCCCCAATTGATTATCATAGAATAAACTCTAATAATTTTAAATCTCCTCCAATCATCCAATTACTACCCAGACTATATTAAAAATTGAATCAAATCTCCCAATTCAATCGGAGACTAACATTGAAGGATATACATCATTTTAACCTCCACACAAATAGCTTATCAAACATAAGAATAATGATATTACTTATTGATGAAGGATACTTATCCTTTGGGTCATTATTATAGATTTTCATTGACAAGTATCAACCAAATACTATCCATTACACTTTTATAGACATACAAATGAAATGTAGATACATTAAAATACCTTGTCACATCATTTGATGAAATCAACCATTTTTTGAATAAAATATCCATAAAAAATAATTACATATCATCTTATAAAATTATATGATTTTTATGGGGTATATATTTTATAATCCTTGTGACGTGGAAATCATTTTGTATTTCACTAGTTTGAGTTACCAAGGAAAATCTAGAATCTAATTCTCTAATTCACTCTATGTTTATAAATAGATAAAGGATGTTAGAATCATTATTTCCTTGTTTACTCAAATATATAAGACCATATAATGGGGACACATTGAGAGATACATAATCCCCAATTTGAAATTCCTAGATTCATCGGCTCTAGTTAGCTTAATATTTTTGGAGAAATTTCAATATAAATAACCATTTTATAAAAAATCTCACCCAGAAAATTATATTCATAAATTTATAGTTGTGATAAATAATGAATAACTGATCATTATCCAGTAGAACAAATAATGACATGATCTGTCATAGTGTTCCTCAAACATAGACATATGAATGGAAACCTAATTTATATTGTTTTAGGGAATGAATATGACTGCCAAATCAATCTCCCAAGATCCACTATTGATAAGGAAGTGGGATATTACCATTTCCTCCAAAATTAAAAAGGTCATTTCATACATACCATCTATATGAGGTTGATAGAAAACACTAATATTGATCTATTATTTGAGATCCGTTTATAACCCATTCCCCAAATGGAAGGGAAGTCTTTGATCATGGTGTGATAAAATATCACTATGTTTCCTGATCACTATAACATATATCTTCTATAACTCATATATTAATGATTCCTATGGAATTTATATAAAATATGTGGACGTATACTAGAAATTGAAAATCCCCTATACCAAATCCATCCCATTTGTGGGATGAATTAAGAATTATATAATATATTTTATAATTTCATCACATTTTAGAAGAGGTATATTAATTATTTAAATCCCTAATGAGGGTTGTTAATGTTCGAAATTAACCTAGTGAAATTTGTTACTATGTGATATGGATCCCACTATCTATTATTCCCTTCCAAGATATAAGAAATATATATGTGTATCTCGATACATCATGAATATTCTCAGGAGTATGAACCAATGGTGTGAGTTATGATATGAAATGACCTATTCCAATATACTATAAAGAACCACAAATATCCCTTGGACAAAAAGGAATAAATCAAGGTATTGATATTATCCTTCAATAATCTCCCCATCATCGAATCTCTCTCAAATGATGTGAATATTATATGTTAGAGATTATTGAATCATTACTAGTTCCAAATGTTAATAATTACAGTCAAAAGTGTATAGATACATCACATAACAATTCAAAAATATATCCAAATAATTGTATGGTAGTAAAAAAATAAGCATTGAATTATTCATATCCCCAAACATAATGTTGATTTTTGACCTTCTAATCTAGGACACAACCACGAAATTCCCCTTACAAGGAGTGTAGAATTGATAAGATTCAATGAATTTTTTGAACTCCACCAGCACATGTTGTATCAAATTAAAATATCTCTATGAAAATATGAACATAAAAATCTTATAGTCATTTTATATTACAAGTCTCTTCTTAAATAGATAATCTCTATAGGCTTTAAAGGTGTTCCCCACCATAAAAAGGTCAGTTTCATTGGTTAGGTAATTCCTCTTAGGTTGTCATATCTACCTAGAACTATAGGTCGCCACTTGGTATTCATGTAACAAAAGACTCATTTCGCAATAAAAAATCACTACATTATAACATGATGGATTCAAACTATTTGAAAAAAATAAAATATGAATCGATGTTATTTTTCTGTTTAATTCTTGAAAATAAATATCACATTATTTTGACTATACATAATTAATTCCTTTCATCATAAATGTGTTCACACAAGAGAATACATGGTAATTATTTTATATAAAATGGTTATAATACCGAGTGAGACCAGATATTCTCTTAACATCAAAGACATTCATTGTATCATCCTATGACATCCACTATTTGAAGATCAACCATAATTGAAGCTTGTATAACCACATGGATAAATACTTTAATTTTTTAAATGAAAAATGAAAATCTCAACATATTTCCAATATTCATAATACCTCTTAAAACTCAAAAAATGGCCTAATTAATCCTTCCATGATATTTTTGAGTATGTGAATACATTTATATATCATCAATAATGACTACAACATGTTTGTATAAATGATGATTAGAAATTTTTTTAAAAGTGAAAAAACTATAAGTTCATTAGTATAATGCCCTGAGCCCGCTCTTCCAGACTTAGTGCCTAAAAATTCAAGGTAATTTCTTTCTTATAAAATAAACTGAACAATTACACAAAGTAATACACAAACGATGTCCTTTTACCAGTCTAGGATCTGGAGGATTAGACAACACCTTATATTTATCAAAGTTAAACCAAAATAAAACAGTTGTCTACTATTCTTCTATGCGTGCTAACTCCAAAATAAATGACATCTGATTAGAAATTTTATGATACTTGTGAAAAAACGTTTTAAAAAGAAAGAGTGAGTATTCAATTTCCTTGTAAGAAGTTTAAAAATCATTGAAAATACTTGTTCGAAAATATTTCTTCAAAAATAACTTTGATAAAGGCTTTTTAACTAAAATTACTTACGCTTAAAATAATATACCACTTTTGTAATTATTTATATACAAAAATTACTTTAAAAGTAACAAAGTGATTTTTTGGAAAATACTACGTAGACTTTTGAAAACAAAAACATCATGGAAAATTAAAACATTGAAGGATATCTTGGTCCTACCCACTTTTTGAGGTACGATATGACTCCCCAATTCCCTTCCATATTTACCACATTCAAGTGGCAGATTTTATGAAAACATTTCCAATCTTTCTATACATATATGTAATTTTCACTTGGGTTGTAGATTTCAAATATATATATATTCATACATGAAATACTTATTATCACTTTTTATTTTTTATATAAATATATAAATACTAAACTTCATTTGAAATTACATGTTTGACTTGGTTTGACCAAATTGCATGATACATAGACTTTACATAATTACATGGATGATTAATTAACATTCATATACTCATTCTTCATCCCATAAAAATCCATTTTATATAAAGTTTATTCATTTCCTGTGTGTATGTGTGTATACATATTATATATATATATACTTGCATATATTACCGTATACATGTCATGAAAAAAAATAATCATTGTATGAAAAATATCATGATTTATATACGACATGTATATGATAAAATTATGACATTCATAATTTTTAAATTCATACATAGAATAATATTTGATTAATCATAATTTATTTAAAATAGTTATATAGTTGAAAATTTATACATGTATATTTATATATCATATAATAACAGAATAAATTAATGTTTAGATAAAACAATGATAAATCAAATCAAATTAAAACTACATATAATTATATAAAATGATTCTTTTGAAGTAATTTGAATTATCAAAATCAATATCAAAATTTTAAAATAACTAGTAAAATTTCTAACAAATTCAGAACATCATATTACTAAAAATTTATCAAAACATTCAATACTACAAAACATTTTTGTGTTTCATAAATACAAATATAAAAACATTTATATGTGCATATTTGTAAAATATATATTTTTAACAAAAACACACCCTTAAGACAAGATGATTAAAATTAATTTAAGAAAATGAAATTCCTTAAGCAAAACCAGAAACCATATATTGGAAAAAACCAAAAAATATATAACTGTAATGTTTTCTGATAAGAAAATATGATTTTGATTACTTGAACAATTAAAAATAAATTTAACTAAATAAAACATAATTAAATCAACATAAAAACAAAAAATAGAAAAATTCTTAAACAAATTAAACATTCCCCATATAAAAATAAATAAAATTGCACCGAAAATATAGCATAAAAAAATGAATAATCCATTATGCATAACCATAAAAATAAAATCATAATTTTGAAATAAATAAACTAACTATCTCTTATTAAAAATTTTGAAATATATAAATTTGAAAATAAAATAAAACAATCCCTTACCAAAAACATGAGCAGATGACACCATAAGACTACTTCTTCTTGGAATATCCCAAACCCAACACCTCATTCTTAGATAAAAAGAATAGGGATTTATGCTTTTACTTTCCAACTTATCACAATGGATAGAGGACATTGATCTCTCTATATCTCTCTCAAAAGAGGACAACAAATAGGACAACAGTCAGAGAAAAATGGCACTCTGACTCCCTCTCGAACTACCTCTCCTTGCTCTATTTAAACACTCAGTTCAACATAATAAGTGAATATTTTATTTCTAGTTGCAAAAAAAAATATTTCCCAAACCAACATGTCATGAAACCTATGATGAGAAAAAGACACAAAAAGTGATTGCAATTGATTTGGGATGGAAATAATTGAACAATATCAATTATTAATCTTGAAAACAACAATGGAAGAGAAAAAATCAGAGTTCAGTGATACTTCCATTAAAGAAGTTCCATAAAACATATAGATGGTATCGAATATATGTTTATTTATCTATATTATATTTTCACTATGAATTTAACGATAAATAAACTGTCACACTACAGTAAGGAATCAACTACAAGTATATCTCAATGTCCATATTGAATATCGTGATTTGATTTTGTTTGATTTGGTTAATATAAATACATAAAACCAATAGATTTGGACCACATTAAAAATTGAAGATGAGATCAAACATAATTCCACAGAGAAAGAAAATCAAATAAGAGGAAAGACAACACAATCTATAGACTGAAATTTGATAAGATTCAAACAGCGAGAAAAAAAAGCACAACACTGCTATGGATGAAGGATAGTGGTGATTGTGGCCAGACGAAGAAAAACGGGAAAAAAAGTTTTCAATTTGATGTGGAAATTTATGAATCAAGTAATCCAACTTGTAGATATGGACAATGCCTGATAGATCTTCAAAACTCAAAATCGCTTTCCCCAAATTCCATCCACACGACTCAAATTTAATGAGTGATGTCATTTGGTCTCAAAACCATTTCTTACGCGCTCGATCTGAATGATTCGAACCCTCAGCTTCATCCTCAAATTAGTCAAAATCAGATATACCCTTGCCGACTTCGATATCCATTTTTCCCGAGCTTTCCAGGATTGAATCTTCCTGCTCAAGCTTTCATTTCCCTACTGAATCCAAACTCAAACTCTTCTGCTCAACGATCTCTAGGTTTTTCTCTCTTGACCTCAACCTCCAATCATAGGAAACCCTCAATCCCTATTTCCCATTTCATATTTTTTTAATAATTTTTTTTATCATTTTTACCTTTTTTTATATATTATCATTTTTATAAACTTATATATATTTTAATATGTGTAATATAATAAATTTATAATATTAAGATTTCTTTGATTATTTTTTTTATAATTATGTATAGTCATAGTTTCATAAAATAGAAAATATTATATTCAAAAGTTATATAATGAAAATAATTTTCATATCTTAAAATAATAAAAATACATTTTCTTAATAACTTAATTATATTTTCATAATTATAATTCTGTTAATTTATAATTTCATATTAAAATTATATTTTGTTCTCTTAAGTATTAAATATCTTTGCTAAAGTCATTAGTTAATGGTCCTAAATTCATTTATTAATGGTAATAACTTTATAAAAAATAATCCAATACTACTTACTCCATAATTTATAATTATAACATATATTATTAATAAAGGTTATGAAAAAATAATCAATTAAATATATTTATTAATAAAAATAATACTCATATACTTGTATTAAGGTATATATATATATATATTTATAAATTTACTATTTCTTGAAATATAATTTAATATGTTATATTTTGATTAAAAATATATTTCATTATTTAGAAATATTTATAATAATTTTTTTATGATTAAATCATTTCTGAGTTAATTTTAATTTATAAGAAAATTATTAAATAATTAATTACTATTTAAATTTTCTCGATATGTCACATTCTACCCCCTTAAAAAAAATTTCTCTCACAATTGGCTCGTCGAAATATTGAGAATTATGAATATTCATCTTCAGAATTAACGAATTCCATAGGGGACATATCTATCTAAAGAAAACTCTATCATGTAGATTTTTTCCTCAAAATAATACATTTAATCTACAAAGATTTCTAGAACACTCCTCGGATACCTATTATAATTCCTTGAGCTCACAATTCTAGACTCAGTGCCTACAAATGTAGTTTAATTTTTTTTTCTTATAAAATAAACTGAACAATTACACAAAAGATTTCACAAATGAAGACCTTTTACCACTCCAGGTTTTGGTGGATTAGACAACACCGTACATTTATTAGAGTTGAACCAAAATAAAAAAAATTCTACTATGCTTCCATGCATGCTAACTCCAAAAGATATGACATCTGATTTGAAATTTTAAGAAACCTCTGAAAAATCATTTTAAAAACAATGGGTGAGCATATTTATAATATTCAAGTGCTGGATTATATGAAAATATTTTTAAACTTTTTATACATATATATAATTTTTACTAGTTTTTTATATTTCAAATATATATATATATATATGAAATACATATGTTACCTTTTAATTATATATATAAATATAAAAATAAAAACATAATTTAAAATTACATGTTTGACTTGGTTTGACCAAATTGTGAGATATATAGAATTTACAAAATTACATGGATGATTAGTTAACATTCACATACACATTTTTCTTCCCATAAAAAATCATTTTTCTGATAATTTTATTCATTTCCCGTACATATGTGTGTATACATAGTATATATATATATAGATATATTAACATATATGTGTCATGATAAAAAAATAATCAATGTATGGCCAATATCGTGATCTATATATGACGTGTATATGATAAAATTATGACATTCATAATTTATATATTCATACTTAGAATAATATTTGGTTAATCATAATTTATTTAAAATAGTTATATACTTGAAAATTTATTCAAGTATATATATATATCACATAATAACAAAATAAATTCATGTTTAGATAAAACTTCGATAAATTAAATAAAATTAAAACGACATGTAATTATATAAGATGATAATTCTGATGTAAGTTGAATTAACAAAATCAAAATAAAAAATTTATCATAATTAAAAATAATGTCTAAAAAATTCATAACAATAACTTACTATATATTTATCAAAATATTTAATACAACGAAGCATGTTTTATTTTTATAAATACAAATATATACACATTTATATGTGCATATTTTTAAAAAATAATTATTTTAACAAAAACACACCCTTAATACAATAAGATTGGACATAATTTAAGTAAATTAAATTCCTTAGGCAAAACCAAAAACCATAGCTCAGAAAAACCCAAAAAACATAGTTTAAAAAAATATAACTATAATGTTTTCTCAGAAGAAAATATTATTTTGAGTACTTGAACGATTTAAAATAAATATCCCTAAATAAACCATAATTAAATCCAAATAAAATCATAAAATAAAAAAATTATTAAGCAAATTAAACATCCCCCATACAAAAATAAATAAAATCGAACTATAAATATTATATAAGAAAATTAATAATCTGTTAAGCATAACCATAAAATTAAAATCATAATTTTGAAATAAATAAACAAACTATCTCTGACTAATAATTTCAAAATATATAAATTTGAAAATCAAATAAAACTATCACAAACCAAAAACATGAGAAGATGACACCTTAGGAATACTTATTCTTGGAATATCCCGAACATGACTCCACATGATCCGAGAAAAATAATAGGGCTTCTCCCTTTTACTTTACAACTTATCACACCAGATAGAGGTCACTACTCTCTCTCTCTCATAAGTGGAAAACAAAGAGGAAAACACTTAAAGAAAAATTTCACTCTAACTCCCTCATTTACTACCTCTCCCTACTCAATTTAAACATTCAATTTCACATAATATGTGAATATTTTATTTCTAATTTCAAATAAACTTTAATTATGATACGAGCTTGTCATGAAAGATGAGATAATAAGAAGACCCAAAAAGATATCTCAATTTTTTTGGGATAGAAATAATTGAAAAATATCAATTTTGAATCGTGATAACAACAGTAAAAAAGAAAAAATATATGTTCAATGATACTTGTGTTAAAGAGAATCCATAGAAGATATAGATGATATTGAATATATGTTTAGTTATCCAGATTATATTGTCTCTATGAATTTAAATAAATATAAATAGTCAAAATTCAGTAAGGAATTGGATATAGATATATCTTTATGTCCACATTGAAGATCATGATTTGATTCTGTTCGATTCAGTCCATGATGATATA
Organism: Viscum album; assembly: GCA_963277665.1. Taxonomy (NCBI): domain Eukaryota; kingdom Viridiplantae; phylum Streptophyta; class Magnoliopsida; order Santalales; family Viscaceae; genus Viscum; species Viscum album. Next base: position 63,433,183 of record OY728127.1, on the reverse strand, counting down.
TAAAACCAATAGATATGGACCACAAGAAAAATTAATGATGAAATCAAATTCCATTCCATCGAGAAAGAAAATTGGAAAAGAGGACATACAACAAAATATATACACTATAATAGGATAAGATACAGACCCCGAGAAAAAAATACATCACTACTATGGATGAAGTATACCGCTGGTTTGGGCCAGCCGAATAAAAAAGTGATATTTTTATTCAATTTGATGTGTAAATTTATTAATCAAGTGAAACTACTTGCCGATCTGAAAGATGCCTGATGGATCTTCAAAACTGATCATTGCTTTCCCAAAATCTCATCCACGAGACTCAGATCTGATGTGTGATGGACTTCAGACCTAAAACCATTTCCTACATGATCAATCTGAATGATTTGAACCCTTGGATTTGTCCTAACATCGGCCGAACTCAGATCCACCCTCATCGGCTTTGATATCCCTTTTTCCAAGCTCTCTATGATTGAATATTCCTAATCAATCTTGTGTTTCTCTTCCGAAGTCAAACTCAAACACTATTGTTTGAAAATCACTATGTTGTTCTCTCCCGACCTCAACCTTCAATCATAGGAAACCCTCAATCCCGCTTTCTCATTTCATCTTTTTCATATCATTTTTTTCATTTTTTTATTTTTTATATACTATCATTTTTAGAAACCTATATATATTTTAATACATGAAATAAAATCAATTAATACTATTATGATTTCTTTTATTATTATTTTTTATAATTATGTATAGTTATAGTTTTATAAAACTAAAAATCTAATATTTGAAATTTAAATAATTTAAATAATTTTCATTTCTTAAAATAATAATAATACATAATCATAATAGCTTAATTATATTTTCATAATTATAATTATGTTAATTTATATTTCTATTTTAAAATCATAATTTTTTTTAGTACGGAATAACTTTCTTAAAATACATTATTAATGATAATAACATTATAAAAAATAATATAGTACTACTTATTTCATAATTTATAATTAAAACATATATTATTCATAAAGGTTATGAAATAATAAGTAATTAAATGTTTTTATTAGTAAAAAATACCCATATACATATATTAAGGTGTATATATATATATGTATAAATATACTATTTCTTGAAATAAAAGGTAATATGTTATATTTTGATTCGAAAATATTTAATTATTTAAAAATATTTATACTACTTTTTTATGATTCAATCATTTCTATGTTTATTTTAATTTACAAGAAAATTATTAAATAATTAATTACTGTTTAAATTTTCTCAGGATCTCACAATTAGTCAATAATTAATGCATAACTTGATATTAAAAATTCCAATGCCTAAATTTTTTATTTTTCTTCTAATATCTTCTTGTCTCACATACAATCGATGATTCCTTGAACTCAAGTCAATTTTCAATAAAGACCTAGCCCATTTCAATTGGTCAAATAAACACTCTATTTAAAGAATGGTGTATCAATTTTTTATCATCACCTAATTCAACATATTAAAATATATTTAAAGGCATATACTATAATTGGAATTATTTTTAAAGGAAACTGGAGGAATCCTTAGAGAATTATATATCCATATAAAACATTCGGACTCCATATCCTCAAGCATAATATTCATTTCTCTAAACTCTTTTAGTGACATATGGTATACTAAAATTGAAATTGTATTTTCCCTATAATCTATCTCAATTGATAGTTACATTTCATGTTTAGATGGATCCAAATAATGTTCTAAAAATAAAATGTAAATAAGGATTCCATAAGAGTATCATTATTTGGGCATTTGTATCAAAAAATTCTAGAATTAAAATAATAATCTAAGAGGATAAAGTTCAAACCTAGCCCTAAAACCACTCCCAATCTATTAACATTTTAATATCATTATATCATAATAGTGTATTTCTTCCCCAAGTAGAATAGAATAAGAATGACTTCTTGTAGAATTATTTATGCTCCATGATATCAATCAACCATCTCATGCCCAAAATGATACCAAGGAAGGTAATTTCAAAGATATATAAGTTTTATAAATTTTTAAATGTTCCAATAATAAGACGATAATTAAATAATTTCATACTTATAAATATCTATATTACTAATTAGGTATTTTTAATCTGCATAATAATAGAAAACTATAAATTCAAAAAAAATTGAGTAAGTTGATGCTCAGATAAAAATTAATGTGAAGCCCTAGTACCATAAAATTTAAAAAAAGGTATGAAAATTCCATAATTGTACCTCTCAACAATGGAGGAACTTTATCTATGATGTTCATATGTTGTTTGAATAAAAAAATCCAACCAATTATATATTGATGATCTTAATCCAAAGATAACTTCCATAGTGATTCTTCAACTAACTATTGCATATACACATATTTCATATTACCTTGTCTGGACTAAGTAGATATGGTTAAATTTTCTAGATTGTCTTGATCACAAATATAAAATATTATTTTAACTCGCTACTAGGGTATCTATCCCACACTATCATATGTTAAACACCTGTAGAACCTTCGGAGATTATTGTACCTGCTACACCAGTGGCACTATATTGGCCCTAAAGGATATTTTGTATTGGTGTACCTTATTTAGTTACACTAGAATAACATCATTGGTGAACTTATCAAACTAGTGGAAATTGGGACACCTCTACCTTGACCCTATAAAGGATCACAAGTTGAAATATTTCTTAATACCCTAAAATATTCCATAAAGATTATCTTTGGTATTCATGTATCCAATATTTTTCAATCTCTATCATTTTGTATCAATAACGCCATGAAACCCTCACGAGTAAAAATATGTCTACTAATTCATAGTTTTGGTCTAGTTCTTTAATAATATCAGAGATTAAATGGTTCAATGAAATCAATTATTTCTATTCCCAATGGTTAATACCAATAATGATGTTTGTGAAACCCTTTTTTCTGATGTCTTCCCTTTAATGAAACACTTTACCTATTATATACAACATATATGTTAGAGTCTAATTTTTTAAAAATTAACAGAGGTCCTGAAATTTATAGATTATTTTATTTATCTCTCCAATTTTTTATATATTGGATAATGTGAAAACATATTGTACATTTAAATGGATAATGACATGAGATACACTACTATGAATATGTAATTAATTCTTCACATCATCATAGTTCAAATATTATCAAGATACATATACCCTTTCTCATAAATCATTATTTGTTAGTTGTTTCTCATTTTAAAGCAATAGTTTGAAGGTAAGTATAATAATTATAAATAAAATTTATCCTAAATGGGGTTTAAAACTAAAATAATCTCTAATATGAGTTATATTAACCTAATTTTTAGTAAGAATAACTTAGGAAATCACCATTTATTTATCATAAATTTTTTGTTTTATATACCCATTATAATAATCCGAACCAAAATAAAACCATTCATAAGAAATAAAATAATATTTTATGTTTTTATATCAATGTTTACCAATAAAAATCATATAATGTTGTATGATAATATTTTAGAATGTATTAACTCAAGAAATAAGGGAAAATAAACTCTGGACCATAGTAAATAACTCATGGTTCCCCCACAGTATTTTGGAATGAAATATTTGTGGTAAACTTATTGTTCTCTAGAAGTATTATCTCTAAATAGTCTTAATTAATTATCTAGTATACCTTAGGTCACTCTAAAAACGTTTTGTAATGACCTAACTTGGGATACTCAAACAGACCCATGTTTGATAGCTATAGGACCTTAGGAACACAACTTAATCATCATAGGTAGTCATAAACAAAAAAGGAAAATAAGATTACTATTTTGATATTATTTTAAAAATTTATAAGTTGTAATCAAGAATAAATGATAACATGGGGTTCAGTTGAGGACCTGATATGAACCTTTCGGCTTTTAGAATTGGGAGAAAATTAATAAGAGCCATATTGTTTAATTTTTATTCACTATGAACATGGTCAATAAATAGTGAAGTATCTACAAGACTATATATAGATAATGTATCGAGGTTAAAAGTCACAACATTAGCCATACAAAGTTTAGAATAAGAAAAAACCATAACTTATACATATGTTTTGAGCTAAACATTGCATAAGGGCCCAAATGAAGATTCTCATATTGAACTTTACATTGGGAAGAATTTAGTACATCACCATAGCTTCTCCTCTATATGACAATAAAATTTTACAAAGTGATCCACTCCCACTCCATGCACAATGTGAATTTCCTAGATATGCATAGGGACACTCAATTCTCAAAAACTAGAACCTTGAATTTACATTTGTTTTAAAAAAAATTCCTAATCACATCCATAAGGGAACATGGGAAGGGTATGACTATAACATAACCCATGAAGGTCACCATCTAACATTATATTATTTACAATAACATGTAGTTTAATTCTAGAATATGATGTGTTTGTGTTAAATGTATAAAAAGAAGTCTATAAATAGGGTTCCAGTAATCGAGTAGTCTTGAAAAACAATTAGGCATGTTATTCAATACAAATAAGCATCAACGTGTATATTTTAATAATATTATATTTTATTTTAGTCACATTTTACAAACCTTATTCGATTCACACATAGAACTCTAAATAGGGTACATATCTTCAATATTGTTATAAGCATCAAGGATGTCTATCAAAACTCATCCTCTATATGAGAAAGTGTATTTAGTAATATATAGAAAAATCAATATACACACATATATATCCATATATATATATATATATGTATATATATATATATATTAATATCTTGTTTAGGGGATACTCTCATCTAATTAGAAGTAATTACATATAAGGATATGACACCTTTTCTAAGGTAGTCACTCATATTTTATTAGTATGGAAGATACATATAAATATATCCATAAAAATATATATACATCATCCCTCTTCAATATGAGGACCCTTCCTTCTTGGGGAGGTAAAATTTATTCTACATACATGAGTCTCTATAGGATATAAATTCCCATGTCTTAGTCTTGAATGTTCTAAAAAAATTGATACCTATGCATTTAATGCTATTAAACAAAACGATATAGATTTGTAATATCATCAAGTAAAAGATTAAAATATAATGTTAATAATAATATCAAAAAATTGAATGATTTTGTTTTCTCATCTATAAAATTAAAATATAACATATCAAGATATAATATATGTCATTTAATTGTATGAATTTATTTTTAAAACATCAAAATGTTAAAACATAAAATCTTAATGATATAATTTTTTGTTTTGTAATTTTATTTGTGACTTAAAATTTTTCAATATTGGGAATGTTTAATCAATTAAAAATAAATGAGCATCCCTTAAAAAATCTTAGAAACATAAACTATTATGGGTAATTAATTTCATTTTTTATATATTAATAAAATTAAAGGCATAATTATAGGGCTTCTTTATGGGAATAAAACCTCATAAGTAAATAATGGATAACCCAATTATCATAGTTTCATCAATAAAATAATTTTTTTATTTTTTTAAAGAAAACAATTATCCAGGTATCTCTTACCCAAACTCTTTTATCTATAATAGTCACATATAGACATTATAATGAAAGATAAGTCGATCAACTACTTAACCTAGAGAAACTGTGATTTACTAAGACTATAAGGAAAATAATTTTTCCCATAATACATATAATAAATAAAAAAGAGACTCAAAAAAAAATTTAGTAGATTACCTAATTAGAACCCATCATTTGTGGGAGAATAAGTGTAGCCTTACCATAACCGAATTGTCAAAGACCACCCATGACCACTTGGAAGAATTAAGATTTAAATAGAAATCTTTAAAAACCTATTCAAGGGGAGATGTTTATTATGACATGAAACTATCGTGAATGTTTAAAAAATATATGACTACAACATACCTAGAATTTTTCAGCAAAAAACTATCTGTTGTGGCCCTTTAGTGACGAATCAAAGCGAGGAATGGTAGTAGGGATGAAGATGGTTTCATAATAATAGATATGGAAACTCCTATTGTTGCAATTAATTTGAGTTTTAGGTAAATCCCAATTTGGGGGTTTTTCAGTATTTCTTTTTTAATTTAAATATGAAGAAATACCATTTATACCACTATTAAACTATAGTCTTCCCATAATAACATCAAAGGGTCACCCCCAGCAATCCTGTGACCTAAGGAAATAGCCTTAGACTATCCCACAAGAAATATTTTCAACCATAATTGAAAATCTAGTTAATAAAATACTTTTATAGAAATTCATCCTCTATTTCTTTTTCTCCTAAAATTTCCTCTAATCCTTTTTGAAAAACCTATATGTATAAAAACAATTCCTAAACAAAATTAAAAATTGATTCAAAGAGAATGATTCAATATAAGAAAATATTGAAAATATATAGGTTTTTAATTTTTTTATATTAAATGAAATTACATTTTCCTCATTTATTTGGTTATTCTTTAATTGTATGTAATTCCTCAATGAGTGTTCTTGTAACTGGGTAGTAGTTTCTAGGCTTCAGTGATCATGGAATGCGCCTAAAGTCATATGTAAATCCAAGTTCGAGTTACAGGATGCAAACCCCTAGGTTCGGTTTTTACATTGTATATTCATGAATAAAATAAACATTAATAAACCAAATAAGTGAATAATTCATAAATTTTTTCATAATATATACATTCAAGTATATTTTTAAAATAATTAGTTATAAATAATTTATAATTTTTATGTGACTTATGGTCCTTACATAAATAAATTATCATGAGTATTTATATTTTATTTTATTTTAATAACCATTATATTATCTTTTAAACGGTACATAATATGAAACACTATAGGTTTTAAATATATTATATTCTTAAAATATAAACCATTTACATTCCGAATGAATATATCATATTAGATTTAAATACTCAAATAAGGAACATATAAAAGTTTTATTTTTGTTATATAATTAAAAAATCTCGAAATTTAATTTTTCATGGTTTAAGTTAATTTTAAAAGATGTCCATTAAACCTATATGACACCAAAATAAAGAAATTATGGTTTGGTCTAAAGTTTAGTATCGATCTATACCGATAAAATGTTTGGAGACATTTATATATTTATTTATTTATTTAAGAATTATAAATCCATGTTGCATTTTCAAAAAACCAGGCAATGGTTTCTCACATGTTGAAAAAAATTCTTAGTAAGCACTATATAAGCATTTAGGTTGTTTCATATAGAACATTAAAAAATCACACATTTAACTAACATAAATTTATCTTTAAAACCATGATGTTTTCATCGTGGATGTGTGATGATAAATTTACTTAATAGTTTTTCAACCAAAATTATTCTAAAATCATGGAATAATTTTATTAATTATAGTATTTACCACAACATATATCATAAAAATTTCCATGGTTTGATTGATATTCATTAATTGTGATCCTTTTTCATAATATATGTCAAGGTTTTATAAAAAAATCCTTTTAAAATATTTTCATTTATTGAAACATCAATAAAAATAATTTGAATGTTATTTTGATATTATTATCCTTTTTTATGGGGGAAACCTCTACAGACACACAAAATAAATAGACTACTAAACAAATTATATCCATAATATACAAAAAATAATTTTAATTTTATAATTATAAATAAAGAACAAAATTTTCATTTATTAATCCATGTTCTATAGAAATTTATTAGGTTTTGATTCTGATCAAAGAGATTATAATAAAATGATCTTTCCTCCATGGGAATCCACTTGATTCTATGAATCTGTGATTTCTTGGTATTGATCCAATCTTTTTGATAGAATCTTATAACCTTAGATAAATAGATAGTGGGAATTAGATATCAGATTTGAGGTGTTGTTTAAACCCTATATACAAGAAATTAACATCAAAAAACATGAAAAACATTATATAAATATATAATGATGTTCCTTTGATATCAACCATTTAATAAATTTTCAATCATAAACGAAAAATTTCCTAACATTTTTAAAATTTTATTACTAACCAATTATACCTACTACTTTAAGCACCTACTGGTTGTCTTCTGTTTAAAAAATCAATACGCATCTTCAAACTACATAGAAAATTATTCCATAAAATTTTATCATATTTATAAAAGATTATATGGAATGATAGAATCTATAACACTAAATGATTTTATGAAATATTTTTTTCCATGTAAATTTAATTTTTTGATATCTATTATTACACGCTACCCTCATCTCAAACAAACTATGGTAGAATATTTAAATTTTATTGTTTAATATGAATGTTAAGGCCTAACCATTGGATTTGATGGTATGAGTATGAATAAATAAATTGTGAAAATTATATATTGTACATGTGTATAAAATAAATTCATTGTCTATGAAATGATTATAAAAAAAAATAAAAAAATATTGAATGTAAAATATATGATTTCTTAACAAATTTTTTTTATGCTTGCAAATAGTTTTAATCTTAATAAATTAAATTAATATTTATTGGTGAATGATTATAATTAATTTTATATATCTTATATTAAATAAAAAATTTATCTTTCATATAATAGATTTTGTTTGGCTTGATATAATAATAAATCTAATTTTATTCTTAAAAATAGTTTTTTTAAATAGAGGTGTTGTTATATTTTGGGAAATTATTTTATTTTTTTTAAAAAATTAAAATAAATTAGAAATAATTGGCCTCATTTTTTAAATAAAAATTTCAAAAATATTTTATAGTTATGTTTTGATAATTTTCTAAAAACATGATTTTTTTCAATAAATAGTGAAAAATGATGATTTTTTTAAAAACAATTGACTTTACATTCAAAGAATTTACAATAAATGATTTGGTTTGAAAATTATCTTTAAATGTAAAAATTATTAAATTATATTCGAATAAAAAAATATTTTATTACAATGAATCTTATGTTCATTTTCTATATAAAAAATATTTATACATATGGAAATAGTTTCTTTGGAAACCTTGCTTTTCGTCACATTTGTGTCTTTTATTTTAAATTAAATTCTGCCACTTATGTGAATTGAATTTGATAAAATGGATTAAATGATTTTAATTCGAATATTTTATATTATATAATAGTTTCAAATTAATATTTTTCATAATTTATTGAAAAAATAGTAAAAATTAATTATTACGGTTAAAGTTAGAATGGGGTTTTGCGTATTACTTAGGCATGTGTTAAAATTAATTTTCAACATAAAAAATAACAATTTAATAAATTTTATATTTAATATTCATAATCAATATATAAAATCTATCTAATAATGATCATTTTTTTGTTATAAAGGGTAAATTACCTAGGTAAATAAATAAAAAAACTAGTTACTATGGTGAAAGCTAAAATGGTAAAATTATGTAAACATGGAGGTTAAGGAAAAACGTGTCTCAAACATATATTCATTTGGTTTTAAGGTGTGTATCAAACATATCATCTACAAAATCCAATATTTATCAATTTTCGAGTAACTTGGGTTGAGTGAGACTTCCCATTGTTACATAGTTTTAGCTATTTAAAATTTTTTAATCCTCCTGTGTTATAAAATGACATATCCTCCCCTCACTTAATCACACCTAATAAATAATTTGGATAGACCAAAAGCTACCAAAACCTTTCCAAAAAAATATTTATCCATTTTATAGACTTTAGGTTCTTCCAAAAATACCATCCCTAGGGTCCTTAGTGTGAGATCTAAAGGAGTCTGTTCTATACAAAGGTAATTATCTTCACTAAGATATTTTTATTTACTACTACTCTTACCACATTCATTTATGTATTAATAATTGAAATATATTAATAACTGTATATAACATATACTATTATTTTATTATGTTTATGGAAAAACTAGTATCCATCTCTTCTTCTATCAAATTGGAAATGAAACTAATGATCATTTGTACAAAAAACTACCATATCGGGAACTAATGTAATTCTTTTTCCATCACCAACTTTCACAAATGAAACTAATGATCATGCATACATATGGTCTATCATCTTCGTGATGGTGTAATTCATTTTCTATCCCTAACTTTTACGGATTAATTTAAAAAGATTATATAATTAATATATATTATATTTATATCGTGGTTAAAATTATGAAGTTTATATAACCATAATCAAATTAAAATGATAGATATAACCATATCAAAACATACATTAAAAAGAAATTATTACATGAAACATGATTTTAAGGAATAATTATTAATAAAAATATAATAAAAGGAAATAAGTAAACCATATATTTTATGATGTATATATATATATGAGTGTTTTTATTGAATATATGTATAACTAAACTATATTTATTATATAGGATGTTATAATGTGTGAGAAGAATTTTGAGACTTGAGGTAAGGGATATCTAAATTGTCATTTATTTTTATGAAACATATGAAATATTCAACACTTGTTTATTTTTTTGGGTTCATATACCGACCCTATGAAATTTTTTACAACCAATTTATTTATTATCATGATATTTAAATTTTCATTTAATTTTATTCATTCATGAGGCTTACGATACAAAATTTACCAAAGTAGGAAGGGTTTTATGATACATTTTTCATTGTTCAATGGGATTATTTATGATTAAGATTATGATAATGAATACATATGATCTATCTCAAAATAATATCAATAGTTTTATTCCTATATGATTATTTATATTAAACAAGTGTTTTCTATTAATTTTTATCTCATTATGTAATCTGAGGTCCAAAATAATATTTTTATAGAAAATGGCATATATTTTTTGCTTCAGTCGAAAATAATTTTTGTTCCATGACCATGTTGTCTAAAAATTTTTTAACGAAAGATTTTAAAATTTTAAAATTATTTTTTAAATACATTTTTTACACGTGTTTGGATTTTTACAAAATAAAAAAAAAAGTAATATTCTTTTAATTTTCTGAACAATCCTCTTTTTACTTTTACCAAAAATGTGAATGGAATCTTTGTTTTTGACATGTACAGAATGAATAGTATTAAACTCCATCATAAACTATGAATGATTTAAATACTACATTACATGTTTCCATAGTAATTTTTAATGAGAATATTTTATTTAATATTTTTGTAATTTTTATATTTAAAATAATTGGTTTCTAAGTGAAATGATTCTTTTACTCAATAAATGTTCCAAGTGATCTTCCAAAATCATTTTCTATCTATGACTAAATCCTTTGATGTTGCCTATGATTTATTAGGGATATGATCTAGTGGAATAATACTTATTCTTTCTATAGATAATTTATGATTTTGAAGAATTATTTATGAAACCAATTTATTTTTGAAAGGTTATTCTATTATTAAATGTTTATGAAACCCATACCAATATCGTGTGTTATGCTACAATGAAATTTTATGAAACCCATTTCATTCCCAATGGTTATGATATGATGAAATTTATATGAAAACCATTTTTTCCCATGGTTTATGCTATGATGAAATGTTTATGAAACCTATTTACATTAATGGGTTTAGATATGATGAATGTTTTTTGATCACGTGACACACATTTTTTTGATTTTTTTAATGGGTGGGACCAATATCTCCCTCCAATGAATTTGGTAAATATTAATATATCCTTAAATAAAATGGACTAGAATGGGGAGTGAACCAAACTCATTATGGGGAATTTTCCGTTATTACAGCGTTAAAATTAAAAATTTACCACTATCATCATTTGTGGATTGAACCCATTACACTATGATAAACTTTTAAATGAGCCTTGAATAGTAAAAAATCATTTTCTCCTCTTATGTTTGGGCCTAAAATCTATGTATTATGAAAATTTTATGTTCTTATGGATCATGTTATTTTATTCCTTTATGATTCATGTCTTATGAACTAGCAATATTTATTCCATGACTCCATATTATGATCCATGGCATGTTGGGTATGGTTTTATAATTTTAGGGTCATGTTTGCATACCATTATTCTCTTATTATTGTTATAGGATCATTGATATCTCTCATATAAACCATTACTGAGTATATTATCTCAACTATTCTTATGTTTCCTTTACCTATGTTATAAATAATGGTATTATGTTTGAAATTTTTAAGGAGGTTCTAGTTATAAAGAACTTAGTGGTAAATTGTATAGTTCACCTATGAACCAGTTGTTTTTGTGTCCATGTTTCTATAAATAATATAACTATATGATTTTTGGGATTTATCATTATTTTATCAAGTATATATTTATCTAAAAATATATAATATATGTGTATGAAACGTGTGGGTCACTTTAGTTGGAATTAGGGTAAGGTTTATTAAACCTTTCGAAATAGTAATGTGAAAATTTTAGTAAGATCTCTAATAGTATATCTAAGGATATATCAAAATGATATGTCTAAGAATAAGTCTATGTATAAGAAAATATCCTATAATTTTTGTAAAGGATAGAGAGAGTGGTTTATAAAAAATTAAATCCCTATCTATATACGATAAGTGGATATGGATCAAGACAAATTGTACCTATGGTTAATAACATAATGGTAAAGGGAACATTGGTATTTGACTCGATTATCACATGGTTCTCGACAACAATCCTTACTACACACCTTGTTTTCCACTCTCTCAGGATATGTTTTGGAAATGCAAAAACTCTTTAGGAACCGTCATTAAGGATTCAAATATATGACTACCATGAATATCCAAGGTAAATTCTATGTTTAATAGGTAAAAAAGATTTTTTTATGATTTAGAAATCCTATAAATAATTTACCAAGATTATGTGGATTTCCACTATGAATATTATTCCTCACACAGTAGTTTTTTGATTTAGTTAATGAAGGTAACTATAAGTAAATATTTTAAAACATACTTTAATATAAAATTTTTTGAGGGTAAATAAAATGAGATAATGACTAGAGTGAAGTGTATTGTGATTATTCCTAATAATTTATAGTGATATATAATTAAAAACATTCACCTTAAACAATACATGGAATCGCAAAATAATTAAAGAACAAATTTCACAAAGATCTTGGGGGTGGAGACCATAGAATAAAGAGGATTCAGTTTCCTATATGTTGAGAATGTCAAAAGAAGATCTCAAGGGAATGTCTCAAAGGAATGATAAGTTGTTGTTTTTTTAGAGGAAAAGGTTACATAGTGAGTAATTTCTAATGAAAATGAAATTTTTAATTTGCTCAATGGAAGGGAATAATGGAATCCTAAGGAAACATCAACTCTTGAATGTTTTAAATAGGAAGAGTTTGAAAAATATACTAATAGATGTCTTAGGGAGGATTCTCAAGATGAGGATCAACATGTTTGTATGAATAAATGTTTTTATGTTGATGATGAAGATTCTAAAAATGAAAAATTAAAGGAACTAGGTATTATGGAATAATATGATGCATCATAGTTAATGGTTTAAAAATAAAGTGTAATCATTGATGTGTTTATGTGTTGTAATTCAATAATTATGTTATATAAGTAATAAAATATATAATTCTTTTTCTTTAATAAAATTTTATTAAGTACCTTCAAGGATATAATCAATTTTATTGATGACCAATAAATTTGATTTAACGAAAATGTGATATTTTATAGAAAATACATTATTGAGGGTGTATAAACCTTAATATGTTCATGATGTTGAGATAATGGTGTTTATTTTGGTTAAAGAGAAAATTTATATGGATGAAGTAATTTGGATAGTATTTATGGTATTATAACTTATTAATGATTTTTTGAGAAAGTAGATTACGTTATCATTGATGGATTTTATAATGTTTTTTGATTTAAGGAATATATTCAATACTATGTGGTTTTGTTTAAGGAATGGGGAAGAATGTATGTTTATATTGTGGTTTAATGGAAATTATTGTTATTACCATGTTTTATAAGAATATATGACCAGGTTATTCACATATTTTGTATGTGAAAACTAATAGATTCATTATTATATTTAGCGGATTAATTTTACTATTATTTTCAAAATTTAGTGACCTCCATTATAATTTTTTCAATTTTTAAGGGTATTAAGGGTAACCATTTATATAATGGTTTATATTTTACTTTGGATTTGAGGTTTTATTGTTTAATGTATTATTTCATCATATGAAGATTTATCTGTATAGGATAACTAGTGCTAAACATTTTCATTTTGATGATAACTAGTGATATGTGGAATGACTTTTCATTATTTTATGAATCTTATTATCCATTACAGGATAATTTTAGTGCTTTAGAGGAACAATAATCTTCATTTCATGGAGTAAGAGATAAAGTATAAATTTATCAAAGCACTACCAAAGGATGTTATTTTTCTTATGAAATAGTGATAAATAAATTAAGCATATTCTATTATGTATACTCCTGAACATTGTAAAAAGGATGCTTAAAAAAATGTTGTCTTGTTACCATAATTTTAGATGAATTGATGGTATTTTTTTCACCTCATTGGTTTAGGATTTTATGATCATTAGAATTTTTTTGATAATTCTATTTCTTCTGATCAATGATCTACTAACATTATTTTTCTTCCATTTCCAAAATTTGGATGACCACTAATTATATCCAATTTTTAAACCTAGTTATGTGTTCTTATATATGACCTTTATATGAAGTATTTCCCTCTTTTTGAGATCATGTTTTTACCATTTATACAATGTGGGATTTCAAAAAATCTATTTTCAAATATAAATCCATTTATTATAGTGATCAAGTTCAAATTATGAAGATGAAATTTATTTAAGGGGGTATAATATGACACCCAAATATTTTATTCAATATGAAATTTAGTGTCTATACATTCAATTAAAAGGTATAAATTTGTCTAACTAAATTGTAAAATTTACGTACTATAAACATATATAAAATAAATTCATTCGCTATCAATCGATTAAAAATAAAATTAAAAAACACTTGAAAGTAAAAGAAATGATTTTCTGAAAAACATTTTTTGAACATCAAAAATGTTTTTATATTAATAATTTAAATTAATATCTATTGGTTAAGGCTGTTAAGGAAAATAATATATTATATATTCCATAAAATTTTTTATCATGCATCTAATTTTTTTCCCATCATGGTATAATAATACCTCCAATTTTATTCTTAAGAACTATATTTTTCTAAAAAGTGGTTTCGTCAAATTTTGTGAACTTAGTTAAAAATTAATTCTTTCCCAATTTCAAAGTATTTATTTGAAAAATTCAAAATAATTTTTTAAATTAAAATTTAAAAACTTTCTTACTTTTAATTTTAGATAATTTTCATAAAATATTATGTTTTAGAGGAATGGTGAAAATTATCGATTTATTATTAAAATTCATTTTCATTTAATGTTTTTAAAAAGTTACACTGTGCATTAAAAATAGTTTTAAAATAAAAATTAGTAAAATTATATTATAATTAGTTCTATTTATTTAATTATAATCAATATTATGTTAAATTTTTAGATAAAAACATTTCATACTTTTAAAAACAGTCTTTTTGGAAAACAACATTTTCACTGCATCTGTGAGATTTATTTTAAATTAAAATCATCAAATTTTCTGAATTTAACTTGATAAAATGTATTAAATTTTTATAATCATAAAAATTTATATTATATAATATGGTAAAATTATTTTTTGGTAACACTATATTGTGAAAATTGTAAAAATTAATTAATGCGGTTAAGGTTAAAACAGAGTTTTATGTTTTACATAAGAATGTGTTAAAATTAATTTATAATACACATAGTATATATATTTTGTTAATTTTATTTAATCTTTATAATAATTGGGTAAAACTTATATAATAATTATAGTTAATATTTTGGCATAAATTATAAATTACCTAGGTAAATAAATAAAACAACTAGTTTCCATAGTAAAAAATAAAATGTTAAATGTAAGTAAACATAGAGGTTAAGCAACAACATAACAAGAAAACATTTGTGTGTTTTGGATCAACCATAACATCCCACCACTCCATTATTTATCAATTTTGGAGGCACTTCAGATGAGAGTGACTTCCCATTATTGAATTGGTTTTTTGTATTTACTAAAATACCACTCCACCTAAATTAGATAAGGGAGCCTCCTCCTCTGACTTCTTCAAACCTCATAAGAAATTGTGTTCGACCAAACCAAGAATATATATATCCCAAAAATCATTATCCATTTTTTAGATACTTTTTTATTCCGAAAATATCAACCCTAGGGTCCTTAATAAGATATCTACATGAGATTTCTCTAGGCAATAATAATTGACTTTACTAAGTTGTTTCTTTTTAATCCTTCTCTTACCTCCATAATTCATGTGTTAATAATTTCAATATAATAACTCAAATATTTATAATATAATAAGATGATATTATGTTGATTTCATAACCAATATTTGTCTCCTATTCAATCAAATGGAAAATGACATCATCAATTGTTTGTATTATGGATTACCACCTCATTAACTGATGTAATTCATTTTCCACCACCACCTCTCATGGATGGATATAATGATTTATTTAACATATTCAAATTAAATTTATGAAATTATAAAATTTATTTAATTATAAACACACATCCACCTTATTACATACCAATCCATTGAAAATGATAACGTGTTTGTGTGTACGTGTGGACTACCACATCGACGAAGCGATGTGAATCATTTTTTCATTTTATTTTGACATGGATGAAAATGAGGGTATATTTAATGAATATAAATGATATATATAAAAATAAAAATATTCTATACATGTTAATTAATTTTTACCTTTCTTTCATTTTTTCCATCAAGAAAATGGGAATTTTGTTTAGGTGTACGTATGGCATTCCATCTCCATGAATGGGGTAATTCATATTTTATCTCTAAATTCTATGGAATACTATAATTATATATATTATGAATATATAGAATATTTATATAATGTTTAACATTTTTTATATTATTGATCCATGATCAATGTAAAAGGACTCAAAATACTAAACAAAAACAATCATGAAAAACGAAGTAGTTATTACCCAAAACATGATTTTAACAAGGAATTGTTAATAAAATGGTATTTAAAGGTCATACGTAAATAATATATGGTATGATATACATTATTATTATTATTTTATATATTTATAATTATCCTATATTTATTACATATGATTTTTGAATATGTAAAAAAATTAAGATTTGGGGTGACAGATTTCTTATCTCTCATTTATTTTTGGTAGACATATGTCATATTCACCAATTGTTTGTTTTTTGTGGTGTATATAATTCCCCTTATAAAAGTTATGTCATGATATTTTTATTATCATTTTATTTAATGTTTCATTAAAAGTAATTTTTTCATGGGGATTATGATTCAAAAGATACCAAAGTTATATGGGTTTTCTGATATAATCTCATTATTTATCATGATTCTTTAGGATTAAGTTTTTTATGATAATGAATTATGATATATCACTCAAATATGTCATTAATATTAGTCTTCTTGGTTTATTTCTATAAAATATATGTTTCCCTTTAAATTTATTCTCTTTATGCACTCATGGGTCCAAGATATTGTTTTTAAGGATTTTTTTTTTCTTTGGGAAAAAAGAAAATTTTATTCATATTCATGCTTTTTTAAAATGTTTTAAAGAAAAAATTTAAAATTATCCAATGATTTTCTAAATTCAATTTCCAATTTTATTATAATTTTTATGAAATGGTTTAAAAGTTATCTCCTTTTTATTTTTCAAATAGGGAACTTTTTACTTTTTACTTTTTACTAAAAATGTGAACGGAAAAGTTATTTTAACTTGTATAGAATAAGTGGTATTTTTCAATCTCAAGACGTCTCACTAGTTGAATTTTTTTTAAATGTTTCTTATGTTCTTTTTAAATAAAATTTTACATTAATATTTAGAATTTTCTATTTTAAATAAGTTTTTTCAAAGTGTAAAGGTTATTTTCCTCAATAAATCTTCCATGGGATCTTTCAAACTCATTTTCATTCATAGATGGAATACGTTGGTCTTAATTAATATTTATTGGTGACATGATAAAATTATACAATCCTAATTCCTTCTCTAAATTATTTGTGATTATGTTGATAACTATTTGTTAAACCCATTTATTTCCCACTAGTTATTCTATGATGAAATGTTTTTGAAATCCATTTCTTTACCATGGATTATAGCATTATGAAATGTTTATGTACCCTATTTCTTTCCCTTGAGTTATGATATGATGAAATGTATATATACCCCATTTCATTCACAAAGGATATTCTATTATAAAATGGTTATAAAACTCATTCCTTTTTCTGAGTTTTTAATATGGAAAATGTTTTATGATATTGTGGCACACATGTGTAATATTTTCATTCTAGATAGGTGGGACCTATATCTCCCTCAAATTATGTTTTTAAATAGTGATATCTCATGAGATAAGATGTATTGGAATAGTATGTGACCAAATTTATTAAGAGATATTTCCAATTAGGATAGTCCTAGGAGTGAACCTTCACAATAATGATGGTTTGGGGAGTGAACTCATTCCACTATGATAGCCTTGAAAATAATACTTGACTACTAAGCTAATGATTTTTTATACATATGTGTATTCCAAAAATCTATGTCTTATGAAAATATTATATTCTTATAGATAATTTTTAAAATTACTTTATGATTCATGTCTTGAGAACTAAAAGCCATTATTCCATGACTCGAGATTACGATCTCTGACATGATTGGTATGGGTTTCATATGTAAAACTCATGTTCTTATACCCTTATGCTCATGTTTTAATTATATAATCCCTGATATATCGCTTTTTTACCCTTAATGAATATATTATATCACCATTTTATTTGTTTATTTTCTCTAGGTTATGAAGAAATATATTATGTATGATATGAATAAGAATGGTTCTTGTTTTTAAGAACTTAGTGGGAGAATATATAGTCCATTTATGAGAAAGTATTTAATGCTTCCATGTTTACAATGTTTCTAGAACAATAGGATTTTTTAATATATCATTATGTTTTGAATTGCATATTCATTTAATAAGAAGTAATATCTATGTATAAACGCTTTGTTTCTCTATAAAAGATCTGTCAATTGTTATCATATAAAATATGTATTTTCATGCACAAAACAATAATGTAATGACATTATTTATGATGTAGATTAAATCCATGAAAAACACCACATGGTTTGTACCATAACATCTTGAGTTTTTCATTATCATATGTTTTATTTCATTTTTATGTGGGGAATAATATAAGAATAAGATATTTTTATAAAAGAGTGAAGAACATTTAACAAAATGAGGATTAATTATTAATATGGTTATGAAATGATTTAAAAAGTTATCCCACTTATTTATAAGTACATTAAAAATGTAATGGTTATGTATAGAGAATAATTATGATTTATTTTTTACTTATCATTGCATAATACAATTTTCAAATTATTTTTACAAGTTAAAGTAAATTGAAAGCGATAATGAATATATAAATGATAATGATCCCAGATGAATACATAGAGGATATAAAATATTCATGAATGTAATCAATATATCTCAATAATGGATTTGGAGACCCAAATATATGGATCTAAAAAATTAATAATAAAAGGAAATATACAAGGAATGAAAGTATGTAAAAGTTGATGTGTGATGAAAACAAGCCACCACGAATCAAAAAAATCCATGAATATAAAGAACCATTAAACACAATCTTATAAGATGCACGAGATTTACTATTCATATGTTTCCCTTCCATACTATAACCCCCCCCCAAATAATTGGGTGTTGAAATCACCTCCATTGATTTTGATTTAATACAACATATGTTCTTTCAACTATAAATTATGATTTATCCCAACTAGGAAAACAATTATTCTCAACCTCTATGTTGTTTCCTCCAAAAATTTATTATTTCGGAATATCCTCATCTAAGGATTTATTAGTCTCATTATACTTCTCTTTGCTAGTAGAATATGTTGTTATCTTTTCTACACCTGAATGCACAGAATCATCTTATAAAGGTACCCTTGATTGGCAGAAATTATCCTTAGGGGACCCTCTATCATCAAATTCCATGGTCCTGAGGTCTATAGTAGTATTGTTTGGAGGATTCAAAAAATAATTAGAATCATTTTCTATAGAATCATGATTCCCAATTGATACTTATGGTGTAGTGTTAGGTGTAATCCTCTTGCTACTTCTTGGTACATTCTAAAAACACTCAACATACAATATTCTAAAATATAGGTTGTTAATTGAGTCAGCCATGGATAAAAATTTGTGAAGGAACTTCTGTACTCTATATTGGGAATTTAATTAGAGTCTTATAAAATCATGGTTATATTTTATTTTCTCAAGTTTCACCACAGTTATTAAATATTAACTAAGACATTATGATCATCCATAAGGTCCTGTACCATAATTGAATGGTTGTAAATCTTTCCTGAATTTTTTTTAACTAAATCTACCACATTTTGATCCAACAAGCCATCTCATGGTTTATCCAAGCCTTCATAAATATACTCTCAATAATTGTTGTATTCTTTGACCTATGAAACAGGACTATCCATTGGATTTTTGGATACATCTATGATAGAAATAGAATATAAACAAGTTAATAAATTCTTACCTATCTCGGGGAAAATGATTGAAATAGAGGTGAACGATAGAGTAGATGGGAGGTATCCACTCGCTCAGATGAGAGGGAAATTAAATAAGGGAATGTGGATTTTGAAGGTTACTGATGATGGGAGGTGGACACTAAAGCCCGCCTAAGGAGGGTAGTTTTTCTTGAGGAAGAGAGGGGGGACACATGAGGTTGCATAAGGAGGGGAGGGGATGGTAACTATCACTTGGGATAGGGAAGGTATAGCTTTAAATGATGATGGGGAGGAGGATCTCAAGTGGTTCTATCATATTAAAGAGCTATGCCCACAGTTTTTCAAAAAACTATTGGTAGAGCTCAACCTATAGCAAAGGTTTTTTAAAAACATGGGTATAGGTTTGGGAATACACTTCATACCCATAGTTTTTCTAAACAGTGTGTATAGATATGTGGGTATATACTGGTTTTCCTGTAGTGGATCATCAAATACAAAGAAGGTAAACCTCTTCAAATCTAGAGTCCCCTAGGTGTTATCCATAATGAAATGGATATGAATTACCTCCACATTGTCTTCCTTAGGTAAGGTCAAATCAGGATCTTGGTGGAATGTGTGCCTTACCAACATATTTTCTTTTACTAGAAAATACCTGCCCTTTAGAAGTCTTATAGGAGACTTATTTTTATATTTAACTTTTTAGGATATTTTTTTCTATATCATTAATTTAAAAACTCATCAAAAATAAAATAAGTATGGTCAACATCATTATATTTCTCTAATGAAGCATCATGTTTTGTCCTTTCTTCAAATATAGGTTGAGTGTTGTGCCCAAAAAGCCTATAATCAGAATGGGATTCCCATCATGATGCATTCCATGAAATTCCATTGAGGATATATTAGGGGTTCTGCATTTCCTAAAAATGAAGCCCCATAATTCTGGATGTTAATTAAGCCAGTCTTCATCTGAAATTTCTTTCTATATATTTCAAAAAGTTGTCAGCATATAACCCTTACTTCCATTTTCAGTAAAGGGACAAGACTTTAGGACAATACCCTTGATAATAACTATAGTGAACAATGTAACTTCATTCCCAAACCACCTTCCATGTTTTTTCATTCTTAAACCAGTCATAGTAGGAGAAATAATGGAATTATCTTTAGGAGGGTGAGGTAACTTCTACTATTCATAAGCATTATAAGTATTCTGGATTGTAGAGACATTCCATGTATTTTTTATCCCATCCATATGAGATTTTTACATTAAATTATACAAAAAATTGAGATCCTTATTTCAATTATTGTGTGAAATATTCCTGAATACTTCTTTAAAATTCTTTGCAATACAAATAAATTTCTTTCAAAAGTCATGAATTCTCTCAAAATCAATGAAAATATCAATTTGATGCACATCAGTAATTAGGATGACAGATTCAATCAAGGCAGAGATGAGGTCAACCTCAACAAGAACCTAGTCAATGTTTCCATAGCGGGCATGATCAGTCTCTTGATAAAACTTTATAGGGATTCCAATATACAAGACCACATCCCAAAGAATTTGGGGATGAAAAAAAAAACAACTCAAGCCCTGAATTTGGACCCATGTTTGGGTGATCTAGTTATCAAACATACATGGGTCAAATAGTGTATCCCATTCTCAAAATAATAATATTAAAGGAATGCGTACAATGAGGACAATACCCTAAAAATTTTCTTTAAATTATTGGATGTGAGATCAATATAAAAAATCCCTTATCGATTGAAGAAATGTGCCAGCTACTAAAGACATAAAAATAGAAGAGGTGTTACCATAAGACTATAAGATTCTTTGTATTTCACTTCATTGTTGAAATGAATCATGAAATATTTAACAACATTCATTCATCAAGCATCTCTTCAATGACTTTGGAATTAGACTCAATAAAGGCTAAAGATTCATTCCATGTAATTATGTTATGTAGAATATATGACTCGACCATCAAGTTGGATAAGAGCTAGTGATGGATCATAAATGGTTCTTTCATAGTTCGACATACCAAGTCTTTTAGAGCCTCAAAATCCTTCTTCTACATACCGAACATGACCTAATCCTTGTTGAAGTAGTCCAGATCATGATTCATCATGATCTAGAAGCATATTCTCCATCAGATCTATATAGAGAGAATCTCTCAACACCTTGTAACCTCCATCAATATTCATGAAATGAATGAATGTTGGTAAGGTGATGGTATATTTATATAAAAATTTTGATATTTCTTGATTAAGACTGATAAAAAATGAACAAATTAGATTAACAATGATGAATAGAATGAAAATATTAACTAATAAATATACACAATCACAATGAAAATAAGTAATAACCTTCAAGGAGTGATGAAAGGAAACATCAAATATAGATAATATTCTTATAAAATACTTTAATTTAAGTATTGATCATAATAATCATCTTAAGAGGAAAATGAAATGAATTTTTTTATAAAGAATTAAATTAAAATTATAGAGAATACTTTAGAACTATAAATTCATATTTTTTAGATTAAAATCTCAATATAATACATTAAGTAAAAATGATGGAATTGAAATTAAATACATGTTTTTGAAATATAAATGCAACGAAGATGAAGAAAAAACTAATTTTATAACTGAGGATTTTGAAAAAATATTTTGAAGATTGATAAAATCATTAATCACTACAGAAAAGATGGTTTTTTGACAACAATGTATTTGCGATTGGGAAGGGTCTCGTCATAAAAAATCCATCATGAGGGATTTTTTGTGACAGCCAAATGGTCCCCATCGCAAAAGGATCGATGCGAGTTGTTCGCCAAACCATGGGAAGGGTATATGCGACCAGCATAAGCACCCATCGCAAATACCCAATGGTGTTTTTTAGTATTTACGACGGCAATTATCTCACATCGCAAATTGTATGTTGGCGGGTTGGTATTTGCGATGGGTCCTATCATAAGTACCTTGTTAACAACCGCAATTAATTTATAGGGGGTTAGTATTTACGATGAGTCTCGTCGCAAATAAACTCGTCGCAACTAATCTAACCTATATATACGGCCATATCTTATCCCCTCATTTCAATCCTTTCTCTACTCCTCTTTCGCTATAAACTTATATTTTCTCTCTCAAAAAAATTTCTAAGTTGAAATTTTTAAATCAGAGTAATATTTTCGGTGTAAATCCTCCAAAAGATTCAGTTTTAAGGTATTTATCTATTTTCTTTTATTTTTTAGTTATTTCATTTTATTTGATATTAGTTATAATTATTTTTAATTAGTTACAATTAAATTAAATTACAATTAGATCATTTTATTTTGCATTAATTTTTTTACAAATATGCGTGATTAGTATTAATTAGCAGTAATTAATAGTTATATTAATAATTATTAATTAGTAGTTATTAGTATTAATTTGAAAAAAAATATTAATAATTAGACATAATTAGTAATAGTTACGGATAAATACTAAAAATTAGCATTAATAAGTAGTAAATTGAAATAAATATTTATAAATAATAATAAATAGTAATATTTAGAAGTAAATATTAATAATTAGAAGTAAATAGTAACAATTAGTAGTTAATAGTAATAATTTGGAATAAATAGTAATAAATAGTAATAATTAGTTATAATGAGTAATAATTAATAAAAATTTGGATTAATTAGAAATAATTAGGATTAATTAGTAATAATTACGATTATTTAGTAATAATTAGGATTACTTGGTAATAATTAGGATTAATTATTAATAATTAGGATTAATTAATAATAATTAGGATTAATTAGGAATAATTAATAATAATTAAGAATAATTAGGAATAATTAGGAATAATTAGAAATAATTAGTAATAATTAGTAATAATTAGTAATAATTTGCAATAATTAATAATAATTTGTAATAATTTGTAATAATTAGGAATAAATAGTGATAAATAAGAATAATTAGGAATAATTAGTAATAATTTAGAATAATTAGAGATAATTAGTAATAATTAAGAATAATTAGGAATAATTAGGAATAATTTATAACAAGTAATGATTAGTAATAATTAGGTAAAATTAAGAAAAAACAGGAATAATTAGGATTAATTAGTTATAAATAGAAATAATTAGGAATAATTTGTAATAAATGGTAATAATTAGTAATAATTAGTGGTAATTAGTAGTAATTCGGATTAATTAGAAATAATTAGTAATAATTAGGATTAATTAGGACTAATTATGAGTAATTAGGACTAATTAGTAATAATTAGTAGTAATTTGTTGTAATTAGGACTAATTAGTAATAACTAGTAATAATTAGGAGTAATCTGGTAAAATTAGGAAAAAATAGTAATTATTAGTAATTATATAGAAATAATTAGTAATAATTGGGAATAATTAGTAATAACTGGAAATAATTAGTAAACATTAGTAATAATTTGTAATAACTAGAAATAATTAGGTTTAACTAGTAATAATTAGGAATAATTAGTAATAATTCAGTGTAATTAGTAATAATTAGGATTAATTAGTAATAATTAGGATAAATTATGATTAATTAGTAATAATTAGGATTAATTAATAATAATTTGGATTAATTAGTAATTATTAGGATTAATTAATAATAATTAGGATTAATTGGTAACAATTTGGAATAATTTGTAATAATTATTATTATGTAGTAATATTTAGTAATAATTAAGATTAATTAGTAATAATTAATAATAATTAGTATTAATTTGGATTAATAAGTAATAATTTCAATTAATTTGTATTAATTATTAAAAATTAGTAATAATTAGTAATAATTAGGATTAATAAGTAACAATTGGGATTAATTAGTTATAATTAAAATTTACTAGAAATAATTAGAATTAATAAGTAATAATTCAGATTAATTAGGGATAATTAGTAATAATTTGGAATAATTAGTAATAATTAGTAGTAATTTAAATTAATTTGTAATAATTAGTAATAATTAGTAATAATTTGGAATAATTAGTTATAATTAGGAATAATTATTAGTAATTAGGATTAATTGGCAATAATTAGGAAAAATTAGCAATAATTAGGTATAATTAGTCGTTATTAGAAATTATTATAAATAATTTGAAATAAATAGTAATAATTAGGAATAATTTAGTAATAATTAGGAATAAATAGTAATAGTTTAGAATAAATAGTAATAATTAGGAAAAATAGTAATACTTAGTAACAATTAGTAATAATTAGGATTAATTGGGATTAATTAGTAATAATGTGGAATAGTTAAGAAAAATTGTAAATAATTATAAACAATTAGGAATAATTAGGAATAATTAGTAACAATTATGAATAATTAGTAATAATTAGTAATAATTATGAATGATTAATAATAATTAGTAACAATTAGTAATATTTAGGATTAATTAGGATTAAATTGAAATAATTAATGTAAAATAATAATAATAAGGGATAATTAGAAATAAATAGGGATAATTAGTAAAAAAAATAAGGATAATTAATAATAATTGGAGATAATTAGTAATAATTAGTCAAATTTAGTAATAATTATTCCTAATTAGTAATATTTAGCCATAATTAGGAATACATAGTCATAATTAGGATTAATTAGTAATAATTAGTCATAATTAGTAATAATTGGTTATAATTAGTCATAATTAGTTATAATTAGTCACAATTAGTTATAATTAGTCACAATTAGGATTAATTAGTAATAATTAGGATTAATTATTAATAAATTAGACTAATTGGTAATAATTAGGATTAAATAGTAGAATTAGGACTAATTAGAAGTAATTAGGACTAATTAGAACAAATTAGAACTAATTAAAAGTAAATAGGAATAATTAGAGGTAAACAAGAATAATAAAAAGTAAATAGAAATAATTAGGAATAATTTGAAATAATTAGTAAAAATTTGGATTAATTAGTAATAATTTGGATTAATTAGTAGTAAATTGTAATAATTGGAAGTAAATAGTAATAATTAGAAGTAAATAGTAATAATTAGAAGTAAATAGTAATAATTAGTGGTAAATAATAATAATTATGAATAATTAGTAATAGTTAGTATTAATTATGAACAATTAGTAATAATTAGTAATAATTTGGATTAAATAGTATTAATTAGGATTAATCAGTAATAATTATTATAATTAGTAATAATTAGGATTAATTAGTAATAATTAGGATTAATTAGTAATAATTATGTTTAATTGGGATTAGTTAGGAATAATTAAGAATAATTAAGAATGATTGGGAATAAATTGAAATAATTAGTAATAGTTCGTAATAATTAGTAATTGTTAGTAATAATTAGTAATAAATAGTAATAAATAGTAATACATAGTAATAATTAGGAATAAATAGTAATAATTAGAAATAATATGAATAATAAGTAACAATTAGTAATAATTAGAAATAATTACGAATAATTAGTGTTAATTAGTAACAACTAGTAATAATTAGTAATAATGAGTAATAATTACTAATAATTAGTAATAATTAGTAATAATTAGCATTAATTATTAAAAATTTAGAAAAAAATAGGAATAATATGAAATAATTAGTAATAAATAGTAATAATTAGGAATAATAAGTAATAAACAGTAATAATTAGTAGCAATTAGTAGAAATTAGTAGTAATTAGGATTAATTAGTAATAATTAGTAATAATTAGGATTAATTAAGATTAATTAGGAGTAATTAGAACTAATTAGTAGTAATTAGTCGTAATTTGTTGTAATTAGGACTAATTAGTAATAATTAAAAGTAATTTGGAATAATTTGAAATAATTAGTAATAATTTGTAATAATTTGTAATAATTAGTGTAATTGGAAATAATTAGTAAAAATTAGTAATAATTAATAATAATTAGGATTAATTAAGATTAATTAGTAATAATTAGTAATAATTAGGATTAATTAGGATTAATTAGGAATAATTTGGAATAATTATAGTTAATTAGTAATAATTATGATTAATTAGTAATAATTTGGATAAATTAGTAATAATTTGGATTAATTCATAATAATAAGTAATAATTTGTAATAATTAGGAATAATTAGTAATAATTAGTAATAATTAGGATTAATTAGTAATAATTAGGATTATTTCATAATAATTAGAATTACTTAGTAATAATTAGGATTAATTTATAATAATTAGTATTTATAAGCAATAATTAGTATTAATTAGTAAAAATTAGTAAAAATTAGCAATAATTTGTAATAATTTGGAATAATTAGTAATAATTAGTCATAATTAGTAATAATTAGTGATAATTATCATTAATTAGTAATAATTAGTAATAATTAGAAACAATTATAGATAATTAGTAATAATTATGAATAATTAGTAGTAATTAGGATTAAAAGTAATAATTAGGAGTAATTAAAATAATTAGGCATAATTAGTAACAATTAGGAATAATTAGTTATAATTAGTAATAATTAGCAATGATTAAGAATAATTATTAATAATTAAGAATAAATATTAATAATTTGGAATAAATTGTTTTAAAGTGTAATTACTCATACTAATTAGAAATAATTATAAATATTTAGGATTAATTATTAATAATTAGTAATAATTTGGAATAATTAGTAATAATTATTAATAATTAGTAATAATTAGGAATACTTTGGAATAATTAGTAATAATTAGCAATAATTAGCAATAATTTGGAATAATTAGTAATAATTAATAATAATTAGTATTAATTAGTAATAATTAGTAATAATTAGGATTAATTGGGATTATTCTGTAATAATCAGGGATAATTAGAAATAATTTGGGATAATTTGTAATATTTTTAGATAATTATTAATAATTTGTCATAATTGGTAATAATTAGTCATAATTAGTAATAATTAGTCATAATTAGTATTAATTTTTTATAATTTGTAATAATTTGTTATAATTAGTAATGATTAGTAATAATTAGTAATAATTAATAATAATTAGTCATAGTTAGTCATAATAAGTAATAATTTGTAATAATTATTAATAATTAGGATTAATTAGTAATATTTAGGATTAATTTGTAATAAATTGGCTTAATTTGTTATAATTAGGATTAATTTGTTGTAATTAAGATTGATTATAAGTAATTATGAATAATTAGATGCAAATATGAATATTTAGAATTAAATAGGAATAATTATAAATAAATAGGAATAATTAGGTGTAAATGGGGATAATTAGGAATAATTTGTAATAATTAGGAATAATTTACAATAATTAAGAATAATTAGTAATAATTTTCTTTAATTATTAATAATTTGGATTCATTAGAAGTAAATAGTCATAATTAAATGAAAATAGTATTTATTAGAAGTAAATAATAATAATTAGAAGTAAATGGTAATAATTAGAAGTAAATAGTAATAATCAGAAGTTATTAGTAATAATCAGAAGTAATATTAAAAAATTAGTAATTATTATCAATAAGTAGTAATAATTATGAATAATTAGTAATAATTAAGAATAATTGTAAAAAATTCGAAAAAATTCACAATAATTCAAAATAAATTGGCATAATTTTTAGTGTATTGGCGATATTGCTTTTGCTTGACAACTCATCTCCTTACAATTTTCTCTCACTAAAATAACAATGAAAAATATGATCCAACGTATGGATATCCATTTTCGTATTTTAGAGAATTAATATGTGCACGCCACAGAACATTTTTCATACTGATTTCACTGGGAGAAAGTTACAAGTAAATGAGTTGTCAGGAAAAGAGGCTTTATTGCCTAATGAATCAAGTTCTTTAAACATTATCTAACTAAAATCATTTTGAAAAATCTTTTCTAATGTTTGAATATCCATTTTCTAAAGCACGAGAATGGAGAGAAGTGGGGTGAGGCCTCCCTGCTCTCCATTCTCATGTATACGAAAATCGATATTTATACATTGGAGCAGATTTTTTATAGTGATTTCAGTTGGTGAAAGTTTTAGGGAGATGATTCGTCGGGGAAAAGCGCTATCACCAATCCACGTGAAATTTTGTCACTCGTAATTAGTGATAATTAGTATAAATTATCTTTAATGACTAATAATTAGAGAAAATTAGTATAAATTTTTATAAATTAGTGTAGATTAGTAAAAATTTTAAAAAAAATACTATAAACACTATGAAATAATCCAAATTATTAAAAATTTCTTTAAAAGTGAATTTAAATTTATTCTCTTCTTTTTATAGTGTTTTTATTATATGAAATTACTCATAAAAAGATATTATTTTATATTTTTAAGATAAATATAGAAAAAGGATTTCGAAAACAGTTATTATTAGATGATAGCTGTAACATCCCAGGTAAATAAAGAATAAAGAATTTTCATATTTATTAATATTTACGAATTAAATATTAATTTTAATTAAAATGGGTTTCTACGTTCGAAAGCGTACTCGATACGCAACGATGAGTTTCTTTGAAAACTTATGTTGCACACAAGTAATAAAATAATATTATTTTAAATGTTAGTTAACGAGTAGCCGTTGTACTGGTGGGAATGGATAGAAATAACTAAAATATGATTATATATGTTTTTAAATGTTTTTACATTTACCCAATAAAAGATAAAGGCTTAAAATACGGAAAGAGTTCAATTTTAGGCATTTATACCCTAATTTTCACGAAAGGTCCACTTATCACCTTTTGACGGAGAACCATCATTAAATATAGTTTTGATCAATCTTATAAATTCTATTGGACCAAATATAAATCTTATTTAGAATCGGGACATCAAAATTTACTTTGTGTAAAATTTTGGTACCTTTCTGATAAAGTTCATTTTTTTATGAATAGTGTAAAATGTTGTATTTTAATTCAGAACCTCTTTTTAATCTAATTTATTTGTATGATTATATTATCTTTTGAATTGGTATTAATGTGTAATATGAATATATTTTTACCATTTAATCCAATGGTGGTCATTGGAATCAATTTCACTTTGAAATTGGACTTAAACTAGTGTCAATCTTTTGAAACTTATTGTTTCATAAAAACACGCTATTTGCTCTGACAGCGGGAATTAATTATTAAATTAATTAATGTGACTTATATGTTTTGAATTTTGTAAAATAGACTTAATTTTTGAATTCGGAATATCAAATATAGCTTAGGGTGGATTTTTGGTAATTTTCTGAAAAACTTCAATTTTTGATGAATAGTGAAACCACTAAGTGGTACTTATAAAAACTGATTTTCCGTTTAACTGAAATTTTGCCTTCATTGTGTTTTGATTTTCGAAAATCCAACATACATGGTGGTCATTAAGAAGTAAAATGTGTTTCAATGAGATTAAAATAATTTTTTGGTGAATAGTAACTTATTAAGTTTTTAATCACGATTAGTTGTAATTAGGGTATTTAAGGTATAAATAATTCTTTAATAATATGAAATGACTTAGACACATGTCCCAACCTTATTGGTTGTGTCATGGCCGACCACTACAAGCCATGGGTCAACTTGGGGACCCCATGGAGACACTTTGGTTGGGAAATGACATAAATAACTTTTTATTTAATGTAAATGTAAAAATGACACAAACATAATATGTTTTACGAAAAAAAATTTACATGGGGTTATAAAGATCAGATGTTTTATTATAAATAGTCATTAAAAAGCTAAAAAGATTTCCTACATCATAGTAGTTTTTTTATAATTTTTAGACATTAAATAAATTAATTTATTTATGACATCATGATGATGCAGCGATGACCTCATTATTTAACGATTTAAATAAAATGGAAAGACAATGTAAAATCTATGAACTAAACATGTCCAAAACTTATTGGATGGGTGGATTTAGAAACCCTATCACCTTAGCCACGAATTATTTCAATGTGGGACCTTTTAAAACTGAAACACATTTTCAAATAAAGTAATATTTCTTTACTTTCCAAAATTGCCCCTCCTCTCCCCTTATAAAAGGCCCCCACCTCTACCTCATTTCACACACTCCTCAAGCCTTTGGCTCGGCCAACCCCTTCCCATTTACTCTCTCCACATCCCTCTACTCATCCTAGAGGATTCCCTTTGGGAATAATCCTTTCAAAGGAAGCCTTTAGGCTCAAATCAAAAGGAGTTACACTTTTAAAGGTAATTCATTCTCTCTTGTTCATTTGTTTTATTTTGCTTCTCCAACCCTCTAAACTCTTTTTATTTACTTCTTTTGTAACAACACCAGTATCTTCATTATACTAGGATGTTTTTATAAGATTTATTCAAGCTACACTCTCACACAACTACATCAAATGGTTAAAGAACATACGGTTTCTGTGGATGGCGAAATTCTGCCTCCCGAAACGATTATTGTTCAATACTCATTTAACACCTTCAAAGGTGGCCATTATGATGTCACTATTTTTATATATGATATATAATATGTTTATTTTTTTTAAGCTTCTGTATTTTTCATTTTGTGCATACCTTTATGGTTTCCATTATGGGTAAACACGATATCTTCATTTAAGGAAGTGCGGACTACCGCCCCCTCAAAGTGATGTGATTCGTTAATTCCATATGTGGGACGTGTAAAGGATGGATTTAAAGTTATTATATATGATGCTATACTGGAATTATAATATACCTCTATATCATTATTATTTCTTTACATTAAAGTATGAGATAGAAATCAATGTAGCGTTCATGCGTACGTACGGCTTACCGTCTCCATGAATGGTGAATTTCATTTCTTATCCCCAAATGTAATGTACTATTAAAAGTACATGTATATAATGGATATATATAATTAATGATATATCTAAATGATGAATATAATTCTGGAATGAAAATATACATACCTCTCATTTAGTTTTAATTCAATTAATATTACAAAGAAATGAAAGTAGCGTTCATGCGTACGTACGGCTTACCGTCTCCATGAACGGTGCATTTCATTTATTACCTCTAAATGATTATGTAATATTATAAATACATGTATATTCTGGATATATATGATATATATGATATCAAATTCTTGAATTTCATTCTGAATATAAAGAACCTTTGACCACACGAACAACATGTTATTGTAAGAAGTCCACTTTCGACTTAAGAACAAAATATTGAAAAAACAAACATTATAAACTTAAATGGTTACATAATGTTTATAACATGGAAATAAGTGATATAAAAGGAATAATGAACTTTAAAAAGGTACTTAATCAAGTATAAATTAACTAAAGTTTATTATTCAGGACGTTAAAGAACGATCGAGTCAAGTCGGACCCGAGGTAAGGGACTTCGTCTCAATCTCCTTTCATTGAGGCATATTTCGTTTTATACACAATTTTCTTTTATATGGTGTATAAACCCCTTTGACTTTTACTTTTATACAAAAGGAATCTTTTTCTACGAAGCATTTTATAAAACAACAAAAAGGAATGTTTCTTTAAACGTATGCGGCGACAACGACCTTTTCCACAACCGCGAGTATTATTTGGTCTTTGGCTTCCTCAACAAGCCGTAATGTTTTTAGAATAAAATAAATACCATATACTCTTTTATGTATTTTGGTATTGAAAATGGTTTTGATAAAGGATTCTATTATGTCAATATATTTATGATATATTGTGATTGAAATGTGTAAATGTTATCATTCCTTTATATTGGTTTTATGTTTTATGATTTTATATTGGTACTTGGACATTTTAACGGGTGGTTACGTTATAAACCATATAACGGGTGGTGCCGTGAATACCAGGATGGGTGGTTACGTTATAACCTCCAATGCATTGGGTATGGAAGTCGGCCGTATGGCTATTCCATTAAGTATGTATGGAAATTGTCCATATGGCTATTCCATTAAGTGATATGTGTGGAAGTCGACCGTATGGTTATTCCACTTAAGTATGTTTATGTCCCAAGTTACCTTTATATATGTTATGTGTTCTTTATATGGGTTTTATAGTAATACTTTGGTTACAAAAATGTAAGTAATGATACTTTATTCAGTGAAGAGTTTTTACTACTTCATGAAGGTGAAGGTATTACTTTGATAGAGTATACATGGTTTACTTGATTTTGAAAAACTAACAGTTTTCATTCTTTGTGTATCCCTTACTGAGCTTTTTATGCTCACCCCAAGTTTTTTTGAAATGTTTTTTCACAGGACATAATGTGGAATAAGTTCAAGGATGGGATCAAGGGAATGTCATGCTATATAAAACATGGAACTAGACATGTTTATTTCAAGAGTTTTTTTTATTATGGAAACTTAGTAGAAGTGACTACTTTGTAATCTTTTGAGATGTAATAGTTATGTTCTAATTCTATAAAACTCTAAACCTGAAAAGATCCTCAATGTGAATTATTCATTTAATTCAATATTAAGTAAGGTTTAAGGCCGGGGCCTTATAGTTGGTATCAGAGGTCGGTTTAGATAACATTATGAGTTTGAAAAGTGTAAAATTATAATATGATTGAAATGATATAGCATTTACGGATTACCATGTTGCTTCGCTTAAGATATTTCTGTGTTCAGAATGGTTTTCCGCAGAGGAATCAAAGCAGCTATGTTGGGACGACATCAGGAGGAAGATAACCTTCCAAATCAGCAACCTGAGATGGTCGGAATCGGAACTGAACAGTTTGTTACAGTGATGGCACAGTTGACTCAAGCTATAAATGGTGGTGGTATCCATGCACGAGATCAGCCAGATCAACCGCAGAGGAACATGTCAGTGGTGGAACATTTCATGAGGCAACATCCCCCATCTTTCAGAGGATCATCTGACCCTGTGCAAGCTGAAGGGTGGATTAAAGCACTGGAGAAGATTTTTGATGTCATGGGGTGTTCAGAACATCAAAAGGTTAGTCTTGCTGTTTACCGTTTTGAAGGTGAAGCTGATCAGTGGTGGTCGATGGTGAAAAATATAAGGGATAGTGATGATATTGAGGATCTTCACTAGGAAGAATTCAAAGGTATGTTTCTTGAGAAATATTTTCCTAAGCTGGTTCGTCTTAGGATGGAAAAACAGTTCCTAGAATTGAAGCAGGAGGATGATTCAGTGGCGGCTTATGAAGAAAAGTTCACTCGATTGGCAAGGTATGCTCCAAACTTCATACGAGATCTTGATAGTAAAATAAACCGTTATTACTCAAGGTTAAAGCCAAAGTATCGAAGGGCTTTAGCTTTTCGTGAGTTCAAAAGTTATGAAAAACTTGTTCGATGTGCGGAGAAGTTGGAAATGGAGTTTGCCGATGATCAGGTGTTCTATGACAAACAACAGAATAAGAGGTCTAGTTGGCAGGCAAAGGGGAAGAATTCATCAAAGAAGCAGGGCGGTAAGAAAACCAAATATCCATCCTGTGAGAAGTGTGGTAAAATGAATCCTGGAGAATGTTTATCCAAGTCTAGTAAGTTCTTTTGGTGTGGTAAGTCTGGTCATATTGCTCGTAACTGTAAGGAAGATGATCAAGCAGGAAATGAAAAGCCAACGGTAAGATGTTTTAAGTGTAATGAAATGGGTCATTACGCAAACGAGTGTCCAACGAAGAACTCAACTGGGGGAATGCAGCCAGACTACAAGCAGAAAGGGGTGGTGAAATCCTTTGCAAAAACTTCCGAAGATGTTGGGCCATCAAATGAAGTGGTATCAGCTCCATGGAGCTTAGTATTTTTCGAAGATTGACTTGAGGTCGGGGTACCGTCAGTTGAAAGTAAAAGAAGCAGACGTTCCGAAGACTGCGTTCCGTACTAGATATGGCCATTATGAATTTGTAGTTATGCCTTTTGGGGTAACCAATGCACCAGCTGTATTCATGGACCTTATGAATAAAATTTTCCATGAGTTCTTGGATAAGTTTGTGTTTGTGTTTTGAGGATTGGGTAGAGGTTATGTGTGCCTTTTGATTCACAGTTGAAGAATGAGTTGTTATGTGAGGCTCATAGTTCTCCGTTTTCAGTTCATCTGAGCAGTACTAAGATGTATAGAGATCTATGTGAGTATTACTGGTAGGATGGAATGAAAAGAGACATTACTGATTTTACTGTGAAGTGTTCGACATGTCAACAGGTTAAAGAAGAGTGGCAGTTACCGAAAGGGATGCTTCAGCCTTTACCAGTTCCAGAGTGGAAATGGGAAAATATATCAATGGACTTAGTTGTGGGATTACTGTAGACATCTCGAGGTAATAATGCAATCTGGGTTATTGTAGATTGCTTGACCAAATCTGCTCATTTCCTTGCTATACAATATACTTTCTCTCTGGATCAAATTTCCCGTTTGTATCTTAAAGAGATAGTAAGGTTACATGGAGTTCCTCTCTCCATTGTATCGGATCGTGATCCCAGGTTTACTTCTAACTTTTGGAAAGGCCTTCAGAAGTCGTTGGGTACTGAATTAAATTTTAGTACAGCTTTTCATCCTCAATCAGATGGGAAGTCAGAACGAACAATCCAGACATTGTAGGATATGCTACGAGCTTGTTATATGGATTATCCGGGAAGTTGGGACCAACATATTTCTTTGGTTGAATTTTCTTATAATAACAGTTTTCATTCCAGTATACAGAGGGCACCATTTGAGGCATTATATGGGAAGCGGTGTCAAAATCCAGCATTTTGGGATGAAGTGGGTGAAAGGAAGCTGATGGGACCAGAATTGGTAGAAGAGATGGCAGAAAAAGTTCAGCTGATTCAGAAACACATGAGAACATCTCAGAGCAGGCAGAAGAGTTATGCGGATAACCGGAGGAAGGATCTATCTTTCGAGGTAGGTGATCATGTTTTTCTCATGGTTTTTCCATGGAAAAGTGTGATGAGATTTGTTAAGAAAGGAAAGCTGAGTCCAAGGTTTATTAGACCATATGAAATTCTAGAGAGAGTTGGATCAGTTGCATACCGGGTGGCTTTACCTCCGAGTTTATCTCAGGTACACAATGTTTTTCATGTTTCAATGTTGAGAAAGTATATGCCAGATCCATATCATGTTTTGAGTCCAGAGGTAGTTCAGTTGGAAGAGAACCTATCTTATGAGGAACAAATGGTCCAGATTCTTGACCACATGGAGCAGGTGTTACGGAATAAGGTTATTCATCAGGTAAAGGTTTTGTGGAAAAACCATGTGATTGAAGAGGCAACGTGGGAATCTGAAAATGCTATGAGGGATAAATACCCCCACTTATTTTGATAAGTGAATAAAATTGCGAGGACGCAATTCCCAAAAGGGGAGAAGGATGTAACATCCCAGGTAAATAAAGAATAAAGAATTTTCAAATTTATTAATATTTACGAATTAAATATTAATTTTAATTAAAAGGGGTTTCTACGTTCGATAGCGTACTCGAAACGCAATGATTAGTTTTTTTGAAAACTTACGTTGCACACAAGTAATAAAATAATATTATTTTAAATGTTAGTTAACGAGTAGCTGTTGTACTGGTGGGAATGGATAGAAATAACTAAAATATGATTATATATGTTTTTAAATGTTTTTACATTTACCCAATAAAAGATAAAGGCTTAAAATACAGAAAGAGTTCAATTTTAGGCATTTATACCCTAATTTTCACGAAAGGTCCACTTATCACCTTTTGACGGAGAACCATCATTAAATATAGTTTTGATCAATCTTATAAATTCTATTGGACCAAATATAACTCTTATTTAGAATCGGGACATCAAAATTTACTTTGTGTAAATTTTTGGTACCTTTCTGATAAAGTTCATTTTTTTATGAATAGTGTAAAATGTTGTATTTTAATTCAGAACATCTTTTTAATCTAATTTATTTGTATGATTATATTATCTTTTGAATTGGTCTTAATGTGAAATATGAATATATTTTTACCATTTAATCCAATGGTGGTCATTGGAATCAATTTCACTTTGAAATTGGACTTAAAGTAGTGTCAATCTTTTGATACTTATTGTTTCATAAAAACACGCTATTTGCTCTGACAGCGGGAATTAATTATTAAATTAATTAATGTGACTTATATGTTTTGAATTTTGTAAAATAGACTTCATTTTTGAATTTGTAATATCAAATATAGCTTAGGGTGGATTTTTGGTAATTTTCTGAAAAACTTCAATTTTTGATGAATAGTGAAACCACTAAGTGGTACTTATAAAAACAGATTATCCGTTTAACTGAAATTTTTCCATCATTGTGTTTTGATTTTCGAAAATCCGACATACATGGTTGTCATTAAGAAGTAAAATGTGGTTCAATGAGATTAAAATAATTTTTTGGTGAATAGTAACTTATTATGTTTTTAATCACGATTAGTGGTAATTAGGGTAGTTTAAGGTATAAATAATGCTTTAATAATATGAAATGACCTAGACACATGTACCAACCTTATTGGTTGTGTCATGGCCGACCAATACATGCCATGGGTCAACTTTGGGACCCCATGGAGACACTTTGGTTGGGAAATGACATAAATAACTTTTTATTTAATGTAAAAGTAAAAATGACACAAACATAATATGTTTTACGAAAACAATTTTTACATGGGGTTATAAAGATCATATTTTTTTATTATAAATAGTAATTAGAAAGATAAAAATATTTCCTACATCATAGTAGTTTTTTTATAATTTTTAGACATTAAATAAATTAATTTATTTATGACATCATGATGATGCAGCGATGACCTCATTATTTAACGATTTAAATAAAATGGAAAGATAATGTAAAATCTATGAACTACACATGTCCAAAACTTATTGGATGGGTGGATTTAGAAACCTTATCACCTTATCCACGAATTATTTTAATGTGGGACCTTTTAAAACCGAAACACATTTTCAAATAAAGTAATATTTCTTTACTTTCCAAAAGTGCCCCTCCTCTCCTCTTATAAAAGGCCCCCACCTCTACCTCATTTCACACACTCCTCAAGCCTTTGGCTCGGTCAACCCCTGCCCATTTACTCTCTCCATATCCCTATCCTCATCCTAGAGGATTCCCTTTGGGAAGAATCCTTTCAAAGTAATCCTTTAGGCTCAAATCAAAAGGAGTTACACTTTTAAAGGTAATTCATTCTCTCTTGTTCATTTGTTTTATTTTGCTTCTCCAACCCTGTAAACTCTTTTTATTTACTTCTTTTGTAACAACAGAAGTATCTTAAATATACTAGGATGTTGTTATAATATTCATTCGAGCTACACTCTCACACAACTACATCAAATGGTCAAAGAACATACGGTTTCCGTGGATGGCGAAATTCTGCCTCCCAAAACAATGATTGTTCAATACACATTTAACACCTTCAAAGGTGGCCATTATGATGTCACTATTTTTATATATGATATATAATATGTTTATTTTTTCTTTAAGCTTCTGTATTTTTTATTTTGGGCATACCTTTATGGTTTCCATTATGGGTAAACACGATATCTTCATTTAAGGAAGTGCGGACTACCGCCCCCTCAAAGTGATGTGATTCGTTAATGCCATATGTGGGACGTGTAAAGGATGGATTTAAAGTTATTATATATGATGCTATACTGGAATTATAATATACCTCTATATCATTATTATTTCTTTCCATTAAAGTATTAGATAGAAATGAAAGTAGCGTTCATGCGTACGTACGGCTTACCGTCTCCATGAACGGTGCATTTCATTTCTTATCCCCAAATGTAATTTACTATTAAAAGTACATGTATATAATGGATATATATAATTAATGATATATCTAAATGATGAATATAATTATGGAATTAAAATATACATACCTCTCATTTAGTTTTAATTCCATTAATATGACAAAGAAATGAAAGTAGCGTTCATGCGTACGTACGGCTTACCGTCTCCATGAATGGTGCATTTCATTTCTTACCTCTAAATGATTATGTCATATTATAAATACATGTATATGCTGGATATATATGATATATATGATATCAAAATCGGGAATTTCATTCCGGATATAAAGAACCTTTGACCACACGAACAACATGTAATGGTAAGAAGTCCACTTTCGACTTAAGAACCAAATATTGACAAAACAAACATTATTAACTTAAATGGTTACATAATGTTTATAACATGGAAATAAGTGATATAAAAGGAATAATGAACTTTAAAAAGGTTCTTAATCAGGTATAAATTAACTCAAGTTTATTATTCAGGATGTTGAAGAACGATCGAGTCAAGTCAGACCCGAGGTAAGGGACTTCGTCTCAATCCCCATTCATTGAGGCATATTTCGTTTTATACACAATTTTATTTTATACGGTGTATAAACCCCTTTGACTTTTACTTTTATAGAAAATGAATCTTTTTCTACGAATCGTTTTACAAAACAACAAAAAGGAATGTTTCTTTAAAATTACGCGGCGACAACGACCTTTTCCGCAACCGTGAGTATTATTTGGTCTTTGGCTTCCTCAACAAGCCGTAATGTTTTTAGAATAAAATAAATACCATATACTCTATTATGTATTTTGGTATTGAAAATGGTTTTGATAAAGGATTCTATTATGTCAATAAATTTATGATATATTTTGATTGAAATGTGGAAATGTTATCATTCCTTTATATTGGTTTTATGTTTTATGATTTTATATTGGTACTTGGACATTTTAATGGGTGGTTACGTTATAAACCATATGACGGGTCGTGCCGTGAATACCAGGACGGGTGGTTACGTTATAACCTCCAATGCATTGGGCATGGAAGTCGGCCGTATAGCTATTCCATTAAGAATGTATGGAAATTGGCCGTATGGCTATTCCATTAAGTGATATGTGTGGAAGTCGACCGTATGGTTATTCCACTTATGTATGTTTATGTCCCAAGTTACCTTTATATATGTTATGTGTTCTTTATATGGGTTTTATGGTAATACTTTGGTTACAAAAAGGTAAGTAATGATACTTTATTCAGTGAAGAGTTTTTACTACTTCATGAAGGTGAAGGTATTACTTTGATAGAGTATACATGGTTTACTTGATTTTGAAAAACTAACAGTTTTCATTCTTTGTGTATCCCTTACTGAGCTTTTTATGCTCACCCCAAGTTTTTTTGAAATGTTTTTTCACATGACTTAATGTGGAATAAGGTCAAGGATGGGATCAAGGGAATTTCATGCTATATAAAACATGGAACTAGACATGTTTCTTTCAAGAGTTTTTTTTATTATGGAAACTTAGTAGAAGTGACTACTTTGTAATCTTTTGAGATGTAATAGTTATGTTATAATTCTCTAAAACTCTAAACCTGAAAAGATCCTCAATGTGAATTATTCATTTAATTCAATATTAAGTAAGGTTTAAGGCCGGGGCCTTATAATAGCGCTGAGATAAATCAGTGTAGGAATCCAAACAGTTCTAGTTTAAATTATTTATATATTGAGGTTGTTGAATATTTATTATCATTTGATTCATCAAAATCAGAATTTTTTAGAAGAGACGATTAAATGTCCCTATAGAAAATGTTCTCTAAGGACGTTTGATACATCTGACAATGTTGTAGGTTATCTATTACATTTTATTTTTCATCCAGATTATGTTTTTTGGTATCAACATGATGATCGCAGTTCCAAAGAAGATACAAATAATTTGGTTCTGAAGCCATCATTGTTTCAAAATTTAGTACATGATTTATTAGGTCTGTCTTTTCAACAAACTGAAACTCAGGATGATATTAATTTCACTTGTGAGTTGGAACTATCTCAATTTTATAAGTTGTTGAGGTCCACTAAAGAAGCCTTATATCCTAGATGAAAGATAAGAAAACTTGAAGTAGTTTAAAAATTAATGTCTATTAAATCATATAATGGAATGTCAAATAGTTTTTTTGATCAGATATTCTCTTTAGTTAAAACACTCTTACCTAAAAGGAAATGTGTTTCCTAAAAATC
This sequence comes from Viscum album, assembly GCA_963277665.1. Classification (NCBI taxonomy): domain Eukaryota; kingdom Viridiplantae; phylum Streptophyta; class Magnoliopsida; order Santalales; family Viscaceae; genus Viscum; species Viscum album. The sequence goes on along the minus strand of OY728127.1, from coordinate 63,391,825 downwards.
TATATGAGAGCACGAGGTTGGTTCGTAATCTAGTTCTTAGTTATTAAAGTATTCATGCATTTTCAAATGAGTTCATCTTATATTATGATGAAAATGAGTCATTGGAAAGTTGACCCACATGTGGAAAATCCAGGTAAAAGAGTCTTAACTAGGAAATTCTAGATTGATTCCTATAAAAACAAGTTGATATATTTCCCACTTACATCCAAATTATTGTATTTATTTATATCTCAGAATAGAACGACATTGATTTCATGGCACAAAACCAATATTTCAACTAGGATAATCCTAAATCATCCCTCTGATGGTGATTCTTGGAAACATTTTGACAATGTTCATTCTTCAATTTCATTAGAATCCCGAAATTTTCGATTGAGTTATTCTACTAACAGTTTCTATCTATTTGGTTCTTATAGTAGTTGGTATTAATTTTGACATTCCTTTATAACTCCATATAATTTACCTCGTTGGATGTTGATGAAGGATCCATACATATTTTTGAGCTTATTAATTCTAGGAAATCCTAAAAAGAATATTGTGGTTTATTTAAAACCATTGATTAATGAGTTAAATTAATTGTGTATTAATGGTGTCAGCACGTGTGATGTTGTTGCGAAACAAAATTTCCTACTGAAAGATACATTGTTAACAATTAGTGACATCCTAGAATATGGAATGTTATTTGGCTGATGTAAAAATGGTCCAAAATCAATTCTGTACTATATGAGAGATAGTTATGCGTTTATGGTCATCAATGGAAAAGCTTTGTTTTTTCGACTTTCATTGTAGATTCCTTCTAATCGATCATTATTTTAGGAGGAAAAATACCATTTTAAAAAAGGTACAATTGAAAGAGATGAACCTCCACAAATTATCTCAAATACAGAGGTAAAATTAATTGTCTATTCATTACCTCCCATCACATTTGGACCAACAATAAACCAATAGAAAATTGATGGCTTTGGGAAAGAACACAATTGGATAAAACATAGCATTTTTTTGGATCTGCCATATTGGTTTGATTTATTGGTTTGTCACATGTTGGATATCATGAATATTGAGAATAATTATTTTGATAATTTATTTCATATAGTTCTGCATACACCCGTTAAGACAAAAGATAATGTAAAGGAATGATTAGATATTGCCCAAATTTTTAGGCGAGCAAAACCTGAACTATTTGAAAATATGACATCATAGAAGTTAATTATTTCAACATCATATTATATGATTTCCAAATAAAATCACCTATTATTTTTTCATTGGATTGCAGATTTGAGACTTCTATATGGTTATACATCCAATTTTTCCAGATGTGTTAGAAATGGTCATATTACCGGATTAAAAAGTCATGACTGTCATGTTTTAATTGAAATAATTATTCTAATTGGATTAATAGTGTTGTTGAATTATATTATTTGGCATGCGATAAAAGAAATATAATATTTTTTCGGAGACATTTGTGCAGTAAAAAAAACTACAATTCATTAAACAATCTACAAGAACATGTAGTTTTAATTTTATGTAAACTCGAAAAAATATTCATGTCAGATTTCTTTTACTCAACGTAAATTTTGATATTACATTTTTTGCATGAAGTAAAAGGTGGAAGTTTGGTATAGTTATAATGGATTTACCCATTGGAGAGATTCATGGAGAAATTGAAGAAAAATTACGTAACAAAGCATCAGTTAAAGGCTCAATTACAAAAGATTATTTGTAAAGAGAAATTAATTTTTTTCTGCTCTTGTTATTTTCAATATGAAAATACATAAAAAACCACATGGGACATAACGAGTGAAATTTTGATGATGAAATGAGTAATAGAATATAAATTTATAATCATCCCAAAACTGACTTTGGTGGAGTTTATGAATAATGGATTTCAGATGATGAACATCATAGAGCTCATAAATAAGTTTTTCTCAATTGTAAAGAAATGACACCAGTTTTACTATGGGGGATCCTATCAATTATTTTAAAATATTTTTTATAGTAAATTAATCTTATTTTATTTTTTATCTTATATAATAATCATATGAAAAAATAGATTCCACAAATTACACTATCTACTCTTGAAGAATGTCTAGAAAATAAGTTTTCCTACTAGTTTCAAGAACTCGTAAAAAATTTATTTATGGTTTAACATATAAAATCAATTTATTAATTATTATATTGATAATTTTTTTACAAGTATTTAGGTATCTAAACATGTTGATAAAATTTATAATTGATTGTGTGTCTTGAGTAACCCGCCATACAAAATGGTTAAATGTTATAATTAATATATCTTAAATGGTTTTTGATTTCATACACGTGTATATGGGGAATAAAAAAACAATGAATTCTGGTGTCTTCTTGAGAGGATCTCATTATAGAGAAACTGAAGTTAACTTTTATATTATACTAGATGAAATTATTTATTTGTGTTATTTGTGATAAAATTAAATAATGATGCTTAAATGTTAGTGGTCCGATAATAAGAGAGGCTTACTTGTTCATCTGACCCATTAAATCATTGATATTAATTATAAAATTCTTCTTTCTGTAAATAAACCGTTTTTATTGGATCATCAAGAACATCAAATTTATTATGCTTATTATTGTACTACTTTAAAAGATTTGGGTGATTGGTGGAGCATAATAAAAATTAAATCTTGGGAAAATCCATTTACACAAAGTGAATATTGTTCCGCTGAAGTGTAAAGAATTTAAAATTTTCAAGAGACTACTCCAAATCCATCTTTTTCATGAAGAGACACAAATATCAATGATGAATCCCCATAGTTAAGGGTCGATGGTGGAGATGATGCTAATGATGTTACAAATTAATTTGAAATGACAAGAGATGAAGAAATTGAAACTCATATGGAAATTGATGATACTGTGGAGGAATATGAATGCATTTACAAAGTCAGATATGAAGATGAGGATGAAAATGAATATTAAAACTGTTAAATGGTGGTTATAATCATAAATAATATATATTTATATATAATAGTTGTTTTTATCTTTTTTCTAATAATAATAATTTTATTTTTCAGATGGACCTGGATCTGTTTCGTCAGTTACAGGTGGCTGGTCTACCTTTGGACGAGCATGATGTCGGATAATCTGACTCTCAGACTGCTAGTAGATTAGGGAGGACTCAGAGGGGATGTAGTCTTTCCCGATTGATGATTCCTGACCCTATCTTGGAGGGATTTTCACATCTTGGCTTCGATCAATGCATTCATAGTTATGTATACCTGTGTATTTTAGTTAGTTTCCATTAAATTATTTATAGACTAATTATTTGATAATTTTTTCTTGTTTTCATATATTTTCACATATATTTATTGGAAAGGGGAGTATAATATTGAACAATTATTTTTCCGAAGCATGGGTCACGTGGGATGAGATTCCCATTGATATTCATCACCGCATGTTTCATCATTGGCGGGTACATAAATAAATAGTAATTATTTTAAAATTTATTTAATTAATTACTTGATATTATAATTTATTTGTAATGTTTATGGTATCCCATCAATAAGATAATTTTTGAAGCTATTTGGAAGGAATTGGAGTCATTTATGAGTGAGAGTTTTCATTGGATTTTTCACAATTTGAGAAGGAAAGAAATGACGAGACCCAAAGTGACAGAGTTTGATGAGTCTTATCATGCTCACTGACCTAATTACATTTCATCTCATTTTTGGATGGATTATGCTCACATTGGTTGTGTGAAAAAATTTCAAAGGATACCATGAGTAAGTCAAAAAAACTGGGGGAGACATGTGGTGACACATCGAGCCGGTAGTCGTAAATTTAGTATGCACAAGGAACATATGGTAACTAATTTATTTAAGTAATTTATATAACTTTAAATGCAACAATTTATTTTATATTAAAATAGGTAGTTGAACAATCCGATGTTAGGATTTCAACATTTATAAGAGGATGTATAGTGATCTGGTCATTGGAGAGGTTATAAGTGATCGCCCACATTAGATTGTGGTTAGTATAATTAATTTTATAGTTTTAAAATTAATTGAAAATAATATTTTAACTATTTTTTTCAATTGGAATTGAAGGAGACATATGAGGTTGTGGCGTCTTCGTCATTGACTGAGAGTTAAGCCTAGATTGAGGGTCATACAAGTGTTCACCAATTTAATGAGGCAACATGGATGCAGGCGACCCGGTTTGCCTTCGAGAAAGGATGAGTTGTTGTTATGGACTCTCAATTGAATTCTGGGAGTTATTATCGTACCGTTGCGATATTGGTGTCCATCTCGAGAGGAGCTCATAGAGAGTCACCATCATCTGCTGCACAGTATCAAGAGTATCTACGAGCTCATAGTGATGTTAATGAGAGTATGTATTGGGAGCAGGAGGAGATGTGTTAATAGAAGTAGTAGGAGATGCGTCAATGGTAGCATCAATAGCAGGAAAAGATTCGACAACAGTAATGGGAGGATGAGGAAGATATGTGTTAATGGTTGCAACAGTAGCACGAGAAGATTGAATACATATGACGTCTGACTCATGGTTTATGGATGGAGTTCCCTATACCATCTCCTCCAACTCCTCTAGAGGACCCCCCCTTTAGTGATATTTTTTAATTATTAAACATTTGAATTCATTTTTTATATTATTAAATATTTAAATTTCTATATAGTGCATTTTTTAAATTATTATAAATATTGTATTTTTTTATTTAATTAATTTTTTATTATTTATTTAGTTTTTTAATATTTATTTAATTTGTTATTATATTATTACTTTATTTAAGTTTTTATTATTCTTATAGTTTTATTATTTTATTTATTTATTATTATTATTATTATTTTATGAATATTGAGGTTTTTATTATTTTATAATTTTTTTATTATTTTACTAATATTAATATTATTATTTCATTAATAATAATATTTTTATTTTTATTATATTAATAATTTAATTAATAATATTATTTTATTACTATACTGATATTAATATAATTATTTCATTAATATTAATAATACTAGTATTATATTAATAATATTATTATATTAATATTATTTTTATTATTAGAATTAGTATTATTATTTTCCAATATTATTTTATTATTATTTTCTAATATTATTTTATTATTATTAATAATATTATTTTATTCAAAAAAAATTTATTTTTTAAAGATATTTTTGATGGGCCCTTTTTTGACAGGGGGTCCCTATCGCAAATACTATTTTTAAATAATATTGGGAAAAATATTAGGGACTACATGTCGTTAATGCATTTTTTAAATAATCTTGAGGAAACTATTTGTGATGAGTGCACGTCCCATAACAAATATTTTGTTTTTTCAATGACCAGCCACAAAAAAATCTTTTTGTGATGCCCTTTTCTACAATGGTCCATTAGTGACAGGGTTTCGTTGTAAATGACCATTTTCAATGGGACCCCATCACGAATGGCCCAGGCGGAGGCGGCGCCCTAGCGCACCACCGGAGGAAACAAACCACCACGGCTTGCCACGGCGGTGCGACACGGGGGATCCCGCAGCCACGCGGGATCCTGGAGGAACGGCGGCGGTGAAAACCACCGCCGGTATCAATCAGTGGTGAGGGGGCCGCGCAACACCCCCCCCCCCCCCCCCCCGCTCCGCGGCTTCCGCTCGGCCACGCTGGCCAAGCCGCGGTGGGCCATGCGGCCGGGCCGGTCTGTGCCCTGATGGGCCAGACCCGGACCCAGGTTGGGTCCACCTCGTTCGGGTCGACCCGGGGGGGGGGGGGGGGGGCGGGCCCAGACCCCCCATTTCGGATTGTTTCTGTTCGAACACCCATAACATGGTCTATGGACCTCTGATCGATGCACCGTCAGTTGCGATGCGATCCTTGGATCGAGACTGTTGTTTCAGTATATTACAATCATGGTTTCGGAGAACTTTGGGTTTGGACGGGTTGGTTCGGATACAAAACCAACCGGGCCCGCGGAGCGGAAACACTTATATCTTGAGCTCTGGACGTCCGATTGATGTGCCTTAAACTTTGTTGGATTCCTCTTGTTGAGACAGAAAATTTGGCATACTTCGCCCGTGGTTTGGATGCAGTTGGATAGTGGCCAAGTTAGATTGTACCCGAAATCCACCTGGGCCCCTGGAACGGAAAAGTTGATAACTTTCAGACCGGACATTCATTTGAAGAACCGTCATCGGCGTTGGTGATCACGTTGAGAAATGGTCCCTATGAATATACCCTATGTTAGTTTGGGGTACAGTTGAGATACAGCCGGGTTGGTTCGCACACGAAACCAACCGGGCCCCTGGGACGAAAAGGCTAATAAATCAGAGACCGGGCATCCGATTGATGCGTCGTCTGCTGCGTTGAGACCCCTATGATAAGGCGGTACTTTGAGATACTTCTTCGTGGGACTTTGAGATACTTGAAGTATCGACCTGTAGCTCGTGGAGCGGAACCTCACAGAGACGAGCGTGCGGAGTACAGAGACCATGTAGCCGACTGAGACCTAACGACTGATTGACCGACTCGACTTGGAGTGAGTCGACTAGCCCAGTGGACCGAGCACTACATTGTTTTGGATGCAGACCCATGGCAGATGGAGCACTACCTATGTGACAGTGCAGACCCGTGGTACTCATCCGGAGAGTACCTCTGCAAGCTATTATGGGGTGTTCACTACTATGTTTGGGTGGCATACCCCAGCGGGAAGCACTACTGTGTTTGGGTGGCTGACCCACGGTACTCGACAGGAGGATTACCTCAGCAGTCTTAGGTTAGTGAGCAGTACCTCGGAGTCGTGACAGGATCACTGTACACTCTAGAGACAGGGCTCTTCAGCAGTTACAGTTTCGATAATGAAAATCCTATTTTTAGCTGAGTCTTTGATCTTTGTGTATACCTTATGTTTTAGATGGGTCACTTAATAACTTAGGTATATGTATCGGCATATACCTGGGTAGTGGTTATCCGTTGATTTCATAATCTTTGAGTTTCCTCATGATTGAGATGGGTTACTTGATAACTTAGGTATATGTATGGGAATCTACCTAAGTAGAGGTTATCTATTGAGATCTTCTTTATGGTTATCCATGTTGGTTTTAGTGAGACCTTGAGGGTATCGGGGTCCCTACTGAGTATCGTTATATTCACCCCTGCATGGGTTATGCCCGTACCTCGTTGTGTTGGTTGCAAATGACGGGCAGTGCTGACGGAGGCCGAGTGTTGGAGGACGAGTCAGTACCAGGAGGTGGACCACACGACGAGTCAGTATCCAGAGGTGGACTTCACGACGAGACGACACACGGAGGAGGTTGACGGGCAAGAGTGTTGTGGAGACTATCTGTACCTACCCTTCAGGTAGGATCGTTGGTGGATGATCCATGAGTTGCGCCATCTGTACCTACCCTTCAGGTAGGATCCAAGGAGGATGACCCTAGAACCGCTTCCATTCTTCCAGCTATTGTCTTTTTCTATTGTACTTTTGTTCAGTTGTAGTTGTACTTTCAGTTAGGTTTGTATTCTGGCCTATTTACTTTTCACCACTTTCTTTTGTACTTAGTGTTTTACTTCCTCTTGTACTCTGTGGTGTTTGTTTTCTTTTATAAAGGTAGTGCATTCCCAGTTACAGGGATTTACGCCTTTGGTGTTAGTCTCCATCCCCTGGCCTATGGAAGGCGGGCTTGGGGTAGTCATGACACGGGCCCCAAGGACGGGTCATGAAAAATTGGTATTAGAGGAGTTCGGTTCTACCGCAGAACTTATAACTCTGATATTTTCTTTCTGTGAAGAAATAGTGTTAAGGATACCGAGTGCGGTCTTCAGTTCAGTGAGTCCAGTGTTGGTGTGGGCGGCCAACGTATCCATACACCAGGACCCTGACAATTGATTTCCGACTTTGTGCACGAAAACAATGATTGTGTGTGTGTTTCCAGAAGTTTTTAAAAGTCAGATCAAACTAGGTCAGCTCACCATGTATAATCTTTTGACCGTGTCACATTGTTTCTTTCAGGATGCCTTTTCACGGACGACCAGCTAGAGCCCAGAGGGATGTGCGTACTGACAGTCTGTCGAGCGACGAGGCTTCAGTATAGGGCCCTCTTGTAGTTGAGGCACTAGCGGAGGCAGCAGCGGTACTACCATACATTGGTCCACTGATTCCACCAGCCCCAACAGCAGAGAGTGCACACCACTTGAGCACGCTGCACAAGTTCCAGCGCTAGAGGCCACCCAGGTTCCGGGGAGAGACGGACCCGCAGGCGGCTGAGGATTGGCTGGAGGCTGTGGTGAGAGTCTTCAGGCTAGTGGGGACGCCAACAGGCTTCATGGTGATCTTTGCTGCTAGCCTTCTTCAAGAAGCAGTAGGCAGGTGGTGGAGCCACTTGTTCCAGTTTTGCAACAGGATGACCTTCACATGTGGAGACTTCGAGACCTTCTTCAGGGTGGAGTTTGTACCAGTAGCTCTGCACCCCGAGCATGTTCAGGAGCTGATGCCTTTGTCGCATGTTTTTTTATCAGTATCCGAGTCATCTGTAGGCAGTAGACAGATGATGCAGAGGTCCAGGAGGACCAGACCAGCAGTTGGGCGATCTCGGGTTTTAGGATCGGTGGTGCGGGGCACCCAGGGTGGGGTCAGAGCCAGGCATTCTAGAAACAGACAGTGTTTCTCCTGTGGCAGGAAGGGTCACCTGGCACGTGACTATCCGACTCCTCGCACTGTTGATCTGTAGGCGTTGGAGGAGCCACCGAGACAGAAGCAGTGGCGGGTTCTTGAGCAACAACCGAGTAGTGGACAAGGCAGTAGAGCTCCGGGAGTAGGTGGACAGGAGCAGAACTAGTGGATACCTCCCTTGTACTTCTAGTTCCATATTTCTGTTGTATTCATGTCTTTGTACTATGAGCTGCAATAATAAAAATAAACTTATCTTTGTGATGTTTTCTTTCATGTCCTTTTGTTTGGTTGATACAGAGTGGTCCCGGTTAAGACTATTTACTTGACCCTCACTTTCGAGATTTATACTGGAGTAGACCCAGGGACCTCACACTGATGCCGACAGTGTGACTCGACCCTTGGAGGCGAGAGTGACAGTTGGATATCTTGGTAGTTACATCGAGGCCTTACGACGTCATCCATGGAATGAATACATCATTCATGTCAGGATTGACTGTATTAGGCAATGTGCATGGTTCATCCAGGGGATGAGACTGAGTTTCTCTTTTCGGAAAAGGAGAAATTTTAGCAACTCTTTCATATCGTAGGCAAATAAGGTGCAGATCATCCAGGAGCGGATGAAGACTACACATTGCAGTATGAAACAGGAAACCGACGCCAGTCTTAGAGACTCAGGTGTGTTAAATGTTTCAATAAGAGGAAGCTTAAAGGAGAGATGAGTCTACGAAGTAGCAGACATGGAGGCAGAGCTAGGAGAGCAGCATGAGGTGGTGTATGTTTTAACATGCTATAACCACCCTCCTTAGTTGTCCCCACTAGGCTCCAGGAGCTGGAGGTCAGGGGAAGAGAGTAGCTACATGCGTTCAGGGAGAGTGACCCAATGGCTCTATGAATGATTTGAGGGACAGTCTGTGTCCACTACTTGCTGCCGTAGTAACAGACGTTGATACGAATCATTCCTTCCTTCCACAAATCTTGTCCAAGACCTAGAGTTTCCGGTAAGCTGTATACTTGACCCTCACATCTGGAAATACCTTGGTAGAATACTTGAAAATCACACTTACGCTGACGGTGTGGTCAGACCCTCGAGGTGAGAGTTTCGGTTGGAATCTCTTTGTGGAAGCATCGAGGCCTTATGACGTTGGTTTGAGTATGGACTGGGCAATCAGAGTTTATACACAAATTGATGGTATTAGATAAAAAGGTTGTGGTTTAACTACGAAGTCGGGATGGTTTTCCCTTGGTTGGCAAAAAGGAAACCCCAGGCAGAACATGATAAACTGATGCACTGGAGGTTGCGACCGATCACTCTTGAGTTGGTCAACTTTACCCTCATGACATCTGTCGTTTTGAGTTTCAGTTCTAACAGGAATTGGAGGCCTTTAGAGTTCAAGGATGATGATCACGTCCTTATACAGGTCTCACCTTGACGAGGTTTGCGGAGATGTGGCCAAGGCGGCAAGTTATCTCCGAGGTTCAGCGGACCTTTCTAGGTCCTCAGCAGGATAGGCGAGGTGGTTTACCGCTTAACCCATCCACCTCAGTTGCACCAGGTTAATGATGACTTCCACGTATCTCAACTGAGGAGATACGTGCTCTACCCTTCGCATACATCGACCATGAGGATCTGGACGATGGCGATGGGGTGAATTTCACGGAGGTTCCAGGGGGGATCGAGGATCGACAGGAGCGGATCCTACGAGGATGGTCGATTCCTCGGGTGCACTTTCACTGGCAGTACGGGAACCTCCAGGTGAGCACATGGGAGCAGAATGCTCAGATGCGTGCTCAGTACCACTTTTGTGACCCTAGTTTGTGTTAAATATTTACGAGGACATAAATCCCTGAGGTGAGAGTAATGTAAAGACCCGTAAAATTAAAAGGAATATTTTTTTTCTTAGTTTCCTTTGGGACTTTACAAGAACGCAGTTTCTGATGTCACCTGATTCCGAGTCCCGGTGTGCCCAGAATCATTATCCGAAGTTTAGCTCAGGTACATTCAGGGAACGAATGAGCGGGTTTTCCAAACTTTTGAAGCAGTTCTCGGAATACAAATCCGAGTGCACCGATGAACTCGGTGTGCCGGTAATTGCTTTAGAATATCCCTTTCTAGAGTTGCGTTTTCTCTGGATGTGTTGTTTAAATAAATTGAGGGATAATAATATAATTGTTTTACAATTATATTTTCTTTTCTTGTTAGGTGGATTAAGTGTAGAGTCACAACACTTTTCATCTCTCTTTGGTGGTTGTAACCTATGTAAGGTAGTTAGGGGTTGGAACCACTTGTTGATAACTACCTTTGGGAGGATTAAGGTGGGGTGGGGCCCACATGAGCCCAACCCCTCACCTTCCCCTAATGTTCATAACTTTTACCCTATTAATTTTGTAACTCTAAAAAAGAAACCCCCCCCCCTTTAAATAAATTCAACACATTAATTGAGTAGGTTTTTCATGTAATTAATTCTTGGATTCGTTTGAATTTAAAACGAATTCCTTTGGCTTGTGTGTTAATTAAATAAGACTAAGTCTTATTTCGTGGGAGAATAGTTGATGGTGCGAAAGGATTTGGGGAGGAAAGCTCTAAGTTCCGAAGGATGTTCTTCCTCCTTGAAGAACGTGAAGAACGCACCGTCACCGACGAAGAACACCGACCTCCGACGAAGGACGACGGTGATAGACGTCTTCCTCAGAGATCGACGACGGGACGCCGTGTAATGCGACGCCAACGACCCTCTCCTTCTGTGACGAACCTTCGTTCAATGATTACATCATGTAGGGGGATTATTTTGAGAATGGTATTATTCCCTTAGTTGTTCCTTATAAAACAAAGAACCCGGATCAACTCATCATTAAGTTGATTGGGGAATGTTTTGTTTTTTTGAGGGTTGGAAATATTGGTATGATGTTTTTTATTTAAGAGGTTGTAGGGGTTTATTTATTGTTGATCATGATCTCATCTGTCGCCCTTCTTGGTTTCAATTAGGCTTCCTGTTATCGTAATAACGGGAGGAGGTCGGACCGCACGCACACGGCCGACCCTCCTCCCCCCTTGTTTGTTTGAATTTGTTGCGGCACATGAAAGGCGGTGTGGTGCGGTTGCAGGGCACAGAAACTATGAGAAAGGGCGAAGAAGCGCGACGCCGTTGCGACACGCCGTTGAAGTCGAACAAGCTGCGTCGCCATCGCGTCGCGCAAGAAAACCATGAAGAGGCCGTGGTTTGATTATTGATCGTTGTGCGTGGATTGATGGGAGACGACAAAAAGGGCCATAAGGTAATTTTGAAGCATCCTCAGTAAAGTTCGAGACCCGAGATGAATGCCGACATAGATGGATTTGAAAACGGACCACCGAAGCAACTCGAGGGGCCCGCAGAAACCCTAGAGGCGCGAGTCGCCGGCGCGGTGCCGCCGGCGACTGGGGGAAGCGGCCAGAGCCGTCCGGCCGCCAGGAGGCGGCGGCGCCCTAGAGCACCCCCGGAGGAAACAAACCGCCACGACTTGCTGCGGCGGTGCGGCATGGGGGATCCCGCGGCCGCGCGGGATCCCGGAGGAACGGCGGCGGCGCAAGCCTCCGCCGGTATCAATCAGCGGCGAGGGAGCCGTGCAACCCCCTGCTCCGCGGCTTCCGCTCGGCCACGCTGGCCGAGCCGCGGCTGGCAATGCGGCCGGACCGCGCCGGCCGGCTCGGGCCGGGACGGGCCCAGACCCCCCATTTCGGATTGTTTTCATTCGAATGCCCATAACATGGGCTACAGACCTCTGATCGATGCACCGTCAGTTGCAATGCGATCCTTGGATCGAGGCAGTCGTTTCTGTATATTACACTCAAGGTTTCGGAGAACTTTTTGTTCGTCCGGGTTGGTTCGGATACGAAACCAACTGGGCCCTCAGAGCGGAAACGTTTATATCTTGAGCTCCGGACGTCCTCTTGACGTGCCATCAACTTTGTTGGATTCCTCTTGTTGAGATGGAGCTTTTGGCATACTTCTCCCATGGTTTGGACGTAGTTGGATAGTGGCCGGGTTGGATTGTACCCGAAATCCACCCGGGACCCTAGAACGGAAAAGTTGATAACTTTCAGACTGGACGTCCGTCTGACGAACCGTCAGTGGCATTGGTGATCACGTTGAGAAACGGTCCCTATGAATATACCCGATGTGAGTTTGGGGTACAGTTGAGATATGGCTGGGTTGGTTCGCACACGAAACCAACTGGGCCCCTGGGACGAAAAGGCTAATAACTCACAGACCGGGCGTCCGATTGACGCGCCGTCTACGGCGTTGATACCCCTATGACGAGGCAGTCCTTTGAGATACTTCTTCATGGGACGTTGAGATACTTGGAGTATCGACCTGTAGCTCGTGGAGCGGACCCTCCCAGAGACGATCATGCAGAGTACGGAGACCGTGTAGCCGACTAAGACCTAACGACTGTTTGACTGACTCGACTTGGAGTGAGTCGACTAGCCCTGTGGACGGAGCACTACTTTGTTTTGGGTGCAGACCCATGGCGGACGGAGCACTACCAGTGTGACAGTGCAGACCCGCGGTACTCGTCCGGAGAGTACCTATGTAGGCTATTAGGGGGTGTGCACTACTGTGTTTGGGTGGCATACCCCGGTGGGAAGAACTACTGTGTTTGGGTGGCTGACCCGCAGTACTCGACAGGAGGAGTACCTCAGCAGTCTTAGGTTAGTGAGCAGTACCTCAGAGTCGTGACAGGAGCATTGTTCACTCCAGAGACAGGGCTCTTTAGCAGTTATGGTTTTGATAATGAAAATCCTTGTTTGAGCTGAGTCTTTTATCTTTGTGTATACTTCATGTTTGGTATGGGTCACTTAATAACTTAGGAATATATATGGGCATATACCTGGGTAGTAGTTATCCGTTGATTTCATAATCATTGTGTTTCCTCATGATTGAGATGTGTTACTTGATAACTTAGGTATATGAATGAGTATATACCTAAGTAGAGGTTATCTGTTGAGATCTTCTTTGTGGTTATCCATGTTGGTTTTAGTGATACCATTAGGGTCTTGGGGTCCCTACTGAGTATTGTTATACTCAACCCTGCACGAGCTATACTCGCACCTCGTTCTATTGGTTGCAGACGACGGGCAGTGCTGATGGAGGAAGAGTGTTCGAGGACGAGTTAGTACCCGGAGGTGGACCACATGACAAGTCAGTATCCGGAGGTGGAGTTCACGACGAGATGACACACGGAGGTGGTTGACGGGTGAAAGCATTGTGGAGGATATCTATAGCTACCCTTCAGGTAGGATCGGTGGTGGACGATCTAGGAGCTGCACCATCTGCACCTACCCTTCAGGTATGATCCGAGGAGGATGACCCAAGAACCGCTTCTGTTCTTCCAGCTGTTGTCTTTTTCTATTGTAATTTTGTTCAGTTGTAGCTGTACTTTTAGTTGGGTTTGTATTCTAGCCCATTTACTTTTCAGAACATTCTTTTTTACTTAGTGTTTTACTTCCGCTTGTACTCTGTGGTGTTTGTTTGCATTTATAAAGGAAGTGCCTTCCCAGTTATCGAGATTTACGCCTTTGGTGCTAGTCTCTAGCCCATGGCCTATGGAAGGCGTGCTTGGGGTAGTCACGGCACAGGCCCCGAGGACGGGTCGTGACTGTCCTTTTCATGTCTCGTGGCTATATGGGGATAACTTATCAAACTCCATATGGTGTTATATTATTCCATAGTCCTTTGGGTTCCACAACATTGTCCTTTTATGGAAGGTTTTATTCCATTTGTATGACACTCATTTTTTTGGTTTTTTATATTGAATTAGTGTTTAAGTGTGTATTATATTTAATGTAGTTTGGGATTTTTTTCATTTATTATTTCACACTAAAAATACAATATTTGTTTAAGAGAAAATTATATATATGTATATACATCTATAACCATCTCATTATAGGAGGCCTCCCTTATCATAGAAATGAATATATGAATATTTCTATCCCTATTTATATACATATATGTATCAATGATTGTATTATAGGTGTCTCTCCTCATTAAGAGCACCATAATCATATATACATGCCTTTTATGTGTAGTTTCTATGGATGAAAAAAAATCCATATCATCATTTATCGAAGCATTCAATGCATGTATATTAACATTTAACATTACAAAACCTCCATATATCGAACAACATATATTACATTTTATGTACTACGTTTAAATGAAAATAAACATGTATAGAATTTTTTATACATTTTCATCAATTATAATAAAAATTTATAAATTCTTATAACATTAATTACATATCAAAAAACTAAAATATATTTAAAATGAAGATGCTAAATCATATTTCTTATTATATATAAAATATAAGTCATTTATAAGTCATTATTTTTTCAAATAAAACACTATTTAAGTGCCTTTTTAAAATAGATATAAACTTCCTATTTATACATTGATTTACACAAATATATTTATATCATAATCAATGAAAATATATGATATAATGGGTGGGGTCATCTATAAAATGATCTATGAAAATTTTAATTATATGGTTTGAGAAGTGAATATTCCACTGTGTGGTAGATATAGTTAAATAATATGAATAGAATATCAGGATTTAGCTTTATTTCTTATGATAAATAAAAATCATGTAAAAAATGATATGTTTTACCTTATGGTTGTCTAATACAAGAAGTAAAACCCACATGATGGTATAATTACCTCAGAAGAAGACTAATATTATAACCAAGGCAAGAAGAGATATAATGAATCATTCCAATGTTCTAAATATGCCCAAAAAATATTTTAAATGACTCCTTATATTATCTTAAATAAAATTAACACCTAGGTAATGAATCTTGACATATATAGAATCTAGTATTGATGGGTAATATTGAGAAACAATGGTAATCTCCCAATGAGTTTCTAAAAATGCCTCTGCTTTTAATAGGGTTTATATTTCAAAGTAATTTCATAACTAGGGCCATAAGATGAAGCATATATTGAAACAATAGAAACCACTAGGTACTTGGTACACCTCTACTATGTACCTGTCTCTAGTATAAAACATAAAATATTTTTGATTCAGTAATTCCTACCATTTTTTATCTTATCATTATCAAACAAAAATTACTATAAAACATTAATTTAATATACTAAAAATTAAAGGGTACACTAAAAGTTAATTATGTTGGTTATTTAAAACACTAAATAATTGGGTTTCTTATCACCAAGATATTTTTATGATATTTTAAGGGGAATAAATATTACCATTAAGAACAATCCTCACCTTCAGATTCTGATGTTTCACCTCGATGTTGGTTGTGAAAATTTTGTACCAAAACAAAATTAATGATCTATACTCACAATACTCAATTTACAAGATTAAAAATAATAGAAATTTATTTATAAGTAAACGACTCACTTCTTGTTAAATCTTATAAAATTCAATATTTTTTTATTAGGGTTAGTCACAGACCTATTTATTTGTAAAAAATATAAGATATAGCTCATAGCATTATACAAAGGAGGAAAAGAAAACCCACAATTCATTTCTAAAATATACAAAAATATAAAATGTATTAATTAAATTCATTTTGATATTAAAATTTTGTTTTAAAAAATATGTAAATTATAGAATAAATCATTTTTATATTTATTTATATGATTTAAATAGTTATATTAGACATAAAAAATATCTAATTCTTAATCAAAAATGAAATTACTTTAAATAAAGATTTTTCAATGAATAGTGGAAATACAAATTTTTGTAGAAAATGTCATTTTGATTAATTAAGTAATTTAAAATCCACAATAATTTTTCAATATGATTTAAATTAGCCTAAATATTATTTATTTTATATTTAATACATTTAATTACTTTTGAATCAACTATATATTTTTTTAATATAAGTTCTTTTGTTTAAAGACGTGCTTTTTTAAAAACACTTTTTAGTTGCACAATGTTTTTCCATTTTAATTAATTAAAATAATCGAAAATGTAGAATATTTTAAATTAAATATATAGATTATATATAATTTAATATTTGTTTAATTTTATAAAATGATTATTATTAGTCATATAGTAAAAATATAATCATCTTTTTCTAAAAAAATACTCTTAAAAACCAGTTATCTTACAATGAGTACGTGATTAATATTAAAATTAAATTTTCAACTTATATGAATTTAATTTTTAAAAATGGATACCATATTTTGAATTATTATAATATATATTTTTTAACATGGTCAAATTATTTTTTTACCAAATTTATTAGTGAAAACATTTAAAATTAATTACAGTGATTATGGTAAAAACTAGTTTACATAGTTCTTAAACATTAAACTTACGGGGTAAATTGACCAAAAAACATTTCAAGAACACATTTTATGGATATATTTAGACCTTATACCCTTTATTATATAGTTAGGTTTAATATTGGATAATATTCACAAGGAAAAAACATGGTTGGAATTCACTCTTTTGGAAAACTTTTCAAGTTTTCCACTCACCCACCATATAAAATACCACCCCATATCCTCCTCTATTCACACCACTCAATCCATTTGAATTAGAAAATAACTATACAAATAAGTTTTAAAATTATATACTCTCATCTTATATGCCTTAATTTTGGTATAAATATAACCAAGTAATTGTTTTTATGTAAACCAAAATGAGTTACCCGAAGAAGAGATAATGCTCATCAATAAGCATTTTTGTTTCATTTCATTCTACACCCCATTAAATTATTATTATAACAATATTATATAATAAAATTATTATCCTAAAAATACTGAGATTTTTTATGTTAATGTCACTACTTACACCCACACACACTTCTGTTACATGTGTTTTGAAATAATCATTAATGTGTACGGTGGACTACCACCTCCCAAAACAACGTCGTTCATTTTTCCATTACCACATATCTTGGTTGGGAATAATTTTTAGAAATAATATTTATATATTTTATTTATTATATTTATATAATTATTAAACATAATGTGTCATTATATCATATACCCACATTTTAAATTTCATACCGTTTGGGATATGATAATGTCCCTTGTGTGTACGGTGGGCAACCGCCTTACAAAGCGATGTGAAGCATTTTTCACTAAAGTTTTACATGAAAGGTAATAAGGGTAAATATAATGAATATATATAATATAAATTAAATATTTACATTTATGTAAATATAATATATCATTTTCTTCTTAGTATTTTACACACAGAAAAAGTGATAATGTCGTTCATGGACGTGTCGACTATCGCTTCCTCAAAGCGGTGTGATTCTTGTTTTTTCATAATAATGATATATATAATGATATATAAATTAATAATATGGTATTTATTATATAATTATAATTATGGGAATAAAATTTTTTCTTACCTTCTTTCTATAATATTCATTGAAAATGTGAACGTTACTCATGCTTATGTACGATATACTATCTTTATGATTATAACATTGGTTAATTTTTCACAAAAAAAATTAATTATTAATTTTAAGTGTATAATTGATGTATAAATATGATAATTAATTCATTATTAATACTCTATATAAGTTTAAATAATGACCCCACTGAAAATACTCGACCTACCAAAGTCGTTTTTGACACATAAACCAAATATAGTCAACAGACATGACTTAAACTTAATTAATTAAGTAATTGTATATTACATGTTAGTAATTTAAATAAAATTAATAATAAAAATGAAAATTTTTCTAAATTAAATAAATAATTTATATAATTTTATTATTTGGTAATATAAAGAAACACAGGACAAGTAGGACTCAAGGTAAGGGACTTCATCTCAGTTTCCTTTCATTGAGGAAATTCTTAATGTGATGCATATTTATTCATTAATAAGATGTATAAACAATATATTTGATATTATATATCATGAATTTATCTATTCTCATGATATTTAGTGTTTTTTTTAATTTCATTCTTTAATGGGGTTTATGATTCAAGTATTTCTCAAGTGATAATGAGATTTTCTTTGAAAAAAATCATCTTTTATGGTTTTACATAAAACTCTATTTCTATTACATATATATGTTTATAAAATGATATTTTAAATGTTTTCATGTGGGAAAAAATATTTATAAATTTCATTTTTTTCCTCTTTTACTTAATTTTTATGTTTTTCAAAATTAATCTCATTACCTTTTTTAAATGGAATGGAGAAAATATCTTTTCTGACCATCGTGATTGTTATTCAATTTCTACATTGCTTTGAAATATTACATGTTTTATACACATAAAAACCCTTTTTCTATTTTATGGGTGTTTCTGTATTGAAAAGGATTTTTAAAAGAAAACTTTATTGAAGTTGATATTTTTTAAATAAAATGGTATTTTTATAATCTGAAAGTGACTTACATACAAGTTTAAAAGAGTTTTTAAAATGAGGAAATATTTTATTCATGTTGTGGTTCTTAGACATTATATATGATGGGTGCACATATATAGTGTTGGGTGAGCCTATTATATATTAAACAATGGTTGTTCCCAGATATCAATATAATGTATTGGGTAATGATTACGTTCTCCAAATAATTATTTTGGAAGTTGGTCATAAGATTATTCCAATTTGTAAGGGTTCTGTAAGGGTTTTATGAGATTATGTCCCAATGTACCTACATGAATTTTATATTTTTTCTAATGAGTTCTTATGGAAATATTTTTTTTAAAGGTAAAATAAATGATTTTTTTAAGTGATGATATTTCTCTTTATGGGTTAAATTTTATGTTTTCAAGAAAGGGTTTTTCATGGGTTTTAATAATTTTCATTAGACTAAAGGATTCATTATTTTTTATATACATTACAGATATTTTTGTTCTCATCCCACGTTTTTAAATCTTTTTCATATGATTTAAGGATGGTATATGGATTGGAATAGGTTAAGTTGACATTCATGAAGAGTTTTTATAAAAAGAAATTATGGTTTGTTTTTAATGAATTATATTATGTGAAAATGGATACTTATTGGAAGTTTACACTTTGTATTATATTGTTTTTTTGTTTATGTATGAGTTATGGCATAATTATCTAAAACTCTGAAACTGAAAAGATCCTCAAAGTGAAAGAAAGTAAAATTATTTAATAGAACTTATAATTATGTAATGTTTATGTTCAGGAACATATAGTTAGTATTAGACGATATTTAAGATAACTTTAGGGATTAGAATAATTTTAATAACTTACCATGGAAATATTTTACCTTATGTTAAAATTAAATTGATATATAATTTGAATATTACAATGATTATCCATCTAAAATATGTATGTTCATCCAAAAAGGAAATAAGGAAGCTTTAGTGGGGATGCACAAGAAGGAAAATATCCTTCCAAATCAGTATTTTGAGATGGTATGAATTGAAACAGAATAGTCTGTTATAGTGATTGATGAATTGATGCAAGATATAAATGGTGGTGGTATCTATGATAGAGGGTAACCTGATATACCATGAAGTAAAATTTCTTTTGTGGATCATTTAATGAGGAAACATCCCCCATAATTCAATAGATCATCTTACCCCATGGTATCCAAAGAATGGGTCAATGCTATGGAGAAAATATATAAAGTCAGGGGCTGTTCAGAATTATAAAATGTAACTCTTCTAATTTGTCATTTTGATGGTGAAGCTGATCGATGCTGGTCTTTGGTTAGTAATACCTGATACAAATATGATCTTCATTACATTTTGGTATATTATAAAAGTCAAGATGGACATCATAGTCACATAAGGGTTGTTTTGCAAAATTTAAAAGAAAAGAAATTGTATGGGAAAGTTTTAAAGTTTTGATTTTGTATGTAACAAATTTTATTTCTTGGATATATTGTTTTTATGGATGGAATAATTATTGACCCTAAAAAGAATATTTTGTTGAAGAATGTCCAAGACCTACAAATTTCATAGAGATTCATAGTTTTTTTGGGATTAGTGGGTTACAAATAGAACCTTGCTAAAAACATTCCTTAGTTTTCAATCCCGCTAACAAATTTAGCTTAAAATGAAGTTAAGTTAAGGTGAAAAAATGAATGAGATTATTTTTTTTTAAAATAGAAAATAAGATTGGTGAATGATCCCGTTTTGGCCCTACTTTTTTTAATTGTGAATTTTACATTTATAGTAAAGATTTATTAAAAGGACTTGGTTGTTAACTAATTCATAATGATTAAGTAATTTTTTATGCTTCATTCCCATTGAAACCTCATGAGTTATAATTCCCTATGAATGATTTGGAATTAGATTCTAGGGGTTTTTTCTTTAAACATTTAGAGGAATCAATTTTATAGATTGAAGTGTGAATTATATACAGTTCACAAAAGTTTTAAGTTTATATTCACTCATAGCGAACTAAATATGAGACATAGAAATGTCTAGAACTAATCAAAGATTATTATTTCATAGTTCATTATCATCCTAGAAAAGAAAAAAAGTGTCTGATTCATTGAGTCAAAATAATAATAATCATACAATAACCATGTCATTTTTAGAATATAGCGTTTTAGTTAATGATTTGATAAATTTCATCTTAGAATTTTTGGATTCAAAGAAAAAAAATTTTGGTTTCAAGTTTTATTAAAATATACTTTTCTAGAAATAATTAAGAGAGATTAGTAGGAGGATAAGTCTTTGTAGTAAAACGTAGAATCCATTAATATGGTTATGTTTTCTGATTTTAATATTGATGAAGAAATTGTTGTATGATTTGTAAAATATTATTTGTGATTTGTGATTCCCAATTGAGGAAAGATTTGTTAATTGAAGCTCATAGTTCTCTTTTTTTCTATTAATCCTAGTTTCACCAAGAAGTATAGATACATTGGTAGTATTATTGGTGGGTTGGAATAAAAAGAGATAATACTGACTTCACCTTTAAGTGTTTGAATTTTTAGTAGTTTAAAAAATAATGACAATTACCAAAGGGTATGATTCAACCTTTTCCAGTGCCAGAGTAGAAATAAGAAAATATATCAAAGGATTTCATGGCGGGATTGCGAAAGTCATATCAATATTAATATGATCTAGTTATTATTAATTGATTAACTAAATTTGAGCATTTACTTACCATTAAATATATAATGTCTCTATATCATCTTTCTAGGTTGTATCTAAAGTAATATTTGGGTTAAATGGTGTCTCTCTCTCTATTATATCATACTGTAATCCCAGGTTCACATATAATTTTTGGAAAGGACTTTAGAAGTCATTGGGTAATGAATTAAATTTTAGTATATATTTTCATCCTCAATCTGATGGATATTCTAAGAGAAATATTCATACTATGGAATATATTCTTAGTTCTTTATCAATGGTTTACCGTGGAAATTGGGATTGATATTTTTTTTTTGAGTTTTCTTATAATAACATTTTCAATCTTAAATACAGATGGCACCATTTGTGGTATTATATGGGAAGTGGTGACAGACACCATCATTTTTGGATGACTTTGGTTAAATAATGTAGATGGGAATGGAGTTGGTAAAATTAATATTAGATAAATTTTATTTGGTTCAGTGAAAAATGATAACATCTCATAAAAAGCAGAAATGCTAGGCGGACAATTTGAGAAAATATCTTTCTTTTGAAGTAGGTGATCATATGTTTCTCAAATTTTTTCCATAGAAAAGTGTGTTGTGTTTTCGTTAGAAGGGGAATCTATGTCCTTGATTAATTATACCATTTGAAATATTGGGTAATGATGGATCAGTTTCATAATTAGTGTCATTACCTTTAATTTTATCTCAGGTATACAACATATTCTATGTTTCAATGTTAAAGAAATATGATCCATATTTATCTCATATTTTAAGTCATGAAGTAGTTTAGTTTGAAGAGAATATTTTCTATAGGGAATATCCGGTTTATGTTATTGACACTAGAAAGATATTTTTTCGAAATAATTTTATTTACTATGTTATGCTTTTATGAAAAAAATAATATGTTTGAAGAGGAAACATGGTAATCTAAAAGCTTTGAGGGAATGATATCCATACTTATTTAATAAGTGAATAAAATTATGTGGATGGAATTTATAAATGGTGTAAGTATGTTACAAAACATTTAATGATATAATATATCATATATTTATTTATTTATAATACTTATATAGTTATATTAGTTATAATAATATTTATAAATTCATAATCAAAAAGGAAATTGTTTAAATTAAACAATTTTCTTATAAGTTTTTATTTAAAACATTCATTACTAAATATTAAAAAATTAATTTGATAAAATGAATATAATTTTTTAAATCACAATATGAAAATTTACATTGGGTGTAATTTTGGTATTTTTTTTAAAATATAGATATTTCAATTAATAGTGAAAATACTACTTTAAGAAAAAAATAGTCATTTTTATAATGTTATTCAAAATACTAAATAGGTTTTGAATATGATTTAAAGTAAAATAAGTATTTTATATGTTATATTTAATATTATTAATTAGTTTTTAATAAAATATATGTTATTTTATAATATAAGATTATTTTCGGTTTAATGACGAGTTTTTCTAAAAACTGTTTTAAAATGTATAATGTTTCTCCTTTTAAATTAATTAAAATAATACCTAATGGGGATTGTTTTAAATTAAATATATATACTATATATCATTAAATATTAAATCATTTTCATACAATTATTATTATTAGTCACAATTTTCATATAGAATTGTCTTTTTGTAAAAAAATACTCTTCTTAAAAACTTGTTGTCTCGCTCTGACTGCAGGATTAGCTTTAAAATTATTTTTTGCAATTATATGAATTAAGTTTTGAAAAATAGATTCCATATTTTGAATAATAATAATTTATAATTTCTACTAATACTACTTAATCTTTTACCAATGTTATTAGTGAAAATAATAATTATTAATTAGAGTGATTAGTGTAAAAATGAGTTTACTTGGTGGTTAAACATTAAAATTAAGGGTCCGAATGACCTAAAAACATGTCAATAATCTAGATAAATGAAATATTTTGAACTTGTACATTCTATTGTAGAATTTAGTTCACTATTGGAGCCATTTTACATGGACAAAAGACTGTTTTAATTCACTAATTTAAAATTTTACAAGTTTTCCACTCTCCCAACTTATAAAAGAAGTTACACTCTCCTCTTATCTTCGCACCACTAAATCCCATTTTTTTCAAATAAATACCCCAATAACTTATACACATACCTCATATAATCCTGGAAGAATTAATTTGTGTATAAATATAACCAAGGAATACCTTTCTTTTCAAACCAAATGGAGTTATCCGAAAAAGAGGTAACATTCATCAACATGTGTTTTAAATTATTTATTTCTCCACCCCACTAAGTTGTTATTATAACATGATTATATAATTAACATAGTATCATAAATATACTTATATGTTGTTATTTTAATGTTACTACGTACAGCCATACACAATTTCATCAAATGGGTTATTAAATCATCATTCATGTGTACGACGAACTACTGCCTTGCAAAACAATGTTGTTCTTTTTTTCATTACTATCTATAATGGTTGGGAATAATGATGTAAATTCTACTTTTATATTATATAAATGATATTTATAACATAATTATACCACTATATTTATAATATCATATACCTTCTATTTAAATTTCATACTGTAAGGGATACGATAATGTTACTCATGTGTACAACGAACTACTGCCTCATGAACAAATTTGAAAAGTTTTTATAAAACATGTTAAATGAAAGGAAATAAGGGTAAATATTATGAATATATATGATATTCATGAAATAATTATTATATTAATGAAATAATTATGTTTCTTTAAATATAATATATCATTTTATTCTAACCATTTTATACACTGAAAAACTGATAATGTCGTGCGTGGACATGTCGACTATAGCCTCTTCAAAGTGATGTGATTCATATTTTTTCATTAACACATGAAAATAATGATATTTATAAGTATATATAATTAAATAATATTTCATTTATTATATAATTATAATTATATAATGATAAATTTTACTTAACTTTTTTCCATAATGATCACTAAAAAATTGGAACATTACTCACGCATAAGTACAACCTACTGTCTTTGTGATAATAACATTGGTTCATTTTTCATAACCATATTTCATGATTTATTTTTGGATTATAATTTTTTTATATGTATGATTATTATACCATTATTTTTTATATGTTTAAATAATGAAATCTTTGACCATAGTCAATTGTCCAAAGTAAATTTTGACACATAAACCGAATATGGTCAAAACACCCAACATAAACTTAATTGATTAAGTAATTGTATATAAATTATTAATAATTTATATAAAGGTAACAATAAAATTTAAAAATTTCTCAACAAATCAAATAATTAACACAATTTTTTTGGTCAAAAAGATAAGAACACATGTGACAAGTCGAACTCAAGGTAAGGGATGTCATCTTAATTTTCATTCATTGAGAAAATTCTTGATTTTATGCACTTTTATTATTTTATAAGGTGTATATAAGTCCCACATTAAATTATATATCAATAATATATCTATTATCATGATATTTAGTGTTTTTTTTAATTTCATTATTTCATGGGGTTTATGATTCAACTGTTTCTCATGTAATAAGGGGCTTTTCTTTGAAAAAAAATACTCTGTTAAGTTTTTACTAAAAAATATATTTCTCATCCACATCCGTGTTTTTAAAATCATATTTTGAATTATCTAGTATGCTTAAATAATATTTATATGTTTATTTGATGTATATTTTACTTTATTTTGAAGGTTTTCAAAAGGCATCTTTTTACATGTTTTTAACGAAACTGATACAATGAATTTTCCTATCGTCGTGACTGTTATTTGATTTATAGATTCCTTTCCAAGAATACATGTTTTATTAATTAAAAAATAAACATTTACATTTTTTTGTTTTGGTATTTAAAATTTTTTGTAACATAAAGTTCTATTGAAAATTATATTTTTGAATGAAAATGGTATTTTGATAATCTGAATGTGATTTAAATATGAGTTTAAAAGAGTTATTCAAATGATAAAATGTTTTATTCATGTTTTAGTATTAGAAATTATATAATACGGGTGCACCCAGATAGAGTAGAGTTAGTTCATTAAAGATTAAACTATAATTACCCTCAATTTTCATACATTAACATTACATTACATTTGTATAATATTTAATAAATTACACAAATAGATGCCCAAAGACCATATTAGTTTGGTGCCTTTGGAAACTTGGAAAAAATTATTCTTATTTGGTGAAATATCTTAAAATTATCCCATAAATATATTCCCCTTTAGTAACCCTAACAAAAACCTTTATTTTTAACCTGGAGAAAAGAAAACATAAGAAAAGGGGTGAGCTCATTTTCTTAGTAAGGGTAAACAAGGGAGACATATAAACATATTCATGATCATAAGGGTATAAGAAAATGATAATGAAAATAGAAGATCATACCCTATGTATAAATGATCATAAATAAGAATCATGGAATAAATATTGGTAGTTTATAAGACATGAATCACAAGGAAATAAATAATATAATCTGTGAAATTATATCATAGGAATAACACATGAAATTTATGGAAGACATATAAGAGTATAAAATAATTTCCATGGTAGTTATGGAATAGATTCCAAGGCCATATTAGTAGTATGGGTTCACTCTCCACACCATCTTGGTAGTCATGTGTGACTCCCATAACCATTATTGTAGTCATGTTTCACTCCCATAACCATTTTAATAGTTAAGGTTCACTCCAAGCACCATCATAGCAGACAATGTCCGTTGTGTTTATATAATGATATATAAATAATCACCTAGTGAATTGGAGAGAGATATAGGTCTCACCCATCTCAGAATAGAATCATTCATATATGTGCCACAAGAAAATAAATCATGTATCATATCTAAATCCATGGATGACAATGTGTTTCATAAACATCATTTTATCATAACATAACCAACTTAAAAGAAATGGGTTTAATAAATATCATTCCAAAATAAAAATTAACAATTAATAAAAAATAATAATAATGGTAAAGTTAAATTATATCACTAATAAATAATAATTAACATCAAGTAATTTTATCTTGTATGGAAGATAATTTTGGGAGATCAATTGCAAAAATTCTTCAGGAAAATAACATTTCTACATTGAAAACATTTTCTTTTCTTGAAATTTTGCAAATTTTTTTTAAAAAAATATTTATTTTAAAATAAAATTGTAAAATTTTAAGGTCATAATCCAGTAATTAAGTATTAATTAAATAATAAAAATACCTCCATGTTGTATAAGTTAAAAACTTGTTTCTCATACTTTTTTTTGGAAAAGATAAAAAGTGCCACGTTGGAAAAACGACAAAATATTCCTTTCAACCCATTTAATATAAAGTCATAAATGGGTGAAAATGACTTTAAAAAATTTATAATAATATTGAAAATATTTTATAATAAATTTTTATAAAATAGGGATGTAGAAGTTATATATTTTTTAGCAGATACATTTGTATAAACAATCTCAATAATAATGAGATTGTGGAATTAGCCCTTACCTTAGGTCATATTCCCTTTGTACATGTCTGAAAATCGTGTATAGTGGTTTTAGAAATATTATTAACTTATAAATGAATCATAATAATATTTATGACATCATATATGATTCATTTAAGACATTGTTTTATCTAGTTATCAATAATTCTTTTTTAAAGTAAAGTGTTGGGTAAAAACCACTTTGTTATTCATTAGTGTTTTGACTTATTATTCTTGATCTTATTACTTATATCATGATTTACATTATTAAATAATTTATAACATGATTTATATTTCATATATATTTATTATATAAATATATATAAAAGATATATATATGAATGGACTACACCTTTCATGGAGACGGTAATCCATATTTACGCATGGAGGTTGTTTTCATTTTCTTATCGTACTGAATGGATGAAGTTAGAAGAAATATATATATATATATTGTTAAATTAGAATTATTATGTCATATATTTCATATTTATTTATTATATAATTTTTTTAATAATTATTGAAATGGTTAATGTGGAAGGTGAATCTAATCGCATCGTGGAGACGTTAGGTTAAAGATACACACGAGCGATGATATCATTATCTTAATGGTAAAAGAGTGAGGAATTAAATAGTAAATTAATTATAAATAATCAATATCATGTAATATTTATTATTTATATCCATTACATCCATCATTATACCCATCCAAATAATGTAGTGATGAAAAAACATATTACACCACGACGTGGAGATGGTAAGTCGTACAAATGCACATGTGGTACTTTCATTTTCCATATGATGAATAAAAGTTGGAATATAGTTGTTCGATAATCATTATAAAATATAAGAATATATTTGATATTAAAATTATTACTTTATAATAGAATCAAAACATTAAGATTATGTATAAGAAGAAACTATTTTGAAATAGTTGGTAAGCAAATTACATTCTCTTTGACGATCTCATTCTAGATATCCTCTTAGGGACACTAGAGCAGTTATTTTGAGAAGACCAGCCCCTCTAGAATGTTAATAGGAAAGTTTAGAAGTGAAATGGGTATGTGATGGTCAATCTTGATGGCTCAAAGTGATCTTATTAAGTACGGGAGGAGGTTCACTTTTTTAATTGAGGTGAGGGCACTTTTGGGAATCCGCAAAATATTAAAATATAGTTAGGCTGTTATAGAGCCAAAAACTTCCAAATGAGATTTAAATGATTGGGGTGTACAATTTTCGACCATATAATTTCACCTTTGTGATTATTTTTAATTTTTGTGGTTTTTAAATAATTTAACAATACATTAATTTAATAAAATATCATTACTTTCAAATTTGATACTATTCATTTAATTTGGTTTAAAAAAAACAATAAAAATTAGGAATTTGAATATAATAGTTTCAAACATATCTAATATACCATATATATATATATATAATTCGTTATAAACATTAATTTATCCAAAATATATCAAAATTCATTTTATTAAAATTAATTATTTTATTTTTCTCATAATTAAATAAATACTGTTTTAAAATTGAATATGCATATATGTTAATTATATAATTTTTTAAAAATAAAATTAAAATTAAAAAATGAATTTAATTTCATTATGATCAAAACAGACATTTATATTCATTCATATCATGATTTTGAGCCTATGTGGACACATAAAATATTTTAAATAAAATAGAGTGATATTTTGTAAGTATCCTTGACTTTAAATAATATATATGTTATTTTAACGGAATAGTTTCCATTAAACAAGTCCAATTAAATATTAAGGTGATAAGGTTCAAATATTCTTAATACAGTTATTTTTTTACAAGTTTTGTTTTCATTTTAAATCTTATCATTTTGATTTACCCTTAATTAATATATAATTTTTTTAATTGTGGTGACAAATTTTTTTATATTAATAGGTTATAAATTAATAAATATATGGGTAAATTTTCCATAAATGTATATTTTTTGACATTTACTAACATATCACAATCTATTTTTATTTTTTAATGTATTTTTATGATTTTAATTAATTTTAAAAAATATTATTTTCATAAAATACCATTAGTGTCAATTTTGGCACTATACACAACATTGTCTTTAAATAAAAAAACACTATAATTTCAAAAATAACATTTAATAAACTCAAAAAATGTCATAGTCACTTATATAATTCATGGATCACCTTAATTGTTTTAAATTGTATTTATTTTAATATTATTAATATCATTTATTTGATCCTTTTATTAATTAAACAATTACTACATCATCGTTGTTTCACCATTTAAGTTAAATATTTTATCACTAAAAATTATAAATAAATTTTCATGAGGTATATAAACAATTCAGATTTCAAAGTATATATAGTATAATTTATCTTAAATATAACTACATATTAAAAATGTTATAGTTATTAAAAATATTAGCAGGGCATTTTCTTTAATTTTTTTTATGAAAGTTGACATGAACTGGTTTCCCAATTCATGTCCAAGAAATTTATTAAATGAAAAACTTGGGGTACATGGAAATCTCAAGGTGTAATGCGCTTACACCCTCTTAAAGTTAAAGAAACCAATAAAAGATACAATTAATACCAATGAGACAAGCTGTTAGATAGCCCTTTTGAAGAGCAGCCTTGCTGACATGCATTGAAATTTCAGTCCTGCTGCAAGTATGCCAAGAAACCACGGGAGGCAGGCAGTTATGCATCTTGTTGAATAATGGAAAGGTGTAGGTACCGAGCAAGCTCCAGGTCCCCAAGGTGAAGTTCCACAGGAAGGGGTCTTCATAAGTGGCAGGACTCCTATAGGATTTATGAAATACATTGCAAAAAGGATCAAACCACACCTTACTTGTACCGAAGTGAAGAAAGAAGAAGAATTTAGGTTCAAAATGTCCAGTCTCATCTGCATAACTGATACAAAGATCTAGCACCACACCATGATGAAAAAAGATATCCAGTCATCACACAACATGTTTTTTCAGCATGTCGAGAAACCATAAATAAGGCAGAAACCATGAGAGAACAAGTAGAGAACCCATCATGAATAGAGTAGATAAACAAATAAGAAATCAGAGTTAATAAAAATGAAATTAGTCCTAATTGAGACTTGTGAAGCCAAATCCAATTAACAAAATAGAGTCCAGATAAAGCAAGGCAACATCTAAAGAGATGCATAAGGAGAATCTTAATAAATCCAAAATTCCCCACTCTTCTGCATCCAAACATCATAAAGAAATAAGGGTCCAAAAAACATTGCCATGGAATTTCATTAAAATCTAAATTTGGATCTTTCTAAAATTCCTATGATACTCTTATAAACATTCTCTTTCTAGAATTACCCATGGGGCTTTAAAAGGTTTCAATTTTAGACTAAGGTTTCTTTTAGTAGATAACACTTGTCCAATGAAATTCTTACAAGTGTTAGTTTCATTTTATAATATTAAAATATCATTTTTACCTTTAATTTTCCAATTTACCCTTAACGGTGGAAAATACAAATCTACTAAAGTTACTATTAAAAATGTCCAAAATATTAGGTTGATTCTAATAGAATATAAATCTCATACTAATTATATCCATGTATGTATATTTTTCTTAATTCAATTCACAGAAGCGGAAAAATTAAGTTTAACACTAATCTAAGAGAGGTGGTGGGAAGGAAGGTTAAAAGAATGTTCAAAAGTTCAATAAGTTTTGTTATATATAATTTAAATATAAAAAACATTCTAATAAACTATGATGTATTAATATTTGTATAATTTTTCTATTGTGACTTCAAAATTCAATTTAAATTATAATTATTATTTAAATGAAAAACATAGTTTTTAACTCCAATACACTATTTTTCATCATTCATCAAAAAATGAAACTTCTCAAAGAAATACGAAAATTCACCCTGATTTAATTTCTTACATTAAAAATTAAAAAAATTAATGTTTATTTTATCAAATTCAATTTCTATGAGTTTCTAAAATTAACTTTATTATTTCTCATAGAATGACATAAAAATAAATTCCTTTAAAAAAATTGTATTTCTGAACATATAAAGACTTTACCAAAAATTATACTTTTCATTATAAATATTTATTATTAATGTGGAAACATTTAAAAATAATTTATTAATATTTTTATTTATATTTTTAATAGATAGCTTATGACTATCTCATTTAAATAATTATAATAGTAATGTTTTGTTTCATATAAACTCAGTGTTTTTTGTAATGCAAGTCAATTCAGTGTTGCATGTAGTGAAATATTAACTTAGTTCTGCATATAACATAATCTAAACATAGTTTTTATATATAATAAAAATATATTTACTGTTGTGTGAAGTGGAAAATATAAAAAAATTAAAATTAATTCAAAAAATAATAATTAATTCAAAAAATCAGGGGGATTTACATTCACCACCCCCCCCCCCAAATGAATTTCAACCTCGAAATTCATTTGGGTTATCAAAGGTTTAATACTTGAAATAACCTTTAAAAGAAACCCACATCGTAAAAAAAATTAAAAATTAATTTTAAAAAGGTAAATTTAAAAACATAATAGTTACCAAGAGTAACCCATAACTGGGTTTCCACATAAATGATTTTTGGTAGGAAGTGAAAACATGGACATAGAAGATAAATCCAACTATCATGTTCTGATTGAGAGTGATAGAGAACTTATTTTGGATAATGTTAATAATGAAAAGGCCATAAATCTATAATGATATAACTGGCCATTTTATTCATTAGAAAAGAATGTTCTAGGATAACTCTTTTAGTTTCAAGATCCTTTCCAAGAGTTGAATAACTTAATGAGAAGAAATACTACTTAATTTCAAGACAACTTTTCCTTTTTTATTCCTTGAAAAATTTCCACTTCATCTCTTAGTCCAATAAATGAAGTTGAATTTCTCATTCATGAAGCATTATCATATCATGGGATTCATAAATAGAATGATAGGCCATTCTATATATCTTTATCACAAAAAAAAAGTTATCACAAGTTATCAAATATGCATAAATCCTTTTATGGTGGGATAATACTTTAATCTCTAAAACATTAAACAATTTCATAAATGGTTTCCTTTATAATCCTTCCAAAATATTAAAATCCTAATGTTTCGAAATAAGGTCGCTAAATTTCTAAATTCAACGTATCATTAATCCCTAAAAAACATGAAGAAGATCTTAACTATCACACAACACACAAGTGAATACCATCATCTTATATTCTCCCCAAACATGGTAATAACCTAAATTACCATACACCCTTATTTAAAATAGGCATGTTTCCTTATTCCAAAATATATTGGATATGGTTCTTAAGTCAAAAAAGTTGTAAAAATCTTCCATGATAGCATAACCAGCATGTAAAAAATCCTTAAATTGTTCCAAGTTAACTAATATCATATAATTTAATTACTAATATCCAATATATCTCTATCCAAACATCATTATGTTAACATAAGGAACATATTAAGATTTATCATTACCTTAATCATCACCTTACCACCTCAATCACCTTTCATGGTAACTACTACCATTCAAAATAGTCTTTTAAATCATTATGTAAGAACTAAAGTAGACCAATCCTTAGATGTTTCATTACTCTCTAATACCATAAAAGTAATTCAGCAACATTATTTATGAATTCCATAAACATATAATCATTCCAACACTTCCTTATAATACTTTACATCACTGATAGTGATGACAAGAGATTTACCTTATCCCTTGGTTTAAGAGGTTGCTGACTCCGATCATCATCACCAGCCATTAGTTTTGGGCACTATTTATCATAATTCCCATTCTCCTTAAACATGTATCACTGAAGTGGGGGATGTTCATCCTATGCAGCTTTCTCTCCATTCAGATTGTTAGAAATCTTTTTCTTGTTACTTCAGAGATCAAATTCCCAATGACTTTCATTTAAAACAATAAAGCATATATTAGACCACTTAAAATAATTTATTATATGCTTCCTCGCACACTTAGAGAACATAAGAGTGTTCATATTCAATTCTCCTTGGTTTTTAGATTTTCATTCAAACTCCATCTTCCACTTCTTGTCAAAACCCTGATATTTATACATAACTCCAACCTTCATTTCTACCTTGATTTCACAATTCACAATCCCTTCGTCTCTTATGACCAATGTCCTTCTGATAACTTTCTTTAATCCAATGAAGAACCTATCAACTTTACTTTTGGGTTGGATGATAATTTCTAAAGCAGACCTCGCAAGTATTATGAAATTTTCCTCATAGGTACCAACAGATTCATAATCCTTTTGCTTAAGCTCAAAGAACTCATTTTCTAACTTTGTATGAATAATACAAGGAAAGTACTTATTGAAAAAAAAATTTCTTTAACTCATCGCATTATATAGAGTCAATTTCATCTCTTTTACACATATTTTTTATTTGATTCAACCACTAGTCTGTGATAAAAGCCAAAATGAATTTTTCATTTTCTGAACAATGAAGGATAGAAAATATCTTTTTTTTGTACTGATCCATTGTTCAGAAACAATTATATTAGATGATCCACTAAAATAAGGTTGACATTTCTTCATGAAGGACTCAACAGAATGTTGTTCCCTTCTCAACTCATTTCGAAGTCCAAAATGATGCATAACTTATGTAAGTATGGCGATAAAATTTAGAATTCCAGCTCCCATAACATATGGTTGATCTAGATAGAATTTATTTCACTTCCCATTTAATTCATCATTAACATTGTTTATTTAGGTTATAGCCATTGACTAAACCCAAATTCATAGAGTAAAAAAAAGTCATTATAGTGATGAACCACATAATCATGAAAAATTAACTTATAGGATGTCTAAATTAGGACACCTTCTTTAATATATGGCACATTAGGTTCACCCTAGGTTATTCATAAGAAACTTATATGTAAATCCTTCATAATTG
This sequence comes from Viscum album, assembly GCA_963277665.1. Classification (NCBI taxonomy): domain Eukaryota; kingdom Viridiplantae; phylum Streptophyta; class Magnoliopsida; order Santalales; family Viscaceae; genus Viscum; species Viscum album. The sequence goes on along the minus strand of OY728127.1, from coordinate 63,357,724 downwards.
TTCATGAAGATTTTGTAAATTTCAATAGAATATCTTTCATAAGTGTTAAACTATGTGTGCAGAAAGGCCCATTTTCATGTACCAGGTTATGATCCAGTTGGGCTTGACAATCCTTGTCGGAGCTGTTACTCCCAGGTACATATGTTTTAAAGCAATATCCACTTGTATTATCTAGATAAGAATTTATTTCAAAGAAAACACTTATTATATACTTTACATAAATTCTAGTACATTTTCTTATAGTTTTACTTATCCATAGACATATCCTAATGGTTTTCACTATGGTTTTGTCATCTTAGTTTTTAAAGGTTAACTAAAATTTTTATCTGATTCCAACTATAGCTAACATAAAATTTTATACATTAACATAAAATCACTTTTTTTGAATACTTACTACAGTACACAAACAGACGCTCAAAGACAGTATTAGATTTGTGCCTTTGGAAACTTGGAACACATTATTATAACTTGGTGAAAGATCATAAAAATCCGCATAAATATCTTCACCTTTAGTACCCCTAATTAAAAATTTTATTTATAACCTGGAGAAAATAAAACATAATAAAAGTGGTGATCTCATTTGCTTAGTAAGGCTCAACAAGGGAGACATGTAAACATACTAATGAGCATAAAGGGGCGAGGAAATGATCATGAAAATAGAAGACCATAACCTATATATCAATGATCATAAATATAAATCATGGAATAAAGATTGGAATTTTATAATACATTAATCATAAATATATAAATAACATTATCCAAGAAATCATAACAAAGGAATAAGACATGTGGTTTTTGGTAGACATATAAGAATATAAAATGATTTTCATAGTAGTCAAGGCATCACTGCCAAGGCTATATTAATTGTATGGGTTCACTCCCCATACCATCTTGGTAGTTAAGGTTCACTCCAGTAACCATCTTGGATGTCATGGTTCACTCATATAACCATCTTAGTATTGAAGGTTCACTCCCAAGACCATATTAGTAGAGAAAGTCCTTTATGTCTATCTCATGTGATATAAACCTTAACCAAATGGATTAGAGGGAGATATAGGTCCCACACATCTCATAATAGAATCATACATATATGTTCCAAACTAACATAAATCATGAATTATATCATAACCCATGGACTGAAATGGGTTTCATAAACATCATTCAATCATAACATAAGCAACAGAAAAGAAATGGGTTTCACAAATATAATTCCATCATAAATATAAACCATTCATAGAAAGAATAAAAATGGTAACATTGAATCATATCTCTATTAAAGAATAAGTAACATCAAATAATGTGATCTTAGATAGAAAATAATTTTGAGATATCACTTGAAAATGATTCTTAAAGAAAATATCATTTCTGCTTTGGAAGCATTTTCATTACTTGAAATATTGTGCAACTTTAAAAGAAAACATTTTATTTGAAAATAACATTGTAAACTTTTAAGGGAATCTTGAAAGTATTAAGGCTTCCTTAAATCATAAAAATATGTTCTTGTGGTATAATTTGAAAAACATTCATCTCATACTTTTTCTGGAAATGTTAAAAAGTACCTTGTTGGGAAAATAATAAAATATTCCTTTAAAACCATTTAATAAAAATTCATTCATGGGTAAGAATGAATTTAAAAAAATTTATAATAATAGAAAAAATATTTTGGATAAATTTTTTAAGAAATATATACATTTAAGAGAAATATTTCTCAACATATACATACGAATATATAATCCCAATAATAATGAGATTTTGGAATTAACCTTTACATTAGGTCGGATTCCCTCCGTACATGTTTGAAACTACTGTATAGTGATTTTAAACAAATAATTAAATTATAAAAGAATAACAATAATTTTTATTATATCATATATTTTTTATTTAAGACATTATATTTCTCTTTTGTTAACAATTCCAAGTTAAAAGCAACGTTTCGTGTAATAACCTCTTTGTTTATCATATGTGTTTTGACTTGTTGTTATTGATCCTATTACATAAATCATGATTTAGTTACATAAATAATTTAAAAAATTATTTATATATATTATATATTTGGAATATAAATATATATAAAATTTATATATATCTATGTGAAATGGAATACATTATTTCTGGAGATGGTAAGTCATATGTATGCATGAACACTGTTTCTGTTTTATTATCATAATGAATGGAGGAAGTTAAATGATATATATATATATTATTAAATTAGAATTATTATAATTTATATTTCATATTTATCCATTATATACATTTTTATAATCATTCTTGAAATATTTAATGTGGAATACGAATCTCATTGTGTCGTGGAGATGGTAGACCGTATGTACACATGATCAATGATATCATACTCTTAATGGTAAAAGGGTTAGGAATTCGATGTTATATTAATTATAAGGAATCAAAATATTTTCCTATTTATTATTTATATCCATTATATCCATCATTATACCCATCCAAATAAAGTACTGATGAAAAGCATATTACGTCGTGACGTGGAGATGGTAAGTTGTGTGTACGCACGTGTGGTATTTTAGCTTTTCATAGGATGAATAAAATGTGTAATATAGTTGTTCCATAATCATAATAACATAAAATAATATAGGTGATACTGTATTTATTACTTTATAGTTGAATCAACATATGAAGATGTAGTAGAATAATAAACAATTTTGAAAGAGTCGGTAAGGAGATTACCATTTCTAAAAACAATCTCCCTCTAGATCTCCTCTTAGGGACACTAGAGTAGGTATTTTATAAAGACCCAAACCTCTATAATGTTTATAGATAAGTTTATTTGTGAAATGGGTAGGGTATGTTATATATTTAAGACTCAAAGTGGTGTGAGGAATTGAGGGAGAAGGTGTTGTTTTATAATTGAGGCGTGGGGCACTTTTGGAAATCCTCAAAATATTAAAATATAATAAGGCTATTCTATAGCCAAAAATATCAAAATGATATATAAATGAGCAGGGGACGAAATTTTAGACCATATTTTATCACATTTTTTATTATTTATAATTTTTTGGATTTTTTAATAATTTAATAATATATTAATTCAATAAAATATAGTTATTTTTAAATTTGATATTATTCATTTAGTTTGGTGTTAAATACATCAACACAAAGTAGGAATTTGTATATAATGGTTTAAAAATTATATAATATATCTTATAGATCTATAAAATTAGTTAGACACTTTAATTAAACCAAAATGTATCAACATTAATATGAGTGAAATCAATTATTTTATTCTCCAATTAATTAAATAAATATTGTTTTAACATTGAAGAAGCATATAAGGTAATTATATAATTTCTCAAAATTAAAAATAAAATTCTATAACGAAATTAATTTCATTATTATCAAAAAATACATTTATATTCATTCATATATTCATTTTGTCCCCATATGGAAAGATGAAAGATATTAAATACAAGAGAGTGATATTTTGTAACTATCCTTGACTTTAAATAGTATATAAGTAATTTTCATGGACTAGTGTCCATTATAAAACTCCAATTAAATATTAAGGTGATAAGGTTCAAATATTTATTACCCAATAATTTTTGGACAAGTTTTGGTTTTATTTCAAACTTTATCATTTTATTTACCCTTAATTATTATATTGTAATTTTAATTATGGTAACAACATTTTAAATATTAAGAGGTTATAAATTATTACATATATGGGGAAAATTATCCATAAATAGAAATTTTGTGAAATTATAAACCTTATAATAATATATTTGTATTTTTTTAAATATTTTTATGATTTAAAATTTATTTAATAAAATATTATTTTTATAAAATATTACTACTATCAATTTTGACATTATTCCCAACTTTATATTTAAATAAAATACAAATAGAAAGATAATTTCAAAAAAAAAACATTTCATACACTCCTAAAAAATCATATTAACCTTAATTTAGTGTATCACCTTAATTAATTCAAATTATATTTATTTTAATATTTTAATTATCATTTATTTGATCCTTTTGTTAATTAGACAATTACTACATAATTATTGTGTCACCATTTAATTTCATTATTTTATCACTAAAGATTATTAATAAATTATAATGATTTATATAAACACTTTATCATTCAAATTACTATTTATTTTTTAATTTATTTTTTGTATGTCCTGATATTACAATTTTTATAGTTATTAATAATATGAGTATTACATTTTTAACTTATCTTTAAATAAAATATAATAAATTTAATATTCTTATCCAACTGTCTTAAAAATGATATAATTTTGGCCTAATATTTATTTTTATCAAATTAAATTTATCCAGTGAAATTATGATAAGTGTTAGTGTAATTTTATAATATTATAATATTATTCTTACCTTTAATTATCCAATTTACCATTAACCTTGGTAAATAAAAATTTACTAAAGTTTCTATTCATAATTTCCAAAATATTAATTTTATTCTATTACAATCTAAGTATCATTCTTATTTAAATCATTTATATCCTTTTTAAAAAAATTAAATTCACAAAATCGATGAAATTAAGTTTAACGCTAATCTTACAGATGTTGTGATAAGACGGGTAAGAAGAATGATCAAAAGTTCAATAATTTTTTTATGTCTAATTTCAATATAAAATTGATTAGAGTTCCCTAAATTGGATTAACATATATATAATTGTTCTATATTGTCTTTAAAAATCAATTTAAAGTATAATAATTCTTTAAATGAAAAAGTTAGTCTTTAACTACAATGTGGTATTTTTTTACTATTTATCGAAAAATGAAACTTCTCATAAAAATACAAAAAACCCACCCTAATTTAATTTTTGACATTAAAAATTTAAAAATGATGTTTATTTTATCAAATTAAATGTCTATGAGTGTCTAAACTTAATTTTATTGTTGCTCATAGAAGGACATATAAAGCAGTACCATTATGAAAACAGTACCTCTAAACATATAAAGACTTTATAAAAAATTATACATTTCATTAAAAATATGTTTTTTTATGTGAAAACATTTAAAAATTAGTTATTAATATTCATATAACTATGTTTAATGGCTAGGTTATTACTATCTTATTTAAATATTTATAATAGTAAAGTATTGTTTCATATAAACATAGTGTTGCGAGTGACACAAGCTAAGTCGGTCTTTAATGTAGTGCAACATTAACTTGGTGTTGCATAAAATGTAATCCAAAAATAGTGTTTTTATATAATAAAAAATATATATTTAGTGTTTTGTAAAGTAAAAAATATCACAAAGATTAAATTAATTAAAAAAAATTCAAAAAATATTAGGGTTTTATATAAATTTTGGGCACACTTAGACAACATTCTAATTCATCAGATAGTGATTATGTTTTATGGAGAATTACATTGGATTTTGGTCATATGTTTATTTTGATTGTGAAGGGTTGTATAAGGGTTATTTATTAGTTTTTATGATATGATGTCCCATGGTACCTACAGGAATTTTCTAATCTTGATAATGATTTTTCATGGAAATAATTTGTTTTCAATAGGTAAAATAAATTATTTTTTAAGGAATGTGATTTAATTTTATGGGTAAAATGTTATGTTTTCAGGAAAGATTTTTTTATGGGATTTAATGTTTTTTACTGGACTAGTGTTTTCCACCTTTTTGTATCCCTTAGTGAGATTTTTTTCCTCATCCCACATTTTCAAATGTTGTTCATAGGTTTTAAGGATGGGTAAGGTATTTGAATAGGCTGGGTTGAAATTATTAATGTTTTTTTATGAAAATAAATAATATTTTATTTTAAAAAATTTATCTGTTGGAAAAAATGGATAATTATTCAATGTGTCCACTTTGTATTATATAGTTTTGTTATGCATGATTTATGAACAAATTCTCTATAACTATAATCCTAAAAAGATCCTTAAAGTGAAAGACATTAAAATTCATAACTAAAATCCAAGACTATATAAAGTTTAAGTCCATTAAATTATATCCATAACTTCCATTAATTACCCAATCATGGAGAATCATACATAAATAATGGATCAAAACCCAATAATTATAGCCGTCACTACTTGTAATTTACATAAAACATCTGAAAAAATTGAGAATTTATCAACCAATTCATGATGTATTTACCTTTTTTCATTTTCATTACTATTTTATGACATAATAAAGATTTTTAACTAATCAATATCAAATATAATGGATAACGTCATGATCTATCATAAAGTGCCTCAAATAGAGTCATATTGATGGAAAATACCTTGATGTTATGATAGGAAATCTATATTAGTTATAAATTATTTTCTCAAGATGAAAAAAAATATAAACAAGCCCTATGAATTTATTTTAGTCAATGTTAGTTATAATACATTAACCATTTATCACATTATGATTTCAAGTACTCAGTTTCTCTAGTGTTCTGAGTGCACATGGTAACCCTTATAATATATAGAGGATAACTATTAATGAAAATAAGAAACAATACTTCATGAATAATAATAAATCATTACTATAACCTTAATAAATAAAATTATTATATGATTTATAGATTATAATTGATTGATATGAGAAAAATGAGGGGTATTGGTTTGGTAATCAAGAGTCACTAAAATTTTAAGATTCCCTTTATAAGATCAATGTAAACTTATCATCACTCCCATTATAATTTTATCCCATTTATTTTCATGTATTTTAGTTTTTGGTAATTCACTAATAGGTCATTGGTTTTGAAATTTTAACTATTTGAATTTAAGAAATCATAAAATGAAACTGGGGATCTTATATTTTATTCTAGGCCACAAACATTTACAGTGATTATCATGATAAATCATAAATATCTTGGGGTGAAGACTTTAATGTGATGAGTGATAATCTTCCCTAACCTCTTTTAATATATTATATGGATTTAGAAGACTTCTAGGGAAATAAAAAAATAATTTGAATCTTAATATGAACCATATAATCATACCACATTAAGACTTTTTCAAATGATAATAAAATTATAATTATATATTTTGGAGTCAATTATCGAACCCACGACTGATGAAGAATGATCTATATGATATAGACATATAACATTTTTATTAGTAATGAAAACTAGATATAAATCACTGAGTGAAAACATTATTATACATTATTCCTTTGCTTCTTACAATTTTATATGTTTCCACTTCAACTAATCGAAAAACTACATTTCCTCTTTCAGGTTCATAGAAAAATTCAAAATCAAATGATTTTATATATTGAAAAAATCAAGGATACCTCATATTTCAATAACACTGGGAAAATATAGTATTGATTAATTTATTTGTATTGTATTCTATGAATATTTCAAAAAATAGAGGATTCATATAGTATTTCAAATATTGATCTACCTAACAATACAGTTGGACACACATCATATTATTCCTTTAATGAATCATGATTTTCTTAAACCAATAGGCCATACCATAATGATTCTATAAATAATCATAGCTAATACCCATAGAAAATGAATTTCAATATCAATTAAACCCAATATAAAGAATTAAAAATAACTGTATGAGTGCTAAAATAATTATATTTTTTAATTAGGAAATATCTAACTCATATTTATCTAATGAAATATACATTTCCATCTTTATTTTCATTATAGTAATAGGAAAAATCTTCTAGTAAAAGTATTGAATAAATAAATGAAAATATCTATAAATCCTAAAGAAACTCATAGTCTTGAAGAAGATATTTGATACATCCAAATACATCACTACCAATAATTTTATTGGATATAAATTGATTCATTTTTTTAAAGCAACATTCACCATATATTTAACCATAAAGATATAACATAATTTTTTTAAATTCTCTAAATAAAACATATACACTACTGATGTCTCTATTAATACTAGAAGATTTATGAAATTCTAATCCTAAATTCTTTAGTATGTAATTATATCATCCAGAAAGAACATAATAAAGGATTATAAAAATAGATAATAATTAAAATTAATTAGATCCATGAAAATTTTAATTGAGGTCAATAATATCAATTTCATACCTAATAAGTTATAATGACCCCACCGTCTTGAAAAAGATACATTTTCTATTTCTTATAGTCTAAATCTGAGTTGATTATATCTTAATTAAAACTCAATGGTCTGAAACCATTTATCCACTTTTATTTAATAAAAAAATAATAGATTCAAGGAAATTGGTGTTGATTTTTAATTGTTACCTAATTTAGAATTTAATAATACACACACATTCATTATCTCCCATCAACAATATGTGAACAAAGAAAAGAATCACCACAATGATAAATGTTAAGACTGATAAAACCATTATATTTATAATTATTAAACTAATTTTTAAATTATCTTTTCTTTATTAGTCCCATATGAAATAGTGGAATAAATTTTTTTCTATTTTAGTAACTGTAATAACTAATGAATTTATCTCCTAGTTAGGAGAAACTCATCAATTATCATTTAGAAATAGAGTTTGAGTAAATAAATCCATAATAGACAATGAAATTGGTCACTCTAATACAATATTTCCATGACTAAATATTACTCACTAAGGATATTATTTTAAACATTCACTAATCAAATATATTCCAACTATTATTCAATTGATATTTTCAAATTATAGTATACTGGTCACCTGTTGTGCTGAAAATGATACCCAGTGGCTATAATAGATTATATAGGCTCTAAACATGAATAACTAGTTCTTGATCAATGTAACACCCCAAGCTTCCATGGTATGTTTCCCTTTGAATAATGCAATACCTTGCATTGTACGCAGCTTCGAGATTCTAACACACCGCGACCAATCAAACTAGTCCTTATAAATAGTAATACCCACTTTTTGAAATTTTATAAATTTCATTTTTTAAAATGGACATCATTTTTGAATTTGGAATATCGAAAATAGCTTAGGGTGGATTTTTTGTATTTTTCTGAAAACTTTCAATTTTTGATGAATAGTGAAAAACACTACATTATTAGTTAAAAACAACTTTTTTTATTATAATATATCATATCTATATTTATTTATAATACTTATATAGTTATATTAGTTATAATAATATTTATAAATTCATAATCAAAAAGGAAATTGTTTAAATTAAATAATTTTCTTATAAGGTTTTATTTAAAAAATTAATTCCTAAATATTAAAAAATTAATTTGATAAAATGAATATAATTTTTGAAATCACAATATGAAAATTTACATTGGGTTTAATTTTGGTATTTTTTTAAATATAGATATTTCAATTATTAGTGAAAATACTGCTTTAAGAAAAAAATAGTCATTTTTATAAAGTTATTCAAAATACTAAATAGGTTTTGAATATGATTTAAAGTAAAATAAGTATTTTATATGTTATATTTAATATTATTAATTAGTTTTTAATAAAATATATTTTATTTTATAATATAATATTATTTTCGGTTTAAAGACGAGTTTTTCTAAAAACTGTTTTAAAATGTATAATGTTTCTCCTTTTAAATTAATTAAAATAATACCTAATCGGGATTGTTTTAAATGAATTATACATACTATATATCATTAAATATTAAATCATTTTCATACAATTATTATTATTAGTCACAATTTTTATATAGAATTGTCTTTTTGTAAAAAAAATACTCTTCTTAAAAACTTGTTATCTCACTCTGACTGTAGGATTAGCTTTAAAATTATTTTTTGCAATTATATGAATTAAGTTTTGAAAAATAGATTCCATATTCTAAATATTAATAATTTATAATTTCTAATAAATACTACTTAATATTTTACCAATGTTATTATTGAAAATAATAATTATTAATTATAGTGATTAGTGTAAAATGAGTTTACTTGGTGGTTAAACATTAAAATTAAGGGTCCGAATGACCTAAAAACATGTCAATAATCTAGATAAATGAAATATTTTGAACTTATACATTCTATTGTAGAATTTAGTTCACTATTGGATCCATTTTACATGGACGAAACACTGTTTTAATTCACTAATTTAAAATTTTACAAGTTTTCCACTCTCCCAACTTATAAAAGAAGTTCCACTCTCCTTCTATCTTCGCACCACTAAATCCCATTTTTTTCAAATAAATACCCAAATAACTTATAAAAATACCTCATATAATCCTGGAGGAATTAATTTTTGTATAAATATAACCAAGGAATACCTTTCTTTTCAAACCAAATGGAGTTACCCGAAAAAGAGGTAATATTCATCAACATGTGTTTTAAATTATTTATTTCTCCACCCCACTAAGTTGTTATTATAACTTGATTATATTATTAAAATAGTATCATAAATATACTTATATTTTGTTATTTTAATGTTACTACGTACACCTATACACAATTTCATCAAATGGGTTATGAAATCATCATTCAAGTGTACGACGAACTACTGCCTTGCAAAACAATGTTGTTCTTTTTTTCATTACTATCTATAATGGTTGGGAATAATGATGTAAATTCTACTTTTATTTTATATAAATGATATTTATAACATAATTATACCACTATATTTATAATATCATATACCTTCTATTTAAATTCCATACCGTAAGGGATACGATAATGTTAGTCATGTGTACAACGGACTACTGCCTCATGAAGAAATGTTAAAAGCTTTTATAAAACATGTTAAATGAAAGGAAATAAGGGTAAATATTATGAATATATATGATATTCATGAAATAATTATTATATTAATTACATAATTATGTTTCTTTAAATATAATATATCATTTTATTCTAACCATTTTATACACTGAAAAACTGATAATGTCGTGCGTGGATATGTAGACTATAGCCTCTTCGAAGTGATGTGATTCATATTTTTTCATTAACACATGAAAATAATGATATTTATAAGTATATATAATTAAATAATATGTCATTTATTATATAATTATAATTATATAATGATAAATTTTACTTAACTTTTTTCCATAATGATCACTAAAAAATTGGATCATTACTCACGCATAAATACAACCTACTGTCTTTGTGATAGTAACATTGGTTCATTTTTCATAACCATATTTCATGATTTATTTTTGGATTATAATTTTTTTTATGTATGATTATTATACCATTATTTTTTATATGTTTAAATAATTAAATCTTTGACCATAGTCAATTGTCCAAAGTAAATTTTGACACATAAACCGAATATGGTCAAAACACCCATCATAAACTTAATTGATTAAGTAATTGTATATAAATTATTAATAATTGAAATAAAGGTAACAATAAAATTTAAAAATTTCTTAATAAATCAAATAATTAACATAATTTTTTTGGTCAAAAAGATAAGAACACATGTGACAAGTCGAACTCAAGGTAAGGGATGTCATCTTAATTTGCTTTCATTGAGAAAATTCTTGATTTTTTGCACTTTTATTATTTTATAAGGTGTATATAAGTAACACATTAAATTAAATATCAATAATATATCTATTATCATGATATTTACTATTTTTTTAATTTCATTATTTCATGGGGTTTATGATTCAACTGTTTCTCATGTAATAAGGGGCTTTTCTTTGAAAAAAAAATACTCTTTTAAGTTTTTACTAAAAAATATATTTCTCTTCCACATATGTGTTTTTAAAATAATATTTTGAATTATCTAGTATGCTTAAATAATATTTATATGTTTATTTGATGTATATTTTTCTTTATTTTAAAGGTTTTCAAAAGGCATCTTTTTACATCTTTTTAACGAAACTGATACAATGAATGTTCCTATCACCGTAACTGTTATTTGATTTCTAGATACCTTTTCAAGAATACATGTTTTATTAATTAAAAAATAAACATTTAAATTTTTTTGTTTTGGTATTTAAAATTATTTTTAACATATAATTCTATTAAAAAGTATATTTTTGAATGAAAATGGTATTTTGATAAAAAGAATGTGATTTAAATATGATTTTAAAAGAGTTATTCAAATGATAAAATGTTTTATTCATGTTTTAGTATTAGAAATTATATAATAAAGGTGCACCCAGATAGAGTAGAGTTAGTTCATTAAAGATTAAACTATAATTACCCTCAATTTTCATACATTAACATTACATTGCTTTGGTATAATATTTAATAAATTACACAAACAGATGCCCAAAGACCATATTAGTTTTGTGCCTTTGGAAACTTGGAAAAAATTATTCTAATTTGGTTAAATATCTTCAAAATATCCCATAAATATATTCCCATTTAGTAACCCTAACAAAAACCTTTCTTTTTAACCTGGAGAAAAGAAAACATAAGAAAAGGGGTGAGCTCATTTTCTTAGTGAGGGTAAACAAGGGAGACATATAAACATATTCATGATCATAAGGGTATGAGAAAATGATAATGAAAATAGAAAATCATACCCTATGTATTAATGATCATAAATAAGAATCATGGAATAAATATTGGTAGTTTATAAGACATGAATCATAAGGAAATAAATAATATAATCTGTGAAATCATATCATAGGAATAACACATGAAATTTATGGAAGACATATAAGAGTATAAAATAATTTCCATGGTAGTTATGGAATAGCTTCCAAGGCCATATTAGTAGTATGGGTTCACTCTCCACACCATCTTGGTAGTCATGTGTCACTCCCATAACCATCATTGTAGTCATGTTTCACTCCCATAACCATTTTAATAGTTAAGGTTCACTCCAAGCACCATCATAACGGACAATGTCCGTTGTGTTTATATAATGAGATATAAATAATCACCTAGTGAATTGGAGAGAGATATAGGTCTCACCCATCTCAGAATAGAATCATTCTTATATTTTCCACAAGAACATAAATCATGTATCATATCTGAATCCGTGGAAGAAAATGTGTTACATAAACATCATTTTATCATAACATAACCAACTTAAATGAAATGGGTTTAATAAATATCATTCCATAATAAAAATTAACAATTAATAAAAAATAATAATAATGGTAAAGTTAAATTATATCACTAATAAATAATAATTAACATCAAGTAATTTTATCTTATATGGAAGATAATTTTGGGAGATCAATTGCAAAAATTCTTCAGGAAAATAACATTTCTACATCGAAAACATTTTCTTTTCTTGAAATTTTGAAATTTTTTTTAAAAAAATCTTTATTTTAAAATAAAATTGTAAAATTTTAAGGTCATAATAAAGTAATTAAGGATTAATTAAATAATAAAAATACCTTCATGTTGTATAAGTTTAAAAAACTTGTTTCTCATACTTTTTTTGGAAAAGATAAAAAGTGCCTTGTTGGGAAAACGAAAAAATATTCCTTTCAACCCATTTAATATAAAGTCATAAATGGGTCAAAATGACTTTAAAAAATTTATAATAATATTAAAAATATTTTATAATAATTTTTTATAAAATAGGGATGTATAAGTTATATATTTTTTAGCAGATACATTTGTATAAACAATCTCAATAATAATGAGATTGTGGAATTAGCCCTTACCTTAGGTCATATTCCCTTTGTATATGTCTGAAAATCGTGTATAGTTGTTTTAGAAATATTATTAACTTATAAATGAATCATAATAATATTTATGACATCATATATGATTCATTTAAGACTTTATTTTATCTAGTTATCAATAATTCTTTTTTAAATTAAAGTGTCGGGTAAAAACCACTTTGTTATTCATTAGTGTTTGTCTTATTATTCTTGATCTTATTACTTATATCATGATTTAAATTATTAAATAATTTATAACATGATTTATATTTCATATATATTTATCATATAAATATATATAAAAGATATATATATGAATGGACTACACCTTTCATGGAGACGGTAATCCATATTTACGCATGGAGGTTGTTTTCATTTTCTTATCGTACTGAATGGATGAAGTTAGAAGAAATATATATATATATATTGTAAAATTAGAATTATTATGACATATATTTCATATATATTTATTATATAAATTTTTTAATCATTATTGAAATGGTTAATGTGGAAGGTGAATCTAATCGCATCGTGGAGACGTTAGGTTAAAGATACACACAAGCGATGATATCATTATCTTAATGGTAAAAGAGTGAGGAATTAAATAGTAAATTAATTATAAATAATAAATATCATGTAATATTTATTATTTATATCCATTACATCCATCATTATACCCATCCAAATAATGTAGTGATGAAAAAAATATTACACCACGACGTGGAGATGGTAAGTCGTACATATACACATGTGGTACTTTCATTTTCTATATGATGAATAAAAGGTGGAATATAGTTGTTCCATAATCATAATAAAATATAAGAATATATTTGATATTAAAATTATAACTTTATAATAGAATCAATACATTAAGATTATGTATAAGAAGAAACTATTTTGAACTGTCGGTAAGCAGATTACCTTCTCTTTGATGATCTCATTCTAGATATCCTCTTAGGGACACTAGAGCTGGTATTTTGAGATGACCAGCCCCTTTATAATGTTAATAGGGAAGTTTAGAAGTGAAATGGGTATGTGATGGTCAATCTTGATGGCTCAAAGTGATCTTATTATGTACGGGAGGAGGTTCACTTTTTTAATTGAGGTGAGGGCACTTTTGGGAATCCGCAAAATATTAAAATATAGTTAGACTGTTATAGAGCCAAAAACTTCCAAATGAGATTTAAATGATTCGGGTGTAATATGTTTGACCATATACTTTCACCTTTGTGATTATTTTTAATTTTTGTGGTTTTTATATAATTTAATAATACATTAATTTAATAAAATATCTTTACTTTCAAATTTGATACTATTCATTTAATTTGGATTAAAAAAAACAATAAAAATTAGGAATTTGAATATAATAGTTTCAAACATATCTAATATACCATATATATATATATATAATTCGTTATAAACATTAATTTATCCAAAATATATCAAAATTCATTTTATTAAAATTAATTATTTTATTTTTCTCATAATTAAATAAATACTGTTTTAACATTGAATATGCATATATGTTAATTGTATAATTTTTAAAAAATAAAATTAAAATTAAAAAATGAATTTAATTTCATTATGATCAAAATAGACATTTATATTCATTCATATCATGATTTTGACCCTATGTGGACATATAAAATATATTAAATAAAACAGAGTGATATTTTGTAAGTATCCTTGAATTTAAATAATATAAATGTTATTTTCATGGAATAGTGTCCATTAAACAAGTCCAATTAAATATTAAGGTGATAAGGTTCAAATATTCTTAATACAGTGATTTTTTTACAGGTTTTTTTTCATTTTAAATCTTATCATTTTGATTTACCCTTAATTAATCTATAATTATTTTAATTGTGGTGACAAATTTTTTTATATTAATAGGTTATAAATTAATAATTATATGGGTAAATTTTCCATAAATGAATATTTTTTGACATTTACTAACATATCACAATCTATTTTTATTTTTAAATATATTTTTATGATTTTAATTAATTTTAAAAAATATTATATTCATAAAATACCATTAGTGTCAATTTTGGCACTATACACAACATTGTCTTTAAATAAAATAAAAAAACACGATAATTTCAAAAATAACATTTAATAAACTCATAAAATGTCATAGTCACTTATATAATTCATGGATCACCTTAATTGTTTGAAATTGTATTTATTTTAATATTATTAATATCATTTATTTGATCCTTTTATTTATTAAACAATTACTACATCATCGTTGTTTCACCATTTAAGTTAAATATTTTATCACTGAAAAATATAAATAAATTTTCATGAGGTATATAAACAATTCAGATTTCAAAGTATATATAGTTAATTTATCTTATATATAACTACATATTAAAAATGTTATAGTTTTTAAAAAATATTAGCATGGCATTTTCTTTAATTTTTTTTATGAAAGTTGACATGAACTGGTTTCCCAGTTCATGTCCAAGAAATTTATTAAAAGAATAAGTTGGGGTACATGGAAATATCACGGTGTAATGCGCTTACACCCTCTTAAAGTTAAAGAAACCAATAAAAGATACAATGAATACCAATGAGACAAGCTGTTAGACAGCCCTTTTGAAGAGCAGCCTTGCTGACATGCACTGAAATTTCAGTCCTGCTGCAAGTATGCCAAAAAACCACGGGAGGCAGGCATTTATGCATCTTGTTGAAGAATGGAAAGGTGTAGGTACCGAGCAAGCTCCAGGGCCCCAAGGTGAAGTTCCACAGGCATGGGTCTTCATAAGTGGCAGGACTCCTGTAGGATTTATGAAATACATTGCAAAAAGGATCAAACCACACCTTACTTTTACCGAAGTGAATAAAGAAGTAGAATTTAGGTTCAAAATGTCCAGTCTCATCTGCATAATTGATACAAAGATCTATCACAACACCATGATGAAAAATGATATCCATTCATCACACAACATGTTTTTTCAGCATGTCGAGAAACCATAAATAAGGTAGAAACCACGAGAGAACAAGTAGATAACCCATCAAGAATAGAGTAGATAAACAGATAAGAAAACAAAGTTAATCAAAATGAAATTAGTCCTAATTGAGACTTGTGAAGCCAAATCCAATTAACCAAATAGAGTTCAGATAAAGCAAGGCAGCATCTAAAGAGATGCATAATGAGAATCTTAATAAATCCAAAATGCCCCACTGTTCTGCATCCAAACATCATAAAGAAATAAGGGTCCAAAAATCATTGTTCAGAAACAATTATATTAGATGATCCACTAAAATAAGGTTGACATTTCTTCATGAAGGACTCAACAGAATGTTGTTCCCTTCTCAACTCATTTCGAAGTCCAAAATGATGCATAACTTATGTAAGTATGGCGATAAAATTTAGAATTCCAGCTCCCATAACATATCGTTGTTCTAGATAGAATTTATTTCACTTCCCATTTTATTCATCATTAACATGGTTTATTTGGGTTATAGCCATTGACTAAAACCAAATTCATAGAGTAAAAATAATCATTATAGTGATGAACCACATAATCATGAAAAATTAACTTATAGGATGTCTAAATTAGGACACCTTCTTTAATATATGGGACATTAGCTTCACCCTAGGTTATTCATAGGAAACATATATGTAAATCCTTCACAATGGTTCATGATGATTTTGTAAATTTCAATAGAATATCCTTCATAAGTGTTGAACTATGTGTGCAGAAAGGCCCATTTTCATGTACCAGGTTATGATCCAGTTGGGCTCGACAAACCTTGTCGGAGCTGTTACTCCTAGGTACATCTGTTTTAAAGAAATATCCACTTGTATTATCTAGATAAGAATTTATTACAAATAAAACACTTATTATATACTTTAAATAAATTCCAGTACATTTTCCGATAGTTTTCCTTATCCATAGACATATCCTAATGGTTTTCACTATGGTTTTTTCATCTTAGTTTCTAAAGGTTAACTAAAATTTTTATCTGATTCCAACTATAGCTAACATAAAATTTTATACATTAACATAACATCACTCTTTTGGAATACTTACTACACTACACAAAAAAATGCTCAAAGACAGTATTAGATTTGTGCCTTTGGAAACTTGGAACACATTATTATAACTTTGTGAAAGATCATAAAAATCCCCATAAATATCTTCTCCTTTAGTACCCCTAAATAAAACTTTTATTTATAACCTAGAGAAAATAAAACATAATAAAAGTGGTGATCTCATTTGCTTAGTAAGGCTCAACAAGGGAGACATGTAAACATACTAATGAGCATAAAGGGGCGAGAAAATGATCATGAAAATAAAAGACCATAACCTATATATCAATGATCATAAATATAAATCATGGAATAAAGATTGGAATTTTATAATACATTAATCATAAATATATAAATAACATTATCCATGAAATCATAACAAAGGAATAAGACATGTGGTTTTTGGTAGACATATAAGAATATAAAATGATTTTCATAGTAGTCAAGGCATCACTACCAAGGCTATATTAATTGTATGGGTTCACTCCCCATACCATCTTGGTAGTCAAGGTTCACTCCAGTAACCATCTTGGATGTCATGGTTCACTCCTATAACCATCTTAGTAGTCAAGGTTCACTCCTAAGACCATCTTAGTAGACAAAGTCCTTTATGTCTATCTCATGTGATATAAACCTTAACCAAATGGATTAGAGGGAGATATAGGTCCCACACATCTCATAAAATAATCATATATATAAGTTCCAAACTAACATAAATCATGCATTATATCATAACCCATGGACTGAAATGGGTTTTATAAACATCATTCAATCATAACATAAGCAACAGGAAAGAAATGGGTTTCACAAATATCATTCCATCATAAATATAAACCATTCATAGAAAGAATAAAAATGGTAACATTGAATCATATCTCTATTAAAGAATAAGTAACATCAAATAATGTGATCTTAGATAGAAAATAATTTTGAGATATCACTTGAAAATGATTCTTAAAGAAAATATCATTTCTGCTTTGGAAACATTTTCATTACTTGAAATATTGTGAAACTTTAAAAGAAAACATTTTATTTGAAAATAACATTGTAAACATTTAAGGGAATATTGAAAGTATTAAGGCTTCCTGAAATCATAAAAATATGTTTTTGTGGTATAATTTGAAAAACATTCATCTCATACGTTTTCTGGAAATGTTAAAAAGTACCTTGTTGGTAAAATAATAAAATATTCCTTTAAAACCATTTAATAAAAATTCATTCATGGGTAAGAATGAATATAAATTTTTTTATAATAATAGAAAAAATATATTTGGATAATATTTTTAAGAAATATAAACATTTAATAGAAATATTTCTCAACATATACATACGAATATATAATCCCAATAATAAGAAGATTTTGGAATTAACCTTTACATTAGGTCGGATTCCCTCCGGACATTTTTGAAACTACTGTATAGTGGTTCTAAACAAATATTTAAATTATAAAAGAATAATAATAATTTTTATTATATCATATATTTTTTATTTAAGACATTATATTACTCATTTGTTAACAATTCCAAGTTAAAAGCAACGTTTCGTGTAACAACCTCTTTGTTTATCATATGTGTTTTGACTTGTTGTTATTGATACTATTACACAAATCATGATTTAGTTACTTAATGAATTTAAAAAATTCTTTATATATCTTATATATTTGGAATATAAATATATATAAAATATATATATATCTATGTGAAATGGAATACATTATTTCTGGAGATGGTAAGTCATATGTATGCATGAACACTGTTTTTGTTTTATTGTCGTACTGAATGGAAGAAGTTAAATGATATATATATATATATATATATATTATTAAATTAGAATTATTATGAGTTATATTACATATTTATCCATTATATACATTTTTATAATCATTCTTGAAATCTTTAATGTGGAATACGAATCTCATTGTGTCGTGGAGATGGTAGACCGTATGTACACATGATCAATGATATCATACTCTTAATGGTAAAAGGGTTAGGAATTAAATGTTATATTAATTATAAGGAATCAAAATATTTTCCTATTTATTATTTATATCCATTATATCCATCATTATACCCATCCAAATAAAGTACGGATGAAAAACATATTACATCGTAATGTGGAGATGGTAAGTTCTGTGTATGCACGTGTGGTATTTTAGCTTTTCATAGGATGAATAAAATGTGTAATATAGTTGTTCCATAATCATAATAACATAAAATAATATAGGTGATACTGTATTTATTACTGTATAGTGGAATCAACAAATGAAGATGTAGTAGAATAATAAACAATTTTGAAAGAGTCGGTAAGGAGATTACCATTTCTAAAAACAATCTCCCTCTAGATCTCCTCTTAGGGACACTAGAGTAGGTATTTTATAAAGACCCAAACCTCTATAATGTTTATAGATAACTTTATATGTGAAATGGGTAGTGTATGTTATATATTTAAGACTCAAAGTGGTGTGAGGAAGTGAGGGAGAAGGTGTTGTTTTATAATTGAGGCGTGGGGCATTTTTGGAAATCCTCAAAATATTAAAATATAATAAGGTTATTCTATAGCCAAAAATATACAAATGATATATAAATGAGCAGGGGATGACATTTTAGACCATATTTTATCACATTTTTTATTATTTATAATTTTTTGGATTTTTAAAAAATTTAATAATATATTAATTCAATAAAATATAGTTATTTTTAAATTTGATATTATTCATTTAATTTGGTGTTAAATACATCAACACAAAGTAGGAATTTGTATATAATGGTTTAAAAATTCTATAATATATCTTATAGATCTATAAAATTCGTTAGACACTTTAATTCAACCAAAATGTGTCAATATTAATATGATTGAAATCAATTATTTTATTTTCCAATTAATTAAATAAATATTGTTTTAACATTGAAGAAGCATATAAAGTAATTATATAATTTCTCAAAATTAAAAATAAAATTCTATAATTAAATTAATTTCATTATTATCAAAAAATACATTTATATTCATTCATATATTCATTTTGTCCCTATATGGAAAGATGAAAGATATTAAATACAAGAGAGTGATATTTTGTAACTATCCTTGAATTTAAATAGTATATAAGTAATTTTCATGGACTAGTGTCCATTATAAAACTCCAATTAAATATTAAGGTGATAAGGTTCAAATATTATTTACCGAATAATTTTTGGACAAGTTTTGGTGTTATTTCAAACTTTATCATTTTATTTACCCTTAATTAATATATTGTAATTTTAATTATGGTAACAACATTTTAAATATTAAGAGGTTATAAATTATTACATATATGGGGTAAATTATCCATAAATGGAAATTTTGTGAAATTATAAACCTTATAATAATATATTTGTATTTTTTAAAATATTTTTACGATTTAAAATTTATTTAATAAAATATTATTTTTATAAAATATTACTAGTGTCAATTTTGACATTATTCCCAACTTTATATTTAAATAAAATACAAATAGAAAGATAATTTCAAAAAAAACATTTCATACACTCCTAAAAAATCATATTAACCTTAATTTAGTGTATCACCTTAATTAATTCAAATTATATTTATTTTAATATTTTTATTATCATTTATTTGATCCTTTTGTTAATTAAACAATTACTACATAATTATTGTGTCACCATTTAAGTTCATTATTTTATCACTAATTATTATTAATAAATTATAATGATTTATATAAACACTTTATCATTCAAATTACTATTTATTTTTTAATTTATTTTTTGTATGTCCTGATATTACAATTTTTATAGTTATTAATAATATGAGTATGACATTTTTAACTTATCTTTAAATAAAATATAATAAATTTAATATTCTTATCCAACTGTCTTAAAAATGATATAATTTTGGCCTAATATTTATTTTTATCAAATTAAATTTATCCAGTGAAATTATGATAAGTGTTAGTGTAATTTTATAATATTATAATATTATTCTTACCTATAATTATCCAATTTACCATTAACCTTGGTAAATAAAAATTTACTAAAGTTTCTATTCATAATTTCCAAAATATTAATTTTATTCTATTACAATCTAAGTATCATTCTTATTTAAATCATTTATATCCTTTTTAAAAAAATTAAATTCACAAAATCGATCAAATTATGTTTAATGTTAATCTTACAGATGTTGTGATAAGACGGGTAAAAAGAATGATCAAAAGTTCAATAATTTTTTTATGTCTAATTTCAATATAAAATTGATTAGAGTTCCCTAAATTGGATTAACATATATATAATTGTTCTATTTTGACTTTAAAAATCAATTTAAAGTATAATAATTCTTTAAATGAAAAATTTAGTCTTTAACTACAATGTAGTATTTTTATACTATTCATCGAAAAATGAAACTTCTCATAAAAATTCAAAAAACTCACCCTAAGTTAATTTTTGACATTAAAAATTTAAAAATGATGTTTATTTTATCAAATTAAATGTCTATGAGTGTCTAAAATTAATTTTATTGTTTCTCATAGAAGGAAATATAAAGCAGTACCATTAAGAAAACAGTACCTCTAAACATATAAAGACTTTACAAAAAATTATACATTTCATTAAAAATATGTTTTTTATGTGAAAACATTTAAAAATTAATTATTAATATTCATATAACTATGTTTAATGGATAGGTTATTACTATCTTATTTAAATAATTATAATAGTAAAGTATTGTTTCATATAAACATAGTTTTGCGAGTGACACAAGCTAAGTCGGTCTTTAATGTAGTGAAAAATTAACTTGGTGTTGCATAAAATGTAATCCAAAAATAGTGTTTTTATATAATAAAAAATATATATTTAGTGTTTCGTAAAGTAAAAAATATCACAAAGATTAAATTAATTCAAAAAAATTCAAAAAATATCAGGGTGTTATATAAATTTTGGGCACACATAGGCAACATTCTAATTCATCATATAGTGATTATGTTTTATGGATAATTACATTGGATTTTGGTCATATGTTTATTTCGATTGTGAAGGGTTGTATAAGGGTTATTTATTAGTTTTTATGATATGATGTCTCATGGTACCTATAGGAATTTTATAATCTTGATAAGGATTTTTCATGGAAATAATTTGTTTTCAATAGGTAAAATAAATTATTTTTTAAGGAATGAGATTTAATTTTATGGGTAAAATGTTATGTTTTCAGGAAAGAGTTTTTCATGGGATTTAATGTTTTTTACTGGACTACTGTTTTCCTCATTTTTGTATCCCATAGTGAGATTTTTTTCCTCATCCCACATTTTCAAATGTTTTTCATAGGATTTAAGGATGGGTAAGGGATTTGAATAGGCTGGGTTGAAATTATTAAAGTTTTTTGATGAAAATAAATAATATTTTATTTTAAAAAATTTATCTGTTGGAAAAAATGGATAATTATTCAATGTGTCCACTTTGTATTATATAGTTTTGTTATGTATGATTTATGAACAAATTCTCTATAACTATAATCCTAAAAAGATCCTTAAAGTGAAAGAAATTAAAATTCTTAACTAAAATCCAAGACTATATAAAGTTTAAGTCCATTAAATTATATCCATAACTTCCATTAATTACCTAATCATGGAGAATCATACATAAATAATGGATCAAAACCCAATAATTATAGCAGTCACTACTTGTAATTTACATAAAACTTCTGAAAAAATTGAGAATTTATCAACCAATTCATGATGTATTTATTTTTTTTCATTTTCATTACTATTTTATGACATAATAAAGATTTTTAACTAATCAATATCGAATATAATGGATAACGTCATGATCTATCATAAAGTGCCTGAAATAGAGTCATATTGATGCATAATACATTGATGTTATGATAGGAAATCTATATTAGTTATAAATTATTTTCTCAAGATGTAAAAAAAATAAACAAGTCCTATGAATTTATTTTAGTCAATGTTAGTTATAATACATTAACCATTTATCAAATTATGATTTCAAGTACTCAGTTTCTCTAGTGTTCTGAGTGCACATGGTAACCCTTATAATATCTAGAGGATAACTATTAATGAAAATAAGAAACAATACCTCATGAATAATAATAAATCATTACTATATCCTTAATAAATAACATTCTTATATGATTTATCGATTATAATTTATTGATATGAGGAAAATGAGGGGTATTGGTTTGGTAATCAAGAGTCACTAAAATTTTAAGCTTCCCTTTATAAGATCAATGTAAACTTATCATCACTCCCATTATAATTTTATCCCATTTATATTGATGTATTTTAGTTTTTGGTAATTCACTAATAGGTCATTGGTTTTGAAATTTTAACTATTTGAATTTAAGAAATCATAAAATGAAACTAGGGATCTTATATTTATTCTAGGCCACAAACATTTATAGTGATTATCATGATAAATCATAAATATCTTGGGGTGAAAGCTTAAATGTGATGAGTGATAATCTTCCCTAACCTCTTTTAATATATTATATGGATTTAGAAGACTTCTAGGGAAATAAAAAAAGAATTTGAATCTTAATATGAACCATAAAATCACACCACATTAAGACTTTTTCAAATGATAATAAAATTATAATTATATATTTTGGAGTCAATTATCGAACCCACGAATGATGAAGAATGATCTATATGATATAGACATATAACATTTTTATTAGTAATGAAAACTAGATATAAATCACTGAGTGAAAACATTATTATACATTATTCCTTTGCTTCTTACAATTTTATATGTTTCCACTTCTAACTAATGGAAAAACTATATTTCCTCTTTCAGGTTCATAGAAAAATTCAAAATCAAATGATTTTATATATTGAAAAAATCAAGGATACCTCATATTTCAATAACACTGGGAAAATATAATATTGATTAATTTATTTGTATTGTATTCTATGAATATTTCAAAAAAATAGAGGATTCATATAGTATTTCAAATATTGATCTACCTAACCATACAGTTGGACACACATCATATTATTCCTTTAATGAATCGTGATTTTCTTAAACCAATAGGCCAGACCATAATGATTCTATAAAAAATCATAGCTAATACCCATAGAAAAAGAATTTTAATATCAATTAAACCCAATATAAAGAATTAAAAATAAATGTATGAGTGCTAAAATAATTATATTTTATAATTATGAAATATCTAACTCATATTTATCTAATCAAATATACATTTCCATCTTTATTTTCATTATAGTAATAGGAAAAATCATCTAGTAAAAGTATTGAATAAATAAATGAAAATATCTATAAATCCTAAAGAAACTCATAGTCTTGAAGAAGATATTTGATACATCCAAATACATCACTGCCAATAATTTTATTGGATATAAATTGATTCATTTTTTTAAAGCAATATTCACCATATATTTAACCATAAAGATATAACATAATTTTTTTAAATGATCTAAATAAAACATATACACTACTAATGTCTCTATTAATATTAGAAGATTTATGAAATTCTAATCCTAAATTCTTTAGTATGTAATTATATCATCCAGAAAGAACATAATAAAGGATTATAAAAATAGATAATAATTAAAATTCATTAGATCCATGAAAATTTTAATTGAGGTCAATAATATAAATTTCATACCTAATAAGTTATAATGACCCCACCATCTTGAAAAAGATACATTTTTTATTTCTTATAGTCTAAATCGGAGTTGATTATGTCTTAATTAAAACTCAATGGTCTGAAACCATTTATCCACTTTTATTTAATAAAAAAATAATAGATTCAAGGAAATTGGTGTTGATTAATAATTATTACCTAATTTAGAATTTAATAATACACACACATTCATTATCTCCCATCAACAATAAGTGAACAAAGAAACGAATCACCACAATGATAAATGTTAAGACTGATAAAACCATTATATTTATAATTATTAAACTAATTTTTAAATTATCTTTTCTTTATTAGTCCCATATGAAATAGTGGAATAAATTTTTTTCTATTTTAGTAACTGTAATAACTAATGAATTCATCTCCTAGTTAGCTGAAACTAATCAATTATCATTTATAAATAGAGTTTGAGTAAATAAATCCATAATAGACAATGAAATTGGTCACTCTAATATAATATTTCCATGACTAAATATTACTCACTAAGGATATTATTTTAAACATTCATTAATCAAATATATTCCAACTATTATTCAATTGATATTTTCAAATTATAGTATACTGGTCACCTGTTGTGCTGAAAATGATACCCAGCAGCTATAATAGATTATATAGGCTCTAAACTTGAATAACTAGTTCTTGATCAATGTAACACCCCAAGCTTCCATTGTATGTTTCCCTTTGAATAATGCAATAGCTTGCATTGTACGCAACTTCGAGATTCTAACACACCGCGACCAATCAAACTAGTCCTTATAAATTGTAATACCCACTTTTTGAAATTTTATAAATTTTATTTTTCAAAATGGATATCATTTTTGAATTTGGAATATCGAAAATATCTTAGGGTGGATTTTTGGTATTTTTCTGAAAACTTTCAATTTTTGATGAATAGTGAAAAACACTACATTATTAGTTAAAAACAACTTTTTTAAAATAATTATTTATTTTATTTAAATTTATTTTAGGTAAAAAAATATACATAATACCTATATAAGTTCAATGTAATTCATTGGAGTCATTTTATAATAAGTTTAGATCTATAAATATTTTATTGAACTTTTTACATTCTTTTACCCACCTCTTATGAGCATTTACAAATTTTCATAATACTTAATTTTACCGTATAGTGAGTTTAATTTCAAAAATCTGAGACACACGAATAATATCCGTAAGTAAAATGTGGTTCAATAAGAAGAAAATAAATTTTTTGGTGAATAGTAACTTTTGACTTTTATTTACCATAGTTAAAAGTCAATAGGGTAATTAAGGGTAAAAACGATATCATAATTACCATAAAGCATATCCTAATTCTATTGGATAACTATTATTCGACCAAAAACAACCTTAAGAATAAAATATTATCCTTTTTGGTCCACATGGATTAGATTAGGACATTTATTATTATTTTATTTAAAGAAGGGTTAAAAGAGGTAAATTCAATGTTTAATAACAAAACCATTTTTAATATAGGGTTACACATAAGATAAATTCGACTATAAATATTAATTATAATGCTAAAAATATTTCCTACATAATTTTATTTTATTTATAATTTTTAGACATGAATAATTTAATTTATTTATGACACAATGATGAGGTAGTAATTATCTTATTAATGAAAGATTAAAATAATTGATATTATAAATATCCAAATAAATGTAATTTGAAACTTTTGATGAATTCCAAAAAAATTATAGGTTAATATGACATGATAAGGTTGATTAAATAATGTTTTTTTGAAGTAATCGTGATGTTAAGATTTTCACAAAAACCAAATACTAAATAGTGTCAAAATTGACATAATTGAGTTTTTAAAACAAATACAATATTATTATTTGATATAATATTCCTCAAAATCAATGGTTGGTCCAAAATACTTATATAACGTTATATATATTAATAATGAACCACTTGGTGTTTTCTTGGCTTGTTATCGTATGTTTATTAACCATATAATATAAAAATACAAAGAGACATGGTAAATGTCAAACTATTTAACTACGAGTTAAATCTAAAAGATAAGGTTAATATGGAGACCTAGACCTGTATAAAACTATTGGTTGAGAGGTTTTTGACCCATACCCACCCTATCCTAGAAATTATATCATTTTTTAGTCCTTAGAAACTGAAAATTATTTTATTATAAAAATATTTCAAGCTCTTCCTAAAGTGACCCTCACCTCTCTTATGAAAGGGTACTTCCCCTTCTCTTAATTTCACACTTCCAATGCCATTTCTCATGTCCAAAACCTGCCCAAATATCAATTCAACTTTCCTCACATAATACTAGAGGCCTTCCTTTGGTCATAATTCCAATAAATGGGGTCCTTTTCATCAAATCAAAAGGAAGAACCCGAAGAAGAGGTAAATATTTCATCACCTCTTTCAAGTTATTTTCTTCTTCCACTTCCTCTTTCTTTGTGGTTTCCATTATTTAATAATAACTCTAGTATCTTTTATTTATTGTGATGTTATTATAAAAATGGTACAACCATATTCATTATTCCATCAATCATATGAATGAAAAATTCACCATACGTGAGTATGTACGGCTTACCATCACCACGTTGTGGTGTAGTTTTTTTGATTAAATGTTGTGGTGTAGTTTGTTATTCAAACATGTCATTATTTGGATGGGAATAATAATGAGTATAACTTATGTATATAATAAATATAACATGTTATTTATTATTTATTTATGATATAACATAAAATTACATACGATTTCACCATCAATATAATGATATTGTCGCACTTGTGTATGTACGGATTACCGACTCCACGAACATGATGAGATTAATTCCCCATCATAATCATTCATGAATAATTTTCATTTTATGATTAAAAATAATTTTTAGGAACCTAATATAATTATATATATATATATATAATACATCCTATCCATAACAATCATGGCTTACCTAACCGAGCATATAAAGAAACATGAATCAGTTAACACCTAAAAGGATGATACTACTAAAATTTTATTAACAATGCAATATTAAAGGACCATATATGATATCATATTGAAATATATAGTTATTTTATAATTTAATAAAAATGTTTTAACTATTATATTATAGGTTAACAAACCATCAACTAAGGAAAATTATGACGTAAGGGTTAATTTCACAATCTCTTTATTATCCAAGTTTGTTTTTACGTAAGTATCTATTAGGACCTCTTTCTCATCCACGTCTGTGTTTTCTTAAAAATTTATTTCAAAACATTTTTACTATTTAAGATACTATGGGTTAATTTAATTTATACCCTTATATGGCCTTATATGTTTTTAAAAGGAATCTTTCCGCCATTTTCCAAACAATGTACTTTATGACCTTTTAGAAAAAATTAAGGTAAGAATGATTTTTTAACTTATACAGCAGGTGCAGCTATTTTCCACCATTATAACATCATCAAAGCTTCCCTGAAAAAATTATAAGGATATTTTCAAAATAAATGATTTCTTTTATAATTATGTTACTCTTAAATTATTTCAAAATAAAATGAGATATATCTCTCAAATAGTTTTGATTTCATCTATGTCAACATCCTTTGATAAATTTTACTCTTGTTTGAAGTTGATTTATTATGATAAAAATATTTAATATCTAGTTTATGGTTTTGTGATATATTTTATTGTGAATGAGTTAGTTTTATACCATTCATGGTTTATGGTTAAAGTATTCACATTTCATATGCTAGTTTTAATATGAATGTTTATGTTATATTTCAACCTTTTCATATGAGGAATGTATTGGACATAGTATGTGACGGGTGGAGCCCATTATAGCTCCTTGATGCATCGATAGGTCTCATGATACAAATAGACATGGAATTGGATGAGGCCTTTCCCAACTTGATATATGGTTTTGGTTGAGGCCTAAATAATTTTTAGACATCTTTGTCGAGGCCTTGACAAGATGTTCCATAATGTACAACATTATACATTCCCTCATTATTAAAATAATAATAATGGTTCATGTGGTTATTCGACTAGTATAATACCCATGACTATGTTTTGTTATGGAATTGTTTACTCAGTTCTTATTCCTACCATAAAGTGTTCTTGTTTATTATTTGTAAAGGCATGTGTTTTGAATTATTTGGAATGCCTAATGTTTATGTTATCTTCCGTTGTATTGCTTACCCTTACTGAGCATTTGAGCTCACCCCTTTCTTATGTTTCATTTTCCCAGGATATGAAGAAGTTAGTTATGAGTGAATTACAGACTTAATCTAGGAGACTTGGATGATTGTAATGGAACAAATTAGTGTTGTATTTATTTTCTGGTTTTAAAGTTGAACTTATGTATGTATATTATTTTTAATAATACTAAACTGGTCAGTCTTTTGGGACATGATTCCTTGCATCATGACAATGTTATGAAATAAAGTATTGACTCTGGGTAACTGGGGTCAGAGATTTATAGTTGGTATCCGAGGAATTTTAGTAAAATCCTTGTAACCTAGATTTAGAAGGACTCTGATTATATCACATTACACTAAGATAGATTTCGAGGATTAGTATAGAAGAACTTCCTATAATTTTGGTACATTGGAGATTTTGTGAGTTTTCCATGCAATAAATCCATGTCTGGATACGAGCAGGTAGAGGTGGATCTGGCATAGATGTACCTATGGGTAAAACCCGAAAACACCGCTCTGATATAGACTCGAATGAGAACTGGTGCATGACAACGGGTCTTGATGCACTCTTGGTTACAACACTCCAAGGGGTTATGCTTAAGATAATTCTCATTTTCATTACAAAACATTATGAAGGATTTATGAGTATATACCTCCTCAATGAAAACATTTTTATGATTATGGATTATATCCACAACTGTTAAATTTATGTTAAGTGTTTTATGTTGAGAATTCTGTATTGTGGTTTATAAACTAATCTACTGTATGCCATTGTTTATAAATGGCTCCTAGTAGAAGGAATGGAAACTGTATCAATGCACATAATGCATGTAAGGATTTTTCTCCTTCTCATGATAATTATAATGGAGCTGGAGATGTAACTGGTGCTGATCAGCTTATCACCATACTAGGATAACTCACACAGGTTATGAATAATAACCTTATCCATATGGAGCACCCTAATCCAAAATCGGGAGGATCAATGTTAGATCGCTTCATGAGGAAACAACCAACAAAATTTAGTTGGTCTACAAATCAATTTGTATCTGAAAAATGGATATGTTCCTTAGAGAAAATATTTCATGCTTTGGGGATTAGTGAAAGGGAAAAAGTTATCATGGCAGTTTATCGCCTCACCAGAGATGCAAATCATTGGTGGTAATTAATTCAAAACACAAATGAGGATGAATAAGTATCAAGTATTTAATGCAGAGAGATTAAATAGATTTTAATAGAAAAATACTTTCCTCATGACAATCAACCGGATATAGAAAGGCAATTTCTGAGTGTGAGACAAAAGGAGGATGTGAATGTCACAATGTATGAATATAACTTTATAAGGTTAGTAAGGCATGATGTAGATTATATACATAACCCAAGAATTAGGATTGATCATTTATTTGATGGGTTAAAACCATTTCTCTATCGATCATTGGTCTTGAAATCCTTCTCATCATATGAAGATGTTGTCTCATGTGCTATCAAGACAGAAAAGGAATTCTCTAAGTCTTACGACTTGAATGAAAACCAATAGGAGAAGAGATCTACTTAACACTCTAGGAATGAAAATAAGGAAACAGGGAAGAAGGGGAGATTTGGATTTCCACCCTGTGATAATTGTGGAAGGAATCACACCGGTGCCTTTCTAAAAGGAAAAAGAGTATGCTATAAATATAGATAGAAAGGTCATCTTACTAGTGATTTTAAGGGGAAGAAAGAATCTACCAATGATCAATGCTACAATTTTAGGGAAATGGGACATTATGCAAATGAATGTCCTAAGCTTATAGAAAACTTACCTTAGAAAAGGCCAAGGGATCAAGGTCATTCTTATGTGATCACTACTGCTGAGGTTGAAGCTTTGAAAGACATAGTGGTGGGTAATTTAATGGTTTCCTCAAGTTTATCCCATGGTTTATTTGATTCTGGATCATCACATTGTTTTATATCTTCCCAGTTTTCTTAGAAAATTATATATTTCCAATTTGATTTAACAAGGGATTTATCGGTGAAAACTCATAAGTGTAGTATCATTGTAACAATGTTTTGTGAATTAGTCCCCATTAAGTCATATAAACGATAGTTATCTATTTATCTAATTGTCATACCCATAATTGAATTTTATATAATCCTCAGTATGGATTGGATTTTGGACCCTGATGTGAAAATTTATTGTAAGAATAATGAAGTTACAATTCTCGATGATGATAAGGAGTACCTTATTGTTATAGCAGAAACATCACCATATGATTCTTATCTAGATCCACCCCCAATAGCTCAACTAAATTTAATCATTGGGGAAGATGAGAATGAAATAATTATGGGTGATGAAAATAATGTTCTAATAGAGGACGTACCTGTTGTGCGAGAATATTTTGATGTGTTTCCAGGGGATTTACTAAAACATCCTCCAGAATGAGAAATTAAGTTTTCCATTGATTTAATTCATGGTTCAAGGCCCATATCGAAGTCCCCTTATTGAATTTCCACTGTGGTATTAGTGGAACTAAAGAAACAACTGGATTAATTGAGTAATAAAGGATTTATTCTCCCTAGTGTTTCTCTATGGGGAGCCCATATCCTTTTTGTTAAGAAGAAAGACGGATCTATGAGGTTGTGCATTAACTACAGGTAGATCAATGCTATAAAAATAAAGAAAAAGTACCCCTACCTCACATTGATGATTTATTCGACCAAATTCATGGAGCTCAAAATTTTTCAAAGATTGACCTTCAATATGGATATCATCAGTTGTGTGTGAAGAAAGAATACATTCTGAAAACAACATTTCGAACTAGGTATGAGCATTATGAGTTTACTGTAATGCATTTTGGATTGAATAATGCACCCTCTGTCTTCATGGATCTATTGAATAGAGGTTTCAAGGAATATATTGATGATTTTCAAGTGTTATTTTTTGATGATATCTTGGTATACTCAAAAAGATATGAAGATCATGAAAATCACTTGCGTATTATTCTAAAGACTATAAAATAAATGAATTATATCAGATGTTTAGAAAGTATGAATTCTGGCTTCAGGAGATTTATTTTCATGACCATATTGTCTCTAAGGATGTAATCTCTATTGATCCTTCAAAGACCAAGGCAATCCATGAATTTCCAGCACCAACAAGTATAACTAAGGTACGCAGTTTTATTGGTTTAGCAGGTTATTATCAACATTTCGTCCAGAATTTTTCCCGGTTGGCTAACCCATTAACCAAGCTCACACGTAAAGGGGTTAAATTTATTTGGAAAAAAGAGTGTGAAGAATGTTTTGAAGAATTGAATAGAATATTAGTTAATTCTCCTATCTTGACTCTACCATCGGGGAATGATGGGTTTTTTATTTATAGTGATGCTTAAATGAAAGGACTTGGTTGTGTCCATATGCAGAATGATAGAGTTATTACCTATGCATCACGATAGCTAAAAAATCATGAGTAAAACTATCCTACTCATGATCTTGAGTTAGTAGTTGTAATCTTCGCTCTGAATATATGGAGACACTATCTATATTATAAAAAATGTGAGATTTATACTGATCACAAGAGTTTGATGTATATTTTCTCTCAAAAAGAACTAAACATGAGGCAATGAAGATGGCTTGAACTATTCAAGGATTATGATTTCACAATACACTACCACTTGGGGAAGACAAATAAGGTGGGAGATGCTTTGAGCACAAAGGATCATGGAGTTTTAAACAAGATGAGAGTTGAAAGGGATCCTATTTTCATGGATCTAGTAAATATGGATATCGAAAATACCATGGAAGGTGAAACATCAATACTTTTTATAGTGGTTGACAAACCATCTTTACAAGAAAAGATAAAAAATTCTCAGACAAATGATGAGCAGTTTCAAAAGAAGATTAAAGCTGTAAATGATGGGAGATTGAGTGACTTTGTATATGAATATGTAATTTAGAAATTTGGGAAGAGACTTTATTTTCCTGATATACCAGATCTAAAAATGGAATTCTTGGATGATGCTCATAACACCAATATCACTATACACCATAGGAGCACAAAGATGTATAGATATTTGAAAGAACGTTTGCGGTGGGATAACATGAAAAGGATGATTTATGATTTTGTGTCAAGATTTATGGTTTTCCAATAAGTGAAAGCAAGAAGACAACATCCAAGAGGAGTCATGCAACCTCTTCCCATACCTGAGAGGAAATGGGAGGATATTACGATGGAATTTTTCATGGGGCTACCAAAGTTTCCTAGAAGGAATGATGCAATATGGGTCATTGTTGATCATCTTACCAAGTCAGTACATTTTCTTGCTATAAGAGAAGATTTACCACTTGAACGTTTAGAATGATTGTAGATTGATGAAGTTGTAAGACTACATGGAGTACCCCTATCGATTGTTTCTGATCGTGATCCCCGTTTTACATCAAGATTCTGAAAAAGTATTTAGAAAACCATGGTTACTGAACATCGTTTGAGCACTGCCTACCACCCTCAAATTGATGGAAAATCAGAACAGACCGTTCAAACCCTAGAAGTCATGTTGAGATCTTTCTCACTTTACTTTCAAGGTATGTGGGATCGATATTTACCACTAGTAGAATATTCCTGTAACAATAGCTTCCAATAAAGTATTCATATGGCACCATATGAAACATTATATGGAAAGAGATGTCGCACACCAACTTGTTGGGATGAATTTGGTGAAAGAAAACCCAT
This sequence comes from Viscum album, assembly GCA_963277665.1. Taxonomy (NCBI): domain Eukaryota; kingdom Viridiplantae; phylum Streptophyta; class Magnoliopsida; order Santalales; family Viscaceae; genus Viscum; species Viscum album. Next base: position 63,323,704 of record OY728127.1, on the reverse strand, counting down.
TGTCCTAGAACTTGATAAGGAAATGATATAAAAGACGAAGGTTATCCAAACCCACATCAAAGCATATGAAAGTAGGTTGAAGAGATATTCCGATAACCGAAGGAAGGATTTGGAATTTCAGGTAGGAGATCATATTTTCTTGAAGGTATCTCTAGGGAAGGGAGTTATATGATTCGGTAAGAAGGGTTAATTAGGTCCCAGGTACCTCGGACCTTTTGAAATTATAGAACAAATTGGGGTTGTAGATTACCGTTTTGCAATGACACCAAGTCTCTCTAAAGTTCACGATGTGTTCCACGTATTATTGTTGATAAAATACATGCCTGACCCAACACATGTACTCCCCAATGAGGAAATTGAACTAGAAGCTGATTGGATTTATTGTGAAGATCCTGTCAAGATTCTTGATACCAGAGAACAAGTGTTGAGAAACCGGATAACTAATCTTTTGAAAGTTATATGGAGAAACCACAAGATGGAAGAGGCAACGTGGGAACTAGAGGAACTTATGATGAAAAACCACCCGAATCTTTTGGTGTGGTAGTATTTTATAAATTTTGAGGATGCAACTAGTTGAAGGATGAAAGAATGTAACACCCCAAGCTTCTACGGTACTTTTTCCTTTGAATAATGAAATAGCTTGCATTGTACACAACTTTGATATTCTAACACACCACGACCAATCAAACTAGCCATTATGAATAGTAATACCAACTTTTTGAAATTTCATAAATTTTAATTTTCAAAATGGACTTAATTTCTGAATTCAAAATATCAAAATTAGCTTAGGGTGAATTTTTTTTATATTTCTGAAAACTTTCAATTTTTTATGAATAGTGAATAACACTGCGTAATTAGTTAAAACCGACTTTTTATTAAAAATAAATATTTATTTCATTTAAATATATTTTTTGTAAAAATAGATACATAATACCTATATATTTTCAATGTAATTCATTAGAGTCATTTCATAATATGTTTAGTTATATAAAAAATTTATTGAATTTTTTACCGTCTTTTACCCACCTCCTAGGAGCATTTGAAAATTTTCATAAAACAAAATTTTACCCCTTCTGTGAGTTGAATTTCAAAAATCCAAGACACACAATCAATATTAGCAAGTAAAATGTGGTTCAATAAGATGAAAATAATTTTTTTTGATTAGTAACTTTTGACTTTTATTTACCACGGTTATAATTAAATAGGGTGATTAAGGGTTAAAATGATACCATAATTACGCTATCAGATGTCCTAATTCTATTGGATAAGTATAATTCAACATAAAACACCCTTACGATTAAAATATGATCTCCTTTGGTCCACTTGGATTAGATTAGGAAATTTATTATTATTTTATTTAAAGAAGAGTTAAAAGATTTAAATTCAAAGTTTAATAACTAATCTATTTTTAATATACGGTTAAAAATAAGATAAATTCGAATATTAATATTCATTGTAAAGAAAAAAAATTTCTACATAATGGTATTTTATTTATAATTTTTAGTCATTAAATCAGTTATTTTATTTATGACACAATGATGATGCAGTAATCACCTTATTAATTGATGATTAAAATAATTGATATTATAAATATCCAAATAAATGTAATTTGAAACTTTTGATTAATTAAAATAATTTTCTAGGTTAATATGACATTTTAGGGTTGATTAAATATTTTTTTTTCAAAGTAATCATGTTGTTATGATCTTCACAAAAACCAAATACTAAATAGTTTCAAAATTATCATAATTGAGTTTTTTAAACAAATACTATATTATTAATTGATATAATATTCCTAAAAATCATAGGTTATTCCAAAAGACTTATATAAGATTATATATATTAATAATGAACCAATTTGGGTTCTCTTGTCTGGTTATAGTAATTTTATTAACCCTATAATATAAAAATACAGAGAGACACGGTAAATGTAAAACTATTTAACTAAGAGTTAAATCTAAAAGATAAGGTTAATATGTTGACCTAAACATGTATAAAACCTATAGGTTGAGAGTTTTTAGACCCATCCCCATCTTCTCCTAGAGATAAATCATTTTTGAGCCATTAGAAACCGAAAATGATTTTATTATAAAAATATTTCAAGCTTTTCCTAAAGTGATCCTCAACTCTCTTATAAAAGGGTACTTCCCCATCTCTTAATTTCACACCACCAAAGCCATTTTTATCGTCCAAACCCTGCCCAAATATCCTCTCAACATTCCTACCTTCATCCTATAGGCCTTACTTGGGTCATAAATCAAATGTAAGGAGCTCTTTTGATCAAATTAAAAGATATAACCTGAATAATAGGTAAATATTTCATCACCTCTTTCAAGTTCTTTTCCTCTTCCACTTCCTCTTTCATTGTGGTTTCTATTATAAAATAATAACTCCATTCTCTTAAATATACTGTGATGTTATTATAAAAATGGTACAACCATATTCATTATTCTATGCATCATATGAATGATAAAGTCACCATACATGCGTACATACGGCTTGCTGTCTCCAAGTTGTGGTGTAGTTCGTTATTCAAACACTTCATTGTTTGGATGGGTATAAAAATGAGTATAACTAATTTAAATAATAAATTTAACATCTTTATAATTCTATATATATGATATAACATCCTATTTAATACAATTTCACCATCAATATAATGATATTGTCGCTCGTACGTACGGATGGATTATCGTCTCCACGAATGCGATTAGATTCATTCCCCATCGTAATCATTCAAGAATAATTTATATTTTATGATTAAAAATAATATTTGTGAACATAATATCTTTTTTTATATAAATCAAACACATCCTATCGATAACATACATGGCTTACGTAATGAAGCATATAAAGTAGAATGAATCAGTTAACACCCGAAACGATGATACTACTAATATATTATCAGTAAAGCAATATTAGAGGATCATATATGATATAATATTTATGTATATAGTTTTTGAATAATTTAATAACAGTGTTTTAACTATTATATATGATGTTAACATACCATTGAATAAGGAAAATTACAAGGTAATGGTTAATTTCACAATCTCTTTATTATCCGAGGTTGTTTTTACGTATATATCTTCAGGGGCCTCTTTATCATCCACATTAGTGTTTTCTTAAAAATTTATTTCAAAACATTTTTACTATTTACTAGACTATGGGTTAAATTAATTTATACCCTTATTTTTCCTCATATGTTTTTAAAGGAATCTTTCTGTCGTTTTCCAAACAAGGTACTTTATGACCTTTTCGACAAAATTAAGGTAAGAATTTTTTTATAACTTATACGGTGGGTGCAACTATTTTCCACCATTATAATATCATTGAAGCATCCATTACTGAATTATAAGAATATTTTTAAAATTAATGTTTTCTTTTATTATTATGTGACTTTTAAATGAATTAAAAATAGAAAGACATTTTCTCTCAAATAGTTTTGATTTCATCTATGTCAATATTCTTTGATAAATTTTACACTTGTTGGAAGTTGATTTATTATGATAGAAATATTCCATATTGTATTTAAGTTTTTGTGATATGTTTGACTATGTATGAGTTATTTGTGTACCATTAATAGTTTATGGTTAAAGTATGGACATTTTCTATGTTAGTTTTAATAAGAATGTTTATGTTATGTTTCAACCTTTTCATATTAAAAATGTATTGGACTTAGTATGTGATGGGGGGAGCATGTTATAGCTCCTCACAACATCAGTAGGTCTAATGAAACAATTTGACGTGGAATTGGTCGTGGCCTTTCCCAATTTGATATATAGTTTTGGCCGAGGCCTAAATCATTTTAGACGACTTGGCCGAGGCCTTGACAAGATGTTTCAGAATGTCCGACATTATACATTCCCTCATTATGAAAATAATAATGATGGTTCATGTGGTTATTCGACTAGTAGAATACCCATGACTATGTTTTATTATGCCATTATTTACTCAACTCTCATTCCTACCATAAAGTGTTCATGTTTATTATTTGTAAAGGCATGTGTTTTGAATTATTCATCATGCCTATTGTTTATGTTATCTTCCACTGTATTGCATACCCTTACTGTGCATTTGATCTCACCCCTTTCTTATGTTTCATTTTCCCAGGATATGAAGAAGTTATTTAGGAGTGACTTGGAGGCATAATCTAGGAGACTTGGATGTTTCTAATGGAAAAAATTAGTGTTTTATTTCTTATCAAGTTGTAATGTTGAAATTATATATGTATCTTGTTTCCAAAAATACTAAACTGATCGGTCTTTTAGGACATGATTCCTTATATCATTCCAATGTTATGAAATAAATCACTGACTTTGGTTAACTAGGGTCAGGGCATTATAATCAAAATGATATTAATGATCTTTTTATAGTTCATTAAATTTCTTATAGATTCCTAAATGATCCAAATAAATTTTGGAAGTAAATACATATATTACTTATTTATATCCATTAATACGAAGGGATATCTATAATTACAATATTATTTTGTTATATTTACTCCCAAAAACCAAATGGGATAATAATTCATTATAGATAAATGAATTTGGATATTGTTTATATAAAATAGAATGAGAAACATTAAAATATACAAAAAAATATTACTTCCTATTAATAGGATATATATAGTATATATCATAGTGTACCAAGACATCAATACCCTTCCAATACTTTTATGAAAATCCTTTAGCTACCCCCCCCCCACCTATATCCTTTCGTGATTCATTGACTACAAATTTTTATAGAAGGATGTTTCACCCCAATTTTATACCTAGTATAATGAACATGTAATGTCTGAATCTATGGGTATAGCTACCCTATAAACTCCAATTTATAATCCTTGCATATTTTTAGAAGATAACCATACTAACCAAACTAATCAAACCACCTTGTCTTGGAGCTACAATATGTTCTAGTGTGTGTAAATCAACTACATTGGATATATCATATTTGAGATGCCCTAGAGCCATGAGTAAAATAACAAACCCTAAAATGAAATCTTATATATACCCACCTTAACTCACATATTCCATGTGAATCTTATCCATAATAGATAATTCTCCACCAATTCACTTTCCCGAGGGTAAGACACTAACATTATGACTTTTATTAGAAACTATCTTATCCATAACTCCCATCTTCACAAAATCTGAGAGTTTTGAGATTTTTATTAAAAAAATTGATTTTCAAACATTATCTTTTATCATAAACTAAAAATTTTAGCCCTTGACTCCTAATATTTACTCTTATAGAGTGAAAATATGACAAAAAATTGATAAATATGGTAGAGTAATTAATTACCATCGTAATCCATTACCAAAGATCCATGAAAACATTATTTCTTACTATAATAAGTGTTATATGGTATAATTTCAAAAATAAAATAAAAATTATAAAACATTTCTCAGTAAAACCCTTGTATTTATTTTCATTGATTAACATATCACACCATTTTTGGGTATCCACTTCGATCATAAACGTCATCCAAAAAACCTTGTATTTCATAGTGATCTTGAGATCAAAAAAATTGATAAATATGATCATCACATTCGTCTTCCTTATATAGGAAGAAATATCCATGAAAAGTCATAAGATATTAGAACTAGAAATCCGAAATCATGTTATACATTATATGATTCCAAATTGGTACATCGTACCCAATATGAAAAAGTGACAGATCACAAACCAATATGAACAATTAATTAACATCAACTCTAGTATGATGAACAATCCAATTAGCCTAATTCTATATAGATATAAGTGATCATTTATGTGGTATATTATATATTTTATTAGTGAATCTCATTAGATTTCACTTCTATAAATATATAATTTCATTTTATATTGGAATAATTTATTAATAATATGGCTAAAACCCATTCCATCAATTTAATTCAATTTATTTTTCATGTTTTCATAATTTTAAACACAAATAATTTTTTTGAGAAAATTTATTTCTAACATAGGAAAGATTATTAAAGTTGAAATTATAAAATTAAATATATCACATGATGTTTAATTTTAATCTATTATTCATCAATAATTGTATATAAACACATTAATTTTATATTTATGAGTTCAATTAATATATAACACTATATGATTTCTATGATATATTTCTTAGAAACACAAAATCATGTAAAATATCATGTTCCCTATAAGTTCCTATCAATAAATGCATATGTTTGATGCCTGAGACTCAAAAAAATTGATTAATTAAATAATAGACAAGATAAAACATAGAATTACCCTTCCAACTCTTGATTCCCCCATAAATAATATTACCATGAATATTTATGGCTTACTTTTGTAGTATATACAGTCTTATCTATTTGATAATCTTAATCCCTATACTATAAAAATGCATTGATATTATTTTTTAATAACCCACCATGGATAACCCATTGACACTAATAAGACTTCAAGAAGACTTAATTAATGATTCAATGTTCCATTGTTAACATTTAAACACTAATTAATACTTGGTGAAAATGTGAATGTAATTTTATTTGTTTGATTTATAAGTAAAACATAACAAAATAAGGAAAGAAAATCTATATGATCAGTTAATACATTAGATAAATGAAAAATAAATCTATGTCTACTTATGGGAAGAAATTTTATATCAATGGTGTACCTTTATAATATATATAAAAATTAAAAAATATGTATTATGGTCTTAAAAGAAAAAAATCCAAAATTCATACAGCATAACCATTAAACCATACCAAGAGATAATGGTTAAAATAAGTTATGAAGCCAAATATAAGAAAAAATACAAACTACATGTGAAATCCATTTTAAGCATGATTGTAAAATATGTAAAAATGAAAACCCAATAACATTTATGTGTAAGAAGTACATAATTTTCTCAAAATCACAAAGACTCCACGCCACATTATCCATTACCCCTATTGCATAGGCACCTTTCCCATACCTATATCACATATAAAAAATGTCTACATACAATTGAAAGTAATGCATATTAGTTGTGTGTTTATCGAAACCAATTAGAGGTCACCACCACACCCATAATATTATTTCACAAATTCATGTTCACATTTTAACATTAAAATAATTTCAAGAAATATTAAAAATAATAAAAATTTCATCACAAATATAATGGATACATTAAAGAATTCATTCTTTGGTTTATTCTCATAAATTCATAACTTAAATAAACTAAATTCAAATATTTAAATACTTTGGATCCCTGATGAATGGTAATATGAACCACTTACCATATCTATAGATGAGAACATGTCTGTCTGTGTCATTTCATTGAATCCTATATTCTGATATGAAGGAATATATATATATATATATCCTTATCAATATAAATATACATTTCTGTCCTCATTGTTATGTATTATCATGTAATGTGGAGGACCATAATCATATAAACATATCTATATGCATATATCTTCCAAATACATAAAAATACATTACAACTATTATCAATTCCAAAAATAAACATATTTTCAACATAAAATATCATCAAAGCTCAACATATCATAAAACATATAACTGAACAAATATTCCAAGAATAAATGAAAATAAACATATATAGAATCATTTGTATCTCGCATCAATAATAGTGAACATTCATAAAATCTCATTAACCCCTCCATTGGTAACCATATTTGGTTGGAAAGGAAGAGAAGGGTATAAAACTCAAATCCAACCTCTAATAGGACAAGTCTTGGTGGATAACACTAAATTTATGTGGTCATAAATAATATTATTTTCTATATTTATGTAAATTTAATAAATAAGAGATATGTTGAGATATACTTATCAACTATATTAATAAGTATATAAATAATTTCATTAAATTAATTTGATTCCATAGATAAATTGAACAACTAAAAATAAATACCAAAATAATCCTAGGAATTTGCCACAAACTCAAGAAAATCCTTAACAACCCTATAAGATATTAATTCCTAACTCGGTCACCATAAGAAGTTAAAACATAGTATATATACATATGATTTTGATATAATTATACCCAGTAGGATCCTCCCTGGAACCTCCTTTTAAAAATGTAAAATTATTATACTAAAGAGAAATGAATAAATGAATGAAACCAACTTGATTCCTATACAAGTAAAACTATATTCCAAAGTCATCATGGGTCACTCACAAAGTAATTCCTAGAAGTAAGAATGTCATTAAAACATATATTTAAATGAAGTCACCCTGCTACCACTGAACCACTAGATTTTCACTTTCATACCCCAACCAATCAAGTCCATCACTCATCCCTCTCGTGAATCATCAAAGTGAATCCTAGGAAATTTATTTTGAATACCATCCTACATAGCATGTGGCTCATCATATCTTAATCACCAAATACTCATCTATAAAAATTTTATAGTCTAAAATCCATTATGTCCTATTATAACTAATTATACTTAAGCCTATCACCTTCCATTCATGTACACTTATCAGAATCCATTACCACCATGACAAGATTAAAGCATGTGCTATAAAATTTGGCCATTATAAACCACACATAAATGTATATTTAGACCAAAATCCATCATAAATGATATTATACCATACCATATATCATATTTCTTCACAACTTGTATATTACAACATAATATACTATAGTTAAAGGGATAGTTGAGGAGAGGGGGTAGTCAGCCATCAATTCCCCCGATAGCTAATATATTAGGGAAAACATCACCTAAATTATTTTAGTGTGAGTTTTCTTATTGACATAGGTACTGAAGTGTTTGGTATGAAAAATATAGTTATATTTCACCAACAACCACACTAATGGAAATTACCTAGACTTACACTAAATTATAGCTATCATCCCACATCACACACAACTACCACCACTAAGGCCTAGGTGACTAAATCTCATAAAAGAACTCATGAATATGTGATTAATCCTGAAAACCCATTTATATTTAATAATTATTTCAGTTAAAGATAATTTATTGAGTTTTGTTTTAATTTTTAAGATTAAAAAACCATTTAATTATAAATAATCCAATTTTCCATAGTTATTATACAATTTCAAGATTCAATACTTTGATCTTGGGGGATTAATTCAAACTGGTATATGGTTGTCATAATATATAATAAATTTAAATTTAATACCATAAAAATCTATGAATTTCATCTGTTCATTACGACTATTTGTAATTATATAATTTCAGGTATTCTATGACTCATCTTAAGCTACTATATCCAAATATGAACTTACCACTCAATGATCTAAACTACGTTGAGTAGTTAGAAACCATAAAAAGGAATATTTTGAAAAATTGACATTTAAAAGATACCATATTTTGTCCAAAAAATTACATGTCCAAATTTTAACTCATGATAACCACCCCTATGTCATCCTTGATAACATTGTAAAAATCCAATTCAAATTCACCCGCACTGAAATCAACTACTACAAGACACCCTAGAAAACTATATGATAGTTAGTCAAATATTCCAGCCAATTTATGTGATCAACAAATACTATCAAGGTTCTTCCTTCCAAGATATCATAATCCAAAAAGGGTATTTTTAATATGGATCACTCTCAGGTAAATTAAGATTATAACACAAATGTATTTGATCCTTTCACAGTGAATAATTGGATTGTTCAACCCTAATAGATTGTATTTATAGAACATACACTTTTTTAGAATTATGAATCTATCAGTTCATTATGCAAAGGATCAATTAAATTAAGCTATATATAATAAACAATTATATGTAACTATAAATCAGAAAGATAATTTCTTAAGCCATAACATCAACATTTCATTAATTTCAAGGAAGGATGATAACTATTTCCATACCACAATCATTGAAAATTACTTTATTCCATCATTACATTTTTTAGTAAATTAATATAATAGTATTTATACTAATAAACAAAAATAAATTATTCAATATATAGTGAGATATCTTTATATCAAGTGGCAATGTAAAAATATCATAAAACACATGTGATAATAATGAAAAAAATCTATATTCCATTATTACTTTATTTCATCAACTATTGTCTTAATTAACATTGAATACAAGGTTTTAAAATATCTAAATCATGATACATTCAGTCATTCCCATAAATAAATTATAAGTTACATATATCCTAGACAAAAATAATTATCCCATCGAGTTATACAAAATAGGGGAAGGGAGGAGAAGAGGGAGAGATGATTGCAGCATTGGAAAAACCTAAGAGAGTACATGATTCCATTACAATAGATTTCTTAAATCAAATGGAAAGGATTTGGTAAAAAATTATTAAGGGAAATCATAAATATTTTAATGGGGAGATAACACTACAATATTAGAAATATTAGATATTATTTTACCGAGAAAATCTGTATAACACTTCCAAACTTTCCTATTTAATTTTTATTATATTAAAGTAGATTTATTCTTTTTTCATGACCCATTTAAACATAATTTTTTTTAAATTTTAGTTATTGTATTTATCTTCTTTATAAGAGGTTAAAAAACCATGATTGTTAACTTTTATTTCATTTTAGTATATAAAAATTCATTATTGCATGAGTCTGGAAGGGAAGTTTGTATTTCATGTACAAATATGCTTCCTTTACACAACTCCCATATCCTATTTCACGTGAATGTTATATCAACAGAAAATCATTAATGAATCCTAATGATAAGACTCATATGTGATTACCCTCACATGAGGATCCTTATATGATGTTCAATTCACTCAATTGTGAAATGGAAATCTCTCTAGGTCCCTTATGAAGATATGGGTTTACCTTTATATGAGATAGGATCAATAATGATGAGAGATAAGATCCACCATGATGTGATGTAAAAAACCTAACATGATTTGAATCTAAGCATACATGATGAAGATTATCTTGATGTGACTTATGTGATTTAGAATTACCTAAGGTGATTGGGATTTACGCTTATGCTGAAAAGGATTACTTTCACGTGGCTTGGGTTTCCATCATGTAAAGAAACATAAACCAATATTATCCCTATGAAATGATGAAAAATGGGGCCTACATATGGTTAATGTAAATTAAAATTTTGTAGGTAAGGGATCCTATATAAGGTTAATGAATAAATGAAAAAATATCAATTAATGAAACATATAAATAATAAGTAATAATATATGATCTCCTAGAAGAGATAAGAAAAAAATAAAAGGGGTTAAGAAAACCCGAACACTAGCATCAAATAAAACTCAAACAATTATCATCATCAAGAAATAAAACCATCCCTAAATTATAGGTGAATAGGGTCCAAAAAACAACCCAATGTGATACCGTTAATGGAAATCACCAAATTCAAAACATATCCAACACAACAGTTGAAGAATATAGTTAGGCAATTCTAGTGGAAATACCTCCCAAATATGAATAAATCCATCATCAAGAACCACATAAAAGAAGATAAATAGTATCATATGTCAATAAAATGTCTCAACACATATCCAAAAAGGATTTCAACAAAGATTATTCCTTGAGAAAAATGGTATTTACCTTTACTCAAAAAAATTATTCTCTCATGTTCTCTCATCTAAGACACCATGACACCATATGATAAAAACTAAATGAATGAAACACATATGTAACACCTTCTACAAAAGGTCCTATATCTCAATAGGCTACTCCATAAAGGGTGAATCATCTTCCAAATCTAGATCACCTCTATCGATGACCTAAAAGTCATCATTAAAGTAAAAATTAAGTTGTGACACATGAAAGATTTCATGAATACAGATTATCTATAGAGTAAGTGTTAATCAACAAACCATAGATCAAACATATAAAAACTACTCAAAATGTAAAAAAAAAACTTGGATAATGTTTACTCCCCTGACAAAACCATTACTACCCACGATGAGAATATACCTTCAAGAACAAATGATCTCTAACATAGAACACCAAAATCCTTCTCTCAAGATAAGAATATCAATTATAGCTATCTTGGGATAACTTTATTAAATCATAGATCACCTATACCTTCTCTGTAATTTTTCCACCAGTTCCAGTTCAATAATAACATACTCTTGGGTCTTGGCCCACCACAATGATTATTAGAAGGTTCATTCATACAATACTCCAGATATAGTTGTATGAATAGTTAAGTGATAAATATTATTGTAAGAAACCATAAATAAGTGTTGGAAAATCACTGATGAACCTATAAAATAAATGAATAATTAATTTCACATTTTCCCTATTGTACTGATAGTCTTATTTTTTTGATTATCCAAATTTTGAATAAAAGTAGTGTTAAGGCATAACTATGTGAAAAAAGATTACTAAAGACATGTACAAACCCTAAATTTGAAATTTTTATCATAATCAAATAAGATCATCTTTAGAACCACTTGAATACTCACCGGTGTCTACCAATACTGCCTTGAAAAAACAATTATAGATATCCTCTCTTTAATATCTACAAATTGGGATATCTTCATCAAGTAGTCCCTTTACACCCATATCACCTCAAAATCTCCCTATTATTAAGGAAAACTAGAAATGTATATCATATAGATATTCTCTCACTTCCACTAAGGAATATCACTAATTTGGAGAAACCTTTTCTGGGATATGGTTCTCGACTTTTAACCATCAGAAAAATAAACATTGAGAGATAAAATATGCAGTTGATCTCTTCACTCAATACCATAAAAACTAAAAATTTGATGTGATATAAATAATTTTTACACCATGATGTTACTATAATGGTGAAGAAAGGAATTAATAGATAACCACATCACACAATATGGAATTAATTAATATTCTACACAGAAAAAACAACTGATACCAGTTATCCGTATACCATCCCTTCAGAGAATCACAATAAACAATATGAACTCACTAGTCCTCTCCCAAAAATTCTCTTAACTAGAAATTATCTACCTACGTCGACAAATATTATTATAGTATTATATAATAAATATATCATCAACCATAAACTTCTGTCATATCAAGGTGAATCATAGAACTGTCCTCTATCACCCACTATCCATCACCTAATTCATGTATAACATTCCAACATGATTACCTACTTTAAAAAATTATCCAATAAATTTACTTTTACTAATGTATATGAAATATTTTAGTTATAATCATTGAATAATTTCATCCCCTACAAATGAAGGATATCCAGATCACCCTAGGAAAATACATTCCTCAAACACTTATGATCATTAAATTCCACAAAACATTCACTAGTGATGGAACATCACCACAATCATAATGAAAAACCCAAAAAATCAAGTTCAATGTCATGGGTATTGTAGTAAAATTCATGAGAACATAACTTATTTGAACCATAACATACTACCTGTAACGAACCGACCTGAATACCCTCCCAAACTAGTACCCATCCTGATATGCCACATACCCTAAGGGCATTCACAATCCCCATGGGCTGGCAGCTAGCACCCAAGCATTAAAAAAACAAGATGGAATGATTTTGCCCAACCTAAATAATCAAAATCTAATAAACATACAACAGAGACAAAATCAAACATGATAAATATATTCCATAATAGAATGAAAATAATGGAAACCAAACAAACCCATAGTAGAAACAATATGCAAGTACAATTCCAGCTATAAAGGACCACTAAAACTGGAAAACCCATCTACTCCATGTAATAGTATAGTAAAACACCAACAATCTACCCATATCAGCTGACAGAAAAACTTTCCAACTCACTCTAGCACCTTGCCTTTCCCTGCATCAAAAGATATAACCATGTATATACATCGTCGAAGGGGTTTACATGGTGTGAGATAATAGGATCAGTAGGGTCTCACCCATGTGTTCCATATTATGTCTCTAAACAATAATATAAGAATGATCAACTTTAATGAAAATAAGGCTTGATAACAATTTAACATATTTTTATATCAAGATCATGGAAAAATAGCTTAGATTCCCTTTTTTCTACATTTCTATATAAACAATGTCGGTCAGTTTCAAATCATTTCATATGCATATATGACAACATATATATCATGTGAAATCAAATCATGAATCAAATATCATATGAAATCTATGTAAGTACAACAATATAGTACCAACCAAAAGCATAACTATGGGTAACATCGCGATAGGGATCACGCTAGATCAAGATATCTAGGACACTCATACCTAACATAGAAAATTTTTTATGCATCAAACCACTAGACATATGCATCGAGTCCAGAGAGATGAGGAACACTCCATCAAGTGATCCTCTCAAAAGCTCTAGTACGTACCTAGAACAATGGTCCTAGGGAGAAGAGGAAATCCCCATGAGAAAACCCCCCCAATAATGGATGATACCTATTACTATACCATACACCTAACTACACATGGATTCCCATGTTATCTATTTTAAAAACAATTTCATAAAAACATTTCCATCAAACCATGATTTAAAAATAATTTCAAAACGATTTGAACATCCTTTTCATTTACCAAAACTTGGGGAAAACCATGTTTGATAAAAACTCAATTCCACACCCATAAGAAAAATTAGTCAATCATGACATTTCACATAAATAAACAATTAATTAAAAATAGGATAAATTTAGTTCACCCACATAGGCTTGATATAGAACCACCAACCTCAAAACTCAGGTTGCACATGCCTGCAACAGAACCCATCACAAGAAAGGATTCAATAATGAAAATGGAGGCTATAAAAACAATATACACAACTTGTAATTGATTAAGTTTACAAAAAGGGTTATTAGAGAATATGAATCAACATCTTCCTCCTGAATGCACACCTGACACACCATAACCAACAAAGAAACTACCCTCAAAATGATATTGCACAATGGATCTTGACTGAAAAATGATGAGACACCACCATGGGTCAACAGATCTAATAATAAAATGAAATGGAACTACTATGATAAAATCAATGAAGAATAATAAATTATTAATCACCCTAAGAGAAAAAATCTAATAGAAATAGTGATTAATCATTGAACTGATCAATCTGGATAAAAGAGAGACACCCTAAATCCTTGAAAGATAACATAGGTTGAGATAAAGGAGGGATGTAAAATAATGTTTGCAAAATCAACCGATGCAACACCCTAAAATCTAAAAACGGGATAGTTACATGGAGTGTGACCCCATTACACATCATAAAATCCATGATATTCAAATATGCTGAAAAACCAAGCACTTTTTAAATAAAAACTGATATTTTAACACTACATGACATTTAATCAGTACACTGTGTGTACTCTCTTCATGATATATTCTAGATTAATTAAATCTTCCTTATATAGATTACACATCATGCAGTCCCATTAAATGCCTTGTATTTATCCTAAAGACAGTAAAAACTAAATATTCTCACAGGAAAACACCAAATTCTTCATTTTTTCTCCAAAATTTCACAGAACCCCAAAAATACATTAACATATTCATACTAAGAATCCATTAATTCATGAAAACATAAATCCCTAAACTTTAGGCCATTTTTTAAAAAAAAACGTCATTCTCATGAGTCCCAAGACGCACCCAATTTAAGAGAAAAGCAAGGAAAGTGGAGGAAAACACCTGAAAGTAGGTGATGAGATGTTACAAACTCCCCACCACAAGCCTTTACATCCCTGGGAAGTCATGTGAAAGAATTTAGTCTGATAAATAGATGAGGCCACTTCTCCATCATCAACGAATCACAATCCAAAATCTCATGAGAATCTGATTTCTGCCTCCATAATAATCTGACCAATGGAATCTACGTCCCACAAAATACTTTCACTTGAGACTCAATGATATCAACAAGATTCTCAACAATATAAAGAAATGGATCTAACTAAATTTTTTAGCAACTCCAATCATGAGAATATTTAGGATGATATTTCTTGAGTTTTGATATATGGAAAAAATCATGAATATTTATCAACTAAACTAAAAATTCCAACTAATAAGCAACCTACCATGCCTCTTAGTGACATCAAATTATCCCACATATCTTAGATTCAACTTCTCTATTTTGTAATATGATGGTGAACTAACTCAGGAGAAACTATCATAGAAACCTAGTCTCATATAGAAAACTCCAAAGAAGGATTTAATTGATCCATATAAGATTTATTCTGACTCCAAGATGATGATATCATGACCAAATATAAATCTTTGAATACCTCTATCCCCATTTAAGTTATCAAAAAAATCATATAAAAGAGGAAAATGATACTTTTTTTAACTATTACCTCATTCAATTTCTAATAATCCATGCACAATTAGATTAAACCAAGTGCCTTCTATAAAAGAGGACTTGGGATTCCCATAACGAAACACTGGGGAGAATAAGACCATTTTTCATTAGGTCATCCAACTAAATCTTAATCTCTTTCAGCTCTACTGGTTTGATATGATAAGAAGGTATTTATATCAGTTGCGTCCATGGAACTAGGTCAATTATAAAATCTAATTCACTCTCTGTAGAAAGATCAAGAAAATAATCTAGGAAAAAATCAGAAAAACCTAGAACAATAGTGGTAATATCAACAATAGACTAAATTTCATTGGGTATAACATCTATGGTAGACAATAAAATAATGAGCTCTAGGTCAAAAGGTCCTACAGGGATAGACCTTGGAACCCACTCTTATTGAAAACCACATGATCTCTTATCAGTTGTGAGAAACATAACATATTTATGGTAACAATAAACCTCATCATGATGAGAAACAAGAAAACACATCCTAATGGTGATGTGAAATAGATCCTGATCAAGAACTAGAAAATCCCAAACTAACTTAACATTAGGTATTGATAACATGCAAGAATGAAACTAAAACCCCTGCTCTTTAATCTTTCCAATAGGATTCATTAACTCCATAAAAAAATAATTTCAATTAGGAGGTTAATCATATAGAAAATCAATATAAATAAATGACTGGGAATCACCAGTATTAAATAAAAGAATCACTAACAAAGATGCAATAAATATGGTAATTATCACTATCATTGACCTACGTCTACCTCTACTTGAAACTCATCAACTATATGATGTTGCTTCACTGTTGAGGCTTATGTTTGGAGCCATGTAGACTTTAATGCATCTAATTGCGCTACAATAGCCATTGGAGTAGATGATCCCTCGCCATATCAAGGAGTACACATAGCCAAACATAAAAAATTATAGATTACCATAATATCCAAAAATGATTCACATCTTCGTAGGTGAAGGAAAATAAATTGAGTTGTGTCCATCATTTCAATGCTAATAATAATTTAGAGGCACAATACTAGCTGCAATTGGAAGGGCTAATGATTCATGATATTGAGAACCACCTCCACCACTCTGGTGGTGATCCAACTACCTTTTGTTTTTCCCTAGCGTACCACTAAAACTACCCCTTAGTGGAAGATAAGGGGAGTAATATCCATGATTTTCTTCCATATTCATATATTTCATTATATCCTTCACCACTATCTCTGAATAGATTCAACTATTTAACAAAATTACATATGATCAGATATCCAATCGTAAACCATGTAGGTACTTTTATAGCGACTAAATCCTAGAATCTCAGAGCTGGTGTATGCTATCAATTACATTAGTATGATTACAAGGAATAAATCCTTGAAGGACTAAATATTTTAGTAGTCTTGGTAAACTAGATATATACATGTGTCTTTTATTACAAAAGTATACACAAATTGAAACAAATAAATTTCTTCTCATTTTCCTTTATAGGTTAAAAACATTATTCCACCTATTATATCCTTGAAAATCGTTCTTAGTACACTTATTATATTTTTGCTGAGAGGATAAAAATAAGGGTGAAGTCAAATTCTAATTAGGGTTAAGTAAATAATAGTGTAACCAATACAGAATCAATGGGAATAAATTAATGTTTTAAGGTAAAAAACATATGACACATTCTATGTAATAAAAAATAGATGTGATAAATAATATAGAAACATAATAAATAAAAAATGTGTCATTCAAATAATTAGATAAGTAAAATTAAACATGGTATGTTGAGAATCTAAGACACAAGACATTAATCAATAAACATATAATTAAATTCATCGATAGATATGTTTACACAAAATCTCATGGATAATAATAACTAAGTTTAAATGATGGAAATGATTAATTATTGGGCATCATGTATTAGGCACATAAAAGCGTACATCATCAAGACCTTTCACATGATTTTTTAAATTAAGGGTAGAAACCCAATCAATTTTCACAAATTATTTGTCTCATGAGAACCTATCGATGCAACGAGGGGTTATCTAAAGTACGGTCCCCACCCTTCATTACCATTCCAAAGTATTCCTCGTATTTAATAATAAAAATGAATAATATTCCTTATCAAATAATGATATTAAATGAGAAATATGGAGTTAAAAATACTTCACCATATTATCAAATAAATTTCAAAGTAAAAAATGTATGTAAAATGATATATAGTTTAGGAAATAAGAATATACAAAATAAATGATATGAATAATTAGGGGAAATTCAATTCTCAATGATCATAAAAAAATTTAATATTTCAAGGGGACTAACAAGGAATTCAAGGAAGTCAATATAAATACATTATTTGGCTAAATCAATTGAAAATCATCCAGAAAAAGGATTTGATTGGTATCCATACAAAATATCCCAAGTAGATTAAAAATAGAGGGTTGTTGTTGATTATGAAATAAACTAATAACCTATAAAATATTATTGAGGAAATTATCATTCACTTTGAAAAAAATTTTGAAAATATTTTTCTTTGAAAATATAATTTAATACATTTTCTCTAAAAATAAACCTTTTGAACTTGAAAAGGATCTTTATTGAAATGACCATGGATAAATCCATACAAGTCATACTAGGTAAAAAGAAACATTCTTTTTGTAAGGTAAAAAGGGATAGAAAAATTAATTGTTAGGAAAGAGACAAGAATATTCCTTTGAAAACATTGTTAAAAGATAAAAAGGGTAAATATTTCTATTCTAAATCTTATTGAAAACATTTTTGTAAACCCTTTTAGAAAACATGGTTTTTGGATGAAAATAGGTTGTTCGACTAAAGATATAAATAAAGTCAGGTTTTCTTAAAAACATTTTATTAAAAAATCTGAGTACCAAAGAGTGAAATATTTATACTAATACTTGATATACGTGATTAATAACCATAGAAGATAAAAATTAAATGTTTTAGTGAATAAATAACCAATAATTTTGCAAAAATTTAAATTAATGTACAAACAATCTCGAATAAAATGAGATTGTGAAATAAACCCTTGAAAAGGATATAACGTAAAAGTAAAAAAAATAAATCAATGAATAGATTATGTGTAACATATATAAATCCAAATAAGTGAATATTAAATACACAAATAGATATTAAAAATTTATTACACACATAATCTCATAATATTAATGACAATGAGGAAGTAATATAACTCAATGAAAAGAAATTGAGTTATCAATTTCTGTTCAACTTGAAAGATTTTAACTAAAATTCATTTAAAAGAAATAATTCATGTTGAAAGTAAAAAATACCATGAATGTATAATTTTTCATGACATTAAATATCATCATAGTCATTGTATAATCCATATAATAGAAATTAGGTGTATAACATTTAAGTATTAATCTTGGAAAGAAAATGAGACAAGATTTCCTTACCCAATGTTTCATTTCAGGTAGACATCATTTAACCTCCTTCATAATAGTTTAAAATATGTTAATAACTTATTAATGAACCATAATAGGACTTATGATATCATAAATTATCCTCTTATAAAATATTATTACCTATTTTTTAATATCCTTCCATTATTTTAGCTATTTCGTATGTTAATTGCCTAGTTTGTCGAGTATGTTTTAACTTTTTATTTGTTGTTATTATTAAATATATCATGGTTTCATCATCTCAAATATTTAACCCATGATTTTAATATTATATATATATATATATATCTTTATTATATATTCATTTATAATAATCTATATTGTTTTGAGATAAGAAACTAAATGCACCGTTTATGGAGACGGTAGTCCATACGTACACATGAACTCTACCTTCATTTCATTATTGTATTTTAAAATAATGAAAAGTAAATGATATGTATGTACATGTATATTATAGTTATAATAACCTATTTATGTAATATATTTCACATATTTTTATTAAAATTAACCCTAATGTGTTCCATGTATAGTGTGAATGAATCGCATCGCTTCGAGGGGAATAGTTCACACTTCCTCAAACGATGTTATTGTATTAACACTAAATGGAAAATATTAAATTTATGTGTTACGAAAGGATTAAATAAGCTTAAATACATAATAAATACTATATATATAATATATTAATATATTTTAAAACAAAATTTCCACCATGAGAGGCGGTATAGGAAAAAATGAACAATTATCGTTTCATGAGGTGGTAGTTCATTGGACATGTGAACAAAATGTTCAATACGCATTAGATGGAAGTGTGTTTGACTGAAATTTTAAAAATTAATATAAAAATACTCAGTATATTTAGGATATAGGTTTTATTATATTAATATTTAATAATTAGATTTTATGTGGTGCGAAAGTAAATAAAATAAAATAGATTGTTGGAAAGTGTTGCCTTAAAAATCGGGAAACACCTTTCGGTTTATACCAAAGGGATTACATGGAATGATTTATTCCCAAAATGAGTGTTTAATATATATATTAGTTATTTTAGGTAGTAAATAGGTCATATCTTGTCCAAACATATGTGGTTTGAGAGGTTTGGGGAATGGGGGGAAGTGGTGTCCCTCTATATTGGAGGAGGAGTGGCACTCTTGTAACATTTTGACAATGGAATTCATACCACCTTTTTCAGGTTTCAAATGGATACAATAATGTTTCAATTATGATAAAATATATTATAGGGTGTACATATGGGCATAAAATATATCTTAGACAAATTTATAGGTCGTTTTGGGTCTTAAGGTTAAGGTATAGTCCCTTATTAATCTTAATTTAACCATAATCATTGTAATAATTTTTTTCAATTTCAATAATAATTTTGATCATAAAAATTGGTCTTATTATAAATTTTAAATTATTATGATTCAAAATATTGAATCATTTTTAAAAATTCTAATCATATAAGTGGGGGAAATTGATTTAAATTTAATCCCACGGGCGGGGTGACAATGCGTGTTTTTAAAGTAAAAATATTCGAAAGATTGCTATGTTTTTATAATAAATTTCCAAGTTAAATTGATTATAATGAAATAAATTTTGTTAATTTATAAAAATATGATATAATTAAACTTAAAAAATATAAAATTTATAATTTAAACTTATAGATAAGTTATATGAGAAATAGTTTTGAACTAAAATTCAGTATTCTTAACTATTCATTAAATGATATGTTTCCAAAAAAATATAGAAAATTTACCCTAACCAAATTTTTATGTTTTTGTTTCAAATATAAAGTATATTTTTACATATTAAATCAATTAATGTGTCAAAATTTATATTTTAAATGGGTTCTCTATTAAAAGGAGGTAAATTTGTCTTTATAAAAATGTAGGTTTTTATTTGTGAAATTGGGGTTGTTCTTATCTTATTCATATCACACATAATGGATGAATATAAAAATTATTTGATTGAATATATAACATATATATTTCATTAAAATAATTCACTAATTTTAATTATTTATATTTACAAGGACAAAACTCCATTGGAATCATGAAAATAATAATATTTTTTTTATATCCAACTCGTTCTTATTTTCATTTTTAATTAATTGGTAACCAATGAATTCAATTTATATTTATATAAACCATAAATTTTCATAAGTTAGTTAATAATATTCATAATCTTTAACATAAAAAACAAGGTTATATCATATTATATTAAATAATAAGATTTTAATAATACATTATTATTTGGTGAAACCTGGTCTTGCGTGTAACACAAGCTATTAAGGAAAGTCGATATTCTGTGTAATAAAAAATATCAAGGAAGGTATCTTTTACATGAGATGCAAGATAACTAATTTTTGTGGACACTAAAATATATATAATATATTATATTTATTTAATATTGTAATGTATCGGGATAATATATTCCCTTTTTATAGTTAGTGTTTCATTTCCTAAACAATGTTGAATAAAAATTTGTACATTAGAATTCTTTGGTGTTACACTCTCCCCACCTTAATTAAGTTTCATACTCACAATTTAAAATAAATCATGCTAATATATTGTTTTATATTTCCAACATTAAAATCCCACATCATGAGAAGGTTTCATGAAACATCCTCTAGAAAATAAATAATGGGAAGTACAAAGGTCACGTAGACTACCATGTAACTAGGTCTCTAAGTATTAGAACATTAGTTGAAAGTGAAATTATGGACTTAGATTAAAAGTGTAAATATTTATATAGAGTGAATGAGTTCATCAATCTCAAAAAATATAAAGATAAATATAAAGATTAGGGGCATAAATCCATAAATCATTGATGATTTAAGAGACCATTGATTCCAAAGAAATTAAGGTATTAGGGAAAAAATTTATTTCGAAGCTATTTTCCAAAGGTTGTGTAATAATTTTACAAACCAAGAATATAAGGAAATATTTTTACCTGATAGGTTTCAATTTATTCTGAATAATACTAAATTTGGATATTACATTGATCAAATTCTAATTCATCCTTTTACTCATAGAAATTAATTACCAATTATGAATTTTTATGCCTAAAGCACTAAAAGAAACTTTTAACAGATGATAATGCCTATAAAAGAGTGACAAGTCTAACTATTTTTCAATAAAAATATTTCAAAACAAATATGGTTAATATATTAATCTATAATACATAAAATTAATACTAATGGTTCATCATTAAAATTTCATCATCATATTTTTTAACTAATAACAGTGAAAATTAACCCATAAATTGCATAGGTTAGTGGTTGGCGTGATACCCTTAGTGTACATTGGTTATGAGTTCCAGACTTATGTCCTTTTCGGACAAGATAGGTTGTCACCCAACATATAGGTTGTCCTATTCTAAAACTATATTAATATAATTTATAAAATAAATCTAATGGAAATACATTAAATTTAATCATTAAACAGAACCTTAACTATAGTTTTCAATACATCCTCAATACATAACTATTTCATACATTTATTTCCTACATACATCCTTCCATGATCTAGGTTTTATCCTTTAAGAATGGTCATTGACTCAGGTAATTAAAAATTTCCCTGCATTTAAGCCAACAAACCAAAAATGTATCCTTAGGATGATTTTCATTTCCTTACCTCGTACTCTTAATTTTTCCTCACAAATCCTTATATTTATGTCTTTTTTCCCAAAGATAAATAATTTCTAGGTTTTATTGAAAAACCTTCTTGGGTTTCTCCTTCCACACTTCTCACATGTCAGTAATCGAGCCTTCTATTCTTTATAGTCTCCACCACTTGAGCTCTTAGAAACCTCCATACATCTCTTCTTTGGTGTGCTTAGGAGTTGGTAAAGTTATATATTGTTAATAATATTTTAGGAAAACACATTATTCATAAATATAATATCTTTCAATCATTTGGACACCTCATTTGGTTTCTCATTTTAACTACCTTTTCCTTCATGTTTGATGTTAACTTGAATCCTTCGGGTTCCAGCCATTGATTAAAATTTGAAATAATAGTGTGAGAAACAATATTTAGAGTGAGATAAGTATATAATCATTTATAATATATCTAATTCATGACACCTTATTTTTAAATCTAAATCATCTTAGGTTTAACCTTGATCTTTTATTTTCATTATCGTTTTAAATTCTTCATAATGCTTTGTAAAGTAAAAAATGGATTATCCTAAACATATCGCACAGGAGTGTCAAAATAGGTGAACAGTAAGGCTCATTGTCATGTACTAGGTTACCCAGATTTAGGATCAGAACACTTTGCCAGAACTATTAATCCTAGATACATATAATTTAGAACCAAAACTGCTTATAGTATCAAGTAAGATATGTAATACTTGAGATACCCAAATAATTTATACCTTAACAAAATTATAGGATTCTCTTTTATATTTATCCTCAAATTCTACCTTACGGTTATGTTCTCTAACCTATGTTTTTATTTATCTAATTCCCAATGTTGATACTAAATTTCTTTATTACTAATTGCAGTGACCCAGCCCCAGAATCCTGGATCTGGTGTCTAATATCAATTACATTGGCATAAGGAATCAAGCCCTGAAGGACTGAAGAGTTTAGTAGTCTTGGTAAACAAGATACATACATGATACTTTTATTACAAAATAATACACTAATTAAAAAATATATTTTTTTCTTCTCCATTCCTTTTCTAGGTTAAAAACTTTATTCCATCAATCGTATCCTTGTAAATCATTCTTAGTAAACTTCTTATATTCCTGGGGAATGGAAAACAATAAGGTTGAGATAAAATCCCCATTAATGATAAGTAAATCATAGTGAAAACAATAATTAATAAATGAGAATAAATTCATACGGGAAGGAAAATAAATTGACACACATTCCATGTAATCAATAATTTGAAATGATAAATAATATTTCTAGATAATAATAGATTACAAATTCCATTCAAATAATTAGATAAGTAAAATTAATATGAAAAGGTGAGAAACTGAAACACATTACATTAATCAATAAACTGACAATGAAATGTATCCAATGATATGTCGACACAGAATTTCATGGATAATAACAACATAGTCTAAATTAGGTGAATGATTAATTTTTAGAAGTCATGTCTCAGGAACATGAATACCTATACCATGAATAGCTTTCAAAATATGGTTTAAATTAAGTGTAGAAACCCAAACAATTTATGTAACTTATTTGTTTCATGAGAACATTTCGATGCATTGAGGGGCTATGTAAAGTCTGGTTTCCACCCATCATTTCTAGTCCAAATCATTCTTCATATTTAATTATCAAAATAAATAATATTCCTTATCAAATAACTATATTGATTGAGAAATAATAATTTATCAATAATTCCTCAGTTACTTAAATAACCATCAAACTAAACACTATATGTTAAATGGTATATTATTCTGTCAATTGTAATGTCCATGATAAATTATCTGGATAATTAGAAGAAATTCAATGCTAAAAAATCATATGAAAATTAATATTTCAAGGGGACTAACAAGGAAGTTAATATAAACACTTTCCTTGGAAAATCAATAAAAACCATCTAGAGAAAGTATTTGGGTGGTATCAATACAAAATATTTTAAGTGGAGAAAAAATAGAGGGTTATTGTCATTGATGAAATAAAATAATAACCTAAAAAATATTCTTGGTGAAAATATACTTTTTTTGGAAAATACATTTCAAAATCATTTTATTTAAAAATAATCCTTATAAACTTGCAAAGGAAGCTTTAGCTACATGATGGTAGATAAAACGTCACATGTTATACGAGGTAAAAAAGAAACATTCCTTTTGCAAGGTAAAAAGGTATTAAAAAATGCCTTATTCTAAAAGAAACAAGAAGATTCCATTGAAAACATTGGTAAAAGAAAAAAAGGTAAAAATTTAATTACTAAATCTTGTTAATAAAATTTAAATCCTTTTTAGAAAATATATTTTTTTTAAATAAATTTTTTTTTGAAGAAAATAGGTTTTCCGACTAAAGAGATAAATAATGTTGGGTTTTCATAAAAACATTTTCTAAAACATTTTGAGAACCAATGAGTGTAAAATGGTATTTATAATTGATATAGGTCATTAATAACTAGATAATATTAAAATGAAATATTTTTTAAAAAAATTATCCAATCATTTCCTCAAATGGAAATTCAAGTTCAAACAATCTCTAATAAAATATGATTGTGAAATAAACCCTTGAAAATTATATAACGTCAAAATGAGAATCAATAAATTAGTAGATTATATACATAATTTAAAAATAAAAAAAAGGTAACTTCAAATACAAAAATAGATAGTAAAAATTGATTACAAACATAATCTTAGAATATTAATGACAATGGGGAAGTAATATAACTCAATGAAAAGAAATCGAGTTATGCAATTCTATCCCACTTGGTAACTTTTAACTCAAATCCCCTTAAAGGGAATAATTAAAGTTAAAACTAAAAATACCATGAAGGTATAATTTTAATGATATTATATATTAATATAGTCATTATATACATGATATAAAATAAATTAGGTGTACAATAATTAATTATGCCTCATGAAAAGAAAATGTGACAAGAATTCCTTACCTTGTGTTTCCTTTCAGGTAGAAATCCTTTATCCTCCTCTATGATAGTTTTAAACAATTTAATAACTTATCAAAGAAGAATATTTGTACTTATTACATCATATATTATCCTCTTAAAATATCTTATTACCTATTTTTTCATAACCTTTTATTATTTTAACTATTTCAGGTGTTAATTTCCTAGCTTGTCAAGTAAGTTTTAACTTGTTATTTGTTGTTATTATTACATATATCATGGTTTAATATTCTTAAGAATGTAAAAAGTGATTTTAATATTATATATATTTATTATATATATATCTTTAATAATCAATATTGTTTGAAGATAAGAAATTCAATGCAACATTCAAGGTGACAGTAGTCTGTAAGGACGCATGAACGCTACCTTCATTTCATTGACGTGTTTTGAAAGAATGAAAAGTGAATGATATGTATATACATTTATAATATAATTATAGTACCATATTTATGTATTATATTTCATACTTTGTTTATTAAAATTTTCCTTAATATGTTCCATGTATAGTGCGAACGAAGCACATTGCTTCGAGGGGTCGGTAGTCCACACTTCATTAAACAATGGTATCATATTAACACAAAATGAAATGTATTAAAGGTGTGTGTTATAAAAGGATTAAATAAGATTAATGACATAATAAATATTATATATATAATATATAAATATAGTGTACATTATTATTTCCACCATGAGAGTCAGTAAAGGAAAAATGAACAATCATTATTTTTTGAGGTCCAATTCGACATACACGTAAACAATATATTCATTACCCATTGGATAGAAGTGTGTGTGAGTGTAGTTATAACCCTTAACAGAAAAAATATAATTATATTTAGTATAATTTTTTATTTTATTAACATGGAATAATAATATTTTAGGTGGTGTAAATGTAAATGAATGAAAATAGATCGTTGGAAAGCACTACTTTAAAAATCAGGTAACTCCTTTTGGTTTATACAAAAGGGATTCCTTGGAAGTATTTATGAACAAAATTATTCTTAATTTTCAAGGGGAAGGATGTTGGTAAGTTAATTGGTAATATATTATCTAATCATAATTGGTTTTAAAGGTGTGATGAATTGGGAGAAGTTGTGGCCTTTTATAGTGGAGGAGGAGTGGCACTCCTGTAATATTTTGAAAAAGGAATTCCTACAACATTTTTTATGATGAAAGGGGATCCAATAATTGTTCAATTTCTAGAAAAGATATTATAGGGTCGATATATAGACATAAAATATCTCTTAAAATGGTTTATAGGTTGTTTTGGGTCTTATGGTTAAGGTTTAGTCCCTTATTAATATTAATATAACCTTAATCGTTGTAATTAATTTTATCACTTTCAATAATATTTTTGGTCAAAAACAAAGTAGATATTATTATAAATTATAAATTATTATGATTCCAAATATTTAATAAATTTTTCCAAATTCTAATCATATAATTGGAAGAAACTGATTTCAATTTAATCCTTTAGGTAGGATGATAATGTCAGTTTTTCAAGTGTAAACGTCTCAATGTTTACTATGTTTTTATAATAAATTTCAATGTGAAATTGATTACAATGACATAAATTTTATTAATTGACAAAAATATGATCTAATTAAACATTAAAATCAATTAAGATTATAATTTTTCCTTATAAATAAATTTTTTGAAAAATTAGTTTTGAACTTAAATCCGGTATTCTTAACTATTCATTAAAAATGATATGTTTTGGAAAAATATAAATAATTCTCCCTAACCTAACTTGTATGTTTCTATTTGAAATATTAATTTTATTTTGACTCAAAATTCAGATTAAAATTTGGTTCTTTATTAAAAGGTGGTAAAATTGCCTTAATAAACATAAAGGTTTTTATGTGTGAAATTGAGTTTGTTATTATCTTATGAATAAAAAACCCA
Organism: Viscum album; assembly: GCA_963277665.1. Classification (NCBI taxonomy): domain Eukaryota; kingdom Viridiplantae; phylum Streptophyta; class Magnoliopsida; order Santalales; family Viscaceae; genus Viscum; species Viscum album. The sequence continues at coordinate 63,295,553 of OY728127.1, read as the reverse complement.
ATGAATGAATATAAAACATATTTTATTAAATATATAATTCATATATTTAATTATATAATTTAGTAATTTTAATAAATTATGTTTATTAATACAAAACTCTTTTTGAAGCATAATAATAATAATCTTTATTTTAATATCCAATTGAATCTTATTTTCATTTCTCATTAATTGGCATCCAATGAATTAATTTTAAAATTATTTAAACCATAAATTTTCTTAAGTTGTTAAATACTATTCATAACCACTGACATAATGTCTACGTTATATTATATTTTATTAAATAATAATATTTTAATAATACATTATTATCTGGTGAAACTCGGTCTTGCATGTAATGAAAGTTAATCGAGGAAGGTAACTCTTGCGTGTAACACAATATATAATAGAAGGTCACTATTGCATGAAATCTAAAATAAATTAGTGTTTCATTTATCACAAGATATATAATATATTTTATTTATTTAATATAATAATGTATTTGGTTAATATATTCCATTTTTACAATTAGTGTTGTGTGTCCTAAACACTATTGAATACAAAGTTGTACTTTTGAGTTTTGCAGTGTTACACTTTTGAGCTTTCAGTTGGTCATTATTTACAAACACTATTGAAAAAAAAACCATTTCAAAAAACTGATTGGTGTACACCCACATCGACTACTCTCCCTGCAAAAAATAGAGTGACTTCAAAACTTCTACATCATCAGGGACTCTATAAAAAACTATTGGAAGAAGAGAGACTTAAAATCCTTCCAGTACAATCCCACATTCTAATCGGCATGTACCAAGGAATCCCACCAACTCTTATTGGGGCCCTCGAGTTGGAACTCTGCACACTTCACCTTGATACTTGCATGCAAATCTAGGAATTCAAATGTCTAATTAATATTTTTAAGCCATTTCTCTACCACTTCATGTTCATTCTAAACTTCAAAGGATGGAATATTCTCATGCAAGAACTCTCTTTATCGATATATTTCTCCTATAGGTCTTGGATTTACCTCAATAATAGAATTCTGATCTTGTGAAACATTATGTTCAATATCAAAAAATACTCATACAATATCTTTAGTAAGTTTTTAATCCATTGGAAGATTCCCTTGAGAAGCATCAACTGCACCTTTCTAAGGATCTCACAAAACACATATTTGAGGAATACTGTTAAACAATAAAATAAGATAAATGATTGGAAAAAATATCATCTCAAACTAGAAAAATCATAAGTAAAAAATAATATTAAAATCAAGAACTCAAAATAGGAGACACACTTCCCAACATCCCTTGGTTATTTGAGTCTCACCATAGTAAGAGCTGGCCAGGCACTCAACGAAATATACCTCTCAAGTCTCAAAAATCCGATCTCTAGTCCATTAAACATCCCAAGATAATGAATCATGAATATAAACCACATCTGATACTGAATCATAACAAACTGACATGAATAGCCTCTCAAACTGGTACCCAAACCGATATAACACAAACTATAAGGTAGTTCCGGATCCCCATGGACTGGAGACTAGCACCCATGAATTAAAAAGAAACTATAGGGAATGATTTCTCCAAACCAAAAGCAAAAATAAAGAACATATATACAACATATAAAATAGTGGAAAATATGAATATATTCTCTAAATAAAACCAGACAATATAAAAAAACACCCCAAGAGTAGAAATAATCTCCAAGAATAATTCCAACAACAAGGACCAATAAAACAGAAAAAAAAAACATATGTACCAGGTGATAGTGTGGGAAAAATCACACCATATCACCCCCAACTACCCATATCAGCTAACAAAAATCCTCACCACCTAACTACGGGGACTTTCCTTTTTCTACATTAAAAGACATAACCCGAAATATGAATTTCTAAAGGAGCGTGTAGGGAGTGAGCTAAAATGATCGGTAGGTTATCCCCCAAGTGTTCCATATCAATTGTATGAACAATAATCCAAGAAATATCAACTATAAATAAAACAAGTAATGATAACATTTTCATAGTTTTTTATATCAAAAACATGGAAAGCAGTTTAATTTTCCATTTTACCAGATTTTTTAATAAATCAGGTAAATAAGTTTGAAATCATTTAATATAAATATATATAATTTTATATCAAATAATGCATCACATATCATATCAAATCCATGGAAGTACAAAAAACTATACAAACCAAATGAAAAAGTATAGATAACATCACGTCAGGGATCATGATAGGTTAGGATAGCTTGGACACTTGTACCTAACATATAAAATCACACATGCATTAAGACATTAGACATATGTATCCATTCTAGAGAGTAGAGGAACACCCCATCAAGTGAACCTCCCAATAGTTTTAACAATTCCCTAGAACAATGCGCCAAGGGATCATAGAAAATCCTCATGAGAGAACCCCTCCAATAATGGATGAGAACTATTACTATACCTTCAAACTAAGAACTCAAGGCTTATAATGTTCTCTTTTTCCCAAACCATTTCATTAGAACAATTCCATCAGTCTATTCTCTGAAAACTGTTTCCCAAAAACAATTTCATAATTCTTTAAAAACCCTTTCCATTTACCAAAACTAGGGGTAAACAAGCTTTTATAAAAAAAATTACACACGCATGAAAAATCATTCAATCATGAAATTCCAATTAAGTAGAAAATTTATCAAAAATTTGAGCAATTAATTTCATAAACATATTCTATAGATGAAACCACAATCCTCAAAACTAGTTTTCATACACCCACAATGTAACCCTGTATAAGAAAGGATCCAAAAATAAAAATGGAGGCCCTAAAACCGATCTAGATATATTATAATTGATTCAATTCACACACAAAAAGTGTTGTAGAAGAGGAAGAATCAACACATACCTCAAGAAAATATACCTACCACACCACAACCAATAAAGGAATAGCCCATGAAAGGAGATCACACAATGGATCTAAAGATAAATAATAAGAGACATCACCACTAGTCAACAGACCTGATAAAGCAACGCAATAGCACTACCATGATCGAGGAAATGAAGAATAAGAAAAGATTACACATTATGAGTGATTAAATCTTTCCAAAATGTTGATAAATCACATAATAGATCAATCTGTATAGAACAAAGACTTCCACAATAAATAGAATATCACAAGGTTGAGAGTAAGGAGTGATGTTGAAGAATGAATGTAAAATAAAATGACCCAGCATCACAAAATATGATATCACAATAGATACACATCATGTATAACTTTCACATGTTAGGATTCCTTGGTGTTTGGATACGCTAAAAAACATCTCATTTTAAATAAAAATTGGTCTTTTAACACCACACAACATGCAATCAGTACATGATTTGTACTCCCTTCACACCATGTACCATATTCATGAAATATACCCTATAGAGATTACATTTTGTGTACTCCCATTACATGGAATGTATTTATCCTATAGATTGAAAAAACTATAGATTATTATATGAAAAACCAAAACAGCTCGACCACCCTCCAAACTTATGGAGAACCTAGAAAATCCATTAAAACATATATACCCATACTCTATTAATTCAAACAAACAAAAATCCTCAAACATTAGGTCATTTTTCTTAGAAAATGTTCTCCATCCTTGAGAGTCCCAAGATACACCCAATTCTAGAGGAAAAAAAAGAAAAGAGGATGAAAATACTTGAAATAATCTAACAAGATGTTACACTACCACCCTCTTATGCAGTAGAAATCAACCAATGAAAATATATGATGTGTTTGAATAAAACTCATACGACACACCCTCCTGTTCCAATTGAAGGACTAGATAACTAACCAACTTCTCCATAAAATAATTGAATGTATAATAACACATGTCATCTAATATGAATTATTCATCCTCTTATGTGAAGACTATTTTTGGTGTCACAATATAATATAATTTAGTGAAAAACATACAATAATAACCAACAAGGCTAAGGAAACTCTAAAACACATTAAAATTCATGGGGGCCGCTCAAGAAACAACCACCTATATTTTAGAAGTATCCATAAGTAATTCAAATTTAGACACAATTTGTCCCATTAAATAGACCTCACCTTTCAGAAATCATCTATTTGATCTGCAAATTAAAGTATTATCTCTATCATGACATCGATCTTTCATATACTTGGCAAGAAGGAAATCATGTTGCTGATTTTTTGGATTCAAAGTCTTACTAAGAGGCCCCCCTCATGATCTTTGATAGTTTTGGATCCCTTCCCATAGGGGGTGCAGACATCACCATCAGTGATTCTTTGGGTCTCCATTTCTGTAGACCTCATTAATGTCCTTGTTTCTCCTTTCTCAAACTTTTTAATAAAAAATATATTTTCTATCAGTGGAAACAAACCTCACCATCCAAAAATCCAAACTACGACAGATACCCAAGTATCATTTACAAATGAATAACTCCTAAAAAATACCATAAAAACTATGTGTACTCATTTTATATATCCGAATATATAAGTGTGTCCTTGATAAACACCACTAAGAACCAATCTATGAACTCTTGAAAGAAAACATTTTTCAATACCATAAACATGACTATAGTAGTCATCACACCAAACAACATCACACCAATCCCATAATTCCTACAACTATATTAGAATGTTTCCTTTTGTATATCCTAATCCTTCACCCCCTTATAATGATATAAATATCAAAAATCAATCTTCTTGAACTAGATAGATCCCTTCAACTAATTGAATAAATTTTAAATTAATGGTAAATGTTAGTGATTCATCACTATCACTTGATTCATGATACAATACTCGATAGAATAACATAGAACACTATATTAGTTATTTGTAAACATAAATAGATCACTTTAAATAAATAATCTTGGATGAATGAATCCTATTTATAAAATATCATTAATCTAAATCCATAGATCCCACAAATCAAAAGGGGTTATCGTATATAGAAATATCAATATAAGAGTGATTATAGACTAAAAATCTATCTTAAAATCGATCCCAAATCAAGGGGGTAGTATAAAAAAATTGTAAAGAAATCTAGGTATTCTTTGATAACATTGGAAAAAAACACCAATTGATCCTCAAATAAACTCAACATCTAACTGACCATCATGGAAGACATCGACTCATCATGCTTATGACCAATATTAATGTTCCTCTAACCAAAATAAATATTTATATCTATCAACATCATAGAAAATAATGTGCCTCAAAAAATTATCCATAATATCCCTCACCAAATATATTTAATACATTTCAAGGAGGATTTAATATGGTTGTATATGTAATAATTGAAAGTATCTCAATTACTGATGCTTCCTAAACATTAAATCGCTACAAACATAATACATGTCTAGTTGACATATAACTAATTTAATCAATTAAAATGGAAATAATATACGTCCCACTTATAATTCCAAGGAATGTGTAAGGGTGGTTGAAATAAAAGAGTGTGTATATCCTGAATAAAATAAGTAATTCACATATGTACAAAATAAAAAGTTAATACATTGTGTGATGTCTCTCTTTCCTGACACTAAAAACTCTAAGGAATGTATCTGACCATAACTTATTCCATGACCTCACTATTTGTGATGGAGACCACATTAATGTTTTCACTCTTATTGTTGTCCCTAAGTACAAAGTACATCATGGGGCTACCCTATGGTTATCTTTTTCCCTCACAATAGGTAATAAATAGGAACCTCATGTTTCAAATATTTCCTCAATGATTAATATTGCAAGAGTTTATCCTAAAGAGGTCCCCTAACATCACACATAATTTCAATAAAGATCAAACAATCTCTATTATGATATCCAAATCCTCCATAAGAATAAAAACGCATAGAAGATATATTGGAATTATTATAAAAACTACTATATTTGGTGAAATGTGATTAAGAAGGATGGAACCAACTCCCAGCTATCTAAAACATCTTTCTATTTAGAAAATGAGACCATATTACCAAAAATATACTCTTTGAAGAATATTTAAGAATCCAATCATAATAAGATTATGTTATTTCTATTATCCTCTTAATGACCTATACCACTACAAGTACATCATTTTTCCCTTAAACATAGACTATCTGACCTAGAACTGGATCTCAATTTCAAAGTCCTCTTTGAAACACATCTCCCTAGCATCCACATCTAAAAGAATGTCCAAGTAATGAAAATTGATGTTTTTATATCTGATACCAACCTTCTAAAAATTATAAATCCATTTGATGAGGGTAATAATACTCTTCCAATAGTTTTCCTTCATTGTTGAAGAATGAAATTCATTATGAAACTTCTCTTCTTACATCACCTATGAAACATAAGACAACACATTATCACCAGAGAATAAGAACAACGACTATTGGCATTCCAAAAAAAAATATTGTCATAGTTAGTGAAACATAGTGCTCTTACCAAGAATGAATTGAACTAATGGAAATCTATCAGTTATCTAATCAAGCATCAATATCCTGATCTAAAACTGAGACTTCATCCTTCTTCATGACATTACGTTGAAACTCTCTATGTTTCCTCCTATGTGTTTCATTATTGTTGACCTCCACTCTAGGATGGTATTTTGTAACATCCGTAGAACAAACCAAATATTTATGTCTATATATATACATTCCTATAAATGAAATTTATTTAGGGATGCATAAAACTTGATTTTGGATTATTTATTGTTAATAAATTATTTTAATTTGAAACTATTTCACATTTTCTACCCAATTCAGACATAGGAACAAACAATGATAATGTATGATCCTAACCTATGCCTCTACAAAAATAAACACCACTTCACTAACAATGTTTATTAAACTTAAAGGTCATTGTGTCGGATTGCATGGTTCCCTAAGTACCCATTTTCTATTCAATCTCCCATGTTTACATCACATACTAACTCCAGATGGATTGTTTCACTTCTATACCATGAAATAATCACTAGTGAGTATCTAAAAAAATCATATACCTCACCCATCATCTCAAATATCATTCTTTCATCAACCCCTTCCACTGGTACCTCCACCAGGAAAAAATTTAAGATAATGATATGACCTCCAAATTGTTCCTACAATAGGATACATGTTAGAGACTAACACCAATGGTATATAATCATAAATAAGAGGCATTTCCCTCTTTATGAAAATTTATAAACTAAGATATAATATGAGATTCACCAACCAAAAACATGAATAAATTAATATAAAAACTAGTACATTAAAGTGAATTTATAAATAATATGAGAAACTGAAAATAAATACCAAAAGAAATATATATAGATAGGTTTACATATGGAGGATCCCCTATGTACGAGTAATGAAAATTTTCAAAAAATTAATGTTTCAATTAAATTAAATTATAAATAATAATTTATAAGTTCTAATAACCCACATGGAATAGGAAAAAGATAATGTAAGGGTTTAGGAAAATATAGAACCTTATATAACACTAAATAACATGAATTAAAAACAAAAAATGGCACTAAAATAGAAAAAAAATCCATGTTAAAGATTAATATATATGTGTGTGTGGAAAAATTAACATTCATCAACTATTAATTTCATATGAAATTGATTTTTAAATTATTTTATGGGAAAAATTATTTTTTGGATATTCCATACTCCACCCCATATCATTGTTATCATGAACACAATAATGATATGATAGAATAGAAGGGTCCACCTACTAATTGATTTTCTCAAACATAAACATCAAACAAAAAGATTAGAATATGCCACTTAGCTATAGTATAATGAATTTGTATTAATGTAAATTAGGTATTAAATTCAATTCCTTAATGGAAATATAAATTTGGTAACCCAAAAATTTGTTTTACATCACAATCATGTAATACATGCTCCTATAACAACAAGGGTGAAGAACAATCAAAATAAAAGACTGATTATAAACATACATAATAAGAAATATATGTATTTATGACATTATTATATAAATAATAAAAAATAATATATGTAAGGTCACATTATCTTGGCTTATCCAAAATATATCCCCTTGTATCCATATGGTTATAAATCCAGACATAAAAAAAATATTGAATTAATGGGAAATAGAAATAAATTAAAAAAAGAACCTATGGAATATGTATAGATGAGAAAATGAGAGAAAATAAAAAAAATTAGGTTTAGTATGCTATAATTTTTATGTATAAATAACTTTAATACACTTCTTTTGAGATAACATTTTTCTTGTGATGTAAAATTCACAAAACCACTGGGAACATAATACCACTACCAAACAAAATTCCAGAAACATCAGACATCAGTTGATATATGATACTCATTCATTTTTAACCTAGTTCTTCTCTTACACCAACACCCCTCTCCATTTAGTCCAAATTTAATTAGTTATACTCCCAATATTCTCAAACTCCAATGTCTATCAATTTGAGAGTAAAAAATACTTAAAAATATAATAATCACTAAGTAAAAATGATTATGTTTATTAAATTAATTTTCAAGAATCTATATAATATTAATGTTAAGGTATATGAAGAATTATTTATGTGTTTGTGTTAAATTTGATATTTATATAAATTATATCAATGAATAACTAATAAATAAATTTATTATTATGATATTAATGTTATTTGTTGTTAAGTCAAAAGTCACTTTTTGACTTTTCTATTTCTTTTGTTTTGGAAATATCAATTTTTTTATTAATAATCTCAAACTATATATTCTAATATATTTTCCAAAAACTATTAGCAACTTGTGATGGAAAAATATTCTAGTAAAAAGAATACTCAAGAAATATTTTCTAAATTATTCACTCCGAAAGACTTTATACCTTATGTTAATGAATATGTTTCACAAAACCCAAATTAGTTGTTTTGTAGGAATTATCCTAGTGATACTATCATTGGTGATGTGAATTAGCCTATAAAGACTTAAAGTTCATTGAAAAATGAAATAGAACATTTTTCTTTCCTTTTCCAAATTCTATACAAAATGTCCAGATGAGGCATTAGGTGATGAAGATTGGATAAAATCAATGAAAGATGAACTAAATTAATTTTAATGGAATAATGTATGGACCTTGGTTGAAATACCTAAATAAATATATGTAATTAGATTAAAATGTGTTTTATGAAACAAATGTGATGAAAATGGAATAATAATAAATAAAGACTTGTTGCTAAAGGTTATAATCAATGAGATGGAATATATTATGATGAAACCTATGCTCTGGTAGTTACACATTAATCTATTTTAATTCTAATAGCCTTTGTAGCATTCTTCATGTTCAAACTTTTTCAAATGGATGTGAATTGTGGTTTCCATAACAGATATGTTCAAGAGGAAGTATTTTTTGAACAACCACTTGGTTTTGTAGATAAAAAATATGCTCAATACATTTACAAACATAACAAAGCTTTATATGGACTTAAACAAGACCCTGAGCCCGGTATGATAGATTAACATGATTTTTTAGAAAAAAATTATGTAAAGGGAACTGCTGATCCAACTCTATTCATAAATAAATAAAAAAATATATTTTTACTATTAAAATTTAGGTTGATGACATTATACTCAAATCAACTAAGAAATATTTAATAGATTCATTTAAGAATGTTATAAAAACTATGTTTGAAATGAGTATGATGGGTGAGTTATCATTATTTATTGATTTTCAAATTTCTCAAAAACCAGAAGGTACTTATATATCCCAAAATAAGTATATTAAATACCTTCTTAAAAAGTATGGATATAAAAATACCAAAAATATTAGTACTCCAATCAGTACCTGAGAAATACATAATCTTGATAAAGCTGGGAAACAAGTTGATCAAACAATTTTTAGATGTATGATAGTAAATTTTATATAATTAATAGTTATTCATCCACACATTATGTTTTTAGTATTATTATGTGCAAGGTATAAATAAAATAAAAAATAATCTCATTTAAATGCTGTAAAAATAATTCTTTGTTAATTTAAGGGAACTGTGGATTTGGGACTATTCTGTTCTTCTGGAAATGATTTTTTTTGAAAAAAAATTCAGATTCTAACTTTGGTGGTTGTGGAATAGATATAAAAATTACATCCAGAAAATGTGATTTCTTAGGTAATTCATTAGTCTCTTGGTGGAATTTTCTTCAAGGATGTCTCCACAATCCCCTGGCTCTTTGCTCTCTCTCGCCTACTCTCTCTACTAGGGTTTCTTCTCCCTGCTCTTCTTTCCCCCAATCTTCTCTTCTTCTTTCATCAGGGTGCTTCTAGAGTCCCCCCGGGTTTCTCTCATGGTTGGCCTGCTCTATCCTAATTCCAGATCCTATTTTTCTTCTCTACTTCGATGGAAGTGCATTGTTTCCCTCCTCAGCTACCACATTTGCGCTCAGAACACACTATATACCGCTCCCTAACATGTCAAATTTGGAGCATCAGATTCATTATGTTTTTGGGATTTGTAGTTTAGAGGTTGTGGATCTCCCCAGTTTCCTTGTTCTTCCTTTAGGGTTTCGACCCCCATTTCCTCTCTATTTCTTTTCTCGATGTTTGTCTGCGTCTCCCAGTTTTTATTTTTTCCAGTTATTTTTGTTGTTTCTATTTCCCTTAGGGTTTAATATATGGCTTCATTTCTTTCATTGTTCCATTTTTTATGCGGTGTTCAGTCTTTTTTTGATTTTTTTTAGACGGATTTGTTATGGTGTGGTTATGCTGCTAGTTTTTTTCATCTAGTCATTGGTGTGAAGCCTCCAATGAATAAATGTTTCGAGGTTGTCTGTGATAGCGTCGATGGGGTTCCTCGGCATCGACGGTGCGACTTTCCTCAATGTCGATAGTTCCAAGGTTCTTTTGATTGTTCCTGCATATTCTCAGTCATCTCTATTCTCTAGATCTAGATCCCACCATTCAATCTGAGGTGGAGCTAGACGACAGTCATTATGGGTCTTTGGGATGTGAGTCTAAATAAGAGGCGTCGAGAGGTGGATGGTGACGACGTTTTGACCATCGATGCCATGGTTGTTTTTGGATCTAGCGAGATGATGATGGTGGTTGGTGATGATACGATGAGTGCCGAAAATGTGATGATGGTGGTGAAGAGTTCAAGGGTTGGTTTCTCAGGCGGTACAACGGCATGTGATGTAGGTGTCTGACCTGAAGCAGGAGGTGTATTCTAGATTAGATCTTGTGGTACATGGTGTTTTTTCAAATTTTTAATTTCATGATTATGGTTGTTATCATTTAAAATTTTGAAATCATTTGCGCGGTGGATGTTTTGAACTCCGAAATTTTTTTTCTTGCCATTTGGATTTTGGATTGTTAGGTTCCCACTAATCCATAAAGTGGGTTCTTTATAAAATACAAAAAGGATTGTGGCATTAGTCTATTGGTCTTATGTGAAAAAACACTCAGTATCACTTTCCATTGCTGAAGTCAAATATGTGGAAGCTATAAGTTTTTGTGATCAAGTGTTTTATATACAACACACACTCACTGATAATAGCATGAGTTTTAATAAAACTCAAATACTATGTGATAATACTAGTTCCATAGCATTGAGAAAAAATACAACACATAACACTCATGGAAAACAAATAGATATTAAGAATCAGTTTCACAGTGATCATACACTTAAAGAAGATATCATTTTACAATTTAATGGAATTCAAGAACTACTTGATGGTATTTTTACAAAACCATTACATTCTAATAGATTTGAATACATTAAACAGAATTTAGGACCGATAACTATAAAGTAATTATTTATATCTACATATTGTTTCAACCATCCCCTTACATTAAGTTACTTTTTATCAAATGGGGGATACATATATGTGTTCATTTAAAATTTTATTTTACTGAAAATAAATTAATACTTAAAATTTTTTGTTCTCAAAATGTTTCAAACCCAGAATTTTTTCATACACGTAAATTTTTCATACTCAAATGTTTCATACTAAAAATTTCTCATTCTAAAAATGTTTTGTACACAATATCTTTTCATACTGTAAAATTTTTTATACTCATAAATTTTTCAGACTTAGAACTTTTTCATACTCCAATATTTGGTAATAAAAATCTTTGTACTCAAAATTTTTTCTTACTCAGATAAAAAAATTTGTACTCAAAAGTTTCATAATTTTTTTTGGAAAAAAAATTGAAACCAACTGGTCTATCCAAAAACTCGAAAAGGTATGATTTATTACATTACACATTTTAAATTCAATTCTTTTTTTTCATTTTCTTTTAAATTATTATCTGTTTCATGATGAATACAATAATTTTTTCAAAAAAACCTCAAGAGTTAAATTTTCTAAATAGTTGGGTCTTTTTTATCAAATATAAGATGTAGATTCTCAATGGTCACATTTATCGACCTATATAAAAGGCACCCCTACCCTATCACACATTGATTTCTTTCATCTTTCTCTGATACTCTATAACCCTTCAATTATTCTAGTCCAAAGTTTTCATGACCAAATTATTTCATCATACTCATATCAAAAACAAGAAACCAATTTTCACTTGTATGATATAGAGATTAGCATGTCGGTAAAACAAGACACAAATTTTCTTGGTGTACCATCAGAGGGTTATTCCTTTTACCCTTATCATAAGATTCTGAAACCAAAAAAATCACCTTCAATAAGAAAAGATCTAAGGAATCACATTTATATATTCATGAAGATGAAAGTAAAATAACTAATATCTCAGATAAAAATCATCTTAAATCCCTTTGGATACTAGGATTTTTAATTCAAAAAAAATGTGACAAATAAACCTTAAAATTATCAGATGTTTTTATTCTAGATTAACTTGTAAATTTTAGAATGATAAATTTGATGTGTTATATTTTTTTAACCATAAATAATTTAAATTTTAATGCAATCAAGTATTAGTTGATTATGTTTCCATCAATTCTATTTAAATTCATTATTGAAAGTTTTATGTTTTGTAGTCTTATAATCAATTCAGTACCACGAAATAAAAAATTCCCACTAATAAGTGATGATATGATAAATATATTGAAGTATCATTTTTATTTGGAATCAAAAATGGTTTTGAAAGATTCTAAAGATGAAGTTTCAAAAGAAGATGGTGGAGGATGTCAAGGTGTCCCAAAATAATCAGTGTCAATTGTTTTTTAGTAAAAAAAAAGAAATCTAATTGTAATTTTAATGTAAATCCAAAGAATAAAACGAAAGTAACTGAGAAAATCACTTCTAAATGGAGAAAGGAGCATACTGAATGAAAATAATGAGACCTGCAGTTTGGTCTAAACCCTACTGTATCCCTTACTAAAAGAATTTGTACCAATGAAGATTTTTCAGAAGAAGATAAGAAAATGAAGTTGAAGAAGAAAATTTATGATGTTTTTTATATTTATAATTTGATGAAAGGAGTTGAAAAGGAAAGAGTATGAATTGTTATCAGGGAATCAATTCATGATGAAACAATCACTTCATCATTCCATGAAAAAGGAAAGAATAAAGAAAAAGTGGGTGAAGTATTGGTTCCACGAAAAGATTCTCAATTTTTAAAAGAAATAGAAGCTAGTGAAATAAGAGAGATAGATTGGTATCTTGGTGAATAAGAATACAGAAATGAAACAGATGAAAAAGAGGAAAAAGAAAAAGTGTAAAATGAAAAAAGAAGAAAAGCAAGAAGATGAGAATGTAAAGGATGCTGGTTAGAAACAAAATATCGGTCCAATAGAATACCAACAAGATCTTCAGAAGTTTCTTCATGAAAACTACCATCCCCAAATGTAGAGTCTTCAAATAAATATGCTCAAGGAATTCATGATGATAAATTCATTCACATTTTAGATAACGATGAAGAGGCCAGGACCGACGAAGATCCTGACAGGAATTTGGAACATGATTTTATCAGAAGTCATTCTGGTGAGCTTCATGGTTATAAGGAAGATACAGATTTAGACAATAAAATCATTTTAAAAAAGATGTTATTATATTGTTCATGTCTAAAGATAATTCAGAAGACAATTCCATATTTCTTGAGGCTTGAAGGACAGATTGATTTGGTTTTGGATAACCAAAACAAAAGATCGAATTCAATCAAGCATCTAAGACAAATAATGTTCCAGATTAAAGATGATTTCAATTTTTTTTAGGAAACTTATAAGGAACATATAAAGGATTAAAATGAATTGGTTAAATGGCCTCATAATAATGATAAAAGTGTCAATGTACGTGAATATTCAATTTAAGATATTATATGTTTTTTGAATGAGGTTATTGTAGCTTTAAATAAACAATCTAGTGATACTGCTCAAAATGTGAATGTCTTCATAATCCCATATGTAACCTAGTTCAAAGAAATAAAATAGATTGAGAAGAAGTTTAAAATCATTCAATAAGAAGTCTCAAATTTAATGTTTTATAAGTATTAGATTGTTGATTTGAAAAATCATATTTTTTTAATGAATGGAATGTTTCAAGTGAAAAAAAAGACAATTAAAGATCACGAGAAAAAGATTCAGTATCAATAAAAAAATATTTTTATTCTTGAAGAAAAACTACTCTCTCAAGAATATTTGAATCATAACCATGATCATTTGTTTTCAAAAGAGGAATATAAGTTCTGGTCTCAACATGAATCTCTTGAAAATCTCATGAATGATAAAAATTAATTCAATAAGATGAAGATAAGTGTCTTATATCTCTTAATTAAGTATAAGGATATTGATATGAAATTATTATTTTTATCTCTAATTTTATTTCTTTTGAAAAAATCAATGAAAGTTTTTTACATCTAAATATAGTTTGATAGAATGTTTTCCAATACTTTTGTATGAATCTTCATTCATTAATTCATTCTAGATAATCATATTCTTTATTTATTTTTATATTTTATTTCTATAACCCTTTTCCAGGGAATATAAGACCTTACCCATTTTTTTAATAAATCATAAAGTTGTAGAATGACTTAGATAGGGTGAGAAATTTTCATAAAAGAGTAGAATGTTATATACATTGGGAATTATTTAGAAAGGTGGAGTAATATTTTCCTAAAAGAATGAGAATATAATCCATAGGGATTTTGATATCCTAAGAGGGAGGTAGTCTTATTCAAAATCATATTCAAAAGAGTTTTAAAACATAGGTGTAGATAAGTATAAGTATTCATTTCTGAATAAAAAAAATCTCAACAACACTTTTTTGACGTAAATTTTACTAAGTAATTTTCTATTTATGTATTTTGGTTTTTTCTTTCCAAAAAGGGGGATGTTGTTAATTCAAAAGTATATTATTTAATTTTCTATTCCTTTTATTTTAAAAATAAAAAACGCTTTCTTAAATACTAAATTACAAACTCTTTTATGTCCAAATTATTTTTATCGTACTTTCTTTTACAAAAATAAATTCATATTTTATAATTATGATTTTTTAAGTGCTTACGATTAAAATCGTACTCATAAGTGTTGTAGTAATAATTTATTCCATGATTATCATAACAATCCTAAATATGATTTATATCATACATATAGTGGCCCAAGACTTTTACATATAATATTACATGATTTTAATCATAATTATACATCAGAGTACACACCAAGGATCATTAAGTCTTGTGTCATGGAATACTAGGTACATAAAACATAAAACATGGGGATAAAAGAACTTCTTTTTTTAATCTCCATAAAGAGATCATAACTTCTTTTGAGCCCTTATATCTGCATAGGGTAACCTGGGGAACAAATGAACAAAGGTGTGAGCTAAAAAGCCCTGTAAGGGAATGAACAGAAGGATACGTCTTATGCACATGAGTTTGGAGGCATGATATAATGATATCCAAAGAATGGAACTTATAAAATCTTATCATATAAGAATGGAATCATATAAAATGGAATCATATAAATGTTACAAAATCATAACAAATGTATTTAGTATGGTTCAAGGCTAACATCCAATCTGTTTCCCATTTTATTATGTTTCAAGGATAATTTCCAATCTCGTTTCCCATTATAGTACGGGTCAAGGCTAACCGCCAATCCTGTTTCACATCGCATTTCATGTGACTTAACTTTACCCATTGCATTGGAGCACAATCTGGGTACAACCATCTCAACATTTTCATGAATATTCTTTCCACATAAATAAACATACATAATCAACCATACATAAACATAAGTGTACCCATGGAAATAATTGGGTACCACAAACATAACATAAAGCATAACCAATGGGTGTATAATGAAAGTGTTCTTGAAAGAAAGGGATTAGAACATAAATGGAAATTAATAATGTAAAATAGGCATATAACATTGTAATTAGTGTCAAATATAAGTGACAACATATAGTAAATGTATTTGATAAACATTATCATTAAAACATTTTTTGTACGGATTTAAGGAAAATACTGTAAAGATTTTAAAATAGAAAAGAGGAAAATATTTTAAATAAAATCAGAATTGAACCAAAAAGGTTTTAATAATAAAAATACTATTTTAATAATGAAATTGGTGGCTTGAAATAGAGGATATAGTGCACTCAAAATTGGGAAAAACTCATGAAGTTCCCTTAAAACAAGTTTTCTTATCGGAATGTTCTAAGGAGGGAATCATTTAAAAACATATATATCCCAGAAAGAGGGTGATGAAAGGGTCTTCATAAATAAATTTTGTAAAAATTACACAGAATTTAGAATATTTTCACAAATAGATAAGATAACTTTATTTTGATATAAAGAATGATAAGGAAACCCGAAAGAACAAAAAAAAGGTCCGGGAAGAATTCGTTATAGTTTATTGGCATAGTGTCAGGTGTACCCAGTATGTATTAACAAGACAGAAAAGGGGTTTATCATCACTTATACATCATTAGGAAATTATAGGGAAGGTTCTAAAACATTCTCCATCATTTGTTATTACACATAAAAATTCATAGCGTAGAGGACAATCATGATTAAGAGATAAATGGAGAGGATCTCTTACCTTAAATTCGTTTGTGTTATCCACTTGTTATTAAAGACCTGAATAAACAAATTAGTTTTATTAATTAATAATTCCAGAAATTGTTATATAATTAATTAGTTTAGTATAATCATTTTATATTCATTTATAACCTTTTTTATTGGTTACGAGGTACAATTTCATTGTTTGGATCTGTTTGCTCACTTGGCATTAATGATCGATTCATGTTTAGATAAACAGATATGATGACATTTATTGTCCAAAATTGAAGTTTTTTGTTATTAGTGAATATACAGGAGATTACATGGTTACAATTTTAATTTGGTTACTTAGAGTGAAGTTGAAATATTATATATAAAACCTTAGTGATAATGGTATTGGTTAATCAGTGGGTTTGATTACAAAGAACGTGTTTTTCTTTATAAATTAATACCATTAGTATAAAAGTATTATAGAACCAAAACAAGGATATAATATGGTTGAAACACAAGCCAAATGGTTTCATGACCAGAATTAAAGATGATAATAGAAATTGATAAATCACTGTCCTCGAATGTGCTAAATTAGCACATCTCAAACGGTGCTTTCATTTATTCCAAATAAAATACGAGGAAAGGAGAGAAGATAATGAAATATCCTATTAGCATAAAAACATTCCATTACATGTATGTTACTAGATTTATCATACTATTTGGGTTATGGGAGGTGAGGAAAGAAACAAAAATAATATAACTTAAAAGAAATGAAGGAATTGGAAAGATCAATTTACCTCTTGAGACTTCCTCCTTTGAGAACATCTTAAGGGGAGAGTTTTTGTTATTTTGAAGAGGCTAGGGGATTTTGGACGTGGGTTAAGATATTGGGGAGATATTTGGGCAGAATATTGGAAATTCACAAGGCTTGAGAGTAATGAAGAGAAGAGGAAGTGAGGGGGGTTTCATAGTGGAGGAGAGGAGGGTTTTCACAATACTACAATCATTAGTTTATTATTTTCCCTCAAGAACAGAAATAGTGATGATTCCATGACCAAAAACAGTAGTAAATTCACGTAACATAGAACCAATTGAGCTTACATCAGAAGATCATCATCAATAAATCCATTATTTTTCATTTATCATAAATTAAGGTATTTTACTATTCATAAAAAATTCAAGTATTTCAGAAAAATCTAAAAAATTCACCCTAATGATTTTTCGACATGTGCAATACAAAAATAAAATCCATTTTTCAAATAAAAATTAATATGATTATTTTAATATTTAATTAAGATCATAATTTATTATCAAAAACCAGTTTTAAAACATTCAATTACTTGTTCTAAAATATAGGTAAATCAAACTTTCAATTTAAATATTATTTATATATTATCATAGTTAAGGTAAATATTAATTAGGGAAGATCACTATTCATAAAGGTATGTTACTATTCCTAAGGGTAGGTTATTATTCACCAAAAAATTATTTTTCCTCATCAGACATTAAATAACTTACTAATTGCAACCATTTATGTCAGATTTTTGAAATTCCAAATAGAAAACTGAAAAACTTGTGTTTAAAGGTCACTTAGAACTTAATAGTGCATTATGTTATGTTTTCATGTGATTTTATGACATATTTATAATAAGGGAATATCTATTGACAAACATTGGGTCATTATATTCTTCCCCACTTAAAAAATGTTTCCCTTGAAATTTCATTTTACATTCTAGGACAAAAACAGGTGGGGGTAACTTTCCTTCATTGCTCCCTCCCGTTCTCATGTTTCCTCTTCGTACTTATGGTTTTTCCATAGTATCTGGACCAGATGAGCAGTATTTTTGCATAGAACTTTGTATCTATGATCCAAAATCTTTACTGGTTGCTCCTCATAGGAAATATAATCCTCCAACTATACCACCTTTGAATAGAGTACGTGTGAATGGTCTCGTATTTACTTTCCTAAGAGGGATACTTGAAAGACGTCATGTACATTTGACATGGTAGGTGGAAGTGCCAGTTGATAGGCCACAACTCCAACTTGATCGAGGATCACGAAGGGGCCAATGTACCTAGGACTTAACCTCCCTTTCATTCAAAAACTCATGACATTCTTCCATGGATATATTCATAAAAATACCATGTCTCAAACTTTAAACTAAAGGTATTTTCGACTATTGTATGCATAACTTTTCTCTCGAATTTGGGCTACCTTGATATGGTGCTGAATGGTTTTCACCTTATCCACCATTTCATCGACCATTTAAGGTCCTAGAATCTTTCACTCACCGACTTCACCCCAACACGCTGGTGTTCTTCACCTTTTCCCATAAAGGGCTTCATATGGTGCCATATGGATGCTTGGGTGGAAACTATTATTGTAGGAGAATTCAACTAGTTGAATATGTTGGTCCCATCCTCCTTTTAATTCCATATAACATGCCCTAAACATGTCTTTCAGGGTTTGAATAGTTCACTCATATTGGATATCAGTTTGAGGATGATTGGATGTACTGAAGTTCAGTTCAGTGCTTAGAGCATGTTGAAGAATTTTTCTAAACATTGCGGTGAATCTCAGATCACGATAAGATACAATATATATTGGTAATCCATGCATCATTATCACTTCTTTTATTTAAATATATGAAATTTGATCCAATGATAAGTCCTCTAAAATCATGATAAAGTGATTTATCTTTGTAAGACAATCCACAATGACCCCTGTAGCATTGTTTCCTCTGGATATCACTGGAAGTCCAGTGACAAAGTCCATGGTAATTTTTATCCCACTTCCATGATTGTATGGGTAGTTTTTGCATCATCCACATAGACATTTTCCTCTTAGCCTTCACTTGTTGACATACCAGGCACTTGGATGTATATTCAGCAATCTCCCTTTTCATATTGTCCCACCGAATGTTTTCTTGAAGATTTCAATACATTTTTGGGCTCCCTGGGTGGATCTAGAAGGTCAAGCTATGTGAATAATTCAATATCTCCTTCATTGTCATTTGATTGGATGGTACACATAATCATGTCCCAAATCTTATAACTCCTTCTTCATAAATTTTGAAATCATAGGACTTCCTATTTCTAATAGCTTCCACCCTTTTCTGAATTTCCACATCTTTTCTTTGAGCATTCTTTATTTTATCCAAGACGAATGGTTTAGCAATCATTTGAGAAAGGATTGATGATGTTCCCCCTTTTATGATTCCCTTTTCCATCCTTTTCAAATCTAACAAGATATGATTCTTTTTAATTATCATCATTGATAAAGATGCAGGATCATTTCTACTTAGAGAATCTGCCACCTTATTTGCCTTACCGGGATGGTAGTGGATTGAGCTATCATAATCATTGATGAGGTTTATCCATCTTCTCTTGCTCATATTAAGCTCTTTTCTATGAATATATATTTGAGACTCTTGTGGTAAGTATATATCTCACACTTCACCCCATAGAGATAATGCTTCCAGATTTTCAACGCAAAGATCACCAACGCCAACCAAGATCATGCGTAGGATAATTTTGCTCTTGGATTTTCATCTTCCTTGAGGTATAGTCTATCACTTTATAAGTTTTCATTAGAAGACATACTAATCCCTTCTTATAAGCATCACTATACATCAAAATGAGTTCTCCACTTATAGGGAGTGTGAGTACTGGCACATTGATAAGACTCTTTTTCAACTCCTTGAAACAATCTTCTCATTCTTGTGTCCAGAAAAACCTTACTCCCTTTCATGTCATCTTGGTCATTGGTTTTGGTAATCATTAATTGTTTTTTCACAAATCATCGATAATACCCATCTAGAACCAAAAATCTCATGATCTTAGTTACAGAAGCTTTCCTGGGCCACTTTTCAATTTCCTTCATCTTGGAAGGGTCCATAGATATCCCTTTTCTAGTGATAACATTCCCCAAGAATGATACTTCCTCCATCCATAACTCACATTTAATATAATTTTCATACAACTTCTCCCTTCGAAAAGTCATTAACACAGTATTCAAATTCTTCTCATATTCCTCCTTACTCTTGGAGTATATCATAATATCAGCAATAAATACTACCAAATTTTTTTTGAGGAATTATCTAAAGACTCTATTAATTAAATTCATGAAAATTTATAGAGAATTATTGAGCTTGAAGGGCATCACTATTAACTCATAGTGTCCATACCTCATTCAAAAGGAAATCTTGCGAATATCTTCCTTCCTCACCTTTAATTGGTGATATCCCGACTAAAGTTCCTCCTTAGAGAAATAACTAGCCCCATGAAGCTGATCAAACAATTCATCTATCCATGGTAGGGGATACTTGTTCTTTATCATGATTTTATTGATCTCGCGATAATCAATGTCGATACGCATTGATCCATCCTTCTTATTGACGAAGAGGATTAGAGAACCCCATGGTGAATCACTTGAGCATATAAAACCCTTATCTATATTCTCATATAACTTCTTCTTCATGTCTTCCAGCTCTATGGTGTCCATTCTGAATGTTTTCTTTGATATGGGAAGAGATCCAGTGATAATTTCAATTGAGAACTCAACCTCTCAGTTAGAAGGAAGACCATGCAACTCTTTAGGGAATAAATTAGTGTAATCCCTCATAATGGGCATTTCTTAAAGAATGATTCTCTCCTTTTTCTCAATCATTTGTGGTATATTTTCCTGTTCACAAGGCAACAATATCCACACATGAGATGACGATTCTAAAGGAGATTCATCTTCCTCCTTACACTTGTAAAGAATTAGAGGATTCTTTATGATGTAAGGATTGATCTCCCTTTCCTGATAGTTGATGTTGTCCTTGTATAAAGATAGTCAATCCATGCCCAAGATAGCATTGACCTCCACTAATGGAAGTATGACATTATTTTCTGGGAGGTTCAATCTACAAAAATTAATCAGGGAGGAGTTATAAACCATGGACACAATAATTTCACCATTTTCTATTCTCACAGATAACTTTTCCGCCAAATTTTAGGTGGTTTTTGAATAGTTATACTAAACTTGCAAGATATGAAAGAATTTTTAAAACTAGATTCAAATAGTATGTTCGCTATTCTGGAATGAATAACTAGAATACCTGTCACAACATCAATTTTTGGCTCCAAAATCAGTAGTAGTGATTGCAAAATCTCTTCCGTGTTTCTTTGGAGGTTGTTGATGATTGCCTCTGAAAATCCTCATCTTAAGGAAATTGATTTCATAATGACCATGCTCCTTGTAGTTGTAACACTGCACGGTATGTTGAGTATTCGTCTAAACCTTTCTTCCTTCTTCAATATTAGCAGGATTTTTCCTATCCCTTCGGTATTTCTTGGCCAGATGACCAAACATTCCACATTTGAAGCAATTCTTAGTTCCTTTAAGACAGTTACCAGGATTCTTTTTCCCAAAACTTTTACAAGGGAAAATTTTTTGCTTCTTTCTATCATGGGATTTGTTTGATGAACCACCCATGTTGTTATCTTTTTTCCGCTTCTTGTCACTGGGCCCATGAGACCACAAAGGGTCTCCAATCTCTATTTCAACCTTCAGTGCACTACAGACAATATCCTCATAACTTAGGATGTCTTGAATGGCAAAGTATTTTTGTATACTTAGATCTAGTCCGCTAAAGAAGCGATACACCTTTCTTTAGGTGTTCTTGAAAAATCCAGAGGTGTACCTTCTCAAGCGTTGTGATGTTTGCTTCATACACCCCGATGGACTCATATTCCTTCTGTTTGAGTCCGAGGAACCATTTTTCTATCTTGATATAGTGGTTTAAAGAGAAATATATGTTGAAAAAAATCTACTTGAACTAAACCCAGTCCATGGAATCAATTTCCTCTTAGGAAATTGTATTCTTTATCAGTGTCCACTACTAATTAGCTTCCCCATTAAAATGATAGACCGCTAGTACAAACTTCTCTTCTTCCGAGCACTGGAGGACGTGGAATATCTTTTCAATGGAGTTAATACATTATTCCTCAAAGAGGGGATGAGAAGATCCGCTAACCATGGGAGTACATTTCCACATAAAGGATAATATGGAAACATTCCCTTTCCTTGGAGGTGGAGGGTGTTCTTCATGATTCAAGTTATTATTCATAACTTGAGCCAGCTGAGCAAGTACTGTCATGAAGTTTTGAGCACCCACTCCCGTCATATCTGGCATATCATTAGGGTAATCTTCACATTTTCTACTACATTAGTTGTTAGAATGTGTTCTTCTATTTATTTCAATTAACTTAGAAAAAGAACATATAATTATAGGGCTTCAATACTTAGCTATTGAGTATAAAAAGGAAACGTTGAGTATAAAAGGATACACTTGTAAAGGAGAAATATATCCTAACTTGTGATTATTTAGGTTTATATATAAGTTATTCTTGATCTATTTCTTAAATTATATTCTTATGGGATTTTTTTCCTTAACAATGGTTTGTACTAATCTCATGAATCTTCCATAGAATATCCATTGGGAGTGTCGTAACCAAGAGTTCAGCAAGGCCCATTGTCGTGCACCAGGATACCATAGGTAAATCCTGAAACTATTTGTCAAAGTTTTTACTCTTAGGTACATCTGTTCCTGAGCCTCCTCTACTTGCTTGTAATCAGACAGGGATGTATTTTCTTGATAAACCACTTACCCAATACTCACCAAAATTTAGGAATGTTTTCTTATACATATTCTCATCCTTATAGGTTCTCACTAAGGTTCTCTATTCATAATCTACAAAAAAATAGACCATCCTCTAATACCAACTATAGAGACCCAAGACTTTTTCATATAACATTACATGATTTTAAGAATAATTATAAATTAGAGTACAAGACAAGAATTGTTAAGTCTAGTGTCTTGGAAGACTTGGTACATACAATATAAAACATGGGGATACAAAACACTTCTTTATTTAATCTCCATAAAGAGCTCCAAACTTCCTTTGAGCCCTTACATCTGCATAGGGTACTCTAGGGTACACATGAACAAAGGGATGAGCTAAAAATCCAAGTAAGGGAATGAACATAAGGATACATCTTAAGAACGTGAGTTAGGAGGCATGATATAATGATATCCAAATCAAGGAACTTATAAAATATTATCATATAAGAATGGAATCATATAAACATGGAATCATATAAATATGGTAGAATCATAACACATGTCTTTACTATGGTTCAAGGATAACTTCCAATCTCATTTCCCATTTTAGTATGCTTCAAGGCTATCCTCCAATCTCGTTTCAAATTTTAGTACGGGTCAAGGCTAACCGCCAATCTCATTTCACATCGCATCTCATGAGACTTAACTTTACCCAATGAATTGGAGTGATATCTAGGCACAACCATCTCAACAATTTAATGAATATTCTTTCCACGTAAATAATCATACATAATTAACCATACATAAACATAAGGGTACCCATGGAAAGAATTGGGTACCACAATCATGACATAAAGCATAACCAAGGGGCGTATCATGAAAGTGTACATAAAAGAAAGGGATTAGAACATAAATGGACATTCAAAAGTTAAAATAGTCATATAACATGGTATGTAGTGTCAAACATAAGTGAAAACATATTGTAAATGTATTTGAGAAACATTAGCATTAAAACATTTTTTGTATGGTTTTAAGGAAAATATTATTGAGCATTTAAAATAGAAAATAGTAAAATATTTTATATAAAACCATAATTGACCCAAGAAGGTTTTCATAATAAAAAATACCGATTTTATAAAGAAAATGGTGGAATAAAATAGAGGATAGAGTGCAATTGAAATTGGGAAATAATTTCGGAATTTCCCTTAAAATATGTTTTCTTATCAGAATGTTCTAAGGAGTGAATCATTTAAAAACATGTATATCCCAGAAAGAGAGTGCTAAAAGGGTATTCATAAATTAATTTTGAAAAACTTATAAATAATTTATAATATGTACATAAACAGTCAATATAACTCCATTTTTATATAATGAAAGATAAGGTAACCCGAAAGAACAAAAAAAAAGTTCTGGGTAGAATTTGTTATAGTTTATTTGCATGGTGTCGGGTGTACCCAAGAGGGAATGATGAGAGAGGAAAGGGGTTTCTCATCACTTATAAATAATTAGAGAAGTATGGGTGAGGTGTGAAAACATACCCCATCATTTGGGATTACACATAAAAAGGCAGAGCATAGAGGACAATCTTGATTAAGAGATAAATGGAAAGGATCCCTAACATTAAATCTGTTGGTGTTCTCCACCTGTTATTAAAGTAGTGAATAAAAAAATTAGGTTTATTTATTAATAATTATAGAACCACTTATATATGTAATTTTTTTATTATAATCAATTTATGTTTATTTATAACCGTTTTTATTGGTTATGAAGTTAAATTTCACTGTTTTGGTCCATTTGCTTACTTGGCATTAATGATCGGTTCATGTTCGGAAAAACACATATGATGAAAGTGATTTTACTGAATTGAATTTTAATTTTATTATTCCACATACAAGATATTACAAGGTCACAATTTTAATTTTGTTACTTAGAGTGAATTCAAAATATTATATATAAAACCTTAGTGATAACAGTTTTGGTTAATCAGTGGGTTTGATTACAAAGAACATGTTTTTCTATATAAATTAATACCATTAATACAAAATTATTATAGAACCTAAAAAAGGATATATTATGGTTCAACCATAACACAAATGGTTTCATGACCAGAATTAATGATGATAATAGAAATTGGTAAACATTTTTCCATGATTGTGCTAAATTTGCACATCTCAAACGGTGCTTTCATTTCCTTCAAATAAAAGATGGGTAAAGTAGAGAAGATAATGAAATATACCTTTATCATAAAAAAATACATTAAATGTATGTTACTGTAGTTATCATACTATTTGTTTGAAGGTAGGTGAGGAAATAAACAAAATAGAAAAGAACTTACAAGAAATGACGGAATTGGAAAGAGGAATTTGCCTCTTGAGACATCCTCCTATAAGAACCTCTTAAGGGGAGAGTTTTTGGTGTTTTGAAGAGGCTAGGGGATTTTGGACATGGAAAAGAATCTTAGAGAGATATTTGGGTAGAATAATTGCAAGGTACAATTCTTGAGAGAAGTGAAGAGAAGAGGGAGTGAAAGAGGTTTTTATAGTGGAGGAGAGGAGGCTTTTCGTAATATTATATTCATTAGATTGTTATTTTCCCTCAAGAACAGAAATAGTGATGAATCCATGACCAAAAACAATAATAAATGCATGTAAATTAGATATAATTGGTCTTACATTAGCAGACCATCATCAATGACTCAATAAATCCATTATTTAGCATTTATCGTAAATTATCGTATTTTTCTATTCATAAAAAATTCAAGTATTTCAGAAAAATATAAAAAATTCACCCTAACCATTTTTCGATGAGTAGAATCCAAAAATGAAAACCATTTTTTTAAAAAAATTATAAATATTATTATTTTAATATTTAATTAAATTCATAATGTATTATTAAAACCAGTTTTAAAACATTCATTTACTTATTCTAAAATATATGTATATTGTACTTTCAACTTGAATATTATTTATATATTATCATAATTAAGATTAACATTCATTAGGGTATATCACTCTTCATAATGGTATGTTATTACTCATAAGGGTAGGTTACTATTCACCAAAATATATGTTTTCCTTATCGGACTCCAAATAACTTACTGATTGAAACCTTGTATGTCAGGTTCAAAATTCCAAACACAGAAGTGACAAACTTTTTTTTAAAGGTCACTTAGCACTTAGTAGTTCCTTATGTTGTGTTTTCATGTGATTTTATGACATATTTATAAGTTGGTAATTTCTATTGAAAAATATTGGGTTGTTACACTACAAACTGAATATGATTTATATTATACACGTTGTCCAACATTTTTCACTAAAAATATTTCCATAATTATATAAATCATACTATCTCTTGTAACAGAAATCGTCAGACTCATTGATATCATAACCAGAAAACTATATCATAATAAAAGGTTTTCTCTTAAATAAAAATGATGTTTTGCATTATATGCTAATCAAAACTATATCAATATTTATGTTTCAATGTAACCATTTGAGTGACAGGTGTCCAAGTCGCTCTGATATTTTTGGAGGAAATCTGACTGTTGGAAATCAAGAAGATCATAGGCCTATAAATTCCAAGTCATTTGAAATATCTTGGGTTACATTAGATTTAATATTTACATGAATCTGTGAGAGAACTCTTCCAAATCTACTACAGGTGAAAACCTTGAAGTTTATAAGTCATTAAATTTTTGTTCCATATACTTGTAACTCTAATGAGTTCTCTTTTTCTTTGTGAAACATCAATCATTGTGATTAAAATCGAGGGATTTCATGGATAGGAAGACTTTGGTGCCAATATATTTTTGGATCAAGGTCTTACAAATCTAGGAAGATAGAGGTGTTGACCACCTTCCTTATTGAGGGTTGACATGGATATGTAGATAGCCTAAAGATGATAATCGTATCGAGGGCTTACCCTAGTGTGGGTAAGACAGACTTTTTTAAAAGTATAAATCAAGGTACCTTATCCTAGATTATTGGATACCCTTCTATTTGGTTTAAAAGAATTGAATTTATTTACTTGTGTTTCGTTTCCACTATGATTGTAATAAAAAATGAATTGATTTATAGAGTCATTTATCTATTCTTTATTTTGTTTATCATAACTGATCTGATTATGATGCTTTTCAATTAAATTGTGATTATGATTTTCAATATTATTATTAAATTTTTTACCCAATATCATTATGCACACTTTATGATAGAATAGTTATTTTTTTACTCTAATTATCATAAAAACTGTGATTACGATATTTATCATGTTTACTAAGAATAAGATTAAATACAACTTGTGGAATACATATTAGAATCAACCTGATTAGGATATTTTTTTAATCGAACCCATGGGCTAGTCTTTTTTTCTTTAAAAAAGGTTTTGTGAATTCCTTTTGTTTAAAGCTTTTTAAAATAAATTCTTATAAGGTTAGAAACAAAAGATTTTAGGCTGACAATTAACCCCCCTCCTCTTGTAATTATTCATTTGCTTATACATTTTGATCTAACATTTATCATGATTATATCATGTGTGAATATTGGGCTGGAATTCTAAACTATTTTGAAAAAATTATTCATGGAATCATAAAAATAATCACAACAAAAAAATTGAATATTACTATATGTTTAAAGATATTAACCCAGATAATACAAATTAAAAAATGTTTAAAGAGGAATAAAAAATATACAGATTAGGATTTAAAATATATAATTAATTTTTAATGTTTTTTCATTTGAATGTATAATTTTAGAGATAATAAAATTAAAATATATTAAATATATTTCTGTTTTCATGTAATAATAATGAAAAGTGGAGATTCTATTGAGAAAAAATAATTTCTAAGTAATAAGAATATGGAGTTGTTTAAAATTGGAATGAATCTCAATGGGGACCACATAATTATTACATAAGTAAAAATTTGATCTTAAAACCATCTTGTTAGAAAATTATAAAATAAATATCCTTGTACAAGTTGTAATGAAAAATATTGAGATAGATTTAAATGTATTTTTTATTTGATAACATTTAAATTGGAGATTCATTTTATCTAGTAGGGATACATAAAGATATAACAATATTTTTTTCTATGTATCAGTTAATCTACAAATAAATTTAGACAAATAAAAAAAATACATTCCTAAATAGAGAGAATATACAGTAAGTGTTAATTGATATAGTTGGTGGGTTAATGATTTATTAAGATGAAAGAAGAGAGCCATCATTTAAGAATGTGATTTATGGATTAAAATAACAACAATAATCATCATATTTCAAAAAACAATTAAGTGTTGAATTAAAAGGAAAACATAATAAAACAAATATGTAAAAGAAATCACTTCAAAAAAATTATTGTTTATATTTATGAAATAATAATTTCCAGAGACATGAATTATATATCTATGGAAATAAATTTTGACATTAAGATGTGATATTATATTTCCATGATTGGTTAGGTAAATCACTTATTCTCATTATAATTTCTTGAAAAATATGTTCAAATGATCCTTTCACAAGACAAATATATTAAATATATTCTATTAATGTTAGAAATTTCAACATAGATAACAACTTAATTGATTTGAAAATTGTAATAAAGGTAAAAATTGTAGTAACAAATATATATAAGACTAATTGAACATTTAATGTTTCACCCTAGACCCACACTAATTGGATGGGTGCAAAAAAAATTCCCTAAAACATTGGATCTGATACAAAGTGAGGTGAAACTAAATTTAATTTATAACATTGCAATAGGAATAAAATTACATCTCATTGTAATATCATAATCCCATGAACTAAAGCATTTCTTTATTTGATAACTAGATAGATAAATAATAATTTTACAACACTTGGGAAAATTTATCCAAAAATAAGCCCCACTAGACTCTCTTATAGACATATTATGTGTTATAAGCTTCTTCATGACCTAGGGAAAGTAAATATTAGTATGGATGGATCTGAAACTCTTAGTAGGGGAAGCTCTCATCAACATATCATCATGTTTTTTAATTATAATATTCACATAATAGAAATATTGGATGGTATGATTCCTTTGAGGACCAGCTAGAGAAGAATATTTTTTCACAACCATTGTGAACATTTCTCCATAATTATAAAACAATGGACTCCCCTCTAAAATCGTTATATACTTTATTTAACTTCATATCATCTGGAATGGAAACAAAAGAAAGGGTTAAACATAGTTTATCAGTAAGATAAAACTTATCAATGTGTCATCAATCATTATATCATAAGCACATGAGAAAACATCATCTGAGGAGAAATATTTTTTCCAAATAGACAATGAACCATAAGAGATGTCTATATATCATGATAAAAATAAATCTATGAATAAACACATACCATTGAAAAAGTTCATGGAATATTGAGATAATAAACATGATTCATGGAAAATAAACATAGGACTAATCATATGGATTTCCATGGAGATGTTTCATAACAATAAACCACGGTTAAATAAGAACATAGTATCATTACATGACGGATTAAGAATCAAAAACTTGTAGACCACAAGTGAATTAGGTTTTATAAACCTATAATCCATTATTGAATTTAGTTTCAAAAAATATATTCTATAAGTGACATTGGTTTCCCAAACCTATAGTCAATACGTGACTTAGGTGTCTTAAGTGATACTATATTATCGACATAGGTTACATAAACGTACAATCCGTAAGTGAATTAGGATTCACAATCCTATTATCCATAAGTGACTTAGGTACAAAAAACCTATGTCCCATAACCAATGCATATGAGGGTGATATTGGACCCCACCCATTAGTCATTCAAACATTTGTGTTCCATTAGAATGTAAAATCATTCTTACATAAAATATCATGTAATTGACCCATAGAAATGAGATGTATTTTATGAAATAAATTCATTAAACACTCTATAATACATCCTAATAATGAATTTTGATAGTGGGATAAAAACATCCCTAGTGTAATATAATAATCATTAAGGATCCCTCCAGATATAAAATGATCACTTTTTACTAACATTATTCCAATCACTTGAAAATTGCAAGAATATAATATTTTTTAAGTTATAAAAATTCTTAAATTTTATTTTTTAAAAATGAAATAAATTAATTTTAATAATATTGAACCATTAAAAATGATTAATTAGAAAACAAAATTTTTATGGGAATTATTTTTTGAAAAATTATATTTGAGAATACATAAAAATAAAAAATATATATTTATAAAAAACACATGCCTTTAAAATCCCATTAAAAATCAATAATTCATTTTAAAAATAAATATTTTTATTTTTGTAAAATATAATAATATTTTCCTTTATTTTAAAAATAATCGTGTTATAAAATAATGTTTAAAACCATTTTAAAACATTGAATGTAAAATTTACAAATAATTTCACATATAGTGAATGAAATTGTAAAACTTTATTCAGAAATTATTTTTAACATTCTTGAAAAATATAATGTTATAGGTCATATTCAAAAATCTTTTTCAAAAAGGGGTAGTGATAAATTTTCAAAACCATTACATTTAAAAAGGATAGTCAATAATGGCTATTAGAGAATTATATAATACCTTTTTGTAGTAATTTTTAGTAAAGATAAAAAAAATTATTATGAAATTAAAATCCATTTAAATAGTTTAAATACCCTTTATTAAAAACCTCATATATATTAAAAATGGATAAAAAATTTGTTTTTCAAAATATGAAAATGGAAATGTCATGATCAAAAGATATATAATATAATTGATCTTTTTAATATTAATGTGATCATTATAGGGAATAAAAAACATGTGTATGGAATACAAAGAGCTTACTTAGGAAGGATTAAATTTATTCTTAACAATGACATATTTTTATAGGGAAGAAATTATTTGAAGAGGGATATTTAAATCAAAGGTCTCATTTTCACTAAAGGTAATTAGAAATATCAATATAAAATTGTAGTTTGGATGAAAAAATTTATTAATGTTTGATGTTCATTATGAAACATTATAACTCAATGAATGTTGGTTTCAGTTATCAAAAATCCTGACATCATCGTTAAATTTTGAATTAAAAGACCATGAATGGTAGAACATGAGATTTATTTTTAGATCCCAAAAATTTTAGGAAATATAATGGTAAAATAAATATATAGGAAATATATAAACCAAAAATAAAACACAAGTGGTAAATATTCACCATATCCCAATAAAGAAAAAATTAGATTCCAAACTCTCACCATAAATCCTTCATACCTAAACTTGTTCTAATGTACTGTATAAATAAAAATTATACTAATAACTTGTTTCATAAAATTTTTCATGTTTATAACGTTATATTAAATTCAATTATATCCATTCATTAAAAATATATTAGTTAGTTATATTTTATTATCATTATTGAATTTTATTAGTTTATATTTTTTGCACATTAGTATCTGTTTCATAATGAAGGTGTCAATTCATATCTATAGATTAAAATATCATCATTATGATATCGTTATATGAAGTGGAATAGATTTTTTTATAGTTATTTGTAATTTTATAACTAAATTTATTATGTAATTTACTTATTATTCATGATTATGAAGTCATTGATGAGATTGTTTCATTAATTTATAATAAAAATGGTTGTAGAATAATAATTATTTAACTATCAATATAACTGTGGAGATACAGACATTACATAAATATATATTACATAATTTAATATTAAAATACTGTAAATCTAATAGAAATACACTTCATGGGACTAAAAAGTTTTATTTTTTTGGAAAATATATTCATAAACAACTGGTACATAATATATTTATAGCATCCCCCATTATATTCTTCACACATATCATCCTACATAGGTTTAATATAATTAAAACCTTTCATAATATTCATGGAAATGTAAAAATAATAAATGATTATTATAGATTTTAAGAAAGGTTAATCAAAGAAGATATCAATAAAGAATCATTTCTAATAATATCACCACTTTAATGGTATGACAGAATGAGAATAACATTTTAAAATCATATTAAAATATTTATAGGTCATAATCATGGAATACATAATTGAAAATTCGGATGTCATGTACCATAAAAGAATCAAATATCATGATCCATTATAACATATCATAATCATAAGATCATATCATAAATAATGACAAAAAATATGTTTTCATAATATTAATCATAGAAATTATATTTTAAGGCTACCGAATAAGACATTATTCGCATTTTATACTCAGAATAACCTCCCATGTACTTGCATTATTATTGGTCCATCATCCCATATACCCAATTTTTGGGATTGGTTTTGTTGATCGATTATTATTCGATCATATAAAACATTAATCATTTCTCAATGCATTGAAGGTCTATAACAGACCCAACTATCACATAATCATAATCCTTTTATATGTATGACCTAATATCATGGAAAAAAATAATTTCATCATATTGAAGATTGTTTCATTTTCTTCTATTTGACTGGTTGTGGCGTTGAAACGAAATTCTAGATTATAAGTTATGGTCGTTTTAACATTCTATGGCTTTTCAAATACACATATATATGTATTTATTCATAAATATATATGTGTCTGTGTGTGTGGGGGTGTCATGTGTGTGTCTGTGTGTGTTGTATATATGTATATATGTATTTATTTATTTATTTACTTATAAACACACATCAAAAACATATTTTTTCATAAATGTATTTAAAACTAATCTTATAAGTACATTCTATGGCTTTTCAAATACACATATATATGTATTTATCATAAATATATATGTGTTTGTGTGTGTGTGTGTGTCTCTGTGTGTGTCTGTTTGTTGTATATATCTATGTATGTATTTATGTATTTATTTATTTATAAACACACATAAAAAAATATTTTTTCATAAATGTATTTAAAATTAATCTTATAAGTATATATTAATATACAAATAAATATAAGTATAAAAATTAATATCTAAAAATATATATATAAATATTTTAATATACGAATTAATATATATATATACTAATATAAAAATAAATATATTTATATTAATATGAATCTATATCAATATATGAATAAATATAACTATATATATATATATATATAGATATATCACTAAATATAGAACAAAATGAAATGTCTTAGTAGTAAATGTGCAGCCACGAAATGGGGGAGGTCCAAGGTTCGAGTTCAGGTGGAAGCAAAGGGGGTGCGTGTGTATGAGGATGTGCGGGAAGGGTAGCGCGCGGGAGACCTCATAGCGCTGATAAAGTGGGTGTAAAGCGCTGATAAAATAACTCCAAGAATTATTTTTAATTTTAAAAAAAAATATTAAATTTTTTATGACCATTATCAGCGCTTTTAAAAGCACTGATAAAGGCTACTTTTATCAGCGCTAAAAAAAGCGCTGAAAATGGGTTCTTTTATTAGCCCTTTTTTCACTAATAAACGCGTCCCTTATCAGCGCTTTTTAGAGCACTGATAAAAGCGGCCTTTATCAGCATTTTTCGGAGTGCAGATAAAAGGTACCCCCTATATTAGAGCTGATCTTTACAATGCAATTTTACCACTGTTAAAGCCCTTTTATAGCACTCATATAGGCCATTTTTCAATTAGTGAACCATAACATTATGTATGACTTGATTCATAATCATTTTATCTCTCTATATAATACTTTTTTCATTATTTAATTCAATATTATAAATAATTAAATACATATAATATCATAAATCCCCCACTCATAAAATTTTAACAACCTTTTATTTATAATTATTTATTAAAATCCTTATTTTTTTGTGTTAACTTTTTTTGTTTTTCCTAAATCAATCGTTTTAGTTGTTCTACTCAATTAAAAATTTTTGTTGTTATATCACCTAAAAATTTTAAATAAAGAATTTTATATTATATAATTATATAATATAACTTGAAAAAAACATTCTGTAATCATCTATGTTATGAACATTATGACATCACTCATGTTGGTTGTAGAACCGACCTAAACAAGACTATGTTATAATCATTGAATGAATAAAAAATTGGTAAAGTATAATAATAATATAACATTTATAGAATATTATTCATTAAATATTTATTAGATATATTAATTATATATTATTTTAGTAACATACATAAAATCTGGAAATCAAAAATAAATTATATCTCTCATAAAGATGGTAGTTTGTACGTATGTGTGAACAATAATTCTATTTACTAATTAGAAAAATGAAAAGAATGGTTGGAAATATTTTTTAATTAAAAAAATATTAAAAATAATAAATACAATATATATAATTTGTAAATCCATCATTTTACCCAAACATGTTCGGTTTTGAGGAAAACGAATCATATTTCTATGTGGAGGTGGTAGTCCACATGTATGCACGAGCGATACCTTCAATAACCATTTATGGAAAGGAGGTGGAAAATAAATTTATCATACTCATAATAAAATCATATTATATTTATGATAATAGAGTAATGATTTTATTATAGATACAAAATATTTGGATGGTGTAAATGAAAAATTAAACATTAAAATATTTAGGTATAGTGATTACTTCTTTGAGAGACCTCATTTAGCATTTACCTTAAGCCACATTTGGTTGATCTTAAGAGAACAACATATGCTTAAGAAATAAAGGATGTAATATAAGAAATTATTATAGGAATTATTTTCGGATCTATAAGGATCAAAATAATTTGTTATTAGTGGATTGGAAGTTCCATTTTATAAGTGTGGAGAGGACACACATGGAATTAATTAAAAGATATAAATATAATTAATGTATATCTCAAGTAAAATGAATAAAAATGTACATTTATTCGAATAAAATAAGAATAGTATATAATAATAATTATCCAATACATTTTAGATAGGTGTTTGTGCCATTTTAAAGAGTATCTTTTGGTTTAACCCCTTTGTTAACCCTTTTTAAAAAAAATTTCATAAATATTATTTAGCCTTTATGGGGCCAAAATTTACTTCTGAAGTGAAAAGTGTCTCAAAATGGTCCATGAATGACATTTTCAACAATTTTTCTACAGATATCCTTTTAGACATTTTTTTTATTTTTAAATAATTTAATAATATGTGACTCATCATAAAATATCATTAAAGTCATTTGATGGAATATTCATTTAATTGAACATTAAATCCATCTAAATAAGAATGGACTTAAAATATAAACCATTTTACAATAAATTATACATTATAATTCACTATAAAATTCATGTGAACCCATAATATTTCCAAAACCACTTTATTTTAATTTTATTTAAATTCATATACTTTATTTTTTCATCTGTTTATAGAAACACTAAGTCCATGTTGCATAAGTATTTTTCGAAATTAAAACATCACAAAAAAATTAAAAAAAACTTACCATATAATATATTATTTATTTATTTTAAAAAAACCGTTACATTAATTCATATTTTTTAAATACCTAATAAAAAATATAATATAAATTATAATCAATGTTGTTACATATTGTATTTCCCATCTCTTTAAATAATATAAATGTTATAATCAATGTTTAGAAATAATAAATGGCAATATTTTTATAACTAGGATGGATTATATTGAAAAAAACACTTAATCAAATACATATTCTTAATTTAGAGGTATTTTAAATCTATACCACATAGAAACCCTTTCATTCTACACATATTTTTTCATGATTTTTAACATAAATATCTAATAAACACGAACCAAAATCATAAGGCCTAGGGTATTTAGATGTCAAGTTTCATAATAAATCAAAAAGTAACTAAAACTATCCATATTTTATTCTTTATAAATATCTTTTAAATCCATTTTATCTATAAAAAACCCAAAGTATATCCTGAGGATTACATAAAATAATGGGGTGAGCTACAAATCCCAATAATATAATTAAAATGATAATGTATCACAACATCCGAGTCAGAAGTAATGACATGATATCACAAAGGAAAATGAGAATGAATAATCGTGTATAATAATAATATAAATAAAATTTAATTATAATATCATGGAAACATAGTAATGTGAAAAAAAATATAAAACATGACATAAGTATAAGTCAAGGCTAACTGCTATGGAAACATCACTTGGTAGACAAAGTCCTATCATGGATTAAGGGTACTTTCTAACCCAACACATAATATCTAATGAGAAAAAAACATTAACCAGTGCATTATATATCTATCTTAGTGAAATAATCATATCTTGTACATGAATATGTGTTCCACAAAAGTAAATCAAACATAATGCCTAAACATAAGGATTATCCATGGAAAATAATGGGTTCCATAACAATGTCATATAAAATAAACAGATGGAATATAAAAATGGTTTATAATGGATTTATTAATTTATGAACATTCATAATAATTTTTCATGAGAAAGGATTTCCAAGTGGTGTAAAGACTTGAAAAATATTAGAGAAATCCCTTTGGAAATAAACCGATTGAGAGGGGATTTATTAAAAAGGGAAATAATCCCTTAATGATAGTTAGGGAATATTAATTTAAATAAATAAAAAAATGAAATAAATTGTTTTTCCATGATAGAATTATATATTATAGAAATATTTGGTGTATTAACATATTTTAATGGGTGGTACTTGTAATGGGGTATGAAATAGAGAAGATCCATTTAATCAGGCATGCTTATCGAGAGAAATTGAGTAGTTAACTATTTAAAACAAGTATATTCACATAAAATATTGGTTAATTAAACTAAGGAAATATTTTTTAGGACATATACACATAATATAAAATAATAAATTAATAAAATTAGGGAGAAAATTTGAATTAAATATAGATAATTCGTATCCCAAAGAAAATAGGGTTGTTCTCAGAGATACCTTATCTTAGGTTCCAAAATTGTTTGACACTTGAACTTAATATCTAGTATAATAAAGTAATAATAATTAATTTAATAATTTAAAAACATATATATACATATATATATATATATTTATATTTCATTAAAATTGAATTTAATATGTTCATTTATAACCATATAAATGAGGTATAATGGTTTATTTCTTTATTCTGAGGGTGATCATTTCATGGTTCCATGGTCAGATCACTTATGGATAATTATTTATGTCCTATTAAAAGTGGGATGCAAGACCATATGTGAAATGAAATGGTATATATTTCCTTCTATAAATTTATATCTTCCCAAATATCCTTTCTTACTCTAATATATGGAAAATTCATTTAGTATAAATGTTAACATTAGGCAGTTAGTTCATTGAAGTAGTTTTACCGACCTTCATGAATGAGTTTTATTTTATTTAAAATTATGTCTATGTTTTAATTTCATTACATGAAATAAGATTTAATATAATTATTGTCATCTTATTAAACAATAATAATGATTTTTATGACCAATCATGAATGAGTTGGATAAAAACTGATTGTGTTGATCATGGATGTAGTAAAACATGCACATTGAAAACAACATTTTCATTTTAGAATATAAATAAGGAAGGTTGGAATATTTACATTCCAACATAATAATAACATATAATTAAATTAAGATATTTATGTTTTTACTTCTGGTGAATGGAAAACATAAGTGGGTGTCAGAAGAATAATAAAATTAAAAGAGGTTAGTCAAGATTAGTACATCTTCCTTTGGTTGTATCATGTGAGGATACCCCTTACCGATCCTTAAAATGTTCATTAGTGAGATAAATAAAACTATGGAATGGGGGAAAATATGGTAAAGTAATTGGGAAGATATTTTTAAATCTTCATGGATTATAATTTATGAGGAGAAGGGGTGGGGAGGGGTGCTATTTATAATGGGAGGAAGGGGGTGTTTTGAATATAATAATAATTAGTTTATTATTTTGGATCAAGGCTTCCTACAGTGATGAATCTTATTACTATATATAAAAAATTTTCATGATATTTATAAATAATGGGATCTTATATCACCCATGATACAAAAATTCAT
This sequence comes from Viscum album, assembly GCA_963277665.1. Lineage (NCBI taxonomy): Eukaryota > Viridiplantae > Streptophyta > Magnoliopsida > Santalales > Viscaceae > Viscum > Viscum album. The sequence goes on along the minus strand of OY728127.1, from coordinate 63,257,154 downwards.
GTATTTATCTAATACATTTAAATTTAGTGTTTTGTCATATTTCATTATTCACCAAAAAACTACTATTTTAGAAAAATACCAAAAAATAACCCTAACAAAAATCTTATGTTCAAATTATATAAAATATCTCCATTTTTAAAAATTATTTTATAATCATGATAAATTTTACAGCTAATTAAAATCATTATTTATTTCAAAAATACCAATTTTTTATGATGATAAATTTTTAAACCCTTTGAAAACAGACTTATGGTTTCATAAAATTATATTTTTATAATAATAAAACATAATATTAATTTATGAGAATATTTTATTGTGATATTCATTCATTAAAATAATTATATTTTTTATAAAAGTACAATTAAAACATTTTTATTTTACAAAAAATACAAATAAATAATTTATCAGTTTTAAAAGATGTATTTACTTATACCAAGATATAAATATATCATATTATAATTTTATAAGATACCTAAATAATTTTAAACATTTCCATAGTTTAGGTTAATATTCCAAAGGCATATTACTATTCAAATTATCATAATAATATTCCAACAGTAAGATTTGTAATGGTCTTATAGTTACCTTACTTTCTATAAATATTTTATATATCATTCAATCATACATCAATTATATTTTATCTTAATTATATATATACATTCTTTTTCAAATTTCATATTGAATTAATAATATTATGATTTATTTCTACAATGTTATTCATGGGATTGATTATTCTAGGGGATCAAGCGTATTCAAATTTTCTTATTATTGTTATCTTATTTTATCTTTTTTACTGTTATAATATATTGAATTATTATAGCCATATTTATTATCCAAATTTAATTTTTAAATTAATATAATATAATTTAGTTGGTTCTATCATGTGATGTATGTGTACTATAGATTATTTTATTACAAAATATAACACATTTTTTTTATTTAGAAGGGAAATTCCTCTGATGAAATTTTTGGCCTCTATAATTTTTCTCCATTAATAAATTTCACCCTTCAAATTTCATTTTATATAAAAATGTTAAAACAAGGGATGATACATAAACTTCCCACCTTTATCTATTTCCCTTTTCACCTCATCATACATGTGGTCTCACCATAGTAGTTCGACTAGGTGAGTTTTATTATTGTTTAAAACATTATATTTATGGTTTTCGATCTTTACAAGATGATTATAATAAGAGAGATCATTTTCTACTATATAGAATATAAATTATGTACATGTGAGGTGTTTGATATATACTTCCTTAATAGAGATATGATTAATACATCTTGTACTTGATAAAGCATCAGATAGAGTGCTAGTCTATAGGCTATAGCTTTGATGCGATCAAGAATATAAAAGGTGATGATGTAGCTCAGACATACCTTCCATTATTTAAAAATATAATGACTCTATTCCATGTATATATGCATAGGAACACATTATCTCCAATATCGTACTCTAGGACTCATAGATTATTTTCATTATTTATATTTTATCTACTTTTAGAATCCCTGATGTGATACTAAATAGTCATGTACATTTCTACTATTTCCTCAATAATTTTAGGTCCTAACATTTTATATTCTATAACTTCATTCTAGAAACATGTGAATTCTAAAAATAATCCCATAATGGGATTAATATAGAGCCATTTTGATGCTTGAGTGTAAAGTATTGTTATATAAGAACTTTCTGAGAGGAAGATAATGACCCCTTCCTCTTTTGATGTCCATAGATCATTCTCTAAACAAGAATTTAAGGGTTTCGATAGTATTCCCAAATTGGCCATCATTTTTTGGGTCATAATCCATAATAATATTCAATTTAGTGTTTATAAATTATTTTTTAATATTCCATAACATGGAGGTAAATATTGGATCTCGATTTAATATTAGTAATAGTTGTGTTCCTTGGAGCCTCTCCACTTCTCAGATGTATATCAATGAAATTTTAAAAGTAGGAAGCCCTCATGTATAGAAATGAAGTTATAAGTCATTGTAATATGATCCACCACAACCCATACAGTATTATTTCCTCAATACATCTTTATAATACTAGTTACATAGTCCATGGTGATGTATTCCCATTTCCATATAGGTATGGGTAATGGTTGCATCATCCCCTTATATTTTCCCTCTATGCATTCACTTTCCAACATACTAGGTACCTATATATTTATTCTATAATATGCTTCTTCATATTTCTCACCAACATTTATCATTGATACCTTGATGTATTTTCATGCTCCAATGGTGGATAGAGAAGGTTGAACTATGTGAATCATTCAGTAGCTCCTTATTTAACTCTATATATGATGGTCCACATAGTCATGATCAAAATCATACAAATCCTTCATAATGAATTTTAAACTCCAAGGATTACCATTTTCTGATAGATTCCACCTTCTTAAGAATTTTCATATCATCCCTTTGATCATCCTTTATCTTCTTCAAAAAGATGGTTTAATGATCATTTGATAAAGTAATAATGATTTTCCATCCATTATGATCCACATGTCCATAATTTTCAACTCTAATAAGATCATATACTTCTCAATTATCATCATTGATAAGGTTTCTAGATCCATTCTACATAGATAATTTTTCCCCTTATTTGTTTTCTCAAGAAGGTAGTTGATTGAGAAGTCATAGTCCTTGATTAGATCAAACAATCTTTGTTGGACCATATTAATCTCCTTTTATGAGAATATATATTTAAGTCTATTTTGATCTATATATATTTCACACTTATCCCCATAAATATAGTTGCTCAAAATTTTCAATGTGAATGTCACTACAGCAAACTCCAAATCTTATGTTAAGTAGTTCAGCTCGTGACCTCCCAACTTCAATTTGGTGTAGGCTATCAATTTATCACCATGAATTGGTGAAAATCCAAATACCTTAATTTATGTATATCTATATACTATGAAAATTTCCCCACATGATGATACTGTGAGTATTGGGGTAGTGATATATCTTTTTTTCAATTCCCTGAAGCTCTATTTAAATTCACTATGTAGCGTCCAGGCCCAGTTTTCCACTCAATAGTGCTATGGACTGTTTTTATACTGGTAATTTTGCATGCCTCCCCATACATTAAAGGTTTTCAACTAGCAGTGTGGGTCTAAGGAGGTGATAATGGGGATACTATACCCTTAATTAATGATAATGATAATAGACCATATATATATAACACAACGTAAGAAGGACCATAACTTAGTGAAAGTAAGATAATAAATAGAGCTGAAACATAATAAATAGAAATAGTAATAATAATACCAAATCACAATACTAATTATAGATGAATATACATGTCATAATAGGTCAAAAAATGACGATAGGAAAAAAAATGTCACCCATGGATGACCATATGAGTACACACATATATATATATACACATATTAAAAATATAAGTCCCAACCAAATGAATAGACACCACCGAGTCCACTTCCATTTATTCCATACAAAAGTGATACATATTTATCACTAAGCTAAAACTACTAAACCTAATCCCTTAACTGATCTCAAACCCATAAATTCTATACATGTCCTGAGGGGACTGTGTAGGGTGTGATTATAAACTCAGTAGGCCACCACCAATGTGTTCTTATCTTACATCCATAAGTATATTGTTTATTAAATTATAACTAAAATGTAAACATACACTTGTTTAATAGTTAACTCACTTCAGTTGTACTAAGAAGAAACAAGTGACCATTTACCCACTTCATCCAACACCGATATACCTCCAAATACATTCCCTCAAATATATATTTTTTATACCATACATGTATGAAATTATTAATTTGAAGGGTCTTGGACCCACATCTTAGTTCCCAAGCATCCCATGAATAATATCATATCTGTTGAACACTTAGGTTCCATCCATATACATGTCACCCAACACCTCATATTATCTAATTCCACCTCTATCACATATGAAGAAAGTATCAGGATCCTATCAGCATTCCCATCAAACCATCTCAGGTCCCTCAAACCTCTATTCAAATTTTGATCATTGTCTCAATAGCCTAACGTCCTATGGCATGGAGATATTCATCCTCCAATGTATAATAAATCACCATCATCTTAATAACATGATGTCTCAAGGAATAGAAATATCCATCCTCGAATAACCCCATCCCATTTTCCTCAAATATAATAATGAGCCTCATCACCCAATGGATGGTCATAACACCGTCTATCAGTGGTCTTACACCATTAACTTTGGCTTTATATGATGATCACCTTTAACATAATTGATGGTCTACACCATCACCTAAGCCACAATATCTATGGTGTCATATAACCACAATGAGTATTCAACACCACCTCAACTAAGCCCTATCTGTATGAACACAAATCCAATGGATCATCATCCAAAAATTATAAGGCCCCAGCCTTAAACCATACTTAAACTTGAGTTATTACAAGATTACACATTGAGGAACTTTTCAGGTTTAGAGTTTTAGAGAATTAGATCATGAAACTTTCATTACATTCCACATTTAAACAAGGTGGTTACATAAAAGACAATATTCATTCTTCCCATCAATGGAAACCTATTTAAAATAAAACACGGATTCTTTCTTGACACATCCTTGACACTATCGTCACATCATGTACCTTTCCCTTGACCTGTGAAAAGCATTTCAAAAACTTGGGATGAGCATAAAAATCTCAGTAAGGGTTATAAAAATATGGAAAGGAAACATGAGTTCATATATACATAAGAATGAAATCATACTTTACCCATAAAACATAGGCATATCAAATCATGAATAAATCATAGAAAACATAAGACATAAAGGTAACTTGAGGCATTCATAACATTCTTACATAGGGAGTAACACTCTTGGTTACGTTTGGAATACCCATCACAGTATATTCCCTAAATCTCTTCGGAGAAACCTTAACGTTTCACTCCTTCGCGTTACCCAATGCATTGGAGAGCTATATCGGGCTCACCCGCCCTTAGTTTATCACGGAACCACCCGTTCTTCATAACAATGCCCAAGAACCATAACATAATCATATATAATAAACATGAATAAAGGAAACATAACATTTCCACATTTCAATCACAATATAACATTTTAGGATATTGAAATAATGAATCCATTCAAAAAGAAACCATTTCCAAAACCATTTAAAACATTTAATAAAGAGATTTTTGAATCAAAGTGTCCCATAACACCTTGAAGCTTTTAATATTTTAAACCATTAATATCCATATAAATAAATCCTTAAAACCATTTTGAAAACATGGATATTAATAAGAACAAATAATTAAAACATTTAAAACGATATTTTGGTTAAAGGGGGTTTACCAAAATTAGCGACACTTGAATACAATAATCGAGGAATAACATTTAGTCAGAACTTTATAATATCACGAGAATAAAATTATTCATGATATAATACTCCAATGGACAGTATATACACCATATAAGAGTGAATTGGTGCATAACAACAATGAACCCTCAATAGAAATGTCAAATGTGATGAAATCCCTTATAAAGAAGGTATCCTTAAATTAAGGACAAATAAATCTCAAAAATATGTGTGAAAAATATATATATACCCAATATAAGTGGATATTAAGTGTAAAACAATAAAAGGTCATTCACACATATTCAATGGATGACATATTCAATTACTACAAGTTGAACCCAAAGAAATCGAAATTGGGTTAAAAAGTTCCCTTAACAGCCTAACGACATCACATCAAAATGAGTTGATGAGAGATAAAAAGTGTATCTCATCACTTGGACATAAAATTTACATCAATAAGGATGTATGAGAACATATCCCAACATAAAAATATGTAAATTAAAAGACCCAATAAAAGAAGTCTTTTAAAAAAAAGGAGGGTGAAAGGTTCCCTTACCGACTTGGGTATCTTTCAAAACATACACCCCATGAAAGAAAGACAATAGGTCATTGATTTAAATACTCATAAACGAAAGTATATTACACAAAGAGTAGAATAATGGGAAGTACATACACCACTCAATGGAATTTGTGGAAAATGTAGCATAAATCTCACGGTAATAAAAGTGAGATGAAAAATCCCTTACGAAAACTCGGCAGCCTAACGGCGCCACATAAAACTTCTGAATATGGATTGATGAGATCAAATAGAGTATCCCATCATATTACAATAGAATTTACAGCAAGTGGAATATAAAAGAAAATACCCCAACATTGAAAGGAGGAGTTTAAAAGAAGTGACATAAAGGAGAGTACTTAAAAAGAAAGAGAGAGGTTAGATCTCTTACGAAAGTTCGGCAGCCTAACGGCGCCACTCAAAACTTCCAAAATGGATTGATGACAGAGAATAGGGTCTCTCATCACATGAACATAAAAATTACAGTATGTGTAATATAAAAGATCATCCCAATAACAAGAAAGATGAGCTTTAAAAGGAATGACATAAAAGAGTGTACTTAAAAAGAAAGAGAGGTCTAGGATCCCTTACCTCGGGTCCGACTTGACTTGATCGTTCTTTAATCTCCTGAATAATAAATTTGAGTTAATTTATAATTCCTTAAGAACCTTTTTCAAGTTCATTATTACTTTTATACGACTTATTACCATGTCATAAACATTATTTAATCATTTAAGTTAATAATATTTGTTTTGCCGATATTTGGTTCTTAAGTCGAAAGTGGACTTCTTACAACTACATGTTGTTCGTGTGGACAAATGTTTATTATATCCATAATTGTATTCATTATGTAGATATCATATATGTCATATATATACAGAACATTCATGCATTTATAACATTACATAATCATTTAGAGGTAAGAAATGAAATGCATCGTTCATGGAGACGGTAAGCCGTACGTACGCATGAACGCTACTTTCATTTCTATTTAGTATTTTATAGAATGGAATAATAATGATATAAAGGTATATTATAATTCCAGTATAATATCATATATAATATCATATTTCCATCCTTTATACATCCCACATATGGTATTTAACGAATCAAATCACATTGAGGGGGCGGTAGTCCGCACTTCCTTAAATGAAGATATCGCGTATACCCATAATGGAATCCATAATGGTAAGACAAAAATGAAAAATACAGAAGCATAAATAAAACATAAACATATTATATACCATATATAAAAATAGTGACATCATAATGGACACCTTTGAAGGTGTTAAATTAGTATTGAACAATCATCGTTTCAGGAGGCAGAATTTCACCATCCACGGAAACCGTATGTTCTTTAACCATTTGATGTAGTTGTGTGAGAGTGTAGCTCGAATAAATATTATAACAACATCCTAGTATAATGAAGATACTTGTGTTGTTACAAAAGAAGTAAATAAAATGAGTTTAGGGGGTTGGAGAAGCAAAATAAAACAAATGAACATGAGAGAATGAATTACCTTTAAAAGTGTAACTCCTTTTGATTTGAGCCTAAAGGCTTCCTTTGAAAGGATTCTGCCCAAAGGGAATCCTCTAGGATGAGTAGAGGGATGTGGAGAGAGTAAATGGGCAGGTGTTGGCCGAGCCAAAGGCTTGAGGAGTGTGTTAAATGAGGTAGAGTTGGGGGCCTTTTATAAGAGGAGAGGAGGGGCACTTTTGGAAAGTAAAGAAATATTACTTTATTTGAAAATGTGTTTCAGTTTTAAAAGGTCCCAAATTGATATAATTCGTGGATAAGGTGATAAGGCTTCGAAATCCACTCATCAAATAAGTTTTGGACATGTGTAGTTCATATATTTTACATTATCTTTCCATTTTATTTAAATCGTCAAATAATGATGTCATCGCTGCATCATTATTATGTCATAAATAATTTAATTTATTTAATGTCTAAAAATTATAAAAAAAATACTATGATGTAGGAAATCTTTTTATATTTACAATGAATATTTATAATAAAATAGATGACTTGTATAACCCCACTTAAAAATTGTTTTAGTAAAACATATCATGTTTTTGTCAATTTTACTTTTACATTAAATAAAATGTTATTTATGTCATTTCCAAACCAAAGTGGATCCATGGGGTCCCCAAGTTTACCCATGGCTTGTATTGGTCGGCCATGATACAACAAATGAGGGTAAGACATGTGTCAAGCTCATCTCATTTTATTAAAGCATTATTTTTACCTTAAACTACACTAATTACCACTAATCGCGATTAAAAACTTAATAAGTTACTATTCCCCAAAAAATTATTTTAATCTCATTTAACCACATTTTACTTCTTAATGACAAATATGTATGTTGGATTTTTGAAAATCAAAACACAATGATGGCAAAATTTCAATTAAACGGAAAATCAGTTTTTATAAGTACCACTTAGTGGTTTCACTATTCATCAAAAATTGAAGTTTTTCAGAAAAATCCCAAAAATTCACCCTAATCTATATTTGATATTCTGAATTCAAAAATGAAGTCTGTTTTACAAAATTCAATACATATAAGTCACATTAATTATTTTAATAATTAATTCCCGCTGTCATGACAAATAGCGTGTTTTATGAAACAATAAGTATCAAAAGATTGACACTAGTTTAAGTCTGATTTCAAAGTGAAATTGATTCCAACGACCACTATTGGATTTAATGGTAAAAATATTTTCTAATTTCACTTTAAAACAAATTCAAAATATAATCTAATCATATAAATAAATTATATTAAAAAGTGATTTTGAATTAAAATACAACATTTTACACTATTCATTAAAAAAATGAACTTTATCGGAAAGATACCAAAAATTTACACAAATTATATTTTGATGTCCCGATTCATAATAAGAGTTTTATTTGGTCCAAAAGAATGTTTAAGAGTGAACAAAACTATATTTAATGACGGTTCTCCATCAAAAGGTGATAAGTGAACCTTTAGTGAAAACTAGGGCATATACGCCTAAAATTGAATTCTTTCCGTATTTTAAGCCTTTATCTTTTATTGTATAAATGTAAAAATATTTAAGAACATATATAATCATATTTTAGTTATTTCTAGCCATTCCCGCCATTACAACGGCTACATGTTAACTACCATTTAAAATAATATTATTTTATTATTAGAGTGCAACGTAAGATTCCCAAGAAACTCGTTGTTGCGTGTTGGGTACGCCATCGAGCATAGCGTCCCCTTTAAAGTCATATTAATATTTTATTCACAAATATGGATAAATATGAAAATTTCATATTCCTTATTTACCTGGGGTGTTACATCCTTCCCCCCTTTTAGGAATTGCGTCCTCGCAATTTTAAAATTGCGCTTGGAAACATCCTTGAACGTCCCACATCGAAACAAGAGTCGGTAAAACAATCACTTTAAAATAAAGAAAGATAAGAACAGAGGTCACCCGAGTTAACCCATACTAGGATTCTAAGTATGAAAATATGGATATGGAGGAGAAAACATATGGTCATGTTCCGATGGAGAGTGATAGAAAACATGTTTAGGAGAAAGTTAACAATAAGAAAATCACAAACTTGTGATGGGTTAAACGGTGTTGGGTTCCCCAGTAGGAAAAGTTAATAGACAACATTTTTGTTTTAAGTTACTTTTTATTGAGGAATTTATTCATAAGGAAGCATAATCACTTATCATGTTGACTTTCAAATTTTACTAGATTCCTTAGTCAAACTCATATTTTTTCCAAAAGACGAGTATTTAGGGAGACTTGTTCGCATTAAGAGTACTATAATCAACTTCTAGAGAATCACCTAATCCCCAAAAGAGAACTATATACATCCCATGTATTTAGGCTTTAACCAAAACCAAAACCAAAAAGGTTAGTACAATATCAGATAATCCAGAAAAGGATAACCCCTTATAAAAAGAAAATCTATTCTTAATCTCCAAAATTTTTCCAACAAAACCCAAAGTTCAACGAGAACCATCCGATAAACAATTTGTCCATAAAATTCTTCAAAGTAAACCAATATAAGATTGAAACCCAAATATTTGAAGGATTTAGTCACATAGTCTTCCAAGTTAAATAGTAACATTTATCTCCAAACAACATCAGTTTCTCCTAAAGTATCACATTGAAAAGTAATTATCCTAATCACATATCCTCCAAAATCAACTTACTCTTAATTCATAAAATCATATAACTAAAAATAATCAGTCAAACTAACAAGGGACTTCACGTAGTCCAGTGGTAGGTGATAAATACCAGTCGCACTTTGGTTGTGGGTTCGATTCCCGCAGAATTGTCTGACGCGATGGGTTGTCACACGGTCTGCGTGTTGTCCTTTTTCCAAAACTATATAATTCTCAAATCATTACACAAAAAGGGATAAAATCATCAAAAATAACCATAACATAATTTAACCTCAATTTTATCTCATGCCTTTCACTTCAATCATAACATATGGTAACCCATAATTACCTCAAAAGTAAGGATCATATAAACCCAAATGGTTCTTTATAACTATGTCCACAAAAGAATAGATAACTATTACTTGAATAAAATTTGCCTATATTAAACATCAGGGTTACACATAATATAAAAAGTCTTCTAATGTAACCCCATCATCAAAAGAGACTTAATACTCTTAAGAATTTCACCCTAACTCTTGAAGACCTTATATGTTGACATCTTACTCATTCAACATTCTTCATGATCTATTATCCATTCCTTTCCAACTTATTCGGAAATACCTCTTTCCTACAAACAAAATCATGAATCATATCCTAAGATTCCAAAATAAGAAAACAATAGTCATGAAATAGTACATACCTTTGATTGGTCATTGTCAGTTTCTTCATCCTCAATCGGAATGGCATTAGGTATTGGTAAACGAATATTGGTACGCTCTTGGTGACCCCATTCACGAAACTTCTTCATAGGACATGTGTTTTCATAATGACCATGCACACCACATTTAAAACATTCAATTGATCCCTCAGAAAGAACTTCTTTCCCTTTCCTCGAGTCAACTGGATGCTTCCTTTTTCCATGGCAGGTTCTTGCTTTATGACCTTCATTTCCACATCTATAGCATATTTCGGTCCCTTTGAAACATTTTCCTAGGTGTTTCTTTCCACATCTTTGACACATAGGTTTTTGAACACACTTACCTGTACTTCCATAGGGATTTGTTTCTTGCATATATGATTCCTTAGAGAAATCTCCAAGGTTTAGGTGGTCAATCATGACTCCAGATAGTTGGTTGAGGATAATCAAAAGAGTTCTCATTGCGGCTCCCATATCATTCAGTTTCTTGCTCAAAAAATTGTCACAGTTTCCTTCACATCCACTGTTACTTTGGTGCCTGCTAGATCCAGCCATTTACTAAAACCAAAAAGGTCAGTGTGAGTATATCAACAAAACCATCATGTACTAATGAGTAATATAGACAATAAGATATACTTACTCATTCACTTTATCTAAAACTAAGAATCTTTCTGAAATCCTAACCATTATGGTAATTGTCAATTATGCTTAAAGAATACCCTAACCTCTAAAGTTATCTAAACCGACCTTTGATACCAACAATAAGGCCCCAGATTTAAACCTTACTTAAACTTGAGTTATTACAAGATTACACATTGAGGAACTTTTCAGGTTTATACTTTTAGAGAATTAGATCCTAAAACTTTCATTACATTCCACATTTAAACAAGGTGGTTACAGAAAAGACAATATTCATTCTTCCCATCAATGGAAACCTATTTTAAATAAAACACGAATTCTTTCTTGACACATCCTTGACACTATCGTCACATCATGTACCTTTACCTTGACCTGTGAAAAGCATTTCAAGAACTTGGGATGAGCATAAAAAGCTCAGTAAGGGTTATAAAAATATGGAAAGGAAACATGAGTTCATATATACATAAGAATGAAATCATACATTACCCATAAAACATAGTCATATCAAATCATGAATAAATTATAGAAAACATAAGACATAAAGGTAATTTGAGGCATTCATAACATTATTACGTAGGGAGTAACCCTCTTGGTTACGTTTGGAATACCCATCACAGTATATTCCCTAAATCTCTTCGGAGAAACCTTAACGTTTCACTCCTTCGCGTTACCCAATGCATTGGAGAGCTATGTCGGGCTCACCCGCCCTTAGTTTATCACAGAACCACCCGTTCTTCATAACAATTCCCAAGAACCATAACATAATCATATCACATAAACATGAATAAAGGAAACATAACATTTCCACATTTCAATCACAATATAACATTTTAGGATATTGAAATAATGAATCCATTCAAAAAGAAACCATTTCCAAAACCATTTAAAACATTTAATAAAGAGATTTTTGAATCAAAGTGTCCCATACCACCTTGAAGATTTTAATATTTTAAACCAATAATATCCATATAAATAAATCCTTAAAACCATTTTGAAAACATGGATATTAATAAGAACAAATAATTAAAACATTTAAAACGATATTTTGGTTAAAGGGGTTTTACCAAAATTAGAGACACTTGAATACAATAATCGAGGAATAACATTTATTCAGAACTTTATAATATCATGCGAATAAAAGGATTCATGATATAATACACCAAAGGACAGTATATACACCATATAATAGTGAATTGGTGCATAACAACAATGAACCCTCAATAGAAATGTCAAATGTGATGAAATCCCTTATAAAGAAGGTATCCTTAAATTAAGGACAAATAAATCTCAAAAATATGTGTGAAAAATATATATACACCCAATATAAGTGGATATTAAGTGTAAAACAATAAAAGGTCATTCACACATATTCAATGGATGACATATTCAATGACTACAAGTTGAACCCAAAGAAATCAAAATTGGGTTAAAAAGTTCCCTTGACAGCCTAACGGCATCACATCAAAATGAGTTGATGAGAGATAAAAAGTGTATCTCATCACTTGGACATAAAATTTACATCAATAAGGATGTATGAGAACATATCCCAACATAAAAATATGTAAATTAAAAGACCCAATAAAATAAGTCTTTTAAAAAAAGGAGGGTGAAAGGTTCCCTTACCGACTTGGGTATCTTTCAAAACATACACCCCATGAAAGAAAGACAATAGGTCATTGATGTAAATAATCATAAACGAAAGTATATTACACAAAGAGTAGAATAATGGGCAGTACATACACCACTCAATGGAATTTGTGGAAAATGTAGTATAAATCTCACGGGAATAAAAGTGAGATGAAAAATCCCTTACGAAAACTCGGCAGCCTAACGGCGCCACATAAAACTTCCGAATATGGATTGATGAGATAAAATAGAGTATCCCATCATATTAAAATAGAATTTACATCAAGTGGAATATAAAAGAAAATCCCCAAACATTGCAAGGAGGAGTTTAAAAGAAGTGACATAAAGGAGAGTACTTAAAAAGAAAGAGAGAGGTTAGATCTCTTACGAAAGTTCGGCAGCCTAACGGCGCCACTCAAAACTTCCAAAATGGATTGATGAGAGAGAATAGGGTCTCTCATCACATGAACATAAAAATTACAGTATGTGTAATATAAAAGATCATCCCAATAACAATAAAGATGAGCTTTAAAAGGAATGACATAAAAGAGTGTACTTAAAAAGAAAGAGAGGTGTAGGATCCCTTACCTCGGGTCCGACTTGACTCGATCGTTCTTTAATCTCCTGAATAATAAACTTGAGTTTATTTATAATTCCTTAAGAACCTTTTTCAAGTTCATTATTACTTTTATACCACTTATTACCATGTCATAAACATGATGTAATCATTTAAGTTAATAATATTTGTTTTGCCGATATTTGGTTCTTAAGTCGAAAGTGGACTTTTTACAATTACATGTTGTTCGTGTGGCCAAATGTTTATTATATCCAGAATTGTATTCATTATGTAGATATCATATATGTCATATATATCCAGTAAATGCATGCATTTATAACATTACATAATCATTTAGAGGTAAGAAATGAAATGCACCGTTCATGGAGACGGTAAGCCGTACGTACGCATGAACGCTACTTTCATTTCTATTTCGTATTTTATAGAATGGAATAATAATTATATAAAGGTATATTATAATTCCAGTATAATATCATATATAATATCATATTTCCATCCTTTATACATCCCACATATGGTATTTAACGAATCAAATCACATTGAGGGGGCGGTAGTCCGCACTTCCTTAAATGAAGATATCGCGTATACCCATAATGGAAGACATAAAGGTAAGACAAAAATGAAAAATACAGAAGAATAAATAAAACATAAACATATTATATATCATATATAAAAATAGTGACATCATAATGGCCACCTTTGAAGGTGTTAAATGAGTATTGAACCATCATCGTTTCAGGAGGCAGAATTTCACCATCCACGGAAACCGTATGTTCTTTAACCATTTGATGTAGTTGTGTGAGAGTGTAGATCGAATAAATATTATAACAACATCCTAGTATATTGAAGATACTTTTTTTGTTACAAAATAAGTAAATAAAAAGAGTTTAGGGGGTTGGAGAAGCAAAATAAAACAAATGAACATGAGAGAATGAATTACCTTTAAAAGTGTAAGTCCTTTTGATTTGAGCCTAAAGGCTACCTTTGAAAGGATTCTGCCCAAAGGGAATCCTCTAGGATGAGGAGAGGGATGTGGAGAGAGTAAATGGGCAGGTTTTGGCCGAGCCAAAGGCTTGAGGAGTGTGTTAAATGAGGTAGAGGTGGGGGCCTTTTATAAGAGGAGAGGAGGGGCACTTTTGGAAAGTAAAGAAATATTACTTTATTTGAAAATGTGTTTCGGTTTCAAAAGGTCCCACATTGATATAATTCGTGGACACGGTGATAAGGCTTCGAAATCCACTCATCCAATAAGTTTTGGACATGTGTAGTTCATAGATTTTACATTATCTTTCCATTTTATTTAAATCGTCAAATAATGATGTCATCGCTGCATCATTATTATGTAATAAATAATTTAATTTATTTAATGTCTAAAAATTATAAAAAAAATACTATGATGTAGGAAATCTCTTTATATTTCCAATGAATATTTATAATCAAAAAGATGACTTGTATAACCCCACTTAAAAATTGTTTTAGTAAAACATATCATGTTTTTGTCAATTTTACTTTTACATTAAATAAAATGTTATTTATGTCATTTCCAAACCAAAGTGGATCCATGGGGTCCCCAAGTTGACCCATGGATTGTATTGGTCGGCCATGATACAACCAATTAGGTTAAGATATGTGTCAAGCTCATCTCATTTTATTAAAGCATTATTTTTACCTTAAACTACACTAATTACCACTAATCGCGATTAAAAACTTAATAAGTTACAATTCACCAAAAAATTATTTTAATCTCATTGAACCACATTTTACTTCTTAATGACAACTATGTATGTCGGATTTTTGAAAATCAAAACACAATGATGGAAAAATTTCATTTAAACGGAAAATCAGTTTTTATAAGTACCACTTAGTGGTTTCACTATTCATCAAAAATTGATGTTTTTCAGAAAAATCCCAAAAATTCACCCTAAGAAATATTTGATATTCTGAATTCAAAAATGAAGTACGTTTTACAAAATTAAAAACATATAATTCACATTAATTAATTTAATAATTAATTCCCGCTGTCATGACAAATAGCGTGTTTTATGAAACAATAAGTATCAGAAGATTGACACTAGTTTAAGTCTGATTTCAAAGTGAAATTGATTCCAATGACCGCTATTGGATTTAATGGTAAAAATATTTTCTAATTTCACTTTAAAACCAATTCAAAATATAATCTAATCATATAAATAAATTATATTAAAAAGTGGTTTTGAATTAAAATACAACATTTTACACTATTCATTAAAAAAATGAACTTTATCGGAAAGATACCAAAAATTTACACAAAGTAAATTTTGATGTCCCAATTCTTAATAAGAGTATTATTTGGTCCAAAATAATGTTTAAGAGTGAACAAAACTATATTTAATGACGTTTCTCCATCAAAAGGTGATAAGTGAACCTTTAGTGAAAACTAGGGCATATACGCCTAAAATTGAATTCTTTCCGTATTTTAAGCATTTATCTTTTATTGTATAAATGTAAAAATATTTAAGAACATATATAATCATATTTTAGTTATTTATATCCATTCCCGCCATTACAACGGCTACATGTTAACTACCATTTAAAATAATATTATTTTATTATTAGAGTGCAACGTAAGATTCCCAAGAAACTCGTTGTTGCGTGTTGGGTACGCCATCGAGCATAGCGTCCCCTTTAAAGTCATATTAATATTTTATTCACAAATATGGATATATATGAAAATTTCATATTCCTTATTTACCTGGGGTGTTACATCCTTCCCCCCTTTTGGGAATTTCGTCCTCGCAATTTTAAAATTGCGCTTGGAAACATCCTTGAACGTCCCACATCGGAACAAGAGTCGGTAAAACGATCACTTTAAAATAAAGAAAGATAAGCACAGAGGTCACCCGAGTTAACCCATACTAGGATTCTAAGTATGAAAATATGGACATGGAGGAGAAAACATAGGGTCATGTTCCGATGGAGAGTGATAGAAAACATGTTTAGGGGAAAGTTAACAATAAGAAAATCACAAACTTATGATGGGTTAAATGGTGTTGGGTTCCCCAGTAGGAAAAGTTAACAGACAACATTTTTGTTTTAAGTTACTTTTTGTTGAGGAATTTATTCATAAGGAAGCATAATCACTTATCATGTTGACTTTCAAATTTTACTAGATTCCTTAGTCAAACTCATATTTTTTCCAAAAGATGAGTATTTAGAGAGACTTGTTCGCATTAAGAGTACTATAATCAACTTCTAGAGAATCACCTAATCCCCAAAAGAGAACTATATACATCCCATGTATTTAGGCATTAACCAAAACCAAAACCAAAAATGTTAGTACAAGATCAGATAATCCAGAAAAGGATAACCCCTTATAAAAAGAAAATCTATTCTTAATCTCCAAAATTTGTCCAACAAAACCCAAAGTTCAACGAGAACCATCCGATAAACAATTTGTACATAAAATTATTCAAAGTAAACCAATATAAGATTGAATCCCAAATATTTGAAGGATTTAGTCACATAGTCTTCCAAGTTAAATCGTAACATTTATCTCCAAACAACATCAGTTGCTCCTAAAGTCTCACATTGAAAAGTAATTATCCTAATCACATATCCTCCAAAATCAACTTACTCTTAATTCATAAAATCATATAACTAAAAAGAATCAGTCAAACTAACCAGGGACTTCACGTAGTCCAGTGGTAGGCGATAAATACCAGTCGCACTTTGGTTGTGGGTTCGATTCCTGCAGCATTGTCTGACGCGACGGGTTGTCACACGGTCTGCGTGTTGTCCTTTTTCCAAAACTATATAATTCTAAAATAATTACACAAAAAGGGATAAAATCATCAAAAATAACCATAACATAATTTAACCTCAATTTTATCTGATGCCTTTCACTTCAATCATAACATATGGTAACCCATAATTACCTCAAAAGCAAGGATCATATAAACCCAAATGGTTCTTTATAACTATGTCCACAAAAGAAAAGATAACTATTACTTGAATAAAATTTTCCTATATTAAACATCAGGGTTACACATAATATAAAAAGTCTTCTAATGTAACCCCATCATCAAAAGAGACTTAATACTCCTAAGAATTTCACCCTAACTCTTGAAGCCCTTATATGTTGACATCATACTCATTCAACATTCTTCATGATCCATTATCCATTCCTTTCCAACTTATTCCGAAATACCTCTTTCCTACAAACAAAATCATGAATCATATCCTAATATTCCAAAATAAGAAAACAATAGTCATGAAATAGTACATACCTTTGATTGGTCATTGCCAGTTTCTTCATCCTCAATCGGAATGGCATTAGGTATTGGTAAACGAATATTGGTACGCTCTTGGTGACCCCATTCACGAAACTTCTTCATAGGACATGTGTTTGCATAATGACCATGCACACCACATTTAAAACATTCAATTGATCCCTCAGAAAGAACTTCTTTCCCTTTCCTCGAGTCAACTGGATGCTTCCTTTTTCCATGGTAGGTTCTTGCTTTATGACCTTCATTTCCACATCTATAGCATATTTCGTTCCCTTTGAAACATTTTCCTAGGTGTTTCTTTCCACATCTTTGACACATGGGTTTTTTAACACACTTACCTGTACTTCCATAGGGATTTGTTTCTTGCATATATGATAACTTAGAGAAATCTCCAAGGTTTAGGTGGTCAATCATGACTCCAGATAGTTGGTTGAGGATAATCAAAAGAGTTCTCATTGCAGCTCCCATATCATTCAGTTCCTTGCTCAAAAACTGTCACAGTTTCCTTCACATCCACTGTTACTTTGGTGCCTGCTAGATCCAGCCATTTACTAAAACCAAAAAGGTCAGTGTGAGTATATCAAAAAAACCATCATGTACTAATGAGTAAGATAGAAAACAAGATATACTTACTCATTCACTTTATCTAAAACTAAGACTCTTTCTGAAATCCTAACCATTATGGTAATTGTCAATTATGCTTAAAGAATACCCTAACCTCTAAAGTTATCTAAACCGACCTTTGATACCAACTATAAGCCCCCAGCCTTAAACCTTACTTAAACTTGAGTTATTACAAGATTAGACATTGAGGAACTTTTCAGGTTTAGAGTTTTAGAGAATTAGATCATGAAACTTGCATTACATTCCACATTTAAACAAGGTGGTTACATAAAAGACAATATTCATTCTTCCCATCAATGGAAACCTATTTAAAATAAAACACAGATTCTTTCTTGACACATCCTTGACACTATCGTCACATCATGTACCTTTCCCTTGACCAGTGAAAAGCATTTCAAAAACATGGGATGAGCATAAAAAGCTCAGTAAGGGTTATAAAAATATGGAAAGGAAACATGAGTTCATATATACAAAAGAATGAAATCATATATTACCCATAAAACATAGGCATATCAAATCATGAATAAATCATAGAAAACATAAGACATAAAGGTAACATGAGGCATTCATAACATTCTTACGTAGGGAGTAACCCTCTTGGTTACGTTTGGAATACCCATCACAGTATATTCCCTAAATCTCTTCGGAGAAACCTTAACGTTTCACTCCTTCGCGTTACCCAATGCATTGGAGAGCTATATCGGGCTCACCCGCCCTTAGTTTATCACGGAACCACCCGTTCTTCATAACAATGCCCAAGAACCATAACATAATCGTATCACATAAACATGAATAAAGGAAACATAACATTTCCACATTTCAATCACAATATAACATTTTAGGATATTGAAATAATGAATCCATTCAAAAAGAAACCATTTCCAAAACCATTTAAAACATTTAATAAAGAGATTTTTGAATCAAAGTGTCCCATACCACCTTGAAGCTTTTAATATTTTAAACCATTAATATCTATATAAATAAATCCTTAAAACCATTTTGAAAACATGGATATTAATAAGAACAAATAATTAAAACATTTAAAACGATATTTTGGTTAAAGGGGTTTTACCAAAATTAGAGACACTTGAATACAATAATCAAGGAATAACATTTACTCAGAACTTTATAATATCCTGAGAATAAAAGGATTCATGATATAATACTCCAAAGGACCGTATATACACCATATAAGAGTGAATTGGTGCATAACAACAATGAACCCTCAATAGAAATGTCAAATGTGATGAAATCCCTTATAAAGAAGGTATCCTTAAATTAAGGACAAATAAATCTCAAAAATATGTGTGAAAAATATATATACACCCAATATAAGTGGATATTAAGTGTAAAACAATAAAAGGTCATTCACACATATTCAATGGATGACATATTCAATTACTACAAGTTGAACCCAAAGAAATAGAAATTGAGTTAAAAAGTTCCCTTGACAGCCTAACGGCATCACATCAAAATGAGATGATGAGAGATAAAAAGTGTATCTCATCACTTGGACATAAAATTTACATC
The DNA here is from genome assembly GCA_963277665.1 of Viscum album. NCBI lineage: Eukaryota > Viridiplantae > Streptophyta > Magnoliopsida > Santalales > Viscaceae > Viscum > Viscum album. Next base: position 63,237,158 of record OY728127.1, on the reverse strand, counting down.
AATAAGGATGTATGAGAACATATCCAAACATAAAAATATGTAAATTAAAAGACCCAATAAAAGAAGTCTTTTAAAAAAGGAGGGTGAAAGGTTCCCTTACCGACTTGGGTATCTTTCAAAACATACACCCCATGAAAGAAAGACAATAGGTCATTGATGTAAATACTCATAAACGAAATTATATTACACAAAGAGTAGAATAATGGGCAGTACATACACCACTCAATGGAATTTGTGGCAAATGTAGCATAAATCTCACGGGAATAAAAGTGAGATGAAAATTCCCCTACGAAAACTCAGCAGCCTAATGGCGCCACATAAAACATCGGAATATGGATTGATGAGATCAAATAGAGTATCCCATCATATTACAATAGAATTTATAGCAAGTGGAATATAAAAGAAAATACCCCAACATTGCAGGGAGGAGTTTAAAAGAAGTGACATAAAGGAGAGTACTTAAAAAGAAAGAGTGAGGTTAGATCTCTTACGAAAGTTCGGAAGCCTAACGGCGCCACTCAAAACATCCAAAATGGATTGATGACAGAGAATAGGGTCTCTCATCACATGAACATAAAAATTACAGTATGTGTAATATAATATATAATCCCAATAACAAGAAAGATGATCTTTAAATGGAATGACATAAAAGAGTGTACTTAAAAATAAAGAGAGGTGTAGGATCCCTTACCTCGGGTCCGACATGACTCGATCGTTCTTTAATATCCTGAATAATAAACTTGAGTTAATTTCTAATTCCTTAAGAACCTTTTTCAAGTTCATTATTACTTTTATACCACTTATTACCATGTCATAAACATTATGTAATCATTTAAGTTAATAATATTTGTTTTGCCGATATTTGGTTCTTAAGTCGAAAGTGGACTTCTTACAATTACATGTTGTTCATGTGGCCAAATGTTTATTATATCCAGAATTGTATTCATTATGTAGATATCATATATGTCATATATATCCAGTACATGCTTGCATTTATAACATTACATAATCATTTAGAGGTAAGAAATGAAATGCACCGTTCATGGAGACGGTAAGCCGTACGTACGCATGAACGCTACTTTCATTTCTATTTCGTATTTTATAGAATGGAATAATAATGATATAAAGTTATATTATAATTTCAGTATAATATCATATATAATATCATATTTCCATCCTTTATACATCCCACATATGGTATTTAACGAATCAAATCACTTTGAGGGGGCGGTAGTCCGCACTTCCTTAAATGAAGATATCGCGTATACCCATAATGGAAGCAATAAAGGTAAGACAAAAATGAAAAATACAGAAGCATAAATAAAACATAAACATATTATATATCATATATAAAAATAGTGACATCATAATGTCCACCTTTGAAGGTGTTAAATGAGTATTGAACAATCATCGTTTCGGGAGGCAGAATTTCACCATCCACGGAAACTGTATGTTTTTTAACCATTTGATGTAGTTGTGTGAGAGTGTAGCTCTAATAAATCTTATAACAACATCCTAGTATATTGAAGATACTGCTTTTGTTACAAAAGAAGTAAATAAAAAGAGTTTAGGGGGTTGGAGAAGCAAAATAAAACAAATGAACATGAGAGAATGAATTACCTTTAAAAGTGTAACTCCTTTTGATTTGAGCCTAAAGGCCTCCTTTGAAAGGATTCTGCCCAAAGGGAATCCTCTAGGATGAGGAGAGGGATGTGGAGAGAGTAAATGGGCAGGGTTTGGCCGATCCAAAGGCTTGAGGAGTGTGTTAAATGAGGTAGAGGTGGGGGCCTTTTATAAGAGGAGAGGAGGGGCACTTTTTGAAAGTAATGAAATATTACTTTATTTGAAAATGTGTTTCGGTTTCAAAAGGTCCCACATTGATATAATTCGTGGATAAGGTGATAAGGCTTCGAAATCCACTCATCCAATAAGTTTTGGACATGTGTAGTTCATAGATTTTACATTATCTTTCCATTTTATTTAAATCGTCAAATAATGATGTCATCGCTGCATCATTATTATGTCATAAATAATTTAATTTATTTAATGTCTAAAAATTATAAAAAAAATACTATGATGTAGGAAATCCTTTTATATTTACAATGAATATTTATAATCAAAAAGATGACTTGTATAACCCCACTTAAAAATTAGTTTAGTAAAACATATCATGTTTTTGTCAATTTTACTTTTACATTAAATAAAATGTTATTTATGTCATTTCCAAACCAAAGTGGATCCATGGGGTCCCCAAGTTGACTCATGGCTTGTCTTGGTCGGCCATGATACAACCAATGAGGGTAAGACATGTGTCAAGCTCATCTCATTTTATTAAAGCATTATTTTTACCTTAAACTACACTAATTACCACTAATCGCGATTAAAAACTTAATAAGTTACTATTCGCCAAAAAATTATTTTAATCTCATTGAACCACATTTTACTTCTTAATGACAACTATGTATGTCGGATTTTTGAAAATAAAAACACAATGATGGCAAAATTTCATTTAAATGGAAAATCAGTTTTTATAAGTACCACTTAGTGGTTTCACTATTCATCAAAAATTGAAGTTTTTCAGAAAAATCCCAAAAATTCACCCTAAGCTATATTTGATATTCTGAATTCAAAAATGAAGTCCGTTTTACAAAATTTAAAACATATAAGTCACATTAATTAATTTAATAATTAATTCCCGCTGTCATGACAAATAGCGTGTTTTATGAAACAATAAGTATCAAAAGATTGACACTAGTTTAAGTCTGATTTCAAAGTGAAATTGATTCCAACGAACACTATTGGATTTAATGGTAAAAATATTTTCTAATTTCACATTAAAACCAATTCAAAATATAATCTAATCATATAAATAAATTAGATTAAAAAGTGGTTTTGAATTAAAATACAACATTTTACACTATTCATTAAAAAAATGAACTTTATCGGAAAGATACCAAAAATTTACACAAAGTAAATTTTGATGTCCTGATTCTTAATAAGAGTTTTATTTGGTCCAAATTAATGTTTAAGAGTGAACAAAACTATATTTAATGGCGGTTCTCCATCACAAGGTGATAAGTGAACCTTTAGTGAAAACTATTGCATATACGCCTAAAATTGAATTCTTTCCGTATTTTAAGCCTTTATCTTTTATTGTATAAATGTAAAAATATTTAAGAACATATATAATCATATTTTAGTTATTTCTATCCATTCCCGCCATTACAACGGCTACATGTTAACTACCATTTAAAATAATATTATTTTATTATTAGAGTGCAACGTAAGATTCCCAAGAAACTCGTTGTTGCGTGTTGGGTACGCCATCGAGCATAGCGTCCCCTTTAAAGTCATATTAATATTTTATACATAAATATGGATAAATTAGAAAATGTTATATTCCTTATTTACTTGGGGTGTTATAAAAATGGTGATCATAAATCACCAACAATCTCTAATATAGATCATTTGGAACCTCATGTACCTGCAACCACATTTTCCAAATCCTAATTGTCATCACTATCTCAAGTCTCATAGTCCATTACCTCATACTAATGACCTCTTTTCCTCAATCCAAATGAACAATATTTCCTCAACCAAGTGATCATCATCATCCCATGTATCTTGGGCCTCTCTCTTATCCTAACGAACCATGTCATCCCAATCTCAGTGATCATCATCACCTTAGTAGCTCATGCCATGCCCACCACATTCATGTGGAATCATTACAATCATAAAATTTTATTAATTTAAAACAATAGAACCATCCTAACCTACCCAGTTGGTGAAAATACCTTTACCCAGATCAACATATACGGTCATAGTTTACTACAAGCCTAACTGAATCCCATGACTTTTATTATTCAATAAAAAGGAAAGCAATAATTAATTTTGGGTATCACTCAATCAACCTAACATGTGTATTAAATAAATAAGCTCATAAAACCTGTACAACAAAGGATAAATCTAATCAGAACCAACCATATACTCCTAGGATCTCTCTACTCTGATATTGGCCTCTAACTTAAGAGAAAATGAGAGAAATGAGGGTTTTAGACAAACACCCTGAAAATAGGGAAAAATAGCTTACACGGATTTAAAATTTCATATAAATTGATAAATAATAGAAGGAAGTAATATTATTTTAGACCTTACTACTATGGTTCCAACACACCGAATAGATCTTGAATTAGATCTCAAAAGAGATCAGAGGCTCAGATCCTAGAGAGAGGGTAAATAGGAGGATCTACGTACTAGTGGAAGAAGAAGGCCACATATGGGTAAGAAAAATAGGAGGACACAAAAATTAAGGACGGTGAAAAAGGTAATATGAATATTTTTGAAGAGATTCATTGTTAATTTTCAAGGTTTGGCTAACCATGCACCAACCGTGCACACCAACTATACAAAGGGTCACCATTTTAAAATTGTTTGCACGGTGTGGTCGTATAGTTTGGCTAGACCATATGACGACCATGTCTACCTACTTCCAAACATTAACTAGGCCAATGGGCTTGGTTGTATGGTTTTACAAACCATTAATAGACCATGAGAAACCTAATATAAGTGCTACAAAACCCCCACATAGTTTCCCCTTACAGGCCACATGGTTAAATCTAATCATGCACCTCTACTTGAACTTTATGAAAAATGGTTTTTTAGGCCCTAACACACCTGAAACCCATATGAAACCCCAAGTAAATTAAAAATCCTTAAAACCCATTTAAAAACAATGAATAGTAGTGATAAAACTCACAGAATTGGGTTCTGAATCCCAACATGAATTTTAGACCACTCACAAAACTCAAAAAATCAATAAGGTTGGTAAAATCAACCCGCTCAAAAACCCCAGACAGTACAGTGCCCCCACCATAGGATAGATAATCCCGGACAAATAAGGTCTCACCCTAATGTGGTACCTAATATAACCATCTCTTAAATATCAACCCAGTCTAGCCTAATTATTTTTCAAAGTAAATTCACCTTATGACACTCCACACCTTAGGAATTACCTATCTGGTCACTTCTCAACCCAAAATATAAACATTCTAATGGTTCCACGAACCGTCCTCATACTGACCAGTCCTCCCATGACACCCTGTAATTCATGAATGTTATCAAGAGCTCAATTCTGCATATTTAATACATAACACCCATCAATTCTTTCATCTCATCATATTCCCATTTCATACATATTCCATAAAAAATACTCATCAAAACTCGCGTCTCATTAGATTCCCAAAGATCCTACATCTCAATAGTTTCCCAAAATAATCATGAATCATATATATATATATATTCCCATCATAGTCCCAATGCCGAAATCATCAAACATATTATGAATTACATTGACGCCCAAATACAAACTAGTGCCTGGTTGTTTTGAAAATGAGACATGTGTACCTCGTGCGCCAAAATTGGCCATGCCAAAATAAATGTTTTATGCCCAAAATAATGGTGTACCTCTAAAAATAATTGTTTCACAATACTAATATGACCTTAGAAGCTCAACAACTTGCAGCTAGCCAAAATATCGACTACCCAAGGCCTTACCTCCATGTGAATCTACACCAGATACCAGCCACTAACCCCATTGTTGGGTCTCTCTATCCCTACCACTACCTCTACATGCATCTAAATCTCGGATATCATTTCTTGGTAACACTATGATCCTACCTCATATCCCTGAGTTATACTCGGTCCCTATCTCCCAGCTAAATAAGAGGGATTCCTATATAACCTATCTAGATTCCCCTTCTGACCACATGCCCAACACTCCTTTGGATCCCACTCACGCTAAGTCCGAATATGACTTAACTACCCACAATGGAAGCACATATTCAATGAACCACTCCTCAAAGACCTAACCAAGTCTATTTTATGACTATCTTGTTGATACTATTCATGGTATTGCTTATGAAAAAAAGGAATAATCACCTCTCATCTCACTTATTGTTGTCACCTGGCTCAAATAAGATTGGTTCTTTCAAGTTTCCCTCAATTATCAACACCAGATTCACCACCTCAGAGAAATATTTCAGCTTCTATATGTTCACCTAAACCCTAATGAAATTCTATAAGATATCCTCAAATCACCTCACTTTAGAAATGTCATATCCATCCATAGAAGGCACAAACTGTGAAAAGTCTATGAAATTTTCCACATAGTCCATAACGGATGTGTCTCCTTGCTGGAGGTTCATGAACTCATGGGTTGTATCCACCCTCGTTGTCGTTGGGAAAAATTTATTGAATAAACCAGCCTCAAAATACTTCCAAGAAAGTCCATAGTGTCTGGTTTCATGAACCTATGCATCCCTTTAGTGCTTGGTAGGTCCTCTGAACATAAATTTCATCAAATTCACCCACTCATGTGGGGGTGTCTCAGGCTATTTGAAAATATTCTACATAGACTTTATCCAGTTCGATGATGCCTATGGTCCACCCTCGCCCTAAAATAATAGTGGGTGATGAGAATGGAACTCATCATTTCGATATTCCATGGACAACTCATCTCCCTGATCACCCCATTCAATACCCTTTATGATCACAACCAAGCTCTCCATGAGCTGCTCATCAAGCCATAGCTCTAAATCTTCTATTTGTTGCATCTTTTTCACCTATATCAGAGCCTTTACATATGCCTCATGATCAACCAAACCCTCATGGGCCTCATAATGACCCTAAGGGTCCTCATCTCATACATGATCATGCGGCCCAACATATCCACCCTCATAACACTACCAGAAGCTATCTAGGTGGTATCTCACTGAAGAACAAACATGATGGTCAAGCATCAATATTAGTCATATATATCACAGATAGGGAAATGTATAATATGAATCACATCTCAGCACCCTTACACTCACCTATGGAAACCATGTCACATGAAAATAATCCTCATGTCCCCTTAACTACCCATATCAAATTTAGAAATCACATATCATGTATATCATATATAATAAATATGGGGTAGATGAGTATAATTCCAATAAAAAGGATAAGAGGGAAAATTCTTCTTAGATTCTTTTTTGACACGTAAAACAACTCAGCCTCTTTTCACTTCTCATGCCTACCCTTAATACAGTTTGGACCATACATACTATATACACATATTTTCACATAAAAATCTCTTCATGAACCACATACCTGGGCTAGCTAAGTCGAATTTCACCAAAAAGGATAAGAAGGAAAACACTGTTTAGATTATTTCTTGACACATTAAATAGCCCAAGACTTCTTATTTCATTCTAGGTTCCCAATGAAAATCATAATAAAAACACACATCATATGATCCTAAGTACCGATCATGATGTATACACAATACTTGCTTTTCATACAATCCCAAGGGTAAAATCAATATAATCTAATAAAATCACACCCAATTTCACCACTCGAGGCGGAAATCAATCAACAATAAAAGTAAATATCCAAACATCAATTTCCCACCCTTTCCAACTTGGTATGTCCCCTCATGCATGGGGATTTAGGAACCCAAACACGACCACTTTACCCATTTCTGGCGAAATCCTAGTATCTGGTCTACCATATCTCAAATAGTAAGACCCAAAAAAACTCATATGACACTATTTTTAGACTATTTTCATGTTTTTCCACTAAACAATTATCCATACTAGTTGGTCATTATGCCTTAGGCATGTCTCCCCATACAGAAAAGGTTTCCGACTAGTTGCGAGGGTATAATGAGGTAAAAATGGGGATATCATACCCTAAGGTGATGATAATAATAATACTCTATATATATAACACATCACAACCAGGAACCTAAATTAGAAAAATAAAAATAAAAAACATAGCAAAATAATAATAAACAATATATATAATAATAATCCCAAATCACAATTCCAATTATAGATGAATAGACAAGTCATAAGTGGTCATACAAAGCATATATGTAAACAAGGTCCCCCATGGATGACCATATGAGTACATACATATAAAAAACACAAATTAATTCTTATCCTGATATAGAATAACTATCGGGTCCACTACCATCCATCCCATGAAAAATAGATACATCTCGATCACTATGGTCCAGCTCTTGATCCCAATACCTTACATGGTCTTAAAACTATAAAGTCTACATGTGTTATGAGGGGCCCATGTAGGATGTGAGTTTGAAATATGTAGGCCACCACCAGAATGTTCCTGTATGACATCCAAAATTATATAGTGTATCAAATTATAACTGAAAAGGAAACACGCACATGTTTAAAAATTAAACCACTTCACTTGTAATCAGCAGCCACAAGTGAGAATTTACCTACTTCAAACAATGCTGATATATCTTCGAATATGTTCCCCCATATATATATTTGGCATACCATATATGTATGGCATTATATATTTTTAGTGTTGAGGACCCATGGCTTAGATCCTAATAACCCCCTGAAGAATATCATATATGGTGAACCCTCAGGTTCCACCAATAAACATGTTACTTGGCACCTCATTCCATCTGATACCAACTATATCACATATCATGAAAGTGCCAATATCCCATCGACTTTCCCATAAAATCATCCTATGTCCCTTGTACCTCCATTCAAATCATCATTGTCGACTCATTCGGCAAGCATCCCGATGAACCGTGATATCTATCCTCCAATGTATAATAAATCCCCATAATCTCAATAGTCTCATGTCCCATGACACAGTCATATCCATCCTCTAATAATATTAGCCCAACAACCTCAAATATAATGATGAGACTTAGCCCCCAACAGATTGTCTCAACACCATCTCTCAATGTTCTATCACTATCAACTATGTCTTTCTATTGTGAGCACCTCCAAATAACAAATCGTCAACACCATCCCCTAATAAAAAATATCTATGGAGGCCTCCACCCATAGTGAGTGGTCAAATCCACCGTAATTGAGTCCTATCTATGGGAACATGACTCCAACGGTGAATTGGATAACAATAGTAATGGAAATCAGCAACATACTTTAATCCAAATCATCTAGAACCTCATGACCTGATGGCCACATCTACCAAATTCTAATGGTCAACACCATATCATGTCCCATGGGCCATGTCATAATCATAATGACCTCTTCGCCCCAATATTGATGAACCATGTGGATTTAACATGGTGATCCTAATCACCCCATGTATCCTGGGCCTCACCCCCATCTTGGAGAAACATGGCATCTCAATATCGGTGATCAACATCACCTTAGTACCTTGATCCATGCTCACCATATTCTCCTAGAACCATTACAATCACAAACATTTAATTAATTTGAAAAAAGAAAACTGACCTTACCTACCCAGTTGTTTAAAATCCACATACCCATATCAACATGTATGTTCATTGGTTAAGGTATACCTAACCACATCCCATGACATTTATTAATAAATAAAAAGAAATAGTTAATTAATATAGGGTCACACACATTCAACCCAACATGAGTATTAAATCATGCACCACAAAACTTGTGTAAAAACAAATAGAAATATAAGAACCACCAACCTTATACTTATAGGTTCTCAATCGTTTGATATTAGCCTCTAACTCAATCTGAAATGAGAGAAATCATAGTTTTAGATAAACTATTTGAAAATAGGGAAAAATAGATTGCACCGATTTTTCATTCTATATGGAAAGATAAAAAATAGATGGAAGAAATACTATTGAATGCCTTACCATTGTGCTTCCAACTCACCTGAAATTTTTTGAATCGAAACTCAAATGATGTTGAAGGCTCAAATCACAAAGATAGAGGGGTTAGGAGGAGTTCAGCACTGCTGGAAGGAGATGTAAATTTGTGGGGAATAAAAATTGAAGAAGAACAAATAAAATAAGGTGGGGGAAAGAAACTCTAGTAATTTTTAAATAGCCACAAGGTTAAGTCACATGGTCCGGATAACCATGAACCAATTGTGTGCACCTACTATCCAAAGGGTTACCATTTTAAAAAAGGTCCCACAGTTTGGCCACATGGTTTGGAAAGACCATACGATAACTATGTGAAAATAATACCTATGTGGAACTAGTCATGTGGGCTAGGATGCACAATTTTACAAACCATGTGCAACCCATGCACACCCTCTCCGAAGAGATATAACACCCAGCATGGTTTCCCCTTGTAGGATGCACGCTTAAATCTAACTATGCACCAATGCTTTAACCTTTTGAAAAATAAGTTTCCAGGCCTCGATGCACTCAAAAAAAATCTAAAACCCTGAGGTACTTTACCATCCTTAAAACCCATCTACAAATAATGGCATAAGAGATCTCAAACACTCAATATAAGGTTATGAATCCAAAAGAAATAATGTTTTCCCACTAAACATACTCGAAAATTCAAAATGATTTGGAAAATATACCGACTCATAAACCTTGAACATTACACACTTTTCTAGAAAAAATTTACTCCCTTATGATTCATCTTGTTTAGTGATTTTTTCAATCATGGTAAGTTTCTCACAAATCATCAATAATACCTAGATAGTCCGAGGAAACTACAGATCTCCATTATAGATGTTGGTATGGGCTACTACTAAATTTATTTTTCCCTAGATGGGTCCACAATTATCCCTTTTCTCAATATATCATGACCCAAGAATGATAATACTCCCATCCAGAACTCATATTTATTTTACTTTTCATACATCTTCGATTTTCACAATGCCATTGGAATATTAGTAAAATAGTCCTCATCCTCCTCCATACATTTTGTGTATATCTGAATATTGTCTATAAAGAATATGATAAATTTTTCTAGGTAATTTCTTAATACTCTTTTCATTAAATCCAAAAAAATGGTGGGGAATTAGTCAGTCCAAATGGAATCACTATGAACTCGAATTATACAGACATTATTTGAAAGGAAATCATGGGAATATATTCCTTCTTCATCTTTAATTGAAGATATCCTAACTGAAGGTCCACATTAGAAAAATAATCTTTCCCACATAGTCGATCGAACTTTTCATCTATCCATGGAAGGTGATAATTTTAATTTGTTGTGATCGTATTAAGCTAATGACATGAATTATATATTCACATTCACCCATACTTTTTCTTGATGAAGAGGGTTGGTGCACCCCATAGTGATGCACTCGGGTATATAAAATCGTTGTCCATATTATCTTGTAACCTAATCTTCATTTTTACCATCTAAATGGAATACATTATATGGGGAGTCTTGGATATTGTAATAGATCCATGTATAAGTTTGAATGTTAACTCAACCTCTCAATCACTATGTAGATAGTGAAATTTTTTATGGAATCCATCAATATAATCCCTCGCAATTTGCATGTAATAATTAATGATTCTCTCCTTGTTCTCAATCATTTTAGCTAGATATTATTTCTCATAATTCATTAATAACACTACTTGATAAGAAAATTCCAAAGGAGATTCATCCTCCTCATTATAGTTGTACATAAGTAGAGGAAGACACGGGATGTGAAATGTGATCTCCCTTTCCCAATAGTTAATGTTGTCTTTATATAGGGTTAGCTAATCGATTCCAAATATAGAATCAAACAAAACTAAATAAATCTGGATAAGATTTTATGGGATTTTTAGTCTATCACTGTGGGAAAAACCATTATTTGCAACAAGAATAAATTTGGCTGCAAATTGTCCATCGAAGAGGTTATTTGCGATGGGTTGACCATCCCATCGCAAATAACTAATTATTTGCGATTGGAAAAGGAGCCCTGTGGAAAAAAACTTACGTGTAGATTAGTGCGGTTTGCGTGACCGCGCAAAAGGGTATTTGCGACCGGTTGGCACCGCCTGTTGCAGATTCCGGGAGGCGGTAAGACCTAGTTGGGACGGGGGATCACCCGTCGCAACTAGTTTGACCCCCGGAGGGTATTTGCGATGAGACTCGTCGCAAATAACCGTTGGCGGTAATAACCTATTTGCGATGGGATGTTGCCCCGTCACAAAAAAGTGTGTTAGCAGGTCACTTTTTGCGACGGGACCCGTCACAAATAACCTTTTAACTGTCGACCGTAATTAATGCGGCCAAAGGTATTTGTGACGGGTCTCGTCGCAAAAAGTGTTATTAGCGACGGGATTCCCTTCGCTAATAGTCTCGTCGCAACTAATCTGACTTATATATACCCCCTATGTTTTTTCTTCTCTTCACCTGAATTTATTGTTCATATGTTTCTGTGAAATCTAATTTTAGAGGGAAATTTTTTGTGAGTAAGCTTTTTTACGAAGAAGTTGTGAAACCCCTTACAATTATAAGAGATCAAGGTTAAAGGTATATATGTTTTATTTTATTTATTATTTATTTCCTTTCTTTATATTAATTTTAATTATTGTTGATTAGTTGTAATTAAGTTAGATTGAAATTGTTTTGTCATCAGTATTTATTTGTAATAATAAAATTAAATTATTAGTACTAATTCTTAGTAATTAGTAATAATTAATAATTATTAACGATAATTAGTGATGTATATAAATAATTAGCAGTAATTAGTAATTAATAGCCATATTTTGCAGTAGTTAATAGTAATTAACATTAATTAGTAATAATTAAGAATAAATAGCAATAATTAGTAAAAATAGTAATATAGCGTATAAACTGGTAATAATTAGTAATAAATACTAATAAATAGTAATAAATACTAATAAATACTAATAAATATTAATAAATATTAATAAATAGTAATAAATACTAATAATTAGTAATAAATACCAATAATTAGTAATAAATACTAATAATTATTAATAAATACCAAAAATTAGTAATAATTTCTAATTAACTGTAATAAAAACAAATAAAGAGTAATTAATACTAATAAATAGTAATAAATACTAAAAAATAGAAATATTTAGTAATAAATAGTAATAATTTGTAATAATTACTAATAAATATTAATAAATACTAACATGTAAAAATAAATAGTAATAAATAGAATTAAATACTAATAAATACTAATAAATATTAATAAATACTAATAAATAGTAATTAATACTAATAAATAGTAATAAATACTAATAAATTCTAATAAATACTAATAAATAGTAATCAACAGTAATAATTAGTAATAAATAGTAATAAATAAAAATTAATACTAATAAATAGAAATAAATACTAATAAATAGTAATAAATAACAATAAATACTAATAAATAGTAATAAATAGTGATAAATACTAATAAATACTAATAAATAGTAATAAATACTAAAAATAGTAATAAATATTAATAAATTGTAATAATTAGTAATAAATAGTAATAATTAGTAATAATTAGTAATAATTAATAATAGATTGTAATAAATAGTAATAAATATTAATAAATATTAATAATTAGAAATAAATAGTAATAAATTGTAATAAATTGTAATAATTAGTAATAATTAGTAATAATTGGTAATAATTAGTAATAATTAGTAATAATTAGTAATAATCAGTAATAATTAGTAATAAATAGTAATAAATAGTAATAAATAGTAACAGATAGAAATAAATACTAATAAATAGAAAGAAATTCTAATAATTAGTAATAAATACTACGAAATACTAATAGAAACTAATAAATACTAATAAATACTAATAAATTTAAATAAATAGTAAAAATAGAAACAAATTGTAACATGTAGTAATAAATAGTATTAAATAGTAATAAATAGTAATAAATAGCAATAAATATTAATAATTAGTAATAATTAGTGATAATTAGTAATAATTAGTAATAATTAGTAATAAGTAGTAATAACTAGTAATAACAAGTAATAAGTAGTAATAATTAGTAATAATTAGTAATAATTAATAATAATTAGTAATAATTAGAAATAATTAGTCATAATTAGTCATAATTAGTAATAATTAGTAATAATTAGAATTAATTATAAATAAATAGAAATAAATAGTATTAAAGAGTATTAAATAGTAATAAATAGTAATAAATAGTAATAAATATTAATAATTGGTAATAAATACTAATAATTAGTAACAATTAGTAATAAATAGTAATTAATTGTAATAAATTGCAATTAATTGTAATAAATTGTAATTAATTTTAAAAAAGTTTAATAAATTGTAATAAATTGTAATAAATTGCAATAAATAGAAATAAATAAAAATAAATAGTAATAAATACTAATAAATACTAATAATAAGTAATAAATACTAATATTTAATAATAATTAGTAATAATTAGTAATTAATTCTAATTATTACTAATTAATTGTAATAAATTGTAATTAATTGCAATAAATAGTAATAAATTGGATTAAATAGTACAAAATATTAATAAATAGCAATAAATATCAATTATTGGCAATAATTAGCAGTAATTAGCAATAATTAACAATAATTATCAATAATTAGAAATAATTATCAATAATTAGCATTAAATAGCAATAAATAGCAATAATTAGTAATAATTAGAAATATTTAGAAATAATTAGTTATAATTAGAAATAATTAGAAATAATTAGAAATAATTAGCAATAAATATCAATAATTAGCAATGGAAAAAAAACTTACTATTTTGACTGTCATCGCAGATATCTTCTAACCGATCATCCTTTTTGAAGGAACAAATCTCATTTTAGAAAAGGCACAATATAAAGGGATGAACATCCAAAAATGATCTTAGGTACAGATTTAGTATCAGTTGTATTTCATTACATCCCATCACATTTTGGCCAACCATAAAACAACAGAAAATTCGTGGCTTTGGGAAAGAGCATAATTGGATATAATAGAGCATTTTTAGGGATCTTCCATATTGGGAAAATTTGTTGGTCTTCCACATGTTGGATGTCATTCATATTGAGAAGAATTTTTTTGATAATTTATTTCACATAGTTTCGGAAACAGCAGGTAAGACCAAATATAATGTAAAGGCACGATTAAATCTTGCCCATATTTATAGATGAACGGAACTTAAACTATTTCAAAATGTCAGATCATAGATATTAATGATGCCAAAATCATTTTATACACATTACAAAGAGATCCACTTATTATTTGTTCAGTGGATTGCATATTGAGACTTCTAGATGACTATGCTTCCAATTTGGGTAGATGTGTTAATAAAGGTCATATTACCGGATTAAAAAGTCATGATTTTCATGTTATAATGGAAAGACTTATGCTGATCGGATTTAGAGGTATGTTGAATTCTGTGATTTGAGATTCAATAATATAAATATCATATTTTTTTGAGATATTTGTGTAGTGACAACAGAGTATAATGCACTAAGTAAACTCGAAGAATATGTTGTTGTCATTATATGTAAACTGGAATAAATATTCCTGCTGACTTTCCTTGACTCAATAGAACATCTGATATTACATTTTCCACATGATGATAAATGTGGAGGACCGATACAGTTTCGATGGATGTACCCATTCGAGAGATGCATGCAGAAATTGAAGAAAAAATTACGTAACAAAGCATCAGTTGAATGCTCAATTGCTGAAACTTATTTGCAAGAGGAAATTGCATTTTTTGTCATTATTTTGAATTTTAATATCCCTCAAAACCCAACCGCATGGGATGGAATGAGGGGAATGCTGATGAAGAAATGGACAATAAATTATCAGATTTTAATTAGCCAGAGCTTGGATTTCGTGGAGTTCATGAATGATGGCTTTCAGATGATGTACATCATAGATCTCATACATATGTTTTTCTCAACTATGAAGAAATGACATCATTTTTACTGTGAGTTCTTATATAACTTATTCTATAATTTATGTTACAGTAAGTAAACATATTTTATTTTTAGGTTATATGATAATCCTATCAAGAAACAGCTTCCACAAATTACAGCAGCTACTCTTGAAGAAAGCCGACAGAAAAAATGTCTCAATTATTTCAAAAACTGGTAACATAAATTATTGATTGTTTAACATATCAATTCAGTTTATTATTTATTATATTTGGATTTTTTATTTACAAATTCTCAGGTGTCTCAACATGCTGATAAAATTGATAAGCGGTTGTTTATATTGAGTAGCCCAGCATCCCAAATGGATAAATATTACAATGCATTTGTTGTGAATGGTTTTAGATTTCATACACATGAATATGGGGAATCAAAAAAAACAATGAACATTGGAGTTCGCTTGAGAAGATCACATCAGAGATAAACTGAAGTTGACTTTTATGGCACGCTAGATAAAATTATTGAACTGTGTTATCTAGAGAAAAATTACATAATAGATTTTAAATTTTGGTGGTTAGATACCGAGAAAGGCTTTCGTGTTCATCCAATTTATGGAATCATTGATATTAAATATAAAAGTCTTCTTGCAGTAAATGAACCATTTCTACTGGATCAACAGGAAAATCATATATATTACGCAAAGTACTATGCTACTTCTAGAGACATGAGTGATCGGTGGAGAATAATTAAAATGAAATCTTAGGAAAATTAGTTTACTAAAACTGAATGTGGTTCTGATGAAGTACAAGGAATTGAAAATTTTCAAGATACTATAAAAAATCCATCATTTCTACCAAGTTACATGAATATCGATGATGACACCCCATAATTAAGGGTCGATGATGACAATGATGTTAATGATGTTACAGATGAATTTGAAATGAAAAGAGATGATGAAACTGAAACTCATATGGATATTGATGATGTTAGTGATGAATATGAAGACATTGACATCATCAGATAAGAAGAAGATGATGAAGGTGAACGGTGACACAGTTAAATTCTGGTTATAATCATAACTAATTGATATCTATATGTAGTAGTTATTTTCGACTATCTGCTAACAATAATCATTTTTTATTTCAGATGGACCCTAATCTACTTCGTGAGTTGGAGGAGGCTGAGATACCTTTGGATGAGGAGGATTTGGGATCATCTGACCCTCAGGCTACTGGCAGTTCAGGGTGAATGCGGAGGGGGTGCGGTCTTGCGTGACTTATGATTCATGACCCTATCCCTGAGCGGTGTCCTCATCTTTGTTTCGATCTATGCACATGGAGGTATGATAACCTGTGTATTTTAGTTAGCTTTCATTAATTTATTTATATATTATTTTTGATTTTTTTTTCATAGTTTTGTGCATGTAGCTGTTGGACAAGGGAGGACAATCTTGCACAATTATTTTTCTCAGTCATTGATCACATGGGAATAGATTCACATTGATGTGAGGCTTAGAATGTCCAATCATTAGCTGGTACGTACATAAATAATATTTATTTAGAAATTTGTTTCACTAATAACTTGATATTATAAATTATTTGAAGGGTTTATGGTATCCCATGGATGATAGAATTCCTGGAACTATCCACGAGGCATGAGAGGTGTCTATGTGTGTGTGTTTCCATCAGTTTTTACACAATTTGAGAAGGAAACCCATTAAAAATGTAGGAGAGGCAACATTTGATAAGTCATGTAGAGCCCACTGACCAGAGTACATTTCATCTCATGTTTGGAATGGATTATGTTCACACTGGTTGAGTGGTCGATTTCGGAGGAGATCTTCATTGGGCTGGTAGAACCGGGGGAGATAAGAGGAGACACGTCGAGCTAGTAGTCATACATTCAGTACACATAGAGAGCATATGGTAATTATATTTTTTAAATATTTTATATAAAATTACATATAAACAGTTTATTTTATATTCATATTGGTAGTTGAGCATCCCAATATTACGGAGTATGACATTTATCGAAAGATGTACAGTGATCCAGCCACTGGAGAGATTAGAGGTGATCGCCAGCTTTAGATTGTGATAAGTATTATTTCTTTTTCAATTTAAAAATTAACTACATATTATATTTTCAATATTTTAATTTAAAATTGTAACAAAGGAGTCATATGAGGCTGCAACCTCTC
Organism: Viscum album; assembly: GCA_963277665.1. Lineage (NCBI taxonomy): Eukaryota > Viridiplantae > Streptophyta > Magnoliopsida > Santalales > Viscaceae > Viscum > Viscum album. The sequence continues at coordinate 63,219,339 of OY728127.1, read as the reverse complement.
AGACATGGGGTGAGAGTCAGGCGAAGATGGCTGATCAGACTAGTGCCCACCATTTCGATGAGCCGACCAAGATACAAGATACCCAGTATGCCTTTGAGAAGGGCCGATTAGTTGGTATCGTCTCTCATTTTACTCTTCGGACTTATTATGGTACTGTAGTGATGTCAGCATCTAGTTCGAGATGAGATCATGGAGAGTCATCATCTTCTGGCTCATAGTATCTAGAGCATTTGCGAGCTCAAATTAATCTTATAGAAAGTTTGCAGAAGTAGCAGGAAAAGATGCGTCAACAGTAGTAACAACATCACAAGGAGGACATGTGTCGATGGTAGCAGTAGTAGTAGCAGCAATGCGAGGAGGACACATGTCGATGGCAGTAGTAGCAACAATAGAAGCACGAGGAGGACATTCGTCAATGAGAGTAGTAGCAGCATGATCCGATTGAGTATATGCGCCGTTTGACTCGTAGTTTAGGGATGGAGTTTCTTCCACTATCTCTTCCAGCTCTTCTAGCTCCTCCAAAAGACTATCCCCTCCAGTGATTTTTTTCTATTAAAAACATTTTAATTGAACATTTGTTGTAATATAAACTATTTATAGTTTTTTTCTTTTATATTGGTGTGAATATTGAATATTCTTTTTTATTTTTAATATTTTAATTTTTTAATATTTATTATCAGTATAATATTTTTTAATCGTTGTTTATTTTAATAATGATTTTTTATTTTTTTATTTTTTTTCTAAATATTGAGAATTTTAATATTAATATTATTATTTTAATAATATTAATATTATTTTTTTCATGAATCATAATTTTAGAATTTTATTATTTTATTAAGTGTTTGAAAGTATTAATATTTTTTAATATTTTATTATTTTAATAATATTAAAATTATTATTTTTTATTTTATTATGTATTTGTGATGGGTCCTTTTACAACAAGTCCCCTTCGTAAATAGATTGTACATATATATATATTAAAGGTTTTTGCGATGGGTTGATTTATCATCGGAAAAACTTTGTTGCGACGGGGTCATCACAACTAGTTTATAACATATAAGTTATTTACGATGGGTCCATCACAAAAAAATACTTGTTGTGACAGCATTTCCTACGATGGGCTATTTGCGACGGGACCACGTCGCAAAAGGGTTTTTGCGATGGGCTCCCGTCGCAAAACACCGAAATTCCTGTTGTGTATAAAAATAGACTGGGGAGGAGTTATATACTTTGGATGTAGTAATATCTCTATTTGATGTTCTCATAGATAAGTCAAACCCCATTTTTTGAGGTTATGTTTGGATTATTCAACTAAGCATGCAACATAAGAACGAATTTGTATAAATATAATAATATAGGAAATTTAATTTTCATCAATGAATAATGAGAACACATTTAACTATTTGATTATGGTTCTCATCGTTTAAGATATCCAAAATAAACATAGCCATGAGAATAATTAAAATAAATATTATATAGAAAGGGGAAATTATGAACCATTATGGAAGAACATTTAAATGAAAATTTTATCCAACATTATGATAATATAGGTTTAACATCAGGTTATCCAAGGTAATTTCCCAATTATTTTTTCTTACCTACATAATATATTCAATTCTTTCATAATGGTTTTCAATGACTGTGTGAATTTTCCACATCAAATCCCCTGGGTGTGTCAAACCATGTCTTTTGTAAGTCCCCATTGACGTGCACTAGGTGACGATTGAGTTGGTACCCAATGCACCCATTTCAGGGTTGTGACCCCTCCACACATCTATAATAGATCACCATCCCCTTGTAGTATCCAGAAAGGTATGTAATTTCATGGAAGCCACTCACTCTATACTTTAACAAATTTTAAGATATTCTCCTATACATAGACTTATCCCTTGGTTTATCAATAAGTATTATAGTCCAAATCCAAAATAATAACTAGAATTTTTTATTATACCAATAATAGAAACTCATTAATTTCATACATATTGTAACTTGATTTTTTTCATAAATGTCCAATAAACACAACCCAATGATCATGAGTCATACTGCCTTTGGATGACTATGTACATAATACGTCAAAATAAAACTAAACACAAAATATCAATTATATACACTATAATGAGATCATAAATACCTTTGATCTCATAATATTATATAAAAAACTTGGGTAATACATAAAAGAAAGTTTTGATCTATAAATCCTAGTAAGGAAATAATCATTGTAATGTAGCATAGTATGTGAGTAAAAAGGCATAACATGATATCATAGAAGTAAAGGCTCGTGAGTAACATATAGAGGCATAAAATATATAATATTTATTAATAAGATCATGAAAAAATAGGAATGAGGAAACTATATACAATATGGAATAAGAATAAGTCAAGGATATCTTCTAAGAAAAAATCTGATGGTGGACGAGGTCCTATCACGGATTAGGTTTTACAAATCTACTATATAACATCTCAGAGACAAAACCATTACCCAATTCATTGTAACTCTATATGGGTTCACTAATAAAAACATGTATATGTAGATGTATATAAACACTATAATTTTACACATATTATTACATTATTTTGTACCTTCTTTTCATTGAATAAAAATTTACATGATTAGGGAAATAACATTTGTCAGGACATAAACATGAGTCCCGACTAACTTCCAAGAGTATATCACATGGTGGACAGAGTCCCATAGTGGATTAGAATTAATCCCAAATCTCATATATAATGTATCATGAAAATAAAACATTACCCAATTTATTAGAGATCTATCTGGTCACACCCATCATAAAATATACATTCATATTTGTTCCACATAACGAAATCAAACATAAGGATTACCCATGGAAAGGAATGAGTTTCATAATCATGTCATAAGGAATAGCCAAAGGGAGTATCATAATTAAATCGTGAAATAATGGATAAAATAATTCATGGATATTAATAACGTAAAAAAATAATTGATCATTATTAAATATGTCCAACTGATGTGAAAACATGAAAAATAGTGTCTTTGTAATAATAAGAATGTGTAACTTAAGTGTGGTTTAAGGGACAATAATAAGGAGTTACTAAATAGATAAAATAGTAATTATTTCCATAAAATAATAAATGAGATAAAATGGTTTTTTAGGATAAAATGAGTTATTTTGGAAAATATTTTTGTGTTAAAACATTTTATTAATTGCATTTGAAAATGGATAAGAAATAGAGAAGTTTTCTTGAATCAGGATTTCTTATCAAGAATAATTGAGAAGTGAACCTTTTAAAATATGTATTTCCCCGTAAAATAAATATGAATTGATATATATATATATATATTGGAAAATATATACATAATATAGAATAAATATATAATATTAATATGGAGTTAACTTGAGGTAAAGATAGATAAAGCGTTACCCAAAATGAAATATAGAGGTTCGGAGAGATCCCTTACCTTATGTCTGAACACATTCTTAACATGAAATTATTTTCATGAATAATCAAATTAGATTCATTAATAAATTAATTTATAACCTCTTACACGTATATTTTATTTATTATAATTTTATTAATTTCATTTATGGTCATTTTGATGAGTTATAAAGATCAATTGCATCCTTCTAGTGGAGTCTGTTTCGTGGTTTCATGGTCAGTGAAATTTTGTAAAATTATGGATGTTCTTATCAAATGGAAATAAAACTAATGAAGTTTAATTAAATGGTATTAATTAACTTCCATAAGTATAATGGTCCCATATATAAGTTTTCATGATATGAGGATGATTCATTTGATTAAACGTTAATGATAAATGTTTAGTTTATTTTGGCAGTTTTTTTCGACCATCACGAACTAGTTTCATTTTATTTATTATATATATATATTGGTTAAAAACATTAAATAAGTTATAATATACCTATTAAAAAATTATTTAACAATAATAATAATTTTATGACCATCGTTGAAGTCTATAACAGAAAATAAAAAAACATTATTTGGAACGATGGTTAACCTCCATTGTTTGGAAAATGGTTTCATTTCTTTGAATAAGTGGAGATGATAAAATGGGTATATAGAAGATATTCCATAAGAAATATAAAATTTTAGTATATAAATTATATGATATTTATTATTATTTTATGTATAAAGGAGGTGAGTAGAATGTTGAATAACAAAAGAAATTAAGAGCGGTGGTTTGAGAAAGTTACCTCTAGAAAAACTCCTCCTTGAATGACCCCATATGAAACTTGGAATTAGTATTCTGGTGAAGAAAGTTGAAATTATATTTGGTTAGGGTTGGGATTTTAGCTTTTGGTACATATTTCTAAAGATTCAATTCATAGAAGGTGTGAGGACAAAGGGTTGTGAGGGGTGGTATTTATAAGGGAATGAGAGAGGTTTTTTATTATTATATTCATTAAATTATTATTTTTCCTTAATACTATCATTAGTATTGATTATTTTGATTATATACAGTCACTAGTGAATTTTATTTCGAACTAATGTGTTCTTACATCATGTATGACTCCAAAATTCATGTATTCATCTTATAATGTTAAATATTGAAAGTTATTGTATTTCACTATTCACAAAAATGAAACTATTTTCGAAAAAACCTAAAAAAAATAACCCTAACCATTTTTAAATGTGTATAGTTTAAAAATGGAATCCATTTTATCAAAATATTTTTCTATGTTTGTGAAATTTAATTTCTGTATAAAATCATCATTTATTAAAAAAATACTAGTTTTAATATTATATTCAATTTTATGAACCTTTGAAAATTTACTTATGAACTCATAAAATTATATTATCATTATAATACAGAATATTATGAATCCATTCTAGGAAAATAAATTTTATATTAAATCATTATATTTGTTAAAAAATTGAAAATAAAATAGTTATGTTTTACAAAAAATATCAACACTTAATTTATCATTTATAAAACATTTATTTACTTATACTATTAATATATCAAATTTTCATTTTATAAGATACCTAAATATTATTTTAAATTTCCATAGGTTATTTTACTATTCTATTGATCATATTACTATACCTAATGGTCAGATTACGATTCCTATGGTTAGGTTACTATTCTAAAGGTCAGATTTCTATTCCAACAGTCAGATTTATTAAGATCATAAGGGTTCATTAATCCTATAATTACTGAGTTTTACATTAATTATTAATTAACTTCTACTTTATTTTAAGTTAACATATACCTTCTTCTTCAAAATTAATGTTTTATTATTAACATTATGTTTTATTTCTATATCATTTTCCATGATTGTGGTCGTTCTAATGGATTGTGAAAATCTAAATTATCTTATTCTTACTTGATTATTTTATATTTACTTTCCCATTGTAATATTTGGAATACTTATTGGTTTATTTTCTGACTAATATATCATCCTTCATTTCTGAGAATATTTTTTTTGGTTTCTCTATATGATGTTTGTGATTTATACTACATAAAATAATTATAAGAAAGAAAATTTCATTAATAAAATATTGGTACATTACAATATGTATTCCACATAATTAAATCAATCAATAGGAATAAATATAAAGATTACTCATGGAAAGAAATGGGTTCCATAACTCTGTCATATAGAATAACCATAAGGCCAATCATAACGGTTTCCATGAAAGAAACTATTTAAAAATTATTAGACCTTAATTACCATATTTCATTTGAAATTATGATTAATTGGATTGATGACTTAATAAATATTATAGAAATACCTTTGTAAATGTACCACTTGAGAAGTGATTTAGGGAAAAGGGTATAAATCATTAAAGAGCGTAAGGGAATAATATTTTCTATAAAACCAAAAATGTACTAAAATGTTTTTCCATGAAAAAAATGAGAAATGTTAGAAAATATCGTTGGATAAATACATTTTTAGAGGAGAAGAACTTGTAATGGTGTAATAAATAGATAATTTGACATTAAATGGGTTTGATTATTCAGATAAATTTTAACGAAATCCTATTAAAAAATGCATATAACCATAAATTAATTTTGAATTAAAAAAGTAGATATTTTTGGGACATTTGTAATAAATATATAATAAGAAAATAAAAAATATATAGAAATAATGTGAGGTAAAGTGAGATAAATCACACAATAAAAAATATAGGGTGATTCAAAGAGATCCCTTAACTTAGGTTCATAAATCATTATAAAATTTCACTTAATTTTCTAGACAATCCAACTAGATTCATTAATTAATTAACTCAAAACCACTTCTGTAACACACGAGACTTTTATAAGAAATATTTTGTTTTTATTTTATATAAATCATCAGATGAATATTTCACTATACACAACACTATCTTGGTTTGCTTTACACGCAATCACGACCTTCCTTGATAGCTTGCGTCGTACGCAATACCGAGTTTCACTAAACAGCGATATACTATTAAAATATTATTAAAACTAGCCGTTATGAATAGTAATAACAAATTTTTGTAAATTTGTAAATTTTATTTTTCAAAATGGACATCTTTTTTGGATTCAAAATATCGAAATTATCCTAGGGTTAAATTTTGGTATTTTTCTAGAAACTTTCAATTTTTGATGAATAGTGAAAACACTGGGTTACTATTTAAAAACCGACTTTTTATTTAAATAATTATTTATTTTATTTAAATTTATTTTCGGTCAAAATTGATAAATAATACCTATATAAGTTCAATTTAATTCATTGGAGTAATTTTATAATAAGTTTAGATATATAAAAATTTTATTGAACTTTTCACCGTCTTTTCCCCACCTCCTAAGAGAATTTGCAAATTTACATAAAACATAATATTACCGCTTCTGTGAGTGGAATTTAAAAAATCTGAGAGACACGGTTGATGTCAGTAAGTAAAATTTGGTTCAATGAGATGAAAATAATTTTTGGTGAATAGTATGTATTTACTTTTATTTACCACGGTTAAAAGTAAATAGGGTTATTAAGGGTAAAAATGATATTATTATTACCCTAACACATGTCCTAATTCTATTGGATAAGAGTAATTCGACCAAAAACAACCTTAGGAATAAAATATGACCATTTAGGCCAACTTTTATTAGATTAGGACATTTATTATTAATTTATTTAAAGAAGGGTTAAAATAGTTAAAATCAATGCCTAATAAGTAAAAATTTTTAATATAGGGTTATACATAAGATAAATTCGACTATAAATATTAATTAGAAATATAAAAAGCATTAATACATAATGGTATTTTATTTGTAATTTTTAGACAATAAATAATTTAATTTATTTATGACACAAAGATGATGCAGTAATTATATTATTAATAAAATATTGACATAATTGATGTTATAAATACCCAAATAAATGTATGTTGAGACTTTTTATGAATTCAAATAATTTTATATGTTAATATTACATGTTATTATTGATTAAATTAAATTTTTTCGAACTAATAATTCTTTTATGATTTTCACAAAAATCAATTACAAAATAGTGTCAAAATTGACATAAAATAGTTTTGAAAACAAATATTATATTATTAATTGTTATTTTAATCCTAAAAATCTAATGTTCGGCCAAATGACATAGATAAGGTTATATATATTAATAATAAACAACTTGGGGTTCGTTTGTCTTGTTATAGTATGTTTATTAACCTTATAGTGTAAGAACACAAGAAGGCCCAATAAAAGTAAAATTATTTAACTTAAAGTTAAATCTAAATGATAAGGGTAAAATAGGAACCTAAACTTGTATAAATTATATTGGGTGAGAGGATTTCGAAAAATCCCCACCTTAACTTAGAAATAAATCAATTTGGAGATATTTAAAACCGTATATGACTTTATAATAAAATAATATTTTTAGTTTTTCCAAAGGTGCCCCTTTCCTCCCTTATAAAAGGGAACCTCCTCCCTCTCTTCCTCACACAACGTCGAGCCTTCATGCGCGGCCAACCCCTGCCAATTTATCCTCTAAACTTCCCTAGAAACATATTAGAGGTCTTGTTCTTCTTCAAAGACCAATTTTAGTGCCCTAAACTGAGGTCTCAAAGAGGTGCTTCAAAGAAGAGGTAATGTTCGTTACCGATTCCTTCAACTTTATTTCTTCTTCCACTTCTTCTTATTTAGTTGTTTCATTATGAATTAATAACATAAGTATCACTCATATACTGATATGTTATTATAAGTATGAAACAACCATATTTCAACATATATCAATCCTACGGAAAACGAAATCACCGTGCGTGCGTACGTACAAAATATCGTCTCTACGCCGTGGTGTAATCTATTTTCCACCACCTCCTTACTTGGATGGGTATAATGGTGTAAATAATGAATATATATGATTATTGTAAAGTGATATTGATTATGAAATAGTATACATACACTCCAATACAATTCCACGATCATGTGAATGATATCATTGCTCGTGCGTACGTACGGAATACCGTCTCCACGATGTGATGTGACTCGTTCTACATGATTTTCATTGCATAATTATTTCATAAATGAATTGAGTGAATAAATATAATATATATTACACTAATACCATTATGTAAATGAGGTATCTATAACCTAAAAATAAGAATAATAATTTATTTGACAAAACACGCATAGGAACAAAAAGTAATAAACACCCGAATAACAAGTAGCAATGAAATATTACTAATAATAAGCTAAGAATATGACCATATATGATATAATAACAATGAGTATGATTCTGGAATAAGTCAATGAAATTATTCAAATCATTATACCGGAGGTTCGGACACTTACGAAGCAAATCGGACCTAAGGTAAGGGAAATATCACAATCTCATTTTTATCCGAGATTGTTTATACTTTGGAATTTACTGAGGTGTATTTTATTATCCACATCCATGTTTCCTCAATATTTAATATTATTTCAATACACCTACAATAGTTTAAATACAATTTTACCCTTCAGTTATTTCTTAGTAAAAGATATGAAAGGAATCTTTTTTCATTTTTCATACGAGGTACTTTTTGTCTTTTCTGACAAAAGTACGAGAAGAATGTTTTATTTATATGGCATGAATGGATTTTTAAAACATTATTTCCAAGAAGCTTCCATTACAAGTTTTCATGTTTAATTTTAATCTACTTATTTTAGTTTATAATTGTATGGCATGTTAAGAAAGGAAAAAAAAAATTGAAGTAGAAAGGATATTTTCCTCAAGAATGGAGTTCAAGTGTTTTATCAAAATTATTTTGCATCTAAGATAATAAAGGGTTCTGTTTCTATCCCTATTATTACATTGATTTGATTATGTTGTGATGGAATTATTTTTTTGAATTCCTTTTTCTTATATGAATTGTTTTATGATGTCACGATGTTTAAGAATCCCATTTTTATTACATGGGTTATGCTACGATGTATGGTTTATGATTTTGCGGCACACATAAGAATGGTATCATTATGAGATGGGTGGGACCTATATCTCCCTCCAATGCATTGGGTAAAGATTTTATATCTCATGAAATAGACATGGCTGGAATGGCAGGTTAAACCGGTTCAGTGAAATAGGACTGAAACGAGGAATGAAATCGGTTCAGAAATGGACTTTGTCCACTAAGATAGTCTTGGCAATGAGTCTTGACTAATAAGAAATGATATTCTATGATTATGTGTGTATGACACAAAGCTTCATGTTTTAAGTTATGATTATTCTGATTACATTTCAATACCATGATTTATCCCATGTTATGAAATTATGATCTCTTTTACAGGGTAAGATTTCCAAAATGTTATGTTCTTATGATTAATGATGTGATTGATATTTCTTTTGTTTACCCTTACTAAGCATTTGAGCTCACCCTTTTGTATGTTTACATTCCCCAGGTCAGGAATAAGGTTATTAAGTAAGATATGCCAAAAGGGACTATTGATTTGATGAAATAAATGGGAGACAATGTAGACGCTTTATGAACCAGTTGTTTATGTTTCCCAGTTTCTAAAGACACTATACATATACGGTCCTTTAATGGTTTTGTTATATGTTGTAATAAGTGTACTTAAATTTTTATGTACTAAAAATTTATCTAAAGTATGGGTCGTTATATCTTCAATCTGTATTTTATTTACTATAATTTTATTATTTTAATTTATGACTATTTCAATGAGATATTTTTTGATTTCATTGTTCTGGGGGATTTTTTTCATGGTTCCATGGTCAGATAAATTGTGAATAATTATTAATGTTCTTGTAAAATGAGAAAACAACTCTATAAATAAGATGAAATTTTATTCATGTTCTTCTAAATATTAAATTTTTCCCAAATATTATTTTACGACCACATTTTGGTACGATTTATTTAGTAAATAATTTAACATTATACAGATAGTTCATTTAAGTTTTTTTACCATCATGAACTAGTTTTGTTATATTTAATTTTATGTATATATATTCAATATAGATTATGAATTAAGTTTTAATATACTTATTACCATTTATTTAACCATAATAATATTTTTATGAGAATCCTTAAGGGCATTTGGGAAAAAGAAAGTACATTGTTCATGGAGGTGGTGAACAAACAATATTTAAAAAAGTTTTCATTTTAGAATCTATATACTGGATGGTATAATATGTATACTTTACCATAGTAATATGATATTAGTATATTTTGGATGTTTATGTTAATATATCTAGGTGGATTTCAAACATAAGGATTTGGTAGAATAAGAATAAAATTAAAACAGGTTGGTCAATATTTTTACCTATTCCTTCATTAATGGAATTAAGTATAAATTTTGCATTAAATAAGCCTTATATGATTTAAGTAGTTGGGTGGTTTTTTAAGGGGTGGAGAGAGGTGTTTTTGAATTTAATATTCACTACTTAATTATTTTCTCTCTAGAATGTACATAGTGATGAATCTTGTGATTATATAGAATAAATATGGAATGTTAATTCAAAATAATGTGTTATTATATCATCTGTGTCTCAAAACTTTCATGTATTTATCTGATAATATTAAATATCATATTTTTTCATATATCACTATTCACCACAAAATCAACTATTTTAGAAAAATTACCCAAAAAATTACCCTAATTATTTTTCAACATGTAAATTCAAAAAATGAAATGTATTTTATGAAAATAATTTTTAATTATAATGAAAAAAAATTAAATTAAATCCTTATTTATTTGAAAAATATCAATTTTAAAATGATGATCTAATTTTGGACAAATTGATAATTTACTTATAGTTTCAAATAGTTATATTATCATAATAATAATATATAATATTAAAATAAACCCATTTTATGAAAATAAAATTTCATTTATATCATTATATTTACTATAAAAGTGTGATTCAAACATTTATGTTTTACAAAAATACAAACTAGTAATTTATCATTCTTAAAATATTTTTTTACTTGAACTGCAACATAAATATTTCATATTATTATTATATAAGATACCAAAAGATTATATTTAATTTCCTTAGTGGATTTTATTTTTATAATGGGTGGGATTGTATTATTAATGTCCATATTACAATCTAATGGTCAGATATGTAACAAACATATAGGATTCTTACTATCTAGAAATACCTCATATTTCATTTATTATATTTACATATCTATTTTCTCTCAATGTTTTATATATTATTTCATTTTATAATGGTATATTGCATTACTAATATTTTCATTAAATTCTATAGTGTCATTTGTGAGTGTGATTATTCTCGGTGATCGAGCATATTGAAATTTTCCTATTATTTTAATTCTATTTTCTATTTTTTCCATTGTAATATATTCAATTATTACGGTCATATTTATTCTCAATATGTAATGTGTAAACTAATAGTTTTATCATGTTATGCTTCTGCATTATACAATATTATATTACTAACTATAAAACATTTATATATTTATAAAGGAACCCCCATTGAAAAAAAATATTGGTCTTTATATACCATATAGTTCTAAAATTATCTCATCTAGTTTAAACTTAATGAGGTTAAAAATATTTTTATGGTTGTTATTTATTGTGATAAAAAATAAAAGGGACCTATTTATCAAATTGAAACCATAATATTCCAAATATGTAATCAATTGTTGAATAAAACAATTTCTAATAGTTTTAGAAATCAATTTTATAATAAATCCTTAAAAATAAATGATTTTTTTTAGATAAAGTGTTTTTAAGCCTAAAAATGAACTTATAAAAAATCAAGTATAATGTTGATTTTTATATAATTAATTAAATTAATTATAATTAAAGTAGAATGATGATAATTTTTGGTCAAATTGAAAACATAATAGGATATTAAAACATCTATATTTAATGAATATAAATGATAGTTTGACCAAAATAGATATTCTTTACTATTCACAAAAAAAAATTTAAAAATCCAAAAAACTCACATTAAGCTAATATTAACATTATGATTTCCAAAATAATATTAATTTCCTTAAATAAATTTTTTATAAATTATAGAAATTAACCATAATGTGTGAATATAATGAAACAAAATCAATTTTTCATGTAAACATATTTTTAATAAAAAAACTAAATGTAGTGAACATTGAATACTTATTTATTATTCATCAATAAATAAATTTTTATTATATAAAAATATTATACATATGCCTCCAAATGTTTTTATTCTTATTAATACCGCTAATTTAATTTATAGGTCCTTATAGTCTTATTTGCATAATATTTTTATAATATATCAAAGATCTCTTAAAGATCATTCTTCTATGTTAAGAAAAATTCCAACCATAGTATTATTTTAAACTAAATTTTTTTCCTATGAAACTCACCCCTGCGTAAATAAATTATGTACTTACATTTTTTTCTCTGTAATCAAGGGTTAAATATTTTAAAAGACCTTTAAAGAAAAATAACATCAAACAAAGGGATAAAACACTTCCATTTAATAACGGATATGGGAATGTCAGGAACCGACTCGAGTACCCTGGTAACCTAAAAACCATGTTATCCTTGACGTATCCTAAAAGGATTTCTCGATCCCCACAGGTCGGTGACTAGCACCTGGCATCATAAACACTGAAATTGGAAACAAATTTTCCACTAACAATTATGGAAGTAAAAGAGACAAGACAATATTACTTTCAAAAGAAACTCCTATGGGAGTAATATACTAGAAGTCAAAAATGAAATAAACCCCAAAGTATTACAACTAAAGTACCAAAATAGGGAAAATGGACTAAGTACCAATGGATAGAACTCACCATGTCCAAGGTTCAGCTGCTTGATCCACCTACAAGAGATCTATTTCCCTTGATCAAACCTAGAAGAAGATAATCTACAAACACCTGACGGCACAAGTGAGGTGTGAGACAAAGCCCATTATGAATTCACTAAATATTCCCTCATAGATTACAATATCAAATTAACCAAGTAAATTACTTTCAATTTAAAATAAACAGGTTTGGAATTTAAAATATCATATTTAAAAAATCATTTTGTATAATTAAAAGATAGAAATACCTTATCAATTCATGATTCACATTTCAAATGACAGAAATACAATTCAAAATATGGAATTTACCGTTAATAAAAATGTTCTTTACATAAATAGAACAATTAAAAAAATGGATTATATAAAAAAATTTATATAAAATAGTTTTTAAAAAGTATACAAGGCATATAAAGCAATTCATAACAATGGAATATACATTTTAAATAAAAAAAGAGAGTAACTTGGGCATGTTCCAAACAGGTACAATATTTCCAAACTATAGTGATACAACAATGGGAAATGGAAAGTATGTATCTATTCACCGTTGGCCCTAAGGAAAAGGGGACTCATCCCCATCGTCTAAGGAATGGGATGTGTTAATATGATGTTTTATAATGTTCTAAATTGTAAAGTGCTACCCAAAATAACTCACTCACTACCTATGAAGTGTGTGTGCTCAAGTACAAACAATTTTGGGCTATTTATTTCAAGTCGCTATAAAATATGATTAAATCACAACCCCTATTTCAAATATTCTACTTTTCTATTTAAAACCCAAAATGGGGTTTTAATAAAAAACATGCCTTCTAAAATAGATGAAACCACTAGGTTTCCACCAAAACCATTTTTATTCCATTTTTAATAAATAAGGATTTTAAAACAAATCATGAAATTTAAAAATCCAATATTACAATAAAATTAAACAATTTAATTTTCAAACAAAATCCATTAATTTCATAACAAACCCCCAATTTACTAGAATTGGGATTTTTTACACTTTTCCATCAAATCAACTTTCAAAAAATTAAATTCAATAATTTTATTTTTCCAAAAAAATCTATCAATTTCATAGAAAACCCCCAATTCAATGTAATTGGGGGTTTCACACTTTTTCATCAAATTAACTTTCCACAATTAAGTTCAACAATTTAATTTTTCAAAAAAATTCCATATTTTACAAACACACCCCAATTCACTGGAATTAGAGGTTTTCCAATTTCATACCAAAACAGACCAAAACCCAATTCACTAAAATTAGGATTTATATAAAATTATTGAAATGAATTTATTCAGTTTATGAAATTTAAATTTAAATGAAACTAAATTTACATAAAGAAATTAAAGGTTAATTAAATTGGTAACCAAAGACACAACCACCAAGCTTTCTCATGGAAACTCAATGCCCGTAATGAAACCCACCAAAAATAATGAAGGCGTATAAGGTCTATGAACTCAAACTAGAATCAAGATCAAACAACACGTCATTTAGATCCATAAATTTCAAGATGATCTATTAAACCCCAAGGAGGATAAGGATAAAGATATAGATAATAAAGGGAGAATTCTTACCTGAGAACTCACACTGTAATTGAAACAACGATCAATCGCCAAACAAAAGGACTCAGAAGTGTTAGAAGGATCCAAGATCACATAGGGAAGGCTTTAGTTCAAGAGAGATGAAAATAGTGAGGATTAAAAATAATAATAAATCATTTGGGCTTCCTTTTTAGAAAGATCAGTTGGAGTTTTACACGATGTGTATGCCAAATACACATCGTGTAATTTGTGACTCTCGAATCTGCTGAAAAAATGTTTCCTTTTTTATGAAATGCTTTTATTTTCATTTAATATTTACATGACATTTATCTATATTACACACCTTGTAATTATCCAATACGATGTAGAAATGACTAGTTGAATCTGAGAATCCAAAAAAATTGTGACTTTACCATTATAGGAATCCTCCCAATTCCTTCTAAACCCTACCCGGTTAATGAAAAAGAAAAACAATGACAAGGTTATGAACATGCCTATCAGATCAGTAATGGGATGTTACAACCTCCCCACTGTACAAAAAGTTTGTCCCCAAAAATCCTACAAAGAATATTTCAAACTAAAAATATGAGAGCACTACTCTTTTATCAGTGCCTCACATTCCCATATATCATGATTATCATATTCATGCTACCATATCACATGAGAAAAATGTATATTCCTCCCACAAATTACCTTGGTTTTAGAATCAACTATACTAACTGGATCCTCAGTTAAAGAAAAAGCAGGTTTAACCTCAAGATCACCCCTTCTCAAAATGTGAGATGGATAAAAAAGATACTTTCTCAGCTATAATACATGGAATATGTTATGTGTTGACGTCATCTGTAGTGGAAGTTCAAGATGGTGGGAAACCTTCCCCACCTACTCAATAACCTCAAAATTACCAACAAAATGAGGAGAAATATTTCATTGCATCCTAAGCCATCAATGACCCAACCAAGGTAAAACCTTCAAGAACACCAGGTCACCAACTGATAATTCCAACGGTCTAAAATGATAATCTTCATAAGATATATACCAGATCTATACCATCAACATTCTATAACAAATCAAAGAAATCTTTTTTGTTTTTTCATGGATCAATATCTATCCAACCAAGTAACTGTCGCCACTATTTGACAAATACATTGGAGATTTACAAGGTCATCCCTAAAAGGCCTCAAAAGGAACCATTTTGATCATGGAATTGTAATCATTTTTAATAGAAAACTCAACTAGCACCAAATTATCATAAAAAACCACACCAATGTCAAGAACATAAGAACAAACCATATCCTTAAGAATATATATAGTTCTTTCTTTATGTCCATCCAACTATGGATGGTATGTCGTACTCAAATGGACATGAGATCACAGTGCCTCCTGAAGGCATCTCTAATAATGATAAGTGAACTGAGGATCCCTATCAAAGACTATAGTAGATGGAACTTCATTAAAACTAACGATTTATTTTACATAGATATTTTCCAACTCCCCAACTTTGTTTGTATCACAAATGGTTATAAATTGATCTGACTTGTTCAGCCTATTTATCACAACCCATAACATATTCTTCTTCCTTTGGGTATATAGAAACAAAATTACAAATTCCATAATGATCTCATCACACACCTAAGTTGGGACTGGATGTGGGTGATGAAAATCCAAAGGTTTATATTGATCAGCCATAACCTGTTGTGTTGTATAACAATGAGAAACAAACTCAAAAATTTCTCACCTCATACTTGGACACTAGAACTACCATCGCATGTCATAAAACATCTTTGCGAATCCTGAGTGCACTACCTAGTGGGAAATATGGAAATAACCCACCACATCTTTTCATACTAAACACTGTACCGAAAAATGATCCTCATATCATAGAATTCCCTATTTAGAGAATGAAAATTGGGAATGTATCTCCCCACTATAAAGAGAGTCTCAGATGCTACGAAAATCATCATCAAGATACTTCTCTTGAAGAATCAATTTGAGAAGAGAGAATTTCAACTAAACTCTAGACAAACAAACATAGGCCCATTTCTCTTGACTACAATATGTAACTTTGCAAGGTAATCCATCAAATTACAGTATTATGAATATTATTTCACATCATTGATCAAAATTTTTCTATTAAAAGAATCTATAATGAAATTCAATTTCCTTAGTGTATAGATGATGTCGAAATCAAAATATTGTAGGTATTACACCCAATGCCACTAGTAGAGATTGAAATAGTTTTTAGAGGATATATAACTTAATATCTTATGGTCATAGTGCCCAGTAAACCTTTCTCTGTATAGGTAATGCCACCAAAATTTATGTGTGTGCATCACAACAGCTATTTCAAGGTCATGGGTAGGGTAATTCTTCTCATGTGGACTAAGATAATGATATTCATTAGCAACTAAATAATTATCCTACATAAGAACACAACCCAATATTGAACCCAATGCATCACAAAAGACCATATAGCACTTCCCAACATCAGGAAGAGTCAAAACCAAGATATTTTTCCAAATTTGTTTTAGCTCAACAAAATAATTCTTAAATTTATCATCCCAAGAAAACTTTACTCTCTTCTATGTTAGTGTCTTCATCAAAGAAACCAACTTTGTGAAGTATTTCACGAATCCTTGATAATATCTAACTAAGTCCAAGAATATTTGAATATAAAATACATTTTTTTGGTTGTTCCCATTTCATAACAACCTTCACCTTTACATGATCGGATGATATTCTTTATTCTGACACCATGTTTTCCAAGAATTTCACTTCCTGAATCTAGAAATCACACTTTGAAAGATTGGCATAAAGTCAGTGATTTCTAAACGAACTCAGAACCATTATTATATGATTCACATGATCCTACTCATACATAGAGTAAACGAGGATATCTTCTATAAATACTAACAAAATCTATCTAGATACTAGTGAAAAATCATGTTCATTACCTTTATGAAAAAATTACTAGAATTCGTTAGATCAAATGGAAGGAATGGGTACTCATTATGATCATACCTGCTCTGAAAGGAAGTTTTCTAAATGTTAGATTCTTTTATTATCAAATGATGGTAACCATAATAAATATCAATCTTTTAGAACTAATTTCCCCCTCTTAATTTATCAAAATGATCAACAATCTAGGGAAATGGATACTTGTTCTTTACCATTACTGAATTGATATTTTGGTAATCAATGCATAGGCGGAGTGAACTATCATCTTTCTTAGCAAAGAGAACTGGCATCAACTAAGGTGACACACTCAGGCATATAAATACTTTCTCTATATGATCTTTGTAATTGCACGGTTCCGGAAGTCGCCCAGAGCCACCCCATACCTGGTAAGTCAGATGGGCTCAAGCACATTTCGCCAAATGCCAGAGGCTGCCGATTAGCAACAAAGGCCTTAGGTGTGATAGTGTGGGAACTATGCCCTCATTTGTAGAGTAACGCATCAGAAGTAAAATATAAATCGATAGCGGAAGTAGTAATGACACCATACAACAGTAATCAGTGGCAGAATAGAAGTAAATAACAACTGGAACACATATATAAATGATACATGATCTATATGTCTAGGAAAGCAGCTAAATAAGTCACAATGCTAGAATACAGTAATAAACCAAAGTGCATTGAAAATAAAGTAAATAGCTCCTCAATATCGTAATCCCCTGCTTGGTCCCATGCTCCCCAGCTCCACAACAATTAAGTACCTGAAGTATAAGGGTGCTTTCCCTTATCTAGGCATGCAACAATATAATCTGTTTGGGCCCAAAAGCATGACCCAAACAGTGTGTGAGACTAATCCCAGTAGGAAACCACCCATAGATCTATGGATAACAGTCAATGAATATATATTGTAGTAAATAAGCAAAGAGGAGTAGAAAACAAGGAAGTACACATAGTAACAATCCTATATATTCAATTGCATTCATTTTCATATGTCAAGTAAGTAGATAATCAAAAAAGGTAATCCTCTGTGAAGTACTCACATCCTAAACCTTTAGGTTCATCCAAACACACACAAGCAACCCTTTGGGAAGAACAGACAGTCTAACCCCTCTGGTTCAGCTTTAGAAAGGACACCCTGAGGAAGCACTCTCCATCAATTCCACATGTGGTCCCGTATCGGTAACAAATAGGTGATATAGGGAAGCACTCAATGTTCAATTCCCATGTGGTGTCGTATTGATAACTAATAGGCACTCTGTAGAAGCACTAAACGTCCAATTCCCCCTGTGGCCCACATCGAGGAACTATAGACACTATGAGGGAGCACTCAACGTCAATCTCTTCTATAGTCTCGCAACATAAAATTAAACAGACACTTTGGAGAATCCCTCAACATCAATTCTCCCTATAGTTTACTACACCAGGTTCCCACAGCCCTGTGTAAGGCAGTAATGCACAAACAATACATGTCATCCAAAGTAAACCCTAAGAACTACTTGGCTAAACAATCTATAACATATCATAGCATGTCAGATAATACTCACTTCATCCTAACAATATTATCCATGGAAAGAAAAGCAGCAGCCTAACATGCAAAGCTAGACCAATGGCCAAAAACAGGCAAACATGGGAAAAAATCCATAGCCTGGAAAAGTTAACGCTATTCACAAAAATTAACCAATATCCAAAAAAACTAGTCATAACAGGTAATAGCAGGGCTAAAACCATAAGCATGCAATACCATGTTCTTGGGTATTGGGCACTTTTCCACATAAAATTCAAATAATAACTACGAAAAGTCACAAACCACCTACCTCAGCATTGTACAATCTATATACTTGAGTCTCAGGCCTTTAATCACCCTATAATGTTGTAGATCTACAAAAACATCAAAAAAATTGACTGAGGATAACTGGAGAGAGAGGAGAAATCAGGATATTAAGTTAACGAATAAACGAGAACTCACCGATGTGATTCCAACGCAATCGATGTCAGTAGATTCAGAGAACAGATGGCGATTCAAGGGCTCAAGGAAGATCTAGGGCCATACAGACACTCTTGGACTAGATAAATTGAGAAGAAGTGTGTTATGTTCATCAAACACGACCTCAGTCTGTTTAATGAAAAAAATGTACACAACATGTTCTTTAGAAGTACACAGCATGTACTTTCCTTTTTCGGCCTCCGCTTTACGTAGTCTCAAGGCCACCACACACGGCCATGTGCTTGTCCATTACACGTCCATCACATGGTCACCAGTAGAAACCAGGTACAAGGCATGTACTTATTGTACACGGTGTGTACATAAAATACACAGCATGTTCTCCTGATATTTTCAAAAACTCCTCTTTTTCTCAAAAACAACCAGAAAGGAAAAACATAGCTGAAAAGATGATTCGGGTTCTTAAAAACTTCCCCCCTTAAATAAATTCATCCCCAAATTTCTTTAGTAAGGAGGTGTTGAAGAAGAAATCTTGAACAGCTCTGTCCATTGTGATCATACATCGGCATCCCTCCACCATGTCTTGTCATATACATGCCCATGCTGCCATATCACTCATACCGGAGGAACAAACTGGCCATGGGGAACCTTCGTACTTTGATCAAAAATCTCGTTTGGATGATCCTCAAAGGATGAGTCCACCTCTAACTCAACCTACTTTGGTTGGAAAGCATGAGATGGGTTTGAGAAATAGCGTCGAAGCTGAGAAACATGGAAGACATCATGCATAGCATGGTACCTTTGAGGCAACTGCAACCGATAGGCAACCGGCCCAAATCTCCCCCACACATCAAATGGCCTGACGTACCTCAGTGAATGCTTACCCTACCTCGTAATCCTCTTGTATCCCAACCTCATTGTGACATTTAGAAAAACCTAATCTCCGACCTCAAACTCCAAAGGTCATCTACGTCGGTCATCATAAGACTTCTGTCGAGACTGTGTAGTGGCCATCCTTTTTTGAATCAACTCTATCTGCTCTGAGTCTCTTCGAAAAGACAAGGTCCCACTATAGCTAACTTTCTTGCCTCTAGAAAACATAAGGGTGATCGGCATGGCCTACCGTACAAAGCCTCATAAGGATCCATCTGAATAATTGCTTGAAAACTATTATTGTAGGAAAACTCCACAAGAGGTATGTGCTTCTCCAAAGAACCTTCAAAATCCAGTATGCATGCTCAAAGCATGTCCTTGAGCACCTGAATCGTATGCTCAGACTATCCAACTGTATGGGGATGGTATGTTGTACTCAGAAGTACCTGTGTACCCAGATCTCTCTAAAGTCCCTTCCATATCCAAGAAGTAAAACATGCGTCTCTTTATGAAACAATGGAGTGTGGTACCCCATGTAGACATACAATCTCTCAGATGTACAACCTTCCCATATAATCAACACTAAAGGTATCCTTCATTGGAAAGAAGTGGACAACCTTCATGAGTCTGTTAATGACAACCCAAACAAAATAATTCCCTCAAGGCGACCTCAGCAAACCTGTCACAAAATCCATCACAACATCATTCCATTTCTCATTAGGAATGGGTAACTGCTCTAAAATACCTACTGGTCGTTGATGATATACATGTAACTAATAACAGGTGGAACACCTCAAGACAGAACCAACAACATCTCTCTTCATACATGGCCACCAATACTAACGGCGTAGATCATGATACATCTTAGTGACACTAGGATAAACTGCCCATGCTTGGGAATGAAAGTCCTGCATTAGCTCCTCACGTATATCTGCTGACATGCATATTCACCCATTAAAATGCAAGATATCATCCTCACATATAATCCATATATGAATAGGGTCCTCTCCTGACACACTCTCCCATAGGACTGGGCCTTCTGAATCTGATAGCTTCCTTATTCGCACTCGATCCAGAAGAGTAGAGGTAACAACAATATAAGATAGAAATGCCTACCACTGTTTGTCATGCACCCCAAAATGAATTTAGGAGAATAAGGCCATAAGCTTCCACTCACTGATGGCCTCCTAAACTATCTGTATCTGAGTTCTTCTACTCAACGTATCATCCACAACATTTCCTTTACCAGGTGTGTAGGCAAGCTCAAAGTCAACGGACTGAAGGTACTCAAAACCCCTTTGTTGTCTCAAATTTATATTTCATTGAGTGAATATATAATTGAGACTCTTCTGGTTGGGGAAAACACAAAATGATCTCCCATAAGATAATGTGTCTAACAGCGTAAAGCATGAACAACTGAAGCCGGCTTGAGATCATGTGTCCGGTAGTTCCTCTCATGTGGCCTCAACTTCTGAGACCCGTACACAACAACCCCTTATCCCTACAAAAGCATTGATCCAAGCCCGATACATGATGCATCATAGTAAATAGTATAGCTCTTAGATATCTATAGAATAACTAGTATTGGAAATGAATTTACCCTCCATTTCAGCTCCTGAAAGGCAGACTCACAACAATCTGACCACAAGTACTTCGCACCCTTCTTAGTCAGACCCATCAGTGGTGCTGCTATGTGTGAAAAGTACTGTATGAAACATCTATAGTATCCTGCCAGGCCAATAAAACTCTATACCTCAAAGACATTCTTTGTATTCTCCTAGGAAACTACTGCTCCCACTTTCTCTAGGTCTACTGATACTCTAGTCTCTGAGATAACATGAACTATGAAGTGAATTTGGTCCATCCAAAAGTATCATTTCGAGAGCTTACCATATAAATAATCCTCTCTCAGTGTACTCAAAATGATCTCAAGATGTGTGGCATGGTCGTGTCGATTGTGATAGTACACCAAGATATCATCCATGAAGACTACATCAATAGAATCCAGTTATGGATGGAACACTCGGTTCATCAGTTCCATGAAAACTGCAGGCGTGTTCATGAGACCGATTGGAAAAACCACATACTCGTATAGACCATGCCTGCTTCGAAAGGCCGTAAGAGGTACACCATATGGTCTAACATGATACTGATGATAAACACATCTCAATTCAATCATTGTGAACACCCGGGCTCCTTGAAGATAATAAAAGAGATCATCATTCCTCAGTAAGGGATACTGGTTCTCAACTGTCAACTGGTTCAACTTACGATAATCCACGCAATGTCGCAGGGTACCATCCGCCTTCTCCACAAACAGGACATGTGAACCCCACGGTGAAATACAAGGTCAGATGAACCCCTTATCCTACAACACCTCCAACTACTTCTTGATCTCCTGTAAATCTGGTGTATCCATCCTAAAAGGAGGAATGGACACTGGTGCCGCTCAAAGAACAAGCTCAATAGAAAAATTCACCTCTCTACCCAGAGGGAAACCTAAAATGTAAACTGGAAAGAAATCTCAGAAATGATCCACCATTGGAGGAAAGTCCATCTGTGAAGTCCCCTAGTCATCTAGATATAGACTAGAAAACTGGGTTGTAACTCCTCCCAACCCAAGATGATCGGGTCCCATTCTGCTCTCCTGGACATCCCATTCACCCTTATGACGAAACAATCCTCCCTCTAGTGATGTGAAACTCACCCTATGGTGATAGAAGTCGACAATAGCCTAGATGGGAACTGACCAGTCCATTCCAAAAATGAAATCATAGCCTATCATCTCTAGGGCATAAATCTCCCATAGGAAGTGACACACACCAACCTCTAGAGATAACTCCTTGCACTAACGTACACTAGTCATTCTTGTCCCCAAAGGAGTGTCTAGCGTCAAGATATTAGTAGAAGAAGAGATACAGATCCCAAGGATCTCAATAATAGAAAAAGATATAAAGCTATGGGAATGATTTTTATCGAATATAGCAGAAGATAAAATGGAGGCAACTAGGATCATACTTTGAACTGTAGAGGGTTCAGGATCCTGCTCCTACTGGGTCAGCTCCACCACAAAAGACTGACCTGCACTGTGGCCCTGCAGCTCTTCCCAACCACTTTGAGCTGATCTACCCTGTTGTCACTAAAATCCTGGAGACTGGCTACCACAGCGATGACCTCCACCTCGGCTTGAACAGTCAGAAGAACTCCAGTTCCTAGAATGGTGAGAAACTGGTGGTGCTGCTCGTGAATGAGGAGTCATAAAAGAACCCCTATTACCAGCTTCTGGTGAGAAGATCTGATAGATGCACTGAATATGGCCCATCTTTCTGCATGATCAGCACTCAACTAGGCCTCTCGGGAAATGTGTCCTAGTATGCCCGCCCTTCCCTCACTGGTAGTAGACCACCTGGATACCATAATAAGTGTCCCGCCTCCTCGGATCCCCATGTGTAGACTCCCAACGATGCTTCTTGCTGTCAGTAAAAGGGATACCAACTCTAGATTTCAAACTGCCCCATCTCACCACTCTAGAATCCCTCAGATTGCGCTCCATGATCAGCACCTGGTTGACTATAGAAGTGATGGAATTCAACTTGAATATGATCACCTGAGATCGGATTTAATTCTTGGGACCATCCTCAAACTTCCTTGCCAGGAATAACTCATCACCTCCCGGAATAGGCTTGATGCATTGTAGCTCAGTGAAACGAGAAGATTACTCCATGACTAGGAGAGTACCCTGCTCTAGACTCATGAACTCTCAGGCTCGATCAGCCCTAAAAGTCTCTAGGTGGCATTAGTCATAAAAGGCATGCTGGAACTCATCCCAATCCATAACCTGTTGGCATCCCACCTATGAGATCACATACCACCATCTCTTAGCGTATTCCCAAAGAATATACATAGTGAGATTCACCATCCTCTTTGGAGGCATCTCTAGATGGCATAAGATAGAAAGCATGGATTCTAACCCTAAGTCAATAGTCTGAGGTCATCCTTCCCTTGAGAAAGTGGGAGGATTCTATTGGTGGAAAACCAGCATTAACTCTGCTATAGACAGGGCCAAATGCGGTACTCCTTAGAAGGTCTACATAAACCTTATAAAGTCTTCTCGGAACTGTGCATTAGCACCTGTGTCTGGAATGACAATTGTTGCCAAGACTAGCACAACTGTAGGATCTACTAGTAGTCCCTAATCAACCATATCCAGTTTCTGATCACTCCCTGCAACTGGTGGACAAGTAGAGGACATCTCGATAGCATGAATCTGCAAGGTCAAGTGCACACCATAGATCGAGATTAACAGGTACTGAAACATAGAAGTGTATAAAGGGAATAAGATAAATGGATCATTCAAGTTATTCAAAACATGGATAAACATCATGTATATCCACTACACGGCATGTTTCCTCAAGACTCCACATGGGCGTGTACTTCTGCCAACCCTGGTTGTGTAACACCCCATACACACGGCGTGTTGTCTTAACACATGACATGTACTTGAATCCTCTTCCCCTGCCCGATTTCTTCAACACTGCTAAGACACACGGTTCTCCTAGAACTAGACTAAACAGTGTGTTAGTTCCAGACAAGGCATGTACTAGACAAACATCACTGACCCGTGTTGTTAGTTACATGACCGGAAACTAGGGTTACACTTCATGGCGTGTTCAAGCTTGACATGGATTGTATGTCTTATGTTCTCACCCATCCGTGTCATTAGTCACACAGGTGGATACATGGTTTACA
This sequence comes from Viscum album, assembly GCA_963277665.1. Taxonomy (NCBI): domain Eukaryota; kingdom Viridiplantae; phylum Streptophyta; class Magnoliopsida; order Santalales; family Viscaceae; genus Viscum; species Viscum album. The sequence continues at coordinate 63,194,058 of OY728127.1, read as the reverse complement.
CAAAATGAAATGTACATCCGGCACACGAAGTCTCCCACCATGACTTCCCAACCCTGTGTCTCTGCCGACACAGCCAGTGACATTGTTAGAGACTACACATTGTGTACATAATGAACACATTGTATACTAAAGAAAAATAGTTCCTTCCCAAACAGAAGGACAAATGGCGTGTATTTATCATTACACTCTATGTATTCTTTATTTTTCTGGTCAGTAAGCCTCAGAAACTACTCCAGAACCTAGAAAAACACTGAAACAAACATTAAAGTGTCGAATTCCAATTCGTGAGGGCCCATACTCCCCCTGAATCAAAGCTTGGCATCTTAAACATGTCATTTTCAAGCATAATAGTGTAATGATCCACCAAATTCTGATCCATGAGGGCTCATAACTCCTCAAGAACCATGGTTTGGCGTTCATTCAAATGCAACCTTACACAATTAAATACCATATCAAAATCTGGTATTTTATCAAGGCATCTATCACAATAGCATGCATATCTAGCCCAAAATCTATCACAACAACATGAAATCACTAATGCACCCTAAATGGCATGGAATAAATGAATAACATGTGATTTATAACAAGTACTTATATGATGCATGAGATGGAATACCCTCATCTCATTGGGTTGCAACAGAAATAGAACCTTAATTATATATATGATAACAACACAAAACAAGTGAATCACCCAACGGTGAAATCAAATCAACTGTAAAATTACAAAACCAGAAATTTGCAACAACGAGGTAGATTGGATTTTCCCTCTACAAGGGTTAGCTACTCCCAGGCACAACTTATTACCAAGTACCTATTCCTTCCTATCCCTGTCTATAGGATCCAAACAGTAAGTCAAGAAGAATAGACTCCTCTGATACCACTTTGTAATGCCCCGGTTCTGAAAGCCACCCAGAGGCACCCCATACCCGGTCGGTCACATTGCCTCAAGCGCATTTCCCCAAATGTCAGAGGCTGCCGACTAGCAGTGAGGCTCTTGGGTGTGATAGTGGAGAAACTATTCCCTCATTGGTAGAGTAACACAACAGTAATAAAATAGAAAGCAATAGTGGAAGAAGTAATAAAACCATACAACAATAATCAGTGGAAGAATAGAAGTAAATAACAACTGAAGAACATATACAAATGATGAAAGATACATATGTCGAGGAAAGAATCCAACCAAGTCACAATGATGGAATACAGTATTAAACCAAAGTACAATGAAAATCAAGTAAACAACTCCACAGCATCCCAAGCCTCAGCTTGGTCCCATGCTCCCCAACTCTACATTAATCAAGTACCTGAAGTATAAGGGTTCTTGCCCTTATCTAGACCTGTAACAATATAATTTGATTGGGCCCAAAAGCATGACCCAAATAGGGTGTGAGACTAATCCCAGTAGGAAACCACCCAAAGATATGTGCCTAACAGTCAATGAATTTATATAGAAGACAATAAGAAAAGATAAGCAGTAAACAAAGAAGTACACATTGTTACAATCCAACAAATTAAATTGAATTCAATTTCATATATGAAGTAAGTAGCTAATCACAAGCAGGTAACCCTCTAGGAAGTACTCACAGTCTAACCCTTATGGTTCAACCAAACAAACACAAGAAACCCTATGGAAGTACACACAGTCTAACCCCTCTGGTCCAGCTTTAGAAAAGACACTCTGAGGTAGCACTCATTATAAAATCCCTTTGTGGTCTCGTATTAGTAACTAATAGGCACTCTAGGGAAGCACTCAACATCCAATTCCCTTGTAGTCTCGTATCAATAACTAATCGGTGCTCTGGCGAAGCACTCAATAACCATTTCACCCTATGGTCCGCATTGAGGAACTACAGACACTCTGAGGGAGCACTTAACGTCCATCCCTCCTATGGTCCTACAACGTAAAAGTAAACATACATTCTAGAGAAGCCCTCAACGTTTATTCTCCCTATGGTCTATTACTCCAAGTTCACACAACCCTGTGTAAGTATTCGTGAAAAAACGATACATGGAATCTAAATTAAACCTCAAGAACTACTTTGATAAATAATCTATAGCATATCATAGTATGTTAGATAACAATCACTTCATCCTAGCAATACTAGGCATGGAATTAAAAATAGTATCCTAACATACAAAGCTAGACCAGTGGTCAAAAACAAGAAAACATGGGAAAAATATCCATAGTCTATCAAAGCTAACCCTATTCACAAAAATAACCTCTATCCAAACAAACAAGGCATAACAAGTAATAATATGGCTAAAACCATAAACACGCAATACCCTGTTCTTGGGTATTGGGAATGTTTTCACATAAAATTAAAATACTAACTACAGAAAGGCACAAACCACCAACATCATCATAATACGATCAATATACTTGACTCGTAGGCCTTTAATCGCCCAAGAATGTCATAGATCTATAAAAATATTAAAAACATTTAACCAAGGATAACTTGAGAGTGAAAAGAAATTAGAAGATGAAGTTATAGAAGAAAGGAGAACTAAACAATGAGATTCCAATGCAATCAATAGTGGTCGATCAAGAGAACGGACGGCCAGTCAGGGGCTTAGAGAAGATCTACAGCCGTACAAACTCTCTTGGATAAGATTGGTTGAGAAGAAGTGTGTTTTGTCTCTCAGACGCAACCTCAATCCATTTAATGAGAAAAGGTACATGACGTGTTCTTTATAATTACACGACATGTACTTTCCTTTTCTGGCCTCCGATTTAGGCGGTCTCTAGGTCACCACACACGACCATGTGCTTGGCCATTACACGGCTAGCACACAGTCACCTACGGAAACTAGTTACACGGCCTGTACTTACAGTACACAGTGTGTACACCTAAAATTTCCAAAAACTCGAATTTTTCTCAAAAAAACCATAAAGGAAAAAAACCTGAAAAGAAGATATGGGTTCTTAAAAATTTCCCCCTTAAAGAAATTCATCCCGGAATTTCCCTAACAAGGCAGTGTAGAACAAGAAACCTCAAAAAGCTCCGGCCACTGGGATTGTACATCGGCCTCCCTCTACCAAGTCTCATCTTGTACTCACTCATGCTACCATAACACTTGTACTTGAGGAATAGACCGAACACAGAGAAACATTGAAATTAGATCAACAATATAGATAGGATGCTCCTCGAAGTATACGTCCACCTCTAACTCAACCTCTTTAGGTTGGAAAACATGAGATGGGTCTGAGAAGTAATGTTGAAGCTGAGAAACATGGAAGACATCATGCATATCCCGGTACCTCTAAGGAAACTCCAACTGATAGGCTACCAACCCAACTCTCTAAAACACCTTAAATGGCCCGACATACCTTGGTGAAAGCTTACCCTTCCTCTTAACCCTCTTATGTCAGAACCTTCTTGTGACACGTAGAAAAAACTTTTCTCCAACCTCAAACTCCAAAGGTCATCTTCATCAGTCAGTATAAGACTTTTTTTGAGACTGTGCAGTAGCCATCCTCTTTTGAATCAATTGTATCTGCTCTGAGTCTCCTATACAAGACGAGGTACCAGTATAGCTACCTCTCCTGCCTCCAGCCAATATAAGGGTGATCGGCATGGTTTACCGTACAAAGCCTCATAAGGTGACATCTGAATAGTTTCTTCAAAACTATTATTGTAGGAAAACTCCAAAAGTGGTATTTTATTCTCCCAAGAACCTCCAAAATCCAGGATGCATGCTCGAATCATGTCCTCAAGCACCAGAATCGTACACTCGGACTAGCCATCTGTTTGGGGATGGAAAGTTGTACTCAAAAGTACCTGTCTATGCAAAGCTCTCTAAAGTCCCTGCCAGAACTGAGAAGTGAAATGTCAGTCTTTTTCTGAAACAATGGAGTGTGTAAACCCTTATAGATGTACAATCTCTTAGATGTACAACCTTCCCAACTCATCAAAACTGAAGGTATCCTTGATCGGAAAGAAGTGAGCAGCCTTCATGAGTCTGTAAATGACAAACCAAAATATATCATTCTCTCAAGGTGACCTCAGAAAACCTATCACAAAATCCATCATGACATCATTCCATTTCCACTCAGGAATGTGTAACTGCTGCAAAATCCCTACTGGTTGTTGATGCACTGTCTTCACCTGATGTCAGGTGGAACACCTCATGACCGAACTAGTAACATCTTTCTTCATACTTGGCCACCAATAATGATGGTGTAGATAGTTAGGAATAATCTTAGGATTTCATATTTTAATATTCCATCTCATTTAGTTTTTCATGAGGAAAACCATTACATTATCTCTCTCATTAAACATTATCATAATTACTTATAGTTCTAGACATTGATATAAAAGAAATTTATTGTGTGAGAATCATTAATTAGTAATCATTTAACCATGAAAAATAATTCATATGATGTAGAAACCATTCCAAATTATTTTTGCCCTATCACATCTTATAAATAACTATATTCATTTAGTTTTCCACTTTATTTTTTGTCTTATCACATCATGTTAATACCCAATCCACCCCACTCATTGTTTTTACCCCTAGGTGAATCTATACCACAGTTGCACCTATGAAATCCACACATGTATATATTTACTATGAAATCCACTATCCATTTTTTAACTTATCTCTAGACTTTCACCTATAATTAATCTTATCATAAGGGTTATCACTAATTCTTTATAAATCTAGTTTCAGAAAGTTAAGAAAACATCCTCTAATACCAACAAAGATGAAGCAAAACTTTTCATACATATATACTATATCTTACTAGTATAATATTCATTACAGATCAACATTAACCGTGCTAAAACAATGAAGTATTTATGTATTAGCAATCTTGGATGAATAAAATACTTATATATAAAAGATCTCCATCATTTCCCATTAATCTATTTAATATTATCACCATTATTAAACATATCATAAATAAAACATTTCTTTATATTTTGCAGAAAGGAAATAAAAGATGGGGTGATCTTACAATCTTAGTAAGGGTAATCATAATAGATATAAATTAATGATCAATGGTGAGAATAAGATAATTATAAGGGTATGAAAACATGGGATTAAGATTAGATAATCAAACCCAATAATTCATAGATCTTAAACATAAATCATTCCATAAATATTTTTCAACCAAAATACATAGGAAATTTGTGTGAGGAATCATCATTATGAAATCATGATCCTTCAGAACCTATCATAAAAATAATAAAGTGTTTTAATTTCACAAATTCATATAAATTCACATCCATATTCATGTTTGAATCCCAAGAATATCATTTAAGAAAAATTAAAATATTGGAAATGACTATCCTACCATTTTTTACATTCACCTTGGAGTAACTTCTATCCGGTTTACTTCATAAATTCTTAGGAGTTAATTAACTATATCGTTTCTTAGAAGATTCACAACTCGTTCATCATTACCCAATGTATTATAGTGCTATAATGGACCCTCATATCCTTGGTTTATAATTTAACAACATATCATGGGATTATAATTTTACCACCCATCACATAATCAGAATCCATTCATTTGTAAGCCACATGAACATGAAAAATTTTATCGTTGCCTCAATTCGTAACCCATAGAAAGAAATTAGGTTTCATATTGATTTTTTCACCACAAACATTAACCATATAGAGAAAAAATAAATATGGCAACATTGGATAATATTCTCACTAAATAATAATAAATATCAAAGTATGTTGTTATTGATGAAAAATATCATTAAAAGATCATTGTAACATTTCTTATGGAAAATACCCTTTTCATTTTGAAATCACTTATTTAAAATTGAAAAAATTGAAAATTATTAAGGGTAACATTTTATTTGAAAATATAAAATGAAAAATATAAAAGAATCTTCAAGGAAAAGTTTTTTCATTATGGCATGGAATGATATTCATATATTTTATTCAAAAAAACAAATTCCTTTTGCATTTTCTATAAAAAGACAATGGTACCTCTTTCAGAAAATGGTAATAAGATTCCGTTAAAAAATTATATAAAGTAAAACATGTGTAATAATTAAATTAATATAGTAATAGAAAATATAAAAAACATTAATGAAAACATTTAAATGAAAATATATACATGGAAGAAAATATTCCTTTCGAAATTTAAAAAGTAAGGTTAGTTTTCCAAAAAATAATATTTCAGACTATCTATAATATCCTAAATTTTAGATGATAATAAAAAACCACTTTATTAATAATTTATGAGGTTTTTTTGTGAATTTTGTTTTTAAGAAAAAATCATGTAATAAATTATTTAAATACTTTTTAAAGGGTAAAATATCATTTAATGCCTTAGAATATTCTATGAATTTTTTTCCAAGTTAGGTGCCCATATAGCACAAGATTATGAGGCCTATAAATCCATAGAACTAAAATTATAAAAATATTATATATATTATCTTATGAACATGAATGTTTTATAAAATAATTGAATATATTTCAAACGGTGTTTCATATGACAAATATGATACCGTCATTTGATCCAAGATAAGGGGTTTACCCTAGGCACATCATAACATTTGTGTGCATCAGGCATTTGGTCAGTTCACCTGTAAGGATAAAACATTTAATATTTTTGTTATATATTTTTCCATAAAAAATTGAATATCTCCCAAATAGTGAATATTATGAAAAATATGATACTATTGTTAGATCTAGGATGAGGGGTTTACCATAGGTGTAACATAAAATTTGTGTTTGTCAGGTTTTTGTTCAGATCACATGGAAGGATAAAATATATAATATTTTTATTATATATTTTTCTAAAAATAATTGAATTTCTCCCAAATAGTTCATTATATGAGAAATTTGAGATCAACATAATTTTTAAAAAGCAGGAGTTGTCTTAGGCACAATATAACCTTTGCACGCATCAGGAATTTGATCAGATCACACAAAAGGTTATGTTACTTTTAATATATTATTATTATTAATTTAAGTATATAAAAAAATAAATTATTGTTCATATTCCCCAATTTTAACACTAAACCTCATTTTTACGCATGGTTTGATTCAAAAACCATTAATTTTCACTTTTTTATGAACGTTTCAACCACCAACATGTTAGAGAGGTGTTTTAAACACAATTTTTTTCCTTAAACAGGGATTGAATCAACATTCTTGAATTAGGACAAAACATGCGGTATGGGTATAGAAATACTTGAACATCTCTGCTTTTATTCTGGGTTAGCATAGTTGAATCTGTGTGGTCCCAAAATCTCATTTTTGTGTGACCAGTGAAGCTCCTTCCATCTCCCTAATTTTCAATATTCTTCTTTAGCACAGTGGAAAACCCACTAGTCTATATTGTGGTTCTTATAGAAGGTAAGTTTCTTTTTTATTTTTTTATTTTATTTTGTATCTTCCTTTTATCTAATTTATTCTATTTCTTCCTTGATTCTAAAATTATGGAAAAAATGATTGACTATAATAAGTGATGGTTAACCCTATATTATAAACGGACAATTTCTTAAATTTTTCTAGATAATTTTTACCATGAATTAATAAAATTATCAAATGATATTAGTTGTATTATCAAAGGATAATTTATAGAATATAAATTTTCAAAGGATGATCACATGGAATTATCAATGGATAAATTATTGAAATTATCAGATGATAATTACTTTGAATTATCAAAAGATAGTTATTAAAATTATCAAACAATAATTATGATATTATCAATGAATAATTATTAAAATTATCAAATGATAATAGAAAGATCATCGAAGGATAATTATTAAAATTAACAAATGAATTTTTCTAGATAATCAAAGGATAATTAATAGAATAAGATTTATCAAAGGATAATACCATGTATTTATCAAGGTATAATTTATATATATATATAGATGATATTTACTTTGAGTTAAAGTATATTTATTAAAATTTTCAAATGATAACTACGAGTTTATCAAAGGATAAATTATTAAATAATTATTAAAATAAATTATAAAAGATAATATATGATAAATTATCAAAAGATAATTATAAAGGATAATTAATGATAAATTATCAAAAGATTATTATAAAGGATAATTTAGAATAAAATATCAAGAGATAATTATAAAAGAATAATTTATAATAAATTATCAATGGATTATTTAGGATAAATTATAAAGTGATAATTATAAAAGGATAATTTATGATAGATTATCAAGAGATAATTATAAAAGGATCATTTATGAGAAATTATCAAAAGATAATTTCTCTTAAGGATAAATTTTTGAGTGCACACGCTGGCCTATAATCGTAATTCGGAAATTATCCAAGATAGAGAATGTTGTTACTAAAAACAATGGGGCTTGAGCCGAAACTACACCAATCCCACCTATATAGGCCTAGGGAAGGCAATAAGTACCGAAATTCATAACAAAGGCCTTTGAGATAGTAAGGCTTACGGGCCACCTCAAGGATTTCGAGCCACCTCAATGCTTTCGGGAAATATGAAAATTGTTTTTAAATGGACCAGGCAGAATCTACAAGTAACAAGATCTAGATGAGGATTCCAAGAAGGCACATTCACTAGAGTAGAACTAACTAGTTTGGAATAATGAGAGGGTATGGTAATTTGCATCATGACCAACATATGTATGCATCGAAATCCTAGATGAATAGCTATGCAAAGGTGGAGAGATTACACCATGATGTAGATATTAGGGAGGGGAAGTTTCAAGTAGTTATAGTCTAGATGAATTCCTATAAGACCTCTACGTTATGTAATGCCAGAAATCATACAGTCCTTGTAATGTTTTCCCTTAAACCCTTAAAAGGGGTATTATCAAGAATGAATAAAAAATATGGCCTTCGGTCTATTCCAGAATAATGTAATATAAAAAGGAAAAAGGTAAAAATACACACCCAACCAAAAATATGTCCCAACCAGATAGGACTATACAAGTAAAGTGTTGAGATATCCTAGATCCAAATATCCAAGTCTCAACCACCATACATAGTCTAATGCACCAGGGTAACCCAATGCTCCTCTATAATTGCCACCAACCTATCTATCAACTGCACAATACAATACACATGTGGGTAAAGCCCATGAAAGGGTGAGATTATACATGCCTATTAGTATTCCCTAGAAGCTAAAGGGGGTTATTAAAGGACACAATAGGAATAGAAAACCTAACCCATAGTAAGAGAGTGATAAAATCCTACAATGTTTATAAAGATTTGTGTGTGTGCTTGATTGCACCACGATTCACTACTTTATTTCACTCTTACATCAATTTTTCTAAACTGTTTTTGTATTTGAAATTAAAAATTTTAAAATAATCACTTCCCATTTGATTCAATAATTAAATTTTTATCACATTAAAAAGGCAAATTCCAATATTTGGTGATTTTATTGTTTGGGGAGGTGATTTGGATGGCCAGAGATGATTTAGAAGGAAAATGGGCCAAAATGTATTAAATCCCAAGGAAACATGTCCACTATTTTAAGATTTGATCGAAATCCATTATTCAAAATGGGCTTAAATTTAGTTACTGTATTAATAACATAATGGGATACAACTCATCCCAAGAAACCGAAGCCTGATTCTTCCATCTGGTGGCCCATCCGAACTGATATGTCTGGGGGACAGAATCTCTACAAATTCAAAAATTAGGTTTGATATATTGATAATAACTCCCAATACAGGTGTCCAATGGCTGAAAATTTTTTCATGGAGATTTTAAAAATTCCTTCCAACAACTCTCCTCTTTTTTCCAAGATGTGATATGGCGGTTTACTTTTCTAATACTGAGATAGAAGTGGTATAACCAAAACTGGGTGCCCAAAACCACTTCCCATTTTCGATATAAAAGGGTACCATGGGCACCCCATTTGAAAAATAGACCAAGGGATTGAATTTATTCCAATTTAGAGTTTTTTTAGGAGTTCTATAGGGAACCGAGATTTTTACATAAAACATTTCATGGTTTTAAACATAACTAATCATCGGAGTACAAGCCAAGGATCATTAATTCTAATGTCTTGGAAGACTAGGTACATATAAAATAAAACATGGGGATAAAAACATCATTATTTAATCTCCATAAAGAGATTATAACTTTCTTTGAGCCCTTACATATGCATAGGGTACCCTGGGGAACACATGAACAAAGGGAAGAGCTAAAAGCCCAGTAAGGGAATGAACATAAGGATACATCTCAAGCACATGTGTTAGGAGGCATGACATAATGATATCCAAAGAATGAAACTTATAAAATCATATAATATAATCATGGGATCATATAAACGTGGAATCATATAAATTTGGCAGAATCATAAATCATATCTTTAGTATGGGTCAAGGCTAACCGCCAATCCCGTTTCCCATTTTAGTATGGGTCAAGGATAACCACCAATCCCGTTTCACATCACATATCATGAGACTTATCCTTACCCAATGCATTGGAGCGCTATCTGGCACACCCATATCAACATTTTCATGAATATTCTTGCCACATAAATATTCTTACCACATAAATATTATTTCCATATGATTAATCATACATAATCAACTGTTTGTAAACATAAGGTTACCCATTGAGAGAATTGGGTACCACAATCATGAAATAAAGCATAAAAAATTAGTGTATCATGAAGGTGTCCATGAAATAAATGGATTAGAACATAAATGGACGTTCATAAGGTAATATTGGCATATAAAATAGTAGGTGGTGAAAAATATAAGTGACATCACATAATAAATGTATTTTAGAGACATTAGCATTAAAACATTTTTGTTCGGTTTTAAGGAAAATACTATAGATCTTTTAAAATATTAAATAAGAAATTATTTTATATTAAACCATAATTTAACAAAGAAGGTTTTTATAAAACAAATAATGAATTTAAAAATACAACGGTGTCTTAAAACAGAAGATAGAGTGCACTTGAAATTGGGTAAAAGTTCGGGAAGTTCCTTTAAAACGAGTGTGCTTATTGGGAAGTATCGAGGAGAGATTCACTTAAAAGAATATATATCCCCTAAAGAGAATGAAATATGGATCTTAGAACATGATTTTGGTGCATATAAACTTAATTTTGAAGTTCTATATAAAAATAAATGACAACTATATTTTGGTAAAAAGAATGATCGAGCAACCCGAAAGAATAAAGGATGTTCGGGTAGAATCCATTATGATTTATTGGCATGGTATAGAGTATAACTAAGATGGTTTTATGAGAGAAATAAGGGGTTTCTCATCACTCACAAGGAATTAAGTTAGTATCGGGAAATTTTATAAACATACCCCATTACTTTCTATTACACAAAAAGGCATAGCATAGAGAACAATCTGGATTATGAGTGAAAAGGGAAGGATCCCTTGCCTTATATCCGTTGGGGTTCTCTACTTCTTATTAACGAACTGAATAAACAAAATTAGGATTATTAATTAATAATCCTATAACCACTTCTATATTCAATTTATTTATTATAACCCTTTTTAGTTCATTCAAATCCTTTTTTGATTAGTTACAATGTTTTCTTTTTCATTGTTCAGGCTTGTTTGTTTATTTGGCTTTAAAAGATTGGTTTTCTTATATTCAAGTTTGGATTATATTAAAGATGAAAGTGCTTGTACATAATTGAAGTTATATTATTTAGTTAATATCCAGGAGATTAAATGGTTTTAATTTTAATTAGGTTACTTAGAGTGAAGTTGAATTATTATATATATAACCATAGTGATAACCGTTTTTGTTAATCAGTGTATTTGATTACAAAGAATGTATTTTGCTTTATAACTTAATTCCATTTGTACCAAAGGACTACAGAACCATAAATAGGATATATTACATATACAATAATCTAGTTCAACCATAACAAAAATGGTTTCATGACCAGAATTAATGATAATAATAGAAACAGATAAACTGTTTTCCTTGAATGTGCTAAATTAGCACATCTCAAACGGTGCTTTCATTTCTTCCAAATGAATGGATGGGGAAAGGAAAGAAGATAATGAAATATACCACTAGAATGAACAAATTATATTACATGTATGTTACTGGGTTTATCAAACTATTATGGTGAAGGGAGGTGTGGTAGGAAATAAAAAATAAAAGAACTTAAAAGAAAAGAAGAAATTGGGAAGAGGAATTTACCTCTTGAGACTTCCTCCTTGGAGAACCTCTTAAGGGGAGAGGTTTTGTTATTTTTAGGAGTTTGAGATATTTTTTACATGGGCGAGGACCTTGGGGTAGATTTGGACAGAATAATGGCAAGTCACAAGGCTTGGGAAGAGTGGAGTGAAGAGGCAGTGAATGGTGTTTTTTATATTGGAGGAGAGGAGGGATTTCATAATATTATAATCATTAATTTATTATTTCTTTCAAAGACAAGGAATAGTAAGTATTACATAACCAAAAATAGAGATTTTATCATGTGATCCCAAAAAAAGTGGTCTTACATCACCAGAACATCATCGATGACTCAATTAATCCATTATTTAGCATTTATTGTTAATTATCAGATTCTACAATTCATCAAAAATTTAAGTATTTCAGAAAAATCCCAAAAATTTCCCCTAACCACTTTTCAATGTAGAGAATCCAAAAATGAGTTCCATTTTTCAAAAATTATTTTCTAAATATGATTATTTTAATATTTAATTAAAATAATAATTTATTATCAAAACCAGTTTTAAGACATTCATTAACTTATTCTAAAATATAGGTATATCATACTTACAACTGGAATATTATTTTTATACAACCATAGGTGATGTTACTATTCATTAGGGTATATCACTATTCATAAGGTTATGTTACTATTCATAAGGGTAGGTTACTATTCACTGATTTTTTTTGTTTTATTAGACTCCAAAAAAACATCTTGAACACAACCGTGTATGTCAGATTTTCAAAATTGCAAACACAGAAGTGACAAACTTATGTTTAAAGGCCACTTATCACTTACTAGTTCATTATGTTGTGTTTTCATGTGATTTTATGACATAATTATAAGAAGGGAATTTCCATTGAAAAACATTGGGTTGTTAGAAGTTCTCTCATCACCTTGCAGGTTCTGGAACTCCCTATCTTCATAAGGATATCTGAAATGAAGTAGGAGATCCACCAGAGCTTCCTCCTTCTCTTGATGTTGAGCTAAACAGTGGGTGATCATTTTGAGGGATCTACACACTTGAAGATGTAGTTCTATAACATTATTATATACTGTTTTGGTGTATATTTTTGTTTTTAATTTCTCTTTTATATGCATCTTAACTTTTTTTGATACATTTAATTGAAAGAATTTTTATTTCATAAATGATCAGTGTGAAATTTTAAGTGTGGGACTTTTGATGTTCTGATTGGACAACATAATAATCCTCTAATTTCCCAAAAAATTTGATATTTCAGTGTTCCATTACAAATCTTAAAGCATTCTATGGTTTTGTAACTTCACTACACGATTGTTATGTTGAGTTTTAGTTCTATTAGCATCGTTTTAAGAGGCTTGTGGGTACCCAAGATCCTGGTTAACCCTCAGCCGAAGGATTACACTAAAACAAATAATCAGTTAAGAATACGGAACTTTTCAAGTGGTGTAGTAACCTATAAATGATCACATAATTATTATATATTTTCAAAATCCACTTCTTTTTTAGCTGTTAAAATCATTAAATTAAGTGATTTTTTAACTGTTTTCAAAACCACCCACTTTTTATTATTTTTTATTAAAAATGCATACTCTAAACCTATCAATACTCCTTGAGAGATTACCTATGGTATTCCCAAGACTCTAAATAAAATTTCAAAAAATAATCAATTTTATATTTCATGACAATGCATTCAAATTTTAGTGTCATTGCTGAGGAGCGCTTTTGTTTTTAGTGACTGTTTTTTATAATTTTTTTTATAAATTTTGTGAATATTTATTTGTTTTGTCTTCTCCCTTTACCTATATTTTTGTGTTCTGATTTACTTCTTGGGTAGGTTCTATGCATTATGCATTCTACTATGGGATATTTACTACCTTTCGAGCCCGAACTAGAGAGGATCCTACGTTAGAGACATCGGGGAACACAAGAGAACCCTTTCATGGATGACACCCAAAACATTGAAACATTTATGGATCCTTCTTATTCTCCTAGAACCCACATTTAAACTAAACATTAAATTTAAACATGGATGAAAATAATATAACACCAAAATAAATAACCTCAACTGATGTTGATATCCAACCCACATGTATTCAAATTCATGTCAAATCACCAAAATTTGAACTAAAATCCGGTCTAATTCACTTATTGGTAAGATTTCATGGATTTTATAAATAATATCCAGATAATCAATTTAATTAATTTCACACTATGAGTTGAAAATTAATACCTATTAATGTGGATGAAGAACAAGTAATCCTTTGGGAATTCCCATTTTCATTAGAAGACATTGTGAATGATTGGTGGTATTATGTTAATTCACCAATTAATGGTTGGGCAGACATGAAACCCATTTTTATTGAAAAATAATTCCCATCCTATAGAACCAAACAAATAAGGAAATAAATATGTAGTATAATATAATGTCATGGGAAACACTTCATGAATACTGGTAAATATTTAAAATTCTTTGTTCAAGTTTCCCACACCACCAAATATGTGATCAACTTTTAATAAAATATTTTTTTGAAGGTTTAATTCCTATTGATTGAAACTTGATTGATGTTGTTTTAGGTGGTGTAATAGTTTATAAGACCCCAATTGTTGTAATAAACATAATTGAGAAAAAGGAATGGGATACATAGCAATTTGGTTCAAGGTCTAGTGTAGCCATTTGAGGTGTCCATGAGGTGAAAAGTGCTAATTTCAAGAAGAAGGTGGACCCAATTTTTAAATAGGTAAGTACCCCAATTAGACAAATTTCGATTTCACAAGGGAAATACCAATATTCTCCTACCATCCATTATGGTATATGTTCTTCATAAACCCACTATTCTGACTAATCCTCTAACTGAGAGAAACTTCTAAGAGTTGTCTGATAATCTTTCTAGAATGCCCCTATAACCAACCCTTTAGTCAAGAAACTTACTTTCCATACAATCATGGGTGGAAATAAAAATAAGCTTATAGGAAAGGGTGTATTCGAACCAACATCAAAGAGATGGAACCAACCAAGGAAGAGTAGTCATCCACTACCATCTTGAAATCCTCAACCACAATAAAGTCCTTTCCAAAAACCCCCTCCAAAACCTGATCCAAGCCTAGAATACAATCTGAAAAAAGGCTTCCAAAATATCCAATTCCAAAAAACCACCCATCATACCATACAAGACCTAAAAACTCAATTAGGCTAACTAGCCATCTTGGTGGGGAGAAATCCAAAGTCATAGGTCGGGTAAACTACCCTCTCAACTACTAGTCGACCCTAGGGATAATTTATATGTTAGTTCCACCACCCTTTGGAGTAGAAATAAACGTAAAAGTAAAATAAACCCTCCTTTAGAGTCATCCCATCATGAAGAAAACACCATCTCAACCATTGAAATTCGTCCAAATGTTGAAAAACATTATCTTGATAGAAGCCCTTCTAAAGGAAAGAGTGTGTCTATTGATGAGTCACCAAGCCCAAAAATTCCTATTCCATTACCCCAAAGGGCTATCCAACCACGAAAGCAAAAATAAACTTCACATGATAAACAGATCTTGGAAACATTCAAAAAATTACAATTTAACATCCCCTTGATTGATGTCATGAAGAAAATTCCAAGATACACCATGTTTTTGAAGGATATATGTACACACTAAAGGGTAATTTGAGGTGATGAGAATGTGAGCATGGGGAGGAACATCTCAGCATTTATAGATCCATCACTTCCCACCAAATGCAATGATTCAGGAACATTCTCAATTCTTTGTACTATATGGGAGTATTCCTTTTCCAATGCTATGATTGATTTTGGTGCTTCTATAAATGTGATTCCTCACTCTATTTACTCTTCATTTAAGGTTGGGTAACTGAAACCCACTAGAATTTTTGTTAAATTATAAAATCAGATTATAGCATGCCCTTCTAGTGTGTTAGAGGATGTTCTTATGAGGGTTAATATTTTCATTTTTTCTACTGATTTTTATGTTATTAAAATGGAAATGATAGGATGAATGCACATTACAAAATTATATTGGAGAGACCTTTCCTATTAACTTATAAAAACATAATTAATGTCCAAAATGGTTTTTTATATATTTAGTTTAGTGGTGACATTTTACACTTCAACATCCTTGATTCCATGAATCACCACTCAGAAGAAAATTCCTCTCTATATTAACTTTATAGATTTACTTCCTTCCCATAAAAACTTATTTTCATTCTCCTTATCCCCTTTTTGAGTTTTATTCATTGATTGAAATTATAGAAAATTAATCATGCATAAAATGTTTTACTGGTCTATGAAAATTTCATCCATGTTTGTTAATTGATAGTTTCTTGAACACTGAGGATCTCATGACCATCGATGATACTACTAAGATTGTAAAATCTCCTTCATTGTCTGAGGATATTACCATTTTTTAGTTAGATGATATCATTGAACTCTCACTATCACATTCACTCCTATAAATCCAAAATCTAACTAAATTGAAAATAATACAACTATATCAATATAAAAAATATTCGTATATTGAGAATGGAAACAAGTTTCCTGTCATTATTTCTATTTCAATCCCTCCAGAGCATGAATTGCGACTACTAGAAAATTTGAGGGAGTATAAACAAGATTTGGGATGGAAACATTCTTAAATTCCTATAATTAAACCGTCAATTTTTATACATCATATATTTTTAAATGATTTGTCTATACCAGTGAGGTGGGCACTAAATTGATTGAACCCAACCACCTATATGTTGTTAAAAATAAGGTAACAAAATTATTGGAGAATGTAATCATTTATTCCATCTCTGATATACAATGGGTCCGTCCACTACAAGTGGTTCTTAAAAAAAACCAGTCTAATAGTAATTAATAATAAAATCAATGAATTGGTTCCAACTCATGTGCAGAATATTTATCATGTCTATATATACTATCGTTGTCTAAACCAACATACTAGGATAGACCATTTCCCATTGTCATTTATTGACCAATTCTAGAGAGGATAGATGGGAAATCTCATTACCGTTTTCTTGATGGGTATTTTAGATACTTTTATATCCATATTTCCCACGAGGATTAAAAAAATACAACCTTTACTTTCCCCTTTGGCACATTTTCATATATAAGGATTACATTTGGTCTATGAAATGATCCATGTACTTTCCAGTGGTGCATGGTTAATATTTCTTTGTATTTCCTAGAGAATTGCATAGAACTATTCACGAATGATTTAATTGTGTATGGATCCTCCTTCAATGAATGTTTTTTTAGTTTAGGTTTTATCCTATGTTGTTGTATTGAAAAGATATCATAATAAATTATGTGAAATTCCAATACATAGTGTGAAAAGGTATAGTATTATGACATTTCATTTGGGGAGATAGTATCCAAGTTGATAAATCAAAAGGTGGTTTTATTTCATCCCTACCATTCCCAAAAAATGTGTAGTATGTACGGTCTTTCTTAAGTCATGCTGAATTTTACCATTATTTCATTCGTGACATTAGTAGGATTTCACTCCCCCTCTTCCAATTACTCCAAAAATAAAAATAACTTTTTATGATAAAGAATTTGAGAAATCTTTTAATAAATTTAAATGGAGTCTCACATCACCACCGATAATCCAACCACATCGATGGGTTTTACCATTTGAGCTCAAGTGTGACGCCTCTAACTATGCATATGGGTTTGTCTTATTACAATGGGTTGATCAGGATCCACATGTCATTACCTATGCTTCATGAACACTGAACCATACCCAAGAAAACAACACCACATCTAAAAAATAATTCCTTTACATTGGGTTTTCCTTGTATAAATTCATGTAATACCTTTTAGGGTCTAAAGTCACTGTGTTCTCAGACCATGCAGCCCTCCAGTATCTCCTTATGAAATTTGAAGACAACCCACATCTCATTCATTGAATTCTCTTACTTCAGAAATTTAATCTAGAAATTATGGATAAAAAACAATAAAATATGGTGGCTAACCATATTAGTAGGATCCTACCATCCTTATAGATTTACTCATCCCCCAATATTCATATAAATGAAATGTTTCCTGATGAGAAATTGTACCAAATGAAATATGTTATTCCTTGGTATATTAAAATTGTAAATTATATGGTATCATATTTCATTCCTACTAATTTCAATAAAAAAACAAGTTGATTTTTTGAAACATGAGTCTCTTTGGTACATTTGGGATGACCCATACCTTTGGTGCACATGTAGTGATCATGTCCTCTGGCATTGTGTTCATGATATCGAGTTTCAATTTATCCTTAGGTTCTACCAAACCCTTTCTTGTGGGGGAACTTTTTTTCCTCAGTGGACTGCTTGCAAGGTCCTCGATTCTAGTCTCTTTTGGAAAACACTATTTTAGAATGTAGATGTTTTTTATAAATATTGTCCTCACTATAAATAAATGTGGAATGTCTCTAAAAAAATAAAATTCCACAACAACCAGTGATATTTCATGAAATTTTCATTGTTTGTGGCCTTGAAATTATGGGATTATTCCCTAATTCATTTGGGAACTGATACACTCTTATGGCAGTGGGTTTTGTTTTAAAATGGGTAGAGGCATGAACCATGAGGAAAAATTATTCCAGTATAGTTGTGGAATTTTTGAGATCCCAAATTTTTGTAGGTTTGGATTACCTAGGTTTATTATCAGTGACCAAGGACCTCATTATTGAAACCTAACTATGAAATCAACTCTGTGTCAGTATGGGGTCAGGCATCGAGTGTCTATAGATTATCAACCACAAACCAATGGTTAAGATAAGGTGTTTAATGGGGAGGTAAAATAGATTCCTGAAAAAAAAGGTTCAACCCAATATAAATGTTTGGAGTCTAAGGCTCGATGATTAATTATGGGATTATCAAACTGCCTTTTAAACTCTCATTAGAATGTCACCCTATAAGCTTGTTTTTAGAAAGATTTTTCATCCCCTATTGGGATAGATCACCGGTCCTACTAGTACATTGTATAATGCAATTAAAATACTTATAGTGATTTTGCCCAAAGGAATCTATATATTCAAGAGTTGGAGTAAATGCATAAAGATTATTATGAGAACTCCCAAATCTATAAGGAGAGAACTATGTTTTCCTAGGAATGTCTCATACTTTATCATCAATTCTATATTGGGAAGAAGGTCATCATTTACAATGTATGTCTGATTTTTCATCCTGGAAAGTTTCATTCCTACTGGTTTGGACTATACATTGTTACTAATTTTAATCCATTTGGTGTTTTTTTGTTCAAAATGAATAAAAAACACTCATTGTCAATAGGAAGTGGCTGAAGCACATTCATAATTCCATTATGGAGTCCCTGATGGAGAAACTCCAAGTTCAAGAAGAAAACAACCAAGGACACCCACCTGGTTTTATTCTCCCTTACCACATTATCTTTTATTATATCGAGGACATTATATACTCTAGGTGTGGGGGGATGGGTCCATTCATGGGTTAGTTAAGAATCTTCATCATCATTCTTTCTTCTCCATTTTTATCTTGTTGAATTATATTGTTACTTTCCACCCACTTTTTCCCCTCACTTTTTTTCCAGCATATTATTTTTTTTCCCAATTAATCATAGAAAATGATTCCTGCTTAATCATGTAAATTATTGAACATGCATGAAAAATTTCCTTATGCCATGTTTTTTAACATTAAAAAATAACTGAAGAAATGTGTATTTCAACATGATTTAAACATTGTGTTGTAACTTTCTCTTGAAAATTAGTTGTTTTTTGATGATATAAATGGTTGTATAATTTTAAAACCTTTTAGAACAATGATACCCTTTCTGTGATTAGTTTAATGGAAAATTGTGTCACATAATTTCTCTACACACCTTTTCACCCTATCATGAAGTGTGAAAATTTATTACTTAATAGAAGGTAAAGAGAAGCTAGGTTAATTTTTCTCTACATTAAAAAATGATTTTTCTATAAATTCATTCCTTATCTGATCTATTTCATTTCTGTACCATATTAACCAATGTGCGTGTACCAATTATCCAATTATTGTATGCCCTAAAAAACAGAAAAAAACAAAAACAAATAAACATTGAGAGGAGTGATGACATGTAAAACATACGGGGATATCTATGTTGGGAGATTATGGTTTGACTACTATGAATGCTTAAGTGATTGATTCTTGAAATTTTATTGCAAATCATGTAGGGCAGGTTCAGTGGAATAGATCATGTAAGCAGAAAAATTTAAAAATAACATATATTTAATCAATAGAAAGTGGAAATAATATAATGAAATGGTTTTCAAACACACACGTGGATAATTAGTGATATGATTAAACATTTAATTATTTTTTTATATTTGTATCATTCATCTCTTGTAATTTCATTTTGATGCAATTTTTGAGATGTATTTTTCCATGATCACTGAGAATTACTCCTTGGTGTGATTTTTTTTTGGTCACATTTCAATTAGAAATTAAATTTTCATTAAATGTTAAATCTTAATTATGTTTATAATATCTCGATGCATAATTTTTGGAAATGTTTCTTTTCACTAGAGTGCAAATTTTTATGTGTGGGGGTGTGATCGCACCATGATTCACTGCTTTTTTTCACTCTTACACCACTATTCTAAACTGGTTTTTTATATGAAATTTAAAATTTAATAAAAAATTACACTTCCCATTTGATTAAATATTTTATTATTTATAAGTTTAAAAAAGGTAAATTTTAATTTTTTGTGACTATATTGTAGGAGGAGGTGATTTGGAGGGCTGGAGATGACCTAGAAGGAAAATGGGTCAAACTACAATGAATCCAAAGGACACCATTACAATATTTTATATATTTATATAAATATATGCTTCCAAATGTACAAATTTTTTGTTAATGGATCCATAACTTCATGGGATAAAATTATTAACCAGAAATTGAATCCTATTTCTTCCATATGGTGTCCCATATGAACTGATCTGTCATGAGGATAAAATCTGTATTATTTCAAAATTCAGGTTTAGTATATGGAAAATATCTCCCAATATAGGTTCCCAATGGACTCAAAATTTAAAATTTATACATTCACTAAACTGTACAATAGCTCTCCTATTTTTCCCAAGTCATGATATAATTTTTTAATTTTTCTAAACTAAGATACAAGTGGTATAAACAAAACTGGGTTCCCAAAACCAATTCTCCTATTTGATATAAAAGGGAATCATGGGATCCCCACATGAAAGTTAGACCATGTGATTGAAGTGTTGTCAATTTGGAGTTCCCAATGAGTCCTATAATCGCCTTGTAGGTTCTGTAGCTCCCTATATTAATAGGGATATTTGAAATGAAGAAAGAGATTCAACCAAGCTCCCTCTTCCCCCCGATGTAGAGATAAACGGTGGGTGATCATTGCGAGGGAGCTACACACATTAAGAGGGAGTTCCAAAACATAGTTATATATGGGATTGGTGTATATTTTGGTTTTTAATTATTATTTACATGTATCTTAACTTGTTTTGATTCATTTAATTGAAACGCATTTTATTTCATAACTGATTAGAGTGCAATTTTAAGTGTGCGACTTCTGTTGTTCTGATTGGACAACATAAGAATCCTTTTATTTCCCAAAAGTTTGATATTTTAGTGTTCCTCCACAGACCTTAAATCATTAAAATGGGATTAAACCTAACTACATGATTTTTATGTCAAGGGTTAAGGTTATTAGATTCTTTTTTGGAGGCTTGTGGGTACCTGAGATCATTGTTAAACCTCTATCGAAGTATTACACCAAAACATAATAATCAATTAAGAACAAGTAACTTTTCAATAGGTGTAGTAACCTATATATGATCACATACGTATCATATATTTTCAATATCCACTTCTTTTTCAACTCTTAAACTCTTTAAATTAAGTTATTTTGTTAAAAAAATTGTTTTCAAAACCACCCCCCTTTTTAGTACTTTTATTAAAAAATCATAATCTGAACCTATCAACGCTCCTTGAGAGATGACCTATGGTCTTTTCGAGACTTTAAATCAACTTTAAAAATAATAATCAATTTGTTTTATCATGAAAACGCGTTCAGTGCTCATCAAAATAATCTCAAATGAGAGAGAAAGGGGATCTTCATCTCATATGCTATCCTAGGAAAAGAGGGCTAACTATTCCAAAGGTCCATCAACGATGCCCATTATATCACATGTCTATATGAATAGTAATCCATGTGGAGCCACACCTCACCACTATTCTGCATGGTTGTGGGTCTATAATCTCTAAGTAGATAACCCACGACCTAGTAAAATAGGATGGTTCCACTTAGTGGATAGATAGAGGTCCCATGCATTGCACCAATAGAAGGGTTATACACTATGGGTAGAGGGACCATGACCTGAATCAACAATTGGGTTCCACTCTAATGGTAGAGGACCTATTCCCTGACTCTATAAGAGGGATTTACACTGATCATAGAGGTCCCATGCCCAGACACTACATGACGGTTCCACTCTAGTAGTAGATAGATAGAGGATCCATGCCCCGATTCCAAATGAGGGTTACACTCTATAGGTTGAGGACCCATTATATGAATCTATAGGAGGGTTCCACTCTAATGGATAGATAGAGGAACCATACCCTGTTCCAATAGTTTGGTGACACTGTATATGTAGAGGACCTGTGCCCTAAATCAACAAGGTGGTTCCACTCTGATAGTTAAGGACCCATGCCATAACTCTATATGATTGTTCCACTCAGAGAGTAGATAGATAAAGGACCCAGGCCCTGAATCTACCAGAGGGTTCCACTCTATAGGTAGATAGATTGAGGACCCATTCTTTAACACTACTATAGGGTTACACTCTATAGGTATATTAACCAAGAACTTTCCTAGCAGGAGGGTTCCACATTGATGATCATTTTTTATTAGTGTCTTAATCAAATTCCTCCTAAAGAATCCTTACGCACAGAATATATTTCATTTTATCTAAAAATTCACTACAAAGGCCACCATTTCATTCTATGTGGAAAAACACTTAGGGTATGATACTTGTAGGATAAAATTAGATCTCAAACGAAAGAGATATGATAGGTATAATTTTCCATAAAATTAAGGGTATGTGGTGTGTAAAGGGACCCACATAGTGTGTGGTCCTACCCTACTACATGGCCAAGTCCTTAACATTACACAAAACTTAGTCCATGTGGCCCAACATGGCATGTAAATGGACTACACATCATACCTCATCTACTTGGCGTCCTACCCATGTTCCGGGATGTTTCGTTGTAACCTATTCATGTACTAGTACACAACGTGTGTCTTACCATGCTTATATCCACGTACTCCAGGACTATATGTTAGTTCACTAGGACTAGGTCACACATCTTGTGGGGGTCCCGCATGATGCATGATATTTTTCTAACCTAGAAACCTTTGCCTCCATGGACAAGGGGTTCCACATCATGTTCTCTTAAGACTACATAATATGTAGTCAAGTATTTCATAAAAATAAAAATCTATGATGTGTGATCCAAATTTTCCTCCTATACCAAAAATATTAATTCTTGACCACTCAGGATCAGTGAGAACCTCCTCTAGCCATCTTTTTCATCCCTCCAGTCATTGGAAATCAGATCTCTGGTTTTTCGCTCGATGTTGTGAACAACACATTCACCTATAGCTCCTCCCACTACTATAACAGATCTCCAAATCTATGGTATAATCACCACATCCCACAAAACTACTTGATTCGTTATCCATTCATAGATCTATTCACTATCCGTGAAACTACTATGTCTTTGGGGGCCTGATCACACTCAATCCTGCCCTGAAATTTTGAATCGTGTCCATATAGGCCATAATGAAGAACAAAAATATTTATTTGGATAAAGGCATAATAAATATTGTGAAATAATGTTTTTTCAAGAGTTCTTGGTCATGGAACACAAATTGGGGAATATTGGGTGATAAAAATTTCATAATGGGGATAAAAAAATTAAACAACCTATTTAATTTGACACAAACGTATGAAAAGGTTCCTAATTGATTCATATCAAATAACAAGGAAAGATCATGCTAAATCATTTAATAATAAGGGATGAAATCCACATATGACAAGTCCTACCTCAAAATTGGATCATGTTATGGTGAAGAATGTGCCTTCCAATGAATGATGTAATTTTTTTGCATTCACCACACTTTGATTTTTCTTGATCCAATTGCTCATTGTCATATGATCTCGATTTATCAATGGTAGGCGGTGGAGCTATCATCTCAATGATCCTAGGGTTATGCAGCCGACACTAGAGATATACCATAACTTATTACTTACATAGGTTTTTATATTTATGTCATTTAAATTAAATAATTAAATTTATCAATTGATTTAATTTAAATGCACCCTCCAATGATTATTATATCTTAATGTCCTGTGTTGACAAACTTAGGTCATTCCTAGGGTAAAATTTTCCTTTCTAATTCAACTATAATCCCATATTTTTTGTCTGAGACTCTATTTTATATTTATCACATTTTTCTTGAAAACATTTCTTGAATAATAGAAAATATAATTCAATAATTTTATAAATCTAATTTCGGGCACACTGGGCCTCAGAATTGTTTTTCGTATCAATTCATGGATTTGAAAATATATATAGATTTATTCCAAAGTCTTACAAGTAAAAAATAGTGTTTTTAAATTATTCCCTCCTTCAATATTTTCATCCTCTAAAGGCAATAAGTAAATAAAAAGGTCTGGGTAATGATCCCACATATGGATCTTCCACTCCTAAGAGCTCTCTTGCATGCTCCCATGTTGCGGAAACACACAAATCAAGGGGATAGTCCATCAATGTAGGGTCCTCTCCTAACAATAATTGATCGCCACTTGTTACTCTATAAAGGTGGATTTATCCTATATTTCCAGCACACCCCAATCAATAACAAACATAGGTTCATGGATGTATATCCATAGCTATAAAAAACATGATTCCATGCACCCACTATAACTATGGGGTAGGGTGAGGTGGTAAGAAAACTCTCCAACCCTTTTAAAGATATAAAATGGCTCAATGAACCTCAGGTATAACTTGCCTACCTGGATAAATCTCCACAATACTCATCGTTGGGAGACTCTCAGGAAAACATTCTCTCTCTTCTTGAAGAACAAGGGCCTATGAAGTTGATTTTCATAAGATTTATTCCTAATCTGTGAAATCCTCATTTGCTCATGAATGACCTATAAATTCTCCATCATTTCCTGCACTATCTATGCACCATCAAGAGATGCCTTTTTTATCTCAGTCCAACAAAAGGGTGACATGTAGGGTCTTTCATACAAGGACTCAAAAGGTTCCATGTTGATAGTATAGTGGTAGATATTATTGTATTAAAACTCTACCAATAAAAATTTATTTTCCCAAATCCAAACAAATTATAACACATAATCTCTTATCATATCCTCCAGCAACTGGATAGCACACTTGGTCTTCACATATTTCTGGGGGTAGAAGGTTGTAGTCATCCTCATATGGGTCTCAAATGCCTCATGCAGGCCCCTCCAAAATCGTGATGTGAACCATGAATCACATTAGGATAATATATTTTATGTAACCCTATAAAGGTGAATGATCTCTCTTATATACAACTTCCCCAATCTCCGCACCAAACTCTACTCCTTGATAGCAAGGAAGTGAGTCAACTTCTTAAGTTACTCAATTATCACTCAGATGATGTCATAAAATCTTACTATATATGGAATCATTGTTAAAACATACAATTATATGTCATCCCATTTCCACTCTAGTATCTTAAGGGGAAGTAAAAAACCTTATGAAACCCGGTTCTCAGCCTTCACCTATTGACAAGCGAGACACTGAGAGATGAACTCAACAACATTCCACCTCATGCCTTCAAACAAAAACTACCACTAAAGGTATCTAAACATTTTCCATCAATTAGATTTATAGCCAAAGGATATGTGTGAAACTACTTCATCACCTCTTACAAAAACATGATTGGGACCACCATCAATCCCTGGATGATGGTGATGTGATTCCCTATTTCAAAAACACCATCGAGTGAATATTTTTAGGATATCTAGTCACGTAAGACCTCATAGTCAATGTAACCCAACTAAGAATCTATCGAACACTGAAGGAGAATAATATTCAGCACCATCAAAAAATGAAAAGTCATTCCCTCATTCTTAGATATGGTTAGATATAAGGAATCCAACTACTATGATGCCTCCAGCAACAAACGATCACGAGACATCCTACTAAGGGTATATGCCACCATGTTTCCCTTCCCATGAGTATAGACTATCTCAAATTCATATTATTCTGGGAACTCCAACCCATGCCTCATCCTCTGGTTCATGTCTCTCAATGTGAAGACATACCTAAGACTCAGATGGTTTGAGTAAAAAAACAAAGCAGGCTCCCAACCGAGAGTGTCTCCACATACTCAGAGGGGAGACTATTGCTGCAATCTATAGGGCATTAGTCTTATAGTTATTCTCATGGTGTATCAACTACCTCAACCCATAATTGATAACTACCTATATCTTAATCAAAATTCTACCAAGACTATCTCTATAGGCATTGAAATACACTATGTACTTCAAAACCTCCTCTAATAGTCTCAAAATAGGATAACTCATTAGCCTCATCCCCAAGACCTTGAAGGATCTTTAGAATTTCTTAGTATAGGTAAAAGGATTCCCTTTCTATGTCAGGGTATTCAAAGGGGGTCTAATACTGGAGAATTATATGAAAAACCTCCTATATAACCCACCAAGATATGAAAACTCAACACCTATTACACACTCTTAGGTGGATCCCAAGAAATCATTGCATCTATCTTCATCGGGTCCATAGATAATCCATGATTAGAAATTACATTCCACAGTAAGGGATCCTTATGGATCCAAAACTACCACTTTGATATTATACCACAATTATATTTCTCCTAAAGAAAATCTTGGACCATCATCAAGTGCTCTGCATGATCCACCTATGATGCAGAGTATATGAGTATATTTTCAATGAAGACAAAAAACAAATCCAACTATGGCTGGAAGATCTTGTTCATCAAATACATAAGCATGGTGGGGGAATTTTTCACATTGAAGGGAATCACCAGGAACTCATAGTGTCTATAGATACATTGGAATGTCTGCTTCATAATATCAACCTCACAAACTCTCAACTGGTGGTAGATGGGCCATGTATCAATCTTCAAGAACCATATCGCACCTCACAACTAATCAAAGTCATCCTAAATCCTCAGAAATTGGTAATTTTTTATTTATTATGGCATGTTTTAGGGAAAGATAATCCACATAAATCCAAAATATCTCATTCTCCTTTTTCATGTACAATACATGAGATTCTCAAGGGAGCACATTGGGTTTGATAAAACACTTCACTTGAAGGTCCCCTAACTGTAACCATAGCCCCCAGATCTTGGTAGGGGCTATCCAATGTTCCACATAATTTATTGGAGTGTTCCTAGGGTGAAATTCAATTCAAAGCATCATCTCATGCCTCTGATGTATTCTCAAAACATTCTCAAGAAGTACGTCTATAAAATCATCCATGACTAATATAATCCATATGTTTGAAGTGAATGTTGTGCCAAGAGATACACTCACCAACTGATGTTTGATGGGATTCAACATCCTACTCACAAAACCCACACATATTACTATGATATCTCTCTCACCCAAAAAGTAAAATGTCATCCCATTAGTGTGAACTCATCTTACTCATCTATGGTGAGATTCAATCTTGGATCAGATCACGGTAAACCAATCCCACCTAAGCTAATGTCATAAGGTTTCATCATGATGACCAAAAGGTACCACAAGAACCTATCACCTCAAAGAGAAAACTCACACTACAATTAGATAAAATATATAGAAGAATCATTCCCTATGGAAACCTCAAGACATATCTGTTGGGCTAGAGCCTCTATTGGGAGCTCCATCTCTCACAGTAGGAGTAAAGATATAAAGGAATGAATCGCACCAATGCCCACTAGTAATGTAGCAATAGTATAATAAACATATATGACACCTCTAATCATCTTTTGTGTAGTGGCCCAAAGCATGACGTACATTGACATTACATTACTTTTGCGGAATACTTAATACATAACCAAAAACAGACACACAAGGATCGTAATAGTTTAGTGTCTTTGGAAACTCGGAATATAAACATCTAATCCTGATGAATGATCTTCAACATCTCCCATATCGATCTTACCCTTTTGTTTTCTTACCTAAAACCTTTCCTTATAACCTGGGGAAAAGAAAACATATAAAGGGTGAGCTCAAATACCCAGTAAGGGTAAGCAAGGAAAAAATTAAACAAATCATATACATTTGAGCTTAAAAACAAGAACATAATGTTTAAACATCAAAAGCTTGAGAAATGACATAAAACATGGATGTACGTAAGGAATAGATCATAATGAAACATTAAGCATGATAAAATAGCATGGGAGAAAAACATGTAATTTTGGCAACCATTCAGCACATGTCATGATTTCCATAGTAGCCAAGGAATTGCTGCCAAGACCATCTTAGTGGACAAAGTCCCTTTGTGAATCGAGTTCACTCCTCGTTTCAGTCCTATAACACTGAACCGGATTAACTTACGGTTCCAGCCATGTCTATCTCATGAGATATAAATCTTTACCCAATGAATTGGAGGGACATATAGGTCCCACCCATCTCATAATTAAATCATTCTTACTTGTGCCACAAAATAAACATACATCATTCATAATAACCCAATAAAAAATGGGTTTCATAAACATCATCACATCATCAAATAATCCATATAAAAGAAATTGACATCATTTCATAATAAGAAAAGTGAAACCATGTAAATCATAGAGACATGTTACTTGAAACATACACATATGAAATAATGTCATCTTAGATGAAAAATGGTTTTGATAAAACACTTGAAAAGAATTTTTGAGGAAAATATCCTTTCTTCTTCAAAGTCAATTTCTTTTCACAAAACGTCATGCAATTTTGAAAGAAATAGATTATTTTTTAAATAGTCATGAAATATTTTGGAGGAAGCTTCATGAAAATAAGTCTTTATAAAACCGTAAATATCCGTTCGTGCCGTATAAGTTAAAAAACATTCTTCTCGTGCTTTTTCCAGAAAAGTCAAAAAGTTCCTCATAAAAGAAAGATTCCATACATACCATGTAGTAAAAGACAAAAATGGGTAAAAAGGACATTAAACATACATGAAACCATTTTTAGGAAACATGGAAATGGATGAGAACAATAACCCCAATAAATACTTACGAATAAACAATCTTGGATAAGAACAAGATTGGAAAAATTATCCCTTACCTTATGTATGATATGCTTCGTATAGATCTGAACCTCCTGTATAATGATTTAAATAATGTCATTGACTTATTACATAATCATAGTCATTGTTATGATATCATATATGTTTCACTTACGACTTTGTATTACCCATTCTTTTGTAAATTCCATGTTAAAGTAGTGTTTTGGGTAAAATCATTTCATTTATCGTATGTGTTTTGACTTTTCGTTCTTGATATTATTACTTATATACTGATTTAAATAATTCCAGAATGTAAAACATGATTTTTATATAATATATATTCATCATATTCATATATATTATATATCGATAAAAGGAATGAAACACACTGTTCATGGAGACGGTAGGCCGTACGTACCCAAGAACGCTGTTTTCGTTTCCTTATTGAATTGAATGAAACTAAATAGATGACATAAATATATATATATACATAAATATAGTAGCATTATTATTTCATATATTTCATTATTATTAATTATATGAACTTTAGGATCATTCTTGTATGGTTAACATGGAGAATGAATCTAATCGCATCGTGGAGACGGTAGTTTGTACGTACGCACAAGCGATGATATCGTTCCCATAATTATAGAATTGGAGTGGATGGTATAATATATCAGAATCAGTATGATGTTATAATAACCATAGATAGTTATTATTTACACCATTATACCCATCTATGTAAGGTGTTGGTGGAAAAACAGATTACACCACGGCGTGGAGACGGTATTCCGTACGTACGCACACGCAATGATTTTGTTTTCTGTAGGATGGATAGAAGGTGAAATAGGGTTGTTTCATATTTATAATGACATATAATTATAGGATGGATACTGATGTTATTACTTAATAATGAAAAAACTAAAGAAGAAGAAGTTGAAAAAGAATGAAAATTGAAAGAATCGGTAACAGATATTACCTCTTCTTTGACACGCCTCTTTGAATCCTCTTCTTAGGGTACTAAAATTGGTCTTTGAAGAAGACCAGGACCTCTAGGATGTTTCTAGGATGTCTGAGAAGGGAAATGGTCAGGTTTTGGATGAGCTTAAAGGCTCAAATTGGTGTGAGGAAGAGAGGGAGGAGGTGCCCTTTTATAAGGGAGGAGAGGGGCACCTTTGGAATAACAAAAAATATTATTTTATTATAAAGTCATATTCGGTTTTTAATAGCTCCAAATTGAGTTATTTCGAATCTAAGGTAAGTATGGGTCGAAATCCTCTAATACTATATAATTTAGACAAGTTTAGTTTTCTATTTTAGCATTATAATTTAGATTTAACTTTAAGTTAGATAATTTAACTTTTACCATGTCTTCTTTTTTTCTTACACTATAAGGTTAATAAACATACTATAACAAGCCAAAAGAACCCCAAGTTTTCTATTATTAATATATATAACCTTATGATGTCATTGGGCCGAACCTTAGATTTTTAGGAATAAAATAACAATTAATAATATAATATTTGTTTTAAAAACTATTTTATGTCAATTTTGACACTATTTGGTAATTGATTTTTGTGAAAATCATAAAAGAATGATTAGTTCGAACAATGATAACTAAATAAATACTAACATGTCATATTAACCTAGAAAATTAGTTTAATTCCTAAAAAGTCTCAAATAAAATTTATTTGGGTATTTATAACATCAATTATGTCAATATTTTATTAATAAGATAATTACTGCATCATATTTGTGTCATAAATAAATTTAATTATTTAGTGTCTAAAAATTATAAATAAAATACCATTATGTAGGAAATCTTTTTATCTTTATAATGAATATTTATAGTCGAATTTATCTCATGTATAACCCTATATTACATTTTTTTTACTTATTAAACATTGATTTTAACTATTTTAACCCTTCTTTAAATAAATTAATAATAAATGTCCTAATCTAATCCAAGTGGGCCTAAATGGTAATATTTTATTCCTAAGATTGTTTTTTGTCGAATTACACTTATCCAATATAATTAGGACATGTGTTACGGTAATAATAATTTCATTGTTACTCTTAATTACCCTATTTACTTTTAACCGTGGTAAATAAAAGTAAAAAGTTACTATTCACCAAAAATTATTTTCATCTCATTGAACCACATTTTACTTACTGACATCAACCGTGTCTCTCGGATTTTTGAAATTCCACTCACAGAAGTGGTAAAATTATGTTTTATGAAAAATTCAGTTTTTTTAACTACCACTTAGTGGTTTCACTATTCATCAAAAAAAATGAAAGTTTCCAGAAAAATACAAAAAATTAGGCCTAATCTATATTTGATATTATGAATTCAAAAATTATGTCTATTTTACCAAATTAAATACATATTAGTTTCATTAATTAATTTAAAAATTAATTCCCGTCGTCAAAACAAATAGCGTGTTTTTAAGAGATAATAACTATCTAAAGATTGACACTTGTTTATGTCTGGTTTAAATGTGAAATTACATCCAATTACCAACATTGTATTAAATGATAAAAATATATTCTAAATATACTTTAAAACCACTCAAATTAATTATTTATCACAATTATTTATTTCAATTAAAAAAGTTGTTTTTAATTAAAATTTAGTAATTTTCACTATTCATCAGAATATGAAAGTTATCCGAAAAGTACCAAAATTTTACCCTAAGATAATTTTGATATTCCGAATCCAAAAATGAAGTCCAGTTTGAATGATAAAATTTATAAAATTTCAAAAATTGGGTATTACTATTCATAATGGCTAGTTCATAATAATATTATAATAATATCTCGTTTAGTGAAACAAGCTATCGAGGAAGGTCTTTATTGTGTGTAATACAAGCCAAGTCAGTGTTGCATGTAGTGAAAGCTCTGTTTAGTGTTGCGTATAATCAAAAATTATTTCATATATACATTAATCAAAATCTATACATAATATTATGTAGAATAGTATCTACAAAATGAACATGAAATTGTGCGTAACGCGAGCCAAGAATAGTGTTGTGTATACTGCATGAAAATACGGTGTTAAGTATATCACAAGCTAATTTAGGTGTAGCGTACAACACAAGACATTAAAAAGAATATTTTTCATAAAATCTCGGGGTGTTACATTGTGTGTTGTTGGGTTATACAAATACATAGCCTGCAGTTGTCTGAGGCCCCAACTGCTTGCTCCTTGAGCCTGACATGGGCCTCCTGATGGTTTTGGTGGAAGCATCTTGTAATGATTCCCACCACCCACAACTTTTCCTAATGGGGTTCCACCTACTCCTCTACTAGATCTTCCTCTTTGGGGCACTCATTCCTTACCTAGGAGACCCATGATCACATCACAACCTCATATGTGGAGGTCTATCCTCTATCTACCGGGCCTCCTCAGCACATCAATCTGGCTAATCACGGGCCATATGACCTCACCCACTACATGCATATAACCTCACCTATCTAAGATTCACTATTAATTTTTTCCTGATCCTTATGATACATGACTATGTGTCTAATTTAGATCATGAAAAGATCTCTTGTGCCATGATCCTATCAACTAGCGCCTGCTAGATATTGTAGACGAATCAACCCCATGACACCCACTACCAGCTCCAGTTTCAAGGAATCCCTCTAAAAAGAATCTATCCCTCACCAATTATCAATCCAAAACTCCAAAATAAGTTGTAATTCATAGGGGTACCACATTTAAAAGGATGTCTCTACAGATACCCTACTCAATATTTCACACCGAGAAGTATCTTTCTCGAATCAAGTCAAGGGAGTACCATATAAGGCCTTTTAATCTCACATCATAATTATAAAATATCATCCCTCCCTCATGTATCTCCATAATCACAAAAATATTAATCGAGAATAAGAATAAGGGGTAGTACTCCTCACAAAATAGTTTTTGGAGATCTGGCTATGAGAGTGTTTACTCATCATTCATCTGTGTAATTGGACTCCACCATCACCCAACTACTCCATGGAAAAGGTAGGTTTCTGGTAAAACTACCTAATTTTTCGATTTATTAATAATCTTAAAAACTCAAACCATCAACTCTATTCAATCCTATTCTACACGAGGATTTGGATCACCATGGAACCACAATGGCCTCTAGTGTTAGAACTCACAGAGTATTCTAAGTTTGTGTGCATCCTCAGCCTACTCTACTAGTTCTATATACTCCTCGATGGGTGGTAGTTATTCTACATGTACACCTAGAGGAAGAATCTCATACTATGGCCCATTAAATGAGGCCTCATCACTCATTAGACCATCTTCATGATCTGGAATCAGTAACCTAACTAGCTATCTTCGTGGAGGCATCCTGAAAATTTAATCTAGATGTTCCATGGTAAGACTAACATATATATATATATGTGAGGATTTGAGTCAAGAGGGAAAGTAAAATAATCAATACTCTATGATTCATGTACCAAAATCTCACTTCATCTAGGGTATCGATATTCTATGTTTACAAATAGGTAGTCAGCATCTTAATGTATGGATATATCAGCCGCCACACCAACACAAGGTTACATAGCCTGAGAGCCACACTCGAGACACTTTAACACTTCTTTTGTAAGTCCCAACCAAATTCTCATAACGATAAAATCCATCCACATTCCCAAATAATGAACCACATCTTATTTCAATCTGTCACGACCCGATCTAATCGGTCTCAGGCCATAACTACCCCAAGACCGCCTCCATGCGCCAAGGGCTGGCGACAAGCCCAGAAAGGCATAACTAAATTGGGAGGCATTTTTATAAGTACTTGTATGCTCACACACAACTATATCTATGAATACGTGTAGAGGAATAATAATAAAATATGCAACATATTATGTAAAATCCATGCATGTGACAACCTCTAGCTAATACATGAGTTTGAAAGCATAATATGAAAAGGGATAAGGGAAAATACAAGCCCAACCAGAAAGATGTCCCAACCATATCAGACTAGAAAATTATTGTGCTGAGAGATCCTAGCTCAAGATCTCTAAGCCTCAGCAACAGTATGCGTTATAATGCACTAGGTTATCCTTATGCTCCTATGTAATATTGCCAACCTTTCCTTTTTCTCTATAAGGCATTACATGTGCATGGAAATCATGTGTAGTGGTGAGTATATACATACCTAGAACAAGACACCAAAAGTTTAAGGGGTGTAGTAAGAAACAAGATAGGAATAGATAGATCAACCCATAACAAGAGAGTGAAAAATCCAACATCATAGATACATATATATATATATATATATGTTATCAAAAAAAAGAAGTCCAAACATGAGAGAAAGGGGGTCTCCATATCACATTCTGACCCAGGAAAAGAGTTCCAATTGTTCTAATGGTGCATTAATGATTCCCAGCATCTCATATATCTTTATGAAAAAACATCAATACGGATCCATGCCTCTCCACTATGCCGGATAGTCAAGGGGCCATAATATCTAGGTAGAGAAATCATAGAGTAGTAAAACAAGATGATTTCACTCAGTGGATATATATAGGACCAATTCCATGTTCTAGTATAAGGGTTCCACTCTATGGGTAAAGGACCCATGACCTGAATCAATAGGAGAGTTCCTCTCTGATGGTAGAGAACCCATGCCCTGACTCAATAGGAGGTCTCCACTATAATAGTATAGGACCCATTCCATGACTCCATATGAGGTTTCTAGTCTGGTGGTAAATAGATAGAGGTATCATGCCCTGATTCCATATGATGGTTCCACTATAAAGGTAGAGGACCCATACCCAGACTCTATAGGAGGGTTCCAATATGATGGATAAATAGAGGACCTATGACCTCTGTCAATAGATGGATTTCAATCCATGGGTAAAGGACCTATGATCTGACTCAACAGGAGGGATCCAAACTGAGAGTATAGGACTCATACCATGACTCTGCAGGCAGGTTCCACTCTGATAGTAGACAGATAGAGGACCCATACAACAACTCTGAATGAGGGTTCCACTCTATATTTAAATATATAGATTACCCATTCCTTTAATCTGTAGGAGGGATGAACTCTATAGGTATAGGACCCATGTCATTCCCTTATAGGAGGGTTCTACTTCAAGGATCATGCATGATCACTACCATCATCAAGTGCCGCCTAAAGAAGATTCACAATTGAAACATCCCATATCATTTCTCTGAATACACTATGAATTCCACAATCAGGTTTTAAATATAAATACACTTAGTATAGGATACTAATGGTAAAAACATGAGTCCGAAAAATGGAGATATATGAGGTATAAGTTTCCTCAAAATAAAGAGGGTGCATGACATGTCAGGGGACCCATAAAGTGTGTGATCCCACCCTTCTTCCTGGTTGTGTCCCTTCCAGTACATGGCTCTCTACACATGTAGCAATATACTACATCTAAAAGGACTACATAGAATGCCTCCGCCACCCTGGGTCCTTCCCGTGCTCCAGGCCATGTCTGTGTAACCTGGCTAAGTGCCAATACATGCATGTTCCTGTCCTTTATCATGTCTGTGAACTAAAAAAGTACATGATGTGTCTCAAACACTAGTTCACATGGAATGTGGAGGTCCCAAAGGGTGTGTAATATTTTTCTCACTTGAATACCCTATCCTTTAGATCCATGGGTCTATAGGATATGTGTTCTTCAGACTACATTGCATCTAGTTGGGTTTTTTATAGAAATCTAGATTTATTCTAGGTGATCCAAATCTGCCTCATCCACCAAAAAACATGCATATTAACCATTTAATATCAGTGGGAACCTCATCCATACATCATTTCCAACACTTTTGTGGACTAAAATCATATCTCGGGTTCATCACTCAAAGCAGTATGTGATTTCATTTCCCTTAGTGCCGCCAGCTTCCATACTGGATCTCCAAATACATGGTAGAATCACTCCCTTCCCCAAAAATCCTTGATCCATTATCCATTCATTGATCTATTCACTTGCAAAAAAATTTCCATTTGTTGAAGGGCCCGATCATGCTTGATCCCACCAGCCAATGTCAAACCATGGCCCTAAAGGCCAACGATGAAGAATGCAAAGAATGATTAGGGGAAATCCACAAGAATAAACGTAAAATAATCATTGTCCAAGAATTACTGCCCAACAAAAACAGGTTTTGAAAGATTATGTTAAAAAAATGTCTTAATGTGGATAAAAATTTAAAAAACCAATTTAATTTGACTTGGGCACATGTAAATATTGAAAATTGATGCATATCAAAGAATAAGAAAATATCATGGTCAATCATTTAATCATAAGAGAGGAAATACACACATGAAAATTCGAACCTAAAAATTATATTATTTGAGGAGAAATAATGTGATTTCCAATGAAAGAGTACAATTTATTGCATTCGTCTCAATTCAATTTTCCTTGATCCAATTGGAAATTGTCATCTGATCTTGATTTTCAAGTAACATTTGGTGGATCTCTCCTCTCAACCATTCTAGGGTTATGAGACTAACCCTGGAAATCATACATAACAGGTTACGTATAGTGGTTTTTATAATATTTTCACTTAAATAAAATAATTAAATTAATCCATTAATTTAATTTAAATGCACCTTCCAACGACTGGTATATCTGAATTCCATATACTAACCAACTTTAGGTGGAACCTAGGGTAAACATTGTATTCCAAATTAAACCGTGATATCATATTTTTGATCTGATATTCTATTTAAGATTTATCTTATTTTCCGTGAAAAATTTGAACATGTAATATAAAATCTATTTAATATTTTGATAAAATTAATTATGGGCACACTGTGTCTCAAAATTAAACATCATCTCAACACCTGGCTCTATAAATATCTATATATATATTTCAAGGTCTTCTAAAAAATGTATCGATAGATAATGTATCATCAAAAATAAGATTTTATTTTATTTTGAAATAAAATTATTTCTTGGTTCTTGGAACCCTCGACCATACTTGAACATTAACATAATGATGACTACGATAACAATGAATAGGAGTGTGTATTCTTGACTTTAAGTTTTCCTATCCATCTTGTGAACGACATTGGGTGTTTTATCCCTGATAATTTTATTAATGAATTTGAGTTAAGGTATTTCATACAATTTGGGACCATTTATATGATGTTATCATGATATTTTATTGATGATGGACTAAGCCATCTTTTTTATTTGATTCATGTGGGTGTTTCCATATCCATGAGACTTTATTGATTGAAATATTATGATTATGCATAATGATTTAATTTAGACCATTTTGAGTTGCTTACATGTGTGTATGTTTGGCTTAGATCACACTCATGATATGTTATGTCTAATGAAATTGTTTCCTTTTGATATTCTTGGTATATTCTATTTTTTTGTGTTATGTATGGTACCAAAGTGACAGGTGTTCCCATTGTGAATCAATAGCCCTTGAGGGGGATCATGTTTATATGTTGCATGTGACTTGATGATGAGACCGAAATGGATGACATAGAATGATTCCCTATTGTGGCCTAACCTTGGGTAATGAAGATAATGAGTTATCAGACTCATATGTGATGATCATGAGGTATAATAATCTTGAGTGATCATCTCTTTGTTGAATAAATGGGGCATGATGGTCTATGTGACCTAAACTAGAGATAGCATCGAGGAATGATGAGCTATTGTGGTTTGACTTGGAGGCTTAGGGCCTATGCAGTATTGAGTACCTTGAGTATGGAACTAATGTTGAATTGTTTCCATGAATTTTCTGATTTTTTTCAGCATGCCCTCGAAGCAGGTATAACAGTGGATTGTAGTGGATTGGTTAGAAAATAGGAACTAAACATGATTGTTTATTCTGTGAGAATTTATTTAATTTTATGTCATCCACACTTATACATTTTAACACTTGTTAAGGATTAATTTTTGGTGTCTTAGTGATTCTTTTCACTCACACCCTACTTAGTTATTTTGGTGTGCTTATAGATTTCCTGAACTCGGATTCAGAAAAAGTGAAAGAGTCCAATAGTGGATGGTTTATCAGTGGATCATTGAGTGGGAGAAGGCCTATATAGACTCTGGATAACCCATAGATGTTTATTTATTTTTTATCTCTTTATTTATATTCTTTATAATTTCTAGATAGTCATACCGCTTTGGGACCTCTTATATGTATGTCATTTATTCAATTTTATCATCTACTATGATTTTTATTGATTATTATTGATCCTATGACATGATACTGAGGGTATAGTATCCATAGGGATAGACTTATACCCCTTATTCTAGTTTATATCCTCTTGAATATGGGGAGTAGTGCATGAGGTCACATAGAATATGGCTTGGATCTTGTGGTTCAGGTTGGGAAATTAAAAAATGGTATCAGAGGGTTAAGACTCACTAAATTGTTTCTTATTTGTTCCATGATTAATAACATGGTAGATATGATATATTATGGTTGGGACTTAGTAAGGGGATCTATATATGTTCATAACTAGAACTATATAGTGGACCTCCTAGTTTTCATAAAATGGGATTTTTTTATTTATTGATATAATTAATTAAATTCACATTGGGTGATGCTCATGATTTTGGTATGTGATTATGTGATTTCACATATTTTCATGCATAATTAATAGTATTGTAGGTTAATATTCCATATATAAAATATTTTTCATGTTTCGTAGTAGTCATTTAATTAAATTCCTTATTTTGTACTATCTGTTTGGGATAGTTTCCTTATGTGATATATTTTTTGAAATGTTGTGTGATATGTATTTATTGGATTAAATTAGTTGAACTGGCCATGATATGTGATAGTATATATATGATGACTATGAATAATATAGTAGGATTAATACAAGGATTATTTTTAGGAGTGGTATACCTTAGGTTGAGAGTAAACACATAGGGAATCCTTTATATGATATCATAGACTAGTTAATACATTTTGTGTTTCTAATGTTTCTTATGTTATAGAAAATGTCACCTCATAGATGTTTGGTGAGATCATCAGTTGATAAGACTTCTCCTAATCATTTTCCCTCACCTTCCTCAATGGTACATATAGTAGGCCCACTCCGGCCATGAGTCCTTCCACTAAGGTCTACGGTCGACTATTCTAGATAAATCTAACTTCTACATCCTACATCCTTTAAAAGCACTAGTGGACCACTAGATGTGAAGGACTAAATATGAATCATTGAGGATTTTTTCAATCTCATTGAGACACCAAAGGTTACAAAGGTAGAACATAATTCTTTCATGAATCTAGGACCTGCCATTGGGTGGTGGGGTTTGATGAAACATTTTGGAATATATGAAGGTTTGACTTGGACAATATTTAAAAAACATCTCATAGAAGAGTACATTTCAGAGACACTAAATCCATATTGTACCCATTAACTCATGGAACTTTGGAAGATCTTAACATTAATTATTTCCCACATGACTTAACTCATATATCTACTTTGAAAGGCCATGATGGATAAAAAATTACATGAGGGTGTAGAGTTGCAGGAATCCTCCAAATTTCCAATAGAACATCCTATGATGCTTCTAGATGAAGGAAGAAGAAGGATGAGGTTTTATGTCAGAGTGGTGGTGGATAGAAATGTTATATAATGGTCTCAAAATCCCTCTTGTGAAATAAATATTCCCATAATTCTTCAACTGTGAGGGCGTATGGAATTATCAAAATTTTTTCCCATCACTTCATAGATAGTGTCAACAATGTGGAAAGATCAGAAATATTTAGTAGTTTTTTTCTATATCTATGAGTAAAGACTTTTGCATAAGACTAAGGGAAACGCGGCCCTGGGACCATGGATCCATTTGAGGTCCACATTAGTAGGCCTAGATAATGAAGACACTAGTGAGTTGCGGACATGAATGTAGAGTTTAGGTAGGCCATATTTATGTTGTGGAACAATCACCAATAGATGGTGATAAGGATGTTTTTTTTGTATGAGGTATGGTCTTGAACATGTATTTTTAATATTCTACCATATTTAATACTAGTTATTTCCTTACATATGCAACTTGTGTCTGGACATAACTTACCTGTAGAGTTATGTTTCCATAAATTATATTTCTATGATATATCATTTAATAACAATGTATAACACTAGTATATGAGAGAGCGGTAATTAGTGCTTCCATTAGTGAGATATTGATAAGGTACTTAGCTATGATTGAGAAAAACAAACCATCCTATGACAAATGGATTGTCCGAGTAGACTATACATGTACCGGAGGATATGAATCGAGATTTCATCCTTGACATCAGTAGATCTTGAGATGAACACTTATACTTATCACCTTAGGTGGATATTTATGAAAGGAAATTTCTTTCACCACCTTGATGGTATGAGACATGTTTGGTTATATTTTTTGGGGCCAGTTTAGTTATAGAGGCATCTAAGATAGTCAAACTAATTCAGAAGAGGATTATCATTGATAAAATCATACATAGATTTTATACCAACTATAGGAGGATAATTTTG
This sequence comes from Viscum album, assembly GCA_963277665.1. Lineage (NCBI taxonomy): Eukaryota > Viridiplantae > Streptophyta > Magnoliopsida > Santalales > Viscaceae > Viscum > Viscum album. Next base: position 63,153,185 of record OY728127.1, on the reverse strand, counting down.
GAGTTATCTATGGGTGATTGAATTTTTTTCATTTACTCCTCGGTTGGGGCACAAATGTTTGGAGAGGTAGTAGAAACTATCACATCATTTTTTAGACCCTTTAATATTTCTATATTGATAAGGGTAGTAGCGTATTGTCTGGAACTTCCTTCTCTCTATCAAGATAGGTAAAACATGTTCCATATATCATAGCTTTGGAGGTACATACCTAACCATTCACATGTTTTTTATTTCAAGGACATTGAAATGGGGACGGATGCATCTAATGAGAAAAATATAGTGCAAAGTATTGACCAATGAGAGAAGGTTTTGCAAGGAAATATGGTACCACTAGTCTCAATTTAGTGGTAGCATATCCAAATCCATAAAGAGATGTAGGAGCGCAAATCCAATGTTTGAGATCAGTGTACTGATTTATTCAATCAAGACCACTAGAGTTACTTATCGGATATGAGATGTCGATATATGGGGATAATTATAATATCTTCAATTTTAAATAATAATAAAAAATCTCTTGGTTAATAATATATGAGTGTTTTCATGAAAAAAATTTAAATTTTCAATAAAAAATATTTAATAGATGATTTAAATGATTTAAGTAATGGTAAATGCTTAGTTAACACCATGGAATATTCTATGGAATATTTTTGGTGTTAGTTATTGAGATAAAAAGAGATTCTCAGGGTCATTGAGACTCTACATTAAAATAATAAATATCATGAAAATAATATATTACGTGTGCATAATTTTTATAAAATAATTGTATCTCCCAAACAGTGTGTCGTATGAGAAATCCTAGAACACTATTAGATCTAGGATAAGGGGTTTACACTAGGAACACCATATCAATTGTTCACTTTGGGAATTTGGTCACATTTCCTATGAAGATAACATATTTAAAATTTTTATTATATATTTTTCTAAACAGAATTTAATATATCCCAAATAGTGTGTTGTTTGAGAAATCTGAAACCACCATTAGATATGGGATGAGGGGTTTACCCTAGGTATGCCATGACATTTTTGTGTATTGGGAACTTAGTCTAATCTCACATGAGGAAAACATATTTAATATTTTTATTATATATTTTTTCTAAAATAACGGAATATTTCAAAAATAGTGTCATATGTGAAATATGAGACCACAGTTAGGTTCATGATGTGAGGTTTACCATAGGCACGATAAAAAATTTTCATGTGTTGGGAATTTATTCTAATCGCACGTAAAATTAGGTTATTTTATACTTTTATTATATTATTATTTTTAATTTAATTATTAAAAATAAATTATTCTTTATTTTCCCCAATTTTAATGCCAAACCCCATTTTACACAAACAATTTGATTCCAAACCTTCATTTTTCACTCTTTTTTTACTATTTTAACCACTTACACATCAATGAGGTGTTTTTAAAAACTCAATTTAGGATTAAAGATTAATTGAATTGATATTATTAAATTAGGAAAAAATGTGTGGTGTTATTATTGAAATACCCAAATGTTTCTTACATCACCCTTGGTTGGCCTCATTGAATCTAAGTGGTCCTGAATTTCATTTGTGTGTGGCAAGTAAAGCTCCTTTTATCTCCCTCCTTTTTAATCTTCTTCTCATGCAATGCGGCGAACACTATCCTTTGGTGCACGACACCTGTAAAATGATGTAAAATTATTTTTTATTTTTTTATTTTATTTTATTATTTACTTTTATCTAATTTATTACATTTGTTCATTAATTTTAAAATTAAGGAAAATAATTTATTAGAATAAAATATGACAAACCCTGAATTATCAAGGAAAAATTTCTTGAATTTTTTCAGATAATTTTTACCTCGAATTATTAAAATTATCAAAGAATTATTTTTAGATTATCAAAGGATAATTTTTTGAATAAAAATTATAAAAGTATAATCACATTGATTTATCATGGGATGAATTATTGGAATTGTGAGATGATAATTACTAGAAATTATGGAAGAATGATTATTAAAATTACAAAACAATAATTGTGATATTATCAAATGATAATTAATAAAATTATCAAAATATAATTTCTCTATTATAAAAGGATAATTATTAAAATTATCAAATCATAATATCAAGATTTTTAAAGGATAATTTATAGAATAAAAATTATTAGTGGATAATCATATGGATTTAAAGAGGGGTAATTTATATAATTTCATGATGATAATTGATTATGAATTATCAAAAGATGATTATTAAAATTATCAAATGATAACAGAGAGTTTATGAAATTATAAATTATTAAAAAATTATCAAAAAAATATTATAAATGTCACTTTGTAATAAATTATCTAAAGATAATTATAATGTATAATTTATTATAAATTTTAAAAATATAATTGTAAAGGATAATTTATAATAAATTCTAAAGAGATAATTTATAATAAATTATCAAACGATAATTATAAAATGACAATTTAGGATAAATTATCAAGATATAATTATAAAATGATAATTTATGATTAATTATTAAGATATTGTTAAAAAATTATCATTTATAAGAAATCATCAAAATATAATTATTCTTAAGGGGAATTTTGTGAGCACATGTGCTATCTTAGAATGATAATTCGAAAATTATCTAGGAGAGAGAATATATCGCGACATGCAAAATTTTATTTCTTTTTGAAATAAAATAGTTTATTTTGGTTCTATGAACCTTGAACAAAACATAAATGATTACATGATAACTACTTTGATAATATGGCCCAAGAGAATGTGTTATTAACTGTTGAGGATTCCACTCCATCTTTCGAACCACATAGGGTATTTTATCTCTACTGTTGTCATCGATGAATTTCATGTTTGGTGTTCCTTACCATTTTGGGTCGTGAATATGATGTTAACATGATATGCTATTTGTGTTGGAATAATTCATGCTTGTTATGTGATTCATGTTGTTGTGTATATATATGGTAATCAGTTGATTGAAATATTATGATTATGCATATTGAGGTGCTTTAGACCATGTTGAGTTTCTCACTTTTGTGTGTGTATATATTAGCTCACACTCATTATATGTTATGTATAATGCAATTTTTTCCTTATGATATTCTAGGAATATTATATGTTGTTGTGTTATTCATGGTACAAAAGTGATAGGTGGACCCATCGTGTCTTGGTAGCCCTTGAGGGGGAGTGTGTTCAGACGCTGCATGTGACTTGATGATGAGATGGAGATGGATGATGGGTAATGATGGCCTTGTGTGGCAAGAACTAGGGGAATGGTGATAAAGAGTGATCCGACCCATATGTGATGACTATGGGGCATGATGATCATGACTCATCATACCTGTGTGATGATATTGGGGCATGATGGTCTATATTACTAGACCTAGAGCTTTCGTTGGGGAATAATGACCTACTATGGTTTGACCTGGAGACTTGGGGCCTATAGGGCTATTTATTATCTTGAGGCTGGATCAAATGATTATTTATTTCCATGATTGTTCTGATGTTTTAAAACATCTCATTGAAGCAGGTATAACTAAGGTTTATGGAGGCTTAGTTACCACACAAATGCTTGATATGATTTTTTCTTATCTGTGCATTTATTTATTAATATGTTATACACACTTATGCATGTTTACACTTGTTAAGGACACATTTTTGGAGTTATAATGAGTCTTTTTACTCACACCCTACTCAGTAATTTCAGTGTGCTTTTAGATTTCATGGCTTGGGATCTAACGAAGGGCAAGATACCTAAGGTTGATGGCTGAGTAGTGGATCATGTAGAAGAAATGGGCTAGGACATACTCTGGAGGAACTAAAAATGTTTATTTATTTTTATATCTATTAAATTATCTACTTATTACTTTCTAGACAGTATTACGTCCTTGAGGGTTATTATATGTATGTCATTTATTCATTTTATTCATTTACTCTGATTGTTTATTATTATTTTATTTATTATTATCGATCCTATTGCATGCTACTAAGAGTTTAGTCTCCCCATTGATGGACTTAAACCCTCATTTCTAGTCTACATCCTCTTGAGTATTGAGAGGTGTGTCTGAGGTCACATATCATCCTTCTTGGACCTAATGGTCTAGGTATGGATGTTACAATATCACACTATAGGGTATTAACCATTGGGGTCACCTATCTAACAAGTTGTTGTCCCCACATACCAATGCATGTTCTTTTAGTGTGTTTTTCCCACTCAAACACACCCTGAAAAACATTCTAGGAGTTCACCCATCCTATCCACTACTCCAGGTAATTAACTCCTAATTGTGGAGTTATAATCAGGTAGTCTCCCAAATATAATGGTCCATCTTATTGACATGAGCAGTAACATTTAGCCTTTTTAAGTCTCCCTTTTCCAATGATGTTACAAAATTAAATTTCTACATTTTAAAAAAATGATGTTTATGGTCAAACAAAACCCATATAATAAAATAAATACTATTATTGGTGATATTTTTAGACCATATCACATTAGTTTTAACCTTAATTTACCAATTTACCCTTACGGACATGAAAAATATTTACTAAAATTACTATTCATAATGACAAAAAATAAAAGGGATCTATTTACAAAATTTGAACCTCCTAATTAAAATTATGGGATCCATTTTTCAAGATTCAATTCCTAGATGTGGTAGGAATCAACTTTAATATAAATGTGTAAAATTCAATGAAAAGTATTTTTTATAAAAATGTGTTTAAATCCCCAGAATGAACATATATCAAAATCAAGTATAATGATGATTCAAATAAAAATAATTTGATTATTTAATGTTAAAAAATAATTATGTTTATTTAAAATAAAATTCAAATAATGGTGGCACTTTTTAATGAAAATAAATGACAATGTTACAAGAATGTTTAAAATGGGAGTCGGCGACTGCAGAGGAAGCGTTTTATAATAGTGATGGAGATGGGTTTGATTTTGGAGGTATGTAGTTGTTATGTTTGGTCAATGTCACTTGTTTTATGAACTTTTATTTTGTTTAATAAATGGTCAGAGGCGTTTCCTTTGGCGACTTTCCCGGTAAATGAAAATCTTACAAAAAATGATATTTTCACATTTTACAAAAAAATCAATCAATTCAGGAAAATCACAAAAAAATTACCCTAAGATAATTTTTATATTCTGATTCAAAAAATTATATTTTCTATATAAAATAAAATTTATAAAAGTGTTATAGATTAATTAAAAAATTTCTCACAAAAAGTAATAAAAATAATTTTTGAAGAAAGCGTTTTTTTTAGAATAAATTGACTTTAGAAAAAATAGAGTACTTATATGTCAGGAACTAGAACTGATACACTAGTAAGATGATAAAAAATCCAGTATTGACATGGCCTAAAGGGTGTTCTTGATCCACATGGGCTGGAGACTAGCACCTGTCATTATACAAGATAAAGGTGAGAATAGTTTTTCTATATAAACAACGGAAGAAATAGAAACATGTCAGTATGATCAAAAGAAAACTCAGTATGGAAAACTATATGAGATGTTAGACATGTAACAAAACCCAAGAGTTCATAACCAAAGTACTATAAAAAAAGGACAAACAAACCATGTCCCAATAGTCACAACATCTCAAATCCAAAATATCAACCACAACTACAACCTCTAAGTGGTGATTTCCCCTTACATGAACCAGGAAGCAATAAATCTAGAAACACACAAATCTAAATGTAGGGTGTGATATAAAAATCCTAGTAGGGTCTCACTAAGGATTCCATAATAATATTCCACAATAATTAACCAAATTATTGTTTCAATTTTAAATAAATAGGCATGGTGGTAAAAGATCATATTTTAAAATAACATTCTTTAAATTTCAATTGATGGAAATATTTTCAACAATAGCTTAATAAAAATTTTATATATATCATTTTATATAAATTCACAAGGCATATGTAATGAAGTTTGAAAAATGGTGAAATATATATCAAATAATCACAAATGAGCAACATGGTCATCTACCAAGAGGTACAATAGTTCTAGGTTACAGTATCCTCTCACACTTATATAATGAAATTGATAATGTGCCCACATATCCCTTCAATACTGGTCAAATAGGACTAACCAACATCCCACTTGGGATAAAATCTATTGTTGTGTTTATGTTAGAGTTGTAGTGCATCAATTTGTAGCTAGGTAATTCCCATCCAAGAATGTTTGTTCTTAATAAATAACTAACTACCTAGGATTTCATGTGCTCAAACAAAAATAAACAATGGGAAATTTATTTCAAAAAATTTCAAAATACAATTAACCCATTTCTATTTCAATTTGAAAATTTACATTTAAAAACAAAAATAGGTTTTCAATCGATTCATTACTTTTCGAGGATAAAACCAACCAAGTTTATTATCAAAAAAATTTATTTAATTTCTTTTTAAATTCAAATGTTAAATCCATTTCACAATTTAATTCCAAAATTTAATTTCACAAATTCCATCAAATTCCATCTACAACACAAATTTATGATATCATTGAAATTTTGGGTTTTCCCAAAATATAATTCCAAATCAATTTCAAATACCAATACAAAAGAAAATTGGGTTTTTCATAATCCAATTGAAATAAATTTAATTTGAATCAATAAATTATATGTTAAATCAATTGGAAAATCATACACAAATCCACATACTAAAACAAAGATATCGCGTCACACAACACCCGCAACGGGAAACTCCAATTAAGAACGTTGGAAATAATGACTTGAGAATCAATCCTAGAATCAAGATATTAAACAATGGAGATTTGATCCTCTCACAACATAGAGATCTAACAATCCCTAAGGAGGATATTGGAAGATAATGTGAGATAGAGAACAAGAGAAGAGATCTTTATTATAAGAGATCGAAGGATTTTTTCCATGCATTGATTCACATCAGAAGTGATTTGGAGGAGTCAAAATGGGTCATTGAGAGCTCTTATTACCTAGGAAAACATCAAAACCCATGTTAGTTTGATAAGGGATTCATATGGGGGGTTTTAAAATTTAAAAATTTTAAAATAATTGTTTAAATAAAAAAATTCTATGTACCCGGTTTCCTGGAGAGGGTCGCATAGTTTGTCAAATTGTTTGCCCTAACTGTGCCCCCATGTAAAGGGGTGAACAATTTCTACTTGGTGGGAAAACAATTTTTCAAATCATACACCAACCATGAAAACACTCTCTATCTATGTATTCATAGTTTTCACTAGCAGGGTGCACAATTTGGAAAAATTGTGCGCCAATGTTGCATATCCCAAAGGCCTTCAAAAAATTTCAAAATTTCACACAAATCAACCATAAAAATACTCAACCAAAGAATGATCAATAGAGGATTTTTAGGTGTCTTTTATAATAGTTATAGGACTTTACACCCTCCTCAACATAGAAAATTTATGTCCCCAAAAATCCATTCAATAAGTCTCCATGTCAAAAAGATGAGGCCACTTCTCTCTCATATATGCCTCCCTCTTCCACGTATCATGAGTATCAGAACATTGATTAAATTGAACGTGAACCAAAAGGTGTCTTCCTCCCACAAAGTTCCTTGGTTTTAGAATAAACAATCTTAACTGGATGTTCAGTCATGGATAAATCAAGCCAAACCTCAATGTCACTCTAGCTCAGAACATGAGATGGATTCGAAAGATACTTTTCCAGCTATGATACATGGAACATGTTATGTATCGACGTCATCTATGGTGTATATTCTAAATTGTAATCCAATTTCTCCGCATTCTCAACAACCTAAAAAGGTCCCACAAAATGAGATGAAAATTTATATTTCCTCCCAAGACATCGATGTCCTAAACAGGGTAATAATTTCAAGAACATAGGATCACCAAGTAAAAATTTCAATGGTCTACTATGACATTCAGAATAAAACTGAAATCATCTCTAGGTTGTCATCATTCTCTGAAAAAAACTGAATATTTATTTTCATCTCTTGAACCATTCCCAGTCCAACCCAATATTTTTTACCTATCTCCAACCAACACAATGGATACTTATATGGTCGGCTATAAAATGCCTCAAAAGGATCCATCCAAATCGCGAATTGGTTACTATTATTATAAGAAAATTAAACCTGTCCCAAATGGTCATCCTAGGCTCCATAAAATTCAATAATTTAGGCATGATGTATATCCTCATGAATCTGTATAGATCTCTCTATATGGCCATCTGATTGTGGACGGTATGTCATACCCAAATGAACATGACATTCCAATGCCTCATGGAGGCCTATCCAAAATGGGGAAGTAAAGTGAGGATCCCTATTAGATACTATAATAGATAAGACTCTATAAAAATTAACAATATTTCTTACATATATATTTCTCATCTTCACACCTTTGGTTTTATCACGAATTGATACAAAGAGATCCAATTTGGTCAGCCTATTGATTATAACCCATATCACATTCTTCTTTTTCTAGGTACATGGAAACCCCACCAAAAAGTCCATAGATATCTCATCATACTTCTATGTTTTAACTGAATGTGGCTAAAGAAAACCCAAAGGTCTCTAGTATATGGCCTTCACTTGTTGGAAACTGTAATAATGAGAAACAAAAATCAGTGATGCCTTGTCGGATACCTAGCCACCAGAATCATCATTGCATGTCATATAACATTTTTATGGTTCTTGGGTTCACAAGACACTAAGAATTATGGAAACCCCCCATAAATGATTTTCTAACCATTAGTGTCACCACAAAATGATTATGATAACATATAACTCCCTCTATGGAGACGGACCACTCGACAACTGTCTACCCACCATAAAAAGGTTCTCTAATTCTATGGAACTCATCATCAATATGTTGTTCTTGAAGAATCATCTCAAGAAGAGAATAATTCAGTTGAAAACTGACCATAAAAACCTCAAATCCTGATTCCAAAACTCCAATATGAAATTGTGCAAAAAGGCCCATTAAGTTCCACTCTTCCGATTATTATTTCATAGATTGGATTGGATCTTTCCAACTCAAATCATCTATAATGACATCCCAATTCCCCAGGGTATATGCAATGTAAAATTCAAAAGGCTACAGGTATTCCACCCAAATCCTCTAGAATATATTCAAATCTTTTTGAGAGAAGATATAACATAAGTTTTTTTTGGTAGAATACTATGTAAATCTTACTCTGAAAAGGTAATGTCACCGACTCTTAAGTACATACATCATGGATATGAGTTCAAGGTTATGGGTAAGATAATTCTTTCGGTGTGACCTATTTGTCTGATATTTATAGGAAATCACATGATCACCCTGTATAAGAACACAACCCAAACCTAAACCTAATTCATCACAGGATACCATATAGCCTTACCTGGACACTAGAACATTAAAAACTAGTAGATTTGTCAAAATAAATTTTATCTCATCAAAATAAATTTGAAATTTATCATCCCAAGAAAAATATAATCCCTTTGAAAGATAGAGAAGTCATTCGAGAAGCCAACATTGAAAAGTCTTTCATAAAATGGATATAATACCCATCCAAACCCAAGAATATCTTAATCTCAAAAACATTTTGTGGTTATACCCATGTCATAACATCTTTCACCTTCTCATAATCAACTAAGATACCATGTTCCAACACCACTTATCCCAAGAACGTCACTTCTTGAATCTAGAAATTATATTTCACTAGCATGGAATAAAGTTTGTGATCTCCCAACAATCCCATAACTTCTCTCAGATGATGCACATGATCCTCCTCAGACATGGAGTATACCTGAATGTCATCCAAAAATACAACCCTGAATGCATCAAAATACTCATAAAAAATCTTATTCATTAAATCCATAAATACTATAGGAGAATTAGTTAGACCAAATGGAATGATATAGTACCCATAGTGGTTTTTACATCTCCGAAGGCAATTTTTTGATTTTCATATTCTTTGAGTATTAACTAATGATAACCAAATTGAAGATCAATCTTCAAAAACCAATTCACCCCCTTCAACTGGTCAAATAGATCATCAATCCATGGAAATAGATAATTGTTATTTATAATGAATCGATAGAGTTTTTGATAATCAACACATAGGTTAAGTGATCCATCATCTTTCTTATCAAAGAGAACAATCTCCACCCACAGTGACATGCTCGAGTGAATAAATCATTTCCCTAAAAGTTTATCCATCTGAGTCTTAAAATCATTCACTTCATCTAGTTCCATTTGGTAAGAAGTTATAGATACTATTTGAGTACCAAGAACAAAATTAATTAAAACTATACTTCCCTTACTGATGGAAGACTATATAATTTAGAAAGAAAACATCAAGAAACCTGATGATAACTAAAAGGAGATCATCACTCAAATATTCCCACACTAGATCAAATTAAATCACTTGTTATATATTTCCCCAACTATAAATAATATAGTCCGAATCTACTCAACCTTGAGTCCCACTATCCCTGGAAGATACAAAAAACCACATCAGGTGTAGTGAAGGAGACTCAAGAAAGATAGCAGTAAATTCAAGATTTATTAGAAATTATCCAATCCATAAAAAATTTATGTGAATTGTTTTCATATATAGGACTAGAAAATATAAAGAAAGATAAATAGGTGATAAAGATAAAACACAAGTGGTACAACATTGAACATGTTCCTTGTTTGTTCTTAGAAGTGTAGTAATATCCATTACATAAGTTAAAATATCTCTAAGAAGATTTAGAAAATTTAAAATATGGGTTTAAATGAATGAGTGAGATGGACCATAATCAAATAAAATAGTCACTAAAGATAAAGCAATGTAGATGGTACCTATCATAGTTTCTAGACCCATATCATCTTCCTCTAGAGACTCTTCCACTATATGAAGAAGCTTCATTTTGGATACCTATGGATGGAACCCTTTAATCCCTGAAGAATCTGATTACACTGTAAGACTTTTTGGTGTAGAAGATCACGTGAAACTATGTCGAGTAGAATAGACGTGAATGAAATTATTCAAGTGACCTGAGCATCCATAAGAAGCACATATCTTGGGTGCCTCGGTGCAAACTCATTTTGAGTGACTCGGATTTCCATACAAGAGCAAATCAAAGGGCCTATGCTAGGCACTACAGAAGATCTTGAAGAACCATGTTGGCAAGAACCACTAAAAAATCATAATGCTTCCTCTTTTATTTGAGAGAACTCCGAGAGCTTACACTATGAGAAAAAATAACTTTCGTCTACCATAAAGTTCCATCCATGTCCATCTCAACTATCAATGTTATATCCAGAACATCATCATAAGAAGGGTGATTCATCAAGAAAACTTAAGAACAAATATTATATTGAAGTCCCATCTCGAATATTCATGTCTTCATCTTCTCATTAGATATATTCTCATATGCAAACTACACAGACTCATCAAAGTGATTTTCATATTCTATTATGATCTTGTCAGCCTTCCTTGTTTTGAAAAACTATATAGCCTTGGACAAAACCTTCAACTTTTGATAGAACTAGTTAGTGAAAAGGGATTTAAGTTCCTTCCACTCCAAGCCCTCATTATTCTTCACCATCACCATCATGTCCCACCATCTCCTATTAGGTCCCTCTATCATGAAGATGGAATATTTCACCCTGATTTCAGCATGTGTTTTAATGAAATAAAACAAATGCTCAACCCTACTCAACCAATCCCCATCCTTTTTAGGATCATTGGACCCTTTGAATGATGGTGGATTCTGGTGAATAAAATCTTTATAATGATTTTTAATTTATTCCCTCTAAGGATCCACTACTAGAGTCTGAACAAGAATGGATGTAGGTGTCTGTCCCATAGATTGGACAACATTTACAATAAACTCAACTAGATTTGGATCCACGTGAGTAATTTTTCATGGTGGGTCATCAATATCTTCTTCTTGGATTTGATTAACATATCTTCTTGAAGGCATGATACTACATATCATCAGCAAACACATTGAAGACGTCCGGAAATTACACATATCAACAATCAAACATGATCAACATGGAAATTAATATTATCATATAAGAAAACAAGATTTGGATTTCAAATACCCAAATCAAAATTCAGTAAATAATGGATCTAAACCTTAATCCATATTTACTAAACCACTCATGGTAAATTAAGTCTCATTATGCTGAGTGTTTTCCATTCACTAAATCGAAACTCTGTCCTAAGTCCTGAGAAGATTACTCAACTAAAAACTAACATCATGGAAAGATGCTTAACATAAACCTTTGATACTACCTTTTCATGAACCAACCCAGATACCCTAGTACCCTGATAACTGAGCTAGTCCTAACATGGCTAGAAGGGTGTTACTGATCCCCTCAGTTTGGCGACTAGCACCTAGAATCATACAAGATAAATATATGAATGGTTTTTCCGCATAAACAGTAAAATAAATAACAACAAGTCAGTATTCTCATAAGAAAAATACATAAGGAGAACTATACCAAAATTCAAATAGGTATCAATACCCAAGAGTGCATCATTAAAGTACCATAAAATAGGATAAACAACCCAAGTCCCGATGGACACAATAGCTCAATGCTAAAATATCAACTGCAAATACCACCACCAAGTGGTGATTTCCCCTTGCTCAATCCTAGTAGGAGGAAATCAAAAAAATTCCCAAAGTCAAAGATATAATGTGAGATAAAAATCATAGTAGTGTCTCACCAAGTATTACATAATAACATGCCACACTAATTAAAAAAATAATTATTTCAATTTTAAATAAACTGGCATGGCATTAAAAGATAATATTTAAAACAAATAATGATTTAAATTTCAATTGATGTAATTATTTTCAACAATTAATTAATAAACATTATTTATAAAATAGTTTATATAAATTCACTAGGCATATGTAAAGCAGTTTTACAAATGATGGAATATATATAAAATATTCACAAATGAGCAACATGGCCATATTCTAATGGGTATGATAGTTACAGGTTATGGGATCCTCACACACATATATAATGGAAATGGAAATGTGTATACACATCCCTTAGACACTGGTCAAAGAGGACTAACCAACATCCTAAAGGGGATAAGATCTACTAATAAGTTTATGTTGGAGCTATAAAGTGTCAATATGTTGCTATGAAATTCCCATCCTAGTGTGGTTATCCCTAATAAATCACTAAATACATAGGTTTTTATGTTCTTAAACAATAATCAATAATTAAAAATTTATTTCAAAACTATTCAAAAAAACCCCATTTATTTTACAATATGCCAATTTCCATTTAAAAACCAAAACATGTTTTTAATCAATTCATGCCTTTTCCAGGATAAAACTAACCAAGCTTCTTATCAAGAAAATTAAACCATTTTTTTCGTAAATACAATTTTGAAATCAAATTCACAATTTAATACCACAATTTAATATCACAATTTCCATCAAATTCCATTTACAACCCAAATTTCCAATTTCATGGAAGTTTGGGATTTTCCCAAAATCCCATGCTAAATCAATTTCAAATATCAATTCACACTGAATTGGTATTTTCATAATCCAATTGAAACCAATTAAATTTAAATCAATAAATTATGGGTTAAATCAACTAGAAAAGCTTATACATAACCACCTACTGAAACAAAGAGATCACGTCTCACAATACCTGCAATAGGAAACCCCAATAAGGAACATCAGCAATAGAGATCTAAGAATTTAAACTAGTTTTAAGATCTAAAACAATGTATATTATATCCTCTAATAACACATATATCTAAAAACCCTAAGGATGAGAGAGGATGAAAATAGGAGATAGAGAACGAGAGAAGAACTCCTATCGGGAAGAGATCGAATGATGATTATCGCACTTTGATTCACTTTGGAAGGGGTTAGGATGAGCTAAAATGTATTTTTGAGAGTTCCAATGACCTATTAGAACATCCAATCCCAAGTCTGGTTGAATGGTTGATCATATGGGGGTTTGAAATTTTTTAATAAAATTTTTTGGCGTAAAAAAGTTAGCACGAACAGTTTTTTGGAGGGGGATGCATGGTTTTTCAAACCTTGTGTCCTTACTATGTTCTCCTGTAAATGGATTAACATTTTCTACTAGGTGGGCTCATATGTTTTCAAACCTTGTGCCTACCATGGAAACCCTCACTTCCTGGGTTTGCACAATTTACACTTGTTGGACACATGGTTTGGGAAAACCATACACCAACCGTGAATATCCCAAAATCCTTTCAAAAGTTTCCAAATTTCACCCGAAGCACCCTTAATGAGACCCAACTAGAGAATTATCAAAAGAGGGGGTCTAGGAGTATCTGAAATGAGTAACATGATGTTACATTATTTCCTAATCATTAATCAATGCATTTTTATTGAGTAAGAAATTTATGTGTATATATATATATGATAATGTGGTTTATCCTATTCATACACATCAATTCAATAGCTCAGTTATGATAGTCATATTTAAATAATAATATTTCATGGTTTAATTAAACACATTATTTAATATATTATATGCCATCGAGCATAGTCTTCTTTTAAAATAATGGGATGTTACACGTAAATCATAAATTAAATCTTCTATGGTTACAATCTAATATAATATATATATATATAAGTAAAAAATGATAAGGATGCACTAATATGATTTTCCTATTATCACCTCATTACTATCACGAGATCCGTATTCTACTACACTAGCTCCACCCATGTCCCATATTTTATTTTCAAACCTTCTTATTAAACATATAATATAAACATCAATAAATATGGTTGTATAAGGTGAGAGTATATAACTCAATAGGTATTCATAAATGGTGTCCCCAACATATGAAAAAAAATATATAGTTTCATGCATATTGTGATAATTATCAACAACAAAAAATAGTTACAAAATCATATAATAATAATAATCTAGTTATATAATTCTTATAAAATCAATAAAACAACCATTTTTATTTTACTATTAAATAAAATAAAATTATACCGTTAGAGTTGGTGTTCCATGTGCTTAGTAATCCTCAATGGAGAACAAAAAATCATTCTTTAATCCATGCTAGGAATTCTAGAAATGTATCATCAATGTAAAAACCTAGAGGTAAAATTAATATTCATTTTTAAAAGAGGGAAATATCCAATAAAAGGAGGGAGAACGTCTCAAGAAAAAAATTTTGAATTAGAGTATGGGAAACTCTATGCTCATTCAAATATAAGTATTTGAACCATAATTCCCATAACATCTTTTAGTGTAATCACCTTCATCCACGAATTTTTTACCAATGAATTGTTCATTTAAGATTTGTTCATATATAAACTTATTAAATAATTTATAGTATATGCATATCAAAAATAACAATATCCAACATAATCATCTTATATTAATTTTTTATGAATCATTCCCCTCTTTATAGAATGATTAAATGAACACACACACGCACAATGAATGATTAACTATAAACAACATAAAAATGTTAAAGAATCGTTTTCTTGAAACATACTAACTATATAAAAATAATAAATTCCTTAATCAAATATAAATAACAATTCCATTTATTAATTATAAAGGGAAATAATTTTTGACGAACAAGTTAAAAATATAAATCTATTTAAAACAAGATGTAGAGTAAGGGGTTCATCCATATTGACTTTACGGTCCCTTAAACAACCTCACACAATCACCTAAACCCGTAATGAACCAATTCCAAGTGACACACACCCACTCATCCAATTTTTCCATCACATAAACCTTGAATATTCTTATTAATCAATGGAAAATGGAAGGATCCACCTAGCTTGAACTAATATGTGATGGATCATATATAATCATATGTTGAATCACCATTAATTGAATAAAATTAGATATGAGGATGAAAATCCCCAAAATTTGAAATTTAGGGTGAAGTATTGAATAATTTTGAATGAAATATAGGAGGGAAATTGTATATAAATAATCTAAAATTGATGGATTGTTTATCATATTAGTGATGGGGGAGATAGATGAAGATGAATAATAAGTATATAGGAGGATGGAATTGAGCTCCTTGGGAATATTAGCTATATGAAATAATAGTGTGTGTGCATGGTAGTTAGTGATTTGATTTAAAACATATAATTTATTTATTTTTAATTAGAAAAACAGTCTTCCTACCATCGAGTACTCGATGCCCACCACCAAGTATCTAATTGCCTACCGAACACTCTATGAGTTTCCACCAAATATTTGGTGGACACTCTAATTCTAAATCCTCCCTATACATCAAACTAGGTACCTAGTAAACACTCATAAGATATCTGATAGCACCTATATCTCTTTGTTGTAAATGACACCTTCCCCTAACCATCACCCCAATGTTCAAATTACACTCTAACCTCCAAAATCCTAAAATAACTCCTTCAAATAAATCCTTTGGCCTCAAAAATCATGTTTGAACCTAAATTCTCAAAACGCCTCTGACTCAAATCCTTGTTGAACATAATTTTTTCCTATTCCACTGAAATGTGTGGTTATGGGTTCTTATATTAGAACATATGTGTCTAATAGTGGCTCACACATAAACCAAAGGGGAAGAGAATATAATAGTTAGTTATTTTTACCACATATTTTTCTATTAAATTAAATTGTAGAAATTATATAATAATTCCATAATGAAATTATTTATTTTTCTTTTCCATGGAATAATAAAAAAATGCATAAAAAATTAAACAAGGGGTCTCAATAGTCATATGTTGGGGGTATTCTCTCTTTATATATTGAAAATCTTCTAATGTCAACAACTGTGATACACTACTACACATATGAACTTTAATATGACGAAAATAGGCTTTTAACAGTGCTAAAAAAACACTGTTAATCATAGAGTTGATAAAGGCATAGCTTGCTGCAATGTGCTGTTAATATAATAACACACCCAGAAAAAACCTGTAATTTAGAACAATGTTATATACAACCTGAAATTTCAAACAATTATATATAAATTTAATTGACATAATGAATACAAAAATGTCCACCCATGGTATGTATAAAAATTATTTCTATTTACATTTCAAACAAAGTATTATATAATTACATTTAAATATGTCCTAAAAATATTTTAAAACATTAATATTTCATCTTTTGATGCCCATGGTCCCGGCTCAAAAATGTCTGCCCATGGTATCAGTTGTTGAAAAAAATCATCTCAACCCAAGAAAAATATTTTACCTATATAAGAAAATGAATATTATGTTAGTAATACTATAAAGAAATAAATTTAACATTAATATGAAATAATACATTAATAAAATGCCAATATTTAATAAAAATAGATACATTTGGAGTTATACTTGTTACATCGTGAATACTATTGATGTGGGGTTGACTCTTACACATCACAAATGAGTTATGGATCCTTTTCCCAAAATATAAAAACAATATTAATGTGTTTTCTTTGTTTTGAGTATGTCACTTGTACTTTTACTATAATTAATATTCGTTATAAATAATGAAACATTTAGAGTTATAACTATCACATTATGCATTATATTGAGTTTTGGATGATTCCTACCTATCACAAACTACTGATGAAACATAATTATAAAGTATCAAAACAATATGAATGTGTTTTATTGGTTTTTAGTATGTCAGTTGTGTTTTTTTACTAAAATTTCATTTCAAACAAAAAACACATATTATGAGTCATAGCGATTTCATATTGTATCAGTTTTATTTGATAATACTTCTTACATGTCACAAATGAATTATGAATCTTTATTTTAAATTATCAAGACAAATAGAGTGTGATTTCTTGGTTTTCAGTGAGTGATACTTTTTGAACTAAAATGTCAATTTTAAACCGGTAACAGACACTTTTAGTAATAGAGGTCACACCATACATCTGATTGAGTTATGGTCTATTCCTATACATCAAAAATTACTTATGGATCATCTTACTAAAGTATCAAAACAATCCAAATGTGTTTTCTAATTTTTTAGTATGTTAGATGTTCTTTTTACTTAAATTAATATCAGTTTTAAATAAAAAGACACACATGGAGTCATATTCATCACAATGTGCATATTATTGAGGTTTAGTTGACACTTACATGTTATGAATGAAAATTGGATCGTTTTCATAAAATATCAAAACAATATGAATGCATTTTCTTGGTTTTCAATATGTCAGTTGTTCTTTTTACTTATATCAATGTCAATTTTAATTAAAAAAAACTTGGGGTCATAATTGTCACACCATGCATATTATTGAGGTGAAGTTGATTAATAAAGGTGAAAAATGAGTTATGGATCATTTTCCTGAAATATCAAAACAATCTGAATGTTTTTATCAGTTTTTAGTATGTCACATAATGTTTTACTTTAATTAATGTCAATTTTAAATAAAAAGACACACATAGAGTCATACCGATCACACTGTACATAGTATTGAGGTGGGGTTAACTCCTACACATAAAAAATGACACATGTATCATTTTCATAAAATATTAAAACAATATGAACGTGTTTTATTGGTTTTAAGTATGTCACATGTAATGTTTAATTAAATTAATGTCAGATTTAAATAAAAAGACACACTTTGTGTCATAAAAATCATAACATGCGTCGAATTGAGGTGTGGATGATTTATACAAATCAAAAATAACTAATAGATCATTTTCCTAAATTATCAAGACAATAAAAATGCATTTTCATAGTTTTCAGTATGCTAGTTGTGTTTTTTAAACTAAAATGTCAATTTTAAACTGATAACAGACCCATTTAGTTATACCGGTCACACCAAGCACCATATTGAGGTGTATTTGATTCCTACACATCAAAAATGACTCATGTATCAATTTTCTATATTATCAAAATAATCTTAATTTTGTTGCTCATTTTTTAGTATGTCTCTTGTTTTTTTCTAAATTTAATATCAATTTAATATAAAAAAACACACTTAAAGTCATACCGGCCACACCGTGCAACAAATTGAGGTTTGTTTGATTTTACACATAATAAATGACTAATGGGTCATTTTCCTAAAGTATCAAAACAATATGAATTCATTTTCTCAGTTTTTAGTATATCACTTGTTCTTTTTGCTGGAAGTAATGTCAATTTTATATAAAAAGAGAAACTTTGAGTGATATCAATCACTTGTTCTTTTGGATCGGTTTTAAGTATGTATGTTGCTATGATACCAAATATATTTACCCATACATTTCATACATAGATATCACATATTATTATATTAATATTCCTTACGTAACACAATGATCCATGCCAAAATAATTTAGGTTTACTGCTTTTAGAAACATGGAAACACAAAGAACTAGTTCATAAGTGTCTCTCATTATGTTATTCTTTACTAGAAACCTTCTTATACATATCATTTATAACAACATTCTTAATAACCGATGTATATTAAATATAATAAAGGGTGATCATAGATTCCAAATAAGTGTAAAAAAGGGAGATATCAATGATCATATAAGGATAACATGAGCATAAAGATGATAGAAGGTGATATTAACATTAGAAATTCACACTATTTATATCATAGATCCTAATCTTGATTCCTGGATAAAACCATGGTATTTCATGATAAATTAATCTTAATGGATCAAAGAATATTAAAAACTAAAAACATACACTTCGATTCATACCGAGCACATTGTGGATTAGATTGAGGTGAGCCTAATTGATTTAAGGCTGATTACTACACTTTTTGGGAAAATGTTCATGACATGTCTTTTGGGAAGTCATAATTTTCATTAAACTACTGAGAAACACCCAGTTTGATGCATCCTTGTGATTCATTTCATGTTTCAGGAAACATTTTGTTTCCTCTTCCACATGAAAGGAAAATGGTCTCTTTTTTGTGACTTGTTTCATATTGTTGAAAGGAAAATATGACTTCCCAAAAGATATGTAAAAAAACTAAATAAGTTTTAGATAAAAATGATAAGGAAATTAAAATAAAAATATTAGATAAAATTATGATAAAATTAATTAATTAAGTAAAAATACACACTATGATTCATACAAGGCACATCGTGTGTTATCATGCTTTCTATTTTCTTTCTTTGTCAAAATAG
Organism: Viscum album; assembly: GCA_963277665.1. Classification (NCBI taxonomy): domain Eukaryota; kingdom Viridiplantae; phylum Streptophyta; class Magnoliopsida; order Santalales; family Viscaceae; genus Viscum; species Viscum album. Next base: position 63,133,173 of record OY728127.1, on the reverse strand, counting down.
TAACACTGCATTTGTTACATTTATCACCTTCCTTCAAGAATCATACACTACCTTTTAAGGGAAGTGATAAATGTCAACAATGTAGGGGTGAAAATGTTTTGAGGGAGAAAAAGTTTTTAGAAGACATTGTCTTCATGAGTAGTCAAACATTTAATGTAGATTATGTTAATGTAGTATAGAATCGATAATATTATGAGGAAAAACATACTATATTAAAAAATATTACCTTCTCATTGAATTATGAGTTGCGAGCTCAAAGTTCAATCTCTCACGAGCATGAGAATCTTTGAACAAACTACCCAAACTCATACCAAGTAATCTACCTATAAAAGAAAACAATCTTTATGTGATCAATACCAAAAAAGAAGTAAATAAAATATAAATATGAAATAATCCACTCATTATATGGAAGTAAAATCTTAATGTAATTTGTTTACATTATTCCATACGGTATTTTTCCTATTCCTTTCTAAGAAGATCTATATCGTCTTGTAAATATGAGTATTCACTACTACAAATATGGCTTTTATCAGTGCTAGAAAAGGGCATTAACAGTGCTAAAAAATCACTGTTAATCGAGGAAAAGATAAAGGGGGGGGGGTCCCTTTTATCAGTGCTTAGAAAAGCACTGATAAATGGGTCTTTTATCAGGGCTAAAAAAGGAACTGATAAAGTACCCCTTTTATGAGCGCTAACAAATAGCTGATAAAAGGGGTCCTTTATCCGCAATTTTTTTAGCACTCATAAACGACCCCTTTATCAGCGATTTTAAAAAGCGGTGATAAATGTAAAAAAATAAAAAAGAATATATAATTTTGGGGATCTTTTAACAGTGCTTGGCCCCCATTATCAGTGCTAAGTGTACCACTCCAGTGCGCTTGCCTTGCCCACACGTCCATCACATGCCCCCTGCACGCACCTCCTTGCTTCCACCAAAACTCGAACCTGCAACCTCCCCCTTGCGCGCCTTCACCTTTACCACTAAGGCATTTCATTTTTTCAATTTAATGATATATCTATTTATTTATATATATATAGTTATATTTATTCGTATATTAATATAGCTTCATGTTAATATAACTATATTTAGTTATATTAATACATATATACTTATTTATATATTAATATTAATATATATTTATTTATATATATAGTTATATTTACTCGTATAATAATATAGATTCATATTAATATAAATATATTTAGGTATATTAATACATATATATTTATTCATATATTAGTATATATATATTTATTCGTATATTAATTTATATTTATAATTATTTATATATATATTTTTAGTTATAATTTTTATCCATATCTTTATTTGTATAATAATATACATTTATAAGATTAGATTTAAATACATTTATAAAATATGTTATTTATGTGTTTTTATAAATAAATAAATACAAACATACATATATATATACAACATGCACAAAGACACACACAAACACACACACACACACACACACACATTTGCAAATAAATACATCTATATATGTGTATTTGAAAATCCATAGAATGTTAAAACAACCATAACTTATAGTCCATAATCCATTTTAAACTCCAAAAAAAGTCAAATCAAAGAAAATGAAACAATCTACGATATGATATGTGGTACAGGCCTAACGGACATCCGGATCAGAAGTTATACTTGTTTGAATGTTAAGAAATCAAGGTATCCCGACTAAAAACACAATTTTGGGGGCCTTATGGGACTTTTTGGGCTCCAAAAATGATACATAATCTTCTCGTAGGTCACAGGCTCGTAGAGCTCATCGAAGGATTCGATTTGATATGTTGTAGAGCTCAAACGGACACCCGGATCAAAAGTTAAGGCCTTTTGATGTTTGAGATACAAACTTATTTTAGATATTTTATTATTTTTTTGATTTTTTGTGTTTTCAAATTGTTATTAAATGATTTTTAATCGATGATAATTAAAAAATTATTAATTAATTATATTTTTTAAAATGTTCTAAATCCATTTTCACTAAATTTCTTATATATTAAAATGTAATAGTCTATTTATACTTATCTTAAAATATTTAATATATATATATTATATTTATATCAATTTAAATATACTTATATAACAAAATATTATTTTTCATGAAAAAATATTTTTTTTGAAACATAAAATTTATTTGCACTATGAAAAAGTGTTGATAAAGACCCTCTTTATCAGCACCACTAAAAAATGCGCTGATAAAGGGGTCCCCTTTATCAGCGCTAAAAAAAGCACTGATAAAGGTGGGTCCTTTATCGACACTAAAAAAAGTGATGATAAAGGGTCACTTTTAACCGCACTTTTTTAGCACTGTTAAAGCCCCCCCTTTATCAGTGATTTTTTTAGCGCTGATAAAGGCCCCCTTTATCAACGCTTTTTTTAACACTGATAAAAGGGTAGCGCTTCCCTTCCCGTTTTTGTAGTAGTGATTTTTGAATGTCATAGTAGTACTCAAAAACATATAAATACACAAAGGATTAATAAATATTTTAAATGAAATAATAATTATCTTTAAAAATATCACTTTAGGGATGCTATTTTGTTTATGGAATATGATCTATCTCATAAATTTACAAACATAATAACTGCAATATTTTCCATTGGTTTGTTTTGGACACTACAAAAAAATTAAAGAAAATAAGTAATTTGTTTTGATATGTATTTGGATAGTGAAATGTTATTATATATACCTGATAAATTTCAAGTCGTAGAACATTTCTTCTTTACCGTACTTAGCCCCATGCCTCATTCGTTGTTTTCCACGATATTTATGCACCACCCTATCATAACGAAGTCCTCATTATAAGATAATATAAATTATATTACATGATGTTTAGTTCTAAAATTCTGGATGTAGTGTATTAATTATTGATAAACACCATCATGTGTGGATGGTTTGTTGGATATCCATGCATTAAATCTAGGAAATAAATCTTTGGATTACCCAAATTTATCGCAAAGATCATCTAGTGTAGCCTAAAAACACAAAAAGGAATATATAAAGAAAGAAATAAAAATATATTTGATATGATTAAATTTTAGAGTTTTACCCATGAATTTTTAGTATTAAATATATTCTTTCATCCTAATGTTTTCCTTTAAATGATTTGATTAGTCCTGCCACTATTTCATCCTTTTTTTGTATCTATTTTTTTTATGTTATGTAGAGGACATGTGAATTCATGGGAAAATACCTTCAATTGTTTTGCATATATATTCCTTACAAAAATACTAGTTATAATTAATAAAATATATCAGCTTCTTCAAAATCAAATCATTAAAACATACCTCAAGTATACATTTACAACTGAGCTGCCTAGCCAATCATAGTCAAAGATTTCACATACACTCTCAACAGCAATGAATTCTTGATGTTTCTCTCTTTAAATATTTTTTTTTTCAAAATCAACTATGTGATTACAAATTTTTCTTAACTTTGTGTCCACATCAAACCTCCATGATAGTCAACGAGGATATAGAATGGGTGGGCTAATGGTGATTTCGGTAGATATTTTCGATCGGCTGGTTGATCCATTAGATGGTTTTGAGTTAGAATTTCATTTCATCTCCTTCCCTTTGTCCATCTGTAATAACATTCATTGGTTTAAACCTTTTTTCATTAATTGTTAAAGGTTTATATTGAGAAATTTATTAGAAATGAATACCCCCTTGTGGACATGTTTTTTTATAAGATGTGATGGCCATGTGATGAATGTGACAATAGATTTTTCAATTGTATGAATATCTTCCACATCAATTGGAATAGGTAGCTCCGTGATTGGCTTAGGGGCTATGCTAATCGACACTAGTACATGACCTATTGGAAGTGGTCTGAAGTGTAGCATGCCGTTTTGGATATTGAACACTATAGCCCTTGCTACAAGGTGATGGGTGGGTGTGATAGATATAAATCAAAGTCATTATCACCCTGTAGAATATCAGTACATGAATGTTATCAGTGTATATTTGATTAACATTTCATATAAACATTTATTAAAACATTGATTATCTCATTAAGTCGTCTCTTTGAGGGGAATGTCTCACCTCATAGCTAGTGGGGGTGGGGTGGGATCTCCCTGTGGTGGCTGTTCTTGAGTTTATTCTTCTCATTTCTTCCCCTCCCCCCTATAAAAGATTCCATCATCTCTCTCTAAAATTGGAATTCTTCTTTAAGGGTAGGTATTATTTCTCTCATTTATTTCATTAATTCACTTTGATCCTCCTCTTGTTTTTTTTAAAAAATATGTTCAGGGTGTCACCCCAAAACCCATACCTCTTACATGACCATACTATTTTGGCCACTTTAATTCCACTAATAGTATGTGTTCATCTAGTACATGTGTTTTTGATTCCGGTGACTATGTCAGATAGAAAATATTGGAAAATAAGTGATCATTGTTATGTAATAGTGATTCAAAGAAAAAAATTATTATGTAATACATACACATGATTACCACACTTATTTGTGTGTTTTCATCTATTAGTATCCCAATTTTATTTACAGTTGCCTCCTTCCGTAGAACATGGAATGGGATGGAAGTGGAATTTTATTTGGAGTCATAAATCTACTTATAAACATAAAAACAAAATTATGGTGTTATTTCATGTCACATAAAAGTATTACATTAGATTTAAAATACATACCAATTTTTTTCAACTGAAGTACACCCCATCCATTCTTTATAGTAGGAGTAAACTGGTTTTGTGGGTCATTCCTTATTTCCAGCACTCGGTTATTATTTCATAAATAAAAAATCAAAGTTATGAATACATGTATTATCAAACAATTTATTACTAGACACAATATACTTTAAAAGACACATCTTCAAAACATCCAGTAAATGCATCACATGCTTCTTAGGATATTAGGTGTGCATAGATAAGTGGTGGGTGCAGATTTATTTTCCCTTTATCATCATTAAGATGATGTCTAGTTAGAATTGTGGGAAATCCTCTATTAATTCTACCTACAAGCATTAATACATATTTCTTATGTGATTCATCCACTATAAATTAACCCTATAATGGATTATGAAGATTAATTCTATGTCTCGTTAATTTACTTTTTAGTAAAATAAAGAAATGATATCATAATGTTATTGTAATCTCTTCCCACATCAATTTCTTGAGCACGGGCACAACATGGTTCCATGAATCTAAAACCATTGACATGTATTTCTGAGTGATGAATCTAATGTTACTATTTAACATGGTCTTTTTGGTTTTAACATGTTGGCCACATGCATTCCATCTGACCGTGTACTTGTTGTCTTTGACTTTTTTCCTTAATGATTTTTCCTAATACCATCAAACTACAGTGCTCCTATTTTTCTGCATCGTCGGGCCTTTATTTCCAACCATTTCCTTATATTCAACATCATCAATATGTTCCTATAGAGATGTAGCATTGGGTTATTGATATGTTCATTGTACCTTTATAGTGTGAGTAGTGGTAGATTGAGAAACCTGATACTCCTCAAGATTGGGAGCACCAGTATGTGGAGAAGGTCGTTGTTCCTCTACACTACGAGAAATAGTAGGTTGAGAGACCTGTTGTGCCTCAGGATTGGGAGCACCAGTATGTGAAGAAGTCATTATCTACAGAAGTTGTTTAATATTTAATTTATTTTATAGAAATGAATAAGAGAATGGAAAATAACAAGAGCTAACATAATGTATATTACAAAAAATAAATAACATGATTATTGAACTCTCCTTTTATTTTTTAAAGGTTGAAGGGATTTTACCCCTCTATCAACTATCCAAATCCCTTTATTGTGGTCTCCTCTTACATAATAAATTTCATCTACATTGGGACAAATGTGAAATGATTGCGACGTCCCAATAAAAGGTTCATCTTCATTTGAATTTTTATCTAACCCTTCAGTGGTTTTGGTTGATAATATAACAATTGACCACTTTTGGTTTATTTTATATAGAACAAAAAATACTTGTACTGCCTATTAGGCCATTAAAAATGGTTTTTCTGTGTACTGTTCCCTACTGAAATCAACTTTCATAGATCCCAATTCATCTATTTTAACATCACTCTTCTTATCAACCCACTTGCATTGAAAAATTGAAACTTGTAATATTCTATAATCCAACTCCCATATTTTTTTATGGTGCCAAAGTATAACATATTCACGTAAATTGGATTTCATTCCATAGTAGTAGAAACATGCATTGCTTTAGCCAAAAGTGTAACTCCACTATTTTTCATGGTACTTTCTTCATCATGTTCATTGTACAAAACATATAACCATTAATTATATAACCATTGTAAGATAATACGTAAACAATTGGTCCTCTGGGAGGCCATTGATGCCATTTTAAAATTGAATCCATATTTTCATCTGACTCCTTTAAAATATGGTCCCAAAACCAACCTCTAAACAATTGATTATTTTTATTTGATGTCTATCTTTCATCCCTTGATGGATTCAAATGCCTAATAATTTTTTTGGGTTTCAACATATGGGGAAACTTCCAAACTATTATGCAAAATGTAAAGGTGGGTGAGCTCCCAATCTATAATATTTATTGTGACACCATCTCTTCCATAAATTCCTTCAACAGCAAACCTCCCAATGTGACGAAATTTGAAGAGACCAATGCTTCCCACACCGGACAGGTATTTGGTACATAATTCAACAGATTCATCAACAATTTATCACTCTACAAAATATCCCTCTGGCTGACTTTGATTTTTGATATACCCTTTCAAAATCTTCATATACTGTTTAATGGGGTACATCCATCTATAGTGTATAGGACCATATATTTGAATCTCTCTCACCAAATAAACCATCAAATGAACCATCATGTCCAAGAATATTGGTGGGAAGAACATTTCCAATTAACATAATATGACAATAATTTCTCTTTCCATAGTTGACAATTTTTCCTGGTTTATAACTTTGTTGCATGTAGATTTGAAGAAAAACAAATATCGGTTAATGTATGGTGGATATTCTTCAAAAAAAATTCAACTTAAAGATATAGAAATTAGATCTTGCATCAAAACATGGTAGTCATGTAATTTTAGACCCTTTAACTTCAAATTTATCATTGAAAGAATGTTATTGATATTCGATGAATACCCCTCTAGAGCCTTTATATAATTAAAGATGTTGCAATATCGATATCTCTCCTACCTGGAAAGAGTGTAAGCAGATAAAGGAAGAAAAATTCATTTTTCATCCATCACTGGTTCCAACCCTTCTTATATTACCATGTCAACCATGTCCAACCTAGATTTAATTCCATCGTTTGTTTTTCCGGTTAATTTAGAAATGTGCCGATGAAACTATCACATGTATTATTTTTAACAAGAATAACGTCAAGAAAATTTATGACATATAGAAATTTATCGTATGGTAATTCAAAAAAAACACATCTCTTTTTTCAACTGAATTTTGTAAGGTTTTTCTAAAATGGTTTACTAAAAGAAGTTTCCACATATTTTACTTTCTTAAATAGTTGATCACCTATTAGTAGAGATAGTGTTGTATGTTCTTCCAAACATCCACCGAATGATGTCATCCAAGAATGGTATTTATGTTGTCAAGGTAGAAATCTATGATGTCCTTGAAACATAATTTTCGATGAATGTTTCAACCTAATTGACTATATACCTTTTTTGAAAATGGGACACCCATGAGTTCCTTTAATTCTATATCCTAAAAAAATCAGAAGTAATTTTTTTATTATCTCGTACAAAATGGCTCTAAGTGTGAAATATTAATTTCTATGATCATTATACAATATAACACCTAAATTCCACAATAATTTCAAATCCTTGATCAATAGAGCCAAATAAACACCAATATCATTACCCTATTTTTTTAGTCCTAATATAATTATAGATAACATGATGTACTTTCATTTCATGTATAACTATTGTGGAAATTTATGATATACCTACATACCCAGCCATGTACTGTGAGTGCTTCTTTGAAAACCAAAAGGATTTACTCCAACAATAGATAATTCAAGATGAAGGTTTTTCGGCTCATTTCCAAATTCAAGATACTCATGATCAATTATCTTCCAATGAGGAGAGTTTTTCAATTGATGTAGTTTCCCATATTTATTTCTTGTATCTACGTTCCATTTCAATTTCCTTGTAGTCTTCTCATTTCAATATAGATGCCTAAACCTTGGAATGATTGGAAAGTACCATACAAATTTTGTAGGACCAGATTCATCTTTCCTGTTTCGAGAAGAGACACATTTTGGAAATTATGTAAGTGATTTTTGATCCTTTTGAAATAGTATAAAATCATTCAAGAAGACATGTATTCATTCTGAGATCATACCCATCGAACATAGAATTTGTTTGGTATCATATGTCTGGATCAGGATCACATTGTCTTCTAGAAGCATGTCATTCTGGAGATCATTTAGTTCCATAAAACTAGTGTCACTCCATATATTTCCTTCTTTAAAATTATATAGCTTTAGTATGGCTGAAAATTATGTATATTTAGTGCAACCATTATACAATGGTGTCTTTGCAAAACTCTTTAACTATTAAAACATTTTTGTTCAATCACAATGTTTATCTTTTGTATTCCGTGCCATTTCATCAATATGATCTTCATCATCATTCAAGTCTGTAATCACATCCTCGATATGGTATTCTTTATTTTCTACACTTTAAATCATATCAGATGATATATAAAATTCCTTGTTATCCCATACACTAGAAACATTTTTCCCTATGTTTATCCGAACATTTATAACATTGATCTCTTTTGTGACAGATCAAGTGTTCCTACAACTCCTATGGAATAATTTTCTTGAATAATAATAGAGTAAAAATAAAATATTTGAGAGGGATCTTATGCATGATCGTTTTCAAACGTGATGAACTCTTTTACTCCATCTTAATACTCTTTTTCATATGATTGGCATCCATCCTTCTTTATTCATATCCATACTATTTGTTTCGGTAATATTAATATGTAACAAAATAAATACACAAAAGGTGAATTTCAAATAAAGGGAACTCAACATTTGAATGATAGTTATTATCTCATTTTGTTGCCTTAGACTCATCCCATTATATGCTAACACCAAACTAAAAAGAAGATGTAATTGTAGTGGAATCCCCTAATTTATACCATGCAGGTAATGTTGGATGAAAAGTAGTTTTAGGAGTAAAAATGGGGTTAAACATTAATTCACTTTTTTTTCGAAGTGAGGTCATGATTTATATCCTATGGGTTGGATAGAGTTAGTGACATGATCCTACCATGGTGTTATTATCGATCTACTTGTCATCCCTATATAATGTAATGGTTTTTTTAATTCTATAAAAATATAAAATTAAAATTGTATAGAAAATATATATTTCATATTTCTTTTGAAAACTATTTATAAAATCACATTTGAAATACCGTTAAAAAAACCATTTACAAAGATTCCTCTTTAAAATAACACACCCTTTTTAAAACAAACCAATCTATTCCAAATACACTTTTACAAAACCAAAATTCCTTTTTTAAAACCATTCAAGGAAACTTCATGACCCAAAATTCATAATCATTTAGAATTAGAAAAAAAAAACTCTATATTTTACATATTTTCATTTAAAATGTCACACACCCCTTATTGAAATAAAGCTTTCAAAACATTATCATCCCTTTATAAAATCCAATGGGGAGTTCATTGCAGGAGTCATCTCCCCTAATGCCTCATTTCTTGTCTTCTCCCTACTCAGTTGAGTATTCATTTTTACTCTATCCATTTTCAATTTCCCCTTATTGTTCATATTTTGGAGGAATATGATCTGTGGTAGCCTCTCAGGTTCTAGATCTTCATCTCCTTCTCCTTCGATAAGACTTTCTCCTCCATTCCCAGTGTTCTCCTAGTTTTTTCCCTTATCTCCCATGTCCATGAGAGTATTCATCCTTCCCCATTGGCGTTGGTCTCAGATTGGGTTTCTCTACATTCTTTTTTCTAATTGGTCTTCTAGGCATCCTCTATTTCTTGCTCTCTCTCTATCAGTGCTAGGTTCATTGGTAGTGAGGTCCTACATCATCCCCCTTATGCTATTGTAGGTCTCAACCAACACACCTGGCTCCATCATGGTCTGGTGCGATGGATCTTAGGGTGATTTGATATTTTGATGGGTGTAGTGTGGAAGCTTCGTTTTGGCTTCCTCATGTTTGTTTCTGTAGTTTTTCTCCCTTTTAAAGTCTGGGTTTGGTCCTTCTTCTGCTCTTGCTTCCAAAGTTTTCATTCAAGACCCCGTATTTCTCTATTGTGATGGTGTTCAGGGGAGTTTTAGGATGTGAGGTTAACCCATCGATGGTGTTCCAGGGGTTTCTGCATTGGTTTCTTTCTTCATTGAGTTTTGGTTTCTCTGGTGGTGTCATTTCAGCTTTGTCTTAGATTCATGAGTGCTTCATATAGATGGAGCTAGGGTTTCTTGGTGTTGATCGATGATATTGTTTCATGGATTTAGAATATGATGACACGATTTCAATTGGAAATAGTTTTATTAGGATTTCATTCTGTTACTAGGTGATGTTTGAAGGGGCATGGCTGAAATGATTCTGGAGTGATGATGTCTGATTTCTGATGGTGTTATTGCCAGGGAATGTGACAACTGGGTCCCGGTGATAGCACAACCACCCCGCCTTAACTTGACCGTCAAGTCCAAGCCCACAAGTTGCCCCGCAGACACGTGGGGTCCACCCCAGGGTCCACCCACGTGCTTGAACGAGTCATCTGACTAATGATAGTCCCCGCAGGCCAACACGTGTCTTTTCCAGTGTTCTTTGTCCACACTCACACACACCCTGGAAAAATTCCCAGAAAGTCACCCATCCTGATCACTACTACAGGCCAAGCACGCTTAACTATGGAGTTCTAATCAGACAGGATCCCGAAAAGTAAGGTTCACCTTGTTGACATGAGTCTTATCATTAAGCCATTTAACCCTTTATCATTTTGGGGTGTTACAATCACCCCCCTTTAGAGAACAATTCCCTCGTTGTGGGCCCTACATATCAACCCAGGCAGTGCACCACACTTAAGGTTGGGTACCACATCTGATACCAAATGTGACAACCGGGTCTCGGTGACAGCACAACCACCCCTCCTTAACAAGGTCGTCGGGTCCTGCCCTATCAGGTACCACTAGTTTCCCCCGGAGACACGTGGGGCCCACCATAGGGTCCACCTACATGCCTGAACGGGTTGTTTGACTAATGAATGTCCCCACAGGACATCACATGTTATTTCCAGTGTTCTTTGTCCTCACTCACACACACCCTGGGAAACTTCCCAGAGGGTCACCCATCCTGATCACTACTCCATGCCAAGCATGCTTAACTGTGGAGTTCTAATCAAACAGACTCCCGAAAAGGAAGATGCACCTTGTTGACATGAGTCATATCATTTAGTCATTTAACCCTTTATCATTCAGGGGTGTTACAATCACCCCCCCCCCTTAGAGTACAACGTCCTCGTTATGGGCCCTACATCTCAACCCAGGTAGTGCACCGCACTTAAGGCTGGGTTTATCCTCTGATACCAAATGTGACAACCGGGTCCTAGTGACAACACAGCCACCCCGCCTTAACATGGCCGTCGGGTCCTGGCCCACCAGGTACCACTAGTTGCCCCGCAGACACGTGGGGCCCACCCCAGGGTCCACCCACGTGCCTGAACGAGTCATCTGACTAATGATAGTCACTATAGGCCAACACATGTCATTTCCAGTGTGCTTTGTCCTCACTCACACACACCCTGGGAAACATCCCAGAAGGTCACCCATTCTGATCACTACTACAGGCCAAGAACACTTAACTGTGGAGTTCTAATCAGTTAGGCTCCTGAAAAGGAAGGTACACCTTGTTGACATGAGTCTTATCATTAAGCCATTTAACGCTTTATCATTTTGGGGTGTTACAGTGAAGGTATTGACAATTATAGGGATCAGGTGCATCAGGGTACAAGGCTTGAAGCACTAGTCACCTTGTGGTACATGGCCTGAGGCGGTGGCATGTTTTTTTGTTTGTAATTTGAAGTCATATGAGTTTGGCCCGATGGGTAATTTTTTGAAATTTTTGTTGTAATTTCAGAGTCTGTTGAACTAATTTTTCTGTGATGTTTTGATCATGATATCTAGTAATTGTGTGATTCCCACTACCCCTAAAGAGTTTTATTTGAAAATGAAAAAAAGGGTTTGGTCGAAAACCAAAAAAGGGTAGGTTAAACACATATAATTTTTAATAAGCATTTCAAAACACTTGAATCATTTTAAAATATTCACTTAGTCATTTTCAAAAAGTCTTAAATCCCAAGATGGGTAGTTTATAAATGATACATGAATAAAAAATAACTAAAATTTTATAAAATATAATGTTATAAAAGGTTTATCATGTCAAAATGGTATAACATCTATTGAATCATCCACTTACATATCAACACCCATAATTAAACATGATAAAATCTTAAATATATATTAGGAACCCATACATAGAAAACACCTTGATTCATCCCAAATAAGTCAGTGTAGTATGAATCCATCACATTATTAAAAAGATTATTGTAATAATAATACTTTCCTTAAGAATTTTATATCTTTCTCCCCACCATTGGATATCCCTTATCCATGTCCAGTGAGTACCATCCTACCTAAATTTTATTGTCACCCATATATTTTTAATTATAAGATACAATAGTTATAAAAAATAAACCTATAACGTGATCCTTGTTGTAAATTCTATATGAATTTGTGATTTTTCATGATTCCTGGCCTCATCCAAATTTACTCATGTTTTTAGTGTTAAGAGGTAGCATGTATTGTATCTTGGGTTGTCAAATCATCAGAGACCTAAGAAGAAACCTCCAGACACGAACATTCTGTGGTTTGTCTTTAGATATGAAAATTTCAACATTTGGTAGATTTTAGATTTGTTTAAAATATAACTAATAGATCTATGTGAATTCAAATTATGAGAAATTGAGTTTACCCTAGGTCATTTCTTGGGGTAGATTGGATAAATTCCTTTTTAGATTATTTCAATTTCATTAACTCTAGAGATATTCATTCATTGAAATCCATGTAACCTCATAACATACTGGTTTAACACCTTCACATAAACATTATAATCACCTATAAACTTGTAGTATCATATTCATGGGAACTCCTAGTTCAAGGATATTATTAGCACATGAAAATTGTGGCAATAAAATTCAACATGGAATAGGAAGAGAAAAGATCATTGAATGAAAAACTCAAATAAAATAAATTGCTAAAAAATTATTGAGTAAGAAATAACATGAAATCCTTACCCTTTATACTCCACTGGATCATCTCATAAGAGGTTTAACCCTCCATTGATTCTAATCTATCAATGGAAGCGGTAAGTAGACTCTTGAGAGAGGAATTGAAGAAGAGAACAAAAAATAAAAAGCTATCACTCCACCATTGTGTGAATAAATTCACAAGGTTTGGTATGAATAATTTCAATCCTTGAGGAAGAAATATCAATGTGATAACATGAAAAACATAATAAGAAAACATGATGAACTTTTATTAATAATATAATGTAATTCAAGAAACTTACAATTGAAGAAATACAATTACAACATAAAATTAACATTAAAATGAAACAATGCTATAAGATTTCTCAAATCCCTCACCACCACTACCTTAAATAAAAATTTAAGGAGGTTTGGGTCGAGCACCTAATATTCCTTATCTTCCTACTTGAGTACAGTAGACCTAGGGTGGTGGAATTTTTGGGGAATTTGGACTTTTCCACCCTTGACTTGAAATGGAATCCATCTAGCATCTAACAAACAGAGGCACATAAATGAGCTTCTAGATGGCATAATTTGGGTGGTTAAGATAAAAAATGGATATTCTTATTTTCCCACTTTTCCTATAAAATTATAGTTGAAATATGTTTTTTGTTTTCGAGATATGAGTGAAATGGTGGGATATTTTTATGGATCATAGAATATATCCCAGAACTGTATCTTCACATTGGGATTCCTGGAACTCTATTAAAACATATGAATTTTCTTGGTAAATTATTTAAGTAAATGTTTTCCATGATTTATTCTATCCCCATTTAAAATTTTAGAATCATTGGGCTTAGATCTTGGACTCCACAATACTTTTATTGGGCTGATGTACATTTCACTTCACCCAAAATGTTCTTGGTTCAAGGCCCTGTTTGGTGATCTTATAGTTATAATCTTAATTTTCTCAAATATCATGAATTGTTCCTTATAGCATGGGGTCCTGAAAATAAAATATCAAATTTAAAATCAAGACCATTTTGTGTTTTATTCGGTGTTCAAAAATGTACTTGCAATAGTGCATTTTAAGAATGAATTATAATTATAATGTGGAATAATGTTCAATTTATAAAATTCACCAAAAATGGTGTGTATGAATAATAAATCACATGAGTAATATATATATTAATAATTAATATTATCCAACATTAGTGGATAATCACACCCCTAACTTGTGTTTTTCTAGTCCCGAGTAAAATGCATCTCAAAAATATGAAATTCGAATTCCCTTTTCCAAAAACATTTTAATACACATGGATGACCAAAAGACATCATACCAAACAATTATTAAACCCATTAAAATAATTTAATATAAAGTAGGTTCATAAGAATATCCCAAGCCTAATCTCAATCTTTTTTTAAAATTCATCGTCACATTTCATCCAATTTCAATTTATCATGATGATGTGTTGTGTGTCACAACAGACATGGGGGTTCATCTTTATTCAAGGGAGAAAAGATAGAAGCGTTAGGTGGAATCACAATTTAAAATTAAGAAGATTACTTTTTTTTTTGTGTTTTTTGTTGCAATTTTGGCATGGTGATTGGAATTGAACTCAATAGAGTTAACCCATGCAGTGAGAATTTTTCGATGACTCTCATGCTCAAATACCTTAGGGCACCATGTGAAGCTAACATAATCGGGCATTATCTTGAGTTTAATCAATAAAAAATTCAAATTACCAAAAATTGAGATAAAATTTCCAACTCTGGTCCTTAAAACTATGGATTCATGAACCTGAAGTGACAAAAGCCACACATTAGGCCAGTCCATTACTCTATGTGCAATTGATTTTTTTTGTTTTTAGTTTTTTTTAATTTTATTGAATACTCATATTAAAATTATAATGATCACCAAACCTATTCCATTTTTTATGGGACCCCAAGAACTCAAACTAATACACCATAATCGAAAGGAGGTTTGCGGTGTTTTTTTTAATGGATGAAAATATAAATGGTGAAAAATCACATCGGACAACCACACTTTACAAAACATATTCTCATGAATTTAATATTGCATTAAAATAATAATCAAGGACTACAAAATTATTTGATATTAAATTTTAAATTGTGAAATTTATATTATCATCTTCAAGGTTAAAGTAATTTCTCCTTCAATTAATTTTTTTATTTCAAAACATTTTTTATTTTATTTTTTATGAACACTTAAGAAATTTTTTATTTCAACTCCCACCCCAAATAACAATAACATTGTTCCCAGTGTTTAAAGAAATGAAAATTTATAAGGGGATATAGGTAGAGGATAATAGTTCATAATAGAAATTGAAACAATAAACGTGGAAAAAAGTCACTTGTTGGTTGAAGTTGAAGTGTATGATGTTATTAATTACTTCTTTGATCCCCATGTCGCTTAGAGAAGCCTCATTAATGATGGAAGTTTGTGTTTTTACACTTAGAAGAAATATTAATTTACTAAAAATCCATCAATATTAGCATCCCCTAGATCTTACAGACCAATACAATTAGAACACAATGGGAACCCCTTGAGGTTCCTTTACTAAAAATAAACAAAAAAATGAAAGGAAAAAGCATACTTGTTTAAATTGAAACTCCAAACTTGAGTAAATTTACTGGTTAAGGTTGGGTTGCCTCTTGGAAAGAGTTGTTATTAATTTCATTATACTAACATGGACCATAAATCTATCAAAATTTTTATGGTTCATAGGTTTCCTCAGTTAACGCTTCCTTTGTTTCTTGTTTATTAAATGATTCAATGAATGGTTTTAACATAGTACCATTAAATTTTAAGACCTGACCGCTATTGGGATCCTTATTCTCTACTTTTATGAGAGGTTACACATGATGAACTATGTATGGACCTGACCATCTAGACCTTATCTATACCGAGTGTAAATGATGTTTTGAACTATAAAAGATCATGAATTTTCCTAGTTCAAAGTTTTCGGATTTAAGATTCCAAGTTTGCTATGAATAAACCCTATCTTTATTTATCCTTGATTTTAATAAGCCTCAATCCTAAGTTCCTCAATTTCATTAAGATCTAGCTTCTCCTTTTCTTCAACCAAATAAATGTCAAAGTTTATTTTTTTATTTCCCAAAAGTCCTTATGTTCAATTTCAATAGGTAAATGGCATGGTTTTCCATAAACCAAATTATATGGTGATATTCTTTTGATGGTTTTAAAAGTAGTACAATATTCCCAAAGGGCATCAAAGAGTTTCTTAGACGAATATTTCCTAGAGGGATTGACAGTTTTTTCAGGAATTTTTTTAATCTCCCTATTTCTCAACATGGCTTGACCATTGGTTTGAGTATGGTAGGTTATTGAAACATTGTGAGAAATCTCATACTTAGACATGTGTGACGAGAAGGGATGGTTGTAGAATTTGGTTCCATGATCACTAATGATAGCTCAAGGAATTCCAAATCTAGAAAGTATGTACTATTTCGGAAATCACATCACAACATGATGGTGTTTGGACTTCATGGAAATAGACTATACCCATTTTGAGACATAATCAACTACTAAGAGGATTTATAGATATCCCCTAGAGTTTGGAAGGGACCCATAAAATTAATTCCCCAATAATCGAATATTTCTATGACTAGAATGGGAGTGAGGGGAATTTGATTTTTTTTTGGAAATGGATCATAATCGTTTCATAGAGGACAACATTGGAAGAATTAGTAGGAATACTTAGTGACATTATTCCGGTCGAACCCACTTTAGAGGACCTTTTTAGTTGTTTTATTTGTGGAAAATTGTCCTCAACATGCCTCTCCATGATAGAATATTATAATGGGATCTTTCTCAGACTTAGGAACACATCTTCGAATTATTTGAGCACGACAAAACTTGAAGAGGTACGGATCATCAAGCACATAGCATTTGACATTAGAAAATAATTTATTCTTAGCTTAGTTCCTAATTTTTTTTGGAATGTTACCCATAACCAAATGGTTTTCTATGTCATCATACCATGGAAATCACTCATAGAATAGAGTTTCTCATTGGGAAATGAATCAGACACAGAAAGGTGATGTGAGTTGTATTCGATTTCCATCTTAGAGAGGTTATGAGCTACAACATTTTCAACACCCTTTTTATCATTAATCATTAAATCGAACTATTAAAGAATAAGGGTCCACCTAATTAATCTAGCCTCATCATATTGTATTTTGGAAATGTTATTTCAGGGCTGAATGATTGGTGAAGACAATTATGGGTGATCCTAAGAGATAAGATATAAATTTTCTTAAGGAAAATAAACCAACAAGAAACTCTTTCTCATTGGCGGTGTAGTTTATTTGTGCATCATTTAAAGATTTTCTCATGTAATAAATGAAACATGGAGTTTTATCACACTATTTTCCTAAGTCTGCTCCTATAGTTAAATCACTCACATCACACATGAGCTCAAAATACGTTTCCAATTCAGAGATTTCATGATATCTGGAGATATAAGAGCTGACTTGAGTGTAGAGAATGATACCTCACAGCTTTTGTCCATAAAAAATGGAGCATCTTTCACAAACAAAGCACAAAGTGGTTGAGAAATATAGATTAAATTCCTAATGAACCTTCTATAGAAACCAACATGTCCTAAGAAGTACCTCAAATCCTTTAAATGTTTTGTAGAGTTAAGGTGATTATTGATATCTACTATAGATTTATCAACTGTAATTTCTCTAGAAGAGACTAGATGGCCTAGAAAAAGTCCTTCCTTTACCATGAAATGGAATTTTTCCTAGTTTAATATGAGATTCTTATCGTCAAATCTTGGAAAAACACTTTAAACATTTATAAGGTAAACCTCAAAAGTATCCTCAAATATTGACAAGTCATCCATAAAGACCTCTAAAAATCCCCCACCATGTCCAAGAAGATTCCCATCATGAACCACTAGAAGGTATGAGAGGAATTTCATAACTCAAAGGGAATGTGCATGAAGTAAAAAATGATGAATGGAAATGTGGAGATTATTTTTTCGTGATCCCCTAAGGAGAACTTGATTTGATTATACCCTGAGAATCCATCTAGGAAGTCATAGAATTGATGACCCACCACTCGATCAACAACTTGATCAATAATGGTAAAGGGGAAATATTATTTCTTGGTACATGAGTTGAGATTACTATTGTTAATGCATACTCTCCATCCCCTACTGTCCCTTGTTGGTATAAGGTAACCATCATCATTGGTTATCACAATGATTTTAGATTTCTTTGGGACAAATTGAATTGGGATTACCCACTCACTCTCAGCATTGGAGTAGATGATACCCACTTTCAAAAACATAAGAAGTTATTTCCCTAAAACATACATAAGATTGAGAGTGAGTATCCAATGAGGTTGTTGAAATGGTTTGTATTTAGATTCAAGAACAATCCTATGAGTTCCAATTAGTGGGAAAATCCTTGTAATATCAGAAATGGTCCATCCAATTTCTTTTTTATGATTTCCTAGGACATCCAAAAGCATCATATCTTGATTGGATTCAAGATAGGAAGAAATGATAGTAGGAAAGGATCTACAATCCCTTAATAATTCATACTTGATTGATGAAGGTAATACCTTAAATTCAAGATCAAATTGGTTATCACATTCAAAAGAAGGATGCACCTTTATATTGAACATAGTTTCATTGCCCAAATTTCTTGAGATAATTGGTACGTTGTGAATAGGATTTTCATCCACTAAATTGACCAAATTGGTGTCATGAATGGTTATGGACTCAATTTTATTTATATCACCAATGGTATAAATGATTGGTGATTTGATAAAATCATCATATGAGCTATCTAAAAGAGATTCGATCCAAGGAGAAAAATTTCCCTCATGTGAACAAAGGAAATAATTCTATTCTTGAATTAAACATCATTAAATAATTATTTGATGTTCCTCCAGTTCACTATCAACACTACCAATCCAATTTACCTCATGGATCTCTTCATCATCCCTGATTTGATATTTTTCATTACAGATGTTCAGATCGAGGTTCATGTTTATGAAGGTTATTGTCTTGTTCCCATTTCTAACTCAAATGACTGAGTTGATTTTGGCTATGAAGGGATGACCAAGGATGATTGGTGTTTGATCCATAAGACCTAATAATGGGTGATTTTCAAGGACAATGAATTCAGCAGGGTAAATGAAATTTTCAACTTTCACTAAAATATCCTTTAATAACTCCTTAGTAACTCGAACACTACAATCAACAAGTTAAAGAGTGAAAGATGTGGGTTGGAGTTCTTCATGCCCTAGATAACAATACATGGAATAAGGAATGAGGTTCACACATTATCCTAGATCACAATGGATTTTGACAACTTTGATCTCTCTTAACTCAACATTGATGTATGGATATCCAGGATCACTTAACTTTTGAGAAATGTTCCCTTGAATGGTGGTACTCCTATTATAATCCAAAAGAACTTGGTTTTTATGTGAAAATTTACTTTTAAAAGTGCACAATTTCATACGTTACTTTGAGTAGGATGGAATGTTTTCGAATGAATCGAGAAGGATAATGTTCAACTTAACGTAAGATACGATTTTCCTCAATGTTTCATTTAGTTCTGGTTTATATTTTGCTCCCATGTGTTGAGGTAAGGTTGTAGGTTGTCTGAGTGTTTTGTGTGGTTGTGGTTCCTTCTCATTCGCATTAGGTTTTTCAGAATCTATGGGCGGTTCTTCATCATTTTCATGTGTTTGTTATGCTTTTAATGGTTCTAGAATGGTTTGTTCAAGTGTATTAATGGATTTCTCACTTCATAAAATAGTCATTGCCTTTAGTTGTTCATGAGAGGGTTGTGTGTAACTGGATTCTCCCCGTAAGGTTGAGGATTCTACCACATGAGTAACCATGGGTTCCTTCCCAGTTTTAATAGTTGGTAATTCATGTTTTAGGGATGAGACTTCTGGGTTCATTTTCTCTATTTTTTATACAAGTGTTCAAGGATTGGTAGAGGGACTGATTGGGTAGGGACTTGTATTGGTTGGTTTATCCTATGAGGATACTTTGGTTGTTCGAATGGTTGTTGGATTGGTTGTTGTAAGTGTTTCTAGTATTGGATAGGAGGTTGTTGGTATTAGACTCGTTGTGTATGGAACTGGTTATGGTTTTCAAAATTTTTTGGACGGTAGGGGTTTGGTCTTTGTGGTTGACTACGTTGATGGTTGGGTTGTTGGTTATCATTCCAATGGAATCTTGGACGGTCATTATACCTTTGATTGAAAGTGTTTTTCTATTGTAGCTTCTGAATGTTCAGAGTATTAACCTCTATCGGTGGTCCCCCTAAAAGAATATCTTTAATGGAATGGATGGTTGGAAGTTGTTGGTATTGTGGTTATGTTTTTCACAGATAGTGAAAACAAGGTCAATAGTTTGAATTTCATGGACCTTCCTAAGATCGATCTCCTCAACCTTCCTAGTGAGTGCAGTAAGTTTTTCCCTTTGTTTTTCCTCTTCTATAACGGTGTGGATTCTACCATATTTTGGTGGGTTCTCATTATAAGGCGATGATCCCCATGTTTGGGTTTGTTTGGCTATTTCTTCTATATACTCATAAGCATCATTTGGGTCTTTGTTTTTGAAGGTTCCATTAAACATCATGTCAATGAATTGTTTGCTTTCTAGACCCAACCCTTCATAGAAAATTTGAACTTTTTCTAGGATTGATAATACATGGTGAGGTAGCATATTGATTGTGTCTTTGAACCTTTCCCATTCTTCATAAAATGACTCCCCTTCTTTTTCAAAAATGTTTTGGATTCTCTTTTTAAGCATAGTTGTTTTGTGATGGGGAAGTATTTTTTGTAGAATTATCTTTACAATTTGTCACAGGATTGGATTTATGTAGGTATAATATAGTTTAACCAATTATTTACACAATCCCTTAGTGATAAATTAAAGAGTCTCGTCTTAGCTGACTCATGTTGATGTGGTGGGCACATGATTTCAACAATGTCGTTGAACTCGTTGACATGAAGGTATGGCATTTCTGACACTATCCCATGGAAGGATGAAAGGTGTTTTAGGACATGAGGTTTGAAAACATAGTGGGTTTCCTCTAGGGAAACAAGTCTTATGTAATAGGTTTCATTGGTCTAGGTAGGTGTGAGGTAGTAATTCATGGTTGGATTGACTGTATTTTCCATGTTTTGGGATGCTTGGTTTTGATATCCGTTTTGGTTCCCACATAAGTTTATGAGTTAGTTTCTTTGAAGACCCTCTATTGAAATAGGATCAATTTTTAACTCAAGAGTTTTTGGAATATTATGATCTAATGGAATTAGTTCTCTAGGTTTTCTTGACTCCCCAATCCTAGGACTATCCACCCTAACTAAACGGTTCGATAGGTCATTGGTAAAGGTGGACATGTACCAAGAAAAGTGAAAAACAAAAGAAAGGGGAATAGATAAGACAAGTTGTGGTGAGAAATGAGAAATGGGGGAGAATAGAATGAGTGTTGAGATGACTTACTTTGGTCCCCAAAAACGATGCCAAAATTTGGTCTCATCCAAATTTAACAATGTTTTTAGGGTTTAGCGGAGGTGTGGTTCGCAGTAGAGGTGGGCTTTGATGGTGGAGGTGAAGTTCATGGAGGAGGAGGGATTTTTGGTGGCGGAGGATGGATTCATAGAAAAAAAGGAGGATGAGGAGTTATTAGAAGAGGAGGAGGAGGAGTTTGCGATAGAGGAGGTGGAGGAATCGGTGGCAGGGGTCGACTTCCACGAGAGACTGAGGTGTGTGACAGAAGGAGGGGATTATTTGGGTTTTATATAAAATCGGGTAAACCTTCTATCAGCGCTAGCTAAAAAGTGCTGATAAAGGTATGTTTTATCAATGCTAAAATAGAAAGTGCTGATAAAACTATAATAATAATAAATTGTATATATTTTTATATATATTTATAAAATTATTTGTATACTAAATATATACTTATTTATTTATAATAATATCTATATGTAAATAAATATTTATATTTATTTATATATAAATATAATAAATATATATTTATTTATAAATTTAAATTTATAATAAAAATATTTATTTAATTTATAATTATATATACTTAATATATTTATTATAATTTTATAATTCATTAAATATATCTATATTTATTTATAATTATAATTATAAATATTTGATATATATGATATATTTATTATAATATTATAATTATTTAATAATTATAAATTTATATATATATATATTTATACTTATAATAAATATATATTTATTTAAATAATATTAAAATTTTAACAAATATATTTATTACATTTATAATTTTATTAATATATATAATTAATAATTTTTTTATAATTTTTTAATTATTTAGATGTATTGGTATTTATTTAGAATTATAATTCTAAATATTTTTATTCATTTATAAATATTTTTATATATTAATTAATATATTTATTTAATTATACATATTTAGAACTTTATATGTATAATAAATATATTAATTATAATTTTATAATTATTTCCATATATATATATATAATTATAACTATAAATAAATATATTGAAATATATTACAATATAATAGAATTCTATTTTAGCAAAACAATAATGAAACCAAATCACATCATATATAAGGAATAAAATATTTTTCCATTCAATGAAAAAACCATTGAAAAGTCCAATTAGTGAATAAACAATTTTTAAATAGGAAATGAGGATACTCTCTTTATTGAAAGTAAGAAAAAACATATATTTATAAATATATTTATTTAATTATATATATTTATAACTTTATAAGTATAATAAATATATTTAATAAAATTTTGTAATTATTTAAATATATAATTATTTATTTATTTATAATTATAAATATCTTTATAAATATTTTTATATAATTATAAATATATATATGTACCTATAAATTATAGATCATAAAAAATGAGTCATCACATATATATGTATAACATAAATAGTAATTAGGGTGTAATGTGTAAATGAACATTCATAATGAATACATAACATATGAACATCAATTATCTTCACATATCAATATGTTTATTGACCAAATTCATTAGGAACTTATATCCATAAACTATACTAAATGGTGTCTTTTATTATACAAATGTCGTCTCCACAACATTCTAACCTTACGTGTCAGCTTCTCCCGATTCAATCTGTCTCTCCCTTCCTCGTGATTCCCATATTCAAATTCAATCTCCTCCCATCACCACCTTCACATTCCTCAACCTCTGCATTCCAGCATCCTGTCCTACCCATTCCCATTT
This sequence comes from Viscum album, assembly GCA_963277665.1. Classification (NCBI taxonomy): domain Eukaryota; kingdom Viridiplantae; phylum Streptophyta; class Magnoliopsida; order Santalales; family Viscaceae; genus Viscum; species Viscum album. The sequence continues at coordinate 63,109,588 of OY728127.1, read as the reverse complement.
CAACTCCCCTCCTGTCACTATCTTCCTCCCCACCTACCCCTCCCAGTCTCCCTATCCTTCTTCCCATTTCCGTCTCCCTCTCTACTCACCCAGCTCCTCATTTTTCACTCCCTATTTCTAGCCTCTTCCCCTCCTCCCCTACCTCCCAGATGAATCCCCCACTCCTCACTGCCTCTACTTTCCTGCCTCCCAGTCGGTGCCTCGCTACCTCTCCACCTCAACCTCCCTACCTTAGTTTCTTGGCCTCCCAACCCCCTCAAATATTATTCTTGAAATCCTAATTCCTACTCAGTCATTATCTGCATCTCCTCCCATCAGCTACATTCCAGATCTCATCCCCCACCTTCCAAAATCTATATTGTTCACCACCATTCCCCAGTATCTGTTGGTTATTCCATCGATGTAGGACATCAATTCTCCCTTCCCAATATATTCTCTACCTCCACTTTGTTTCTCCCATCACATTTTATATATTAACACCAATATCATCACATTCGTTATATTTTATTCTACCTTAACCTCAAAATATATTCAATTTCTGCCTTGCACTGTATCTTCTTGCAACCCAGGTATATCATTAATGTAATTTCTTTATTCTGATGTTAGCATCTGATGAACATGTTCTGATGTTATACACTATCATTTTTTAATGTCTATTGTTATGCAATTTATTTTAATATTTTTTGCTGTTATACACCATCAATTTTTTGATGTATACTATCATACACTGTTATTTAATACTTCCCACTATTATACATTAATTTTTTAATGTAAATTGTTAGACACTATCAATTAATACTATCTACTATCATTTAATAATGTCTAATACTATACACTGCACATTTAATGTTCTATCTACTATTATACACAATCATTTATGTCAAATATAGGTGCTATTGATATTTATTAATTACAATGGAGGACCGGCTCATTTATTAGTATGGATGTTGTAGCTAATAAATCATAGACTTTAATTTTTTTAATACATATTTTATTTATTATCTATCCCATCTAGTAAAATCTATACGAATAAATTGTCATGTCCTTGTTGGATGACATTCGCACCTCTGATTGTGTATCCCTAAAATTAGTTTCCTCTTCATCCAACGTTTTCTAAAATGACTTCCATGTTGGTTCATTATGTCCTGTAATCTCTACATTATTTAATATAACTCTACGTTATTTTTTATATTCTATAATCTTGAACCTTTTTTTATTTTGTGTATTATAATATTTGATTCATAATTTCATAATGCGGTTTATCATTGTTTCAATTTTTATGTGTATCATATTCTATAATCTGTTATTCTATATGGTTGAAATTATGGTGCAATTACTTTCATGTTGTATTTTCTGCATGTTCATGACACTCATTTGATTTGAAGAGTTAAAATTTTTACTTTCATACTATATAAATATACGATTCTACCATTATCTCATTAATTCTATTAATAACTGACAAAATATCTACCATATCAAGTTCATTGCATTAAACTGTTGAGACACATTTTTCTTATGTGAATCTAGTAATCTCTAACGATAGTAGATTACATGATTAAATTTGGTTTCCATTATAAACTATATCATTGCATGATAAACTTTGTTTTTTTTCATGAATTCTTAGTTCCATTGGGTATTTTTTATTTAACATGTGATACTTTCCTCATGTGTTTTTTGGGATTCAATAATCTCAACCTCAACCAATTCCAATGTAATATATTAATGCTTATACTCTACTCAAAACATACAATATGGGGTTTTTGGATAATGTTCCTCCAATTTGTATGTAATAAATTTATTTTATATATTTCATTAAATTCATATTTCAATCTTGAATTGGAATTTTACTTGGTATTTAATTTATGTTCTTTAAAACAATATACTCCCAATATCAATTTAGTCATTATTGTAGGGACACCTCACCCTATGACACCAATGGAAATAATATATTATTAAATCATCGTCCATTTTATTAATATTTTGTTAGGTATATGAGTTTCATTAAATTATATATTTATCTCACCATATTACTATCACTGATTCATTTTTATAAAAAATAGTACAGTGATGAATCTTCAACCCAAATTTAATTACCTAACCTCGCATTAATGACTCATTTTGGACGTATACGACCATTGGTGGATGCCTTCGACAGGATGGTCGATGGATCTATGGGTATGCAGAACCTTGAAAAAATAGGGTTAATGGATTTTCAACACATTCTGAATCATTTAGAGGCTGAAGAAGATCTTTTTTTTTCATATAGTTGAAATCCCAATGGTATATCAACAAAATTAAATTCTCTCTCTTTAGATAGACCTTCAGGATTAATATGATTCAGGATCCTCCATTTGCACCCATCAAGATCTCCTTCCTAGGGTTTCCTCTTACTTATCAAAATCCATCTATTTTGAAAATTCTTGGCAGCCTCATCAGTCATTTTTTGTGCTTTGATATTAGAATTTTGTCCTTATACCACTCGATTTCTCTGTGGATCAATGTAAAATTGATGTTTCAAATACTTTATCCTTGTGGAACCTAATTTTCATGTGCCACCCCTATGAGTATGATGATTTTGTTTCAAAATCCCAATCTCATTATATGGTTATCCTAATTAGACTTAATAATTTTTATTATAACATATTTTTATTATATTTTGTAGGATTTTATTATAATAAATCAATGAGTAATCTTTTCCTCACTATAAAGGATATGTTATTTAATTATATTAAACTCACTGATGCACATGATATGATTTCAAAACCTTCATATTTTTTTAATTATTATTGATAAATTTACTGATGTTAACAAATACAACCTTATGTGAAAAAAAAACATTATGTTAAAAAACATTCTATTATCTTTTCTTGGTTTGAAATCGAATCTTTCAATTATTTATTTCTTATTCACAACTGTTTATAGATTTATTATATAATTGTTTCCATATTTCTTAAGATCTCTATAGTAGGTTGATATGGATAGTTTACTATTCGGCATTAGGATGTACTAAATGAATATAGATATGATATGAGGTTTGACTACTTAATATGGCCAAGGTAGTATTCATTAGTATGTATTATTATTTTTAAACATTATTTTCTCAACAGTTGAACATGTGGGATGAATCTGTAGGTTCTGAGCTCCTAACTTATTACCAATTATTCCATCTCTATAACTCATTCTGAATACTAAAAATCCATGTACAACAATAGCTTTATTTTCTTGAAATTTTTTTATATAGTTCATCTCGAATTTAACATCCTAATTTTATTAGTACTTTTACTTCTACTAAATATTAAGTGACATGTATTAGATTTGTGGATCATTTTTTACAATGCTGGATCTTTTATTTTCATTGAATAGTGGATCATGTGTTTTAATTCATTACTGGATCATTTTTTTGAGCAATGGAACAAGTTTTTTTATTTGAGAAGTGGATCATGCATTTTTTTAGGTAATAGTTCATGTAAAGCATTTGATCAGTGGATTGTGTGTTTTATTTGATTAATGGATCATTTTTATAGTAGTGGATTATGTGTTTTAGAGTAGTGGATATTGATAAGTAAGAGTAGCAGATCATGTATTAGAGCAGTGGATAATTATATTAGTTCAAGTAAATATGAATTGACATTTTTTGGATCAGTGGGTCATTTTATTCTATTTTATTTTATTTATTTGTTTATTTTGGAGAATTAGAACCTTTTTAATTTATTTTTTACTTCTACCAATTAGATTTTGTGCACTTAATGATTTATACTATATTGATGATGTATCCTTACTTTATAGTAGATGATTTTTTCCTTGATAGATTTTGTTATGTGGATTCATTCGGAAAATTAATTGTAACACCATGGTCATAAATAAAGACATCCTTAGTATCGTGGCATGGTATGTCATTCAAATAACTGCAACAAATGCTATCATTTGGTCCCTCTTCAAATTTTTCTTCAAACTCCTCACTACCATCTCATAGATACAGTGAGTATATACATTGTTCTTCACCTTCTAGTTGAATTAGGCTCAGTTAATGATTTTTTTTATAAAACTCGTCACTTACAATAAGAAGACATAAAAAATAATAGTTTTTAATATTTTGATTCTAACCATGTAGAAAGAGTTGGATATGATAGTTCTTGGGAAATACTACCATGAACTGAAGAAATCAGGTCCCCTTTCATGGTACTTGGTTGGATCCTTGATCAGAAGTTTCCAGCATGATGACTTGGCAAGTGATGACAGAGATGTGGTGTACTATGAAAGTCATCCTAAACTATACAGATCAATGATTATTCTTTCAAGGTTGCTTTGATGGAGAAATTGACAATTCTTTTAGAGGAAGAGAAGCCTAGAAATGATCCCTGGTAGTTAATATTTTTGTAAACATGAAACAAAATTTGATTGTTGGTTCTAGCACATCTTATTACAATTGAGACTACTAATTGTTCATCATCGGCATATATATTTTAGAGGAATCCACGAATTTTTTCCATCTAATTTTTCAATCAAGCTTCTTAGGTTCTTGATTTATCTCATCAGTTCCTGATTTATAATTTTAAAGTGATAATTAAAGATGTTATAATGTTGAGGCATGACAGATGTCATGGAAATCATCATGAATGGAACCAAACCACTCTTAATCGATGAAGGAATTGATGTAAAACTTATCTATACATTGAGAGAAGATTTCAAGATTCATATCATATAGGTTTGTTCTTGGGGTTTCACATCACTTAATAACATACACATTTGATAGAAGATTCCAAGATTTATATCATAAGGGTTTCTTTTGGGGGTTTCACATGACCTAATAACATACACATTTGGATACTTATTGTTCAGTTTAATTCATTCAGTTTTTAAATATATATGTATACATCTGTGTGTCTACAGATAGAAAATGATATTTCCATTCCAGAAATAGATCTCAATATTATCCACAATAATGGATAATAAACCATTATAGGGTTCTATTTGGTTTTGAAAAATGTTTCATGTTCTTAGCATTCCAATTTTTTGGGTAGGTGTTTTTCTCCTTTTACCGAAGAAGTGGATTGTAGACATTGAAAATGGAACTTTCAGGCATAAGTTTGGTCCTACATCTTTAATATAAATTTATTTTTCATTTTGATATTTATTTCATTAATTTCAGCATTTGACACTATCTATTATTTTCTACAGGATCCATTAAAATTTATTATAGAGTTCTGAGGACAACCAGATGCTCAGTCAACTATATAATATATTGGAATAAATGGAAATATTATGAATTTCTACCCTCTTAACTCAAAAAATGATGGGACTAGGGTGTTTTCATTCAACAAATACTATGAAAAATGTTTCACAAGGTTCTTTTCCTCTGTTTCTATACTAAAAACTACAATTCATTTTATATCGTAAGAGCTTTCCATGAAAACATATTGATTTGTGATTCATGTTTGTTTTTTATGTTTAATTTATTTTGGGACATCATTCGATTACATGAAGTGAAAATACACATACATGTGAAACCATTGTTTATATTATTTTAGGATAGCTGCAATGTTTTCAATTTTTCTTCAGGGTAGATAGGATTGGAATGATATACACAAAAGTAATAATTGAAGTTATATGCAGTTGGTTTTAATAAATTTACTAGAAATAATGAGAAACACCATGATTATGAAAAATACTAGAGTCAAAGAAGTTATTTCTCATGTGACCTGCATGAAGAGATGACTTTTGGTTATCAAATATGGTTGCATTTATTATTCTCCATGCATAAGTGAGAACAAATCCAACAACAATAAGGAGAGAATTATAAATTTGCTCAATGAAAATAGATTTTGTAATGGATTTCATAAGAACTAGAATTCCATCACCAAGGTGCAGTTTTAATCCAAAAATATCCTAAATATAGAGCCATAGATTTTTCACAAAAGAGTAGTGGAAAAAAATATTATTTTGGCATTCATAATATGCCCAACACAAAACATGGTTTGAGGGAAAAGAAAACGAACATTATGGAGTTGTTCATCCATTGGTAGTCACTGCTTTTAGATTCCCTAAAAGAGAATAGCAGTTGATGGAGCAATAAAGTATCTCATGAAACTTTCTAACGATTTTGACTCATTATAAATATTGGGACATTTATCCATATAACACACTTTTATAGTGAAACAGTCCATAATACTAGACATCTAGATTTTAAATAAATTGATTTTTTTTCACTTGGTTAATGATGTCAGTTGGAAGGAAGTCCCAATCTACTATAATGTTTCTGCTAATATCAGCAATGGCCATCATTTCCATATTATATGGTATGTTGAATTGGGTCTTCATTGGACTTAAAATCCCAGGTATATTCAAACAATTAAGGGAATATTTCCTTTCTACCAACCATTTCGAGCAATACATCGGTACTTGATAATAGGATTTGATGGAATTATAGAAAGTTCACATCACATAATTAGGGTATACTTTTTCAATAATTGGAAAAATCCTCTCTTCTAAGAAAGATATTTATTCACGATTTGAGGTTAGGAGGTTCCATAAAAAAATATTTATTAATACCTTATATAATTTGAAGAGATCCTTCACCCAAATATCACCCATATCAATAGGCATAATGGACTATTTCTATATAGTAGTTTCTTTTGATAAATTACCCAGAACCAAATTATTCTAATCACAACCTAAGTTTCAGAATAAAATATTTGAATTTAAAACTAGTATTTGAAACATAATACTTTAAAATTATCTTTATTATAATAAATACACAACAAATTAGTGACTTTGATAATTCTACCAAATAAACCAGAATATAACCCCCATAAATATTTTTTATTTTTACATTAGAGAGACATTATGTTTTGTTTCACTTCCACATATTCATTGTTCAGAAAAATATAATATGTTATTATATCTCTCTCTTTTCCATACCTTTGCTTGTAGAGTGTTTCTTTTAATGCTACCTCCCCAAAATTGACATCAGTAATATATCATCAACATTTGTAGGTAATTTCATAGAAGCATTGGAATACAATGATTTTGTCTGCATTGTAAATATTATATCACAGCTGATGAATATTATTCATTATTGGAAAAAAATATTTGGGCTTTGATGATAACTCCAATTATAAGGAGTACATGCTAGATTATTACAAAGCTGTTTTTGAGACTCAAATATCTCAATTTTATTAGAGTTATACATTCATAAAACATCAATCTAGGGCCAAATTACACCATTTTTTCCATTTATCCTTGGACCATTAATCATTACAATAGATTTAAATTTTATTTTAATTAGAGGAAATGTTGTTAGACTATGATTTGGAGTATGCTTAGGTATATTTATAATTAGGACTTATTTGTGGCGCTAATTTCTCATTTCAACGTGCAATATTAAATTCAGTTTTCAGTTCAAGAGAAAATTGATAAAACTAATTTTTTTCCAATAAACAATGCATATTCTATATTTTGTCAATTTATATTGATGTTTGTTAAGTATTTTTAAGCCATGTTATATAGTGTATCTAGATCGATCCATGTGGTTGGAATGGTAAACATAGATTCCACTAAATATTATGTTCTCTTTTATTTCTTCTTCTTCTACTATATAGTGAGGGGATGTAAATGTATTGATATTTAACCATTCTATAGGCATCTCTTTGGTGTGTTATAGTTTTTAATTTTAGATATTTGACTCCTTGGTTACATTAACATGGAAATTTTTGCAGGCACTAAAAACAAAAACATAAACAAACATATATTAGCATATTCTTAGTGGGTTTTCTACCTACTTATCCTACTAAAAGCCTTATTTTCTATTATAGAGACCGACTTCATTGAAAAAAATCAGACTTGAACTCTCTTTACATTAATGGTGCCAATTGATTTTAAATTTTTATGTATTTATTGGAACTTAAAGTTAAATGCATATAATTTATTTAATGATTATTGTATTTTTATTTGTTTAATTATTGACTCTCTATGTGTTGTATTCTTCATCTAAAATATAACCTCTATATTTTTGGTGTATGCAATTTCTCATATGTATTTGTTCACTGTAAGTTTATTGTTATAATATTGACTCTCTCCATGTCGAGATTATTTTTTTATTTTAATATCTACTCATGTATGTTTCATGTATGTATTTTTTAAGTATATGCATTTATCAGTACTGTATTTCATTTCCCATGTATATATTTTTTTTCAGTGTCTCCCTACATATAAAACATGTTCATATTATCATGTTCATATAATTATCCAAAATTTATATCCTCTTCATTAAAAAAACACAATGTATTCAACATTTAGAATCTATTACACAACAAAGTTACAAATTATTCCCAAAAACTCCATTATTATTCTTTTTGAAACTCCTTATTCTCAAAAACTCAATGGATTAAATAGTTATATTAATGGATTATCAATCCCTAAAGGTATGACATTTTAAAATTTTCATTATATTTATAATATTATATTCAGTATGTTTACTTCATGGCAGTCATAGAATTATCCAGCATGATACATGAAAGAATGATACTGTTGATATCATATGTATGTTTTTTGATTTATTATGTGGTGAATTTACTCTTTCTCCGCACAGTGCTCTATGTTTTTTTAATTCAAATTCGAATCAGTCTCCTCTAAAGAAATTTTATGCTTATCTATGATTCCTAATGTGTAGTCTCACCAGAACTCTATCCTCTTTACCTTAGAACCAACTCACATCAATCCATGGTTTTAGTAGATCTTGACTTGCACTCTCCTCACTGCTCTATTTCTACTTTCACTTTGGTTTGTCTTTTATTCATTGTAAATGCATTGTGTTCGTTGAGAAGCATTGGGGAATGTTTCCAGATAACAGATAAATGCTATAAGTTGTTTAAAAAGTAATTTTTTTTTCTGTTTTCATCTGGCATCACAATCATGTTCCTAAACTGAACTTGTTTGAAAAAAATTAAGAGTTGAATGTTTAATTTTGTATAGCGTACATCCAACAGGGTCTGACCAGCCGTGAAGAAAGAAGGAAAATGATTCTTCAAGGGGCGATTTTGGTCAGGAAAGTGGGTTAGATTAGAAAAATCTACAATGATCTTGTTGTCTTTTAATAAGTGTTATAAAATGAACATTATAAATGACATACAATGATGCTACTAAAGAAGAAACATTGATATTTTCATAATGTTTTTTTCAATGTTACTATCAATATCAATGTTGCACATAATTTATGTAATGATTATATATCCTTTCGTCAGTGGTCAATGACACCGTGACTATTCTGTGAATGATTATGGTTATAAACTGGTGATTTTTATTACTTTTTGGTGAGGACCTCATGTACCTAACAACCTATAACAGTTTTTGCATATCATCACAAATGTTGTTCAAGTGTGGACCTCCTTTACATCACATCATGTTTTTCAAGTCACTATTTGATGTTTTTCAATATTTTTTAAAAACTCAAATTGCAGATTCAATTGCACATTTATTTTTTGATATAAAAATGTTGTTTTAAAAAATGATATCATGAAGAGAAATTCTGTTTGAAAAAACACACGTTTATGAATTTTTTTTAACATATTCATATTCCACTTCATAAATGTTTAATTCTAAATTGTTTCTTCAAAAAACATATAGTATAATGTTTGTTGATCACTCAATGTGTAGTTATGTGGCTAGAGTTTCATTAGTTCATTCAAACTTTATGAAGATTAATTTTGAAATTATTCTCATTATTTCATACCCACACTAATGAGATTAATGATTCGTGAAAGTTTTTTATTGTGGTTTTCATGTTTTCCCAATATAATATCTTCAAAACTAGTCAAATGTTGGTTAATAAAAAATTTCATGCAATTTCCGTTTGAAATTTTTCTCAAAAATTGAACATAAATTTTCTCCTTTGATATCATTTTTTATATGCAATTTCCTACATGTTGACCTTTAAATAGAAGAATCTAAAACTGTTTTTTTTTTCATCACATATATACACATTCACTTTTCTAGAATTCAATTTTATGTATGCTATATAAAATTATACTTGCATCTCATAAAGTTTGTCAGATATGTTTAGTTTAGGAACATGATAGTGATTCCATTATTGAATGAAATCAAATTTTAAATTTTAGTACATTCATATGTTCATGTATTGTAATCATATTACATAACTCAGTGTTGTAGGAATTGATGTACTTTTAGGGTTGTAGGAATTGAAGTACTTCTATTCCTAGTGCAAGATCCAATTTTGTTCTCTGCCAAGTTAATCTCTGAAGGGATGTATAAGGTCAAGGTCCAAAAAATCATGGATTCCAACACCCCCTGTCTTGGTTGATGTAAGGGAACATAGATCCCACTGTAGACTTTGTTTATCTGCACAGGTCAACTAGGACATTGATATTTCACTTCCCTCAGTTTTTATTACATGTTTCTGTTGGTGAAGCCTCATTAGACGATGTTTTTTGGTAAACACTAGCAAGATAATTGATGTTTCATTTTCCTCTAATTGTAATTTCAAGTCATTAAAGGTGAATCCTCATAAAATGACGTTTTTTGTGCAATCCATATTGGAATTTGTTTCATTTCCTTTGATTTCAATTGTTACAGATAGTGAATCCACGTTGGATGTCATTTTCCTATATAGGCCATCCAAGACATTGATGCCACACAACATTAATATACTATCCCATGTTGTTGATGGTGAAGTTGTATCAAATTATGTTTGTTAGTATAGGCAAGTAGCATCGACACAACTCGGGTCCCTCCTAGTGAAGTCCCTTGGTGGATTGAATTCATATCCTCCATGATCGTGTACATTAACGTGAATATACCCAAAGATTAAACTATGTTCAAATGTTCATTGGTGATTAGGTTTTTTTATGTATCAATAATTATTTACTCTTATGATAATTTCTCTTCTATATTTCATGTGTCTAAAGGTTTCCGTAACTCCAAATTATGAGTGTGTTAATTAATATTCTGTCCTGCAAATGCATGGGTTGGTTACTAGTTTATTTATTTAGTTATATATATATATATATTTAAAAGGTATTTTTATAGAATTACAAACATAATAAATATAATAAATATATTTATTTTTTAATGAAATTTACTACAATCTTATAATTATTGAAATATATATATATTTAATTATAATATTATGAATAATTTTTTTAAACATTATATATATATGGATTATTAAAAAAATATATTAATTATAAACATGATTTATTTAATCAATGTATACATATAAACATTATTTATGAATATAAATATAATAATTTTATATAAATTAAAAATATTTTTTATTAAAAACTTTTATCAGCACTATTATTAGTGCTCATAAAGGGTATACCATTATCAGCACTTTTAGCTAGCATTGATAAAAATCTATATCTTATTAAAGCTTTCTCCTTAGCGCTGATAAAAGCCTCCATTTTATCAGCACTTTCTAATTAGCACAGATACAATTTGATGCATCCCTTACCCAGATCTATGGTAGTGATTATGACATTAATTTGAGGTTTTAAAAATCTGAAACTAGAAATTTTAATCCTCACCATTTAGTAAAAAATGTTAATGAAATACCATGATAAGTGATTTTCAATCTAAGACCAGGTTTGTGAGATATTGGAGTTGTTCAAATACATTCCCTTTTCTGTGAAAATTTCACTTTTACATTGTATTTTTCTCACTTATAAATATTTTAATAAAAATTCAAAGAGCACATTCAAGTAACTAAGATACCTCATAAAATAAAAATTGTCCAAATACAAGTATAATTAAATTAACAGAAATAGTGATCCACTGAAACACATTCCCCTTTTAATATGTGATGTAGCTTATATCATTATGTTTCAGTAATGAAAACTCATGCTTAGAATATTTTCTTATATGATTTGATTAATATAGAAGAAGTGTTTCCATTAACATTAGTTTCCCTAAATGATAACAGGTTCAGCCCTAGAACAATCCCAAGAACACGGGCTAGGGAAATCTAGGGGAAAGAGTAAAAAAAGCTAAAATAATCTGTTGTTTTTGTCATCCACAATAATTATAGTATATCCTTACATTAGGAAGTGTGGCTTAATGAATGGTTAATTTGTGGGGTTACTTTACTCTGTATTATATTACTACTACTCAGAAAGTGCATTCTAGTTGGAATCCCAGCTCAGATTTTTATTTCTTCATGCCCAAAGTAGGCGATTGATTTGGTGTTTAGCTACTAAAAATTGTTGCTAAAGAATATTTGTTGTAGTTGGCTTGAAAACCACACCCCTCTCCATTATATTTTTTCACCAACATGGAGGCTAGATATAAGACTCATCTTTTTTTATTTTAACAATGAACTTTGTCCATCATTGATGTAAATTCAAAAAAAATACCTCATCTGACAAATATCCCTTATTTATATAACTGACATGAAATATAAATTTTAATGGTTTTATTTGAGATATCTCCATGAAATATTATTCTTTACAGAAACCGCGTAAAAAATATATAAATTATAAATTGTTTTTTTACAAAGATAAAATTTATCAATTTTATACATTCTAATTTCACAACATACATTTAGTGGGAAAAAATTAAAATTTAGTTATGAAAGTAAAATTGTATGTACATACCATTCTTAAATGATTCAAATTATGCTACATTGACAAATATGAAAAGGAAACATTAATAAATCTTATTAAAACCACTGAAAAAGGGTACATTTCTCTGTGATTTTTCTTCGAACCATTCACTACCATAGATCCAGGTAGGGGATGCAACAGTTTTTATCATTCTTAAGTAGAAAGCATTGATAAAAGTCACACATTTATTAGCACTAGTTAAAATCACTGATAAATATCTCTTTTATCAGTGCTAAAACAAATTCTCATAAATGTGTATCCTTTATCAGTTCTTTTTTTAGAGCTGATAAATGACAGATTTACGAGTGCTGGTTTTAGATCTGATAATGGTTTTTAATAAAACATATTATTATATTTATATTCAAAAATAATTTTTATTTGTATAGATTAATTAAAAACACATGTTTATAATTAATATAAATATTATATATTATAATATATATTTTTTAATAATTCAAATATATAAATATATATAATGTTTGAAAAAAAGTATTTATAAGTTTATAAATAAATAGATATATATTAAAATAATTATAAAATTACAATAATTTTTTTAATTATAAATATATTTATTATATTTATAATTATATATAAATACATTTAAATATATTTACTTATAATTATTAATATAAATATGTATAGTAGTTGGACCTTCACTTAGTGGTAAGCATCCTATAATAATACATAAAAAACGAGGGTTCAAAAGTCAGTAAGTGCATGTAATGCTGCAGTACTGTATTGTACTATAGTGGTGGTGGAATTTTTCACTGGCGACACTATAGTGGCGGTGGGCACTATAGCAGAATTGTAGGGGTGGTGGGTATTGTAACATCACTATAGCAGCAAGGGGAGATAATATTGCGGGGCAACACTGTATTGGGTACTATAGCAGCTGAGTTACTATTCACAGAATGGGGCATGGGACAAGAATGTAATGGGCTTCACGCTCACTGGGCTTTAAGGTCAAAAAATATTATGTAATAAAATTAATTTATGGACATGATTTTGAGTTACGTTCTAAATGTTGAGACTTCCTATATTATGATGACATGTACATGCATGTGTTATGTATTCATCATTATGAATATTTCTTTATAAACTGACACTCGTATAATTCATGTCATACACATAAACTTATGATGTTCTCATAAGTACTTATAAAATTACAATAAATATATTTATTAAATTTATAACTATAAAATTTTAATTATATATAAATACCTTTTAAATTTATTTATTTAAAATTATTATTATAACTATTTATATATATATATATATAATTATAAAATTTCAATAAATACATTTATTATAATTTTTTAAATATATATATATAAATATATATAGTTTGATATTGACTTAATGGTAAATACCTCGTAATACTAAAAAAAACATGGGATCAAATCCAGGCCACATCAAATAAATTTGAGGATAAAAGAGTCAGTGATGCTCAGTCGGTGTAGCGAAGGCGGGTCGTGATGTGTGGGGGATCGGTCAGGCGATGTTGATGACAACGGGAATCACGGAAGGGCATGCGGGGCGGCTCGGTCAGGTGACATGAATCGCGGCAGGGATGTGATGCAGGGCGAGGCGCCTTCATGGTGACTCCTCAGGCGGATAGTTGTGATGAAAAAATATCTGCAAGTGCTGGGCATTTGATCTATAGGCTTTGTTATGGACTCCATGTCCACATGGCCTTTGGGCCATAAAAAATCTGTAGGTTATCCCTTGAGGGGGCGATGACCTGCCTATCGGATTGTGTGTCTTTCATTTCTATGTTTCGTTGTAATTGTACCCCTAAGTAACTAATATATATATATATATATTTAAATACTTATGAAAATATAATAAGTATATTTATAATAATTATAATTTTATAAATATATATATTATATAAATGTATTAATAAATACATACACATATTTATACATATATACAAATATTTATAATTATAATTATAAATAATATATATATATGTAAATAATTATAAAATTATAATAAATAAATTTATTATATTTATAATTATAATTATATATATATATATATATATTTATAGTCATAAATATAAATAAATATTTAATTATTTAAATACTTATGATATTATAATAAACATATTTATTATAATTTCATAATTATTTAAAAAATATATATTTATTTATTGTTATAAGTATAAATAAATAGTTATTTATTTAAATAATTATGAAACTATAATAAATATATATAATTAAATTTATAATTTCATAATTATTTAAATAAATATAAATTTTATTTATAGTTTTAATTATACATCTATTATAATTTTATAAATATATATATATTTATATATATTAATGAGTATATATATATATATTTATAATTATATCTATACTTAGGTATATGATTCATGTCATACCAATGAATCTATTATGTTCTCATAAATACTTAAAAATTAAAATAAATATATTTAAATAAAAAATATATTTATTATATTTATAATTATATTTTTTTAATTATATATAAATAATTTTTAAGTATATTTAATTATAATTATAACTATATATATGTATATAAATAACTGCAAAATTACAATAATTACATATATTATAATTTTATAAATATATATATTTATATATATTAATGAATATATATATATACTAATATTTATAAATTTAATTATGTATACTTATAATTGGGATAACGGGGAAGCTGCTTCGTCGGGTGGTGGAGGTGAACTTGTGTATCCCGTGCGGTGGTAGGGTCAGTGGATCCTCAGCAGAGATGTGGTAGTCAATGGTGGATTCCGCCTATGGTTATTCCCTTCAAATCTGGTCACACTCTCTAGATCTGGTTTGCTCTCAGTGGTAATAGGGATGGTGGAGTGCGTTCGTGTGGAATGTGATAGGTAGTCAATGGGGGGACACGTTCAGGTCGGATGATGGGGTCACGCGATGGCGGGGATAGTTCATGACGGACGATGAGGACATGGCCCTGAGGTATCATGAATCATCGACTTGGCGGTAGGATTCATGGATATGGTTCAACTTTGGCGTGACGACAATCTATTCAGCAGATCTGGCTGTGGCAGGAACATTACTATGTGGGCCCAGAAAACAATCGTTCGGCGATGAAATTTGGGGTTTTTCTGCGATATTTTCCAATGCGTTTTGGGCCATTTGTTTAACTGTAATGGGATTTTAATCCATAATATTTTGGGCCACTCGAATTTAAGGTTGTGTGCCTATGGGCCTTAATTCTTGTAATTGGTCCTCTCTTAATCTTCCCTCTGGGCTCTCAGGCCACTATATCTTGAGGCAATATGTCTCTTGGCCTACGTGTTTGAGTTGGTGTCCTGAGAACCAACTATTTCTACTTTGATTACATGAATGTACACTTATTATATATTTTTCATTGTTCTGCATGACAATAATATAATAATGTCCTAAAATATTTGTTGTATTAATAAGGTCATGGTAGATCCCCGCTATGATGAGAACATTGAAATGCTATAAAAATATTCTTAAATAAAGTTCTACGGTTGGATGACATACTATGATAGGACACATAGTATACAGACCGTCTTATGCGAGTAATCATTAGAAGACGAGACTCTCTCTCATGGAGTTCGCACTTGGTAATCTCCAAGAAGGGAGATTATGGGAACAGACCCGCCAATAGTAATTCTGCATGTATTGGTGTCATTGAAAATTGCTATCTACGATCGTTTTCAATGGTCCTCAGACTGGAAGATTATCATTAACTAATCGCATGACTGGCGCACATAGATTTGCTGAAGAAAATCGTCACGAAGACAGTTGGCGGGAAGTAGGGTACATTGGGTGTGTCACGAATGACATGTTGTTAATGGATAAGTCGAGGATGGATTTTCCATTCCGTATTTAAAGAAGTAGATATCTTGGGACCTTTGATTGAAATAGAACTGTCACCCAAATTCCCTGGCCATGATGTCATGACGAGTATATTTCTTGAAGTCAAAAAATAACGAATCAAGCCTATAGGTTTATGAAACTGTCATGAAACCTACTTGATGAGATATTGAATCAATGGGATTAAATTACATAGTAAGAGTTCGTATGAGGTGACACGTCAATGCAGTTTCAACTTATTTCTCTTGGGTGCCTTGACCCGTTGCTAGATAGTAATCTTGGACTTTAGGCAAGCCCGCCTAATGCCAAAGAGAAAGAGGCCTAGAGGGTCACACACTAAGTGTATCCAAGTATCTCAAGTAGAATAAAGATTATTCCCGTATGTGGTTTAATAATTATTCAAGGAAGCTTAAATCATTTTAATGTTGGAGAAAGAATAAAATGGAAACAAGATATACACTCCATGTACATTGAATGTACACGCCCTGTATTTTTCATTTTGGAAAGGAAATCAAAAACGAGTACACGCCGGGTATTAATGATTACATGCCATGTAGTTCTTCCAATCGGGATTTTGAGGAAATAATGTCGTTTTATTAAATTATATTTATTATAATCATCATGGGTCCATGTCAAGGAATTAATGATTCGACATGGGGGTTTTCAAAAAGAGTTAATGAAATAAATCAAACACGTAACACATTTATTTATTGTCATAACTCTATAACTTCAAACCTGATTATAAATATCCTCACAACCCCAAAACTTTTACCTAATCATTGTGCACAACAATTCTCATGAATTCTCTCAAGGCTGAAAGAAATTCTTCCTCCAAGAATTCTCTCAAGACCGAGGGAGATACTCCTCCATCGGATCAAGGCAATCTAAGGTGGACAACGCAAGCAAAGGCTTCTCTATGCTAGCACCCGAAGATTCCTTTGGCGATGTCCATAGATATGTGGTGAACGTATGGATCACCACAAGATGAAATCTACACTTTGATTCTACGATGCTATGATGAATCACATCGGAACGTGATCAGAAATATCAACGAAAAAAGAACACCATAAAAGGTACTTCTTATCAATTAATTAAATTAATTATAATCAACCTATGATGATCCTCCTTTGTGGTTTCAGGACTATTATTCTTTTTTGTCTATTTCTATGATTATATTTGTGGTGTATGGAATTTATCATCATATTGATCTTGGATTGATCATTTTTAATGACAAAAAGTCAATTCGGCACATCCACCCATGAGCTTCCGCTGCGCCCAGGACCTTCAAATGAAATCAGAGCGGTCACAACATTGATTATAGTTAATTAATTTTCATTGATAATTTATGCATTTATATTTTTTTCAATTCAAGATAAATTATTCTATAAAATTGAATGAACGAGATCTATTATTTCTCCTTCATTTCATGATTCACATAAAAGAAATGATCTTTTAATTTTAATTTTGATTAAAATAAAAATGAGGAACTCATCTGGAAGAGCCTCTCATTCTGTATGTATAACACAGGAATACATGAAGTGTAGTGAAATCTACACGCCATGTACATAGGTTCAATGAACCGGTATTGGTTCGCAAAACTATGTTGTGTGAATTGAGCATACCTAATTTTTTTAATACACTATGTTGACCAAAACTGAACGGCGTGTGGAAACCAGAATACACGGTGTGTATGTTCTATCAATACAAAATGTCATCCGATCTGGCCCAGGTGAAACCGTGTACAAGGAGAAGTCATGTAATCATGTACATGGGATTTCCAGGTCGGTAACTGTGTAACAAGAAAGTACATGACGTGTTAGATTAATCTACAAGCTATGTACTCCAAAATTTACAAAGTATAGAAAACACGCCAAAGCCCCAACGTGTACTTTTTATAAATGGTGAAAACAAATACATGTCATGTAATATGGACTAAACGCCGTGTACTTTCCAGAAATGTAATTTCACCAGGTTTCCTCCAATGTACAAAGACCCGTAAAAGGAATATGGATGGGAATAATCTCAAGGAAATTAAAAAAATTAATTTAAGATAAGGAATTGTTTAATTATAAGATCATAATTAATTTAATTCAAGTGAAACTTATCTTGAATAAAAGAATGATTAAATGAAATTGAATACTAAATATGCGTAAATGTTGTTGCATGCTTTGGAGGATCATATGCTAGAGTTGAGACCCTTTGTGTGTCTATGGTTTCATTTATATTTATTTAATTTAATTTCATTCGCTTGAGAGCCTTTATCTAATAAAATATAGGGCCTACGTGCCCATGGTTTCTTTAATGTAAACTCCATGTAATGGAGGATCTCCCAAGCCATAGGAGATGGTTAAAAATCTGAAACTGAGGAAAAACCAACCCAAGATGATAAAAAGGTGGACATGTGGGAGCTACAAAACATGAACCATTGGGTTCACAGTGTTTTTCCCTAGGTTAGGATTAGGTTATCAAAACCATAATATAAGATAACAAATAGAAGCTCATGATCATGCCATCTTATTTCATTTCTGTCTGATTCCATGGTTGATTTATTATTTATGTGTTGTCATGATTGCATAGTTAATGAAATAAACAAGCATGTAAAGATGGAATAAAATAAAAACTGGACTATGCGTAAACATTATTAGAACATGGTTAATAACTTAAGAAATCATCACATAATATTAACAAGCTTTTGATAATTAGAAACTACACATAAGAAATTAAAATCTCTCAAATACCATATTAAGTCAGACCAAGCCTTCTATTACTTGATTAAGGGCTATACTCAAAAAAAACATTGTGTTTGACCAACCCTTGTTGGGACACTTACTTTTACAAAGGATGCTCTTCTGAATGTTTCGGGTTGACTTAAACATTTCACATCAAGAGGAGTAGCCATTTCTAGACTTGTGGTAAAATGGAGGCAAGTGTTGAGGAAATCCAAGTTAGGATTTCAGGATTGGGGAGTCCACTCAACAGATCAAGGAACTGTAAGCTCTCAGTAGGCAAAGAACTGCCTACCTAAATATCTTTAAATAGCTTGACCAACCCTTTTTGGGGTTATGAGAAGGGGAATATGGATCCTTTCCACTAGAATGTCATAGCAGCTAGGCATTCCAAGATAAATAGTGGGGGTCATTGGGACATGATAAAATAGTGGGAGAATTAATAAATTCATTTATATTTTTTCATAAAATGTAATCAAAAGGCACTGAGAAATATGCTCTTTTAATTTATAGAATCAATATGACAAACTCATCAACCACATTTTCATTGCGATCAATTCTAGATAAAGATAATATCCTCACCGGTAGTAACTTTAAGGAATCGTTTAGGCGCATTTGGGTTATCCTATGCCATGAATGAATGTTTTACATGCTAGAGTCCTCACATCCTGATTCACCTGCCCAAGGGGCGAGTGATGAAGATTTCAGGGTCTATGATCAGCATTTGAGTAATGCACTCGATGTCCAATGTTTGATGTTGTCATAAATTTCTAGTGAGCTCATGAAGTCTCGTGAATACATGGATGCCTATAACATTCTCGAGCACCTCTGTGGTCTATACCAGGAGAGTGAAAGATAGAAAAGTTTTGAGATCTATAAGGATCTATTTCAGAGCATGATTGGAGAGGGTGCCCCAGATGGGCCTCATGTAGTCAAGCTCATTGGATACATTGAGCGCTTGGTGGTTCTTGGGTTTCAACTCCCCGAAGAACTGGGTACTGATCTCATTCTTGCATCACTCCCCCAGAGATCCTCTAACATTGTTGTAAATTTCCACATGAACAACATTGAGAAGCCTCTATCTGATCTTCTTATCCTCATTCGCCAAGTGGACAATGATATGATGCATGAAAAGCCTTCCATCCTTATGGTGAATAAAAGGAAAGGGAAGGTGAAGAGAATTAAGAACAAATCTCCTTCAAGTCCTTCCATGAAAAGGAATATCAAAGGGGAGGCAAGAGAAAAGGATTCATTTTGTTTCGCATGTGGCAAGAAGGGCCACAGGAAGAAAAATTGCACCCATCCAAGGAAGCAAGGGGAAGCTTCAGGTGAATTTTTTTCGAATCCAATCTATTTATTTCAACCAATTGGGTATTAGATACTTCTTTTGGTGCTCACATACGTATCCAAATATAGAATCTAAGTAGATTTAGAAATATTAACCGAGGTGAGGTGGATCTGCGAGCAGCCAAGAGAGTCAGACTCGTTGTTGTAGCTGTCGGAGACTACCACCTCACATTACCTACATGGATGGTCTTGGCATTAAAAGGCTGTTATTATGTACCCTCAATAACCAAAAACATTATTTCAATATCCTGATTAGATACTAATGGATTCATCTTGATGTTTGAAAATGAATGTATCTACTTTTATCAAGATATCATTTGTTTTGGTAGGGAACATTTATATAATGACCTTTATGTGTTAGAATACACAAACCAAGTAATGGCAATTGATGAAAAGGTTAATTCACATGACTCATTCCACACCCAACTTTGGCATCACCAGCTAGGTCATTTCAATGAGAAATATTTGACAAAATTACATCAAGATGATTATTTAGATTCTTTCAAACTAAAACAACTTGGTGTATGTCATGCGTGCATACAAGGAAAAATGACCAAATCCCCATTTAGGGGGAAAGGTGAAAGGTCTAAAGATATTATATAATTTGTTCACATAGATGTGTGTGGACCATTTCTAGTTTAACAAAAGGGTGGATTATTGTACTTCATAACTTTTACTGATGATTTTAGTAGATACGGATATATTTACTTAATGAGGTATAAGTCAGATTCTTTTGATCGGTTCAAAGAATACAAGAATGAAGTTGAGAACTAGATTGGTAAGAATATTAAGAAACTATACTTAGTTAGAGGAGGAGAATATCTTAATCAGGACTTCATTTATTTCTTATGGGATTTTGGTATTCTATCTCAACTCACTTCTACTTACACACCTCAGTGGAATGGTGTAAGTGAAAGGAGGAACCACACCATGTTAGGCATAGTGAGATCAAAGATGAGTCATGAAAGTCTTCCATTATCCTTTTGGGGATATGAATTACAAATAGCAGCACACAAACTAAACCAAGTACCAAAAAAATCAATAAATGGTATTCTATACGAGTTATGGTGTGGACGCAAAGCCATGTTATCAAATTTAATTGTGTGGGGTAGCGATTCAATTTTTAAGGCCTCTTCAGGTAACAAACTTGCACCATGAGGCACAAAGTGTACCTTTATCATATATCCCAAGGAAACAAGGGGATATTACTTATACAACCCCTTATATAAAAAGGTTACAGTGTAAAGACACGCCATATTCCATGAGAGGGAACACATCTCCAAAAGAGATAGTGGGAGTGAGATAGACTTTGATGAAGTTGAGGCTCAAGATACATAAGAGTTGGTACAAGAATATATTCCACAAAGCCGTCTGGAAGAACAATTTATTCTAGAGACACAAGAACTACATAAGAGCACAAGAGAGGTGAGAGAACCATAATGATATGGTTTTCTTGTCACCGAGGATGGTGAATCATTATTGGTTAACAATGATGATCCTCTTAACTACAAGGAAGAAGTTGAAGGCAGAGACATTTCCATGTGGAAAGAAGCCATGAATTCTGAAATGGATTCCATGTACCAAAACCAAGTTTGGATTTTGGTAGATCCTCTAGTTAATGTAAAGCCTGTTGTTAATAAATGGGTATTCAAGAATAAACTGGACATAAAGGGACAAGTCAGCACCCATAAGGCACGACTGGTTGAAAATGGATTTAGACAGCGTCAAGGAATTGACTATGATGAAACCTTTTCACCGGTTGTGATGATGAAATCAATCAGAATCAAATTGGCCATTTCCACTTACTATGACTATGAAATTTGGAAAATGGTTTTCAAAACAACATTCCTTAACAGGAACCTCTAGGAAGATGGCTACATGACACATCCTGAAGGGTTTGTTACTCCAAAGGATGCCAACAAGGTATGCCAATTGTATAAATCCATTTATGGATTAAAGAAAGTATCAAGGACAAGGAACATTCATTTTGATGAAGCTATAATAGAATTTTGATTTATTAAGAATGAATGTGATCCTTGTGTCTAAAAAACTTATAGAGTAAGTGCAGTCGTTTTCTTAATTGTATATGTTGATGACATATTACTAATTGGAAATGAAGTACCTATCTTACAGTTAGTTAAGTCATGGTTGGATAAATAATTATCTTTGAATGACTAGGTAGAGGTAGAATATATTCTTATGATCAAGATCCATCATTTTAGATCCAAGAGAATGATGGGCCTAAGTCAAAGTACATACATTGACAAGATACTGAAGAGATTCAGTATGGAACAGTCCAAGAGAGGATTGTTTGCAGTGTCACATGGCATTCATCTTTCTAGGAAAATGTGCCCTCAGACACCTGAGGAAAGAAAGAAAATGGCAAGGATCCCTTAAACATCAGTGATTGGGTCATTCATGAATGTTATGACATGTACAAGGCTATATGTTGCTTACGCATTAAGTGCGGTAGGAAGATATCATAAAGATCAAGGAGACCAATATTGGATGGCAGTCAAGACTATCCTTAAGTATATGAGGCATACTAAGGATATGTTCCCTGTTTAGGGATGAGATGAAGAACTAGTCATCAGAGGACATGTAGATACTAGTTTCTAGACAAATAAAGATGACATTAAGTTGTAGACTGTATACATCTTCAGTTTGAATGGAGGTGCAATGGGATGGAAGAGCTCAAAGAAAGGTGTGGTTGCAGATTCTACAGCAGATTCCGAGTATATCATAGCTTCTGAGGCAGCTAAAGAAGCATTATGGATGTGAAGCTTCATTCAAGATCTAGATATAGTACCAATTAGTAAAGATCCTATCACACTCTATTGTGATAATACTACAGTGGTGGCACTTGCAAAAGAGATAAGGTCACATCAGTGGACAAAGCACATACTTCAGAAGTATCATCTTTTGGGGGATTTTTCTCAGAGAGGTTAAATTTTAGTGAGCAGTATTTCCACATAAGACAACAGGGCAGAACCCTTGAATAAAGATTTTACTCAGCAGAAACATGATCATCATGCGAGGTCTAGCGGACTAAAAGTCGTAGGAAGTCAGCTCTAGTACAAGTGGTAGATTTTAAGATTTGGTGTCTTGAGAACCAAGTGTTTATACTTTGATTACATGAATGTACCCTTATTATATATTGTTCATTGTTCTACATGACTATAATATCATAATGTCCTGGAATATTTGTTGCATTAATAAGGTCATGGTAGATCCCCACTATGATGAGAACCTTGAAACGCTATAATGATATTCTTAAATAATGTTCTACAATTGGATGACATACTATGATAGGACACATAGTATACAGGCTGTCATGTGTGAGTACTCGTAAGAAGATGAGACTCTCTCTCATGCAGTTCATAGTTGGTAATCTTCAAGATGGGAGATTATGAGAACAGACCCGGCAGTAGTAATTCCCCATGACTTGGTGTCATCTGGAATGTCTATCTATGAGTGTGTGTAATGGTCCTTAGACTTGATGATTATCATTAACTCATGTCATGACTCGTGCACTTATATTTACTGATGAAAACTGTCACGAACACAGTTGGCAGGAAGTAGGGTTCATCGGGTCTGTCAAGATGGATATGTTGTTATTGGATAAGTCATGGAAGGATTTCTCCCTTCCATATTTATGGAAGTAGATATCTTAGGACCTTTGATTGAAATAGAATTGTCACCCAAATTCCCTTTCCATTGTGTCAAGGCGAGTTTATTTCTAGAATTCAAATAATGACATATCATGAATATAGGTAATGACACTGTCATGAAACCATCTTCATGAGATATTGTGACAAAGGGATTAAATTACACGGTAAGAATTCGTATGAGGTGACAAGTTAATGTGGTGTCAACATCTTTCTCTTGGGTGCCTTGAACCGTTGTTAGACAGTAATCTTGGACTTTAGGAAATCCTGCCTAATGCCAATGAAAAAGAGGCCTAGAGGGTCACACACTAAGTGTATCCAAGTATCTCCAGTAGAATAAAGATTATTCCTGTATATGGTTTAATAATTATTCAAGGAAGCCTAAGTCATTTTAATGTTTTAGGAAGAATAAAATGAAAACTAGATATACCCGTCATGTACATTGAATGTACACACTGTGTATTTTTCCTTTTGTAAAGGAAATGAAAAACGAGTACACGTCATGTATTAATGATTACACACCATGTAGTTTTTTCAGTCGGTATTTTGAGGAAATAATATCATTTTATTAAATGATATTTATTATAACCAGTGTGGGAACATGTCATGGAATTAATGATTCAACATGGGGGTTCTCAATAAAAGTTAATGAAATAAATAAAACATGTAACACATTTATTTATTATCATAACTCTATAACCTCAAACCCGATTAAAAATATCCTCACAACCCCAACACTTTTCCCTAATCATTGTGCACAACAATTCTGTAGAATTATCTCAAGGCGGAAAGACCTCCTTACTCTATGAATGCTCTCAAGACCGAGAGAGATCTTCCTCCATCAGATCAAGGCGATCTAAGGCGGACAACGCTAGCAAAGGTTTCTCCACACTAGAACCCGGATATTCCTTTGGGGACATCTAGTGATATGTGGTGCACGTGTGGATCACCGCTAGAGGAAGTCTACACTAGGCATCTATGACGCAACGACGAATCAAATCAGAATGTGGTCAGAAATATCAACAAAGAAAGAACGCCATAAATGGAACTTCTTTTCAATTAATGAAATTAATTATAATCAACCTGTGATGATCATCCTTTGTGGTTCCGGGACTATTATTATTTTTTGTCTATTTCTGTGATTTGATCCTTGGATTCTGGCATTTATCGTTGTATTGATCTCATATTGATCATTGCTAATGACAAAAAGTCAAGTGGTCACATCCACCCACAAGCTTCTGTTGTGCCCAGGACCTTCACTACAGGCTTGTAATGAGTTTTCCCTTACCCAATTCAAATAGAGTTCTTGTTTTCCTTTTCATTTTTTTATAATGGGGCATACCCCCAACCATTATAGTATGTTTATAAATATATAAACATATACAAATATTTATACTAATAATTGTAAATAAATATAGATATATTTAAATGATAATAAAATTATGATAAATATATTAAGTATATATATTTATATAATTATAAATATAATATAGATATTTATTATAATTTTATAATTATTTAAAAAAATAAATAATTATTTATAATTATAACTATATATTTATATATTTATATTTATAATAAATATATATTATATTTATATTATATATATATATAATTAATACATTTATTATATATAATTAAAATATAATACATATATTTATTATAATTTTGAATTTATTTAGATAAATATATATTTAATAATATTAGAACTCAATTGGTGCTAAAAAAGAAATGATAAAGGTAGGTTTTATCAGCGCTTTCTATTTTAGTGCTGCTAATACATACCTTCATCAGCGCTTTGCAACAAGCGCTGATAAAATCCTTTCATTTTATTATATATAAAACCCTATCAGTACCCTGTTGCTACTCGCGCTCAAGCTCTCGTGGAACCAAACCTATGTTGATGCTTTCTCTTATCACTGCTGCCTCCTGCCTTCGCTCCCTTCGGTGCCACTATCGCCACTGTGCCAACCCATCTCAACCGCTGCCCTCTGCGGCCTACACAGTCGCAGACTCCGACTCCACCGCTTTCGGACCCTACTGTTGCTGCCAGAGTGCCAAATATAAGGTATGTTCTTATTTGTGACTTATTCTTTATCATTTCTTATTTTGATTCATGTTTACATATTCATGTATTTTTTTCTTGATCTATTTCATTCAGTATATCTCTTGTATTGTGTTTCTTTTGAGAATTAATAAAACACCAATGTTTGGGTGGTGTTTGTGTCATGCACAAAAGAGAAAATGGTCTCAGGCATGTTAAATCCTTGTATTATTTACAACTTTCACTTTTTTCTTTCCATTTGGTATTTAATCTTCATTTTTAGTTCCTATCTCATCCCGATTCATCAATATTTCATTCCTTTGTACCTATTGTATTTATAATCTCACCATCTTCTTCTATATTAAATTCATATTGGAAATTGATTTTATATCCTGGGTTCCTTGACATTTCTTTATGTCTTAGCCATCAAAGTAGCTCCAACATGAACAAATTACTCATGATCAAGAAAATAGTTATAGGTTAGGCTTCAATATAAATATGTGACATAGTTCTGCTTCAAGGTAGATATTGTGGGATGAAATGCATTACTTTATAAATACACCTTCATAGTCTATTGTGTTTTCATTCTATGTGAGAGAAACATACTATTTATAAAAGTAACTTCCATATTACATTTATAATAAGATCATAAGTACTCATAGAGATCATCTAAACCTTAATAGAAACATAATCCTTTCAAAAAAGAACACAATTTTTATAAGAAAAAATTTAAGCCTTTTAAAAAAGAACATAAGAGTTACAAAAATAACATAAGTCCTTATAAACAAAACCAATGTTTTATAAAAACAAAATTTATGTATTTAAAAAGAAAAACATACGACTTTAAAACACTAAATGTAATTATTTGGAACATTTTAAATCTGATGACTTATACAATAGAATGAATATATGAAGTGTTTCCAAATAAAAATGATAAAACATTATTATCATAATTAACATTTAAATATAAAAATATCTATATAAATTTATAAATATAACTATAAATTTATATATTTATATTTATAATAAATATCTATATTATATTTATAATTATATAAATATTTATATAAGGAATGGTAGAGAATCTTTGATGATAACATACTAGGCTCTTTGCTCATACCTTACATATATATATTAGTACACATATAGACTTAGTTTTCTGTGATACATCTAAAAGGAAAGGGTCACCCTTATATTATGGTGTTTCATAGTCACTTGTTATAGATATAATGACAATGGGTTATAGAGATCACCATATGGCATAACGAGATACTATTCATTTTGTGTTATTTTAAGATATTTACTATAAAGTGTCTCTCTAGAAAATAAATTTATTTTTGGTTTGCATCTATATTTTGGATCATATGTAAACCATTTATGGATTTTTATTTTACAAAATTTTGGTTATTTTTTATTCATGTATCTTTTATAAAGTACCTCTCTTGGGATTTATGTCTTTGTAAAAATGCATAAGTGGCAATTTAAAAATGATTCAAGTGTTTTGAAATGATTCTTAAAAAATTGTATGTGTTCAAAAGACCCTTTTTTGGTTTTAAATAGCTTTAAAATGACTTAAACTCTTCGAGTGGACTTAGGTAGAATGCCATGTGTTTTTCAACTCACCAGATTGGCTTTCAGAAAGGGATGTGAATGTTTTGAAAGCGTATTTAATGGTGGTTTCATTTTAATAGGGGGTGTGTGAATTTTTAAGTGAAAATTTGTAAGATATAGAGGGTTGTTGCTCATTTTGAAGGATTTATACTATTGGGTTATTATGCTTCCTTGAATGCTATAAAAAAGGAATTGTGGTTTTGTGAAAGAGTGCTTTGAACTGATTGGTTTATTTTAAAAAAGGAGTGTAATTTTAAAGAGGTTTTTCGTAATTGGTGGGGTTTTTATTGGGATTTCAAGTGTGATTTTATAAACAGTTTTCAAAGGACATTTGAAATTTAGTTTTTCCATAACCTTTTAAGTTTATATTTTTATAAAATTAGTAAAACCATTACATTATATAGGGAAGTCAAGTAGATTGATAATAACACTATGTAAAGGGCATGCCAATAACTCCATCCAACCCATAAGATATCCATCATGACCTCACTTCCACAAAAGGTTAATTAATGTTTAACCCCATTTCAACTCATAAACCTACGTTTCATCTAACATCACCTGCATGGTTTAAATTTGGGGAGTCCTCTAAAACTATATCTTCTTTCTGGTTTGGTGTTAGCTTCTAAGGGGATGAGTCTCAAAAAACAAAATTCAATAATAAATATAATTCAAATGTTAAGTTCCCCTTATTTGAGAAGCACCTTTTATTTATTTATTTTTTTAAATATTAATATTACCGAATAAAATATGATGGATATGAATAAATAATGTATGGATGACAATCATTTGAAAAAAGAGTATGAAGATTGAGTGAAAGAGTTCATCACGTTTGCAGAAGATCATGCATATAAACCTTCTCAAATCATTTGTGTGTGTCTACACTATTGTTATTGAATAATAATTAGTCCAGAGGAGTTGGAAGAATACTTGATCCATTATGGAATAGATCAAAGTTATAAATGTTGTAATAAATATAGAGAAAAAGAAAATTTAGCTAGTGGCTGGGATAACACTGCGTTTTTTTGGATCATCTGATATGATTACAAGTGTGGAAAATGAAGAAGACTGTATTGAGAATGTGATTATAGATTTGAATGATGATGAAGATCATATTGAAGAAATGGAAAGGAAAGTTTAAGATGAAATTTGTGATTTTCAAAAATTGTTTGAGAAATTAAAGAGCTCTGTAAAGACACCATTGTATGCTATTTTCACTAAATATATAGCATTTTTAGTCATGATTAAGCTGTATAATTTGAAGGTAAAAAATAGATGGAATGAATCCAGTTTTATGGAACTACATTCTCTCTTGAATGAAATTTTCCCCAAAGATAATTTCTCCCGAGCCGAACATACAATGCTAAACGAATGCTATGATTGATGGGTATGATCTATGAAAGAATACACGCCAACCTGAATGACTGTATACTATTTTTTAAGAACCAAAAATCACTTATAGAATTCCCAAAGTGTGGTTCTTCTTGATACAAGAAAGATGAATCTGGTCATATGAAAGTTGTATGGTATTGTCCAATCATTCCATGGTTTATGCGCCTATATGGAAGTGAGTAGACTCCAAGAAAATTGACATGACACACAGATACATGAAATAATGATGAGAAACTATATCACCTGAAAGACTCTCCTCAGTGGAAGATAATTGATCATGAGTATCCTGAATTTGGAAAGGAGCTTAGAAACCTTCGTGTTGTGTTATCTACAGATGGATGGAATCCTTTTGGTTTTCTAAGCATCACTCACACTACATGGCCAGTTATGTTGGTAAATTATAACTTCCCACCATGGTTATGCATGAAATGAAAATATATCATGTTATCTATGCTTATATCATGACCAAAACATATGGGTAATGATATTGATATTTATTTGGCTCCATTGATTGGAAATATTAAATTATTATGGTATTTAGGTGTTACATTGTATGATGCTTAGAGAAATAATGATTTCTCATTGAAATCCATATTGTACAGGACGATAATTGACTTTGCTACCTATAGAAATTTTTTAGGATATAGAATTAAATTAACTCTAGGGTTTCCCATTGGGAACAAGGTACTTGATCAATTAGGCTGATGCATTAATAAAAAATCATGTTTCTAAGACATCACATATTTTTAATGGATGACATAAGTACCAATATTGGATTACATCATTTGATGGAAGTTCAGAAGAACGTACAACACCATATCCACTAATAAGTGGTCAATTTTTTGAGAAAGTAAAATATATGAAAATTTATTTTGGTAAATAGTATTCAAAAAACCTTATGAAAACCGCTTGGAAAAAGAGATCGGTTTTTTTAATTACCATATTGGAATTGTCTGCACGTCATACATTTTCATGATTTTATGCTTGTTGAAAAAAATGTATGTGATATTTTCATTAACATGTTACTAAATGAACATAGAAAAATAAATGATGTAATTAAGGCTAGGTTGGACAGGGTTGATATAGAAATACGAGAATAGTTGGTTCCAGTGAAGGGTGAAAAATGATCTTTTCTTCTTCCAGTTGCTTAATCTGTTTTCAAGCAGGAGAGATATCAATTTTTCACCTTCTCAAATGATGTAAAGGTTAAAGAGAGGTATTCATCAAATATCAATAAAATTGTGTCAATGGTCGATTTAAAGTTAAAGGCTATGAAATCACCTGACTACCATGTTTTGATTCAAGATCTAATTCTTATAGATTTAAACCGCATTTTTCCCAAGAATGTTCTTCATACATTAATCAAGATTTAATTCTTCTTCAAAGCTATATGCATTAAATTTATAGACCCGGTGAAATTACCGTCTACAGAAATAGAAATTTCTGTCATATTATTTGAATTGTAAATGTTATTCCCTCCAACATTATTTGATATAATGGTTCACTTGGTGAGAGAAATTTGGCCATGTGGTCCTGTACACTATAGATGAATGTACCCCATTAACTGATATATGAATATTTTTAAATGGTATCTCAAAAATCAATCTTGAGGGTTGTATTGTGGAGCGATATATTTTTGGGGAAGCCATTGAATTTTTTGTCAAATACTTCTTTGGTGTGGAAATCATTGGTGTACCTCATCATATTGGGTGGCTTGCGAGTGGGGGAATTTCTGAAAGAGATTTTGTCACAATATATATAATATATCAGGAGCAGACCCACCATTACATTTTTCATAATAGTTTGGAGGATTCCACATATGTTGAAACTCAAAAAAAATTATGAGGAATTTAAATCCATCAGGTTCTGAAATATAGATATCAATTACACATAATCAACAGTTTATAGGATGGTTTTAGGACCATATTTTTAAGGAGTTAGATGAAATTTTGGATTCAATTTTAAAGGAACTTTGATGGCTAGACAGAGGAAAAACTTTTTATGAATTATCTTATAGTGGTTATGTAATTAATGTTTATATGTTCTATAAAAATGAACATGATAAAGAAAGTACCACATAAAATAGTGGAGTTACATTTATGGGTGAAGCAATGCATGCTTATGGTACTAAGGATTGAAATCCAATTTATGTGAATATATCATACTTTGACATCATAAAAAAATATGGGATCTTGATTATAAAACATTCCCAGTGCCAATTTGTCAATGAAAGTGGGTAGAAAACATGAGTACCGTTAAAATAGATGAATTGGGATTTGTGAAAGTTTATTTTAGTAAGGAAGGGTACAAATAAGAACTCTTTATAATGGAATAGTTGGAATTACAAGTATTTTGTGATCTAGATCCCACAAAATGAAAGTGGTAAATTTTTCTATTATCGACCAAAACCACTAAGTGGTAATATGAAAATTCAAATGAGGATAATCCTTTCATTGGGATGTAACAGTCATTTCGCAGTTGTATAAATTTATACAGTGTTTTTTTATTTTAGAGGATACTACAATGAAGGGATTTGTATAGTCAATAGAGGGTTCAAATCCCTCCATCCTTTAAAACAGAGAGTTTAGTAACCAAGTTATATATTTTTTGTAATATACATCATGTTACCTCATGTTATTATTCATTCCCAGCAAAATTTATGTACTATAAATTAAATTTTATACCAATTATGTATATAATGACTTCTATACATGCCGGTGCTCCCAATACTGAGGAAAAACAGGTCTCTCAACCCACTGTTGTTTATCGTGAGGAGGAACAATGACCTTCTGCATGTTCTGGTGCTCCCAATCTTGAGGAACAATGGGTTTATCAACCTTCTGTTTCTACCAGTGTAGAGGTATAATGACCATCTGCACATGCTGATGCTACCACTCTAGAGGAAGAACATATTAACATTGTTGAATCTGAGGAAATGTTATGTGATGAAGGACTGAAGATGCTGAAAAAATAGGAGCTTTGTAGTTTGAAGGTGTTAGAAAATATCATTATGGTGAAAATAAAGTCTATGTTATCCCCATCAAATAGGTTTTTCATAGTTTGATGGTGTTAGGGAATAAAATACGAGGTCAGATAGAATGCATGTATCCAAAATGTTATCCCTAACAATCCCATGTTCATTTGTTACGTTGAAATTTTCACTCAACAATGTGTGCTATGTGATGAAGATTCGGGGAACCATGTTGTATCTGGGATTAAGATACTGTTGTGAGAAGAGATTATGATAACATTACAATATCCTTTATTTATTTTAGTAAAAAAATAAAATAATGAAACATTGAATTTCTCTTCATCATCCCTTACAAAGTGCATTTATAATGGATGAATCTCATAATAAATATGTATTAATACTTACTGAAAGGAACCATAGAGGATTTCACACAATTCAAAAAAAACATCATCTTAAAGATACTAAAGGGAAAATAAACATACACCCATAGCTTATCTATGCACACTTGATAACCCAAGAAGCATGAGATGTGTTTATAGGTTGTCATGTGGATGTGTATTTTCAGGTACATTGTGGCTACTAATACATTGTTTGATGATACTTATATTTATAATGTTGATTGAAATTTTTTTTTTATGAAATCTCAACTGAGTGCTAAAAATAAGGAACATGTGGAAAAACCAACGTACCCCTGCTGTAAAGCAAGGATGAGATATGCTTCACTTGAAAAAAATTGATAAGTATTTTAAATCTACGATAATAATTTTATGTGACATGAAACAAGAAATAATTATTTTCCTCTATTTATATGAAAATTTATAACTCTGAATCCAAAGCCACTTCCATATCATTCCATGCGCTATGGAAGGAAGCATGTGTAAATAATGATGTGATACTAATAGTTGAAAACATTCAAAACCTATGGGAAACATTTGTATGTATGATATAATAATTTTTTTAAATCACTATTACATAAAAATTATTACTTATTTTTCTATATTTTCTATCTAACATAGTCATAGGAATCAGCAACACCTGTATCGGATGAACACCTTCTACCGGTGGCCACGAAGTGGAAAAAACAGTTTGACCACGTTAGAGGTGCGAGTTTCGGGGTGACACCTCAAACATATTTTAAGAAAAAAACAAGTGGATGATCTTGGCGAAGAAATGAAAGAATTGGGAGAAATACTAGATACCCTTGAAGAATAATTCCTTTGGCAGAGATAGTTTCTAGAAACTTTTATGGGGGTGGTTGGAATCAAAGATAAGAAAAATCTCAAGAAAACCCATCGGGTGAAGATCCTACCCCACCCCCACCAGCATTGAGGAAAGCCATTCCCCTCAAAGTGTTATCTTAGTTGTGGTCATCAATTTTCTAATACTCGTTTCTATGAAATGTAAATCAGATAGACACTGATACCTTTTCGTATACTGATATTCTAAAATGTGAAAATGAATGTGATTTATATCTATCAACACCAACCCATCACCTTGTTGCGAGGGATACAATGTTCAATATCCAAGTTGACAGTCTAGAAAAAAGACCACTTCCAACAGGTCATGTGATAGTGTTGATTAACTTCCCTCATGAGCCGAGTGCTGAGCATCCTATTCCACTTGACGACGATGATATTCATATGGTTGACCGATCTGTTGGAACATTCCTTGCATGGCCATCACATCTTGTAAAAATAAATATCGACAATGAGGTATTCATTTCCTATTCATTTTTCAAGATAAACCTTTAACAATTAATGAATAAATGTTTGAACTGATGAATGTAATTACAGAAAAATAGAGGGATGGGAGGGAAATGAAAGACCCACTAAAAACCATCTAAAGGATCAACCAAATGATCGAAAAGATCTTCTGAAATCACCTTTAACATGCTTTTTCTATATCCACGCCTTTTAATATCATAGTTTCATATTAATACAAAGTTAAAAAATGCTAGTAGTCACGTAGTTGATTTTGAAGAAAATATGTATGGAGAGGAACATGAATAAAACATTGGTGTTGAGAATGTAAATTAAATCGACAACTATGATTGGATAAGTTCCTCAGTTTTAAATGTATACATGAGGTATTTTTTCATGATTTGATTTTCCAAAAATTGATATACTATTTTAATTATGAATAAAAAAAATTCATATTTTTTAGAAGGCGTATATATCAAAAACAATTGATGTGATTTCCCAATTACTTTTTGGACTCTTCAGTACTCACACCACCTCTATAGAACAACCAAAAATAGAATCCAAAAAATGAAAGACCCCAGGACACCCTGAGAGGGGAGGGCTGAATCAGGGGGTCGACTTTTTCTTTTTAATGTTGAGGATATTATTCTCATGTTGTTATGACTTTGTTTAATCGGTTATACAAATGAAAGAAAGAAGTTGACATGACACTTTTACATGGTTCACCACAAAGGGCTACGCCTAATGAGCATACGCTGACAGTGTGTTAGTCGTACCAAAATCCACTAATCTTCACTAGTTTATGGATTACAGGTTTTGGTCACAATCACACTCTTCCAGGTACATTTCCTTTAAAAAAGTTTAGGGATAGCTCAATACATCCCTCGGGTCACTCCAGTTGACCCCCGCTGGCTCACTGCCTTTGGTGAAGTCCCAATTAGTTATTGACGTGACGGTCTCTTCAATAGTTATGCATTGAAGTCCTTGCCTCTATTTAGCACGAGACTCTTCTTGCATCGATGTCTGAAATTGATGCACTTGAACACACTGAACCACTGAACCAGATAATCAGAAGGCGCAAATAGCTTTCACTAAAAATTGTGTGCATCACCTACCCTTTGCGCGCAAGACCAAACTTCTGTACGCAATATTTTCTTTTCACATGGTAAAATATTTCGCGCAACAACACCCTTTTCACGCAACTGAAACTTTTATGCGCCACTTCAGTTATTACACGCAGCTTGGTCTTTTTCGTGCAACATCATCTTTTACGCGCAACCTCTCCTTTTTTACACAACTCTATGTTTTTCGAGCAACTCGGTCTTTTTTTCACGACTTAGTCTTTTTCGCACAACTCGTTCTTTTTCATGAAACTCAGACATTTTCGCGCAACTCCCATTACATGAAACTTTTACACGCATCATCCCTCATATATTCTCTGGGTCTTAAGCTTGTTGGAATGAGTGGGGACACCTCTTATTGATAGGATTCACCGACCCCCGCATGCAAAACCCATCGTGGCATGAAAAACCTCTCATTCTGCATGCAATGCATTTCGTACAGGAACTGCTTTCTATGCACATCACCATGTTTTTCGCGTAGCCCATTCCTTTTCCATTTTTCAATGTTCTGATTCTGAAACACCTTTTGTGCGAAAAATCATGCTCCACTATTTCGCGCACCATGCTGTATTTCGGGCACCCTGCTGTTTTTCACGCAGCTCGGTATTTTTCATACACCTCGCTGTTTTTCATTTACCACGCTGTTTTTCGTAGACACCTCACCTATTTCACTCACCACTTCCTCTCTTCACGCACCTCCTTTTTCCAACAACCCATGCCTTCATTTTCTGATTTTCTAGTCCAAAAATTTGGAAAACACAAGAAAACAATGCCACCTTCAATATTGTTGACTGCTTGAACTGTATGATCACTTTACTAGAAAAAATTCTGAACTTCCACTAAGGATTAAAAACAAACAAAAATCATACTCCAATTCATGTATAGAACAAAACATGGTTCCAACAAAAAAAGGATGAAATAGTGGCAGGCCTGGTCAAATCGTTTGAAATAAAACATACATATGATAGACTCTTCTTAATACAAACGATACAAGGGTAAAACTCTAAAATTTAATCATATAAAATATATTTTCATTTCTTTTATTAGTTATTCTTTTTTGTGTATTTAGGAAACATTTTATGGTCATTGCAGTTAATTTGGATACTCCAAAAAATTATTTCCTAGATTCAATGCATGGATACCCAAAAAACAGACGGCACATGATGCCATTTTTCAATTTATAATACACTACTTAAAAACATTTTATAACTAAACATAAAGTTATATAATTTATGTTATCTTTTAATGAGGATCTGGTTATGATAGGGCAGTGCATCAATATAGTGAAAAGAAAGAAATGAGTCCAGGGGCTAAGCACGAGGACTATGAAGAGTTCTATGACTATACATGTATTAGGGTATGTATAATAATATTTCACAATCTAAAAACATATTAATTAATTTCTTATTTTTCTCAGTTTTTCTATAGTTTCTGAAATAAACAAATGGAAAATATTTTTTTTATTATGTGTGTAAAATTATGAGAGAGATCATATTCCATGAAAAAACTAGTATCCCAAAAGAGGTATTTTCATATACCATTACTCTTTCATTTAAAATATTTATTAATCCTTTTTGTATTTATAATTTTCCAGTACTACTATAACATTTAAAAAGAAACATATTAATAAATAGATATATATTTTCTTAGAAACAAATGGGAAACCTAGGTCATGGACGAATGTACACAAATAACATGAAGATATGACATCCATATAAGTATTGGATTGTTTCATATTTTTCTGTTTAATTTACTTCTTTTTAGTATTACTCACATAATAATTGTTTTCTTTTATATGAGGATTATTTTGTTTGATTTGGTGTAGTTTGTTCAAATATGCTCATGCTCATGAGATACAGGACTTCGAGGATTCAACTCATAATTCAACGTGCAGGTATTTTTTTAATATGCTATTTTTCCCTCAAAGTATTATCTGTTCTCTAATACAATAACATAATCTAAATTAATTTTTTGACTACTCATACATGAAATGTTTTCTACATAATTATTTACCTTGTAACCTTATCACCCCTATAGTGTTTAAATTTTTCACTTTCCTTCAAAGGTAGTGGAGGTAACTTGAAGGAAAGTGATAAATGTTGACACTACAATTTTGCGTGTTTGATAAATAAACAAAATGTAAAGAATGGAAAAATTGATAGTTGGGATTATTCTGAGACATAGGGATGTGTACAAATCATCCAAACCTCAATAATTTTTTACATGTAGGAATTAGTCTCATTTCAAACCGACACAGATTGTGACAGGTATGACTCAAAGTGTCTCTTTTTATTTTAAATTGACAATAATTTAAGTAAAAAGAATAAGTGACATACTGAAAACTTAGAAAATACATTAGGATTATTTTTATACTTCAGTGAAAAATTATGTGTGTCATTTTTTATGTGTAAGAATCAACCACAGACCAATCCAACACATGGTGTGACCAGTATAACTAAATGTGTTGGTTATCAGTTTAAAATTGACATTATAAGCCAAAATGACTCACTCACTAAAAACAAATTAAACATTCTCTAATTGTATTTATAATTTTGGATAGTGACTAATAATTCATTTGTGATGTGTATGAAGTAGTTTGATGTGAAAGCGATACACGATGTGATCGGTATGACTCAAAATGATTGTTTCTAGTTTGTAATGACAATATAGTAAACAAAGACAACTAACATACTAAAAAACAATAAAACATATTATATTTTTTTTGATAAATTATTAAAATATTATATAATTCATTTTTGACATATAAAAATAAACAACACCTCAATATGATGCATGTTGTGAACGGTATAACTGAAAGTGTCTATTTATTTAAAATGGACATTAATTTTAGTAAAAAGAACAGGAGATATACTGAAAACTGGTAAAATGAATTTTTATTTTTTTGATAATTTAGGAGAACTACCCATGAGCCATTTATGATGTGTAGGAGTCAACCACAGCTCAATAAAACTCATAGTGTGGCCGGTATGACTCAAAATGTCTCTTTTTATTTAAAATTAACATTAAAATTATGTAAAAAGAAAAAGTGACATATTGAAAACTAAGCAAACACATTTGGATTGTTTTGGTACTTTAATAAAACGATCCATGATTCCTTTGTGACGTATAAAAGTCAACCACACCTTAATCTGATACATGGTGTGACCGGTATGACTAAAAGTGTCTATAATCGGTTTAAAATTGACATTTTAG
Organism: Viscum album; assembly: GCA_963277665.1. NCBI lineage: Eukaryota > Viridiplantae > Streptophyta > Magnoliopsida > Santalales > Viscaceae > Viscum > Viscum album. The sequence continues at coordinate 63,071,324 of OY728127.1, read as the reverse complement.
TTCAAAACGTGTCACTCACTAAAAACCAAGAAAACACACTTCGATTGTATTAATAATTTAGGAAAATGATTCATAAGTTATTTGTGACGTTTATGAAGAAATATCATGTCAAACCGATGCATGATGTTATCATTATGACTCAAAATGTGTGTTTCTAGTTTGAAATGAAATTTTAGTAAAAACACAACTGTAGCGGTGGCGGTATTGTAGTGGTCCTGTAGAAGCAGTGGGAAACATAAAAAATGAGGGTTCAAAACCCATTGAGAATAGGAACTATAACAGTACTATATGGTACTGTAGCAGAGGTGAAACTGTTCACTGACGAAATGGTAGTGGTGATGAGCACTGTAGTGTAAATGTATTGGTGGCATGTACTGTAATGGTATTGTAGCAACAGCGGGCGACACTCTAGCGGTGATGGAACTGTAGTGGGTACTATAGTGACTGAGTATCTATTTAAGGAATGGGCCATGAGACAAGAATGTAATGGGCTTTATTCCCATTGGGCTTTTGGAAAAAAAATATTATGTTATAAAGCGGTTTGTTGGGTGGGTTATCACTTGGGGGGGGGGTTATGACCTATCTTTAGGCCTGTGCATATGTGTTGTGTGTTTTTAATGTAATTGTACCCCCAAACATCTAATATATATATATATATATCTTGAGATAATTATGATATTGATTGTCATTATTTATGTCTATATATTGATGTGTGAGTATGATTGATCCTATATGATCATAATGTTTATTTGGGGACGTGATTGCTAGTTAAGTTTTAAATTTTATGATTTCCAATATTATGATGGCATGCACATGCATATGTTATGTATTTATCATTATGAATGTTCATTTATAAATTGGCATGCATATGATTCATGTCGTACACATGAAATTACGATGTTCTCATAAATACTTATAAAATTACAATAAATATATTTATTAAATTTATAATTATTAAATTTTAATTACATGGAAATAATTTTTAAATTTAATTATTTATAATTATTATTATAACTATATTTATATATATATGATAAATTTACAATAAATACATTTATTATAATTTTATAAAAATATATATTAATATATTAATATATATATATATGTAGTTGGTTCTTGGATTAGTGTTAAACACCCCATAATAATACAAGAATCCTGGGATCAAATCCAGGCAGCTTAAAATAAATCTGAGGATGAAAGAGTCAGTGATGCTCTGTCGGGGCAGTGGAGGAGGGCCTTGATGTGTGGTGGCTTAGTCAGGGGACGTGGATGGCAATGAGAATCACGGCAGGGCGTGTGGGGTGGTTTGGTCAGGGGACATGAATCACGACAGGGGTGTGATGTTGGGCAAGGCGCCTTCACATTGACTCCTCTGGTGAATTGTCGTGATGACAAAATAGCTGCAAGTGCTGGGAACCTGGGCTATAGGCTTTGTAATGGACTCTATGCCCACATGACCTTGAGGCCATAAAAAATGGGTAGGTTATCTCTTGGGGGGGCTATGACCTTCCCATCTGGTTGTCTGTGTTGCATTTCTATGTTTTGTTGTAATTATTCCCCTATGTACCTATAATAAATATATATATAATTATATACGAAAACTTATAAATAAATAAATATATATATATATATATATATATTCAAATAATTATAAAATTATAACAAGTATATTTATAATAATAATAATTTTATAAATATATTAATAAATACATACAAGTATTTATACATATATACAAATATTTATAATTATAATTATAAATAATATATAGATGTAAATAATTATAAAATTATAATAAATATATTTATTATATTTATAATTATAATTACATATATATATTAATAGTCATAAATATATATAAATATAAATTTATTTAAATACTTATGTAATTATAATAAACATATTTATTATAATTTCGTTATTATTTAAATATATATATATATTATTATGAGTAAAAATAAATATTTATTTATTTAAATAATTCTGAAATTATAATAAATATATATAATTAAATTTATAATTTCATAATTTTATAAATAAATATAAATTTATTTATAGATATAATTATACATCTTTAGTAATTTTATAAATATATATATTTATTTATAATTATATCTATACTTAGGTATATGATTCATGTTATACCCATGAATCAATTATGTTCTCATAGTTACTTATAAAATTATAATAAATATATTCATATAAAAAATATATTTATTATATTTATAATTTTAATTTTTTAATTATATACAAATAATTTTTAAATATATTTACTTATAATTATAACTATATATATAACAATAAGACTACAATAATTACATCTATTAAAAAATTATAAATATTTATATTTATATTTATTAATAAATATATATATTTATATATTTATATTTATAAATATATACAAATATTTATAAATATATTTATGTATACTTATAATTGGGATGTTGCTTCGTCGGGCGATGGAGGTGTACTTGTGTGGCCCGTGAGGTGGCAGGGTCAGTGGATCCTCACCAGAGATGTGGAAGTCAATGACAAAATCTGTGGATGGTCATTCCATCTGGATCTGGTCACACTCATTAGATATGGATCACTCTCAGCGGAAACAGGGATGGTGGGGAGCATTAGGGTCGGAGGTGACTAATGGTCGATGGGGGGACACATTTGGGCCGAACGACGAGCTCACACGATAGTGGGAAGCGTTCAAGCGGACGATGAGGATGTGGTACTACAATGACATGGATCATCGTCTTGGCGGTGGGCTTCTTGGATCTGGGTCAGCCCTAGTGAGATTGCAATCTATGTAGCAAATCTGGCTGTGATAGGCAGCATTACTAAGCGATCCCAGACGACAATTGTTTGGCGATGACATTAGGGTTTTGTTGCGATGTTTTCCTATTCATGTTGGTCCATTCGGTTTATAGTAATGTGCTTTGTGTCAATAGGCTTTGGGCCACTCAAATTTATGGTTGCATGCCTCTAGGCCTTCAATCTTGTAATTGGTTCTCTCTTAACCTTCACTTTGGGCTCTCAGGCCACTATATCTTGAGGCTATGTGTCTCCGGGCCTACTGGATTTTAATGAGCTTTCCCTTACTCAGTTCAAAGAGGGTTCTTGTTTTGATTTTCTCTTTTTAATAAAGGGGATTTCCCACAATATTTATGGTATATTTGTAAATTTATAAATATATACAAATACTTATACTTATAATTATAAATAAATATAGATATATTTAAATAATTATAAAATTATAATAAATATATTAATTATATATATTTATATAATTATAATTATAATATAGTTAAATTGTTGTGCAAAGACACCATTGTATACATTTTTACTTAATGAACTCGAAAAAATAAATGACATAATTGAGGCTAGATTGGACATGGTTGATATGGGAATACGAGAATAGTTGGTGCCAGTGAAGGGTGAAAAATGATCATTTCTTCCTCCAGTTGCTTACATTATTTTCAAGCCAGAGGGATATCAATTTTCCAACCTCTCGATTGATGTAAAGGTTCGAGTGGGGTATTCATCCAATATCATGAACATTGTGTCAATGGATGATTTAAAGGTAAAGGGAATGAAATCACATGACTACCATGTTTTGATGATAGATATAATTCTTATATATTTACACTGCATTTTTTCCAAGAAAGTTCTTCATACATTAATCAATATTTGTTTCTTCTTCAAAGCTATATGCATCAAAGTTGTAGACCTAGTGAAATTTACCGACTATGGAAATATAAATTTCTGTCATATTATGTGAATTGGAAATGTTATTCCCTCAAACATTATTTGATATGGTGGTTTACTTGGTGAGAGAGTTTTGACCATTTGGTACTGTACACAATAGATTAATGTACCGCATTAACCGATATATGAATATTTTGAAATGGTATGTCAAAAATCGAAGTCAACTAGATGTTTGTATTGTGGAGAGATATATTTTTGAGGAATCCATTGAATTTGGTGTTTAATACTTCTTTGGTGTGGAAATCATTGGTCTACCTCATCATACTGGGCGGCATGCGGTTGAAGGAATTTCGGAAGGAGATTTGGTCACAATCAATATTATATACCAGGAGCAGACCCACCTTTAGATTTTTCATAAAAGTTTGGAGGTTTCCCCATATGTTGAAACTCACTAAAAAAAATTATTAGGAATTTAAATCCATCAGGGACTGAAAGATAGATATCAATTAAACATAATCAATAGTTTATATGATGGTTTTAAGACCATATTTTGAAGGAGTTAGATGAAAATTCAGATTCAATTTCAAAGAAACTTTGATGGATAGCCAGAGGAAGAATTTTGTATGAATTATCTTACAATGGTTATGTAATTAATGGTTATATGTTCTATACAAATGAATATGATAAAGAATGTACCATGAAAAATAGTTGAGTTACACTTATGGATGAAGCAATGCATGTTTATGGTACTAAGGAATGAAATCCAATTTATGAGAATATATCATACTTTGAGATAATAAAACAAATATGGGAGTTGGATTATACAACATTCCCTGTGCCAATTTTTCAATGCATGTGGGTTGATAACATGAGTACAACTAAAATAGATCAATTGGTATTTGTGAAAGTTTATTTTAGTAAGGATGGGTAAAAATAAGAACTATTTATAATGGAATAATAGGTAGTACAAGTATTTTATGATCTATATCCCACAAACTGAAAGTGGTAATTTTTTTCTATTATCAACCAAAACCACTAAATGGTCATTTGAAAATTCAAATGAGGAAAAACATTCATTGCGATGTCACAATTATTTCACAGTGGTATAAATTTATATAATGTTTTGTATTTCAGAGTAGACCACAATGAATGGATTTGGATAGTCGATAGAGTGGTCAAAACCCTCCATCCTTTGAAACAAAGATTTCAATAACAATGTTATATATATTTTTGTAATATACATCATGTTACCGCATGTTATTATTCATTAACGGCTGCATTTATGTACTCTAAATTAAATATTATACCAATTATGTAGATAATGAATTCTGCACATTCCGGTTCTCCCAATCCTAAGGAAAAATATGCCTCTCAACCCACTGTTGTTCACAGTGAAGAGGAACAATTACCTTCTGCACGTTCTGGTGTTCCCGATCTTGAGGAACAATGGGTTTCTTAACCGGTTGTTTCTCCCACTACATAGGTACAATGACCATCTGCATATGCTGATGCTACCTCCCTAGAGGAACAACATATTAACAATGTAGAATCTGAGGAAATGGTATGCGATGAAGGACCGACGATGTAGAAAAAATAGGAGCTTCGTAGTTTGAAAGTTTTTGAAATAATCATTAAGGTGAAAATCAAGTCCATGTTATCCCCAAAAAATAGGTATGTCGTAGTTTGATAGTGTTAGGGAATCAAATACAAGGTCAGATAGGATGAATGTGTCTAGAAAACGATCCTCAACAAGGACATGTTTATTAGTTACATTGGAATTTTCACTCGACAATGTGTGATGTGTGATGAAAATTCATGGAACCATGTTGTGTTTGGGAATAAGACACTAATGTGAGTAGAGATTATGAAAACATTACAATATCATTTATTTATTTTACTAAAAAAATAAAATAATGAAACATTGAATTTCTCTTTATCATACCTTACAATGTGCATTTATAATAGATGAATCCCATAATAAATATGTATTAATTCTTACTGGAAAGACTCATAATGGATTCACAAAATTCTAACGAGACATAATCATAAAGATACTAAAGGGAAAATAAACCCGCACCCATGGCTTATCAATCCACACTTGATTACCCAAGAAGCGTGAGATGTGTTTATAAGTTGTCCTGTTGTTGTTTCTTTTCAGGTACATTAGGGCTACTAATACATTTTTTGATGATATCTATATTTATAACATTGATTTAAATTTATTTTTTTATGAAATAACAACTGAGTGCTAAAAATAAAGAACATACATAAAAACCAATGTACCCCTACTATAATTCAAGGATGATATATGCTTCACTTGAAAAAATGGAAAGTATTTTAAATCTACCGTAATATTTTTATGTGACCTGAAACATAAACATAATAATATTTCTCTATTTATATGTAGATTTATAACTCCAAAACCAAAGCCACTTCCATCCCATTCCATGTGCTATAGAAGAAGGTATGTGTAAATAAATATGTGATACTAATAGATTAAAACATAAAAAACGTGAATAAAACAAGTGTATATATGATATAATATATATTTTTTCTTTAAATGACTATTAAACAACAATTATAACTTATTTTCCTATATTTTCTATCTGACATAGTCATAGGAATCAACAACACCTTTATTGGATGAACACCTACTATAGGTGGCATTGAAGTGGATTAAACAGTATGGTTGTGTTAGCGTTTTGGTTTTTGGGGTGACACCTCAAGCATATTTTGAGAAAAAAAAACAAGAGTAGGTTCAAGGTGAAGAAATGAAACAAATGAGAGAAATACTAGAAACCCTTCAAGAAAAATTTCATTGGCAGAGATGGTTTCTAGAAACATTTATGGGGGGGATCAAAGATAAGAAACAAATCCAGAAAACCCATTATGTGGAGATCTTACCCCACCCCCACCATCTTGGAGGAAAGTCATTCCCATCAAAGTGCTATCTTAGTTGTGGTCATCAATATTCAAATAACCGTTTCTATGAAATGTAAATTAGATAGACACTGATACATTTTCCTGTGCTAATATTATACAATGTAAAAAATAATGTGATTTATATCTATCAACACCCACCCATCACCTTGTAGAGAGGGATACAGTTTTAAATATCCAAAGTCACAGTCTAGAAAAAAGACCACTTCCAATAGGTCGTGTGATAGTGGTGATTAACATACCTCATGAGCTGAGCACTGAGCTACCTATTCCACTTGATGACGATGATATTCATATGGTCGACAGAGCTGTTGGAACATTCGTTGCATGGCCATCACATCTTGTAAAAATACATGTCGACAATGAGGTATTCATTTACAATTTATTTTTCATGATAAACCATTAACAATTAATGAAAAAAGGATTGAACTGATGAATGTTATTGTAGACGGACAAAGGGATGGAAGTAAAATGAAAGAAACACTAAAAAACATCTAAAAGATCAACCAACTGATAGAAAATATATACTAATATCACCTTTAACATGCTCGTTCTATATCCATGTCTATTAATATTGAAGGTTTATATTGATGCAAAGTTAAAAAATGTAAGCAGTCACATAGTAGATTTCGAAGAAAATATGTTTGGAGAGGAACATGAATACAACCTTGGTGTTGAGAATGTGAATTAAATCATCAACTATGATTGGATATGTGCCTCGGTTTTAAATGTGCACATGAGGTATTTTTTCATGATTTGATTTTCCAAAAACTGTTATATTGTGTTAATTATGAATAAATACATTCCATATTTTTCATTGGTGTATATATAAAAAACAATTGAAGTGATTTCCCATTTATTTTTTTGGACTCTTATGTAATCACACCACCTCAATAAAACAACCAAAAATAGAATCCAAAAAAAGGATGAAATAGGGGTAGGCCTGGTCAAATTGTTTGAAATAAAACATACAGGTGATAGACTCTTATTAATACCAATGATACAGGGGTAAAAATATAAAATTTAATCATATCAAATATATTTTCATTTATTTTATTACTTATTACTTTTTTTTATTTTTAGAAAAATTGTATGTTCATTTCTGTTAATTCGGATACTCCAAATATTTATTTATTAGAGTCAACACATGGATACCCAACAAACTAACCGCAAATGATGTCGTTTTTCAATTTATAATACACTACATCCAACATTTTAGAACTAAACATAATGTTATATAATTTATTTTATATTTTAATGAGGATCCTATTATGATAGGGCAGTGCATCAATATCGTGAAAAATAATAAATGAGACCAGGGGATAAGCCCGAGGACCCTAAAAATTTATACGACTATACAAGTATCAGGGTATATATAATAATATTTCACTATCTAAACACATATAAAAAATTAATTATTTTTCATAGTGTTTCTGTAGTTTTTGAAATAAACAAATGGAAAATATTTTGGTTATTTTGTTTGTAAAATTATGAGAGAGATCATATTCCATGAAAAAAAACTAGTATCCCTGAAGAGGTATTTTCAAATACCATTACAAATTCATTTTAAATATCTATTAATCCTTTGATTATTAATAATTATCCAGTACTACTATAACTTTTGAAAAGACTCATATTCAAAAGAAGATATATATTTTCATAGAAACAAATGGGAAACATACCTGATGGAAGAATGTACATAAATAACACGAAGATGTGACTTCCATATAAGTAATGTATTGTTTCATAATTTTTTATTAATTTACTTATTTTTAGTATTACTCACATAATAAATGTTTTCTTATATAAGTGGATTTCTTTGTTTGATTTGGGTTAGTTTGTTCAAAGATGCTCATTCTCATGAGAGATAGGACGTCGAGAATTCAACTCATAATTCAACGAGAAGTTATTTTATTTAATATGCTATTTTTCCCTCAATGTATTATCTATTCTCTACTACATTAACATAATATAAATTTAATTTTTGACTACTCATACATGAAATCTTTTCCACATAATTCTTCTCCCTTGTAACCTTATCACCCCTATAGTGTCAAAAATTTTCACTTTCCGTCAAAGGTAGTGGAGGGAACTTGAAGGAAAGTGATAAATGTCGACACTATAGTGTTGTGTGTTCGATAAAGAAACAAAATTGAAAGAATGGAAACATTGGTAGTTGGGATTATTTTGAGACTTTGGGATATATACGAATCATCCAAACCTCGATCATTTTTTACAAGTAGGAATTAATCTCATTTCAAACCAACACACAATGTGACCGGTATGACTCAAAGTATCTCTTTTTATTTAAAATTAATATTAATATAATTAAAAAAGAATAAGTGACATACTGAAAACTGGTAAAATAGATTTGTATTATTTTGATACTTTAGTACAACATTCCATATTTCATTTTTGATGTGTAGAAATCAACCACACCTAAATCCAACACATGGTGTGACCTGAATGACAAAAAGTGTCTGTTATCAGTTTAAAGTTTACATTATAGTTCAAAATGAGTCACTCACTAAAAACAATGAAAAAATTATCTGATTGTATTTATAATTTTGGATAGTTATTAATAATTAATCTGTGATGTGTATGAAGTAGTTTTATGTCAACACGACACATGATGCGACCGGTATGACTCAAAATGAATGTTTCTAGTTTGAAATGACATTACAGTAAACAAAGACAACTAACAAACTAAAAACCAAGAAAACACACTCATATTTTTTTGATTATTTATTAAAATGTTTTATATGTCACTTTTTTCATGTATAAATCAACTGCACATCAATATGATGCATGGTGTGACCGATATAACTCAAAGTGTCTATTTATTTAAAATCGACATTACTTTTAGTAAAAAGAACAACTGATATTTTGAAAACTGGGAAAATGAATTTTCATTATTTTGAAAATTTAGGAAAATGAACCGTGAGTAATTTGTGATGTGTAAGAGTCATCCAAACCTCAATACGACTCATGGTGTGGCCGGTATGACTCAAAGTGTTTATTTTTATTTAAAATTAACATTAAAATTACGCAAAAAGAACAAGTGACATATTGAAAACTGAGAAAACAAATTTTGATTGTTTTGATACTTTAATAAAATGATCCATGAGTCATTTGTGATATATAAAATTCAACCACATCTCAATCAGATACATGGTGTGACCGATATGACAAAAACTATCCGTAATCAGTTTAAAATTGACATTTTAGTTTAAAACATGTCACTCACTAAAAACCAAGAAAACACTCTCCAATTGTATTAATAATTTAGTACAATGATTCATAAGTTATTTGTGACGTTTATGAAGAAATATCCTGTCAAACTAATGCATGATGTTATAGGTATGACTCAAAATATGTGTCTCTAGTTTGAAATGAAATTTTAGTAAAAACACAACTATAGTGGTGGCGGTATTGTAGTGGTCCTGTAGAAGTGGTGGGCGATATAAAAAATGAGGGTTCAAAACCCATTGAGCATAGGTACTGTAACAGTACTATATCGTATTGTAGTAGAGGTGAAACTGTTCACCGACGACATAGTAGCAGTGACGAGCACTGTAGCAGAACTGTATTGGCGGTAGGTATTGTAACGGCACTGTAGTAGTAGCTGGAGACACTGTAGAGGTGATGGTATTGTGGTGGGGACTGTAGCACCTGAGTTGCTATTTAAGGAATGGTCCATCAGATAAGAATGTAATGGGATTCATTCCCACTATGCTTTTGGGTCAAAAAATATTATATAATAAAGCGGTTTGTCGGGTGGGTTATCCCTGGGGGGGGGGGGGGGGTTAGGACCTATCATTAGGCATGTGCATGTGTGGTGTGTGTGTGTTTAATGAAATTGTAACCCCAAACACTTAATATATATATATATCATGAGAGAATTATGATATTGATTGTCGTTATTTATGTTTATATTTTGATGCATGAGTATGATTGATCCTATATGATCAGAAATTTTATTTGTGGATGTGATTGCGAGTTATGTTTTAAATATTAAGATTTCCTATATTATGATGGCGTGCACATGCATATGTAATGTATTTATCATTATGAATGTTTATTTATAAATTGAGATGCATATGATTCTTGTCATACAAATGAACTTATGATGTTCTCATAAATACTTATAATATTATAATAAATATATTTATTAAATTTATAATTATAATTTTCTAATTATATAGAAATAATTTTTAAATTTATTTATTTATAATTACTATTAAATAAATATAAATATATATAATTATAAAATTCCAATAAATACATTTATTATAATTTTATAAAAATATATATTAATATATATATATATGTGTGTAGTTGGTGCTTGGCTTAGTGGTAAACTCCCCGTAATACTACAAAAATCCTGGGATCAAATCCATGGAGCTTCAAATAAATCTAAGGATGAAAGAGTTAGTGATGCTCTGCCGGTGCAGCGAAGGCATGCCGTGATGTGTGGCCGCTAGGTCAGGAGTTGTGGACGACAATGTGAATCACGACCGGGTGTGCCAGGCGGTTCGGTCAGGTGATAGGAATCATGACAGGGGTGTGATGCGGGGCGGGGCGCCTTCATAGTGACTCCTCAGGGGAATTGTTTTGATGAAAAAACAGTTGCAAGTTCTGGGAACCTGGGATATAGGCTTTGTAATGGAATCTATTTCCACGTGACCTTCAAGCCATAAAAAATGGGTAGGTTATCTCTTGTGGGGCTATGACCTTCCCATCGGGTTGTGTGTGTTGCATTTCTATGTTTCGTTGTAATTATACCCATATGTACCTATAATATATATATTTATATATTTATAATTATATAAAAATACTTATAAATATATATATATATATATATATACAATCAAATAATTATTAAATTATAATAATTATATTTATAATAATAATAATTTTATAAATATATATATAATATATAAATATATTAATAAATACATACAAATATTTATACACATACACAAATATTTATAACTATAATTATAAATAATATATATATATATACATAAAATTATAAAATTTTAATAACTATATTTATAATATTTATAATTATATGTATATATATATAGTCATAACTATAAATAAATATTTATTTATTTAAATACTTATGTAATTATAATAAATATATTTATTATAATTTTATAATTATTTAAATATATATATATTGTTATAAGTATAAATATATATTTGTTTATTTAAATAATTATGAAATTATAATAAATATATATAATTAAATTTATAATTTCAGCATTATTTAAATAAATATAAATTTATTTATAGTTATAATAATACATCTATTATGATTTTATAAATATATTTTTTTATTTATAATTATATCTATAATTAGGTATATGATTCCTATTATACCCATGAATCAATTATGTTCTCATAAATACTTATAAAATTATAATAAATATATTTAAATAATAAAGATATTAATTATATTTATAATTTAAATTTTGAATTATAAATAAATATTTATAAATATATTTACTTATAATTATAACTATATATATATATATAACAATAAAATTAAAATAATTAAATCTATTATAACTTTATAAATATATATATTTATATATATTAATGAATAAATATTTATATTTACAAATATATACAAATATTTATATTTATAAATATATACAAATATTTATAAATATATTTATGTATACTTTTAATTGGGATGTTTCTTCGTCGGGCGATGGAGGTGGACTAGTGTGGCCCGTGAGGTGGCAGGGTCGACGGATCCTCAGCAGAGATGTGGAAGTCAATGGCAGAATCTGCCTATGATCATTCCCTCTAGATCTAGTCACACTCTCTAGATCTGGTTCGCTCTCAGCGACAACAGGGATGGTGGGGTGTGTTAGCGTCGGAGGTGACTGATGGTCGATGGGGGGACACATTTGGGCCGAACGATGGGGTCACGCGACGGTCGGAAGCGTTCAAGCGGACAACAATGACGTGGTACTACATTGACATGGATCGTCAGCTTAGCGGTGGGCTTCTTGGATCTGGTTCATCCCTAGTGCGATTGCAATTTGTGTAGTGGATCTAGCTACGACATGCAACATTACTTGGCGATCCTATACGAAAATATTGTGGCGACATCATTAGGGTTTTGTTGCGATGGTTTTCAATGTGTGTTGGGCCATTGGGTTTACTATAATGGGATTTGTGCCAATAGGCTTTGGACCACTCAAGTTTAAAGTTGCGTGCCTCTAGGCCATTAGTCTTGTAATTGGTTCTCTCTTAAACTTCCCTTTGGGCTCTCGGGCCACTGTATCTTGAGGCTATGTGTCTCTGGTCCTACTGGCTTGTAATGAGTTTTCCCTTACCCAGTTAAAAGAGGGTTCTTGTTTTCCTTTTCACTTTTCAATAAAAGGGATTTCCCCCAAACATTATGGTATATTTGTAAATATATAAATATATACAAATATATATGCTTATAATTATAGATAAATATAGATATATTTAAATAATTATAAAATAATAATAAATATATTAATTATATATATTTATATAATTATAAATATAATATAGATATTTATTATAATTTTATAATTATTTATATAAATAAATATTTATTTATAATTATAACTATAAATTAATATATTTATATTTATAATAAATATCTATATTAAATTTATAATTATATAAATAAATAAATATATATATTATAAATTTATTATATATAATTAAATATATAATAAATATATTTATTATAATTTGGAAATTATTTAAATAAATATATATTTAATAACATTAGAACTTTATCAGCGCTAAAAAAGAATCGATAAAGGTACGTTTTATCTGCACATTCTATTTTAGCGGTAATAAAACACACCTTCATCAGCACTTTCCAACAAGCACGGATAAAAGCCTAGCGTATTATTATAAAAGAAACCCTATCAGTACCATGTCGCCAAACACGCTTAAGCTCTTGTAGAACCAGACCTCTACTGACGCCCCCTCCGGTCACTACTGCCTCCTTCCTTCACTTTGTCCGATGCCACTGCCACCACCACTGCCACACCGACCAATCTTTGTCGCTTCCCTCCATGGCCTCCACCGCTGGAGTCTCTAACTCTACCACTGTCAGGGCCTACTACTGCTCCAAGACTGCCAAATCTAAGGTATATTCCTATTTGTGTCTTATTCATTCTCATTTATTTTTTACTTCATGTTTACATCTTCATGTGTTTTTTGCATGGTCTGTTGCTTTGAGTATATCTCTTTTATTGTGTTTCTTTTGAGAATTAATAAAACACTAAAGCTTGGGTGGTGCTATTGTCATTAACATAAGAAAAAATGGTCTCAGGCATGTTAAATCCTTGTATTATTTATAACTTTCACTTTTATTTTTTCCATTTGGTATTCTTTCTTCATTTTTAGTTCCTTTCTCATCCCAATTCATCACGATTTCATTCCTTTTTACCTATGGTATTTATCAACTCACTTTATTCCTCTATTTTAAATTGTTATTAGAAACTGATTTTATATTCAGGGTTCCTTGACATTTATTTTAGGCTTTTCCTTCAAAGTATCCCCAACACAAACAAATTACTCATAACCAAGACAATAGTTTTAGGTTAGGCTTCAGTATGAAGATGTGACATAATTCTTCTTCAAGGAATGTATTGTGGGAAAAATTAATTACTTTATAAATACAACTTCATAGTCTATTGTGTTTTCATTCTATGCAGGGGAAACTTACTATTTATAAAAGTAACTTCCATATTCCATTTACAAGAAGATAATAAGTCTTTAAAGTGATCTTTTAAGCCTTAACAGAAACATAATCCTTTTAAAAAGAACACATTAAAAAAACAAATCTATGCCTTTGAAAAAAGAAAATAAGAGTTACAAAAATATCATATGTCTTTATAAACAAAACCAATATTTTTAAAAAATAGAATTTATGTATTTAAAAAGAAAACAAATAAGACTTTAAATAACTAAATGTAATTATTTAGAACATTTTCAATCTACTCACTTAAACAATAAAAATAATATACCTAGTATTTCTAAATAAAAATCATAAAAAATTAGCATAATAAACATTTAAATACAAAAATATCTATATTTATTTATAATTACAACTAAAAAATTATATATTTATATTTATAAAAAATATATCTATTATATTTATAACAAATATATATATATTATAATTATAAAAAATATGTATATTATATTTATAACAAATATATATATTAAATTTAAAATAATTTAAATACATATATAATGAATGGTATAGAATATTTGACGATATCCTACTAGGCTCTTTGCTCACACCATACATATACACATTGGTGCACATATAGACTTAGTTGTCTATGATATAACTAAAAGGAAAAGGTCACACTTTTATAGTGGTGTTTCATAGTTACTTGTTATAGATATAATGATAATGGGATGTAGAGGTTAGCATAGGTCATAAAGAGACAATATTCATTTTTTTATTTTAGGATATTTACTATAAATTGCCTTGCTTGAAAATAATATTTTTTGGTTTCCTTTATATTTTGGATCATGTGTAAACCTTTTATAGCATTATGTTTTATAAAATGTTGGTTATTTTTTATTGATGTATCTTTTATAAAGTGCCTCTCTTGGGATTTATGACTTTTTGAAAATGCATAAGTGGGTCCTTTATAATGACTCAAGTGTTTTAAAATGATTCTTAAAAAATTTATATGTGTTCAAAATACCTTTTTTTTGTTTTAAATAGATTTAAAATGATTTAAACACTTGGAATTGACTTAGGTTGCATGAAAAGTGTTTTTCAACTCAACCGATTGGATTTCCTAAAGGGGTGTGAATGTTTTGAAAGGGTATTTAATTCTGGTTTCATTTTAATAGGGGCTGCATGATTTTTTAAGTGAGAATTTGTAAAATATTGAGGGTTGTTGCTCCGTTTAAAGGATTTATACTGTTGGGTTATGAAGTTTCCTTGAATTCTATAAAAAATGAATGGTGGTTTTGTGAAAGAGTGCTTGGAACTGGTTGGTTTATTTTAAAAAGGGGGTGTTATTTTAATGAGGTTTTTTGTAATTGGTAGGTTTTTTTAATGGGATTTCAAGTGTGATTTTATAAATAGTTTTCAAAGGACATTTGAAATTTAGTTTTTTCATAACCATTTATGTTTACATTTTTATAAAATTAGTAAAACCATTACATTATAATGGGAAGACAAGTGGATTGATAATAACACCATGGAAATGGCATGCCGTTAACTCTATCCAACCCATATGATATCCATCACAACCTCACTCCCAAAAAGGGTAATTAATGCTTAAAACCATTTCAAATCCTAAAATTAATTTTCATCCAACATCACCTGCATGGTTCAAATTAGGGGAGTCTTCTACAACTACATCTTCTTTCTGGTTTGGTGTTATCTTATAAGGGGATGAGCCCCAGGAAACAAAATGCAATAACAAATATCATTAAAATGTTGAGTTCCCCTTATTTAATAGGCCCCTTTTATTTATTTATTTTGTTAAATATTATTATTACTGAATCAAATAGGATGGATATGAATAAATAATGGATGTATTCCAATCATTGGATAAATGTGTATGAAGATTGAGTGAAAGAGTTCATCAAGTATGTAAAATATCATGCTTATGACCGTTCTCAAATCTTTTTTCTGTGTTTATGCTGTTTTTATTGAACAATAATTAGTCTATAAGAGTTGGAAGAATACTTGATCTGTCCCAGAACAGATTAAATTAATAAATTATGGAATAAACATAGAGAAATGTGAATGTAGCTAGTGGCTAGGATAACACTGCATTTTTTGGATCATCTTATATAATTACTTTCTTGGACAATGAAGAAGAACATATTGAGGATATGATTATAAATGTGAATGATGACGAAGATCGTATTGAGGAAATGAAAAGGACAATTGAATATGAACTTCATGATTTCCCAAAAATGTTTAAGAAGTTAATGAGTTCTGAAGAGACACTATTGTATGATGTTTTCACTAAATATACAGCATTGTCAGCCGTACATAAGTTGTATAATTTGAAATTAGGAAATATATGGTGTGATGATAGTTTAATGGAACTACGTTATCTATTTCATGACATTATACCAGATGATAATTAGCTCATGAGCCCAAAATACAACACCTAATGGATTATACACTTGATGGGTATGATCTATGAAATAATACACACATACCCGAATGATTGTATACTGTTTCAGAAGGACCAGAAATCACTTATAGAATTCCCAAAGTGTGGTGCTTCTTGATACAAGAAAAATGAATCTGCTCCTATCAAAGTTGTATGGTATTGCCCAATCATATTATGGTTTATGCGCCTATATGGAAGTGAGTAGACTGTAGAGAAATTGACATTACACACAAATACAAAAAATAAAGATGGGAAACTGCATCACTTAATAGACTCTCCTTGTTGGTATAGAATTGATCATGAGTATCTGGAATTTGGAAACAGGCCAAGAAACCTTCGTCATGTGTTATCTATAGATGGAGTTAATCCTTTTGGTTTTCAAAGCAGCACTCATAATACATGGCCAATTATGTTGGTAAATTAAAACTTTTGGCCATGTTTTTGTATGAAATGAAAATAAATCATGTTACAAATGCTTATATTAGGACCAAAACAATTGGGTAATGATATTGATGTTTATTTGGCCCCATTGACTGAGGATTTGAAATTATTATGGGATTTAGGTGGTAATTGTATGACTCTTACAGAAATGAAGATTTCACATTGATAGAAAAATTGTACATGATGATAAATGACTTTGCTGCTTGTGGAATTTTTTTAGGATATAGAATTAAAAGAACTCTAGGGTGTCCCATTTGTGAACAATTTACATAGTCAATTAGGTTGAAACATTCATCTAATATCATTTTTTAGGACATCAGAGATTTTTAATCGACGACATAAGTGCCGATCTTGGATGACATCATGCAATGGAAGTTCCAAAGAACGTAAAACACCATCTCCACTAACATTTGATCAACTCATTGAGAAATTAAAATATTTGGACATTACTTTTGAGAACTATTTTCAAAAACCCTTGAAAAATACCTTGGAAAAAGAGATCAGTTTTTTTAATAACCGTATCAGAATTGTTTGTACGTCATACATTTTCTTGATGTTATGCATGTTGAAAAAAAATGTATGTGATATTTTAACAAACATGTCAGTAAATGAATTCAGAAAAATAAATGATGGAATTAAGGATAGGTTGGACATAATTGATGTGGGAATATGAGAAGAGTTGGTGCCAGTGAATGGTGAAAAATGAGCTTTTCTTCCTCCAATTGCTTACACTCTTTCCAGGAAGAAGAGATATCATTTTTACAACATCTCTAATGATGAAAAGGTTCGAGTGGGGTATTCATCAAATATAAAGAAAATTGTGGAAATGGATGATTTAATGTTAAAGGGTCTGAAATAACATGACTACCATGATTTGATGTAAGGTCAAATTCTTATAGATTTACACTGAATTTTCCCAAGAATGTTTATCATACATTAATCAACTATGTTTCTTCTTCAAATCTATATTGGGAAAAGTAATAGACCGAGTGAAAATTTTGATTATAGAAATATAAATTTCTGTCATATTATATGAATTGGAAATGTTCTTCCCTCCAACATTATTTAATATGGTGGTTCACATGGTGAGAGAGATTCGACCATGTGGTTCTAGACACTATAGATAGATATAACCCAATAACTGGAATATGATGATTTTGAAAGGGAATTTTAAAAATAGAAGTTGTCTAGAGGGTTGTATTGTGGAGAAATATATTTTTGAGTAAGCCATTGAATTTTGTGCTAAAAACTTGTCTAGTGTGGAATGTATTGGTCTACCTCATCACATTGGGTAGCTTTCAGGTGAAGGAATTTCTAAAAGAGATGTTCTAACTGTCAATATTATAAATTAGGAGCATACCAACCTTTACTGTTTTCATAACTATTTGAATATTTCTACATATGTTGAAACTCACAAAAAAATATTAGGAATTAGAATCGATCATGGACTGAAATATAGATATCATATACACATAATCAATAGTTTATAAGATGGTTTTATGACTATATTATTAAGGATTAAGATGAAAATATGGATTCAATTTCAGAACGACATCGATAGATAGCTAGAGGAAAGCGTTTTAATGAATTATCTTACAATGCTTATGTAATTAATGGATATACGTTCTATAAAAATGAACATGATGAAGAAAGTACCAGACAAAATAGTAGAGTTACACTTGTGGATGAAGCAATGTATATTTCTAGTACTAAGGAAAGAAATCCAATTTTAGAAAATATATCATACTTTGATATCATCAAACAAATATGGGAGTTGAATTATACCACATTCCAAGTGCCAATTTTTCAATGCAAGTGGGTTGATAATAGGAGTTCCATTAAAATAGTTGAATTGGGATTTTTGAAAGATGATTTTAGTAAAGAAGGGTAAAAATAAGAACTGTTTATAATGGAATCACAGGTAATATAATTATTTTATATTCTATATCCTACAAACTAAAAGTGGTAAATTGTTTTGTTATCAACCAAAACCACTAAAGGGGTAGATGAAAATTCAACTGAGGATAAACCTTTCATTGGATCATCACAATATTTTAGTTGTGGTATCAATGTAGATGGTGTTTTTTATGTAATAGGAAACCACAATTAAGGGATTTAGATAGTCCATAGAGGGTTCAAATCCCTTCATCCTTTAAAAAAAGAGAGTTCAATAACTAGGTTATATTTTTTTATGCATCGTGTTACCTCATGTTATTATTCATGCGCTTCTTCATTTATTTACTATAAATTAAACATTAAACCAATTATGTAGATAATGACTTCTATACATGTTGGTGCTCCAAACGTAGAGGAAAAATAGGTCTCTCAACCTACTGCAACTCATAGTGCAGAGAAACAATGACCTTCTACACATGCTGGTGCTCCCAATCCTGAGGAACAACGGGTTTCTCAACCTGTTGTTGCTTCCAGTGTAGAGGTAAAATGAACATATGTAGATGTAGATGCTACCACTCTAGAGGAACAACATATTAAAGATTTTGAATCTAAGGGAATGGTAGGATATGAAGGACTGATGACGCACAAAAAATAGGAATGTCGTAGTTTGATGATGTTGGCAAAAATAATTAAGCTGAAAATTGAATGAATCAAACACGAGGACAGATGGAATGCATATGGACAACATGTTAACCCCAATAAGGCCATGTTCATTACTTACATTTGAATTTTCACTCAACAATGCGTGTTGATTGATGTAGATTCATGGAACCATGTTGTGTTTGGGATTAAGACAATTATCTGAGATGAGATTATGATAATATTATGATATCATTTATTTATTTTACTAAAAAATAAAATAATGAAATATTGAATTTCTATAAGGACCTGTCCTTAAACATTACATAATCTTGATTTAAGTCAAGAATTCACAATGGGGATCTTTTCTTGTATAGATTTTAGAGAATTAGGTTATATATATTGTATTACATTTCAAAAATTAAAAAGTAGACACTTCTACTCAGTATGCATTTTTTCATAAAATAAAAAATCTAAAAAAGCATGTCTAGTTCCATGTTTTAGATAGCATGACTTTTCGTTGATCCCATCCTTGACCCTATTCATCTTTAAATCTTGTAAAAACATTTCAAAACATGGGGTGAGCATAAAGATCAGTAAGAGTTATAAAATAAGGAAAGGAAACATTAACCCATCAATAAATACAAATCAATGAAACCATACTTTTCAATCATATCATACCTCATGAAATCGTATGATTTATGAATAACACATAGAAATCATAAATCATAAAGGTAAGTTGGGGCATCCATATCATACTTACATTTTTGCTACCAGAGCCACGTAGGGAGTTATGTTGGAATACCCATCACTGTATATTCCCTAAATATCTTAGGAGAAACATTTACATTTATCTCCATCATGTTACCCAATGCATTAGAGAGCTGTCTCGGGCTCACCTGCCCTAGGATTATCATGGAACCAATCGTATACGCAAAAAATTACCAATAACCATAACATATTCGTAACATATAAAATGATCATAATGGAAAGATAATATTTCCACATTGCAATAACAATATATCATTTCAATATCTTGACATAATCAATGCTTTATCAAACCATTTTCTAAAACATTTAAAACATTTAATTAAGATATTTTTTGAATCAAAGTGTCCCATTCCACTTTGAAACATTTAAAGGAATTAACATTTTAAAAAATTAATGTCCATATAAATAAATCCTAAAAACAATTTTTAAAACATGGACATTAATAATGAATATTTATAAGAATAAATCTTTAAAACTTTTAAAACGATATTTTAGTTAAAGAGTTCTTAACCAAATGAGAGACGCTTAAATACAAATAATTGAGTAATAACATCCATAAAAGCTTATAATATCATGAGAATAGAGATATTCGTGATATAATACATCAAAGGTCTGTATATAAACCATATAAAAGTGAATTGGTGCATAACAACAATGAAGTTTCAATGGAATGTAAATTCAGACAAAATCCTTAGTAAAGATGGTATCATTAAATTAAAGAAAAATATATGACATAATTATTTGTGAAAAAATATATACACCCAATATAAGTGGATATTAAGTGTAAAAACATAAGAGGTTATTCACACATATTCATAGAATGACGTAACCAATAAATAGAAGTTTAACCCACAGAATTGAAATTGGGTTAAGAACTTCCCTTACAGAAATTCGACAGCGTAACTACGTCACTTTAAAATTCAGAAAATGAGTTGATGAGAGAGAAAAGGGTATCTCATCAATTGGACATAAAATTTACAGCAATAAGGATATATAATAACGTATCCCAACATACGAAGATTTAAATTAAAAGACATAACAAAAAGAAGTCCTTTAAAAAGAGGAGGGTGAAATGTCCCCTTACTGATTTGGTAACTTAAAGAACATAAACCCCATGAAAGAAAGATAATACAATAAAGATGTAAATACCCATAAATTAATTTATATTACACAAATAATACAATCATGGGAAATACATCCACCACACAAAAGGAAATAGTGGCAAACATAACACGAATCTCAGGGGAATAAAAAGTGGGATGAAAACACCTTACCACGTTGTAATCAATTGATTCATATGACCAAAAGTTAATAACCACAAAATTAATCACAAAATAAAATTATCATAATGATTTCCATGATAATACATATCAAATGGAAGTACACAATCTACCACATGAAATAAATAATTTGCGAACAATGGAAATCTCAAGGAATTCAAAGTGAGATAAAGAACCCCTTACCTTGTGTCCGACTTGACTCGTTTGTTCCTTATTATTCCTAAATAATAAATGTAAGTTAATTTATACTTGATCAAGAATACTTTTCATGTTTATTTTTCATTTTATATCACTTATTACCATGTTATAAACATTATTAAATAATTTAAGTTATTAATGGTTGTTTTGTCGATATTTGGTACTTGAGTAAAAAATGAACTTGTAAAATTTACAAGTTGTCCATGTGGTCAAAAGTTCAGTATCTATAGTATGATATTCATGGTTGAGATATCATATATATCATATATATCCAGTATATATATTTGTGTGTTTATTTATAAAAGTACATAATATTTGGAGATAATAAATGAAATGCACGGTTCATGGAGACGGTAAGCCGTACGTACACATGAACGCTACTTTCATTTTTATTTCATATTTAATGGAATGAAAAATTAATGATAAATATGTATAAAATAATTAAATTATAATATCATATATAATTTCAGTAACTCCATCTTTTATACATTCCATATGTGGCATGAATGAGTCATATCACTTTGAGGGGGAGGTGGTACACACTTCCTCAAATTAAATTATCATGTTTACCGATTATGGAAACCATAATGGTATGATATAAATGAAAAATACAAAAGAAAATAAACCATATAAATATAATATATATCAAATATAAATATAGTTCCATCTTAATGGTCACCATAAGAGGTGGTAGGAGAAGATCGAATAATCATCGTTTCTTGAGGCAGTAGTTCGCCATCCATAGAAACAGTATGTTCTTTACCCATTAGATGGAGGTGTGTGTAAGAGTAGTTATAATACATGTCATAAAAAACCTATTATACTGAATATATTAGTGTTGTTATAAAATAAAGTAATAAAAAGAGTTTAGGGGGTTGGAGAAGTAAAATAAATGAAAAGAACTTAAGGGAAGACATTACCTTGAAATTGGGTATCTCCCTTTGGTTTGAACCAAACGGTTCACTTGAAGTGCCTTATGCCTAAGGTAAGGTTTCTAGGATGAATATAGGGATGTATGGATCTTAGTTGGGCAGAGTTTGGATGATCCAAGGGGCATTATAATTGTATGGAAAGGGTTATAAATGAGGGATTTTTATAAGGGTGAGAAGGGCTCTTTAGGAAAGTTTGAAAATATTATTTTATTATATTATGATTTTCGATTTTAAAGGTCCAAAACACATTAAAGTTGAAGATAATATGGCAAATGTTTAAAATAAAATCATAAAAAAATAATTGTAAAAGTTTTGGATATTATTTTTATCTTTATAATCTAATTTATTTAAATCATTCATTAATGAGTTAAATACTGCATCATTATTATGTCATTAGTAATTTTATTTATTTGATGTCTAAAAATCATAAAAAAAATCCATCATGTAGTAAATATTTCTATATTTATAATTAATATTTATAGTCTAATAGATAACATATATAACCCCATGTCAAAATTGTTTTACTAAAATATATATGTTTATGTCATTTCTGTTTTTACTTTAAATTAATTAATATAAACTGTCATTATCACTCTTAAGTGGCTCCATGGGGTCCCAAAATCGACCCAAGGATGAAAATGATCGGACATGTATCAAAAATAGTATTAGGACACATCTTAGGGTAATTTAATATTATTATAATATTATTTTTTACCCTTATTTACCATATTTACCCTTCAACCATGGTAATTAAAGAATTTACCGAAGTAAATATTCATAATGTTTAAAAAATAAAATTTACCTATTTACACAATTTGGACCTCCTGATTCCAAATTTGGAATCCATTTTTTTTCAAATTAAAAACATAGAAGTGGCGTAAATTAATTTAAAATTAATTCATGTTGTCAAAAAGAAAAGCATGTTTTTTAGAAATAATAATTATCAAAAGACTCACACTTATTTATGTCCAATTTCAAAGTGAAATTAGTTCCATTGACCAAAATTGGATTAAATAGTAAAAAAATAATATAAGTACACTTTGAACCCAATTAAAAAGATAATATATCCTTGAAAATAAATTATATTAAAAGGTGGGTTTGAATTAAAATACAGTATTTTTCACTATTAATAAAAAATTAATTTTATTAGAAAAATACCAAAAAATTACAGAAAATAAATTTTGATGTCCTGATTATAAATAAGAATTTTATTTTCTAAAATAGAACATATAAAAGTTACCAAAACTAGATTTAAATAGGGTTCACTATCAAATGGCGGTAAATCGACCTTTTAACGAATATTAGAGTATGTATGCTTAAAATTAGATTCATTCACATTTTAAGCCTCAAAATTTTATTGGATAAATTTTGAAACATTTAACGAACATGTATAATCATATTGTATTTAGTTATTTTTATTCCTTCCAATACAACGACTAGACGATAACTACCATTTAAAATAATATTATATTATTATTTTCCAGTATGACCCAACGTTGTGTTCGACATAACATTTCAAAGAAACCCATTATTGGGTATCAGGTATGCCATCAAACATAGCATCCCATTTAAAGTAAAATTAATATTTAATTCACAAATTTTAATAAATATAAAAATTTTATATACTTTATTTACCTAGGAAGTTAAATCCTTCCCCTCTTTTGGGAATTGCGCCCTCGCAATTTTAAAATTGGGCTTTGAAACTTTATTGAATGTCCCACATTGGAAAAATATTAAATAAAAATATCACTTTCAAAGAAATAAAGAGAAATACAGAGGCATCCCAAGATAGCCCATACTAGGATTCCATGTAGGAAAACATAGATATGGGAGATAAACAAACCAATAAGGTTTTATGGAGAGTGGTAAAAAACATGATTATGAGAAATTTAACCACCAGAAAATCACAAACTTGTGATGGGATAAACGGTCTTTGATTCCCCAGTAGGAAACGTTAACGGACAATGTTTTTGTTTTATGTAACTTTTCATAAAGATGAGGAATTTATTTAAGAATTTTAATTAGAACATAAGTAAACATACTTAATTTTCATGTATACTTTGATCCTTTACTAGATTTCTACCACAAACTCATCTTTTCTCCAAAAGATGTGTATTCAAGATGACTTGTTCAAATTTAAAGCATTGTAATCAAATTCTAGAGAATCAAATAATCCACAAAATATGGACTATATATTTCCCCTATAATTAGACATCAACGAAAACCAAAAAGTTTAGTAGAAGATCTGATAATCCCATAAAAGGATAACCATTTATATAAATAAATACTACTCTTAATCTTCAAAATTGCTCAAACAATGCCCAAAGTTCAACAAAGACCATTAAATATACAATTACCCTCAATATTATTCAAAATAATACAAAATAATATTGAAACCCAAAACTCAGAAGGATTTAATCACACTCTTCCACAATAAAGCTTAACATTTATCACCAAAAGCATAGACTACTCTTAATGTCTCAGTCTGAAGTGTTATTAACCTAAACACATATTCTCTATGATAGATTAATCATTTTCATAAATAACCCAAATCACCTTATGTCCACAATAAAAACATAGATTCTTTAAAATAATATTTCAACCATTACTCCACTAATTAAATCCCATAGTATTTTATTTCCATTAAGCATATAATGTTTCCAAAAGAGAAAAAATATTCTAAAATAACATTTATCACTTAATCAACAAATAATTTTCCTATATTAAAAATATCAATTTCATAAAACATAAGTTCCCAAATTCAACTTATTCTTGATCTATAAAATCATTTAACATAAAATAATAAGTCATACTAACAAGGGACTTCACGTAGGATAGTGGTAGGTGATGCGCCCTTGTCGGCCTTAGGATGTGGGTTCGATTCTTGTGGCCTTATCGGAAGCGATGGGTTGTCACTCATATTATGAATTGTCCCTTTTTATAAAACTCAAAAATAACCCTAACATGTTTTATCCTCCAGGTTTTCTTATGCCTTTCATTTTCATCCCAATATATTAAGACCTCAACATCTAAATTCGTGAAGCCTTATATATATAGTCCTTTTTTCTTATTTCACCTCTATATTATAAAAGAAAACTATTCCTAATAGAAAGAACATCATACCTTGATCATGGTGTCCATATGGTTTCATTATAATCTTTTTCATGTAGGTAGATGGTCAATGCATTGCTAAAATGATTAATATATCTTTTAAAATCATTTACTTCATTTATCCAAATATACCTTGTACAACTTGGGTTATGTGAGTGTTCATAGAAAAATAGTTTTGGAAAATAATCATGTATGACATATAATTTCAAAACATCGCATAAAACACGATTTTTATAAAATATTCGGACTGAATTTTAGTTAAAAAATTCAATCAATGTATTTTTATAATACCATAAGTATGTGATGAGAGGTTGTATTGTAAAAGAAAATATAAATAGATTGTGCAAGGGTCTCCTTCTTCAGCACCTTTTTTAATATCATAATATGCTTCAAAATCCCGCGAGAAGGTAATATATTTAAAATTGCCTTGCTAGTATTTGCCTTTCTTGAAAATTTGAGAATATTGAGAAAATAGGATTTTATTAAATACATCCCATGATCCATGATGATATCAAGGTATAGTGGAGGTGTTTGATATCTCAAACAGCTGCTTGCAAGTGTTTTGTATGCTAGAAAAAGTTTCACAATCATCTGAAGATGACTTTTCAATAATTATTTCAAGCATGTCATCTGGAATAGATATGAATATTTTTTGAGATCCTCCTCTATCCATTTGTAACTGACTCTCCATGATCTGAAAAAATTTTAAAATAAGGATTTTACTGAAATAATAGACATAGGGACTAACATTGTGTTTATCTAAAACTCCTAATCCCTAAAGTTGTCTAAACCGACTTCTTATACCAACTATAAGGACCTAGCCTTAATCATTACATAATCTTGAGTTAATTCATGAATTCACATTAAAGATCCTTTCAGGTTTAGTGTTTCAGATAATTATACCATATCTATTACATTACATTTCAACAATTACAAAGTAGACACTTCTACTCAGTATCAATTTTTTCATAATATTAAAACTCTAAAAAAACATGCTAGTTCCATATTTTTTAAAGCATGACTTTTCCTTGATATTATCCTTGACCCTATTAATCTTTTAGTCTTGTGAAAAACATTTCAAAACATGGGGTGAACATAAAAATCTCAGTAAGGGTTATAACATTAGAAAAGGAAACATTATCCAGTCAATAAATACAAATCAATGAAACTATACTTCTCAATCATAACATACCTCATGAAATCAAAAGATTTATGTATAACACATAGAAATCATAAATCATAAATGTAACTTGTGGCATCCATATCGTACATACATTTTAGCTATCAGAGCTACGTAGGGAGTTATGTTGGAATACCCATCATAGTATATTCCCTAAATATCATAGAAGAAACATTTATGTTTACCTCTGTCACGTTACCCAATGCATTGGAGAGCTATCTCAGGCTCACCTGCCCTTGGTTTATCATGGAACCACCCGTATATGTAAAAAATTCCCAATAACCATAACATATTCGTAACACATAAAACAATCATAAACAAAAGATAACATTTCACCATTGCAATCACAATATATCATTTTAAGATAATGACATAATCAATGCCTTATCAAACTGTTTTCAAAACCATTTAAAACATTTAATAAAGAGATTTTTGGAATCAAAGTGTCCCATGCCAATTTGAAACTTTTAAAGGAATTATCATTTTAAAACATTAATGTCCTTATAAATAAATCCGTAAAACCATTTTTAAAACATGGATATTAATGATATATATTTAGAAGAATAAATCTTTAAAATGTTTAAAATGATACATTAGATAAAGAGTTCCTAACCAAATGATAGATGCTTGAATACAAATAATCAAGGAATAACATTAATCAGAGCTTATAATATCATTAGAATAGAGTGATTCATGATATAATACATCAAAGGGTAGTATATACACCATATAAAAGTGAATTTTTTCATAACAACAATGAAGTCTCAATGGAATGTAAATTGAGATGAAATCTCTTATAAATACGGTATCATTAGATTAAAGATAAATCAACGAAATAATTATATGTAAAAAATATAAATACACCCAATATATTAAGATATTTAGTGTAAAAAAATCATAGTTTTTCACAGATCTTCAAAGAACGACATAATAAATAAATAGAAGTTTAACCCAAAGAATTTAAATTGGGTGAAGAAGTTCCCTTACAGAAATTCAACAGCCTGACGACGTCACATTAAAATTCATAAAATGATTTTATGAGAGAGAAAAAGGTATATAATCACTTGGAAATAAAATTTTCAGAAATAAGGATATATAAGAACATATCCCAACATAATAATAAGTAAATTAAAAGACATAACAAAAATAAGTCCTTTAAAAAGAGGAGGTTGAAAGGTTCCCTTACCGATTTGGTAACTTACGAAACATACACCCCATGAAAGAAGGGTAATACAATGAATATGTAAATACCCATAAATTAATTTATATTACACAAATAATACAATCGTGGGCAGTACATCCACCACACAAAAGGAAATAGTGGTAAACATAGCATGAATCTCACGGGAATAAAAAGTGGGATGAAAACACCTTACCATGTTGTAATCAATCGAGTTGTATGACAAAAAGTTAATAACCACAAAATTAATCACAAAATACAATGAATTTAAATATAACCATGATAATATATATCAAATGGAAGTACACAATACACCACATACAATAAATTAGTGGCAAACAAAGGAAATCTCACTAAATTAAAAGTGAGATAAGAAACCCCTTACCTCGTGTCCGACATGACTCGTTTGTTCCTTGTTGTTCCTGAATAATGAACATAAGTTAATTTATACTTGATTAAGAACCATTTTCAAGTTTATTTTTCCTTTTATATCACTTATTACCATGTTATAATCATTATTAAATCATTTTTAAGTTATTAATGGTTGTTTTCTTGATATTTGGTACTTAAGTCAAAAATGAACTTGTTATATTTACAAGTTGTCCATGTGGTCAAAATATCATTACCTATAGAATGATATTTATGATTCAGATATCATATATATCAAATATATCTAGTATATATATATATATATTTATAACTGTACTTAACATTTGGAGATATGGAATGAAATGCACCAATCATGGAGACGGTAAGCCGTACGTACACATGAACTCTACTTTCATTTCTATTTCATATTTAATGGAATGAAAAATTATTAATAAATAAGTATATTATAATTCCATTATAAAATAATATATAATTCCAGTAACTCCATCCTTTATACATTCAACTTGTGGCATGAACGAGTCATATCACTTTGAGGGGGCGGTAGTCCACACTTCCTCAAATAAAATTATTGTGTTTACCCATTATGGAAACCATAAAGGTGTGATATAAATGAAAAATATGGAATCAAAGAAACAATATAAACATAATATATATCACATATTAATATAGTTCTACCTTAATTTCCACCAAAATTGGTGGTATGAGAATATCGAACAATCATCGTTTAGTGAGGCAGTAGTTTGTCATCCACAGAAACAGTATGTTCTTTACCCATTAGATGGAGGTGTGTGTAAGTGTAGTTATAATCCTTCTCATAAAACCCTAGTATATTTAGGATACTGGTGTTGTTATAAAATAATGGAATAAAAACATTTTAGGGGTTTGGAGAAGAAAAATAAAAGGAAAGAACTTAAGGGAAGATGTTACCATTAAATTGGGTATCTCCCTTTGGTTTGAACCCAAAAGTTTACTTGAAGTGAATTATGCCTAAGGTAAGGCTTCTAGGATGAAGAAAGGGATGTAGGGAGATTAATTAGGCATAGGTTGGATCAGAAAAGGGTCTTTAGAAGTGTGAGGAATGAGTTAGCAGTGATGGCTTTTTATAAGGGGGAGGAGGGGCTCTTTAAGAAATTTTGAAAATAATATTTTATTATATAATTATTTACTGCTTCTAAGGGTCCAAATAACATTAAAATATAACATAAGATGAATCATGTTCAAAATAAAATCATCCCATAAGAATTGATCAGGTTTTGGATATTATTTTAATCTTTATATTCTTATTTATTTAAATCATTCATTAATGAGTTAAATACTTCATCATTATTGTGTCATAAATAATTTTATATATTTTATGTCTAAAAATTATAAAAAAATAATTGCATGTAGGAAATATTTTCACATTTCCAATGAATATTTATAGTCAAATAGATAACTTATATAACCCTATGTAAAAATTTATTTACTAAAAGATATATTTTTATGTCATTTTTTCTTTACTTTAAATTAATTAATAAAAAGTGTCATTATCACTCTTAAGTGGCTCCATGGGGTCCCAAAATCGACCCAAGGATTCTATTGGTCTGAAATGTATCAACCAATAGGATTATTACACATGATAGGGTAATTTAATATTATTATAATATTATTTTTTACCCTTATTTACCAGATTTACCATTTAACCATGGTAAATAAAATATTTACCGAAATAAATATTCATAATGTTTAAAAAATAAAAGTTACCTATTTACACAATTTGGACTTCATGATACCAAATATGGAATCCATTTTTTCAAATTCAAAACATATAAGTATCATAAATTAATTTAATATTAATTCCCATTGTCAAAACGAAAAAGCGTGTTTTTAAAAAATAATAATTCTCAAAATATTGACACTTATTTTTGTCTAATTTCATTGTGAAATTACATCCAATAACCAAAATTGGATTAAATTGTAAAATAATTATATAATTAAACTTTAAATCTAATTAAATATACAATCTAACCTTATAATTAAATTCTATTAAAATTTATTTTTGAATTAAAATATAGTTTTTATAACTATTCATAAAAAATGAATTTTATCAGAAAAAACAAAAAAAATACCCAAAGTAAATTTTGATGTCCCAATTCTAAGGAATAATTTTATTTTTTAAAATAGTACATATAATACTGACCAAAACAATATTTAAATATGGTTCACCATCAAATGGCAGTAAATCGACCTTTTAATGATTATTAGAGTATTTACGCTTAAAATTAGATTCAATCACATTTTAAGCCTCTAAATTTTATTTGATAAATGTAAAAATATTTAACAAATATGTATAATCATATTTGAGTGAGTTAAATTCATTCCCACCAATAGAGTTTCTAGATGTTAACTACCATTTAAAATAATATTATATTATTATTTTTTAGTACGACCCAACGTTGTGTGCAACATAAGATTTCAAAGAAACTCATTATTGCATATCGGGTAAGCCATCATACATATCATCCCATTAAAAGTAAAATTGATATTTAATTCAAAAATATTAATGAATATGAAAATGTTATATTCTTTTTTTACATGATATGTTGCATCCTTCCCCCCTTTTGGGAATTGCGTCCTCATAATTTTAAAATTTGGCTTGGAAACATCAATGAATTTTCCACATTGGAAAAAGAGTTAATAAAAATATCACTTTAAAAGAAAGAAAGAGAAATAAAAAGGTCACATGAGATATCCCATACTAGGATTCCATTTAGGATAACATGGATATGGAAGAGAAAGAGACCATCAAGGTTTGATGGAGAGTGGTAGAAAACCTGATTAAGAGAAAGTTAACCTCCATAAAATCACAAACTTGTCATGTGTTAAACGGTCTTCGATTACCCAGTAGGAAAAGATAATGGACAATGTTTTTGTTTTATGTTACTTTTCATAAAGATGAGGAAATTATTTAAGAGCATGAATAAGAACATAAGGAAACATACTTAATTTTTCATGTAGACTTTCATCCTTTACTAGATTTCTACCACAAACTCCTATTTTCTCCAAATGATGAGTATTCAAGATGACTTGTTCACATTTAAAGAACTATAATCTACTTTTAGAGAATAAAATAATCCACTAAAGATGAACTATATATTTACCTCATATTTAGACATCAACCAAAACCAAAAAGGTTATTACAAGATCAGATAATCCCCAAAAGGATAATCATTTATAAAAAGAAATACTACTCTTAATCTCCAAAATTGGTCAAACAATACCCAAAGATCAACAAAGACAATTCAATATAAAATTATCCTTAGAATTATTCAAAATAATACAAACTAATATTCAAACCCAAAAATAAGAAGGATTTAAACACACAGTCTTACATAGTAAATCTTAGCATTTATCTCCAAAACATCGACTACTCTTAAAGTCTCATACTGAAGTGTAATTAACCTAAACACATATTCTCTATGATAGATTATTCATTTTCATAAATAACCCAAATCACCTTATGTCTGCAATAAAAACATAGATTCTTTCAAAATAATATTTCAACTATTACTCCACAAATTAAATCCCATAGTATTTTATTTCCCTTAAGCTTGTAATGTTTCAGAAAGAGAAAATATCTTCTAAAATAACCTTTATCACTTAATCACCAAAACATTTTACTATATTAAAAATATTCATTTAATAAAATATAATTTTCCAAAATAAACTTATTCTTGATCCATATAAACATTAACATAAAATAATAAGGTATACTAACTAGGGACCTTACATTGGACAGTGGTAGGCGATGTGCCCCTATCTCCCTTTCATTGTGGGTTCGATTCCTGTGGCCTTTCCAAACACGATGGGTTTTCACCCATCTTACGAGTTTTCCCTTTTTATTAAACTCATAAAATAACCCTAACATGTTTTAACATCAATGTTTTCTTATACCTTTCCTTTTCATCCCAATACATTAATACTTTAATATATAAATTCATGAAGCCTTATATATATATTCCTTTTTTCTTATTTCACCTCTATATGATAAAATAAAACTATTCATTATATAAAGAACATCATAACTTTATCAAGGTGTCCATATGGTTTCATCATCATCTTGTTCACGTATATATAAGGTCCATGCATTGTAAAAATGATTTAGATATCCTTTAAAATCATTTTATTCCTTCATCCAAATACACCTTGTACAACTTGGGTCATATGGGTGTTCGTAGAAAAATAGTTTCAGAAAACAATCAGGCATGAAATATAATTTCAAAACATTTCATAAAACAAGATTTTTATAAAACAGTTGGACCAAATTTGAGTTGAATCTTTCAATCATTGTCTATTTAAATTACCTTAAGTCTGTGCTGAGAGAATATATTGTAAAAGAAAATATAAATAGGTTGCGTAAGGGTATCCTTCTTCAAAAACTTTTTCAAAATCATAATATA
Organism: Viscum album; assembly: GCA_963277665.1. Taxonomy (NCBI): domain Eukaryota; kingdom Viridiplantae; phylum Streptophyta; class Magnoliopsida; order Santalales; family Viscaceae; genus Viscum; species Viscum album. The sequence goes on along the minus strand of OY728127.1, from coordinate 63,038,061 downwards.
TTTCAAAATCCTATGATAAGGTAAAATATGTAAAAATGCCTTGATAATTTTTACCTTTCTTACAAATATGAGAATATTGAGAAAATCGGATTTGATTAAATATAACCCATGATCCATGATGATATCGAGGTATATTGGGTTTTTTTTACATCTCAAAAAGTTTCTTGCAAGTGAGTTGTATGCAAGAAAAAGTTTCCCATTCATCTAAACATGACATTGCATTAATTATTTCAAGCATGTCATCAGGAAGAGATATGAATGTTGTTTGAGATCATCCTCCTTCCATTTGTAACAGACTTTCCTTGATTTGAAAAATTTATAAAACAATGATTTAACTAAAAGTATAGACATAGGGACTAACCTTGTGCTTAACTAAAACTACAAAACCCTAAAGATGTTTAAACTGACCTCTGATACCAACTATAAAGACCCAACATTAAACATTACATAGTCTTGAGTTAAGTCAAGAATTCACATTGAGGATCTTTTCATGATTATAGTTTTTGAGAATTAGTTCATATCTATTACATTATATTTCAAAATTACAAAGTAGACACTTCTACTCAGTATACATTTTTTCATAAAATAATAACTCTAAAAAAACATGTCTAGTGCCATGTTTTAGACATCATGACTTTTCCTTGATCACATCCTTGACCCTATTCATCTTTAAGTCTGGTGAAAAACATTTCAAAACTTAGGGTGATCATAAAAATATTAGTAAGGGTTATAAAATAAGGAAATGAAACATTAACCCATCAATAAATACAAATCAATGAAACCATACTTTTCAATCATAACATACCTCATGAAATCATAAGATTTATGAAAAACACATAGAAATACTTAATCATAAAGGTAACTTGTGGAATCCATATCATAAAAATATTTTATCAATCAGAGATATGTAGGTAGTTACATTGGAATACCCATCATATTATATTCCTTAAATCTCTTAGGAGAACCATTTACATTTACCTCTGTCACGTTACCTAATGCATTAGAGAGCTATCTCGGGCTCACCTTCCCTAGGTTTATCACAGAACCACCCATATACGTACACAATGCCCAATAACCATAACATATTCATAACACATAAAACAATCATAATGGAAAGATAACATTTCCACATTGAAATCACAATATATTATTTCAAGATATTGACATAATCAATTCTTTATCAAACCATTTTCATAACCATTTAAAACATTTATTAAAGATATATTTGGAATCAAAGTGTCCCACACCAATTTGAAACTTTTAAAGGTATTAACATTTTATAACATTAATGACCATATAAATAAATCCTTAAAAATGTTTTTAAAACATGGAAATTAATGAGAAATATTTAGAAGAATATATCTTTAAAACGTTTAAAACAATATTTTAGTTAAAGAGTTCCTAACTAAAGGAGAGATGCTTGAATACCAATATTTGGGGAATAACATTAATCAAAGCTTATAATATAATTAGAATAGAGATATTCATGATATAATACATCAAAGGGTTGTATATACACCATATAAAATTGAATTGTTATATAAAAACAATGAAGTATCAATTGAATGTAAATTGAGATGAAATCCCTTATAAAGATTATATCCTTTGATTATGGATAAATCAATGAAATAATTATGTGTGAAAAATATAAATACACCCAATATAAGTGGATATTATGTTTAAAATAATCATATGTTATTCACACATATTAATATAATGAAATAATCAATAAATAGAAGTCTAACCCAAATAATTTAAATTTGGTGAAGAAGTTCACTTATAAAAATTTTACAGCCTAACGACATCACTTTAAAATTCAGAAAATGAGTTGATGAGAGAGAAAATGGAATCTCATCACTTGGAAATAAAATTTACAGCAATAGGAATATATAATAACACATAAAAATATTATAAGATGTCAATTAAAAGACATAACAAAATGATGTCCTTTAAAAAGAGGATGGTGAAAGGTTCCCTTACCGATTTGGTGACTTAAAAAACATACACCACATGAAAGAAGGATAATAAAATTAAGATGTAAATACCAATTAATTAATTTATATTACACAAATAATACAATCATGGGAAGTACATCCACCATATAAAAGGAAATAGTGGCAAACATAGCTTGAATCTCACGGGAATAAAAAGTGGGATGGAAACACCTTACCACGTTGTAATCAATCGAGTTGTATGAAAAAAAGTTAATAACCAATAAATTAATCACACAATACCATGAATTTAAATATAACCATGATAATATATATCAAATTTTAGTAAACAATACACCACATTCAACAAATAAGTGGCAAACAACGAAAATCTCACAGAATTAAAAGTGAGATAAGAAACCCCTTACCTCGTGTCAGACTGGACTTGTTTATTCCTTGTTCTTCCTCAATAATAAACATAAGTAAATTTCTACTTTATTAAGAAAAATTTTCAAGTTTAATTATCCTCTGATATCACTTATTACCAAATTATTAACATTATGCAATCATTTAAGTTATTAATGGTTGTTTTTTCGAAATTTCGTACTTGGGTGAAAAATGAACTTATTATATTTACCAGTTTTCCATGTGGTCAAAAGTTCATTATCTATAGAATGATATTCATGATTTAGATATCATATTTATCATATATATCCAATATATATATATATATATGTATTTATAACAGTACATAATATTTGGAGATATGAAATGAAATGCATTGTTCATGGAGATAGTAAGCTGTACGTACACATGAACACTACTTTAATTTATATTTCATATTTAATGGAATTCAAAATTAATGATAAATAGATATATTATAATTCCAGTATTATTTAATATATAATTTCATTAACTCCATCCTTTATACGTTCCATGTGTGGCATGAATGAGTCATATCACTTTGAGGGGGTGGTAGTCCGTGCTTTCTCAAATTAAATTATCGCGTTTACCCATTATGGAACCATAAAGTTATTCTATAAATGAAAAATAAAAATGAAATGAAACAATATAAATATAATATATATCACTTATAAATACAATTCCATCTTAATGGCCACCATAAGAGGTGGTAGGAGAAGATCGAATAATCACCGTTTCGTGAGGTAGTAGTTTGCTGTCCACAAGAAACTATATGTTCTTTACACATTATATGGAGGTGTGTATAAGTTTAGTTAGAATAATTCTCATAAAAACAAACTTGTTTATTTATAATTCTGTTTCTGTTATAAAATTAAGTAATAAAAAGATTTTAGCAGGTTGTAAAAGTAAAATAAAAGAAAATAACTTAAGAGAAGATGTTGTCTTTAAATTGGGTATCTCCCTTTGGTTTAAACCAAACAGTTTACTTGAAGTTCCTTATTCCTAAGGAAAGGCTTCTAGGCTGAAGAGAGGTATGTAGTAAGCTTAATTGGGTAGAAGTTGGATGATACAAGGGTCTTGAAAAGTGTGAGGAAATGGTTCGTATTGAGGGATTTCTATAAGGGGGAGGAGGGGCTCTTTAGGAATTTTTGGAAATATTATTTCATTATATTATGATTTTAGGTTTTAAAGGTCCAAAACACATTATAGTAAAATTTTAGATAACTCATGTTCAAAATAAAATCAACCAATATAAATTTTACATCTTTTGATATTATTTTAATCTTTATAATATTATTTATTTGAATCATTCATTAATGAGGTAAATACTACATCATTATTGTGTCATATATAATTTTATTTATTTGATTCCTAAACATTATAAAAAATACCAGAATGTAGGAAATCTCTTTATATTTCCAATTAATATTTATAGTATAAGAGATAACAAATATAACCCCATGTACAAATTGATTTACTAAAAGATATATTTTTATGTCATTTTGGTCTTTACATTAAATTAATTAATATAAAGTGTGATTGTCACTCTGAAGTGGATCCATGGGGTCCCAAAATCGACCCAAGGATTCTAATGGTTGGAAATGTATCAACCAATAGGCTTATGACACATTTTAGGGTAATTTATTATTATTATAATATTATTTTTACCCTTATTTACCAGATTTACCCTCTAACCATTGTAATTAAAGTATTTATCGAATTAAATATTCATAATGTTTAAAAAAATAAAATTTGCCTATTTACAAAATTTGGAACTCCTGATTCCAAATTTGGAATCCATTTTTTCCAAATTCAAAACATAGAAGTGGCGTAAATTAATTTAAAATTAATTCCTTCTGTCAAAACCAAAAGTATGTTTTTTAGAAATAATAATTATCAAAAGACTGACATTTATTTATGTCCAATTTCAAAGTAAAATTTGTTACAATGGCCAAAAAATGGATTAAATGGTAATAAAATAATATAATTACACTTTAAAACCAATTAAAAAGATAATATATCCTTAAAAATAAATTATATTAAAAGGCAGTTTTGAATTAAAATACATTATTTTTCACTATTCATAAAAAATGAATTTTATGAGGAAAATACCAAAAAAATACCAAAAGTAAATTTTTATGTCCCAATTCTAAATAATAATTTTATTTTGTAAAATAGAACATATAAAAGTGACCAAAAATATATTTAAAAAAGGTTCTCCATCAAATGGTGGAAAATCGACTTTTTATTGAATATTAGAGTATTTATGGTTAAAATTTGATTCATTCATTTTATAAGCCTCTAAATTTTATTAGATAAATGTAAAAACATTTAAAAAACACGTTTAATCATATTTTAGTTATTTTTATTCATTCCCTCCAAGACAACGACTAGATGTTAACTACCATTTAAAATATTATTTTTTTATTATTTTTCAGTATGACCCAACATTTTGTGAATCATTATATTTAAAAGAAACCCATTGCTTCATATCGGGTAGAACATCAAAAATTACATAACATTTAAAGTAAAATTAATATTTAAATAAAAAATATTAATAAATACGAAAATTTTATATTCTTTATTTACCTAGGATGATACATTTTCTCTTCATCATCCCTTGTAGAGTGAAATTATAAAAGATTAATCCCATAATATATATGTATTAATTTTTACTGGAAGGAATCATAGATTATTTCACACAATTCTAATGAGAAATAATCTTAAAGATACTGAAGGGAAAATAAACCCGCACCCACTGCTTATTTATGCACACTTCATAACCTATGAAACATGAGTTGTGTTTATGTGTTGTCATGTGGATGTGTCTTTTTAGGTGCCTTGTGGATACTAATATTTTGTTTGATGATACCTATATTCATCACATTGATTGAATTTTTTTTATTTATGAAACATCAAATGAGTGTTAAAAATAAGGAATGGGAAAAAAACCAACGTACCCTTACTGTAAACCAAGGATGAGATACGCTTCACTTGAAAAAAAATGTTAATTATTTTAAATATACCATAATAATTTTATGTGACATGAAACAATAACATAATTATGGTCATCTATTTATATGATTATTAATGAATCCAAATCCAAAGCCACTTCCATCCCACACCATTTGCTATGGAAGGAGGCATGTGTAAATAAATATGGGATACAAATAGATTAAAACACTCAAAAAGTGTGTGAAAGATGTGGATGTATGATATAATAAAAATTTGTTTTTATTTAAATCACAATTATATAAAAATTATTACTTATTTTCCTATATTCTATATCCAACATATTCATAGGAATTAGAAACACCTATACAGGATGAACACCTACTATCGGTGGCCTTCAAGTGGCCAAAACAACATGACCACATTCGAGCTGTGGGTTTTGGGATGACACCTCAAACATATTTTGAGAAAAAAACAAGAGAAGGATCATGGTGAGGAAATAAAACAGATGATATAAAGACTAGTTACCCTTGAATAAAAATTCCAATGGCATAGAGAGTTTATAACGACTTTTATGTGGGTAGAGAGAATCAAAGATAAGAAAAAATTCAAGAAGAACCATAACGTGAAGATCCAGCCCCACCCAACCATATTTTAGGTGAGCCATTCCCATAAAAGTGATATCTTAGTAATGGTCATCAATATTCTAATAATTGTTTCTATGAAATATGAATCAGACAAACACTAATACCTTTTCCTATACTGATATTATACAAGGTGAAAATGTATGTGATATATATCTATAAATACCCACCCATCTCCTTGTAATGTGGGCTTCAGAGTTCAATATCCAAGGTGATAGTCTAGAAAAAATACCACTTCCAATAGGTCATGTGATAGTGGTGATTAACGTAGCTCATGAGCCAAGTGTTGAGCACCCTATTCCACTTGATGTTGAAAATATTCATATGGTCGACCGATATATTAGAAAATTCGTTTCATGGGAATCACATCTTATAAAAAACATGTCAACAAGGAGGTATTCATTTATAATTTATTTTTCAAGCTAAACCTTTAATAATTAATGAAAAAATGTTTGAACTGATGAATGTTATTTTAGACAGATAAAGGGGTGATAGTGAAATGAAAGACCCACTCAAAACCCTCTAAAATATAAACCAAATGGTCAAAACAATCTACCAAAATCACCTTTACCCCTCCCATTATATATCTACATATATTAATATTTAAGGTTCATGTGGGTACAAAGTAAAAAAACGGTAGTAGAAACTAATTGATTTTGAAGAAAATATGTTTGGAGAGGAACTGGAAGACTACATTGGTGTTGAGAATGTAAATGAAATCCTTTACTATGATTGTCTTGGTGCCCCAGTTTTAAATGTATACATGAGGTATTTCTTCATTATTTAATTTTCCAAAATATGATATACTGTGTTAATTATGAATAAACACATTTCGTTTTTTTGTCAGGTGTATATATAAAAAATAATTAATGTGATTTTCCGAATAAAAAAACTTAGGCTCATTAGTACTCACACCACCTCTATATAACAACCAAAAAAAGGATTAAATAGTGGCAGGGCTAGTAAAATCATTTGAATGAAAACTTACAGATGATATACTCTTCCTAATATCAATGATACATGGGTAGAAGTTTACAATTTAATCATATCAAATTTATTTTAATTTTTTTTATTATTTATTACTTATTTTGTTTTCATGCAACATTGTATGTTCATTGACGTTAATTTTGATACTCTAAATATTTATTTCCTATATTAAATGCACAGATACCCAATAAACTGACCACACATGACACCTGTTTTCCAATTTTTAATACACTACATCCAACATTTTAGAACTAAACATAAAGTTATATAATTTATATTATATTTTAATAAGGATTCTATTATGATAGGTCGGTGCATCAATATTTTAAAAATAAGAAATGAGGCTAGGGGATAAGCATGAGGACCCTAAAAAGTTCTATGAATAGATATGTATTTTGGTATATATAATAATATTTCACCATCCAAACACATATAAAAGAAATAATTATTTTTATAAGTGTTTATGTATTGTCTAAAAGAAAAAAATGGAAAATATTGTGGTTATTATGTTTTTAAAATTATGAGAGAGATCATATTCCATGAAAAAACTAGTAACCCTGAAGAGGTATTTTCTATGAAAATTACAATTTCATTTAAAATTTTTTTTAATCCTTTGTGTATTTATAATTTTCCAGTACTATTATGACTGTCGAAAAGGCTCATATTCATAAAACGATATATATTTTCTAAGAAACATATGAGAAACTTACCTAATGAAAGAATATACACAAATAACATAAAGATGCAACCTCTATAGAAGTAGTGGATTGTTTCATATTTATGTTTAATTCAATTCTTTTTAGTATTAATCACATAATAATTGTCTTCTTATATAGGTGAATTATTTTGTTTGAGTTGGGTTGGTTTTTTTGATGATTCTCAGGCTCATGAGATAGGAATTCGAGGCTTCAACTCATAATTCAATGAAAAGGTAATTTTTTTTTAATATATAATGTTTTTCCTCAAAATATTATCTATTCTCTACTAAATTAAAATAATATATATTAAATGTTTGACTACTCATGTAGACAATGTTTTATGCAGACATCTCCCTAAAAACCTTATCACCCATGTAGTGTCGAAATTTATCACTTTCCTTCAATGGGAGTAGAGGTAACTTGAAGGAAAGTGATAAATGTCAAAACTATAGTGCTGATAGTTCGACAAAGGAAAAAAAATTGAATGAATGGAAATATTTATAATTGGGATTATTTTTAGAATTTGGTATCTGTAGATATCATCCAAACCTCAATCATTTTTGATATGTAGGAATTAGTCTCATTTCAAACCGACACACAATGTGACCGGTATGACTCAAAGTGTCTCTTTTTATTTTAAATTGACATTAATTTCAGTAAAAAGAACAAGTAACATACTGAAAAATAAGAAAATTCATTCATATTATTTTGATACTTTATTACAACGATCCATGAGTCATTTTTGATGTGTAGGAATCAACACACCTCAATCCGACACATGGTGTGACTAGTATGACTAAAAGTGTCTGTTATTATTTTAAAATTAAAATTATAGATCAAAATGAGTCACTCACTAAAAACCAAGAAAACATGATTTCATTTTCTTTATAATTTATGATAGTGATTAATAAGTCATTTGGGATTTGTATAAAGTAGTTTCACATTAATGTGACGCATGATGCTACTGATATAACTCCAAATGGATGTTTCCAGTTTAAAATGAAATTATAGTAAAAATGAAAACATGCATACTAAAAACCAAGAAAACACATTAATTTTTTTTTTGATACATTATTAAAACGTTCTATAAGTCATTTTTGACATATAGAAATCAATCGCACCTCAATATGATGCATGGTGAGACCGATATAACTCAAAGTGTAGCTCTATTTAAAATTGACAATAATTTTAGAAAAAAGAACAAGTGATATACTGAAAACTGGGAAGACGAATTCATATTATTTTGATAATTTAGGAAAATTATTCATGATTTAGTTATGATTTGTAGGAGTCAACCAAACCTCAATAAGATGCATGGTGTGGACGGTATGACTCGAAGTGTCTCTTTTTATTTAAAATTGACATAAATTTAAGTAAAAAGAACAAGTGACATATTGAAAACTGATAAATCAAATTTGGATTGTTTTGATACTTTAGGAAAAATATCCATGAGTCATTTTTCATGTTTAAAAATCAACCACACCTTAATTATATGCAAGGTGTGTGTAACAACCTGAAATTTTTAATAAATCCTGTTTCCTAATTTTGTGTGTTATTTTATTTTTATACTCAACAAAACTGTTTCATTTGATAACATGAGTATAATTAAAATGGAACCGTTGGGTTTCGACTGTTATATGACCATTGGTCAATATGACCGTTGGAAACTAAATGTTTTGATTATTGTCTCTGAATACATGTGATCTTGGATATTAATATACAAAGATGATTCAATGGCCTCATCCAGTAGTCTTGGGCTGATCGAAGCCCATCTAATAGAACTATGGAAGGAGGTATCACCACTGAGCTTTACTCTGGAAAAAATCCAAGTCGAACTTCATCGTGTGAAGCTAGAACGGAATCGCCTTCGTGAGAAGTTAAAGCTGATAGAAATTACTACTCATGAAATGTTGGCTGAGCCTCCCTTAGATTCTCTCACCTTATCAAACCTTACACTTAGATCCTATGCTGGTGTAATAAGGGGATATATAACGAGACCTTTGCAGCCGTATGTAATCCTTTGATAAATAAAAGTTGTGATTTCTTCTTATGATGACGTTTGTGAATTTTCAAAATTTCTGGATAAATTTAAGATGTATATAGTTGATGAATTTGAAAAAAAGGATATTTTAACATATTTATGTAAACCTTAAATAATTAATGATGTGTAATGATTTTCAGAAAATGGTCTTATGCAAATGTGTTCACTAAAAAATTTAGAGTTTAATAAGATCAACTAAATTTTTGATGAATAGTAATTTATAAATAGTGATTTTATGCTTAGGGTTAGTAATGTGACCAAATTGATTAGTAATATCACCTAAACAATGTATTAATATAATATACGCACCTTGATTAAGTAATGTGATTCAATAAAATAGGTAAATAACTGTTTCAGAAATTATTAGTCAAGTATTAGTTTTTTCAGGTGAATAGTGTTTTTAATTAAAAATTAAATTAAAAATATTTAGAAAACTATTTTTATAAAATGGAGTTTATTTTTGAATTCAGAGCATCGATATTATGTGAAGGTAATTTTTGGGGTTTTTTCTGAAGAAAATTAATTTTCGGTGAATAGTGTTTTTATTTAAAAATTAAATTAAAAATATTCAGAAAATTATTTTTATAAAATGGAGTTCATTTTTAAATTCAGAGCATCGATATTATGTTAAAGTGAATTTTTGGGATTTTTCTAAAATAGTTGAATTTTCAGTGAATAGTAAAATTATAGTTTTAGGGTTTCGGTATGTTTAAGGACACCATAACTGCATCATGATGATGTCATGAGATATTTTAAGTGATTGTCGACTTAGTAAAAGTAAGATAAGGTATGAGGTGTCCCACGTGGCCAATACCATTGGCAAGCCCATGGTTTTGCCAATACCACCAATGAGGTGTCCCTTGGCCATTAATGTCTTATCCCCTCACTTCCGCTATAAATACCAAGCCATTCTCTCATCATTTCCATTCCAAAATCAACCTCAACTATGTTCTGGTCTCCTTACCTCCCATGGAGTCCTCACAAGGTTCCCCCAAGCCCTTAAGGTCCCAACCATCAGGTTTTAAGAGTTACCTTTTAAGGTAAGGGATCCTACCTCTCTCTTTCTTTCCTAGTACTCTCTTTTATGTCATTTCTTTTATGCTCCATTTTCTTATGTTGGGGATGTTGTTTTATATTCATCTTAATTTACTTTTATGTTCATATTATTATAGAACCCCTCTTGCTCTCATCAATTCATTTTATGAATGTTTAAGTGGCGCTGTTAGGCTGCCGAATTTTTAAGGGGTTCTTCCCCTTCTTATTTTCAAGTTCTATTTTTATGTCATGTCTTTAAAGTTCCTTTTTATTATGTTGAGGTATGATCTATATATCTATCATAATCATCTTTTATGTTAATATTATGAGAGACTCTATTTGATCATGTCAATTCATTTTTTGAAGTTTTAAGTGACGCCGTTAGGCTACTGAATTTTCATAAGAGAAATCTTATTTTTGTTTTCCTTCCATGTTTTTTCTTTTCATTTGGTATTTCATTCAAATTTCATTACCATGTTCTTATATCCTTTATATTCTGTCCCTATACTGTTTTATGGATCATTTATTAGTCGGTGACCCATGTCCCCTCTCTTTTCAATATTTTCTAAAACCCTGTAACATAGCCATTATGCTGGATAATTTTCATCTTAAAATGTCTCTCTCTTTTTCTGAAATTATTTTATTTTATTAAGTGAATACTAAAAGATATTTATTCTATAGGGGTATTCACATATATATATATATCTAAATGTTCTATTTTAGTTCTGGGATTTACATACATGAAACCCACTTTCCTTTTTCGTGGGTTTAAAATGAGATAAAGATCATGTCTTAAAAGCAGTTTTTAAAACGTTATGATTGTGAAATGAAACCCATTTCTTTTATGCTATATGGGTTATTTATGAAATTTTGGATGATGATATATGTGGCTCAAATGATGATAAAGACAAATTTAAGGGTGTGCCCTGATAGTGATCCAATGCATTGGGTAATGATGTAACCACTAGAGATTACAATTTTAACGATACCTTGGTGAATAACCTTGGTAATTTCAAATGACACCTTGGGGATAGACCTTGGTGATATGTCCATGATTTCCTATGTTAAATGTTGTAGCCACATATTCAAGTTATGAAACATGTTATTTTTATTATGATATGCCTCATGATCTCTTTATCATGCCTTAAAGTTATTTTTATGACCTTTTGATGTATCTCAAGTTCACATGTAAAATGTTTCCCTTGATTCCCTTACTGGGCCTTCTGCTCACCATTTCCTTTTATGTATTCTCCCAAGTTAAGAGATAATGTAATGAACTTAGTATGAACAATGAAGAATCCTTTAAAGTTGTTAAGAATAATGTTTTATGTTGTTTTTATGTATTAAGTTCCTGGTTTCCAAGACACTAAACCTTAAAGATCCTCGGTTTTGTGAAATGTAATGAAAGTTAATGTGATAAAAGGCGGGATTCTTTAGTTGGTATTTAAGTATGGTTTAGTTATTTGTAGAAATTAGGATATGAAAACCTTAGGAAGAATCTTATAGAAAATTTTTAATATTGGAAATCTTCCTGGTATTTTGGTGAGTATTGAGTAAGTGGTTTATCAAGAAAGTACATCCATGTCTGGATACGAGCAAGTAGAGGTGGCTCTGGCAGAGATGTACATAGGGGTAAAACCTGAAAACACGGATTTAAGCTAGACTCGAACAGGAACTGGTACACGACAATGGGTCTTGCTGCACTCTTGGTTACGACACTCCCGGGGGGATATTCTTTGGTAAATTCATAATCTTAGAATACACCATTATTAAAGGGACAAAGATAAAATAAAATAAATATTCACATAAGAATATATGATCATGTATAACCTATATTGGAACCTAGGTGATCACAAGTTAGGGAATTCTTTTCTTATACAAGTTTATCCTTCTATGCTTAAATTTTCATTTTCATGATTATTGGCAAAGTATTTAAGCCCCCTAATTATACTTTATTTTCTTAGTTAATGGAGGGAAATATAAGAACATGTCCCAATAACCAATGTGATAGTAAATGTGATGATAGCCCTATTAATATGAAAGAGATGATGAGAGATCAAGTTTAACATATTGTGATTATGCCAACCCAGCTATCAGAAATCACAATTAATAATTGGAACCTAGTCGAATGCTCAAATTTATCAAGGAAGAAGAAGATGAAGTCTCAAAGTTGTTCATCTGATAATGTTGATAAGGGAAAGAAGTCCCAATTTCCTTTGTGCAAAAAGTGTGGAAATAGGCACCAAAGATAATGTCACAAAGGAACAAGGATATGTTTTTAAGTGTGGGGTGATAGGGCATAAAGTAGCCAATTACTTTTAAAAATGGATAATCTGACAAATAGAGATAAAGTTAGATCTAATGTACCTTATACTTTTCAATGACATAAATGTGGATAAGTTGGACATAATCCACGGCAGTGCTATCTTGGAAGTGATGAGAAGCATAATGAGCATCAACAATCTTCAAGGACAAGGGAACAATGCAAGTCCTATGCTGAGATAGATCATGATGACTAAAGTATGTGTACCTTCTTCACAATAATTGTCTATGTCATGTTGTATTTTAGTTCATTCCCTATGAGAATATATTTAATGTTTTATAAGTACATCGAGTCACTACCTAAGATAGTTTTAAATCATTAAGGAAAACATCTATTTTTATGTACCACATGTTGATGTTGTGGAGCTGTTCTTCTTGAAAAAAAATATGATTAGGGGATTAAAAGATTATTATTATTTTGGAAGACGTTTACTATTTTGGGAACCCTATATGATCGAGGTAAATATATTACTACGGTATTTTATTTGAAGAGTAATGTTTGACTTATATTTTGAAGAACCGAGGAATTTAAGGCGAACTTATGGTAATTTAGGTTACTTATGGAAATGATTAACCTATCTTGGGGAAAATATGTTTAGGTTAGTTACTTTTCTTATAAGATGTTTGGAGTAGTTGATGTTGTTTGGAGATGAACGATAAATTTTATCTTGGAATACTATGTTATCAAATCCTTCTTATATTTGGGTTACACTTTTAGTTTAGTTTATTTTGAGGAATTTTAAGGACAGTTATTTATGGAATGGTCTATGATGAACTTTGGGTAGTACCGTGCAATTTTGACGATTTAAAGTACTTTCCCTTCCTATGGGGTTCTTTATTTTTGAAGAGTTGTTTTATATTACCCTTTCTGTTTTTGGGATAAGGTTTAAAGATAGAAGAAATAGATAGTTAATCTTTTGTGGATTATGTGATTCTCTAGAAGATGATTCTTGTTCTTTTGATGAGACCAAGTGTTTTTGAATGCTCATCATTTGGAGAAAAGATTAGTTTTGGTAGAAACATATTAAAGGATGAAACTCTACTTGAAGGTAGGTATATTTCCTTATGTTTTTATTCTTTGTAGTAAATGAATTCCTCAAAATTATGAAAAGGAATGTAAAACAAAAATGTAGTTGATTTACGTTTCCTACTGGGTAATCAAAGACCATTTACACGCATCATAAGTTTGTGATTTTCTTTTGTTTATCATTCTCCTAATCATGTTTTCAATCACTCTCCATCAGAACATGACCCTTTGTTTTCTCCTGCATATCCATGTTTTCCTACATGGAATCCTAGTATGGGTTAACTCGGGGGACCTTTGTACTTCCCTTTATTTCTTTTAAAGTAATAGTGTTACTGACTCTTTTTCTAATGTGGGAGTTTCAATGAAATTTCCAAGCCCAGTTTTAAAAATTGTAAAGACATGATTTCTTAAGGGAGGAAGATTGTAATGACCCGAAATTTTGAATAAATCTTGTTTCTTAATTTTGTTTGTTATTTTATTTTTATAATCAACAAAATTGTTTCATTTGAATAATGAGTATAATTAAAATGAGAATGTTGGGATTCAACTATTATATGACCATTGGTCAATATGAAAGTTGGAAACTAAATGTTGCGATTATTGTCTCTGAATACGAGTGATCTTGGTTAATTAAAATAAAAAGAAGATTTGATGGCCTCATCCTACAGTCTTGGGCTGATCGAAGCCCATCTAACAGAAATTGGGAACGAGGTAGCACCACTGGGCTTTGCTCTGGACCAAACCCAAGCCGAACTTCATCGTGTGAAGCTAGAACAGAATTTACTTCACAAGAAGTTCAAGCTGATAGAAATTACTACTCGTGCAATGTTGGCTGAGCCTCCCTTAGGTTCTCTCACCTTAGCACACCTTACACTTAGATCTTATTCTGGTGTTATAAGGGGCTATGTAACAATACCTTAGCTACCTTATGTAATCCTTTGATAAATAAAAGTTGTGATTTCTTCTTATGGTGAAGTTTGTGAATATTCAGAATGTGACTATAAATTTAGGATGTATATAATTGATGAATTTGAAAAAAAGGATTATTTAAAATATTTATGTAAACCTTAAATAATTAATGATGTGCAATGATTTTCAAAAAATGGTCTTCTGCAAATGTGTTCACTAAGAAATTTAGAGTCTAATAAGATCAACTAAATTTTTGATGAATAGTAATTTATGAATAGTGATTTTACGCTTAGGGTTAGTAATGTGACCAAATGGATTAGTAATCTCACCTAAAGAAAGTATTAATATAATATAGGCACCTTGATTAAGTAATGTGAATCAATAAAATAGGTAAATAAGTGTTTCAGAAAATATTAGTCAAGTACTAGTTTTTTCAGGTGAATAGCATTTTTTCATTAAAAATTAAATTAAAATTTTTTAGAAAATTATTTTTATAAAATGGAGCTTATTTTTGAATTCAGAGCATCGATATTCCGTTAATGTAATTTTGGGGTTTTTTCTGAAAAAAAAATTAATTTTCGGTGAATAGTGTTTTTATTTAAAAATTAAATTAAAAATATTTAGAAAATTATTTTTATAAAATGGAGTTCATTTTTGAATTCATAGCATCGATATTATGTTAAATTGAATTCTTGGGATTTTTCTGAAATAGTTGAATTTTCATTGAATAGTAAAATTACAGTTTTAGGGTTTCTGTATGTTTAATGACATCATAATAGCATCATGATGATGTCATGAGTTATTTTAAGGGATGTTCGACTTATGAATAGTAATATAAGGTATGAGGTGTCCCAAGTGGCCAATACCATGGGCAAATACCATGGGCAAGCCCATGGTTTTTCCAATACCACGAATGAGGTGTCCCTTGGCCATTAATGCCTTGTCCCCTCACTTCCCCTCTAAATACCAAGACATTCTCTCATTCTTTCCATTCTGAAATCATCCACAATGCAATTATGGCCTCCTTACCTCCGAAGGGGTCCTCCCAAGGTTCCCCCAAACCCTCAAGGTCCCAACCTTCGAGTTTTAAGAGTTACGTTTTAAGGTAAGGGATCTTACCTCTCTCTTTTTTTCCAAGTACTCTCTTTTATGTAATTTATTTTATGCTCCAAGTTCTTATGTTGGGGATGTTATTTTATATTCATCCTACTTTCCATTTATTTTCATATGAATAGAGACCCCCTCTATCTCTCATCAATTCATTTTAAGAATGTTTAAGTGGCATCGTTAGGCTGCCGAATTTTTAAGCGATTCTTTCACCCTTCTCATTTTCATGTTCAATTTTTATGTCAAGTCTTTCAATTTCCTTTTTATTATGTTGGGGTATGATATCTATATCTATAATACTTATCTTTTATGTTCATATGACGAGATAACCTATTTGATCTCTTAAATTCATTTTTTGATGTTTTAAGTGACGTCGTTAGGCTGCTGAATTTTCATAAGAGAAATCTTATTTTTGTTTTCCTTCCATGTTTTTGTTCATATGGTATGCACTTCAAATTTCATTAACATGTTTCTATATCCTTTATATTCTGTCCCTATACTATTTTATGGATCATTTATGAGTGGGTGACCCATGTCCCCTCTCTTTCCAATATTTTCTAAAACCCTGTAACATAGCCGTTATGCTGTTGAATTTTCATCTCAAAATGTCTCTCTCTTTTTCTATAATTCTTTTATTTTAATTAGTGAATACTCAACGATTTTTATTCTATAGGTGTATTCACATATATATATCAAAATTTTATATTTTAATTCTGGTATTTACATATATGAAACCCGATTTCCTTTTTCGTGGGATTAAAATGACATAAAGATCATGTATTAAAAGCAGTTTTTAAAATGTTATGATTATGAAATGAAACCCATTTCTTTTATGATATATGGGTTATTTATGAAATTTTTAATGATTATATATGTGGATAACACGATGATAAAGACAAATTTAAGGGTGCTCCCTGATAGTGCTCCAATGCATTGGGTAATGATGTAACCACTAGATATTACAATTTTAACGATACCTTGGTGAATTACCTTGGTAATATCAAATGACTCCTTGGGAATGGACCTTGGTGATATGTTCATGATTTTATAAGTTAAATGTTATAGCCACATCTTCACGATATGAAACATGTTATTTTTATTATGATATGCCTCATGATCTCTTTCTCATGCCTTAATATTATTTTTCATGACTTTTTGATGTATCTCAAGTTCAAAAGTAAAATGTTTCCCGTGTTTCCCTTACTGGGACTTCTTCTCACCCTTTCCTTTTATCTATGCTCCCAAGTTATGAGATTCTGTAATGAACATCGGATGAACAATGAAGAATCCCTTCATGTTTTTAAGAAGAATTTTTTATGTTGTTTTCATGTATTAAGTTCCTGGTTTCCAAGACACTAAAACAAAAAGATCCTCGGTTTTGTATAATGTAATGAAAGTTAATGTGATGAAAAGGCGGGATGCTATAGTGTGATTGGTTTGGCTAAAATTGTCCACAATCAGTTTATAATTGACATTTTAGTTCAAAATGTGTCACACACACTGAAAATCAAGAAAACACAGTTTAATTGTCTTGATAATTTAGGACAACGATTCATATGTCATATGTGACATTTATGAAGTAGTTTCATGTCAAACTGATGCATGATGTGACCATTATGACTCAAAATACGTGTTTCTTGTTTGAAATTAAATTTTAGTAAAAACATAAGTGTCATTCTTAAAACTGAGAAAACACATTTTGATTGTGTTATACTTTAGGAAAATGATATATAATTCATTTGTAACTTGTATGAATCAAACTTACCTCAGTATGATGCATGGTGTGGCCGGTATAAGTCAAAGTGTCTCTTTTTATTTAAAATTTACATTAAATTTTGAAAAAAGAACAAGTGACATACTGAAAACCATGAAAAACAATTCATATTGTTTTCATAATTTACCATAATGAACTATGAGTCATTTTTTATGTGTATAAGTCATCTTCACCTTAATACAATGCATGGTGTGCCAGATATTACTCGAAGTGTGTATTTTTATTTAAAATTGACATTAATTTAAGTAAATAGAACAAGTGACATACTATAAACCAAGAAAATTCATTCATATTGTTTTGATACATTAGTAAAATGGTACATGAGTCATTTATGATGGGTGGAAGTCAACCAAACCTCAATTCAAATCATGGTGTAAAAAAAGGACTAAAAGTGTTTGTTATTAGTTCAAAATTGACATTTTATCTCAAAACATATCACTCACTAAAAACCAAGAAAATTAAATCTGATTGTCTTGATAATTTAGTAAAATGATTCATAAGTCATTTTTAATGTGTATGAAGTTGTCTCATATCAAAATGACACACGATGAGACCATCGTGACTCAAAATTCATGTTTCCGGATTGAAATGAAATTT
Source organism: Viscum album (assembly GCA_963277665.1). NCBI lineage: Eukaryota > Viridiplantae > Streptophyta > Magnoliopsida > Santalales > Viscaceae > Viscum > Viscum album. Next base: position 63,019,614 of record OY728127.1, on the reverse strand, counting down.
TAGTAAAAAAAAACATAACTTTCACGTTGAAATCCAAGAAAACACATTTGGATTATTTTGATACATTAGGACAAAGTTCTATAATTAATTTTTGATCAGTAGGAATTATACAATCCTTAATCTGATGCATGGTGTGTCCGGTATAACTCTAAATGTTCCATTATTTAAAATTAACATTAATTTTAGTAAAAGAAAAAGTGACCGACTCAAAACAAAGAAAACATTTTTAGATTGTTTTGATATTTTAGGAAAACAATCCATAACTCATTTGTGATGTATAAGAATCAACCCCACCTCAATAAAACAAATGGTGTGACCTATATAACACCAAATGTGACTTTTTTATTAAAAATTGGAATTTTATTAATGTATTCTTTCATATTAATGTTTAATTTATTTCTTTTAAGTATTACTAACATAATATTTGTTTTCTAATATAGTCAAAATCCTTCACTCAGGTTGAGATGATTTTTTCATAAACTGATACCATGGGTGGACATTTTTTAGAGGGGATCACAAGCGTTAAAATATGAAACATTAATGTTTTTAACTTGTTGTTAGATAATTGTAAACATAATTATATAAAACATTGTTTGAAATGTATATAGAAGTTTTTTTTATATACCATGGGCGGATATTTTTTTTATTCATGATTTCAATTAAATGAATAAAGCATTATTTAAAATTAATGTTTTTTTGGGGGTGCTGTTATATTAACAGCGCATTGAAGCTAGCAAGTCCTTTATCAACATGACAATTTAGAATGCTTTTTTAGCACTGTTAAAATCCTTTTTATGTGTTGTTAAAGGGAATATGTTTAGTAGTGATTTATTAAGATTTTTAACTATAGAATTGAAAAAATTATCCCTATATTTTAATAATAGTCAGTTTCATCCTTCCTTTCTCAATTCATTGTGTGCACCGCTGGTCAGTTATTACTGCTGAATAGCTATCACTGATCTATCTCCCACCTCAAATCAGTTTTAAATCTCAACCATTTGAATATAATTTCTTTTTAATCCATAAATATTTTTTTTACATTTTCAGTACTATAAATTTAGTCAATTGAACATTGAGGATTCATGAGACCACTATTTGGTGACCTTTATTGATAGAATCAACAATATTAAAATGTCAATCACTCTATAATTCCCCAAAAGATGATTTTACCTCGTGCCCAACCCCATTTTCCCAATCCCCCTATTTCTTAGTGCCCCATTAGTGTCCTATGAATGTGATTCTCATCATTTAATTCTCCAAATGAGATTCCCATCAGTCGGTGTACCTCAATACCTCATCAGTCACTCCCCTCCCTATCATAGCTCACTTCGATCTAGTTCCCCCTTCGCAACCTATGACCCCAAAACTCTTGATCAACATCACCACAAACACCTCCACTGAAACCCTTATTCTCAATCAGCTCCCACCACTATTCCTCATCGGATTCTACCCATGTTTTCGACCATATTCAACCAAAAGTCCCTTACAAAGTCTTGGTTGCATGAATTTTTTGTTCCTTAATCAAAGTACAAAGTATTTTTTTGTGAAATCCGGTTTTAGTTTCTAGCTTTCAGAAAATCTATACATGAATTTATTTTATAAAATTCCTATTATATCTCTTTATGTTATTTAAAATTGAGAAAATTGTAAGTGAAATTTTTTTGTCCATGTTCTTATAGAATTATTATTGAATAGATTTTATTTTCAAAAACTCCACATATGAATATGTTTTAATTTTTTATGGAATATAGATATGTCTTTAATAATTGTTTTTATTGAATAATTGGTCATTAATTAGTTTACAATTGGTTTATAATTGTTCAATAGTTTTTATTTGACTTCTCACAATAGTTATGTTTCAATCATATTTATTTTACAATTTTTGGCAATTATTTGTTACCAAACATTATCGGTTCATTATTTTAAATTTAATTTTTATTTGACATTATCTATTTTCCAATTTTTTCTTAATAATTGGTTTGGTGAATATTTAATTTTACAAGAAGGGTGTTTCTTGTTACACTACTATAGATATTGATGCTTCTTTTAAATAATTTATTGTAGGGATTACCAATATTTTTTAGAACGATATGGGTAATTTAATAGTCACTCATGTTAACATGGTTACATATATGTCACTTTTGATAAATTACTAATGTGTTATGAAATTCTATATTATATTCAGTGATTATTATAAGGGTTAAGACAAATGATTTCACTGCTCAGGTAGTCCTAGTTTATTTTTTCATCTTGCATCATTGTATCATGTCATTCCCTTTATAATGGTATGTCATTTTCTATGACATAACGCTTTAATTTCAAAAAACCATGCTGTAATTTCCTCTCATGATTGGTAAAACAAAAACAAAACTACATAATTTAATCACTACATATATTAGTTTATTTCATATATATAGACACTCACCTTTTCTACTTATGGAATAATAATTTTCTAAACATTTCATTATGTAGTACAATTCTTGCTTTTTCTGTAAGACCGTGAAATTCTAAATCAAAAACATTGTGTATCACACACATCACTAAGTGCATAAGGGAATATAATACCCTAAGACTATACAATATATTTACTATTTTAAATAAATTAAATCTATGATATATTTAATAATGAAGATGATACCATGTCAGCATGCGTCACATGCAACAACGAGTTTCTTCAATGACTTTCATTACACGTAAGATTGAGTTTTACTGAACAACAATATGTTATTAAAATATTATTATTTAATATAATAAGGTATAAACTAGTCGTTAAATTAGTAGTTATAAAAATATTTAACTAAATTTGGAAAATATATGTTGTACAAAAATATAAAATGAATTCATTGGTTACAAATTAATTATAAATAAATATGAAAACCAATTGAATATAAAGGTAAATATTATTATTTTTATGCTCACAAAGCTGTTTTATCCTAATATATTAAATTAATTACAATTAGTGAATGATATTGATAATATATATATATAATATAATTAACAAAATATTTTTGATATTAATCCAATATATTATATAAATATAAGATAAAAAGAAACCCAATTTTACGCCTAAAATGCTATATTTTTATTAAGGAAATTTTACCACCTTTTAATGGGGAACATATTTTAAATCCAATTTTTTGAACTTATATAAAACTTATATGTTAAAAAAAACTTACTATTTGATATTGAAGCATAAAAATTAGTTTAGGTCTAATTTGTGGTATTTTTCAATGAATATTCATTTTTTAATGAATAGAAAAAAATAATAAATTTTAATTAATAATTTCTTTTTTCATCTAATTTATTTATAAGGTTAATTTATATTTTTAAGTGGTTATAAATATTAATTAGAATAAATTTTTATAAATTAGTCCAATTTAGATCATTGGAATCAATTTCATTTTGAAACTTGATATAAAAACTTAGTAATCTTTTGAGTATTTTTACTTTAAAAACTCGCATTATCGTCATGTCTGTGTGATTAAATTTAAATTAATTTCTACTACTTTTGTGATTGGAATTCAAAAAATTGATTCCATAATTTGAATCATCATAATTTATAATTTCTAATAATTTCAAATTAGTTTTTTACTCAAAATATTTGTGAATGTAAATAAAATTAATTACAATAATTAAGATGGAATTAAGGTTAACAAATGACTAAAGCTTAAACGTAATAGAATAAATGACCTAGAAAAATGTCCAAAATACATTTTATGGAAATATATATACCATATACTATCTCTTATATACTTTTTTAATTATTTAAGCCACTTTGACTGGAAAAAACATGTGTGAAATTATTTTTTCCCAAATTTACAAGAGTTCCACTCCTCCACTATAAAAATGCACTCACCCCTCCCACATCCTCGAACCCCTCAACCCACATGGATAAAAAAAATATCTACCCAAATAGATCATAAAAATCCCTCACATCACACTAGAATCCCCAAATTTGGAAGAAATCAATCTAAAGAATCCCTTTAGTGTGAACGAAAATGAGTTCCCTGCATAAGAGGTAACATGTTTTCCTCAAGCTCTTTAGTTTTATTTCCATTATACTCCCTCTAAAATCTCTTTATTACACAATTATATAAAAAACATTATAATAAATATATTGATATGTTTTTATGTTATGTTTTGTACCTAAAATTATACACACTTCTTTCTAATGGTAAAAAAATACCTTTTATGTATAGGACAAACTATCATATCACAAAATGACGTTTTTCATTTTTTTCCTTTACCACCTCTCATGATTGGGAATTATGATGATAAATCTATTTATATATTTTAAATAATATATTTATAATATATTTATACTAATTTAATTATTTTTTAACACATACCCTTTATCTTTCCATTTTGTGTAAATATGATTACATCATTTTTGGAAGTGTGAACTACCACCCCCTCAAAGTGAAGTGATTTGTTCACACTATACATGGAACATATAAAGAATTATTTTATCAAAACTATGAATCATAAATGACATAAATATAATACTTTTATTATAATACAAATTTATATCATTCAATTTTCATTCTTTTAATATGAAAAATAAATGAAAATAACATTCATGCACACGTACGGACTATCACCTACATGAACAGTGCATTTCATTTCTTATCTCCAAATATTATAGATTATTATAAATACATATAAAATGATTATATATTTTTTTTAAATCATGTTTTACATTTTTATATGATTAAATAATTATCTAATTCATATGAATAACAAATAACATGTCAAAACATACTCGAGAAACTAGGAAATTAACACATGAAATAATGAAAATAATGAAAGATTACTGATGAAAAGGTAATAAGATATTATAATAATATCATATATGATATTTTAAATATGAGTACGGTTCTAGTATAAGTTTGTAACATATTTTCAACCACTATATAGGAGATTAAATACCACAAAACAAATAAAGGATAAGGTAAAGGATTACCATCTCACTTTTTACATCAGTGTGATAAATTTCATATTTACCACTTACTCCTTTTGTGTGGTGTATCTACCGCCCCTTTTGATATATTATGAACCATTTTATATTTATGGTGTCCAAAAAAATAAGTTAATGTTATTAATTCATGGGGGTTAAGTTTTGAATGTTTCAAAGTGGTATGAGACACTTTGTTATGTTTAACGATTATTTTCCTCAAGAATGTGTTTAATGATCACCTTTGTAGTCTCACATTATTTTGTTATTGTTAACTTTCTCAGGATACCATAACTTCACTTATAATAAATTTAATGGTATATTACATTTTTATTAAATATCCATATTCTCATGTAATGGATATTATAATTTCTTAAATTGTATACCAGTTTACATATGGTGTTCACATTGGTAGTTATTTGATTAACTTGGGAATTATTGACAAATACATATATTATATTCAATAAGGATATTTGATAAGGAACATTTCTCATTGTTAAATCAATTATTAGATATATGATAAATTCTTGGGATATGTATGACATGGGTGGGGCCTGATTATAGATATCCCCTTAATGCATCAATAGTCTTATGAGACAAATTAGTTGGACAAATTAGATAGATTTTTCCATGATATGCTAAAACATCTTGTGAAAAGTCTTGATGGTAATGTATTTATGTACCTAGGAATCATGACATCATATAATTAATAATTTCCCCCATCTTGAATCTATTATTATTTATCCATGATATTTTTTGTTGACATATCTATGGATTCATTCTATTCTTATTTTGTTGATTTAATAGAATTTGTTTCAATTATTTACCTTTCAAAATTAATTTATTCATTATTGATTCTATTTCTATTATCCTTACTGATAATTTCACCTCACCCTTATCTTTTTTCCTTTAACCTTTTAATGAAGTGAAATCCTTTAATGAATTTCAAGGTAGTTGTTTATTTCATTTTATCATGTATTATGTTTATATTTTTTTCCAACGTATTATGGGTATCATGTATGTAATCTAGATTTCCAAAATGGCTAAACTGATTTATCCTTCTGGATTTGATTCAATGTAATCATTCCAATGTAATAAAATAATACACTGGCCCTGATATTCTAGGGTTGAGGTGTTATATTTGGTATCAAATAAAGTTTATCATCCACCTTGGAAACTATATTTATAAAACATAGATTAGGTAACATAACCATAATATATAATTTGTATAGAATAACATCCTATAATTTTGGTAAGGATGAGATTATGTTGGTATTCCTGGAAATACATCCTTTTCTAGATACTATAATTCGTGGTTCTGGAACAAATGTACCTAGGTGTAACAATTCTGACAACGTGTGTCGGGATAGACTCAACATAACCTAGTACATGAAAATGGTTCTTACTGTGCACCTGGTTTGAAATTCCCGGGGGATACGCTTAGGATAATTCACATTTTATTTATAAGCCATTATGATGGATTTGAAATTATATATATCCCCAAAGAAATCATGTTTATTATTAAGATATTAGTTATATAATTTTTTGTTCAATTTATTATTAGTGTTTCAACAGTTTTTAGATTATGAAAGATGTTACATAATGTTATGATCTACTCTAGTGTATTCCATTATTTAGAAATGGTGTCTAGAAGAAATAATGGTATCATTACTCCTAATAAATGTAGAGATTTTTATATCGATGAAACAAATATAGCTATTTTTAGAACTGAGAATGTTATGGAAATACTAGGGAATCTTAACCAGGTTAGGACACATAACCTTTCCTAGATAGAGAATCATGTTCCACAAAAAGATTTTGTGATGTTGGATCACTTTTTGCAATAGAGGCCCCTATAATTTAGTGCGACTACTAACCTAATTGAGGCTGAATAGTGGATCAAATTTTTGGAGAATATATTCATTACACTGGGATGTAGTGAAAAGCAAAAGGATAAACATACATTATATTATATGAATGGTGATGCAGATAAATAGTGGTCATTGATCCAGAATATTAGGGAGGAATAAGAAATATAACTCATGGAATTGAGAACATTTATAGAGACATTATTTGATAAATACTTCCCTCATGATCAAAAAACTGAGATGAAGAGAATGTTACTTAGTTTAAGTAAAAAGGAGGAAGAATGTTTTTTGGATTATGATGATACCTTTACCAGGTTATTAAGGAATTATATGGATTTCATATGCCATATGAAGTGTAAGATTGACCACTTATTTGAATTTCTTAAGACAAATCCTTGAAGGGCACTGGTCTCTCTAAATGATTCAGTATAAGATTAAATAGTTTTATGTTCCATAAAGATGGAGAAGGAAATTTATAGAATCAATATATTCAAGGGAACCCTAGAAAAGAAGATGAAATATGAGAACTAGGAAAAAGGGAATGATTCAATAAAAATAAGGGAAAGAAGGATTTTACCCCTTGGGATAACTGTGGAAAGAATCACTTGGGAAAATTATTGAAAGGATTTATAGTTTGTTATAAGTGAAAAGAAAAGGGTCACCAGGAAAAAAAATCAATGAAAAGAGGAAAATGATACTAATCAATGTTATAATTGAAAGGATATGGGGAAATATACAAATTAATGCCTCAAGTGTCAAGAGAACATACCAAAAAAGAATATAAGGTGTAATGATCAAGAATAAGTTATTAACACAACTAAAGTGGAATTATTAATGTACTTTTATATTTGGATCTAAGAAATATGTTGTAAAAGTTTATTATTTAAAACTTTATCATCATATTTTTTATGAATTATGTAAGGATTGTACCACAGAACATTTTTATTAAGGATTTGAGATCATATGATGAATATTACCAAGAAAAGTAATTCAATAAAATGTAATTTTTTTGGGAAACACATGGTTGATGGCAAGATAACCCATAATATATTCTTAATGTTATGACAATGATGTTGGGATAAAGAAATGATTGGATTGGATAATGTGAAATCAGATAAGTGTTGACTACCATGGAACTGAGTAATGATTTATTAAAGTGGTTTATTATATCATTGATGCAGTTTACAACATGTTTGGATTTAAGGAGTATATCAAATAATCTATGTTCTATTTAATGAATAACAATGTATGCATGTTTTCAATAAGGTTTTATGGTAATTAAAATTATTTTCATTTTTCAAGAGGATACACGATGAAGTTTATCAAATGTTTGGTATGCGATATTTCATATTGATTGCAGGCTAATGCTATGTTCATTTTTGAAATTCAGTGACCATACTTCCAAAGTGTTGGATCATAATATTTTGTCAATGTTATACATATATGAAATAATTTATTTAGATATATGGATATGTTTTTTGAGGTTAATGTATTACTTTACCATATGACACATCCTGTGCTGAGAAATAAAGTAAAAATAGTTCAACACACAACCAAAGGATAATATCATGTTTATAAAATAAAAATATACATTTACTTATATTCGTAGAAAGTGAAATAATTTTTCAAATATAAAAAAAGGGTATTGAAAAAAATCTGTCCTATTATCATCATTTATGATGATATCAATGGTCATTTCATAATGTGGGTTTAAGGATTTGTGGTCATCAGATTTCAGCCGAATATGTCCTCTAGAAATCTTCAGCAGAACTTGATTGTTATATTTTTCTTTTGTATCCATGTTTCTATTTGTCATCTATGTTCTCATACTATGGAACCTAGTTACGTTACTATTTTAATTTCCTTCCCTTCTTATTAAGAAGATGTGTTATTAACCCTATTTATGATGTGGGTTTTTCAAAAATAATTTATTTTCAAACATCAGACACTCGAGTACCGAGATCAAGTTTAAATTGTGAGGATGAAATTTAATTAAGGTTGAGAGAATGTAATACCATGAAATTCTAAAGTAAAAAACGTTAGGTATCACATGCATCACTAAGCATGTAATTGAATATAATACCCTGAGACTTTACAATAAATTTAATATTTTAAATAAATTAAATCTTTGAAATAACTTTCAATGCATGTGATACCAAGTCAGCGTGCATCGCATGCAACAACGTGTTTCTTCAATGGCTTGCATTACATGCAAGACTGAGTTTTACGGAACAACAATATATTATTAAAATATTATTATTTAGTATAATAAGATATAACTTAGCAATTAAATTATTCTCAATGAAAAGGGTTAACTAAATTTTGAAAATCTATGGTTTAAAAAAATATAAAATTAATTCATTGGTTAAAAATTAATTAGAAATAAATATGAAAACCAATAAAATATAAAAGAAAATATTATTATTTTTATGCAAAAAATTATGTTTTATATTAATAAATTAAATTAATTAAAATTGGTGAATCATACTGATGATATTTATATTATATATTTAATCAATTATTTTTTATATTCATCCAATATATTTTATAGTCATAATATAAAAACAAACTCAATTTTACACTTAAAATACTACATTTATATTAATGCACTTTTACCGTCTTTTAACAGAGAACCTATTTTAAATACAATTTTTAGAAATTTTATATAACTTATATGTCAAAATAAACTTAATATTTTAAAATGTAAAATAAAAATTAGGTTAGGATTAATTTTTGGTTTTTTCTATGAAGTTTTATTTATTAATGAATAGTGAAAAATAATGAATTCTAATTCAAAACTGCTCTTTTGTCTAATTTATTTATAAGGTTAAGTTAAAATTTTAAATGGTTTTAAAGAATAATTATATTATTTTTTATCAAATAATCCTACTTAGTTCATTGTAATCAATTTCACTATGACATTATATATAAAAACTAACCAAACTTTTGAAAATTTTTGCTTCCAAAACCCGCATTGTCATCTCGTTCACAGGATTAAATTTAAATTAATTTATACCACTCATGCGACGAGAATTTAAAAAAATAGATTAAATATTTTAAATAAGCATAATTTATAATTTATAATAAGGTCAATTTAGTATTTGACCAAAAATATTAGTGAATGTAATTAAAATTAATTACAACGATTAAGGTGAAATTATACTTGAAAAAGGACTAAATCTTAAACTTAAGGGCCAAAATAACCTAGAAGCCTTTTCAAAATCCATTGGATGGAAATATTTTGACCCTAAACTCACTTGGATATAATTTTTTTCCATTATTTAATCCACTTTCAATGGAAAATACTTGGGTGGAATTCCCTTTTCCAAAATTTACAAGTGCACCACCCCTCCTCCAGCATAAACAAGCACTCACCCCTCCCACATCCTCACACCTCTGAAGCCACTTTGGATCAAAAAAATATCTTCCTAAATAGATATTAGAAATCCATACCCTCAACTTATAAAACTCACATTGTTAATATATAAATCCAAGAATTCCCTTTGGTGAAAACTAAAAGGAGTTACCCACAAAGGAGATAACATATTTCCTCAAACTCCGTAGTTTTATTTCACTTTACATCACCCTATACTCTACTTATTCCATTTTTCTATACTAAAAACAATATCCTAAATATATTGATATATTTTTATGTTAATTTTTTGACCTAAAATTACACACAAATCTATATAATGGGCAATGAGCGTACCATTTATGTGTATGACGAACTACAACCTCACAAAATGAAGTTTTCCATTTTTCCTTTATCACCTATGATGGTTGAAATTATGATGTTAAATATGAATATATATATATATATATATGTTAAATATGATATTGAAAATTTATTTATACTTATTTAATTATTTTATAACACATACCTATATGCTTTCCATTTTGTGTAAATAAGATAACATCGTTTGTGGAAATGTAGACTACCACCCTTTCAAAGTGATGTGATTCGTTCACACTATACATGGAACAAATACATGATAGTTTTATTAAAAATATGAGATATATATGAAATAAATATAATAATAAAATTTTAATATACATATATATATATATATTAGTTAATTATCATTCTTTAAATATAGAAAAAAAATGAAAGTAGTGTTCATGCGTATGTAAGACCTACCATCTCAATAAAAGGTGCATTTCATTTCTTATATCCAAATATTAAGGATTTTTATAAATAAATATATAATGAATATATATTATGTTTAAATCATGGTTTTCATTTTTTAGGTGATGAAACCATGATATAATTAATTTGAATAAGAAGTAACAAGTCAAAACATACTCTAGAAACGAGGCAATTAACACTTGAAATAGTGAAAATAATGAAATATTAATAACAGGTCATAAGATATTATAATAAGACCATATATGATATCCTAAATATAAGTATGAATCTATTATATGTTACTAACTTGTTTTAAAACACTATACAAGAGGTTAAATACCATAAAAAGAAGGATATGGTAAGATATTTTCATCTCACTTTTTACAGACGTGAGATAAATGCCATGTTCAGCACTTACATTTTCTTCATGGTGTATCTACTGCCCCTTTTTATATATTATGAACCCTTTTATATTCATGGTATCCAAAACATTATTTTAATTTTATTCCTTTATGGATATTTTTACCTAATTGTTTCAAGGTTTTATGGGATATTTTGTAATGATTAAAAATTATTTTCCTCAAGAATGTTTTTAATGATTACCTTTGCAGTCTCACATTATTTTGTGATTGTTAACCATCTCTTGAAACAATCACTTTACTTATGGTATTTTTTTTAAATATCCATATTCTCATGTAATGGATATTATTATTGCCTAAATTGTATACAATCTTACATACGGTGTTCACTTTGATAGTAATTTGATTAATTGGGTAATTATTAATAAATCAATTTCTTTTATTCAATACTGATATTTGATATGGAACATTGTATATTGTTAAGTAAACTATTCGATATATGAGGAATTATTTGGACAGGTATGACATGGGTGGTTCCCTATTATAGATACCCCCTCAATGTATTGGTAGTCTCATGAGAATAATTAATTGAAAAAATTAGATGGGTTTTTACCTGATATGCTAAACCGTCTTGTGAAATGTCCTGATAGTAATGGTTCCCTGTACCTAAAAAACATGGTGTCCAATAATTAATCATTTCACTCATTTATAATCAGTTATTGTTTTATCTATGAGATTTTTCATCTACATATCTATGGATATATTATATTCTCAGTTTCTTGATTAAATTGAATGTGTTTTAGTTATTTACCTTTCCATATTAGTTTATTCATTATTGATTCTTTTATACTTACCATTACACATCATTTTAGTTTATCCTAATTTTTTTTACTTTCCCTAGGTTATGAAGAGGAATCCTTTGAATGAGTTTTAAGGGTGCTATTTATTTTATTTAATTATGTATCATATTTGTATTTTTTATTTTGATATGTATTATGTGTATCATGTATGTAATCTAGTTTTCCAAAACTTCTAAACTGATCGGTCCTTTTGGATTTTATTCCCTATAATTGTGTCAATATAATAAAATAATGCACTGGCTTTTGGATTTTGGGGTCAGGGAACTACATTTTCACCCACTAAACCTTCTCTAAACATCATTAGAGTAAAATCCGAATGTGGTAAAGATGAGTGTGCATAAAATAATGAAAGTTTTGTGGGTCAAGATAATACATAAAAATCCACTGATTAATGGGTTTGGACACTAGTATACCTTGTGACTCCAATCACATTAAGTATCTTGGAAAAAATGGGTTGAATCCTCTTTCTTACCGTTATTAAGGTTTGAATCATCTTGATGAATAGAAAAATTAATAAAAAAATTCTTATTTTGAGTGTATTGTGGGTTCTTATGTGTATCATGTTTAAAATTATTTTTTAATTATTTATTTATTTCTCTTTATATCTCTATTCCAACTTCAGAACCAGATACATGTGATTATTTAACTGATGGTGTGGGACATATTTTCTATTTTATTTTATAGGATTTACACATTCACTTTTGATTGTGTATATATATATATATTCCATTAACAATTGTTTTGATGGTATGTGTATTTTTTAATAGATGATAACCGATAATTTTGTTGAATGAGAGTAACCAATTTGTGTATGTTTTCATTACCCCTTTACTATTGGTATTGGTCATTGAAGTATTAGTAGGTTTGTTGTATTTTATAATTGAAATGTGATTTAGATGTCTCAAATTCATTATGGTTTTGTTGTTATTTGGTAAAACAAGATAATTTTGTACATGTATACTTAAATCACATTATGTGTAGTGGAAACAATGGGTTGTGTTATGGTCACAAACACATGTATTTTCTTTATAAACCTACTTTATAGTTTTTATTTTATTGAACCTCTATTCCTAAATATAGAAAAAATACATTATTTATGATATTGCATAAAAATGTAATGATTTTGATGTAAAGTAGGTATACATCGATTTTATTTCCATGATGTTTTTATTGTAGTTTTTTATCATCTGGGTAAAAAAATTTATCACAATAAGAACTATGAAATAGGTCAAGGATCGACTATTGATTTTCCATCTTAATGATTCCCTTCAGTACATTCATCATGAAAATTATTTCAGTTACTAATAAGTGGTTTTTTTTCAATGCTATTATAGTTTTAAAATGCTATTATAATTATGATAATAAATTTGTAAAAATTGTGAGGCTTTTTTTATTTCTATCATAAATACATTTGCTAAAAAAACAATTAGTTTTTTTCTATTGAATGTTATTATTAATTAGTATTTATAATCATTAACTAGTTTTTTCATGATAATTATTGATGAAACAATGATAAAACTCTTAAGGTTTTTTATATTTTTGGGCCAAACAAGATACTTTTATATTTTTTAATTAGATAATACTTAAAATGTGCATCGGGGGGTCAAAAGTAAGAAAATGAAATCTGATTATTATGAAATCATAGAAAAAAAAATCATAGATTGATTTGAAAAATATAAGAACAATCACCATGTCAATATAAGTAGAAATTTTCTCGAGATGATTGAAAATTTATTTTTAGTATTTTAAAACATTGAAATATGAATTTAAAAATCAAAACCATAGAAAATGACCTCAAATAGACATAAAATCATAGAAGAATTGTATTTGAATTATATTTGATATGTATGGGAAGAAGGTGCATCAATCTGATGTGAAATTTAATAATAATGATTTAATAATAAGTTTTTAAAGACTTAATAGTCTTTAAAAAATTTGTGGTAGGGTTCAAAACCAAGAAAATTACATCATATTTCCATAAAATAAGGGGGAAAATGGTAGCATGTTTTTTGAAATATAAAAAATGCATTTGATTCAATCAATGTTATTCTCAACCTATGATGATTGAAAACATATTTTTTGTGTTTAAAAACACCAAAACATGTGTTTAATGATAAAAACCATATAAAAAACCTCATATTGATGTGAAATCAGATAGGAAGTATTAATTATTTATTTTTTACATGTATGATAAGACAGAATGTCAATTCAACATGATGTGTTCTGGGACCGATCGAATAATCCATTTTTAAATATTCGAGAGTGTTTGAAAAATGTGCAGTGGGGGGTCAAAACTAAGAAAATGATTTTTTGTTTCCATTAAATTAGTGTACAAAAACTATAGAATGATTTTTGTAATGGAAGTACTGAATACACATTAATCAGATTTTTTGTTTCCCCGGGATGACCAAAAATTAATTTTTGGTGTTTTAAAACACTAAATTATGCGTGTAATGATAAAAAACATAGAAACTGGCCTTGAATTAATGTAAAATAATTGTAAAACTGTATTTTAATTATTTTGGATGTGTTTGGGAAGAAGGAGTGTTTGTTAGACATTTGTTGTGGTTTAACCAATCGAATAACCCATTTTCAAATATTTGAGTCATTAAAAACGTGTGTTATGGGGTCAAAACTAAGAAAATGACCTCTGAATTCCCTAAAATGAGAGGGAAAAAATCCTTAGTATATTTATTGAACTTTAGAAACTAACAATGCATTAATAAGAGTTTTAGTTTGCATGGGATGACCGAAAATACATTTTTAGAGTTATAAAATACTAAAACATATGTGTAAGGGTCAAAACCATAAAAAATGATCTCAGGATGACATGAGATCAGAGTAGAAGTGTCTTATTATTATTTTTGACATATATAAGCTAATTATGTATCAATTTGACATGCAGTGTGCACATACCATTCAAATAAGTATTTTTTAAAAATATGATTGTCTTTAAAAACTTCTGGTGGGGAGTCAAAACCAAGATTACAACCTCTAATTGTCATGAAATTAGACAATAAAACAATATCATTGTCCTTAAAATGTAGAAACTAAATTCACGTCAATTAGAGCTATCATTTTTCTTGTATGACCAAAAATAAATTTTTAGTGTTTTAAAACACTAAAACATGAATGTAATAGCCAAAACAGTAGAAAAAACCTCATATTGACATGAAATTAGAGGACATGTTTATTTGAATTATTTTTTATGTGTAGATAAAGATTAAGTGTCAATATAATTTGTGGTGTACTCGGACTGATTGAATAAGCCATAATTAAAGATTTCAAAGCCTTTAAAAACATGTACTGGATGGTCAAAACCAACAAAATAACCTTAAATTTATTTGAAATAAAAGGATGAAAACAACATAAATATTTGTAAAATATATGAACGGACTACACATCAATCAGATTGTACGTTTTCTCAGGATGATAAAAAACTTGTTTTTATTGTTTTAAAACACAAAAATGCATATGTAATGGTTAAAACTATAAAAAATGATACAATATTGATGTTAAATAATATAATAAATTTATTTGAATTATATTCTATGTGAGTGAATAACTACATATCAATCGAACAGGTAGTGTGTTTAGAATGACCAAATAATGCATTTTTAAAGATTTGAAGATCTTTAAAATCATGGGGTGGGGGTAAAAACCAAGAAAATGTCATTTGATTGCCATGAAATCATAAGAAAACAACAATAGAATGATTTTTTAAATAAATAAAGGACTACATGTTAATTGGAGTTGTTTTTTTTCTACAGAGGATGGGAAATAAATTTTTAGTATTTTAAACACTAAAATGTGTGTGTAATAGTAAAAACCATAGAAAATTACATTATAATGATGTGAAATTAGATGATAAGTGTTATTAAATTTTATTTCACGTGTACTAGTAGATGATGTGTCAATACAATTTTCGATGTTCTTAGAATGACTAAATAATACATTTTTATATATTTGAAAGTCTTTAAAAACATGAAGCATGGGGTAAAAACTAATAAAAAAAGCTCTCATTACCATGTAATTAGAGGAAAAAACCATAGAATGTTTTCTAAAATTTAGGAAATGATTGCATGTCAATAAAAGTTTTCATTTTCCTAGGATAACCAAAAACACATTTTTAGTGTTTCAAAACACTAAAACACGCATATAATAATCAAAAAAATTGAATAATACTTTATATTGAAATTAAATCTCATAAAAATAGTCTTTGAATTATTTTTGATGTTTGTGAGTAGATAGAATGTCAATGCAACATATAGTGTGCTCAGACTGCTAAATAAACTATTTTTAATGATTTGAGAGTCATTAAAAATGTGTGGTTGGGGTAAAAATCAATAAAAAGATAAATGATTTCCCTGAAATCAATGGATAACAATTTTAATATGAATTGTGAAATATAGGAACTAACCATGCGTCAATCAGAGTTTTCATTTTCCTTAGATGACTGAAAATTCATTTTTATTATTTTAAAACACTAAACTATGGATGAAACAGTCAAAATCATAACATCCAAACTTTGATATACATGAAATAATTAGATAAGTGTCTTTTAATAAGTTGAATATTCATTAATCCAATGCGTGGTGTTCTCGGACTGACTGAATAAGTTGTTTTTAAATATTTTCTTATCTTTAAAAATGTGAATTTGGGGGTCGAAACCAAGAAAACAACCTAATATTTCCATGGAATCGTAGGAAAACAATCATATCTTGATTTTTCAAAAGTATAAACTGACTACCCATCAATCAAAATTTTAATTTTCCTTGGATGATGAAAAAAACATTTTTAGTGTTTTAAAACACTAATACATGCATGTAATGGTTAAAACCATAAAACATTATCTCATATTGATGTGAAATTATAGAGTAGGTGTATTTGAATTATTTATTAGATGTACAAGATAACAGTGCATCAATTCAACTTGTAGTGTTTTCACACCAGCTAAATAATCTATTTTTAATGATATAATAGCCTTTAGAAAATTGAAGTGGGTGTTAAATCCAAGAAAACATCCTCTAATTTCCATGAAATTAAAGGAAAAACTGTATCATATTTGGTAAAATGTAGGAACTAAATGTGTGTCAATCAGAGTTTTTGTTTTCTTAAGATGATCAAAAATACATTTTTAATGTTTTAAAACACTAAAACATGTGGGTAATAGTCAAAAATGTATAAAATAACCTCAAATTGATGTGAAATTAGAGGATAAGTGTCTCTGAATTGTTTTTGAAGTGTTTGAGTAAAATATGTGTCAATTTGATGTGCGATGTGCTCACATTAAATAAATAATTCATTTTTAAATATTTGATAGTCTTTAAAAATGTTTTTTGGGGGGACAAAACCAAATAATGTGACCTATGAATATCATGAAATCAGAGGAAAATAACTGTAGCTTAATTTATGAAATATTTGAACAATCTTCACATCAATCATATTTTTTGTTTTCCCAGGAAGACCGAAAACACATTTTTAGGGTTCTAAAGCACTAAAACGTGTGTGTAATGGTCAAAAACATTGTTAATGAACTCATATTGATGTTAAATCACAAGAAAATTTCCTTTTAATTTTTCTTGATGTTTATAAGTATACGGCGGGTCAATCCGATGTGTGGTGTACTTGGACTGAATGAATAAGCTATTTTTAAATTCTTGGTAGTCTATAAAAATGTATAGCGGGGTGTCAAAAGTATGAAAATGACTTCCAATTTCCATTAAAATAGTGAAAAAACATATAAATGTTTTATAAAATATAGTTACTTACTGCCTTCTAATCAGATTTTTTATTTTCTCAGGATGACAAGAAAAAATATATTTAGTGTTTTAAAACTCTAAAACATGCGTGTAATGATAAAAACCATAGAAAAATGCCTGATATTGACTTGAAATCATAAATAGTCTTGTAATTATTTATGACGTGTATGAGAAAATGGCACATCAATCTGATGTGCGGTGTGCTCGGAGTGATCAAATACATAATTTTTATAGATTTGAAAGTCTTTAAGAACATTTTTTAGGGGATCAGAACCAAGAAAACACCTTCAAATTTCACTGAAATCGAAGGAAAATAAAATTATAATTATTTTTGAATTTTAAGAAACCATTATGTATCAATCCAAGTTTTTATTTTCCAAGGATAACCAAAAACTCATTTTTAGAGCATTAAAATTCTTGGAAACGCATGCAAAGTCCCAAACCATAAAATTGAACTAAAAAGATGTAAAATCAGAGGAAAACTTTCTTTAATTTTTTTTATGTGTATGTATAAAAATCAAATCAATACGACATACAATGTGACCAGGCTAACTAATAGACAATTTTATATTAAATAAATAATTAACAACATGTAATATGTGAAAAATAAATCTAAAACATGTTTTTTATTTTACTAAATTTTAATTTAAATAATATATTTATTTCTAAATATTTGTTTTCCATTATTTTTTTAAAGTACTATTTATTTTATTTTATTTTATTTTTAGTTATTTGATATCATGGTTGTGAATCTTAAAAAATAGTCAGATGAGGTTAATTGTGAGGGTGTTTAATTATATTTAATGTATTCATATATTGAATTTATGAATTATGGCTATTTTTTATATTTAAAATACTATATTTTTAGTGTATTATTTTTTTTAATTACTTACCTATATCTATCACCATTTGGAACTTGCTATAGGAAAAGTGGTTGAAGTCTATTGTGGTTGTCATTTAGCAGTCACCGTAACACATGGGGCTTCAGCCTCTAATGAGCACCTATAGAAATTATAAATTGGAAGTCACAATAGATACCCATCACTTGACCTATAGATAATTCCGAATGATGAATGCTCTAACTAGAAGTAATAAGTAAACATAGACCACCATTTTAGCATTCACTAAAGACCATTTTTTTTGTAGTGTTTATTTATTTCCCTCCAGTTTACACATGTGATTTCAAGACATCTTATCGTAAATACATACACGCATATGTGTGTGTATTCACAACTCGATCTAGTGGGGCTCAAGTCGAAACTTCCCCAATCCCGCCTCTATATGTCAGGGACTAGATATAGGAACCAAAAGACGTAAATAATTTAGGAGGCCTATACCAAAGTACCTGTACGCACACACACAACCATATATATACAGAAGTGTAGATGAATAATAATAAAAGATAAAACATATAGAGTGATAATCATGTATGTAAAACCTATAGGGAGTTCAAGAGTATGATAATGTAATCTAAAAAAACGGGGGAAATACACACCTAACCATAAGGTTTTCCCAACATGACAAAACTAGAAAAGTAATGTGCTGAGAGTGGACGACTCCGAATCTGTAATCCCAAACCACTATAAATGGTCGAATTTACTAGGGTATCCCTATGCTTGTCTATAATTATTGTCGACCTGTCCATCGTCTGTATGAGAGACAACACATGTAGGAAAATCCAATTTAGGGATGATTATAAACATACCCAATAGGACACTCTTAAAGCTAGAGGTGAAGAAGTAAGAGACCTGATAAGAATAGATAGCTCAAACCATTACAATAGAGTAAAAAACACAACATTATGGGTAAAAATATATATTTTCTCCTAAAAGAAACCCAAATGAGAGGTAAACATGATATCCATCTCACAGCCTAGCCTAGGAAAATAGTCTGCATAAGATCCAAGGTCTAGAAATGATGCCTAAAATCTTGCGTGTCTGTTCAGTACAAACATCCATGTCCAGACACACCTCACCACTATACTGCACAGTCGAGGGATATAATCTCTAGGTAGAGGTATCATGACCTAGTATGATAAGAGGGTGATACACATTAGATATAGGATTGACACCTTGACTCTATAGGAGGGTGTAACTCAAAAGGTAGATATTGGACCCATTCCATGGCCCAACAAGAGGGTGCCACTCTAGTGGCTGAGGACCCATTCCTTGAATCTGTAGGAGGATGAAACTCTAGTAAATGGTAGAGGACACATGCCCTGTCTCTATAGGAGGGATCCACTAAAGTGGTTGATGACCCATTCCCTAATACAACAGGAGGGTGCCACTCAAATAGTCTAGGACCCTTTCTCTACCTTGTAGGAGGGTTCCACTCCGATAGTATATAAAGGACTCAAGCCCTATCCTAGCAGGAGGGTTCCCCTATAATGGATGATAACCCAAGCCTTACCCAATAAGAGGGTTCTACTCTGATTTCTATGATAATCCCGCCAAATCAATTCCATCATTGAGCATCGCCTAAAGAACTTCACACCCAAAACATCTTGCATCACATCTCAAATTCCACAAAAAAGTCCACCGTCATGTTCTACATGGAAAAAATGTAAAATAGGCTACTCGTAGGAAAATATATGATTCTAGACGAATGACATATAAGAGGTATAAGTTTTTTAATAATTAAGGGTACACATAGTGTATGGGGACCCACATAGCATGTGGTCCTGCCCTACTACTTGGCCTTGTCTATGTAGGTACATGACTCAATGAACATGTATCCCTATATGACGTGTAAGGGGACTACACAATGTTCATCAGCCACTCGATTTCCTGATCGTGCTCCTGGTCTTGTTCATGTCATATTTAACATGCTTGTGTACTCTGATACACATTTTGTCCTCCCACATGGGGTTCCACCTGTGTTCTTTTTCTTTTATCCATGTATCCTGGTTGTGCGCTGGTACATAGAATGTGACTGGTCATGTCTGTGTCCATGTAATCTCGGATTACACACCGGGACTCTAGCACTAGGTCACACGGTGTGTGAGGGTCCCACACAGTGTGTGATACTTATCATCTCCTGAAAACCCTAGTCTCATGGATTTTTGAAGAACATACTCTATGTTCTTCCATTCTAAATGATGTGTAATATAGTTTTTCACATAATACAGTATCCTTTAAATATTCCTCCATATCTGCCTCTACCACTTCAATTCACACCTCTAGGTCACTCTAAATTGAATCAAAGAGCCTATGTTCATCATTTCCGGCCATCAGATAGTCGGAAAGCAAATCTTTGTCTGTTCTTTCAACTCTCCTAAGCACTTTTTTCACCCATGGTGCCTTATTCTCCCTTACTGGATCTCCAAATCCAAGGTGGAATCACCTAAAACCTAAAAATCATCCTGATATATTTTCTACTCATTGATTTGTTCATTTCTTGTGAATCTGTATCATATCTGAGGGTTGGATCATGCTTGATCCCACCCAACAATGTCAAAATGAGATCACATAAGAAAATGAACAAAGATTTTTAAGAAAAATGGTGGAAAATAACATTAAAAAGGTGTAACAATCATTTTATAATTGTTCTTAGAAGATGAATTTGATTGGGAATATTCGGGGTCAAAAACCATGGCATAACCAAGGTAAATTGAATCTAATACATGGGCTCATGCAAAGGCACAAAATGGATGAAGATCATATGAAAGGAATTGATCATGCTCAATCATTTAATTGTAAGGGTGGAATTACACATATGAAGAGCCACAACACAATTAATATAGTTCATTGAGGACGAACGTTCTCTCTAATTAAGAAGGATTATTTTTTGCGTTCGTTATGTCTTGATTCGCCTTGATCTAGAGGATCATCATCATCTAATCTCAATTATCCAATAAAGGTGAATAGAGGGACCTCTTATAAACAATCCCAAAGTTATGTTTCTAACCTTTGAAATCTTCTATAAAAACATATTTATAAAGGTTTTAGGATTATTTGATTTAATTTAAATAATTAAATCAATCAATTAATTTAATTTAAGTGTACCCGCCAATGGTCTCTCTATCCAAACTCCCCACACCGACCAACATTAGGTCACACCTAGGGAAAATGTCACATTTCAGATTCAACCAGAGTCTCCGATTTCTATTCTAGTAATCCATTTAAGAGTTATCCCATATTTCATGAAAACTTTCTACATGTAATATAAAATATACATTATATTTTTATAAAATTAATTCCCAATAAACTGAGCATCATAATTGAACACCATATCAGTAATTGTCTCCAAAAATAATTCTAGATATATTTCAATGTCTTACAAGGAAGAAACATGGTCTCTGAATTATTCCATCTTTCAAGAATTTTGTCCTTTAAAATTAAAAAATAAAAAAATGTTGTGATAATGATCCCACATCTAGATCTCTCACTCCCAATATCAATTCTGTATGCTCCTATGTCAGCACAAAACACAAAAAAAGGAGATGGTCTATCCACACAGGATCCTCTCATGCCGATCCTCAATCTCCACTGGCTTCTTCACAAAAGTGGATCCATATTCAATGTCCATATCACCCTTTTCAATAATATGCATGGGGTCAGACACATATCTCCTTAGTTGTGGAGCATATAAAACATCATGAACTCGCTCTAACTGTGGGGGTAGGGTGAGGTGACAATCAACCTCTCCAACCCTCTTCATGATCTTGAATGACCCGATGAACCTTGAAGATATCTTTCCTACCCAAATAAATCTCCACAATCCCCATCATGGGGAGACTCTCAGAAAAATTTGGTCTCCCTAATTGAATTCCGAGGGACTATGACATTAATATGCATCAGATTTATGCCTACTTTGAGCTATCCTCATCCACTCATGGATGACCTGGACATTATCTATCATTGCCAACACCATATATGGATCAAAAATAGATGCATTTCGGATCATAGTCTTGTACAAGGGTGACCATCTGGGTCTCCTATATAGGGTATCAAAAAATGAAATGCTGATAGTAGAGTGGTATATATTAGTTTATGAAAAATCTACCAAGGGAAAGTGATCCTACCACATCAAGAGGAAGTCTATCAAGAAAACCATTAGCATATCCTCGAACACCTAGATAGTGTTCTCGGTTTTTCCATCTTTCTAGGGGTGGAAGTATGTACTCATCATCATTTGGGTCCCAAATACCTCCTACAGGCCTCTCTATAACCATGATGTAAACAATACAACCCAGCTAAAGATAGTCATCGAAGGAACCCCATGATGGAAGATGATATCCCATATATACAACTTCCCCAAACTCTCCACTGAACTCTTTTTATTGATATAAAGGAAGTGAAAAAATATCATGAGTCATCCAACTATCACCCAGATGTATTTTTGGACTCTCACTACTTTCAGAATCCCTATCAAAAATTCTATGGATATTCCATCTCATTTCCACTCTGAGGTATAAAGAGGCCACAAAAAACCTGCCAGAACCTGGTGCTCAGCCTTTACCTACTAACCAGTGAGGCACTATGAGATGAACTTAGCCACACTCTATCTCATGATATCCCAAAAAACTACCATAAAAGGCCTCTATACATCTTACCCTCATCAGGATGTATATCTAATGGATATGTGGGAAACTCTCTCATCACCTCTTACCTCATTGTGACTGGGACCACTGTTCCTTCCTAGAAAAGGATGACATTATTTCCCCTTCATAAAATCCATATGGTGAATATTTGGAGGATATCTAGTGACATAAGACCTCATTGTTGATGTCTCCCAACTGGGAATCCCTCACACATTATTGGAATAGAGGAGTCAACACCATATACTAAAGAAAAAATGCACCCTCCACTTCAACCTAGGTAGTTGCAAGGAAGGAAACTTCTCTAAAGCCTCCTATGCCAAACAAGACTGAGACATCCGGTTAAGGGAATCATTCACCATGTTACCATTCCTTAGTGCATAGAATATTTCAATTAACAGTTCTGTAGGAACTCTAAAAATTTCATCTATCTCATATTCAGGTATTTATATATGAAGACATACCTAAGACTTTGATGGTCTGAGTAAACAAAAATTCTCACTCCCAGAATATAGTTCCTCCACATCCTCAATGAAAAGACTAACGCTACAAAATATAGGTCATGATTCACTTAGTTTTATTTGTGGGGTCCCAACTACCTTTACCCATATGAGATAACTCACTACCTCTACATTATCACATTTCTAAAACCATATCTTGAGGTATTTTAAAAAACTATATACTACACTCCCTCCTCTGGTATAATCCGAACTGGTTCACTTATAATCCTCAGGCTCAACTCCTAGAAGGCTCTCTAGAACATCTCAATCCAGGTAAATGGGGACCCTTTCTATGATAGGGTGGTCAAAGGGGCTGTAATCCTAGAGAATTATGCCACAAACCTTTTGTAGTAACCCACCAGGTCAAGAAAACTTATCACTTCTAACACACTCTTGGGTGTATCGAAGAAATCACTGCATTGATACTTTCTGGTTCCATATCTAGTACATGATCAGAGATAAAATTCCCCATAAATTGAACATTGTGGATCCATAACTAGCACTTAGAGAGGTTACCATAAATCTAGTGTTCCTGAAGTAATTCTAGGACTATCCTTAAGTGATTTTCATGATCCTCCTCTAACATAGGGAATATGAGTATGTCATCAATAAATACAATGACATATCAGTCTATGTAATTTTAAAATATATAGTTCATCAATTTTATAAACATAGTGGGGTAATTTGTTACACCAAAAGGCACAACCAAGGACTCATAATGTCTCTAGTGACATCAAAATTCCATGTTCTGAATATCAGCCTCACAAACTCTCAATCGAAGGTATCTTGATGTAATGTCTTGGTTCCGAAATCCACCCAGAGGCACCCCGTACCCGGTTGATCACATGGCCTCAAGTGCATTTCCCCGAATACCAGTGGTTGCTGTCTAACAGCGAGGGCCTTGAGTGTGATAATGGGGAAATTATGCCCTCATTGGCAGAGTATCACATCGGAAGAGAAATAGATATACAATAGTGGA
Source organism: Viscum album (assembly GCA_963277665.1). Taxonomy (NCBI): domain Eukaryota; kingdom Viridiplantae; phylum Streptophyta; class Magnoliopsida; order Santalales; family Viscaceae; genus Viscum; species Viscum album. Next base: position 62,994,667 of record OY728127.1, on the reverse strand, counting down.
AGCATTAATAATTACACATAACAGTAAATTTCGGAATATTGATAGAAATAAACAGCTAGAGCACATATATAATGATGTGTAACGTCCCGGTTCCAGAAGCCACCAAGAGGCGCCCCGTACCCTATTTTTCACATGGCCTCAAGTGCATTTCCCCAAATGCCAGAAGCAGCTGACTAGAAGCGGGGGACTTGGGTGTGATGGAGGGGAAACTATGCCTTCATTGGAAGAGTACACAGTGGAAGTAATCAAAACATGCAATAGCGGAAATAGTGAATATCCAAGAACAATAAGCAGCGGAAGACTAAAACAATAAACAGCTATAGCACACATGTATATATGAAATGATGCATGATACATATGTCTAGGAAAGCATCCAAACTAGTCACAATGCTGAATACAATACTAAAACAATGTACAAGGAATAGTAAACAAACAAGAAACTCCCCAGCATCGCAAGCCTCGGCTTGTTCCCATGCTCTCTTGCTCCAAAGAAATCAAGTACCAGAAGTCAAAAGGTGCTTGACCTTGTCTATACCTGCAACAATATAGTCTACTTGGGCCCAAAAGCATGGCCCAAACAGGGTGTGAGAATAAATCCCAGTAGGAAATCACCCAAAGATCTGTGCCTAATAGTCAGTGAGCATATGGCTGGTAATAGTACAGTAAGCAGTAAACAGTAACAGTAAACAGTAGGAAGTAACATTAAGCAGTAACAAGATGATATGCAATAGCAATCAATCCACAAAACATCAAGAATCATTGAAGCAAATAGCTAACCACAACAGGAACCCCTCTGGGAAGTACTCGTAGCCAACCCCTCTGGTCCTATCCATGAAGTACCCACAACTCTCTGGGTAGTGCACTCAGCCTAACCCCTCTGGTTTGGTCATATGAATTTATAAGACCTTGGGAATGCTCGCTCGGTGAATTCCCTTTATATTCTAGGGTAGTCAGGGACTGTCTGAGGAAGATCACGCGGTCTAACCCTCTTATATCCCCAATGTCTAGAAAATCTCTGAGGAAACTTACTCAGTCAATTCCTCCTATAGTATCAGGAATATCATAGACTCTCTAAGGAAGCTCACTCAGTCAATTCCATCTCTATCCTAGAAAGGTTTTAAAGAAATTTCAATTAAGTAAATATTCTATAAGGAATCTCACTCGATCTACCCTCTTGTATCCTATAATATCCAAGACTCTCTGGGAAGCTCACTTGGTCTATCCCCTGTAGTCTTTAATGTCCAAGACTCTCTGGGAAGCTCACTCGGTATATCCCTTATAGTCTATAACACCAGGTTCTCACAGTCCCATGTTGGTCAGTGCATAATAATGTTATGAGGAAAAAGTACACCTATAAGGCTACTTGGCTAACCAGTCTACAACATAACAAGCATGTACATAAGTATCATTCTATCCTACGGTCAGAAGGCATGGAAAATAGGTATAACAGCCAAAGGCTAACAAAACCCAAATGTTATAACAATAATAAGGCATGGAAAAAACATACAAGCATAGAAATTACACAAAAGCATTATCAAATTTACCTCTACACAAGCATACAATGAAGACGGGAAAATCACATGGTCAAAAAGGTAAACACGCGATGCCTGTTCATGGGTATTGGTGGAATTTCACATAAAACTCAAAAACTTCGAAAGGTAAGGCACAAACCACCTACCTTGATGCTATGAGATCAATATTAATTGACCACAAGGCTTGATTCTCCTTAGAACGGTGTATATCTATGAATACACACAAAATGTTCAACCCAAAATATCTTGAGAAATTGGAGGAATTGGAAAAGAAAGATCTAGGAGAAGGAAGAGCTTACCATTTCCGTCCCAACACAATCGATGACGATCGATCTGGAGAATGGATGGAGGAATGGGGGTCAGAGAAGTTCCCTGCCCGTACGGGTTCTCTCGGACGAAGACGACCTAGAAGAAGCGATTTATGTCTGTTAGGCGCGACCTTGTTTCATTTAATGAAAAAAAAAGAAACTACACGACGTGTACTTCTGGGGTACATTGCGTGTACATGGTCTTTCCATACTCCACCTTAATTAGACTCCACATCACCCCTACACACCGTGTGTGTGGCCCGGACATGGCCATCACACGGCCTGGAGCTACCTCAGAGTACACCACGTGTACTTATAAAGTACACGACGTGTACTTCGAAAATTTCTAGATTTTCCTATTTTTCTCAAAAATGACCAGAAAAGGAAAAACATACCTGAAATGAATATCCATGTTCTTACAAACATCCCCCATTAAAGAAATTTATCCCCAAATTTCCCTAGCAATGTGTAGAAGAAGAAACCCTGAATAGCTCCGGGCACTACGATCATACATCGGCCTCCCTCTCCTAGGTCTTGTCCTGTACTTGCCCGTACTGTCAAAGCACCCATACCAGAGGAACAGAACGACCATAGAGAACCTTTGTACTGCTATCGACAATCCGGATATGATGATCCTCAAACGACGCATCTGCTTCAAGGTCAACCTCCTCGGGTTGAAAGACATGAGACGGGTCTAAAAAGTAATGTCAGAGTAGAGAAACGTGGAAGACATTGTGCATAGCCTAGTACCTCTATGGTAACTGAAACTGATAGGTAGCCAGCCCAACCCTCTCAAATACCTCAAACTCTCTGATGTACCGTGGTGAAAGATTACCCTGTCTCCGAATAGTCTTGTGTCCCAACCTCGATGTGACACCTAGGAAAACCTGATCCCCGACCTCGAACTCCAGAGGTCGTCTCCGCTGATCAGCATAAGACTTCTGTCGAGACTGTTATGTAGCTATCCTCTTCTGAATCAACTCTATCTGCTATGAGGTCTCCTAAACAAGATGAGGTCCCAGTAAGGCTGCCTCTCCTACCTCCAGCCAGCACAAAGGTGATCGGCATGGCCTACCGTACAAAGCCTCGTAAGGTTCCATCTGAATAGTGTCCTGAAAACTGTTGTTATAGGAAAACTCCACAAGAGGAATATTCGTTTCTCAAGAACCACCGAAGTCTATAATGAAAGCTCGGAGAATATCCTCAAGCACCTGGATCGTACGCTTGGACTGGCCATCTGTCAAGGGATGATATGTTGTACTCAAATTTACCTGGGTACCCAAAGCCTTCTAAATCCCCTGCCAGAACCGAGAAGTAAAACGTGCATCCCTGTCTGAAACAATGGAGTGTAGAAATCCATGGAGATGTACAATATCTCAGATGTAAAACCACCATAACTCATCAATGTAGTAGGTCTCCTTGATCGGAAATAAATGACCAACCTTCGTAAGCCAGTCGACGAAAAACCAAACATCATCACTCCCTAGGGGTGACCTCGGTAACTCAGTCATGAAGTCCATCGTGATATCGTTCCACTTCCACTCGGTAATGGGTAACTACTGTAAAAGCCCTGATGGTTGTTGATGCTCTGCTTTCACCTGCTGAAAAGTTGAACATCTCATGATGAACACAACAACATCTCTCTTCATACTTGGCCACCAATACTGGAGGTGCAGATCACGATACATCTTGGTGACGCCTGGATGAACTGCCCAAACTGAAGAATGAAAATCCCATATCATCTCCTCGCGTATGTCTACTGGCACCCATACCTATCCCTGGAAACACAAGATCTCATCCTCACCCACTGTCCATCCAGGAAGAGGGTCCTCTCCTAACACACTCTCTCGTAGGACTAGGCCTTCTGAGTCTGATAGCTGCCTCATCCGTACCCGATCGGGAAGGGTAGAGGTAACTGCTACATAAGATAGAAAAGTTTGTCCCTATATGTTGTGCTACTCAAAGTGCATCTCAGAGAACAGATCCATAAGCTTCCACTCACTACTGGCCTCCTGAACTTGCTGAATCTGAGTTCTCCTTCTAAACGCATTAGCCACTGCGCTGCCCTTTCTCGACATATAAGCAAGCTCAATGTCGAAGGAATGAAGATACTCGACCCACCTGCGTTGTCTCATATTTAGATCATGCTGAGTGAAGATATACTTGAGACTCTTGTGGTCGATAAACACCACAAAGTGCTCTCCCAGAAGATAGTGTCTCCAACATCGTAAGGCATGAACAAAAACTGCCAACTCCAGATCGTGTGTCAGGTAGTTCCTCTTATGTGGCCTCAACTGCTGAGACCCGTAAGCAATGAATCCATCTCCCTGCATAAGCACAACTCCTAATATGACACCTAAATAATCACAGTAGACTATATAGATCTTGCCCGGCTCTGGCAAGACTAGTATCGGTGCTGATTTCAACCTTCATTTCAGCTTCTGAAAGGCTGTCTCACCGGAATCTGACCATATGAACTTTTCCCCCTTCTTGGTCATACCTCTTAGCGGTGCTACAAGGCATGAAATTTATTGTATGAAACACCAATAGTATCCATCCATCCCAAGAAAACTCCTCACCTCAAAGACATTCTTCAGCTGCTCCCAGGAAACTAAAGCTCTCACTTTCTCCGGGTCTACTGATACTCCTGTCTCTAAGATGAAATGACCCAAGAAGTGAATCTGATCCATTCAAAAGTGGAATGCTGAGAGCTTAGCATTTAACTGATGCTCTCTTAGTGTACTCAGAACGATCTCACGATGTGTTGCATGGTCGTTTCAAGTGTGAGAGTACACCAAGATGTCGTCTACGAAGACCACCACGAAAGAGTTCAAGTATAGATGGAACACTCGGTTCATCTATGCCATAAAAAACTACTGGCGCATTCATGAGACCTAATGGATCGACTGTATACTCGTATAGACCACACCATCTCTTGAAGGCTGTAATGGGTATATCGGAAGGTCTAACACATAACTGATGATACCCGGACCTCAAGTTGCTCTTCGAAAACACCGTGGCTCCTCCAAACTGATCAAAGAGGTCATCGATCCTCGGTAAGGGATAATGGTTCTTGACTATCAACTGGTTCAACTTCCAATAATCCACACAAATCCTCAGGGTTCCATCTTCCTTCTTCGCACACAGGATAGGAGAAACCCAAGGAGAAGTACTGGGTTGGATAAAAACCTTTTCCTGTAACTCCTCCAACTGCTTCTTGAGATCCTGCAACTCAGGTGTAGCCATCCTATAAGGAGGAATGGACACCGGTGTGGCTCCTGGCACGAGATCAATCAAGAAATCTACCTCACACTCTGGAGGTAAACCTAAAAAGTCCTCTGGAAAGACATCCCTGAAATGATCCACCGCTGGAGGAAGGTCTAACTGTGAATTACCCTGGTCATCCAGATAAAGATTGGAAATCTGGTATGTAAATCCTCCTATCCCATGATGCTCTTGTCGAGATCTACGTGTCTGGACATCCCACTCACCTCAATGATAAAAAGATCTACCCTCTGGTGATACGAAACTCACCCTGCGGTGATAACAATCTACGACTGCCTGGAAGGGAACTAACCAGTCCATACCGAGAATGACATCATATCCTGTCATCTCTAAGACATAGAGGTCCCATAGGAAGTGATACCCTGAAACCTCAAGAGGACATTCTCTGCAATGATGTACGCAAGATGTCCTTATTCCCAATGGTGTATCAAGAGTCAACAATTTAGCAGATGAAAAGATACAGAGCCCAAGGCTCTCCACAATAGCTACATAGATAATGATTTACAGAGCACTAGTATCGAAAAGAGATTAAGATAAAACCAAGGCTACTAAGATCGTACCTTGAACTATAGAAGGGTCGAAATCCTGCTCCTGATGGGTCTGCTCCACCGAGAACGTTTGGCCTGACCCACAGCCCTGTGCCCCTGATTGACCACTCTGAGCTGATCCACTCTATTGTTGCTAGTAACCCGGTGACTGACCACCATGGCCGTGACCTCCACCTCGGCCAGAACGGCTGGAAGAACTCCAGTTCCCAAACTGGGGAAAAACTGGTGATACATCTCCTTCACGTGGGGTCATAGAAGAACCCTTACCACCAGCTGTAGGTGAAAATATATGACAGGAACACTGAATATGGCCCATCTTGCCACAAGATCGGCACTCCATAGGGTCTCTCTAACACTGAGGCCTAGTATGCCCACTCCCACCACACAGGTAGCATACAACCTGGCAGCCCGAGGATACATTATTCCGACCCGACTCTCCTCGAGCAGACTCCCTATGGCCCTTCCTACTATCAGTAGGAGGATCACTGACTCTGTATGTTGAACCGCCCTGGCTTACTGCTCCAGAATCTCTCAGATTGCGCTCAATGATCAGCGCCTGGTCGATGATAGAGGAGATCGAAGTCAACCTAAAGATATTCACCTGGGAACAAATCTCCTTCTTGAGACTATCCTCAAACTTCTTAGAAAGTAACAACTCATCACCTCCGGGAATTGGTGTGAATATTTGCAGCTTGGTAAAGCGAGACGAGTACTCCATAAAAGAAAGATTACCCTACTCGAGACTCCTAAACATCTGAGCTCGGTCAGACCTCAAGGTCTCTGGATAAAATTCGTTGTATAATATGTTCTGAAACTCTTCCCAATTCATGCTTTGCTGGCGCCCTAACTATGAGATTACCTCCCAACACCTCTTAGAAGTGTCCTAGAGCATATATGCAGTAAGCTTTACCCTTTTATCTGGAGGTATCTACAGGTACTCAAAAATCATCGGCGTGGGATCTATCCACGATGCTTCAGCTTGGGGTCCTCCATCCCTTGAGAATGTAAGAGGATTATGCTGCTGGAAAACTCACGTAAACTCAGCCATCGATGGGGCAGGAGGTGGTGCTCCCTAAAAGGTATGCATCATCCTCAAGAAGTCCTCCCTGAACTGGGAATCAGTGCCTGCAATGGGTATAATTGCTGGTGCCAAGGATGGCATAGTAGGAGGATCTGCAGAAGGTTTCTGATCATCCATATCCAGTGTCTGATCACCGTCTGGCAGCTGATAAACAACCGGAGGACGTCTCGGTGTCATAGCTCTGAAAGAACAAAAGCACACCTTAAATCTGGATTATCAAGGACAGAGAACAGAAGAGTACAAAATAGGAACAGGGAAAAAAACAAGTACTACAAAACACGACTACATGACGTGTATAAAACTACACGGCCTGTCCTCTTAAGCCAGATACATGGGAGTGTACTTCAGCCACAGCTGGTCGTGTAACACCCCCGACTACACAGCGTGTTACCCCTACACATGACATGTACTTAACTCCATTCCCCTACCGGAGTATCTTTACCCAAATAACTCACACTGTCCTCTTAACCCTAGACTATAGGGCATTTTCACTAAGGACACGGTGTGTATGAGACATGGTTTCAGCAACCCGTGTTGTCAGTTACACGGCCAACTACACGGAAAAATCTTACACATCGTATTCTGAACAAACACGATGTGTATAAGAGAGATAAAATCGTCCCGTGTTGTTCATGACACGGCCGAGTATCTAGAGTGAGGCTACACGGCGTGTTCATACCCAACACTGTGTGTACTACGCGAGCTTCCCGACTTGTGTTGTTAGTGACATGGTCGGGTACATGGCTCACTATTACACGGCGTGTAACTACCGTATATGGTGTGTTCCTGAATTTTTTTTCACCATCCCGTGTTTCTGCTCACATTGTCAGTGAAACGGTCTAAAGCTACACGGAATGTAGTCAAGTACACACATTGTATTCTGGGTTTTTCCAGGCAGTAGCTCAGAAACTACACTGAATCCCAGAAAACACTAGAAAACAAACATGGAGGTTCCAAATTCCGATTCGTGAGGGCCCATACTCCCCACGATTCAAATCTTGAAATCTCCTACATATCAAATACAAGGGTAACAAGTCAATGATCCACCATGTTCTGATTTATGAGGGCCCATAACACCTCAAGAACCAAAATTTGGCGTGCATTTTAGCATGGTACAATACAAACAATTTCTCTATCAAACTGCAGGGATTCTATCAAAACATCTATCACAACAGCATGCATAATCTACACAACGTCTATCACAACAACATGAAATTGCTAATGCACCTTAGATTACATGTCAAGAATACATGGTATGTGATTTCTAACAAGTGCCTATATGATGCATGAGATGGAATACCCTCATCTCATTGGGTTGCAATAGAAATAGAACCACAATAGCACAACAATAACAACACAAGGCATGTGAATCACACTAGGTGAAATCATATCAACCGTAAAATATCAAAACCGGAAAACTGCAATAAATGAGGTAGATTGGTTTTTCCCTATACACGGGCTAGCTACTCCCTGGAAAAACTTATTACCAAGTACCAAATCCATAATATCCATGGCTAAAGGCTCCAAATAGTAAATAAAGAGAAAATAATTCCTCTAATACCACTTTTAACGTCCCGGTTCTGGAAGCCACCCATAGGAACCCCGTACCCGGTTGGTCACATGGCCTCAAGAGTATTTCCCCAAATGCCAGAGGCTGTCGACTAGCAGCGAGGGTCTTGGGTGTGATGGTGGGGAAACTATTCCATCATTGGCAGAGTACATAGTTGAAGTAAAAAAACACGCAATAGAGGAAGCAGTGAATATCCAATAACAATAAACAGCGAAATACTAGAACAATAACCAGCTAGAGAACACATGTATATATGAAATGATGCATGATACATATGTCTAGGAAAGAATCCAAACAAGTCACAATGATTCATACAATGTTAAACAAAAGTACAAGGAAAAGTAAACACCTAAGAAACTATTCGGCATCGCAAGCCTTGGCTTGGTCCCATGCTCTCCTGCTCCAAAGCAATAAAGTACCAAATGTCAAAGGGCACTTTCCCATTTCTATAACTATAACAACATAGTCCGATTGGGCCCAAAAGCATGTCCCAATAGGGTGTGAGACTAAATCCTAATAGGCAACCGCCAAAAGATTCGTGCCTAATAGTCAGTGAGCATATGGCTGGTAACAGTACAGTAAGCAGTAAACAGTAATAGTAAACAGTAGGTAGTAACAACAAGCAGTAACAAGATGATATGAAACAGTAATCAATCCGCAGAACATCAAGCAGCAGTGACGAAAACAACTACCCACAATAGGAACCCCTCTGGGATGTACTCGTAGCCTAAGCCTCTGGTCCTATCCAAGAAGTACCCACAACCCTCTAGGTTGTGCACACAGCGTAACCCCTCTGGTTTGGTCATATGACTTTATATGACTATCTGGGAAATCTCACTCGGTCAATTACCCTTATAGTCTAGGGTAGTCAGGGACTCTCTGAGGAAGACCACGTGGTCTAACCCTCTTATAGCCCCAAGGTCTAGAAACTCTCTGAGGAAGCTTGCTCGGTCAATTCCTCCTATAGTCTTAGGTCGATGACAGACTCTCTAAGGAAGGTCACTCAGTCAATTCCTTCTCTAGCCTAGAATGGTTTTAAAGAAAATTCAAACAAGTAAAGACTCTCTGAGGATTCTCACTCGGTCTACCCTCCTGTAGTGGATAATATCTAAGACTCTATGGGAAGCTCACTCGGTTTATCCCCTGTATTCTATAATGTCCAAGACTCTCTGGGAAGCTCATTTGGTTTATCCCTTATAGTCTATAGCACCATGTTCTCATGGTCCCGTGCTGGTCAGTGCATAATAATGCTATAAGGCCAAAGTACACCTATAGAGCTACTTGGCTAACCATTCTATAGCATAACAAGTATGTCCAGAAGTATCATTCCATCCTACAGTCAGAAGGCATGGAAAATAGGTATAACAACCAAAGGCTAACAAAACCCAAAGGTTATAACAAGAAAAAGGCATGGGAAAAACATCCAAGCATAGAAATTACACAAAAACATGATCAAATTTACCTTTACACAAGCATACAATAAAGGAAAGAAAACAACATGGTCAAAAAGGTAAACACGCAATACCCATTCACGGGTATTGGTGGAATTTCACATAAAACTCAAAGACTTTGAAAGGTAAGGCACAAACCACCTACCTCGACGCTAGGATATCAATATACTTTTACCACAAGGCTTGATTCTCCTTATAATGGTGTAGATCTATGAAAAATCAAAAAATTTTAAACCCATGATATTCTGAGAAAGATGAGGAATTGGAAAATAGAGCTCTAGGAGAAGGAAGAGCTTACTACTATGGTCCCAACACAATCAATAGTAGTCGATTTGGAGAATGGACGGAGGCACGAGGGCTCAGAGAAGTTATGTGGCCGTATGGGTTCTCTCGGACGAAGACAACCTAGAAGAAGCGAGTTTTGTCTGTCAGGCATGACCCCAGTCCGTTTAATGAAAAAAAAGAAACTACACGGTGTGTACTTATGGGGTTCACAGCATGTACTTGGCCTTTCTGTACTCTGCCTTTAGCGGCCTCCAAATCACCTATACACACCGTGTGTCTGGCCCAGACATGGCCAGCACACGTCCAGGCGCTGCCTCAGAGTACACGGTGTTTACTTATAAAGTACACGTCGTGTACGTCGAAAATTTCCAGATTTTCCTCTTTTTCTAAAAAATGACCAGAAAAGGAAAAACATACCTGAAACAAAGATCCGAGGTTCTTACATGATGCATGATACATATGTCTAGGAAAGCATCCAAACACATCACAATGCTGAAATGTAGTACTAAACCAAAGTACAAAAGAATGTAGATAAAACTCCTCCGCATTACAAGCCTCAGCTTTTTCTCATGCTCTCCAGCTCCACAGTAGTCAAGTACGAGAGGTAGAAGGGTACTTGACCTTATCTATACCTACAACAATATAGTCTATTTGGGCCCAAAAGAATGACCCAAACAGGGTGTGAGACTAATCCCAATAGGCAACCACCAAAAGATTAGTGCCTAATAGTAAGTGAATATATATGGTAGGTAACATGTAAAAAGAAGCAGTAAACAAGGAAGTACTCAACAGTAAACATTCCTACAGTTCAAAGCATTCAATTCCACATATCAAGTAAGAAGCTAATCAAAGTAGGAAACCCTCTAGGAATTACTCTCAGCCTAAACAATTTGGTTCAACAAAAACAACACAAGAAACCATATGGAATGTTCACACAGTCTAACCCCTCTGGTTCACCATAAGTATAGACTCTCCGAAGAAGCATTCTCCATCAATTCCCCTTATAGTCTCATATCGGTAACTAAAATGCCCTCTGGGGAAGCACTTACATCACATTCCCCTTGTGGCCTGCATCGAGGAACTACATACACTCTGAGGAAGCACTTACATCAATTCCCCCTATGGTCTTGCATCATTACAAAAATAACGGACACTCTGGAGAAGCCCTTGAATCTATTCTCCATATGGTCCTGTACATGAGGTTCTCATGGCCCATTGTAAGTCAAACAAGCATAGCAATGCAAAGTGGACAAAGTAAACCACAAGAACTACTTGGCTACCCATTTTACAACATAACAACAAGACAAGTAATAATCACTCCATCCAACAATACTAGGCATGGAATGTAAACTGAAGCCTAACAGGAAAATCTAGACCAAACGGTCAAAACTAGAAAACATGTATGGGACGAACACTTCCAAAGCATAGGAATTAACTGTGTTCACATTCAATTAACCTCTACTCAAGCATACAAGAATATCAGGAAATTAACATGGATAAAACAGTAAACATGCAACTCCCCTTTGAAGGGTATTGGGGAATTTTCTCATATAACTAAAAGAATTTCTATGGAAAGGCACAAACCACCTACCTCAGTGTTGTAGGATTGATATATGTGAACCTCAAGCATTGAATCACTCAAGAACACCGTATATATACAAAAATGATAAGACACTCAATCGAAGATAACTTGAGAAAGAGGAGGAATCATGAAATGAAACTCTATGAGAAGGTTGAGCTTACCGAAGTGATCCCAACACAATCGACGATGGTCAATTCAGATAACAGAAACTTGATCAGGAGCTCGAAGAAGGATCATGGCCGCACCCTCACGCTCGGACGAACCAAACCAAGAAGGAGGGAGTTTTTTCCAATTAGATGCGACCCCAGTGTGTTTAATAAAAAAAATAAGGTACACGATGTGTACTTTCCTTCACTGGCCCCCACATTAGGCAGTCTTCAGGTCACCACACACAGCCGTGTGCATGGCCATTATACGACCATCACCCGGCTACCGCTGTAACAAAGTACCTGGCATGTTCTCATAAAGTACATGGCGTGTACTTAATAAATTTTCAGAAACTCATATTTTTCCTAAAAAACACCATTAAAAGAAAACTTACCTGAAAAGAAGATCGAGGTTCTTACAAACTTCCCCCGTTAAATAAATTCATCCCCAAATTTCCCTAGTAAGGTGGCGTAGAAGTAGAGTCCTCAAACAGCCCTGATCACTGTGATCGTACGTCGGTCTCCCTTGCCTAGGTCTTATCATGTACTCACCCGTGCTGCCATAGCACTCGTACCAGATGAACAGACCAGCCATGAAGAACCTTTGTACTGCGATCAAAAATCTGGATAGGTTGATCCTCAAATGATGCATCCACCTCTAACTCAACCTCCTAAGGTTTAAAAACAAGAGATGGGTCCGAGAAGTAACGTCGAAGTAGAGAAATGTAGAAGACGTCGTGCATAGCCCAATACCTATGAGGTACCTGCTACTGATAGGCGACTGAACCGACTCTCTCAGACACATCAAACAAACCGACATACCTCAGTGAAAGATTACTCTGTCTCATAATCCTCATGTGTCCCAACCTCAGTGTGGCACACATGAAAACCTGATCCCTGACCTCAAACTCCAGGGGTCATCTTCACTGATCATCATAAGACTTTTGTCAAGACTGTGTAGTAGCCATCCTCTTCTGAATCAACTCTATATGCTCTGTGGTCTCCGGGAGTGGATGAGGTCCCAGCATAGCTGCCTCTCCAGCCTCCATCCAACATTAGGGTGATCGGTATGACCTACCGTACAAAGACTCAAATGGTACTATCTGTATAGTTTCTTGAAAACTGTCATTGTAGCCAAAATGAACAAGAGGTATGTGCTTTTACCTAGAACCTCCAAAATCCATGATACATGCTCGAAGCATATCCTCAAGCACCTGAATCGTACACTCGGACTGGCCATCTGTTTGGGTATGGTTAGCAATACTAAAACTTTCTCGTGTACCCAAAGCCTTCTGAAGCCCCTACCGGACCTGAGAAGTAAAACGTACATCCCTGTTAGAAATAATGGAGTGTGTAACCCCATGTAGAAGTAAAATCTCTTTGATGTACAGTCTTCCCAGCTCATCAACACTGATGGTCTCCTTGATCGGCATGAAGTGAGAAACCTTCATGAGTCTTTCAACGAACACCAATACTGTATCATACCCTCGAGGTGACCTTGACAATCCTATCATGAAATCCATCACGACATCATTCCACTTCCACTCGGGAATGGGTAACTACTGAAAAATCCCCACGAGTCACTAATACTCAGCCTTCACATGATGATAGGTGGAACACCACATGACTAACCCAGCTACATCCCTCTTCATACCTAGTCACCAATACTAACGGTGTAGATCACGATACATCTTGGTGACACCAGGATGAACTGCCAAAACTGGGGAATGAAAGTCCCACATCAGCTCCTCACGTATGTCTATTGACACCCATAGGAGCCTTTGAAAATGAAAGATCTCATCCTCCCCTATGGTCCATCCATGAATAAGGTCCTCTCCTGACACAATTTCCCTAGGACCAGGCCTTTAGAATTTGATAGTTGTCTCATTCGCACTTGATCAAGTAGAGTAGAGGTAATAACTACAGAATTAAGAAACTTCTACCCTTATCTTTCTTGAACCTCTAAATGCATCTTAGAGAATGGATTCATAAGCTTCCACTCACAACTGGACTCCTGAACTTCCTGTATTTGATCCCTCTGTCTAAGGGTATTAGCCACAACGTTGCCTTTCCCAAGTGTGTAGGCAAGCTCAATGTCAAAAGACTAAAGGTATTCAACCCACCTTCACTGTCTCAAATTCAGATCATGTTAGTGACGATATACATGAGACTCTTATGGTCAGTGAAAACAACAAAATGAACTCCCAGAAGATAATGTATCCCACATCGTAAGGTATGAACAACTACTACCAACTCAAGATCGCGTGTCAGGTAATTTCTCTCATGTGGCCTCAACTATTGAGACCCATATGCAATGACTCCTTATTCCTTCATAATTACAGCTCCCAGACCAATACCTGAAGAATCAAAGTAAAGAGTATAGATCTTACTCGGCTCTGGAAATAGTAGTATCGGTGCTAATTTCATCCTCCCTTTTATCTCCTAAAAGGACGACTCATGAGAATCAGACCACAAGAACTTCGCACCCTTCTTAGTCAGACCTGTATGTGGCACTTCTAAGCTTAAAAAGTCCTGAATGAAACATCTGTAGTATCCATCCATCCCTAGAAAACTTTGTATCTCAAATATGTTCTTTGGACGCTCCTAGGAAACTACTGCTCTCACTTTCTCTGGGTCTACTGAAACTCCTATCTCTGAGATACCATGACCCAAGAAGTGAATTTGGTCAATCCAAAAGTGGATTTTTGAGAGCTTAGCATATAACTGTTTCTCTCATAGTGTCCTGAAAACAATCTCAAGATGGGTAGCATGGTCATGTTGAGTGTGAGAGTAAACCAATATATCTTCCAAGAAGACTACCAAAAAGTAATCAATTTATGGATGGAACACTCGGTTCATCAGCACCATAGAGACTACATGCACATTTGTAAGAGAAAATGGCATAACCACATACTCGTATAGACCATACCTTCTTAGGAACGTTGTATGAGGTATATCAGATGGTCTAATGCACAACTGATGGTATCCAGATCTCAAGTCATTCTTCAAGAACACCCGGGCTCCTCAAAGCCGATCAAAGATAGCATGAATCCTAGGGAAGCGATATTGGTTCTTGACCATCAACTAGTTCAGCTTCCGATAATCCAAACAAATTCTAAGGGTACCGTCTACCATCTTTGTAAATAGAACCGGAGAACCCTAAGAAGAAGTACTGGGTTGGATGAAAACCTTTTTCCGAAACTCCTCCAATTGCTTCTTGAGCTTTTGCAACTCTGGTGTAGCCATCCTATAAGGAGGAACGGACAATAGTGCCACTCCTGGCACGGGCTCAATAGAAAAGTCCACCTCTCGCTCTAGAGGCAAACCTGAAATTTCCTTTGAAAATTAATCCTTGAAACGATCCACCACTGGAGGAATGTACTTCTATGAAGTCCCCTGTTCATCCAGTTATAGACTAGGAATTTGGGCTGTAACTCCTCCCAACCCATGATTCTCATGTCCCTCTCTGCTCACCTGGACATCCCATTCACCAAAATGAAGAAACGATCCGCCCTCTGGTGATGTGAAACTCACCTTACGATGATAAAAATTGACAAGAACCTGGAAGGGAACTAACAAGTCCATTCCAATAATGAAATCATAGTTTTTCATCTCTTTGAAAAAATGTCCCATAGGAAGTGACACCCACTAACCTCTAGATGGAACTCTTTGAAATGTCTCACACTAGATGTTCATGTCCCTAATGGAGTTTCCAATGTCAAGACATCAGAAAAAAAATATATAGAGCCCAATAATCTCCACAATAGAAACAAATATAAAGTTATGGGAATCCCCCATAACAAAAAGGGAAGAAGCTAAAACTGAGGCAACTAAAATCATACCTTAAAATGTGGATGGTCTTGGATCCTGCTCCTGCTGGGTCTACTCCACTACAAATGTTTGACCTGTACAATGACCTTGTGACCATGCCTGACTACTCTGAGCTGATCCCCTCTATTTTCGTGGAAGGCTTGGAGATTGACTACCATTGTCGTGACTTGCTCCTTGGCTAGAATTGCAGGAAGAACTCCAGTTCCTAGATTGGTGAGAAAATGGTGGAACTACTCCTGAATGAGGAGTCATAGAAAAATCCATGTCACCAGCTGCTGGTTAAAAGATCTGATACAAACACTAAATATGGCTCATCTTGCCACATGATCGGCACTCATCTGGGTCTCTCGGGCAATGTGTCCTCATATTCCCGCTCTTTCCACACTGGTAGCACACCACTTAGCTATTAGAAGAATTGTCCTGCCTCCTTGGATCACTACACGAAGAACCCTTGTGGCGCTTCCTACTATCTGTAGAAGAGATACTAACTCCGGATGTGGAACCGCCATAGCTCACAACTCCAGAATCCCTCAAATTGTGCTCTCTGATCAACACCTAGCTGACGACAGAAGTGATAGAAGTCAGCATGAAGATGTTCACCTTCAATCAGATGTTGTGTCTCAGACCATCCTTAAACATCCTTTCTAGGAATAACTTTTCACCTCCTAGAATAGGCGTGATGTTTTGTAGCTCTGTGAAGCGAGAAGAATAATCCATAACAAAAATGGTACCCTACTCCAGACTCAAGAAATCTCGTGCTCAAGCAGCCCTTAAAGTCTCCAGGTAGAAGTAGTCATGGAAGGTACTCTGGAACTCATCTCACATCATAACCTTATGGCATCCCGCCAGTGCGATCACATCCCACCACCTCTTGGTGGAATCCCAAAGCATGTACGTAGTGAGATTCACCCTCCTATATGAAGGCGTCTCTATATGCTCAAAGATAGAAAGCATGGATTCTAACCATGACTATGCTACCTGAGGTCCTCCTTCCCCTCTGAAGGTGGAAGGATGTTGTTGCTGGAAAACCAATGACAACTCTGTCATTGATGGGGCAGGATGTGGTACTACACAGAAGGTCTGAATAAACCTCATAAAGCCCTCTCAGAACTACGCATCAACACCATTGTCCAGAATGATGGTTGGTTCCAAGACTGGCACAGCTGGAGGATCTGCTGGAAGTCCCTGATCAACTATGTCTGGTGTCTAATTGTTTCCATGTAACTAGCGTACAACTGGAGGACGTCTCGGTGGCATGACTCTGCTAGGTCAAGTGCACACCTTATACCATGATTATCAAGGACTGAAAACTGTAAGTTTAAGAAAGGAACATGAGAAATAAATCATTCATGTTTTACAAAACATGGATACACGGCGTGTATACTTAACTACACAACGTGTTCCCTTTATCCATTCACATTGGCGTGCACTTCTTCCAAAACTAGTCGTGTAACACCCCAATCACACGATGTGTTTTCCTAACACACGGTGTGTACTTGAATCCACTTCCCCTGCCCTAGTCCCTCTACATGACTAACCTAGACAGTTCTCCTAGAAAATAAAAAAAACTACACGGCGTGTTTGTGACAGACACGATGTGTATTTGAAGAACTTCACTGACCCGTGTTGTTAGATATATGGTCGGTTACATGGATGACTCTACACGGCGTGTTCCAGGTGGACACGATGTGTACTGGAAAGGATTTCACTGACCCTTGTTTGTTAGTTAAACGGCCGGATTCTTGAAGTACACTACAATACATGTTCAATATTGACACGATGTTTATCTCTTAAGTTTTATCCATATGTGTATTTAGTCACACAAGTGGACATAGGGTCAACACAACACAGAGTGTAGAATTGGTACACGTCGTGTTACCCTAAGGATTTCCATATCCCTACCCACACGTCCTATGACACTGGTAGAGACTACAGAGCATGTACATACATTACACAACATGTACTTAAGAAAAAACAGTTTCTTCCCAAACATAAGAACACATGGCGTGTATTCAAAACTACACGGTGTGTATTCTGGGGTTTTCCAGACAGTAATCCTCAAAAACTACTCCGGAACCTTGAAAAACACTAAAACAAAACGTTAAGTGAAAAATTATGATCCGTGAGGGCCCATAATCCTTGCGAATCAAAGCTTGGAAACTTATACATGTCATAAAAAGAATAATAGACCAATGATCCACAAAATTCATGTCCATGAAGGCCCATAATGCCTCAAGAACAAAAGTTTGGTGTTCATTCAAAAAAAACTTTCACAACTAATACCCAATCAAATAGAAGGTATTTTTATCAAAGTTTCTATCACAGCAACATGCATATCTACCACAACACCTATCATAAAAACATGCAATCACTAATGCACCCAAAATGGCATGGAAAGAATACATGATATGTGATTTCTAGAAAGTGACTATTTGATGAATGAGATGGAATACTCTCATCTCATCGAGTTGCAACAGAAACAGAACCTCAAAAACATAAACAATAATAGCACAAAACATGTGAATCACTCAAGGTGAAATCAAATCAACTGTAGAAATTGAAAGACTATAAAAATTGCAATAAACGAGGTAGATTAGATTTTCCCTATACATGGGTTAGCTAATCCCAGGCCCAACTTATTAACAAGTACATATTCCTTCTAATCCCTGTCTATAGGCTCCAAATAGTAAGTCCAGTGAAAATAATTCCTCTGATACCACTTTGTAATGTCCTTGTTCCAAAATCTGTCTAGAGGCGTCCCGTACTCGGTTGCTCACATGGCCTCAAGTGCATTTCCCCAAACACCTGTGTCTTTCGACTAGAAGAAATAAGTATATGGAGCACATATATAATGATTCATGATACATATGACTATTAAAGAAGCCTAACACATCAAAATACGGAAATACAGTACTAAACCAAAGTACAAAAGAAAGCAGATAAAACTCCTCAACATCACAATCCTCACCTTGGTCCCATGCTCTCCATCTTCATAGCATTCAAGTACCTGATGTAGAAGGACTATTTCCCTTATCTATACCTACAGCAATATAGTCTATTTGGGCCCAAGAGTGTGACCCAAATATGGTGTGAGACATATCTCATTAGACAACCACCAAAGGATCAATGCCTTATAGTCGGTGAATATATGTGGCAGGCAATAAGTAAAAAGAAGCAGTAAACAAGGAAATACTCAACATTAAATATTCCTACAGTTCAAATCATTCAATTCCAAATATCAAGTAAGAATATAATCAATGTAGGAAACCCTCTGGGAAGTACTCTCATCCTAACCCCTCTGGTTCAACCAAAACAACGCAAACATCCCTAAGGGAAGTTCACACAGTCTAACCCCCTCTGGTTTAGCTTATGTATAGACTCTCTAAGGAAGAACTCAGTATAAATTCTCCCTATAGTCTTGTATTGGTAACTGAAAGGCACTCTAGGGAAGAAATTATGTCACATTACCCCTGTGGTCCACATTGAGGAACTATAGACACTTTGAGGAAGCACTTACGTCAAATCCCCCTATGGTCTCCTATAATAAGAAAAATAACGGACACTCTGGAGAAGCCCTTACATCTATTCTCCCTATGGTTCACTACAACAGGTTCTCATGGCCCTGTGTAAGTCAAACAAGAATAGAAATGAAAAGAGGGAAAAGTAAACCGAAAGAACTACTCGGATACCCTGTCTACAACATAACAATAAGATAGATAAGAATCACTCCATCCAACAATACTAGGCATGGAAAGTAAACTGCAACCTAACAGGAAAATCCAAACCAAATGGTCAAAAATAGAAAACATGCATGGGCAGAACACTTCCGAAGCATAGCAATTAACCCATTTCACATTCAATTAACCTCTACTCAAGCATACAATCATAACAGGCAATTAACAGGTCTAAACCAGTAAACACACAATACTCCATTCAAGGGTATTGGAAAAATTTGCACATATAACTCAAAGACCATCGACATAAAGGCACAAACCACCCACCTCGGTGTTTTAGGATCGATATACGTGAACCTCAAGCATTGAATCACCAAATAACACATTAGATCTACAAAAACACTAAAATTATCAACAGAATTTATCATGAGAAATAGGAGGAATCAGGAAACGAAGCTCTATGAGAAGGAAGAGCTTACTAATTTATCCAAACGCAATTTATAGAGGTCGATTCAGATAATAGATACTCGATTAGGAGCTCGGAGAAGGATTGTGGCCACACCCTCGCTCTCAGACGAACCTGACCTAGAAGGAGGGATTTCTGAAAATTAGACGCGACCCTGGTGTATTTAATGAAAAAAAGTACACAGAGTGTAATATATAAGTAAATGGACTATACTTGCCTTCATCGACCCCCACATTAGGTGGTCTCCATGTCACCACACATAGCCATGTGCATGGCCGTTACACGGCCAACACCTAGCTACCACGGTAACTGAGTACACAGTGTTTACTCATAAAGTACATGGCATGTACTTATGAAATTTCCAGAAATTCCTCTTTTTCTTCAAAAACACCAGAAAAATGAAACATACCTAAAAAGAAGATCCGAGTTCTTACACCGGACCTAAGATCAATCTTTTAGATCCATCTCATGCCTTGAATCTAATCAAAGATGTTTTTAATCATTGGATATGGGTACATTTTATTTATCATGGTATGGTTAAAGTGATGATAATCCACAAAGAGCAGCAAGTTCATGTTTTCCTTTTTCATGAATAACATTACAGCTGACTAGGGGAACTCACTGGGTTTGATAAAACATTTCTCTTGAACGTTCTCCAACTGTAACTGCATATCTTGGAGCTTGGTAGGGTCCATTCAAATTTCCACAGAAGATATAGGAGTGATCCATAAGTGAAATTCAATGCAGAAATCCACATCAATGCTTGGATGTAATCTCAGAACATCCTTGGGGAATACGTCCATATAATCCTCTATTACAAAGGGAATCTAGATGCCTGAAGAGTCTATTATGCTGAGAGATACACTCTCCAACTAAGGGCTATTCAACCTCATTCTCAAAAAACCCACTTTTCCAACTATGATATCTCTCTTTACTACAATGTAGAATCTCATCCCATTAGTGAAAAGCCATCTGATTCATATGTGGTGATAGTCACTCTAGGGTCAAATCATGAACAAACTAATCCATACCCTAGATGACATCATAAGGTTTCATCATGATGACCATAATGTCTCATGAGAAACCCTCTCTACTAAGTGATATATCACACTGTCTAAAGATAAAATATATAAAAGAAGTATTCCCCATAAGAACATCGAGAAAAGGATGATGGCTTAAAGCCTAAATTAGGAGCTCTAGCTCTCACACCAAGAGTAAAGAGATGATAAAATGACCTACACATATTTATAATAATACTGAATTAAGATTAGAATAAATAAAAATTGTACCTCTAATCATATCATGTGTTGGTGTGTCATACACATCCATATCTTGTAGATTCCCACAACCATGAACACTAGCACCCTGAGCCTAAAATGGGCTTCCTAGTGGTGGTGCTGGCAGGATCTTATAACATCCTCGACCACCCACATCTCCTCCTTCTATATCCCCACCTAATCCTTTTCTAGATCCACCTTCCTGGGGTTTCCCTTCCCTTTCCTGGGAGATCTGTGCTCATGAATCTGCCTCTTCCACAACATTCCATCCACTATCATCCTACCCCCTCTGGATTTTGGGTTAAGCAATCACATGCCATGTAACCTTACCCATCACATGCATGAAACTACCTATCTTCAGGCTACCCTGGATCCCTATGAGATCCTTATACCACATGAAAAAATTACCAAGTTTGACCCTAAGAAGATATCCTACTCAAAGATCCTGCTGACTAGAACATACTAGATACTGTAGATGACTCGGATCTATAACACCCTTTTCTAGATCCAACTTCCTAGCTTCCCTCTGTCTGAAATCTCTCCATCACCAGTTCCCTCTCTAATAATCCTACATAAGAGGGAATGCATAGAGATTCCATACTAGAATGTATGTATCTGAAAAGATCTTCTTCAAACATTTACGCTCAGAAGTATCCATCTCAAAAAAAATTCAAGGGAGTACCACATAAGACCTTTAAACCTTACAACATACTCTAAAATTTTCATGCTTCCATAATAATTCTCGAGAATCTGTTTAATCTGATCTGAGAATATGCATGAGGGGTAGTACTCATCATGAAATAGATATTGGAAGTTGGGTCATGAGGGTGTTGAATCATCATTAATCTATATAACTAGAATCCATCAGTGACCAAATGGTTCATGGAATAGGCTGGCTTCCAGTGAAACCACCTGATCAGTTAGTTTCTTGATAGTCCTGAAATCTCAAACCACCAAATCAAGAAAATAATCCACTTCATGAGGATCTAGCTCACTGTGGAACCTCAGAGTCCTCTAGTGCTAGACCTCACGAAGTATGCTATGCCTACACGCATCCTCAACCTACTACCCAAGTATGATCTGCTACTCGACTGGTGGGGGTGCTGCTACCTATCCACATGGAAGAAGAATCTCATGGGATGGCCCCTGAACTAAGGCCTTATCACTCATCCAATATTTGTTATAATATAGAGTTGGTAACCTAACTGGTTGTCTTCATGAAGGAATCCTAATAATTTAATAAAGACATACCATAGTTAGATGAGGATATATATATGTGGAGATAACTCAAGAAGGACAATTAAAAGACTCAATTCTATATTATGCATTCACCATTGATCCCTACAACCAATTTCTCTGTATATTGATTAAAAAATAATGTACATAGAGTCCTGATGTATGGATACATTATCCAATGCACCGACACTTTATTCCATGGCCTGAGAGTAGCACTCAAGATACTTTAACACTATTTCCAAAAGTACCAACCAAATCATCGTATAGAGAAAACACCAAAAACCATCCCAAGGAATGAACCACCTTTGGTACCAATATCTCATGACATGACCCAAAAGGGATCAAGCTACAACTACCCCAAGCCCACCCCCATAGACCTGGGGCTAGAAAAAAGTGTTAAAAGGTATAACTAATATAAGTGGTCTTTGCCTAAGTGGATGTACACACACACACAACCAAATTAATGGAGAAGTACAAAGGAATAATAACACTAAAAGATGAAATATCTAGAGTGATAATATTTCATGTAAAACCTGTAGGGAGTAAAAGATTATTACATCATAATATAAAAATTAATAGGGGAAAAATAAATTACCAACTAGAATGATGTGATAACCTGATAAAAATGAAAAGGTAATGTTCTAAGATAACCCGAATCTGAATCTCTAATTCCTGACCACCATATGTAGTAAAAAGCAATAGGGTATCCCTATTATCCTCTATAATCATCGCCAACCTATCTGTTTTCTATATAAGAAAAGACACATGTTGGAAAACCTCATGTAGGGATGAGTATGTACATACATAGTAGGACACCCTGAAATATGATGGGGTAGTAATAACAGACATGATATGAATAGACAACTCAACCCATAGAAAAAGAGTAAAAAATCCAACAACACGGATACAAATATATATTTTCTAATAAAATATACCCAGAAAAGATATAAATGGATCTCCATCTCACAATCCATCTTAGGAAAATAGTATGTCACATGTTCCAAGGTCCATCAATGATACCCCACATCTTGTGTGTCTATCCAGTAGAAACTTTAATGTTAATCCACACCTCGCCACTATGTCGTATAGTCAAGGGTAATAATATCTAAGTTGAGGACCCATGCCCCATATAACAAGAGGGTTAAACTCAGTAGATAGAGGACCTATACCCTAACTCTGAAGGAGGGTGCTACTCAGAATGTAGATAGAGGACCCATGCTATGTCCCGATAGGAGGGTGCCACTCTAGTGGCCGAGGACCCAAGAAATGACTCCGTAAGGGGGTTCCACTCTAGTAATTTGTAGAGTAACCATGCCCTATCACCACATTAGTGTTCCACTATAGTAGTCAAGTACCCTTTCCTTGATACAACTAGAGGGTGACACATGGATAGTCAAGGAACCTTACCCTATATTGTAGGAGGGTACCACATTGATAGTAGATAAAGGACCCATGACCCATCCTAAAAAGAATGTTCCACTCTAAAAGTAGATAGAGGACCCATTTTTATTCCTATTAGGACAATAACACTCTAATGGCCAAGGACCCATATCCTTCCCAACATGAGGGTTCCTCTCAAATGTGTCTAATGATCCTGCCTGATCACATCCATCATTGAGAATATCTTAAAGATGCATCACACCTGAAACATATTGCATCACATCACAAAATCCACCAAGAATGCTATCATAACCTTCTATGTAGAAGAACACTCAATATAGGCTACTCATGGGGTCAAAATATGGGTCCAAACGAAGGTGATACGAGAGGTAGAAGTTTTCTCAAAAGGAAGTACACAACAGGTAAGGGGACCCACATGATGTGTGGTCCCACACTGCTACCTAGTTATTTCCCTTTTCGTACATAGATCTCTGCCCATATAGCCCTACACAGCATACCTCAGCCACCCGGGGTCCTTCTTGTGCTCCTGGATGTGTCTATGTAATATTTCATATGTCTGTGTACTCTAGTACATGGTGTTTCCTCCCACACGAGGTCTCACCCATGTCCTTTAAGTTGTGTCTATGTATGATAGTCTTGTGCTGGTACACGACATGTTCCTAGCTATGACCATGTCCCTATACTCCCAGAGTACACACTGATTTTCCAGCACTAAGTCACATGGTGTGTGGGGGTCCCACATGGAGTGTGATACTTATAATCTTGTAGAAACCCGAGTACATTGGACTTTCGAAGAACAACCCATGTGTTTTTCCACACTTCCTCATGTGTAGCAATGTTTTTCATAGAATAATAGATCTACAATGTGTTCCTCTAGATACTCCTATAAAACTTCTAATCATGCCTCTTTTCCACCTAAAATCGAAGTAAATATACTCTATTAGTCATTTCCATCCATCCGTGGATCAAAAATTGGATCTCTGTTGGTTTGTTCTACTTCGGTACACACTGCCGTCACCTGTGGAACCACCTATTGGCTCACCTGAATTGATTGTGCTTAATCATTTACTCATAAGGTAGTAATTTCAAACATTAAAATTTCATCCTCAATTCGATTCATTCTTGTATGGATAACATGATTGCTAATGAAGGAGGAAGATTCGTTACTTTTTCTACATCTTGATTTTCATTGATATGGAGGCTCGTCGTTGTCTGATCTTGATTCATGAATGAAGGAGAGTGGTGTAACATTATATTAATGATCCTTGGGTTATTCAGATACCCATAGAGATCTTACATAACATCATATTTATAGAATTTTTAGGATTAAGACATTTAAATTAAATAATTTAATTAATTAATTAATTTAATTTAAATGCACCCGTCAACAATCTCTCTATCGAACGCCCCTTTCCGACCAACTTTAGGTTGTGGCAAGGGTAAAACTCACATTATTTATTCAAATGTGGCCTCATATTTCTAATTTGTGACTCCATTTAATAGTTATCACATTTTTCTTGAAAATTCCGTGTGTAATATTTAATATATTAAATATTTTTATAAAATTAATTCCCTGCACACCTGGCATCCTAATAAGACCCCATCTTAGCGCCTGACTGTAGAAATATTTCTAGATATATTTCAAAATCATAAAAAGAGAAAATAGGGTCTCTACAAGTGTTTATTTAGATATATGTACACACACATGCACACACAGAGAGACACACACAAACATTCACACACACACACACACACATATCAGTTTGTTCATGTGTGTACTTAGATATATACATATATAGTTGTTTTTTATAGAAATATTTGTATACAAATAAAAACACATATATTTATATATATCTATATATTATATATAGATAATATATATATATATACACATTAAAATTTATATGTATGTGAACATATATATTTTTATATTTTATTTTTTTACAGATGTAACATATTTGGTTTAAAATTTATATTTGGTTTGTAATTTTTGATATATTTACATTCATGTTTATTAATTTTATACACAAAATTATCTAATTAATGTTTTTATTTTTGTTTTATGTAAATGTATATATGTTTATTGTGTTTATATTATATATATATATATATGTATTTCATAATAAATTTTATTGATAATATATGTACCCATATTCATATATATGTTTTAGGGTGTCTATATATATATATATATTAAAAATTATATAAATACATACATATATATAAATTTAATATATGTGTTATTGGTCTCTATGTGTTCATGGTGTTTATATAAATATATTATTTAGATAATAGGGTTTTTATATGTTATATATATGAATATATAATTCAAAATTGGGTTTATAGTATATATATATATATAATTATGAACTATATATTTATATTTATATATGTGTACGTGTCTATATATATATATATATGTTTTATATAGTATAAGTATATAAATGGTATTATTTACATATTTGTGTGTATGTTTATAATGTTTTATATAAATATAAGTTAGTTATATAAAATAGATCCATGCCTTGTTTATTAAAATTGGACTAATATGAGTAAAAAATGGGTGGATATTGATCAAATTACTATAGAGTATGAAGAATGTATCAAAGATTTCATCAATGTTTCAATAGAATATGAAAATTACCCTTTTCGAATCAGGTGTCTTTCATTATGTTATTGTTATTCCAAGTGAATTGGTCTAAGTGAATTGGAAGAACATTTGATCTATGATGGAATCAATCGAAGTTAAAAATTTTATACCAAATATTAAGAATAAGTAACTGTATTTATCAAGTGGAATGATAATATATTTTATGATTTATTGGATATTGGCACAAGTGTATAGGATAATTTTACCATATTGGGGAAATGAAAGTGAGAGTGGAATATGAATTTATATACTGTCCAAAAATGTTTGAGAAAGTGAAAAATTGTGTAGACATGTTGTTGTTTGATTATTTTATAAAATATATAACACTATAGTATTTATTAAAACTATATAACCTATAACTAATAAATAGATGGAGTGACACCAGTTTCACATAGATGTTTTCCCTGTTAATGGTTATGCTTCTAGAAAAAATTATCCTCCCAACCAAACATATGATATTAAATGAATGTTTTTTTTCATGGGTATAATCTATGAAAAAAATAAATACAAACATGAATGACTATATAGTATTTTGAAAAGTGTATGAATCTATAATTAAATACTCCAAGTGTGATGTATCTTGATACAAGAAAAAAATATTGTACATAAAATGTTTTATGGAACTTTCCTACCATTCCTAGATTTCAATGGTTATATAGATGTTTGGTTATTAACATGGAATACTAATAGAATAATTAATATGGTAAACTATGACACCTAATCGATGTACCTAAATGAATGAAAATTGATAATGAGTATCCTAAATTTTAAAATTAGTCAATAAACATTAATTTTCCATAATATATGGTTTCCATTAATTCTCAAGGTGCACAAATAAACACTTAAATACTTGGTCAGTTATGATGGTAAATTATAATTTACCACCATGGTTATGGTTGAAGAATAAGTATATTATTTTGTTGTTGCTTATTTTTGGACTGAAAAGTACTAGAAATTATATTGAAATTTATTTGGATTCACTTTTTATATATTTTAATTTGTTATAGGATACGTGTGTTATAATGTAATGTGCTCACAAAAAAATAATATTTTTTGGTTGAGATCCATGTTGTTTTATATGATAAATAACTTCCCTTATTATGGTAAATTTTCACAGTAAAAAATTAGAGGGAGGTTAGGGTGTCCTATATGTGAAGAATTTGTACAATCACTTAGTTTGAAGCATATTATGAATTATTTTTACCTCAAACATCAAATGTTTTTACCCTGATGACATCAATATTTATCATAGATGAAATCATTTAAAGGGGACTTAGAAAAATGATTGTATCATTTCCCACTAATAGGAGTATAAATATTTTTAAAGGTATATATTTTAATCAATGTATGTGGTAATAAATTCTCTAAAAACATTCTGATGATGGGTTAGAAAATGAGATCCATTTTTTCAAACTAACTTACTTATTGATTTTCTAAATATGTTATATATTTTCTAGCTGGCATGCATATAGAAAAAAATTACTATATTCTAATAAACATGTTACTAAATAAACAAGTTAATATAAAATATATATTTAAATCTAGGTTATAAATTATTGAAATTGTTATTAGGGATGAGTTACTATAAGGGAATTAGGGGAAATGCAATTTTATTTCTACATTAGATCACCCTATTCCAAGGAAATAAATGTTTTGTTTCTATAACTTTTTAAATATTGTAATGGTTGCATAAGGGTATTCATAAAAAAGAATGTTTTATTTATTAATTAAATAAATTTTTCATGATTAAATTCACATGACTATCATATTTTAATTCATGGTTTTATACCCATGGAAATATGATTTATATTGCTAAAAAATGTATAGAACACAATAACTAAGATATATTTTTTCCAAATAAATACCCCATAAAGATATTGATATGAAAATGTTTCCTATAACATAAAATTATATTTTTCCATGTTATTTGAATTAGATATGTTCTTCCCACCATTATTGTTTGATATAATTATTCACTTAATGGTTCATTTGGTAAGGTATATTTCTCTTTCTTTCCCTATAAATTTAAAATGTTTATACCTCATTGAATGATATGTAATGATATTTAAAGGATACATAAAAAATAATTTCTTTCTATAAGGTCTTATTCTATAGAGATATATTATAGAATAATCCATTGAATTATGTACTAAATACCCAACTGACATGGATAGAATTGGTCTCCTAAAACTTCTCTATGATAAGAACATAGAAGGTGAAGAAATTTCAAGGATAGATGGTGTTATAATATCCATCACATATTGGAAACAAGCCCGCTATTTTTTTATAATAATGTATAGTTTTTAACACATGTTGAAACTCTGTAATAATTTTTTTGTAATTTTAATCCAGTAAGGGATGATTGTTAGATATTAAATACACACATCCAATAGTTTATAACATGGTTTCATGATTAAATTTATAAATAGTTATATAAATTTCCTAACTTAATCTATGGTAAATTGTGATGGTTTTATAGAAGACCAAGTTCTCATGTATTATCCTATAATTCATACACAATTAATAGTTATGCATTCTATAAAAAAGAACATGCTAAAAATAATATAGGTAAAACCACTAGAGTTACTATTGTGGATAAATAAATTAATGTATTGGGTTTAGAATGTAAAAATACAATTTATAAAATTATGTCTTAATTTTTAATCAAAAAAAAATATGGTATCTTAAATATATAACATTTCATGTGTCAATTTTTTGATGCAGATAGGTTTATAATAGGATCATAATAAAAATTGATGAATTTGTATTTGTAAAATTGTATTTCAGTTAAGAAGGATAAAAAGTTGTTCCCTTTATAATTACATCGCAACCAGTGCATATTTTTTATACTCATGATCCTACAAATAAAAATTGGTACTTAGTTCTTTTATAAATGAATGAAAATAAAAAATCAATTGTTAATTCATTATAGAAGAATCCTCTCTAAGGAATATTGTTGAAATTTCATGTTATATCTAGTGGACATGATGTCATGTGTGTTAAAGGTGACAATAAATTGGGTATTTAGATGATTGATAAAGTAGGAACAACAGTTAAACCATTAAATAAAATAGGGAAATTTAAAAATGTAGGAATGTTGTTACATGAATTTTGTATATATCCAAACATATTATTTGTATTCAATTAGAGACTTACATATTGTAACTTTATTTTATAACTTGTGATGTGGATAATCACTTCTTTGTCTCAAGATGATAATCACCCCTATTAGAAAAAATCATGAAACATTATTTATCTACACTGTATTTATTTACTTTTGTTATCTTTAACTCCAATTATTACTAAAATTTATATTAATTTCATTTGATAAAAAATTTATTAGATTTCCTAAAATATTGAATGTACTATAGAATTAAATGAAACATGTATCGCGAGAAAAGGTATATGTAATTCTGCTCACATCCCATTGTCAATAACTAGCCAGTTGTATTTGTAAAATCCATATGTGACACTAAGAAACTCGCTATCATTTTTTCATGAACAAATAAATATTTGTTATACAAAAAACACTATTTTCATAGTGTAGATGTTGGCTTTGAAAAAAATGACCCGCTAGTTATTGAAAATATCATACCATTATAATTGGATAGTACAATTGAATGTAAATGTACATATGAGGTTTTTTTTACCAATTTTTATTTATTTATTGGTATTTTATTGTTATTTTAATTTTAAAGGATTGATTAATATTGGATATTTTTTATGAAAATTATGTAGTTACTAGAATACTAAATAATACTTTGTGGAATTTTATGTATCCATCCTCATTCAAGAAAATGTATTTATTTATTGTTTATTTTATTTATTTTAGTTTCATTAATTGAATTTTCATGTTTTCAATATAAAAACTACATTTTTACTGAAAAATTGGTAAAATAATCCAAATAGATAAAATGACCTCATATATTCATGAAACACCAGGATAATGACCATTGATTCATTTTTGACTAAAAATAAAAAACCACACATCATTCCAATTCATGGTGTAGTTAGAATCACCTAAAGTGTACTTTTCCATTGTACACTCAAATTATCATCAATGTCTATAAAAATGATTTATAATTAATTTTTTACATGTAATAATTAACTACACTTCATTCATACATGTGAGGTTCCTGATGTGACATAAAGTGTATCTTTTCAATATAAAATGATATTTTTGTTCAAAATGAGGGTCACATACTCAAAATGAATTAAATGATATATAATTTTCAAAAAACCATAGAAAATCTATTTTTGATTCATTTAGGACTTGTAGGAATGTACTTCATTTCATTATAATGTGTCGAGTATTCATAACTCCCAAAAGTATGTTTTTCTATTTTAGTGTTAAATAAGTTCAGAATTCATCTCCCATATTAAAAAAAATCTATTACACAACTATTTTTCTCAAACTCTATGTTAGTGATCATTGATTCATTTGTGTCATGAAAAAATTAAACACAAAACCTTCCAACACTTTGAGTGAAAAGTGTTACTAAAAGTGTGTGTTTTCAATATAAAAATGACATTTTGGCTCCAAACATGCATCACATACTCAAAACCATTAAAATAATCTTACATTTCAATGAAATTATAAGATAACCATATTTTATTCATTTGTGACCTTTATTACTGAATAAAACATCATTTTGACTTGCAGTGTCATCAAAATGACCTTTAGTGTATTTTTACATTTTAAAGTGTTAAATAAGTTCAAAAAATGCACCACTTAATCAAACTAGATCAAACATAATTGGATTTACCTCAAACTCTATGAAAACAATATTTGATTCATTTTTCACATGTAGAAATTAAAAAAATATAATTCTATTGTGTGAGGTTTTAATTGTGACTGAAAGTGCACATTTTCAATATAAAAATGATATTTTGGTTCAAAATGTGTATCACATAATCAAAACATAGAAAAACAAAATACATTATCTTTGAACTCTAGGAAAAATATTGTTGATTAATTTGTAACATATAAGAATTGACCTCACATCATTATGATGCATCTTGTATTTGGAATAACATAAAGTATATTTTTCATTTGAATTATTAAATATGTTCAAAACAAGCATCACATACTCAAAACTTAGCAAAAAATTTATATTATTGGGAATCTCTATTAAAATTACCTTTTATTCATTCATGATGTGTATGAATTAATTGCATGCCATTTTGACATGTGGTATATATGGTATCTATAAAAGTACATTTTTTCAATATACAAATTATATTTTAGTTCAAAACATGTGTCATAAACTTAATACTATTATAATGTTCTTTTATTTACTTGAAACTCTAGTAAAATGATCTTCTATTCGTTTTTGACATATTGGAATAAACCACACATCATTCTGATATGTAGGGTAGTTATAACTACCTAAAGTATATTTTTCCATTTTAAGTGTAAAATAAGATCACAATTTTCCTTGAATACTCAAAACATATTAAAAATTCATATATTTTCATCAAACTCAATGAAAAAATATTATTGATTCATTTTTGAAAACGTAGGAATTAATTACACGTCATTCCAACATGTGAGATAGAAGATGGGATTGAATGTGCATGTTTTCAATAAAAATGATATTTTGGTAAAAAAATGTCTGTCAAATACTCAAAATCTATATTTTTCTAGAATTATAAATACATTCCCTTTACCATTTCCAGGGTCTTAAATTTACCGAGAGGAAGTTTATAGAAGTTATGTAGGTCAGAAAAGTGTTTTTTCCATTTGGAGGGTCACCAATCTGTTTCAATGGGCATAGTGTAGGCTATTTTGAAGCCTTCTTAGAGGCTTGAGAATGGGGAAGGATGTTTTAACGTTAATTGTTAGGATGTTGGAAGTGGAGTTATTTTTTTGGAGTTGGACTACACTACGATAAGTGAAATAGGTCATCTGACTGTTTTATATAGCATTTTCATTAAAGAAGATCTTATGAGAAATGAGGAGAGGAAAATGTTTTGGGAACACTTTTTGAGGAAGACTGGTTGGGAATGGTACTCAGTGAGTCCCACTATCATAAATAAAAATTTTATAGGAAACCACACTGAATCACTAATCCTGGTATGTCAAAATATTATGGGTTCTTACACCATGCAATGATGGAGTTCATGGTTGTGATCAAAATAGATCAACAATGGTTTTTATGTTGTGTGATTTATAGGATTTTGGCACCCCAAAGCCACATTTACCTTTAATAGAATTCACCAAGGGTGTTTTTTGAGACCCTGCACAGTAGTGGTGGCTATTTGAATCTTTTTCAACAATCAGAGGGCTCAAGCTCCCTTGGTTAAAATTTTGGCTCCCCCTCTCAAAATTGAGTTGACCCCTACACCTCTCATCACTCACAAGACACACCTTGAAGATTTTATACCCATTGGATCATCATATAAAAGTTATAGATCAAGGTATTCTCCTATTTCTCCCCTCATCACCATTTCCCTACTTCTTTATCTTCCAATTTTTTTTGTATCGACTCCTCCATTCAGGGTTGAGCGTTTGAGTTATTGTTAATGGTGGGTTGGAATGTAACACCCCGACCCCTCTAGGCTAGATCTGGTGTATTACTTGTGATATTGGCATGGTTAGAAGGAATAAAAATCCAGAATGAATGATCAATTTTGTAGTATTTAAGAAACTAGATACATAGAGCTAACTCAAATTACATTGAAAAAGGTTACAAAATACAATACATAACAAAAACTAAAAACTGCAACCACAGAAACTCAATAAATGATCACCTCTTCATCACCTGTTGATGGAAAAAATGTATGGGGTGAGTTAAAATTCTCATTATGGTTTGAAAATAGAGGATTTATGAATACAATTATAAGCGAATCATAATTAATCTGACATAATCAATATGGCATGGTGAATAAATGAAAAACTCACGGCATTAATAAACTAAGAATGAAACTACATCCATAGATTTTGTCATAGTGAAAACCTCATGGATAATTAAAAATGATAATGAATAATGATAATGATTATTAATTGGTTATCATGTTTTTGGCACATGAAACCATAATACCATTAAAACGGTTTAGTTCTATGTGTAGAAAGCCGTCTGATTTTTTGAAACAAACTCGAAGGGTTTGTCGCCAAACTGATTTGTCTTATGAGATCTACTGATGCATCGAGGGGCTATAGCAGGCCCCACCCACCAATTCATGTACACATCATTTTTTATACATTGATTCAAT
This sequence comes from Viscum album, assembly GCA_963277665.1. Taxonomy (NCBI): domain Eukaryota; kingdom Viridiplantae; phylum Streptophyta; class Magnoliopsida; order Santalales; family Viscaceae; genus Viscum; species Viscum album. The sequence continues at coordinate 62,961,129 of OY728127.1, read as the reverse complement.
ATAAGAGCAATATTCCCATTCAATATCTGTACAGAGTATAGTATACAGATTCATCAATATTTTTATAATTAAAACAACATTCAAAATAAATACCATATGTAAAATGACATACGACTTAGATAGTAATCATATCAATGATATGAGAATATGGAAAATTAAATGGAATATAATTTTAATTGAAAATCTATCTCAAATGGGATGTAGTTACACCACATAAGAAAGAGTAGGCGCACAATGCTAAGCAAGTCACAATGAGGTGAAAATTGAGACAAATATCGTTACTGCATTATATTCAATTGAGTCATATGAACAAAATATAATAACCACAAAATGAATCACATAATACCATGAATATAAAGATAATCATGATAATATATATAATAGTGAAGTATACCTATACCACATATAATAAATAAGAGGCGAACAATGGAAATCTCATAGAATTGAAAGTGAGATGAGAAAGACCCCTTACAAACATTTTGACATGGTAACGACTGTTCTTGTGATGGATTAATGGGAGATAAAGGGGTATCCCATTATTTATATGTCATAAGGGATGTATGGGGAGGATAAAAAACATACCCCATGCTTAGGGATTAAAAATAAAAGATCACAACATAGGGGAGATTCTTGAACAAAAGTGATAGAGAGGATCCCTTAGATTATGCTTGAAGGTGTTCTTGACTTGTTATTAATTACCTGAATAAGAAAATTAGGCTTATTAATTCATAATTACAGAACCTCAATATATTTAAATTATTTATTATAACCATTTTTAGTTCATTCAAGCCCTTTTTGATTAGTTATAATGTTCAATTTCATTGTTCGGGCTAGTTTGATTACTTGTTTTTAAAAGATTGATTCACTTATATTCAAGTTCGGATAATTATGAAAGATGGAAGTGGTTGCCCAGAAATTAAGTTATATGTCATAAGTGATCTTCCAGGATATTACATGGTTTTAAATTTCATTTGGTTACATAGAGTGAGGTCTAATTATTACATATATATAACATTAGTGACAACTTTTTTGGTTAAACAGTGGTTTTGATTACAATGAATATGTTCCGCTTTATAACATAATATCGTTTGTAAAAAAGGAATAAAATCCAAGAATAGGATATATTACATATGTAATAATATGGTTCATCCATACGAAAAATGGTTTCATGACCAGAATTAATGATTATAATAGAAATTGATAAACTGTTTTCCTTGAATGTGCTAAATTATCACATCTCAAACGGTGCTTTCATTTCTTCCAAATAAATGGTAGGGAAAAGAGAGAATATAATAAAATATCCCATTAGAATAAAAACATTCAAGTACATATATGTTACTGGATTTATCAATCTATTTGGGTGAAGGGAGGTGAGGAAAGAAACAAAAAGAAATGAACTTAAAAGAAATGAAGGAATTGGAAAGAGGAGTTTATGTCTTTAGACTTCCTCCTTTGAGAACCTCTTAAGGGGAGAGGTTTTGGTATTTTAAAGAGACTATGAGCTTTTGGACGTGGGGGAGGATATTAGGGAGATATTTGGACAAAATATTCACAAGGAACAAGGCTTGAGAGGAGTGAAGAGAAGAGGGAGTGAAGCGGGGTTTTATAGTGGAGGTGAGAGGAGTTTTCTTAATACAAAATTCATTAATTTATTATTGCTCCATAAGACAAGGAATAGTGAGTCTTCCATGACCATGAATAGTAATTTTATCATGTGAATTCTACTTAATTGGGCTTACATCTGTAGATCATCATCAATGACTCAATTAATCCATTATTTAGCATTTATTGTGAATTATCGGATTTTACTATTCATAAACAATTCTAGTATTTCAGAATAATACAACAAATTCACCCTAACCATTTTCTGATGTGTAGCATCCAAAAATGAAGTCCAGTTTTAAAAAATAATTTCCTAAATATTTTTAATTAAATATTTATTTAAAATCATTATTTAATCGAAAAATATAAACACATAAAATATTCATCTTCATATTTAAGGTGCCTAAATTCACCCATATACTCAAGGGGATGGATACCATTCATAAAATTCATATTACTATTCATAAGGGTAAGTTACTATTCATAAGGGAAGGTTAAAATTCATAAGGGTAGGTTACAATTCATCGAAAAATAATTTAATTCTATGAGACTCTTAATATCATCTTGAAGACAACCGTGTATGTCAAAATTTTAAAATTCAAATCGCAGAGTTTGAAATTTTTAGTTTAATGGCTAGGTTATGGATATCACCTATAATTAACCATATTTTGTTCCATATAGGCTCAGTGATTCCTGAAATATAGGTTATAACTAGAATGTATTTAATAGAAACATACCATGAAGTGTTTGGGGTGATACATGGCATCCATAAGTTCTGGTGATGTTTCCTTTGTTTTTAGGAGTACATTCTTCAGTGGTGGTTGTTTCTCAATTGTTTTCTCTTTCTGAGATATCATTGAACTTCAAATCAATGTAAGTAATTTGTTACTTCTCCTATTTCATTGTGTATAATTTTGAGTCAACCATTCATTATCTCCTTATCTAAATGGGTGTGATTGACCTAAATAAGATAGTAACCCAAAATAAGGAATTTCATGATGAATGATTATTCACTAATTTGGAGATTTTATGTAGAAAAAAAATTATTTCATAATATTTTTTAAATTAATATTTTAATTTAAAAAAAATTCATAGAATAATGTTGTTGTTATTTATTTAATAATTTATTTAGATCTTGGATCTAATTTCATATATTAAGGGGTTGATGTTCTTTAAAAATGAAAATTAATAAATGAAGAGGAAATTAGATGTTTCAATGTTAATTTCTTCATAAATTACCATAATAACTATTTTTATAATTCTATAAATATTTTAAATTAAATGGGAATTATCACATGTTAAAGATAATTAATATTTCATGTTAAAAATTAAATGAATGGTTGGGATATGATCACATGTTCCTTGGGACTTTATTTATGTAATGTCTAATTATTTTATTAGGTATTTTGATACATGTTTGGAAACATTTGTTATTTTTGTCGACATAGTTTAATTTCCGAAATTTTGTTAACAATGTAAAGCCGATATCAAGTTACAATTAAACAGAAGAGGAAAAAATAGAATATTCACTTCTCATCTTGGAAATGATAATAGGGAATAATGCATGGAATACTGTTTATATTTATTATTAACTGTGGTCATATCTTTCCCTTAGGCTTCTTTATTATGATAAACTATGCATATTAAACTAGTTAAATCAAGATGAAATTAAAATGGTTGTTTGTTAAAGAATAAATATTTGGGTTTGAATGACCTAATTCTTTATTTTTAGAGGTTTAAATGCTTCAATTACAAGGTCTTAGTGCCTTTTTCTGTGAGTATAAAATACATTTGAAATGGATGTGTGATCTTGGGATTTAGATGTTTTTTATTTATTTTTTTGATAACATTATTCTGTTTGGGAACCATTAATGAGTGATGGGATGTGATCCCAAGTTACAATGATGGTCAATTTCAATGATTGAAATGCAAATTTTTTACTACATGCAATGGTGTGGGACACCGAGTGGTTAGTAGAAGTTCAGAGTGGGGATTTCTTATCAATATATTCAAACCTATTTAATGCTTTATCAATGATTGTTTGATTTCTAGATATCCTGATGATATTTACTTGAATAGTTTCCAACTGCTTGATGTAGTTTGATTCTATGCACTACGAGTGAATTTTTGAAGCAGTAGCTTAAGATTAATCCTAGAGTATCTATATGATTATGAAATTTCAATTGAAATAATAATTGAATAGGGTTAGTTTACAATGTCCATATAAATTATGAAATTCTTAAGAATATAAGTAAAGAGTTGATCGTGTCATCTAATATTAGTTTAAAAGATTAAAATATAAATATTGGAAATAAAAACGGTAATAATAAATTAATGTATAATTCATTCATTAATTAATTTCAACTTGATGCTTTTATTATTATTTGAGAACTAAGTCCTTAGTTGTGTAAACTGGCTGTCCTATATGGTGATAGAGATATATGATCATAAGGCTAGGTAGTTTTCCTTATTGGGGGATGTGCATGATATTATTTATAGTTTTGTTAATTTCAGATGCTACCCCACTAGCATCGGAATGGACACTGACACTTAAATGTATTGAGGGGTTTTTTATTTAACATCTAGTACAAATAGGTTACAAATCACTAACTTATCCCTCTACCCTGATCTCCCTATAGACATAGTTGATTTGTAATATCCTAAGTTATAATATCTTATAGTATAATGTGAATTCCTATAAGGTACATAATGAATTGTAGTTTTATTATAAATTTATGTTTTGGCTATAATGGATTTAGGTAAAATACATACCGATACCTTGTTTTGGTGGTTTTAGTTTCCTATGGCTACAGTGCATGCGATGTGATGGATTGATGTTTAATGCACCTACACAATTTTTAGTGGCATCTAGGAATATAATTGGTCACTAAGGATGGTGATGATGTTGAGATTTATTGAGTTGTATAGGATGATATAATAGTGGTGATAAAATTAAATGATGTACAAGATGACTTATAGGGGGGATAATCACATGACATGATATTTGGGGCATGAGAGTGAAACATTAGTGGGGAAGTGGAAGTAGTTTACCTTTACTATAAATATATACATTCTTTTGATATATAATGGTTTAATTTTTTCTGTTATTTGGTGTGTGATCCATGGTGAGGATTATAAATTAGTAGTACCTTCTTAGGAGATGAGTTGGTTTCATTTTTTTATTTGTTGCAATTTAGCACGATTCTTTCACATTTTTCATGAAAGGTTTAAAAGAGTATCCTATAGAGTATAAAAAATTTTCTCACACTATTTATATATAAACTATTTTTTAGGATAACAGGAGTAGGCTGGTGGTCAGGCTAGATGTTGACAGCCTAGAGGAGTTGATGAGTAGGTGTTGGGAGTTACTATAGCTTGTGGTCGCTAACTAGTTTTATTTTAGTAATTTTTATTTTTATTTTGAGTTGTTTTCAGTTTATTTGTTACATTAGATGTATTAGGTTTTAATTTTTTATTTATGCATGGTGTTTATGGGAGGTTCTTCTTATCTTATATCTTACTCCTTATACTTATTTAGAGGGTAATACCACCCATATATATGACTTATTTGTTGGTACCAGTTGTGTAGCGGAAGCCCAAAAAACATAAATTTAAAATTTTAATGCTATTATTAATGTATTAACATCATTTTTAGCATACCAATTTCCTGGTTACAACTCAAGGATCTCACATGAATGAATTAAGAAAAATAATTCAATAAAAAAAACCTTGATCAATATGAAGACACTTTCAATAGCCACTCATTACCAGTGACCATTACTCAAAGAAACTAAATCTTTATCCCTGTAGATAATACAAATGCACATAAAAAGATCATGATAATTTCATTCGTCAAATTATGAGTGTTAGAATAGACATTCTAAGAAGCCTTCAAATTCATGATGATAATCGATATGTTTATCCTTCTACCTGAGAAGGATAACTCAATTCAATAGCTTTGATCAAGTGATACACTCTCTAGGATATGGGAGGGATATGATAGAGTCTCTCTAAATCATAGGATGAATAATACTACGAATTATAGCCTCTTCCTACTTATATATCATTGTTCAAAATACCCAAAAATGGATCCTCAACCCCAAGATATTTATTTCCCACTAAAGAAGCTATAACAGACATCTTATGAATAACTTACTAAGTCCTAATTATCATTTATATTTTTATCACTAACTTGTATTATAATAAATATATTACATGATAAAATTGAGACATTAACTTGGCTCTATATTCTTATAAATATTAAACAATCCTTGAATATTAAAATATTATTCTTTCCTATAATATTTTTCCATGTATTCACTTTATTACATGTAAATAAAATAAATAAATAAATTTAAATCTAATTATTCTATACTCGAATAATATGAACTTATTTATATCATGGATATTTTATATTCTTGAACCTCCCAAAACCCATATGGTGGGACCCACTATGTTGTAAAATCACATTCATTAGGATATGAAATACTATTTAATATTATTAGTGTGTGACCCTCTAAAACTTTATCTCAATAGTAATTAGTACTATCCACAGACCTTGAGTGGTGTCTCGAAACCCATCAAGGCCCCTAAAGAGATAAGAAAAAGTCATATAAAAAATAACCTTCCTTATGAACAGACACCATGTTATATAATCTCTTTGTCTCATGATATATCATAAAATAGGATGCAAAGTTCATTTCATCATCCTTTCTTGATTTATTATTCATTAACCTAACTGGATAAAGTTACCTCTTTCTACCATGTCAATGGATTTAGTGGAGGTACTACCATCTTGATCAATTAGGCCCAAGATATCTCCTCCTTTCAGAAGAAAATAATTCTATCATTATTATTCAATCAATGCAATACAACCAATGGAACACCCAATTCAAGATTCCTCTCTATGACATTAATTCTATAGTTTTTTTTATTTCTTCAAAACATGTAATCAAATGGTATATAATAATAATATTTTCAACTTAGGAGACCACTACATGTGTTCAAAAATATAAAAAAATGAAACTTGAAACATTTGGGGATATTGTTAGTAGGCCATCCTCATTACTTCATCTACATGAGATCACAAAGTGAGAAATTTATGAGAATAAGTATCAATGATTATGAGCCCCCAACACCAAATACTTATACATCATCTATGTACAGTATTTATGATGTATCTAGACCATAGAACATATGTTTAAGATTAATGTCACAGTATACCTAGGTAAGGATTATATCCATGGAACTAATATTACCTTTTGATATAAAAAATAATCTATGGATATTACCATGTACATAGAGGATACAGAAATATCAACTTTATTATGGTAAGTGAATATCATGCATAACACATTGTATACATGATATGGTAATCGAAAGGTACTATTTAAGTTGGGTCTTCGGATCCCACTATTACAACAATCTTACTTACACTAGACCCAACATAATAATGAACCTTTATATCTCACACATGATAAGATAATGCTTATGTTGATTTGGGGTATTATTATTTGACCCATTCATGTCTCTAATTCATGGCTATTATTCTATCCATGAGTTCACCTCCTTGAGTAAGACTCCTTAAGATATGTTAACCCCGAGTCTATACATTTTTGTCTACTATCAATACATGAAATCTTGGTTAACATGAGTAGTTGGATTATAATAATTTATATTATGATAAAACTATACTTACAAGGTGTGATTCCAAGAACCGAAAAAAATCATTACATATTTTACACTTCATCAGCTAAATCAAAAGCAATATTTCAATCAGTACTTGTAGATATGGAAGCAACTTACTCGAATGATATTATCTTACTCATTACCTTAGACTGACTATGATATTAGATCATATTGATCTAAAGGAAGACTACTTTATGTCCCCTTAAAACTAATTTTCCTTCCCCTCCAAGTACTAAGAACATATCTCTCATACTTTCAAGTACAACTGGATAGTTATGACTGCATACCGTGTTGTTATCCTATAAATAACTGATACTATCCTACAATAGAGTATATTATATAAATATCCCATTTAGTACACAATATGGAACTATTATTGATCTATCAAAAATGTTTATAAAACTATTCTCACAACATTAATCATCTGTTATGTCTTATACATGTTGTCTTGAATAGATTCATCCCATGTGAAAATGGATATAATTCTCTCTCAAATTTTTTGAACTAGTATTTTTTCAATACCTTGTCAGTATGTGTACTTTTGATGTTTTCTAAGTAACCCATTAGATCTAACTCTTTATATCTAATTTCCTAGAACTTAGGTTTCTAATTTAATTCAATCTAAGTAGAGTTACTTTCATTATGTTCATAACTAACTATATGACCAATAAATTTTTTCCTTACATTATAAAACATATTTTTCCTTTGAAAAATGTGGCTTTCTCACTAAACTCTTATAAAACCATTCAAATAGTTCATTCCAAATGAATATTATATGATATTGTTTCTTACTTCAACAAAAATATATATTTTATTAATGTAAACCCGTTATTGGAATTCTATGGTGTTAACAACCCTTTCTAGTTGCATCGTTTAGACACTATCCAAATTCAGTGGTATTGTCATCCAACACTCAATATAATGATCATAAAATGTATCTGTGGTAATTTTAATTCTAATAGATTAAGGAAAATATACTTTGTATAAAAAATCTATCCTTATTGGTACCACCCTTGTAACACCGATGTAATTTTTCTCTTGAATATCACTAAAATATCAAGATTAGAAACATTCAAAGTACTAGGAACTTTTAATTTGAAAAATGGAATCCACTATTAAATTTTTATTGAAACTTTCAAACTTACCTTCTTTCCATATACTACTTACTAGTAGGATTTACTTTTCCAAATGAATAATGCATCACTACTCCTGGTGAATTTAAAATCCATCACCCTGGTTTTATCCTTCCTACATAGTATGTGATCTTTAAAATTTATTTTTCACATGATATTGTGGAAATTGTTCGTATGCCAACTATTTATGCATCTCCGACATTGAATTAATCCAAGTCAATATTTCTCCAAAAACATAAGATATAGATCTCATCCTTTTATAGAAATATAGTCTATTTCTTGACTATCACTTTTTTATATTAAGGATTTGTGTAATATCCTTAGATAGTCTTTAAGATACTAATAGATATTCACATAGAATTTTTCTTGATGCATGTTTGTTTATATACTTAACAAACACTTTTCATCTAAACAAACGTTATTGTGAAATAATGGATTTATATAATACTATAACTCATAAGATATACATTTTTCATTATATTTGTAATATAGTTATGAGGTAACACCTCTATTTTTGAAGCATGTCATGAAAAATAATGGCATTTTCTATAATGCATATGTCTATCAACATTGATTGTGATTTCACTTACATCATGCCACTAATGCGTACAATGAAATTTGTGTTTAAAAATTAATCCAAACTAAATTTTTTAACAAATTTTTTCACATAAGAAACATCGTCGATCCTACTTACTAACATCATAGAATTTATGCATATAATGAAATGTGAGTTTATAAATAAATACACTCTATATTTTATAATTTATGATTTCTTGGTCAAGATATTCTTTGGATCATCGGCCCAAAGAAACTCTTATATTCTAACCATGCATATTTCATACATACTTTCATTAAAATACTTAAAGGAATATTATGAATTACAATGATTTACCTCAATAATAATATTGAATTAGTTCATGCTCTTTAACTAGACTAATTCTGAAATATTTAGGACTTACCTTAATTTATAAAGGAATAATTTTCAGAAAATTAGTAAGTAAATTTGTCAATAATACCTAAGGTATTTAACTAAAAAGTGTCTAAAAACCTTATTGAGAATATCCTTCACAACTAATTTAGTTTTACTTGTCAAATAATCATCTTTCCACAACTAGGTATTACTGTGTCTTATATTTTATATTCATTAGTTATTTCCAATTTTTCAAGAATTTTCAAACCATTAGATGAGTATTAGAGACCAAAAGCAACATTCATTCCAAAATTGGAATAATGTATCCTTGTGTCCAATAGACACATGAGATAAATGTTTTGGTAATACTCAAAAAAATCAATTAGGATCATTAAAACTATCAATTAGAAGTTTTGTACTTCTCTCCACTGACTTAGGAATCACCCTTTCTTAGCCATTTAGAGAATTCACCTAAATTATACTTGGTAAATTTAATTGGATAAAAATACATAACACACATTCAATATGTAATACTTAATAAGTACAAACTGAAAAATCACATAGTATGATGAATATACTCTAATTAGATGCCACTGCTTTCATCTACTTCAATTAATTTCATTTAATCATCCATATCGATATCTCGAGACAAGTGAATAAAGTAACCTCCAATAAGATGAGCATCCCTCTATTCTTTTATGGAAGTTGAAAATGTGTCTTTCGCATCGCACATTCTATTTTACTTTTAAACTTTCCTTTCAAATATTTCACTATAAGAACTAAATGTTAATCCTTATTTAAATTTTTATCAACATGGAAAACCTTACCCATTAGGTAATGATTTTTTTCTCCATTTACTATTTGTTTTTTATTATTAAACAAAAATGGATTTAGTGGGCGATAATGATATAATAATGAGATGTATTGAAAGATCATATCACAATTTTTAATTTATATGTATTTAGTGTAATCACCATGTCATTCATATCATGATTTAATTTATCCTCCTAGACCATTCAAGGGTGAGAAAACATTATATTACCAACGATTTCTTAATGTTGTTTCCAAAACATAGTAAGAATCGATGTTGTAATTATAATTTAATCATAAAATGTGTCATACATGAGTCTCCTATAAAAATATTTCTCACCCTCTATTCCTTGGGTGTCTTAATCGGTAGTTTTGACTCTAGCCCATAAAATTTACTATATTATAGTACTTAATGAAAGTGTCTATACTACTATTTAAAATTAATGTAGTTTTGGACATGTTCTCTGTCCAATAGTAATACTAGAGAATATATGGTTTTAATTTCAAATTTTCTACAAAATATAATTTAAACATATTGGTACTTTATCTTGATTTCAAATTAGACATTACTAATTAATTAAATATTTAAATATTCCCTACTATTTAATTGAACCCTAGTTTCCATCACTTCTTGGCTATGAATACCTAGATTTTAGAGTATTATAGTGGAAAGGATCCCTAAAAACTTCTCTCATATTCCAATATATGGCTAAAAAACAACTCAGAAAATTTCTAGATAGACATTTGATTGGAAAACCATATTAACTCGTGACTCCTCAAACTATAGTGTGAAGTACCATATTCTAGAAATCATAAGCTTGATTTACTAAACTCTTTTCCTATAAATATTCAACAAGATATCTATGGATACTTTTTTTGCATACATCTCTTGTTATGGTGACCCATCACTATAATAAGAACTCTCTATTAGTATGAGGTACCCTCAACTAGGCCCAACGAGCACCTAGTACACCCTGTTTTATTTAAATTCAACTGATGGAAGGTGTTACAATGTAACATTACTTTGAGGATTTTTTTTATCACCTATTGAATTCATTTTCTATATGATATGAACATACTATGTGATCATACTCACAACTTAAACACTCTGTAAATTGAAAAATATTCATCTCATCTTAATTTGATTTAATCTATGCATTATTTATTTATTATTTTATATGTTTTCATAATATTTCACATTCATAAAATTAATAAACAATACATAAATTAAATAAACAATGTGACCAAGCTAGAGAATTTGGTATTGGTTGATCTATTTATGCTCAATGGGTCAACCATGACCATATGAGTATAATACTTGATTCGTGTATGACTTTAATTTTAGCTCAGACCTTGGTTCAATGTATCCACACCTTGTTTGGAACATTTCTCTGTCCCTACATGGTCTACCTCTTCATTATTCATTGTTAAAATACATAAATACCCACATGGAGGCAAGAGGACCTCAGGAATGCATAATACACGTGGAAAACTATTCTCATGGACTTGTAGACCCTTATACATATTAAGCGAAGAAATAAGATGCTTAGACATTCTATTTAATTAATTAATTACTATAGAAACAACCACATGAAATAAATAATTAATTAATGAAAACCCAAACATACATTGGTCAGTATATGATCAAGATCAGTTGGCATGAAAAAAATACATAATAAAATTTAAATTTATGATAAATTTATGTCGATGTAAATTAAAATGAAATGAAATAATTCATTTTAATTTTAATTTTAAATAATAAATTATCGCATGGTCACAAATAAATATTTAATTTTTATTCCAAAAATTTAAATATATTTTTGAAATTTTTTAATTTTTTTATGCCCTCGCATGAACTGGAAAACCCTTAAAAGTGATTTCATTCTTTTTCAAGGCTATATCAAGCTAGACATGTTAGGCATAACCTTCCCAAGCACATTATAAATTAATTTGGACCCACCCCCACCTCATTATGTGTTGAGAAGGACTTATCCAAACCTATTCTAAGTTAGGATGTCCTAGGTTGGGCAGGGGGGTTGGCTGGTGGATCCCAAGAGAAGAGGCAGGGAGGCTGTACAAGAGGCCATATGGTATGGACATACATGAGTCCCGATAGAGGGAGGCTACGAGGGAGGTTTATATAGAGGAACATGTGACCGTGTTTGTGGCACACCGATGGGGAAGTTGTTTCATGGTGAATCAGTGGGACTTGTTAGGGGAAGTGGAGGTTCATGGAAATAGAAACATCCATAGGGTAAAACTATGTGTGAGTATAAAATAGAGGAGAGTAATGTGGCCCATTTTAGGAGTACTACATGAATTTTGAAATCAAGATGGAAAAATAAATATCGAAGATGCCTCAATATAAAAATGTTTTATAGAAGATGAATAAGTCAATTTGAGAGCGTGTTAGATGTATTCTCTCAAATGAAAAGCTTCCAAACACCTTTTCAGGATTGGAAATATAGACTACAGTTGATCTTATCAATATTTATCCATCCATTCCACTTAACTACAATGTTCCAGAAAGGGTTTGGATAGTTATATATATTTTATACAAACACATGATAGTATTTAGTTGCATAGAATCTATTCAAATCCCAATAGATGAGAGGGAAAATTTATATTGATAAGGAAAGAAGTGTATCGTTTTGAGATACGCTCATGAGGAGTCTAGATATTGACTCTGGGATAATATCAATAGGAGGATCGTCGGAATTAGATATGTGGTGTTTCTTGAGGATTAGATTATTAAAGATGCTAAGAATCCAGAAAATGTAGTGAAGTTACAGTTTGAGAAAATTCCAGTCAATCTTGAACCAGTGTCCCCACCCTCAGTACTAGATAGTGATAAAGAGATACAAGACACTAATGATACATCACTACCATGTAATATGTATCTATTTGTTGATATTTCTCCATCATATGAAATTTTATAATAGATTCCCCCCTAAGCGTAGTTGAGGAGATCCCCTAGAGAACATGTAGTGACCCAACCACAGATAGATCAGAGTTAGTGTCTTCTATCAATTACATTGGTATGATTACAAAGAATAAAATCTCAAAATACTGAGAGTTTAGAAGTCTTGGTAAACTAGATACGTACAAGAGTCTTGTATTTAAAATCAATACACTAATTACAACATATTTTTCTATAAATAGGATAAATTCAAGGATAATAACTATATTACATCTAGTATATCCCTATATATCTTTCATAGTATGCTGCGTGGATTCCTAGGGAAAAGGAAACAAAATAATGGTGACATAAAATGCTCAGTAAGGGTAAAGTATAGAAAAATAAATAATGAATCAATAAGAATAATGACATGGTAAATAACTGAACTCACATGCCATATAAGCAATAAACTAATAAGGATGTGCATAAACAATATGGAAATTTAATAACTAGAAATACATTCCATTCAAATAACACGATAAGACAAAATCATTAGGGAAAGGTAAGAAATTGAAACTGATGCCTTCTAGCCAATAATCTAATAATGAACAATATCTATAGAAATGTTGACTCAAAATATCATGGATATATAATAAATAAATTTGTATGATGGAAATTATTAATTACTTAACATCATGTATCTGGCACATTAAACACTACCATCAAGACATTTCAAAATATGGTTTAGCATATCGAGAAAAACCCCATCTAATTTGTGTAACTAATTTGACTCATGAGACTACTGATGCATTGAGGTGCTATCTATAACTAGGCCTCACTAGTGTCATACCTGTATAAGTATTCCTCATATATTGAATAATCACTTTTACAATGTTCCATATAAAACATCTATATGGATTATAAAATACAAATTTATCAATATTTACCCAAATAATCAAATAACTTTCAAAGTAAACACTGTATGAAAAATGATATATTGTTTAGTCAATTAAAATATCCATGATAAATGGTACGTATAACTAGGGAAATTAAAAGTTCAATGATCATAGGAAATTGAACATTTTAAGGGGACTGAAAAAGTAATCAAGGAAGTGATTTTAAATACTATTGTTGGAAAAATAAATCATAAATCATCTTTACGAAGAATATGGATGATATCAATACAAATATCATAAGTGGAGTAAAAACAAATGGTTTTTCCATTGATGAAATAGAAAAAGAACTTAAAAAACATTCTTGAGGAAAATATCCTTTATTTTGAAAAATCTGTTGAAATTTTTTTTTGAAAATAAATTTTTATTTTTTAAAGTAACCTTTTAAAAACTCATAAGAAGATTCTAATAAATTATGGCAGGTAAATCCATACATGCCACACGTGGTAAAAATAATATCCTTTTTTGCAAGGTAAAAAGGGTATAAAATGCCTTGTTTAGAAAGAAACAAGAAGATTCCTTTGACAAAATGGGTAAAAGGAAAAAGGGTAAAAATATATTTACCAAATAATTTTCATATATTTTCTGAAAATTTGTTAATAAAATATGGGGTTTTATAAGAAAATAGGTTCCTTGAATAAAGAGATAAATAAAATCGAGGTTTTAGAAAAACATTTTCTAAAAAAATTGAGTAAAAAAGAGTGAAAATGGTACTAATACATGAACAATTTCATGAATAACTTGAGATGAGTAAAATGAAAGATTTTATTGAATAATGGATGTATAATTTCCCTAAATGAAAATTCCATTGAAATATCCTTGAACAATTATTGAGGAAAATGAAATTTAAACATTCCAAAGCATCCCATACCACCTTGAAGAATTTAAATCACAATCCACATAAAGGAATAATATTAAATGAAACATATAATATAATTATATTATTGTTATTTATGATATAATATCTCAAAATGAAGTATATAAACCAAATAAAAGTGAATCGGTGCATAATAACAAATAAGTCTCAATGGAATGTAAAATGAGTGAAATTACATTACCTTGGGTTCACCTTGTCACATGTGCCTTTATATACCTGAATAATAAAAAAATGTTAATTATATAATTTATTAATAAACCTTTTCAATTTTATCACTAATTTTACTTCACTTATTAAAATTTTGTATACAACTACTAAAACAACTAAATTTATGTTGGGTGTTTTTACCAAATCTGGTTCATGTGTTAAAATGACTTTGGTAGGTCGACTATGGTCAAAAGGTTAATTATATAAAAATATTAATAATAATAATCATGAAATATTCATCATATTTTTAAATAAATTATACTTTTAAAACCAATCATGATTTGTGGTTATGATAAATGAACCAACGTTATAATCATAAATATGGGATGTCGTACGTATGCATGAGTAACGTTCCCATTTTCAATGATCATTTTGGAAGGAAGGAAAGTAACACTATATATTTATATAAAGATAATTATATCATAAATAAAAATTTATTTAATCATATATAATTATATATAAATTTCTTTTGATGTAAAAAAAATCACACCGTGTTGGGGAGGCGGTCATCCACACATCCACGAATGACATTATCACTTTTTAAGTGTGTAAAAGAGTAATCAAGAAAATTATATATATTATATTTAATGAAAGGTAATCATATAATTAATATAATATATTTTTTTATGTCACATAGGTTAAATTAAAACCATTCCATATACGTTTCGTGTATAGTGTGAACAAATCACATCACTTTGAGGGGGATGTAGTCCACACGTCCACAAACAATGTTATCATATTTAAAAAAATGAAAAGTATAAGGTTATGTGTTATAAAAGAATTAAAGAAGAATAAATACACAATAAATATCATATATAACATATTTAAACCGTGTTTACATCCTAATGACCACTATAAGAGGCAGCAAATGAATAACAAACAATCATCATTTCAGGAGGTAGTAGTTCTCCATTCACATAAACAATATATTCGTTAGCCATTAGATGAGTGTGTGTGTAATTTTAGGTAGAATAATTAACATAAAAATGTCCTATTATATTTAGGATACTTTTTTATGTAATCATTGAATAATAATAGTTTAGGGAGTGGATAATAGAAATAAAAATGAAGATGTTAAGTAAAGATGTTACCTCTTAATCAGGCAACTATTTTTGGTTTGTACCAAAAGGATTCTTTGGATTTCTTTATACCCAAGGAAAAAATTATAGGATTATGGTATAGATTATTAGGATCTATTTGAGTATATATTTTTCAATCCAAATTTTATTGAGAGCTGTGAGTAAGTGAGAGGAGAGGAGGCTTTTTTATGTGGGAGGAAAATGGCTCACTTGGTATTTTTGAAATAAAGGTAGGTGTATCCATGTTTTTACATAATAAAGGCCATAAAAACAGAAAAAACTCAAAACTTGAAGGTTAATGGACAAAATAAGGTTATCAAATGGGAATTCTAAAAGATTATTGGTTAGTTAGGCCCTTTAGTTAAAGGTTTAGTCCCTTGTTAAACATAATTTCACCTTAATAATTGTAATTATTTTTAATTACTTTCACTAATATTTTTGGTAAAAACGTATGTTTACATTATTAGACATTATAAATTATTTTGATTATATATATAGAATCTATTTTTCTAAATTTCAATCATATAAGTGGTATAAATTAATTTAAATTTAATCCCGCAGATAGGATGATAATGCAGGCTTTTAAATTAAAAACATCAGAAAGTGTGGTAAGTTTTTATAGCCAATTTCAAAGTGAAGTTTATTAAATAACCTAAATTATATTAATTGATAAAAATTTGAACTAATTATTCTTTAAAACAAATTTAAAATATAATATATCATGATAAATAAATTATATGAAAAAATAGTTTTGAACTAAAATTCCATATTTTTCAATATTCATTAAATAATGAAACTTCACAGAACAATACCAAAAATATATCCTAACCTAATTTTTTTGATTCTATTTAAAATAAGAACTTTATTATTATATATAATATTTATAAACGTTTCAAAAATTGGATTTAAAATAGTCTTTCCATTAAATGGCGGTAAAAGTGCCTTATAAAAATATAGGTTTTTTATGTGTAGTATTGGCTTTATTCTTATCTTATGCTTATGAAACCTATTGGATGAATATAAAAAATATTTTATTGAATATATAATACATATATATTTCATTAATATCTCTCACTGATTATAATTAATTTAAGTTATTATGATAAAACCACTTGGTGAGCAAAACAATAGTTTTATATAAAATATTATTTTTATATTCAACTGGTTCTTTTATTCATTTCTAATTAATTAGTAACCAATAAATTCATTTAATATTTGTGTAAACGATATATTTTCATAATTTAGTTATTCCTATTCATAAATTCTAATTTAATATCTAGGTTATATTTAATTATATTAAATAATAATGTTTTAATAATATATTATTGTTTGGTAAAACTAGATCTTGCATGTAATGTAAGACATCGAAGAAACTCTTTATTGTGTGTGATTCATGCTAACTCAGTGTCACATGCATTTCAAGATATAAAATATGTTTAATCTATTTATAATTGTAAATATATTATAATGTATTAAGATATTATATTCCCTTACACGCTAGGTGTTTCGTGTCATACACTCTATTTAATACAATGATCATACTTTATATTTTTGTGGTGTTACATTATACCCACCTTAATTAAATTGCATCCACACAATTTAAACTCAGTTTTGGTGATATATTTTCTGGTATTTCCTATTTTTAAATCCCACATCGTGAGAAAGGTTCGTAAAACATCCTCTAGAAAAGAGAGAATGTGAAGTATAAGGGTCACATGGAATAACATATAAAAATGTATCTAAGTATGATAACATTAGTGGAAATTAGATATACATACTTAGTGGAAAAGTGTAAATTTTTATAGGGAGTGATCGCGGACATCAAACAAAAACAAGAGAATCATCAATATAATGTTAAGGGCTTCAAACCCTTAAATCTGCAATAATTTAGAAGACCATCGATTCAATCAAAATTAAGGTATTATGACAAAATTTTATTTCTAAGTCATTTTACTAATGTTGGGTAATTATTTTACTGCCTAAAAATATACATAAATTTACATACATGATATATTTTATTTTCATATGAAAAATTCCATATTTTTGTTGTGATTCGATAAAATTCTCATTCACACCTTACTTCATGAAATGGATATCCAAAAATTAAGGGTGATTTTTTATGAACTGTAATAAAATTTTAACAGAACCTAAGGCCCATAAAAGAGTTTAAATTCTAAATATTTTTCTCCAAATATTCTCCAAAGTCAATATGGTTAAACATTAATCTCTAAACCTAAAAAGGTACACTATTGGTTCATCATAAAATTTTTTGTCAATTTTTTTATTAAAAACAATGAAATATTAACCAAGACATTGTGTAGGATAGTGATTGGAGTAAAATGCTTACCTTCTTTCGGTCATGGGTTCAAGTCCCATGACCTTTCCATATGTGATGGGTTGTCACCCAGCATATAGTGTTTCCTTTTATAAAACCATATTAATATATTTTCCCAAATAAATATGATGTACATCTTTGAAATAATGTTAATAAATAAATATCCTTTTAACTATGGTTTTCAGTATAACCCTAATACATAAATATATCATCCATTTATTTCCACATAGGTCCTTCCTTTGTCAAGGCTCTATCCAAAATATCACTTATAGGATTTCTAAATCAGGACACCTTATCTTCAATCTAAAATACCTTTGTTTAATCTTGTTTATTCCTTATCATTATATATACAAATACTTTATAATGGTTTGTATATAAAATTTAAATTATCCTAAACATATCTCACATGAGTGTCAAACTAGGTGCATAGTAAGGCTCATTGTCATATACTAGGTTGTACCGTGTCAAGCCTGACCCACCATGTTAGAGTTGTCGCTCCAAGGTAAATATGTTCCAAAATACACTTGTAGTATCCAGAAAGGGATTTATTTCTAAGAATACCCACATAATCTCTAACTTAAAAAATTCAGTGATATTATTCTACACTTATACTAAAATTATACGATAGGGTTATGTGATCTAATCTATGATTTCCAAAATCTAGTTACCAAAGTTACTAAAAATACTCCATTGAATACCGACTATCAAAACCTAACCCCAGATAGCCAGTAACTAGTGTATTATATCAATTACATTGGCATGATTATAAGGAATCAAATCCCAAAGGACCTAGAGTTTAGTAGTCTTGTTAAAAGAAATACTTACATAAGTCTTGTATTAAAAATTCATACACTAATTACAACATATTTTTTATTCTTATAAATAGGATAAATATGAGGATAAAAACTTTATTCCATCTAGTATATCCATGCATATATTTCATTGTATGCCGATTGGATTTCTAGGGGAAAGGAAACAAAATAAGGGTGATCTCAAATGCCCAGTAATGGTAAAGTATAGTGTAATCATCAATAAATCAATGAGAATAATGACATGGAAAATATCTAAACTCACATGCCATATAATCAATAAACTGAGAAGTAAGTGCATAAGTAGTATGGCATGGTAATAACTAGAACACATGCCATTAAAATAACTAGATAAGGAAAATCATTATAGAAATGTAAGAAACTGAATCTCAAGTTACCTAGTTAATAAACTAAGAATGAACTATATCCATAGTAATTTCGATGCAATATCTCATGGATATATATATAATAACAGAATCTATATGACTGAAATGATTAATTATTGGACATCATGTATCTGGCATGTGAACCACTACCATCAAGACCTTTCAAAATACAATTTCTCATGTTGAGTAAAAACCCATCTAATTAGCACAACCCATTTGTCTCATGAGACTATAGATGCATCGAGGTACTATCTATAATAGGGACCCACTCATGTTGTACCTATCCAAATCATTCTTCATATATCAAATAGTTGATTTAACAGTGTGCCTTATCAAACATCCGTATGGAGTACAAGATATAAATTTATCAATATTTCAACAAATAATCAAATAAAATTCAAAGTAAACACCGTATAAAAAATTGTATATGGTTTAGGTAATGAATATATCCATGATTAATGGTGTGTGTAACTTTGGAAATTAAAAGTTCAATGGTCATATGAAATTGAATATTTCATGGGGATTAACAAAGGAATCAAAGAAGTGATTTTGAATACTATACATGGAAAAATTAATCCTAAACAATGTAGAGGAATAATAAGGATGATATCAATACAAAATTTCCCAAGTAGATTAAAATTAATGAGTTGTTGTCATTGATGAAATAAAAAAATAACTTAAAGGAACATTCTTGTGGAAAATATCATTCTATTCTGAAAAAACTTTTGAAAAACCTTTTTATTGAAAAAAAAATTGAAAAAAAATTCTTGTAAAATTAACCTTTCAATCATTCAAAGTAAGATTCAAATAAATTAAGGTAGGTAAATTTGTACATGCCATATGAGGTAAAAAAATATTCCTTTTTTCATGGTAAAAAGGGTAGAAAAGTCCTTTTTTGGAAAGTGATAAGAATATTACTTTTTAAACAAATTTGAAAAAAGGAGAAAATTTATTTACCAAATAATTTTCAAATAATATTTTAAAACATTTTAATAAAAAATGGTGTTGTAAAAGAAATCAGGTCCCCCGACTAAAGTGTGGAATATAGTCGGGGTTTTCAAAAAACATTTTATATAATATTTGAGTACCGAAGAGTGGAAATATGGTAATAATAATTGAAAAAAATATGAATCACCATATGATAATAAAATTAAGGATTTTAATGAACAATTTTCATTTAAATTTCTCAAATGGAAATACCATTGAAAGTTCATTAAGACATTCTTGAGGGGAATGTCATTTAATCATTCCAAAGCACCACATACCACCTTGAAGCATTTAAATAATAATCCCCATGAAGTAATAATGTTAAATGAAACTTATAATATCATTATAGTAAGGTTATTCATGATATAACATGTTAAAAGGTAGTAAATAAACCAAATAAAAGTGAATTGATTCATAATAACAAATAAGTCTCAATGGAATATAAATTGAGATAAAATTCCCTTAACTTGGGTTCGACTTTTCCAGTGTATCTTTTTCAACCTAAATAATAAACTTATGTTAAATATATACTTGATTCAGAAACTTTTTCAAGTTTATACTCAATTTTAATTTACTTATTAAAATGTTGTATACAACTACTTAAACAATTATATTTATGTTAGGTGTTTTGACCAAATTCGTTTCATGTGTCAAGACAACTTTGGTAAGTTGACTATGGTCAAAAGGTTCAATATATAAACATATCCAGAATAATAATAATGAAATAATTATCATATTTATACATAATTTATAATTTTAAAACCAATCACGAAATATGTTTTTGAAAAATTAACAAACGTTACAATCATGGAGACGGTAGGCCATACGTTTGCATTAGTAATGTTCCCATTTTCAATGATCATTTTTGAAAGATGATAAATAACCCTTTATATTTTGAAGATTATAATTATATCATAAATAATAATTTATTTAATCATATATACTTATATATAAAATTCTTGTGACGTAAAAGGAATCACTTCATGTTGATGAGGTGGTAGTCCACATGGCCACGAATGACGTTATCACTTTTTAAGTGTGTAAAAGGGTAATAAATAAAATTATATATATTATATTTAAAGAATGGTAATAATTTCTTGAATATCATATTTTTTTAATGTCACATATTTTTAATTAAAACCATCTTTTATATGTATAGTGTGAATGAATCACATCATTTTGAGGGGGTCGTAGTACACACTTCCACAATCAATACTATCGTATTTACACAAAATGGAAATTATAAGCGTATGTGTTAAAAAATAATTTCATAAGAATACATACATAATTAATATCATATATATATATATATATATATATATATATTCCATTATAATGGCCACCATTAGAGGCCGTAAAGGAAGAACGAACAATCATTATTTTGTGAGGCGGTAGTTTACTGTTAACATAAACAATATTTTTGTTACCCATTAGATGGAAGTGTTTGTATGTTTAGGTATAAAACATAAAATATAATACCTAGTATACCTAGGATATGATTTTTATATGATCATGGAATAATATGATTTATGGAGTAGACAATGGGAATAAAACTAAAGAGATTATGAAAAAATGTTACCTCTTAATCGGGTAGCTCCTTTTGAATTGTACCAAAATGATTCATAGGATTGATTTATTTACAAGGAGAGGATTATATGATAAGGGTATGTATTTTTTAGATCTATTTTTTTCAGATCATTTTCAAGAAAAATTGGATTGAGTGGTGTGAGGAAGTGGGAGGAGATGAGGCCTTTTATAGGGGACAAAAATGACTCACTTGGCATTTTTGAAAACAAGTTAGGAATACACACATTTTTATATACAAAAGTCATAAAAACCCAAACAAAACACAATAATGGAAGTTTCATGGACTAAATATGGCCATAATATGGGCTTTGTACAAGTGTATAGGTCATTTGGGCCTTTGAGTTAATGTTTTAGTCCCTTGATGATCTTAATTTCACCTTAATTATTGTAATTAATTTTAATTACATTCACTAATATTTTTTTCAAAAATTAGGTTAAACTTATTAGAAATTAGAAATTAACATGATTCCAAATATGAAATAAATTTTTAAAAATTCCAATCACATAAGTGGAATAAATTAATTTAAATTTAATCCTATAGACGAGACGATAATGAAGGTTTTTAAAGTAAAAATATCCAAAATTTTACTAAGTTTTTATACCCAATTTCATAGTGAAATTGATTCCAATAACCTGAATTGTAATAATTTATAAAAATTTATCTTATAAAACTTTTAAATCAATTTAATATATAATTTAACCTTATTAATAAATTATGTTAAAAACAGTTTTGAACTAAAATTCTATATTTTTCACTATTCATTAAAAAATGAAACTTCACCAAAGAATACCAAAAATTTACCCTAAGATAATTTTTATGATTATATTTAAAATATGAAGTTTATTTTTTACATATAATATTTATAAAATTTCCAAAAAAATTATTTAATATAGGTTCTCCATTAAAAGGTGGTAAAAATGCCTTAATAAAAATATAGGTTTTTATGTGTAGTATTGGATTTAGTCTTATCTTATGTTTATAAAATATATTGGATGAATATAAAATATATTTTATTCAATATATAACACATATGTTTTACTAATATCTCCCACTAATTGTAATTAATTTAATTTATTAGGATAAAACAACTTTGTAAGCATAAAAATAGTTTTCTATAAAAATATTATTTTTATATTCAATTGGTTCTTATATTCAATTATAATTAATTAGTAACCAATGAATTCATTTCATATTTGTGTAAACCATATATTTTCACATGTTAGTTCATAAATACTAATTTAATGGCGAGGTTATATCTAATTATATTAAATAATAATATTTTAATAATAAATTATTATTTTGTAAAACTCAGTCTTGCGTTTAATGCATGGAATCGAAGAAACTTATTGTTGCATGTGGTGTAAACTAACTCAGTTTATCATGAATTGAATGCTATAAAATATATTCAATTTATTTAAAATATTAAATATTTCATAAAGTATTAGGATATTATATTCCCTTACATTCTTGGTGTTGCGTGTCATAGACGCTGTTGAATACAATGTTCAGACATTATATTTTTTGGGTGTTACAGAATGAAAACCTCCTCCAATGGCCCAGAGACCTTATTTTTTTATTGATTTTGGATAATCCACCTTTCAAGGGGTGAGGTGGAACCCTAACAGGGACCATAGGCATAAGTATTACATGGCCTTTAGGCCTTAGAGGAATTCATTTTCCCGTAGGCTTCAAACATTACATACAACCCAGACTAACTACTTGGAACTGCTCCTCCCCAACATCTTCATCATGAAATCTGCTCTCTACCTTCACATAGTTGTTCGGCTAGGCATTCCCGTGCATGCACAGGCTTTTCCCGATGGCAGGTTCCATACCCTCTAATTCTTTCAATCTGTTTAGCTTCTACTGTGGTGAAAAACCCCTTCTCATCCTCCTTGTAGAGCTTGTTCCTCATAGGCCATCTGGTTTGCATCTTCACTTAAGGTGGAATGAAGTCCTTGAGGTGGCCAGAAGGCCTAGGTGGCCTTAAAGGACTCAGGGACTAAATCAGTGGCCCGAAGGCCCAAACGGAGGCATATTCTCAGCTACTACAGTTCCAAATAGTATCTAATATAGTTCCCGCTACAGTACTTGCTACAATACTACACAGTTCCCACTACAGTACTGCTACAGTACTCGGAAATGATTTCTCTTCTTGGATTTGATCTCGGGTCTCCCAGATGCACTTACAGAGTCCTTAACAACCAGGCTAAGGCTCATGTGCCAGAATGAAAACCGAGTCATAAATACTCACCGCATGAGTATGTGATGATCACTAATGGGGGAGAACCAGAAATTTATGATGATGCAATTAGAATCCAAAATTAGATAGAATGAAAAAATTCTATGCAATAAGAGATGAGATCCTTGAACAAGATCCACACATTTGATTTGGTAGAGTTACCTAAAAGAAATAATGCACCCAAGAACTAGTGGGCATATATAATCAAAGGAGAAGATGGATTCTCAAAAATATGCTATAGATTCAAAATGGTTATGAAGGGATTCAATCAAAATAAATGTACTGAAATTGATGAAAAATTTTCTCCTATGGTTAAAATGTATTATATTAGAGTTGTTCTTGGATTGGAAGCTAGTTTGAACAAATAAGTTCAATAAGTGGATGTAAAGATAATGTTCTTACATGGTTATCTTGATAATGAGATATACATAAAGCAGCTATATGGATTTAAGGATAAAGGTAAAGAAAACCTGGTATGAAGACTTAAGAAAAGTTTATATGGTTTGAAATAGGCAACGAGACAATGATATAGAAAACTTGACTCATTCATGGAAAAAAATGAGTACAGGAAGATGACTGTTGATCACTATGTATTCATCAGATAGTTATCTGATTGTGATTTAATTATATTGCTACTTTATGTTAACGATATGTTGATTATTGGTAGATATATCATCATGATTTAACGGTTAAAGAAGGATTTGAACATGACTTTTGAAATTAAGGACTTGAGAGATGGTACTTAGATTATTGGTATGACAATTACTCATGGAAGGAGGAATCAAAAGATTTGGATATCTCAGAAGTGGTAAATTTTGAAGGTTCTTGAAAGATTAAACATGAGAAAGGATAAATCAGTTATCACTCCACTTGTGAGTCATTCAGGCTCCTGATAGGTCAAAGTCCTTCGATTGAAGAGGAGAAAGAAGAGATGGAAAAATTTCCTTATCAATTAGCAATTGACAGTCTTATGTATGACATGGTGTGCACCAGACTAGATATTTCTCACACTATTGGTGTTGTGATTAGATTGTTATAAAATATATTAAAGGAGGATTGGAAAATTTTCAAATGGATATTAAGGTATCTCCGAGGTATATATTGTAATCGTTTATGTTTTGAAATTGGAAAACTAGTTTTTGAAGGATAGATATATTCAGATATGGATGGAGATGTTGACATGAGGAAATATATATAGATGTACCTATTATCATTTGAAGGGGGAGAAGTCTCATGGAAATCATGACTTTAGAACTGTTTTTCCTTGACTACCATAGAAGAAGAACATATCATGATCACTAAAGGATGTAAGGAGATGTTGTGGATGAATATGTTTTTACAAGAGTTGGGACAGAGTCCGGAGAATTATATTCTCTATTTCAATACTTAAAGTGACATTCATCTCATAAGGAACTCTAGTTTTCATTACATGTCCAAACACATTAAGCAGATAATGGAGGAGAGTACAGTAGACCATTTGAGGAGTACTACAGAAGAATAGAAGACTTTATTGATTATAAATATCCAGATAAATTCATCATAGGATAACATACATAGATTAATGCTCATGGGATTTTGATCCCGTTATATAGAGAAAGGAACACACATTTTTCTCTGGTGATTTGGGTAGTTTATCCACCCTTTAAATCTTCCACCATTAACTACTTCAACGTCTGCTGAGTTAGCTGCCAAACAAAGAAAATGTTGCTGTGTGGAGTTGCTTCCAATAGACGAATCTCATGAAAAAACCTCCACCAATCACTCCCAAAATTGGGAGTGCCCCCCAAAAGACTCATTACAACTATATGAGTTGAGGGAGACCATGTAAAAGTTATGGTCTATGGGATATGGGGTGATACACATGGAGTTCACTGGAGTGGTTCATGTTTGGTGGATGGGGGATGATAGGGGGTGTCTTACAAGTTTGGTGTGGCGGAAAATTTATGTGGTGGTCGACTGCGGTTGGGTATGGAAATGGGTCGAGGTGATATAGTTTAGTGGGGAGAAGTAATTGTGGGGTGATTACATCTAGAGATAGTGGAAGAGGAGACACACAAGAGGTGATCAGGATGGGAGTATTGTAGTCGTTGTGCCCCATTTTTTATTTTGTTATTATTTATTTTCTTTGGCGTTTTCAGGTATCCCCATACCTCTTTTCCATTTTGGGTTTTTTTTGTTTTATTTCTATTTTTTAAACTATGAATGCATGTTTCCCATTTCATATTTTAATTTTTTTTATTGTATTTTTTAAATAATAAAACCCTATAATGTTAGGATTTTTTTTAAAATTTTCTTTTACACATTTGGTGGAAAAATTTGGCTCTCTAGGATCTATTTCGGCCATAGGAAAATGGATGGAATATCGAGGTTCACTTAAAAAACTACTACAAATAAACTATGATTAAATTATATATATATATATATATATATATATATATTTGTGTGTGTGTGCGCGCACTCGCGCGTGTGTAAGTGAATATGTGTGTTAATCAAAAATAAACCCACAAATATTAGTTAAAAACCAATTTTGATATTCTGATGGCCATATCTCAGCCATCCAATATCATATTGGATCACCATCTTTGGTGTTCATACCACTGAAAGTTACTCTACTTGAATTGAAGGAAAATTTAATTTTTCTTCACATTCAATTTAACAAGATCCATCTGGTTATTAATTTTAGTACCGAGCATGCAGCGAAAGCCCAAAAAATCATGAATTTAAAATTTTAATGTTGTGATGAATGTAGTAATTTCATATAAAACATAAAACATTCCTAGTAATATTCCAAGGATCTTATGAAAATGACTCAAGATTAAAAATTAAAAAAAAATTACATTGATTGTTTTGAATTAAGTATTTGAAAACCACTTTTTTCGATGACTATTGCTCGAAGAAATTGAATCTAGATCCATCCTAATTGTTCACACACACTTTGAAATTCTACATGAACAAAATTTGTGAAATTCCAGGTGCTATTTTGGGGATTCAATGAAGCCTTATATGTCTAGAAGATTACAACTACGTGGATCCTTCCATCTATGAAGGTGAACTCTGATTAGTAGCTTGGATCGATAGATTATCTCTCTATGAAGTGGGAGAAAGGAGAGAGAGGCTCTCAAAATTGTTTGATAAATAAAACCATGAATTCAATCCTTATCCCACTTATATAATAAGGTTAAAAATACCTAAAAATGGCTCCCTGGCCCCAGAATATTTATTCCCACTGAGTAAGATATAAAAAAAATATTATTACTAACTTACTGAGTCATAAATATCATTTCAATTTTTATCTATAACTTTTAATATAATAAATATATTATGTGATAAAATTTATTCATTAACTAGACTTTATATTCTCAAGAATATTAATCAAATCTTGAATATTAAAAGAATATCCATTCATATAACATTTTCTGTGTATCCCCTTTAATACTTATAAATACATTGAATAAATAAATTAAACTCAATACTTGAATAATATGAATTTGTTTATTTCATGGAAATCATATATTCTCGGTCATCCCAAGACCCCAGTGGTGGGGACTACCATGTCATAAACTCATATTCATTAAAATTGGATAGACTTTTCAATATGATTAGTGTGTGAACCTCTACTCCATTATATCAATATCAGTGAATAATATTAGAAAACCATGAGTAGAGTTTAGTAACTCATCAAGGCCCCTAAATAGATATGGAAAGATCATAGCAATGAAAACATTTTGTACTAACACAAACCATGTAATATAATTTCTTTGTCTCATGATATATCATAAATCCTAATGGACAATTCATCTCATAATCATTTCTTAATTTATCATTTATTTACCGAACTGGTTCAGATTACCTTATTATACTAGAGACGTAGATTTAGTGAACTTATTACCATCCTAATCAACTAGGCCTGAGATGTCTCTTCTCATCAGAAGTGAAAAAATCTATATTGATTATTCATTCAATACCA
Organism: Viscum album; assembly: GCA_963277665.1. Taxonomy (NCBI): domain Eukaryota; kingdom Viridiplantae; phylum Streptophyta; class Magnoliopsida; order Santalales; family Viscaceae; genus Viscum; species Viscum album. The sequence continues at coordinate 62,932,657 of OY728127.1, read as the reverse complement.
TGCCACCAATGACACACCCAAGATAATCTACCTCTCTATGACATTAATGACATAGTTTTCATCTGGCATCAAAGTACGCAATCATGTAGTATACATTGATAATAATCTCAACTTTGGAGATCATTACACATGTTCACATATAGGAATGAATAGTGAAACATGAAACATGTGGAATTCCTATTAGTGGTACATTCCTCATGATATAATCTACTTGAGATCACCATGTGAAAGATTCATGAGAAGAAGTCTCAATGCTTATAATCCCCCAAAACATGATAGTTAGACATCATCTATGTAAACTGAAGATGATGTATCTAGACTATATCAAATATGTTTAATATTAATTTTATATTCACTCAAGGATTTGATTATAGCCTGGGAACTACTATAACCTTTTGACATGAAAAATAATCAATGTACATTACCTTGTAAATAGTAAATGTAATAATATCAACACTATTACGGCGAGTAAATATAATCTATAACTCACTATATACATGATATGGTAATATAAAGCTACTATTAAAGTTATATTTAGGTAACCCACTATTACAAAATTATATACCCTTAATGATAGTGATTAACTTGTGGCCCACAAGATATGGGATTCAAGAATCATTATCTCTCTTTCTCCTTTGCTAGCCCAGGAGGGGTACCTTTAGAGGGAGGGGTTCCTAAAATAACTAATAAAATGATCTCATATTAACATAAAACTATATGATAATGATAGTCAATTGACTTTTGACATATTGTAATATAACTCAAGTCATTCTGACTGATTTTTTAGTTTGAATGACATTAAGTGTGTTTTTTCATTTTTAAGGATTTTATAAGTTCAAAAGACACATGACATACTCAAAAAGGATAAAAATATTTGGATTGTTTTCAAAAAATATAAAAAATATATATGATTCATTTTTGACATGTAGGAATTAATTTCATGTTAATCTGATATGTGAGGTGGACAATGTGACTTAAAGTGCATCTTTTTAATATTAAAATGATATTTTTCACTACTAGAAAAATTACTTATAGCTACTGACCTATATCCATGGAAAGATAGGTCCATGGATATATCTTCAGATATTTCCATAGGAATTTAAATTTTATGGATATATATGGCCTATAACCATGAAAATTCATTTACTCATTGCAGTATATAATATACATTTTTAATATATCCACTAACTAAAAATCTTATTGCAATAAGGCACTAAAAAACCATGAATTTTCATTGGTTATTTGGTTCCTCTATATCTACTCCCTAATTTGATCCCTTATCGATCCCTCTTAGCTATTCCTGATACCATATTTGTCACTTAATCCCTATAATGCATAATTCCTTAAATATCCCATAACTACGTGATTTATAAGAGGGGTTTCACTTTCTTAAATTTTGAGGATCTTTTTGGATTATAATTTTAGAGAATTATGAAAAACTATTATATAGAAAACCCTTAAAGAATAGAGTGTAAACTTACATTCCATGTATTTTTTTCTTCAAAAAAAAACAGGATTCTTATGTTCATAGACCCTTTTCATTCATGGAACAGTTTCTTCATTCAAGTCCAATTTCTACTATTCTGAGCTAGACATCATAATAATTCTACACATCCTAAAACACTATGAAAAACATTTGAAATATTTGGATTAAAATATAAATATCATTATGGGATATAAAAATTAAATGAAACCCTTTAGTCCATTTGAAAATTCATAAAAACCCATAAGAAAGATTTCCTTTTTTCATAATAATATTTGATCTCAAATAATAATATACTTACCCAAGAAATAAACTTATTAGCCAAAATTTTCATAAAATATCCAATAATAAATCATATATGAAAAATCATAATCTAGAGGGTTTCTTAGAGAAATGTGAAAACTCATCAGTTCCATTCCTTGAAAAATAATTCTTTTAACTTAGAAAAGTCCATAAAGTTTACTTATAAAAATATGATCATATTCTTACCTTCTAAAATCAAAATATTTCCATTAAAAATATAAGAATATTATAAAGGTACCATGGGAAATTATCCTTACATCCACCCTTACAATAACCCTTACAATGGAATTGGGTAATTCGATAATTCTTACAACTATTTGGAGTAAACTATCACTAGTAAAATCCATCACTTTACCCAATGCATTGGAGAGATATATTCGGCTCACACATAATCAGAGATATAGTGACCTCACCCTTTATTCATTTAATATTTCCAAGAACCATATCATGAATAAAACACATAAAATATATAATTTAAATAATAAAACCTCTTTCAATACTATGTTTAACACATATGCAGAAGCACTTTCAGTATTCACGTAAAAATAATAATAATAATACCTTTTCCTTTGAAAACTCTAAAATTAAAACATTCCCAAAATAATTGGAAATAAAATCCTCTCTAAAATCCATGAAAACTAATATAGAAATATTTTTAAATAATAATGTCCATGAAGGTGGGAAATTACTCTCATATTGTATATGTTAAAATAACATTCTTTTGTACTTTGGTAAAGATAGTCAAAAGTGACCACTATGGTAAATGTTAAACAGATTCTTTTTTGAAAACATTATAATAGAATTTAAAATTAGTTGAAAAATTATATAAAAATATTTTTACGTATATAAATGAACATTATTGAAACTTTTAAATGAACCTTGACATGAAAAAATGATTTGAAATGAAGACTTTAAAACAATGCTTTAATGAAAAAACATAATCATATGTCTGATATAGATTCATACATCCTCTAAATCATGAATAATAAAAATATATTATTTTTATAATTGAATAATAAACTATTTCAGGTTTATTACATCATCAGTATTCCTTTTATTATCATGTATTATTTAGTTACTAAATCAGTTATGTTCATATCATACATTTGGAGAACATTCAGTTCCTAAGTACAAAACGAATTTGGAAGGTTAAAAATGGTGCAACGTATTATGGTTCCATCATTTCCAAAATATTAATCATGAAAAAAATATTATTCATACATTAAAAATATTTTTCTAACTATCCATGGAAGTCATACATGATAAAAAAATCACATTGCTTCATGGAGGTGGTATTCCACCCATACACATGAGTGACTTTATCATTTTTCAATGGGTGAAAGGCTAAGAAGGTAAGTAAAATATTATCTTTATAAAATCATAATTATTTAATAAATATTATAAATAATAAGTTGATCCATATGTTCGCTATTTATATGATTTGGTGATGAATAATGAAACTCGTCTCTTCATGTAGATGGTAGTCCACAGGTACGTAGGAACAATATTGTTATTTTCCATAGGATGGAAAATGAGATAGAAAATTTATTTTTCATCAAAATAATAAGATTTGATTATATTTAAGATAATTATGTTATTATATTAACATGTTTATGTAATATTAAGTGGAGGTGGAATAAGAAATAAACATGAAAACACTTAATTAATAGTTATACCACTTCTTTGAGAAACCTCCTTTCACATACACCTTAAGACTTCAAGATTGGTTTTTGGTGAGATCATAACCACTATGAAATTTAGAGGATGGTTTTTAATGGATTTGGATAGATATCTTTCCAGTTAAATTCCACATTAGTGGTTAATATGAATATAAGGATGGTTCCCTTTTATATGTGTGGTGGGTGACAATCTTGTAAATATATGAAATATAAATATATAATATGTGTCTAACTTCTGTCAAATGGATCCAAAGTTATGTATATTATAATATAAGTTCGATAATTTTTAAATAAATTCCATAAATAACATTTATACAAGTGTCATTTTAAACCCTATATTTTAGTTTATCCCAATAACCCTATTTAACCATAACCATTCGAACATATTTTTCAATTCTTAAGGGCCATAAAAGTAATTTTAAAAATTCCAAGTTGTAAATAAATAAACTATTAAGGATGAAATAAAAAATCTACCATAAATTTGTTTTATTATTTTTCTTATTATTTTATAATGATTTAAAAATATTTGTAAACATTAAATACTAGTAAAAGGAATTTTCATGAATATTAACAAAATTTGAGTTTGAATACATCAATTAAATATTGGAATAATAATTTAAAATCTTTAACCATAAATTATAAATTATAATTATACCTTAAATCCCTGGGACACCAAAATTATTCAAAAAATTATTAATTTTAATGTTTTAAAAAATAATTCACATACTTTTTCTACTACTTTCACAAGGGATGCACCGATGTTGCATAAGCATTCTAGGGAAGTATCCCATCACTAAAAATTAAAAATAAAATACTAAAAAATATATATTTTATTATTCATCAATTGTATCATATAAATTCAATCATATATCATTTTTATCTATATCTATATCATGAAAAAAGAAATAAGTCAGAGAGTGACATTTTGTAATTACTGTTAATATAAATAATATAAAGGTTGTGATAAAATTGATCTGGAAAAATGCATATTTAAAAATCAATGATGATAATATTTGAAATAATCTGACATGGTAAGAATTTAAAATATATTTTGCAACCTTATCACAAATTTGGAACCATAATTTACATGCTTTACCCTTTACCATTGTAATGACATTTTACCATGGTTGGTATTCATTATGACCAAAAATGAAATTAACCTCACCACTAAATTTAAAAATATTGATTTAAAATATGAAATTAATTTTTCATTATTAAATTTATATAAGTGGTAAAATTACTTTTTTATATGTTCGTAAAATGCAATGAAAAACAGTTTTTAGAAAAATAACCAATTTAAACATAAAAATGATTGTATATAAAAATAATGTATAATGATGATTCACATATAATTATTTAAATTGTGATTAATAAAAATAAACTTATTTAACATTTAAAAATAAAAATATGTAACAATGAAATTATTTTTATTAAAAGATAAAAAATGATTTTTTTTCAAGATCAGTATTTTTCACTATTCACCGAAGAAACCAAATTCTTAGAAAAACCAAAAAGATTTTTCTTAATAATATTATGAAATGATGGTTTCAAAAATTATATCTATTTTATCTTATATAATTTTAAAATTATAAGAAAACAACCATAATATAATGGCACAAAATGCAATAAAAACCATTTTTTAAGTATAAAAGGAAATTATACTAATAAATTATCTAGTGACCACAATTAAATTAATGATAATACATTAGATCATCTATTTAAATATCGCAGATTTTCATAATCATATCATGAAGGTGATTAATTAATTATGATAAAATAAATAAGACCTTATAAATATATCTTTTAGAAATATAATTTTAATCATATCAAATAATTTCTTTTTGTAACAAAATTACTGGTATTTTACCCAAGGACTATACAATATCAATGTTTATATAGGCCCAATGACTATATATCCTATTAACCATAGGATTCCATTGGATATATATTTCCAATAACTATATAATTCCAAAGACTATATTAGCTTCCTATATAATCTCACATAAATCAATAAAATATTTAATTCTCTATAATGATATGGATAATAGTTTTAACTCTCATAATTTTATCCGTAGTTGTGATCAGAGTTATGATATTCATGTTAAACCAAGATGATAAAAATTATATGCTTGTGGTATTTTAATATATATATTTCATTTATTCCAATTTTATTTTTCCTATAGTTTATTATTATAATAGCCTCAGAATGTATTAATTCATATCTAGAATTGTAATATTTTATCTCTATAAAGAATATTGCACCGGATTTTAGTTTGGTATTGTGTGAAACATAAGATATCAAAAGTTTTTTATTAAATGAAATATATATTCTAAAATCTAGAGGTGTTACACCTAAAATATTAGGTTTCTCCACCCCTCACACAATCCCTCCTAGATCCCCCTCATCATGAATTGGACTCCTCAAATGTCCCTCCTCTATCCCCTTAATCACTCATTCCTACTCCATTCAATGCATTGGTTTAATTCTTCTCTTTCCAAAAGTTGACTGTATATGATTACTGTAGCCAAACCTAAAAAACTATTAGCACAACCCATACGAGATGACCCTACACATTATATGAACCCAAATCCTCCCACTCCTCATAGTTTTTTTCCTCCTTCATTTGCACGCTTGTGGTAAAACATGGTCCTATTTTTTATTTGAAAGTTACTCATATTTTATATTGTATATTTGATTATTTATTCTATTATATTAATTTTAAGTTATACATTTTTTAATTTGTTCATATTTTCTTCTGTATTGAATTTCATATGTTTTTGTCTAGTATTTTTTATATTTTTACATTTTTTGTTGAATATTTATACATTATAGTAGTTTTTTTCATACATAAAGATTTTATATCACATCCATACTTTTTGGTTTAAAAAAATAAAAAATATTGTTAAAAAAGTGGATAAATTATGCGTCCTCCTTAAACATTTCCCATAACACATCATCATTTTTTCATAAAAATCCTCTATCTATTTACTATTATTTCTCTCCAAAAAATAAATAAATTAGTATATGTTATATTAAAAATAAACACAAATTTTAATTTTTTAATAATCCCCTAATTTTTAAATAGATATTATAGTTTTAACACATCTATTTTCATGGACAACTTATTAATGTATGGAATCAAAAAGAGTGTGGCCATATTTTAAAACATAGTGAATTGGTAATAGGATAAAAATTATATAATTACTGTTAACATATCTTAGGAATGAATGGACTAAAAGTCCATGCCAAGTTGTTGTCCATTATAGAAATCAAACATGTGGTAATAAATTAGTGAGGGATTCCATACATTGAACATTTCATGATTATAGTCTTTACAATACTTGCGTGATGTGGTTTTATTTAATCGTGATCATAGTGAATAGATAGTTATCATTCATCAAATTATAATTTTTGATGTTATGGAATATCTTTTTTAGTTGGTTATGTTGTAAATGAATGCTATATAAAAAGGTAAAAATCATCATGATGAAGCTAAATACCTTTCTTTCATAGAATACTCTTCTAAATTTCTAGGTTCGTATTCCTAGTTATAAAGAAGTTAGAAGAAGAATAATGTGGAGTGAATAAAATGATTAAGATGAGGATGATAAAGGAGAGATGAGAGCTCCAATGGGCGATTTGTGCTCAGCTTCTGCAAACCCTAACCCTAATCTCATCTTTTGATCGCTGCATCCCCTGATCATGGCAGGATTTGACCCACAGTGTGATCTCTCTTTCCCCGCTTCAATAGATGTTCGAACTCCTTCTCAAGATATACGCATTCAAGCGGCTAGTCGGCGACCTAAGGCGGTATCCATCCATGATATTCTCAATGGTTTGGATCTATTTAGCGCGAAGGAGACGAAGCCTTCCCTCTGTAAGAAGCTTGATGATGGAAGCTTTATTATTGAGGATGATCCAGAAGCTCTTCGGCAAAGAGCACATATGGTTAAATTTTCCATCCTTGGACGAGTTTCATATTATAAAGATGATCACCCATGGTCTTTATCTGATATTTAAACTAGGATTTCGCATTGTTTGAATCTTTTGAATAGAAAATTGTTTCATGTAGGTAATGGTTATTATCACATTGTTTTAAACTCACAAGATGATCTTAACCAGGCTTGGAAAACTAGAAACATTAACCTCATGACTAGTTTACTTAGATTAAGTGAGTGGGATGTCTCTTTTAATCCAAAAAAGCATAGGAATTCAACTACTCAACTTTGGGTTAGGCTGCATGGAATTAATTGGTATTTCTGGCATCCCAAAATTCTAAATGACATAGTCTCTTGTATTGGTTTACCTGTCATGATTGACCAAAGGTCATTAAATTCTGAACATGGAATATATGAAAGATTAATGGTAGAGGATAATCATGATTACAAACTTCAAAACTTTATTAATTTCTGTGCTCAGGAATATAAAACTGAAATTAATGTGGAATATGAGAGATTACCCCCTTTTGTGAGGTATGAAAAATTATTGGTCACAACTTTTCAAACCGTTGAATTGTGAGAAAGTAGGTTTTTCCTCCAATTGAAAATGAATGGAAGGAATTAAGGTACAATAATAGAAACAAAAACTCAGTAACTGACGTGCCTGAAACTTCTAAAAAGAAAAATGAAATCTGGGTTAAAAAATGTAATGTTTTGCCACCCCCTACAAGGTATGTCCTTGGGTGAAATTGTTGATAATGATGAATCCCTCATTATTGAGCATAACATAATTACGGAAATTGGGGATATGGTCCTTGGAATTTTGAACTCTAACATGGATTCAGAATCAAACAAAGATAATGAGAATTGTAGGGACACTTCCACAACTGGTTCAGTTGTATGCTCTGAGGAAAAAGAGGAGGTTTGTGCCTCAAAATCCTGTGTCACTAACAAAGTAAATTCCTTAATCACCCACTCGCATGATCTGGATAATGCTATATTGAATCCCAATGGTAAGAAGAAGATCCCTTCGGCTATCCCATCTCAGACCCGCAAAGCTGCATCAAATACATGCTCTCATAATTCTACTTATTCAATGGATCTACAAGGTACTCAGACAAATAATCTGGATTCAGGTAACTGTTCTAACTCTAGCATTACAGTTGGTGCATTTCAAATTTATATTGTCCCTGATGAACAATGCAATTCTTCTGATTCAGTTTCTTTAGAAATACCTGCTTTAGATACTGTTTGTGTCACCATAGAGCACAATAAATCTACTAAATCTAAAGGTAGTGACTATATTTCCTTGGAAAATACCAATAACCTGAAGTTGGATGTTTTACATCATGACAATACCAATTGTTCTGATAATTCTTCTATTGGAAAGGTTTCTGTTTTTGATAGTTCACAATGCCATGTATCTACTTTAGATTCAAAATGGTATAATATTGAAAGTTCTATTTTCACTGACTTTCCACCACCACATACTCAAGATTATGCTCCTAAGAAGACTAAGATAACCTCCCCCAGTCCAGATTCTAATTTGAAGGAATCTAAACTGAAGTCCTCTCTATAAATCAGAAGATCTATGAGGAAAAATGACATGGTTATAACAAAAAAGGGGGATCCAACCCAAAACATAAGTCCAAATGAATCTTTTATTCTGGAACTGTCAGGGTATTTCAATCTCTGACACCGTAATTGTTCTAAAAAGACTTTTAAATACTCATAAGGCTTTTTTATTTTCTATAGCCAGACCTAAAATCAATTTTACCACTATGTTTATGCACCTTTTCTCCCTGAACTATAATTTTCTAGGTGCTTGTAAAGATGGATCCTTAATTGACTCTTTATGTATTTTTTACCATTCATCTCTACAGAATGGGAACATTATCAAAACTTGAAAAAAAAATTTACTTGTGACTTTTGTCATGATGATAATCATATTTTTTCCACAATGATCTAAGATAAGAATACATATCTAGAGATAATATCTCTTTGTCATGACCTTCTCATGTTGGCTCACAATATCCATGCCCCTTGGATTGTTATTGGAGATTTTAATGACATTATTTATCCTAGTGAGAAGTTAGGTCCTTCTCATTCTTCAATTTCCTCACATGAATTTAGAGTTGCTATCGAGGAAACCAATCTTCTAGAAGTTAATATTATTGGGGCCAAATATACCCAGAACAGAAGACACTACAACAAACTAGTGGCGAGAAAACTTGATAGAGATTTTGTGAATTCTTCTTCTCTGGACAAATGGGATACTATTTCTAGCATTAATATTACTAGGTTAAATTCAGATCATCATCCTATTCTTGTCAATATGTTCATTAGGATTTAGAAACCCATCCCCCCTTTAGGTTTAATAATTCCTGGTCTGATGACCCTGATTTCACTGCTTTTATCAAATATTTATGGCAATCTATGAACCAACAACATGATGCCTTTTCATGTATTACTAAACTCACACATCTAAAACAGGATCATAAATGCTGGTGTATAACCAAAATTTTGAAAAATGACTTATATATATCATTTTTGGAGCATGATTTTGCTCAAACTCAAATAAATAATACCACCTCTTAATTTTCTCGTGACCCTCAATCGGAAATTGTGATCTCAATGAAACTAAACACTCTTCTAACTCTGAAAGATAACATGCGCAAACAAATTTTTAAAACAAAATGGTTATCTGATGGAGAAAGTAACACAAAATTTTACAATTCTCTTCAAACTATAAAGAAGTTTAGTCTACCTCTCAGCACTATTACACATAATGAAATTCTCATTGAATTGGAGGAGGCCCTTACTAATCATGTGGTTTCCAATTTTCACAACATCTTCAATGGTATTGATGTCAATACGGACCTCAGGGCTGATATTATCCCCTCCTTGATGGAGGAGAATGGAAATACTTATATTCTTAGCACCCCCTTGATCATGAAATTAAAGACACTATATTTAGTTTAAAGACCGATAGTGCTCCAGGACCTGATGGGTTTAATAATGGTTTTTTCCAGAAACACTTGGATGTCATTCACATGGATGTTAGTAAGATTGTTAGATCCTTTTTCTCCAATGGTGTACTCCCTCATGGCCTTAATTCTCAGTTCCTAGTTCTTATTCCTAAGGTTGATAATGCCTATGAGATTCACCAATTTTGACCCATTTCTCTTATTAACACACTCTACAAGATAATTTATAAAATTTTAGCAAATAGACTCACTCCCATATGCAACAGAATTGTTTCTTGGAATCAATTTGTTTTTATTAAATCAAGGTCTATAAAAGATTTAATTTTCCATGACTTTGAATGCACCAAAATTCACAATAATGTTACCATAGGTGGGAATATTGCTATAAAGCTTTACATTAAAAAAGAATTTGATACGATTGATTGGGGTTTTATCTTCAAAGTGAGTTAGGGTTTTGGTTTTAATGATATATTTATCAAAATAATTAAAACATTATTTAAGTCTACTTCCATCTTCATTCTGATCAATGGCTCTCCAAAAAGTTATTTTAATTGCACCAAAGGTGTCAGACTGGGAGACCCCCTCTCGACCATCCTCTTTGTTATTGCTGAAGATGATCTTTGTATATTTCTCTCTCGACTGGTTAATCAGAACAATATTAATCCCATACAGGCTGCCCAGAATCTCAATGTTCCCACTCACGTCATGTATGTTGATGACATTGTTTTATTCCTTCATAGAGGGAATAAGAGTACTCATGTTCTTAAATATGATTTGTCTCATTATGAAGAAATCTCTTGTCAATCCATATGTTGGAATAAATCTTATATTTTCTTTGGAATTTTTTTGCTTCAAATAGTAAAAGCCTTATCATCAACATCTTTGGAATCAAAGAAGGTTTTCTCCCTTTCAATTTTCATGGAGTACCTATCTTTTGGGGAGGACCCAAATCAATATTCTTTAATGGAATTATGGATCAAATAATCATCCAAATATCTTCCAGGAAGGGTAAATCCCTTTCCATGGAAGGAAGAATCTGTCTTGTTAAATCAACTATTGTCTCTAAAATGGTTTACTCTTTGATGATTTATAAATGGTCATATAGTGTCATGAAAAGTATGAAAACATACATAATTAATTTCATTTGGATAGGAAGTATTCTTGAACAAAAACATGTCACCATCCCTTGGTCCATATGTTGTTAGCCTATTGATAAGGGTGGTATTGGAGTCAAAAATATGAAATTTTTTAATGACGCACTCCAGGCCAGGCTGACGTGGAGGTTAATCAATAACAACTCAGATGGGATTACATTTTTAAAGAAAAGATTTCGTTCTAATCTTGAAAAGGGAAATTTTAATCATATTACCTCTTCAATTTTGCCATCCATTAGGCAGACCTTCCACAACATCATGGAAAACTCTAGATGGATGGTTAATGAGGATTATAATATAATCTTTGGGATGGATAACTGGACCGGTACCCCTCTTATCTCTTGTTTATCTCCTGACTCCCATCCGGATAATATCAACTCCACTATAGGGGAAGTTCTTCATTCCCACAGAAATGAAATCCCAGACAACATTGCTTGTAACGCCCCGACCCCAGTTACCCAGAGTCGGTGCATTATTATGTAACATTGGAATGATCACAAAAGATCAATTTTCAAAAGAACGATTAGTTTAGGAGCCTTGGAAACACTAGAGACATTCATAAATGTTACATTACATCATAAAGTGAAAAACTACAATAACATAGTCTCCATAGTCTACAATCATATCCCCTTCAGACTATCCCTACAGGTCAGTCATAAAATATTTCTTCACATCCCATTAAAAATAAAACATAGAAGGGGGATAACTCAGATGCTCAGTAAGGATAACAATATAGCGGAAACGTTTATAAATAAGCATAAAAATTTAAGGCAATGCATAACTAAAACAAAAGCCTTTTAAACTTGAACATCAGTATAATATGGAAAAAATAAAATGAAATAATGTCATTTACTTATTCACATGGATATTCTACTAGTCAAATAATCACATTCAATATCAATAACCACTTTCATAATGATGGAATGCATAACTCCAGACTATCATAACCACCTAGCCAAGGCCTCATGCCAAGACTAAAAATAATATTTTTTCAAGGCCTAATTCCAAGACACTAGTTTGTCTCATTAGACCTACCGATGCATCGAGGAGCTATAGTGGGCTCCACCTATCACTTACTAAGTCCAATGTATTCCTTATATGAAAAGTTTTAAACATATCATAAATAATTCCCAATAACCATAACATAATCGTATCATATTAAACATGCATGAAGGAAACATAACATTTCCACATTTCAATCACAAGATATCAATACAACACATTGATATAATAAAAACATTATCAAAACCATTTTCAATACCAAAATAAAAAAAGTAAAACATGGTATTTATTTTTCATTTAAAAAAAGTTTTGGCTTGTAGAGGAAGCCAAAACTCAAATAATGGTCACGGCGGCGGAGAAGTCGTTGTCGCCGCGTACATAAGACAAAACATTCATTTTGTTGTTTAGTAAAAACTCTTTGTATAAAAATATTCCTTTTGAATAAAAGTAAATTTCAAACAGGTTTATACATCGCATAAAAGAAATTTGTGTATAAAATAAAATATGCCTCAATGAAAGGAGATTGAGACGAAGTCCCTTACCTCGTGCCCGACTTGACTCGATCATTCATTAATCTCCTGAATAATAAACTAGAGTTAATTTTTATTTGATTAAGAACCTTTTTCAAGTTCATTATTCCTTTTACATCACTTATTAACATGTTATTAACGTTAAGTAATCATTTAATTTAATAACGGTCATTTTGTCGATCATTGGTACTTGAGTCAAAAATAAACTTCTTATAATTACAAGTTGTTTATGTGTTAAAATATCCGTTATCTCCAGAATTATATTCATGATTTAGATATCATATATATAATATATATCCAGTATATACATGCATTTATAATATCACATAACATTTAGAGGTAACAAATGAAATGCACTGTTCATGGAGATAGTAAGCTGTACGTACGCATGAACGCTGCATTCAATTATATTTCATATTTAAGGGAATAAAATCATAATGATATAAAGTTATATTATAATTCTAGTATAATATGATATATAATATCATTAACTCCATCCTTTATACATCCCACATATTTCATTAACGATTAAAATCACTTTGAGGGGGCGGTAGTCCGCACTTCCTAAAAAGAAATTATCGTGTTTACCCATAATGGAAATCATAAAGGTATGCCATAAATGAAAAATATAAAATCATAAGGAAAACATAAAAATAATATATATCATATATAAATATAGTTACATCTTAATGGCCACCATGAAAGGTGTTGAAAGAAGATTGTACAATCATCGTTTCGTGAGGCAGTAATTCACCACACACAAAAACAGTATGTTCTTTAACCATTAAACGAAAGTGTGTGTAAGTGTAAATCAAATAAATTTCATAAAAAAATACTATTATATTGAATATAATGGTTTTGTTACAGAATAATGGAATAAAAAGTGTTTAAGGGGTTGGAGAAACAAAATAAAACAAAAGAACATAAGAGAAGACATTACCTTAAAATCGGGTAACTCTTTTTGATTTGAGACAAAGGCTTCCTTGGGAAGACTTCTGCCGAAAGTGAGGCTACTAAGAGTAAGAGATGGAAATTGAGAGAGTATTTAGGTAGAGGTTTTCCAATACAAATAACTTTGATGGTGTGAATAAGGTGGTAGAGGTGGGGGCCTTTTATAAGAGGAGAGAAGGGGCTATTTTGGAAAGATTGAAATGATACTTTATTATGAAATGATTTTCAGATTTTAAAGGTCCCACAAGGATATATTTCGAGGATAAGGTGATAAGGGTTCTAAATACACCCATACAATAGGATTTAGACAAGTGTAAGTCTTATATTTTACCTTATCATTTTATTTTATTTAAATCGTTCATTAATGAGGATATCATTACATCATCATGGAGTCTTAAATAAATTTATTTATTTAATGTATGAAAATTAAAAAAAATACCATGATGTAGGAAATATTTTTAAATATCCAATGAATTTTTATAGTCTAAGAGATCATTTTTGTAGACAAAATTAAAATTGTTTTACTTAGGTGTTACATACTTTTGTTATATTTTTCTTTCTTTAAAAATAAAATGATAAAATGTCACTATCACACAAAAGTGATTCCATGGGGTCCATAAGTTGCAAAAAAAGGATCCCATGGTCATAAATGACACAACCAATAACATAGGACACATGTTGGGGTCATTTTATATTATTATGATATTATTTCATTACCCTTAACTACCCGATTACTAATTAATCATGATAATTAAAGATAATTGTCGTCGTTACTATTCATAATGTTCAAAAACAAAATAGTCTTAATTACATAATTTGGAACTTCTTATTCCAAATATGGAATCCATTTTTCCAAATTATAAACACAGAAATTTCCGTAATTAATTTAAAAATTATTCCCACTGTCAAAACAAATAGCGTGTTTTTAAGAAACAATATCAATCAAAAGATTGACAATTGTTTATGTCCAATTTCAAAGTAAAATTAATTATAATTACCAAAATTGGATAAAATTGTAAAAATATATTCTAATTATACTTTAAAACCACTCAATAGTATAATTTATCACTATAAATTATTTTGATTAAAAAAGTTTTTTTTAATTAAAGTTTAGAATTTTTCACTGTTCATCAAAAATTGGAAGTTCTCAAAAAAATACCAAAAATTCAACTTAGGCTAATTTTGATATTCCAAATCCAAAAATGAAGTCCAATTTGAAAAATAAAATTTATAATATTTCAAAAAGTGGGAATGACTATTCATAACGGCTTCTTTGAATGGTCGTTGTGTGTTAGAACTCGAGATTGCGTATAACACATTCTATTATATTATTCAAAGAGAAGCATACCATGGAAGCTTGGGGTGTTACATTCTCGTCACCTTAAAATAATTTCTTACTCGAAATTTCTAGATTATTACATCATAAAAATACTCAGGTGGTTCTTCATCATAAGATCCTCAGGTTCCCACTTTGCCTCTCTCATCTTATGGTTCCTCCATAGAACTTTTACCAGACGAGTCGTCCGGTTTCTCAACAGTTGTTATCTCATATCCAGAATCCTGAGAGGCTCTTCACAATAAGACAGACCGTGTTCCAGTTCAAACTCCTCATAGGTGAGTACATGCGTTGGTTCAGGCATGTATTTTCTCAACAGTGATATGTGGAACACATCATGAACTTTAGGGAGACTTGGAGGCATTGCCAAACGGTATGCTACAGCCCCAATTCTTTCTAGAATTTCGAATGGTCTGATGTGCATGGGACTTAATTTTCCTTTCTTACCGAATCGTTTAACTCCCTACCATGGAGATACCTTCAAGAAAACATGATCTCCTACCTGAAATTCCAAATCCTTCCTTCGGTTATCGGTATATCTCTTCTTCCTACATTGAGCTTGTTTTATGTGGTTTTTGATTACCTTCACCTTTTTCCATTGTTTCCTCCACCAGTTCTAGGCCTACAAGTTTTCATTCACCAATGTCCTTCCAATAGGTTGGTGTGTGACATCTCTTTCCATATAACGCTTCATATGGTGCCATCCAAATACTTTAATGGAAGCTATTGTTATAGGAAAATTCCACCAGAGGTAAATATTGATCCCATATACCCTGAATGTTAAGTGAGCATGATCTCAACATGTCTTCTAAGGTTTTAATTATCTGTTCTGATTGTCCATCTGTTTGAGGGTGGTAGGAAGTGCTCAAAAGAAGTTCAGTATCCAGGGCTTTCTGAAGAATTTTCCAAAATCATGATGTAAAATGGGGATCATGATCCAAAACAATTGACAGGGGTACTCCATGAATTCTTACGAATTCATTAATATGCAGTCTTGCTAAACGTTCAAGTGGTAAATCTTCTCTTATAGCAAGAAAATGTGCTGACCTGGTAAGACGATAAAAAATGACCCATATTGCATCATTCCTTCTAGGAGTCTTTGGTAGTCCCATGAAAAAGTCCATCATTATATTATCCCATTTTCACTCAGGTATGGGAAGAGCTCTTATAACTCCTCCAGGAAGTTGCCTCCCATATTTCACTTTTTGAAAAACCATGAATCTTGACATGAAATCAGCAATCTCCCTCTTCATGTTGTCCCACAAAAAATTTTTCTTCAAGTCCCTATACATCTTAGTGCTACCAGGGTGTATAGATAAATTGGAACTATGAACATCATACAATAATTCCCTTTTTAGACCAGCTAAATCGGGAACACAAAGTCTCTTCCCAAATTTCAAAATTCCATCTTCATACACAAAGTCGCTCAATCTCCCATCATTAACAGCTTTAATCTTCTTTTGAAACAATTCATCATCGGTCTGAGAACTCTTAATCCTTTCTAGAAAAGATGGTTTTTCAACCATTTGAAAAAGGATTTATATTTCACCTTCCATAGTTATTACCATTTCTATTTTTGCTAGATCCATGAAAATAGGATCACTTTCAATTCTTATATTGTTAAAAACTCCATGATCTTATTTTCTCAACGCATCTGCAACCTTATTTTCCTTCCCCGGGTGGTAGTGTATCGTGAAACCATAATCCATGAGTAATTCAAGCCATCTCTTTTGCCTCATGTTGAGTTCTTTTTGTTAGAAAATACACTTCAAACTCTTGTGATCAGTATAAATCTCATATTTTTCACCATAGAGGTAGTGTCTCCATATATTCAAAGAAAATATCACAGCTACTAGCTCGAGATCATGAGTAGGGTAGGTTTGGTCATGAGTTTTAAACTGTTGTGATGCATAGGCAATAACCCTATTATTCTGCATAAGGACACAACTAAGTCCTTTCTTCGATGCATCACTATAAATAACAAACCCATCATTCCCCGATGGTAGAGTCAATATATGAGCATTGACTAATATTCTCTTTAGTTCTTCAATAAATTCTTCACATTATTTTGTCCAAACAAATTTAACCCTTTTACGTGTGAGCTTTGTTAATGGGTTAGCCAATCGGGAAAAATTCTGGACGAAACATCAATAATAACCTGCTAAACCAATAAAACTACGTACCTCGGTTATACTCATTGGTGATGGCCATTCTTAGATTGGTCTTGTCATAGAAGGATCAATATAGATTCCATCCTTAGAGACAATATGGCCAAGAAAAGAGATCTCATGAAGCCATAATTCACACTTGCTAAACTTCCCATATAATTCGTGTCTTCTAAGAGTATTTTTGATAATGCACAAGTGATTTTCATGATCTTCATAGCTTTTGGAGTATACCAAGATATCATTAATAAATACCACTACAAAATCATCAAGATATTCCTTGAAAACATTGTTCATTAGATTCCTGAAAACAGAGGGTGCATTAGTCAGCCCAAAAGGTATTACTGTAAACTCGTAATGCCCGTACCTAGTTCGAAATGTTGTCTTCAGAATGTCTTCCTTCTTCACTCACAACTGATGATATCCAGATCAAAGGTCAATCATTGAAATGTATTGAGCTCCATGTAGTTGGTCAAATAAATTATCAATGCGAGGTAGGGGATATTTGTTCTTTATTGTTATAGCATTGACCTCCCTGTAGTCGATACATAACCTCATAGATCCATCTTTCTTTTTAACAAAAATAACACGGGCTCCCCATGGAGAAACACTAGGGAGAATAAATACCTTATTACTCAATTCCTCTAGTTGTTTATTTAGTTAAAATAATTCCATAGTGGCCATTCTATAAGGGGTCTTCGATATGGGCCTTGAACCAGGTATTAGGTCAATAGAATACTCAACTTCTCGTTCTGGAGGATGCCCAGGAAAATATTCTAGAAACACATAAACATATTCTCGCACAATAGGTACATCCTCTATTTTAACATTCCCTTCCTCACCCACATTTATTTCATTCTCTTTCTCCGTAATAAGTGAATTTAGTTGAGTTACTAGGGGTGGATCTAGATAAGAATTAGGTGGTGATGATTCTACTCTAAAGATAAGGTGTTCCTTATCATCATAAAAATTTTAACATATTTATTATTACAATAAATCTTCACATCATGGTCCATGATCCAATCCATACCGAGGATTATATCAAATTAAATCATGGGTATGATGATGATATCAGCAAATAATGAAAATTTATGGGCTCTAATGGGAACTAATTCACAAAACTTTGTTGCAATGATACTTAGGAGTTTTGACTGAAAACTACCTTGTTAAATCAAATTGGAAATATCTAATTTTCCTAGAAAACTGGGAAGATATGAAACAATGCGATGATCCATAATAAAATAAAGCATTTGTTAAACTTGAGAAAACCATTAAATTACCCGCCACCACATCTTTTAGAGCTTCTACCTCAGCAGTAGTGATAATATAAGCTTGGCCTTGATCCCTTGGCCTTTTCTAAGGTAAGTTCCCCTAACTCTTAGGAAATTCACTTGCATAATATCCCATATCTCTACAATTATAGCATTCCATGTTGACAACAAATCTCTTTACCTTACAATGATGAGTTTGGTGGCCTTTTTCACCACGCTTGTAGCAGACTCTCATTCTCTTCAAGCAAGTACCGAGCTGTTTCTTCCCACATTTACTACAGGATGTATAATAAACTTTTCCCTTCTTCCCTTTATTTACATTTCCAGTGTGGTTAGAAAATCTATTCTTCTATTTTATTTCCATAAAGTCGTAAGAATTAGCGAATTTCCTTTTCTGTCTTGATAGCACATGAGACAATATCTTCATACGACGAGAAAGACTGTGATACTAAGGCTCGACGGAGAAACGGTTTTAACCCATAAATGAAATGACAAATCTTACTTCATGGGTTACGTATATAATCTACTATATGCCTCCCTGACCTTTTAATGTTAGCCTCATACTTTGATACATTCTAATCCTCCTTTTGCCTCAGACTCAGAAATTGTTTTCCCATATCTGCTTGATGGTCATGAGGAAAGTATTTTTATAAGAAAATTTGTTTCAACTCCCTCCATTCCATATTTGATACATCATCATCTTCCTTCATGTTTTGTAACAATGACCACCATTGATCAGCATCTCCAATGAGGCGATAAACAGCCATGAAAACTTTTTCCCTTTCACTACTCCCCAAAGCCTAAAATATTTTCTCTAGGGAACTTCTCCATTTCTCAGCTACTAATGGATTTGTACTCCCATTGAATGTTGGTTTTTTCTATCTCATGAAGAGATCTAACATTGATCCTCCATGTTACGGATTAGGGTTCTCTATACGAGTAAGGTTATTATTCATAACCTGAGTGAGTTGTCCCAGTATGGTGAAGAGCTGATCAGCACCATTTGTATCACCAGCTCCACTATAATTATCTTGAGCATGAGGGAAATCCCGACATGGAGTGAGTGCATTGATACGGTTTCCATTCCTTCCACTAGGATCCATTTTTAAAAAATGTCATAAACTATATTAGTTTATGAATCTAAATACATAATAACAAACTTGCAAAACACCTAACATAAATTGAACAGTTTATGGATATAATCCATAATCATAAAAATGTTTTCATTGAGGATTTATATACTCATAAACCCTTAATAATAGTTTGTAACAAATCGTAAATTCTTCTAAGCATATCTCTGGGAAGTTTCATAACCAAGAGTGCAGCAATGCCCGTTGTCATGCACCAGTTCCCGTTCGAGTCTAGATCAAAGCGGTGTTTTCAGGTTTTACCCCTAGGTACTTCCGTGCCAGAGCCACCTCAACCTTCTTGTATCCATATAGGGATGTATTGCTCGGAAAATACACAAAATCTATACTTTACCAAAATTCTAAAAAGTTCTCCTATACTAATCCCGAAAGACTATATTAGGGTTATGTGCTTATATCAGAGTTTATCTAAATCTAGATTCCAAGGTTTGTACTAACCTCCCTCTGATACCAACTGTAATGCCCCGACCCCAGTTACCTAGAGTCGGTGCATTATTATGTAACATTTGAATGATCACAAAAGATAAAGTCTTGAAAGGCCGATTAGTTTAGTAGCCTTGGAAACACTAGACACATTCATAAATGTTACATTACATCATAAAGTGAAAAACTACAATAACATAGTATCCATAGTCCACACTCATATCCCCTTCAGACTATCCCTACTGGTCAGTCATAAAATATTTCTTCACTTCCTGGGAAAAATAAAAAATAGAAAGGGGTGAGCTCAGATGCTCAGTAAGGATAACAATATAGCCTAAACATTCATAAATAAACATAAACATTTAAAACAATGTATAACTAAAACAAAAGCCTTTTAAACTTGAACTACAGCATAATATGGAAAAAATAAAATGAAATAATTCTATTTACTTATTCACATGGATATTCTACTAGTTGAATAATCACATTCAATATCAATAACCACTTTCATAATGATGGAATGCATAATTCCATACTATCATAACCACGTAGCCAAGGCCTCATGCCAAGACAACAAATAATATTTTGTCATGGCCTCGTGCCAAGACACTAGTTTGTCTCATGAGACCTACCGATGCATCGAGGAGCTATAGCGGGCTCTACCCGTCACTTAATAAGTCCAATGCATTCCTTATATGAAAAGTTTTAAACATATCATAAACAATGCCCAAGAACCATAACATAATCATATCACACAAAACATGCTTAAAGGAAACATAACATTTCCACATTTCAATCACAAGATATCAATACAACAAATTGATGTAATCAAAAAATTATCAAAACCATTTTCAATACAAAAATAAAAAAAATTAAAACATGTTATTTATTTTTCATTTAAAAAAAGTTGTGGCTTATAGAGGAAACCAAAACTCAAATAATGGTCACGAAGGTGGAGAAGTCATTGTCGCCACATACATAAGACAAAGCATTCCTTTTGTCATTTATTAAAAATGATTTGTATAAAAAATATTCCTTTTGAATAAAATTAAAATTCAAATGGGTTTATACACCGCAAAAAAGAAAGTTGTGTATAAAATAAAATATCCCTCAATGAAAGGAGACTGAGACGAAGTCCCTTACCTCGTGTCCGATTTGACTCGATCATTCTTTAATCTCCCGAATAATAATCTATAGTTAATTTATATTTTCTTAAGAACCTTTTTCAAGTTCATTATTCCTTTTACATCACTTATTACCATGTTATTAACATTATGTAATCATTTAATCTAATAACAGTCATTTTGTCGATCCTTGGTACTTGAGTCAAAAATAAACTTCTTATAATTAAAATTTGTTTATGTGGTAAAATATCCATTATCTCCAGAATTATTTTCATGATGTAGATAAAATATATATCATATATATCCATTATATAAATTCATTTATAATATTACATAACATTTATAGGTAAGAATGAAATGCACCATTCATGGAGACGGTAAGCCGTACGTACGCATGAACGCTGCTTTCATTTCTATTTCATATTTAATGGAATGAAATAATAATGATATAAAGGTATATTATAATTCTAGTATAATATAATATATAATATCATTAACTCCATCCTTTATACATCCCACATATGGCATTAATGATTCAAATCACTTTGAGGGGGTGGTAGTCCGCACTTCCAAAAATGAAATTATCGTGTTTACCGATAATGGAAACCATACAGGTATGCCATAAATAAAAAATAAAGAATAATAATGAAAACACAAAAATAATATATATCATATATAAATATAGTGACATATTAATGGCCACCATGAAATTTGTTGAAAGAAGACTGAACAATCATCGTTTCGTGAGGTAGTAATTCGCCACCCACAGAAACAGTATGTTCTTTAACCATTAGACGGAGGTGTGTGTAAGTGTAAATAAAATACTTCTCATTAAATCATCATATTATATTACATATACTGGTTTTGTTACAAAATAATTGATTAAAAATGTATTATGGGGTTGGGGAAGAAAAATAAAACAAAAGAACATAAGAGAAGACATTACCTTAAAATCGGGTAACTCTTTTTGATTTGAGCCAAAGGCTTCCTTGGGAAGAATTCTTCCAAAAGTGTGGCTTTTAGCAGTAAGAGAGGGAAGTTGAGATAGTATTTGGGAAGATGTTAGCCGAACCAAATGTCTTTGAAGGTGTGAATAATGTGGTAGAGGTGGGGGCCTTTTACAAGAAGAGAGGAGGGGCTCTTTTGGAAAGATTGAAATGTTACTTTATTATGAAATTCTTTTCGGATTCTAAAGGACCCAAAATGATATATTTCTAGGATAAGGTTATAAGGGTTCTAAATACACCCATACAATAGTCCTTATACAAGTGTAAGTCTTATATTTTACCTTATATTTTTATTTTATTTAAATAATTCATTAATGAGGTAATCACTGCATCATCATGGTGTCTTAAATAAATGTATTTATTTAATGTCTAAAAATTAAAAAAAATACCATGATGTAGGAAATATTTTTAGCTTTCCAATTACTATTTATAGTCTAATATATCATTTATGTAGACAAAATTAAAATTGTTTTACTTAGGTGTTACATACTTTTGTTATATTTTCCTTTCTTTAAAAATAAAATGATAAAATGTCACTATCACACAAAAGTGATTCCATGGGGTCCCTAAGTTGGCACAAGGAATCCCATGGTCTACCATGAAACAACCAGTAGAATTAGGACACATGTTGGGGTCATTTTATATTATTATGATATTATTTCATTACCCTTAATGACTCGATTACTAATTAATCATGATAATTAAAGATAATTGTCGTCGTTACTATTCATAATGTCCAAAAACAAAAGAGTCTTAATTACATAATTTGGACCTTTTGATTCCAAATATGGAATCCATTTTACCAAATTATAAACACAGAAATTGTATTAATTAATTTAAAAATTATTCCCGCTGTCAAAAAAATAGCGTGTTTTTAAGAAACAATATCAATCAAAATATTGACAATTGTTTATGTCCAATTTCAAAGTGAAATTAATTCTAATGACCAAAATTGGATAAAATGGTACAAATATATTCTAATTATACTTTAAAGCCACTAAATAGTATAATTTATCACTATAAATTATTTTTATTAAAAAAGTTGTTTTTAATTAAAGTTTAGTATTTTTCACTATTCATCAAAAAATTGTAAGTTCTCAGAAAAATACCTAAAATTAAAATTAGGCTAATTTTGATATTCCAAATACAAAAATGAAGTCCAATTTGTAAAATAAAATATATAAAATTTCAAAAAGTGGGTATTACTATTCATAATGCCTTCTTTGATTGGTCGCGGTGTGTTAGAACTCGAGTTTGCGTACAACACATGCTACTGTATTATTCAAAGAGAAGAGTACCATGGAAGCATGGGGTGTTACATTGCTCATATTATTGAAAATTATCCCCTTTCTAATGTAGAGGATTTCCTCATCTGGGAACCTTCTCATAATGGAATTCTTGACTGTAAAAACTTTTATAGCCATAATTTTTCAAGACTGAAGTCTAAATTTGACCGGTTGAATTACTTTAGCAAACCATGGATTGAACCAACAAGACTCACTATTATTTGGAGTATTTCTCATAACAAAATTCCCACTGAGGTCTGTATTCAATATTTTGGTTTTTAACTATGCTCCAAATGTAATTTATGCAATCAACATAGGGAAGATGCTAATCATTTTTTTTGTCCTGTGCTACTACCACTACTTTGTGGAACTACACTTTTGATATTTTTAATTGTAGATATATGTGTATTGATTCTATTGAAATGCATCTAAAAAGATATGTGGGTCATGATGCCTCACAGAATATTAAAAAAATTCTCTACCTTCGTAGAACTTCTTCATGTTATATGGTTTGAAAGAAAAAATATCCTATTGAATAAATGCTCATTAAACTTAAATGCAGGTAAATCTCGGATACTCATTGCAAACCAAGAAGATACATCAATTCAAAAAGAGAAATGTATCAACTTGGTTGGTTAATTTGAGATTCTTCAAAAACATCGGATTGATGGCATTTACAGTCCACCTAAGCACACTCTTGAAGTATTCTGGAAAACCCCGATGCCATGATGGATTAAAGTTAATGTTGATGGTGCCTCAAAGGGTATTCCCTATCCGGAAGGATGCGGTGGGATTTTTAGAGATTATCATGGGAAGTTTCTGGTTGTTTTTTTAGTAGTTGTGGCACCACTTCATCGCTAGAAGCAGAGATGATGGGTTTCATCAATGTTGTCACCTTTTACCTTCAAAAATATTGGACAAACATCTGGATAGAAGGCAACTCGACCACCATTGTTCAAGCTTTATGGAATGGAGTGACTCATCTTGCCTTTGCTCTCACCACTCGATGGATGAAGTGTCTGGATTTTCTCCTATGTATCAACCTCATTGCTATACATGTTTTCCACGAAACCAATGTGGTTTCAGATGCTCTTGCCAATAAAGGTGTCAACCAGGTTCTGACTTGGTTAGATACCTTGACTGCTGATCGGTTTCAGATTTATCAAAAAGATTTTAAAAAACTCCCCTCTTTTCATCTCTTGTAACCCCCCTTTTTTATATGAAATAATTAGTTCTTTGGTCATTTGGCCAGGGAACGATCTTCTTTTAAAAAAAATGTGGAGAAATGAATAGTTAATTAGAGATCTATGAATATATCCAATGATCACCACTGTAAGTAAATTTTATTCTTGGATATTATGTTGTTTAATATTATTTATCTTTTTTTCTTTTATTTTATTTTGACATCCATTTTATTTTTTGATACTTTATCGAGGATATGATTAAATTATATAGTGAATCACAAGAGTATAATAGGGGTACTTGTATGACTGATTATATGATTCAACCTTCCACCATAACAATTAATTCACTATGATGTAATATAGTTTAGCCTCCCACCATGTAGCATCAATAACCACGAGGCCATCCTCTATTTATTCCATATCATTATTTTTTATACTGGCATTTTCATTATCGCTTCCGCCTAAACCCACATAGGCTGTATTACGTAGACTCCCATTCTCCCTTATTACCCATTTCTATCATCCACTATATAGGGAACTATTCCTCCATATATCCCACCACCATATCCATATCAACCTTCTTTAATAAAAGGCTATCCATAAGGATTTTCCCATCATCAATACATTTTCCTTCATCAACTATACAGTATACTCCTACTATTGATATCCCAATTCCCATAGAGGACACTCGAACACCACCTCCTCCTCCTCCTTTGTATATAACACTCAAGGGGACAACTGATCCTGCATCTATTGGTATGTTTTTAAATGATGATAAAAGCTATTTATGATAAAATCATATATATTACTTTCCTTTAATAATTTTTTATTTTTTCAGATTAGTTGCATCATCTTGAAGATGATTAGTTCATACAAAAAAAGAGAGATTTTTGGAATCAACACCCACAAATTATGGTTCAATATAACGAGGAATGTTCTATCATTGAAAAAAATATTAAGGAATGTAAAATTTTTATGGGAACATTTTCTAAACATAATAATATTGTTATAGTTTAAGTAATAATTTAGAGGCAATTTTGGCACCACAGAATGGAAAATAAATGGTTAGAGATTTTGGTAAGTAATTATAATATATATATATTCACACACACACACATATATATATATATATATATATTTATATTTATAAAAATTTTTAAAAAATTATTTTTCCAATTTTTCCATGATATAATTTCCTCGACGGAATAAAGATTAGGGCCACAAGGTTAATGGATTTTAGTTAAATGTGTTGAGGATATATGTATAACTTGTATATTGGTTGGAAAGATAGTGTTTTACAAAGCTTAAATAAATACTAATTAATACTAATTTTCAAATATCATATTATTGAGAGATGATTAGGTATTGTACGCGTAGATATTTTAAGGTCCTAGTTAAATTAATATATATTATCATTTATTTTTTTAAATTATGAATTACTTATTTTATTGATATTAATTTAATTATATAATTTTTTTTATAATAGAAATATAATAGTAATGAAAAAAATAAAAGTTTATTCACACTCTTGGAAACCCTTATCTCCCAGTTCATGAGTAGGAACATGTAATTTAACCATTTAAATATTCAACTTCATTTTCTTAAAATGGATATTTTTTACCATTAAAGTTTTATTGGTGTGTCAAATTCATTTGTTTTTATGTTTTTGGATACAATTATTATTCTTCTCATTTTGATTAATAATCATGTTCATTTCCACATTAATCTTTGTTATTTATCTAGATAGGATCTTGAACCAACTTTCAAAATGTTCCCCACAAAATTAATTGGCAATTATTAGACAAGATTTCCATGTTCTATTATTAAGAAAGGAATATATTTAAGACAAATATCGTAGGTTTTAATGAGTTGAAAATTAATATAGTAAATTTATTTAATAAATAAATATTGTATTAAGAAAACATTGTTTTTTATTCAAGTATAAGGACTATTAATCCATAGATATCCTTTCACATTTTCGTGATGTAATCATGTACCAGTGATAAAAAACATTTTTTAGATTTACATATTGATCCTTAAAATATAGGTTTATATTATTTCTCCTCTTCAAGTTATAATTAATTTTTAATGGTTTTCTAAGCTTTAAGGAATATTTTAGTATCATCTTTAATATATTAGTTAAGAATATTTATTACCTAGACTAGAAAATGTGATCGCCAAAATTTTTTTAGATAGGCCATGAACCTAAAATAGTATAATTCAACTCCTCAATCCATTGAGAACAAATAATCGATTTTAAGTTTATGTTTTCAATTATAAATTCTTGAAAAAAACCACTATGGTGTGTTTGTGGTATACAAAACCCCATTATATTTTCTATTATTGTCTTCAATTTGGATTCCTGGTGTAGAAAAACCACACTAATTATTTCATAAGAAATGGTAAAAATGAATAAATATAATTACAAACAATAAAAAATACCTAACCTTATGCATAATTAAAGTTAGGTTGAAATTTTTGATTTCAATACACATAATGATCCATTAGTCCAATAGATTATGAAAAACCATTAGACCACTACAAACAACTCTTTTAGGGGTCTTATGAATAGTCAGGAGAAAAGGTTGAATGGTAGTTATTCAATGAGAAACTATGAATCCTTTAGGATTAAAGAAGAGACCTTGTAGAACATTGGTTATATTTGAAAGGTTTTTGTAGGGTAGGGACTATCAAAGAGGTAAAATCATGATAAATAAGTGAAACATGAATCATCATCTAGCGTGGGGGGAATCGTTAGAAGGGTTGTTTCCATTAGGAGGGTTGAAATGATCTATAAATAAAAAAATAACACATCTTGATGTGTAGTGAGTGTAAATGTAGAATTAAATAAGACGATCAAAAATCCTTGAATCCCACATAACTAATGAATAAGGCTAAAAATCTAACAAATTTGAGCATGTGGGTTGACTGATGATGAAACCAGTAAGCTTGTTGGTCTATGGGAATAATAAAAATGGGGTTACCTATGATAGAAAGTTGAATGATGGACTAGAAGTTAGGGTTATGAACTAATTATAAATGAAAAGGTAAAGAAAAACTATTGAGGTGAAAATATATCTAATGAACTTCAATAAACCAATGATTGAATCATCTAATGAGCTAACAACCAAGAATGGGTATATAAGAAACATATGAGGGATTCGTGGTAGCAAAAATTGTAGAATATGTTTGGGTTTCTAATCTCACAAATTAGAATAGTTATGTATTGACAAATGCATCACTACCATCCATGAAAGATCATGTCTATATTTCTCTCTATATTTCTTTATTTACTTAGTTTGATTTTTAAAGTATGATACATGAGGGATGGACTTGTTTATACACTGACTCACATATGATATAACTAGAATATATATAATTCACATTAGAGACACAGATCATAAATAATGATATATAATATTGTTAAGGTTGTTTTAATATTTCTTGTAATGAAGGTGAATAACATGCATAAATGAAAAATGAATCATGTCACTAAATTGGTGATACAACATGATGCTTCAATTTTGTATGAAAATGGTAATTTTATTTTTAATTTCACAAAAAATACCTATACCATTAATCCTTTCTCTAAAAGCTCACATAAAAGAGTGATTTTGGATGACATGAGATTTGGATATAAAAGTGGAAGTGATATAAGATGGTATGATTAAATAAAAGAAGTATAAATATGAGTATGATTATTTTTTAGGTATATTTTAGTCCCATAAATCAATGATCTAATGTTGAATTCCTTGAAACAAAAATATATGAGGATATATTTTTCTACAAAAGAAGACATTTTTTAAAAAACATTATATACCATGTGATAGGTTCTCACATCAATAACATTGTATGTTTTCATTAATTAAATGTGTCATAATTTATATTTAATTTTTAATTTTGGATTGAATCTAATGTTTCTTTATTTATCCGTTTTCACAAAAAATGGAATTGAATGTTAAGGGGTGTGTTCTTCACACTACCTTGTTTTGTTAAAGTATGAAAATGAGAGATGGTACCATGAATAATAGAGACACCCAAGAAGCTATTTCATTTATTTTTATATTTAGTTTATTTTGAATAAATTTAATTCCTTAAATTGTCTTATCATTTTAATTTATGTTGTATATCACTCAAAATATTTATTTAGACGCATTAGAATAAAAAGTAACCAACAATTTGGGACCGAAGGATCACTTGCATAAGCTTTTAGGGGATGAAAATCATGGAAGGGTTCACTATATAACTAATAAGAATATTGTACAATCTAGATACTACTATTCTGAAAAAATTTATATGAGTCTGTGTTCTATTATAGTGAAAAAATAATAAATGAATGGCGCAATCAAACAAGAATCATAAAAAGTAGAGGAGGATAATCACTGTCAAAAGATGGTAAATTAGTAAATGATGAAATCTATATTTATTTTTTCTATTACACTTCCACCTGAGGGTTATATGGTTATTCATGTTTGTTTGATGATGATACATTCTATTAATGAGAATTCCTCTACTCAGGCCAATAATTTACATGTTGAGGTTGATGTCGATGTTGACACAGAGGTCGATGCCCATGAAAATGATTATTCCACTATTTTTATAGTAGATGTTGATGAGGGTCATGATGGTCTTAGTGATACTGATATTGAGGGATATTTCAAATTTAAATTTTATTATTGGTTTATAGATTTAATTTTATTATGCAGTTGTTTTGTTTTATTATCGAGATACTGATATTGTATTTTTGTATTATTTCTATTGGAGAAAGATTAAATTCTAGTGATATTGATATTCAATACTTGTGATATATTGAATTGTATTTTTGTGATATATTATATATTTTTTTTATTTCTTTATAAGGGAAGTGTTGTGAAAATTTTTATTTTGTTGGATGAAATACCATAAATATATACATGGGAGATACCATTGGAAATATAACTATCACCACAAGCCTTTCCCATGGCTTTAGTACTTAAACAATGACCATGTCTATAATTAGTAGCCATATACCACACCCATTGCTACAGATTTGGAACTATTTCCCTGAAAATAGGATCAATGGAAAAATAAAATGTGGCTATTACCTATAGAAACATTTTTTACCTATATCCATTTTTTTCTCATGATTATAGTTTAATTTTATAGTTTTTTTGGTTTAAAATGTGTATCACATAATCAAAACAAATAAAATGATCATGAATTTTCCTAAAACTCAAGTATAGTGATCTTTGATTCAATTTAAAACTTAAAAAATGAAATAAAAATCATTCTCATGTGGGGTGTAGTTGAAATTAACTAAATACTTTTTTTCCATTTTAAGAGTTAAATAAGTTCAAAACACATATCACATACTCAAAATTGATTAAACAAACTTATATTTTCATTAAACACTATGATGATGATCTTCACCTCATTTTTGACCTGTAGAAATTAAATTTATGTATTTATTACATGAAAAATGGATTATGCGATAGAGTTCATGTTTTGAATATAAATAAATTGATATTTTGGTTCAAATCATGTGTAACTTACTCAAAATCAAAGAAAAAATCACATATTATCATGATACTCAAAAATAATGATCACTAGATCATTTTTATCCTCTAGAAATGAACCAGATGTTATTCCAACATGCAGTGTAGTTAGAAAAAAAAATTAGTATTTTTTTCATTTTAAGTGTTTAATAAGATCAAAACACATGTCACAAACTATACAATGATGATATTTTATTAGATTTTGGTAAAACTATATAGAAATGATTTGTGATTCATCTGTGACATATAATAATTAACCACACATCATTCTGACATATGGGGTGGATGGTATAAAAAATGTATGTTTCTTAGTTTGGAAATAAATTAAAATTCATTTAGTGTTATTAATAAATAAAATATAGATTATTATTACGTACATATATGCTTATAATTTAAATTATAGATACATTTATAAGGTTGTTTAATTATCATAAGATTATTAATCCATTGATACAATCAACAAAACATTTTTTTATTTAAAAATATTACACCCAAAACATCATGTATGATTATATAGTGAAATAATTTTATTTACATATTATATATATTTTATAAATTCTAGTATGTTTTTCAGTGACCTAGATTTTTCGCAATCAACACATGACTAGATTTTGAGTTTTAGAGTCATCGGACCTTCATAGTGGTAAAATGGTAAATTTACTCTAATATATGAACTTTGGAAAATTATATGATGGTTTCATTGATCTCAATGTGTGATGCTTATCATTGTGATGATCCACTGTGGATATTACTAACCTAGTTTTCTTACAGGATTATTACATCATTTTTAAGATAAATAACATAAAAGTGTTACAAAACTAGGATCCAAAGGTTTAGTATCATGGGAAAATTACTACCTCAAATAAATTATGCATACTAAAACATAAATATTTATTAAAAATATTCTTCTTTATCCTTCTAAAGCTCACGTTTTCCTTACTACATGTTGTCACTTGAGGATATACATTAAAGAAATGTGTGAGATAAAATCTGAGTAAGAGGATGAATACTGACATGAATCAATAAAACATGAGTGAGAATAATAATAACCATCATAAGATAATAATAGGTCTATCATCATAATCATTATTGGAAACTTTAGAAAAATGCATGGAATGTGGAAATGCATAAAAATGAACCATCATGTCTTAGTGGTCAAATACCACACATAGTTATGAACAAAGATAACATCGTGTTCATGCATGACATATTTTCATAATAATAAAATCTTCTTTGTGAAAAATATTGAATCATGTTTATAAAAACAAATTATCTCATGACATACATCACATTAAATAATGAATTAGAGGGATATATAATTTCATCACCACCCATCACATGATAACATTTACATAATCATGTATGCCACATAGAATGTATAACAATAATTATCATGAAATATCCCATAGAAAGGATTGAGTTTGATAAGGATTTAATCAAGAATATATTCAAGAATAAAATTTTGGGTTTCCAAATTAAAAGGGTAAAATATTTTATATATGAATTACCATTCTTGAGCAAAGAAGAAATAACTCAAGAGGAATAAAAAAGTGTCTTAAAAATAATAGTTCTTTTGGAGAATCTTTATATTTTCCATAAAGCTAAGTTGGAAAAATATATATCCTATAAAATAAGAGTTAGTAATAATGAAATTATATTTAAGGGAAATTAATTTAATATACACACAGAAATTTGGCATGAGAGAGATATAACCCAAAGAAAGGGAGTTGAGTTCGAGAATCCCCTTACCTTATATCTGAATGTGTTCTGCACTTGCACTAAATTTACTAGATAATAAAATTATAATAATTAATTAATTAAGAACATATTATACATTTTTTTTATTTATTATAACTTTATTAATTTCATTTATGTTAATTCTCATAGGTTATAGAGTTTAATTTTTTCTTTTTAGGAGAGTTCATTTTCTTGGTATTCATGATCTGTGAAGTAGTTTACAAGTATGGAAGTTAATTTAAAATGAGAATAATTTTTAATATTTGAAATTTTATGTTATTAATTCACTTTAAAAAATTTAAATGGTCCTACATATTTTTTTTTCTCAAAGGAGGATGATTCATTAGATAAAATGATAATGAAAAATGTTTAGTTTATTTTTTTTGGTTTTTATGACCCTCACGAACTAGTTTCATTTTACTTATTATTATGTATATAAATTAGTTATAGAAAATAATCAAGTAATAATATACATATAAAAATATTTTCTTACAAAATTAATGATTTTATGACCAACCATGAAGGCGGTAATGGAAAATGAAAACTTATTATCAATGAAGGCGGTGAATGGACACATCACGAACAATATTTTCATTTTTAGAATAAAATGAGAAGTGAAGATATTTGATGACGGATATTTCATTTACAAAGTAAAATTACAGTATATGTGTAATAATATAGTTATCATGCTACTTTGTATAGGGGAGGTGTTGATAAGGTAGAAGAAAGAATTAATTTAAAAGAGAAAGAGGGAGGATTTTACCTATTGAATATAGTCTCCTTGAGAACCTCCTTATGGCAATTGGGTTTTGTATTTTTTTTATAACAAGATATATTGGAAGTGGGTAAAAGGATTTTTAAGGTAATTGGGTAAAACTTAGACAATATAAAAGGCTTTGGAGGTGTGAGGAGAAGGGGTGGTATTTATAGGGGAAGAAAGGGGTGTTTTTTGATTATTTTATTCATTAGTTTATTATTTTGGATCATAACTAACAATAGTGTTAATTATTATCACTAAATATATTAAATAATTAATTATAGTCATATATAATGGTGTTTAAATCATCCATTCATCAACTATGACTCAAAAATTCAAGTATTTATTTTATACCATAAATTATTATATTTCACTATTCATAAAAAATTTAACTATTTTAGAAAAATCCCAAAAATTCACCTTAACCATTTTCGTCACATGTATATTTCAAAAATGAACTCCATTTTATGAAAAAAAATGTTCAAAATATGATAAATTTTATTTTTAAATGAAATAATCATTTATTTGAAAAATACCAATTTTAATATTATAATTGGTTTTATGACCCTTTGAAAAATTATTTAAGTATGTCTATAATAAAATAAAATATTAATTTCTGAATATATTTTATGATTTTTTTCTTTTAAATA
The DNA here is from genome assembly GCA_963277665.1 of Viscum album. NCBI lineage: Eukaryota > Viridiplantae > Streptophyta > Magnoliopsida > Santalales > Viscaceae > Viscum > Viscum album. Next base: position 62,899,007 of record OY728127.1, on the reverse strand, counting down.
ATTTTGTTAATTATAATGTTTTCAATAAACATTTACATTTTATAAAAATACCAGCACTTAATTTATCATTTCCAAAAACATTTATTTACTTATACCATGATATAATTATATCATTTCTTCATGTATAAGATACATAAATTATATTTAGACTTTTATAGGAGTGGTTACTATTCTAACTTCTAGATTACTATTATTAATGGCCATATTACTATTCCAACGACCAGGTTATTATTCCATTGTTAGAGGTGCCTTAATTTCTATAAATGAAACTTATTTAATTATTAATTCATGAGAATCAAGTTATTATTAGGTTAGCTATGTGATGTATTTGTTTTATAAGACATGAAATAATTATAACAAGGGAAATTCCATTGAAATTTTTTTGGGTCATTACATTCTTCCCCCCTTTAGAAATTTTATTCTTGAGATTTAATTCTACATACTAAGGTGAAAAAACATCAGGGTGTTTCTACTTCTCTATTAATTTGGTTCCCATGTCTCCTCTTTATACTTATGGTTCCTCCACAACACTTTGACAAGGTGAGCTGCCTTATTCACTAAAAAATTGTCTCTACGGTCCAAGATCATTACCAGATTATCCTCATAAGAGATATTTTTTCAACTGTACCAACTCTAGGTTCAGTAATTGTGTGGGATTTGGTTTTTACTTAAGGATGAAGGGTACATGGAATAAATTATAAACTTGAGGCATGGATGATGAACGTTCAAGATGATAGGATACTGCTCCTATGCAATCAAGGATCTCAAAGGGGCCAATGTAACTTGGTCTAAGCTTCCCTTTGTTTCAAAATTTCATGAATCTCTTCCATGGTGATATTAGAAGGGAAAATTTATATCCAACTTCAAACTCCAAATCCCTTCAATAGTTTTCAGCGTAACTCTTTTTTCAACTTTGAGAATCTTTTATTTGTTTTTGGATGGATAGAACCTTCTCTGTCATCTCTTGCAAAAAATTCAGTCCAAGTTACTTTCATTCACCAACTTCATCCCAATAAGTTGGAGTTCTATATTGCTTCCCATATATATATTCATATAGATCCATCTAAATACTCAAGTGGAAGCTGTTTTTATATAAGAACGAAACTAATGGGTGTTGATGATCCCATCCTCCTTTTAATTACATTGATAAGTCTCTTAGAAGTTCCTCACACATCAAAATATTCCTTTTATATTGGCCATCAATTTGGGGTTGATAGGTCATGCTGAAATTAAATTCAGTACTCAATGAATATTGAGGAATTATCTAGAATTTAGATGTGAACCTTGGACAATAATCAGATATGATCAAAATAGGAACCCCATGAAGCAACACCACTTCCTTTACAAATCTCTTAGAAATTTTTTCAAGTGAGAAATATTCCCAAACAGAAATGAAGTGGGCAGTCTTAGCGAGTCGATCCATCACAACCCATATCACATTGCTTCTTTTGGATGTCTTCGGGAGACTAATGATGACGTCTATTGTGATATTATCCCATTTTCATAGGGGTATAGGCAATGGTTGTATCATAAATTTGTACTTCTTTCACTCTGATTTAAGTTGTTGACATACTAAACATCTTGAGGTATACTCTAAAATCTTCTTCTTCATGTTGACCCCCCAAAAGTTCTCTCAAATATCATGGTACATCTTGGTGTTTCCAGGATGAATGGAGAAATATTTTCTATTTCCATTATCGAATAGATCCTTTTTTATCTCCGGTGACGAAGGCACACAAATCCTAGATCCAAATTAGATGAAACCATCCTCATCAACATGGATATCATGTATTTTCCCTTCCTTTACTTCTTTCTCCTTCTTTTATAGCTCTAGATCAACCCTTGGTACCTCTTTGATCTTCTCTTTGATAGATGGTTGTGAAATCATTTGGGAAAGGTAGGATTTATTCTATACCATTATGATTTAAAAATCCATCCTTTGAATATCCATGAATATGGGGTCTTTCTCAATTCATATCATGGATAAGGTAAAATGTTATTTTCTTCTAAGAGAATCAGCCAACTTGTTCGCCATTCATGGATGGTAGTGAATATAGAAATCATAGTCCCTGATTAGATCTAACCATATTATTTGATGTATGTTGAGCTCCTTATGTGTGAATATATACTTTAGACTATTGTGATTGGTATATATGTCAAACTTCTCACCATAGAGGTAGTTCCACTAGATTTTCAAGGAAAAAATCACAGCTACTAACTCCAAATCACGTGTCAGGTAGTTCTGCTAATGGGTCTTCAACTTCCACGAAGCATAAAATATCACTTTTTCATTTTTATGAAGACACAACCTAAGACTTTCCATGAAGCAATACTATATATCACAAAACCTTATACACTTGTTGGTTGTGTTAGTACATGATCAGTTATTAGACTCTTTTTTATCTTATTAAATCTTTCCTAACATTCTTCCATCCAGACATATTTTACCCCTTTTCATGTTAACTTAGTTAGAGTGGTAGACAATCTTGAAAAATTTCTCACAAAACATCGAAAATAACCTTCCAATCAAAGAAAACTACATATTTTTGGGACACTAATGGGTCTGGCCCATTCCTCAATTACCTTTTATTTTGAAGGTTTTATAGAAATTCCCTCAATTGTGATCATGTTCCCTATGAATGTGACATGTTGCATCCCAAAGTCACACTTTCTAAACTTGTAATATATTTTATCATTCCTTATTCTCTCCAGTATAATCCATATTTTTTCTTCATGTTCCTACTTTCTCTTGGAGTATATGAGAATATCATTGATAAACATTACCAAAAAAATCCAGGGAGTTTCTAAAGACTCTATTCATTAAATCCATGATGATTGTAGTGGAATTAGTAAGTCTAAAGGTAATCACTAGGAAACTCTAATTCCCATACCATGTATAGAAAGTATTCTTCTGAATATATTACTTCTTCACCTTCACTTGATGATATCCAAAATCAATATCCACCTTTTAGAAGTACGGAGCTCCTATTAGTTGATCGAACAAGTCATCAATCCTTGTAACATGATACTTGTTCTTTATGGTGATCTTATTGAGATACAGGTAATCGATACACAACTACATTCATCTGTTCTTCTTCTTGACAAAGAACACTAATTCTCCCCAAGTCTTTGCACTTTAGAATATGAACCCTTTATCCATTTGATCTTGTAGTTGCTTTTTTAACTCTGCCTATCATGACCCATCCCAGAGGGGCATGTTCCCTGTCTACCCCAAGCAAGCCTCCAACAAGCCATGGACTTGTGACTAGAACTTGGTAAGAATATACCACAAATTAGAGGCATTATCTTAAAGTACCTATATACACTCACACACACATCTCCAACACACACTATGCTAAATAGTAAAACAACCGATAGAATGCATGCATAAATCTAAGATCCCACCACTAGGGTATGATAGGAAGTAAAGTAAAAAATAAATAGGGACAGATACAATCCCCACACAATGATTCTGTAACACATGGCTAACTGAAACTGTAGATTTCCACCATATTCCAAGTGTGAGGACTAAGTCAAAGGTACACTCTCAGAAAACACCTCATTCTTCCCAGCTTCATCTATGCTCCACCCAATCCTGGTCCTCCTAGGAAACTTCCAAAAGGGCCTCCATCTGCAAAAGAAATGACCCGTGTAGGCAAAGTCCGTGCATGGGTGAGTATAACAATACTCATTAAGATACCCCAAAAAACACAAAACATGAAGTGTCGATTATTTTCATCTCAATACAGGATGTAACAATTTATCATATATACAATTAGCATAAAAACACAAATATACTCAAGAATGACACCACGGCATGAAGAAGTCATAACCAACTGCCAGCCAAAGTATTATGCTCTAAGAAACTCTCATTCCAAGAGAACTCACTCTTCGAGAAATGATATCATCAGAGACACTCGAAGAAAAGGTCTATATCATTTGGGACCCACCCAAAGAGGATTCATTGGTCAAGAAAGACTATGATACATTGTGAGGGGGTCATGCCTAGAACCATTTGGGGAAAACACAAACCCAATCTAGATCAACCCGCTTCATAGGGGATCATATGCCAATTATTCCAAAAATCGTGCCGATGTGGCCCCCTAGATGGAGGATTAACACCCGTCTCAAAGAGGTCATGCTGATTATGCATACTTCACCAGGGATGAGAGAGGATTACACTCCAGTCTTGTGGATGGACACCACAACTATATCTGATACTTGACTTCTAGAGGGGATTACAATCAAGTGATGTGGATGTAATTCCTCACTATACCCTCAAGGAAAAGAAAAAGGTAATGAACCCAAACTGTACTGGTCCAAAATTGGAAAAATAAGAGCCTCAAACACTCTTGATGGGAGTACACGACATGTCCTCGGGGGTACATGACGTTTTGATCCATCCAAAGTCTTTCCCATGTGGAAAAACCTCACACGATATGTAGTATCCATATACATGTCATGTAAAAGGATTTACACGGTGTATAAGGACACATGTTTTCCTACTCGTGTCGCTTGGATATGTCTATGTAATGGATCCATGTCCATGTACCAATCTATGTATGCCAAGCTGTGTCTGTGTGGGAGTACACAACATGTCAATACCCATGTACTCCAACCCATGTCCATGTACTTCCAAAGTACATTCCAAGTCAATTGGAGAGGGTCATACACCGTGTTATATGTATCACATGCCATGAGATCCTTAACTATGGCCAAACCCTAGCCCCACATCTAGGGCCCCCACATGGCATGTAGTCCTGAAACACATGTTGTGTTGTTCTGGAATTTCCAAATCCATTGAGGATCTCATCATTTTCAATCTGTGCACTTCCAGATCCTCCGATCTGGCCAGAATCTGCTGATCATGGTTCATACATGCCTCTATTTGCCAGATCTATGGGTTTTTTGGTTCAAATCTTCTTGGAAATTACCACTGTAGATCCAAACATGTCACGTGTCAAGAACCAGTTTGAATGGATTCCACAAATCCTTTTAGATCTACATTTGATCATCCTCCGCAATCATTTCATATCGATCACATCATCAATCACAAACCACACCTACCATGTCGATCCATTGCACCAAAGAATGGTTTGGAAATGGTCAATCACTGGGTATTTTTCGAATTGTGGGCCAAAAGAAAACACCAATGATGAACATGTCAATAATGAAGGGAGAAATCCATAAATCATAAAAGTGGGGAATTAACCTTGGCTATTGTTCATTTGGCCTCGATTCATTATCTTAGAAGGATATTTAAATATCAATAATCAATGAACCATAAATAGTTTATTCTATCCAATTAAAATCTACCGATGATTCACAGATCAATTCTTGTTCATTGAATATATCCATATTCATCCAGGATTATGAAAAGGATGAAATTCACAAAGCAAAACACACTACCTTGATTTTGATCAATCACTGATGAAGAAAAAATCTGATTTATGTTTATTGGAGAAATCCTTCAAAATTGATGTTTTTCAATCATCGATCCTTAATCCATTGTCATTCATCAGAAAGGATTCCTAGAGCCCTCTCTCCATGATCCTCTATAAGTTATACGGTTATGTGGCTAACCCTAGAATTTTTAAAAAAGATATATTTAAATGAAACAAGTAATTGTCTCTCCACATCAACAAGATAATTAAATTATTTTATTCATTTTACACCCATGAAAACTTCACAAACAACCCACACTGACCAATGTTAGGTCATGCCTATGTTAAAATTTCAATTCTGAACTCAACAGTGCCCTCAAATTTCTAATTCCGGAACTCTTTTAGGAGTTATTATACTTTTTCAAGAAAACTGTGTGTGCGTGATATTAAATATTTTAGTATTTTTCAAGAATGTGTTTTGGTAATTTTCAATCATTAGTTCTTGGCCCACCAAGACATAGAATCACACACTGTCTCAGTGTCTAGTCATTAAAATAATCCTTATAATATCTAAAAATAATACATGTAAAATCCATGATGTTACATTCTCCCCACCTTGAGGGTTTATGTCCTCAAAAATTCAAATCAAGTTCTACTCAAACAGATGATCGTACTGAGCACAAATCTGAGTCTCCCACTCCCATGTGCTCTCCTGGAGATTCTCGTGCTACCACCAAACACAAACAAATGGAATCAATCACTCACGAATTATCTTATCCTTCCAATCCTCAAAATTAACTAGTTACTCAGTAAAATCTTCTTGATCCTCGATTTCCATCTTGCCTAGTTGATGATGTGTGATGGGTCATGCATGTATCTCCTCAGCTATGACACATGGAAGATGTCATGTAACTAGTCTAACTATGGGGGTAGTTCTATGTGGTATGAAACCTCTCCAAATCTATGTAGTATCTGGAAAGGGATGATGAACCTTGTATATAGCTTCAACCCCTGACCAATTCTCCATAATACACATTGAGGTGAAACCTATAAGAACACATGGTCTCCTTCCACAAACTCCAAAGGCCTAAAACTTCTATCATCATAATACTTTTGACTGTTCTATTTCGTCTTCATCCACTCCTATATGATCTTCACATTTTCTATAGTAGCTCAAACTAACTCCAAGCCCATGAGTGTTGACTCTCCTTGGTTAGTCCAACCTAGTGATGGCCTGTAAGGTTGCGTGTATAGAGCCTTGAATGGTGCCATACCCATTGTGGAATGGTAGCTATTGTTGTATGAAATCTCCACCAGTGGTAGGAGATCCTCCCAAGTATGGTAAAAGTCTAACATGAAAGCTAACATCATTTCCTCCAAAACTTGAATGGTTCACTCTTTCTGGATGCTAGTTTGTGGGTGAAACAATGTGCTGAAGTGAAATTGGATCCCAAATGCCTTTTATAATCCAATCCACAACCGGGATGTAAAGAAATAATCACTATCAAAAACAATCTCCAATGGAACTCTGTGAAGTTGAACTATCTCCTGAACAAAGAGGCATCTCAATATCTCTAATGAACTCTGCTCTTGGATTTCTAGGAAGTGGGATGTCATGTTGATTCGGTCAATGATCACCCAGATGGGATCATGTACCCTAGATGTACATGGTAAGCCCATCATGAATTCCCTATATATCCCATCCCACTTCCATTCTGGAATATCAAGGGGTTGAGATAAATCCATTGGATCCTGGTGCTCAGCCTTCACTTTCTGACAACAAAGGCAATGAGAAATAGACTCTACAACTCCTTTATTCATCCATAACCACCAAAACTAACATCGGAGGTCCTGGTACATATTTTACACTCCTGGATGTACCTCAAAAGGGTACTTATGAAACACCCTCATAAATTACTCTTGTAACATCGATGGTAATATTGTGCATACTTAAAGAATAATGATGTTCCCTCACCTTTTGAATATCCATTAGAAGAATGTCATGTGGACATATGAGGACACATGTTATCATAGTTGGTATCCTCAACCTATGCCTCCCTAACTCACTATAAGAGTAGAAGAGTGACAACCATCAATTGGAGGTAAGCTGATCCATCTCCACCCACAAAGGATAACTACAATGAGGCAAATTTCTTTGACTCCTTTTTCAATAATTGCATACTAGATCTCCTATTGAGAGAATCTTCCACCATGTTCCCCTTCCTAAGAGTATAGAAAATCTCAAGGTCACAGTCTTTGAGGAACTCTATCGATCACCTCTATCTCAAGTTTAGATACTTCTGAGAGAATATATACTTGAGAATATTTTGGTTAGAGTAGATGAAAAACCTCTTTCACATAGGTACTATCTCCTCATCTTCAAAGATAAAAAATACCGCAGCTAACTCAAGATCATGGGTCCCATAATTCTACTAATACGATACCAACTACTATGAACTGAATTTAATCACCTCTTTACTCTTCATGAAGACACAACCAATCCTAGTTTCTAATGCATCACAGAATACCTTGTACTTGGCACCTTCCTTTGTTAACCTCAATATGGGAGTTCTCATCAACCTCTGGCTTAGCTCCGGGAAGCAATACTGGATCTTTTTCATCCACATGAATGGCTTCCATTTCATGGTCAAGTGTGTCAAGGGTTTTCCCACTCTAGAGAATTTAGGTACAAACCTATGATATAAACCTACCAATCCAAGGAAACTATGTACCTCAGTAACAATCTTGGTTGGATCCTAAGAAATAACAGCCTTAACATTCACTGGATCCACTACAAATCTGGCCTCTGAGACGACATGTCCAAGAAAATGGATGTTTAAAATCCAAAACTAGAAATTTGAGAGCATCCTATAAAGTTGGTGCTCTAATATTCTATCCTAAAACATCCTCATGTGTCTCGTGTGCTCCTCCTCAGACACTGAATACACTAGGATGACGTTAATGAAGGCTAACAGAAACCGGTCTATGAAAGGTTGAATGATCTGGTTTATGAGTCCCATGAACACTACATGGGTGTTTGTCACACCAAAAAACATCACTAAGTAATCATAGTGACTTTAACAATATTTGAAGGTCATATTTTGTATATCCTCATCTCATACTCCTAAATGGAGATATCATGATCTGAGGTCAATCTTTAAGAACCATCGCACCCATTTCAACTGATTAAAGAGATCATCAATCCTTGGTAGTGGATACATTTTTTCACAGTCACCAAGTTCATGAACCAAAAATTTACACATAACCTCAAGCTACTATTTAGCTTATTGGAAAACAAAATTGCGGCTATCCAAGGTGAAACACTCAGTCTCACTAATCCCTTCTTATGAAAGTCCTCCAACTATACCGTCATCTCATGAAACTTCATGGGGTTCATTCAATATGTAGGTGTAGATATCGGTGTCATCCCAAGGTGTATATCAATACAAAATTATATCACTTTATGGGTAGGTAAGCCTATAACATCTTCAAGAAAGACATCCTCATACTCTTCTAGCACATTAGGAAATGGGGGGCTCATAACATCCTCTACATTGAGGGCCAAGCTATCCACCTGATGAGTAATCGGCTGCACCATCCTATGTGTGAGCCTATCTTATGCTTCCTAGATTTTCTTTTCACCAAAAAAGGAAAACCTGGCCTCATCAATATAAACAAACCACATGCTTTGCCTAAAATTGTCAATCTGAGAATGAACCGTGGATAACCAGTCCATACCAAGAATAACATCGTAAGGCCTTGACACCACTACAAAGAGATACCAACTGAAACTCTTACCTCCAAGAGTGAGGTCACACTTTCAGAAATAGTTTGTGACCATTGAGTCTACTTTAATATGAGTCTCCAAGCCTAAGGGTTGAGTCAACAATTCACCTAGAATCTTAGAGTCTCGAACAAGGTTCATGGCAAGAAAAGAATGAATAACACCAGTGTCTATTAAAATAGAATCTAAGCTGTAAAATACATAGATCATACCATGTATCATCCCTAGAGCCTCAAAGTTATAAGCCTCCAAAGCATGTAGCTGGCCTCATCCCAACCCAACAACTCCCTGAGCCTGGAGTGGAACACATGAGGGTGGTAGTGGTAATAGGTTGAACCTCTGACTACCTCCTTATTCCAAGCCTACCCTGATTCCATGTCTATAACCCTATAGAACACTATGATCCTCTCTATGTCTCTTTCTCAAAGTTCCCTCAGCTATCTCCCAATCAGCTATACTATGGGTTGGGTAATCTCGTTCCAGATTTTCCTAACCATCCCATGAGAAACACCTCCTGTTCCTTGGCTAATTCGAGCCGACCTGAGAGCCCTACACTTCCGACCTTAAGTCCTAGGATCGCCTCCTAAAGTTCCAGACACACTTGGATCCCTATGACTGTCATCAGCTACCTATTTCTAAGGTCTTCGCTACTGTCTTCCCAATGATATCTCCCATGACTAGTGTCTGCAATTCCAGAAAACATTCTACCAACATGGCTCGCTAAAGTACCCCAACGTAGGTGGAATTGATAAGGGATGCCACTAATGTCATGATGTACTAACGCAATCCCTTTTTAAAGGTCTAAACCTTAAAGAACTGGTCATTTACCATATTCAAAGAGTAGTGGAAGAGATCTAAATAAAATTTAAATACTTTTTCACGGTCATACCACCCTTCTGTAGATGTAGGAGTTCCTATATGTGTACCAATCGTATCATGGCAGTATGAAACTCCTCTCTGAAGAGACCCTAAAATTCCATCTTGGAGAGAGTTGTGTCGTCTTGTGGCTGAGTCATAAAGATACACCATCTCCCCACAGAGCCTTGAAGAAGACTCGCGGCAATGATTTCCATATGTTTGGTAGGATTCTTCACAAGGTGGAAAACATGGGTGAATACCTCTAGCTAATCCTCAGATATCTAGGGTCCTATCTCAACCTAAAAATTGGGAGGTTACAACCTCTAAAACTCATACAATGCATTCAACCTATGTGAACCCTCAGCTGGTAGTGCTGGTACTAGTTGTTTCTCAATGGGTGGTGGTATAGCTTTTAAACTACCGAGAGGTTCTATATTTGGTACCTGCCCCTATTTTTATTCCCTTTCACTAGGCATATCATCCTCGTGATCATGCGGTGGAATCCTAGCTGGTTGTTTACGTGGAGGCACCTTGAAATAAAACAAGATGCCACCCGATCAATAGAGTATATCTTGGGGGATGAATCAAGAAAGACATGGAAAACAAAACCATTCCTGTATAATTCATATACCATTTTTTTCCTACAATAAGTGTTCTCATGTACCAAGTTGAAAAGTATGTTATCAAACTCTTGGTGTATGGATATGTTGGACACCACACCAACATTGGAGTCTTTGGCCTAAAATCTTAACTCGAAACACTTAACATTGTTTCCCAAAACCAACATCATAGACTCCTAGTCTTAAAGTTGAACCAACCTCCTTCAATACCATTATTCCATGACCCATCCCACAGGGGTCCATACCGCGACTCCCAAATCCCACCTCCAATAGGCCATGAGATGGTGACTAGCACCAAGTTGGAATATCCCATAAATGGGAGGCATTATCCAAAAGTAATTGTGCACATGCACAAATCTCCAAGACACACCATGATGAAATGTAAAACAATTGGTAGAATGCACGCATGGAACTAAGACCCCACAAAAATAGTACTATGGGATGTAAAGGAAAAGTAAAAAGGGCCAAATACAAGACCACTCCAGTGAGTATGTAACACAAGTCTAACTTAAATAGAAGAAGTCCAACCCACTCCATGGTGGAGGACTAAGTAAAAAGAATTCTACCGATAAATACCTTGGTTTTCCCAGATCCAACTATGATACACCTTCTCCTAGTCATCCTAGGACATCATAAAAAGGGAATTCATCTACAAAAAACATGTAATATGTGGGAAACACCCATGAAAGGGTGAGTATAAAAATACTCAGTAAGATCCCCTAATAATACTAAACCTGAAGCACCAAGTATAGTAATCTCAATACAAGATGTAAAAATATATCACTAATACAAGTAGTACAAAAACCCTAATATACTTAGTAATGACACTATGCCACTAAGAAGTACTAAACAACTACTATCCACAAGATTCTACTAGAAGCAACACTCATTCTAAGATAACTCACTCCTAGATCCATGATATCATTGAAGACACTAGATGAAGGGTTCTAGCTCATTTGGGCCCCACCAAAAGAGAATTCATTGGTCAAGGAAGGCTATGATACACAGAGAGGGGGTCATGCCAAAAACCATAATAAGACACTACAAACCCAATCTAGATCAACTAGCTATGTAGGGGATCATATACTAATTATGCCACAAACCCTACTGATGTAGCCCACTAGATGGAGGATCAACACCCTTCTCAGAGAGGCCATTCTGATTCCAAAAACTGTCCTAGGGTTGATAAAGGATCACACTCTAGTATCACGGAGGGACTCCATAACTCTACCAGAGACTTGCCCACTAGTGGTAATTACAATCCAGAGATGTGGAAGTAATTTTGCACTATACCCTTGAGGAAAAGACTAAGGGACACACTCAAACTATACTGATCCAAACTAGGAAAAATAAGAGCCTCAATCTCTCTTGATGGGAGTCATGGCATGTACCAAGGGGTACAAGGAATGTCCAACTATCCCAAGTCTTTCTTGTGTGAAAAAACCTCACATGACATGTAGTCTATAAATACATGGCATGTGGAAGGAAATTCAGAACGTGTAGAGAAACATGGTTTCATACCCATATCGCCTGGCTTTGTCCGTGTATCGATTTTTGTATGCCAAGTCGTGTCCGTGTGGGAGTACATGGTGTGTCCCTAATCCTTTACTCCAAGCCATATCTATTTACTTCCTAAGTACACGGCAAGTAAACATAAGATATTCACATGTCCTGTGACATGTGTCACATGTTTTGTGATTTTTAACACATTACAAACCCTAGGACCGTAGCTAGGGGGCCCCACATGGCATGCATTCTCAAAAAACACTCTATGTGTCTTGGGATTTATAAATCTATCAAGGATCTCATACTCATTGATCTATACTCTTACTGAACCTCCAATCGGGATTGAATCTAAAGATCAGGGTTTGTCCATGCCTATAGTCACTAGATCTGTGGATTTCAAGTTCGAATCTACTCGAAAATCACCACCACTGAGCCAAATGGGTCATGCATCAAGAACCATTTTGAATGGATGCCACAAATCAATTCGGATCTAAATCTAGCCATCATATTCCATCTTCGCATCTTGATCGCATCACCTGTCACACCCCAACTTGACACATTGTAGTTATTTTATTTATTTTGGAGTTTCCATAAAATTTTATTCATTTATTATTTTTTTTAAAATTAAATCAATTGGATTATAATAAAAATAAAATGAAAATAAAAATCTAATATAACCCATTCCCCCCTTACCTAGAAACCAAACAACCTCTCATTCCCTCATATTTACACGATGTGGCCAAACCCATTCCCCTTCCTCCTGTCACGCAATGCTGACCCCCCTCCTGGATGTCTGACCACACTCCCTCCTCTCTTTAAACCTCATTTTCCCTGGCCTCTCCCTCTGGAAGCCTCCTCTCCTTAAGCGATCTCACTAAGACCTCATTCGATATGTTTGTTTCTTCGATTTTTGTCTCAGTCGATCCCTAGGTCATAGGTTGAATGAGTTTTGAAAATTTCATCCTTTTTTAGGGTGTTTGGTGGGTCTCATGTGTCTTCTTCATGTGGGTTTCAACATCTACCTCTAAAGGAGAAGCACTTCGGTCCATTTTGGTTCATACCATATTGTTTGTGGTTGATTTCATTTACCCTCTAAATTGTTTAGTTAATTTTAATGTGTTCTAAATTTTATTTGGGTCGTGAGAAGTGTGAATTGGTAATGTTTTATCATGTTTATGGGTTAAAATGAGTTTTTTCAAAGAAAATGTCTATGTTTTGTGCATATTTTATTGTAATGTTTCTTTAATAGTATTTTATACCTTATTTGATAAGTGAAAATTATATTTTCAACGGAACTTAAGGTGCATATTTGATCAAATTGATTTTTTATTGAAGAAAGGAGCACTTTTGGCATGTATTCCTTTTCATTTATTTTTACATATGAATTTTAGATTGTTTAATTATTAAAAGGGGATTTTTGGGGAATTGGTTAAGAAAGTGTGTGTGTTTTTATTGTGTTTGTCAAAGGTGATTTTATAAATCAAGTAAGTGTTGGAAAAAGTATTTAAAATGGGTTTTTGGTGTGAGTAAAATAGAAGGAATTGATTAGTATTGGCATGTAGGCCTTTTTTGCACTTTTAGTATGAATTTTGGATTCTTTAAATAATGGGAATCTAGTTTTGTAAGTGAACTTATTTTATGTGTGGGTTTCCTATAGGTTAATTAAATTGTTCGGTGTCTTATCAAAGGGTTATACACGCATACATTTGTATGTATACCTATATATATATAAATCATCTTTTCAAATCTTTCCTCTTGGAATGAGGACTATGTGTATTGGATTAAGTGTTATATATATAGGGGTGTATGTGTGCACAATTGCAGGGTGGTCTTCATCAATGGCGTCGGGTGACAAATTGTTCATAAAGGTCCACTCCCTTTTTGAGGTAGGTTTCCCTATGCATTAGCCATTAAATTAAAGAATTATTTATTTCTTGTTTTTTGCACTTTTATTTAATTCTTTTCAGTAATTTAGGGATTTTAGAATAATCACTTATTGTGAAAAAAATCAAGACACTTTCTATTTGAATTGCATGATGTTTTTTTATTAAATGTTTTTACTAAGAATATGATGAAAGTCCCATTTGGCCCTTATAAATGTAATTCATATTTAAAGTGGTGAATTGAGTTTTTTAAACAGGTTTCCATGTGCGTCCTACTTTCAATGTAATGGAATGTGTTGATTATTTTGGAAATGATTTATTGTTAAATGATTGTTTAATGCCCATTTGGAACTTGATGAATGTGGGGTTTTTTTGGTTGTTTAAAAATGGTTTTAATTGTGATGAAAAGGTGTTGGTTTCTTTAAAAAATAGGCAGTTTCTCGTAGGGTGTTTAAGGCCCATTTTAACTTTAAAAATAAATGGTTGTGTGGAAAACTCTTCATGGATAATTGTCTTACTTTGGTTACATTGAATTTGGTGGGAGGACCATGCTAAGTGGCTCCCTTGTGTTTGAATGATTAAAGAGGAAAGGATCTCATCCATCTGGTGACTCAGGTGATGCCTATTGTCTGAATTATTATTATATTTATGCATGTGATTTGATTCTCGGTTGGTATCAGTTGGCTCACCCTTTTTATTAAACATATTTACATGGGATCCTGACATAGTAAGTGAATTTTCTGTGAACGATTTATGCACTAGTATAGATTACGCACTGGCTAGTGGCCCATATCATAGAGATGTTTTTTTATTATTATTTCTATGGGATAGGTCCCCTTGACCAGTCCAAGTAGGGTGATGGTTAGGCATTAGGGCGTTATGACTTTATTGAGAAGTGAATTCCTTGAGGATGAGTCACATATATAGTAAGTTCTGGATTGTTCCCAAGATCCTAGGTTTGACCCATGTCTATTTGGATTTTTGTTTCTTTTGGTGATGAAAATTATGATTGTAGTTGTATCTACATTTCCCTTATTGAGTACTTACTATTGTGAATATTTGTGGATTGTTTTTCTTGGAAAGAGGTGAGCAAGGTTTAAGTAGTTTTTTGAAAATGGCTTTCAAATGAAAGTGTTTTATTCTATCAATGAAAATATGAAAAATATAAAGACCACTTTACTTTTTAAAATTCTATTGGCACTAATGAAAAGAATTTTGTTTTGAAAATAAATAATGGAAATGGTTCATACATTGTTTTTAAGTATAATATTTAGAAAAAATTGCTTTTATAAATTGTAGTTCAAATGTTATATTGATGATTATTTTGTTTAAAGGAAATGCATTTGGGAGTAGATTACATAGGCATGACTACTGAGTTTTAATACTCACACCTATACTCCATTCTTGTTTTTAGTCATAGGTGTAAGTTTTAGCTTGATCTCGATCGTCAGGGGTGATGTTGAGTCTATGGACCAGTGAGTGACATGTAGGGTCACGTGGAGTTTTAGTTGTCATCAGTTATGGTTAATTTTTCTTTTCAATTCTTACTTAGTGTTCTGTTCATTTTATTTATTTTTAGGTCTGCTTTATTATTTTTCGATGCCTATGTTTATTTATATTGGTCGAAATCATTCCCATCGTCACTCTGTTGATTTGCATTGCACTTCTCACTAGCCCTGGAGGATCGGGAACACCTCTTGAGCCCTGTCTCGGGCCGACTCGGGTGACCAGTTCAGGATCAACCCAGGTTGGTTCATGACAAAATGGTATCAGAGCTTAGGTTCTTTAAAAGAACTATCTTTCATAATGCTCTTTGTTATTTGTGTTTTCAACGTAGATAGAGCAGGACCATCAGAGCTTGGGGTGTAGGTTATAGGGAGTATCTAGACAACACTTTCTCGGCCAAACATTTTGTTACCAATGGAAGTTAGTTTTTTCATTTTTTATTTTGTTCTTGTTGGTTTCTTTTTATTTGGGGAAATGAAATGATAGTCTGGCTAGTTGTCTCAGTGATCTCACAGGGCCCAGAAAAACAGGTGGAGCAGGGGATGTGGTCCCAAAAAACACCATGATAGTGGTTTTACTGTAATATGGCCACCTAACATATGGCCAAGTCACCCTTTGATACTAGTTTCCACTGGTGAGTTGTTTTGGGTCCTTTTGATATTTTTGCGATTTTAGACCCATTGGATGGTCGGTTGCTTTTGTTTTTATTTAAGGCTAGCTTGGGATGGTTTTGTGGTGTTTTGTTTAGATTTTAAAATGATGTTTGGTTTGAAAAAATGGTTCATGGTTTATCAAAAATGATATTTCCAAAACCAAAACTTTGAATCTTTTTTAGAGTGAAATTGGGATATTTTGAAAATGGGGGTTATTTTGGAAAACGTTTTGGGGGGTTTTTGAAAGGTTTTGTGAAATTTGAAATAGGGAAAATGAATATAGAATTTTAAAATGTTCTTTTTTGATGATGAGTTGTGGTATTAAAATTGGTTGATGTATTTTTCAAAGTAGTTTTGAAAGTGATAAGGTTTCTTTTATCCAACTCTTTGTATTCCTATGAGTGCTCACATATATGTATAAAAATTTATGTATGTGGTGAGTGGATGGTTATTTATATGTATGGGTGAGTTTTTGATCTATAAAAAGAGTGTATATATGTGAGTCTAATTGGAATACCAATAGTGAGTGATTTTTGAAAAGGGCATGTTTTGTTTTTTGAAAATTTTCTTCAAAAAGGGGGATTTCAATGTTTTAAAATGTGTGAGTGTGTGATGTTGCCTTTTTTTGGAGTTTTCCTTTTTTGAATTTGGATTTGGTGTGTTGGAAGTATGATTGATTTTTTTTATTTTGGGTTGGTGATTTGAAACTGAGATGTTTAATTTTGATTTATGATATGTTTTTATTTGGTTTCATGCTCCCTATTTTCAGCTTTCATCCCCAACGAGTTCTAAGGGATTTTGAGAAGCATATGTGGGTAGTTCTTTCACCACATGCCTTTTAGTTGATAAATATGTTCTTTAGATATTTGGTCTATCCATTTAAGTTATGGAGCCTTGTGGTTCTCAATATCAAGAACTTTTCTAGAGGTTCCGAGAGTTGAACCCTCATCATTTACTTGGGAAGATGGAACCAGGGAAAGATGAGGTATAGATGCAAAATATCGAGGAGATATTTTTTCTTCTTGAATCCTCTGAACCTCTCAAGCTGGTGCTTTCCACCTTTACATTAGAAGGGCTTAGTTGGGAAGGGTTGGAATCAATTCATCAGGTCAAACCATAGTAGAATTTCCCATTGGAATGATTTAAAGCATTGTTCATCCGATAACACTTTCCCAATGACGTGAAGACACTGATGGGTTCATGGTTGTATAGCCTCGAGAAAGGCAATTCCACGGTTTTGGAGTATGCTAAGAACTTCACCGAGTTGGTTACATATCTACCAAACCTTGCTGGGGATGAATTTTTGAACGCTCGATTCTTTGAAAGGGTTCTCCTATCAGAATTCCTCCCAAGTATGCATTCATTACCTAATGATTATGAAGAAGTCATGAGGCAAGCTTTTTTAAGTCGAAGATGATTTAGCATCGTCTTGACAATTGAGTAGAGGAAAAAAACCGCTATTTTATGCCTCACCAGATTCATCGGAGAGGAATTACTAGTTGTGTTTTTATTGTGGGAAGCCAGGTCATAGGAATTTTTCATGTTTCAAAGCACCTAAGATCTATAGTACTTATGGCCGTTTATGTCATTTGCAAAGGTTTTTCCTGAGCAGCGCTAGGAAGTGATATGGGGCCAGATCGATTCCCTAGGAGAACCTTTCAGCTCAGTTGGATAAATGTAGAACTGACACAAGCTCAATCAGAAGATTTTCTTTTGTTGAAAATTCCCTTTTTTTATAATTAATGTAATATGCGATGTTTTTTGCTTTTGGGTGTGAAGAATGATGTTGCATATCTTTTTGGAACCTTGTTTTAATGGGAATGTCATTATGGTGTTTTTAATTTTGATGATGTAGACTAGTGGAGTTTTTCATCACATGTTTTATTTATTTAGGTTTTCTTTCCTTCGTTATGATTCAAGAGTTATTACAGCTTATGAAATCAATGTTTTTCTGGAGTCCTTGTTTGGTGGGGAGACCCCCCATGAGATGGGATCATTATGAATCCATATACTAGGTGTTCTTGGATGAGTATTTCCCATTTTTCCTCCACTAGACCCTGATCATAGTTGTTGGTTGGATTGGATAGTGGTTCATGTAATGGATTCTCATATAGATCCCTAACTGGCCATGACTGGTTTCTTCGATGGTGATTGTGCTAGGGGTCATGTCATTCCTTTTTGTGTGGTGTTTAGAAAATAGTGAGTCTCTTATTTGTAATATCTTTTTTGTTTTTTGGAGATCTATGGTCTTGTGTGATGTCTTCCTTAGATGTGTGGCTTCTTTTGAGGGTGGTATCACAGTTTATTTTTGGGAATCCATAGTTTCGGGCTTTGAATGAATGCGAATGTTGGTTCTTTGGTATTTGAGTTTCAGGTTTTGCCTTGGTTATAAACCATCTTTTCTTTGGTTTTGATCAACTAAATCTGTTGGGACTTTTTGGGGGAAGAAAGTGTGATGGTGGGGAGAATTCTCACACTCAGACCCAACAATTCATTGTTATTTTATTTATTTTTGAGTTTCCATTAAATGTTATTCATTTTTTATTTTTATTTTGTTAAATTAAATCAATTGAATTATGATAAAAATAAAATGAAAAAACCCTAATATAAACCATTTCCCCTACCTCATGGAAAACCCCCTCCCTACCCCTCATATTCACATGACACCACCAAACCCCCTCTCCTTCCTCCTGTCACATGACATCGACCACCCCTCTCGGACATATGACCGTGCTCCCCCCTCCCAATGAACCTCCCTCTCTATATCCTCTCCCTCCAGTGGCCTCCTCTCCTTGTGTGACATCTTTGAAAAAAATTTTCTTTGATTTTTGTCTCATCCGAACCTAAGGTCATAGGTCGACTGGGTTTTGATAATTTTTTCCTTCTTTAGGTTGTGTGTCGGGTCTCTCGGGTATTCCTTGTGCGCGTTTTGACATTCACCACTGAAGGTGAAGCACGTCAGTCCATTTCAGTTCATCTGCCATCATTTGAGGTTGATTTTTTTACCTTCTTAATTGTTTAGTTAATTCTAATATGTTCTAAATTTTATTTTTGTAGCATGAAGTGTGAATTGGAAAAGTTTTAACATGATTATGGGTTAAAAATGAGTTTTTTCAAAACAAATGGCTTTGTGTTGTGCATATTGTATTGTAATGTTTCATGACAAGTATTTTATGCCTTATTTTCAATGTGAAAATTATATTTTCCATGGAAGTTGATGTTTTTATTTTATCAAAATGAGTTTTTGTTTAATAAGGGAGTAGTTTTGGCATGTATTCTTTATCTTTTATTTTTTACTTATGAATTTTAGATTTTTTAATTATTAAAAGAGAATTTCTAGGGAATTGGTTGAGAAAGTGTTTTTTTCTTGTGTTTGTCAAAAGTGATTTTATAAATTGTGTAAGTGTTGGTAAAATCATTTAAAATGGGGTTTGTATGTGATTAAAATGGAAGGAATAGATTAGTATTTGAATGTAGGCCTTTTGGTGAACTTTTAGTATGAGTTGTGAACTCCTTAAATAATGGGAAGGTAGTTTTAGAAATGAACTTATTTTATGTGTGGTTTTTCTATGTGTTAATTAAATTGTTTGGTGTCTTATCGAAGGGTTCTAAAAACATACATAGGTACGTATTCCTATATATATATAAATCCTCCTTGAACATAATTTCTCATCGCATGGGGAATATGTGTATTGGATTAAGGGATACATATATAGGGGTGTATGTGCGCACAATTGTGGGGAGATCTTCACCAAAGGCATCAGGTTCCAAACTGTTTGTCTTCATCCGTTACCTTTTTGATGTATGTTTCCCAATTCATTAGCCTTTAAATTAAATAATTATTGATTTCATGTTTTTCGCAATATTATTTAATGCTTGTTAGTAATTTAGGGATTTTATAATAATTTCTAGTTTTGAAATAATGTAACACCCTTTCTATTTGAATTTCATGAAGTTTTTTTATTAAATGTTCTTACTATGTGTTTGATGAAATTATTCTTTGGCACTTATAAATGTGATTTGGATTTAAAGTGTTGAATTGAGTTTCTTAAATGGGTTTCCAAGTGCATCTAGTTTTCAAAGTAATGGCATCTGTTGCTTATTTTGGAAATTATTTACTGTTAAATGATTTTTAAGGCCCGTTTGTCCCTTGAGGAAAGTGGGATGCTTTTAGATGTTTGGAAATGGTTTCACTTGTGATGAAAATGTGTTGGTTTCTTTTAAAAGGGGGTGGGTTCTTAAAGGGTGTTTAAGGCCCCTTTGGAACTGTAAAAATAAAGGGTTGGGTGGTTAACTCTTCATGGATAATGATATTTATTTGGTTACATTGAATGTGGTGGGAGCCCCATTCTAAGGGGCTCCCTTGTGTTTGAATGGTTAAATGGCAAGGAACTATTCCATGGGGTGACTCGGGTGATACATGTTGTTTGAATTATTATTATATTTCTTCATGTGATTTGATGCTCGGTTGGTATCAGTTAGCTCACCGTTTTTATTACACATGTTGACATGGGAACCTGGCATAGTAAGTGAATTTTTTATGAACAATTGATGCACTGGATAGAGGCCCATAGTAGAGAGTTGTTTTTTTATTATTATTACTATGGGATTGGGACCCTCGACCAGTCCAGATTGGGAGACAATCGAGTGTTACAGAGTTATGATGTCATTAATTTGGGAATGCCTTTAGGATGAGTCACACATATAGAAAATTTTGGATTGTTCACAAGATCCTAGGTTTTACCCATGTCTATTTGGCTCTATATTACTCGTAGTGATGAATATTATGCTTGTACATGTACTTACATTTACCTTTTTGTGTACTTACTATTGTGCATTTTGGTGTATTGTTTTTATTGGAAAGTGGTGAGCTGGTTTTAAGGAGTATTTTTAAAATAGTTTTCAAATGAAAGTGTTTTATTCTCTCTTTGAAAATCTAAAAATGTAAAAACCACTTTCCTTTTTAAAATTCTATTGGAATAAATGAAAATAATTTAGTTTTAAAAATAAATAAGGGCAATGGTTTATACTTTGTTTTTAAGAAAAATATTTATAAAAAAATACTTTTATATATTGTAGTTCAAACCTGAAATTGATTATGATTTTATTTAAAGGATATTCATTTGGGAGTATATTACTTGGGCATGCCTACTGAATTTTAATACTCTCACCTGTAATTCATTAATGTTTTTAATCAGAGGTGCAGGTTTAAGCTTGATCACGATCACTGGGGGAGATGTTGAGTCTTGGGATCAGAGAGTTACCCATTGGGTCACATTAAGATTTAGTGGTCATCAGGTATGGTTAGTTTTTCTTTTTAGTTCGTGCTTATTTTTCTATTTAGTTTATTAATTTTTGGGCTTGGTTTATTATTTTACACTACTTCTGTTTATTTATATTGGGCGAAATCATTCCCATAGTCACTCTGTTGATTCCCATGGTGCTTGTCGCCAACCCAGGAGGATCGGGAACACCTCTCGGGCTTTGTTATGGGCTGACTTGGGTGACTAGTTCAGGGTCTACCTGGGTTGGTTTGTCACATCACCAATCATGAACTGCACCTACATTGTGGATCCATTATGCCAAATAACAATCACACAATGGTCAATCACTGAGTATTTGTATAATAGTGGGATAAAAGGAAATTCACATGATTAACATGAAAATAATGAAGGGATAAATATATATATCATAAATGTTAGGAAAGAACCTCAACCATTTTTCATTTGGTCTCGATTCATTATCATAGAAGGATAATCGAAGATGGATAATCAATGAACCAAAAATAATCAATTCTATCCAATTGAAATATACCAACGATGCACGGATCAATTATTGTTCATTTAATTGGCCTTTATTTAAGAAAATGATTAAAATCACAAAACAAAACACCCTACCATGATTTGGATTGATCGTAGTTTAAGAAAGAAGTTGAGTTGCCTTCATTGGTGAGGTCCTTCAAAATCGATGTGCATCGATCGTCGATCCTTGATTTATTGATGTTCATTGGAAAGGATTCCCATATCACTCTATCCAAAATCCTCCAAAATTTACAGGGTTATGTGAATTACCCTAGAATTCTGAAATAATTATACATTTAAAGGAAACAATTCGTTGCGTCAACAAAATAATAAAATTATTTTATTCATTTTACGCCCATGAAATTTTTTTCACAAACGACCTGTGCCGACCAATGTTAGGTCATTCCTAGGGTAAAAACTCCATTATGAACTCAATGATTCCCTCATATTTATTATATGGGAACCCATTTAGGAGTTATTCCATTTTTTCATGGAAACTGCACGCATGTGTTGTCAAATATTTTAATATTTTTCAAGCATTTTTTGTGGGAACATTAGGCCTCAGAATCACATGTCTTCTCAGCACCTGGTCTCAAAAGTAATCCATACAATATCTAAAAATAATAAATAGAAAATATGAGAGGTTACACCACTTATTTTATAGGGTCCATCCTGTGGGGACATTTTAAGTTAGGAGTGGATCCATGTATAAATTCCAATGAGACCTCTACCATAAGATCTAGGGGAACTCTAAGTAGCTCTTTGGGAAATACATCACTCTATTCCCTAAAAATATGAATTACCCCTTGGTTGATACATTCTTTAGAATAAACCATTTGAGATATGTATTCTTCTTCATAGGGAATCAACACCAACACCATTGAGGGATTTTCCAAATGATATTGATGTTCTTCCTTGCATTTGTAGAGGAGAGTGTGATGGTTTGGAATATGAAAATATATTTCATTTTCATGAAAATTGATGTGTTATATATATAATTACATACAATCCATTCCAATTATATCATTTAATTCTATCAAGGGAAGTATTATGAGATTTGATGGAAGAATATTCCCACATACACCATCAGAAGAAGAGTCCAACATTTGGGTTGTAATGGTTACACCACTAGATGTTTTTATGGATATATCTACTTAAAGGTATTAGGGAATCAATTCAATAGTTCTAAAAAAATTAGGATATAATGGACTGCATATAACTAGAATAAAATAATATTTTTTCTATTCATGGGTGAATATAATGTGTACCCTGTATGACTTAGTTTTCTTGTGCCGCTTTAGAAGTAGTGATGGAAAAATATTTCCCTTTATCCTTTGGCTTTGGTTATTTTTTAGGCTGATTACCCTCAATGAACTATGGGTTAGTGCACTGTCTTGCATATAGACCATGTTCCCTACATTTGAAGAACTGAATCATGGACACTTATCTCATTTCCTCCATCATATTGGATTAGTTATTTATGTATCTTTTATATTCCTGAGATTTTTGTCCTTCTCTCCCACATTTGAAGCATTTACCTGTCCCTTTGTTGCAGTTACCATGATTATTCTTCCTGCATTTTTTACAAGTTTGTGGTTGATATTTCATTCTACCTTTTCATTAGTTCCTATAGCTTGAAACTCATTCTTTCATTTATTATCTTCATATCCATCAAATTATTCTATGTACTCCATCTCTACATTGAGATAACATCGAACAAATTCTTCATAACATTCAAAGTCTAGAATTTTAGATCATTTTGAATGTTTGGTTTTAAACCACTAAATAATCTCTATATTTTTATATCATTGTTGATAATAAAACTTGATCCATACCTTAAAATCCTTGTGAAGTTTACTTAATAATCCATAACAAATTCACCTTCCTTTTTCTTAAGATTTATAAATTATCACTCTATATTTCTACGAATATTTAAAGGGAAATAACTGTTAAGAAGTATTTTCTTAAATTCATCCCACTCTGTGTTTTTTATTTTATCCTTTTACTTGGTGTTCATTATCATTTCCTACCATTTATTGACTTCTCCATCTAAATTATAGATGACTAGAGTCACCTTCTCCTTCATGTAATATAAGAGAATAAAAAATATTTTCTCCATTAATTTAACCCATTTTTCCTCAACAAGTGGATCATAAGATCTACTAAATGTTGTTAGCCATTTCTCAATAAAGGACTCAATGGATAGTTTCTCCTTCTTGGGTGAAGGTGGATGTTCAACATGGTTCATGTTATTATTCATCACCTATGAAAACTGGTAATCATTTCCCTGATGTTTTTAACTCCACCTCCCAAGGAATTATGGATGTTGTTCAAGAAATTATTACATTATCCTTCATATGGGTTATTGTCCTGGTTTCTCTTAGATCCCACCATTCCAAAAATAAAAAATGTTCGAGAAATATGTATGTCAAAAAAATATGAATAAATAATTTATTCCTTTCTGTAGTTAAATCTAAAGGTATATCTTATGGGATTCCTATGTTTAAATTTTTTATAAGAAAAATCTTCTTTGATGTTTACATCTAAATAGTATTATACTAAGGTTTTTAACTAACATTATAAAATATTAATTTCCAAATAAACTAAAC
Organism: Viscum album; assembly: GCA_963277665.1. NCBI lineage: Eukaryota > Viridiplantae > Streptophyta > Magnoliopsida > Santalales > Viscaceae > Viscum > Viscum album. The sequence goes on along the minus strand of OY728127.1, from coordinate 62,874,403 downwards.
TGTGCTCTAATACCAACTATAGCGACCCTACTTTTCTTACGTGAATATTACATCATTTTTAAGATAAACCACATAAAAGTGTTACAAAACCAAGATCTAAATGTTTATTATCTTGGGAAAATTGGGACCATGCATCACTTATTCATAATAAAACATAAATATTTATTTTAAATCTTTTTATTTATACTTCTAAATATCATATTCTCCTTAGTACATGTAGTCACATGAGGATATAAATCAAATAAAGGGGTGAGGTAAAATACAAGTAGGAGGATGAATATAAACATGAATCAATAAAACCTTGGTGAGAATAATAATAATAATAATCATAATAACATAATCATAGTTTAATCATCATAATCCTGAGTAGAAACTTTATAAATATTCACAGAATATGGAAATACATAAAAATGAAACATCATGTCTTAGTGGTTAAATACCACAAAAAATTGTGAACAATGCTAGCATAATGTTCACACATAACATATATGAATAATAATAACATCATATTTATGAAAAATGATAGTATAATTCTCACGATTAATACAAATTATCTCATTAGATACATCACATTAACCAATGCATTGGAGGGATACATAATTCTGGCCCCACCCATCACATCATAACATTTACATAATTATGTATTCCACATAGAACATATAACAACCCTAATAATGAAATAATCCAAAGAAAAGAATGTATTTAAAAAGAATTAAATCAAGAATAAATTCATGAATAAACTCAGGGGTTCCCAAATTAAAGAGAGAAAAACATATTTGTTATAAGAATTATCAATCTTGAGTGAAGAAGAAACAACTCAAGAGGAATCAGAGATGTATTTTCTATATATGATAAATTTAATTTTAAAATAAAATCATCATTTATTCAAAAAATACCAATTTTAAAATTATAATTGAATTTATGACCCTTTGAAAATTTAATTAAGGTCTCATAGAATTATATTATAACTATAATAAAACATAATATTAATTTTATAATCTATTTTAAGAAAAACAATATTTTAAAACATTTTATTAATTATAAAATTATCAATAAACATTACATTTTACAAAAAAAATCCAACACTTAATTTATCATTTCGAAAACTTTTTTTTACTTATTGCAAGATATAATTATATAATATTTTTCATTTATAAGATACATAAATTATATTTATACATTCATAGGGAAGGTTATTATTCTAACGACCAGATTACTATTTTTTAATGGTTATATTACTATTCCAATCATAAGTTTATTATTCAATTGGTATAAGTGACATAATTTCTATAAATTCCACTTAATTCGTTCTTTAATTATGAGAATAAAGTTTTTATTTGGTTATATGTGTGATTTATGTGTTTTATACAAATCAAATAATTATAAGAAGGTAAATTCCATTGATAAAATTATAGGTCGTTATAGTGGAGTTGTGAGCATTATAGGGACCTGATAATAATATATTAAAAATACATTGTTTTTAGTTTTCCCATTTGTATTTGTGATGAATTCATTATAACTCTAAAAAAAGTCCTATAATGGGAAAAATAAGACTATGGTTGCATATTATAATAGGTATTTAAACTAGAAGAGGTGTGAACCTTATTTCCATCAAGGTCCTCATGTTAAGGCCACCGTGAGTGAAATGAATTAATTAAATTAATTATTTTTGGTATATTGTTGAAATACTAGAATCCCTAATATTACTTATGAAATAAATCATTAAATCCTCTCACTAGGGTTATCCTAAAAAACCATACATTTACTGGAGGAGGGAGGGGGTAGACGATGGAAAGAACAAAGAACGGTAGAAAAAAAAATCTTTATTAGGATTATAAATGAAAATGGATGCGAGTTCAATATTCATTAACGAGTAATCCAGAAATTTGTTAAGTATTTTTATTTTTACATTTCCCTATTCTTGGTGGATTCATGTTGGAATTATCATATTTCCCCTATGGTGTTGGATATTTGATTCCCATTCTAGAACACCCAAATCCCCATGATGAATTCTCTTTAAGAAGATTTTTTACAAACTTTTTTCTATATGAACATATTCTTGATGAATAATTTTATAAATAGGAACCTAATTTATATTTTACCATTCCCATCCTATTTTTTGTGTGGCTCCCATGGGGTCACTAACCTTACTGTTGGTTATCAACCACAACATATTATGGATTTGTGAAGGGATTGAGGAGGAAATGACTTGAGGTAATGTGGGTTTGGGTGACAGTGCATGAAGGGGAGATTCGCGGTGGTGTGGGGGTTATGGTAGATGCAAGATAGATAAAGGGTGATATTATATTGAAGGTGGTATTGGTAGGGGTAGATTTTGAGAATATAGAGTATCATGGAAAGGTCGTCCATAGATATGGTTGACGACATGTGAGGCAGTGACTACTTGGGCATCCACAACATAAGTGGAATGGTTCCCCTAACTACATGTTGTGGGCATGGGATCCATTGGCTAATACCGCATGTGGGATAAGTAGTACGGGCCATCCCAACATGAAACCAAGTGTACGTGGACCAATATACACTAGGTGGGGTAGGTGGTCAGACTGGGTCGAGTCCCACTTGGCCAAACATTAGAGGGGGACACAGTACTGGACGCATGAACCACATGGGAACCACATGCCTAAATGTTTCACTATGCATGGTGTGTGATGTTCTCTACTGGGTGCATCCTCCCCTTCCATCAACACCACATGATAATCCCATAGGCCTCAATGGGTCCCACTTTCTCCTTCATGGGGTTTTTTCAGGACTTATGCACTATGAGTAGGATTCAAGAATATAAATAACCTATTTTTTGTATTTATCCTCATAGATCATAATAATGTAATCCCACTTTCTATTTGAGTCGTTTTTTGAGTTTAGATATAGGGATTTTGAATTTATCTCTATAGAACCCATGAAAGGGTTTAATCATGACAGCCAGAGCATTCACAAGGACATGTATTCCATATTGTCTATTATCTAATATTCACAGAGTCATGGTTTTCCCCATAATATTAATGGAGTTAGGTTCTCTTTATCTCAATTGTTATGTACTTCCCCTTGTTTTCCATTTTCATTTTGTGTGATACTTGGGGTGTAGGTCCTCTATCTATGATGTCATACCCTTCCACCAATCTATTTTGTACTACTCAGGTATGTGTATTTCATTGGGGTCAGTTTTTCCCCACGAGTGATAATTTCCCTTTAGTGATGAATATGTCCCCCTCTACTCTTTCTGTATGGTGATACAAGTTTTCTCATAGCATGGTTATTTATGGTAATAGGGTTTGATTCAACCCTGACTGACATGTGTTCTTGGTCAGGGTATGGGTTTTTCTATGGGTTTCATGAATAGTGATGCAACATCGATAGTTGTGAATGACAGGATGTTTTACTCCCTCTACTAGTGCATGTAGGAATCTATAAAGATAGTGAAAATTCAATTTAGGATATTTGGGATTTTTTGTACTCCAAGAATATATAGTTTCACATGAGATTTTTTTACTTGATCAGTTGAAGCTGAGATAATTTGGACTTCTCTATATTCTTGAAAATTATTATCAAATAACATATATAGATTACATTCTTCTATATTCCCCTCGATCACTCTCTAGTTCCTTGGGAATTGAGATGAATTTTTGGCGTGTTTTCCCTTTGGGTTTTGTAGGAATACTATTGAGTTTGTTTATACTCACCCATGTATGGGGTTTGTGCCCACACATTTTTTGTTAATGAAGAAGATTCATAGGTTTGAAATGTTCTTGGTGGATTTTCATACAATGTGGATTTTTCGAGTTGATTCCTGATGGGTCATGTAAATTCTTGGTGGATCCTGGCATTTTTTGATAGTGGTGTTAACCATTAGGATTAGAGATTGATCCAGTTGTACTCTCTGTGAGGAGGATCATTCTACTGTATTATGTCTATTAGATTCAAATACTTATTAGATGTATATTTCCATTATATTTTCCATTATGAGAATGTGTTTTTACATGATGTATTATTCATGCATGGAGATATGTATCTGTTAAAGGATTATATAAGATATACCCCCCCCATATTGTGTGATATGAAAACTTTGTTCTAGTAACTATCTGCTAGCCTATTATACATTGGATTTGGGTGGCTCACTCAGCTTAGTGCTAAGCCGAGAAGGGTCCTAAAAAGTTAGGTCATGTCATAGTGGTATCATAGTGGTTTTTCCCTGGGGTTGGGGTTTGGAGTTTGGTGTTGTGTGAAGATTGGTATTTTGAATTGGGTCAATGATGTTAATAGGGCCTATGTTCAATTATTAGACATGGGAGACCATATTAGGTATAGTTACTGGCATATCATTTCACTAGGACTATAATAACATATTATTTGACCAATAAATCTAAGTCATCAATTTTGGGGTATTGAATAATTATACACACATCATATATAATTAAAATAAGATCTTTCATGTCCTTCATATATTTTCTCATCTGGATATGATATAATCTATTCTGGATCAATCTTATCCATCATAGGGTGTTACCCTTTAATATCAAGCTTTTTCATAGATACCGGGCCGTGATGAGTCCATGCCTATAGTTAGAAATTCCACCACTAGTTTTTAGTTGATGATGTATTGAATATGAAACTTCTTTGATATATGTTATTGCCCCAATATTTTAGGTAGTCTCTATTCCCTTTGTTCTTAGTGCATATTTATTTTATAGAGTAAGTTTAATTCCTACCATTTTAGGATGGAACTAACTATGGGTAGGGTATACTATGTGCATTTCTTTGTTAGAGTGCTCATAGTTTTATTAGGTCAACCAAATTCTTTATAGATAGAGGTTTTCATGGAATTTGAGACTCGTGTTTATATTTGGTTTGGGATTCCATGGACCAAATGATGATTCTTTTGTTGAGATCCTTATATGGAATGGTTATCCATAATTGTGTGATGTTTTCCTTGAAATCTCTATTGGATTTCTATATTGTGGCAAGAGATTGATCTCTTATATATGAGGGATTATTATCTTATGATGTTAAACCCTACACAAGTAATATTTACTATATACAAGTATGTGTTGAGGCCGAACGACCACATGAGCTATTCCCTGAATACTTTTTTCTGTGGAATTTTTCAAGCTTAGTGATTTGGAAAGAGACTTAAGAGGAAGGGTAATAAATATATCATCATTTTTTCACACAAAAATAACTATTTTTGAGACCCTAATTGATATTCTAAAGATTTAGTAATTTTATCAGTGATGTACAAGGTATTTGGAAGTAGGAAAGCATTTTTCCTAGAGTCATCCAGAGAAGTGACATGATCAGACCTTCCCAAGGAATATGGTGTTGGTATTAGATACATCCCTATTAAACTCTATGTTTACTACTAAGAATATATTTATCATAGGAGTGGGTGGTGTGGCAATAGTTAAATATGGATTATTCTTCTGTCCACTCCCACAATCACGGACCTTGGTTTGTTAGTGTATCATGAAGGGTACTGAAAGTCCTAACCATATGAATAATCATAAGATGGATGAAAATTTTAAGGCATAAAAATATGTAGTCAATAGTATGATTCATTTCCTGTATTCATGAACCCTTATACTAAATATGAAAACTATAAATTTTTCATCCTGCAGTAGGTTTTTAGCTGATAGGGATTTTGGTGGAACCCACTGCTAGACTATTGTCAACTATAGAGTTAACATTGATGGTGAATGGATTTGACACAACCCTTCTAGTGAAGTAATTCCATCGTATTAAAGTATGGTTGTAGATAATCATATTTTAATGAAGTTTTAATTGTTAAAATTTATTAAATCTTATATGCCTGAAGATTTCTTGATGAGAAGTGGTTGCTGATGTTTTTGTTGATAATTCACTCACTGAGGGTGTAGAGAGTGGAGCCAATGCTCTTCAATATGAAGTTTAATACCCATAAAATGGTATATATTGATTTATAAGCTATGTTCTTGGATGATAAATTCATTTCCAATGAATTTGTAGGAATGCATGAATTCTTCTGAAGGGTGACCAATGGTTGTAACTTAATGGGATGTCACACCCATGACTTCTTTTAATGTTATTATATATTTAATTTCCATTATTCCTTTGTTTTGGGGGTTTCCCATACATTTTTGGAGGAAATGGTGAGTTTTCATGATTTGGGCCAAACTGTGAGCCCATTTCTAGATTTAAAAAATAATTTTGTTTATTTTATAACTCTTTCATTTTTTAACATTTTACACCCATTACACTTCCCAATTGGCATCCCCTGGTATATTAAAACCACCATATCCATTTGGACATCTTAGTAATCCATATTCATGATGGATTTGGGTTTTTTATTATGGTATTGGGTCAGCCCGAAATTCCATTTCATGCTTTAATTTTTTAATTATTTAATATCTCATTCAATTATTTTGGTTTTTTTGTGATTCTAACTCCCACCCAAGTCAAATCACCAAAGGCACGCCACAATGCTTCCTCCCCCTCTTTGGAGCTCATATTCCTCGCGAATTTGGGAAAAACATCTCTAGATTTCTCAAATCACCCATATTTGAAGAAATAAATTGTTTCTTTCATAAATACTTCAATTTTAACTCTTTTCCCCCATTCTAGTTCCTACATGACCTTCTCAGAATTATTCTAACCTCACTTGAATTTTTTTCTATTTCTAAATTCAGATACTGATGTATTTTTTTCATTTTATTCAAGATTTCTTTAAGTTAGTGTTTCTCTCTTCATTTACATTATTCTCCTTTGGGTTTCCTCCCTCTTTCATGAAGTTATAAAAAGTTTAGAAGTAAGGGTTCATAACTAGGGTTTGATTTGGTGTCTTTTTGGTCAAATATTGGGCTTTTAGGTTGGATTTTACTCCCTTATGGTGCGGTGGTGGTGCGCTTGAAGTTTCACAAAACGAATTGGAATTTTGACACAAAAGGTAGGTGGTTCTATGTGTAAGAATCTTAAGATGAGTTATCATTTCTTCATTCATATTTTCATCATGGTCCTCTTGCATTATGTTTCATGCAGGAACCATTTTTGGTAGTACTGATTAAGCATTTAGTTTCAAAGTTTCATATTTGTTTGAAAATCTGTGTTTTCATGTGTATCTTTTATTGTATCATTTGGGGTAATTTGATAACATTTGATAACATATTAAATTTGTTTAAAAGTGTAGATTCTGTTGGAACCCTGGTCATATTTGCATGAATTGGAATATGGTTTGTGTTTATTGTCAATCCTTAGAGGAAATTCAGAATGTGCGCCAGCAAAGTGCTCATATAGGTCAAGCAGATTACAGTATTGAAGGTGGCACCATTTTCCATTGTTTTCCAAATTTTTGAGCCTGAAAATCGACAAATGGAGAAAAGTGTTTTTGGAAAAGAGACGTGGGCACCGTGTACTTTAAATAGAGGAAACTTGTGCGCTCTATGTTTTTCAAGACCAGAACATGGAAAAATGGAAAAGGGATAAGGGTTTGGCAGGTTTTGGGTTGGTCGCGCAAGTGACTTGTGCGCCGAGAAAGGACTTGCATGCCGATGCCTAGGAGGATGGAAGGTTGCACGCCTGTTGTTCTTCGAGATTAGAGCTTCAAAATATGGAAAAGGAAAGAGGGTTGCGCAAGTATTGGTGTGGTCGTGCATGTTAGTAGCACGATAGAGGCTAGGGCGGTTGGAGCTGCGTGCCGGGACGTGCACGCAGTGCGGACACTTGCACGCCACCACGCAGGGGGTCCAGTTTGCCTGTAAATGGAGGGACACCCCTCCTTATTTGTAATGAAGATCAAGACTTAGAGATTTTTTATCTCTCATCTTGTAAGTGGTTGAGTCGCGCAAGTGGTTTTTGGGCTGCACAAGTGGTTGAGTCGCACAAGTGGTTGTTAGGCCACGCATTTAGAGGTTGTGCGCCTGTTATTGGATGCGCGTCCAAAGTGGTTTGGGAGTTAAAGGCGCTGAGTCGCGCATGTTTGGAGTTGAAAGAGGCAGTGTCGAGCAAGTGGTTTGGTGTCACCTGTGCACGGAATTTGTACCGCGCATGTGACTTGCGTGCCGGTCTTGAAACTTGCACTCCGGTCATGGAGAATCACGCCAGGTGAGGTTAAAGTACACTCATCCTTATTGGAGCTGCACAAAAGCTGGAATATTTCCTGATACCTTCGGTGCAAAGTGAGATTAGTCTACAAGCGAAAGTTGTACTTCAACAGAGCATCTACATACAACATATGATGCATTATTTTGAAATGATAGAGAGACCTCCACGTCTATAAACTGAGTGTGACTTCACCAATGGCAGTGAGCCAGGGGGAGTTAATGGGAGTGACCCGAGGGACGCTGTGAGCTATCCCTGAACCTTTTGTAAAGGTAGTGAGCCTAGGACATAGTGATTGTGCCCGAACCATTGTAATCCACAGCTAGTGAAGTTTAGTGGAATTCGGTTCAACTGACAACCTGTCGGCGTATGCTCCTTGGACGTAGCCCTTAGTGTTGAACCATGTAAAAAATGTTCTGACGTCTATCTACATGTGAATGTTTGATTTCTGTTCATATCCATCATACAGGTTTAACAAGTTCCTACCAATGTGGGAAAAAGATCCATCACTTTAAAAGAAAAATTTGACACCCTCATTCACCCCTCCCCTCTCAAGGTGGCCCGGGGTCCTACAAGTGGTATCAGAGCATAAAGGTTGTTGTTGTTGAATCTATCCTTTTTCATCATGGAGAATGCAGTCAATGTCAGGGGTGTCCCTCTCTTCGATGGAAGTAATTTCTAGATCTGGAAGAACAGAATGAGATCTCATCTAATATCCCTTGGAATGGATGTTCTATTTTCCACTGTGCAATGTATTAATGTTTCTGATCCAATAGGGATGGCTATGACTGATATAGATAGAAATTTTTTTGATGCATATGCTAAAGCACAGACTGCTCTCACCGCAACACTTTCTAATAAAATTTATCTAAAAGTGATGAGTTTCACCTTAGAAAAGTCCTTGTGGGATAAACTTTAAAATATTTATGAAGGTGATAGAAAATTGAAGGAGGCCAAACTAAAAGTGCTACACAATAGGTTTGATGATCTGAAGATGAATCCTGGTGAGAATGCAGGCTCCTTCTTCAATCGAATTACGGAAGTGGTTAGAGAAATTCGGGGCCTAGGAGAAGAAATCAGAGACATTGATATTGTGAAGAAAATACTGAGAAGGCTACCACCCCTATACAATGCTAAGGGTCAGCCCTTGAGGAAAGAGATCTTTCCAAACTTTCTTTGGATGATCTGTTGAGTATCTTGGTGGAATATGAATTGATAGTCAAACCAGAAGATTCTACTACACGAGTATGCAAGTAAATGGCATTCAAATCCATGGAGAAACTGAAAATATCAAAATATAGTAGTGGTGAAGACGATGAGGAAAAAGAAATTATCTCTCTCATTGCCAAGACGTTTCAGAAGGGAAAAGGTAAATTCAAAGGGAAGTTACCTCTATCTTTCTTTTGTTGTGGCAAAGTCGAGCACATTGCTTCTCAGTGATTAAGAATGATCGATGATGATGATAGCGATGATAAAAACATTAAGAACCCTTAGAAAAGGTTTTTCATGAAATGATACTTCAAATCTAGGAAAAATGTTCTGAAGAAGAGTTTTTTTTTGTGAAGAGGAAGAAGTTGATAATGAATTTTGTGGTGAAGAAGAACCAGGATTTAAAACTGGGAAACATGCTTCCATGATGGCCACTGTTGAGAAATCAGAAGACACTGGTGGATAAAATCAGTTAAAAACTAGTGCAGATCCTGAGTTGCAACTTAAGGATGCTGTTATCAAGATTAAGATTAAATTTAAGAGTTGAAATAAGTGTAAATCAATGGTAGAAGAATCAATTAAACATGTTGATCAACTTGAAGCTGAAATTGAATGACTGGAAGAATTTGTAAAAGTACAGTCTAAAATTCTTGAAAGCAATGATACTGTAGTGGATCTGAAGTTGTGAATTGAAGAGCAGGAAAAGGTCATCAATGAACTCACCTCCAGACTAGAAGAAAAATCCAATACTGTTGAGGGTCTTGAGGAGGAAGTTGTTACTCTAAGGAGTAAACTTGAGACTGAATCATTTTCAAAAGAATAAAGGAAGAAAATACAGTTTGGAAGATTCTCATATGCAGAATTACTGGCAAGATCCATGAGTGGTTCAGATAGGGTAGGAAAAATCTTGAGTGATCAAAGACCCTCTTTCATGGGAAAGAGTGGAATTGGATGTGAAGCTAATACATCAACTGATGGAAGTAAAGAGAGCAAAAAAAAGACAAGATAAAATTTGGACATGTTGAAACGTTACCTAGAGTGATGAAAAAGAAACCCCTAATCCAAACTAAAAGGGGAACTGAAATTACCCTCAAACATTCATAAATGACTGGTAGTCCAACTATTCTCCCAAGGAAGAGACTATGAGGAGAAATTAAAGTGAGAAGACATTTCTTCTCATGAAGTGTTAGTTTTGTGGCTATATGGGTCATACCATGTCATATTATGAAGAGGCAAGGAGCTATCTGAATGGGGAATATCGGGGACATCAACAAAGGAGACTAACTTCATATCCTCCATCTTATTGAAGAAATAGTTTCTATGGATACTATTTTCATTTCTCTAACTTTGGTCATAAGGCTGTTAATTGCAGGTAGAGAAGGGACATGGACACCTCATACCGGAATTCAAGATAAGCCAGATCTCATTGACAATATATTGTTTCTCTTTCAAACAGGTATATCTTCTCGAAGAAGACATCAACTATGAAGAACCAATGTACACAGATGAGAAAATTGAAAGTCCATCTGTTCTCTATACTCATTCAAATGTCTCATGGAAAGAAAGGAAAAAAATTGCGAAATCCAACCTTGTATAGGTGGCCCTCAAAGTTACAAAAAGTAACAGTACTTGGATTATGGATAGCGGTTTTTCATCCCATATGACTGGTAATGCTGGCCTATTGAAAGATATCAAAAGGAAGGTTGATGTAACGGTTCGATTTGGTAATGCTCGAGCTCTGAAAATCAAAGGAAGTGGATGTACTGAATTTTCTAATGGAGAGCTAGAGAAGACTAAATTCCTTTACGTAGATGGCCTACGTCATAATCTACTCAGCGTGAGTCAAATCTGTTACTCGGGACTTATTGTTACTTTTAATCAGAAAGGGTCCACTATCAAGGGAAAGACAGGAAATTCACTTATGAAAGGAGGCAGAAAAGAAGGCAACCTGTATCAGGTTGAATGTAATGAAAATGTTTCCTACATGAATGTTGAAGAAGAAAATAATTTTTGGCACAGTAGACTGGGTCACATCAATCAACAAGACATGGAGAAAATATCAAAATTGAGGATTGTCATGGGAATTCCCAACCTGAAGCGTGAGCGTGAAAAATCTTGTGATGCTTGCTTTCTTGGAAAGCTGGTATGTAGTTCATATCATCCAAAGAAGAAAAGGGCATCACATCTTCTTGATCCAATTCATACAGATGTATGCAGGCCGATAAATGTTGTTGGAACTCATGGAGAAAGGCACTTTGTCCTTTTCATTGATGATTACAGTAGAATGGGATGTGTTATGGTCATTCACAGGAAACGACAAGTGCTTGACGGCATGATAACATATCGGTGAATGGTCGAGAATGATACTGGATGAACAATCAAAGTTTTGCGATCTGATAATGGAGGGGAATACACATCCATTCAATTTTAGAATTACCTTGAAAAACATTGAATACAGCATGAGGTAGCTGCTGTGAGAACTCCAAAGAAAAATAGAGTTGTTGAGCGCTAGAATCGACAGGTCAGCAACATGGCCAGTACTATGCTGATTGAGAGTGGTATCTCTCTCCATTATTGGAAGGAATCTGTTGAAGCTTTAGTGCACATTCAGAATCGAATAGGGCTTTATATGGGAGAAACGAAGACACCATATGAATTTTGGCATGGAAAGAAGCCTTTGTTGAAATACTTTCATGTTTTCGGAAGTAAATGTTTCATTCGGAATAAAGAAGGAAATCAAGGGATGTTTGGTGAAAATGCTGATGAAATAATTTTTCTTGGATATCCAATGAACAGAAAATCCTACAAGTGTTTCAACAAGCGATTAGGATGGATTTTGGTAAGCAGTGATGTTAAGATAATTGAAGAGAAAAACACAAATGCTTCAAGAACGTCATATTATGACGTGATAGAAAGTGAGGAAGAAGGTGAACGTGGAGAAAATATGAATACAGAAATAGATGAAGCTGTACAAAACACTCAACAGTCACATCATGATGTTGACTCAAAAAAAGAATCTGAAGAAGAAACTATGGGTGGAGAGAATGAAACTGAACCACATAGAATAAATCGTAGAGCTGAGATTGATCCATCTAACATAATTGGGGACAAGAGTGCACCCACTCAAACAAGGAGGATGAAGAATAACACGCAATCTGCATTTCTGTCAGTTTTCGAGCCATCCTCATTCAAAGAAGCTGCAAAGGATGAATCTTGGGTAAAATCCATGAATGAAGAGCTATATCATATTGAAAAGAATCAGACATGGGATCTGGTCCAGAGACCCGAAGGTCATAATGTGATTGGTAAAAAAAGGATCTTCAAGAACAAGTTTGATGAGCATGGAAGTGTTATTAGAAATAAGGATTGACTGGTATGTAATGGGTATTCCCAGATTGAAGTAGTTGATGTTGAAGAAACCTTTTCTCCAGTGGCTAGACTGGAGTCAATCAGACTTCTCCTTGCCATGGAACTCCAAATAGGATATAAAGTATATCCAATGGATGTCAAGACAACATTCTTGAATGGTGTACTCGAATAAGAAGTCTACATTGAACAACCGGTGGGTTTTGTTCTTGGTACTGATGAGACAAAGGTCTTCAAACTGAAGAAATCCCTATATGGTTTGAAGTAGGCACCATGGGCATGGTATTATAACTTGTACCCGCATCTCAAGAAGTTGGAGTTCAAAAGAGGAGGAGTGGATCACAATCTATATGTGAAGAATTCTACAAAAGATCAATTAATGGTTCTAGTCAACGTTGATGATATCATATTTGGTGGCAGCAGGAGGAAATTAGTGGATGAATTTTACAATCACATGAAATTAGAATTTGAAATGTCTTTGATTGGGGAGATCACATATTTCTTGGGGATAAAAGTGATTCAAAAGAAGGATTACACTTTCATTTCTCAGGAAAAGTATGCAAGAGAGCTGTTGAAGAAGTTTAATATGCAAGACTCCAAACTAATGTCAACTCCAATTGCAGTTGGAACTAAACTTGGAAAACATGAGGATGAGACCTCTATAGATCCCACCATGTATAGGAGGATCATTGGGAGCCTATTGTACCTCACAAAAACATGGCCAGATATTGTCTTTTCCACATGTCTTGTGGTCCACTTTCAGAGTAATCCAAAGGAGGAACATATGGAAGCTGTAAAAAGAATCATGAGGTACATTCAAGGTACACATAACTTTGGGTTATTTTTTTCTGAAAGCAGGGACATTGAATTATCAGCGTTTTCTGATGCTGACTGGGCTGGTGATGTAAAATATAGAAAGTCCACTAGTGGTGGAGCCTTCTATATTGGGCAGAAATGTGTTGGCTTGTTGAGAAAGAAACAAGAAAGTACTTCTCTTAATACTTCTGAAGCTGAGTATATATCTTCCACAAAGGCATTCACTCAACTTCTATGGATAAAGCAATAACTTACAGATATTGATGATGAGGTGAATCAACCAATGATAATATTCTGTGATAACAAGAGCGCAATTGATCTCATGAAGAATCATGTTCTGCATTCTCATACAAAACATATTAAAATCAAGTATCACATTATCAAATAAAAAGTTGAGCAAGGGGTGATTATAATGGATCATGTGGGAACTGATGAGAAAGTGGATGATATCATGACCAAGCCACTTTCATCGGCTGTGTTTTAGAATAATCGGTTGAACCTCGGTGTTCAGCCACCTCCTAGTGCATTAGGAGGTTATGCAATTCCCCTCTCCACGTTTATGATAACTATTTTTATCTGTTTATGGATGTGATGTAGGTTTGTGGGGGAGATACTATCCAGGGGGAGTATGGTTTGAGCTGAACAATGAACACATTACCGGTCGTTGGTTTTCTTGTCAATGGGGGAGAAAGGAATACATTCAGGAATGTTCAGGCATGTAATGCTTCTGTGATGAGAAGGATGATAAAGAATACATTGGTCATGTAATGATTCTTGGGCGTCATTGAGAATTCCAAAACACGGGAACCCAATTAAATCTTTCTCCCTTGTTTTCTACACCGAGCATTTCTCACGTATACTTAGAGTGTTGGCTGAGTTGATTCTTGCGTTTTTGGTTTACATGTGGGTGGGGATCTATTGAATTTATTTTCTGATTTCCAAAATACCCAAAGGGGTGATTGTTGGAACCATGGTCATATTTTCATGAATTGGAGTATGGTTTGTGTTTTTTGTCAATCCTCAGAGGAAATTAAAAATGTGTGCCAGGAAAGTGCTCATACAGGTCAATCAGATTACATTATTGAAGGTGGCACCATTTTCCAATGTTTGCTAAATTTTTGGGCCTGAAAATCGACAAATGGAGAAAAGTGTTTTTGGAAAAAATACTTGCACTCCGTGTACTTGAAGGAGAGGAAACTCGCGCGCCATATGTTTTTCAAGATTAGAACATGGAAAAATAGAAAAGGGATAAGGGATGCAGATGTTTTGGGCTGGTCGCGCAAGTGACTTGCATGCTGAGAAAGGACTTGCACACCGATGCCTAGGAGGTTGGAAAGTTGTGCGCCTGTTGTTATTTGATATCAGAGATTCAAAATATGTCAAAGGAAAGATGGTCACACAATTATTGGTGTGGTCGCGCAAGTGAGTATCACAACAGAGGCTAGGGTGGTTGGAGATGCGCGCTGGGACTTGCGCGTCGTGAGGACACTTACGCGCCACCGCACAGGGGGTCCAGTTTGCCTATAAATAGTGGAACACACCTCCTCATTTTTAATGAATTTCAAGACATAGAGATTTTTCAAGATCTCATTGCACAAGTGGTTGTGTCGCGCAAGTGGTTGTTGGGCCGTGCAAGTAGAGGCTTCACGCCGGTTGTTGGCTGCGCGTCCAAAGTGGTTTGGGAGTTAAAGGCGCTGAGTCGCACAAGTTTGGAGTTTAAGGAGGTAGTGTCACGCAAGTGGGTTGGTGTCACCTATGCACTGAATTTGTACCACGCATGTGACTTTCACAACAGTCTTGAAACTTGTGAACTAGTCTTGTAGAAGTGCTCCATGTGAGGTTGAAGTACGCCCGTCTTTTTTGGAGATGCACGAAAGCAGGAATATTTCCTGATACCTTTGTGCAAAGTGAGATTAGTCTACAAGTGAAAGTTGGACTTCAACATAGCATCTACATACAATAGAGGATGAGTTATTTTGAAATGATAGAGAGACCTCCACGTCTATAAACTGATTTTGACTTCACCAAGGGCAGTGAGCCAGGGGGAGTCAACAGAAGTGACCTGAGGGACGTTGTGAGCTATCCCTGAATCTTTTGTAAAGGCAGTGAGCCTGGGACAGAGTGACTGTGCCTGAACCTTTGAAATCCACATCTAGTGAGGTTTAGTGGAATTTATTATGACCGACAACCTATCAGTGTATGCTCCTTGGACGCAGCCCTTAGTGGTGAACAAAATAAGAAGTGTTGTTTCGTCTCTCTGCATGTGAATGTTTGCTTTCTGTTCATATCCATCATACAGGTTTAACAAGTTCCTACCAATGTAGGAACAAGATCTGTCACTTTAAAAAAAAAATTTGACACCCTGATTCACCCCTCCCCTCTCAGGGTGTTTCGGGGTCCTACAGATTATTTATCCCACTTGAAAAAAAAATATTTAATTTTCATCTCTTTAAAATTCTTATTTGGATTTTATGTTTATGAAAACATGAAAGCTTTTAATTCTTGAATGTTTATCACATGGAATATTTTAGTGGTGGAATCCTACTAGGATTTGTATCACACCCTACTTACAACATGGGGTGTATGTAGAGTTAGTTATTTTTTCATAGGTTTCGGTAAAGCTTTTAGTGCTAGTGGTTTGGGTTTCTAGCAGTCCTTCTTGGTGCAGTGTCATGAAGATGGCTTGAGGGTGGTGCCCCTTTCCGTGAGGATGTTTTGGGGCTGTCCATTTTCAGTTTCTTCATTTGTTATATTCTTTGAGAATTGGTTAAAATTATGTAATTCAATTATGAATTTTCGTAAAAGATGTTTTGTTTTGAAAAATCCAGATTTGTTATATTGGATTTGTTTGCTGTTTTATGTTTGTAAACTCTGGAATATCATTCCCAAATTCCATTTTGTGATACCCTAGAACTTGTGTCATCCCATGGGGATCGGGAAAATCCTTCAGGACTTGCCATGGGCCAGGTCGTGTGCCAGTTTTGATGAAGTCTATATATGGTTCGTTACAAAATGGTATTAGAGGAGGTTAGGTTCGCTCTTTGGGTCATGTTATATGGGGAAGAGTCGAGATAGTATAGATCTAGAATTTCAGGTATTGACATTCCAGTTATGGTAGTGTGTCTAGCCCTCACATCTCATGATGGGATTCAAGTCTCCATGGAAAGTCAGGATTTATCAGAGTCCTTTAGTTTTCTTAGTTTGATGATGATTAGGGGAAATGAAAAGAGAGTTGGGTTAATGGTCTCTGTGAGCTCGCAGGGCCTGGAAAGCCATGTGGTGTCAGGGATATTTCCCTATAACACTCTTTGTGATCATGAAGTTATTAGCATATGGCTGCCATCCATATGTTCAAATCACCCACTGAAACTAGTTTCCTCTCACATTGTCTCGTGTCTCTTCATGTTGGAATCTTAGAACATGGTTTTAGGGGAAAATGGCTTGATTTAAGAACTGTGAACATTTCTGAAATGATTTTTCAGTAAAGTGTAAGTGGATTGAATTCTAAAATGGTAGAAATAAATTTTCTAAATTTTTATAAAATTGAAAATGGTGTTTTTACACCTCTTTTGAATGTGGGAACTACGTTAAATTTGGTTTTGAAAAAGTGTTTCTAATAGAGTACTCTAAACTATTTAATTTTTTTTAATGGGATAGAATTTTTTGGAGGTCATGTGTGGAGTTTAGAAAGGAATTTTTATTTAGTAAATGGAGTTCATTTGAAAACTTTTATGAAATTTTGGAATCTTGTTTTAAAATGAGAAGAGTTAAGTATCCAATTTAATAAGGATTTATGAAATTGAGTTTGTCATGAAATTAGAAGTGTTTTGAAATGGGCAGAAATGTTTTGAAATTAATGTACATGAATTGAAAGTGAGTTTTTACTGAATGATTGGTGGTATTTTGAAAAGTTTTATGAATCATTGGAACCCTATTTCAAATAAGAAGAGGCGAGTTTTCAAAGGAATGGAGGTTGATGAAAGGGAGCTTTCATAAAACCAAGAGTGTTTTGAAATGGGATGATGTTTTTTGAAATTAATGTGTTTGACTTGAAAGTGAGTTATTATTAGAATGATTGGGCCTTTCAAGATTTTTTTTGGTAAGATATAAATTCGGATTTTGATTTCGTGGTTAGCGGTCTTGAGAAAAAAGAAAGTATGGGTTGACAGTTCTGGTTTTGAAAAGTGGAAAGTTTTTTTGTTTTAACCTTTGGTATTTCTATAGGATACCACATGCATGGGATTACATGGGATGATGGTTGTTTAATGGAATAGATAGATGAGTAATGGGATGGATACGAAGAGGGTGTCAGATGTGGCATGAAACATGCATGTGTGAGGCCCATGGGGTACCATTGGTTGATACGAAAATCAATGAACCATTTATTTTCAAAGAGATGATTTTAAAGGAAAACACGATGTATTGATGACTAGTTTTGGATGGTGTTACTTATGTGTTTTTAGAAGTTTTTTCAGTGTGGGATTTTTTGAGTCTAAGAACCCCTCTTTTATGAACGATGTTTTGGGTTCGTGTTTGGTTGGTAAGGTTGGTTGAAGGGCTTATTAATTGTCTCTTCTAAGAAAAGTTTGGGAAGCCTTTATATTGGTTCCCATCATCTGTTTGGTTCTAGTTTGTGGTACTTTTTGACTAATGGACTAGCTTGGTTGTGTCTTTGGGTTCTCTCATTGGATAAGGTACGCTCCCACTAAGAGTTAATTCATGACTGAAGTGCAGCCCAGATTGTTTCGTCGTTGGAAAATCATTCAGTTGATCAATATTAGGAATTTCTTCTTATGTTTTGGAGATTGAGTATACTCACATTACCTTTCCATGTTTCGGGGATCCTCTGGTGGTGGTTGAGTTCTTTTCGAAGGTTTAAAGAGACCTTGGTTTCTTAAGTTACCTGATTCATTGAAGGTGAAAGTAGTATGGGGTGGTAAGTGGGGATGGTGTCTAAGAGGGCCTCTAGGTCCTTCGTAGTCTCTTCGAAGTAGGGGTTTATGTTAAACCACCACTGTAGGAAATAGGGTCATGAGAGGCTATTATGTCCAAATTCTGTAATTCTTTGATGTTTGGGGACGTTGTATAAGGCCCCCATCCATGTATTGTTTCTATCAGTTGCAATGGTCGTGTTCAGTGATAACTTGTGATGTTTTGTGCTCATTTGACTATAAAGGGGAGGGTTGTTCAATCATCTAAGAGTCTCTATTTTTTAGTAAGTGTTTCTCCCTTTGTAAAATCTGAACATCCTATGTTTATAGTATGGTTTTTTTATATATCCCTTCCTCTTTCTATTTCTCATCCAAAGAAACAAGGGGTGATGTGTGTGTATCTTCAAAGCACTTGTTTTTGTGAAATGTCAAGTTAGTGAAAAGTGAGTTTGGAATGTGTTATGTCGTGGTGAACCCATCTATGATTAGGGTATAGTTTTCATGGCACTGAGTTGAGAAATTACATTCATAGGGTTTCCAAATCCTAACTGTGAAGCTGAAGATTCTTCAATACTTGAGCTCTAGCCATAGGTCCTAGAGTGAAGCTGGCGTGTAGTCAAGGGAACTCCCTGGGTCCTTCAAACCCTTGTACAAATTCCTATACTCAATATTAAAGATCTGAATAGTTTAAACCTATGTGGTCATCATCTTGCTTTTGTTGTTCCTGTTCGATGGGAAGATGTGGGAGGACCTCGTGTCTATGTTATCACCCAATGTCATTCTTTCCCCCTTTGGTTTCCATTGAGTTTTTTGAGAAAGGTTTTAGATTTTTCTAGAAAGGATGAGTACACGTTTAGTCTTAACCATTCCCTATAAAACCATTTAGATAGAAGGATCCCCATAGATAGCGCACAATTTCCCAAACTGTGTAGACTAACTGTGCAACCATCCCAACTCTTTAAATTTTTGGGTTGTTTTGTGTCGGCCCATTCTGGTTGGTTAAGATGGTTGGTTATTATGGTGGGGAGACCCACTATTAGTCCTATGTTAGTTCTTTTGGAATGTCCTAATGTAATTCTACCCCTTATACCGGGGAGTCTGTTCGGGCCTCCCCCTATTAGTGTCATAATTCTATCTCGGGAACAATTTAGGTTGTCTCTTATGGTGGGGAGTCCATTTGTGTCCCCTCCTACTATTAACTCAGATTGATCAGTGGTCTTGGCATGGTGGTAGGTAGTCTTGTTAAGAGTTATCTAACTACTGAGATCTTCCTTCGGTATACTTTGGGATCAGAGAGCACCCAACGGTTTAGTTAATGTAAAGAAAGTGTAACCTTGTTCGATATTGTTATTCATTTGGGTAAATTTCTCTAGTCTTGTTCGAATATTGATTGAGGAATTTTATTTTGGGATAAAGTTTGAACATGTTTTATTGTTTCATGAAAGTGGTGTAAGTTTTGGTTTGTGGGAGTATTACTTCCTTAATTGATCACTAGAGGTGTTTTGGCCTTTGGGGGCGAATCTTGGAAAATGAGTCAATTTCGGCCTTTCGGATGGGTTTGGTTTTTTCTTTTGGCCTTATTGTGGATTTCCAAGGTCGGAATGTTTTATTCTGGGTACAATTTTCTTATCCATGACTTTTATTAAAGGTATTTTCTATTTAATTACCATTCTTACTTTTTTGTGGGGGTTTCCAATACATTTTTCAAGGAAAGGGTGAGTTTTCTTGATTTGGGCCAAACCATGAGCCCATTTCCAGATTTAAAAACCAATTTTTTTTATTTTAATATTAATTAATTTTTTAAATATTTACACCCATTTCACTTCCCAATTGTCATCCCATGGTATATTAAATCCATCATATCTATTTTTACCTCATAGGAATCCATAATCACAATGGATTTGGGTTTTTTATTTGGGTATTGGGCCATCACGAAAGCCCATTTCCTGCTTTATTTTATAAATGTTTTAATATATCATTCAATTTTTAAGGTTTTTCAATGATTCCAACTCTATCCTGAGCCCACTTACCCAAGGCGCCACCATGATCTCCTCCTCCTTGTTGGAGTTAATATTCATTGTGAATTTGGGTGAAACTACTTTGGATTTCTCAAATCACCCAGATTTGAAAAGGTAAATTCTTTCATAACTCCTTCAATTTTTAAATTTTTACCCCATTATAGTTCCTAAATTACCTCCTCATCATTATTCGAAACTCACTTTCATTTTTGGATGTTTTAAAATTTATCTACTGGGGTATTTGGGTCGTTTTATTCAAGATTTCTTCAAGTAAGTTTTTCTCTATTCATTTCCTTCCTTCTCTTTAGGGTTTCCTCCATCTTTCATAAAGTTCTAAATTGTCCAGAAGTTAGGGTTAGTACCTAGGGATTGATTTGGTGTCTTTTTGGTCAAATATTGTGGCTTTAGGTTGGATTTCACTCCCTCATGGTGCGGCAGTTGTGCGGTTGATGTTTCACATATCGAATTGGCGTTTTGACAGAATAGGTAAGAGGTTCCATGTGTAAGCATCCTAATATTAGTTAGCTTTTCTTTATTAATGTTTTTATCAGGTTCCTCTTACATTATGTTTGGTTTGGGAACCATTTTTGTTAGTATTTATTAAGATTTTAGTTTCAAAGTTGCATATATTTTTGAAAATGTGTGTTTTCCATGTGTATCTTTTGTTCTATCATTTGAGGTAATTTGATAACATTTTAAATTGGTTTAATAAATGTTTCTAGGGATTAAAAATCTGTTTTTAATTGGTATTGGGATTATTTTCTCCTTGAAAGAGGTTTTTGAAAATGGTTTTGTGTGAAAAACATGGTTATACCCCTTGAGATTGTTTTATGAAACTTGTAAGTAATTTATTGAGTTAAACAATGTGGGAAAAGGATGTACATGTACTATTTTGGTGAGTTTGTTCACTTAAGATGTGTTTTTTAAAGGTAAATTTGTGATTTATGATGGAAAACATTTTTATAATGTTTAATAAATTTCTGAAAAGATTTATCAAATTGTAAGAAAGGAGCAAAACACATTTGTGGGCTTTTTTGTGTGAGTATGATGTGAAAAATGAATATTTGTTTGTGAAAGGAGTATTATGTGATCTGTGTGTGGGTTGTTTGGTGTGTGTGTGACTTTGAACTGGTATTTTCATGTGAAAATTGTATTTCATGTCTTGTGAAACTTGTTTGAGCACAAGAGGGAAAACCCATGTATCTAGGTGGGTGGACGTGTACAAGAATGCTAGTAATCCTGTGAGGTTTGGCCACAGTTTCACGAAGAAAGTTTGATGATGAAAACAATAACTAAACTATAATTATGGTGATGATGATGTTGAGGGACCACTAGGTTATGGGTATGATCCCTACTAGTGGATCTTGTGCATGAGAACAAATATTTGTATGGTTACTTTCACTGAGATACGAGGTACCTCGGACCCACATCGAGCTAGTTCCTCAGGGTTATTTCCCATTTCTTGGACTCATTAGATACTTTATACATACCATCGGCATACAACGTGTTTGGATGGAAAATTCAGTTTCTTTGGAATCCTATTTAAAAGTGTTGATTATTTAAATTATCCCACTTAAAAACTATTTTTATTTAAAGTTACATCTCTTTAAAATTATTATTAGCATTTCATGTTTATGAAAAATTTCAAGCTTTTCATCCTTTAATGTTTATCACATGGAATAATTTCGTGTTGTCATCCTACTAGGCTTTGGATCACACCCTATATAAACCCTTTGGTGTAAGCAGACTCAATTATTTTGTCGCAGGTTTGGGTAAATCTTTTAGTGCCAGTGGTTTGGGTTTCTAGCGGTCCTTCTTGGCGTAGTGTCGTGGAGATGGCTTGAGGGTCGTTCCCCTTTCCATGAGGAGGTTCTTGGGGTATCCATTTTGGGATTCTTTAGTTGTTATAGTCTTTTATAATTGTTTTAAATTATGTAAATAAATTATGAATTTTTGTTAAAGATGGTTTGTTTTGAAAAATCCAGATTTGTTATATTGTATTTGTTTATTCTTTTATGTTTTTGAAACTTTGTTAAATCATTACAAAATTCTATTTTGTGATACCTATGAACTTGTTCTAGCCTATGGGGACTGGGAATTCCCTTTGGGCCTTTCCATGGGCTAGGTCAAGTCTAATTTTTATGGTGACCAGATCTGGTTCGTGACACGGGAGACTAGTATTTTCACTGAATTTCATTCAAGAGATAGTGTTTGAGTTTTTCAAAGGGGATTATGATCAGATTTGTGTCATTTATGGATCATATGGACTAAATACGTCCTCTCATCGATTCATTGAGAGGTATATTAAGGTATTGATAAATTTCCACCTTATAAACCATGTGATTTCCTATAGTGTAGTAAAATATCATATTATGGAATCTAGAATCCTGGGGTAGCATTGGTCATTATTAAGTTAATTCCATAGTGGTTGGTGGAATATTAGTGGTGGAGAAGTGGCGTATTTGATGAATCTTTTAGAAGAGGACCCTATGTTTGGATGTTGGTGGAGGCGCATGATCAACTTTCTTTAGAGTAGTGATATTCACATTGAGAGAGACATAGAGATTAATTTATAACTATTTAATGATATTGGTGGCCCCACACTCTTCTCTTGTGAGAGAGAGGACCATGGTGTTATGTTGACTTAGTGATCCTGTGTGTCTAGACATTACCAAGAAATATACATGGGGGTTTTATTAAAAGTGTGGAGAATGTGTCCCACTTTCCCAAGAGGATGGTGGTCTTCTCTTAGTTTTCATAATAAATGTATGGATGTGAATCCTAAGTAGAGGCCTCCATAGGGTATAATGACCCTTAGCGAGGTATTCCCATTGGATATTTTGGGGTTTAAAAAATGTATTATAAATCTCTTTATGTGATGGAGGAGGATGTTTCTTATAAAAGTTGTGGATTTAGGTCACTCGGGTAGGTGTTATCTTGGGGTCTAGTGTTGATATAGCATTTTCATCAAATCGTCCAAGACTGGTTCCTTCAAATTGTGGTGAATTGAAAACATAGAGAGTAGATATATAATTATACTTTTTGGGATTTTTTTGGTGTAGTTTTTTGATGTGATCATTGGAATCTTTCATAATATATAGATGAAAAAATTGGGATATATTCATTAGTGGATGAAAACCCGATTGGATATCGAGGTGAAAAGGAAGGATTATCATAGATCGTTTTATGAAGATTTCAAAATAAGTACAATTTTTCCCATATTATATGATCTAGTGAGATTGGTGCATGTTTCTTGCTAGTATTTTATTTCATAGAAGCCGATGCAGGACCGAATTAACATGCTTCCTTGCAACTCATTTAGGGTTAGTGTAAAATCTTTGTAAAGTGTTCAATGTTGGAGTGAAACATGGATGGGTTGTTATTATTTAAAAATCATATATAAAAAAAATAAGGTGAGGAGAGTGGCTCCCCAACTAGGGATAACCTTAGAAATAAACCATTTTGAGTCAGATATTATTAGTTTATTGTTTCATTCAATCCTATGTGGAAGAAGGGCCTTAAAATGAAAAAGGGTTTTGGATGATGAGGATTAGAAATAATATCCTAGAGTGTAGGAATGATTTCATTTAGTTTATTATTTGATATATTAAATATTTAGTTTTTTGTATATTAAATATGATGTATCCTTTATAAATGGTTGTGTAATGATTTTTAGAGCTCAAACTTCTAAGAGGAAGTATGATCCTGCTATGGTAGGTTGTTTTCCACACATATTGTTTTATGAGATTTAATTTTCTATTAAAAGAGTTTTTTTATTTATCTATGAAAAGGTATTATGGTGGGGAGGCTATGATAACATAAAATTTTCACAATAGAGACTAAATTTGATATGAAGCAATATATATTAGCGACCTGCCTAGGTGTAAATTAGAAAATTTACCATAATAGAATACATACAAAATCATATTATTCCCTTATTTTTGGGGGTGTTGTGTTTACCCATAGGATGAGTTATCATATTGTATCAAGCATTTCATGGTCAAAATAATAATATATTATATATTAAAATATTATTTTTTGTCTGCATGCTTTTATTTGGGATTAATTGATTATCCATCCTAAGTGGTGTCTTGGATAGGAAATCTTGGATTGTGGTTATGTTTGGGACATGAGATTTACTATAGGAGAGGTGTAAACATTGTTCAAATTAGGCTCCTTGTGTTCGGGCCATTTAGTGTGAAATTGATAAATTAAATTAAATCAATTAATTATTTTTAATATAATAATGAAACCATTGAATCCATAATATTCCTCTTTAAAAACATCATTGACCCATCTCTATAGAATTATCCACAAAACCCATTGTTTGATTGGGGGAGGGAGAGGAGAATATTGGAGAAGGAATCAAGAATCTTATAATGAATTATTTATTAGGATATTTAATGAAAATAGTTATGATTACAGTATTCAAAAACGAGTGATACCCACATTGGGTATGACTTTGTTATTTTTATATTTATATTTTCCTTGTGAATTCATGTTGGATTTATCTTATTGGACCTTTCGTATTGGATTTTTTATTTCTATTCTAGGATATCTAAACTCCTATGATGAATTATCATTAGAGACAATTTTTTTATTTACATTGTTATATATGCGTGTGTTCTAGATGGATAATTTGATAAACCTGAAATTGATTTTTATTTCCCCATCCCTTTATATTTTCTCATGGGATCCATAAGTGGCCACTGAACCTTGGTTTGGTCAGTGGGGAAATCAAAATATGGAGCTGCAGAGGAATTAAGGCTGAGATAATGTTAGACATCATGGGCTCAGGATAGAGTGTGTGATGTGGGGAAGACAGTTGGTGAAAAGTCATCATGGATCTAGGAGAGGCTTAAAGGGATCATACATCATAGGAAAAATCAGTAAGGGATGTTACGAAAGAGGTGTATACAATAAAGAAGAGTTAGCTATAATGATAGATAATGACACATGAGAAATCGACCACTTAGGCTGTTGTAGCGTAAGAATAATGGTTTGAGTGTGTGGGGGGGGGGGGGAGGTTGCACCCCAAAATTTGAAATCCATTCAGATCAGACAATGTCCAGTCCGACCGACCCCCTGGTGAGATGGGTGGCACAGTACGACCTATCATTGTGACCCAATGTAGGCCTAAGATCATGAAACCTAGAATGAATTGTGTGGTGTTGGTTTCCAATCTTGGTTTGGTTTCACTCAACCTAGACTAAGAGGGTGTTGTGGTGGTGAATGCATAGTGTGTGTGGCAGATATGTGCTAGTACACTTCACCACACATGCGGCACAACAAGCATAGATAGGAATGACCTCCCCCTCATTCTCAGGGGCCACCACATGACCCTATTCCTAATTCATTAGGGTTTTTAGGACTTTTTCATCAGGTTTCATATTCAAGAAAATAAATATTATATCCTAAGTATTTTTCTATTTAAATTAAAATTGTACATTTTTGTGGACACACAAGTTCATTTGTGATACAAGATTGGAGGATTTTGACTTTATCTCCATGTGATCCATGATAGGGTTTCATCCTGGGGACCATAGCTTTCTTTGGGCTTGGTATACCCCCTTTTCTATTTTATACTATTTTTTGAGTCATGGTTTCCACTATAATACTAATGGAGTTAAGTTCTCCTTATCCCACCTACCATGTGATACCATCTGACATCTGTCTATTTTCTGTGTGCTACTCAGTGAGCGTGTCCTCTATCTATAATGTGGATTCCTTCCCTGCATCGGTTGTGCACCAATCAGGGTATGGGTCATCCTCAGGGGTCAGTGATTCTCATCAATTGATACATCCCCATAAACGAGCCAAGAGTCACCCCACTACGACTTTCATGTGGTGGTGTAGTTTTTCTCATTTCCTATATGGTTATGGTAGTAAGGGTTGGTTCAACACTATTCGAAATATGTCATTGGTTATTGTGTCAGTTCCCCTATGGGTTTATAGAATAAAGATTTAGCATTGATAGTTGTGAATGATTGGATGTAGTACTCCCTCAACTGATGCATGCAAGCTTTAGTGGAGAGCATTCCACCTTTATAGTTTCCAATGGATATGCATAAGTTGGAGAGGCTGAGAAGATCAGATACTTCAAGACATGTGATCCCTTAGGCACCACTATGCCAAAATCATCATTTTGCAGTGGTTTCCCAAATTCTATGTGAGAACATGTTTCACTAATCATTCCACGATAGTTTTAAAAAACATTGTGAATCATTTAGTGGTCTTTAAACCACCTCTAAATCATTTCACGATGGTTTTTAATCTTTTTTATTTTTTTAGTTTTTTTACTTATTATTTATTATAAACATAATGTAGAAATTAAGTATATATATGTGTGTGTGTGTGTGTGTGTTTGGGCTGAGATTTGAACCCCTTACCTCTCGGTTATTCTGTAAAGACCTTAACACTATAGTAATCTCTTCATGTGGTAAGTAAACTAACTTTAATATACTTATATACATATAAACATAAAAATATATGTAAATCTGTATGCATACATATATATTTATTATTTATAAATAATAAATGATAGATAATAAATAATAAAAAATAAATTATAAATAAATAATAATTAAATAAATAACAATTAAGAAATAAGAAATAATAAATAAATAAAAACAAAAAACAAATAAAAAATAGTAAATAATAAATAATAAATATATAATATATAATATATAATATATAATATAAAAAAATAATTAAATAATAAAGACAAATAAATAATAAATATATAATATATAATATATAATATATAATATATAAATAATTTATAAATAATAAATATATTCCACATAAATAATAAATAAATAAATAATAAATATGTAATATGTAATAAATATATTATAAATACATAATAATAAAGAGTAAATAAATAAATAGTGAATAAATAAATATTGAATATTGAATAAATAGGAAATACTTAATAAATAAATTATAATTAATTCATAATGATTAAATATATAATAAATAAATAAAAAATAATAAAAATAAAAACAATTATTTAATTTATAATAAATATTAATAAATAAGTAAAAATATTATTAAATAATAAATAAAAAGGAAATAAAAAATAAAAAATAAATGATAAATGATAATAAATAATAAATAATAATAATAAAATAATAACTAGATAATATTTAAAAAATAATAAATAAATAATGATTGATAAGTAAAAATTAATATTTAACAATTTAATTAATTAAATGATTAATAAATAATAAATAAATAGTAAATAAATAATCAATAAATAATAAATAGATGATAAAAAATAATACATAGATAATAAATATATAATATATAATATATAATATAAACATAATACATATAAGTATTTATAAATATTTATATATGTATATAATTGTAGACAAACATAAATAAATATAAAAAATATCTATAAATATACACAAATATATATATATCAATAAATGAATATAGATAAATATATTTATATTATAAATAAATATATATAAAAATATTTAGAAACACACACACACATAGATATATATATATATAATAAATAATAAAACACTAAAATAGAGAAGAACACTCTAATAACAACACCATTATATCAATATGAACGAAAAACCAAGGAATAAAATCATAAATAACCCATCAACCACAAGAAGACCCTCTTAAATAAAGATAAAATTACATCAAATGTTAAAAAAATTGGGTATCACAAATAAAAAATAAGTTTTGGAGGCCTTTATGGACTTTTTACCATTAAAAAATACTTATAGATCCCTCTTAGATTAAAAAAGTGTCTATCTCTTCACATGATTCAATTTGAGATATCGTTATGTCCAAACAGACACTTAAATTAAAAATTACGGTTATTTGAAGTTAATGTTTGATTTTCAACTTCTCTTAGAATGGTAAAAAAAATTATATTATTAATTATTATCAAATTATTATATAATTTTGAAATAGTTATTTCATAAGCTTTGATTTGGTATGTCATTGATCATAAATAGACTCTCAGATAAAAAGTTATGGTCATTTTATATTGAAGTTAGATTTTCAACTTCTCTCAACATTAGTTACAGATGACGTTTTCACCATTATATATATAGGGATATATATATATATATATATATATGTATTTATAGGTATGTATATTAATTATGAATTAGTAATTAATAATAATAATTTTTTAAATTTATAAAAATTATTAAATATTAATTATCTTTAAATATTTATAACTAATTTATATATATATATATACATACACATTTGTATAAAAATTTATTATCATTATTAAATTTTTATGAAATTTCAATATAGTTAGTAGTTTTTTTATAAAAACTACTACTGTAATTAAATAAAAAATTGAAAAAATATATTTTCTAGTGGTTTAGAGATGATTTTTTAAACCACCTCTAATATTCAGTAAAACATAAACTTTATTATATAATTGTAGTTTAACCCAGTACTAAAAACCACCACTAAATTGTATACACTTTTATAAAAAAAAATCACTGATTAGGGGTGGTTTTGAAAAACTACTACGAAATATTGATTTTCCTATAGTTCACCATGGGGATACCTTCAAGAGGTGATGTATATCAGGTCTATCGACATCATACTATGTGGGATTTTTGGTAGTCCAAGCATGTATAGTTACTCATGAGATTTTTACGGGTTGATGATATGATGATTTTAACTTCTCTATGTCCTTGATAATTCTAGTCATAGAGAACATATAGATTTCCTACTCATGTCTTCATCTCAGATACACTATAGCACTAGGGGATTTTATCCAACTTGTTTGTTTGCCATTATTTTTTTATTGTTGGGATTTCCTATTGAGTATGTTTATACTCACCTATATATGGTATTTTACACTCACATTTTATGTTAGTGCAAATTTTTCACTAGTTAGAGGTGGTATTCGTTGACGTGGTGCTAGTGTAGCTTGTTTAAAACTAAAAAATGATGAAAAAATCTTGGTGGTGCATGGTGGTTCGCAATGGTTGCAGTGACTATTATGGCTAAAGAATCACATAGGAGTACTTATATTGAGGTGAATCGTTCTAGTGACTTATGTCTATCAAATTTAGAGACTTTTTGGATGTATAGTTCCTTTATAGTTTTCAAAATAGAAATATGTTTGCGCTTGACCTCTCATGCATGCATTGCATTCAGTTAAATTGGTTATATATACCTCCTACTAGTGTACTACTTATTTTATTCCTTGGATATGTGTTTCTATTATAGGATGATATAGGACAAGGCCTCAAATGTTGTATTCTATGTATATATGGTACTAGTAACTTGTTCCTAGCCTATTAGAGGTGGGATTGAATTGAAAAAATAGACTAACTACCAGTATAGGCAGCGTCATAGTGGGTCAGGTCCTGTCATATTTTATATTGATTATTATGGTGATTATGTCAATATTTCTATGTTTTATATGTATTTTAGTATGTTTTTTCTATGGATATTTCATTACTAAAATTTTCTATAAAAAAATATTTGGGGATTTTCTCGACACTAAAAAATAACTGGGAGAATTATCCATTATTTTCACTAAAAATGAATTGAGAGTAGACACCCTTCTTAGAACAAAAAATTAAATAAGAAATTAAGAATTACTTTATACTTTTTAGTGATTATAAAGGACCCAAATTTGTTATCATTGACTCTCTCTATGCTTTTTTAGTGAAAATAAAATCCTTTTTATCATTGAAAAAGGTTTTATTTGTTGTGGATTCAATTATTTTATAGAATGGAGGAGTTATAAAATTATAAATATATTAATATAATAATTATAACATGAAAAAATAATATATTATATAAAATAAAATATTTTTTATAAAACTAATATTTTAAAAAGATGTAGTATTTTAAATTGTGTTTATTTAATATTAATAGTGTAGAACATAATAATTATATTCCATATTTCCATATTTGTGTTAACCCTAAAATTTTAAAACATGAAGATTATAATTGTAAAAAATGGTTTAATAATTTACTAAACTGGATTTGTAATATGACAGAGTCACACAAATTTTGAAATATTTTTTTTTATTTTTTTTAAATATATGTTATAGAATATGTTCAATGATATATTGGAATATTAGGTCAAAGTACAAAATAAAATAATAATTTTAGAATTTATATATATATATATAATATAAAAATATATAGTTCCAATATAACTTGAAAACATTCAAATTTGTCACATAATATAGAACATAACAAATAAAAATTACTTTACAGATTATTAAAAACACTAATCCCCTAACTTCCACTAAAATAAATATAATTCAATGTGAAGGAAAATATAATTGAATTTAATTATTATAAATTTTTCATGACCTTAAAGATATGGAAACATCCTTCTTTTTATATGTTGTTTTCATAAATCATTGAGAGACATATTAAATTTCCTCAAGTTATTGAATACTTAACATTGCTGGTGAAAATTAGTATGTATCCTTTAATCCATAAAATTATTTTATTTCATTTTGGGTGAAGAGAGTGGAAAAATACAGATTTAATTAATATTTTTTTATGTTGTAACCTAAATTAAATTAATTATGATTTAAAGAAATATAAGTAACATCATGGATCATGTTTTCTTTCCCAAGTAAGAATGTTTCAAACCTCATGTGCACCTCCTCATACATTAGAGTTCGCGGACTAGCGGTGACAATCAATGATCATCCTTAGTGAGACTATACATTTGATATCATCACCTTAAATGACAACAATGACATAGAATCTATAAAGAATAAATATTATAACAAAATAAGCAATCAAAATAGAAATTTTCCCATAAAAAATAAACTATACTATATTTAAGATCTCATCTTTTCTAAGTACATCTCTCTCTGATTTTTCCATCAAAATTATTTCGGTTATGTTTTTTACTCATCTTAAACCTTGGTGGTTGTGTTCTAAAGATTAAATTCTATATGATTGAATAAACACGGTCTTGGGTTATAAAGAAACTTGGGAAAATCAGAGATGATCCACATGTAGAGCCTTTGTTGGGGGAAATGACTCAAAGATTAGGGATGTATGTTTATTTGAATTAATGGAGTCTGGGTATAAATGGGTCAAATGTTACCATGGTTTCTTGGTAAGTTGATAATTCTTAATGGGGGTTTGGGTATTTTATAAGGAAAATGGACTGACAAACCATCTGAATAACATTTACATGTAATGTAAATGGATTACATGTCATGTAAATGGATGATATGTCATTTAAATGGATTACATGTAATGTAATGTTTAGTTGAATTTAATATTCAGATGAGGTGATCAGTTTTTAGCATACTCCTCTAAAAATAATTACATGATTTGTAACTATATTAAATTCCTTGTAATTACCTGACCTATAGTTTTAAAGTGTTTAATGTGGTTGTTTTTGTATTTCATGTCACTAGAATCTTCCTCCACTGGACCCTAGAAAACCTTCTAGGAGATTTTGTAGTTTCTCCCTTGATTTCAGACATCTCATTTGTGAATCTGATCCCTGGTAAGTGATTTTGGTTAGGTTTTCCATTATCTCCCACTGTTCTCCAAATATTGTGGTGTAATATATTGACCATGAGAATTGATTTTTAATGTTGATTGGTTTTTATCTAGGATTCTTCCGCGATCATCCACGCCTTCTTCCTCATAGGTGTTTTCTATTGGAAGCATTGTTTGATCGGCAGTTCTAGGTAGGGGGTCTAACCATAACCCTATGTTTTTATAATTTTCAAGTATGTGTAATATTGAAATTGTTCCAACATATCATGTGATGAATAAATTAAATGACGAATTGGAATATACCTTGTAATCCCTTTAGAACCAATTGGCTATTGACATGACTTATACCTACCATTCGGCTGAGGAAACCCTTGATTATAATTGAATTGTTTAATGTATTATAGTCTGTGTATCATGTCATGGGTTTTGGGTGTTTTATTGATATAGAATCACCTTGGTTAGACCTAATTATTGATATAATTAGAATGTTTGTGTTTTTAGACCATATGTTGAATGAAATGTGAAATTAAAAGACAAATAGTAATTTTCACAATAAACCCTTGATTTTGTGATATTTTGATATACTCGTTATTATGAAATGGGTTTTAATAATTTTTTAAATGATTATATAGGGAATTTTCATAGTTTATATCTTGTAATTATTATATAGGGCATTGGCCAATTTATATGTTGAAATTCTTATATACAGGGCTTTGTCTGGATAAATGTTGAAATGCTTATATAATGTGTTATACCCATTGACACATGATGAAATGATTATATACCACGATTGGCCCTAAAAAATGTTTAAATGATTATATACGAGGTTCGGCCCTAATTAAATGTCGAAATTCTTATATAGTAGGTGTTGACCCAGTTTTGTATAATTTATACCTTGGTTATATGGTAATATTTTACCATGGTTATGTGATTTTGTTGGTGTGGTTGTCAGACATGCTCATAGACATTTCAGTATGGCACCATGGTGGGTTATGTTTTACCATGGTTAAATGTTTAGGGTTGGAATGGTTGCAGGACATACTCAGAGATATTCTTTTATGGTGCTAAAGCAGGTTGATGTGGTATTAATTTAGTTTTTTAATTAATTAATAAACATTTTTATTGTATTATTTCATACACTTATTATCATACTGGTTATGCTTATAAATGTTGGTGTTGACCTACTAAGTTATACTCACTTTCTATTAGGGCCGTTGTTTGGCACCCAATCAGATTACATGGATGCAGGTTTTTATATTGGAAAAGGGCCTTGTTGTTGATTATTTCTAGATGGGATGTAGTTTGGTAATGGGACTGACATGGGGTTTAATACTGAGGAATTTTGATTATTTATTGAGAATTATAGTCTTTTATTTTTTTTATTTCTTCTAGAATTAAATATAGTTACAATCTACCTAAACATTACATTATTTCTATATTATTTATTGGATTATTCAATTAGATTTTATTTTTGGTTTTCTATTGTATAATATTGTTTCCAATATTTCTACACTCTAGAATTTATTCTTTTATGTACACTATTTATTCCACAATGTTGTAACTCTATAACCAAGTTGTATAGTCTTTATACTATTATTTTCGCACCCCCACTGCTAGTCGACATCCTCTAGCATACAGGGAGGCGTGCTTGAGGTTTTTAACCAACCCATTTTGGCCACGTGAGAGAGTTTCAGGGCAGGGATGTTACAAAGCGGTATCAGAGGCACCCGTTCATCGTTTCTATTATTAACTATTTGGGAAAGGTATAAAGGATACTAGGATGTGTTGGGACTTGGTAATGTGTTTGTACATGGGAGTATCTAACTCATGTATGGGAAAACTCCATTTGATTAGGGGTGTGTGATTGTTTAGAATATTTTTTTGTTAAAATTGATTTCATTTCACCCTAAGTGATTCCCATGTTGTGTGAGGTTATTTTTTTATGATGTTATTGGTTCTTGAGATTTATACTCGTAACTCAGTATGGCACGAGATGAGTATGAATGCATCATAATAGGCACATAGGGATATATATTGACATTCATTGTTCATGATAGGGACATTTTTTTTATGGTATATATAATTTTCTATTGAAATGTGATATGAGATACTTATTATATCTGATTAATGAAATTAATGAATTTTTATATCATGCTAAAAAACATATAAGACATGTTTAGAGAGATTAGGAGTAGTGGTTCTCTGTTTTTGTCACCTGTTGAGGTTGACCTTGTTGTTATATACAATGTTCTAAGGAGTGTGGCTGTCTTATAGAGAAAATGACTCATTTTGATCTTCCATTTGAGTTTTTGGAGATTGAAAATTAGAACACACCTAACGCAGCTAAATTAGCCCTTCTTGTAGCTCCAAAGGACTAGATGGATGTTTAACTTCACATAAAATTCTTGAGGGTCATTATCTCTATTGAAGGATATAATATTTTCACTATGCCTTCAATTTTTGTGATAAAGAGAGTGTTCTAGATATAGTATCTTTGTATATTCAATGGGGAGGGAGGACCCCAAAAATCCGAGTTCTAGATCAAGTTAGTCCAGATGATCTTTACGAATCTCAAGACACCCATAAATAGGAGGGTGAAGCTTTCTATGTGTATTCTTTTTGGACTATCCAAGAATTGGGGAGACATTATGTATAAGGAAGGGTATAAGGAGGAGTTATCTTTAAAGGACTTATAGATGAAGTTCCTAATCCATTTCTATCATGAGAGTTTTAGGGATGATTAATCATATATGTTTATGAACCTAACAGGGGCGGGGGTGGGGATGTTGGTGATAGACTACACTGAATGTTTCATTAACCTATAATTCTTTTTTCTATATTTGATAGCTGATTAGATTCCTATTGTGAGAATTTTTTAGGATGATCTTCACTATGAGATCTGGTTGTATGTGAATGTGTTCTATCTGAGTAGTTTTGTAGATGTGATGAATCAGACACTCATCACGGAAGGGAAATATAAGAGAGGCCCCAAGAAGTGACCAGGATATTTTAGTAAGGGAAACTGTGAACACTTCTTCTAATGGAAAGAAGAATCTCTATGACAGTTCTCTATAAGGAAATAGTGGGAAGCGAATTCAGGGAAGTGGGAATCCATATAAGGATCATGTACTATTTCAGTGCTACTAGTGTGGAAATATGGTCTGAAAATGACCTCAGTGTCCATAACAAGCATTGGAGTGTCATGGGGTTTGAATATTTTTCTACCTATAGAGGTTTTATTGGGGAATTTAGTATAAGAGTAGTGGTAGGGGAACAATATAGGTACCCAAGTCTACAAAGGACTCAACTTCTTCTTAGAAGACAGGTAGCTAGAGTTCCATAGGATGTCCTGGTTGAGGAAGGGGATGTGGTAACCCCATTAAGGAATGAAATTATGAGGAAACAGATATATCTTAGGGGAGTTAGGTTGGAGCCCAGGGCAGGGGGGTTGGTCAGTTTTATTTTATGAAAACTACTCTAACTAGTGTAGATGAAGGACTGTCTACCGTCGAAGGTATGATTATTATATCATCTACCCTTTCTTGTGTGTTTTTTATACGGGATCATAAAATTTCTTTTTATCCACTCTTTTTTAAATGATTTGGGATTGGATTTGGAAATATTGGATGGTTTATCACCATCATCACACTATTGGGATTACGGTCTATGAATGTAAAACATTGTAGGGCATGTTCACTAAATATTTGTGGTTAACCATCTTTTGGGAATCATTCAAGCTGGAAATGATCATATTTGATTTGATTTTTGGTATGGATTAGCTAGTTCAATACTAGGATCATATCAAATATTAATATAAGATATTTACCTTTCTATATCCAATTAGAGGTAGCTATTCTCACCAAGGTGAGTAGGATATTCAAGATAGTCGTGCATTACCAATTTAGTGTATATTGGATTGTATCATGGATTGTATAGTTGATATTACTCTAGATAGTAGTGAAATGCAGCATGATTGTTTTCATCTAGTGGTAGACTGTTTTAATGATGTTTTCCTTGACAAATTCTATTGATTACTGCCTGAGTGGGAGACCAATTTTATGATCAAGTTGGGGATCCTATTAGAGCCAGTTTCAATCCCGACTTAAATCATAGAATCGTTAGAGCTTCAAGAGTTGAAGCTTTAGTTGCAAGATTTGGAATATAAAGGTTTCATATGTGCACATACATCTCCTTGAGGTTCTCTAGTTCTCCTTTCTAAGAAAGATGATGGCTCCTTATTATTATGTGTGGAATATCAAAGATTTAACTAGATGACGGTCAAGAACCAGTATCCACTTCTATGCATTGATGATCTCTTAGACCAGTTAAGAGGATATAAGGACTTCTCCACGATTTATTTGAGACTAGGATACCATCAGTTGAGGGTGTGACCAACAGAAATACGTAAAATAGATTTTAGGAGCATTTATGGATTTTATGATTTCATTGTGATGTTGTTTGGTTGGACTAATGCACCTACAGTATTCATGGACTTGATGAAAAAGATCTTTCATCCTTTTATGGATCATTTTATTGGGTTTTTTTTCAATGCCAACTTTGTGTACATTATGTCAGTAGATGATCATTCCATACATCTTGACATCCTCTTGAGTACATTGATAGATCATCGACTTTAAAAAAAGATAATGAAATGTTGTTTTTTGGAATGATAATGTGAACTTCTTATTCCACGTCATCCCAGAGGTAGGAGTGTCATTATACCTAGAGAAAGTTTCGGTTGTGGTATCTTGGTATCAACACAAGAATGTCTTCAGGTTTCAGATATTTCTAGGTTTAACAGGTTATTATCGGCGTTTTATCCAAGACATCGCCTTTTTGGGACCACAGATGTTAGACCTGACCAAAAACGGGGTGAAGTTTTTTTGGTTTGATGCTTGTGAGAAATATTTTCATGAACTAAATGTTAGGCTGAAATCAAAACCTATCCTCACTTTACATGTGCTAGGTAATTTATATATTGTGTATTATAATGCATCTAGAGTGGGACGTGGAGCATTTTTGATGTAGGAGGATCGAGTGGTTACTTATTGATCTAGACAGCTGAGGCGATATGAGAAGAATTATTCCACTCATGACATGGATTCTGTAGAAATGGAATATTCCCTAAGATTATGGAGGCACTATCTCATGGCTGATAGGTTTTTGGTATACATTGACTAAAATAGACTTAGGTATATATTTTCTCTATGAGACGAAAACGTTCCTCAGAGGTGGTGGTTAAAGTATTGGTAGCCTTTCTTCATTGAGTTTTCTTATACATCAATAAAGGTAAAAAATTGTTTCTATTTCATTGAGACTAAATACATAGGCATAGGAAGTGTGTGATTCTTGCGATGAGTGGAAGATAATGGCTCACTTTGAAGACATTCATCTTGATGTTCAGGAGTCTCAGGGATGAGTAGATCTAACTTTGATATTTCTTATACCTATGCTTTTGTAATAGATCAAGACTGAGAAGTTATATAATCTGGTGGGATTAGTCATGAGAGAGAAAATTATATAGCATAGAGACACGATTGAGATGGTATCTTTTCAATGTAAATTATCTTATTTTCCATGGAAAAGCATGGGTTCAAAAGGTCTTGCATGAGGATCTAATTAGAGAGTTTATTGATTCCATACAGGTGGTATATACTAGTTTAAAAAGGATGTATTGTGATATATATAGATAGTAATGTTTTTCAGGAATGAAGGAGGTAGAATGATTTGTGGTGAGATGTTTCACTTGTCAGTAGTTGAAATCCAAGAATCTAAGGCTAGCTGGGATTTTGCTGCTTTTCCCATTTTTGAGTGAAAATTGAAGGATGTTACTATAGATTTTGTGGCAGGATTACCCTAGAAAACTCCTATGAATGTCGAATTATGATTGATTTTGGGTCATCTAATGAAGGTTAACCACTTTTTTAATATTAGTGAGACCTTCACATTTGATGATATGAGAATTCTTTATCTATGTGAGGTAGTTCAGCTGCACAGTTTTTTGAGGAGTATCATTGTTGATAGGTATCCTCATTTCACATCGCGATAATGAAAGGGTATTCAGAATGTTCTATGATCGCATGATCTTTTGAGTACAACCTACCATCCTCAGACTGGTGGTCAATCTGAGAGAACTATTTAGGTTCTAGAGGATATGTTGTGGGCCTGTCTCTTGTATTTTAGTGGTTCGTGGGAGAAAAATTTATAACCTGTGGAGTTTTCATATAATAACATCTTCTAATAATCTATCCAAATATAAAATTATGAGGCTTTTTATGTTAGGTCATGGAATTCGGCTCTTTTTGGTTAGAGGAAGGAGTTTCAGTGCTTGTTGGTCCAAGTATCATGCAGGAGACATCTGAGAAAGTTAATTTGATCAGACAGTGGATGGAGATCGTGTGGTGTAGGCGTAGTTATTATTCTGACAATTAGAGATGACCTTATTAGTTCTAGGTTTTTCATCATGTTTTCCTTTAGGTGTCTCCCAGGTTGGAGAAATGTCGTATCAAGAAACAGGGGAAGCTATCTCCCAGGTTTTTCAGACCGTTTGAGATAGTGGATACGATCAATCCAATGGTGCACCATTTAGACCTTCTATACTGTAATAGTTCCATTCATATCATGTTTCATGTGTCATATCTTCATATATATCATCCTAACCCTTACCATGTGATAAATGTATCAAATTTTTATCTTTTTGATGATGCGTCCTTTGAGGAGAAAATGATACGGGTCATGGACGTAGTGAGAGACATCTTTGTGGTAGGACCATACCATATTTTTGGATTAGTGGTTGCATGGGTGAGTTTATGAGGAGACTTGGGAGAGAGAGTCTGATATGTAAACCCAATGGCCATACTTTTTTGTGGATACCTCACAATGATTCTTCAAGAATCTTGTAGATTAAATTTTATATAGTAGGGAGGTTATATGATCCCATATTTTTTCTAGGTATGTCACTCTCTATGTTTTCTACTAAAATTATTTTAGTTGATTTTTCTCTCATCATAAACCATAGTGGCTGTGTTTTCATGGAGAAATTTTGTGTGTTCGAATAAACATAGTCTTGGGTTGCGAGGGAACTTTAGAAAATTGAAGAGGATCCATATGGAGAGCATTTGTTGGTGAAAATGACATATAGTCTAGAGATGTGTGTTTATTTGAATTAATGGAGTCCTTTTATAAATGGGTCAAGTGTTATTATTGGTTCTTGGTAAGTTGAGAATCGTTAAAGGGTTTTCAGGTCTTTTATAAGGAAAAATTGGATGAAAACCCATATGAAGTACATTTAGATGTTGTATAAATGGATTGCACATCTTTTAATGTTTAGGTGAATTTAATATTCATCCAAGATGATGGGGATTTTTTGGATTATACCTTCAAAAAAATTAAATTATGTGTAACAATATTACACGTACTATAATTCCCCAAACTATAGTAATAAATTGTGTCATGCGATTGATTTTTTTATTTCATCTCACCTAAAACTTCCTCCCCTCAATCCTGGGGAACCTTCTAGGTGATTTTGTAGTGCCTGCCTTGATTCTGGACATCTTTTTGTGTATATGATCCCTAGTAAATGGTTTTTGTTATGTTTTCCCTTCTCTCCCTTTGTTCTCTAGATGTTTCAGTGTAATATCATGACCGTGTGTGTTTCTGGTTTTGATGTTGATCGGTTTTGAACTAGGATCCTTCTACGATCATCCCAAACTTATTCCTTGTGGTCGTTTAACATTGGAAGCATTGTTTGATCAAAAATTTAAGTTAGGTATTATAAAACTTAATCCTATGGTTTAATATGGTAAAATAAACTTATTTTTTATTGTTTTTTACTTGATGGGATAAAGTTTGGTGACGCAGCCGAAATGGGTTTTGAGATTGGTGAATTCT
This sequence comes from Viscum album, assembly GCA_963277665.1. Lineage (NCBI taxonomy): Eukaryota > Viridiplantae > Streptophyta > Magnoliopsida > Santalales > Viscaceae > Viscum > Viscum album. The sequence continues at coordinate 62,834,595 of OY728127.1, read as the reverse complement.
GAGTCTTTATTAAGTTTTCTAGTCTTTTATTTTTTATTTCTTATAGAATTACATTCAGTTACTTTCCTACATTATATTACAGTATTTCTTTATTATTTATTAGATTATTCAGTTGGATTTTATTGTTGGTTTTCCATTGTATTATATTTTTTCTATTATTTATGAAATCTAATATTTATTATTTTATTTATACTTTTTATTTAATTGTGCTGTAACTCTATAACTAGGTGTTATAGTCTCCCCACTATACTTATCGCAACCCCACTTCTAGTATAAATCCTATATCATATTGGGAGGCATGCTTGAAGTCTCATAACCAACCAATTTCGGTTACATGAGAGAGTACCAAGGCAGGGGACATTACACTATACATCAATCATATAAAAAAAGGATTTCAGTCTATAGTTTAATTTCATATACAAAAAGATTTAAATTTCAACCCAAAAAAATTGAAATTACATAGACAACAAGATCTTTATCTGATCCCTAGAAACAACTCCTACCTCTAACAAGTTACTCCGTCTCAATCAATTTCCATTAGGCTCATACCTTAACCTACATATCAATTATGAGGCCTTTATATCTACCAAAGTTCAAATGGAGGGAATTAGAATAAAACTCAATATTAAACCTATATTGGGACCTTTAAAATACATCACAATGTATGTATGTGAGTACATGTACAAAGTAGATACATTCTACCTGATATAGTGTAAAATCGGCCTCTGTGATGTTCAAACCAACATGCTTCAAACTATGTTGATGAAGCATTTGAGTTTTACCAAAATTGATTCCATGATAGTGCTTTTTCTCCAATATGGTCTTATAAGACAATGATTAACAAAAAATATATGAGAGAGGTGTATTGTAGCCAGTCACTCAAGGATAAACTGCACCATGGGTACCATAAGACTGGACCTTGAGAATAACCGTCATAGATAGAATATGTATTTAAATAATTGGAGGCACATAACATAGAGATATCCCTGAGGAAGTGAATTTGGATCTTAGATATCTTCCTTAGGAATGAACTAAAAAATGGATTACAGGACATACCATCTAGTCCCCTAGAATTTAAACAATCATTGAGAATATAAATCAATAATACAAGTCATCACATACCCAACATCCCAAAACTCTAATATAAATAGACGTTTTATTAATATCTTATATCCCAACATGACATAAATATCCCCTAACTGACTACTATTACCTACCCTACATCATATTTTCCAGTATACCTTATGTAGAGCTCATACTTCAAAGGATAAGATCACAAGTATCCTTGATTGTGCCTCTAATGAACACAATGTCTATATACTATGAATCATAATTACCATACCTTTACTTTGAATTCAAATTAATATAATGATCAGCAACCCATCCTAAAATATATAAGGAATCTCAATTAGTGAAATTGGACTACACTATAATATGAGGTTCCCAGTAATCCAATATAATCACACTAAGGGGGGGGGGGGTTTCAATCTGTGTGAACAATTTTTTTTTGAAATATAAATCTCTATAAATTAATCCTCTTAATATTCAAAATTTTACACTTTTTATGATGAATGGGTTTAATTTTTAATTTCGAATATAGAACACCACATTAAATGAAATAATGAGAAAAGACAATAACACATGGTATTTAGAAGGTTTCCCCCAACATGGTTGACTATGTACTTGTTCTTCCTAAGTTGAGTTTAAGATATGGATATTTTCTAATATCATAATGTGAATACATATAGAAGGTTTAATCCTCAACCTAGAATAATATTTTACAATAGTTATAGACTCTCCCAGGAACATAATGATGGATCCCTTAGATTTATAAAGAAACACAAAACCACGCTAATGACAAAGATATTATTCTCCACTATATGATATTGAAGCATCAAATGATGATAAATTATTTCTCAAAAAATTTAATTAACTTCTAGTATGTAATTTGATAAAATTACACACTCATATGCCTTATCTTAATCCTCAGAATGATTAACACATATAATTGATAGAATTCTCCATGATTTCTTCCCCCTCCTCAATAGTAATATTTTTTTATAATAATTACTAGGATACACTTTCATAAACATAAATAGTGATCAGTAACAATGAGTGAACATTGGACCCCATTATTATTCATTCTTATTGTTCATAATTTTACTTCTCATTCGACGATGATAGAATATTTAAGAGCTGTGAATCTCAAACTTCTATTCATTTATTCTTACTTCATTGACACATTGAATTTATAATTACTAGATATAATTATACTATATCTTTTAAAATCCACCTAATTTTCTTATTTTCTATTTTTCTTATACACCCTCTACCGAATCTCATGACTGCTTTCCATAACTAATAATGGGGAAACTTCTAGGAAAGGTACCTAATGTTATTTTAAAAAAATTTAATTACCTCTTATGATCATGTGGGTTTATTCCCCATGATCTTAAAAATATAACCAATCACATGGGTTTTTTATAGAAAATTAAACTTTTTATTATCTAAAATTATACTTTAATGAATGTTACAGATTTACTGATGACTTCTGTTCCACATGTTCATGTAAAAAAATCATATAATATTATAGTGTAATGATTAATCTCAAAACACAACCTTTTTATTTAAGTCTAACATGGATACACTGTAACACTCCAACTATGGTTTGATTTCAATGATCATAATAAACCAAATTCATCCAATATTACCTTATAAAACACTATGTCATAACATCATCTTGAAAATCTTACTTGACCATCCATTAAAACGTAACCTTTATACACTTCATAACCTTGTTCTTCAAATCCCATCTTCAATCTGGATTCACTCTCCAAAGCATCATGATGATGATATCTTAAAAAAACCTCTATATCATCAAATTTAATTATCCCCATAAATATATCCTAATATCTCACTCTTAATTATTCATTTAAATAGTCATAATATCTACCCCAAAAACCTCTCAAAATATTCTACCAAATACAAAACTCTTTCTGAACAAATTGAAAAAATTACACATGAGAGTATTTTACTCTTATATAGATTCTAAAATGTTTAGTTTAATATTAGGTAGGTTTCGGTTTCTCTAACATTTCATCCACACAACCAATATTACTCATACACAACTTCAATTTATTCTTATATAACACCATGTTATTATGATGTTTCATAGAATGACTGGGGTTATTCATGTGTTTCACCTATTTAATTATAAAATATAATTAAGAAACTCAAGATAAATCTTCTTAATGGTATATTTACTCTAGAAGATACATTTTAAAACTATTATTACTATTTCATATCATTCAATCCATTATTATGTATATAGTGTATTATAACATCTTCAATAACCTATAACTCAACCTCATTCCATCAAAATCAACTCAATTACAATCACCATTAAACATTTCCAACCACTTAAAATAATATTAAAATACATAAAATTACTTAAGAAAAGTATCCATATTTTACAATACATATCAACATAGTTTGAAAATCATTTGAGAATGTATGAACTTCATACCATTTCAAATGAACTTCAACCTATCTTAATCAATTTTAAAGAGTTTATATTTATTAAATTAATAATCATATCATTAGATTACCAATCCAATAAATTCAGAAATCAATTTATTTCATCATCCAAGTGTCCCTTATACTTCATAAAAATTTATTCATGAAAAACATGATGAACCTCATTAATTATAACAAGATCTGGTCTTCTTCAATCACAACTATCCTCTCATTTTATTCTGTTTAATTACACACTCATCAAGAACATTTAATTGAAAATAATTTCATAAAACTTTATCAGGAATCAAAATTTTAACTAATCTCTTCTATATAATAATCACATTTATAATATGCTTCTTTGAATATATATATTCCAAAACACCAATAATCAGTTTCATATTTATTTATCTTATATAATCATCAATAGACAAATAATATACATGTAATATAATAATTATAGGTAAATCAATCTAATCTATCATATATTATTTTCCAATAAAGGAATATAACTATAATATTCAATGAAAAAAAACAAAAAAACATATGATCTATATCAAATATTTATGATATCTCAATCCTTTAACATTTTTATTCAGTGGGTTCATCTTCATCAACACACACATACCGACAACCTTACCTATTGATAACAAATACAACCATTATTACAAAACATTGTGCTCTTCAATATATGCCATTGATTTTTCTCAAAAACATAAAAAAATCCATGTTATTATATTCTTAGTTTTTATACTTTTTTCTCCATCTTATTGTCAATAAATAAAAATGTTCTTTATATAAGGGTGGTATCACATTTATATATGAAATGTGCTATAAATCAATCAATATTATGTCTATGTGAGCTAGCATGGTGTTGAAAATAGTATATATTATTTCAAACATCAATACTATCCATAAAACTAGTCATTATGTAACACCAACTTAGAATCCTACCTCCATGGGATGTTCAAGAAGATTTTATTTTACATTTTAAATTTGATCCCAACACTCATCTCAATAAAAAAAATTAAATCCAAGAAGGATTATCAAATTCTATCCTTTTTAATTTCTCAAAATTTACTCACATTTCATTTCATTGATCAATCAAACACCCCCATAATTTCATAAGTCATTTGACTTGTATAAGGATTGGTGAAATATAAATCATACCATATTAGTGACAGATTCCATCACTTACCATAATTTAATATTTACATGAAATAATGATTTTATTATAGTTCATCATCTTCTCTCCCCCTTAATGGGTTAACTCCAACCATTTACATCATCACAGATGATGCCAATTGATGTGTTGTAAGGAGTGAACCAGTTGTGATGTTCATGTTATTCCATGATGAATATTTATCCGTTATATAGGATACCATAACATAATAACTATTTATCCCTCTATACACAAATTGCCTAAAATTTCCAATAAATAAAAACAAGCACAATGATATGGGAATGCGGTGGATTATTTAATATTCATTAACTACTAGAAAATAGTGTTTTAGTTACGGTTTTGAAAACCATCGCTATATGTTTTTTGATCAAAAAATTATCTGTGGTTTTTTAGTTTCCATTTTTGAAATTACCGCTAAATATTTTTAAAATATTTTTTAAACAGTTTTTTTACTTTTTATAAAAATTTTACAATTATTTTCAGAAGTGGTTATTTAAAAAAATCACTGCGAAATAGTGATATTTTGTTCAAAACCACCACCAAAATAAAGATTTATTTATTAATTTATTAATTATTATTATTTTATCTATTATTTACAATAAAATATTGTTTATTATTTTTAATTTTAATTAATTATAATGTTTCAATTAATAAATATTTAGAATTATTAGTTAATAATAACGTGTAACTTAAAACAAATCTACCAAAACCAGAAAACCAGATTTCAACATCAAATGACCACAAGTTATGATCCAGGAGTCCTTTTCACCTCCAAAACCATTCAAATCAAAGTTTATCAAATGAGTTAAATTAAGTGTGATTTAAATCATGTGATAATCAAAAGAAAAAAATATATTAAAATTTCAAAAAGGTCAAAAATTGAACTCGAACTTCAAACAACCATAACTTTTAATCCTTGTGTCCGTTTGGGCTCTACGACATATCCAATTAGTGATTTCAATAAGAAATACACTATTTAGGTCTAATACTAGCCCTTTGAGAATTTTATACCTTTTCATTCCACCAAACATGCCCATAAGGCCTCCGAAACAGAAGTTTTAATTGTCGAACCAGATTTCTTAAAATTAAAAAAGTTATAACTTTTGATCTCGGAGTCTCTTCCACCTATACCACATATCACATCGAATCTCATTTCATGATCTTCGGTTTGACTGATTGTGGCGCTGAAAAGGATCCTCAGATCATATTTTTGTGTCATATAAGTGATTTTAGGGTTTTCAGAGATTCTTAACGTTTTATGATTTATTTATTTATTTATTAATATTTATTTTTCATTTATTTATTTAATATTTATTTATTTATAAATTAATTATTAATTAATTAACTAATTAAGTTTTTATTTATATATTATTTATTTATTTATTTATTAAATATTTAATATTTATTTATGTAGTTATATGTACACATTAATTATTAATTTATTTTTATTTTTTAGTTAATTATTAATTAATTTTCAATTATTAGTTTATTATTCATTCATTTGTTCATTATTTATTTATTATTTCTTGATTATTTTTTAGTTACTTATTAATTAGTTATTAATTATCGATTAATTATTAAATAATGAATATTAAATATTAAATATTAATTTAGAGTTTTTTATTATCAATTATAATTATTTTTTATTATTAATATTTTTATTAATAATTAAAAATCAATAATTATTTGTTAGTTATTAGTTATTATTTATTATTAATTTATTTATTTCTTTATCTATCTGTTATTTATTTATTCTTTATTGTTTATTATTTATTAATTTATTGTTAATTCATTAGATATATTTTTTATTAGTTTATTATTAATTAATTAATTTATTATTTATTTATTTAATAATCATTATTTATTAATTAATAATTATTTATTTATTAATAATTTGTTAATAGTTTATAAATTTATAAATATTAAATATTAATTATTAAATATTTTTTATTAATTCGTAATGATCAATTATAATTTATTAGTCATTAATAATATTTTATTATTTATTATTTATTATTCATTATTTGTTTATTTATTATTTATTTATTCATATATTCATTCGTTTATTTATTTATTCATTTTTTTATTATCTATTATTTATCATTTGTTATTTAATATTTATTTGTTATTAGTTATTAATTTATTTATTAATTAATTATTATTAGTTTATTATTCATTTTTTATTATATTTATTCGTTTATTTTTTATTATTTTGTTTTTATATTATTAATTTATTATAATTGAATTATTAATTACTTATTTATTATATATTCATTATATATTCATTATTTATTTATTCATGGTTTATTATTTATTATTTATTATATGTAAATTTTTCTATTGACTTATTATTTATTTATCACATATTAATTTAATTTTTGAATATTTTTTTATAAATTAATTATATAATATATAATATATAATATAAGATATATATTTTGTAATAGATCATATATTACATATTATATATCTTATATTATATATTATATATTATATATTATATATTATATATTATATATTATATATTATATATTATATATTATATATTATATATTATATATTATATATTATATATTTTGTATTATATATTATATATTATCTATTATCTATTTGTTATGTATTATTTATTTTTTCAATTAATATATATATATATAAGTATATTAAATTCGATTTATTGACCACATGAAGAGTCTTCTAGAGTGGTAAAGTCTTCAGAGAATAAGCAAGAGGTACGGGGTTCAAATGTCACCCAACACTAGATTTCTATATATGCTATGAGCATGTTCATGGACATGGGCTTCTTCATGGAGTTGGGCATGAGCATGGTAATAATAAATAAATAATGAAAATACAAAAAAAAAATTATTAATTGCGAAAATAGAAAAAATAAAAAACGATTTAGTGACGGTTTAAAATGGCGCTAAAAAACTACAGCAAAATCATTCTACAATGGTTTTAAAAAACCACCCCTAATTGATTGCCGACACACGATTTGGTGGCGGTTTTCCAAAGCTGTCATAGATTGATTTAGTGATGGTTTAAACCGCCACTAAATGAAAAAAAAATATCCACTAAATGCAAATTTTGGTGTAGTGATTAGTGAGGGAAATAAGGATGAGAGGTGTTTGTCAACTAAGGAATAATTTCCTTTTAAGCTCTAATTATTTGATAACTTTTTATGCTTTCTACATTAACCTTACACACAAGAATTTTCTTTGGTAGTATGGTCTTCATACTTTTAACAAATTTCTATTCATATGGTATCGGGTTTTTCACATTAGCTAGAAATCCATATTCATTCTTTTTTTATTTATTTATTTTCCTTCAAAGTTATAATTTTGAGGCCAAATAATCCTTGAATCCTTGTAAATGCTACATATTTTATAGATATTCCATATCTATTCTCAAAATTTTCTATGTTACCCTCATTTGGAAACCTCTAATGAAATCGAAATTCTTCTTCATAGATTTTTTTCACCAAACTAATATTCTTTTTTCTTTTTCGAATTGATTATCATTGTTGTTCCATTTTTCTTCCATTATCATTGATATTTGTGGATTCCTTATAGTGATCCATGATGTGGTATTTTATCTCACATTAAAAGGATCTACCCTTTTGTGTATCATCCTTTTAAATACTCCCCAGTGTATTTTTTTTATACTTTTCTTTTGTTTACACCCAAAGGTGAAATCATCTTCAATCTAGTGCTTCTACATCACATTTTGTGTCTTATTTCTTTAAGAGAATAAAAATTATTCTTCGTTGATATAAACCACCATTCTTCATTACAGTGAACATCATTGTTTTCATTTACATAGAAATTCCCAATACTTTCAAATTTATTTTTATTAAATAGATTCCCCTTTTCTGTATATTTTTCCTCATCTCGACATTTCCCCTTGATGTTGACCTTCTCTGTCTTCCATGGGTTTTCATATCATTTCAAAAGTAAATTTACTTGTACCCAAACCTTCAAAAACACCAATAATGTACAATAAATCTATATTTTTTAACATTAATTGAAATTGATATTACTTTGGTAGAATTACATATTTATACTAAACAACCTTCCTTTTGAGGTCTTCATGAGGAACCACACTCCCATCTCTAGCTCAAATCCAATGACATGTACAATGTACCTATTATGAAGATTAATAAGTTAATATGGTAACGAGAGGCTCTTTTTAGGAATTAAAGCATGGGATCATTTGAAAATTTTTATAGGTCAATGGCTTATTTTTAATTTTATGATTTAGACCAAATTCTGAGTGTATTAATATGAATTATTAGGTATTTTTGGAAATAAAAAACTTGATCTGAATCACCGGTTATGAGTAATAATTCCACATGACCTCATGCATGGCTCCCCATAGGCTAGAGGTTTTTGACTAGAAGTGGGGGTCTAAGGTGGATTATGGGGGGACTATACCCTATAGAGTAAACAATAACAAATAATTATCCACACATATAGCCCGTATACAATCATATTAAGTGGAAACCAATAACATACCAAATGTTTGAATGAATACAGAAAATAGGCTCAACAACCAAAATTGGAAATAATATATTGATCACTGACCTGGATGATCACATACAAGATAAAAAGAAACAATATTCCGAAAGGGGATAAAACACCTAGCCTCACCTTATCTCGGTCTCCAAAATCATATTAATATATTATGCTAGATAATAAAACCATGGGATTTAACCTAACCCACACCTACAATAAGTGACGAATGCTTAGGCACCCAATTTCCTTGGATAGTCGAGCAGGGTATGAGTATAACTCATAAGTGTACAACGCACATGGTCCCATACCTAACTACTAAAATGCAGTGTACATGTAAGTGAAAAATATCATTAGAAAGAAAGCAAGCAATATATAAACATCATAGGGATAACATATAACCACTAATTTAAAAGTAATATATAAACACGCATGTTTTATGTGGTTGTGTTCTCAATGAGATGATATAAACCAAGGTCGTACCCACTTCATATCATTGATGGATGAAGAGTACACCATCCATGTCTAACACATCCCTCTCCTTGATAAGATAGTTTAAAAAATATTCCTGACACATCCTGTTAGAAGGGATATCCCATGTACATGCTGATCAAAATCATACACATCCCTCTCAGAAGGGGGGGGGGGTAGTCCATATAGCACAAATTGTATCAACTGTAGAAGACATATAAAAGAACACCTGAGAAACATGTATACCTGATGATAGATCAAACATTACATCATTTCAAACATGAGTCATGAAAACAATAAACTATAAACAGGAAAACATCAAACATAGTTTTCATGCAACCACACACACACACACCTAATGTGTCAATATCAACATAGGTTTCATGGGATACACACAAATTTGACCAAGATTTAATATAGGTCTCACAAGATACATTACAAGTTAATCCTTGGCCATTGGTGGCTAGGACACAAGCCAACATGCAAGGTCCAGCGTGGCCCTTGTCACCTTATCAGTTCATTCAGAAAAATCATTTAATTAGTTAAGACATGGCATTCATTAACGAATTAATAATGGAACTAGTTGTCTCACATTAACTTGTTGGGTCAATATATTAAAGTGTATTCTATTTTATTCATCTCACAATTATGAATGACGTATCATTCAACCAAGGTGGGGGCCTGATATCACATGACAGTAAATGGTACATAATACAATAGGGTAGACCACATGAGACCAACTAACTCAAACAAATCCAACTACTATCCAAGAAAAGATAAAATTTTATGATTCATCCAATTCTATTAAGCCTCCATTTATCACCTCAAGTTCATATCTCTTTCCCAAGCACTCCGAATAATTAATTATAAAAAATTATTATTAATTAAATGTTTATAAGGAAACTTAAAACATGGGTGAAATTAACACTTTTTGAGAGACTTACTGAATATTACCACCTCGAAAATACATAACCAAACACCCATGGAAGAATTTTAACCCACATATAATTTGATTATAAGAAAAATTATTATCACACAACAACAAAGAAACATCCAATTTAATATAATTAAATCGGAACCTTTTGAATAAGATCAGGCTAATGACTTACCTTAGCTGCATATTATACAATCTAGTTTGACCCACTCCTAGAAGACGTCTAGTTCTAAGATGTGTAACATCTCTAAATTAATTGCATGATACAATGGAAAATTTAATTCAATTTGACCAAAAACCAAATAAGAGATCATCAAGGGACATACCTTCATTGAAACTCTAATCAACGTCATGTGTTCATAATCATGAAAAATCCTCTAGTCAAGTCAACAAAAAAACCAATCATTCTTAGATAATTCCATCTAGAATTGATAGAATTGTCATCTGATTATTGGATGAGGATCTCACCAATGAAAAATCATAGGACACAATAACGAAGATGAAGTGGACCGAAAAATAATTGAGACATATCGTGAGTGAAAAAAACATACCAAGAGGACTATCCATGGATAATGACACATTGTTCCACCACCAAATGTGGAATAATAAGGCATAGAATAAATAAAAATGATTGATTTCACCCAGATTCATAATTCTTTTGCATCTATATCCACCCTATATTGAAGAAGACTCTTTAAAGGAAGATTACATAGGTGTATGAATAATTCTCTCCTAAAAGGTCTAGGAATATCAATTTATGCCATGGGGTCCTTGGTAAAAAAAAAGACAAAAAATGTCCCCATTAATCAGCTACCCAAAGCATCCCATTGAATACATAGTTGAGGACCACCAATCACCCAGTATAAGTGAACCTACTGGCTTGTGATACCTACTTGGAAACCGTGCTACTTACCACTACATTGGATAGCCATTGGGGGTTATCTTATAGCTGGTCGGGTTTACTGGATAACTAGTGGTGGTTACCGATTAGCTAATGCCACTACTGCTGCTCGGCTGGGAAAGCTTTTTCCATTGGAAAACCAAGGTTTAGGTCAACTATTAATCCCTCTTACACGTCTTAAAACACCCCCAAGGGTGTTAAAAGAAGAATCACCATGGTTTGACACACGATTCTATAACTAATCCCTCCAATTTATGTAAAACTCAAAAAATCCATTTAAAATTCATAACTCATAATGACATGAGTCATCCCAATCTCCCCACCGTATCACTTATCATCCTCACGAAGTTTTGGATGCAAGAAAAAACTGAACCATTAACCACAATCATCTCTTATGAGGATTTCTCTATGTTCCATCCTCAAAAACTAACTAACCACCAAATGACTATTCTTTTTTTAGGATCATTCATCACTCTTCCACTGTGACTCCAATCATGAGCTTCATAATACGGCCCAAAATCCCACTATTATCCTTCACCACGACGATGATCACTATAATTGTTTATATATATATATCATGGTGTCTTAAACCGATTCATTTAAATGCATCGAAATGATCCCTTCCATAGGAATCATCATATAAAACAAGATTTTAGAAGTCCAACCACATTCTTGGTGTGGTTCAATTTTATCATACTTGATCAACTACAAAACATGGGTTAAATGTCAATAACAACACCTCAACCTAGGTTCTAAGCCAAACTACTGAGTCTCTACCAACATACATAAACCAAATATGCTAAACTTTCTAAAAGGCCCTATAAAATTCATAGCACCTTATTAATTTCCAAATATATGAGATAGAATTACTTTTCACCAACTTAATTTTAGTTCAAGAGAATATACCAATTGATACACATCTAGCTAACTACCTACAAATGTTGATGGTCAAAAAATCAATACTTCATGAAGACAATGATCAAAATACCTTAATATCTAGAAGCATCATTAAATTGATTAAACATGATTACCATATTAAAAAATAAATTTGAAGGAATTCCATGGTTGTTTCATCAATCACTTTCATTATCCACAAGGTTCTTAACCATGCATCATCCCACCAACAATTTGAATATAAAATGGTTCACACAAATTATACCTATGTTTGAATACTAAATCTAATATCCATCCATTGTGATATCTAAATAGAAAATTAGGAACACAACGTAGAACCAGATTCCCTGGGTTCCACTACACAACAGTCTCATTGAGCCACCGTGATTATTCAAAGGTTGATATTACACATCACCAAGACACTTCCTAGTAGTGGCTTATTTCACCCGTGACTAGGTCGATGATCCCCACCAAATAAGTATCCTAATTTTTTCCACATAGTAGTTACATTATTATACCTAACCTAAAACATGTTCATAAATGAATGTGATAACTAGGAATGAATTTCTGCCTATACCTAATTGTTAAGAATTCACCAAGCATTTCACACACCTATATTTTTATAATGAAGTTTACTACTTCCAATGATCCATTATCTATGTGCATGACTTCATTTGGTAGCCTAGGAATAGGTTGTGACTTCATACCTAGATGATCATCATTCTATCATGTAATCCACTACATCAAAAAATGACATTTCTATAGATGAAGACCTTGGGTTGAGCTCATAATGATAACCTGATTCAACATTGATACAATCTCCCTACATGAATACATAGCTACCCAAAAAAATTCTAGGTTTCAAAGTACAATGATATTCACACCAATGTACCCATTTTTATAAGAAAGAGTGATCATGAACCAAAAATTTTGATGACCTACCAATACTACCACTTCTTGGTTCATCAACAGAACCTATACATTATCAATGTCCCACTCACCACCCTATTTCTACTGGTTTAACCAACTCTACACACAATATGGGTATGAATTATCACACCCAAAGGATTTTCTAGTAAGGAACTATAACAAAACTCTTATTATAATGCAATGTTATTACCCCACAAGTCATGGAATTCCATGTTAGACTCACATGCCATTTTATATTCATACACCAGAAGGTGGTAGCTTAATTAAACAAGATCAATATTGGTGCTTCTTCTGAAATGTAAATCTTTTTTCTACCAATATTCACAATGAACCACCCAATACATGGGTGTTAGTTCGAGTCATTGATTGTACACCCCTGATCTAACCCTCCTAGGTCAAACCACATAGGTTTTTTACTTAGAATCCAATGAGAGTTTCATATTGAACCCACAGGTCCGACAACTCATGGTACTTCCCTAGTATCAACATGAATCAAAGCACTCTGTAACCTAACCATTTATCATGATTACAAGAACTCAAGGTGATCTAAATTCTTATTTCTCAAGATAAATTTCAAGAACATCCCTTAATCCTTTTAATTTTTACTCACAAGAATAAATAATTTTATTCAAAAAAACTACCCCTAAGGTATTATCATTGATTATACCTTCATAAGGAATAACCACAATTTGGTTATCCCCATATATAACAAAACATTTACTCACTAGTAACTGGAGTCTCATTTATAAGGCCAAAAGGTCTTACACACAACTCGCAATAAGGTCTCACTAGGATTACAACCCATAGAAATTCATCTAGGAAGATCTCTAAAGACATGATATGATGGATTCACTCTTAGACTAACCACATAGAGAGGCCATAGATACATAGTTTGGTTAAATGAAATGACATTGTGCTACATAGATAACTCCCTATAATGTATTTTTGGAACCATATTTAACCAGACCTATCTAAAGGATATTTTCACAAGGATCCATATAAATTCCATTAATTCCTGAAAATGACATAATAAACACAGTAAACTATTCAAACATTGAGGGATCACATATTTATCACCATTTTCATCACCAGTATTTCCATTTTTATTGTCATTTCCCAAATTCACCACACTATAGTCTCACAACACATGCTACCAGAACTATAAGTAAACAAGGATTAAACTGAATTGAATTTCACCAAGAACACATATGTGAAAACATAACACAAGTTGTTTCACTAATAATATGATTCCTCCATCATCCGTATAATTACATAAAAGTATTATATAGGTCATGGGAAACTTATGTGATGAATATGACTCATAAAATTCCTCTTACTAATTTGGAAAAGTGCCAAGTCCATATAAAATCAAAAACCTAAAAAACAATGTGAATTACACGAGGTGAGAAAATATGATCATAACAGTTCAAAAAAAGAATATCAATCCCATGTCTTGGTAACCATGACGTACATTAGAAATGGTGTTCATGAAACACCAAAACATGTTTCATCACATGCTTCAACACATTCCAATATCACCTTTCAACTAACTACCCAAAATAGGAAAAAAAAATCTTCTACTCTAATATGATTTTCTTACATCTCGGACCAAATCACTAGGTCTGATCTAAAATTCCACATGACCACAAGAACACCTCCCTGTGTGATAGAGGATGTTGACTACAGTGAGGGTCTATAGAAGATCATGGGGAGACTATACCCTCTAGAGTAATTAATAAATAATTAATAATCAAACATGTAACTGGTATATAATTAGAGTAACAAGAAAACAATAATGTACCAATAGTATAAATGACTATAGAAACAACACACTCAATAGTCACCATTGGATATAATAAATTGATCATCAACTTGGCTACTCACATACATAATAAAAATAAACAAAAGTACAAAAGGTTCTACAATACCTAGTCTCACCTTATCCTAGTCCCCAAACTCATAGTGAGCTATCTCACTAGATGATAAAACCTCAGGATTAAACCAAAACTATACCTACAATAAGTGAGGGCTACTATGATAACCAAGTGCCATGGTTTCTTGAGTAGGGTGTGAGTACAAATCTATAGGATACCCCCCACACAGTCTTGTACCAACAAGTAAATTTAATTTTACATGAATGTTATAGGCTTAATAAAAAGTCAATAAAAAATACATAAAATGAATAGTCTTAAAATATAATTACTAATTCACAAGTAAACAATAAACCCAATGTTTTGAGTGGTCGTGCACTCACAATGCCTCTATGAACCTTGACCATAATTGATTTGACTCTATTAATGAAAAAAGATTACTTTATCCTTGTATAAAAAACCCTATCCTCGATGTCATAGTTCACAAAACAAGTCTGAAACATCCCACTGAAAGGGATAGCCCGTGTACATGATGATCAATATCACACACATCCCTCTTAGGGGGGATAGTCATATGGAAGAACCCATATAAATAGTAGAAGATAGTGAAAAAATACATTCAAAACATGTATACAAGATGATATATTAAACATTACATCATATCAAACATGTTTCACATTAATATCTAACCATATATGAGAAAAAATAAAACATAGGTGTCCCAAGGCAATATGTGCACACCTCATATGATCAACATCAACATAGATCTCGTAGGCTACATTACCAGTCAAGCCTTGAGAATCAACAATCGGGCCACAAGAAAGAACACAAGGTCTAATATAGACCTTATCACCTTATTAATTTATTTGGAATATTCATTTAATTAGTTAAGACAATACATTCATTAAACAATTAATAAGGAAATTAGGTAACTCACTACAACAAGTTGGGTCAATCCATTAAAGTGGATTGTATTTTATTCATCTCAAAATTATGAACAAAGGATTATTATTCGAAGGTGGAGAACCTCATTTTACATGAAAATAAATAGTACTTAATAACATAGGGTAGATCACATGATACAACCTAACTCAAATGAAGACAACTTCCATATAAGAAAATATCAAAAACAATTTTCAAGTAATCCAATTCTATTCAGCCTCCATTGATCATCCCAAGTTCCTATACCATGCCAAAGCACTCTAAATAATAAATATAACTAAATTATAATTAAATTAATGATTATAAGGAATGAAAAAACAACGGTGAAAATCACCCTTTTTGAAATACTTAATGGATATTATCACCTAGACGGAACATGTACAGACTCCCAAGGAAGGACTATAACCCACTTACGACTTTATTAAACGAAAAATACCTATCACGTTCCAACACAATAATGACCATTTAAATATAATTAAATTATAACCTTTTGAAGAAGATTAAAAAAACCATTTATATTAGTTTCACATCATCCAATCGAGTTTGAGCCACTCTTAGTATACTCCCAATTATACGATGAGAAAAATCCAAAAACCAATTCCATGATATGATGTCCAATTTAACAAAATTTAAAAAAAATATAGATCATCATGGGATATGAATTAATAAAAAGACCCATCATTCACATGCATTCATATTCATAAGACATCCTCTATCCATGTTGATCCAAAGCCCCGTCATTCTTAGACAATTCAATCAAGATCCAATGGAATTATCATCTGATTACTAGACCAAAATCTCGATGATGACAAATCAGAGGTCAAGATAACAAGTAAGAAGTGAATATGAAGATAATTTAGGTATAAATGGATCAAAAGGGAAATACCATACCAATAGGGTCATCCATGGTGAACGAAACAATATTCCACCATCATACGAGGAAGATGGAGGTTGGGATTGAAGAAGAATAAATAATTTCATCCATATTCATATTTGTTTTTCAAATAGATCCAACTCGAATCCAAGGAGACTATTTGAGGGATGAGGGTAGAGGTACGTGAAGGATTTTACCACAAAATATTTAGCCATAACTATTAATATAAAGGGTTCCTCGGTGTAAAATACACCAAAAAAAATACCTCATTAATCCAATTCCTAGTGCGCCCCAGCTAGCCGGTGGCCCACCAGCTACCCGGTGAAGGCTCACTAGTGAGATAATGTGACATGCAAGGAAACTGAGCTACTTTATGTCATACTATCTAGCTAGTTTTTCTAAATTTTCCCAAATGGTGTAGGATTTTCCACCAAAACCCTAAGGTTTGGGTTGACTTATGATCCCTATTTTGAGTATACTCCCCCATAATGGTGTTAAAATAATAAGAACCTTTGTTTGACACTTGTTTCTACCACCGGTCCTTCCACAAAATTTAAAAACAAAAATCCCTTCAAAATTTATATATCGAAATTATGAGAGTCATCACATTGGATATGGTTTAAGTTTTGTGGGATGATTTATAATTCAAGGTACATATACAAGCTTAAAAACTATATATTACACTTATAAGTGCAACTAGGTACCTGGTAAAAGACCATCGAGTACCCATTTCCCGAGGTGGTGTCCTAGTGGTGACACCGGGATCCTGGTGGTTCCTAAATCGGTATTCATTGTGATGCATGAGGTGTTTTTTGGTTGGGGTATTTTTTTCTTTCACCCCCACATAATATTTTTTGTAATTTCATCCCCCTTTGAAATTAGTTTACTTTAGATATTAGAGATCCCCCTTCATGGCACGTTGAAGATCCTTTCCTCTTTTCTTCCATTCATCTTGATCCATGGTAATCCAATATAGTTTTCATTCCTAATTCAAAGGTATTATTCCCTATTCATATCAGTTTCCCTCTTCTTCCCCACTTTACTAATTTTTTCAAACCAAACTAGGGATTTTAAGGATAATTTCTCCAAATCATTGTGGAACTCACCCTAAATATTTGGGAATCTTGTTATTTTGGTTCAAGAAGGACCATATATGTTTTTGATCAATCATAATCATAATTGTGATTAAATGTGACTAATTTATGGTTTAGATTATAGTTTTCATGATTTTAATAGGATTTTGACTGTGGTTTTCTTGAATTTGTTTAGAATTTATTTCTACTATATTTTTTTGAAATAGATTATATAAACGATAAAATTTATTTTATATGGGTTTATATTGATATTATATGATGGTGGTTGTGAGGTTTGGTTTTCTTGATTATGTAATTCTAGTTTAACAGTTTTAGGAGATGTAGATGATCATTTGGGATTGGTGAAGCTTTCCTAATGAAATAGTATGTCATATCATCTCATTGATTGATTATCAGGTTATAACTGCAACATACATGTCTTTATTTTTGTCTAAATAATTTAAAACTGTCATATTATTTAAAGAAATTATAAATAGATGTTTTATAATGGTATTTTGAAATAAATAATGGAATTATTAATAATGGTTTTTTGGAACAATCTAATGTAAATCCACTTCATCTAAAAACATGAAAAGATGAATAAAATGATTTATACCTTGAAAAATCCTTAAAAATATTTACCATTTTGTTTTTCTTTCTTTCTAGTTATAGTTTGATAACACATGCATGATTTGTTTCACTAATCCTTAATGTCACAATGTGTGGGACACACCCGTTAAAATTATACATACGATGGAATTAAATATTTTGTGTATCTTTATTCTCAAATCGTCTTGAGGACAGTGAGCATTTTAAAAGACTCTTATTGTACTAAAACCACATTGGTTTGTTATCTCATAAATAAGGAATGATTCTTTGGGACCCAAACATATTGTGTGAGGGGAATCACCTATCACTTCTACAAAATAGACATTTAACAACACTAGAAGAGACCTTTATTCGTGCTAGAAAAGTGTTGGCTACCTCAGAATAATTAAAAGGGAAAGATTTTTATCTACACTAGAAAATTGCTGATAAAGGGTGTCTTTATTAGTGAAAATAAAAACACTGATAAAGAATCCATTTACCCATGATTTTTATTTTGAACTGATAATTATTCCCTTTATCGGTCCTAATAAATATTCCTTTATCAGCAATTTAAAAAGAGTAGATAAAAGATTTCTTTATTGATGATTCTACATGCATGGATAAATGATATCTTTATTAGTAATTTTAGAAGAGGGGATAATGATACCATTATTCATGATTTAAAAATCATTGATAAAGGCTATATTTATCTACAAAATTTGTAGCGTTGATAAAGGTGAACACTACAGTGTGATGTTCTAGCACACTGCAACACCAGAAACAGGTGAAGTGTGCTGTAACAACACACCATAACACAAGAAAAAGAAACAAAACTACCAAAATAAGATATAAACACTTAATTTAAATTAAATAAAATTTCTAACATAAATATAAGAAAAAAGACTATTATATAATATTTCAGTTGTTTTTACTATAAATAATGTAAATTTTGAATAAAAATGCACATTTGGAGTAATATCGGTCATATCGTGAGTCAAATTGAGGTGTGAATGGTTACTAAAAATCAAAAATGAATTTTGGATCTTTTCTAAATCATCAAAACAATCCAAATGAATTTAATCAATTTTGAGTATTGGGTTATTTTTTTGATTAAAATTAATGTTAGTTTTGAATAAAAAGATTCACTTGGAGTCATAATAGTCACACTATGCGTCAGAAGGATTAATGTGTGGGTTTGACATGAGTCTAATTTATACAAATTGAAAATGAATTTTTAATCATTATCGCAAATTACAAAGACAATCCGAGTGTGTTTTCTTAGTTTTTAGTGAGTGACACTTTTTTCTACTAAAATGTCAATTTTAAACTAATAATGCACACTTGGAATAATACTGGTCATAATGTGCATTGGATTGATGCATGACTAACTAATAAATTTCAAAAATTAATTATGGATCATCATATTATAGTAAAAAACACTAGAAATGTTTTTTCTAGATTTTGAGTATGTTTGTTTTTTTCACTAAAATTAATGTCAATTTTGAACAAAAAGGCGCACTTGTAGTCATACCGATCACACCATGCATCAGATTGAGGTGTGTATTATTTATACACATCTCAAATGTGACATGGATCATTTTATTAATGTATAAAAACAATTATAATTTTTTTACACTATTTTAAGTATTCCACTTGTGTTTTTTTACTAAAATGTCATTTTAAATTGGAAACACACACTTTGAACCATACAGGTGGCATCGTGCGTTGGTTTGACATGAGAAGGATTCATACACATAAAAAATGAATTATTAATCATTTTCCCAAATTATCAAGACATGTGGTGGAAAACATTCACTACTTCAACACTGTCCTTCAACAACACCAAAATTTAGTAGCACTAGAAAAATGTGCTAAGAAATTCCATCTTTATCAGTATTAAAATAAGCATTGATAAAGGGGTACCTTTAGAATCACCAAATGAAAGAACTGATAAAGTATAACCATTACTAGTTCCTTTTATTTAGGGCTGATAAATGTTCTAATATATCAGCACTTTATTTTATCATTGATAAACGTTAACCTTTATCAATGATTTTTTTGGCGCTGATTTTTTTTATCTGTGCATTTAGAGCACTAATTAATATGGAGATATATCAGCTCTTTTTTAGCACTGAGAAAAATCAATTTCATTAGTTATTATCAATTTAATGCAGATAAAAGGTATATTTATCAGTTCTTTTATAAAATTACTGTTAAAAGTGTCGTCGGTCTATTTAGAAAAACCCTAACACATACTCAGCCATCTTGATTCTAAATCTCTCGTGGAACTAATCTGCTGCCGATGTGACTCCACTGTGATCCATTAGATGAATCAATAATTGAATGCATGGTATGATATTTCCTACGTTTCATATATCATTGTTTGATCTTTTGGGTTCTGTGTTTTTCATTTTTGCGTTGTCATGAACCCAACATCTCATCTCCTCGTCCCTGCTAACATGACTCCTCTAGAGGACCAACCGAATTACTTTATTGAGATATAATAATTAACAATAATTCATTTTGTGATTAATTACCATAAGTAGTCATTTATATTGTTTATAAAAAAATATGATAGAGTCCCATGTATGTTCTTTATGGCCATGATTGACTCAAATAATATTTTAATTGCTTTTTTAATGGTCTTGAAGAAGACCCATTTTGTTTACCTCATATAATTTCTTTGCAGAGGGATATCTATAAAATTTTTATTGTAGACACTATCATTAAACTCATTTATCCTCCTTGGAATCCACTCATTTACATAAGAAATTAGATTTTATATAGTCTATTATATTCCTAAAGAACGTGTTTCTCTACATTATATAAACCTCCTCTGTATAATATTTGATCATTGATAGCCCCTTCCTAAATGATCCTTTATGTGGTATATAAAAATATCAATATAGTCTCTTATAAATAGAGTTATCAAAAATGATGTTTTAATATTTTTATGGATGATTATATGTACTAGAAAATTATTCTCATGAATTTTAAACCTTGTAATCCTCAAGAAGGAGGTTATGAAGACTGTCCTTGAAATAAGAATTCCCCTTTTTATATGTGTCATTAGGTATTTCTAACTATATATGTGTTTATTTAAATATATATAGGATTTTATTAATGATGTATATTATAATCAACATAAATTGAAATTTTCATGTAGATAGTGTAAACATATTTTCATGATGTGTTAAGATATATTTGGTTTGTCATAAGTTATATGATATTAATTGATGAATTTGAGAAATGATTTTTTTCATTAATGTTTTGGAAGATGACATCTCTACCATTTTGTTTAAAATTAAACTATTTGATTATATATATAATCCCTGTAGTTCATTTATAAGTTTATACCAGAAAGTCAAATAAAGATAAATCAATAATATAGGTTAATAAAAAAAGTATGAAACATTTATTATGAGATATAATTATAAAGGTATTTCATGGAATAGTAAGCTTCCATATGAGCTAGTTATGATTGGAAAATTATCTTTTTTATCAATGGGTGTCTTAATGTATTTCTATATTTCAATTATAGACTTTAGGTTTCTACTAATCGAACTGATAAGTTTTCCTATAATGTCACACAATAACTCTCTCTCCAGTAAAAAAAATATATTTTAAATTTAATATTGAGAATAAATATTATTCATTATTTTGATAGAAAAACCATAAACCAGAATTAATAATAAAAATGTAGATAGAATGAAATAATACCATAAATCTAGAGTTTAAAAACTAATTCTTAGGATGTTCATAGAGCTTGATGACCCAGATAAATTTGTTTTTTGTTCTAGTATCCTCATATTCACTGCTCATCCTTGGTTTAAATTTGTTTTTTGTCTTATGAGATAGTTGTTTTGGACCGAGAAGTTCCTTTTGGTTTTTTTTCCGATTGATTATGAACCCAATTTTATGATTTTTGTGTTATTCAGAATATGCCGCCCAGAATGATCCCTAATGTTTCTTTTTGTTCTTTCCCTGTTTATAGTTATCCTTCATTACTTCCAATATTCTATGGAAATCTAGGTATGTTAGATGAAGTGAAGTAGCTTCAGGAAGTTGAGAATGTCTTCAAAGTGTTTGGAACTCCCAAAGTTGTTAGAGTTCTTGTTGTTCTGGGTCTGCTTGGGGGTACATATTTGGAAGAATGGAACTTCTTTTCCCCAACAATGATGCAAGTTGGTATGACGTGAGAAGATTTTAGGTCCCTCTTTTTCCGTAGGTTTATACTTGAGGAGGTGAAGATGAATAAAAGGTAAGAGCTCACGAGTGTCCAACAAGGTCAGCCGGAGGTGAAGGATTATTTTGAACAATTCAAAGACATGTTTTCCTTTTGTCCATAGGTGGTGTCAAAGGATCTATTGAAATATTTTCTTTTCATTGGGGGTATTAGTCTAGAGATAATGTAGAAAGTCCTCTTATTAAAGTATATTAATTTTGAGAAGTTGGAGGAAGTGTTTTTGGTTGAATTGCTGCGAAATAAGAATAAACATAGTAGCTCAGTTGTTGTCTCCTGTGTTGGGGTGCTCTATTCTACAGTTAGGATTGTTTTTAAATTTATGTAAAAAAATTTATTTATGTAATTTTATAAAAAAAATAGAAATTTTTATAATATAGTGTTTTTATAGTATTTGTGTCGTGAATTTAATTTCATTTAAATTCTGTATCATGACTTGTTTTTATAGATATCTGGTGTGTTTCTAGAGTGTTTCTAGTGTTGTGTTATAGTGTGCAATAACATCACACTACAATATCTCCCTTTATCAGTGCTTATAAAAGCACTGATAAAGGATACCTTTAGCGGTGCTAAAAATCACTGATAATTGGGACCTTTATCAGTTCTTCTAAAATAAAGGATAAATGAGACCCTTATCAGCACTTAAAAAAGAAAAGATAAATGTAATATTTATCAGTTCTTTTGTTATCTCTGATAAATTTACCATTTATCAGTGCTATTTGAGTATTGATAAATGTCCTGGGCTTTTAACATCACTCAAGTAGTCAGTTATTTTCTAGCGCTGATATATGCTATTTCTAGCACTATTAAAGGCCAGTTTTGTAGTAGTGATTATTTCAATAAGTTACCTAAAACACTTTCAAAATGGATCTTATCTTATGTGACAAGTGTTGTATGTTCATTTAAAAAAAATTCTCAAAAAAATCATGGTATGATCCTCATTATACTTCTTTACCCCATAGTTTTATTGTTTTCAATCTAATGCTACTTATCCCCCTCCACCTCAACCTCCACCTCGGTCTTCGCCTTTGCCTCCTCCTTTACATCAGTCTCTAACTCTGACTATACCTATTACTCTACCTCCACCTTCGCCTTCTCCTCTATCACCGCCTCCACCTCTTCTTACACCTCTACTTCTTCCTTCATGATTTCCCAACAATTTTATTGTTTGCAGGTCAGTTCTTATAATGAAATTGATTTCCTTTATTATACTTCCACTTGTGAAAGAGATCAAAAATAATATATAAGCATTATGAAACTAATTCTTCACACCCCAAATATATTTTGAAGGTTATAAATTGTACTAGATCACCAACATAGTAGGTAATAACCTAAATTTTTTGATTGAATACATTCTAAATAAAATTACACTACCCACTCGTCTCTAAACAAATTGATTTCTTATTTTGAGTAATTAAGTTGTCAGAAGTCTTGATAGCACTGAGAATATAAAAAAACAAATTATTAAGAAATATATTTAATGAAATTGTAAATAACTTCAGAAATTACCTTTTAGGGGATGCTGGTATTTCCATTTTTTATGACTTCTCTCACAAATTTTCAAACATAATATTCACAATCAGTGTCATTATCTTGTTTTAAACACTGTAGAAACATTAAAAAAACAAGTAAATTGTTCTGACAGTTAAATATTTCTATATATACATTAATTTTTTTCCATTTTTAGTAATCTATAGACTTTATCCCTTGATACACTAAATTCAGGACATGATCTATCCTACATTTAGAGGCCACCCTATCATAACAAAATTCTTGGTAAAACACATACTAAACATATAAGTTGAAGTTTATCTATAAAATTTTGATTGTAGTGTATTACATATTCAAAATACACATCATGGATGGTCGGATGGTTTCATATCCAGGCAATAGATCGAAAAAATAAATATTCAGGGTATCCATATTTACTGCAATCAGCATCCAGTACGTTCTAAAAAAATAACAACAATTAAGTAATGAAGAAATGAAAAAAAAATTATGTGACTAGATTTTAGAGTTTTACCTTTACACTTTAGGCATCAAAAAGAGTCTTTTTTCTGATTCTTTTTTATTAAATTCTTAGAGTAACTGGTCTTTTTTATTATTAATTGCTTCCTCATTCAAATTAAGTTCTGATGTTGAAACGATAAAAATATAAATGAATAAAAATTGTGCTTCGCATGATCTTCCCTTTATATAGTGGTGATATAAATGTATGTACAAAATATTAATAGTTATTTACTTTGATAAGAATATTCGATCACTATTTAGAAAAATGTATTATGTAAATGTATATTATGTATTTATTCACAACTAAGATGCCCATCCATTCATGCCTAAGAATATCATTTAGAGTCTTGAGACCAATTATATTTGTCAAGTAATCTCAATATGTTTCTTCTTTATATTCAATGTAATACATAGTTTTATCTTTAAATTTGATCTCTTCATGAATTTTTAATGATAATAAATGTTTCTTTGGAACTATCAAAAGGTCATTTTGTTTTCCCATTCGATTCACTAGATTTTCTTGATTTTGTATTCTGTTTCCCCACCACTTTATCCATTAGTAATATCATACACCACTTTCATAAATTATGTCATCAAATATTCCCTATTTTTCATATGAAAAAAATTATTAAAAAGGTACCTCATATATCTTTATAATATTATATGTCCATGCTATGAAAGATCTAATAGCAGATTTGACTGTTATAAAATCTAGACCATCAAGTGGAACATGTAACATTATAGTCAGCTCAAAAGATACCTCAATCCCCACTCTCATGTTATCTTTTGGGAGGTCTTTATTGTGTAGCTGGTCTCTCAGGATATTATACAATTTACCCATAACTACATAGTAATACATGATTGTTGACATATATAAATCACATACAACTATTCGCAGTATAATTTTATTAATTTCAAGTTATTAGAAGATGTTTGATTCACATTTAGGTGAAATATTAATATAGAAACTGATTACCCCAGTTAAGGTGTTCAGTTGGGTGAATGAAAAGCCTCAAATATATTGGAATCATTTGGTTCATGTGTGGATTTTTCCCTACTGCTAGTTCACTTTGATCCTTTCTTATACATTGGTTTTCTAAACCAGACTGCAAAATAATATCTTGCAGTGAGTCTATTTATGTCTGTAATCATCTCACCATATTATATGTATATTCATGTGGTTTTATCTTACTGAAATATTTTAAAAGAGATACTACAAAACCTAATCCTCTAATGTGAACATATTTTTCAGACCGCTTCAAAGCTACTAAAAGTATATTTTGTTATGGTATGGTTCATCGCCGATTCTTATGTCTAAATAATAGAAAAAATATGAACAAATAAATGATATTTTTATCTAATATTATTATAAATCATAACGAATTTCATTTATTTCATACATTTTCATTCTTACCATACTATTTTAGTGTTTCCATCAACTAATTTACCCTCTTTATTAATATGAACCTCCTTCCACAACACATGACGTGGGGTGGAAGTGACTTCATATTTTTATTCGTCAATCTAAATATAAAAAAGGAACATATGTTGTTTCATATTACATAATTAAACTTTTATTATTAATTTAAAAATGATTCAAATTTCTTTACTAATTATTATTACCCTATCCTTGCTTTGTGATAGGGGTACGTTGTTTTTTATGCACATTTTTTTAGAACTATTTTTCTGTTACATAGATTTACAATGTTGTATCAAGTTGGATAAAATAAATAATTCAAATAATATATTATCGAATACTATACACCTGAAATTATTTCTCATTATGACTATTGATGAAATAAGTCCATGTTTCCATCTTTATAATGTGTGTATAACTATGTGGTGGGTGGGGATTTATTTTCCCCTCATCATCCCTAAGATGTAACTTTATAAGAAGAGTCCAGAAGCCTCTATGGGATTTTTCAGCGGCCATTCAGACAAATTTATTTTGGAAATATTCTAAAATAAATAAATTCTTCAGGGAATAAGGAAAATTAAATCAATATTTCATTATATATATTTTTATTAAAATAGAGAAAGTATATTTTAACATTATCGTTATATCATTCCAAATGATTTCCTTCATTACAAGTTGGATGCAGCACCATGAATCAATATCAATTGATATATTCATCCTCACTGTGTCCCAAAGATAACTAATAAACATTAAAAAGTTGGGGTCAATAGGTTGGCCACATTAATTCCAACTAACCTCAAATTTTATACCCTAAAATCTTTCCGTGATAATTTTATTTAGCACTATGATGTTGTGTTGTCATTTTTTTCAACAAAATGTTATTGATACACTAATAATTCTAGAGTTTCATCATCAATTGTCTGTTATTACATAATATTGGTAGCATCATCATGTGTATACGACATTATCTACATGAGTAGTCAAACATTTATTTTTTCTTTAAAAACATCAATACAATACACTCCATGTATAAAAGTACACAATTTCATGTATCTTGCATAAAAATTGTTACTCTATTGAATATAGATATAATAATTCAATACCTTATTACAAAAAACCTTCAATACCTTTATTTAATATGTCCTTAGACATTGATTTTCTTACATCTATTTATGGTGGAATGGACTCCCTAATCTATACTTCCTCCCATCATTGTGGTTCCAACATTCCTTGATGATATACCTCCCAATCAGTTATTATTATATTTTTTTTTTGATATTTTCTCCCATATTTTGTGGAAATAAATCTATGTTTCTTGAACTAATCTAACCAAATGTTATCACATGATCATTTTGGATGACTACTTCTCAGAGTAGTTCAAGCAACATGGAAGTGAATGGGGATGATATTCAAGAAACAAAATGCAATAATAACTATTTGGGAGATGAAAGTCAAGTTTCCATTGAGGTAAAAAAAATAACATAAATATAATTTTAATAATGGATTCTAACATATTATATTACCAAAATAAATGAATTAACATTCAAATCAACATGACTTCTACTCGCAGTCATTTACTTCCACCCACAAACATTAATTTTTTCTACTTCCTCTAAAATGTTTTTTTGGTAGGTCTTAGATGAGATAAAGACTTATGTTGTTATTGATGTGAGGTAGATGGGAGAGATTTAAAACCATCTATTTCTTCAATATTCCAAGATAAATTATCCTGAAGATGAATCCAAAAAACAAGGCCAGAGATCTTTTATCATTGTGGGAAGAATACCTTAGAGAATCAGATTATATTGATCATCACAGTCGTATTATAATTCAAGTTTGCTTAACTACAGAGTTCTAATATGATACAATGTGACTTCACTCAAGAGAAAAGTAATTTTTGATGAAGTGTTGTCAGACGTAAATAGGTGATTCATATAAGAAAATGCATATCAAGAAACTAAAAAAATTCATTCATTATGTTTTTATTAATTTTTTCATTGTCATGTTTTATGTTCTCATAAAGTAGTATGTGAGGTGGATGAAATTCTAAAAGAGTTGAAGAAGGATTTGGGAGATGCGGTATTTAAATCCATAGTAGTGGATTTGTTGAATATTAATGAATACAATTCCAGCAAAATGTATTTCATCAAGGGACATTAGAACCACACTGTTGGGAGGAAAGCTAGTTTAAAAGAGGGAGTCCAATAAATCATCAAGATATGGAGGGCAATCAAGTTCCTCCAGATATATTAAATAAAGGTAGTGAAGGTTAGTTTTATTTAAGTATTTAATTATTATATCTCTGCTCCAGACAGTAACAATTTTCAGGAAAAATGTTGCAATTATGTAATTTAATGCATGAAATGTATTGTATTGTATATCTATCTTACCAAAATGAATTCGTATTTACAAAAAGTTATTTTTGAAACCTATGTACCTTTTTGTATGAAAAGTTATTTATGTTTCTTGTGACTATTATGCATTGTATGCTGATTTACCAATTGCGAATGGAGATGCAGTTCACAGTGGTCTCGTATTAAGCTGGAATGAGTTTACCGTGTAGGGGTGGAATTGTGTAGGTATAGGTAAGGGAGACAGAGAGAAAGAGATAAGATACCCATAAATAAAATAGACACTAATTACTCTTTTTCCATATGTTGAATTCTATATAATATTTATGTCAACAACATTGTGAATAAGTTCTAATCTCAATCCCATATGAAATATAAGATACTCATAAATAAATAATAAGAAGATTTTGTGTCCTAAGACCATCAAAATAAGTATAATATATTAGGATTATACATATCACTATATAAGATCCTTGTATAGAATCATCCATAGACTATTTATACATAAGTAATCAACTAACCATATCTAATGATCCTTCCTAGAAGGAATAACTCAAAAAGCCCATTAGAGGTTCCCCAACTAACCACATTGATATAAATGTTTCACATCAAATAGGTAATAAGGATTAAAGTGTCCTAGGAAGATACACAGATGAAATCACTCAAAAATTCTCCTCAGTTGAAGTTGAATTGAAATAACTTCAATATAATGATCATGAAGAAATGAATCTCACCCCACCTACGTTCGACAACACTTCTGTCTACTCAAGGATTCCTCACCTTCCAATTTTGGATATTATTTTAATCAACTCTAAGATCCCTCTAATAACATACATCACTTTGATGGGTGAATATTTAAACTTATGATTAGTATTGATCTATAATTTTTTACTCTTATAAATGAAATGAATATATTATATGCAATCTTAAATTTATTATTATGATAAATTACCATAAAATATTTGAGGAACCAAAGATACTATATGTTCCCATCAGTGAAAATTATACCACATATCATGAATTAGATCTACAATTACCTATAGGAAATGATGATAAATATAAGTTCTAGTATAAATAGGATGTTAATTGGCTCCATCCTGTGAAGATATATTGGTAAGAGTGGTGACATATTCTCTTTTAATGTATAGATTCACATAATTTTCCCCTTCCAAAAAACAATAATCTTTCAGAAATAGGCAAAAAATAATCTATATTAAATTTGAACCATCTACCCATCTCTCTCATTCATTTCCTTTTTAATAAGTATTTTCATACATTAAATATAATTTCAAATATGATAGAATCATTATTTTAAATATAAGTAAAAAAAAACTAACTAATAGTATCGATAAAGGGGGTTACTAAATAAACTCAATAAATTAATAAGTTATATAAACCTAATCATCACTAATAAGTAAATAAGAATATGATATTTTTTTATTATTTATATTTCTATTAATATAAATTTATAATTTATTCTAGAAAAAATCAAAAAAACACACATAAGAACAAGACAGTTCATATATTCTCACTTATTACTATACCTATCAACTTCTAAATAAGAAGCATGAGACTCGAGAAGTTAGGTCTAGGAAAAAATAAACAAAAAAAATACCTAGACTTCATATGGTAACTCAAGTATTCCACATAATTATGAGATCTAGACATATTTATGGATTAATTATTATGTTTGGAAAGATTTTTCTTTTAGATATAATCAATACAGATATCACTAGTTTCACTCTGATTCTATTTGGTAACATTTTTGACCTAGTATACCCAAATAGTTTCCAATTCAGGTTAGCACATCACCTCAAACAAACTTCCTGATCACTAAAGTATTGTGTCAATGCTAAGGGATATAGATAACATTACCTTTGTAGTAGTGTGTGGTGAAAAATCTCTTTTATTTATCCATACAGGCCCAAACACATATGTCGACTGACCATACCGTATGAAAATATCCTTCCCTTTATTCGAAACCATTGTCTATAGAGGAAAAATATGAAATAGAACCACTCATTGTATTTCAGTGGTGAGGAGATGAGATGTAGAGTTTTTCATGGTTAAGAATAACGCAAAAACACAAAATTTGGAACCCAAAAAATAAAGCAACGATATATTAAAAGAAGAATACAACATACATTGGATTCTAGCATTGATTCATCTGAGGGAATGTAGAGGAGTCGCACATGTTGAAGAGGAGTTCCATGATAGATTTAGAACCATGAGTGACTGATTCAGGGTTAGTGTTCTTTTAAACACATGAGAGACACTTTTAATAGCGCTTTCATAAAAGCACTCATAAAAGATCCCTTTTATCAGCACTAAAATGATAAGCACTAATAAAGATGTCTTTTATTAGTGCTACAAAAGTGATGATAAAAGAAATGTAATCAATGCTAACATTTTAGCACCAATAAATATATTTTTTTAACATCAATTTTTTAGTGCTGATAAAGATTGATCTTTATCAGCTCTAAAAAAGCACTGATAAATATTCCTTTTCCCAGCACTAAAATTTTAGTGTTGATAAAGGATTTATAATTATAATTTTTTTTAAAAATTGTTATAATTTTATAATTATTTAAATATATATAATTAATTATTAAAAATTATATAAATACAAATTTAATAAAAAATAATTATTTATTTATAATAATTATAAATAATAATTATTTATTTATAATAATTATAAATATATAAATATATAAATATATATAGTAAATATAAATTTATAAATATATTTATTTATAAATATTTATTTACAAATATATTTTTATGATTATTAGTGGATATATAATTTTAAATATGTGCATTTTAAAAATGAGTGAAATTGAATAATTAAAAATTAGTACACTTTAAAAATATTGAAAAAATGGATAATTCTTTTTAATGAAATATAAATGGTTTAAAAAATATGGATATATATATATATATATATTGAAAATACTAAAACATAGTAAATAAATAAATATAAATAAAAAATTGAAAATGAATAAATTAAAAAATAAAATAAAAATTAAAAAAAATATTAAAAAAGAATACCCTCACTGTAATAGTATTGAAACTAAATAAATAAAATTGACAGATTAAAAACACAATATGTCATGTCATAATGAAAATTCTAAAATATACTAAAATTAGAATAAATTACACAAATATTAGGTGTATGTGTTTCTATATATTGCGTAAATATATTTGTGTGTGTGTTTGTATATAAAAATGCATTAATTATATATGTATGTGTGTGAAATCAATGTAACTCACGACTTTCGATATATGTTATCTCGAAAAATCAAACAACATTAAAAATGAATAAGTCATTAATATGTTTTTAATTAGGATTCTATTCATTATATATATATATATATTATAATTATTCATTTTTATTAATAATTCTTTCATTAATAAATTTTTAAATAATTTTGTAATTTATTCATTTTAATTTCATTTTTTTAATTATTAAAATCTATCCATTTTATATATCTAAATTTAATATATTCTATTTATTAATATTTATAATCTATATATTTTTATATTAAATTTAATTATTTTTATCAATAATTATTTAATTAATAAAATATTTTATATTTTTATTAATTTAATCATTTTATTTTTTTATTTTTTAATTATTTCATTTTATTCATTTTATTCATTTGACACACACACACACAAATATATATATTTAACATATACTACTTATTAATTTTAAAAAATTATATATATGTATATCGAATTTATTCATTTTTAGAAATAATTATTAAATTAATGAAATTGTTACTTTTTTATTTTTATTTGTTTAATTATTTAATTTTTTTGTGGACCTTTATCAGCGCATTTTTCTAACTCTGCTAAATTCTAGTGCTATTAACGTCATGTTTTATAGTAATTTATTTCCATCGAAACATGTATAAACTATAAGTCAAAAAACAATACATAACCTTTGGTGGTGACTTTGTGACTATGTTTTCATGGTGGGAATAAGTGATTTCACATGAAAACCTTAATGGTTTCTATAATTTACCTAATCTTGAAACATTGAAACTTTTATAGTTTTAGGTGGCTTAAAATTATAGGAAATTCTACTCAAAATATTTACTTTGGAAATCATTTATTTTGAAATTATCTCCTTAAGTGGATTTACTTTTTTTCTCACCCTACTTCTCTTTTAATTTTTTTTTCAAAATTATATCTTCAAAACAAGATTTCTTACCTCTTTTAAAGTAATTTTTTCAAAAAGGATTGGGTATATATAGTGTTGGATTCAAATTTTAAGATGTAGGATGGATTTTAAATTGTAAACTTGAACCCATTCATTTATGTTAGGTTATCTTTTAAAAACATATGTCGTTTATTATAAGTAATGTCATTCTATTGTTATACCAAGTCTTACCACATGCAAGTCTTAATTTAGATTTATGTTTGGTTTATGCACACTGGTTTGGAATTAATATAGTGAGATATCGACTTTATTAACTATTTAATCTTTAATATTCCTTGGGGTTAACAATTCCAAACCCTTTTTGTTCCACTAGAATGATTTTAACATGCTTTATTGCTTCATGATTATAGATATCTTCAAAAAACATTCAATTCCACTAATATGTGTGTAACCCAAGTATTTTCATGGTTTTACACTATGATAGATAATCATATTGAGTATGGTTATTATTTCACTATATTGGCCTATAGTTACTTTTTTTTTGTGTTGAGCATGTTATTTCTTGACTATACTAAACATATTGGTTTTTAGTTTTTACTTTTATTCTATGCATGTCTTTAACTTCTTATATATCATGTTAGTTTCTATGATATGAGATTTTTTTATAGAATTAATATTGTATATTGTTTTTAAAAACTACTTTATTTGATTCTTCAAGCATTTATGTACTCATATTTAAGGGAACAAGTTGCAAGATTTCTCTTTCTTAGGTATGGGATGGGATCACAATGTCCTAGCTTAATCTTTGGATAAACTTCAAAATTTCCCTAAATCATTATACCCATTCCAATTTTCCCTAGGATAGACTTTGAGATTTTTTGAATTAGATTGAATGAATTAATGTACTCTCTATCGGTCATTAATACCTTTACTTCTTGGTATACATCTACTGATATGTGTTGGTGCATATGTGTATGTGTGTATGCTTTTGAAAGGTATTGAATATTCCTCCCATAGTGTTTGGCCTTATATTTTCATATCTGAATCGAAACTGAGGATTGAAGAAGGTAGTATAGGTATAGAACCTACTAATATATGGATTTATATATTATATATGTTTCATGCCTAGTATTGATATATTTCACTACACTACAACTCTTTTTCAACCTTTTCGTATCATTGGACTTTATAAATATTTTTTTTAATATTTATGTTATTGTGTAAACATTTTTATGAATACACATGTTTATCTTGACAATATAGAGACACTGTTGTTGGTTTCCTACATAGTATTTTATGCTTACATTCCATATTTGAATTTCTATGAATATGAAACCTCTCTTTTTTCTACTTTTTTGGTACTTAAAGGTACTAGTATCCATTGGATTACCATATAGGGTTCTTCATGTCTATTGTTGAAGTATTATTAGTTCACACATCAGAGTTGAAGCTACCAGAAATGGTTGGAGGTCTTGTTTTTAATGTCATCAATTCCTTCGTTGGTTCCACACACATTATTCCATGTTTGTCCTATACCTTTATCATATATTAGTTTTTATGATATGGACCTTTTTTGGATGAGTGTTGTATACATTAATTTAGGGGGTTGTGGATTGTTTAAATCTATTTTTATTATTCTCAAAACCTCATTGTTTTCACTAAATTTATTAGATTTTTGATATATGAACGAGTTATTCCAAATTTCTAGTAGAGATCAATCATGACATATTTATAACAACCCATATTTCTAATACAATTTATTTCAAATTTTTATATTAATATCCATATAATATAATTCCAATAACCTAAATGAATACTTTATTTTGAAAATTATATACATAAACCATCAACATAAAAATAAAAAAACATTTTTTCAAATCTCTATAGTGTGATTTTAGATTTTTTTGTGCTCCAACTACAACAAAGTATAACCTAGGGACATATATAAGAAAGGGGTGAGTTATAATTCTCAACAAGGGATCAATTAGAGTAATCATGATATATAAGAGAAAAAAAGGAATATTATATTAACATAAAAGGTAATAATATCTTGAAATAATAACATATAAAATATGATATCCTAATATCATGACATAAAAGTAATGTGGAAACAATATATAACATGACATCATAAGAATACATCAAGGCACACTACCAAGACATTGTAAAATTGGGTTCCAGACTAACTGCCCATACACCATGCATATTATCTCATGAGCTGAAAACATTACCCAATTAATTGAAGTTATATTAGGTACATACTTAATATGTATAAATTTATGTTTTCCATATATATCATATATCATAAAAAAACTTCTTCAATAACACAAGGATAATCAGAATGAGATTCATATAAAAATCCTTGACTTCCTAAGATCTTAAAGGAAGGATGTATTCATCATTTTAAACACTCATGAATATAAATTGGGTTTCATAGATTTAAGTACCTACTAAATGAAATAAAAATTATATTTATATGGAAAAAATTGAAAGAAATTATGTTTGGGTATTAATAATAAAAAATGTTGTATAAAAAATAAATGAATTATTTCAATAGAATAACATGTATACAAAATGGTTAGTGGTATGGGGTTGATAAGAAAAAATGAAAGTACCTAATTGATATAACATTATTTATATGGTAATTTAATGATTGTAAGTTTATGAAATCAAAGAGACTTGAAAATTATAATTCATACTATAAAGGATGTACTTGAATGAAAAGGTAGAGGGCCATAATCCCTTACCTTGAAAGGTTGCCTCTTAAATCTTGGAAAAAATCTCCTTAGAACCTTAGAAACTCCTTAGGAGATATATTGAGATATAAAATAATAGATTATTAATGAACAATGTAATTTGAGTGAAGATTAATTATAAAAAGGGTTAGAATTTATAGAAAAATAAGGGGAATAATGAATTAATTTCTAAACTTTGGCCATAGATATCATGCTAATAAAAAAGGGAAAACATTGGAATTGCCATGGTTTTTGCCAATTTTATTTTCCAAGGGGGAGTGGTTTTTATATTTTAACAGCTTAAGAAACACACTTATGTAATTAATAATATTTTTTAGGTGTAATAGATTCATTTTTTAAAGAATTTCTTTTAAAACCATTAAAATATACTTTATGTTTTGGAAGATTCATTATAGGTTTGGAAAATTAACATTTACACATTAAAATATCTTATTTTAATAAGTAATATAGTTTTTGATCAATAAATCCATTTATATTATTTATTAAATAAAATTAATTTATTATGATGTCATATCACTATCCAAATATTTATTCTATATTTATTTTTATTATCTAAAAACTAGACTGTGTTAGAAAATAATAAAAAAATCATCACCTGCTAATTTAGACATCATAATTTAAAAAATGAATTTATTTTATCAAAATAATTTTCTAAATACGGTAAATCAAATTTTTAAATAAAAATTCTTATTTATTGACAAATACACATTTTGTAACATATTTAACTTTCTAGACCTTATAGAAATTAGGGACTTAATAAAATCATATGATCATTTATATTCAAATAATAGTATTTTATAAGACCATTTCAAGGAAATAAAATTTATTTTTAAATTATTAAATAAATAATAAATTTTTATTTTAATTGTAATTATATATTTTCCTAAAATATAATTTCGTTTCCTCAGTATCCAAAGATCTATTTATCATATTCAGATTATATTTATATTAATTTTAAATAATATCCAAAATAAGATTGAAGTAATCAATATTTCAATTCTAATAATAAAATTTATACCTTTATATTACTAAGTTCTAAATACATATCCATATATTACACCAGCATACGCCCTAAGGGTATGGTGTGGAATGGTAGTACTCTCATGGGGTGGTTTGGTGGACAAATATTTGGAGGGATATTCTATAAGATTAAACATTTCCCCTAATCAAGTCCAATAAAGTATCATTTTTTGAGTCTTAGTTTGGGATTGGTCAATAGAGAACCCTAGTGATTCCATCTCCCTTATAATCTCAGATAAATTATCTTCATAAGGGCTGATCCTCTTGGCTAAGGCCATCTCCTCTACCTTATAAATCAACAAGATTTTATTATTACCATTAATACATAGTAATTTTAAATGTATCTTTTTAACATCTTTATTATAAATTATTTTAATTTTTGATAGTAATAATACCTAAAAATAATATTTTGGATTTATTTTATAATAATAAAAAAGTATTTTTGATTTTCATTTCATAGTTTATGTGTTCTATATTATACTAAATTACTAAATGGGCCATATATTCATTCCTAGAGGAAATTTCATTTATAAAATTTATGGTTGTTATATTCCTTCCCCTTCATAAATATTTCTATAAATTTTCAATTCATACCCTAAAACATATGATGATACTTTTGTTTCATTATTTCTTCAGATTCCTATGTTACGTTTTCATAATTATTTTTTTTTAATATAAGTTTTACTATGTAATTTGTCTTGTTTCATAGAAATTTTTCTTTACAATATAAGATCTACACCAACTATTCCTTATAATAAATTTCATTCTCTAATGGTACCAACAATGTATTTAGTACATGTGAGGGAATTGGTATACACTTCCTCAAGAAGGATACATGGAACACATCATGTGATTTAGATAGGTTTTAGATAATTTTAGTCAATAGGATACAACTCTAATGAAATCAATAATCTCAATGGGGATGATTCATCTAGGACTTAACTTTCCCTTCTTCCTAAACCTCATGACTTTATTCCATAGTGATATGCAAAGGAACCCTTTATCTCTGACCTCAAACTCTAGTACCTATTGATTATTTTTAGCATATATTTTCTATCTACTTTGTACTGATTTTATATAATATTTAAAATGTTGAATATTATCTACTATATCTTTGACATGATCTGGTCCTATCATCTTTCCTTATCTAACATCATCCCAACATTTTGGAGTCTAACAAGTCTTCTCATAAATATCCACATAAGGTGTCATTTGATTGTTGATATAGAATCTATTGTAATATATGAGCTACACTAGTAGAAGGTGAAGATCCCAACATCATTGTAAATAAATTAAATATGATCACAACATATCCTCTATATTTTGAATGATTATTTCGGATCGACCATCTATCTGAGGGTGATAAGCAATGATAAAACTAATCTCTGTATCAAATTCTTGCCAAAGAACTCTCGAAAATCTTGAGGTAATCCTCACATCTCATTTTGATACAATATATAGTGGTACTCTATAAAAAATTATATCTTATCTTATGTATATCATGGTAAGTTGGACAAGAGATTAATCTCCTTTCATAGTAATGAAATCCACTAACTTATTACTATGATTAACTTCAAACTAAAAGGAGTTATTTAATTTAGATATCCTAGGGAGTCCTATAAATAAGTACTTGGTTATATTTTCCCATGTATATACTAGTATGGATAATATTTTTCCCATATATTTATACATATTTCATTCAACCTTAACTTTTTGGAATACATGGAATCAATATACAAACCCCACAATCCACCTCTTTATGTTATCCCACCAAAAGTCCTTCATTAAATATCTACAAATTCTTGTGCTCTCTATATGAATAGAGAAGGATTATCTATGTGTATCACATATAATTTATCTCTTCCAATCTAGTTTTCATGGTACATATATCCAGGTTCCAAACATTATAACTCCATATTTATCAAAGTTGAACTCTGGAATGTTCTCTACCTTTCTCTAAATCTCCATATCATCTCTCTGACTCTATTTGATCTTTACATGGATAGATTTTTTGTGAATAAATTTGAGAAATGTATGCCTATATTTCATATTTTATAATTCCCATACCCTTCCATTTTATGTATAAGAAAATATATTTTGACCATCCTTTTTAATATAATATTTTTTAAATAATTTTGTAACAAAGTATTACATTAATAACTTTAAAGGATATTTTGAGATTTAGTTTCTTGGAAACCAGGTAAATAATACATTAATTAAATAATTAAATAATAAACATATAGTTTATTTAATAATTATACAATACTAATTTATTATTCAATCATAGGTTACCTCACTGTAAGTGTTTTCCTAGGGACATACATCAATAGAAAAGGGTGATCACAAATATCAGTAATTTATAAGCAAAGGGAATGAAACATAAGAGATAATCAAGGATAAAAAACGATCCAACAAATGAGGGAAAATTAATATATCCATGATACAT
Organism: Viscum album; assembly: GCA_963277665.1. Taxonomy (NCBI): domain Eukaryota; kingdom Viridiplantae; phylum Streptophyta; class Magnoliopsida; order Santalales; family Viscaceae; genus Viscum; species Viscum album. The sequence goes on along the minus strand of OY728127.1, from coordinate 62,795,505 downwards.
AACTTGTATATTGGGTTATAACATTAAAAATGATACATTCATAAGAATATCACTAAGGTGTCATAAAACATAATTTCCAAGGTTATTCACTATGGTATTGTAAAACATGTCATCTCTAGAGAATAATTATTAACCCAATACATTGGGGATCTATCAAGGTTCAAACTAAATAGTTATAAACTCATGTGTTCCACTTTTATCATAATAAAAAATTTCATTAATAACCCACGGGAAAAAAGGGTTTATATAAAAGTCATTAAATTCATAAATTCTTAAATAAAAGAATATTACATAACTTTTAACACATGATAAAGGAATGAATACATTATATTTGTAAGTACACAATTAATTAATAATTATTACATAAAGGTGAGTATACATGAATATATAAATGGTTTATGTGTTTATAACATTTGAAAATTGCATGGAAATAAAAGAAAATTAAAGGAAATATTTTGGCAGCATAACATGTATGAAAATAGATTATTGTATAGGATTAATGAGATGGTAGGTAATTATGACTTTAATAAAAAATATTTATAATAGTAATAGAATCATTTAAATTTACAAAATCATAATAAAGTGAAAATAAATTACCAAAAAGGAAGTGCTTGAAAGTAAAGCAGGAAAGAGGAAGAGAATTTCATTACCTTGTAGATTTTCTTTTCTGAACATGAGGATGGAACCTTAAGACCTTAAGAATGCCATAGATACACTATTTTGGAGTTAAAATGACCATAAATTCAAGATAAATTATTTTAATTGGATAGGAATAGAATTATGGGTGGGTATTTATATTAAAAGAGGAGGAATTGTTTAATAATTTCTAAATATAGACCTTGGAATTCTAGGTTGTGGAAAATGAATAGTTGCTGTCTTACCCATGGTTTTTTCTTATGGTTTTATAAATTTAAGTAATTTTATAATATTTTAATGAATTATAACTGAAATCCAATTTTCAATATTACTTTTTTCATGAATAAGTAATTTTTTTACAAAATGTAGTTTTAAAAATATTAATTTCCATCATAGACTTTGGAAAGTCATTTATAGGTTTGAACTCTGATTTATATCCATTAAAATAAAAAATATTAATAAATTAATATATTCGTGTTAAATAAATACTTTTAATTAATTATTAAACCACATTTATGTGTTTATGATTTAATAATACTTACCGTATTTTATATTTTACTGAAAAAACTGATTGTCTTAGAAAATTAGAAACAATTCACCATTGGTTATTTTCAATAGGTTTGATTCGAAGATATCATCCATTTAATAAGGAAAATTATATAAATATGAGATATTTAATTTTAAAATATAAAATAATTATTTATTAAAAACACTAATTTTTATTATAAAATAAAATTTGTATCCCTTAGAAAAAATATATATAATTTTGTAAATATATTTATAAATAAATATTTTTGTTTTAAACCTTTTATAAAATTATTTTTTAAAATTTTTTTAATATAAATTAAATACTTTATAAAGAGATACAATCATGGTAATTTTTAAAAAAAATTATTTTATCATATTTATTAATAATACGCATTTATAAAATGGTGTAACACTAAATAAGAATGAATAATCAATAAAACTACTAATTAATTTCTAAAATAATTACACCATATTCCAAATTAGCCTTATATATATAACCCATTATTATTGTGGAATAGGTTATAAGGGTAAGGCGTGTGGTTGTTTTGTGAGCTGGTTTGGTCAACATTGATCTAGTGTTGATCTCCATTAGTTCGAAATTCTCTCATTGGTAATTTAATTCAAGCCTCATTTTTTGAATCACTTCTTGGGATTTATCAAGATAAAACCCATATTATTCTTTCATTATCCCTATCTCTAACAAATAAGCCTTATATGGAATGATTTTACTAGTTGAGGCCATCATTTTTTTCATATTTATTAAATTAACTATTATCATTAGCCCTAACATACACCAATAGTAACGATCACTTTATTATGGATAAATTTCTGATGGTAATAATACCCAACTCTCATATTTACCAATGTTTATATTTTCTAATAATCATTTAATTTTAATGTAATGGATATGTCCTAATAGTTTAATATGAGATTAAATAATATATATATACCACCAAACATCAACATTTACTACTTAATTCCAAAAAGTTTTAAAAAAAAATTAGTTTATATCACATTTCTAGCATTTCTTTTTCTTATAAATGTTTCCACTGTAGTTGTAATATTCCTATAAGAGTTTTATACTGTGTTGTATACCATTGTGTGGTTGCTATTATTTGGTTTTTATTCCATGTACTAGTCCTATTTATAGTAATCTGTATTGTTATTTGACATGTAATTTTATTTTTTTCAATACTATTTCTATGTACTTACATTATGAAATATCATTAAATAGTCATTATGAATAAATATTTGTTTTATTAATCAAAGAAGGATTATTTTTAGGTTTCTAGATTCCACCACTTAAGATATTTCATCCTAGAAATTTATACCCTAATTCAAAAAATGGGGGTATTTTTCCTTAATTTATTATTTCTTTTAACACCACAAAAATTTATTTTTAAAAAATAATAAGCTTGATAGCTTTCTTAACATGAAACACCGACCTTTAAGAGAATTGTAACATATTATAAAAATATTACAATAACCCAGTTGATTAATTGGATGGTATGGATATAAGTAACTTTATTATGTAATATATGTATAATGGTTCTATTCAACCAAAAAATATTTATTAATTATTTTTAAATAATAACTTAATTTTTAGAAGTCATTTTATGCTAAAAAAATATATTTTATTAAAAAATGAATTATATTTCTTTTCTGTGGGAATAAATTATATTTAATTTCTACTAGTTTTAGAAGTTGTGTTTTAAAAAATGAAAATAAATTTTTAAATAATAATATTAAAATTAACTTATAGTGATATTTTGATATTTTTCTAAAGTGATTGATTTTTCAGTGAATTGTGAAAATTCTGTTTTTCAAATATGGTAATTTATTTTCAATAAATGAATTAACTTATGTTTCATTATATTTTTTATTTTCTCTTAGAGTTACATATATTCCATTTTATTTATAATAATCAAATTAATTATATTTTAATTATAAATATTCAAGATTTTGGTTGAAGATAATTTTTATGCTTAAAAACACATTTCTTTTCTTTTTAAAAACTATTTTCCATTGTTCTTTACAAAATTATATTAAAATTAATTTATAAAACATTTAGAAAATTTATTTGAAAAATTTCAATTCATTTTTTAAATCATCATGTCGAAATTTTCTTAAGATGAAATTTTGATAATTTTCTGAAAAGATTATTTTTTGATGAATAATGGAAAATAAAAATATTTATTGGAAACTACCTATATTATTTAAAGAAATTATGAAGATAATTTTTTTTTTAAAATAGTTTTAAAGGATTAATTATTTAAATTATTGTATTAATAATTATATTTAAGCCACTATAAACAATTTTATGTTAAATTTTGATATAATTTTTTTTATACTTAGGAAAACACTTTTTCAGGAAAAACTTTCCATTGTGCTTTACAAGTTTAATCTCAAATTAAATATTTTAAGTTATAAGAATTGAATTTAATAAAATTTATTAAATATTTTTAATCATAATAATTAATATTATTTAATAATATGAAATTAATTTTTTGTTATAATGATTAGTAAAATAGTAAACATTTTGTCACTACGGTTATGGTTAAAACAGGTTTACCAGGTTTCTTAAACCAATACTTAAGGGTATGTTTGTGAATTAAAATTTCCTAAACCATATTTTATATAAATATATTGAATTTATAATATCCCTACATAAAATATATGTCCATATTGAAGTATTTTAATTAAATATGACTTTATTATATTTTAATCCTTTTTAAAATTCCATGGGTGTCCACTTCCTAACTTATAAAAGCACACCCCTCCTTTATTTTATTTACAAAAATTGGAGCCATATATCTCAAACAAAACCAACCCAATTATATTATCAAATTGTCTATCTATTGATTATAGGTTCTATTATTTTTAAAAGACAACTCCATGTGTCCATAAGAATGAATCTAAAGGAGACCTAATGAAGAAGAGGTAATTGTCATATCCAATCCCATTCAATTTATTTATTCTTATACCTACAATAAAGCTATTGTATTAATCATAAAATAAAAAATTAATTATCCTAAATATACTTAAATGTTATTATTATTATGAAACCATCAATATCCACACTATATTCCGTCAAAAAATAATTGAAAGTATCACTCTTGCGTTCGTGTGGACTACCCCCTCCACATAGCAACAAAATTTATTTTCCACCACCATATTTCATGGATCATTATTATGATGAATTTAAAGTTTATATATGATATTTATTAAATAATAATTATTATTTAATTATAGAATCATTTCCCACTTATTAACTTTCGATACATTTAAAAATGATAACGTTACTCGTACGTACGTGTGGACTATCGTCTCCACAAAGCGATGTATTTCATTTTTCATTTCCGCTTTACATATATAGTAATAAGAATTTATTGAATGAATATATATGATATATATGATAGTATTATTTTTCTGAATTTTTAATTATTATTTTTATTTGTTTTGTTCCATCCGTCGAAAAGTGAATATAGCATTCATGTGTACGAACGACCTATCATCTCGATGAATAGTCTAATTCATTTTTCTATATATAACTTTTATGGATGAATATAAATATAAATTTAATGAATATATATGATATTTATACCATGATTAAAATTATTTATATTATTTAACCATGATCAAAACACAAGGAACCAATAAACTGAAATTCTTATAAAAAATGAAATAGTTAACACCCCAAAACGATGATTTTAATGAATAATAACTAATAAATGATTATTGAAATGTTATAAGTGGGTCATATATGATATTATAAGTATGAAAATGAATCTATTATTGAATTATAAAAAAATTAAAATTTATTATATAGGATGTTAAGTGATTTCAATATAATGATGAACACGAGGTAAGGGATTTTTCATCACACTTTTGTTTCGGAGTGACGCATGGAATATTCACAACTTTTTTTATGTAGTGTATATACTAACCATGAATTTTTTTTATTATTTTTATAATGAAAATTATAATCATTCACATATATATTTATGGTTATATATTTTAAGATGTTTTCATTTGAAATTAACCAAAGTGGTAAATGATTTATGTTATAATCTCATTTTTTATTGGGATTGTTTAGCATCAAGTGTCGATGATGAAATTTTATAACCTATCTCAAAATAATGCCATTAATTTTATTCTAATATGTTTATTTCAATATATTACATGTTTTCCTTCCATTTTTTTCTCTTTAAGTACTCAAGAGAGTGAAATAATTTTTTTATGGAAACCCGACTTTATTTATCTTTTTGGTTGAAAATAATTTTTTTTTAATATACAAGTTTTATATAATTTTTTTCAGGAATTTCTTTTATATTATCAATTTAATGTTTAAATACATGTTTACAAGTGATTTATGTTTTGAAAAATGGTTTAGAAATATATTTTTTTCATTTTATTAATGAGTTACTTTTGAATTTTTACCAAAAATGTGAAAGGGATATTTGTTTTAACATACACAACATGAATGATATTTACCACAATAATGAACATTAATGTATTTAAATATTCATTTAAAATTATACATGGTTATTTTAAAATAATTTTTTTCTATAATATTTTGGATTTTTTATATTTAATAAAGAGATTCCAAAATGAAATGTGTATTTTCCTCAAAAAAACTTCCAAGTGAACTTTGAAAAGCATTTTCATTTAAGATAACATTATTTGATGTTAATTATGGTTTACTAGGGATATGATCAAAGTATAAAAACCATATTCATTATATGTGTGGTTTATGGTTACAATGAAATGGTATTTATAAAACCCATTTATTTTTCCTGATTTATGCTATGATGAACTGTTAAAATGTTTTTAAAACTTGATTATTTTACATAGTTTATGATATGTGATGACTTTTTTTTTGATATTATGGAACATATATTAATGGATGTGTATTGTGTGATGTGTAGAAAAATAATTATATTTCCCCCAAATGCATTGTGTAAATTTGGATATCTCATGAGATACTAAGGACTAGAATTGATAGTAAAAATAACTCAATAATGGTATTTTTCCATTATGATAGTGTTGGGAGTGAACCTTGTCTAAGCTATGATGGAATGGGGAGTGAAGCCAGTACAATATGATAGTATTAAAAGTGATCCTTGACTAAGAAAATTATTTTCCATGCTTATGTTAATTCCAAAAACTTATGTCTTACACTAATGTTATTCTTCCATGGATCATATTCTTTGATTTTATTATAATCCATTTCTTATCAACAACCACGATTTATTCCATGTTTCAAGATTATGATCTTCTATATGATGGGTATGAATTTTAAAATATTGATATCATGTTCTCATACACTTATTTTCATGGTCTTCCAATGTGATTATTGATATCTCCCATGTTTACACTTATCAAGAATATGATCTCACCCTTTCTTATATTTCATTTACTTAGGTTATTAAAAAAGTTTTTAATTATGATATATCTTGTAATGGTGATATATATTATGAACTTAGTGGGAGATGATAGAGATCTCTTATGAAGTTGTTTTTTATGTATTTAAGTATCCAAAGACACTAAATCTATATGATTCTATCATGGATCAAAATGTTTTGTAATTAATATTCATTTATTATTATGTAGTATCTATATATGAAATGTATGGGTCACTGTAGTTGGTATAATAGAAATTTTTAGTTACCTTTTTAAACCTAGATGAGAAAATTTTAGTGAGAACCCTTATAATGATCCTTTTTTTAATATAATTTAATAAGTTTTGGTAAATAAAGGGCAATGGTATTTCTAGAAAAACATGCACATTTGGATATTAAAAGTGGATGTAGTTTTGGTAGAGATAAGTCTTGGGGTAATAACCTTGAAAATAGTTGGTCGAGTGTATCTTGGTCATCATTCAAGTGCATGATCAGTGTACACTTACTGGACACCTGGTTTAACACTTATGAGGGATATTCTTGGTTTAATTCACAATTAAATTATAAACTAGTATAAACAATTTGAATATACGATGTCCATGAATGACCTAAGTTAATCCTAATGTGTCATAGATTGAACAGAATGAGTCATGAATTAGACATCATATATATTATTTTTTATGATTATGTGATTTCCCACAATGATTATTTTTTCACACATCGTGATTTTTGGTTGTTTTTCAATGGATGGAACAAGGAAGAATTGTGTTAATGATGAATGTGGTGGAAAATTGAATGATTTTACTCATGAGAAATTAAATAAAATAAGAACTAAAAAGAGAAACCTTATTATTATGATTAATTTGTTATCTTTTTATATGATTAATAACAACAATTTGACTAGGTTTGTCAATAAACCTAATAAGAAAAAAATGGAGATTCATGAAGACCATAGAGGGAAGAAGATTCAACTTCCTATATATTGAGTCTATGGGAAAAAGAACTGAGGAAAATTACCTAGAGGAATAATATTATGTTTTATGTTTATAAAATAACATAATAGAGAAAATAATTGTTAAGAAAAAATTAATAGTTTGATCGATGTATATAAATCTCATTCTTATGTAACATTTATAGTTTAATGTATTTTTTATGGGTAATATGGGAATTATCCAAGTCAATTCCAAAATCCAAGGGTTAACACTTAGACTGAGAAATGAACTATGCTATGTTAAACATTTATGTGGAAGTATTGAAATTTTTATTTATTTCTATTCACGAATTATGTGATATAAAAGTTTTAAAATTGATATTTTGGGTATAAGATTCATGAAACATATAAGGATTGTTTAGTGGAAGTTTTTCTTTAATGATTTTTATAAATATGTTGAATGGTACTGATAACCTAGAAAAGTGATTTAATGGTATGGTGAAATTTTATAGAAAACACATTATTGAGTGAAAGATAAATATTAATGTGTTCCTGATGTTATTATAATAATTTTCAGTTGTAATAAATAGGTGATTTATATTGATAAAGTAAATGGGATTGTATTGGTGACCTTGTATCTGATTAGTGATTTGATGAAATAGTGTTTTATGTTATATTTGATAAAGTTTATTAAAAGTTTGGATTTATGGAACATATTTGGTAATATATTAATTTATTTATGGAATAAGGGGAGAGATAATTTTTGTATGAAAGTATTATTTTATTTATTTGTTATGGTGATTTATGTTCTTACCATGTTTTGGGAAAATATATGATCAATATATTCACAAATCAGGTAAGTGAAATTAAGATATACATCACATTATTTTCCAGATTAATGTTAAGTTGATTTTGAAAATTTAGTTTCTTTATTTATAATTTTTTGGAATTTGAATTTTTCATGCATATTTTGGATGATTTTTACGGTTTACTACTTATAAAATGGTTTAAGTTGAGCTTTAGTTGTTTTTTTAAGGATTTAGAGATTAAATTATGATTTATCCATACTGAATAACCTTTGAAAATATTTTTTGTTTTGGTACGTATATAGAGACCATAGGAATTTATTTTCATTTATTTATGGATCTTATAACCTATTAAATATTAATTTTAGTCTGCAGGCATGAAAAATTAATCTTGAATATTAATTTTTTCGATTAAGAGATAAAGTGGAAATCCATCAAAGCATAACCAATGGAATTTTTTTTATGAAATAGAAATAAATCAAGTAATCATATGTTCTCTTTTTCTCTATCTTTATAGGAAAAAAATCCTTCATCTTTAGTTAAACTGTCTTGAACAAACATTTATTCATTTACCTTTATTTATGATGAATTGATGGTATTTTCTCCCATCAATAATTTATGGTTTTGTGGTCATGATATTTCTCCGGACCATGCTCTATCACTCTATATTTATCCTTGGACATTAGTTTTATCCACATTGTTTATATTTTAACTTATCAGGAATTTTGTCCTTATATGAGAACCTAATTATGTCTTATTATATGTAACCATTATATTTTCCACTCCCCCTTTAAAAGGATGTTTTATTGTCCCTATTATGATGACCTCCAAATGAGCATAAAAGAATTCATGAAAGGAAGAAATACCCAAATATGAGTATTATTTTCCCCAAAAAGGAAAAGGAAGAAGAGGGTGTTCGAGACCTATGGACCACATGAGCCTTCAAAGGACTAAAAATCACATGATTATTATAAGTTCACGGTAAGACTCCCAACACAGTACATAACCTTCAATAGATCTTGCAGAAACCCTTTCAATAAGCCCTCATACTCTTGTGAAGGCACTCTATATAACTAGTGGTTGCGCAATGACAACCAGATAAGCTCCTCTAAGCCATGAGGTTTGTGATCAGTGAAATACTAAAATAACTATCTAAAAAATCCTTTGAAAAAAGGAGGGAAATGTAAAAAATGTGGAGGCCTTTCACAATCAAAAAATCATTTGAAAAATCATCGATGGGAAGGGAAATTTTCCTTGACAACATCCAAACAAACTCACAAGACCCCAAAGACATTGTAGAATAAAACAACGGAAATAAAAAGGGAGTAGGATTAAGCCTCTTGCAGTCATAAAATACAAATAAAGTGCCCATGTTGGCCTGAAAGACACCATGAGACTCCGACAATGTAACTACCTTGTATCATGGAAGCCCATCGATGTGTCACCCTCATCACGAGAAGAGCCTCGGGCATGTCCAGGAAACCTCACACTCCCCCTTTGGCTCCCTAAGGACAAATATATGGATTTTTCCAATACATGATCATGCACCCCCTATAGCATCCCAGACTTTTCTTACATTACAATTACATCATATCAAATATAAACAACATAATAGTATTACACTTAGATTATACAAAGGTTTAGTGTCTTGGGAAAACAAGGGCCATACATCATAAATACAACATCAAGCATAAACATTCATTTAATTTCTTCTTCTATAGCTTCTTATTGGCACTTTCCCTCTCCTTAGTACATGTATCCACCTGAGGATATACATCAATAGGGGTGAGCTAAAACCCTAGTAAGAGGATATATAAGAACAATATATCAAGGGGTGAGCGTAATCATAACATAGGTAAAAGATCATGAACATGAGAGGAGCATAAATAATAGACTTGAAATGTGGCAATGCATAAAAATGAATAATCATGTCTTAGTGGTTAACTACCACACATACTTGTGAACCAAGATAGCATCTTGTTCACATATCATTTCACATTTACTCATGATATTAATCACTTTACCCAATTCATTGGAGCACTGTATAATTCCGGGCGCACCCGTCACATTTAAACATTAATATTGCGCTATATAATTCCGGGCGCACCCGTCACATCATAACATTATCATTTATCATTCTTTCCACACTGAACATATACCATAAATTACCATAATTAACCCATGAAAAGGATAGGTTTTCATATCATAATAACATATTCATAAGCATTGGGTTCCCAAAATAAATAGGGAATAACATAGATGTTACAAGAACCGTTCACTTTGAGTGAGAAGTAAAAGGGGTGTTCTTAAAGGAAGAGTTCTTTTGGAGAACATTTTGATGGACATAAAAACCAGTGACAAACATATATATCCCATAAAAGTAAAGGAAATTATGAGAAAATGATCTTTTAGGAGTAACCATATAAAAAATGGAGTGAAAGAGGGAAAACCCAAAGACTGAATGTCGGGTTCGAGAACTTCCCCTTACCTTGTACCCGAATTCTTCCTTCTCTTTAGTGTCCTGTATAACGACATTATATTCATAAATTAGATATCTAGAATAATTTTTACATTAATATGGTTCATTATGGTTTCATTATGTCATATTATGTTCCTTTTGATGACTTATAGATTTTAAAAACATTGTTCGGGGATGTTCGTTTTTATGGTTTTTCTTGGGTGGTTCACTTGTATTCTTAAATTGAAGTTTGAGTAGAACATGAGTAAACATCCAGAAATGATATTACATTTTATTAATGATATTTCAGGAGTTTTAATGATATTATAATGAATTATATTATATCCATTTGGATGAATCATTAGATAATAATTAAGTAATGATTTTTTGGGTTAATTTGAGCGGTTTTTGGATCACAACGAACTTGTTTTAACGTTTCACTTAGTAATATGGCCATAGGTTGTTTCCAGAACTTTAAATAGAACATAATACATATAAAATATTATTATTCAACCATAAAAATTGTTTCATGACAAGATATGAAGTTAGAAATGGAAGAAGAAGGCATGTTGTTTTTGAAGGTGATAAATTAACACCTCGTGAACAACATTCTCTTTAATAAAATAAAAGGAATAGGGAAAGGGGGTTTGGATGATATAATATCACATTATAATCATAAAATTACGTTATATGTATAATAATAGAGTTACAAAAAAATTTGTATGAATATAGGTGGGGAGAGATCAAGAAAGGAACTTGAACTTGAAAGGAAAGTAAAGGAGAAGAGGGAGGGAAATTTCCTCTTAAATCCTTCTCTTGAAAACATCCTTAAGGGCCTAAGCTTGGTCTTTTGATGAGAAAAGAAGGTTTTGGAAGTGGGGGATGGGCTAAGGGAGATGATTGGGTAGAGTTTAGACAATTATTGAAGCTTGAGAGGTGTGGTTTGGCAAGAGGAGGGGGAGAGCTTATTTATACATGAGGAGGGAGGTGTTTTTGATATAAAATATTAAATAAAATAATATATCAAAATTTAGACTTTTAATCGTAGTTTTTTGACATCCTAAATCATATATTAATATAATATAATTAGTTTTAGGCTTTAATTCTTATTTATAATCCGAATTCATTAATTTATTAAAAGGAATGTGAAAGAAAGAGAAAAAGACACTTTAAGAAATCACCTTTTGACTTTAGACTTTGGAAAGTTCTTTTTATGTTTTAGAATTGGATTTATTATATTTTAAGGAACCATTCATGAGATTTAATATAATTTGGCCGAAAATAAAGTTCTAGAATGTTTATGTCATCATTACATCATTAATGATGCAATTTAGTATACACCGATTATGTGAAAAACTGTATTTTTTACTATTCACCTGAAAATTGAAGTATTTCAGAAAAAACCCAAAAATTTACCCATTCCATTTTTTGACATGTAGAATCCAAAAATAAAGTAAATTTTTCAAAAATAATTTTCTAAATATTATTAATTTAATATTTAATTAAAATCATTATTTACTTAAAAACAGTTTTTAAGATTAAAACTGATTTATAGTGCATTCAAAAATTACATAGGGTATTATAAAATTATCTAAAAACTCTAAGACATTGATTAAATAATTTAAAAATAAATTTTATGGAAATAAATATTCTTTTAAATTAATTAATTAATTATAATTAATTATTTATGTCTTAAAAATACCAAAACGTTTACAAAGGTCAAATTGTCACTTTCAAAGATGTCTAAATTTTATTTAGTTATTCATAGGTAATGTTACTCTTATGTTGGATGGTTTATTATTCCTAAGGGTCATATTACTATTCATAAGGGTATGTTAGGTCACTATTAACCAAAATTTTTTTTGTTTCATTAGACTCCAAAAATTATTTTTGTTTCATTAGACTCCAAAAATCATCTTGAACGCATCCGTGTATGTCTAATTTTAGAAATTCAAGACATAGAAGTGAAAAACATATGTTTAAAGGTCACTTATCACTTAGTAGTTAATTATGTTGTGTTTTCATGTTATTTTATGACATAATTATAAGAATAGAATTTCCGTTGAAAAACATTGGGTCATTACATTCTTCCCCTCTTAACAAATTTCTCCCTCAAAATTTCACTTTACATAAACAGGTGAGGGTACTTCTCCTTTTTTGCCTCTTCTGGTTCCCAAGTTGCTTCCTCAAACTTATGGTTCCTCCAAAATACTTTGAAAAGGTGGGTTGTCATGTTGTGTAGAACCTTATCACTTCAGTACAGAATCTTTTCTGGCTGCTCCTTATAGGAGAGATCATTTTCTAGCTGCACCACCTCTGAGTTTAGTACATGTGAGGGGTCTAGTATGTACTTCCTTAGTAGTGATACATGAAACACATCATGAACCTGATCCATATTCAGTGGAAGTTCTAGATGATAGGCCATGACTCCTATGCGGTCAAGGATCTCAGAGGGGCCAATATACATCGGGCTTAGCTTCCCTTTCTTCCTGAATTGCATGACTCTCTTCCATGGAGATATTTGAAGGAAGACTTTATCTCCAACGTTGAACTCCAAGTCCCTTCGATGGTTGTCAGTATAACTCTTTTTCCAAATTTGAGTAGCTTTGATGTGTTTCTGGATGACTTGAACCTTCTTCATCATCTCTTGAACATGATCGGGCCCAAGTATCTTTCTTTCTCCAACTTCATCCCAACAGGTTGGAGTTCTACATCGCTTCCCATAAAGAGATTCTTACGGAGCCATCTGAATACTTGAGTGGAAGCTATTGTTGTATGAGAACTCAACCAATGGGAGATTCTGATCCCATCTACCTTTGAATTCTAGAGAGCAGGCTCTTAGAATATCTTCAGGCATCTGAATAGTCCTTTCAAATTGGCCATTAGTTTGGGGGTGATAGGCCATGTTGAAATTTAATTCAGTACTCAAATCATGTTAAAGGATCCTCCAGAACATAGATGTTAACCTTGGATCATGGTCAGAGACAATGGAGAATGGAACACCGTGCAGTATCACCACTTCCTTCACATATATCTTTGCAAGTTGATCAAGTGAGAGATCTTCCCGAATAGCGATAAAATGGGCAGTCTTGGTGAGTCGATCAACCACAACCCATATCGCATTATTTCCCTTTGACGTCTTCGGGAGACCTATCACAAAGTCCATAGTAACATTTTCCCATTTCCACATGGGTATAGGCAATGGCTGCATCATTTCTTTGGACTTTTTTCACTCAGCTTTAACTTGTTGACATACCAAGCACCTTGATATATATTCCGTAATCTCCTTCTTCATGTTATCCCACCAGAAGTGTTCTCGAAGATCACGGTACATCTTGGTACTCCCAAGATGGATAGAGAAAGTTGATCTATGTGCATTATCCAATTGATCCTTCTTTATCCCAGGTGATGAAGGCACACAAAGCCGCGTTCCAAACTGAATCACACCATCATCGTCGATTTGGAACTCTTGAAGCATCCCTTCCTTTACTGCATTCACCCTATTTTCTATTTCCACATCATCCCTTTGTGCTTCTTTAATATTATCATGGATGGATGGTTGCGAAATAATTTGGTCAAGGTAGGATGTATCCCTTGCCCTTATGATTTCCAAATTCATTCATTGCATATTCAAGAATATAGGGTCTTTCTCAATCCACAACATGGATAGAGTAGCTGGTTCTTTCCTTCTTAGAGCATTAGCTACCTTGTTTGCCTTTACAGGATGATAGTGAATAGAGAAATCGTAATCCGTGATTATCTCTAACCACTTCCTTTGATGCATGTTGAGCTCTTTTTGTGTGAATATATACTTTAGGCTCTTGTGGTCAGTGTATATGTCACACTTCTCACCATAAAGGTAGTGCCACCAGATTTTCAAGGCAAAAATCATGGCTGCTAGCTCTAGATAATGCATCGGGTAGTTCTGCTCATGGATCTTCAACTGTCGTGAGGAGTAGGATATCACATTATCATTTTGCATGAGTACACAACCCAAGCCTTTATTTTAAGCATCACTGTATATCATAAAACGTTCTCCACTTTTCGGTAGTGTGAGTACAGGTGCAGTCATCAGCCTTCTCATTAGCTCCTTGAAGCTTCCCTCACATTATTCCATCCAGACAAACATTACCCCTTTCCTTGTTAACTTAGTTAGCGGGCTTGACAATCGTGGGAGGTTTCTCACAAAACGTCGGTAGTACCCAACTAATCCAAGAAAACTACAGTTTTCTATGACACTAGAGGTCCTGAGCCATTCCTCAATCACCTTTGTCTTTGAAGGGTCCACAGAAATTCCCTCACTTGTGATCACATGTCCCAAGAACGTGACTTGATTCGTCCAAAATTCACACTTTCTGAACTTGGAGTAAAACTTCACCTTTCTCAATGTCGCCAACAGAAGTCTTATATGTTCTTCATGTTCCTCCTTGCTCTTGGAGTAGATGACAATATCCTCGATAAGCACTACCAAAAATTTGTTGAGGTAATGTCTAAAGACTCTATTCATCAAATCCATGAAGATTGCAGGGGAATTAGTAAGTCCAAAGGGCATCACCAAAAACTCATAGTGCCCATACCTTGTACGGAAGGCAGTCTTCTGAATATCTTCCTTCTTCACATTTACTTGATGATATTCGGAATGAAGATCCACCTTTTAGAAGTATTGAGATCCTATTAACTGGTTGAACAAGTCATCAATCCTTGGGAGAGGATACTTGTTCTTTATGGTGATCTTGTTGAGTTCTCGATAATCGATACACAGCCGCATTGTTCCATCCTTCTTCTTCACAAAGAGCACCGGTGCACCCCAAGGTGATGCACTAGGACGCATGAACCCTTTGTCTAGATTCTCTTGCATCTCCTTCTTTAACTCCTCCAGTTCGATATGAGCTATCCTATAGGGAAACTTTGAGATAGGAGTAGCTTCGGGTATGAGATTAATTGAGAACTCTACCTCACGATCCAGGGGAATTTCGGGTAACTCTTCAGAAAATACATCATCGTATTCCCTCACGATGGGAATTTTCTCAAGGTTTGCACTTTCCTTTGACTCAACCATTTGGGCGAGGTATGCTTCTTCATAGGGAATCAACACCCACACCATTGAAGTATTTTTCAAAGGAGATTCATTATCTTCCTTGCATTTGTAGAGGATCATGGGATGGTTCGGAATATAAAAAGATATTTCCATTTCCCGACAATTGATATGTTCTCTATATAACGAGAGACAATCCATTCCCATTATAGCATTGAATTCCACCAAGGGAAGTATTATGAGATGTTCTAGAAGAATCTTCCCACATACGTCAATAGGATAAGAGTCAAACACTTGGGTTTCAATGATTGCACCAATTGGTGTTTTTATAGATATCTCAACTTCAATGTTTCGGGGCATCGATTCTATAGATCTAGCAAACATGCATGATATAAAGGAATGCATAGAACCAAAATCAAATAAGTATTTTTCCATTCTTGAGTGAATAGGATGTGTACCTTGTACAACTTCATTATCATGCTCCACCTCCGCAGTAGTGATGGCATAAGCCTTCCCTTGTTCCTTTGGATTTGGTGGCTGCTGACGCTGATTACCCTCGAGAACTTGAGGTTTAGTGCACTAGTTTGTATAGTTCCCTAGCTCCTAACAGTTGTATCATTGAACCATGGGTGGTTATCTTCTTTCATCGGCTACAGTATCCTTCCTTTTTGTGTCTTTTAGACAATCTTGAGCATGGTTTCCTTCTTTCCCACACTTGAAGAATTTCCCTGTCCCTTTGAGGCAGTTCCTATTGTGCAACTTCTTACATTTTGGGCATGTGGGTCGTTGATTTTTCTTCCCACCTTTATCATTATATCCACCAGATTGAAACTACATCTCTATTTTCTTATCTCCATAGCCCTAATACCATTCTCCAAACTCCATCTCAACTTTGAGATCACACCAAACAACTTCTTCATAACTCTCAAAGTCTCGTATTTCAAGATCCTTTCGAAGGTGTGGTTTTAATCCACTAAAGAATCTAACAATTTTGCTATCATTGTTGATAACAAAACCCAAATCATACCTTGCTAGCCTTGTGAAAATCATTTCATAGGTTTTGACAGATTCTCCTTCTTTTTTCTTGAGCTCTATGAATTCTCTCTCCATCTTCGTGCGAAGAGTTCGTGGGAAATACTTATTAAGAAATGTTATCTTAAAGTCTTCCCATTCCATCTCTTCAATTTCCTCCCTTGGCTTGGTGTTATTAATCAAAGCCCACCATTGATCAGCTTCTCCATCTAGACGATATACTTCTAGAGTCACCTTCTCCATCTTAGAATAGTGAAGTATAAAAAATATCTTCTCTATGGAGTTGACCAACTGTTTCGCAACTACTGGATCGGAAGATCCACAAAACGTCGGTGGTCGTTGCCGCATAAAACATTCAATAGCCAGTTTCTCCCTCTTTGGTGAAGGAGGATGTTCTGGATTATTATGGTTATTATTCATAACCTAAGATAATTGATTAAGAATCGCCATGAAGTCTTGAACTCCACCTCCCAAATCATTGGAGATTTCTTTTAGGCAATCGTTGCATTGGCCCTCGCATGAGTTGTTGGCCTGATTTCTCCTCGTTCGCACCAATTTCTAAAATATAAAAGGTTAGAACAAAACATAAGTAAAAAAGTAATGAATAAATTATTCATTTAAAAAATTTATACCGAAAAACTAACATATGGGATCCCTAGGTAAATATTAGTGTGTTCATATTTGTACTAAGTCTCATGCTAGAGGTTTTCTCTAGGGTTTACTAATCCTAATTCCCAAATTAACTAAACCTTGCCTCTGATACCAACTATAGCATCCCAGACTTTTCTTAAATTACAATTACATAATATCAAATATAAACAACTTAATAGTATTACACTTAGATTATCCAAAGGTTTAGTGTCTTGGGAAAACAAGGACCATACATCATAAATACAACATCAAGCATAAACATTCATTTAATTTCTTCTTCTATAGCTTCTTATTGGCACTTTCCCTCTCCTTAGTACATGTATCCACCTGAGGATATACATCAATAGGGGTGAGCTAAAACCCTAGTAAGAGGATATATAAGAACAATATATCAAGGGGTGAGCGTAATCATAACATAGGTAAAAGATCATGAACATGAGAGGAGCATAAATAATAGACTTGAAATGTGGAAATGCATAAAAATGAATAATCATGTCTTAGTAGTTAACTACCACACATACTTGTGAACCAAGATAGCATCTTGTTCACATATCATTTCACATTTACTCATGATATTAATCACTTTACCCAATTCATTGGAGCACTGTATAATTCCGGGCGCACCCGTCACATTTAAACATTAATATTGCGCTATATAATTCTGGGCGCACCCGTCACATCATAACATTATCATTTATCATTCTTTCCACACTGAACATATACCATAAATTACCATAATTAACCCATGAAAAGGATAGGGTTTCATCTCATAATAACATATTCATAAGCATTGGGTTCCCAAAATAAATAGGGAATAACATAGTTGTTACAAGAACCGTTCACTTTGAGTGAGAAGTAAAAGGGGTGTTCTTAAAGGAAGAGTTCTTTTGGAAAAAAATTTTGTTGGACATAAAAACCAGTGAAAAACATGTATATCCCAGAAAAGTAAAGGAAATGATGAACAAATTATCTTTGAGGAGTAACCATATCAAAAATGGAGTGAAAGAGGGAAAACCCAGTGAATGAATGTTGGGTTCAAGAATTTCCCCTTACCTTGTACCCGAATGCTTCCTTCTCTTTAATGTCCTGTATAATGAAATTATATTCATTAATTATAAATCCATAACCATGTGTACATTAATAGGTTTCATTATGGTTTCATTATGTCATATTATGTTCCTTTGGATGACTTATAGAGTTTAAAAACATTGTTTGTGGATGTTCTTTTTTATGGTTTTTCTTGGGTGGTTCACTTGTATTCTTAAATTGAAGTTTGGGTAGAACATGAGTAAACATCCAGAAATGATATTACATGTTATTAATTATATTTAATTAGTTTTAATTATCTCATAATTAATTATATTATATCCATGTGGATGAATAATTAGATAATTATTAAGTGATGATTATTTGGGTTAATTTGAGCGGTTTTTGGATCACAACGAACTTGTTTTAACATTTCACTTAGTAATATGTCCATAGGGTATTTCCAGAACTTTATATAGAACACAATACATATAAAATATTCTGTTTAAACCATAAAAATGGTTTCATGACCATATCTGAAGGTAGAAATGTAAGAAGAAGGCATGTTATTTTTGAAGGTGATAAATTAACACCTCGTGAACAATGTTCTCTTTAATAAAATAAAAGGAAGAGGGAAAGTGGGGTTGGATGATATAATATCCAATTAGAATCATAAAATTACAGTATATGTATAATAATGGAGTTAAAAAACAATTTGGATTAATATATGTGGGGAGAGATCAAGAATGGAACTTGAACTTGAAAGGAAATTAAAGGAGGAGGGAAATTACCTCTTAAATCCATCTCTTGAGAACCTCCTTAAGGTCCTATGCTTGGTATTTTGATGAGACCATAAGGTCTTGGATGTAGGGGAGGGGCTAGGGGAGATTCTTGGGAAGATCATAGACAATTCTTTAAGGTTTAGAGGTGCGGTTTGGCAAGAGGAGGGGGAGGGATTATTTATACATGAGGAGGGAGGTGTTTTTGGTATAAAATATTAAATAAAATAATATATCAAAATCTAGACTTTTAATAGTAGTTTTTTGACATCCTAAATCATATATTAATATAATATAATTCTTTTTAGGATTTAATTATTCTTTATAATCCAAATTAATTAATTTATTATAAGGAATGTGAAAGAAAGAGAAAAAGACACTTTAAGAAATCACCTTTTGACTTTAGACTTTGGAAAGTTCTTTTTAGGTTTGAGAATTGGATTTATTGTATTTTAAGGAACCATTTATGAGATTTAATATAATATTTCCGAAACTAAAGTTCTAGAATGTTTATGTCATCATTACATCATTAATGATGCAATTTAGTATACACCGATTATGTGAAAAACTATATTTTTTACTATTCACCCAAAATTGAAGTATTTCAGAAAAAAAAACCCAAAAATTTACCCCTACCATTTTTCGACGTGTAAAATCCAAAAATAAATTCCATTTTTCAAAAATAATTTTATATATATTATTAATTTAATATTTAATTAAAATCATAATTTACTTAAAAAACAGTTTTCAAGATTAAAACTGATTTATAGTGCTTTCAAAAATTACATAGGGCCTTATAAAATTATCTAAAAACTATAAGACATTGATACAATAATTTATGAATAGATTTTATGGAAATAAATATTATTTTAAATTAATTAATTAATTATAATTAATTATTTATGACTTACAAAATACAAAAATGTTTACTAAGGTCAAATTTTCACTTTCAAAGATGTCTAAATTTTATTTCATTATTCATAGGTAATGTTACTCTTATTTTGGATGGTTTACTATTCATAAGGGTAATATTACTATTTATAAGGGTATGTTACAATTCATAAGGGTAGGTCACTATTCACTAAAAATTATTTTTGTTCCATTAGACTCCAAAAATCATATTGAACCCAACCGTGTATGTCGAATTTTCGAAATTCAAAACATAGAAGTGACAAACTTATTTTTAAAGGTCACTTATCACTTATTAGTTAATTATTTTGTCTTATCATGTTATTTTATGACATAATTATAAGAATATAATTTCCATTGAAAAACTTTGGTTCGTTACAACCACGTAGGACCTTTATTGGTCATGTGACCCACCACCAAGAGATAGAGTAATTTTCTTTGACATTATCCATGAAATATTACATGACCCCAAACTATTGTAAAATAAAATGAAGGAAATAAAAGAGAGAGGAGGTAAAAACCTCTCACAATCATAAAAACAATTGTGACGTGATATGGAAATCTGTAGTGTGGTCCCATGAGACACCCAGACAATCCATCCTTTCTGCATAAAATTTCCTAGGCAAGGAATCGAGCGTCTCATGAGGGCATTTCAACTTTCACTTTAATCTCATGAAGACCCTTAAATATGTCAATAATAAAAAAGGAAGTCCCTTGACATATATCACATGATTAAATGGATCCACATTAGTTGAAAATAATATAATAAAGTAAACATTGATGATTGTGAATCTTGATCGTAGAAAATTAGGCAACACCTTTGAAATGACCCACATTAGAGAATCAAGAAGATGGGTGGAAATAAAGCCCTTTGCCGACTCCATCCTGGATTCATGCCAAATACACCCCAAACACTATAGAATATATGTGGTGGAGAGGCCTATAAATTACCCCCCCTAATATTAAAAATGTACCATGAACACATGACAATGATGCTCTAGATAATGGTTGGATTTTTCGCATCTAGGCGCATCATCACAACCAAGAACCCAAGTAGATTTCACAGAGTGGCTGATCCCATGATCAAAAAGTCTCCCGTTAGGTAATATTCTAGTGAACAACAAGAGTGATCATGATCCATGTGTAAATAACTTTTTTGTGATCATTTATAGATCACATGAAGGACTTATAAAAGGACATGTGAGGAGCATCCCGTATATATATAGATTGTGTGATCCATGAAATAAACTGACAATGAATAAATCTTTGTAATTTTCAATATAAGGGATAAAAAATACTAACGATGGAATAATTGAACCAAAATCTTGTTCACTGACCCTAATACACTTCATGTGAACCATCCAATACATATGACATCCCTAGGACATGTCTCCTAGATCTCATGATGCTCATTTACCATGTTATTGGGGTCATGCAAATTGTTTTGGATATATTATAGAATGGACCCATTGAAAATGGCACCTTAGTATCACTAATCCATCAAGGTTCATTGGTTAAACTTTGAGATGTCCTTCAGAAATGTCTCCTAACTCATATAACGATGCTCACTCATGTCTGTCAAATCCTCATAGCACCATCTAGAAAAGTTAGTTAAGACTCACACTATTCTATAGTCTTGTCATCCTCGTACGACAATACCCTACAAACATGTCAACCGAGACATGAGACACCCTCTAAGATATGTCTTATTAACTCTCATGACACTATCCATGTGTGTTAGTTGACTCTCACCTTTACACTAGGGAATGTCTTATGGATCCTGGGAAATCCTCTAGAAAAGCCAAACAAAGTCTATGCAAATGATTTTGAGAAAAACCATCTTGTTCTTGTGATGTCTTCTAGATGAATCAGATTTGATCATATGAAAACCCTTTGACATGTCGTCTATGATATGTGACGTCCCTCAGATGATTCAACTAGATTACACAGTTTTATTTTGACATTTTAGGGAGACATAATCTGAAATGTCGAGTAAGCGATCAAAGCATACTGAGTAGACAATCAATGCATGTCAGGCAGGAAAATAGGCCATCTCACAAGGGCATCCCAAGATTTGGTAAAATTTTCCATCCTTGGTGTGTATTCCCCAAATATAAGGGCACCGTCAGAGTATAATACCTAATTAACTAAACTATGGGAACTGTAATTCCTATAATAACTAGGATGCATAGGACACCTCCTAGGGCCCAAGCTCCATATCAACCATTTGATGGGAAATCCCTGAACATAAGACCCACTTCTGCAAGCAATGACACTGATTATTTTTCATCCCTTATTTCTCACAATGATTATAGCTAACCTATACTTAGGGGTTTGAAATAATCATATCATATACACCATAAACCTATATGAATAATAGGGAAACCTTAGTGTGTAATCCTAAATCATTAGGGTATCCTTAGAGTGTTATCCCCGATCAATTGAAATATGAGTACTCTGATTTGTGAAATAAATAGGATATGTAGGATTCCTTCCTAAGGACTATGTTAAAATAAACATATATATAGATGTAATCCCCATGTCATAGATATGTATACCACTGAAACCCAATTATTACTATGGGATGATATCTCTACCTCATCCCTCAGCGGATTGATAAATCCACCAAAAAATCTGGGTACCTATACCAACAGTTTTGAAAACCATTGGTATGGGTACTTGGATTTTTAGGAATTATTTTTGTCAAATATCATCAAGTAATTAAATATATAAATTATATATATATATATCCAATTATATTCAAAAATATAATTAAATCATAGTGGTTAGGTCTTTGATATATAATTGGGAGGTCATTGGTTCAAATATTGGATGGATATTTTATTTTACATTACCTATACCAACAATTTTCCCAGAATCTTTGGTATAGTTCTATACAAATGGAAAATAAACCAACTACCCTCCAAACTATTCGTATATTATATTCCAATGGTTTAAGTACCTATACCAATGGTTCAAAACCTTTTGTATAGGGTATTTTTTCAGTAGTGAATACAAGAACAATTTTGTTCACAATGATTATCTGATTGAGAATTTTATGCCGATGATATTGAAATAAATGGAAACCTTATTCTTTGTCATATGTGTAACTAAAAGTACTAATCTCAACATCCTAATTCGAAACAATGTATTCATCATCCAGCGATCAATCCGGTAAATCACCTACGGTTGTAACCCCATGGGGTCATAAAACAATCTCACCTGCTCGACATCTCCAACGACATGTAGTGAAAACCGTGGTCTGAGAATAACACTAACATGGTACAATCCCAACCATTGAAGCTACCACAACATTCTCTAAACATGGAAACCACCAAGTCTGCATCACCCAGGCAAAGCTTCTACTGAACTAGTGTCCCTCATTGCCACAACCAACTCCTTTAGGAGATTATCTCCATATCATGATAACTACCACCTTCTATATCTGATGAAGGTGGATGAAGAAGCCAGATATTGATTAATTTATGGCTATGGGTTATCCAGGAGGGCTCCGACTAACCATCATCACCAACGTCATCCCACCGGTACCCACCAGTTGCCTATTGAGGGTATCACCTGACATGATGTGACCTCTGAAACCCATGCACGAGCAGAAAGGAAGACACATCACACAAGGAAGTAATTGGATACCCAGGTGTGGGATCATATCCCCATTACCGCTAATGAAGTCTACCATCATATTATGATAGGAACCAGGAAGCAGGCTCATATTCTTGCTCATTCAAAATAATTCTGTAGGAATACTCCCACAACAGGTATGAGGGAGGTGCATATCCCCACCACCATGCTTGAATTCCATCGGTATATCCCGGTATCAAAAGGATGAAAAAAGTGGGTGCATATCTCCTCTTCTATCATTGACATCTGGCTTCGTATAATGGAGATAAAAAATGTGAAGGCTTATATCCCTACACAATGTTTTCTAATTTTCCAATATATTTTAGAAATAGGGGAAGAAGTCACCTATAATTTTCCAGAACTATTGTAGATAAAGGGTCATGTGCATACTCTTATCCATATAGTAAGGATAGCTCAACACTCTAATCCTCAAGAACAAGTTTTTGTATTAGAGCCAACAAACATTCTTGTTCCCACCTAGGTGTATTATCATCATATTCTGATAATGGGAGAGGCATCAGACTAGTCTCATATTCCCATTCCAACTAGGGCTCACCAGTTGAGAGAATCACATGCCACAGGATAGGGGCACATTCATGTTAAAGAATTCCAGAAGTATATTCCAAATGCCTTGGACTAGTCTCATATCTTCATTATGGCTGGGGCTCTCTAAGTGAGAGGGTCACAAGCCACGAGATAGGCTCATATGCTTGTTGAAGAATTCAAGTGGTATACTCAAAAGGCCTAGGATTGAGAATATATCCCCATTCTAGCTAGGGATAACTAAGTAAAAATGACACAATCCTTAGGTTAGGCTCATATTTCAATCAATGAATCTTCTTGTCATATTTCAGTAGATCACCGAATCCAGAAACATATTCTTACTTCCGCCAATGAATGACTGCATCAACATCATTCTGATCCAATATAAGAGGAGGCTCTTATACATTATCCCATTTCAAAGGATCACCGGCATATTTATGTATGGAATTCATATTCTTTCACACCTTAATATTTTCTAAAGTAGATTTTGGTTTAATTAATTTAATATTTTTTATATTTTTTATTTCATGTAACAATAAAAATAGTTTTTATACATATCAAAGCAATAAGTTTGAATTTCATTATATACAATGCCAACTTAATCATTCTCTACATGTAATATTAAGGTTAGATTTATCTACATGGAAAACTGAGGTTATTTTACATTATACTCAAGATTAAATTTCCTCAATGACTTCTGTAATACACAAGACTGAGTTTTACCAAACAAGAATATATTATTAAAATATGATTATTTAATACATTATGTCATAACCCAACCATTATGGTAGCGGTTATGAATAATATTAACTAACTTATTAAAATATATGGTTTAAATAAATATAAAATGAATTCATTATTTATAATGATCCAATTGAACATAATGGGAATATTTTTATAGAAAACTATGTTTAAGATCATTAAGATATTTTTTCCTAATAAATTAAATTAGTTATAATTATTAAGTGATATTAATTTAATATATATATATATATATTATTCAATAAAATATTTTTGACATTTATCCAATATATTTGATATACATTAGATAAGAACAAACCGAATTTTACACATAAAAACCAATATTTATATTACGGTACTTTTACCGCCTTCTGATGGAGAACCAATTTTAAATATAAATTTTGTAACTTTTATAGATTTTATATGTCAAAATAAACTTCATTTTTAAAATAGAAACATAAAATTTTGGTTAGGGTGAAATTTTGGTATTTTTCTGTGAAGTTTCACTTTTACTGAATAGTGAAAATACTGAAATTTAACTCAAAATTGCTTTTATATAATTTATTTATAAGGTTAAAATATATTTTTAATTTTTAATTACATAAATATTTTATCAATTTATTCAATTTAGGTCATTTTAATTAATTTCACATTGAAATTGGTTATTAAAACCTAGAAAACTTTTGAATGTTTTTACTTTAAAAACCTACTTTGTCATCTCGTCTGCAGGATTAAATTTAAATTAATTTCTTCCACTTATGTAATTGGCATTTATAAATATGGATTACATATTTTGAATCAGAATAATTTATAATTTTTAATAATATAATCCTAGTTTTTGATCAAAAATATTAGTGAAGGTAATTAAAATTAATTATAATTATTAAGGTGAAATTAAGCTTAACAAGGGAATACACCCAAATCTTAATCCTAATATAACCTATAAAACAAGTCCAAAATACATTTTATGGTCATATTTATACCCTATCCTAAATTTTCATAACTTTTTACCATTATTGGATCCAATTTCAATAAACAAATGAGGGTGGGGTTTCCCTTTTCCAAAATTTTACAAGAGTGCCACTCCTTCTCCACGATAAAAGGACACCTCTCCTCCCACTTCCCTACACCAATAAGCCCACTTAAGTTTGTAAAATTTCTAACCAATTAGATCCAAAATATCCTCCTTAATTCATGAATCCCCACTTTTTTATTATAAAAATTCAAGGAATTCCTTTGTTGGAAATCAAATAGAGTTACCCAAAGAAGAGGTAACATCCTCCCTTAAACTCCTTTATCTTATTTTCATTCTCCACCCCATCCACTATACTTATTACATTATTATAAAAAATCAATGGTATCATCAATATGTTAAGATGTTTTTATGCTATTTTGTTTACCTACACATACACACACTTCCATCTAATGGGTAACAAACATACTATTTATGTGTAGAGAAATCTATTGCCACATGAAACCATGATTGTTCAGTTTTTCCTTTACTACCTATCATAGTGGAAATTAGGATGTAAAATATGATTTTATATAATAAATATTGTATTTATAATTTCTTTAAGCTTCCTTATTTATTTTACAACACATATCTTTATACATTCAATCTTCTGTAAATACGATAATTTTGTTTGATGAAGTGTGGACTACCACCCCCTCAAATTTATGTGATTCATTCACACACTACATAGAATCTATTAAGGATGTTTTTATTGAATTTTTATGATATATATGATATAATAATACAACTATAGTTATTATATATATTTAATTTACTTTCTTTCATTCAATATGACAATAAAATAGAAACAACGTTCATGCATACGTACAACATACTGTCTCCATAAACTGTGTATTCTATTTCATACTTCTATGTTATATAGATTATAATAATAAAAATATAATGAAAATACATGATATTTAATTAATGGTAATAATTATTTAAATCATGATATAAGTATAAGGACCAAAGATATAAAAAATTAAGATATATGGGAAAAAAAATTAGATATTACCTGAAGTAGAAGCTTAACATGGAATTGTGAATTAGAGGGTAATATAAGCTATTAATAAAATCATATATGGTATTATATATAACAATATGGTTCTATAAAATATTTATAATAGAATTAAATTTATTATATAGGGTGTTTTAATGAGTGCAATGAGAGTCAAGACACAAGGTAAGGGAATTTCATCTCACTTTTTATATCAGTGAGATACACGCCATGACCATCACTATTTTCTTTTGTGTGGTGTATATATTACTCATGAATATATTCTATTACTATTATTATTATTAATTTTATGTATATTTAAATATCCCTTAGATGGTATTTCTTTAAAGGGGTTTATGTTTCAAAAGGTTTTTACGATTATTTTATAATTTCTCAAGGAAAATGATTTTGAAATGGTTTTCACGCATCTTTATAAGTTTACAAAAAAAAAATTTTAAAAATGTTTTGAAGCTTCCATTGCATGTTTCCAAGTTTACTTTCAAAGAAAATAGTTTTAAAAATTATTAATGTTTTAAAAATAATTTTTCAAAGAAGTAGGTTATTTTCCTCATGATTTTTTTAAAATACCTTTTACAATTATTTACCATCTAATATAACATATATTGGTGTTACTCATTACTTTATAGGGAAATGATTCAATGTTTATATT
Organism: Viscum album; assembly: GCA_963277665.1. Classification (NCBI taxonomy): domain Eukaryota; kingdom Viridiplantae; phylum Streptophyta; class Magnoliopsida; order Santalales; family Viscaceae; genus Viscum; species Viscum album. Next base: position 62,767,710 of record OY728127.1, on the reverse strand, counting down.
CATATTCTTTCTCTGTACGGGTTTTGTTTTGATTGAATGATGTTTATGAAACTTTTTTCTCTTTCATGTGTTATATTCTTTTAAAACCTTCTTATTTAAGAGATTATTCCTTTCATGAAAGTATTATGAAGCCTATATATTTTTCCATAGGTTAAGATATGATTACATGTTTTTGATAGTCATTTCATCTCATGGTTTATTATATGATTTTTTATTATTTTGTGTCACATGTATGTAGGATTTTATTATGAGATGGGTGGGACCTATATCTCCCTATAATTTATTGGTTAAATATTTATATCCCATGAGATAGACTAATAGGGTCTTGAAAGTGACCCTCAAATACTAAGATGGCCATTGGAGTGAACCATGACTACCAATATGGTATGGGTATTCAACTCATATTACTAATATGGCTATGAGAGTGAACCATTACTACCAATATGGTATGGGGAGTGAACTAATACTACTAAGGTGACCTTGACTACAATAGAAATAATTTTTATTTGATTACATGTGTTCAAAAATTCCATGTATTATTCTTATATTATTCTTTCATATATCTTGTTCTTTATATCCTTATGATTCTTGTCTTATGAACTTCCAATATTTATTCCATGAATCATATATAGGATCATTGATATGTAGGGTATGATATTCTATTTTCATGATGTTGTCCTCATACCCTTATGCTCATGAATGTGTTTTCATATCTACCCTTTTTAACCTTATGAAGCATCTGACCTCACCCCTTTTTATGTTTCATTTACCCCAGGTTATAAAGATGTGAATTATGTTTTATGTGTCTATGAGGGGTGACAGTCAATAAGATCCTAGTGGGAGTTATTGTATCTCACTTATGTACCAGTGTTCATGTTTGCATGTTTCCAAAGAAAGTAGACTAATACTATCTTTGGGCATCTATTTTTGTAATTTTTTAAGTATTATAAAAAATTTATTTAATGTATATGTACATTATGACTACCTCTTTATAGTTTTAATCAGAGAAAAGGTTTAGTTAACCATTGGAAACTAGGATGAGAAAACTATAGTGAGAACTCTAAGGACATGGCTATGGATAAATTTAAGGATAAGGAAAAGTATTTGAAAATGTCATGGAATTTTGGTAAATGGATAGAGTGAGTGGTTTACTGGAAATACATCCATGTCTGGGTACTATTAGTAGATGTTTCTCTAGATCATATGTACCTATGGGTAAGAACTCTGACTATATTTCCCAGTCCTAACTCGGGGTAATCTGGTACATGACAACAGGCCTTACTACACACCTTGTTTGACACTCATAAGGGATATGTTTTAAAAATTCACAGACTCTTCACTAACCATTATGAAGGACTTGTATAGAAGATGACTATTAATAACCTAGGATAAACCTAAGGTTTCGTTTATTAAAAGTTAGGTGTCATGAATTAGATATCTTATATGTAATTTTTCATGATTATGTGGTTTTGTCCTATGATATGTGTTTCTGACCCCATTATTTCTAGTTTTAGTCAATGGATAGAACTACAAGGAACACAATTATCATTTAATTTTTCAGATTTGTAATGTATTGGTATTATAAAAATCTATTTCCCAAGTGGAAATCTCATAATGAGAATCCGCAAGGTGGTATGAGTATTGGTTATTCCTCTGAACATAAACAGACCACAAAAAACATGTGAAAGCTATGTGATGTTCTTATATTATTATTTACATTAATCATAAGAACCATGTTTAGATTGAGTTTGAGGAACCTTAAGACATGATTCATATTTCATATTCCAGGAAAGAGGTATTGAGGAATCAGTTGTTGAATCCTGAGTGATAGTTTAAGAATAAATTTGGATGACAGAAGTACTTATGTTTTCGAATTAAAAGATTACATTATATGAATCATGAAATATATAAGTATTTTATGTATAAGTTTCCATTAAGTACTTAAAAGGATATGTTTAATTGTGATTAAGATTTAGAAAAGATATATTTTTATAAAGGGGAGTTAATCCTTAATGTGATTGTGATGTTCAGAAAATTTTGTTTTTCTTGGATAAAGTAAATTAGATAGCATTGATTACCCTGGATCTAATTATTGATTGGTTGAAAAAGTGGTATATGTCATCATGGATGATGCTTAAAACATCTTGTATTTAATTAATATATCCAATAACCTTTTTAATAAGGAAGAATTAATTTTTTCCATATGTATTTATAGTAATTCATGTTATTACTATGTTTCAAGAAAATATATGATGAGGGTATTCACATGTTTGGAATGTGATAACCATGATATACTTTGTGATATATGGGGGATCAATTTTAATCTTATTTTTTGACTTTATTTCTAAAGTTATGGATTTTAAAATTTTGGAAGGGTTATAAGGTTAAATTGTTTTGGAATGTTTAAGTTAATCATCAGATAAAGTATTTACGTAGTGATTTTGTATTGAAAAACATTGTTAAAAGGTTATATAGTGATTAAACTTATTTCAAGGATGCACATCATATTTATTTTGGAAATTATATTAATGTAGTTTTATAAAATAAAATCCATTATTTTAGGTGACAACCATCAAGTTTGGAAAGTCCACGGGTCTTGAACCCATGACTAATGGATGATAAGGGTTTCATGCCTACCACTAGCTTATGTTATGTCCTAGTTAATGTGTAATTTTTTTAGTTAAATTTTCTCTTAATAATTATTTTGTTTGTGATTGACTCCATAAATCAGTGCCTAATATTTATGTTTTTCCTCCAAATCCATATTTTCACTTTCCACCTATGTTCTCTTATCTTGAAACCTAGTTATATGTTACTTTGGGTAATTTTCATGTTTCCAACATTCTTTTTTATAAATGAAGTGTAAGTATCCATTTTTTCGATGTGGGTTTCTATGAAAGTAACTTTCAAGTATTAGACCTTTGATAACCCAAATGAATGTCAAGGTTGAAATGAATTTTAAGGGGGGAAGAATTTAACACCTCTAGAGTCTGTGAAAAATATTTTTTTCAAATTAATTTACATTTTTTGATATTTTTCATTTCATGAAATAATGAAAATAGTTTTTATATATAAAATAAATATGTTTGGATTTAATTATATTCAATAAAAATTTATTCATGCACTATATGAAACATAAAGGTTTTATTTCTATAAATGAATTACTGAGGTTATCTTATGTTATATGCCAGACTGACTATCCTCGATGACTTCTGTAACACACAAGACCGAGTTTTACCAAACACAAATATATTATTAAAATTTTATTATTTAATACATTAAGAATTAAACAATTTTTTAAGTACAAAATTATGAATATTATTAAATAAATTTTTAAAAACTATGGTCTATACAAATATAAAATGAATTCATTAGTTACAATGAACCAATTGAATATAAAGGGATTTTTTATAGAAAACTATGCTTATTCTCACAAAACTACTTTATCCTAATAAATTAAATTAATTAAAATTAGTGAGTTATAATAATTTAATGTATATATTATATAATAAAAAAATTATATTCATTCAATAGTTTATATAGGCATAAGATAAGAACAAACCAATTTTTTCACATAAAAACCTAAACTTTTATTATGGTTATTTTACCACCTTTTGATAAAGAACCTATTTTAAATATAAATTTTGGAACTTTTATAAATTTTAAATGTAAATATAAACTTCATTTTTGAAATTCAAACAAAAAAATTTGGTTAGGGTGAATTTTTGGTATTTTTCTATGGAGTTTCGTTTTTTATTGAATAGTGAAAAATACTAAAATTTAAATTAAAACAACTTTTTCATATAATTTATTTATCATGTTAAATTATATTTTTTTATTGATTATAATGTTTAATTAAATCACATGTTCATAAATTTATCCAATTTATATCATTTTAATCAATTTGAAATTGAAATTGGTTATACAAACCTAACAAACTTTTGAACGTTTTTACTTTAAAAACCCACTTTTTCATCCCCTCTGTGAGACTAAATTTAACTTAATTTATTCCACATATGTGTTTGTAATTTTTAAAAATGGATTAAATATTTTTAATAATCATAATTTATAATTTCTAATAATATCAATATTTTTTTTACCAAAAATATTAGTGAATGTAATTAAAATTAATTACAATGATTAAGGTGAAATTAAGCTTAATAAAGAAGTAAACCCTAAACATAAGGCTTAATAAGACATAGAAAATTTTCTAAAATTCAATTTTTTCTATATTTAAACCCTAGGATACATTTTATATAATTTGGACCATTATTGGATTGACTTTCAATACAAAAATGTGGGTGGGGTTTACCTTTTCAAAAAAAAATTCAAGAGTGTCACTCCTCATACAATATGAAAGGCCTTATATTCTCCCACTTCTTCACACATATAAAGTCACTAAAGATCCAGAAATATGTACCCAATTATATCCTCAATATACCCCCTTCCTCATTGAATCCTTCTTCTATGCAAAAAACAATCCAAGGAAGTCCTTTGGTGAAAACTAAAAGGTGTTTCCCAAAGTTGATGTAACATCCCCCCTCAAGCTCTTTTATCTTATTTTTATTATCCACACCTCCAATATCCTTAATCCATTATTATAAAATAACACCAGTATACTCAATATACTTATATGTGGTTATTCTAAGGGTTCAACCTAAACTTATACACACTTCCATCTAATGGGTTACAAACATATTGTTTATGTGTACAGCGAACAACCACCTCACAAAATAATGGTTGTTTATTTTTCCTTTACCACCTGTCATGGTGGAAATTATCATCGAAAATATATTTTTATAAAATATATACGATATTTATAATGCATTTAATCTTATTTAATTATGTTTCAACAAATATATTTATTCTTTCCATCTTCTGTAAATATTATAATTTTGTTTGAGAAAATGTGGACTACCGCCCCCTCAAAGCTATGCAATTCGTTCACAAACTACATGTAATGTATTAAAGATGTGTTTTGTAAAATTATATTATATATATGATACAATAATAATAATATAATATTAATTTAAACACACATATATATTTAATTTACTTTCTTCCTTTCAATACAAGAATAAAACAGAAATAACAGTCATGCGTACGTACGACATACCGTCTCCATGAAAAGTGTATTACATTTCATAATCATATGTTCTATAGATTACTATAATACCCATATACTGAAAATAAATGATGTTTATTTCATTCTTAAATTGATTATATAAGTATGAGGACCAAAGATGTAACAAATTACGACACATAAAAAAACAAATTGGATATTATCCGAAGCACAACCTTAATATAGAATTGCTAGTAAGAGGTTAATATAAAGTATTAATGAAATAATATTTGGTACTAGATATATTAATATGGTTATGTAAAATAATTATAATAAACTTAAATTTATTTTATAGAAGTTTTTAATGGGTTTAATGAGAGTCAAGACACAAGGTAAAGGAATTTATTCTCTCTATTTATATCAGTGAGATACATTCCCTGTTCACCACTATTTTATTATTCATGGTGAATATACTACTAATTAATGTTTTATAAGATTATTATTACTAAATTTATTGGTATTTAAATATCCCTTCTATTATTTTTCGTTAATGGAGTTTTTTTAAAATGATTTTAAGAGTCTTTTATAAGTTCTTAATGAAAACGAGGTTGAAATGGTTTCCACGATTCATTATAAGTTTCAAGAAAAAAGGTTTTAATTTTCTTTCAATATTCTGTTATATTTTTTCAGGTTTATTTTCAAAGAAAATATTTTTCAAAAGGTTTTATGTTTTAAAAATTATTTTTCAAAGAATAAGGATATTTTCCTCAATAAAAATTTTTAAAATGTATTTCAAAATTATTTCTTATCTAAGAAAACATCTGTTGGCATTACTCAATACATTATGGGGAAGTTATTCAATTTTTCCATTCATATTATTTATTTTAATGGTTTATGTTTTGATGTCATGATTTTTATGAAAACCATTTCTCTTTCACGGGTTATATTCTCTTATAACCTACTTCTTTGATGGGTTATTCATTTGATGAATTGATTTTAAATCTTGTATATTTTTCCATTGGTTATGATATGATGACATGTTTATGATACTCATTCCATTTAATGGTATATGTTATTATTTTTTATTATTTTTTGGAATATTTATGTATGATTTCATTATGAGATGGGTGGGACCTATATCTCTATCCAATTCATTGGGTAAAATATTGTATCTCATGAGATAGACAAAGATGGTATTTGGAGTGAACCTTGACTACTATGACAGTCATGGTAGTGAATCATGACTACCAATATAGTGTGGGGAGTGAACTCATATGACTATGATAACCATGGGAATGAACCCATACTACCAAGATGGCATTGGAAGTGATTCCTTGACTATTATGGAAATAATTTTTATATACTTATGTGTCTACCGTAATTTCATGTCTTATTCTAATATTATGATTTAATGGATCATGTTCTTTTTTTTCCTTATGATTCATTTCTTATGAATTTCAAATATTTATTCCTTGATTCATGTTTATGATCCTTGATATGTTGTGTATGATCTTCTATTTTTGTAATCCCATTATCATACCCTTATTCTCATGATTATTTTTACAAATATCCCTTGTTTACCCTTACAGAGCATATGAGTTGAACCCTTTTTAAGTATCCATTCCCTCAAGTTTTGTAGATATGTATTATGTTTTATTTGTATATAGAGGGTTCTAGTCAAGATGACAAAGTGGGTGTTCATGTAGCTCACATATGTACCAGTGTCGATGTTTCCATGTTTTTAAAGGCACTAGAATAATACGATCTTTGGGAATCTGTTTTTTTTATGTTTTAAGAATTCCAAAAAAGTGGTAGAATATATATGATTTTTAATATGGAGTCATTAAGTATTTAGACCAGGATCATATTAGTACTCCAACCGGGGCCCAAAAATTAAGAGTTTAACACACCTCTGGGTAGGTTCATATTCCTACCGAGAATGACCAGTGACATTTTCTAATGGCTCAGGATCGGGCTCATACTCCGATCTTGACTGAGGCTCGCCATTTGAGAATGAAACATATCGTAGGATAGGCTTATATTACTATCAATAATGAGATAGTTCATTGGAATATTTTAACATATTTTTAACCATGATCTTATACTACCGCAACACCAAACAGTTATAAGCCAGTTATGACAACCTTCATATAGAAGTCTCATATCCGTACACAATTCTAGAAGGCAGGTTAGAATATTCTGTCCATGACATAGAACATGACCCATATTACTAATATTCTCAATGCCAGTGTCCTTGAGGTTGTTTGAGACAAAATCTCAACACCATGAGAGTCTGTTGAATCTTTTATTGAAGCGGAAGTAGAATACATTTATTACCATGATAATCGCCCACATGGAAGTGTGGAGATGAAACATATGGAATATACTATTAAAATACACCATGGTCAACCTCCCCATGTAGATATCTCCCATGGACAAGGAAATCCTCCCCTTTCCCAAACACCTCCATATAAAGAGGTTTCCAAAACATTAAAACCTTCATATAGAGAGTTGATCAAAACATCATTGTCAATGGTATATAGTTCCCTAACAACATTAATAAACACTCCAATATCATTAGTAAGTAACATTAAGAATCATCTTTTATGGTTTGACTGAATGGAGGCATGTATGTTTGATGAAGAGGAGGATGAAATTGACATATAGAGATAGTTAACCAAAATAGCCTCCCCATCATGTTCTCGCCCCTCTCCACTTCTGACAATGAGACCTTACATGAGTTGGAAAAGTAGTAAATGCCTTATTTATGAAAAACTATGTGGGCTAATCATCATCATCTAAAGTCTAGAAAACTCCAATATCCAGGATATGAGGTTCACCTTTAGACCATCAAGATACTCTATTGTCATATAGACCTGGCTACTATCTCCATGGCCTGGGATCCAAAACCAGAAAATAAAAATAAAATTTTGAAACATTCTTGCTTCTATTGAATCAAAGAAATTAGGTAGTTGATCTCCAAATCCATATCATGCATCCATATTATAGGATGAGAATAATATATATCATTGCACATTTTTTCAACCCTTGAAGAGTTTTACACCTCAGATATGACGTCCTATAATGTCATAACCTGGGGATAAATCAGGGGAATGGGAAACTATCGGACTATTTGTTCACTAAAATGGAATTATATTTCCTCAATGATGCCCATAAGTCATGAAAACATAGAAAGGATAGTAAACATGATTGTAAACTGGGCCCCTTGAACCAATAAGAATTCATTTCAGACATTGATGTTGAAGTTATGATCTACCAGACAACTTCCTATAAGGAATGATTATCATCATGGGATTCCATCACACCCAGTTCCTACATGAGAATAGCTACACTACATCAAACAGTTTTTAGTAGTAGCTAACATATCAGCTGTTCAGGAGAGGACCTAACTCACAGGACAAGTGGAATATCTACCACCACCTTCACCTCTTGAATCATTAATTCTGAAAAAGATTTGGGACACATAGAAAAAAAGATATGGACAAGCCCCAACCTTATTGGATGAATGATTTTATATCTTAATCACTATCACCATGATCATAGTCCCTTTAGATTGCACTGTAGACATCAATGGTGATTCTTGATCAACTGCATCCTACATGGATGGGGGAATTTATATCTTCATATCTATCCTGGGAGTCATCAAATCTCTTATGGAGCCATTGTAATCTCAGCAACATAACCAATTGATATCAATTCTGGCCCTAAATAAACCCCACCCCACAATTCTGGGAGAAGTTTCATCATCATCATCACCATAGATAGAATCATCCTTCTATGAGTTGGGAGGAAACAATCAATGGTCGACATCCCACCACATCCTCTCATTGAAAGAAAAACCTCTTTTGGCTAGGGACCGCTCTGTATTCATGACTATAAACTCTCTTAAGGTCACTATTTATAGTCCATGATAGGTGGAGCATACGACAAAGGCAATCGTACCCCGCCGGGGTTGCAATCCAAAATGGACCAATATAGCCAATGGTTTGAATAATGACGCTAATGAAGGCATTGAAGAATCATCTTGTTGCATCAAAAGTAATGGCACAACCACCATTGTCGGATATGTCTCTTTGAATTTTATCACTATTAATATGGAAGATATTATGGATTAGGATACAAATACAGAGGTCCACAACACAAAAAATCTACCCTTGGAGGAGGGTGTTTTGGATATAGTGACTCTGATATTATTACATAATTTTACATCATTTTAATGATAAATAACATAAAAACATTACAAAATGAGGATCCCAAGGTTCGGTTTCATGGGAAAACTAGGACCATACATAACTTTTACAACATAAAACATAAAAATTTACTTAATTACTTCTTCTTTAGCTTCTTATAGGCTCATTAGTTCTCCTTAGAACACATAACCACCTAAGGATATGAACCAGAAAGGGGTGAGCTAAAATCCCAGTAAGAGGATAAGAACACGAGACAATATAAAAATGGGTTATCATAAACATTATCATCATAATCTATATATAGGATCATAAACATGATATGAAGAATTAATAAAAAACTTGAGAAGTGAAAATACATAAAAATGAAACTTTTTGACTTAGTGGTTAACTACCACACATAGTTTTGAAAAAATCTAGCAACATTTTCACAAATATTTCACTTTAACTCCTGATATTCATCATATTACTCAATGCATTGGAGCACTGTATAATTCCGGGTGCACCCATCACATCATAACAGTAACATTAACATGCATTCCACATAGAATGTATATCAATATTGGACATAAATAACCCATTGAAAGAAATGGATTTCATTTCATAAAAATACATTCATAGAAATTGGGTTCCCAAATGAAAGGGGGAATAACATACTAGATATAATGATCATCAACCTTGAGTTAAGGAACAATCGTGAGAAGTAAAATTTTCATTTTTTTAATAAGAGTTATTTTTGAAAATAAAGTGTCTATCATAAAATAAATTTGAAAACATGAATACCATAGAAATGAAAATATAATGATGAATAAATTATTTTTAAGGAATAACCATACTGAAAATGGAGTGAAAGAGGGAAAACCCAATGAAAGAGAGTTGGGTTCAAGAATTCCCCTTACCTTGTATCTTAGCACTTTATTCACTTTAATGTCCTATATAATGACATTAAATTCATTAATTAACAATTATATTGCCTTTATTAGATTAATATGTTTAATTATAGTTTCATTAAGTTATTTTATGGGCCTTTGTAAGAGTTATAGATTTTAAATTCATTGTTTGGGAGTGTTCTTTTTCTTAGTTTTCATGAATGATTCACTTGTATTCATGAATGGAAGTTCAGGTAAAATTTGGAAAAACATCCAGAATTTCAGTTAGATGTTATTAATGATATTATAGATGTTTAAATAATCTTAAGATTAATTTTTTTATGTACCATGATGAAGAATCATTAGATAAAAGTTAATGATGATCGTTTTAGGTTAATTTGGGATGTTTTTGGATCCCAATGAACATGTTTTGTTTTATCATTTGGTATTATGTATAAAAGTTTTTTTGAAAACATAAAAGGGGTTAAGAAATACATATTAAAATCTGTTTTCAGGCATTTAATGTATTTATTGAAATCCTTTAATTCGTTAATGTAAAATGAAGGTGCATCACCAACATTGATGGTAAATTGACACATCACAGGAAATGATTTTATTTTAAAAATAAGATAGAGAGGGAGGGGGGATTTTAATGAATAATATTCCATTAAAATGATATCATACCAGTATATCAATAGTAATAGATTTATCATGACATTTTTATAATATATTTTGAGAATAATAAAATAAATTAAATTAAATTTGAAAGGAAATTGAAAGAAAATATAGAGGAATTACCTCTTGAATATATCTTCTCTATGAGCATATTTATAGAATAGGTTTTGGTATTTTTATGAGAAAAATTGATGATGGACATGGGGAGGGTATTGGTATGATATTTTAGTATAAATTGGTGTTGGAAAAATTCTTGATAGGTGTGTGGAAATGAGGTTATGAGGGGTGGTATTTATAGTGGAGGGGAGAGGGGTTTTCTCAATATTATATTCATTAATTTATAATTTATCCACAAGACAAGAAATAGTGATGATTGCATGACTAAATAAAGTAATTAAGGTATGTTAATTCTATCCAATGGCCATTTACATCTTCCAGCCTTAAGCATGTTGTAGAAATTCATTTATTTATCATATTTTGTAAATTATCGAATGTCACTATTCACCAAAAGTTAAAGAATTTCAGAAAAATATAAAAAAATTACCCTAATAATTTTTTGATGTATAGAATCAAAAAATTAACTCCATTATATAAATATACTTTTCTAAATATGAGTAATTTAATTTATAATTAAAATCATAATTTACATCAGAAATAGAAATTTTAAAATTAAAATGACCATTCTTAATCATTGAAAAATTAATTAAGGTCTCATAAAATTATCTTATAATCATAGGAAATAAAAAATACTAGTTAATTAATGAATTTTAGGAAAGTAAATTTTCTTTTAATTTATTAAATTAATCATTATAGATTCATTACATACAAAAATACCCACACTGTAATATAATTATATCATATTGTCACTTATAGGATGGATAAATTTTATTTATACTACCATTAGTAAAGTTCTTATTCACATGGCTTATTTACTATTCATAAGTGCTGTATTACTATTCAATAGGGTAAAATTACTAATCATAAGTGTATGATACTATTCACCAAAAAAATGTGTTTTCCCTATGAGACTCCAAACATCTTACTGATCACAATTGTGTATGTCATATTTTCAAAATTCAAATCACAAAAGTGGAAAAATTATGTTTAAAGGTCACATAGAATTATTAGTTCATTTAAGCATGTGGTGGAATTGTGTTTCATAATTTGATTTTATGTGATTATACTATATTAAATTACTATTGGAAGGGATAAATTTCATTGATAAAATTTTTGGTCATTACATTCATCCCCCCTTTTAAATTTCTCCCTTAAAATTATATTTACATAAATATGTGAGGGTATCTCTCCTTCATCACATCCTCCGGTTCCCAAGTTGCTTCTTCATACTTATGGTTCCTCTATAACACTTTTACATGGTGATTGGTTGTGTTTCATGGAACCTTGTCTCTATAATCCAGAATCTTTATTGGCTGCTCCTCATAAGATATATCATCTATCATCTATACCACCTCTGAGTTTAGTACACGTGAGGTATTTGGTATGTACTTCCTTAAGAGTGATATGTGAAACACATCCTGAACTTGAGCCATATTTAGTGAAAGTGCAAGATTATAGGCCATAGATCCTATGAATTCAAGGATCTCATAGGGGAAATGTACCTTGGGCTTAGCTTCCCTTTATTTCCAAACCACATAACTCTCTTCCATGGTGATATTAGAAGGAAGGCTTTATCACTGATGTCAAACTCCAAGTCCCTTCGACGGTTGTGATTATAACAGTTTTTCTAGCTCCAAGTAGCTTTGATATGTTTCCTGGGGACTTGAACCTTCTCTGTCATCTCTTGCACAAGATTAGTTCCAAGTATCTTTCTTTCACCCACTTCATCCCAACAGGTTGGAGTTCTATATCACTTTCCATATAGAGCTTCACATGGATCCATCTGAATACTCGAGTAGAAGCTATTGTTGTATGAGAACTCAACAAATGGAAGATGATAATCCCATCCACCCTTTAATTCTGGCGAGCATACTCTGAGCATATATTTGAGCATTTGAATAGTACTTTCAGGTTGGCCATCAGTTTGGGGGTGATAGGCTATTCTAAAATTCAATTCAATACTCAAGGAATTTTTTTAAGACTCCTTCTGAATTTATATGTGAACCTTGGATTACGATAAGAGACAATTAATAGTGGAACCCCATGTATTCTCAACACTTCCTTCACATATATCATTTCAAGTTGTTCAAGCGTGATATCCTCCCAAATTGCGAAAAAGTTGGTATTATTGGTGAGCCGGTCCACTACAACCCATATCACACTATTTCCTTTGGATGTCTTCAGGAGAACCATGACAAATTCCATAGTGAAATTTTCCCATTTTCATATGGGTATAGGCAATGTTTGTATCATCCCTTTGAACTTTTTTCACTTTTCTTTACCTTGTTGACATATCAATCACCTTGAGATATATTTTGAAATCTATATCTTCATGTTATCCCACCATAAGTATTCTTGGATATCTCAGTACATCTTGGTGCTACTAGGATGGATAGACAATGTTGAGCTATGTACATCATCCAATAGTTCCTTATTTATCCCGGGTGATGAGGGCACACAAATCTTTATTCCAAACTGAATCACACCATCATCATCGATACAGAACTCTTGCATCCTCCCTTACTTTACTACATTCACCTTATTTTGCAACTCTATATCATCCCTTTGTGCCTCCTTAACCTTATCGTGGATAGATGGTTGGAAAATAATTTATGCAAGGTAGGATTTATTCCATACTATTATGATTTCCAAATCCATCATTTGAATATCCAAGAAGATAGGGTCTTTCTCAATTCTCAACATGGATAGATTAGGAAGTTATTTTCTGATAAGATAATCAAATACCTTATTCCCCTTTCCAAGACGATATGGAATAGAGAAATAGTATTATTTTATTAGCTCTAACCATCTCCTCTAACGTATGTTGATATCCCTTTGTGTGGATATATACTTTAGGCTTTTATTATTGGTATATATGTCACGCTTCTCACCATAGAGGTAGTGTTTCCAGATTTTCAAGGAAACAATCATGGATTCTAACTCTAGATAATGTGTAGGGTAGTTATGATCATGGATCATCAACTATCATGAGGAATAGGCTATCAAATTATCATTTTTCATGAGTACACAACCCAATATATTCTTGGAAGAATCACTGTATATCAGAAAATTTTCTCAACTTTTTGGTAGTGTGAGTACAAGTGCAGTGATCATACTTTTATTTAGCTCCTTGAATCTTTCCTCACATTCTTCCATCCAGACATACTTCACCCATTTCCTTGTTAACTTAGTTAGTGGGATTGAAAATTAGGATAAATTTCTCACCAAACGTTGGTAGTAACCAGCTAATCTAAGAAAACTAATTATTTTGGTGACATTAGAGGGCCTGGGAAATTCCTCAATCGCCTTTATTTTTGAAGGGTCTATAGAAATTTCCTCACTTGTGATCACATTTCCCAATAACGTGACTTGATTCATCCAAAAGTCACACTTCTTGAACTTGGTGTACAACTTATCCTTTCTCAAAGTCACCAACACAAGCCTTATATGTTCTTCATGTTCCTCCTTTCTCTTGGAGTAGATGAGAATATTACCAATAAACCTTGACACAAATTTCTAAATGTAATTTCAAAAGACTCTATTCATAAAATCCATAAATATTGATGTAAAATTAGTAAGTCTAAAGGGAATTAATAGAAACTCATAGTTCCCATACCTTTCATGGAAGGAAATCTTCTGAATATCTTCTTTCTTCACCTTTAGATAATTATATATAGAACTAAGAACCACCTTTGAGAAGTACTGAGATCCTCGTAGCTGATCAAATAAGTTGTCAGTCCTTTGGATAAGATATTTTTTAATTATGGTGATCTGGTTGAGTTCCAGATAATCAATACACAACCGCATTGATCCATTATAATTCTTCACAGATAGAACTGACTCACCCCAAGGTGATACACTAGGTACTATGAACCCTTTGTCTAAATGATATTGAAGATACTTCTTTAACTCCTCCAGTTCGATAGGATCCATCACATAGGGACACTTTGAGATAGGTGTAGCTCTGGGTATGAGTTACAAGGAGAAATCTACCTCAAAATTTGGGGCAAGTCTGTGTAAATCATTGAGAAATACATCACCATGTTCCCTCATGATGGTAATTTTCTCTAGGTTGATATTTTCCTTTGACTCAGCCTTTTGATCGAGGTATGGTTCTTCATATGGAACCAACACACACACCATTAATGGATTTTTGGAAAGAGATTCATGATCTTCCATACATTTATAGAAGAGCATGGTATGGTTTAGAATATGAAGAGATATTTCCTTTTACTGATATTTTATATGTTCTCTATATAATGAGAGCCAATCCATTCCAATTATAGCATCGAATTCCACCAAGGGAAGTACCACAAGATTTTATGGAATAATATTCCCACATACACCAATATGAGAAGATTCTAACACTTGGGTTGCAATGATTGTCCCACTTTGTGTTTTTATAGATATATCTATTTCAAGGTTTTTGGGATTTGATTCTATAGTTCTATAAAACATGAAAGATATAAAATAATTCATAGAACTAGAATCCAATAATACTTTTTACATTCATGAGAGATTATGAATTGTGCCATGTAAAACATCATATTCTTGCTCAACTACTGCTGTTGTGATAGAAAAATCATTTCCTTTATTTTTTGGATTTGGTGGATGACGACACTAATTACCCTAGATAGATCTAGGTTTAGTGCACTGGCTTTCACATTTCCATTTCTCTCTATTGTTTTAGCATTGGACCATGGGTGGCACTCTCCTTTCTTCCACCAGATTCTTCTTCCTTATCAGGTATTTTTGATAATCAATAGATTAGTGGCCTTCTTTCCCGCACATAAATCATTTCCCCATCCCTTAATGGAAATTCCCAGGATGCTTCTTTCCACATTTTTTACATTTGGGGGGTTGAGTTTTCTTTACACATTTCTCATTAGATAATATGACATGAAACTCCATCTTTGGGTTCTTATAACCAAATCCATAAGACCATTCTCCAAAACTCCATCTCCACTTTGATGTCACAACGAACAACTTCTTCATAACTCCTAATTTCTTGAATTACAATATACTTTCAAAGGTTTGGTTTTAATATACTAAAGAATCAATAAATTTTACTATCATTGTTGATAACAAACCCCAAAGCGTACCTTTCAAGCCTTGTGAAATTCATTTCGTAGGTTGTTATAGATTCCACATCATTTTTTTAGCTCTATGAATTCTCTTTTCATTTTTGTATAAATATTTCACATGAAATACTAATTACGAAACATTATCTTAAATTCTTACAACTCTATCTCTTCAATCTCATCTCGCAGATTGGTGTTCTTAATCAAAGCCCACAATTGGTCGACCTCTCCATTGAGATAATAAATGGCCAGAGTCACCTTATCCATCTCAGAACAGTGAATCCTAGAAAAGATATTCTCCATTGAGTTGAACCACTATTCCAAAACAAGTGGATCAGAATATCCACCGAATGTTCATTTTTGTTGCTATATAAAACACTTGACAGCCTGTTTCCCCCTCTTAGGTGAAAGAGGACATTCCACATTATTCATGTTATTATTCATAACCTAAGAACACTGGGCAAGCATCACCATAAAGTTTTTAACTCCACCACAAAACAAATTTGGTATTTCATTCGGGAAATCACTACATTGTACCTCACGTGGGTTGTTGGCATGTTTTCTCCTGGTTCCCACCATTTTTTAAAATAGAAATGGTTAGAACAAAACATAAGTCAAAAAGTCAGGAATAAATAATTTATTCCTTTTTGAAACTAACACTAAAAGTATATCTTATGGTATCCTTATGTTTATCAAAGCTTCCTATGTTCTTACATATACTTAGTCTCACACTAAAGATTTTTACTAAGGTTCTATAATCATAATTCCAAAATTAACTAAATTGTGCCTCTGATTCAAAATATAGAGACCCTGCTTTTCTTACATTACATTTACAAAATTTTAATGATAAAAAAAATTACACAATGAGGACCCAAAGGTTTAGTTTCTTGGAAAAACTAGACCATACAAAACTTTTACAACATAAAACAGAAACATTTATTTAGTTGCTTCTTCTCTAGCTTCTTATTGTCTCTTGATTTCTCTTTTGTACACATAACCACCAAAGGATATACATAAAAAGGGGTGGGATAAAATCCCAGTAAGAGGATAAGAACATGAGACAATAAAATAGGGGGTGATCATAAACATTATCATCATAACATATACATAGTATCATAATTATTATAGTCAGAATTAATAAAAGAATTGAAAAGTGGCAATGCATAAAAATGAAACCTTATGTCTTAGTGGTCAACTACCACAGATAATTGCGACAAATCTAGAATCGTGTTCACACATATTTAAATTTAACTATTGAGATTCATCATATTACTCAATGCAATAGAGAACTATAGAATTCCATGTTCACCCATCACATCATAACATCAACAATGCGCTGTATAATTTTGGGCGCACTCATCACATCATGACATTAACATTATCATTCTTTCCACATAGAATGTATATAAATCTTGGACATAAATAGCCTCTTGAAAGGAATGGGTTTCATTTTATAAAAATAAATTCATAAAAATTGGGTTCCCAAATGAAAGGGGGAATAACATACTTGATATAAGAATCATCAACCTTGAGTGAAGGAACAAGCATGAGAAGTAAACGCTGTTTTTTTATAGAATAGTTCTTTTAGAAAAAATGTGTTTATCATAAACTCATGTAGAAAACATGTATATCCTAGAAAAAGTAATATAATGATGAATAAATTATTTTTAAGGAATAACCATACTAAAAATAGTGTGAAAGAGGGAAAACCCAAATGAAGAGAGTTGGGTTCAAGAATTCCCCTTACCTTGTATCCAAACTCTTTATTCACTTTAATGTATTATATAATGACATTAGAATCCTTAATTAACTATTATAGAACCTTTAATACATGAATATGTTTTATTATTCTTTCATTAAGTTCTTTTATGGGCCATTTAATGAGTTATATATTTTAAATTCATTTTTTGGGAGTGTTCTTTTTCTTATTTTTCATGAACAGTTCACTTGTATTCATGAATGGAAGTTCGTGTAAAACATGAATAAACATATAGAATTTATATTAGATGTTATTAATTATATTATAGAAGTTTAAATTATCATAAAATGAATTTTTTTTATGTACCATGATGAAAAATAATTAGATAAAATTTAATGATGATTATTTTAGGTTAATTTTGGTGGTTTTTGGATTACAATGAACACGTTTTGTTTTAAAATTTTGTATTATATATACAAGTTATTTCTAGAAAATAAAAGGGGTTTAAAAATAAATATTACAATATATTTTATGAAATTTAATGGTTTTATTGACATCCTTTAATTCTTTGAAGTAAAATGAAGGTGCATCACCCACATTGACGGTAAATTGACACATCCTGGGCAATGATTTTATTTTAAAAATAAAAGAGAGACAGGGAGGTGTTTAATGAATAATATTACATTAACATGATAATATAAAATTTTATCAAAAATTCTAGAGTTATCATGACATCTGGATAAGTTATGTTGAGGATAAGAGGAGAAGATAAATGAAATTTGAATGGAATTTGAATGAAAAGAGAGATAAATTACCTCTTGAACATATCTTCTTTGAGAGCCTCTTTAGGGGAGTGGTTTTGGACTTTTTATGAGACCAAGGGATGGTCGAATTGGGGGAAAATATTGGGAAGATATTTGAGTAGAAATTGGATTAGGCACAAGAATTGAGAGTTTTATGGAAATTAGGTTCTGATGGGTGGTATTTATAGTGGAGGGAGAGGGATTTTATCAATATTATATTCATTAATTTATTATTTCCCCAAAATACAAGAAATAGTGACGATTCCCTGACTAATTACAGTAATGAGGGAATGTGAGTTCAAACCAATAGCCATTTTAATCATCCATGAATCAATCATGATGTAGAAATTCATGTTTTTAAAATATTTTTTAAACTATTTAATTTCACTATCGAACTCCAAACATCTTATAGATCGCAACCGGTTATGTCAGATTTCTGAAATTCAAATTATAGAAGTGGAAAAATTATTTTTAAAGATCACATATAATTTGGTTTTTCATTTAATAATTTTATGGAATTGTGTTTTCTAATGTTATTTTATGTTATTATACTATATGACATTACTAGAATAAGGGTGAAATTGCATTGATAAAAGTTTGGGTCATTAAATTGGATGCACCAAATGAGGTTGCACGCACCTGAAACCAAAGACAACTCCAAAACCTGGCACCTTTGAATATTTATTTTCCACCTCCATGGTTTAACAATACAAAAGAAAATGTAAAGGGTGTGAATAAATCTTAGTTTTCATCCAAAATAGTTGTCCTTCCTTCCACGGAGGAACAATTTTTACAATATGAGAGTGATATACAAGCTCTCAGATAACTCAATGAGGAGATACACAGGGGAAATATTCCCAATGGGTATCATCTTCAGGTAGAGAAATATATTCTCCTAGCTATATCCTATCTGACTATAAGGGTGGTATCTAAGAATCAGATTGGCCTTGTACCCAAGCACCCATTCTACATAAATTAGGATGTTGAAAATGATATTGTCTTCTCTCCATTGGTGAGACAACCTCTCACTTGTTTGGGTAATCATTTATTTTTGGAAAGAATAGATAATTAGTAGGAAATGATGGTGGTTATACCTTATTTTCTTCCTCCTACACCCTATGGATGTGATAAAAGTCAGACAACAGTGCCCCTAGATCATCTTAATGTCATAGTGTCCCTGGATACTCGAATGGATTCCATGGAAGGGTGACGCGCACCTGTGCATCCTGAGATGAAGACACATCCTGAATGGGTGGATGAAACTCTACCTCCACCTAATTTTGGAAACCTTATCTTTTCCACCTTTTACTATGTGGGAGATCCCGAAAAACATCTCACACACTTCATGTCCTGATGTGGGTGGAATATAGAACCTTGAGATGAATTGGTGGAAACAAAGATGAGGTGTTTTGTAAAAACTTTGATAGGGCCATCCATTGTTTGGTATAGAAATATTCTTACAGGATCTATATTTGGATGGGATAACCTATGTCATCAGTTTCCTTATCAATTTAGTTATATCCAGAGGAAAATGGTGATCGTCAACCTAACAAACTACAAGAAATGTGAGAATAAAAGGGTGTCTGATTTCATAGAAAGGTGGAAAGGTTTAACCTATTTTCTCATCATCCCTCACTCCCAATAGAAAATGTTGGAACTCTATACCAAAAATATCAAGGATGATTTGAAGAAACCTATGATCCCAATGAAGTATCCAGGTTGATTCTGTAAGTTTGAAAAAATAGCCCAACATTTGGAAGAATCCATCCAGCGAACCCAATCCAAATATTGACTCATGCCCTCAACACCATGGAAAATTATAGGAAAAGCATAAGATAAAGCTGTCACTCTCAAGATAGAAGTAATATCCATCCAGACACCTAGGATAACCCCAAAATTTCCAGCACCTCTTGTCGAGTGGCGACCACCATAGAATCTCTTTTGGCTATACGCTAAGAGAAATTAGGGTCACCTGATATTTGAGGAACAGATGAATAAGGAATACTCCTGAAATGTAAAATCCCCCAGTTAATTCTTGGAAGCCATGAACAATAACCTTCTCAAGCTTCCACAACCTAGGTATCCTGAGGATGTCAACCTCAGCAACCATCATGACAAATGTCGTTACCAAAGAAGAATGGGTCATAATATCTTGGACGACTTTATCTTCAAATATATCCTTCATGGAAGGGTCTATTCTAGAAAGGTGGTGTTATGAAAGTCCCTAGAGTAGGTGGACTACATAATTATTGTCCTATTAGAAGAAAAATATGGTTTGATGAAAGTATCATCAAGGAATTTTCAAAATTTGAAAGACTGGAGGACACAAAAAACAGTTGACCGAGCTCATACCACTCTGAAAGTGCAGTTTTGAAGACCCCTGATAACTCCACCACCTAAGAAGAAGACATAATATGTGCCTATAAAAGGTGTTATTAACCACTAGAAAGAGAATTAAACTAAAGATGAGGATTCAAACTCTCCTCCAAAGATAGCTTTGACTCTCACAGACTTCTTCCTTGAAACATCCACATCAAGGGAACCACCCTGACAAATAGAATCCTCATTTTATGAAGAGATCATGTTTGGTTTAATCAACATGATACCCTTTGGAGACCCATTATATGATAAAAAGTATTCCCCAGAGAATGAGCTTCCTACACATAACCAGGGAACAGGAGGCTGCATGCACTGGGACTGAGGATATAGGGGACAACATAGATGTGGTCAGACCCACCATTTCAGCCATTTCCCCATTGAAGATATATATGCAGTCGGGGATCATGGAAAAGCACCCCAGCAATCTCAAAAAAGACATGGGGGTGTCCCAGAATCCTCTCGTGTTCATCGACACCAAATTGTCATTAATGACTACCTAGCAGGGGTTCGATCTCCTGATCAACATGTAAAACGTGGAAGGTCGACATGAACTACGCCACTATTAGTATATATTCCCTCGCCCTCTGTACAATAACCAAGCCCATCCACCTCAAATACCTTGGCTCCCAAGCTTCATATCAATGAGAAAGCACACAATAGAAAGTGTTGTCCTATGGAAAAAAGTATGATGTTCTGAAATAGCTAGCAATGGTAACATCCAAGCTCTCAATCCTTGATGTGCTCCATCTTTCAAAAGTACTCAGTGATGAACTTATTGAAGTGCTCCAGATCCCACAAGAATTTGAGACAGTAGTTGCTGAATACAGGGTTTATCAAGTGGACACCATGTCATCAGAATTCCATGTCACCATCTTGTTCACTGGCCAAGATAAGGAAGAGGTCATCCAAGGACCATTCGGACCCTATATGGTTCAGGAAGAATCAATAATGTTACTACCTAAAGGGATAAAATTGATAATGTTTCTAGGATCAACCTCATCCCAATTCAAACCCTATGATGTTTGGGATATGGAGAGGGGGATTTTTCTCCCACAATGATGTAAATTCAAGGCTATGATAATTGTGAACAAAGACCACTCAGTAAGATCATACTGATAACTCATTTTGGGGATCTCATATCTTACATGGAGTTCATTGTTATCCCGCAAGAAACCACATACAATTTCATTTTTAGAAGACCCTAGTTCCATATCCATTTGGAGGTACCTTTAACATTCCATCAGTGTTTGATGTACCCCCTTTATGGAAAAGTTGGAATACTTTATCGTGATAATCCCCCCATCAAGACATGCGGAGCCACATATGTTGAATTAGATATCTACGAGAATGGATGTACAAAACCCATGATAGGTGATGAAATATATGTTGTAGCTCTTAATGGATTGGGGACCACCCCTATGAACACCTGGAGTATGCTCAACACTGACTATGTGCTCTCCATAAATCTAGTCGAGTTCATATATCTTGTCCTAAAGGTCTAATCCCTTTATATCTCTAGTGATAGTGTGAATATTAATCAGCTCTAGTGTCTCTTTGCAACTACATGGGAAACAAGGTATGATAATGTCTCTTCTCTCACCCCAATAGAGGTAGAGAGGCCCCCATATTACCATATTTGTCTAGAAATTTATCCACAAACTCAAAAATAGAAGAGGATGAATATGATCTCAGTAACTTCCCTCCTACATTTGAGGAAGGAGTATACACCACCATTGATGAGCTCAGGAAAATAAATATGGGAACAAAGGAAGACCTGCGACCTACTATAATTAGTTCCTCTATTACCTTAAAATATCAAAATGTGCACATCATATTTCTAAAGAAGTGTCGATATCTATTTTCCTATAACTACACAAAAATGCCCAAACTGAATCTAGACGTGGATATGCACCATCTCAAACTACCTGATGAGAATTGAGGGTTGAAGAAGGAAGTCAGGTGAATGTACACCTCTCATTCCACCAATGTAGAGTCAGAATTCAACAAGTTGTTCTAACCTAACTTTTTTTAAATAAGTTCAATAATCAATATGGATTGGCAATATCATCCCTGTCAAGAAAAAGAATGGGAAGATTAGGGTCTTCATTGACTTTAGAGATCATAATTGTTACTTACCAAAGGATTATTTCCCATTACTAATCACAAAACACTTGATCAAGGAAACTGATTGATTACAAGCCCTTTCCATCATGGATTGGTACATAGGGAACAATCAGACCAACTTAGTCCCCAAAGAAGAGGAGTCCACTACCTTCCAAGCACCTTAAGGGATCTTTTTCTATCAGTTCATTCCCTTTGTATTAAATAAGGACGGTTCCACATATCAATGCATAAATAATAATTTCTGTAATACATTATTGGGAAAGATATCCAAATGTTATTTCGATGACCTGGTGGTCAAATCCCAACAATGATGTGATCACTTCATAGAACTTCCAATAGTCTTTGACAATCAGCGATAACATAGTCCGAAGATGAATCCACTAAAAGGAAATTTCAGGTTAACATCATGGAAGTTCCTTGGTATTATGGTATTCCACCACAACATTGAGGTTGATATAGAAAATAAAAATGGTATTTTAGAAATTTCACCGCCTAAAAATCTCATAGAACCGAGGGGTATCCATGGGAATCTCACCTATTTTTGATAATTCATAAATAACCATGATGAAAAATATATACCTTTCACCAGGATAATGAATAATAGAATAACTTATTAATGGGATGATGACTTCCAAGAAGCCTTCAAAATTATCAAGAAGTAATTACTACATCCACCAGTCCTGATGCCTCTGGTAGAAGAGAGGCCATTCATATTATATGTGTCCATCATGAAATTCTCACTGCGTGCCTTACTACCATAGAAAAATGATACGGGGAGAGAAAAAATTTCTACTAGATCATCCATAAGATTCTAGATAATGAGACTAAATATTATGATGTCGAGAAGAACTTACTTTCAATCATCTTCACAATGAAAAAGATGAGGTATTACTTGCAGCACTATGATTTCCATTTGATCTCTCATATTGATATGATAAAGTAAATATTTGGTCACCCTATGTTGACTAGGAACATTTCCTAATGACGATCATTCAACAACAATATAACATTCCGTTCATATCACAAAATCTAGTGAATGATAAATACCAAGATGATTTCTTCATAGCACGTTCTGCCCTGAAAAATATATCATAAGACACTGAGCTTCTAGATAAGTAGGTCTTCTACAACCATGACACTCCCTAGACATGGGAGATGTACTTTGATGGAACCTTATAATGTCTCATCATCACAAGGATGGAAAACCCAAATCTCAATTAGGTTGTCCTAGGGATTGAATTTGTTACTCCAAAAATAGTAGTTTTCCCTACTATTTCTCACTATCTAAAGGTTGTACAAATAATGAGGTCGAATATCAATCCCTCATCGCTAGATTAGAACTATTTCTATAGTTGTAAATAGCCTGCCTAAATATCAATGGAGACTCATAAGTGTTGATACATAAGATCAAAGGAGTATATGCCATCAAAAATGAAGAACTGGCCCCTATCACTGGATAAGTAAGGGGGATGATGGTAGAGTTACCTTTTGATCCCATGTTGCATCATGTTCTATGATCACAGAATTCTCATAGCGATGTAATGGATAATGCATCCAAAATCCCGTGTGACCCTTCTCAGGAAGATGCAATCTTTAATATCACGCATAAATGTATGATCTCATCAATCGTCATATGCGATATAAAAAATTCAAATAGTTCAAAACCACCCCAAATATTAATGAACTAGTGACCACCCCTAGATGGATGGAGCCGATAATTGATTATCACCAAAATATTTATCAAACAACATACTGATCTTGAAGGGAAGATATTTAGTGCCATATATCAAACTTCACGCTACAAGATGGTCCAAATGAGTAGAAAACCCTCTATAAATGAGTATTTGATGGAATAATCCTTATATACATAGAATAAATATAGATTTCTTCCATCATGGAAGAAGTACATGCAGGATGTTGTGGCACCCATCATTCTGGGACCAGGCTCTCCCATCAAATCGAGAGGTTAGGATATTTCTGGAAAACCATAATACACGGCTGTGATGAGTTAACCAATAAATTTCAGGAATTCCAAATTAATGAAAAATTCATCCATCATCCCCCATAATTGCTACATAAAACTAAATATTCCTATCCATTTTCCATTTGGGGAATGTATATTTTGGTTCCTTATCCCTTAGCCACAACTAAGCAGTTCAAGTTCATCCTTACTACTACCAACCTATTTTCCAAATGGGATAATGCAATAACCCTGAAGGAATTCAAGATGAATATTATCATCAAATTTGAGAAGTCTCATATCATCAACAGGTTATGGGACCCTTACACAATATTGATGAATAATGACACCAATTTCTATTCTATGGAGTTGAAAAGACTAAATCAAGAGTACAATATCATGTCAAATCAGTCATATCACTATCATGAAGTGGCGAATAGAGAAATAGAGGACAAAAATAAGACTATCAAATATAATCCATAATATGGTGATCAAGGATAATAAGTCTTGTATAGAAAAGATCCTCCATGCTTTATGGGCCAATTATACAACCACGCATATTGCCACACAGGCAATGCCATACTCATTGGAGTACGGGACTGAGGCAGTGTTACCCATAGATGTATAACTACCTTTTATTTGAATATCAATTTGTGGATAGATCACAAATGATGAACAATTATAAAAGTGTCTTGATGAATTGGAATGGATATATGATAATAGGTTGTGTACACTAAACAACATGGAGGTCCATCAGAATCAGATTGTAAAAGCCTTTAATAGAAGGGTTCACCTGTATTCATTAATCCATGGAGAACTGGTACTAGCTCTCAAAAACCCATTTCTACCTAGTAAGAAGCATGTGAAAATGGAACTCGAGTGGGAAGGGCCTTATGTCATAAATATGGTCTATCATAATGGAGTCTACTCTTTGGAAACCATGGATGGAGAGCGTGTCACACCTCCCAAAAATTTAACATTTCTCACGAAATACTTTGCATAGATGTCATAAAAAACCCAATTCCTAACAGAAAGTCATTAAAATGAATGGTATCCTTCATCCTTTATACATGATGATAAACTATAGGGAGATCATCCTAACCACATTATGGTAAACCACACAGTTCATTAAGAACTACATAAGGATTGATTCCTTCCATTGCAAGATATGTAGTGACACCCAAAAGTCCAGTCTTGGGTACAATCGCAATATACATTTTCATTCATGTCTGATGATCCATTTTCTTACCAGAAGATGTCAAACTATATTCCTAATATCCTAACCACATGATGTTAAACTGCATGAACCCTTTGGAAATATGTACAACACGATTCAGATTTTTCAATGAGATACATAGGGATGCCTTGATCCTATATGTTGATCTGACCAATGCATGACACAAAATGAATTTGTTTTACCCTTAACTACCATTGTATTGTTAGATAAACCCTCTCTATTCCTTGTTTCTCACACCAAGCATAGCTCATATGAGATTATTAATTGAATTAAGGGATTACTTGTAAGAAAAAGTAATGAAATCACATAACATGTCCATCACAATCCTAAATGAAAACCCATAAAAGGCACACCATGAGTGCTTTCTGCATGATGTTAAACTGCACAATCAATTTCCTTGTTGTATGACATAAAACATCACATTCCATTAATAACTATGTCTGGCTTGATTTCTTTTCATCATAGGATATGTAGTGACACATGGATCTCTAATACATGGCCTAATTACAACAATCAAAGGAAACAATGCCCACCTCTCCATACGGGCCAGACCAGCGAAGAGAGAATTTCTCATTCAATTGTGACTTGATTCCTATCCTCATAGTATATGTATTGACTCCTGAATTTCTAACACCAGGCCCAATCATAATAAATAGATATAAAAATGTTCCCCTCTTTGTGTACGGGTAAGACCTGCATAGAGAACTTCATTCAGAACTACATGTAGTTTGATTCTCATTTTCATGAGATATGTAGCGATTCTTGAACTTCCACCTTTGGGTCCAACCGCAACATTTCCATTAATTCAAATTGGCCCCCACATCCTTATTTCATGAAAAAAAACTACATATAAGTGAGTCTGTACCACGTGACATTAAACTGCATGTTGAACATCCTAGTCACATGATATTAAAACTGCACAACAAATTCATCCTTACCACCTGACATTAAACTTCAGGGAAAGAATCCCCACTACATGATGATAAACTATACAAGATATCACCCATTTTTTATTCCTTGCTAAAGGAACACAAGATCCTTACCCCAGTTGGCTAGATTTTGGGATGATTATACCATCTTCTAAAATCTCATCAATCCCTGAACCACACTTCCTGTATTGAATACCTTATGTCACCATAAACCTTTCATATCCATTGTAGAAAAAAGAGATCTCATTGTTCGGACAATATATTGACACAGAAGGGCTTGAGATCCACCAAACAATGACATCTTGGCCCAATATAATGGAATTTCTAATTATTGTGACCTTGATGTCACTAAAGAGGAACCCAACACCTTATTTTGTTTTAGTTCATCCCCAGTATGATTTTCCCATATCATTACTCGTGACCTAAGGACTTTTATCCATGATTTACAACATTTCCATATCCCTCTCAGAAGGATGTTGGACTTCTCTTGAACATTGGTATCCTAATTGGGTTCTTGTGTAACGTTTCCCATATAAATTCCATGTGTGTCACAACATTAAAATTCATGCACTGGAGTCAATGTTTTATGAACCTAAGATCTATCTAACAATGGTCCAAATTGAAAGACATTAAACTAATATTGAATTAGAAATAAAAACTTATAATGTGGTAAACCGGGAAAGGGTAGCCTAAGAAAAAGTTACCTCTTCACTCGCTAAACTCTTCATCTTTAGAGTTTTTACAAAAATTAGGGTGAAAATAAATAAGGAATAAATATCATGGGGAATACATTGTATCCCTAATAAAAAATGTTTTATACACACTATACCCTTCGGTCTAGAAAGAAATTAGGGTAATGGTTTTTCACATCTTCCTGCTATAAGAATATGTTCCCTAGGTGGTGACATAACTTTTAGGGTTCTTGAGCCCTTCATGAATATTAAAAATTTCATAAACCACCATCATGACTTTTATGTATATCCTAAAGTATCCTCCTCGTAACAAACTGGTAACATGGACATGCTCTTCTGAATGGACCATTAGATCCTAAGAAGGCCCCACCTTAAATCTTGGTGTTACATTCCTAACCTCATGAAATAGTAGAAGATTGATTGAAATGTACCCACTAGTTTTCTTTCACTCAAGTTAAATCAACTATTCATGGGAAATGATTTGAAATTCATGCAACTAGACTATTCAAGTGGATTCGACATCCTCGATGTTATGTCACCCTGTTTTGTAACCTTTCTCAAAGTAGGGATGTGACACTCTATTCCCAAACTATTTGATGGTCGACACCTCATGATTAGAAACCATATTTTGTAGGGCTCAAGCTCCGTAATTAAGAGCTGAACTTCCACAGGGTACCAAAAAAAATTCCTATATAGCCTTATTTTCGCACCCAACATAATTGGTAAAATTCTTCATTATTCAAAAATATTTAATGTCCCGTTTAAAAGAAAATAGATCTCCAAGTTTGGAAATGCTATTGATGAATAAGGTCTTCAGACACACCAACCAGTGACATCTTGATCCAATACAAAGGGCTTTATAATTGTTGTGATCATCAAAGACACCAAGGTGGAACCTAACATATCAAAGTGTTACAAAACATACCTGGTATATCTTCTCGATATTATATTCCTAGACTCATGCTTTTGGGTTATTAATTACATCACCCATAGTCCAACTATGTAGGTGGACCTTGCATCCCTAGTTTATCACCATCAACTAATATTACTTCCATAAATATCTATGACCATTGGAAAGGAGTGAAGATCATCTTTTCTTAGCCATGATATCAATGCATAAAGGATTTAACCCACCAACTATATGCATCTCCTCCTTTCAAAAAAGGAACTCTAATCCACATTAGCCCTAACTACAAAATAGAAGAACCGAGAACCTCTGTGTTTTTTAGTTCATTCCTGGAATATCTTCACCATATTCCGTGGTTGTCAATATCAGGTCCGAGCTAAAAGAATATAAACTATAGTACATAAAGGTCTGATCTAAAAGACCATAAATTAATTCAATATTTGGTCTGATCTAAAAGTCCATAATCTACAACATGTTATTTATTTAGATTGAAAAAAATTATAAGTCCCACTATATGGCCTTGGCACAATCAAGAGTCTCTGGCTAGGCCTATCATATTTGGAAAAAGATAGAGCACTCTCCCTCCAGGAAATCTATCCTACCCACAAAATCCTTGTTTAAATCAGTTGATATCAAGATATCTAGAATAGATCATCGGTAGAGAGTCTCATGTTGGTGGTCCTTCAATAGTACTTCTTGAAAGGAATTTGTTATGATTTAAGCATTAAATTAAAGACATTCATAATTACTTGATTTTATACAAAGGATGTGTAGCATTGAAAATTATCATAATATTAGAGCAACACAATATCATGCACATCTTTAATAAAAATTAACTGTAAAAAACATATAAATTTCAAGAAACCTTTTCATTCATACCATGAAAAAAGGGGAATCTCCATATACAGAATACTATCCTATAAACATATGATTCAAATAAGTATTTCAATATTATGATCCCATCCCAACATATCCTAGTATGAGTCCTTAATTTTATTAAGTCTCTTCTCTATGGAAGCCATAGATCGGTAAAGTTGATCAGCAGATTCAGTCTTTGCCTCCATGGTATATTGCAGATCCTTCACTTTGGAAACAATATCAAGTTTGGATTTCTCTACTATACTAGGGATTTCTTGTTACTCCAATATGGAATTTCATAATATCTAAAATTCATATTGAAACTAGGATAGATATATCTAGATACGACTAATTTCAGACTAAAGACAATTAATTTCAGACTGGAGATGGTCAGTTTGAATCTTCATAACATTGATTGTGTCCCGATGAGTAGCATCCTACACCGCATAGTGGAAAGTTTCATTCACAACTTCATCTGAATTATTCTTCCCTAAAGAGGAATCCATAGAAACTACCACCCTCATTTCGAGGTCCATATTCTTTTCTCTCACATAGATCACCTCCTTCTCCCAATAGTGAAGGAAATAATAGTCAAAACATTGAAACCATTGGTGGGAAACATGAAGCGATGATGACCCAATCAGTCCTTCAACTCATCCAAAGGGGTTCCTGACACTAAAATCCAAACCTCCCTCCACATATATAGCCACATTGACTGATAAGGTAACGTGTACTTGAGGCATTTGTTGAAATTTACCTTTGGAATAGAGATATATTCTAGGAACAGATCGCTGAGGGAGAGGGTTGTGCTCATATTCTTCAATGAAGATGGAAGGGAACCAACTTCATCATTAGAAGACCCAGTCGGAAGGACCCCCAAGGGAGCAGGAACCAAAGCCTCTGAGCCTCATGTAAGAGATACTATTACAAAGGGGATACAGGTTTGATAGTTTTAGGATGAATAACATGATATCACTAGATATTCAGTGGATAGGACCATGGTTACAAACATACCTTTCTCGGTCACATCACCAGTGACATCTGCTGCCCCAACCTCATCCTTGGGTGAATATGCAACTCCTTATTACAAAAAATGACTTCGTAGAACATCTATTTCTTTTTTGGAAGATGTGATCCATTTTTCACACTTACACACTTCAAAAAATAAAAGATAATATAAGGTGATATGACATAAGTAAACAAAGTGTCCTTTCTTGAAGAAGTGATCACCTTGTTCTAAAGTGACATCCATTAAGGATAATGTATTAGAATAATAGTTACCTATGTTACCATCCTCCAAAAGTGTTTCCACCCATACTAGATCAAATGGTACAATCACTAAGGCATCTTCAATAGGACACAAACAAGATTGAATGGGCACCTCGACCACCCTCACTTATTGAAAGGTTATTCCCAACAGGGAAGGGTTTTCCAGAGAAACCAAATTCTCATCCACATCATCAGAAGTAGACACATTCTTTTCTAAGTAATCTTGATGGGGAGATACACATTTTAGAAAAAATAGAATGTTCTTCCAAAGTGGTTGAAGAAGAAGGGAGAGTTAAGTTCCACACTTACTTGATGATTATGGAGGATAAGGGTTTGACACTGAAGATCATTTCATTTTCTTATTATTATTCTCTTCTAAATAAGGCCCTACAAAAGGTGTTGAAACTGAAATTGTTTCTTTAGAAGAATAAATTTCCGACCTCATCTGAGCCTGTCATCCCAGGGACCCTTCATTATTGGTTCCTTGGTTATCTAAAAATTCATCTACCACATACATACCTTAGAGAGTGTACTCAGGGGATAGTAGCATTAAATAATCTTCATCATCCTCACATTGTATCCGCATATAAAGGACATCAATACAGTTTCAATAACACTATGATCCTTGATGAAAAAATAGCAGTATGCCTTGACTTACCGCTTCCATGGTAATAAGATAACCAAACCCATCAAAAAAATTGAAGTGTACCTAAGACAAAAAATTGATGAACTAGGGGAGAAAATAATATCTGACCCTTGATGCTCTCCAAAGCTACATCAAGGTCTCGAAGAAATTCCCCAACCTCCTCATGATAGTTTTCAAAGTTGATATCATGATGGGTATTGATATAAGAAAAAACATTCAAAATAAACTCTCAAGAATCTAATAAAATCCAAATATGAGACTCTGAACTCCATGCCTTTCGATATTCCCACTCCTAAAATATGACAGTGAATAATAACTCTGGAAAAGTCTTTCCCCCAATTAATACATTTGTTGTAGCCATGTCCATAGAATATTCTTTCAGTAATTCTAAGCATCTAACTTCCTTACAAGGTGCTTCTGAGGCTTTTGGCCTTTTAGAATCCAACATTTTTTTAGGCCTAGGATTGTACTTTGAATCAGGTGGTTGGTAACCCTTTCTTATCAAATTGGATAATTGTTTACACAAATATAAGGGAATCCAAAAATCCACATAGTCATGAGATAATCTGATCACTCCATTGTGAGGAGGAAGTTTTATCTCTGCCTTAGTCTATTCCCTAGAAAACATTATACAAATTTGGAAAGCTACCATTTGGTTCTCCTAGTATCTAACATAAACAAATCAAGAACACTTGTTGTACACATAAGTATTAGAGGCTGAAAAAAAATGACTCATACCACTCGTAAATAAATTCCCCATCAATCTGGGTAAAAAAATCCATCATTAAGTGAAATTATATATGACCTTTTCTTGAGACTATCCTTATAATAATTAATGAAATCCATTTTCATCATTGGTCCATAGGTTGTTAAATATAAATGTTCATAATGACTCACGTAATCCTGGATAACTCGATCTTTCAATGTAAC
The DNA here is from genome assembly GCA_963277665.1 of Viscum album. Lineage (NCBI taxonomy): Eukaryota > Viridiplantae > Streptophyta > Magnoliopsida > Santalales > Viscaceae > Viscum > Viscum album. The sequence goes on along the minus strand of OY728127.1, from coordinate 62,735,265 downwards.
AGGTCTTACCCTGTTGATGCATTATAGGTAGAGTATGGAATAAGTATTAGGGATATCCAGAATATCCATAAATCCATAAACTCCCAAGTGATCCCCTATCTAAACCCATAATACTTATAAGGGGACCACATTTCTATTAGGAGATTCACCCTTAAAAAATGGTGGAGGAGTCATTAGAGTTTTTCTAGCATAGGGATGGCTAGCTTGATGTGCTCCTCCCCAACTATAGAATTCACCATCATAAAAGTGGAGACCCAAACTCCACCCTTATATTTCATGGGAATTACTTACCCCCTTAGATATATGGAAAATAATTCGGCCTACTAGATCAACTAATTAATGTCAGGGACGATTTCCCATGCCCATTATCTAAATTTCCTTTATTCAACTATGGGCCAATGAGTACTCAGTGCACTATGGGTACACTTCACAAGCCAAGACTTTGTATTCTTAGCCACTAGCTCAGAGCTATTCTTCCTAATTAAGTAATCCACACATGTCTTGAAAGGGATATTTTCTCTAGGTATCACTCCCTTTGTAAGGGTCTTCTCATCTAGCTTAATTTTCTCCTCGGTTAAAGGAGGAGTCCCATCACATCATCCCAAATAGATTGTGAAGGAAATAACTCGTCATACATACAAACAAGTATAGGTGAACCAAATATATATTACACATCATGAATAATGATTCCAACCTCAAAATGCATGAGGTTGAATGTATTTCTATCCATGCTTCAATGAATGAATAACTCCATCACTAGACCCCTACTGCAATAAGTAGACATATGCGATATCCAGATGGCCTAGTATATTCCAATTTTCTTCAAATCATTATAAAATTTAGAAATATTATATTAATCCCATAAGCCACTTCTCTATTCCAGTCCATAGCTTCCTCTTGGTCAGAAGTCCCAGCTAGAGATCCCCCCAAAATTCTGATCAAGGGTGGACTTTTTCATTATTGAGTGATACATAAGAACATCCTCATTGGATGCACGATTGGTCCTGTGGAATTTTGTGGTCATAAATTTTAGTATATTCTTGTCTTCATTCTCCCCAAAGGAGATAAAGTATCCCCCTAGAGAGGTGTTCACCTAGAAAGTGTTCTAGGTCCTCCGAATCTAGGAAGAGGGTACAAATGTTAAATTCAATTAAGGAATGGAATCATCATCAGTGAGACCAAACCCATAAAGGGTAAAGAGGTATTAAAGGGGGTATTTCTATATTTTTTATCTCATCAGCTTCATTAGACTTGGTTGAGGTGACCCAATGACATGAGATAAAGTGGGTTTCATGCTCTCCACTATAGCATTGTGATGGTCTATCACTGATTTTTCATCCTTCTTCAATGACTTGTAAGAATTTTGATGAGAATTAGAATCCATATGAATAGGATTAAGTGGGATATTTCAGACAGATAAAATATAAAATCTTGGAAAAGAAAAGGAATAGGCTAGCATCATCATGAGTATCACATGAATCAATAAAGGATTCGTGAACATCATAAGAAGTTCATGAATAACCTAAAACCTAAAGATATCAAGAGTCCCATAACCCAAAAGGGTATCATGAAATCACATGACCCTATTGGAGACTCTCAATCACATGACCTATACGTGGTCACAAAAATCACATGATAATCAATCAATCATTTGATCGAGCTAGCAGATCCTGAAAATCGTCAAGAAAACAACAATCCTCATGGTAGAAGTTCAAGAAATTACCAAAGTATGGTTAATAGTTGGATTAACCAGGTTAATGAAAAAAACAGGTCCTTTGAAGGAGATCTCATAGAATGACCTCATAGTAATGGCTCATGAATAGGTCTTGTGGTTAAGTCTCATGGAATTGTCTTGTGATGGAGATGTGTGATGATAGTAAAGGCAAGAGCACTCTAGATAAGTGATGTATGATGAAATGAATGGATTCCACGCCATATATATAGTGAATTTTGTGGAATACCAAATATAATCAAGAAGACCAAACATTTCCCAAGACATCGGTTTGTGACACCGATAAATACGCAGGCATACATTTACATTCCTCAAAACCAAAACCTTTTCCCAGCAAACGTCACTCCTAGGGAAGGTATTTTTTGACACCCACCAAAAAAGCATCGACAAATTTACAAAGGAAAAATACCTAAATATCGATATTATTTTTCTCTCAAAGTAAAAGAAAGAATATAGTGGCCAAGACCTGTGGATATCACGAGGCTTCAAAGTAATCATGATTATGTGACCATTATAAGGTCATAGGAAGACTCCAAACATAGAACATAGCCTAAAGTGGATCCCATAGAACCCTTTTCAACAATACCTCCTACTATTTTAAAGGCACTCCAGACAACAAGTGTCCTCACAATGATAGCTGGATAATCTTCCCTAGGCCATGTGTTTTTTCTTCTGTGAATTTATGAAAAAACCATCCAAAAAAATCACTGGAAAATAAGAGGGAAGTGTCCAAAATGGGGAGGTCCTTTTTGGTATTAAAGATCATATGATGAATCACTAATGGGAAGGGTAATTATCCTTGAAAACATCCAAAAAAACATTCGAGATCCTATAGTATTTTTATAATAAAACAATGGAAATAACAAGGGAGGATGAAGAAGCCTCTTGTGGTCTTAAAAAGACAGGAAAAGACCCCTATAAATATGCAAGACACCATGATACTCTGGCGAGACAACTTCCTGATCTCATGGAATCCCATTGTCCTATCACCCTCATTACACAAAGATCATCAAACTTGTCTAGGTGACCTCGCACCAACTTTGGATCCCAAAGGGAAATGGATGGATTTGTCCATGAGATCCTTGTGCACCCCATATGACCTTTTCTAGTCACATGATGCATCACCAAGAGATAGATTAAATATCTTTGAAATCACCCATGAAATCTTGCATGCCCCCAAATTTTTTAAAATTAAACAAAGGAAATAAAATTGGGAGGATGTAGAAGCCTCTCACAGTCATAAAACACTTGCGATGTACTAAGGAAGTATGCAGTGTGGTGCCATGAGACTCATGTACAAGATACCCTTTCTTTGGAAAGTGTCCCAAGCAAGGAATTGAGCATCTCACAAAGGAATTTCTCCAGGCACTTCAATATTTTGAAGAACCATAGACATGTAAATAGGAAAACAAGGAAGTAACATGACATATCACACTTGATTCAACATGTCCCCATTAATTGGTAATAATAACATTAAGGAAACATTGATGGGAGGGGATCTTAGTCACTGGAAATCAGGTGACACCCTCAGAACGATCCACAAAAGAGACACGGGAAGACGTGTTGTTCAAGATCCCTTTTCCGACATAAAACAGGATTCATGCTAGATATTTCATGAAATATGGTTAAAACTGGGGTGATAATGCCTATATATTCTTGACCCTAGCATGAAAAATGCACCGAAACCACATGACCCTGACAATCTAGATGAAGGTTGTACTTTTCGCATCCAAGCACATCGGCACACCCACGAACTAGAGCGGATTCATTGGGGTGGCTGATCTAATGACCGGAAAGTCTACCATTATGTAGTATATCGGAGAATAACATGATTGATCATGCACCATGCATAAATCACTCCACATGATCATTTATAGATCACGTAAAGGACTTTTGGGAAGAGATGTGAGGAACATTCTATAAGTCTTCTAGATCAAACGATACTTGAAATAAATTGATGCTAAATAAATCTAAGTAATTATCAATATAAGGCCTAGAAAAAAGAATAAACGTGGAATAATTAAACTAAAAACATGTTTTGTGACCCGCATCCACTTTGCGTGAACCATCCAAGACACGCGATAGAACCAAGAAATGTTACCCAGATCTCACAATGCTCCTTAATCATGGTATTTGAGTCACACAAAGTCTTTTGGACATATCATAGGAAGTCACACAGTCCCCTCAGGGTGTTCCACCTAAGCCTTGTGAATCCCTCTAGGTCCGTCACGCAAACCTTATGATGTTCTTCAGATATGATGTCTGACTCATATAAAAGTTCCCACTAATGTCATCCAAAGTCTCGTAGTACCATTTGGAAAATTCGGATGAGACTCACGCAATCCTCTAGTAATGTCATCCAGGTCTCATGATACACTCAAGACATGTCAATCAAGAAATGTAACACCCTTCAAGACATATCGTATTGACTCTTGTGACACCCTCCATGGGTTTCAGTCTACAATCATGATGACACTAGGGAAAGTCGGCTGGATCATGTGACACACTTTAGATAAGCCTACAGAGGGAATGATATGGCTTCTAAGACAAACCATCTAGGTCATGAAATGTCCTCTAAATGATTCAAATTTGATCATATGAAAAACCATAGAAATTCCATCCAAGATATGTGCCATTCATTAGATGAGTAAACTAGATTATTCATTTATCTCTTGATATGTGAGGAAGACACTCTCCAAGATTTAGTGTAAGCAATCAAAGAATGTAGAGTAGACAATTAACACATGTCAGGCAAGAAAATAAGTCTGGACACAAAGGAATATTAGGATTTGATAACTTCTTCCATACTCAGTGTGTATTCCTTGAATATAAGGTAAATGTAGGGGTGTAAGCCTCAATCAAATGAACTATGAGAACTCTGATTCCTATAATAACAAGGATATGTAGAATGCCTCCTCGGGGCCCAATCTCTATATCAACCATTCGAAGGGCAGTCCCCTAACATAAGACCCACATCTTCAAGAAATTAATTTGATTATTTACCATCCCTTGTTTCTCACAATGATAATAGCTCACATGGGCTTTGGAAATTTAATTAATCATATCATATACACCATAAACCTCTATGAATATAAGGGAAACCTTAGTGTCCAAGCCCCAATCCTAAGGACAACCTCAGAGTGTAAGCCCTGATCAATTAGAATATGAGTACTCTAATTCCTGCAATAAACAGGTTACATAGGATGCCTACTTAAAATCTGAGTTCAAATATATCATTTATTCTACGTAAGCCCCATGTCTCTGAAATTTTACCCTTTGGGACACAATTATTCCCAATGGATGATCTCTCTACCACATCCCGTAGTGGATTGAGAAATTAACAAAACTCTGATAACATTGTTAACTGATATAACTAGAATATGTAGGATGTATTCTAAAGACTAGATCTCATACATTCAGTACCTTAGTGCCAACGTATATGTCTTCCTCATCAGGTACTTGATTAATGTTGGAGCTGGAGAGCATGGGACTATTCTGAGTCTTGAGATGCTATTGGAGTTTACTAATTTTTTGTACTTTGGTTTCAGTATTGTATTTATAGTACTATGACTTGTTTGGCTATTTTCTTAGACACAAGTGACATGCATTATTTATATCTTCTCCAGTTGTAGTATTACTATCAGTCTTCTGCTATTTATTTTTTTGTATGGTATTACTGCTTCTATTATGATTTACTATTTGTTTTCGATGTGTTTTCTCTACCAATGAGAGAATAGTTTCACCACTATCACACCCAAGGCCCATGATCATATTGAGAGCCTATGGAGTTTGGTAAAATGTGATTTAGGCCATGTGATCAACTGGGTATGGGGATCCTTTGGGCAGCACTCTAATCCAGGACGTTACAAAGTGGTATCAAAGGAGTTCTTTTCTTCTTTTCCTTAATATTTGGAGCCTATAGATCGAGATTGGAAGCAATAGGTAGTTGGTAATAAACAGTGCTCGGGAGTATCTAACCCATGTATAGGGAAAATCCAAGTTACCTTGAATATTTCAATTTTTATGGTTTTTCAATTGTTACAGTTTAATTGATTTCACTGTTGGGTGATTCACTTGTCTTGTATTGTTATGATTTATATCATTGTGGTTCTATTTGTATTTAAAACCATTGAGATGAGGGTATTCCATATCAAGCATTCAATAGGAACTTTATATAGATCACATGTCAATCCTTCTTGTCATCCCATTTTGTGTGCATTACTAATTGCATGTTGTTTTGTTATATGTTGTGATATATATGCATGTCATTGTGATAGTTGTCATGATAGAATACCTAATATTTTGATAGGATATTGGTATATATAAAGTTTCACTTGGATGGACGACAAGATTTGGACGTAGAGGTGTTATGGGCCCTCTTGGATTAGAATTTGGAGGATCATGTTTGAACTTTAATTTATTATGTAATTATAATACATGAATAAGGATGCAAAAATTTGATTCGCGAGGAGTATGGGTTCTCACAGGTTGGAAATTGTCATGCCTTGAACAAATTTTATGTTTTTAAGGGTTATAGTGAATTTTCATAGGCTTATTTTCCAAAAAACTAGACATCACAACGTGTGATGTTATGAAAACATTCCATGTGTTCTTCTATTAAGAAACAACTAACTTTTCTAAAGTACACACTGTGGATCATATGTACACTTCGTCTAGTTGTTGACCATGTGACTAACTTTGTGAGAAGAGACACGGGGTTTGTAAAATTTTAGTAGAACACACCGTGTCTAGATTGTATATATAAGGTCCCAACCTTAAAAAGTTACTTAATCTTGAGTTAAATCAAGAATTAATATTGGGGATCCTTTCTGGTTTACAGGTTTAGAGAATTAGGCCGTAACTATTACATTACATCTCAAATATTACAAATGAGAAACTTTCACTCTATCCAATTTTTTTCACAAAAATAAAACTCCTTCAAACAAAACAAGAATTATTTTCTTGATACAAATATTCTTTAATTCATCTTTTATCTTACTGTTCCTTATACCTAGTGAAAAATGTTTAAAAAACATGGGATGAGTAAAAAAAGCTCAGTAAGGGTTATAAAACCCGGAAAGAAAACCTTAGTCCATAAATACATACAAATAAATGAAATCATAATTTTCAATCATAAAACATAATATCTTTAACATATATCACAATATTATAAGATTTGTGAATAGAACAGATAAATAATAAAGGATAAAGGTAACTAGTGGCATCCATAACATACTAACATTGTAGCTTTCACTGTTACATAGGGAGTTAAATTTGGAATACCCATCAGAGTATATTCCCAAAACCTATTAGGATAAACATTAATGTTTACCTTTGTCACATTACCCAATTCATTTGAGATCTATCTCACGCACCCTGGGTATATCATAGAACCACCAGTATACATAAAAATGCCCAAAAACCATAACATAATCATAAAAAATGAAAATGAATAAAGGAAATATAACATTTACACATTGAAATAACAAGAAATCATTTCAATATATTGACATAATCAATAAATTTTAAAAACCATTTTAAATTCCAAAATATGTAAAAAGGGTATGTGGTGTTTATTTTTCTTTTAAAAACAGTACACCTTGTTAAGGAAGCCAAATATCAAATAATGCTCGCAGCGGCAGAAAGGTCGTTGTCACCATGTATATTAAAAAGAAACATTACCTTTTTCATTTAGTAAAACTCTATGTAAAAATTATTCCCTTTGAATGAAATTAAAAGTCGTAGGGTTCTATACACCATATAAAATAAAGTTTCAAATAAATCAAAATATCCCTCAATGGATGGAGATTGAGACAAAGTCCCTTACCTTGAATCTGACTCATCACGTATGTTCCTTGTTCTTCCTAAATAATAAAATTAATTTAATTTCAAATTACTTCAGAAACCTTTTCTAGTTTATTATTCGTTTTATATCACTTATTATCACATTATAAAGATTACATAATTATTTAAGTTAATATCTATCGTTTTGTTGATATTTGGTACTTGAGTCAAAAATGAACTTTTTATAATTATAAATGGTCCATCTGGTCAAAATTACATTATATCTAGAATGATATTCACGATTTAAATATCATATAAATCCATTATATATGTATTTATAATAGTACATATCATTTGGAGATAAGAAATGAAATGCACTGTTCATGGAGACGGTAATCCGTTTGTACGCATGCATGCTACTTTCATTTCTTTTTCATATTTAAATGAATGAAAAATAAATGATTAAAAGGTATATTATAATTCCATTATAATATCAAATATAATTTAATTAGTTCCATCCTTTATAAATTCCATGTATGGCATGAACGGGTCATATCACTTTGAGGGGGCGGTAGTTCGCACTTCCTCAAATGAAATTGTCGGATTTACCCATCATCAAAACCATAAAGGTATGATATAAATGAAAAATAATGTATAATAGATACAATATAAATATAATATAAATCACATTTAAATACAGTTTCATCATAATGGCCACCATGAGAGGTGGTAGAGAAAAATCTAACAATCATCATTTCGTGAGGTAGTAGTTCACCGTATACAGAAACGGTATGTTCTAAATCCATAAGATGAAGGTGTGTGTATGTTTAGTTATAATACATATCAAAAAAATCCTATTATATTGAGGATACTATAGTGGTTATTAAATAATGAAATAAATATATTTTAGGGGGTTGGAGAAGTAAAATAAATGGAAGAAGCTTGAGAGAAGACATTATCTAAAATTGGGTAACTCCTTTTGAGTTAAGCAATAAGGCCTTCTTGAATTTCCTTCTTCCAAAGGTAAGGCTTCTCAAAGGAAGAGAGGGATGTTGGGAGCTTATTTGGGCCGAGTTTAGATGAGGCAAGGAGTCTTGTTAGGTGTGAGTAAGGGTTAGATGTGGTGGCCTTTTATAAGAGGGAGGAGGGGTGTTTTTGGAAAGTTTGAAAGATTATTTTATTATAAACTAAATTATGATTTTTAAAAGGTCCAAAACTCATTTAATTCAATTATAAGATGATTATTGTTATAAATACTCTCATATAATAGTTTTTAGAAAAGTTTTGGTTTTAAATTTACCCTTATCATTTATCTTTAACCCTTAGTTAACTTATTTGACTCTTACCATATCTTCTTGTATAGTCATACTATATGGTTAAAATAGTTACTTTATAATGTCAATCGAACCTCAAGTGGATTATTAATAACATTTTCAACCTTCTATAATCAATTTGGCCGAAACATATATTTTTCTAGGATTGTTATATAATTTAATAAAATAGTATTTATTTTAAAAACTCATTTATGACAATTTATTTACTATTCATATCATGACTTCTAAAAAATCCATAAATAAGTGATTTTTACAAAAACCATAATTAATTCAATTATAACAAGTCATATGTATTCTTAAATTTCATGGATGTCATAAAAAGTTTGAAATAAAATTATTTTAAATTTTATAATCTCATTTATTTAAAACATTCATTAATAAGGAAATCAATACATCACCATTGTGTCATAAATAAATTTAGTTATTTGATATATAAAAATTATAAATTAAATAACATGTTGTAGGAAATATTTTTAACTTTATAATGACTATTTTAAGTCAAAACTATCCCTTATATAACCCCATACAAAAATTATTTTAGTAAAAGATACACGTTTAGGTTTTATTTTCCTTAACTTTAAATTAAATGTAATTAAATGTAATTTTCACACACAAGTGGCTCCATGGGGTCTTAATCGACCCAAGGATGCCAATGGTCAAAATATCTCATCAAATAGGATTAGGACATATGTTAGGGTAATTTTGTATTATTATAATATTATTTTTTATCCTTATTTACCAGATGTACCCATTAACCATGGTAAATAAAATATTTATAGAAGTTACTATTCATAATGTCTAAAAATAAAAGGTACCCATTTACAAAATTTGGACCTCATAATTCGAAATATGGAATCCATTTCTCCAAATTCAAAACACATAAACTGAAGAAATCAATTTAAAATTAATTCTTCTTGTCGAAACCAAAAATCGTGTTTTTAAAAAGTAAAAACTACCCAAAGATTGACATGTGTTTATATTCAATTTCAAAGTGAAATTACTTATAATGACCAAAATTGGAATAAATGATAAAAATAAAATCTAGGTACACTTTAAAACCAATTAAAAGGGAAATTTAACTATATAAATAAATTATGTGAAAAGGCGGTTTTGACTTAAAATGTGGTATTTTTCACTATTCATTTTGTAAATTAAAATTTATTTGCAAAATAAAAAAAATTTACCCAAGTAAATTTTGGTGTCCGAATTATAAATTAAAAGATTATTTTGTCAAATGGAATACATAAAACTGAAAAAATTAGATTTAAAAAGGTTTTGCCATCAAAAGGAAGTAAAAATACCTTTTAAAAATATTAGGGTATTTATGATTAAAATTGGAATCATTCTAATTTTAAGCCTACAAATTTTATTGGATAAATATAAAAACATTTATCAAACATGTTTAATCATAATATAGTATGTTCTGTTCATTCTCTCTAGTATAATGGTTAGGCGTTAAATATAATTTAAAATAATAATTGATATTATATTTTTCAGTATGACTCAGCATTGTGTGCAACATAAGATTTTAGAGAAACAAATTGTTGAGTGTCAGGTATGTCATCGAACATAGAATCCCCATTAAAGTAAATTTAATATTTAATTCAAAAATATTAATAAATATGAAAATATCATATTCTTTGTTTACCTGGGATGTTACATCATTCCCATTTTTGTAAATTGTGTCCTTGTAATTTTATTCACTTATCAAATAAGTGGGGGTATTTATCTCTCATAGAATTCTCATATTCATATGTTGCCTCTTCAACCACATGGTTTGGAAAAAAAACCATTACCAGATTAATTATCTTATTCAGCAACACTTTCTCTCTTCGGTCATGATTCTGGACTGGTTGTTCCTCATAAGAAATATTCTCTTTCAACTTAACTACCTCTAGAATCAAAACATGATATAGATCTGGCGTATACTTTATCAACATTAAAACATGAAAAACATGGTGTACCTAGGATAAACTTGGAGGTAAATATGCTTTGTAGGCAACTGATCCAACTTTATCCAAATATTCATAGGGTCCTATGAACCTCGGACTCAGATTTCCCTTATTACCAAAACATATCGTACTTTTCCATGGAGAAACTTTGAGAAACACATGATCACCAACCTCGAAAGAATGATCCTTCCTCCAGTTATCTGAATATCTTTTCTGCCTACTCTTAGCTATTCGTATGTTCTTCTGAATCAACTGAACTTTTTTTATCATCTCTTCTACCAATTCTGGTCCCATCAACATTCTTTCACCTACTTCATCTTAAAAATATGGAGTTCAACACTGCTTTCCATATAATGCCTCAAATGGAACTATCTGTATACTATAATGAAAATTATTATTATAAGAAAACTCAACCAAAGAGTGATTTTGGTCCCAACTTCCCTAGTAATTCCTTGAAGAAGCACGTAACATATCTTCCAATGTCGGAATTGTTCGTTTTGACTGTCCATCTGATTGTAGTTGAAAAGCTATACTAAAATTTAATTTAGTACCCAACGACTTATGAAGGCCCTTATAAAAGTTATAAGTGAACATGGGATCATGATCAGATACAATGAAGAGGGGAACTCCATGTAACCTGACTATCTCTGTATTATATAATTGTGAAATTTGATCTAGGGACAGAGTATCTCGAATAGGAAAAAAATGAGAAGATTTATTCAATCAACAATAACCCAAATTGCATTGTTACCTTGAAATTTCTTGGGTAATATCACTACAAAATCCATGGAAACATTTTCATACTTCCACTCTGGAATTGGGAAAGGCTGAAGAATCCATTTCGGTAAATGCCATTCTACTTTAACTTATTGAAAATTCAAACACTTCACAGTAAAGTCAGCAATATCTATTTTCATTATATCCCACTAGTAATACTCTAGAAGCTATCTATATATTTTAGTTTTTCTAGGATGAACTGAAAACAAGGAATTGTGAGCTTCACATAATAACTCTTTCCTCAATTGGGAATCAAAAGGCATAAATAATCTCTTTCCAAACCTGAGAAAAAATTCTTTACCAATGTTAAATTCCGGTAAATTACCCTTCTGAACCAAATTTACCTTTTTCTGTAACCCACTCTCTTATTTCTAGGCTTTCTTTATTCTATCTACTATAGATGATTTCACTGCCACCAAAAACAAAACTGATGAATTTCCTGCACTAATGACTTCGAATCAAAAATTTATCAAATCAAAAACCAAATGATCTCGTACCAAATGTAGTATGGTTAAGGTATCATCACTCTTTCGACTCAAATCTTCATCCACTTTATTTCCCCCTCTCAGATGGTAATGGATTGTAAAATCACAATATTTAATTAATTATATTCATATCCTCCCCCTCAGGTTTAATTCCTTCCGAGTGAATATATAATTCCATTTTTTTGTGATCAGAATATTTTTCACACTTTACTCCATACAAATGATACCTCCAAATCTTTAATACAAAAACAACAACATCTAATTGAAAATAATGTGTAGGGTAATTTAACTCATGAGGTTTCAACTAACATAAATCATAAGAAATTACCTAATCTTTCTACATTTTTACACAACCAAGTCCTTTCAACAAAGAATCACTATGGATAACAAAATCACCATTTCTGGAAGGTAATTCCAATATTGGAGCATTCACCAATATTCTTTTCAATTCCAAAAAACAATCATCACATTCTTTTGCCTAGATAAATTTGACACCTTTTTGAGTTATATTAGTCAGTGGGCTAGATAACCATGAAATTGTTTCAACAAACCTCTAGTAATAACCAGATAAACCAATAAAACTACAAATATCAGTTATATTTGTGGGTCTTGGACTTTCATTAACAACATTTGTTTAAGAAATATCAATAGTTATGCCATCTTTAGAAACAATATAACCAAGGAATTGAATTTTTTGTAACCAAAACTCACACTTTCTAAATTTACCATATAGTTTATTTTCTTTTAAGGTTTAAAATAAAACCCTTAAATAACTTTAATACTTCTCTATAATTTTAGATTATACCAAAATATCATCAATAAACACAGCCACAATCTTATCCAAGAACTCACAGAAAATTCTGTTCATAAGATCCATAAATATAGAAGGTTCATTAGTTAACCCAAAAGAAATAACTAAAAATTCATAATCTCCATATCTAGTACGAAATATGGTCTTCGGAATTTATGCTTCCTTTACTTTCAACTAATGGTACCCCGAACTCAAGTAAATCTTCATAAAATATTGATCTTCATAGAGCTAATAAAAAAACATTGATATGAGGAAAAAGATACTTGTTCTTAACATTGATATTATTCAAGGCTCTATAATCAATGCAAAGTATCATTGAACCATTTTTATTTTTAACAAACAAGACAGGATCACCCCATGGTGATGTTCTAGGATGAATGAATCCTTTTTCTAATAACTCCTACAAAAAGTTCAATTTGAGTTATTCGATAAGGGGGTTTTGAAATTGGATTAGCATAAGGAACTAAGTCAACTCTCGGATCAGGTATTATACTAGGCAACTCATCCGAAAAAACATCAAGATACTCATTTACAAATGGAACATCATTAATCTGAATAGTGCCTTTGTTTTCAACAATATGTGAAAGGTAACATTCATTTCCATATTTTACTAGTTTTTAAGCTTCTTGATATGTTATCAAAAGAAAGGGTTCATTATTATACACAAAATTAAATTCTTTCTAAAAAGAAACCTATTTATCTCTACAGTCAATCTTATCATGATAAATGGAAAGCCAGTTCATACCCAAAATAACATCAAACTCTACTAGAGGAAAAACAATAAAGTTTTCATGTATATTCTTCCCACACACAATTGAAGGAAAGTTATTATATTTTCTTTTTGTCTCAACATTTCCTCCATGTGATTTTACCACAAGTTCGAGATTCATATATTGAGATGGAATTGCCAATTTTCTAGAAAATTTCTCAGAAATGAAAGAATGTGTAGACCCTGAATCAAACAACCCAATCAAATAATCTAAATAAACAAATAATGAACTTGATACTACTTTATTTGATGGCCTAACAACTGCTGAAGTAGTTGCGAAGGATTTCAACACCCCTTTATACTTGTAGTTCGGATGCTTTCCCTCAGTTGAGTTATTCTTTAGACACTCATTTTCATAATGACCCATTTCATTGAACATAAAACATTTTCCTCACTATAAATCAGATTTTGTCTTACCATTACCCTGATCTTTTTCTGTGAAATTACAAGCCTTATGTCCCATTTTACCACATCGGTATTACTTACCAAGATTCAAAAGGCATTCCCTAGTGTTCTTTTTATAATAATTTTCACAAACAATAAACTTAAGTTTCTTACAATTAGACTTTTTTGAACAGTTCTTACATTTCATCAACCTTGTTTACCTCTTATTCTATTGTTTTTCAAAGAACACATAATCATCAGAAAACTCAATTTCCTCATTCTACGCACATAAAACATGTTTTTCATAACTTTTAAACTCCTGTGATGCTAAATTCCTTTGATACTTTGGATTTAATCCTGATTAAAAAGGATTAATTTTACTATCAATACCCCATATGAAATTTAGGGCATACATTTCCAGTCGAGTGAATTTGGCTTCATAAGCATCCACTGAGTCATCCTCCAACCCCAATTCCAAGAATGTTTTTCCATCCTAAGTCAAACCACCATAGGAAAATATTTCTCAAGAAAAATACCTTTGAATTAATCCCAAACAAAAGAACCAATCTCCTAACTATCCCTAATATTTTTAACCATTAACCACCATTGATCAGAATCACCTTAAAAATGATAAACAACAAGACTAACCATTTGAAGTTCAGAATACCCCATGAAATTGAAAATCTTTTGTGGTGCATTAATACACCCTTCAACTAGTATAGGGTTAGATGATCCTATGAATGATGGGGAGTGTTTCCTCATGGAATGCTACACTACTAACAGGTTCCTCTATGGTTGATCTGGCTGATCCCGTGCATGGATACCAGCACCATTTATAGAATGAGTCAACCATTCCACAATTGCATCAAATTGTTCAGTTTCGATTCTAACCATCTCATGTTGCTGATTTGGAAGGTTGTTTCCCCTTGATGTCATCCCATCATAGCTTCCTTGTTTCCTTTATGGAAAACCATTCTACATGCAGAAATATCTTACGTGAAGCAACATGGTAATCTTTAAATTCTATATCATTTCAATATTTCCATAAAGTAAAAATAATTTATATATATTAATTTAGAAATATTCTAACTCCTAAAGTTGTATAAACCGACATCTGATACCCACTATAAGTCCCCAGAATTAAAAAAATAATTATTGTTAAGTTAAATCAAGAATACACGTTACGGATCTTTTTAGGATTATGTTTTAGAAAATTAGGCCTTAACTATTACATTGCATCCCAAATATTAAAAAGTAGATAATTTTAATCTATCAAATTTGTTTCACAAAAATAAAACTCCATATATTAGAAAAATTATTTTCTTGATATAAATATTCTTGAATTCTTCCATTCTCTTACCCTTCCTTATACCCTGTGAAAAACATTTCAAAAAAATGGGATGAGCAGAAAAATATTAGCAAGGGTTATTAAACAAGGAAAGAAAACATTAGTCTATCAATATATACAAATATATGAGATCATACTTTTCAATAATAAAACATAATATCTTTAACATAACTCACAAAATAATAGTATTTTTGAGTAACAAATTGAAATAATAAATCTTAAAAATAACTTGTGGCATCCATAAGATACCTACATTGCAGCTTTCGTATCTACATAGGGAGTTACATTTGGAATACCCATCATAGTATATTCCCAAAATATCATAGGAGAAACGTTAATGTTTACCTTTTTTATGTTACCCAATTCATTGGAGAGCTATCTCAAGCTCACCCACCCAAAGTTTATCACAGAGCCACCCATATACATAAATATTTTCAAAGAACCATAACATAATCTGTACACATGAACCCGTATAATGGAAAGAAAAAATTTCCACATTAAAATCACTAGATATCAATTCAAGATATTGAAATAATAAATCCATTATCAATACCATTTTCAATACAAAATATACAAAAATGGTATGTGGTATTTATTTTCCTTTTAAAAACATTAGCTCTTGTTAAAGAAGCTAAATATCAAATAATGCTCGTGGTGGAGGAAAGGTCGGTTTCACCGGGTATGTTAAAAAGAAACATTCCCTTTTCCGGTTTGTAAAAAGATATGTAAAAAAATATTCCCTTTGAATGAAATTATAATTCAAAGGGTTTTATACACCATATAAATTAAATTTTCGTATAAATCAAAATATGCCTCAATAAAGGGAGATTGAGAGAAAGTCCCTTACCTTGAACCCAACTCATCACGTATGTTCCTTGTTCTTCCTGAATAATAAAATTAAGTTAATTTATACATTTTTTAAATACTTTTTCAAGTTTATTATTCATTTTATATCACCTATTATCATGTTATAAACATTACAGAATTATTTACGTTAATAATGGTCATTTTGTCGATATTTAGTACTTGAGTAAAAAATGAACTTGTTATAATTACAAATTGTACATGTGGTAAAAATTACATTATCTCCATAATAATATTAATGACTTAAATATAATATAAATTTAGTATATATATATGTATTTATAATAGTACATGACATTCAGAGATAAGAACAAAATGCACCATTCAGGGAGACAGTAAGTCGTACGTACGCATGAACACTAATTTAATTTCTTTTTCATATTTAATGGAAAGAAAACTAAATGATTCATAGGTTTATTATAAATAAAGTATAATATCATATATAATTTCACTAATTAAATCCTTTATATGGTCCATGTATTTCCTGACTTGGTCATATCAATTTAAGAGGGCGGTAGTCCGCACTTCCTTAAATGAAATTATCGTATTTACCCATTATGGGAACCATAATGGTATGATATAAATAAAATATACAGAGGCATAGAGACAATATAAATATAATATATATCACATATAAATATAGTTCCATCAAAATGGCCACTATGAGATGTGATAGGGAAAAATCAAGCAATCATCATTTCATGAGGCAGCAGTTCTCCTAACATAGTAACAATATGGTCTAAATCCATTAGATTGAGGTGTGTGTGAGTTTAGTTATAATAATTCTCATAAAAACATCATATTATACTGAATATAATATTTTTGTTATAAAATAATGGAATAAAGAGTGTTTCGGTTGTTGTATAAATAAAATAAATGGAAGAATCTTGAGAGAAGGAATTACCTCAAATCGGGTAACTCCTTTTGATTTAAGCTAAAAGGTATTCTTGAATTTCCTTCATCCCATGTTAAGGCTTCTAAGAGGAATATAGGTATTTTGGGGGCTTATTTGTGTAGATTTGGGACGATCCAAGTGGGCTTGAGAAGTGTGAGTAAGGGTTAGAGTTGGTAGCCTTTTATAAGGGGGGAGGGGTACTTTAGGAAAGTTTGAAAGATTATTTTTTTATAAAGTAAATTTCGATTTTCCAAAGGTCTAAAACTAATTTAATTCAAAGATAAGATGAATAATTTTCTAAATACTCTCAACCAAAAATTGTTAGACATGTTTTAGT
Source organism: Viscum album (assembly GCA_963277665.1). Classification (NCBI taxonomy): domain Eukaryota; kingdom Viridiplantae; phylum Streptophyta; class Magnoliopsida; order Santalales; family Viscaceae; genus Viscum; species Viscum album. Next base: position 62,717,793 of record OY728127.1, on the reverse strand, counting down.
TTCAAATTTAACCTTATCATTTAGCTTTAACCCTTAGTTAACTTATTTGACTCTTACCTTGTCTTCTTGAACATTCATACTATATGGTTAATATAGTTACTATGAAAGTAAAATTGAACCTCAAGTAGTTAATTAATGAAATTTCCAACTTTATCTAAGTCATTTGGAAAATCTTAGATTTTTAGGATTATTATATCATTTAATAAAATAGTATTTGTTTTAAAAACTCATTTATGTCAATTTATATACTATTCATATCATGACTTTTAAAAAATCCATAACAACCTTAGTATTTATAAAAAACATCAGTAATTAAAATATAACAATTAATAATTATCCCAAAAATTATTTTGTTGCATAAATGGTTCAAAATAAATTTATTTTAATTTTTATGAAATCTTTTATTTAAAACATTCATTAATAAGGTAATAACTACATCATCATTGTGTCATAAATAAATTTATTTATTTGATGTATCAAAATTATAAATAAAATAATAAAATGTGGGAAATATTTTTACCTTTCTAATGAATATTTTTAGTCAAAAATATCACTTATATAATTCCATATTAAATTTGGTGTATTAAAAGACACATGTTTAGGTTTTATTTTCCTTAACTTCAAATTAAAAGTTATTAAACGTCATTTTCACACACAAGTGTCTCTATGGGGTCCTAAAATCGACCCAAGGATGACCATGGTAGGAAATATCTCATAAAATAAGATTAGGACCATGTTAGGGTAATTTAATATTATTATAATATTTTTTTACCCTTATTTACCGGATTTACCCTTTAACCATGGTAAATAAAATATTTACTGAAGTTACTATTCATAATGTCTAAAAATAAAAGGTACTGATTTAATCAATTTGGACCTCATGATTCCAAATATGGAATACATTTCTCCAAATTCAAAATATAGAAGTTGCAAAAAATAATTTAAAATTAATCCTCGTTGTCAAAACCAAAAATCGCTTTTTTAAGAAGTAAAAACTACCAAAATATTGACAGGTGTTTATACCCAATTTCAAAGTGTAATTACTTAAAATGACCAAAATTGGATTAAATGATAAAAATAAAATTTAATTACACTTTAAAACCAATTAAAAAGATATTCTGTCTATATAAATAAATTAGGTGGAAGGGCAGTTTTGACAAAAAAAATGTTGTATTTTCACTATTCATTTAAAAAATGAACTTTATCAGAAAAATACCAAAAAATAATCCATTTTTTGATGTCCTGCTTCTAAATATTAAATTTATTGTGTCAATTGGAACATATAAAAGTGAAAGAAACTAGATTTAAAAAGGCTTCACCATCAAAAGGCAGTAAAACTTCCTTTTAAAAATAAAAGAGTATTTATGTTTAAAATTGGATTAATTCTCATTTTAAGCATCTAAATTTTATTGGATAAATGTAAAAACATTTAACAAACATGTTTAATCATAATATAGTTTGTTCTTTTCATTCTTTCCAATACAATTACAAGGTGTTTACTACCATTTAAAATAATAATATTGTATTATTATTATTTCAGTATGACTCAACATTGTGTGAAACATATGATTTCGAAGAAAACCATTGTGGCTTGTCAGTTAGGCCATCAAATATAGAGTATCATTTACTGATAAATTCATATTTAGTTAAAAATATTAATAAATATGAAAATTTAATATTCTTTATTTACCTGGGATGTTACAGTACACACCGTGTTATGAAGGACTAGGTATACAATCGTGTTACTAACAACATGGGTGGATGAAACATACATTGTACACAACATATCTAGCTTTTACATACCGTGTAGTTATCTACCGTGTATCTAACCATGCGACCAAAGACACAGGTTGATGAGACTTAACTGGTACACATATTTTCTAGGGTGACCACGTCGTGTATTGTTACACTAGCAGAACCATGAGGTTCGAGCCGTGTAGAAGTACATGGGCAGGAGGGAAAATTCAAGTACACGCCAGGTCTTAGGAGGAACACATCGTGTGTAGGGGTGTTACACGACCAGGTTTGGAAGAGGTACATGCCCATGGTAATGCTTAAAAGAAACACAACATGTGGTAGTTATACATTCCATGTAACCTTGTTTTTTAAAACTTGAAAGCTTTCCTTATCTTATTCTATTCATGAACATCTATGTTGTTTTCCTTGATAATATTGAACTGAGGTGTGCGCTTGACCTTGGAGAGTCGTACTGGAAAGACAACCTTTGGTTGTATTCAAACTACTGGGCAATGACCAGACACCAGAAATGGTAGATCAGGGACTACCAGCAGGTCCTCTCGTCATTCTCATCTTGTCAACAACTGTTATACTAGATGAAGGTGCTCATGCACAGTTCCACAAAGGCTTTTTTGAGGATGATGTGGAATTTCTAGGGAGCACCACATCATACCCCAACTATGTAAGAGTTGTCTCAAGTGTTCCAGTAGTTGAATCCTCCCACTTTTTCAGGGTATGGAGGACCACAGGCTATAGAGTCATGGTTGGAGGCCATGTTTTCTATCATCGAGCATCTAGAGACACCTCTGGATAGGAGGGTGAATCTTGCGACATATATTCTATGTGATTCTGCAAATATATGGTGGGATGTAATATTATAGGTGGGACATTATCGAGATATGTCTTGGAAGGAGTTTGAGGGGAAATTATATGATTAATTCTATCCCGAGATGTTGAGGTCCAACCGAGCTGAGGAGTTCTTGAATTTTGAGTAGGGCACTCTTTCGTTGATGGATTACTCATCTCTCTTTACAAATATTTTTCACTTCACACATGTTTTAGGAGGTGATGAGTTATATTTGGTTAGGTGTTTTGAGGATGGTATTATGTAAGAACTCTGATCACAGGTGAATGTTTTCAGTCCGACATTAGTGACAGCTATAGTGAATCATATGCTAATTACTGAACTCAATCTGAGGGAGTTGGGAGATGCGAGCCAAGGTGGTTTAGTATCCAGGGATGGTAATCCTTCATTTGACCTTAGGAAGCACCCCAAGGAGCCTTCATGTGATTATTTCAGTAGTAGGAATGTATCTACAAGTAGCCAGGTGTGGTGCTACCAGTATAGGAAGAGTTGGCACACAAGACCTCAATGCTCAAGAGACCCAGTTGAGTGCCAATCTTGTGGAAAGATGGGCCATATTCAAAATATTTTCCAATTTCTATCACTGGTATTCGGTGAGTGGGGATCTGTTATGAATCTGTGTTTAGAGGAATGACAACCAGTTTCTCCTATGTTATGGAACTGGTGTTCGTCAGGCTGTTTAGGCTGAGGAGGTGGTCGTGGTCATGGTAGCCAGATGGTTGGTTTTTAGGGACAACATGTTGGATCAACATAGGGTATTCGGGCATGGTCATAGGGAAATGGTACAGGTTAGAATCTTGCAGTGGAGAAAACCCAACTAGAGTAGGATCCCAGACCCTCTATGTTTAGAGGTATAATTCTAGTTGCCTTAGTTTTAAATTATGAACTTTTCGATTCAAGGGCCTACCAAAGTTTTATATTTGTAGTCGTTCTGGAGAACCCTGGGCTATATATCTTTACTTTGAGGATGTTATGATTCTAAAAACTCTATTGGGGATTAGGACGGTCAATGTAAATCAGTTAAAAGAGTTCACAATTGAGGTTGGTGGGTGTCACTTGTTCTGGGATCTCTATGACTTAGAGATGATAGGCTTCGATGTCTTTCTCGGTATGGACTGGTTGGTCTCTTTTCAAGCCTTTGTTAACTACTATCACTGGAGAGTGTGTTCCACATCACTAGAGGGTGGTCTTTTAAACACATGGGTGAATGTGATGTCTAGGAATGTGGAGCAGGACCTGAGAATCTTGGTTTGTGAGGAATTATAGCCAAGATTTCTAGTTTATATCTAGATGACTAAGAGACTTCACAAAGGGACTTTCCAGTAGCAGTGGATCATTTTAGAGATTTATTTCTGAATGAATTTTCCGGATAACCTATATATGAAGAGGTAAATTTTTTTATTGATCTTGTTCCAAGAGTGGCACCAGTGTCCATTCCTCCTTATAGGATGGATACAATAGAGCTACAAGAGCTCCAGAAGCAGGTAGAGGAGTTGCTGGAAAAGGGTTTCATCTGAACCAATACTTCTCCTTGGGGTTCACCTGTCCTTTTTACAAATAAGTTCGATGATACCCTCAAACATTGTGTGGATAATTAGATGTTGAACCAGTTGACGGTTAAGAACAGATATCCTTTACTAAGGATTGATGATCTCTTTGTTCAGCTTTGAGGAGACTAGGTGTTCTTGAATATTGACTAAGATTCGGTTATCATCAGTTGTCTGTTAGAACATCAGATATACCTATTACACCCTTTCAAAGATGCTATGGTCTATATGATTATTTCATTATGCTGTTAGGTCTCAGGAACGTGGTGATATTTTTCATGGAACTGATGAACTGAGTGTTCCATCCTTAGTTGTATTCTTTTGTGGTAGTCTTCATGGACGATATCTTGGCGTACTCTCACACTCGAGATGACCATTCCACCAATCATGAGATCACATTAAGTACACTGAGAGAGCATCATTTATATGCTAATATCTCACAATTCCACTTTTGGATGGACCAGATTCACTTTTTGGGTCATGTTATCTGAGAGATAAGAGTATCAGTAGACCCATATAAAGTGAGAGTAGAAGTTTCATGTGAGCAGTCGAAGAATGTATTTGAGGTACCATGTTTTATAGGGATGGATAGTTACTACAGGTGCTTTATACACAACTTTTCACTCTTAGAATCACCACTGAAATTCCTGACTAAGAAGGGTGCAAAGTACATGTGGATAGATTCCTACGATTCATCCATTCAAGAGTTGAAAGGGATATTAAATTTTATACCGATACAGATTTTTCTCGAGTCAAGAAAGAGTTACACCATTTATAGTGATGCATCCAGTATCATTCTAGGAGTATTGCATATTCAAGGGGAAGGAGTTGTTGCATATGTGTCTCGGCGGTTGATGCCATATAAGAGGAATTAACTGATGCATGATCTAGAGTTGGATGTAGTTGTGCAAGCCTTGTACTGTTAGAGACATTATCTTTTGGGAGATAATTTCATGGTATACACTAACCAATAAAGTCTCAAGTATATTTTAATCAGTGAGACCGGAATTTGAGAAACCGAAGGTGGGTTGATTACCTTTTTTCTTTTGACTTTGAGCTTTCCTACATGTCTGGGAAAGGCAATGGGGTGGCTGATGCGTTGAGCAGGAGGACTCATATACATACAGTTCAGGAGGCTAGCAGTGAGTGGAAGCTTATGGATATATTCCCTAAGATGTATTCGGAGGTTCACAACAGATAGGGAAAGATGTTTCTTTCTTCTATAGATATTACCTATACTCTATTGGATAAAGTGTGAATGAGGTATCTATAATATTCTAAAGGCCTATTCCTATAGAAAAGTGTATCAGGTGAGGACCCTACTCTTGGGTGGACCATAGGAAATGATGGGGTCTTCCATTTTCATGGACGTGTATGGGTGTCAGTAGGCATACATGAGAACATGATATGAGATTTTATTCCTTATTTTGGGAAGTTCATCCTAGTGTCACCAAGATGTATTGAGATCTACACCATTAGTATTGGTGGCTAGGTTTGAAGATGGATGTATCTGGTTTTGTTCTGAGATATTCCACCTGTTAGTAGGTGAAGGTAGAGCATTAGCAGCATGTTGGGATTTTACATTATTTACCCATTCTTGTGTGGAAGTGGAATAATGTCATGAATGATTTTGTGATGGGTTTACCTAGGTCGCCTTGAGGGAATGACATGGTTTGGGTTGTTGTTGACAGACTCATGAAGGTTGAACATTTCTTACCGATCAAGGAAACCTTCAGTGTTGATGATATTAGAGGGTTGTACATCCAAGGGATTGTACATTTTTTTGGGGTTCCACACTCTATCATTTCAGACATAGACGCATGTTTTACTTCTTGTATCTTGAAGGGACTACAGAGGGATATGGGTACATAGGTACATTTGAGTACATCATTCCCTCCCTAGACAGATGACCAGTCCAAGAGCACAATTCACATTTTAGAGGACATGCTTTGAGCATGTGTCCTTGACTTCGGGGGCTCTTAGGAGAGACATCTACCCCTACTAGAGTTTTCCTAAAATATTAGTTTTTAGGAAACGATTCAGATGGAACCTTATGAGGCTTTGTACGGTAGCCCATGATGATCAGCCCGATGTTTCCTAGAAGCAGGAGAGGTAGCTATGACGGGACCTTATCTTGTCTAGGAGACAACAGAGCTTGTGGAGTTGATTCGGAAGAGGCTAGCTACTGCACAATCTTACCTGAAATCTTATGTTGATCGATAGAGAAGACCTATTGAGTTTGAGTATGGTTACCCAGTTTTATTAAGTGTCACACCTAGGATGAGACATAAGAGGATTAGGAGGTAGGAAAAGCTTTCACCGAGATATGTCATTCCGTTTGAGGTTTTGGAGAGAGTCAAGCTGGTTTCCTATCGGTTGCAGTTACCTTAGAGGTACTGGGTTATGCGTGATGTCTTTCTTGTTTCTCATCTACAATGTTATTTTTCAGACCCATCTCACATTTTTCAATCCGGGGAGGTTGGGTTGAAGGTGGATGAATATATTTGACAAACACCCTAATCTGGTTATGGATAGAAGCACAAAAGTCCTCCATAGCCAGTATTTTCCACTAGTACAAGTGCTATAACAATGTGGGTGAGTACAGGATGAGAGTTGGGTGAGGGAGGCTGACGTACGATCGCAGTGGCCAGATTTGTCCCTAGATTCTTCTTCACCACCCATAGAAAGGATATTCAGGGATTAATATCTTTAATGGGGGTTGTTTATAAGAACTCGGTTCATCATTTTGGGTATGGATATTTGCTTTAGGGTTTTTTTTAAGAAAAAGACAGAATTGGAAATTTTTCTAAGTTCACATTGTGTGCTTATGAGTACACACTGTGTACCTAGGAACCGCATACAACCTTCTACTAGCCATGTAACGGCTGAGTACATAGTTCTGTAGGTGACCGGACAGACCGCCTAAAGTAGGGTTCGGTTGAGGCTAATACACTATGTGTATATTTAATGAACATTCTTTGTAATTTTATTTTTATTTAATAAATCTGTGTGGGTTAAAATATCATCCTCGGAAACATTTTCTTCTCCCCTTGGTTCATACAGGAGAGCGACAAAATGACCACAAACTTCAAGCCCCTCCCTGTTCATCGTCTGATCTTTGATTGAGATGTTATCAGGTGTGTTGGAATCCCACCAGTGGGTTCTCAATTCCCATAGTTCATTTCTTCTTCATTCTTCCTATCTTGTGAGTTATTGTGAGATGATCATTTTTACCCTTTCTTTAGATCTACATCATTATAGGTTGATTCAAGGGCCTACATTCAAGAGTTTTGATCATACGACATCAAGGTAGGTGGTTTTTCCATTAATTGTTCTTATTTGGATTGTATGTGCTAAAAGTGTTATATACCCACATTTGGGGTATTGCTTGATTCGGTAATTAACCCTAATATTTACCTTGTATGGTTTAATCAATTAAAAAGGTGTTTTTCATATGTGTAAGGTTAGATTCCTTTTTTATGGTACACCCCATGGGTGTGTTTCCCTAGTTTGACTGTTTATAGCTGTTTGGCCTCAGTTACCTTTGAGGAGTACCTTTTTTCCTTGCCTGGAGTTGTTTTGGATGGAGTTTGATTGATTATATGAATTGCATGTGTTATTCTTGTAAATGTTATCCATGTAGTAGTTATAGATTACATGCTCTACCTTGTTATGATATGCACACTATTTTTTCAATAGACTGTGAGATCCTTAGACTAGGAAAATTGTGGGGATTTCCATGTTTATTTACACAAGACCATGATAGACTTGGTGTAGAATTTGACCCATGTTTATTGACCATGAGAGTAACACAGAAGACCATTTATGATTATTTATTCTATGTTGTCTCAGGGGGTATTGACTGTGAGAGCTACCCAGAGGTTACTTACAAGTTATTGATGTTATATTGACCCAAGGATATTGACCATGAGAGCTCCCCTGGTGGTGGTTTGTAAATCATTAGAGATCTATTAAACAAAATGGGTTAGATTTTGAGATCTTTACTAGAGTTTGGTTTATAAATGATTGAATGATTGTGGCAATTTTTCCAAGCCAATGCACAAGCTTGGACTTAGTCTTACTTTTTTTTCTAGATGGTCTTCTGACACATCTATTGTTACTATCACATAGGGGATACTGTGCTTAAGAGAGATCCTGAGGTTTACATGATTCAATGAATTGGATAATAAATTAAAATGAAAGTAATTGGAAACTATAGGATTGTTTATTTTTGAGTAATTCATAGTTTATTACTTCATTTATTCACATTACCTACTATATATATTCACTAAAAGTTAGACATAGATCTTTTGGGGGTTTCCTACTGGGATTCGTCTCACACCCTATTTGGGTCATGTTTTTTAGACCCAAACTGATTATATGGTTGCAGGAATAGATAATAAAAAAATCCCTTCCTCATCAGGTACTTGATTGATGTTGGAGGTGGAGAGCATGGGACCAAGATGAGGCTTGGGATGCTGTTGAATTTTAATGTATTTTCTGTACTTTGGTTTTAGTACTATATTTCAATCATTGTGAATTTTTCAGCTATTTACCTAGATACATGTGAAATGCATCATTTATATCTAATCCAGTTGTTGTATTACTATCAAAATTACAATGTTTACTTTTGTTGTATGGTATTACTGCTTCCGTTGTTGTTTACTATTTGTTTCGGTTGTGTTTAATATGCCAATGAAGGCATAGTTTCCCCACTATTACTCATGAGGCCCTAATTTCTAGTTGGTAGCCTTTTGAATTCATGGAAATTCACTTTAGGTTGTGTGACCCATTGGGTATGGGGCAGCTTTGGGCAACACCCAGATCTGAGACGTTACATATATGATGTTAGTTTTCAATAAAGGAATTTTCTAATGTTCAACCTTTTATGACTGAGATAAAAGTTCATGGGAAATTTTTTTAATGGGGGAGAATGTAACACCCTAAAAGTTTATTTTAAAATAATAATAATCATTATATCTTGTGTAACATGAAACATTAAGCTTTTATCGAATTTTGGTATATTAAAAAAATTATTATTATAACATATCTGTTGAAATGAAAGGTATGAAAATGAGTAACTAAATTATGTAATAAATTTATAATGTTCATACTAAATAAAAAAACTATTGATTAATTATTAGTAAATAAGAACTCAATTTTTAATAGAGTCATCTTATACTTTCAGAATGAATTTTATTCCAAAAAAGATTTTTTTTCTTTTTATGTATCGAAATTATAATAATATTTTAACAATTTTATAAATTTAAATTTATGAAATTTACATCATTTTTAAAATAATCTTATAAAATTTCACTTCGGATGAAATTTTTTTATTTTTCTAAAATGAACGATTTTTGACGGAATAATGAAATATACCGATTTTTCAAATATGGTCATTTATTTTAATTAAATGAATTAATTTAAAGGTAACATTATATTTTGAGTTTGTTATTAAATTTAAATATGATCCATTTTATTTATAGTAATCCAACTATTTTCTTTTTAAATAGAAATATTATGATTTTTATGTAAGTTAACTTTTATGCTTAAAAATTTATTTTTTCTGAACACTGTTTTTCATTAATTTTATGAATTAATTTTAAATAAAATTTTAAACAATTTTATAAAATTTATTTGAAAAAGTTAAATTAATTTTTGAAATAATTCATTCAGAATTATCTTCTAGTTAATTCTTGATAAGTTTATGAAAATATTAATTTTTCAAAGAATAATAAAAAATATAGATTTTTTAGAACCGCCTTTTTGTTTAATGAATATAAAATGTTCAATTTTGATCTAAAATGGAATAAAAAGTACATTTAGTTCAATTATACTATTAATAATAAAAATTAGGTCATTTTAATCTAAGTTATGTTTAATTTTGATATAAAATTTTTTTCTACTTAGGAAAATGTTTTAACGAAAAACCGTTTTCATGGAATTTTTTGGGTTCGATTTTAAATAAAATTATTAATCTTATGAGTATTTAATTTGAAAAAATAGATTCCATATTTTGAATTAGAATAATTAATATTATTTAATAAGATAAACATAATTTTTTGTAATAATTAATAGTAAAAATATTGAAAATTTGTTATAGGTGTTACGGTGAAAATAGGTTTTCTGGGGGGAGGGGATAAACCAAGAGATAAGGGTAAATTTTCATTTTAATATTAGATAAATCCTATTTTACAAAAATAGTTAAACCTTATCGAATAAAAAGTATTAATCTTTTTCATTTGGAATCATTTTAATTGAATATGACATTATTATATTTTAATCTTTTAAGAAATTCCAAATTTGTCATCTTCCCCACTTATAGTAGGACCCACATCCTTTCTATTATTTAAACAAGTTTGATCTATCTATCTATACCAAAACCTATGAAATTATCTTATAAAATTACATATCCATGTATTAGTGGTAATTGTATTTTTAAAATACCACTCCAAGGATCCCTAATAAACGATCTAAAAGAGGTCCACTGAAGAAGCATTAATCCTCTTCCCTGACCTCTTTCAATTGATTTTTTCATATGCCTCCTATAAATATATGGTATAATAAATTCATTATCCTTAATATACTATATTGTAATTATGATTATGTAACCACCAATATCAACCCTCTATTCTATCAAATTGGGAGTTAAAGTATCGCTCGTGTGTATGTGTTGTCTACTGCCTCCATCTAGTGATATAATTTATTATACATCACCATCTATCATAGATGGATATTAATATAGGTTTAAAAATTATATATGATATTTTTGACATAATTATTATTCATTTATTATAATATTATATCTACATTCTTACCTTCCAATCCATTGGAAAATCATAATGTTGCTCTTACGTACGTGTGGACAACCGCATCCATGAAGTGATGTGAATGATTTTTAATTTCAACTTTACATTGATGTTAAAATTATAGATTTAATGACTCTGTATTATATATATTTCTTAATAATTATTCCTTTATGGTAAATAATTATTTAACATTATTTCATTCCACTCGTCAAAAAATTAAAACAACATTTATACATGCGTATGACCTATCTTTTCCATGAATGGTGTAATTCATTTAAATATATATAATTTTTTTTGATGAATAAAAATATAAATTTAATGAATAAATATTATATTTATATCAAGATTATAATTTTTGATATTATAGGACCATGAATAAAATAAAATGACTGGAACTAACAAATTGAAATTCACGTGAAAAATAAAACAGTTAACTCCCAAAAATGATGATTTTAATAAGAAATTATAAATAATTTTGTATTAAAATGTTATATATGAATCATATATGATATTATAATTATGTAAATTAATATGAAATATATGTATAATAAATTAGAATTTATTATACAATGGGTTATAGTTCTTTCTATGTAAGAAAACCATGAGGTAACCGAATTTTTTCTCACTTTTATTTATATGAGAAACATGACATATTCAACACTTGTTTCCTTAATGTGGTATATATACTACCGATTAAATTATTTTATGATAATTATTAGTAATATTATTGGGATTCACATATACATTTAATGTTCCCTATTTTACTAGGTTTGTGTTTGAAATTTATCAATGTGTTAAGGGATTTATGTTACAACCTCATTGTTTTTTCAGATTGTTTATAATCAAGTTTTTTATGATGAAATTTTAAAACCTATCTCCAAAGAATCACATTAATTTTCTTCTCCTATTTTTATTTCTAGATATTACATTTTTTCCTTCAATTATCAACCATTTATGAACTCAAGAGGTCGGAAGAATGATTTTAGAAGGAAACCCAACTTTATTTCTCTCTTTAATTTAAAATATTTTCTCTTAAATTTATATGTTTTCTAAAAAAAATTTCAATAATTTTTTTATATTCTTCCATTATTTTGTAAATTCATTTATACCCAAGATTTAATTTTCAAAAACATATTTTAAATAAATCATCTTATCATTTTATGAATGAGGAATTTTTTATTTTTTTCTGAAAATGTGAAAGGAATATTTATTATAATGTACACAACATGAACGTGATTACCTACTATCATGAACATAAAATGATTTTAAGCTTACATTATAAGTTTCCATGTTCATTTTCAATGAAATTTTCTTCTATAATATTTTTAAAATATTTATATTTTAAATAAGTGATTCCAAAATGAAAATGGAATTTTCCTAAATAATATTCCAAGTTATCTTTCAAAGAATTTTAATATATGAGGTATATGATCCAAGGATACCATAATTATACTTTTTCCAAATGTTTTATGATTAAGATGAAGATATTTTTATGAAACCTATTTATTTTTCAATTTTTATGCTATGATGAATTGTTAAAATGTTTATTAAACCTTATTATTTTCCTGGAGTTATGATATATGATGAATGTTTTATGATCATATGAAACACATATTAATGTATTATCACTATGTGGTGGGTGGAAATGAAATTATATATCCCTCTAATGAATTATGTAAAGAAGGATATCTCATGAGATAAAAAGTACTGGAATGGAGAGTAAACCCATTTTAGTAAGAGAATTTTTCTCCTATCATATTTTGGAGAGTGAAACTTGACTATGAATATGATATAATTTTTAATAAACCCAATCACTATGATAGACTTGGAAGTGATCTATTACTAAATAAATTATTTCACATGCTTATGTTTATGTTTTAAACTTATGTTTTATTCCAATGTTATGCTCCCATGGATCATGTTTTTTATTACTTTATGATTCATGTCTTATGAAATGACATGATTTATTCCATGTATAAATATTATGATCTTTGTTAAGATAGGTATGCATTTTTAAATGTTAAGATCATGTTATCATACCCTTATATTCATGTTATGCTTATATGATCATTGATATCTCCCTTGTTTATCCATACAGAGCATCTAATCTCACCCGTTCTTATGATTTCTTTCCCAAAGTTATGAATAAAGGTTCTAATTATGATATATTTATGATGTGATCTAGTTATGAAGAACATAGTGGGAGATGATGTAAATATATTATGAACAAGTTTTTTATGAATCCAGGTTTACTAAGACACTAAAACTATATATATATAGTGTGGATATTGATTTTATGTAATCAATATTCATTTATTAAGATGTAATATCTATTTATGAAATGTATTAGTCAGGATAGTTAGGTTCCCAAGTAGCTTCTTTAAACTTGTGATTTCTCTAGTGGACTTTCACAAGCCTTGTTTTCTTATTCCTCGGCAATTATCCCATTATATCAAGAATTTGGATTGTTTAATATTCATATGAAATTTCAGGTTCCAATTAAACACCATTAATCTCAAGTACATGTTTTGTGTTGGGCATATACATTCTCTATAGAGACAAATTGAAGAAATTGTGGAAATTGGGAAGATTTATTGGTAGTTTTAATCGATAAGCAACCAATCCACCATGCTCTATAATCTCAATTACTTTAATGTACCTTGGCATGTGTTTACTCTCCTTTAAAAATCACATTACTCCTTTCCATGGTGATATCATAGAAAAAACATGATCGAAAACATGAAATTATATATAATTTATTCAATTCTCATTCTAACATTTTTTTTCCAACTCTAGCATCCTTGATTTGTTTCTAAATTGCTTGTATATTTTTAGTAGTATCCTTCACAATTTCTAGTCCCAATTATTCAACATCTCCAAATCAATTACAACATATTAGAGTTCAACACAACTTTTTTATATGGAGATTAAAAAGGAACCATTTGAATAATCGAGTATAAATATTGTTATAGGAGAATTCAAAATTGGAGGATGTTTGTCCCAACTCCCTTGAAAATAATGTAATATATCCCATAACATGTCTTCCAATGATTGAATATTCCTCTTAGACCACCCATAATTTTGAGGATGATAGTTTGTGCTAAGGTCTATTTTGATATTCATAGAATTTTGATGGTTCCTCCCAAACTAATAAGTAAATCATGGATCCTAGTTTGAAACAATTGATAGTGTTACTCCCTGGAGTATTACTACTTCATAAATATTGATGTGATCTAGGTATTCTAGCATGAAATACTCTTTTATAAAAATTAAATGGGTCGAAGTTGTCAACATATCAATGGTTAACCATATATAATAGTTTCACTTAGATGCATTAAGTAGGCTAATGAAAAAGTCCATAGTGATTTTGTCCCACTTCCATATAGGTATTGGCAATGGTTTTAATACCCCTTTGGGAAGTTACTTTTTTATCTTAACTTGTTGACACAAAAAGCACCTATAAATGTAATTAGAAATATACCTTTTCAAATTCTTACACCAATAATGATAATAAGGACCGCTATACATTTAAGTGGTTCTGAGATATATAGGGAATACAGATCTATGAACTTTATCCATTAGAACCTTTTTTATCTCCATAATAGATGGGATACATATAATTTTACCAAATTTTAGTACACCTTATTGAGAAATATTGAATTGAGGAAAATTCATTTTTTTCATAGCCTTTATCATCTTTTGCATCAAGGGATCATCTGTTGTATCTTTACTGATCCTATCTAGTAATGATGGTTGAATAATCATTTGGTATAATATTGATGATATACCTTCCCTTTTTATTCCCATGTCCTACCTTACCAAGTTCTTGATCAAAGTATATTATTCAATGCCAATCATTATAAGAGAACTAGTATCTTTCTAACTCAATGCATATATAACATTGTTTACTCTTCTGTGGTGATAGGAATTGAACAATCATAGTATTTAAGGAGATCCAACTATCTACTTTGTCTCAGGTTTAGTTCCTTTTGTGTGAATTTATACTTTAATCCTTGGTGTTTTATGTATATATCACTATTACCCAGATAAATATAGGATCTCTATATCTCAAGAGAAAAAATGACAACAACTAACTCCAATTCATGAGTAGGATAATTTTTCACATGATGATTCAACTATCTAGATGCATAGGTGATTACATTTTCATTTTTCATTAAAACACATCCAAGAACCTTTTGAGATGAATAACTATAGAAAATTAATTATTCTCCAATAAAGGGTAGAGTTAGCATAGCTTCACTAACCAATACATTCTTCAATTCTTGGAAAAAAAATTTATACTCTGTTGTCTAAATAAACATAACCCCTTTTGAGTTAACTTTGTTAGTGGATTATAAATATTTGATATGTTTTTCACAAACCATATATAATATCCTAGAAAACCAAGTAAAATACGAATCATATTTACTATTGTTGGATGAGGCCACTCTTCCACAAACATTATCTTGGTAGGACCAACTGATATTCCTTCAATAGTTATTATATTCCCCAATAATGAATCTTATTGTAACCAAAACTCACATTTACTAAATTCACCAAACATATTATCCTTTCTCAATGTTTTTAACATGAACTTTTAATGATCCTTATGCTCCTTAATAATTTTAGAGTATATCCAAATACTATCAATAAATACCCCTGCAAATTTATTAATATTTTTCTTAAATATTACATTCATAAAATCCATATATATGGTAGGAGAATTAGTTAATAAAAAGGGACTAAAAATTCATAATGCCTATATCTTTCTAGGAAGGTATTCTTTATGATATCTTATTTATTCACCCTTTATTGATGATACACTGATCATGGTCAATCTTGGAGAAGAATTGAGCCCCTTGATGTTGATCTATTAAATAATCAATCCTTAGAGGAGGGTATTTATTCGTCTCTATGATCTAATTAAGTTCTCTATAATCAATTAATAACCATATTGATATATCCTTCTTCTTTAAAAGAAAATAATCTCAACCTAATGAGATACACTTATACAGATAAAAACCTTCTCTAAAATATCTTAAAGTTTATTCTTTAACATCTCTAACACCTCATATTCCATTCTATATGTGATTTTTGATTAGTTTTGGATCCATGTTTGAGTTAAATTGATAAATCCACCTATCTTTATGGGAGAGGTATGGGTAACTCATCAAGAAATAATTTATTGTATTCCCAAAATATTGGTATATATTTAATCTTAATACATTTTATTTCTTTTCCTTCTTCACTAATAATTTATATAAATAAATAAAAAGGTGGTTATTCCTGGTAAGACCCAGTTTGTAGATATATTTCACTCACCGATGTTAATATATGAATCGCTATATATCATCAATGCTTCAATATTTCATCAAGGAGTTTTAAATAACAACTATACCACTCTAATATTAGGTATTAACTTGATATTTTTTGAAAAGTACATTGAACTAAAATAATGAATAAAAGTAGAATAAAAAATGTACTTTCTTACATTGAATCTATGATGACTGTACCAACTAAAAAATAATTTGGAGCATCCACTTTAGTAGTTGTGATTTCCAAAGCATGACCTTCCTCCCATGGCCATTATTAGGATTGATATCAGTTTCCCTCTATTATCTTATAATTAGAACATTGTTTTGAGAAATTTCCAAGATCCCTAAACATGAATCATTTCATGTAAATATTGTTCTTGAACCATCTTACAGTTTTCAGCGATGTTCAGATGTTGAGGCATAACATTTACAAAAAGGTTTCAAGATATATGGACTGATCTTACACAATTGTAGCACTTTCTACTTCATTGTAGAAAATTCCACAAATAATTATTCCCAAATTTATTACACATGAGATGTTTTACTTTCTTCCCATCTGAATTTTTTCAAAATTATTGATCCATGCTTCTATTTTTTTTGTTATATCCATGAGTCCTCTAGGTATCTCTGAACTCAATTTCAACTTTTATATCAGATCATGATATCTCTTCATAACTTACAAATCCTTGGATTTAAAATGATTTTCATAGGTTTGGTATCATCCCACAAAATAATCAGTCGATATTCCTATCAAAATCAATGACAACAATTGAAGTGTATTGTGTAAGACCTGTAAAGTTCATCTCACAATTACAAACTAATACATTATCTATTTTTTAACTTCTGCAATTTCCTCCCAATCTTTGTTCAAATGTTATAAGGAAAAAACTTGTTAAAAATTATTTTTTTGAAGTCTTCCACCTTGTCCATTCGATTTATGATCTTGATTAGTGTCCACCGCAAATTGGATTCTCCCTATAAGAAATATAATTCCAACATAATATTTTATTTTTCAGGACAATTGTTTATAGAAATATTTTTTATATAGTATGGATCCATTTTTTATAGACCATTGAATCCGAGGCTCCACTAAAAATAGGTGGTCATTGATGCATGAAGGATTCAACATCCAATTATTCCTTCCTCAATAATGCCAAATTCTCCATATGGTTCAGGAATTTATTCATGACCTAAGGTTACTAATTCAACTTCATTATGAGGTTTTCCACTCAAACATTAATCATATAAGGAATACCATTGTTACATTTTCCATTTCATCTGTTATTTACACGATTCCTTCTATTTCCTACCATTTTTATAAATGGAGAAATTTTTAGTGACAAACATGTTACTTTTAGAACATTTTTAATATCATAATGGAATTTTAAGTCCAAAAATGACATTATTCAAATATTTAATTCTTTAATCTCCTCTATTAATAGTTACATTTTCGATATACACTTCATAATGGTTTATAAAAAGCAAGTGATTGACCAAATATACCCCATGAGAGTATCAAACTAGGTGTATAGCATGAACTCTTTTTCAAACACCTGGTGATGATCAATTTAATACCAAATACACCCTTTTTGGTGTTATTACCCTTAGGTGAAACTAATCTAAAACCATATCCACTTATAGTATTCAGAGAAGGATTTCATTCCTCATAAACCACTATCTTTACACTTCACCAAAATTTTGTGATGTTTTCTTCTATTTATACTTTTCTATATGGTAAAAACTAATTTTTTCAAGTGTTAATTTCAAAAAAAACTAAACCCTATATCTGATACCAAAAAATTATATCGTCCTTTTTAATACATGTTTTATTAACATAATTCATTAACAAGAATCACATTTCAAAATTTGATGGATATTTTGTGGTTTAGTGTCTTGGAAACCTGGTAAATAATACATGACCTCCTAAAAATACAATTTATTTAATCATCATGAAATCATCATTTATTTTTCCATCCTAGGTCACCTCATTTCAAGTGATTTTTTAAAGACATACATCAATAGAAAATGGTGTTCATAAAGCGTAGTAAGGGATAAGAAAAATAAATTAAACATGAGAGATCATAAAGGATAAAAATGAGGTATAACATGGGGGAATAATATTATGTACCTGATACATAAAATGGATGTTTGGATATAATATAAAAATATTATATTTATAATCCTACCACCAAGGTTTATCAATAAGGCATCATAAATGGTAATAAACAAGTTTATTAACCAATGTATCATAAAAAATGTCATCTCTAGTGATTTATTATCTTTATAAATATGTGGATTTCTATCAAGGAACACCCATAATATGTAGATATTTCATTTGTTCTACATAGATCATAAGTAAAAATTTCACTAAAACCCCGTGGGAAGTAATGAAAATATTTCATGTAAAAAACATTAAATCTATAAATTCTTATATTCATGATAATTACATCATTTTTAACCCATGAGAAAGGAATTTAGGTTTCATAAATAAAATTAACTAATAAATTAATAATTAATACATATAGGTGAATACCCATGAATAGATAAATGGTTTGGGTATTGACAACATAATGATATTTTAGGGAAATGAAAGAAAATTAAAGGGAATATTTTAAAACCATAACATGTATGAAAAATGGATTATTGAATAAGATTAATGAGATGATAGGGAATAATATCATCAATATAATAATGTTTTCATATTAATTGAATCATTTCAATTCATGAAAAAATAAGATAAAAATAAATTACTAAAAAGGAAGTGCTCCAAAGTAAAGGGGGAAAGAGGAAGATAATTCACTTACCTTAAATATTTTCTTCATATAATTTGAGGATGACACCTTAATACCTTAATAAAACCTTGGAGGGACACTTTGGGAATTAAATCAACCTGAAAATAATGGATAAATGTTTTTTAGTCTATAATAAAGGAGGGATGGGTAGGTATTTATAATAAAACATGGGGAATTGCTTAATAATTTGTAAATATAGACCTTGGAATTTGAGGTTGTGAAAAATGTAAAACCATTGTATTAACTGTGGTTGTTTATAATTATTTAGAAATGTTTTATAACATATTAAATCATTATAAAATAAATATATTTTTTAATATTACATTGGCCTGAAAAAAGTAAATTTTCCAATAAATTTAGTTTTTAAAATTTTAATTTCAGTTTTACACTTTATATGGTCATTTATAGGCTTTAAAATTAATTAAAATCTCTTAATATACCTAATATTAGTAAAATAATATTTTTTTTGTTTGATAAAGACATTTAATTAATTGTTAAATCACTTTTATTTATTTATGATGTCATAATACTTTCCATATATTATAACATATTTTATATTTTACTTTAAAATTTGATTATCATAGAATTATGAAAAATTCAACATGGGAAAATATTAATAATATGGTTTCAAAAAATTCACCAATTTTATTATTAAAATTTTATAATTATGATAAATTAAAATTTTAAATAAAAAATATTTATTTACTTAAACCTCCAATTTTTATTATTAAATCAAATTTATATCCCTTAGAAGAACTATATATAATTGCATAAAAATATTTTATAAATAAATTTTGTTTTTTAAATATTTTATAAACCGAATATATATATATATATTAGTTTAAATTAAATACTTTCTAGAAAATTTTAATTTTTTCCTATTTGTATAAAATTTTATTGTATCATATTCTCTAATAATACGAATTTTTTATAAGGGTGTTACACAAAATAAGACTTCATAATCAATAAAAATGTTAATTCATTTCTAAAACATTTAAATATTAATACTACTAGGGATCATATATATAACCCCTTATTACATCAATATATTCTCTAAGGTTAAGGTGTAAAACTATAGTAGTTTCATGAGGTGGTTCAAAAAAAATTAATCTGGTGGTCATCTCCACTAGCTAGAACTTCTCTCATATGTGATTTCATTTGAGACTCACTTGATGAATCTATGCTTGGGTTTAATCAATAAAAAACCCCAATGATTATACCTCTTTCCCTATCTATGAATAATGAGGTTCATAAGTCATGATTCTACATGTTTAGTCCATAATTTCTTTCTTCTGTATTCAATTAACTATTATTATTAACCATAATAAACACTAAATCAAACAGTCACTTTATATTGGCTACATTACCAATGATCCAAATGCTCAGTGGTCATACACACAAATGGTCAGGTAAGATTAATTTAAGAGGCATGTCTTAATGGTAACATCATTTATTACATCCTATATATATACCACTAAACATCAACATTTACTACATCATTCCCAAATGTTTTTAAAATTCTTTTGATAATGTATAATATATTTCTAATTTTTCTTTTTCTTTTAACATTTTTAATGTAAACTTTATTTTTTTTGTAGAGTTTTACCCTATGAAGTATACCACTACATGGCCACTATTATTTGGTTTTTATATCCCTATACTAGTCTTATATGTAGTAATATGTATTATTAATTTACATGAAATATTATTTTTTATAATAACATTTCTATACACTTTTATTGAGAAATATAATAAAATAGTCATTATAAAAACGAGTACTTTTATTAACCAATGATAGAATATTTATTTAATTACAATAGTGGTTCTGTCCCAATACATATAATGTATATGGTTGCAGGATCCTTTCAACCCAGAGCATCTACTACTTTATTTCTTCCCATGATGGTAATGGATAAAATAACTATAATCCTTGATCAGACCTGACCAACTTTATTGGTGCTTATTGAGCTCATTTTGTGTGAATATATACTTGAGGATCTTTTGATCCACATATATTTCACACTTCACCTTATAAATATAATTCTACCAAATATTTAATGTGAATATTATTGTTACTGAATTCTGATCGTGCATCAGAAAGATTTTATCATAGATTTTGAATTGTTAGGAGTCATATTTTATCACATTATTGTTTTATAAGAGTACAGAACGTAATCCTTTCTTTGAAACATCCCGGTAGATTACAAATATTTCCCCACAAGTGGATAGTAAGAATATATGGGTAGTGATTAACCTCTTCATCAACTCTTTGAACCTATCTTCTAATTCCTTAGTCCATAAAATCATCACTCCCTTAGGATTTCTCATGGTTAGTGGGTTCCAAAATCATGATATGTTTCTTAGAAATAATCTAATATACCTAGATAATCTGAGAAAACTATATATATATATTATATATTTTGATCTGGACAATTTATTAATCACCTTCATCTTCAACAGATCCATAGATATCCATTTACTAGTGAAAAAATTCCTCAATAATGTTACATGCTCTATCAAAAACTCACATTTACTATAATTCACATAAAACATATTCATTTTCAAATTCTTCAACATAGTTTGCAAATTATTATCATGTTCCTCCTTTATTTTAGAGTTGATATGAATATCATTAATAAAGGATAAAAAAAATTGTTGAGGTAATATATAAATACTCTATTCATCAAGTCCATAAAGATTGTTGGATCATTTGTGAGTCTAAAAGACAAAAATAAGTACTCATAATGTCTATACCTTGTTGGAATGGAAGTCTTGGGAATATCCTAATTTTTTATATTTAGTTGATAATATACCAATTCAAGGTCCACTTTTAAAAGTATTTATCTTCACATAGTTTATCGAAGAATTCATAAATCCATGTTAGGGGATATATATTCATTATTTTGATCTTATTGATTTATTGATAATCACTGCAGATACACAGTGACCCATCCTTCTTCATGATAAAGTGGACCAGTGCACCCCACGGTTAAACACTTGGGTATATAAATCCATTATCCAGATTCTCATGTGGTTACTTCTTGATTTATTTCAGTTCAATAGTGGGAATTCTATATGGATTCTTATATATTGGTATATGATTGAGAAATTAGCCTCTTAGTTAAGAGAAAGAACAAGAATCTCCTCAGGGAATACATAAACATATTCACTCACAGTTAGAATATTATCAAGGATGATTCATTAATTTATCTTAATCATTTGAGAAAGATATTCTTACTCATAGGGAAATGATATTTATGTTATAGATGAATATTTCAAAGGATATTCATCCACCTCCTTAAACTAGCATAGAATTAGTGGATGACTTGGGATACGAGAGGTGATTTCATTTTACCGATAGTTTATATTGGCTCTATATAAGGAAAACCAATCCATGACCTGCATAACAAAGAATTCTACTAATGGAGGTATGATAAAGTTTGATTGGAGATTCATCACACAATATTAAATGTGGATGATTTATATGCTAGATCATAAATAATTTCTCCATTTTCTATTTTCATTAATAATTTTACATCCATGTTTTATGGTGGGGTTTCAATATTTTTACTAAACATTCATAATATGAAATTATATATAGAAACTAAAAAAATATAATATTCATTATCATAAAATGATTAAATAATGTACCTATCACCATTTTAATGTTAGGATCCACCTTATCAATTGTGATAACATATGACCATCCTCACTCTATTGGACTTAAAGGTTGTTATTTTCATTTATCTTCAACAACATTTGTCTTAGGGAACTAGTTTTCATAATGTACATCTTTTATATAGTTGAAAAATTAGAAAAGAGGATGGAGATTAAAAATAAAATTTATTTTCTTATATCACATCAGTGAGATTATTTCTCTTTATTTGGTATTAATTACATTGATTCCTATCCCTCTATACATGAAGTATCTCCTTGTTCCCTTGTGGAAATTTCGAGTATTATTATTCTTACAATTTTGACAAGTGGGTAGTGGGATTTTCTTTCTTTTATGAGATTTATCTATTTCTCCGCTAGAATTAAACTTCATTCCCTTCTTATTATCTCTAACCCCATAAAACTATTTTCAATTTATAGTGTCCATTTTGAATTTAATAGAACAATATAAAATTTCATCATAGCTATAAAAGTATCAAATCACCAAATATTTTGGTATAATCATTATTATCCCATTAATAAATCAATAAAATTTACTTTTGGGGTTGATGATAAGGATTGATTCATACCATGAAAATAATGTGATGTTTTATTCAAAGGATACTATTGATTCATCCAAAAATTTCTCAACTCTGAAGAATTATCTCTCCATTTTAATATTGAGGGTGTGATGAAAATATTTATTGAAAAATATTTTCTTGAATCCCACCCTCTCAATTGACTTTCTTTCATCATTGGGATTCATATTCAGGATGATTTTACACTACTGATCATATTCTCCCTTTAAGAAATAAATATCCAATATGAATTTCTCTTTCTCAGGTTATTTGATGATTAATAATACCTTCTTAATAGTGTTAATTCATTTATTCATGTTTATTGGAGAATAATATTCACTTAAATTTTAGTGTATATGTTTCATAAATGACTCAACCATGACTTGAACATTCATAAGAGAAAAAGGGTGTTCCACACGATTCATGTTATTATTCATGACTTGAGTTAGTTGGGAAGGTACTTCTATGAATTTCCTGATCCCCACTCCCATTTAGTTAGGAATCTTGTCCATAAAATCATCACATTTCCTATTTCATTAGTTATTAGAATGATTCCCATTATCAAAACTAATAGAAAATTTAGGGATTAGAGTATTCAAACTATTAATCATATAAAAGGGAAACTATGAACATATAAGGAATAAATCTTAAATTACACAAACACACACACACACACACATATATATATATATATACTATATTATGAATTTATGTATTCGGATTTAGGTTATCCATGGACAATTTCCTACTAAATTCTATAATATAACAATATATTCAAATCCTTTATAATGGTTTGTAAACAATATATGAATTATACAAATCATGTCCCTCAAGAGTGTCTAGCCTGGAGTGCATTATTATTCCCACTCATGATGCACCAAGTGAAGATATAATTGATTATAAACCTGTAACACCCTGATATTTTTATGAGATAGATATTTTTTTAATTTCATTGATGTCATGTGATATACGCTACACTAACAGAAGCTTCCGCTATACACAACACCAGCTTATCTTGCAATATACGCAACACTATACTTGGCTTGTGTTACACATAATTTCAATTTATTTTGATATAATTCATTTCACACAATATCAAGTTTCAGCGAACAACTAAATATTATTATGTTACCTTATAACCTAGTCATTCTAATTATGTGTATGAACAATATTAACTTTCTTCAGAAAAACTATTTAAATGAAAATAAGTGAGTTTATAAAATAATAAAATCACTCTTGATGGATTTTATGACTGAAATATATGTTTAATATATTTAATTTAATTTCAAAATTCATATTATAAGTTTTCTAGACATTATATAAGAATAAATTCATTTTTTCGATAAAATAAGTAATTTTCAAAAAATGAAGTTTTTTCCGCCTTTTGATGGAACATCCATTTTAAATCTATTTTGACACATTTATAAGATAAATTTGAAAAAATGAATTTATTTCTTTGAATCAGGATATAAAAATTTACTTTGGATGAAGTTTTAATATTTTTTTGATAGGTTTTGACTTCTGATGAATAGTACAAAACACTAAATTTTAATTGAAACCCACTTTTTTCATCGAAAAAAATTATGTGAATAAATTATATTATTTAATGGTTTAAAATTATAAATAAAATAATTTTTTATCAGTTAATATAATTCTGGTCATTAAAATTAATTTTACCATGAATTTTGATGTAAAATTTTTTCAATCTTTTGCAATGTTTTAACTTTTGAAACCTATTTTTCATTCCGACAATAGGATTAATTTTAAATTAAATACTGAAATTTATGTGTTTTAAATTTTTAAAAATAGATTCTATATTTGGAATTTGTATTTACATATTATGTTAATAGTAATCTTTTATTTTTGGACATTATGAATAGTAACTTTATGAATTTTTATTAATACGGTAAAAAGGTAAATCATGTAATTAAGGGTAAGTAAAATATTATAAAATTCTATTAAAACTACTTCTAATGTGATTGGATGAGTTATTTATAACCTAAACCATCCTTTAGTCGAAATTATTCCCTTTGAAAGCCACTTGGATGAGATTAGGACATTTAATATATTTTACTTAATGAAAAGGTAAATAAGTCATACTCAAATTCTAGTAACTAATTCATTTTTAATATATGGTTATACATAAGATAAATTTGATTAAAAATAATAATTTAAAATATAAATTTTTTTTATTTATCATGGCAATTTAATTATAATTTTTATAAAATAAATAATTACCTAAAAGGTTTATATATTGATGATGAAAAAATTATATAATTAATGAAAAATCAATAAAATATTATTTATTAAATCTATAATAACCATTAAATGACAAAATCACTTTACCAAATCTTATTTTTCAAGTATACCTTGACCAGAATCATCCAAGGGTTGATTATTTATCATTTGGAGCTATATGAAATGGGTTATGACACCTATCATGTTTTATTTAAAGTGATGTTAAAGTTGTCACATTCATGTTTTAATAAATATTACATTTTTGATATAGGATTTTACAAAATATACATTCGAATAAAAATATTAATCTGAAATATAGAAGAATAAAATTCATTTTTATAATTCATTTTTAATTTTTTTCAATAAATAAGTATATTAAATAATATTTCAATGCAGATGTAGTAATTATATTATTTTTGGAAATACCAAATTAATGTTATTAAAAATATTAAAATAAATAAAAGTTTTGTATTATTAATATATCCAAATAATTTTCTATATGTCTCTTACCCCGTAGGGATATAATAAAATATTTTATCAGAAGATAAAACCTTATCTTCATATTTTTAAAAATCAATAAATTAAATACAATCAAAATTGACACTATTGATTGTTTATCAAAATTATGTATAATTAAATTATTTAGAAATCATATTTTTTTTTAAAAAAATTATTATAATTATAATATGTTCTAAAAGTTTTTAAATTATTCATTTTTGGTCAAATTGACATCAAATAAGTATGAATTACACTATTTTAATATTGAATAATTTTTTACTTTAGTTAAAATTAAAATAGAATAACTAAGGGTTAATAGAATTGATGTGGTTTAAAATGGAATCAAAACATGTCTAAAATTATTTTATGATGTTATTAAAACATTATATCATAACATATTCTAAAATAATAATTTTTTGTGGTTTTTAGATGGGGTTTGAATTTATTATAAATTATCATTTTTTGAGATTCCAAAGGTGCCCCACACATCAATTATAAAAGGTCACCTCCTCCCTCATTTCTTTACTTCACTTTTAGCTTTAAAGCTAGGCCATCCCATCAAAATTTCCGCAAAATCCCTAGTTATATTAAAGAGTTTATGTTCTTCTCAAAATACTAGCTCTAGTGACTTTAATAAGATATTTCGAGGTATCACGTTAAAGAAGAGGTAATCTCCTCTTTTGATTATTTCAAATTATCTCTTCTTCTACTTACTCTTCATGAGTTGTTTCCATTATAAAGTAACAAGTATAGTATAAATTATATTATTAAATGTTATTATGGTTATGTAACAACCATATTCCACATTCTTTCTATTCTATGAAAAAGTAAATCACTACACGTGTGTACGTACAACTTACTGTCTCCACGCCGTGGTGTAAGCTATTTTTAACCACCTTAATTGGATGGATATAACGATGAAGATAATAACTCTATATGATTATTATAAAATGATATGAATTTTTTTAACAATATATACACTATCCCAATCCATAAAAGTTCACTATTATTTGAATTATATCGTCACTCCTGTGTACGTACGACCTACCATCTCTATGATGCGATGCAATTCATTCTACAAGATATCCATTAAAAATGACTATATAATTCTCAATAATGAATAAATATTATATATATTTTGATAATATCATTTTAAATGATATAACTATGACATAATACAATGAAAATAAACTTATTCAACAAAATATGCATAAGAACATACAGTAGTTAACACCCAAATAACAAGTAACAATGAAATATTAATAATAGATGATAATATAATCATATATGATATCATAAAATTTACTATGATTCTGGAATAAATAAATTATATTATTTAAATAATTATACATGTGGTTTGGATACATATGATGTATATCAGACCTAAGGTAAGGGATTATTTTTGTCTCACTTTTATTTAAGTGGGACACATTCCTTACAAACCACCTATTTCATGTATGTGGTGTTTATGCTGACCATGAATGTTTTTATGATTATTTATATAAATTTTAAATTATGTATATAATTTTATTTATTTTATGATGCATATGATTCAACTGATAATAAATCGATGACAGATAATTTCGCAATCTCATTATTACCTGATATTGTTTATACGTAAGTATGTATTGGGGTATATTTATCATTTATGTCCATGGTTCCAAAATATGTATTCCAAAATATTATTTCAATCCTTATACAATTGTTTAAATTCAATTTTACCCAATTGGGTATTTTTTATTAAATGGTATAAAATGAATCATTTTTCATTTTTTCGATACGAGTTACATTTTTTACTTCTCAGGAAAATGTACGAGGAGAATGTTTTTTAAATTATACGGAATGAATAGATTTTTATGCTTTCATAACACCTTGATTCGATTAATCCTCATCTATATGTTTTCGAGGTTATTTTCAAATAATTTTTTTCATTTAAAATTTCATGGCGTTTTAAGAAAAGAAATTTTTTTTGAAGAAGAAAGGATATTTTACTCAATAATTAATTTCAAGTGTTTCATCAAAATTATTTTTCATCTAAGATGACAATATTTAAACAGGTTCATGTATCTATACCTATTATTACTATGTTATTATTGTGTTTTTATGGATTTTCCTTTATGAAATCCATTTTTTTATATAAATTATAATGGAATGATGTTTAAGAAACCCATTTTATTCTTTGGGCTATGCTATGATAAATGATTTATGCTATTGTGGAACATGTAAGAATGATTTAATTATGAGATGGGCGGGACCTATATCTCCCTCCAATGCATTGGGTTATAATTTATATCAAATGAGATACACTTGAATGTAACGACAAGTAAATCATGTTCGGTAATACTAGGATGGAATGGTAATAAATTTGGTTCAATAATATAGGTTTGGATTGATAAGTAAACCTAGTTTAGTAATGGACTTTTTCTACTTTGATGGTCTTTTCAATGAACCTTGTGTAATATGGAAATAATTTTCTACGCTTATGTGTTTTCTATAATTCTATGTTTTATTCCAAATTTTTTTTCTCATGGCTCATGTTCCTTTATGATTTATGTCTTATGAACTTCAATGATTTATTTCATGACTCAATATTTTGATATATGTTATACATGGTATGATTTTCAAAATTTATTTTCATATTTTGACATTCTTATGTTCATATTTTGTTTGATATTTTCCATTTTTATCCTTACTGATCATTTGAGATCACCCTTTTCATATGGTTGCTTTTCCCCACGACATAAAGAAAGGTTTTAGGTTGTAAAACTAAAGGGGAAGATCTTCTGTGATATGTTGAAGATCCTTCACCAATTAGTAGGATGTGTTCCAAGTTTCCAAATGTACTAAACTAATATGGTCTTTACGAATCTATTTGTGAAATTTATTAAGTATTTGACAAAAAATTATGTGATTCCCATGTACGTCAATCTTGGGTCTCTATAGTTGGTATCAGAGTTAAATTTTAGCGAACCTTTGGAAACTCGGGTGTAAATTCTTTAATAATATCCCTTGAGATATTTTTAAGGATATATCTTCAGATATCTTAAGGATAAGTCTAATTATAGGATAAATTCCTAGAATTATGGTAAAAATCGAGAATAAACAAGTATTAAACCTAATATGTTAGAGATTGAAAGTACATTCATTTAAATATGTGGTTTTTACAGTACGATTATTGTTGCTAACACTTTTCATTTGGGGTTTTATAAAATGGATGGAAATAAGAGGATTCATGTTAATGGAGAATATAATGGAAGTTGAAATGATATTCCTCATGAGAAACCAAATGAAATGGGATCTAGAAGGTGAAACATTTTTATTATGACTAATGATAAATCTCCTAACATGATCTGTAATATCAGATTTTGCGAGTTTACTAACCCACATAATAAGAAAAAGATAGTGTTTCATGGTGACCATAGAGGAAATAAAGTTCAATTTTCCTCATGTAAATAATGTGGGAAGGGGAATCATGGAGAATGTTTTAAAGTAACTGGAAGATGTTTTGTTTGTAGAAAATAAGGATTGAAAGATAGTAATTGAAAAGTAATAGGTTAAGTTAACACAAAGGACAAGGGTAAAGTTATTTCTAAGACATCAAAAATGGTTAAATTTTTTAAATTTGGAATGCAAGGGAATTATGAAAATCGATGGCCTTGGGAAAAATATCATGAAGAGAATTGCTATAGGTGGATTTATGCATATTGGATAACTTGTGATAACCTTTTTTGTTGAGTTAAAGATAAATGTAATGAACTATCATTCTATTTATTGATATCATGATCTACTAACAGTTTAGGAAAGAAAAATTCAACATAATTTTTTGGAATAAGAGATAAAGTGAAAATTGATCAAGGCGCAAGGAAATGATGAGATTATAATTAATCAAGTATTTATTTATTATCATTATTCAACTCTATGGAATGGATCTTAAAACAAAAAATGTTACCCATGTAAATTCATTTCTAATGAATCAAATGGACCCTAAAATCATCATAGATTTATGTCATTCTAATTCTGGAATATCTCATAACATTGTTCTATATCACTCCCCATTGGAACTTGAAGGTCAAAATTCTTTTCCATATCCATATTTTTTATTTTCACCTACGTTATCCTATTTGGAATCGAGTTACGAGTGACTTTGGGTAACCGTTATATTTCTCACATTCCATTTTAAAAGGATGTTTTAGTATTAATTTTTCCGATGTGGGTTCTATAAAAGAACTTTTAAAGTATAAATAATTTTCTAACCACAAATAATTTTACAGATAAATTCATTTTAATGGGGGTATAATTTAACAACCTAATAATTTTTTTAGATAAATATTTTTTTTAATTACTTTGATGTCATGTGTTGTACTCTACTCCAACATAAACTTGCATTATACGTAACACCAGCTTAGCTTGTGGTATATGCCACATTATACTTGGCTTGTGTTACCCCAAATTTCAAGGTATTTTTATAGAATTAATTTCACAAAAGACCATGTTTTGGTGAACAACTGAATATTATTATGTTACCTTATAACCTAGTTATTATAATGGCAGGTATGAATAGTATTAACATTCTTCTAAAAAACAATTTAAATCAAAATAAGTGTGTTTATAAAATAAAAAAATAACTCTTTATGGATTTTATTAATGAAATATATGATTAATATATTAAATATTATATTTAAAATTCATCTTATTTGTTTTCTAAATATGATATAAGAATAAATTCAATTTTCTGTATAAAAGAAGTACTTTTAAAGAATGCAGTTTTCCCCCTTTTGAGGGCACACCCATTTTAAATATATTTTTTGACACATTTATAAGTTGTATTTGAAAAAAATATACTTATTATTTTAAATCAGGATATCAAAATTTACTTTGGATGAATTTTTGATATTTTTATGATAAGTTTTGTGTTTTGGTGAATAGTAAAAAATACTTAATTTTAATTGAAAACATCATTTTTCATCAAAATAATTTTTGTGGATAAATTATATTATTGAGTGATTTTAAATTATAAATAAATAATATTAATATTTTTTAATATAATTTTGGTTTTCAGCACTAATTTAACCTTGATTTTTGATGTAAAAACATTTCAATCTTTTAAAATGTTTTAACTTTTAAAACCCATTTTCATTCTAACAATGAGATTAATATTAAATTAATTACTATAATTTCTGTGTTTTGAATTTTTAAAAATGGATTTATTATTTGGAATCAGTATGTCTATATTATGTCAATAACATTCTTTTATTTTTTGGAATTATGAATAGTAACTTCAGTAGTTTTTATTAATACAGTAAAAATGTAAATTGGGTAATTATGGGTAAATATAATATTATAAAATTATCTCAATGCTTGTAATAATATGATTAGATGAGTGAAATGTGACCTAGACCATCCTTGGGTCGAACTTATACCCTTTTGAATCCACTTGGATGATATTAAGACATTTTATATGTTTTATTTTATGAAAATTTAAATATATATTACTCATATTTTAATAACAAAATCAGTGTTAATATTAGGTTATATAGAAGATAACTTCAATTATAAATACTAATTTAAAGGATAAAATGTTTTTATTTATCATGTTAATTTATTTTTAATTTTTATAAAATAATTAATTACCTTAAAGTTTTATATATTGATGATGAAAAAATTATTTAAATGATGAAAAATGAATAAACTAATTTTTATTAAAATGATAATAACCATTAAAAGTTAGAAAAACTTGACCAAATATCATTTTTTGAGTATATATAGACCATAATCATACAAGGGACTATTTATTGACCATTTGGAGCCATATGGAAAGGATTACGACACTTATAATACATTATTTAACATGATATTGAAGTTTTCACATTAAAAGTTTAATAAATATAACAATTTTAATATAGGATTTTCCAGAAGATATATTCAAGTAAAAATATTTATCTGAAATATTGAATAATAATATTTATTTTGGTATTTATCTATTAATATTTATTCAAAAAATATGTATATTAAATAATATTACAATATAGATGTAGTAATTATTTTATTAATGGAAATACCAAATTAATGTTATTAAAAAAGTAAAATAAATAGAAATTGGGATAATTAATATATCAAAATAATTGTATAGGTGACCTTCACCCCTTAGGGATATAATAAAATATTTGGTTCGAGGATAAAATCTTATCTTGATATTTTTAAAAATCAATAATTTTAATAGTGTCAAACTTGACACTATTGATTCTTTATCAAAATTATGTATTATTAAAATACTTAAAAATAATTAAACATTTTTAAAAATATATAATAATAATGTGGTTTATTTTTTAAAATTATTCATTTATGGTCAAATTTATATCAAATAAGTAAAAATAACACTATTTTAATATTGAACAACTTGTTACCTTAGTTAAAGTTAAAATAGAATAACTACCGGTTAATTGAAATGATAAGGTTTAAAATGAAATTGAAACCTGTATAAAAATTATTGGTTAATGATATTACAACCTTTTCTCATATCATATTTTAAAATAATACATTTTGTAGGTTTTTGAATGGGATTTCATTTTATTATAAATTAATATTTTTAGAGATTCCAAAGGTTCCAGTCACCTCAATTATAAAAGGGATTCTCCCCCCTCATTTCATCACTTCACTTTTAGCCTTCAATATCATCCATCCCCTGACCGTTTTTCTTATAAACCTCACTAGTAACATTCTATAGGTTCTGGTACTCTCAAAAGGCAAACTCTAGATCCATTACGAGGAGATTTAAAGAGAGCATGTTGAAGAAGAAGTAATCTCTTTTACCGATTATTTCACATTATTTCTTCTTATACTTACTCTTCATGAGTTATTTCCTTTATAAAGTAATTAATCCAATCTAAATTATATTCTAAGATGTTATAATGGTTTTGGAATTACTATATTCCACATTTTACCTGTCCTACGAAAAATGAAATCACCACACGTGCGTACGTTTGACTTACCGTCTCCATACCGCGTTGTAAGATTTTTTTTCACCACCTTACATGGATGGATATAATGATAAGAATAAAAACTATATATATGATTTTAAAAACATGATATGGATTATAGAACAACATAAACACCATCCACTTTCATATTATTTCATGATTATTGGAATGATATCGTCGCTCATGTGTATGTATGACCTACCCTCTCCATGATGTGATGCAATTCATTCTACACGATATCCATTTAAAAATGATTATATAAATATAAAGAGTGGATAAATATGGTATATATTATGTTTATATCATTTTAGAATGATATAACTATGACCTAAGAAGTATAATTTAATCTTATTCAAAAAAACATGCATAAGAACATAAACCAATTAACACCCGAATAAAGAGTAACAATGAAATATTACTAAAAAACGGATGATAATATGATCATATATGATATCATAAAATGACTATAATTCTAGAATAAATCAATGAAATTATTTAAATAATTATAAAGTAGGTTCATATACATACAAAGGATATCATACCGAAGGTAAGGGATTATATTTTTCTCACTTTTATTTTATTGGGACACATGCCTTACACACCACCTATTTCTTTTGTGTGATGTTTATACTACCCATTAATGTTTCAATGATTCTTATTATGAAGGTTAAAATATTCATATAATTTTATATATTTTATTATTAATATGATTCTACTGATTATTAATTGGTAAGTGATATTTTCGCAATCTCATTATTATCTGAGATTGAATCCCAGGATGGCAGGCCTACAGTGGTGGAAATTTTGTGGAATTTTGACTTTTCCACCCTTGACCTGAAATGGAATCCAGCTTGCATATACCAAATAATGGTGAACAAATGAGATTCTATATTGAAAATTTTGAGTGGTACAAAGAAGAAGAAATTTAATCCCAGGAAGTCTACTAAAATATTGTAAAATTTTAGGCCATTTAGATATTGGGTTTTTAGATATCATTAAAATGGTGGGATGTTTTTCTGGTACATAGAATTTGAACTAGAACTTTATCTTCAAATTCTAAGGACTGGAAATCCTTGTTAAAATCCTAATTATCTTTTGTAAATGTTTTATGAAATGTTCCTCATCATGGCCTATATCTTCTTTTCAAATTTTAGCTTCATTGGCCTTGTATCTTAGCTGCTAAAGTATTTTTATTAGGTTAATGCCCAATTAACATCACCCCTAATGTTGTAGGTTCAAGGCCCACATTGTCAGTTGTCCAATTTGGATCTCTTACTACTCCTAAATGATTAATTTTTCCTTATATAATGTGATACCTAAAAATAAAATATAAAAATAAAATCAAAACCATTTTTTGTTTTAGAAGGTGTTCAAAAATGTACCATTTAATAGTAAATTTTAAGAAGGAATTACAATCGTAATTATTGTGAATTAATGTTCAATTTGTAAAATTAACTAAAAATGATGTTTATGAATAATGAATAATAGGAATATTATAAAATATAAAATTAAAATTATCCATTTTCAATGGATAATCACACCCCAACTTGAGTTTTTCTAATACCAAGCAAACTATATCTCAAAAATATGAAATTCGAATTCCATTTTCCAAAAAAATATACAATTCTCAAAAAAGACCTTATACTAAAAATTTAACGAACCAAACCCAAATAGCCACTCGAACAGTGCCAAATATGTCACGTGTTACTACCTTAGGCGCACCTCCCCGAATGCCAAAGGCTACCAACTAGCAGAAAGGGTCTAAAAGGTATAGGGGGGAGGTTATACCCTCTCGGAGGATAATAATGGTACTAGTACAAGAAATGATAATTAACGTGAAGTAGAAGTAAATGAATCATAAGGCTCTAACCAGGGCCGCAGAGTGGAAGCATATCAAATATCAATAAATAGAGGAAGCAATATATAAACACGTGCAACATAAAGTAAACACAACAACATGTTGAACCACTTGTAGAAACTACTAAACCACCAAGCATGAATCCATGGCATGTCAATACACATAAGGGCGCCAATGGATAACATACAGTAGCTAAAATAAACAAGGTAACATGCTGATAATGGAAATAAAGAAAAACAAAGTAAACTCTAGCTAGGCATGACCTCAAGGTCCATACCATCTCCATGCAATAGCTAAAGCAGTACAAATTCTGAAGTCGGTCTCTTTTGAGCACGTAAATCCATAAAGTATACACGTGTCCTGAAGGGCCCATGCAGGGTGTTAGATGAATCTCAGTAGGATTCCACCCAACAGGGTATAACTAAAATAAGTTTTTAAGAAGGTATGCACATATAAGGAAAATAGTAAACAATATGATATAGAAATAAACATGCTACACTGATGCTCAATAGCCACCATGAAGTGTCACATGCTTCGGAAAACGCCGAAATCTCTATTAAGTGACCCTGCACCATGTGCCTCCTAACACATCGTGTCTCAAGTACCGACGTCCCGAAGGCACACCCCAAAAGTTATAACCATCATAAACAGCGATGCCTATCCTCAAATAAGTAATAGGAGGAACATATATGCCTTCTCTCAAATAATGTAACCGAAGGGATAGTTATGTCTACCCTCAAAACACGGGGAGCCTATGCCCCCAACCCAATAGTCTCAATGCTATCCCCTGAAGGATCTTCACCTTCCATGTGGCTTCCAACGACAAAAACCCCCAACCAATAGTACATAAACTGAAAATAATGGGGAACTCTACCCACACAAGTGGTCAAAACCACCTCATCATGGAGTCTCTGAGAGTGCACACTACTCAAAGTTCTGGGTGATTGGTAATCACCAAAATAAGTTCCCATGCCACAATATCTCTGAAACCTAGTGCCCCTACGACCTTGTCACTCAAGTCCGATGGCCTTGACATCCAAGTAACATGGGCCATACCCAACCTGACAGTCACACTACCTCAATTCGACGTCCATGATGCCCAATCCCATGGTCATAAGCACCCAATGTTACTCGGGTCAAGCCCAACATGTGATCAGCATCACTAAACTATACCCAGTCCATGCCCAACACAACCCAAAGGTTCCAGTATATGAAATATCACAAATCACACACACATATATATATAATCAAAAGAAATAATTTAAACAGACAAAACAAACTCAAAGGTTGAATTTCACTAGATAGGGGTTGTCACATACCAGCACCAAGGTCTTGGAAGCCTATGAAAATTTATATCATAACATAATGAATTAAACTTATCAGTTTAATAAAATGAAAAAAAATCAAATTATAACATTTTGGAAACCCTAGTCAAAATTCCCCAAATGATTAACGACCCCTCGCTTGGCCCTGATCAAGAAAAAAAGTAAAAGGGCATACCAAAAGGCATCCCATAGGCCAAACAAACAATTTAATATGTCATAACAGGTAAAATAGGGTCATGATCAAAATATCCAAAAAATGCACTGAAGGCCGCACCACACAAATGAACCTGAAAACAAAAAACAAAGTATGCACCACCTATCGCGTACTAGAAAGAAGATATTCATCCGATAACAGCCTCCAAGTAAGTCTAAAACAAGGTAGATTTATAAATGAATCAAAACTACTCAAACCCATATAACATGTCTTAGAAAAGAAATCAAGAACAACAGATCATGAGGAATCAATGCCTTACCGAGGGGGTTCTAACGCATCTGACAACGATCAAAACGGAGTAAAGACGAACGATTAGGAGAAAAAACAAGCTTTGGCCAACTCTTCCTGTTCAAACCCATCAAGGGGTTGGGTTTCTTCCCCAAAAAGATTCTACTACCCATTTTAGTGAAAAAAATAAAATACACGGTGTGTCCATCAGACTCCACACCTTCTGTATCATTTTACTATTCATATGACGACTGATATTTCACTAAAGACTTGTCGACTGAATACACGGATTGTACCTGTGGTACACGAATTTAACCTCTAAACCCGACCAACATCCCCAACACACCATGTATATCCCCATACATGACCATCTACACGGTGTGTAAAAATAGTACAAGGTGTGTACTTGCTAAAAAAATTATAGCCTGACAACAGGCCTATATTCCATGTATGGCCTTCACACATGGGAAAGGGTAAATGGCATGTACTTAAGGTATACGGTGTGTAATCTGAAAATTTCCAGAACATCCCACACCATCAACTGATTTTTTTTAAATTTTAAGCGACATTGTTAGGCTGCAAGATTTTCATAAGAGAATTCCCAACTTCTCTTTTTTTTCCATTCACGTTCTCTTTTATGTGGTATAAATTTTATGTTTCCATTCCATGTTCTTATTTACATTTTATTCTATCCCTATACTACATTATGATTCGTTTATAGATGGGAGGCCCTTGTCCCCTCTTTTATAATGTTTTATAAAACCTTGTTGTATAGAAGTTATGCAAGAGAATTTTCTTTTCAAAATTCTCTCTTTTTCTCAAGAAATTATATTATATTATTTTTGTAAAAACCCAAACCTATTTCATTTCCAAGGGTATTCATCGATACATAAAAATGATATATTTTATTCTATAATTGACATACATAAAACCCTTGTTCCATTTCCATGGGTTATAAATGACATAATGATCTTGATTTCAAGCACTTTTTAAAAAATCATGATTTTGATATGAAAAAATTTATTTTATTCTATTTGGGTAATTTATGGAATGTTTGATTATGATTTAAGTGGCTTAAATGAAAATAAATACATTATAAAGGTGCACCCTGATAGCTATCCAATACATTGGGTAAAGAATTAATCTCTAGGGATGACAAGTTTCATGATACCTTGGTAAATAACCCTGGTGATTTTTATGAAACCTTGGGGATGGACCTTAGTGATATGTTCATGAATGTCTAAATTACATGTTTTATCCACATTTTCAAGTTCGGGTTTGAGTTTCTACCTCAAAATAAAGCCACTGCATGTTTTAAAGAAAAAATATAAAATACAATGTGTGTAGACATGACTATACGCCATGTGTATCATATTACTGTTTATATGACGACTGATATTTTTCTGAAGACTTTCTAACTGACTACATAGTGTGTCCCTATGGTACATAGCATGTACCTTTCTACTTGGCTGACATCCCCAACACACCATGTATATCCCCATACATGGCCCCTCTACATAGCATATACAAATTGTACACGGAGTGTACTTGATAAAAACATTCTACCCCACCAACAGGCCTACACGCCATATATGGACTTCACACAAGAGCAAGGGTACATGACATGTACTTAAGGTACATGACATGTAATCTGGAAATTTCCATAACTTCCCAAATTTTCCCAGTTTTCTCAAAAACATGTCAGAAATATAAATAGGGTTGGGATTTTGACCCATTTCAAAAACCAGGGTTCTTACATTCTCCCTGCCTTAACATAGCTTGTCCCCAAGCTATCAAACGAAACCCGGAGATGGCACCGAACATACCACCCGATCAAAGGAACCCAGACTACCCCAGACTCAAAGGTTCTGGCTAAATTCCTCAAGGGGCTTCCCACCATAGAAATTGCCCAACACAGTCTCAAACCTACAAAACTCAACAAAGAAAAGGTTCACTAACCTGTTTTTGGAATTTTGGTCCTCCTGTGATGCATCGTCACCCCTGTGCCTCATTAGTGCTTCTGTGTCATTCCCAACACCCGAAACTTATCCCACACCACATAAGTGTCTGCCTCTATGAGGTCCTGCATCCCATGGACACTCAAAATAAAACTTGATGGCATGAACCTCAAGTAACCCGCATCCTCGATGCCCTGATGCCCAAGGCACCTCAAGTAACCCGCATCTTCGAGGCCCCCATTCCACACATGTCATACATATATATAAATATGTCACGCACCCAATATTCCACCAATACCACTAACCATCATCTAGTCAGTCCACATAAATATTGTGTCTCTCGTGAACTCAAAACAGACATGCCTCAATAGGTCAGGCCAAAAATAAAACAGGAAATTCATGGCCACACTTGCGGTGTACCTCCAACTGTTATCAGCTCACCAACTTGCTCAGCCCCTGGAAAATCTACAGTGTGCACCTGACCAGAACTATGACTGCATGATGCCTGAATTCCCTACGGTGCTTCTCCAGTCACCGGCCACTGACCCCTTAGCTGGGTCCCGCTACCTCTGCCACATCCTCTACGTGCACCTCAACCTCGACTACCCTTGCCTGGTACCGAACCTGAACCAACTTTAGATGACACCATCTGTCTTGGTCCCTACCTGTCTTCTATATAAGAAAGATACCTAAAGAACCTCCCTTGATGCCCGAATTTCCTGTATGGCCGACACTCATTTAGAGGCCTATCACACTGATTCTGAACATGCCCAGGCGGTCCACAATAAATGAAAACCATTGATGAACTACTATGAGGTGGTTTAGCTAATTCTGTGTCCTAACTGCCATGAGAGAACTCATCCCGCCCTTGCTTCTTGCTATTCGAACCATCACCTGAAGCTGTCGCCAGACCAACCTAGGGCCTATCCCTCTGGTTTCCCTCCACTATGAGTGCTTGACTCACCACCTCTATGAATGAACCCAGCCCAAAGATATTAACCTGGATCTGAATGTCATGTCATAATCCATCATCAAAGTGCCTCACCCTTGCCACTTCATCAGTGACCAGACTAGGTGCAAAGTGGTAAGACTAAATGAAAGTAGCTACATAGTCCATGGTGGACATGTCTCCCTGCTGAAGGCTCAAGAACTCCCAAGCTCTCTCTGCCCTCAGTATCTCTGGGTAGAAGTTCTCGAAGAACCTATCCTCGAAGTCTTTCCATGATAGTACCTCATGTCTGCAATACTGAACCTATACATCTCACCAGTGCTTCTTCGGTCCCCTCAACATGTACGTTTCCATCTTGATCCTCTGTAACACCCCAAGATTTCATGGTATGATTCTCTTTGAATAATACAATAGCGTGTGTTATAGGCAACTTCGAGTTCTAAAACACCACAACCAATCATACTAGCCGTTAAAAAAATTAATACCCACTAATTGAAATTTTATACATTTTATCTTTCAAAAAGAACTTCATTTTTTGATTCGGAATATCAAAATTAGCTTAGGGTGAAATTTTGGTACTTTCGGATAACTTTCATATTTTGATTAATAATGAAAATTACTAAATTATAATTAAAAACAACTTATTTAATAGAAATAATTAATAGTGATAAATTTTGAATTTGAGTGGTTTTAAAGTATATTTAGAATATATTTTTACCATTTAACACAATGTGGGTCATTGGACATAATTTCACATTTAAACTGGACATAAGTAAGTGTCAATCTTTTGATAGTTATTGTTTCGAAAAAACACGCTATTTGTTTTGACAATGGGAATTAATTTAAATTAATTAATGAAACTTATGTGTTTTGAATTTGGTAAAATAAAAATCATTTATGAATTCATAATATCAAATATAGCTTTGGCCGAAGTTTTGGAATTTTCTTGAGAAACATCAATTTTTGATGAATAGTGAAAACACTAAGTTATTGGTTAAAACCGATTTTTTATTTAAATTATTATTTATTTTATTTAAATTATTTAATGTCAAAATATATACATAATACCTATATAAGTTCAATTTAATTCATTGGAGTTTGTTTATAATAATTTTAGATATATAAAAATTTCATTGAACTTTTCACCGTCTTTTACCCACCTCCTAAGAGCTTTTTCAAATTCACATAAAACATAATTTTACCGCTTCTGTGAGATGAATTTCGAAAATCCAAGAGACATGGTTAATATAAAGGATAAAAATATGGTTCAATGAGATGAAAATAACTTTTGGTGAATAGTAACTTTTTACTTTTATTTACCACGGTTAAAAGTAAATAGGGTAATTAAGGGTAAAAATGATATTAATATTACGCTCACACATGTACTAATTCTATTGGACAAGTTTATCTCGACCAAAAACAACCTTAGGAATAAAATATTATCATTTAGGTCCACTTGGCTTAGATTATGACATTTATTATTATTTAATTCAAAGAAGTGTTAAAAGAGTTAAAATCAAAGTTTAATAACTAAAACATTTTTAATATGGATTTTTACATAAGATAAATTCGATTATAAATATTAATTAGAAATATAAAAATATTTTCTACATCATGGTATTTTATTTATAATTTTTAGACATTAAATAAATAATTTTATTAATGGAACAATGATGATGCAATAATTACCTTATTCATGAAAGAATCAAATAAATGGTATTATTAATATTAAAATTAATATAATTTCAAAGTTTTTATGATATCCATGAATTTTATAGGTGAATATGACATGTTAGTATTGACTCAATTTATTTTTTTTAAAGTAATCATGTTTTTATTATTTTAACAAAAAAACAAATACCAAATACTGTCAAAATTGACATAAAATAGTTTTTAAAACAAATATTATATTATTAATTGATATAATGGTCCTAAAAATATAATTATCTTCCAAAAGACTTATATAATAATATATATGACATTAATGAACCAATTGGGGTTATATTGGCAGTATATAGTAAGTTTATTAACCATATAGTGTATGAATACAAGAAGAGAAGGTAAAAGTTAAATTATTTAACTTAGAGTCAAATCTAAATGATATGGTTAAAATAGTAACCTAAACGTGTCTAAAACCTAATGGTTGAGTTTTTTTCAACCTATACCTACAATAGACTTTAAATAATCAACTTTGGAGCCATTAGAAACTGAATATGAATTTATTATAAAATAATATTTTAAGTTATTCCTAAGGTGCCCCTCACCCCTCTTATAAAAGGGCACCCACCCTTCTCTCTAATTCACACCTTCTAAGCCATTTGGATCGGCCAACCCCTGCCCAAATACCCTATAAAATATCCTACCTTCATCCAATAGGCCTCAGTTTGATCAGAAATAGAACCTAAGGAACCATTTTGATCAAATCAAAAGGAAGAACCTGAAGAAGAGGTAATGATTTCACCACCCTCTTTCATGTTCCTTTCTTCTTCCACTTCCTTTTTCTTTGTTGTTTCCATTATAAAATAATAAATACAGTATATTCTATATATTGTGATGTTATTATAATTATGGTACAACCACATCTATTATTCTATCCACCCTTTGAACTACAAGTCACCATACGTGCGTACGTACGGCTTACCGTCTCCACGTCGTGGTGTAATTGTTATTCAATACATTATTATTTGGATGGGTCTAATAATAATGTGTACTTGATTTAAATAATAAATATAACATGATAAGGATTCTGTATATATTATATACCATCCAATTAAATATTATATTAATATCAAAAGAATGATATTTTCGCTCGTGCGTACGTATGGATTACGATCTCCACAACGCGATGAGATTCATTTCCAAGTTCACCATTCATCGATCATTATAAAAATATATATTACTAATAAGTATGTAATATATGACATAATAATGCTATTTGAGATATATATATTTATATATATAAGTATTTATGTACTTACATATATCTTATTCACTTACTTCCATTCAATACTATATGAAAACAGAAACAATGTTTATGCGTACGTACGGACTACCGTCTCGATAAACAGTGTTTTCCATTTCATATATATGTCTTTTATAAATTTTTATATTCTAATATTTATGATAAATAAATCATGTTTTATACTCTGGAAGTATTTAAATCATGATCTATGTGATACAATCAAGAGTAACAAGTTAAAACACGTACGATAAAGAAAGCGATTATTACCCGAAATATTAATATAACATGGAAATTATTATCAAATGGGTAGTATAAAGTCATAAATGAATAATGTATGATATCATAAATATTAATATGGTTCTGGTATAATTTAATAACATACTATAGTCTTCACACAGGAGGCTAAACGTACCCTTGACTAAAGTAATGTGCAAGGTAAGGGGTTTTCATCTCACTCCTTATTCCCGTGAGACTCGTACCATATTGCCACTATTACCTTTTGTGTGGTGTATGTACTTCCCATAATTGTATTATTTGTGTAATAAACATTAAATTATGTGTATCTACGTATTCATTTTATGATACCTCTTTCATGGGGTGTATGTTTTGTAAATTACCAAATTGGTGAGGGTTTATTTCACAATCTCTTCATTATCCGAGGTTGTTTAAACGTAATTATCTAGTGGGACGTCTTTATCATTCACATCCATGTTTCTTAAAAATGTATTTCAAAACATTATTACTATTTTACAGAATATGGGTTAAATTCATTTATACCCTTGTTTGACTTTTTATAAGATGTTTATAAAGGAATTGTTCCATCGTTTTCCAAAAAAGTTCGTTTTTATCCTTTTCAACAGAATTAAGGTAAGAATGTATTTTTTTTAACATATAAGGCGGGTGAGGCTATTTTCTTCCATTATAAAATCTTTGAAGCTTCCCTTACCAGCTTATAAAAATATTTTCAAAGTAAATTTTCTCTTTTAGAATTATTTTACTTTTAATTGATTTCAAAAAAAGAGATATTTCTCTCAAATAGTTTTAATTTCATCTATGTCAACATCCTTTGATAAATTTTACACTTTTTTGAAGTTGATTTATTTTTAA
Source organism: Viscum album (assembly GCA_963277665.1). NCBI lineage: Eukaryota > Viridiplantae > Streptophyta > Magnoliopsida > Santalales > Viscaceae > Viscum > Viscum album. The sequence continues at coordinate 62,674,182 of OY728127.1, read as the reverse complement.
ACAAATATTCCATACATTATTTAAGGTTTTTTTGATATGTATGACTATAGATGATTCATTTTTATTCCATTAATGGATTATATTTTGGTATTTCGTTTTCTAGTTTTAATATGAATGTTTATATTATATTTCATCCTCTTCTTAAGATGAATGTGTTGGACTAGTATGTTCCAGGTTGGGGACCAGTAAAAGTAATCCCTCCGGGTTGGGGTCCGGTTACAGTAGACCATCTGGGTTGGTGTCCGGTTATTAGAGGCACTCTGGGTTGGTGTCCGGTTATTAGAGGCACTCCGGGTTGGTGTCCGGTTATTAGAGGCACTCCAGGTTGGTCTCCGGTTATTAGAGGCACTCAAGGTTGGTTTCTGGTTATTAGAGGCACTCCGGGTTGGTGTCAGGTTATTAGAGGCACTCTGGGTTGGAGTCAGGTTACAAAGGCTCTCCAGTTTGGGTTCCGGTTACAGTTATCCCTTAGGTCTTGGCACGAGGCCTTGACACAGAAATTAATGTTCAGCATTATGCATTCCATCGTTATGAAAGTGCTTATTGATATTTCATGTGAATATTCTATTTGTAGAATATCGATGTGAATAATTAATAGGAATTATTTCGTTTTATTTCTCCCATGTTATGCTTAAGTCAAAGTTTAAAAGGCTTTTGTTTTAGTTTTATACATTTCCTTAAATGTTTATGCTTATTTTTGAAAGTTTCCGCTATATTTTTGACCCTTACTGAGCATTTGAGCTCACCCCTTTCTCTGTTTTATTTTACCAGGATTCCAAGAAGTGTATTGTGATTGATATGCAGGGTTAATCCAAGAGAATAATTGAGTTAATAAAGGATTATTTATGTTGTTTTGTATGTAATGTAACATTCATGTATGTAATCTATTTTCCAAGACTGCTAAACAGATCGGTCCTTCGGAACCTGATTCCTTGTAATCATGCCAATATATTAAAATAATGCACTGACTCTGGTTAACTGGGGTTGGGTTGTTACACCATCCACCATGGAGCCATCTCAAGCAGCTCGAAGATCATCTGCATGCTCTCTATCCAGTTCTCAGCCTCCTTCCGGCTACCCTTACCCTGAAAAAGTGGCGGGTGTTGCGACTGGAATTCCCGCATCTGATATGCCATAGATGGCTCTATACCCTATACACCTATGTCGATCCCCTATAGGATATGTACTAGGATATCTTGGAGAAGCTCGTCAAGTCATGGTCTGAATGCTGCCATACCCGGCTGTTGTCCTTCCTGCATTGAATCCTGGACCTATTCTTGTCCCTGAGCCTGTACCTGCAGCTCATGCTCTGCCTGCACCGGATCCTGAATCTGATCCTGCTCCTACGGCACTGTACCATCTCCCACCTGACGCACCATCTAATTCGTCAAAAAAGTACCTTCTAGAAATGTAAATGGTAAGACAACCCATATATATATATATATATAAACATAGGAAAAGAAGTACAAGGCAACACATAACTACTACCCTTACTCACCCCACCTCAACCCATTCCCATGGAATCATGGCCTCATGGCCTCCTTACATTCCCTCAACAGAGCCAAGTATCAAATGTACCTTGGGCCATGGCCATCCAGACAACCAACATTTCCTCAAATCAACAACCGAGTTGCCCAATTCTGATGATCAAAATCACCTTAACCATAGTACTTGCCTTCTCTTATAAAATCCAGACCCAAATAACCTATCACATGAAATTCTACAAATATATAATGCATGGAAAACATTAAAATAACCAACCAATTATATTAGTAATTTCACCAATTCACATTTAAAAAAATAAAAAGCATGGAAATTGATATTATTCACATTGATTTATCACTTCACAAAGCATACGGAAAGATAGGAAAATTAAATACCCTAAACATGTTCCTATCAAAACCCAAACAATCACGCCTTTCCATACCGAGCCAATGTCAAATTCTCCCTTACCACACCGGGTCAAGGGTTACATATCACAATCAATTACCTCACACACCAAGTGATCCATCGAGGTTGAAATCATATAAACTATAATCTAATAAAAAAGAAAATATAAATTCCCACCCAAGGAAACTTGGTCCATCCCTCGTACCTGGGGCTGCAGGCACCCAAGCACAAGCAATAAACCTAGTTGCAACAACAACCAATCTCCAGTCTACCATATCCCAAATAGTAAAACCAGTAAAAACAAAAAGAGGAGTCTCATACTCATTAGTATCCAGCAAAACACTGCTACTAAATCCCTGTCAAGAACCCCTATGATACCACTTTGTAACAAACTGAACCCGAATAGCCACCTAAATAGTGCTAAAGGGTCGGGTGTTACTACCTTAGGCACACCTCCCCGAACGCAAAAGGCTGACGACTAGTAGTAAGGGTCTGATAGGTATTGTGGGGAAGTTATAACCTCTTATAGGATAATAATGGTAATATTCTGAGCAATGATAATTAACATGTAGTAGAAGTAAACAGCTTAGCAGACTCGAACCAGACCCGCAGAGCGGAAGCATACCCAAGATCAATAAAAAGTGGAAGCAATATATTAACAAGTGTGGATGAAAGTAAACACAACAGTATACTAAACCACTTGTAGAAACTAATAAACAACCAAGCATGCATCCATGGATGGTCAGTACATATAAGGGAACTAATGGATAACCAATAGTAGCTACAATAAACAAGGTAAAATGCTGATACATAAAATAAACAAAGGAAAAAAGGTAAATCTAGCTAGGAAATACCTCAAGGTCCATTCCATCTCCATGCAATAGCTAATGTAGTCCTGCTCCTGACGTTGGTCTTTTTTCTTCACATAAATCCATAAAGTATGCACGTGTCATGAAGGGCCCATGTATGGTGTGAGATGGATCTCAGTAGGATACCACCCAACATTTCATACCTAAACTAAGTTTTTAAGTAGGAATGAACTTATAAGGAAAATAGTAAACAATATTATGCACAAATAAACATAGTCCATTGGTGCTCAAAAGCCTCCATGAAGCGTCACCTACTTTGGACAATGTTGGAATCTCAGTCAAGTAACCCCGCACCATGTCCCTCTCGACACCTCAGGTACCAAGTACCGACATCCCAAAGGCACACCCCAATAGTTTTAACCTGGAAAAATAGTGATGCATATCCTCATATAAGTAACCATAGGAACAATGATGTCTTCCCTCAAATAAAATGGAGGGACACCAATGTCTTCCCTCAAATCACAGAAACCCTTCGCCCCCAACCCAATAGTATCAACGCTATCCCTTAAAGGCTCATCACCTTCCACATGGATTCCTACAGTAAGCACCACAATGAATAGTACCTAAACCACAACTAACGGGGGCCTCTACCCACATAACTGGTCGAAACCACCTTATCATAGAGTCTCTCTGTTTGCACACTACTCAATGTTCTCGGTGAGAGGTAATCATCAAAATAAGTTCCCAAGCCACAACATATATGACACCTCATTCCCCTGAAAACATGTCACTCTAGTCTGATGGTCTCTCCGTTCAAGTAACTCGGGCCATGCCCAACCTGACAGTCACACTGCCTCAAGCCGACATTCATGATGCCTAATCCCATGGTCAGAACCACCCAATATAACCCAGACCAATCCCAACCTATGACCAGCATCATTAACAATACTCAAGAAATGCCTAACACAAACTAAAGGTTCTAGCATATTTAATATCACAAATCACACATATACATATAATCAAAATAAATACTTTAAACTGGAAAAATGAACTAAACAGTTGAATTACACTAGCTAAGTGTTCCCCATACTAGAACCAGTACCTTTGAAGCCTCTAAAAATTCATATCACAACATAGAAAATTAAACTCATCAGTTTAATCAAACAAAAAAAATCAACTTACACCATTTTGGAACCCACGACCAAAATTCCCCAAAATGAGCAACTACCCCTCGCCCGACCCCACTCAAAAAAAATAGGTAAAAGTGAATACCCAAAGAAAACCCTTAGGTCAGAAAACAATTTAATATGCAATAGAAGGTAAATAATGGTCACACTCATAATACCCCAAAACACACCAAAGGTCGTGCCACACAAATGACCATGAAAACACAAAACAAAGTATGAACCCCCTACCTCATACTAGTATGATGATACTTCTGTGATAAAAGACTCCAATTAGGTCTAAAACATGGAAGATCTACAATATAATCAAAACCTCTCAAACCCATATAACTCATCTTAGAACAGAAATAAAGAAGAATGGCTCAAGAGGAATCAAGGCCTTACCGAGGGGGTTCTAATGCATACGGCGACGATTGAAACAGAGTTTAGATAGATAATCGAAAGCAAAAATGTGCTCCGCCCGGCTCTACCTAATCAAACCCATCGAGGGTTTAGGTTTCTGCCTCAAAATGCGGATACTTCCTGTTTTAGAGAAAAAAAATACACGGCGTGTACATAGGACTATACACAATGGGTATAATTTTACTATTCATATGACAATTGATATTTTTCTGAAGACTTGCCGACTGACTACACAATGTGTACCTATGGTACACAATGTGTACCTCTCTATCTAGCTATCATCCCAAACACACAATTTTAATCCCCATACACGGCCCCTCTACACGGAGTGTACAAATATTACACGGCGTGTACTTACTAAAAACAATTACCCCTAAAACAGGCCAATGGGTCATGTATGGCCTGCACACATGGTCAAGGGTACATGGCGTGTACTAAAGGTACATGGCGTGTAATCTAGAAATTTCCATAACTTCCCAGATGTTCCCAGTTTTCTAAAAAACAAGTAAAAAATTCAAATAGGGTAGGTATTTTGACCCGTTCTAAAAACTTGGGTTCTTACCAAAATATATGAATCCCATCATAATATTTTAACACAAGCTAGGTTCACAAGAATTCAGAAAACCTTTTTTTTCAAATTCATCACCACATTTCATCTAATTTTACTTAAGCATGATGATGTATTCTGAATCGTAATAGATATGCGGGTTCATTTTTATTCCAGGGGAAAATATGGAAGCACTAGATGGAATCAAATTTTAATATTAATCATAGTATTCATTTTTTTTATTTTTTTTTCAATTTTTCCATGGTAATTTAAATTTTATTCCATCAAGTCAACCTATATAGTGAGACTTTTCTGATGACTCCCAGGCTCAAAGAACATAGGGCACCAAGTGAATCTCAGAAACTCAGGAATCATATTGATTTAGTTCAATAAATAGAAATTTAAAATATCTAAAAATAGAGATATTATTCCAATCTATAGAATAGACAACTTGGGATTCATAATACCAAATTTCCAAAATCCAAGAATTAGGTCAATCCATTACTCTATGTGCAATTGTATTATTATTATTTTTGAGTTTTTATATACATTTTTTTGATGATATAAATTTTTTCAATATTAATTTTAAAATTAAAATGATCAACAAACCTTTTCCAGTTATTATGGGACCCTAATAACTCAAATTAGTACCCCACAATCCAAAGGATGTGCATTGTTATTTTTTTTAAATGAACGAAAATATAAACGGTGAATAATCACATTGGAAAACTACACATTCCCAAATATATACTCATGAACTTATACCTGAATTTAAATCAGAATCAGGGCGTGAAAATTTATTTAATATTAAGTTTAAAAGTTTAAAATGTGTATTATCATGTACAAGGTTAAATAAATATTTTCTTCCACTAACACACATTATTTTTCATTCCAATTTTTTTTTCTTTATACGCATTTTTTTTATTTCACCTCGCTCTATAGAATAACATTATCTTTAGTGTTTAAAGAATATAAAATTTTGAAGGTGGTAGAGGTAGAGTATAGTAGTTCCAAAATTAAAATTTGAAAATGAGTTACAAAAAAATGTCACCTTGTGTTATATTAATGTAGGTTTTTCTATAAAAAAATTGATCCTTTGATCCCCTATAAATCATGCAATCCCTATAGTAGATGTTATAATGGTGTAGAATTTTTGGATATATTTGATTTCCCTAAACAAACATTGACCTCAAAATATCCCTGCTTATCACACACAAAACCAATTATAAACTATGGAAATAATGAGAGGTTCCCCTTAATAAAATGAAAAAAAAGAGTGGATAAAAAATGTACATTTTTATTTTGAAACTCCAAATACTCAAGAAATTTATAGGTAATGATTGGGTTTCCTCTTGAAAAAAACATTGTTTAATGTCATTATCTTGATATTCACCCTAAATCTATCAATTTGTTTTGGTTCATATGTTGGATCTCTTAAATATACTATTTTGTCTTTATTTAATGATTCAATGAATGGTTTTAACCTATGGCCATTTAATTTGAATACATGACCACTATTGGGATCCTTAATATCTAATTCCCTATTAGGGTACACATAATGCACTATTTAAGGACCTAGCCTTCTAAACCTTAACATTCCCAAGTGTAAATGATGTTTTTAACTTTTAAAGTAAACTAATTTTTCCATTTCAAAGTGTTTTACTTTGAGATTCCTAGATTTGTAGGCTTGAACTCTAGATTTATGTTTTCTTAAATTTTTATAATTCTCCATCCTAAGTTCCTCAAGTTCATTAAGATCTAATTTTCTCTTTTTTTAGCCAAATCAATATCAAAGTTTGTTTTTTTGATTCCCCAAAAGGCCTTATGTTCAATTTAAAGAGGTAAATGGAATGATTTTCTATAAACCAACCTATATAGTTCCATTACATGGATTGTTCTAATGAAGTATGATATTTCAAAAGGGAATCCAAGAGTTTATCAAACCAATAATTCATGGAGGGATTGATTTTTTTCCAATAATTTCTTAGTTTTCTTATTTTCAAACTCATATTGACCATTGGTTTGAGAATGGTAGGTATTGGAAACATTGTGAGAAATCCCATACTTATAAAAGAATTCCTGGAAGGTATGGTTATAGAAATGGGTTCCACAGTCACTGATGACAGCTATATGAATCCCAAATCTTGAAAATATTTACTCCTTTAAGAATCAGATCACAACATTCTGTGCATTGGAATTTGAGAAAATTACCTCAACACATTTTGATATAGAATAAAATTATAACAAGATGCAATAATATCTTATAGAGTTTGGTAAGGGTCCTATGAAATCAATTCACCAATAATTGAGGATTTTGATGACCAGAATGAGAGTAAGGTGAATTTGATTCCTTTTGGTTATGGAGCCTAATTTTTGACACTGAGGATAACATTGAAAAAATTTATAAGAATTATTAGTGAGTTTAGGATAGTATAAACAACATTGGAGGACCATTTTAGTGGTTTTATTTGTTGAAAAGAGGCATCCACTTATGTCTCCATGACATAATTTTATATTGGACTCTTGCTCGGACTCGAGAACCCATCTTCTAATGATTTAATCTGAGAAGAACTTTTAAGTGTTATGGATCGTCAAAAACATAGTATTTGAAATCATAAAGAAATTTTTTCTTATCATGGGTCCCAAGGAAATTTTGAATTTCACTTATAACCAATTTTGTTTCTATTTCAATATACCAAGGGCAATCAATCACAGAATATAGGTGATTGTAAAGAATTGAATCAGACATAGAAAGGTGTTGTGAGTTATCATTGAATTCCATCCTAAAGTAGTGATCAACAAGAACATTTTCAACACCATTTTTATCCTTAATGGTTAAATTAAATTCTTGAAGAATAAGGACCCACCTAGTCAATCTATACTTGGCATCTTGTTTTTGGAAGAGGTACTTCGGGGAAAAATGATCAGTGAATGCAATGATGGGGGATCTGAAGAGGTATGACATGAATTTCTCAAAATAAAATAAAATATAAAGTAACTCTTTCTAAATGGTGGTGTAATTTATTTTTTCATTATTTAATGATTTACTTGCATAAGAAATGACACACAGAGTTTTATCACAACGTCGTCCTATGAAAACTCCTACTGCAAAGTCACTCACATAATGTATGAGTTAAAATGGAAGTTTCCAATTTGTATATTACATTATTGGTGGATATATAAGAGATTAATTGAGTTTATAAAATGATCCTCATATCTATAAATCTATATAAATGGAGCACCATTCAGTAAAAGAGTACAAAGTGGTTGGGAAATAGAGTTGAAATTCATAATGAACCTTCTATAGAAACCAGAATACCCTAATATGGACCTCACTTACTTGATATTATTTAGAGTGGTAAGGTGATGAATGATATGAAACTTATATTTTCAACTTCAGTCCCTCTTTCATAGACCATATGTCCCCAAAAAAGTCCTTCCTTTTCCATGAAATGGAATTTTCCCCAATTTAGAATGATATTATTATCCATGAATCTTAAAAAATACCTTTAAAAATTTACAATTAATCCCTAAAATGTATCACCAAAGATGGAGAAGTCATCCATAAATACCTGTAAATAACCCCCCACCATGTCAGAGAAGATTCCCATAATGAACCGCTAGATTTTACCAGGGACATTACATAACCCAAATGGCATGCGATTGATGGACGAAGTGTTGAATGAGAAAGTGAATGTTGTTTTCCCTTGATCTAATCATGAGAAATTGATTTGATTATACACCAAGAATCCATCTAGGAAATTTTATAACTGATTACCTCTACTCACTCATGGACCTGATCAATGAAGGGTAAGGGGAAATGGTCCTTCTTGGTGTTTGTGTTTAACTTACTATAGTAAATTCACAATCTCCATACACTATTTAACCTTATGAGAAGAAGATCACCAACCATAATTTTCATCATATTGATTCTCACCTTCATTGGAACTACTTGAATTGTACATACCCACTTACTCTCCTCAATGGGGTAGATGATACCCTCTTTCAACAACTTAAGAATTTATTTCATTACCACATCCATAAGATTGGGATTAAATATTTGATAAGGTTGATGATATGGTTTGGAGTCATATTCAAGAAAACTATATGTGTTCCATTGAGTGGCCTAATCAAATTAATATCATAAAGGTTCCATCCAATTACTTTTTTGTACTTTCCTAGTACATTCACAAGAATCTTCTCTTAATTGGATTCAAGAGATCAATAAATGAAAACATTAAAGGTTCGATTTTCCACTAAGAATGCATACTTGAATGATGAAGTTCAGACCTTAAATTTAAGATCATATTGGTTAACAATTTAAAATAAGTAAGATATTTTTTATTAATCTCGTTTCTTTTTTAAAATTTCTTGACAGAATTTGTTCCATTTGAACAGAATTTTTTTCCAAAAAAAGTGGCTAGATCGGTTTCATGAATGGATATGGTTTCAATTTTTTTTATTTCACCAACGGTATCATTGATTGGTGATCCTAAAAACCCTTCAAGGGAGTCATCTAAACTATATTCAATACAAGGTGACAAATTTTCCTCATGTGAACAATTAAAATTAATCTCATCTTGACTTACACATCCTTTAACAATTCCTTGATGTTCCTATGGTTCACTATCAACAAAACCTATCTAGTTTACCTCATGAATCTCTTCATCACACTAATTTGAGTTTTTACATTATATATATTCATATTGAGGATTATGTTTCCATAGGTTATTTTTTTTTACCATTCCAAACTCAGATGAATAAGTTTATTATTGTTAATAAGGGATGACAAATGATGAAGGGGGTTTTCTCCCAAGGTCCTGATTTTGGGTTATTTTCAAGGACAATAAAGTCAGAAGGGTAAATAAAATTTTCATATTTTACTATGATATTCTTTAAGACCCCCTTAGAAACTAGAAGACTACAACCAACTAGTTGAATAGTGAAAGATGTGGGTTTGAGTTCATCGAGACCAAACTAAATATACATGGAATATGTAATGAGGTTCACAGTAGATCCTAGATCATAAAGGTTTTTGAAAACACTATTCTCTCTTAACTCGACATTTATATCCTGGAATATTGGGTCTTTTAACTTAGTAGTAATGGTTCCTTGAACAGTGGTACTCATATTTAAAGCTAAATGGAATTGGTTTTGATTTGCAATTTTCATTTTAAAAGAACAAAAGACCTTAAAGTATGTTAGAGTATATCAAGAAGATTAATATTCATATTAACATGAGTTAATATTTCTCCCCAATTTTCATTCAGTTATACTTTATATTTTCCTCTCATGTGTTGTGGTAAGGGAGAAGGTTTTTTTGATTGTTTGGTTAGGGTGTGGTTATTACACATTCTCATTGGATTTTTCTTATTTAGAGGGTGTTTCTTCAACATTTTCATGTTTTATTAAATATTTTAATAGTTATGGGATGGTTTTGTATGGTTTTTAATGGATTTAACACTTCTTAAAATAATCACTTATTTTATTTGTTCATGAGAAGTTTGTGTGTAATTTGATTCACCTATTAAAAATTAGGATGGTGCCGCATGTGTATGAATGGGTGCATTTTTAGTTTTATTGGTTTATAATTAATGTTTAAGGTATGATTCTTCTAAGATAATTTTTTCCATTTTTTACACAATTCTTCAAGGATTGGGAGGGGGATCAATTTTGAAGGGGATTGCGTTAGTTTTTTTATCCCAGGAGGATACTTTGGTTGTTGGACTGATTGTTGAATATGTTATTGGATGGGTTGTTGGTATTTGTTAGGAGGATGTTGGTATTGGCATAGTTTTGTTTTGAACTAGTTATGGGTTTGAAAGTATTGTGGAGGGTATGGATTTGATCCTTATGGCTGACTAGGTTGTTGGATGGGTTTTTGTTATCATTATAATGGAATCTTAAATTTTCATTGTACATAGGATTGAAAGTGTTTTGGAACTGTGGATTCTGAATGTTCAATGCATTTACCTTAGTTGTGGTCCTCCAAAAATAACATCCCTAATTAAAGGGATGGTTGGACAATTGTTATTCTTGTTGTCATGTTTGTCACAAATTGTGAAAATAGGTTTAACAGTTTGAATTTCCTGGACATTCCTATTTTTAATTTCCTCAACCTTCCAAGTGAGTACATTAAGTTTTTCCCTAAGTATTTCCTCTTCTCAAAGGGTGTGAATTCCACTATATTTGGGTGGATTCTCATAGTAAGGTGATGTTTTCCATGTTGGTTTTTGTTTGAACAGACCTTCTATATACTTATAAGAATCCTTTGAGGAATTGTTTTTGAAGGTTCTATTACACATCATGTCAATGAATTGTTTGTTTCTCAGACCCAACCCTTCATAGAAAAATTTTACTGATACAAAAGTTTTAAATTTTTTAAAATTTGGACATTTTGGAATATCATTATCCTCAAATCCTTTTGGTATCCTCTGTTCTTGGCAATGTGAAATTAATAATTTGTGAAAACGTGTGGTGCCATGTTTTGCAACCCTCGAACTATTCCCCCCCCCATAGAAGTAGATGTCTCATGTAATGAAGGATGAGGAGGCACATCAATAAGAGAATGTATAAGTTCCTCCCCATAGGTATGAGTATGATCATCTCCAAAAATATGTGGTGGATTATAGGATTGATCAGTCATTATCCCACAAATCAAAGAAGCATAAATTAGTAAAAAAATATAAATCCAACGATTGCCTAAAAATGTAAATAAAAAATTAATAATTATCCGAGAAAAATTAATTTTAAGTAAACCTAACAAATATTTATTCATATTTGATATAGTTAACTAAAATGATAGCAATATTAATAAGAGATTAAATGACATAAATGATTGAAAACTACATAATGTTAATGAGAGATGAAATGAAATAGTAAAAATTTACCAACCTAATAAATTATTTTTACAATAAAAAATAATTCTTTTATAATATAATTTTATAAAAAATATTTTTATTCTATTTAAAATGTTAAATTTAAAATAATTGGTTTTAAAAAAAATCAATTAATAGATAACATACTTAAGGGTAAACAAGGAAAACTAGTAAAAACTAAACTAATATAAACAAATAATATAAATTATTAGTAATAATGAATTTTTTATTAAATAAAATAAAATTAAAATATCTAATATATGAATTTTAAAAAAGTAAACCATAATTAAACATATTTTACCTATATTATTAAGAATGTACTAAAGATTATTTTCCTAAATTCCATTATCATGATCATTTTGTATGGCACAAACCATGTCTAGGACATGTTCATCAATATTATTTATTAATCGTTCTATAGATGTTGGGATATCACATAAATCAGCATCTTCATCAAGTTTATCATCACCAGAATAATACTTTTTCCCTTGTAAAAAAGACACCACTTCATATCAGATTGAATAAGATTACAGAATTTTTTTTTGCATGTGTTTCTAGGATAAAAATTATCATTTGTGTATTCCAATTTATTCAGATGAACTAGCGTCATTCCAAATTCATCGTGTCAGACATTGTGGTTGCTGATAAACCATTTACACTTAAAAACTTGAACATAAAATTTAATGTAATAAACCATACATATTTCTTCAATGACTCTATATTATGTGGTTTATGTGAAGATTGGGGTTTTTTCCTTTCCACATGGAAAATATAGTGCTTCTACAAACACTCACACACTATTATTTTGAACTGCACTTATGTTTCCATGATCTTTAGTATAAAAATTATAGCCATTAATGCCATACCCATACCATGTTATCAAATTTAAACTTGGACCAACCTCTAACTATCTCAATTTTTCTGATGCATCCGGTTGCATGGACTCTTTAAACTATGTATTTGTTTTTGTTATGCTCATTCAAAATCCACATATCTTTATTCTTTGGATAACTTTATTTAAACTCATTAATATGAAATATTATATATATGGTGGAACATAATCTATGTTATTAAATACATATAACCATACCATCTTTATCTATTAAACTGTCAATGATTTGACTTTCAATCCACAAATCCCCTTTCCCCCATAACTAACTCATTCATGGAGTGATGTAGGCAAACCGATATGCTCCCCATTCGACAAATATCTGGTACAAAACTCTGAAACCTACTCATAAATATACTTATCAATAATGGCTGTTTCAGGTCAATATGGATTCTTTACATACCCCTTCAATATCTTCATAAACCTTTCAAAAGGATACATCCAATGGAGATATACATCTCCAAAAATATTTACTTCTCGCACTAAATGAACCATTAAATTCGCCATGATATCAAAAAAAATAGAGGAAAATACATTTCCAATTGATAAAGTATTTCAACCAATTCTTTCTCAAAAAAAATTCAAATAATTTGAATCAATCACCTTATTAAATATTGAATTAAAAAAATAACACACCTTCACGACGGTCAATCGAACATGGGTGGGTAATATTCCACAAAATGCAACTAGTAGGAGCTATTGCATCATGATGTGATTGTTATGAGATTTCATACCCATAATCTTCAAATTCTTAAAAGACACATAATTTTTTATATTTGAAGAATAACCATATTGTGCTTTGATATTTGTAAGACATTGAAAAAATCTAGTTTTATCCCTCTTGGATAAGGTATGACAAGCCGTCGGTTGGAATGATTTCCAACAATCATAATTGAGATCCAACTACAAACACATACCCATTATGAATAAATATATTCTTTCATTCAACCCATATTCAGTATTTCTTTTAATATCAAATAATGTTTCAATCAAACGTTCTCATATATTATTCTCCTTATTCATGACATCAATGTTATGTTTTACCTCATGATATCTCTAATATTCTAGCTCAAATAAATTGATTGTTTCCTTCAAATATATTTTTTATCATTACCAAATTTATGTGTCTTTCTGAATTTCATATCAATGTTCTTCACCCTCTCAAAAAACTGATTAGTGGATAAAGGTTTTGGATAAATATAAAATTCATGGGATCCGTTGAAATAATTTTTTAATGTTTTATAAGAGTGATCTGTAGTTAAAATATTTCGATGACCCATGTATAATATTTTTATCCCATGATGTAGGTGATAATTTGAAGTCTTTTTTTCATAAATTGATCAAGCTTTATGCCACTTAACACTTTATCGATACTAATTAACACTAGCTGGGAATTCATTTATAGTTAACATAATCATTGCATTTAGTTGAAAATATTCCATTTTATAAGAATAATACACTCTTATACCTTCCTCCCATAACAGTTTCAAATCATCAATTAATAGTGAAAATAAAACATAAATTTCATTTCCAGGATGTTTTGGTCTACATATCATTAAACTCAACATGAAATATTTTCACTTTATAAAAAATTCATGAGATAAGTTGTAAATTACCAATAAAACAGGTCATGAACTATGTGTGCCACTAAGGTTTTTATATGAATTCATTCTATCGTTACATAGTCCAAGTATTATATTTATAACTTCATTTTCAAATGTAGGAAACTGGTGATCAATTTTCTTCCACTATGGACAATCAGTTGGATGATGTATTTTTCCATCACATATCTACTTGTTAGCATGCCATCTTATCCATTTGGCATCATGTGAATTAGAAAATAAGTGTTTTAAACATGGAATTATATGAAGATACCAAAATGATTTGGTAGTGGTCTATGAAACCTCGAAATCAGCCTATGATTTTTCTTTCAACTTATACCATGATCTCACGCATTTAAGACACTCTCTTAGAAATTTTTTTTCATTCCTATATAGCACACATTCATTCAGGAATACATGTATTTTCCTATACCCCAATATCATTGAGCATAATATTTTCTTGGACTTATAATGTAAATTGGTACAATTTTTTCCTTTAATAATAATTTTTTTCAACAAATGTAGTATCTATGTAAAAGTATTATCACTTCATCCATGATTCACCTTCAGGTTTATCAATCTTAACACAATCGATAAAAATATTTTGTAAAACCCAGATACAATGGTTTTTCAGCATCACCATATAAAATCTCAATTGTCAGTTTTTTCTCAATTTTCCCTACTTCAATATCATGAATCATGTTTATCAGATTTATCATCTTGAAAAGAACCATCATCAATAGATATAAAATTCTTCCCAGTTTCACCATAACAAACCCAAGGTCTATAATTTGAATTAAAACCATCAAAAATAAAATGATCTTTCATCTCTCTACTTTTCAACACATTCTAATTTAAACATTTCAGGGATGGAGAAAGAGCATTTTTTTTGAAACATTTTATTTATAAAATTCTAAAAAAATCATAAACACCTTCCTCATATTCGTTACCTATTTGAGGTTCATTAATCCATCTTTGATTCATTATCTATAACAAATATAAAAAATAAATATAAAAAGGTAGTAATTTATAAAATATTGAGATTATAAATGAAATCAAAAAATATAGAAAACCAAGAATGGAAATAATATAAGGAAAATTGAAAATTTTGATGAGAAAATTAATTCATGTGGAATGAATAAAAAATTTGATTCATTTAAAAAATGTCTCAAGTAAAAATAAATGAAATTAAAAATATGAAATTATTAAAAAAATATGTACACATATATCCATAAAAAATATATAAGGAGAACAACTAAATGTAACACCCTGAGATTTTATGAGAAATAATTTTTTAATTTCTTTGATGTCTTATTATGTATGCTACGCCAAGATTAACATGTGTTATACACAACACCATCTTAGCTTCCAGACTACACGACAGTATTCTTGGCTTGTGTTACACATAATTTCGAGTTCTTTTGATAGAATCCATTTCATGCAGGACCTATTTTAAGTGAATAACTAAATATTATTATGTTACCTTATAACCTAGTCATTGTAATGGATGATATGAATGATATTAACTTTCTTCTGAAAAAAAATTTAAATGGAAATAATTAAGTTTATAAAAAAAATAAAACCATTATTTATGGATTTTATTAATGAATTTTACATGTAATATAATTTTAAAAATTCATATTATATTTTTTCTAGATATTATATATGAACAAATTCAATTTTTCATATAAAAGAAGTATTTTTCAAAAAATGTAGTTTTGTTTCTTTTTGATGGCTCACTTATATAAAATCCAGTGTTTGACACTTTTATATATTTTATTTAAAAAGATAAACATGTACTTTTTAATAGGGATATAAAAATGTAATTTGGATGAATTTTTTATATTTTGCTGATAACTTTTATGTTTTGATGAATAGTAAAAATACGCTAAATTTTAATTAAAAAAAATTTCCATCGAAATAATTTCTATGGTTAAATTATAGTATTGAATGTTTTTAAAGTATAAATATAAAATATTTTTATAATTAAATAAAATTTATCTAATTATCAATAATTTTACAGTGAATTTAGGTGTAAAAGAATTTCAATCTTTTGCAACGTTTTAACTTTTTAAACCCAATTTTTATTCTAACAACATAATTAATTGAAATTTAATTACTTCATATTCTATGTCTTGAATTTGGAAAAATAGATTCCATATTTTAAACCATAAGGTCCAAATTTTTTAAATAGGGCCCTTTAATTTTTGTACATTATGAATTGTAACTTTGGTAGTTTTTTATTTACCAAAGTTAAAGGTTAATCAGGTAAGTTAGGGTATCAAACACTATGATATAGATAATAAAATTACCCTAAAACCTCAAAAAATAATTTTGGATGAATTAAAGTCAACCAATATCACCTAATGGTTGGAATTGATTCAATTAATGGACTTTTTTCCATGAAAGCAAAGCAATTATTTTTAAAACAAAAGAATGTGACAACATGACACTCTCATGTATCTTATAAGTATAGTAATTTTAATGTAGTTATAGACTTAATTAAACTTAAAATTTAAATTTTATTCCGAAATATAATGAAATTATCTGCATCATGTCAATTTATTTGGAATTTTTAGATATTAAATAATTACCATAAATATTGACACAACGGTGATACAATGATTATTTTATTAAGAGAAATATCAAATAAATGAAATTATAAATATTAATATAAATAATATATAAAATAATTTATGTCATCCAAAACTTTTATAGGTGAATATGACATGTTATAATACTATTAAATTATTTTTTTTCTAATTTATCCCTATGTTTAGATTTTATTAAAATTCAAAGAATCTAATAGTGTAAAAAGGACATAATTGATGTTTTATAAAATATTAATTTATTAAATTATTTAAAAATTATAAAAATATTTTAAAATCACAAAGTTACTATTATAAGATCTAAAATTTCATTAAGTATCCAATTATGTGAAATTTAACCCATATAAGTAAAATTAATATCCTCTTAATAATTAAAATGTTTTTATAACAATTTAAATTAAAAGAGAATAATTAAGTGTAAACTGAAAATAAAAGCTTTAAAATAATGTCACTAAATATCTAAAAATTATTAGATGAAAGTATTTATAGATATATTCATCTTATATTATACATATTTCAATTTGGGACCATTTTTGTTAAAAAAATTAATTTTTATTAATTTTATAGTTTAAGAATTTTCAAAGGTGTCCCTCACCTCAATTATAAAAGGGCACCTCTGCACACACATATTCACTTCAATTTTTGCCTTCATGCTCTGCCATCCACTGCCCTTTTCCATTATAAAAATACCTAGTTACATTATAGAGGTTCTGGTATTCTTCCTAGACCGGCATTAGTGCTCTAAGGGGAGATTTAGAGGAAGCACATCAAAGAAGAGATAATCTCTTCTACTGATGCTTTCAAACTTCTTTCTTATTCTACTTAATATTCATGAGTTTTTTCATTATAAAATTATAACTCTAGTATCACTTATTTACTGGGATGATATTATAATTATGAAACAACAATATTACACCTTCTATATATCCTACAAATAACGATATGAACTTGTGTGCGTACGTATGACATAACGTCTCCGCGTCGTGGTGTAATTTTTTATTCAACACTACTTTATTTAGATAGGGAATAATGATTAATATAAGAAATTTAAATAATTAATATGAAATTATAATGAATATTTATAGTTAATATACCATCCAATTCCATACCATTTAACCATTTAGGGAATGATACCATCACTCATGGGTACATACAGCTTACCATCTCCCCAATGCGATGAAATTCATTCTCCAGGTTAACCATTAAAGAATGATTATAAATTATTTATAATAAATAATAATGAAATATATTAAATATTAATTATACTAGAATAATTTATATATATATATATATATGTCATTTACATTCTTCCATTCAATTCAGTAAGGAAACAGAAACAACGTTCAAGCATAGGTACGACCTACCGTCTCCATGAAAGGTGTATTCCATTTCATTTATCTATGTATTATATATATTTAAATACTGAATATATAAGATATATAAATCATTTTTTACATTATGAAAGAAATTAAATCATGATATATGTAATAATATCATGAATAACAAGTCAAAACACGTACGATAAACAAAACTATTATTACCCAAAACGTTGCTTTAACATGGAATTGATTGATAATCATGTAATATGAAGTCATAAGTGAATAATATATGATAACATAAATATTCTAATGTTTCTATTAGAAGTTAATAATACGTTTATAACCTACAGGAGTTTCAGACACATACGAAAAAATGGGACCTAAGGTAAAGGATAATGTTTCAATCTCATTATTTTCTTATATTCATTATACATAATTATTCACTAGGGTATATTTATCATCCATGTCTATGATTCCTAATTATGAATTATATAATATTATTTATATTTTCCTAAAAAAATTAAAGTAAATTTTACCCATTGGGGAATTTTTATTAAGCAGTATGAAAGGACTATTTTTTCCTTTCCAAATACGAGGTACTTTTTGACTTCTCCAGAAAATATACAAGAAGAATGTTTTTTAACTTATACAGAATGAATAGATTTGTATGATTTAATAACACCTAGTTTTCATGGATCCTACCTTAAAATTTTTAAAGGTTATTTCTAATGAAATTATTTTCTTTTAAAATTGCACGGTGTTTTAAGAAAAGGAAATGTTTTTGAAGAAGGATATTTTCCTGAAGAATTAATTTTGAGTGTTTTATAAAAATTATTTTACATATAAGATGACATTATTTAATAAGTTTATGTGTCAAGTATACTATCCAAATTATTTCTATGGTTTGATTATTTGTAAACTATTTATGACATCAATTTGTTTTTCTTGGATTATGTTTTGAGGGAATTTAAGAAACCCATTTTATCCCTTGTGTTATAATAAGAAGAGTGATTTATGTTTTTGTGGCACACGTAGGAATAAATTTTTATGAGATGGGTCAGAGATTTATCCCCCTCAAGTGAATTGGGTAATGATGGAAAACTCATGAGGTATATGTGTTATGCATGAACCTGATTTCATGTTCACTATTCTATCTGTGGACTTGGTTCTCATGTACTTAATTTTATGAGTATAAATTGTTCCATGTACATATGTTTATGGAAGGTCATGATCTCATGTTACTAATTTAATGTGTGAAATTACTATTTATACATGTTAAAAAAGTTATATGTTTATGTGTATGCCATAATTTCATGTCTTATTTTATAGTTATGATCATAAGTATTATGATCTGTAATTTTTTTTATGATTTATGTTTTTTCCATTGATATGTAGGGCATGATCTTATAATGTTATGATCACATTCTTATACCCTTTACGCCCATGTTGATGTTTGTATATCACCCCTTTTTACTTTACTGAGCATCTGATCTCACCCCTTTTTATGATTCTTTTTTCCATGATTTGAATAAGGGTATTAGGTCATATGTGTCAAAAAGGGGTTCTAGTTATGAAGGAAAAAGAAGGAGATGAGGTAGATGTTTTATTAACCAGTTTTTTGTGTTTCCCAGTTTCCAAATACACTAAATATATATAGTCATTGGCTGTCTATTTTTATAATGTTTAAGTATTTTTTAAATGTAATGTAATTTTTATGTACTCTAAGATTGTGTTTTTAGAGTCGATATTAGAGTGACGGTTTATTCAGCCTTTGGAAACTAGGATTTGAAAACCTTAATGAGATCCCTAGAGATATTTTATAATGGTATGTTTTGAGATGTCCTAATTATAAGTCTAATTATAGTTTACAGTCCTAGAATTATGGTAATGATCTTGAATAACCTAGGATTAGAACTAATATATTAGTGATTAAAAGTACTCCCCCATGATTATGTTTTTTCCTAGTCTGATTTTTGCCTCTCACACTATTCCTTTTGGGTTTTAGACAATGGTTGGAACACAAAGGAACTATGTTAATGATTAATGCAATGGGAAATGAAATGGTTGTCCTTATGAGTAACCAAATGTTATGGGATCTATAATGAAAGATCTTATCTCTATACTCACACAAGCTTAAAATCATATTGGACTTCCAAAGGAGAAGAGGAGGGAACAACATTCAATTGAATCCTTCATGAGGAAACGTCCACCTTCTTTTAGTGGGTCTTCTAAAACACTTGATTATAAAAAATATATTAGTACCATTGAAAAGATATTTTCTATCCTTTATTATTCTGAACATGAAAATTTAATATTGGCTATTTATTGTCTAGAATGTGTATCCAATCTGTGGTGAACTCTTATTAATAACATGAGGGATAAAGAAGAAATTGGATATATGGAATGTGAAGAGTTTAAAGGGATATGTTTCATTAAGTACTTCCATTGTATTCTATAAACTGAGATGGAGAATTAATTCCATGAGCTTAAGAAAAAGGAAGATAAATCTATTGGTACCTATGAAGCTAATTTTACAAGATATTCAAGGTATTATTTTGGGTTAATCATTAAAACTGAAATAAAAATTGACCGATTCTTTGGTGGCCTCAAACCGAGTCTCCGAAAGGCTTTATCTGTAATGAACTTTAAAACCTATTATGTTTTTTATGAACTCAAAGTGGAAGTAGAAGTTGGTAACTCTCAAGGTTATGAAGATAAGAAAATGAAGATGTAACTTAATGGAGACCCCAATGATTTTCCATAATGAGAGAAGAAAATTTCCCATCCTCATACATTCAAAAAATGTGTAAAATTGCACTTAGGGGAATTCCTAAAAGGAAGAAGAAGATGCTTCAAGTGTGTTAATCCTAGATATAGATCCAAAGAGTGTTAGAGTGATGTAAAAATTCCATTGAATATAGAGAAAGCTCAAGAAATTTCACCACCCACACTTCAATTCTACAAGTTTAAGTAAATGATGCATTATGTTATCCAATTCCCTAACCAAAGTGTTAACGATGGTGATCGACATCAAAAACCTCTTAAGGCTAATGACAAAGCCAAATCACATACGATCACTATTGGCTATGTAGAGTATGTGAACTATATAGAGGAATGATTGAGTGTTTATATAATGGGATTCCAGAATAATGTTGTAAAATCCCTTTTATGGTATTATGGAATAATGAAAAATCTATGTATTAATCCACTATTGTTTTTTCATAAGGATTTAAGAGAACATATATAACGGTACTGGTAAGAAATAGTTATTACGGTAATAAGCTGGTGTTTTTGGAAAAGACATGATTAAGAGATGGATAACCCTTAATATGATCCTGATGATGAGATAATTATATGTAGATAATGATATGTTGGACATGAATATGAAAATTGGATGGTAATGATTTCTTTAAAAATGATTAAGGATTATTGAAAAGTGATTTATACTATCATGGATGATGTTTATAGTTTTTTAGATTCGATCATAAGGAAACACACATGTTTTCAATAAGGATTTATGCTAAAGAGAATAAATGATTAAGATATTCACATGTTTGGAATGTGACAACCAAGAACTGCCTTATGAGATATGTGAGATAAATGTTTAGATGATTTAGTTCACCTCTTTCTAATATTTTATATTTTCAATTGTTGGAGGGATTTTAAGGTTGTCCATTTATGGACATTATAAGTTATATTGCGGTTTATGTTTGTAATATTGATGTATTATCTCACTATAGGTGGACTTATTCATATTTGATAACTTGTGATAACCATTTTGTTGAGGTAGATTGAATGGAATGTCATTCTATTTATGGATTACAAGATCTATAAACACATTATGAATGAAAAATCAATCATCATTTATTTAAATAATATATAAAGTTGAAATTGTTCAAGGAACGGCCAACAGTGAGATTTTACGGAAATAAAGTAAGTATATATTATCATGGAAATTTTTCAACAATAAGAAAAGGGGTCATGATGTAATAGGTTGTCTTATTATCATTATTATTTCATGATACTGATGACATATTTCATGATTCATTAGTTAATGGTTTTTTTAACTTTAACTTTATCATTAACATTCTTATGATCAGGGATTTTTATCAATATTTATGATTATTTATAATTTTCATCGATGCCCAATCCTCACCAATGTTCTCCAACGTACAGACCAAGTTATGATTTACTATGGGTAACTGTTATTTTCTAACTTTTTTTAAAAGGATGTTTTAATTTTTATGATGTGGGTCACTATTCTATTATAACCCCGACAAATTTCTATGGGGATACTCATTTTAAGGTGGGTAGAATGTAACACCCCAAGATTTTATGAGAAATATTATTTTTAATTTCTTTTATGTCTTGTGTTGTACACTACACTAGGGTTATCTTGTGTTATACACAACACTATATTAGCTTGAGACATACACAACACTATGGTTGGCTTGTGTTACCCACCATTTTGAGTTCTTTTGATAGAATCTATTTCATGAAAGACCTAGTTTAAGTGAAAAACTAAACTTTATTATGTTACCTTAGAACCCAGTCATTATAATGGACAGTATGAATAATATTAAGTTTCTTCTGAAAAACTATTTAAATGCAAATAAGTGAGTTTATAAAATAATAAAAACACTATTTATGGATTTTATACATGAATTATATATGTAATATAATATTTAAATCTCATATTATATGTTTTATTGGCATTATATTAGAACAATTCAATTTTTATGATAAAAGAAGTATTTTTCAAAAAATACAGTTTTGCCTCTTTTTTATGGTGCAACCATTTTAAATCTAGTTTGGACACTTTTATATATTTTATTTAACAACATAAACATTTTATTTAGAAGGGGGATATAAAAATATACTTTGGATGATTTATTTGATATTTTTCTGATATCTTTTCTGTTTGGATGAATAGAAAAAATACGCTATGTTTTAATTGAAAACATCTTTTTTCATAAAAATAATATATATGATAAAATTATATAAAGAAATATAAATTATTTCATTATCATTAATTTTACATTGATTTCAGATGTAAAAAAACATTTCAATCTTTTTCAATATTTTAATTTTTAAAATCCAGTTTTCATTCCGACAACAGAAATAATTATAATTTAATTAATGTAACTTATATGTTTTGAATTTCGAAAAATTTATTCAATATTTAAAACCAGAAGGTCCAAATTGTGTAAATAATTCCCTTTTATTTTTGGATACTATGAATAGTAACATTAATAATTTTTTATTTACCAACGTTAAAGGTAAATCATGTAAATTAGGGTAACAAAAAAATATGATAAACATAATAAAATTCCCTTCACACCTACTAAAATACTATTAGATAAATTGAAGTTGAAAAATACCACCTAATCATCTAAATTTATTCATTTAATGTACTTTTATCAATGAAAGTGATGTAATTATTTTTAAAACAAAAGAAAGTGACAACATGTCACTCTCTTATCTTTTATAAGTGCAATAATTTTAATGTAGTGATAGACATAATTAAATATTTAACATAAATAATAACTATAAATCTAATAAAATTATCTAAATCTTGTTAATTTATTTATAATTTTTAGATATTAAATAATTACCTTAAATATTGACACAACAATGATATAATTATATTTTATTAATAGAAATATCAAATAAATGAAATTAAAATTATTAAAATAAATAAATATTAAATAATTTATGTAATAAACGATTTTCCTAGGTAAATATGTCTTGTTATAAGACTATTAAATTATTTTTTTTAGAATTTATCACTATTTTTTGATTTTATTTAAATTCAATTAAATTAATATTGTAAAAATTGACATAATTGATGTTTTATAAAAATAGTAATTTATTAAATTATTTTAAAAACCTAAAAAACCTTTAAAACAACAATTTTACTATTATAAAGTCTAAAAGTTTATGAAGTGTCTAACTATGATAAATATACCCTATATAAGTAAAACTAATATCCCCTTAATAATTAAAATTTTGTTACCAAAATTAAAATTAAAAGAAAATAGTTAAGGGTAATCCAAAAATATAAGGTTTAAAATAAAGTCAATACATGTATAAATTTTTTTGGATGAGTGTATTTCTAGATATAATTATCTTATCATCTACATATCTCATGATGGATCCATTTGGAATAAAAAAATAATTTTTATTATTTTAATAGTTTAATAATTTCAAAATGTGTCCCTCGCCTCAATTATAAATGGGCACATCATACCTCACATATTCACTTCAATTTAGCCTTCATGCTCGAACATAAATTGACCTTTTCCCTTATAAACTTACCTAGTTACATTATATATGTTCTGGTCTTCTTCCAACACCAACTCTAGTGCTCTAAGGGGAGATTTATATGAAGAACATCAAAGAAGAGTTAATCTCTTCTACCGATTCATTCAAACTTATTTCTTCTTCTATATCCTCTTCATGAGTTGTTTTATTATAAATAAATGAGTCCAATATAAATTATATACTAATATGTCATTATAATTGTAAAACAACCATATTACACCATCTATTTATCCTAAGAATAATTACATCACCATGCATGCATACGTACAACATACCATCTCCACGTCATGGTGTAATTTTTTATTCAACAGTACTTTATATAGACAGGGTATTAAGGTGAATATAAAGGATGTAAATAATGAATATAAAATTATAATTATTATGTATAATTAATATACCATCCAATTTAATATCATTTAACCATTAAGGGAATCATACCATCGCTCATGCGTACATACGACTTACCGGGTCCACGATGCGATGAGATTCATTCTCTACGTTAACCATTCAATAATGATTATAAATTATCTTTAATAAATAAGCATAAAATATATGAAATAATAACTCTAATGGAATTATTTATATATATATAAATGACATTTACTTTCTTCTATTCAATTCAATAAGGAAACAGAAACAACAGTCATATGTACGTACGACCTACCGTCTCCAAGAATAGGGTATTCCATTTCATTTATCTATCTATTATATATATTTATATACTAAATATATGTGCTATAAAAAAACATTTTTTACATTTTAGAGGTAATTAAATAACTATCTATGTAATAATATCAAGAATAACAATCCAAAACATGTACGATAAAAAAACGATTATTACCCAAAATATTTCCTTAAAATGGAATTGATAAATGAATAGGTAATATAAAGTTATAAGTGAATAATATGTTATAATCTAAAGATTATTATGGTTCTATAAGAAGTTAATAATATGTTTCAAACCACTATACAAGTTTTTCAGACACATACGGAAGAAATCATACCTAAGGTGAGGGATAATTTTTAAATCTCATTATTTTTTATATTTTTTATACGTAAGTATTTTCTGGGGTATATTTACCATCCATGTCCATGTTTCATAATTATGGATTCTATAATATTCATTATATTCTTATACAACTTTTTAAAGTCAATTTTACCCATTGGGGACTTTTTATTAAGCAATAAGAAAGGAATATTTTATCGTTTTCAAATATGAGGTACTTTTTGACTTTTTCAAAAAATGTATAAGAATAAGTTTTTTAACTTATATGGAATGAATGGATTCTTATTATTTAATAATTCCTGATTTCCATGAATCTTATTTTTCCATTTCTTTAGGGTTAGTCTAAAAGAAATTATTTTATTTTAAAATTACACGGTGATTTATGAAAAGAAGATGTTTTGGAAGAAGAAAGGATATTTTCCTCAAAAAACAATTTTTAGTGTTTTATAAACATTATTTTCCATATAAGATGACATTATTTAATAAGGTTATGTTTTATGTATAATATATATATTTTTTACTTTGGTTTGATTATGTTTATGATATTTATGACATCCATTTGTTGTTCCTGGATTATGTTTTGATGATGTTTATGAACCCCATTTGATCTCTTTGGTTATACTATGATGATTGATATATGTTTTTGTGGTACACGTATGAATTGTTTCATTATGAGACTTGTGAGACCTTTATCTCCCTCCAATGCATTGGGTAAATATGGATAACTCATGAGGTACGTATGTTATGTGTGAACCTGATTTCATGTTCATAGTTCTATGTGTGGACCCGGTTTTCATGTCCATAATTTTATGGGTGGACCTAGTTCATTGTCCATATGTTTATGAAAGGTATTGAATTCATTTAATTAATTTAATGAGTTACCCTGTTACTATTTATACATTTCCACAAAGTTATAAGTTTATGTGTTTGACAAAATTTAATGTCTTATGTTACAATTATGATCTTATGTATTATGATATTTGATTTTCCTTATGATTCTTGTTTTTTCCATTGATATGAAGGGAATGATCTTATAATGTTATGATTAAATTCTCATACTCTTTATTCTCATGTTTATTTTTACATATCACCCCTTTTTAACTTTACTGTGAATCTGAGATCACCCATTTTTATGTTTCTTTTCCACATGATTTGAAAAAGGGTATTAAGTAAGATGTGTCAAAAAAAGTTTCTACTTATAAAGGATAAATCATAGGATGATATAGATGTTTTATTAACTATTTTTTTATATTTCCCAATTTCCAAAGTCACTAAACTAATATAGTATTTGGGTGTCTTTTTGTATAATGTTTTAGTGTTCCACAAAAGTAATGTAATGTATATGTACGTTAATCGTGGGTTATTAGACTAATTCATATTTTACTATTTATAAAAATTAAAAAAATTATTCAATATTATAATTAAAAATAAAATATAATAGTAAATTTAGTGTATCTTAAAAAAACTTCCACATTAAACCTTGATTCATGGGGCTTCATATGGTACACAGTATTCCCTAACAGTGTGCCCGGTTGGTCTGCTACTTTAAAAAGTTGACCCATCACCCATTAAACCCTTTTGAAAGGCCCTATAGTACCATTGAGACAAATGACCATGCATAAAAACACCACCTAAAGATGCTCATTCTCACAAAATTATTATATGAGTCCCACTTATCAAATCACACTAACTTCCATACATGGAATTCAATCTCACTAATTTTTCTAACCTGTAATAAATCATCCCATAATAATATCCACACCATAGGTATTCTCATCAATAAGATGCATTGATGATCCCCTTAATCTTGTTCATCCATTAACAATTTTTTCACTCCTAATTACTAATTTCAAAATCCCAAATAGTTTTTACCAAAAAATATCATTTTATCCTGTAATACACATGTACCATATGTTAAAAAAAATATTATAAAACCCATTACAAAACCAACCTAATGATTTGAAATTACATGAAAAAGAATTTTTCAACTCTCCCACGTGCCCACATTATCCTAACAAAAATTTACCAACTACGATATCAACACCTAATTAATTTAAAACCCAACTCATTGACCAGAATGAAAATATAAAAACATACAAAATCAAACTATCTAATATCCTACATAATACTCCTTAGCATGAAATATTCTCTAAAATAATTTTATTATAATCCAAATATGGGAAATGTATTGAATGAGAAAAACTAATTAATACTCAAAATAAAATAGGAATAACTAATCAAATATTTCCAAAAGATATTAAAACATTTAGACAAGCTTGTTATATATAATAAGATCTATAATCGAATGTGCAAAGATGAAGAAAAAAACCCCAATGTATGAATATGGTAATGTGATAATGAATTACACCTAATCAGACAATCGTCGGTTTGATATTCCAAAACAAATAATGGCCAAGAAGATAGAAACCAAATTGTTTGAGGCTTACTTCATATTTATTTTCAATGTGTAACCCAAGGCCGATGAAACCTATGGGAGGATTATAATTGTAACATGATATTGGACTGCCATATTGAAGAAGAAAAAGAGAATTGGGGCTTGGGTGAGAGAGAAAAGAGACATAGATCATGATAATGTAAGATCACATAATGTACCCTCGGTCGATTCATAAAATTTTAATATATTTTTTATGTCTTCCATATTATAACTGACATGAAAATTGGATATTGACCACTCTTTCACTTCAGTTATAATATAGCCGATGTAAAAAATTTATCTTTCACATTGGTTAAATTATAGAACCATCCTGAAAGAGTGCTTAATATCCATTTATCGCATAGGTTAAAACGGATGTGAAAAATGTGTTTTTCACATCGGTCAATGGAAAATCAATGTAAAAAAATTAATATTGCTACATTTTCACATCAGTTATAAATAACCTATGTGAAAACTGTTATGTAATAAATAGTTTTTCTACTAGTGAGGGAGGGGTGTGGTCAATCGGGAAGAAACTCAGGAGATGGTGGTGCATCGCATGGTAGAGGGAGAAACAGAGGGGGTAGAATGTGAACCCTAGATTTACGGTATCTTAAAGGGAGACTTTGAAAATTACACATCATGTATTGAATACATGGTGTGAAAATCATGATTTTACGAAAACAATTAAACCGACTTACTTTTTTATTTCGTGAACCAATTACACAACCAGTATTGATGTATTTCACCCCCTTTTACATCAAGTTATCTTGAAAAACTTCTTATATTCCTCTAAAATATCATAAAAAATGAAATAACATATCCTAGCCTATTTTAATATTCCCTGGGTTGCCTCCAAATATGTGATTTTTTTATTTTCTAGAGCTATACATTTTCAGAACCAAAAGAATTTATTTTTAAATTTATTTCTCATATAAAATATTTCTTGAAAATAGAAGAGATTAGAGGTGGGATGAACTCTCTTGTTAGAGGTGTAGTGAAATTACTAACCTTTTTATAACTTTGTCCTTCTCAATAGGAGTTGGTATCTTATTATTTTATTCACTTTTTACAAGGATATATTTTTCATTAGCATGAGATATGGTGTGATAATTCTTCAACACATTGCTTTTATAAATGACCTTATCCACGTTAAACACAACCACCTCTTCACCAAATCTAAAACAAATCTCCTCATGTTATCATAAATCATCTCCTTTCCAATGGTTAGTAATGGTATTCGAATAATGTGGAGAATATCTCATCTCACTTATATCTCTAGAATTATAAAATCAATGGGGAAAATTAATTTTTTCTGTTTTTACTATGATATCCTAGATAAATAATTGAGGATTCTTGACTAAATAGTCAAAAAGTTGGAGTTACACCCTATTTTATTTCATTTATCCATGCCCTATTTTTTTTAAACACTAATGGGATTTATATTGAAACTTGTTCCTAGATCACACAATTAATTTTCAAAATTAAATGTCCTGATAATGCATGGAACTTTAAAACTTCCAAGTCACGCATTTTTGGAGAAAATTTCTTTTGAACAGCTATAGAGAAATATTTGTTCAGATTGATGATTCCTAAGGGTATAATTTTATTTTTTTTACTTGAGATGATGTCCTTAAAGAATGGTGCATAATTAGGTACTTGTGAAATTGATTCTGCAAAAGGAAAATTCATATGTAATGGTTTAACCAACTCTTTATTTTTTAAAATTCCCCATCATCTTTTCTTTGATTTGTTAATTTATAAAAGGGGATATGTGGCTTGTAGGATCCAAATTCCACATAGTCATCATCCTTTTTCGGTAGTTTTTCAACTAGACATTCCTCAAATTGTTCAATATTTTGATACCAATTCTGACTGGCTTCATCTTATTATTTTAACTAATTTTCCTTAATCCACATGATTTATGAAAATATAATACATTTTCACTCTTAAATATTATAACCTTTTCATCCCACATCATATAAGCCCCATTATTGTTGGGAAATGTACCTGTAATTTGATTAAATAAGAAATGTGAAAATTTTCCCATTGGATGCTCTAGGTTTCATAGTGCAACCTTGTGGTTTTGAATCTCTATTTATTAGGTTTATATCCTTTGTTTTTATTTCTTCATAAAGTCTAAAAACATGTTCTCAATATTAGTCTAAAGGGGTTAGGATTGTGGTGGTGGTCTTTATAGAGGTTTTTGAAACTACTGTCATTGTTCTGGTGGATACTGCTGAGATCAAGGATAATATTTTTTTAATTATTGTCGAGGTCAGAGAGATGGAACTTGTGGTGGGTACCCAGGTGGTTCCATGTTTATTTATTGAACCTGTCCACTCCTCTATTGAAAATGACCATGTTTTTGTTGATATTTTCATTGAGCCAAACTTTTTTAGTAATTTTTTTTATTATGGGTACTTATTAGGATGTTGTTGTTATTGTCCATAGTGATTTTAATTAATGTAAATTCAATTTTGAGTATGGTATTCTTCAATGTCATCCCTGCAATTTCTATATAAATTCAGGCCTTCAAATATCTTATAGGACCATATTTCTATTACTAGGGTAGGAGGGGGTGGTGGTGAAATAGGTAATTAAAATGATTCTAGATTATTTTTGAGAACCACAACATGAGTAGAATGGAGGGTGGTTTCCTCCACCTAGTGAATGTTTTGGTTGGGTGATCCTCTATCACTTTTCAACGTATTGGAATTGTGAGAGACATCATCTAAAATTTCTTTTACAACGTCAAGAATCTTGAGTATAAGTCCTCCATAATAAGTGGTGTATACTATTGTATGTGAAGAATATTGGTGTCCTTGATAGAATTTTTCAAATTGAAACAACACATCTAGCCTGTGATGTGGGAATTTATGGGTCAGCTCCTTGAATCTATCTCATTCTTCCCATACTTATTCTTCATTCATCTGGTTAAAATCTTCAATTTCATTTTATATCTTCCATGTCCATATTGGTGGGATGTAATTGTTTATTAAATTCTTTTCTAAATCATCCAATTTCATAATTGACTCAGGGCTTTACCTTTTAGCCATTCCTTGGTTCAGTCACGCAATGAGAAATTGAAGATTACTAGTCTTATAGCCTCCAATTACATGCCTTAGTTGTAAAAGGTGTCCAAAACCTTTTGAAATTTTGATATGTTCTCATGAGGGTCTTCTCTTCGAATACCACTAAATTTCCCCAAATTCCTGAACAAGTGAATGAGTCCATTTTTATTCACAAAAGTGTGTGCTTGAATTGGATGGTGTTTAATGTTGTGTGTAACACCACTAATAGATGGAAAACCATATTCCATAATAGTATGTTTCTACAAAAAATGGTCACTCACCTTGATTGGAAGGTGGTTCATAATGGTGTTCATGATGTTGAGGAGGCACAAGATTATTACGCCGATCCATTTTTAATCTACGACATGTAGAAATGGTTCTTTTGATCTCAGGATCAAATATAAGTTTCTCTTGTGTGCCCAGACTTCTTAAAAAAGTCAAGGGTCCCTAGAGAATGAACTAAACAAGAATAAAAAGATATATATATATAAATAAAAAATAAAAAAATGGAAGGTTAAAAAGAAAGGGGGATGTGGTGAGGTAATCCGGGTTCAATCTGAATGTTATTGTGCATGGGAAAAAGTTGTCCCCAGCAACAAAAAAAAATAACTCACCTGCACACAACATTGGATTTGTGAAGTCTAATATCGGGTTAGGAATTTTAGTCAAAACTACACTTACTACAAGGGCGTAGTAAAGTGGTAGAATAGGGTTGATTCGAAGAAGACTACTAGAATTTCAGTGGCTGATAGAATAAAACCATTTGAAGGATTCCTCACATTCACTCTATGTTTGTTTTTTAACTATGAAAATGTAGTTTGGAGTTTTAATTTAGATATTAAATGAAGGGAATAGGGTTAATTTCAATGTTATTGAAAAAATAAAATCCAAGATTTAACGTCAAATGCTCCTATAGCATAGGCTGTGAAGCGGTGAAAAAGTCACCATTTTTTTTGGTCAAACCAATTAGATGTACATATGTTGCATATATCCCATGTACAAGGTATACTTGACAATATGAATGCGTTATTCGTTGATTATATATAGAAAACATCACATACTAATGGTCAATGTCTTTCTCAACACCAATTAGGTTAGGTTTATTCAATGACACTTCACATAGTCAAGGTTGTGAGAAAGAATGTGATAAACAATTATAATTAACCTAATTACTAGCCATTGGGTTTCCAAGATTCAATATAAAGATTCATTAGTTTTGTAAAAACACCTACACTGGACCCCTAACCCTAGGTGGATTAGTCGTGCATTGGGGTGGCAATAAAAATAAAGGAAGTATTAATCATGTTGTGCATAATCATAATATAGTTAAAACAGAGACAATTCGGGATCAAGTAAGAAAGAATATTTATCAAAAAATTGGAAGAAATGAAATACTTACATGGAACTGAATTTTTAAAATTAAATAATGAAGAATAAGAAATCATGAATAAAAATTAATAATAAATAACCACAAACTTTCTGTAGAAGAAGAACGTATGACGAATGATGAAAGATTTAATGAAGAATTGTGGGCGGTGATGGAAACGTGTGTCAAAAACAAACGATGTATTTCAACAAATGATGAATGGGAAAATAATGACTAACAACTCACTTTGATTTACTAAAACAATGAAAATAATTCATGGAATTGAATTTTGGACAATAATGAATGAAATATGAGAAAAAGAATGGGAAAAAATAAATTACAAAGCTCAATGGTGCGTCGAGGTCACTGAAAATATTAATAGGAATGAGACGTACAAAACATGAAAGTCATGCACATCATGTAATAGATTATGTGAATTGAGTCCAAACATATTCACATCATGTAATTTGGATTCATTCCATGTAATTTAGATCCACTTTTCCCACCAAATATTCTATTCATATCTTTGAACGGTCCAGCCTTCGAAGCGTGAACCTCCTACAATCTCTACACATAGTGTATGAAATCACTTCTGGTGGGATTCTTATTTTTCAAATATGTACATACTGTAATGGATTTAAAAACATTTTATTCTCTTCACTTCATACATAGGCTTTACAGGATGGTATGCGGCCTTGAATACATGTTATGAATGAGGATTACACATCATGTATGTGATACATGGTGTTTAAAGCCTATTTTGGCACTTTTTGATCATTTAATATTTAAAGTCTATAATTACTAACTCCTATGAAAACCAATAACCCCAATTAATTATATAAAAATTCATGATTAATCATTAAAAACATATATCCAAAATGTATATACAATTTCAACTAATCACTAGCCGAGTGGACAAAATTGGGAAAGAACAAAATGAACTAAAAAGGTCAATATGTAATGTGAGTCAAACTATATTTCCCAAACCATGGGCACTTAATGGGAATTTGAGGGAAATATACCCAAAATCCAAAATTTTAACATGAAACTCTTGAATCATAATGGAAGATAAAAATAATAATATGAAGAAGAAATATAAGGTCATAGTGTTACAATTCTCTCCACCATAACACTTTTCCTCCCTTGAAATCATTAAAATATTTAGTTGATTAATGAGAAGGAATAAGACTAAACTGCACAACTTGACATGAAACCTAAAATAGAGAGACACGATGTCCTTGTTAAGGAACAAGAAAAACATCAACTATGATTCAAGAACCTTTGTACCAAAAAATATATTGTCCTTTCTCTAAGATCCCGATATCATCTAAATAGGAAGGGATACTCAAAAATTGGATTTCTCGGGAGACTAGGGGTTTCCCATCCAAAAATACTCTCAAAGGATAATTGATTAAAGGAACTAGATAGATAAAAAAAGAATGATCCACGTATGCAGGTGAACATGGTAGACCCTCTACCATAATAGTATCATACTAAGGGAACAACTTAAGATTCATAATTTCCAAAAGAAACACACTTCATCATAAGATATATAAATTCCTAAAATAAAATGCCAAAATACCACATAGGAGAGAAGACCAAAAAGTTAGAAGATGTTGAATAAATTTAATGTGGTATAAATCATAAATGGGTTCTATAAATTGAAAGGGGGGTCCTTCTATATATCAAATCTTGATCCAATCCTTTTTTGGAAACTCCATTTAAATACTTTTCCCAAATGAATAGAAGCATGGAATTACGTCATAAAACATTAACATAAAAGATTTTTTTGACCTTATTTTCTATATTGAGGTCACCCTAGAGTCTGATGTCTAGAATAATTTGATGAAGATAAATAGAAAGGCTCTTAATTCCTCTACCTACCTGCTTAGACTCATTAAATTTCCTATTTACTTGACTCAAATACCCTTCTCCACTCCCATGAATTGAGTAAATGGTGTTCTCCTAATGAAATCCCACAAAAACTGCTTTGACCAAGAATGTCTATGTTACTATATCAGAAAACGAGGTTAAATTGATGTTCAACACCCTCAATTGAAGATTAGGATAAAGTCCTTTATTGAATTATTGATATTTAAATAAATCACACACAACCAAATGTAGATGATAAGGGTTTTAAATAAAAAATATGACATACATACTCCCACACTGTTTGATCATCCTATTGAAAATATTATAACTCCATTTCCTTTGAAACCTTTAAAACTATAAAGAAATATTGATTGATGAATGAGGCTTTAAAATAATCTCAGGAAAGGGCTTCTAATGGATTAGTATAAATAATATACTTCCACCTCTTCAAGATCTAACCATAAAACATAAATTTATTGATCATAATCTTCAGAGTCTAGGGAACTGAAGAAGGACAAAGGTCATTTTGATACTCTGTAACCATTCATAATATTCACAAGGGTTTGATTGAAAATTAAAGATAGGGGGAATTAACTTGTTATAATATGGATATAAGTATCTAGGATGAACAACTAAATTTTTCTCTAATGGTGGATTACCCATAGTCGTCCCTTCTAAATCAACGAATGCTTGATGTGGAAATTCTATAAAATAATACAATTGAAAAAATCAATCAAAACCACCTCAATATCAAAATATATTTATATTAAATACCAAAATATAAAAATAAATTTAATAAACTAATCAACCAAACATTTTAAGAAAGCCATTAATTACGACATTCAAAATCATTTCCAAATGCACACTTGTAGTTTTACCAAATTCCATACATAAAGAAATTCTATTTTATTTAAATGGACTATTAATCTCCTTATTGAAAAAACATATTTTATTTCCAAAATAACCCTCCTCAATCGAAATATCTTTTTTGAAACATTACTGAATATAATTCTCATATTATTTTAAAATTTAAGAAAATCACATTCATCCATTTTAAAAAGATTTTTGTAAAATTCACTTAAATTAAGGCTCAACTCAAATATTTATCATTAAATTAATTTAGTAATACTCATTTTTATTTTTTAAAACCCAAATAACTTCCATTTTAAATAAATATTTTTCTTTAAATTTATTTATGAAGTCTCATTTATCATTTTCTAAAACCAATGTATTACTATTTTAAATAAATATATTTAACTTCTAAAACAAAATTTTATATTAGTAATGTAAACAGGTCATTATCAAAACAATTAAAATAAAAAAATATTGTCGAAAATTTAAAGGAGACAAGTTGCCACTAATAGCTTGTGCACATGATTTGTGTTCCATTTTTTAGTCACACTGCTTCCATAGATAGTTTTTCAAAACCTTATATATGGGATCTACATGATTTTCCAAACCCTGTAGGCTCAATATAATCCACTTGTCCAACACCCATTTCATCTATAAATAAAAAAATTCTATAAAATCCACAAAACATCAATGAAATCCAAACATCATCAACAAAAATTTATAAATAGAGGAAAATAATAAAATGAAAACAAAAAAAAAACAAAACCACAAACCAAAAATCCCATGGTGACTCAAAGTTCAATGTTAAATGTTTTTTAAAAACACTCCATCATACCTACACCTCAAGTCCTGAAGGTCCTACGCTAATATACCATTAATAAAAAAGTAAGAATGGAAAATATGGACCATATTACCTTTAAATAACCTAGGCCTTTGAAAATATTTTTTCATGAACCAACTTTGGGTTCCCTAAATTGGTCTCCCAAGCTTTTCCATGACATACCTAAGAGGCATTACCAATCCTACCAAGTTATAGAAAAACAACAAATTTAAATAGTACATGTATCTTGGGAATCATTTCACGCAATAAAATATAATCAAACATATAGAAATATCCTATATGGATTTCAGAATGACCTATCGAGACACTAGATTCCCTTTCAAAAAATTAATATGCAACTCATAATATAAATAGAACCAAATATAGTATAAAGATTAAACATACAATCCATCATTAATGAACAAGACTACACAAGAAATCATATTTAGAATAAATGATGGTCGGTATAATTGATATAGATACAGCTATGTAAAATATAAAAATAAAACTAAAAAAATATACTAGATCTCTAAGTGCTACCATGGATCTCTCTCCAACCACAAAACCCATCATCACTCCATAGTGATCGAAGCTCAGCTGAAACCTGAACCTAAAACAAAAATGATAAATATATATGTAAGGAAAAAACATAGTAGGTATTCTATGTAAACCGTACTATATGTTTTACCTTTAAATAAAAGGCCCATTTCATTCAATATTGAAATATAATTTATAAAATGTGGTTTACTTATAATATTTGATTTTAAAACAATAAAGGTATGTTTCCCTTATTTCATTAAAAAGGACATACTTAAAACATTATGTTTATGATTTTAAAAAGATTTTTGTTAAAAATTTAAGATAAAATTTGTTTTTTTATGAAATTTTTTTTTGAATAATTTTATGTATGGTGAAAAAATAGGAGTTTCAAATCATTATCAAAACACTTTTTAAATCAGAGGTTTTTTAATGGAAATCAAGCCCAAATATAATAGGATATAATCATAATGAAAATTAGAATTATAATACTAAATAGAGAAATATAATTAGAATAAGGGAGTCAGGAAAGAATCTTATCATCCATATGTATAGAGATGAATAATAACAAACAAAATAAAATAGTAAAATGTCATAGATTATGGGATTACCTAGTAGTTGAGGGGGAAGTCTAGAACATACTAAACAAAAAGGATCCAATATATCAGCACACCAAATGAAATATAAAATATCTAATGCTCAGTAATACCCTACCTAGACTATAACGGGATGATATTTTATAATAGATTTATATTTATAAAAATTTAATTTATTTGAAAGTTTTAATTAGTCGCAACACCGAGTTTAACAAAACTGTGATATATTATTAAATTATTATTGTTTAATGTGACAGTTATCTCATAGAAATTTTATTAAGGGGTATGAATATGACCTACTAAATTATGAAAAATTATTTTTCAACACATGTATAAATTTAATTAATTGGTTTCAAATTTTTTAGAAACTAATATAATGAATTTAAAGGTAAAATGTGATGTTTTTCTAAAAAACAGCTTGTAAAATTATAATATGTTTCTATCTTAATAAATTAAATTAATCATTATTAATGAATTATTTCAATTAGAGGTGTTTAAAATATATTCAATAAAATATTTTAAAATTAATCTAATAGTTTTTATTTTTCAATGAAAAATGGAACACTCAGATTTATGCTAAAAATTAATTTTCCTAAAAACATTTTTTATTTTTTACACTTATTTTAAAATTTATTAGTAAAACTTATATAAATTGAAACCTATAAAATATATTATATATTTATAATTTAAATTATTTAAATTATTTAATAATTTTAATATAATTGTTTTTATTTTGAATATTAATCGAGGTAAAAATTCCTTATTATGGTGAATGTTCAAAGGGTTTAACGAGGGGTTAAACCAAGGATATAAGTGTAAAAATTTCCTCAAAAATTTTCAGAATATTATTTATGATTATATTTAAATTATATATCATCCTATATTTTATTTTTATCCAATTTTGTTCCACATTAATGAGATAGTGACCTTATTATATTTTAATACTCTTCATAATTACAATTGTGCCACTCCCATCACTTATAAAAGGGAACCCTTATCCTCTCCTATCATTGCCACTTTATCCATTTAACATGACCAAACAATACAAAAAAATATTTGAAAATTCCATATCCATGTTTTATATGTTTTTATATTCTCAAAAGACCAACCTAAGAGTCCATAGTAATCAATTCAAAGGAGTTTTCACAAAGAAGAGGTATATGTTTTTACTAATTATTTTCATGTCTCATTATCCATATATTTCATTATTTTTTTTATAAAACATAAAATAATTATTATAGTATCTTAAATATACTTATATATTATTAGTATTATTGTACAACCATTTTCCAACAACTTTAGATCAAATGATAAATGAAAGTATCACTTGTGTGTACTTGTGGACTACTGCCTCCACATTATCATATCATTTTCTTAACAAAACCAACATTCATGGTTAGTTATTATGATAGATTCAATGTGTATATATTATATTTATTATATATTTATTATTTTTTAATTATAATATATTTTTTACCATATTACCTTCTCATCCATTGAAAAATGATAACTTCTCCCATGTGTACGTGTGGGCTACCACCTCTACGAATTGATGCAATTCATTTTTCATTTATATTTTAAATATTTATTAATAAGTATATATTTAATGAATATATATTATATTTATTATATAATAATTATTATATAAATGTGAATTTTTATTCACCTTTCTTTTGTTCCATCCATAAAAAACAAAAACATCATTTTTGCGTACATATAGACCACCGTCTCTACAAATTGATGTAATTCTTTTTTCATCACCACTTTATATGACTGGTAATAAAAATTTATATAATGAATAAATTTGACAAATATTTCATATTTAAGATCTTGAGATGATAAAACCATGAACAATGTGAAAGTACTAAAACCATCAAATCAAAACAAGCATAGAGAATACACCGGTTTTCATCTAAATATCCATTTTATAGAACAATTGTTAATGGAAGGACAGTTATAAATAACAAAAGAATGGGAAAAATAATGTTATGTATGAATATGGTACTGGAATATATTTATAATGATTCTACATTTATTATACATGAGGTTTTAATGGATACAAATAAATTAAAGATTTGATGTAAGGGATTTATGTTAAAATCACATTTCCTTTCAGGATTGTTTATGTTAAATTTCAATTGAGGGAAATTATATGATACTTACACTTTCAAACCCATATATATTCTACTATCCGGTTTTTATTTTTATTATATTCATGGTTTCATTTAATTCACCCCTTTTTGGTAAATGAAATTATTGATAATTCTTTTAAGACAAGTTGACTTTATTTCCTCTTTGGCCAAGAATATTTTTCTTCCATGTCTATATATTATTTAAAAAGTATTAATGAATTTTTTTACTACTATAAAATGATTTCTTAAATTATTTTTACCCATATTTTAATTTCTATAAAAATTTTATAAATAATCATCATTTATTTTTCTAGATGAGTTCTTTTTACCAAATGTTTGAAAAAAATAATTTTTCACATTTTATGACAACCCTTATCTTTATTACACGTTAATTATTTATTTATTACATAATATTACACATAATACAACATATAAGATTGATTAATATATTGTATTTATGAATTGGGAACATAGAATAACATCTTTAACATGGTATATAACAACATTATTGAAAATTTTCTTAACACGCCCTTAGAAATCATCGGTCCTCTAAAACTACATGGGATAACCAGAGGACGTACATAAAAGAGGGGTGATCTATAAATCCCAATATGGGAATAAAAAAACATATCATGATGATAAATTATTACATGATGTCCAATAGGCATATAAAGGTAACCTAATAGGGATGGGAATCATAATTTTGAACAATAAATCATGATATAGGATGATATCATAATGAAAACATGGGAAAGTGGAAATAACTTTAAACATGTAATCATAGAAATAGGTCAAGGATAACCACCAAGACATCATAAAATGGTCGAGAAATTCCTATTATGTATTAGGTTCAATACATAATCTCTTTTATGATTCCTAATGATACTAAAACATTATCCAATTTATTAGAGCACTATATAAATTTGGGAACACCCGTCCCTTTCATATCACATACATGCATAAGTGTGCCACATATAACATTCAATATATAGTAATATTTAAAAATATTTAATTAATGATCAATTATTTTGGATTAAAAACATCTAATTACCTAATAAAATGGTAATATATATTTCTAGGTGAATACCCTTGAGTGAAAATAGTGATCGTATTGAAAATAAAAAGTATTGGCATGGAAAATTTACATCAAACATTTGGCATCATAACAATGGTACTTAAATAATCATAAAAAAAGTTTAATGTAATATAAATGGGTCTATAATAATTTTTAAATAAATTTTTTAGTAATAGGGACATAGAAAAGAACATCCCAATATTAATAATTTGAAATAAAATACATTAAATGATGAAGATGTTAAAATAAAGAGGAGAAGAAGATGACCCCTTACTATATTTTGGCACAGTATCATCTTAGGTTAATGCCATAATGAATGGGGATAAATTATATCTCATTGATAGTATGTAAATTTTAGTGTATGAAGATATTTATAAAGTTTTTAAAATGTAAAAAATTGATATTGAAAGTGTTAGATAAAAAAATTTTATTGAATGGAAAAGAAATGAAGGGAAATATCTTACTAAATTTTAGCATGGTAATGGATAAGTTAAAGGTCAAAATGAGAGGGGATAAATGATCTATCATTAAAGAACATAATGTGGATAGAAATGTGAAATTTATAAATTCATTAAAATATAACCAATTTAGAATCAATAGGCTATATACAAATATGGTTCTTGAATGGAAATTAAGAGGGGGAGGTCCCTTACTTTTGGTACGAAAAATCATAGGACAATTTTGGTAGCCTGAAGAGGGTACATAAATGTTTTTGGAAGGGATTAATGATATTTAAAGGTGCCTATAATTATTTATAAATATTATGGATAGTAATTTTGATGTATAAAAACACACCCAAATAATAACAAATTGAAATTAAGAGGTATAACCTAAAGGAATTTCTTGAATAAAAAGAAGAGACGGAGACTCCTTACATTGAGAGGGTGATTCAAAAGGCTTGGGAGGATCTTCTTGAGAGATTGAGGGAACCTTGGGAGGAATATATAGTGAATCTATGAGATTAATTATGTGATCCATGGTTTTTAGTGAAGATTAATTGGATTTTGGGTGGGTTTATATAAGAAAGAATGGGGA
This sequence comes from Viscum album, assembly GCA_963277665.1. Lineage (NCBI taxonomy): Eukaryota > Viridiplantae > Streptophyta > Magnoliopsida > Santalales > Viscaceae > Viscum > Viscum album. Next base: position 62,632,931 of record OY728127.1, on the reverse strand, counting down.
GTTCTTTATTATTTCCCAAACTTATGTTTTGGAATATATACAATAAAATAATAAAAAACAAAAACATTTCCAAGGTTTTTCCCATGGTTTCTACAAAATATAATTGGTTTTAATTATTTTATAAGAACAAGGTCCTAAATAATTAAAATGTTACCTTTGGTGATGTGGAAGTGAGTCATCTTAATAAAGAAATAATTTCAAAACTTAATATATAATATAGGTTTTGGTGGATTCGTAATGGATTTATTAAATTTATAATATAACCTAAAAACAAATTATTTTAAATTTGAAACATAAATTTCTTATCATATACTTTATATGGTATATATTACCACACTTTTGGGTTATTATGATGTAATAATATACATAGTATACTTATATCATATTTAATTTGTACTCGAAAATTTGACTGTCTTAGAAAATTATGAAAAAATAATTATTTGGTAATTTATATGTTATAATTCCAAAAAAAATTATTTATTTTATCAATTTTTTTTTAAATATGGTATAATAATCTTTTAAATTAAAATCCATATTTATTGAAAAATATTATTTTTTTACATTATTAGTTTTCTAACTCTAATGATAATTATATTTTCAATTCCTAAAATTATATTATCATATATATTTAACATATAACATATAATAATATTATTTTATTTAAATATAATATATTTAAAAAATTATTTAATTAATAAAAAAATCATTATTGAAACTATATTTTACGCCCAATACAATTTATATTTTAACATATCAAAAATCTATTTTTTATGAAAATATTTATTTAATAATTTATAATGTAACAATACAAATATTGATTAATATATTAAAATTAAAAAATTTACATATATATATATATATATTCATACCATTATGGATAATTTGGTTTATTGCTTTTAAAAAAAATTTACCCTTAATTAACCTATTTCACTTTTACCGTGGTAATAAATATTTACTATAGTTACTATTAAAACTTTTCAAAAAATAATTTTACCTAATTACCTAATTTTAATTATTATTATTCAATATATAGAAGATGTTTTATCAAAATAAATCCACATAGGTGGGAGAATATAATTTGAAATAAAACTCATAAGCATGATGGACAACAGTTTTATGAAAAATGCATTTCTTAAGGAAAATATGATTTTTTAAAACTATATAACTAGTAATAATCATTATATGAATTTAAATTCATATATATATATATATATATTTGATATAATATTTTCATTTAAATAATTTCTTATTAGTGGTTATTTTAATTTATAATAATGTAGAAACATTGTGGATTTTAAAACAGTTTTTTGAAAATTTCAATTTTAATCCTAAATATTAACTTATTCTAAAATATAGAATATATATGATTTAAATGTAATTAATTGAATTTAATATAACAAAATAATTATTATTTTAACTTCAAATCAAGTTAAAATCATAAGGTTTCTTTTAAATTACTTAATTTTTCAAAATAAAAAACGGTTCTACAAAAAAGGGGTATTTCTCTCTATTCACTAAAAAATCAATATTTTTTGAAAAATAAAAATATTTAACTCTAATTTAAAATTTATATGACTGTATAAAAATTGAAGTTTAATTTCAAAAATTAAATTTTATAAATTTTTTATTGAATAATTATAAATTTTTTTTATAAAAAGAAATAAAAATCATTTTTTAGGAAAAAAATATTTTTAAGAATGAAATCTATTACCAAAAATTGAGTGATTATTTACTAAGAATTTATCAGTATATTTATGGTGAGAAGGTAATTCATAGATATATATATATATATATCTTAAATTAATTAATCCTACTCATATTTGAAATGTTAATTAATTGTTTAGAATGATCATATTTAAATATCCATTGTCTGTTTGGGTTCAGTGTTATCTATCACATACGATATAATACATATTTTTCACTATAAAAAACTCAAAGTGTTACATTATTCCCCCCAACCCTTAATAAATTGTATCCTCACAATTTAAACTTGAAATTGGTAAGATATTTTTTGACACTTGAAAATATTTTTATTAAAAACCCACATCGTAAAAATGGTTAATAAAACATCCACTTGAAATGAGAGAAAGGTATGTATAAAGGTCATCGCATAAATATGTTTCCAAGTTGGAGAACATTAATTTTAAGTGAAAAAATATACATAGAAGAGAAAACAATCACTAAATAAATAATATAGTGTGATAGATAACATGGTGAGGATAAATTTAATGACCACAAAACCATAAATCAATTATTGGTAAAAAGATGACCAATTCATCGAAAATGATCTTAATATAAAAACATTTTGGTTTAAGGTATTTTATTAACATCTTCACTTGGGACATAAGGAAATAAATTTTTTTGAAAATTATAATTTCATCCTTTAATAAATTTCTATCACAATCTCATCTTTTATGCAAACTATGAGTTCTCAAGGTGAATTATTTTATGCATGAAGCACTAGAATATCCTTCAAAGGGGTCACATAATCCAAAAAATAAAATATATTCCTACTATATTTACTAATTCTAAAAGGGTTAACATAACTATGATAATAATAAAAATTAATAAACCTTAAAACACTAATCTCTAAAATTCGACAAAAAAATTACAATGGTTTATCATAGATAATTACATAAATAAATATTCTTATATCCTTAATAACAAAAATATCCTTGACATTAAATAATTTTTTAACGTCAATGTTTTTCTAACACCCTTTATCTTAAATATCTAAAATCATACGAGCATTCATCTCAAATAATCCTTTATATTAAATCTAATGGTTATCTATACCTCAACCCAAATAAAAAAATATCTCAAAATATCATTTATCTCCTAAAAATAAAAATATTGGATCTTGTAATATTTTTTCCCAAAATATCCTTAATCCTGATGAACATCCATCACATAAATATTCAATAGTGGTATCAATTATTTTAAATATTAAACATAAACATATCCACTCATGACTATTTTGGTTTTTCCCTACATCAAACGCATATTAAGGGTTATCAATCCCTTAATCATGTTTATTCTACAATATAAATTTATCACTAAATTAGTTTTAGAGGTTATTAGTACTATTCAATATATGTTTTAAATCCTTAAAGAAAAACTACTTTGGATCAATCGGTACATGTTTTTTGATTATAATATCCATAATAAAATTTATATAATAATTCTATAACACAACCCTAAAATACCAAAACATAAACACTTTAATACTTACACTAGAATGATTTAAAAAGTATAGGTCCATCATTAGTCAAGGATTTATCCTTTAGATTAGGTAATTGACTCGGATAAAGAACATATTATCCACACATAAGAAATTGAACAAAAAATGATTTTATATTATTTAATTTATTCTATTCCATCACAACCATATTTTTTAAAGAAACAATCAACTTTTTCCTATATTTTTTCACACTTAAAACACTATCGAGCTCCTTTTTGGAATTTCCCTTGGCTTCTCTTTCCACACTTTTTACTCACATGAAATTGAATCTTCTTTATATCATCTTCTTTATTAGTTTGAATTCCTTGATACTTCTTCATCCTCTTATTTTATGTCATTGAAAATTCAACTATGTTCCAGGTTTTACAATAATTTTTGATATATAGTTTTGAATAATAACAAGATGTCTGACTTGATCTCCCATTATATTGAATATATCTTTGTTAAATTCATCACATTTCCCATCACATTGATTATTGAATTGGTTTGTCTTATTTCTATCCATTGACTACAATAATGTGAAAATTAGGGATGAGTAATTTAAACAATTAAGCATACAATAACAATACAATAACATTAAAGGGATAACATAAAAATGATATTTATTTCCTTAACATATAAATTTATAGGCATCCATCTATGTTATCCATTATCTATTTCCTAATATAGGATCTTATGGGAATTCTTGTTCGCTTAATAATGGTTCGTAAGGAGATTCTGAATTTTCAAAAGCATATCCCCTATGAGTTTCAAACCAAGTGTATATTAAGGCATGTTTTCATGCACAAGTTCCTGACCATGTATAGCTCAATATGGTGTTTTCGAGTTTTGCACCAAGATACTTATGTGCTAGAGAAAAATCCACCTGTAGTATCAAGATGAAGAAGTATTTTCTTAAAAAACATACTCTATACCTTAACAAAATATAGTTATGTATTCTTAAGTTTAGTCTTATCCCTATGGATTTATCGATAGTTTTCTAATCTAAATCCCTAAAATACCTAAACCTTCCTCTAATAGCAACAATGAAAAACCTTGTCTTTATTACACATTAATTCATGATTTATTACATAATATTACACATAATACTAACCATAATATTTATAAGTATTTTTTATTTATGAATTAGGTTAATATCATAACATCTTGAAAATGGGATACAACAACATTACTTCAAATATCCTTAACATGCACTTAGAAATCATAGATCCTCTAAAAATTTATGGGATAACCTAGGTATGCACATAAGAAATGGGTGATATATAAATCCCATTAAGGAAATAGAAAATCATATAATGATGATAAAGTAGTAAATTATTTTAAGTAGGAATATGAAGGTATCCTAATATGGGTGATAATCAAAATCTTTGAAAATAAATCATGATATAACATGATAATAAAAAAGAAACATGGGAAAGTGACAAAAACTTTAAACCTAAAATCATAAACATTGGTCAAGGATAACCAAAAAGACATCATAAAATGTGGTAAAAGTATCATGATAGATTAGTTTCACTCCCCAATCCCTTGTATGATGTATAATGAGAATAAATTATTACCCAATGCATTAGGGATCAATATAATTCTTGGTGCACTCATTACTTTCATATCATGTACATGTATAAGTGTCTCATATAGAACATTCAACAGAGGATAAAATTTCAACATATTTAATTCCACGATCTAGGATTGTAGAATAAATACATTTAATACCACAATAAAATGAGTATATTTATGTCTAGGTGAAAACCTTGAGTTTAAATAGCAATGGTATTTACAATAAAAAGGTATGTCATGGAAAATTTGCACTAAATTATTAGAATCATAACGACGGTACTTAAAGATTCATAAAAATTTTAATGAGAGATAAAAGGGTATTACACCATTTTTACATTACATGGGTGTTTGGAGGGAAATGGAAAAACATATCCCATCATTATTAATTATAAACAAAATACATAAAATTAAGAATATGTTGGAATAAAGTAGATAGGGATGGGATTCCATACTAAATGTTATTATAGTAATGGATTAGGAAATTGTTATAACGAGATGTGATAAATGATATATCATTATTATTAAATCAATTGGATACTGTAGGAATATTTATAAAATCATGAAAATTTAACCAATTTATATTCAAAAGGTTTAATATAAAGAATTTTCTTCTATGTAAAAGAAAATAAAGGAAATCTATTAAAAAAAATCAGCATGGTAATGACTTATGTAATGGTCAAAAAGAGAGGGGATAAATGATATATAATTCTAAAAAATAAAGTGGAAAGACATGGGAAATTTATAAATTCACTAAAGCATAAAAAATTGATAATCAAAAGGATATACACAAGTAAGGTGTTTGAATTGAAATAAAGAGAGAGAGGTCACTTACTTTTGGTATGGAAAATTATAGGACAATTTTGGTTGTATGATAGGTGTACATAAATATTAATGGGAGGTATTAATGAGGGTTAAAGGGGTATCCCATTATTTATATATAATAATTGAATTAATTGGGATTTATAAAAACACACCCAAATAAAAAAATTGAAATTAAGAGGTATAACATAAAAGAGGTTCTTGAATAAAAATAATAGAGGGAGATTCCTTACCTTGAGAGCGTGAATACAAAAGTTTGGGAGGAGATTATCAAGAGTTTTGGGATACCGTGGCAGGAAAATAGAGAGTCTAGGTAAGATAAAGTTTGTGATCCATGGGTTTTTAGTGAATATTAATGGGATCTTGTGTTGGTTTATATAGGAAAGTAGAGGAGAGTTCTTTATTATGCCCTAAACATAGGTTTTGGTTTCTCTATAATAAAATAATTGAAACCAAAAATCATACCATGGTTTTTTCCATTTTTTCTTCCAAAAAAATTAATTTTAATTTTTTATAATTCAATGGTATGGACACATTAAAATATTTCCATTAGTGATATATAATTTTTTCATGTTTACAAAGAAAATATTTTAAAACCTTAATATATAATATAGGTTTTGGAGGACTCATAAGGCATTATAAAAGTAATAAAATAAACTAAAAAACAAATTATTTTATAGGTTAAGCATGAATTTGGTCTTATATACCTTATATGGTATATATTACACCACTTTTGGGTCATTATGATGTCATAATACACACTGTATACTTATACCATATTTAATTTTTACATGAAAATTTGACTCTCTCAAAAAATTATTAAAAAATCCGCATTGGATAATTTCAATGTGATGATTACAAAAATTATTTTTATATTATCAAAATAATTTTCTACATATTTTAAATTAAAATCCACACTTATTGAAAAATACTGTGTTTTTTGACCAAAATAGTTTTCTAACCCTTATAAATATTAAATTTTCAGTTCATAAAATTATATTATCATTTATATTTAAAATATACTATATAATAATAAAATTTTATTCAAATATTATTTAATTAATCAATAAAAACTTTCTTTATAAAATTATATTTTACCCCAAAGACCATTTATATTTTAACGTATCAAAAATATAATTTTTATCAAAAAAATTATTTCATCATTTATAAAGTAACAAAAAAATATAAAAATTATTATATTAAAATTAATATATATATATATATATATTCATATTATTAGGTTTACGTTTTTTCCAGTCCTTTTTAAATTATTTTTACCCTTTATTAACCTATTTTCCTTTTACATTGTTAATAAATATTTATTACAATTACTATTCATATTATTCAAAAATTATGATGACCTTATTTAATAATATTAATATTATTATTCCAAATATAGAATATATTTTATTAAAATGAATTTATATATGTAGAATAATTTAAATAAAAATAAAACTTGCAAACACGATGAAAAACGATTTTCTGAAAAATGCATTTTAAGGAAAATATGACTTTACTTTAACTCTATAACTAGTAATATTAATTATATGAATTTTAATTAATAGGTATAGATATATAATATAAAATTTTCATTTAAATCATTTCTAATTATGGGTTTTTATAATTAATTATAACGGAGAAGCATTTTTTATTTTAAAAGAGTTTTCAGAAAAAAAAAATATGCATTCTAAATCCTAAAAATAAAATTATACTGATATCTTATATAAATATGATTTAGTTATAATTAATTAAATAAAATATTACTAAATAATACTTATTTCACCTTTAAATCAAATTAAATTAATATTAGACCATTTAATTAATTTAATTTATCAAAAGAAAAGACGGTTTTTGTAACAATGGGGTGTTTTTCTCTATTCACGGAAAAATAGATATTTTCCAAAAAATACCAAAATTTATCACTTAGTTAATAATTATATCATAATATAAAAGTTTGTGTTTAATTTTATCAAAAAAAATTATAAATTTTCTATAAAATAATTATAATATTTTTTCACAAAAATAAAAATAAAATCATTTTTGAAGAAAACATATTTTGAAGAAGAATAGAAATTACCAAAAAAACAAAAGAATATTTACTCAAAATTTATCAATAAATTTATAATGATTAGGATATTTATATATATATATAAATCAGATACTATTTAAACCTACTCATATCTAAAAATTAAATGTAAATTTCAAAATGGTTATATTTAAATAATCACTTTATTTGGGATCGATGTTGTGTATCTTACACTCCATCGAACATAGTTTTATCTTTTAAAAATCACGGATTTAAACATATACCATATTAATATATTTTATACCATGGTGAATACTCTTTTCATTGAGGATTTCCTTACATGTTTTCATGGTTCTTTTCAAAAAATGTTTTTCCTAATATTTTGAAAAAATCTCAATTTTAAATAATTGATTTCTAAATGAAATGTGTATTTTCATCGATAAATGTCTAGTGATTTTTTAAAGAAAATTAATTTTATAAAAATATCCAATTATGTTACTTTTGGTTCACTAGGTATACAATTTAATGATACTATACTTATTTTTCTATAGTTGGTTATGGATTATTATGAAACAATCCAGATGAAACCTTTTTCATTTTTATGGGTTATGCTATGTAAAAATGATTACTATTTTCACAATATTGTGGAAAACATATGAATTAATTATAATCATGTGATGGTTTGTTCCATTATTTAGATACAATTCATTAGTAAATATTATATGGAAAACTCATGAGATGATGGTGATAAGCATGAACATGGTTTCAAATATCTATTTTCACATTTTGATGCATGAGTATGATTACTTCTAGCTATACTCACAAGATTATGCATGGAAATGATTGATAATAGATATGTTCACATTTTGATGCATGAGTATGATTTTTTCTATTTATACTCAGAAGAATATAAATAGGCATGATTGTGAGTAGATATATTCACAAGATTAACATTTATTATAATTAAGATGCCACATGCCTATGTTATTAATCTTGAATTACGATTGTTGCTTTGACACATGTGTTAGTCATTCTTCTGAATATGAAATGATTTTAGAGATGATGATCTAATATTTTCTCAGTATCAATCTTTTATATTGATAAAATTCAATTGATTATGTTACCACACCCTTATGATTATCTTATGTTATCTTATGATTGATATCTCCCATTTTAATCTTATTGAACATCTGATCTCACCCTTTATTATTTTTTTCATTCCTCAGGTTTTGATGGAAGGGTTTAATTCTTATATTTATAGACATGTACTCATATAATGACCTCTATGTGAGATGGTGTATATCTTTTAAGAAATAAGTTGATGGTGTATGTAGTCTCCAAAGACAGAAAATCCTTTTAGACCTCATGTGTGTATAATTGATATTTGTATTGAATATTCATATATAATGATGTAATATTTATGTATGTTATACCTTTTTCACCTCATTTGGTATTAGAGGATGGTTTAGTTATTTTTGGATATTAGGTTATGTGAAATATGAGTATAAAACCTATGAAAACCTATGGTTAACAAAAAATTACTTGGTTTTAACCTAAATTTACATAGATTGAAAAGAATATGTCATAAATTATGATATCTTTGGAATTATTTTCTAATGATTTTTTATTATGTTTATTGTTTCTTGATACTTTGTGAGAATTTTTTTAGTCAATGGATGGAACCAGAGCAAATCTTGCTAAAAATGAATGTGAAGGCCAATGTAATGATCATCCTTATGAGAAACCAAATAAATTTGGAGTTGGGTTGTAATATCTTGTTTCTATTCTTAATAAAATCTCTAATTATATAATTAATTACTTTTTCCATGTTCATATTCCAAATGAAATAAAGAGGGACCAATATTCCATTGATAAATTTATAAAAAAAACCACTTTCCTTTTTTGGTTCTTCTGATCCACTAGTTTCTTAGAAATGGATTGAGAGATGGAAAATATTTTTTCCAATATTCCGTGATTAGAACATAATAAATTTTTCTTATCATTCAATTACTTGGAATTAAAATTTAATCAATTGTGGAATATTATCATGAACATGATAAACAAGGAATAAATAAACTCCATGGAATTGGAGGAGTTTAAGAGGGTATTTATCAAAAAATAAATTCTTAAAACTATTCATACTAATATGGAAAAGGAATTTATAGAGATAAGAAATAAGGATTATGAATCCATTGGTACCGATGAAGAAATATTTACATTACTTTCAAGGTATACGTCTGGATTTTTAATTGACTATTCATGTAAAATTGGTTGATTCTTTAATTGCTTGAAACCAAGAATTCAATTGTTTTCAGACAAAAGTAAATATAAAGAAATCGTTAAATATTCTATGAAGGTAGAAATAGTGTGTGAGGACTAATTATTTTATGGTTTTATTAATAATAAGTGAAAAATTAAGCTTCATGGAAACTTTAATGGTAAATACCAAGGAGTAAAGAGATTCCAACCACCTATATGTAAAAAATGGGGGAAAACAATTAGGAAATTATATTAAAGGAACTGGAAAATACTTCAATTGTGGAAAGGATATTCATTGAGATATTTATTGTTAATAGGTGATGAAAAGTTCAGAAAATGAAACATAGGAGAAGAAGGATTCAACGAATTATGTATAATGTTGTAGATGTAGGGAGATTGGGAATTATGTGAATCAATTCCCTAATCCAAGTAAAAATGAGGATGGTAGTGAAAGATAATGGATTTTCATATGAGGTATATATCTTTTAAATTTTAGTTTAAAACCTTTATTTTATCCTTATATATATACCTAATATATTAAGGGTGTTTTCTGGAGAATTTGATGCTTTTTGGAGCCCAGAGCTCAATGTTTTAGAGGAAATATACCAGGCGCATGGTTTGTTTAAACTGTGAACCTAAGGATACATCATTTAGGTAAACAATGTGGGGAGATATAGAGGTTCTATAGAGGGTATCAAAGAATATTTATATTTTTTCCAAACCATGTTCATAGAATATACACATAGTACCACTTGGGTAGTGGTTTCACAAGGTTAACATATTTTTTGGTCAAACAATACAGAAAAACCATACAGCCTTTAAAATGGGTAAAATTCTCATTTCACCTTAATTTTTAATTTTATTCCCCAATTTTAATTTCTTAAATAATGTATAACCTCTTCAGATACTTGGATCTATCCCATGGCCATCCAAGCTATCCTTCGGGCAAGATTCTCTGTCTGAACTCAGAATCGCTCATTATCAGTTGTGTTGGATGGCTAACTATCATCTCTTCTATCTTATTCCTTATTTCATTAATTTATCTTTCCATATATAATTATATATCAATTTATGATTATATGCCTCAATTTTAGGTTATTATTCTATTTATTTAGTTTCTTCTATTTTAGCTTGGGTTAATATCTAACAACAAATTAGGAGAGTACTACCCATCTATTTTAAGTGGCCTAGTTATTTTTGCCTAATGTATAGAGGTTTAAATTATTTGTCGTTGTGCCACATGTCATACCTTCTATGTCACATCAATTTAATGTAAAGTTAATTAAATTAATTAATATATCCTTTCTTAGGGTAATAATAGAAACCTAAATTCTATCGATGGAGGATTTCCACCTCAATTCAAGCCACCCCTTAAGGGGTGTTGATTTTAAATTCCATAAGACTTATTCCTTGAAATTAAATTGAACCACCATTTGGGGTGTGTTGAGTTTGACATTATAAATTTAATGTGAATTTTTTTAATCCAATAGAAAATGATATAACATGTGCACATGACCTTTCTCATTCATGTTGATATATTTATTTATCCTTATAAATTAATTTCCAAAACTGGACTAAGAAAATTTTTGATGCTATGGGTTAAACATAAAAAATGACCATCATGCATTTCTTTTCGAGGGAGATATAAGGGTTAAAATTAATAATTATTTAAATAGGCTCAACAATAATGATCATTAGAATTTTATTAATTAATTACAACATGCTAGGAGTGATACATGGATTATTATATAGACACATTGGAAAATATCACTTAGAATATGCCTTTATAATACATATGAGAAATAAATGGTTCCCTAGTGGATTTACTTGGAGGGATTAGATGGATAATGATACTATTCCATTCTATTAGTGATACATAGTTCCCTATGTGGTATATCATGGATGGGATCATAGGGTTATACCTTTATAACATGCTATAAGTGATACATGGGTTCTTATATGGAACACCTTGGATGGACTCTTATGGTGGGGGCTTCCTATAGTACTCATAGAGTGATACCTTGGTTCATTTTTATAGAATTCCACAAATGGTATTTGGAGTAAAATTAATTAAATAAATTAACGCATATTCCAATTCAAAACAAACTTGTATTTGTTCTATGATTTACATAATCGATGGCCTAGTTTTACTTATTTACTATGCACATATTCCATAAGGATTATGAAACCTTTTTTTTATTATGTATAGATGCCATGGTTGTTCATCTTAGAACCCTACTATTATTACATTTCTCAATATGTGAATGTATATGTTCATATATATATGAGGTATATATATATATAAATAACTTTTTATGTTTATATATATAAATACAAGGTGACATCAGTTAAGATATATTACAAATTAAGCCAAAGCATGTAGTATCGATTGAGTTTCCTATGTGGAACATGTCCCAATGTGATATATTCTATTTAATATTATAAATTTATTATCACTTACATAATTCCCACTCTATATGACTATACTAGATAGTTTAAGACAACATTGGTGGTGGCCTACTTAATTTATCTCACACCTTGTTTGGGATACCAATTGGTACCCAAAAAACTTCATGGATGTAGTTAGGGACAAAGAGAAGCATCCATCTTTGGATGCCTAATTATCTATACTAGGAAGGCGTATGGGGGCAGAGCACTGATCTTATTCACATGATTTTATTAGTCATATATTTTTGTCTTTTTCATTTTTTTATATAATATTGTATACACCTACTACTCTGATTCAATGTGTTACTATTATATAAATCATACAAACAGGAAAACATTTTTATATGATATTAATTATATTTATACATGTTTATTATATCCAAATGAATTATGTTCCTATAGTTTATTTATTATACTTTTTTCTTCTTATAATTATTTCATGCCAATATGTTACACTATGATCATGAGGGTAAAGTCTTCCCACCATACCATTATAGACCCTCGCAACTATTTGGTAGACTATAACATATGGGGAGTTATGATTGAGGCCTTATGGCAAACCAAGTCTGGGTTACTTTTGAGTGAACTAGGTCTGGGATGTTATAAAGTGGTATCATATCTCCCTTCCTTTTGTCTTATTGTTTGGTTTGTTTGAAAGGGGACTAGGAATTTGATGGAATTTGATAATGATTTGTGAGTAGCTTACCAACATATAGGGAAAATCCAAATTATATAAGATGGGATATTTCTGTACTAATTTTTCCCTATTACTGTCGAATTTATTTTACTATTGGGTGATGCATATGATTATTTAAATTATTATTGTTATTATTATATTAGGTTTTCTATTTCCATAGCTTAGTGTGGCAATGAGACATCATTTAATGCAACATAGTAAGAACCTAAGGATTCACATGACATGAATGTTCCATTCCATATTTATATTACCGCACACACTGCCTGCTTCATATCACCAATTCCTTGATTGTTATATTTAGAAAGGTGATAAAGTTTCTTGAAAGGATAGAATAGTTGGATTAATTAAATTTTCTAAATCAATCTAAATGGTGTTTATTATATATCGTGATGGTGGAACCATAATTAACCAATTATGCCATGTTTTTCTCATGGACCAGTAGTCCCGTGGGCTGAAATGATTATTTTATTTTGATTACATGAAAGCCAATTGTAATTTAAGAAGAATGTAATTATATAAATTCAAAATGGAGATTTATCTAATCAAATTATTTTATATGACCTTTTACATCTTGATACCAGATGTACAGTTCAAGTCATAATTACATAATGTTCCAATTACAACTTATAAGAATTAAGATTTTATAGCATGGGAATAATGACTCATATAACTAGAATATGGCTCATATATACATATAAATGTGTACATAATTAATTAATTTTAAATTATTAAATAAAATGGTTATTGTCAAATGGGGATAATATTTAAAACATTTACCTTTATAACTTATAATTGAAACTCAATAGACTGGGATCTATGGAATATGATGTGAGACCCTGACCCTGATCCAACCTTAGTAGTGTTTAGTATGGAGTGTCCCTTGGGATCCTTGAGAACTTTTATGTTTCCTAGAACTGGCTTTAGGAGAAGGAAGAGGCATGTGAATCTAATATAGGAAGGCTATGTATATGTCATCTTCTTGTATCTTAAGATGAAATCTATTATAAATTCCTATTATAAGGTGTCAATTTTGCATTTTAGGGATATTCCACTATAATTAAATTTGTTAATATAAAATAATGGTGACAATGAACATGTTTTAGAGGTGGTGGGACACAATCCACTAGAGTTACCTTCAATAGAGAATCATGAAGAACCTCATTCCATTCCAAATTTAGGAATCAATGCTCAGTTATGAAAGGGTTTCATGTGACTATTATAGTCTATATAGGTATTATCATGGCTTTCCCCTTCCATGGAAGAGCTGATGTGATAATTACAATAGCAGCACCCTCCAACTTTTTCAGTGGTAGGCAATCTTGAGCTTTCCAAGTCATGGATAAAGGCCATTTTATCCATATTTGAGAACATAGTGAGGAATACAAATAGGAGGGTCAATATCATGACTTATATGATTCAATATTCATCTAATAATTAGTGATATGTGATTAACTAGGAAGATCGTCAATGGGAAATAGTCTAGAGGGACTTCCAGATGATATTTTATGAATACTTCTTTCCACATACAGTAATAGAATATTATGCTTGGGAATTTATTATCCTATAATAGGGTAAATTTTCTATGATGGAGTATTCAATTCATTTAATTGAGCTACAATGTTTCTCACCTGCACTTGTTGGTGAAGAGTTGACCATAATGAGACATTTTGATGACTGGCTTGTGTACGCCATTCATTCATATATGTATGTTTTTAGGTTACCCATCATTTTTGAGATAGTAAACTAGGTACTCATCACCCAGTAGAACCTAAGGGTAGTTAGTAGTGTGGCCCAGGGTGGTTCATCACTAATATGGGGAAATGGTTCATCTAGTGTCTAGAAATTTCACTTTGAGTCTGCTTATAAGGGAAACATAGTCTGAATTCATAGGATGATAATTATGTGGTGTGTCACCAATGTGGTAGGCTTAGAAATAAGAATCCCTAGTATACTAAGGATCCAATTGATTGAAAAAAAAATCATTAAGATGTGGAACCTTCTATTTTTTTCCAGAACATTCCCTTCAGGGCATAGTGAAAAAGGATCTTCACCAACACCAAATTAAGGTGCAGGATCTGTAGCTCCACTTTAGGCAAGGAGTTGGAAAAATATTTGGTGATTAGGATGGGGAGGTGGATGTTTTGATGGAATCTAGTCAAATGATATGTAGCGCCATCATAGAAAGTATACTTGGTATAGTCAAGCTATAGCCCAGGGCTATGGATCTGGCTAGCTACATGTAGTGTGGCATATACCAAAGGAATAGAGAACCATACCTTTTATAGTTATAGGTACTATTCTAGTAGCCTCTACTTTAGTATCTTCCTTATTAGATATAGGTTCTTCACGTTCTTTTATATCTATGGAAATTAAGGAATGTTTGGGACTATAGAAAGAGTACATTTGTGGAATAATGACTCCTGAAACATCATTGGGGATCCGATCCAAGAGCATATATTGGTGTAAGGAATTCCCATTGAGATAAGTTGTTATATTTTTGTATGGAACCTATTTATACATGAGATGATTGGATTAAACATCATACCCAGTATGAACTAATTAGTTCCTTATCATGATCACATTGATTTCTATCATCGAATGGTGTTTTTCTCCACACCCAAAGGTGGTACCTATATTCATATGGGTGAATGGGGTGTATAAGAAAGTCAAGATGGACTAGAGTATCATGTTCTAGGCAGAGTTATAGACTAGATTACCAGTTTTTTATGAGTGATTACAGAATGTGGAATATATATTTCCCTACATTATTGGATTAGTTTAGTGAAGTATTCCCTAAAATCATTTTTGGATTGCGACCTATGAGATAGGTGGAGTTCACTATTGATTTAGTGATGGATGAAAAAGAATTGTACATTATTCATTAAAAGATGGATGTTACTAAGATTCTATGACTCAATAACTATTTCAAGAAATTATAATATAAGGGTTTTATATGACCTAGTACTTCACCATGGGGTTCACCTATTTTATTTTCTATGATGGAAGATGGTACCCTTAAGATTTGTGTTAATTAACATAGGTTGAATAAACATACGGTGAAGAAATGGTATCATTTACCTTGTATGGATGACTCGTTTGACTAGATTTGATGAGCCTCAGTTTTGAATAACATATCTTTGAGTTTGGGCTATCACCATGTGTGTTTGAGACCATCAGACATACCGTGTAAAACATTTCGTAGTAGATATGGCCTTTATGAGTATTTGGTCATATCGTTCGGTCTCACGAACAAACTGTAAGTCTTCATGGATATGATGAATCAGGTTTGACACCTTTAGCTAGGTTAATTTGTGGTATTATTCATGGAGGGAATCTTGTTTTATTCTTGTACTTTATATAACCATGAAAAACATATTCAGATCATACTGAATACACTAAGAGAGAACTCGTTTTATGCTAAGCTCACTAATTCTACATTTGGATTAATAGGATTTACTTCATGGATAAAATCATCTTAGAGGCATATGTATCTATTAACCATGATAAGGTGAGAGCATTATATTCTTATGAGTATCCCAAAAATGTCTTCGATGTTTGGAGATTCTTGGGATTTACTGGTCACTACATGTGTTTTACTCAGGACTTTGCATTCCTAGGAGTGCCTCTAACAAGATTGACTAAAAAGGTGTTATGTTTTTATCTTCTGAAGCTTGTGAAAAAACCGTTCTAAAGTTTAATAGATGATTGACTTAAACATTGATCATGGTTCTTCCACAATTGAGTATAATCTATAATGTTTACTATGTTGCATTAAGAATTGGGTTGGGAGTTGTTCTGATGTAGGGATATTTGGTCATGGTTTATTTGGCTCATTAGGTGAGGCCTTATGAGTGGAATTAACAATTCATGATATCATGCAAGAATATATGGTTCATTCATTGTGTTTTCAGAGGCATTACTTGATTGGAAAGTGGTTTTTGGAGTATATGGAGAAAAAAACTCAAGTACACCTTTACACATTATAACTTAAATATCAAAAACAAAATGTTAGTTGAATAGCTATAGTATCTTTACTTTGTTCTTTCTTATATTCCTAAGAAAGGAAATAAAGTGGTTGATGCTCTAAATGGAAAACTCAGACATAAGATATTCTAGAGTCTAGTAGTGATTTGTAGTTAATGGAATTATTTTACAAGATGCATATATAGAAGAAGGAACATGATGGATAACCTATACTTGAATAATTATCAATGTCCTATTTAATTTTGGATAGAGTGAAAATGTGGCATCTTTCAGATCTCAAAAACTTCATCCTAAGCGAGAGTGATGCAGGCTAGGACCCACTACCTGATTGGTTCATTGAGAGGTATTAGGTATTACACAATCATATATATCTAGGTTCTTTCAGCAATTCAATAGGAATTAATATGGGAATCACATTCCATTAATTGGGTCATACATCCTTGTATTAGCAATATATAGCATGAATTATGCCACCAGTAATAGTCGTTGATTATGAAAAGGGAGATCATGGGGTTTTAATGTAGTATTACACTTTCTAGTAAGTGAAGGTGGAACACTAGAAGCCTGCAGGGATTTTCTAGCTACTACCCATTACAGAGTGGAAATGGGATGGTGTCATTTTGAATTTTGTGAAAGGTTTACTGAATTCATATCAAGGAAATGACATAGTATATGTGATCTTAGATATATTGAAAATGGTATCTTAATTCATACATATTATAGAAACCTTTTCAGTGGATGATCAATGAAGTATATATGTCTAAGAGATCAGACAACCTCCTAAAGTTCCATGCACCATCATATCAGATAGAATTATTGATTCACATCACAATTTTGGAAGGGGTTGAATAAGGATCTTAGTACATAGGTGTTTCTAAGGACATCCTTTCACCCATAGATTTTTGGGAAATATTAATGTATCATTTAGATATTAGAAGTCATGCTCTGAGTGTGTGTCCTTGATTTTGGAGGTTCTTAGGAGAAACACCTACTTCTTTGTAAATGTTTTTATAATAACAGCTTTTAGAAAACTATGATGATCGATCCTTATGAGACCCTATATGGTAGGCTATGTCATTAACATCAATGTTGTTTAAAGGTATGAGAGGTAATGCTCTTAATACCATGTCTTGTACATTAGACAAAAAAGTCGAAACACCTTATCAAAAATGTATGGATACAACTCAATATAAGAAGAAATATTATAATGATCATTATTGAAGACCTTGTGAGTTTATGGTTGGGGATCCAGTCTTCATGCATGTATCACCAAGGTTGGGCCATATATAGATTCAGAGATAGGGAAATTTATCACCTCGTTATTTTGGGACTTTCTAGACATTAGACTGAGTAGGATTACTCTTCCATAGTGGTACTCGGACACAAAAAACATCTTCCATGTGTCCTAGTTTCACATTAATCATTCATACTTGTTACATATTCTTCATCCTGATGATGTTGAGTTAGACATTGATGTTTTCTTTGAGAAGCACCATATTTGTATCATTGATTGGATCATGAAGGGTCTCTGAGAAAGGTAAAATCCTCTAGTATGGGTGATATGGAAGAATTCAAATTTAAATAATGAGACTTTGTAGATGAAGGCCGATATACATGCTCAGTAGCCGAACCTATTATAAGATGATGCTTTACCTCCCTCATAAGGGAAACTCTGGGATGATTTGTTTTTATGGGAGATTGTAAAATCCTAACTTTTCTTATGAGGTATGGATCATTTATATTTTTTAATCCATTATTTTATCCTTATGGATGTTTCTAGTATATTCAGAGATAATTCAAGAGCATATGGGGATGTTTTAAAGCTCAAATCATTGAGTTTTATTAGAAACAGACTAGGCACACAATTTGTTTAAACCGTACCCCTACGGACACACTGTTTGTGTAAACCATGTGGGCTAGTAATGAGGAACTATAGAGGGGTGCACAATCTATTCACATTTTTTCCAAACAATTTTTCTATCCTTAACTCTTATCTTCTCCAGGGATGTTGGTGTGTATAGTTGGGGTATGGTTTGGCCAAACCATATGACCAAAACATACACCCTTTAAAAAGGGGTGAAATTCCCATTTACCCAAAAATTTTAAAATTATATTCCCATATTCTCACTCCTAAATTGTGTAAAAACTCTGTAGCCATATGGATCCCTCACATAGACATCTGAGATAGGGTTTGATCTAAATTCTCCATTTAGACTCAAAATTTCTCACTATCAGTTATGTTGGATAGCTAACATTAAGACCTTCAAAGATATTCGGTGTTCCTTCATTTATCTTCCTATATGTAATTATAAATATATGATGGATAATATGGAAAAAAATTTAGGTATTCATATATTTATTTGAATTATATTATTAAAGATTTAGTCAAAGTCAAACAATGACAAGAAAAGTACTACCCGTCTAAGGTAGATGGTCTAGTTCTTTTTCTATAAAGCCTCAATGTTAATATTATGCACCATTGTGCCTTTTTCCAAACCATCTATGAAATGAATCCAAAATCTAAAATTACTTAAATTAATAGATATATCCTTACATAAGGTATTCCTGGAAACCTAAATTCTATCAATGGAGGACTTCCACCATAACACAAGCCACCCTATAGGGTGAATTGATTTTAAAGGCCATGATCTTTATGCCATGAAATTAAATTAAACCACCAATTGAGGTGTGTTGATTTTGACCTTTTCAATGAAATATATTTTTTTAACCAAGGAAAATGGTTGGATAGAGGAATGGTCCCTTTCTCTGTCATGTTGATTTCTTGAGTTGTAAAGACCCGTAAATTTCAAGGAATTTTTTTTTCTTAATTTTCTTTGAAATTTTACAAGAACGCAGTTTCTGACGGCACCTAATTCCGAGGCCCGGTGTGCCCGGAATCATTTTTGGAAGTTTGGCTCGGGTACGTTCAGTGAACAGATGAGCGGGTTTTTCTAAATTTTGAACCGGTGCCCAGAATCGAATTCTGAGGGCACCGATGAAATCGCAGCACCGGTATTTTCTTAGAAACGCATCTTCCGGAGTTTCGTTTGCTCGGGTGTGGTTTTTAATTTTCGGGCTTAAAGTTAAGAAATAAAATAATAGTACGACAAAATTTATTTTATTTCACTTAAGCCACTTGAAGCCACTTGAAAGCCACTTAAACTGAGTTGAAACGGATAGGGTACTTTCCAAAAATATCCTACCCTATTGGTAGGATATTTGTGAGGTGGGGCCCGCACGAGCCCCACTGTTTCTTTTCCACTAAGTAACGCACCCGCGAAAACCCGTCATTATGAAAGTCAACTGACGCATTTTCTTAAATTCTTAACAGAACATTTAATTGGGCGGTTTTATTCATGAATTAAATGGGCAGTTTCTTTCGTTGAATTAATTCTACGAATTAATGGGTCGTTACTTACCTCTTTTTCGTTTGTTGGTGTAATAATAAAATAAGACCAACCCAACATTTGGCGGATTACACGTTGAGAGGCTTTGACAGAATTCTTGAGCCTTCATCCTCCTTCACGAAGAACGCGAAGAACGCGAAGAACGTGAAGAATGCGAAGAACGCCGTCACCCTCGGAGTTTGACGATGCTTGATCCAAGACGTTCTTCCCCACCCCGATCTCCGATCACCAATTGCTTGAGGTAAGAGATCTCATGTTTCTTTTTAATCTCCTCTGTGGTTTTTAACAAAACACGGATTTAATTATTTATAATTAAATCTGTTGTTTCTTGGTCCGTTGAGTTCGTCGATGCAACGCCGGATTCCACGACGACGCGACGCCCTTCTGCGACGACGCGACGCCTTCCGCGACACGACGATCGCCTCCTTCCGCGGCGATCAATTTCCGCGAAGAACCCATGGACGATGACTTGAAGAGGTAGGGATTTGTTTTGGAAATGCCATTATTCCCGTGAATGTTTCTTTAAAATTAATGAACCGGTTTTAAATGAACAATTTTAATTTATTAAAATTGTTGTTTCATGTGTTGAAATATTTTCTCCCGTTTTTGTTATCTAACGCGGAGGGTGCGGGCCAAACGAACACGACCCGACAACCCTCCGACGTTCTTCGTGGTTGTGCGGATTTGGCGGGCGACGAAGAAATGTGACGCAAGGGCAATTTTTTGATCCCGCAGTGAGGAACAGAACCCGGGAGGAACACCGGCGCAGATGGGAAGGAAAACGGACCACCGGAGCAACTCCGGTGGCCTGCGGAAGATTCTGGCGGTGCGGGTCGCTGGTGCGGCGGCGCCCCGGCGCGCTGCCGGACGAGACCGCTGTGGTGAAGCCGCGGCGGCGGCAGCCAACGGACCCGCGGTCGCGCGTATCCAGCATGCCCGCACGGGACGCGGCTGAAGTCGCGTCTGTTGCTCCAGTGCGGCCCCAACGCGAGGTCGCGGCATCTCCAGACCGCGGGGGCAGTGCCCCGCGGTGCACGGCCGTTTGGCCGCTCGGCCGAACCGAGCCAGGCCGGTCCGACCGGTCGGGTCGCGCCCTGGCCGGATAGGACCGGGTTGGACCGGGTCGGGTTGACCCGGTTCGGCCAACCCAGGGGGGTCGGGCCGGGTCGGCCCGGGCCCGGACCCCCCGTCTTCGGACCGTTTTCGGTCAAATGCCTGTAACGTGAGCTACGGGCCTTCAAACGATGCACCGTCAGCAGAAATGCGATCCTTGGATTAAGATGGTCGTTTCGGTATATCGCACTCAAGGTTTCGGAATACTTTTGGTTTGGCTGGGTTGGTTCGTACACGAAATCAACCGGGCCCTCGGAGAGGAAACTCTCATATCTTGGGTTACGGACGTCCGATTGACGTGCCATCAGCTTTGTTGATTTCCACTAAGTGAGACGGATCTTTTGGCTCTCTCTGCCCGAGGTTTGGACGTAGGTGGAGTACGGTTGGGTTGGTTTTTCCTTAAAAACCAACCGGGCCCCTGGGACAAAAAAGCCAATAACTCTCAGACCGGGCGTCCGATTGACGCTCCGTCTATGACGTTGAGTTCCTGTTGGAAATACGGAGCTTTTGGATACATCAACTTTGGACATTGTGACAGTTGATGTATTAGCCTCTCGGCTCGTGGAGCGGACCCTCCCGAATGAGCTCGCTGTGTGCGGGAACCCTAGTACTGGCTGCGACTGCTACTTCGACAGTGACGACCGTGCAGAGATCCTCAGTGGACTACGACGACAGCTGTGCAGAGATCCTCAGTGGACTGCGACGACGGCTGTGCATAGATCCTCAGTGGACTGCGACGACGACTGTGCAGAGATCCAAAGTGGACTGCGACGACTACAGCACTCAGCGATCCTACGTGGATCAGTGCTACAGGTCCTGTGTGGGCCCGATCCTGTGTGGGTCTGATCCTGTGTGGGTCAGCGCTCAGCGGTTCTATGTGAGTCAGCGCCTACAGGTCCTGTGTGGGCCCGATCCTATGTGGGTCATTGCGGGGGTTAGTTACCTATCGATCCTTTGTGGGTATGACGACTTAGATGGATCAGTGATCATCTTTATCGTCATTCGAAGAAGTATACCTGTCTGAGCTGAATCCTGTGTTACTCTCCTTTGTGGATTGTGTTGACCTATCCTGTGTGGATTTATTGTTTACTCTCCTTTGTGTATTGTGTTGTGCTATCCTGTGTGGGTATACGTTTGCTTTCCTGTGTGGACTGGGTTGTGCTTGGGCTCGGACGTTGGAGCCGAACGGGAATCGATGACTTAGGTATATGTATGGGCATATGCCTAAGCCGTGTTGGATGTTACTTCGTGATTGTATCTTTCCTTTGTGGATTATCCTTTGTGGATTCTGGGAGACCTTCGGGGGTCTCGGGGTCCCTACTGAGTTTCTTATACTCACCCATGCACGGGCTATGCCCTCACTTCGTGGTGTTGGTTGCAGACGACGGGCAGTGCTGATCGAGGTGGATGCATGCGGAGGAGGACGGTACCTGGAGGTGGACCACTGGGCGGGACGTACTCGGAGCGAATGGCTGGATCGAGGATCTATGGAGGCTATCTGTACCCACCCTTCAGGTGGGACCTTCAGAGGACGGCTCGACGATGTGGCTTTTCTTTTCAGTTGATGTTTTTCCCTTTCAGTTGTACTTTACAGTTGGGCTTGTATTTCCGGCCCCTTTTACTTTCAGCACAGCTTGTATAGTTTTTACTTAGTGTTTACTTTTCCACTTGCTTACTCTGTGGTTCTTGTTTACTTTTCAAAGGCAATGCCTTCCCTTTTTTTGGTATTTATGCCTTGGTGCTAGTCGCCAGCCCTTGGCCTATGGAAGGCGAGCTTGGGGTAGTCACAACACGGGCCCCGAGGACGGGTCGTGACAAATTGGTATCAGAGGTGGTCGGTTCTACCGCAGACTCTGATCTTTCTTCTAAGTGAAGCAATAGTGTTCAGCATATTGGGTGTGGTTATCAGTCCAGGGAGTCCAGTGTTTGTGCGGTGGCCGACGTATCCATACACCAGGACCCTGACTTCTGATTTCCGACTTAATGCACGAAAACATTGATTGCATGTGTGTTTCAAGTTTTCTTTGTGATTACTTGTGTCAGCTCACCAGGTATACTATTCTGACCATGGTGCACTTGTTTCCTTTTCAGAACGGCCCCACGACGACAGCCAGCTAGGGTTCCGAGTGTAGAGCGCGACAACAGCCCACCGAGCGATGAGGCCTCGGTACAGGGCCCGTTGACAGCAGAGGAACCGGCGGTACCTTTACCCGCCGAGCCCCGATGCTACCAGAACCGACCGCTGACGATGTGCGTCGCCTCGGAGCTCTGCACGAGTTCCAGCGACAGCGACTACCCAGGTTTCGTGGGGAGACGGACCCCCAGGCAGCCGAGGACTGGCTGGAGGCGGTCGTGTGAGTTTTCAGGCTAGTGAGGACGCCATCAGACCTAATGGTGATCCTCACAGAGAGCCTACTGCACGCAGCAGCAGGACGATGGTGGAGCTTGATGCTCCAGGTACACGATGAGTCCTACCTCATCTGGACGGACTTCAAGAGACTCTTCCGCTCAGAGTTCGTCCCGGCCACCCTCCGTGCGGTGCACATCCAAGAGCTTCTTCAGCTGCGGTAGGGCAGCTTGACGGTCGCCCAGTACACGGCGAGGTTTACCGACCTTTCTCTCTACTCGACAGACATGGTACGGGACCCCTTCTTCCGGGCTCGGACCTTTGAGCAGGGTTTGAGACATGAGATCAGGGCATCGCTGATCTCCCTCAGCATCCCGACCCAGACAGGGGTGCTAGAGCAAGCCCTTCTGATCGAGAGCTTTCTGGCAGAGTCCACAGCGAGACCTACCGCAGGGCGGCAGGTAGAGGAGTCTTCGGCAGCAGGTAGCTGACGGATGACTCAGGGTTCCAGGCAGACCAGACCTTCCGACAGATGACCTCGGGACACTGGCTCAGCAGTGCGGGGCACATAGCGTGGAGCCAGTCTTCTGAGAGGCAGGCAGTGCTACGCGTGCGGCGGGCAGGGCCACATGGCTCGTGACTGCCCGACCTTCCGTACCGAGGAGCAGCAGACGATGGAGGGGCCACGTAGGCAAAGGCAGAGGGTCGACCGTGGCGGTCCGCAGGGAGGAGGCAGACGAGGCAGAGGAGCTGGCCGAGCAGCAGGTGGTGGGCGACGCTTTGAGGCTCTGCCACCACCACCACCAGGAGGTCCGCCCCGACCACAGGGAGCTTGCGGGCAGAGACAGGCACAGCTCCATGCAGCGGAGTCCTACGACCACGGCGCGCCAGAGATTATTCGAGGAACGATCTGTGTCTATTCCACCCTTGCTGCAGTTCTTATAGACACATGAGTGAGTCACTCTTTCATAGCCGCTGCCCTTGTTCGGAGCTCAGAGATTCCGACAGAGTCGTTGGCTCGATCCTTACGTCTAGAGACCCCTACGGGAGAAGACTCGACGATTACGCACTGGTGCCGGCAGTGTGAGATTACTCTAGGAGGCGAGAGCTTCGGCTGGGATCTTCTTGTAGCGCCGTCGTGGCCTTATGATGTCATCTTGGGCATGGATTGGTTATTTACAGTCCATGCTCAGATTGACTGTTTTAGCCGCAAGGTGCGATGTGTGCGCACCGACGGGAGCAGGTTCACCTTCACCGGCGAGAAGGGAGCATTTGCAGCACAGGATGGACCCTCGCAGAGGAGGGGACAGCCCATCACTCATCATTTTGCTAGCCTCGTCTTAGGAGTAGTGGACGTGCGGAGTCCTAGTTTTCCTGCAATGGTGGATCAGTATGCGGACGTCTACCCCGACGATGTCCCAGCACTACCTCCTCGCAAAGAGGTAGACTTTTATATTGACCTGTACCTCGGGACAACCCCGATATCCACTCCAGCATATCGGATGGCCCCCGCTGAGCGTCGAGAGCTGCAGGTACAGTTGGAGGACTTGCAGGGCAAGGAATTCATCCGACCTAGTGTTTCACCCTGGGCTTCGCCGATTTTGTTCGCCAAGAAGGTGGACGGGAGCTTGCGACTGTGTGTCGATTATCGTCTCCTGAACCAGGTGACAGTAAGGAACAAGTATCCAATACCGAGGATTGATGACCTCTTTGATCAGCTCAAGGGAGCATTGTGGTTCTCGAAGATAGACCTCAGATCAGGCTATCATCAGCTCAGAGTTTGAGACGAGGACGTGCAGAAGACGGCCTTCAGGTGTCGGTATGGCCACTATGAGTTCTTGGTTATGCCCTTCGGCATAACCAACGCTCCAGAAGTGTTCATGAGCCTCATGAACAGGATCTTCCAGCCATACCTTGATCGATTTTTCGTGGTCTTCATCGACGACATTTTGGTGTACTCGACCACGGAGGAGGAGCACGCCTACCACTTGCGGGTTGTACTAGACACACTCTGAGAGAACCAGCTTTATGGAAAGTTCTCGATGTGCCAGTTCTGGTTACGTGAGGTCCACTTCTTGGGGCATGTCATTTCTAAGGCGGGAGTTGCAGTGGATCCCGTGAAGATCGAGGCAGTTCTAGCTTGGGAGCCACCCAGGAGCGTGACGGAGGTGCGGAGTTTCTTGGGTTTAGCCAGATACAATAGGATATTTGTGTCGGACTTCTCTAGAGTTGCGGCGCCACTCTCAGCTTTGACGAAGAAGGGGAAACCCTTCATGTGGTCAGATAGATGTCAGCAGAGCTTCCAGGAGCTGAGACAGAGATTGACCAGCGCACCTATCTTGAGGTTGCCTGAGGAGGGAGTTGGTTACGTAGTCTACTGCAATGTATCAGGGACCGGACTCGGGTGTGTCCTGATGCAGGAGCAGGCCGTGATTGCCTATGGATCACATAAGTTGAGGCCGCATGAGCAGAACTATGCTACCCATGACCTGGAGTTAGCAGCAGTGGTCTTCGCTCTGAAGACTTGGCGGCACTATCTGATGGGCGAGCGCTTTACAGTCTTTTCTTACCACCAGAGTCTCAGGTACATCTTCTCTCAGAAGGACCTGAACCTGAGACAGTGGCGATGGCTCGAGTTCCTCCAGGACTATGACTTTGAGATAGTCTATACTCCTTGGAAGGGGAACGTGGTAGCTGATGCCCTCAGCAGGAGGACGGGCATCCAGCTACCTGAGGAGGTGACAGAGCAGCTAGCCTCTTTGCAGATATCCTTTGTGGATAGAGACGGAGCAGCCTTCCTTTAGTCTCTCACCGTCTCTCCTCCACTTCTACAGCGGGTCAGAGAGGCTCAGTGTGGGGACGCTGACTGTGAGACACGGCGTGCACAGATATCCTCGGGACAGGCACCTGATGGTTTCTCCCTTGGAGCAGATCACGATGTCCTTTTCAGAGGACGTACCCCGGTATCAGTCGCTTTACGAGAGGAGGTGCTGAGAGAGTTTCACACTTCTCCTTTGGCGTTACATCCTAGAGTGGCGAAGATGTACTAGGATCTCAGACGACAGCACTGGTGGCCGGGCATGAAGAAGGTTATGGTAGTGTTCGTTTCATGGTGCCTCACATGCCAACAGGTTAAGGAAGAGCATCAGGTACCAGTAGGCTTGGTACATCCCTTGGAGGTCCCGAAGTGGAAGTGGGACGGGATATCTATGGACTTCGTGACTGGACTTCCACCCACTTCTAGAGGTCATGACTCCATTTGGGTGATTGTTTACCGACTCACCAAGTCGGCACACTTCTTACCCATCCGAGAGTAGGGCTCAGTGGAGAGCTTGGGGCGTCTCTACGTTCAGGAGATTGTACAGATTCACGGTGTTCCATCGACTATCGTCTCCGATCGGGACACTCGCTTTACTTCCCGGCTTTGGAAGGGGTTGCAGGAGTCATTCGGGACACGACTACGTCTAAGAACAGCCTTTCACCCTTAGACGGATGGTCATACGGAGAGGACCATTCGGACACTCGAGGACATGCTCCATGCATGTGTCCTTGACTTTGGTCGCAGCTGGGAGGACCACCTACCCTTGGTGGAGTTCGCGTACAACAACAGCTACCACTCCACCATCGGGATGGTACCATACGAGGCGTTGTACGGCAGACCTTGCAGATCTCCTTTGTGATGGACAGACCATGGGGAGTCAGCACTTGTGGGACCAGAGATGGTCTGGGCCACGACAGAGAAGGTCCAGGTCATCCAGGAGCGGATGAGGACAGCTTAGATCCGGAAGAAGTCATATGCTGACAGGAGGCGGAGGCCACTAGAGTTCGAGGATGGCGACCACGTCTTCTTGCGTGTCTCACCTCGACGTGGTTTGCGGAGATTTGTCCGAGGTGGAAAGTTGTCTCCATGCTTCATTGGACCATTCCAGGTCCTCAGCAGGATTGGCGAGGTGGCTTATCGCCTAGCTCTACCACCTCAGTTGCACCGGGTGCATGACGTCTTCCATGTATCTCAACTGAGAAGATACGTGCACGACCCGACGCACATCATTGACCATGGGGAGCTAGACGTGGATGATGGGGCGACTTTTATGGAGGTCCCAGTGGAGATAGAGGATCGACATGAGTGGGTCCTACGTGGATGATAGATTCCTCTTGTGCGCATCAGATGGCAGCATGGGAACCTCCAGGAGAGCACTTAGGAGCGGGAGGCTCAGATGCGCACTCAGTACCCACATTTGTTTCCCTAGTTTATGATGTATATTTACGGGGACGTAAAGCCCTGAGGTGAGAGTAATGTAAAGACCCGTAAATTTCAAGGAAATGTTTTTCTTAATTTTATTTGAAATTTTACAAGAACGCAGTTTCTGACGGCACCTGATTCCGAGGCCCGGTGTGCCCAGAATCATTTTTCAAAGTTTGGCTAGGGTACGTTCAGTGAACGGACGAGCGGGTTTTTCTAACTTTTGAACCGGTGCCTGGAATCGAATTCTGAGGGCACCGATGAAATCGCAGTGCCGGTATTTTCTTAGAAACGCCTCTTCCGAAGTTGCGTTTGCTCGGGTGTGGTTTTTAATTTTCGGGCTTAACGTTAAGAAATAAAATAATTGTATGACAAACTTTATTTTATTTCACTTAAGCCACTTGAAGCAACTTGAAATCCACTTAAACTGAGTTGAAATGGATAGGGTACTATCCAAAAATATCCTACCCTCTTGGTAGGATATTTGTGAGGTGGGGCCCGCACGAGCCCCGCCGTTTCTTTTCCGCTAAGTAACGCACCCGCCAAAACCCGTCATTATGAATGTCAACTGACACGTTTTCTTAAATTATTAACAGACCATTTAATTGGGTGTTTTTATTCATGAATTAAATGGGCAGTTTCATTCGTTGAATTAATTCTATGAATTAATGGGTCGTTACTTACCTCGTATTCGTTTGTTGGCATAATAATAAAATAAGACCAACACCACATTTGGAGGATTACACGTTGAGAGGCTTTGACAGAATTCTTGAGCCTTCATCCTCCTTCGTGAAGAACGCAAAGAACGAAAAGAACGCGAAGAACGCAAAGAACGCCGTCACCCTCGGAGTTTGATGCCGCTTCATCCGAGACGTTCTTCCCCGCCTCGATCTCCGATCACCAGCTGCTTGAGGTAAGAGATCTCGGGTTTCTTTTTAATCTCCTCTGTGGTTTTTAACAAAACACGGATTTAATTATTTATAATTAAATCTGTTGTTTCTTGGTCCGTTGAGTTTGTCGACGCAACGCTAGATTCCGCAACGACGCGACGCCCTTCTGCGACGATGCGACTCCTTCCGCGACACGACGATCGGCTCCTTCCGCGACGATCAATTTCCGCGAAGAACCCGAGGATGACGACTTGACGAGGTAGGGATTTGTTTTGGAAATGCCCTTATTCCCGTGAACGTTTCTTTAAAATTAAAGAACCAGTTTTAAATGAAAAATTTTAATTTATTAAAATTGTTGTTTCATGTGTTGAAATATTTTCTCTCATTGTTGTTATCTAACGCGGAGGGTGCGGGCCAAACGAACACGGCCCGAAAACCCTCCGTCATTCTTCATGGTTGTGCGGATTTGGCGGGCGACGACGAAACGTGACACAAGGGCAATTTGTTGATCCCGTAGTGAAGAACGGAACCCGGGAGGAACACTGGTGTAGACGGGAAGGAAAACGGACCACCGGAGCAACTCCGGTGGCCCGCGGAAGATTCCGGCGGCGCGGGTCGCCGGTGCGGCGGCGCCTCGGCGGCCGGAGGCGGCAGCGCCCCGGTGGTCGGAGGCGGCGGCGACCCCGCGGCGGGAGGCGGCGGCGCCCCGGCGCACCGCCGAACGAGACCGTCGCGGCTGAAGCCGCGGCAGCGGCGGCCAATGGACCCGCGACCACGCGGGTCCAGCTCGCCCGCACGGGACGCGGCTGAAGCAACCTCCATTGCTCCAGCGCGACCCCAACGCGGGGCCGCGTCATCTCCAGACCGCGGGGGCAGCGCCCCGCGGCGCACGGCCGTTCAGCCGCTCGGCCGAACCGATCCAGGCCGGTCCGACCGGCCGGGTCGTGCCCTGGCCGGACCGGACCGGGTTGGACTGGGTCGGGTCGACCCAGTTGGGCAAACCTAGGGGGGTCGGCCCGGGTCGGCCCGGGCCCAGACCCCCCGTCTTCAGACCATTTTCGGTCAAATGCCCGTAACTTGAGCTATGGGCCTCCGAACGACGCGCCGTCAGCGGAAACGCGATCCTTGGATCGAGACGGTCGTTTCGGTATATTGCACTCAAGGTTTCAGAATACTTTGGGTTTGGCCGGGTTGGTTCGTTCACGAAACCAACCGGGCCCTCGGAGCGGAAACACTCATATCTTGAGCTACGGACGTCCGATTGACGTGCCATCAGCTTTGTTGATTTCCTCTAAGTGAGATAGATCTTTTGGCTCACTCCGCCCAAGGATTGGACGCAGGTGGAGTATGGTCAGGTTGGTTTTGCCTTCAAAACCAACTGAGCCCCTGGGACGAAAAAGCCAATAACTCTCAGACCGGGCGTCCGATTGACGCGCCGTCTTTGACGTTGAGTTCATGTTGGCGATACGGAGCTTTTGGATACATCAAATTCGGACATTGTGACAGTTGATGTATCAGCCTCTCGGATCGTGGAGCGGACCCTCCCGAACGAGCTTGCTGTGTGCGGGAACCCTAGTACTAGCTGCGACTGCTACTTCGACAGCGACGACCGTGCAGAGATCCTCAGTGGACTGCGACGACTACAACACTCAGCGATCCTACGTAGATCAGTGCTACAGGTCCTGTGTGGGCCCGATCCTATGTGGGTCTGATCCTGTGTGGGTCAGCGCTCAACGGTTCTGTGTGAGCCAGCGCCTACAGGTCATGTGTGGGCCCGATCCTGTGTGGGTCATTGTGGGGGTTAGTTACCTATCGATCCTTTGTGGGTCCGACGACTTAGATGGATAAGTGATCATCTTTATCGTCATTCGAAGAAGTATACCTGTGTGAGCTGAATCCTGTGTTACTCTCCTTTGTGGATTGTGTTGAGTTATCCTGTGTGGATTTACTGTTTACTATCCTTTGTGGATTGTGTTGTGCTATCCTGTGTGGGTATACGTTTGCTTTCCTGTGTGGACTGGGTTGTTCTTGGGCTCGGATGTTGGAGCCGAACAGAAATCGATGACTTAGGTATATGTATGGTCATATACCTAAGCCGTGTCGGATGTTACTTCGTGATTGTATCTTTCCTTTGTGGATTATCCTTTGTGGATTCTGGGAGACCTTCGGGGGTCTCAGGGTCCCTACTAAGTAGCTTATACTCACCCATGCACGGGCTATGCCCACACTTCATGGTGTTGGTTACAGATGACGGGCAGCGCTGATCGAGGTAGAGGCGTGCGGAGCAGGACGGTACCTGGAGGTGGACCACTGGGCGGGACGTACTCGGAGCGGACAAATGGATTGAGGATCTGTGGAGGCTATCTATACCCACCCTTCAGGTGGGACCTTCAGAGGATGGCTCGACGCTGTGGCTTTTCTTTTCAGTTGTTGTTTTTCCTTTTCAGTTATACTTTACAGTTGGGCTTGTATTTCCGGCCCCTTTTACTTTCAGCACAGCTTGTATAGTTTTTACTTAGTGTTTACTTTTCCGCTTGCTTACTTTGTGGTGCTTGTTTACTTTTCAAAGGAAATGCCTTCCCTTTTTCCGGGATTTACGCCTTGGTGCTAGTCGCCAGCCCCTGGCCTATGGAAGGCGGTCTTGGGGTAGTCACGGCACGGGCCCCAAGGATGGGTCGTGACATGAGTTGTCCTTATAAATTTTTTGGCCAAATTTGATTAAGTGGACTATTAATGGTATGGGTTAAATTCTAGCTATGACCATCCTTCATGTCATGTCAAGGGTGATAAAATGGATTTTATTTAGAATGACTTGGATGGGATCATTGATCATAATCATTATAAGTTCATGAATGAATTATAACATGATGGTTGTGATACACGAGTTCTTATATAAAAAACATTGGATGGGCTCACTGTGTGGGTACTTTTTTAATACCCATGAGTGATCCATGGTTCCCAAGTGGATTTCCATGGACATGATCAGAGGGATCATGATACATTAATATGCCATGAGTGATACCTAGATCCGTTTGTTGTATAACATGGATTAGCTTAGAGGATTATTCCTTTATCACATGGTGTGAGTGATACCTAGGTTCTCATACAAAATTCCTTGGATAAAATCCTTGTGTGATGTGTTCGTATAGTACTCTTGGAGTGATACCTCAGTTAGTTTTTATAGAATACCTTCGATAGTCTTAAAATTTAAAAATAATTAAAGCAATTTATGTATCTACTAGTTAAAAAATGATTTTATTTTTTTATTCTTTACAAACTTTATGGAGTAGTTTTACTTACTTTCTAAGAACATATTCAATTAGTATTACACAAAAACTTATGATTTTTCATGGATTCCTTAGGCATAACGGATAAAGGTAAATACATTGCTATCACAATTAAACTAGGTCAAGAGAATGATGTGGTGAAAGGTGAACTTACCCTCCACTCTAAAATTGAAAACAGATTATTTAATATTGGCTTTACCCACTCCTTTATATCTTATGAATTTTATACCATTATTACATTACCACCAAAAATATTAGATATTTAGTTTGAAGTAAAATCCCCTAATAGAATGATGACCGCAACTAATTTCTATCGTTCCCCTTTGATAGATGTTTTTGCGAATATTCTCCTTTAAATTCATGTGATTATCCCAATTGTTAATGTTGATATAATTTTTTGAATAGATTGTATTTATCTATATAAATCCCATATAAATTTCAAAGTATGAGAAGTCACATTTTATATTCCAAATTTTCATATGATTATCTATTAGTGCATGGATGAACATAAAATCCCAATGGAAATTACATCAACTATATGGGTCTTACAATATATTCATGAGGGTTATTTATCTCAAATGGTTGGGGAGAAAATCAAATTTTAATATATTCTTATTGTTTGAGAATATGTTGATGTATTTCCTAAATTCCATCCAAGTCTTCCCCCAAATCACGAATCTTAGTTTTTATTATAAATTATAAAAGGTGATACACCGATTTCAACGACTCAGAATCGAATTGCAAAAATTGAGTTACTGGAATTATAGAAGTTACTCCATGATAATCTAAAAGGGATTCATATGTCTAAGTGCAACACTATGGGGTAAACCTTTCTATTTTGAGGAATTATTTAATAAAATTCATAGAGATAAATACTTTTCAAATATTGAACTTCATTATGGATTTCATCAAATGAGGGTTAATAAGAAGGATATAATGAAAACATCCTTCTGTATGAGGTATGGTAATTTTGAATTTATAGTAATTCTATTTGGACTTACAAATTCCCCCAATATCTTCATGGAACTAATGAATATAGTCATTATGGTTTACCTCGATCAGGTTTTAGTAGTATTTATAAATTATATTCTTATATATTCAAAAATTAAGGAAGATGATGAAGATTATTTGAATATTGTGTTTATGATCCTAAAGAAAGTGAATTTTTGTAACAAATTTATCAAGTGTGAATTTTGGATACATAAGGTTTCATTCATGGGTTATATAATCTCATGAGAGGGTATATTAGTATATCATTCAATGTTAGAAGATACTGACAAATGGCTCAAAATAACCATGGTAATAGAGATCCATAGTTTTGGTGGGTTGGTTGGATACTCTCAAATCTTTGTGAGATATTTCCCATCAAAATCTAATCCGCTAAAATGGTTGACATAGAAGGGATCCAAATTCATATGGACAGATGAATGTGAAGAAAACATCAAGGATATGAAAATAATGTTATTCAGTGGAAGAATGACCACACTACCCTACATTGAAGAAGGGTTTTTAGTCTATAATAATGCATCAAAGACGGTACTGTAATGTTTCCTCACGAAAAAATGACATGGTGATATCCTATTCCTTTCACCAATTGAAAAATCATGAGTAAAATTACCCGACACATGATTTGGAGCAACAGTTGGTAAAATTTATATTTAGAATGTGGATAAATTATCATTATAGTGAAGTATGAGATATATATACTGATCATAAATGCATTAAGTATATATTCACATAAAAATATTTAAATTTGTGCTAAAGGAGAGGTTTGGAATTAATTAATGATTTTGAATACTCAATACACTACCACCCGAGGTTGGTGAACAAGGTGGAAGATGCAAGGAGTCTGAAGGAACATACCCAATTTTCCATAATTATTAGTAAAAGAGATACAATATTTATGTATTTAAAAAATATAGACCTCAAAATCATGAGTAAAGGGGACATATCATAAATTATCTTAATGAATGTTCAACCATCCATCTACATGCGCATTACATAGGTGGAGAAGGAGGATGTGGAAGAGTATAAGAATTTGAGAAATGTTCTCATGCATAACTATGATTATGATGGAATGATATGTTTTTGGTACTGAGTATGTGTCTCATAAATATCATAGATGGAGAAAGAGGTATTTGATAAATATCATAGTTCATCATTCCTTAATCATAATAGAACTATGAAGTTGTATATATATCTAAAAGAGTATTTCATGTGGGAAAACATGAAAATGAAGTTTGAAGATTATGTATCTTGATATCTAGTATGTAAAAAATATTTGGATGAGATACATAAGTCTAATAAGATGTTACAACCATTAGGCTGACCAAAATGTAAATGTAAAAAAATACCATGGATTTCATCATCAGACCCACCAAAACATATAAAGGTAACCATGCTATTTGGGTTATAGTAAATCACCTTATAAAGTCAGTACATTTCATAATATTATAATAATATTTATATATTAATAATATTTCTAGTATACAAATAAATTAATTTTTAATATTTCATGGAGTACTATAATATATTGTTTCTCATTAGGATCTAGGATTTACCTTGATGTTCTGGAAAATTATTCAACTAGCATTGAATATGGAGTTTAAATTTATCACTTCATATTATCTATATAAAGATGGTCAGTATGATAGGACCATTCAAACCCTTGAAGATATGTTGGGATCATTTTATATGGATATCAATGGTTTTTCGTATCAACACATTTCTCTGATTAGGTTTTCGTATAACAATAGTTTTTACTAAAGCATAAAGATGGATCCTTATGAATCACTTCATAGAAGTAAGTGAATAACTCTAATGAGATAGTATGAAGTAAGTGAGAAAAATATTGATACCTATGAATTTTGGGAAAATAGAAGATAAGGTTATATATTTTAAGTAGAAAATAGGATATCTTAGATTCAATAGAAAATTCATGCTGAGAACATTTAGAGATTTCTAGAGTCAGAAGTTGGTGACAAGGTATTCCTCTGAATCTCTCCATATAATAAGGATACGAAATTTTGAAAGAATCGAAATATTTTACCTAGATATATCAATACCTTTGAAATTATTTATCATATTAGGACAGTTTATTATCTATTGTTTCTTTAATTTAATCACTCTTAAGTTCACAATATATTATATATATCTCTCTTAAGGGAGTGTATATCCAATCCTTCACATGTACTGATATCATAGTATTAACAAATTGACATTATCAATAATATAAAGGAAAAACTAATGGTAATTATTTATCATAGAGATAAATTGTTGGGGAATAAGTACACTCAACTTTTAAAAGTTTTTTGGTGAAACAAAAAGTTTGAGGAAATGACATTGGAACCTAACAAAAAAGTTTGGGGAAACTACATTGGAACACGAAGAAGTGATGAATCTGAAGTATCCTTAGTTTTTTGTATCGGAGTGATGGAATTTAAAGGATGGAATTATTATAATTGGGGTATAATGTAATACCCATATTTTTTATGATATATTTCTCGTTATATAAATTTAATTTCATTAATAGCATGGTTTATAAGAAACACTATGTTTAAAAAACAATGATATTATAATAAATTATTATTATTTAATGTGACTATTATTTCATTGATATTGGATTGGTGGTATGAATAAGACTATATAAGTTATGAAAAATAATTTTCTACAAATGTATAAATTAATTCATTGGTTTTTCATTATTTAAAATTAAAATAAAATCATTTTAAGGTAAAAGGAGATTTTTTTCTAAATATATATTTTTATGAATATAATATGTTTTTATAATAATTAATTAAATTATTCTATAATTATAAATTATTTTAAATAAAGTAATAGATAATATTTTCAACAAAATATTTTAATATCCAATTAATAGTTTTTATATGGCTTGGAATGATGATAATCTTAGTTTTAAGCTTAAAAATGTTTTTTTCAAAAAACATTATAATTGTGTCTTGGGATCTTATTTTTAAATAAATTTATACTATATATAGAAATTTAATCATTAAAATTGGTTTCAATATTTTGAATCATGATAATAAATATTATTTAATAAGGTGAAATTTGTTTTTTTTTCATTATAAATAGCAATCGAGGTAAAAAATCATTACTATTGTAAAAGTTAAAAGTGATAAATGAGGGGATTATCTAAGAATATAAGGGTTAAAATGACCTGAAAATATTCATAAATATTAATGGGAGAATGTATTTAGATTATATATAATACTATCTTAAAATTTTATCCAATTTTTAGCTAATTTCCCATTATAATGACTTTATTATATTTTAATATTCCTAGTTGTTACAAGGGTGAAACTCCCCCCACTTATAAATGGTGACTCCCTCTGAAATATTTTAGACACCAATTATTAAATTTATCTAAAAAACCCTACCTATATATCTTATCAAATTACCTATACATTTTCTAGAGGTTCTTTTGTTCTTAAAAGTTCAAACCATGGGTCCTTATGAATAAATTTGAAGGAGGTTTCTCATAGAATAGGTATAAGTTATTACTGATATTTTTCAAGTTTGATTCATCTTCAAAATACTCTAAATATATTATATAATTCCTAAAATAATGAATCTAATATAATAATAATAATAATAATTTATTATGATTATGGAATATGAATTTTCAACCTTTTTCTTCAAATTAGAAATGAATGTATCGCTTGTGCATACTTGTGCACTACTACCTCCACATAGAGATATGATTCATTTTCCCTCACCAACACACATGGTGGGTTATTATAATGTATTTAATGATTATATGTATATTCATAATATAATTATTCTTTTAAAATTATAATATCTTTTATATATTCTTATATTCTCATCTTTTGGAAAATGATAATTTCACCCATGCGTATGTGTGGACTACCACCTCTACAAAACGATGTGATTTATTTTTTATTTACCTATTAAATGGATGGTAATAATGATAAATTTAATTAATATATATTATATTTATGATATAATAATTATTATTTAATTTCAAATTATTATTTTCATTTTTTCCATTCCATCAATCGAAAACTGGAAACATCAATCATGTGTACGTACAAACTACAGTCTCCATGAAGTAATATAATTAAATTTTCATCAATGATTTGTATGAATGGTTATAAAATTTTATAAAATTAATAAATATGATAATTATTTCATAATTTTTATTTTATAGATTATGAAACCATTTCCAGGGTGCATGTACCACAACCATCGAACCGAAACATATATTGAAAACAAAACAGTTTACCCTTGAGAGCCAATTGTAATGAATAGTTGTTAATAAAAGGATAATTGGAAATTATAAATAAAATTTGAATTGTTATTTATGTATTAGTATCGTTATGGAATAGATTTATAATAAATATATATTTATTATTTAATATGTTCGAACATTTATGGATTAAGATAATATCTAAGGTGAGGTATTTATGTTACAATCTCATTTTTAGGATTATTTATATTAAATATACATTGAGAGATATTATATGATTAATATACATTAAACACCATATATTTACTTATCCACTAGTTATTTATATTATTTTAAAGTTTTATTTTCATTCTCCTCCTTTTGATATATAAAACTATTGAGAAAATGTTTTTAATTAAAGTAAACTTTATTTCCTCATTAGTCATGAATCTTTTTATTCCATGTCCATAATTTCTTTAGAATGTTATCAACAACATTTTTACTATTAACGATGTTTTATTCAATTAATCTTTACCTATATTTTCATTTCTATAAAAATTTATATAATAAACTTCTTGTTATGTTCCAAATGAGGTACCTTTTACCAAAGGTATGAACATAATCTTTTTTACATATACTGTACAAGATAATTTTACACCAACATGAATACTCTATACTTTTAATCTTACATTAAAAGTTTCCTTGTTAATTTCCAAAGAGTTTTTTTCTTATTGTTCTATAAAATATTATATTTTAAATAATTTATTTCAAAATGAAAATGGTATCTTCCAAAAGAAATGTTTTGTTGATCTTTTAATGATATGTTAATCTATGAAAACATACATTGATGTTACTTATGATTTTATGGGGAGATTGTATAAAGATACTATCCTTGTTTTTATTTTTATGGTTACTGATTGTGATGATGAAATCATGATGAAACCCATTTTATTTTACATGGTTTAGGATATGATGAAATGATAAAAGTTTTTATAACATTAGAGAATATATGTTATTGAATTATGACTAAAAAATAATTGGGTCTCGTTGTATGCCTCTAATGCATTGTGAAATGTGATAAAGATATTTAATGAGATGATGATGATAAGAGTTTAAATAATTATAAATATTTATGTTCTGATTTTGACATGTGAGTTTGATTTCTTCTAACTATTCTCACAATATAATGCATGGAAACGATTGGGAATGTCTATGTTCACATTATGATGTGTGAGTATGATTTCATCAATCTATACTTACAAGATTATGCATGTTCATGATTGGGAGTAGCTATAATCACAAGATTATTATTTCTTATTCTTACTATTACACATTCATATGTTATGAAACATGAATGATTATTACTACTTTGGAGCCCCAATTATTCATAATTCTGGTTATCACATGATTTTTTAAATTATGATATAAACATTTCTGGGGATTAATCTATTACATTGAGAACATTCACTTGAATATGTTATCACACCCTTTTGATCTTCATATGTTCTCTTATGATTAAATATCTTATATTTACTGTTATAGATCATTTGATATCTCCCTTTATTTTGTTTTCAATCTCTAGGTTTTTATGGAAGGTTGTAAGTATGATATGTTTATAAGGTTACATACATGATGAAATTTGTGGGATATGTTTAAGATCTTATAAGGAAGAAAGTTGATTATATATCTAGTCTAAAAAGACACTAAACCTTTATGCTCCCCATGAATGTATAAATTTTAATGTATTTAATATTCATATAAAATGATGTAATATTTATTTATATTATTCTTGGGTCACCTCATGGCCTAACCAAGAAGAATCTACCCAAGTAGAGAAAAGTCTGTACATAGACTTACTAGCTATAATGTAATCCTTAGCTTGTGTAGTATTTATTCTGTAATGTTTTGATAGCTAATCACAATCCCATGATTTATATAAAGTGGTGGTTATCCATTCTATAATACCAAACAATTATATGAAATTAATTACATGTTATTACATGAAACATGAGTCACACATATGCTTCACCCATGAGATCCCCTACTAAAAATGAGCCCTTTACTTTCAAAAACAATAGGATACTAAGAATATCCTATAATAGATATACTGTA
Organism: Viscum album; assembly: GCA_963277665.1. NCBI lineage: Eukaryota > Viridiplantae > Streptophyta > Magnoliopsida > Santalales > Viscaceae > Viscum > Viscum album. The sequence continues at coordinate 62,593,295 of OY728127.1, read as the reverse complement.
ATTACTTTATAAAGACACCAAACAAGGGGAAAATTCCTAGGAGTGTTTTTCAAGAGGAAACCCTTTCTAATGTGCTAACCAGGACTTCCATATTATCTTTAGTAAACAAGATATAGACCCATATTTAAAAAACCAATCATTCCTAAAAAATCTATAAATAATTTTTAAATCAATATTGAAACCCAAAACATAATTTACAACATCAAGAATATTTAATAATGGCCATATGTTAATTTCATCAAATATCTAGTATAACTGGCTAAATGTGACCAATAAAAACCAATCTTTTAAAAGGGGAACCCTATTTGCATTAGATTTAAAATAAAGTATAACATTATTTTCATTATAAATAATATTTTTAAATATACACCACTACAAATTAATGAGATAAAAATGAATATAAACAATTAATAAGTTATGTATTCTTAAATAAAATGTCAACATATAGGGAAACCTGCCTCAAAATGATGAAAATAAGTCACCTTCAACACCATGGTGCTAAACAAAACATTTAAGGAATGAAAGAAATTTAATTAACAAGAAAAGTACCGAAAATTAAGAAACACTCAAGTGAAAAATGATCTGAGTTCTTCCCTAGGTTATAGAGACATAGTAAAGCCAAAAATAAGGGGAGAGGGGAAAATGAAGGAGTTGAGAAGTAAGGGTGATTACCTTGAGAAATCTGAATAAAAATTGGATAAATGCTAGAAAAACACTATGAAATGGAGAAATAAATGATATAATGAGGTCCAAGTGTCATTCATATCTATTGGGGGCGATTAAGTAGTTTTATGGTTAAAATTGATCAAGGGAATAAGGTCAAATTTCCAAAATTTTAATTTTTGGACATGGAAGATAGTTTAGTTGAATATTTTACTAAAATGAAAACTAATTGTGCTCCACTTACTGAAAAACCCCATGCAACTTTATATATTTTTAAATCATATTTTGGGAAACCATGTTCCAAACGTGAGAAAAGTATATGTAAAAGTACATACCCATTTTTCAAGATTGTATCACAATTTGTATTAATCATGAGCAAGTTGTGCGCCATCATTCTTGGAAGAGAACACATGCACAATTCACCTTGGGATCCACATTATTTAGAATCAACCATGAACTACCCATTTTTACTAAACCATGTAAGAACAAAATGAATTGAAAAAAGGTCCATATGTAAAGGTATTTACACAGTCTTTCCCAAACCAGGCACAATAACCATGAAACAAAGGGAAAACTACCTGAAACTCAATAATTCAGCACTAAAATATCATAATTAAATGAAAATTAAAAAATGAAACAAATAAATAAAATATATTTTGAAAAAAATTAGTGTGTAACAATCCCACTCTTCACGCTGATGATTTTTTGGTATTGAACTATAAAACCATAATAGAATACATCCAAAGCATAATTTATATTAAACCTCTAATATTCATGATATATAATATTTTTATAAGATCAATAAAAAAATCATAGGATTCACAATATCATAATAAACATAATCTATGTTTCAATCCATACCCATTTTTTATTCAATATATATTAAATAATTTTTCTATTATTCATATCCAAATAAAAAAATTAATCACATTGTGTCCATGTTTAGATCATGTCATTGCAATTTAATCATCATGTATCACTGAGATTAACACTCTATATTTTATCCATTTAAGGATAAATTCACATAATCCATAAAAATTAATAAGCAATCAAATAACACACACAAGTGGGTGCATTATCTCATACTCCTATAATACTATAAATCATGGATGGTTCACATCTTTAGTGACTAATTCTAGAATAGATACTAAACACACCATATCAACCATGTAAAGGACACTATCGATGATAAGGTTTGGGGAAATTCCCTGGAATCTTAGAGATTCACATTGCTTCTCCCCATTAAATCATTTTAGGTTTTTAGGGTATCAATTTGAGGAGGATTTTGGGTAGTAATTAGAATTGAGGTACATGATTTTTCATTTAAATCAAATTAAAAAATGAAATAAATTAGTATGTATAATATAAAAAAAATGTCAAAAAAAATAAATGTAATTAGAAACCATACTTTTTTTAATTTTCAAATTTAAAGTTGATTTTATTTTTAAATTATTTATACATAATTTTATATTATTTATATTTATTTCATGAAACATTATTAAATTATTAATATTATAATTCAATGTATAAATTAGTGTTTTTATTCCAAAAATATATGTTAAATGTAAATAAATAATATATATATAAGTAATAATATTATTTATTATTGGATGTTTTATTGAAACTTATTTTTATAATGGTAAATGATATTATCATAATAATAATTAATAATAATATATTTTTTATCGGTAATTTTTTTTATTGATATGATAAAGTAACATATTTAACTATTAGTGAAATATTTATTAATATTGAATGAATAATATCACGAGATATATTTTATGGTAGAAAAATAAGGTAGAAGTCACCCTTGATATACCTCCAGTAATTTAGGTGAGATTAGTTGAGTTATTGGGGGTGTTCAAGTAGTTCATGTAGTTCAAACAGTTTAGGATGTAGTGTTTCATCTAATTCTAGTTGGATGTAATGTTATACAATGGGGTTAGTCCACCAAAACATAATTCACTTTATGCGCCTAGATGGAGCATCATCATACTTTATTTAGAAGTGGATTTTATTGTATATCAAAGACTAGATTAATATGATAAAAATAATTTCTGAGCTCGTAGAGTTTCTAGAGGATAGGAAGGTGATGTTATCAACACTCATGTGACTAGGAACTACTAGGTGATGGTGTGGTGTTATGGTTATAGTGAAAAAGAATTATTTATGGCCATTGGAGGCCTTCTTGAAACACTAATTTGATTATTTATTTATGATATTGTGATATTTATTGGGTGAAATAGTTTATAAAGATACATCATGGAATTATTTTAGTGATAGAAATTACAATCAGATTTTTTGAGGAACTTTGATTTTCACAATTAATAACTGTGAATATGGAACATAAATCACGTAAGTTAGATATTGGAATTTGGATATACCTTAGGTATTATGTGATTATATTCAATTTTAGAACCTATTCATATGTATTTTTCATTGATTTTATCACAAAGAAAGTATTAATAAAGAGTTGTGTAGCTAGTATTTTTTTAAATTCCATGGTTTTATGGGTGGTTATTCTAGTGGTGTTGGTAGTTTCTCTTATAATGGTAAAATATTAGATATTTTATGAGATACTATATGTTAGATAGAAAAATATGGGTCGTATAATATTTTTATTTCTTCTTCCTTTAAAAGGAGATGAGTAGTTTTCTATTGGTGTAGGAGACTTGATAATTTCTTACTTAAATATCTTTAATGATCTAGGGAGTGTTAATATTTTAGTAGGATGGGATATTTAAAATCTATATTGTTGGATTTCACTATAGTATGGTTCATGGGGAGAATTGGGTTATACTTAGGATTATGGATCTTGGTCTGGGGGAATCCCCACCCGTAGATGGTTGGGCATCAGCAAGGTGGTTAGAAAAAAGAGTTGGTCGAGTGAATAAGGGCTTTCCACTATAGTTTCGTCAATGGTTATTTTTTTAAGATAAATCAAGGATAAAACGGTTAAGTTCATTGATCTAACACTGATAGGATTTTCTATTTTTGTCATAGTTCCAATAAATATAAGTGAGGGATCCTCAATGATTAAAAGGTACAATTGTGGTTACTTCTAATTTTTCTGATGCTCTCATTGATATGTGGGCAACCTATTAAAATTTTTTTATTCATTTGTTAAATTATTTGGGTGATGTAATAAATATTATTATATTTTTTTACTTTTTAGAAACTATTTTGGAATAAATTGGATTACATTATAATATTTTTTGGTGTTTCATTATGGTTTGGGGATGTGGTAATTTATGGTATTTTTTTCATTATATATATGATTAGATTAGAAATCTTCTTTGGCATGGATTTTATGATGTGATTTTAGGGCCATCTTGAGGTCAATATAAGGTGTGTTTTATCAACGTTCCTCATTTTGGTTTAGTATACCTTTATAATAGAATGATAACTCTAGGTGGGCCAAGTTGGACATAAACATTGGAAGTTGGGAGTGATCACCACACATGTGGATTAAACAGTATTGTTAGCTAAGTAGGTAATATCTTCAAAAACTTTTCTTATAGTAGTGGACCTTTTCTAGGAAGTAAATTTGAAACATTATCGAACTTATCTACTGATCGGGAGATAGAAATTATTGTTGATATCTTCCTTAATACTAGACCATATTGATACCCTATTATTATATTGTATAAAAAGAGTCAAGATATTTGAAAAATATATTAGAGGACCTGAAGAATAATGTTGTTATATGGTTGAGTAAATGAACTTTGGGAGACCTAGTATTATTACCAAAGAATGGTAATTAAATCTTAGGATTTTGAGCTGACTATAGGAAGATAAATTAGAAAAATGAGAAGTATATGTATCCACAACCATAAATAAATGATTTTTTATCATATTATAAAAAAAACAATTTCTTCATGATTGGGCTATGACTGAGCTATAATTATTTCCATTTTAGGATGAAGGATATACCACTAATTTCATTTTAGAGCAGGTATAAGATATATTTAATTTTTATGATTCCATTCTATATATTGAATGTTTAGATGTTGTAGTTTCTTCTCATGAACTATATTTCCACCACTATGTTAAATAAAATATTTTTGTGCTCATTGAAGATATTATAGTATATTATTAGACTCATAAGTCATGTGGTGTTCACATAAGGATCATATGCTGCCATCATTGAGTGAATCATCGATACACCTAGATCACATAGTTTAATTTCTAGATCTATGATGTATAATTTCTAGGGCATGTTATATCTTATATTTTAATATAAATTCATCCAAATAAAGTGGATGTAGTGATGTATTGGGATAAAATCATTAATGTGTTAAATATATGGAGTTTTCATGGTTTGGATTGGTGATGTCAATAATTTATTCAAGATTTATCCAACTAAGAAACACCTATAATTGTCCTGAATATAATTGGAGAGAAATTAATTTTAATTGATTAATATGAAACCATGTTTCAATAGAGAAAAATAGTCTAATATATACATGTAATTTGATCACATTTCACCCTATAAAGGGTAAAAACATCTACCATAATTCTTTAAGTGTTAGATTAGGAGTCATGATAATTCAATAGGATGGGTTGAATATTTATAGGTTTTATTAGTTATTACTCTATAAGTGGAAGTAACCAATACATGATTTAGGGGTAGCTTATATGGTCCATGATATAAATTTCTTTACACCACTATCTCTTTAGTGGGATTTTTTAGATTACATATAACATGATATCTCGTCATATATATGTTTATAGGGGGACATGAACCACTGATAGAGGCATTGGGTGAAGTATCACTACAAATTCGATTTTAGTATGGTGTATACTCTAAGAAATGAAATTCTTTTGGTAGATACTCTTTGTATTAATAATAAAAGAGTATATTTTTTGTGTTGGTATTGAGGAATTTAATTTTGTGTGCCATTTATAGAACAACACCATGATGTGACCAAGGATTGGGACATAATTTTTTTATCCTTCTTTCATCGATTTATTATTAGTTGACCTAGTAAAATATATATAGGAGTCAGATTTATCTTAATTTTTATATTAGAAATGATCTTATTTGTAGTGAAAATTACATTAAGGATAATATAGAGTATTAAATAATCATGGTTCTATGGTAGTCACTTATTATATTAGGGAGAGTTAATGAAATACTCCCACACCTCATGATATGTGGTATATCTAAGAATGATGAAGATATTCCACAATATCATTTACTACAACTGGTGGAATTTTATAATGAGGGACATATAATTTGTATTGTATTATTATCTCACCTTTTGGTGGGTGAGTATGGAGAACTAGTGAGCATGAAACCTACCTCAGTGACTTCAACCTCCAACATGACTACTATGTATGGTAACCATGTACATTTCCATTAGTATTACATGTAAACTGAAGGGTTATAATGTATTAAGGGTTATAATGAAATGGTATATGAAGGTATCACGTGTATTTCTTATTAGAGAGACCCAATCAGTGAATGGGCTGAGAAAGATATGCATGCATGAAATTAGTTATCTATAAAGTATAACAATAAGTTTAATATTTGATCAATATGCTCATTATAAATCCTAGTTTTTATCAGGGTTTCATAAGGATATAGTTAATCAGTTGAAACATATTACAACATATCACCTACATACTGATGATTAATTAGATAGTGTAATACATATCTTGGAGGACATGTTTAGGGAATGAAAGATAGCATGTTATGAAAAATATTAAGGATATATCGAATTGAAATAGTTTTCATTTTACAAAAAATATCAATAATTAATAAAAATAACTTGCTATGTGGCCTTATGTATCACCCAAAGATTTTATGATATATTTTTTTTCAAATAAATATAATTTTTTCAATAACATGCAATACACAAAACCCCGAGTCCAAATAAATAGTAATAAAATATATAATTATATCCTTATTCTTAAATTGGTTAGTATGAATAGGAATAACTAAATTATGAAAAAATAATGGTTTATGCTTTTATAAAATTAATTCATTTATTATCAAATGATTATAAATGAAAATAGAAAACATTTTTTAGAAAATGAGATGTTTTTATAAAAATCTATTCTTATAGACGCAGTATACTTTTATTTTAATAAATTAAATTTAACACTATTGGTGAATGATTTTAATGTAATTTATATATTATGTTTTCAAAAAAATATTTTAACACTAATATAATATGTTTCTAGTCATGAGATATGAATATATATCTACTTTCATGCATAAAAATATGTTTTTCATATAAGAATTTTTCACCCTGGTTTTAACACTTATTTTAAAATAAATTTATGATAATTATAGAAATTGAATATTAAAAAATGGATTAAAATTTTTTAATCTCGTGAACTGAATTTGGTAAATAGTTTTCTTTTAATTTTTGTTAATATTAATAGTAACCATAGTAATTTTTTGTCACCTAGGTAAGTGTAAAATGCGTCAAATATTTCTAAATAATAGGGATTATGTGACACCCTCCAAGAAATTGGTACTTAAAATTTTTAGTTTTATTTATATTTTAGTGTGTTATATAGTTATTAGGTGTCATGGGTTGAAACTGTGAGTTTTTTGGTAAACAGACCGAGGCGCATAATTAAAAAACATTTTGTATAAATGTCTGGAAACCATAAGACGGGTGCTGTGGTTTTCGATAGAGTGGTTTAGAAAGGTTTGGTGGTGTTTAGAACCATGTGACACCCTAGAGGAAACCATGTGGACTATTTTGGGTGGATAGTGTCACCCACATGGTTGGATCATGGTTTTCCAAACTATGTGGTTAAACCGTGCGGCCCGATCCAGCTCATTAAAATGTGGATTTTTACAGTTTTACCCTAATTGATATCTAGGCTTTGGGGGTTCCTTTTTTTTATTTCCCCATTCATGAAACTACTAACCCATGTATATTTATGTCTCTCCTATTTCCTTGGTGATTCTATCTTGTAAATCTTGGTGTTTTGGCTTTAGGTAAGTTAATTTCTTCATGATTCATTCCTCCTTTCCCCTCCTAGAGCCTTGTTCTTCCATTTTTGTGGGAGAGTGGAACCATTGGAGTGTTTTTGGACAAATATGGTGTGTGTAATGGGGTTTTTGGTTTGATTTAATATATATTAGGTGTGTGTATGTGTCTTTTTTACACCTCTTTTGAGTGATCATCATCAAGGGAGGCGAGCTTTGTACCGAATATTAAGTAGGTGTCTATATTTAACAGAATTTTCCATGACATACCATGAAATTAAAAAAAAATGGGTTTTTTTAGTTTAATTTCCTTTTAAATGATTTATGATTGGTGTGTTTTCCATGTTTGATTTATTCCATGGATTGTATTTGAAATTTTGGTGTTTAATGTGGGGTTTTACAAATGTGGATGGATAGTATTCCCACCACATGTTTGATAAAAATGATCAAAGGGGTTTGGTGATTTTGAATGGATTTATAAAGTGGTTTTAGAAATGTTCTTAACTTGGAAAATGTTATTTGATAAAATTAAGGTTGTTTTTTTTAAATGACTTGTCATATACCATGATTGATTTGGGATCTTGTCTGTAATGTGTTGGCATGGAGTGGCACAAGGGTTAACTGAGGTGTGAGTGAGGGGTTTCTTTGAGGGACCATGTAATCCTTTAAAGGGATGAATGTGAAAGCCTCCAATTTCGTTTACAAGGGTCAAGAGAAACATTGGGTAGGAATACCAAGTGATATTTAATATTGGGACAAGGGAAGGCCGTGAGAGCTTCTATTACTTAGCTACCTAACATACTTCTTTACTCACTCATGATAGGCCTAATGGTTACAACCCCTAGGTTAACATCACTTGTACTGGATTTGTTTATTTACTTTATTCATTCTATTAATTCCATTTGATGTGATAATATATATTATTCCTATTTCTATTTATATGGTTTTTTCTATTATGATCACCCTCGATTATGTTTTGATTGTGATATTGATAAAACTGAGACTTCTGCCCATGAGTATTTATTTTAGACATGTTTAGAAATTATTCGTGGAAAACCATGTTTCTTTAAAAGTAAACCCAAAGGGATTTAAAATGTGCATTTTAAAATTATGTATTTTCCAAGTGGTTTATTATTGGAAATGATTCCAAACTAGTTTATTGGTAGCATGGTTAAAAGTCTCAAATCGATTCACTGTGGTATCCTACTGGGATTCGTGTCTCACACCCTACATGGGACCTTTTGGGAACATTCATTTTTTTAGGACATCGATAAAGGAAAGGGTACCATGTTCTAGGGTGAATCTTATAAATTGGTTCCATACATTGTTTTATGGAGGTGATGTGGTCTCACATGGATTGACTCATAAGTTGTAATTTTTGGTATTTTTATCCGTTGCAATGTTTTTTGGGCCATGTTTGGTCATGTACCAATTATTTTATGTTTTTTATTTTTTTCAATACCATGTAAATGTCCGGTTATGGAATGTTTGTATTGTCATGTAAATTTTGATTGATGGTATCTGTTATCTTCTTTTATTGACCCTAATGTTATTGGTGGTTCATCCTATTTTTTTGGATGAATTATTCTACTTTTCCTAACGAAAAATTATTCCCAAGTGATAGTTTTTTATGCTTGATGGTTTTCATAGGCATGTAGTGATCGAGAACGCTCTTTAGGCTATGTGGTAGGCCTCTCGAGTGACTAGTTGGGTTGACTCGGGTTTATTTGTTACAAAATAGTATGAGAGGTTTTTTTATTTTAGATTCAATGGTAGATGTGAGATAGGTCCATCAGGACTTGATAGGTAGGAATGGGGGAGTTTTTGGATAGCTCTTATTTATATTGAACCTCAAGTATACATGTGTGTTCTTGGGTTATGGTTATGTTTTGACCCTAGTTACAAGTTGTTTGATAATGTTTTTTATATTTATTGTTGAATTTTCTTATTATACCAATATTTGGTGGTTTTATAGTACTTTTGATGTGAATTGAAGTTGTATCGTGCTTGATGAAGATTGTGCTTTGTGTTTTGAATAAAATACCTCATAGAAAGACCTCATCTAGGAATAATGAATGTGAAATAGAGGGTAACCTACAAGATAACCCTACTATTGATCTATCATTGGTGAATTAGGTGATTAATACGATCTAAAACTTTGGTCAAGTGTGTGGTCATGAGAAGTCATGGACCATGGAAAATGCTCAAGATTTTTCAAGGCATAATCCATATGTGGTTCGTGGCGATAAGGGAACCAATGAGAAAATTGATTGGTTGGATTGTATTGATCATATACTTGAGTTTTTGAAGACCCCTTAGAACTCTAAAGTGAAATTTTTTACATATGTGATGGAAGGAATAGCTTGGAAGTGGTAGGAGTATATGGTTCTCTTGGGGAAGCATGAGGATCTCACATAGACAATTTTTAATGTTGAATTTAATCAGCAGTTCTACCTGGAGACCTTTAGAGTAGAAAAGGCTCTTGATTTTCAAAAGATGAGGTAGGGTTATCATTTAGTGATTGAGTATGCCACAAGGTTCACTATTTAGATCATGTCTCTATAGATCTCTTTAAAAATGATTATATCAATGATTTACATGTAACATCCCGACCCTCACCCATTGTATTGGGAAGAGGTGGAGGGTCTTACTGGGCCTTAGGTGACATCCCCAAGACACTAAAGGTAGGAAATAAATTTTAAGGTCTTCATGAATAGTTGGAGGATGGTTTTCCCTTTAAAAATAAAATAAACAAACCAAGATAACCATAACCAAACAACCACTATATGATTCATGATTAAAATGTAATTAAAATCCAATTAAACCAAATGACAACAAAACCAAACTAAAAAAGATAAAAAAAGAGAAACCAAAACCATAAACACAAATAAAACTAAGAAAATATTGCAGTAACTCCCAAAATGCTCCAAACTCCAACTCAACAAACCATGTCTAAGGAATCATTATTTATCACTAAAAACTATGATACCTTGACTTTATATATGTCCCAATACATGATATCTGCAAGCACACCCTATTTCCTAAGAAGGGGTGACACTACTACAAAACCAACGTTTAACAACATAGGTATTTTTCAGCACTAGAAAAAAGCACTGATAAATGGAATCTTTATCAGTGTTAAAGAAAGAGTTGATAAATTTAACCATTTATATGAGATTTTTTAGCACTGATAATGTTCCCCATTATCAGTGATTTATTTTTCGCACTGATAAAGGGTACCCTGTATTAGCGTTTTATTTTTAGCACTAATAAAGGATACCATTTATCTTTGGTTTATTTTTACCATTGACAAAGGTTACCCTTTATCAATGCAATATTTTTACTACTCATAAAGGAGTCCTTTATCACTTATTTTTTAGAACTGATAAAATTCCAAATAAATAAAATGAAATTAATAAATAAATAAATAATGAGTTTATTAAAAAATTATTACAAATTTTATAAATTAAATATTTTTTTTATAAAAATGAATAAATGGATTGCACTCTATATAAATTATAAATACTAATAAATAGTATTTATTAAATATATAGATATGAAAAATGAAAATTAAACAAATTAAAATTAAAAATAAGTAAACTGATAAAAATATTTAACATTTTATTAATTAGATGATTATAGATAATGATAATAAATAGTATATATTAAATATATAGATATATATTAATTCTTACAAATATGATTTATATATTGCAAGAAATTTATGCGCTTTATATTAAATAGTCATATATTTTGCGGATAGTGGTTTATAATTAAATATTAATATGAATTAAAAATACTATCTAATTGCATAGAGTAATGGACATATAATTGATTGTCATTAGATTTTTCAATTTAACATAGATGAAATGTGTGTTATATTGATTTCACATACACGTAATTAATGTATTTTTATATACAATGCACACACACAAAGTTTATCCATTTTTTCAATATTATTAACGTGTACCTATTTTTAATTTATTCAATTTCACTCATTTTTTACACATGTGCACTTAAAATTAGATATTCATTGATAAAGTTAAAAAATATTGGTAAATAATATTTACAAAAAAATATTTATAAATAATTATATTCATGAAAAAATATATTTAAAAATTTATATACAATATTTATAAAATAATATATTAATTACTATAAAGAAAGAAGTATTTTTTAAAAAGTATTTATTTAATTAAAAATAAATAATTATATATATTTAAATAATTATTAAATTCATAATAAATTTACATAAATAATGAATATATTTACTATATTTATATTTATATTTATATTTTAAATATATATATATAATTATATAAATATATATAATTATATAAATATTATTTTAAAAACATATTTATATAATTATAAATAAATAATTATATATCTAAATAATTATAAAATTATAATACGTATATTTAAATATGGAATATATTTACTATATTTATATTTATTTATATTTATTAAGTATATATATATATATTTACAAATTTTTTATTTATAATTATAATTATAAATCATTTATCAGTGCTTAAGTAATAAACGTTGATTAAAGAAATATTTATCAGTGCTCTCTTTATCATTGAAAAAGAAAAGGCTTTATCATCACCAAAAAAACACTAATTTAAGTAATATTTATCAGTGCTAAAACTTTATCACTAATAAATATGGATTTTATCAGTGCTCTTTTAGCACTGATAAAGACCTGCCTTTATTAATGTTAAAAAACACTGATAAATATGCCTTTTGTCATCAATTAACTAATAAGTGATGATAAAAGGCCTTTTTATCCGTGCTTTTAAAAAATAACTGATAAAAGTGACCCGGTCTAATGAAAAAAACCTAACATATTGCAAACCCATTGTGATATCAGAAGATTTTCATGGAAGCCACCCATTTTCGACGTTCCTCTATGGTGAATCGAAGCTTGAATCACACAAACCCATTCAAATCAGACAAACATACTTCCTATAATTTCTAAAACATCATCTGGGACCTGGTGTTCAGTTTTAGATAGGGTTTTTGAAGAAAAACTTGAGATTTGGATCTAAGGGTCTCATATTTTCTTCAACCTAGCGAGGTAGGAATGTGGTTTCCTTTGTAGGTTCTGATTTTCTTTCAGTATATGTCATTTCTTGATCTGGATCCAAGGGTTTCTGATTTTTCTTTGTAAGTCCTGATTTTATTTTTGTATTTGAGCTCTAGTTATTTTATTTTATTTTTCATTTATTTATGATCTGTTGTTTTCTTAACTACTCCTTTGAATATCATATTTTGGTTTTTTAATTGTTATTTTGAATCAATTTTCTTTACTATCTACAACTACACCCTAGCTTGATTCACTATTTTAAGTCAATTAACTTTTAGGTTATGAGAAAATTTATTTAGAAAAGTAATTCTCAATCTAATGATGGTGTGAACTAGTAACATAAGTTGATTTTAAGCAATTCATGTATGAGAATTTATTTATTTAAATTATGTTTTAATATTATGATGTAAGTATTTTTCCTTAAAAAATTATTTTCTTAGAATTCTATTGTTTTATTTTAAGAGAAACCTTAGTAAGGGTGATACAATATTTATTTATTCTCTGTAGCTCACTATTTTAAAAATTAGTATGGTGTTTTATTTATTTTTCTATGTTTTTTTATTTTATTGTAAGGGTTACATATATTTTTATTAATTCAATATTATTTTATAAATATATATATATGCAGACACACTCACACACACACACACATATATATATATATATTTCTATCTATTTATATGAGTTGTCAGAACTTATAATGTAAGGGTTATTTTATAATTATTTATTCACAAATTATGCTTCTTTATTTCGAAATTAGGAAGGGATTATATTTGTTTTCATTAAAAATTATATTTAAATGTGAATTTGTTTTGAAATTATGTGTATTATAAATTCCATGATATATATATGTGTGTGTTTGTGTGTGTTTAAATGTGTATGGGATAGACGTCACAAGGGATTGTGTATTTTTTTCCTTTATTTCTAATATATCTTATTGATGTTTATTATTTCTTTTTTCTGACTTCATTATGGACCTCCCTAGAATCTCAAGGATGGTTCAATACATATTAGATGGACACCCTGGAATCCTTAGGTAGCTACATCGTTTTTTTTAAAAAAATAGATTGAAATTTATAAAATTCTATATATTAGAAATTATTTTTAGTTATTCATCATTTTAGGTCTATGTATACATTTTAGGTATATATTCACATTTAATTAAGTGTAATATAATTTATACTTAAATAACTATTAAAAAATTAGAAACTCGTATTACGTTTAAAATAATAAAATTAGGCAACTATATATCTATTTTTTTGAAATAACTAAACTTTCTGAAATTTTAATAATTAAATTTTATACACTGTTACTCAAAATAATAATTATCTATAATTAATATAGTTTAAAAAATAATATTATTAGCATCTTTTTCATTATAAAAAATAGTATTATACATATATATACATTGAATAATATATTGTATATTTAAATAAATTTAAATATGATAAATAATATATATATATATATGATTATATTAAAATAAAGTTACTAATATTATACATATATATAACATACATGTAAAATATTTAGGTAGATTCACTTTATTTATCTACGTATTTAATGAGGAGTGACCTCCATTTTATAGTTTTTGATGGTGGAAGGCATGCACCATGTTCCTGTTTATTGCCTATCGAGGTTTGTGTGAACGGAGTACACACTTCCATCGACCTTTTTATCCAATCATATAAAACCCTATCATTTTTTTAATAAAATAAAACCTATTTAAAAAATATATTTTTATAAAAAAACAATATAAAAAATCATGAACCAATTAAATTATTAATGTTTTATTCAAATCCTTGTGGATAAATTCAAGGATAAAATGAAAGTAATTCATCATTAACTCTACCTCCATTTCAAGTCAAATAAATTAATTTTAGTAACATACACTTGTCAACCGAAATTACACCGTATCAACCCTAAACCCATGGGATGCGCCGCATTATAGTTGTGTATTCTGATTCTTATGTCTCCATCCTTTCCATTTCTTTCCCACCCTTCACTCTATCATTTCTCTAGTTTTGTGGAGATTTTATATAGAATGAGTTGGTGGCACTTGATGCTTCGAGTTAATAACTAGTTTCAATAGTATAATTCTCACAAATGGGAGGCATTTCACCTTTTAGAGAACAAAATAAAGTAAATGGGAGGCTTTTCCCCTTGTACTTCATTGTGTTCTCTAAAAGGGTAAATGCATCCCATTGGAGAGAATTACACCATTGACACTGGTTATTAACTCGACACGTCCATTGACACAAAATCCTTCTAGATAAATTCTCCACACAACCATAGAAATGATAGAGTGAAGGTAGATAATGAAATAGAGAGGGTGGAGATGGAATAATCAGAATACACAATTGTAGTGTTGCGCATCCTAGGGGTCTTGGGTTGTTATAGTGTAATTTTAGCGGATGAGAGTATGTTACTGAGATTAATTTATTTTATTTGACATGGAGGATGATTTAATGATGAATTACAGTCATTTTAATCCTTGAATTTTTCCACAAGGACCCGAATAAAACTTTAATGATGTAATTGGTTGAGGATTTTTTTGTATAATGTTTTGTTCGATAAAACATGTTTTTTTAATAGGATTTATTCTATCTAAAAAATGATAGGGTTTCATATGATTCTAAAAGAATTTATATATAGGTTTTTACTTCATTTACACTTAGGTAAGTGGACCATAAGTCATTTGAGATAAGTAGGAATTAGCCACACCACAATTCGACAGACGATGTGACCACTATGACTCAATGTGTCCATTATTAGTTTAAAATTTATAGTTTAGTTCAAAGAATAACACTCACTGAAAACAAAGAAAACATTATTGAATTTTCATGATAATTTTTAACATTTATCCATAATTTATTTTTGATGTGTAGTAATTAGTCTCATTTAAAACTGATACATGTTGTGATCGATATAGCTCAAAGTACATGTTTCCAGTTTAAAAAGGAATTCAAGTAAAAAAAGTGTCATACTCAAAATTGAGAAAACAAATTCATATTTATTTTATAATTTATTACAATGATCCATAAGTAATTTGGACATATATTAATCATCCATACCTCAATCTAATGCATGATGTGACTGGTATGTTTCCAGGTGCATCTTTTTAATTAAAAATGACATCAATTTTAATAAAAAATAAAACTAAGCTACTCAAAACATAAAAAACAAATTCGAATTATTTTAATACTTTAGGTAAGTGATTAATAAGTCATTTTGGAAATTTATGAATCAGCCTCACCTCAATCTGATGCATAGTGTTCCCAATATGACTCAATTTGTCCGCTATCTGTTTTAAATCAACAGTTTAGTTCAAAATATGACACTCACTAAAAACTGAGAAAACACGCTCAAATTTTCATGATAATTTTGGACAAAGATTCATAAGTCATTTTTGATGTGTCGGAATAATTTTTACATTAAAATAATACACTTTGTGATAGATATTTGTCAAAGTGAGTGTCTCCAGTTTAAAATGACATTTTAGTAAAAAATACAAGTGATGTACTCAAAACTAAGTAAACACATTCGGATTGTTTTGATACATTATGAAACTGACAGATAATCTATTTGGGATGTGTAAGAATTAGTCTCTCCTCAATCTAACACATGGTGTGACTAATATGATTCAAATAATGTCATTTTATTTAAAATTGACATCAATTTTAGTTTAAAGGACAACTCACATACTCAAAACTGAGCAAATGTATTCAGATTGCTTTGATACTTATGGAAAATGATCCATAAGCCATTTGTGATGTTTAGGAATCAACCACACCTCAATCTGACACATGGTGTGACCAGTATGACTCCATGTATGTTTTTTCAGTATATAAGTATCAATTTAGTTTAAAACGCACATCACATCATCATAACCGAGAAAATGATCCAAGATTGTTTTCTATTCATTAAAATTATGTATTCAATCAAGCACAACCCTTTCATTGGGACATCACAATTAATTCATTCTATTCCCATTTTAGACAATGTCTTGTACGTTATAGGGGATCACAAATTAGGTATTTGGACTTTTGATAGAGGAACCAAATACTTGAAACCTTTAAAAAAGAATGGGATTTCAATGAGAATGTAAAACGATTTTTAATATATTATGTTTTTCCTCATAATATTATTTATTCTTTACTACATTAACATTATATAAATTAAATTTTTGACTACTCATGCAGACAATGTATTCTTCACATGATGATATTACCAATCCCTCATAAGAACAAACTATAATTATGGAAACCCTTTAAAAAGTTATAAAGGTAATGTTATGATATAATTTCTATATTTTACATAAAATTATAAAATGAATTTTTTAATTAGTTTTCATTATTCATTGAATAGTTTTTATTTTAGAAGATTTATATTTTCCTGTCATGCCTTTTATATAAGATCAATGACACTATCTATGATTAATAATAGAGGTAATCTTGATGTTTTCATGAGAAAATCATTGTCAAAAGAATTAATTTATTGTTTAATATTTATGTTTAATTTATTTATTTCTAGTATTACTCACATAATAATTGTTTTCATATATAGGTGGATTTTTTTTTGTTCGAGTTGGGGTGGTTTATCCATCATTCATGACATTATGCACTAAAACTTCCACATAATTCTTATCCCTCAAAAACGTTTCACCCCTATAATGTGTCATTTATCAATTTTTTTTAAGTTCTCTCCTCTTCCTTTGTAGGAAGAGAAACAATGTTGCCTCTGCTCAATTATAATGGTAATCTTGATGTTTGAATAGTAAAATTGTTGTCCATATAATTAATGTATTGTTTCAAATTTATTTTTAATTTATTTCTTTTTATTAATAATCACATAATAATCATTTTCCTATACAGGTGTATTCTTTTGTTTGAGTTCTATTGGTTTTTCCATCTTTCATGTTGTTCTGCACCAAAATTTCCATAGAATTCTTCTACCTCAAAACATTTTCACTGATACAGTGGTGCATTTATCACATTCTATCAATTTCCAACCACTTCCTTTGCAAGAAGTGCAATGATTCTACCTATGCTCAATTAGAGAGGTAATATTAAGGTTTGTATAGTAAAATCATTGTTCATTGAATTAATTTATTTTTTGTATTTATGTTTAAATTTTTTTAGTATAGCACAAAATTTAATTTTTTATATAGGTGGATTCTTTTGTTTGAGTTGGGGTTCTATGTCCATCTTTCATGTCTTTCTGCACCAAAACGTCCTCATAATTATTCTCCCTCAAAACCTTTCACCCCTACATTTTTTACATTTATCACATTCCTTCAAGTTCCCTCCACTGCTCAATAATAGAGGTAATATTTTTACTTTCACAATAAAATCATTGTCTGTAGAATTAATTTATTATTTCATATTTATGATTAATTTATTTATTATTATTATTACTCATAATAATTTTATTCTTATAAAGGTGGATTCATTTTTTTGAGTTGATGTGGTTTGTGCGAAACTTTTCATGCAGTGTTGGTAGCTAAATAAATAATGTCACTAGAAATCATGGTAACATTGATAGATAGGATTGTTTTGAGACTTTGGGACATGTAGGAATCAAACACACCTCAATCTGACACATGATATGACCATTATGACTCCAATTAATCCTTTCTATTTAAAATTGAAATTAATTTTAGTAAAAAAAGAAAACTGACTCAATCTATCTGTTATCAGTTTAAAATTGAAATTTGACTTTAAAAATAATCACTCACTAAAAACCAAGAAAATATTATTGGATTTTCCTATTAATTTAGGAAATCAATTCATAAATCATTTTTGATGTCTAGGAATCAGTCTCACTTCAAACTGATACATGACATGATCTGTGTGAGTCAAAGTGTGTGTTTCAAGTTTAAAATGGAAATTTAGTAAAAAAATATAAGTAATGTACTCAAAACCAATAAAAAAATATTGATTTTATACATTACTATAATAATCCATAAGTGATTTTAAATGTGTAGGAATCAGCCGCACCTCAATCTAATGCACGGTGTGACTGGTATGACACTAAGTGCATCTTTATTTAAAATTGGCTTAAATTTTTGTAAAAAAACAAATTGACCGACTTCAAACAAAAAAAACACATACATATTTTTTTGATACATTTGTACAGAGATTTGTATGTTATTTGAGATGTGCAAAAATAAGTCGCACCTCCATCTGACACATGGTGTCAACGATATGACTCCATGTGCAAGTTTTTATTTAAAAGTGACATCAATTTTAGTAAAAAGGACAAATGAACTACTCAAAACCAATAAAACACATTAAAATTCTTTATATAATTAATAAAATTTTCCATAGGTCATTTATGATGTGTATAAATTAGCCTCACCTCAATCTGATACACAATGTGTTCGGTACGAGTCAAAGTGCATGTTTCGATTTTAAAATGATATTTTTGTAAAAAAGAAATGTGACGTACTCAAAATTTGTAAAACACATTCATATTGTTTTTAATCATTAGAAAAATAATCCATAATTCCTTTAGGACGTGTAAGAATAAATCGCACCTCAATCTGAGGCATAGTGTGACTGATATGACTCAAAATGCATCTCTTTATTTAAAATTGTCATCAATTTTAGTAAAATGGACAACTATCCTACTCAAAAACAAATAATACACATTCATATTGTTTTGATAATTTATAAAAACGATCCATAAGTCATTTTTGAATTGTAGTAATCATTTGGATCTCAATGAAATATGTGATGTTCCTGATATGACTCAAAGTGTCCATTATCAGTTTAAAATAAAAAATTTAGTTCAAAAAGTGTCACTCACCAGAAACCGATCAAACATGCTCATATTTTCTTCATAAATTATGGAAATGGTATTTATATGAATATATTTTATGTAAAAATGATGTACGATATGATTCAAATGAGTCAAAAGTGTGTGTTTCTAGTTTAAAATGACATTTTAGTAAAATACAAAAATGACGTACTCAAAACTGAGAAAATGCATTCAGATATTTTTGAAACTTTAGGGAAATTATCCAAAATTCATTTAAGATATTTTAGAATCAGCCACACCAAAATCTAATTCATGGTGTGACTATTATGACTCCAAGTGCGTCTTTTTATTTAAAATTAACATCAATTTTAGTAAAATTAACACTTTTTGTTAATTTATTTATTTATATTATTACAAACATAAAAATTGTGTTATTATACATGTGTGTTATTTTGTTTGAACATGGGTGTTTTTTTGGTAATAGCATGAGATGGTTCAGGATTAAAAGACAATTTAACATTGATGTTTTTGAATGTATGTAATAATTTTTATTTATGTAATTGTATGAACCAATGTTTTAAATGTCTATCATAGGGCGTTTTTTTCTTGTGTTTGTGTTGTAAATTTCATTTCATTTAAATCATGTATTGGGACTTGTTTTTGTTGTATTTGGTGGGGTTTTGGTGCTGCAGTGAGCTGTTACAGTACACTACAGTGGTGCTACAGTGTGCTATTAGGGCACACTATTGTATGGTCCTTTATCAACGCTTTTAAAAGTTCTAATAAAGTTCTACTTTATTAGTGATTCTATGAGAATTGATAAAATTTCCTTTATTATCACTTTTATAAGCATAGATAAAGGTATACTTTATCATTACTTCTATAAGAACTGATAAAAGACCCTTTATCAGGGCTTTTATAAGCACTGATAAATGGTTCCTTTAGCGATGCTAAATTAAAGTGATGATAAAGGTCCCATTTATCAGTGATTTTCTAGCACCGATTAAGGACCACTTTAACAGTGTTTTTTAGCATTGATAAAAGAGAAGGGTGTTTAACCTCACTCATTTAGTCATAGATTTTCTCGTGCTAATAAAGGCCATTTATAGCACTGTTGAAAGTCAATTTTTAGTAGTGTAAGTATAAAAATCAATTCTATTCCCTCAATGACTTCTATAAATAGGTTGATAGTATAGAACATTCTAACACATTTATATAAAACAATTAATATATAAAACTTTAAAATAATTTCAATAGTTGATTTCACAACCAAAACAGTACCAATAAAAACCATTACAAATCCATAAAACCATTTTCTAAAATCTATTTTCAATATCCATTCCGCACATCCACACAACCACACATACATTCCCAGGTGACATTTCCATAATCATGTGTAGTCTCTCATTGATCTACCATGTCATCACAAGGTAACCAATACCAATTTCTCCAATGGAACACACCCCTTCCATAGGGTCACATCAATTAAAATAAACTCACACTAACAACGTATTCCAAAAAACAATTCCAAACCAACCATGTTAATCCATTTTAATAAAACATTCCTTTTATTGAAAATATTTATAAAAACATTTTTCTATGAATCAAAATAAAACCATATTTTAAAATAAATATTTTAAAATCCCAAACCAAATTCTCCTTCCACAGAACAACCAATTATCACAATTCTACCAAACCGTCACAAATAGGTTTCATCAAATCACACATCAATTTCACAATTCAATTCAAAAAAATCAAATTAAAAAAAATCCTTCATGTTCTAGTCAATATGAGTCGAGAGTGATGTCACCTACCTCTCTAACTTAGGCGAAGATGAAGAACAATCTAAAAACTTCAAAAACATGGCATGAAACACCTAGGAACATCCTTTAATCTTGTTCCATTCAACCAAAAATATCATATATCATCCTTATTTACATCAAAAAACATGTATATATCCCCAAATAAAATAGATCCATGATACCAAGAGAGATAAGTATAATAAAACAGAGGAAAATGATAAATAGTTATCACTTACCAACAAATCGAACCTCCAAAGTTCTAAGATTCACCTCGTAATGACTCTTGGATCAAGAGAAAAGGTCTCAACTATTTAGGGATGGATAGGAATTCAGGTTATGACTTTATTATGGAAAAAATAGAGGTTTATGATTTGATTCATATTAGATCCACAAAGTATAGATCTAATTTTTAATGGTTCATGGTAAGGGAACACGGTTAGGAAAACCTTGTGCTAAATATGTATTGGACACTACCACCAAAACTACCTCACATTTTTTGATCACATGGTTAGAAAAAAATTTCACCAACCATGATAAACCCCTTTATCCAAAATTTCATGCTTACTCTTGGGTGGTTTCATGGTTTGGTGAAATTGTATGCCTAACTATGCACCTACCTGGTGCCTACTATTTCAGCTACACAATTTTTAGGGAGGTGTTTCATGGTTTATACTAATTGTGATCAAACAATAAACCTCTATAGAAGCCCCAAAACATTCTAAAACTCCTATGAACCTCCCAAAACATAACCAAACTACTTTATATACTTTAAATACCTAAATAAAGTGTTAATTACATGAATCCTAGGGTGATACATTATTCTTACCATTGGTCTTTCAATCATTGAAAAGTTCAAAACCATCATTGTCTTGAAAGATTTTGGGCCATTTCTCAATAATTTCCTTTTCACACTCCCACCAATCTTCCTAAACCCAACCATGATTCCATAAAACCAATACTAGACCAATGATTTTTCCATGCAATAAATTATCTTTCTTATCCAAAATTTACACTGACACATGAACTAATGAAGCCTCCAACTCTAGGTCAACATGATCCCATCAAATCACATGGTTAGAATTATGTTGATAATTCTTCAATAGAGATACATGAAACACATTAATCACTAAATAGAACCATGGTATAAAATCCAATAGATATTTCATCCCACAAACCTATTCAACAATATCAAAAGGAGTTATGTATAGAGGGGTTAACTTTCCCTACATCCAAAAACAATGATTTCCAATCCTTGGATAGATCCTAAAGAGCACATTACCACTCACCTTTAATGAAAATAGTCATAAAAGATGATCCAAATATGATTTAAAATAACCTTGAGCCATCTATATTCTCTTTTTTGGTTACTAAATATTCTTCATTATCTCTTTTACAAGTCTCAGTCAAACAAGTGAAGTATCACATGTTTCCACCCAAAACAGTTATGAATGAAATGGATGCCCATACAATGCTTCAAAAAAATCCATAAGTAATTTTTCCTAATAAATATTTTTATATATGAACTCCACTAATGGTATGTGACCTTCCCATAAGCCAAGGAAATACATTACACAATCCCTAAGCATGTCTTCTAACATTTGAATCATCCTATAAGATTGTTCATCCATTTGCGGATGATACACTATAATCACAGTCAACTATATCCCAAGGTCTTACTATGATGATTTAGAAAAATAAGATGTAAACATTGGATCTTATTACGATACTATCGAAACTAGTTTGATTTCCCTCTTTATGACATCTCAGATATAGATTTCTGACAAGTCCTCTTCCATATGAGATTAAAAAATAGGGATGAAATGGGTTTTCTTTTTGAGTTGATCAACTATCACCCATATAGAATCATGTTTCCAAACCATCATTGGTAGAACTATTACGAAATCTATAGTTATCTACTTCCATTTTTACATGCGAACCGATAAGGACTATAGCATACCTTCTAGCCGCTAGTACTCTATCATAACCTACTGATAGGAGTGGCATCTCATATAAAAATAGACCACTTTTATTCTCATGTTATCCCACCAAAATTATGATTTTAGTGACTTATAATTATTTTGTATTCTAGGATGAATATCCCATCTCTAATGGTGGTAAGTATGAAGGAGTTGTTCCTGAAAATCAAAAGGTATGAAAATTTGATCTCTAAACCATAAAACTAATATTTTTTTGAAAATACATCCCACAATGTTCTCCCAAACATTGAGTTTTTACCCCATATAAAAACATTCAGAATTATATGTTTGTGCCCCTCTAAATTTCTCAACCAAATCTGGAACAAAAGAGACTGGAAATAAAACCACAACACTACTTCATTCTTTACAATCTACATGCATATCATATAGTAATAATATCAACTGCCATTATTCTTAAGCCTCTTTCTCCAACTACCAATATGAATTTGGGCTTAATGAATCTGCCATTGAATTTCCATTACACAGTGTATGCATCTAGTCATAGTTAATCATTTGAAGATACTCTATCCATAATCATTGACTCTTATTCAAATATATTTTTTATAAAATGTGTTTCAAACTCTTATTATTCATAAACAGCATGAATTTCTCACAAAAAAATTATGACACCAAGTCTTCAAAGCATGGACCACAACAGATAGCTCCATTTTTTTTGTTGGGTGTTTCTTCTCATGAAACCATAATAGTTGTGATCCATAAGCAACAACATGTTCTCCATGCATGAGTAAACATCCTATCCCAAACCCTGAAGCATTATAATACACAATATAGCATTGTCCTAGTACTAAAAATTTCATTATTGGTGTTGATGTATGGTGAACATTAGGATCATGAAAATAATTATAACATTCATAATTCCATTTAAATGGAACACTTTTCCATTTCAAGGATGTCATTGGTGAAGGTAGTCATGAATATTCTTGAATAAAACATTAGTAATTACCATCTAGGCTAGGGAAATTGTATATCTCAAAAACATTCATTATTGTTTTTAAAGAGATTAAAGATCTTTCTTTTCTAGATCCAAAAACACCCTTTTCTTACATAACATGGCCAAGTAAATGTACCACTTGTATCTAAAAATCACACTTTGAATGTTTGGAAAAAAATATGATGACCCCACTAAATACCAAACACTATCACCAAGTGTTACTCATGTTCATCCCTTTTCCTAGAATACACCGGTATATTATCTACAAACACCACCAAAAATAATCATGGTACCTTTGAAATATTTTATTCCTCAATTCCATAAAGACGGGTAGTGCATTCGTAAGATCGAAAGTCAAAACCACATACTCGTAATGGACATATCTACTTCTGAAATTTATCTTCAGAATATCCTCCTTCCAAACCCACAATTGGGGATATCCTGAATGCTTGCCAATTTTATACAACCACTAAGTTCCCCTCAATTAATCAAATAGATCATCATTGTGTGGAAGTGGATAATGATTCTTTATCATAACTTGATTAATATTACAATGATCCACACTAATCCTAAGAGTTCCATCCACATTTTTCAAAAAAAAATAATGGGTACTTCCAATAGAGATTTACTAGGCCAAATAAAACCTTTTATTAAAAATATATTATAATTAAACTATCAATTTCTTAATTTTATTGGCTTCAACTGGTATGAAAAAATTGAGATTGGATTGGTCCCTGGTAAGAGATCAATTTTAAACTTCACTTCCCTTATGGGTGTTAACCGTGCTAAATTATTCCGAAAAATATCATTAAACTAATCAACAATTGTTGAAAAATTATAATTCTCAGTATTACTCATTGATGACAAGGTCAAGGCTACCAAAAAGTATGAGATTATTTCAACTGATGGTTCCAACAATCTGGTTCCAATTTAATTTACATTATAATATCCTCTAAAGAGATTCTCCATGACATCATCAGCTAAAAAACTAACCCTTTAGTTATAACATTCGATATGATATTTGATTATTTTCAACCAATCCATACCCATGATTTTTTTCATATACATCCATCTCAAGAATAGAGAAATCCCAAAATAATTTTAACCCTATAAATAGTTATAGAACATTCATTGGCCAAATGGGATCAACATTCTCTTTGGCCAAGAGGAGTTTGAAGTTTCAAAACAGAAGGCATCATCTCAACATATAAACCCAGAATATTAACAGTACAAGAATAAATAAATTAATGGGATTCACCTATATTGAAAAAATATTTTATAAGGGTATAATTTAAAATAATTTTACCTCCCACCATCAAATGTCTTTTTCGATCATCCATGATCACTTTCTCAGCTCCATATAATTTCTTACTCGCTTGAATTTGGTATTTATTACCATGTTGAGATTAAATTGTTTGAGTAGTCATGATATTCTTAGAATAACCATGGTTTTCTTGTATCTACTGATTGGGATTATTTTTTTACACTCATTTCATAAAAGTTTATGATGTCTGTCAAACATGATATGTGTCCCCAGCACACACCCTTGGAGCACTGTGACATTATCATTGACGATTCCACATCTAATTTCAATTGTGACATGCCCTAGGTGGTTCCATACAATATCACTTATTATGATCGAAATAACCACATTTAAAAAATCCAGACATACTCTTCAGTTTTGGAGGAAGATTCACTGATCCAGCTTTCTGATTTTAAGTCACACCACTACCTTAGAAAATAGGTGACCCTCTTCCTATTATTCTCATCATTAGAGTTCCCACCATTTCTTATAGGTATCAACATGATTCCCTCACACATATTTCCAAAGATAAACCTCTATAACACTATTTATCTATAGACCATCTCCACATAACATTATATACAAAGTATTGAAATCATAGAGAGAATATCTATGCTCAAACCTATTTCAAAAATGCATGCCTTCAATGATACACTTCCAGAAACTCTTTGTGAAAAGAGGACTAAATTTATGATTTCAGAATTTTATTCTTTCAATGTGAGGCTATCCTACTTAAAAATGTAGAAATCCTTCATTATATCATTTCTAAATGTGTGAGGATTGAATTTTTTGTTGAAAAATTCTTAAAAACTCTCCCATGAAATTTGTTGGTCTAATTTAGCCTGAACTAAAAAATCAAAACACTGGCATAATAGGTCTTACAACATGTACATTTCCAACTTTACTATCATCTCAAGTAGTTTTCCTATGAAATCAAAGATTTGATTCATCCTATTTTTCCACACCTCTTCATTTTATAGCTCTAAATTGCCCTGTAAGAAGGGTGGATTCTGTTTTTGGAGATGAATGGAATGATCCACTTACCATGGATCATCCCTTTTATTCTCTCTACCTATGGATTGAAAAGCCTCAAAAAAACTCTAAACCATCTTTTGGTTCACATATGGCTCAGGTGTAACCACATTCTCTACAGCCTCTTCTAGTTTCTTCCTTATATGCCTAATTAGTTCCATTTTCTTAGACAAAAAAAAATCTCTATTTAGTCTCACTCTCTATAAATTTACAGTTTAGAAATTTCAGATTTAATATATCACACATATCAGAAAAATTCTTTTCAAAATTTAATATATTCCCCTTTCAAACCATTTTTAAAAATTCTACTATGCTCTTTGAAAATCAACCCATTTTCACCTATTTTCAAAATCAAAACTTTTCACCCAAATCTTAAATCATTACTCAAAATAAAATTTAAACTCCTAGTGAGAATCCATTTATATCAATGCATATCATGATCTTCTCATCATCTAAACCCATGATGATGAGGTTAAAACTCCTGAAGTGTCTCAAAATGCGCATTTACCCAAACTCCCTAGTAACTTGAAGTTCGGTATAAATAGGTTTGTTATGCCTTTTTATGTTCTATATTCCAAGTTCTTACAATCCTTCTCATTCTTACCATCCCCACTAAAGGACTAACAATAATTATTTTCCAACTCTAGGACTAAATAAACAAATAAAATTTTTCCTGAAAATATATTTGGGCCGACTAAGACTGATACCATTTTTAACATCACACCCCTCACCCATTATAATGAGAATAGGTAGAGGGTTTTATTGGGCCTTAGGTGAAATACCCAAGACACAAAAGGCTGGAAATAAATACCAAGGGATTCATGAATAGTTGAGAGATGATTTTACCTTTAAAAATAAAAAACCAAACCAAGAAAAACATAAAAGAACCACTATATGAAGCATGATTACAATGTAATACAACTCAAAGTAAACCAATTGAAAAAAATAAACTACAACCAAACTAAAACAAAGTACAAAGTGGAATCCAAATTCAAAAACTCAATGAAAACTAAGAAAATACTATAGAAACTCACAAAAAGCTCCAAGATCCAACTCAATAATCCATGTAAAATGCATCATGATGTATTACTAAATAATAGTGATACCTTTACTTTACCTATTTCCCAATACATGATATATGAAAACTCACCAAAGTACCCATGAAGGGGTGATTATAAAACTCAGTATGATTTCCCTAATGAATTCCATACTCATTCAACTAATATATAATATGTTATCACGTTTATATAAAAAAATTATATATAAAAATTTAAAAGTATTTCAACAGTTGATATGATAACCAAAACGGTTCCAAGGAAACCAATTTCACAACCATAAAACCATTTTCTCATATCCATTTGGCATACCCATTCCACACATCCACAAAACCACACATGCATGCCTAGGTGAAAGTTCCATACTCATGATAAATCTCTCATTGATCCACAAAGTTGTCACATGGTAACTAATACCAAGTTCCATGACAACACATTCCCCTTCTATAAGGTCATGTCAAAGAAAATGAACTCATGCAAACCATGTATTCCAGAAACCACAACAAAATAATCATCTCAATCCATTTCAAAAAAATATTCCTTATATTTAAAAAAAATCTACAAACCTTTTTCCATGAATCAAAAAAAACCATGTTTTAAAATTCCCATTTAAAAATCACAAACCAAATTCACCTTCCAAAAAACAAAAAACATCTATAATTCCAAGAAACAATCACTAATAATGTTTCTATCAAATCACACAACAATTTCAGAATTTAATTAAATAAAATCCATCAATTTAAAACCGAACCATTATGTTCTAATCAAGAGGAGTTGAGATTGAATCCACCTACCTCTCAAACATGGGAGAATATGAAGAATTGTCCATGAACTTCAAAAAACAAACTTTAAATACCATGAAATATCATTAGATCTTATTACATTCAATAAAAATAATCACATCTCAACATGAATGGAATCCAATGACTTGTATTTATCCCCAAAATAACATATCCATGATTCCAAGAGAGGTAAGAAGAAGAAAACATAGGAAAATGATGAAGAATGAACACTTACCAAAACATCTAGCCTCTAAAGCACCTAGATTTTCCTCATAATCGCTCCTGCATCAAGAGGGAAGGTCTTCATAGCATAGGGGTGAAGAATAATTTTATTTATGACCTAATTAGGTGAGAAAGTGTTTTCTAAGGTTATTTGGATTAGATCCACCAAATCTAAATATAGTTTTTAATGGTGCACAGTTAGGGTGCACGGTTAGGAAAACCATGCACTAATCATGCACTAGCCACTTCCTCCAAAACCACCTCACATGGTTGAATCACACAGTTATAAAAATTGTTTGCCAATCATTATAAAACCTTCAATCTAACATTTAATAGTTACTCTTGGGTTGTAGCGTAGTTTGGAAAAAACCATGCACCTAATCTCACACCTACCCAGTGCCCATTGTTTTAGTTGAACGATTTCTTAGGAGGTTTTTCATGGTTTCTTCTAACCGTTCAAAAATCATGATCCACTATAAAATTCCCAAAAACATTAAAAAATTCTCTAAAACTCAAAAAACATAACCCAATTACTTTATATACATCAAATACAAATATAAAAATTTAATTATCCCAAACTGTGGGAGTGCTACACGACATTTTGAGATGCGATTGAGGCCATAAATTAGATATATAATTATTATTATCTATCTAAAAAACTATTCATAGGTGTTTGATAGGTCAGTGATAGAAGAGGCATATTTGAATGTCATGATAGGTCTCAGTGGTGTAACTTCTATTAGAGGTAGCTGGAGTTCATCTTCATGATAGAAACAAAATTGGGATGAGTCTTAGAGAGGTTTTGGAAAGAGTATCTAACAGTCTTAGAGATCAACTCATGTGGTTTCTATGTGTAATAGATTAGTTGTCTATTATTATTGTACGAATGCTAGACACAACATTCCTTAGTTCTCAGAGACTCTATGGACATGCCACTAGTGTGGATAGTCAGGGCATATCCAGTGATTCATTTTTGTTATCTTCTTTTGGGAGTAGTGTGGGATCTGTTGGAACCACTTTGTGTATAGGATTGTATTTGTTGTCAATAGTTGTCAATGGAATACCAAAATGAAAGAGATCAAGAAGTACTCCAATAAAATGGAGGAATGGAATCTCACAATTTTGGAGATCATGAAGTACTCCAATGAAGTAGAGGAGTAGTGATTCAGACGATTGTTGTGCTGATCGTAAGTTCAAAGAACATGGCTCACAATGTTGGAGATCATGAAGTACTCCGATGAAGTAGAGGAGTAGTGATTCAGACGATTGGTGTGCTGATCGTATGTTCAAAGAACATGTGTCAAAGGTGATACATTGTTTACAACAATGAAGAATGTGAGGAGTTATCCATCCAAGGATGATTAAAGCAGGATGGTGTTTTTGGATGAAGACCAAGCAATTACTCATGATTGCGTGAGAACCATGCTAGAGACTTCCTGACGGATTGAATCACATGGTTTGCATGAAGTTGATCAAGACGGTTGATGAATGAGGCAATGTGCCAATGAGTTGATTTATGAAATGGCCATGCACATCACACTGTCATAGAAGATGATGGTACTAAAGCTGTTCCTTCATAGAATACATATCACAATGGTGGAGTTTGTGATAAAAGCAAAAGAGTTGCTGAAGGATAAAGATCACCAAGAAGAAGTGTTGTTGAGGTGATCGTGCTTCTCGACAAAGCAAACAAACGACATAAAAATTTGTTGACAAAGGAGATTCCATGGTGACATGTCGAGTTCAAGATTTGTGGTCAACGATCTATGTTTGATTCAAGAACATCGACAGAGGAATGGATGATCTGGAGGCGGTACAAAAAGAGAAGATACAAGGTGGCGCCGTTTTCCAGTGTTTGCCAAATTTCAGGGCCTCAAAATCAACAAATGAAGAAGAGTGATTTTGGCAAAGGGACTTGTGCGCCATACTCTTGGAGGATAGGAAACTTGCGCGCCATATTTTTTTGAGGATCAGAACATCAAAATTTGGCTAAGGAAAGAAGGTCGTGCAAGTGTTGGTTGGGTCGCGCAAGTGAGTTGCGCGACAGAGGTTACTGGAGACAAGACTTGCGCGCCGATGGATGACTTGCGCGCCGCCGCACAGGGGGTCCAGTTTGCCTATAAATACTAGACCACCCCTCCTCATTTCTCACGGAGCTCAAGACTTTGAGATTGTTCGAGCTCTCGTCGCGTAGGTGGTTGAACCGTGCAAGTGGTAGTTGGGTCGCGCAAGTAGAGGTTGCGCACCGACTGATGGTTTACGCCCCTAGTGATTTGGGCAAGGAAGGAAGTGAGTCACACAGGTTTGAAGTTCAAGAAGGCAGAGTCGTGCAGGTGCTTTGGAGACACTTGCGCGCCGGGTTATACTTGCGCGCCTAAGACTTACGCGCCAGATAGAGACTTGCGCGTCGGGCTTGAAAAGGAGAGCAAAATATTGTTGAAGCACGCCCGCCTTTCTGGAGCTGCACAAGAGCTAAAGATTGCATGATACTTTTGGTGCGAAGCAAGATTGAAGAAGAAATCTAAATGATACATGCATGATCTCATGCATACATGGTGAATTGATTCTGATGAATGTCGAGTAAGCTGAACATCATTTATTGAGCAATCACATAAGTGATTGTGATTCAGGCAAACGAAGACAAGGGGATCTAGTGCATTCAGTCATTGCACTAAAGAAGAAAGATTGAACTATAAAGAGCATCAACTCTGAACCCTGATGCAAGAAAAGTCTCATGCTGAATAGGAGACAAAGAACATCAATGCACATTTATTGAAGAGACCTTCACGTCTATAAAATGAGTGAGACTTCACCAACGGCAGTGAGCCAGGGGGAGTAAACGGGAGTGACCCGAGGGACGCAGTGAGCTATCCCTGAACAATTGTAAAGGCAGTGAGCCTGGGACAGAGTGACTGTACCCGAACCATTGTAATCTACGGCTAGTGAAGCATAGTGGATTTAGGTATGACCGAAAACCTGTCAGCGTATGCTCCTTGGACATAGCCCTTAGTGGTGAAGCAAGTAAAAATAGCTGTGTCATCTCTCTACATGTGAATTTTTAATTGCTGATCATATCCATCATAAAGGTTTAAGTAGTTCCTACCAACATGGGAACAAGATCCACAACTAAAAGAAGAAAAAGTTTCCACCCTGATTCACCCCTCCCCTCTCAGGGTGTCCCGGGGTCCTACAGGATCTACATTTATGAATGGATATAGAGTGTAGTAATAGGATTATAATGGTGGAGGATCTTGACCTCATGATAAGGGGATTCTCACCAATGGAAGAAGTCATGGTGTGGGTCTTAGATAGGTCATCTTCATGTAGTATAGGTTATGCCAGATGAATCAGATCCAAGGAAAGCCACTATTCTATGTATGGTTCTTATTTTTTCTGAGTTGAATTTTTATGTTATGGAGTTTCAAACTCTATTTTGTAGGAATAATGTTGTAGGGTTTTAGGTGCCCTGAGTGACACATTTTGTTAGATGGAATGGAAGTCATATAGGAATTCCTTGTTTTAGAATTGGATATTTTAATCCATATTATCATCATGGATTGGTTAATTTATTTTAGTGTGTTGGTTTATTATTGTTGTCACAATTTCCAGTTCCTTACTCCTTATGGGAGAACTCACTTCTTACATGGTGAGTGGAATCCATGTTCTGGAAGGGTATGACCAGTTTCTTCTAAGTTGGGGTTGATATTGTGCCAGTTGTCTGTGTTGTTTCTTGAGGCCATTGAGAAGAGTTATTGGTTGGAATTCCAATGGTCATGGATAAGTACCCTGACATGTTTCCAAATGATTTTTTAGGAATTTATCCATAGTGAGAGGTTTGGTTTTCTATCGATCTACTCCCCAAGATGAGTCAGATCTTTTTCATATCATATCAGATGAATCTGGCCATGATGAAGGAGTAGAATGTTAAGCAAGAGGATATTGAGGGAAAAGTATTTCTACATCCTATCATGACACTGTGGGATTCTCAAATACTATTTGCAAATATATAATATGGTAACCTCCAAACATGAATAAACTATCATAATTTTAACCAGGTGATAGTAAAGAATAAATACCCATTTAATAGATTTAACGATATGTTTGACAAGCCTAGAGGGGACTGTTAGTTTTTTAAGAGAGATATGAGATTGACATACCACTATTTGAGGGTCTGGGAAGTGGATATTTCAAAGACCTATTTTTTAAGAAAGTATAGGAATTTTTAGAACCTAGTTATTCCATTTGGGATTATAAATTCTCTATCTATTTTCATGTAATTAATGAAAAAGATCTTCCATCACTTTTGGACTCCTTCTTAGTCGTATTTTTGGATGAAATTTTAGTGTATTCTAAGATGGAGAGGTACCACGCTGATGATTTAAACATTGTTTTGGGTGTTTTGAGAGATCATTTACTATATTAGAAGTTTACCAAGTGTAAATTTTGGATCCAAAATGTGAATTTTTTAGGCCATGTGTTGGGAAAAAATCCCTCAAGGTATCATTAAAGCATTTTGAGGTGATTGTGTTTGTTGACAAAGTGGACATCTGAGTGGTGATTGTTGACAAAGAAAAACAATGACATACAAATTTGTTGAAAAAGAGGATTTCATGATGGAATTTCTAGTTCAAGATCTGAGGTGAATGATCCATGATTGATTCAAGAACATCGAAAAAGGAATGAATGATCTGGAGGCGGTACAAAATAACATATACAAGGTGGCGCCGTTTTCCAGTGTTTTCCATGTTTTTGGGCCTGAAAATCGTCAAATTAAGAAAAGTGGTTTTTGGAAAAGGGACTTGCACACTATGTACTTGATGGCTTGGAAACTTGCACGCCATATGTTTCTCAAGATCCGATCATCAAAATATGGCAAAGGGACAAGTGTCATGCAAGTATTGGTGGTGTCACGCAAGTGACTTGCGCGCCGTGAAAGAGACTTGCGCGCCGATGCCTTGGATGCTTGAGAACTTGTGTGCCTATTGTTTTTTTGAATCAAAACTTCAAAATATTGCAAAGTAAAGTGGTTCGCGCAAGTGTGAATTTTGTCACACAATTGTGAAGTGCGGCAGAGGCTAAGGCAGTGGGAGGTGCGCGCTGGAACTTGCGCGCTGGAGGGGGACTTGAGCGCCATCGCGGAGGGTGGTCAATTTGCCTATAAATACTGGACCAACCCTCCTCATTTCTCACCGGAGTTCAAAAATTTGAGAAATCAGAGCTTTCGTCATGCAGGTGTGGTGGTTGCGCAAGTGGAGTGTGATCGCGCAGGTGGAGTTGTGCACCAGTGTGAGGAGTTGTGTGCTAGTGTGAGAAGTTGTGCGCCGGTTGGTAGTTGTGCGCCATTATTGGTTTGGGCATAAAAGGAAGAAATTCGTGCAAGTTTGGAGTTGGTGAATCTTGTGTCGCGCAAGTGTGTGTGGTGGAATTGCGCGCCCATTGTGACTTGCACGCCGATACTTGTGCACCGAGGTAGACTTGGGCGCCAAGTAAGTTTTATTTCCAGCAGTGATTTTTGGGCTACGTGGAAGCTGGAAGTTTGCCTGATACCTTCGGTGCAAAGATATATTCGTCTATGGGTAATATTTGGGCTTCAACAGAGAATATACTTACATAGGAATATGCATTCCTTCTGGAAAATGAAGAGACCTACAGGTCTATAAACTATGAGTAGATCCTTTCCGACGTAGTGAGAAAAGGAAGAGGAATAAGGTGATCCTCTCCACCGGTAGTGAGCCAGATAGAGAGAAACAGGGAGTTACCCTTGGGAAAGCAGTGATCTGACCCTAAATCTTGTAAAGGCAGTGAGCCTGGGATAGAGTGACTGTACCCGAACCTTATAATCCACAGCTAGTGAAGTTTAGTGGAATTTGGTACGACCGAAAACTTGTCGCTGTATGCTCCTTGGACGTAGCCCAGTGCGGGTAAAACAAGTAAAAATCAATGTGTTCTGTGCATGATTTACTTTCTATTTACATTGTGCAAAGGGAAAGAGAGAGAAGAGTGTTTTTCTTAACATCTAAAAAAGATCATAACGGGCGTTAATTATTAATTATTCATAACCTGATTCACCCCCCTCTCAGGGTATTTAGCCTTGTGGACCTAACAATTGGTATCAGAGGGAAAGTTTGACAGTAGTTATTCTCTCAATGGACGTCACTAATCAAAAAGGGATTATGATCTTCGATGGAAAAAAAATTTAGATATGGAAGAATCAGATGCTACACTACTTCCGATCTTTAGGAATGGATGTGTTAACAGCAACAATGCATGGTATCACAGCTGACATCAACAGTGGTGCATTATCAAAAGCTGAGCATAGAGAGCTGGATGATGATGCCAAAGCTATCAATGCCTTAGGGTGATCCCTATCCAATCCTATATATACAAAGTTGATGTCTTGCAAAACGTCACATGCCATGTGGGAAAAACCTTTGAATATATATGAAGGGGATACAAAGGTGAGAGAGGCCAAGCTGCAAGTGTTGTGGAACAAGTATGAAGATCTGAGAATGAACCCGAATGAGCATGTTGATGCATTCTTTGACAGGGTAAATGTTGTGGTAGAAGACATGCGGGGTCTTGGATAAATTATCGAAGATATAAAAAATTGTGAAGCACATATTGAGAAAACTTCCACCTCGGTTCAATCCAAAAGTTTCTGTTTTGGAAGATAAAGACCCAAAAGAACTAACATTGGATAACCTTCACAGCACTCTTGTTGCATATGAAATGAGAAATTATGATAAAGATGCTATGGAAAAGGGTAAATCCAATGAAGTGGCATTCAAGGCCATGAAGAAGCTCACCATTGAAGATTCTCAAGAAGAAGAAGAGACAGATGAGGTGATGTCATTCCTTTCTTCAAATCTGCAAAGAGGAAGATGAAAGTTTAAAGGGAAACTTCCACTAGCATGCTTTCGATGTGGAAAGGTTGGTCATCTTGTGGGAAGATGCCCCAAGAGGTTTCAAGATAATGATAATGATGATGATTAAGTTTATATTCCCAAGAAGAAGACTTCAGCGTTTGTGAAAGGGAAGAAACAATTCAAGAGAAATTTCTTCAAGAATAAAAATCTTCTTTCACAAGAATTTGAAAGTTCAAATGAGTCTGAGGATGAAGAGGTTGAGGAGATAGAAAATTTCAGAGATCGTGGGGTAAATTCCTTGGTGGTGATTGTTGGTAGTTCTTAGAAAAAGGAAGAAGCTGACATTGAAGAAGAAGAAGAAATTGAAGGGGGAGTTGATATAGAAGCCTAATTGGAAGTAGTTCTTGAGGAGATAGATGTTTGGAGAGCCAAAACGATGAAATCGAATAAAGTGGTTCATGATGCCAAACTCTATATGCAACAATAGGTTGAAGAAAAGTCTGAGCTATTAGAATAAATTGAAAGAATAAAATCCTCAACACCAGAGAGCTCAAAAAATATTGTTGAGCATAAGCTTAAAATTGAGGAACAAAAGAAGGAAATTGATTGTTTGACTAACACAGGAATGGAGCAGGTTAGACGTATCAAAGATCTTGAAGAATAAGTGGTCAGTCTACAATGAAAAATGAAGGATCAAGAAAAACTCTTGACCCCTAATGTGATATCAGAAAAGTAGGCCATTCAGAAGACAGAGAAGATTAAAGAGGAGGCTCGTAGTTCAGCAGGAGTGAAGCAGCAAGAAAGCTCAAATGCTAAGGTTGAATCAGGGCTTGATAAGAAACAAAAATATGTGGCAGTTGATGTTAGACCACAAGCACCCATCCCAAAATTTAAGGTTGATTTAGGAACAAAACATAATCATAATATTCAGAGATCCCAAAGGGAAATCGTAGTGATGATGTAAAATGAAGGAATTCACCCTATATCAGGCGTTATTGCTATGGGAAGATGGGAAATTCACAGTATGTGTGTTCCACCGCTAAGAGATATAGAAGTGAACAGGAACAGAGGTGGCAGCCAAACAGAGAACGGTTTTCCAGAACATATTTTGAAGGAAAATGTTTTTGGTGTGGAGGATTTGGGAACATGGCTAGGTACTGCACTTCAATCATTCAGAGAAATGTGCCAAACCAGAATCAAAATGTTCACAATCAGCAGATCAATAAACCGACAAGTGATTTAAAAGTTCAGAATAGATTTGAAGCTCTGTAATATGGAGTTGTTCCATCGTACTTTGAGAATGATCATGAGTCTCAATCTATACAGAGTATAGAGACAAAAATGTGGACCAAGAAGAAGAGACCAGAGAAGGAAGTAGTTTCTGAAATTGACTTTAAAGCATCAGATTTTTCTGGTGTGTGGATTCTTGATAGTGGTTGTACGTCTCACATGACAGGAAACAAGGATTCGGTTACAGGCATAAAGTATGACAAAGAAGGAGTTTTCAAGTTTGGAAATGATGAAGGCCTGAAGATAATTGGATCAGGAAAGGCTAGGTTTGGGGGCATAGAAATCAGATGTGCTGATGTCTTGGTTGTAGAAGGTCTCAGTCACAATTTTCTCAGTGTCAGTCAATTGTGTGACTCAGGAAATTCTATATGGTTTACCAAGAAGATCTGTACTATCACGGGAAAATATGGGGCAGTTGTTCTGTAAGGAGTAAGGAAAAAGGGAAATATTTACCTTGTAAGTGGGGAAGAAGATATATGTCTTTTATCCAGAGAGGAAGAAAACCAGCTATGGAATAAGTGACTTGGTCATCTATGCTAACTATCTATGGAAGATCTGGTAAAGTGTGATGCTGCTAGAGACCTTCCCAAACTATCACGTGATCGTACTCATACATGTGATGCTTTTCAACAAGGTAATATCATCAGAAAAACATACCGGCTAAAGGAACAGAAATCATCCAGAGTGCTTGAATTGGTACATGCTGATGTATGTGGACCTATTTCACCATGAGCTATAAATGGGAAAAGGTACTATGTCATTTTCATTGATGATTTTAGAATAATGGCCTGGGTATTCATCGTTTACCATAAGACAGAGGTGTTCAGTTGCATAAATAGTATAGGAGGGAATCAGAAAAGATGCTTAGGAAGAAAATTCTGATGTTTCGTACTGATAATGGTACGGAATTCACAAACAGTCAAGTTGAAAACTATCTCGAGAAAAATGGGATAAGGCATCAAGTTTCATTAGTAAGAACTCCCCAACAGAATGGAGTGGTTGAAAGGAGAAATCAGATCATCAACAACATGCCAAGAACGATGCTTATTGATAAAGACCTACCAGAGAAATTTTGGAAGGAAGCAGTTTTGACATCGTTCTATGTTTCAAATAGGTCTCTGTTGTGTCTGACTCAAGGTAAGACTCCGTATGAACTGTGGTACGGAATGAAGCCAACGTTGAAATACTTTCGAATATTTGGAAGTAAGTGCTTCATTCTCAACAAAGAAAATCACAGGAAGTTTGAGGCATGAGGAGATGAGGGGATATTCCATGGCTACTTAGGGAAAATTAAAGCATATAAATGCTTCAAAAAAAGCATGGGAAAAATTGTTGGGAGCAATGATGTCACTATAGTCGAAAATGAACAGAATACTCAACGACCTAGTGAACCATTTCTGGATGAAAGTGATGATGAGGTAAGTGACACTGGGGGTAGAAGTGGCAGAGGCTGACTCAGAAGAAGATACTGATGATGAACAAGAAAGTGTCAAGTCTGTGTCTGCAAGGAAGCCAAAGAGTCGAGCTGAAATTGATAGGCAGAATATCATTGGTGATCTGATAGTTCCAGTTTGACTCGAAGAATGAATTCCTTACAGAAAACCTCATTTTTATCTCAGGTGGAGCTGAAATGTTTTTCCGATGCAGTTAAAGATGAAAACTGGGTTCAGGCTATGAATGAAGATCTTGATCAAATCGGGAAGAACCAGACAAGGGAGATTGTTTCAAGGCCAAAAGACAAGAATTTCATTGAGACTAAATGGTTCTATCGCAACAAGATGAATAAATATGGAACTGTGATTCGAAACAAAGCATATCTAGGGTTCAAGGTATAATCCTAGATAGAGGGAATAGATATAGATGAGACATTTTCACCAGTTGCAAGGCTGGAGACAATGAGATTATTTTTTTCCATAGCAGTGCAAAGAATGTTCAAAGTGTTCCAGATAGACGTCAAATCTGCATTTCTAAATGGGCTTCTAGAAGAAGAGGTGTACATTGAGTAGCCAGATGGTTTTCTCATTCATGAGGATGAGAAAAATGTTTGTAGGCTGAAGAAGGCATTGTATGGGATGAAATATGTACCAAGAGCATGGTACTCAAGGCTTGATCAATACTTGAAGAAGCTTGGTTTCCAGCGTGGTAGAGTTTATTACAATATCTATTTCAACAACAATAGTAATCAAAGGATGATGGTGTTGGTCTATGTCGATGACATAATATTTGGTGGATCAGATGAAGCTCAGTGCAGACAGTTTTCCGAATTCATGAAAAATGAGTTGGAAATGTCAATGATTGGAGAGCTAACGTTTTTCCTTGGTCTACAGGTGACACAAGTAAGGAATGGAACATTCATTTCTCAATAAAAATATGCCAAGGAAGTGTTTAGAAGGTTTGTCATAGAAAATTACAAGGAGATGAAAACTCCAGTTGCTACTCGGATGAAATTATCAAAATATGAGGATGGCAAGGCAGTTAATATCATAGAATACAGGAAAATTATTGAAAGTTTGTTGTACTTGACTGCGATAAGGCCTGATATTGTTTTCACCACATGCCAAGCAATGAGATATCAGATTAATCCCAAGGAATGACACATGATTGCAGTGAAAATAATACTTTGGTATACCAAGGGCACGGTGGACTTTGGCTTGACATATAACGACAAATCTCAGACAAAGTTATTGGGGTATATTGATGTAGACTCGGCCGGTTTAGCGGATGGCAGGAAATCAACATATGGAGGTGCATTCTATCTTGGCGAACTATGTATTGATTGGTTAATCAAGATGTAGGATTTCATTTCATTAAGCACTGTAGAAGGTGAGTATATTGCAGCCACTCCAGCATGCACACAGTTATTATAGATGAAGCAGCAGCTTGACGATATGGGATTTGAAGTGAAATCTATGATCGGAATCCAGTGTGATAACTCAAGTGATATCAATCATAGAAAAAATCTAGTTCATCACTCAAGGACAAAGCACATTGAGATAAAATATCATTTTATCAAGGAGAAAGTGGAGCAAGGGCTTGTGAAGTTGGAGTATGTGCCTACAGAGCTACAGGTTGCAGATATTCTGACAAAGGCCTTACCCAATGAACCATTTGAAAGGAATCGACTGGCTCTAGGAGTTTAGTCAATTCCCCGCACTTAAAAGCATGTGTATGTGAAACCCCTTCTCCTCGAGGTATGATGTGTTTTTCCCTACTCTGCTGATATGTGTTATCTACTCTGTTACAGACTACAAAGGAGTGACCTTTGGGTTCGTTGATGAAGGGGGAGAAATTAGTTTTTATTCAAGGGGGATACAGTGTGGATATTTGATAAGTCGTGGTTGATATGGGGAGAAGTTGGCATGTGAAGCAGCGAGAAAGGGGGATCAATGAGAAAGGGGAGCATTTTAAATATGACGATGCTAGAAGTGATCGATCAAAGAATAGATATCACAACAGCTGAGGATCACGATAAAATCAGAAGAGTGGTGTTGGAAAGTGGTAAGGATATTTCCAAAAATTGGTATCAATTTGGAAACAATTGGTATCATTTAAGTCTCAACATAGGGTTTCAGAGTTGAAGTGATTCATTGATGAACTTTTCATTTACTCTTGTTTCCCACGCCGAGCATTACTCATGTGGGATTAGAGTATGTGTTGAGTAAATCCTTGATCACTATCAAAATCGCGACAGGCGAAGGGCGGCTGAAGAAGTAATGATATATCTTTTTATGGAAGAGTTGTCAACAAACCCAAAGGGGGAGATTGTTGGGAAAAAATCCATCAAGGTATCATTGAAGCATTTTTGAGGTGATTGTGTTTGTTGAAAAAGTGGACATTTGAGTGGTGATTGTTGAAAAAGCAAAACAATGACATACAAATTTATTGACAAAGAGGATTTCATGATGGAATTTCAAGTTCAATATTTGAGTTCAACGATCCATGATTGATTCAAGAACATTGACAAAGGAATGAATGATCTGGAGGCAGTATAAAATAATAGATACAAAGAGGTTTTTGGAAAAGGGACTCGTGCGCCGTGTACATGAAGGCTTGGAAACTTTCACGCTATGTTTTTCAGTATCAGATCATCAAAATATGGAAAAGGGACAAGTGTCACACAAGTATTGGTGGTGTCGCGCAAGTGACTTGCGCGCCGATACCTTGGAATATTGAGAACTTGCGCGCTTGTTGTTTTTTCAAATCAGAACTTCAAAATATTACAAAGGAAAGTGGTTCGTGAAAGTGTCAATTTTGTCGTGCAAGTGTGAAGTCAGGCAGAGGCTAAGGCAGTGGGATCTGCGCATCGGAACTTGCGCGCTGGAGGGGGACTTGAGCGTTGTCGCATAGGGTGGTCAATTTTCCTATAAATACAGGACCACCCCTCCTCATTTCTCACCGGAGTTCAACACTTTTAGAAATCAGAGCTCCCATCACGCAGGTGTGGTGGTCGCGCAAGTGGAGTGTGATCGCGCAGGAGGAGTTGTGTGCCAGTGTGAGGAGTTTCGCGCTAGTGTGAGAAGCTGCGCGCCGGTTGGTAGTTGTGCGCCATTATTGGTTTGGGCGTAAAAGGATGAAAGTCATGAAAGTTTGGAGTTGAGGAAGCTTGTGTCGCGCAAGTGTGTGTGGTGGACTTGCGCTCCCATTGTGACTTGCGCACCGATACTTGCACACCAAGGTAGACTTGCGCGCCAAGTATGGTTTATTTCTAGCAGTGATTTTTGGGCTGTGTGGAAGCTGGAAGTTTGTCTGATACCTTCGGTGCAAAGAGAGATTAATATACTGGTGAAAGTTTGGATTCAACAGAGCATCTACTTATAGATGAAGATGCATTCCTTCATGAAAATGAAGAGACCTACAAGTCTATAAACTGTGAGTGGATCCTTTCTGACGCAGTGAGCAAAGGAAGAGGAAGAAGGTGTTCCTCTCCACCGGCAGTGAGCCGGAGAGAGAGAAACAGGGAGTGACCCTTGGGAAAGTAGTGAGCTGACCCTAAATCTTTAAAGGTAGTGAGCCTGGGATAGAGTGACTATACCTGAACCTTGTAATCCACAGCTAGTGAAGTTTAGTGGAATTTGGTACGACTGAAAACTTGTCTGCGTAGGCTACTTGGACGTAGCCCAGTGCCGGTGAACCAAGTAAAAATCGTTGTGTCCTGTGCATGCTTTACTTTCTGTTTATATTGTGCAACATGAAAGAGAGAGAAGAGTGTTTTTCTTAACAGCTAAACAAGATCAGAACGGGCATTAATTTTTAATTATTCATACCCTGATTCACCCCCCCCCCCCTCTCAGGGTATTCAGCCTTGTGGACCTAACACCATGTGATTTCCAAGGCAGAAGTTTTAGTAAATCCTAAGAAAGTTCGAGCAGTCATGTGTTGGGAGTTTCCCAATAGTTTGTTCAATATCCATAGAATTCTGAGCTTTTCTAGGTATTATAGAAATTTATTTTAGGACTTCTCTAGGATAGTTTCCCCCTTGATGTATTTGAGAAGGAAAGGTATGATGTTTGAGTGGGATGAGCTGTGTCGGAGTGCTTTGGAGAAGTTATAGACCTGTTTGACATCTACACTTATTTTCATTATAATTATGCCTGAGAAAGCTTATGTGGTGTATTTTGATTATTTTGGTTTAGTTTTGGGCTGTTTTATAATGTAGGGTGACCATGTAGTAGCCTATATATCATGGAAGCTATACCCACAGGAGCAGAATTACCCCACCAATAACCTAGAATTTCCAGTTGATAGGTATGTGCTAAAAATACAGTGACACTATCTCTTTGGGGAGTGTTTTACAGTGTATTTATATTATAAGAGGATGAAATATATTTTCAAAAATAATGACTTGAACCTTATATAGATACATTGTGTGGATAACCTTCAAACATATGATTTCGAGATTTTATTTACACCTAGGAAGGGAAATGTGGTCACAGACACATTGAGTATGAATCTTATAGTGTATGATGTTTTGGAATCAGTTGATGAGGGGGGTATTATGTGTTTCTGATTTGAGGATGGAATTGTAAGAGGATGTAGGGATGGTATTCTTGTACAATGTGCATATTACACCCTCTCTCATTGATCGAGTTAATACTGAAGAATTATTCAACCCTAAGTTCCAGTATATTAGTAGTTTCTTGAATGGTGGGGAGACCTGAAGTGGCTGGTCTCAATCTCCTGATGGTACACTTCTCTTCCAAAAAATCATTTTGTAGTTCTATTGAGCCAATATAAGAGGTGATGCATGAGGTGAATAATTATAGTTGGTTCATTTACCCCAGGTCGGACAAGATGTTTTATAACTTGATAGGGTAGTATTGGTATCCCAAGATGAGACATGTAGTGGAAAATTTGTTTTCTAGGTT
Source organism: Viscum album (assembly GCA_963277665.1). NCBI lineage: Eukaryota > Viridiplantae > Streptophyta > Magnoliopsida > Santalales > Viscaceae > Viscum > Viscum album. The sequence continues at coordinate 62,550,181 of OY728127.1, read as the reverse complement.
CTTGATGTACCGAAGGATCAAATCGAAGCATCAAAGTCATGTTGGGTTATTTCATCCACTTCTCATTCCTCTATGGAATTGGAGTGAGATTTTTATATATTTCATGATTGGACAACCCTGTAATGAAATTGGGAACAATTACATATGGGTGATTGATGATTGTTCAATGAAATCAACCATTTTCTCCCCATTAGAGACTCAGTAATGGTGGAGGAACTCAAACGACTATATGTTCAAGAGGTTTTGTGGGTTTATGGAGTGACCTTAGTGATAATTTCAGATCAAGATGACCATTTTACATCTCATTTTAGGAAGGGAATCTAGGAGGCATTGGGAACCCTGCTAAATTTGAGCATTTCATATCACCCATAGATAGATGGACAGTCTGAGTAGACCATATAGATACATGAGGATATGTTCTGGTCATTTGTTCATGATTTTGGGGGTTCATGGGAAAGGAACCTACCATTGGCCAGGTCTACTAATAATAATAGTTCCCAAACCCTGATTAGGATGGCCTCATTTGTGGCTTTGTATGGGTGGCCAGGCTAATCCCCATTGTGTTGGGATGAGGTAGGTGAGTTTTTTGTTTTTGTTCTGAGCCTCATCTGGAAGATGACTAAGATAATGAAACTAATTGCAAGTTGGTTCGTTATAGATCATATTCTCTAGAAGTTATAATCTAATCAATATCATCTTCCATTAGAGTTTTAGGTTAGTGGTCAGGTTCTTCTTCATGTATCAATTCATTTGGGTCACTATAATTTGGGAACGAAGGGGAATTTTCCACCATGTTATGTTGGGTCATTTTATGTTTTAGAGAATCTAGGAAAGGTAGACTATCATTTGGATTTTTCAAAATAGATGATATCAATACACTAATTCTTCTCTATTTTCTAAATTAAGAAATACCATCCTAAACCATATCATATAGTAGAGTGGGAAGATTTGGAGTTGGATCTTAATGACACTATGGGGGAGCATTGATTTCACATTATGGATGTTCAGAACAAAGTGATCAATATAAAGGATATCCCATTGGTATGTGTGCTCTGGATGCATAAAGGTGGTATCCATATGACATGGGAGTGGGTAGCTTTGGTGAGGGAGCATTGGCCTTACCTTTTACTTATAGGAAATCCTAAGAAATTTCTGGGGGAAGAAAGTGGAATGGTGGGGAGTTTTTTACACCCAATAAGTCATTGTAATATAAAACATTTTAGTTTTATTTATCCTTGAGTGTGTTCTTGGAGTTGCTGGGTGCCAGGGGTTGAAACCTGGAGTTTTGGGGGAGATAGATCAAGGAAAACTATTATCTCATGGTTTTTCTAACCATATGGTAACCATTAAATAGGTGATATAGTTTTTAATTGAGTGGTTTTTCATGGTTTGATCATGGTTTATTAAATAGGGTGACACCCTAGAAGAAACCACGTGGCCACTTTTGGGTGGACAGTGGAACTCGCACGGTTAGAGCACAATTTCCCAAACTATGCGACCAAACTCTACAGTAATGTATAGCTCATTAAAAAGTTTTTTTACCCTTTTCCCCTTTCAGTTTATTAAGGTTGTGGGGTTTCTTTTCCCTAACATATGCATCTCCTCCTCCATGGAAATGGATCACTCGCCCTCCTTCCTTGGTGGTTTTATCTTGGAAATCTTGGTGGTTTGGCTTGAGGTAAGGTGATTTCTGATTGATTTTTTCCTCATTTCCCCTCATTAAGCCTTATTTGTCCATTTTTGTGGGCATTTGGAACCTTAGTAGTGGTTTTGGTCAAATATGTGGTGTGTAATGGGGCTTTTGGTTTTTTTTTTGGATTACGTGTGTGGGGATTGAGAATGCCCTTCAGGCCATTCCATAGTCCAGGTTGGGTGTTATGTGTGATGAAATCATGAAAAGGATTGTGAGAAAAAGGTGTAAAAGGATATTTTTTATGAACTTCAGGTCATTTGATTTGGGAGCAGTTGGATAGATAAGATCTAGGACAATTAGGGATTGACGTTCTGGTTGAAAGTGGGGTGTCTATCTAACACACCTTGGGATAGGACTTGGGTCATCATGGGATACTTGTGATTTGGTTTGAAACCTCCTCCAAGTGTGATGTATATGATCCATACTATGCGTGGACACTAAGATGTGATAGAACAGTTTAATCAATTATTATGTTTATTATAGATTCATATCGATTTATGGGAATGTTCAAATCTTATCATTGCTGAAATTTTTATAGGTGTTAAATTGATGGATTCCTCATGTTTTTAAAGGGTGTAGAATCACGTCTCCATAGAGACCTCCCATTCATACATGGGAAGAGGCCAAAGATAATTTTCCCTTAGCATTTGATCATATATTTTTAGAATTCATGGTTTCGATTGTTTAACCTTTAGATCAGGGAGTGAGCTCTAGTCTTGATCATGTAAAGAAAACTGAACCAGGTCTAAAAAAGGATGAATCATAGGTGTCCCTCAAGAAAACCCTCCTTCCTCTTAGGGTTGCATAAACCACCAAGAGGTGGAGGATTTGATTTAAAAAGTTGAGGTGATCTTCAGGTTTATTGAGACACTTGAATTAGTAAAGGTGAAATGTGTTTCATTCTTGTTGGAAGGACCTAGTCTCAGTTGGTGGGACTCAGTGGTCTATGATGGGAAGCATGAATTTATAGGTTAAAAGGACTTAAAGGTCATCTCCAATGAGTATCATTGTCCTTATACAATATCCCTCACTAATACCAATGGGTTTCTAGATCTCATTTAGGGGGATCAAACTATGTTGGAGTATGCTAATCATTTTGCTAAATTAGTCTTTTTTCACCCGAGGTGGTTTCTAATGAGCATTTAAAGGCTTAATGTTTTGAAATGGGATTGTGGATGGATATTTAGTCCTAGTTCTTCTTTTTTTATGTTTAATACATATACTAATGTGGTTGATCAATCCATGATGGTGGAGATTGTACACACTAGTAAATATTGTTTCTCTATGGTAGTTTCAGCAGTGGGCCAAGGTTGTCATGGAACATCAGAAAAGAGAAGGAAGCACAATGGGAAGGAGAAGAAGGGAGGTAGTAGCTCTGGCTACATATCTCAACCACCTTCATATAAAACTACTTGTGGCAGGTTAGTTGTACGATACTAGTGTGGAACAGAGGTCCATGTGTGGAAAAGTTTCCCAGTTCCACCTAAACCCTACCATCAATGTCGGTACTTGGGTGACTTTTAAACATTCTATAAGGGTGGTTTTATAACTAAGAGTAGTGTAGGTTCCTCAATGCACATATAATTGAAAAATCAGTATGGTGCATCTAGGGGTATGGTTTGTTGATCTAATGGGTGTGGTGGAAAATATCGATCTTCCTATGGACAGAATCAACTTAATGTAGAGCCATAATTTATCGATTGATCTCATAAATTTGCAGAGATAAATAAACTTCATGATATGGACTTGGAACCATTGGAATTGAATGCAACACCTATGACAGTTCTAGGTACTATTTCTATTACATCACCCATATCCATTATTCAATTTGACATGGGTACATAAAATTATTTTATTTCTACCCAATTTGTAGAACTATTGAAATTTCCAACAAAGCTTATGTTGTATTCCATGGGTTTGGTTACACAACTAAGAGAAACGAAGGGTAAAGGATTCAAATTTCAATCCCAAACCATCTATTTATCTAACATTGAATTACTGAGGTAATTCTTGGTTTTAGAAATAAACCTCTTTGATGTGATCCTTGTTATGTATTGGATGGTGCATTTAAAGGCACACATTGATTTTTATCATCAATTTGTAACTTTTGTTTCACCTGATGTGAGTACCAATTTCTTCCAAGGTGAATGGGATCCTCGATTAGGGTGTGCTGAACCTCCACTTCTGGGGTTGGGTAGTGTCATTTTTAATTTATTTTATCTTATGATGGGGGATGATAGTAGAGGTTCTGAGATAGGGATGCCTCATGTAGTGGATAAGTTTCCATAGGTTTTTTCAGATGATTTCTCAGGGCTAATTTTAGAGAGGGATGTAGAGTTCACTATCGATCTATTGGTGGGAACACAACTAATATCTATTCCCCTATATCATATGGCCTCCACCAATTTTATGGAGTTAATGATATATCTAAATGATTTGGAATCGAAAGAATTAATTCTCCCAAGAATCTCACCTTGTGACACCCCAGTGCCATTTTATAAAGAGGCATATGGATCCCTCTAGTTGTGAATTGACTATAGAAATTTAAATAAGGTCAAAATAAATAATAAATTTCTCTTACCTCACATTAATGAAATCTGGGACCAAGTCAAGGAGGCAAGGTGGTTCTCTCAGATTGACCTACACTTTGGGTATCATCAAGTCAACTTTAGAGAGACCAACATTCCCAAGACATCCTTCCAAAGTAGGTTTGATCACTTTGTGTATTTTATCATTAAATTAGGGTGGAAAAATAATCTAGTGGTTTTCATCACTCTTATGAACCTGGTTTTACATGAGTACCTCAAATAATTTTTCATTTTGTTTATGGATGACATCATGGTTTTCTCTAGGATAAAGTAAGATCATGGGAAGTACTTGAAGATTATTCTAGGAACCCTTTGAGATCACCAGATTTATGCTAATCTCACAAAGTAAACCTTATGGAATCAGGAAGTTATATTTATGGGTCATGTGATTAGAGAGTATGGGATTTCAATGGACCTCGAGAAAATTATAGCAGTTATTTCATGGGAGAAACTGAGAAATTTATTCGATATCATGAGGTTCTTGGGCTTGGAGGGATTCTATAGATGCTTTTTCAAGGATTTATCTTGGATTTATTTTCCCATGAACAAACATATCTGAAAATAGTTAATGCTTGAATGGATCCCATAATGTCAGGAATATTTTTATGAGCTTAACTGGTGACTAAAAACTACCCCTTTTTTTATCCTACCTATACATGAAAAGGGAGACGTGGTCTAGTGTGATGCTTCAGGTATGGGAATTGGTTGTTTCTTGATATAGGATTACCATGTAGTGGTATATGCCTCTCCCCAACTCTAACCACATGAAATATATTATCTAACCCATGACTTGGAACTTGAAGCATTGATGCATTCCTTGAAGACATGGTGTCACTATCTCTTTGAGGAGAAATTTTTAGTTTACTTAGATCATGAGAGTCTGGAATACATTTTCTCAAATAATAAACTATATTTGAGTTAGCATCGATGGTTTGAGTACTTTTATGGGTTAAAACTTGATATTTTATATAGACTAGGAAGAGTCAATGTGGTATTTGACTCCCAAAGCTAAAGGATTCTAGTAAAATATGTAAAGGAGTCTAATGATGAATGGAATTTGATTAGTATATTACCCAGATGCACTTGGAATCCATGGAGCATAGTGGATGCATATTCATGGCTTGAATTCAGTTGACCCCCTCTCTTTTAGAGTTTATTATATAATATAAACCTAATGATGAGTTGTTACAACAGTCTAGATATCTTCTAAATGGTGGAGAAATTCCCATTAAATGGTATTTATATTTGGAGGGAATTATTCATTTAATGGGTTTCTTTGTGATGTTGATGCCTTTACAAAAGGAGGTGATGTAGGAAAACCACTAGTCCTAGTGGGTTGTTCTTCTCAGGACCATCAGGATGTTCTATGATGTGGGTCACTGGTTTGGGTGGCCATATATATGGTGTGTTATAGGTAAGTTTATATACAGGATCTATACTTGTCAGTAGGTTAAATCTAATCATTAGAGGCCCTAATGTTTTCTTCATCCACTCCCCTTTCCTACCTAGAACTGGGATTAGGTTTCCATGGACTTTATTATTTAGTTTCCCCATACACCCTATGGAAGGAAATACATTTTGGTAATTATTGACCATCTAACCAAATCAACCAATGTCATTCCGATCACGGATTCGACCAAGGTGGATGGGCTAGGCTAGTTGTATGGTTATGATATTTTTAGGATCCATGGTGTTTCATCAGAAATACTTTTAGATAGGGACCCCCTATTTACCTCTAGATTCTAGAAAATCCTTCAAAAGGTAATGGGATCATAGGTAAAACATAGAATGGCATACTATCCACAAATAGATAGTCATACAAAGTGAGTAAATAAAATTTTGGAAGACTTACATCCACACATGCATGCTTGATTTCAAAGGATCATGGGATAACCATCTAGGATTGGTGGAATTTTAATATAAAAGTTACCAATCCTCAATTAGAATGTATAACTTTTATGAAATTTATTGTCATCCATGTTAATAACCTCTATGGTAGAATAAAATGGGTGAGATTTCCTTATTGACACCATGCCTTATGCAAGAGACATCAGATAAAGTTCAATTGATAAGGAATCGATTGTCGACAGTAAAAATCCTCCATTAATCTTATACCGACTAGTGATACTAAGACATAGAAGTATTTGTGGGTGGGTACCTATTTTTGAAGGTGACACCCTACATGGGTCACCGTTGGCTTGGAAAGAAGGGGGAATTGATGCCATGGTATTTAGGACCTTTCGAGATCATAGATAGAATTGGTAAGCTGGCATACGAGTTATCATTAAAATCTCACTTTACATTTATCAATTTTGTATTCTATGTATCTCAATTGATTAATTACAACCTGTACCCATCTAACGTGATGAACTGGGAAGAATTGGAGCTAGAATATGATTTTTTCCATGTTTGAGTGCCAAATTTTGGTTTTGGATTCCCAAATAAAAGTGTTATGGGGGGAGTCTATACCTTTGGTATAGGTCCTTTGGAAGCATGGAAATGATGATCACAACATGTGTGATAAAAGTTCTTGGGTTGAAGAGAAGTATCCTCATTTATTCTTTAATCATACTTTAGTTTGAACTTCCAAGGGAGGAAAGTTTTCATGGTGTGGAGAATTAGCACATCTATGGTGTCCTTTAGAGGTATTTTCTCTCTTATTTTTGGAATTATCTTTATTTTAGGGATTTTATGGTATATTTTGAGGAAATTCATAGTTTTTGGGTTTGGTAGAAGGAGTTTCATGGTTGATACACGGTTAGTAGAAATCACGTGCTAGCCCAGTGCTAACCATTCACCCATGACAGTGGCACTGTCTAGGCCCCACAATCTAGAACCTGGAAATGCGGCCCTCCGTAGCTAATCATGAGACCAAGATAGTGGAACTTTATAGGCCACATGGCTATTTTCATGGGTGTGTGGCCTCCCCAAGTAAGTCATGTTGTGTATTTTCACCTTGGGTAGAGGTGTCACTTGGTTTTCGTACAACTTAGAAGACTGTGCGTCCAAACCATACATCCTAATAGATATTTAAATTATTTGGAATTATGATTTTTCACATCCTTTATTTTAACAATAAAACACCCCTCTCTTCTCATCCAATTCCCTCTACCCAATTCACACCTTCCTATCCTTCTTCTCTCCATTGGGATTCAATTATTAGGTGGTTTTCCCTTGTAGTCTTCAATGAAGCTTCAAGTAAGTCCCTCATATCTTCCCCCATTCCCTCTTCTTGGACTCATATCCATTCCTTCTTGTGTTATCACTTCTCCAATGTCTAGGTTTAACTAAGGATTGTTCAAAATTATTTCCTTGGGTTAGATATTAATGATTTGGTTGTTTTATTGATTTCTTTAGGTGCCTCCATGTTTTTGTTTGTGGTTTCCACCCAGATTTGTGATTATTTGAAGAAATAGGTAGTTGGTTACATTAGATGACATTATTTGATGATTTTATTATGCTTTATGGATTTCAAAATGGGTTTTATAGATTTTTTTGGGTGGTTTTAAGGGTGATTTACATGGGTTTTGTGTGAGTTCAATGTTTGATGGTGATTTTCCCTTGTAAATTGTGGTTTGTGTAATGTGATTTCAATTATTTAAAGTGTGGTTGTGAAAAAAGTGATTTCATTATTATAGATATTAGGATAGTGCACATGGGGAATCCTTGTATCTTGGTGGGAAGACTAGGCCTAGTATGCTAGGTGAGTTGGCATGGCTGAGGCCTGATCTCCCTGGATAGATTATGTTACAACACTAACTAAACATTTATTATAAGGATTAGTTGGGTCGAGAAGGAGACCGACAGTTATGTCCTAGATTTGATCACTCAGAGTATGAGGATTCTTATACTTTTCTAAACCTAGTTAGTTAGGGATTTTCAATTGTACTCATGTTATGTTTACCATTTTATCTTGTTTTTTTATTCCATTATTCTTTTATGATAATGATTGTTATTAATAAAATTTTATTCTTCCTTCTCCTAAAAAAACAAGCATGTTAATTTCTCATCAAATTTCATTTCATGGAATTATTTTTGGTAGAATCCTACTAGAAAATTTGGATCACACACTACATACACCTTCATGTGTATAAAATCCGTGTTATTAATGACCCAGGTAAAATAAAAACATTCCATGTTGGTGATGGTGGTTCTATGTTCTAGAGGTTCTGTTGGATCAGGTGTTGATGGTGGTGGCATGGGGTGTCAACCCACACACTACATGGATATTTTATTGGTATATTTGATTCCATCCCCTTTTGATTATTTTAGTTTTTTTTGTAAATTCTTAATGTTAAACACATGATTGTGGTGTTTCCTTTGATAACATGTGATATGGATGTCAGTTAATATGTGATGAATCATTTTTGGGTTGTTCATAGTTTATTTTCAGGGGATAAATCATTCCCAAATGTGTTTATTGATTCTCAAGCACTTGTTTCCATCCTAAGAGGGTTGGGAAAGCCCTTCGGGCCATGCCACGAGTCGGGTTAGGTGTTGGGTTGTATTGCAGCCCAGAACGGTTCATGATACTGATTCAAATGAGGTGAAAATATTAAGAACACTTAGTAACCAATGAAAAACTAAAATGGCATATGACGATGATCAACCTAAGATTTGTATCAGCTATATTCCATCAACATTATCTAGTGAATCAAATAAATCTTTAATTATGTCTCATAAACTATGATCAGTCCAACCAATGAAATTTCATCGATATCTGACCAAGACAACAAAGATTTACGTGGACTATCATATATGGACTCAAAAGGATCCATACTAATCAAGAACTGATAACTATTGTTATAGGAAAATTCATCCAGTCCCAAATTGTCATCCCAAGATCCTCCAAAATTGAAGATGCATGCATGAAGCATATCATCAACAATCTATATAGGCCTTTCTAAAACAATAGCCAATGTAACTCCCTGAAATTGAATAATCCCTTTCACATAGTGACTTCCCGACTCCTCAAATTTGGTTATATCGTGGATGGGTATAAAATGATCTGATTTGGTTGGATGGTCAATAAAAACCGATATTAAATTATTCTTCCTTAGGGTATGTTTATTCCCATCCAAATATTCCATATAAATCTCATCCCACTTCTAAATTGGAATTAGAAGTGGATGAAGAAAATTTAAGATTTTTTATGCTTATCCTTAACCGTCTAAAAAGTATAACAGTGTGAGATAAATTTGTGGATGTCCCATATAATACCTAGCCATAAAAATCAACACCGTATATCATAAAACCTCTTTTTAGTTCTTTGGTGCACTTTTCATTGATAATTATAGAATTCAAACATCAGAGATTTATACATTGATAAAGGTACAATGTACTAGTTCTAGAAACATAGAATACCCTATGTGGAAAATGAATACTCACCAATGGTCTCCCCTTCATAAATAGATTATCTAATGCTATAGAATTCGTCATTAATAAACTATTCAAAAAAATAATCTTTATAAGAGAGGAATTCAACTAAACACTTTCCAAGATAACCTCATCCTCTTCCTCTCAGACTCCTAAATGAAACTATACAAAAAGATTCATCAAGTTCCACACTTCTGGTGATTCTTTCACAGCTAGGGTCAAAAATTTTCTACTCAAATCATCGGTAATGACATTCAATTTTCTCGGGGTATAGAAAATTTCTTAATCAAAATATTTTAGGTGATCCACCCAACACATACAGTGTATAATCAAATATTTTTGAGAGGATATATAACTTAGTATTTTGAGGTAGAAATACATGGTAAACCTTTCATCGAAAAGGTAATTCCACCAACTCATATTTACATGCATCAGGATTGTGAGTTCAAGGTTATGGGTCAGATATTTCTTCCAATGTGAAGTAAGATTCTGAGAATCATAGGAAACAATGTGATCTCCATTAATAAGAACACATCTTAAAACTGAACCTAATTCATTACAAAAGACCACATAACCTTTACAGGCCTCTGGAAGATTCATGACTGGTACAAAATTTAGAAGGTGTTTTAACTCAACAAAAAAAAATTGAAATGTATCACCCTAAGTAAACATAACTCCCTTCCAAGTGAGTGAAATCATTGAAGAATAAAACTTTTATAAATCCTTCACAAACTGATGATAATACCCTGCAAAACCCTAAAAGCATTGAATCTTGAAAACATTTTGCAGTTACTCCCAAATCATAACAGATTTCACATTCTCAAGATTGACTGAGATACCATGTTTTGATACCATGTGTCCTAATAAATTCACTTCCTATATCTAGAAATAAAATTATGATATCTTGGCGGAAAGTTGGTGATTTATCAACAACTCCATAACTACTCTCAGATGATTCACATGATCCTCCTTAGACTAAGAGTAAATGAAGATGTTATCCACAAATACCACCGTGAATGTATTAGGATAACAATAGAATATCCTGTTAATAAAATCCAAAAATAATTAAGGAGAATTAGTTATATCAAATGGCATGAAAAGATACTCATAAGGTCCATATATTCTCTAGAAGGTAGTTTTCTGGATGTCAGATTATTTTATTCTCAATTGGTGATAACTAGATCAAAGATAAATCTTCAAGAACCACTTCACCCCTTTCAACTGGTCAAAAATAAAATCAATACATGGAAATAGGTACTTTTTATTTACAATAACTTGTTTTAGTTTCCTTTAATAAATACATAAAAACGTGTTATCTCATATTTCTTAGTCAAGAGAACTAGCACTGCCCAAGGTGACACACTCAGTAATATAACTCCTTTCTCTAAAAGATCATCCAACTAAGTCTTAAACACATTCATTTCAACCAGTTTCATGTGGTAAAAAGTAATAGACACCAGCTGAGTACCTGGTTCTAAATTAATAGAGAACGTTACCTATCTTACTAGTAAAAACCCAGATAAATCAGAAGGAAACATTTCAGGAAACTCTATGAAAACTCAAGGGAGATCATCACACAAATATTAACACTCTAGAAAAAAAACACTAATATAACATTCCCCAAAAAGTGATAAAGAGGTTCGGTCCTTATTAAGAATGAGGCAATCCATCCTGAAAATGAAATCAAGTGGTTTAATTTCATGAATCATAAAAACCCATGTAATCTCACTCGATGACAAATAGAAGTCACAAGATGGAAAATAGAGACCTTACTCTCTATTCATTCTATGGGGAATAGTAATATCCCTCACATAAGATAATAGATTCATAAGAAAATTTATCTGGTTCACAATACAAGTAGATATAAATGAATAAGATGCACCAGTATCAAATAAATATGCGACTAAAGATGAAGCTTTAGTGATGATACTTGTTATAGTCGTTGGACCTGTACTACCTTCCTATAGAGACTCTTCTGATACATGAAGAAGCATCATTATGGATGTCTATGATTGGAACCCCTTTGTTCATGAAGCGTCTTATTGTACCACAATACTTTTAGGTAAGGATGATCCCATGCCACAAAATGGGATAGAAAAGATATAAAAAAATTCTATAGGTTACCTAAGCATCCACAAGAACTATAGATCTTGGGGGCCTCAGCGAAAAACTATTTCAAATGCCCAGGGAAGCCCCACTAAAAAAAGCTATAGGACCTCTTCTAAGAACTGCAGGAGGTTTAGAGGACACCTATAGTTGAGAACCACCATAAGACTCATCATGATTCATATTAACATTAAGGGAGCCCCTAGAACTAACACTAAGAGAAAAAGGAACTCCTGTAAACCTTGACTTACCAGCTTGATCAAGTTCAAACATGAATGCCCTATCTGTAATGTCATCTTAAGAGTAGAGCTTCATCAAGAAAACCTGAAAATGAATATTAGTTAGAAGACCCACCATGAACCATTGAGTCTTAATCGTTTAATTACATACATTCTCAAGTGAAAACTAAAAAATCATGAGAAATAAATTTTCAAACTCTGACATGGTATAATAAGATTGTTCGAGAATAAAAAACTCCATAACATTAATTAGAACCATAAAATCTAGGTAGAACTGATTAGTTAAAATAACACTAATTTCCCTCCACTCTAAATCATAGTGATTATTAACCATCACCATTGAGTCCCACTATCTCCTTCTAGGTCCCTATAACTAGAAGGCTTCATATTTAACTTTAATCCAATCAATAGTTTCCATGAAATTAAATAAAATCTCTATTATTCTTAACCAATACTCAGACTCTTAAGGGTCATTAGAGCCTTGGAATGCTGGTGGATTTTGGAAAATGAACTCTTGAGTACGATTATGAGATTAATCCCTCTAAGGATACATAGATATATCCTAAATGAGAATGGGTATAAGTTCCAATCCTAGAGCTTGGATGGAATGCACAATAATCTCAACAAGTTTTAGGTCCACGAGAGGATCTTATCACATTAGTTCACCAAAAACATCCTCATAGATCCTATTCACGTATCTTCTTAGAGGCATGATGCTACACAATATTACAAAACTAATTCAATACATCATAAGGTTAATCAGATTAATAAATCAAATAGAATCAATGAGAAAATTAATCCCATTATATAAGGTATCTAGATTTTTATTTTAACCTATCCAAATAAAAAGTAGGGAAAAGTACAATTAGATCAAATTATTCCTTAAGACACCATTAAAAAACCACCCATGGTGACATAAGGCTCATTATGATGAGTGTTGGATAGTAAATGACACATAACTACCTCTTAAGTCTTAAAATGATACTCCAAACTACATACTTATATAAAGGAAATATTCTTATCATGAATCTATGATACCACTTTTTCAAGAACTATCTTGGATACATTGGTTCCCTAATATCAAATCTAGAACCAACATAACCCAAAGGGAGTTCCAAATCCCAAGGGTTATAGAAAATCACCTGGAATCATACAAAATAAAATAAGGAACTAATTTTCCAAAAACCTATGGAAGATAAAAGATACAAGTAAGTATGCTCAATACTCCTAAACAAGAAGGTAATAAAAACCCAACATGTATAAAAAACCCAAATTATTACATCATCAAAGTACTCAACAACTGGTGAGAAAAAATTGAAACATACCAGAGGTAACGTCACTCGAAGCCTAAAATGTCAACAACATATGACACCTCCATGTGGAACTTTCCCTCCAATCGGACCTAGAATAATAAAATATACAAATTCCTAAAGGAAAAGGTAGGGTGTGATATATAAATCCCATTAGGGTCTAACCGAGGGTTTCTTAATAGATGCTATAGTAATAAAACAAATATATATATATATTAATTTAAATAAAATAGGGCTTGTAATATTGAATCATTTGTATTTTTAAAACAAAACATGATTTCATTTAAAAGGAGGGAAAATAATTCAAACAATTTATTAAACAAACATTTTATATAAAATAATTTTTATAAATCATTTGTCATGAATAAAACATTTATATAATCAATGGAATCTATAAATAAAACAAACACGATAAGCACCATGGTCATCTACCCTACAGTATGATTGTGTCAAGATATAGGATCCTCACACTTATCATATCAGTGATCACAACTAGTATGTGTAACCACATCTATTAGGTTCAGTCTGAATAGGAATCATCAATATCCCATTAGGGATAACATATTCTAAACTATGTTTTTTTTGAGCTTCCATCATCAATCCAATGCTTGGGGATAAAGATCCCAACATGTTTGTCCCAAATAACCCACTAACTACCTAGGATCGAATGTGATCATTAATTAAATCAATAATAGGGAACTCATCTCATTTCAAATCAATCATCATTTAAAATTATTTTTCCCAATTTCCAGTTTCAACATACCAATTAAATTTTAAAAATAAAACATGGATTTTTCATCATTTCATGCCTTTAAAGTAAAAAATGAATCATGGGTTTTCAAGATTTCAATATAATCCATTTTTTCTCAAAAAAAATATCAAATCATTTAATCAAATCCATAAATTTTAAAATATGACCCAAATTACAAATCCATTATAATTGGGGGGTTTCCCCAAAATCCATTCCATTTTAATTTACAATTCCAAATCATATCAAATTGGGTTTTCATAAATCAATTTAAATCTATTTCAAACAAATCATGCAATCAAGGTTTTAATTATATAGAAAGCCTCAAATAGAACCAACTATTTTTAAATCAACAAAACAAAATGCATAACACCAAAAATGGATAACACCAATGAATATCGGAGGTGATAGAGATCTACAAACCAATCCTAGAATTAAGATACAATTACACAGAGTTTAGATCTATCAAATACATGAGAATATATCAAACTCTATGGAGGAAGTAAGGATAAATTATAATAAATAATCAGAGATAACATCCACTTATGTGATGATATTAAGAATTATCAAACACACTTTGTTCCACCAAGAGAAGGGGTTTGAGGAACCAAAACCACTTCTCGAGAGCTTGCTAAGACAAATAATTTTAGTTAGGTTGAGAAGGGGTTGAAATGAGGGGTTCAGAATTTTAAAATTAAAATTTGAAATAAAATAAACCCACATTAATTGTTTCCTAGGGAGTCCAACTTAGGTAGACAAACTGCTCACCCTAACCTAGCACCCCTACATTAGGGTGCATGATTTCTTCTAGGTGGTCCAAAAGTTTTTCAAAACATGTTCCAACCCTAAAAATCATCATTCTCTAAAGTTTAATGGTTGGGTGGGTATTTCAAAACAATTTGGACAAACCATGATCCCCCAACATCTCACCGTCGAAGGGAACATATTTTTTTGTGCCAAACCACATGGTTTTCCCTAACCATGCACAAAACATCCACAACACCTCGGGATTCCAAGATTCTCCAAATTTCACCTGAAACAACCTAAAACAAGACACAACCAAATCAGGATAAAAATAAGGGTCTAGGAGTATGAAAAAACAATTAAAAAGTTGTTACACATCAAGGATATTGTTATCATGTTTTGGACTATTTTAGATTTAAGCATATTTTTAAATTCATTCTGTGTAAAAATATGAATTACCCTTTTGTGAAAGTGATTAATTAGTAATTATTTATTTATAATGGAACAAAATAAGGTATTTGGTGTCTAGGTGAAGTGGTATTCCATGATGGTTTTAGGTTTTAATACCCTTGAAAGACCTAAATACCCCTAGTTTCCATTATTTATCCTTGATTTAGATTCAGAGATCCCCAAGGGAGAGTTTTGGAAAGTGTGAGAATGTAACTTAAGTATTTATTCAATTAGTTTCTCAGGTTCTATACACATAAACTTTTTATTGGGCCTTATATTAAAATATTTTGGGTTTTTTTAGAAGAAACATCATCATGGGTTCCCAACTTTGTGTGTTAACCATTTTGGGTACCTAGGTGCCTTGGGGTAATCACATCATGTTCCAAGACTTGAACCAATCCTTATACAGGGGGATTAGGTAGGGTTTTTATATTAGAATTCAATAGGTCACATGTCAAAAAATTAGTGGGTTGTTTGTGGGGTTTTGATAACACATGCACGCATTTTTCTTCTAGGTAGACACTATCCAAAATTTGGAAAAACTAATTCAATTTAAATGAATCATAAAGTAGCTATAAATTTTGATATGGGTGACTATTTTGGATCTAAAATATATAAAATAGAAGAAAACTAAATGATTTAAACTAGATATAATTTATAGTTATAGAGTAAAATTTTCATGGAGAAAATTCATCTAGAATACCCAAAAAATGTATCTGAATATTTTTATAGAATATGTGGTAATTTTCCAATAATAGGTTCTTAGAACCAAACCACCACATTATGAAGAATTTTTAAAGAATATTCATCCCTTAGTGTATTATAAATCATGAAATATATAGAGAACCAATTTAAATATGGTTTATTCATTGAGATATATTTTTAGATAAACTTGACTTATGTCATCTAGATGAAGATCACATTCTGGTTTTCATAGCAAAGTGCATGGCACAAATTTCTTGAATCCAAAATATAAACTTGATACCTAGTACTATTTCAATCACAAACTCCACATATATCTCTAATGAAAACACTAGGAAAATTTAAAAAACCTAATACCTATCATCATAAAATGGTAAAATAAACATTAAAAACACCCTCAACTAATATTATAACCATATTTACTATCTATGTTTTAATCCCACGTAGTTTTCAAAAATCATAGATAGATATACTGGTTTGATAGTCCCATCCCCTATAAAAAACATATGATTCATCACTTGTTAAAAATAATATCAAAAATAACTTATAAAAATTAATCTGTACTCAAAATGTGATAACTAATCGATTCTAATAACTGTATCAATTCTTTCTATATCTAGAATAAATAAATCATGATAATGTCCTTATCCACTAATATCAATAGTATAATATTTTCATCTTATAATATAATCCTCCCTTTTTCCCAAAAAAATTATTCACAAAAATAACTACAGATAATAACATCATAGCCCAACCTAGGATCAAAACTAAAAAATCATTCATAAAAGAATGATAAACACTATAAGTAAGCAACATGATGACCTAGGTAGAGTAAATCTACATCATACCTATAAACTTGGAATAAACCTCATCAAGATCCACGAGATTCAACCTAAAAAAGGATGAACTAACCAGATCTTTCTCCTTGATCCTAACCCATGGGTTTCCTAACTTCTCTGCAGAGTATCTTTTTATTGAACTTCCCTTCAAAATTTCTACTAACTTTATGAATAAACCTCCCAGATGACATGGGACTCGTGCTCTAATATGTTGTACTAGAACATGCTAGAGATTCCTCTACATAAGGTGAATAACAACGTTCAGACCTCTGAGATCTTTTCTAGAATTTTTTTTAATATGTTTAACTTTTCTTTAAGATTGATACCCATTTTGATCACTTGGATAGAAAGATCAAGTATAACCACTTTAGATACACTGATAACACTCCATTAGTCACCTACCTCTATATAAATTAGAAGAAATAGTCTTCCCCAAGCCAATTGATCACTCACTATCCTTTTTATATTTTTTTCCATTACTTTTATTACTGTTCTTATATCTTACTGATCCTACTAAATCTATATTCTCTTTCTCGTGACCCTTCTCTTCCAAGAGATATTTCTTTAATACTTCTATGAAATTAGGTAAAAAAAGATGTAAAACATTAATAAAATCTCCAAATTCATCCCATCCATGAATAAATAATATTTTTAAGTCTCATCACTTTCCAAGGTTGGAGAAAAACTAAAAAAATCATCAAAATTAGTGGAAAATTAAATAACATGCATAGTACTTAAAGTAAATTCTATAAACATATAACCTCTATCTATCCTCAATATATTTGTGTAGAAGTTATTAAATAATTGATTATATAAATACTCTCATGACAATCCCTTGGTACTCTATGACTAGTTCGAATGTCGCATTAATTTCAATATGGTACCTCAATCAAAAATATATCCAACTTTACTTTCTTCCCTTTTGGAAAATTGATCATATAGAGAATCCTATCCATATCCTCCAACAACTCATTAGCTCCATGTGTCCTAACATATCCTTTATAAATAATAGAATATTATATATGAAAATCAAGAATCACATCAAACATAAAAATAACTTATTGAGGTGGTCTGCCTTCTATATTCAGAATTACTTTAAGAATATCCATGATGATCTTATTATCCACTAGAGTCCCATTATTTGAATTATATTCCTCAACCTCCTTCTCATGAAGATTAAAAAATTAATTCCTAGGTGCTATAATTACATAAATATAAAAATAAGATTTAGAAATGAAAATTTAAATTTTTTTGAGAATAAAATCATCATAAATTACATCCTATAAAAAGTAACAAAGTAATTAGTTAATCAAAACTAATCACATTACATCATAAAATTTGTATAAAAAACTCTATATAATTAATCCATTACTAAAATCATATTCCAGAACACATTGATTTTTTATTAGTAATTTAATTATTTAATTAGAACTTAAAATGAAAAATGAATCACAAACATATTCAAACACATATATTTTATATCCCTATATTATAAAATAGTGAATTCATATCTACCAATCACCTTCAATCGAGTGAGCATAATATCCTAAAATATCATTTATAAACCAAAAAAATACAATCCTATAATATCTAGTTAACTTGGGATTATAATATGGTTTTATTATCCAAATGCACATATATAGATTCTGTGAAAATTCCCAACTCATAATCTACAATCTATCAATTTCAAAAATATTAATAATAAAAAAATAAACCTTCTCTAACATGATTTTTTAATATCCCATCTTGACATGGTCATTTCACCAAGGCCAAATGTCAAATGGACTCAAGTGTGGTCACCAATCACTTGAGGCCGGAAATTATCACTGAGGATATAAGGATATATCTTTGTGTGTTATTTACCCTCTAATTATCCACCAAAAGAACACTAAAAATAATAATTCAATAAAAAAATATTAGTGAAAACTAACAGTATCATGTCCATTAATGTCAATTCAATATACCATGGATGTCTGTATGAGTCACAACCTTAAATTAAATGTTATGTACTAAATTATGAGTAAAACAAATAAAATAGTAAAAATATAAAAATATCTTTAATCCCTTCTACATGAATCCAAATTCAAACAAAAATTACTCTAAAATGTCTCAAGACATTATCTTTTATCTATGTCATCATGCATAAAATGTGTATGAATATAAGGTGTTCATGTACATGGAGTGATAATAAATCCTCAATAAAAACTACTAAAACAAAAATAATCCATTGAAGTTTAATTTGATCATATATAAATACTCTAAATATTTTTAATTACTTAACAATATCATTTTTATCATGAAAATAATGTATTAGTTGTTTACTAAGAAACCTGTGTAGTCTCAAAATTTCTTCGGTCATTGTTATCATGACCTATATTATCCATCATAGATCAAATTATCCAAGCACATGGATTATTTTATTTGATATACCAAACACTTAGTATCCCATTTAACCCTGGTATAACTTAAGGACTAGACAAACTCATATCCCATATTTCAATTTATTATTTTATAGCCTAACCTAGGGTCCATATAAGTGACCAACATAATGGAATATTAAAAATAAAAAAGTTGGATTATCAAATTTCAAACACTAACTTATTTTCAGAAACCCATGTTATAATTTAACCCTATGTTATCCGACAAGAATAACTCTATCATATTTCGGAAACACATAAAAAAACCTTTATGTTCATTCACACTTTTATACTTTAATATACCATTTATAGAAATAATAATACTCATAAAATCCTTATATCAATCCATTTTATCCATTTTATAATTAATTTAATTATTAAAAAACAATTTATCCTTTTTATATGTCACTTTTTATCATCTTAAATGAAATTTTAAAT
Source organism: Viscum album (assembly GCA_963277665.1). Taxonomy (NCBI): domain Eukaryota; kingdom Viridiplantae; phylum Streptophyta; class Magnoliopsida; order Santalales; family Viscaceae; genus Viscum; species Viscum album. The sequence goes on along the minus strand of OY728127.1, from coordinate 62,530,531 downwards.
AAATAAAAAAATTATTATACCCCATTTCTTCACCACAATATTTATCTAGACACATATCTAGTTTTTCAAGTTCATTAGATGTGTTGAGATTTTTATCACATGTATTTTCTCATACAAACACAATTATTCCATTAGTTAACCCAAACTAAAAATAAACACTACATCAATTGAATAATCCATAATAATTCTTTCAAATTAATACACTCAAATCATGAATTTATATAGACATGAAAAACACTTTAAAACATCAATTTAATATGAAAATATTAATTTTAGCCCCCAAATTCACATAATTAATTCCATAAGTAATTTTTACATAAAATTCACAAGTCATGTTATCATTATATTCATTAAACCACCACTTTATTCATGAAATTATATAATTTTATCATTAAAACATTTTTATAAAGTACAAGAATCACATAATAATTCTTGAAAAATTATTCATTATCACTAGAACTACTTATTCATGTCACATAACTCACATAAATTATTAAATAATTAAAAAAAATGTATAATTGATATTAAATTACTCAATTAAACACTAATGAGTGCGTGATGTGATGTCACATACCCACACTCTTGGATCCTATGCCTAATACAAAAAATTTACATATTGTCTTTGATACAAACTATAGATTCCCAAACATAGATTTCCACTTATTAAATAACTTAAATTATATATTTCATTACATAAATTCTAGATAAAATTTAATTTTAGATATTTAAATAATTATTAAGAAACATAAACTAATAAAGCCTATGGTTGGAACCCCTTTCTTCATGAAGGGTCTGATTATACCACAATACTTTTAGGTGATAATGATCACATGACACAATATGGGGTAGAAATGATAAAACTGAATTTCTACAGGTTACCTGAGCATCTTCAAGAACTATATATCTTGGGTGCCTTAGTGAAAAACTATTTCAAATGCGCAGGGATGCCACACTTGAATTAAGCTAGAGGACCTCTTCCAAGAACTACAGGAGGTTTAGAGGACACCTATAGTCGAGAACCACCATAAGACTCATCATGATTCATATTCACTTTAAGTGAACACCTATAACTGACCCTAGTAGAAAAATTAACACCCATCAACCTTGACTTACTAGCTAGATCATGTTCAAACATGAATTCCCAATCTGAAATGTTAGCATAAGAATAGAGCTTCATCAAGAAAACCTAAAAAATGAATATCGGTGAGAAGACCCACAATGAACCATTAAGTCTTAATCTTATAATAAGATATATTTTCAACGGAAAACTGCACAATTATAACAAATAAATTTGCAAACTCTGTCATGCTCTTGTAATATTGTTCGAGTATGAAAAACTCCACAACATTAATCAGAACCAGACTCTAGGTAGAACCTATCAGTTAAAATAACACTAATTTCCTTCCACTCTAAATCCTAGTGATTATTCACCATCACCATTGAGTCCCACTATCTTCTTATAGGTCCCTCTAACTAGAATGTTGCATATTCCACCTTAATCAAATTATGAGTTTCCATGAAATTAAATAAAATCTCTATTATTCTCAACCAATACTCAGACTCTTAAAGGTCATTAGAACATTTTAATTCTGGTGGATTTAGGAAAAGTAACTCTTGAGAATGATTATTATATCAATCCCTCTAAGGTTCCATATCTGGAGCCTAAATGGGAATGGGTATAGGTTCTTATCCCAGATCTTGGATGGCATGCACAATAATTTCAATCAGTTTTAGGTCCACGGGAGGATCCTATCACTTATGATCACCAAAAAAATCATCATAGATACTATTCACATATCTTATTAAAGGAATGATGCTACAAAATATCATAAAATTTATTGAATACATCATTTGTTTAATCGGATCAATATCTCAAATAGGATCAATGAGAAAATTAATCCCATCAGATAAGGTATCAAGATTTTTATTCTAACCTATCCAAATAAAAATTATGGAAAAGTATAATTAGATCAAATTATTCCTTAAGACATCGTTCCCAAACCACCCATGGTGACATAAGGATTTTTATGATGAGATTTGGCTAGTAAATGACTCGTAACTTCTTCTTAAGTCTTAAAAAGATACTTCAAACTGCATACTCACATAAAGGAAATATGCTAATCATGAATCTATGATACAATTTTTTCATGAACCATCCTAGATACATTGGATCCCTAATAGCCAATTTAGAACCAACATACCCCAAAGGGAGTTCCGGATCCCAAGGGTAGACAACTAGCACCTAGAATCATACAAAATAAAATAGGGAATGAATTTTCCACAAAACAATGGATGATAAAAGATAAAAGTCAGTATGATCAATACTTTAGAAGAAGAAGGTAATAAAAACCAAAAATGCATAAAAAAACCAAATTAGTACATCATCAAAGTACTCAATAACTGGTGAGAAAAAACTGAAACATCCTAAAGGTAACATCACTCTAATTCTAAAATATCATGAACATATTCCACCTCAAAGTGGAAATTTCCCTCTAATCGTACCTAGAATAATAAAATATACAAATGCCTAAAGTAAAAGGTAGGGTGTGATATATAAATCCCTTTAGGGTCTAACCATGTGTTTCATAACATATTCTATAGTAATAAACCAAATAAATATTTTAAATTAAATAAAATAGGGCATGGAATACTGAATCATTTTTATTTTTAAAACAAAACATGATTTCATTTAAATGGATGGAAAAAAATTCAAAAAATTTCTTAAACAAACATTTTAAATATAATCATTTTTAAAAATAATTTAGCATGAATAAATCATTTCTATAATCAATGGAATCTACAAATAAAACAAACACAACAAGCACCATGGTCATCTACCCTGTGGTATGTTTTTGTTTGGCTATAGGATCCTCACACTTATCATATCAGTGTTCACAACTAGTATGTGTACCCAAATCCATTAGGATTAGTTTGAATATGACTCATCAATATCTCATCGAGGATAACATTTTCTAAACTATGTTTTTTTTTGAGTTTTCATCATCAATCCAATGCTAAGGGATCAGGATCCTAGCTTGCTTGTCCCAAATAACCCACAAAATACCTAGGATCGAATGTTCTCATTAATTCAATTAATAATATGCAAATATTGTCATTTCAAATCAATCGTCATTTAAAATTCTTTTTCCCAATTTCCAGTTTCAACAAACCTATTAAATTTTAAACACAAAACATGGAATTTTCATTATTTCATGCCTTTAAAATAAAAAATGAATCCTAGGATTTCAGGATTTCAATATAGTCCATTTTTTCTCAAAAAAAAATCACATCATTTCATCAACTCCATAAATTTGAAAATATGACCCAAATTCCAATTCCATTATATTGGGGGGTTTTCCCCAAAATCCATTTCATTTTAAATTCTAATTCCAAATCATATCTAATTGGGATTTCATAAATCAATTTAAATCTATTTCAAACAGATCAATCAATCAAGGTTTTAATTATATGGAAAGCCTCAAATAGAACCACGTACCTTTAAATCAACAAAACATAATTCATATCACCAAAAATAGGGAACTCCAATGAATATCAGATTTGATAGAGATCGAGAAACCAATCCTAGAATAAAGATACAATTAAACAGAGTTTAGATATATCAAATACATGATAGTATATCAAACTCTAAGGAGGAAGTAAGGATAAATTATAATAAATAATTTGAGATAATATCCATTTATGGGAGGAGATTAAATATTATCAAACACCCTTAGATCCACCAAGAGAAGGGGTTTGATGAACCAAAACCACTTCTTGAGAGCCTCTTAAGCCAAATAATTTGAGTTAGGTTTATTGGGGGTTGACCTGGGGTTTAAACGAGGGGTTTAGGATTTTAGAATTAAAATTTGGAATAAAATAAAATCACATGATTTTTTTCCTGGAGAGTCCAACTTGGTTAGACAAACTGCTCACCCTAACTATGCACCCCTAAATTAGGGTGCATGATTTCTTCTAGGTCATCAAAAAGTTTGTCAAAACATGTTCCAACCCTAAAAATCATCATTTTCTGATGTTTTATGGTTGGGAGGGTATGACTACAAAATTTGGACAATCCATGATCCCCCTACAGATCGTCATTGAAGGGAACATGTTTTCTTTTTCAAACCACATGGTTTTCCTTAGCTATGAGCCAAACATCCACAACACCTTATGATTCCATGATTCTCTAAATTTCAATTGAAACAACCTGAAACAAGACCCAACAAAATCATGATGAAAATAAGGGTCTAGGAGTACCTAAAAAAATTAACAAGTTGTTACAAACCAAGTATATTGTTATCATGGTTTGGAATCTATTTTAGATTTATGCATATTTTTAAATTCCTTCCCTAAAAAAATATCAATTACCCTTTGGTGAAAGTGATTATTTAACACTTATTTATTTAAAACGGAACTGAATAAGGTAATTATATCATCTCAAATTTTACCGAAATTATTGACTACTCTATAATGCTTCATCCTCCTATCTTATAAACTCTCTAAAAAATGAATCCTTCACCCTAGCCTACATTGCGGTCTAGGTGAAGTGGTATTCCATGAGGGTTTTAGGTTTCAATACCCTTGAAGGCCCTAAATACCCCTAGTTTCCATTATTTATCCTTGATTTTGATTCAAGTATTCCCCAAGGTATAGTTTTGGAAATCTTAATAATGTTGCTTAGGGATTTATTCAATCAGGTGTTGAGGTTCTTTTCCCATCAACTATTTATTGGGCCTTATATTAAAATATTTGGGTTTCTTTTAGAAGAAACATCATCATGGGTTCGTAGCTTTGTGTGTTAACCGTTTTGGGTACCAAAGATCCTTGGGGTAATCAATTCGAGTTCCAAGCCTTGAACCAGGCCTCATACAGGGGGATTAGGTGGGGTGTGCACATAATAATTCAGTAGGGCGCATGTGCAAAACATTTTTAGGTTGGGTGTGGTGTTTTGATAACGCATAAAAACATTTTTCATCTAGGAAGACACTAACCAAACTTCGGAAAAACTCATTCAAAATAAATAAAACATAATGTAGCTATAAATTTTGATATGGGTGTCAATTTTGGATCCACAATCTATAAAATATAATATTACTAAATTATTTAAACCTGGATATAAGTTATAGTTGTAGAGTTAAATTTTCATGGAGAAAATTCATCTCGAATACCCTAAAAATGTATCTGAATATTTTTGTGGAATCTATGGTACTTTACCAATAATAGGTTCTTACAACTACACCACCACATTGGGAATCATTTTTGAAGAATATTCATCCCTTAGTGTATGATCTATAAAGAAATATATATAGAACCAATTTAAATCTTCTTCATGAATTGAGATATATTTTTAGATAGACATGATTTATGTCATCTAGATGAGGATAACATTCTGGATTTCAAATCAAAGTTCATGGCACAAATTTCTTGGTTCCAAAATATAATCTTAATATCTAGTACTATTTCAATCATAAACTCCACATATATCTCCAATAAAAACACTAAAAAATTTAAAAACATTGTACCTATCAAACTAAAAAGGTAAAAAAACATTTTAAACACCCTCAAAAAATATGATAACCATATTTAATATCTATGTTTTAATCCACCATAGTTTCCCAAAATCATAGCTAGATACACTATCCTGATAGTCCCATCTCCCAGAAAAAACATATGATTCATCGCTAGTTAAAAATAATATCATAAATCCCATATAAAAACAAATCTATACTCAAAATGTGATAAAAAATCCATTATAATAACAGTATAAATTATTTCCATCTCTTGAATAATGAAATCATGATGATGTTCTTATCCACTGATTTCAATGGTATAATATTTTCATCTTCTAATATAATCCTCCCTTATTCCCAAAAAATTATTCATATATATAACTATAGATAATAACTTCCTAGCCAAACCTCGTATCAAAACTAAAATATCATTCATATTAGAATGAGAAACCCTATAATTGAGCAACATGATGACCTAGGTAGAGGAAACTGACATCGTACCTTTAACCTTGGAAGAACCCTCATAATGATCCACTAGAGTCAGCCTAAAACGATGAACATACCGGATCTTTATCCTTGACCTTAATCCATGGGATTCCTAACTTCTCTGAAGGGCATCTTTTTATTGAACTTCCCTTCAAAATCTCTACCACCATCATGAATAAACCCCTAGATAACATGGGACTCATGCTCTACTATGTTGTACTAGACCATGCAGGAGATTCCTATACAGAAAGTGAATAATAACATTCAGACCTCTGAGATCCTTTCTAGAAAAACTTTTGAATATGTTTAACTTTTTTATAAGATTGATACTCATTTGGATCAATTGGATAAAGATCAGGTATAACCAATTTAGATACACTGATAACACTCTATTAGTCATATACCTCTATATAAGAGAGAAGAAATGGTATTCCCCTAACCAACTGATCAATCGCTATCCTTTTTAAATTTGTATCTATTCCTCTTATTACTGATCTTATATCTTATTGATCCTACTAAATCTATATTATGTTTCTTATGAATATCCTCTTCTATAAGATATTTCTTTAATACTTCTATGAAATTACGTAATAAAATATATAAAACATCAGTCAAATCTCTAACATCATCCCGTCCATGAATAAATTATATTCTGAAGTCTCACCACCTCCCAAGGTTGGACAAAAACAAAAAAAATTAAACAAATTTAGTGGAAAAATAAATTACATACATAGTTCCTAACTTCAACTCTATAAAACTCAACCCTGATCTATCCTCAATATATATGGGTAGAACTTATTGAATAATTGAGTATAGAAAGACTCCCATTAAAATCGTTTGGTCCTCTATGTCTGTATTTGAATGTCCCATTAATTTCAATATGGTACCTCAAGAATAAATATATCCAACTTTTCCTTTTTCCCTTAAGGATTATTTGTCGTCTTGATAATCATATCCATCCCCTCAAACCACTCCTCAGCTCCATGTGTCCTAACATATCCTTTAAATATAGGAGAATATTAGATATGAAAATCATGAATCACATTAAACACAAAAATAACCTATTTATGTGGTCTCCCTTCTATATTCAGAATTACATTAAGAATACCCATGATGGTCTTCTTCTATACTAGAGTCCCATTATTTGAATTATATTTCTCAACCACTTTCTCATGAAGCTCATAAAATTAATTCTTAGGTTCCATAATTATATAAATATAATAATCCCGGTTAGAAATGAAAATATTAAATTGTTAGGAAATAAAATAGTCATGCATTACTTCCTATAAAAATTAAAAAAGTAATTAGTTAATCAAAACTAATCACATTACATCATCAAATTTGTTTAAAAACAATATCTAATTAATCCAATACAAATATCTTATGCCAGAGAACATTGATTTGTTTATTAATAATTTAATCATTTAATTAAAATTTAAAATCAACAATAAATCACAAAAATATTCAAACACATATATTTTACATCCCTATATTATAAAACAATGAATTTATATCCACTAATCTCCCTCAATCGAGTGATAATCATATCCAAAAATATAATTTATAAACCAAACAAATAAAATCCTATAATATCTTGGTAACTTGGGATTTTACTATGGTTTTATTATCTAAATACACATATATAGATTTTGTGACAAGTCCCAACTCATAATCTTCAATATATCTATTTAAAAAAATATTAAAACCGGAAAAAATAAACCTTCTCTAACACCATTTTTTAATATCCCATCCAAACATGGTCATTTCCCTAAGGCCAAATGTCATATAGCCTCAAGTGCGGTAACCAATCACTTGAGGTCAGAAACTATCTTTGAGGGTATAAGGATATATCTTTGTGTGTTATTTACCCTGTAATTATCCACCGAAACAAAATACCAAAAATTATAATTCCATAAATAATATTAGTAAAAACTGACAATATCATCTCTATTAATGTCAAGTCAATATCCCAAGGAACTTTGAATATTTCAAAACCTTAAATTAAATATTATGTACTAAATTATGAGTAAAACAAGTAAAAAATAAAAAAAAAAAATATGTAATCCCTTCTACATGAATCCAAATTCATTCAAAAATTACTCTAAAATGTCTCCAGACATTATCTTTTAGCTACGTCATTGTGCATAAAATTTGTCTGAATATGACATGTTCATGTACAAGGAGTGAGAATAAATCCTCAATAAAAAACTACTAAAACACCAATAATCCCTTGAAGTTTGAGGAGAACATATATAAATACTGTAAATATTTATAATTATTTAACAATCTCATTTTCATCATGTAAATAATGTATTAGTTGTTTACTAAGACACCTAGTTGTCTAAAACTGTCTTCGTTAAACGTTATCATGACCTATAATATCAATCATAGATCAAGGTATCCATGCACATTGATTATTTTATTTGATATACCAAACATTTAGTATCCCATTTTGAAACGCCCCGACCCTAGTTACCCAGAGTTGGTGCATTATTACATAACATTGGCATGATCACAAGGAAATCATGTCCTAAAAGACCAATCAGTTTAGTATTATTGGAAACAATATTCATACATATGTTTAAATTTATATCTTGATTAGAAATACAACACAAATATATTTCATTAGGAACATCCAAGCCTCCTAGATTATTCCTGAATGTCACTCATAACTAACTTCTTCATATCTTGGAAAAAATAAAACATTGAAAGGGTGAGCTCAAACGCTCAGTAAGGGTAAGTAATACAGTAGAAAATAACATAAATATTAAGCATGGTAAATAATTGAAACCAAAAGCCTTTACCAATAATAAACATGAATACTTTTATGGAAAGAATATGAGATGAGTAAATAATTCCATAAAAACATAATCATGGGCATTCTACTAGTGGAATTACCACATGAACCATAAATATTATTTCCATATTGACGGAATGTATAATTCCGGACATTCTGAAACATTTTTTCAAGGCCTCAACCAAGACGTCTAAAAATGATTATGGCATCGGCCAAAACCATAAATAAAAATGGGAAAGGGCCTTGGCCAATTCCACTTCTAGTTGTCTCATGAGACCTACTGATGCATCGAGGAGCTATAGCGGGCTCCACCCGTCACTTACTAAGTCCAATACATTCCTCAAATGAAAAGGTTTAAACATATCATAAAAATTCATATTAAAACTAGAATATGAAATGTCAATACTTTAACCATAAACCATGAATGGTATAAAAATATCACATCCACAGTCAAACATATCACAAAAACATCATTACAATATGGATGTTTTGTATCATAATAAATCAACATCAAATAAACTTAAAATCCATCAAAGGATGTTGACATAGATGAAATCAAAACTATTTGAGAGAAATATCTATTTTTTAGAAATCATTCAAAGGTCACATAATTATAAAATAAAACATTTACTTTGAAAATATCCTTATAAGCACGTAAGTTAAGCTTTGATGATGTTATAACAGCGGAAAATAGCCGCACCCTCCGTATAAGTTAAAAAAACATTCTTACCTTAATTATGTCGAAAAGGTTAAAAAAGACCTTGTTTGAAAATGACGGAAAGATTCCTCTATAAACATATTATAAAAATTCAAAAAGGGTATACATGACTTTAACCCATAGTCTATAAAATAGTAAGAAATATTTGAAATTCATTATTAAGAAATAAGGATGTGGATTATAAAGAGGTCCCAGTAGATACTTACATATAAACAACCTCGGATAATGAAGAGACTGTGAAATAAACACTTACCTTGTACTTTTCCTTGGTTGAGGGTAGGTTAACCTCCTATATAATGTTGAAATAATTGTTATTAAATTATAAAAGAATCATATACATTAATATGATATCATATATTATCTTTTAACATTGCTTTCATAATAATATCTTAGTATTATCATCGTTTCAGGTGTTAACTTACTCATTTTCTTTTACATGTTATGTTACATAAGCAATTTTTTTTTGGATAGGTTGTATATTATTCATATCCAGAATAATATCAAGTCCTTAAACATTATTTTTAATTATCAAATGACAATTATACTTGAATGGATACGATGGAGAATGAATCTCATCGCGTTCATGGAGACGGTAGTCCGTACGTACGCACAAGCGACAATATCATTCTTTTGATATTATAATAATATAAAATTGGATGATATATCATATATACAGAATAATTATCATGTTATATTTATTATTTACATGAATTACACATCATTATTATACCCATCCAAATAATAGTGTATTGAATAACAATTACACCACGACGTGGAAAAGGTAAGTCGTACGTACGCACGTATGGTGACATGTCATTCAATGGATGGATAGAATACAGAATATGGTTATACCATATTTATAATAACATCACAGTATATATAAGACACTGGAGTTATTGTTTTAGAATGTAAATAACAAATAAAGAAGAAGTGGAAGAAGAAAGGAACATGAAAGAGGGTGGTGAAAACATAACCTGTTCTTCGGGTTCTTTCTTTTGATTTGATCAAAAGGGCTCCTTAGGATGGATTTCGGATCAAAATAAGGTCTCTAGGTTTAAGTTAGGAAAGTTTAGAGAGTATTTGGGCAGGGTTTGGCAGAACAAAAAGGCTTTGAATGTGTGAATTAGTGAGAAGGGGGAGTTCCCTTTTATAAGAGGAGTGGGGGGCACCTCGGTAAAAGCTAGAAATAGTATTTTATAATAAATTCATATTCGGTTTATAATGGATCCAAAGTGGATTATTTAATGTATATGGTGGGTATTGGTCAGAAACCACTCAACCAATATATTTTAGAAAGGTTTTTGTCATTATATTAACCTTATCTTTTAGTTTAAACTCTTAGTTAATTAGATTGACATTTACCATGTCACTTTGTATTTTTATATTATATAGTTAATAAACATACCATATATATCCAATAGACCCCCAAGTGGTCCATTAATGATACACCTATAATGATATAAGTCTTTTGGCCAATCCTTATATTTTTATGAATTTAATATCAATTAATAATATAATATTTGTTTTAAAAACTCTTTTATGTCAATTTTGACACTATTCAATAATTGATTTTTTTAAAGTCTTAAAAACATTATTAATTAGAAAACAATTAATTTAAGAAATAATAACATGTCATATTAACCAATAAAATTATTTTATGTCATCAAAACTTTAAAATTATATTTATTTTAATATTTATAATACCAATTATTTGATTCTTTCAATAATAAGGAAAATATTGCATCATTATTGTGTCATAAATAAATTTATTTATTAAATGTATAAAAATTATAAATAAAATACCATTATGTAGGAAATATTTTTATATTTCTAATGAATATTTATAGTCTAAAATCCACCATATATTACCCTATGTAAATATTGGTTTTCTAAAAGATACATGCTTATGTCATTTTTTTATTTATTTTAACTTAATTAATATAAAGTGTCCTTATCACCTACAAGTGGCTCCATGGGGTCCGAAAATGGACCCAAATATGCCCATGGTCGGAAATGTATCAACCAATAAGTTTATGAAACGTTTTAGGGTAATTTAGTATTATTATAATATTTTTTACCCTTATTTACTGGATTTACCCTTTAACCATGGTAAATAAAATATTTACCGAAGTAATGATTCAAAATGTATAAAAATAAAAGTTACCTATTTACAAAATTTGGACATCCTGATTCCAAATATGGAATCCATTTTTCCAAATTCAAAACACAGAAGTGGCAGAAATTAATTTAAAATTAAATCTCGTCGTTAAAACAAAAAGCGTGTTTTTAAGAGATAATAACTATCAAAAGATTGACACTTGTTTATGTTCGGTTTAATTGTGAAATTATGTCCAATGACTAAAATTATATTAAATGGTAAAAATATATTATAAATATACTTTAAAACCACTCAGATTCATAATTTATCATTGTTAATTAATTCGATTAAAAAAGTTGTTTTTAATTAAAATTTAGTAATTTTCACTATTCATCAAAATATAAAAGTTATCCGAAAAGTACCAAAATTTCACCCTAGGATAATTTTGATATTCCGAATCCAAAAATGAAGTCCATTTTGAGAGATAAAATTTATAAAATTTCAAAAAGTGGGTATTACTATTCATAACGGCTACTTTGATTGGTCGCAGTGTGTTAGAACCTCGAAGTTGCGTACAACACACGCTACTGTATTATTCAAAGAGAATCGTACCATGGAAGCTTGGGGTGTTACATTATCCCCTCCGTAAAATAATATATTCCTCAAAATTTCTAGAATACTACCGCCTGAAATGAATCGGGTGGTTCTTCATTATAAGTTCCTTGGGTTCCCACATTGCATCTTCCATCTTATGGTTTCTCCATAGAACTTTTACCAGACGATTCATCCGGTTTCTCAGCACTTGTTCTCTTGTTTCAAGAATCCTGACGGGCTCTTCGCAATAAGACAGATCGAGTTCCAGTTCTAATTCCTCGAAAGTGAGTACATGCGTTGGGTCAGACATGTATTTTCTCAATATTGATACATGCAACACATCGTGAAATTTGGAGAGACTTGGCAGCATTTCCAAACAGTAAGCTACAACCCCAATTCGTTCTAGAATTTCGAAATTCCTATGTACCTGGGACTCAATTTGCCTTTCTTTCCGAAACATATAACTCCCTTCCATGGAGATACCTTCAGGAAAACATGATCTCCTACCTGAAATTCCAAATCCTTCATTTGGTTGTCAGCATAGCTCTTCTGCTTGCTTTGAGCTGCTTTGATGTGGTTTTGGATTACCTTCACCTTCTCCAACATTTCCTCCACTGGTTCTGTGCCTACAAGTTTTTTTCACCAACATCATCCCAACAGGTTGGTGTGCGACATCTCTTTCCGTATAACGCTTCATATGGAGCCATTTGAAAGCTAGAATGGAAGCTATTGTTATAGTAAAATTCTACCAGAGGTAAATATTGATCCCACATACCCTGAAAGTCAAGTGAGAAAGATCTCAACATTTCTTCTAAGGTTTGAATAGTCCATTCTGATTTTCCATCTATTTGAGGGTGGTAAGCAGTGCTCAAATGAAGTTCAGTATCCAAGGCCTTCTGAAGACTCTTCCAGAATCTCGAAGTAAAATGGGGATATTGATCCGAAACAATTGATAGGGGGACTCCATAAAGTCTCACAACTTCGTTAATATATATTCTTGCTAGATGTTCAAGGGGTAAATATTTCCTTATAGCAAGAAAATGTGTTGACTTGGTAAGACGATCAACAACGACTCATATTGCATCATTCCTTCTAGGAGTCTTTGGTAGTCCCATGAAAAAGTCATAGTGATATTATCTCATTTCCACTCAGGTATGGGAAGAGGTTGCATGACTCCTCCTTGTTTCCTTCCAGCTTTCACTTGTTGAAAAACCATACATCTTGACACAAAATCAGCAATCTCCCTCTTCATGTTGTCCCACCAAAAATGTTCCTTTAAATCTTTATACATTTTTGTGCTCTAAGGGTGTATAGAGAAATTGGAACTATGAGCATTGTCTAACAATTCCCTTTTTAAATTAGGTATATCAGGAACACAAAGTCTCTTCCCGAATTTCAAAATTCCTTCTTCATACACAATGTCTCTCAATCTCCCATCATTCACAGCTTTAGTCTTCTTTTGAAATTTTTCATCATCGGTTTGGGAACTCTTAATCCTTTCTATTGAAGATGGTTTGGAAACCATTTGAAAAAGCTTTGATGTTTCACCTTCCATGGTTATTCCCATGTCCATCTTCACTAGATCCATGAAAATTGGATCCCTTTCAATTCTCATATTGTTTAAAACTCCATGATCTTTTCTGCTCAAAGAATCTACCACCTTATTTTCCTTTCCCGGGTGGTAGTGTATCGTACAATCATAATCCTTGAGTAATTCAAGCCATCTCATTTTCCTCATGATGAGTTCTTTTTGTGAGAAAATATACTTCAAACACTTGTGATCAGTATAAATCTCACATTTTTTACCATAGAGTTAGTGTCTTCATATCATCAAAGAAAAGATCACAGCTGCTAACTCGAGATCATGAGTAGGATAGTTTTTCTCATGAATTTTCAACTGTCGTGATGCATAGGAAATAACCCTATCATTATACATAAGGACACAACCAAGTCCTTTTTTCAACGCATCACTATAAATAATGAACCCATCATTCCCCGATGGTAGAGTCAATATAGGAGAATTGACTAATCTTATATTCAGTTCTTCAAAACATTCTTCACACTCTTTTGTCCAAACAAATTTAACCCCTTTATGTGTGAGCTTTGTTGATGGGTTAGCCAATCGGGCAAAATTCTGGATGAAACGTCGATAATAACCTACTAAACCAATAAAACTGTGTACCTCAGTTATACTCATAGGTGCTGGCCATTCTTGGATTGCCTTGGTCTTAGAAGGATCGACAAAGATTCCATCTTTAGAGACAATATGGCCAAGAAAAGAAATCTCCTGAAGCCAGAATTCACACTTGCTAAACTTCCCATATAATTCATGTCTTCTCAGAGTCTTCAGGACAATGCGCAAGTGATTTTCATGATCTTCGTAGATTTTTGAGTATACCAAGATATCATCAATAAATACCACCACAAAATAATTGAGATATTCCTTGGAAACTCTATTCATTAGATCCATGAATACAGAGGGTGCATTAGTCAGCCCAAAAGGCATTACTATAAACTCGTAATGCTCGTACCTGGTTCGAAATGCTGTCTTCAGAATGTCTTCCTTCTTCACACACAACTGATGGTATCCAGATCGAATGTAAATCTTTCCAAAGTATTGAGCTCCATGCAGTTGGTAAAATAAATCATCAATGCGAGGTAGGGGATACTTGTTGTTTATTGTTATAGCAATGATCTCCCTGTAGTCGATACATAACCTCATAGATCCATCTTTATTTTTAACAAAAAGAACAGGGGCTCCCTGTGGAGAAACACTAGGGAGAATAAATACCTTATTACTCAATTCCTCTAGTTTTTTATTTAGTTCCACTAATTCTATAGTGTCCATTCTATAAGGAGACTTCGATATAGGCCTTGATCCAGGAATTAAATCAATGGAAAATTCAACTTCTCATTCTGGAGGATGTCTAGGTAAATCTTTCGGAAACACATCTACATATTCTTTCACAATAGGTACATCCTCTATTTGAACATTCCTTTCCTCACCCACAGTTATTTCATTCTCTTCCACCCCGATAATTGTATTTTGTTGAGCTATTGGGGGTGGATCTTGATAAGAATTAGGTGGTGACGATTCTGCTCTAAAGATAAGGTGTTGCTTATCATCATCATCAAGAATCGTAACCTCATTCTTCTTAAAATAAATCTTCGCATCATGGTATGAAAACCAATCCATACCCAAGATTATATCAAATTCAATCATAGGTATGACGATGAGATCGGTAGATAATAATCATTTATGTGCTCTAATTGGGACTGATTCACAAAACTTCGATGCAATGATACTTCCCTTAGGAGTTTTAACTGAAAACTCCCTTGTTAAATCAAATTATAAATACTTAATTTTCTTAGAAAACTGGGAAGATATGAAACAATACGATGATCCAGAATCAAATAATGCATTTCCTAAACTTGAGGAAACCATTAAATTACCTACCACCACATCTTTCGGGGCTTTAACCTCAGCAGTAGTGATTTCATAAGCTTGGCCTTGATACCTTGGCCTTTCTGAGGTAATTTTAGTTGAAGCTTAGGGAATTAATTTGCATAATGTCCCATCTCCATACAATTTTAGCATTGAACATCATTAGTGTCTTTGTTTCCTTTACAGTCACTAGCTAGATGGCCCTTCTGTCCTCATTTGTAGCACACTCCTTTTCCTTTTAGATAGGCACCAGGGTGTTTCCTTCCGCAATTGTCACAGGGTGGAAATTCAATTCTTCCCTTCTTCCCTGTTTCCTTATTTCCTTTCCCAGAGTGCTCTGTAAATCTCTGCTTCTCTTGCTTTGATTTAAAGTCAAAAGACTTAGAGAACTCATTTTCCGTCTTGGTAGCACACGAGAAAATATCTTTATACGACGAGAAGGATTGTGAAACTAATGCTCGATGAATAAATAGTTTTAACCCATCAAAGAAATGATCAATATTACTTATTGGGTTACATATATAATCTACAGCATACCTCGCTAACCTCGTAAATTTAGCCTCATACTTTGCGACATTCTCATCCTCCTTTTGCCTCAGACTCAGAAATTGCCTTTCCATATCTGCTCGATGGTCATGAGGAAAGTATTTTTCTAAGAAAAGCTCTTTGAACTCCCTCCATTCCATATTTGACCATTTATAATCTTCCTTTGTATTTTGAATCAAGGACCACCATTGGTCAGCTTCTCCAGTGAGGCGGTAAACTGCCATGAGAACTTTTTCCCTTTCGCTACTCCCCAAAGCATGGAATATTTTCTCTAAGGAGTTTTTCCATTGCTCATCCACTAATGTATTTGTACTCCCAATTAATGTCTGTGGCTGTTGCCTCATGAAGCGATCTAACATTGATCCTCCACGATGCGGATCAGGGTGCTCCATACGGGTAAGTTAATTATTCATAACCTGAGTGAGTTGTCCCAGTATGGTGATTAGATGATCAGCACCAGTTGCATCACCAGCTCCACTATAATTATATTGAGAAGGAGGGAAATCCCTACATGGAGAGTGTGCATTGATACGGTTTCCATTTATTCCACTAGGCTCCATTTCTAAATAACGGCATAAACTAGATTAGTTTATGAATCGAAATATATAATTCCAAACTTCTAAAATACTCAACATAAATTCAAAAGTTTATGGATACAATCCATAATCATAAAAAAAAAATTTTCTTTCAGGAAGTATATACTCATAAGCCTTCATAATGGTTTGTAAAGAAAATGAGAATTATCCTAAGCATATCCCTCAGGAGTGTCATAACCAAGAGTGCAGCAAGGACCGTTGTCGTGCATTAGTTCCCGTTCGAGTCTAGTTCAAAGCGGTGTTTTCAGGTTTTACCCCTAGTTACATATGTGCCAGAGCCGCCTCTACCTACTCATATCTAGACAGGGATGTATTGCTCGGAAAACTCACAAAATCTCTACAATACCAAAATTCTAGGAAGTTCTTCTGTACAAATCCTCAAAGTCTATCTTAGGGCTATTTGTCCTAATCAGAGTTTATCTAAATCTAGTTTCCCAGGTTTGTACTAAACTTCCTATAATACCTACTGTAATGCCCCGACCCTAGTTACCCAGATTTGGTGCATTGTTACATGACATTGGCACGATCAAAAGGAAATCATGTCTCGAAAGACCGATCAGTTTAGTATTATTGGAAACAAGATTCATATATATATTAAACTTTATATATTGAAGATAAATAAAACACAAATATATTTCATTAGGAACATCCAAGCCTCCTAGATTATGCATGCAGGTCACTCGTAACTAACTTCTTCATATCCTGGGAAAAATAAAAAATTTAAAGGGGTGAGCTCAAATGCTCAGTAAGGGTATGTAATACAGCGGAAAATGACATAAATATTAAGCATGGTAAATAACCGAAACCACATGCCTTTACCAATAATAAACATGAATACTTTTATGGAAAGAATATGAGATGAGTAAATAATTCCATAATAAAACATAATCATGGGTATTATACTAGTCGAATTACCACATGAACCATAAATATTATTTCCATAATGAGGGAATGTATAATGCCAGACATCCTGAAACATTTTGTCAAGGCCTCGGCCAAGACGTCTAAAAATGATTAAGGCCTCGGCCAAAACCATAAATCAAAATGGGAAAGGACCTCGGCCAATTCCGTGTCTAGTTGTCTCATGAGACCTACCGATGCATTGAGGATCTATAGCAGGCTCCACCCGTCACTTACTAAGTCAAATACATTCCTCATATGAAAAGGTTTAAACATATCATAAAAATTTGTATTAAAAATAGCATAAGAAATTTCAATATTTTAACCATAAACCATGAATTGTATAAAAATAGCACATCCACAGTCAGACATATCACAAAAACTTCATTACAATATGGATGTTTTGTATCATAATAAATCAACTTCAAATAAACTTAAAATCTATCAAAGGATGTTGACATAGATGAAATCAAAACTATTTGAGAGAAATAACTCTTGTTTTGAAATCATTTAAAGGTTTCATAATTATAAAATAAAACATTTACTTTGAAAATATCCTTATAATCATGTAAGGGAAGCCTTGATGATGTTATAATGGTGGAAAATAGTCGCACCCTCTATATAAGTTAAAAAACATTCTTACCTTAATTATGTCGAAAAGGATAAAAAAGACCTTGTTTGAAAATGACGAAAAGATTCCTTTATAAACATATTATAAAAAGTCATAAAGGGTATAAATTATTTTAACCCATAGTCTATAAAATATTAAGAAAGATTTTAAATTCATTATTAAGAAACATGGATGTGGATGATAAAGTGGTCCCAGTAGATAATTACGTATAAACAACCTCAGATAATGAAGAGATCGTGAAATAAACCCTTAACGTGTACTTTTCCTTGGTTGAGGGTAGGTTAACCTCCTGTATAATGGTGAAATAATTGTTATTAAATTATACAAGAATCATATACATTAATATGATATCATATATGATCTTTTAACATTGCATTGTTAATAATATCTTAGTATTTTCGTCGTTTCGGGTGTTAACTTACTCATTTTCTTTCACATTTTTTCTTACATAATCCATGTTTGTTATGGATAGGTTGTATATTATTCATATCTAGAATGATATAAAGTCCATAAACATTATTTTTAATCATCAAATTAGAATTTTACTTGAATGGATACGATGGAGAATGAATCTCATCGCGTTCGTGGAGACGGTAGTCCGTACATACGCACGAGCGAAAATATCATTTTTTTGATATTATAATAATATAAAATTTGATGGAATATCATATATACAGAATCAATATCAGGTTATATTTATTATTTACATGAATTACACATCATTATTATACCCATCCAAATAATAGTGTATTGAATAACAATTACACCACGACGTGGAGACGGTAAGTCGTACGACACACGTAAGGTGACATGTCATTCAAAGGATAGATAGAATACTGAATATGGTTTTAACATATTTATAATAACATCAGATTATATATAAGATACTGGATTTATTGTTTTAGAATGGAAATAACAAATAAAGAAGAAGTGGAAGAAGAAAGGAACTTGAAAGAAGGTGGTGAAAACATTACCTCTTCTTTGGGTTCTTCCTTTTGATTTGATCAAAAGGGATCTTTATGATGGATTTTTGATAAAACTAAGGCCTATAGGTTGAATTGAGGGATTTTTAGAGAGGATTTTGGCAGGTTTTGGCCGAACCAAAAGGATTTGAATGTTTGAATTAGTGAGAATGGGGAGTGCCCTTTTATAAGAGGGGTGAGAGGAACCTTTGGAAAAGCTTGAAATATTATTTTATAATAAATTCATATTTGGTTTTCATGGCTCCAGAGTAGATTATTTAAAGTTTAAGGTGGTTATAGGTCGAAAACCACTCAACCAATAGATTTTAGATAGGTTTTGGTCATTATATTAACCCTATCTTTTAGTTTAAACTCTTTGTTAATTAGATTGACATTTGACATGTCACTTTGTATTTTTATATTATACAGTTAATAAACTTACCATATACATCTAAGATACCCCCAAATGGTCCATTAATGATACAAATACTATGATATAAGTCTCTTTCCTGAACCTTAGATTTTTAAAAATTTAATATCAATTAATAGTATAATATTTGTTTTAAAAACAATTTTATGTCAATTTTGACACTATTCAACAATTGATTTTTGTTAAAGTCTTAAAACATTATTAATTCGAAAACAATTCATTTAAGAAATCCTAACATGTCATATTAACCAATAAAATTCGTGGATGTCATCAAAACCTTCAAATTATATTTATTTTAACATTTATAATACCAATTATTTGATTCTTTCATTAATAAGAAAAATACCGCATCATTATTGTGTCATAAATAAATTTAATTATTAAATTTATAAAAATTATAAATAAAATACCATTATGTAGGAAATCTATTTATCTTTCTAAAAAATATTTATAGTCGAAAATCCAACATATATAACCCTATGTAAAAAAAACGTTTCTAAAAGATATATCCTTATGTCATTTTTGTATTTATTTTATCTTAATTAATATATAGTGTCCTTATCACCTACAAGTGGCTTCATGGGGTCCCAAAATTGACCCAAATATGCCCATGGTCGGAAATGTATCAACCAATAAGGTTATGAAACAATTTAGGGTAATTTACTATTATTATAATATTTATTTTACCCTTATTTACTGGATTTACCCTTTAACCATGGTAAATAAAATATTTACCAAAGTAATTATTCAATATGACTAAAAATAAAAGTAACCTATTTACAAAATTTTTACATCCTGATTCCAAATATGAAATCCATTTTTTCAAATTCAAAACACATAAGTGGAATAAAGTACTTTAAAATTAATTTTCGTCGTTAAAAAAAAGCGTGTTTTTAAAAGATAATAACTATCAAAAGATTGACACTTTCTTATGTCCAGTTTAATTGTGAAATTATGTTGAATGACTAAAATAATATTAAATGGTAAAAATATATTCTAAATATACTTTAAAACCACTCAAATTCATAATTTATCACTGTTAATTATTTCAATTAAAAAGATGTTTTTAATTAAAATTTAGTAATTTTCACTATTCATCAAAATATAAAAGTTATCCAAAAAGTACCAAAATTTCACCCTAGGATAATTTCGATATTCCGAATCCAAAAATGATGTCCATTTTGAGAGATAAAATTTTTAAAATTTCAAAAAGTGGGTATTACTATTCATAACGGCTACTTTGATTGGTCGCGGTGTGTTGGAATCTCGAAGTTACGTACAACACACACTACTGTATTATTCAAAGAGAATCATACCGTGGAATCTTGGGGTGTTACACATTTAACCCTGTCCTAAATCAAGGACTATACAAACTCATATACCATATTTTAATTTCTTATTTTATTGCCTAACCCAGGGTCCCTATAGGTGACCAACTTCATGGAATATTAAAAATAAAAATGTTAGATTAAAATATCTCAAACTCTAAATTGTTTTCAGAAAACCATGTTATAATTCAACACTTAGTTATCTGACCAGAATAACTCATTCATATTTCGAATACACAAACAAAAACCTTTAATTTCATTCACACTTTTATACATTAATATATCATTTATAGAAAGAATGATTCTCATAAAATCTTCATATCAATCCATTTTAACCATATTATCATTAATTTAATTTTTAAACAACAATTTATCATTTTTATATGTCAATTTTTATCATCTTAAAAGAAATTTAAAATAAAATAAAAAATTATTTTATCCCATTTGTTCAGCACAATATTAATCTAGACACATATCTAGTTTTTCAAGTTCATTAGATGTGCTGATATTTTTATCACATGTATTTTCTCATAAAAACACAATTATTCTATTAGTTAACCCAAACTAAAAATACACACAACATGAATCAAATAATCCATAATAATTCTTTAAAATTAATACACTCAAATCATGAATTTATATAGAAGTGAACAACACTTCAACGCATCAATTTAGTATGAAAATATTAATTTTACCACTCAAATTCAAATAATTAATTCCATAAATAATTTTTACATAATATTAAAAATTAACTTTATAATTATTCTCATTAATCCACCACTTTATTCGTGAAATTATATAATTTTATCATTAAAACATTGTTATAAAGTATAAGCATCACATAACAATTCATGAAAAATTATTCAATATCACTATAACTAATTATTCATGTCACTTAACTCACATAAATTATTAAATAATTAAAAAAATGTATAATTAATATAAAATTACTCAATTAAACACTAAATAGTGCATGATGGTATGTCACATACCCACACTCTTAGATCCTATACCTAAAACACATAATTTACATATTTTCTTTGATAACAACTGTAGATTCCCTAACATATATTTCCCATTATTAAATAACTTAAAGTATATATTTCATTACATAAATTCCAAATAAACATTATTTTAAGATCTTTAAATAATTGTTAAAAAACATAAACAAATAAGGCCCATGTATTTATCAACTAAATGACATTTTTTCCATCTATAAGAAGCTACTTAAGCAATAATAATTATTTATCATTTCTCTAAAATTATCCATTCAAATTATCCTATTAGACATATCATATGCAATAAATTTAATCATTACTTGGGGAAATGGAAACATAATAAAGGATGGGCTAAAATTATCATTAAGGGTAAACATAAGAGATAAAAATCAATGATTATAAGTGAGAATAAAATGATAATAGATAATATGGTTGGAATAAATAATAAATAATAATTCCATAATTAAAAGAAACTATGAGAATAACCTTTCCATGATTGAAATATCAATAAATAAAAAATGGATTACAATAATTTGTTCCCCACTGATGAAAATCATAATACTGAATAGTTAATTTCATGCCTTAAGACAAAACATCATTATCTTACTATAAGGGCCTTATGTCTAGGAAATAACTTATTCGGGGAAGGTATACACCAAAATACCCAAATTCGTTTTTTTTATGAAACCTATTGATGCATAAAGGTGATATCTATAACTGGGCCCCATCCATAAATAATTAATTCCAATGCATTCATCATATGATAAAATTAATAAGAAATACAAAATCAACTTTTCTAATAATCATCCATTTTGGAATAACAAATTATAGAACTGCAATACTTCTCTTCATGTTAATAAAAGGGATAACATGATCATAAACTATTCAAAGAGGTAAAGTGTATGGATAAATAATATAAAGTCAAATTTCTTGAGTAATTAATAAGCATCTGTATCATAATAACAAATATGTATATTTTCAATTGAACCAATCAATGAATGGAATAGATTTCTATATAAGCGCAATTCAAGCTAAAACTGTATGGGGTATTAGTATATTGTTAAGTTAATAATTTCCCCAATCAATCAATTTATGTTATATAGTTGAAAAACATTCAGTAAAAGGAATGGAAAATAGAGTATTCCCATGTAAACTTTATTGAAAAAAAGTTATGCCTACTCGCGGTGGATGATCAGTCAAGGAAAAGGCAGTGATGGATAATATATTTAACAAAAATAAACATAATATAATCCATAAAGTGAAATAATGTGGATGGTTTTAAAATAACATATCCCTATTTTAATAATGGAAACCTTTAAGGATTCTACATAGATGAAAAATATCCTTGTAATGTAATTTTTTGAATGGTATCACATGGAACGGGTGACGAATCGAATTGTTCAATATCGGGAGTTCAATCCCTACAAATAGAAATATATTTATTTATTATAGGATAAATAATATTACATAAATACCATGAGGGTAAATTATTTTAATTAGAAAAGTGAAATGGAGGTGAAAACTTTAAGGAAATTTTAGAAAACATTTTTGACAATAACATAAAATAAAAACATATATATCCCATTCAAAAGAATCTTTTTAAAATTTAAACTAAAATATTTTTATAATATTTGATTTTAAAATTAATCTCCAATAATGGATCCTTGAAAATGATATAAGTTTTTTAATCAGAAATGTGGATCCAAAGTTAAAACCATTGATAATGAAAGGAAATTAACCTTTTCAATACATTGAAATTCCTTTTCTAAAAACTAACGTAGTAAAAATTTCTTTTGTATTAAAACTTTATTTTAAAAAATAATAATATAAAATACCATATATTAAAATAATAGGGTGTAAGAACCCAAAAAAATTTCAAGATGAAAAATTATAACTCAATGAATGAAAATAGAGTTAAAAAAATCCTTGCAATTGGGGTAATAATTGGGTCGAATTAAATTTGATAAAATGAAATTGATTTGGCTTTTTATTTACCATGAATAATAAAAATATATGAAAAATATTTTTTCATGGTCATTAAATACATAATAAAATCAAAGACATTGATTATATCATGAACATGTCTCGATGATTTAAAGTTTTATAAAAATAACTCTTACAACTTTAGTAACATTTTAATCAAAACACCTTAAAATAAATGGATTGTCATTAAAATTAAAATATCTTGATTAAAATATAATTCATGATATGATACATAAAATAGGAAATATGTGAATCTTACAAATTTAATTAGGTTAATAATATAAAATTTGTCTTAAAGGAAGGATCATTTATTATCAAATTCTATTTATTTATTATATAATTTTTCTTATGTTTGCGTTAAAATTGAATTGGTGTCGACTTATTTAAGTAATTTTTGTAATCAAATATGATATTTTAATAATTAGTTAGATAAATAATATAAAAAATACATAATCATAAAAATATTAAATTTATTATTAACTTAAAATAATATTATTATTTATGTTCCCATAGTAATCCATGATAGAGTTTTATAGCATTTTTCAAGTAGGTGGTTAAACCAACCCAAATTTGAACACGCTATATCTCAATGGGTAAGTATGGTTAAGTAAGTGTATAATATAATTATAATAGAATAAAAATTATATTATTTAGATAATTATGTTTATTAATCATATTTTATGTGGTTTTTATACTGAAATTAAATCAATATGAAAAACAAAAAAAATTTACTTTGCGGAGGTGGTATTTCACTCAACACACAGTTGATGTAATTTTATTTTTATAAGTTGATGGAAATGAATAAATAAAGGTCATTAAATTAATATAATAAAACAAATTTATAATAATTAAACATATTTTATCAAATTATTATGTAAAGGATAGCTTTATAAAATAAATAATAAGAATTGAATGATAAGGATTAAAAAATACTCACTTGGGGAATTTGAACTTTCTCTATAAAGTATCATTAGAAATTAAGGAAATATTATTACTAATTGGGACTATAGACTTATTAAAATTATATATTTTTATGATAGTATAATTATTTAATATTTTATGAATTAATTAGAAGTATCAGGTGTCATAAGAAGGGGTGGAACTGTTACCTTTTATAAGTAA
The DNA here is from genome assembly GCA_963277665.1 of Viscum album. Taxonomy (NCBI): domain Eukaryota; kingdom Viridiplantae; phylum Streptophyta; class Magnoliopsida; order Santalales; family Viscaceae; genus Viscum; species Viscum album. The sequence goes on along the minus strand of OY728127.1, from coordinate 62,505,387 downwards.
CGAAAATGGACCTTTTATGAATACCCCTTTACTTTTCAATGATATCATTAAAATATTAAAATTTAAATGAATATAAAAGTTATAAATAGTATATTATAGTGATATATTGGGTCAATAAATCCTAAAAAAATTATTTACACATTTGTTTAAAAAAATTAAGTCATTTGTTCTTAGGTTTTTACTTTTACCATTTTTCTTGTTTTTACATTGATAACTTGTTTTTAACTAAGTAAGTTATGTTTTACTAAATATAAAAAAATGATGTATTTTACCAAATATGGGTGTTATGAACAAAAAATTACTCAATATTTAATCTAATTCAATTTATATTTAATATAAAATTAACTTTTAAATTAAAACATTATATATATATATATAAACAGTTCTTTGTAGAAAAATAGTGTTTCAACCATTATGTGTTCTTAATATTATTTAGAATTTGTTAAAAATTAAATAGGTTTTAATATAATTGTTTATGTTATTAAAAATAATATTATAGTAAATATTTAAAATATATTAATTTAATTGATTAGATAAAAATTACACAATATTAATAAAGAAATTCTTTCAAAATAACAGTTATTCCGCTATAATGGTCATTAACTTTAATCTCATAAATCAAAATTTTAAACCCAAAATTTAAATTTACAACATTAAATAATACTTTTATGTTGATTGAAAATATTAAATCTGTTTGGATATATTTAATTTATATAAGAGATGAAAATTTATTTATAATAAAAGCGAATAAAAACGGTTTTAGATTAAAATATTACTTATGTTTCCAAAACTATGCACATGGGTTTAATAACATGAACATAATACTTTTAAATGATTTATTTTACTTTATCAATATATATTTTTGTAGATATAAGTTTTTTAAAAATATTCTGTCATTTGTTTTAAGATGATGTTATAAAAGTGGCAGTTTTTAGCAAAATCTGTTTTTTCACCACTCACCTAAAATTCAATTTTTTCAAAAAATACCAAAAAACAATCTTAAGTTAATATTATTTCTATAAATAAATAATGATTCCCATTTTATCAGATTCAATTTTAAAATTTTATAAATTCAATTTTTCAGAAAATTATAATATATAATGAAAAATCATTTTTATTAGAAAATCATATTTTCAAACATTAACTATTGTTATTATTATTTCATATCTTTTACCAACAATATTGGATTTAACCACTTATTAATATCAAAAATAATTTATCATCATTAATCATATGGTTCTTGAAAATAAATTCATATTAGAAAAAAGGCAATTTTTAAAAAAAATACATTTCTAAAAAATAAATGTTCTTATTAGTCGTTTTAGGAAAACTAATTGAATTTAATTTTTATTAAAATTATATCTTATTTTATTTATATATATAGTACATAAATTGGTTACTAATATCCATTCCATATAATTGATTGGTTATGTTTTGATTCTCATACTTAATATTTATATTTTTGTCTAAATATATTACGGTTTTATTTTAGTTTGGTGCTCTGTGTGGAGAAAGTTATGAAACAAATTTAGCTCATTTAAATGATGTAATATATTAAAATATCAAGGTTTTACACTAGAGGTCACCAACCTTACACACAATGAATAATACACACCATTTTATATGGTTTAATTCATCCTAGAACATAAGTAATCCAAAAAATCATTAAATTTGAAAAGAATTAAAATTAAAACATGAGAGTGATTAAATGTTAAAACCATATCAAAAAAGTACACGGCTAATATATATATTAATAATATGAAATCAAAACAAAAAATGGATCAATATAATGACTAGATATGGACGCTAATGGACCACTGGAAGTTCTAAGGAGAAAGAGAGAGAATAAAATGAAAGAAATTCACAAAAACATCACCTTTAAAATAAAAAACTAAAAATTTATTCCAAGTCCCAGGAATATAAAAGTACTAAAATTCATTCATAGAATGAAATTTCCAGGTGGATATAGGGTACTTGGTATATTTCCATAAGGTATTCAATGGCTATCTTAGTAACTACCCTCTTATTCCTCCCCCATAAAGAACCTAATACCCTACTCTGGGTACCTTGTGGTTCTGGATGGATAATTCTAGCATAAACACATTAAAAACTATCTATTATCTCCTTAATTCACTATAAACCCCTAAAATAAAATTTATATAATTTAAAATAAATCCATAATATTTAAAAATAAAATCAAAATCATACCTTGGGTCCCTGGTGTTATTACATTGCTCTGTCATACAGTTATCATATCCCAAGCCCCATTGGATAAATTTCCATTGGTTTTCAACTTCATAGTACACTCTAAGTGGACCAATCAATCCGGAGACATCATAATCATGTTTAACCCTTTGATTATCTATAAGAATAACCATCGATATTTTCAGGCCTCTAACCATCCAATCCATTCTCTGATAACCAACCACCACTAAAGTGATTTTCCCAATATCTTAAGACTCTACATAAAACCTCACATAGAAATACAAACACCATAAAATTAATCACATAACCCACTTATAATTACCACCTTTCCTAGATATATGGTACCAATTAAGGCCCCATGTACTCAAATTCCAATTCTAACACCCATTAGGTGTCTTTTCTGACAATAACCAATTCATCACAAGGTTATATGATTTCTAGGTGATTCCAATTCCATTATATTATTAGCAGAAAATAAATTCCATGAATTATAGTCTCTATCTAAAAATAAAAAATTATTGATCCATCTTGATTCCCACTCAAGTTTCCCTTACTTTAGTCCCTATGTATGCACATCAAATTGCACATAAAAAATATGCATAGCTAAATAATTTATGGATAATTTAACTTTTTTTGGAGTTATCTCTTCAGAGTAAAACTCAATAAATTCCAAAAAAGCATACATCCATCATCCCATTGAACATGATCTCCTATCTCCTACCATAAGTCTCAAATAGATAATTATATCATTTTATAAATAACTTCTTGTAATTACACATTTAGACATAAAATATGAAAAACTAATTGAGTTGAATGGAGATAGCAAAATCACAACCAATAATTTATAAATAGTATTTGAAATTATTTCACCACATTATACAATTAACCATTATAAAAACAAAGATCTATAATGTGCAATTATCTTTAATTGATGTACTCTAATCACCACAAATAAAATCCCTATCATCTAAATGTGATTTTACCATCCTTTAGTATAATTTAAAAAAAATTACTTCAAAACCCATAAATTATTAAAATAAAAAATAATATTAATAAAAATAGTGGATTTTTACAACAATCTAGTGAAAAAAAAGACTCCAAACATCCTGATATCAAATAAAAAATAATGAAGAGGGGTGAGACTGACTGAAATGGCCTATCCTAGGGATCCCTATCAAGATAACATTAGGGTGAGGGGCGATGTTTATTAAATATTGGCTTTATCCCTACTTACAAAATAGTCCCAAGACCCACTGAGTACTTTTTGGGTGCCTAAAAAGTACCTAGTGTCCAACTAGGGACTTCGTCCCTTCTATAAACCACACTGAGTTCCTGATACACCTCCACAAAATATTCCAGGATATCTGACATACTTCAACATACCACTGGGTTACATTGGGTACTCGATACACCTATACTAGGTACATAGGGGGTTCAACTTCCATTACAAGTAACACTACCTTATTTTTTTAAATATATTAATCCCATAAACTCCTCTAAAATATTTACTTTGACCTCTAAAACATGTAAAAACTTGTACCCCCCGATATTAACTCCAAAAACTCAAAATTACCATGATTAAAAATCTATAATTCTTAGTATTTTTTTGATCCAACCAACATATAATGATGTTGTCCATTACAAACATATCTTTTTTACTTTTAATGTTTTTATATAGATATTAGAATTATATTCCACATAGTCAAATTTGAACATGTTATCAGTCCTAATGTATATCTCTTCATTTGTATCCATGTGTTTAACTTTGAGATCATAAAAACTTATAACTTCAAATTTTTCCCCTTTTCATTATTTACTTTATCATTTTGTATCGATTTCTACAATAAAATTTTCATTGAGTTCCTTATAATCATTAATTTCTTCCTCTTTTAATTATTTGGATCCATCACCTTGTTATAAAATATTTCTATTGATTTTTAATAAATTCTACAAGGATATCCTATTTACTTTCATATCCATAAATGATATCTTCATTGGTAGATAATTATACTCATCATCTGAAAATTTATTAGATCACATATCAACAGGGTTCCCAATATGTCCACATTATAAATAATATGAGTGGAAGGTTTATTTTAAAGTTTTATTTTTTTCATTTTATATTTATGGAAAGGAATAAAATCACCTCATTAACTTCTTTATATTTTAAATATGTTTAAATAGTCATATTCTTTATCACCTTGAATTCCACTTCCCGATATCTATCCTTTTACATAGAATCATACCAATATTTTCTAATCTGATATGAAATGAGAATACTTTTCATGTTATGAAATGAAAAATCTTGGGATCCTTTTCATTTATAGATAAAATATTTATATTTAAGTGAGGTAGAATCCTTTTCAATATAAAAATCACAAAAATTTCATATACATGATTTTATCTTAGTTCATTCATGTAATCCACAAACACATTCACTTGTTCAGATAATGTTTTAATGGATTTGATTGGGTCCATCCTCAAGTACTCAAACAATAAAGGACTTGAAATTTAGAACCTCCGACCTTTATGTAACCTTCATAGATGTTCAAAAAAATTCCCACATGGTACTTAGGGATATTTAAAACATATAATTTATATTTCCTGTATTATAAAAACCCTTATATGGAATTGACTCCTTCAGTATCAACATCAAATTCCTTATGATCACCTTCCTTCAGTGCTATATATTTAATATTTACTTTAATAAAATGTGTGCCAACTATATACACATCAATGATGAGTGATAAAAAGTATCGTTTCATATGATACTTCTATTATTATGTTTTTTATCCATAAAAGATCAAACTCCCATTATGATTAATAATAAGAACCATGTCAACTGAAGATAAAAAATTATATGGAAAATCATCAGATTAAATATAACTACCAATTAAAACCCATCTAATTTGATACCACTCTCTGGTCCCACTTAAGAATAATACTTTGATAGGAAATGATGAATCCATGTATATAAAATCATAGCATTCCCTCTTAAAATATTATTTCATGATTAGTAGGAACAAACCCCTCTTCCTTACCAAATATGAATGATATAAAATTATTCATTATAAGTTTTTTATTTGGATCATCCACATTAGGATATATCTAGGGAGAATTTTTTTTTTGATGTAACAGAATTCACTAAGTGTACTGGTTGTACAATATTTAGAGTGAGCTCACTATGCCTTTTGGTTTATAACCACTCACTCTTAAAATTTCATTATTTTTTTTACACAAGAACAAATAACTATCAATACAGTGAACAAATTTTACCCTCATACACAAAAAAGTGGAATAAAAATTCATTGGTATAACAATAAGCTCCACCATCATCACTTTCACGATCTCATTATTATTTAACTTTTTACAGGCCTTTTAATGGTATCCCATTATCCTCTAATATCAAGATGGTACTTTCCAAGAAAAAATATCTCTTAATTTTACACAAAAACCATTTATGTAATATTGTCTCTATAATGAAAAAGTTAACTCATATCTTCTTCTAAAAATAAAATATCCCCTCTTGTGATTAATTATGCTGAAAACTATCCCTAACTTCCTTAAAAATATAGTGAATACCTTTTTAAAAAATATAAAACGTTTTTATTTTGAATAAATATGAAAATTTTCAAATGACATAAAATTACACAAAACCATGACATTGTTAATTAAACCACAATGTGATATTTTGGTTAAACATTATACTATGATAATTATGGTCAATAAAATATTTATAACTATAATAATATAGTTGTTTATATCTTTTGAATTTCACATCTATTATTAATTATAATGTGGTGTGTTTTAAGCCAATATTTAGTTTATTCATGAAAGATTATTTAGAAAAAATTATCAAATATATTCTTGAACCCATGATCTTATCATAGTTTTTTTATGAACAACGATGATAACCATGATATGTTTTATCCCTGAAAGAATACTAACAAGTGAAACCACTTCATGTTGTACCATAATCAAAACAAATCTTGAAACCATGGCCTCATTTCCCATTTTCTATTAAAATGTTCTCCAATCTGAATTTTTTTTGTATACACAATTTCACCTAGAAATTCCAAAAAACAAAAATTTAACAAAAATCATGCTTTTGGATGTGTTTTCCTAGCTTTCACTATTTATCAATCTCATATCAAAACAAAAAATTATACCACCATATGGTCTAAAGTCATGGAGCAATGTAACTTCAATAAAAAAATTTCTATATACCACCACTTTCACACCATCTATTTCTACAAACTATAGGGTAGTATCTATGGTATAAAATCTTTTTCCATGTCATGGTTTTGGTTTCCCATCCAAAAGATTTTAAAATTTTCTATAAACATATTGAAAAATAAAGTTATTGATTCTCCATTAAAATACAAGTCATTTTTTAGGATTTTAATTAGTATTTTTCAAAAAACACTACCTAAAAACACATACATTGATTTTTTCTAATATAAACACCCAATGTGACACTTACTTTAATGCCATGGTGGTGAAGAACTATCACTATGACTAGATTGATTTTTGGAACCAAGGTGATCTGAGCTAGAGATTAATATTTTGTTTGTAGTTAATCAGTGATATAGTTATAGTTTTTTGTTAAATGAGGAGTTGCAAATACAGAGAGTGTTCTTTCAAAAAAGTGTCATTTGTGAAAAATGTTTTAGTGGTTTTGTATTATACGTAAAAACTAGTGTTGAAAATAAAATATTGTGGAAATAATTGATTCCTGAAGATCTTATGGTTTTAGGAATAGGGAGTATATTATCAAAATATTGTATTTATCGATGAAGTTTCATATGATATTTGGTCCAAAATATGAATTTTCACATATCAATTATGTGGCCAAGTATGAGTTACAAAAAATATTTTAAAAAGAGATATATGGTCCTGAATGAATCACACAAATTAGTTTATTTGTGAAAAATCAAAAGAAGTGGTTAAAGAACCATGGAGAAATAATTTATATGATTCCATGAAATATTTCAATAAATTATATTTTGTAAATGAAAAATATCCCAAAAGGAGTTACATGAATTCTTAAAAGGAGGTGTCAATTGTGATTGGCCAGTAGTGATTTTTTACACAAAGGAAAACTTACGTACAATGGTGTTATGTGAATTGGATAAATGTAATATTATTATTACTATTTTTTTGGGTAATTTGGATATATATAACCCCATAATAATTTCATTAAGGATTAATGGAAAATTAAATAAATATATTTTAATTAATCATATCATTTGTCGGTAACAGAAGTTTAGGAAAAATAGATCAGTTTTTGGTTGGAGATTTGTTTAGAGAAGGTAAAACAAAACATGAAGTAGTTTATGAAAAATTTTAACATGAAGAAGTTAATGAAGGTGTTGGGAAAAATCCTTCATGGTGTCCTCTCAGTATTTTTTGGGTGTGATTGTGTTTTTTGAATAATCCAGATGACCGTGAATGCATTTGGTTGGTGTTTTCTAAAGAAATTTTTTTTAAGGTGATGAAGTTTCCTAGTGTTTTCCAAATTTCTGTGCCTCAAAATCTAGAGTTTGTGTTTGAAAAAGGAAGGTTTTAATCATAGGAGTAAATGGTATGAAGAACTATGAAAAAAATTGGCAAAATAAATGAACTGCATACCTCGAAACATTGTCTGCGTACCATGTCCAGGAATGGTTCGCAGCGGTATACTAGGCAGTGAGAACAGTACACGAAGCGATGGAAAGAGTTCACATAATCAGCTTGTAGTGATGGGTGTGCGGTATATAGAAGGCATGATGGTTCAAATAATGGTGTAAGAGAATGGTGACATATATAAGCAAAGGAATTATGCATACCACATATGAAAAATGGTTCTTGGAATGGGTGTGGTTCATGGTTGGAGGATCAGTATGCGGTGGAGGATATATCGAATCAAAGATTTGGTAAATCTTGGATTTGAGGATTTTATGGATATCTTTTCTTATATTAGGAGATATAATCCCACCAATTTAAATATATAGAAAAAATAATTAGATAATATCTCTTTTCTTTGGTAATTCAGTGAATTCCGAAAGTGTTTTGCTTGAAGCGATTCCGCAAAGGCTGCACAAGTTTGCAAAATAGTTTGTGAACGTTTTTTTGGGGGATGTTTTGGTTTGCAAAGGAAGAATAGTCAGTGAATAAAGAACGTGGTATAAAAAGGGGGAGCTATGGTATGAGGAATTGAAGGATGTTCTTGAACAGAGAATAGTTTGTTGATAGAGGGTGGTTTATAGAGTCGGTACGCGGAGGCGGTTTGAAATAACGAAGGAAGAGGGGTCCGCAAAAGATGGGCGGTTCATGGAAGCGGAAGCGGTATGTGAAGGAGAAGTTCCACATACCGTACCCGGTATATAGTACATGAGAGGATCAAGTGGCATGCCGGATACTCAAGGATGCTTGGAAAAGATTCAAGTCAGTTTGAGAAAGTCATTTTTGTTACCTAACAGTACACATAAAGATATATTTCATCTTCAGGTGAAAAAGGAACTTCAACAGAGCATCTACCAATAGTTGAGGATGTGGTATTTATGAAAATTAAGGGGCTATGTGAATAAACAGTGTTTGGCCGACAAGTTATTAAAATGTGAGTGGATTTCTTTCCAAGAGTAGTGAGAAAAGGAAGAGGAAGATGGTGACCCTTTCAACGAGCAGTGAGCCAGAGAAATAGGCATAGGGAGTGGCCCTTGGGAATATAGTGATAAGTCCCTGAATCTTATAAAGGTAGAGAGACTATGCATATAATATCTATCCCAAACATTGTACTCATTTTTGGTAGTGAGCCTTTGTGAATTTGGTACATCAGCACACCATTGTTGTATGCTCCTTGGACGTAGCCCGGTGAGGATGAACCAGGTAAAACAATTATTGGGTCTCATACATGATTTAAATTCTATTCATACTATGAAAAAAGAACAAGGAAAATGATAGTTTTGTTTAATAACAAAACAAGATCCAAATGGGAAAAATTTTAATCAGGCATACCCTGATTGACCCCCCCCCCCCCCCCCACCACTCAGGGTATTTGACCTAGTGAACCTAACAGTGGGTATTATAGGGAAAGGTTGAAAGTGATTGGTTATCTATAAGTGAAAGAAATGGAGGAGGTTAATCAAAAAGTAATTTCGATCATCAACGGAAATAATTTCCAATTATGGAAAATCAGATGCAGCACTACTTTTGATCATTATGAATGGATATCTTCACACCAACTATGCATGGAATATTAGCTAACATCAATAGTGGTGTTTTATTAGAAGCTAAAAGAAGGGAATTGGATATTGATGATAAAAGGATCAATGATTTAGGGGGAGCCCTATAAAATGAAATTTATATTAATGTGATGTCCTGTAATACATCACATGCTATGTGGGAAAAATTGTAGAACATTTATTAGGGAGGCACAAAAGCTCGAGAAGCAAAGATGCAGGTTCTGTGGAACAAGTATGAGGATCTCATAAAGAACCCCAATGATACTGTTGATTTATTCATCAATAGGGTATATGTTTTAGTGGAAGACATGCTAGGTCTTGGATAAGTAATTAAAGACATAAATATTGTGAAATATATCTTAATGAAACTTCCATAGCAGTTCAATCCAAATGTTTTATTATTGGAAGACAAAAACACGAAAGAGATGACACTGGATAACCTTCATATTACCCTTGTATCATATGAAATGAGAAACAATGATAACGATGTAGTGGAAAAGGGGAAGTCCAAAGAAGTTTCATTCAAGACCATGAAAAATATCTCTTTTGAAGATAGTCCTGGGGAGGAAAATTTGGATGATGTTATGTTTTTTCTTTCCTCAAATCTGCAAAGGGTAAAAGGAAAGATCAAAGGTAAACTTCAATTTTCATTCTTTTGATGTTGAATGATTGGGAATTTTTTAGTGAAGTGTCCTAAAAAGTTTGATTATAATAATAAAGACAATGATAAAATTCCCCAAAAGAAGTATTCATCATATGTAAAGGGTAGGAGAAGTACTAAGAGAAAGTCTTTCAAAAAGAAGAATCTTCTTTCCAAATAAGTTGAATGTTAAGAATAATTTGTGGCAAAAGAGTTGGAGGACTACAATGATCATAAAGTAGATGCTTTGGTGTAAGTTTTCCAAAATTCTTTAAAGAGAGAAGAAAGTGACATTTAAGAAAGAGAAATTGAAGGAATATTTTATCATCAAGATGAATTAGAAGCTACCCTTGAAGAGGTAGATATTTTGAGAGAAAAAACAAATAAATATAACAAAGTTGTTTGTGATTCCAAACTCTATATGTAGCTGCAGTAAAAATAGAATTCTGAGTTGAATGTAGAAATTGAAAAGATGAGGTCTTCAATGATAGAAAGCTTAGAAAACATGGTTGGGTACAAGCTCAAAATCGAATAATAGAAAATTGAAATGATAGTTTTATTGAAACTGGAAAAGATCAAATAAAACATATTGAAGAACAAGAAGTGGAATTCATCATCCTGTGATGAAAATTTATAGATCAGGAGAAAATGTTAACTCTCTGTACGATATTAGGGAACAAGAACATACAGGTAAAAGAGAAAATGAAATTTGAGAAGTGTTTTCTAGTAGAATAGAAGCAAAAAATAACTCTGGATGATAAGGCTGGTATGGGGCCTGATCTAAAATAGAAATCAGTTATGGTTCAAGTCAGACCACAAGAACCCACTCCAAGATTAAATGCTAATTTGGGTACAAAGCATAATCATAAGATTCATAGAACCCAAGGCATAACTAGTGGTGCATAATTTCCACACAACAATGTACCTCACATAAGATGCTACTATTGTGGTAAGATTGGACACTCTCAAAAATGTATGTTCCATTGTAAATAGCTACCAAAGGGAACAATACCAAAAAAGGTGGTCATACAGAGATCTAAATTTCAGGTTATCATTTTATGGTCTTTTTTAGGTGTAAAGGACTTTGACATATAGAAAGATATTTCACAACAACAACGCGGAGTAATGTTCCAAGGTATACTGAAATTGTTCATAAGAAGCTTCCAAATGTATCATCTAGAGAGATGAAAATTCAAAATCAATTTTCAGCTCTACAAGATGAAGCTAGTACATTATATAAAAAAGAAGATCATGATAATCTTTCCATGTTAGGTATGAAGTCAAAGACTTGGGTCAAAAATAAAAGGGTTGAGCAGGAATTGGTTGCAGAAATTACGTTCAAAGCATCAAATCACTCTAGGATATTGATCATTAACAGTGGATGCACATTCTATATGAATGGAATTAAGGATCTAGTGACCCTAATGAGGTAAAATATAGAAGGTATCATAAGATTTATTAAAGCTTATGGCATAAAAATTATTGGTTCAGGAAAATCCATGTTTGGAGGAAAAGACATGAGAAGATAATATGTCTTTGTTGTTGAAGGGTATAGTCACAAATTTCTTAGTGTCAGTCAATTGTGTGACTCGGGGAATGAAATAAGTTTTTCCAAGAAATTATGTATCATTAATGAAAAAAAGGTGTTGTTTTGTTACAAGTAAATAATACAAAAATTAATCTCTACCTTGTGAGTGGGGAAGAAGATATGTGATTTCTTTCCAAGGATAAAGAAAAAAAGTTATGGAATAAGAATCTTGTACACATAATCCAAGAATCCTTAGAAGATCTGGTGGAATATGATACTGCTCAAAATCTCCCTAGATTATCATTTTATCATACTTGTATGTGTGATGTCTTCCAACAAGGGAAGATAATTCAAAAGACATATAAGCCAAAGGAGAAAAGGTCAACAAGATTGCTTGAGTTGGTGCATATTGATGTGTGTGGTCCAATTTCACCAAAAGTTATTGATGAGAGGAGTTATTATGTTATTTTCATTGATGAATATATAATAATGTTATGGGTTTCAATAATCACCCACAAATATTAAGTGTTTAGTTTCATTACAAGATATTGAAAGGAATGTGAAAAGATTCTTGGTCAGAAAATCCAAATGATTCGAATAGATAATGGAATAGAGGTCACAAATATCCAAATGGAGGATTATCTCAAAAACTTTGGATATGGAATAATGTTTCAGTAGTAAGAACTCCACAATAGAATTTTTATTTGAGAGAAGAAATTATATTTTCAACATCATGGCCAGAACAATGATCATTGAGAAAGACCATCAAAATTTCTTTTGGAAAGAAGTAGTGATGACAACAATATACACTTAAAATAGAGCTTTAATTTGTTCAAAAGAAGGGAAAATTATGTAGGAGTTATGGAATGGAAATAATACTCCATTGTCATACTTTTGGGTTTCAATAGTAAATGTTTCATTCTCAACAAGTAGAAACATATGAATTTTGAATCTTGTGGGGATGAAGGGATATTTCTTGGCCATAATAGTGAAAAGAAAGTTCAAGGTATTACAGATGGACATCAAGTCAGCATTTATAAATTGATTACTAGAAGAATAATTTTACATTGAGAAACCATATAGTTTTATAATTCATGAAGATGAGAACATAGTTTTTCAGCTGAAGATGGCTTTATATTGTTTTAATAACGCAACCAGAGCTTGGTATTCAAGGATTGATCAGTTTCTAAAGAATCTCTATTTCTAGTGTGCTGGAGTTAATTACAATATGTATTTCAAAAATGGCAAAATTCAAAGGATGATGGTACTGGTTTATATTGATGGAATAATCATTGGTGGATCAGATAAAGCATAATGTTGATAGTTGTCTAAATTTTTGAGAAACGAGTTTGAAATGTTGATGATTGGTGAGATGATATTTTTCCTTGGCTTAAAGGTTATGTAAGGAAGGAATAGAACTTTTATTTCTCAATATAAATATTCCAAGGGGGTTTTGAGAAGGTTTGGAATGGATAAATCCAATGAGATGAAGACTCTGGTGGCTACCAGGTTGAAATTTTCATGGGATGATTAAGGCAAGGCAGTTAATATCATAAAATATAGGTAAATCATTGAAAGTCTATTATACCTGACAACAACAAGGCCTGATATTATATTTTACACATTCCAGGAAGTAATATATCAAAGAAATACCAAGGAGAGACACATGATTGTAGTGAAAATAATAATTCATTATATAAAGGTCATAGTGTATTTCGGTTTAATGTATAAGGAAAAAATCTCAACAAGAGTTATTGTGATATACAGATACAAATTGGTACAGATCTATAGAAAATAGGAAATAAAAATTTAGAGGTGAATTTTTTCATGGATTATTGTGTATTTATTGGTTTATCAAGAAACAAGATTGAATTTCATTGATCACTACAGAAGCTTCATATATTGCTACTACTCCAGCTTGCACACAGTTACTGTGGACGAAGCAGTAGCTTAAAGATATGGGTGTTGAAGTGAAGTCTATGATCAAAATCCATTATGATAATTTAAGTTCTTTAAATATGAGAAAAAATAAACTCCATTACTCAAGGACAAACCACATTGAAATCAAATTTCATTTTATCAAGTAAAAAGTAGAGAAAGGGCTTTTGAAGTTGGGGTATGTGCCAACCGAACAACAAGCTGTAGATATTATTATAAAGGCCATACCCAAAGAAAAAATTGAAATACATAGACTGGATCTAGGAGTCCATTCAACTCCCCACACTTGAAAAAAGTGTGGATGTGGGACCCACTTTCCCTAAGGTATGGCATGTTTTTCCTGAATGTACGGATATGTGTTCTTTACCCTATGGCAGACAACCATGAAGTGTCATTCGGATTTGTTGAAAAAGGGGGAGAAAGTGTGGCTATCCTAGGGGAGAAAAGACATTGGGAGAAGTTAATAATTCGAGCAGTGAGATAGGGGGATTTGAAGCTGATGTGAAGTTTTTGGAGGAGTTGTAACATAGGGGGAGTATTAAATCTGATGATTCTAGAAGTGATTGATCAAAGATTACATATCATGATAGTTGAGGTTCATGATGAAAGAAGATGATTGGTTTCAAGAGTTGGTTTTACGAATTAATTGAATCATTTATGAACATTGTGTTATACTCTTGTTTCTCATGCCGAGAATGGATCATGTGGGCTTATAGTATATTTTGAGTAAATCCTTGATTGTTATCTTAATCTCATGAAGCGAATGGTGTTTGAATATGGAAAAAGTTTTAACAAGGTATTAAAATGTGAAGAATTGTTATGAGAAGAGTTTTTAACAACCCAAAAGGGGGAGATTGTTGGGAATAAATCCATCAAGGTGTCCTATTGGTTTTTTTATGTGTGTTTGTGTTTGTTGAAAAATCCATATGATCGTGAATGATTTTGGTTGGTGTTTGTCGAAGATATGTTTTTAAAGAGACACAGTTTCCTAGTGTTTTTAAAATTTTCGGGCCTCAAAATCAAGAGTTTGTGTTTGGAAAAGAAATATTTTCATCCTAGGAGTAAATAGAATGCTGAAATGTGATGAAAATTGGTGATATAAGGGAACTATGTTCCTTGGAACATGGTCTCCGTACCATGTCCGTGAATGGTTCACGACTGCGTACCAGACAGCGGGAATAGTACACAGAGTGGTAGAAATGGGTCATGACAACGGTTTGTGGGGAAGGTCATGTGGTATGTAGAAGTAATAATGGTTCAAAGGATAGAAGAAGATAATGGCGTTGTGTAAGTGAAAAGGCAGTATACAGATTGTGTATTAAAAATAGTTCACGGAATGGGTGTGGTTCGTGGTAGGAGGATCGGTATGCTGTAGAGTCTATACCGAATCAAAGATTTGGAAAATCTTGGGTTAGTGAATATTATGGATATATTTGTCTATATAAGGAGTGATAATCCCATAAATTTAAATATATAGAAAAAATCATTAGAGAACACCTCTTTGCTCTGGGAAATTGGTGAAGTCTGAAAGTGGTTTGCGGGAAGCGATTCTACAACGGTTGAAGAAATTCGCAGAACAATTCATGAAAGTATTTTTACAAGACATTGTGGTTCTAAACGGAAGAAAAATTTGTGGATGAAGAACACTGTATGCGGGGGGAGCTCTGATACGCCGATAAAAAGGTATTCCGCGAATAGAGAAAAGTTCAAAGAAAGAGAGTGGTTCATAGAGGAGGTTTGTGGAGTCGGTGTATGGAGGTTATACATGACAGTGGAGGAAGAGGGGTCTGTGGAAAAAGGGAGGTTTTTGGATGTGGCAGCAGTACTTGGAGAAGGAGTTTCATGTACCATACCTGGTACACAATGCACGGGTGGAGCAGTTGGTTTGTAAGACACTCAAGGATGTTTGAAAAATCTTCAAGTCTATTTGTGAATGTCATTTATGTTACCTAATAGTACACGAAAAGGTGGATTTCATATATAGGTAAAAAAGGGATATCAATAGAGAATCTACCTACAGTTGAGGATGCTGTATTCAAGAAGATGAAGGGACATACATGTCTATAAACTATGTTTAACCTACAAATCTTCAAACTATTAGTGGATTTATTTTCCAAGAGTAGTGAGCCTAGTAAGAGGAAGATAGTGACCCTTTCCACCGGTGTTGAGCAAGAGAAAGAGGCACAGGGAGTGACCCATGGGAATGTATTGAGTAGACCCTAAATCTTGTAAAGTTACTGATCCTGGGAATATAAGATATAGCCCAAATATTGTACATATTTTTAGAAGTGAGCCTTATTGAATTTGGTACATCGGCACACCGCCGTTGAATTATCCTTGGATATATCCCATTGAGGGTGAACTATGTAAAAAAATGTTGTGTCTATTGCTTGATTTAAATTCTATTCATATTTGCAATGAGAACTATAAAGAAGAGAGTTTTTTTAATGACAAAACATGATCTGAATGGGAAAAATTTTAATGTCATACCTTGATTCACCCCCACCCCTCTAGTTATTCAACATAGTGGACATAATATAAGGGAAGTATCAATAAGAAGTTCATGAATTGGTATACCATGAAGGTGTTTTGTGAAGGATCTCTGTGAAAGGTGGTTTTTGAGAATGAAATTTTCATAGTGAATAGTATACCACATATAAATTACAAGCTTATTACTAGTGGTTATTCATGAGATGAAATATTTCATTAGATCATCATATTTAGTCCTTAATGAAGAAAATAACTCTATATATTCTTATTGATATAGAAGATACCTTCATTTCAATAAACTGAGGAGACATCCTTATGAAGTCGTGAGTAGATGATGAGTCAGTGTAAGGATTTAAGGGAGGTAGTGTGCTATCTACACCACCTAATTGTAAAGGCAGTGAGCCTAACATGGAGTGACTATTAACAAATATTGAATCCACCCAACTAATAAGTCTTAGTTTATTTTCCCACATTGAAACATCATTAGCGTGTACACCTTGGTCGTAGCCCTGAATGGTGAACAGGTTAAAAATTGTCGTTCGTTGTTTTAATTTATTCATTTCAAGTTGCAGTGGATGTGAACTTTACTATTATAGGTTCAAAGAGTTATTGAAAATATATGAAAAAGATCCAATGTAATGAATGAAAAAGTTAACAGTCGGATTCACTCCCATTCTCAGGGTTTCTTCGGTTTAAACAAGTTGTATCAGAGCTAAGGATAGAATTATTGAATTTATAATTTAATACTTATCAGTATGAAGAAAAAGTTGACTTAAAAGGGGTGATTTTATTTTATTTCTACAATTACTAGATCTATAATAATATGATGAGATCACATTTATGGTCTCTAGGGTCATATTTTTTCTCATCTTCCTTACATGATATTCACAAAAATAAGAGGATGGATGTTAAATAAATAGAAAAACTTGATATCACAATAGTTATATATGAGAAAGAAGTTGTAATCAAGGAATTTTTATATCTTATAGAATGGGAAATTCAAGAGTGGTAATGTTAGATTTAAAGTTAAATTGTCCTTGGTATGATTTTAGTGTTGTAAATTTGAGAACATTAAGTAAATGTTTCTAAGTATACCTAATGATGATGGATGTGAAGAATAAATTATATAGAATTCATAAAGGAGGATCCATCTTAATTGACAAGTCAAACTAGGAAATTCATTTGAAAATAAGTTTTAGAGGAAGATATTAGTGAGAAAAGAAGTAAATGATAATGGAGACTATTTTATGGAAGTAGAAAAGGAATTTAAATTAGGAACATAAGATGATATAATGGATACTATTGAAAAGGTAGAGTTTAAAAGGGAGGGTAAAAAACAATCTGAAGGTGTATTTAATCTCAAGGTGGAACTTGAGGGGGTACTAGGAAACTCGATGCTAAAATAAAAAAATAGAAAGATTGGTTTATTTTTTAAGCAATATTTCAAGTACATAGATCAAATTGATACTGGGATTGACCAACGATAAAATGATTTAAAATATCAATCCTCTAGTTATGTAAAATTTGGAAAATTATCAAATTCTAAGATAAATATTTATGAATTATATACTGTGATTTATGACCTTGGGGACTCTGTAAATGAACATAAAAATAAAGTTAACTCCCTCGAATAAGTGATTTTTACTTTGAAGAAAAAATTTATATATTAAATTAATTCAATATATTTAATGAATAAATTACACTTCAAGAAGTTCATATATGAAGAATTATTATAATGGATCAGGTATGGCTCGTAAGGTGTTGAAAAAAATATGAATGACCAGAGACCAAGGTTGTGGGTAAAATTGGAAGTAGATATGATACTGAAACATCAAAATTTTGAATAGTGATTGGAATAAATAGAGGAAAGTAGAATGTTGGTTTTTTAGTATCATCACTGACACATAATAAGTATGAACAAATATAACTCTGAACAAAGGAGAAAATGGTTAGAAATAGATCAAAATATTTGAGAGATAATAAAAAAAACTATTAATTTATTTTAAGGTTGGAGACATTTGTAGTAATGAATGTGAGAGGGTAATTCTTCTTATGAAGTGCTAATTTTGTGGATATCTTGGGAACACTATATTTTATTATGAATATGTGAGGAGTTATTTGAATGGAGAAGTACCCAAAAGTTCAAAAAAATGAATAAAAATATTATATCCTCCATGCCATAGAATCAATTATTTCTATGAATATTCCCTTCATTATTCTAATTTTAGGAATAAATATATTGATTAATAACAAATAATAAGTTTAAATAATCCCTAGTAATGTCAAAGATAAATGAATATAAGTAAATCCAACCTGATTTAATTAGAATATATATATTTATATATTTATATATATATATATATATATTATTTTCTTGGGGTATAATTACAATCAAATATTCACACGCCACACATACAAGTCAGAACAGAAGACCAGAGAACCCCCCCAAGGGGATAACCCACTGATCAAGACTATATTTATTTAATATATGGAACGTAGGCCCAAAAAACAAGAATCTAATAACTAATGGCCTGATATGAATCACATAACATCATGTCATCCTCTCACCATATACCCTAATTCCATGTTTTATGTGCACTGCACTCGTAGTCAAATCACCACCACCTTCATAACTCTGAAACATCCCACTACTATTGGGTCACTACCACATTTAGATCCACCCACCTCGGGTGCGGAAGCCCAATGGGATTTCCCATCATCGTCACATCCTCTCCTATAAAAAATGTTTCTTGCACATCCTTACAACACTGTATATCTACCATGCCTTCACTAACATTCCCAAATGAAGGCCATCATCATTACTACCAACGGAGACCACACACACAGATTGCACAATCACACCTGTAAAGTACAATTGTAGTTGGATCCTTGTTACAGGGTGGTCTTACCACATGACATGAAATATTAACCTCCTAAAAATATAAAGGGAGGAGTTTATGGAACATTTCATTTTAGAAATTAAAGTGCTTTGAAGATTAAATAAAGTGTAAATACCCAATCACTATACGATGAGCTGAAGAAGGCCAAAGTGATCTATATGGATAGGTTATATCACATCCACTTGAATGTGAATAAATGTTGTTACTATATACTTGAGGCTATATTTAACCAAAATTGGTTCCTAATCAAAGGAAAATAAAAGAACTCACTCATCAAAGATTGAAGGACAAATGGTGATCTATACTAGGTGGATATTAATGAAAACACTGTTCTTCTAATAGTTGAAGAGGAGAATAACTTGTGGCATCAAAGGCTATGCCACATTCACCAAGAAATAATGGTTAAATTATCCAAACCTAAATAAATAGTGGATATTCTAAATATTAAGAGATATCATGAAAATACATGTGTTTCATGTATGTGGGGAAATATGGTCTGAAATCTATATCAATAAATTAAGGAAAGGGAATTCAATTTCATTTATCTAGTTTACACTGACATATGTTGTCTATGTAATTGACCTAATACACATGTAGATAGTTATTTAATCTTTTTAATTGATTACTATAGTATATAGTTCTATGTTATGTTCATACAGAGCAAGATACAAGTCATGGAGTGCATGAAGAGGTATCAAATGAC
This sequence comes from Viscum album, assembly GCA_963277665.1. Lineage (NCBI taxonomy): Eukaryota > Viridiplantae > Streptophyta > Magnoliopsida > Santalales > Viscaceae > Viscum > Viscum album. Next base: position 62,485,760 of record OY728127.1, on the reverse strand, counting down.
AGTAAAAAATGAGAACATACACACAATAAAAATAATATTCTTTGATTATAGAATATAGTACACATATATTTTAGGGGAAAACTACCTTGATAAAAATAAAAATAAGCATGATTTATCTTTAAAAAAATACAAAAAATAATGGAGTGGTTAATCTAATAAATAATTCAAATAATAATATAGCCAAAAATCTACTCCATGAGAGTATCATCTATTGACACTACATAAAGGAGACTGTATTATTTTTGGTGTATACTCAAAACTAGGTGGTACTAATCCTATTAGAGGAGAGAAAACCCTATAAAATGCGGCATGGAAGTAAATCATCATTGAAACATTTTCAATTAATTGTACGTTTCTTTTATTTCTGTAGTGAAGAGTTAAATCAAGGAAAGTATGGTGATGCAACAAAATAAGGTGTATTTTTAGGATACTCTACAAAGAGTACAGACTAAAAATGATACAACAAAAGTCTGGATAAAATTATGAAGACTATTTATGTCAAATTTATTTATGATAAATACGTAAATAACTCCATTAGTTCAAACTTTCAGGAATTGTGTAAATAAGATTATTTTGGTAAACATTCTGAGTTTGTTCAAAATTTCTGAAAAATATGAAGATTTTTTTGCTGAATTAGAGAAAGAGTCAAATTTTGATGAAATTAATTTAATACCTTATAGTATAAATAAGAGTGTATAAGTTGATGCATCAATTATTATTGATGATAGTTCTTATCCAACAAAAACATGAAGGATGAAGAATTTAGAGAATAATGATATATTAAAAAGTGTGGAACTAATATCATTTGATGAATTAGTGAAAGTTGAGTCATGGTTTAGAACCATGAATGTGGAATTGGATTAAATTGATAAGAATAAAACCTAGGAACTTGTAAAGAATCTTCAAAATCACTATGTCATCAGAATAAAATGGATCTTCAATAATAAACTTAAATAAAATGTTAATGTGATCCTAAATAATAAATATCTAGAATATAAATTCTATACATAGATTAGATGTGTCGATGTTGAAGAAACTTTTTCTTCAGTGGAATGAATTAATTTAACTATTTTCTAATTATAAATGAATATTTAAATAGGATTCAATATTTATCATATGGATGTAAAAAAGTAATTCTTGAATGGTGAAATCCAAGAGGAAGTTTATATTAAATAAAAAGTGATATTTCTAATTAGAAATTATAAAACCAAAGTGCACAGATTAAATAAGGCCTTATAAAACCTAAAATAGGAACCATGACCTATGTACACATGGAAATAATCTTATTTAAATAAGTTTTAATTCATGGTGATCATGTTTTCGGATGATATTATATTTCGTACAATCATATTGAAGTATGTGGATGTGTTTTATTATCTAATGTTCATAAAATTTTAAATTTACATTATTGGTGAACTCGTTTATTTTCTAGTGTTGTAAGTGGTCTTGAAATAATAATATAATTTTATCTATCAAGCTATTTATGTGAGAAATTTGTTGAATAAATTTTATATTCATGATTCCATATCAATTTTAACTCCAATTATGGTTGTAACAAAGCTCGAGGAGAAAGATTATGTGAAATTTGTGGACCCTACCTTATAGAAGATAATGATTGGAATCCTTTTTTATTTGATTGTAATTCAACTACATATTATTTTTTAAATATTTTTAGAGGCCCACTTCCAATTTAATAATAATAAGATGAAAATCACATAATTTAAATAAATCATGAGGTGCATCTGAGGTACTATAAATTTTGGATTTCTCTTTGATGCTAGAAAGGATCCTAGATTATTATCATTTCATGATGTTGTGGACAGGAATCCCACAAGTATTGGTTAATTATTCATTGGAATTAAATGTGTATAATGGTTCATTGAAAATTAGAATATAACTTCATTGAGCATCAAATAAAAAATATATATCTTTGTAAGCAGTGAATGCAGTTAGCTTTTATATATGAATAATTATTTAGAGGATATTGGTGAATAAGTGAAGAACCTGTGATGTTTTTTTGTCATAAAAACTATTATTTATATCATGAAAAATCCTATAAAACACTCTCATACTAAGATTATTGAGTTAGGTATCACTTTATCCAAGAAAAGGTTGAGAAATGAATAATCAAAGTGGAGCATGTCATAACTAATAAAAAAGTTTTAGACATCATGACTATGTATTTGGACACACCGAAATTTGAGAATCATCAGTTAAAACGTTGTCTTCAACCACATCCTTCATCTTGATGAGGTTCATATAGTCCCCTCTCCCCATTATTAGTCTAGTTCTTTATGTGGTGCTTATCCTATTTGTAAAATTATTTCTCTTTGTGATTATTATGAAAGGGGTGAATGATTACGAGCTTGTGTAATTCAATATAAAACTAAAATTTCTTAAAAAGTGGTTCCAATGTTGAATTTTATCCTCAAGGAGTGGGTACATGGTATGAATTTCAAGGGAGATAAAATCCATGGGGAATTAAGTTTGAATGATATTGAAGATAGGTGGAGTTATGGAATGAGGGATGTCATCATACATGGGATACTCTCTCAAACTCTTATTTTCTACATTGAGAAAAACTCAGGTGGACTTAGATTGATGGATGATATATTTTGTTTCTATATAAAATAAGTAAAACGTTTTTATTGTTCACTTAAGATTTTCATTAAACCCAGAGGGAGATAATATTGGAACCAAAGTGATCTGAGCTGGTGATTGATATTGTTTTTATTGTTAATCCCATATCTGGTTATAATATCTTGTTAAATGAGTACTTATAAAGAGAAAGAGATATTATTTAATAGAAGTTTCATCTTTTAATAATGATGTATTTATTGCGTCTTTTAAATCAAAACTTGATTTTAAAAGAAAAACATGAATAATTTAGTGATTCTATAAGTTCTTTTGAGAGGATATGGTTATGCCATTGGGACCAGCATGTGCTTGCACAGGAAGCCTAGCCAAACGGTCATGCGAAGGTGGAGAGCTACTATCATGATGCAGATGCTAGGGAGTGGTAGTTCCTTGTACATAGTATAGTTAATTCCTTAAGACCTTCAAGCCATGTAATCTCCTAAGCCTATGGGCCATGTAATCTCTGATCCTACAGGCCTTGTAAGGGTTCCCCTCATCCCTTGAAAGGGGCTTATCAAAAATCAATAAAAATTAAGGCCTTTGGGCTATTCGGGCATGAATAAATTGAATGAAGCACTTTGTTTCCAAAGAAGCGAAAAAAGTGGTTTGAAAACCATGAAGGAAGGATTTCCACAAATACATGAAAGATTTAGAAAAAGTAAATTTTATAAATGAAAATATCTATAAAATTATCTTTGTAAATAAAAAAAAAGTATTTTTTGTTTTTGATTGCTTGATGATGATTTTTTTTCCACAAAGGAAACCATATAAGAGGTGGTTCTATATAAAGAGATTTGATTTAGTCTTATTACTAGTGATTTGTAGGAGGATTTTTATATAAATAGTACCATAATAATTTTATTAAAATATTATGAAAAATAAAAGGAATTTCATGGATTTAGTTGTACCATTTATATTTAGAATAAGTTTACGGAAATAAAATCAGTTTGTTATTGTTTATTTGATTAACAAATGAAGATCCATTTGTGAAGTAGTTCGAGATGCACGGTTCAATAAATAAATTTATGAAGGAAAGTATCATGAATTAATTTAAAAAATATAGTAACATAAATCAATTAAAGATTAGAAATATCATGGATCATTTTGTAAATTGGTATACCATGATGGATTTTTGTGATGGAGTTGTATAAAAGGAAGTTTTTATGTGAATAATTTACGAGGTGAACAATATACCACATGTAACTTATATGCTAATTGATGTTTGTTATTCCAATGATAAATGATTTCATTTAAGAATTATTTTTTCATCTTCTTGATGAAAATATCCCCACATATTCTTGTTGATATTGAAGAGACATTCATGTCGATAAACCAAGGAGACCTATTTTTAAAGTACTGAGTAGAAGAGGAGTTAGTAGAAGCATCCAAGGGAGGAAGTTCACTATTACCTAAAACTATTTTTAATGTTATTGAGCCTAACGCAGAGTGACCATGAAAAAAACTATATTCATAAATGTAGTGAAGATTAGTATATTTTATCAAATCAGCACATCATCGATGTGTTCTCATTGGATGTAGACCTCAATAGTAAACCAAGTAAAATTATTGTTACCTATTTTAATTTTTGTATTTGTGATTGTGGAGGTTTTTACAGTTATTATTATAGGTTTAAATAGTTCCTAAAAATTTGGGAACAAGATCTAATACAATTCAAGAAAAATTTAACACCTTGGTTCACCCCCTTGTGAGGGTGTATCAGGTTAAAACAATGAACTACATCATCCTACAATTTTTTGGTCTATTTTCCACTCTTTCTCAATACCTACATTTCTTTCAACAACCTTGAGTGTAAATAATTCCTCTCTTTATACTACCATCACTATCTTGACCACCTAATGGTACGATCACATAATATATCATTAATTCCATTATCAAAGTAGTGATCCTTCAAAAATTAATTTCCTTATAAAGTAATCATGAAGTATTATAATCTCTCAAATATAGCAGAAAACTTTTTCATGAACATCCTGAGTAGTTTAAGTTCCCTAAAATCTTGGAAATTTTCATGGTGTACTGTCTCTTGGTAGAATATATTGAAAAATGGGAGTGAAAATTAGTATATTAAAATCCTACACTCGTTCCTTATAGCTATATTGTCCTACACTAATAATAATACACACATTCCAGTTTAGGAACAACCAAGTCAACTTATATATATCTAAGAGTATAAATCCTTTCATCCACAAATTAAATATTTTTTATCTATGTCTCAATATCCTACGATCTTAGATCTCCCTCAAATACTAAGTAATACTACTCTTAAAAATAATTAATTTCTATATCCATTACCACATCCCCTTAAATAAAATCATTATTAAAATTCATATCGACTCATAACATGATATCTATAAAGGTAATTCCTATTGAGGTTCTCCTCCCTTAGGATTCCTTCATCACCATTGTCCAATACTTCATGAATGACTACCTATAAAGAACTATTCTCCAAAAGAAAAATGAATAATAATAATAATTTCAACAATGATTAATAAATAATATAATTTAAAAAAAATATTTAAAATCCTTTTTAATTCACCATTCTCTATAGCCCAAGGTTTTCTTGCCACACATGCAGAATCATATTAAATCCCAAAGTCCTCTTTAAACATTCCAATCCAAAACCTTATTCTCACCCAAATCATTCTTGCATAGAATTTATAAAACATTCATTAATTTAAATAAATAATCAATTCATAAGACTTAAATCCTTATCAACATTCTATCAAATCATCCATTATACATAAATTTAAACATTATATGTATTATATGGTTCTCGATGATCAAATGTCACTCATAAGAAAATTTTCCATCATCAAATCAACATTCCATACATGCATCTCGGAGGTTGGTCACTAAGAACATAATAACATAATTTATATAATGTTATAACATCATTTTTACCTTATACGATTCCTAATCACAAACACTATCACATAACCTAGTAAGATATATTACGGTAATTCCAAATCTTACAATAATTATTCACTCTCTCAATTTCAATCAAATTAAAAAACACCTAGCATTAAATTTCATACTACCCTGCTACCACACTTGAATCATGTCATCAAGGGTCGTATATCAATATCACTAGGATTTCACACCAAATAAACTAGGTTAGGCACCTAAAAAACTCCTCATATCATACATTTCATCCAAACCTCATGAGTCCCTACTCATTATTTCATCTCATACACACAAAATATAATCCATATACTCACTCTACCCACTCTAGAGTTCCCATCTAAATATAAGTCATCTAATTCCATCATTAACCACTCTATGATTTCCATCACATCAAATGCATATTTCAGTATAATCCTTATAATCAAGTAAATAATACCTAAAAATAATTTTTATTTTCTTGGATAATTAATGATCCACCAAAATGTTATTCAATAAAATATTAGATAATTTATTTTTCAATATTAAACAACTCAAACTATTTGTAAAAATATTTTTATACTCACACGTTATTATTAATATATTAATTGATCTTATATACCATGTATATTTCATGCACACATGATCCCTATCCATATCAAAATGACTATAAATGAATAAACCAAAGCTCAAAACATAAGACATTTTCAAATCATATAACTATTATAGAAAAAAAACATCAATCTCACTCCTTAACAACTTGGAATTCCTTCATACAGGTGTTGGATAAGTTGAAGGAAAAATTGTATTCCATGTTACAAAAAATTATCTTTACATACCAATCTCCAAATAAACCAAAAAACAAAAATAGGTCTCTCATACCATTTTGTAACAACCTAACATAATTTTCTTAGACCAATCCGAAATTACCTATGACTTTAAGATCATATTCTCTTATAGGTAGTCGACTTATGGTGAGGGTATAATATATATAGTGGGGAGAATATACCCTTGACATCATAAATAATAATAATAAAATATAAATAAACTATAAAAAACTATCAAAGAGAAATAGTATAAATCGAAACATAAAAATAATATACTACTATGAAATAATAAATATTACTCATGTAATGTCATAAATATTCATAATAAAAGAGTGATCACCCTTCGGGGAGATCATATACAAGGAATATACAAATAAAAAAATGAAATACTAGGATACTTTTCTATGAAATTCTTTGATTTGGAATCAATACATTTTCTCTATCCTCGTTAAAATTATTATGCTCAACCACTTACCTTAGGGACCTTTCCACTATTTTCATTACAAACATGATGTCCACACATCCATCGAGGTGCATATACATTGTGTGAGTACAAAACATAGTATGAAACCACCAATAGACCCATATGATATACCATAGTGTAAATATATGAGTGCATGAACAATCTAGATAAATCAATAACACTTATCATAAAAAAACTAACATAATACTTATTTTTCTTCCTGTTTCAACAAACCACTCTAGTTATAATACATACCCTTGGGTTCCATGATACACATTTCATCCCCATAACTAAAGGAATGTGTATTTGAATCATCTTAGTGGCCTAAAATGAGAAAATACTTTTGAAAAATCTAAATTACGAGGTGCCACAACACATGTGCTAACTCCAAAAAATTCCAAAAGGATGAAGGGATTAACATTTCAAAACCCTTAGGAAGAGTGTCAAAATCACTGGAATTGTGTAACATAGCTAATCCATTGGAAATTTTATACACCTTGAGGTTACACAACATAGCTTTCAGCCCCTAGAATCTGAATCATTAGAATTATTTCATAACATGGGGGTCCATGACACACACATTGACCCCCTAAAATCTATATCATTGATATTATTCTAAATTGGGGGGTTCCATGACACACATGCCCAACCCTTAGTGTAATACATAAACATGGGTATCCAAATATGAGCTACAGAACCATTTATCCTTATAAAATCACCCCTATATTCCATATGTTTTTGAAAAAAAAGGTGAAATTACATTCTATATAATGTTAAGACTACGCCCTTGATTTCATTCCCATTATACAATAATGACATATTACATAAACCAAATCAAAAACATAATATGGAATAATATCTAAATTCTAACCATAAAAATAACATCACAATGTAAAAACAAAATTATAACCCCTGTCATGGTCATACATTAATAGTTTGAAAATAGATTTCCATAATTGAATGATAATGTATATAGAAATAGAAAAAATGAAATAAAATAATGGATGTTTAAATAAATAATGATTCCCCAAATAGATCTCACCACTACCTCAATCTCTCTATAAAGAAATAAAAAGTCACTCGGTCATTAACAAGCACTGAGTCACATTATTTTTTTATAAAATTATTAAAAATAGTTATTAGTGAGTAAGTTTTGATCCATATGTAAGGACTTCAAATATATATGGCCGAGGATAATAAAAAACTAGCAAAAAACACAAAAATTTAATAAATATTGAGTGATAGTGATGAAAAAGTGAATATGAGGTGCATTGAATAGTGGTGATAGTAGAGAAATGAGGATAAAATAGGTGCGACCAAATATTTTATTGAGTTAGGGGAACTAGACTAGATGGAATTTATAAATAATTAAAATCACTCCTTCATGGAATTAATCATAGAGGTACTAAAGTTGTGTGCATAAGATTACAATACATAATTTACATTAGATTAAATAACCTCACTAGATATTTCTCTTTATAATTTTTATTTATAAAAAACCAAAAAAAAATATTCTCTCCCACGGAGAAGTGAAGACCACAACATTTTCAAAAAATTACATTGGTTGTGGTTTTAAAAAAAACGAATTCTACTATTCACTTATTGGTACTTGGACTATAGTGAGAAGATTCTCATGAGGAAGTTAATGTGAGAAATATGGATAAAATATATCACTCCTCTATGACTTAAACCAATAAAATATTAGAAAATAAAATAATTTATTCCTTCTAGACTAATTCTTCTAAATAATATAGTTATTCATGTTAAATGTTGAAAAAATAAAATAATTCATTAAAAAATATCAATACAGGAAAATATGGATCAAGAAAAGGATAAGAGGATCCTCTTATGTTATCAACCTCTTTATCTAGCTCAAATTCCATTGCACACCTACATCGAGTGTGCTTCAACATTCAACTCAACTCTACTCTCCGTTGAATACTACTCTATAGTGAATTCCACACCTTAATCTCCAATAAATTCCCCACTCTTCATCCCATTCTTATGGATCCTACTTATTCTATAAATAACCATTTTTTCACCAATTTCTACCTTTAGATCCTATTAAAAGCACCACGGTTTTCTCCTGAGATTCCAAGTGGCACACCCATCACTATAATCTTCTTAACAATTGACTTAATTAAATCTCCCACAACTACATGCACTCCCATAATTTGGGAACTTTTTTTAGTTTCATGTGATTCGCACAGATCATTGTTAAACTCTGTACTATCTCCTAGGAAATATCTAGGAATCTAAAAAATACTTTAATAGATTCCCCATCTTCTAAATTTAATATTTGATAAATTTAGTGTACCTGTGTGATTTTAATTTTTTTCTTGGCCTTAATACAGCTATAGGACAGTTCCATTTACTCTTCTGAAGCCCTTTTCATTGATTTTTTAATCTATAATTCACCACCAATTTATCTATTCCTATATTTTATTCAGTAAATTGAGTTTTAATACTTCCATAAAATTTATATTCAATCTTTTCTGGGAAATTCATCTATGAATCTCATTAAACCATCATCAAGGACCCATATTTATTTATTATAATCAAAATTCAAACTATAGGATGCATTGGATCGATCCTAACCACTTTATATGTCTCTTAATTAAGATTTAAGACTAATTTCACATACATAGATGGGTATTTTTCCTCAAATTCACTTCCAACTCCGTTTCATAATAGTGTCCAACACCTCTCATGCATCTTCAAATAAACCTAAAACCACAACATTGTTTAAATTTTGATCCCCCCTTCTTTATAAATTCATCCATACATAAGGAGAAAACCTAGTAAACAACATCTTTATTTTTGATTGGAGTGACACCCCACTCTTTCAACTTGTTGAGTTTCCATGTGACTCTAGTCAAAATTCACTTTCTAGATTCAGTCAATCATTAATTGTCCTCATCTTTCAATCAATAAAAAAATTGATCATATATACATCATAGAATATGAGATAAACCTTCTTTATAAATCGATTACATTGATAAAAACATCATTTCCAAGATTTCCATTATCTTCTTAATTCAGTTGTATAATCACAGCTCAGATTTCTTGTAATGGTTTGGAAATTGATTCACCGGCGAGTAGGCTTCACAATTTGGTTCTCAGAATTGTACATAGATTATCATGGGCTTGGAATATTTTTATAAAACCAAAAACCATATTGGACTTGATCACCATCTCCAACTGATTAAATGATGGGTTATTACCCTTTTTAAATTGGTATTGTTTTAGTCAAACTCTTAGTTTTTCTATTATTGCAGGTATTTAATAATTCATAACATCGATCATTAAAAATTGATTCATTATCAATCAGGTTCTTCCCCTTTATCCATTGAAAATTAGATCTATTTTTGAACATTAGGTTTGGTCAACCAGATTCTCTAACCATTATATTTAGTATATCTTGAAACTTATAATTGGTTTTTTATAACTCTAAAATCCCTAGGTTTAGTGGCTTTATCTCTTTTCGTCGGGCTGAAATTCCTTCATCCATGGGTGTGGGTGAGCTAGAATACTATTGAACTAGGGAAAATATTTGGATTCCATTTTCTCACCATGGTTGATTACCCAAAAACTTAATTGTATCATAGATATTCTGTATATAGGGGTTATTCCACAACCAAAAATATTTTCATTCATAGTAGATCGGGATCCATTTGGTCACCAGGCTGAAGATCATGTAGTGGAATCTCCACGGTTATGGTGGGGTGAATAAAATAGGCGTGGTCAGTTGAGTAACCATTTCCACTATATGTTGAAACTTAATTTCTATTTTTAGCCAGTTGGTATTCGGGAAAATAGTATGTTGTTCTCCAAGAATGTCGAGTTGGTCATTTCTCTCAGGGTTAGTTTATGCCTTTTTAATTTTTTCATGCACATTCAGTTGGTATGTACCTCATGTATTAAGTTGTTATATGTTTATAAATTCACTAGGGAACTATCAAAATTATGGGTATACAATCACTTCAAATTTTCGTATAGTGGTCACATCAAATTTGCACATACGGTCAGTCAAGTCCCTTTATATTTCTTTGGGTATGGTAAGTGTACTGATCACATGACCATTCTTCATGGTCTTGTGATAGTTTTCCATTTTTCTACAGATCTGAAAAATATATAATTCCTAATTAACTATACGAAGTCAATAAATAAATAATCATTTAAATTTTCATTTTAAAAAAATATTCCAATAAAAAAGTTAAAAATAAATTCATGGAATTTTTAAATAAATAAATAGCACAAATCAAAACTACATTCAAAAGATTAATTCAAGTAAAATTTACAAAATCAAAATGAAAATAATTATTCTTTAAAAAATAAAGAATTATAAATCAAATAACTATAATATTTATAAAAACCAAAATTATTAATTTTACTAAAATCTTCAAATAATAATAGTTTTCATCCAAACCTACAAATTATAAATAATTGTCCATTAAAAACACATTTTATCATTTAAAACTCAATTATTTCACCAAAACAAAAATGTAAAAATGTAAAAAACATAGGGCACATCAAACTCTCCATACATAAATATTCCTTCCCCCTAATAATCGATGATTTTACTTGTACATAAAAAATAGGATTTCTCTTTTTAACTCAAAATTAGGCATGTTAAAAGATTTATTTACAAGTGGAGATATTCTAAGTGGAATAAAATTTTCATATAATTTTCAGTTTAATTTTCTTCTATATTCAAAAATACATACTAGAAATGAAAAAAAATAAGTCTCTTTAATCATGGAAAACTTCATTCCCCTAATACGAAATTTCTCACTACCCTATTTTAATTCCAATTTATGTTCCAGTTCTAGCCATACAGATAGTTAGGATTTATTTATGATGAAAATATTAAATAAAGGAACCTTTAATTATCACTCCCCCTAGGTTCCAAAAATCAATGATCCATTTGTTACTTAATTAGTAAAACTAAAATGATTGTCTAATAATTAAATCCCCCTGCTTCTTCATCGGGGTTCAATATTCCTCTCACCTAAATTAATTCATTTTTTATAAATAAGAACTTTATTTATTTATTTTGAATCCATGAATGTGAAAAAACATATTGAATGTACAAGTGGATTTTTTTAGTGTCGAATGTCTCAATGATTCACCTTGGGATCCCAATTTCTTATTTTACTCTAGTTTCAAAGGACTCATATAATTATATTTTTATTTGGATCTCTGAGGTGTTTTTTTAAAGTTTATTCCCATAGGTTCAATTTCAAACATTTAGTTTCCTCATGTTATATTTCCAATTCCACAAGGATCTGTCCTATCACACACCCCTTCCAAGTTCCTAAATAGATTCTTTATCGTAATAGTGGGAAATATCACATATAAGTTATTAAAATTAAACAATTTCATAATCAATTTAATCCTCAAAAACTATGAAACAATTGACCAATATACAACATATCATTTAATTGTAACTTGTAACTTGAAAGGCAATCAAATTTAGATTTTATAAAAACAGTTAAACATTTTTTATATAAAATTGTTGTGTTATTGATTGTACAATTATTGAATCACAACTCATCATAAATAAATACATATATCTCCCACACATAAAACATAATATTCTCCCCAATATTTAATACTAAGGTGGTAGAAATTAAAAAAAATATTGGTTCAAGATGGATTTTCAATTCATCGGTTCAAAGTATTGTTTGGAGGGATACATGAGGCTTAAAATAGCATAATAAAACATATCCACATAAATTTTCAAAAAAAACATTTCATACTTTATATTTAATTACATAAAATAATTATCATTTAGTCTTACATAGTCAGTATGAAATATAATTATGTACTAATCAACAGTATTATAATATTAAGGAATTTCAAAGGGTGCTATCCAAACTTTACAATGTGTTTCAATTTGATTAAAAACAAGATAAAACCAAATAAATTAAATAAATATTCATTTAATTTGATTGAAATTAACACATAAATCCCCAAAACATTTAATTCTCAATAACATGAAATATATGAAAAAATTAGAGTAATAACCCCATAGTGTGGATTGTTTGTGAATGTCAATAAAGTCACATGTATTCTACCACTTTAATCTTTTAAAAATGGACTCTTGGATCTCTAATTGAGTTACTACAAGATATAAGACAAATAAAAATTATAATTTTTCAAATTAAGTTCAAATTTATTAGTAACCAAGTTTTGATTTTGGGAGGGCTAATTCAGTGGGTTAAATTTTAGAGATCGGGTTCACCTTGAATAGAAGTTGAAACTTCTTACCATTAATACAAGGAATACATGATAAGAAAAATGATAAAATAAAATAATTTCATATGAATTTGGTAAAAAATAAAAGTAAAATAATAAATTTAAAAAACCATGGGTTTCCTTCCATTAAATTTTAATTTTTAAGTCCCCATCTAGACTTACCCTCATAATGTTATATCAATGATAATTTAGTGGTATGAATACTTGAAAACTATTAATTTGTTGTTTGGTATGTAAATTTCAGAATTTCTTCTTATAATTTCTAAAACACCTAATTATTCCTAAATTATCCCAAATTATTCACAATTATAAAACTAAGACCCCCACCATTAGAATCATGTAAGAGAATGTAACTCAAACAATCAAGGATTAAAGATAACATACCAAAATTTTCATTAAAGTGATAAGATTAAATCCCTAAATTTTCCACCATACTTGAGACAAGAAGTGTTATAAATAAAGGTGTTGTAGCTATCACAACCTTCTCAATATCATCAATACTCTCAGACTTAAATTCCTTATGCGAAGTAGGGGAGTTTTCTTAATATTTATTAAAAAATATTTGATCTCAAGGATAAGAAATCCATCATTAAAGAAGTTAAATTTAGAATGGGTAAACCTATTATACTTAACTAGATAACCATTTTTATTATCACTTTTAACACTCAAAATATGTTAGGTTGACTTACCTTTAGTCTTAATATAGACATGACTATCCACAAACTCTATCTTAACCTTTAAATACTAATTTTCAGCCAACAAGGAAACTGTAACTGATTTAAAATTATCATGTTGTAAAGAATAAGAAGAAGTTCCATGATTTGGTATATGGTTATATTGTAAAGATTGATTATAATCATGAGAAACACTATCATAAATAAAGAATGTTTTGGGATGGACCACTTCATAGCCTTCAATAATGAATTCTAAAATTTGACTCTCAAGTTTCCCTAGTCATTCAACCTCCTAAGTAGATTTATATTAAACAAAAAATCATGAAAAATTATATCAATTAATTATTTTATTATGTCATCAAAAGGGTAATGATTCAACTTTTTAATATCATACTTACAAAGTTCCTAACAACATCAATAAATTTTCAACTCACTACTATTGAAGAATCCTTAACAAATGAAATTATTCTTGATCCTCACTATTTTGAAGGATCAAATTACATTTTGAAACATCAATGATAGCCCCAATAGTGGATAAAATGACTCTATATAATGATTGGAACATTATTTTCAAAATCCATTTAAGAAATAATAAAATTAGTGGGTAGTGTGAGCTTCTCCATATCAACGAACTGATTATTTTCTATTTTATTATGATAAGACATAATATATCAACCAACTTTAAAGTAACATAGTTGGTTCCTTCTCCATAATAACCATATTTTGAAATAAGTATTATGGTATAAGATTGATGTTATCTACTAAGTAACATAGAAAATTAATTCCCTCTATTTCTTCTATTCTTAAAGAAATTAAAAATCTTCTATGGTATTTCAATGTTTAATTTAATTTATTTTGAAAATTTCACTACAATACTTAGTGAGATTAATGTTTGTGAACTCTCTTTAGTACCATTTGTTGGCCAAAAACATTTTATGAAATTTTATATAGAATGGAATTTTTTTGAAAGATTCCACAAATAAAATATTGACACTAATAGTCCTAAACATACGAAGTAACTTCAAATAATCAACTTAATCTCTCTTTTTAACTCTTTAGGGAAAAGTGAAGGGAGGGGAATAATTTTTCAAAATAGGTTTATTATTCTCCTAATCCTAAAATCTAACCTTCTACTTTCCTTTATTAATGAGTTTCCATTCCGTTCTCTTTTGATCATTGGATTTTAAATTAATGATTCACTTATTCATTAATGCAATACATTTCTATCTAGATTTATAGTTTTTGTATTTTCAAGGTTTTAATTTCTAGTTTATTTAATAGATTAAATTTAATTTTCCTTAGTTTTTTTTAACATATTCTTGATTTTTCAATAAACTTATTTTTATTACTACCATCACATTTTCTCTTCGATTTATCATAATTGCACTAACTAGTTTGACCTTATCTCAGCCACCTAGATCTTTATAAATTTTTCTAGTTTGTGAATTCATGTTATTTATTCTAGATTAATGGGAATATACCTTAATGATAAACTACCTAACCAATCCCTCTAAATCATAACTAGAATTTTAAGGTCCAACAGTCCTCTGAAATTTATTCTGAGGCTCATATGAGTAACTTGGGGAAACAATGGGTTTTATCACTCGCTAATATTTCCAAGATAGGTTAGGGTGATTTTTATATCCATCAATGTATTGGCTTAAAAATGGACCATTATTTCCTTGATTCTTATACCTATAATAGAAATACTAATAGCTTTCATCAAGCTAGATTGGAAGATAAAAATTTGGAAAAAACATTGAGTTTGACCACACATCCCACAATGAAAACACTACTCCCTAAGTGATTGTTCATTTACCATAGCATTATGAGTGTTTTTTCTTCTTAATGAATGACTCTCTTCTGAGTTCATGTTTTCTATGAATTTTTATCTAATTAGTAAAATATTTATTTAATATCATATGTAGTTAAGATTGAAAAATCACAACCATAAGATTAATCAACCATATTTTGATTGTATGGAGTAAGACCATTGTACAAGGTATCCATAAAAATATGAGTATCTAATTTTTAGTTGATTAATTTTATATGTAACTCCTTAAACCTATCATAAGAATCAAGAAAAAGATATCCCTCATCATGAAAAAAACCCACAATATTATGTATGAGTTCAATTTTTGTATTCCTAGGATAAAACATAAACTAAAATAATTGAATAAATAATCCTATGTATCAAAAATATATACATCAAGTTTATAAAACTGAGTACTATCCCTACCCTTGATATTAAAGGAAACAACCTCAATCTTGTCTCCCCCTCAATCAAAACTCACAATATATTTTTTTTAACTAAACCATAAAAAAATTGATGAAATATAGTAAATACTATGTGGGTAATCCTTTGAAGGATGAAATCATTGTGAGGTGTGATCTCATGACCCTATAGTTCCTATACAAAAAGGTAAGCCTAATATAGGAAGGATTTCTATAAATTTATGGTATCTAAAACACCCTAATTCAAGGCCTCTCAAGGTAAGGAACCCTGGATTGACTAGGATTCATGTTTTGGTATTCATTTTATGCTTTTTCTACTTCTAGGTTTTCAATTGCAATTTTGTTTTTATTTTGAAGTGAAGAAAAATTATTGTTTATTTCTATAATTAATAATTTTGGTACTACCATATAATTTATAGAGTGAATAAAATTTCAAGTGATATTTTTTTTATATTTTTTATTATATTTTTTTTATTTTATTAATATCCAATTTTTTGTTGAATTGGTTGAAAATTATTTCCCTGAAAATGATAGAAATATTTTATAATCCAGTAGGATGTTGACTAGAACTAAGTCAAATGGTTTTTTTATAACTCTATTAAAACTATTTTTTGGTTAATATGGTTTGATTCGTAGGGAAAGACTTACAATATGTATGAACAAGAAAAATAAAAAAACAAAACAAAATAATAGATAGTGTAATGGTGGTGAAAAATTGAATATGACGTGAATGGAATAGTAGTGATAACAACAAAAGAGGGGGAAATAAAAAAAGGGTGAGACCAAGATTTGTTTTTGGGAACTGTATCAAAAAAAATTGATAAATAATGAAAGCTAAACATTCTGGAAATCAATAACAAAGTTGTTGAAGTTATGTGTAGAGGATTTGAACACATAATAATCATTAGATAAAATAACCTCACTAGAGATCTCTCTTGATAATTTTTATTTCTAACAGAACCCAAGAAAATGATGCTTCCTCATAGAGAAGATCAAAAAAAACCATTTCTGATAAGTACTTCAATTTTTTTCTAAGGAAAAAATAACTCTATTATTCAAATATCGGTACTTAGAGTAGAGTGAAAAGATTCTCATGAGGAAGTTAATGTGATAACTCTAGATAAAAGATGTCAAACCTCTATGATTTAAATTGATACAAGAAAAAAAATGAAAGAATTCAATTCATCCAAACCAACCCCCATAAAATATATAGTTACACATGGTAAAAAAAGAAAAAACAATATAATTAATTAAAAACATCTCAATATAAGTAAATTGTGAAGAAGAAAAGGGAGAAGGAACTAATATAAAATTGGACTTTAATAACTCTAAAAATTTCCTTTATTAATGCTAGAGAACTATAAGAGAAAAATTAAAAGGCCTATGATTTTATCATCACTTTTAAAATCACTGAAAAATGAAAAATTTATCAATTCTTTTATTCGGCACTGATATAAGATACCTTTATTGGTGCTTATAGAAGCACTGATAAAGGGGCACATTAGAGTGTGTTGTAACAGCACACTGTAGCACCAAAAACACCAATAAAAATCTAGAAAACAAAGTACCAATATATAATTTTAATGAAAAAAATACAACACATATGCAAGAAAAAACACAATATTATAGACATTTCAAACATTTGTTTATATAATTACATAAGTAAAAATTATTACATACATTCAAAAACATAAATGTTCCTTTTTCTTTTGATCTGGAACCTGACTCATGCTATTTCCAAAAAAAGCACCCCTACTCAAGAAAATGAATGAACCTATATAAGAAAAAAATTATTATTTTAGTAATAATATAAAGAAATAAATTAATATAATTTTTTAATTTTAAACTAAACTTTAGGTAATACCAGGAACATTATGTATCAGATTGAGTTGGGGTTGATTCTTGCAAGTTACACCATTACTTATTCACCTTCAACAATTGTCTCTATAAAAATTAATTAAATAAGTATAAGATAAAAATGATAAGTAAATTAATTATGTAATTGTTGATAGAATGTTGAGAAAACAAATAGGCTAGCATTCTCGGGTTTCATGATGTGATGTTTATTTTAAACTTCAATGACACTTATATATTGAAAATATTCACTTAGATTCATACCAGTCGCATTATAAATTATATTGAGTTGAAGATGATTATTACACATCTCAAATTACATATGTATATTTTTCATAATGTATCAAAACAATCCAAATGTGTTCACTCCATTTTGAGTAAATCACTAGTATTTTTAACTGAAAAGTCATTTTAAACTAAGAGATTACACTTTGAATCATATTGGTCACATAGTGTGTCGATTTAACATAATACTGATTCCTACACCACAAAAATTAATTATGAATAATTTTTAAAAATTATCAATACAATCTAAGCATGTTTGTTTGTTTTTTAGTGAGTTATACGTTATGGTACTAAAATGTCAATTTGAAACTGGTAATAGACACTTTGAGTCATATCTTGCACATAAAGTATCGTATTGAGGTTAGGGTAATTACTACATGTCAAAAATGACGTATAGATCATTTTACTAAAGTATCAAAATAATCCGAATGTGGTTCCTCAATTTTGAGTAAGCTAATTATCTTATTTACTAAAATTGATGTCAATTTTAAATAAAAACATACAATTGGAGTCATGTCAGTAATGATGTGCATCAGATTGAGGTGAGGATAATTTTTGCACATCCTAGATGAATAATATATCATTATCAAAAATTATAAAAACAATCCAAATTTGTTTTCTTCAGTTTGAGTATGTCACTTGTCTTTTTTACTAAAATTTCATTTCAAATTAGAAACATGCACTTTGAGTCATAATAGTCACATCATGTATCATTTTGATGTGATAATAATTCCTAAAAATGAAAATGAATTATGAATATTTTTTTGAATTATAAAGACAATATGATAATGTTTTATTAGGTCTTAGTGATTGAATTTTTAAAATAAAATATCGATTTTAAACAAATAACGGACACTTTGAGTCAAACTGGGAACATCGTGTGTCAGATTGATATGTGTCTGATTAAAAAAAAGTAAAAAATTACTTATGAATCATTTTACTAAATTATGAAAATAATATAAATTCATTTTCCTGGTTTTCAGTATTTCATTTGTCTTTCTTATTAAAATTAATGTCAATTTTAAATAAAAAGACGCACTTTGAGTCACACCGGTCACATCTTGCATCAGATTGAGGTACGGATGATTCATATATGTACAAAATGACTTATAGACCATTATTATAAATTATAAAAACAATAGGAATGCATTTTATTATTTTTGTATATGTAACTTGTCTTTTTTACTAAAATGTTCTTTTAAAATGGAAACATGCACTTTGATTCAAACCAGTCATATATTGTATCAAATTGATGTAAGAATTATTCCTACATGTCAAAAGTTATTTATGAATCATTTTACTAAATTTTCAAGATAATTAAAGTTTTTTTCTCAGTTTTTAGTGAGTTATTCTTTTTAAATAAAATATTGATTTTAAACTGATAACGTACATTTTGAGTCATACCGGGCACATCGTGTATCAAATTGAGGTGTTTCTAATTCCTACACATCAAAAAATTAATTATGTATCATTTTCCTAAAGTATAAAAATAATATGAATGTGTTTTATTGATTTTGAGTATACCATTTGTCTTTTTTACAATAATCCATGTCATTTTTAAATTAAAAGACACAATTGGAGTAGTACTGATCTTATCATGAGTCAGATTGAGGTGTGGATGATTCTTATACATCCCAAATACCTTATAGATCATTTTACTAAAGTATCAAAATAATAAAAAAATATTAGTGTTGAGTATGTCACTTGCCTTTTTTACTAAAATGTCATTTTTTATTAGAAACACACACTTTGAGTCTTACTAGTCACATAGAGATTTTTTTTTGACATGAGACTGATTCCAACACATAAAAAATTAATTATGAATCGTTTTAATAAATTATCAAGACAATATGAGCATGTTTCCATGGTTTTTAGTGAGTGATAGTATTTTAACTAAAAGGTTAATTTTAAACTGATAACGAACACTTTGAGTCATACCGTAAAAATAGTGTATCGGACTAAAGATAAGATGATTCCCTAATGTCACAAATGACTTATGGATTGTTTTCCTAATATATCAAAAAAACAAATTAGTTTTCATAGTTTTGATTATTTTAGCTGTCTTTTTTACTAAAAACAATGTAAATTTTAAATAAAAAGACACACTTTGAGTCATACCAATCACATTGTGCACCATATTGTGGTTTGATTGAGTCCTACATGTATTTAATGACATATGGATCATTTTAATAAAGTATGTAAATAATAAAAATGTGTTTTCTTGTTTTTGAATATGTCGCTTGTCTTTTTTACTAAATTGTTATTTTAAACTAGAAACAAGCACTTTGAGTCATACCAGCCACATTATTTATCAGTTTGATGTGAGACTGATTCCTACACATCACAAATGACTTATGAATAATTTCCGAAATTATAAATATAATATAATAATGTTTTATCAGTTTTCAATGAGTGACACTTTCTAAACTAAAATCTTGATTTTAAACTGATAATTGACACTTTGAGTCAAACCGGCCATATCGTGTATCAGATTATGGTTCAACTATTTACTACGCATAAAAAATGAAGTATAAATAATTTTTCTAAAATATAAAAACAATCCTAACATGGTTTCTCAGTTTTTAGTATGTCATTTTTCTTTTTTACTAAACTTAATGTCAATTTTAAATAAAAGATTCCCTTGGAGTCATTCTAGTCACACTGTGCATCAGATTGAGTTGTGGCTCATTAATACACATCACAAATGACTTATGGATTTTTTTACTAAAATATCAAAATTATCTGAATTTTTATCTATTTTTGAGTATGTCACATGTATTTTGAGTCATAATTGTCACCTCATGTATTGTTTTGATGGTAGATCGATTACTACATGTTGAAAATGTATTATTAATAATTTTACTAAATTATCATGATAATATGAGTTTTTTTTCTCAGTTTTAATTGAGTGATGCCTTTTGAATTAAATTGTCAATTTTAAACTGATAATGGCTACTTTGATTCATACTGGTCGTATCACGTATTATATTGAGGTGAGGCTGATTTCTACATGTCAAAAATAAAATATGGATCATTTTCATACATTATTAACACAATAAAAATATTTTTTTCAGTTATGAGTTTGCCAAATGTATTTTTTACAAAAATTAATGTCAATTTTAAATAAAAATAAGTACTTTGATTGATATTGGTCACACCATGTGTCATATTTAGTTGTGTCTGATTCCTACACATCCCAAAGTCTTAAAAAATCTCAACTTCCAATTTTAACATGATTTTTATTGGATTTCTTTTTCCAACTTCCAATCATGCAGATTGAGTGGATGTTCTTAGCCGAAAAACCTTTTTCAGTTAAGAACATAAACTCAATATGCAGTTTTGTAGTTCCAAATATAAATGAAATGGAAGGAGAGGTAACATTGATAGAAATGAAACTTTTATCTATTTTGTGTATTTTTGCAGATAGTTGAGTGTAAAATAAGATTTCCCAAAATATTATTTAAAAAACTAAATAATTATTAGATAAAAATGATAAGTAAAGTAACTTAAAAATAGTTGATCAAATGATGAAAAAATTAAATAAATATGTAGTGGGAATTCAACTTTTCATAATGGTTGTATTCATTCTTGACACATTTCCTTATTTTCATTGTCTCAATTATACTCTTAAAGTCTAATCTATCACGGGTATGAAAATATTTGAGCAAACCACCCCAACTTAAACATTAGAATCCACATATATAAGAAAACAATTATTATATGAGTAATAATAAAAATAAATAAATTATACATAAATATGAAATAATAAATTAATTATGTGGACAATTATTTTGATGTGAAAACATCAATATTACCTATGTGATTGATCATAGGTAGAATCACTTCTCTTCCTACAAAATTAGTGGAGGGTATTTGAAAGAAAGTGATAAATTTCAAGACTATAGGGGTGAAAAGGTTTTGAGGGAGAAGAAATCTAATGATGTTTTGGTGCATAACGGAATGAAAGATGGACATAAATCTTCTAAAATAAAGTAACTGTGAAAATATAACTACCCAAAATATTTTTGAAAAAATATAAATAAGTATTAGATAAAAATGATAAGTAAATTAACTTATAAATAATAGATAAAATTATGAAAAAAATTAATTAAATATGTAGTACGAACTCAACATTTCATGATGGTTGTATAGATTCTTGACCTATTTTCTTATTTTCATTATCTTAGTTGCACCCTCAAAGTACAATATTTCACATGTATGAGTGTCTTCGAAAAAACCACCTCAATTCGAATAAAAGAATCCACCTGTATAAGAAAACAATTATTATGTGATTATCACTCAAAAGAAATAAATTAAACATAAATATGAACCAATATATTAATTATATGGGGAATTATTGTATTATGAAAACATAAATATTACCAATATGATTGAGTAAAGGCTGTATAATTTCTATTCCTACAAAGGTATAGGAGGGAACTTGAAGGAAAGTGATAAATACAACAATTTTGGGGTGAAATGATTTTGAGGAAGAATAAGTATGTAGAATTTTTTGTGTATAAAGACAAGAAATATGGACAAAAATATTCTAAAATAAATGAACTCTACAAGGAATAATGAAAATTAAATAAATGTTTCATTATATAATTTTTGGTTAAAATAGAGGATGTATATCGTAACATTTCTTTTACATCTTACAAAAGGGTTTCCTTCATTATAGTCTATTATTCCATGGGATTGTTAACATCATCATGTGAAGAAGTCGTTATCTTCATGAGTAGTAAAAATTTTAATTTAGATTATGTTAATGAATTAGAAAATATATAATATTATCAGGGAAATTATAGTATATTAAAAAACACTTTTACCTTCTCATTGAACTCTCTTTATTTTTTAAAGGTTTTAGGGATTTGGTTCCTATATGAAGAATAAAAATACCCTCTTTATATTCAAATATAATGTAAAAACCATTGTATACATTGGGACGATCTTGAATTGATTTTGATCCCCCAATAATGGGGTTATCATCGATTGAATTTCTATCTGGATCTACATTAGTTTTAGTCACCAGCTAGAAAATCAACCAATTTTTATTTCCTGGATCTGATACATAAAATACTTTCCCTACATGTGATGCCATTATGAATATATTTTATTTCTCCCACTCCATACTAAAATTCACCTTCATAAATCCCATTTCATCAACTTTCACTGCAATCATATTATCAACCCATTTAAAACATAAAATTGGCACTTGAAATGGTTTATAATCCAACTCATATATCTATCTGATAATACCAAAATATGACATATTTGTATGAATTGGATTTCTATACTTGGAACCAGATATGTTCATTGCTTCCACCATAAGCGTAACATCACTATTCTTCATCATACTACTATTATCATATTATTTTTTATAAAACTTATAACCATTTATTAAAAAACCAGTGTAAGATATAATACTTTTATTTGGTCACCATGATAACCATTGAAGTAATTCAGAAATTGAATTCAGATTTTCTGATAACTGTATATATATTTTATCTTGGAACTATCCTATAAACTATTGATTATGTGTATTCGATATCCACCCTTCATTCCTTGATGTATTCAAATATTTGAGAATATATTTATGGGATTAAACGTATGGATCAACATCTTCACCATTATGTAAAATGTAAAAGTGTGCATTCTCCCGCTCTTTCAAGGTAATTTTAAAAAAATATCTTCCAGAAATCCCTTCACACATAAGTCATCTATTGTGACAAGACTTTAGGAGATCGATGTTGTCAACATCTGATAGGTAATTGGTATAGAATTCAATAGCATATTCAACAAAATATCATTCTATAATAAATACTTCTGGATGACCTCGATTCCTGACATACCCTTTCAAAATCATCATATACATTCAATGGGTTACATCGATCTGTAATGGATGGGACTGCATGGTTGAACCTCTCTAACCAAGTGAACCATTAGGTGGGCTATTATATCAAAAAATGATAGTGGGATGAACATATCTAATTCAAAATATATGACGAAAAACTACTTATTACAGATTATAAACATCATTACTTCTATAAATTTACTACATATGACTTGGAAAAAGAAGTAGAGTCTTGTTAATATATAAGTTACATTTTCAGGAACAATGAAATGGAAAGTAACATGCATAAAATCATACATCCAAACAGGACAGTATTGTGATGTTAGTCCCTATAACTTCAAATTATTCATTAAAGAAACATTATTGATATTTTATTAATACACCTCTAGAAATTTTACACTATTAACAAAAATAAAGAATTGTTATTTTTCCTATCTGGAAAGAGTGTAAGATGTTAGAGGAATAAAATTACACCCTTTACCCTTCACTAGTGCCAAATATTTACTTATAATCATGTCAATCATGTCCAACCTATCCTTGGTTCTATCATTCTATTTTCCAAGAACATTTAGTAATGTTCCAACAACACTATCAAATACATTTTTTCTACATGAATGACATCAAGAAAATTTATGACAAACAAATAATTCCAATATGGTAATTTAAAGAAAATTGATCTATTATTCCAACATGATTTCACAAGGTTTTTCAAAAATGTTTTACCAAAAATAGTGTTAATGTCTTTTAATTTATTGAAATTTTTATCAATCATTATTGGAGACTGTGTGGTACATTTTTTGATATTCTAATTGAATGTTCTCATCCAGTATCGATATTTATTTCATCAAGGTAAAAAATTACAATGTCATAAAATAGTTATCTTTATGGAATTTTTCAACCAAACTGAGTGTCTGAATTCTACACAATTGGGACACTCCAACATTGCTTTAATGTTACAGACTGATAAATTTCCATAGGTGGGGATTTCATTTATCATTCTGTAAAATATGTCCCTTAATATGAATTCTTCACTTCTTTTAGCATCATACATTGTAACACTTGTATCTCATATTAATTTTAAATCTTCAATAAATGGATCAAAATATAAATCAATATCATTAACAGGTTTCTTTGGTTCATATATTAGAAGAGTAAACATAATGTATTTTTATATAATTCATAACTATGGAATATATTTATAATTTACCAATATGATGGTCCATGTATGGTGAGTAATAATATGTACAGAAAAATCATTTATTCCATATGTAGATAACACAAGTCAAAATTTTCTTGGTTAATTTCGAAATTCATGACACTCGTAATCAATTTTCTTCAACTGTGGAGAATCTATTGGATGACGTAGTGTAACACCGCAAGTTTTTCTGAAAATAAATAGAAATTCATGGATCTTTGTTTTAAGTAGATATTTATAACTATCCTTTTAACATAATTTTTCCACTTATATGTTTTGAATTTCAAGAAACTATCATCTACAGTTGTGTTCAGTATGTTATTTGGAGTCTATTGGAACCAACATGTTTTTTTGGTGAATAGTAACATACCCTTATGAATAGTAATATGAACAGTAATATGACCCTAATGAATAGTAAATTTTATAATTATTTTATTTTATTAAGCCTTTAAGATAATAACATCTGGGTTAATTTTTCATTGTGATATAGAAGTAGTTACAAAATTAGAATTTTTAATTTTTTAATTATCTATTATTTTATTTAAAAATTAAATTAATAATATTTAGAAAATTATTTTTAGAAAATGGACTTCATTTTTAAATTCTACACGTTGATAAATGGTTAGGGATAATTTTGGGAATCTTTCTGAAACAGTTGACTTTTCAGTGAATAGTAAAAAATACAGTTTTTAGTTTCGGTGTGTTAATGACATCATTAATGATGTCATAATGATTTCATAAATCTAGTCGACTTGTGAATAGTTAAATAATATGTTAGGTTTCCCAAGTGGATTATACCATGGGAAAATACCATGGTCAAGCCCATGGTTTTGCAAATACAACTCATGAGATGTCCCTTGAAAATTATTAAAATAATCTCTCACTTTTCCTATAAATACCAACTCTTCCCTTCATTGAATTCATTCCCAATTCTCCCTCAACAAAGATCTGGCCTCATTTACATCATATTAGTCCTACCATGGTTTCCTCAAGCCCCCAAGGTCCCAACCATCAAGTTCTAAGAGTTACTCTATAAGGTAAGAAAATTCTCAATTTCTTTCTTTTCCCATTCAAGTTCTCTTATATGTGGTATAACTTTCAACTTTCCTTAACATGTTCTTATTTCCTTATTATTATTGATATAATATATATTATGATTCATTTCTGGATGGGTGACCCTTTTCCCCTCTCTTCTTAATGTTTTCTAAAACCCTATCGCATAGCTATTGGGCTGCCGAATTTTTGTAAGAGATTTCTCACTTATTCTTTTATTTTGAGTTCCTTCCTTATTATTTCTTCATATCTCCTTACCCAAGAGGCATTAAATCTACATAAATCATGTATATTCTAGATTTTATCATTTTTATGTAAAATTAATCATCATTATTCTTCTCCTCTCCCACTTATTTAAACAATAGAATCATTGTCCGTTATGTGCTGAGTTACCGACATCATGGACGATGTGATTTCAATTTCCATTAATTCTTTCAAGTCTAGTCATGAAACAATTTATATGGTTGAACCAGGTTATAATATATGTTTTATGACTCACCCATTGTTCTATAATTATTTTGTAGTCATGATTCTAATTTATTAGATTAAACGAGGTTGTTATTTTCAAAGAACCACTAAAATGATCTAAACAAACATCATTAATGTTTTAACTTATGAATCATCCTCATATTAAAAATAAAAATGATAAATGGTATAAAATTATGGTAATAGAAATATTTAAATACCTTTACATTCCAATTCGGGAATTTCACTTCCAATCAACAAGAACATCGATCATGAACCAATCTTGGAAATCTTGTAAAGAATTCACCCAAAAATAGTGCAAGGGGAAAAATACTAACAATTAAAGGGTGAAATGATGTTATGAAATGATCATGTAAGATTTTATAAACATGAACATGTTTCTATAAAATATTCATAACACTATTTTAACCATTACACAAGAGGTTTAAACAAGTTGTAAGTAAGACATACCTGAGGTAAGGGAATTCTTAACCCAATTTCCATTCTTTGGGTTAACCTTCTACTTCATTATTTATGTGATATTTAAATTTTTTGTGTGATGGTTTCTATTTATATTATGTTTTATTATGTTTATTTATAGTATATATACATACTCTATCCACTCTATTAATTCTCTCTTCAATTGTTTGATATTTATAAGGGGCTTTTTTTAAAATCCTTTTTTAAAATTCGGTTTTATGAAATTCCAAAGTAATGTTTTTATGGAATTATTCATGTTGTATGATTATGTTTTGGTTCTTGGGAATTATTTATGATGAATTTTGGGACCTATATCTCCCTCCAATGCATTGGGTATGAGTAAGTTGGAGTTCGGTCGTATGGTTACTCCAATTGTAACTGCGATGGTTACACAAAGTAAGGTAGCCGTGAGGGTTACAAATTATAAGGTAGCCAAGAATTGTTACAAGATTATGTAAGTAATTCCCCAAGATACCTTTATGATTATATTTATGTTCTTATTTTTGTTTGGATCTTGTGTAAATCTCATGTTACACTAATTAAGTATATATGGGTGACAAGCATGTCTTTTGAAAGTGTTTTCATATGTTACGAGTATTCATGGCCTAATGTGATCTTTCCTTGTTTTCATCCCTAAGTGAGCTTTCGTGCTCATGAAAAGTTTTTAAATGATTTTCAAAAGTTAATGGATGTTTAAGAAAAATAAGTAATCCATTTTAAATGATGAAGAACTGTCAAGAAGTCGTGTTTATGTTTTAATGTTTTATTAAAAAAAATGGAAATTGTTTTTATGGTATCCACTCTGTAATAATGTGTTACATTATTTATGTATTGTCCTAATTCTCTAAAGATATAAAATATAAAAGATATTCTATGTAAAAGGAAGTGTTTTCTTGAATAAATTCATGATTATGTATATAATAAGGTTGGGTTCTTGTAGTTGGTATCAGAGGATGTTTTATATAACTTTAGGGGTTAGGGTGATGTTAATATAATACCATAAACGATTTTAACTCTATGTTTAATTTGAAATGTTATAGAATTCAAAGATTACCATGTTGCTTCATCTAAGAAATTTTATTTTAGAATGGTTTTCCCCAGAAGGAATAGGGATATTGAAGAGGAGAGGCACCGATAGAATGACATCCTTCTAGAACTACAACCCAGAATGGTAGGGATTGGAACTGAGTAGTTTGTGACAGTAATGGCTCAGCTAATGCATGAAATAAATGGTGGTGGAATCGATGAAAGAGAACCAATATAGGTACCACAATAGAACATGATAGTAGTTGAATATTTTATGAGACAACATCCTCCTACATTCAATGGATCTTCTGACCCAGTAGCAGCTGAAGGATGGATCAAATCCCTTGAAAAGATATTCGATGTTATGGGATGTTCAGATAATCAATAGGCAAGTCTTTCCATTTATCGGTGTCAAGGGGAAGTTGATCAGTGGTGGCCAATGTTTAGAAATATCAGGGGTAGAAGGGATTTTGATGCCTTAGAGTGGGATGAATTTAAAATTCTTTTCCATGAAAAATATTTTTCCTATGGTGGTGAGACATTGAATGGAGAAGTAATTCCTTGAATTGAAACAGAAGGAGGAAGACTTAGTGGTTGTATATGAAGCAAACATCACCCGACTGGTGAGGTATGCTCCAAATCTTATTCTGGATCTTGATAGAAAAATCAATCGCTTTTACTCAGGATTAAAGCCAAGGAATCGAAGGGCGTTGGCCTCCCGTGAATTCAAAAGTTATGTGAAACTTGTCCGACGTGCTAAGAGGGTAGAGATGGAGTTTGATGATGATCATGTGCATTTTGGAAACAAAGAGAAGAAGTGGTCCAGTTGGAAAGCAATGGGTAGGAATCAACCAAAGAAATCTGATGGTAAGAAAATCCAATTTCCAGTTTGTGAAAAGTGTGGCAAGAAACACCCTGGGGAATGTATTAGAAAAACTGGGAAGTATTTTAAATGTGGTAATTTTGGACATATGACCTGAGATTGTAAAAAAAATGATCCAAAGACTAATACTAATAAGCAGATTGTAAAGTGTTTCAAATGTGGTAAAATGGTTCATCATGCAAATTCATTCCCAGAGAGAGATATGAATGATGCAAAGAAGTCAGACTAAAGCAGAAAGGTGTAGTGAGATTCTTTGCGACTACGTCAACAGATTTCGGACCATCCAATGAAGTTGTATCAGGTACTTTTTCTGTTCACTTAGATTTTTCTAATGTTTTTTTTTGATACGAGGTCTACAAATTCCTTCATCTCAGAGAAATTTTCTGGTAAATTAGAAATATCACCACAACAAATGAGACATGAACTTGTTGTTAAAACACCAAGGGGGGATGTTATAGCAAAGAGGAATTATAATAATATTTCTATTGTGGTCTGTGGGAAGACTTTACCTGTGAACCATGTTGTTTTACCCTTAGTCGAGTTTGATGTTATTCTAGGGATGGACTGGCTTTCTGACTATAATGCTAAGATTGAATGTAGAGCTAAGGAAGTTGTTTTTCAGAAAGAGTTTTAGTTTGTATACAAGAATGAACCCATATAATTGATAACATATCAGGAAGCTGAGAAACTATTAAAAGAAGGAAATAAAAGTTATCTTGCTCATATTGTTGAAAACAAGGGAACTATTCAAATTAATGATCTGCCAATGGTAAATGAATACCTTGATGTTTTTCCTGATGAGTTGCCCAATGTCATACCTAATCAAGAAGTAGAATTCACAATTGACTTAGTTCCTAATGAAAATCCAATTTCAAAACCCCCATATTGTATGGATCCAATAGAACTTCTTTAATTGAAAAATTAGTTGCAAGATTTTCTTGACAAATGCTTCATTCGTCCTAGTACTTCACCATGGGGAGCCCTGGTTTTGTTTGTTAAAAAGGGAGATGGTTCCATGAGACTTTGCAATGACTATAGTGCTTTTAATAACATCACTGTTAAAAAAAGTATCCTTTTTCTCATATCGATGACTTGTTTGATCAGCTCTAGGGAGCTCGTTACTTTTCCAAGATTGACTTGAGATCCGGATACCATCAGCTGAAGGTGAAGGAGGATGACATCCCAAAAATAGCCTTTTGTACTAGATATGGGCATTATGAATTTTTTTTATGTTGTTTGGATTAACTAATGCACCTGTTGTATTCATGAATCTTATGAATAAATTATTTCATGAGTTCTTACATAAGTTTGTGGTTGTATTTATTGATGACAATCTGGTATTTTCTAAAAATAAATAGGAGCATGAAAAACATCTAAGGGTTGTTTTGCAAACATTAAAATAAATAGAACTATATCGAAAATTCAGAAAGTGTGATTTTTGGTTGCAACAGATTTATTTTCTTGGGAACATTATAAATAAGGATGAAATAATAGTTGATCCTACCAAAAAAAGTTGTTGATGAATGGACAAGACCCACAAATGTTACAAAGAATTGTAGTTTTCTTGGGTTAATAGGTTATTACAGGTGGTTTGTTATGAACTTTGCACGATTATCTATCCTGATAACTAAGTTAACCCTGAAAGGTGTTAAATATGT
Source organism: Viscum album (assembly GCA_963277665.1). Taxonomy (NCBI): domain Eukaryota; kingdom Viridiplantae; phylum Streptophyta; class Magnoliopsida; order Santalales; family Viscaceae; genus Viscum; species Viscum album. The sequence continues at coordinate 62,455,012 of OY728127.1, read as the reverse complement.
TTGGAAAGATGAATGTGATTTTTTTTTTCAGGAACTGAAGAATAGGTTGGTGAATGCTCCAGTTTTGGCCTTACCTTCCCAAAATGGTGAGTTTTTCATCTACAGTTATTCTTCTTTGAAGGGACTTGGTTTTGTTTTGATGCAAAATGATTAGGTAATTGCCTATGCTTCGAGAAAACTTAAACCTCATGAGCTAAATTATCCCACACATGATTTGGAATTGGCAGTTGCGGTTTTTGCTTTGAAAATATGGAGGCATCATCTATATGGAACCAAATTCCAAATATATGCTAACCATAAAAGTATAAAGTATATATTCACTCAAAAGGAATTAAACATGAGGCAGAGAAGATGGCTAGAACTGATAAAGGATTATGACTGCACGATCAATTACCATCCTGGGAAAGAAAACAAAGTGGCAGCTGACTTAATTCAAAAACATCATTCATCATTAATCATGATACATTTGGAACATGATCCCTTGATTAATGATATGATGAATTTTGTCTTAGAAGTTTTCGGTTAAGGTAATACCTCTATTTTGTTTCATGTTTCAGTGCATTCTTTGTTGTGAGACAGAATTAAGCAAGCGCAGAAGGAAGACTGTGAGCTACAGAAAAAGGTATAATTGGTTAAAATGCGTAAGTTTACAGAATTTAACCTTGATAAAGATTGTGTTTTAAGATTTTAAAAATAGGTTGTGTGTGCCTAGTGATTCATAGAGGAAGAAATATTTGGTGTGTGAAGCTCATAGTTCTCTATTTTTTATTCATCCTGGTAGTACTAAGATGTACAGAGAACTTCGGGAGTATTATTGGTGGGATGGAATGAAAAGAGATATTGCCAATTTTACCATGAAATTTTTAACATGTCAACAGGTTAAAGAAGAGTGGAAGTTACTAAAGGGGATGCTTTAGCCTTTTCCAGTTCCAAAGTGGAAATGGGAGAATGTATCCATGGACTTTGTGGTGGGACTACCAAGGACTTCTCGAGGTAACAATGTGATTTGGGTTATTGTTCATCGGCTAAAAAATTCTGCACATTTTATTTCTATTCAAGATACAATGACTTTGGATCAGCTTTCTCGATTTTACCTAAAGTAGATTGTCAGGTTACATGGAGTTTCTCTTTCCATTGTATCTGACCGAGATCACAGGTTCACTTCTAACTTTTGGAAGGGACTTTAGAAGTCGTTGGGCACAAAGTTAAATTTCAGTACAGCTTTTCATCCTCAATCAAATGGGTAGTCAGAATGAACGATTCAAACTTTGGAGGATATGCTTTGAGCTTGTTCAATGAACTAGCAGGGAAGTTGGGATCATCATATTTGTTTAGTTGAGTTTTCTTATAATAACAGTTTTCATTCCAGTATTCAGATTGAACATTTTAAGGCCTTGTATGGGAAGAGGTATTGGACTCCAGCGTTTTGGTATGAAGTCGGTGAAAGAAAGTTTATGGGGCTAGAATTAGTTGAAGAAGTGGTTGAGAAAGTGAGGATGATCCAGCAGCACATGAGGAAAACTCAGAGCAGGTAGAAAATTTATGCAGATAATATAAGTAAAGAATTATCTTTCGAGGTAGGTGACCATGTTTTCCTTAAAATCTCTCCTTGGAAAAGTGTGATGTGTTTCGGTAAGAAAGGGAAGCTAAGTACCCAGTTCATCAGTCTTTTTGAAATCATGGAGAAAGTTGGAATAATTGCATACCAAGTAGAATTTCCTCCATGTTTGTTTCAGGTACACAATGTTTTTCATGTTTCGATATTGAGAAAATATGTGCCAGATTCATCACATGTCTTAAGCCCAGAAGCATTTTAGTTGGAAGAGAACCTTTATTTGAAAGAGAAACCAGTTCAGATTCATGATATAAGGGAAAACGTATTGCGGAATAAGGAAATCCACCAAGTAAAGGTTTTGTGGAGAAACCACATGGTTGAAGAAGCAACATGGGATTCAGAAAAAGCTTTGAGAGAAAAATATCCTCAGTTGTTTAATATGTAAATAAAATTGCGAGGACGCAATTTCAAGAAGGTGGGGATAATGTAACACCCCATGTTTTTCTAAAAATAAATAGAAATGCATGGAACATTGTTTAAAGTAGATATTTATAACAATCCTTTTAACATAATTTTTCCACTTCGATGTTTTTAATTTCAATAAACTTTCATCTAAAATTGTGTTCAGTATGTTATTTGGAGTCTATTGGAACCAACTTGTTTTTTTGGTGAATAGTAACATACCCTTATAAATAGTAATATTAATAGAAATATGTCCCTAATGAATAGTAAATTTTACTATTATTTTATTTTATTAAGTCTTTAAGATAATCGCATCTAGGTTAATTTTTCAATGTGATATATAAGTAGTTACAGAATTAGAATTGTTAATTTTTGAATAAAGTATTAATTTATTTAAAAATTAAATTAATAACATTTATAAAATTATTTTCAGAAAATGGATTTTATTTTTTAATTCTACACGTCGATAAATGGTTAGGGTGAATTTTGTAAATTTTTCGGAAATAGTTGATTTTTCAGTGAATAGTAAAAAATACAGTTTTTAGTTTCGGTGTGTTAATGACATCATTAATGACGTAATAATGATGTCATAAATCTTATCGACTTGTGAATATTTAAATAAGATGTGAGTTGTCCCAAGTGTCTTATACCGTGGGAAAATACCATGGGCAAGCCCATGGTTTTGCAAATACCACTCATGAGGTGACCCTTGAAAATTATTAAAATAATCCCCCACCTTTCCTATAAATCCCAACTCTTCCCTTCATTAAATTCATTCCCAATTCTCCCGAAATAAATATCTGGCCTCCTTACCTTAATATTAGTCCTCCCAAGGTTTCCTCAAGCCCCCAAGGTCCCATCCTTCAAATTCTAAGAGTTACTCTACAAGGTAAGAAAATTCTCAATTTCTTTATTTTCCTATTCAGGTTCTTTTTTTATGTGGTATAACTTTCAATATTCCATACCATGTTATTATTTCCTTATTATTCTTGATCTAATATATATTAGGATTCATTTTTGTAAGGGTTAACATTCTCCCCTCTCTTCTTAATGTTTTCTAAAACCCTGTCGCATAGCTGTTGGGCTGCCGAATTTTTGTAAGAGATTTCTCAATTATTCTTTTATTTTGAGTTCCTTCCTTATTATTTCTTCATATATCCTTACCCAAGAGGCATGAAATCTCCATAAATAATGTATATTCTGGATTTTATCATTTTTATGTAAAATTAATCATCATTATTATTCTCCTCTCCCACTTATTTAAGGAATAAAATCATTTTCTGTTATGTGTCGAATTACCGACATCGTGGACGATGTGGTTTCAATTTCTATTAATTATTTCAAGTATGGTCATGAAACCATTTATATGGTCTAAAAAGGTTATAATATATGTGTTATGACTCACCCATGTTTCTGGAATTCTTTTATACTCATGATTCTAATTTGTAAGATTAAACGAGGTTGTTATTATCAAAGAACCACAAAAATGATCTTAACGGATATCATTAATGTTTTAAATTATGAATCATCCTCGTATTAAAAATAAAAATGAAAAATGGTATAAATTATGGTACTAGAAATATTTAAATACATTTCCATTACAATTCTATAATTCCACTTCCAATCAACAAGAACATCCATCATGAACCAATCTTGGATATAATGTAAAGAATTCACCCAAAAACTGTGCAAGGGGAAAAATACTAACAATTAATGGGTAAAATGATGTTATGAAATGATCATATAAGATGTTATATACATGAACATGTTTTTTTAAAATATTAATAACACTATTTTAACCATTATAAATTAGGTTTAAATAAGTTTGAAGTAAGACATACCTGAGGTAAGGGAATTCATAACCTGATTTCCATTCATTGGGTTAACCTTCTACTTCATTATTTATGTGCTATTTAGGAGATGAAGTTGATGAGGATGGAATTTTTACTCCATTGTGTTCTCTAAAAGGGGTAATGCCTCTCATTTATGAGAGTTACACCATTAGAACTAATTATTAACTCGTTGCCTATTGAAGGTGGCATTTGGGGGGAATACACATTCTTGTATGTTATTCAAGGGTACTCGGTGGGGACATGTTAGGATATAAGAATCCTTGGGGCATCTATATGTTATATATTTATAAGAGAAATACCACTTTTAAAACTTTAAATCCTATAACTAAGACTTTTCATACCTCTACTAAAATGATCCATCAAGCCTTTCTTAAATCCCCTAAACCAATGAAAATATAATATAGGAAATTAAGGAGCAATAAGATACCCAAATATGATAAAAATAATAATAAACTTCCTTTCTATCAAGTAGAAGATATAAAAATTTATTGATAAAAATTTTTAATGAATAAATAGTTATTTTATTTACATTGATGATAATCAGAGATTCCTAGGGATGGAACCATTACATGGAGACATAAAATGATAAATACCAAAAAAATAATTTCTAATAATTATTCCAATATATATGGAATTTTATAACCTACATTATATTTCCTAGAAAAGGTGATTTAAAAACCTAAGGAATTATTACATTTATTATTAATGGTATATCAAATAATCAAAAATAGCTCAAAATTATAATTTCAATTTCAATTAAAAATGACACGGAATAGAAAAAATAATTTTAGAAAAAGAATATACCTAATAATGATAAAGGTTCTAAAAATATAAAAATTTGTAGTTGATAAATTGATTCAAGAATTATGTCTAGACAGGTTGAAAATAAGACTTATTTTCAAGGAGATGGAGAGTAGTCTTTATAATAAAATGTTATTTTCATGGATATTATGGGTTCTATGTCGATTTTGGGAACTTAGTATAAAATTTTAATTATAATATTGAGATAAATAATAGTAATTATGGAAGATATAGATGTTTTAATATAAAGGGGATATGACCCACTCTAACAAAAATAGTTTCAAAGTGTGATGAATATTCATAAGTAAAATTGGATGTTGAATTTTAACCATTGAAGGAACTCTATTGAACATGTGACAAATTAAACGGTTGTTTGAAGGATTGTTAATATTTTATAAAAACATAGATGAATGTGAAGAAAGAATTAGAAATTTATTATATGAAAAAGTATTTACAAAATAAACGTCCTTTCATATTAGATATTAGTTATTCATCTCATATATGATAGGTTAATTTATGTAATTAAATATTTTTGAAAATTTCAAAGGGTGCTTATTATTTTATAAATAGTGAATCTCATAAGATAAATTATTTTCATTTAAAAGATGTCAGAAATAAAATTCAATGTTAAAGAAGGTTCTATTTTTAGTTGATTAAAGTAAAACATTCCAAGTTTTTATTAGATGTGTGATGAACGAAATGAGTGATTTTTAAGAAGTATTGATGATTGGGTAATCATTTCAAAGATGGATATATTTTTATAAAGGTATAGAAAAATACTTGAATCATATTACAATTTGGGGTTGGTAAAAATTTATGGTAATTGTGCTTGAAAGAGGAAATTGATTTTTGGTAGTGAAAATTGATCATATTAGAAAATGAGACATTCAAATACTAACTTAAAAGGGGTGGGTTGAGATATTTTTATGATTATAAGATACAATTGATTAATAATTTTACTTGTTATAATAGAGATATTGTTAATAATTAAAATAATAAATTAGAGATTTAAAATGAAACAACAATTGGAGTTTATTTAGTATGATATTTATAGACCCTCAATGTATAAATCGATGCATTGTGATAAGTATTTCATTTCACCCATTTATACAAAGATCATAAGTATTATGTTTAGTCATATATATCTCTCTCTATAATGCTCTAAAAGGGATTATAGTTTTAATAAGAAGTGTTAAGAATGAGTTTCATTATGTGGTGATGTCTATATTAGATTATGAAATTATTGTCAAAGGTACGCACCTCAGCACACCCCTAGTGTGAGGTGAGGTGATGTGCAATAGGTGTGTCTCACCACTAGTGAGGTGGTGAAACCTCAAAGAGGCGTGCCAAAGGCACATTACATGCACACTAGCTCGAGAGGTGTTCTAGTGCCAGGCATGGTAAAGGCGCACCACCAGCTACCGAAATCGAGGGGGCATGGTGGTGGAAATTTTGGGTACCGGGGTAGTGGAAATTGAGGGCACCCCGATGAAAATTGGTAAATGCGATGGAAATAATGATGATAAAAAAATGAAAATTAGATATCACCAAACAAGAAATCAATGAGTTGGGGGGATTAGAAAATAACATACACTGGATTAAAGCAATGAATCATCCAAGAGAAAGAATATATATCGTAAAACCTGTAATTCGCTCGAGCCTTGATTTGGTCCTTTATTCGAGCTTGGATTCAATGAGGAGGAGTGTCGGCCGCAGGTGGCTTCCATAGAAAGTTTCAGATATTGTGACTGGTTCGCGACTGGCTAGGATTCTTAAAATAGATCGAGACACTTTTATCAGTGCTTCTAAAAAAATGTTGATAAATATAGCTTTTATCAGCACTAAATTAATATGCGATGATAAATATGCATTTTATCTGTGCTTATTACTTAAGAACTGATAAAGGATTTATAATTATAATTATAAATAAAAAAATTGTAAATATATTTATATAAATATATATATTTAATAAATATATATAAATATAAATATAGTAAATATATTCCTCATTTAAATGTATTTATTATAAATTTATAATTATTTAAATATATAATTATTTATTTATAATTATATAAATAATTTTTTGATAAATAATATTTGTATATTTATATCATTATATAAATTTATATATTTATATATATTTATATAATTAAATATAAATATAATAAATATAGTAAATATATTCATTATTTAAATAAATTTATTATAATTTTATAATTATTTAAATTTATATAATTATTTATTTATAATTATATAAATACTTTTAAAAATAATATTATTTATTTATGTATAATTATAAATATTTAAATGTATAAATATAGTAAATATAAATTTATAAATATATATATTTATAAATATTTTTTACAAATATTTTTTTAACATTATTAATAAATATTTTATTTTAAGTGTATGAATGTTAAAAATGAGTAAAATTGAATAATTTAAAATGGGTACACTTTAACAATATTGAAAAAATGAAAAAGTTTTATTAATTAAATTGAAATTATTTAAAAAATATGGATATATATTGAAATGAATGTGAATACATATTGAAAATATTAAATCATAGTAAATAAAAAAATATAAATAAATAATAAAAAATGATTAAATTCCCAAAAAAATAAAAAAATAAAAGAAAATATTAAAAATGAATTAATACCTAAATGTGATAAAATTAAAAATAAATAAACATATTTTACCAATTAAAGATATGATATATTTAATGTATCATGTTATAATGAAATTCTAAAATTAATACTAAAATTTAAATTACATAAATATTAGGTTTATATGTTACTAAATAAGATTTCATTAATTACGTAAATATTTGTGTGTGTGTGTGTTGTATATAAAAATGCATTAATTACGTATATGTATGTGAAATTAATATAACACACGTTTGATATATATTAAATTGAGAAATCAAAAAACATTTAATTATATCAATTACCTGATGCAATTAGTCAGTTTTTCATTCATATTAATTTTTAATTATAAACTATTATTCACTAAATATATGACTATTTAATGTAAAGCATAAATATTTTGAATTATATAAATCATATTTATATAAATTCATATATATCAATATATTTAATATATATTATTTATTAATATTATCAATAATTATTTAATTAATAAAATGTTTAATATTTTTCTTAATTTACTTTTTTTTATTTTTTATTTTTTATTTTCATTTTATATATATCTATATATTTAATATATTCTATTTTTTAGTATTTTCAATTTATATATTGTACATTCAATTTATTTATTTTTATTAGTAATTATTTAATTAATATATTTTTTTAATAAACATCTTTTTATTTTTTATTTATTTAATTATTTCATTTCATTATGGACTTTAATCAGTGTTAAAAAACTGATGAAAAAGGATAATTTTATCAGTGCTTAATATAAAGTTCTAATAAAGGGTACCTTTTATTAGTGCTAATGAAAAGAGCTGATAAAGTTTAGTGCTGTTAAATACCTATTTTGTAGTAGTGAGAAGTTCTCATGGTGTAATCAGTCTATTCCTCGAGCTCAAACTCTCCTACTCACCTATGTCGATTGTGCTCCAACTTTTGTTTCAACTCTACTCTCAGTCACATCCTCCTCTATTTTGAATTATACACCCCAATCACTAGTCAATTTCACTCTCTTCAACCCCCTTCTTTTGGATCCATATTCTATAAATTACTGTTTACACTCCAATTCATACCTTAATCTAAAATTCATAGCTCCATGATTTTCTATCATGCTTCTATGTGGAATTCATGTCACTATACATATTCTTCAAAGGTAACTCAAATAAAGATCCCTCAACTGTATGTACTCCTCGGATCATGGGCCTTGTTTTAGTTTCACATTATCATCACATATGATTGTTAAGATCTATACTAACTCCTTTAAAATATCCAATATTATTGAGAATATTCTAGTGAATCTCATAGCTTTAGAATTTAAAAATTAAAAATTTTATATTACCCATGTGATTTTAATTCTTTTTATAGGCCTTGATGAAATTTTAATCCCATTTTAAGTACCATTCTCAATCCCTTATTGTTGGGTTCGTACTAAAAAATTCACCATCGATTGAGGTCACCCTACATTTTCTTTAGTACTTTGAGTTCTAGTACCTATACAATTTTAAAATTCATGTCCTTGAAGGTAATTAATCCACATAGCTAGTCCAACAATCATCAACAAGACATGTTTCATTACCATAATCAAAATTTCAACCAGGGGAAGCATTGGATTGGGCCCAAACCCTTGATTTTCCTTTTAACCATGCTTTCAAACTGATTATAAAAACATAGTTAGGTTTATTTCCTTAATTGGGATTCCAACTCTATTTGGGAATTGTGTTAAAACCCTATCACTCATCTTCCAATTAACCAAAAACCACAATATTAGTTAAATACCAAGACCATTCTTCATCAATTCATCCATGCGTAAGGAGAACCCCCAGTAAACAACATATTTATTTTCGATCGAAGTGACACCCCTCTCTTTTAATTCATCATGATTTTGTCTTCCTTTATCAAGTATCCACCATCTATCTTCAGTTAATCTTGGATTATATTCATCTTTAAACCAATCAACAAAATAGATCATTTCTTCATCTTAAAATCCAGGCTCAATCTTCTTTAAACTTATATGACATTGATAAAATCTTCATTTTCTATCCCAACAATGACTTCTTCATTCGCATGTACAGGTATAGCTCGGCTTTCCCATAATGTTTTGGAAATTTATTCACAACCCAGTCTTATTCACAATATGGTTCTCTAAATTAACCGTGGACTATCTCGACCTCAACCTTCTTTGCAAATACTGAAATCCATCTCAGTATCGATCTCTATCCCCAGCCAAATTGTGAGTTGATGATTCCCATTTTTTAATCGGACATTTTTTAGTCAACATTTTTGTTTTATAAATGTTTCAGGTCTTCAAAAATTCATAACATTGGTCATTCAAATTCATTTCATTCTCAATTAGTTTTTTCCTCTTTGACATTCAAAAATCAGATCTATTTTTTTAACATTATGTTTAGTCAATCGTCTTCTCCATTCATTCTATTCGGTAGATCTCAAAATTTTTATTTGGTTTCCCACAACTCTAAAAGCCATATCCTTAGTTTCTTTATCTCATATAATCAATATCATCTTCCTTCATCCATAGGTGCGGGTGATATAGAACAATAGTGAACAGGGTAAAATCTTTAGTTTCCATTTTCTCACCACATTTTATTGCCACCAGATTCATGGTAGCTTGAATGTTTTTTGTATGGTGGGTTGTTGTCTAGAAACATATATTTCTATTCATTATAGATCAATATCCCTTCATGAAGAAGATCAAAGATCATGATATGGGTTTTCATGATCATGGTAGGTTGAAGAAAATTCTATCATTCGATTGAGAAACTATGGATACTTCATTTGGTATCTTTATTTCCATTCTCGATCAATCAATATTCAGGCATGTGGTGGGTTTTTCTCCAGGTATAGACAATTGGCCTTTTTTATAAAGTTGAGATAATTCATTTAAAATTTTTATATGCACATTCAGTTGGTCCCTACCTCATACAGTTAGTTTGGATTTGTTCACGTGGTCGCTTGGGCGATGCCAAAATTGGGTGTATGTGGTAACATTAAATTTTTATCTTTCGGTCACTTCAAATTTTCACAGGTGGTCTGTTGAGTCCCTTGACATTTTTTGCTCATGCTCAATGTACTAACCATATGACCATTCTTCAAGATCACTTGAAATTTTTCTATTTTCCACAAATCCTCAAAAAACATAGAATTTAGAATTATCTAAACCAGTTCAACACATAATTAAGCATTGAAATTTTAAAATGACCAAAAATTATTCTGATAATAATATGTTGAAAATAAAATCATGTAATTTTAAAATAAAAAATCTCCAAGCCCAAAAATAAAAAAAAATAAAAATATTATTTCAAGTAAAATTTATAAAATATAATAATAATGAAAATAAATTTTCTTAAAAAATCAAGAGTAATAAATTAAAGGAACTTAATCTTTTTAAGAACCAAAAGCTTATTTTTATTAAGTTCTTCAAAGAATAACATTTTTCACTCATTTATCTAAATATTCAATAATTCTATTTTAAAACCACATTTTCTCATTTAAAATTAAATTATTTCTCCAAAATAGATGTGAAAAATTGTGCGAAATACATGTCACATCAAGAATTCTAGCTCAACAATCTATCATAAGGGTCTTTTCCTAACCTATATATTAAACAATGAATTATTTAAAACCAATATGGGGAACATATATATTGTGAATACATAACTTAGTATGACACAAACAATGATCTCCTAAAATTAATCCTATAATATATATGAGCCCTTAATGGATAATAATAAATAAATATTCATTAACAAACACTCAATTTGATTTATCATTCACTAACTTGGTTTCTATAAATTATGACCCAACATTAAATGTACAATGCTAGTGAAATATGCTCAACATACTAGGGGGAACATATATTCTTTCCCAAACTCTAGCTAACAAGGTCAGTAGAGGGAAGAACATACAGGCAGTGGACCATGACACAACTACTAAAGAGACCGAGCACTTGAGGGGTGGATCAAAACTCACTACACTTGATAATAAATATCTATATAGTGGATCATGAGACATCCATTGGAAGAGGTAACATATAAGAAGTGTGTATTGTAACATACTATTCATGAGGAGGAACACTCTGATGGAATATCATAATATACCATTAGAAAATTTAACTCTCACGAACCAATCCAGATCAAACCTAAACTGGTCACCCGAGCCGATCAATGGCATGGCCCAAAGGGTGTTCCTGATACCCATGGATTGGGAACTACTGTCAGTCATCAATAGAGTACAAAAAAGGAATGATTTCTCCCAATAAAAAATAAACATTCCAAGAGTAAAATGATTCCCAAGAATTCCAATATATATATATATATATATAATTGAACTTGACATCTTTTACAAGAAACAAAGAAATAAAATAACTATACAATTAAACCAAATAAACTAGATGACCGCACTAGATCCATGTGACCTCACGAGTCACTATCCAACACAATGACCAACCGTCACTCAAGGCGATTGAACTCAAGCTAAACCTTCACAGGGGAATAATAGAAAAGAAACTATAGGCATGAGTATTAAAACTCAGTAGGCTATCCTGATAATCTATTTCTCAATGAACTTCCTTTAAAATAAAAAAAAATCAATTTGGAATTTTGAACTATAATATATAAAAGTATAATTTCTACATGTTTTACTCAAAAACAAAGTATGACCCATTTCCCTTATTCATTTAAAAACCAAACACATTCCATTAGTGAGACACCTGTATTTTCAAGGAGAAAGTGATGTTAATATTTTCAACTTGTTCAAAGAGGATAAAACGCTATTTTATTTTAAAAAAATTATTCATAAACCATTTAGAAATTAACACATCACTTTCAAAGAAAAAAGATACACAAGAAGGCATTATCCTAATCACATTATTTGGGAAACATAAATAATCATATAAGTATCACATTCATCACTGTAACCAACCAAGATCCAATAGACATAGGTGAACCCAATATATCATGAATAATCTTGAACACAACAATAAATGAGACCCCAAACCCAATAGCATGTCACACTTGATTAAATAAAAACACTCAAACTTCCGGCCACCCTAACTCAGGACCAGCTGAGGGGGCCAATCCCATAGTAATAAACCCAAATATATCTACCTGCTATGGGCCACTGGTGAGTACATAAACTACTGGTGTGGAAATCATTCTCAAAAAAGTATCTCAATATTACAGGTTCCCATGACTCATGTATATAATGAGGTTGAGCCAATTAATTCTAGCTGAACATCCAATCACAACATATATATAATAATAATTCACAAGAAGGTCTCACCCTGAGTCTTCCAAAGGACTAATCTCATGCCTTTGTATAAATAGAACACAAAGGGTTCCAAATGAGGAACCCTAATAATGGATCATGAGGATTCCATAGTGATGACATCCTATCCATTATTCCAAGACAAGTCTTGAGAAACATCCAGTGGAGATTTTCATAATAAACATTTTTATCAATTTCACAAATGTTTCCAAACAAGCCTTTAAGTATTTCACAAAACCAACATTTACCAATGATACAAAATCCACTTTTCATAAGGGGGTGTAAATAAACTAATTTACATTTAAAAATCATTTAAAAAATCCTCTTAAAGCATTCACACTACAATTTCAAGGCAAACCATTTCTTATAAAAGTGCCAAATGGGCCATTAATCAGCAATACATGCCAAACCACCATAAAATCTAATACTCATTATTTTATAAAAACAAAAAATACTTTGGAAACACATACATGGATCCCCAAAAAAAATTTCTCTTGTTTAGAATATATATAAAAACCAAAACCATTCATTTTATATCACAAATCACCCATAAAATTCAACTAGGCATTAATCAAACTTGGGGTGAATTATTTAACAAAACAATTTATTTATTGCATAGCAAGGAATAAAAGACCACTTTTCACACCAAAAAGTTTATGAAAATATCAAAAAATAACATTTATCATATATGGAAGATAAAAAAAACATGAAATTAATTATTCTTAAATTAAAAAGACAAGTGCATGGGAAAACCAACCTGGAATCCATGGCGCAATGACGATGCACCACCGAAAACACTCCACGAGGGTTCAAAACCCCTAGATCTATGAAGAGAACCCCTTAATGAAAAAAAACCCAACCTAATCGAATGGAAAACAAACCCCTAGGTCCACATGACTATGGTATAAGAGAAAACTAAGAATGAGTGGGAGGAGAACGAAGAGGGAGATGAGAGGAGGGGATTACCTTGAGAGATCCAACCAAAACCGTGAAGATTTCCGCTTGGAATCACCCTAGATAGAGGTGGTAGGATTGAGGAAGAGGGGAGAGGTCCCCAAGGAATAAAAGAACCAAATGGGAGATAAATGGTGGGTTTTGGATTAAAATCCTGAAAGGGGTACACTTAGAAAACCCCAAAAATTAAAAACTGGACAATTGGGACGGTTAGGCTTCACAGTTTAACATACCATGTGAAAACCATGTGATAGCCACTACCTAAGGATGAAATAGTCATACAGTTACCTAGGAATAAATTGTATGGTTTCCCAAACTATGTGTTATTTGTGTGGTTGGTTCTATAACCTGTCATATGATTTCTTGGATTGGATGTGCGGTTGGCCCTAACCGTGCGCCAACCGTGCACCAGGGTTTGCCGAGGAAAAACATACATGCTTTATCAAAAAATTTCCAAACAATCCAAGGATCAAAAATGGGGAAAAAAAGACAAATAATGACAAGGAAACACTTCAAATCTTAACACCAATCACACCTGGAACCTAAGAAAAAACCTGAAATTCCAACCAAACTATAGCATAAACCAAAACATGAAAAACTGGGTGTGATAATTATCCCCACCATTAACGATTTATGTCCCCAGAAAGCCTCAAAATTTTCTAGATGATTGATCAATGCCTAAGGGTTCCATATCAAGATGATCCAAACTCGTAATCTGAGGATATTAAACCGACCAATAATAGAACTCAACCATGTTTTCTGAGATGAAACAACAACCCATAACCACTTCCCATGAACAATGAAAAGGATCAAACCACCACATCCACAACCATTCTAAAAATAAGACCGTTGGGGCTTCTCCCAAGAATCCCAACGCACACCCAAACTAAAAAGAAAACTAAGAAAACAATGGTTTTTATAGAATCAACATCAACCGGATCAACCAAACTGAAACCCAAAAAATATCACCAGTATAGGGGAGGTACAAACAGACTCCCCTCCATTAAAAATTAACTAGAACTAAATTACTATTAGGAGAAAACTCAACGAGACCCACAGTGGGTCTCCCAACTATTATGTACCAATTAAGGATGACCAAACAAAAATTCAATTTGAACCAGATCTGGGCATTTCCCACACATAACAACAAAAATTGTTCCACCATGACCTACCCAATATAAGGACACATAGAGAGAATTTATAATACCCACTCCCAAATAGAGGGGATAAGAAATGATCCAAAACTTCCCACACCGAACAAAAACCCCCACCACATGGGGATGGAAGGTAAGGGGACTATTGATTGGACCACTAAAACTATAACCTATAAACACCCACAACTCTTCACCTATGGATAGATAAAATCAAAGACCACACCAGATTTGTTTGGGTGGTCCACACAAGAACACTAACAAAAGAGTTACATCCAATAAGGCATAACTATAGACACTATGTGAAGAGTAATTCTACCATGTTCCTTGAAACAAGACGAAATTGTATATGATATAGAAACCACAATATAATCTCTAGAACTACCTCACAACAATGATGGATGCACAACCTTAACCAGACTCCTTAAACAACACACCCTTCACCCAAACATGAAATCAGATATATATAACACCATTATCTCTTACTTCGAATGAGGAGTAGAATGAACAAGACATATAATGAAACCCAAAAAACACCTTCGATCACAACTTCCACAATCGAGGGAGTCACAAAAATAAAAAATCATTTTATACAGAGTCCAAATATCACACTACTCCAATAGATGGGTTGGGTTATCCTTCAACGAGGTGGATTTTCCTTCCAAAACTCATAATCGACATCCTTAGGTTGATCAGATAGAAATATTTCCAATGGAGAACCACCTGTATCTATAATACAAAATTATTCATATCCCAATAGGGGTGAACACAAGGTAAACAAAAAAATCATGATCTCTAACAAACCCATCTCATGAACCAAAAATCACATAGATCAAGCATCAACTCAGAGGAAAACCGGCTCCAATATTTACAAGACCTTTATATAATCCCACCAAACATTGCTCCAAAACTGAGCTACCAACATGATTCCAACTCAGGATACAACATGAGT
Organism: Viscum album; assembly: GCA_963277665.1. NCBI lineage: Eukaryota > Viridiplantae > Streptophyta > Magnoliopsida > Santalales > Viscaceae > Viscum > Viscum album. Next base: position 62,439,353 of record OY728127.1, on the reverse strand, counting down.
ATCACTTCTAGATCACAAGGAAGCATTCCCAATAAACAATTCTTCTAATTCATATAAAATCAATCCACAAAACTATTGGTTTACAAAAACACAAAAATTACCAGCTTAAAACACTTTTGAAAAATAGAAAAAATCAAACTCGGTGGATCATCACACTCACCAATGGTGTTTCATCGATTCTCGCTCACATGCACATTTTTGTGCCACCCCAGGCACCCATACACCATTCCATACTGGGAATCCATCCAAATTTCCAAATAAAACCATGAATGTGATAACCCATGAAAACACCAAAGGCTAAAACAAAACAACCCCATTTTCTAAAATAGGCCATTCAAATCAATTCGAAAATCAAGTACCTTCTCAAGGAATAATAACCACCTTGTCAAAACCCATTTTCAGATTCTAAACATCAAACCATTTTATAGTGATTGAAAATGAAGTCCCATAGAATTCCATCATAAATCATTTTCATCTCATTCAAAACATTTTTTTCTGGAAATTCATCAATTCTCATTTCACTAAAACCATTTGTTTTAAACCCCCTTCTATTTCATTTAAAAATCACCTAATCAAACATGTCATTTAAAATAACCATTTTCCATTTCTTGAAATTTACCAAATTCTCTTTTCATAGTCAGCTAGCCATTAAGAACAAAACTCATTTAAAATTTCACAAAACCTCTTCATAAAAACACCATCCATTCAAAACCAATTTCTAAAACCAATTTATCCGATTCAAACACTTTTAAACAAGACATGATTTTTAAAATAACCCAGAATTTCCAAACACTTTATTTCAATAAACCATATGTTTACATTTAGGAAATCCAATCCCATTAAACCATTTCCACTTTAACCAGAGATTGTTTTATAGAAACCAGACAATCTAAAACCTTTCTTAAAGTAAATCATGAAAATCCACTTTACACTTTTTTAAAATACAAGCATTCCATTAAAAACCTAGTTTTCACAATTCTCATGCAATGATTTTCAAATCAATTTTCATATTTCAAAAAATATCCAAGAGACCCACGAAAAATGAAACTTGTTTCAGTGGGTGACTTTACTATATGGTTGGTGGCCATATTACAAACACACCACCAACATAAATAGCCTTATAGAACCATGCCCCCATCTCCACATGGATTTATAGGCCCTGTGAGCTCACAGATAACACTAGCCCAAATCCAATTTGGTATCCCAAACACCAAACAATCCCTAAAGACCCAAAAACTAACAAAACCAGACACCCCATGGAAACTTAAGGATCAGAACGAGCAAGAGTTCATTCTGCTCTTCATGCACCTACCTCGTGAGTCCTGAAAATCCTACTCCATTTACCTTTACATCCCCAAATAACAAAGGGAACTCTGAAAAGTAAGGTCCTCTAAGAGATGACCTACTCTGATACCATTTTTTCATGAACCAACCTAGTAAAACCCTGAACCTATCACCCGAGTCGATCTGTGGCATGGACCGAAGGGCATTCCTGATAACCACAAGTTAGAAACTAGTGTCGAGCATCAATAAAGTACACAAAGGGAATGATTTCTCCAAATAAAAATTAAACATCCCTACAACAGATAGATGCACAAGCAGTCCAACATATATATATAATTGAACTAAACATATTTTACAAGAAACATAACAATACAAAAAATATAAAAATTAACCTAACAGACCAGAGGGCTACACTAGCTCTATGTGACCTCATAGGTCACACTCCAACACAATAATCAACACTCACTCAAGGAGATTGAACACAAGATGAACCTTCATAAGGGATAAAAATAGAAAAGAAACTATATGGATGAGTATTAAAACTTAGTAGGCTAGCCTGATAATCTATTTTCCAATGCACTTACTTTAAAATAAAAGAAACAATAATTTGAAAGTTTTAACTACCATATATAAATATAATATTTTCTATACGTTTTACTCAAAAACAAATTACGAACAATTTTCCTTACTCATTTTGAAACCAAACACATTCCATTAGTGAAATGTTATAATTTTCAAGGGGTAAGTGATGTTAATATTTACAAATTGTGAAAAGAGGATAAAACACTATGTTATTTTAAAACAATCTTCATAAACCATTTGTAAACTAACACATCACTTTCCAAGAAAAAAACTATACAAGAATGCACTAATGTAATCACACAATAAGGAAAATGGAAATAATAATGCATGCATCGCATTCATCACTACAAGAAACTAAGAGCCAATAGACATAGGTGAGACACTATCCCCAGTAGCATGTTACACATGATGAAATCAAAACACCCAAATGCCTAGCCACCCTAACTCAGGAAATACAGAGGGACTCAATCTCATAGTAATAAACCTAAATATTTCCACCTACTATGATCCACTAGTCAGTACGTAAACTACCAGTGTTCAAATCATTCAAAAAAATTATCTCAATATTTTAGGTTCCCATGTTTCAAGTATATAATAAGGGTGAGCTAACTGATGCCATCCAATAATCCAATCACATCATATATATAATAATAATCCACAATAGGTCTCACCCCGAGTCTCCCCTAGGACTAATATGATGCCTTAAAAAATAGAACACAAAGGGTTCCAATTGAGGAACCTTGATATAGATTATGAGGAGTCCATAGTGAGGGAATAGCATTCATTATGCATATACAAGTCATGAGAAACATCCAATTGAGGTTTTCATAATAAACATTTTTATCAATTTCACAACGGTTTCCAAATGGGACTATAAGCATTTCACAGAACCAACATTTATCAATGATAAAAAATTCAATTTTCAAAAAGTGGTGTAAACACACCAATTTTCATAAATGGGTGTAAACACACCACTTTCAATTTTAAATTTTTTTTCAAAATCCTCTTAAAACATTCACACTACACTTTCAAGGAAAACCATTTCTTATAAAAGTGTCAAACGGGCCACCAACTTGAAATATGTGTCAAACCACCATAAAAGAAAATGAGAATTATTTTATAAAATACAAAACTACTTGGGAAACCCATAAAAGGAAACCCAAACATCATTTCTTATGTTTCAAATATATATATAAACCCAAACTATTCATTTTATATCACAAATCACCCATACAATCCAATAGGGCATTTAATCGAACACTTGGTGTGCATTATTTAAAAAAAAGTCTATTTATCACATAACAAGGTATAAAACACCACTTTTCACACCAAAAAATTTATCCAAATATCACACAAAAACATTTATTAGATACGGAATGTGTGAAAATCATGAAACTAACTATTCTTAAATTAAAAGGGCACGTTCATGGGAAAACCTACCTCATATCCATGGCACAATGATAACACACCATTGAAAACACTCCATGAGGGTTCAAAACCCCTAGATCTATTAATAGAGACCCTTAATGAGAAAAAATTCCAACCTAATCAAAGGTAAAACAAAACCCTAGGTCCAAACGACCATGGGAGAAGGTAAATCCAATAAAGAGTGAGAGGAGAAGGAAAATGGGGGAGAGAGGAGGGGTTTACCTTGAGAGATCTGATCGAAAATTTAAATATTTCCCCCTATAATCACCCTAGATGAAGGTGGGAGGATTGAGGAAGAGTGGAGAGATCCCCTAGATCTGAATGAACCAAATGGGAGAGAAATTGAGGTTTTATATTAAAACCCCAAAAGGGGTATACTTGGAAAACCCCAAAAATTAAAAACCAGGAAAGTCACATGGTTAGGCCACATGTTTTAACAAACTGTGTGGTAACTAAGTGATATCCACTTATCGTGGATGAAACATCCACACAATTTTCTAGGAATCAACCACACGGTTTTCCAAACCATGCGGTGGTTGTACGGTAGGTTTTGTAACCTATCGCACAGTTTCCTGGACTAGCTGCATGATTGGCACTAACCTTGCGCTAGGGTATGCCAAGGAAAAAATCCATGTTTTCTCCAAAAAATTAAAGGATCAACCATGGGGAAAAACTAGACAAATAAATAAAAGGAAACACTTCAAATATTAACACTCGGAACCCGAGAAAAGACTGAAACTTCCCACTGAATTGGAGCTTAGTCCAAAACCAAAAAAATCGGGTGTGACATTAACACAACGCAAGGGTGGATCATGATACACAAAACATATTGAAAATACATCAAGATGGAAAATTATTCCATATAACCATATAATATAATATTACCAAAGTGTGTATTATGATACACCACACTCGAGGGAAATACATTCATATAGTGGATCGTGACTCAAATCCACCTCTTTTTTTGAAATCTATTATGAAATTAATGTATCAAAATCCGCATGTTACATCATATTAACGTGATTATAAAACATATAAACAATAATTATAAATACACAACCCATCCCTAGCTCTCTACTTGTCACGACCCGTCCCAGTGGGGCCCGCGCTGTGACTCCCCAAGCCCGCCTTCTATAGGCCAGGGGCTAGTGACTAGCACTGAGTAGGCATATCACTAACATGGGAGACATTTCCTAAGTACATGTACACATGCATGCATATCCAATCCCACAAGATGATGAAATTTAAAAAAACCCGCTAAGGAAAAGAATGCATGCATAAAAATAAACCCAACCAACAGAGTACGACGAAAGGTAGAATGTTGTAAAAGTAAACTGGGACAGAATACAAGCCCGCCAAAAACAAGAGTCTGAAAACTGCAAAGTCCAACCTATAAGCACAAAAAGGTACTGAGACTACCGCTCGTAGCCGTAGGAACACCTCGGCCTGTAGGGAACTCAGAAAGCTCGGTCCTGCCCTGGTCCGCCCTAAACTCTGTCAAAAGGTTTCCCATCTGCACAAGACAGCAGACGTGCGGGCAAAGCCCGTGCAGGGGTGAGTATAACAATACTCAGTAGAGGACCTCGAAAACCACAAATCAGTACACAAAGTAAATGTATAGTAATATATGCACAGTATATGTCTTCAGAACACGTAGAACAAACCAGATATACTCAAAACCCAGACCTGTGGTCTAAGGACAAGTCACACAACTGAATACCCCCGCAAGGGATTCTGTTCGAAGATTCCATGATGCACTCGCTCCGGGAGAACACACTACATGAGTCTTATAGCTCTGATGACATCCGTCCGAGAAGTGTTGTTCGTCGGGAACCATCATGAGAGATTGCTACACTCATTACGGGAGACACACTCCTGAGTGGAAAGGTTACGGTAGTTAGAAAAACTCATTATAGGAGACACACTCCTGAGTGGGAAGATCTCGATACACATATTAGGATCACTGCCAGGGCCATGGCGGATACCGCGACTCATCCAGAATTCTCATTCTAGGTAGAGGATCAACGCCCGATAGAGTTGGTCACGTCGATGCCTGACTCTACCTAGGGTCTGGAAATGGATAGAGGATCTTAGTCCGGGCCTCTCGGATGGATGCCTGACTCTATCATAGAAATTCCTGTTGAAGGGATCATAATCCTGCATGAGGGAATGATGCCTAACCTTCAGAGGAACAAGAATAAGGGTCACTAACCCAAACAAAAGATGTTCAAGGAACGGTGAATAAAAGGACCAAGTCGTTTTCCAAAAAGTACATGATGTGTAGAAATGAAACATGTCGTGTTGTCCGACCCCGGGTACTGCCCGTGTACAGTGGCCCATGTCGTGAGTCTGGTCCTGTAGAAAAACTTAGTACATGGCGTGTATTACAAAGTGCAGGCCGTGTCTGGGTAACTGGGGTTGGCTCCGTGTACTCTGGCCAGGTGCCCATACATGGTCACCAACCTGTGTACTCCGACCTATGTAATCTGCACATGGGATGACCCACGCTGTTGGCCTCGACTGGCCATGTGATGGAGTACACAGTCGTTTACTCCATCCCGTGTCCATGTATCCCTGGGATACACACCGAGCTCCGTGTAGCCGCCTCTGCCAAGATGTACACACCGTGCTGCCTGAAGCCATGTAGATCATCCTGTGTCCGTGTACTACCCAAATTACACACCGAGCTTCGGGGAAGGTCCAACACGCCGTGTGACCAGGGTTACACGCTGTGTGATTCTTCTCTGACCACGAAACCCTATCCACCACCGTGAGTACTACACGACGTATTCTTCAGTAGTACACGCTGTGTATTCTGGAAATTTCCAGAAATGGCGCTCTTCGCCGGTGTGCCTCCCGTAATGCTCTGTTCATCAATTTGGTCATTCGGTCACCTCAAAACTTCCAGGTTCTGGTCTCCCCGACACCACGAAGCTGCTTCCGTCGTTTTTGGGCCTCTGATCAGCTCCGAAAACGTGTTCTGATCTTCCCGCATGAAGAACGCTCGAAGAACTCTCTTTCTAAACTGTTCTGATTTTTCATCTGCCATCATCGCCGCACCTCCACAAGGTCGTTGCGATGTCGAACCTTCAATTTGGGATCGTTACATCGTAGAACGGATGCACAACGATATGTTGTTCATCACCCCACGAAGAACGCGCAGAATGCGTAGGAAAAAAGAAGAAAGAAATCCAAATAACAAATAGGGGAACGAACCTCTGCCATTGTTCGTCACAACGCTGATCCTCTCCCGTTAATAGTCATAAACAGAGCAAGAATCAACAACAACATAAAGCATGTATCAATTCTCCATGATATTCCCAAAGAAAATCCCTCTCACAAGAACGCACGAATCCACGGATCAACTTGTTCGTGGTTGATCTGCGTTCATCATTTAAACTCAAATACAGGGAAAAGAAATCGAAAAAGTAACAACTCCTACCTTTCAAAAGGATCGATCGTTGACGAAGGTGTCATGCTGCCGTTGTCATCGGGATTTTTCAACGTCGGCGCAACGATCCTTGGTTTCGATCCTTTTTCGTTCATCGTCGAGAATTTGCTCCAACGCACCGCAGATTCTGTAGAAGTTCCTCTCTCTACGTTTCAAACGACGTAAAATTTCTTAATCCATTAAAAGGGGAAACATGTTGGCATTTAATTACGTAGCAGTATTAATGGCGTTGACTTGCCATTTCGAATTCATTAAGGCACGCCATTAATTTAGGAAATAGTTGCGCCGTTGTCACACTGCAGCGGATGTTTCCTTAAATGAAAAAAATTAACTTGTTAATTTATTTTATTTTATTTTACTTAAAATGTCCGAAAAATAACTCTTTCCCTTGACTCGCTCTGGTCGAGGTTAGCCTCATTCTTAGGTAAAGTCGTTGTCCCGGACACAATGGTGCGCTCATATTTTTAATTCGGGCATCCGTTTGGAAACTACCACAACCGCACACAAGTGCCGACTCACTTAACTAAAAAAAGTTCAAACCACCATTCCGGGATCACTGGACCTCGGAATGATGTGCCGTCTTAGCGCCCGGTCTTGAATTAATTCCATGTAATATTTAAAATAATAAATGGAAAAATCTAAGACATTACATTCTCCCCACCTTGGGGCTTTACATCCCCGAAAAGCCAAAACGAGGGCTACTCAAAAAGATGAGGGTACTGGGCACGGATCTGAGCCTCCCGCTCCTACGTGCTCTCTTGAAGATTCTCGTGCTTCCATCGGATGCGCACCAAGGGAATTGATCGCCCAAGAAGGATCCTTTCCTACCGATCCTCGATCTCCACTGGGTACTCAGTTAAGGTCACTCCATCCTCGATGTCCAGCTCGCCCCAGTCGATGACGTGTGATGGGTCATGAACATACCTCCTCAGCTGCGACATGTGGAAGACATCATGTACCCGATGAAACTGTGGCGGTAGAGCTGGGTGGTACGCCACCTCGCCAAATCTGCACAGAATCTGGAAAGGTCCGATGAACCTCAGAGATAGCTTGCCGCCTCGACCAAATCTCTGCAAACCTGGTCGAGGTGAGACCCGAAGAAAGACATGGTATCCCTCCTCGAACTCCAGAGGTCTCCGTCGTCTGTCAGTATAAGACTTCTGCTAGCTCTATGCAGTCTTCATCCGCTCCCGAATGATCTGCACCTTCTCTGTGGTAGTTCGCACTAACTCTGGACCCATGAGTGCTGACTCTCTGGGGTCGGTTGAGAAAATCGGTGACCGGAAGGGTCTCCCGTACAAGGCCTCGAACGGTGTCATACCGATGGTGGAGTGGTAGTTGTTGTTGTACACAAACTCCACCAGTGGTAGGTGGTCCTCCCAAGTCCGACCAAAGTCCACGACGTAGGCTCGTAACATATCCTTCAGAACCTGAATGGTCCTCTCCATCTGAACATCCGCCTGGGGGTGAAATGTTGTACTCAAGTGTATCTGAGTCCCAAAAGCCTCCTGCAATCCCTTCCACAATAGGGATGTGAAGCGGTCATCTCGGTCTGAGACTATAGTCGAGGGGACGCCATGAAGCTGAACTATCTCCTGCACATAGAGGCGTCCCAAGATCTCTACGGAACTCTGCTCCCTGATAGCTAGGAAGTGGGCCGACTTGGTGTGTCATTCAACGATCACCCAGATGGAATCATGCCCCTTGGACATCAGTGGTAATCCCGTCACGAATTCCATCGATATTCCATCCCACTTCCACTCTGGAACATCCAGTGGGTGAGCTAACCCTGCTGGAACCTGGTGCTCAGCCTTCACCTGCTAGCATGTGAGGCATCGAGAAACGAACTCTGCTACTACCTTCTTCATGCCTGACTACCATAACTGTCGTCGGATATCCTGGTACATCTTTTCTACTCCAGGATGTACCGCCAAAGGGGATGTATAAAACTCCCTCAAGACCTCCTCTTGGAACGCCACTGGTACAACAATGCATCCTCTGAAAAGAATTATGTGCTCCCCACCTTGAGAATATCCATCAGGAGCATGTCCTGTGGATAACTGAGCACGTAAAGCCACATAGTCTACATCACCAAGTTGTGCCTCCCTAACTCGCTATAAGATTGGAGGGGTGAATACCATTGACTTTAGGTAATCTATATCCTCTCCATCCACGAAGGATAATTGTAACACGGCTAACTGCTGTGTCACCTCACTCAACAGCTGTGAGCTCGACCTTCTGCTGAGGGAATCTTCCACCTTGTTCCCCTTTCCAGGAGTATAGATATTCTCAAAATCATAGTCCTGAATGAACTCTAGCTAACGCCTCTGTATCAGATTTAGATCCTTCTGTGAGAAGATGTACTTGAGGCTCTTGTGGTCAGAGTAGACAATAAACTGCTCTCCCATAAGGTAGTGTCTCCACATCTTCAATGCGAAGACTACCTTTACCAACTTGAGATCATGGGTCACATAGTTCTGCTCATGTGGCCTAATCTGGTGCGAACCATAAGCAATCAATGCATGTTGCTGCATCAGGACACAACCAAGCCCGGTCCCTGATGCGTCGTAGAAACTATGTACTCGACACCCTCCTCCGGCAATCTCAAGACTGGGGCACTCATAAAACTCTGTCTCAGCTACTCAAAAGCCTGCTGGCACTTTTCTGTCCACACGAATGGTTGCCCCTTCCTAGTCAAAGCCATCATCAGTTCTGATATTCGGGAGAAATCAAGAATGAATCTCTGGCAATATCCTGTCAACCCCAGAAAGCTCCACACCTCTGTCATGCTCTGAGGTGGCTCCAATGCTAACACAGCCTCCACCTTGGCTGGGTCCACAGCTACTCCATCTGTTGAGATGACATGTCCCAGAAAGTGGACCTCCTGAATCCAGAACTAACACTTCGAGATCTTTCCATATAGCTGGTTCTCCTGGAGTACGTCCAGAACCATCCGCATGTGTCTCGTGTGCTCTTCCTCTGACACCGAGTACACAAGGATGTTGTCGATGAAGACCACTACGAACCGGTCCAAGTATGGCTGGAAGATCCGGTTCATCAGCCCCCTGAACACTGCGGGGGCATTCGTCAAACCAAAAGGAATCACCAAGTACTCAAAGTGACCGTAGCGACATCTAAAAGCCATCTTCGGTATATCCTCATCCCACACTCGTAGCTGGTGATAGCCTGATCGATGTTCAACCTTCGAGAACCATTGTTCCCCTCTTAGCTGATCGAAGCGGTCATCAATTCTCGGAAGTGGATACTTATTTTTCATCATCACCTGGTTTAGGCGCCGGTAATCACGCATAGTCTCAAACTCCCATCGGCCTTCTTGGAAAACAAGACTGGGGTCACCCAGGGTGAAACGCTGGGTCTCACAAAACCCTTACTCTCAAAATCCTCCAACTGCACCCTCATCTCGCGATCCTCTCTAGGAGACATCTGATTATCCGATGAGGAAATATGTGTCATCCAGGGGTGTAAGACGATGCAGAATTCAATTTCCCGGTGGGGAGGTAACCCTGGAACATTTCTGGAAAGAAGTCCCCATACTCCACCACCACTGCTGGGAACTGAGAGCTCAAAACATCTACTACTCTAAGGGTAAGGCTAGCCAACTCATGAGTGATTGGCTACACCCTCCTATACATGAGCCTATTTTTTTCTTCCTGGGTTTCCTTTTCTCCAATAAAGGAAATCCTTGTTCCATCACGGCGGACACACCTCACCCTTCACCTAAAATAGTCAATCTGGGCTTGGACCGAAGATAAGCAATCCATACTGAGAATGACGTCGTAAGGCGTCGACGCTACCACCAAGAGGTTCCAACCGAAACTATCACCTCCACGGGTAAGATCACTCTGCCTGCAAAGGTGTGTGATCGTCGAGTCTCCTCCCGTAGGAGTCTCCAAGCGTAAGGATCGAGTCAACGGTTCTACCAGAATCTCAACGTTTTGTACAAGACATGTGGCTATAAGGGAATGACTGGTACATGTGTCTATGAGTACGGAATCTAAGGTATAAAAGACACAGATCATACCTCAAATCATCCCTGGAGCCCCTGGGTCGTATGCCTCGACCACATGTAGCTATCCCCATCCCTGTCCCCCAGCTCCCTAAGCCTCGTGCGGACCTCTTGGGAGTGGTGGTGGAAGTAAGTCGAAGCATCTTCCATAACTCGCAAATCTCCCTACTCCTCTTCCATGTCTGTCGCCTGGCAGGTCTGCCTGTTCTGCTCTCTGCCTCTGCCTCAGTGGTCCATCCACCACCTTCCTGTCAGCAGCACGACGGGTTAGGCAATCTCTAGTGAGATGTCCCCTACCGTCGCATGCATAGCATCGCTTTTCCCTAGGCTGACTGGATCCAGCCTGAGAGCCTGGTACTGCCGATCCCCAATCTTGGGTCCTCCTATGACGTCTCCCACATCCAAATCCTTGTGCCTAACGTCGTCTCCCCACTGTCGGGGTCTCCACACCCGTTTGCCTGCTGCTGACTGCCGACAGCTATCTCTGCTCCGCCAAGAAGCACTTGATCACCAAGGCCCGCTCGAGCACTCCAGCATAATTTGATATGCATAGAGGCACGATGCTAGCTCGGATGTCTCGTCGTAAACCCTGCTCGAAGGTCTGAACTCTGAAGTACTGATCCCTGACCATATCCATCGAGTACCTGGAGAGGTTGGTGAACCTCTATGAATAGTCAGCCACCGTCAAACTGCCCTGTTGGAGCTGAAGAAGATACTGGATGCACACAGCTCTTAGTGTAACCGGAGATAACTCATCCATGAAGAGTCGCTCAAACTCTGTCTATGAAAGAGTCTCCTCGTTGTGAGTCTGTGTGGTCAGACTCCACCATCGTCCTGCCGAACCCTGAAGAAGGCTCGCTCCTAGGACCACCATCTGGTCTACCGGTGTCCTCACTAGATGAAAAACTCTAGTTACCACCTCAATCCAGTCCTCAGCAACCTGAGGGTCGGGCTCGCCTCAGAACCTAAGGGGCCTCTGTCTCTGAAACTCATGGAGCACACTGACACTGCGCTCCTCGCCGGTCGGTACCACGGGTACCACTGGCTGCTCCACTGGTGGTGGTATAGCAGGTGCACCTCCTGGTGGAAATGCCTGGGGAGCTGGTCCCTATATCGAAACCTCATCGCTGAGGGGGTCATCCTCGTGATCGTGCTTCAGAATCCTAGTGGATATGCATCGCGGAGGCATCCTATAAACAAACAAGATGTACCATGGTCAATGAGTATATCGGGATAGCTGACACAAAGGACATTGAAAACACAACCCATTCTTATATGATGCATGTACCTTTTATTTCCCCACAACCAGTGTTTTCGTGAACCGAGTCAAAAAGCAGGTTATCAGAGTCCTAGTGTATGGATACGTCGGTCGCCGCACCAACACTAGGGTCTCTGGCCTGAAATCTGAACCCAAAACACTCAACACTGTTCCCCAAACCAAACTCACAGACTCTTGGTCCTAAGGTAGAACCGACCACCTCTGATACCACTTTTTCACGACCCGTCCTAGTAGGGCCCATGCCGTGACTCCCCAAGCCCGCCTCCAATAGGCCAGGGGATGGTGACTAGCACTGAGTAGGCATATAACTAACATGAGAGGAATTTCCTAAGTACCTGTACACATGAACATATCTCCAAGCCCACAAGATGCTGAAATGTTAAAAACCCACTAAGGAAAAGAATGCATGCATACAACTAAACTCAACCAACAGAGTACGACGAAAGGTAGAATGTTGTAAAAGTAAACTGGGCCAGAATACAAGCCCGCCAAAAACAAGAGTCTGAAAACTTTAAAGTCTAACCTGTAAGCACAAAAAGGTACTGGGATTGATTCTTGTAGTCATAGGAACGTCTCGGCCTGTAGGGAACTCAAAAGATCGGTCTTTCCCTGGTCTTCCCTGGACTCTGTCAAAAGGCTGCTTGTCTGCACAAGACGCCAGATGTGCTGGCAAAGCTGGTGCAGGGGTGAGTATAACAATACTCAGTAGAGGACCCCGAAAACCACAATGCAGTACAAAAAGTAAAGGTATAGTCATCTATGTACAGTATATGTCTACAAAACACATAGAACAAACCAGATATACTCAAAACCCAGACTCGTGGTCTAGAGACAAGTCACACAATCGCATACCCCTGCAAGGGATTTTGTTCGAAGATTCCATGATGCGTTCGTTCTGGGAGAACACACTCCATGAGTCTTATAGCTCTGATGACGTCCGTCTGAGAAGTGTTATTTGTCGGGAACCATCACGGGAGATAGCTACACACATTATGGGAGACACACTCCTGAGTGGAAAGGTTATGCTAGATAGAAGCACCCATTACGGGAGACACACTCCTGAGTGGGAAGATCTCCATACACAGATGAGGATCATTGCCAGGGCCATGGCAGATACTGTGACTCATCTAGAATTCACCTTCTAGGTCAAGGATCAATGCCCGGTATAGTTGGTCACGTCGATGCCTGACTCTACCTAGGGTATGGAAATGGATAGAGGATCTCGATCCGGGACTCTCAGATGGATTCTTGACTCAATCACAGAAATTCCTGCTGAAGGGATCATAATCCTATGTGAGAGAATGATGCCAAACCTTCCAGGGAACAAGAAGAAGGGGCACTAACCCAAACGAAAGATGTTCAAGGCATGGTGAACAAAAGGACCAAGCCGTTTTCCAAAAAGTACACAGTGTGTAGGAATGATACACGCCGTGTTGTCTGACACTGGGTAATGCCCGTGTACAACAGCCTATTTTATGAGGCTAGTCGTGTAGAAAAACTTAGTACATGGTGTGTAGTACAGAGTACACGCCATGTCTGGGTAACTGGGGTTGGCTCTGTGTACTCTGGCCATGTGCCCGTACATGGTTACCAACCCGTGTACTCCGACCTGTGTAATCTGCACACGGGGTGACCCACGCTGCTGGCCTCGCCTGGCCGTGTGACAAAGTACACGGTCATGTACTCCATCCTATGACCGTGTATCCCCGGGATACACGCCGAGCTCCAAGTATCCACCTATGCCAAGCAGTACACGTCATGCCGCCTGAAGCCATGTAGATCATCTCGTGCCCGTGTACTACCCAAAGTACACGCTGAGCTTCAGGGAAGGTCAAACACAACGTGTGACCGGGGTCACACGCCGTGTGATTGTTATATGACTCTGAAACCCTAGCCGCCACAGCCAGTACTACACAGTGTGTTCTTCGGAAGTACACGTCGTGTATTCTAGAAATTTCCAGAAACGGCGATCTTCGCCGGCGTGCCTCCCGTGCTGCTCCGATCATCAATCCAACCATCTGATCGCCACAAAACATCCATTTTATGGTCTCCCCGACACCAAGAATCTGCTTCCGACAGTTTCGGGCCTCCGATCGGCTCTGAAAACGTGATCTGATCTTCCCGCACGAAGAACACTCAAAGAACGCTCTTTCAGATTCGGTCTGATTCGTCATCTGCCATCATATCTGCACCTCCACAAGTTCGTTGTGATGTCGAACCTTCGATTTGGGATCGTTTCATCACATAACGGATGTGAAACGATCCATTGTTCGTCGCCCCGCGAAGAACGCGAAGAACGCGTGGGGAAAAAGGAGGAAGAAATCCAAATAACAAATTGAGGAACGAACCTCCACCTTCGTCCGTCACGGCGTTGATCCGCTCCCGTTAATAGGCTTAAATGGAGAAATAATCAACAACAACATAAAGCATGGATCAATTCCCCATGATATTCTCAAAGAAAATCCCTCCCGCAAGAACGCACGAATCCGCGGATCAACATGTTCGTGGTTGATTCATGTTAGACATTTAAACTCAAATATGGGGAAAAGAAATTGAAAAAATAACAACCCCTACCTTTAGAAAGGATTGATCGTTGATGATGGAGTCGTCCTGCCGTTGTCATTGATATACTTCAACATCGGTACAACGATCCTTGGTTTCAATCCATTGTCATTCATCGTCGAGAATTTTCTCCAACACGTCACAGATTCTACAGAGTTTCCTCTCTCTACGTTGCCAACGACGTACAATTGATTAACCCATTAAAAGGGGAAACATGTTGGCATTTAATTACGCGGCAGTATTAATGGCGTTGACTTTCCATTTCAAATTCATTAAGATGCGCCATTAATTTAGGAAACAGTTGCGCTGTTGCTGCGCTGCAGCGGATGTTTCCTTGAATGAAATAAAATAAACTTGTTAATTTATTTTATTTTATTTTACTTAAAATGTCTGAAAATTAACTATTTCCCTCAACTCGCACCAATCGAGGTAAGCCTCATTCTTAGGTAAAGTCGCTGTCCTGGACGCAACGGTGTGCTAAAATTTTTAATCTGAGCATCCGTTTGGAAACTGCCACAACCGCGCACAAGTGTCGACTCACTTAACTAAAAAAACTTCAAACCACCATTCCAGGCTCACTGGACCTCGGAATGATGTTTTGTCTTTGTGCCCGGTCACGAATTAATTCCATATAATATTTAAAATAATAAACGGAAAAATATGAGACATTACACTACTAATACACAAAACATCCCTAACTCTCTTCTAGTATATAATAAAACCTTGTATCGACACTAATACAAATACATCCCTATCCCAACTCATGAAAAACCATAGATCATTCATCCCATACCTAGATCACTATAATCATAAAATTATCCAATATAGTAAGCTAATACATCATGAGACACACACATATCCCTTGATCATATAGCGTCATATCTCAACCACCTCATAATACTCTTTATACCCAACTAGCACTATGATAGACAACCAAACATCATGAGATCTTCACTAACCATGAAATACCTATACTATGATTTTTATACACTCTATAAAACCATTGTGTTCACTTGTTACATTATCTACATAGATTTTATCCACTCATCCAATGATTCATCATGCAACCACTAACTCTTGGGAGAGAACCTACTCTTAATCTATAACATATGTCATGCCCTTAAAATTTAGAAAAAAGGTTTATGTTTAGGATCTACTCCATGTAATCTGATTAGTCATACAAACTAAAATTAGGGACCAACATTGGTTCCTAATTTATTTCTTCCTAATTTTGAACACCTAATGTGGGGTCTATTATTAATTTCCAACACCAAGGGAATCACATATCTTTAGAAAAGGACCGCTGCTTCGCTCTCTCGGTTGTGATGCCCTAACAATAATGGAGATGGTATCACCCCTACCGCTGGTGGAAAGTGGAGGATTCTATAACCCCTCCCTCTCTATCTCTAAGTCATCGCTCCCTTATCCCCTTCTCAAACCCCGATTTTCTCCCTATGTTCTAGTTATCTCATTAATCCTAAAGGTTCTTGATTTATTCGATGGCACGCCTCATCTTTTGTTATCAAAATCTGATTTCATGGAAGCATCATGTCTCATGGATCTTACTCTGGTGGCTCATTTTAGGTTTCATAGACCTTTGATGGGTGACTTTGGCAGGTTCATTTTTGGTACTTGGGGGTTACAAGAACGTGTGAGGATTATCCTCCTCGACAAATGCCATATGATAGTTCGGTTCACCTAAATGGATGATTTGATTTGTGTGTGGTCCAGTACTCCTTATAAATGCAATAGATATGGATTCTACCTCCTTATTTGGCCATATTATTTTCATATGAAAATGTATTATCCCTCTGTAGCGATTTGGGTATGTTTTCCTGAACTACCATTTCCATTTCAAAACCCTTCAATTTTATGGATGCTAGGAAATCTAGTAGGATAGTTTTTATGTTCCTATAGCAGGATGCTCTTTGTGAGTCACCCAATTAATCTGCAGATATGTGTGGAATTTTATGTACCAAGGCCACTAGTAGAGTGGGTTTGGATAGTATCTTGGAAGAATTTGGGGGGGGGAATTTGTGATCTTCGAATCTTGGGTTGACCATTGTGTGTTGTGTAGGCACATATGGCACATGTCCTCTTGTTTTCACCAGGGATCTAGGAATGGGGGGGTTGAATCAAATATGATTGAATATGATCCAAATGTTTAGGCGGGGTTTAATGGTGTAGTTCTAGATAATTTCATATATAAAGACACGAGCTCTTCAAATGATCTAAAAGTTGCAAACATTTTTTCTCCCTTAAAGTGTGACTTAGAGGAGCATACATTGATTGAGAAGGTCTCGCCTGATCTAGGGAAGATATAAGGGATTCCTGGTGTGAAGGACCTAATAATAAAGCTGAATTCACCTCATTAGGAGGTACTACAATTGATCAAGGACCCGAAACAAAAGGTGGTGACTATTGAGATAGTTGAGGGAAAAAGTGGTGATACTTAGGACTATTTGTAGTATAGTACTCCAGTGGATCTGGGATGAAGGAATGAAGCCACAAGTTCAACCCAAATGAAGAACTAGTGAAACATATAAATTAGTAACTGTTTCAACGTTTTAGATACATATGGGTTAAATTTACATCATGGAGAGGCCCAACATGAAGAGAACAACATTGAGGGGAAAATTTTAGATGGGGCATAGTCTGATGAGGAATGTCCTTGTTATTTCTGTAAGGACACTGTAGGTAGAAGACTCATCAGTGGACTATAAAAAACAAGAAAGAATAAGGGGAATAATACTATTTGGGATTCTAGGAGTTTCAATTTGAGAAAAGGAAAGAAAAATAAAGGACGTAAGGACTACTCATACCTTCAAAAACTAATGGATATTAGGTCGGTTACAAAAATCAAACTAAAGGATATGGATCATGTGCTTTCTGTTATTGATCATATGAAGGTAAATTTTGAATCAAAATGATCTTGATATTGTTTAGTTTATGGCTAAGGGATCCAGGGTTGATAAATAAGGGAAGATAGTGGTAGTGGAGTTCGTTAACAGAAATACATTGAAGATGATTTTACATTCATAAGATAAAATGGTGGACGAGGCCCTATTTATAAATTCCGCAATAGAGGTGGTTGATATGATGATGGAAATAGGGATTAATGTGTAAACTAATCATGAGAAGAGTGCATGGATTAATAAGAAATACCTTATACCGGTAAGGGGATTAAACTAAGGTAAGATCAATAGTGAAAAGTACATTCAAACATGGGAGAAGATGGTCGATCACTTTAAAGACCTTATAATGGAAGATATAGAAACACAGGTATTCACTCCCTCTAGGAATATATTTAGGGAGAAAATATTTAATATTATCAAGAATTTTTAAGGATTTTTTGATATCTTTTGACTCTCATCAAAATGATTGAACCTATGTGGTTTCTCACTTATCTTTAAAAGTGTTTGGATAATAAAAATGCTAATTTTCAATTAGTGCAACAAAAAAACCCACTCAACCATCACTATATGATAACTCTACTTATGAGAGAGAATATATTAAGTTAATACTCACCTAACACATCCACAACATATGAAAATGACGTTTACTAATGAATACTTCCTCGCTTCTATAATAAAAACATCACCTTATAATCCCAAGGTCTATATTAGGCTCATAACCCATCATTTCTTTAAATGGATAACCAATTTGGTGTCCATTATAGAATTTAATGGATATCATAATAAATATTTAAAATTAAATTATCACTATAGGTCCTCCACATGAGGTATACTACACCCAAATCCATTCTTATAGGTAACACCTAGTTCATAGAGACTACACTGGCATCCTATAATGGTTTTCAAAGTCATAACATCACCTGCACCATCTAAATTAAAGTTAGTTTAGGTAAACACATATAAAAAAGGGGTAATTTTGAAAAAATATAACTTTAACTATAGACACACCATTTATAGGAAAATAAAATCATATATCCAAACTCATTCTACCATCATCCATATCCACGAACCCTTAATTTATCCCAATGGTCAATTTAATTAGTTATAACACTTATAATTTGTTTACATAATTAATCCAAATTGAAATAATAATGGAATTCTCATTGAGTAGTGTAACCTCACCAAATACACAAGAAACCATGTGTAGTTTACTCTCAAAACACCCCTAAGTATATAAATAATAAAAAACCTAATTCCTCAATTGAATTCACCAAACAATTTCTTCTCACATAAATGGAAATTGAAAAATAAATCACAGTCACTTGCCTCATGAGAGTAAACAAGAAACCATCATAATTCATCCTTCCTCATCTTCCTCTAGCACCCAAAACTAAAATAACTAGCAATTAAATGTGATTCCACCATTATATAATGGAATCCCACACTAAATCCCCGAAGGAAACAATTAAAAACTAGATAAATAAGAACAAAATAATAGGTGAGGGAATTAACTCACCTTATACATAAACAAAAACACCTCTTACACTCCAAATATATAAATGAATAATCATAGAGAAAGTGATAAAAAGGGTATCCCCTTCCCATTGAGGATGACTAAAACCCTAAACCCCAAATGGGGTATAAGAAAAGGGCCCCTTGAATTAAAATCTTACTGTCTATTTTAAAAATAATGATTCCCTAACCTACTGAGTGGCTAATGGGTCTCAAATAGGCATATTATTCCCCAAAAAAAGTCTAATGGGGTATTACTAGACTTTAAGTGGCTTGGATTGTGGTACAAAACCATTATCCTTCTCATCGGGTTCCTGATAACACCCTAGGAAGTATTCAATGTTATTAAAAATCCCTTCAAGTGTTTTTGGGTTATGGTTCATAACAGACAGGTTTAAATATTCCAAGAAATACTTAATAAATCATTTTATGTTATATTTTTATAACCTTGAGATGTTTGTATTAAGTTAAAGAGTTTTTTTGTGAATAAATAAATCACATTGTAATGACATAACATTATATTGTAATAAATACTATTCATAACTAGATGTTGTGATCAAATGGTTTTACCATAATTGTAAGTTGAAGTGTATAGTGGTTGTTGGATAAATTTCATAGAAATAAAAAAGTATAAATTATTATTAAATATGTGATAATTACAATATGATTTTCTATTAAAGAGTAAATATTTAAGATTGTGTGCAATAATATTTATCATGAAAAAAGTGTTACCCCTTGAAAAGAGGCCATGAAATTTTGGTAAAATTTTGATAATTATCATTACACCACAATATATCTATCAAAATTATTTTTTTAATTTTCTTGATGATATAATATTTTGATTATGAATCGGTTTAGGCCATGATTTTAGGACGAGTTGATTTTTTATGGAATCTCCCCATAATGTTTAGTTTTACACCATAATATTGTCAATTTTGAATACATATCAGATTATAAAATCCTATTTATATGGTAATTATTTTATGTTTAAATAGGGAAAGTTTTAATCATATTTGTAAGATATATTTAGATGAATTTTTTTATGATTCTTGAAGAGTAATAAATAATTTACTAAAGAGAAACATAGAGTTTTTCTCTATGAATTCAAGATATAGATTCTGAAATGGATAATAATGAAAGACCAAATGTTTTATGAGTTTTGAAATAGAGAGAGATTAGTTTTGAGATGGAGATAATTAAAATGTAACATTATTTGTGGAATCTAAAGGTGTTCATCATGTTGATGAAGATGGAGAATATTATTATATATATGGATTTTTAATCTCTTATTTTGATTATTGTGGATAAAAAATGTTCTATTAAGAGAGAATTGATTTATATTAAGTAATAGAGTAGTGATTTCTTATTCCTATGGGTGTTTTTAAGTAAATAATCACATTTAATCTTCATTTAACATGTAAACAACTAGTTCTCTTTAATGGATTTTGGGAGACTAACACAATTTTTAGTGTTTTATCCTTTGATATAGCCCAATTAGGGAAGGATATTTAATTGGGTTTATTGATTCTTTATCAGTTTCATACTTTGTGAGGGAAGGATATTTTTGTTTCATCTAATCAAAATTCAAGATAATTTAAATGTGATATTTTAATTGACATATCACAATTCAACCCCATTCATGGAATCGTTCATAGTGTGGGAAAAATAATTAGTATTATATTATAAGTTTTTTCTTGAATGTTTTTTTATCATTGACATATATGTAAGTGGTATTGAATGATAATAGTATTTTGGTGTTCGATGGACATAACATCCAAGTGGGGAAGAATCATATTAAGCACTTCTTGTGATATTTAGGAATATATTTTCCCAAAACTATATTTCTTGGAAATATAACAAATATAGAATGTAGAGAATTATTGAAAAGATATTTAAATGAGAAATAATCTGATTCTAAAGCAATAAATTCCATAGGGTAAGCATTATCTAATTAAATTTACATGAAGGTCATGTTATTAAATCCTAAATTTCTACATAGGAAGAGTTTATAAATATCTATTAAGTTGACTTAGAGTTATAAAAAGAAAAAATTTAAGTTTTTTTAAAGATTATGTGTATTTAATTATGCCCCCAAATGAATATGTTAATGCATTCTTTGATTGAGTGAAAGCGATTGTAGAGGAGTTGTGTGGAATTAGTAAAATCCTTGAAGATTGAAACATTATGAATAACATATTGAGAATTTTTCCAACAAATTTAAATTCAAAGGTTCTAGTAATTATATAAAAGGATCTAAATACCATCTCATTGGATAAATTATAAATAATAATTATTTTTTATCATATGAGAACTAAATATTACAATTTTATATAAAAGAATAAATATTGATAAGTGGCATTATGGTTAATAAAAAATCACTATTGTATATTACCCATAGGAAAAGGTGGTTGATGAGGTCAAATCATTCAGTTCCACAACTATAAAAATGAGAAAATGGAAGTACAAATGAAAAATTCCACTAACTTTATTTTGATGCAGAAAGGTTAACCACCTTTCTACTAACAATCCCAATAATCTCCAACATGATGAGGAAGATTATGCGCCCATTATGAAATAAATTAGAGATGTAAATGTAAAGATATGTTCCAAGAGTAATTTATCTAAAACGGTGAATCTTATTTCATAAGAGAGAATAATCTTAGAGGAATTAGAAGCGGTTGTGACTGAGAATTTTGAAGACCTTAATGAATAAATACTTGTACTTATCATAGTAAAACAATAAATTTAGGAGAAATGTAATGGTGAAGCCACTAATATTGAGAGTTTTTTGGACCCCTAGAATATTCATATGATACTATTAAATAAAAATATGTTTGGATAAAACAAATAAATCCAATATTCTTCTATGTGATTCCAAACTCTAAATATATCTACAAGTAGATGAGAGGCATGAGTTAAAGGATGAGATTAAAAATATATATATAAGTGAACCTATAAAATTTATATAAATTTGTTAAGATAAACATCAATGTTTATAAACAATCTCAAATTATTTATATATTTACTAAGACTATGAAGTAAATTGTTAAAAATTGAGTATCTCAAGGAATAAGTCATTGAGATGATCTAAAAGATGGAAGACCATGTAAGATATATGACTCATTAAATGACATTAGTAAGTTGGATCATATGGTATTTAAAAAAATGAAGCTATATAAAGGAGATCCTAAAAAATCTAAAGTATTTATTACAATAAAAAAATTATTATTATGAATTCAAAGTAGATGTGAGGATTGATCATGAAAAAAATTCCATCATGGTTGATGCAGAGCCACAAGCTGAAAATCCTAGGAAAAATTTATTTGAGAGACACCAAAACAAACAATTAAATTACTATGAAAACACACAATAATAAATATAAAGTTAAGTGTTGTTATTTAGGAAATATGGGGTATATAGAAAACTTGTGTTCCATAGAAAATAGGTACTTTAGTTCATAAGATCAAATAAGACATATGGTGAAAAATCCATACACTTTGTAGGTTTTTTATGGCTATTTTTTTGGTGTGAAGTTTATATACACTTATAAATATATTCCTCACCCAGTATGTGTAGGACTGTATAAACGAAGATTATAAATGGTGGTATGAAAAATATTAAGGATCTATCAAGAGAAAAAATACCCAAAATAGGTCTGAAACTTTTCAAGATGATAAAGACCAATAATATCTAGAGGAGGAAAAAGTATATAAGCCAACAATGGGTGTGAAGTGACAATATTGGATGATAAAGAACATTTCTATAAAGAAAAAAGTAGTGGATATTATATTAAAATAAAAAAAACCAAGATAGAGTGTATGTTATTGATATCATATGCACTTTCCATGTGGCGGGAAATATGAATGTTTTAATAATCATAAAATGAATCATGTAATGTGTTTTATAGTTTGATATAATGAGGGATTGAATATAAGTATATTTGAAAAGTAAAAAACTAATTGAAATGTCATGATAAAGATGAATATATTGGCATTTAAAGGTCCCGGTCATAATTTACTAAGTGAAATCCTATTTCATGATTCCAATGATGAAAAATGTTTTAACAAGAAGACATATACCATCAGAGACAAATTTGGTTCAATTTTAATGAAATTAAATCACACAAATGGATATCTATACCTAATTATTGAACAAGAGGATGTGTTATTTCTATCAAAATAATTTAAAAATAAATTATAGTATAAATGGATTGGCCACTTGAGCAAAACATCCTTGGAATAATTAGTGAATCGTGAAGGATAACTTGATAACCCTAAGCTTACATGTGATCATACAGATTTTTTAATTTTTTTTAATGGGAAATATCATTAAGAATATATAAGATATGAAATATAATAATTTAACAAGGTAGTTGTAGTTGGTGATTTTTAACATATGTAGCTCAATATCACTAAGAGTTATTAATGAAATGTGGTAATATTTATTATTCATTGATGATTATATTTTGATGAAATGGTTTATGATGATCACTCACAAATTCATTGTGTTTAATTTTATAAAACAATATCATATATTGATGTAGAATATTATTGGAAATGAAATATTAAAATTCTAAATCGAAAATGATACGAAGTCACTTAATATCCAAGTACAGGATTATCTTAAAAAGAAATGGATAAGGCATCAATTTTCAATAGTGAACCTTAAAAAAATAGTTGAGAGGAGAATCAAATAATCAATAACATGACTTGGATGATTCTCATTGAGAAATTACTATGAGATATGTTTTGGAAAGAATAACTCTTTGACATCTATCTATATCACTAATAAATATTTTTTATGTTTAGGTGAGGAAAATACTCCCTATGATATGTGTTATGGGAAGAAACCGACATTGAAGTACTCTTTTATCTTTGTAAGTAAATGTTTTATTCTCAAAAAGAAGAAGTGTTAGATGAATTTTTAATCTCTTAGAGAAATAATGTTTTTTATTGTCTAGTATTTAAATTTAATGGAATTAAATTGCTTTAATAAATGTATTTTTATTCTTTTTTAAAACCAATAAATCACTATTTTGAAAAATAAGAATATTTTTCAACAAAATAGGGAAAAATTATAATATATTTCAAAATTAAAGGGGATAATAAGGGGTGAATGTTGGTTTAATAAATTGAACAAATAATGTGTATATTTTAATAAGTATTTCAATATAATAAGGTTAATATATAGAGATGAAATTAATGAAAACAAATTATTAGTGATAAGAGAGATGTAGTGAAAACAAGGAGAATAAAGTCTATACGTCAAACATCATTCTTATCAAAATTAGAGGCAGGTAATTTTGATAATCCTACTAAGGATGATATTTTTTTAAAATATATGAATTAATATATTGAATAAATTTATAATAATAAAATTTTAGATATTATTTTGTGGACAAAGAACAATAATTTCATCAAAAACATGTGGGTTTTCTGTTACTAGTTGAATGAATAAATCTATGTGTTTTGAAATAAAGCATAAATTTTGTGAAAATTTTGATCAAAATTGAAGGGTTAGTATGGATGAGTCATTTTCTCTAATGTATTGATTGAAAATAATATTTTTTTTTGATATAACAATGAAAAGTTAATTAAAAGTTTTCTAAATTCACTTAAAATATATATTTCTTAATAGAGATTCTGAGAAAAAAGTTTACATTAAAAAACCAAATGGTTTTATAATTCATGATGATGATAAAAAATGTGTTTCACTTTAAGAATAATGTTTATGGGATGAACCAAGTTCCATGAGTTTTATATTCAAGACATGATCAATTCTAGAGAAAGTATGGATTCTAATGTGATGGAGTTGATCGTAATCTATATGTGAATAAAAAGGATAATTAGAGGATATGGTTCCTATCAACATGGATGACATAATATTTAGAATATCAAATAAAGATCAACTTAAGGATTTTTTAAAATTTATGGTTGGTGAGCTGAAAATTTCAATGATTGGTGAATTGATGTTTATCTTCAGTTTGATAGTGATACAAGGAAGGTGTGTAACTTTTATTTCCTGATTTAAATATGCCAAAAAGGTTATAAAATAGATTGGAATAATGTATTTCAAAGTTATTACAATACAAATTTCTACAAAATTGAATTTTTAAGTAGATGTGAATGGAAAAATGTTTGACAATACCAAGTATAAGAAAATAATTGCGAGACTATTGTACTTAATAAGAATCAAACTAGAAATTATGTTTATTAGGTTTCAAGAAAAAATTTATAAAATTTATCCCAAATAAATTAACATGCTCTTTATAAAGATAATTGTTTGATATATTAATGTAATGGTAGATATTAGGTTGGTTTATAGTGTTATATAACAAAAATAGTTATTATGGAAAGGTATGTTTTCTCACACGAATTGATTAAGTTAGTTAATAATTATTTTTTATAATCCGCAAGGAAGTAATAATTTTGTTTATTGACCGAGGGGGAGAGTTATGAAAAATAATATTGGGGAGAGTTACTCAATGTTATTTCTTAACACTTTAATTATTTCAAAAGTTTTGAGAAAGTGGATGATAAATTTTTCATGAAAATTAAAGAATTGTTTCACAAGGTGTTCTTTTAAGGGGTTTATTTTCTTTAGAAAATGATTTGTGGAGAGTGAATGGATTCTTAATCAATATAAGTTTAATTATTTGAATTAAAAATGAATAAAATCAATAATATAGTAATAACAATTGGGGCCAATAAAGGTTGTTTGTTATAACATGAGACATGTGGTGTTAAATAATAAGGTTAAAGGAGTGTTTCATTGAAAATTTTACATTTATCTATTATTTATCAAAATAAGCATGTTGCATGTGGGATTATAGTGTGTGATAAGTTTATCATTGATTATACTATCTAGATTTTACTAACAGTATATAAAGGAATTTCTTTTAAGATGTGTTGTAGTGTTGTTAACAAACCCAAAGGGGGTATTGTTTAAACCATCCTTGTAACTATTTTTGGGTTGTGTTTTTAAACAAATGAAAGTAAAAAAAAATACTAAAAAGGCTCTGAAAATATTTGGATATTAGAGTTCTGGAGTCTTTAAAGCTTTATAGGAATTTGGAGAGGTTTTTTTGTGTAGAAAAAACACGTCACAACGGACATGTTGTTACACTGTAATAAATGTGATATAGAGATGAAAATTATAATAAAATGGTTGTTTCATTATTATTAGTTATATTTAATTAAGGTTTTTGGTTTAATTTCATCGAAAAATAAAAATGAAAATTACATCACAACATGATATGGTGATTCCCCAATTTTCTATAGAATAGTAAATTTTAAAGAATGGGTGAAGCACTATATATTATGAGAAAAGTGTTACATCATAAAATGAGGCCGAGAAATTATGATTAAAATATTCTAAATATGGTTATAGAAAAATATTATTTGAGAATTTTTTTTAAAATTTTGTCTATAAAGTAAAATTATGCGTATGAATTGGGTTAGACGATGATTTAAATTAGAATAAGTCTTTTGAAATAATTACACATTAATTTTTAGTGTCACACTATAGTATTTTTTTGCTACATATATATTTAATTTTAAATTTTTATCTTCTGGTGAATGATTTTATATTTCAATGGGAAAATTTTGAATTGGATTTTGAATTTATGGTTAGATTAATTTTATTATGATTATTGAAGAAGAATAAAGAATTATATGAAGTGAAACAAAAAAAATTATCCTATAATTAGTGAGATAAGTTCTTACCAAGATAATAAAGGAAGCATGGATGTTTTTTGATAGGTTGAATAGTGAGATATAACTTTAAAGAGTGAGAAAACACCAAAGGAAGATTCTTCCTAGGAATCAAATAAGGCGATAATGTTGATGAAGACTGAGTGTATTTTTACACCAATTGAGGTTTAATATATTATTTTGATTTATATAGATTAAAAGTGTTCACTTGAGTGAGTAATGAGTTCTTATAGACTAAGAGATAAATTATTCATCATTATTTTGTGTTGTTATAAACCCAGAGGGATGGAAAGACCACTCTAAACCTATAAAAAAGATGTATAATTTAGTAGATTTTGTTACACTGGAACATCTTTGAGAAGTTCCACAATGAGGGGTGAAACAAGTAAAATAACTTATGGTTATTATTGATTTATCAATTTTATGATTTTTTAGGGAGATATAGTTTTATTCTAACTAATAGTGAAACAAGATTGTTGTTAGGGGATGTTTTAATTGATATACCTCGATTCACCCCAACAATCAGTGTATCCTTCCTAGTATGGGACTAATACCTAATGTCACTTTCATTCACCCTTTTTTCTCTTATAATTTACTCAATACCCCCTAATTTTATTTGGGACATTTATATTTAATTTTTTTTACCTAAAAACATCAATTTACATATTTAAAACACATCAAAACCCCCTTTATTCAGCCCAAATTCAAAATTTAAAAATCACCCCAACTCTAGTTCTACAAGAGCATGTATTCTCTTTGATTTCACCAATACATATCAATGCATGTAATTAAAAAATCTACAACATATTTATTATCAACCTTGAGAAGCCTCATCATGTGTCTCTCATGATATATACTATTCATCAAGATCTAATGAACTCTCTTAATCTCGGGCATCGTACTGGTTACAATGTACCACCACTGCACCTGAACTAGTAAAACTATCTAATCTCTATATTCCTCTTACTTAATCCTATCATATCCATTTTTATTTCTTGAATGACATCCTTGAGGAAAATTATGATTCAAAATACCTTATTACACATGAAATACTCTATCTAGAACCCTGCTATAGAGGCTTCTAATAAAAACCCTTCCACCCAAACACTATAGAATTAACTAAATTTTCCAACGCCATTAGGATATCCCAATCACAAAGAAATTTTTATTTTCATCAATCAATTATATTAAATTCTTATGCTTGACATCATTGATCTATACCAAACATCATTATGCTCGATGTTATACCCAAGCATTTCCTGGTCTCCATGCACTAGAATTCCCCCATATCCCACTCAAGACTTAACCCATCACATGAAACCTCACTTTTAAAAAACAAATCACAATCTCTTATAATCACAAAAATTTTCTTGATCATTATACTAGAACATTCTTTTAATTTTACTTATGTTAGTTATGGAACATGATAAATTCACTTGATTATCAGAACTTGACCTCCAAATCAATTGTTTCTTAACTAACCATATATATTTAGTACACTTGTTTCCAAATATTGACACAAAACATTTACCATGATAGGGTTTCACTATATACCACTCTTAATTTTTAACTAATAATCACCTAAAACAAGTTTTGTATCAATAATTTTCTAATTTTTTTCTCCACACTCTGGGTTCTCCCTTGTCATCAATCAATATGAACTAACCTATTTGGATTTTATCATTTCCCATATATCATCACCCATGATCTATGTTCATAATAAATTGATAAAACAATCTAATAAATCTACCTCTATGTTATATAAACATTATGGAATCCATGAAACAATTTTTTGATACCACTAATGATATGTCACTATGACACTTGAGTCTTGATCGATATATCACACAATTAACGTCCTCAATTTCCTCTAAGTTACTAACATATTATAACTTTTCATGAACTCCCAAATATTCCATTAATAATTATGAAATTTTACTTGTGATAAACTTACCATAGTTGTGTCATTCTATAGATTCTCCAAAATCATATTGAATGACTCAACCCCTTGAAGTTTTATAGGACTCAATTATTACCTCACTAAATTTCACATTCATAATCACTCACAGGAGCCAAATTCCTATGTAAATCACCATATCCATGACCCATTATTCTTTTACTACTATGCTTAATTGACTGATTCTCATTGGTTAACCTATATCTTGCTTTCCTTAGGAAAAATCCTTATCTTAATCATTCTTATATTTACATCAAAAAAATTACTTTA
Organism: Viscum album; assembly: GCA_963277665.1. Lineage (NCBI taxonomy): Eukaryota > Viridiplantae > Streptophyta > Magnoliopsida > Santalales > Viscaceae > Viscum > Viscum album. Next base: position 62,410,374 of record OY728127.1, on the reverse strand, counting down.
TTATCCATTCCATGTCAAGTAAAATGTGTATCTTACATTTTTCAATGGACATACCATTCCCTGATCATAACCTAAAATGACCATTCATCGAGTCTCACTGAAATTCTATGACTTGTCTCTAGGAATTTAGAAAAATCTAAGAGTCCTTGACTCTATAATGATTACACTTTAATGATATTAATAATAATACTCCCATCATTATTACTCATATGCTATAAAAATAGGAAAATTCCTAACTAATCATTAAGGTCAATTTCACACAACTAACATCTAATCATACCATGATTGCATACTATGCATGTAGTATTTTAAATGAACTCGCTTTTACCAATGGTATGTGATTACTCAAAAATCATGTATTTACTATAAACTTTAAAACACCATCACACTTAGTATGATATAATAATACAACTCTATTCATATTTTAGAAAAATATAAACAAAAAATATCACATTAAAATAATTCCCATAACAACACATCTCGTGTATTGAACCTATTCACCCTATCTTGCCTCCCTGATGAGAGAGTACCAACCAACCTTCATATATTCCAAGTCCTTGAGTCTCACATATAAGGGAGAAAAAAAACCTATACTAACCTAATAAACTTCTAATATTACACTCACACAAGTCCCATACCACTTTCCTATGTTCTCAATCCTACTCCATCAGGTTAGGAATCCTGTTGATCCTACCTGACACACACTAAACGAATCTCTCAAATCACTTCCTTCATCTACTCCCATATAATACCATGGTATATCATTCCCATAATAGACCACAAAAAGGCATCCACTTCCTTTTGTTAATCCAAGTTAGATAAATCAAATGCATATATTAGATATACTTTTGACCTATTAGGTCTACACCAATTCACACCATATAGAAGGGTTTTCCTTACACATCATCATCACCAAGGTCTACACACCCAACCCACTAATCACACATCACATGTATATTAGTCCTTACTCTCAAATAAATAGTTAATTATTTAATTTTCCAACCCATAATGGCTCATACTCTGACTTTATCAAGGGTTTTGTCTGACATTACATTTACATAACTTTACCAAAATTATACCAAAGCTAAAAAAAGAGATAAAACTATCACTGTGGATTTTAATTAATTATCATAACACTAATAATTTATTTAATAAATAATTTAATAATTAATTATTAGAATTTAAATAATTTCAACCCATTTTTAAAAACCTTTTCCAACTACATATAATCAAGCGTATGACATGGGAACCTATGTACCAAATATGATGCATATAATCATGCCCTCATGCCACATTCGGACAAGAGTAAATAAGTATACCATAATATATAACATTATTCTTGAAAATAATTAATAAAAACATAATCATAAAAATCAATAAAAGAAACTCCACAACCCCAGTAACTTGGGGGACTACTATATAGGTGTCAATAGACATAATCATAAATTTTAACACAAGTTATAACTAATATATCTCTATTATATTGGGGATGAAAATCATAATAAAAGAAAATAATATGGATCTAATAACATTTTATAATTCCTTGTTCCATATTTCCTCATTCTATCCAAAGTGACACATGACTTTAGGTACCCCTCCTCATTTTTAGAGGGTGTTGACTAGTAGAGAGGGTCTAATTTATACGATGTGGAAGGTATACCCTCCATATTATTCCCATCAAACAATAATGACATATAACATAAAATAAACCACTACATATTATAAAATAATACCTAAATTATAACTATACATAAAAAATAACAATGTAATAAGAAATTGATAGCCCATTTCATGATAATACATCGATAGTTAGAAAATATATTTCTATGAACTAAAGATCATATATTCAATAATATAAAAAATACTATAGGCACGACTACAAAAAAAAGTTACCAAACAGATCCCAGTACTACCACTATCTCCTTTTTTGAGTTATCCAAGCTCAAAAACCTGTCATAACGGTCATACATTAACATATATATTGAAAAATTAAGTCTATATTTACAATAAATATCATGTTCATAGTGTTATTAAAAAACAAAGGAACTACCTATGGGCCCTTAAAATAAACCCAATACTATAAGTGAGTGAATGTACTAGATAATAATAAATAAAAAAATATCATCATACACCGAATTTAAGTTATCTTGTTATAACTAGGATTTCATGAATCTCATCCCTATTTTTTTGGTTAATAATAGTGAATCATACTAATCACACTAGAGGAAAAATCTGATGGTTTTCTAGACACCAGATTGTCTAGTCATCAAAGGGAAGATCATTTTAGTGGTGGATCGTGATACATTATCTATATAGAACAAACACATGAGGGGTGGATTATAAATCGCCACACTCAAGAATGAACATACAACTGGTGGATCATTACATATATTTCAGAATATTTTAAGGAGTCTAAGAGTGGATCATGACATTCCATGCTCAGAAAATAATACCTAGATTATAAATCATGAAAGACCTTTAGAAAATACCCATTTGAGGGGCAGACTATGATACCCCACACTCTGGGAAATACATTAAAACAATAGATCATGAAATATTACAAAATAAGATAACACAACCAAGGGGTGGATCATGACACACCACACTTGGGGTAATGACATTTAGATGGTGGATCACATCTCACCTCTATCTCTATTTTTTGACATGTGTTGTAAAAATAACATTTCAATTTCAAAATACTGTATCATATCAAGTTCATGATAGAATAAAAAAAGAGTAAGTTGTACACAAACCCTCCATGGATCTTAAAAAATATAATGTACATCCCAATATCTTCACTAGTATACAATAAATCCCTATCTCTATACTAGTACATAGTACATAGCCATCATGAATCACCAAAAATTAGAGATTATTCATCACAAATATTACCTAATATAGGAATAAACTTGTATAATTAATATAATATTGTAGGTCAACACACCTGTACACTAAAACCATTCCCTTGATCATGCACTATTACATCTCAATTGCCTCACAATACTCATTATACCCAATTAGCACTCTAGAGGACACCCACACATCCTTATCACTCCAATAACCTCAAAACACCAACAATAAAACACTGATAAACTCTATAAAAATACGATGTTCACTAATCACATGCCCAAAATGGGGTTCTACCACTCATGTCATGAACCATCAAACAATCACCCACTCTTAAGAGAGTTCCCATTTCTAAGCCCTCTCTTATGTCACACCCTTAAATATTATTCTAAAATGATTCCTTTAATTATCTACCCCATATGTAAGAACTAGGATTTTATAGGAGCTATAAAACCTTTTTATTTCTATTATTCTTAATTTTATCCTTATGGGAGTGGCTAGTGGGGTCATGGAGGAAACGAGGGTGTCTGGGTCTTGTTCAAAGATTGGATCCTAAGATTTTGGAAGATCTAGTTAAGCTAAATAATTAGTATAAACCATGTAGCCCATACCACATGGTTTCATTAAATAGTGTGGGGGTTGTTCAGTCCATTGTCAGGGGCTACACAATTTTAGGAAACTGTGCACCTAGACTGCATGCCCATGTGAGTGTTATCAAGCTCTTAAAAGAGGTAAAATGTATGGTCAGTTTATAGTTTGACTAATCATGCACCATAACCCTAAATGTGGTGTTTTAAGGTAGTGAATGGTGCACAGTTGGCACATGTGTTTCCCAAACATGCATCCAAACTATACTCCTGCTCAAATTTGGGTAAAATTACCCTTTTTATTTACTATTTTAAATAGAATTATCACCTTTTTATTCCCTCATTTCCCAAGAATAGGGGGGCAGCATCTTGGAACTCTCCTTATCCACTTTGGAAAGAGTTTGAAGTATCTCCCTCGTATGGTGTCTGGATACTTCACTATCAGTATCATTGTATATCTACTATTATGTTCCCTAATCCTATTGTGCCTTTCATAATTTTTATTCCTCTTGACACAGTTATTTTGGTGAAAGATAATATGCCCTATTTTTAGATTATTCATATGTTCTTTCATTTTCTTCTGATATAGACTAAATCAAAGTATGAGAATGGATGAGGGTTCTTATATAGGCTCAAGGTAGGTGGTCTATACCTTTTTTCCTATAGGTTTAGTTTTTTATACAATGTTTTCATTGTGTCTTATGCCATACTTTCTATATTTTCCTTTTAAATTGATAAACCCTTGAGTTAAATGTTATATTAATGTTAAATACATGTCCTAAAACCCTTATACTATGTTTTATGTTGTTGAACTCTACCTGAACCACCCATGGGGTGAGTTATTTCATTTGACCATGAATATGAAACCCTGGGGGTGTGTTGAGCTCACTTTAATTTATTGTAAATTGATTATGGTAAAAAAGTGATTTGATTAAGGTCATAAGAACCTTAAAGAACCTTTTAATTTGTATATGAAATGTATGAAATGGATAATACTTTGGATTATATATGACTATTAAGGGATTAATGATATTATTAATGAAATGGTTTTTGAAATGGTGAATGAATTTCTTATGATGATAATGGGGTTCGCAGTATGGAAATGACGACCCACTAAGATGCCTTGTACATTTCTTCTCCAAGGATATGAATTATATAGATGTCTTGGACATTTCTACTCCTTGGATCCAATGAATTATTGGGATGCCTTGGACATTTCTACTCCTTGGATCTAAATTACTTATCTTATTAGGATTCCTTGGACATTTCTACTCTGTGGATATAAATTACATAGCTTACTAGGATTCCATAGACATTTATACTCCTTGGATATAAAGAATTATTAGGATCCATTAAACATTTCAACTCATTAGATCCAAATTACTTTTCTTGGATACCTTGTACATTTCCACTCCTTGGATCTAACTGACTAGGATGCCTTGTAAATTTCTACTCTAAGGATCCATTTTACTTGTTTTACTTGGCTTACTTGGAAGCCTTGGACATTTATACTCCTTTAATCATGTCCCATATAGGCCAGATACATGATTTTATATCATATTTTTTTCATGATTCTTACCATGATTTATAGATATCCTTTATTATTTAGTTTCTTGATTACAATGAGACTTGATAGACTTCACAGTATCAGTTCTATTATTATTACTTTTTCTCCTATTATATTTGTACAACAGTTTAGCTTATATACTTAGACTAGAATTTTTATATACATCATTGGCATGACCTTCTGAGTGTTATCTTACACCCTATTCAGGATATTTTGGGGTACCCGAACAGACTTCATGGGTGTAGGAAAAAACATGGGAAAGAACCCTCTTAGTGATGCTTGATTGGTTGTTTCATAGGATTGGGGAAGCACATGACTGATCTATGGCCCGTGATGCTATCTATGGATAGTTTATTTTTTTATTTTTTGTAATTTTGATACATGTAATGTACTGGATACCAATTTCCATGTATTTATATTCTTTTATATATCATTCCATGATCATCATTTGTATATGAAACTATCGGATCAGATTACTTGGTTATTTATATGATGGATGTTTATTCTTCACCAGTTTAGTTATCACATATTCTTTTGCTATTGATTGGTATGATTAGACCTATGTACTAAACTCTGATCATGCGGTTATAGTCTCCCCATTGTTCCACCATGGACCCTTTTTTCTAGTAATCATCCTTTTCTGTATGGGGAGGAATGTTTAAGACCATATGAGACCATGTGACCCACTGACTTAGGGCACCGTTTAGTGGCATTCATGTTTGGTCATTAAAAAGTGGTATCAATGGTGTTTATTTAATTTTGTCTTATTGTTTTGGAATATTTGATAGGAGATTAGAAATGTGTCAAAATTTTGGAATGAGTTATGCCTAGGAGTAGTTATCCCACATACAGGAAAAATCCAAATTTTCTAGGATAGGATATGATGTTCTGGTTTACGCTTTTTACAATTGATTTGATTCAACCATTGGGTGAAACACATGATATGTGAAGTTATTATTATTCTAATATTGGTTTGGTTTGTTCCTTTTCCAGGTACAAGAAGGAATAAATGGTCATGCATCATTTTAGGCATGTAGGAAATTCACATTTCATTCATGCTTCATGGCATATATAATAAATTTCTTGACTGAATGACATTTATTATATGTGCCTTGAGTGAAATAATTATTATTTAACTACATTTTTTACAAGGAAATGAGAAACATAATTGGTTACTTAAAGTTTCTACATCATCCTAACAATGTATTCCTATATAGACTAATGTGGATACCATAAGAAGTCAATTGTGGCATGTTGATCCATGGACCATGGTTCACATGGGATGGAACATGTTATGGTTGGGATTTCATAGACCCCACACTTCAATTTATAAGGTATATGAGCCATTATAAATAGGAAATTTTGATCTATATAATTCAACCATTTAAAGAAATTATTTTATAAATGATAATGAACTTAATAGAAATTAAATTCTAGAATAAATAATCACCATTAAATTTGGATTCCAATTACAATTTAAATGGTGTCCTTGCAATTGAAACTATGAATATCGGAACCTTGAATTATAGCAGAGAACATGACATTGACCCAAACTTAGTAGTGGCTAGTAGGCAATGTCTCTTGCTTTCTATATGATCTATATGTTTCCCAGACCTAGATTTTTTCACAAGAAGAGCGGTGTGACTTGTATATAAGAATTCATGTACTTATCCTATTTTGAAATCTATGATTCTTTTGTTACCAAAACATGTCTTAGGTATGTTCTTATAAATTTTAGATATATTACACCATAAAGGAATCCAGTTGTGCACTATGAGGGTGGAAATGATCTTGATTGGAATATGGTGGGACTTGGTCCATTAGTAGAACCTCCAGTAGTTACACCTGAGGGACCTCCTATTATACCTGATATTGGTGATGATGCTCATTTATGAGAGGTTTCTTATGATTCATTCATACTATTTAGGGATCCCTACAACCTACCTCGGCTATGAAAGAGTTGACATGTGATTTTTAGTAGTATAATTTGCTCATGTTTTAAAGGGATGTTCGTCTATAGGATACGAAGTCATGGATAGAGGCCATGCTATCAATTTCTAAGAATCTCAAGACACATCTTGAGAGGAGTGTGAATATATCTTTGTATATTATTTTGGAATTATATCAAGATATGGTGGGATGTGATTACTCTGATGGATCATTATCAAGATATGTCTTTGAGGTATTTCTATATGGAGTTATATTATTATTTTTAACCTGAGATATTGAGGGACGATAGAGTGAGAGGGTTTATACACTTGGAGAAGGGTGTCTTATTATCCATGGGCTATTCTAACCATTTAATGGAGCTCCATCATTTCACACTTATTTTGTTAGGAGAGGAGTTATCAAAATCTATGATATTTGAGGATAGTCTCATGTATGACATCTAATCATAGGTGAATGTATTTTAGATTCCTATTGTATTTGAAATAGTCAATCAAGAACTTATTATTGAATATAACTTAAGGTAATCTTGTGGTACAGAGTAAGGTAGATCAGATTCTCCACCCAGTGGATTAGTATTAGTTGGTAGTAAGTGATGATTTGAGGTTTCTCTTGAGGGTAATACTAGCCAGATCATGAGTGCTCGTAGTTTTGTATTATGTCATTAGAGTGGCAGGTAGGCACACATGAGGAGCCAGGGTGATAAGAGCCTAGTTAAATTTTGAGATTGCAGCAGGATGAGAAATCTACATTGGTTTTTATATATCTATACTCTATCATACCATGAGAGAGGGTATACACCAACTCCATTTTCAGAAGTCATTTCAAAAACTTCTCATCAGGAAGGGAGTTGGATTTTGATCGGCTATTTGGGCCGAGGTGCTGGCTATGGATGAGGTAGCCAGACACCAGACTTACATTGCTAGCAGAGCAGACCTACTCAGGGTATCCAGGATACATCACAGGGCCGCAAGTGAGGTTATATGTATGTAGTGTAGTCAATACCTAAGGAGTAGAGTACCGGACCTTCTATAGTGTGAGGTATTATTCAGGTAGCCTCTATATTAGTATTTACTCTTTTCTTTATTGGTGCATCTCATTCCATCATATCTATACCAGTTGTATATAGAATTGGGATGGATGTTCAATTTTCCTATGGCATGATGAAACTCGATACTCCATTGGGGTTTTGAACGAATAGTGTACACCTTTTCAGGGAGTTCCCCCTTGATATAGTTGGGCGTTTCTTTGTATGGGACATCTTTTCCCTCAAAATGAAGTGGTTTCACATCATTCTTGGGATAGAATAGTTAGTTCCCTACCATGATTATGATGACTATTATCACCAATTGGTGAATTTACCTTCATTATATGGAGGTTTTTTTATTCAAAAGGGTGAATGGGATGTCCAAGTGAGTCGACCTAGACCTTAGCATTGTGGGATAAATTTGATGATAGCACATTTTTCTAGCTTACATCTAGATAATCAAGGAATGTGTCAGGAAGACTTACCTCTAGTGGTAGATCATTTTAGGGTCATTTTACTAGATAAATTTTTATTATTTGTTCCCAAGATAGAGGTATATTTTTTCATCAACATAGTTCTAGGAGATGCACTAGTATTCATTCCTCCTTAAAGTATAATACTACTGAGTTTCATGATCTCATTAAGTAGCTAGAGGATTTGGAAGAAAGGGGGTATATATAACCCAATACATATTTGTGGGGTTCTTCATCCCTTTTCACCAAGAAGGAATATGGAACCCTTTATTTATGTGTGGATTTCTAGAAATTGTACTAGTTTATGATTAATAATTGATGTCATTTTCCTTGTATAGATGATCTCTTTGACCAAATCCAAGGTGCTAGAGTGTTCTCGAAGATTGATATGATATCGCATTATCATAAATTGTTTATTAGACAATTTGATATAACATGTACACCATTTCATAATATATATGGATTGCACAAGTATTTGGTCAGGTTGTTCAGTATCACAAATATGCCATCGATTTTCATAGAACTGATGTACTAGGTTTTCCATCCATATCTGTATTTTTTGTGATATTCATGGATGAAATCATGGGGTATTTTAACACTAATCATGACCATGATAAACATATTTATATCTTATTTAATACACTAATATAACATCAATTATACACTAAGATAACAAAGTTTCACTTTTGGATTGATAAAATTCACTTCTTATGTCATATTATCTCAGAGAAAAGAGTATCAGTTTACCCAGATATTGTGAGAGTTGTAGTTTCCTGGGAGTTTCCCTAGAACGTATTTGATATACTGAGTTTCTTGGGGATAAACTATTATTACAGGTGATTAATTTAGTACTTATCATACCTAGAATAATCTTTTAAGAGTTTAACTAATAAGGGTGTGAATTTTATTTGTTTAGAAGCCTGTGAGACAACTTTTTAGGAGTTGAAAGGAAGAATGACTTTAGTATCGATTCGGATTCTTCCAGATCAAGGTAAAATATATACAATACATTATTATGCATCAGGTATTAGGCTATGAGTAATTTTTATGTATGATGATTGAGTTATGGAATATAGGTCTCATCAGTTGAGGCAATATGAGATGAGCTTCCCAATTTACAATCTCAAGTTATCCAGTTATTCATTTCTTTAACGGTTGAAGACATTATTTACTAGGAGACCATTTTTTGTGTATATCAACCATAAAATCCCCAAGTGTATCTTTGCACAGTGTGACTTGAATATTAGGTAGGGAATTTGGGTTGATTATCTTTATTCGTTCGATTTTAAGCTGTCCTGTACACCTGAAAAGGGAAATGCAATTACCTATGCTTTGAGTAGGTGCAATCAGACACAAGAAGTTTAGGAGGATAGTAGCGAGTGACAACTTATGGTTATGTTTTTTAAGATGCACATAGAGGTTCAGGACCATCATGGATATTATTCACTTTCATCACCATCAGTGACGTATTCACTTTAAGAGAGAGTGATGATAAGGTGTCTATCATATTCTGAGGTCCTGCTCCTGTGGGAGAGTATTTCTAGAGATGACCCACATCCTAGCTGGTTCATTGATGAGAATGAAATCTTGCACATTCAGATAGAGATTCTTAATTCACATCATAGGTTTTTCCGGGGTTATAGAGAGCACTAGGTTCATAGGTACTGCTGAGTATAGTCTGTCACCCACAAAACAGTGGAAAATCTAAGCATATGATACAGGTTTTAGAGGACATGCTCCAAGAATGTGTCTATGATTTCGGAGGTTCTTGGGAGAAAAACAGGCCTATTTCAAATTTTTCAAATAATAATAGCTTCCAGGTGACCATACTAATGGTTCCGTATGAGGAACTATAAGGTAGGCAACTCCATTCACCCCCATACTAATTAAAGATAGGATAGATAACACTATTGGTTCCTTGTCTTATTCAAGAGACATTGGATTTGGTTTATCTTATTAGGAAGAAGATTTATATACCTCATTATAGACACAATTCATATGTCGATCATCTATGTTGAACACTAGAGTTTGAGGTGGGAAGTCAGGTCTTCTTAATAGTTTCACCTAGACCAGGGAATAGATGAATTCAGAAACAAGGGAAGTTATTGCCTCATTATGTTCGACCCTTTGAGATTATGGAGAGAGATGGGCTAGTAGCCTATCAGTTGTGGTTACCTCAGAGGTACCAATCCATGCTCAACATTATCCACATATCTTAGCTTCACTAATGTCATTTTGATCAATCAAATATTCTTTCTCTCAAGGAGGTTGATTTGGAGGTAGATGAGCCCTTTGAGGAGTATCTTATCCATATAGTTGATCAGGTAATGAAGGTTCTATAAGTCCAATCAGTTCCTTTGATATCGGTCTTATAGTAGTGTGGCCATGTGTAGGATGAGCCTTGGTATATGGAGGTTAACATACATGCCTAGTGGTAAGAGTTATTCTCAGATGATTCTTTACCACCCATGGAATGAAAATTCAGGGAAAAATTTCTTTGAGGGGGTAAGATTATAAGAACTCAACTTTTTTATGAGGTAAGAAAACTTTTTATTTACATTGTTATTAATTTTATCCATATGAAATTTCCTATTGTGGTCATAAAAGAAATGGAGGTGTATAGGTCTAGTATGAAGCCCAGAGACTGAGATTTTGGAAGATGAAGTTGGGTCACGCAGTTGGTAGAAATTGTGCTTCCCAAGACACACGGTTTGATTAAACTTTGTAGATATTTTCAGTCAACTAACAGGATCCACCATGTTTGAGGACACCATACTACCCATATTGCACTCCCATGCATGTTATACAACGTTTTTAACATAGGTAAAACACATGGTCAGTGCATAGTTTCTCTAATTGTGTTCCATGACCGTGTGAGGGGGGTTTTAAGGCAGTTAATGGACTACAATTGGGAAATAGTTTTTCCAACCATGTTCCCATTAAAATTTGGTTAAAATGACTCGTTTCCCTTACTACCTTAAATAGAATTCCCACCTTTCCTTTCCATCATTTCCCATGCATAGGAGGTCAACCACTTAGAGGTCTCCTTCTCCCCCTTTGGTAAGACTTTGAGGTATCTACCTCAAATGGATTATGAATCCTTCATCTTTGCTCTCATTGGATAGCCACTGGTAAGTCCTATAATCCTATTATGCCTTTCATCATTTTTCTTCTTCTTGAATCTAAATTACATATCTTTCTAGGATGCCTTGGAAATTTCCACTACATAGATATGATGAATTATTAGGAATCCTTGGACATTTTTACACCTTTGATATGAATTACTTGTCTTACTTGTGTGACATGTAAATTTCCACTCCTTGGATCTATCCCACTAGAATTCATTGTACATTTATACTCCAAGGACCATGTTTTAATATTTTACTTATCTTACATGGATGAATTGGACATTTCCACTCATTGGGTCCTTTCCCATGTAGGCTTGATACATGATTCCATGATGTAGTCCATTGATGATGCTTACCATACTTTATAGATAAAATTTATTATTTGTTTTCTTCATCAAGGTGAGACTTGATAGACTAGATAAAATCACTTCTTTTATTATTACTTGTACTCATATTATATCTGCACACCACTTCAGCTTATACGTATAGAATAGACTTGTTATATATATTATTGGTGGAGGCCTATTGGGTGTTATCTCACACCCAATTCAGGCCATTGTTAGGTACATAAATAGACTTCATGGATGTAGGTAGGGGGAAGGGTCAAGTTCCCTCTTGGTGATTCTTTATTGGTTGTTACATAGGATTTGGGGATCATAGTGTTGGGCTATGGATTGTGGTGCTATCTAGGGATAGTTTATTTTTTTTCTTTTTTTACTCTTGATACATGTATAATATTGGAATCCAATTTCCATGTATTTAATTTATTTTTTATTTCATTCCATGATCATCATTTTTATATGACCCTATTGGATGAGTCTACATGGTTATTTTTATGAATTATATTTATAATTTAATTGTTCAATTATCTCATATGATTCCTATATGGATTGATATGATTACACCATTGTGATAAACTCTGATAATGAGGGAATATTCTCCCCACTATTCCCCCACAAACCATCGCTAATAGTCAGAAGCCTCTAGCGTATGCGGAGGCGTGCCTGAGGCTATGTGTCCCACCAGATCAGGGCACCATTTAGTGAAATCTCGACCGGCACGTTACATTATATCACAAGAAAAGTCTTAAAAACAATCTTAAAGACCAAAATTTGTTCTCAATTTAACTATTCCCACTTTTTGACACCTAACATGGTGTCTATTTTCAATTTTTAACTCCAAACCCCTCACATGAATCACTACATTCCAATGCCAGTCATAAGATCCATGCTCTTAATTTGATACTCACCTCAAACCATAAAACAAAAAGTCAAAAAAATTATCTAGAAAACAATACCTTTATTACTTGAGAGAAAAAAGATCTTATAAGGCCAAGGTCCATAGTATTACCTCAACTCATTATTTCTAAACAAGGATACCAAATATGGGTTCCATTATTATATTAAAGGAAAAAAGAAATAAATATTTATTATTAACTAATCACTCTATATCTTTCATATGTGATGTGATTCACAAAAATCCATTCTTAAAGATAAACCCTAGATCATAGAGACCATACAATCCTTATAGATTGGTTTTTAGAGCTAAAACAATAACCCCACACCCAACATGCATAGCAGTTTATACACACATATATAAATAAGGTAGAATGTTGATAAACACCAACCATTAAATAAAGTAAACCCTTTTATTTAAAAATTCCATCATCCATCTATGCTCATACATCCCTTATCAACAATAATAATCCCATAATTTATTCCAATGGTTTTTTAAATTAATTATAAAAAATATATAATTAATTTATATAATTATTTTGAATTGATATAATAATGTAATTATCATGAAGTTGTGTAACCTCGCCAAAAACTTTAGTAACTAAGTACAATACTTCCCCAACATGACCTTAAGCATATAAACTATAAAATACATAATTATAAAGTATATTTTACAATAAATTTCAACATGATTAGATTGAAGTTCAAGAATAAATCATTGAGTTACTTAACTCAAGAAAAATATCATGAAACCATGGGTGTTCATCTTTACTTAACCTCCTATAACACCTATATATTAAGTACCGATAAATATTATGTGATTACATCATACTTTAGTTGAATTTATCTCTAAATACCTAATATAAACTATCATAAAATAGATTAATAAAAAGTGAGGAAGAAGAGTGGGAATGAATTCACCTTATATGAGAGATGAATAATCCTTGAACACCCCAAATCAATGGTGGGAGAAGAGTTTTATAATCAGTTTAAAGGTGGTGTAACAACTTTTATTTCAATTGAATAGAACCAAAAACCCTAAATAGGGTATAAAAAGTTCCCCCAAAATTTCCATCCCACCCTTTGTTTGAAAAATAGAGTCTTGGACCTATTGGGAATTTGATGGGCCTCCACTTGTTACTTGATGCCCCATTGAAAATCTAGTTGAATTCCATCGGACTTTTATTGTCTTAGATTGGGGTATAACACCACTATCCATAACAAAAGTTACTTAGTGGAATATATAAACTCCCTATCCTTTTATTTTAATTTACTTAATACTTGGAAATTTTCTTAATATATTTTACACTTGAATTTACACCTTTGAGACCCCAATTTACACATTTAGACTATGTAAAAAAAATCTATCATCCAATAAAAATTCAAAATTTAGAACTCCCCCATTATCAAATTTTTCAAGATTCCAACTCTTATTTGATTTCCCTGACACATAACTATGCGGTTCATTACTCTTAATATCTAAATTATCAATAATACTCTACACCGTGGGGTAAAAAAATGTAACACCCCGACCCCTCTATGCTGGAGCCAGTGCATTACTTGTGATATTGGCATGGTTAGAAGGAATTAAAATCCCAAAGGAACAATCAGTTTAGCAGTCTTGAAGAAACTAGATACATAGATGTAACTCAAATTACATTGGAAAAGGTTACAAAATACAATACATAACAAAACTAAAAACTACATCCATAAGAACTCAATAAATAATCTCCTCTTTGTCACCTATTGAAAGAAAACAATGAAATGGGTGAGCTCAAACACTTAGAAAGGGTTACAAATAGTGGAATCATGAATAAAATAATAAGTGAATCATAATCAATCTGACATAATCAACATCGCATGGTGAATAAATGAAAAACTCACACCATTAATAAACAAAGTATGAAACTGCATCCATAGATTTTGTCATAGTGAAAACCTCATGGATAGTAATAACTGATAATGAATAAAGATAATTCTTATCAATTTTAAATCATTTATCTGGAACATGAAACCACAATACCATAAAAATGGTTTAGTTCTGTGGGTAGAAACCCGTTTGATTTTTGGAAACAAACTTGAAGGGTTTGTCGCCAACTGATTTGTCTCATGAGACCTACCGATGCATCGAGGGGCTATAGCGGGCCCCACCCGCCACTGAATTTCCAAATAATTCTTTATACATTGATTCAATACAAGAGAAATATTCCTTTTCAATATCCGTATAGAGTAGAGTATACAGATTCATCAATATTTCCATAATTAAAATACCTTTCCAAATAAACACCGTATGTAAAATGGTATACGGTTTAGACAAAAAACATATCCATGCTATGCCATTATGGATATTTAATATAAATATATTTTCAAATGAAAAGTGATCTCAAATGGGAATTAGGTACCCCACATAAGGATTATTAGGTGCACCATAAAAAGTTAGTCACAACAAAATAGTAGTTGAGACCAAGGCCCCTTCCACAATGTAATCGGTTGAATCATATGACCAGAACTTATAACCCTCAAATGAATCATTGAATAACATGAATATAAATAGAATACTGTTATTATATATCAAATTTCAGTACACAAATACCACATACAAGAAATAAGTGGCGAACAATGAAAATCTCACAGAAATGAAAGTGATATGAGAAACCCCTTACCTTTTGCTCGAGTGTGTTCTTTGTTTGTTTTAATGGCCTGAATAATCAGATTTTGATTCATTAATTAATAATTCAAGAACCTAATATACATTTAATTGATTTATTATAATATTATTAGGTTCATTTATGGCCCTTTTAATGGGTTTAAGAGGTTCAATTTTCTTGTTTTGGAAGCATTTTCTTCCTTGGTTTTCATGATTCATTTACTTGTTTTCATGAATGGAAGTTCATTTCAAATGTAGTTTAACATCCAGAATTGTTAATATATCTTATTAATAAAATTATGGAGATATAAATGATCTTATAATTATTTTGGGTTTTATACCATGATGATGATTCTTTAGTTAAAAGTTTATTTCAAGTATTTGGATTAACTTGGATGTTTTGTTCATAATGAACTTTTTTTGTATTATTATTTCATATTATGAGTTTGTAAATATTACAGAACATTAATGAGATGAAATAAATATATTCTTATTTGGTTCAGACATTAAAATGGTTTAATGACCAGTAATGAAGGATAAAGTGATGAACGAAACTTCGTCGTCCACAAAGGTTATAAATTGGAACCTCATGGACGTTGATTTCATTTATAAAAATAAATGGGAGAGAGTAAGTATATTGATGATAGTTCTTCCATTAACATGATATAATTCCATTATATAGATGATACTGGAGTTTATCATGGTCATTTGGATAGAGGATTTGAGGTGAGGAAAATAAAAGATATGAACTTCAAAATAAAACAAAAGGTGAGAGATCCCTTATGAAAAATCGGTAGCCTAATGACGTCACTTAAAATTTCATAAAATGAAATTAGAGAGAAAAAGGGTATCTCATCATATTGAAATAAAAAAGGACTGTAATAAGAACACATAAAATCAAACCCCAACATATGAGAATATAAAATCAAATAGATAACATAAGGGAAGTGCTGACTAAAAGAAGAGAATGAAGGATTCCCTTACCTTATAGAGTAACTCATAGATCTTGAAGGATTGGACCTTGGGGAATTAAGGACACCTTGGGAGGACTCTTAGGGATCTAATACCACCAGATCTTCAAGGATATTGAGTTTGGAATGAAATAAAACGAAGGGGGTGAGTTGGTATTTATAGTAATTAAGAAAGAGTTTTTTATTAATTAAAAGGGATGCCTTGTTAGTGGTTTTTGCAAAACCATGGGATTTCCCATGGTATTTGCCCATGGTTTAAGACACTTGGGACACATAATGTCATAAGATACTGTACACAATTCGACCAGCCATTTTTATTAATAATTACATCATTATGATGTTATTAAACTACTGAAAACAAAAATCTGTAATGTTTTACTATTCACGAAAAATTTAAGTATTTTAGAAAAATCTCCAAAATTCACCCTAACTATTTTTTGACGTGTAGAATTCAAAAATGAACTCCATTTTTTAAAATAATTTTCTAATTATTTTTAATTTAATTTTTAAATAAAATCATAATTAATTCAAAAAATAATAATTTTAAAGGTATAATTAGTTTTATATCATATTGGAAAATTAATCAAAATCTCATTATCTTAGTGCCTTAAGAAAATAAAATATTATCATTATTTACTATTCATAAGGGTCATATTACTATTCATATTACTATTCATAAGGGTATTTTACTATTTATCGAAAAATCAAGTTGGTTCTATCAGACTCCAAATCACGTACTGGTAACAACTCTAGATGATAGTTTTTCAAAATTCAAAACATTGAAGTGGAAACTTTATGTTTAATGGATAGAATATAACTTTCTTATATGATGTTTTTTTCACAAAAGACTTAGTGCTTCATGCAATATGGGATATCTAATTAATAGAAATTATTTAAGAGAAAAATACCATAAAATGTTTGGGGTGTTATAAAAAACATAATTTATAAACCCCTGTTATCCAAATCATTAGAATTTTATAAAATATCCACTTTCATTTGGAATATCATTATATATTTGTGCTGCATAATATCATAGTTAGGATAAGCAATAACAATCACATGGATTTATATAGGTAAAAAATCATATAAATTTACTATAAATGAGTATATATCATGGATTTCATATCCTGGAATATCAATTCTATCCCTCGACAAATAACCATCATATACCATGCATCATATATCCCAATACACACTACTTAGAGCTCTGCTATCCAAAAAAGAACTCATAATACTCATGATAATCTCTATGATGAACAAAAATATTGTAGGACATAACTTATGATTCCTACATCCCTAATATCAATTCTACTAACACTGAAAAATCAAATAAATACATTACTCCTAGTTTTTCACATTATCCATTCACAAATTAACACACTTAGTCACTTACCATCTATTTTATTACCTCTATGGTTAATCCATAGCTCTTAGTACACATATCCATTCATCCCATATACTAAACCATAAAGAATATCTATTTTATAGATAGTCATCCCACTAATATAACATCAATAAACTACTTCCCATGGTCACAAGGCCTAGAAATACCTCTCAAAAATGATCTCATTACAAGTTCAAAAATCAACTTATAAGTAAAACCCAAGCTCAATGAATATTTATTACTCTTTAATTAGTATCAACACACAATGAAAACTTATCTATAATCTACTTATCAACTATTCTATACTGATTAGACCCATTCACCTGGAAACTGGGGACTAAAGAAATTCCATTATAATGTATCTCTCATTAAAAACCCTATTAGACCCAAAATTAATAAACTATCACAAGACTCACAAAGTAACACGGTCATCAAGAAACCATAAAATCAAACTCTAACATATAAAACACTCATTCCAATATTATTAGGCTCTACTTATTCTTTTACAAAATTATAAAACTCCTATGTTTCTATTCGGGTCTCCTTGTTCTAATTACCCATGCCAGTGTACCACACGACACATAAAACACACAATTCACTTCATAATAAGTTAGGGACAACCTTACTTTAGCCAGTAATAGTTATTTAATCCTATATAAAGATATAATTTATAATAAATCATAATATTTTACAAAAATATACAAAAACATCCAATTTAGGTATTTATAATTAATTTCCACTAGATGGAGAAAATAAATACAAATTATCATGTGAGTTTACTTATCCTTGGTGAGATAAGACCATATCTGGGGATAGTGGTTCCAATATAACACCATATTATGAGTATGGAGATCTATAAATATTTAAGGTACAATGGGGAGGAATAGATAAATTATAGGAACACCCATGTTTTGATTAAATGGGAGGATAAAAAGGAAAAGAAATATTTTAAAGAAGGCCCTGGGTGAAAAGTACAAAATAGACCCACTTAAAAGTGGGGTTTGAGACTTCCACTGGGACTCTGGTGGCCCACCAAGATCTCATTCTTAGGTTAGGTGATATAAATCCACTTATGTCCCAAAAGAATCCCAATTGGTTTCCACTGATCTTCTAGTGGAAACATCAACAACCCACCAAAGATCCCCCACATACATAGAACCCAAAATCTTACTTTGGGCCTTTTACCAATACCACAATTTTCAAAACCTCATTTGAACTTCCTAAAAACATGAAAAACATTCTCTCCTTGATTTAAATCTAAAAAAATTGATTTCTTTTATATCTCTCTATACTGAGATCTAATGTTTCCTCATTCCATTTAAACCTATTAACGTGAGAGTGTTATAATGTTTTCTGAGTATAGTGATTTTCATAGCTATGTTATTTTTATAGAACCATGATCTATTAGACATTGAACTTATAATAATATTATTTACTTGCATTTATTTTTCTATTTTACTCTTTCTGTCATGTAGAAATGTATATTTTTCATCATCAGTAGTATTTTATTATGAATTAATAAAATAGATTCATTTTCATTTTGTTTCACATAAAATCTATTTAATTATTGTGTAAATTTATCACTTATCATTTTTTTGGTATATTATGTACATTGTAAACTATTTTTCTAGTTATAAACATTTTTATATTACCTGAATTTTACTATTTTGGTTTCAAAGATCTAATATTGTGTTTTAATTTGAGTTATCCATGGTTATAAATCCTAAAAATTATACATGTACATTTAATGTAACTATATTTTTTACTTCATGATGTTGTATATTAAAATTTACACCCTCATAAAAATTATTATTTTATATTTCTGAAAATTCAGTTTGATGTTGTTAATATAGTCATTAGTGGTTTTAAATCTGATTTTGGTACCCCAAAAAATTATTATTCTATAGTTTTAAATATACATGTAGTATTGTGAATTTAATTTTCTGTGGGGTTCTAAATAGATTCATTCATGGCTATATGTTAATATTTAAGTACTCATAAGAATTAAATTTTTACATTTATTTATGTTATCCATCTAATTGGGATTTCAGTTCTCTATAGAAATGAAGTAATATTTAAATTGATATAAATTCTAATGATTTATAATTTTCAAATTTTATATTTGATTTGTAAATATATATCCATTTAAATACATTCAAAGATAATTAATTGTAAATAAAATTTCTCAAAATAATGAATTCTGGGTTAGGTAATTATAAAAACCACTTATCTATTGTGCTAGTGAAACAATTCAACCATACCATACATAGATATTTCTTCATTTTACATGAATATTCATTACGAATCATAATTAAACACATCTTAGAATCTATATTTTTAGTGTGTTTGGAAACTAGATATATAACCAACTTATTTAACAAATGTTCTTCAATATCTCTCATATATATTATTCACATATAATACCCTTCTATAAATATCATACATAATAATATTTTTCATAACTTAGTAAATGGAAACATAAGAAAAGGTGAGATCAATTCCCCATTAAGGGTAAATATAAGAGATATTAATAAATGATCATAAGGGTAAATATAGTATATATTAATCAAAGATCATAAGTGAGAATAAGATAGGAATATGGGTATGAGACCATAAAAAGTGAATGGGAATAACCTAAGAGAATCATAAAAATAAAATATAAATCATAAACTATGATTTAAGTAATAAGGATTTCGGCATAACATAAGATGTTAATCATAGGAGTGTACGAACATGTGCCTATAATCATGGTCCATGGGAGCATAACATATTTTTGTTTCATAACATTTACATGTGGTATATACATGGGTATATAAAATCATTCATTATGTAAAGTCTCATTATAAAGACCATAATCAATTAGTGGATAAATTCCCTTAATGGATTGGGTTTTCTCGTAAATCACTAACATTTCATTTCATGAGATATAATGCTTTACCTAATGCATTAGAGGGTTATATAATCCTGGTCCCACCTATCACATGGTCAAAAATGTCCATTAAGGGTTTTTGTTTACTCCCTATTCATTATCATCTCATTAGATACAAAGGATACCCAATGAATTTAATAGACATAAAATAATATCTCATCGCTTAAGGGTAAATCATATAAATATATATATATATATGCGTCACATGAACATGAAAATAATCATAATTCCATCATAGCATAATTAACTCATCAGAAAGAAATGGTTTTCATGAATATTTTCATAAGACATTTTATAAATACTCCATAGAAATAATGTGGATGGTATCATTATATCATATCCCCAATGAATCATAAAAAACATTAAAATATGTTAACATATATGGAAAACACTTTTATAGAGAATTAGAAAATTTCTTTTAAAAAATAAGATGAAATATCCTTTAATTTTTTAATAACATTTATTTAAAAGAAAATAAATCCTTAAAAAATTAGAAAAATGATTAATCTAGAAGTATGATTCACAAATAAAACTAAATAATCTGTTAGGAAAATTATTTCATGCATAATACGTTAAAAAAATATTTCTTTCTCACATTTGTAAATATAGTAAATGTAAATAGAAAGTGGCCCATGTGGAAAAAAATAAAAAAGAAAATACATTAATTATTTTGTGGAAAATGTATAGTACAATAGTATATTTATTTAACAAATCATATAAGTGTAGAGAATAATATTTATAAAACTAAATAAATAATATGAACATGGAGAAGAATGATTCTGGATGAAAAAGAAGAGATATGTTCAACCCCACTTACAGGCATCCTTTTAGTTGAATTGTGAACCAACGGGAAGTGAAATGATAGGAGGATATATAAAACCCATATTTAAATATGGGAGGAAAAATATATTTGGTTTTAGAGCAAAATAATAGATAATTTACCCAAATAGGAATTTAAATATAGATAATCTTGATTTTAAAGTTTGATTGTAAAATAAACCCTTACCTCAAACATTCATTTGGTTAGAATCACTCTAACTCTCTATATAAAAATTTTAATTTTATTATAAATAAGATTAAGGATATTATCCATATTTATTATACTTAATACCATTAATTTATAATTCTTTATTACCCATATGTTAATTATTTATAGTTAAAAATAATATTCCGGAGTTAGTTGTTTTGTTTTCCATGCATAATTTGGTTTGGAGGTTAAAGTCCTTTCACCTTGATCAATGGTTTATCACTTAAAACTTATTCATTATGATTTATTTCATTTTCTTGATATATTTATAGAGTTCTATGAGCATTTCATGGAACTTATTGTAATGGTTCACAGGTAATTCTTAAAAATGTCATATTGTTTGTGATTTTTTTAATAAAAACAATTGATTTCATTGATGAATATAATTATATATATTACCATACTAGAATTATTAAAATATATTAAATTATTCATTATTACATATTATTAAAATTATTTATGTTTCCATATTTATTCATGGTGTAAAATTTATTACATCGTTCATATAAGGGGTAAAACATAAAAAAAATAAAATCACGTTATAATGTCTTAATGAGTAAGAATGTGTTATTTTATAGTAATAAAATCACTTTTATTGAATATTAAGGTTTTAAAAAAACTATTAAAGTGATAAATTATATTCAATGAGATGTAGATGAAGAGAATAAAGAAGAATGATTAAGGAGAGGAAAACATTTATGTTGAAGACTTAAATCTCTTATTGGAAATAATGGATTTGAGACTTATTCTTGTGACCAGTGGTTCCAAAATTGAGAGAGGATTTTAAGGGAGATAATTTTGGTTCATGATAAATTCTATTTAAATGTTTTTTTAGGTGGCTAGTTGAAGGGTTCATTTATAGGTGAGCTTGAGTGTCAATTTTGCAAATACAAATTACTTAATAAAAAAAGTTTTCATTTTAGTAAGGAAATTGGACAAACATGCACAAATAATAGATAATATTTAGGGGAGGTCTATAGTACCCTGATAAATTAATTTAAATATAATTTTTTTGTGTTATTTTAGGATTTTACCCATTATTAAATACTTTTACCTTATTTTATCCTTTATCATGGTGACTAACTTTTACCTTTATAACTTATATTTTTAAATAAAAATGAAATTGTTCCTATTAAATAATTTGTATATAATAATTCCAAATATGAAACCCATTTTATTAAATTTAATTACTAAAATTAATAAAAAAACTATTTTAATATAATAAACATATAATGCATAAAAATTATTTTTAGAAAATTATTTATTTCATGGCAAAAATATAGTTATTATTATTACATACCAAATATTAATCATTATATGACTTATATTTTATATTAATTTATATATAACTAAATAATTTAATTGGACATCATACTCAAAATATGATAAATTTTCCTTTTAAATAAAAATATATGTAATATTAAATAAAACCCTCATTTTAGCCATGAATAATTATATTAGTATTCCTAATAGTTCCATAATTATTTTTTGTATTTTCTAAATTTATTTTACTAATAATTCACTTATCAATTAATTTTATTATTATCATTCAAAGTAATAAATTTTACAAAAATAAATAATTCATAAAAGAAGTTTCTTTAAAATCCATAGATTTTTTTCACTGAATTAGAACATTTTAATTTTATAAAAAGAAAATTATTTTACTAATTATGTTTTATTTAATTTTCTGGTGATGTATTTAATTTTTTATTATAAATATAATTATTCAGTTTAGTTTTATGTTTCTTTTATCCCAATCTATCAAACACACTGAATTTATTTAAAGGTAAATACATACTAAAATCATGGGTTATTACATTCTACCCACTTTAAATGAATTTTGACCTTGAAATTTCCTTAATTTATTGAAAAAATGAGGCCACTTCTACCTCATTACACCCTTAGGTTCCCAGGTTGATTCCTCAATGTTATGATTCCTCTAGGCATCTTTTACTAGGTGATTGGTCTTGTTTCTTAGTAATTTAAATCTATGATCCAAGATTTCAATTAGTTCTTCCTTATAATAGAGATCATTCTCCAACTATATAAATTCTGAGATCAGTACATGCGATGGATTATGTATTTACTTTATCAAAAGTGATTAATGGAACACATCATGAAATTGAGATAGTTTAGGTTGAAGTCGAAGATGATAAGCTATTTTACCCACATGATCAAGGATATTTAAAGGGATAATGTATCTGGGTTTCAACATCCCCTTATTTTTTAATCTCGTAATTCTCTTCTATGATGATATTTGAAGGAATACCTTATTTGTAACTTCAAATTTCAAATATCACTAAAAATTATCAGTGTAACTTTATTATTGAATTTGGTTTGTTTTAATATACCACTAAAAGGGTTTAATCTACTCTAACATATCTTAAGAAAGATCTAGTCTCAACATCTTACACTCTCCCACTTTATCTCAACATGTTGGATTTTTTCATTGTTTCCCATATAGAGCCTCATATGGTTCCATTTGAATTATAGAATATAAATGATTTCTATATGTAAAATAAACTAGGGGAAGTTTTTTATCACAATCTCATCTGTAATCTATTTAATTGGATCTCAATATTGCCTACAAATTTTTAACATTCCTTTCAGATTGAATATCACTCTGTGGATGATATGTAGTGTTAAATCACAACTCCATAGTCAATTATGTTTGAATACATATCTATAACTTTTAGGTAAAACTTATATCCCAATCATATATAGTGTAAATTTTTATGCCAAGAAGGATATCTAGTTAGTTTATATATATATTGGAAATTTGATCAAGCAAGAAATCATCTCAAATAAAAATAAAATATTGTGAATTTTTAAGGATATAAAATACAACCCAAATGGAATTACAGCCTTCATAAATCTTCAAAATTATTATAATGAAATCCATAATTATGTTCACCCACTTCCATACAAGTATAGATAATGGTTTCTTTGTCTATTTACAATCATTTCATCTTGTCTTAATATTATGACACACTAAGAATCGAGATATATATTCTGTAATCTCTCTTTTCATGTTATCCCACCAAAAATAATTCTTATGATATCTATAAATATTTTTGTTTTTAGGATGGATAGATAATTATGACATATGTGCATCATCCAATATATCATTCTTCAATTTTGGAATTTATGGGATACATATTCATTTCCTAAATCTTATAATTGCATTATTTTAAATGTTAAACACTGGAATATTCCTTAGCTCCTTCGTAGCTTCATATCCTCCTTCTATGCCTCCTTAATATTCTCATAGATGGATAATTGAGAAATAAATTGGGAAAGATAAGATTTATCCCCTTACCTTATGATTTTAATTTATATACTTTTTAAATCCCTGAATATTGGGTCTTTTTCAATCATTATCATGCATAATGTGGAAGGATCATTTCTACTCAAAGAACCATCCACCATGTTCATCTTCCCATGGTGGAAATGTATTGAGAATTCATTTTCCTTTATCAACTCCAATTATCTACTTCAGCACATGTTTGAATCCTTATTTTTTGAACATATACTTTATGATATTGAAATACATATATATATTACACTTTTCACCATAGAGACAATTCCACTATATCTTTAATGAAAATATTAACTATAATAGCTCAAAATCAGGTGTTAGGTTATTTTATTCATGAACCTTTAATTAGTATGTTTCATATGCTACCTTCATGTTATTTTTCATGAGAACGCATCCCAATCTCTTCATTGTTAAATTACTATATATTACAACACCTTCTCCACTATAGGGTAGTATGTGTATAAGTATAGTGACCAACATTAACTTAACCTCCCTGAAATTTTCTTTATAATCATCTATCCAAAGGAACTTGACTCCCTTCCAAGTTAACTTTTTCAGTATATTTGATAGTCAAGAGAAATTTATCACAAAATATCAATAATTTCTATCCAAACCATGAAAATATAGATCTCAATTACAGTCGTTGTTTTGGTCCATTAATTAATTATCAATATCTTTAAAGGATAAATAAATATATATTCTCTTATGATTACATAACCCAAGAATGATATTATATATAAACAGACTTTAAAATTTCTAAATTTCAAATATAATTCCTACTTTATTAGGGTATTTAGAATTATTCTCAAAGGATATTCATGATCTTCCTTACTCTTAGAATATATGAGAATATCATCTATAAATACAACCACAAATTCATCATGGTAATCTCTAAAGAATAAATTCATTATATTTATGAAGTTAACATATGAAATTATAATTTTGAATGGAGTTAATATGAATTCACAGTGTCTTGTATAGAATACTATCTTCGATATATCCTTCCTTTCACCCATAATTAATGATTTCCAAATCAAAGGTCAATCATTGAGAATTATTGAACTCGTCACTATTGATCGAACATGTCATAAATATATGGTAGATGATAAATGTTCATAATCATGATCTTTTTAGGCTCACAATAATCAATGTAGAGATGCAATGATCAATATTTATTCTTAATAAATAGTACTGGTGAAACCTATGGTATAACACTCAAGAATATAAAACCTTTAACCATATTCTGTTGTAATTTATTCTTTAATTATTAAATTTAAATCAAGTCCATTCTATAAGAAGTATTTTATATAGGAATAACACCAAGTCTGAGTTTTTTTGGAAAAAAACAACCTCTCAATCTATGGAAAGACTCAAAAAAATATTCTATAAATACATCGACATATTTTTTATTAATATACATATATTCAACATTGAGTTTTTACCCTAAAATTATATATATATATATATATATATATCTTCTATTTCTAGGTAACAATACATATAAAAGGGAGGTAGCTTATATAAGGAGTCCATAGCTAGCCTTGCATTGATAAATAGTCATGGGTTTATTTAGAATATGAAATGTCATTTACAAATCCTATAAATTGATAAGGGATATATGTAGAGACATCAATTCCATGGAAAACATCATGTAAAATTTGACTAAATATATAATAATAATATTTCTAGGAAGCATATTCTCACAAAAATTAATCAAAGAATAGTTTTATACTTAGGATACAATCATCACATTACTAGGATTGTTCACTAATTATTCAATACCTAGTGGTTTTGGTGGTTATTTGACAATCATAGAAAATATAATAGATATAAAGGAGTGGGTAGATTTAGAATAAAATAATAAATTCATAGATCTTGAGTTTAATATGAGTGTAACTATTAACACTTCATTTTTAATGACTCATTTATCTTGTTATGATTTCATAGGATTTACATTTCTCCTTTAGATTATGTGGTTTTTGACATTTTTTCCATCATTAACACTTGGATTAGTGCACTATTTTGTGTAATTATTATACTACTTACAATTAAATCATTTTTTTATGGTTGATGCATTAGGTTGAGATTTCTTTTCATCCATCGCATTGGTCAAAATCTTCATATCACTTTGGAATTCATGGGTATGATAGAATTATCTTCCACAATTAAAGAATTTACCTGTCACATTAATGAAGTTACCTCCATTATTATTCCAATGTTTTCATCGTATAAGAAGATTAATTTTCTTTCCTCTAGGGTTATTATCATTTGAGTTTCCTCAAAACTCCATTTTTAAATTATTGTACCTAAAACCATGAGAATAATGAGATTATCTAATTTCCATTTCCACTTTGAGTGAACATAGAATAATTCATCATAGATACCAAAGTATTTTATATCCAATGCCTTTTATAAACATGGTTTTAAGCCACTACAAAAATAATACATTTTACTATTAAGGTTAATGATAAAACTAAAAGTATAATTTTAAAGTCCTATGAAGTTTTCTTCATATGTACCGATGGATTTATCCTCCTTTTAATTCATATCTAAGAATTATCTCTCCATTTTAGTGAAAATATTTTGGGGGAAATATTTATTGAAAAACACCTTCTTAAACTTCTCCCATTTTATAGATATGATTTCATCCCCCAACCTCATTTTATTAATGAGTTTCCCCCATTGATCAACTTCCCATTTATAATGATAAAATGATAAAATAATCCTCTCATGCTCTGAGTGATAGAGAATATAAAATAGATTTTCTATTGTATTAATCCATTGATTGGTAATTAGTGTATCAGAAGTACCATTAAATGAGGTTGGATATTTATTTGTGAAGGAATCAATGGAGAGTTGTTACTTCCTTTTATTTTTTGAATGTCTGGAATGTTTCGTGTTATTTTTCATAGCTTGATAGAGTTGGGTGAGAAAAGCCACATTTTTAGTCTTTTCATATACCATGATATTTGGTTTATCATTAATATGTTCATTGCATTTTCCATCACACTCATTGTTAACATGATTCCTTCGAGTTAAAGAAATTTTCTAAAATAAAAAAATGGTAGTTTTAGAGTCAATAAATAATAATCATATTAAGTAATCATATGATAAGGGAATTAAATCCTATAATTCCCTAAATTATGAAAACTTTATTTCAAACTTTGACATTATAGGTTCATCCTCTTTCATTTTTAGTTCAATAAAGTTTTTTTTATGTTCCTTCCTCTTACTCTTCATATCCTAATCCAAAAAAATAACTAAACTCCACTATGATACCAACTGAGACAATAAAATCAAAAAATACATAGATATTGCATCATTTTATATGAATATTCATTACATATCACAATAAACACAACGTAGAACCTATAGATATATAACCAAATTATTTTAATAATGTTCTTTAACACATTACATATATATTCATCACACATGACACCCTTATAGGCATATTATAAATAATGACATTATTCATAACTTGAGGAATGAAAACATAAGAAAGGGTGAGATAAAATACTCTATAAGGGTAAACATATGATATATTAATTTAAGTTTATAAGTTATCATAATATGATCATAATGGTATGAGAATATAATGAAAGTGCTTGGAAATAACATTGAAGAATTATACCCAATAAAACAAATATCATAAATCATGATTCATGGTGTAAGGATTTTGGCATAACATAAGATATGATTCATAGAAGTGTAGGAACATGAGTCAGTAATCATAATACATGATAATATAACATAGGTTTTTTTTCATAACATAGACATGTGTTGTTTTAATGTGGCATAAAAATAATCATAGAAATGAATTACTTATATCGAGGATCACTGCAAAGACCATCATCACATAGTGGATAGATTCCCTTAATGGATTGTGTTTTCTCCCCAATCCTTGGAATGTTATCTCATGAGATATAATGCTTTACCAAATTCAACAAAAGGGATATATAAACATTATCGCACATCTCACAAAGTGAATAATGTCCCTTAGGGGTTTAGGGTTACTCCATCTTCCATATCATCTCATGGGATAAAAATATTACCCAATTCATTTGAGATATATAAAAAATTCACCCATCACAAAATGATAAAATAGATATATGTGCCACATAAACATTAAAAAGATCATAATTGCATCATATCCTAATTAAAACATGGGAAATAAATGGGTTTCATGAAAATTTCCATAATAAATTCACATAAACAATATAGAGAAATATGGAATTTGGTATTATTACATAATTTCCCTAGTTAAGCATAAGAAACATTAAATAAATTTGACATAGATGAAAAAAAATTACAGAGCATTATAAAATTTCTTTGATAAATATTAATAAATATCCTTTACTTTTTTAATCATGTTTATTTCAAAGGAAATGATTTATAAAAAATGAGAATATAATATACATTAGAAAACATTAAAATTTAAAATGGAATATTCATATAGAAAAATAAATAATATGGTGATAAAATGTGTTCATGTGGAATACATTAAAAAAATATTCCATTCTCAAAATTTCAAAGAAAATCAAAGTAAGTATAAAATGACCCATGTGTAAAACATTAAAATAATTTAATTTAATTATTTTTTAAATAAATTAAACGTTAATAATAAATGTCTTTAATCCATCATATAATTATATATAATAATATTTATATAAAAAATAAATAATGTAAACATGAAGGAGAAATATTCCTGATAAAAAAGAAGAGATAATATCAACTCCACTAACGGGAAATTGTTTGGTTGAATAGTGAACCAAAGAAAAGTTAAATTGTAGGAGGAGGTAAAACATTTAGATATAACCAGAGAAGGAAAAAATATATTGGGGTTTAAATATAAATATTATATAATTTTCCTAAATACTTATTTAAACATAGACATTCTCTATTTAAAAGTGTTGGAAAAAAACCATTAACTCAGACTTCCTCTAATTCAGAAGCACTCTAACTCATTGTATAATAAATTTAGGATTATTATTATTATTAAGAAAATTATTCATAGTAATTTTACTTTACCATTAATTTATAATTCCTTTTTACCCTTATATTTATTTTTTATATAAAAATTTAATATTTGGGTGTTTTTTGTTCCATTTTACACGCATGTTTTGTTTTGGTAGTTCCAATACATTCAATTTGATCATGGATAATATCCTATAGAATTTTAATAGTTATTTATATATGTTTTTGATATAATTATTAGGTCTCATGGTAATTTTATGGAACTTATGGTTATATTTCACATAAAATGGTTAAAAAATAATATTTTTTATGAATTTTTATTTAAAAAAATATGTTGATTTCATTAAATAATACGCATGTGTATATATATATATCACAATCATATAATTTTGAAAACATATTAAATTTATAATTATTAAATATTATTACCATCATTTAAATGTCCTTATTCCTTAATAATGTTAACATTATTACATTGTTCAGG
The DNA here is from genome assembly GCA_963277665.1 of Viscum album. Classification (NCBI taxonomy): domain Eukaryota; kingdom Viridiplantae; phylum Streptophyta; class Magnoliopsida; order Santalales; family Viscaceae; genus Viscum; species Viscum album. The sequence continues at coordinate 62,379,825 of OY728127.1, read as the reverse complement.
AAGTTGGTAAAACTAACCAAAACAAGAGAATGTTTTAATAACAAAATGACTAAGAAATTTTTATTCTATAATAATAATATCACATTAAATAATATTAATGTTTTAAGAAACATTTCATTAAAGTGATAAATCATTTTCAAGGATTGGTGGAAAAATAATATAAAGATGAATGATTAAGGAGAGGATTACACTTATATTGAATAGTTGAATCTTCTCTTAGAGGGCCTCTTGAAAATGAGAGATTTTGTAGTTATTATTGTGAACATGGGTTCCCATATGTGAGATATTATTGTGAGGAATATAATTTGGGTAGGTATTAATGATAAATTACAAGTAAAGGTGTGGTTTGAAGTGGTTAGAGGAGGTGTCCTTTTATATATGAGTTGGAGTGACATTTTCACAAATACCCATTATATAATGTATAAGGTTTTTATTTTAAAAAGGAAAGTGAAAAGAGTAAAAAAAAATATAAGGTATTAAGGGATGTATATAATAACCTTATTCATCAAATTAAAAATATATATTTTTTGATATTTTTGGAATTTACCCATTACTTGAACCCTTTAACCTTATTTTAGTTGTTACCATTGTTACTAAATTTTACCTTGATAACTTATTTTTGTTCCCAAAAATGAAATTCAAATAATTACATAATTTTAATATTTTAATTATAAATATGAAATCCATTTTATTTTATTAAATTTCTATAAATGGAAAAAAAATTAAAATAATAAATGTATAACATATAATTTTTTTTCAAAAAATATATTTTTAAGCCCGAAAATATATTTATTTTTATTAAATAAAAAATATTAATCATTATATGATTCATAATTTTTTTGAATATATATATATATATGAATTTAATTTCATTAAATTTTATACTTTAAATATGATAAATTTATCTATTAAATAAATACATATATAATATATAAAAAACAATGTTTTTAAACAAAACATTTTTCTTTAGCCATGGATAATAAAATTAGTATTCCTTGTAGTTACTATTTTTTTGGATGTTATTAATTTAATTTACTAATCACTCAATGAATTTTATTAATATATTTTATTGATATCATTCTTCAAAATTAATAAATATAAAAAATACGTAATTCCTAAAAAAAATTCCTTAAAATTAATGGTATTTTTCAAAGAGAATTAGAAAATTTTATTTATATTAAAATATAATTTTTTTTAAATTTTGTTTCCTTTAACTATATTTGAATTTATTTAATTTTTTATTATAATAAATCATTATTCACTTTAGTTTGTTCTTGTGTGTATCAAAAGTTATCGAACATGCTGGATTTATTTAAGAGGAAATACATACTAAAATCATGATGTGTTATAGTAAAACCTCTAAATGGGAATATTATGATTAAATAATATAATTTAACTCTCATAAAACTAATTCAATTTTTTTATTATAAAAAAAATCAATTATTTAATTCACAATTAATCTTATAAAATTAAACACTAAATTATTTCATATAATGTGAATGTGATAAAAATCATTTTATCATTTTTTTCTTGAAGCCCCAATATCTCTATAGTTGTGTATGTTCTCCTCTATGCATATGTTAGTATCATTCCACATTTGGACCAGTAATAATGAGTTAACTATAATTCACCTTACCACCATGTTCTCATGTATATAAGTTAATAGAAAATAGATTTCAAACCTACTGAGATGATAGTTATTGTGAAAAATTATACAATTGTGGTATAATGATACAATTTAAGGTGAAAAATAATAATTTTGAGGAACTAAATTTTTTAAACACATAAATAAAATACATACCATAATTATCCTTTTATATATGTGTTCAAAGTAATTCATGTTTACAATAACATAAGAAAATCAATTATAAAAAGGAATTGTGACTTATTTTTCTTTATATTGGGGAATATATGTGGGGAATTTTCCAAACAATTAGCATATACCAAAAACATATATAATTTCCAAGGAATAAAAATTGAGATATAGATTAAACATTATCACCTCATTATTTAGTGGATTTTAAATGTTTTTAGTGAATAGAAAACTATAACAACCCATACCTTTAATTAATTATTTTTGAATTATTTTTATGATAAACATCCATAATAATAATACATCCCAAAATTGATTAGTTTAGTGTCTTAGAAAAATTAGGTTCATAAAACATTATTAAATATTAAATTTTAAACATTATTAAAATTCTTCATTATGTTCATCCTAAAATTTTGAATAATCCTCTTAATATATGTAATCACCTAAGGACATACACCGAGTAGGGGGAGGGATAATTGGTAAGGATCACAAGACCTAATTTAACATAGTACATGGGTGATCATGGTCATCTTTATCAAATCATAAGCATAGGATAATCATCATAAGCATGTGGAAATATTTTAAATGAGGCATATAATATAGGAAATTCCTAATAATTAAACATTATAACATTGTGGACAAATCTCACACATAGAATATGAAAAAATCTAGAATCATGTTCATATATAAAATATGTGTACACAACTAATTTCATATAATTTAAATAAATATTGCATCATATTCATTCATAAAAAACTCATGAGATATATATGTCACCCATAAATTAATTAACAAAAATATTTCATTACATTACATTCCCCTAATATTTTATGTTTAGAGTTTTATATAATTAGGAAAAAAATTAACAAATAGAAATCATGTTTGTTCAACTAATAGATATTTTTACTACTATATAATAATATACTTAAACAATAATATGTCTTCATAATCTCCCAAAAACACTCCACACAAGATACTCTTCTAGACGCATTATAAATATTACTTTTCTTCAGAACATGGAAAAATGGAATAATAAGTAAGGGGTAAGATTAGATGCTCAGTAGGGGTTAACATAATTGATAACAATTGAAGATAATAAGTGAGTATAAGATGAACATATGGTTATAATCATTGTATATAAAAAATTTATACCCAAAAAATCATTAATAATAAATAATGTAATAATTCGTGATATAACATAAGAACTTATTAAGGAATTTACACATATCAAAGAGGAATAACAATAATAACTTGGATTAAATTCTAAAATAGTAATCGTGAATCGTGGGATCATAACTTAAAAGTGTGTAATATCATATAAAATATGTATAAACATAGAATGTAACATATCATGAAAATAACATAAAATTATAAATGTGACACAATCTTAAACATAATAAACATTATGAACAAACTCATTATTTCCATCCCTTTGTGAACAAACTCATTATGTCCAAGCATTAAAATATATGAAAACTCACTATAACCAAGCCTTTGTGAGAAAACTCATAATGTCCATGCCTTTTTACCTCATAATAAATGAAACATAACCAATGAATTTAAGGGTGATATAGGAACCCAATCTTCATCATCCATACATATGAGTGCCACTTGAAATAAATCATGTATCATTTCATAACAATACTTGGAAATAAAATGGGTTTTATATACTTTTGAAATAGAATCACATAAAGAAAACATTCATAATTCCACAAATAATCATAACATGATATACCTTTGGAATAAAAATGCGTATCCAAATATATCTTGTAATATTTTCGGTAAATAACATTCAATTAAGATAATAGAGCATATGGTATTTACAGTATATAGATTAAGGGTATATGATTAAGTCAACAATTTCCTCAATCAATCAGTGTATGGAATCTAGTTGAACACCTTTTAGTAAATGGTAAAAACTAAAGAGTGTTCTTAGAGGAAATAAATTGGATGAAAAATCATAAAATTTCCATGAATTGTCAAGAAAAAGGTGGTAATGTATTTATATGATTTTAATCCCAAAAAATAGTATAATATATTTTAGAGGGAATTTCATGGAATTAAATTTAAAAGGAAATAAGTCATTTTTAGATAAATAGGAAAATGGAAGTGAACCCATAAAACTGTTTTTAAAAACTGTTTTAACATTTTCATAAAATAATATGATATGGGTTACTTTAAAAATATAGTGTATTCAAATGGTGATGTGAAAACATTGAAAAAATTTAAATTTAAAAATAATCATCAATAATAGTTTCATGAAAATAAATAAAGGTTATTTCAAGAAAATGTGTATTGAAAAATAAAATAAACTATCGTGGAAGGAAAACCATTTAAATTTTATTTATTAAAACCCATATTAGAAGAAGTGATAATAGGTTTTACTTTTGAAAATAGTAAAATTTAAATTTAAATTTCACATGAAATAAAACATAATTAGGTTTCTGAATATAAAATGTAACCTTAGAGTGAAGTAAAATATAGACAGTGAGTGGAAACTATCATTAGAGGGGATGTGAATTATTCTCAATAATGATATACATTTTGTGAATAAAATTTTATCATGTAAAATATTTTGAATTAAAATATATTTTTCCAATTAAAAATAAGTGAAATCGCCATAAAATAAGATCATAGTTTATAAAAAACCAAAATTGAAAGAAAAAAGTTCAATAGGAATCGTTACAACTCCACAAAGGGAGTTGAGGGAACAAAACCCATATAACATTGGTTTCTTTTTAATGGAAACCCATTTAAAGAGTGAACTTGATTTGAATATTTAAAAAAGATTAAAAAAATAATGTGGTAAATGGAATTCATTAGACCATAATCAAACCATATTTAACATATCAAGAGGCACAATAAAAAATATGTCACAAGAAATTAAATTGGAGACGAAGAATCCCTTACCATAAATCATGCTTAGTCAAACATGCTCTAAAATATTGTAAAATGAACATAACAATCTTAATCACTAACTTGAGGGCCTTATTCAAATGTTTTACCTATTTTACACATTATTTATAACAATATATCTTAAATATATTACATAGTTATAGTTTATTTCCTTCATTATATGTTATGATTTTTTGATTTTTTTCATTTTGTATAGTTTTCATGATGATAGGGTAGATTCTAACTTAATGGTTAAAATATCATTATTCCTATATTATTAAAGATATAATAATATTTTTTTTCAATTATTCCTTAAGTCCCATTTTATATTGTAAAATATATGAGTATGTTTCGTGAAAATGAAAATTTTGATGGACTGGTTTTAGTATGTTTAATGATCAAAAGGTAGTATATTAAAAAATATATTAAATATTAATAAAAAATTTATAGAATAATTAATACATATTAAATAAATTATTATTATATTATATTATCCCTCATGGTGAATCCTAATGGTAGTTTCCCCTGTGGGTCTCAGTGAGGTCTCAAGTTCGAGTCTCGCTGAGTACATCCCTACATTATATGTTGTTTTCATTTCGATGTAATGTTTCCCCTTTACCTGAATAAAACGAAACTTCGGCCCCAAATTTATTATTATATTATATTACTATTATATAACATTCCTTAATCATTCATGATATAAGCATTATAGCATCATTCACATAAGTGGAAAAACTGACCCAAACGAGAGCGTCTTGTAATGATTTAACAAGTAAGGAAATATTTTTATATAATGTTAATATATCTTCTAAATAACTATATAAATGTCATAAATATCATTTCACTTGATTTAATTCGTTTTTTGAAACATTCATGTAGAGTGGTGATGATAAATGAAATTCATTATTCACAGAGGAGGTAATCCACAAGTGTGCATGATTAACGATTCCATTTCTCAATTAATGGGATGGAATGAAGTTATTTGATAAATTATAATTTAATAATAATAATTTTTAAATAATAAAAAAATCATTCATCAAATATATCATTTTTACCAATCATTCAAGGTAGTTATGAAAAAAATCCACATTACTTCGTGGATCAGGTAGATTGCACATACGTGTGATTGATGTTGTTTTTTTATCATGGTTGGAATGGATAGAATAATGGTTGTTAAATTAATAAAATAAAATTATTTTTTTTTAATAATAATAAATTCTCATGTTGAGAAGTTATATTTCTCTTGGAAATATCCTTGGAAATGGGTCATTATGCTAACTAATTTAGGCTAGTGGATAATTAATATGAGATATTATTATATACGGATAATAATTTAATATTTTTAGGATGAAATTATAATGGATTCGTGTATAATGATGTTTTTAATGTTGTCACCTTTAATAAGTTAAGAGAAGGGTAATTTTGGAAGTACCCATTACATTTCGATAATGGTATGTCAGTATTCAATGGTCAAAGGCTCCAAAAGTTTAAAATATTGGATGGTAATTGGTTTGGAATATCCATATATTGTAAACACCCTTGTATTAATTTTTTTTAATTGTTTTAGTTTTTTTACACATAGTAAAACTCTTTTTACCATTTTTACTTTTATGATTGTAACTAAAAGTTTTATCCTCTATAATTAATTTTAATGAAAAATAAATAAAATTTTACATATTGATTAATTTGAATATTATTATTTAAAATATTAACATAATGTTATCAAATAATATTCTATGGTTTAGAAAATTTAATTTCATAATCAATGCATGTGATGTGTAAAAATAGTTTTTAGAAAAAGTTTATTTTTAAGTTAAAAATTTATATGTAGGTTAAAATTATAAATGTTGTTACTTTAAATGACATAAATTGGATTATTATAAAAAATAAAATTAATATGTCTCTTAGATCAATCCAAATTCTAATTTTACCCTTAAAATGTTTTATTAAAAAAATGTCAAAAACTGTTATTAAATTATATTTAATTTCTAAAAATTAAACATTGGTTCTACATGAATAGAATATTATTTAAAGTGTAAAATTTTAACCATTAAATACATATATGATTAATTAAAATAGTTAATAAATTTTTATTTATTTATTATATAATGATAAAGACATAAAATTTACAATTTTAGTTAAAGCTATATTTTTCAATATTCACTTAAAAATTCATTATTTTAGAAATATCTCAAAGATTCACCGTAATATAATTTGGAGATTATAAATAAAAAATATATTTTCATGTTAAAAAATTAAATTTCAATAATTTATAAATTTATCTTTTAAATGAGACCATATAAAAAAAACATCTTTTATTAAAAAGTTACCTTTTAAAACTATAAGCGTTCACAATCCTCATTTTTATGAATTTATAATTGATTATAATAATTTAATTTAATATAGATTTTATTATTCATGTATTTTATTAAAAAATTTAATATAATATGTCATCCCTTTTTAGTTTGGAATTGCATGAAAAATAGTTTATCAAATTTTGTATTAATTTAGAGAAAAATATATTTAAAAATATTTGGGTGTTACATTCTCTAACTTTAAATAATTTTCCTCCTTTGAATTTTAATTAATACTCACTAATGAAAATAGATAATTTATCCAAAATATAGAAACAACTCAATATATAATTTCTATATAGATATCAACCCATCAATATCAGTACATATGTCTTTTCCTCGGAATAATTTTACCTCTAATATTGAGTTCTCATATAACCATTTGAGCAAACAGTCTATCATTATTTTTTATCATAACCCATATTATATAATTTTATTCTAAAGTATGTTCATAATAATCATTTAATTTATTAACTAACATATGATGATATGAAATTTTATTTCGTTATTAAAAATAATTTTTCCTCTTAATAGAGAGAACCATTCAATTTTCAAAATCAAATTAAATTTATCTAAAGGAAGGATAATATGGATTGAACAAATCACAGAACCAAAAAATGTGAATAATATTAATATAACTTGGATATAATAATCATAACATCGGTATTTTTTATTTAAATAGGTAATAGTTGGCCAAAAACATACATGACATAAGTCATTTTCAAATCTAGTGAAATAACACCTATCACCACAAAATTATCACCATACAATTCAATAGTATTAATTTCATATGATTTTCTTTATTCCCATGGTCTAGAAGGTTGTTGGTATTGATTTTTATCTTTATCCCTTGGATTAGTTCACTGATTTCTATAGTTCTCAAATTCCTCACATCTAATACATTGAGTTTCTGGTGGAACTTTATAAAGAAAATTATTTTCCCCCATAATGTTAACTAAATACATTTTTTACATGCAAGTTTTTTTCTTGATGAAATCCTTTACCATAGATAAAAAAACATTCTTATTCCTTTGAGATAATACCTTGGGTTCCTCTTCCCACATTTTTTACATGAAGGAATTTGAATCTTATTTCCTTCATTATCTTCATCTCCTAATCTTATATAATACTTTATCCTTCTCTCATTTAGGGAGATTGGTAACTCAAATAATTTCACATTGTTTTCCATAAGTCTTCATAACTGGTTTGAAATAATCATAATATTTCTTACTCTAGCTCTTATCCCATTAATTTTATCATTGGGATGATATATGTATTGTTTGTGACATCTATTATTAACTTGGTTCCTACATTATTCTACCATTATTAAGACCAAAAGAATTTAATCATGGGAGATGAACAATTAAAACTATAAGAGAATTATTGTAGGATAATTATATGAAAAATTCATCCTCAAAATATATTTCTCTTAGAAATTATTACCTTGTATTTTAGTTTAGACTAAATCATTCTTAGTTAAATCTAGGTTTATTTAGGTTATGTATATTATTTTCCCTAACCTAATTACTTATCATAATAAACCCTTTATAATGTATTTTAAATATTATTTTATTAACAAAAAAATATTCCCTAAGAGTTTATAGTTGTGTGTGAATTATTTGGCACTCTCTTCATGCACTAGAGTGAAGATAATGTTGATACTAAATAAACCTTTTTTTAGGGTGATTACCCCTAGGTTCATTTGTAGGTGACTTTTGATCGACCAACTAAATGATGATTAAGATAGAAATGTTCTCTGATAGTAATAAAGTGTGATGAATTTTTTAGGTGATCGACTACAACCAAAAATAGCATTATGGACTTTAGAAATTTTGGGTATTACTTTGAAAACAACTTTGATGATGTTTTCAATTTTCCATTTTTGGTATGGGAAAGGTTTTAATATCCCCTTACACTTTTGTCTCGCATCCTTAACCTACTAACATACCAAGCACTAAGATACATACTTTTCAATATCTCTTTTCATGTTGTCCCACCAGAAATAATATTTCAGATATCTGTACATATTCATACTTCTATGATGAATAAAAAATTATGCACAATGATCCTCATACCATATATCCTTTAAATATGGTATGGATAGAACACATAAAAGATTCATTACCCATATTATTCAATAAAAATCATGCTTAAACTCTGGAACATTTCTCACCTTATTTTTTTAGTTCCACATCATTTATTTGTGCCTCCTTAATTCTAACATGGATAGATGGTTGACCACTCATTTTTTTAAGATAATATTTCTCCACTAACTTAAATATTTCTAGATATATCCTTTAAAAATCATAAATTTTTTTATATTTTGTGAACCTCATGATGGATCACATAGACTGATCCTTTCAACTCAAATCATTGACCACATTGTTCTCTTTCCTTGGGTGGTAATTTATTGAGTAGTCATAATCTTTAATAAACAAAAAATATATTCTCTATCTCATATCCAACTATTTTTTAGTGAATATATATTTTAAACATTTATGATCAGTATATATATCACATAATTCTCCATAAATGAAATTCCTCAATATCTTTATTGAAAAAACTGTGGCAGGTAACACCAAATCATGAGTTGGGTAATTTTTCTCATGAACCTTTAATTATTGTGAGGAATTATCTATAACCATATAATTTTTCATGATAACACAACATATTACCTTCTATTATGTATCACTAAACAATTAAAACCCTTCTCCATTGTATGGTATTGTAAGAACATGTGTGTTAACAAACCTTCTCTTTAGTTCCTTGAATTTTTTCTCTCATTTATCTATCCAAATTAACTTGTCTACCTTATATGTTAACTTGGTGAGTTTATTACATGATCATAGAACATTATCTACAAATAAAATATAATATCAATCCAACCTAAGGAAACATTAAAAATCAGTCACAATGGTGGGTTTTCAATAACATTCAATAAATTTCATCTTTTATGGATCCAAAAATAAAACCTATCTTGAGATTATATAATCTGAAAAATGAAACATTTTGTAGCCAAAATACAAAATTTTTAAAAAATTCATAATAATTATTCTATTTAGGGTCTTCAGAACAATCCCCAAGTGATCTACATTCGCTTCCTTTCTCTTTAAATGTAATATAATATCATCTACAAAGAATACCATTAACTATTCAAGGTAATATATAAAGACTTTATTCATTAAATAAATTAATATAATGGGGGTATTGATAAAACAAAATGGAATCAATATATATTTATAGTGTTTATACCTAGTATGAAATAATTTATTTGGTATATACTCTATCTTGACCCTCAATTTATGATATCTGGAAGAATATTAATATTTGAAAAGTATTGACCTATATATATTTGATCACACAAGTCATAAATATGAGGAAAATGACACTTATTATTGATTGTGATCATGATATATTCTTGTTAATCAATTCATAGTTTCATTGATGCAAGTTTCTTCTTAACAAAATGATTAGTTTCAGCCCAATGTGGCACACTTGGAAAGATGAATCCCTTGTAAATATTCACCTAGAGTTGCTTCTTTGATTCCTATAAATCAACTAAGTATGTTCTATATGGATCATTTGAAATAGGTGTAATAGTATGTATTAGTTATATTGTGAACAAAAATTAACAATCCTATGGAATACTAGACAACTCTTTAAGAAAAACATAAAAAAACTCCTGCACAATAAGTATATCATCGATGTTGAGTTTCTTACCAACCATCTGAGATAAACACCCCTTTTATATCATAATAATGACCCATATAATGAATTAAATTTCTATTTTAAGTTCATATTTATCATCACATATATAGACAAACATAGGCTGGTGTAGATATCAAACATGACATCCCTTCCTCAATATTTTATTTGTTATTTATTTAAAGAAATCTAATCCACACCCAAAATAACTTCAAATTCAATGGGAGGGAGAATAAAACTATTTTAAGCAATCATATTCCCAAAATAACAATATAAGTAGAATATTGGACTTGTGATGTGATTAACATACCATTAGGGGTTTTAACTACTAATTCAATATCTAATAATTGGGTGGTATTATGATACCCTTAAAAAATTATTCACATATAAAATAATGGGTAGATCATGAATCAAATAAGATAATATTATTTTTAAATTGTATAGTAAGTATACCTTTTACCATTTAAATATCATAATCCACATCATAAATAGTGATCATATAAAATTTTCTATTTTCCCTGAGATTAAGAGGCTTTTGACGTTGATCGTCATCATTAAACTTATAGTTTGAGCACTGGTTAACATAATTCTTGTACTCCTTACAATTGAAACCCTAGAAAGTGAGTGTTTCATTTTGTTAATCTTTTTCATTATTCCTTCCATTGACTAATCTCTTCACATTAATCTGGAATTAAATTTTCTAATGAACTTTATTTCCACACATAAAAAATTTAAAATCCCCTTAAAACAATTCCATATATGTTTTTTTACACACTTTGAGCAAAAAAGGAAGGATTTTCTTCTTTTCTCCGTGCTTTTTATAATTTTCTTTCAATTCCAATTTATTTCTCTTATCAAAACTATGAGACTGATGAGTAACTTCAATATCCATTTCTCCCTTGATAGCACATCGATTGATTTCTTTATAGTTACTAAAGTGTCTTATGGATAATTCCCTTTGGAGACTTGGTTTTAAGAAACTAAATAATTGGTCAACAATACTTTTAGGTTGGATTATAATACCAGAAGTTTACATTGAAAGTACTATAAAATCTACCTCATAGGTAATAATAGATTCATCATCCTTCTATTTTTGCACGATTAAATATTTCTCCACTTCCATATGATTAATATGAGGAAAGTACTTATAGAAAAATAATAAATTAAAGATTACCAAATCCCTAGATTTAATTTCTTCCCATTTCCTCATGTTTGTTATAAGATTCCACAATTGATCTACTTCACCTTCCAAATGATACACAACTAAAATAAATTTTTCATGTTCTGAACATTGGATAATGAAAAATATATTTTCATTGGTACAGATCCATTTTTCATCAACTTTTAGATCGTCGGACCCACTAAAATAATGCGGTTGTTTCCTCATGAATAACTTTAAAAAAATTTGTTCCCTATTTTTTCACATTTGAAATCTCAACATGATTCATATCTTGGGAAAGTTCCCTAAGAATGGAAATAGTATTTTTCATTCCATATCCTATAAAATTTTGTTGTATAGGAGGATACTCATATAATTTTCCATCACATTTACCATTAACACAATTCCTTCATGTTCCAACCATTGAATAAAACCAAATAACATAGTGTGATCAACGGTAATCATAATGGGAAAAACTAAATCATGAAAAATAATTTTTAGGATATATAAATCATCAAAAAAAATCCAGTCTATAAAACCTTAGGTTTAACCTAGACCCTTCATGGTCATCATCTACTCAAAAACTTTATAGTGGTTCATATAGAAAATGTAAATTAACCTAATAATATCCCATGGGAGTGTCTAACTAAGTGAGAAATAAGGGAACACTCACTGTGAACTATAATGATAGAAAATATATAATCAAGTAACTATTTTAATGGTTACTACCCTTATCTAAATCTATACTAAAACCACTTCAACATTAGTATCCAATAAGGTTATTTTACTTGTAAAATGACATTCTTTTATTTACCAAAATCATATATGTATAATTCATTTAAAATGGATATATAAACAATGATTTCATAATTAAAATACATATTATCAAACTTAGTTATTCATAACTATCACCCTTATTAGACATATCATACAAAATACATTTATTCATAATCTAGGGAAAGGAAACATAAGACAACATGAACTCTGATGCTTAGTAAGGGTAAATAAGGGATATATCAAAGATAACATAAATATAACATGATAATAAGGGTATGACAACATGAGAATAACATTTGAAAACCATACCCTATATATCATAGACCATAATCTTATTCCATGGGATAAATTTTGGAAATTTGTAAGACATGAATCATAAATGTATCAAAGAACATGAGCCATGCGATCATGACATTGGAATAAGACATAAGTTTGTTTCATTTGTATAGGCTTAAAAAATTATTTCCTTAGTAGTAAAGGATTATTTTAAAGACTTCCATAGTGTATTGGTTTCACTTTTTAAATCATCATAGTAGTGAAGGTTAACTCCCAATACTATCATAGTGGAAATATTATCTTACTGAACTAGATTCACTCCCCATTCGTGTCCTATTTATCTCATGATATATCCATCTTTACCCAATGAATTGTATAGATATATGATTTGGGTCCCACCCATAAAATAATAAAAATAATACTTATGTGTGTCATAAGATCATAAATCCCTAATCATATCATAACCCATGAATAGGAAACAAGCTTCATAAACATTTAATCATTTAATAATAGTATAACCCATGGGAAAGAAATAGGTTCATAACATAATTAACTCATGGAAATGAAATGGGTTTCATATAATCAACCTTAAATCATCATCATCCTAACACATCCAATTATCTAAATTAGATTTTTTCATTGGATAAACTCCTTAGTAAATCATAAGTAACATAAAAGGATTTTATCTTTGTTTAAAATACCATTAAAATATATCTAAAATATTTAATGTCGAAAATAACCTTTTCATTTTGAAATAACAACTTTAAAATCTAAAAATTCACCAAATTAGAAGGAAGACGTTATATTTTAAAATAATCTTGAAATATTCTGAATGAAGCTTCAAATAATTTAATATTTATGATAGTGGTAATTTCTATTCATGTCATTTAAGTTAAAAGAAAACATTTCTTTCGCACTTTTGTAAAAAAGACAAAAATTAACTCAATATGAAAACAATAAGAAAATTAATTTTACACCATTTTATAAAAACTATATAATGGCAGAAAATAACATTAAAAAACATTGGGAAATATTAAAACACTCTTGTAAACATTTTTAGGGAATTTGGGCATGGAAGAAATAGGAGTTTTGACTAAAGAGAGAAATAAAGTCGATTTGCATTAAAAAAATCTTCATTATCTTTATTTATTAAAGTAAAATTAAAGGGAAACAATTATTCTCTATAAATAACAAGAGTATAAAAAATTATTAGTTTCTTTAGATGTATGTCATTAAATTTCATCATCATAAACTTTATCATAAATAATACCAGTAAATAATGAGATTATAACATAAATCCATTACCTTGAGTTACAATTTGTTATGAAGTTCACTATCCTTTGATATAATAAATTGAAATTTATTAAAATTATATAATATATTCATTAATATATTTATAAGATCATATATTACCAACTTTTAGAATTTCAATTCTAATTTATTAATTATTCCTTAGTAAATTCATCATTTTAGGGTGCTAACTATTTCATTCTTAATGATAATTTTAGTTCGAAAGTTCTGATCCTTATACTTTGATCATGGTTCCATAATATAATGAATTTGAATAATGATATATATATGATATATATTCTTTTTATGGGTATTCATAAACATACATAAAAGTTAGAGATAGAAAAATGAATTACACCATTCATGGAGACGGTAAGTCGTACATACTCATGACTGATGCTTTTCTTTTTTTATGGATAGAAAGAAAGAAAATTAAATAATAATTCCACCTTTTATAATAATTATTATAATATATATATATATCAAATATATCAATTAAATCTATTCTTATTACCATCCAAGTATAAATTAAATGAAAAATTAATCACATCACTTCGTGGAGGTGGTAGTCTGCATGTACGCACGAGCGACATTATCCTTTTACAAAATATTGGATTGTAAAACGTTATATGGGATATTATCATTATATAAGAATAATTATATTATATATATCATATATAAAAATTAAACTCATCATTATACACATCCATAAAGTATGGTTTTTAAAAATAAATTATATCTCAATGTGGAGACGATAAGTTATACGTACGGATGAGCACTATTTTCACTTCCCATTTGATGGTAAAGAGGGTGGATAATGATTTTTTAAAATTCTTAATAAAATTTCATAATATTTAAGATACTTAATTTTTTTATTATAAATAACACATATTTAGAGGATATAAAATAATAATTAAAAAAAGTGATTGGTTAAGGTGATTACCTCTTCTTTGAAATAAATCCTTTGGATCTCCTCTTAAGGACCCTAGGATTGCTATTTTGGAGTGAACGACGTCTCTATAATGTGAATAGAAAATTTTATAATATAATTTGATTATAATTATTCACTCTAGAAGGATAAATGTGGTGTAAAGAAGATAAAGGACAAGTTTCATTTTATAAGTGGGGGAGAGGACACGCCTGAAATCTCTTAAAAAATTAAAATATTATATAGTCGTTGTCAAGAAAATTTATTCCAAATGGACATGGATTCAAATAAAATGTTTATAGGGTTGAAATAACATCATAAAATTAAATTTAGATATTTTTTTGTGTCGTTTTAAAGATTATCTTTTGGATTAACCCCTTTGTTAACAATTTCTAACCATAACTACGGTAACAACTATTTCAATATTAAGAGGTTAAAAATGTTACTATAAATGAAAAGTGACCCATAAATAGACCATGATTGATATTTTTAACAACATTACATTCACTTGGATGATTATAATATGTTTATTAATTTTAAATAATTTAGTAAAATATTATCTATTATAAAATATCATTAATGTCAATTTTGGAACTATTTAGTTAATTTGAATTTAAAGACACCGAGACAAAGATTAAATTAAAATATAATATATTTAAACATCCCTAAAATTGCATATATATCTAAAAAATTTGTGTAATTCAATAATTCACTTCAATTTTATTAATTTTAATATTTTTATTCTCATTTATTTTATTTTTCCTTTAATTGAATAAATACTTTGTCGACATTGCATATGCATTTAATGTAATTATTCAATCACTAAAAATGAGAAATAAATTACTATGATAAAAAATTATCTTCCAATAAAAATTTATAACTGAACTTATCCTAATTTTATACCTATTTAAAAAATTTAGTATATTAAAGTCAAGACTGTCACATTTTTTATTTATTCTATTCTTAAATTAATAAAAAGGTCACTATCAAAGAAATATATCACCAAGTGACCATATATTCAATTCTTGGATAGAAATGGATGAACTCAACTCATTAAATAGGAAAAAGTCAAGTGTTGGATAAATTTTATAGCATTATATATAATGAACCAACCCGGGTCGACCCAACTTGTCATCCTAGCCAGCCTGCCACACAGCCTGAAGCATCTTCCCATTCCCCACAAGCTGGCAACAAGCACCAGCCCTAAAAAAAATCACTTGGAAATGATTTCTCCATAGTTAGACCAACATGACCAATCCATAAAATGGTATGACCACACCGATAACATTAGAGTCAACAACAAGAGATAAAAAGATACCATAAATGAAAATGTACATCAAAATATTAATATTCCATAACTGAACATATGAATAGTATCTCAAAAACAAAACCCAAAACTCAAAAGAATTTATACAAGAATAAACAAGGAAAAAACATCTCAACAGATACAGAATACCAAAATTGACTACACATGATCCAATACCTGTGATTGCATGTCTCCTCCAAAAAAACATTGGATGAAAATAATCAAGAAGATCCACCCTGGAACATGGGGCCTCGACCTTTACACGTTTTCTAAAAAATAAAATTTTCAAATGACCAAAAGGACCCATGAAGGGTGTGAGGAATGAATCCCATTATGACACCACCATGAATCTATTTATTTATTTTACACATGAAAAATATAAAATAGTTTGAAATCATTTTGAATACTAAATCACTTTGATAAAAAATCAAAAGAACCTTTTAAATCCATTTGGTTTCCCATAAAAAACATGGTTTTCCAAGAATAATTTCCGAAAATGGATAAAATAAATACCCAATCCCACAAGTCCCAAAATTATCAATATTACAACCAGAAAATAATAAATTGTGGGCATAACGAAAACAAAAACAACCATATAAATAGAAGTGTTCATAATTCATATCATCACATCAAATAGCACTAATTGAATGTATAAAGCATATAAAACAATGTGGAATGAGTATTGTGAACCTAGGGGCTCTTCCCATTAGTCCTTTCATTAATTATTAAACAATTATTGTCACTAGATAAGCAATGAAAGCTCTCATAGTTTTCCATGGGTCCAATATAGAAGCTTACATGGTCTCCATACCCAAAGGCTCTCTTAGTCCCTTGGAAACCAAATTGGAGGCTTAGATAGTCCAACCTCAAAAGGCTCACATGGTCCCTCAAACAAACCCCTTTCTCACACCCCAGTTAACTGACATGCAACTTTGTACCTACACATCACAAATAATTACATATATCAATTAATATAAAACACAATCCATTTAAAAAAACATGCCGAATTTTATCAAAACATCTTTTCCAATGAAAAACCATTTCTAAAACCACTTTATAAATCCATTTAAAATTAAAAAATTCATTTTATCAATTTTATCAAACACATGGTGGGAATACAAGCTACCCACATTTGAAAATCCCCACTTTAAACACCAAAATGTCCAATATTATCCATTAAATACATCATACATGGAATGAAAACCAAGAATAAATCATTAAAATGAAAATTAAACTAAAAAATTTTGATTATGATTTTAAAGGTATTCCATGGAAAACTACCTTAAAAAGAGACAACCATCACATATTTGGTTCAAAGATCACCTCCCTTTATGATGACCACCTGGAAGATGTTGAACCAAATCCCCCGAGCTACTAGTGCCCAGGAATTTAGAAACACCTTTGGGAATGATTTCTCCCCTGAGATTCTTCGATGGAAAACCCAAAAAACATATTACATCACATCATAACCAACATAAATATTTCATGAGATCAAAGGAAACACCACATGAATGATTTTAACTTTTATCATTTAAAATCAAAAACAAAATAATAAAAAGGGGAGGGAATAAACTAGACCAAAAAAATCTCCATGTAGCATGTGGGCTGACACCCCATGCCACCGCCATTATCATCTAACCCAAAAAAAACCTCTAGCACATAGAATCACCATCACCAATATAAAATTTCATTCCTTTACCTGGGTCAAACATAACAAGGTCTACATATACCTAAGGGTGTATATAGGGTGTATATAGGGTGTAAGCTATCTTGACTAGTAGGATACCACCAAAACAACTCCATGCAACGACATTAGATGATAAATAAACATGCTAGTTTTTTTTAAGA
Organism: Viscum album; assembly: GCA_963277665.1. NCBI lineage: Eukaryota > Viridiplantae > Streptophyta > Magnoliopsida > Santalales > Viscaceae > Viscum > Viscum album. Next base: position 62,361,474 of record OY728127.1, on the reverse strand, counting down.
AAAGGATTAATATAATTTATTTAAAATAATTATTTAACATAACAGAGGAATAGAATATTGAAACAATATGAAATGGTAAAAACATCATGAGCTCAATAGGAAATCCCTATGTAACTAAGTTTAGGGGTTCCTTGGATCCTTGAACTCTAGGTGATCACATCCTAGATATAACGACCCGAAATTTTTATCAATGGAAATTCACTTCTTATAATTATTTTATGTAGTATAAATCACATAAATCACATTAAGAATATAATAAAAACTTTATAAATAAATAATTAATGAAATAAGAAGTATTTCTAGAAGTTAAAGAACATATACCGATGAAATCGAAACTTGACCTTTGGAATAGTAATGTGACCCTTTTAAATTGTAAACCAGAAAATAAAATAGAAAACATACCAATTAAAGTATAAATAAAATTTGGGTATCTTATAAATGGAAATATGATATAATTATATCATAGTTTAAGTAAATAATTTTTTAAAAAAATTATTAATTTAGTGTGGGTATTTTCTAAAACATAAATATTTAATAACAATATTATGATAAATTTAATAATTTAAAAAAATATATATTTTTTCATAAAATTTATTCCACAATTAATATTTATTTGGATTATGATTTTAAGATAAATTTATAAGACCTTAATAAATTTTATAAAGTGTTATAAAATTAGTTATAATTTTAAAATCTGTATTTTCCAAGTAAACGATGATTTTAATTAAAAATAAATTTATCATATTTAGAAAATTATGTTTATAAAATGAAGCTCATTTTTTAATTCTACACATAGAAAAATGTTTAAAGTTAATTTTTGGGTTTTTTCTGAAATACTTGAATTTTTATGAATAGTAAAATATAGCAATTTGCGGTATATATACATTGTAAGAAAAATAATCTACTACATGAGTCATGTATGATGTAAGAACCATTGGTTCAAAAACACATTATCTAATTAATTTATTAAATCTCAAGAATAAACACTATTAATTTTCTTGAGAAAAATAATAAACTAATTGATAAAATAATGATAAACACCCCTCTCGTATACTATAAACACCACCCCTCACCACCTATTCTCCTCGCACCTTCCAAGAATTTATCCTTGTCCAAATTCTACCCAATAATCTTCCCAAACATCTCCCCCAATTTCCAAGATATCTTGGTCTCATCAAAATACCAAAACGTTTTCCCTAATGAGGTTTTCAAGGAGGAGAAATTCAAGAGGTAAATTCTTCTTTTCTTTTCTTTTAATTTTTTCTAAGTTATTTTCTTATTCTTGCCTCACCTCCTCTCATAAAAATGGTATGATAACTTCAATACCTCGTATATACTATTTTTTTTATAATGTAATAATCCATCATTAAACCCCACTCCTCTTCATTTTATTCTAAAAATGAAAACGCCATTCATGAGGTGTTAATTTATCACCTTCATGGATGAAATTTTATTCATTTTACATTAACACCTTCAAGGATGGTCTTAAAACCATTTTTATGGTTAAAAAACATGTTATATATTTATTAAATCTTATTTAATTTTTGAAATCATTATATACACATGATGTTAAATAATAAAACAAAACAAGTTTTTTGTGAGCGAAAACCGCCCAAAATAATCCAAAGGATTATTACCAACATCTTATCTAAGATTAATCCTAATACAAAATAATAAAATTACTCATATGATCATTTAAAATTTTTTATTTTCATTAATAACTTATCACTTCAATTATATATTTCTATTTCCATTTCACATGAGCTTTTATAATCTTATACAAGCGAACCGATTATGAAAACTAAAAAAACAAGCACTCTCAAATGATGAAATTGAACACTATAACTAATCAAAAAGACCATAAATGAACTCAATTAAAAAATACTAAATCAATTACATGTAGAAATGTTTATGGACTTATTAATTAATTAATTTAATTTTATTATTCAGGACATTAATATCAGATGCAGAACAGTTTCGAACATAAGTCAAGGGATTCTAACCTAACCTCTATTTTTTCCACTGAGTTAATATTTATCTCCCTTTACCCCAGTGTAATGATTCTTTATTTTTATATAATTATTATAAATTATGTTTATATATTCCAAAATAATGTATCAAGATCATATCATCCCTTTTTAATGGGGTAATACATGTTTTAGAAAGGTTCCCTTTATAATTTTTCTTGATAAGGAAGTTTAATTCAAGGGAACATCCCGATTTCTTACCAGCTTCCAAGTGCACTCAATAATTTGTTTTAATCCACCATTATTTTTCTAATTTTACTCATTTTATCATGAAAATTTAACTTTTTTCATTTCTGGTTTTATGGAATCAAATATTCCTTTTCCTCTTTAAATTATCTTTAATATTTTTCTTAAACCATACTAAAATGTTTCATTTCTAAAGTTTCTTAAACACTACTTGTACATGTTTCCACTTAAATTTTACATAAATTATCATGATCCATGGCCATTTTCCCTTATTAATTTCCATGTATGTTTTTAATCCATTCTTTCATTGAAACATTTATGATATGCTCATTTATTTTCCTTGTGACATGATTATAATACCCATTTGTTTCCATGGGTAACACTTTTATTCTTCATGTGGCACACATATTCTTGAAAATGTTACAATGGATTCTCTTAGATAGTTATCTAATTAATTGGGTAATTTTTAGTCTCATGAGACATTATATTGGGACAGGGAGTGAACCAGATTCCTTTATGGGACCTTGTCCACCATGTCTTGGTGGTTAGCCTTGACTCATGTTTAAATCATATTATATGTTGTTTCCACATTCCTAAGATTCCATGATTATATGTTCCTCTATTATACATTTTATTCATCCTTATTTTTTTTCACGTTTCATGCCTTTTATGTCATCATGTTATTCTTTATAACCCATGTTATATGTTTTATTCCTATTCTTATTCTCTTACTAGGCTTTTTAGCTCATCCTTATTGTTAATGTATTCCCCAAGTATTCCTATGAATATGAAAGATCCAAAAAAGAAGTTAGGATATATTTAAGAAGATTAAATAAAATAAGTTATTATTTTGGTTTCATGTTTTTAAATTATGTACTTAATCATCCAAATATTATAGACTTTATGATCCTTGTCTTGTATTTTGATGTTTATTTATCCTTAAAATCATGTAATGATATGTGTAAAAGGATAGGGTCACTATAGTTGGTATCATAGGACTGTCAAGTTATTTTTGGGATTATAGTTATAGAACTCTAGAAAAAGTCTTAGGGATAGTACTAAGTATAATAAAATGTGCCTAAATTTTGGTTAATATAGTTTAAATGGTTTATCAAGAAAATATATCCATGTTTTCATACTATAAGTGGGTGTAGTTCTGGCATAAATGTACATAGTAGTAAAGACACTGACATGGTGTTCTAGTCCTAACTCAGGATAACCTGCTACATGACAATGAGCCTTACTGCACACCTAGTTTGACACTCCTGGGGGTTATACTTTAGTAAATTCATAAGCTTATTATGAAATATTATTAATAGAATAAAAAAAGGACCATTATAATATATTCTATGAAATATATCATTGATAACCTATATTGAGACCTAAGGAATCACAAGTTATTTTATACTTTTCATTTATAAGTTTATCCTTATATATTTTCTTTTTTACATTCTTATTAGATAAGTATTCAATCCCCTTAACTGTAATTTATTTTTCTTAGCTAATGGATGGAAATAGAAGAACATGTTCCAACAATCAATGTGATAGGAAATGTGATGATTTTCCTAATGATATGTCAAATATGATGGGAATAGGTGCTCAAAACATTATCACAATAATTGCTCATCTAACTCAAGTTATGAATAATAACTTGAATCATGGGTAACTCCCTCCCTCTCCAAAGAAAGAAAAAGTTGACGTCAAATCCTTCATGTGGAAAATTCCTCCCATGTTTAGTAGATATTCTGATCCCCTTTTCACAGAATAATAGATTAACTCCATTGAGAAGATATTATCTGACCTCTAGTGCTTAAAATAAGAGAAAGTTATACTGGTAGTATGTCATTTTGATGGGGAATATTATTAGTGGTGGACACTGATCAAGAACACAAATTCCAAGGAGGAAATTGATTCCATGGAATGGGAAGATTTCATGAAAATATTTCTAAATAAATATTTTTCTGAACCCTCAGTCTCAAAATGTAAAGGTAATTCCTCTGACTGAAGAAAAAGGAACATGATTCTATCAGGGCGTATGAGGAAAACTTTACAAGGCTTTTAAGATATGCCTTGGGAATTTTCATGAACAACGAAAGAAAGGTGGATTGCTTCTTTAGTGGAATAAATCAAAGTCTATAAATGGTTTTGGTGATTCGAGACATTGATAGCTAGGAAGAGAATTTATGTTGTTCCCTCAAGGTTGAAATGGAGATTAGAGACACTTAGTGGTCTTGTGGGACCGATGAAAAAAAGTGGAAATGGAATTTAATATGGGTGATAAATCCCATTAGGGAAAAAGACCCTACATCCCATGTGTCAAAAGTGTGGGAAGAAGTATCCTAGAAACTCCTTAAAGAGTACCAAGAGATGTTTAAAAAGTGGAACAGAAGGGACTATGGATAATAAATGCTAAATGGATATAAATAATCCCACTAATTCTGAAGAAGAAAGAAAGTTTCAGATCAACACTCAGACACAGTGTAGTGTTTCAACTACAAGTAACATAGGCATTACCCAAACCATTTTCCTAAGCCAAGGGTTATTGGAGTTAATAAACAACAATAACCTCTAAGTTATAAATAAAGGGAATATTCTATCACTACTACTAAGGTGGAACCCAAAAATGATGTGGTGACAGGTATGTTGTTTATTCATTCAAGAATAGTGAACATAATATTTGATTCTGGTTCTGCACATTCTTTCATATCTTACAAGTTTAGTATAACTATTCAAAAACCACCACAAAATTTGGAGGATGAGTTATCAATGAAAATAAAAAATGGTAAAATTATTTCATCCAAAGATTATAAATCCTTCATTATTAATGTTTGTGGACTGAACCTCCCAAAAAATCTTCTCATACTCTATTTGGTAGAGTTTGATTCTATTTTGGTCATGGATTGGATATCTTTATACAAATCCAACCTCGACTGTCAGGAAAGGGATATCACTCTTCACATCCCAAATCATCCTCATATTCTGTAAAAGTTTAAGGAGGAAGATGAATCTTCTTCAGAGTCATTGTATCAATTGTGGATAATGTTTCTTTATGATCAAGCATATCTAACTCGAATTCTTGATACAAAGGAGAAAATCATGCTCGAAGACTTTCCCGTTGTTAGGGACTACATTGATGTGTTCCCCGATGAAATTTTTGGTCTTCCTCCTGATCAATAGGTTGAGTTCTCAATTGAACTTCTTCTTGGATCTCTGCCTATATCAAAGAAACCTTATTTAATTTCCACTCATGAGCTAGTAGAACTGAATAAGCAGTTACAACATAATCTAGATAAGGGTTTTATACACCTGAGTGCTTCACCATGGGGTGAACCAGTCCTCATAATCAAGAAGAAAGATGGATCAATGCATCTCTTCATTGATTATCATGATCTCAAAAAAATCTTGATAAAAACAAGTATCCCCTACAACAGATAGATGGATTATTCTATTAGCTATGTGGGGACATTTATTTCTCTAAGGCATACCTTCAGCCAAGATATCACCAATTAAAGGTGAGGAAGGAAGATATTCCCAATAATACCTTTCAAATAAGGTATAAAAGCTATGAGTTCATAGTTATTTCCTTCAGACTCACTAATACTCCTATAATTTTCATGTAATTAATGAATAGAATCTTTAGATATTACCTAAAAAAATTGACGTAGTATTTATTGATGATATTATAATATACTCCAAGAGCAAGGTGTAACATGACGTGTATTTTAATAATATTCTAAAGACTTTGTGAAGGGGGTAACTTTATGAAAATTATAGTTAATGTGAGTTCTAGATGGCAGAAGTATCATTCTTAATGCATGTGATCACTAGTAAAGGGATATCTGTGGACTCATCCAAGACAAAGGTAATCGAAGAGTGGCCCAGGAAAACATTTTTAATGGATATCCATAGATTTATTAGTCTATCATGGTATTATCGATGATTTTTGAAGTACTTCTCAGGATTGACAAACCCACTAACCATGCTGACTCATAAGAGAGTACATTTTGTCTGGACCAATTAATGTGAAGACTGGTTTAAAGAGTTGAAAAAGTGGCTTTTCACTTCACTAGTGCTCACACTACTAATAATTGTGTAACTATTTGTGGTGTATAGAGATGTTTTGAAGAATGTGATAGGCTAGGTACTAATTATAAATTATAAAGTGCTAGCCTACACCTCAATGCAGTTGAAAATTCATGATCAAAACTATCCCATGAATGATATTGAGTTGGCAGTTGTGGTCTTTGCATCAGGAAGCATTATCCAAATGGGAAGAAGTGTGAGATATATATTTATCAAAAAAGTCTCAAATATATTTTCACACATAAGGATATTAATGTGTTCCAGTGAATATGGTTAGAGCTCATCCAGGATTATGACTGCTCAATCCACTACTATACTGGTAAGGAAAATAAGGCATTGGATTCTCTGAGTAAAAAGGATCATTAATATTTATCAATGATTATAATTGAGAAGGATCCAATATTCTTATACCTAAAAATGATGGACATGGGAATCATTAAGGAAGTAACATCATTAATTCATTCTCAAATGATTGCTCAACCATCCCTTATAGAGAAAATAAAGGATTCTCAAAGAAATGATGTCGAAATATGGAAGAAGGTGGAAGCTATGAGAAAATTAAAATCATCATAGTTTAAAATTGATAAGGAAAGAGTTATAAGATTTGGGTCACAACTATGTGTACCATCTGATTTAGAGATAAATATGGAGCTTTTAAATGACGCACATAGCTCAACCTTCTCTATTCACCCAGGGAGCACAAAGATGTATCAAGATCTACAAGAGAATTATTGGTGGGACAATATGAAATAGGATATTGATGAGTATACATTAAGGATCTAGGTATGTCAGCATGTGAAGGCTGCAATGAAAATTTTTAAGGGGATGATGCAAACACAACTCTTACCCACATGGAAGTTGGAGAACATTACCATGGACTTTTTCACTGGACTTCTGAAGACATCCAAAGGAAACAACAGTATATGGGTTTTTTGGACCATCTTACAAATACACCTCACTTTATCTTAATTTTAGAGTACATCTCACTAGATTAACTTGTATATATATACATCAAAGAAGTGGTATGGCTGCATAGAGTAACACTATCCATTTTATCTGATCCGGATTTGAGATTCACCTCAATGATCTGAAAAAGTCTCCAACATTCTCTAAGAACTGAGATGAACTTCAGTATAGCCTATCATCCTCAAACTGATTTCCAATATGATTAAACTATTTATATATTATAAGACATGTTGATAGCGTGTTATATGGACTTCAAAGGTGGATGGGACCAACATCTACCTATGGTCGAATTCTCTTACAAAATTAGTTTCCACTCCATCGTCAAAATGGCTCCATGTTAATTCCTTTATGGGAAAAGATATAGAACAATGATATTCTAGTATGTAGTCAGTGAACATAATCTTCTAGGACTTGAGATGTTCAAATAAATGGTGGAGAAGGTGAAAACCATTCAACTTTACATCGAGGAAGCCCAAAGTCAATAAAAGTGTTATGCAGATAATCGTCAACAAGACCTTGAATTTAAGGTTGGAGATATGGTATTCCTCCATATATATCCATGGAAGATGATCATGAGATTTGGGAAGAAAGGAAAGGTGAGTCCTAGGTACATCAACCCCTTCAAGATTCTTGATCGTGTCGTAGTTGTGGCATATCGACTAGCACTTCCACCAACCCATTATTAAGTACATGATGTATTCCAAATATCTCTATTGAGGAATTACATACCTTATCCTTCACATGTACTAAATTCAAAGGTGATACAGTTGGAAAATGGTCTCTTGTATGAGAAGTAGCCAGTGATGATCTTGGATCATATAAATAGTATTCTACGCAACAAGACTACTCACCTAGTCAAAGTACTATGGAAAAACCATAAGTATGAAGAGGTGACATTAGAACCAAAGTAAGTGGTAAAGGAGAAGTACCCACGCCTATTTTAAACACAGAATGTAAAATGAAATTTCAAGGGTGAAATTTCATAAGGGGGGAAGAATGTAAAGACCCAAAAATTTTATCAACGGAAATTCCTTTCTTATAATTATGTTATCTAGTATAAATCAGATAAAATCACATTAAAAAAACCACTCAAACTTTATAAATGAATAATTAATGAAATAATAAGTATTTCTAAAAGTTAAGGTACCAATACTGATGAAATAGTGACTTGACCTTTGGAATAGTAATGTGAACCTTATGAATAGTCAACCAGCCCATAAAATAGCAACCTTACCTATGAAAGTATACATAAATTTTTTTATCTTATAAATTAAAATATTATTTTATTTTATTTTATTTTATGTAAATAAATGTTTTTAAAAATTATTAATTAAGGGTTAGTATTTTATAAGCCATAAATATTTAATTAAAATTTTATGATTAATTTAATAATTTAAAATATATATATTTTCAAAAAATAAATTCATAAATTAATATATATTTTTCATATTATTTTAAGACAATTTTATAATACCTTAATTAATTTTCTAAAGATTTATAAAATAAGTTATAATTTTAAAATATGTATTTTTCAAGTAATTGATGATTTTAATAAAAAATTAAATATATCATATTTAGAAAGTTATTTTCATAAAATGACATTCATTTTTGAATTATACATATGGAAAAATTATTAGGGTAATTTTTTGGGTTTTTTCTGAAAATACTCAAATTTTTTGTGAATAGTAATATACAGTAATTTATGGTCTATATACATTATAAGTTAAATATGATATTACATGAGTCATAGATTTTGTAAGAACCATTAGTTATAACTCACATGATATAATTACTATATTTTGTCTCAATAATCAACATATTTCTTGTCTTGAGCAAAATACTAAACTAATTAATAAAATAATGAGAAAACACCCCTCTCCTATACTATAAATATCACCCCTCACCACCTCTTCTCCTCACACCTTCCAAGATTTTAGCATTGTCCAAATTCTATCCAAAAATATTACAAATCCTCTTCACCCCACCCCACCCCACATCTAGGAGCTCTTGGTCTCATCAATATACCAAAACCTTTTCCCTAAGGAGGTTTTCAAGGAGGATAAATTCAAGAGATAAATTCCTCTTTCCTTTTCATTAAATTTATTTTGAAGTTATTTTCTTATTCTATCTTCACCATCGATCATCCAAATGGTATGATAAATATGAAACCAAAAATATACTAGAATTTTATTATTCTAGTGGAATAATCCATCATTAACCCCTCTCCACTACATTTTATTCTAAAAATTAAAACGGCATTCGTGAGATGTTAATTTATCACCTTCAAGGATAAATTTTTTTCAATTTCCATTAATGACTTCAAGGATGGTCATAAAATCATTTTTATGGTTAAAAAATTATTATACATTAATTTTAGCTTATTTAATGTTCTGTAATCCTTATATATGCATGATATTAAATAATAAAACAAAACAAGTTCGTTGTGAGTGAAAACCGCCCAAAATAATCCAAAATATTATCACCAACATCTTATATAATGATTCATGCTCACCAAAAATAACCAAATGAATTATATTATAATTTTACCTTATGTATTTTCATTAATTACTTATAAATTCAATTATGTATTTCTATTTCTATTTTATATGAACATCTATAATCTTATACAAGAAAAGAATATTATGAAAACTAAGAAAACAAGCATTCCCAAACGATGAATTTGAACACTATAACTCATGATAAACATCATAAATTAACTTAATAAAATGATAGTAAATCAATTAAATTTATAAAAGGTTTTTAAATTATTAATTAATGAATTTTATTTTATTATTCATAACATTAAGGTCAAGTGCAGAACCGTGTTGTACATAAGGTAAGGGATTCTACCCAAACCACTATTTTTTCCCTTCCGGTTACTCTTTATCTCTCTTTACCCCAATAAAATTCTTCCTTGTTTTTTTATAGTTATTATAAATTATTTTTATATGTTCCAAACTCATGTATCGAGATCATATCATCCCTCTATGACAGGGTAATACATGTTTTAGAAATGTTCCCTTTACAATTCTTTCCAATAAGCAAGCCTGATTCAAGGGAACTTCCTGATTTATTACACAATTCAAAGTAAACTCCATGATCTATTTTAAGACACCATTATTTTTAAAAAATAACTCATTTTATCCTGAAAAAATAACTTTTTCCATTTTCTGTTTTATGTAATCAAATATGTATTTTCCTCAATAAATTCTCTTTAATATTTTCCTTAAACTGAACTAAAATGTTTCATTTCTAAATATTCTTAAATACATATTTTATATATTTCCACATAAATTGGATAGAAATTATCATTATCCATTCCCATTTCCCCTATTAATGTTCATGTGGGTTTTGAATCCATTATTTCATGGAATCATTTATGATATGATCATTTGTTATTCCTTGTAGCATGATTATGATACCAATTTATTTCCATGGGTAAACCTTATTTTTATTATTCATGTGGAACACATATTCATGAACATGTTATTATTAGTGCACTCAAATAGAACTCTAATAGATTGGGTAATGTTTAGTCCCAAGAGATATCATGTTGGGATAGGGAGTGAACCTGATTCCTTTATGGGACTTTGTCCACAATGTCTTGGTGGTTAAACTTGACTCATGTTTATGTCATGTTATATGTTGTTTCCATATTCCTACAATGCCATGATTATATGTTCCCATGTTATACATGTTATTCTTCCTTATTTTTATTTATGTCTCATTCCTTTTATGTAATCATGTTATGCTTTCTAACCCATGTTTTATGTTTTATTCCTACACTTATTCCCTTATAGGCTTTTTAGCTCATCCTTTTTGTTCATGTATTCCCTAGGATATCCTGTGGAGATATAAGAGCCAAAAAGGAATTTAAGAGATCTTTAATGAGATTAAATAAAAGAAGTTATTAGTTTTGTTTCATGTTTTCAAATTATGTACCTAATCATACAAATACACTAGACATTACAATCCTTGGCTTGTAAATTGAATTTCATGTATGGATAAAATCATTTAATGATATGTTTAAAAGGATAGGGTTGCTATACTGAAAACAACAGTCTGTCTCCTGCTTGATCCAACCAATCACCATCATAAATTTTTAGTTATTGTTGTTACATAATATGGCTAGGAGACCAGGAATCGGGCTTTCCAACTTGCCTAGCATAATATACCTCATATTCCCACCTAGAAACAAGGATTTCCATGTGCTCTATTTCAATCCTTTTATTAAATTAGATCCATTTTTTAATAATCACACATTCAATAATTGAAACCACGTTCCACAAACAACCATTTACAAGGTAAAATCACTGTGAAAACTTGAACTCACACCAAACTTGATGGAAATAATCCTTCTTACCACCCAAATAATCTATAAAACCCATTTAGAAATCTGGTAATCATAATAAAATCATCAAATAATGTTAAGGCATAGAACCACTTACCTATTTCCTGAAATTCTCACAAATACGAGTGGAAACCACAAACCACCCCAAGGAGGAACCCAAAGGAATCAATAGAACACCAAAAACATCAAGATATAACCCAAGTAAATAATATTTAACCCACATTAGGTCAACCTATATTCTAGAGAAGTAGGAACACAGGAAGGAAGGGAGAAGGGACCAAAAAGAGGGAAGGATGGTAGAGAGGAGGGACTTAATTGAATATTTATTGAATAGTAAAAGACAAAACCACCAAATAATTGAATCCCAAGGGAGGTATGGAGGAGAGGGGGGTTCAAATTGGGTATAGGGGGAAAAATGGGGTGAGAGAGGGGTGATTGATGGTTAAATCATAGAGGGGAAAACTAGAATTCCAATAATTTTAAGGATTCGGTAGGCTGCACGATTTACCTGAAGGGGGTTAATGCCCGTGAACCAATACATTTTTCCTTAAGAGTGCTACTATCTTGGTCACATAATTACCTTTGGATGGTTTCACTATTATGTGCTTGGTCGTGTGGGCTGGACAGTGCCACTTTCCTAGGTGCACGATTTCCACTATGTTGGCACACGGTATCTACTAACCATGCACCAACCATGTGTCTCATTATTCTCAGTCCAAAGACTAACACATTTCTCAAAAAATCCCCTAAAATTCATGTAATAAAGATAAAATGAAAAATAAAATTGAAAATTCCTCAAAATAACACCACAGATGTAACAATCACTAATAGTTTGGGAAGCAAGTTATGCTTGCTCCTCGATTTGTGGGGCCTTTTAAGGTTGTTGAGAAGGAGGGGAATGTGGATTACCATTTATCACTTTCACCATAGTTTACATCAATACATAATTTGTTCTATGTATCACATCTTTAAAAGTCTCTTTCTGACCCATCTCATGTCTTGATCTAATAGGATCTTGATATCGAGCTTGATTTATCTTTTACTAAGAATCTAGTTGTCATAGTTGATTCCGAGTCAAAGGTACTTCATGGGAGGATGATAAATTTGATCCATGTGATATGGAAGAGTGGTTTTGATTCTCATGAAACTTGGTAGAGGGAGGAATTGATGAGGGATCAGTGTCCTCATAAACTTGATTTGGAAACATCTTTACAGCATTTCTAGGGACTAATTTTTTTTATGGTGGGGAGGTTGTAACATCTCGTTACTTATTTTCATGTACCTCTTGTCCATTATTTGGATCATTATTTGGATGGAACTTGTCTCAAATTGTTTTGGGTGAAATTTGGATAATTTTATAATCCCAAGAATGGTTGTATAATGGTTAGGGAAAATTGTTCGATTTGGCCCAGTAAACTGTGTGCCCTTTGATGGTACTCTAGAGGGGGAAAACAGTTTATCCAAAACAGGAGGATAGACCCTATAAATCACAAAACCTTAGATGGTGAGGGTTTGAATATATAGAACATGTTTTTACATATCATATTCCACCTAGGATAAACTATACACCCTAATGAAGTGGTTCACGGTTAGGGTGCACGGTTTGTCTAATCGTGCAGCCCTCTCTAGGAAACCATGCATGTGGGTTTGTTTTATTCCTAATTTTATTTTTAAAATCATGAATCCCATGGTTTAACCCTTTATTGACCTCCACTTTACGTAACATGGATTCACTATCTTAGAAGACTTTCAAGAATTAGTTTTTCTCCTCAAACCCCTTCTCTAGGCAGATCAAAGCGTGGTAGATCGCGTTTAATCTTCTCAAGTAAGTAAATATCCTATCAAATTGTTTCTTCTAATATATACTTAATTTATCCTTATATTTTTATATATTATCACATATTTTTTTGATATAAACGTTATTTAATTGCATCTTCAATCTAGGTTTGGTTTCTTGATCTCCTTCGCCTTTGATCTTAATTGGTGTTCCTCATTGCAGGTGTTGTGTGTTGTGTTTCATTAATTTAATGGTAGGTGGTTTGATTTTAGGTTTTCCATATTATTAAAATATTTATTTACAAGAATTGGTTGAATTTTATTTCTATTGATTTATTAAAACCCAATTGTTTATTATTTGTAATTTGAATTTGAAATGGTGTGGAATTTGGGAAAACCGCCCAATTCCAATGGAACTAAAATTTGGTGTGTATTTTGAAATTGATAGTGTTGTAGAAATGATTTTAGAATTATTTTGTGAAAAATGATTAAATTTAAATGAAGAAAATCAATTATTGATTTTGTATTGAAAAATCATGAAATGATGAAAACTCCATGTTTTGGTTTTGAAATTCATTTGGCATATTGAAACTAGAAATTGGGAAAATGAATTTTAAATTATGATTGATTTGAAATGAGATAATTTTCCCATTATTGATTGATTGATTGAGTACGTACGATCCTGGGTAGTTAGTGGGGTATTTTTGAAAATCATGCTAGGATATTGATCCCTAGAATTGTATTGACAATGAAAACTCTAAAAAAACATTGTTTGGAATATATTACCCATGATGGGATGTTGATGATTCGTATTCAGCATGATAATGAGGGACATGTGTACACATACTTACCATGATCACTGATATGATAAGTGTGAGGATCATACGGTTAGACACTAATGTATTATAGGGTATATGACCATGGTTCTTATTTTGATTTTTTTGATTATATATTCAATTAATTATAGAACTATTTTATTTATTCCAAATTATTTACATAAATGATTTTATATAAAAGGTTTATTTAAGCCATTTTTTGAAAAAAATAATCCTTTGAAATGAAAGCTTGTTTTTTTTAATACGAAAATGATTCAATATTACCTATCATATTGAATTTAAATTGAAATAATGATTTGGTTTATTATTATGGAATTTTTTATAAAACAGTTGGTGTGACTCTACTGGGATTTATAACTCACACCCTACCACTACTAGAAATTAGAATATTTACGATGGGACCCCATCATAAATAACCCATGGCAGAAAATGACATCGCAAAGAAAACATTATTTGTGATGGGACATGGACCCGTCGCAATTTGTTTCCCCATGATTATTTAAAAATGAGTATTTATGACGGGGCCCCCACATCGCTAAAGGGCCCGTCACAAATATCTTAAAAAATTGAATAAAATAATATTATTAACAAAAATAAAATAATATTAGAAAATAATAATAAAATAATATTGGAAAATAATAATAATAATACTAATAATAATAATATAAATAATATTAATATATTAATAATAATAAAATATTATTAATATTATTAATATTAATCAAATAATAATTTTAATATTAGTAATATAAAAAATATTATAAAATAATTAAATAATATTAATAATAATAATAATAATATAATAATAATATAATAATAATATAATAATAATATAATAATAATAGTAAAATAATTTTAATACTATTATAATAATAATATTATTATTATTAATGAAATAATAATATTAATATTTGTAAAATAATAAAAAACCTCAATTTTATTAAAATATAATAAAATAATAAAAACAAAATAATAAATAATAAAAAAATAAAATAACAAAAATAACAAAAAAATAAATAAACTAATTAAATAAAAAATAATAATAAATGTAATATTCGCAACAATATAAAAAATGCACTATATAGAAATATAAATTGTTAATATTATAAAAAATGCATTCAAATTTTTTATCATAAAAAACATATATACCATTATGGGTCCTCTCGAGAAGCTAGAAGAGATGGTGGAGGGAACCTCATCCCTAAACCATGAGTCAGACGCCGCATGTACTCAACTGCTTGTGCTGCTACTACTGACATCGATGCATATCCTCCTTCTCCTGATGTTGCTCTCATCGGAGCTCTTCTGCCTGCTGCTACTACCATTGATTCATCTCATATTGTTGTCATTGACGCATCTCCTCCTACACCCCACGCATACTCTATATAAGCTCACACTAAGTTCACAAATACTCCTGATACTATGCAGCAGATGATGATGATGACTCTCTATGAGCTCCTCTAGAGCTAGACACTGACATCGCAGCAGTACCATAATAACTTTCATGCGTCAATTGAGAGCCTATGCCAACAACTCGTACTTTCTCTAAGGCATACTGGGTCTCCTGCATCCATGCTGCCTCATCAAATTAGTGGGCACTGGCTTAACCCTCAGTCTTAGCGTTACTCTGAGCCTATGTCTAAGATGTTTTTCTATCATATGACTCCTTCAACTAAAATTTAAAATTAAAATAGTTAAAATTTTATTTGCAGTTAATTTTAAAACTCAAAAATAAATTATACTAACCATAATTTGTTGTTGTCGATCACATCTAATCTCTCCAGTGATCGGATCACTATACATCCTCCTATAAACATTGAAATCCATAACATCAGACTGTTTGACAGCCTATTTGAATATAAAATAAATTGTTGCATTTAAATTTATAAAAATTATTTAAAAAAGTACTTATCATATGTTCCCTGTGTGTACTAAATATAAAACTACCAGCTCGATGTGTTGCCTCCTGTCTTCCCTTGTTTTCTCTACCTATCGATGATATCCTCTAATAATGTCCACCCAACCAGTGTGAACATAATCCATCTCAAACTCGAGATGAAATGTAATTAGTTCTGTGGGTGTGACAAGACTAATCAAACTCTATCACTCGTGCTTTCTTTATTTCTTTCCTTCTCAAATTATGCAAAAACTGACGACAACGCTCAGGTATAAACCCCTCTCAAGCCTTCTAGATAGGTTCATGCATGCTATAATTGATGGGATACCACAAACCCTACAAATAATTTATAATATCAAGTTATTAATTAAATAAATTTCAAAATAAATATTATTTATTTATGTATCATCCAATAATCAAACATGTAGTGTTGAACATCAATGTGAATCTCATCCCATGTGACCCAAGCTTTAGAAAAATAATTGTACAATATAGCACTCCCCTTTCCAACAACTATATGTGAAAATATGTGAAAAAAAAAAGAAAAAATAATCAAACAAATAGTATATAAATAAATTAATGAAATATAACTAAAATACATAGGTAATCATACCTCTGTATTCATGGATCAAATCCAAGACATTGACATCACTCAGGGATAGGTTCAGGAATCATCTATCACACAACACCACACCCCCTTCCAGTACTCCCTAGACTACCAGTAGTTGAGGGTCAGATGATCCAACATCCTACTCATCCAAACGTAGGTCAGCCTCCTACAACTAACAAAACATATCCTCATCCATCTAAAACAGAAAATGATTATTGTTATCAAATAGTTTAAATAACTATTATATATAGATATATATTATATATGATCATAATTATCATTTAACTATGTATATTTTTATCTTCATCCTCATATTCATATCTGACGATGTCAATGTCTTCATATTCCCCCTTATCATAATCAATTTTCATATGAGTTTCGGTTTCATCATCTCCTTTCATTTCAAATTCATTTGTAATATCATTAAAATCATCGTCACCTTCAAAACTTAACTATGGGGTTCCATCATTGATATTTATGTCTCTTCATGAAAAAAATGGATTTAGATCAGTCTCTTAAAAAATTTCAATTCCTTGAACTTTAGTGGAACCACATTCCCTTTTCATAAACTGATTTTCCCGAGATTTTATTTTTATTATGCTCCACCAATCACCCAAATCTTTTGAAGTACCACATTTATTTTTATAATAAATTTTACATACCTAATGAGCCAATAAAAATGATTCATTTACTATAATAATACTTTTATATTTAATAGCAATGATTCCATGGGTTGCATGAACACATAAGCCTCTCACAGTATCCAACCACTATAATTTAAACATTGTCATGTAATTATATCCTAGATAACACTATTCAATAATTTCTTCCATCATGACATAAAATTCAAATTTAGTTTCTCTTTGATGAGATCCTCTCAAAAAGACACCACTATTCATTATTTTTTTGATTCCCCATATGCACATGTATGAAATCATAAATGATTCACAACATATGCATTATAATATTCAACCATTTAGGATGGTGGGTTACTCAAGAAACACAATAGATTATCAATTTTATTAGCATCTTGCGATACATTAAAATTTTTAAAATAATTATCAATATAAAAATTAATAAATTGATTTTTTATATTAAACCATAAATAGTAAATGTTAACAGTTTTTGAAACCAGTATGAAAAATTATTTTTTGACGTTCTTCAGAAGCAGCTGTTGTAATTTGTGGAAGTTGTTTCTTGATACGATTATAATATAACCTAAAAAATAAAATAATTTCAATTTACTATAAAATATATTATATAATCAGTGACAGGATCACTTACAGTAAAAATAGTTTTATTTCTTCATAGTTGAGTAGAATATATGAATGAGCTCTGTGATTTTCATCATCTAAAAGCCATCATTCATGAACTCCACCGAAGCCAAGTTTGAGCTGATTAAAAATTGATAATTTATATCTCATTTTATCATCAACATTTGACTCATTATGGACCATGCTGTTTTGTTTTGAGGTATATTCACATTTAAAATAATGATAGGAGAACTTGTAAATAATCTTCTGTAATTGAGCCTTCAACTGATGCTTTGTTACATACATTTTTCTAAAATTTCTACATGTATCTCTCAAATGGGTGCATCCATTGAAACTATACCAGACCTTTATATTTTGTTTCATATAGAAACTTTAATATCAAATGTTCTATTAAGTCAAAGAATTCCAGTGGGAATATTTTTTCTAGTCTACATTAAATAAAAACAACATATTATTGTAGTCTTCTTAGTGAATTATAGTCTATTGTAGCCGCAAAAAATTCTCAAAAAATATGATATGACTGTTATTGAATCTCAAATCATATAATTCAACAAACCTCTTATTCCAATCATCATAAGTCTTTCCATTATAATATGAAAATCATGAATTTTAATATGATAGTATGATCATTTCTAACACATTTTCCCAAATTGGAAGCATAACCATCTAGAAGTCTCAAATTTTCATTCCAATGACAAAATAATAAGTGATTTTATTTGGAAATTTTATAAGATTATTTTATCTTCATTAACTTATGTGGTCTTAGATTTTCAAAAAGTTCAGGTTCTGGTCATTTGCAAATTTGGACAAGATCTAATCGTGCCTTTATATTATCTTTGGTCTTACCTGGTGTATCTAAAATCGTATGAAATAAATGATCAAAATAGTTTTTCTCAATATACATGACATCCAACATGTGACAGACCAAAAAATTAAACCAATATGGAAGATCCTAAAAAATGATCTGTTTTATCCAATTGTGTTCTTTCCCAAAGCCATCAATTTTCAGTTGGTTTATTGTTGGTCCAAATGTGATGGCAGGTAATGAAGAGACAATTTATTTTACCTTTGTACCTGAGATCATTATTGGAGGTTCGTCTCTTTCAATTATACCCTTTCTTAAATTATATTTGTTCCTATGAAATAGATGATCGATTGGAAGGGATTTGCGATGACATTTGAAAACAGGTTTTTATATATTGACGATTATAAAAACTTTTTGGTATCTCATATAGTATGGAAATGATTTTTGAACTTATGTACTCTAGCCATATAACATTCCATATGCTGGGAAGTCACTACTTATCCATATCAATGCAGCTTTCAATAGGATTTTTTTTGTAGCAACATCATATATTCTGACAACATTACTCTACAATGAATTTAACTCACCAACCAATGGTTCCAAATAAACATAAATATTCTTTTTTGGATGTCTTATAATTAATAAGTTTAAAAAGATATATGGATCCTTTTTCAATATCCAAGGAGGTAAATTGTACGGAGTTATAAAGACATGCCAACATCAATACTAACTACCCTAAGAAGCAAATGGACAAAAACGTCATTAGAAAGACCCAATAGAACATTTCGGGATTCTAAAGAAAAATATGGATGCACTTTTTCAAAATGTTTACATGAATCGCCATAAGAGGGATGATTTAAGCTTTTACCAGTTGAAATATTGGTTTTCTGTCATGAAATCAACTACGTTGTGTTTTGAGACATAAATAAATGCTCCAATCTGGGTGTACATGGTAAATATCTCAATAGTTTTATAGGAATCAATCAAGACTTCCTTAGTTGAGCCTCTTTATACCTTGATTGTCCATATGTGGGAAAACTATCCAATGACTCATTTTCACCATAATATAATATACAATCATTCTAACATGCATGAATCTTCTAATCACCAAGACCCATATTACGAACCAACCTTTTTCTCTCATAGAAAGTTTTAGAAAAAAAATTTCCTTCAGGTAACAATGCTTCAACCAAAGAGAATATATGATCAAAAAGCTATTTGACATTCCATTATCTCATTTAATGGCCATAAATTTTGTAACCGCTTAAAATTTTCTTATCTTTCATCCAAGATATAAATCATCCTTTATGGATCTCAACAACTCATAAAATTAAGATGGTTCAGACTCAAGAGTTAAATCAATATCATCTTGAGTTTCAGTTTTTTGAAAATATGTACCTACCACATCACGTACTAAATTTTGAAACTATGATGGATCTGGAACCAAATTATTAGTATCTTCTCTGGAACTACGTTCACCATGTTGATACCAAAAAACATAATATGGTTGAAAACCAAAATGTAATAGATGGCTTCTAATGTTCTCAAATGTGTCAAACGTCCTTAGAGCACATTTTTTATAAGGAAACTTAATTGTCCCTTCTGAAACAAATTTAGGTTTTTATGATGTAAATGATAAGAAAGATTCAACACCCCCAGTATATACAGGATTTTAACTAGAACCATTTGGATTCCAGTATTGATTTATCCAAGTGTGATTATCTAATAATTACTATTTTCAACTTCCTTATTCTATATTTCTCTAAAAAATATATAATAATTAGTTTTTTCAGATAATTTGATATAAGACAAACAAAATCCAAAAAAAATGAAATTTAAATTCACTTTTCTAGAAATTTATAATAATTTCTATTATTTCATAGTCATTTATAATATTAATTTTAAAAGTTATACTACTATACACTAATTTATAATAATTGATACTAATTACCTCTAATTATTAGTAATTTCAACTAATTTATACTAATTACCACTACTTACGAGCATCGCAATTTCCAGCTTATTGGAGGTAGCACTTTTTCCCGATGGATCATCTCCTTACATCTTTATCTGACTAAAACCACTATGAAAATCCACTCTAAAAAATGAATATCCATTTTCATATGCATGAGAATGGAGAGTAGTGAGGCCTCTCCATGCTGCTCTCCATTCTCATGCATACAAAAATGGATATCCATATGTCAGAGTAGATTTTTCATAGTGATTTCAGTCAGATACATTTATAAGAAGATGAGTCATCAGGAAAAACATCCCCTTTTTTCCAACCGCTCATGTCCTTAAAACTTTATCTCACTGAAATCAATATGAAAAATTGGCTCTGACGTACGCATATCAATTATCATGAATATGAAAATGGTTATTCATACATTGAAGTAGATTATTCATAGTGATTTCAGTGTGAGAAAGTTGTAAGGAGGTGATCCATCGAGCAAAAGGAATGCTGCTAATCTGTTGGAAATTGTGCCAATTTATTACGAATTATTGTGAATTATTGTGAATTGTTTCTATTTATTTCTAATGGTTAATAATTATTGTTTTTTACTAATTATTGTTAATTATTTCTAATTATTTATAATTATTGATAATTATTTCTAATTATTACAAATTATTGTAAATTATTTCTAATTATTGCTATTTATTTCTATTTATTGTTATTTACTATTAATTATTGCTAATTATTTCTAATTATTGCTAATTATTGCTATTTATTTCCATTTATTTCTATTTATTACAATTTATTACTTTTTATTACTTTTTTTACTATTTGTTAATATTTATTACTATTTATTACTATTTATTACTAATTATTACAATTTATTACTAATTATTACTAATTATTACTAATTATTAAAAATTATTACTAATTATTACTAATTATTACTAACTATTACTAATTATTACTAACTATTAATAATTATTACTAACTATTACAAACTATTAATAATTATTACTAATTATTACTATTTATTACAATTTATTACTAATTATTACTAATTATTACAAATTATTAATAATTATTATGAATTTTTACTAATTATTAATAATTATTATCAATTATTTCTATTTAATACTAGTTATTAATAATTATTACTAATTGTTACTAATTATTACTAATTATTACTAATTATTACTAGTTATTACTAATTATTACTATTCATTACTAATTATTACTAAATATTACTAATTATTACTAATTATTACTAATTATTACTAACTATTACTATTTATTACTAATTATAACTATATATTACAAGTTATTACTATTTATTACTAATTATTACTAATTAATCCTGATTATTACTAATCAATCCTAATTAATCCTAACTATTAATAATTATTACTATTTGTTAATAATTATAAATATTTATTACTATTAATCACTAATTATAACAATTTATTACGAATTATTACTATTTATTACTATTTATTACTATTTATTACTAATTATTACTATTTATTACTATTTATTACTATTTATTACTAATTATTACTATTTATTACTAATTATTAATAATTATTACTAATTATTACTAAATATTACTATTTATTGATATATATTGCGATTTATTACAAATTAATCCTAATTGTTACTAATTAGTCATAGTTATGTAATGGTCTGGACCTATATGGTCTATTCCTTTGCGAAATCTAGTATTTGAGGTGTTCCGAGAGGTCAAGGTGACATATCCCCAACACTTTTCCAAATTTCCAGTTCTGTGAACAGTACGATGGTAGCCTTAGGTGAACAGTGCAACGATAGCCTTAGGTGAACAGTGCAACGGTAGCCTTATGTGAACAGTTCCATTAGTGAGGTTCCAATGGAAATCTCTTTCCTTTTCCAAATTTCAAGTTCATGAACAGTGTTTCCCGAAGAGTGTGGTTCCAATGGTAGCCTATTTCCTTTTCCAAATTTTGAGTTCGTGAACAGTGTTTCCATAACAGTGAGATTCCAATGCTGAGGTTTCAATAGTGAGGTTCATGAACATTGTTTTTCCTTTGCCAAATTTTGAGTTCATGAACAGTGTTTCCAACTTTCTACAGTTTCACCCCTTTGACATTTCCTTTGACATAAAATGCATTTAAAGCCTCATTTTAAGGACTCTAAGGTCGATTCAAAAGCCACAACTCCTATATTAAAATTCTTAAGGCTTTGGATGTTTTTACTTGGTCAAACCGTATGGTTTAATGTGATCTACTTTTAATGGAAAATCGAGCATATCTTAAACAACTACTCCGTTAAATATACTAAAGGGAAAAGATATCTTCCTCCCTAATTCATCCGCCTTTTTCCTGTGTGTGAGATGCTAAAACCTTCCATTCCTTCCCATAAGAGTTGTGCAATCAAACTTTCCTCCTTGGATTGGTTCCACTCTGGTTTGATGCAACCAAGCAGTATCAATCAATCTTTGATATAAGGTATTATCTATCGTCATTATTTTGGGTTTATCTCCTTCTGTTTCTCCTTACCCTTTTATGGAATTTTACCCCCATGATCCTAATGGGATTTTCTTGGGTGTTGACCGGTGTAGTGGTGTCTCTGCATCCTTAGGTGGATGTAGTTGTCACAGGGGGAGATCGTGACTCATTGTGTGGCTCGTTCTCGTATAAAGAACGTTAAGAACCATTTGATGTAGGATATTCGTTGATTCTCTTTTCTTTTATGTGAAACTGTATTGTTAGCATGTTTTATCCCACTCAATCACAATGGAATTGACATAATAAATATTTGAATGGAATAAATAAATTGATATCGATCGTATGTTATTACCTCTTGTTTTGCTAGATAGTGTGAAATTTATGCTTTATTTTCTTAGATTTTCATCCTTGATGGAAATTAGTAAAGAATATAACTTGGAATTAATTGATAATTGTTTGGCTAAAGACAAAGAGGCATGTAAATGAATCTGGTTCTTCTTATTGTAATTTCATGTTAAACAAATTGGTGTAGTAAGCATGTTTAATTATTTGTGATACCTTACTATTTAGGTTTCCTGAAGTTGGAACCTACGAATAATAAATCGGTTAATCTAAGATGGATTAAATAACTGGTTGTTTAATAAAAGATAATTCCTTGTTAGGTTCTAAGTACCCTCTTGCATTTTTAAGGGTCAGGAGCCCAATTGATATGATGGTTGTTTTCATACTTCTTGTGTTGTGATATGAGCGTAGAAGGTTGTTGTTATATGTGTGGGTAGGGAGGCCTATTAGTTGTGGTAGGAGTTGATGCCTAGAGTGGTAATATGCATCGGTTTATGTATGTGGGTGTCAAGGAGGACACCAGGGATGATGGAATGTGTGGGATGTGAATGTTTGTATTCTTGTTGATCTTGTTGGTTGTTTATCTACTTTACTTTCCCCGTTTCTCAAGGCAGCTGGTTTTCTTACCCTCCTTCCAAAAGGGGTGAAGATTCATGGGGTATGCCACGTGATTTCCGTGTTTAGCTTATCAAGGGAGGATGGGTCTACACTCTTGATATAGACGGCAAATACCCGACGGGTAGTTCATCTACTCACTATGTTGACCCCCCTTGTGTTTAGTAGCATAGAATGTCTTTCTAGAATGCCTGGGAATATGGGAAAGTAATGATGTAAATAAATAATTGAATAAATGATGTTAACCCATGGGGTTGGAGCTTACTGAGGCGTTATGCTAAGGTTGTAATTTGACTGAACAGTGAACTTTGGGTGTGATTCTAATGAAATTTTATGTGGAATTGTTAATGGTTAATTAATTTTTAAAGAATTAATTAACATAAATTTCCACTGATAAAAAGGGAATAAAGTAATATAATAAATCAATTTAAATGGTTGTGTGCTTATTGGATACCTAGTCTTAGAAGTGGCAGCCGGGAGTCTGAGAGAGGTTAGATGCAGTTGAGTCTAAGAATAGTTTATGCTAGTGTGGTTGTGAGATATAGTATATTCTATACTTTTTTTGTTTCTATATGCTGCTCCACCCCGTCAGTTAGGGAAACTGACACCTAGGGGATTCTGAGCCCTAGGGGTGTTTTCCCCAACATTCTGGTGGGAGGATGGATGGCTAACTACCCCATTTGTCCCCGATCTCTTCTCTTGGTAGTCACTTGTGCTGGTAGGCATTGTGGTTAGTTTTCCCCATATATGTGTGTAGAGGGCTTTAATGGCTTGCGGTTATCCACACACATATATTCTGGATATAGTTTCCTATGGACCACTATAGGTGTAACGTGTATATGCTATGATGGCTTGAGGATCCTTACTCAGTGTAAGGGATATAATGGCTTGAGGTTTAATACCTGATGTATGATACATGTTATGTGAGCTGTGGTGGCTCCCAGAAACTACCTGGTTATTTTTCTTAGGTGGTCGTGGTGGTTTTGTTGCATGAGGTGCACGTTGTGGTGCTTCGTCCGGGTGTCTGCGGGAAGCCTTTTTGGATAGAGATGCTTAAGACGTGCGATGTTGGGGAAAAGTGGCAAACCAGTGGGGAAGTAGTATCAGGGTACCCTTGATATTATTTATTATATTTTATACACTTGTATGCATTACTTGGTGAGAGTATCTATGGTGAGGCTGCCAACATGGTATGCCTTTTTAGGTGATGGGTTAGTTTTATTTGTTGTTCATTGTGCTTTAGCATACTTTCTTTACTGTAGCATGAGAGGCTTCGGAGAGGATCCTACTGAGTATACTGTTATACTCACCCTATGTTTATATAAACTCTTTTTCTGGTCACTTGGAGTAGGTTGAAGATCAGGTTGGTTTCTACTAGATTAGGGTTACAGGAGTTGTTTGGTCTTCGTGGTTACTGTTGTTTTTTACTTTCTTTTGGGTACTTACAGTTTTCCGCTTTCAGTTGTAGTAGTTTTGCATGACCTTACATATGTGTACTTGGGAATTCATTAATATTTTTCTTTGAGTTGGTGTTGGTTGGTGTCTATCTTATCTCTCTCTTTCGCATGTGTTCTCTTAGAGGGTAATGTCTCCCATTTGTGTGTTTACTATACCCTCGGTGCTAGTCGCCAAACGGGGGCCTACTGGAGAAGATACTCAAGGGTCATTATCTCCCTTCGCACATTGTTGTCCCATGAGGGGTACACCTTGTGGGGAGAGGGTCATGATAGAGTGGTATCAAAGGTTAGATTTAGAGATAGGATGGATTTTGGTGTTAGTCATAGGTGAGGATGCATTGGTTTTTAGGGTAACGGTGTCAGTCAAGTTTATAAAGTTATGTAAACACTGTAGACCGGCTGAGACATATTCATTATGGTCCCCCTATGATCTTATGTACAGACCTTTAATTTTACAATGGCTACTAAACGAGGTGATACTAGTTGCAGGGTAGAGACCTAGGAAAGGATCATGCATCATTCTTCCTTGTGCCTGTGTTTTAATGGGTAGACCTTGGGATAGGTTAACCTAAAATGAATAAAAGAAAACAATTAATTAATTAATTGTGGGTCTTCCATATTCCAGGTTTAGGAGCTCTAACTGTTTTTTATTTTGCAGGTATGGCTCCAGGTCATCATCCTCGTTAGGATTTCATAGAAGATTTCCAGTAGTTTATGCCAGCAAATCGCCACCGAGTAGAGGTTGAAGAAGATTACACTTACAGGAGGACACTCCGAGTGTTTCAGTGCCAGAGACTGTAGAAGTACAAGGGCTCAGTTTCAGATGTAGTCATGGAAGAATAGATGGAGGAGGTCAGGAAAGGATTTTGTTCGATCAATGCTTAGAAGGAGAACTGGGTGTCCTTGGTTGTGATGATGCTGCGTATATAAGGGAGGTAGTGGTGGTTCTTGTTCCTCGGGGATCGTGAGGAGTCAGAAATATCATGGGAGGAGTTTCGAGACAAGTTTAGAGTCGATTTTCTTTTATTAGGTGTGAAGGCGTCCAGACGCCAAGAGCTTCTTACCCATCGACAGGGGTGCTCCAGTGTGCGAGAGTTTGGAATATGTTTCAAGAACCTTTTATGATATTCTTTGGACCTGTTACCAGATGAGGAGGTCAGAGCGAGGCATTTCGAGGAGGCTTTGCATTTAGAGATCCAGTTTCAAGTCACCCCATTTATGCTAAAGACATATCTTAAGGTGATGGAAAGGGAAAAGTTCATCGAGAAGACATTGGCCAGAACCGGATCATCAGGAGAGGGGAGTCGTCGTGATTTCTCACGAAGTAGAGATATGATCTAGGGTTCCATGTTTTTAGGGTAGAAGAGTTTTCATCCAGCTGGGGGTAGGTCCCAACACTCTGTATCTCCTTTCTTCAGGGGCGGAGGCCCTCAGGCCTATAACAAGGGATCATGCACTTGTTTTTCTTATGGTGGTCGAGGTCATCAACATCGAGAGTTCCCATCCTTTCAGAGAATTCATCATGCACCAAGTGTTCTTCTCTAGGTTCCACTATTGATGAAGTTCTAGACGAGGCAGCAGCAGCAGGTTTCACCAGCTTTAGATTAGTAGAGGATAGATGGGGCTGGCAGAGGACAACCCTGTGACACTCCCCGTCCTTAGAGAGTAGAGTTCGGCCATGGTGGTGGTCATCATCAGGGTCAGATATTTCATGGAGGAGGTCGTGGTCGGGTTCATTATTTAGCATTCCCAGCTTCAGGTGATCCATACATTGTTTGAGGTACCCTTTTCTTGTTTTCTACCTTGGTGTATGCCTTGTTTGATTCAAGAGAGACACACTCCTTCATATCACCTACCCTTTTCCATGCTTTGGGACTTGAGGTAGACAGGCTTCCAGTGCCCTTGGCGTTGACTACGCCAATTAAAGGCCGCGATGACTTGTTTGATGTATGTAGAGACCATGATCTAGTGTAGGGGATACACCACTCTTGAAGATATTTCCTATATTTGCGAATTCAGCCATATGATTCCATCCTCGGTATGGATTGGTTGTATTCAGTGCAGGCTTTCGTGGATTGCTTCAGGAGGCTGGTTGTGTTCTTCAATGCAGATAGAGAGCTAGTGGTGTTAGTTGGAGAGCGAGACCCACGGATGGGTGAGAGGCTTGTTCTGTCCTTATCATCCATGATAGTTGTGTTGATGCTGAGTTCTTCAGAGGTTCATAAGTTTTCATTTCCTAGGGTCATATAATACTACCCTGATGTCTTTCCAGAAGAGGTTGTAGCCTTACCCCCTCAACGAGAGATCGGGTTTGGGATCAAGCTACAACTAGGAGTGTCTCCTATCTCTATGTCTCCATATAAGATGGCCCCTTTTGAGTTACGAGAGCTACATATACATCTTGATGGTCTATTACTATGAGGTTTTTTTTGGCCTAGTGTGTCACCATGGGGTGCACCAATTTTGTCCATGAAGAAGGACGACGGCAGTTTTTGGTTGTGTATCGATTAACATCACTTAAACAAAGTGAATGTGAAGAATCACAATCCTCTTTTGTGTATTAATGATTTATTTGACCAAATTAATGGTGCATGTTCGTTCTCAAAGATTGAATTATAGTTAGGATATCATCAGATGCGTGCGAAGGATGAGGATATCCTGAAGACAGCTTTCCGTTATCGTCATGGGCATTATGAGTTCATTGTAACGTCTTTCGGCGTAAAAAATGCTCCTGTTGTTTTCATGGGATTGATGAATGTTCTGTTTCATGAGTTCTTGGACAAGTTCATGGTTTTCTTCATCAACGACGTCCTTGTGTACTCCACGTCTGAGGAGGAGCATGCAGAGCATCTACACGCCATTTTGGGAGTTCTTCACCAACATCAGTTGTTTGGGAAGTTGTCGAACTGTGAGTTTTTGGATTGAGAAGTCTGTTTATTGGGGCTTGTCATGTCCCAGAAGGGAGTAGTTGTGGATCCATAGAAGATATAATCAGTTGTGTCTTGGTAAGCCCCCATGATAGTGTCAGAGGGGCAAAGTTTCCATGGTCTCGCAGGCTACTACAAGAGGTTCGCAACTGATTTATCTCGAGTTCCGACTCCTCTGACAGCTTTTACCAGGAAAGATCAGGTGTTATTATGGACTGATCAGTGTTAGGAAGATTTTGATTATCTAAAGGAGAAGTTAGTAAGTGCTCCAATTCTTTGTCTTCTTGTAGAGGGAGTTCGGTTTGATGTTTTCTACAATGCTTGGCATCTGGGGTTAGGCTATGTTCTGATGTAGTATAGATCAATTGTTTCTTATGGGTATCAGCAGTTTCTTCCCCATGAACATAACTATGCCACCCATTATCTTGAGTTGGAAGTTGTGGTGTTTTTTCTGAAGTTGTGGAGACATTACCTCATTGGTGAGCGCTTTTTGGTTTTCACCAATCATAAGAGTTTGAGGTATGTTTTCTCCCTACATGACATGAACTTACAATAGCATCGGTAGATGGAGTTCTTACAGGAATACTACTTCGAGATATCGTATACACTTTGAATGGGGAATGTTGTAGCTGATGCGCTGATTCAAAAGTCATGTAGTGATGCAGTGCATGAATATGATGACTCATAGAGAGTAATGGAAGAACTGTCATCGTTACATCTTGATATGGGAGAAGTTGGGGGAAGAGGTTGTCTTTTTCATATGATGGTGTAGTCATTTTTGGTGTTGTAGGTGGAAGAGTCCCAGTTGGGGGATCTATAGGTGGAGGTCTGGAGAGACCGAGTTGTTTTTTATGATGCCCCTGATGGTTGGTCTGAGGATGGAAAACACCGAGTGTTGTATCATGAAAGGAAATTTGTTCATTTGACGATGCACGAGACGGTTCTCGAAGAGTTCTATATTTCTCTTTTAGTGGTGCATCCTGGCGTGAAAAAGATGTACTGAGCCTTGAGGACCTAGTTTTGATGTCCTAGGATGAAGCGTTCAGTTGTGGAGTTTGTGTCTCGATGTTTGGTCTGCCAGAAGGTGAATTCTAAGCATCGTGTTCCTGGTGGTCTTCACTAGCTGTTAGATGTTCCTCAGTGGAAGTGGGAGGAAATATCAATGGACTTTGTTATTAGTTTACCTCGAGCTCATGGAGAACATGATTCTATTTGGGTGGTATTAGATCGTTTAACAAAATCATCCCACTTCATAGCAATCAAGGATTCAAGCTTAGTGGATGTTTTGTCGAGGCAGTATCTGGAGGAGGTGGTGAGACTTCATGGAGTCCCAAGGACGATCATTTATGATAGAGATCCTCGTTTTACATATAGGGTGTGGAGAGGTATCCAGAATGATTTTGGTTCTTAGTTATTCCTCAATACTTCATTTCATCCTCAGAATGATGTTTAGACGGAGTGGACCATCCAGACTCATGAAGACATGTTACTCTCTTGTGTCCTGGATTTTGGAGGTTCGTGGATGAGGAACTTACCTTTGGTAGAGTTCACTTACAACAATAGTTTTCACTCTAACATCAGTATGGAACCTTTTTAATCCTTTTATGGTTGGCCTTTCCCATCTCTGTTGTGCTATACTGGGGTCAAAGTGACCACAATTCTCAGACTGGAAATAGTATATAATACAACAGAGTTGGTTTAGGTGATTTCTGAGAGGATGAATACAGCATAGGATCATCATAAATCATATTCTGATCAAAGGAGGAGACCCTTAAAATTTTATGTTGGGGATCACGTGTTTCTGAAGGTGACTCCCCATTGTGGGCAGTGAAGGTTTTGTCGTGGGAGTAAGCTTTCTCCCTGGATTGTTGGGCATTTAGAGGTGTTAGTTCGTGTTGGAGCTGTGGCATATCGAGTAGCACTTCCCCCACAGATGAGCCGGATACACGATGTTTTTCATGTTTCACAGCTCTGTTGTTATCTTCATGATGAATCTCACATCATCAATTGGGGAGAGATCATTATTTATGAAGATGAAAACTTTTAGAAGCAGCCTGTGGAGATCCAAGACCGAAAAGAGAAGGTTTTGTGCGAGTGTTCCATCCCCTTGGTTCGTGTCTTGTGGGGACACGATGGAATGGAAGAGAGTACCTGGGAATGTGAGTTGCAGATATGTGATCAGTACCTAGATTTTTTTTATGTTTAACTCTTTTCATGTAACAACATTCGCTTTGTGGTTGTAGACCATTCATGTTTATGAGATGGCTTTCTTTGGTTGCTTCTTGTGGTTTTCTCTCTTTTGAGAGGTATCTCAAGGGGTGGTTGTTTGGGATTATTTTCTGTTTTCTTTTAGGTTGGTTTTGAATTCTCGAGGACAAGAATGTTTTGAGAGGTATCTAATGTAATGCCTCAGAACTCTATAGTCCATTCCATTGTAAAATCTAGTGTTTTAGGTGTTTTGGGAGGTCAAGGTGACATATCCCCAACAATTTTCCAAATTTCCAATTCTACAAACAGTATGATGGTATCCTTAGGTGAACAGTGCAATGGTAGCCTTAGGTGAACAATGCAATGGTAGCCTTATGTGAACAGTTCCATCAGTGAGGTTCCAACGGTAAGCTCTTTCCTTTGCCAAATTTCACGTTCATGAACAGTGTTTCTAGAACAGTGAGGTTCATGAATAGTGTTTCTAGAATGGTGAGGTTCCAATAGTGAGGTTTCAATAGGGAGGTTCATGAATAGTGTTTCTAGAATAGTGAGTTTCCAGTGGTGAAGTTTCAATGGTGAGGTTCATGAATAGTGTTTCCAGAACAGTGAGGTTCCAATAGTAAGGTTTCAACAGTGATGTTCATGAACAGTGTTTCCAGAACGGTGAGGTTCCAATGGTGAGGTTCATGAACAGTTTTTTTCCATTGCCAAATTTTGAGTTCATGAATAGTGTTTCAAAAATGGTGAGGTTCCAACGTTGAGGTTTCAACAGTAAGGTTCATGAATAGTTTTTTCCATTTGTTAAATTTTGAGGTCGTGAACAGTGTTTCTAACTTCCTACAGTTTCTCCCATTTGACATTTCCTTTGATGTGAAATTCATTTAAAGCCTCATTTTAAGGACTCTAAGGCAAATTCAAAAGCCATAACTCCTATATTAATTTTCTTAAGGCTTAGGGTGTTTTTACTTGGTCAAAATGCACGGTTTAATGCGATCCACTTTTAATTGAAAATCCAATGTATCTTTAACCACTGATCTGTTAAATCTTCTAAAGGGAAGAGATATCTTTATCTCTATTTCTTACTTCATGTTCTTGTGTGTGATATTCTGAAACCTTACATTCCTTCCTGTATTATTTGGGAAATAAAAATTTCTTCCTTGGATTGGTTTCACTCTGTTTTGATTCAACCAACAAGTATTGATCAATCTTTGATATAAGGTATGATTTATCGTCATTCTTTTGGGTTAATCTCCTTCTGTTTCTCCTTCCCATTTTAGGGAATTTTACCCCCATGTTCTTAATGGGATTTTCTTGGGTGTTGAATGGTGTGGTGGTGTCTCTGCATCTTCGTGTGAATGCAGTTATCATTGGGGGAGGAGATCGTGACCCATTGTGTGGCTCTTTCTCGTATAAAGAACGTCAAGAACCATTTGAGGTAGGTGATTTGTTGCTTCTCTTTTCTGTTACATGCAACGGTATAGTTAGCATGATTTATCCCACTGGATCACAATGGAATTGACATAATAAATATTGGAACCGGATAAATAAGTTGATATCAATCGTATGTTATTACCTCTTGTTTTTCTAGATAGTGTGATATCTATTCTTGCTTTGTTTAGATTTTCATTATTGATGGAAATTGGTAAAGAACCTAAACCAGAATTAATTGATAATTGTTTGGCTAAAGATAAAGAGGCATGTAATTGAATATGGTTCTTCGTATGGTAATTTGATGTTTATCAAATTGGTATAGTAAGCATGTTTAATTATTTGTGATAGTTTACTGTTTAGGTTTTCCGAAGTTGGAACCTAAAAATAATCAATCGGTTAATCCAAGATGGGTTGAAGAACTGGTTATTTGATAAAAGATAATTCCATTAAGGGTTCTGAGTTACCCTCTTGCCTATTTAAGGGCCAAGATCCCAATTGATATGATGCTTTCTTTCCTTCTGCTTTTGTTGTGATGTGAGCCTGGAAGGCTGTTATGATATATGGGGGAAGGGAGGCCTATTAGTTGTAGCAGCAGTTGATACCTAGAGTGGTGAGATACATCGATTTATGCATGTGGGTGTCAGGGAGTACATCGGGGATGATGGAACAAGTGGGATTTGAATGTTTGTATGCTTTCTGATCTTGTTGGTTGTTTACCTACTTTACATTCCCCACTACTCAAGGTAGCTGGTTTTCTTACCCTCCTTCCAAAAGAGGCAAATATGTGTGGGGTATGCCACGTGCTTTCTGTGTTTAGCTTCTTAAGGAAGGACAGGTCTATTCTCTTTCTATTGGCAGCAAAGACCCTAGGGGTAGTTCATTTACTCACCATGTTGATCCCCCTTGTGTTTAGTAGCACAGAATTTTTTTCTAGAATGCATGGGAATATGGTACAGTAATGTTGTAAATAAATAATTGAATAAATTATGTTATTCCATGGGGTTGGAGCTTGCTGGGGAACTATGTTGAGGTTGTAATTTCAAGGAACAGTTAACTTTGGGTGTGATGCTAATGAAATTTAATGTGGAATTGTTAATGGTTAATTAATTTTTAAAGAATTAATTATCATAAATTACAACTGATAAAATGGAATAAAGTAATGTAATAAATCTCTTTAAATGGTTGTGTTCTTATAGGATACCTAGTCTTAGAAGTGGAATTCAGGTGTCCGAGAGACATTATCTGCAGTTGAGTCTAAGACATAGTGTGGTTGTGAGCTATAATATATTCTGTACTTTTTGTGTTTCTATGCGCTGCTCCACCCCATTAGTTAGGGCAGCTGACACCCCGAGGATTTTGAGCCCTGGGGGGTTTTCCCCAACATTCTGGGGGGAGGATGGATGGCTGACTACCCCATTTGGCCCCACTCTCTTCTCTTGGTAGTTACTTGTGCTAGTAGGAATAGTGGTTAGTTTTCCCTTTATATGTGGGTAGAGGGTTGTAATGTCTTGTGGTTATTCACACACATATATTCTGGATATATTTTCTTATGGACTGATATTGGTGTAACATGTATAGGCTATTATGGATTGAAAATCCTTACTCGGTGTATGGGCTATAATGTCTTGAGGTTTAATACCCAACATATGATACATGTTATGCGAGTTGTGGCGGCTCATAGAAACTACCTGGTTACTTTGCTTATGTGGACGTGGTGGTTTTGTTGCTCGATGTGCATGTTGTGGTGCTTCACCCAGGTGTCTGTGAGCACGCCATTATGTACAGAGATGCTTAGGACGTGCGATGTTGGGGAAAATCGGCAAACCAGTGGGCAAGTAGTAGTGGGGTACCCTTGATATTCTTTATTATATTATATACTCTTGTATGTGTTACTTGTGAGAGTATCCATGGTGAGGCTGGGAACATAGTATGCCTTTTTAGGTGACGAGTTAGTTTCACTTGTTGTTCACTATGCTTTAGCATGATTTATTTACTGTTGCATGAGAGGCTTCGGGGAGGATCCTACTGATTATACTATTATACTAGGCATGTGTTTATATAAACTGTTTTCAGGTCACTTGGAGAAGGTTGGAGATCAGGATAGTTTCTACTAGCTTGGGGTTTCCGGAGCTGTTTGGGCTTTTTGGTTGCTGTTGTTTTTACTTTCTTTTGGGTACTTATAGTTTTCCTCTTTCTATTGCAGTATTTTTTCATGACATTACATATGTGTACTTGGGATTTCATTTATATTGTTGTCTGATTTGGAGTTGGTTGGTTTCTATCTTATCTCTCTCTTTCGCATGTGTTCTCTTAGAGGGTAATGCATCCCATTTGTGGGTTTATTATACCCTCAGTGCTAGTCGCCAACTCGGGGCCAACTAGAGGCGGGACTCGGGAGTCATTATCTCCCTTCTCACGTTACTGGCCTAGGAGGGGTACACCTTGTGGGGAGGGGGTCGTGACAAGTTATTACTAATTATTCTAACTATTACTATTTGTTACTAATTAATCTTAACTATTACTAATTAATCCTAATTATTACTGATTAACCCTAATTATTACTAATTATTACTAATCATTTCTAATTATTACTAATTATTTCTAATTATTCCTAATTATAGCTAATTATTCCTAATTATTGCTAATTAATACAAATTGTTATAAATTATTGCTAAATATTACTAATTAATCCTATTTATTTCTAATTATTACAAATTAATCATATTTAATCCCAATTATTACTAATTAACCCTAATTATTACTAATTTATCATAATTATTACTAATTAATCCTTATTATTAGTAATTATTACTAATTTTTACTAATTAATGCTAATTAATCCAAATTATTACTAATTATTCCTAATTGTTAAAAATTATTTCTCATTATTACTAATTATTCTTTATTATTTCTAATTATTACAATTAATTATTATTTATTACTATTTATAACTATTTATTCTTAATTATTCGTAATTATTACTAATTAATCCTACTTATTCCTAATTATTAATAATTATTTTTAATTATTACAAATAATTCTTGATTATTACTAATTAATCATATTTATTACTAATTATTATGAATTATTACTAGTTATTACTAATTATTACTAATTATTACTAGTTATGACTAATTGTTATTAATTATTATTATTTATAAATATTTATTTCAATTTACTACTTATTGACAATAACTTTTACTAATTATTGTTAATTATTACTAATTATGACTATTTTTTAATAATTATTAAAAAAATCTAATTTATATTAATTACTACTAATTAATAATAATTAATATAACTATTAATTAATACTAATTAATACTAATCACACATATTTTAAAAAAATGCAAAATAACGATCTAATGCTAATTTAATTTAATTGCAGCTAATTAAAAATAATTATAACTAATATAAAATAAATTGAATCTTCCCAAAAATGAAATAAATAGATAAATACCTTAAAATTGAATCTTTGGGAAGATTTAAGCCGTGAATATTTCTTTTATTTAAAAAATTTAACTTAGAAAAATTTTGAGAGAGAAAATGTAACTTGTGAGGAAGAGAGGAGTAGAGAATGGAGTGGAATGAGAGGAAAAATTGATGAGGGCATATGTAGGTTAGATTAGTTGTGACGGGATTTCTGTCGCAAATACTAACCCCCCTATTAATTAGGGGAGGTGGTTAAAAATGTATTTGCGATGGGACCCGTCACAAATACAAAAAAAAAAACGACGCCCCACTATTTGCGATGGGATTTTATGCTCTTTGCAAATACCCTTCCCATGGTTTGGCGTGCAACTTGCACCAAACCTTTTGCAACGGGTATCGTCTACCCGTCACAAAAAAACTAATTATTTACAATAGTCACGACCCATCCCAATGGGGCACGTGTCATGACTCCCCAAGCTCGCCTCCAATAGGGCAGGGGCTGGTGACTTGCACCAAGTTGGCATATCGCTAACATGGGAGGCATTGCCTAAGTACGTGTACCCAGGCACACATCTCCAAGCCCACAAATACTAAAATGTAAAAACCCACTAAGAAAAAAATGCATTCATACAACTAAACCCAACCAATAGAGTAAAATGGAAAGTAAAGTGCGAAAAGTATACTGGACCAGAATACAAGTCCACCAAAAGAAAAGAGTCTGCAAACTATAAAGCCCAACCTATAGGCAAGAAATTGGTACTGGGACTGATGCTTGTAGTCATGGGAACACCTCAACCAGTAAGGAAGCTCATAGATCTTGGTCCGGTCCTGGTATGCTCGGGACTATGTCAAAAGGCCGCTTGTCAGCACAAGAAACGACACGTGCGGGAAAAGTCCGTGCAGGGGTGAGTATAAAAATACTCAGTAGAGGACCCCAAAAAACAAAAAGTAAAGGTACAGTCATCTCTCCACAGTATATTTCTACAGATCATATAACAAGAGAAACATATGCAGATATACTCGAAACCCAATCCCGTAGTCTAGAGGTAAGTCACAATGACTGCATACTCATGCTAGGGATTCAATTCAATGATTCCACAAAGCACGCGTCTAGGAGAACTCACTCTATAGGTCTGATAGCTCTAATGACGTTTTTTAAAGAAATACGTTCATCAGGAAGTGCCATGAGATAAATCGAGGCACTGATAGATCTGAAGAGAGAACAAATGCACTCATTCTGGAATAACTCACTCCTGAGTGGGGAAAGATCACAATACATAGATTAGGATCACTTCCAGGGTCTTAGAGCATACCATGACTCGTCTGGATTCACCTTCTAAGTATAGGATCGACATCCGGTAGGGTTGGTCGCGTCGATTACGTGACTCTACATAGGGAACAAGAATGGGTAGAGGAACTCGTTCCGGGTGTCTAGGAGGGATTCCTACTCTAACCAAAAAGTCCTGAGGTAGGGGTTCGTACTCCTATGTGGGAAACGATACCTGACCTTCAAGGGAATGAGAAAAGGGGGCACTAACCCAAATGGAATTTTCCTAAGGAATGATGGACAAGAAGATCAATCGATGTATATAAAAGTACGTGGCGTGTAGAAATATCACACGTCATGTCCAAAGACCCCAGGTACTACTCATGTACAACAGCTTGGGTCTAAGTGCATGTTGTGTAGAAATATATATATACACAGTGGGTAAGATCGTGACACGTTGTTTCTTACTATTCGGGGGGTCATTCCGTGTACGCTGGTCATCCGCCCGTACACAGCTTCAATCCATGTCTTCAACCCATGTACTAGTACATAGGTTAACCCACATAACTAACATGGTTTCATAGTGTGGTGGATTACATGATGTGTACTCCACCCCGTGTCTATGTATCGTCTGAGGTACAAATCGAGTCTCACATAAGGACCCACGTGCCATGTGACAACTGTCGCACACTGTGTCATCGCTTCCTGTCACCCGAAACCCTAGTCGCCGCTGATCGAGGCCCACATGTGGTTTCCTATGGGAAACGCGTTGTGTTCTTCATCGTCTACAATGTGGAAACCCTATACACCACTGATCCAGCCCCACATAGCATGTTCTTCGGATAACACGTTGTGTTCT
The DNA here is from genome assembly GCA_963277665.1 of Viscum album. Classification (NCBI taxonomy): domain Eukaryota; kingdom Viridiplantae; phylum Streptophyta; class Magnoliopsida; order Santalales; family Viscaceae; genus Viscum; species Viscum album. Next base: position 62,323,688 of record OY728127.1, on the reverse strand, counting down.
TTACATTTTTTCAGAAACTGAAGTTCTTCGTTCGGCACTTCGGTTGAAGCTTTGATTCTCAATCTAACCATCTGATCGCTATGAAACTCATGATTCGAGGTCACCCCACCATGGAAATTCTGATTTGGTAAGTTTCGGGCATTCGATATGATCCAAAAATTTGTTTCGGTCATTTGTGTGAAGAACGGTCGAAGAATTATTTCTTTCTAACCATGTCGATTCGTCTGTCTCCATCGTCGTCGCACCTCCGTTGGGTCATCATGATGTCATATCTACGATTTGGGATCATTTCATTGCAAAATGGATGCACAATGATCTGTTTTTCATAACCCCATGAATAACTTGAAGAACGTGGGGTCAAAAAAGAGATAATAAATCCAAATAATGAATTGAGGAAAAAAACCTCCAATGTCGTTCATCACAACATTAATCTTCTCCCATTAGAAGGATCAAATGGATCAAATCAAAATAAATAAAATCAAACATGGATCAATTCCCCAAAAGAAACCTGATAAAATACCCTCTCATAAGAATGAACGATCTTTAGGTTAACCTATTCATGGGTTTATCCGTGTTCATCGTTTGAATCCAAGAATGGGGAAGGATGAATTGAAATAAAAACCCCTACCTTGATCTTCAATGGGGAGGGAGAGCGATCATCGGTCGGGATTTGATCTCGTTGTGTAACGATCCATGCATCGTCATTCATCATCATTCATCAAGAATTCTTTGGGGTGTCTCCTCTCCAAAGTTCCAGAGGATTCCTAGGAAGGTTTCCAGGTTTATGAGCCCAACACTAAGCTCCTAGTAATTTAAAAAACATTAACCCGTCGCTGCGTTATGGAAATGTTTAAAATAAAATAAATTTTTATTTTATTTTATTTCCTTTAAAACGTCAAAATACTAACTTCTGTTATCATCCAATTTTGTTCAATTTTTGGCATCACCTAAGGTAAAGTCGATGCTCTAAACACAGTAGTGCCCTCAGATTTCTGATTTGGGTACACATTTAAAATTTATTCCACTTTTTCAAGAAAACTGTCCACACACACTATTTAAAAGTTTAATTTATTTCAAACATTTATTCCAGGAACTATGGGCCTTTGAATCACACACTATCACAAATCCTGGTCTTATAATAATTTCATATAACATTTAAAAATAATACACAGAAAATCTGAGGAATTATATTCTCCCCACCTTTGGGCTTTACGTCCCTAAAAATCCAAAACAAAAGGCTACTCAAATATATGTGGGTAATGTATAAGAATCTGAGCCTCTTTCTCCCACTTTATCTCCTAAATATTCTCATGCTACCACCAAACATGCACCAGGGGAATCTCTTACCCATGAAGTATCCTCTCTTTTCGATCCTTGACCTCCACTAGGTACTCTACGAAGGTTGCCCCATCCTCGATGTCCAAGTCATCCTAGTCAATGATGTGTGATGGGTCATGCACATAACTCCTTAGCTACGACACGTTGATGGTATCATGTACCTGGTGAAACTGTGGCAGTAGAGCTAAGTGGAACACCACCTCACCAAATCTTTAAACTATCAGAAAATGGATGATGAACCTCAGAGACAATTTTCCGCCCAGCATAATCTTCAAAACCCTCATCAAGGTGAGACCCGAAGGAATACTTGGTCTACCTCTTTAAACTTCATAGGTCTCTGCTATATGTCAGCATAAGACTTCTACCCGCTCTTGGAAGTCTTCATAATCCTGAACGAACTCCAACCATCACATTTACCTTAGATTCAGATCCTTTTTCGAGAAGATGTACTTGAGTCTCTTGTGGTCATATTAGACGATAAATCATTCTCCCATCAGGTAGTGTCTCCACATCTTCAATATGAAGAATAATGTTTCCAACTCAATATTGTGGGTCGCGTAGTTTTTCTCATGCATATTTATATGGCATGAACCATAAGCAATCACCGCCTATCTCTACATTAGGACACAACCAATCCTAGTCCCTGATGTGTTGTAGAAAACTATGTAATCGACACCCTCTTCTGGAAATATCAAGATTGGTGAGCTCATAAAACTCTACCTAAACTACTAGAAATCCTTCTGGAACTTCTTCATCCATAGAAAATTCTTCCCATTCCAGGTCAAGGTTGTCATCGGTGATGATATCTGGGACAAAACAAGGATAAATATCTGGTAGTATTCTGCCAACCCAAGGAAGCTCCACACCTCTGTCACACTCTGAGGTGGATCCCATGCTAACACTTCCTCGACCTTGGCTGGGTCCACTGCTACTCCATCTACTAAGATAACATGTCCTAGAATGTGGACCTCATGTATCTAGAATTAGAACTTCGAGAACTTCCCATAAAGATGGTACTCTCGGATTATGTCTAGAACCATCCAATGGTGTCTCTCATGCTCCTCCTTTGACCCTGAGTACACAAGGATGTCGTAGATGAAGATCACTATGAAACATTCTAAGTACACCTGCAAGATCATGTTCATAAGTCCCATAAACACTACGGGGGCATTCATTATGCTGAAAGGCTTCACTAAATACTCATAGTGACTATAGTAGAATCTAAAATTTGTCTTTGGTATATCCTCATCTTGTACTCGTAAATGGTGGTAACCCAATCGAAGGTCAACCTTCAAGAAGCACCATGACCCTCTTAGCTAATCGAAGAGGTCATCAAACCTTGGTACTGGATACTTGTTCATCACTGTTACCTGATTCAGGTGCAGTTAATCTATGCACAACCTTAAACTCATGTCATCTTTCTTGGAAAACAAAATTGAGTCCACCCAATTTGAAACATTGGGTCTTACGAATCCCTTTCTTTGAAAATCCTCCAGCTACACTCTTAGCTCGTTAAACTCTGTGAGATCCATCTGATATGTCGGTGAGGATATCAATGTCATTCCAGGGTGTAAGTCGATGCAGAGGTAGATCTCCCAGTGGGGAGGTAATCCTAGAACATCTTCTGGAAAGATTCCCTCATACTCTCCCACTACTACTGGAAACTGAAATCTCAAAACATATACTGCTCCGAGGGTAATTATAGAAAACTCATGAGTGATCAGCTGCACCCTCCTAAGCATGAGCCTATTCTATGCTGCATGGGTTTCCTTTTCACCAAAAAAGTCAAACATCATTCCATCGTTACAGACACAACACACTCTTCACCTAAAGAATTAAATCTAGGAATGAACCAAAGATAAATAATCCATACCTAGAATGACATATTAATGCCTAGATGCTGCCACCAAGGGGTTCCAACCGAAAATCTCACCTACAAGGGTAAGATCAGACTATCGTTAAAGATGTGTGATCATTAAGCCTACTCCCATAGGTGTATCTAATAGAAATGGTTGAGTCAATGGCTCCACCGAAGTTTCAAGGTTTCTCACAAGATATGTGGAGAAAAAAGAATGAATGGCACTTATGTCTATAAGTACGGAAGCTAAGGTAGAAAAGACATAGATCGTACATCAGATCAAACTAGAGTCTCTGGGTCGTACTCCTTGACCACATGTAGCTATCCCCACCCCTATCCCCTAGCTCCCTAAGCTTGGTGTAGACCTCCTAGGGTGGTGGTGGATGTTGGTCAAAGAATCTGCCACCTCCTACATCTCTCCTTGCTACTCTTCCACATTCGCCTCCTAGTGGGTCTGCCTGCTCCACTCTCTGCCTCTGCCTTGGTGGCCCATCCACTACCTCCATATCATCAGTTCGACGGGTTGGGAAATCTCTAGAGATATGTCCCCTACCGTCGCACAAGTAACATAACCTATCCCTAGACTAATTGTATATAGCCTGAGATACCTTGACCACATATCACATTTCTTGGGTCCTCCTGTGATGTCTCCCATGTCCTGATCCCTATGCCTAACGTCGGCTCCCTACTGTCGAGGTCTCTACACCTGTCTGCCTGCTGCTAACTTCCACTGGTTGTCTCTTCTTAGACAAGAATATCTCAACCACCAAATATCGCTCAAGCACTCCGGCATAAGTATAAATGCTTAGAGGTGTGAAACTAGCTCAGATGTCCCGTCATAGACCCCACTCAAAGTTATGAGCTCTGAAGTAATGATCCATGACCATATCCATCAAGTACCTGGTGAGGTTAGTGAACCTCGATGAATAATCATCCACTGCTAAACTACCCTTATAGAGCTGAAGAAGCTCTTGGATACACACTTCTCTCAGTGTAACCGTAGAGAACTCCTCCCTAAAGAGTCTCTTCAACTCTGTCCAAAAAAGAGTCTCCTCGTCGTGAGTCTAAATGGTCAAACTCCACCATCCTCTCATCCAACCCTGAATAAGGATTACTCTTAGGTTCACCATCTGGTCCACTGGTGTACTCACTAGATGGAAAACTTTGCTCATCACCTCAAACAAGTCCTCAGCTGCCTGAGGGTCAAGATCACCTCAGAACCTAAGGGGTCTTTGTCTCTGAAACTCATGGAACACTCTTAACCTATGCTCCTCCTCTGCTGGTACTACTGTTACCACATGCTGCTCCACAAGTGGTGGTATAGTAGGTACACCACCTGCAGGTAACTCCTAGGTAACTGGTGTAACAACCAAAAGTTTTATCAATGTAATTCCCTTCTTATAATTATTACTTATAGTATAATCACATTAGGAAGCACAATGAGATATCCTGATACTAAATACTATGTGATCATTAAACATAATTTTTCCACTTCTATGTTTTGAATTTTGAAAATCTGACATACACAGTTGCATTCAGGGTGATTATGAGAGTCTAATAGAACAAACATAAATTTGGTGAATAGTAACATACCCTTATGAATAGTAACCTACCCTTATGAATAGTAAATCATCCAAAATAATAGTATCCTCACCCATTAATGATTAAATAAAATTTAGACATCTTATAAATGATAATATAACCATAGTAAAAGTATTGGTATTTTGTAAGTCATAAATAAATAATTATAATTAATTAATTAATTTAAAATAAAATTTATTTTTCTAAAATGTTTTCACAAATTAACAATTTTATGTATTCTAGTTTTAAGATAATTTTAAAATAACTTATGTAATTTTTTAAAGCACTCTGAAATAAGTTTTAATTTAAAAATCTGTATTTTTCAAGTAAATTATGATTTTAATTAAAAAGTAAATTAATCATATTTAGAAAATTATTTCTGAAAAATGGAGTTCATTTTTGGATTCTACACATCGAAAAATGTTTAGGGTAGATTTTTAGGATTTTTCTGAAATACTTCAATTTTTATGAATAGTGAAATGCTATAATTTAAAAAATAAGCTAAATACATTAATTATAGCATCATGTATTATGTTCTACTGATGTAATCCCAATTGGTTTGAACTCACATGCACTTATTACTGTTCATGGTCATGGAATATTCACTATTACTTGTCTTGTGGAGAAATAATAAATTAATGAATATAATATTGAGAAAACCCCTCCACCCTCCACTATACATACCACCCTTCACACCCTCATTTCCTCACACCTCTCAAGCTTCAATACTTGTCTAAACTATGTCCAAACATCTTCCTTATCCCCTCACCCATGTACAAAGAGATTTTGGTCCCATCAAAAGACCAATCCAAGGTGCCTTAAGGAGGATTCAATAGGTAATTCCCCTCTCTCTTTTCCTTTATTTTCCTTTCATTTTCAAGTTCTTTTCTTAATCTCTTCCCACCTATCCTCATGCACATGGAATGGTAACTACAATATCTTATATATAATTTAATTTTATTATAATAATGTTATAATATATCATACATCCTCCTTCCCCTATTATTTTTATTTTTAAAAAGGAAAATGTTGTTCGTGATGTGTTAGTTTATTACCTTCAAGAATGAAATGTTTTCCTTTTCCTTAATCACCTTCAGATATGGTCATGAAACCATTTTAATGGTTGAACCAGATTATATTATATGTATTATATACTAATTAATTTTCTATAACTTACTTATTTACATTTTACTAAATGATTAAACAAAACAAGTTCGTTGTGGTCGAAAAACCGCTCGAATTAACCCAAACGATCATCATTAAATTCATATCTAATGGTTCATTCTCATGGTATTTAAAAAAATTATTTATAATATCATTTAATGTTATTTAACATCATTAATAATAGGTAATATCAATTCTGGATGTTTATCCATGTTCTACATGAACTTCTAGTCATACCGTTCATGAAAACTAAGAAAAAGAACACTCTCGAACAATGAATTTAAAATCTATAACTCATCAAAAGGACCATAAAAGAACTTAGTGAAACCATAATGAACCATATTCATGTATAAATGGTTATATAATTTCTAATTAATGAATATAATGTCATTATATAGGACATTAAAGTGAAGAAACTGTTCAGATACAAGGTAAGGGGAAACTCTCAAACCCAGCTCTCTTTCGTTGGGTTTCCCTCTTCAAACCATTTTCAGTATGGATATGCCTTATAAATCATTCATTAATAATTATCTTACATTTTATTAGTTATAAATGTTCTCTAATTTATTTTATTAAAACCCCAATATTTTTCAAAAGAATTCTTCTTTCAAATAAACATGCCCATTTTTACTCCTCGAATATTGTTTCACTCTTCACTAAAGGTTAATAGTTCTAAGTCAAGAATGATATTCCTTATTTATTATAGGAACAAAATATTTATCAATGTATGTTTTATGATTTGAAACCCATTTCTTTACATGTTTTATTTTTTATTTTAAATTTTTACCTATTTTCAATTTTGCATGCATGATAATGTAAATGTTATGATGTGATGGGTGCGCCTGGAATTATATAGCACAATATGAATTTTTGAATGTGATAGGTATGCCTAGAATTATACATCCCTCCAATTAATTCAGTAAAGTTATGAATCTAATGAGTTAAATTGAAATGATGTGTATAAATTATGCTAGATTTTTTCAAAACTATGTGGGGTAGTTAACTACTAAGACATGATGTTTTCATTTTTTATTCATTGCCACATTCCACACCTTTATCTAATGATTCCTCTTGTGATTTTAATGATGACGTTATGATTATAATCACACCATTATATATTATTATTATCTATCCTCTTACTAGGATTTTCTCTCACTCATTTTTTTTGTATATCCTCGGGTGATTATGTGTACTAAGGATTTTTCAAGGGACAATAAGAAGTTGGAGAGGAATGAATTAAATAAATGTTTCTGTTTGATGTTGTAAATGTTATGTTTGGTCCTAGTTTTCTCAATACACTAAACCTCTAGATCCTTAGGGTGTAATACTATTATTTTTATCTTTATAATTATGTAATAGTAATGTAAAAAAAGGCTGGGTCGCTATAGTTGGTATCAAAGGCATGGTTTGTTTAATTTTGGAAATAGGATTAGTGAACCCTAAATAAAACCTATAGTATGAGACTGAGTACAAATATTCACACAAGAAGATTTTCATAGGGATCACATAAGTTAAGATTTTAGTGAAAACTATACAAATGAATAATTTATTTATTCATGACTTGTTGACTTATGTTTTTTTATAACCTTTTCTATTTTAGAAAATTGTGGGAACCATGAGAAAACATACAAACAACCCGTGTGAGGTCCAATGCAACAATTTCTCGAACGACATCCACAATGATTTGGGAGGAAGAGTTTAAAAATTCATGGTGATGCTTACCCAACTATATTAGGTTATGAACAATAACAAGAATAATGGGGAACTTACTCCTTCACTTAAGAGGGAGAAACTGGTTGTCAAGTGTTTTATGCAGCAACGAAAAATGAAGTTTTGTGGGTCTTCTAATCCACTAGTTGTGGAATAGTGGATCAACTCCCTAGAGAAGATCTTTTATGTCCTTCACTATTCTGATATAGAGAATGTGACACTAGTCATTTATCATCTATATAGAGAGGTCGATCAATGGTAAGCTTTGATTAAGAACACAAAGCCAAGTGGTGAAATTGAAGAGACGGAATGGGAAGACTTTAAGATCATGTTTCATAACAAGTACTTCCCAGCAACTCTTTATATGAATATGGAGAGAGAATTTTTAGAACTCATGCAAAAGGAAGGATAATCTTTCATATCCTACAAATTGAATTTCACAAGGCTTGCAAGGTACTCTTTGGGTTTTGTTATCAATAATGATAGAAAAATTGATAGATTCTTTAGTGTATTAAAACCACATCTTTGAAAGGCTCTTGAAATTTGAGACTTTGGGAGTTATGGAGAAGTTATTCAGTGTTCCCTCAAAGTGGATATGGAGTTTGGAGAATTCCCCATGGCTATGGTGATAAGAAATGAAATATGAAGTTTCAATCCGAAGGATATAATGATAAAGGTGGGAAGAGAACTCAACAAACCACATGACAAAAATGTGGGAAGTTGCATCATGGGAACTGCCTCAAAGGGATGGGGAAGTGCTTCAAGTGTGGGAAATAATTCCCCCATTCTCAAGAGTGTCTAAAAGACATGAGAAGTAAGGATAATGTAGTGTAAGAAAGGGGATCCCCACCCATGATTCAATGCTATAACTATAGGGAGAAAGGGAACTATACAAGCCAATGCACTAAACCTCGAGTCCTCGAGGGTAATCAGCATCAGTAGCCACAAAATCCAAACGAATAAGGGAAGGCTAATTTCATCACTACTGTGTAAGTGGAGCAAGATAATGAATTCATAGTAGGTAAACTTCCTATTCACTCAAGAATGGAAAAATTCTTATTTGATTCTGGTTCTATGCATTCTTTTATATCTTGCATGTTTTCTAGAACTATAGAATTGAAACCATGAAACCTTGAAGTAGAGATATTTGTAAAAACACCAAGTGTTTCAATCATTGAAACCCATGCGTTTGAAACTTCTCATATTTGCATATGTGGGAATATTATTCTAGCGAATCCCATAATACTTACCTTGGTAGAACTTGACGCTATAATGGGAATGAATTTTCTCCCGTTATATAGATCACATATCAAATGTCAGGAAAAGAAAATATCTTTTCATATACTGAACCATCCCATTATCCTCTAAAAATGAAAGGAATATCGTGAATCTCCTATAAAAAATCCTTCAATGTTGTGGGTGTTTATACCCTATGAAGAAGCATACCTCGCCCAAATGGTAGAGTCAAAGGAAAGTGTCAACCTTGCGGAAATTCCCATCGTGAGGGAATACGGTGATGTATTCCCCCAAGAGTTACCTGGACTTCCCCTGGATAATGAGCTAGAGTTATGAATAGAACTCATACCCGTAGCTACTCCTATCTCAAAGTTTCCCTATAAGACGGATCCTATCGTACTATAGGATATAAAGAAGCAGCTGAAAGATCATTTGGACAAAGGGTTCATATGCCCTAGTGTATCACCTTGGGGAGCACCAGTGCTTTTTGTGAAGAATAAGGATGGATAAATGTGGTTGTGTATCAATTATTGGGAACTCAACAAGATCACCATAAAGAACAAGTATCCTCTTCCAAGGATAGATGACTTGTTTGATCATCTAAAAGGAGATCAATACTTATCAAAAGTGGATCTTCATTATGGATATCATCAATTGAAGGTGAATAAGGAAGATATTCATAAGACTACCTTTCGTACAAGGTATAGGCACTATGAGTTTCTATTGATGCCCTTCAGACTTATTAATTCCCCTTAAATATTCATGTATTTGATGAATACTCTCTTTAGACATTAACTCGACAAATTTGTAATGCCCTCACCCTAGAAGCCTGGAGCCAGTGCATTATTTTAATATATTGGCATGATTACAAGGAATCAAGTCCCGAAAGACCGATCAGTTTAGTAGTCTTGGAAAATAGATTACATACATGAACATTACATTACACATTAGAAAATAAAACACAACATAAATTATCCTTTGATAAGGCCATTAATCCCTTAGCTTAACCCTTCTTATCAATAATAATACACTTCTTGGAATCCTGGGAAAATTAAAACATAGAAAGGGGTGAGCTCAGATTCTCAATAAGGATAACAATATAGCAGAAACTTTCATAAATAAGCATGAACATTTAAGGAAATGTATAAGACTAAAACAAAAGCTTTTTAACTTAAACTTTAGCATAATATGGTAAAGATACAATAACATAATGTCATTTACTTATTCACATGGATATTCTACTAGTCTAATAATCACATACAATATCAATAGAAACTTTCATAATGATGGAATGCATAATTCCAGACTTCATAACGACATAGTCCTGGCCTTGTGACAAGACTACAAATAATATTATGTCAAGGCCTTGTCCCAAGACACTAGTTTGTCTCATGAGACCTACCGATGCATCGAGGATCTATAGCGGACTCCACCCACCACTTACTAAGTCCAATTCATTCCTTATATGAAAATTTTTAAACATAACATAAACATTCATATTAAAACTAGCATAAAAAATTTCAATAATTTATCCATAAACCATGAATGGTATAAAAATAACACATCCAAAGTAAAAAATATCACAAAACCTTCAATAAAATATGTAATATTTGTATCATAATAAATAAACATCAAACAAGTTTAAAATCCATCAAAGGATATTGACATAGATGAAAATGATTTGTAAAACTCCTTGAGAGAAATATCCCTTTTCATGAAAACATTTAAAAGTCACACAATTTATAAAGGAAGAGATTTATAGAAATTTTTTAATCAAATTTTCCCATACGACTTTGAAACTTTTTAAAGGAATTAACATTTTAAAAACATTCATGTCTATATAAAACAATCCTTAAAAACCATTTTGAAAACATGGACATTAATGAGAATGATTTAGAAGAATAAATATTTAAAACATTTAAAATGATGTTTTAGTAAAAATTCCCTTGAAAAAATCCCTGTAAAACTATTTCATGAAACATGGACATGGATATTAAATATTTCCCAGTAGATACTTATGTAAAAATAACCTCAGATAATAAAGAGATTGTGAAATTAACCCTTACCTTGCACTTTCCTTTGGTCGAGGGTACGTTTATCCTCCTGTATAATGACCATAGTATGTTATTAAATTATAATAGAACCATATTCATATTTATTATATCATACATGATTCATTTATGACTTTATACTACCCATTTAATAATTATTTCCATGTTAAATTAACATTTTGGGTAATAATCGCTTTCTTTATCGCACGTGTTTTAAATTGTTATTCTCGATCGTATCTTTTAGATAATGATTTAAATACTTCTAGAATATAAAAATTGATTTATATATCATATATATTTATAATATAAATATTTATAATACATAGATATATGAAATTGAAGGCACCGTTTATGGAGACGGTAGGTCGTACGTACGCATAAACGTTGTTTCCGTTTTCATATCATATTAAACAGAAGTAAGTGAATAAGATATATGTAATTACATACATATATATAAATATATATATATATATATATAACTAGTAGAATTATTATTTCATATGTTACATACCTATTAATAATATATATTTTTATAATCATCGTTGAATGGTGAATGTGGGAATGAATCTCATCGCTTCGTGAAGACAGTAATCTGTACGTACGCACGAACGAAAATATCATTATATTGATGATGAAATCATATGTAATTGGATGGTATATCATATATAAAGAATCATTAACATGTTATATTTATTATTTAAATCATTTATACTCATTATTATACCCATCCAAATAATGAAATGTTTGAATAACAAACTACACCTCAACGTGGTGACGGTAATCCTGACGTACGCACATATGGTGACTTTTCCATTTATAGGATGGATAGAATAATTAATATGGTTGTACCATTTTTACAATAACATCACATTATATAGAAGATATTGTATTTATTATTTTAGAATGGAAACAACAAATGAATAGGAATTGGAAGCAGAAAAGAACTTGAAAGAGATGATGAAATATTTACCTCGTCATTTGGTTCTTCCTTTAGATTTGATCAAAAGGGATCCATAGGTTGGATTTATGACCATTGTAAGGCCTCTAGGATGAAGGGAGGAAATTTGTGAGGATATTTTGGTAGTGTTTGGATAATTCAAAAGGCTTTGGAGGTGTGAAATTAAGAGAAGGTGAAGTTACCTTTTATAAGAGAGGTGAGGGTCACTTTAGGAAATGCTTGAAATATTATTTTATAATAAAATCATTATAATGGCTCCAAAATTAATTATTTAATGGTTAAGGTGGGGATGGGTCAGAAACCTCTCAATAAATAGGTTTTATATAGTAGTTCATCATATTAACCTTATATTTTAGATTTAACTCTTAGTTAAATAGTTTGACATTTACCATGTCTCTTTGTATTTTTATATTATATAGTTAATAAACTTACTATAAAAATAAAAGAGAACCCCATGTGGTTCATTATTAATATATATAACCTTATTTAAGTCATTTGGATGAACCATGTATTTTTATTAATATTATATCAATTAATAATATAGTATTTGTTTTAAAATTTAATTTATGTCAATTTTGACATTATTTGGTATTTTGGTTTTGTGAAAGTCATCAAAATATGATTACTTAAAAAATCATACATTGAATCAACCATAACATGTCATATTCACCTATAAAATTCTTGGATTTTAGAAAAACTTTGAAAGTATATTTATTTTAATATTTATAATACCATTTATTTGATTCTTTCATCAATAAGGTAATTACTGGTTCATCATTATGTCATTAATAAATTAAATTAATTAATGTATAAAAATTATAAATAAAATTCTATTACGTGTAAATATTTTTATCTTTATAATGAATATTTATGGTAGAATTTATATTGAGTGGAACCCTATATTAACAATGGTTTAGTTATTAAACATTGAATTTAACACTTTTAACTCTTTTTAAAATAAAATAATAATAAATGTCCTAATCTAATCCAAGTTGACCTAAAGGATAATATTTTATTCCCAAGGATTTTTTTGGTTGAAATACACTTATCCAATAGAATTGGGACATGTGTTAGGATAATTATAATATCATTTTTACCTTTAATTACCCAATTTACTTTTAGCCGTGGTAAATAAAAGTCAAAAGTTACTATTCACCAAAAATTGTTTTCAACTTATTGATCCATGTTTTAGTTACTGATATTAACCATGTCTCTCAGATTTTTGAAATTCAACTCAGAAAATCGGTAAAATTATGTTTTATGCAAATTTGAAAATTTGCAAATTCTCTTAGAAGGTGGGTAAAAGAGGTTAAAAAGTTCAATAAAATTTTATACATCTAATTTTATTATAAAATGACTCCAAAAAATTAAATTGAACTTATATAGGTATTATATATCTATTTTGACTTAAAATAAATTTAAATAAAAATTCTGTTTTAAATAATAATGCAGGGTTTTTCATTATTCATCAAAAATTGAAAGTTTTCGAAAAAATACCAAAAATTCACCCAAAGATAATTTTGATATTCTGAATTCAAAAAAAATATTTTACCAAATTCAAAACATATAAGTTTAATTTATTTATTTAATATTAATTCTCGTTGTGAAAACCAAAAAGCGGGTTTTTAAAAAGTAAAAACTATCAAAAGATTGACAAGTGTTTATGTCAAATTTAAATGTTAAATTACTTATAATGACATAAATTGTGTTAAATGATAAAAATATAATCTAATTATACTTAAAAACCTTTCAAATTCATAATTTAACACTATAAATTATTTCGATTAAAAAAGTTGTTTTCAATTAAAACATAGTATTTTCCACTATTCATCAAAATATGAAAGTTATCTAAAAAGTACCAAAACTTTATCCAAACTAATTTTTTATATCTTGCTTCTAAATAAAAATTTAATTTCATTAAATTTAATATATAATATTGTAAAATATTGGTTTAAAAAAAATGGTTCGCCATTAAAAGTTGGTAAAATTGCATTTTTTTTAAAAATACTTCTTTTATATGAAAATATGAATTTGTTCTTATATTATGTCTAATAAACACATAATATGGATTTGAAAATTATATGTAGTATATAAAATTCAAAATTCAGTTAATACTATTCATAATCGCTTTTGAATGACTAGTTTGGTAAGTCATGGTGCACTCGAACTCGGTGTTGCGTGTAGCTCAAGTTATTGAATTACTTTAAAGAAATAACATACTATGAAATCTTGGGGTGTTACAAATTTTTGGTAGTTTTTATCGATAATATTCTCATCTACTCCAATAGAAAGGATTAACATGAATAAAATCTAAGACTTGTGTTGGCGGCATTGTTAAAGGAGAAGTTGTACTCCAAGTTCAGCAAGTGTGAATTTTGGATGAACCAAGTCACACTCTTGGGACATGTGATCACAAGTGAGAGAATTTCTATGGACCCTTAAAAAAGGAAATTGAAGAATGTCCAAGACCCTATAGTGTCACAGAAATCTATATTTTTCTTGGATTAGCTGGGTATTACTGACGTTTTGTAAGAAATTTATCATGATTGTCAAGCCCGCAAACTAAGTTAACAAATAAAGGGGTAAAGTATGTCTGGACTGAAGAATGTGAGGGAAGCTCCAAGGAGCTAAAGAGAAGGATGATCACTACACCTATACTCACACTACCAAAAAGTGGAGGAAGTTTTGTGATATACAGTGATGCTTCAAAGAAAGGATTGGGTTGCATACTCGGGAAAAATGATAATGTGATATCTTATGCCTTACGACGGTTTAAGATCCATGAGCAGAACTACCCGACACATGATCTAGATCTGACAGCCGTAATTTTTGCCTTGAAAATCTGGAGACACAACCTTTATGTTGAGAACTGTGACATATACACCAACCAAAAGAGCATAAAGTATATATTCACACAAAAAGAGATCAACATGCATCAAAGGATATGGTTAGAGCTAATAAAAGACTAAGATTTCTCTATTCACTACCTTCTTAGAAAGGAAAACAAGGTAGTTGGTGCTCTAAGAAGAAAGGAACCTGCTACTCTATCCATGTTACAGATTGAGAAAGACCCTATCTTCTTGGATATTAAAAGGATGTATTTGGAAATCATAATGGCATTGGATACATCCTACCTTTCCGAAATGATTTCAAAACCATCTATCTAAGATAATATTAATGAGGCACAGAGGGATGATCTAGAGTTACAAAAGAAGGTGAATATAGTAAAGGATGGGAAGCTGCAAGAGTTCCCTATCATCAATGATGGTGTGATTCATTTTGGAACATGACTTTGTGTGCCTTCATCACCTGGGATAAATAAGGAGCTATTGGACAATTCACATAGCTCAACATTATCTATCCATCCTGGTAGAACCAAGATGTATCGAGATCTCCGAGAACACTTCTGGTGGGAAAACATGAAGAAAGAGATGGCAGAATATATCTCAAGGTTCTTAGTCTGTCAGCAAGTTAAAGCAGATTGATAAAAGTCTAAAGGGATGATGAAACCATTGCCTATACTAATGTGGAAATGGGAGAATTTCACTATATAATTTGTCATGAGTCTCCCGAAGATGTCCAAGCAAAATAATGTGATATATCTCAAGCTTCAATCCTTGCCTAAAATCTATCCAAACATATTCCCTAGCCCCTCCCCCACGTTCAAATAGCTTCTTGTTTCATCAAAATACCAATCCAAGGTTTCTAAAGGAGGATTCAAGAGGTAATTCCTCTCTCTCTCTCTCTCTTCCTTTAATTTCCATTCAATTTCAAGTTATTTTCTTAATCTATCCCTAACTATCCTCATCCACATGGTATGGTAACTACAGTATATTACATATACTAAAATTTCATGATTCTAATGGGATAATATATCTTCCATCCTCCTTCTCCTCTTTTTTTATTTTAGAAAGGAAAATGATGTTCGTGAGGTGTTAATTTATCACTTTCAAGAACGACATGTTTTCATTTTCATTTATCACCTTCAAATCTGGTCATGAAACAATTTTTATGGTTGAAACGTATTATGTTATATTTATTATATCGTATTTAATGTTCTAGAACTGACTTATGTACATATTACTAAATTATTTAACAAAACAAGTTTGTTGTGGTCGAAAAACCGCCCGAATTAACCCAAACGGTCATCATTAAATTCTTATATAATGATTCATTCTCATGGTATATAAAATAATTTATTTATAATATCATTTAATGTTCTATAACATTATTAATAACATTTAATATCATCTTTGGATTTTTATCCATGTTCTACATGACCTTCCATTCATACCGTTCATGAAAACTAAGAAAAAGAACACTCGTGAAGAATGAATTTAAACTCTGTAACTCATCCAAAGGACCATAAAAGAACTTAATGAAACCCTAATGAACTATATTCATCTATAAATGGTTTTTTAATTTCTAATTAAGGAATATAATGTCATTATATAGGATATTAATGTTAATAAAGTGTTTAGATACTAGGTAAGGGGAAACTCTCGAACCCAACTAACTTTCTTTGGGTTTTCCCTATTCAACCCATTTTCAATATGGATATGCCTTAGAAATAATTTATTCATAAATATCTTATATTTTATGGGATATAAATGTTCTATAATTTATTTTATTAAAAACCCAATGTTTTCCAAAAGAACTCTTCTTTCAAATAAACACACCCTTTTTACTCCTCGAAGATTGTTTCACTCTTCACTCAAGGTTAATAGTTCTATGTCAAGAATGATATTCCCTATTTATTTTGGGAACAAAGTTTTTATGAATGTATATTTTATGATTTGAAACCCATTTATTTCCATGGGTTATTTTTTTATGTTCATTTTTGACATATTTTCAATGTGGCATGCATGATAATGTAAATGTTATGATGTGACGGGTGCGCCTAGAATTATATAGTGCAATATGAATGTTTGAATGTGACGGGTGCGCTCCAAATTATACAATTCTCCAATGAATTGGGTAAAGTGATTAATCTCATTAGTTAAAGTGAAATTATGTGTGAACATGATGCTATCTTTTTTCACAACTATGTGTGGTAGTTAACGACTAATACATGATGTTTTCATTTTTTATGCATTCCCACATTCCATGCCTTTATCTAATGATTCATATCATGATTTTGATGATAACGTTATGATTATGCTATCCCCATGCTATATTATTCTTATTTATCCTCTTATTGATCTTTTTTCTCACTGATTCTTGATGTATATCCTCATGTGATTATGTGCACTAAAGAGTTTTCAAGGGACAATAAGAAGATGGAGAGGAATGAATTAAATAAATGTTTAGGTTTGATGTTTTAAATCTTATGTTTGGTCCTAGTTTTCTCAAGACACTAAAACTTTGGATCCTGATGGTGTAATTCTATTATATTTATATTTATAATGATGTAATAGTAATGTAAGAAAAGACAGAGTCACTATAACTGGTC
Organism: Viscum album; assembly: GCA_963277665.1. Classification (NCBI taxonomy): domain Eukaryota; kingdom Viridiplantae; phylum Streptophyta; class Magnoliopsida; order Santalales; family Viscaceae; genus Viscum; species Viscum album. The sequence continues at coordinate 62,306,340 of OY728127.1, read as the reverse complement.
CTTGAATCGAAGCCTCGTCACTGAGGGGTTCATCCTCTTAACCGAGTCACTGAATCCTAGTGGGTATGTGCCACGAAGGCAACCTCTAAGGAAACAAGATGTACCATGATCAAAAAGTATATCTGGATAACTGAAACTAAAGGAAATTTAAAACACAACCCATTCTTATATGATGCATGTACCATTTTTCCCCTGTAACTAGTATTCTCATGTACCGAGTTGAAATGAAGGTTATCAAAGTCATGGTGTATGGATACATTGGCCACCAACATCAAAACTGGAGTCTCTGGACTAAAAGTAAAACTCAAAACACTTAACATTGTTTCCCCAAACCAATTTCACATAATTTTGGTACTACGATAGAACCAACCACCTCTGATACCACTCAATCACAACTCGTCCCAGTGGGGCCCATGCCACAACTCCCCAAGCCTGCCTCCAATAGGCCATGGGGATGGTGACTAGCACTGAGTAGGCATTTCACTAACATGGGAGGAATTTCCTAAGTACATGTACACATGAATACATCTCCAGGCCCAAAAATGATTAAATGTAAAAACCCACTAAGGAACAAAATGCATGCATACGACTAAACCCAACCAACAGAGTACAACAGAAAGTAATGTGTGGATAGTAAACTGGGACACAATAAAATCCAACCAACATAAAAGAGTTTAAAAACTAAAAAATCAAACCTATGTAACACATTGACCCTAGTTACCCATAGTCGGTGCATTATTACATAACATTGTCCTGATCACAAGAGATCAAGTCCTGAAAGACCGATCAGTTTAGTAGCCTTGGAAGTACTAGATACATACATAAATTTTACATTACATTATGAAATGAAAAAACAACAACATTGTGTCCCCTATGAACACACTCATAACCATTAGCCTATTCCTATAGGTCAATCATAATATACTTCCTTACATCCTGGGAAAAATAAAACACAAGAAAGGGGTGAGCTTAGATGCTTAGTAAGGATAAAAATATAGCAGAAACTATCATAAATAAGCATAAACATTTAACGAAATGTATAAGACTAAAACAAAAGACATTTAAACTTAAACTTAAGTATAATATGGAAAAGATAAATCAAATAATTCCATTTACTTATTCACATGGATATTAGTTGAATAATCACATATAATATCAATAGTTAATTTCATAATGATGGAATGCATAATGCCAGACATCATAACCACATAGTCAAGGACTCGTACCAAGTCTACAAATAATTTTTTTTCAAGGCCTTGATCCAAGAAACTAATTTGTCTCATGAGACCTACTGATGCATCGAGGGGATATAGCAAGCCCCGCCTGCCACTTACTAAGTCCAATGTATTCCTCATATGAAAAGGTTGAAACATAACATAAACATTCGTATTAAAACTAGCATATGAATTGTCAATACTATAACCATAAACCATGAATGGTATAAAAATAGCATATCCACAGTCAAACAAATCAAAAAACCTTTAATAAAATATGAAATATTGTATCATAATAGATCAACTTAAATCAAGCATAAAATCCAATAAAGGATGTTGATATATATGAAATCAAAACTATTTTAGAGAAATATATCTTTCAATTTTGAAATCATTTAAAAGTAATGTAATTATAAAAAAAATTATTTTGAAATTATTTTATAAACTTATAAGGGAAGCTTATAAGGTGTTATAATAGTGGAAATAGCCGCACTCACCGTATAAGTTCTAAAAAACATTATTTCCATAATTTGTCAAAAACGCCATAAAGTACATTATTTGGAATGAGACGGAAACATTTCTTTCGAAACATTTTATAAAAGTCAAAAAAGGATATAAATGACTTTAACCCATAGTCTAGGAAATAGTAACAATATTTTGAAGTATATTTTTAAGAAACATGGATGTGGATGATAAGGAAAAAGTCCTAGAAGATACTTACATGTAAACAACCTCGGATATTAAAGAGATTGTAAAATTAACCCTTAGCTTGTACTCTTCCTTAGTCAATGGTAAGTTAACCTCCTTTATAATGGTTAAATAATTTTTATTAAATTATACAAGAACTATATAAATATTATATCATATATGATCCTTTAATATTTCATTGTTAATAATATTTCATTAGTATTATTGTTTCGGGTGTTACTGATTGGTTTTCCTTTATATGTTTTGTTACGTAAGTCAAGTCTGTTATGGATAGGATGTATTTGATTCATATACAGAATTATATTAAGTTCTTAAACATTATTTTGAATCCTCAAATGAAAATTATTCTTGAATGGTTACAATGGGGAATGAAATATCATTGCATCGTGGAGACGGTAATCAGTACGTATGCATGAGAAAAAATATCATTCTTTTGATGGTAAAATCATATTTAATTGGATGGTATATTATATATATAGAATAATTAACATGTTATATTTATTATTTACATCAATTATACTCATTATTATACTCATCCAAATAATAAATTGGTGAATAACAAACTACACCACGATGTGGAGACAGTAAGCCGTGCGTACGCACGTATGGTGAATTTGTCATTCATAGGATGGATAAGATAATGAATATGGTTGTACCATATTTATAATAAAATCACAGTATCTAGAAGGTATTGGAGATATTATTTTGGTCTGGAAACAATATAGAAATAGGAAGTGGAAGAAGAAAAGAACTTTGAAAGAGGTGATGAAATAATTACCTCTTTTTCATGTTCTTACTTTTCATTTAAAAAAAGGGCTCCTTAGGTTGTCTTTCTGATCAGATTAAAGACTATAGGTTGAAGTGAGGGTAGTTGTGAGGATATTTGAGAAGTTTTTCTGATACAAATGGCTTTGGAGGTGTAAATATAAGATTAGGGGAAGTACCCTTTTATAAGAGCTGTGAGGGGCACTTTAGGAAGAGCTTGAAATATTATTTTAGTATAAAATAATTTTATGTTTCTAATAGCTCCAAATGATTTTTTTCAGAGTATATGGTGGGGATGGGTCGAAAACCTCTCAACTGATTGGTTTTAGATAAATTTAAGTCACCATATTAACCTTATCTTTTAGATTTAACTCTTAGTTAAATAGTTTAACTTTTACCATGTCTTCTTGTATTTTTATATTACATGGTTAATCAACTTACTATAAAATTCCAAAAAAACCTCAAGTGGTTAATTAATGAAATATCTGTAATTATATAATTCCTTTTTACAAATCTAATATTTTTAGAAATATTATATCATTTAATAAAATAGTATTTGTTTTAAAAACTCATTTATGACTGTTTTTACACTATTTAGCATTTGGCTTTTTTGAAAGTCATAAAAACATTATTAATTCAAAAAAAAATTCATTTAATAAACGCTAACATGTCATATTAAACTAGAAAATTCGTGGAATGCATCAAAAGTCTCAATTTACATTTATTTTATATTTATAATATCAATTATTTTAATCTTTCATTAATAAGGTAATTACTGCATCATTATTATGTCATAAATTAATTTAATTATTAATGTCTAAAAATTATAAATAAAATACCATGTTGTAGGAAATATTTTTATATTTCAAATGAATATTTATAGTCGAATTTATCTTATGTATCGCCCTATATTAAAAATGTTTTTTTTATTAAAATTTGAATTTAACGCTTTTAACTCTTCTTTAAATAAAATATAATAAATGTACTAATCTAATCCAAATGAATCAAAAAGGGTATTATTTTTGTCATAAGGATGATTTTGGTTGAAATAAACTTACCCAATAGAATTATTAAATGTTTTGGGGTATTTATAATATCATTTTTACCTTTAATTGCCCTATTTACTTTTAACCGTGGTAAATAAAATTTAAAAGTTACTATTCACCAAAAAATATTTTCATCCTATTAAACCACATTTTACTTACTGATGTAAAAATTGTCTCTCAGATTTTTTAAATTCAATTCACAGAAGCATAAAAATTACATTTTATTCAAATTTGCAGACATGCCTTGAAGGTGGGTAAAAGACAGTAAAAAGTACAATAAAATTATATATAAATATATATATACTCTTATTATAAAATGACTCCAATGAATTAAATTTGATTAATAATGGTATTATGTATCTATTTTGACCTTAAAATTAATTTAAAAATAAAAAATAAATTACTTAAATAAAAATTCTATTTTAAACAATAACGTGGTGTGTTTCACTATTCATCAAAAATTGAAAGTTTTCAGAAAAATACGAAAAATTTACCCTAAGCTAATTTTGATATTCTGAATACAAAAATTAAGTCCAATTTGAAAAATAAAATTTATAAAATTTCAAAAAGTGGGTATTACTATTCATACCTGCTTTTTAAACGGAAAGCTTTATTGGTCGTGATATGCTAGAACTCGAAGTTGCGTACGACATCAGTTATTGTATTATTCGAAGAGAAACATATTGTGGAAGCTTGGGGTGTTACATTTTTCCCTCCTTCAAATAATTTCATCCTCAAAATTTCTATAATACTACTGCATAAAATGATTTGGGTGGTTCTTCATCAAAAGTTCCTCAAGTTCCCACGTTGCCTCTTCCATTTTATGGTTTCTCCAAATAATGTTTACCAGAAGAGTCGTCCAGTTACTCAACACTTGTTCTCTGGTATCAAGAATTCTGATAGTCTCTTCGCAATAAGATAGATCGGGTTCTAGTTCTGTTTCTTCATAGGTGAGTACATGCGTTGGGTTAGGCGTGTATTTTTTTCATAGTGATACGTGGAAAACATCATGAACTTTGGAGAGACTCAGTGGAATTTCCAAACAGTAAGCTATAACTCCAATTCATTCTAGAATTTCAAAAGTTCTGATGTACCTGGGAATTAATTTTACCTTCTTACTGAATCGTATAACACCTTTCCATGGAGATACCTTCCAGAAAACATGATCTCCTACTTGAAATTCCAAATCTTTCCTTCGGTTATTGGCATAGATCTTTTTCATACTTTGAGCTTCTTTCATGTGGGTTTGGATAATGTTCACCTTTTCAATTGTTTCCTTAACAAGTTCTAGTCCTACATGTTTTCTTTCACCAACATCATCCTGATAAGTTTCTGTGCGACATCACTTTATATATAACTCTTCAAATAGTTCCATCTGATAATTGAATAGAATCTATTTTTATAATAAAATTCTACCAGAGGTAAATACTAATCCCATATACCTTGAAAGTCAGGTGAGTAAGATCTCAACATGTCTTCTAAGGATTGAATAGTTTGTTCTGATTGTATATCAGTTTAAGGGTGGTAGGCAGTGCTCAAACAAAGTTTAGTATCTAGGTTTTTCTGAATACTTTTCCCGAATATTGATATAAAATGAGGATCGTGATCAGAAAAAAATCGATAGGGGTAGACCATGAAGTCTTAAAAAATCATTAATATATAGTCTTGTTAAAAGTTCAAGTGGTAAATCTTATCTTATAGAAAGAAAATGTGTTGCCTTCGTAAGATGATCAACAATGACCCATATTACATCATTCCTTCTAGGAGTCTTTTGTAGACCCATAACAAAGTCCATCGTAATATAATCCCATTTACACTCAATTATATGAAGATATTGTATGACTCCTCCAGGATGTTTCCTTCTAGCCTTAACCTGTTGAAAAACCATACATCTTGACACATAATCATCAATCTCTATCTTCATGTTGTCCCATAAAAAATGTTTCTTCAAATATCTATACATCTTAGTGCTACCAGGGTGTATAGAGAAATTGGATCTATGAGCATCATCCAACAATTCCATTTTTAGATCAGGTATATCGGGAACACAAAGTCTCTTCCCAAATTTCAAAATTCCATCTTCATATACAAAGTTAATCAATCTCCCATCATTCATAGATTTAATTTTCTTTTGAAACTCCTCATCGTCCTTCTGAGAAATTTTTATCCTTTCTAGTAAAGATATATTGGAAACCATTTGAAAAATTATATATGTTTCACCTTCCATGATTTTCCCATATCCATATTTACTAGATCCATGAACATAGGATCCCTTTCAACTATCATCTTGTTCAGAACTCCATGATCCTTTCTTCTCAAAGCATCTACCACCTCATTTTCCTTCCCTATGTGGTAGTTTATAGTGTAATCATAATCCATGAGTATTTCAAGCCATCACCTTTTCCTCATGTTGAGTTCTTTCTGTAAAAAATATACTTTAAACTCTTTTGATCAGTATAAATCTCAATTTTTTCACCATAGAGATAGTGTCTTCATATCTTCAGAGAAATGATTACATATTCTAACTCAATATCATGAGTAGGATAGTTTTGTTCACGAGTTTTTAGTTGTCGTGATGCATAGGTAGTAACTCTATCATTATGTATAAGGAAACAACCAATTACTTTATTTGAAGCATCACTATAAATAACAAACCCATCATTCCCCAATGGTAGAGTCAAAATAAGAGCATTGAATAATCTTTTCTTCAATTATTCAGAACATTCTTCACCCTATTTTCTCCAAAAAAAAATTAACCCCTTTACATGTGATCTTGGCTAATGGGTTAGCCAATCAGGAAACATTCTAGACGAAACACTGATAACAACCTACTAAACTAATAAAACTACATACCTCAGTTATACTCATCAATGATGTCCATTATTGGATTACCCTTGTCTTAGAAGGATCAACAGAGATTCCATCCTTAGAGACAATATGTCCAAGAAAATAAATCACTTGAAGCTAGAATTCACACTTTCTAAACTTCGCATATAATTCATTTCTTCTAAGAGTCTTTAGTATAGTGCGCAAGTGATTTTTAGGATCTTCATATATTTTGGATTATTTTAAGATATTCTCAATAAATACCACTAAAAAGTCATCAAGATATTCCTTGAAAACTCTATTCATTAGATCCATGAAAACAGAGGGTGCATTAGTCAGTCCAAAAGGCATTATTGTAAACGCGTAATGTCTGTACCGGGTTCGAAATACTACCTTTGGAATGTATTCCTTATTCATGCACAACTGATGATATCCAAATTGATGGCCAGTCTTTGAAAAATATTGAACTTCATGATTTTGATCAAATAAATCATCAATGCAAGGTAGGGGATACTTGTTCTTTTTTTATAGCATTGATCTCTCTATAGTCAACATACAACCTCATAGATCCATCTTTCTTATTAACAAAAAGAACAGGGGCTCACCATGGAGAAACACTAGGGAGAATAAATCCTTTATTACTCAATTCCTCTAGTTATTTATTTAATTCCATTAATTCCACAGTGGTCATTCTATAAGGGGTCTTCGATATGGGCCCTGAACCTAGAATTCAGTTAATGAAAAATTCAATATCCCATTATAGAGGATGTCCAAGTAAATCCTCTGGAAACACATCAACATATTCTTGAACAATAGGTACATCCTCTATTTGAACATTCCTTTCCTCACCCATAGTTATTTCACTCTCTTTCTCCCCAACAATTGAATTTAGTAGAGCTATTGGGGGTGGATCTAGATTAGAATCAGATGGTGATGTTTCTGCTCTAAAGATAAGGTATTTCTTATCATCATAAAAAAGTGTAACCTCATTCTTCTTACAATAAATTTTCACATCATGGTCCAAAAGCTAAACCATACTGAGGATTATATCAAACTCAATCATGGGTATGACTATAAGATCAGTAGATAAATCACGTTTATATTCCATAATGGTAACTAATGGAAAAAACTTTGTTGTAATGATACATCCTTTAAGAGTTTTGACTGACAACTACCTTATTAAGTCAAATTGGAAATATCTAATTTTCTTGGAGAACTAGGAAGATATAAAAGAATGTAATGATCTAGAATCATATAAATCATTGCCTAATTTTGAGTAAATGATTAAAGTACCTACCACCACGTCATTAGGAACTTCAACCACATAAGTAGTGATCGTATAAGCTTGGCCTTGCTCTATTTTCTTTTTCTGAGGTAATTTTTCTTGGAAATTAGTACATTCATTTGCATAATGCCACATTTATCTAAAATTGTATCATTAAACATTGGAAACCTATTTCTTTCCCTTGCAATCACGAGATTGTTGGCCTTTTTCTCCACACTTGTAATAAACTCTCTTCCCCTTTAGGAAAGTACTGGGGTGTTTCTTCCCACATTTACTACAGGGTGGAATGTCAAATTTTCCCTTCTTAACTTTATTTACTTTTTCAGATTGTTATTAAGATCTCTTCTTCTCTTGATTTTCTTTAAAGTCATAAGACTTAGAGAATTCCTTTTCTTTCTTGATAGCACATGAGACTATATCTTCGTACGATAAGAAGGATCGTGAGACTAATGCTCGATGGAGAATTGGTTTTAACCCATCAAATAATCAATCAATATTACTTATTCGGTTACGTATATAATCTGTATAATACCTTTTTAACCTTATAAATTTAGCCACATACTTTGCAACATTATCATCCTACTTTTTCCTCAGACTCAGAAATTGCCTTTCCATATCCGCTCGATGTTCATGAGGAAATTATTTTTCAAATAAAAGTTATTCAAAATCCCTCCATTCTATATTTGATTCTTCTTCGTCCTCCTTTATGTTTTGAATTAATGACCACCATTGATTTGCATTTCTTGTGAGGTGATAACCTCACATAACAACTTTTTCCCTTTCGCTAATCCCCAAAGCATGAAATATTTTCTCTAAGGAAATTATCTATTTCTCAGCTACAAATGGATTTTTAGTCCCATTTAATGTTGGTGTTTTTTGACTCATGAAGTGTTCCGACATTTATCCTCTATGTTGTGGATCAGGTTGATCAATATGGGTAAGGTTATTATTCATACCCTAAGTGAGTTGTCCCAGTATGGTTACAAGATGATCAGCACCAATTGTATCACCATCTCCACTATAATTATCTTGAGTAGGAGGGAAATCCCTACATGAATTATGTGCATTGATATGGTTTCCATTCCTTCCACTAGACGCCATTTCTAAACAATGGAATACACTAGATTAGTTTATGAATCTCAATACATAATTACAAACTTATAGAATACTTAACATAAATTGAATAGTATGTGCATATAATCCATAATCATAAAAAATGTTTTTTGGGATTTATTTACTCATAAATCCTTCATAATGGTTTTCAAAGAAAATGCAAATTATCCTAAGCATATCCCCCATACGTGTCAAACCAAGTGCGCAGTAAGAACTGTTGTTGTGTACCAGGATAACCCTGGTCAAGCCAAAAACTCCTTGTTAGAGTTCTCACTCCTAGGTACATTTGTGCCAGAACCACTTCCACTTGTAGGATCCATACAGGGATGTATTGCTTGGAAAACTCACAAAATCTTATATTACCAAAATTTTAGGAATTTGTTCTATATTAATCCTCAAAATCTATCTTAGGGTAATGTTCTCTAATCAAAGTTTTTCTAAATCTAGTTTCCAAGGTTTGTAATAACCTTCCTCTAATACCAACTGTAACACCCTGACCCTAGTTACCAAGAGTCAGTGCATTATTACATAACATTTGGCATGATCACAAGAGATCAAGTCCTGAAAGACTGATCAGTTTAGTATCCTTATAAGTATTAGATACATACATAATTTTTACATTGCATTATGAAATGGAAAAACATAAAAATTGTGTCCCCTTTCAACACACTCATATCCCTTAACCTATTCCTTCAGGTTAATCATAATATACTTCTTTTCATCCTGGTAAAAATAAAACATAAGAAAGGGGTGAGTTCATATGCTTAGTAAGGATAACAATGTAGTGGAAACTATCATAAATAATCATAAACATTTAAGTAAATGAATAAGACTAAAAAAATCCTTTTAAACTTAAACTCTTGTATAATATGGAAAAGATAAATCAATTAATTCCATTTACTTATTCACATGGATATTCTACTAGTATAATAATCACATGTAATATCAATAACGAATTTCATAATGATGGAATGCATAATGTTGGACATCATAACCGCATAGTCAATGCCTCGTGCCAAGACTACAAATAAAACTTCTATCAAGGCCTTGTACCAAGACACTAATTTGTCTCATGAGACCTACTAATGCATTAGGGGTCTATAGCGAGCTCAGCCTATCACTTACTAAGTTCATTGCATTCCTCATATGAAAAGGTTGAAACATAACATAGTCATTTGTATTAAAACTAGCATAAAAAATGTTAATACTTTAACCATAAACAATTAATGGTATAAAAATAGAACATCCATAGTCAAACAAATCACAAAACCTTCAATACAATATGGAAGATTGTATCATATAAATCAACTTCAAACAAGTGTAAAATCCAATAAAGGATGTTAACATAGATGAAATCAAAACTATTTGAGAGAAATATCTCTTTCTATTTTGAAATCATTTCAAAGTCATGTAATTATAAAATAAAACATTTATTTTGAAAATATTCTTATAAGATTTTAAGGGAAGCTTTGAAGGTGTTATAATAGCTAAAAATATCCACACCCACCGTATAAGTTTTAAAAAAACATTCTTTCCTTAATTTGTCGAAAAGGTCATAAAGTACCTTCTTTGGAAAGTGACGAAAATATTCCCTTCAAAAAATTTATAAAATTCAAACAAGGGTATAAATGACTTTAAACCATAGTCTAGGAAATATTAAAAATGTTTTGAAATACATTTTTAAGAAACACAGATGTGGATGATAAGGAAAAAGTCCAAGTAGATACTTACGTATAAACAACCTCAGATATTAAAGATATTGTATAACCCTTAACTTGTAATCTACCGTAGTCTATGGTATGATAACCTCCTATATAATGGTTAAATAATTGTTATTAAATTATTAAATAACCACATAAATATGATATCATATATGATTCTTTAATATTTCTTTGTTAATAATATTGTATTAGTATTATTGTTTCGGGTGTTACTGATTCGTTTTACATTATATGTTTTGTTACATAAGTAATGTTTGTTATGGATAGGATGTATTTGATCCATATACAGAATTATATTAAGTTCTTAAACATTATTTTTAATCATCAAATGAAAATTATTTTTGAATGGTGACCGTGGGTAATGAAATCTCATCGTGTCGTGGAGACGGTAAGTCGTACATATGCACGAGCGACAATATCCTTCTTTTGATGGTAAAATCATATGTAATTGGATGGTATATTATATTTACAGAATAATTAACATGTTATATTTATTATTAAATCAATTATACTCATTATTATACCCATCCAAATAATGAAGTGTTGAATAACAAACTATACCACGACGTGGACATGGTAAGCCGTACGTACACACTTATGGTGACTTTGTCATTCATAGGATGGATAAGATAATGAATATGGTTGTACCATATTTATAATAACATTACAGTATGTAGAATTTATTGGAGTTATTATTTTTTTTTTGGAAATAACAAATAAATAGGAAGTGGAAGAAGAAAAAAACTTTGAAAGAGGTCATGAAATAATTATCTCTTCTTCGAGTTCTTCCTTTTGATTTCATCAAAATGGCTCCTTAGGTTGGATTTATGATCAAATTAAGACCTATATTATGAATTGATGGTAGTTTTGAGGAGATTTTATTAGGTTTTGGTGGAGATAAATGGATTTGGAGGTGTGAATTTAAGGGAAGGTGACGTACCCTTTTATAGGAGAGGTGAGGGACACTTTAGGAAGAGCTTGAATATTATTTTTTTTATAAAATATTTTTCGGTTTATAATAGCTCAAAATGGATTTACTCCATGTATAAGGTGATTAAGGGTCAAAAACCTCTAAAAAATAGGTTTTAGACAAGTTTAGGTCACCATATAAACCTTATCTTTTAGATTTAACTCTTAGTTAAATAGTTTAACTTTTACCATATCTTCTTGTATTTTTATAATACATGGTTAATAAACATAATATAAAATGACAAGAGAATATCAGGTGGTTCATTAATAAGATATCTATAATTATATAATTCCTTTGGACAAATCTTATATTTTTAGGAATATTATATCATTTAATAAAATAGTATTTTTTTTAAACTCATTTATGTCAATTTTGACACTATTTAGAATTTGGTTTTTGTGAAAGTCAGAAAAACTATGTTACTTCAAAGAAAAATTAATTTAATCAACCCCAAAATGTCATATTAACCAAGAAAATTCACGGAATTCATAAAAATTCTCAATATACATTTATTTTAATATTTATAATATCAATTATTTTAATCTTTCATTAATAAGGTAATTACTGCATCATCATTGTGTCATAAATAAATTTAATTATTTAATGTCTAAAAATTATAAATAAAATAAAATGTTTTAGGAAATAATTTTTTATTTATAATGAATATTTATAGTATAATTTATTTTATGTATATCCCTATATTAAAAATGGTTTAGTTATTAAAATTTGAATTTAACACTTTTAACTCTTCTTTAAATAAAATATAATAAATGTACTAATCTAATTAAAATGGATCAAAAAGGATATTATTTGTGTCCTAAGGTTGATTTTGGACGAAATAAACTTATCCAATAGAATTAGTAGATGTGTTGGGGTATTTATAATATCATTTTTACCTTTAATTGCCCTATTTACTTTTAATCGTGGTAAATAAAATTCAAAAGTTACTATTCATCAAAAATTATTTTCATCCTATTGAACCACATTTTACTTACTGATATCAACCCTGTCTCTCTTATTTTTTAAATTCAATTCATAGAAGCGGTAAAATTACATTTTATTCAAATTTGCAAATGTGCCTAAAAGGTGGGTAAAAGACGGTAAAAAGTACAATAAAATTATATATATATAATCTTATTATAAAATGACTCCAATGAATTAAATTGGGTTAATATTGGTATTATGTATCTATTTTTACTTTAAAATAAATTTAAATTTACAAATAATTACTTAAATAAAAAGTTGGTTTTAAACAATAACGCAGTTTTTTTCACTATTCATCAAAAATTGAATGTTTTTAGAAAAATACCAAAAATTAACCCTAATCTAATTTTGATATTCTGAATCCAAAAATAAAGTCCAATTTGAAAAATAAAATTTATAAAATTTCAAAAAGTGGGTATTACTATTCATAACTGCTTTTTAAATGGCAAGTTTGATTGGTCGTGATGTGCTAGAACTCAAAGTTGCATACAACGCAAGCTATTGTATTATTCAAAGAGAAACATATCATGGAAGTTTGGGGTGTTACAACCTATATGAAAGAAATAGGTACTGGGAATACTGCTCGTCATCGTGGGAACACCTCGTCCTATAAGGAAGATCACAAAGCTCGGTATGGTCCTAGTCCACCCTGGACTCCGTCAAAAAGTCGCTCGTCCGCACAAGACACGACACGTGCGGGAAAATCTTGTGTAGGGGTGAGTATAAGAATACTTAGTATAGGACCCCAAAAACCACAAAGCAATACAAAAATTAAAGGTATAGTCATCTCTACACAGTATATGTCTACAGATCATATAACAAGAGAAACATATTCAGATATACTAGAAACCCTGACCCGTAGCCTAGAGGTAAGTCACAATGACTGAATATGAAAGTTAGGGATTCAGTTTGAAGATTCCACGAAGCACTCATTCGATATAACTCACTCCTTGAGTCTGATAGCTCTGGTGATGTTTTTATAAGAAGTAAATTCATCGAGAAGTTTCATGGGAGATATAGACACACTGATAGATCTGAAGAGAGAACAGATGCACTCATTCCGGGAGAACACACTCCTGAGTGGGGAAAGATCATGATACATGGATGAGGATCACTGCCAGGGCCTTAGATTATACCAAGACTCATCTAGATTCACCTGTTATATATAGTATCGATGTCCAGTAGGGTTGTTCACGTCGATAACCTAACACTACCAAGGGTACAATAACGGGTAGAGGATCTTGCTTCAGGCCTCTCAGGGGGATTCCTACTCTAACTAGAAATCCTTTCTAAATGTGGTCATACTTCTATGTGGGAAGTGATGCCTAAACTTTAAGAGAAGAAGAAAATGGGGAACCAACCCCAAAAAAACATTTCTAAGGATTAGTGGAAAAGAAGACCAATACATGTATAGAAAAGTACATGGTCTGCAGAAAGATCACACATCATGTCTTATGACCTCGAGTACTACTCGTTCACAATAGCCTGTGTCGAAGAGCATGTTGTGTAGAAAGAGATATACATGGTGTGTAAGAGAGTGGAATTTCATGTCCTACTATCTGGGGGTCGTTCTGTGTGTGTTGGTCGTGAGCCCATACACGACTTCAACCCATGTCTTCCAACCCGTGTATCGGTACATGGGGTAACCCACGTAACCGGCCTCGTCTGGCCGTGTGGTGAAGTACATGTCGTGTACTCCACCCTGTGTTTGTGTATCATCTAATATACATTCCAAGTCTCGCGTAAGTACCCACATGCCATGTGAGAGCTATCACACACTATGTCATCACTTCTTATCACCGGAAACCCTAACCGCCGCTGAGCAGGGCCCACATGTCATGTCCTCTGAGAAAAACATCATGTTCTTCATTGTCTGCAACGTGAAAACCCCAGCCACCACTAAGGTGGCCCCACACGGCGTGTTATTTGGAGAACACACTGTGTTCTTCACTTTTTATCTAGAAACCAAAGTTCTTCATTCAGCTCTTCGGGTAAAGCTCCAATTCTAGATCTGGACATCTGATCACCATGAACTCATGATTTGAGGTCATCCCTCCATGAAAATGTCAATTGAGTAAGTTTTGGGCATCCAATCAGCTCCAAAAATGTTTTTTGATCATCTATGTGAAGAACGGTCTAAGAACGATTTCTTATAACCATGTGGATTCATATGGCGCCATCATCGTCACACCTCTTTCGGGTTGTTAAGATGTCAGATATACGATTTTGGATTGTTGCATTGCGAAACAGATGCACAATGATCCATTGTTCACAACCCCACAAAGAACAAGAAGAATGCAGGGTCAAAAGGGGATAAGAAATCCAAATAATGAATTGAGGAATGAACCTATTTTTTCATTCATCATAGCGTTGATCCACTCCCGTTAAAATGATCAAACATATCAAATAAAAATAAATCAAATCAAACATGGATCAATTCCCCAAAATAAACCCGATAAAAGACCCTCCTGTAAGAATGAATGATCTGCGAGTCAACTGGTTCGTGGGATGATCTGTGTTCATTATTTGAATCAAATAATAGGGAAGGAAGAATTTAAATAATAACCCCTACCTTGAACTTCAATGAATAGGGGGAGTGGTCGTCAGTCGAGATTCAATCTCACTGCACAACGGTCCATGCATCATCGTTCATCAGGAATTCTCCACGGTGGCTCCTCTACAAAGTTCCAGAGGATTCCAGGGAAATTTTATTGGGTTGTGAGCCTAACCCTGGGATCCTGGTAATTGAAAACCAATTAACAATCCACTGTGTTAGGGAAAAATTTAAAATAAAATAAATTATTATTTTATTTTATTTCCTATAAAACATCGAAAAACTGACTTTTGTATTCAAACTGTGCCTATTGAGGTTAGGCCTCTCCTGAGGTAAAGTCGCTACTATGAACACAACGATGGCCTTATATTTCTAATCTGGGAAACCGTTTGAAATTTATTCGACTTTTTCAGTAAAATCACTCGCGCATGCTATTTAAAAGTTTAATTTATTTCAAACATTTATTTCGGGCAATCCAAGCCTCAAAATTTCACATCATAGGAATGCATGGTCTTTTAATAATTTCATATAACATTTAAAAATAATAAATGGAAAATATGATACATTACAGTGATGGGAAGAGGGTACCATTTCAAAAAGTCCCTCCTGGTAGACTATTTCCAATGGGACCCTTGCCCGTCGCAAATACCCCATCGTAAATACCCATTTTTCCGTACTATAGTTTTTCATTCAGGAATTTGTATATTTTATTATACTAGTTCAGAGAAAAGTGAAAGTTACACTTGAAGTTATAATATGTTATTGATCTTTTGGGCTAGGAGTGATGTTACCTTTGTGTTATTTTAGTTTTATCTAGCTATTTGTTGAGTACTTTGATTATGTAATACTTTGGTTTTTTTATACCTATTTGGTTTCCAGCACTTTCTTTTTTGGGATCATTGAGCATACTTACTGGTATCTTTTTTCATCTTCTATTTTGTGTAAAATTCATTCCATATTTTATGTTTTATGATTCCAAGTGCAAGTCGCCTACCGATGGGGATGAGGAAGTCCCTTTGGTCTAGGTTTGTTCTAGCTCAGGTATCAGGGTACGAGAGTATCTGGGCTGGTTTGTGACATGGTGGGTTGAGTTTATCTCTCATTATCTTTATTTTCATACGCATCATCCTATAGAATCCAACTTAATTATAATATGATGATAACATTAGAAACGCTATCACTATACATTCATACCATATTTCTCCAGCTGAAAATTGAGAGATGAAGACCAGGTCAGAAGATCTTGAATTGAAAAGATTCATCAGGTAGAGTGTGTTTTTGTGGGGCACTCCTATTCTTATTTCTAAGAAGAAAGATTTGAGTTTATGATTATGTGTTTATTATCATATGTTATACTTGGATACCATTAATAATTTATGTCATTTTCTATATACTAATGATTTCTTCAATCAATTTAGAGGAGATCATTTATTTTCAAATATCAATCTTTGATTGGGATATAATCAGTTGAGAGTGAGAACTAAAAACTTTCTTAACATAGCCTTCGATACATGGTATTTCCATTTTGAGTTATCAATGATACCATTTAGAGTGTTGAATATACTTGTTGTGTTAATGGCCTTGATGAACTATTTTTTCCTTCCTTATTTGTATTCATTCATGATTGTATTTATTAATAATATATTGATATACTCACAATCCTATGAGAATAATGGATAATCATTGTTCATTGTCTTGAATATCTTAAGAGAGCATTGTTTGTATACTAAGATATCAAAATTACATTTATGGATCCAACAGGTGAATTTTATAAAAAATTAATATTAGAAACTCAAATATCGGTAGATTATAATATAGTGAAAGTTATAATTTCTTTGGAGAATCCTAAGAATGAGGTTGATATTTGGGGTTTCGGAATCATTTTGGGATATTTTTGTATGTTTATATATTATATTTTTTAACTAGTTGCATCAATTGTGATAATGAATAGAAAATGATAGAATTTTTAGGGGGTGATAATGTGAGTTAGTATTTCATGTTCTAAAGAATAGGTTGAAATTCATATATATTCTTATCTTACTAAAACCAGATAAGTATTAATAAGTACATTTAAATGATTCTAGTGTGTGATTAGGGTTTGTGTTGATATAATAATGTTGAGTAGTGGAATATGGTTCTTGGAAACTTAGGGTTCTTTATAATAATGATCTTACTGGTGATCTAGAATGGGTTGTGGTTGTACATGTGCATAAAAGTTTTTGGCATTATTTTTTTGATGAAATGTTTTTGTTATTCACTAACTATAAGATATTGAAGTATATTTTCTTGAATAATTTAAATCTATTACAGAGAAGGTGGTTTTAAAATATTCATTGGATTAAATTTGATATGATATATACTCTTATAATTGGATATACCATTATCGGTGATTTGTATAACAAGTATCAGGTCGAAGTAGTTTATGAGTTAAAGGAGGAGTGGTGGTTAAAGTCTCTTTTATCAAAGATACATTTTTATGTATATGAGTAAGAATATTGTCGTCTCCTAGTTCCATTTCCCATCACTTAATATTTAGTGGAACAAGTGAACGAATGTCAGGGTTTAGATCTTAAGTGTTAGGTATATTATGAAATATTATATTGTGGGGACTGGATGATCAGGTTTTCACTAATTTGGAATTATATATTATATTTCCTTTGATATTTTTATGTTTTTATAGTTAAAAAAGGAAGTGATAAGAGATTTTCATATTTATAGATGGAAATTTCATCTTTGTCTGACCAAGATATACCATATTATTTGGTGACATTTTTTGTTTCTAGGTTTTAAATGAGGCATATATGGGTTTTTGAGATGCTTCACCTATCAATGGGGGTGATATCAATGGATTATGAAGATTGTATTTATTTTCTATAATTAAAGTAGCTACAAATATGTGTTGTGTGATGATGAAGATCCCAATGAGTAAAGAGTTTGAATGTGTGAGATACAACTTGGAGTTCTTTGGGATTATATACATTGTTTTATTCTATTGTATATTGAAGATGCATTCATGTTATCAATAATAAATAATAAAAATTGGTCAAGGGAAAAATATTCTTCTTTTAGTTTTGGGATAAATAGGTTTATGGAAGAATCTGATCATATATATTAGGATTTTTGAGTATGATTGATATTTAATCAATGATAGTTACTTCTATTAGTTATTTAAATCATTATTAAATACATTATCATGATGATTTTGAGAAATTTTCTATTAAAAATTATGAATAGTTACTGAGTTAAAGAGGGAATATGGCTATGAGATAAAGTAAGTTTCTAACACTTCATTATCAAGATTAAAGATGCTATATTATATAGAAACCACCATGTATGAAAATTTAATATAATGATTATAGAGTTGATAAAGGTGTTTAATTTACAATATATTGTCTTAAGCACTCAAATTTTATAAATATGATGATTTTGAACTTGATAATTATTAAGGCAGTAGAGTTTTATTGAAATACTCAATAAGATTATTTTTATGTTTCAACATGCTTTATAAATTTTAAGGAAGATATTTTTGAAGGTTTGATAAATTCTCAAACTAATTTTAGTTGTTTTGAGATGATATTGAGTGGATAGAGATATTTTGAGAGGGTTTAAAGAGGTTTTGATATAAGATGAAGAAGTTATGGAATTCTGAGTTGGGGTTGAAAATATGAAAAAGGCGTACAAAAGTTCCATAAAAATAGAATATTTAAAAATAAATAAATATCAATAAGATATGAAAGATTATTTAAAGGATATGTGTCATGACCCATCCTAGAGGATCTCGTGTCGTGACCTCCCCAAGCCTTCCTCCAATAGGCCAGGGGCTGGTGACTAGCACCGAGTAGGAATATCCGACAAATGGGTGGCATTTTCCTAAGTACATGTATGCACGCACACATCTCCAAGAAAAAAAATGCTAAAATGAAAAGGCACTAAGTAAACAATGAATTCAAACCACTATATCCCACAACCAGAGTATAAGAGTGAAAGTACTAGAAAGTAAATAGGACTAAAACAAGTTCTCAAAAACAAAAGTCTCTGCAGCCACAAGTCCAACCTATATACTAGGACTGTAGTTGGAGAAGCTACCAAAACACACCTCAACCTGTCTAGTCTCATAAGGCACTACCTGGTCCTGGTATTCCTAGAACTCCATCAAGGATCAATCTTCTACACAAGACACGACACGTGTGGGAAACTCACGTGCATGGGTGAGTAAAACAATACTCAATAGGACACCCCAAAACCACACATGAATACCACAAATTAAATACCATATTGTAAATAAGACTAAGAAATACCACAAAGGAATACCACAAAAGAAATACTATTAAGGAATACCACAAAGGAAATAACACGAAGGAATACCACCATGGAATACCACAAAGGAATGCCACAAAATAATCCCACCAATGAATACCACAAGTAATACCACAATGGAATGCATAGTAATCTTCACAAAGATATATGTCTAAAACAAATATATAAAGAACATACATATATAATCAATAAAATAAGACACAAAATATAAACAAGAGATATAGTCTCCATAAGACACACAATCTATATAAGACACACAGTCTCTATATGACACACTGTCTCTATTAGACACATAGTTTCTAGGTCACATCCAGCCATAGAAATGTTTGCTCGAAGAGTAGTCATTCTGGGATAACTCACTCCTCAAGACATTGGGAGATATTAACATGCCCACAAAACCCCACTTGGGATATCACTAAATAATTGTCTCATCGTAAGGGTCCCAACACCATAGATATCTCATCAAATGAACATCCAGTTTGAAAGTTATTCCAGTTTGAAAATTTCAAGAGGGGGTTCATTGGGCCGTGGACCGACTGTTGAAGTCGACCGGCCGATCTGACTACCCCCGTGGTAGCTCGAGCTACTGTGATAGTTAATTGAACCAAGATGTCATGGCCATGTGGAAACTTGGATGATCATGGCCCGGTCCATCCACCTGGGTCCGACCCGAGTTCACCCCAACCCACAGGGTCCAACCCGACCCACCGGGTCTGACCCAGTCTATAGGGTCGACCCAGCCCACTAGGCTCATCCTACTCCGGCTAGAACTAAACTAACTTTCCAGCCCATCCCGCTACTCCAGCCCAACCTGCTCACCTGACCCGGCCCATTTCCAGTTTGGTTCACTCATGCGGTCACCCGGGGAAAATGTTGCTGCATACCACATGGTGTCGCACTGGATCCCGCGGCCTAGGATCCCATCAGCTCGTACATAGTCAGTGCCGCATCCCATGTGTCTCCACTACAACCGCTGATTCCACAAGCCTCTATTCTTCCTTCTTCACTCAAAACATTTAAATGAAAGAACCTTTGTGATCCCCAGTTCCCAATCCACACTGATCCGGCCTCTTTTTTTTCTTGCCTCCAATCGGGGGGTCTGATAGCGTTTGGAGCCTCCCAGTAGTCAAGTCGTGGTCATGAAGATCCAATGAAAAATAATGCCAAGAACTACCAAAGAACAAACCTTGTCCTTTGTTCATTCCAACCTCAGTTCATTCTCATTAGGAGGATAACATAAAGGATAAACTAATCTTCTGATAATCCCATATCAATAACCCATCCTACAATAATGACCAAACTGTGGATCAATAATTTTATTGATTGACCCACGTTTTTCATGGAAATTAAGAATGGTAAAAATAAACACTGAAATAACCACCCTAATTGTATTTTGGATCGGTTGTTGATGAGAAACGGTTGCTTTGTCGTCATTGATGAGATCCTCAAACTTCGTTGGTACGAAGATCCATGATTCATTATCTGATCCATCATTGTTTGTTTGATAGGATTATTTCTCCCCATCTCACGGGAATTATAGGGTTATGGTGATAACCCTGGATTCCTAAAAAATGTTTAATAAAAAGGAAACAAGTCGTTGTGTCACTTAAAATTATTTTTATTTAAATTATTTAATGACGATTACGTCCTTTTTGAGTTTTTCTATAGAATACCACACCGACAAAAATTAAGTCGCACCTTGGATAAAACATTCATTTTGAGTTCAATGGTGTCTTCTAATTTTTAATTCGGGAACCCATTTTGGAGTTATTCTACATTTTTAGGAAAACCGTGCATGTGTGCTATTAAAAAGATTAATATTTTTCAAACAATTATTCCATGAACACTAGGCCTCAGAATTGCACGTCGTCTCACTTCCTAGTCTTGAAAGCAATCCATATAATATCTAAAAAAAATACATGGGAAATATGAGACATTAAATTCTCCCCATCTTAGAGATTTTCATCCTTGAAATCCAAAACAAAGGTCTACTCAAACAAATGAGGGAACTGAGCATGAATTTATGCCTCATGCTCCCATATGATCTCTGGGAGAATCTCATGCTTCCACCGAACACGCAACATAGGAATTGAACTCCCATAAAGGATCCTATACTATATATCCTCGATCTCCACTGAGTTATCAACAAAATTCACCCCATCATTGATGTCCAGCACACCCCAATCAATGATGTACGATGGGTCTTGAACATACCTCCCTAGGTGAGACACATGGAAGATGTTGTGTATCTTCTCTAACTACAGAGGTATATCCAAGAGGTAAACCACCTCACTAAATATACATATTATTAGGAAATATCCAATGAACCTCATAGATATCTTGTCTCTCTAGCCAAATCTCTATAATCTGCATCGAGGTGATACCCAAAGGAACACATGGTATCCTTCCTCAAACTCAAAAGTCCTCCATCGTCTTTAAGAATAAGACTTATGATGGATCTATGCAGTCTTCATCCACTCCTAGATGATCAACACCTTCTCTGTAGTACCCTTTACCAACTTCTGTCCCATGCGTGTTGACTCTCCTAGGTCCATCCAGCAAAGTGGTGACCTACAAGGTTGCCCATAGAAGGCCTCAAATGGGTTCATACTGATGATAGAAATGTAGTGGTTATTGTACACAAACTCCACTAGGGGTAGGTGATCCTCCAAACTGTGGCCAAAATCTAACATGCAATCTCGTAGCATGTCCTCCATAACCTCTACGGTCCACTCTGTCTATCCATCCTTCTGTGGGTGAAACGTTGTGATCAATCATAAGTGAGTCTCAAATACCACCTGTAATCCCTTCCACAACTGAGATATAATTTGAGAATCACTATATGAGACTATCATTGATGTAACTCCATAAAGTCAAACTATATATTGCACATAGATGTGTCCTAATCTCTCTAGCAAACTCTGCTCTCAAATAGCTAGGAAGTGGGCCAACATGGTGAGTTAGTCAATGATAACCAAGATGGTATCATATCCCCTAGATGTACATGGTAAACCTATCATAAATTACATATATATCTCATCCCACTTCTATTTCAGAACCTCAAGGGGTTGTTTCAAACCCACTGGAACCTAGTGCTTGGTCTTCACCTAATGACAAGTGAGGCATTGAGAAACAAACTATACAACTCCCTTCTTTATCCCTAGCCACCAAAACTAACATCATAGGTCCAGGTACATCTTCCCACACCTTGATGTACTGCCAAAGGGGATGTATGGAACTCCCTCAAAACCTCCTCCCACAATGACACTGGTACTATTGTGCACCCTCTGAAAATAATTATGTTCTCCCTACTGTTCGAATATCCATCAGGGGCATGCTCTATAGACATCTGAGCATGTAAAGTCTCGTAGTCGGTATCCCCAAGTTGTGCATACCTAACTCATTATAAGAGTGTATGGGTAACAACCATTGATTAGAGGTAAGCTGCTCTATCCCCAGCCAGAAAGGATATCCACAATGAGGTCAACTACTTTGATGCCTCATTCAACAACTGTGAACTAGATATCCTACTGAGAGAATATTCCACCATGTTTCCCTTCACAAGAGTATAGACAATCTCAAATTCAAATTCCTAGTGGAAATTTAGCCATCTCCTCTATCTCAAGTTCAAATACTTCTGAAATAAGATATATTTGAGACTCTTATGGTTAGAGTAGATGATAAGCCACTCGCCCATCAGGTAGTATCCTCACATCTTCAAAGAGAATACTACCACTGCTAACTCAATATCAAGGGTCAAATATTTATAATAGTGTGGTCTCAAATGGTGTGAAACACAAGAAATCATCGCTTTCCCCTACATCAGGACACAGCCAATACTGGTTCCTGATGAATCACAGAACATTACATATTCAGTACCCTCCTCTGTAAATATCAATATGGGAGCGCCCATCAATCTCTACAACTATTGAAAACTCTCCTGGAACTTCTTCATCCACATGAAAGGATGTGTATTTAATTTCAAATCTATCAAGGATTCTACCAATATAGAAAAGTCAAGTAAAACCCTCTAATAATACCCAATGAAACAAAGGAAACTCCGCAACTCAGTAACACTCTTGGGTGGATCCCAAGAAAACACTGCCTCAATCTTCAGTGGATCCACTGTAACTCCAGCCACTGAAATGAAGTATCCCAAAAATGGACTTCTTGAATCCAGATATGACACTTTGAGAGCTTCCCATAAATCTATTTCCCTAGACTATGTCCAAGACCATCCTCAAGTGTCTTGAACTCTTCTCTTCGAACGCTAAGTACACTAGGATGTCATCAATGAAGACCACCATGAACCGGTATAAGTAAGGATGAAAGATCTGGTTCATGAGTCCCATGAATAATGATGGGGAGTTCGTCATTCCAAACAGAATCACCAAGTACTCATAGTGGTCAAAATTAAATCTGAAGGTCGTCTACGGTATATCCTCATCCTGTACTCATAACTGTTGAAATCTAGATTTGAGGTCAATCATTGAGAACCACCAAACCCCTTTCAACTGATAGAAGATGTCATAAATCCTTGGTAGTTGATACTTATTCTTCAAGGTCGCCTGGTTTAGGCACTGCAAGTCCACACATAACCTCAATCTCCCCTATCCCTTAATGGAAAACAAAACTGGGGCTACCCAAGATGAAACATTGGGTCTCACAAAGCCCTTCCTATGTAAGTCCTCCAACTACACACTCATCTCACAAATCTCTATGGGAGCCATCCAATATTAAGTTGTAGATATGAGTGCCATCCTGGGGTATATATCAATGCAAAAGTCTACCTCTCTATGGGGAGTTAATCTTGGAACATCCTCTGGAAAGATGTCCTTATACTCTACCACCAATATAGGAAACTATAGACTCAAATAATCAACTACACCGAGGGTCAGGCTAGCCAACTGATGAGTGATCGGCTGCACCTTCTTATGTGTGAGTCTATACATTTGTTTCTACATTTCATTTTTACCAAGAAAGGAAAACGTGTTCCCATAACTGCGAACACACCTCACTCTTCACCTAAAATAGTTAATATGAGTATGAACTATGGATAACTAGTCCATACCAAGAAGGATGTCATAAAGCCTCGATGCCAATTCCAAGATATCCAAACCAAAACTATCACCTACATGGGTATGGTCACACTATAGGCACCAGTATGTGATCATCGAATCTACTCCTATGGGAGTCTCTAAGAATAAGGGTTGGGTCAATGGTTCAACAAGAATCTCTAAGTCTCAAACAAGGTTCACGGAAAGAAAATAATGAATAACTAATGTGGAATAGACATAGATTGTACCAATAATCATCCCTGGAGCCTTGGGGTCATAAGTCTCCATCACCAATAGTTAGCCCTATCCCTATCCACCATCTCCCTGAGCCAATCATGGACCACCTCGGGGTGGTGGTGGTGGTAATAGATCATATCTTTGATCACCTCCTTCCACCCTACCTTCTCCCCTTCCATGTATTCCACCCTACGTACCACCCTTCTCATACCTATTCCTCTACCTCGATGGCCCCTCCACCATCTCGTGATCGGCCGTACGATGGGTTAAGAAAACTCATTCTAGATTTCTCCAACTGCCGCACAAGTAACACAAATTGTCTATCAGTTGACGTGATCTTCCCTAGGAACTTACACCATTGACCAATTTCCTGGGATCATCTCCTAAAGTGTCTAGCCTAATTGGGTCCCTATGACTACCTTTAGCAACCTACTGCTAAGGTATCAACTACACATGCTTGTTAGAATCTCTCATTGTCAGTGCCTACTCTACTAGAAATATCTCCACTATCAAGGCTCACTCAAGTACCCCATAATATGTCATAATTAAAAGGGATATCATTGATTCTATGATCTCCCGGCGTAGGCCCTTATCGAAGGTCTGGGCCCTGAATAAAGGGTCTCTTACCATATCTATGGAGTAGCATGAAAGATTAGAAAATCTCACTGAATACTCTGTTACAGTCTGATTACCCTACTGTAGATGCAGAAGTTCCTATATGCGCACAGACCGAAATGTGGCTAAAAATAACTCCTCTCAGAAGAGACACTTGAATTATTCCTAAGAGGGATTTGTATCATTATGTTTCTAGGTCAATAAGATACACCATTGCCCCATAGAGCCCTAAAAAAGTCTCACAGCAAGGACTTCCATCTGGTCGGAGGGTTTCCTCACAAGGAAAAAGACACAGGTAACTGCCTCCAGCCAATATCTAGTTTCCTGGGAGTCTAGATCACCCTAAAACTGGGAGGTTGCTGCCTCTGAAAATCATAAAAAATGCTTAGTCTGCGTGGATCCTCAGCTGGTAGTGCTGGTAGTAGCTACTTCTTGATGGGTGGTGGTATATATGGTAAACCACTCATAGGTGATATCTATAGTACAAACCCTTGTACTGATGCCTCACCTCTAGGAAGATCAGCCTCATGATAATGCAATAGAATCTTGGATGGATATATGCATGTAGGCATCCTATAACAAAACAAGATGTACCATGATCAATAGAGTATATTTGGAGAGCTGACTCAAGAAGGAGATAGAAGACATAACTCATTCCTATGTGATGCATATAACATTATTTCCCAGAAAACCAATGTTTTCATGTAACGAGTCGAAAATCAGGTTCCTAGAGTCCTAGTGTATGGATGCGTCGGTCGTCGCACCAACACGAGATTCCATGGCCTAAAATATGAACTCAAAACACTTAACACTATTGCCAAAAACCAACCTCACAGACTCCTGGACTTAGATTAGAATTTACCTTCTCTAATACCACTCTTTCATGACCTTTCCCATAGGGGCCCATGTTGTGACTACCCCAATCCTGCCTCCAATAGGCTAGGGGATGGTGACTAGAACCAAGTAGGCATATCCCACAAATGGGAGGCATTTTCCTATGTATATGTACGCACGAACACATGTCTAAGACACAAATGATGAAATGTAAAAGCACTAAGTAAATAATGCATGAAAGACACTATATCCAACAACTAGAGTACAGCAATGAAATTATTGGAATGTAAACAGAGCCAAAATAATCCCACCAAATGAAAAGAGTCTACAACCACAATTACAACATGTAAAGTAATAGGTATTCTGACTGTCATCAGAAAATCTACCGAAACACACCTCGACCTATCTGGTCTTACAAGGCACTGCCTAGTCCTAGTCTGCTTGGAACTCCATCGAAGATTTGATTGTCTACACAAGACATGACATGTGCAGGAAAAGCCCGTGTAGGGGTGAGTAAAACAATAATCATTAAGACACCCCGAAACAATAAAGGAATACCACAAAGTAAATACCGCTAAGGAAATACCATAAAGGAATACCAAAAAGGAATAACACAAAGGAAATACCATGAAGGAATACCACAAATAAAATACAACGAAGGAATACCACCAAGGAATACCACAAAGGAATACCACCATGTAATACCATAATGAATACTATAAAGTAATGCATAGTGAGATCTACAAAGATATATGTCTACACCAAATATATCAAGAACATCTAGATATAGTCAATATAATAAGACACATAGTCTCAACAAGACACATAGTCCTCATAAGAAACATAGTCTCCATAAGACACATAGTCTCCATAAGACACATTGTCTCTATATGACACACAGTCTCTATAGGACACATAGTCTCTAGGTCTCGGCCAGCCACAAAAATGTTTGCTTGAAGTCCACCCATTCTAGGAGAACTCACTCCTCAAGCCATTAGGTTGTATTCACACTCCCACAAAAACCCACTTAGGATATCTAAAAATGACCATCTCATAATAAGGGTCCCAACTCTATAGATGGCTCATCAAATGAATGTCTGGTTTGAAAGTTATGACTGTTTGAAAATTTTAGAAGGGGGTTTACTGGGTCATGGACCGACTATGGCAGCCAACCACCACGGTCAATTGTCCAGTCTGACCACCCTCATGGATCAATATGTTTGTGGATTGAAACATGTTCATCATGGAAATTAAGAATATGTAAAAGTAACAATGAAAAAAAATCCCCACCTAGAGTTTGGATTGGTTGTTGAGGAGGAACAATTGTGTTGTCATCATTGATGATTGTTAGGTCCACTAGGTCGAATACCCTGGGAGGGGGGAGGGAAAATCAGGGTATAACACATTAAAACTTTCTCCCGTTTGGATCTTTTTTCATTGTTACAAAAAAACTCAATTCTATCTTCCTCTCATAGAAATATATAAATAGATATTAAATAATTCACAGGATGCAACGATTTTTACTTGGTTCATGCTCACTGGGCTACATCCATGGAGCATACAATGATAATGTTTCGATATACCAAATTCACTAAGGATCACTGCCAAAAATGAGTACAATGTTTGGACTATATATTATATGTCTGGGCTCACTTCCTTTACAAATTTTAGGGTATAATCACTTCATTCCCAAGGGTCACTCCCTATGCCTCTTTCTCTGGCTCACTGCTGGTGGAAAGAGTCATCGTCTTCCTCTTCCTTAACTCACTACTCTTAGAAAGGATTCCCCTCACGGTTTATAGACTTGTAGGTCAAACACAGTTTATGGACATGTGGGTCCCTTCATTTTCATGAATTCCTACATCCTCAACTATAGGTAGATTGACTGTTGAAGTTCCTTTTTCACCCATAGATGAATTTCACCTTCCTAGGTACTGCTAGATACCAGAAATTCCTTTTGCAAACTGATTTGAAGATTTTTCAAGATTCATTATTCAAATAACGAACTACCTTCCTCTCCCATGTACTGATTACTTGGTTTGGTATGTGGATCACCTCCTCCATATACTCTTGCCACTTCTGCGAACTGTTATCACCTCTGTGTACTATTGCCTTCACTCTGCCTCTGCGAACTAGCCTATGTCTACAAACTGTTATCTGTTCGCAGACTGTCTTCGCTTTCATGTACCGGAGATCCCCCTCTGCATACCACTTATGGAAATACCTCTCTCCCATATACCAAATATTATCCTCCATGTACCAGACTTCCTTTTCAGTTAATTAATCCCCTCAAACACCTTCGACAGAATTACTTCTACACAAACCACTTCAGCCTTCGCAAACCACCCTTCACGAACTTCCTTCAGTTTTTTCTGAAATCCTGGATCAAAAATATGTTCTCCAATGATCCTTGATCTCAAAATTAATCAGTGTGATTAGATATTCTTATATAGGAAAAGATACTCAAAAATTCTTCTAATACAACATTTACCAATTCATCAATCCATCCTTCACCGCTTACCGATTCTTTTGCCGCTGCGAACCACAATCCACCAGCAAACCATTTTTCCACACCGTCTGTGTACTAACTTTGCTCCTATATGGCCGATTTCCTCCACTGATGTTAATTCATCCATGTATTTCACTTCCTTATACTGTGAACCATTTACCGTTTTATGAATTACTCCAGAAAACCGATCCAGCTGCTCGGTGTACCGTTCCTAGAAGAAGGTACATGGTCCATGAACAATGGTAAACTATTCTTATCCTTTGCCCATTTTATTCAAAATTATTAATACCATTCACTACTATGAATAAATCCTTCATTTTCCAAAATTAAACTCATGATTTTGAGGCCCAAAAATTTGGTAAACACTGGGAAACTGCGCCACCTTAAAAACTTGTCTTTGGAAAACACCAACCATCCTCATTTGTAGTCATCTGGCTTTGTCAAAAAACACAACCACACCCAAAACATGCTGAGAGGAAACCTTGAGGGATTTTTTTCCCAAAAAAAAGATCCACCAACTTCATTGGCGTGATGATCCATGATCTGTTCTCCGATTTTTCGTCATTTGTTCAAGAGGATTCTTTCCCCATGTCTTAGAGGAATTCTTGGATTATGGTTATCACCCTAGATTCCTAAAAAAGGTTTAAAAAAAGGAATCAATCCACTCCATCACTTAAAATAATTTTTATTTAAATTATTTAATGATAATTAAGTCCTTTTTTAGTTTTTTCACAGAAGACCTATTCCGAAAAAAATTAAGTCATGCCTAGGTTAAAACTCATGTTCTGAGTTCAACGGTGCCCTCGAATTTCTGATCTGGGAACCCGTTTTGGAGTTATTCCAGTTTTTTAGGAAATATTGGCACACATGCTATTAAAAACATTAATATTTTTCAAACAATTGTTATGAGCATACCTGTCCTCGGAATCACATGTCGTCTTAGTTCCAGGTCTCAAAATCAATCCATATAATATATAAAAATAATACATGAAAAATTTGAGATGTTAATATATGTAAGAAACATTGAAAGTTACATTGTGAAATATAACATCTTTTATATGGTACATAACTTTTACTTATTCATACATAATATCACCCAAAGTATATGCAAGAGAAAATCACAAATTTATATAAAAATATTGCAAAGGAATGGTTTTATTATGATACGTATGATTATTTAGAACATAAAAAAAATCATAAAGTGATATTTTGCATAACTTAGATAATATATAAGATATATCAAAGAATATGTAATAACTTCTAGGTAAAATATAATAGAATTGAGCTCACTAAAGTGAAAAGTAATATTCACTATTTCTTATGAGTGATCAAACAATTTGAAAGATGTGAGAGTTTTATATATTTAAATTAAATGATTTTAAAGTCATTATTCAATGAATTAAACATCAAAATGATTAAAATTAGTATTGTTAAATAATAAGAAAAAATAATACCATGGGTGAAATATTAGTATAGAATGGTTTTATTGTATATGATTATATAGACATGGATAAAATGAACCTTTTTTCAAGAGTTTGAATGATAATTAAAAGATGGTTCTTATAGAGTATTATAGAGAATTAATTGATAAGATATTTTCCCAATTCTTATAGATTTTAAAATATGGAGATTTGAAATCAATTATGAAGATGAAAACTATAAATTTTTTTGAGAGAAAATTTTCCTAGTTTTAGAGAAGAATATTTCTCATATGGTCATGTAAACATAGAAGATGATAAATGATGTGGTGTATTTTTATAATGTCTATTAAATCATCTTAATAAAATGGGAAGGATTTGAGATTATGGTAAATAGTGTCATGTGATCATTTTTTGATTAATAATCATGGGAAACACCCCATGCGATCTATTGAGAATCTGAGTATAAAACAAGAAGAATAAAACGAAAATGGGATAAAGTATGCATGTGAGTGTGAAGATACCAATAAAGATATTTCTTTAAAGATCATTTATATCAAAGAAAGAGTGTGTGATAAGAGTTGAATATTCATTGTCCTAAATATCCCATTATTATTAAAGCATAATAAGAATAAATAAAATGAGAATACTTACCTTTGATTCCCTTATATCATAAAGGATGAAGAAGTGGAAAAAGAAGATAGTTCAGAAAACATGACATTGTTTCTACAATAATAAATTATTTTCTTTGAGGATCTTTAATGATAAAAAAATATTTAGGTAAGACTAACATGATTCTATTTTTTTTATATTTTGGAATTTGAAGATGTTATGCAAAATAGGAAGAAGAAAACATAAAGGATCTTACTGCTTGTATGTGTTGTTCATTCAGAAATTAAGATGATGAAAATAAGATATAATTACATGGTACTTTAGAAAGAGATATATTTATAGTCCAATATTTTTTTTGAAGAAAAATATAATATCATTTAATGTAGTGGAATCTTAAATTAGAGAAGAATAACTTATTTCATAGTTTCATTGGGAGTTTCATTGTAAATTGGTAGGAGCCAGTATAAAGAACCTTTCAAGAGATATTATAGGATTTTTTGTATATTGACTTAGGGATAAATAATAATACCTTCCCCATGTCTATTAACTTTTTCATATTAGTGGAAAAAAGTGTCTCAGACTTAACCCAAACATAGTAAGGATGTATTCACCCACCTTGGAGGTAAGCCTGGTAAAAAAATTGTTTTGTTATTCTTATTTATTTACTTCTTTTCATGTGATGTGTTGTGTTGGGAATTCATAATAAAATCCATTAATTTTAATAGGTGAAAATATTAAAATATTTATAGGTGAATTAACAAAGAGAAAATGATTCAGTAAAATTAGTTCACACTGATTCACCCCCCCCCCCCAATGTGACAGTAGAGATAACTTGTTACTTTAACTAGTATCAAATAATAAGGTTCTAAATTCTATTGGATCTATTTTTTTTTAATTTTTTTTTTTATTTTTTATACATAAAGTGAATATTTCAATAATGTTCTAAGTTTCCTTAGATAGAGAATAGAGTTTCTATCATTATCAATACAAACAATAAGGTTTCATCCAAAACCATTAAGAATAATTTGAAGAAAGAGGTTAAGAAATTAAGAAAACTCTCACTAGTTAGAAAAGAGAAAGAGGATACACAACTATTTAAAGGTATTCATAGTGTTATTTTTTTTATAATAGTTGAGAATAATCTTCTTTAATAATAAAGACTAATATATGAATAGTAAATTTATATTGAATCACTTGGTGATTTTTAATCTAAAATAAAATATTATTTGAAATATAATCCCCATAATGTTTTTACATTCATATTTAAATTTATCAAGGGACTAAAAGATGAAAAAAATATATCTAAATATGGAACATGTTATATAATCAATGCATTATCTAAGAAGTTTCAAAAGTTTAATACTCTAATCAAAGCATAAAAGTAAAAGAAAACATTATTTGTCTCATTAAGTGAAAATAATTTTCGGAAAAAGGAGAAATGAAAAGGATATTTGATGGGAAATATGATATTAAAAAATTCATTGAGGAAAAAATTTATTCACTGGATGAAACTCATAATATAACACCCATGGAAAAGTGAGACATATAAGCACTAACCATTACTACCCATTTCAACAAGGTGTTCCTTTGTTTTTTGGATCCTAACTGATTAGAACTCCATATTTATGTGTGTGTGTCTTGGAGTAGTGAAAAGATGGGTAACCTATTGGAATGTTCCCTAGGTTGTATGTGAGTGATGAAAAATCACATTGAAATAAAATGTTTTTTCTTTGGGGGAAAATCATCAATATGGTATGTAACCCCTATTAGTAATAGCATGTGGTATTCTAGAAAGGAACCCAAGGTATTATAGGATACATATGGGGTCATATGACCTAGTATATATCTCCCAAATATTAGGTCATGAAAAATGGTATTAGAGACAATACCTAACCTAAAGTATAGAGAAACTTCTTAGGTTTGAGGTGTAGAGACTATAATGAGGGTGTTTTTCTTTCAATGGGGGAGAGAGTAATATCCATATAAAAGCAAGACTTAAAAAGTCTAAATATTTCTACCCATGTAATCATGGTATACCTTTTTCTTAGGGGCCTAAATAATTGGCACTCCATAGTTTAGCGGGATTGTCCTGGAGTACTGTCAGGATGGGTAACTACCTTGTAAATTTACTTGGGTGTGTGAGAGTGAGGAAAACACATGTAGAAAGAACATATGATGTCATCTCAGTACAATAATTTGTCTAATAACTGACCCTGATGGTTAATAGCTTGTGATGTAATAGAAAGGTAACCAAATTATTATAGAAGACCCATGGGGTCGGATGACCAAGTACATACGTAGGGTCGTCGGGTCATGATACATAAATCCGTCATTGGTGTCAAGGATTACCAATTGGTGATCATATTAAATAGAATAATTTTTTTATAATTCCTTGAAATATAAGATTGATATTAATGAAAAAGAGGTTTGATAAGTAAAAGGATAATTGGAATAAAGAGCTAGATCTATTGAGGTAAAGAAAAATACCCTAAACATGGAGTGTATTGATTAGGAAGTAAAATTGAAAAAATTGGAAGTGGAAAATCTTGAGTCTTTACATGATAATGAGAAAATATATATTCTCATGGAATTTTATAAAAATATATTTATTTCAAAAATTAATCATTCTAGTGGAAATAATATAATGAAAATATATGGAGATATATCTATTGAAAGCTCTAATAAAAAGGTAGATCTTTCTCTAGAAAACATTATTTTCACTAATACTATTTGTGTGGAAAGTCATGGTTATAATTCAAGATCTATATAAATATTTTTATAAAAAATGATACAAAACCCACCACTACATCAATGGTGTATTCAATCAGGTAAAATAACAATTCCTCCCCAAATCATACTCAAAATAAGGGATATCAAGATCCAAAATAGAAAAGTTTCAAATTTGGATAGATAGAAATTAAAGGTGATTTAATAAGGTTTATTGTATATTTTTTTCATTTTATAATGCGTATAGATAAACACAATTATTTTTGTTATAATATGTTAATAATTGGAAGAAAAAAATAACCTATATCAAAGGGAAGAAGAACTAAATTCTATAAATTTTGTAATAAGTTAAGAAAATACTCATATAAGAAGATGAATATGTCCATAAAAATAGATTTAAAAGTCTTGATAAATTCTATGAAAATAATAACAAATTTGTTCATTGTGATGATGATCCATTTTATTCATCAATTAGGTATCTTTCATAATCTATTGGTGAAATAAGACGATAAGTAATTAGATGAAAAGAAAAAATAATGGTAATATCATCTTAGAGAAAATACAAGATAAAGTGTTAAGAAAAACACACTCATGAAGGATGAAAGTGATGTGGTATAAATGAAGATATGATTCTGTTGTGGATTAAAGTGACATGTCATGGATCATTTCAAATATCCTGTGGAAATCCAACACTAAGGAAGCAAGTTAGAACAAAAAAGAGAATCAATCTAAGAAATAAACAAAAGGATTTGTTTGATGAAAGACATCTATGAAGAAGAATCAAAATTTCATGAGAGGATTCCAAGATAGGGTGAACCAAACATTCTTGATAATCCATGTGGAAAGTTTAATCTAGGTATAAATATTCCTAAATAATTCCTCATTATTTTTCCAGCCAAATTAAAGATATAAAAAAACATATAGTAATAAAAATAAAATTAAATATATTTTCTAGATAAATTAGAAAATAATGTTATACATTAAGAGAAAAATGATACAAAAAATAATACCATATTTTCCATAAAATTTCATGTATATAAAATTAAGATAATAATAATAAAGATTTCCCATAAGATTGGACCTAAAAAGAAGGAATTTATCAGTTGGGAAACATTTCTAAACCTTGTTTCCTTCGCTAAGGATGCTTGGAGAATACACCTTATTCCTATATATTTATATATTTTTTCTATACAATGAAATTAAGGTGATTCATGAATATAGAGGGAATTAGTGATTTATATAATAACTATACATCAAGATGAAATATCTATCATGGATTGCTTTAATTGGTACCATGATTCATCTTGCAACACTTTAAAAAGTATTATAAAGGTATAATTAGAGATCATTTTAATGAAATATTTCCTTGATAAATAATCCATAGAGTGAAACCCATTATGGGGGAGTTAAGTTCAGAAGACTTACAAATATTTTTTCATGTGAAAATTTATAAATAATATAAAAAACTGAGTTTGAGATAAAATTATCACACTTTACCCATTCTAAGTTTCAATTGAATTAATTATGATTTTAAGGGAATATAGTGTTAAGCATATTAAGTAACATAAGTAACATGTAATAGTTAGAAACCTACTTATGATTGAATTTTTTAAGTGTTTTTAGAGTTTAATGTATATGAAAAATTGAAACTTCCCCTAGAAATAGTTTTTGGTTGGTATCACATGTTGAAGTGTTTATAGACATCTTTGATATATGTATTAATCTATCGTCACAGAGCTGTCTCATATAGACCTAAATTTGATTAATTTAAGGATCATTTTTAGAATAAATTTAATTCCATACTTCTCCCACATTAATCATATTTTATTTTTAATAATGAAGAGAAGATGAAATTTTATTCATGAGTGAAGAATGATATTAGTATGACTACCTTTCACTCTTTATCTATTGTATTTACTATAAATAAGGGGGATATTAAAGGATACTTTTTTAGGACATATTGATATTAATTTATTTTAGGTATTTAAGTGTATTGATAAAAAATTTAAAAGGGGATATTTATGATCCTAATGTATTATGATTATTTTATTTTATTTCAATAAGTAAGTTGGTTTTCAATATATATAGGGTGATAATGAAGATCCCAATGAATAAAGAGTGTAAAGGTGTTATATTCAACTTGGAGTTCCTCTATATTATATGAATTATTTTCTATCATTGTATATTGGATATCCATTAATATTGGAAATAAATATTAATGAAAATTGGGAAAGGAAATAAGTTGCTCCTTGGAGTTTTCAGATAAATAGGTTCATGGATGTAGATGATTATATATATAATGATTATTTAGATATAAATATATTTAATAAATTATAAAATAGGATACTATTTTTTGAAATAATTGGAAAATATATAATATTTATGAGTTTTAGATTTCATCTATTGAAAATCTTAAATATATGTTGAGTTAACGATGGATCATGGAAATGAGTTAAAGAGAGTTTCCACCCTTATTTTATCAAGAGATAAGATGCAAAATTATATGAAAACTACCTTGGATATAAAAATATAATTTTAGTGTAAATACTTAAAAGAAATACCTTGTATGGAAATTTAAAATAGTAATATAGAACTTAGAAAGGTGTTAAATTTACTATTTATTGTCTAGAGTACTCAAATTGAGGAAATATGACGAGTTTTAAGCTGATAATTATTGATGTATTAGAGTTTTATTGAAATAATCAAGATAGTTATTTATATGATATAACATTTTTTGGAAGTTTTTAGAAAGATATTTGTGAAGTTTTGATAAATTATTTAAATAATTTAATTTGTTTTGATATGAGCATGTGTGGATTGAGATACCTCGATAAGGTTGGAATATGTTTTTTTCTAAGTTGAGGAAGTTATATAATTTTGAGATGGAGTTGAAAAAATGAAAAATTCCTGTGTAATATTCCTTATAAATAAAATTTTTGACAAAGTATTATAGATCACTAAGATCTGTATGATTTTATAAAGGATATATAAGAAACATTTGGAGTTACATTGTGATACTTAACATCTTTCAAATGGTATGTAAGTTTTACTTGCTCATATGTAATATATATTAAATTATATTGAAGAGAAAATTATGTGTCCATATAAAAATACAAAAAAAATGGAAGGTTGCACTGTGATATGTAATATTCTCTAGACCATACAAAATATTTATAAAGTGATACATAATATCATTCATATAATATATAAGATATATCAAATCATGTGTAATATCTTCTAGGTGACATGTAAGAGAATTGATCTCACTGAAGTGATATGTAAGATTCACAATTTCTTTAATGGCATCAAACTATTGGAAAAATATGGGAATTTTATATGTTTAAATAAGGTGATTCCCAATGATTTAAACATCATAATGATTCAAGGGAGATTTTTATTCAAGCTATGTATTTTTCTCTATGAGGAAAGGTATCATTCCATGAAGAAGAACATTTCACTACATCTAAATGAGACTTGGTAATGAGTGAGAAAAAGGTTGAATCATGAGTTAAATCTTTACATTATGTGGGTTTACTACATGTGATTATGAAATAATAAAATAAATATGTTGGTTTTGTAAGAACTTGAATGAGTATTAAATATCATTCCATACTGTGTATTATGGGGAATTAATTGAGAAGATATATTCCTAATTATTATAGATTTTTAAATATGAATATTTAAAATTGATTACAAATATAAAAACTAGAGGTTTTATCATGTGAAATATTTATCCAATAGGTGAATTAAAGTAGAATATTTCATATATGATCATGTAGACATGGAAGATGATATATGGTGTATGTATTTTTATAATATTAATTGAAAAAATTTAATAGAATGTTAAGGATTTAATATCATGTGGAATATTCCCATGTGATTTTTTATTGATTGAAGATCATAAGGAAAAACCCACATGATATGTTGAGAAGCTGAGTATAAAAATAGAATAATAATAAGAGAATGAAATGTAGGTATCGATGTGAGTACGAAGAAATAAATACTTTTATTTTTTTGAAGATCATGTGTATAAAAGAAATATTATGTGAGTGGATCCAATGATTAATTGATCTTGAATATTCCATTATTCTCAAAGAAGAATAAGAACAGAGAAGAATAAAAAACCAGCCTATGGTTTCATTATAAAATAAAGGATAATGAATAGGAAGAAGAAGATAGTCGAGGAAGGCTAAAACAACTACTACCAAAAAAACTTTTATGAATTGAGGATTCTCAAGGAAAATAATAATGTTGTGGTAAGACCAATATGTTGCTAATATTTTTATTATATTATAGATGTTGAAAATATTAAGTAAAAGAGTAAGAGGACAACATGATGGAACTTTCTACTTATACGTGTTGATCATTCTGATATTGATATTAAGAGAACAAGATATACTTTCATACTACTATAAAAAAAATATTGATAGTTTTATACATTTTTTGAGGAATTAATTTTAATTAATTTATGAAATGACATGCAATAAAATAGAAGAATATCTTACTCAATAGTTTTATTGGATGTTTCACTGTAAATTGGTGGGGTTCTGGTATAGAGAACTTATCTAGAGATAGTATAGGATGTCAGAGAGATGTATTCTAGGGTGAATGATGATACCATACATATGTGTATTCACTTTATTATATTAATGGATCACATTTTCTATGGACTTGAACCAAAAAATTAAAAGTATATAGTCACCCACCATGGGGGAGAACCATGTAAAAAAATTGTGTATTGTTGTTCTTATTTATTTACTAATTTTCATGTGGTGTGGTTTGTTGGGAATTCATAATTAGTTCTATTCATTATAATAGGTGAATAGGTTCAAATATTAAGAGGGTAATTAATGAATATAAAGGAATTCAGTCAAATTTTATCACACAAATTCACCCCCCACAGTGTGACTACATAGATCACTCTTCACTTCAAGTGGGTGAAATCCAAACATTAAAGACCAGCATGTAATATTTAGTCATTAACCATTTCATAGTGGAAATGGGATAATTTTACCATATATCTCATGATAGGTTTTACAAGATCATAAATGGGGAAGGATGACATTTGGTTTATTATTGAATAGTTGATTAAAGTTACTCATTTTCTTAAAATTAATGGGACTTAGATTATTAAGGATCTTGGAAATATTTATGTTAAACAAATTATGACGGTTCATATAGAATTGTATCTAATCATGATTCTATATTCACTTATCAATTCTAGAAAAATTTTCCAAAAAACTTTGGGTTCTCAAGTGAAGTTGATCATATCTTATCATCCATGGAAAAACATCCAATATAATAATGCTCTTCAGATTCTTGAGGATATTATTTTTACACATATTCCGGATTATGGACATTCATGGAAAGATAATGTGTAATGGGTAGAGTTTGTTTATAACAATAGATACCTAGAATCTATTTAGATTACTCACTTTAAAGCATTATATGGGAGACGATGTCAGTCTCCCTTATATTGTATAGAAACTGGAGATGCATATTTCTTTAGGCCTAGATTTGTATAAGATATATCTAATCATGTGTAAATTATAAAGAAAATATTATATATTGTTACGTGTAGGAAAAAGGAATATATTTATTATAGTAATCCTCCTCTTGATTTTGAAATATTATATCATTTATTTATTTGTATCTCACCTCATTTGTGAAATCATGGAATTTGGAAAAGAAATATATGTTGGATCTAAGATATGTCAAACCATTTGAGATTCTATATAAGGTTGGATAGGTTTTCTTATTATATAGATGAACTATATCTCTCTCATGTGGTTTAGTACAATGAAGTATAGCTATAATTATATGCATATTTTATATCAAAATAAATATATATTTTTTATCATATTGATAAGATTTTATAGGGAAAAGGCGTACACTTATATGAGTTATATAAAATCATGGGCATGTACAAGAGTTGGAATGTGAAAAAAAATCAATAATGAGGTCTCGAAGGACATATTTACTCATTGGTGTTTCTCTATGGTGATTATAGAGGATAATAATCTTATATAGAGGAGAGTTCGTAACAACCATGGGTTTTTGAGGTATTATTTTTAGTTTATTCTGATGTTTATGGATTTATTTTGAATTATTTTAGGTTGTTTTGGGGGTTTGTGGGTGAAGGAAAGTGGTGAGAGGGATTTTCAAAGGTGTTTTATGCTATAATTTTATAAAATGAACTACCTAGTACTAGGTGTAGGGTTCTAGGTACCTGGTAGGAGAGGTGGAAGAGGGGAGTGCTTGGTCCAACCACCAAGAACCCTATGGATTTTTATGATAAACCTGTTAGAATTTTGGTTGTTTTTTTAATGAGGGGTTTTCAGTAATTTTGTAGTCATACTATTTGGATTAAATTTTAGGTTTTCTATTACTAAGGGGTGGTTCTTATAACTTTAATCCTTTATATTCTCTCATTTTCTCCCTTTAACTTCAAGTGGTGATTACTTCTCTATTTCTAGTCGAAGTCGTGATCCATTAGAGGTGTTGTATTTTACTCAGTAATTGCTATAATAACCCTATAATTTTGTGAAAAATTATTAAGGTTTTTTCATTTTTATGTTATAGTTATACATCTTTTAATCTAGTATGATGATTTTTTTGTATTTCTCATGTTCTAGGAGGAATTAACCCTTCTCTCATGGTGCATCTTATTCATTGTGTGTGATTTCATTGACCTCTTTCACTCTTTAGTGTTTAATTGAGTGATTTTATATGAGTTACACATTATTTTAATGATTTAATGATTCATGTGAAGTAATTGGAATTAATAATTAGTTCTGATGATGTAGAATAATTTTTATTAATTATTATTTGATGTTTGTATTTTATAATTTTTTTATTCAGAAAATATAGAATTTCATTAATAAAATGATGGATTAATGAGGAAAATATTAATGCGAATTGTAAATTCAATGTAAATATTAATGGTAGAATTAATTATGTGAATTTTAGGGATGAAATTATTTTTTTGATATTAGATTAATGTGTTAAAGTGTTTTTCACTACTATATAAATTCTTGATTTGAGTGTATAAATTTTAAGGAATTTTTTTGGATTATTTTATTAATTTTGTGTGTATTTTTAGTTTAGTTTGATTTTTGTAATAATTTGTTTAAACTAAAATACATGATATATGAATTTAATCTCATATAATGAACTTAAATAACTAGATATGTGTTTAGATAACTCTTATAGTAAATGTATTGAGGTATAATGAAGTGTTTGATTAATATAAATTGCATTTATGATAATTAAAAATAAATATAAATGGGAAAATGGTTACTTAATATTGTATGAAATGTGAAGTGGGTTAAAGAGGATTAAAAAATGGTTTTTTTAAAATTTATCTTTGGTGGAAATGATATTTTAAAGTATAAAAAATTTATTTATTTAAAGGTGTTTGTAATTGTTTCAATGTTAATGAGTTATTCTTATTTGATAACTAAGAGATAAATTGTGGCTTCTTATGTTGAAAATAAATCACTGTTTGATATTTATTACTCTAAATAATTTTTTTTAGAATGATCCATTAAGTTGGTCACTTATAGAGATCCTTAGGTTAGGCTAAGAAATTATGAATTGAAATATGATTCATGAGTTTGTATAGACCATGATTTAGGTAATGTTTACCTGGGATTGTATGTGTTAGGTATATGAAATTATGTAATCCATTTGTTTGGATACCTCGATCAATGATTTTTATCAATGTTTATATTGAAATTGTACAAAGTAGGTATGATATTATTTAGGTGTATTAGTTAACACTTAATACTTTATTTTCATGTTGAAATAATGTTGTTAAATTATCTAAAATCTTTAAATTATTTATCTATAATAACATTAAACACAAAAGGATGTATGAGGTTATAGTGGTTTCTATAGAGAATTCATTCTTATGCATTATTCACACACACCTCATGTGTATAGAAATTATATTTATTATGTTTCATGTAAAGGAAAGATTCATATATTTATAGAAGATGATTGAATGAGAAATCTTGGAGTTGTTTTTATATGATTTTAGATTCATACAGAATGGGTTTTCCACATGTTTCCTTATTTATTATTTCAGTTAGATTACTCATACTTTTGTACTTGAGTTTTACTTTGAGTTTTTGTTTAAATGTATGACACATATGGGAATTTTTGAGATATTGACTTGACATTATTGAGAATGTTGTTTTTTTATTATGATATTTTTTTATTTAATAATAATTTTAGTATTTAGATGTGATGGACTATTAAAGGTTGTATCTCTCCCCAAGTGATATCATTGGACCCTTATTTCTAGTCTCCAGGCATTAGTAATCAAGGATCACACTTCAAGACATGTGATATTTCACATTCATTTTGGGGTGATCCATTATAATACATATGGGTTGTATATTATCCTTAGTAGTGAATGATGGATAGAACAAGAACCAAGTATATCCTTCATGACTATGTGAGATGGCCTATGGATAATAAAAATGGTTAATCTGGTATTTATCTTGGTATAACTCAAGTGTTAAGGTATGGGGATTGTATGCTATGACTTAAGGGTTTGGTGATTACCTGGGTTATGACCTTGTAATAATATAATCAGGGCCTTGGAAGGTATATAATGTGTATATATTGTTGGTAATGGATTTTTTATCAATGATCTTAGATATTTTTAGGTTATGAGAATTGATGTATGTATCGAGGTATAAATAAGGGTTAGGAATTTGTTTCATGATTCCAAATTCATTTTATTCTTGAATCTTTTTAGATATCAGGATACCATGATGTTTCATGATCCATAATCTAAACATCCTTCCATATGTTTGGTTTTTTACACCCAGATATTTTAAAATAATAACGTTATGTAAGATAGCATATTCGATATGCAACATTGAGCTTAAACGCCCCATGGAATATATGTCCATTATAACCTAGTCGTTAAATTGATGGTATGAATAAAATTAACTAATTTTTGAAATAAATATATAAATTTACTACTCAATATAATTTTTTTGAAAAATTCTTAGTAAATAATTACTCAATTTTTAGTAAATTCGTTTTATTCATCAAAAATATTTTTTATTCAAAAATGATTTTTATTGATTTTTTTGAAGAAATATTCTAATTAAATTATAAAACTTTTAGAAAATTTATTTTATAAAATTAAATTAATTTTTTAAATCTTCATATCAAAATTAACTTACGGTGAAATTTGGTGGTTTTTGGAAAATATTTATTTTTCAGTGATTAGTGAAAAATTGTGATTTTTATAAAAATGTCATTTAAATTAAATAAATTATGTAATTTAAAAGCCCCATTATGTTTTTAATAATATTTAAAGTTGAATAATTATTTTTTAGTCCTATTTAATCCACTTAATTACATT
Source organism: Viscum album (assembly GCA_963277665.1). NCBI lineage: Eukaryota > Viridiplantae > Streptophyta > Magnoliopsida > Santalales > Viscaceae > Viscum > Viscum album. The sequence continues at coordinate 62,263,443 of OY728127.1, read as the reverse complement.
TTAATCATCTTTATATTGGATTCTAGTATAAGTTTATTTTTTGTTTTACAAACGAGTTTTTCTGAAAAATGTTTTAATGTGAATATTGTTTCTCCATTTTAATTAATTAAAATAACCCATAATGTGGAATTATTTAAATTAAATTTATATATTATATATCTATAAATATTAATTTAAATTCATATAACTATTATTACTAGTTATAGAGTTAATATAAAATCATCTCTTTCTTGAAAAATATTTCTCTTAAAACCCAACTTTTTCACCGAGTCTCTGGGAATAATTTTAAATTAAATTATTCCACTTCTATGAATTAAATTTGGAAAAATTGATTCAAATTTTATAATAATAATTATTTATGTTATATAATAATTACAACTTAATTTTTGTCTTAATGAATAGTGAAAATAATAAAAATCATTCATCGCGTTTAAGGTAAAAACTAGTTTTACATTAAAGGAAAGGGTTAAAAAGAACTAAAAACAAGTATAAATTTTATTGAATGAACATATTTAAACCTTGTCTCATATAATAAAAAATAATAGTCCATTTTTATAATTTTTTCATGTGAATAATGTGGGTATAAATTTTATTTTTAGAAATTCCAAGTGTGTCCTCTCCCCCACTTATAAAAGGTCACACCCTCTCCTCTCCTCTTTACACGTTCAATGTTTTTTGGTATGTAAAATACCTAAAAAAATGTCTTAATTCCATACCCACATCCCAGAGTAAATTTTTATCATAAATAAAATTTATGAAGGCTTTATGTTTAATCCTAAAGAGGCGGTCCAAAGAAGAGGTAATGTTCTTATCCAATCATGTTTGTTTTGATTATTATTCCAACTCCTTCAAATATTATTCAACCATATTAATTTAATAACAAAATTATCTCCCATATAATTATATTTTATAATGTTAATTTTATAACCTACATCTATATCCTCTTCCATAAAATGGGAAATGACATTATCATTCGTGTGTATGGAGGACTACCGCCTTGCGAACCGATGTAATTTTCTTTTCATCAACGCCTCCCACAACTCATTATAATAATGGATTTAAAGTATATATATGTCACGAACCAGCCCGAGTCGACCTTGAACCGGCCACAAGGGCCAACCCACGACAAGTCCCGATAGGAGTTCCTGATCCTACCAGGATGGCGACAAGCATCAAGGTCATCAATAGAGTACACAGGGGAACTATTTCACCCATATATAAACAATTAAACAAAAATCGGAAAGAAATGGACAGCCCAAAATACATTTATATAAAAACTGAACTAAACATTATTTGTACAAGAAACTGAAAGTAAAACTAAACTAAAAACTCCTCTGACCAAACCCGATAACCAACTAACTCCATGTAGCCCTTATGGTCACTCTCCAACATAATGATCACACATCGCCTAAGGCAATCGAACTCAAACTGAAACATGCACAAGGGCTGAAAATAGAAGCAGACTATAGGTGTGAGTATTAAATCTCAGTAGGTTAGCCCGATATTATATTCCCAATGCACATCCTTTAAAATAAAATAAACATAAATTTCAAGTTTTAAATACAAGATATAAATGTATGTTTTCCAAATGAGGTATCATGCTATTTAAAAAAAATACCAGACAAAAATTTGCATGTTTTATAAACAAGAATGCTAGTATCAATTTTAAAAGAGGTGTAAGTTCAAAACGAAAATATTTTTCAAGTGGGATGATTTAAAGAATTTAAAATTTTAAATAAATTACACACACTACTAAATTTAACAACCAAACAAACTATATACCGATGGTGAGTACAAAATAGCCAATGAGCACAAGTCATGGGAACACCCCTAGGTACTAGTTAGTTGTGAGCCCCATGTACCTCGTATCTCGGTGAAAGTAACCATAATAAAAATATGTTCTTGTGCACATGAGCCACTATTAGGGATAATACCCATAAACCAGTGCTCCCCCAACAAAAATATCATCATATTTTAGTTAGTTTTGTCATCGTCAAACTTGCTACGTGAAACAGGGACCAAGCCCCATGGAATCACTAGCATACTAGTACACATCCGCCCACCTAGATACCTGGGATTCCCTTTAGTGCTCAATAAAGTTACACATATTATCAAATAAACTTTCCACATAAAAATTACATTATAAAAACATAAACACACAAACAACCCACAAACATGCTTCACATTTCCTTTACGAATCAATAAACCACTAAAAGGATTCGTAAAACAATTTCAAGGAGTATAACGAGGCCTTGCACATAAAATCCACTCAAAAATGATCTTCTAAGGACACAAACCCATAAATAACATAAAAAAACATATTACGAATCCCCAAAACCAATTAAAAAATCATTTTCATGAATCATAAAATTTCCTCAAAAGATAAAACATGAAATACACATGGAAACCATTTTTACAAAAAAACAAATGTCAAAAGGGCCTTCAAGCCTTTCTCAAAAAAATCCTTTGACCAAGGTATGCATTTAACTTTTAGTTAGGAGGTTTATAAACACTATTTAAATAAGAAAAACACATTAATAAATCCCTTAAAACATTTAGGTTACATATTCAAAACACAACCATTTTCATAAGGATGTGAAACGGGCCATTTTCCGATAACTCAGGCCAAAATATGTTGTAAACCAAAACCCATTTGTTTGTAAGACAAAATACCAATTGGAAAGCCATAAAAGACCAAAAATACCATTTATAATTCTTCTAATTCATTTATAAATCCAAAAATAATAATTTTTAAATCACACATCACACACAAAATCCAACCGGGCAATTTACAGAACACAAGACATGCCTTTTTAAACAAAACAACTTATTTTAAGAACTTTAAAAGGAATAAAACACCAATTTCATGACATATTTTATTAGATATACTGTAAAATGTTCAAAATACTATAAACCAGGTTTTAAACCTCAAAAAATAGTTTGAAAAGATAGAAGGACATTTAAACAAACACTTGGTGTGCACTTTTATGACAAAACAACACTACCTTTCACAAAACAAGGATTAAACAACCATTTTTTCACACCAATAAAATTATCCAAATGATGAAAAATAATAATAAACATATATATCAGATGAAAACAATAAGGAAATGATTAATCTTTAAAGATAAAGTCATTTTCAAGGGATATCCTACCTCAAATCCTTGTCGTAATGGAAACGCACACCCAATATCACCATCTGAGGGTTTACAAACCCTAAACCTATGAAGACCAGACCCAAACGAAAAAAACCCCCATAAAAAGAATATTATATCATAACCCTTGGTCGATCATGACTAGTGGATATTATAAAACCAAGAAATAATGAAATGAGGAAGAAGAGGGAGGGGAAAGGAGAAGGGATCTCACCTTTTCAACTAGAAAACTCTTCATCTTCTATTCTATATGCACCCTTAGGGGAAAGGGAATGGATTTAAACTTATTTTAGAGTCTCATAAGGTCAGTAATAACCAAGTAAAGAATATTTGGGGAAAATAGTATGAATGGAATGATTTATGGATGAAGGAAGTTACCTTCGTGATTCTGGATGATTTGAGAGACATTGATAAGTTTCCCCTAATAAGAGACTCATATGAGCTCCAAATAGGTAACATAGATAATGGGGGTGATGATAGGGGTATTGTCTTAGAGTGGGAGGTATAATCACAGAAAAATATTAAAAATTTAATTAGATATAAAAGAAATAATTTATTTTTTTAAAACTGGAAATGGGCCCATGGGCTAGCCCAATATCTAAATAAGTAACCCCAATTCACATTGCTTATGAATTTATAAGGGGTAAAAAAGGATACGGTAGTTTTAATATGTCATTTTAGGAAAAGATAGAAGTGTAATTAGTCAAAAATTATAAAAAAAAATGAATGAGTTATAAAAGAAACAAAATATGTTTTTAAATCTGGAAATGGACTCATAGTTGGCCCAAATCATGAAGTAACCACACTTTCTCCAAAAACTTCTAAATAAGCAATGGAGAACCCAAATTAGGGTGATTAAACATATATGATAGTTAAAAACATAAAATTAATCTCACCCAACACCCAATAAAAGGATTGGTATTTTCAATGAACCGGATCAAAACCGTGACATGAATAGAAAAAAAATCAGGTGTGACAATTCTCCCCACCATTAAAGCTTTCCACCCCCAGAAAGACATAGCACATTCCAGCTGATTGATCAACACCTATGGATTCATTTTCTATATGATCCAGCCTACTAATACAATGAATCACCATCAACTATTAATGTAACTTAATCCTCTTACCTCAACCAAAACACCAACTCTCACCCACTTCTTGAGAATCAACCGAAAGATTGAGTCACTACCTCCACAACCAAACCAAGAACCCGGTTGTTGGGCCTTATACCAATGAACCCAACAGTCACCCAAACCAAATAGAACTCATGAAAACATAATATTTCAATGGATTATGGGATGGACGCTCCACCATTAAGAAACAACTAGAACTATATAAGTTCTTAGTAGAAAAATAAATGAGACCAATGGTGGGTCTCCCCACCATTAGAACCCAACTTGCAACGAACAAACAAGAACTCAACATGAGCTAGAATCTGGCCTCACTCACACAGGCCCATGTAAACTCTCCTACAAAAACCTACCAACCCAAGTTGATAGGAACACAACATGAACATTTAATCCACCCACTCTTGAATGGAGGCGGCAAGAACTGGGCCAACACTCTCTGCACGGATCCAAATTCCCACCAATTAGATAGGGGAGGGATGGGGACCCAATCATTGGGGAATTGAAACCAAAAAAGAAACAAAGTAACTACCTCACTGAAATGGTAGAGGTATGATCTTAGCAATACTAACCACAATCTGTGGACTCCTGACAACGCACCATCTTTACTTCGAAACCTATGGCTGGAGCTTTGATGGATGAAGCATCTCTTGAATCACAGTCAGGCTTTAATAATCCCCAACATGTACTCCATCCCTTAGTTCCACACAGTACCACATAATACTCCCAGTAAGAAACAAAATATCAAGACACACTATAAAACACTCTTCCTCAACAACACGTTTTTAACCAAACAAGAACATGGAGATACACAACACTATTTTCTCTCACTCCAAACAAAGAGAAAAATGAAAAAGGGACCCAAAACACCCACTAAACATCACCGAGCACAACTACTACAACATAGAGATTCACCATAAAGAGAAGTAACTTTAAATCGAGCCCAAATAGCTCTCTTTTTCAAAAAATGGGATGAGGTATCATTCTAAGAGATTGATTTGGCATTTGAAACAAATCCTTAGGTTGATAAACTATAAATATTACCAATGGAGAACCATATGTGACCACATTACAACATCCAACACATCTTTAGAAACCCACTGAACATTACCTCAAGACTGATCCACCAACAAGATCCCATCTCAAAATGCAATAAGAGTATTACTTCTATATAATAAATAAGCATAACAAATAGACAACACTTATAATACAGAGGATAAACCATCCACATAAATTTCGGTTCATAACAAACACCAAACTTTTTCAGCTCAAAACACTTTTGAAAAACAAACTAACTTGGTGGGTTTCCACATTCATCAATGGTGTTTCATCATGTCTCACCCACATGAACATTTCCATTACACCCTAGGAACCCAACCACCATTCCATATAGTCCATCCTTCTAGATATAAATAAAACCATTTATGTGATCACCCATGAAAACACCAAAGGATTAAACAAAACAACATCATTCCAAACATCATGTACCTTCAAAAGGAACACCAACCACCAAGTCAAAAAAACCCTTTTTAGATTTCACAAAACAAACCACACTTCATCAAGAAACATTTGCTTTAAAAAAACATACCCCTCTTCATTTTTAACAACTTTTAAAACAACCAAGCTACTCCAAACAACAGATTCCCATTTTCTGAAATTCAGCAAGGTATCTTTCCATAATCCGATGGCCTTTGAGACCAATACCCTTTATAGTAAAACACCAACCGCTCAAAACCAATTTCGAAAACTATTTTATCAGATTAAACCACTTTTAAACGTCCCAAAACACCCCATTTAAAACATATATTCATAATCACCTTAAATGATTCACACTTTCAAATCATTTTATTTAAAAAACCCACAAGTTTAGATTAGGTAAAATCCAACCCCGTTAAATCATTTCCACTTCCTCCCAAAACATTATTTCACAAAAATCACAACCTTCCAAAACCATTCTTATATTTAATTTTTTGAAAACCCCTTTTTCCACTTTTCAAAATCCAATCCTTACTTTAAAATTCATTTAAATAATTATCACACAATTATTTTCAAAACAAAAATTCAGAAATCAAGAAAGGTCCAGGAAACCCACAAAATGGAACTAGTGTCGATGGGTGACTTGACCATATGGTTGGAAGCAATATGTCAAACACAAAACCAATAAAGAGAGACTTATTAGGACCATGAACCATCTCCAAATGGCTTTCCAGGCCCTACGATATCATGGAGGCCATTAGTCAAACTCTCCTTGTCATATGCCAACACCAAACAATCAATAAGAACAAAGGACACTAAAAAACCAGACATCCCATGGAAACTTGAGGATCAGAACGTGCAAGAGTTCACGACGCTCTTCCCACACTTACCCCTAAAGTCCAAAAACTCCTACTCTATCTACCTTGACATCCCCCAAATAACAAGGGTTCTCTAAAAAAGGTATGCTAAGAGCCGAACTCCTCTGATACCATTTTGTCACGAACCAGCCCGAGTCGACCCTAAACCGGTCACAGGGGCTAGCCCGCGATAAGTCCCGAGAGGCGTTCCCAATCCTCCCGGGATGGTTACAAGTACCAAGGGAATAAATAGTGTACACAAGGTAATGATTTCTCCCTTATATAAATAATCAAAAAAATATCGGAAAGTAATGGAAAGCCCAAAATACATTTATATAAAAACTGAACTGAACATTATTTGTACAAGAAACTGAAAGTGAAACTAAACCAACAACTCATCTGACCAAACCCGATAACCGACTAACTCCAGGTGAGCCTTTTGGTCACTCTCAAACATAACGATCACACGTCTCCCAAGGAGATCGAACTCAAGCTGAAACCTGCATAAGGGAAAAAAACAGAAGAAGACTATAGGCGTGAGTATTAAAACTCAGTAGGTTAGCCCAATATTCTATTACCAATGCACATCCTTTAAAATAAAAGAAACAAAAATTTCAAGTTTTAAATACAAGATATAAATGTATGTTTTTCAAATGAGTTCCCATGCTATGTAAAAAAATACCAGACAAAAACATGCATGTTTTATAAACAAGAATTCTAGTAACAATTTTCAGAGAGGTGCAACTTCAAAATGAAAAAAAATAAAGAGGGCTGCTTTAAAGAATTTAAACTTTTAAATAAATCACACACACTACTTAATTTAACAACCAAACACATCATATTTCGATGGTGAGTACAAAATATCCAATGAGCACAAGTCATGGGAACACCCCTAGGCACTAGTTAGTTGTGAGCCCCAGGTACCTCGTATCTCGGTGAAAGAAACCATAATAAAAATCTGTTCTCATTCACACAAATCATTGGTAGGGAGAATACCCATAACCTAGTGGTCCCCCGACAACATCATAATCATAGTTTAGTTAGTGTTTTCATCATCAAACTTGCTACATGAAACAGGGGCCAAACCCCACGGAATCACTAGCATACTACTACACATCCACCCACCTAGATAACTGGGATTCTCTTTAGTGCTCAATCAAGTTACACATATTATCAAATACACATTCCACATAAAAATTATATTACCAAACCATAAACACACAAACATCCCACAAACATTTTTCACATTTCTTTCACGAATCAATAAACCACTAAAAAGATTCGTAAAACAATTTCAAAGATTATAACGAGACCTAGCACATAAAATCCATTCAAAAATGCTCTTTTAAGGCCACAAACCCATAAATAACATAAAAACTCAGATTTGGAAGCCCCAAAACCAATTAATAAATCATTTTCATGGACCATAGAATTTACCTAAAATATAGAACATGAAATACACATGGAAACCACTTTTACAAAAAAAACAAATAACAAACGAGCCTTTAAGCCTTTATCAAAACTATCCTTTAACCAAGGTATGCATTTAACTTTTATTAAGAAGGTGTATACACACCATTTAAATCATAAAAACAAATTCATAAATCCCTTAAAATATTTAGGTTACATATTCAAAACACAACCATTTTCATAAGGATGTGAAACGGGCCATTTTCCAACAACTCGGGCCAAAACATGTTGTAAACCAAAACCCATTTGTTTGTAAAACCAAATCCAAATTTGAAATACTTAAGAGGATCCAAATACCATTTATAATTATTCTATACATTTATAAATCCAAAAAAAATTATTTTTATATTACACGTCACACATAAAATCCAACCGGGCAATTTACCAAACACATGACATGCGTTTTTAAACAAAACAATTTATTTTAAGAACTTGACAAGGAATAAAACACCAATTTCATGCAATATTTTATTATAGATACTGTAACATGTTCAAAATAACATAAACAGGGTTTTAAACCTCACAAAATAGTTGCAAAAGATAGCGGAATATTTAAACAAACACTTGGTGTGCACTTTTATGACAAAACAACACTACCTTTCACAAAACACAGATTAAAAAACCATTTTTCACACCAAGAAAATTATCCAAATGATAAAAAATATTAATAAAAATATATATCAGATTAAAACCATAAGAAAATTATTAATCTTTAAAGATAAATTCATGTTCAAGGGATATCCTACCTCAAATCCTTGGCCTAATGGAAACGCACACCCAATATCACCATCTGAGGGTTTATACACACTTAACCTATGACATCCACACCCAAAAGAACATAAACCCCATAAAAAATCATATTATATAAAAATCATAGGTCGATAATGACTTGTGGAGATTATAAAATCATTAAATAATGAAAGGAGGAAGAAGGGGGTGGAGAAAAGAGAAGGGATCTCACCTTTTTAACTAGAAAACTCTTCATCTTCCATTAGATCTTCACCCTTAGGGAAAATTGAATGAAATGAAACTTCTTGGAGAGTCTCCTAATGTCAAGATGAACTTGGTAAAGAATATTTGGGGCAAAAAGAGTACGAATGGAATGATTTATGGATGAAATAATTTACCTTCGTGATTCTGGACGATTTGAGAGACATTGAGTAGTTTTCTCTAATCCGAGACTCATATGAGCTCAAAAAAAGTAAAATAGACAATGGGGGTGAGGAAATGGGTATTGTATTAGATTATGAGGTAGACTAAACAAAAAATATTAAAAATTGAATTAGATATAAAAGATAAAATTTATTTTTTTAAAACTGGAAATGGGCCCATGGGCTGGCCCAATACCTAAGTAAGTAACCCCAATTCACCATGATTATGAATTTATAAGGGGTCAAAAAGGATATGGTAGTTTTAATATGTTAGTTTAGGACAAGTGGGAAGAATAATTAGTCCAAAATGATAAAAAAATTAATTAGTTATAAAAGAAACAAAATATGTTTTTAAATATGGAAATGGGATCATGGTTGGCCCAAATCATGAAGTAACCACCCTTTCTCCCAAAAATCATAAACAATCAATAGAGAACCCAAATTAGGGTGATTAGACATATATGGTAGTTCAAAACTCAAAATTAATCTCACCCAACACCCAATAAAAGGATTGGTATTTTCAATGAACCTGATCAAAACCATGACATAAAAAGAAAAAAACCGGGGGTGACAATATATATATGATATTTATAAAATAATTATACCAATGTAATTATTATATCACATATCTCTTCTTACATTTTATTTCTTGGGGGATATGATAATGTCGTTCTTGTGTAAGGAAGACTATCACCTCACGAAGTGATGCGATTCATTCTCCACTAAGGCTTTACATGGAAGGTAATAAGAAACATTTAATGAATATATGCGATACATATGACATAATTATGATATTATTGACACATTTATAAATCATTAAATATAAAATATAATTTTATTTCTTACCTTTCCACTCACTGAAAAATGATATTTTCGTTCATGTGAATGTGTGGACTACTACCTCCAAGGAGTGATGTGATTGTTTTTTCATCACCACCTCACATGTATGATATATATAATTATATTAAAATAAATAATATAATATTTATGATAATATTATAATTTGTAAAAGATAACATAACAGTTACCTTCTTTCCATAATGATCATTAAAAAATGGAAACATCACTCATGCGTACGTAAGACCAACAATCTCTATTATTTTTACGTAGTTCATTTTTCATAACCATATTTCATGATTGGTTTTAAAATTATAAATTATATATATATATATATTATAATTATTTCATTATTATTATTTTGGAGATGATTAAATAATGACCTCTTTGACCATATTCAACCTAACGAATTCATTTTTTACATATAATTCAAATACCATAAAAACTTAAGAAGTGAACTTAAATGATTAACTAATTGTTTATATCATGGTAAAATATAAAATAAAAGGAATAATAAACTTGAAAAAAATTATTAAGAAATTAAATAATTAATATAATTTTATTATTCAGTATGACAAAGAATGTACAATATGTTTTTTACTCAAGGTAAGGGTCACTTTAACTTAAAATATCATTTTAAATGTTTTAAAGATTTATTTTCAAAATCTTTCTCTTCCTTATCCATATTATTAATAATGTTTCAATAAAATTATCATTTATTCCTTAATGGATTCCAAAGGTCATTAATGACCATATTTCACTATTTTTACAATGTTCTTATAAAAAATGAATCATTTTAGAGTTTTATTCAAAGGAATTTATTTTTAAAAAATTATTATTTTAATGATTTTTTTTTTCAACTCTTTTTCTTCAATGTCTATAATTTTAAAATTATTTTATTTATATTTTATATAAAAATAAAATATTTATAAATAAAATTTTATGAAACTTTTGATGTTATTTAAATGTTTTTAAGAGGTTATCTTCTTACATTTTTTATATGGAATGTTTTGAAAAAATATAAAAATTTAATGTTCTATTTTAACATATAAGGAAACAATGAATTTTCCCACCACCATAACTATTGATTGATGTTTTTATTCATTTATTTCAGGAACTAACTTCTTTAAGATGAGGGAATGGATAAAAATATATTGAGACCTTCCTTCCTCAAGATAAAGGAGAGATAATGACCCCTGAGTCTTGCCTCCAATATACCCTAGGGTGGCGACCAGGCCCAAGGGTATAGAAATCTCACAAAAAAATGGGAGGCATTAACACTTTTATAGTAACCAATATTGGGAGATAAGATGTATCAACCACAAAAAATCCCAAGACACATATATATAATGAAACCAAAATCCATCCCACATGCATGTTTAAAGTAAAACTATGATAAATATAAGAAAACTCCAAAGTATCAAAATAAAACTAAACAGTGACACAAAAATCGTCCCCAATGTTCAAGCTAGTAAGGTTCATAACGGTCCACATAATCTCCCTAGAAAACTAAAAACAATTTTATATATGTAGGGTGAGCATACATTTATACTCAATAGGGAAAAACCAAAGTCACCCGTGCATAAGTGGGAGAAGCATACTAATTCCATTGTGAGAAAATAGCAGAAACTCAAAAGCACCTAACAAGTTATACTATCCAGACCAACCTCACGAAGGAACGCTCACCAAATAACACAAGTAATGTAAAGTAAAGTAATAATAACATCTATATTTGGGTACCCCACACCACTTCCCACTGGTTAACTACTCATCCCTAATAGCGAACGTCCAGATGCTACCATGATCTTCCACAAGCCCCACTATCAAGACCTTCCCACACACACCTTGTCCACATACCACATCCCTCCCGAAAACACTTGGGATATAATACATCACATCCTGCCTTCAGACACCTAGGCCACAAAACCAAAACCTCATCCCAAAGATACCTGGGAAAGTACAATGTATCTCATCTTGAAGAAACATGGGAAACACACCTCACCTGCAAACACCTGGGCCTCCCACCCACACCACAACCATCCCAAAGAGTCTATGGATACCAATGCCTAGAAGAGGGAGTATAGAAGATCCAATAACCATCCATACATCCTCCCAATGGGATGTTGGGAAAGGACACCCTCCCCCATAACAATGGGGTGTTCGACATGTAGTTCTCAACACGAGTGGGGTGCGTATAAAAATCACAATGAACTAAATGTTTATATATATAGGTACCAAAAACTCATCCCAGCCTATCAATTTTCAAAAAAAACAACCATCCCACAAAAACTACCCTTGATGCCACCTCTACATTCACGTACCACCATGAACAATGGTTACTTCCGTAAGTCGATAAATGAATGCCACTTCACTACAAGCTACAACTCGAAACATACCCCCATCCAATTCATTTAAATTATGGTCACTTTTCAATTTGTTTATTTATTCCATCCCTACCTGTGCAACTACCAAACACTGCAAACTTTATAAGAAAAAATAACCATATCAACCACTACCAAATCCAAAAAAATAAACAAGGGTCAAGGTAAAAGAATCCATTCTAATGCCCATTCATAAAATAACTGAAGTGCATTGTGTTGCATTTGTTGTCAATGAGGCATGAAGTTGTCATGGAATGAATGGAAGTCAAAGAATGTCAAGATGTGAATGACAAAGGTTGTGATGGTGTTGGTGATTAAGAGAGAATGGCCATAGTACCAAGATGCATGTCACTTAGGAGATTCACTAAGTGGCATAGGAGATGTGGTTGAAACATTGTCTAGTTACATCAGACGATTGTTGAGCTGTTCTTAAAGTTTAAAGAACCTTGTATCAAGATGATACAATGTCACAACAATATCAGAAGACCATGCATTGTCTTAACAATGCATGAGGAGATGAGGAGAACCATCCATAATTTCTAAGTGGATGAAGTGGACTAAAGAAGTCCATGCACTATCACTTAGTGCATGTGAATTTGAAGAAGATCCAACTTGATCTCTTATTGGATCATAGAATCATGTTGAAGAATTATTTGATTCAGGAGCTTCGGTTGAAGATGAAGAACCTTCGGGAATTCCACATTCTATGTATTGAATAAATGTTGAAGGGAATTGGAGGAATTCTAATGAAGAAGAAGAAATAAAGAAGAGGAGATGAGAAGAAGAAGAGTTGTGGCATTTGGCATTTTCACTTGGTTACTTTGTTTTTATACAAAGTCCTAAGTGTTTTACTTAGAAAAAAATAAGGCCACCAAGGAGGCCAGCCGAGGGTCATCACCCAAGGCACTTGTGGGACTCAAGGTCACCACGCCCATGGGGAACCCTCAAAGGCCAGGGCAGCATCCTTGAGGCAGGGGCGCACCCGTAGGACACCGCATGGGCGCCTGGGGAACGCCCGGAGGAGCGCGGAAGGGGCCGTGTATAAGCCCCCGAGGGCACGCGGTGGTGAAGCCCGCGCACCCGAGGAAGCATAGTGGGCGCCAGTGGCGCGCCCGCAGGGAGCAGAGGTGGGCGCAGAGCGCGCCCGCATGGAGAACTCGGCGCGGGGAGGCACCGAGAGGGGAGGAGACTCAATTGCTGAGCTGATGGAAGCGCGAGGTTGATATACCGCGGAAAAACCGCGCCCCGTTTCGATGTGGGACGCGGAAAAATCTCCAGGAGCACATCCTGGCCGTCCGAGTGATCGCGCGGCAGATCTCGGCTGCCCGATGCATCGCGCCATTCCCGTTCTGATCGCAGCCGTCCAAAGAGATGATCCGACGGCTCCGAGGCATCTCCTTCCTCGAGCTCAGCCGAAGGCTCCCCGCGAGCTCCGTTCGAACCAGAGGCCTCCCCGATGATGGTTTTTGAGTTCCCGGCCACCTCCGAGCAAACTGAGACCTCCATTGTGATCGTTAGGCCATAACGAACTCATGCATGCATTAAAATGTTTCATGCATGCATCGAGAAAGAATTATGACTTCAGCCGAGGAAAACGGAGTTGCCGAGGCCACGTGTGTTCGTGGTATGCATAGACAAGTATTAAAGAGGCCATGCATTCGTTCCAAAATGCATGCACGTGGAGGAGGAAAATAAAAAGGAAACTCGCGTGAAACAGAGGAGAAACAAGATTTTGGAAATCTTAAAAACCCGAGATATTCGGGAGTTTGAATTTATATCTCACGCAGATGAAACGAGGCCCTCTGCTTATAAAAGGAGAGCCCGAGGCATAGTTTTTGCTTGCTGATCCTTTGAATATTTGAAGTCCCGTGAGAGCCTTTTGTGCCTCGTGAAGTTTGGAGCTCCGCGCAACACACTTGCGCGATGAAGCAGCCCGAATCCACCCCTGGCTTCGTGAAGTCACTTTTGCGCATATTTGCGCAAAAGAAGTTGGAGGAGACCCTGCGCGCATCCCTTGCACGACAGGAAGGAGCCGAGCCGCATCACCTGCGCGCCTTCATGGTTCGTTGAGGCTTGCGCGACAGAAGCGCCCGCGGTAGTGTTGCACCCTTGCACACTTGAGCCAGCGCGGCATTTGAAGACAAGAAGAGGGCCACACCCCCTTGCGCGCCTTGTTTGAGTTCGGGTATATTGAGACAAATACACTTAGTGCGTGTGTGCAAATTGAAGAGGAAGAACCCGAGGCTTGGTTGTGTGTGTGAAGTGAAGAAGTGAAGGTCGAGACTTGCATGCCTTGTGTGCAAATTGAAGACCCTACGGTATTGTGTGTGCAAGGAAACCCGAGGCCATATCTTGTGTGTGTGCCAAGTGAAGACACCCTACGGGTGGTTTATGTGTAAAGCAACAAAAGGCCGTAGCCTTGTTTGTGCACACTTTGAAGAACAAACTAAAAGAACACTAAAGTGTGTGTGTGCAACAAGAGGAGGAGAATAGGCCAAGTCTCAAGTGTGTGCAAAGTGAAACAAGTGTGTGCAAAAAGACAACAAGGCCGAACCTTAGTGTGTGTGCAAAATAAAGTGTACACACTAAGAAGAAATAGAAGAGGACTCTCACACTATTGTAGAACACACAATCTAAGTGTGTAGAAGAATTGAATAAAGTGTGTGAAGTTTGAGAAGTTGGTGTGTGCTTAAAGTGTTACACCCTTTGTGGGTCTACTGCACCAAGAAGAGGAAAGGGGAAGTGCATGCATGCATGCATGCACATGCGCACATAATCAAAGTTCAAATCTGCTTGTGTGCATTTGAGTTGACCAAGACTAGGGGATCTTGAATAGATTGAGAAGGCCATGCAGTCATTGCATGAGGATTCAGAGTTGCCATGCATTCAGTGCATGAAGTTGTTTTGAACTGAGACTGGACCAGACTGAAGTTAAAGATATCAGTTGTCTGAGTATTCAGTAGTTGAAGAGAGAAGCCAGGTCATCCTTAGAAGAAGAAGATAAAGCCTGAGCAAGACAAGAAGACCTGATCAACTCAAGTGATCAGAGGTACAGAGCAAGGCCAGCAGTCTTTATCCCAGACTGCTGAAGATACTTGAAGAAGCTTAAAGTGAAGAAGAGTTACTCGTGTGACTCGAGGAGCCAGGAGAAGACCCTGTGGGACTCAGGGAGAAGAAGTCTTCTGTGGGATTCTGGAGCAGGCCAGTGGGACTCTGGTAACACTGTGGGACGCAGTATAAAGACCCTCCTGTGGGACTCAGGAGAGATACGGTGGGAAGCTGTATCGACCATTGTAATTCTAACAAGTTATAATGGGAGAATCCATGCTGGGAGAGCATGGCAAGGATGTAGGCCTTTGGTTCCGAACCTTGTAAATCCTTGTGTCCGGTGCCTTTTCATTACTGCATTATCCGGGAAAGGTTGAGAGACATAAGAAGAGTGGATCGAGGCCTTAATAAGCCATAGAGGTTTAATTGATTAAGAATCAATTAGTAAAAAGTTTTAAAGGATCACTGATTCACCCCCTCCCCCTCTCAGTGATTCACACTGATCTGGGCACTTCAATTGGTATCAGAGGGAAGGTTACCTCTAAAAGATCCAAGGGAGTCTTTATGAAGTGCAGATTTGAGGAAATGAGTGACCAGCCTCAAATGGAGATATATGCCAAGACTCAGAAAAATAGAAAGAAGAAACAGGCCAAGAATATGAAGAAAGCATGTCCTAGCTGTGATGAAGTTGGAATAATGAATGATCTTCAAAATGCAATCGAATATCTTCGGAAGACAGTCCCCAGGGAAGTAGCAATGTGTATAGCTACAGGCATCCTTGATCTTCAAGAAGAAAAATCACAGTTAGAAGAAGAAGCCAATGCAATGGAAGATCAATTGGCTAAAAGGGTTGGCATAACCAACACTCTCAGAAAGCTGGTGAAGGATAAAGATGAAACTATTTCTCTTTGCAATGAAAGATATGAAGACACTGCTGAAGAATTGCAAAGAAGCCTTTCTGAGAAATAATTCTTTAAAGTAATAATCAAAGATGTTTACCATGCACTGGAAAAGAGGCATAAAGTGTCAATGAATGTCAGAGATTCTCAACTCAAAGACAAAGTCAAAATGGTGAAGGATCTTGACAACTCATTGCATGAAATAAAGAAGGTGCATGATGACCAGATGGAACAGATGAAACAGAATTGGGAAGGTAGGCTAAGATTGGTTGAGGATGAGAAGAACTCCCTCAACATGAAATTCTTTGAACTGGAGGTGATATTGAAAAATCTGCAATCACCCAAAGCTGAAGCCTCCCAGTCAGCTGAAAGAAGAAATGTTGCTACTCAAGTGAGCTTTGAGAAGGATTATTCTAAAAGAAATACATCCTCTACTAAAAGGGCAACATCTTCTAGAAAGAAGGTACCATCCATACCATCTTGTACTGATGCTTCTAATTGTGTTTCCACAAAAAGTGCAGGATGGAAAAATAATTCCAAACAAGTATGGATGAAGAAAATGAAGAAGCATAGCTCTCCTGAAACAACACAGCAAGTCAAGAAAAGTACCCAACAATCAGAAGGACTGAAGAGGTCTAGATTTGTGGGTCAGTGTTGGTGTTGTAATAAGTATGGGCACTGTGCAAAGGATTGTTGGTACAATCCACTGAATGTCAAAGCACAAAGGAAGCCCATGCCAAGGGGGAGCAAGCCAGAAGAAAAGAAGCAGCATCCACAGGTCCAGAGACATCTGTTTACTGCAAATAGATTTGGATTACTTGACAACATCTGGGATGATTGCAAAAGTGCTCAAAAAGATACATGTCAGTCTCCAATTGTATCCAGAGCTCAAAAGAAGAAAAGATCACATAACCTGGCTCAGAAAGAATCATTGGGAAGTAAGAAGAAAGTTGAAGATGCTCCCAAGAAGATTATGAAAAAGGAAGAGAAGACTTTGGAGTCTAAATCCAAGAAGGGTGATGCATCCATAAGGACCACCAAGAAAACATGCTTCTACTGTGGAAAGAAAGGACACATCATGGACCTTTGTAAAGAAGACATGAAACTAAATAGAAGCAGACTGAACTCCAAAAGACAATCAATCTAGAAGAATAAGGGATTGATTGAAAATAAGTTTCCTAAGAGAGGTAGCTTAGCAGCATCCAAAGAACCGTGTGGAACTTCCAAAACTGAGGCCACTCTTCCAAATGATTTACTAGTCATATGGCCAAATCAGTTGCAACTTGCCAAAGATCTGCAAAAAGATGAAGATAAAGTTATGGCAATTGCTAAGGCAAAAGGGAAGAAGAATATTTCACATGAAGATGTTTTGAGAACCACACCAGCACAAACATCATTGAAGATCAAATGTGCAAGTGTGAATAATGGTGAAAATGGGGCATCTCGGTTGAGAGAATCTTCTCAACCTTGTTGTTCACATTGATGAACCAAGGAGGTTCCATATTATTCCCTTATACTCTTGGTATATACATGTGCTAACATTGCAGGGAATTGAAGATGATGATCATTCTCATCTGGAGGATGGTTTGGACAGAATGGAGTGCACCCCTTGAGGGGGAGCCAATCTGGAGAAGATTATGTTCTGAAATTAATATCATCTTGAGAAAGTAGATGAAAGGGGGAGATTTATCTTTGCACCTGAACATTCTAATGTGTTTTGTGGAGTATGTGCAGGATTTAGCAATTCATTGAATATCTGAACCCCTTAGCATGATCTCACATGTTTACAGTGAATGTGGACAGCATTGAGTTCCTTGGTTACATCACTCTTGTTTTCTACACCGGGTTAGCCCAAGTAGACTTAGAGTTTATTTACTAAAGGTTCTTTTCTAAAGAAGAACATGTGGCATCATCCCTCTCTTAGTGATTTTCAAGAAGATTCTATTCAAAGGGAGGAAGATATTTTTGAAAGTGAACCACACCACACCTTTGCATTTGATTTCCAATAAGGGGGAGAAAATATTGGCACACATATTGACCCATTCATATGTGCTAAAGTGGTGTATTGAAAACAAATACAAAGGGGGAGATTTAATTTCATTGTGTTGCATTTGTTGTCAATGAGGCATGAAGTTGTCATGGAATGAATGGAAGTCAAAGAATGTCAAGATGTGAATGAAAAAGGTTGTGATGGTGTTGGTGATGAAGAGAGAATGGCCATAGTACCAAGATGCATGTCACTTAGGAGATTCACTAAGTGCCATAGGAGATGTGGTTGAAACATTATCTAGTTACATCAGACGATTGTTGAGCTGTTCTTAAAGTTTAAAGAACCTTGTATCAAGATGATACAATGTCACAACAATATCAGAAGACCATGCATTGTCTTAACAATGCATGAGGAGATGAGGAGAACCATCCATAAGTTCTAAGTGGATGAAGTGGACTAAAGAAGTCCATGCACTATCACTTAGTGCATGTGAATTTGAAGAAGATCCAACTTGATCTCTTATTGGATCATAGAAGCATGTTGAAGAATTATTTGACTCAGAAGCTTCGGTTGAAGATGAAGAACCTTCGGGAATTTCACATTCTATGTATTGAATAAATGTTGAAGAGAATTGGAGGAATTCTAATGAAGAAGAAGAAATAAAGAAGAGGAGATGAGAAGAAGAAGAGTTGTGGCATTTGGCATTTTCACTTGGTTACTTTGTTTTTATACAAAGTCCTAAGTGTTTTACTTAGCAAAAAATAAGGTCACCAAGGAGGCCAGCCGAGGGTCATCACCCAAGGCACTTGTGGGACTCAAGGTCACCACGCCCATGGGGAACCCTCAAAGGCCAGGGCAGCATCCTTGAGGCAGGGGCGCACCCGTAGGACACCGCATGGGCGCCTGGGGCACACCCGGAGGAGCGCGGCAGGGGCCGTGTATAAGCCCCCGAGGGCACGCGGTGGTGAAGCCCGCGCACCCGAGGAAGCATAGTGGGCGCCAGTGGCGCGCCCGCAGGGAGAAGAGGTGGGCGCAGAGCGCGCCCACAGGGAGAACTCGGCGCGGGGCGGCACCGAGAGGGGAGGAGATTCAATTGCTGAGCTGATGGAAGCGCGAGGTTGATATACCGCGGAAAAATCGCACCCCGTTTCGATGTGGGACGCAGAAAAATCTCCAGGAGCGCATCCTGACCGTCCGAGTGATCGCGCGGCAGATCTCGGCCGCCCGATGCATCGCGTCATTCCCGTTCTGATCGCAGCCGTCCAAAGAGATGATCTGACGGCTCCGAGGCATCTCCTTTTTCGAGCTCAGCCGAAGGCTCCCCGCGAGCTCCGTTCGAACCAGAGGCCTCCCCGATGACGGTTTTTGAGTTCTCGGCCACCTCCGAGCAAACCGAGACCTCCATTGTGATCGTTAGGCCATAACGAACTCATGAATGCATTAAAATGTTGCATGCATGCATCGAGAAAGAATTAGGACTTCAGCCGAGGCAAATGGAGTTGTCGAGGCCACGTGTGTTCGTGGTATGCATAGACAAGTATTAAAGAGGCCATGCATTCGTTCCAAAATGCATGCACGTGGAGGAGGAAAATAAAAAGGAAACCCGCGTGAAACAGAGGAGAAACAAGATTTTGGAAATCTTAAAAACCCGAGATATTCGGGAGTTTGAATTTATATCTCATGCGGATGAACCGAGGCCCTCTGCTTATAAAAGGAGAGCCCGAGGCATAGTTTTTGCTTGCTGATCCTTTGAATATTTGAAGTCCTGTGAGAGCCTTTTGTGCCTCGTGAAGTTTGGAGCTCCGCGCAACCCACTTGCGCGACGAAGCAGCCCGAAGCCACCCTTGGCTTCGTGAAGTCCCTTTTGCGCATATTTGCGCAAAAGAAGTTGGAGGAGACCCTGCACGCATCCCTTGCGCGACAGGAAGGAGCCGAGCCGCATCACCTGCGCGCCTTCGTGGTTCGTTGAGGCTTGCGCGACAGAACCGCCCGCGGTAGTGTTGCACCCTTGCACACTTGAGCCAGCGCGGCATTTGAAGACAAGAAGAGGGCCACACCCCCTTGCACGCCTTGTTTGAGTTCGGGTATATTGAGACAAATACACTTAGTGCGTGTGTGCAAATTGAAGAGGAAGAACCCGAGGCTTGGTTGTGTGTGTGAAGTGAAGAAGTGAAGGCCGAGACTTGCATGCCTTGTGTGCAAATTGAATACCCTACGGTATTGTGTGTACAAGGAGAACCCGGGGCCATATCTTGTGTGTGTGCCAAGTGAAGACACCCTACGGGTGGTTTATGTGCAAAGCAACAAAAGGCCGTAGCCTTGTTTGTGCACACTTTGAAGAACAAACTAAAAGAACACTAAAGTGTGTGTGTGCAACAAGAGGAGGAGAATAGGCCAAGTCTCAAGTGTGTGCAAAGTGAAACAAGTGTGTGCAAAAAGACAACAAGGCCGAACCTTAGTGTGTGTGCAAAATAAAGTGTACACACTAAGAAGAAAGAGAAGAGGACGCTCACACTATTGTAGAACACACAATCTAAGTGTGTAGACGAATTGAATAAAGTGTGTGAAGTTTGAGAAGTTGGTGTGTGCTTAAAGTGTTACACCCTTTGTGGGTCTACTGCATCAAGAAGAGGAAAGGGGAAGTGCATGCATGCATGCATGCACATGCGCACATAATCAAAGTTCAAATCTGCTTGTGTGCATTTGAGTTGACCAAGACCAGGGGATCTTGAAGAGATTGAGAAGGCCATGTAGTCAGTGCATGAGGATTCAGAGTTGCCATGCATTCAGTGCATGAAGTTGTTTTGAACTGAGACTGGACCAGACTGAAGTTAAAGATATCAGTTATCTGAGTATTCAGTAGTTGAAGAGAGAAGCCAGGTCATCCTTAGAAGAAGAAGATAAAGCCTGAGCAAGACGAGAAGACCTGATCAACTCAAGTGATCAGAGGTACAGAGCATGGCCAGCAGTCTTTATCCCAGACTGCTGAAGATACTTGAAGAAGATTAAAGTGAAGAAGAGCTACTCGTGTGACTCGAGGAGCCAGGAGAAGACCCTGTGGGACTCAGGGAGAAGAAGTCTTCAGTGGGATTCTGGAGCAGGCCAGTGGGACTCTGGTAACACTGTGGGACGCAGTATAAAGACCCTCCTGTGGGACTCAGGAGAGATACAGTGGGAAGTTGTATCGACCATTGTAATTCTAACAAGTTATAATGGGAGAATCCATGCTGGGAGAGCATGGCAAGGATGTAGGCCTTTGGTGCCGAACCTTGTAAATCCTTGTGTCCTGTGCCTTTTCATTACTGCATTATCCGGGAAAGGTTGAGAGACATAAGAAGAGTGGATCGAGGCCTTAACAAGCCATAGAGGTTTAATTGATTAAGAATCAATTAGTAAAAAGTTTTAAAGGATCACTGATTCACCCCCTCCCCCTCTCAGTGATTCACACTGATCTGGGCACTTCAATAACATTCTCTAGAAACTCTGGGAGAAATACCTATGCAAGGTAACACCATACTTCTTCAAAATAATCCCTCCCAAACCATCCCTGATAGCCCCACTGCATGAGAAACACCACACTCAGCAAAACAAATAGAAATCAACCATCTTTCAGTTCCACTACACACTCCCTTTTCCGAGACACCCATTAAACCACTTCCACCATCATTATTCAAAGTCATGTCTCTATGTGCTTCCTCTCAACAAGTAAAACCCCCAAACACTCCTTATTACTACCACACCCAGTAGCCCTGCTACACCAAAACACCACACCCAACACACCCATAAACATGAACATAACAAAACCTAGTCTTGCAGTCCCACTACCCAACCACTGCCCAAATAAAGTCCCACTGTGTTATAAGTTCATCAATTCCATAATCAATAAATATGTCAACCTGAGATACCATTACACCACCTATACCACCCCATACTCACAACCACACTCCCAGCCACAACACCACAGGAACAACATAGACATAATCCGAACAAAACCACACACAGCCACACCAACAAGGAAAGGTTTATTCAGATTTAGAAGCACTCATGCTATAATTACACTTGATAAAACATGGGTGATCACCTAATAATTTTGATCCAGGGACATCCATATAATTAACCAAATATACATGATTAACCAGATTCCAATTCTTAAAATAATGATTTACGAAGCATATAGGTGTGAAAACTGAGACCACCAATAGACATGATTTTCAGAAGAAAACAACTCATATAATTCACAACATGGATCAAGCATAACATATAACACAAGGCGATCATCATCATCATGCTCCCAACCCCTTATTTATTACTTCTTATTATATTCCTTAAATTTAGGTCCAACTGTATTCACAAGGGTACCAAAGCACACCCACCCCGTATGATACACAATTAAAAGTGAGATGAAGGAAATCCCAATCTGGATCAACATATGATTAATGATTCTTCCTTGCGTCAAAAACAGGGGGTCGTGTGAGTAGCAAGAAGAACTCCAGGGGAAACCTGAACAGACTTCTAAAACACAAGCACACGACTCCTCAGGGAAGAAAGGTTCTCGGCGCACCAAGAGAAAGAAGAAGGGTTCAAAGGAATTTGGGATTTTAGCTTTGAAAAGGAAAAATACGAAATATATGGATGATCCACTAACTCTGAGCCGCCAATGTGACTCGTCGAAATTGAGTCACCGACTCCACTCATCGATACCTAAACTACCAATGCCTTGACCTACCAACACCTCTATCTACTGACAGCTCACCCCCCTGATGGCTTGACCTACGAACACCCCTAGTCACTGAATCCCCGAGTTACCGACACCATCAATCATCGAATTTGAGCTACCGATGTGAGCTATCCACGTGAGTTACTGAGACGAGCTACCGAAGTGATCTACCGAAGTGACTCACTGATGCCTGACTCACTGATGGAAAACTGTAAATTTTGCAAATTCTTGAAATAAGACACTATTTCCTCCCAGAACACCCGAATCACACTGTATTTTGACAAATTAATGGACCAAGGAGGTCCAATCCATTATATAATATACCTGTTAAACTATTCTCATACTCAAGAATTCAAAACCGAACCTAGAAGAAAGAGGGGTCCAAACAACCACCCAGTAAGATACATCTCAAGGATAATCCACCTTGTGTTGTTCAAAAGTTGTAGTGAAACCTCAAAATCCAAGAAAAACTCCTCCCACATTTTCTAACTCAAACACTCACAAGATACCCCACATGAGAACCAACTGTATGGACACATGAATTAGGTAATTCCTTCTTCCTTGTCAAGATACTATCCACTCTGGGCGGCACTGACTCACCCACGTGAGTTTAACCACATCCAAATTAATGTGTCTTGATTGAGAATCAGGTATACCCCTTTTCACATATTAGGACTTCTTCACACACTATTGAACAAGGAATAATACCACCTTATAAAAAATAAGGTTCAAGCACTACATCACAGATCAAAACACACAAGCAGAACTCAAAACAACTATAGGTACTGGGTACACATTTGCATCTCCCGCTCTCAAGTACTCTCTTTCAGGCCACCATTCCTACAAAAAACATAGACCAAGATAATTTTCCATCCATAAAACACATTCTCTCAATGATCCTAGATTTATAATGGCTTCTCCACGAACATTGTGTCGTCCCCGATATCCAACTCTCCTCAATCAATGACATGAGAGTCATTGTGAAAATACCGACGAAGTTGGGAGACATGAAAGATGTTGTGGATCCTTCTCAACTATGGTGGCAATGAAAATTACTATTTCACTTCACCAACTCATCCCAACACCTTGTAGAGTCTTATGAACATGTGAGAAATATTTCTCCCTTATTCGAATTTCTACTTCCCACGTCAAGGGAAAAACTTCAAGAACTTGTGGTCCCCAAACTCGAACTCCAAGGGCCTCTTCCTATAATAGGCATATGACTTATGTCGGTCCTGTTATTCCTTCATCCTCTCACAGACAATCTGCACCTTCTTAATCATACTCTATACCACATCTTGACCAAGAACAATTGCCTCCCCAACTTTCTTCTCGAGCAAGGGAAAATGACATAGCCTTTCGTATAGAGATTCAAATGAAGACATACCAATGGAAGAGTGATACCTATTATTGTAAGAAATATCTACCAAGGTAAAATGTTGCACCCAATACCCACTAAAGTCTAGATTACATTCCCTCAACATGTCCTCCATTATTTGTATGGTCCTCTCTGTATTCCCATTCATCTAAGGGTGGAAATCAGTGTTGAGGCGTAACTGAGTGCCAAAAGAACGTTGCAATCCCCTCTAGAATCGTGACATAAAACATGTATCCAGATTTATGAAGATAGATCAGGGAACTACATGAATCCGTACCACCTCATCCACATACCTTCTTTCCAAGGAATTCATTGCACTCAACTCCTTAATCGATAAGAAGTGAGCCGATTTTGTCAGTCGATCCACTAATACCTAGATTGCATCATAGACTCCCTAAGACTTGGGTTTCCCTATGATGAAATCCACTAATATTTCATCCCACTTATACTTGGGTACATATAAGGGCTGCAACAAACCACCGAGAACATGATTCTCAACCTTCACCTATTGTCACACCAAGCACTTCGCCACAAACTCTTCCACAACCCGCTTCATCTCTGGCCACCAAAATAGCTCTCTAAAGCTAAGTTATATCATGGAAACTCTTGTGTGTACCTCCATGGGTGAGTTGTGAAACTCATGGAGAACTCCCTCACACATGGCCACTGGGAAAATAATATTTCCATGGAACAGTATCTAATTCTGACTATCCTCTGACCATCCCTCCAGAGCATCACCCTAGTCAATGCAATCACACATCACCTCCACCTCTGAGTCTCCCCACTGAGACTCCTCCACCAGCTACCTCAGATGTGAATGCACCTTCATATGAAACATATATTCTCTTACACAATACATTCTTGCATCTAAGTGAAAGTTATCTAATTCCTCCATCACCCCCCATGCATCCATAGATTTCCAAACCACTTCCTTCTATGATTTCCTAATCAAAGAATTGGCCACAAACATTCCCCTTTCCTAAGGTGTATGAGATCTCAACATTTTAACCCTAGAGAAACTCCACCCATCTATGCTACCATAAGTTCATATATCACTATGAAAATATGTGCCTCAAGATCTTTTGATCTGTGAAGACCATAAAGTGCTCCCCAATGAGGTAATTCCACCACAGCTTCAGCACGAACACTCCCGCTGCTAGCTTCATATCGTGGGTGGCATAGTTATGTTCATGGGGATGAAAATACATAGTCCCATAAGCGATCACTCCGTGTTTCTACATTAGAATGCACCCCAATCACAGATGGGAAGCATCACAAAACACCTCAAACAACTCCCCTTCCTCTAGAAACCTGAGCACTGGGGCACTGACCAACTTCCCCTTCAGATAGTCGAACGCTGCCTAGTACTACTCGATCCACACAAAATATTGGCCTTTTCTAGTTAGATCCATCAATGAAGTTTCCACTTGAGAGAAATCAAGTACAAGTCTCTGGTAGTATCCCTCCATAGTAAGAAAACTGCAAACCTATGCCATATTCTTGTGTGATTCCCAAGAAACGACTGCCTCAACCTTCAATGGGTACACTACTACACCTTGCTAATACACCACATGCCCAAGTAAGTGGACCTCACGTGTCCAAAAATTTCACTTGGAAGGCTTTCCATAGATCTGGTGGTGTCAAAGGACCCATAGGAAAGTCCTAAGATGCTCGATATTTTCCTCCTCCAACTTCGAGTAGATCAGGATGTCATTGATGAATACGACGAAGAACCGGTCTAGGAACTCACAAAATATGGATTTCATAAGCTCCATATACATGGTTGGTACATTAGTAACATCGAACGACATTCCCATGAACTCAAAGTTCCCATACCTAAACTTGGAAGCAGTCTTCAGGATATCACCCTTTTTCACCATCAGTTGGTGATACCCAAACCTTAGATCAATCTTAGAAAACCAACTTTCTCCACTCGGCTGGTCGAAAAGATCATCTATCCTTGGGAGAGGGTTACGGTTCTTGACCGTTACTTGGCTCAACATATGGTAGTATATACACAGCTTTAGACAACCGTATTCCTTCTTCTAAAATAATACAGGAGCACTCCACGATGACACAATGGGCCAGATAAATCCCATCTTCATTAGATCGTCAATCTAAATCCTTATCTCCCGCAACTCAGAAGGTGCCATCAGATAAGGATCCATCAAAATCGGTTAAGCACTTGGTTGTAATTCTATCCCAAACTTAGCATCACATCAATGGGGTAAAGTCACAACCTCCTTGTAAAAAACATCCAAGAGCTCCCAACAACTCTAGGATACCCCCACCATCTCCACATCCACTAATTCCTCTAACAGCTTGGTAAACAAGGAGAAAAGAGGCTCTACACACTGACTACCCATCAGAGAACTCCACTCACCAAAAAAAGCCACACGCTGGCCACCCACGTTGAAAAACACAACTCTCCTATAGAAGCACTCGATGATATCATGCATGGAAAACAAGTAGTTGATGCCAAGGTTGAAATCGTATGTGTACATCTGTACCAAGAAGATGTCCCCACTAGACTGATGTAGCCCTAACATCAGTTTACATCCCCAACAAACGTCAAAAAAACTAGTATGACCTATGACTAACATACTCAACACCATGGGAATGGAAAGTCTCTCTACATATAGTCCCAAGTCATGGGACATACTGGGTGAAACGAAGGAGTGTGAAGCTCCTGAATCAAAAAAAGAACAAGCAAGAGTACTAAACACACTGATCGTACCTCAAATGATTTATGGCTCTGTTGGAAATACTGCCTCTGGGGTGTGCAACTGACCATGCCTAGATCCTCTTCCCCTCTACTATCGTTTGCCTCCCCGACCAAACCCAAGTCAAGGTCACTATGGAATGACCTCAAGTTTTTCTATGCCTGCTCTGTCTCCCCTTAGTGGAGCAAGAGCCTACTATCCCTACTACTGAAATGGCCTAGTCGACAATTTCTTATTAGGTGGGAGCAGGACCTTCCCACCTCCACTATACAGAGATTGAACTAGTCACTGACTTTGAAGGTGCCTATGGCCACCATAAGTGAAACACCTTAGTCCTAAGCCTACGAGAAAAGGAAGAGGACTAGAAGGTCAGAACTAAAACTACTGGGATCAGCTCCCCACTAGCCGAAACCTAGAAGGTCATGACACCAAATACCTACTACTAATAGCCTCCCCCTTTGAATAACTTAGTTGGATCCCCTCTCATAGTAGACCTCCTCACAAGTTAATCCTTTCCACCACCTCAGCATTCTTCTGAACTCCTAAGTATTTTGGAAAGGTGAAGGGAGTAACTATGTACTGGAGAGAGGGACGAAGTGCCTCTTATAAGAGTCTCACCCAAGACTCCTCATCTGGAAAGTGGACTAGGGAAAATCTAAGTAGATCCTTAAACTCAATCCCCATCTCCCTCACCGACATACTCCCCTACTAGAGGGAGAGTATCTCCTTCCCCTTCTTTTCCTTGATCGTTGAATAAAGGAATTCCACCCAGAACTCCTTCTCAAAGTCAATCCATAGAATATCGGCCTCCTTTCTATCCCTAAGGTAAAGAGTCCTCCACTGAAGTGCTTCTCCCCTCATCTAGCTCACTGTTAGGGTAACCCAGTACTATGTCAGATCCCAAATCAAGATAAAAGTGATCACTGGATCCTCAAGCCAACAATTTGTCTCCATGTCTAATACATTTCCCTCGTACTTTCCTAAATTTTGATTTTGGAAGGCATGAAATATCTTTTACCACTACTTTTTCTCCTCTGGATCAACCCTCTATTGATTAGTCGGATTGGCCTACTGAGCCTCCACTACCTAAGTCACTCATAGACGATGACCAGGTTCCATAGCTGAAAGGTAAATGAGTAATTACTAAGTTTTAGTATTATGAAACTTATTTGGGATTCATTTTAACTCATTGTTTATTTTAATTTACCTAAAATTCTTAAAAAAAAAAACAAGCAAACAAGTCATCATGATGCAGGAAACTTTATAAGGGTCTCTACCCAACAATTGGTGTAGCCTCACTTGGTTATTTGGTAATCTCAAAGTCCTTGAATCAGATCATGGGGGGCCCAAAAATCTCGTGTCCTAATCGTCTTCCCTGTACTATTTCACGCACCAAGATTACCTGACATTGTTTCCCTACCTACCCATGCAATATCCACTATTTCTAACTCCAAACTCCATCTTATCTCTCAACCATCAGCCTCTGATACAATTCTGTTAGGACCCACCTTCTTCAAGATGAGGGAAGGGATAATAAGATATTGAGACCTTCCTTCCTCATGATGAAGGAGAGATAATTACCCCCATGTCTCACCTCCAATAGGCCTCAGGGTGGTGACCATCACCAAGGGTATAGAAATATCATAAAAAATGGGAGGAAATACCCTTTTATAGTAACCAAGATTGGGATATAAGATGTATCAACCTCAAAAAGTCCCAAGACATATATATATAAAGAAACCAAAATCCATCCCACATGAATGTTTAAAGTAAAACTGTGATAAATACAAGGAAATTCCAAAGTAAGTACCAAAATAAAACTAAACAGTGATACAACAACTATCCCCAATGTCCGAGATAGTAAGGACCATCACGGTCCATGTAATATACCTAGAAACCTGAAGAAAAAAATTATATACTTAGGGTGAGTATACAAGTATACTCATTAGGGAAAACCCAAAGTCACTCGTGCATAAGTGGGAGAAGCATACTAATTCCCCTATAATAAAACCACAAAAACTCAAAAGAACCTAACAAGGTATACTATCCACCCCAACCTCACCAAGGATCCCTCACAATATAATGCAATTAAAGTAAATTAAAGTAATAATCACATCTATATTTGGTTACCCTACAGCACTTCCCATTGGTTAACTTCTCAACCCTAACAGCAAATTTCCTAACACTACCACGCTCATCCACAAGTCCCAATATCACAACATGCCTTCACACACCTAGTCCACATACCACATCTCACCCACAAACACCTAGGGAACAACACATCACATCCCATCCACAGACACCTAGGCAAAAAAATCACAACCTCATCATGAATACACTAGGGAAAGTACAAAGTATGTCATCCTGAAGACACTTGTGGAGAACACCTCGCCCATAAACACCTTGGCCTCACAACCACCCCACAACCTACCTGAAGAGTCAAGGGCTAATAATTCCTAGAAGAGGGAGAAGAGAAGATCCAATAACCATCCATCCGTCCTCCTACTGGGATGTTGAGAAATGACACCCTCCCCCATAACAATGGGGTGTTCAACACATTGTGCTCAACACAGGTGGGGTGCGTATAGAAATCAAAAGGAACGACATGTATTTATATATATATAGGTACAAAAAACTCATCCCAAACTATGGTATTTCAAAACAAAAACCATCCTGCACAAAATACCATGGATGCCACCTCTACATGCATATACCACCATGAATGATGACCACTTCGGTAAGTCGATAAATGAATGCCACTTCACTACAAGCTTAAAGTCAAAACATACCCCCAACAAATTAATTTAAACAATTTTAACATATCAATTTTTTTATTTATTCCATCCCTACTAAAGAAACTACCAAGCACTACAAAAGTGAAGCAACCATACCAACCACTGCCAAATCCAAACAAAGAAATCAAGGCCTAGGTAAAAGAATCCATTCTAATTCCCATTCATAAAATAACATTCTCTAGAAACTCTAGGAGAAATTACCATGCAAGGTAACACCATACTTATTTAAAATAATCCCTCCTAAACCATCCCTATAATCCCCACTTCACAAAAAACACTACACTCAGCAAAAAAATAACCAGCCTGCAGTTCCACTGCACACTCCCCTTTCTTCGGCACCCATTCAACCATGACCACCCTCATTCTTCAAAGTCATTCCGCATAATCCTTACTCTCAACAAGTAAAACCCCAAACACACCTCATTACTACCACACCCAACATACCTAGTGCACAATAATACCACACCCATATATACAAATATGACACAACCCAGTCCTGCAGCCCCACTGCCCAACCATAGACCAAATGCAATCCCGCTACGTAACAAGTTCATCCATTCCAAAATCAATCAATATATAATCCCAAGATACCATTACAATGCCTATACTACCCCATACTCACCACCACAATCCCAGCCAAAACACCACATGAAAACCACAAACACAAACCGAACAGAACCAAACACAACACACAACCACACCAATAAGGCAAGGCTAATTCAGATTTAGTATCACTCATTCTTTACTGCCACTTGATAAAATAGGGTTGATCATAGAATAATTTTGATCCTGGGGAATCCATATAATTAACCAAATATATGTGATTAACTAGATTCCAATTATTAAAGTAGCGATTTATAAATCATACATGTGCGTAAACAGAGACCACCAATGACCGTGATTTTCAGAATAAAACAACCCATATAATTTACAACATGGATCAAGGATAACATATAAAACAAAGAAATCATCATCATCATTCTACCAACACCTTATTTATTACTTCTTATTATCTTCCTCAAATATGGGTCCAACCGTATTCACAAGGTTACACAGGAACACCCACCCCGCATGATACACAATTAAAAGAGATATGAAGGAAATCCCTACCTAGAGCAACATATGATTAACGATTCTTACTTGCATCAAAACAGGGGGTCGTGTTAGTAGCAGGAAGGACTCTAGGGGAAAACTAAACAAACTTCTACATCACAAACTCACAAAATCTCAGGAAAAAAAGGTCCTCAGTGCACCAAGAGAAATCAAAAGGGTTTAAAGGAATAGAGGATTTTGGATTTAGAAAGGATAGATCCTAAATCTTTTGGGGAAATTATTTTAAAGTCCATTAAAGATGGATCACAATCAAGAACATGCGGTTTAGGAGTCAAAGAATGATTCAGGTTTTTAGAAGATAAATAACATTTTAAATGGACCAAAAACTCATTAAATATGAAATTTAACTCATTTAGAGTCAAAATAAATGTCAAAGGGGAGAAACTTGAAAAACTATAAAAAATTGGAAATGAATCATCGATGGGTGAGTCACCAATGCGGAGTCACCGATGGATGAGTCATCAACGCTAATCCACCAATGTGACTCGGTTACAGTGATTCACTGACACAACACACCGACACAACTCACCGATGTGACTCACTGATGCCCGAATTACCGATGCCTCGACCTACCGATGCCTCAACCCACTGATGCCTCAACCCACTAATGCCTCAACCTACCAATGTATTGAGTCACCAACAACCTGAGTCACTGACACTGAGCTACCGACATGAGCTACTGATGTGAGCTACCGATGTGAGCTACCGATGTGAGCTACCGATGTGAGCTTCTTACATGAGCTACCAATGTGAGCTACCGGCGTGACTCACTAATGCTTGATTTACCGATAAAAAACTGTAAATTTGGAAAACTCTTGAAATGAGCCACTATTACCTCCCAGAACACCCCAAGCACACTGTATTTCGAAAAAGTAATGGACCATGGAGGTCCGGTCCATTACAATTTACAATAATTCATGTTTTATTCAAAGAAAAAACATCCTTCCCTTTTGATGGGTATTTTGGTATTAAAAATGGGGTTTTAAAATAAAAGTTTATTTTTATATCTAAAAGAGTTCTTTATATGAAATTAAAATATTTTTTTATAGGTTTTATGATAGAAAGTTGAAAGACAAATTTTTTTAAACATTATATGGTCCTTGTTCATTTTTTATATGTTGGGTGCACCCATATAGCACCAGGTTAGCCTTATATATCTTATATAATGGGTGTTCCCAGATAACACTCTAATTCATTGGGTAATGATTATGTTCTCTAGAGATTTATATTTGAAGATATATTTATGGTTATTCAAATTTTCAAGGGTTCCTATAATGTTTCTATAAGGGTTCTGTGATGATTATGACCTAAGGAACCTACTTAAATTTACTATTTTTTCTAATGAGTTTCATTGTGAATCATTTGTTTTAAAAGGGTAAGAAAACTAATATTTTAAAAAGAAAGATGATTCCATTTCCAGGTAAAAATATATGTTTTGAGGAAAAAAATCATAGGTTTTCATATTTTTCACTGGACTAATAGATTTCTTCTTTTATTTACCTTACTAATATTTTTATATTCATCATACATTTTAAAAAAATCATATGGTTTAAGGATGGGTAAAAGAAAATAAGAAGTCGAGTTAAAAGTTATGAAGATTATTCATGAAAAGAAAATGTTTTTTATTTTTAAAGTTTTATATTATGGGAAGAATAGATATTTTTTGGATTTTTCCACTTTTTAATATATGGTTTTTTATGTATAAGTTATGACATAGTTCTATAAAACTATAAACCTAAAGGATATATGGGTAAA
Organism: Viscum album; assembly: GCA_963277665.1. NCBI lineage: Eukaryota > Viridiplantae > Streptophyta > Magnoliopsida > Santalales > Viscaceae > Viscum > Viscum album. Next base: position 62,230,571 of record OY728127.1, on the reverse strand, counting down.
TAAAGTAAATTATAGTATAAATAGACTATAATATGTAATGTTTAAGTTTGGTTCCTCATAGTTGGTAATAGATAAATATTTTAAATAACTTTAGAGGTTAGGATGTAATTTGTGTTTAAGTTAAAAATACTCTATAACTAAAAAGGTTAGTATTCTAAGGGGAATTATGGTTATTTTGGAAAAATAGAAAGAGTTTAATAGATGATGGAATAGTTAAGGATATCTTAGTATTTATCCTCCACATAAGATGGTTTATTATGGTTTATTTGATATTATCACACTATTTTTTTCAGAAAATGATTGGATTTAGTAGGAAAAAAATAATAATCAATGTTAAGGAAAAGGTGGTGGTTTTCAAAACAAGAAACCGGATGGAATGGGAGCTATAATGAAAAATATTGTGGTTATTATTAACTATCTATCGCATGATATGATTGAAAAATTAGATCTAGTTGAGTTTCATAACCCACCAAAAAAGACCAAAATGGTCTTCTATAGAAGTTATGCTGATAAATATTATAAAGTTAAAAATATACAATGAAATATGTGTCAAGAATTTTGGAAGAAGCACCTAGGAAAATTTATTTAAATGATAGGAAGATGTTTTGTATGTGGTAATGGAGGTTATAAAGTAATAAACTACTAAGGAAAAAGTAATGATTTAGTTAACACTGTGAATATGAATAAAAACATTTCCAAGGTATCAATTAAATGTTTTAAATGTGGGGAGTATAGGCATTCTAAAAATAGATGTGCTAGGGGAACGCTCAAGAACTGGATCAAAAAAACTGTGAAGATAAATGTATACCAATACCCAATTCCATTATAGTTTAATATAAGAAAATGGAAAATAAAATATGAATGGTGTGGATTATATCTTATCATGTGTTTTGAAATTTTTTAATATTAGGCCATGATTTCTATTTTTGTTTTTATAAATAATGTATTAATGAATAAGTTGAAAAATCATGGTTGATTGATTATGAAGAGTGTTCAGTGATAAAGTTGTCTATATATAGGTATTCAAGAGTTATGATGTAGTGTTAGATTTAAGGATAATCATAAGTTTAAATTAATTAGTACTCTTTTGATATTTTATGTGATGGGAGTTCATTTGGAGATATTTATTGAGTTTTGATATATTTTTAAGGTATATGTTACCCTAAGTTTAACATGTGAACATGTTATTTGAGTTAGAGTGCTCTTTTAATTTTCTAGAAATAATTTTAAAGGTATTGAAATTTTTAGGGTTTATATGATCTTTGATGATTGAAATTATTTTTGAGGATTTTCATCATACTTATGGGAAATTTATAAGAATTATTTGGTTTTTTAAAATGAAAAACTCATAGGACGGGTGACAAACTATCACATCTAGAAAATAAATAGTGCTTGAAACCACAAATGAAGGGTGAAAAGGGGTAAAGACTAGCACTATCATATGTGATGTATTTGTTAGTATGAAATCATTTTTTTTTGTAAAAAAATTGAAATATAAATATTAAGTTAATTTTTATAACATGTTTTTTATCGTATAGATAACCATGGGATTGAAAAGTGATTTTATGATTAGGTGTTTAATTTTATTTCATAAGAATTCCATGATTTTATAGAACCATATATAATTAAGGTAGACCAAACATTATGGGATTTTATCTAATGAATAAGGGTTGAATTATATTTTGAAAGAATATATGATTTTAAAATGACATTTTGGTGATTCAAGTTATTTATGGAATTGATTAGAATACCTTTTAGATTATATGATTAATCAATATATATATTTGCAATGATACTTTAAAATTGATGGTTGTTATTTGGAGATAAAAGTTAAATCAATATTGGAATAATATGATATCAAACTCTTCTAATTTTTTAGGTTTCAATCTTAATCAGGAATATTTTGAATAATTTTAAAGATAGTTATTTATAAATTGATCTAATATAGAAATTGGGTGTTATTATTGAGGCCTTGGAGATTAATATTGTATTTCATCATATGAAGGTTTATTTATTTTTGGAAATTTCTTACCTTGTGATAACTATTTTGGTTTTGGTTAATGTCTTAAGATAGGGTAAATAACTTGTTATCTTTTTAAGGTTATGTGCTTCTTAAAAAATTTATTTTATTTCTTCAAGCATGAAAAAATCATCTTAAAACTCATCATTCGGAGAAATAGGTGGTATTGTGATGAAAATTGTTTAAAGGATCAAATTTAACTTATCAAGTAAGTATATTTCCTAATGTTCTTAGTCTAGTTGGTAAGGAATTACTTAAACCTAGGAAATGGACCTTTAAAATGAAAATTTTATCCATTTATATTCATTTCCAATGAAATAATGGTCTTTTTCATGCCTCTTTGGTTTATGGTTTTGTTGATATTGGCTTTCTCATAATAATTCACTTTCTTGTGATCAATGATCTCTATCACTCTCCATCATTATTTGGGAATTTCACTTTTCTTTCATGTCCAAATCTTTAATTCCCCCCAATGTTCTCCTATTTGGAAACCTAGTATGTTTTATCCCATATGACCATTGTATTTTATTTTCACTGTTATCAAATAGGAAGTTTCATTAACCCTTTTTACGATGTAGGAATTCAATAAAGGTATTTTAAAATTTAAAAACATTGATTAGTGAGAACAAGTTTAAATTGAGATTAAAATTTATTAAAGCTAGTAGGATATAACACCATGAGATTTAAAAAAATAACACTATGTTAGATAGCATATTCGACCCGCAACACCGAGCTTAAACGACTCGTGAAATTTATGACCATTATAAACTAGTTGTTAAATTGGTGGTATGAATAGGATTAGATAATTTATGAAATATATATAAAAATTTCATACTCACTATATTTTTTTGATAAATTCTTAGTAAATAATTACTCAATCTTTAGTAATTTTTTTACTCCTCAAAAATATGTTTTCTTCAAAAATGATTTTTATTTCCTTTTATAAGTAAATATTATAATTAATTTTTAAATATTTTAGAGAAAATATTTGATAAAATTAAATTCATCTTTTAATATCATAATATCAAAATTAACTCATGGTGAATTTTTTTATTTTCTTTGAAAAATATTGTTTTTTAGATAAATTGTGAAAAATGCTGATTTTTAAAAATAATCATTTCTTTTCAATAAACAAAGTAATTTAAAAGTAAAATTATATTTTTAATGTAATTTAAATTAAAATAAGTATTATTTATTTATATCTAATACCATTAATTACATTTTAATCATCTCTATATTGGATTTTAGTATAAGTTTATTTTTAGGTTTAAAAATGGGTTATTTTAAAAACTTTTTTAAACTGCATAATGTTTCTCCATTTTAATCAATTAAAAAACCCCTAATAATGAATGATTTAAATTAAATTTATATATTATACATATATATATATATATATTAATTTAAATTCATATAATGATTATTATTATTCATAGAGTTAATATAAAATAATCTTTTTTTCTTGAAAAATACATCTCTTGAAAACCGGCTTTTCGTCACATATGCGGGTTTAATTTTAAATTAAATTATTACACTTATATGAATTGAATTTGGTTTAATGTATTCTATATTTGTAATAATAATAATTTATATTATAAAATAATTTCAACTTAATTTTTTGTCTTAATAAATAGTGAAAATAGTAAAAACAATACCACGGTTAAGGTAAAAACAGGTTTACCAGGTGGTTAAATTAAAAATATAAGGGTTAAAATAAACTAAAAACTTCTATAAATTCAATTTTATGTCCATATTTAGAAATTATCTCATATAAATCTCTATAATGGTCCATTTTTCTACCTTATGGGTTTTGAAAAACATGGTTATCACTTTTTAAAAAAAATCCATGTGTGTCCCCTCCCACACTTATAAAATGCCACACCCTATCCTCTAATCCTCACACCATCAAAGAATTTTGGTTTATAAAATCCCTCCCAAATCCATTCCTTACTTACTTTATCACATCCTATAGTACTTTTTGAATATAATTTAAATCTTGTAATGATTTAGGTATAATCTTAATAATGTTATCTAAATAAGAGATAACATTCTTAACAAAGTATTTTTTATTTGTTCATTATTCCACCTCATTCAAATATTATTCAAACATGATGATATAATAAAAATAGTATCTAACATAAAATGAGATTTTATTATTTTAATGTAATAATCTCCATCCATCTCCTCTTCCATCAAATGGGAAATGAACCCATTGTTTGTGTGTATAGCGGACTACCACCTCACAAACCGATGTAATTCATTTTTCATCATCTTCTCTCATAGATTGTTATAATGATATAATTAAAGTATATATATGATATTTTTAATATAATTATAATTTTTAATTATTATATCACATATAAATTCTAACAGTTTATTCTATGAGGTATATTATAATATCACTTATGTGTACGACAGACATCGCCTCACAAAACGATGTGATTCTTTTTTCACTAATGCTTTGAATGAATGGTAGTAAGGATAAATTTAATGAATATATGTGATAAATATTAAATAATTATTATATTAATGAAATATATATCATTATTAAAAGACAAAATATCATTTTATTTCTTACCTTTCCACTCACTGAAAAATGATAGCATCGTTTGTGCATATGTGTGGACTACCACCTCCACGAAGCGATATGATTATTTTTTCATCACAAAATAACATGGAAGATATATATAAGTATATTTAAAGAAATAATATTTTATTTACTATATTTTATCATTATTTAAAGATAAAATAATTCTTACCTTCTTTCCATAATGATTGATGAAAAATGGAAACGTTACTCATGCCTATATATGGGATATTGTCTCCATGATCGTAACATAGTAAATTTTTCATAACCATTTTAATGATTGGTTTTAAAAGTATAAATGATGTATAAAAATGATAATTATTTCATAATTATTATTCTATAGATGTTGAAATATTTACCTCTTTGACCATAGTCAACAAATTGAAGTACTTTTTGACAGATAAGCTGAATATCATCAAAACATCCGAAATGAAGTTAAATAATTAACTAATTGAATATAGAAGAGTAAGAGATAAAATAAAAGGAATAATAAAATTAAAAAAATTATTAAATAAGTAAATAATTAACATAGGTTTATTATTCAAGAAGATAAATAACGTAAAAGATGATTTGGACTCAAGGTAAGGGACACTTTAACTTAAAACAACGTTTTAAATGTTTTAAATATTAATTTTATAAATAATTATCTTCTATTTCCATGTTCATCTATATGTTTCAAAAAAATTACTTATTATTTAAAGGATTATAAAGGTTATTTTTTTAACATATTTCACTTTCTTTACAATGTTTTTATAAAAATAAAATATTTTTGGGTTTAATGTAATAGCCTTGCTTTTTAAAAAAATATTATTTTAAAGATTTATTTTTCAACTAATTTTATTCCTTGACCATATGTTTAGAATTATTTTATTGATGTATTATATTGACATAAAATATTTATAAAGGAACTTTTATGTCTCTGGATTTTATTTCAATGGTTTTCAAAAGGAATATTTTTACGTGTTTTATATGGACCATTTTAATAAAAATACAAAAGGGATGTTCTATTTTAATGTATATGGTCACAATGAATTTTATCACTTCCATAGTCATTATTTTAATTTTGGATTATATTACAATGTTTTATGTTTTATTCATATAAAAAATCCATTTCCCTTTTTCTGGGTATTTTGTTATTAAATGTGACGTCTCGGCCTGAATCACTTGATAACAGTGCCCATATAGATGGCCACATGGACTTAAGCACATATTCCCATATTTAAAAGGTTTAAAACCAGAATAAAGGGTCTATTATAAGATGGTAGGGATACTATACCCTCATGTTCAGATTATATAATAATAGAAACATAATATAAATCAATGGCATAATCATAATAAATAACTTGTATAGGAAAAGTAGATCATAAATATATCATAAACAAATTGGTATAACCCATATCCAATGTAAAATACAAAATGATTTTGATCATTGCATGCTAATATGAAAAAAGGAACGTAAATGGAAACAGAGAATCAGGCATATACAACATGCTATAAAAAAGTAAAAAAAGACAAAAATCTATCTCCAATAGCATTATGAGAATAAGCTTAGTCCTATGATCCTTCAATCCATCCTCATATAAGAAAGTAGGAATTTATAAATAGACACTTTCGTTTGTCCCTACCTTTAATAATGAAGTATTTTTGGTTTCCAATCAACGTCCCAAACAGGGTGTGAGATATACTCAGTAGGCCACCATCAACAGTGTCTATAAAAAATCAAGTCTCTTTATATAAGTTGTAATAGTGTATAGATATAAGAGAGATAAAACTATAAATTAAGTGATGTATTCCATTCTATAAGCACATTTTGTAACAATAATGATATAAAAGATGAGTAATTGTATTATAGAGAAAGTAAATAATAATTCCCTACGCCATCATGTTAGTCTCTTAAAAGTACAACACACATCAAATAATCATGCATTAGACCTATGAGAGATAGGACCTAGGGTCAATAACCAAGGAATCCTCTTTGAGTCCATGGAATAATCCATATAAAACTCTATGTAATATAGACCGACATGGGTCATAACCTATGTCCCATAGTCAAATGAATCCTATTTCATTCCATAGATCTTATCTATGTAAAACACAGTAAAAACTTGGTTGGAGCCTAAGGAGCATGTCTTAGGTGGTCCAAGAAAGCCAGATCCATGGTAAGAGTCCATGGAATCTAGTATAAACATGTGAGTGGGTCATCAGTTACATACTATGATACCTCACATCATTTTCATATCATATCATCTATTATAAACATAATATATATAATGATTCAAAGTACCATGTTAGTGTTCATTCCCTTACCAATTATTTCATCAATCACCATTTCATTAGTAATTTAACATACAGGTGATAAAGAGGGAGGCCTTGTTAGTATAAAATTATTTAATAAATTCCATTTAATGAATTATAGAAATTATCAAGGGGATATTTTTGTTTCCATTCCACTTTTTCAATTGAATTTATCACATTTAACTCTTTAATCAATTCACATATAGGTGATAAGAAGAAGGGTCATGTTAGTGTCCTTTTCACTTCACTAATAAATTAAATAGTTATTCATAATCGAAGGTATTTTCTATTTCATTCCACTACTCCCATTTTTTCCTCTCCATTAACTCATTCATTTATAAATAAAAAGGTTCTAAACAAGGTAATCAACCATTAACAATTAATTTAGTTTATATACGGCTCCCATTAATAAGTGGTGATCTTAACACACCCCATGGGTGGTGTAAACATGTTTAATCAGAAATAAACCTACCTCAAGGGTGGTTTTGGTCAAGGTTAACAACCTCTAACCTTGCATATGTGTGTAATAAAATGTTTAAATCATGGTTTAAATAACCAATTTTGGGGTCTATTAATTTAAGGAGTAAAGTCTGAAAAGTATGGAATGTGACACTATAGTGCAAGATATAAAACAATGAGACTTAAATGGAAAAGGTATAGACCACTAACCTCATTCTTTTTAGACCACACTTATCTATTATCGGGCTTGGATTCAACCTAAAAATTGATAAATTGAAGAAATTGACAAACATCCTAAAAATAGGGTATATGAGATTGCATGGAAAAAATATACAATATAGAAACATAAATATTGAAAATAAATAAGAGGAAAGATATCCTTAACATTAATCTTCCAACGCACCTATTGGAATTAAATTTAGAGCATTAAAAAGTGATATCCATGGGAGCCTAGAAGAATATGAGATGGGAGCTCAAGCGTATTCCTGGAATGTGAGAAATGAGGTAGAAAGTGGGGTGTTTTGGTTTTAAGAGAAAGGAGATAAAATAGTAATTTACACCCCTTTAATGAGATGTACAGTTTGGCCACATGGTTTTCCAAACTATGCACAAAGCATCTGATTTCCTCTATCTTGGCTAAACACCTCACATAGTTTGTTCGCATGGTTACGTAAAACATGTGCCAACCATTCCTTTAGAACTACCTCAACCCCAAACTTTGCATGACTAAGATAACATTTAGAAAAACCATGAACAAGTTGTGTGGTTCACCTCTTCAATAAACTAAAAATTTTACACATAGTCATGAAACCTCAAGCACATGGTTCAACAAACCATGTTACACCATCTTTACACCTACACTGGGATACACAATTTCCCCTATAGTGTTGTATGATTCTAAAAAACCATGTTACCCAACCTTATTTCTCCTGGAACTATGCTTTTAGAGCCTGACACTACCAAAAATCATCCAAACATCCTAGAAAACATTTGCGACTTAAACCCTATCCAAAAACAAAAACTTTAAGTGCTTCAACTCTCATAAATCCATTCCAAGGTTCAAATTAAGATTCGTCCCCCCACCAAATAGAAAAATTCAAAAAAAAATTATAATTTCCATCTGATTCCAAATACAGGATGTTGTAATTTCCCCACCTTAGAACTTATCATCCTCATGAATCCTAGGGGAACATTGAAACATCAACTAGACTACTTGGTTCATGAGTTTCCACTCAAATTCCCGCATTGCATAAAAGAATGACCAACATGACCCCAAGAGCTACTTTAATAATACAATTCATAAGTTTTCAAAACTCTATCCACAATATTAATCATCAATGAAAGTACTAAGGAATGTACGAAATCCCATATAAAATAAGAAACAATCATTTTGTTATCTGTTTCATTTTTTGGCCTATGGAACTTCCCACCATAGTTTCTTGATCTCAATGGCTGATTTTGAGTCATATTACTCTCACTATCATAATTTCCTAGAAAATAACGTCATTGTCATCCTAATGTTGATCCTGGTATAAAAATAACTCACTAAACCTAATTATGGGCAAGGATTCTACTCTCAATCCTCATTTTATTCTAACAATCAAATTCTGATTGACCCAACGTAATTCTATCATGTTGGATTCTTCTTGAAAAACCCCATACAACCTTTTAACTACACCCATCCCCTTATAATGGTGTGATAAACATGGTTCCTCCCTTACTACATCCTATTAAATAAGGTAACTCAAGTTAATTTACCCACAGATATCTATTTCTCAAAAATCCATGCCTTAATATGGATGACACATCTCATCAAATATAAAACGCCTTCACTCAAGGTACTTTGAGATAACCTTGAGCACATTCATTGAAATCCATAACCAACATCCGGTGATCTCTCCTGATCGAATCATTTTTGGTTCCTTTTATCCGATGGTATATGAGTTCCAAAACGACTGTCCAATAATCAGTCCTATATAGACCTGACCCTTCCCTCATGAGGGGCATCTCTAATCAACCTATGGTGGGCATCCACACCATAAGGATTTTCTTTAAAATACTTCTTGATCATACTCTTGAGGATTCAATCCATCAAAACAGAAAATGAATTTTTCTATTTAACTCATCATATAACCAACTCTCTCTTAGTGTACTCATGATGATATTAAGATATTCAGCATTGTTTTCACTCAATAGTGAGTAAAATTATATGTTTCTAATAGGTGTGCACTACTCCTCTGGATCCACACTTTTGTTAACGAGGCTATAATATCCTTAGGAAACTCTTGAAACAACAACTCCCAACCATGCATGCCCAGGTCCAAACATGGTTCCATCATCTTATGATGCCAAAATAATTTCCAAGATATTTCTCATTATGGGAACTAACTTCAATTTACTCCAAGATTATACTCACCATGCCTACAAGAATAAAATTGAAACTATTGATCATTAACTCACACATCAAAACTCACTGATTAACTATTTAAATTATACCGTGCACAATAGGCATGGATAAATATTTACATACGCAGTGGATGTATAATACCATGCCACCCAGTTCAAAACATAACTCACACTTCTATAAGTTGTTCAGTGATTAGTTCAAGCTAACCATGATACATGGAATGTTAGTATCACCAAGGAAGGATCTCCCTTATAACTCATCTTCAAATAGAAATCAACAAGTGTCATGGTTATCAATCGTCTTCCCACCGTCTATATTCAACAATGGTTTGGTACTCAACCAGCCACTTAACCATCATTATTTTTTCAATAACAGACATGATCCTAACCTATCATATCTCATGGATCTCTACATACATCAATCTTGAATCTAATGCCTAAACTCTTTCCAAAATCATATCTAAGTTATAAAAAATTCTCATCATGTTTGAGGATTGAAAACTAAAACTCAATATCCCATCAGCTTCAAGATTTGTTCTACCCATTTCAAAATGTTCCTTTATAGTTGTGTTCCCTCTACCGAGAAGGAAACTCTACTCATTATTGATTTGATTCTCCACACCTTAAGAGTTTCATAAGTATCACATTACCAAAAAGAAAAACTTTTCCCAGGGAACATGCTCCATCATCACCGAACATGGTTCTTGGACATGACCAACACACATATACCAAGTGCTAACATAATAAAAGAGATCAACTAGCCACTTATAAGTGAGATATATAAGGATCATTATTAGACATATGCATGACACTCCTTTCATTTTACGTCAATGTGTGTCACAACATCAGGAAAAAAAATTGAAAACAAAAATTGACTAGTATTGTTATTTCACTCAATCTTTTTTACAATGTGATCCTAAATCACTAGGACACTCATCTATTAATTAATATATCAAGGATTCAACACTTGCAATGGGATCCCAACACCCAGGATACTCTACTCTGAAGATGAACTATGAATGTAACATTTTTTAATCATGAATCCTTCTAGGAAATCATGAAACCATGTAGTTTTAAAGTATTATGTGACATTGTCACTCAAATACACCAAATTTAACACATCACTTTTTAAATCTATGGGAATTACATATAACAACATGTTCTATTACAATTGTAAAATATCATAATAGGTGCTACCATCTATTTTAATTTATAGACCAACGACACTACATATTTACAATTTTCATCATCCCACAAAACTATAATAGGATGATAACCTTTTGATTCATCTATCCAAAAAGTAAAAAAGGCCACAATATCATCAAGGCGATTGACTATACCTGAGGCATGTCTAACCCACTGAACTATAGAATTATGAAATTCTCATGCCCTTAACAAGTATCATATTATTTAATGACCACTAATCAAACCAATGGTGTTGTTTCACCACTATGAGTCCTACTTGGGACAAATGGAACCTCCAATCTCAAACTCTTTATAAGAACTCAATAATTCTTTAAGGTCAAAGGGCATTACCATAATTGGGCTATCCCGTTAGACAAGAAATAGATCCAAAAACAATTTCTCACCTTATAATAACACTAGCCCTTGCCTCCTAACCTCTAGATCTAAGGAAACCTAGAAATAATTAATCAGAGTTCCAAAGAAATTATTATGATACTATTCAATGTAACCCTAAAAAAATATCAAAAATTGACACCTATATGAGGGTACAAGTTAAAAAAATCTATAAAAGGTTTCATTTTAAGTAATTTATACAATTATCATTAATTAAAACATTTAAAACAGTTTATATATTAGGGATTTCATGTACCCGTTATATGGGAAACCTATACTTATCACTTTATCTAGTTATCACCATAAAACATTTGGAAAACTATCTCATAACTCTTCTTTTTATCAATTTTAAACATTTAGTCATAAGACCTCACAATTGGTCTCAGTTAAATAAAATTTCAATTCTAATATATATAGGAAAACACTCTTTAGGTTGGAATTTTCATTTTAATTAACCGATTTCTTGTAATAATAATTCCTAAAAGAAGATAAAAAGGATTTTATCAAGAAAAGGGAATTGATCAAATAGAATTCCATTTTAAATAACCATCCCATTATTATAAAAATACCCTCATGGGGTTAATTGTTAAATAACATAAAAATTAAGGCAACCTACAAGGTTCTCTTCATACAAAGAATAAAGGTGACCTATAAGGCTCCCTTATAACTAAATAAGGTCCATTTAAATGAAACCCAATAGTAGTTGTTTTATTACGGATTAATTACACCCTTAGTGGGTTTATCACATAATAATGTCATGTAAATACTTACCTAATTATGATAGGTCTAGTTTATTTCATAAGAAACATGCCCTAACCAACCCACTTGGGTCCATTTTTTCATTTAGGAATTTAGTCATATGGGTCCTCATGCCCAAGATTATATAGGTTCAAGTCTTTATGATTATAATTAATAATTAATTTTGTAGAAAACCTTTTTATCTTTTAATATTAATTATGATTCAACATACATATATAAGTATCATGGTTCAGTTATATGAATTATCATTACCAATTTATAATCGTATTTTCCTTCGTAAGTTATAATTGGCATTCATGTAACTACAACCATGTTTTCACCATCAGTCTGAAAATATAACAATTATAATATATTATGGTTTGATTAAATGGGTTACACTTCCCAACTATATAAAGGTCCATACACTTTATAAATTTTCATAAAAACCCATTTAATCATAGCCTTAAATGTTTCAACTATTCTAACTAATGGTCCATGGATCAAACATGTCATAATTGGATAGTTAAGGTTCTACCATCAAGCTATATGGTAAAACGCCATTTAGGTTCATCCAGACACTTTAATGACCAATATTTTAGTATAAATACAAAAATTAATTCTATCATATTGAAAAAATACTAGTAAACATGAACGTAACCAAAAAAATATGGTCAATAAGTGATCATGTTGAATCTATACCTAAACACGGTATACATATAAACATGGAACATAATCAAGCAAAAAAGTAATGAAAACTACATGACATGTCATATTCATGACATGAAAATATTTATGTGCCAACAATGATGCATGGGTTTAATACCTTCTTTACATACAAATACAGGGGTAAAAGTGAATCCATATCAATAATAATAAATCATACATATCATTTGTCTCACCTAATAGTGAAATAAATAAAAATGTAGTATGCATAATCCAGAATAGGAATTATCTTCCTATATAATTTGGATTTTCCATTCACATGGGTTAGATACTCCCAGGAACAAGTTCATTTCTAAATTATAATACATTCCTAGTCTCATGTCTAATAACCAAAACAATAAGAAAAAAGTAAATGAATTCTCTGATACCACTTTGTGATGTCCCGAACTCGCTCACTTGATAACAGTAGCCATACCAAAGGTCACATGGCCTCAAGAGCGTCTCCCTATATGTCAGGGGCTGCTTAATAGTAGCGAGGTTATATAAGGAGATGGTGGGGAGACGGTACCATCATTATAAAATTTTGGAATAGTGGAAACATAATAATAATCAATAACATAATCATAATAAATATCCAGAAACAGAAAAGTAAATTATCCATATATCATGAATAAACTGGTAGAACCCATATCCAATGTCAAATAAAAAATGGTGTTGATTATTTCACAATGATATATAAATCATAAAGTACATTGGAATAGATAAGAAAGAATATAAAAAATTATATACAAAGTACAAAAAGACCAAAAGATATCTACAATATCATCATGAGCATATGCTCAGCCCTCTGCTTCTACGCTCCATACTAGAATAAGAAATCAGGTGTTTAGAACTGGAAACTTCTGTTTATACCTACCAACATTAATGATGTTTGTCCAGGTACCAATTAGAAGGCCAAATAGGGTGTGAGATATACTCTATAGGCCACCACCAATGGTTTCTATAAAATTTACAGTATGTGCATATAAGTTGCAACAGCCTACAGATATAACAGGAATAGTATTTTAAATGAAGTGATGTGATATAACCTATAAGAACATGTTATAATATATAGTAAATAAAATATGAATAATTATATAACAGAGCAAGGCATTAGTTATGGAATATTCTTAAATTTCATGTATCAAGAAATTAGACATAAGCTAAATAATCATGCATTAGACCTATGGGGGCTAGAACCCAAGTCCAATGACCAAGAAATCCTCTTAAAGTCCACAAAGATCATCCATTGAAAACGTAGTGTAATATAGACATACATGGGTCAGAATGTAGGGCCCATAGTCAAAGGAGTCCTCTTCGATTCCATAGAGATCCTCCATAAAAAACTCAGTAAAAACTTGGGTGGATCCTAGGGAGAATGTACAAGGTGGTATAATAAATTTGGATCTGAGGTAATGGTCTAAGGCATCTAGTTAAACATTTTAGTGGGTTATCAGCACCAAAATATGATACCTCATGTTAGTGTCTTGTCGTGTAATCCATTATCAATGTAATTTATATAATGATTCAAGGGACCATGTTAGTGTCCATTACCTAACCAATTTAATTAATCAATCATCATTTCAATAGTAATTTCACACATAGGTGATAAAGAGGGAGTCCACACTACTTTGGTGGTGGATCAGTGGTGAAGGAGGTGGTACAAAAAACACAACCTTTGGGAGGTGCCGGGTTCGATTCCTAAGAGCCTTTTTCTAAGGAAACTTATCCTTCCCCTAAATCCTATTATCTTTTTGGGTCACCCGGTACCTGAATGTGTGGAAAAAATGAGGCATAAGCCACCCATGATGATAGATTGTTGTGTCAAACCATCACTGATTAGGATGTCACACTCTGGGATGCTCTTCCATCTCTGATAAAAACACATCCTTCCCAATTGGGGCTCTCTCTAGAGTGACCTCATCATGGGGAGGGGGTTCCCTTGTGTGGAGGGTTCGAAAATTCCATACATTGGAATTACCTTTTAAGGAAGAGGATAAAGAGGGATGCCATGTTCATGTCCATTCCTTTAATCTACTCTATTCGATGAATTATGGAAAGGATCAAGGGGCCATGTTAGTTTCTATACAATTTTTTCAACTAAATTTATCATATTCAATTCTTTAATCAATTCACATACAGGTGATAAGAAAGAGGTCTATGTTATTTTCCATTAAACGTCACTAATAAATTACATAGTTATGTATAATCCAAGAGATTATCCATTTCATTCCACAACTCCCATTTATCACATTTCGTTACTCCTTTCATTAATAACTGAAAAGGTTCTAAATAAGGTACTCATCATTTTAAAATGCATTTAATTTATATAAAACTCCCATTAATAAGTGGTAATATTAACTCATCCCATCAGTGGTGTAAACATATTTAATAAAAAAAATACCTTTAAGGGTGGTTTGAGTTGAGGTTAACAACCTCAAACTATGAATATGTTTTAAATAACATGTTTAAATCATGGTTTAAATATCCAATTTAAGGGTCTATTAATTTAAGTATCAATGCTCTGAAATTCCTACGTGGGACACTACGGAAAAAGATATAAAACAATAAAGAATTAAATAGAAAATGTATAGATCACCTACCTCATTATTAGTAGTCCACACTCATCCATTATCAGTTTCTGATTCATCCTACTATTATATAAATCGAATAAATATATAAAATACGTAAAAATAGATTATATGATCACTCATGGAAATATCATCCATAAAAACAATTTAAATAATGAAAAGAAAGAATATGAAATATAGCATTATCATTACACTTCCAACACACTTTATAGTGTTAAATTTAGTTCTCAAATGAAATATAAACATAGAAACCTAGAAGAGGGGGATAGGGTAGATCTAGCATCTACCTGGCATGGAATAAATGAGGGAGAAGGTGGGTGTTTTGGGTTTAATAGGAAAGAGGTAAAATATTAATTTCCATCCCTTTAATGTGCCACATGGTTTGGCTGCATGGTTTACCAAACCATGCACCAACTATGTGGCTTCCTCTATCTAGGTGCTTCACCCGACACAGTTTATGTGAATAGTTAAGAAAACTATGTTCCAACTATTCCTTTAGCACCGTCTCACCCCTAAAAATCATAGGTCTAAGTACACAGTTAGACAAACCATGCGAAATCCATGAAATTCACCTTCAAAATAAACTATAGAGGTATTTCACAGTCATGAAACCTCAGGTTCATAGCTCAAAAAACAATGGTACAATCTCTTTACACTTTCACTAGGCCACATGGTTTCCCCAAGAGAGTTGCACAGTTCCAATAAACTATGCACCCCTGCCTACTTATCCCAGAACTATGTTTTAAGATCTTGATGCTCCCAGAACTCATCTGAACATTTTTGATACCTATTGGGCCTTAAATTTAACAAAAAAGGTAATTATAGAATAAATAATTTTCATATTTATTAATATTAATTAGATAGTTATATTATTTATAAAAATATTAACTAATTTTTATTAAAAAGGAAATTGTTTTCATTAAATAATTTTCTTGTAAGGTTTTATTTAAAAGCTTAATTACTAAATTTTATAATATGAATCTGAAAAAATTAATATCATTTTCTAAATTAAAATATAAAAATTTAATTTGGGTGAAATTTTGGGATATTTTAGAAAATATTGATTTTTCAGTGTATAGTGAAAATACCATTTTATATAAAATGTCTTTTATTTTTAATAAATTAAGTAATAGAAGAGTAAAAATATGTTGTTAATATTATTTCAATTAACCTAAGTATTATTTAGTTAAATTTAATCCACTAAATTACTTTTTAATCAACTTTATATTGGTTTTTAATATAATTTTGTTTTTGGGTTTAGGGACGGATTTTTCTAAAAACTATTTTAAATGGAATAATGTTTCTTTTTCTAAATTGATTAAAATAATACCTGATTGGGAATGTTTTAAATGAAACTTATAGATTATATATCAGTAAATATTAATTTGTTTTCATAAATTTATTATTATTATTCATATAGTTAATATAGAATCATATTTTTCTAAAAAAATTACTCTTCTTAAAAACTTGTTGTCTCGCCATGTCTGTGGGATTAATATTAAATTAAAATTTTCCACTTATATGATTTGAATTAATAAAAATGGATTACATATTTTGAATAATAATAATTTATAATTTCTACTAAGGTCAAATTTATTTTTTACTGAAGTGATTAGTGAAAATGATTAAAATTAATTACATTGATTAAGGTAAAAACAAGTTTACTTAGTGGTTAAAATTAGAATATATGGAAAAAAAATGACCCAAAAATTTTGAAAAAAACATTTTATAGACATATTTAGACCCCATACCTTCCATTATCTAGGTTTTGGAATTATTGGAGCCTGGTGATAGGTAAAAACATGGGTTCACCAAACTTTTTTCAAAAAATTACAAGTGTCACTCACCTGACTTATAAAAGGCCACCCCCTTTACCCCTACCTTTAGACCTTCAAAACCAAATAGTTCAGCCAATACCTAGAAAAATAACTTCTAAAATTCCATCCTATTATCCTATAATCCTTATTTTGGGCATAAATCCAACCAAGGAAGGCCTTTGGTGCAAACCAAAAGAAGATACCTAAACAAGAGGTAACATTCATCAACGATAATTTTTGTTTTATTTCTTTCTACACCGCATAAATTATTCTTATATCATGATGACATAATAAAATCAGTATATTTTATATACTAATATGTTTTTTTGCTTTTTTTTATAACCTAAATCCACACACACTTTCCTCAAATTGGTTATGAAATCAGTATTCTCGTGTACGGAGGACTACCACCTTGTGAAACGATGTCATTTGTTTTTTCATTACCACCTCTCATTGTTGTGGAAAATGATATATATAAAGTTTATATATGATATTTATAACATATTTATACCAATTGAGTCATTATATCATATATACCCTTTTATATTCCATTTCTTAAGGGATACAATAACGTCGCTCGTGTGTACGGTGGAAGACTGCCTCTTGAAGCGATGTGATTCTTTTTTCAATAACACATTACATTGAAGGAGATAAGAGTAAATATAATAAATATATTTTATGCACATAAAATATTTATGAATTTTATGACATATTTATCATTATTAAAATATAATATATCATTTTTCTTATACCTTTTCACTCACTGAAAAAAATGATAACGTCATTCATGGATGTGTGGACCACTGCCTCCTTGAAGCGATGTGATTCCTTTTTTCATGACCACATCATGAGAATTATATATATAATTATATATGAATAAATAATCTGTTATTTATGAAATATTAATTATTATTTAATGATAATATGTTACTTACCATCATTCCATAATGATCATTGAAAAATAGAAATGTTACTCATGCATGCGTACGATCTACCATCTTCATGATCGTAACATTATTTCATTTTTTATAACCATATTTAATGATTGGTTTTAAAATTATAATTTATTTATAAATATAATAATTATTTCATGATTATTATTCTTTATATTTTTAAATAATGACCTCTTTGACTATAGTTGACCTACCAAATCGATTTTTGACACATAATCCAAATAAGGTCAAAACATATAACTTAAAATTAATTGATTAAGTAATTGTATGTTACTTAGTAATAAGTGAAATAAAAGTAATAATAAACATGAAAAATGTTCTTAATAAATTAAATAATTAACATAATTTTATTATTTAAACAGATAAAGATACAAGTGACAAGTCAGACTCAAGGTAAGGGACTTCGTCTCAATTTCATTTCATTGAGGCATATCTTGAAGTTATGACCCTTAATTATTTTTAAAGTGTATACTAATACCCTTTTACATGTTATATCAGGAATTTATATATTATAATTATATTTAATTAATTAATTAATTTTATTCTTTCATGGGGATTATGATTTAAATATTTCCAAATTGATAAGGGAATTTTCTTCTAAATAAATAATATTTTAATGTAATCCTTCAAAATCACTTTCTCTTTGGTGTCCATAATTTAAAAAATAATAATAAATTTTTTTATGTGGAAATAAAAGATTTATAAAGTTTATTTTATGTCTCTTTTACTTTATTTTAAAGTTTTTCAAAAGGAATCTTTTTACATGTTTTAAATGGAACGAAAACTACTACTTTTCCTACCATTATAAATATTATTTCATTTGTAGATTCCTATGAAATATTACATGTTTTATTAAATGAAAACCCACTTTTATCATTATTGGACACTTTTTTATTTAAAATTTGTTTTCAAAAGAAAATTTTATTTTGTATTGAAATTTTTATTTTTAAAGAAAATAGTATTATTAATATCTGAAAGTGATTTTTATATGGGTTTAAAATAATTTTTCAAATAATAAAATGTTTTATTCATGTTGTGGTTCTTGAACATTATATATGATGGGTACACCCATATAGTTCCAGGTGATCCCATTATATCTTAAATGATGGGTGTGCCTATATTTAACTTCAATTCATTGGGTAATGATTATGTTCACTATAAAATTATATTAGAAGTTAGATGTATGGTTATTCCAATTTGTAAAGGTTCTGTAAGGGTTCTGTAAGGGTTCTATAAGGGTTCTATGAGATGATGATCTAAGGTACC
Organism: Viscum album; assembly: GCA_963277665.1. Taxonomy (NCBI): domain Eukaryota; kingdom Viridiplantae; phylum Streptophyta; class Magnoliopsida; order Santalales; family Viscaceae; genus Viscum; species Viscum album. The sequence continues at coordinate 62,211,162 of OY728127.1, read as the reverse complement.
TATATGAATTTTCAATGCCTGCTAATGATATTTCATGGAAATCATTTATTTTCAAAAGGTAAAATAAATAATATTTTTAAAGGAATGATATTTCCCTTTATGGGTAAAATGTAATGTTTTTAGGAAAAAAAATTATGGGTTTTAAAAATTTTCATTGGACTAATGGTATTCTTCCTTTTATTTCCCTTACTGATATTTTTGTTATCATGCCACATTTTTTTAAAAAATTTCAAAGGATTTTAAGGATTTGTAAGGGAAAGGATGAGGTCAAGTTGAAAGTTGTGAAGAGTTTTCATAAAAAGAAAACATGATTTATTTAAACAAAATATATTAAGGGAAAATGGATACTAATAATAAGTTTCCACTTTGAATTATATGGTTTTGTAATGTATGAATTATAGCCTAATTCACTAAAACTATTACCTAAAAATATCCTCAATGTAAAAGAAAGTAATTATTTACTAAAGTCATGATTATGAAATGTTTACTGTTGGGTCCTTATAGTTGGTATCAAAGTTTGGTTTAGATAAATTTAAAGGATAGGATAATGATACTAGAATTCCATTGAAATATTTTACCTTATTTTAAAGATAAAATTATATATCATTTTAATATTATCATGTTTCTTCATCTAAAATATGTCTGTTCAAAATAGTTTTCCATAGAGGGAATAGGGAAGTTGTAGTAGGAAGGCACCGAGAGGAAAATATTCTTCCAAATCAATATCCTGAGATGGTTGGAATCAAAATAGAACATTTTGTTGCAGGTATGGATCCATTTATGCAAGATATAAATGGTTGTGGTATCCATTCTAGATAGGAACCCGATCTACCATAAAGGAACATGTCTATAGTGGATCATTTCATGAGGTAGAATCCCCTATATTTTAGTGTATCATCAGACCCTGTGGTTACTGAGGGATAGATCAATGCTCTGGAGAAGATATTTAATGTAATTAGATGTTAAATATTCCCAAAGGTAACTATTTTAATTTATCTTTTTGAAGTTCAAGCTAATTGATGGTGGTATTTGGTTAAGAATACCAGAGAGAAAGATGATCATGATTCCATGTAATGGGAAATATTTAAGGCTCTTTTCCTTGGTAAATATTTCCATAAGTTTGTTTGGATCCAAATGGAAAAAAAATTACTAGAATTGAGAAAAAAAGATGAATATTTTGTAAGTGAATATGATGAGAACTTCACAAGATTGGATAGGTATGTGACACATTTTATTGGAGACACTTATAGAAAAATTAGTAGGTTTTACTTTGGATTGAATCCATGTATTTGGAGAGATTTGGATACATGAGAATTTAAAATTTATGATAAAGTTTTTCATTGTGATAAAAATGTTGAGATGTAGTTTTTTGACTCTTATGTCCCTAATGATGATAAAATTAAGAAGTGGTCAGGATGGAAGGTGATTGGAAAACATACAACAAAGAAATCTAGGTATAAGAAAATGAAGTTCTCATCTTTTGGTAAGTGTTGTAAAATAACCCTATAGAATGTCTTATGAAGTCAGAGACATGTTTCCAATGTAAAAAATGTTCGGATAAATAACACACAAATTCAAGGAAAAGTATCCTGAGGAATGAAATAATTTGAAAGCCAATAACCATACAGTGGTAAGATGTTTTATTTGGAACGAGTTGGTAAATTATGCTAATTCATGTCCGTAGTGAGTTTCACAAGATGGAAATATTCATGATCAGAAACAAAAAGGTGTAGAGAGGTTATTTGTTACTATAATAGTCAATGTTGGGTCTCCAAATATAGTAGTGATAGGTATATTACTTGTGTATTTGAACTATGCCAATACCCTATTTGACATTGGATATTTTCATTATTTTATTTCTGATAAATTTTCAAGTAAATTGGAAATATCACCTCATGAGAGTATGATATAACTTTTGGTGAAAACTCTATATAGAAGTGTTAATGAAACCAAGATTTATAGGAATATTCCTATTGTTATCAGTGGGATGGTATTTCCTAAAAATTTGGTTGAACTGGCCATAGTAGAGTTTGATATCATTCTTCGTATAGATTCCTTTCATTTTATAATTCTAAGATAGATTACTGTGACAAGAAAGTTGTTTGTAATGATTTAATTCATTTTATAACTTACCAAGAAGTTGATAAATTGATTAGATATGGTAATGAAAGTTACCTAGCTTATATTTTTGAAAATAAATAAACTATTCAAATTATTGATGTGCCAGTAGTAAATGAATATAAGGATGTTTTTTCAGATGATTTGTCTAGTGTTATTTCCAATCGATATGTTGAGTTTACTATTAACTTAGTATATGATTTTAAGACTATTTATAAACCCCCTTATCAAATGTCTCAACTGGAACTTCTAGAAATAAAATAAATTGTAGGAGTTATTAGATAAAGGTTTCAGTTTACCAAACACTTCATCATGGGGTTCTCCTTTTTTTTTTATTAAAAAAATATGGCCCAATGAGACTTTTCATTGATTATAGATCCATAAATAACATCACTATTAAGAAAAAGTATCATTTTTCTCATATTGATGAATTTTTTTATTAGCTCTAGGGAGTACAATATTTTTCAAAGGTTGACCTGAGGCTAGGGTAACATTAGTTGAATGTAAAGGAAGAAAACATTATGAAGACCGCATTTCAGACTATATATGGGCACTATGATTTTGTGGTTATTCCATTTGGGTTATATAATTCACCTAATGTATTTATAGACCTCAAGAATCAATTTTTTCATGAGTTCTTGTACAAGCTTGTGGTTGAGATTATGGATAAAATTTTGTTATATTATAAAAGTCAATAGGAATATGAAAGACACCTAAGTATTGTTTTTAAAAACTTAAAAGAAAAGACACTATATGTGAAATTTAGAAAGTGTGAATTTTGTTTTAAAAAAAATCATTTCTTGGTCATGTAGTTTCTAAATATGGAATAATTATTGACCTTTTAAAACAAAAGTTGTTGAAAAATGGCCAAGACCCAAAAATATCATAGAGATTCATAGTTTTCTTGGATTAGTGGGTAACTACCCAAGGTTTATTAAAATAAATTCTCAGTTGTCTATCCCACTAACTATGTTAACTAAAAAAGATTTAAGTTCATTTAGATAAAATAATGTGATGATCTTTTTAGGAAATGAGAAGATGATTGTTGAATACTCCAGTTTTGACTCTCATTCCTAAAATAGAGAATTTTTTATCTATAGTGATGATTCATTGAAAAGACTTGGTTATGTCCTAATGAAGAATGATCATTTAATTACTTATGCTTCACATCAGTTGAAAACTCTTTAGTTAAATTACCCTATACATGATTTTTAACTAGATACTATAGTTTTTTTCTTTAAAAATTTGGAGGAATCGCCTGTATGGGGTAAAGTGTGAAATATATACTGATCAAAAAAAATTTAAGTATATATTCCTTAAAAAATAATTGGACATAGGATAGATAATATGGATAAAACTAATCAAGGATTATGATTTCATGATTCCTTACCATCATAGAAAAGAAAACAAAGTGGTTAATTCATTGATTCAAAATATTAATGTTATATTAACCATGTTTTGTTTGTAATATGACCCTTTGGTTAATGATTTGATGAATTTTGGCCTAGAAGTTGTGGATGTAGGGATATAATATGTTTTTTTCATGTTTTAGTGCATTCAACTTTTTCAAAATGAATTAAGAAATCTCGTAAGGTGGATCAATATTTGAATAAAAATGTATAATCAATTAAGAAGAATAAGTTTACTAATTTTAATATTGATGAGTAAGGTTTTTTAAGATTTCGAAAAATATTATGTATGCCTTTTTATTCCCATTTGAGGAAATATTTGTTGACTGAAGCTCGTAGTTCTCTGTTTTTCGTTCATTCAGATAACCCTAAGATGTATAGAGACCTTCGAGAATATTACTGGTGGGATGGAATGAAAAGAGGTATTGTTGAATTTACAATGATGTGTTTGAATTTTTAATAGGTTATAACAGAACAAAAATTTCCAAAGGGGATTATTCAACCTTTTATAGTGCCAAAGAGTGAATGGGAGAATATATCAATGGATTTCATGGTAGTATTTTAAAATACTTCTCAATATAATAATGCAATTTGTGTTATTGTTGATCGATTAACTAAATCTTCAAATTTTCTCCCCATTTGAGATACAACATCATTAGATCACCTTATTGATTATATCTAAAGGAGATAGTCAGGTTATATAGAGTTATTCTCTTCATTGTATCAGACCTTGATCTTAGGTTCACATCTAATATTTTTAAAGGACTTTAGAAGTCATTGGGTACTAAATTAAATTTCTATACAAATTTTCATCCTCAATATGATGGATAGTCAGAGCATAGAATTTAGATCAAGGAATATATTATTCATTATTGTTTAATATATTACCAAGGAAGTTGGGATCAATATATTTCTTTGTTCAGGTTTTTTTTACAATAATAGTTTTTATTCAAGTATACAGATGGCACCATTTGAGAAATTATATAGAACGTGGTGTTGAACACCATAAACTTGGGATGATGTAGGATAATGTAAGTTTATGGTACTATAGTTGGTATATTATATGGTAGATAAAGTTTAGTTTATTTAGTGACACATGAGGACAACTCAGAGAAGGTAGAAAAGTTATGTGGATAACTGAAGGAAAGATATTTCTTTCGAGGTAGGTGATCATGAATTTACCAAATTCTATCCATGTAAAAGTGCAATGTGGTTTTTTAAGAAGGGAAAGGTGAGTCCAAGGTTCATTATAATATATGAAATCTATGATAAAGTTGTATCAGTTTCCTACCAAGTGTCCTTACCACCAAGTTTATCTTTGGTACACAACATATTTCATGATTCAATGTTATGAAAATATGATCTAGATTCATATCATATTTTGAGCCCCAAATTAGTTCAGTTGGAAGAGAATATTTCATATTAGGAACATACAGTTTAGATTCTTGAATGTAGAGAGTGAGTTTTTTGTAAAAATTTGATTCATTGGGTTAAGGTTTTATAGAAATCTCATATGGTTTAATAGGCGATATGTGAATCTGAAAATACTATGAGGGAAAGATATCCTTGCTTGTTTAATAAGTGAATAAAATTATCAAGATGTAATTTATAAAATTTTGTAAGGATGTAACAACCTAGGTAATGATTGGATAAATAATTTTCACATTTATTAATATGAATTTGATAGTTATATTAGTTATAAAAATATTAAGTGATTTTTAATCAAAAAGGAGGTTTTTTTCACTAAACACTTTTCTTATAAGGTTTTATTTAAAATATTAATTTCCAAATTTTTTAATTTTAATTTAATAAAATTATTATCAATTTATAAATCATAATATAAAAATTTAATTTGGGTGAATTTTTGAGATTTTTTGAAAAATATTGATTTTTCAGTGAATTGTGAAAAATACTGATTTTTAAAAAAAAAGTCTTTTCTTCTAAATAAATTAAGTAATTTAAGCGTCCAAATATGTTTTGAATATGATATAAAGTAACCTGAATATTATTTATTATTATTTAATCCACTTAATTACTTTTTAATTAAATTTACATTTCTTTTTAATATAAGTTTGTTTTTGGGTTTAAAGATGGGTTTTTCTAAAAACCGCTCTAAAATGTGTAATGTTTATCCTTTTAAATTAATTAAAATATCCCCTAACAAGGATTTTTTTAAATTATATTTATTTATCACATATCATTTTATATTAATTTTTTCCATATAATTATTATTATTAGTCATATTGTCAATATAGAATCATCTTTTTTGAAAAAAATGCTCTTCTTAGAACTCGTTGTCTCACCACGTCTGCAGGATTAATATTAAATTAAATTTTTTCACTTCAATGAATATGAATTTTTAAATTTGGATTAAATATTTTTTATCATAATAACTTATAATTTTAATAATTTAAATTTTATTTTTGGCCAAACTTGTCATAGAAAATAATTAAAATTAATTAGAGAGATTAACGTAAAAACAAGTTTACCTAGTGGTTAAAATTAGAATACAAGGTGTAAAAATGATCCAAAACATATCCAAAACACATTTTTTGGATTTATTTATACCTTATATCTTATATTCTATAGATTATTTCATTATTTTAACCTTTTGGTAGGTAAAAATGTGGTTTCGCCTAACTTTTTTTTTAAATTACAAGTGTGTCACTCACCTCACGTATAAAAGTACACTCGCTATCCCCCTCTCTTTACACCTTTAAAACCAGATGTTTTGGAAAATAAATACCAAATTAACTTCTATAATTACCTATTATCATCTTAAAATCTTTACTTTTTTCATAAATATAACCAAGGAAGGCCTCTATTGCAAACCAAATGGAGATACCCAAAAACTAGGTAACAATCATCAACGAGCATTTGTGTTTTATTTATTTCTCCACCACTAAAATTTTTATTATAAAATTATGATATAAAAAATCAATATCTTAAATATATTTAGATAATTTATGTTAAGTCTATGACCTAAAATTACACACACTTCCATCAAATGGGTTATGAAATCATCATTCATGTGTACATCGAACTACCGCCTCACCAAATGATGTCATTCGTTTTTCCATTACCACCTCTCACGATTGGGTATAATGATGGATAAAACATTTATAAATAATATTTAAAATATAATTATATCTATTTAGTCATTATATCATATATAACCTTTCTATTTTCCTTTTCATAAGGGATGTGATAACTTTTCTTGTGTATAAGGCGGACTATCTCCTCATGAAGCGATGTGATTCGTTTTTCAATAACGTGTTACAAGGAAGATAATAAGGTTAAATATGATAGATATATGTGATATAAATAAAATATTTGTAATATTAATGAAATATTTATTATTCTATAAATATAATATATCATTTTATTTTTATCTTTTCTCTCACTAAAAAATCATAACGTCGTTCGTAGACGTGTGGACTACCGCCTCCTCAAAGCGTTGTGATTCCTTTATTCACCACCACATCAGGAGAACGATATATATAGGTATATATGATTAAATCTTATGGTATTTATTATATAATTGTTATTTTTTATTGATAAATATTACTTACCATCTTTCCATAATGATCACTGAAAAATGGAAATGTTACTCATGTGCATGTACGGCCTACCGTATCCATGATCATAATGTTAGTTCACTTTTCATAACCATATTTCATGATGGGTTTTAAAAGAATAATTGATGTATAAATATAATAATTTTACCATAATTATTATTTTTTATATGTTTAAAAAATTACCTACATGACCATAGTTGACCTACTATAGCCATTTTTGACACACAAGCCGAATATGGTAAAAAAATCCAACTTAATATTAATTGGTCAAGTAATTTTATATTACTTATAAATGAGTGAAATAAAAGTAATAATAAACTTGAAAATGGTTATCAATAAATTAAATAATTAACATAAGTTTATTATTCAGGAAGATAAAACACATTTGCCAAGTCAGACTCAAGGTAAGGGACTTTATCTCAATTTCCTTTCATTGAGGAATATCTTGAAATTATTTTCCTGTATTATTTTTAAGGTGTATATACTTCCACTTTAAAATTTTATATGATTAATTTATCTATTATAATTTTATTTAATTCTTTTTTTAATGTTATTATTTTATGGGGCTTATGAATTAAATATTTCAAAAGTGATAAGGTACTTTTCTTATTAATAAATCATCTTTTAATGTCTTCCTTAGAACTCTCTTTCTCATACATGTCCATGTTTTAAAATGATTTTTGAAATATTTTATATGGAAATAAAATAATTATAAATGTAATTTTATATATCATTTACTTTATTTTAAAGGTTTCCAAAAGCAATATTTTTATGGGTTTTAAATGGAACAGTGATAACGACTTTTCCATCCACCACAACTGTTATTTCATTTCTAAATTCCTTTGTAATCTTACATGTTTTTTTAAATGAAAAAACCCTCCTTACCTTTTTGGGTATTTGGGTTTTGAAAATGGGTTCACAAAAGAAAAGTGTATTTTTTATTGAAAATTGTATTTTGAAGGAAAATTTTATTTTAATACATAAAAGTGATTTTCATTTGAGTTTAAATGAGTTTTTCAAATGATAAAATGTTTTATTCATGTTTTAGTTATTGGAAATTATATATTATGGGTGAAACTAGATAGTGTTAAGTGATCCTTTTATATCTTAAAGTATGGGTTCACCAAGACAGAGCTCTAATGCATTGGGTAATTATTATGTTCCTCATAAAATCATATTGTAATTTTTCTATATGATTATTCCAATTTGTAAGGGCTTTGTAAGGGTTCTATAAGGGTTATATGAGATGATTTACCAAGTTACCTATATGAATTTTCTATGATTTATAATTATTTTTCATGGAAATAATTTTTTTTTAAAGGTAAAATAAAATATATCATTAAAGGAATGATATTTCCCTTTATGCGTAAAAAGTTATTTTTTTAAGAAAAAAGATTTTTATGGGTTTTAAAAATTTTCATTGGACTATAGGTTTTCTTATTTTTATGTCCTTTTTGGAGATTTTTTTTCTCATCCCAAGTTTTTTAAATTTTTTCAAAGGATTTTAAGGATGGTTAAGGGAAATGATAAGGTCAAGTTGAAAGTCATGAAGAGTTTTCATGAAAATAGAACATCATTTATTTTAAAAGTTTTATATTATGGAAAAAATGGATAGTAATCAAAAGTGTCAAAATTATATTATATAGTTTTTTAATGAATGATTTATGGTTTAATTTTTCAAAAATCTAAGCCTAAAATGAACCTCAAAGTGAAAAAAAGTAAATTATTGAATAAAAATCATGATTATTTAATGTTTAATGTCGAGTCCTTATAGTTGGTATCAAAGTTCGGTTTAGATAACTTTATAGTTTAGGATAATGATAATATAATTACCTTAAAATATTTTATCTTATGTTCAAGTTAAAATTATATATAATTTGAATACTACCATATTGCCTCATATAAACAATGTCTATTCAAAATGGTTTTCCTCGGAGGGAATATGGAAGTTTAGTAGGAAGGCACCGAGAGAAAAATGTTCTTCCAAATTAGCATCCTGAGATGGTTGGAATTAGAATATAATAGTTTTTTGCAGTGATGTATTAGTTAACACAATCTAGAAATGGTGGTGGTATCCATGCTAGATAGAAACTCGGTCTACCACTAAAGAACTTGTCTATAATGGATCATTTAATGAGGAAACATCCCCTATATTTCAGTGGATCATCAAACCCTATGGTAGATGAAGGATGGATAAATGCTCTAGATAAGATATTTGATGTCATGGAATGTTTGAAACATCAAAAGGAAACTCTTTCCATTTATCATTTTGAAGGTGAATTTGATCGATGGTTGTCTTTGGTTAATAATTATACAGAGAAATATGATCTGAATTCCATAAAATGGGAAATATTTAAGGATATTTTTCTTGATAAATATTTCCCTAAGTTTGTTTGAATTTGGATAGAAAAACCATTCCTATAATTTAGGGAAAAAGATAAATATTTCATAGATTTATATAAAGAAAACATCGAAATATTGGCTAGTTATGTTCCATATTTTATTCGATACATTGATATAAAAATTAATTATATTTACTTAGGATTGAATCCAATTCTATGAAGAGTTTTAGCCACATGATAATTTAAAAGATATGTGAAATTTTTCATTATGCTGAAAAGGATGGGATAGATTTTTCTAACTTATGTTTCTTGTAATGATGAAAGTAAGTAGTGGTCAGGATGGTAGGCAATGTGGAAACATAAAAAAAGAAATCTAGAGGTAATGAAATGAATTTATCATCTTGTGTTAACTATGTTAAAAATAACCCCGGAGAATTTCTTATGAACTTAGGGAAGTGTCATTGATGTGGTATGTTTGGATACATGACATGAAAAGACAAGGAAAATACTAAATAATCAAAGAATGGGGTAACTGATAGTCATACAATGGTAAGATGTTTTAGTTACAATGAGTTGTGATATTATAAAAGTCCAAAGTTAGTTACACATGATGGAAACCTTCATGATCAAAAACAGAAAGGTGTAGTGAGGTCATTTTCTACTACTATAGTTGATGTCAAGCCATCAAATAAATTAGTGATAGGTAAGTAACTTGTTTATTTGAATTATTCCAATGACCTCTGGAACTTTAAATTCTTTCATTTATGATAAATTTGAAATTAAATTGGGAATATCACCTCCTAAAAGTAAGATATAACTTTTGTTGAAAACTCCAGGGGGTATTAAATAAACTAAGATTTATAGAAATATTCCTATTGTTATTAGTGGGATGGTATTTCCTGCAAATCTGGTTGAACTGAGCAGAGTATAGTTTGATATCATTATTGGTATATATTGGATTTCATTTTATCATTCTAAGATAGATCTTAGTTCTAATAATGTTGTGTCTAATGATTTCATGCCTTTGATAACTTTCCAAGAAGCTGGGAAAGTGATTAGAGTTTGCAGTGAAAGTTACCTAGCTTATATTATTGAAAATAAAGAAACTGTTAAACTTGGTTATGTGATAGTAGTAAATGAATACATGGAATTTTTCCAGGATGATTTTCCTAGTGTTATTCCAGATTTATAGGTTGAGAACATTATTTAACTAGTACCTAATTCTAATCATATTTATATACCCCTCATTAAATGGATCACATGGAACTTTTTAAATAGAAAAAGAAATTATAGTAATTATTAGAAAAAGGTTTCATTTGACCTTGCAATTCACCAATGTGTGCTCCCTATTTTTGTTAAAAAGAAAGATTGTTCAAGGGGACTTTGAATTGATAATATAGCCTTTAATAACATCATTGATAAGAACAAGTATCTTTTTCCTTATATCAATGATTTTTTTGATCAGCTCTAAGGAGAATATTATTTTTCAAAGGTTGACATGAGTTCGGGGTACCATTAGTTGAAATTAAAAGAAGAATACATTCTGAAGTCTGTGTTTTAGACTATATATGGGAACTATGAATTTCTAGTTATGTATTTTGGTTTATCTACTGAACATGTTATATTTATGGACATTATGAATAGAATTTTTCATGGGTTCGTGGACAAGTTTGAGGTTGTGTTTATTGATGACATTTAGGAAACTTCTAAAATTTAATAGGAACATGAAAGACACCTAATAATTTTTTAAAAACCTTAAAATAAAAGAAACAATATGGTAAATTTATAAAGTGTGAATTTTGGTTACAACAAATTTCATTCCTTGGTTATATTGTTTCTAAATATGGAATAATTGTTGACCCTATATAAAAAATTGTTGAATAATGTCCAAGATCCACAAATATCATAGATATTCACAGTTTTCTTGGATTAGCGGGTTACAACCAGTGGTTTATTGAAAACTTTTCACGATTTTCAATCCCACTGAATAAGTTAACTCAAAAGGGATTTAAGTTAATATAGATAAAATAATGTGATGATTTTTTTTAGGAACTGAAAATATGATTGATGAATGATCCATTTTTTGGACCTGCCTTCCAGAAATGGGAATTTCAATATCTATAGTGATGCTTCATTGAAAGGACTTGGTTGCATCTTAATACAAAATGATCAGGTAATTACTTATTCTTTATTTAATTTGAAACCTCATGAGTTAAATTACTCTGCGCCTGATTTGGAATTATCTACTGTGGTTTTTTTATTTAAAGATTTGGAGGAGTCACATGTATGGAGTAAAGTTTTAAATATATACTGATCATAAAAGTTTGAAGTATTTATTCACTCATAACTAATTGAATATGATACTGAGAATATGATTAAAACTAATCAAGGATTATGATTGCATGATTCATTACCATCCTCAAAAAAACAAAGTGGTCAACTCTTTAATTAAAAAAACTAATGTTATATTAACCTTGTTACATTTGGAACATGACCATTTTGTTAAGGATTTTATGAGTTTTTTACTAGAAGTTTTGGATGTAGGGTTATCCTATGTTTTGATTCAGGTTTCAGTGAAGACAAATTTGTCAAAAATAATTAAGAAAGGTTTTAAGGAGGATCAATCTTTATAGAAAAAGGTATAATCTGTTAGGAAGGGTAAGTTGTATGATTTTAATATAGATTCATAATGTGTTTTACATTTTGTAAAAAGATTATATCTGGCTTGTGATTCCTAGTTGAGGAAAGAGTTTTTGACTTAGGCTTATAGTCATTCATTTTATATTCATCTGAGCATCAATAATACGTATAAATACCATCAGGAGTATTACTATTGTGATGGAATAAAAAGAGATATTTATGAATTTATTGTGAAGTGTTTAAATTTTCATCAGGTTAAAAAAGAAAAAAAATACCAAAGGGGATGATTCATCCTTTTCCAATGTCATAGTGTAAATGGGACAATATATTAATGAATTTCATGGAAGTATTTTTGAAGACTTCTCAAGATAATAATGCAATTTCGATTGTTATAGATCAACTAATTAAATCCGAACATTTTCTTTCCATTTGAGATATCATGTATTTATATCATATTTCTTGACTATATATAAAGGATATATTCAGGTTACATGGAGTACTTCTCTCCATTATATCAGAACATGATCCCAGGTTCACATTAAAATTTTGGAAATAACTTCATAAATTTTTGGGCACTAAATTAAATTTCAGTATAGCTTCTAATCCTCAATATTATGGAAATTTGAGAAAGAAATTAAGGCCATTTAATATATTCTCCACTATTTTTCAACATATTACCAAGGAATTTGAGATTAAAATCTTTCATTGGTTGATTTTTCTTATAATAGTAGTTTTCATTCTAGTATATAGATGGCACCATTTGAGGAATTATATGGAAAGTGGTGATGAAAACTATAATTTTAGGATGATGTAGGAGAAATAAAGTATATCGGGCCATAGTTGGTAGAACATATGTAAGATAAAGTTCAATTGATTCAGTTACACATTATTATAGCTTGGAGAAGGCTGAGAATTTATACAGACAACTAAAGGAAATGTATTTCTTTAGATGTAGGTGATCATGTATTTCTCAAAGTTTCTCTATGGAAAAGTGTGATGTATTTCTATAATAAGGGAAATTTGATTTCATGGTTCATTGAACAATATGAAATCGTAGAGAAATTTGGATCAATTTACTACTGAGTGGCCATAACTTTGATTTTATCTCAGGTACACAACATATTTCATTTATCAATGTTAAGGAAATATGTGTCAGATTCACCAGTTATATTGATACCTAAAGTAGTTTAGTTAGAAGAGATTCATTATTATGAGGAATATCCATTTAAGAATCTTGACCATATAGATAAATTGTTTCAGAATAAGTTGATTCATCGGGTTAAGGTTTTACAGAAAACTCATATGGTCGAGGAGGCAACATGGGAATTTGAAAATGCTATGTGGGAAATAGATCCCAAGTTGTTTAATAAGTGAATAAAATTTTGATGATGCAATTATTAAAATAGGGTGAGGATGAAATATCCCGAATAATTATAGAATAAATCATTTTCATATTTATTAATATTAATTAGATAGTTATATTATTTATAAAAATATTATGTAATTTTTTATTAGAAAAGAAATTGATTTCATTTAACACTTTTAGTATAAGGTTTTATTTAAAAGATTAATTTATAAATTTTAGAAATTGACTTTTATAAAATTAATATCATTTTTTAAATCATAATATCATAATTTAATTTAGGTGAAATTTTGGGATTTTATGAAAAATATTGATTTTTCAGTGAATCGTGAAAATATTGATTTTTTATAGAAAGTATTTTATTTTTAAAAGATTATATAATTTGAGAATCCAAATATGTTTTAAATATTATTTAAATTAAACTAAGTATTATTTATTTTTATTTAATCCACTTAATTACTTTTTAATCAACTTTATATTTGTTTTTAATATAAGTTTGTTTTGGGCTTTAAAGAATTTTTTTTTCAAAAAACTGTTATAAAATGCATAATGTTATCCTTTGAAATTAATTAAAATAAACCCAAATTGGGAATTTTTAAAAAATATTATAGATTATATATCATTAAATATTAATTTAGTTTCATATAATTATTATTACTATTGATAGAGTTAATATAGAATCATCCTTTTCTAAAAAAACTCTTCTTAAAAACTTATTGTCTCACCGCATCTGCGAGATTAATATTAAATTAAAATTTTCAACTTATATAAATTTAATTTGAAAAAATGGATTCCATATTTTGAATAAACATAATTTATAATTTCTATTATGTTCAAATTTACTTTTTACCAAATTTATTAATGAAAAAATTAAAATTAATTACAGCGATTAAAGTAAAAAAAAAGTTTACTTAGTGATTAAACTTAGAATATAATGTATAAATAATGACCCAAAACATGTAAAAAACACATTTTATGGGAATATTTAAACCCTATAACATTTATTATATATTTTAGTGCATTATTTGATCCTGTTGGTAGGTCAAAATGTGGGTTCAACTAACCTTTTTTAAATAATTACAAGTGGGTCACTCACCTTACTTATAAAAGGCATGCTGCTCTCACCCTCTCTTTACACCTTCAAAACCAATTTTTTCATTATATAACAAACCAAATAAATTTTAAAATTCCCTATTATCATCCTAAAATCCTTAATTTTGGTATAAATACAACCAATAAAGGCCTTTGGTGAAACCAAAATGAGATACCTGAAGAAGAGGCAACGTTCATCGACGTGCATTTTTGTTTTATTTCATTATACACCCCTTCAATTATTATTATACCATGATGATATAATAACATAAGTATCTAAAATATAATAATATGTTGTTATGATTTGGTTGAAACCTTAAAAAACACACACTTCCCTCAAATGGTTTATGAAAGCATCATTTGTGTGTATGGTGGACTATTGCCTCGCAAAATGATGTTGTTCGTTTTTACATTACCACCTCTCACGATTGGGTATAATGATGAATATAAAGTTTATATATAATATTTATAAAATAATTATACCTATTTATTCATTATATCATATATACCCTTTTAATATTCCATTTTGTGAGGGATAGGATAATGTCACTGGTGTGTATGAAAAACTACCACCTCGTGAAGCAATGTGATTCGTTTTTCAATAACACGTTACCTGGAAGGTGATAAGGATAAATATAATAAATATATGTGATATAAATGAAATATTTATTATATTCATGAAATATGTTTTATTATTTAAATATAATATATCAATTTCTTTTTACCATTTCACTCATTGAAAAAAATGATAGTGTTGTTCATGGACGTGTGGACTACCGCCTCCTCAAAGAGATGTGATTCTTTTTTTCAAAAACATATCATGAGAATGATATATATATGTATATATGATTACATTATATGGTATTTATTATATAATTTTAATTATTTAAATGTTTAATGTTACTTACCATCTTTCCATAATGATCATTGAAAAATGGAAACGTTACTCATGAGTACATACGGACTATCATCTCCATGATCGTAACGTTAGTTCATTTTTCATAAAAATATTTCATTATTGGTTTAAAAAGTCTAATTTATGTATAAATATGACAATTTTGTATTTTTTATTAATCTATATGTGTTTAAATAATGACATATTTGACCATAGTCGACCTACCAAATCCATTTTTGACACATAAGTCGAATATGGTCAAAACATCTGACTTAAACTCAGTTGATTAAGTAATTGTATATTAATTGGTAATAATTAAAATAAAAGTAATAATAAAATTTAAAATGGTTATAAATAAAGTAAATAATTAACATAAGTTTATTATTTAGGACGATAACTACACATGTGACAAGTCGGACACAAGTTAAGGGACTTCATCTCAATTTCCTTTCATTGATGCATATCTTGAGGTCATGCACCTTTATTCTTTTTAAGGTGTATAGACAGCTCCTTTGACATTTTATATCATTATTTATATATTATTATGGTATTTAATGTTTTTTAATTTTATTATTTAATTGGTATTATGATTTAAATAATTAAAAAGTTATAATGGACTTTTCTTATAAATAAACTCGCTTTTAATTTCTTCCTTCAAACTCTATTTTTCTTCCATGTACATGTTTTAAAATGATTTTTGAAATATTTTATGTGGAAATAAAATATTTTAAAAGTTAATTTTATATCTATTTCACTTTATTTAAAAGTTTTTCAAAAGGAATATTTTTACATGTTTTAAAAAAAATGGTGACAATGACTTTTTGTAAGTCACAAATGGGGATAAGATACCCTAAGAGGGGCTGAATTAGGGTATGGATATTCTTTTTCGAAATTATTCATTCCCCACTAGATCTTGAACTCTTTACTATAAGTTTCACTATATTTACTCTTTAATTTTTATATCGATACTATCCTTTTCAACTTTATCTAATGATGATGCATAGAAAGTAAAGCTAGAAATCAAGCAAAAGGACATCTTAATTTTTAATTGGTTCACCACTATGAGATAGTATAAAGAGAATGTATACAACAGTGTGTTAGTGAACCAAAATCACTAGGCTCACTGGTTGTTGTTTTAGGCTAGGTCACTTCTTTTTGGGATTACTGACCTTACAATGTTTAGAGAAGACTCATTGTCCCTTATGGTTTACAACCAATCACAATTTGAAATCTCAATGCTCTCTCAACTGAAGTGTGCTCACTACTACTTTAAAGGAAAATTCTATTTTTATAAATCACCTTAAAAAAAATTTCACTCATTAGTGTGCCATGATTTCCAATTTTCACCCAGAAGATGAAATACACATCACCACCTAGAATTTGATTTGTGGAGATTCCTTTTGAGAAATTTTTTGATAATACACGAACTACCTTAATCCTTTCATAGAAACCCATTCACTGCATAATGTGAGTGCTTTGAAAAACACCTTTTATTTACGAAATGTATTTCTTTCATAGACTTCCTTTTAATTATGGAGGGTAGATGATTCTAGATTTACAGTACCCTGTAAATAACTTCCTTCATGAAATAACTTTTTCACATAGCGTGAATGCTTTACTAAATTATTTTTCCTTTGAAAAAAACTTTCAAACTTTACCAAATTATTCTAGATATTATATTATATAATTAAATTCCCTCTTACAATGATGTTATTAGGGGTCCATTATATAGGAAAAGAAATCCCCTAACCCCTCTAATCATAATTACCATAAAATCCTTTGTGGATTATCCATCACTACGTAATGAACTTGATTTGCAGTCTGGATAGCATTTGATTCCATTACAGAGAACTTTAAAACATCATCCTCATCTAAAAAATAAAATCCCTTTGTGGTGATTGTTAACTCACCATCTTCTACCAAAAATGATTAGCCACCCATGAACTGATCGTTTATGTGGTTTTCATAGCGTATAACACTTTACAGGGCCCTTAATTCACCACCTTCATCTATAGAACATTGAGCCTCCTTTTTTGTCTTCATAGCGCAACTACTTTGAATAATCTGTACCTTTCCCAATTTATCATTATAATTATTCATACTCCCTATGTGGTTCTTCAATTTTGATATGTACAAATCATTCATTTATGATAAAACAAAATCCCAATTTTGAGGCCCAAAAATATGGATAACACTGGGAAAATGTGCCACCTTAAAAATATCTTCTTAGACAACACCAATCATATAGTAATTCGGTCAACTAGATTTTTTTAAAAACTCAATCATTCAGAAACCATCAAGATGGAACCTTGAGGTATTTTTCCCAACAATCTCACCCATTGGGTTTGTCGACAACTATTCACCTTTTTTATAACACTTTAAAGTTTCTTTCATCTTCTATCAAAAATCACTTCTTACAATTCTAGATAGTTATCAAAGATTTACCCAACACACACTGTAAGACCACATGATCCATTATTGGTGTGAGTAACAAGAGAATCATGCAAATTTTATCAATGAATCACTTCATTCCCAAAAATAATCAACTATTATCATCATGAACCCCATCTATCATGATAGATAACCTTTGATCTATCATCTTTATCATCATTAGATTTAAAAATCCCCCTACATTGATGCTCTCCCTATCACTTTCTTATCTCCCTATCTTGATCAAAATATTTTATCCCCCTTTTTCAATGAACCCAAAGGTAATTACTTTGTGACTGCAACATTATAAAGAACACATATCATCTCATAAGGGAAAACCCACCATACCTTGGGGATTGGGGGTCCCACATCCACACTTTTTCAAGTGTGGGGAGTTTACTGAACTCCAAGAGGTAGTAGATGCCTCTCAAACACATATTTGGGTAAGGCCTTCATCAGAATTTCTACAACCTATTATTCTGAAGGCACATACTCCAACTTCACTATCCCATTCTCCAACTTATCCTTGATAAAATTTTATTTGATTTCAATGTTCTTCATTCATGAGTGATTCAATGTATTTTTAATGAGATTTATAAAACTTGAATTATTGCAATGGATTTCGATCATATAATTCACTTCAACTCACATTTCATAAATTTGTTTCTTTATCCACAGTAATGGTATGCACGCTTGAGTAGTCGCAATATATTCATCTTCTGTGATGCTTAATGAAATGAAATGTTGTTTCTTTATTATCAAAGAAATTCATAATCCACTAAGATAGAATGAACCACCTGATGTGGATTTTTTATACTTTTCTGAATAATCCCAATCTATATCTGTATATCTCAATAATTCTTGTTGAGATTTTTCAGTGTACAACAAACTGAAATCTATCGTTCCTTTGATATATTGAAGTATTATTTTTATTGCAATAAAGTATATTTCCTTGGGATTTACTTAATACCATTCCTATTTTCATGTGAAAAAAACAATATTAGGTCATGAAACTATTAAAAACAATAGACTTCCAATGATATTCTTATATTTTGTGACATTAACGGATTTATCTTTATCATCTTGTGAATGTTTCATCTGGGCAGCCATCAGAGTCAACATATCATTTGAATTATCCATTCCAAATCTTCTCAAAACCTCCATGGCATATTTGGATTGAGAAATAAATGTTTCATTCCTTTATGTGTCACCTGTAAACCAAGGAAAAATTTTAGTTCGCCAATCATTGACATTTCTAAATCACTTTTCATGAAATCTGTGAACTATTTTCACTACGCTTCATATGATAAACCAAAGATAATGTTGTTGACATACACCAACACTATAATCCTTTGATTATTATCATTTTTACATCGATATTGTAATGAAATCCACTATACTAAAAACTAATCTTATTCAGAAAGAAATCAATCCTTGAATAGCACACTCTCATTGATTTCTTCACCCCATATAGTGCCTTTATCATCCAAAAAACTCTTTTTTCATTATCATGAATGATAAAACCATATGTTTGATTGGTATAAACTTCTTCATACAAAAATCTATTCAAAAATACTGACTTGACATCCATCTGGAAAACATTGAATTTACTTTTCACTATTATGGTCAAGAATAGGAGAATAGTATCGAGCCTTGAAATATGTGAAAATGTCTCATCAAAATCGATTGCCACAATCTGGGAGTATCCCTTGAACACTAGTTATTATTTGTTCGGAATTACCAATCTATATTTATTTAGTTTGTTCTGAAAGACCCATTTTGTCCTGATGAAATTATTATCTGATGGTCTTGAAACAATTTCTCATGCCTGATTCTTCTCAATTTGCTCAAGCTATTAATTCATAGCCTGAAACTAGTTCAAATTTCTAGCTAATTCCTCAAAACATTTAGGATATACTTGAGATATAAAATATTTCCTCTATAAATACTTCATTCCCCATGTTTGAACTGTTACTTCCTGATCACCAATGATATTTTTCATATCAATTTTATCTTGAATATTTGTCTTCCATATAGATACATATTTGAGTTCCTCCTAATCATCATTATTATATTCTTATGAATCAGAATTTTCCACTTATACTCCTCCTAAGTTTCTTAACTCATCATCACTATTGTTTGGAATTTTTTCACTATGTTTCTAAAGATTCGGTTCATTCTCTACTACACTGACATCATTTCTTTCAACTACTTTTCCCAAACTCTTGTTGAAATATTTATATTATCTTATTTTTCTTCCAAATATTTGAAAGTATTTAATTATTGGTTTCTCTTCTTACCACAACACATATAGAGTCTTTTCTTCTTTCAAACACAATATAGCCCATTATCAGTTTGAAAATTTAGAATATTCTATCCAAACATCCTTTCATCACACACACCCTATGGATTGTATCCCCCCTTAAGATTATACCACTTAAAAGATATTTGAAATAATTTACTACATGGGGATAGGGGTGCCTATATAATGCTAAAGATAAGGATTTTGGTCATTCATGATGGACTAACCCTTTGATATTTTATTACAAAACACTGTACATTTTTTATGTTTTTTCTAATTACCCAGACAAATTTATCTATTATTACAGTATAACTAGACATTATTTACCCATATGATCATTCTTATTTTGATATTTAGGTTTTGTAGCCTTTTTCTTCTTCACAATTTGGGTATTAAGACCACTGATTAAAATTTCATTCTTTACCACTCCACTTATATTCCATTATTCATGATTCGTTCTCTAGTATTGAATATTTACAAATATCATCGACTCTTTCTTATTCCTCCATTGGAGGGATCATTATTCTTCCATCACTTATTGCCTTATGGTATGAAACATGAATTTTTTGAAGAATTTTTTGTTTAGTTTTCTTTTATTAGTTATCATATTCAACTCACCCTAAGTTTCTATGAGCGAGTCTTTAACTAAATGTATATTTTTACTTAAAACTGGAGAAGTTAATTGTGTTTCCTCTAATGTTGTAAACCCTTTTTACAACTTAGCTTCTCATCTTATATTATAGGATTTCTCATTATACATATCTAGAGTTGTGGATATCCTTTCAAGTTCCTTTTCCTTCCTTTATTCCAGCTACAATATCTTTCCAAATGCTTGTGATTAGAACAAATAAATCATCTCCCATTAAATACATACCTCAGGTCATCATTTCCCAGCTAAGATATTGATGTATCCATAGTTCTTCTTCTTCTAACATTGAGCCCACCTAATTCTTGAAACATACTCTTGGTGTGTCCCTGTCTTCCATAATAATAGGATTTGATTGCTATTTTCTTTTGAGAGATGTTACTTTTAGACTTTTCCAAATTATTCTTCTTATTCTTAGATTTAGATATAATTTTGACTTCACGATATGAAATATATTCCAAATCATTAAAAAACATGAAATATGACCATACAAATCAAAGAAATATAATATGTTGTAATTAATTTTTGTATAACTCTTTTTCGGTATAATTCCATCACCTATAGGATTTTTTCTATTTATATAATTGTTCACATCTATTTTCCTCTCATGCATGTGAGAGGTTTAATGATATCCAATACTATATTTTACCAAATTGCATGGCCCTTGGCTTGAGACAAGCATTTCTCTTTTTTCCTCTGAAATAGAATATTTTCCTTCCATTTCATTATTACCTTTTGAAGGATATTCAAATAATAAATTCAAATCATCCTTTTAGATTGCATTAGGCATTAGATTGATCCACTTCTTTATTCACATATTCTAGATCTTCTCCAAATTGTTGAATCTTCATGTCCCTTGATTCAATAAGAGAATTAAGTTCTCTCTTGATACTTATATCATATTTCTATTATTGAGAAATATTATCCATCATGTCAACTTTCTCCTTTATTTTAAATATTTTATATGAAAAAGAATCATTACATCATGCATTATCCTATTGTAACCTTTGGTTCTCCTAAACCATTTGAGATAGGTGTGTATCAAGATCATCATTTCTTGATTTCAAATTCTGAATTTTTTATGAGTTTAGATTATTTCTATAATCATCATCCTTGAGTTTTTATATCTTTATGGACATATTTTTCAATTCTTCAACTTGGGAATCATTCTTCTCCCTCATATCTGCAGCCACATCAACAGTGCATTTATTTAAACCATTATCTTTTTTACCTCAATTTCCTGTACTTTGATCCAAATATATTGAGACTTATTTTTCTATTTTAATTTATGATCCAATTCCTTTATCATGTGGACAACATCTACAACTATACTTCATGGAATTTTATCATCATCAGTAGTTCCAACATCACTTGGCATGTCAGATTATTTATTCATTCCTACAGAATCATTAAATGAGTAAATAGTCACACAATATGATAAGTTGTTGGTTTCCTTCAACTGAACCTCACTTTTTCTATAGAAACTTCCACACTAAGGAATTATACTAGACTTATTCTTCATTGAAGTTCTTCTATTTTCCATGGAACAACGAGATATTAGTAGACTTAAAATTTAATTTCAATAATTGAATGGACTAAGTCAGAACACAAAAAATATCATAAAATAAACCAATCCTATGATACCAATTTTTAGGCACAAAAGGGGATGATATACCTTGAGATGGTGGGTAAATCAGGGTATGGATATTCTATTTTAAATTCTTCCTTCTCTACCAGATCTTGACCTCTTTATTATAAAGTTAACTTTATTTTCACTTTAATGTTTATATTGATCTTATCCTTTCCAAATTTACTTAATGATGATGTATAGAAAGTAATGAAATAAATAAAGCATAAGGACACACTAGTTTTTGCATAGTTAACCACTATTGGATAGTCTAAGAGCATACATCCAATAGTGTGTTGGTACATCAAAATCACTAAACCCACTTCTTGTTGGTTTAGGCTTGGTCAATCCTTCCTAGCCTTAATAACCTTATAATGTTCGGAGTAGACTCATTGTACCTCTTATTTTACAACCAATCACAATTTTAAAGCTCACTAGTCTCTCAACTAAAGTGTTCTCACTACCCCTTCATAGGAATATTTTTTGTTTAAAACACCTCATAATCGTTTCACAAATGAGTGTTGCATGATGCCTAGTTTTTACCCAGTAGGTGAAATACAATTCACCATGTATCATTTTATTTTTGGAGATTCCTTTTACAAAATGTTTTTTGACACTTCACAAACTTCGTTAATCACTTTGCAGAAACCCTTAAATTGTGTAGTGTGAGTACTTCATGGAATTAATTTTCTCCATGGAATGCCTTTGCTTCACAGAATTACTTTACTTCACATATTGTAGACGATTCGTGAGCTATAGTTCCTCACAAAAAACTTCCTTCACAAACTGCCTTTTTCACATAGCATGATTACTTAACAGAATTATTTTTCCTTCTTGAACCACTTTCATACTTTGCTGGATTATTATAGTGATTATCTTCTCTAATGAAATTTTATATTCCAATGATGTGATTATAGGTCCTTTATAAAGGAAAATAAATCCCTCAAAACCTACCAATCATAGTTACTATAAAATCATTTTTGGATTAGCCATCACCACATAATGAACTTTCTATGTGCTCTGTATAGTGTATGATTCCTTTACAGAACCCTTTAAATCATTATCCTCATCCATCAATGTAAATCCCTTTCCAGAGACTATTAACTCACCATATTCTAATACAAACAATGATCCTCTTACAAATTGATCTTGTTATGCAGTTTATATAGTGCATAACCCTTTTCAGTGGTCTTAATTCACTACCATTGTCGGTATAACATTGATCCTCTTTTTTGGTCTGCATATAATATCTACAATGTTAAATTTATGCCTTTGTTGATTCCTCTTTTCAATTCTGCATACTCCCTATGTGGTTCTCCAATTATGCTATGCAGAAATCATTCCTTTCCCATAAAAAATATTCCCAATTTTGAGGCCCAAAAATATAAAAAACATTGGGAAACAGTGTTAGCTTAAAAACATCTACTTTATCAATATCAATCATACTATAATGTGGTCAAATGGATTTTACAATAAATACAATTATTCTAGAAACACTAATATTACACCTTGAGGTATTTTTTTCAAACAATTTTTAAGTTTTCGTGACTATTATTTCATTTCTAGGTTTCTTTGAAAGCTTAAATATTTTCTTAAATGAAAAACCACTCTCCCATTTTTGGGTATTTTGTTATTGAAAATAGTTTTTTGAAATTAAATTTTATTTTAAATTTAAAAAGGAATTTTAAAATAAAATGGTATTTTAATACCTAAAAGTTATTTTCATATGATTTAAAATAGTTTTTTAATTTATAAAATATTTTATTCATGTTCTAGTTCTTGGTCCTTATATATGAAGGGAGGGCCCAGATAGCATTAGGTGAGACCGTTATTGCTTAAATGATGGGTGTTACTAGATAGATCTTTAATGCATTATGTAATTATTATATTATCCAAATAATTATATTGGAATCTAGTTGTATGGTTATTTAAATTTGTAAGGGTTCTATGAGGGTTATATAAGGGTTGTATGAGATGATGTCCCATGGTACATATTTGACTTTTCAATTCTATCTAATGAGTTTTCATAGAAATAAATTTTTTTTAAAGGTAAAATAAATTATTTTTTGAAGTAATGATATTTCCCTTTTTGGGTAAAATTATTTTTTTAAGAAAAGGTTTTCTATGGGTTTTAGCATTTTTTATTAGACTAATGGTTTTATTCTTTTTATGTCCCTTACTGAGATTTTGTGCTCATACAATATGTTTATAATGTTTCTAAATGATTTTAAGGATGGGTAAGGTAAATTATGAGGTAAATTTGAATGTTGAAAAGTTTTTTAATGAAAAGAGAATATTATTTTTTAAAAAAAGTTTTATATTATGAAAAAAATGTTTACTAATCGGAAGTGTCCACTTTGTATTATATGGTTTTCTAATGTATGATTAATATACCAATTATCTAAAACTCTAAACCTAAAAATATATTTAGAGTAAAGGAAATTAAATTATTGACTAAAACTCAATATTATGTAATTTTAAAGGCCAGATCCTTATATTAAACCCCATCCAAAAACATCAAATTTAAGTACTCCAACTCTTAAAAATCCATTTTGAGGCTTAAATTAGGATTTAGAACATCCAAGAAATGAAAAGTTAAAATTTATTTAAAATTTCCATCAAGTTTAAAACATAGGAAGTTGCATTGAAAATGGGGTATTTAAAAGAAACGTGTGTTTTGATGTCTAAAAGAATTTTTTATATTATTTTAAAATAGTTTTTATGGGTTTTATTATAGAATGTATAAAACTTAAAATGTTTTATTAATAATATAGTCCTTGGAAATTATTTCTATAATGTATTCACCCATATAGAATAGGGTGATATCTATATATATTATATGATGGGTGCACCCATATAATGATCAAATTCATTGGATAATGAATATGTTCTCTAAATAATTATATTGGAAGTCATCCGTATAGATATTCAAATTTGTAAGGGTTCTTGTAAGGTTTCTGTAATGGATATATAAGGGTTCTGTAAGGGTTCTATGATGATAATGTCCTAAGGAACCTACATGAATTTTTTGTGTTTTCTAATGATTTTTCATGGAAATCATTTTTTTCAAAAGGAAGGATAAATGATTTTTTAAAATAAAAATGATTCCCTTTCTAGGTAAAATGGTATGTTTTAAATAAAATGTTTTTCATGGGTTTCATGTTTTTATTTGGAATAATTGATTTCTTATTCCATGTCCTTTACTAAAATTTTTTTATCTATCCCTTTTTTTTAAAAAATCCTTGGTTTTAAGGATGGGTAAGGTAAAATAATAAGTTAATTTGAAAGTCGAGGAGAATTTTCATGAAAATAAAACATGTTTTATTTTTCAAGTTTTATATTATGGAAAAAATGGATACTATTCTAAAGTGTCCACTTTATAATATATGGTTCTTTTATATATGATTTATGACCTAATTATATAAAACTCTAAACCTAAAAGATATATGGGAAAATAAAGTGAATTCTAGTCTAAATACACTAGAATATGTAATGTTTAAGGTTAGTTTCTTATATGGTGAATTAGGATCTTAAACTTAAATATATGTTTTCTCTATATGGTTCATCATGATCCACCATCTATATTCTATTTCTTAATTTTAATGTATGGTGATCCACCCCTAAAATATATGGTTTCTCTTAGTAGTGTAGTGTAGTCCCCTATTAGGATATTCTTCCTTGAGTGTGGTGGTTCATGATCCACCCCTCTAACGTATACTCTCTTATATTGTATATGTTATGATCCTCCACTTGGATGTTTATTCTTCTGATTGATATATTAGATATATTTCATGACACTATCTCGGTACATCTTTTAGATCACCGATGTATAGACTAGTTGGAGTTTGAAACTCCATTTTAGCTTCCTCTAGGTAGGGGTAACATTTCTCTAGTACAAGATGAAGGAGTTATGGTCAAGCATTGTGGTATCATAGTTAGTATATAATATGTCAACTTGGGTGTTTCATTTTGAGTGGCATGGTTCTGTATATTACATTGTGTATATACTCACTAATATTCTTTATGGTATATTTTAGTGGCTTCGTTGGTCATGGCCTAATGAGTTTCATGATCACACCCTTCATGCACACCTTGGTAGATGTGTAACCCTCATATTTGAGTTTTAGGTTGGGGAAAATGATGGTGGAAAGGATTGGTGTTAGATTATTGGAAGGTATGGGGATAAATTGAGGGTTTTAAGTGAGTCCAAGTATTATGTTGGAGATGGTGTTGCCTTGTTTTTAAATTATTTTTTTCATTACATCAATATGATTGACCCCTATGGGAAATCTAGTTTTTATATTCCTGATGTATGCATAGATGGGTTGTATTTCAATATAGTATGAGTAATTTATTTTTATATTTAGAGGTTAGATATAAATCCATATTTTTCTTTGATAGATTATTTATGTTTTCCATTTTTTATTATTATTGTACGGTTATGATACCAAGAGTATAATATCCCTATTATATGGATTAGACCATTTACACTAGATGAATGCCTCTGGACTATGATGAGGTACTCCTAAGGTAAAATGGTGACCTATCTCAACCACTATTTAGGTAAACTGGTCTAGATACATTAAAAATGGTATCATATACCTTTTTATTATTTGGGGGAATAGTATATGGACTTAGATTTTGTTATAACTTCATATAGACACCAACAATATATGTAAAAAATACTTGTATGGTGGAGATCCTTGCAACCAGGGTTGTGGGATTGTTTTTATTACATTTTGAGTTAATAGATGAGTTTTTTAAAGTATGATGTTTAGGTATTTATTTACATTTTATCTTGGTCTAACATGGTTATAAGGAGAGTGTTAATGCATAATACATGTTATGTGGGTTCACATAGACATGACCTTGATTTTTTATGATTTTGATGTGGTTTTATTGGGAAAATTGATTTCAAAAAGAAAGGTTTAGAACAAAAATATATTTAAAAAAGTCTTAGGTAAAAAATTATAAAATGGGTATTGATTAATTATAACATTAATTATAAATCATTCCTTATTTATTAATTAACTTAGTAGGGTCATTTAAATTAAATAAAACCAATGGTGGTGGTTTTAGGGTATAAGTATTTGGTTATGATGATACATTATACATACACATGTAATATGATGTTAACCCTTAAATGGGTTTAAGTAGAATTGTGTTCCTTGGGTATGGTTTAGTAAAGGAGGGAATAACTTAAACATGGTTTTACATACAACATTTAGGCTTACAGTTTTGACTAATATAAGCATGGGATGCTTTAATAGATTGGAAGCCCTATAGTGGGTAGAGTAAGTCATGTGGGGTACGTTGGGTACATCAAAAATTATAGCACTAATAGTGCATCATATGATATGGATGAGGTATTTTAATTCCCTGTGATTTTAGTTTACATTCTTTTTTAAAATTTAATACTATGTTTAATATCTTCCTTCACATGAAACACCAAAATAAAAAACATGTCAATTATTGATGAACATTATTAATAAAATTACAAGAATAATAGAAAATATATTAGATAAAAGGATATTAATCAATTAAAAATGATTATATTTAGATCATAAATAATTAAAATGGTTTAATGTAAAATAATATTTTTTTTATCAAGGAACTATTTTTTAAAGTGTTGTTTATTTTATCCTAATAAATTGAATTGATCACTTTTAAAGGATTATTATGATAATATGTAACATTTAAATTTATAAACTAATATATTGATATTTACTTAATTATTAATTGATATAAAATAATATTAATAACACTTAATGTTTAAAAAGTCTTTTTTCTATAAAAGTAGTTTGTCTATATGTTTTTTATTTTCACTTAACTGATAAATTAATAATTTTAAGAATTAATTTTAAAAAATTAACTTCAATATTAAATTTTTCATTTTAGTATTATCTTATGATGAATCTATTATTATTTTTTGAAAATATTTCTTTTTTAGGAGAATAGTATAAAAACGTTTTTAAAAAAACCATGAATTTTATGACTATATAAGGATATAATAATGAATTAAAAATTTATGAAACATTTTTCATAAAAGAATATGTATTTAAAAAGTAATATTATACATTTAATGTATTAATTTTAATTTATAAAATTATTATTTAAATATTGGAACTTAAGTAATATTATTTAAAAAAACTATTTTTTAATGTGTTAAGTGCGCTATTAAAAAAAATAATTTTTAACACCAATAGAAATTTAATCTGATAAAATGGTTTTTATGTTTTGAATCATCATATCCTAATTATCTAATATGGTTAATATTATTTGTAGGTGTGAAAATAAGTTATCGAGTTAAAAAAGATATTATGGTAAAAGTAAATTCTGGAAAATGGTTAAATCAAGAGGAAAAACCTAAAATTATTCAAACATTATCCAAAAATTTATTCTAAAGGGTTTCATCATCCAAAACTAAACCTATTTACATTATTCCCCACTTTTTTATCCACTTTCCTAGATTATTGCACCTCTTATTACCAAAAGCTACTCCCCTCGCTTATGAAATAAGCCTTCCACACCACTTATCCTCACATCACAATCCATTTAGTTGAACTAAAATCTGAAAAAATCATTCCGAAAAATTCCTTGAAAAGTATTATTTGTTTTTTATCCTCAAAATACCACACCTCAATTTCATATTCTAATTTTCAAAGGGTTTATTACAAAGAATAAGGTGATAATTCCTAAATCACTCATTTTACTTTCAATGTTATTAAGTCTTATTATTCTAACAAAATGTCTATTATATAATCCTAAAATAATAAAATGTTTTTCACTAGTATAATAAAATATTATTATATTTATGTAAAAATCATTATCTACCCTCGACCCTTCTTCTTATAAAAATGAAAACATCATCCATGCGTATGTACAGGCTACCACATCCATGAATGATGTGTTTTTTTCACCATCATCTTTTATGTATGGTTCTAAGAATTTTTTTAATGAATAAATATTATATATAAAACATAATTTTTATTCTATAATTCTATATCATTATGTACCTTACTTTCTTTTAATTCATTGAAAAATTAAAACATCATGTGTGCCTATGTTTGGACTAGCGCCTCCATGGACAACGTATTTCATTTTTCATCACCACCTTACAGGGATTGTTCTAAAATATATTTTTTGA
This sequence comes from Viscum album, assembly GCA_963277665.1. Lineage (NCBI taxonomy): Eukaryota > Viridiplantae > Streptophyta > Magnoliopsida > Santalales > Viscaceae > Viscum > Viscum album. The sequence continues at coordinate 62,181,573 of OY728127.1, read as the reverse complement.
ATATATATATATATATATATATATGATAATAAGGATTAATATATATCAAAAATATGGTTCTTAAATGATTTTAAAAAAAATCAATGTTCATTATAAGGTACTGATATCAGTAAATTACCTGAAACAAGCTCCTCACTAATTTCATCTTCATGAGTTAAAATTAAAAATCAGATGTAATGGTATTATTACTCCTAAATAATTATATAAAACTATTCAAATACCTTTGAGAAAATTTTAACTGTTAAATTTTATCAAAAAGTTGGGTTCTACATCACTATTATGAAACATGTGTGAAACAATTAAAATTACTAACATTTGACGATGAAGATAAACATTGTCTAACTAATATATGGGTAGTGAATGATTATAATTGAGGAATATAAAAGTTAATATATATGAAAAAGTTATCCAAATAATTCATGAATAAGGTATTTTTTATTATTCATGAGGTTAAATAATATTCATGGAAGTGAAGATTAAAGGTATGGGTTTCCCCATCTCAATTTTTCTTCATTCAGATATTCTTTATATTCACTAATTATTTTATATTTTGATGTATATGATACCTATTTATACCTTAATAATATACTTATAATGAAATTAAATATATTTAAAAAACCATCTCATGTTCTCTCTTTCAAGATGGTTTTTCTCAAAGGTTACCAAATCCATAAGGGTTTCTTTCCAATATCATTTTCAAATCAAGATTGTTATGAATGAATTTCCATCTAGGTAAATATTCTCTGAAATTTATTTCTAAAAAAATAATATACACTATTTATTATTGGGTATTTATATATCCTCACTCAATTTATTTTCCCTTGGTAAATAATTTACCTAATGTGATATTTGTGCGATAAACTTTCCCCACCTCTTCTTTTTTATTATAAATTTTCCTCCTATATGTCCATATTAATTAGATGATTGTATAGATTTCCTTATATATGCATAAATAATTTATTAATTTTTTTTTATAATATTTTTACCTTCTTTAAAAAAATAGAGAAATCTTTAACATTTTTCATATGAGTTGTTTCGGTCAAAAGTGTGAAAATAACCTCTTTAATGGTTTCTGAGGTAAAACATTCCTTTATGACCATTATTATTTATGAATATTAATTTGAATTTTTTAAAATATATTTCCAAACTATTTTAATTATTAATAATTTTTAAAATAAAAATAAATAATTTTATATTTTTTTAAAATAAAAAGTCTAATTTTAAAATGGAATTCTTAATTTTAAAATTGATTTTAAAGGTTTGTGTTTTTAAAAAAAAATCCTTTGGTTCTTTAATGTATTTTCAAAGATATATTTTGAAAACATATTTCTTTGAGCATATATTTCTTAAAACCTCTTTTGGTTTTAAAGGGTAATTTTTAAAACGTTTTATCAAGATAAACGTATTTTATTTTAACGAAAACATTTTTAATAAGTTTTAAATCATTTCAGAAAAGGGACATTTATTCTCATTTTTCAAATTGAATTATCCAATAATTTTAAAAATAGAGTTTTCAAACCATATAAACATCCCTTGATATTCCTTATGATATAATTTGGATTTTTTCTTAGGATACCATCCACCTTATTTATCTGGTTTTCATATGAAATGTTCTATGCATTTCTTCATAAAACTCATCACTTTTGCATGGGTTACTTAAGTGATGTTTAAAATATAGATGTTTTCATGTTTTCTCAACACACATATGTATGAATTGTTGTTATGTGATGGGTGGGGTATTATATTTCCCTCTAATTCATTGGTTAATTTTTTTTTATTTTGGTGAGATGATAAAGAGATTAAGCTTTCCAACTAAGGGATATGGTGAAACATTAATGCTTTCCATCTAAGTGAGATGATGAAACATTAAAGTTTTCCATATTGGTGATGTGATGTTGATTTTAAGATTTCTTTCTTAGTGATATGATGACATGTTATAGTTTTATACGTCAGTGTGATGGTGACATGAGGACATGTCTAGGTTTTCAAACAATGTGATTATTTTTTATGCTTATTTTTGTGGAATAATATTATGTGTTGTATAATTATCATGATATAATGAATTATATATTTTTTTATTCTTTTATACTTATTCCTTGATTTATTGTTAATGATAAATGTTTATTTGGTTATTATTTTATGATTTTATGTTCATAGATCTTGACTATGCTCTCACACCCACATTCTTATCTTGCCCTCACTTATGGTCATCAATTGTTATCACTTATATTTACCCTTACTAAGAATCTGAGATCACCCATTTCTTATGTTTTTGTTCCCCAAGGTATTAAGATGAATATATCCTAGGATATGTCTAGAAGGGCATATATTATAGTGTGATTATGGAGGAATTTTTACAGTAATATTTTTATATATATAATCTCAAAAGACACTAAACCTTTCAATTCTCAAGGTTGTGAGATTATTTTTAAGATTTAGGGTTTAAATTATGAAAACAATGTGAAATATATTCATTTTTGGATTGAATTGTCTCAGTTTGTATCAAATCCTGTGATTAAATATTGTGTTTTAGGACCAGATCTGGGAGTTTAGGTCTGGTGCATCTTAGTTGGTATCAAAGTAGGGTTTAGTTATTTTCGAGGATTGGTTTAGTTATTTTTTTGATTAGTATTATACAAATTTTATTTAAACCCTTTAGATATGTTTAACTATATGATAACATATTTAAATTTTGGAAATGTAGAGATTATGTGAATTCCTAGCAATGAAATCCCTATCTAGATACAAAAAAGTGGATGAAAGATCTGGAAAAAAAATTATGGGGGTAATAACACTAAAAAAAGTTGTTTTATTAATAAATCGATCTCCACTCAATACATTAAAAGTGGTTCTAACTATACAACTAGTTTGACACTCCCAAGGGATATGATTATTTCAATTTTCATGCTCTTTATGAACCATTATGAAATATTTAAATGGAATTTGATGATTTAATATATAACTAGTTAGGCTAGAGAACCTAATAGGAATGTTACAATGGATGGCCTATATTGAAACTTAGAGATTAATAAGTTAGGATATACAGGTAATTTATGAGTTAATTATTCTAATTTTGTAGTTTCCTTTTTATGTAATTATTAATTTTCTAATACCTCATATTTACTTCAATTAATGTAATGGGTTAATCTCAGAGGAATAGAGTTATAAATGGATTTGATGGAAAATATAGAGATATTTTTAATTATAAACTGAATGATATAGGACCTAGAGTGATAAATCTTATAGTTATTACTAAGAAACTATCTTGATTTATGATTAACCATTTCAACCTAGATAAATTTTGAAACACACAAAATAAGAGAAAATATAGTTTCATGAAATTGAATGTTATAAAGATTATAAAATAAAGATGATTCATATTACTATGGGTAAAGAATGTGGGAATAATAACCCAAGGACATGTATTAAAGGAATAAGAAAATTTTTCAACTATGGAAGGATTTTGCATCTAGGTCATTATTTTCGAAGAGATGAGAAGTAGTCAAAAAATATAATGGAATATATAAAGGTCCCAAATAATTCTCCACCCACACTTCAACACTTAAAATTCAAGGAGTTTGAGAATTATTAAAATTAATTCCCTAACCCAAATGGTAATGGGAATAGTGTTAGTTTCACTAGGCTAGATAACCTAATATGGGGGGTCAGGGTATGAAAAATTAAAACAACTACCCCTTTTGATCTTATTTTGTTGTTAGAAAAAAAACTATCTTATCTCTCTCCTTCCCCTTGAAAATTATGAATGAATCTTAAAGCATGAGCAGGACACAAAAATTTTACTTGGTTCACCCTCACTAGGATACGTCCAAGGAGCATACACCGGTAATGTGTCGATATACCGAATCCACTATAAGTGCACTGATGTTTATAAGTTCGAAGAGGACTCACTATCCCTCCTAGTTCACAACCATTCACAATTTGAGAACTTACTTATCTCTCAACTGAAGTGAGCTCACTACTTCTTCAGAAGATCCACTCACAGTTTAAAGACTTCTAGGTCCTTTCATTATTTCTAAAGAGTGCATCCTTCATTGTATGTAGATTCTATGTTGAAGTCCAAATTTCATCCATTGATGAATACCCCTTTTAAACAGAACACTGGGCAACAACCTTTGGAAATAACTTCAAAAATCACCCTACTTCGCGAAGCTCCCAATTTCGTGAAGCTCAAACAAGCCTTCATGAAGTCCATGCCCCTTTGCAAAGAATACACCTTCGTAGAGCTCACTACTTCGAATAGCACACTGCTTTGCAGTGCTCAAGCCTTCACAGATCTTAGACCATCAAAGATCTCAATTCATTGCAAATATACTTCCTTCATGAAGCTCACTGAGCCAATGTGAAACACACCTCTTTCACAAAGCTAAATTAGCCATCACGAAGCTCCTGTCTTTTGCGAAGCACACTGCCTCCATGAACCTCCTTTGTGGTTCGAGAGCTACAAATTTTTCTTTGTAAAACTCTCTACTTATCTTTAGGGGGTTGAGGCCTATTTATAGGATATTCTACCAACTTGAGAACCTTCCACATGAAGTCAGCGCCACATCAACTCAAATTGTGAAGCTTTGAAATTTCTGCCGAAATTCTATCTATATCGCGAAGCACCACAGTAATATTCAAATCATGGATCTCATAGTAATCGTGGAGCATTCCGTCAATTCCTTTACCCAACCACTATAAATATTCACTGCAATGCTCTTCACCTCTTCTGTTTGTGAAATGCATCGTAATCATGACGAACACCATCAACTTTCTTCACGTCTTCTCGAAATCCAATTCATGAAGCCAATCTTTGTGAAAATTATGCATTTTCCATATTTTGATGATATCTTCAAGGAAATATACATTTCATGATGCTCACAAAACTACAAATTTTGGACCCCAAAAATTTTAAAAACACTAGAAAATGGATCCACCTTGTATCTTTTCTTTTTGTACCACCTCTAGATCATACATTCCTTTTTTATGGTTCTTTGTCAACATTAAATGTCAAAACCATCTCTGGAGATTGAAAATTCACCATGGAAACACGAATTTTCAACAAACACAACCAACCCAAAAATGATGCAATGTTACCTTGAGTGGTTTTTTCCCAACAATATCCCCCTTTGGGTTTGTTGACAAGTCTTCTCAAAATGTTTTTATGCACTTTGATACCTCATTGAAGCTCCTTCCATCATTTACCACCATTCGCCTCTTATGATTCCAATAGCGAATAATGATTCACTCACCACATACTCTAATCCCACATGAGAAATTCTCAACATGAAAAACAAGAGTAAATGAAAAGTTCATCAATGAATCACTTCATTTCTGACCCCAATTGTTGATACCAAACTGATACCAATTACTGATTGCTAGAAACCTTCTGACACCATTCCAACATCACTCTTCTGCTTTTATCATGATCCTCAGCAGTCGTGATATATATTCTTTTATCGATCACTTCTAGAATCATCATATTTAATAATCTCCTCCTATTTCATTTCCCCCTATATTACTACTCCACCTATCAGCTTCTCCCCTCCTTATCCATAGTTTCTCCACCTTTAGAAGTCACTATTTCTCCCCCTTTGTCAACAAAGCCAAAGGTCACTCCTTTATGGTCTACAACATTGGAAAGAAGATAAATTAGCACATTAGGGAAAACATACCATACCTTAGAGAGAGGGGGTCCCACATCAACACTTGTTCAAGTGTGGGGAGTCAAAATAACTCCTTGAGCCAGTCAATGCCTCTCAAAAGCTTCCTTGGGTAAGGCCTTTGTCAGAATGTATGAAACCTGTAGACCTATAGAAACATACTCCAACTTCATGATTCCTTGATCAACCTTCTCCTTAGTAAAATGATAATTTATCTCAATGTACTTTTTCCTTGAGAGATGGATGGGATTTTTCCTGAGATTTATAGCACTTGAGTTATATCACTGAATTACAATTGGATACTTCACTTCAACTCCCATATCATCAAGCTTCTACTCCATCCACAATAATTGTGTGCATGCTTGAGTGGCTACATCATACTTAGCCTCTGCGGTGCTCAATGAAATGCAATCTTTCTTCTTTTTTATCCAAGAAATACACAATCCACCAAGATAGAAAGCACCTCCTGACGTTGTTTTTCTGTCATCCGCTGAACTGGCCCAATCTGCATCTGTATATCCTAATAACCCAGTCTGAGATTTGTCATTATATATCAAGACAAAATCCACCATGCCTTTGATATACTGAAGTATTATTTTCACTTTAAGCATGTGGATTTCTTTGGGATTACTCTGATATCTCACTGCTTGGCTATGAGGAATACAATGTCAGGCCTTGTCACCGTCAATTACAACAAACTTCCAATGATTTTCTTATATTTTATGATGTTAACTGCCTTTCCATCCTCATCTTTGGATAGTTTCATCCGGGTAGCGACTGGAGTATTCATTTATTTTGAATTTTCCATTAAAAATATCCTCAGAACTTCCTTAGTATATTTGGATTGATAAATTGAAGTACCATTCCTTCCTTGTGACACCTATAAACCAAGAAAAAATGTCAACTCTCCAATAATTGACATTTCAAACTCACTTTTCATGAATTTGGAAAACTGTCTGCATTGAGCTTTATCTGATCCACCAAATATTATGCCATCGACATAAACTAGCACCATCATCCTTTGATTACTTTTTCTATTGAAATAGAGATTGTAATCAACTCCACCATGCTGGAAACTGAACTTCTTAAAATATTGATCTAGCCCTGAGTACCATGCTCTTGGTGCATGTTTCAGCCCATATAATGCCTTCTTCAGCCAAAAAACCTTATTTTCGTCCTCGTGAATGAGAAAACCATCTAGAAGCTCGATATACACTTCTTCCTCTAGAATCCCATTCAATAATGCAGATTTGACATCCATCTGGAACACTTTGAAACTTCTGTTGCACTGCAATGGATAGGAATAATCGGATTGTCTCTAGCCTTGCAACCAGTGAAAATGTCTCATAAACATCTATTCCCTCTATCTGGGAGTATCCTTTGCACACTAGTCATGCTTTGTTTTGAATCACTACACCATCTTCATTCATCTTTTTTCGATAGACCCATTTATTCCTGATGACATTCTTACCTACTGGCCTCAAAAAAATCTCCCACGTCTGATTCTTCTCAATCTTATCTAGCTCTTGATTCATAGCATAAACCTATATTTTATATCTAGCTACATCATCAAAACATTTAGTATCTACCTAAGATAGAAAATATATCTTCTGTAGAGATTTCATTCTTCTTCTCTGAATTGGAGCAGACTAATCACCAATGATATTCTTTCTGTCCATTCTAGCTCAAATCCTTGACTTCTATGCAGATACAGATTTTACTTCCTCATTCTCATCATTGGTATCTTCATCTGAATCAGCATTATTCACTTCTTCTCCTCCTGTGTTATTTTCCTCTTCATTACTTTAATCAAGAAATTGTTCATTGTGATGTTGAGTATTCTCTTCATTTTACACAATAGTGACATCATTTCTCTCAACTACTTTTCCCAGCCTCTTATTAAAGCATTTGTATGCTTTGATTTTTCTTGAGTAGCCAAGGAATATCCCCTCATCTCCACATGACTCAAATTTCCTATGTTTATTTTTTTTTTTTTTGAGGATAAAGAAATTACTTAAAAATATTCGAAAGTATTTCATTGTTGTCTTCATTCCATACCACATCTCATACAGAGTATTTCATTCCTTCAGACACAATAGAGCTCTGTTAGAAATGTAGAACGATGTCAACACTGATTCCTTCCATAACTTCTCGGGTATGTCTTTTTCTATAAGCATTGTTCTTTCCATGTTGTTGATGGTATGATTTTTCCTTTCAACTACTCTATTATATTGGGGAGTTCTCACTAAGGAAACTTGATGGCTTATCTTGTGTTTCCCAAGATAGTCTTCCACCTGACTGTTTTTGGATTCTGTACCATTATCAGTATGAAACTTCAGAATTTTCTATCCAAGAATCCTTACGCACTCCCTTTGGTACTGCTTTAATCATCTAAACACATAAACCTTATGGGAAATAAAAAATACCCATGCCATTCTACTATATTCATTAATGAAAATAACATAGCACCTCTTTCATTCAATTGCTCTTGGTGTGATTGGCCCACAAAAATCAGCATGTACCAATTCAATCACTCTTGTTGACTTCTTTTCCTTTTCCTTATACGTCTTTTTGATGATATTCCCTTATTGCCATGCATCACACGTATGATTATGATCACGTGATAGCTTAGAGAGGTATCTATCTACATCACACTTTACTAAATCTTCTTGGTATGAATGGCATAGATGACCAAGTCATTTATACCACAACTTTTTTTCTTCTTCTCTGGATAAAAAGCACATATCTTATTCTCCACTTACCAGGTAGAGATTATCCTTTATCATTTTTCTCTACAGTATCATTATACCATCTCTTCCTTTAATAACACACATCTTCTAGGTAAACCTTATAGAATTCCCTAAGTCACACAGTTGACTGATGCTGAGAAAATTATGACTGAGACCTTCTACAACCAAGTCATTAGCACGTCCTATTTCTTTACCACCAAACCTGGCCTTTCCCAATCCAATTATCTTCAGACCTTCATCATTTCTAAACTTGGAAACTTCTTCTTTGTCATATTTTATGTCTGTGACAAGATCCTTATTACCCATCATGTGAGATGTGTAACCAATGTTAATGATCTATACACCAAAACGGTTTGATGCTTTAAGGGAAATTTCTGCCACCACTACCTTCTCATCCTTTTTCTTTTTAATCCATGTATTTTTATTTACACTCAGCGTGGATTGAGTCTCCTGATCTTTCTCAGAGTATGATGTACTGAATTCATCTTATAAATCTACAAATCTATTTTCATTTTTAACTCACATGTTGGTTCATTGATCTACTTATTAACAAAATTTTGAATCTGCTTTGGAACATTCCTCTATATGGTCGATGTGCAGTTTCTAGCCATGTGCCCAAATCCTCTACATCAAAAGCAGTGTCCTTTGAAATATGTTCTAGAGAACCATTCTCTTTTTGGCTTCCACCTTGTTTATCTTGGATCTAAATCCCTCCCAAGGTGTTCCAAATCTCTTAAGAATCTCCTCTCAAGGTTTTAGAAGTTCCCTCTCAAGGTGAGGGATCTTCTCCTTCTCTTTATTCAAGAACCATCTTTATATTATACCTTTTTATTTCAAATATTTCATATTGGGATATGTTTTTACACATCCCACTTACTGTACTTATAATTTAAAAGTGACGATAGATCCCTTTCACTCTCATTAGACCCTTTCATGAATCTTTATGTAACCATATTATGGTTCCAAAATTATCCTAAGATTTTCCATGCCAAACATCTATGTAGTGAATAACCATCCCCATTTCTAATCAAGGGTATTCTTCTAGATTTACCTATCCTTCATTGAATAGGTACTTCCATGTATGTAACCCACACTACTTAATCTTAGAATTAAAACTGATGAAATGCATCCTTATGTTGTATGATCTACGTAGAACACTTTTTCATGTACATGATACAAATTTCAAGGGTGAGATTAGAATTATATAGCCCTTCAATACATTGGATAATTTTTTTATCTCATGAGATACTATATATGGTTCATTGGAGGTTATCCTAATTAGTTTATGTTATTATTTCTAATATTTTATCCATGAATTATGTTTATGATTCTTATTTTATGTTGTTTCATTAACCCCATATTTACTTTATGTTTTCATTTTATATAATGCTTTAATGTTCAAGTTTATGATTCTCACCCCTCTTATTTCACTGTGATATTTCTATTAACTCGCATGTAACACTTTACCTTATTATATTCTTTGATTATTCCCTTATTGGGATTTATAGATCACTCTTTTCTTATGTATGTCCTCAGGTTATCCAATGATATTTTAGAAGATCCAAGGAATTGTAAGGGAATTTTTTAGAGTTTTTAAATAATTATTTTGTAGCCATTTTTATGTTATTGTTATATTTATCTATTTACCCAAACAAACTAGGACTCATGATCTTTTAGTATTTTATTATGTGTATCTTTATCTAGTAAATAATGAATTAAGGTGTATTAAAGGTATGGGTTGTCATAATCCTTCAAATTATGTCATATAGATGTCTCCCTAAATGTTCTTGTTAAGGAATTATCTTTTGAAATATATCTACCAAATATCATAGTCATGATAATATTATATGAAAAGTATAATTATGATTTATTTTATCATAGAAACTGGTGAAAAGGTTCTGTCATAGTCTATGCCTTGACACTGTTTGAACCCTTTGTAACCAGTCATTCCTTATAGACACTAATGTGTCCATCCATGTCAAGTTTCTTCTTGAATACCCATTTACAACCAATGGTATTTACATCCACTAGATGATTTACCGAAACCTAGACTTGGTTTTGGCACATGGAATCCATTTCAGAATTCATATATTATTTATATTTGGCATCTTATTTGACATTTACTACTTCATTGTAGGTTATTGGATCATTATTATAAACTAATAATGATTCACCATCCTCAATGACTAGAAAACCATATTTTTTTGGTTCTCTAACCTCTCTCGTACTTATATATAGTACTTTTGTATCTTAAAAATACTCTTTCACTAGGTTTTGTGGAATCTATTCCTTTTCCAAATGTTTTGTATCTTGAGACTAGACTTCATCAAATTCTATATTAATCCAACTATCTCCTTTAGAAATGTAATCCCTTTCAATATATGTGGAATGTCTCTTAGACATAATTTTCTTATCTAAATAATCATATATTTTATATTCTTTAGTTTTCTTAGGATACCCAATAATGATACACTTAGTGCCATGGGGTGAAAGTTTGTTTCCAAAAATAGCTTTAATAAACACATCATAACCCCATACTCATACATGTGGAAACATGGGTTTATATTCATACCAAAGCTAATATGGAATACAATTTTTTATTTTAGTTGGGAATCAGTTTAGTCTGTAATTTTTTTTCTACAATGTGTATCCCCAAAGGATAATGAAAGACTTAAAAGACTCGGAATTTATATTACCATGTATAACAGGATGTGGTTCCATATTTCACTTACACAATTCCATTATGGTGTGTAAGGAGGAGTGAACTGAGATAAAATCCCAAAGTCCCATAAATAATAAATGAATTCTTGATTAAGGTATTCTTCACCATGGCCTAGGTGTATTTTCTTAATATTCTTACCAGGATGGTTCTCAATTTAATTCTTATATTTATTGAATTTTTTAAGGTAATATGAATTATACCTCATTAATTAGACATATCCATATCTACAAATGTCATCAGTAAAAGTTATTAAGTATGAATACCCACCCCTAGATTCAACTGGAAATGTTCCTCACACATCAGTATAAACCAACTCAAGAAGCTTAGTGGTCCTTTAACCTTTTCCACTAAATGGGGATTTGGTCATTTTTCCTTAACAAAAATGTGTAACATATACTAGGTGGTTTTAGTTCAAAGGAATAAAAATATCCATCTCAAATTAATCTAGTCGAATTATTTATTTTATATGACCTAGAGAGTGATTCCATATTTGTTTGTGGTATGAGTCATGTAAATTATCTTTTTTATCGATTTTCATTACTTGGTTGGGGTAATCCAACACATAAATATATTTATGTAAATATTATTTGTCATAAAAAATATTTCTTTATAAAATAATCAACACTTATTTCCAAATTTGAAAATAAATCCATCTATATGAAGTCTAGATATAGAAAAAAAATTGGTAACTGAACTCACATAATAAAAATCTTTCAAAACTAAGATCATTCTAGTTAGTAATATGAGGTGGTAATATTTAATAGCCACATTAGAAAGTCTTTCTCCATCGGGTTCTCATAGATCTACCTCACCATGGGAAATATTTCAAAATATAATTGGTTTATATATTTAAACACATATATGAAACTACATGCTATATATAATACCCAATTTGTAGAAACAAATAAATTTCACTTGATAAAAAAATAGTTGATTCTTCCCTATTCTTATTTGTTAGGGTGTATTTTTTCTTCAAATTTACCTTCTTGAAATATGTAAAAAATAGTGTCTTATTCCACTTCTTTTCCCTTAATCCTCCTCCTCTTAGAATGGAATTGTGAGTAAGGTTTATACTCAGAGTTAGTCTTGGAGGTCTTCATCTGTACTTTCATTTTATTCTCCAAAATAACATAAGGATTTTCATCCGTTGTATCCTTTTCAACTTGGAAAAATTGAGTGATAAGATCTAGGATATACTTCTCTATGTTTTTAAAATTGAAATTTAAAATAAAACTAGAAAATTTATAAGGGAGTGATAAAATAATGATATTAGTGAACATTTATCTAGGAAAATTTAACCCTATAAACTCTAGACACTCAATGTATCCGATGATTTTTACTAGGTGAGGCCCATATAACACACCTTGTATAAGTTTTCTCATGAAGAGTGATTTTGATATATCAAATTCTTTTTATATGGATCTCTATTGATAAAGATCTTAAAGATATTGGAGTATGTTATAGGTATCCATGTTCTCATGTAGCTTCATTATTTCACTTGAAAAGAATTATACCATTAAACACTAAACATTTATCAAATTTTTAGGTGTTTTTAATATATTTTTATTCCCTCATAACTCGCCACCTTATCAGAAAGATTGAGGATTGAGGATTCTAGCACATAATATTTCTATTCATGGTGTAGCCCAACCCGTAAGAATTTAAACCATTATTGGAAGTTTCTTCCATTTTGAAGATGATTTTTCTCCATAATTGATCATAGGTTTAATGTGGATGAAACATTCTTCATTATCCGACAATAATAATAGATAAGATCTGTAATACTTTAGTTTATTACAAATTTTTTGAGACATAATAATTTTAATTTTATTTAGTCTCCTAGTAATTTATTAATTATAAACATCCCTCTCCATTGAACTTGGAATGTCCCATTACATTATACATTATAGATGAAAGGATCCTTATATCCATCCTTATGATCTAGAATATGTCCATAAAAACCATCAAAAGGTGTTTGTGTTGGTGGTCTTGTCAACTATCAGCTTGAAATTCCTTATTCTATTGACTGGACTCCCCCATCCTGAGATCCTAACTCAGATTTCCCCAAAAATTATTTAAAATTTATATTGAACAAACTAAGGATTGTAAATTTGATACAAGTTCTATTAAGTCAACTCTTCATCTTAGTTAATACTCCTTGATAATTTAAAGTACCCTGGACTAGGGATTGAACTAACACTTTAACTATGGTTTTTCTTAATTCAGATAATGGAAGGCATAATGACTTAATATTGACCTACGGAATTTTATTTATTATGCATAAATTTTTTTATTTTATCTTTTACATATCTTGTTAATATTAATTTTATTTTACATAAGTTATTAACCATCTACCAATAAAATATTTACACATAATACTTTAATTTTAATTCTATCTACGCATATTTATTCATTTATTTATATGATTTTCATTATTCATCCATTAAATAAATCATGTAACATATATAAATAAAATAAAGAAAATATTGAATGGTCATGATCGTTAACTAGAGGTTTGTTTATTGAGTGAGCAATAGAAAAACCATTAACCCTATGGTAAAAATTCCTTGATCCAACCTTGGATCAAGTTTGAATCATTACACCTTTGTCCTATATATCTCCATAATTTGGTTTCTCCATAGATCCATCTTGAAAAAACTCTATGCAGCTGGGAGATTCATCCCTACAATTATTTTACTTTACTCTAGGTTGAAGGGAACAAAAAATGGGGTTTACATAAAATAAATCATCGACATGTAGGCCTATATATAATAAATAGGGAGGAATGACTTGAAAAACATAAATTTAATTTAAGAAAATAATTACAAAAACCCATTCTATAATGAAATTAAAAGAAACCATATATATACGTAGGTTGGTATAAGCGCATGATCATTAACTAGGGAAATTACTACACATTTAAAATAACTTTCTATCATTCATTCGTATTCATTCTATTATTATGATAAACACATGTGAATTAATTCAATTAATTATCTGATTAATCAATTAACTCAATTTATCTTAATATTCATCTAATACATTGTAGATATACCCATCCTATTTGATTTTAAATAAGTTATATTAATTAATTTTATTTTAAATTTAATAAAATAAGTACACATATTGTACTTAGAAGAAACTCGGTGAGTACATATTCGAACTACTCAACTTGTTTAGAGATAGTATATTATTTACTCATACGGAATATAGCATACACATTTTATAATGTAATTACATGGAATTTATGAGTCAATAAATGTCACATAGAAGTCATTTTAATTAGTGTATAAAGTAATTATTTTAATTCACATGTCGTTTTCAACATATTGCTACAATACATGGTATGTAGTTTAGATATTTACATAAAAATTAATTAAGAATTTAATATATGTATATATATATATATATATAAATTACTTCTAAAATGGAATGTACCAGTTAATAACTGATACATAGAACTCATTTTATTGAGGTTTAAAGGAGTAATGAATTAAATTTTAATTTTATGTGTAAACTGTTTGGGTAGATGATGTGTACATACAACTATATATTATATATCTTACTCATCGTATGTTTTTGGTACACATATAGGGACTTAGCATGTATTTTTTCATGTACATGTGTGGGTAATATGGTGTATAAAGTTATTATATGTCATGTATCCTCCTTGTTACATGGTTTTTGTTCCTTACACATCACGTAATTAATACTCAACTTGTATTTGATAATGCACGTTCACTATGAAAACACTTGGACTACACGGTGTGTAACCTAGTTAAACTCCATGTAGTCCCACTTTTTGTGTTCCATCCTTGCTTTGTAAATGCATGGAGCATTAAATTCACCACTTCTCATTCATTGCACAATGTGGAAAATTAATTTTTGTTATGCCCTATTATGATGAGTTGGGATACATGGTGTACACACCATCTACACATCATGTGATCCCATGTTATCTGACCAAACCCCTTGGTACCTATGGATGGGTTCTTCATATGTTCTTTATTAATATTTAGTCAGATATAAATTATATTAGTGAGAGAAAAATGCTTGGAATAAGAGATATTGATGATTGGATAAAATAACGAATTGCATAAAATAAAAACTAACTTTAAATTTGTATAATGATCAGCAATAGTTAAATTATTATAAATATAATATAAATTATTTCATACTACTTGATGGTTTTGGACATAGTTTAAGAGCCTATTGAGACTATTTCCAACATGGATTTTTTTCATATTCATTAGATCATTTGAAATGTACATGATGTGAATTCCATGATAAACAAAAAAATCTAAAGAAAATTGACAAATGGTTTTTTCAGAACCAAGAGAGAGGATCTTTTCATGTTTATTTATAATTAATTTAAAACCTAAATATAAATATTACCTTAGCTAGAGGCCTTTCTTTATTGGTGGTGTTGATAGTTTTATCTTGATCAATTTATCATCATTGATAAGTGAAGACCCATAGCAAAGCCCCTCTAGTAGTGATCCACAAGTACTCCTTTTATCTTGAAACAACACTGATGAAACATCGGGTTCTCAAATATCCAATTGATCATCTTGTGTT
Source organism: Viscum album (assembly GCA_963277665.1). Classification (NCBI taxonomy): domain Eukaryota; kingdom Viridiplantae; phylum Streptophyta; class Magnoliopsida; order Santalales; family Viscaceae; genus Viscum; species Viscum album. Next base: position 62,165,860 of record OY728127.1, on the reverse strand, counting down.
GTTACCTAAATCAATTTACATTTCTTCCATCTTAAATAAATTTCACTTGTTCTTCTCAGTCTTTAGAGGAATAGAGGAGGAGGATGGTCTTGAGAGGCAATTTTTGTGCACAAAGATTAACCCTACTTTTTTTGATGTAGAAGTCTATTTATAAACCCATGGTTAGGGTTTAATATTTAATTAATTTTTCAGAGTCCCTTAATAATATATATTAAACCCAAAAGGAACTCCATTACATGTAATAAAATAATATTATTGTTTTATTTTATGGTGTTCGCATACCCATGAAATCATAAATATTTATTTTATAATCTTTTCATGACCCCCTCACCCCTAATAGTGCCCCTCCTAAGCTGTAAATGAATGAATATGGATGATTATGCCTAAATACTACCTTTTATAGACTATGGGTTGGAAACTAGAACCAAGGGTATATCATACACATAAATAGTGTAACGCCCCGACCCTAGTTACCCAGAGTCGGTGAATTATTACATAACATTGGCATGATCATGAGAAAGATCAAGTCTCGAAAGACCGATTAGTTTAGTAGCCTTGGAATAAATAGATACATCCATAAATTTTTACATTACATCATAAAAAAAACATTTTGTCTTCATATCCCCTCATACTATCCCTGTAGGTCATTCATAAATTACTTCTTCATAATCCTGGGAAAAAAAATAACACATTGAAAGGGGTGATCTCGGATGCTCAGTAAGGATAACATTATAGCATAATCTTTCATAAATAATCATAAACACTTAAGGAAATTTATAACTAAAACAAAAGCCTTTGAAACTTGACCTTTCAACATGGTATGGAATAAATAAAATGAAATAATGCCATTTACTTACTCACATGGATATTCTACTAGTCGAATGATCACATGCAATATCAATAACCACTTTCATAATGATGGAATGCATAATGCCAGACTATCATAACCACATAGCCAAGGACTCGTGCCAAGACTACAAATAAGATTTTGCCAAGGCCTTGTGTCAAGACACTAGTTTGTCTCATGAGACCTACCGATGCATCGAGGAGCTATAGCGGGCTCCACCCGTCACTTATTAAGTCCAATGCATTCCTCATATGAACATTTTTAAACATAACATAAACATTCGTATTAAAACTAGCATACGAAATGTCAATACTTTTACCAAAAACCATGAATGGTATAAAAACAGCGCATCCACAGTCAAACATGAATCATTCGATACAATATGGAAGATTGTATTGTATCACATTAACCTCAATCAAGAATAATGAATGATGTTGACATAAATGAAAATAATCATCAAAACTATTTGAGAGAATTATCCCCCTTTTCTTGAAAACATTTAAAAGCCACACTATTTGTCAAGAAGCCATTTAAAAGTAGATTTTTGAATCAAAGTGTCCCATACCACTTTGAAACTTTTTAAAAGGAGTTTTAATTTCTAAAACATTAATGTCCACATAAATAAATCCTTAAAACCATTTTTAAAACATGGACATTAATGAGCAAGATTTAGAAGAATAAGTCTTTAAAACATTTAAAAATGGTATTTTAGTTAGAGATTCTAACCAAAAGAGACAATTGAATACAAATAATTGAGGTAATAAAAACTTTTTAATATCATGAGAATAAAGGGAATTCATGACATACTATGTCAAAGTACATTATATACACCACATAAAAGTGATTTGGTGTATATCAACAAAGAAGTCTCAATGGAATGTAAGTTGAGATGAAATCTCTCATAAAGGCCATATCCTTAGGTTAAGGATAAATCAACAACATAATTATGTGTGAAAAATATAAATACACTAAATATGATTGGATATTTAGTGTAAAACAATCAAAGTATATTCACACATATTCATGTAAAAACAACACCAACGAATTGGATGTTTAACTCAACAAATGGTGAAAGAGTTAAAATTACTCTTATCAAATTCATATCAATGACTTGAGAATTTTCAATGGAGTGATTATGTGTATCAAAAGTATATCCACAGGAAGGGGAGTGGAAATTATGACATAATCAAATGAATAGTGATTCCACACATAATCTTGGGGTAATATAATCAATGAAATATGCGTAAAGCCAAATGAGTGGAAATTGAAATCTCAAATTCCCTTATTGATTAGGTAACTTAAGAAACAAACACCCATGAAAGAAAGATCATACCATGATGATGTAAATACCCATAAAATAAAGTATATTACACAATGAATACAATCATGGGTAGTACACATACACCACATGCAATAATTAAGTGGTGATCAATGGAATTCTCACGGAATTAAAAGTGAGACAAGAAACCCCTTACCACGTTAATCAACTGAGTCGCATGGCCAAAAGTTAATAACCACCAAATTATTTACAGAATAACATGAATATAAAGTGAATCATGATAATATATATCAAATGGAAGTACACAATACACCACTTTCAATAATTTAGTAGCGAACAATGGAAATCTCACGGAATTGAAAGTGAGATAAGAGAATCCCTTACTTTGTACTTTTTCCTTGGTCGATGGTAGGTTTACCTCCTGTATAATGGTGAAATAATTGTTATTGAATAATACAAGAATCAGTTACTTTAATATGATATCATATATGATCTTTTAACATTGATTTGTTAATAATATCTTAGAATTATCGTCATTTCAGGTGTTAACGGGTTCATTTTACTTTATATTCTTTGTTATGTGAGCCATATTCGTTATTAATGGGATGTATATTATTCATATCCAGAATGGTATCAAGTCCTTAAACATCATTTTTAAATCATAAAATGATAATTATACTTTAATGGATACGATGGAGAATGAATATCATCGCGTTCGTGGAGACGGTAGTCCGTACGTACGCACGAACGCTACTTCCATTTAATTTTTATTTTAAAAGAATTGAATCAAAATGATACATAGGTATATTACTATTCCAGTAAAATATAATATTTTATATATGTTACTTAAGTTCATTAACACCATCCTTTATACGTTCCATGTGTGGTATGAACGAGTCATATCATTTTAAGGGGGCGGTAGTCCGCACTTCCTCAAATGAAATTATCGTATGTATATACAACATGAAACGAATAATTGTATGAAATAAAATGGAATTACAGAAGCTTATATATAAAATATATATCATTAATATCATATTTAATTACAGTTCCATCCTAATGGCCACCATGAGAGGCGGTAAGATGTATTTGAACAATCATCGTTTCGTGTGGCGTTAGTTTGCTATCCACAGAAACATTATGTTCATCATCCATTAGATGGAGTTGTGTGAATGTGTAGTTTGAATCCTTCTTATAACAACATCCCAGTATATTGTGGATACTGTTTTTGTTACAAAAGAAAGGAAATAAAAAGATTTTGGGGGTTGGAGAAGCAAAATAATTGAAAATAATTTAAGAGAAAATGTTACCTTTAATTTAGGTAACTCACTTTGGTTGGAACCAAAGGACTTCTTGAAATGATTTCTGCCTAAGGGGAAGCTTCAAGGAGGAGGAGAGGGATGTGGGGAACTTAGTTGGGCAGAGTTTGGACGATCCAAGTGGCTTGAGAGGTGTGAGGAATGAGTAGAAGTGGTCTCCTTTTATAAGGGAGAGGAGGGGCTCTTTAGGAAAGAGTGAAAGTATTACTTTATAATATAATTATATTCGGTTTATAATGGTCCAAAAATCATTGAGGTCGAAGATAAGATGACTCATATTCTAAATAACATCAACCAATAATAATTGGACAGGTTTTAGATAATATTTTAATCATTATAATCTTATTTATTTAAATGATTTATTAATGAGGTAAACATTGCATCATTATTGTGTCATTAATAATTTAAATTATTTGATGTCTAAAAATTATAAATAAAATATCATTATGTAGGAAATCTTTTTAGCTTTCTAATGAATATTTATAATCGAAAATCCAACATGTATAACCCTATGTAAAAATTGTTCTTTTAAAAGATGTAAGCTTATGCCATTTTTGTATTCATTTTAACTTAATTAAAATAATGTGTCATTATCACTTACAAGTGGATCAATGGGGTCCCAAAATTGACCCAAAGATGCCCATGGTCGACCATGTATCAACCAATAGGGTTAAGACACGTTTTAGGGTAATTTAGTATTATTATAATATTATTTTGTAACCCTTATTTACCGGATTTACCCTTAACCATGGTAAATAAAATATTTACCGCAGTAATTATTCAAAATGTCTAAAAATAAAAGTTACCTATTTACACAATTTGAACATCCTGATTACAAATATGGAATCCATTTTTCTAAATTCAAAACAAAGAAGTGGCAGAAATTAATTTAAAATTAATTCCCGCTGTCAAAACAAAAAGCGTGTTTTTAAGAGATAATAACTATCAAAAGATTGACACTTGTTTATGTTCGGTTTAATTGTAAAATTATGTCCAATGACCAAAATTATATTAAATGGTAAAAATATATTCTAAATATAATTTAAAACCACTCAAATTCATAATTTATCACTATTAATTATTTTGATTAAAAAAGTTGTTTTTAATTAAAATTTAGTAATTTTTACTATTCATCAAAATATGAAAGTTATCCGAAAAGTACCAAAATTTCACCTTAGGCTAAATTTGATATTCCGAATCCAAAAATGAAGTCCATTTTGAAATATAAAATATATATAATTTCAAAAAATTAAGTATTACTATTCATAACGGCTAGTTTGATCGGTTGTGGTGTGTGTTAAAACTCCAAGTTGCGTACAACACACGCTACTGTTTTATTCAAAGGAAAGCGTACCGTGGAAGCTTGGGATGTTTTATTTTAAATTTTTTGATGTCCCCATTTACTCAAAAAGTTTAAAATATTTTATTTAAAAAGGGTTCACTATTAAAAGTTGGTAAAATTACAATACTGAAGATGAATTTGTTCTTACATTATGTCTAAGAAACTCATAATATGGATTCTAAAATTATAAGGATTATATAAAGTTTAAAATTTAGTTAATACTATTCATAACCTTTTTTGAACGGCTTGTTTGGTAAGTCATGGTGCGCTTGAACTCGGTGTTGCGTGTAGTGCAAGTTATTGATTTATTTTGAAGAAATAACACACTATGAAATCTTGGGGTGTTACATTCTCCCCTCCTTCAATAAATTGCGTCCTCGCAATTTTTAAAATTTTGCATGGGAATATAATGGAAAGTCCCACATCGGAAAAAAAGCCAATAAAACTATCACTTTAAAAGAAAGAAAGAGAGGTATAAGGGTCATCCAAGAAAACCCATACTAGGATTCCATGTAAGAAAACATGGATATGGATGATAAACTAAGTGTCAAGTTCTGATGGAGAGGGAGAGAAATCATGATCAGGAGAAAGTTAACAATGAGAAAACCACAAACTTGTGTTGGGACAAATGACCATTAGTCTCCTAGTAGGAAAGTAAACGGACAACATTTTTTTTAAGTTACATTACATAAGGAAGAGGAATTCATTTATGATATTGACTAAGAACATTATGAGATATACTTACATTTTAAGTAAATTTTCATTCTTTAATAAATTTCCACCACTAACTCAATTTTTTTTAAACTATGAGTATTCAAGAAGACTTGGTCACACTGGAAGAGCTAGAATAAACTTCTATAGAATCACATGATCCATGCAGGATAAACCATATATTTACATTGTCTTTGAAGATTAATCAAAACCAAAATGGTTAGTGAATGATCTAATGATCCCCCAAAAGGATATTCATTGAGATAAATACGCACTAATCTTAATTTCTAAAACTAAACCAACAATGCCCCAAAGTTAAATAGATGCCATTCAATAACCAATTGTCCTTAAAATCCTTTAATATAATCCAAACTAATATTGAAATAGAAATCATAGAAGAATTTGATTATGTAGTCTCCCATGTTACATTGTATCTCCAAATGACATCAAATACTCTTAAAGTCACATACTTAAAAGTAATTAACATCATCACATATTCTCTGTTATAGGTTAATAATTTCCATAAATAACCCAAATCACTATAAATCAACAATAAAAACGTAGATAAAAATCCACCATTACTCTACAAATGAAACCCCATTGTATTCTATTTTCCTTGGGCATATAGTGTTTCCAACAAAGCGAACATCTTCCAAAATAACATTTATCACTTAATCACCAAATCATTTTCCTATACCAAGGGTATTCATTTGATAAGACATAAGAACCCAAATCATCTTATTATTGATCAATAAAATCATTTAACAAAAAAATAGTCACACTAACCAGGGACTTCACGTAGTCCAGTGGTAGGCGATAAATCCCAATCGCACTTTGGTTGTGGGTTCGATTCCCACAGCTTTGTCCGACGCGACGGGTTGTCACACGGTCTACGTGTTTTCCTTTTTCAAAAACTATATTCTATAATATTACCAAAATGAGATAAATTTTTCAAAATAACATAATTTAACCACAAATGTTATATCATACCTTGCATTTTCATCCCAAATTATAATAACTTATCATTTTCTCAAACCCCAATGATCAAATAAAACCAAATGGTTATTTATACCTATATCCACAAGAGAAGAGACAATTATTCCTCAAATATCATTCTCACATGGCAAACTGAGGGGTTACGAATACAAGAGAAAATTATTCCAAAGTAAACCCATCAACAAGGAGTGCTAATACTTTTTAAATTTTTCTCCAACCATTTATTTCCACATAGCTTCTTCTTTGAGAAAGAAAATATCCTATAAAATAGGACATTCACTCGGGTAATGGCCAGGTCCCCTACATTTACGGCAAATGACTGTAAATGGACTCTTGGGACCATTTTTATCTTCTTCCATAGTACTCTTCATTTTTCTTCGGCAATTCTTCACTTTATGTCCTTCCTTCCCGCACGTAAAACATTTCGTTGTCCCATTGAGACACTTTCCTGGGTGTCTCTTTCCACAATTCCTGCATGATGAAAATTGAGGTTTCTTTTCTCCATGGTCTCCATTACTGGAGATCTTATCATTTATCACCTTTCTCTTCCTTGTTGAGTCTGGGAGTTGGTTAATATATATGTTGTTGATCATATTTTTGGAAAACTGATTTGGCATAAAGACGATATATTTTACGCCTATCAACATTACATTTTGTTGCTCATTTCCACCACCGTTCCCACCTTGTACATCATTCTCAAAGTCACTATGACTTCCTTGGAATCCAGCCATTGACTAAAACCAGAAATCATTGTGTGAGTAATAGTAGTCGTAAAATCATTTAGAGATTAAAATGTCACCATATTCTCAATTTGAAACATATTAGGATTAACCAAGGTCATTTACTCTCATCTTATGTATATATTACTTAAATCGGTTTGTAAAGAAAATGTAAATTATCCTAAGCATATCCCCCGGGAGTGTCGTAACCAAGAGTGCAGCAAGGCCCGTTGTCGTGCACCAGTTCCCGTTCGAGTCTAGCTCAAAGCGGTGTTTTCGGGTTTTACCCCTAGGTACATCTGTGCCAGAGCCGCCTCTACCTGCTCGTATCCAGACAGGGATGTATTGCTCGGAAAACTCACAAAATCTCTACAATACCAAAATTCTAGGAAGTTCTTTTATACTAATCCTCAAAGTTCATCTTAGGTCTACGTGCTCTAATCAGAGTTTATCTAAATCTAGCTACCAAGGTTTGTACTAAACTTCCTCTGATACCAACTGTAACGCCCCGACCCTAGTTACCTAGAGTCGGTTCATTATTACATAACATTTGCATGATCATGAGAAAGATCAAGTCTCGAAAGACCGATTAGTTTAGTAGCCTTGGAATAACTAGATACATCCATAAATTTTTACATTACATCATAAAAAAAACATTTTTTCTTCATATCCCCTCATACTATCCCTGCAGGTCATTCATAAATTACTTCTTCATAATCCTGGGAAAAAAAATAACACATTGAAAGGGGTGAGCTCGGATTCTCAGTAAGGATAACATTATAGCAGAAGCTTTCATAAATAATCATAAACACTTAAGGCAATTTATAACTAAAACAAAAGCCTTTGAAACTTGAACTTTCAACATGGTATGGCATAAATAAAATGAAATAATGCCATTTACTTACTCACATGGATATTCTACTAGTCGAATGATCACATGCAATATCAATAACCACTTTCATAATGATGGAATGCATAATGCCAGACTATCATAACCACATAGCCAAGGCCTTGTGCCAAGACTACAAATAAGATTTTGCCAAGGCCTTGTGCCAAGACACTAGTTTGTCTCATGAGACCTACCGATGCATCGAGGAGCTATAGCGGGCTCCACCCGTCACTTATTAAGTCCAATGCATTCCTCATATGAACATTTTTAAACATAACATAAACATTCGTATTAAAACTAGCATACGAAATGTCAATACTTTTACCAAAAACCATGAATGGTATAAAAACAGCGCATCCACAGTCAAACATGAATCATTCGATACAATATGGAAGATTGTATTGTATCACATTAACCTCAATCAAGAATAATGAATGATGTTGACATAAATGAAAATAATCATCAAAACTATTTGAGAGAATTATCCCCCTTTTCTTGAAAACATTTAAAAGCCACACTATTTGTCAAGAAGCCATTTAAAAGTAGATTTTTGAATCAAAGTGTCCCATACCACTTTGAAACTTTTTAAAAAGAGTTTTAATTTATAAAACATTAATGTCCACATAAATAAATCCTTAAAACCATTTTTAAAACATGGACATTAATGAGCGAGATTTAGAAGAATAAGTCTTTAAAACATTTAAAAATGGTATTTTAGTTAGAGATTCTAACCAAAAGAGACAATTGAATACAAATAATTGAGGTAATCAAAACTTTTTAATATCATGAGAATAAAGGGAATTCATGACATACTATGTCAAAGTACATTATATACACCACATAAAAGTGATTTGGTGTATATCAACAAAGAAGTCTCAATGGAATGTAAGTTGAGATGAAATCTCTCATAAAGGCCATATCCTTAGGTTAAGGATAAATCAACAACATAATTATGTGTGAAAAATATAAATACACTAAATATGATTGGATATTCAGTGTAAAACAATCAAAGTATATTCACACATATTCCTGTAAAAACAACACCAACGAATTGGATGTTTAACTCAACAAATGGTGAAAGAGTTAAAATTACTCTTATCAAATTCATATCAATGACTTGAGAATTTTCAATGGAGTGATTATGTGTATCAAAAGTATATCCACAGGAAGGGGAGTGGAAATTATGACATAATCAAATGAATAGTGATTCCACACATAATCTTGGGGTAATATAATCAATGAAATATGCGTAAAGCCAAATGAGTGGAAATTGAAATCTCAAATTCCCTTATTGATTAGGTAACTTAAGAAACAAACACCCATGAAAGAAAGATCATACCATGATGATGTAAATACCCATAAAATAAAGTATATTACACAATGAATACAATCATGGGTAGTACACATACACCACATGCAATAATTAAGTGGTGATCAATGGAATTCTCACGGAATTAAAAGTGAGACAAGAAACCCCTTACCACGTTAATCAACTGAGTCGCATGGCCAAAAGTTAATAACCACCAAATTATTTACAGAATAACATGAATATAAAGTGAATCATGATAATATATATCAAATGGAAGTACACAATACACCACTTTCAATAATTTAGTAGCGAACAATGGAAATCTCACGGAATTGAAAGTGAGATAAGAGAATCCCTTACTTTGTACTTTTTCCTTGGTCGATGGTAGGTTTACCTCCTGTATAATGGTGAAATAATTGTTATTGAATAATACAAGAATCAGTTACTTTAATATGATATCATATATGATCTTTTAACATTGATTTGTTAATAATATCTTAGAATTATCGTCATTTCAGGTGTTAACGGGTTCATTTTACTCTATATTCTTTGTTATGTGAGCCATATTCGTTATTAATGGGATGTATATTATTCATATCCAGAATGGTATCAAGTCCTTAAACATCATTTTTAAATCATCAAATGATAATTATACTTGAATGGATACGATGGAGAATGAATCTCATCGCGTTCGTGGAGACGGTAGTCCGTACGTACGCACGAACGCTACTTCCATTTAATTTTTATTTTAAAAGAATCGAATCAAAATGATACATAGGTATATTACTATTCCAGTAAAATATAATATTTTATATATGTTACTTAAGTTCATTAACACCATCCTTTATACGTTCCATGTGTGGTATGAACGAGTCATATCATTTTAAGGGGGCGGTAGTCCGCACTTCCTCAAATGAAATTATCGTATGTATATACAACATGAAACGAATAATTGTATGAAATAAAATGGAATTACAGAAGCTTATATATAAAATATATATCATTAATATCATATTTAATTACAGTGCCATCCTAATGGCCACCATGAGAGGCGGTAAGATGTATTTGAACAATCATCGTTTCGTGTGGCGTTAGTTTGCCATCCACAGAAACATTATGTTCATCATCCATTAGATGGAGTTGTGTGAATGTGTAGTTTGAATCCTTCTTATAACAACATCCCAGTATATTTTGGATACTGGTGTTGTTACAAAAGAAAGGAAATAAAAAGATTTTGGGGGTTGGAGAAGCAAAATAATTGAAAATAATTTAAGAGAAAATGTTACCTTTAATTTAGGTAACTCACTTTGGTTGGAACCAAAGGACTTCTTGAAATGATTTCTTCCTAAGGGGAATCTTCAAGGAGGAGGAGAGGGATGTGGGGAACTTAGTTGGGCAGAGTTTGGACGAGCCAAGTGGCTTGAGAGGTGTGAGGAATGAGTAGAAGTGGTCTCCTTTTATAAGGGAGAGGAGGGGCTCTTTAGGAAAGAGTGAAAGTATTACTTTATAATATAATTATATTCGGTTTATAATGGTCCAAAAATCATTGAGGTCGAAGATAAGATGACTCATATTCTAAATAACATCAACCAATAAGAATTGGACAGGTTTTAGATAATATTTTAATCATTATAATCTTATTTATTTAAATGATTTATTAATGAGGTAAACATTGCATCATTATTGTGTCATTAATAATTTAAATTATTTGATGTCTAAAAATTATAAATAAAATATCATTATGTAGGAAATCTTTTTAGCTTTCTAATGAATATTTATAATCTAAAATCCAACATGTATAACCCTATGTAAAAATTGTTCTTTTAAAAGATGTAAGCTTATGCCATTTTTGTATTCATTTTAACTTAATTAAAATAATGTGTCATTATCACTTACAAGTGGATCAATGGGGTCCCAAAATTGACCCAAAGATTCCCATGGTCGACCATGTATCAACCAATAGGGTTAAGACACGTTTTAGGGTAATTTAGTATTATTATAATATTATTTTTTAACCCTTATTTACCGGATTTACCCTTAACCATGGTAAATAAAATATTTACCGCAGTAATTATTCAAAATGTCTAAAAATAAAAGTTACCTATTTACACAATTTGAACATCCTGATTCCAAATATGGAATCCATTTTTCTAAATTCAAAACACAGAAGTGGCAGAAATTAATTTAAAATTAATTCCTGCTGTCAAAACAAAAAGCGTGTTTTTAAGAGATAATAACTATCAAAAGATTGACACTTGTTTATGTTCGGTTTAATTGTAAAATTATGTCCAATGACCAAAATTATATTAAATGTTAAAAATATATTCTAAATATAATTTAAAACCACTCAAATTCATAATTTATCACTATTAATTATTTTGATTAAAAAAGTTGTTTTTAATTAAAATTTAGTAATTTTTACTATTCATCAAAATATGAAAGTTATCCGAAAAGTACCAAAATTTCACCTTAGGCTAAATTTGATATTCCGAATCCAAAAATGAAGTCCATTTTGAAATATAAAATATATATAATTTCAAAAAATTAAGTATTACTATTCATAACGGCTAGTTTGATCGGTTGTGGTGTGTGTTAAAACTCGAAGTTGCGTACAACACACGCTACTGTTTTATTCAAAGGAAAGCGTACCGTGGAAGCTTGGGATGTTTTATTTTAAATTTTTTGATGTCCCCATTTACTCAAAAAGTTTAAAATATTTTATTTAAAAAGGGTTCACTATTAAAAGTTGGTAAAATTACAATACTGAAGATGAATTTGTTCTTACATTATGTCTAAGAAACTCATAATATGGATTCTAAAATTATAAGGATTATATAAAGTTTAAAATTTAGTTAATACTATTCATAACCTTTTTTGAACGGCTTGTTTGGTAAGTCATGGTGCGCTTGAACTCGGTGTTGTGTGTAGTGCAAGTTATTGATTTATTTTGAAGAAATAACACACTATGAAATCTTGGGGTGTTACAAATAGGATTCATTACCCTATAATAATAATAATATGATGAATAATATATAAGATAATTCCTCCTAGAAACTCTTTCTCATTATAAATAAAAGATCCCAATACATTAATGTAATGTTATAAAACTAGAACAAATGTAAAAAATGAAACTAAAAGTTCCAGAAGAAAATATTTTGTACCATCCTCAAAGCTAGAAAAACTCTAAAATAACTCAACCATCTAGTAATTTACAACCTAATCACTAACTAGATCCTACATACATGAAAAAAAATTTATATAGAAAGGGGTGATCATAAAATTAATACTCAGTATGATCCTCCCTAAAACCTCTCATGAAAATAATAATAATATATAGTAAATCCTGATAAATAAATAATGAAACTAACTCTTCACCTAATTAGGTATTCTAAATCCTAAGCATGCATATGTGACCCACATTACCATGTGATCTCCTCTAGGATACCGTGTTTCCTTAGGATATGAAATAAGGGGATAACATGCTCGTGAAACACCTTCTCTTGGTGGTTTTGGATCTCCATGGGCCACTCCTTGAAGTTTTCATCATCATCAAAGTCAATCTCTCCCCAATCTATGATTTGAGAATAATCATAAAGAAATAATAGAAGATATGAAACATGAAAGACATCATGAATTTGGATCATCTTTAGGGGAAATTATAATCAGTATGTGATAGCTCTAGCACAAGACCATACATCAAAGGGCCCAAAAAATTAGAGATAAATCTTATTCTTGTGGATAAAAATTCATTTCCCATGATGAGGAGTCACATTAAATAATACAATATCTCTAGTTTTGAACTTTAAGGACCCGTCTTATGTTCAGTATAGGACTTCAAAAATACTTTTCTACCTTCATCTACTTACAAATAACCTACAATATTTTTATCATGATCTGCACTTGTTTTGTCCTAAGAATCACTAACTCTCTAACCTCGGTCCAACACAATGGATAATGGAAAGTCTAGTGATACAAATATTATAATAGTTCCATAAAAATTGTGGAGTGAAATCTATTATTATAAGAAAACTTGACCCAAAGTTAGTTTTTCACCCATGAACCTCCAAAATCTAGGACAAAATCATGAAATATGTATTCAAGAGTGTGGATTGTATGCTCTTTTTGATCATCCATCTATGGATGAAAAGTAATGATGAGGAAAAACTAAGATCCAAAATTATTCTCAAGACCTCTCCACACCCTGGATATGATATTAGATTCATTATAAAATTTATTCATCTCTGGGACTCCATGAAGCCTCACCACCTCCTCTAGATATTTCATTTAGAAAACCTTCGCTATGTTCAACTCCTTGATTTTTTAGAAGTTATCTAAATTTTTCAAACAACCCACAATTAATCATTTTTCATCATATCCTCTCTAATATTGAGTTTGACTGGTGATGAAGTGAATCAAAAAAAAATTCCACTTCCATATAGGAACATCTAATGGATGAAGAAAACCATTGGGAACACAATATTTATCCTTCACATTCTAGCATATGAAACATTGGGACACGAACTCTGTAACTGAACACTTCAACTTAGTCCACCAAAACAAAACTCTTGTAACATAGTACATATTTTTCATGCTAGGATGTACTTATAAGGGAGAGCTATGTAACTCATGGAGAAACACCTCATGAATCACCAAATGAATGAATAGTATCCCAAAAAACAACACCTAGTGTTTATCATCCTCAGACCATTCATCAATGGAATCACCACAAACAACTCAATCTTGCTAGAATTTTAACTTAGAATCCCCCAGTTGGGACTCCACCACCTATTACACTAAAGATAACTAAATTTTCATCAAATAAAAGAACAATGTTCTTCTAGGATCCCCTATATCAAGATTCATTATAGATATATCTTCCATCTCTCTCTAATAATCTCCAGACTCACGTACATCACCACTATGTGAATTCTTGTATAGTGTATCAGCAATAATATTACCCTTTACTAGTGTATAATAAATATCAAATTCATAGTCCTACAATAATTTCATTCACCCTCACTGCCTTAGTTTCAATTCATACTGAGAGAAGTCATACCTATGGATTTTATTATTAGTGAAATCCACATAGTGTTCTCTCATACGATAGTGTTTCTACAACTTAATGGAAAGCATGATCACTACCAACTTAAGATTTTGGGTGGAATAGTTATGATAATGGGTCATGACTGTTAATACCCATAAGAAAAAACTGCTCTCTACTACATTAGGACACTGTCTAAGACAAGACTTGAAGAATTACAGTATACCTCAAACTAAACCCCCTCTTTTATAAAATAAATAATTGGTGTGATAACCAACTTATCCTTTAGGTAATCGAAAGAAGACAGGAATCAGTCATTTAATAAGAATACATGATCCTTTCTAGTCAAGGATATTAGATGATTTTTAATCTAATATAATTTGGGTAAAAACCTCCTATAATATCCTAAAATACCAAGGAAACTTTGTACCGTTGTAACATTCTTAGGGTTTTCTCAATAAATTACCACCACGACCTTCAAAGAATCCATGACTACTCTACGTTGGGATATGACATTCCCTAAGAAACAAACTATATGAGCCTAGAACTCACAATTTGTAACCTTCCTGAACTGCAGTGACCCAAGCCACTTATATATTTTATTACATGGCATTTGAAAAAAATAACCAAAAAAACACTACCAAATGATCGATAGGACTAGTTTCATTGGAACACTAGGTACATGAAATATCGACATGAAACTAAAATAAAAAAAATATTTATTTTAATATCTATAATGATATCGTAAATATCTTTTATCTTCAAAAACAAAAAAAAAAGATAATATGTATAATACATTAATAAAAGGGTGATATATAAATCATAGTAAGGTAATAAGTATGACAAGAAGCATATCATATGATTCAAAAGGAATCACATGTTATCATAAAATACAAGGCTCAAGAATAATAAAATGGAATAATAACAAATAATATGGAACATAAGATAATTTTGACATAGGAATGTGGAAAAAATATAAAACATGACATTAGCATAAGTTAATGACCACTTCCAAGACAACACAACATGGTGGACATAGTCCCATCAGGGATTAGGTTTACTCCTTAATTCCATAAATATCATATCATGGGATATAAAAATTACCCAATGAATTGTATCACTATCTATGTGCACCCATCATAATAGATATACATATATGTATTCCATATAAGGAAAGAATTTGTAAGGAATAATCATAAGAAGAAACCCACAAAAAAGGAAATAGAATACAAAATCTTGTCTTAGAGCATAATAAAATGAAATATTAAAAAATCCCATGAAATAAGTGATTAAAGAATCTTTTAGATGTTTATGAGTGATTAGATAAGTATAGGTCATGAAAATTAAGTACAAGTTGAGTTAATTCGAAAAAAAGAGTATGAGTTTTTTAATGGACTTCTTAAGAAGGGTTTTAAGAAAAAGGTTAATGAATCTTTAAATAGGGTATGAGAAAAATAATTTCCATAAACTATAAATGAACCAAAATAGTTTTCCATATAAATATAAGTGTTTTTGGAAATCATGTGATTTAAAAAATATAATTGAGTGGTACATAAAATGAGGTAAGAAAATAGTCAAGTTCCCTTTAATCATCTTTTCTTAGTGAATGAAATTAGGAACAGAACCCTTAAAAATGTATATCCTCATCAGGTAAAGGTGAATTAAACTAGGTATATATGTGAAAAATAATATATTAAAAATATATAATAATTATATAAGAACAATAGAGAGATAAATTAAGGTAAATATAGAGAAAACATAACCAAAACAAAATAGGGTTGTTTAGAGAGATCCCTTATCTCATGTATGAATTCATTATTCACTTTTCCTTATCCGTATGAATAATAAAATTAGATTTATTTAATAAAATATTTTAAGAAAATATGATATATTTTATTTTTTATCAAGGTTTTATGTTAGTTTATAGTCATTTAATTGAGATATTTTTTCTATATTTATTATCCTAAGGTCATTCATTTCATAGTTCTGAGGTTGCTCTAGTTTGTGGATAAATATTTACGTTCTTGTGAAATGGGACTAAAAATACATGAGTTATATGAAATTATATTCATGTAATTGTATAAATTTAAATATCCCCAGTTTTCCATATGTGTTCTTACATAGGGATGATTCATTTATCATAAACATTATCATTATTCAATAAGTTCGTTTAGGATATTTTACTTACCATCGTGAACTAGATTCATTTTACTTATTTAAATGATTATTAATACATTATAGAAAATTATATAAGTTATTATAGACTTATTATAATCATATTTATCCAAAATATTATTTCTATTAAAATCCTTAAATATGGTGGAGAAAAAAAGTATATTGTGTATAGAGGTAGTAAACCGCCCATATTGTGAACAACACTTTCATATTTTGAATGAGAAAAGAAGATAAGAGGATGGATGATATATATTCCATTAACACACTATAATTATAATATATTTATGATACTGGAGTAATTATGTCATTTTGGATGAAATTTTTTTGGAGGATGAGGAGGAAGAAAAATTTAAAGGCTCAGTTGAGGGTATTACCTTATCCTTTGGATTTCTCCTCTTAGGCCACCCCTTAAGGATCCTCATAATGGAATTTTAGTAAAACAAAACTCCTTATATGTGTATGGGAGTTCTTTGGAGAGAAATGGACTAATTTTTGGCTATCTCTAAGTCTTAGAAGGTGAGAGGTGAAGGGGTGGTGAGGGTGAAATTTATAAGGGGAGGAGAGGGGTGTTTTTGAATATAATATTGATTAGTTTTTATTTTAAATCCAAACTACCAATAGTGATGATTAATTTGACTATATATAGTAATTAGTTCACGTGAATTCGAAATAATGGTTGTTTAAATCAACTTATATTTAATTAATCATGTATTTAGCTTATAATGTCAAATATTGTATTTAACCGTATTTCACTATTAACCAAAAAATTAACTATTTAAAAAAACACCAAAAATTCACCCAAATAATTTTTCAAAGTGTAGATTACAAAAATTAAAAAAAGATATGAAAACTTACTTATGGTCTCATAATATTATATTATCATTATAATACCAATTTATATTATTTTATAACCCCATTTTAGGATAATAGCCTTTATTTTAAATTCATATATTTATCACAGCAAGGGAAATAAAATATATGTGTTTAAAAAAACAAATACTTATTTTATCATTCTTAAAACATTTATTTATTCATATCATGAAATATATTTTTCATATTTTCATTTTATAGGATACCTAAATATTATTTTACAGCACCATAGTTGAGGATGCTATTCTAAAGGTCTGGTTACTATTTTTAATGGTAGGATTATTATTTCAATAGTCAGATAACTATTCCAAAGGTCAGATTTTTAATGGTCATATGAGTTCCCTACC
Source organism: Viscum album (assembly GCA_963277665.1). NCBI lineage: Eukaryota > Viridiplantae > Streptophyta > Magnoliopsida > Santalales > Viscaceae > Viscum > Viscum album. The sequence goes on along the minus strand of OY728127.1, from coordinate 62,148,016 downwards.
TTTTAAAAATATCCCATATTCCATTAATTCTTCATCCACTTCTATTTTATATCAATTTTATATATATTTCATTTTTAAAATTAATATTTCATTACTAATATTCTATTTCATTTTGAAAATGTTGTATGTGAGTGTAGTTATTCTAGGGGATCGAGCATATCCAAATTTTCATATTATATTTATCTTATTTTCTATTTTTTGTCCCATTATAAAAAAATTTAATTCTTATTTCAATATTTATTATCTAAAATTAATATTAAAACTAACATAATAAATTTATTTTGGTTTTATCTTGTGTTTCATGTGCTTCATATAATACTATATTACTAAATATGACACAATTATATAATCAGAAATGAAATTTCATTGATAAAAATTTTTGCCCATTACACGAATAGTTTCTAACAATGAAGAAATCCTTAAAAACATGTATATACTCTACATGTTTGTAACGACCCATAATTCTATCAATGAAATTTTTCTTAGTATGTTTATTTAATATAGTATAGATCACATAAAATCACTTATATAATATAATACAGACATAATAAATAAATAATGAATGAAATAAGAGGTATTTTTAGAAGTTAAGTAACCTACACCGATGAAATAGTAACTTGACCTTAGGAATAGTAATATGACCCTTATGAATAGTAAATTAGAATAATGAATAATAACATCACCCATAAAAGTATAAAAAAATTTGTGCACCTTGTAAATGAAAGTATGATATAATTATATCATAGTATAATCAAATGAATATTTTAAAAATTGTTAAATTAAGTGTTGGTATTTTTGTAGGTCATAAATATTTAATTAAATTTTTATAATTAATAAAATGATTTAAAATAAAATTTATTTCTTCCTAAATTAACATTTTTTTATTGTGATTTTATGATAATTTTATGAGACCTTATTTAATTTTTAAAAGTGTTATGAAATCATTTATAGATTTAAAATCTGTATTTTTTTAGTAAATGGTGGTTTTAATTAAAAAATTAAATTTCCTATATTTAGAATGTTATTTTCATAAAATAGAGTTCATTTTTGAATTCTAAAAGTCGAAAAATGATTAGGGTGAATTTTTTTGGATTTTTCTAAAATACTTGAATTTTTTGGGGAATAGTAAAATACGCTAATTTACGATAAATGATAAATACATGATTTATTCAGTAATAAGTGATGTTTGGATGACGTAAGCACCCTTTTTTTGAAATAACATGAAAATATTACTGTATTTAGTCACAAGAATCAACAATGTGGATTGTTTTGAGAAAAATAATAAAATAATGAATAAAATAATGAGAAATCACCCCTCTCCTCCACTATAAATACCACCCATCACCACCCCTTCTCCTCACACCTTCCAAGATTTGAGCCTTGGAAAATTTCTTCCCAAAACTCTCCCCAACATCCAATATCTCTTGTTCTTAATAAAAAACTAAAACCAATCCTTTTAAAAAATTTCTCAAGGAGTATTCAAGAGGTAAACATCCTCTTTCTTTCCTTTTATTTCTTTTCAAGTTCGTTATTTTCTTATCTTATCTTCACATCCCCTTGTACAAGAGGAATGATAACTCTAATATAAATTATATACTATAATTATGTCATTTTAATTTAATATACATCATTTAACTCCTTTCTATCTCTCTTTTATTCTATAAATGAAAACATCGCCTGTGATGTGTCAATTTAACGAAATCATGAACAATGCTTTTTCATTTTCAATTATCACCACCAAATATGGTCATGAACAATTTTAATGGTTTAAACAGATTATAATATATTTATTAAATCCTATTTAATGTTTTGTAACTATCATATACACATGATGTTAATTAATAAAACAGAACTAGTTTTTGTTGATCGAAAAACCGCAAAAAATAATCTAAATGATTATGACATGGATTTTCTAAGGAACCAGAGTAATGAAATATCTTTTTAAAAAGTTTATATTTATAGAATAACTCCTGAATTTTATATAATTCATTTTACTTTAAATTTTATATCATGTTTTATATTTTATATTTCATTACAATACCCTAAATAGATACCTAATATTTTAAAACCCCTAACTAATCTTTTTGATACTCACCCTATGTTTAAAAAAAAGAATTCCATAGGGTATAAGGACATGTATAAGTGAGTGAGTGGTTGAGGTACTTCAATGGATGTTATCATTGTAAATAAAATGGATTTTTTTCAAAAAAATATTGTTATAGTGTATGTTATAGTGTATCCTGACTCTTAAAAACTATAAACATTCATGATCCCAAGTTTTTTTTGGTGTATCTTAGGTATATCATAAGGTATGTAATTGGATGAAATATCATTTCATTTGTCTAATAATATAATGAAATTTTTTTATATCCTATTGTATGAATCATTATGTAAACTTTTTTATGAATCTTATAATTTATTAAGTATCCAAATGAAAATCATTATCATTAATGAATTTATTCCACATTGGATATCATCATTATAGATGTTTCATTTAATGAAACACTTAGGGTAATAGAAAGGGCCTATGTTTTTAAATTTTTTAACTATATATAATTAACTCATATGTTATAAATGTATTAATTAATGCATAGGAACATCCTGATGGCTATATAAAGAAGCATACACCATAGATATAGTTATTTTTCCAACCTACCTCACTTTATACCGATTCTCCCCCTCCCCTAACCTATATTTATTATCCCATAATTTAACTAATAAGATAATAGCATATCATGGATGAGATATTAATCCCATCCAATTATTGGGTGATTTATAGAAATATGTGGATACAATGAGGATAAGGGACTCCTTTAGCTACATTTAAGGGATATTCATCAAGGGTGAGGATAAAAGAAAGTAACAGAGGAATATACGATGTAAGGTACACACATGGAGTCCTTTATTTTATATAAATCTTGGTTTCAACTACAAGCATGACAGATCATGGGTTTAAGGGTTTCTTATTATTTTAATTGTGTTTATTAAGGGTTAATTGATCCTATGAAACCCTTCAATGGTATCAGAGCTTTACCATGTCATTTGATTCTTGAAAAAAATGAGGAAATGTATATCGTTTTTAATATCACATGATGAATTACAAAAAAATGGTATAGATTTTAAATTATTCATGTATTTATTATATTTGATATTGTAATCCATGATGAAATCATTTTATATGATATGTGATATCATAATAAATTATTTAATGGAATTGTTTGGTATTTAGTATATTATAGTATATGATATAGTAAATTATACTAAATAATAGCATCAATATGTGTTATAGAAAATATAGCCTTGAATTGTCACGACCTGTCCTTGGGGCATGTGTCGTGACTACCCCAAGCCCGCCTTCCATAAGCCAGGGGCAGGCGACTAGCACCAAAGGAGAATCCCTGATAAAAAGGGAAGGAATTTCCTTTAAACATATAACACACACAGTCTGAACAAAAGTAGTAGAAGAAACAAGTACTAATATAGAAAATAAAGGTGTGCTGAAAGTAAGTGGTCCGGTATACTAACTCATCTGAACAATAAGTACAAGTACAAGTAAAAAGGGAAAACAGCTCCTGGATCATCCACCGGGGAATCCTACCTGAAGGGTAGGTACAGACCTCGAACAACTCGTCCCTGAGGTACATCCTGTCTATTCCAGCTCTGAGCAGCCTCCCATCCTTCACCCTCAGCCTCGATCACTATTGAACGTTGTCTTCACAGAACACAACAAGGTGCGGGCGAAGCCCGTGTAGGGGTGAGTATAACAATACTCAGTAGGGGACCCCAAGACCCCCGAAGGTCTCCCAGAATCCACTAAGGATAAACCACAATAGTAAGATACAATCACGAAGTATCAACCATCCCTACTTAGAAATATTCCCATACATATACCTAAGTTACCAATCACTGTCCGGCTCCAACACTCGAGCCCAAGCACAACTCATTCCACAAAGGAAGTAAAGTCAATCATCTCGATGATAACAACTTAAAGACAAGACTCATCTCACACAGGTATACAACTCATGAAGAGGGGTAGAGGTGATTAGTAGTAGAAACTGAATCATCTCCTTTGTCGAACCCATGTAGGATCCTGGAACAGTATCAGCGCTGTCGAACCCACGAAGGATCCCGGTATAGAAGTCATCGTTGTCGAACCCACAGAGGATCTCGGTACAGAAGTCATCATTGTCGAACCCACAGAGGATCCTGGTATAGAAGTCATCGTTGTCGAACCTATGGAGGATCCTAGTACAGTATTTTTGCTGTCGAACCCACGGAGGATCCTGGTACAGTAGTAGGTCCACGTAGGATCCTATCATCTGAGTCGCAGCCAGCTATAGGGTTCCCGCACACAGCACGATCGATTCCAGGAGGGTCCACTCCTCGAGCCAAGTGTCGATACATCAACTACCATGAAGTCTCGAGTTGATGTATCTTATAGTTTCATCTCATCATAAGGAACCCAACACAACAGACAGCGCGTCAATCGGACGCCCGGTATGTGAGTTATTGGCATTTCCATTCTAGGGGCCCGGTTGGTTTTTAGGTTCAAACCAACCTAGCCGTACCCCAACTGCATCCAACCCTCAAGTGGGGTATTCCAAAAGAACTGTCTCGCTATAAATTTTCAGTCTCCATAGAAGGTTCGTCAATCGGAATCACGTAGCCCAAGATATGGGCGAATATGTAATTTTGGGTTAAACGGGTCCGGTCTAGGGTCCGACATGGTCTGCAGGTCCGACCCGGTCCACGGGTCCGACCTGACCCACTGGGGTGGCCCGGCCCGGTGTGGCGGCCCGGCCCGAGGGAGTGGCATGGCCCGGTGTGGCAGCTCGGACCATTGGGGTGGCCCGGCCTGGTGGGGCGGCCCGGCCCGGTGGGGCGGCCCGGCCCAAAGGTGGCCCAGCCCGGTTGGCGGGTCCACGTGGTCTGGGTGGTTGACCCACGTGGCCTGGCTGGCTGGGCCCCCTCGCCTGGCTGGCTGGCCCGAATGGCCAGGCTGGCCAGGCCGAAGGGGGGGTGCGGCACCCCCTAGATTCTGAAGTAACAGGCGTTGGGCGCCGGTTTGGTGACCCGCGGGACCCGAGGGGTCCCGCCTGTAGCGCGTACCGGCGGCCGGCTGAGCCGGCCACCCCTGGCTCCTCCACCGCAGCGTGATGGTGTCGCGGTTCTACTGGCCTCCGCACAGCGCGATGTCGTCACACCTCCTCGGTCGCGGTCCGTCCTGGCCGCGGCCTCCAGCAACTCTGCACGGCGCGACGGTGTCGCGCTCATCATCTGACCATCGTGGCCCTCCTACCCACGGCCCCCTTCTTCCGGCACGGTGCGACGGCACCGCGCCCCTCCAGCACCACAGCGGCCCGCCTGGCCGCGGCTCGGTTCCATGCGCGGCACGGCGGTGTCGCGCCCTTGTGGCGACCCTGTGGCCTTGCGTCGCCGGCTTCTTCGCAGTCTGCCTTTGTCTTCAACAATAAGAACAAGAAAAGGGGGAGAGTCGGTCCATGTTCATGAGGTCTGAGCCCTCCTCATCATGGAGATAACATTTGGCATACCATAATCCAAAAATTTAAACGACGAATAACAGAGGTTTATACTCATATATAAAATTACTCAAATTCCCCTACCTCGATTGCTGACGATTGTTGATGAAGTCACGGAAAGGAGGACATCGTTCCATTGACGTTAGAAGAAGAGGAAGAAGTTGACGTCGTCGGCGTTCTTCAAGGACGGAGGTGTTTCCTCTTCTTTCCCCGGTTGAAGAGGAAGAGAGAGATGTCCATCATTCTTCCTTTGAGAGGGGAGTTCTTCGTTGGGAGAATAAAGTTATCCAAGGGTTCTCTAAAGCTCCACCAAAAAGAAAGTACCAACGAAAATAATGGGTTAAGCTAACCCATTATTTAATTTTTGGCCAAAAGAATTCAAACGATTTCAAATTAATTAATTAATTCCATTAATTAATTTGTGGTTTGGCACACTTATGAGGGAAGGTGGAAAGTTACAATTAAATGAAGAGAGGTTTGGATTCATTAACTCAAGGGAAATTTAAGGGTTTCATCCCACATAAATGAGGGTTTAGGGGGTCTGAAGCTTGTGTATGCCCCACCTAATAATATCCTCCCAAGGGAGGTTATGTGCGGGTGGGCCCCACCACTAACCTATCCTTGGAGGTTTTAACTACCAAGAAATAAAAATAAGCTAACTCTTATTTTTATTTAACTTAATTAAAAACCCCCAAAATCTAACTTCCACTCTCATTAGAACGCAACTGCGGTGAAGGTCTCACTAAGAAATCTTCAACGCTGCTAGTTCAACGGTGCCCTCGGATTTCAATTCCGAGCACCGGTTCAAAAGTTATAAAATCTCATACGTATGTTTACTGAATATACCCAAACAAAACTTCAGAAATTGATTCTGGGCACACTAGGCCTCGGAATCAAGCGCCGTTAGAAACTGCGAACTCATAAAATTCCCATGTATTTAAGAAAAAAAATCACGGAAATTCCGGGTCTTTACATTCTCCCCACATCAGGGCTTTACATCCTCGTAAGCTACAACTCAAACTAAGGGAACAATTGAGGGTACTGAGCACGCATCTGAGCCTCCCACTCCCATGTGCTCTCCTGGAGGTTCTCATGCTGCCGATGAACGTGAACAAGAGGTATCGACCATCCATGTAGTACCCTCTCCTATCGATCCTCAATCTCCAATGGAACCTCTATGAAATTCTCCCTTTCATCGATGTCCATCTCCCCGTTGTCTATGATGTGGGAAGGGTCATGCACATATGTTCTCAGCTGAGATACGTGGAAGACGTCATGCACCAGGTGCAACTGAGGTGGAAGAGCCAGGCGGTAAGCCACCTCGCCTACTCTACTGAGGACCTGGAAAGGTCCGATGAAACATAGAGATAACATACCACCTCGGCCAAATCTCCGTAGACCTCATCAAGGTGATCCCCTTAGAAAGACGTGGTCACCATCCTCAAACTCCAGAGGTCTCTGTCTCCTGTCAGCATATGACTTCTTCCTTCTATGTGTAGTCTTCATCTACTCCTGGATGATCTGTACCTTCTCCGTGGAAGCCCGTACCATCTTCGGCCCCACTAGTGCTGACTCCCCTGGGTCTATCCATCACAATGGCGATCTGCAAGGTCAACCACACAAGGCCTCAAATGGTGTCATACCGATGGTGGAGTGATAGATATTGTTGTAGGAAAACTCTACCAATGGTAATTGATCCTCCCAACTGCGACCAAAGTCGAGGACACATGCACAGAGCATGTCCTCGACGGTCTAAATAGTCCGCTCAGTCTGACCATCTGTCTGAGGATGGAAGGCGGTGCTCAAGTGAAGCTGTGTCCCAAAAGCCTCTGGAAACCCCTTCCATAGTTGGGAAGTAAAGCGTGTGTCATGGTTGGAGACAATAGAATAATTTACTCCATGTAAACTCACTATCTCCTACACATAGAAGCGTCCCACGCTCTCAACTGATCCCTGCTCTCTGATCGGTAGGAAGTGGGCCGACTTGGTGAGTTGGTCAACAATTACCCAAATCGAGTCATGAATCCTGGATGTATGTGGAATACCCGTCACGAAGTCCATGGATATCCCATCCCATTTCGACTTTGGGACCTCTAAGGGTTGTACCAAGCCTGCTGGTACCTGGTCCTCCGCCTTCACTTGCTGAAAAGTGAGGCATCGTGAGACAAACTCTGCTACCGCCTTCTTCATACCTGGCCACCAATGCTGTCGTCGAAGGTCCTGGTACATCTTCACCACTCATGGATGTACCGCTAGAGGGGAAGTGTGGAACTCTCTCAATAATTCCTCATGAAGTGCAACTAGTACCATGGTACATCCTCTGAAGAGGATGACATGCTCCCCACCTTCAAAAAATCTCTCAGATGCATGTCCTATAGATATATGAGCACGTCGTGTCTCACAGTTAGCGTCCCCACACTACGCCTCCTTGACTCACTGAAGAAGTGGGGGAGTGACTGTAAGAGACTATAGATAGGCTTCTCCATCCTTATCCACAAAGGATATCTGTAAGGCAGTCAGCTACTCTGTCGCCTCTCCTAGTAGCTGAATACCAGTCCTCCTGCTGAGCGTATCTGTAACAATGTTACCCTTCCCAGGAGTATAGACTGTCTCAAAGTCATAATCCTAGAGGAACTCAAGCCATCATTGTTGTCTCAAGTTCAGGTCCTTCTGAGATAAGATACCTGAGACTCATATGATCATAGTACATGCTAAAACGTTCACCCATTAGATAGTTTCACCACATCTTCAAGGAGAAGACCACTACTTCTAACTCTAGGTCATGGGTAGCATAGTTCTGCTCTTGCTGTCTGAACTGTCGAGAACCATATGTGATCATAGCTCGCTCCTGCATCAAGACACACCCGAGTCCGATCCATAATGTGTCATAGTAAACTAAATACCCTACACCCTCCTATGGAAGCCTCAAGATGGGGGGCACTAGTCAGCCTCTGCCTCAGCTCCTGAAAGCTCTACTGGAATCTCTCCGACCACATGAAGGGTTTCCCCTTCTTCGTCAAGGCTGATAGTGGTTCTGCAACTCTGGAGAAGTCTAGAATGAATCTCTTGTAGTATCCATCCAAGCCCAGGAAACTTTGTACCTCTATCACACTCCTGGTTGTCTCCCAAAAAAGTACCGCCTCAATCTTCACTGGATCCACTGCAAATCCAGCCTCTGAGATGACATGTCCCAGAAAGTGTACCTCTTGGATCCAGAACTGGCACTTCGAGAGCTTACCATAAAGCTGGTTCTCTCAGAGTGTGTCCAGTACTACCCAAAAATGGTAGGCATTCTCTTCCTTGGTAGCTAAGTAGATCAGAATATCATCAATGAAGACTACTAGAAAATGATCAAGGTATGGCTGAAAGATCCTGTTCATGAGTCCTGTGAACATTGATGGTGCGTTGGTTACGCTGAATGGCATGATCAATAACTCTTAGTGGACATACTGGCATCTAAAGGCTGTATTCTGCACATCTTCGTCTCGAACTCTGAGCCGGTGATAGGCTGATCTGAGGTCTATCTTCAAGAACCATCGTGCTCCCTTGAGCTGATCAAAGAGGTAGTTAATCCTCAGGAGTGGGTACTTTTTCTTCACAATCACTTGGTTCAGGTGACGGTGGTCAATACAGAGCATCAAGCTCCCATCCTCCTTCTTGGCGAACAAAATTGGGGATGCCCAAGGTGAAACACTGGGTCGGATAAATCTCTTCCCCTATAAGTCCTCCAGTTTTACCCGTAACTCATGAAGCTCCGCGGGAGCTATCCGATATGATGGAGTGGATATTGGTGTCGTCTCAGGGTACAAGTCAATGTAAAATTCTACCTCTCTATGAGGAGGTAGTCCTAGAACGTCCTTAGGGAAGATATTCGCGTACTGATCCACCAGAATATAAAAAATTGAACTCCGCACATCAACCACTCTGAGAATGAGGCTAGATAACTGATGTGTGATTGGCTGCCCCCTCTTCTGGGTAAGTCCATCCTACGCTGCAAAGTCTCCCTTCTTTCTGGTGAAGGTAAACCTCATCCCATCCTTGCGGACACACCGCACTTTCCGCCTAATGCAGTCAATCTGAGCATGAACTACGGATAACCAGTCCATACCCAAGATGAAGTCGTAAGGCCTTGATGCCGCTATGAGGATATCCTAGCTGAAGCTCTCACCTCCTAGAGTAAGCTCACACTGCTAGCACTAGTGCATAATCATCGAGTATGCTCCCGTAAGAGTCTCTAGCTGTAAGGATTGATCCAACGGCTCCATCGGAATCTCTGAGCTCTGAACGAGGGCAGCAGCAATAAAATAATGAATCTCACATGTGTCTATAAGTACTGCAGCAGGGGTGGAGTAGACAAATATAGTACCTCTAATCATCTCAGGTGTTCCATGGTCATAGGCCTCGACAACCTGGAGTTGAGCTCGCCTCGGTCTGCCAGCTCCCTGTGGTCAAGGTGGACCTCCTAGTGGTGGTGGTGGTAGGACCTCAAAACATCGTCCACCACCTGCTGCTCGGCCAGCTCCTCTTCCACGTCTGCCTTCTCCCTATGGACCACCACGGTCGAACTTCTACCTCTTTCTGGGAGGTCCCTCCACTGTCTGCTGCTCATCTGCATGGCGGGTCGGGCATTCACGAGCCATGTGACCCTGCCCACCGCATGCATAGCACTACCTACTCCTCGTATGGCTGGCTCTATCTCGTGTGCCCTGCACAACTGTACCTGTATCCTGGGGTCGCCCACCTAATGGCCTGGTCTGCATGGACCTCTGAGACATTTTTATACTATTGGCTGTAGAAGACTCCGCTACGTGTCGCCCTGTGGTGGGTCTTGCTGTTGGTGACTACTCAGCAAGAAAACTCTCCATAATAAGGGCTCGGTCCAGCACCCTCGCCTACGTCGGGATGTTAAGGGGTATCATTGAATCCCTGATCTCATTCCTGAGTCCCTGCTCGAAGGTATGGTCCCTGAAGAATGGGTATCGTACCATATCTGTGGAGTAGCGATAGATGTCGGTGAACCTCGCTGATGTAACACCCCGAGATTTTATGAGAATTATGATTTTTAATTTCTTTGATGTCTTTTTTTTTATGATTCACCAAGATTATCTTGTGCTATACACAACATCGTATTAGCTTGTAGTATACACAACACTATTCTTGGCTTGTGATGCACACAATTTCAAGTTCTTTCGAATAAAATTCATTTTACACAACACCAAGTATAGATTTTGATCAATGTATAATTGAACTATATTTTGATTATGTTATACGAAACACCAAAGGGAGCTTCTACTACACTCAGTCCTGACTTGGCTTGCATTACACGCAATCGCGACCTTCCTCGATAGCGTGTGTAGTACGCAATATCGGGTTTCTCTAAACAACGATATATTGTTATAATATTATTATGAACTAGCTGTTATAATAGTATTAACTACATTTTGAATTTTATAACATTATTATTCAACTTACACATTTTCTAGAACATTGTATGAGAACAAAATAAATTTTTCGGGTAAAATAAGTATTTTTCAAAAAATGCAGTTTTGTCGCCTTTTGATGGCGCACCCACATTAAATATAGTTTTTAACATGTTTATAAGTTCAATTTGACAAAATAAAATTCTTCATTGGAATCGAGATATAAAAATTTACTTTGGATAAATTTTTCAGATTATTCTGATAACTTTCATATTTTAATGAATAGTAAAAACACACTATATTTTAATTAAAAACAACTTTTTTCATCGTAAAAATTTATATGGTTAAATTATAATAGTTAATGGTGTTAAAGTATAAATATAATATATTTTTACCATTTAATATAATTTATTTCATTAGCATTGATTTTACATTGAATTCATAGGTAAAATCATTTCAATCTTTTGCAATGTTTTAACTTTTAAAACTCATTTTCTTAACAACAGGATTAATTTTAAATTAATTTCTGCAACTTATGTGATTTGAATTTGGAAAAATAGATTCCATATTTGGAATAATTAGGTCCAAATTATGTTAATAGGCTACTTTTTATTTTTGGGCACTATAAATAGTAACTACAGTAAATTGTATTTACCATAGTTAAAGGTAAATCGGGTAATTAAGAGTAAATATAATATTATAAAATTACCCTAACACTTGTATTAATATAATTGGATGACTATATTTCGTCCTAAGGAATATTTGGGTCGAAATTGAATCCATTAGAACCCACTTGGATGTGATTAAAACCTTTATTTTATTTTAAAGAAAGTGAAATATGTCTCACTCAAACTTTAATAATTAAAGTATTTTTAATATAAGGTTATACAAAATATAAATTATATTATAAATACTCATTTGAAATATGAAATGTTTTTCTTTGTTATGGTAATTTATTTGTAATTTTTAAGTGATATTTAATTATCTTAATAGCTTATACATTATTAATGCAGAAATTATTTACTTAGTGAAAAATCAATAATATAGTATTTATTAAAGTAATAATACCCATCAAAAGGCCCAAACACTTGACCAAAACCTATTGGTCGATTATATATATACCATAAGAATCTAAGGGTCTACTTTGGGACAATTTGGAGCCGTATAAAAGAGATTATGACATTTATACTATTTTATTTTTAATAATGTCAAAGTTTTCACCTTCATAACTTAATAAATAAAACAATTTAAATGTTGTGATTTTAAGATGATAAATTCGAGTAAAAGTATTATTATTAAATTTAATAGATTTATCTTAATCATAGGATTTTATTTTTAATTTTTATGAAACAAATAAGTATATTAAATAATTATACAAAAATGTTATAGTAATTATTTTACTAAGAGAAATATCAAATAAATGGTTTTAAAAATATTAAACTAAATATTATATGAAGTTTTTAATTTTCTCCACTAATTTTCTAGATGAATATGAAATGTTAGGAATATATTAAATATTTTTTATCGAATATATCTTCTCTTTTTATTTTATTTAAATTCAAATAAACGAATAGTGTCAAAATTAACACTATTGTTATTTTATAAAAATAACATATTATTATATTGTTTAAAAATCACAAAAATATTTAAAAATTATAAATTAGAATTTATAAGGTCTAAAATTTCATAAAGTACCCAATTATGGATAATTCACAACACATAAGTAATTATTTATAACAATTTAAAATTTATAATATTATTACCATAAATAAAATTAAATAGATTAAATAAAGATAAATCATGTTGATAAGGTTTAAAATAAATTTCCAACATGTATAAATTTGATTGGTTTATTAGATTACAACCCTATATCATCTCATCTTCTAATGTGAGTCATTTTGGATGTTTTTAAGTGGGGTTTGAATTTATTATAAATTAATATTTCTTATGTTTCCAAAGGTGCCCCTCTCCTCCCTTATAAAAGGGCACCTCCTCCCTCTCCTACTCACACCACTTTCAGCCTTCAAGATCGGCCAAAACCTGCCAATTTCTATTATCCACTTCCCTAGAAACATACTAGAGGTCCTGGTCTTCTTCAAAGACCAACTTTAGTGCCCTAAGAGGAGGTTTAGAAGAGGCGCGTTGAATAATAGGTAATATCCTTTACCGATTATTTCAAGTTCATTTCTTCTTCTACTTCATCTTATTTTGTTGTTTCATAATACAGTAATAACATAAGTATCACTCATATACTGATATGTTATTATAAATATGAACCAACCCTATTTCACCTTCTATCCATCCTACGGAAAATGAAATCATCACGCGTGAATATGTACGGAATACCATCTTCACGCCGTGGTGTAATCTGTTTTTCCACAACCACCTTACTTGGATGGGTATAATGGTATAAATAATAACTATATATGGTTATTATAATATGATACTAATTATTAGATATTATATCATCCACTCTAATTCCATTAAATAATTATGGGAACGATACCATCGCTCGTGCATACGTACGGATTAACGTCTCCACGACGCGATGAGATTCATTATCTAAGTTAACCATTAAAGAATTATTATAAAATATATATATTAAATAATAATGAAATATATGAAATATTAATGATACTGAATTTATGTATATGTTATTTACTTACTTCCATTCAATTTAATAAGGAAACGAAAACAGTGTTCATGCGTACGTATGGCCTACCGTCTCTATGAATGGTGTATTTCATTCCATTTATCAATCTATCATATATATTTATATGATGAATATATATTATATATAAATCATGTTTTACATTCTTGAATTAAGTAAATCAGGATATAAGTAATAATATCAAGAACAGCAAGTCGAAACACGTACGATAAATGAAACGATTTTACCTAAAACGCTGCTTTAACATGGAATTGACAAAAGAACAGGTAATATAAAGTCATAAGTGAATCATATATGAAATAATAAATATTATTATGGTTCTATTAAAAGTTAAAAATATGTTTAAACCCACTATACAGGATTTTCGGACACGTACAGAAGAAATTGGACCTAAGGTAAGGGATAATTTTTCAATCTCATTTTTATCTGAGATTTCTTATACGTAAGTATTTACTGGGGTTATATTTTTCATCCATGTCCATAAAATGTTTTTCATAAAGTTTTTAATATTCTTACATGCATTTTTAAAGTCATGTTTACCCCTCTTTGACTTTTACTTTATGTTATGGAAGGAATCTTTCTTTTGTTTACCATATGTGGTACTTTTTGACTTTTCCATTAAAAGTATGAGGAGAATTTTATTTTAACTTATACAACATGAACGGATTTTTATGGTTTCATAACACCTTTTCATCATGAAGATTAATCTAAAAGATTTCATGGTTATTTTTAATAAAATCCATTTCTTTTAAAATTATGTGGCATTTTTTGAAAAGAAAATGATTTTGAAGAAGAAAGGATATTTTCCTCAAGAATTCATTTCAAGTGTTTTATCAAAATATTTTCCATCTAAGTTGACATTATTTAGAATGTTTATGTTTCAAGTATAATTTCTCTATTATTTACATGGTTTTATTTTTAATGTTATTAAATGATATCCATTTGTTTTATATGGATTATGTCATGATGGGATGATGTTTATGAAACCCATTTTATTCTTTGGGTTATGATGAATGATTTATGATTTTTTTGTGGCACACGTAAGAATGATTTCAATATGAGATGGGTGGGACCTATATCTCCCTCCAATGCATTGGGTAATGATTTATATCTCATGATATACGCATGGATAGAACGGCAAGTAAAATCCGGTTCAGTAATACAGGGCTGGAACGGCAAGTAAACCTAGTTCAGTAATGGAATTTGTCCACTATGATGGTCTTGGCAGCAATGCATTGGATACTATGGAAATCATATCATGTGCTTAATGGTTTCCACAATTTCATGTTTTATTCCCATGCTATTTTATCATAGTTAATGTTCCCTTATGATCTATCCCTTATGCACTGCCAAGATTTATGTCATTACCCATGATTTTGATGTTTTATGTTCATGTTATTACGTTCAAATGTTTAGGTATTGTTTTATGTTATCCATTTTTACCCTTACTGAGATTTTGAGCTAACCTTTTATATGTTTTCTTTTCCCCAGGATATAAAGAAAGGTTTTAGGTAAGAAAACCAAAGTGGAAGATCTTTATGGGAGATGTTGAAGATCTTTCACCATGATTAGAATATTATGTTCCGAGTTTCCAAAGACACTAAACTAATACGGTCTTTGGGCATCTATTTTTGTCATGCATTAAGTATTCCACAAAAGTAATGTAATGTCTATGTACGTCAAGCTTTGGGTCTTTACAGTTGGTATCAGAGCAATGGTTCAGTTAACCTTTGGAAACTAGGATATGAAAACTTTAGTGAGATCCCTAGAGATATTTCTAAGGTATGTCTAGGGATGTCCCTAAGGTTAAGTATAAGTATAGGTTATAGTCATAGAATTACGATAACGATCATATAATTAAACCTAAGATGTTAAAGATTTAAATTAATCCCCTTTATTATGTTGTTTTCGTAGCATGATTTTTTCCTCTCACACTATTCTTTTTGGGTTTTAGAAAAATGGATGGAAACATGAAGATTCGTGATAATGAGAGAATATGATGGATAGTGGAATGATGTTCTTCATGAGAAACTAAATGAAATTGGATCTAGAAGTCCACATATCGTTATTATGACTAATCATAAATCTCATAATATGATCAATAATATCAAATTTGGTAAGTTTCCTGACTCGACTAATAAGAGAAAGATAGAGTTTCGTGATGATCATAGAGGAAAGAAAGTTCAATTTACCTCATTTAAATCATGTGGGAAGAGGCATCAAGGAGAATGTTTCAAAGGAACTGGAAGATGCTTTTGGTGTGTAAAAGAAGGGCAAAAAGCCAGTAATTGAAAAGGAAAAGGTTCAGTTAACATAATGGACAAGGATAATGGTATTTCTAAAACATCAACCAAGGTTAAATGTTTTAAATGTGGAATGTACGGGCATTATGCAAACCAACGCCCTAAGGGAAAATCTCATGAAGAAAATCAGCAAGGTCGTATGGGTAGAATTTATATTGATGATGATGAAAATACTACAAATGATATATGAGATGAAAGAAGTTTTTAGGAATAAAATGAATAAGCTCAGTTGATGGTTTAATAATCTAGTGTAATAATTTCATTTTTATCAAGAATAATGTATGGTACTATGGAATAAAGAAAAATCTAAGGATTGTTACACTATTGTTTTTCCTTGAGTATTTGAAAGTATATGTCAAATGGTACCGGTAACAATGAAAATTGATTGAAATATTTTTGGAAAGCACCTAATATGCGCATAAAGAAGGGATAAGGAGATAAGGAAATGTTTAATGAGCTCATAACTGATATAAGGACAAAGTGATATCATGGTTTTAGTATATAGAATTTCCGGGATTTTGGTATGTAGAAAGAGTTACCTTTTGACAGCATTCATGTTTTCACTAAGGTTATATGGTAATTTATTTTTTAATAGAATACATGATTAAGGTATTCACATGTTTGGAATGTGATCAACAAGATATATCTTATGTTATATGGGGGATAAATGATGGTATTCACGTGATTGTTATGTGACCTTTCCAGTAATCATTTTCTTTATACTATGAGATTGGACATATGTATTTTGGATAAGTCTAAAGATTGGAATGGATTATGTTGGACATCAGATAGTATTGTTTAAGGATATAATTTTTTTTGATATTATTTCTGGAATGTTATAATAGTGTAGTTTTAAAAAAATGAAAACCTGCAGGACGGGAAACAACCCGTCGCGTCGGACATGGTTACGGGAATCAAACCCACAACCGAAGTGCGACAGGACTTTATCACCTACCATCGGCCTACAAGAAGTCCTTGGTTAGTAGAAATTAGATTTATTTTATTAATTGATATGATAGTTGAAGTATAAGTCCATTTTTTGAATCATATATGGTTAATCTCTCCATATATGGACTTATGTATATTAAATACCTTTTGATAACCTTTTGTTTGAGATGGATGGAATGACCTATCATTCTATTTCATGATCTTCTAACATTTCAAGAACAAAAAATTCAACTTCATTTCTCTAAATAAGAGATGAAGTGGAAATTGTTCATGGAATGACCAACAATGATATTACACTGAAATCAAGTAAGTATTTCTCCTTATGAAACAATTCATCAACATTAGGGAAATGATCTTGAAAACCAAAAATTTTGTCCTAGCGCCCTCATATCTGATGAATCAGATGGTACCTTAGATCGTCAAAAATTTATGGCTTTGTGATTGTTGGCTTTTTCATATTCATGTTCTCTACCACTCTTCATTCAAACATGATGGTTAGATTTCTCTTCCATATCCATATTTTCACCTATATTCTCCTATTTGGAAACTCAGTGATGAGTTACTTTGGGTGTACATTATGTTTCTAACATTCATTTTTAAAATGATGATTTAGTATTCCTTTTTATGATGTGGGTTTCTATGAAAGAAAATTTCAAGTAGAAAACCATTTATAACCTTGATGAATTTTGAGGGAGAAATTCATTTTAAGGGGGGTAGAATGTAACACCCTGAGATTTTATGAGAATTATTCTTTTTAATTTCTTTGATTTATTTTTTTGTACGCTTCACCAAGATTAGCTTGCGCTATATGCAGCACCGTATTAGCTTGTAGTATACGCAACACTATTCTTGGCTTGTGATGCACACAATTTCAAGTTCTTTCGAATAAAATTCATTTTACACAACACCAAGTATAGATTTTGATCAATGTATAATTGAACTATATTTTTATTATGTTATACGCAACACCAAAGGGATCTTCCACTACACGCAGCCCTGACTTGGCTTGCATTACATGCATTCGCGACCTTCCTCGATAGCGTGTGTAGTACGCAATATCGGGTTTCACTAAACAACGATATATTGTTATAATATTATTATGAACTAGACGTTATGAATATTATTAACTACATTTTGAATTTTATAACATTATTATTCATCTTACACATTTTCTAGAACATGGTATGAGAACGAAATAAATTTTTCGGGTAAAATAAGTATTTTTTAAAAAAATGCAGTTTTGTCGCCTTTTGATGGCGCATCCACTTTAAATATAGTTTTTGACATTTTTATAAGTTAAATTTGACAAAATAAAATTATTCTTTGGAATCAGGATATAAAAATTTACTTTGGATAAATTTTTCATATTATTCTGATAACTTTCATATTTTAATGAATAATAAAAACACGCTATATTTTAATTAAAAACAACTTTTTTCATCGTAATACTTTATATGGTTAAATTATAATATTTAATGGTTTTAAATTATAAATATAATATATTTTTACCATTTAATATAATTTATGTCATTAGCATTTATTTTACCTTGAATTCATTAGTAAAATCATTTCAATCTTTTGCAATGTTTTAACTTTTAAAACTCATTTTCTTAACAATGGGATTAATTTTAAATTAATTTCTGCAACTTCTGTGATTTGAATTTGAAAAAATGGATTCCATATTTGGAATCAGTAGGTCTAAATTATGTTAATAGGCTACTTTTTATTTTTGGGCACTATAAATAGAAACTACAGTAAATTTTATTTACCATAGTTAAAGGTAAATCGGGTAATTAAGGGTAAATATAATATTATAAAATTACCCTAAAACTTGTCTTAATATAATTTTATGATTATATTTCTTTATAAGGAATATTTGGGTTGAAATTGAATCAATTGTAACCCAATTGGATGTGATTAAGACCTTTAATTTATTTTATTTTAAAGAAAGTGAAATATGTCTCACTCAAACTTTAATAATTAAAGTATTTTTAATATAAGGCTATACAGAATATAAATTCGATTATAAATACTCATTTAAAATATAAAATGTTTTTATTTATTATGTTAATTTATTTGTAATTATTAAGTGATATTTAATTACCTTAATTTCTTATACATTAATGATGCAGAAATTATTTACTTAGTGAAAAATCAATAATATAGTTTTTATTAAAGTAATAATACCCATAAAAATACCCAAACACTTGACCAAAACTTATTGGTCGAGTATAGATATACCATAAGCATCCAAGGGTCTACTTTGGGACCATTTTTAGCCGTATAAAAGATATTATGACATTGATATTATTTTATTTTTAATAATGTTAAAGTTGTCACCTTTATAACTTAATAAATATAACAATTTAACTATTGTGATTTTAAGATGATAAATTATAGTAAAAGAATTATTATGAAAGTTAATATCTTTATATTAATCATAGGATTTTATTTTTAATTTTTATGCATCAAATAAGTATATTAAATAATTATACAAAAATGTTATAGTAATTCTTTTATTAAGAGAAATATCAAATAAATGGTTTTAAAAATATTAAAATAAATATTTTATGAACTTTTTAATATTCTCCACTAATTTTATAGATGAATATGACATGTTAGTAATATATTAAATATTTTTTATCGAATATACCTTCTCTTTGGATTTTATTAAAATTCAAATAATTGAATAGTGGAAAAATTTACACTATTGTTATTTTATAAAAATAACATATTATTAAATTGTTTAAAAATCACAAAAATATATAAAAATTATAAATTGAAATTTATATGGTCTAAAATTTCATAAAGTACCCAATTATTTATAATTCACAACACATAATTAATTATTTATAACAATTTAAAATTTAGAATATTATTACCACAAATAAAATTAAATAGATTAAATAAGGATAAATCATGTTGATAAGGTTTAAAATAAATTTCCAACATGTATAAATTTTATTGGTTGATGATATTACAACCCAATATCATCTCATCTTCGAATGTGATTCATTTTGGGTGTTTTTAAGTGGGGTTTGAATTTATTATAATTTAATATTTCTTTTTTTTCCAAAGGTGCCCCTCTCCTCCCTTATAAAAGGGAACCTCCTCCCTCTCCTCCTCACACCACTTTTAGCATTCAAGCTTGGATAACCCCTACCCATTTATCTTATCCACTTCCCTAGAAACATACTAGAGGTCCTGTTCTTCTTCAAAGACCAACTTTAGTGCCCTAAGAGGAGGTTTAGAAGAGGCGTGTCGAAGAAGAGGTAATATCCTTTACCGATTCATTCAAGTTCATTTCTTCTTCTACTTCCTATTATTTTGTTGTTTCATAATAAAGTAATAACATCAGTATCACTCATATACTGATACATTATTATAAATATGAACCAACCCTATTTCACCTTCTATCCATCCTACGGAAAATGAAATCACCGCGCGTGCGTACGTACGGAATACCGTCTCCACGCCGTGGTGTAATCTGTTTTTCCACCACCACCATACTTGGATATGTATAATTTTTTAAAGAATAACTATATATCGTTATTATAACATGATACTAATTTTGAGATATTATATCATCTACTCTAATTCCATTCAATAATTATGGGAACGATATCATTGCTCGTGTGTACATACGGATTACCGTCTCCACGACGCGATGAGATTCATTCTCCAAGTTAACCATTCCATAATGATTATAAAATATATATATTAAATAATCATGAAATATATTAAATATTAATGATACTGGATTTATATATATGTTATTTACTTCCATTCAATTTAATAAGGAAAAGAAAACAGCATTCATGGGTACGTACGGCCTACCATCTCCATGAACGGTGTATTTTATTCCATTTATAGATCTATAATATATATTTATATGATGAATATATAATATATATAAATCATGTTTTACATTCTGGAATTAAGTAAATCGGGATATAAGTAATAATATCAAGAACAACAAGTCGAAACACGTACGATAAATGAAACGACTTTACCCAAAACGCTGCTTTAACATGGAATTGAAAAAAGAAAGAGTAATATAAAGTCATAAGTGAATCATATATGATATCATAAATATTTTCGAACACGTGCGAAATAAATTGGACCTAAGGTAAGGGATAATTTTGCAATCCCATTTTTATCTGAGATTGCTTATACGTAAGTATTTACTGGGGTTATATTTTTCATCCATGTCCATAAAATGTTTTTCATAAATTTTTTAATATTCTTACATGCATATTTAAAGTCATGTTTACCCCTATTTTACTTTTAATTTGTGTTATGGAAGAAATCTTTCTTTTTTTTACCATACATGGTACTTTTTGACTTTTTCATTAAAAGTACAAGGAGAATGTTATTTTAACTTATACGACATGAACAGATTTTTACGGTTTCATAACTCATTTTCATGAAGCTTACTCTACAATATTTCATGGTTATTTTCAATAAAATCCTTTTCTTTTAAAATTGTGTGGCATTTTGTGAAAAGAAAATGATTTTGAAGATGAAATGGTATTTTCCTCAAGAATTATTTTCAAGTGTTTTATCAAAACTATTTTCCATCTAAGATGACCTTATTTAGCATGTTTATGTTTCAAGTATAATGTCTCTGATATTTACATGGTTTTATTTTTAATATGATAAAATTATATCCATTTGTTTTATATGGATTATGTCACGATGGGATGATGTTTATGAAACCCATTTTATTCTTTGGGTTATGATGAATGATTTATGATTGTTTTGTGGCACATGTAAGAATGATTTCAATATGAGATGGGTGGGACCTATATCTCCCTCCAATAAATTGGGTAAAGATTTATATCTCATGAGATAGACATGGCTGGAATGGTAAGTAAAATCCGGTTCAGTAATATAGGAATGGAACGGAAAGTAAACCCAGTTTAGTAATGGACTTTGTCCACTATGATGGTCTTGGAAGCAATGCCTTGGCTACTATGGAAATCATATCATGTGATTAATGGTTTCCACAATTACATGTTTTATTCCCATGCTATTTTATCATGGTTAATGTTCATTTATGATCTATGCCTTATGCACTGCCAAGATTTATTTCATTACTCATGATTTTGATGTTTTATGTTCATGTTATTACGTTCAAATGTTTAGGTATTGTTTTATGTTATCCATTTTTACCCTTACTGATAATTTGAGCTCACTATTTTTATGTTATCTTTTCCCTAGGATATAAAGAAAGGTTTTAGGTAAGAAAACCAAAGTGGAAGATCTTTTTGGGAGATGTTGAAGATCTTTCACCATGATTATAAGATTATGTTTCGAGTTTCCAAAGACACTAAACTAATACGGTCTTTGGGTGTCTATTTTTTCATGTATTAATTATTCTGAAAAAGTAATGTAATGTCTATGTACGTCAATATTTGGATCTCTACAGTAGAGTATTGAGCTATTGTCATGCTACCCAACTGTAGATGCAGTAACTCTTGTATCTGCATTGCACGAAGGGTGGCTGGAACAAACTCTGGCCGGAAGAGACTCTCCAAGTCTGTCTAGAGTAGTGATGCCTCGTCATGCACCTGGAGCATCAGGATCCACCATATGTCTGCTGCTGCATACAAGAGACTCGTGACAAGGATCACCATGAGGTCGGCTGGTGTCCCTACCAATCTAAAAACTCTCACAACAGCCTCCAGCCAATCCTCAGCTACATGTGGGTCCATCTCTCCCCTGAACCTGGGCGGCCTCTGGCACTGGAACTCATGAAATGCACTCAGATGGATTTCACTCTCTGCTGCTGAAGCTGGTGGTATCGGTGGCCCAGAGGGAAGTGGTACTGCTGGTACCTCCACTGTGATAGGGCCCTGCACTGAGGCCTCGTCGCTCGTTGGGGTACCATCTCGTACAAAACTAGAAACCCTGAATAGCTGCCTATGTGGGGCCATCCTGAAAAGAAACAGTTGCACCACGGTTAAAAAATTATACCTGGTGAGCTGACACAAAGTAATCACAAAGAAAACGATTCAAAGGAAACACGTACGCAATCAGTGTTTTCGTGCACTGAGTCAGAAATCAGAAGTTAGAGACCTAGTGTATGGATACGTCAGCCACCGCACCAACACTGGTTTCCCTAAACTAATAACCACACCCAAAACACTTAACACTATTTCCATTAAAAGAATCAAAGTCTAAGTTCTGTGGTATAACTAACTCCTCTGATACCAATTTGTCATGAACCATCCTCGGGGCCCATGTCATGACTACCCCAAGCCCGCCTTTCATAGGCCAGGGGCTGACGACTAGCACCAAAGGCGAATCCCTGATAAAAAGGGAAGGAATTTCCTTTAAACCTGTAACACACACAGTCTGAACACAAGCAGTAGAAGCAACAAGTAATAATATAGAAAAGAAAGGTGTGCTGAAAGTAAGTGGGCCAGTATACAAACTCATCTGAACAACAGGTACATGTACAAGTAAAAAGGGAAAACAGCTCCTGGATTGCCCATTGGGGAATCCTACCTGAAGGGTAGGTACAGATCTCGAACAAATCGTCCCTGAGGTACGTCCAGTATAGTCCAGCTCTGAGCAGCCTTCCGTCTGTTACCCTCAGCCTCGATCACTGCTGACCTTCATCTTCACAGAACACAACAAGGTGTGGGCGAAGCCCGTGCAGGGGTGAGTATAATAATACTCAGTAGGGGACCCCAAGACCCGCGAAGGTCTCCCAGAATCATATAAGGATAAACCACAATAGTAAGATACAATCACGAAGTATCAACCATCCCTACTTAGTTATATGCCCATATATATACCTAAGTTACCAATCACAGTCTGTCTCCAACACTCGAGCCCAAGCACAACCCATTCCACAAAGGAAGTAAAGTCAATCGCCTCAATGATAACAACAGAAAGAAAAGACTCAGCTCACACATGTATAAAACTCATGAATATGGGTAGATATGATTAGTTGTAGCCACTGAATCATCTCCTATTTCATACCCATGTAGGATCCTGGAATAGTAATAGCACTGTCGAACCCACGGAGGATCCCGGTACAGAAGTCATCATTGTTGAACCCACGGAGGATCCCGGTACAGAAGTCATCACTGTCGAACCCACAGAGGATCCCGGTACAGAAGTCATCGTTGTCGAACCCATGGTGGATCCTGGTACAGTATCGTCGCTATCGAACCCACGGAGGATCCTGGTACAGTAGTAGGTCCACATAGGATCCTATCATCTTAGTCGCAGCCAGCCATAGGGTTCTCGCACACAGCATGCTTGATTCTAGGAGGGTTTGCTCCTCGAGCCAAGTTTCGATACATCAACTACCATGAAGTCTCGAGTTGATGTATCCCGTATTTTTGTCTCATCATAAGGAACCCAATGCGACAGACGGCGCGTCAATTGGACGTCTGGTCTGTGAGTTATTGGCATTTACGTTCCAGGGGCCTGGTTAGTTTTTAGGTTCAAACCAACCCAGTCGTACCCCAACTGCATCCAAACCTCAAGTGGGGTATTCCAAAAGAATTGTCTCGCTCAAAGATCTCTGTTTCCATAGACGATTCGTCGATCGGACTCTCATATCCCAAGATATGGGAGAATATGTAATTTCAGGTTTAATAGGTCCGGTCTGGGGTCCAACCTAGTCCGCAAGTCCGACCCGGTCCGCGGGTCTGACCCGGCTGGCTGGGGCAGCCCGGCCTGGTGTGGAGGCCCGGCCCGAGGGAGGGGCCCAGCCCGGTGTGGTGGCCTGGCCCGGTGGGGCAGCCGAGCCCGGTGGGGCGTCCCAGCCCAGCTGGCTGGCCCGCGTGGCCTGGCTGGTTGTCCCACGTGGCATGGCTGGCTGGCTCGTGTGGCCAGGCTGGCCACACTGAGGGGGGGGGGGGGGTGCGGCACCCCCTGGCTTCTAAAATAACTGGCGCTAGGTGTCGATTCGGTGACCCGCGGGACCCGAGGGGTCCCGCCTGTAGCGCGCACCGGTGGCCGGATCAGCCGGCCACCCCTGGATCCTCCATCGTGGCGCAACAGTGTCGCGGTTCTGCTGGCCTTCGCGCAGAGCGATGGCGCCCCTCCACCTCCGCTACAGCCTGGCCTGGCCGCAGCCTCCAGCTTCTCTACACGGTGTGACGGCGCGACGCTCATTGTCCGACCGCCACGGCCCTCCTAGCCACAACCCCCTTCTTCCTGCATGGTGCGATGGCACTGCCGCGGCCCGCCTGGTCACGGCTCGGTTCCCTGCGCAGCACGGAAGTGGTGCGCCCTTGTGGCGACCCAGTAGCCTTGCGTTGTCGGCTTATTCATGGTCTTCCTCCATCGTCAATAACAAGAACAACCAAAGGGGTAGGGTCGGGCCGTGTTCGTGAGGTCTAAGCCCTCCTCTTCATGGCGATAACATTTGGCATACCATAATCCAGAAATTTGAATGACAAAGAACAGTGGTTTATACTCATGTGTAAAATAAATCAAATTCCAGTACCTCAATTGCCGATGATCTTTGACGAAGTCACAGAAAGGTGGATGTCATTCCTTTGACGTCAGAAGAAGACGAAGAAGTTGAATTCATCGGCGTTCTTCAAGGACGACGGTGTTTCCTCTTCTTTCCCCGGTTGAAGAGGGAGAGAGAGATGTTCGTCATTCTTCATTGGAGAGGGGCGTTCTTCATTGGGAGAATAAAGTTCTCCAAGGGTTCTCCAAAGCTCCACCGAAAAGAAATTGCCAACCAAAATAATGGGTTAAGCTAACCCATTATTTAATTGTTGTCCAAAAGAATTCAAACGATTTCAAATTAATTAATTAATTCCATTAATTAATTTGTGGTTTGGCACACTTATGAGGGAAGGTGGAAAGTTACAATTAAATGAAGAGAGGGTTGGCTTCATTAACTCAAGGGAAGTTTAAGGGTTTTATCCCACATAAATGGGGGTTTAGGGGGTTTGAAGCTTGTGTGGGCCCCACCTAGTAATATCCTCCCAAGGGAGGTTATGTGTGGGTGGTCCCCACCACTAACCTCCCCTTGGAGGTTTTAACTACCAAGAAATAAAAATAATCTAACTCTTATTTTTATTTAACTTAATCAAAAACCCCCCAAAATCTAACTTCCACTCTTGTTAGAACGCAACTGTGGTGAAGGTGTCACTAAGAAATCACTGACGCTGCGAGTTCAACGGTGCCCTCGGATTTCAATTCTGAGCACCAGTTCAAAAGTTATACAATCCCGTATGTACGTTTTCTGAACGTACCCGAAAAAAAAACTTCAGAAATTGATTCCGGACACACCAGGCCTCGGAATCAAGCGCCGTCAGAAACTGCGGACTCCTAAAATTCCCATGTATTTAAGAAGAAGAAAATTTTCCACAAAAATTCCGGGTATTTACATGAATCATCAAGTAAATTTCAATGTATATCATATAATAAAACTGGACAACTAAAGGATATACTGAGATATCATGTTTTAATCCTACACATGGCCCATGTACATTTTTTTAATCTTATTAAGGTCACATGTCATAGGATACAACTTTCATATATGGATTTTATCTTAAGTAGATGATTTTAGGTTCATACAGTCTTACATGGGCCACCATGAAAAATTTTGTTCCTAAGTAAGGATTTTCATAGGCTACAACCATCACTGCTCCATGTGTATACTATTATATAGACCCCATCACACCGAGTTACTGATACATAAGCATCCCAATGATGGTTTTATATTATATAGATTATATTATCAATCATATAATATTCCTGGTAGTGATGGTGAGAGAATCACATGCCATGGATCATTCATCATCAAGTATTTTATGGGCATGTTGTTAAATATGAATAAGAAGAATTTGATTTTTCTAAAATTAAATTATGAAATGAATTGAAATGATTTATAAATTGTTTATAAAACATTATAAAAATATATTTTGGGATATTTATTAATATATCAAGGTGTATAAAATTTAATAAATTTTAAATTATTTATAACTAATTAATTAAAATTTTGTTAAATATTTAATAAATAAGTATTTAAAAATATTAATTGTTAATATCAAAATACCTTTTTAAATTTATATGTAATGTCTTATAATTTAGATATAAATGGTTTATATGTAAATTATAAGGGGAATTTATAAAATGTTTATAAATTAAAAAAATAAGGCCAAATATTAAGGTGTTTATAGTAATTATGATTTTTTCATAATTATTTAATTTTAATTATTCAAATTAAGGCCCTTTTTAAATAAATTGTTTAAACCATATCAAAGGGAGTTTTGATGATATATTTGATCAAGGTTTAAATAATATTAAACGTGTGATATTGATATTATATAAACTATTTACATAATATAATTTAAATATAAACTATTTATATTCCATTTAATATTGTTTTTTTATTTAATTCTATATAAGAAATAATATGAAGGAATTCATATTATAGATAAATATAAAGTGTTGATATTTATTTAATTATTGAATTTTCATAAGACATTATAAAATAATAGTGTTTATAATTGAATTATTTATGAATTGTTCATAAAACTGTTTAACTCGTATTTAAATATTTGAATTATTCATTTATTTATTTTATTCAATGTTTTATTTAGTTTAAAGTGTTAAAATTCTTATAAATATTTATACATATATATATAATGAGTTACATTATATGTATGGTAAATGAATTTTTTCACTTCTGCCTTGAATTTGGATTATATTAGGTTATAAACATGAAGTAAAAGTTAATTATAGTTTGTACATATTGGGTGTTATAATGGATATGAAATATAAATCTCTATTGAGTAAATAATCCCTGGGTAGAGAGACTTTGGGTTGGACTGCTCACAAGTCTATAGGCTTATACCTTGTCTAGAAAAGTGGGGGTTTGCTATATGTCCCTCCAAGAATACTCTTGTAGGAATTTTTAGTTCATATGATTCTAAGACTTTATATTTAGTGTTTTATATACCTTATTCATAAGATGCATTTGGATATATATGAATATATTTGGAATTTAATTTGAGTTAGTAACACAATCTGTCAGTTGAGTAAAGGGTTAAACATTAATATGGCGTGAACATATTGATTTTTTGAAAGGGATATGATTCCGATTTAAATCATTATAAGTATTAATACATAAAGTTAATAACATGAGATGAGATGATGAGATTAAATCCCATTAAAAATATTTAGTTTTATATTCCTTCTAAAGCAGTACTCATCAAGACCTCGGTCATCTAAATGAGTAGGTTATTCCAATATTAGGTTCCCTTAGATAATCTTGTGTAAGTAAATAAACTAATGGGTGTCCTTACTAGGATTAGGTTCTTGTTCTCAACATTTTATTTAACTTACACTTTGCTGGGAGGCCCTAATAGAATTAGTTTATCAGAGGAATGGTGTTGAGTTTATCTATATGATGGATTGCACAAAGGGTTTTATACTCAACTATACAAGAGTCGTATATGATATTATTGTGATGATTCCTTACCTAAATATATAAGTGATTGGATAAATGATAAAATGTCCCAAAGCTTAGTGAAATATAGATATTTTCCCACTAATGGATATAATGGATTTTAAAATAGGTCATCATTTTGGGGGGAGAAATTTTAATAAAATATCTTATTAAATGATCATAAATCATTATACTCACTTGATAAAAGATTATATTATAGATTATATGGAATCATCATTATAAAACATAGATTTGAGATCAATATTTAGAAATGAAAATCTTAATATTAGAAACATATCTAGACTGGTACAAAAACTTAACAATTGTTCTTAAGAAAGAGAGGAAATTCTATGTGTTAAGGAAAATGCCATCATGAGTAACCAGTTATTGAAGTTGTTCAAAAATGAATCTAGATCATTATGAGAAGCATATAATGATTCACTCAAGGTTTCCATAAGGGTTTTTCTAGAAATAAAATTTATTTTTTATCATCGTTAGAAATTTTTTAAAAATTACAATGAATTAAAGAAAGTTTTATGATATTTTATAAAAGTGTTTAGTATAGCTAAATGAGGGATTGTAATGTCTAGGTTGTGGTGTTTTATCGATGGTAAAAGTGGGTAAGATTTCAAACTGAAATAAGAAAATCTAGTTAAAAAGTCCAGTAATGTTTCTTTAACTAACCAATCAAGATCATTGAAACCTAATGGTTTTTTCTATAAGGATAAAAATTGATTCCATGTGATGGAAAATTTTGGGAAACTTAAATGGGTTTAAGAAACTCTATAGAATTTATATGTTATGTATTGATGTTTTAAAAATAAATTATTTTATTTTTAATGGATTATGATACTGATTTTATGTTTTACAAGTGGTGTAAATATAAAATAATTCAAAATAAATTTAAGGTTTGGTATATCTTGTACTTTTTATTAAAATGGTTAAGAAAATTTTTTTGATTCATAAAGTTGAATATAATAGAATATATCTCTATATTAGATAAATATAATTAAAGAATGTGTATCTTCGTCTAATTTTTCTTACATGATAAGAGAAAATTATTAAAAAAGTATTATTATGAACAACATGAGATGATGGAACCTATACACATGGTTTATGATTTATAAAATTCTATAACATGTTTTTAGAAGAATATAAGGATAAATAAATTATCTATGATAAAATAGTTTGTCTATATATTTGTTAAAATATGATGGATTTGATCAAACCATTAGTGGAATATTTTAAATAATGATGTATTGTTTTTAAAATAACTCTCCAAACACATAGAATACTAAATAAAATATGGATACAATATTTTATTGATTAAATATTATCACTAATGGAAATACATTTTATTTACAAATTCAAAAGGAGTTTTTGTATCTTATCTTGATATTCTGAAGATAATATATTTTTTAAGAGTCTAGTGGGAGTATGCTTGGGCTTAGATAAATTAAAAGTTAGTAAATAATGGATTATACCAATCAATACACAAATTGAATGTTACTCAATATCCTTAAATAGTTTAGGGTATATCAATAAAGATAAAGGTAAATAGATACATTTAGTTACCATAATAAAGTTAATATAACTTTATATCCTAAAGGAGTTTAGGATGAGTTGGTAAATAAAAATATAAAGAGTTATATATTATTATCAATAAATATTTCAAGTAAAAACTTGATGGAGAATGTTTCGATAATGATGATGATTATGAACTTATAAAGTGTTCTAAGTATAAAACATAAGTTATTAACATAATAACATTGGTTGTTGTGTAGTAAATAATTTTGAATACTTTGTTCAAAGTGTTGAACATTAGGAATATGATTTCTAAGTCTCACTATTATTAAAACTAGCATCTTCCATATATTTTATTCACTAAAAGAGTTTAGTGGGAGAGTTTTTTATCATATGGTCACATAAAGATACAACATGAATTATATAAGATGTAATGAGTTTAAAAAAACCCTAAAATTATAAAAAAACAAAAGGCTGATATGGTTGTTTATCACATGTGAAATGATTAGATGAGTTCTTATGTATATTTTTTTATATTAAAATATATTAAGAATATAAATTTTATCATGTTATATAAAAGGAATAATTTATATTATTGTTTTTCAAATTGACTGTATATATTTTATTAAGTGGGGTGATAATTTACCTCTCAAAGTATTCCTTTGAGATATCCATAACCAATGTTCATAAAGGGGTATTATAGGTCATGATGAAATTTTAAGGTTAGTTTGAGTGATATTTCAACTAGATATATATAATATTCTCATGAGTCACAAAAGGAGTTTTTTATCTTGGATGACCCCCATGCATACCACTTAGAGTGACATGCACTATATATTTGGTATGTTAGGTTGAATTATTCATATTTAGATTTCCCCACACCTAAAGATAGTAATATTCCGAACATGATAACCTTTATACTTTCATACCTTTCTAATTTTAGTGTTGAGTCTTAGCTATGTAGGGTGTCGTTTGGTATACTGTTGATCATGGCATCAGTTCGAGCTTAAATAAGATGAGAGTTTTTCCTCTCCTATGACAATTATAACATATGATCCCTAAACTAAAATATATTTAGGAATTTTATGGACATAGAAGTATCCAATCTCGACTCACTATATGAATAGTAACTGGACTGGAATATTGCATGACCTCAGGCGCACCTCCGTATATGAAAAATGATTACGAGTAGCGGTGAGGGCATGAGAGGTTATCATACGGAGACTATTCACTCATGGTTAGAGTATAATAATAGTATAAATACAATAAAATAAATAACATCCATATATAAACATCATAACTAGGGAAAGCACCAAAATATAATCCAGACATCACATGTGATAACGAATTAATGTCCCATATATACTTGATCCCCCATGGGTGGATCATACACAAGTAGTACAAAAGAAATGAAAGTAAACTAAGGTTAATAGCATAACTTTTAACTGGGCCCAAGTCATACCCAGTCCCATTGTTTATACTATCCCTAGCATACTTAGAAAATGATAAATAACATCAGACCTTGCTCTAAACCAATCCCTACAACAAATAAAAGTGTCTACTCAGGTACCCAAGGGCCATGGAGACTTGAGAAAGGTGTGAGTACAAGTCGGCAGGTCTCCACAAATGGTGTCTCTAAATATAACTAGTTTTATAATATTACATGTATAGTAATAAGGTAAATAGTTCCAAATACAACTATTTAAAACAATTTAAAAAATAATATAAAAAAACACCAAACTTGGGGGCCCGATTCACCACAGGAATGGTGCATACCTGTTTCGACCAATGTTGGGGTGTCTCTGATAATGTCATAATGATCATTCCATACATATCCTAACCTAGGGTAATATCCACATACTTGGTCCAAACCGGCATCTGGTGGTAATATACCCATCCCTGGATCCCCGTAATCCTCCCAGGGGGTCGTGTTCACCCCAAGTTTAACAATCAATATCAGCATCCCTCAAGGGTCATGTTCACCCTAGGTTAACCACAATTCTCAACATACCTCTAGGTTGATGTTCACCTTGAGTTAACTATTAATAGAATTCATATACTTTAAAAATAGAACTTATCATAACATCATTTTCCATAGCACCAAAAAAATATCAATGCATAAGGTACATTTCACATTTTCTTCCTAAAAAAATATCCAATTTCCATTAGCCAAAAATATTTCAAAAAAATCTAATTTCAATCCAAAAACCATTTACAAACTCATTTTCCAAAATACCATTTTGATTCAAATTTAAAAATACCATGAAAAATAAAACATGAAACGTGCATTTCAAACCATTTCAAATTTCTATACCAAAATACAAACTAATTAAACATTTTAAAACAAAAATTATGTTACTCTTCCTAATACCATTTAATATAAGTTTTATTACTTTTCCCATTAAATTATGTCCAATTAATTTAAAGGGTCAAAACCAATACCAATTATTGATGTTTGTGAAATTCCATTTCATAACCATCAATTCAAACTAAGTTTACTCTTAACCCATTTAAACATATCTTGGGCATTTAATAAATCATAACCTTTCAAATTTAATTCCCCCACTAATCCACCCACTTTTAATTTCCATTTAATATTGTATAAATCATATTTAATGAGAATTTATCTCAGAAAACATGGAATTAAACATTTTAAATTAAATTGATTCAATCACAATGAAGTTAGCTTGAACACACCATGAACACATATGAAAAAAAATCTAAAAATGGTTTAAATTAAAGGGACCACCTACCTCAGTCTCATTGGAGTCCACATGCTCATTATCGGCCTTTATTTTAAGCTAAAATGGAATATACATAGAAACAATAAAGACACCCTGAAAATAGGGAAACCCACATAAATGGTGTGAACACACTTAATTGTGAAATAAAATAATAAAATCAGTAAGAGGACTCTTAGAATTACAAAGATCTTACCAACAAGATAGACAATCACCAAAATATCCAAGAAACAATAGAGAACCACCTTGTCCAATGGAGAGGGGGAGAGAGGGAAAGGGCTCTTACATAGATATAAATGGCCCGCAAACTGGATATTTCCAAGTTAAGAAGAATGTTGGGTAAATGGGGTAAATAACCCTTTTCCACTTCTTAAAAAAGGTTAGAATAATCAATTAGTATACCATTGGATGGATAGTGTTGTTCTCACCAGCTAGTCAGTGAGCCTAGGCAAAAGTGCCTCCCCCTGGAAGCCTACTATGTAGTCGGTGGACCCGTACTGACTAAACATTGGGACTACAATAGCATAATGTAGTATTGGGTCCTTACTTGGGCCCCTATTTTTCTCCCCAAACCTCTTTAAACCCATATTAATGTATAAAATCATGGTTTTATGTTGATTGAATTCTTTAAACTTTGTTCAGGTGCCCGATTCAAAATACAATCCTTCGACCGGTTGAAAACTCACAATCTTCCCCAACCTCTAAGAACCCATACAAATATGATGAATTATATAAATACTTATATAACACATATGATGTTATAATCTATTGGGTGAGAGATATTTTATGTTCTCATCCCTAAATATGAATGACATGTGATGTATTCATTGACCTAGATAGTATATACTTATAGAATTGATAATGTATGAGTAGTTATGTGATATTGACATACTTTGTGTATTGTGGTTACTAAATGTCTTGGAGAATGGGATTACATGAAAATTCATTCTTTTATATATTTTAGTTCGTAGAAATGGGTATAGATATAAATGTTGTTTATAGAAATCATGTTAGATCCCTTTATAGATTTAGGATAATTGATGTTTTTCTAGTGGTCGCTCCTTGATTATATTTAGGAATTTGTGAATTCAAATTTGTTTTCAACACTAAAAAGGTACATGG
This sequence comes from Viscum album, assembly GCA_963277665.1. Taxonomy (NCBI): domain Eukaryota; kingdom Viridiplantae; phylum Streptophyta; class Magnoliopsida; order Santalales; family Viscaceae; genus Viscum; species Viscum album. The sequence goes on along the minus strand of OY728127.1, from coordinate 62,114,310 downwards.
GGTCATACTTTTTGGTTTATTAAATGGGTATTGAGTTTTACTCAGAGATTTTATTTATATGTGTTTTATAATTTATCCAAAATATATTTTTAGATGTTTATTCACAAGATATTACATATGATGCAATACCTGATGAAACTAGTGATTGATTTTCAAAAGAAATTGGAAGATATCCAAAATGAGTTTTGGATATGGTTTTATAAATTATTTTATATGATACAATATAAGGTTAAATGACACAAAGTCTAAGAGGCTTTAGTGTAAGTGATAGAATGAAGAAGTTATGACCTAAATTCATTATGCATATGATTCGTTTTGGCTATATCATAAGAGAAGATATGGGTATATCATAATTAATTTCATTGAATGACATACCACAACCTTTGGCCAATAATAGAATATGATTTGTTTATATTGTATTATATCAATTGTATTTTATGATTGTTATGCATCTTATGATTTATTGGGAAGTTGAATGATAAGTGTTATCATTCGGGTATTTCTTCCACATTTTCTATCATTATTAGGGACATTTCATTTGATAAAATGAATGGGGTAATAACAATGGATGGACTTTGAATTTTTTTTAATTGAATGGAATTAAATCGTATGTTATAAATGTATAAGTTAATTGATAAGAACATCTTTATGGCTATATAAGGAAGCATACACCATTAATATGGTGATTGATCAATATTTCTTTTCTTTCTACCTATTTTACATGTCCCTAAATCTCTATTTCTTCTCTCATCCTTTGCCTCATATAATACTAGAATATATTATATTAGAGATTAATCCCACACTATCATTGGGTGATTCATTTCAATTATTGGATACACCATGGAGAAGGGATTCATTCATATTATTCTAATGAATCTTTATTAAGAATGTGGAGAGAAGATAATAGTAGAGGAATCTATGGTGTAAGGTACATACATAATGTTCTTCATTTTATATAAATCATGGTTTTACCTTTAAGTGAGTTAGATATTGGGTTTAATGGATTATTTATGTTTTTGCGGTGTTGATTAAGTATAGATCAATCCTAAGAAATGCTTTATAACCCTTATCATTGGATTATAGTTTTGAGAAATTATTGGTGGTAGGGATTTGTGATAGGATATAGATGGAGAAAGTGATGAGTTGATGATCATAAGTGACACCAAGGAATGAGTTGGGGATGGTGTTTCCTTTTTTTATTTTTATTTTTATTTTTATATTGTTATTTATAAAATTGATCAACTTATATAAATCTAGTTTTTATATAACTTAATTATATATATCATGGGTTTAGTGTTTATATAGTATGAGTTGTGTTATTTTTATGGTTAATAATTTTCTATAATTAAATATATATTTTTAATGTATGATTTTTATTATCTATTTTTTATTGTTATTAGATAGTTATGATACATAGGATATAGTACCCCCATTTTATGAATTAGATACTAGATTAAAAATAGCAGACTCTAGTGTACAAGGGGTATGCCTGAGGGGTCATATAAACCTGTCTTATTCATTTTTAGGTAAACCAATTTTGAGATATTATAATTATAAAGACTGAGATTGAAAAGGATAAATTTTAGAATATGGAGAACTTAGAGTAGTTTTTTAACCTCAAGATCAAATTATGGGAGGACAATAAAATAATTGATGGTTTAACTAAAATATTAAAAGTATTAAACCGATAAAATAGATCAAATAATAGGTCCTATAAATATGAAAAATTATAGAAGATCGAGAAAGAGATATGACTCCTAGAATGACCTCAAGAAGTTTGATCATACTAGTTATTAAGTAAGTTAAGTAAAAAAAATTATATCCATAAAATAATATTAATTTTCTCAAATATCATTAATATTTTCATTATAAAATAAAATAGGTGTGTAAATTTATTCGAAAAAAATCATTGTTGACATAATACAACATTCTTACACTCTAAAGAATAATATTGAATTAGGTGAAACTCATAAGACCATTGGAGCAACCATAAAGCCACATAATAACACTCCTTTAATTAAGTATTATTATTGTATAAAAAAATTAAATACACAAAACATGTTTTTCATAGTAAAAAAGATACATCAAGTCTCAAGTGTAAAGAAGATATAGAAAAAATTTCAATACTCTCATAATGTTTTCAATGTATATTATTTTTAGTGTAATTTTATGTACACAAAGACATGTATTAATCATCACAAAGATGAAGTGTGATAAGGGTGACATAAAATAGTGTAATTCCATAACTCAAGGAGTTATAAATAAATCTAAAAATATAAAATAGGTTTTTAACTTTTCAAAATGAGGAGGATCGATAATATCTAAAGGAATTACATGCATATCAACCACCAATGGAAGTGAATAAAAATATTTGGATCAAAAATAAGTGTTATATATTGAAATAAATCAATTAATTGAGTCTAAGTATGAATTCTTGACATCATATCTACTTACTATATGATGGTAAATAAGAATATATTAAAGGATGATAGATATGATAAGGAAGGAGTTATAATATTTGGTAACGATAGGGTCTTGAAGATAGTTAGCTATTAAAAATAAAAAATAATAGTTAAAGATATTATAAAGATTAATTTAATTGTTTTTGAAGGTCTCGGTCACAATATTTTATATGTAAGTCTATTTTATGACTTAGGTCATGTTATATATCATACCAAGAATACATGCACTATCAAAGTTAAAGGAAGTGTAATCATGATGCAAGGAAAATGGAATAAAGGTAATATCTAACTTTTTATTGGACAATAAAACTTGTTCTTTATTACTAAATATTATTAAAATAAATATTATAAAAAAAACATGGCCACTAAAGCCAAAAAATAAATGGAATAATTGGTAAATCATTATGGTGTAAGGGATATTCCTAAGCTTACATTTGATCTCATTTATACATGTAATTTTTTTAAAAGTGTAAGATTGTTCAAAAGTAATACAATATGAAGGATATTAAATCATCGTGATTTTTTGAGTTAGAGCATGTGGATATTTGAGCATTGTTATCACCAATAATCATTTATGTAAAAAGGTATTATGTACTTTTCATTGATGTCTATAGAATGATATTAGTGTTCATGGTAATCACTCATAAATCTACGGCATTCAGTTATATAACATTATAAATCAGATTAGAAAAATAATATTATTGAAAATAGTATCTTAAAATTATAAATTTATAATTTTATGGAGTTTACCAATATCCAAGTTAATATTATCTCTAAAAACATAGGATAACGCACAAAGTTTTAGTGTTGATAATATCTCAAAAAAATTCTTAGAGTGTATAAATCAAATTATAAACAAAATTTCTCAGATGATACTCCTTAAGAAAGGTCTACTAGAGAAGTTCTAGAAATAATTATTCTTTAAATAACTCTAAATTATTAATATGGCCTTGTTATATTTAGCTAAATAGAAACCCTTGTATGAGATATGTCATGGGAAGAAGTCTATGTTGAAATATGTTTGAATCTTCAGAAGTAACATTTAATTTTCAATAAATATAAGAGTCATTAGAAGTTTAAATCTAAGATAAATGAAGTAATATATCTTGGATATTAATTAAATATAAAATAATATTAATTTTTCAATAAAAAATATTGAAAAAATAATGAAATACAATATGTCTCTATGGTGTAAAATGAGTGTAATTTTCAACAAGGTAGTGAAGAAATACTAAAAGAAAGATTGGTTTGTATGAGCAGTTTAGGGGGGTCACATGAGAATTATGATGATTTTGATTAAATAAATGATGATCTGGATACTTGATTGAATCCTTAAATATCAAAGAAATTAATAAATACAACAAAAATTGACTAAAAAATATTTTTGGTGATAAGAAAACTTTATTCTAAACATTATGGATAGATTCTAACAAATAAAAATTATAAAATAGGTAGTGCCAAAAATATTTATAAAGGTTACTCAATATGATATTTGGATAAGTTATATGGATTAAGAGCTTAATTTTATTAAGAAAAATCATACATGGGATATTATTTTTATACCGAAAGATAAAAATATCATCAGAACTGGGTGGTTTTTTTGGAGCAATTCAAATGAAAAAGACATGTGGATTTAAAATAAATCATAACTTGTGTATAAAGGATACTCCCAAATTTAATACATGGATATGGATAAAATTGTTTCACATATGGAATGATTATAATATTTTCAATTATTTTTTTCAACAGTACTATAGAGAAAGTTTAATGTATGCTAAATGGACATCAAGTCAGATTTTCTTGATAGAATTCTTGAGAAAGATATCTATATTGAATAGCCAGATGGATTTCTTATACATGAAGATGAGAAAAAAATGTATCAATTGAATAAATCACATTACGGGTTGAATAAATCACCAAGATCTTGGTATTATAAGCTTGATAAATTTATGAAAAATCCTAGATTCTAACACATAGGATTTCATCATAATCTATATGTTAAGAAGAATCATTATCAAAGGAGGATAGTGATTATTTATGTGAATGAAATAATATTTGGATGCTTGAATAAAACAAAATAAATTTAATTCTTTAAATTCATGAAGATAAAATTTTATATTTCTATGATTGGTGGATTAATATTTTTCATTATTTTATAGGTAACACATGAAATGCAAGGTACTTTCACATCAAAATCTAAATATGCTAAAGAACTTTTGAAAAGATTGGTATAAAGGAAATAAAATATTGAAAAAAATTAATTATTATCTAGATTAAATTTTCAAAGGATAATAATGGAATAATAGTCGACATTATGGATTATATGAAAATCAATATAAGGTTATTATACATAGCAGTATTAAAACCACATGTTGTATTTTTTACATGTTAAGTGACAAGATATCAAAGTAATCCCAAATAAAGACTCAAGATTTCAGTGAAGAGAGAAGTTAGGTATATAAAGGTGATGGTGGATTTTTTATTATTCTATAAAGTAAAAAATCAACAAGAGTTATTGGGATATATGATTTCTAATTAGGTAGGTTAGGGAGATGATAGGAAGTCAACCTTATGTGGTGTATCTTATGTTAGATAATTTTATATTTCTTAGGTAAGAAAGAAAAAATATTATATATAATTTTTTACTATATAACTAAATATATTTGTGACACTGAAGCTTATAAAAAACTATTATAGATGAGACAAAATTGTAAAGGCATTGGTATTGAGGTAGATTATTTTATTGTAATTAAATGTGAAAAATTGAGTTTTATAAATCTTAATAAAAACATATTACATCATTTTAGGATAAATAATATTGATAAAACGCATCACATTATCAAGGAGAATTTTTTCCAATGGATTTTGAAATCATAGTATGTGTTAATAGAAGATCAAGTTTTGGATATCAAGATGAATGCACCACCTAAGGAGAGTTTTGAGAATCATTATTTGGATCTTAGAGTTTAGTTATCTCTAATTACTTAATGGATTAGAGAGGTAACCCCACTCCCATAAAGTTTTTTATTATTCAATAATTTATTTAAAAAAGTTTAGTTTTTATAAATTGGTTTGTGAAAATGTATGTTTCTCTAAAGAAGTTGATGGTTGAGTTATTGATTCCTTATAATAACCTAAAAGAAATTATTTTTGGGTTTGTTAAAAAGCGGGGAGAAATAATCATATTCAAATGGGGGATACACAAATGAATTGTTTTATAAATAATTTTTAGTAAATATAATATGGATAAATACTCAATAAATTTAGGAGAAGTTTTTGTTTAGGGTAGAGTACCAAAATGTTTCTTAGGGAGAAGGTTTTTTAAGAAATAAACTTGACAAGGTTCCTAAAAATAATGAGGTTAGAGAAGTGTTTTCATGATAAAAAAAATTATTAACACTTATTTCTCATTATGAGAATGGACTATGTTAGGTTGTAGTGTATGATTTATGATCCACCTAATTCACTTTTTATAAGATTGTCATGATACAGGATATGCCTACCAAAGAATCCTGAAATTATAAATGTTTTTTAAATGTTCTTGTTAACAAACCTAAGGGGGGTATTGCTATAAAAATTTGACTTAAGTGTTTTTTAGGTTATTTTTATTAAAAAATAATAATAATAATCCTTTAAATGATTAATATTATTATATAGAATCAATCACTTTAAGAGTTAAATAATGTGGAAGAAGTTAAAAGGACTTTATTAGGGAAACCAAAACTATTCCATGGTGAAAGAGTTTATATCATGGTTTTTTCTCTACGGTTTGGAAAAAATAATGGAGTGGAAGTTATGGGTTCTATATATTTTTTTGTGGAATGTATTTTCTACCAAAACATTATACCACATGGTAGTAAATCAAATAGTTTCTATATGAGATTAAAATCTGGGAAAATATTAGAAAATATGTCATAATGGATGATTGTGGTCAAATTTTTGTTTTTTAGAATTATTGGGTAATATAGTGTATAAAATAAAAATAATCCTAAAAATATTATATTTTAAAGGAAAATAGGAAATGTGTCCTTGGTTTTAGGTATTTTATTGATCATGATACTTCAAGAAGATTACTGAATGTATTGGTTTCTATAGTAGAATAAATCACATCACAATTATCATCTTGTTTCATATAAAAACAATGAAGAGTATATAGTTTCAATCATATAGTTGAGAATTTTTCATAAGTAATATATCATAAAATAATAATCTCATGGTTTGTAGGACACATTTTCATGGTGATTGTAATATGTGAATTTCAAAAGAAGTAAATGGTTGTATTTTTATCAATATGAATATTTGAATGACCATTATTTTTTAAGACTATAGTTTTACCAAAAATAAACATTATGGTTTCATTGGATATATCAAAATTTAGTGAAATTTTTCACATCATTTATATTTAAATATATATTCAGAAGTGGAAAGATACATATTTTGTTTTGAATAATATTTACTCAATTTTTGAAGGAATTTCTGGATAATTTTGATTATAATTAATCACAGGAGTAAGGAATTATTTTTATAAGAAAATATATTATTTTTATTAGAGAAACAATATTAGATAAAATCATCATATTGTATAATTGAGAGATATTTTTTCTAGAAAAATGTCTTATAGAAAGCTAAGGAGGATCAGATACTGCTGAAAAACCTAGGAAAAGGTGAATGAGGTAGGAGGATATCATCAACATAATGAATATAGAGATTATTGATCCACCAAAAAATGATAATTTCTTTTTATTTTTTTATTTTTTGGTAATAAAGTTATGGAATTTATTAATAATGATTCAATCTTATATAAGAGATTTATGATCATTCAAGAGTGAGTGGTTGTAAACCAAGAGGGATAGTGAGTTAATTTGAATCATTTATAGGTAGTGTGCTTAGTAATTTTTGGTATATTAACACATCATCATTGTATTCTCCTTTGACATAGCCCAGTATTGGTGCAATAATTAAAAATTCATGTTTTTTTTTATTTTAACTATTTTATATTTTATGAGGAAGATATGTGGATTCATACTAATGATAGAACAATATCATTGGAAGGAATATTTTAATTTTGAATACTTTGATTCACTCCCCCCCCCCCCTCAGGATATCATTCCTAATCAGGAACAATAGTTTCCAATATAAAATGATGGGTTGTATATGATCTCAATATATGAGTAAACAAAAAGAGTGTCAAAATAATGTTGAGTTAGGGAATCTATATTTATTTTTAAAAAATTATATAAGTTAGGTATAAGTTCTATGAAAGATATAAACACAAGTACCAAGTATTAGTGGCTAGAGTCACTAATTTTGTAGGTACATCTCAAATGATTTCATTTATGTGGAATTTTAAAGTTATGTGGAAGTTTTATTAAGAATTTTCCTTATATAAGTTGTTTGTTTTGCATAAATAGGGACTCAGGTTTATGATGGTTGATATATATGATGTTTTATTGATTTGATAGTGGAAATCAGTAGTAAAGAGAATAATTATTTATTTAAACTCTAGAGACAAACTTGTGGGTTAGTTTTTTCAAGATATATCAAACTGGGGTCATGGGTAGTGTTCTTAGGGATATATTTTAATTTGAGAATTTCAATGTTTGTAGAATGATGATATGGGTAGTTCTATAGTAGGTAGTAACCTATCAGTATCATTGTGGTGTTATCAATGTTTTCTAGTGAATTAAGGTGAATATTGAGGGAAGTTTGTGTAGTGAACCTAGGTAGTGATAGATAAGGTTTTAATTTCAATGCTTAGATGAAAGTGATTGAGTTATATATAGTTAGTTTAAGACACTAGATTTTTGAATAAATATATAGAAATTAGGTGTAGTCAATGTCTGGTGTGTACAATGGATCTGGATGAGATAGAAATTGAGAAAATATAACTCATTTGATTCAGGTATGGTGGTAGCATATCCATACCCAGTAAAAACTTGGGAATGAGAGGAAATTATTAAATCTTGGTGGTTGAATTAGTTCAATAGATATGTGAAATAATTATTCTTTGGTATGATAATCCATATAATGGGAAGATTATAACACCTTGTGGTACCAATTTTTAGTGGAATCAAGAAATATCTGATCTCGATAGATTCATATCTTATAGAATTTATATTATTGGGATTAAAATTAGGTGATAATGTTTTTTATGTTTCTAGAAATTTTAAATAGAGGATTTGAAGATTGGAGTATAATTATAAAATACCTATAGTGGGATTTTTAGGGTTATATAAATAGAGACTCTTTAGTGGCCTATAATAGCTACCACCAAAATCCCAATGGAAACCTAATGGGAGAAAACTGGGCTAGAAATGGATATGTGCCACTTCATTTACCATTATAAACATAAAGGTAGGGAACTAAAATCCTGTTGGTTTTATAGAGTTCCTTTGGTTTCTACTAAGAACCTGATAGAAGCCCCAACCCCCACTTCTATGTGAGGACATATTGTTCTTTTCACCCTACTCCTTAATTTTTTTTCTTTTTCTTTTTATAGTTATCCAAACCAGGGGAAACCATACAATTTCTCTCTTCCTATACCATTGTGTCTTAATGATTCGAACATCTCTATACTCCCTATATAGGGCCTATTTTAGTTATGTTATGTTTATACTTTGGGAGATTTTAGTATTAAATTTTGGTGTATTAAATGTCTTTTAAAGTATAAATAGGTAGGTATATGTATTTAGGACTATGTATTATGACCAAGTTTCCATAAAAACTAATTTAGGGGTGATAGTAGGAAATGAACAGTTGTACTCATGGTCACTGGGACTATGCATATCAACCATGCATGTTAGAAAACATTCAAGTAAGGAATACATAGTTGGTTATGCGGTCATTGGGACCATGTAATAAAGTCATACATTAACTTAAAAATCCCCCTAAAAATTCTATTATTACTCATTTTTTGTGATTTTTACCCCATTATCTCACTTTATGTTAGGAATATCAACTTTGGGAACCCTTTGGGAGATTTTGGGCTATTCCCTCATCCAGATATCATCTTTCTTTGAATCCTTGGATGTTTGAGTGATAGATCAAATTTGAGTCTCTCCAGATCTATCTTATCTTGTATTGTTTTGATTTTTCCCTTGGTGAAACCCTAAATAGAGTAGGTTTAGATGAAATATTGTAATATAGAAACCTGTTTCAACCCATAATTCCACCCGACTTGGCCCTCTTCAAGGCTCGAATCATGTTCCTTATCATGAAAAGATGGTGACAAGCACCAATGTATCATAAAAGAAGAATGGGAATGATTTTAGCCTACAACAAACATATGATAAGATTAAAGTAAAGGAAGTGTCATAACAGATACCTAGAAACATCATATGTAAAATAAAACCAAACCATAAAGGTAACATCCAACACTAGAAAACAAGGTCTATAAGAATAAATTAAAATAACAATAACATGGAACTCAAAACAACCCATTGGTCTATCTCCATGTAACCATATGTCACCACCATCCCAACCCATCAAAAAGGAAACACAAGTAAATAGCTTCATCCTCTACATGATTCTTATACCTTTACCTATATCCTAAAAAACCAAAGATACAAATTACTAAAGGAAAAAAGGTAAGGTGTGAGCACTAAATCTTTGTAGGATACAATTAAAGAATCTATACAATGTATATCCACATTAATCTATTAGTTCTTATAAAAAAATAATTTTATAACAAATTTCATAAATAAAAAATTTCTATTCTAAAACATTCCATTAAAAACATCCTTTAGTTTTCTTTTAAAAAACATTCTATATTAAATAAATCATAAGAAAATAAAAAACATTACATGAGGTGTAGTCGGATGAAATAATCAATTTTTCATGCATCCATAAATCAAGAGTCAAGACAATATAAAATACAAGTCCACATAATGTATCTATAAAGCTCCAAAGGTAAAATCACAAAAAAGGGTGTACACAACTTAAAAAACCATAAAACACTTGTCATAATAACTGATTACCAAAATTTGGGAACCTCAGTTCCACAAAAAGGCTTCCCACTAGACAACAAGTCATCATGATAACCTCCCCTATTGATAAATAACTCCACTATGGTGTGTCTTTGATTATTTTTTTCCTATACCCAAAGATTTTCACAATGTGAAATTGTATCATCATCATTTTTGAAAAAAAAAATTCATATTTTATAAATATTTTCCAAGTAAATCCATTCTATTTTAAATCATGAAAAAAATACCATTTCAAATCAAATTCTTCTTTAACTCATTTCATTTATCACATCATGTGCATCAAAATTGTTTTCAACAAAAACACATCTTTATAAAACAATTCCATAACCAGCAAAGATAAATTTCACCTCTTATGGATTTAAAATATTTATTTTAACAAACAAAAACAAAATGAATTCATAAGAACAAAAATCATTCCATGGGAAATCCCGTTGGATAGAAACACCTACCTTAAGATCAAAGAGAACTTAGTTGCCTTTTAAATCGATTATGGAAATGAAGATAATGGATCCTCACAAACCTAGATCCAAGATAAAAACTAATAGTTCCCTATAAAACTCTCTATATTTAGAAATTACTACCCATTAGGGTTCTATTAAGACAAATATAAGAGATATCAAGAGGCGGTCAATAGATAATATGAGAAATGAGAGAAAAATTGAATCTATCTTGAAGATATCCAACCAAAACAATCAAGTATTTCCAAGAAATTGAAGGTAGAGTCCTATAGAATATCATAGAGGGTATGGTTCAATATAATGAGAAATTATGAGAGTATTAGAGGTTAAAATGACCAATAACGTCAAGATAAATTTCAATTTTAAGAAATTTTTATTTGAGTGAATGGTTAGGTCACACTATTTGAAAAAATATATACCAATCGTGTGTGGATACTACCCTTAGAAAATCAAGTTTGATGATTTCCTAGAGAAGTTAACATGGTTTTTCAAACTTTTCTCAAGTTTTGTGATATACACTATACCAAATAGCAAACATATGCATGGTTTTACTAGAGACTCGTATGGTTTTAAAAATCGTGAAAAATTCCACTGGAACCCACAGATCCATTTCGTATGGTTTGACTAATTGTGCACCTAAACCATGCACCTATCCTTTTTCCCCGACATTTCAAATTTTCAACCTCCAACTCCTAAAAACCTCTAAAACCTCAAAATAGATATACCAATCCCAAAATTAAGCATACATGTTCCCCATAGGGTATCATAATTCTCCCCACCATGAAAAATGTATGTCAATGGAAAGGCTCTAAAACATGAACCTAAAAAGAGAAAAGGTCATTGATGTGTCATCAAGGCCTTACACTCCCATGTCTCATGGTTTCCCCTACCACACTACCATATCAGACAAACCAGTTGGATCATCTTACCATATATCACCTCATATTATTCATTTACTATTTGAATTGGACTTTCAACCACTAAGGTGTTGGGTTTAATGTCAACATCATCCCACTAGATCACATGGGATGAATCTAGTTGACTTTTATTCAGTTGGGAAACATGAAACACATCATAAATAGATTTCAAATGATTAGGTAACTCTATTCAAGAATTTATCTTCCTGAGTCTCTCCAAAATCTCAAATATCCTGACATAATGTGGTTCTAACTTACCCTACCTCTCTAAACATCTATGTCCTAACTAAAGTGAAACTTTGAGAAAAACATGATCCCCCACCTCAAAATATAATTAACAATAACCTAAATCAACATAATATTTCTAGAGGACCAATCTCCAAACTATTCCCAACAAAGAGGAAATTTTTAATACCACATATACAAAGACTCAAAAGGTACCATCCTAATAGAAATATGATAAATATTTATATAGGAAAACTCCACTATTGGAATATAATTATTTCAAGATCCAATGAAGTCAAGTAAGCATGATGAAAGCATATTTTCAAGAATCTAGATGGCTCCCTAAAACGGGTCATCCATATAGGGATGATAATTCAAGCTCAATTTAAACTGAGAACCCATCATTGACTATAATCCACTCTAAAATAAAGATGTGAAGTTAGGGTCCCTATCATAATTGATAGTCAATAGAACCCCATGCATCATGAAGATCTCCCATACATAAAAGTTTTCAAGATCCTCTACCTTTATCATCTCCCTGATATATAGTTAATATATATATTTAGTGAGTCAATAAATAATCACCCATGTTTAATCCTTACTACTAGAAGTTTGATGTAGCCCAATAATGAAGTCCATGGCTATATTATCCCATTTCCATACTCAAATGGTTAAAGGTTGCAGAAAAACCAATAGGCCTATGATGTTCTACCTTAATTCTATGACTTGTAAGGTACTGACATACAAAAACCCCAATCAATATCCTTATTCCCAACCACCAGTAATGAAGTTTCAAGTAACAATACATGTTAGTAGCTCTATGGTGTATGAACCAACTATATTGGTTTACATACTCAAAGAATGTCTATCTCAAGTCTATCAAAACAACCATCCAACCTCAGAAGCACCAAACCCCATCAAGATACTAAAACCACTCACTTTTGGTCTCCCCACCATAAATATTCTTACTAAAGCACTAACACTCCACATCCTTATCCTTTCTAAGTCAAATATAATTATCTAAAGATGAATTATCATGAATAAAATCTTCGAATACCAATCTTTAATCCATCCCTTCATCCAAGCGTATATCAACAAAAAAATTCATCATGTACCACTATTACAATGATTTCATCATTCGATGAGTTTGTAATTTATTGTTCAAAGAATATATAAACACATTCCATTTCTTGGGGTTGTTTTAAATATCAAAATCAAAGGTATAAAGGTACACTACCCAATATCTCTATCTCTATCCAATATCCATATGAGTGAAGATATACTTCAGACTCTTATGTTCTTAATACACTATAAAACACTCTCCAAAGAGGTAGTTATTCCAATTCTTAAGAGTGTGCATCACTACCACCAACTCAAGATCAAGTGTGAGGTAGTTATTCTTATGAGGGAATAACTGTTGAGAGCCATAATCTGCCACCCATATCCTCTACATCATAACACAAACCAAACCCATACTTTTGGTGTTATAGTAGACATGAAAACCCAAAATTAGATCTTGAAGAATCAAAATTGGATCTGAAGTCAATATCAATTCCGACTCCTCAAAATATGTTTGGCATTGATCACTCCAAATGAATTTCACACCCTTGTGGGTTAAATTTGTCATCAGAGATGCAAGCTTTGAAAATCCACAAACAAATCACCTATAATATCTAGCTAATCCTAAGAAACATTGGATTTCAAACACATTCCTAGATTACTCCCAAGACATCATAGATTTAATCTTTTCTGGATCCAATAATACACCTTTCTTACAAATCACATGAAAAAAATCACCTCTTGAATACAGAATAGACAATTTGATAGATTTCCATATTGAAAATTTTCTATCAATATTAAACAGATGATATTCAAATGCTCAGCATGATCCTATTCTGGTCTAGGATAAACAAGGATACCATCCATGTAATTAACTATGACGGAATCCAATAATTGATGAAAGATTCAATTCATCAATTTCATAAACATTAGATGGGAATTAATAAGGCCAAATGGGATGAACAAATACTCATAATGCCCATATATGCTCCTGAAATTTTTTTAGGCACATCTGCCTCTTATACCCTTAACTAATGGTACCCTAATATTAGATAAATTTTTGAAAACCATATTTATCCCTTGAGATGGTAAAAAAGGTCATCAATTCTAGGTAAGGGATATTGGTTCTTAGCCACCACCATCTTGAGTTTCCAATAATCAACACAAAGTTAGAGACTCTCATATTCCTTCTTCTCAAAGAGAATTGGTGATGCCCAAGGTAAAACACTAGGATGAATAAATCCTTTAGTCTCAATATACTTAAGATAAACATTTAATTCTTTAAATTATTTGGGTTTCATTCATCATAAAGGTAAAGAAATGGGTCACTTCCCTGAAAGAAAGTATATAGAGAACTTAACTCCCCTTTAAGGTAGTAACCTAGAAAAATCATATCGAAATACATTGGGATACTCTCTCACCGCCACTAGAAGAGGTCCAAAAAGATTTGGATTAACCATGTCAAGAAACAACTCTAAAAATGGCATGAAACCATCACAATACAAGGTGAAAGAAGACATTTTATCCCTGATCTATGATCCCACTCACCCAAAAAGACATGATTGAATCCATTAGAAAACCAATTAAATCCAGTAATGGTAGAAATATATATGTAATATATATCTCATCATCCAATCCATTCCAATGATGATATCAAATATGTCAAGATTAAAAACTAAAAAGTCCCATATAGATTCGTGGTCTACAATCATCATCCAAAACTCAAGACATTTAAAACCCTACTTTGAATTGTTTACCAAAAGAGTGGGAATATTTATCATAAAAGTAATATGAGCATAATACCCACACATTTATAAGTTTGGATGATATAAAGGAATGAGATTAAATAGTATCAAAAAAATTCATAGGCATAAAAGATGTAATAAACACCATACTTCTTATGGTGTCCAGTCTTCCCTCTAACTCCTCTGGGGCATATTATACAACATATATATATATAGCCTCATAATATCCTTTCTTTGTAACCTAATAATCACCCTTATAATGAGTTTGAGATCCCACCCCTTTTGATGAATCATATATGAACTGTGAACCCTTGGTGAAGGTGGATCCAACTCTACAAAACTAGGATTCTTTATCACAAAAATGCTAAAGAAAAATAGATTTCCCACACATATGACAGACCTTGGTTACTACATTGCAATTAGGTATAAGGTTTACCTATTCCAGCATTTTTAAAAACCCACATAAATAATCCCTAACATCTTTTGTTCACTCCTACAACTACAACAATGTTGGTCACCCCACTTCCTCTTCTGGCTAGAAAGAAAAATCTAGTTACCACTTACTATCATTCATGTTCCAAAGAGATGTATCTTCCCATCTATGTCAATATCACCAATACTTTCCTTTTCCACCACCTCGGTGAAGGTGTGTAGGCACATAAGAATCAGTATAGATCAAATATATTCCCTCAAACCCATCTCAAACCACCATACCTTGAGATAGTCATTGGAAAAAAGTTCTTGAGATAGGTTCTCCAACTCATAAAACTGAGTTGCATACACCATGATAAAATGATGTCCCTACTCCAAAGTAATGAACTCATGAACCTTTAACTCTCTCAGTGTCTCAAGATAAAACTTTTGATTGAAGTATTTCTTTAAAGTATTCTAAGTGAGATCTTCATGAAAATTTTCTTGCACAATAGACTCCCACGACTTCTTTACCATCTATTCAAGCATATAAGTGGAGAATGAAACCTTATAGTCTTCTAGATTTTTCAAAAGGTGGAAAATCATCTCAATGATCTAAATTGTTTCTATTAATTATTGGGGTTCCTTGTCCCCATGGAATATCGGTGGATGCTTCTTAGTAAATATTGAAGAATGATCCACTCTTTATTATAGTTCAACATTGGTGACTTGACCCATGGTCTTGATAATTCAGACTATTATTTCCACAAAAATTGTGTCAATTGGAGGATTCTTCTATGGGGATTTCTCCAAAACATCCTCCTTAGTATTCTATAGTTTTCTTCTTAGAGGATACATAAACTATAAAATTAAAATAATGGAAACCATTTGGAATATAACTTGACTCCTTTATCATAAATTTTAATTTTAAAAAAAAATAAAGCAAAAAATAGAAAATTAAAAATAAGGGTACCAAACAATCTTGAAATTACCATGGAAACTTGAGGTTTGACATGAAAGTGAGTTGGCTAGGAACACTTACACACTACCTATATGATTTCAACAATCTTATCTCCAGTGTATTGATAACCCCTATATATAATAGGGTGATACACAATCATGACTATAGGATTTCACAATGACCTAACCTTTTGATGCCAATTTTTAACATACCAACCTGGGTGAACCCATAATGTCATCTGAAATGGATTACCACAAGGCCTGAAGCATGTTACTAGTTTCCATGGGCTGGCCATAAGCATCTGGATATCATAGAAAGAATTATGGGAAAGACTTCACCCTTCAACATACATATGATAAAATAGAAACAAAGAGGGTATCATAGCAGATATCCAGAAACTTAGTATATAAAAAACAAACAATAAAGGTAAGATCCAACATTGTATAACAAGTTCTAAAATAATAAACTAAAATACCAATATCATAGAACTTGAAACAACCCATGGTTCCATCTCCACATGATCATATGTCACCACCATCCCAACCCACCAAAAAGAAAACATGAATAAGGAAATTCATCCTCTACATGTCACTTTTAACTTTACCTAAATCCTATAAAACCAAGGCTATAAAAACCTAGAAGAAAAATTAGGGTGTGAGTACTAAATATTAGTTTGATTACACTAAATAATATATACAATTTATATCCACATGTATCTGTTAGTTTTTTTAAAAAAATATTTTTAAAAAACATTTTATAAAGAAATAATTTCCTTTATAAAACTTTCCATTCAAAGCACCCTTTGGTTTTCTTTTAAAAAACATGACATGTTTAATAAATAATAAGAATATGAAAAACAATCCATGAGTCATAGTAAAAGGTAGTAAATAAGTTTTAATGGCTCCATGAATCAAGAGTCAATCTAATATAAAATAAATATCCATGTAATGTATCTATAAATCACCAAGAGGAAAATCACAAAACAAGTGTGTACATAACTCAAAAAAACATGGAACGATATCCAACATAAGTTATGAACAAAGTGAAAGAACCTCATTTCCTCAAAAAGGCTACCCACTAGACACCATGGCATCCTGAGCACCTCCCCTAGTGATATCTAACTCTGATAATGCATGTATTCTTGTATTTTTTACTCATACCCCAAGGTTTTCCCAATGTGTTTTTATATCATAATCACCTTTAAAAAACCAATTTCATATTTCATAAAAGGAATTTATTATAATCCATTCCATTTCCAATCATGAAAAACCATTTTCAAATCAAATTCTTATTTGATTCATTTCATCGATCACATCATGTGCATAAAAATAGTTTTCAAAAAAATATTCTTATAAAACAAATCCATATCCATAAAAAGGACAATTTCG
Source organism: Viscum album (assembly GCA_963277665.1). Lineage (NCBI taxonomy): Eukaryota > Viridiplantae > Streptophyta > Magnoliopsida > Santalales > Viscaceae > Viscum > Viscum album. The sequence goes on along the minus strand of OY728127.1, from coordinate 62,096,699 downwards.
CCACTCATGGATTTTAAATTACTAGTTTCATAAAATTAAACCAAAATAATTCATAAGAATGAAAATAATTTCATGAGAAAGAACATTGGATAGACACACCAACCTCAAGATTAAATAGAACCTTGTTTCCTTTAAAAATGGTGATGTAAATGAAGATAAAGAATCCTCACAAAACTAGATATAATAGAAACACAAAAAAATGTTTATTAGACCCTAAAGATCTATAAATGACTACCCATTAGGGTTTCATTGAGATAAGAGTAAGAGATATCAACAAGATATCTAGATAGAAGGGTATAAAATAAGTGATAAAATGAATTTTCCTTAATGAGATCCACCCAAAATGATGAATTATCTCTCAGAAATTGAAAAGATATTCCTCTATAGAATCATTTAGGGGAATCTTTGAGCTAATTATAAATTAACATATAATTAGAGATTAAAACAACCAAAGGAATTAGGGTAAATTTCAATTTTAATATGTTCAAATTTGGGTTCTTGATTAGGATACACAGTTTAAAAAACTTTATACCAACCATTTGTTAGCCACTGTACATAGATAACCAAGTCAAATGGTTTCATAGAGAAGGCCACATAGTTTGATAAATCATGCTCAAGATGTGTTATATCCACTTAACCAAATTCCAAACATCCACATGGTTTTCCTAGACACTCACATGGTTTGAAAATCCATAACCAAACCATGAAAAATGACACTAGAAACCATAGATCTATTTCAAATGGTTACCATATGATATTATTAACCACACACCTAAACCATACACCCAGCATATTTTTCCAAAAATTCTAAATTTTAAACCTCCAAATCCTGAAAACCTTACGAACCTCAAAATTGGTAAACCATGATCAAAATTAAGCATACTTGTGACTCATTGGGCATCAAAAATAGAATGTTTGATTTTATATAAATTGGGTGTTTTGGTTCTAGTTATTCAAGAGGAGTTTGGAGAAAATTTATCTTGAGTTTGGTGTCCTGATTATACTATATCTCTAGATTGAGGTGGGTGGAATCTTTTACATTCTTTGTACTATCAAATAACTTGATATTAAATTTGGTGTTTTGATTAAATTTTTTGATTTCATAAAAATTATTTAATAATGGTTTTATTTGATTATGGAAAAAGGAGGGTTTAGGATTTGATTTAGTAAAAATGAAACCAAAGTATTTACAGGTGCATGTGTGAATTTTGGAAACATGGGGTAATTTAAAAGTTTAATTTTGTATTATATTATTATATAATTGTTAAATTTTAATTGAACTAATATTATTTTCGATATGGTTGGGTTCTTATGGTGTGAGGTATTGGACATTAGTTTTTAATTACCACTTAAGTGTGGATCCCTTATTAGGTTTAACAAGGATGGTAGAAATTCCTACATTGATGTACATGCTTCATCAAGTTTTATAAGGATAACTAAAAAATTTGGGTAGTCAACCCACTCATGAGAATAAGGTACTCATTGGTTATTTCCCATAGTCTAATGGATTTCTCATATTTTTTAAATAGAAAGGGGTGCATGGTGTTGATTTTGGAAATATAGAAATGGTTGTGTATTGGATATGGTTTACTAAAAAATTGTTTATTATTGGTATGTGAAATTATTTACCTTGGTTTTATAAAACTTCATATAATTTGGGTATTTTTTATTAAATTAATTTAAGTATTGTATGATTTTCACATTCATGGGGTGGATGATAAGTATTAGGTATATACTATATAGTATTATAATTACCCCCTACACACCTACCTTAGTGGATATGTAGATTGTGTTTCAAAAGGCACCTCTCTTTATTAGTGATAGTTTGTATCCTAGTGATGAAGATACATTAGAGGAATATGTAGTAACTTATTTGAAGACTCATAGAATTTTGGGTGACATAAAAGAGTCATTTGGAAGATTTATTTTGGGGTTATGCATTTTTTGGTCATATAAGCCTTATTTTTATTTATATGCACTTGTTTCACTTTGTTGGATTTTTTTTGTAGTGTTTCATGTTTTAAAATTCTTATGTCATGCATCATATAGTGGATATTCCACTGTAATATTATTCATCTATATTATAGGTTTAGTATGTTTGATATTAAAATACCCAAAACCAAAATTATGGTAGGATATTGACATAATTAGTATGTGTTTCTGAGGTAAAATAACCCCCAAATAGTATATTTATCCCTCAATATTTAATATCAGTCTTTGGTGATCAAGGGGATTCACCTAAATCAAACTGACATTATTGATTGACTCAGTCGAGGTTGAGAGATGATGGGTTGGGTCATTATGTTACAAAATAGTATTAGTTTAGTTTTATTGGGTGGTAATCATAGAGATGGTTCATACTGGAACTTGAGATATAGTTATAAAAAGTCATAGTAAACTTATTTACAATGAACCAATAGTTATCGAGATGTTTGGGTGGACTAAAAGGTTTGTAAACCCCATGTAGATTTTCTTTGTATTTGTTTATTTTTTTATATTAGATTAAGGAAAATGGTAGACTACATAAATTTTATAAGCATTCATGGATTGGAAATTCATCATGGTTGCATGGTCTTGATAAAATTTTTGGTTTTGAATGTGAAATAGATTTCAAAATATATTTTTTGAAAATGGGGTATTTTCAAATTGGTTTTTAAAATGGTTTTTTTTTAATATTGAAATCAATGAATGTGATTGTGGTTTGTAAAGGGTAAATTTTATGTTAAATGAATCCTTAGAGGGATGGGTTTCTATTAAAAGTGTTCATATGAATAGTTAAATAATATTTATTAGTTAAATAAGTGGAATTATAGTGTGAATTTATATATCCATATATGTGTGTCTTATGGGTTGGGGTTAATGGTATTTCCTTAGGAATTATAGAATTATTTCTAAAAGGATACCTCCAATGAATAAATTTGATTAATACACTAAGAAAATTTTTCCTAATGATGCACCAATAGATTAATGATTTTTAAGGAATTAGGTATGATCTTACCAGACCGTCATTGGGGTTGTGCCACATCAACAACCTCGGGTGGATAGGTTTCTAGATTTTTTCAAATAAAATACCCTCTCTCCTTTTATTTGGATTATAGTACTAAAGAATATATATTGGTTCAATAAAATAAACTATATTTTTTATTTCTTTGATACTTTTTTAGATGAAAAGGTAAATTTTTCTATGTATATGTTTGATGCGATCATAAGAGAGTTCTAGACTTTAGTTATGTTAGCTAAGTTAAATAAAGGAATAACATGGGATGTTTGAGAAGATATCCAACCAAATATTATAACCCCACACATTTCAAGTATCAAATACTAAAAATTTATTTAACTTCCAATAAGGGGATGTTATGATTATAGATTATGTTTCTCAGTTCATGACATTGGTCTGGTTTTGATTGGAGGTAGCTGGAAGTGACTCACTGAATCCTCAGAGGTTTGTGTCAGGATTAGACTTGATAGAAAATCATGGGTGTGTTTTCATTAAATAATATGTTTATATGGTAAATAAGTTGGTTGTATTTGATATGGAAATTATGGTAAATCTTTTAGGAGAAATAATATTTGCTCAACAAAGTGGGAGTATTGGCTCAATTAGTGAGAAGAAAATAAGGATCAATGATTATCTCATAGAACTAGAGCATCGTATGGTCAAGATAAATTGATCCACCCTTCTATAAGTAAAAGGGGTATATAAGATATATGTTTTTCAGTGAGGGTTATTTTTTTACTTAGAGAGTAATTTCCTATAATAACCACAAACTTGTTTTGGGTATGGAAATATTGGACACCTAATGAGGCGTTATAAGAATCCACCTAGTGCATCTATTATGGAGGATTTAAATTGGACTCAGTTATCATAGGCCTAGGAAGTTAATACTTGATGGTATGATTTATACCAATAATCACACATCATGAGGATAGATTCTATGACTATATAGAGATAATAGTATACATTTCCTCAATAATGGAGATGGTGATCCAAATTTTATATGACTAAGGTTTATTTTTTCATGATTGAGTAGGGACCAATAGATGCAAAAGAAAGAAAAGAAATAGTTATAAATAACTTTTTTCTTGATTCAACTATTATTTATATATTATATGATATAGTTCATTCTCAATTATTTATCGTGGAAGGGTTAGTAGATTAGTTGGTCTTTTGGGTAGAAATGATTTCACATGTCATACACTTTAAAAAAACTCTAGGATATTATGATAGTCAAGGATTTAATTTTCCATCATTCCCTAATATGATAAGAAATATTTAATTACTAAGATATTTTATCATCCTCTACATGTGTGTATTTTATATCACATAGGTGTGGAATAGTTAATTTCATATAATGCTCATCTCAACTACTATTATTATGAGGTGATGTTATTTACTCTAAAGGGTGAAATTAATATGTAAAAGATATAATGGGATGTAAATGTTGGTATATATGAACCAATAAAAATGTGTTTTAATATTATACCATGTTAATTAAAGGCTATATCATTGGGGGGGAAATCTAAGAGATTGATTAAGGCAGGTTTCTATATATAGTTATCCACTACTCAAATGTAATCCTAAATGATTTCCATAGAATGCCTATGGAGTTTTAGGTAGTGTTTTCCATTTATTTATTTCAATGGTTTAGTATAATATCTATTAATTTATATCATATGGATCAATATAATTTTTGTGAGTTGAAATTTTGGGCAAAGTATCTAGAGAATAAAGTATTCATTATACCAAGCACCGCACCTTAGGTTGCTCCTATTCTTTTCAAGAAGAAATTTGATGGTAAATTATACTTATGTGATGAATATATAAATTTTAATCAAGTAACCATTATGAAAAAATATAAAATTATAAGAATAGATGATTTATTCAATCAGTTTAATGGTGAAAATGGTTTTCTAATATTAACTTGAGATTAGGACACCATTGTCTTAGGGGGAGAAAGAGGGTATCTACAAAACAAACTTTCAAAGTAGTTATATACATTATGAGTATCTAGTTATGACATTTTTCATTATTAATAACTAAAATTTGTTCATAAATTATATAAATCACACATTTAATTGATATCTCAACTCATTTATTATTATATTTATTTATTAAATATTGGTGAATTCGTGAACATAGATTGATCAAGAGAGACATTTAGAAATGGTTTTAGGAATATTAAGTGATCATCACCTCTATGAAAATTTATATAAGTTTATATTTTATATTCAAGAGATTAAATTACAAGGGAATGTGATTTTATAGATAGGAATATTATTGTATAGTTTTTATGGTTGGGTATGGAAAGAGATATTTCCATTTATGTGGAAATATGTCTGACTTATCAATAGTTAAAGGTGGAATGTAAACATCATGAGGGAATGTTATAACAATTAATTATTCTAGTCTATAATTGGGATAAAATTTAAATAGATTTCTTAGTGGGATTTCCAAATACATTGATGATGTATAATTTTATTTAGGTAGTTATAGATAGAATAACCCACCTAGATAACTTTATATCAATTTAATAAATGAATTCATTAAAAGAATAAAAAAAGATAAATGTTTCATAAGGGGTTAAAATTCTTGGATTAATAACATAAATTATGTCATAAAAGTACCACATGTTCACTTCTATGTTTTAGAATGCTTTACAGTACATGATGGGTACGTAGTTGACAATTAGCATTGCCTACCATCCTCAGATAGATGGGAAGTTCAAATGGATTATACAAATATGAGAGTAAATTTTCAAATTATGTGTCATGTATTTTTGTGGCTCATTAAAGGACCATATACCATTGGTGGAGTTACGATATAATAATTATTTCTATTGAAAAATAGTCATAACTCCCTTAGAGGCACTTTATAGGAGGCCATGCTATCCTCCTATTTGTTTCATGAAAGCAAGGAGATCTTCCTTGGTTACAATAAGTATATTGTAGGAGAGAATATAGAATATTTATTAATTAAGAAGTGTATTATTATAGTGTAGAGTTGGAAAAATTATTATTTTTATCATCATCCATAGGATTTGGAGTTCATCATTAGTGACCATATATTTCTTCAGGTGTCTCCTAGGTTGGGACACCAGTAGATATAATGTAAGTAAAGTTTTCATATAGGTATGTGGGGAAATTTGAGTTTGTTAAATGAATTGGGTATGTGTCATTCGAGTTGTAATTATATCCTTGATATTGTGTAACACATTATGTTTTTCACAACTCACAGTTTCAAAATTACATATTGGATGCTTCGCACATTATCAATTGAGACCAACTGGAGATGAGTTGGATTTAAGATTTTTATTGGAAATATTTTTAATATTAAATGATTGGAGAAAATATTTTCTAGTCACACAATTACATTTGTATGTGTTCTTTAGAAACATGATACAATGCATTAGAATATATGGGATTGGGAATCATTAATCTGGTAATAGTGGAATTATCTTTTCACCATCACCGGTGCATTTTGACTTCTTAAGGATGGGAAGTGCAATGATATAGATTATTATTGGTATTTTTGAGTAATTTTATGTCTATACTTGATATATATTCATGTTTGGTGTTTTTGGGGTCTAATTGGAGTTTTTTGGAGGTCTTTGGAAGTATGGACAGGTAAGCACAAGGTTAGGGGACTAGGAATTATGATCACGTGATTAAGTAGTCTAATTAGGGATGAATAGTAAGAAATTAATGATTAGGAATATAGTCACTCAGAACATGTATTTAGACCATGCATATTGGAAAATTTTCTAATAAATAATGCATAGATAGTCACATGGTCACTAGAACTATGTTTTCAAGTTATGTATTCACTTAAAAAGGCCCTAGAAATTTCTATTTTTATCCATTTTTTGGTAATTTTTTCCTCATTCTCCAATACCCACATAGGACTCTTAACTTAAGGAGAACTTTGGGTGTTTTTTGGTAGTTCCTTACTCTAAATATAATCTTATTTTGGATCCTTGTACATTTGAGTGTCATATTGAAGGTGTATCACTCTCGGTATCTCATATATTATCATGTTCTATTTTATACCATTATGAAACCTTGATCAGAGTAGGCTTTAGTGAAAATTAAGGTTTAATTTTTGATAAATTCTGATATTGGTTATAGTTATTCTATATAAGTATGTAGAATATTGATCTTGAGTTTAGTGTTGATATTCCACATCATCGTCTAGTTGAGGTAGGTGGATTCTTCTACATGTTTTTCTATACCAAATATCTTGGGCCTGAATATTTTGTTTTTATTAAAAAAAATTGGTGTTAAAATAATTTAATGATATTTTTATTTTATTGTGTAAAAATGGTATTTTTTTTGTATTGGCTTAGTAGAAATAAAATCTATGTTTTTCTAGGTGTGTGTGTGTGCTTTTCAAATACTAGGGGTAATTGAAATGTGTAATTAAAGATGATATTTTTAACTATTATATTTTGATTACAATGATATTTTTGTTGATATAGATTTGTTGTTTTGGTGTGTGTACTTAATGATGCATTTATAATTCCATATTAAGTGTGGGTATCATATCAGGTTTGATAAGGATAATGTAAATTCCTTCTTTAATGTGGGTGCCTCATCAGGTTTGATGAGGATAATAGAAAAAAAGGTTGTGTAGTCAATACACTCAAGATTGGGAGGTACCTGTTGGTTATTTCTCATGGTCTAAGGGATCCCTTGGGATTTATAGTGTTGGTTTTAGAAATATAGAAATTGTGATGTGTTAGTTATGATTTATTAAAAATATTTTTTATTATTAATATATGAAATGCATTACCTAGATTTTTTAAAATTACTTGGGATTGGATCATATATATAAAACACATTTAAATATTTTTGATTTCACATTAATGAGGTGCATGGGAATAATTGGGTGCTTTCGTACTAGTTCTTAAACTCACCACCCACATTCCCACCTTAGTGGATGTGTAGATTATGTTTTGAATTATAAAATTAAAGGAAATACATATCTATTTATTAATAATGGGTCATAGCCCAGTGTCAAAGAAATGGAGGTGGAGCTATTAGATGATTTAGTTTCTTACATTTTTGGGTTATGAATTTTATGTCCTTATTGGATTTTATTTTGAGTTGTATCATACCTCAACATTTATTGTTAGACTTTGGTGATCGTAGGAATTCACCTAAGGCCAAGTAACATTCCAGTATAAATTATGTGAGGTTAATGGGTAAAAGTTTGTGCTAAAATGTTATACCTTTTCTAGAATTTAATCAAATAAAGGTTGATGTCTATGGTTTTCTCTCATCATGGATAAGTTAAATCGCCCAAAGATTTGTGAATTTAATAATAATTTAGTGGTGATTCCTTCTAAATATCTAAATTAGATATTTTAGGATATTTTTGTAATATCTTCTGATTGAGAATGAATTAGACCATGAAATTGGAAAAGTTAACTCTTATTGGATAAAGTTGGGTGTTTATTAATTTATTAAATAATGAATTCTATGTTTCATGTGTGTTGAGGTACACAGACATAGGTAATTGATCCTGTAACAACCCCTGGATTTTTTTGTTATATTTCGAAGTTTGTTTTCAACTTTTCATTTAATTACGATGGTTATTTTTCAACTAGTTTTAGAAGTGATGAGAGTTGATGGTATATTAGAGTTTGTGAATTATGGACCTAATACTGAAATGTTTTATTAGAGGCTATTGGGTACCCTATACAAGTGAGTTCTTGATGACAAATCCAAGGGTATTATCCCGTATCCCCACTTGCCAACAGGTAGGGACTATACCGAGTTGATAGGGAAGTATGTACCTGATAAAAGACTGTTGGGACCTAAGAATATATAAGATTATATTATAGATTTCTCTTGTTATTTGTTCCTCATAAATTTCAAATCTTTTAATTATAGATTTTATGTTAGGTTTTGTAAATATGGTTATTTGAACATAGATTTGTTGGATTTATTTAATGAGCATACTCCTATTATATTGAGGTAGGTGGTCCTTAACATGCTTTTTCATCTATATAGGCATATATGAAATTTTATTCTTATAGGTTTGTGAATGTGGGTGTGATCCTTCTACCTAGTGATTTGGTGAGTTTGGGTAGGTTATATTTAATGAAATTGAATCTTGGGTGATAGATTTAGAGTGTTCCAACTTGGTTGGGACTAACCTAAGGTGGATAAGAGGATTTTATTTTAGCTTGTAAACCTAGATTAATTTGTCTCTAATTGAGTTTTCTAATCTTATAAATGATATCATAAGTTGGTTGTCTTACTGTGTGGGTATGGGGTATGAACAAACTTATGCCAGAAAATGGTGAGGCTTGAGGATAAATAGTGTATCTTGAGTTGATATGTGTTGTAATGTAAGAGTTGGCCAATGTGATGAACTATTTCTAAGTAGAGTATTGTTTGAATGGATCTTGAAATGATTGGTTGGGCCTTAGGTTGGCATTTAAGTCTTAGGAACCATTAGTGAATGTTGGGGATTAGCATTCCAAGTTATAAATGGATCTTGGTCATGGGCGCCTTATCTTGAGTTTGGTGGTGTCACCCTAGGCTTGTGGGCTTTGGGTGAGTATTACTTTAGGGAGGTAGTGTAAAGACCTATAAATTTCAAGGAAATTTTTTTCTTAAATTCTTTGGGATTTTACGAGTACGCAGTTTCCGACGGCACCTGATTCCGAGGCCCAGTGTGCCCGGAATCAATTTCTGAAGTTTAGCTCGGGTACGTTCAGTGAACGAACGAGCGGGTTTTTATATCTATTGAACCGGTGCTCGGAATTGAAATTTGAGGGCACCGATGAACTCGCAGCGCTGGTTTTTGCTTAATAGGACCTTTACTGAAGGTGTGTTTGCTTGGGAGGAGTTTTAAAAAAAGTGGACTAAATGAAAAGTAAAAAATAAAATTGTGTTACAATTTTATTTCTTTTACTAAGTAGTTATATCCTATGTATGGGGTTTGGGGTGGAACCCACTAGTTACTAACTACTCTTGAGAGGATAAAGGTTATGTGGGTCCCACATGAGCCCCCATCTTTTCATATTCCCCATAACCCTTTAAACTCCCTTTAAACCTCCCTTGTATTTAATTATGTGGCTCTTCCTCTTCCACATTAATAATGCCAACATATCACTTAATTAATTAGACAACTCATGGTTTAATTAATTAAGTGAATTAAATTTTAAATTTTGTAATTTGAAATGGATGGCTTGAAATAATAAAATAAGAGGAGTCTTATTTTATTTGGGTTGGCTTGTTGGGTGGGAATTTGGGGGGAGAGCTCTATTCTCATGAAGAACTTCATCCTCAACGAAGAATGACAACACTTTGTCAAGGATCATCGACTCGGCGACCCGGTTTCTTCCATTCTCTTCTTCCTCCACGAGAAAGGAGGATGCACCGACGCGGAAACTCACCAACGAAGTCACGCCATATAATCTTCTCTCTGAGACAAAGGAAGGGAGACACCGCTTTCTCCTCGGACGCTCTCCGTTGACGTTTAGGGAACCTCACCCCGCGACGCCATTTTCCACGACGCTCATCGTTCGACAACTTGTGTTGAGGTAGGGGTTATTTACGTTCATGATTAATTTAACATTCTTCGTTAATTAAATTGGACGCTTGTTATCGACATAATGAGAGGAGATCGAACCGCACAAACACGGACAATCCTCCTCCCCTTCAATTTGTTGATCCTTGTTAAACGTGCGGAGAAGGCGGCGCGGTGTCGTTGCACCGCGCGGGGATGAAAAGGACCACGGTTGGAGCGGGTCGCGGCACCGTTGCGCCGTGCCGGTGAGACCAAAGGAGGCTGTGGCCAGGAGCAGGCCGCGGCGGAGAGGAATGGCGTCGTCGCGCCGTGCTGGTCGGATAGAAGTCGCGGCCTAAGGCCGCGGCGGTTTTCCAAAGGGGTGGTCGGCTGAGCCGGCCGCCAGAACGACCTGAAGGTGGGACCTGAAGGGTCTCTCGGTTACAAAAAAGGATGGCCTTAATGGCCGGACGTTTTGGAAATCATGGGGCAGTCCCCCCCCCCCCCCCTCGCACTCCGCTCGGCCGAGAGCCGAGCCGAACCGCGACCGGCTTCCGAGCTAGGCCGCCCGCGCCGGGCCAGGCCACCCGCGCTGGGTCGGGCCGGGCCGCGCCCAATTGGGTCAGACCCGGACCTGGGTCGGGTCGACCCGGGGGGTATTGGGTCGGGTCGGACCGGGCCCAAACCCCCTATTTTCAGACAGATTCGTTCAAACGCCCATAACATTGGCTATGGACCTCTGAACGATGCACCGCCCATTGCGTTGGTATCCTTGGATCGAGACGTTCGTTTTGGTATATTACACTCAATATTTCAAAAAAGTTTGGATACGGTCGGGTTGCTTCGAACCTGAAACCAACTAGGCCCTTGGAGCGGAAACGCTTGTAACTTAATGACCGGATGTCCGAATGACGTGTTGTCAGTTACGTTGAATTCCACTTAGTGAGACAATTATTTTGGATTACTCCGCTTGAGGTTTGGACACAGCTGGAGTATGGTCTGGTTGGTTTTAGCTTAAAAATCAACCGGGCCCCTGGGACGAAAAGGCCAATAATTCTCAGACCAGGCGTCTGATTGACGCACCGTCTGTCGCGTTGAGTTACTATTGATGAGATGGAACTTTTTGATACATCAACTCTGGACTTCATGACAGTTGATGTATCGACCCCCTTGGCTCGTGGAGCGGACCCTCCCGGAATCGAGCGTGCTTTGTGCGGGAACCCTAGAGTTGGTTGCGACTACGACGACGATGGCGACTGTACTTGGATCCTATGTGGGTTCGGCAGTGAGGACGACTGTACTTGGATCCTACGTGGGTTCGGCAGCGAGGATGACTGTACTTGGATCCTTCGTGGGTTCGACAGCGATGACGATTGTACTTGGATCCTACGTGGGTTCGGCAGCGATGGTTACTGTACTACGATCCTACGTGGGTTCGGTAGCAACGACTTCTGTACTTGGATCCTATGTGGGTTCGGCAGGGGAGATGATTCAGAGGCTACATCTATCATCTCCACCCCTCTTCTTGAGTATTATACCTATGTGAGCTGAGTCTTGACTTTCAATCAATATCATCGATATGATTGACTTGCTTTCCTGTGTGGATTGGGTTGTGTTTTCCTGTGTGGACTGGGTTATACTTGGTCTCATGAGTCAGAGTCGAGCTAGAAATGATGACTTAGGTATATGTATGGGCATATACCTAATTAGAGTTGGTTGATACTTCGTGTTTGTAACTTTCCTTTGTGGTTTATCCTTTGTGGATTCTGGGAGGCCTTTGGGGGTCTCGGGGTCCCTAATGAGTATCGTATACTCACCCCTGCACAAGCTATGCCCACACTACGTTGTGTTGGTTGCAGACGACGGACAGTGCTGAGCATGGTTGAGGCTTATGGAGTGGTACGGTATCTGGAGGTGGACTATCAGGCGGGACGTACACGGAGCGGACGGCCGGACCCGAGGAGCTGAGGAGACCATCTGTATCCACCCTTCAGGTGGGATAGCCGGAGGATGACTCGGTGGTTACCGATTTACTTTACTGCTGATGTTCTTTCTTTTCAGTTGTACTGTACTTTCAGTTGGGTTTGTATTTTGGCCCATTTACTTTTCAATACTCACTTTTGTACTCAGTTTACTTAGTTTTTACTTCAGCTTGTGTACTCTGTGGTGTTTGTTTTCTTATATAATGGTAATGTCTTCCCTTCTATCTGGATTTACACCTTTGGTGCTAGTCACTAGCCCCTGGCCTATGGAAGGCGGGCTTGGGTTAGTCACGGTGCGGGCCCCGAGGACGGGTCGTGACAAATTGGTATCAGAGGAGTTCGGTTCTACCGCAGAACTTAGGAATATGATAATTTATTCTATTTGAAGTAATAGTGTTAGGGGTATTGAGTGTGGTTATCAGTCCAGGGAGTCCAGTGTTAATGCGGCGGCCAACGTATCCATACACCAGGACCCTGACTTCTGATTTCCGACTCAATGCATGAAAACACTGATTTCGTGTGTGTTCCAAGAGTTTCCTTTGTAGTCTCTTTATGTGAGCTCACCAGGTATATTGTTTGACCATGGCGCACCTGTTACTTTTTAGGATGGCCCCACGTAGGCAGCCAGCTAGGGGTCCGATATTTGTGCGAGATGGCAGCCCACTGAGCAATGAGGCCTCGGTGCAGGGCCCCATTACAGCGGAGGCACCAGAGGTATCTTTAGCCGTCGAGCCACCGATTCCACTAGCCCCAGCAGCTGAGAGTGCACATCGCCTGAGTGCACTGCATGAGTTTCAGCATCAGAGGCCTCCCAGGTTCCACGGAGAGACGGATCCTCAGGTAGCTGAGCATTGGCTGGAGGTTGTTGTTTGAGTCTTCAGATCGGTAGGGACACCAGTAGACCTTATGGTGATCCTTGCGGCGAGTCTCCTGTACGCAGAAGTAGGTAGATGGTGGAGCCTAATGCTCCAGGTGCACGACGAGGCATCACTTCTTTGGACGAATATTGAGATCCTCTTCCGCTCATAGTTTGTTCCATCCACCCTCTGTGTGGTGCGCATTCAAGAGTTACTACAGCTGTGGTAGGGCATCATGACATTATCTCAGTACTCTGCGAGATTTACTGATCTCTCATGCTACTCCACGGACATGGTATGGGACCCATTCATCCAGGCCCGGACCTTCGAGCAGGGACTGAGGCATGAGATCAGGGCATCGATGATCTCCCTCAGTATTCCGACGCAGTCAGGAGTACTGGAGCGAGCCCTTCTTGTGGAGAGCTTCCTTGCTGAGCCTACACCAGAAGCAAGGCCTACCGTAGGGCGACACGTAGCGGAGTCTTCTGCAGCCGGCAGTAGACATATGTCACAAAGGTCCAAGCGGACCAAACCATCAGGTGGGTGACCTCAGGATACTGGTTCGGAGGTGCGGGGTACACGCAGCATAGCCATTCATATGAGAGGCAGGCAGTGTTATTCCTGCTGTGGGCAGGGCCACATGGCTCGTGACTGCCCGACCCACCATGCAGAGGAGCAGCAGACAGTTGAGAGACCACCCAGGTAGAGGCAGAGGTTCGACCGTGGTGGTCTTCCAGGAGCAGGCGGACGTGGCAGAGGAGTTTTCCGAGAAGCGGGTGGTGGACGACGTTTCGAGGCTCTACCACCACCACCACCAAGAGGTCCACCCCAACCACAGGGAACAGGTGGACCGGGGAGAGCACAGCTTCAGGCAGCTGAAGCTTACGATCATGGAGCTCCGGAAGCGGGTGGAAAAGTGTGGGACTTGCTCCAGGCATGGAGGCCTTTGTCCATAATGCTTCTATCTTCGTTGACATCGTTGTTTGAGTTTCTTTGTGTCTTTGTATTTTGAGTTTCAATAATAAAAGACACTTGCAATAGTGACGTTTTCTTTCGTGTCTTTTGTATGATAATGCTAAGAGATTTCGGTTAAAAACCATTGACTTGACCCTCACATATAAGATTACTACTGGAGGAGACCCAGTGACCACACACTGATGCCGACAGTGTGACTCAACCCTTGGAGGCGTGAGTAACGGTTGGATCTCTTGGTAGCAGCGTCGAGGCCTTACGACGTCATCCAAGGCATGAATTACAACTGTTCATGTCAGGATTGGCTGTATTAGGCAAGGAACGTGGTTCATCCAGGGGATGAGACCGGATTTCTCTTTTCGGCTAACGAAAAATCTTTGCAGCTTTGTAGAACGTTAACGAAGAAGGGGAAACCCTTCGTGTGGTCAGACAGATGTCAGTAGAGCTTCCAATAGCTGAGACAGAGATTGACCAGTGCATCCATCTTGAGGCTACTGGAGGAGGGCGTAGGGTACGTAGTTTAATCTTATGCATCAGGGACCGGACTCGGGTGTGTCCTGATGCATGAGCAGGCAGTGATCTCTTACGGTTCATGACAGTTGAGGCAGTATGAGCAGAACTACACTACCCATGACCTGGAGTTAGTAGCAGTGGTCTTCACCTTGAAGATGTGGTGGCACTATCTGATGGGCGAGCGTTTTATAGACTATTCTGACCACCAGAGTCTCAAGTACATCTTCTCGTAGAAGGACTTGAACCTGAGACAGCGGTGATGGCTCAAGTTCCTCTAGGACTATGACTTTGAGATAGTCTATACTCCTGGGAAGGGGAACGTATTAGCTGATGCTCTCAGCAGGAGGTCGGGCATCCAGCTACTTGGAGAGGCGACAAAGCAGCTAGCCGCGTTGCAAATATCCTTCGTGGATAGATATGGGGAAGCCTTTCTTCAATCACTCACAGTCACCCCTCCACTACTACAGCGGGTCAGAGAGGCACAACATGGGGATGTTAACTGTGAGACGCGACGTGCACAGATTTCCACAAGACAGGCACCTGATGGATTTTCTATAGGAGGAGAGCACATCATCCTTTTCAGAGGATGTACCATGGTACCAGCTACTTTACAGGAGGAGGTGCTGAGAGAGTTTCATACATCCCCTTTGGCGTTACATCCAGGAGTAGAAAAGATGTACCAGGATCTCAGACGATAGCACTGGTGGCTAGGTATGAAGAAGGTTGTGGTAGAGTTCGTTTCACGAGGCCTCACCTGCCAGCAGGTGAAGGCGGAGCACCAGGTACCAGCAGGCTTGGTACATCCCTTAGAGGTCCTGGAGTGGAATTGGGACGGGATATCTATGGATTTCGTGACAGGGCTTCCACGTACTTCCAGAGTTCATGACTCCATTTGGGTGATTGTTGACTGACTCACCAAGTCAGCTCACTTTCTACCTATCAGGGAGCAGGGCTCAGTGGAGATCTTGGGAAGCCTCTATGTTAAGGAGATCGTACGGATTCATGGTGTGTCATCGAATATCGTCTTCGATTGAGATTCTCGTTTTACTTCCCGGCTTTGGAAGCGGTTGCAGGAGGAATTTGGGACGCAGCTATGCCTGAGCACCGCCGTTCATCCATAGACGGATGGTCATACAGAGAGGACCATTCAGACTCTCGAGGACATGCTCCATGAATGTGTCCTTGACTTTGGTCACAGCTGGGAGGATCACCTACCCTTGGTAGAGTTTGCGTACAACAACAGCTACCACTCCACCATTGGGATGGCACCATACGAGGCATTGTACGGCCAACCTTGCAGATCACCTCTGTGCTGGACTGACCCTGGGGAGTCAGCACTCGTAGGACTAGAGATGGTCCAGGCCATGACGGAGAAGGTACAGGTCATCCAGGAGCGGATGAGGACAGCTCAGTGCCGACAGAAGTCCTATGCTGACAGGAGGCAGAGACCACTAGAGTTTGAGGATGGCGACCATCTTTTCTTATGGGTCTCACCTCGACGTGGATTACGGAGATTTGGCCGAGGTGGAAAGATATCTCCGCACTTCATCGGACCATTCCAGGTTCTCAGCAGGATAGGCGAGGTGGCTTATCGCTTGGCTCTTCCACCTCAGTTGCACCGGTTACACGACGTCTTCCACGTATCTCAGCTGAGGAGATACGTGCATGACCCGACGCATATCATCGACCATGGGGAGATGGACATCGATGATGGGGAGACTTTTGCGGAGGTCCTGGTGGAGATCGAAGATCTATAGGAGCGCGTCCTATGTGGACAGTCGACTCCTCTAGTGCGCATCAGGTGGCAGCACGAGAACCTCTAGGAGATCACATGGGAGAAGGAGGCTCAGATACGTGCATAGTACCCTCATTTGTTCCCCTAGTTTATGATGTATCTTTACGGGGACGTAAATCCCTGAGGTGGGAGTAATGTAAAGACCCATAAATTTCAAGGAAATTTTTTTCTTAAATTCTTTGGGATTTTACGAGTACGTAGTTTCCAACGGCACTTGATTCCGAGGCCCGGTATGCCCGGAATAAATTTCCGAAATTTAGCTCGGGTGCATTCAGTGAACGAATGAGCAGGTTTTTCTATCTTTTGAACCAGTGCTCGAAATTGAAATCTAAGGGAACTGATGAACTCGCAGACCAGTTTTTGCTTAAGAGGACCTTTACTGAAGGTGTGTTTTCTTAGGAGGAGTTATAAACAAAAGTGGACTAAATAAAAAGTAAAAAAATAAAATTGTGTTACAATTTTATTTCTTTTAATAAGTAGTTATATCCTATGTATGGGGGTTGGGGTGGAACCCACTAGTTACTAACTACTCTTGAGAGGATAAAGGTGAGGTGGGGCCCACACGATCCCCCATCTTTTCATATTCCCCATAACCCTTTAAACTCCCTTTAAACCTCCCTTGTATTTAATTATGTGTCTCTTCCTCTTCCACATTAATAATGCCAACATATCACATAATTAATTAAAAAACTCATGGTTTAATTAATTAAGTGAATTCAATTTTGAAGTTTTGTAATTTGAAATGGATGGCTTGAAATAATAAAATAAGAGGAGTCTTATTTTATTTGGTTTGTCTTGTTGGGTGAGAATTTGGGGGGAGATCTCTATTCTCTTGAAGAACTTCATCCTCAACGAAGAACGACAACACTTTGTCAATGATCATTGACTCGGCGACCTGGTTTCTTCTGTCCTATTCTTCCTCCACGACAAAGGAGGAGGCACCGACGTAGAAACTCACCAATGACGTCACGCCATATAATCTTCTCTCCGCGACAAAGGAAGGGAGACGCCGCTTTCTCCTCAAACGCTCTCCGTCGACATTTACGGAACCTCACACCGCGATGCTATTTTTTGCGATGCTCATCATTTGAAAACTTGTGTTGAGGTAGGGGTTATTTACGTTCATGATTAATTTAACGTTCTTTGTTAATTAAATTGGTCGCTTGTTATGGACATAACAGGAGGAGATCGGACTGCACAAACACGGCTGATCCTCCTCCCCTCCAATTTGTTGATCCTTGTTAAACTTGCGGCGAAGGCGGCGCGGTGCCGTTGCACCGCGCAGGAATGAAAAGGACCATGGCTAGAGCGGGCCACGGTGGAGGTGTGTGGCGCCGTCACGCCACGCTGGGGAGACCAAAGGAGGCCGCAACAAGGAGCGGGCCGCGGTGGAGGGGCGCGACACTGTCGCGCGGCACCGGTCGGATAGAAGTCGCAGCCTAAGGCTGCGGCGGTTTTCCCAAGGGGCGGCCGGCTCAGTCGGCCGTCGGCGCCACCTGGAGGCGGGACCTGAAGGGTCACGTGGTTACAAAAAAGTCGGCCTTAATGGCTGGCCGTTTCGGAAATCAGGGGGGTAGCACCCCCCCCCCCTTCGCACTTTGCTCGGCCGAGAGTCGAGCCGAACCGCGGCCGGCTTCCTAGCCGGGCCGAAGTCCGTGCGTGTCGGGCTGCAGGCTGCGTGTACCGGGCTGCCCACACCGGGTCGGGCCGCCAGCACCGGGCCGGGCCGCCAGCTCCGGGTCGGGCCGCCAGCGCCAGGTCGGGCCGCGCCTGCCGGGCCAGGCCACGCCAGCTGGGTCGGGCCACGCCCAATTGGGTCAGACATGGGTTGGGTCGACCCTTTTCAGGCCGAACCAGGGGGTATTGGGCCGGGTTGGACCGGGCCCAAACCCCCTATTTTCGGACAGATTCGTTCAAACACCCATAACTTGGGCTACAAACCTTAGATAGACGCACCGTCAATTGAATTGGGATCCTTGGATCGGGATGATCATTTTGGCATATTACACTCAAGATTTCGGTAAAATTTTGATATGACCGGGTTGGTTCAAACCCGAAACCAATCGGGCCCTTGGAGCGGAAATGCTTGTAACTTAACGATCGGATGTCAGAATGACATTCCGTCAGTTACGTTGAATTCCACTTAGTGAGATGGTTATTTTGGCTTACTCCGATTGAGGTTTGGACGCAGTTGGAGTATGGCCGGGTTGGTTTTAGCTTAAAAACCAACTGGGCCCCTGGGACGAAAAAGCCAATAACTCTCAGATCAAGCGTCTGATTGACGCACAGTCTGTCATGTTGAGTTCCTATTGATGAGACGGAACTTTGTGATACATCAACTCTGGACTTCGTGATAGTTGATGTATCGACCCCCTTGGCTCGTGGAGCGGACCCTCCCGTAAATCAAGCATGCTTTGTGCGGGAACCCTAGAGCTGGTTGCGACTGCGACGACGATGGCGACTGTACTTGGATCCTACGTGGGTTCGGCAGCGAGGATGACTGTACTTGGATCCTACGTGGGTTCGGTAGCGAGGACGACTGTACTTGGATCCTTCGTGGGTTTGGCAGTGATGATGACTGTACTTGGATCCTACGTGGGTTCGGCAGCGATGGTTACTGTACTAGGATCCTACGTGGGTTCGGCAGCGACGACTTCTGTACTTGGATCCTACATGGGTTCGGCATGGGAGATGATTTAGAGGCTACATCTATCATCTCCAACCCTCTTCGTGATTATTATACCTATGTGAGCTGAGTCTTGACTTTCAATCAATATCATCTATATGATTGACTTTCTTTCCTGTGTGGATTGGGTTGTGTTTTCCTGTGTGGACTGGGTTGTAGTTGGGCTCGTGAGTCAGAGCCGAGCTGGAAATGATGACTTTGGTATATGTATGGGCATATACCTAATTAGAGTTGGTTGATACTTCGTGTTTGTACCTTTCCTTTGTGGTTTATCCTTTGTGGATTCTGGGAGGCCTTCGGGGGTCTCAAGGTCCCTACTGAGTATCGTATACTCACCCCTGCACGGGCCATGCCCGCACTACGTTGTGTTGGTTGCAGACGACGGACAGCGCTGAGCGTGGTTGAGGCTTGTGGAGTGGTATGGTATCCGGAGGTGGACTATCAGGGGGGACATAATCGGAGCAGACGACCGGACCCAAGGAGCTGAGGAGACCATCTGTATCCACCCTTCAGGTGGGATAGCCGGAGGACGACTCGATGGTTGTTGATTTACTTTACTGCGGCTGTACTTTCTTTTCAGTTGTACTGTACTTTCAGTTGGGTTTTTATTTTGGCCCATTTACTTTTCAGCACTCGCTTTTGTACTCATTTTACTTAGTGTTTACTTCATCTTGCGTACTTTGTGGTGTTTGTTTTCTTATATAAAGGCAATGTCTTCCCTTCTATCGGGATTTACGCCTTTGGTGCTAGTCGCCATCCCCTGGCCTACGGAAGGCGGGCTTGGGGTAGTCACAGCATGGGCCTCGAGGACGGGTCGTGACAGGCAGCATATATTACACCTTCCTCGATATCCAGTTCATCTTCAAGAGGTTGGTTGTGTTAAAATTTCCTTGTTATATGATTGATATATGGAGAATAGTTATGTTGCAACTTCCTCAGTATCTACTTCCTTCCTAGGAGGTTGGTTATGTTATGTCTTCCTTGGTATTCACTACTCGAAAAAGATAATTTAATGGTGATTTTTTAGCAAATCATTGAAAAATGTTTCGTTTTACCTTATTTTACGGATAATTTTTGAAAACTAATGCTAACTCATAATGATTTATTAAAAAAAATTGTCATTTAGCATCGGTTAAAACTACCGCTAAATATGAATTTTTTTTATTTAATTTTAGTTATAATTTTTCTAAAAACCATCATGAAATTAATAATAATTAATTAATCAATTAATTAATTATTATTATTAATTAATTAATCAATTAATTATTATTATTATTAATTAATTAATAAAAAATTAATTACTTATTAATTATTAACTATTGATTAATGATTATTTATTATTATTATTTATTATTTATATTTATTTCTTAATTAAAATATTAATTAATAACTGATTGTTAATTATTAATTGCCAATTATTTATAATTATTAGTTGTTAATTACTTATAAACTAAATTATTTATTTATTATTTATTATTTATAAATATTAACCATTTAATAATTTTTAAGTTTTAATTATTAATTATTAATTATTAATTATTAATCATTAATCATTAATTATTAACTATTAATTATTAATCATTAAAAATTAATCACTAATTATTAATTATTAATTTTTAATCACTAATTATTATTTATTAATTTTCAATTATTAATTAACAACTATTAATTATTAATTATTAAATATATGTTAATCAAATTTTTAATTACTTTTTAATTATTTATTATTTATTACTTATTATTTTTTATTAATGGATCTTAATTAGTAATTACTATTTATTAATAAATTTATTATTAATTAATAATTACCATTTTTTAATAATTAATTATTATTGTTATTATTTAATTAAGATTTTAATTATTTATTAATCATTAATTATTATTTATTATTTGTTATTTGTTATTTATTTATTTATTATTTATTATTTATTATTTATTATTTATTATTTATTACTTATTACTTATTACTTATTATTTATTATTTATTATTTATTATTTATTATTTAAAATTTTTTCTTATTATTAATTTATAATTTTAAATTTTCAATTGTTAATTATTTTTAATTATCATTTATTAATTATTAAGAATTATTTAGTAATCGGTTACTAGTAATTATTAATTATTAATTATTGTTAATTATTTATTATTTATTATTTATATTAGTTAATTATTAATTATTTACTAATTATTAATTATTATTTATTATTTATTAAATTTTTTTACTTTTTTGGTTTTTTTTAGTTTTTTCATTTATTTATAATTTTTTAATTTTACTTTTTATTTTTTATTTATCAATTATCATTTACGAATTATTAATTATCGATTATTTATAATTTTTAGTTACATGTTTTTTAAAATTTTAATTACTTTTTAATTGCTAATTGTCAGTTAATTATTATATATTATTCATTATTAATGAATTTTTAATTAATAATTACTATTTAATAATAAATTTATTATTATTAATTAATTAATTAATTACTTTTTAATTATAAAATATTGATAATTAATAATTGTTAATAATTATAAATTCATTACAAATTTGTAATTTTATTCATTAGTTATTTATATAGTGTATTTTGTTTTTCAAATGGGTTAAATAACTTTTATTAGTGTGTTATTACATATAAATTCATTTGGTGAGGTGGTCAGTACTTGTGTAAGGATGGGTGACCTCTTTGAAAATCATTGTATAATGTAAAATAAATATTGAAACAATTAGGTTAAATAAGATTTATCGACATATTAATACATGTAAATGCATTTAGTGGAGTGGTTAGAACATAGATAATTAGTTAGGAATATGTTGAAGCAGTGTAAAGATGAGTGGACTTCGGAGAAGTTGTTATTCTATGAATAAAAAAATATTAAAAAAAATAGAAAAATATTAAATGTTGATTCAATAGTTATCAATTATATAAATTAAAAAAAATATTTTTAATAAAAATAGAAAATAAAATTATTTTCTAAAAAATAATATCTTAATAAAACCCATTGTATATCATTTCGCATTGTTTTTTAGAAACAGTCACAAATCATTTAGCGACATTTTAAAATTACACTAAATACCATTTTTCTTATAGTGATTTGGTTCTTATTATAACCTATATTGGATTTTTCTTAGCATAGGTTGACTCTTTCTATTGGTATCAGTTGAAGCATGTAAGGTCAGGGTTTGTGGAAACTTGGTTAGCATACAATGTCATGACTTGAGTACATGTTTGTTGATTCTTATTTATTTCTAGTGTACACAATTATATATATTTTTGGATTATAGTAAGGGCCTATTAGTTGTGTCTTACTAGGTTTTATACTCACACCTTCCATGTGCACCTTGGTAGGAATGCAAACTTTACTATTAAGGGTCCAGAAAAGTGGAAGGCCTTTATGTCAAGCGGTTGATTGGGATGAGCTTGGCATAAAGAGAGGGTAGGTACTAGGATATATGATTGAATCCTTATTAGAGAGAAGCCTCCTACTTTTCTGTTTTTATTTTATATTTTACATGTATTGATCTACCATATGTGGATATATTTTTAACTAATGATATATGAATATCATGGGATCATTTCTTTATTACTGGTGATATTATTTCCAAGGTTAGTATCCAACAATATTTCCATATTATATCATTATTATTTTATTGTTTGTATCACTTATTATTATTGATTTTTTATACTAAGGATATAGTCACCCTAATGTATAGTCTTTTCCCTCGCCAGTGGTTAACAACCTATTGCATATGGGGAGACACACATGAGGCTATGTGGCACTCTAAATCAGACCTGGAAACCCGGGATGAGGAATTAAAAAATGGTATTATAAACTTTTTTTCTTGAATTTTGAATTTGGAGATTAGTATAATGGGGATAGTATGGTCATAACTTGGGTTCAAAGCTATGATTGTGTATAGTATAGTGAACACCCAAGTTACCAAAGTTTTGGGATAGATCTTATTTGATTTAATAATTATGATTTCTAGGATTTTCCTCAAGTGATGTTTTGATTTTATGATTTATTCATTTATTATTAACCTGATGTGGAAATAGGGTTTGATTCCATGCATCATTTTTAGCACATATGTTCACATGAAATTTAATTTCTTATGTGTGAATAGAAAATGGTCTTCAAAGGAGGTTAAAATTAATTAAATTTCAATGATAGTTTATTTGAAATTTTTATAAAAAATCTATTAATGACAACTAGTTAATTAAAACCTAAGGTAATATAATTTTTTAGGATTATTTCTTTGATATAACTATGATATATGTAAAATTACATGTGATTTGAACACAAACCTTGGATTAGTGTCGATCTATATTTCTATAGTATCTCTTAGAGTTAAACCTTATGGGAGGGGGATACTTTCTAGGGTAACTGATTGTATAGAATGTTGAGTCAGAGGATGGGTGTGGTGGTTATATAGGGTTATACCAAGCTCTAGTTAAATATTGTTGAGGTGTTAAGCTTCCCTCATAGATTATTGAATGTTTCCTTGATGATATACCATGGATCTATGGATTGATATGGCTAAGGAATCCCCCAATGTTGATGATATTCTTTTTATAACTTTCACTATCCAAGAGGGAAGAACGGAACAAACTCTTATGGTTTTCTGGATCATTTAGGTTAGTGAGACTTTATAGGTTAAGGTGTTTTGTTTAGTTCGAATTGGAGTAGAAGGAATACATCAAGTTGATTCCACCATGGTGAAATTCACATGAGACTTTAAAATTAATCATCATCATGAATTTAAAGGCATCGAAGGTCCTAATTATGTTGAGGATTGGATCGATATGATCTAAAGTATATTAGATCATGTTGATTCCCAAGGATGGGTAGGTGAATCTAGTAACCTTCATGATTCAGTGACCATCCAATAGATAATGAGTCATGATGAAACAAACTAATAGGAATGATGGGTTGATGTGGGTGACCTTTAAAGGCCTCTTCCTTCATGATTTTTTCTAAGAAGTTGAAGTTAGATCAAGTGTATGAGTTTATGGAACTTTATCAGGGAGCACTATTCATGATAGAATATCATACATAGTTTTCTAAACTACATTGATTTTCTTCATTTCTATCCATGAATGTGGCTTAAAAATACCATTTTTTTAGTTCAACCTTTAACTAGATCACAGGAAGTAGGTGGGGATGTTGAAATTAATATCATATTTTGAGGTAGTTTGTAAGTCTCTCACCACTAAGCAGGGATTAGTGGAGAGTGGTATAGAAAGAACTCTTCCTCTTTTCAATAGTTAGAGTAGTGTCCCTTTCAGTGGGACTAGTGGTGGATCTTCCAATGGAAGAAATAGTTAAACATATGATATACTTTAGGGTGGTGAGTAGCAGACAGATTACGGAAGAGGTGCTTCCCTTCCTCATCTAGGAGGGGCTTCGGTAATTTTCTATAAATGTGGGAGGCCTTGTAATTTCAACTTTGTTTTACTTAAAATTATATAGAGTGTCACTCTTATTGTAATATGGATTATTTATGGTGATATTTCTAAAGTTCATCATAGTAGGGTTCAGGGAGAGGCTCGAGACTGACTTGATATTTCAAAGCTTGGTTAGAAGACCCATGGTAGGCCTATAGTAGGGCTTTTTCTAGGTGGTCAAAGCATGAATATTGTCAAGGAATTTAATGGTGGTAGTAGTGGATTCCTTAGGGTTCATTTACTTGTGTTTTTTAAGGGTCACAGGCTAAAGTTCATGGATTTAGTGTAGGAAAACTTTTTTCACTTAACTAGGTTTCAATGTATGTGAGTGATTATCCCTTAATAATTAGATATACTGTTTTAATTACCAATATATTATCTGATTTATTTTTTGATATAGGGGAATCCATTCATTAATTTAAACTCGTTTGGTAATTGGTTGGGGGTATGTTGGGATACTCTCCTAGTTTATTGATATTGGATATTACCTTGGGAAATAAGCTAGATCATGTTCGGAGGTCCTCTGGGTATTCTATAGTAGTTAAGTTTTATAGTCGCATCTAGGATTTATTCATCTTGGATATGACCATATTTAATATTATATTCAACATGGATTGGATAATGTACATTTAGGATCACATTTGTTACTATCTAAGGAATTTTTTATTTAATTCCATTTCCATAAATGATAATCCCTTCATTGGAGAATAGTATTTTAATAAGGTTGTGATAGACTTTAAATTAGGTATTTGGGAGTGATTATATCTTGGATGGTCAGGATGGCCTTTATAGCAAAGTATGTGACAATTCAACCTTCATTTTATTTAGTAGTGGATTTTTTTGGGATGTATTCTATGTTGATTTCTCATGTTTTCCTCTATATTGATTGATTAAGTTTATAATTGATATCATTCCTAGCATTGATCTCATATCAATTCCCTTCTATCATCTAGCATTGACCGAGTTGAGAGTGTTAATGTTTAGGTTAGAGACCTTGAGGTAAAGGGTGTTATATATCTAAGTACATCTCTATAGGGTGTTTTGGTATTAGTCACCAATAAAGGTTATAGAATCTTGATATTATATATATACTATAATAATCTAAATTGGACTACTATAAAGAACATGCATCCACTTTAATGGAAATAATATATATTTGATTAGTTGAGGGGATCCTGATGGTTCTCCATGATTGATCTACAATTGGGTTATCATTAGTCGTGAGTAATGAGAGAGGATATACTATGGATAGATTTTTGAATTATGTATGGTATATATGAGTTTCTAGTGATTTCATTTGGTCTTATGAATACACTAGTGGTGTTCATGGATCTTAAGAATCATATTCTTCATCCTTAACTAGAATATTTCATTGTAGTTTTTTTATATTATATCATGGTATATTCCTATAACTAGCAATTATATGAATGAATTTAGAGGTTTTATTAAGTGTGATTCAAGTGCATTGGATATATTTCAATCTCTCTAAGTTCCATTATGGTATTCATATGGTGTACTTTCCTTGTAATTTCATATTTGAGTTCAGTATTTTAGTTGATCTAGAGAAAGTGGAGGCTTCGACATATTGGGATTAACCCAAGAATATGATTAATATCTTCAGTTTCATTTACTTATATGGGTATCACAAATGATTAATTTTTTATTTATCCCTATTGGAAGTTCCTATGATTAACCTATCTAAGTAGGGGTTGAAATTAGAGCAGATCGATTAGTATGAGATTTCATTTTAATAGTTGAAAGAGAGGCTTATATATACTGTAATTTTGATCCTTCTTGGTCCAGGAAAGCTTTTCAATATATATTGTGATACCTTAGGAGTTGTATTAGGAGGATTTTTTTATATAATAGGATAGGGTATTCACTTGCATTTATTTTCAGTTGCTACCCCATGAGTGGAACTACACTACCCTTGACTTAAAACTAGATGATATGGTTTATTCTCAAAAAAAATTCATTTTTATCTCTTTAGAGATATATTTTTAGTCTACATGAACAAAATGAGATTACTATAAATTTTATCATAATAGGGTCTAAACCTATAATAGAATCATTGGGTTGAGTACCTCTATACATTTGATTTTGAGATGGAATATTCCCTAGGAAAGGGGAAAGTTTTTGTATATTCACTTAGCAATAATACACAAGAATAGATGATTTAAAAATATAATGTGGAATGAATTTTGATGAGAATTTTAGTGGAATGGGATTTAGATATGACTGATGGGTAGAATATCATGAATTTTTATCCTCTTTTTATCACTTCCCCATTATTACACTAAGTAAAGTTTGGACAAGAGTTTAATCTAGACTGTTTTGTGATGTAGTATAAGCTCTTTGATGTTGATCGCATTCTAGGTTGAACCTAATATGAGTATAGAGTTATCTATTTACACTAAAGGGTGGTATTCCCTACTTCTATGAGGTAAAAGTTAATGAGGGACTCTTGTACCTCTTGATGGGAAGTACATTCAGTTGTGATAAAGATGTACAATGATATAAAGTACCACTTTTGGATGGATGACATGAGGAGATACATTGTAGGTTGTGTGTATCAATGATTCACCTATCATAGAGTGAAATCAAAGCACCAAATATCATCAATATTACTTTTTCCAATTCAATTTCCCACTTTTAAGTGGGATGAGGTAACCATGTAATTCATCACTAGAATTATTAGGACTCCAAAGTCTCATGATTTAGTGTGGGTAGTGGTAAAATATTTAAAAAAAGTCTCCCACTTCATGAATCTTAGAGATACCTAGTTAGTAGACAAGTTGGGTAAACTATACATATGGGAGATTATTCATTCACAGGAAATCCCCATGAGTATAATATTAGATAAATAGTCGTATTTCATGTATTCGTTTTGATAGAGGTTATAAAAAGTTATGGTGACTTAGCTGAAGTTAAGTACTTCTTATCACCTATAAACAGACAGTAAGTTAGAGAGGATGATACCAACAGTTAAATATAATCAAAGGGATTGTGTGATAGACTTTTCTAGAGTTGTGGATGACTATTGGAAGAATTTTCATACACCAAAAACTACTAATATTTGATATAGATGGATCTATGTGATGTTTTGTATGGTTGACCATGCCACTCACCTCTATGCTAGTTAGATGTGGGAATTTTGGTGATCATTGGTCCAAATCATGTGGAAGAGACCACCAAAAGGGTGAAATTGATCTAGAAGTTGCTAGTCAAAGCTTAGAGTAATCGATTCTCATATATCAACCAAAGTTGATTTATTTTAGAATTCATCATGAGTGAGTGGGTTTTCTTATGTGTACCACCTCAATTAGGTTATCATCGATTGAGGAGGAAATCAAAGCTCGCATCATGTTTTGTTATCCCATTAAATATTTTAAAGTGGATTGGAATTATAGTTTTTCAATTAGATCTTACTACAATAAATCAAACTATACATGATGTATTTTACATGTTTTGGATCCAAAAGTATAATCCAACCCACTCGTATGTGATTTGGTAGTGAGGAAGCCAAATTGGAGGAATATACATCTTTAAAGGAATGATTGATAAAGATCCAGATTTTAAGGATTGTTTTTGAGTTTATTTTCATTGTATAATTTAATTATTATGGTTGTATTTAGACTAGTTTGGGAAGTTTCAAGAGTTATTGATGGATTGTAGGTTGAGTACCAGGTCCCTACTATTGAAATGTTATAGTATGATCCACCAGTTACTTAATGTAAGATAATCAGATGACTTTTAAACATCTGAGGGTCGGTGGCCCCTAGATCCCCACCGGTCAACTGGTGGGGGTTATACCAAGTAGCCAAAAGGGCTCTCGGTTCCCAGTACAAGACCACAGGGTACCCTATGGTATTTATAATATAATACCTTAATGGGACTATTATATTTTCCTTTAATAAACATAATTTAATCCTTTCCCCTTCTTTATTTAAACTAGCATGAATGAAGATCCCTCTTTTGGATTATCCTTAGCTTCCAAGAGATCCTTCTTGCTCATTTGGTTTCAGAAACAATCCCTCATAGTTATATTATCCCTTCTTGGGTAATATAAAATCTTTATAAGGTTTTATTACTAACTTATCTCATTTTTTTATCCCCCTACTATCTCAAATATTTAAAATAGATTCTTCTTATCAAGTTTTTGAAATCTAATTATTTGAGATCATATTATGCACTTTTATTTTAAAACCTTACTCCTAGTTGATTGAGGTAGTTATTCATTAACATGTTTCATTATTTATTAAGTTATACATAAATTTATATATTTTTGGTTGTGTGGGTGTGGGTGTGTAATCCTTATAACTAATTACTTAGTGAGTTTGGATTGATTTTCTATGAATAAGTTGACTCTTAAGTGATATATTTAGAGTCTTCCAACTTGGTTGGGACTAATCAAAGTTAGATAAGAGGATTTTTTTGGGTTTTCTACCTTGATTAATTGGTATTTAATTGATTTTATGAGTCTTTTAGATGATATCATAAAGTGCCTATCTTAGAATGAAGGTATGGGTTATAGCCTTTATTATATAATAAAGGGGTGAGGATTGATGATAACTAGTTTATATTGAGTTGATATGTGTTGTAATATGATTAGGGGTTTGATAAGTTTGATATTTCAATGAGTGGTTAAGAATTAGATAGGCATGGAAATATTGGGTACTATTAATGAATGTTGGGGATTAAAATTCTGGGTTAGGGATCAAGTTAGATCATGGGGGACTTTCCCTAAGTTTGGTGGTGTGGCCCTATGTTCATAGTCTTGTGTGGGTATTACTATCAAGAGGTTTCCTATAGTATGCCTTCCTTGGCATCCAATTCCAATAAGGAAGTTTTTTTATGTTACACCTTCCTTGGTATCTGATTTCTATATAGAAAATTGGTTATGTTACACTATTCTCTGTATTCACTTCCTATACAAGTGGTTTTCTATGTTATGTCTCTCTTAGTATATTTTCCCTATTATATATATTGTTATCTTTATTTTATTATGGGACACTCTTTACCAAAATTAGTCGAAGCATTTAAATTCAAGGCCTGTGGAAACCTAGTTATCGCTTGATGGCATAGCTTGAGTAATTTTTTATTATTTATTATTTATTTATAGTATATACACTCACATATATTATTGGATAATACTAAAGGACTATTAGTGGTATCTTACTAGGTTTCATAATCACACCCTTCATGTGCATATTATTGGTCTTGCCAACTTTACTATCAAGGATCTAGAGAGGGGGATCCCCTATATTAGGTGGATGGTTAGGAATATCTTGGCGTGGAGATAGAGGTTGTACTGGGATATGTTATTGGACCCTTTTATAATATAACCTTTTTCTTTTTTTTTATTCTTTTTTTTTATTTCACATGTTTTTATCTATCACATATGGAGATATTTTAAATCAAAGATGTATAACTAGTATGGGATCATTTTATTTTTACTATCGATATTATTTCTAGGATTATTATCCAACTATGATTCCATATTATATCATTATTATTTTATTATTATTATCACTTATTATTATAATTTGGCATGATATTGAGGTAATTGTCTCTCTAATGTATAGAATTTTCCCTTACCATTAGTCGACAACCTCTTGCATATGGGGAGACATGCATAAGGCTATGTTGCACTCTAACTTGGACCTAACAACCTAGGTTAGGGATTTACAAGGACAAGATTCTCTAAATAGTAATCAAGAGGGTTCAAAATTATATTAAAGAATATGTAGATCCTATTATAATTTTAACATACACTCCATACATGATATATTTATTTTATGGTTATTAGTTGATCACATTGATTTGTGATTCGTGGTCTAGTTTGATGATTTGGGGTAGTAAAGGGTGTGTAAGAAAGAGATACTTTTTAAGGGACTTAGGTTAGATCATATTTCCCATGTTATTGGATCTATTTACTATAGACTTATTGATTAGTGGTTTTATTATAGGTTATCCTTGTGTTTTGGTATCAACTAAGGAGTGAGTGATGGTCTAAGGACCTTGGGTTTCACCTAAGTGGTGATTTTTTATCATGAAATGAGATATATTATAAGAGATCACATGAGGTCTATTATGAAAAATAGAAGTATTATACCAAGGGTAGGTTAGTCATATGACTTCTAGACAAACAGATTGCATTAGGGGTTTAGTTTTTGTGATGAATTGAGATGAGGCCTAATGGGTATGGATTCACATTGGATGTGATAAAATATATGATAATATACAAAGTGTGATCCTTTGTAATCAGATGATATGTCCTTACAAGGGTGGGATATTTATCTTACTATTTAACATTGGCCAACTTGAGAGATAGGATGTGAGAATGAAAAGTTATAACCCATGGGATTTGTGTTTATCTAAGAGGCAATCATGATCATAGTGAGTTATACCTATGATTATTGAGATCCGATCAAAGTATATTGTGATATGTGATACATGAGACGTTATGGGTATTAACAAGGGCTAGGATTGATACATCAAGATATGATGCATATGTGATTCACTAAAAGATATTTGAGGTCTAAGATTTTTTATTTTTTTATTTCCATGTGATTGTTATTGATTACATTGATGGTGTTGTGATGTGTTGTGAAGTATAATGATCCTTCTTGAGGGAATTGACCATGTTAATCCCTTTCCAAAATATAGAATCTAGGGGATTAGAATATGTGTCATATAAAACCATGGCGTGGATTATTCCTAGTGACTTGGATGGTAGATGATAGACACATGTACTATGGAACCCCATTGTATAGATTATTACTGATGATTTGGATTCTAGGGGGATAACACATGTGTTGAGTAATCCTATAGTTTATACCATTTCTAATGATTTGGATTCTATTGGATTGGATAATTTTTTATGGTACCCTGTGGTGTGGACTATTCTCAAGTGATTGAATATGGTGCACCCTTCCCATGATTTGGATTATATTCCCAAGGTTTTAGTTATATTAATCCTCACTCACTATTCAAATATTAAGGGGTAGTCACATGTGTCATAGAACCCCATGGCATATATTATTCTTGAGGCTTTGTTCACCCATGACTCAAATGAACATTCCTATGACTAAGGGGTTGACACGTGTATCTTGTCACCATGTGGTGTGGATTATGACCGGTATGGTTTAACAGTACTTTTAAAAGAATTCAGTATTGAGTTAGATATTTTATAATGAGTGTTAATGATTCATTTAATTGATTTTACATGCACTCACATATATACATCATGGTATATCATAAGGTTCCATTGGTGGTATTATAATATGTTTTGTAATTACACCCTACACATGCACCTTGGTGGATGTGTAGGCCTCATTTTTATGATTCAGGTAAAAGCATGGTCCCAAAGAAATTTTGTTGTACCATATGATCTTAATGGGTATATATAGATTGTATTGAGGCAAGGAAAAGGTTTTTATAGAAAATTATCTCTAAATTTCATTTTTTTTATATTCTATTAATATGATCACTCAATGGGTGGTCACTCTTTTTTTATGGATGTATTACATGACATGAGTTACATTTTTTTTATATGGTGGTATATTATTATAATATGATGCATTCCAATATGATTTTATAGTTTATTTTTTTACTATGATTTATGGTTTATCTATATTTTATTTTGGATGGTTATGATATAGAGGGAATAGTATCCCCACTATATGGGTTAGGCCCTCATCACTAGCTGGAAGGCTCTAGTGTACAAAGATGTGTGCCTGAGATCACATCACACTCTAACTTGATCCTAGAAAACTTTTCTTAAACATTACAAGAAAAATATTAGTAATAAGAAATATATATTATAAAATAAATATAGAATCTTGATAGAAAACTAAGTAAATGAAATGTATAAGAGTCAAGGGGTATATATAAGATTTAATATGACCGTTATAATGGGTAAGGTAGTTGTTATTTTTTTTATTATTATAATAGAATATGTCCATCAAAATGTTAGAACAATAATTCACCTATCAAAATATTAACATAAATTAACCATTTAAATGATTGAATTTTATTTATAGATAAGATTTTATAAATCTTATATGTTGAACAATATTCTTAGTGCATGTCATGATTCAATAAATGGTTCATTTTAATGTTTATGTAAAATATTTCACCTAAATCATTATTTATAAGGTATTTATTATTTAGTTTATTTAATTTATTTATAATATTTATAGACTAATTTCATAAAATGAATTATAAATTTGTAATTGACACATCAAAGAGTAAACTTTTGGGAATTTTTGAAAAAAAAATCAATTTTGGGGTGATTTGTAAAATATAGTTTTTATAGAAAATATGTTTTATGGTATCATTTTAATGTAAAAATAATATAATGAATTAAATAATATTTTAATGGCCTAAAATTTATTTAATTAGTAAAATAATATATTTTCAAATATAAAAAAAATATTTCCCTATAAATTAATATCAAAATTCTATAAAACTTTTTTATCATTTTAAAAACAAATTTTAATGAATAAATAGATATTTATGGTCAAAATAAAATAAAATATTTAATTTTTGTGTTTATGCTTGAAATATGAAAAACCCATTATTTAAATTTCTAATACCATGAGCTAAAACTATGTGTAAATAATTTTAAATGAATTATCTATAAAATAGTTTTCCCAAGACTATATTTGAAAATTATTAAACAATCTCTCATGATGTGTTATAAATACTCACATATTTCACTACAAAAAAGCACTTCTTAGTGGCGGTTTATTAGCATCGGTCTAATAACCATTGTGAATTAAATCTATTTTAAAAAATATAATATAGTGGTAGTTTTATAAAACCATCACTATATTTTTATTATTTTAATAAGTGGAGAAGGTTTTAATTAAACTTCCACTAAATGTTTTTAAAAAAAATCCTAATTTCTCCCCCTCCCCACTCCCTCTGCGCAACCCCATCTCATTTCCACCCCCTCCCTCCCCCTACCACCTCATATCCATTCCTCGATGGCGAACCGACCCCGCAACCCCCTTCCCCCCACCCCTATGACCTACATCCTACCTTCTCAGTGGAGACCCTGACCCTTGAGACCCCCTTCTAATCCTAACCCCCATGACCCCCCTCCCCCGACCTCCCTTTCCTCAGATCATTTTTCCCCTCCTCCCTAGTGATGCAAACCACCCCCCCCCCCTCCTCTGACCTCCCTCTCCTATGGTCCGTTCCACTCCTCGGTGGCGATGTAGACCCCCCCTCCCTCTGATCTCCCTCTCCCAAGCTCATATCCCCTCCTCGGTGGCAATGTAGACCCCCCCCCCAAAGGATGCATCAATATATACTAATTAATATTTTTTTAAAATAACTCTATATCTTACATTGGATTATTCATTTGGTAATTTTAATTTTATAAAAAAGTATTTAAGATTTATTTATTATAGTTTGAGTCTGTTATCATTATTACATCATTACTCTATATTTTTATTACAAAAGTAATGCAGTATATATGATTATATTCGATGAATGTTTATTAAAGTTATATGATTTTCTTTTATGATTTATTTTTTATTTAATCGCTCTATATTTTACTTTGGGATTATGAAATTTATAATTGATATAATTTTTTGTAATTTCTCTGTAGTTTATTTATGGGTTATGAGGATTTTTCAGGAGAGAGTATGAAATAAATATGTTGAATAGGAAAATGATTCATATGAAAAATATTTGATGTTATCCAACAATGTAATCGGTATTCACATCATTTATATGATAATACAATATAAAAATCATCCACTTAGGAAACTCATAACTTAATCTAGATTATCATCATGCTTGTTTGATGAAAATTATATCTAATAAGTCATAGATTCTTCAAATAAAATTTTTAATACCTTTGAAACATCATTTTATTTCCTTCTATATTTTATTCTCCCCTCCTAAATAAAAATAATTTACCATTTTTATCCATCAACACACCCCTTAGATAGTATTTTTAGTCCCCCAAGGTGGTTTGTGTTGTGTGTTGAATAGTTATAACTTTTTATAATTGTCAGTACCAAATTTCATAGTTTAACGTAAACATGTAATTTCATAATTGAGATTCAATTATACATGAAATATCATAATGTAACAAGTTTAACTACTTACATAAACACCTTATACATCTATTAAATATTGAAATGTGATTTAAATTTGCAAATTATAATATGAAAATTACTCCCCGAGCATGTTGTGGATTAATTATTTTACAATCTTAGTTATTTTTTGTTTCATTCAACCATTTTTGTTCAACAATGACATATATTTATAATTTTGTAATTTCATCACTTTACATCGAGATAAAAATATTGTGAAGTAATATAAATATTAAAAATACAATATTTATAGAATTTCTTAATTATACAAAACTTTCTTTCCATTTTCATTTGAACCATTAATAAATCAATATTTGAATTATTGTAACTATAAATCCGATGCTTTAATTCATTATATATTTTTAATTGTGAAATATTTCATTGATATGAAAAATTCATTTTTGAGTAACAATTGGTTTTGTTTGATATTAACTTTTTTTTGGATTGATACATAGGATGTTAGCGCTATAGAGATAGGGTATAGAAAGATAAATGGCTTCAGATTTTATATTCTATAATTCCATGTATAAGTAAAAGTGAAAATAAAAACACATGTTTTAGGAGGCCATTGAGGGTTCTTATTATTCCTTCATCGGGTAGCTTGCAATTCCAATATAGTTTTTTTCATGTTCAAATGAAATTGTAGTTGAAATATTTATGGTTAATGATAAGAAGATATTTTGTATATACTTTTTAAATCCATGATTTTCATTAATTCTTGATACGATTCATTGAAGGAATTAATTTGAATACCCTTGCATACATGCTACTATATGGTTTCATGTTTTTCTTAACTTTGGAAATTCATAGATATACTCACTATGGATTTTTAACTCACTCATCTCATAGTTTAATTCCATGTTTATTATTTATTATTTTAATCTCATGGTTTCATTCCATGTTTACTATTTGTTATTTTAATTTTTTTAATTCATTCTCAACACGTTATTTTTAAAAATAAAAAATATATAATCCCATGGGATTGTACGGGGGGAATACTAGTTACTATAATGGAAGAATGGATTATTATTTTTTTGAAGCCATTTAATATTATAAAAATATATATATAATATTTCAAAAAATATTTTTTTTTGTATTTATAAAACACTTGTATATAATTTTTCAGAAATATGTAATATTTTAATCAAAATACTCATTTAGTCAATTAAATTAAAAAATTAGTTTTCTTCACCTATTTAAATTATATGAATAAAATGTACATTTTATTTTAGATCAATATTATCATATTATTTAATAATTATAGTGTCTTTTTTGGGAATAAATGTATAATTACTATGATTAATGTTGATGACCATGATAATGATAAAAATATTATTTTTGATAAATTGTTTTATTAATGTTTTGTAACATTTAACTAATAAATTAGACTGATCTATTTAAAATAATGACACTATAATGATGTTTAAAAACATATACGATTATATTAACATACATTTTATTAGTAATCAATTAATTATAATATTAAGAAAAAATAATCATAAAAATATCATTTTTCTGTAGAAAATAGTTTTCCAATATGTAAAATGTTGTATTTTAAAAGTCGGTTTTATCATGATTTTAAATTTCATTACATTAAATTCACAAAAATGAATGATGAACACACAAAAATTTAGTTAGAGGGGTAATTTTATATGTTTAGTAAAACATAATTTATATTGGTAAAACATGTTACCACAGTATAAATAAAAAAAGTAAAAAGTAAATATATAAGAACAAATAATTTTATCTTTATTAAGAAAGACACTTCATCTTCTAACTCTATATTTATGAAGACATATTTGATATATTTTAGAATGTTTGTGTGTTTTCTTTGTGCTAAAATGAATTGTTTCATATTTATGTTTAATTTATTTCATTTTAGTATTACTCATATAATAATTGTTTTTTTATACAGTTGGATTATTCTATTCAAGTTGGGGTGGTTTTCTCGAAGCTGCACATGCTCATGAGATATTGGACTTTGATCCTACAACGGAGATAATGGAAATAAGGAAAAGCGTTAAGAATGCATACAACCATCATGAAAAGGTGAATTCCTACTACTTATTTAATTAATTTTATCATCATTATATCTACTATTTTTAAGATAATTTCCTTTTCATTTTTATCAAATACATATTTAGTTTTTTTCACAAATATTTTAAAAAGTCATATTTTTCTTTCAACTATCTGAAAAAAGACACAAAATATATAAAATGTTTCTTTCTTCCAATGTTACCACGATTTCTATTTTCACCACTTTTCATTATCAAACTACCAACACTGCATATTGATTTAATGTTATTATCCAAAATTCATTTCTCATTATTGAACGTTTGAATAGTATAGGAAGCTCATGTGCCCATTTTAGTTACTTCTCATGATATAATGGGCACATGACATTCCTATTCTCTTTTGGATTTCAACAATGATAAAGGTTTTTCGGCTAATAACATCGAGTTAATATACAGTAATGGAAGTTTGACAAATAAAGACAATGAAAATCAAGGTAAAATTGGTAGTTATAATTTTTTTGAGAAGTTGGGATGTGTTAGAATCATCCTCACCTCATTCTAATATACAGTGTGACCAGTATGACTCTAAGTGCTTATTTATTTGAAATTGACATTAATTTTAGTAAAAAAGAAAACTAACATACTAAAAACTGATCAAACATATTTTTATTATTTTGATACATTAAGAAAATGATATATAATATATTTTTGATGTTTAGGATTCAGTCACACCTTAATATGATACAAGATGTTCTTGGTAGGACTCAAAGTGTTCGTTATCAGCTTAAAATTGACATTTTAGTTTAAAAAATTTCACTCATTGAAAACCAAGAAAACAATTTTGGATTTTCTTGATAATTTAAGACATAAATTCATAAATCATTTTTAATGTATAGGAATTTTTCTCATGAAAAAATGATACACGATGTGATTTGTATGAGTCAAAGTGTGTGTTTCTAGTTTAAAATGACAATTTAGTAAAAAAGACAAGTGATGTACTCCAAACCAACAAAATGAATTCATTTTGTTTTTATACTTTAGTAAAACGATCCATAAGTAATTTTAGATGTGTAGGAATTATATTCACCACGATCTGATGCATGGTGCGACCAGTATGACTCCAAGTGAATCTTTTTATTTAAAATTGATATCAATTTTAGTAAAAATGAAAAATGATCTACTCAAAACCAATAAAAACATTCTTATTATTTTTATACTTTAGGAAAATTCTCTATAAGTAATTTTTTATAGGTAGGATTTAACCTCAAATCAATTTGACAAATGATGTTCCTCATATGGCTCCAAGTATATCTTTTTATTTAAAATTGACATCCATTATAGTAAGAAGGACAATTGACCTACCCAAAACTAAGAAAACACATTAATATTGTTTTTATATTTTATTAAAACTATCCATAATTCATTTATGATGTGTAGGAATCATCCTCACCTCAATCAGATACATGATGTGCCTGGTATGACTCAATATGTCCGTTATCACTTTAGAATTGACATTTTAGTTCAAAAATGTTACTCAATTAAAACTGAGAAAACATACTCAGGTTTTATTTATAAATTATGAAATCAATTAATAATTCTTTTTTTTATTAATCAGTATCATGTAAAATCGATATATGATTTGATTGGTATGATTCAAGGTGTGTGTTTCCAATTCAAAATGATAATTTAGTAAAAAAGACAAGTGGCGTACTCAAAATAAAGAAAATTAATTTTGGTTGTTTTTATACATTATTAAAATGATCCATAATTCATTTGAGATGTGTAGGAATTAGAATCACCTCAATATAATGCACAGTGTGACCAGTATGACTCCAAGTGCATCTTTTTATTTAAAATTGACATCAATTTTAGTAAAAAGGACAAATGGCCTACTCAAAACTGATCAAATGCATTAGTATTGTTTTTATACTTTATTAAAATGATAAAAATAACTCATTTTTAACATGTAGTAATCAATATCACTTCAATATGGTACACGATGTGCCTGGTATGGCTCAAAGTGCATCTTTTTATTTAAAATTGACATCCATTTTAGTAAAAAGGACAACTAACCAAATCAAAAACTAATAAAATGCATTAGGATTGTTTTTATACATTATTAAAATGATCTATAAGTCATTTATGATGTGTATAAATCAACCTCACCTAAATCTAATACATGAGGTGACCAATATGACTCAATGTGTTAGATATCAATTTAAAATCGACATTTTAGTTCAAAAAGTGTCACTCAGTGAAAATTGAGAAAATGCAATCGTATTTTCTTTATAATTTAGTAAATCAATTAATAATTCATTTTTGGTCTGTATTAATTAGTCTCACATTGAACTAAAACACGATGTGATCGGTATGAATCAAAGTGTGTGTTTCCAGTTTAAAATGACAATTTAGTAAAAAGGACAAGTGACATACTCAAAACTAAGAAAATTAATTTTTACTATTTTCATACTTAAAAAAATGATCCATAAGTCATTTGAGACATATATAAACCATTGAAACCTCAATATGATGCACAAAGTGGCCGATATGACTCCAAGTATGTTTTTTATTTATAATTGACATTAATTTTAGTAAAAAAGAAAAATAACCTACTCAAAACACAGAAAAAACATTTTATTGTTTTTATAATTTAGGAAAATGATTTATAATTAATTTTTTATGTGTAGTAATCAACCACACATCTGCCTAATAGATGATACGTCTGGTATGGCTCCAAGTGCATCTTTTTATTTAAAATTGACATCTATTTTAATAAAAAGGACAACTGACCTACTAAAAACAGAGAAAACAAATTTTGATTATTTTGATACTTTATTAAAATGATCCATAGGTCGTTTATAATGTATAGGAATCAACTTAACCTCAATCTGATATATTATGTGCTTGGTATGACTCAAGTGTCCGTTATCAGTTTAAAATCGATATTTTAGTTCAAAAAGTGTTAGTCACTGAAAACTATGAAAAAGTGATCATATTTTCTTGATAATTTTGGAATTAATTCATTAGAAATTTTTTATGTGTAGGAATTTTCCTCACATAAAACTGATACATGATGTGATCGGTATGAGTCAAAGTGTGTGTTTCCAGTTTAAAATGAAAATTTAGTACAAAAGATAAGTGAAATACTCAAAACCGAGAAAATTAATTTGTATTGTTTTTATACTTAAGGAAAAAATATCCATAATTCATTTGAGATATGTAGGAATTAGTCTCACCACAATATGATTTATGGTGTGACCAGTATGACTCCAAGTGCATCTTTTTATTTAAAATGGATATCAATTTTAGTAAAAAGGAAAAATATCCTACTCAAAACTAAGAAAACACAATTGGATTGTTTTGATACTTTATAAAAAAGATCCATAAGTCATTTTTTACATGTAAGAATCAACTGAACCTCAATATGATACACATTGTTCCTGGTATGACTCCAAGTGCATCTTTTTATTTAAAATTGACTTCTATTTTAGTAAAAAGGATAACTGACCTACTCAAAACCAAGAAAATGAATTCTTATTATTTTGATACTTTATAAAAATGATCCATAAGTAATTTATGATAAGTATAAATAAACCACACATTATTCTGAATTACGGTTTTCCATGGATGGTCGTAGACACATTTTTAGTGTTTTAAAACACTAAAACATGTATGGACCGGTCAAAACCTTATAAAATGACCTCATATTGATGTGAAATCATGGTAAAACCACCACTAAATTGTTTTTTAAATTTAAATACAGACAACACGTCAATACAATGTGTGGTTTGGTCGGGATTACTCAGTAAACACTTCTTAAAGGTTCAAAATCCTTGAAAAACAAGATTCATGGCATCAAAACCTAGAAAATGGAATTAGATTTCCATTAAATCAAGATAAATTAACCATAGATTTAATTTTGAAATGTATTAACTGATTTCATGTCATTTTGAATTATGTTTTTCCCATTATGGTTGTAAACATGTTTTTAGTTTTTTTTTAAATATTAAAACACATGTGGAATGGTAAAAATCATAGAAAACGAACTTTGATTGATTTTAAATCATTGGAAAACCACTTTTGAGTTTTATTTTAACTATAGGACATGTTGTGATATCAAAGTATTTAATTTTTTTTATTAAGTCAAGTCCATGCACATCGCAGGTCACTTCAAAAATAAATTAGAATATTTACTTATCCCTTTTCAATTTCAAGTGTTGAATCTTACCTTAAATAGGTAAATTTAGGTTTTCAAAGTGTTATAAATTATATATTTTTATTTTTATTTTAAAATTTATTCTGTTTGATTAAAAAATAAAAACATTTATGTGCAGCATTCTGAATATATTTTGTCTTTTTTCTTTCTCATTTATTTTCTTAAATGTTCTCGTTTTCATTGTAGGTGGTAGATATCAGTAGTAGGTAGGAGGTTGAACATTCTTATCAACAACATTCTTTTCTGGTTTTCTACTTTAATTTTTATTTATTATGTTTAGTTTTAATTTTTTTTCTTTTTTGTTATAGTTGATGAGATGATGTGGTCTGTTTTAGTTGATGAGATGATGTGGAGGCAGAAATATGTCGTAGAGGTCATGACATGGATGTATATTGGGCATCAGTTATTGTTGGACATATTTTATATATATATATATATATATTGATGACTGAGGTATTTGTTGACATATTTATGAGTTTACTGAGATTTTGGTTATGATGATTGTGGATGTTTGTATATATAAATGTGGTGTATGATGTATATATGGTGGGTTTATCATATATTCACGTTTTAGTTTATATCATATCAGTTTATTATTAAAAAATTTAAAAAAGAGTTAATTTAGTGGAATTTTTTAGTAACCATCCCTAAATATATTTTAGCAGTGGTTAATTGAAACCATTGCTAAAACAAATCATCTCTAATATATACAGTGGTAGTTAGTTTCATTTTATTTATATGCCACCATATTTTTTTTAAAATAAAAGAACTACTGTTAAATAAACATAAAAACACCACTAAATGTTCCAAAAATGAAATATAAGAAAACCACCAAAAAATAAAAAAAAATCACCACTAAATTACTAGCAAATTTGAAATACATGGTGGTTTTATTAACCACCACTAATGGACTTTTTTTAGTGTTTACAACATTTTTATTCACTCTCAAGCTCTAGAATGCATCCTATCTCTTTTATCATCTCAAATATATCTTCAATAAGATCTTAAGATCTTATTATATTATTCTTCTATGTATAGGAAGTAATATATAAGGTAAGTTTTCATTATACTCCCTCCCTCTCTCTCTTTCTTATTTGAAACTCTTTAATAATATCCCTTTAAAATTTAATTAAATATTCAATTATTACAATAACATATGTGATGGTGTTATACTCCCTCGGTATGGTCTCTAAGGTTTCTCTATGAAACCCTTCTCTTCAATAATGACACTACTACTCCCCTTTTTAGGATTTCATTCCTTCATTTGGTGGACGATCCTAATCAAATCAGTCTCATCTCAACAGTCCAACTCCCACTTCATTTCGATCCCATCTCGGTGGTCCTCTTTGGCATCAATGCTCGATCTATTTCATATCTAGTTTCTTTGACCATATCTCATTGAAATGGAATTGGAATCATGTTCATGGTGTCAGTGATGGTGAGTGGAGGCATCTTCCATGACTTTAATCAATGATGATGGAGGTTTTTGGTGCTGTAAGGAGTTTAGGAAGGTGATGATGTTATGTGACTTTGATCGGTGATGACAGTGTAACTTCATGTGGTGATGGCTTCATGATAGGGAGGACAACGAAAATGTTTTTGGTTCTTGTGGCCTCATGTGGTCTTGGAAGTGTGTATTTAGTTCTAGGAGGTGTTTAATCTGGCTATAGAGTTTGAAACTTTGGGAGGTGATGACAGTTTTTTTGTGGAAGTAACTTGTTCTAGTGCAGGTGGTTATTGGGGAGGGTGGTGGTGGCTTGAGATTTATTTTTGTGACATATTTTGGGTTATAATAATCCACTAGTCCTTTGGGCCATCATTGGACCTCTTGGTCCCTAGGATTCTGGGCCTTTTTAAGTGTGGATCATATTTCAGACAGAGACCTCATCAACATGTTCTTCTATATCTATATCATTTTTTGAGTTATCTATAGGGTCTATGTTAATGGAATTTAATAATATGTAATATGCTTCAATAATCATGTCTTTGTTAGAAGGATAGGGTATTGGTCACCTTTTGAGTACTTTTCAAGGGATAAAATATAATCATCCTTATTATTTTCCTTCTTGAGGGTTCATTTTGGATTTTAGACCCTACAAGGTCTTTCCTTTTCTTCTCAATTCTTCCATAGAAATTATTTATGAAGAGTAATCCTAAGGGGGTTCATGGAATCCTTTTTCAAGTGTATCCCCAAAGTTAAGTATGGGTTGCACATTGAAAGAAATTGTAAAGGCCACTCTTGTGAAGCTTCCCCTATTCTAGATAATATTGATTTCCATGGGGGGATAAATTTGTGATATAAATTATAACAACCCCAAAGCCATACTCTTAGATTTAGTTATAATAATATAATCTTTAAATTTATGACTTTGATACTAATAAAGGTGATCCAATTTTAGCCATCCAAAATGTATAACATCAAACAAAAATATTAGATCACATACATACCCAAGGACCTTTTAAGTTTATAATTTTAGATAATTATTAAAATCTCTTAAAAATTTGAAATTTATACATGGTATCCATTTTTTCCACAAAACAAGTTCTTTATAAATACATTCTTACTTCATTCAAGGTAACTTCCATATCTCAAACTCTAACTTTATTAATGTTTCTACTCATCCTTGCACCCAATGAAAAATCATTTGTAAATATGGAATGAGAAAAATAGATATCATTAACGGATACATAAAAAGGAATAAATAAACTCATTAGTCCATTTCAAAACCATAATATCATAAAATAGAGTTTTCCCCTTAATGTAATAAACTTTGATCTCAAGTAATCAATTATTTACACATGAAATTAGCATTAATTCCCATAATTTTTCATAAAACACTTTATAAAAAAACATAAATTGAAAATCATAATCATGAGGTTTTCTTATAAAACATGTGAACCCTTAAATACTTTTTCTTAAAAACATACCTTTTTACCCAAAAAATTAATAATCATTCCTTTAAATCAAATTATCATTAGATTATCTTATGAAATCAAAATATTTTCATGAAAACTCCTTAGAAAGCATAAAAAATTCATATAGGTAACTTCGGACATCATTTTCATATCACTATTATAGTCACTCTAACAAATGTAACCACATACCTGGTAAATTCCAATAATCACTTAGGATAAACCTATAATCGGTTAACTATATCCCTTTATCTATTTCATTAGAGAGCTATAACAGGATCACCCATTATCATGAGCTATATCAGGCTCTCCCATGAATATAAAAAAAATCACAAGAACTATATAAAATAATAACATATAAAATATTTCATTTCCATCATTATACTCATAAAAACATACTTATGAACCTATGAGAAAAACATTTTCGAATATTAATATATCCCTTTACTTTAAAATATAATCTTAAAAATTAAAATACCTATAACAAAATTAGGTTTTTTCTTTAAAAAACATGTAAGATTATAATGTAATGAAAATATCAAATAATGGTTATGGTCGTGGGAAAAATCATCTATGACATATGCATTAAAATAGAACATTCCTTTTACCTTTTGTAAGAAAGTCAAAACGTTCTATATAAAATACATAAAAATATTCATTTCAAAAAACATTAA
Source organism: Viscum album (assembly GCA_963277665.1). NCBI lineage: Eukaryota > Viridiplantae > Streptophyta > Magnoliopsida > Santalales > Viscaceae > Viscum > Viscum album. Next base: position 62,052,003 of record OY728127.1, on the reverse strand, counting down.
AATAAAGTAAAAATTGATATAAAATTATATTTATAATTAATTTATGACCATATAGATACATTCATAAAAATTATTTTTAAGAATATGGGCATGGAAGAAAAATATATAGAAAATAAATCTTTAAAAATTTTAAAATGGGGTTTTGATGTAAGGTGTCTCTTACATTGAATCTGACTTGTCACGTATGTTATTTATATATTTTATGATAAAATTTTATAAATTATTTACTTTATTAATAAATTTTTCTAGGTTTAATCCTTTATCCTTAAATTATTTTTTTAATTTATTTCAAATATATATTTAATTACATATGTATGTATTGGGTGTTTTGAGGATGTTCGGTTCATAACTTCAAAATGACTTCAGTCTATTGCCCATGTTCAAAGTTGTAATTATTAAATAATCTCCAAAATAATAATGAAATAATTATAATTTTTTTACATTAATTATAATTTTAAAATTTTCCATGTATGCTGGTTACTAAAAATGAATTATGTTTCAATCATGGAGACGATGGCATGTACGTATGCCTGAATAACGTTTTCATTTTTCAATGAACATGAGGGAAAGAAGGTAAGTGTAATTTTATCTTTACATAATTATGATTATATTATAAATATAATATTATATATTTAAATACACTTATTGATACTATCCATGTAAGGTGGTGATGAAAAGTGAATCACATCACTTTATGGATGTTGTAATCCATATGTATTGATGAATGACATTATCATTTTTAAATGGATGAATGGTAAGAAAAAAAATTTATCCTATCTTTATAGAATGATAATTATTTCATTAATAACATATATATACTTTTAATCCATCATCATGACCATCTGTGATAGGCTGTGATGGAAAAAAATTACATCGGTTCATGAGGTGGTAGTTTTTCGTACGCACGAATGAGGATTTTGTTTCCCAAAGAATGAATAAAAAGACAGATTAAAGTTAATAAATAAAAATAATAACTTATTATTATATGGTATATACTAATTTTATTATATCATAATTATTAGAATATTTTTTAATGAGGTATAAGATTAAATAAAACTAAAACATTCAGTTAAAAGTTATATCTCTTCTTCAGACAATCTCCATTTATTTACACCTTAAACTCTATAATGTTGGTATTAAACCAAAAAATAAAACATCTAGAACATTGGGATGGATTTATTAATGTATTTTTTTAGGTATTTAAATAAATAAATGTCTCTTTAAGTGTGTAGAATAGAATATATGGGGAGTCCTTTTATAAGTTAAAGGAGGGGAACTCTTAGAATTTCCTAAAGTATTAAATTAATATAAATTAATTTTCATATAAAAGTGTCACAAAATTGATATATTTAGACTATAGTATGAGTATGATTTTAAATCGTCTCATATAATAAAATTTAGACAATTTTAGGTGATTTTTTCACCCTTATGTATTTGTTTTAACCCCCACCCCCCGTTAACCCTTTTGACAATTACCATGATATCAAAGTTTTTTGCTCTTTAAGGGTCATGAAAGTAAATATAAAAGAAAAATTAACCCATAAATGGAAAATTATTTATATGATAAACCATATCCCATTCAATTTTCCAAATATAAGTTTTTTATGAATTTTAAATTATTTCATAAAATATTATTTATTACAAAATATCATTAATTTCATTTTTGGAACTATTTATTTAATTTAACTTTAAAGACACCATGATAACAATGAAATTGTAATATAATCCACTTAACCATAAATAATTAATTTTTATTATAAATTTAATTAATGTAATAGCATAATTTATCTAAAACATATTACTTTTAATGTTTTTTAAATCATTTACTTTGATTTTTCTACTACTTGCACAAGCACTGTGTTGGCATTGCATAACCATTCTAGTTATTTTTACCATCACTAAAAATTTAAAAATAAATAATATCTTAAAAAATTCTTTGAATTCAAAATAAAAACTTATAACTAATCACATTATCTTATTATACCTATGAAAAAATATTATTATTGTTAAATTAAAGAGAGTGATATTTTGTATTTATAATTTTATTAATATAATATATATTTCATTATCAAAGAAAAAATGGAAAAAAATCCCATAATTTCATAAAAAATATTAGGATGGATTAAATACACTCATCTAATAAGAAAAAAAATTATAGTGATTTTACAACCTTACCTCATAGTTTTAACCATGTTTTACCCATTTTAACCTTACCAAGGTTACAAATATTTACTATAGGTACTATTCATAATGGCTAGTAGATATCCAAGATCACCAAGAGAAGGTGTTGTGTGGATGGAAAATTCCCTTAGTTTGTGTTTTTTGGAGGCATGGTGGTTTAGAGGATATTACTTGGGAGCGAGAGATGTATATGTGTGCCTAGTACTTTGAGTGATTTTTAATTTTTCCTTACTCTATTTTTCTTGTTATGTGATGTTTGGATCTTTTTGTGTTATGAGGTTTGTTATTTTCTTGATGTATGATGTGTGATAAAGTTCTGAAATATGAAAAGGGGAGAACCTGAATCCTAATCAATATGCATTATACTACAACGCAATAAAACTCATGCAAGCAATTCAGTGCTTCCCAGAGCGGATAGTATCTTGACATGGCGGATGGAATTCCTTGATTCATGTGTTTGGGGAGGTGTGGTTTTTTGGTTGTAGTGTTTTTTTTGTTTAGGATATGTGGGTGTTAATATGGTTGTGCAGTGGTGGTGTGGTAGTGTGTTTATGTGAAGGGAGACAGTTTGTGGCTATGTAGTGTGTTTTATGGGTGTTTCAGTTGGCATGTTTGGTTGACGGTAGCATTAAGTAGTAGTGATATCCTTGAGAGGTATCTTGTGGGGGTGGTTTTTAAGACCCATTTCTATTTGTGATTGATTTTATATTATCAAGTGTGAGAATCATTTGAGAGGTATCTAATGTAACAACATGTGCCTTCCTGACCTATTACATTTTTGATTTTGGGTTTAGAGGTGTTTCATAGGAGGCTTGAGTAGGTTTCGAGATGCAATAGAGTTTCTACGGGATATTCACATCATGAAGGGTTTACAAAATGTGAACTAGTGTTTCACAGCTTATGTAGATGGCTGGTATCATGTCATGTGTGTGGTGATGGAAGAATCTATAAAACAGACTCACATTGTGAAAGTAATTCACAATGTGTAATTAAATAAAGGACAAGGTGACGTGAATTTTGGCATAAGTGGTTTGTGGGGAAAACTAATGAAATTCATGTTATAAATGGGTTACACTACGTGAAAGTGTTGATTTATAGGTTTTAAATAGGTCTTTTAACCAAAACCCTCCTCATTTTGTCATACCATTATTCCCTCATTTTTGGAAGAGCCCTGGGTGATTTTAAAATATCTTCAACCCACTTCCTTCAGCTTCAATCTATTAGTTCTGATGGATCCCCATTATCAATCTATGGTGAGTTATCCTCTCTTTCCCATGGTATTCTATTTTTCTTATCTTGAAGATCTACTAAGGTGGTGCAGTTTTGGTTGTGATTTGGGATGTTTTTTTTATAACCCTTGATGCAATATAGGTTGATCCATGGGTTTTTCATATGTTTTTGGTTTTTGGGAATTTCTTATTCACCATGTGGTGTTTAGTGAGTTGTCAAAGCTTCTTTAAGGTAGGTAATCTCTCGTTTCTCACTTTTTTGTATCATGAGAGAGGGGTTTACTATTTTTTATCTATGGGGAATGGTTTGTGTTGGCCTAATAAAGATAAATTAATCATTTAATTAAAATTTAAGGGGAAATGGGAATGATTCATATGATTTTATAGATTTTATATTATTTTGATATTGTGGTTATATGGGAAAAATTCCCCGCTGAAAATTATGGTCATTGGGGGCATTATTTTTAGTAGTTTGATATGTGTTATGGACCCATTATTATTTTGTTGTTATGATATCACCCTAAAATAGAAATTGGATAACCACTTATATTTGGTTAATAAAATGTTTTCCCTTGGATTTATGGATTTTGTGATAATGCCCCTAAAATATAGTGAAATGTTATAAAATTCCCTTTGTTAAATCTGTAAAATGATATTTGATGTGTCCTGATGTGTGGCCGTGTTGTGGGGAAGCAATGTGTGGTCGTAATTCAGTGTGGGGTGATGTTTGGTTTGTTTGGATGTTCTTTTGGGGTGTCAGGGTAATGGTTGTTTGGCCATGCTTTTGGGGCGGTGGGGTGATGGTTTATTTGACCGTGCTTTTTGGGTGGTGGGTTGGTGGTTTTCTCGGCCATGCTTTTGGGGGGTTGTGGTGATGGTTTTTTTGGTCGTTCTTTTGGGGAAGCAAGGTGATGGTTTTTTAGCCATGATTTTGGGTAGATGAGGTGATGGTTCGGTGGGAATGATGAGTTGTTTATGATGTATTGTTTCATTGTGCTGGATAACGGAGTAGTAATGTAATAACTAGTTAATAATTTTTGAAATGGTTGGGTTTTGGTTTGGTTAATGGGATGGAAATGACAAATTAACAAATAAATGATAGTTTATGTGGTTAAATTCAGTTGTTGGTAAATAATGAAATGAATGTAATGGATAATGGAATTGGTTGGTGGTGTGAGATATGGCTTTTGGTTTTTGTGGTGTTATGCATTTAGTGGTGAAAAAAAAGTAGGTATGTTGGGAGTTGGTTAGTGTTTTGTTGTGAACCCATAGGTTGGGCTTGTGTGTGGCTATATATAGATATATATATTTTATATTCCTTATAATTTCTATACGCACCCCACCCACATTGAGAACTACGTGCCAAAAACCATATTTTCATATGATTGGTGTTTTTTCCAATAACCTGGTGATGAGGATGGATGTATGGATACCCATTATTCTATGTTATCTCTCTTCTAATAAAGTATATATTTACAGGTTGTGATGGTCGGAGGTCTGTTAATGCACTAGGTGATGGCCTAGGTTTCTTTTGTTGGGATGTGATATGATAATATTGTGGTGAGGTCTCCCAAGTTTCTTTGGGTAGTATGTGATATGGCCATGTTGTGGGGAAGATTGCGGTGGGTTCATGAATGGTATTAGGAGAGACCAAGGTTGATTTCATTCATATTCATGATACCCTACTACTATGGTTATGGAAGTGGTTGTGATGTGATGGAACAGGTTTCTTCAGTCAAGATGAGATATGACTATGCTATGGGGAGGTGGCCCAGGTGTTTGCAGGCATGATGTGATGTGATCGTGCTTCTAGGGGGTCGGTATATTTTATTTTTTTAAGATATGGGAGCTCCAGGATGTATTACATTGGGTGTGAGAGAGGGAAATCAGTGGGAAAGTGGTGTGGGGTACCCTTTGTCGATATACTTCTTATTATGTTATTATACTTGGCTTGAGTTATTTAATGAGTGTAACTTGGTGATTTTGGGGGGGATAGTTGGCATGTTTATGTGTTTTTTGTTTTTTTGTTTTCCTACAGGTGAATTAGTATGCTTCTTTCACATGTTCATGAGAGACTTTGGTTTTCTGACTGAGTATACTTATATTCTCACCCTACATATATAATATAATTTTCAGGATTCCAGGAGGATTTTGTGGATCGTGGTGCACTATACTAGCTCATACCTTTTTGGAAAGTTGTCATGTCTCTATTTTAACTTTTTGGGGTATTTACTTTTGGATACTTTTACCTATATCAATTTTATTTATGCATGAATTGTGGGATGGTTTTGGTTTCCTTTTATATTATTTCATAGAGTTTCTTGTGGATTATTCATCTTATCTCCTTATCCTAATTATTATAGAGTTTAATGCCTCCTATTTTATGAGATTTTTATACCCTCTATGTTAGTCGCTAACTCAAGGCCTATTGGAGGTAGAACTCAGGGGTCATTATCTCTCTCCCCTCACCGTGGTATCTTTGGAAAGAGGGGGTCATGACAGCACTCCCTAACTAGAGAATTGTCCATTTTTTATTGAAGGAGCTATAATTGTTAAAATTCCCTCCCAATTTCTAAGGGCATAGACTTCATGAAAACTAAGACATACATTTGATTTTTCAATGATTCTATCTATTTGGATTGAAAGGGGGTCTTGATAATGCTTATAAAAGTCCAGAAAGAATAAAAAAACACAAATAATAAAACCTATAAATATAGTATCATAATAAATAGTACACTCAACCAATTTCTTTCAGGGGTAAAGGATTCATTTTGGGGTTATCATTCTATTTTTGATTTTCATGTTCTCATGTTTTGTTTTGAGTTTATGCATAAATGATTTCTAAAATTAAGTGTTCTTTGGGATTTTACCAGTAATTTTTGGGTTACACATTGGTCGATTTGATAAGAGGGAGATCTCAACACAGCTTTTAGGGGTAAATTATTTCCTACTTCAGGATTCTCTTATAGATTTAAGTCATATTCATGAATCCTTCTCAAATCCTAGTGTGAGACTGGTTACCATTGTCGTAATGATTGGTCATCTATATGCATCCTTGTGAACATTGGTATATATCATAGGTTCTCTATAAATTTGAACATATATATGTATTAGAGGTTCTCCATTGATGGAACCATCTGTATGTATCTAAGGTTCTACATATTTCTCTTATTATATTGATTATTTTGTTGTTTAAAGCCACATAGCTAAAAAAAATTGAAGTTTATCACCATCCATGGAGGTGGTATGTGCTTGTGGTGTTAGGATTCAGCCTTTGATAAGGGGTTTTTATATATACCTATAAAGGGAATCATAACCCATATAGTTCAATTCCACTTAATAGTATATTTCATACCTTTTAAGTTCATGTGACAAGGACTTATTCTAAGCAATTTAAAGTTGTGAATAGTGGAATTTTAGGCGAAATATGCCTATAAATGGTTAGTGTGTGAATTATGCATGAGTTTTCCATTCTATTTGACTATAAAGGGAATATGGCCTAATGAGGATGGTTTTGTTTCACATGGAATATTTACCTATATGAGATATTTGGTTGGTTGAGATATGGTCCACTGAGAAAAATATGACCTCATCAGAAATATGGCCTGATGAGGAAGGTTCTTAGGGAATATGGCCTCGATGAATGGAAATCCAAGATCACAGTGAATATATCCCAATGGGGAATTATTTAAGTGATTTTTTGAGGAATATGGCCCAATAAATATAAGTTCAAGGGGAATATTGACCTAGTGAAGGTGAGCATGGGTCTCTAAGGGAATATGGGCCAATGAGTAGGAACATCCAAGCTAACATCGAATATAGCCCAACAAGAAAAGATGTAGATGGTTATGATGTTAAGTTTTAACATCAAGGAGGTATATTATTTATACTTCTAAAATATGAATCAAATACCATGTATTTTAAGGTGCACAGCTTAAGGTCATGTGATATGACCGTACTGTGTAGTTTAACATCATGTGGTAGGGATGTTGTTGTACAATTTTACATCGTGCGACTGGACATCCATGTCATGAAAGGGGTGATAAAAGAGAATTGATAAAGGATTTATCATGGGTTACCTTATTAAATAATGGATCATTCAGTGTACTAGGTATTAGACCATTAATAAACACATGGTTTGGGCTTACACCTATGAGGAGGTCTGCCTATTTCTTAAAAAAATAAAGGATGTGTGGTGGGATTTACACATATTATTTGTTACCATGTGACACAAAAACCATTATTTTCCTTATTAATTTAAATATTTATTGTTTTTTTGTTTTTTTTTTCTTTGATTTTTGATAGTTTTGGGTTTAAATTTGGAGCTTTGGATAGCTTTTTCTTTTGTTGCACAGTTAGTGCACATAGTTTAGGGTAAAATATGAAGTGACCCTTACGTAGGGTTAATTATAGTTCTTTTTTATTCATGCATGGTTTTTATGAATGGGTACCTCAATTTTTTTTCCAAAACATGAAAAAAAAATAAGATAAATCATTCAATCTGTGGGGGTGTAAGGGTACTGGTGCATGGCTGGCACACAGTTAGTATAAATCAGGCGATGAGTGTGCAAAAGTCCTGTAATTTTTAGTAGAGTTGTTTTTCAGGGTTGGTACATGGTTTGCCTAAATTTTCTTCTATACTTTGTAGGTTTCATGGAGTGTCCTATGAGGTGAGCATAGTTGGCACACGGTTTGGTAAATAGTGTGTATAAATCATGCGGTCTTCCTAGACTTTAAAAATATTGAAATTTATTTTTTCCCACTTTGAATTTTACACAAAAGCTACCCACTTCTCCCTTATTCAAATATCACACCCTATTTGAACCTCCTTCCACTTTTCTCTTCCATTCCATAGAGATTTCAAGGGATATCCTCAATATTTTAGGCCAAAATCTCAAGGTTATCATCTCTATAACTTATCTCCTCCTTGTTTCTTTCATATTCTACCTTATTTTTATTTAGTTATGGTCTCGGTAACCTAGGGTTTTTCTTGGATCAATTTTAAGTTGGGGGTTTCTTGATTTTAGGGTTTAAATTGATTATTTTAGGGTTATTCTTTCCTTATAAGGTTATATTAAAACCTAAATCATGGAATAAATAATATTGAGATGAGTTTCCCTTATATTTATCTTTGAATTACAGATCCATGACGGCTTTCCTATTTAAACTCTTGTTTTGGCTATCAAATGATATCATTAAATGTGTTTAAGGATTGTTAAGAAATAAAACTAGGTTTCCACTTGATTTCCATTTTATGAAAAGGTTTTTTTAGTTTAAACATATATTATAATTTTTTTTACTTGAACTTACACACAAAGTGTTTGATAAAGTTCCTGAATGGATTTTATAAGGTGATTTTGAAACCTCAAAAGGTATTTTGGTCCTTACAGTCAATTTAAAAATGTTACTAGAAGTTTAAAAGTTATGATTTGTATTTTTAAAAATAGTGTGATTTTATGGAATGTTTGAGAGGCCTATTTGTAAATTTTTAAGAGGATTAGGACATTCCCTTTTCCTTATGTGTTTTAAAATAATGAATATTTCTTCAATATAGGGATTTTTATTATATATTTATACTTAATGAATAAGGAGTTGTCTCTATTGAAGGGTTTCCAGGGGTGTGGCCTTTTTTATGATTCTTGTTTCATGTAATTTTATATACATATATATATATATATATATATCTGTATATATGTATTTATGTATTTATGTATTTATGTATTTATGTCCCTGTTATTGTTTTCTACCATTTAAATTGGATCACCGCCATTTTATACATCTTAGGAAACTGAGAGTATCTTGTGGAATTTCTAAAATAACATTTTTCACTATTATGGATTATGATATGTCTAGTGGCCCTTATTATGGTGTTCACCCATATTTGGAAGTTTTCCCATCGGTTGGTCCAATAAAGGTAAGATATGGTGTTAGGTAGATTTTATTGTATCAGGAATGCCAATTTGGATGGATCTTATTTAGTATGTTATATATTTCCCCCTTAGCTCATAGGTTACCATGATCACACGTACTTGGATTTATTATATGGGTTGTGTTTACTTTTGTGATATATGATTTTTTATTATTTTATTAACTTGTTATTACTGTTGTTGTTACTAATATTTTCTCTACTTATTTTCCTTTTAAAATTATATATGTGACCCTTTTCAAAATCAATGACTAATTTTTTTTTAAAGGTCTTATAACTCTTTTAAATAACTCTTAGTGCACAGGTGTTTGTAAATGAAAAGTTTTAAATATGATTAAATTTCATGTCTTTTCATGGAATTGATTTTAGATTTTTAAAAGGGTAGTATATTTTTATTAGTTTTTAATCAAAAATTGTAAAAATTATATTAGTAAATTATATTTCAAACTATCCTAAATTTGATCTATAATTTGAAGGTTATGCATAGGGTGTAATTTCCTTCTCATACCTACCGATATTTGTGCTCATGCTTATATATATATTTTAATTTTAGGTTATGCATCAAATTTCACATGGAATCTTTATGGTTATTTATTTGGATAGTGATTTGTGGAGCCACATGGATATCAATTTGAGTATTGGTTTAAATTTATAGTTTTGTGGTATCAACCAAGCTACTCACTTATATATCAAATTCAATTTTTTTTGTATGTACTATTTCAAGTTGTATATTTATTTATTTATTATGATCTATTTGGTTCTACTTATTTATAAACTTATTTCTTGCTAATTCATGGACATATGATATATGTAGTGATCATGCCATAATTTTGATAAGGATTCCTCTATGATTTGTTTATTATTTTTTTGGTTTAAATCATTCCCATGAGTTTTTATATGATGTTTTGGCATTGTTTCTAGCCTATGGGGATTGGGAACATACCTTGGGAATGTTGCGAGCTAGCTCTAGTGCCTAGTTCAGGGGTGGGCCAAAGTTGGTTTGTGAAAAAATGGCATCGTAGCATAGGTTATTAATAGGAACTAGGTTCCATAACACTATTTTTTCTTTTGTAAGAAATGTTAGATTATAGATAGGGATGTAGGGACTCAAGAGGTAGTTGTGGGGAGAGACTCGTGATCTCTTTATCATTCAAATCCTCAAATTACTAGGGGATGTGGAGTTGTGAGTCTTTATTTTTTATCCTTATTCATTTACTTCATGTATGTATTGTTTAGTATTGATGGTTTTCAAATTTTACTAATGAAACATGGATTATTCAAAGGATTCCTATGATTTTGGGGTAAAAATGGTAGTTAAACTAGTGGTACACTATGATCTTGAAGGTTCTAGAAAAACATGTGGATCCTAAGTATATGGTTATGTATAACTCTTGGTGGTAGCTACACAACTGACACATGGTCTGACAAGACATGTAATTGAGTCATTCATGGCCACTTGTCTATCTTAAGTAAAGTTGTATATTTTGTGGTGTGCTAAGATATTTTCATTCATTTTAATGTGATTTTGAAGGATAGTTCATATTTCAAGACATAAATGGTTGGTTTTGGAATTAATAAAGAAACTTTTCAAAAAGGGGTGATGTGGATAAAGTATTTGAAAATGTGAATAACTATTTATAAAGGAAAGGAATAGGGATTTGAAAATTGTGAAGGGGTTTCATGAAAGAAATTTGGTTTTTCAAGTAAAATGTGAATTTTTGATATTTGAAAATAGATTTTGAAGACAAATTAAAATGAGATCAATTTTGGGAAATGGGTAAATGATTTTAATAAGGGATTTTTGGAAAATTTAAAATTATTTCTCAGGGGTTTTTTAATATTTCAAACAAATGAGATGTGGGATTTTGAAAATAGTTTGAAAATAAATATTTTAACTTCATTGAAGTTCTTATGAATTGATTTTGTGGAGTACTATTTTATGTTTGGATTTACTTATGGTTGGGTATGGTTTAATTTTGTATTATTTTTTATTAAGTTTGGACTCTTATTGTTATTTAGAGTATGCCTCCATTAAGTTTCCATATATTTTTAAGGTAAATTTGTGGGTGGGTATCCTCATGTGAACCCTTAAGTAGTTCAACCTAGAGATATCATTCTAGAGTTCTAAAAGTTGAGACCTCCACTATTTTTTCAGTCAGATCCTTATGAAGTGTAATAGTGCCTATGGATTATGTTCATCATTTTGTTGACCTATTCACTTATCTTTCAAAGTTAACCCTCGATGATTCCTTGAAGGATGGGTATTTTAAAAAAGGTCTTAGAAATTATCTTCAGTAGAGGGTGTTGGAGTTCATTTTAATATCTTATATAGAAGTGGTAATGAAAGAAGTTTAGGTTGAGGTGATTTAGTGGGAGTTCTTGAGGAGGATACCACTTCCTCTATTACAATAAGTGAAGAATGAAATTCTAATAAAAGAAAGTGGAAGTGGTCTAATTCTGAGTCGGAAGGTAGTGGTATCAAGTGTCCTTTCAGTATCTCTTCATTAGTTTCATCCAGGGGTAGTAAGTTGGTGTACCATTAGTGCAGCAAGTCAGGCCATAAGAATCCCTCATGTAATAAATCCCCAAAAACCTATCATGGTTGAATCCATTTTGGACATCTGTATAGGTTTAGTAAATGAGTTGTGTGTAAAGGGAGTGGATCCAAATCAACCACTTTGAAGGGTCCCCAGGACAAACTATTGAACATGGTCTTATTTAAGTGGTTTTATAAGGTACTCTTCATTATTAATCATTATTTTATCTATTTTGTGTTCCTTATTCTCTAATTTAGGTTATTTGAATTCTAGGTCTTTAAAATTTTGAGGATATTTTTAACCCATGGAGTATGGTGTATTCTTGTGTAAATTATGCATCATTGATGGTTTTATTTGGTATTTTTCATGTTTTTAGTGTTTTATTATTATTTTGAGTTGGTATTTAAGAGTTTTTTTTTCAATAGAGGGTAAATATTATTGAGGAGCCCTGATATGGTGGGGAGACCACCATAGTCAATCTAAACTCATTTCTTTTAGTGATATGGATATAAAGTTTCTTTGGGAGATAGATTTAGTTTGGTGGATTATTCATACTAGTTAAATTCCTAGGATTTGTCTCAGTGGTGGTCATGATGTTCCTTGGTTTTAGTAATTGATCCATGTTGAGTAGTTTAATTTTATCATTTCCATTGATCAACTGAATCTACTAAAGATTTATGGAGGAAATTTCATTATGGTGGGGATAATTATCACACCTCGACCAAGATTTAATTTATTAATTTATATATTTATTGGTTTAGGACTTTTCCTTGAGTTTTTAGAGTTTTGGGTTAAGATCTTGAACTTTGGATAATTTTTCCTTCTATCACGCGGTTAGTACACACGGTTTAGGGGAAACAGTGTGGTGACCATTATGTAAGGGTCATTATAGTTATTTTTTATTTTTTCATGGTTTGTTTTCATTGGTATCATAGTGTTGGGTCCAAAACATTTGAAACCCTAGGAGAAACCATGAAATCTATTTGTGTATAAGAGTACATGTGCATGGCTTTCACACATTTAGTATAAACCATGCGAAAAGTGTGTAAAGGACCTATAATTTTTAGCAGTGTATTTTTTCATGGTTGGTTTATGTTTTTCTTAAACATGTAGATAAACTACATAGGTTCATGAGAGTGTCAAGTGAGGGACCCACAGTTGGCACATGATTTGGTAAGTTAGGGATCCAAATTAGGCAGTTTTCCCAAATTTATCTTGAAATTACCTTTTGTCTCTCTTATAATATAACCCCTAAGCTATCATCTTCTCTCTCATTTAACTCCCATTTCCTAGGAACACCTCCTCCTTGTTTTATCCTCTATTACATGGTTATTTAAAGGGATAACATAAATATTTGAGTCCAAAATCTCAAGGTATTCACCTCTATAACACATATCATCCGTGTTTCTTACATATATCACCTTGTTCTTTCATTCTTATAGTCTCAATGACCTAGAGTTTTTATTTGATTGATTTTAAATTTGGGGTTTACTGATGTTAAGGTCTATCATGGTTCTTTAAGGGTAATTTATTCCTTCTAAGGTAGGATTAACACCTCGTTTGTGGAAGCAACAAGATTGAGGTAGGTTTCCCCTTGTATTTACCTTTAAATTCCAAAACCATTATTATTTATTTATTTAAACTCTTATTTTGGTTATCAATTGATAGTATTAAATTTTATTGATGATTATTTAGAAATAAAACTAGGTTTCCACTTGATTTTCATTTTATGTAAAGGTTTTTTTAGTTTAGACATATATTATAATTTTTTTTACTTGACCTCACACACCAAATGTTTGATAAAGTTCTTGAATGGATTTTATAAAGTTACTTTAAAACCTCAAAAGGTATTTTGGTACTCACACTCGATTTACAAAGGTTTCTATAAGTTTAAAAGGTGTTTTTGGTATTTTAAAAAAGTTTTTGTTTTTTTAGGAATATTTAATAGGATCAATTGGAACTTTTTAAGATGATTTTCTTGGTGAAAACACACCCTTGGGACATGCCCCTTACCTTATGCATTTTAAAAGAATGAATATGTCATCAGTATATGACTTTTTTATTATATTACTATACTTAGTGAATAAGGGATTGTATCTATAGAATGGTGTTTAGGGGTGAGGCATTATTTATGATTCCAATTTCATGTAATTGAATAAATATGCATATATGTATTTAGGTTTATAATATTTTCTATAACCATTTAAGTTAGATCACCTCCATTTTATACAGTATGGGAAACTGAGATTATCTAGTGGAATTTTTAAGAGAACATGATTCAATGGTTTAGGAATAAGCTCTGGATAGTGGACCTTAGTACATTTTTCACCCTAATTTGGAATTTTTCCCCTTGGTTGGGCCAAGAAGGGTAAGACTGAGCATTAGGGTGATTTGATTTCATTAGGCATACTGATTTGTTTGAAACTTTTTTAGTATGTTCTAGAATTTCCCATGAGATCCTAGGTTCCCATGATCACAAATACTTGGCTTTATTATATGGTATATGTTTACTTCTATGATATATGAGTAGTTTTTGTTTACACTACCCAAGTTTTACTATTGTTGTTATTAATTTTTTGCTAATTCTTTTCATTTTAAAACACTCGATGTGCCCCTTTTCAAAACCAATGATTAATTTTTTTAAAGGTTTTAGAACTCATTTCAATAACTCTTGGTATATGGTGTTGGACCATTAGTAATGGAATATATGACTAGAGGGGGTGAATAGTATATTTAAAAAATTGAAAGAAAAAAACAATCAGAGTTTGTAAAATGAAAATCTATAGTGAGTATAGTGTTCTTAAAATGAGTTGTATTGTAAATAAAATTTAAGAACACGAGGATTTATAGTGGCTCAGACCACAAATATCCTAGTCCACTCCTAAGCCCCTCGAGGATATTGGTACCCACTAAGAACCTCACTTTTAAAGGAGTGAGAACCTTGTTACGAAAACTGTCTTTTATAAGAACTTGGAGGGACAAACGAGTCTGATAAAAGAGAAAAAACTAGTCGGTTTACCTGAATTTTGATCATGAGTCACAACCCAGACTTCCTTTTAGGTGGTGAAATAACCATATAAAGAAATAATTTATTTTTATGGGAAAACCATAAACTAGACATGAAGAAATATAAACATAAAGATAAATATTTATATGAATAAAAAAATAAAGAAATTAATATATGATCAAAAATATTGAATATGTTGAAGGTAGGTGATCATTGATCACTTGAATGGAAAAATTTTGAAGTTGAAGTCCCTTTGTGATTAAAAACATTAATAATATCCAACCAAAAAAGCTAGTGGTAGATTGATCTACCATTGGTCTCCAAAGGTGGGAAAACAGAGAGCAGTGGCTTATTTTGGATACCACTAAGGATAGAGAGTGGTGGCTTATTTTTTATACTATTGGAAAAAAAAGTGGGAGTTAAATGGTGGAAAAATAAAGCATATTCTACCATTGAACTTATAATAATAAAAAGATGATATCCAACCAAAAAAACAATTCCATGCCACTGTGAAACTAAAGGCTTCAAGAGAATCAATAAAAAAATTATATTTTTGGATGTCCAATGGTGGAAGATAACCTAACATTATTGATTTAAAATTGTGGAAAAATGACCTACCATTGGATAAAGTCCAATGGTGGAAAACGAAAAACACCCTAAGAAGTTTCTGATAAAATAAGAAAACAAAATAAAAACAATTGAACCTGTTAAAACATACTAGAAAGGAAGATCTTCTGAAAAGAATATGGGATATTTCCATTCCCTACCGAAGCATCTTGAAGGTTCTAACAATGGAAAAACAATAGTATAAAAATATAGAGAGTTCTTTTGTTGGGGTCCAACAGTATAAAATAGAGAAGTTAGAAAAATCCTACAGCACCTATGAGAAGAGGAGAATAGCTCCTATAGAGCTTGAAAAATCTTTTTCCAAGCTAATATAAACCTAAAGGTTGTGCTACCATTGGTGAATTCCAATGGTATCAAGAAAAATAAGCTACCATTAGAAGAAAAATGCTACCAATGAAATGATAACAACATTTCCAACTTGAAGTAGATGCATTATTGAAGCACTGGTGGAAGAGAGAATATCTACCGGTCAAGTTCGATCCACCAGTGGAATTTATCTACCATTGGATTCCAATGGTAGAAAAATACCTACTTTTAGGAATAACTATAGAGGAAAAGGGAAAAAATACTACCATGGCTGAATCCATTAGATAAGGCTTTCAACTAGTATTTCAATCCGAGTCTAGGTGAGTGGTGAGAGAGCTTAAAAAATTTGAAGGTTGTAAGAAAGTGGGGCCCTGAACCAGTGAAAATTAAAACACCAAGGAGGAAGAGAATGATTTTGAATCGAAAATAAGAAGTGTGGGATTTTAAATAATGGCATGGGAGATTGAATGGATCATATTTTTGACAAATATTAGAACTGACATATGAGATTGTGTCCGAGTATTCAAAGATGAATGAACATTGGAACTAAAACCATGTCCCACATTAGTTTAGAGAAGCATAGAATCACTGGTATATCATACAAGCAGTTTTTATCCTCCATTTGAGCTAGCTACTAGGGATTAGCACTAGTTACACTATGTGCACACGCGTTCCTACGGCCTAGTGTGCTACCTATCCCAACCCATGCACCTAGAGGGTGTGCTATGCATGACTTATACACGGGCCCACACACAATGAGAATGAACTATGCACATCAAGCATTCTAGCCTCCTTGTGATATGCCTATAGTGGGCCTTCCCAAGGGGTTGACCGAAAGGGTCCCCTAAGTCGTTGAGGGCTAGCCAAGGTGCCTCACTTAGGAAGGCCCAAATTTTTTATATAAGGAAAAAACGTAATTAAATAAAATATAACATTAAATATCATTAAAAATTTTAAAAATAACATTATTAAAACAAGTAATTAAAATAATGATTAACTCTTAATAATGCTTGAATTTTAATAAAATTAAAGAGACAATAATTTATCAAAATAGATAATATTGTTAAAGTATGAAATCACTAATTTCAAATACTAACAAACTACCCTTTTGTTGATTAAAAAACAAAAAATATATTAAATATTCAACAAAAATACCTTGATTTTTGAAATTTATCAAAAATTATATTATAGTTTAGTATATAAAATGTACTCCCTTTTAATCATAAATAACTATTGTAAAAGTAACATAGTATAAATTTAACAAAAAAAATTTAAAAAATATGATCTAATTATCATTTAATCAAAATATAAAATAAAATTCAATTTCATAAAATGTGTAAAAACTTATTTAAAGACATTGATTATACTAAAAAATATTTTAAGCTTTAAACATACCCAATTCAGATTTCATTTTCTCAAATTTAACAAAATCTAAGGGTTTTGTGGAAATTTCAGCTAGTTTTTTCTCAGTTGGAGTGAATTATAAACATATATCACATTTATTTACATGATCCACAAATAAATGAAATATAACATCAATGTGTTTAGTTATAGAGTATTGAATCGGGTTTTTAGAAATTGAAATAGCACTAGAGTTATCATAGTAAATAGGGATTTTATCAAAACTAATATTAAAAACATACAGTGTTTGTTTAATCTAAATGCTCTATGAACAAAAACTATCAGTTGAAATATATTCACCCACATCTATTGATAGTGCTACTGAAAGTTTTTTCTTATAACTCCGTGAAATTAAAATTTTTCCTAAAAAGTGACACATACCTATAGTGATTTTTCAGTCAAGTATGCAACCTCCAAAGTCAGAATCATAGTAAGATAGTAAATTAAAAAAATTATCATTAGAATAGAATAGTCCAGTACAAACAGTACCCTTAATATATATAATTACTCTTTTAATATCTTTAAGATGACTTTCTTTTGGGTTTTACTGAAACCTATCACACAAGAAAACTGATAACAAGATTTCTAGTCTAGAAGTAGTGAGACACAGTAGACTATTTATCATGCTTCTTTAGAGTTTAATATCAACTGAATTACCAGATTCATCCAATTCCAATTTGGAATTATTACTCATATATGTTTTCATTGTTTTACTAGAATTAATTCTAAACGTCTTTACAATTTATTTAGGATACTTAGCGTGATTTAAGAAAATATCATCTTTCCTTTGATTAATTTGTAAACCAAGGAAAAATTTTAGTTCACCCATTAATAACATGTAAAATTCACTTGTTATAAGTTTATAAAAATCATTACACAAATAATCATTCGATGAACTAAATATTATATCATCAACATATATATGTACAATCATTAAATCACTTAAAACTCTTTAAAAAAAGTTATAGTAACCTTTCCTTTAAAAAAATAATTTTATAATAAAAAATGTGTTTCTATTTCATAACAAGATCTTGGATCTTGCTTAAGACCATATAAGGATTTATTAAGCATAAAAACGTGATATGAAAAATTATCCTTTTAAAATACAACGGGTTGTCTTACATGGACTTCCTCTAAAATAATTCAATTTAAAAAGGTAGTTTTAAAATATAATTGAAATAATTTTTTGTTCTGAAAACTATAAAAGGATAATAGAATTACAATTTCTTACATCCTATAAATAGGAGAAAAATAATATTCAAAGGTAATTCCCTCTTCTTTGGAATAACCTTGATCTACTAGTCTTGCTTTATTTTTAACAATGTTTCATGTTTCATCATGTTTATTATGAAAAATCCATTTAGTTTCTATAACATGTTTATCTTTTGGAAAAGCAACTAAATCCCACACTTTATTACTTTAAAATTGATTTAATTCATCATGCATAGAATTAATCTAGTTTTAATTAATTAAATCATTTTAAAAATTGATAGGAAAAAATTCATCAATAAAAGTAGAATTGGAATAGAGATGTTAAACAAATTTCATATTTTGAATTCTATATTATACATTACCAATTACTTTTTCAATTGGGTGATCCTTAAGATTTTTACATTCCTTTGGATTAGTTTGAGAAGAGATATGATCCCCCTCAATTGATTCATTATCATTATCTTCACCAAAATGAAATTCTCCAAACTCATCATTTTCTTTGAAATATTGATATTAGAATTTTTTTCATTAAACTTAACATGTACATATTCTTCAAAACTAAAGTTTCATTATTGAAAACTCTATAAAATTTTCTAGAATTGGAATATCCTAAAAATATACCTCCATCTAATTTAGAGTCAATTTTTTATAAATGATCTTTTGTATTTAAGATAAACACTTTACAACCAAACACCCTGAAATATCCAACTTTAGGTTTAAACCATTTGAAAAGTTTATAAGGGGTCTTATTTAGGAAATGTATAATTGAAACTCTATTTAAAACATGGAAATTTTTATTTATAGTTTCTACCCAAAAATATTTATGTGCACTATATTCCATTAGCATAGACCTATCCATTTCTTGAATAGATCTATTCTTTCTTTCCACAACGCCATTTTGTTTTGGTATCCTAGGGGGTGAGAAATAGTTTTTATATCCATTTGTTTCACAGAATTTATCAAATTATAAATTTAGAAATAAACCACCTCTATAAATTTTTATATAGATGATTGATGTATTTTTGAAATTTTGAATAAGTTTACAGAAAGCAAAAAATTTGGATAAAGTTTCATTTTTATTGGATAATAAATAAATCCATAAGAATCTATTGCAATCATCTACAATTAAAAAAACATACCTATCACCACCAAAACTATTAGGTTATATAGGTCCAAATCGGTCAATATGTAATAATTCTAAATATCTAACAGTAATAATATCATTTATATATTTAAATATTCCTTTGTGTCGTTTACCATTTAAATAGGAATCACACATGAAGTGCTTACTTGTATGTAAATTGGGCAGTTGCAGAACATGATCATGGTTTGATAGTTTGTGAAAAAAAAATCATAAATTTTCATGCACAATACTCCTATGCCACAAAATTTTACCTGCTTCTACAACATTCAGACACTTAACCTTTTGTTTAGTTAGATCATAAAAGTCAATAGTATATACATTTTCTTTTCTATTTGCTGAAAACAAAACTAATTTATTTTTTAAAATAATACATTTATCATTTTCAAATATAACATTTAATCCATCATCACATAACTTTGATATACTTATAAGATTATGTTTTAAACCAAGAACATATTAAACTTTTGACATAATAACTGTTTTAGAAAAACTAACTTCACCAATACCTTTAATCTGACCTTTAGAGTTGTCTCTAAATGTGACAAGGCCACCGTCACATTAATTAAATTATGGGAATTTTTAAATATCACATTTAATGTTCCTAAATAAGCCACTATATAAGTACCATGATTCATTGAGACCTATAAGTTATACTTCCTCACATTTAATACCCATCAGGGAAAGATTCCTTATCTCTTGTTCACTTCCAGAATCACTACCAGAGTTAGAACTATCTAAGTAGTCCCAAACTCCAAACAAAGATTGTTTTTATCTTATTATTTTCTATTTTTCTTTATTTATATGTTTGATTTTATGGAGTTAGTTCCTTATGTGGCCATTATTCCTGCACTCATAACAGGTTAATTCTAAAACATCATTATTGTTAGTAGTATTACCTTTCTTATAGTCCTTTCTGGACTTACTCTTGAATTGCCTCTTTACACCTTTTTTTATGAACTTGAAAAACTTATTACTAAAGTGAATCATCTCCTTTTTACTTTCCTAGAAATCATATTCAAAGTCATTATATGTATCAATAACATTTTATTTAAATGCAATAACTTTTTTTTGGTAGACTCCTCATCAGTAATATTTTTCATCTCTAACTCATACTATAGTAGAGAGCTTATTAGTTCATCTAAAGTATGATCCTTAAAATTATTACTCTCATCGATGGAAAACTTTTTTTCATTACATATCTTTGGAAGAGATATCAGTTATTTTTACACTTGAAAAGTGTTTTCCAAAAATTCTTCAATAACACTCATACCATGGGTTATACTTGTGAACCAATGGAACATCTGGTTTAAAGGTTCTTCATCTCTCATATTGAAGTCCTAGTATTCTACTTGGATCATTCCTAGATTGGTTTTTTTCAGCTTTTTAGTACCATAATGAGTTACTTGTAGTATCCTCTATATGTCATGGGCTATCTTACAAGCTGAAACATGGCTATAGATACTTCTACTTATAGCACAGTATAGAATATTTTTAAATTTATAATTTAAAACATATTTTATCATGTCATTACCTATAAGAGTCTTTGTTTCAACCTTGGGTATCTCGTATGGATTATCCATGATAGTCCGGTGATCCATACTCAATTGTTCCAAGTATTCTTACATTCTGTCTTTCCAATAGAAATAGTCACTCCCATCAACGAATAGGTGTTTTGTGGAATTCATCCATCATTGTCAATGAAACCTTCCATCTTGAAGGAAAAAAATCCTTTTTTCCTTTGATTGTTAAGGAAACCAGGTTAGTAAAAAGTTAAAAATAACCAACATAAATACTAACATGTCATATATAGGGTTTTGATACCAAATATTTTGGTGTAAGGATCATATAGCTATTGACCTGGATCTAAAACTAATTTTTGGATCATTATTGATGGAAAATATGACTAAAGGGGGTAAATAGTATATTTAAAAAAATTAAATACAAAAACAATTAGTGTTCATAAAATACAAATATGTAGTGAGTGCAGTGTTCTTGAAATGATTTATAGAGGAAATAAAATGAAATAACATAAGGATTTATAGTGGTTTGGATAAAAAAGATATTATCCCACTCCTCACCCTCCTATACTTCTCAAGGAGATTGGTACCCACTAATAAACTCACTTTTAAAGGATTGATAACCTTGTTACAAACACTGCCTTTTATAGGAACCTAGAGGCACAACATAGTCTGATATAGGAGACCAACCTAGTCTTCTTAGCTGAATTTTGATCAGAAGTTGCAACCCATATTTCCATTTAAGTGGTGGAATCACGAGAGAAAGAAAGACTTGATTTTTATGGGGAAAATCATAAACCAGACAAGAATAAATACAAACAGAAAGATAAATGTTTACATGAATAAAAAAATATAGAGAAATTACCAACTGATCAAGAATGTCAAAGATGTTTCAGCTCAATGATCATTGATCACTTGAATGAAACAATGTCAAAGTTGAAGTCCTTCTGTGATCACATCTAGAGAATATAAGTCGCTGAAGTTCAGGAAAATTTGAGAGTAGTAAGAATGTGTTGAAGATGTATCACAAGTAATTGTGTCAAATGATCTACACTTGTATTGTTTTATTCCTTGAATAAGTCTCTCATAACATTAAGACATATATCTTCTAGGAGCATGTTCATATCCAATACTTGCACGACACTTATTAGAGAATAAAAATGAAATAATATGATACCTTCATTTGTTAAAGTCATACTGAATAGCATAAAACAAACATGATTTATATTTCTTCATGAAATATTAATATAAAACAATTAATATGATTAATGTAAAAAATGTAAACAATTTTAAATTATAAAATAATTTAAATAAAAATATAATATTTTAGAATATAAAGACAGAAAATTTGTTGTAAAATAGAGCATCACATTACTTTCAAACTACATGCATATGTGTACATAAAATAAATATGCTATTATTATTTTTTACACAATCAACAATTATAATTAAACATAAAATAATAAATCATTTTAAAAAGTAATTATTTTAACAACCTTAATTAAAATAAGAAATAAAAAACTAGAAATAAAAAATTAACTAAAAATGGGTTAAAAAAAGTTGGTGGTAAATTGACCTACCATTGGTGTCCAACAGTGGGAAAATAGAGAGTGGTGGTTTATTTTTTTCTACCACTGAAAAAAGATAGTGGTGTCTTATTTTATCTACTATTGAAAATAGAGAGTGGTGGAAATTCAATGGTGGAAAAAATAGATAATATTATACCATTTCACTTACAAGGAAAAAAATATGATAGCCAACCAAAAAAACTAATTTCATGCCACTGTGAAACTAAAGGCTTCAAGAGAAGAAAAAAAATTGAAACTGTTAGACATCACATGGTGGAATATGAACTACCATTGGATATGTCTAATGATGGAAAAATGACCTACTGTTGGATAAATTCTAATAGTGTAAAACCAACAACACCCAAAGAAGCTGCTGATAAAACAATAAAACAAAACTACAAAAATAAATTAAAAAACTCAACCTATTGTAACATACAAGAAAGGAATAGCTCCTGAGAAGAATAAGGTCTAATACCATAGCCTACAGAAGAATATTAAAGGTGCTACCATTATAAATCCAATCGTATCAAAACAGATGGGGTTCTATTGTAAGAACCTGGTTCTTATCTTTGAGGTACGGGTTTCTTCTTTTCTCTTTTTCTTAAGTGTTTTTAAGAAAATATGGAAAGGGGGGAAAAAGCCTAAATTTTGGAACTACACGCCATGTACTTTTTTCACACGTCATGTACTTTTGGCCGTGTGGGGATGAGTACACGGGGCGTATATCCATGTCGGCGACAAAGGGTGTAGGAACTGACTACATGTCGTGTAGTGGTACTTTACACGTCGTGTAGTCAGTCGGCAGGCCAAAACAGTAGGGCGGTGGAGCAGCCGCCAGCTGGGCGACAGTACACACCGTGTACTTGGAAGTACATGTTGTGTACTCATGTCGACGGTTGAACAGTATGGCGGTGCCGCCAGAGGAACAGTTAAATGAAGGGAGTACACGCCATGTACTTGGAAGTACATGTCGTGTACTTTGTTTTTTTGCTTAAATCGGGCACTAGACTCCCCTGTTCATAGGGAAGTCTTAGAACCAGAGGAAGGAGCGGGAGTGGACAGCCGGACCTTTGGAGATCCACCGATCGAGCGTCTGGAATCTGATTCCTCCTCGGACAATCTCGTTGGAACCACGCGGGTAAGCTCTCTCTTCTCCTAGCGTGTTGCTTACCAATTCTTCTCCTAACGGGAGTTATTTGAGGTTAAGATATTTTTATTCTTCATCAAATCTACGCCATTATTTGGCATTTCTAGAGTCGACGTTCGGGTATACTGCTTGTTGGCGTATAAGGTAGGTGGCTTGGTGTTTGTTTTTCTAACTATCGTGTGTTTTGTGCGTTTTTGTTCCACAAACCCATGTTGGGATGTCGTGTGGCTGATGCCATTGCTATAATAAACACCAAGAATTGAGTAGGTGATTATTTTTGATATTAAAATGCTGGTTGGGATCGCTGCTTGGATCCGGAACCACCCTGGGGGTGTGTTCCTCTGTTTAGCCATTTGGCCAGGATACCTGAGGGTACGCCTTTAAAGTAGTAATTGTAGAATTTCATTGAGAGGAATTACTTGTTTACTGCTTATTTACTTGTTGGACATGGCCATGTTACCTGTTTAGCCTGAGGGAGTTATTGTGATTAGCATGTGGGCACTGCACTATTTAGCCTGTGTGAAGTAGTTATTTTGGCATGAGGGCAACTTCTTCCGTGCCTGTGGGCAGCTGACTTTGTGCCTGTGGGCGACACGACCTACACCTAAGGGAAAACTCTGTTATGCCTGAGGGTAGATTCTTGTGTTGGATACTCTTTACCTGAGGGTAGGAGTTTACATGTCTGAGGACATTAGCTGGTTATTTAGAACATTCACTGTGGTGATATTTTAAATTAAATGATTAAATGAATAATAAAATGGAAATATAACTGGTAGCTAGTTACTTTTGAGTACTGCTTACTTTATTTCATTTTACTACTGCACACTATCGTTTCATGTTTGCACGCAGTTGGGCACGGGCCTTTGGTGGGTTCCTACTAAGATATATTTCTCACACCCTATTTGGGTCATGCTTTTCGGCCCAAAAAGATTACGTTTTTGCAGGTGTGTATAAGGGAAAGAGTCCCTATATAGGTACTTGACTATTGTTGTGGATTAGGAGGGCATAGGACCGAGCCTAGGCTCACGATGCCACTACTAGTTGTTTTGTTTTGATTTGTTGTACTCTGCTTTTTGGTTGTATTGTACTGATGTATAACATGTTCTGGCTGTTTTCTTAGAACTTGAGACATGTTGCATCTTTTCTATATACCGTTGGTTATATCCACTACTGTTGTTTATTTCAGTTGTGTATGGTTTACTGCTTCCACTGTATGTTGTATGTTTTAATTTATATTCCGTTGTGCTACACTTTGACAAATGAGGTCATAGTTTCCCCACTATCAGACCTGGACCCTCGCTGCTAGCCGGCAGCCTCTGGTGTTTGGGGAAATGCGCTTGAGGTCACGTGGCGAACCGGGTTTGGGGAACCTGTTGAGTGGCGCCTGGAACCGAGACATTACAAAGTGGTATCAAAGGAGTTATTTTCTTTGACTTACTATTTGGAGCCTTAGTCAGGGATAGGACGAACCGGTAGTTGGTAATAAGATGTGCTCGGGCATAGCTAACTTGTGTACAGGGAAAATCCAATTTACCTCGTGTTGCAATTTTACTAATTTTGCAATTTACAGTTGATTTGTTTTCACCGTTGGGTGACGCACTTGAGATTGTGTTGTTTATACTTGATTTATGGGTTCTATTTAGTTGCAACCCGATGAGATGAGGGTATTACATCTCATGCATCATATAGGAACATTCTAGATATCACATGCCATGCATAGTTTCCATGCCATGTAGGTGCATTAGAATGTTTCATGTTGTTGTGCTAGTAAAGCATGTTGTTGTGATAGCTACTCTGATAAAATACTTGTTGCGTGATAGGGTAATTTTATTTGAACCTGTTTATAGAATGAACGCCAAACTTTGGTCTTTGGGGAGAATGGTCCCTCACTAACCGGAATTTGGTGGATCATTAGATGGTTATTTTGTTATAACACAGATAAGATGTCAAACTTTGATTTGTGGGGAGTATGGGCCCTCACGGGTCAGAATTTGACACTTAGGTGTTGTTTTTCGGTATGTTCTGGGTTCCGGGGAAGTTTCTGAGGCATACTATCTAGAAACCCAGTATACATGTCGTGTGGTACGTTAAACACGCCATGTGTGGCCTTCTGTTCGGGAAGGAAAAATAAACTTTTTAAGTACACGTCGTGTAGTCTCTTCCCGTGTCACAAACCGTGTGGGAGGCGACACGGGGAAGGGAAGAGCTTGGAGAACACACGTCATGTACCGAATGTACACACCGAGTAGTGTTGACCCGGAGTCCGACCATGTAAATAACAACATGGGTCGGTGAACTCCTTTACAGAACATGCCATGTCAATAATGGACACGCCGTGTAGTGTGACCTGGGGACTCGGCCATGTAACTAACAACACGGGTCGGTGTCACCCCTCCGGGAACACGTCGTGTAGTCTTGTCTGAGGACAGACCATGTGGACTTAGCTGTGTGGTGGGGAAATGGGGTGGTGTACACGTCGTGTGCGGGTGTAACACGTCGTGTAGTTTCAAGCCGAGTAGTTGGACGTGTCACAAACGACACGGGTAGTTGGAAAATAACACCATACACGCCGTGTAGATATTATACACGCCGTGTAGTTTTCGTTCAATGGGAGCCGTGTGGCCTAGCCGTGTCGAAGGACCCAGGCAGGGGAAGGGGAGTCAAGTACACGCCGTGTAGACAGTATACACGCCGTGTAGTCTTGTTATGAAAATATTGAAATGCCTTCTTCCTCTTGTTCCCTTTATGGTTCATTCATTTTCAGTCTTGATAAATCTTGAATCAGAGGCGTGCTTTTGACCTAGTAGTTTCATGCCGCCTAGATGACCGTGCGTTGTTCGCCAGGAGAGCGGCGACAACTATACTCCGGAGATGGTGGGCCATGGGATACCAGTTGATCCACCAGCAGATCCATATGCGGCGCTCACTGCTATACCGGACACAAGCGCGGAGGCACAGTTCTGTGAGGGATTTTTGTGGTTCATGTAGACCTTTCAGGGAGCACCGCAGGCTGCCACATCTATGGCCGAGCTGACATGTATATTCCAACAGCAGCATCCTCCTATGTTTTCAGGGGATGGCGTACCACAGGCTGCGGAGTCTTGGTTGGGGTCGATTTAGACTATTTTCGATCATCTAGAGACGCCTCCAGGGTGGAGGGTCAAGCTCGCGACTTACATGCTGCGTGATTCTGCCAAGAGGTGGTGGAATGTTACCACCCAGTTAGAGCATCATAGGGACATGGCATGGGAAGACTTTCAGGCAGTCCTCTATGACTTTTTCTTCCCTGAGATGTTGAGAGCAGATAGATCACGGGAGTTCATGAATCTGCAGTATGGCGCTATGTCGGTGATGGTCTATTCTGCTCATTTCACCGAGCTTCAGCGTTTTTCACCCGTGCTGGTGGGTGATGAGACGTTGAGAGCCAGACGTTTTGAGGATGGTCTTCGGTATGACATCTGAGCGCTGGTGAATGTTTTCAGGTTTCCTACTGTACACGCTATTGTGAACCAGGTGCTGATCACAGAGAGGAACCTTCGAGAATCTAGTGGTGTGGTCAAGGGCGGTTCAGCACCATTTACTAGTACTATTTCTACAAGCAAGAGGAAGAGACGGATGGACTTCTCTTAGGGCGGCAGTACCAGTCAGAATAATTCTTTAGGTGGCCAGGTTATGTGCTACCAGTGTGGTAGAGAGGGGAACAAGAGACCACAGTGTCCACGAGACCCAGTGGACTATCGAACTTGTGGCAAGATAAGTCATCTGCAGCGCTTTTGCAGGGCATTTCCACTAGTGGCTAGTGAGAGAGGTTCTGTGCAGACTCCGCGTGTGGGAGTAGGACCAGTGGCTTCTTACCAGTTCGGGAACTAGAATACATCAGGGCGTACAGGCAGAGATGGTGGTAGTGTTCATGGTAGCCAAACACTAGGATCTCAAAGGCAGCAGGGCGGGACAGCTCAGGGTAGTCAGGCTGTGTCGCAGGGCCGCGGCACTGGGCAGGCTTATGTAGTGCAACAGACCCAGCAGGAGCAGGATTTCGGACCTTCTACAGTCAGAGGTACTATTTTAGTAGCTTCTGTATTATCTTCATCACTTTTTTATATGGGTGTTATGCATAGTTTTATATTTGTGCCCGTTGTGGAGAGCATTGGGATCTGTGTTTCTACTTCTTCTGATTTCATGACGCTAGACACTCCGTTGGGGACTAGAACGACTGGTGTGAGTTAGTGCAAGGAGTTCCCCCTTGAGGTTGGTGGGTGTCACTTTCTTTGGGACCTCTATGTATTAGAGATGAAAACTTATGATGTCATTCTCGGGATGGACCGGTTGGTTCCATATCGAGCCTTTGTAGACTGCTATCATCGCAGGGTGAGTTTCACGTCACCAGAGGGTGGAGAGTTTCTATACAAGGGAGAATGGAATGTTCAGGCGAGTCAAGTTGGACCAGAGCATCGTGGGCGAGGTGGAGTTACTGCCCATATTGTGATCTTATATCTGGATGATCAGGGGACTTTCCCGACGGATTTCCATCCAATTGTTGATTGTTTCAGGGATGTCTTCCCGGACGACTTTTCGGGTCTACCTACGGAGTGAGAGGTGGATTTCTCTATCGAGATGGTGCCAGGAGCAGCACCGGTGTCCATTCCTCCTTATAGGATGGCTACACCTGAGCTGCAGGAGCTCAAAAGGTAGTTCGAGGAGTTGCAGGAAAAGGGCTTTATCCAACCCAGTACTTCTCCTTGGGGTTCTCCGGTCCTTTTTGCGAAGAAGGCGGATGGTACCCTCAGAATTTGCATTGATTATCGGAAGTTGAACCAGTTGAAGGTTAAGAACCGATATCCCTTTCTGAGGATAGATGATCTTTTTGATCAGATTTGTGGAGCATGAGTGTTCTCAAAGATTGACCTGATATTAGGATATCATCAGTTGCGCGTGAGACCATCGGATATACCGCTTACAGCTTTTCAGAGCAGATATGGTCTATACGGGTACTTGGTTATACCATTCGGACTCACGAACGCGCCAGCAGTTTTCATGGCTCTGATGAATCGTGTGTTCCATTCATATCTTGATTCTTTTGTGGTAGTATTCATGGATGACATCTTGGTGTACTCTCACACTCGAAACGACCATGCCACCCATCTTGAGATCATATTTAGTACACTGAGAGAGAATCGGCTATATGCTAAGCTCTCAAAGTGCCACTTTTGTATGGACCAGATTCACTTCCTGGGTAATATCATCTTAGAGGTAGGAGTTGCAGTAGACCCAGAGAAGGTGAGGGAAGTAGTTTCCTGGGAGCAGCCTAAGAATGTGTTTGAGAGACGGAGTTTCTTAGGGCTGGATGGTTACTACAGATGCTTCATACAGAACTTCTCCCGCTTAGCAGCACCGTTGACGGGTCTGACTAAGAAGGGTGTGAAGTTTGTTTGGTCAGAAGCATGCGAGACAGCCTTTCAGGACCTGAAGGGAAGATTGACATCAGCACCAATCCTGATACTCCCAGAGCAGGGGAAGATCTATACAGTTTACTGTGATGCATCAGGTATTGGGCTAGGAGTAGTGTTGATGTAGGGAGACTGAGTTGTTGCGTACGAGTCTTGGCAGTTGAGGCCACATGAGAGGAATTACCCGACACATGATCTCGAGTTGGCTGCAGTTGTGCATGTGTTGCGCTGTTGGAGACATTATCTATTGGGAGAGCATTTTGTGGTTTTCACCGACCACAAAAGCCTCAAGTATATATTTACTCAGCGTGACATGAATCTGAGGTAGAAGAGGTGGGTCGAGTACCTACAGTCCTTCAGTTTTGAGCTTGCCTATACACCTGGTAAAGGTAATGCAGTAGCTGATGCACTGAGCAGGAAGACTCAGATACAGGCGGTGCAGGAGGCCAGTGGTGAGTGGCAGCTCATGGCCTTGCTCTCTGAGATGCATCTAGAGGTGCACGACAGTCAGGGGTAGTCTTATCTTTCATCTTTAGCTGTGACTTCTACCCTCCTGGAAAGAGTGAGGATGAGGCAGATATCGGATCCAGAAGGCCTAGTTCTACGGGAGTCGGTGGCGAGTGGGGACCCTTCTCCTGGTTGGATGGTAGGAGATGATGAGGTGTTGTGTTTCCATGGATGATTATGGGTTCCAAGGGATATATGCGAGGAGTTGATGCAAGAGTTTCATGCTTCAGCTTGGGAAGTTCATCCCAAGGTTACCAAGATGTATCGTGACTTGAGGCATCAGTACTGGTGGCTGGGTATGAAGAGAGATGTAGCTGGTTTTGTTGTGAGGTGTTCCACCTATCAACAGGTGAAGGTGGAGCATTAGAGACCAGCTGGGCTGTTACAGTAGTTGCCCATTCCCGAGTGTAAATGGGATGATGTCGCGATGGATTTCATGACTGGATTGTCGAGGTCACCTCATGGAAATGACGCCGTGTGGGTTGTTGTGGACAGACTCATGAAGGTAGCTCACTTTCTACCAATCAAGGAGACCTTCGGTGTTGACGAGCTCAGAAGGCTGTATATCTGAGAGATCATCCGTCTTCATGGGGTCCCTCTTTCTATCATTTCAGATAGGGATTCCCACTTTACATCTCATTTCTGGCATAGTTTTCAGAGGTCACTGGGTACACAGGTGATTCTGAGCACAGCATACCACCCTCAAACTAATGGCCAGCCAGAGCGTGCGATGCAGGTGCTTGAGGACATGTTGCGTGCATGCGTCCTAGACTTTGGGGGATCTTGGGAGAGGCACATAACCCTAGTAGAGTTTTCCTATAACAATAGTTTTCGGGAAACTATTGAGATGGAACCTTACGAGGATTTATATGGTAGGACATGCCGATCACCCTTGTGCTGGTTAGAGGCAGGTGAGGCAGCTTTACTGGGACCACGTCTCGTGTAGAAGACTTCTGATCAGGTCCAGTTGATTCAGAAGCGGATGGCTACCGTGCAGTCTCGTCAGAAGTCTTATGTCGATCTTCGTAGACAACCTTTGGAGTTCGTGGTCGAGGATCAGGTTTTCTTGCGTGTTTCACCGAGGCTGAGACACAAGTGGATCAGGAGATAGGGTAAACTTTCACCGAGGTATGTGGGGCCATTTGAGATTTTGGAGAGAGTCGGGCAGGTTACCTATCGGTTTCAGTTACCACAGCGGTACTGAGCCATGAACTACGTCTTCCATGTATCTTAGTTACGCCACTATCATTCAGACCTGTCTCACACCTTTCAGCCAGATGAGGTTGAGCTTCAGGTGGATGCGTCCTTTGAGGAGCATCTGATTAATATCTTTGACAGGATCATGAAGGTTCTCTAAGGCCGGTCAGTTCCTCTCATACGGGTGCTATGGAAGCATGGCCGAGTGCAGAACGAAACCTGGGAGCAGGAGACCGACATACGTGCTCAGTGGCCCGCGTTGTTCATGGATATATCTTCTCCACCCTTGGAATGGAAATTCGGGGATGAATTTCTATAAGGGGGGAAGTTTTAAGAACTTGGTTCTTATCTTTGAGTTATGGGATTCTTCTTTTCTCTTTTCCTTAAGTGTTTTTATGAAAATATGGAAAAGGGGGAAAAGCCTAAATTTTGGAACTATACGCCATGAATTTTTTCCACACGCCATGTACTTTTGGCCGTGTGGGGAAGAGTACACGGGACGTGTAGCCATGCCGGCGACAAAGGGTGTAGGAAACGACTACACGCCCTGTAGTGGTACTTTACACGTCGTGTAGTCAGTCGGAAGGCCAAAACAGTAGGGCGGTGGAGCATCCACCAGCTGGGTGATAGTACAAGCTGTGTACATGGAAGTACATGTCATGTACTCATGTCGACGGGTGAACAGTATGATGGTGCCGCTAGAGTAACAGTTAAATGAAGGGAGTACAAACCGTGTACTTGGAAGTACAAGCCGTGTACTTTTTTTTATCACTGCTTGGATCCGGAACCACCCTGGGGGTGTGTTCCTCTATTTAGCCTTTTGGCCAGGATACCTAAGGGTATGCCTTTAAAG
Source organism: Viscum album (assembly GCA_963277665.1). Classification (NCBI taxonomy): domain Eukaryota; kingdom Viridiplantae; phylum Streptophyta; class Magnoliopsida; order Santalales; family Viscaceae; genus Viscum; species Viscum album. The sequence continues at coordinate 62,020,197 of OY728127.1, read as the reverse complement.
TAGTAATTGTAGAATTTCCTTGAGAGTAATTTCTTGTTTACTACTTATTTACTTGTTGGGCATGGCCCGGTTACTTGTTTAGCCTGAGGGAGTTGTTGTGATTAGCATGTGGGCACTGCACTATTTAGCCTGTGGGCAGTAGTTATTTTGGTATGAGGGCAACTTCTTCCGTGCCTATGGGCAGCTAACTCCGTGCCTGTGGGCGACACTACCTACACCTGAGGGAAAACTCTGTTATTCCTGAGGGAAGATTCTTGTGTTGGATACTCTTTACCTGAGGGTAGGATTTTACATGTCCGAGGACATTAGCTGGTTATTTAGAACATTCACTATGGTGATATTTTAAATTAAATTATTAAATGAATAATAAAATGGAAATATAATTGGTAGCTATTTACTTTTGAGTACTGCTTACTTTATTGCATTTTACTACTGCACACTATCATTGCATGTTTGCACGCAGTTGGGCACGAGCCTTTGGTGGGTTCCTACGGAGATATATTTCTCACACCATGTTTGGGTCATTCTTTTCGTCCCAAACAGATTACATTTCTGCAGGTGTGGATAAGGGAAAGAGTCCCTATACAGGTACTTGATTGTTGCTGTGGAGTAGGAGGGAATGGGATCAAGCCTAGGCTCGCGATGCCGCTTCCAGTTGTTTTGTTTTGATTTTTTGTACTCTGCTTTTTGGTTGTACTGTACTGATGTATAACATGTTCTGTTTGTTTTCTTAGAACTTGAGACATGTTGCATCTTTTCTATATACTATTGGTTATATCCACTGTTGTTGTTTATTTCAGTTGTGTATGGTTTACTGCTTCTGCTGTATGTTGTATGTTTTAATTTATATTCTGTTGCGCTAAACTTTGACAAATGAGGGCATAGTTTCCCCACTATCAGACCTGGGCCCTCACTTCTAGTCGGTAGCCTCTGGAATTTGGGGAAATGCGCTTGAGGTCACGTGGTGAACCGGGTTCGGGGAACCTGTTGAGTGGCACCCAGAACCGGGACGTTACATCTATCATTGGGGTCTAATGGTAGAAAAATAAAAAAGTTAGAAAAATATTATAACACTTGAGGGAAGAGGAGGAGAGCTCATGTGGAGCTTGAAAAAACTTCTTCCAATCTATATTGCACCTCAATTTGGTACTACCATTAGTGAAGTCCAATGGTATAAAAACACATAAGCTACCATTAGAATTAAAATTCTATTGGGGAAATGATAACAGCACTACCAACTTGAAGTAGATGCATTATTGAAGAATTGGTGGAATATAGAATATATACTGGTTGAGTTCAATCCACTGGTGTAATTTAGCTACCATTGGATTCCAATGGTAACAAAAGACCTACCATTAAGAAGAAATAAATATAAACAAGTAAAAAATGCTACCGTGGATGAAGCCATTAGATAAGGCTTCAAACCAGTATTTCAAGCTGAGTTGGGTAGCAGTAAGAGAGCTTGAAGAAGTTTCAAAGTTGCAAAAAATCGAGGATATGAACTAGTAAAATGAAAAACATGGGTGAGTAAGAAGATGACTATAAATCAAAAAGAAGAATTTCATGATTTCAAATAATGGTTCAGGATATCTAATGGATCAAACGGTTGAGAAATATTAGAACTGACGATCGAGATTACGTCTGAGTATTTAAATACAGATGAACATTGAAACTGAAACTACATCCCACGTCGATTTAGAGAAGAAGAGAAGCACCAATATATCATAAAAGTGGTTTTGATCATCTGTTCGAGCTAGATACTAGGGATCATCACCAGTTACACTATGCAAAAACATAGGCCTACAACCCAATGGGCTACCTAACCCAACCCATTCAACTAGCGGGGCACACTATATGGGCCATATACATGGGATCTCACACCATGATCATGCACTATGAAAACCGTTCAATCTAGACTCCTTGTGGACTGCTTGTGGTGGGCCTTCCCATGGGGTTGAGCCAATGGGTCCCCTAAGTGGTTGAGGGCTATCCAAGGTTCCTCACTTAAGATGACCAAAATTTTTTATATAAGGAAAAAAATAATAACCTTAAGTAAATAAAATAGGACAATCATCAAGTATCATTAAAACATTTAACAAATAACATTATTAAAACATGTAATTGAAAAAATGATTAAATTTTAATAACACTTTAATTTTAATAAAAATTATGAGATGGTAATTTATCAAAATAGATAAGATTGTTAAAGTATTAAATCACCGATTTCAAATACAAACAAAATACCCCTTTTGAAAATTAAAAAATAAAAAAATTATCAAATATTCAACCAAAATATTCCTATTTTTAAAATTTATCAAAAATTATATTATAGTTTATTATATAAAACTAACTCCCTTTTAATTATAAAGAACTTTTGTAAAAGTAACATAGTAGAAATTTAACAAAAAAATAGACAGTGCGATCTAATTATTATTTAATCAGAATAGAAAATAACATTAAATTATATAAAACATGTAAAACATATTTAAGGACAATTATTATACTGAAAAATATTTTAAGCTTCCGACATACCCAATTCAAATTTCATTTTCTCAAATTTAATAAAATCTGAGGGTTTTTTTGAAAATGTCAGCTAGATGTTTCTCATAAGGAACAAATTATAAACATATATCACCTTTATTTACATGATCCCTAAGGAAATGAAATCTAAAATCAATTTTTTTGGTTCTAGAGTGTTGAATAGGGTTTTTAGAAATTAAAATAGCACTAGAATTATCATAGTAAATAGATATTTTATCAAAACTGATATCAAATCATACAGTGTTTATTTTATCCAAATACTCTTTGAATAATAACTAGCAACATTAACATATTCAGCCTCAGTTGATGATAGTGCTACTAAAAGTTTTTTCTTAGATCTTCATGAAAAATAAACTTTTTCTTAAAAAGTGGCACATACATGTAGTGCTTTTCCAATCAAATATACAACCTCCAAATTCATAATTAGAGTGAGATATTAAATCAAAACAATTCTCATTAGAATAGAATAGTCCAGTTCAAATAGTACCCTTAATATATCTAATTACTCTTTTAAAATCTTTAAGATGACTTTCTTTAGGGTTTGACTGAAACATAGCACACAAGAAAACTGATAACAGGATGTCTATTCTAGAAGCAGTGAGATACAATAGACTACCTATCATGCCTCTATACAGTTTAATATCAACTAAATACCATATTCATCCAAGTCCAATTTGGAATTAGTGATCATATGTGTTTTCATAGTTTTACTAGAATCAATTCCAAACCTCTTTACAATTTATTTAGTATACTTAGCTTGATTTAATAAAATACCATCATTCCTTTGATTAATTTGTAAACCAAGGAAAAATTTTATTTCACCCATTAATATCATGTCAAATTCACTTGTCATGAGTTTAGAAAAATCATTACACGAAGTATCATTTGATGAAACAAATATTATATCATCAGCATATATCTTTATAATCAATAAATCACTTTAAAATCATTTTAAAAAAATTGGATCAACCTTTCCTTTAAAAAAATTATTTTGTAATAAAAATTATTTTTTTCTTTCATACCAAGTTCTTGAATCTTACTTAAGACCATATAATTCTTTATTAATATTAAAAACATGATTTGTAAAATTATCATTTTCAAATCCAAGGGGTTGTATTATATAGACTTCCTTTGAAATAATTACATTTAAAAAGGCAGTTTTTACATCTATTTGAAATAATTTTATGTTTTAAAAACTAGAAAAGTATAATAGAATTATAATTTATTTCAACCTAAAAATAGGAGAAAAGGAATATTCAAATTCAATTCCCTCTTCTTATTAATAACCTTGAGCTACTGGTATTTCTTTATTTTTAACTACATTTCCATATTTATAAAGTTTATTACAAAAAAATCCATTTAGTTCCTATAACAGGTTTATCTTTTAGAAAAGAAACTAAATACCAAAATTTATTCCTTCAAATTTGATTTAATTCATCATGAAAAACATTATTCCAATTTAAATCAATTAAATAATTTTCAACATTGATAGGAACAAATTCATCAACAAAAGAATAATTGGCATAGTAAAGTTAAAAAAAATTTCTGGTTTGGATTAAAAATTCTACATTACCAATTAATTTTTCAATAGTGTGATATTTAAGAGTTTTACATTCCTTTGGATCAGTTTGAGAAGATATATTCTCCCCCAAAACTAATGAATTATCATTATATTGGTCATTATCTTCACCAAAATTAAATTCTTTAAACTCATCATTTTCTTTGAAAGATTTAAAATCCTACATATTAGAATTGTTTTCATTAGACTTAACAGGCACAGATTATTTTACAATTAAAGTTTTCCTATTTAAAACTCTATAATATTTACTAGAATTTGAATATCTTAAAAATATCCCTTCTTCTCATTTAGATACAAATTTGTCTAAATTATTTTTTGTATTTAAGATAAACACTTTACATCCAAAGACTCTGAAATATCTAAATTTAGGTTTAAACCCTTGGAAAAGTTCATAAGTGTTATTATTTAGGAAAGGTCTAATTGAAATTATATTTAAAACATGGAAAGCTATATTTATAGATTCTTCCTAAAAATATGTAGTTTGACTAAACTCTATTAGCATAGACCTAGTCATTTCTTGAATAGATTTGTTCTTTCTTTTGATCACACCATTTTGTTATAGTGTCCTAGGGTATGATAAATAGTGTTTATATCCATTTTTTTCATAGAATTTATCAAATTATAAATTTAGAAATTAACCACCTATATAACTTCTAATATAGATGATTGATGTATTTTTGAAATTTTTAATAAGTTTAAATAAAGAACAAAATTTGTAAAAAGTTCCATTTTTATGGGATAAGAAATAAATCCATAAGAATCTACTGTAATCTTATACAATTACAAATACATACCTTTTACCAAAAAAACTAGTAGGTTGTAATGGTCCAAACAAGTCAAGATGTAATAATTCTAAAAATCTAGCAGTACTAAAATAATTAATATATTTAAATATTTCTTTGTGTCGTTTACCATTTAAAAAGGAATCACACATGAAGTACTTACTTGTATGTAACTTTGTATGTTTCTGAACCTGTTCATGGTTTTAGAGTTTGTGAAAAAATCATAAATTTACATGCCCAATCCTCCTATGCAACAAAATTTCATCTTCTTATACAACATTTAGACACTTAACCTTTTGTTTGGTTAGATCATAAAAGTAAATAGTATATACATTTTCATTTCTATTTTCTGAAAACAAAACAAATTTATTTTTAAAAATATTATATTTATCATTTTCAAATATAATATTTAATCCATCATCACATAGCTGTGATATACTTATAATAGTATTTTTTAAACCAAGTACATATAATACTTTTGAAATAATAACTATTTTAGAAAAACCAACTTCACCAATACCTTTAATCTAACTTTTAGAGTTGTCTCCAAATATGATAAGGCCACCCTCACTTGACTTAATTGATAGGAATTTTGAAATATCACCTTTCATGTGCCTATAGAATCCATTGTCTAAGTACCATGAGTCATTAATACTTCTAAGGTAGAATTCCTCACATTGAATACCCATCAGGGAAAGATTCCTTGTCTCATGTTCACTTCCAGAATCACTACTAGAGTCATATCTATCTGAGCATTCCCAACCTCCAAAAAATGATTGCTTTTATTTTCTTATTTTCTATTTGTATTTATTTGGATATTTGAGCTTAGGGAAGTCATTCCTTATGTGACCTTTATTCCAACACTCATAACAGGTTAATTATGAAACATCATTATTTTTAATAGTATTACCTTTCTTATAGTTTTTTTGTCTTCCTCTTGAAGTTCCTCTTTCCAAATTTGTTTTCATGAACTTGAAAAACTTATTACTAAAGTAATTCATATCCTTTCCACTTTCCTTGAACTCAGATTCCTAGTAATTATAGGTATTAATAACATTGTATTTAAATGAAATATATTTTCTTTTAATAGACTCCTCATCAGCAATATTTTCAACTCTAACTTATACTACAACAGAGAGCCTATTATTTCATCTAAATTATACTCCTTAAAATTCTTACTCTCATCAATAAACACCTTCTTTGCATGCCATCTCTTTGGAATATCTCTAAGTACTATTTCCACTTGAGTAGTTTTGTCTGAAACTTCACCAAGAACACTCATACTATTGGTTATACTTGTGAACCGATGGAACATCTGGTTTACAGATTATTCATCTCCCATATTTAAGTCCTGGTATTCTGCTCGTATAATTCCTAGCTTAGTTCTTTTCAGCTTGTTAGTACCATAATGAGACAATTTCAGTATCCTCCATATGTCATGGCCTATCTTACAAGAAAAAACATATCTATAGACACTTCTAATTATTGCATAATATATAATATTTTTAACTTTATAATTCAAAACATATTTTACCACTTCATTACCTAAAAGAGTCTATAGATTAACCTTGGGTATCTCATATGGTTTATCCATGATAATCTAGTGATCCACACTTAGTTGTTCCAAGTAGGCTTCCATTATGTCATGTAAGTATCCATATTCACTCCCATCAAATAATGGGGGTTTCTATGGAATCTATCCATCATTAGAATTGAAATCATCCATCTTGAAATAAAACTTTTCTTTTGTCCCTTATACTATTATTTCTAGGATACTAGGTTAGCACATAGTTAAAAATAACCAACAGAAAGACTTACCTATCATATATAAGGTTTTGATACCAATTTTTTTATATCATAACCACATAGCTATTTCCCTATATCTAAAACCAATTTTTGGATCATTAGTGAAGGAAAATATTACTATAGGGGGTGAATAGTTGATTTATAAAATTTAAATACAAAAACAATCAGAGTTTATAAAATAAAAATCTGTAGTAAGTGCAGTGTTATTGAAATGAGTTTTGGAGGAAACAAAATTAAAGAATATAAGGATTTATAGTGGTTCTGCACACAAAGATCCCAGTCCACTCATCAACCTCTTTTACTCCTAAAGGATATTTTTACCCACTAAGAACTTCACTTTTACAAGAGTGAGAACCTTATTACAGACACTGCCTTTTATAGGAACTCAGAGGTACAACCCAGTCCGATATAGGAGAATAACCTATTCTTTTTACCCAAATTTTGATCATGAGTCATAACCCATAATTCCTTTTAGGTGGTGGAATAACCAGAGAAATAAATAATTTCTTTTTATGGGGAAAATCATAAACTGAACACAAATAAATACAAATATAAAGATAAAGATTTACAAGAATAAAAAAAATATGAATAAATTAGTATCTAATCAAAATTTTCAAATATTTTGAAGCTCAATGATTTTTGATCACTTTAATAGAAAAATGTAAAAGTTTAAGTTCTTTTGTGATCACATCCAAAGTACATAATTTTCAAAAGTTCATGAATAATTGTGAGAAGCAAGAATATAACAAAGATGTATCACAAGTAATTGTGTCGAATGATCTTCACTGATATTGTTTTATTCATTGAATAATTATATTAGATCATTAAGATAGATATATTCTAAGAGCATGTTTAAATCCAATACATCCACGACACTTGTTAGAGAATAATGATGAAATATATGAATGTTACCTTCATTTGTAAAAGTCACACTAAAAAAATAAAATAGACATGCTTTATATTTCATTATAAAATATTAATATAAAACCATTAATATGTTGAATAAAAAAAATTTAAAACATTATCAATTAAAAATAATTTAAATAAAAATATAATATTTTAGAATATAAAGACATCAAAATTGTATTAAAATATAGAATCACATGAATTTTAAACTACATGCATATTTATACATAAAATAATGGTGCTACCATTAATTTTTACACACTCTAAAATTATATTTCAACATAAAATAATAAATCATTTAACAAATTAATTATTTTAACAAAATGAATAAAAATAAGAAATAAAAGAATTAGAAACAAAAATTTAACTAATGATAGACTAAAAAATCTGGAGGTAGATTGACATATCGTTGGCGTCCAACTGTGTAAAAGGAGATAGCAGTGGCTTATTTTTTCTACCATTGAAAAAAGAGAGTGGAGGATTATTTTTTCTATCACTGAGAACAGATAATAATGGAAGTTAAATGGTGTAAAAATATATTAGATTATACTATTTCACTTACAATAATAAAAATATAACAGTTAACCAAAAAAATTAATTCATGCCACTATGAAACCAAAGGCTTTAAGAGAAGTTATAAAAAATTGCTACCATTGGATTTCCAATGGTGTAATATGACCTACCATTTGATATGTCCAATGGTGTAAAAATGAACAACCATTATATGAATTCTAATGGCGGCAAACCAACAACACCTGAAGAAGCTGCTGATGAAATAAAAAAATAAAATTAAAACAACAGATAAAAACAAGTGAGCCTATAACAACATATGAGAAAAGAAAATATACTAAGAAGAATAAGGGATAATTTCATTCCTTTTCAAATCATCTTAAATTTGAAACCATTATAAATCCAATGATAGAAAAATATATAGGGTGATACCATTGGGGTTCAACGGTAGAAAAATATAGAAGTTAGAAAAATCCTACTGCACCCGTGAGAAAAGGATAAGAGCTCCTACGGAGCTTGAAAAGGCTTCTTCCAAGATACTGTTCACCTCAAGGTGGTTCTACTATTGGTGAAGTACAACGGTAGAAAAATGGATAAGCTATTGTTTGAAGAAAAATTCTAACGATGAAATGATAAGAACACTGCTGACATGAAGTCGATGCAATATTGAAGAACCAGTGGAAGAGGGAATATCTACCAGTTGAGTTTGATCCACTGGTAAAATTTAGATATCGTTGGATTAAAATGGTATATAAATACCTACCATGGGGAAGAACTTCTGATTAAAAAGGAAACAAATGATATCATGGTTGAATCCATCAGATAAGTCTTCAAACCAATATTTCAAGATGAGTCGACGTGAGTTGTGGGAGAGCTTTAAGAAGTTTGAAAGTTTCAATAAATAGGTTTCATGAACTAGTGAAAATAAAAACATGATTGAGGAAGAAGACAAGTTTGAATAAAAAAGAAGAAGTTTGGGATTTTAAATAATGGAATGGGAGATCGAATTTATCAAACAGTTGAGAAAGATTAGAACTAACGGTTGATATTATATCCAATTATTTAAAGATGGGAGAACATTGAAACTAAAATTGCATCCCACATTGGTTTGGATAAGTGGATAAGAACTGGTATATCATACAAGTGGTGTTGACCCTCATTTTGAGATGGTTTCCAGGGATCACCACTGATTACACTATTCACACACACAGGCCTATGACCCAATGGGATACCAAGAACAACCCATGCGCCTAGTAGGCACGATATGTGGGATTTATACATGATCCCTCACATAATGAGAGTTCACTATGCACATCCTATAGTCTAGCCTTCTTATGGGCTACCTGTGGCGGGCCTTACCATGGGTTTGATCTAATGTGTCCCCTAAGTGGTTGAGGTCTAACCAAGGTGCCTCACTTTGGATGGCCCAAATTTTTTATGTAAGGAAAAAAATATTCACCTTAAGTAAATAAAATAGAAAAAACATTAAGTATAATTAAAGCATTTAACAAATAACATTATTAAAACATGTGATTAAAAAATGATTAACTTTTAATAACACTTGAATTTTAATGAAAGTGATGAGAGATTAATTGATCAAAAAAGATAAGATTGTTAAAGTATTAAATCACCAATTTTAGATACTAACACATGGGTGTTTTTAAAGGGAATTTTTTAAAAATTATTAAATTTCATTACTTTTCATAGAACCATTTTAAATGAAAAAAAGTTAAATGGACTATTATTGGTTTTTAATAAAAAAAATTGAAAACCTGATGTTTGTAAATTATATTTCAAACTAGCCTGAATTAGATATTTTATTTAAAGGTTACACATGGGGTGTAGTTTCCTTGGAATACCTACTTATATTTTTTCTCATACCTATCTATATATTTTAGTTTTGGGTTCCTCATTTGATCGCTCATGGATTGTTTGTGCTTATGTAGTTAGATGGTGACTTGTGGAGTCACATGGAGATTGGGTTGAGTTTCAGTTTACTTTTATAGTTCTATGGTGTCGACCAAGTCATCATATTATATATCAAATTTTATTTTGATTGTATGTATTATTTAAAATTTTATGTTTATTTATTTGTTATTTTATGGTTGGTTCTACTTTTGTAAATTTCTTTTCTATTGGTGTATGGACCTATGATGTACGAAGTGGTCATGCTATAATTTTAGTAAGGATTCTATTGTGTTTAATTTATATTTTTATGGGCGAAAGAATTCCTATGAGTTGGTATATGATGCCTTGATTCTTTTTTCCAGCCTATGGGGATTGGGAACACCCCTTGGGTATGTCATGGGATAGCTCGACTGCCTAGTTTCAGGGTGTTCTATAGTTGGTTTGTGACATGCCCATATATGGGTGTCCCTAGATCATTTGTAAGATCCCATATTTTTCTAGGTATGTATCTCTATGATTTTTCCATTTAACTTTTTTGTTTGGGTTTTTCCTCATCTTAAAACCTTGGTGTTTTTGTTTTCATCATGGATGACTAGTAGTTTGAATAAATGTATTCTTAGGTTGCGAGGAAACATGGTTAAAATCAAAGAGAATCCTCATGGAGAGACTCTATTTAAGAAAATGGCTTAAAGTCCATAGATGTAAGTTTTTTTGAATTTAATGGAGTCTGAATAAATGTTTCAAGTGTTACCAATGGTTTATTGGTAATATAATAAGGCTTAAAGGGGGTTTGGGTTTTTTATAAGGAATATGGGCTAAAAACTATCTATATAACAATTACACATTATGTAACTATAATACACATCGTGTAACTATAATCCACACTGCGTAATTGTTGTCAAACACATGTCGTGAGTGAATACAATTCATGAACTAATTCATTATATTAAGAAAGTATGCATCATGTAATTATATTACACGTCATGTAATGTTCGATTGGAATAAATAAATAATCTAAGGTGATGGGTTTTTCGGTATAACTCTTAAAAAAATTACACGATATGAAACTGAATTACACGTCGTGTAATTCCCTGACCTGCTATTTTAAAGTATGTTGTGCGGATGAATTTTATTTCATCTCACCTATAGCTTTCTCCTATCAAGCCTAGGGAATCTTCCAAGAAATTTTGAAGTACCAACCGACCTTCTAGATGTTTTGATAACATGATCAATTCCTAGTAAGTCTTTTTGTTAGGTTTTTTCCTTCTCTCCCTTGGTTATCTAACCATTGTGATGTAATCCCTTAACTATGTGTGTTGTTGGTTTTTATGTTCATCATATTTATCTAGGAACCTCTTTGTGATCATATGAATCTTCTTCCTCATGGAAGTTTTTCATTGGAAGCATTTCATTCTTCACCAGTTAAGGTAGGTGGTCTAAATATTAACCCTATGGTTTGATAATTGCATAGTATATGTAATATTGTGATAGCAACAATGTAACATGCACTTGAATTAATTAAATAATGAATGTGATTATTCCTTGGAGTCTGTTGGTTTTAATTGGTTATTTAACTAGATTATGGATACCTGTTAGGTGAGTGAACCTTAAATATAATTGAATTGGGTAATGGATTAAAGTGTGTTTAGCATGACATGGAACCTTAGGTGATTGATTGATATGGAATTCCTAAGTTATGGCTTACTGCTTATTGATTTGACCATTGATCAATTATTATATAAATGAAAGGGGTAATTGAAATACAAATGGTAATTCACATAATTAACCATTGAGAATTATGATGTGATATTTTTATATCCATGTTTTTTTTTTTGAATTTTCTTGTGATATATGGTGTAATGCTTATAGGTTTTTATATTATAGGGATTTGACCCGAATGCTATAATTCTTATAGGGCTTTAACCCGGATGCCTAAATTCTTATATATCAGGATGGCCCTAGAACTTGCACACTTATATACTATAATGATTATATTGACTGGGATCGTCTTAGTATCATGTTGTAATGCTTATAGGTATTTGACCTGGATGCTTTAATGCTTATAGGGATTTGACCTATATTTTTGTGATTTTACCATGGTTATATGGTTATGGTTGGCATAGTTGTGAGACATGCTCAGAGATATTTCAACATGATGTCAAGTATGGTTATTCCATGTTTATGGTTTTGGTTGGCACGGTTATGAGACATGCTCAAAGATATTCTGGCATGACACTGAAGTGGGTTATGCCATGTTTATAGTTGTGGATAGCATTGTTGTGACACATGCTCAGAGATATTTCGATATGGATTCAAAGAAGGTTTTTTTTGTATTTGATTAAATTTTGAATTAATTAATACATATGTTTATTACTTTATTGTATATACTTTTTATCATATTGGTTTGTTTAGACACAATGGTGTCAACCTACTGAGTTTTACTCACACCCTATTTGATACATCGTTTGGTACCCGAGCAGATTTCATGGATGCAGGTTTGGATAAGGGAAAAGGACTTTCTTATTAATTATTTGGTTTCTGGATGGGCTGGAGTTTGGAGGAGGGACTAACATAGGGTTTTTAACTAAGGACTTTTGAGTATTTATTTGAGTCTATTATTTTTTTATTATATTACTTCTAGCTTGACATTTAGTTACACTCCATCACGTCATTACATTATTCCTTTATTATTTATTGGATTATTCGATTGGATTTTATTAATTATTTTCCACTTTATATACTCTATTTACTTTTTTTATATAGATTTTTTACTACTATAATAATTCATACTAGGGGTATAGTATCCCCACTATACATGTCACACCTCCACTGCTAGTCGGTAGCCTCTAGAGTGTAGGGAGGCACACTTGAGGTCTCATAACCAACCCTTTTAGCCACATGAGATAGTTCCATATTAGGATACATTACATCATTGATGATTCATGGTGATGAAATCATCAATGGGAACATGGTTGGGGCTTACACCTTGTGAGGAATCCCAGTCCTGCATGGCTAATTGATTGGAATCAGGTTAGCCAACGGGGCACTTTGACAGCCAAGATGGGTATCCTAGTCCAGGACATATCGCTCTAGTATCCTCATGATAGAGACCCTCATTATCAAGGGAATATATGGTTATGATCACCCTAAGGGTTCTATATATCTTGGTGGAAAATACCAAAGCATCCTTTTATTAAGGAAATACCTAATCTGAGGCCACTCTAGCATGTCTAAAAAACTAATATTTTATATTGTGTGGTTTTGGAGAAGTTATTGATTTGATCTTTATGGGGTTTTTACCTTGGCGGAAGGAGGACATGAAGGTCATTTGGGTTGGCATGGCTCATATAGGATACCTATGTGAAGGATAAGGCATAAAAGACGTCCATTTACCCACAATTTGAGTGCTTCATGAAACAGACATGTGGGGACTAAATACTATGCAATTGAGTGTTATTAATAGAAGGGAAAAGAATATCCTAAAAGGCCTCAATCTTACATAGGGGAAATTTATACCTGAATAGGTGGTACTCACATAGGTCCTGAATTATGGGGCCTTCGTGAAGGGGCCTCATGGGATTCATATTCATGAAGTGGGCCAGTGGGCCTCTCATTCATGAAGGATATTGTGAGTATGTGGTTTACACGCCATCTCATTCTTGAAGGGGTTTGCAGGACTCTCATTTTCAAAGAAACTCATGATAATCCCATTCGTCAAAAAGTTCATGGGTGGTTTCCATATTTTCTTTCCTCCTTTCTGGTCTTCTAATTACCTGTGGATTACCTTGCGAATAGAAAAACTATATCTCCTTAGAGTTTTCCAAAGTGGTAAGTCTCCCAGAATTTTCCATTGTTATATTGTTGTGTCTATTTTGAGAAAGGTATAGAGTATTTTATTGGAGATTTTGGGTAATTACTTTCCCAAAATGGGAGAACGTGTGGGGATTATGTGACTGCTTATTTCACCTTCCATGTAGTTGCAAATGACATAAGCTTGAGAAGGAACCATACGATGAGGGTGAAATCATTGCCTTTGAACTATATATGACATTAGTTAGAGAACAAAAATGTGCTCCATGAAATACCAAGTTAATTCATGAGGGAACCAGGAATCAAGACTGGGATCACCTTCTTCAAGACACAAAAGAACATCCACATTCATGAAAGAGGTTCATGTTGGTCATGGAATCACCGTCTTCAATCCGTAAATGATAAAGGATCCATGATTGATTGAAACACAACATGAACCATATATGATATTTTTGAATGACCTACAATGTTCATAAATGATCCATGTGGTTCACAGACTATCACTTCACAAAGCAGATGGCGGTTCACAAAGGGATTGTGGTGCTTCATGGATGCTCTTCCTTTATCAATTTTCACAAAACTTCTAAATCTTTCTGTTGATCTTTTGACATTATTTATAGTGTTTCCCATGGATTTGTGACTTTTTAGGTCACAACAAAATTTCTATACAATATCACCATATCAAATTAAATGATATACCCAATGGCTTATAATATGCCATTTATGTCATATCTTACAACATACTCATATCATACAATATGATATAGCATAGATACATCACTTGTATCTTTAGATTTAGGATATATCTCCATTAATCACCCACTTGCACTAAATACTTATATATTTTATGTCATTTCACCTTATATTGTATCATATATAATAACCTATGAACCCATATCCAAGACTCTATTATATATATTTCAAATTTCTATTGGAAAAGTTATCATCAATTAACCTTGAATCACATCATATGTAATATGATATTCCTCTATTTCATCACATATTTTCACATCCATTTTGAAAATTAATTGAGTTTTTAATATCAAAATATGATTTTCAAGAATTATTGAATATTGTTGTATTGAAAATGTAATTCCATGAATTTTTTTATGAAAATATGGAATCGATCTGTTGTTCTTGCTCAATATTTTCTGCATTTTTAGAACAAATTATTTGATTGTTTTTTATGAAATGAATTGGAATATAATTTTTGAGAATTTTAGAAAGATTTTTGTTTTGGAGTATAATTATTTAATATTCCATGATTTTCATTTTTGAATCATCAGAATTTATATTAGTATCCACATAGATTTTCCACGGAACCAGATAACACATAAGCAAAATTATTCAGGGAGCTCAAGCCTGGGATTTCATTGTACTATGAAATGGAGCCTGATCTTGTAAGAATAACTTGAAGGCCGAAGAAACCTCGAAGCTATTAAAATAGAAAAAGAGGAGATCATTCGACTCAACCAATATAACTTGAACAAGTTGTCATGAGACCGATGGTCAGAAATTAGGGAACTCATACTCATGTGAAGAACACCCAAAATCGAACATGTTAATCAAAATTGAAGATCTGAGAAATCATCCAGCATCGAAGCTCAACTTATTGGGGAAGAATGATGAAACCCTATTCTATAGCTCGATGGAATATTGAAGGAAAATTTTCCATTATACTGTAAAATAAAAAACAAATTTCCATTATAATGTTGGGGTAAAACATTTTCTCAAAGTACTATTATGGGAGGGGTTGTTTACTGAAGGAAGAGTGCCTTTTAGAAGGTGCCTTCTATGAAAATATATTAAAGAAGGTGCAACATGTAAAATAAACTTCTTCAGTGAAACAAACCAGAAGGTGTCTACTAATAAGGGGCCTTCTTCAGACAATATTTTAAGAAGACGCCTTCCCAAAAGGTGCTTTTTTAATGCCTAAATTTAATAAGGCACCTTTTGAAAAGGCGTCCACTCTTGTGTTATTTTAAAAAATAAAGTTTTTTCTTTGTATTATATATATATATATATATAAATGTGATGCATTGTGTAATTAATAATAAAAATATGATTATTAATAATTTATCAAAGTAAATATAAACAATATAATAAATAATATATATAATTTAACATTTAAAAAATAGTAATGATTAATAATCTAATCGATATTAATTATTCTATTATTGGTTAATTTAATAATATTATTATTATTAAATATTAAAAAAATATTATTTATCAAAATAATTAATATTTTCTTTTTATTCAAATAAATTACTATCATATTATCATTACATATTTTTATTATTAAATAATAATTATGCACATATAATCATTTCGACTTAATAATTAATTATAATTAATAACATTATTAGTTATATTATTATTCAGTATTATTGAATACATAAATAATTAGATTATATTTAATATTTAAAATTTTTATTTTTTTTATTTTTTTTATTTAAAGATTAATTATATTACTATTATGGTTATTATAAATGATAAATATTTATATTATAAATTGTTAATAAAAAAATTATTATTAACAATTATATTTTCTATATTAAAATTTTAAATTATATTTGTTTTAAATTATATTATCAACTAATTTATTAGTTACATTAAGAATTATATTATTTAATCCCTATTAATAATTATTGTTGTAATTCTTGTAAATATTTTAAAATATATTTATTATTTAATAAGAATGCAATTCATAATTTTTAACAATAATAGCATAATTATTATTTATTATTTATTATTTTTTGACGTTTATTTTATTTTCAATTAATTTTGATTAGCCATTCAATGTTTTAAATTTCATATAGATTTTATTTATACTATATTTTATGCGCATAAATTTTTTACTTGTAAATTTTATGTTTTTAATCAATAAAAGTTATGTCGTTTAAATTATTTATGGTTTTTTATATTTATGTATTTTTCAAATATTTCTCATTTATTTATTTTTTATGTTTCATTTACATTGGTCATATAGTTTATATTTTATAGGCTTCCAAATTCACCCACTTGAAATGTAATAAGAAGTTTTTAGAAAACATCAGTCTTTAAAAATGTGCACCATAGAGGGAGATCTAGACAAATGAGCTCAGATTATTGTGAAAACACACAAAAACAACTGTAGATTGATTTTTGAATTTTAGGAACTGATGGTGCGTCAAACTGAGGTGTCGTTTTCCCGAGATGGTGGAAAATGTAGTTTCAGTAATTTAAAACACTAAAACATGTGTTTTACTTTTAAAACCATATAAAATGATATCAAATTATTGTGAAATCTTATCAAGATGTCTTAGAATTATTTTTGAAATGTGCGAGCAGACTGCGCATCAATCCGACGTGCGATGTGCTCGAACAAACTAAATAATGAGATCTTAGAAAATATTGATCTTTAAAAAAGTGTTCCACATAGGGAGATATGGCCAAATGAGCTTGAATTGTTGTGAAATCAAATAAAAAAACTATAGATTGATTTTTTAATTTTAGGAACTGACGGCGCATCAAACTGAGGTGTCGTTTTCCCGAAACTATGGAAAACGCAGTTTTAATAATTTAAAACATTAAAATAAGCATTTCACTATTAGAAACACAAAAAATGATATCCAATTGATGTGAAATATTATAAAAGTTTTCTTATAATTATTTTTTACATTTTAATGCAGACGATGCATCAATCTGACATGTGATGTGCTCGAACGGACTAAATAAGAAGTTATTAAAAAAATTGTTCCTTAAAAACATGCACCACAAATGGAAAGTTGGTAAAATGAGCTTGTATTATTGTGAAATCACATGAAAACAGCCATAGATTGATTTTTGAATTTTAGAAACTGATAACATGTCAAACCAACGTGTTGTTTTCCTGAGAAAATAAAAAATGTAGTTTCAGTAATTTAAAATGCTAAAACATGTGTTTTACTATTAAAACCACAGAAAAAAATCTCCAATTAATGTGAAATCTTATGAAATTTGTCTTAGACTTATTCTTCACATGTGAAAGTAAAAAGAACTTCAATCTGATATGCTGTAAAGACCCCAAAATTCTATATAAATTTTTTTAAATTATTTGGGATTATTATGAGTCTGTGAAAATTGATGGTACGTGATTCTGAGACCCGAAGAGCCCAAAACAGATTTTTGAACTTTTTTAAGGTATATTCAGTAAATATGCGGGTGGTGTTTTCTATATTTTGAACAGGTGCTCGGATTAAAAATCTGAGGGCACCGTTTAATCCGTAGCACCTGGATTCACTTAAGGGAAGCTTAACTTTGACCGATAAGGCTCAGATGAAAAAGTTAATTTCTTGGACTTTACAAAAAAATAATAAAATAACTATATTTTATTTTATTTTTCATTTTGAAACTGTTGGAAAAATGGTGGTGGGACCGCAATGCAATGTCAAACCATTTAATGGATTGACTCTTAAGTTTTGTAACTGCACTATTGGGAGAAATAATGGGTTGTGTAACCACATAGTTGATAGAGTTAAGAGTTTCATTAATTAAACTCATTAATGAACCTCATTAATTGTGTGATGCGTTAATCTCCACTTTCCCCTATATTTAATCTGAGCTCGGGCTTAGGTTTTGGGAGAGCTATGAGAGGAGGCTCTGACAAAGCGCCGACGACTTTTTTTTTCCAACGAACATGATCGAGTGACAATCATTGGCAGAAACAATGGGCGACGGCGAATGCCGATGAACACCTTCGTACGTGGACACTCCTTCCTCTTCTGCAACACCTTCCAACAAACTCAGGGTAGGGGGTTTCACTTTTTAATTACAAGTCATACTTTTCTTGAAATTCTACCCATGTTAATGCTAATGCGGAGGGCATGGGCCAAATGAACAGGGCACAGACCCTCCATAGTTTTTAGATTTGGTTGCATTTATCATGGGAAACCGAAAGGTAAGGTGGAATGTGGTGGCACCGGCCACATGCCTGGAATAGAAGAGACGGACCACCGGCCCAACTGGAGGCTGGAGGAGGAGGTACGCCCCGGTGGCGCGCCCAGGCATCGGAATCTGCAGTCGTGATGGGCCGTGGTGCTGGAGAAGGTGCGCCCCAACGGCGCACCTAGGCAACGGAATCCACGGCCGCAACAGGCCGTAGTGCTGAAGGAGGCGCACCCTGGCAGTGCACCTGGGAGAAGGAAGCCCTGGCCACGACGGGCCACGATGCTGGAGTCCCACAGCACCTACGTGGTGTCATGTGGAGAAGTCAACCTGCATGGCGGGTTGACGTAGGAGACGCGGACGGTCGACTCAGCCACGTGAGTAGGTGTCGGACATGGCTATGTTGCATCTGGGGATAAGGGAGTTGGACCATGGCCCAGCGGGCCAGTTTGGATCCAACTAAGCTATGCCATGTCGACCTGATTTGGGCCTGACCTATTTCAGGTCGACCCAAATTGGATCAGGTTGACCCAAACCAGGTTGGGTTAGGTCGGTCTGACTAGGTCAGACCAAACCCAGACCCCTTTAGGCCTAGTTACACTTAATTGAGCATATCTCCTAAACTGGACGTCCGTTCGACGAACCATCTATGGTGTCGAAACCCTTAGGAAGAGGTGTTCCTTTTGAGAAACTCTACGTGAGTTTTGGAGAAATTTGGAGTTTGGATAGGTTGGATCATACCCAAATCCAACCAGGCCCTCAGCACTAAAATTCCTATAACTTACAGATCGGGCGTCCAGTTGATGCGATGTCTATTGTGTTGAAACCCTTATGGCATGGAAGTTCATCGGGTTACTTCTTAGTGGGACTTCGTGCTAGTTGACATATGACTGATGGCTTGAGGATTGGATCCTCCTGGAATCATGTGTGCTTTGTGCGAGAATCCAGTGGCTTGTTGAGATGTGAATAATGAATAGTGATCCTGTGTAGATCAGCACCGAGCGATCCTTTGTGGGTCAACAGCATAGCCTCATGGCTGAATAAGATAATCTAGCTTTATGACTAATCATCTATACTTTTGTACTTAAGTTATATACCTGGTTTGAGATGAGTTATTTCCTTGTGCTTTGTGATTGAGATCATGATTTTTCGTTTTTCCTTTGTGGAATTCTAAGAGACCTTCAGGGGTCTCAGGGTCCCTACTAGGTATTATTATACTCACCCCTGCACGAGCATCACCCACACCTTGTTGTGTCTTGTTCAGACAACAGACAGCTTTGACCAAGGTTTGTGGAGTTAGGACTAGATGGTGCATGAAGGTGACTGGTTGATGTGGAGAGCCACGATGATGAGATGTACCTACCCTTCAGGTAGGATCCTTGGCAGATGACCTCAGGATCTATTCTTCCCTTTCTATTGTATCTCCATTTCAGTTGGGATTGTATTCTAGCCCCTTTACTTACAATACTTACTATTACACTCAGTGGGGGTTATTTAGTTGTGGTTTCACCTTTCTTATTCCGTTGTGTTTTTACTTGTGCATAGTGTACCCTATCTGTGTGTGTGAAAGTTTGAGGCAATGTCTTCCCTTTTTAGGGAAATGACATTCCGGTGCTAGTCACCAACCCCTGGCCTATGGAAGGCAGTCTTTGGGTAGTCACGGAATGGGCCCCAGGGGACGGGTCGTGACAAAGTGGTATTAGAGGCTTCATTTCTACTAGAAGAAATAAGAGTCTATGTTTTTAATGGAGAAATAGTGTTAAGGTTTTTAAGTTCAGGTTTCAGTTTGGGGAGTCCAGTGTTGGTACAGCGGCTGAAGTATCCATAAACCGGACCCTGAATCCTGATTTCCGACTCAGTACACAAAAACGCTAATTGCATGTGTTTTGAAAATGTTGAGTTTCTTTTTTATCTCTTTGAGTTAGCTCGCCAGGTATAACATATTGACCATGGTGAACCTGTTTCTTTTAGGATGCTACTGCGTAGATAGACATCCATGATTCCAGAGAGATAACATGATGACAGCCTACCGAGCAATGAGGCATCGGTGTAGGGCCCTCTTACAGTGATGGAACCTTCGAGTGGTGTACCAGTAGCACCACCACCCGTGGGGTAGCAGTTTCCACAATCCCCACTAGCAGACCGTACATGATGACTGATTTCATTTCATGAGTTTGAGAGATAGAGTCCTATAAGGTTTCTATGTGAGACATATCCCCAGGTAGCTGAGGACTGGCTAGAGGCTATGGCATGAGTTTTTCACTTAGTTGAGACACCAACAGACAAGATGGTGATCCTAGCTACTAGCCTCTTTCAGGGCGTAGTAGGGAGATGGTGGAGCCTGATTCTCTAGATGCATGACGAGGCAACACTCTCCTAGTTGGACTTCGAGACCCTCTTCAGGGCGGAGTTCGTACCAGCGACTTTACGCTCACTGCATATCCAGGAGCTACTGCACTTATAGTAGGGAATCCTAACAGTGGCCCAATATTCAGCAAGATTCACTGAACTCTCTCGCTACTCCACCAACATGGTACAAGACCCATTCTTCAGGTACCAAACCTTTTAGTAGGGTCTCCGGTAGGAGATCAGAGCATCAATGATATCACTCAATATTCCGATGCTGGCTGGAGTGCTTGAGAAAGCGTTATTGGTGGAGATATTCTTAACTGAGCAGTCACTGACGGTGATAGATACCATCGAACGACAGGTAGTCGAGTCATCTACAGCAGGCAGTATGTAGATTATGCAGAGGTCTAAGCGGGGAAGACCTTCCAGAGGATGACCCTAGGACGTAGTTTTGGAGGTGCGGAGCTCACGAGGCAGAGGAGGTCTTCGGAGGACTAAAGTCTTTTACTCTTGCAGCGGATAGGAACACATTGTTTGTGACTGTCCAACTCCCCAAATGGATGATCAGTAGATGATCGAGGGACCTCCGAGGTAGTGGTCGAGGTTCAAGTGAGGAGGTTCGTAGGGTAGTGGGTGTGGCAGAGGAGTAGGTCATGCAGCAGGTGGTGGATGACGGTTTGAGGTTCTGTCACCACCATCCCCAAGTGGTCCACCCTGACCACAGGGAGCAGGTGGACAGGGACAAGCTCAGCTTCAGGTATCATAGGCCTATGACCACAGCACTCTAGACATGATTAGAGGTATAATCTATATCTATTACTCCCTAGATTCAATTCTTATAGATATAGGTTCCAATCACTCTTTCATTGACACTGCACTCATTTGGATCTTGGAGATTCTGATGGAGTCGTTGGCTCGATTATTACGATTAGATACTCTTACAGGAGAGGATTTGATGATTACACATTAGTTCAGGTGGTGTGAGCTCACTCTAGGAGGTGAGATCTTCAGTTGGGATCTCCTAGTATCAGTGTTGAGGCCTTACAATGTCATCTTGGGTATGGACTGGCTATCCACAGTTCATGCTCAGATCGACTGTTTTAGGTGCAAAGTATGGTGTGTCCATGAGGATGGGATCAGGTTTTCCTTCACCGGTGAGAAGGAAACCTTCATAGTATAGGATGAACTTTCTCAAAGGAGGGTGCAGTCGATCACTCATCAGTTGGCTAGCCTTACCCTTAGTGTAGTAGATGAGATGAGTCTGACCTATCCTATAGTGGTTGACCAGTATGCTGATGTCTTCCCTGATGATGTTCCTAGACTACCTCTTCATATAGAGGTAGAATTTTAAATCAACCTATACCCTAGGATGGCACCAATATCTATTCCAGCATATCGAATGGCTCCCATGGATCTACGTGAGTTAAGGGTATAGTTGGAGGACTTATAGAGATAGGGGTTCATAAGGACCAGTGTTTCACCGTGGGTAGCCCCAATTTTGTTTTCCAAGAAGGAAGATGGGAGTTTGAGGATTTGTGTGGACTATCAGCACCTGAATTAGGTGATTGTGAAGAAAAATTATCTTCTACTGAGGATCGATGGTCTTTTTAACCAGCTGAAGGGAGTACGGTGGTTTTTGAAGATAGATCTCAGATCAGGCTATCATCAGCTCAGGGTACAGGATGAGGGTGTACCGAAGATAGACTTTAGATGTCGGTGTGGCCATTACGAGTTATTGGTGATGCCCTTAGGTGTGACCAATGCTCTAGTAGTGTTAAAGGGGATCATGAACATGATCTTCAATCCTTATCTTGATGGCTTCGTGGTAGTCTTCATTGACGACATCTTGGTGTACTCGGCGATAGAGGAGGAGCATAACACGCACCTGTAGATAATTATGGATACACTCTGAGAACACCAGATTTATGGAATGCTCTTGAAGTTCTAGTTATGGATACGGGAAGTACACTTCCTAGGGAACGTTATCTCAGAGGCTGGAGTTGCAGTAGATCTGGAAAAGATAGAAGCAGTGCTTTCTTGGGAGCCACCCAGGAGTGTGACTGAGGTGAGGAATTTTTTGGGACTGGCCAGGTACTACTGGAGATTTCTACCTAACTTCTCCATGCTAGCAGCACCCTTTTCATATTTGACAAAGAAGGGGTAGCCTTTCTTGTGGAAGGAGAAGTGCCAGCAGAGTTTCCAGGTGTTGAGGTGGATACTGATGAGTGCCCCCATCTTGATGCTACCGGAAGTGTGTGTTGGGAATATAGTCTATTGCGACACATCAGGGATCGGAATAGGTTGTGTCTTGATGTAAGATCAAGTGGTGATCACCTACAGCTCATGATAGTTAAGACAGCATGATAATAATTATGCTACCCATGACCTGGAGTTAGCAGCAGTGGTCTTTGCACTGAAGATGTGGTGGCACTACTTGATGGGTGAACTGTTTACTATTTACTCTGATCACAAGAGAATCAGGTATATCTTTTCATATAATCACCTAAACTTGAGACAGTGGCAATGGTTGGAGTTCCTCTAGGACTACGACTTTGAGATATTCTATACTCCTGGGAAGGGGAACGTAGTAGTAGACACACTCAGTAAGAGGTCTGGACTGCAGTTTCTGAGTGAGGCAACAAAGTAGCTAGTCGTGTTGTGGATATCCTTCATGGATAGAGATGGAGCAGCTTACCTATAGTCTATGATTGTCACTCCCTCACTCCTTCAGCGAGTTCAGGAGGCTTAGCTTGGGGACATTGATTGCAAGGCCCCACATGCTCAGATATTCTCACAACAGGCTCTTGAAAGATTTTATGAAGGTGGGGAGCACTTCATCATTTTCAAAGGACACACCATGGTACCAGTGACACTACGAGAGGAGTTATTGAGGGAGTTCCACACATCCCCTTTGGCGGTACATCTTGGTGTGGTGAAGATGTAACCGGGCCTCTAGCATTAGTATTGGTGGCCAGGGATGAAGAAAGCTGTGGCAGATTTTGTATCACGATGCATCACTTTTCAACAAGTGAAGGCTGGGCATCAAGTACCAGCAAGCTTAGCTTATCCACTCAAGGTGCCAGAATGGAAGTGGGATGGTGTCTCCATGGACTTCATGATGGGGTTATCACGTACATCCAGGGGCCACGATTCCATCTGGGTGATCGTTGACCGACTCACCAAGTCGGTCCATTTCCTACCCATCCAAGAGTAGGGATCAGTAGAGGGTTCGGGACACCTATACATATAGGAGATTGTATGTCTTCACAGGCTTCCATCGACAATTATCTCAGATCGCGTTTCTCTTTTTATATCCTTCTTGTGGAAGGGATTGCAAGAGGCATTTGGGACTCATCTACGCTTGAGCACCTCCTTTCACCCTTATACATATAGTCAAACAGAGCGGACCATACAGACGCTCAAGGACATGATTCGTGCTTATGTCCTTGATTTTGGTCATAGTGCAGAGGACCACCTACCATTGGTGGAGTTCTCATACAACAATATTTATCACTCCACTGTTGGCATGGATCCATTTTAGGCCTTGTATGGGCAACCTTGCAGAACACCTCTATACTGGACAGACCCAGGGGAGTCAGCACTTATGGGTCCAGAGTTGGCATAGGCTACCACAGAGAATGTGCAGATCATCTAGGAGAGGAATAAGACTGCACAAAGCCGACAAAAGTCTTATTTCGATATGAGATGGAGACCCTTGGAGTTTGAGGAGGGAGACCATGTTTTCCTATGGGTCTCACCCCAAAAAGGATTACAGAGGTTTGGCCCGGGAGGCAAGCTATCTCCGAGGTTCATCGGACCTTTCCAGATCCTCAGAATAGTAGGCAAGGTGGCGTACCATCTATCTATTCCCCCCACATATGCACTAGGTTCATAATGTTTTCCATGTGTCACTACTGAGGAGGTACGTGCATGATCCATCGCATGTCATCGACTAGGGAGAGCAAGACATCGACGATGGGGCTATGTTTGCGGAGTTCTAGGTGGAGATAGAGGATCAACAGGAGCGGGTCCTTTGTGGGCTTTCAATTCCTCTGGTGCGAGTCTATTGGTGGCACGGGGATCTCTAGGAGAGAACATGGGAGCGGAAGGCTCAGATACATTCTCAGTACCCCCATTTGTTTCCCTAGTTTTGTTGTATCTTTTGGGGACAAAAATCCCTAATGTGGGGAGACTGTAAAGACTCAAAAATTCTATATAATTTTTTTTAAATTATTTGGGATTATTACGAGTCTGTGAAAATTGGTGGCACGTGATTCCGAGGCCTAGAGATCCCATAACATATTTTTGACCTTTTTTAAGGTGCATTTGGTAAACGTGTGGGTGGCATTTTCTATCTTTTTAACCGGTGCTTGGATTAAAAATCTAATGGCACCATTGAATCCATAGCACCGGGATTCACTTAATGAAAGCTTAACTTTGACCGATAAGGGTTGGACAAAAAGGTTAATTTCTTGGAATTTACAAAAAAATAATAAAATAACTAAAGGTTATTTTATTTTTCTTTTTGTAACCATTGGAAAAAATGGTGGTGGGACTATAGTGCAACATCAAACCATTTAATGTCTTGACTCTTAAGTTGTGTAACTGCACCGTTGGGAGAAATAATGGGTTGTGTAACCTCACCATTAAGAGAGATAAGAGGTTTATTAATTTAACTCATTAATGAACCTCATTAATTGTGCGATGTGTTAATCTATAAATTCCCCTATATTTAATCTGAGCTCGGGCTTGGGTTTTAGGAGAGCTATAAGAAGAGGCTCTGACGAAGCGCCGGTGACTTTTTTCTCCGACAAAGAATGTGATCGAGCAACGGTCGTTGGGTGAAATGACGGGGGATGGTGAAAGTCGACGAACACCTTAGGACATGGACACTCCTTCCTCTTCTACATCACCTTCCAAAAAACTCGAGGTAGGGGGTTTCTCTATTTAATTATGAGTTGTGCTTTTCTTAAAATTCTACCCATGTTAATGCTAACGCAGAGGGGCGCGGGCCAAACGAACAAGGCCCGAACCCTCCATAGTTTTCAGATTTGGTTGCGTTTCTCATGGGAAACTAGAAGGTAAGGTGGCATGTGGTGGTGTTGGTCACGTGCCCAGCAGAGAAGAGATGGGACGTTGGCCTATCCGGTGGCCGGAAAAGGAGGTGTGACCCAGAGGCATGCCCGGGCGGCGGAAGCTGCGGCCGTGACAGGTCGTGGCGCTGGAGGCGGCATGCTTGGGCGGAGGAAGTCGTGGATGCGACGGGCCGCGGTGCTGAAGGAGGCATGCCCTGGTGGCACGCTTGGGGGAAGGAATCTGCAACCACGATGGGTTGTGGCACCAGCATGGTGTCACGTGGAGAAGTCAACCTGCATTGCGTGTTGACGCGGGAGACATGACCGGTGTACCCAGTCGCGTGAGTAGGTGTCGAACACGGCTATGCCATGTCTAGGGAGAAGGTAGTTGGCCAGAAACTGTAGGTTGGGGTGAGCCTGGTGAGCTATGCCACCAGGTGGGCCGAACCGTTCAAGTCGGCCCAGCAGGCCGATTCAGATCCAACTGAGCTCGGTCAGGCCCAGCGGGATGGGTTGACCTGATTTAGGCCAGACCTGGTTCGGTTCGACCCAAATCTAATCAGTTTGACCCAGACCAGGTCTGTTTGGGTCGGTCTGATCAGTTCGGACCGAACTCAGACCCCTTTCGGCCCAGTTACACTTAATTGGGCATATCTCCTAAACCGGACATCCATTCGACGAACCGTCTGCAGCGCCGGAACCCTTAGGACGAGTCAGTCCTTTTAAGATAATCCACATGAGTTTCAGAGAAAGTTGGAGTTTGGTTGGTTTGGATTGTACCTAAATCTAACAGGGCCCTCAACACTAAAATGCTTATAACTTACAGACTGAGCGTCTAGTTGACGAGTCGTCTGTTGCGTTGGAACCCTCATGACATGGAAGTTCATCGGGTTAATTCTTTGTGGGACTTAGTTCCAGTTGACATATGACTGATGGCTTGAGGATCGGATCCTCCTGGAATCATGCATGCTTTTTTGCAGGAATCCATTGGTTGGATGAGACGCAAAGAATGAATAGTGATCATGTGTGGATCATCACCGAGCGATCCTGTGTGGATCAGCACCGAGCGATCCTGTGTGGGTCAGTAATAGAGCCTCATGATAGAATAATATGATCTAGCTTTACTAGTAATCATCTATAATTCTTTACTTAATTTAAATACCTGGTTTGAGCTGAGTCATTTCCTTATGCTTTGTGATTGAGATCATGCTTTGTGGTTTTTCCTTTGTGAACTTATGAGAGACCTTTGAGGGTATCGGGGTCCCTACTGGGTATTTTTATACTCACCCTTGCACGGGCATCGACCCCACCTTGTTGTGTCTTGTGCAGATGATAGACATTTTTTACCGAAGTTTGGGGAGCTAGGACTAGACGGTGCATGGAGGTGACCAGTTAACGTGGAGAGTCATGGTGATGAGCTGTACCTACCCTTCAGGTAGGATCCTTGGCGGACGACCTCGGGAGTTGTTCTTCCCTTTCTGCTACATCTACATTTCAGTTGGGATTGTATTCTGGCCCCTTTACTTCCAGTAATTACTATTACACTCTGTGGTGGTTATTTAGTTGTGGTTTCACCTTTCTTCTTCCGTTGTGTTTTTACGTGTGCATAGTGTACCCTGTCTGTGTGTGTATAAGTTTTGAGGAAATGCCTTCCCTTTTTAGTGAAATTCCTTTCTGCTGCTAGTCTCCAACCCCTGGCCTGTGGATGTCGGGCTTGGGGTAGTCACGGCATGGGCCCCGAGGGACGGGTCATGACATATGTGATGTACTCGAACGGATTAAATAATGAGTTTATAGAAAATTTCAATCATCAAAAACATGTTATAAAGAGGGAGATCTAGCCAAAAGAGTTTTTATTACTATAAAATCATATGAGAATAAGCGTGGATTGATTTTTGAATTTTAGGAACTGAATATAAATCAAATCGAGGTGTCATTTTCCGGAGATGATGGAAAATACAGTTTCAATAATTTAAAATGCTAAAACATGTTTTTCACTATTATAACCATAGAAAAAAATATCCAATTGATGTAAAATCTTATCAAATATGTATTAGAATTATTTTTGACATGTGTGAGTATACAATGTGTCAATCTAATGTGTGTTGTGTTCGAACAGACCAAATAAGTAGTTATTATAAAATTTCATTCTTAAAAAATGTGCAAAAAAGAGTGAGAACCAACCAAATGAGTTTGGATTACTTTAAAATCAAATGAAAACAACCATAGATAGATTTTTTAATTTTAGAAACTGATGGTGCATCAAACCAAGGTGTTATTTTTCCAAGATGATGGAAAACACAGTTTCAGTAATTCAAAACACTAGAACATGTGTTTCACTATTAAAACCATAGAAAATGATCTCTAATTAATTTTAAATCTTATGAAAGTTTTCTTAGAGTTATTTTTTATGTGTGCGAGTTGACAACACTTCAATTTGATGTGCAATGTGCTCGAATAGATTGAATAAAGAGTTTTTAGAAAATTTTGGTCTTTAAAAATGTGCACCATAGATGGAAAGCTGACCAAATGAGCTCGGATTGCTGTGAAATCAAACAAAAATAATATTGGACTGATTTTTGAATTTTAGGAACTGACGATGCATCGAATAGAGATTTTGTTTTCCTAAGATAATGAAAAATGCAGCTTCAATAATTTAAAATGCTAAAACATGAATTTAACTATTAAAACCACAGAAAGTGGTCTCTAATTGATGTGAAATATTATAAAAGTTGTCTTAATCCCATTTTTGGCTTGTTTGAGTAGATAAAGCATCAATATGACATGTGATGTGCTCTAACGGACTAAATCTGGAGTTCTTAGAAAATTTCAGTCTTTAAAAACGTGTGACACGTAGGGCGAGCTGACCAAATGAGTTAGATTGCTGGGAAATCACACATCAAAAACCGTAGATTTATTTTTGAATTTTAGAAACCAATGGAGTGTCAAACCGATATGTCATTTTTCCAAGATGAATGAAAACATGGTTTGAGTATATTCCTTTTTTTAAAAAATAAAACCAATGATTATTAAATAATATATATTATTGTACATAATTAAAATTTTGAAGTCAATGAAATGTGAAAGTCAGTGGATTCCTTTTTAAAATAATAAACAACATCAATGATTATTAAATAATAAATAGCATCAGTGAAATGTGGAATTAATACATCATAAATTCCTATATGTACGTAAGTTTCCTCTAGTCCCACACCTCGGCTCTATGATATTATGCCCATATCAACTAGTTCATCCAGAAGGTTCTAAAGTGTGATTAGGTACATGTCTAGGTGTGATGTCCTCAGCTACATATCTAGGTGTGAAGTCCTCAGTAGTGTGTCTATCAATAGAAATAGAACCAATCTCCCATCCACTTGAGTGTTGTATAGGTAACTAAAAGGAAGCTTGATCTGGGAAAGGAAAATCACTGAGTGGAAGCCCCCAACTGGTTCCCTAATCCAAGTAATGTGGATCTACAAGAGTTGAAAATGGCATAGGGGTCACAATATTAAACTCACTCGGGTAACATATGCCCCATTCCGAAAAATGGTGTGTGGGGAATGTCTCAAATTATGCCATGTGTGATGAGGAAGGTCCAGTTGGTGGGTGTGCAGTGGTGCCCTACTCTGAAGAATGGTGTGTGGGGAATGTCTCAAATAATTCCATGTGTGATGAAGAAGGTCCATTCGGTGGTTGTGTAGTTGTATCTATAGCCATCTGAGAAGTGGAACGATGCGAATGATGTTGGTGTGAAGTTCGGTCCTCATCGATGTTTGATGGATTAAGCGAGGCCTAAAGTGGAATTGGCTGGTGGTGAGGAGCACACTCTGACTATAGAGAGATGCTCTCAGCACTGTGCAGTGCTCCTATCATCGAATCAAGAACTGAACTCAACTCATCAATTGTGAATACATCTCATGTCTCAAGTGTGATCATATCACGGACTTGATTGATCTCATCACCCTGAAAAAAAACATTAAAAAATATATTAATAAAATAATAATAAATAATCAAAAAGTGTGATAACATTAAATTACCAAGGTATAATATAACCCTCCAAGCTGAGTGATAAATTGTCTGGTCACTTGCATATACCATAGCATGTACTCAGTGCAGGGGCCATGATGAAGACGTCCTCTAAAATATCTAGTGACATGATACTACTCACGTGAGTCCCACATGGATATGTATGGCTTGTGTATAATATGCCAATCTTGATCCTATTTTACTGTAAGTCAAATATCTTGCACCTTTGAAATCTACCTCAGCAGCCCCGGAATAGGTTGTCGATATCTGAACTATCTTGTGACCCTATCGGGTTGGTTCCACTCAATAATATGAAAATAGATCAGTGGCACCACAGTAGTAGAATGATGCAGCCTAATCATATAATAATCTGGAATATGATCCAGAATCCCACCTATATGTGCCATCCAACTAATATAAACAAGTAAATAAATTTGATCAGTCATTAAACAAAGAAGACACAATTATATCATCTGTGATTCGTGCATACCTCGTCAATGGAAAAATGATCAAACAGAATATGGTAATATGAAATGGAATGCATGGGGCTATATACATATTTCTTTGACTAGCTCCACCTATAAATAACAAGTAACAAAATTTCATAAATTATATAATTAGTATATGAGATTGAAAGAAAAGTGTGTATTGAAATTTTAAAGTACCTACGATCAAATGGTCCCATACACAATGCATCAAGTGGTAAATCAGAGACAAACCAAGGTGCAAGTGTAGGGAATCATATCCATGACCACACCTATAATAAAAAACAACAACCACCTATATTCTTCACCTCCATGCGAGATTCCCTACACAAATATCTTTACAGATATGCCAAACATGTCAAACCCCAACTATACTGTCCAACATGATCGAAGTCTCCAAGAAGAGGTAGGTTCATCATATGAACATATGATCTAGATTGATCTAGAAATAAAGTAAATCCAATCAATCATAGAATATACACTCAAGCATATCTCTAAAATGTCACATCATCTGTATCTGGATCAATAAGGCCGAAATGAGTATCCATCTAGGACATCCATAACCTACCTCCTCTAAGGTTCCTTGGTGCGTCTGGTAATGGTAAGTCCAAATATCTGTGTAAAATTCAATCCCAACTATATATCATCAGACTTGTAACAAAATATCCATCCATAGGAAGACCTAATAATATAGATACATCCTGTAATGTAATCTTCATCTCCCCCTAAGGAATATGAAATGTATGCATCTCTGGTATCCATCTCTCAACCAAAGAAGAAATGAGTAAACCTTCAATGGGTATATACCCACAAATGCTCAACCCATAGAACCTAGACTAACGCAGATAAGGTATGATAAGCTCTAGTGGTCTCTCGTGGTGAAACTGATGATCCCTACAAACTTTGAGTATTCGATATTCATCATTATCCCATAAATACTTCGATATGTGCTCACTCTATGCAGTAAGAAGAGATAAATCTTCAGGGCCTGAATGTATTTGTGTAGATTCCATCTATGTAAATAGAAAAAGAAATGATAAACATATAAATCTATTAAATAATATGTATGTTTAGTAGAAAAAAATTATGATAATGGAAATTCTTCATCTAATAAACCTTTATTCACAAAAAGTAAAACAATTTCAATAATCGACCCATTATAAAAAAAATCAACTAGGGCATGATGATAAACCCTCAATGTTATCGTTCTAAGGAAATTTTCTATGATTATGTTCCTCTTCCCTATATGGTCCACATCATTTATGAATCCCTTTTTCCGGAGGCCAATCCATTTTGTTTTTCATATGTGTGTATTTCGGAAAAACCTTTTACATGAAACCATAATGTATTTGGAACAATAGTTGGAAGATGTAGAGGGTTATTTAATATTAATACATATTTAATTGGGCTCCACTCTCCACTATAGAAATTCCACAACATGTGGATTTGATACACTGGATAAACATAACTCTCCCATGAGAGGTAAAGATGAGCACATGCTTCAAGTACATGTGAGTAAGGAATCTTTTATGCTTGGAAGTAACCACATTCACATGTCTGGTTATAAAGAAAAACGATCACCACCCGACCATCCTGAACCTCTTCAACTTCAACCCTAATTCTCATCCTATAAAAACAGAACAACTGATATTATATGGAAGAGGTTTTATTAACCTCAATATCCTTTATAAAACTTTTCGAGTATCGATTACCTTTCATTAGTTCTTTATCGACATCGTCTTATATGTCAATAAATTATTTGATTCATCTATAAAATGTTTAAGGAATAATACCTATGATTGGTAATTTTTTAACCCCCTTGAAGAAATTGTTAATTCATTCAACAATTTTTGTATTCATGTGACCATATCGATTCCCTTCATCAAATGCCAATGACCATTTTTTCTTTGGAATGCGTGTCATGTGCTTGTATAAATCCTCATTTATTCTTATTATTTTTTCTAGTCAGTAAAGGAAAACCTATTTTATTGGTTCATATGTTGTAAAGGAATGTGAGAAACATTTAAAAAGTTCACATTGATATAACATATGCATACGTACCGAATGTGTAGAAAATGTGATCCAATACCTAAGTTGATGATTTCTTTTTCATGTTGTCATCGTGAAATTCTGTCCATACATTTCTATAAATATGTCTCACACAGTAACAATGGTAGGCATGTGGCGGTAACCAATCAGAATCCTCAATATTCACTACTTCTTTGATAGAATGATGATGATCTGAAATAAGGCATATCCCGTGATTATCGGTGACATAAACATGTAGAAAATATAGAAACCAACTCCAAGAGTCCAGATTCTCCTTCTCTACTATTTCAAATGCCAATAGAATGGGACTTCTATTTCCATCCTAGGTGAAATAAATCAAGATAACTCCATTATAATTTCTATATAGAAAAGTTTCATCCACTTGTATGAATTGTTTTCATTGTGGGAATGTTGTAATGCATGGAAGGAATGCCCAAAATATCCAATGAAATTGGACTTTTTCTACAAAGATGTGATTGTTCACCGCATGCTCCACTATTTCAAATTGATAAAAAAAACCTGACCAGTTTGAACCAATCACTAAGTTAAATAAAGAAACACATGAAATGACATTTATCAATCACCATAAAACTTATTAATAGCTTTTTAATTTGCAATCCATGCCTTCTTGTAAGAGATTTTATATCCATACTCACTCTCCATGTGTTATTGTATTAACTCGACATGAATAACCTGATTAACTATGATCATACCAATAATAACAAAGCGTATGAATGTTGAGTCAAGGTGTCTATGATCTTAATTTAACCTTGTATTCAAACAAGTGTGTGATCCTAAATTTTTTTTCATTTTCACCAAGTTAAATTTCTGATAAAAGGAACTCGTAATTGCATATTGCATGTGTCACCAAAGTGTTGACATTTTATAGAAAATATCAATCTCTTAGGCTCATCCATGAGATTATTGTAATTCATCTTCACATGGTACTGCTTTATAACTATTTTTAATATATATTTTCTCTTAAATTGTCTTCCAAAAGACAATTCATCATCATTACTTTCGATACTACTTTGTTGGAAAATACTTGGGATCTCGTTTATTGTTGTCACTACATCCCAATCAAACTCAGGCACCACTAGTGTAACATACTATGAGGTTTTTATCATTCATTCATGTTGTATTTTTTAATCATTTTCGAGAATCATCTCATCTTCTCTTTTAGATACTTCCTTATCCTTCAAATGATCTTCATAGGCATCATTGATCTCACCCATATGTGGGTCAGCTACAAAAAATAGATGTTATAGGAACATCTACATGTACTGTCATCTAAAATATTTTCTCTTATCTACATGTATTTTCTTCACCTAATCCACCTTGAAAAACTGGCTCAGATGTAAACATATACCCCTCTTCATCATCTGATATGTTTTGTTTAATTTGAGTGGTATCTTCAATTGTACTAACCTCAATATACAATTCCATTGTATTATTCCTTCCATGCTCATGGTATGTATCATAATAAAGCCTCGAATCTTTGTCATCAACCAAATGATGATGCGTGTAATATAAATTATCCTAAGTTTGAGGAAATATATAAATAACTGATGATATAAACTGATTTCTAGAAGCTTCAATCGATCATGAATTTTATTGTTAAATGTGTTCATTGTATCACATCCAATAAGATTTAATAATCTTATAGGACCACCAATATATGATATCCCATGTTCATCGTCTATTATTTCACCTCCATGATATACAAATGGACATAGTTGTTTGGCTATATTTTTTAAACTATTATTTAAAATTAAATTTCAAGTTAAATATATACACCAATATTTCTTCAAATAAATCTTAAACCATCAAACTTTAACTATTATTATTTCAATTATAAATCCTCTAAGAATAGAAAAAACTGATAGCGATAATGGGAAGTCATGATGCATTAGAGAATGGTTTATTAATATATTAAATACTAAGCAATAATATTTTATATACAATGTAATATTATATTAATATATATATATTATATAATTGAAATTTACAAAACAATTAATTTCACTAACTTAAAATATTCACTGACAATTAACTTACTAATTAATATATATTTTTTACAATGCAATAGTATATTAATTACAAAATTTCTAATTAACCAATAATATATGTTATATAATGTAGTAATATATATATTAATTATGATACAATGATATAATAATAATATATTATTCAATTGTTATAATAATATATTGATTTATATTATAATAATAATTACAATGTAATATTATATTATATATCATACACTATAATAATATATTAATTTCAAAATCATTAATTAATATACTAATATATTTTATACAATTAAATTATATATATATACACATTCATAATAGAATGAAATAATTTGAATGAAAATATTCATGATATATATATATATATATATATATATATTATACAAAACAATAATGAATAAATGAAATTTAATTAAAAACAACAAATTTACCAATTAATATTTAAATTAAATAACAATTTTATTTTTATTTTTAAAAAAATTAATTTATCTTCAAATATCAAATTGAATTATTTGATTTAGTTTTTTTATCAATTTAAATTAAATATAAAATAGTTAATTTCAATAACTTAAAATATAAACTTATAATTAACTCGATATTTAATATATATTTTTTATAATGCAATAATATATTAATTACAATATTTCTAATTAAATAATAAATAATGAATTTTATAAAATGATATAACATATATATTAATTATAATATATATATATATATATAATATAATATACAATCCAATAAATATATTAACTATAAAATCAATAATTAATTTAGCAATGTATTTTATATAATTAAAAAAAAAATATATTACCAATAAAATGCAATAATTATTACAGAATAAAAATACTGCAATGTTATACAATTATCAACTAAATAATATAACACGTTAAATAAAATTTTAAAAAACTAATATAATAGTTACAGTAGATATTACTTCTATAAAATACACCAAAAATTAAATTAAAATTTAAAATATACCTTTTCTTTCTACAGGTGATTCGCAAAGGAGATGAGTACCGTGAATTAAGAGGGAGGGGTTTTCGATGGGGTAATACGAGGGAGGGATTCGAGGTGGGGTAATCTAAGGGAGGGGTTTATGAAGAAGAAGTTTATAGGAGAGGGTGCTTCCGACCGGGTTTCATAAAATGGTTTTGAAGAACCAGATCTATGCTTCATCAAAAAGTAGGATTTAGATTCGAGTATGCTGACTTCAATAATCCATGCTTGCGGGTTGTGTAAAATGGTTTTTGAAAACCATATCTATGCTTCACTAGAAGTGGGATCTAGATTCACAAGTTCCGAAGCGGAAGTTTGATTTGGGGACGAGCTTCGTGGGAAAGATGATGATGGAAGGGTGTCGATGAAGGGGAATATCCTACTAAGTGACGAGATCCAAGTTCAAGTGGGTTTTAAAGGTGAGTAGAAGGCACTTTCTCACAGAGTGCCTTCTTATCTCTATTTTCAAAGAAGTCACATTTTTGGAATGCACCTTCTATAAAATTTATTCAAAGAAGGCGCTTTCCTGAAAAGTACCTTCTTCAAAAACAATGTGAGGAAGGTTCTCTTAAAAATATTACATTCCTAAATATAAATTTTAAGAAGGTACATGTTATAAAATTTCCTTCAAAATAATAATTTCTTGGAAAACACTTTCTGAGAAGTTTCTTTCTGTGTTCCACTAACCAGAAAATGAAGCCTTATATTAGGAAATTGTATATGTTTTATGTTATTTAGGTAAAATGTTTTTATATTATTATTGTTTATGGAAAAAACTAAATATTTAATAATAATGTAGAGTTAAAAAACTCAAAATGGAATCATAGAACATGATATCGACTTTAATGAATTCAAACCCTCATCAGACTATGATTAAAGTTCTAATGATGAATCAATCAAATAAGTCCAACTAAATCTTATGGTGAGTTCTAATTAGAAAAGGGATTGTGGATACCAAGATTATTTGAATAGGATGATATGTTCAACCCCATTAACTGAACTTAAGATAAATAAGGATTGTTGATTATTGATCATTGGTTGTTCCCTGTGTAGGGGATTTGAAGACGACAGGGCATCGACTCTTCCTATCAAAGAGGCTACGATGATATAAAGGGATTCACACAAGTGTTTGGGTTTTTTCATATTTTTTTTGGGTTTTATGAGCCTATACATGTTGAAATTTAATTACTTTAATTTTATTCATATGATTCATTCATATTTGACTAAGCGATTTATTTTTTTCATGGGGTGTAATTCATGCATGGGGACTGTTCACTTTATGATGCTTATTTTTGTTTCTAGAAATATTCTTTTTTTCCTTAACTATAAAAGTGAATGTATTTTGACCATTGATAGTGGAAGATCCAATAGCTCTGGACACTCTCATTTTTTCTTGTTTGGTTTGGCTATGATTCGGGTCACCTCATGTGTTCCAATGGTGTGGCGCCATCTATCCCACCCGTTGATCCACCTTTTGCTATGAGAACCTCCCATGGAATCACAACCATCCATGATGCTTTCATCCCATGTTTTTCCTATACTTATTGATGCTCCACTTACATTCCATAATTAATCTACCTTCTTTACTTGATTTGGGAAGATCCATCCTTTCTTACTTAGGTTTTTGGTCTGGTTTGGCTTGTGATCTCCCATCATGAGGATCCTTCACTACATAGAGAGGATCTCAAAGGAATAAGAGGGAGAACAAGAGTTCTCTGGCCATCCAAAATCCCCTCTATCAAGTTTTTTCAACCTCTTGTAACTAGAGTACCTCTCTGGTAGAGATTCAGTGGATATCGACTCGATCTTGGGTCTAGGAAGACTGAAGGAGGTTCCAAATCATGACTTGTATTTATCATAACAAGGTTTCAGTTTATTAATCTTGACTCTGTAGTGATTTATTTATTTCTATCATGTTTGGAACTGTATCTTTTTTTGGTGTGTGAGTGAGTCCATCTAGGGGTGGATAGTGTTGACTCTAGGTGATGGGTTTCATCATCGCCACCTAGTTTAACAGGGTCAACCTCCTCGGATAGTTTCTCTAGTTTTTTCTTGATGCTTCTAGTCTGTATTTATTTGATTGCCTTTTGATTAGTAATAAAACAACTGACCTGGGTGGTGTTCTTGTCGTACATGTCAGATCATGTTGACCCAAAGCACGTTATATCTAGTGTTCTTTTTTTACTGTTCTTTATGTTTTTTGTGATTCTAGTAGTTCATTTGAATAATAAATCTTTTTTTTTCTTGTCATAAACATTATAATTATATAATACAAAATTTTTAACCCAATAATATGAATTAGTGGGTCCTGGATGTTCTAAGGGTTAAACGACTAACCCCAACAAGTGGTATCATATCCTTCTAAAACATAGATAATAGGCTCTAAAAAATTTTATATTAATAAATTAGATGGTGAAAATGATTTTAATCTATGAAAGATTAAAACAACTACCCTTCTGGATCATAATTATTTAATTAATTCCCTTGTTAGCACTAAAAATAAAGTAACCACCCTTTCCCTAGATGGGCAGACTGTTATCACATAAGTTGATGTCCCTGAAGAAACCCTTAGGAAATCCCATAGATTAATTATTATATATTTAGGAGATAAAGTTATTAGAGAGGTTTCATATGAATATTCTACTACTGTTATATAGTCTAGATGATTCACGCTCAAATTTACCCAAAAGAAGAAGGTAGGATCATCCTTGTAGTATCGTTTGGGTTGTCGAATCCTCAGAGACCTAAGAAGTAACATAAAGACACATACATTCTA
Organism: Viscum album; assembly: GCA_963277665.1. Taxonomy (NCBI): domain Eukaryota; kingdom Viridiplantae; phylum Streptophyta; class Magnoliopsida; order Santalales; family Viscaceae; genus Viscum; species Viscum album. Next base: position 61,981,658 of record OY728127.1, on the reverse strand, counting down.
TGGATTGTTTTTTGCTATGAATTTTCCAACATGGGTTGATTTAATATGGTTTTATTGGATCACTAACAGATTTAAGTTAATTCAAATTAAGGTAATGAGTTGATCCTAGGTTATCCCTCGGGGTGGATTGGATGAATTCCTTTTTTAATGATTTCAATTTCTTATATTTGAGATGGGTTCATTTAGGAAGATCAAAAAAAATCATCACTTACTAGTTTAATGCCTACACACCCTAATACTTATCACCTATACACTTGAAGGATCAAAGTTTTTTCTAGTATTAGCACTTGAAATGTGTGACCTTAAATTCAATAAGGATGAAGAGGTTTTAAAATCATCGAATAAAAATCTCATTTAAAAGAAGTGATTATACATTAATGGAGTGATAAATAACATCCAATACAGCCCCTTTCTACTCCCTTGGATCAACCCATAAAATATTTATCCCTCCATTGATGACATGTCTTCAACGGAAGTGGTAAGTAGACTTATGAGGGTGGAATTGAAGAAGTAAAAACAACAACAAAAATCGATCACTCCACCATTGTGTGATAAATATCAAAAATTATGGTGTGAATAAATTCACATCTTGAACTAACGGTATCAAAGTGATATGTATAATAACAAAATAATAGTAAAGGAAGAACTTTTATTAAGAAACTAAGGTGAATTAAACAACTTACATGAGAAAGAAATTTGATTACAAACGCAAAGTGGTAGCATAACACTACAATGAAACCAAGCACCAAAGATGAAAAACTCCTCCATCAACACTGCCTTAAATAGGAATTTTGAGAGCCTTGTGTCGATCCTCCAATAGTACAAAACATCCCACTTGATTATGGTAGGCCTAGGGTGGTGGAAAGCTTGTGGAACTTGGACATTTCCACTCTTGACCCGAGGTGGCAGCCAACTTGCAACCACCAAACAGACGCGCTTGGAAGACCTTATAGATGGCCTAATTAGAGTCGGACATAGAAGAATAAAATGGATCCCCTGATGTCTCCTAACCGCCTGTAAAATTTGGGCCCATTTAGAGTTTTTGACTCTAAGATATTATTATATTGGTAGGATGTTTTCTGGGCCGCAGAATCTGGCCTAGAATTTTATCTCCAAATTGGGCCTCCTTAATAACCACCATGGAGGCTGAATTAGCACTAGATCCTGAATAATTATTTGTTACTATACATTTCTTTTAGAATACCACAAAATTTGGGATTCATTGGGCCTTTATGTTGGGCCACACATTCTCATCGGTGAGCTGGTGTCCAATATGACTTCTCCAGAATTGTTTGCATGAAATCCCATTTTGGTGGTCTTCCAATGTGGATCTTCCAACAATCCACAAATATTAATTTTTCCCAATATAATTAGAAACCCAAAAATTAAATATGAAAATAAAATCAAGATCATTGGGTAATTTAAATGATGTTCAAAAACATACCACATAATAGTGCATTTTTAGAAGGAATTACATTCATAATGTGAAATGGTGTTCAAAGTTTAAAATGCACTAAAATGGTGTTTATGAATAATAAAGAACATGAATATTATATATATTAACAATGAATATTATCCTAATTTAGTTTCTAATCACACCCCCCCCCCCAACTTGAGTTTTTCTAGTCCCAAACAAAATATATCTCAACAATATGAAATTTGAATTCCCTTTTCCAAAAACATTTTAATACACAATGATCACCAAAAACCCTTATACCAAAAAATCATGAAACCCATCAAAATATTTTAATATATGATAGTTTCATAAGCATATCCCAATCCCAAGCCCATTCCTTTGTTCAAATTCATTGCCATACTTCATCCAATATCAATTAAGTATGAGGATATTTTGTGTATCACAATAGACATGGGGGTTCATCTTTATTCAAGAGGGAAATGATGGAAGCGCTAGGTGGAATCAAATTTCAATATTAAGATGAGTAGTAAAATTTTTTATTGTATTATTATTATTATTATTATTTTGTTTTTTTATTTTTTTTTTGAAATTTTTCCATGGTAATTGAAATCGCACTCAAAAGAGTCAACCCTTGTAGCAAGACTTTGTCGATGACTCCCAGGCTCAAAGACCTTAGGGAACCAAGTGAATCCCACATACTCGGGAATCATCTCGAGTTAACTCAGTCAAAAAAAATTCAAATTACCAAAAATAGAGATAAAATTACTAACTCTGGGCTAGACAACTATGGAGTCACGATCCCCAAGTGTCGAAAGTCACACATTAGGTCATTTCATTGCTCTGCGCGCAAATTTATTGTTTTTTTTAATATTTTTTAATTTAATACTCATATTAAAACTAAAATGATCACCAAACCTATGATATTTATTTGGGGGACCCTGTGAACTCATACTAATACCCCAATATCCAAAGGACATGCATTGTGATCTGTTTTTTTATTTGGATGAAATTATAAACGATGAAATATCACATTGGACAGCCACACTTTCCAAAATCTATGCTCATGAAATTATACAAGGATTAAAATCAGAATCAGGGCATGCTAAATTATTTGATATTCAGTTTCAAAGTGTGCAATGTGTATTACCATGTTCAAAGTTAAAGGAATTTTTCCTTCCATTTACACACTTTTTTTCAAATCATTTATTTTTTTTTTGACACAAAAGCATTTTTTATTTTATCTCCCCCCCAACTTAAAATAACAATGTCCTAAATGTTTAAAGAAAAGAAAATTTAAAAGGGGGTAGAGTTAGAGAATGAGAGTTCAAAAAGGAAATTGAAAATGAGGATCATGGAATGAAGTCACCTGGTGGTTGAAGTTGAAATTATCGTTGCTCCCTTTTAATCCCTTGATCTCGATGTCACTCTGAGAATTCCCTAGTGGAGAAAAAAAAGAAAAACAAAAAAACAAAACAAAAAAAACAATATATATATATATAATAAAGAAATTAAAATATAAGTATATATATATAAATTATAGAATAAGGAATCACAAAAATCCGTAGGTCAGTGGTAAGCGCGCGCCCCTGTCTCCCTTCGGTCCCGGGTTTGAGTCCCCGCGGCTTTGCCGGTTGTGACGGGGTTTTCCCCATGACCTACGATGTGGCCTTTTAATTTTATTATTATTATTATTATTATTATTATTATATATATATATATATTATTTTAACCTACAAACACATAAGAATAAAATTAACTGATGATACATTGTCTTCTTTTTAAATTTCTGGGTAAGTTATTACTCAAGGATCACACCACGTGACACAGATGAATATGGCACTCCTCTTTCATACCCATCCATACTCATAATAGAAGAACATGTCAACAGCATATTTTTTATTATTTTTAAATATAAAAAATGATTTATTAATCCTATTTAAAATATAAAGTTGAATAAAACAACAAAATGATTGGAAACTTGAAAACCATGGGTTGCCTCCCATGCAGCGCTTTGTTTAACGTCGTTAGCTTGACTTGGACCCCTAATTGATTAATTATTTTCGTCATCTAAGGTAGGTTCAAAAAATTATTCATCAACTTCATGTTTTTGAAATGGTTCTATGAATGGTTTGACTCTATGACCATTAAATTTAAATGTTTGACCATTGGTGGGATCTTGAATTTCTACAGCCCCATGGGGGTACACCTTATGAACTATGTATGGACTTGACCATATAGATCTCAACATTCCTAGGTGTAAATAAAGTATAGAACTATACAAAAGAATAGGTTTACCCGGTACAATGTGTTTGGTTTTAAGATTTTTAGATTGGTAGGATTGTACTTTAGCTTTATTGATCCTTGAATTTTCATAAGCCTACATCCTAAGTTCCTCAATTTCATTGAGATCTAATTTACTTTTTGTTTCGGCCAATGAGAGGTCATAATTTATTTTCTTAATTGCCCAAAAGTCCTTATGTTCAATCTCCACTGGAAAATGGCATGCTTTACCATAAACCAACCTATATGAGGACATTCCTAAAATGGTTTTATAAGCAGTTAGATAGGCCCAAATAGCATCCAAGAGTTTCTAGGACCAATCTTTCCTAGAAGGATTGACAGTTTTTTCAAGAATATTCTTAATCTCCATATTTTCCAACTCATCTTGACCATTAGTTTGAGGATGGTACGCAGTGGAAACTTTATGATAAATCCCATACTTAGACATGAGTGAAGAGAAAGGACGGTTGCAGAAATGGGTTCCTCAATCACTGATTATAGCCCTAGGAATTCCAAGTCGAGAAAATATGTGCTCTTTCAGAAATCGGATCACAAAATGATGGTCATTAGACTTGGTGGGAATAGCTTCAACCCATTTTGAGACATAATCAACAGCTAATAGGATGTAGAGGTATCCCCTAGATTTTGGGAAGGGACCTATGAAATCGATTCCCTAGAAGTCAAATATTTCAATCACTAAGATGGGAGTGAGTGGCATTTGATTCCTTTTTGTGATTGACCCTACTTGTTGACACTTAGGACAGCTTTGAAAAAATGTGTAGGGGTCCCTTGAGAGGGTGGGCCAGAAGAGAACACACTGAAGAACCTTAGCATAATTTTTCTTAGAGTAAAAGTGACCTCCACATGCCTCACTATGAAAGAATTTAAGGATGGAATCTTGTTAAGATTCTGGGACACACCTCCTAATGACTTGGTCAGGGCAGAACTTATAGAGGTATGGATCCTCAAACACATATTTCCTAACATCATAAATGAATTTTCATCTAGCTTGAGTCCCTAAGAATTTTGGAATTACTCCTATAACTAAGAAATTGGCTATGTCATCATACCAAGGGCAGTCACTCACAGAGTATAGGTGTTCATCAGGAAATGAATCAGACACAGAAAGGTGATTTGAGTTGTCTTTGAATTACATCCTAGAGAGGTGATCAGCTACAACATGTTCAACACCCTTTTTATCCTTGATTGTGAGGTCAAATTCTTGTAAGAGAAGGACCCACCTAATTAGTCTAGACTTAGAATCTTGTTTTTGGAAGAGGTATTTTAGTACAGAATGGTCAGTGAACACAGTGATGGGGGATCCTAAGGGGTGGGACCTAAACTTCTCTAAGAAAAACACAATAGAAAGTAAATCCTTTTCAGTAATGGTGTAGTTTATTTTGGAATCATTTAAGGATTTGATTGCATAAGAAATGACATAAGGATTTTTATCACAACATTTTCATAACACAGCTCCTACAGCAAAGTCACTAGCATCACACATAAGTTTGAAAGGAAGGTTCCAATTTGGATATTTCATAATGGGAGGAGAGGTGAGAGAGGATTTGAGGGTTGAGAATGAACCCTCACATATTTCTATCAAAATAAATGGATCATCCTTTACTAGGAGAGCACAAAGGGGATGGGAGATTGAACTAAATTACTTGATGAATCTTCTATAGAAACCAGCATGTCCTAAGAAAGACCTCACTTCCTTGACAGTTTTGGGTGATGGAAGGTGACGAATAATGTCAACCTTGGCTTTATCAACTTCAATCCCCCTACCTAATACTATATGGCCTAGAACTAGTCCCTCTTTAACCATGAAATGGAATATTTCCCAGTTTAGGACCAGATTATTTTCTTCACATCTTGACAAGACTCTCTCCACATTCCTCAGAAATCCCTCAAATATATCCCAAAACATAGAGAATTTATCCATGAAAACCTCAAGAAAATCCCCTACCATGTCTGAGAATATTCCCATCATGCACCGCTGGAAGGTTCCAGGGGCATTGAATAACCCAAAGGGCATGCATTTGAAATAAAAGGTGTCGAATGGACATGTAAATGTAGTCTTCCCTTGATCCTCTATGGAGACCTCAATTTGATTATACCCCAAGTACCCATCTAAGAAACAGTAGAAGGCATGACCCGCCACTCTCTCAAGGACTTGGTCAATGAATAGTAAGGGGAAATGATCCTTCTTGGTGAATGAGTTTAGCTTCCTATAGTCAATGCAGACCCTCCATCCACTACTCACCCTGGTTAGAAGAATCTATCCATCCTTATTGGTTATCACTGTGATTCCTTCCTTCTTAGAACCACTTGGATTGGGCTGACCCACTCACTCTCAGCTATGGGATATATGATACCAGATTTTAACAATTTTAGAAGTTCTTTTCTCACTACTTCCATGAGATTAGGATTGAGTCATCGTTGAGGTTGATGACATGGCTTTGAATCGGATTCCAGAACAATCCTATGAGTCTCGATAAGTGGGCTAATCCCAGGAATATCAGACAGGGTCCAACCAATGGATTTTTCATGTTTCCTAAGGGCATCTAGAAGAATCCTCTCGTTATTGTATTCAAGAGAAGAAGAAATGACAATAGGATGTGTTTTATTTTCCCCTAGGAAGGCATAGTTGAGTGCAGCAGGAAGTTCCTTCAATTCAAGATCAGGTTGGTTCAGAATTTTAGCAGAATATTGGGACATTGGATCAAGATCAATTTTGTTTCCTAGAGTTTTAGATAGGATTGAATCCCCACATATAGAAGTTTTTGCTACTATATTGACTTGATTATATTTAGGGAAGGAAGTTGGAGTGGTCTCTATAAAAGTGGTTTCCTGAAAGGTTTCACTGATTGTTGGACCTAAGACTTCATCATAAGAGAAATTTGAAAATGATTCAAGCCAAGGAGATAAACTTCCTTCATGTAAACAAAGTAATTCAATCTCATCCTGACTTAAATATTCATAAAATATTCCTTGATGTTCTATGGATTCATTATCAATGCTTCCTATCATGTTTACTTCATGAATGTCCTCGTCATCCTCTATTTGTGAGATTTTTATTATAGATGTTCAAGTCTAGACTCATGTTTCCAAAGGTGATGGTCATGTTCCCATTTTGAACTCGGATAACAGAGTTGATTGTGAAAGGAAAGGATGACCAAGGATGATTGGGGTCTGTTCCTTATTTCCTAAGTTTGGATGGTTGTCAAGGACAATGAAGTCAGCAGGGTAGATGAATTTTTTAACCTTTACCAAAATGTCCTTTAAAATCCCCTTTGGAACCTTAATGCTACGATCAGCAAGTTAAAGTGTGACAGATGTGGGTTGGAGCTCTTCTAGGCCTAACTGGCAGTACACAGCATAGGGTATGAGGTTGACACTAGCACCTAGGTCGCACAAGGCCTTTAAAATGTTGCTCTCTCCTAGTTCAACATTGATGTAAGGGAAACCTAGGTCTTTCAACTTATGAGGAATGGTCCCTTGAATGGAGGTACTCATATTAGTAGCCAAAAGGACTTGGTTTTTATGTGAAAATTTTCTTTTTAAAGTGCACAAGTCCTTAAGGTACTTTGAGTCGGCAGGTATGGTTTGGATTGCATCGAGAAGTGGAATGTTCAACTTGACTTTTGAGAATATTTCCTTCAATGTTTCATTCAATTAAGGCTTGGTTTTCCCCCTCATGCATTGAGGAAATGGTGCAGGTTATGGGGTTGTTTGTTGAAGAGTTGTTTCTTTCACATTGTTATCAGTTTCCTCGGTTTGATATTGTGGTTCATTTGAATTTTCATTAGAGTTTGAAGCTTCACATGGTTTCTGACTTATTTGTTCAGGTTTCTCAATTGATTTCCCACTTCTTAAAACAGTCACAGCCTTTAGTTGTTCATGAGTTGTTTGAGTACAACTTGACTCTCCCCTTGAAGTTGAGGATGGTACCGCCTAATTAGGCATGGGTGCCTTTCCAGTTTTGATGATTTGAAGTTCTTGTTTTAGGTAAGATACTTCCGAGTTCATCCTTTCCATTTGTTTGCACAGTTGTTCTAGTAGGCTTTGTGGAACAGTTTGGGTTAGTGATTGAGAAGATTGGTTTATCCCAGGGGATATTTTGGAGGTGGAATGGTTTGTTGAAAATGGATGGGTGGGTGTTGTTATTGGATAGGTTGGGTTTGGAACTGGTTATGAATTTGGTAGTTCTGATGGGGGTAAGTATTTTGTCCCTGTGGTTGGCTAGGTTGTCGGTTATCTTTCTAGTAGAAGCCTGGGTGGTCATTATACCTTGGGTTGAAGGTGTCTTAGTATTGAGGCTTTTGAAAGTTCAAAGCATTTACTTCCGCTGGGGGTCCTCCTAAAAGAACATCCTTGATGGATGGAATGGTTGGGCATTTGTCTGTCTTATGGTTATGTTTGTCACAAATTGTACAAAGAGGGTCAACAGTTTGGATTTCATGGACTTTCCTAAGGTCTATCTCTTCAACCTTCCTAGAGAGTAATGCGAGTTTAGCCCTAAGGATTTCCTCTTCTCTAAGTGTATTAATTCCAGTATTTCTTTGTGGCTTTTCAGAATAAGGTGAAGTTCCCTGTCACGACCCGCCCTCGGGGTCCGTGCCGTGACTACCCCAAGCCTGCCTTCCATAGGCCAGGGGCTGGCGACTAGCACCAAGGCGTAAATCCCGGTAAAAAGGGAAGGCATTGCCTTTGTAAAGTAAACAAACACCACAGAGTAAACAAGCGGAAAGTAAATACTAAACAAAAGCAGAGTACAACTGAAAGTGCGGAAAAGTAAATGGGCCAGAATACAAACCCAAACTGAAAGTAAAGTACAACTCGAAAAGGGAAAAACAGCAACTGTAAAGTAAAAGCCGCTACTCCGAGCTGTCCACCGGAAATCCCACCTGAAGGGTGGGTACAGATAGCTCCTCTGCTCCACGGGTCCCGCCGTCCGCACCATGCACGTCCCGCCCAGTGGTCCACCTCCGGGTACCGTCCCGCTCTACAAGCCTCAGCTAAGGTCAACGCTGTCCGTCGTCTGCAACCAACACAACGTAGTGCGGGCGAAGCCCGTGCAGGGGTGAGTATAAGCTACTCAGTAGGGACCCCGAGACCCCTGAAGGTATCTCAAATCCACAAAGGATAAACCACGAAGAAAATTACAATCACGAAGTAACAACCGACACTACTTAGGTATATGCCCATACATATACCTAAGTCATCAATTAAAATACGCTCCAACCTCCGAGCCCAAGTACAACTCAGTCCACGCAGGAAAGTATACGAATTCCACATAGGAAAGAAAAACATAATCCACGCAGGATTGCACAACACAATCCACACAGGAAAGCAATAGAATTCAGCTCACACAGGTATACTTCTTCAAGGACGATAAAGATGATCACTGATCCATCTAAGTCGTCGGACCCACGAAGGATCGATAGGTAACTAACCCCCGCAGAAGACCCACACAGGATCGGGCTCACACAGAACCTGTAGGCGCTGGCTCACACAGAACCGCTGAGCGCAAGGACCCACACAGGATCGGGCCCACACAGGACCTGTAGCACTGATCCACGTAGGATCGCTGAGTGCTGAAGTCGTCGTCGTCGAATCCACATAGGATCTCTGTACTGTCGTCGTCGAATCCACACAGGATCTCTGTACTGTCGTCGTCGCAGTCACAGTAGCAGTCGTAGCAGTAGAAAAGTCGCAGCCAGCACTAGGGTTCCCGCACACAGCAAGCTCGTACGGAGGGTCCGCTCCACGAGCCGAGAGGCTGATACATCAACTGTCACAAAGACCAGAGTTGATGTATCCAAAAGTTCCGTATCGTCAACAGGAACTCAACGCAACAGACGGCGCGTCGATCGGACGCCCGGTCTGAGAGTTATTGGTGTTTTCGTCTCCGGGGCCCGGTTGGTTTTTAAGGCAAAACCAACCCGACCGTACTCCACCTGCGTCCAAACCTCGGGCGGAGTATTCCAAAAGATCCTTCTCACTAAGAGGAACACTACGCGACTGACGGCACGTCAATCGGACGTCCGTAGCTCATGATATGAGCGTTTCCGCTCCGAAGGCCCGGTTGGTTTCGTGAACGAACCAACCCGGCCGAACTCAAAGTAACCCGAAACCTTGAGTGCGATATACCGAAACGACCGTCTCGATCCAAGGATCGCGTTTCCGCTGACGGTTCGTCGATCGGAGGTCCGAGGCTCAAGTTATGAGCCAAAAACCAAATCTGGTTCGAAACGGGGGGGTCCGGGTCCGGGCCGACCCGGCCCGACCCCCCCCCCCCCCCCCCGGGGTGGCGCGGCGGCGCGGCGGTGGGCCGCGGCGGCTGGCGCTGGCGCCGCACGAGGGTGGCACGCGGGGTGACAAACCCCCGCGTTTTGAGGGGCGGCGCGGCCTTTGTGCCGCGCCGGTTTCTTTTAAAACCGCCCCCCCCCACGTGGGGGGGGCCTGCTGGCGCCGAACCAAGGGGGTCGGCTGCCCCCTTCCCTCAAGAACCGCCCCCCTCATTAAGAGGGGGGTTTTGTTGAACCGGCCGGGGGATTTATTCCCCCGGTTTTATGTCATCCGGCCGGCCAGCTGGCCGGCCGGTTTTTACCAACGGGACCGGAAATTCCGGTCCCGCCTTCGACTTCCGACGCCGGCGGCCCGGCCGCCGGTCTCCTCTTCCGCCGCGGCCCGGAACCGGCCGCGGTATTTTCGTCCCGCCGCGGCCCGGAACCGGCCGCGGTCTCCTCGTCCCGCCGCGGCCCGGAACCGGCCGCGGTGTTCGTCGTCCGGCGCGGTGCGACGGTACCGCGCCCCCTTCGTCGTGCCATGATTCTTTTCAACGCGGCGCGACGGCGTCGTGTTCTTGAAGATTTTTCCTTGACGTAGTGCGACGGCGCCGCGTAAATTATTTGTACGATCATCCGCGTGGTGCGACGGCACCACGCCACTTGCTTCCACCCGCATGAATAAACATGAACGATGGAGGGGGGTTCGGCCGTGTTCATGCGGTCCGGTCCCCCTCGCGTTAACTATAACACTTAAATAAAGTATTTCAAAGCCTCACGTAGACATGCGATCCACGAGCAAGAAATGGAAATTAAAGAATTAAACAACAACCCCTACCTCGGGTTAAAGATTCGAAGATTCGTCTACGTTCCGCGGAAGACGGCGTCGCGGAGGTCGGGTATCGCGGTCGTCGTTCGTCAAATCCGTTGACGAAGAGATATGCCCGAAGAGACACGTCGTTGGCGGATCTTCGTTTGCCGACGAAGAAGGTCCGAGGAGGAAGCGGCGTTCCCTCTTGTTGACACCGAGGACGAAGAAGAGAGGCGTCGTTCTTCGTCGGAGTTTGAGCGTTCTTCGTTCTTCGTCAGAGCTTGAAGATGAAGAGGAAGCTCTCCAAAAGCTCTCAAGGAGACAAACAAACAACCCATCATAAAATAAGATAACATCTTATTTTATTATTACAAAACACATAAGAATTTCAAAAGTTTGAAATTCAAAAAGGGTTTAACTCCCAAAATTAATTAAGAGTAACTTAAGCCAATTAAGAGGGGGTTAAGGGAACTTGAAAAGTCTAGGGGTTCGTGTGGGCCCCACCACACTTAATCCTCCCAAGGGAGGTTAAGTGGGTGTGGGTCCCACTTCCAACCCCCTTTGGTAGGTTTTTAACAAACTAAAAATAAAATTTGTCTTACACAAATTTTATTTAACTCAACTGAAAACCCCAAAACTTAACTTTCAACCCGCAACAAACGCAACTCCCGAAAAGGTCTCGTTAAGCGAATATCGGTGCTGCGAGTTCATCGGTGCCCTCGGATTTCAATTCCGAGCACCGGATCAAAAGTTAGGAATTCTCGCTCGTTCGTTCACTGAACGTACCCGAGCCAAACTTCGGAAATTAATTCCGGGCACTCCGGGCCTCGGAATCAGGTGCCGTCTGAAACCGTGCTCTTGTAAAATTCTAAAGAAAATTAAGAAAAAATTTCCCTTGAATTTTACGGGTCTTTACATTACTCCCACCTCAGGGATTTACGTCCCCGTAAAGATACAACAAAAACTAGGGAAACAAAAGAGGGTACTGAGCACGCATCTGAGCCTCCCGCTCCCATGTGCTCTCCTGGAGATTCCCGTGCTGCCATCTGATGCGCACAAGAGGAATCGATCGCCCACGCAGGACCCACTCCTGTCGATCCTCTATCTCCACCGGGACCTCCGTAAAAGTCGCCCCATCGTCAACGTCAAGCTCCCCATGGTCAAAGATGTGTGTCGGGTCGTGCACGTATCTCCTCAGCTGGGATACGTGGAAGACGTCGTGCACCCGGTGCAACTGAGGTGGTAGAGCCAGGCGATAAGCCACCTCGCCAATCCTGCTGAGAATCTGGAAGGGTCCGATGAAGCGCGGAGATAACTTGCCGCCTCGGTCAAATCTCCGAATACCACGTCGAGGTGAGACCCGCAAGAAGACGTGGTCGCCATCCTCGAACTCCAGTGGCCTCCGCCTCCTGTCAGCGTATGACTTCTGCCGGCTCTGAGCTGTCCTCATCCGCTCCTGGATGACCTGGACCTTCTCTGTCGTGGCCTGGACCATCTCCGGTCCCACCAGTGCTGACTCCCCAGGGTCTGTCCAGCACAAAGGAGATCTACAAGGTCGGCCGTACAACGCCTCGTACGGTGCCATCCCGATGGTGGAGTGGTAGCTGTTGTTGTACGCGAACTCCACCAAAGGTAGGTGGTCCTCCCAGCTACGACCAAAGTCAAGGACACATGTGCGGAGCATGTCCTCGAGAGTCTGAATGGTCCTCTCCGTCTGACCATCTGTCTGAGGGTGAAAAGCTGTGCTAAGACGTAGCTGCGTAGCGAACGCCTCCTGTAACCCCTTCCAAAGCCGGGAAGTAAAGCGGGCATCTCGATCGGAAACGATAGATGATGGCACGCCGTGGAGCCGCACAATCTCCTGAACGTAGAGACGTCCCAAGCTCTCCACTGAGCCCTGCTCTCTGATGGGTAAGAAGTGTGCCGACTTGGTGAGTCGGTCAACAATCACCCAGATGGAGTCGTGACCTCTGGAAGTGCGTGGAAGTCCAGTCACGAAGTCCATAGATATGTCGTCCCACTTCCACTCCGGAACCTCCAAGGGTTGTACCAAGCCTGCTGGTACCTGATGCTCTGCCTTCACCTGCTGACAGGTGAGGCATCGAGAAACGAACTCTGCTACAGCTTTCTTCATGCCCGGCCACCAGTGCTGTCGTCTGAGATCCTGGTACATCTTTGCCACTCCAGGATGTACCGCCAAAGGAGAAGTGTGAAACTCCCTCAGCACTTCTTCTCGCAAAGCGACTGGTACCATGGTACATCCTCTGAAAAGGATGTCGTGCTCTGCTCCAAGGGAGAAACCATCAGGTGCCTGTCCCGAGGATATCTGTGCACGCCGTGTCTCACAGTCAGCGTCCCCGTGCTGTGCCTCCCTGACTCGCTGCAGTAGTAGAGGAGTGACTGTGAGAGACTGAAGAAAGGCTGCTCCATCTCTATCCACGAAGGATATCTGCAAAGAGGCTAGCTGCTCCGTCGCCTCCTCGAGTAGCTGAATGCCCGTCCTCCTGCTGAGGGCATCGGCTACTACGTTCCCCTTCCCAAGGGTATAGACTATCTCAAAGTCATAGTCCTGGAGGAACTCGAGCCATCGTCGCTGTCTCAGGTTCAGGTCCTTCTACGAGAAGATATACCTGAGACTCTGATGATCGGAAAAGACTGTAAAGCGCTCGCCCATCAGATAGTGTCGCCATGTCTTCAGAGCGAAGACCACTGCTGCTAACTCCAGGTCATGGGTAGCGTAGTTCTGCTCATGCAGCCTCAACTGTCGTGATCCATAGGCGATCACTGCCCGCTCCTGCATTAGAACACATCCGAGTCCGGTCCCTGATGCATCGCAGTAGACTACGTACCCTACTCCCTCCTCAGGAAACCTTAAGATAGGTGCGCTAGTCAATCTCTGTCTCAGCTCCTGGAAGCTCTGCTGACAACTGTCTGACCACACGAAGGGTTTCCCCTTCTTCGTCAAAGCTGTGAGTGATGCCGCAACTCTGGAGAAGTTCGGCACAAATCTCCGATAGTATCCAGCTAGTCCCAAGAAACTCCGAACCTCAGTCACGCTCCTGGGTGGCTCCCATGCTAACACAGCCTCAATCTTCGCGGAATCCACTGAAACTCCCGCCTCAGAGATAACGTGTCCCAAAAAGTGGACCTCACGTATCCAGAACTGGCACTTCGAGAGCTTACCATAAAGCTGGTGCTCTCGGAGTGTGTCAAGGACAACTCGCAAGTGATAGGCGTGCTCCTCCTCTGTCGTAGAGTAAATCAGAATGTCGTCGATGAAGACCACGACAAACCGATCGAGGTATGGATGAAAGATCCTGTTCATGAGAGCCATGAACACTGCTGGAGCATTGGTTACACCGAAAGGCATAACCAAGAACTCATAGTGGCCATACCGACATCTGAAGGCCGTCTTCTGCACATCCTCGTCTCTGACTCTGAGATGATGATAGCCTGACCTGAGGTCTATCTTCGAGAACCACCGTGCTCCCTTGAGCTGATCAAAGAGGTCATCAATCCTCGGTAGCGGATACTTGTTCCTCACTGTCACCTGGTTCAGGCGACGATAGTCAACACAAAGTCGTAAGCTCCCGTCCGCCTTCTTGGCGAACAATATCGGGGAAGCCCAGGGTGAAACACTGGGTCGGATGAACCCCTTGCCCTGCAAGTCCTCCAACTGTACCCGTAGCTCTCGAAGCTCGGCGGGGGCCATCCAATATGCTGGAGTGGATATCGGGGTTGTCCCGGGGTACAAGTCAATATAAAATTCTACCTCTCTGCGAGGAGGTAGCCCTGGAACGTCGTCGGGAAAAACGTCCGCAAACTGATCCACCACTGCAGGAAAACCAGGACTCCGCACGTCAACTGCTCCAAGGATAAGGCTAGCCAACTGATGAGTGATGGGCTGTCCTCTCCTCCGCGGAAGTCCATCCTGTGCTGCTAAGGCTCCCTTCTCGCCGGTGAAGGTGAACCTGCTCCCGTCGGTGCGTACACATCGCACCTTGCGCCTAAAACAGTCAATCTGTGCATGGACCGTAGACAACCAATCCATGCCCAAGATGACGTCGTAAGGCCTCGACGCTGCTACAAGAAGATCCCAGCCGAAGCTCTCGCCTCCTAGAGTAAGCTCACACTGCCGGCACCAGTGCGTAATCGTCGAGTCTGCTCCCGTAGGAGTCTCTAGCCGTAAGGATCGAGCCAACGGCTCTGTCGGAATCTCCGAGCTCCGAACAAGGGTAGCGGCTATGAAAGAATGACTTGCTCCTGTGTCTAAAAGAACTGCAGCAAGGGTGGAATAGACACAGATAGTACCTCGAATCATCTCAGGTGCGCCGTGGTCGTAGGCCTCTGCTGCCTGGAGCTGTGCCTGTCGCTGCCCGCCAGCTCCCTGTGGTCGGGGTGGACCTCCTGGTGGTGGTGGTGGTAGAGCCTCAAAGCGTCGGCCACCACCAGCTGCTCGTCCAGCTCCTCTGCCTCGTCCGCCTCCTCCCTGCGGACCGCCACGGTCGACCCTCTGCCTCTGCCTCGGTGGTCCATCAACTGACTCCTGCTCCTCGGCACGACGGGTCGGGCAGTCGCGAGCCATGTGGCCCTGTCCGCCGCATGAGTAGCACTGTCTGCCTCTCGGAAGACTGGCTCCGCGCTGTGTGCCCCGCACTGCTGAGCCAGTGCCCTGAGATCGTCTGCCGGAAGGTCTGGTCTGTCTGGACCCCTGAGTCATCCGTCTACTGCCTGCTGAAGATGACTCCGCCACGTGCCGCCCTGCGGTGGGTCTCTGTGCTGGTGTAGACTCAGCAAGGAAGCTCTCGATCAGAAGGGCCCGCTCCAGTACTCCTGTCTGAGTCGGTATGCTGAGGGAGATCAGCGATGCCCTGATCTCGTGTCTCAAACCCTGCTCGAAGGTCCGGGCCCGGAAGAATGGGTCCCGTACCATGTCGGTCGAGTAGCGCGAGAGATCGGTAAATCACGCCGAGTACTGAGCGACCGTCATGCTGCCCTGCCGCAGCTGTAGAAGCTCCTGGATGCGCACCGCTCGGAGGGTGGCCGGGACGAACTCAGAGCGGAAGAGGCTCTCAAAGTCCGTCCAAAGTAGAGATGCCTCATCGTGCACCTGGAGCATCAAGCTCCACCATCGTCCAGCTGCTGCGTGTAATAGGCTCGCAGCGAGGATCACCATGAGGTCTGCTGGTGTCCTCACTAGCCTAAACACTCGAACTACTGCCTCCAGCCAGTCCTCTGCTGCCTGGGGATCCGTCTCCCCGCGAAACCTGGGCGGTCGCTGGCGCTGAAACTCATGCAGTGCGCTGAGGCGACGTGCATCGTCAGCGGCTGTTGCTGGAAGCATCGGGGGCTCGGCGGGTAAAGCTACCGCCGGTGCCACTACTGGAAAAGGGCCCTGCACCGAGGCCTCGTCGCTCGGTGGGCTGTCGTCACGCTCGACTCTCGGAACCCTAGCTGGCTGCCGTCGTGGGGCCATCCTGAAAAGGAAACAGGTGCGCCACGGTCAGAACAGTATACCTGGTGAGCTGATATAAGTAATCACAAAGAAAACTTTTAAACACACACGCAATCAATGTTTTCGTGCATTAAGTCGGAAATCAGAAGTCAGGGTCCTGGTGTACGGATACGTCGGCCGCCGCACCAACACTGGACTCCCTGGACTGATATCCACACTCAATACGCTAAACATTATTGCTTCACATAGAAAAGATCAGAGTTCGCGGTAGAACCGAACTCATCTGATACCAATTTGTCACGACCCGCCCTCGGGGTCCGTGCCGTGACTACCCCAAGCCCGCCTTCCATAGGCCAGGGGCTGGCGACTAGCACCAAGGCGTAAATCCCGGTAAAAAGGGAAGGCATTGCCTTTGTAAAGTAAACAAACACCACAGAGTAAACAAGCGGAAAGTAAATACTAAACAAAAGCAGAGTACAACTGAAAGTGCGGAAAAGTAAATGGGCCAGAATACAAACCCAAACTGAAAGTAAAGTACAACTCGAAAAGGGAAAAACAACAATTGTAAAGTAAAAGCCGCTACTCCGAGCTGTCCACCGGAAATCCCACCTGAAGGGTGGGTACAGATAGCTCCTCTGCTCCACGGGTCCCGCCGTCCGCACCGTGCACGTCCCGCCCAGTGGTCCACCTCCGGGTACCGTCCCGCTCTACAAGCCTCAGCTAAGGTCAACGTTGTCCGTCGTCTGCAACCAACACAACGTAGTGCGGGCGAAGCCCGTGCAGGGGTGAGTATAAGCTACTCAGTAGGGACCCCGAGACCCCTGAAGGTCTCTCAAATCCACAAAGAATAAACCACGAAGAAAAGTACAATCACGAAGTAACAACCGACACTGCTTAGGTATATGCCCATACATATACCTAAGTCATCAATTAAAATACGCTCCAACCTCCGAGCCCAAGTACAACTCAGTCCACGTAGGAAAGTATACGAATTCCACATAGGAAAGAAAAACATAATCCACGCAGGATTGCACAAC
Source organism: Viscum album (assembly GCA_963277665.1). Taxonomy (NCBI): domain Eukaryota; kingdom Viridiplantae; phylum Streptophyta; class Magnoliopsida; order Santalales; family Viscaceae; genus Viscum; species Viscum album. The sequence goes on along the minus strand of OY728127.1, from coordinate 61,964,368 downwards.
ACAATCCACACAGGAAAGCAATAGGATTCAGCTCACACAGGTATACTTCTTCAAGGACGATAAAGATGATCACTGATCCATCTAAGTCGTCGGACCCACGAAGGATCGATAGGTAACTAACCCCCGCAGAAGACCCACACAGGATCGGGCTCACACAGAACCTGTAGGCGCTGGCTCACACAGAACCGCTGAGCGCAAGGACCCACACAGGATCGGGCCCACACAGGACCTGTAGCACTGATCCACGTAGGATCGCTGAGTGCTGAAGTCGTCGTCGTCGAATCCACATAGGATCTATGTACTGTCGTCGTCGAATCCACACAGGATCTCTGTACTGTCGTCGTCGCAGTCACAGTAGCAGTCGTAGCAGTAGAACAGTCGCAGCCAGCACTAGGGTTCCCGCACACAGCAAGCTCGTACGGAGGGTCCGCTCCACGAGCCGAGAGGCTGATACATCAACTGTCACAAAGACCAGAGTTGATGTATCCAAAAGTTCCATATCGTCAACAGGAACTCAACGCAACAGACGGCGCGTCGATCGGACGCCCGGTCTGAGAGTTATTGGCGTTTTCGTCTCCGGGGCCCGGTTGGTTTTTAAGGCAAAACCAACCCGATCGTACTCCACCTGCGTCCAAACCTCGGGCGGAGTATGCCAAAAGATCCGTCTCACTAAGAGGAACACTACGCGACTGACGGCACGTCAATCGGACGTCCGTAGCTCATGATATGAGCGTTTCCGCTCCGAAGGCCCGGTTGGTTTCATGAACGAACCAACCCGACCGAACTCAAAGTAACCCGAAACCTTGAGTGCGATATACCGAAACGACCGTCTCGATCCAAGTATCGCGTTGCCGCTGACGGTTCGTCGATCGGAGGTCCGAGGCTCAAGTTATGAGCCAAAAACCAAATCTGGTTCGAAACGGGGGGGTCCGGGTCCGGGCCGACCCGGCCCGACCCCCCCCCCCCCCCCCCCCCGGGGCGGCGCGGCGGCTGGCGCGGGCGCCGAACGAGGGTGGCACGCGGGGTGACAAACCCCCGCGTTTTGAGGGGCGGCGCGGCCTTTGTGCCGCGCCGGTTTCTTTTAAACCCCCCCCCCCACGTGGGGGGGGCCTGCTGGCGCCGAACCAAGGGGGTCGGCTGCCCCCTTCCCTCAAGAACCGCCCCCCTCATTAAGAGGGGGGTTTTGTTGAACCGGCCGGGGGATTTATTCCCCCGGTTTTATGTCATCCGGCCGGCCAGCTGGCCGGCCGGTTTTTACCAACGGGACCGGAAATTCCGGTCCCGCCTTCGACTTCCGACGCCGGCGGCCCGGCCGCCGGTCTCCTCTTCCGCCGCGGCCCGGAACCGGCCGCGGTCTTTTCGTCCCGCCGCGGCCCGGAACCGGCCGCGGTCTCCTCGTCCCGCCGCGGCCCGGAACCGGCCGCGGTGTTCGTCGTCCGGCGCGGTGCGACGGTACCGCGCCCCCTTCGTCGTGCCATGATTCTTTTCAACGCGGCGTGACGGCGTCGTGTTCTTGAAGATTTTTCCTTGACGTAGTGCGACGGCGCCGCGTAAATTATTTGTACGATCATCCGCGTGGTGCGACGGCACCACGCCACTTGCTTCCACCCGCATGAATAAACATGAACGATGGAGGGGGGTTCGGCCGTGTTCATGCGGTCCGGTCCCCCTCGCGTTAACTATAACACTTAAATAAAGTATTTCAAAGCCTCACGTAGACATGCGATCCACGAGCAAGAAATGGAAATTAAATAATTAAACAACAACCCCTACCTCGGGTTAAAGATTCGAAGATTCGTCTACGTTCCGCGGAAGACGGCGTCGCGGAGGTCGGGCGTCGCGGTCGTCGTTCGTCAAATCCGTTGACGAAGAGATATGCCCGAAGAGACACGTCGTTGGCGGATCTTCGTTTGCCGACGAAGAAGGTCCGAGGAGGAAGCGGCATTCCCTCTTGTTGACACCGAGGATGAAGAAGAGAGGCGTCGTTCTTCGTCGGAGTTTGAGCGTTCTTCGTTCTTCGTCAGAGCTTGAAGATGAAGAGGAAGCTCTCCAAAAGCTCTCAAGGAGACAAACAAACAACCCATCATAAAATAAGATAACATCTTATTTTATTATTACAAAACACATAAGAATTTGAAAAGTTTGAAATTCAAAAAGGGTTTAACTCCCAAAATTAATTAAGAGTAACTTAAGCCAATTAAGAGGGGGTTAAGGGAACTTGAAAAGTCTAGGGGTTCGTGTGGGCCCCACCACACTTAATCCTCCCAAGGGAGGTTAAGTGGGTGTGGGTCCCACTTCCAACCCCCTTTGGTAGGTTTTTAACAAACTAAAAATAAAATTTGTCTTACACAAATTTTATTTAACTCAACTGAAAACCCCAAAACTTAACTTTCAACCCGCAACAAACGCAACTCCCGAAAAGGTCTCGTTAAGCGAATATCGGCGTTGCGAGTTCATCGGTGCCCTCGGATTTCAATTCCGAGCACCGGATCAAAAGTTAGGAATTCCCGCTCGTTCGTTCACTGAACGTACCCGAGCCAAACTTCGGAAATTAATTCCGGGCACTCCGGGCCTCGGAATCAGGTGCCGTCTGAAACCGTGCTCTTGTAAAATTCTAAAGAAAATTAAGAAAAAATTTCCCTTGAATTTTACGGGTCTTTACATTCCCCATGTTTGGTCTTGTTCAGAAAGGCTTTCTAGATACTCGTAAGCATCATTTGGGGCTTTGTTTTTAAAGGTTCTATTACACATCATGTTAATGAATTGTTTGTTCCACGAACACAACCCTTCATAGAAAATTCTCACTTGTTCGGGAATAGAAAAACCATGGTGTGGAACCATGTTTAGAGTGTCTTTATACCACTCCCATGTTTCATAGAATGACTCTCCCACTTTTTCAAAAAAGTTTTGTATACTCTTTTTAAGTGAAATTGTTTTGTGGTGGGGAAAGTATTTTTTTGTAGAATTCTCTTTGTAGTTGGTCCCAAGAGTTTATGGATGATGGTCTCAAATTTTTTAGCCAATTTTTAGATCGATCCTTTAAAGAAAAAGGAAATAGCCTCATCTTAGCTGATTCTAGTTGATGTGGGGGACATATGGTTTCTACAATGTCATTGAACTTCCTAATGTGAAGGTAGGGCATCTCGGACTCCATTCCATGGAATGTGGGGAGGTGGTTTAGGATATAGATTTTAAATATGTAGTTGGAATATCCTAGAGAGTTTTGTATAATGCATTAGGGGGCATTGGTCCAGGCATATGTGAGGTAGTAATTCATGGTTTGATCGACCGCATTTCCCAAGTTTGGGGCTGCCTCATTTGGATTTCCATATTGGTTTCCACCCGGGTTTATAAGTTGGTTTCTTTGAAGACATTACATTTAAATGGGCTCAATTTTGGACTCTAGAATATCAATAGGATTAGGATATAATGGAAACAATCCCCTAGGTTCACTTTACTCCCCAACCCTAGGACTTTCCACCCTAACTAGACGGTTTGATTGATCGCGGGTGTAGGCGGACATGCACCAAAAGAAAAAAAACAAGAAAGGGACAAGATAAGAAATTTTGGGTGAGAATAGAAGAAATGGGGGATAATAGAATGTGTGTTGAGATTACTTACTTGGTTCCCTAGAAACATCACCAATATTTTATTTATGCTCAAATTTACCCAAAAGAAGAAGGTAGGACGGTCCTTGTAGTCTAGTTTGGGTTGTCGAATCCTCAGAGACCTAAGAAGTAACATATAGACACGTACATTCTATGGATTTTTTTTGGCTATGAAGTGGAAAACTTGGGTTGATTTAATATGGTTTTAAAGGATCACTAATAGATTTAAGTTAATTCAAATTAAGGTAATGAGTTGATCCTAGGTTATCGCTCGGGGTGGATTGGATGAATTCCTTTTTTAATGTTTTCAATTTCTTATATTTGAGATGGGTTCATTTAAGAAGATCAAAAAAATCATCACTTACCGGTTTAATGCCTACACACCCTAATACTAATCACCTATACACTTTAAGGATCAAAGTTTTTATCACTCCAAGGTAAAGGTTCGTATTAGCACTTGAAATGTGTGACCTTAAATTCAATAAGGATGAAGAGGTTTTAAAATCATCAAATAAAAATCTCATTTAAAAGAAGTGATTATCCATTAATGGAGTGGGAAATAACATCCAATCCTGCCCCTTAATACTCCCTTGGATCAACCTATAAAATATTTATCCCTCTATTGATGAAATGTCTTCAACGGAAGCGGAAAGTAGACTTACGAGGGTGGAATTGAAGAAGTAAAAACAATAACAAAAATCGATCACTCCACCATTGTGTGATAAATATCACAAAGTATGGTATGAATAAATTCACACCTTGAACTAATGGTATCAAAGTGATATATATAAGAACATAATAAGAGTAAAGGAAGAACTTTTATTAAGAAACTAAGGTGAATTAAACAACTTACATGATAAAGAAATGTGATTACAAACACAAAGCGGTAGTATAACACTACAATGAAATAAAGCACCAAATATGAAAAAATCCTCCATCACCACTACCTTAAATAGTCATTTTGGGATCCTTGGGTCGAGCCTCAAATAGTACAAATCATCCCACTTGATTATGGTAGGCCTAGGGTGGTGGAAAGCTTGTGAAACTTAGACTTTTCCACTCTTGACTCGAGGCGGAAGCCAGCTTGCAACCACCGAACAGATGTGCTTGGAAGACCTTCTAGATGGCAGAATTAGAGTGGTCCATATAATAAGAAAATGGATCCCCGGATGTCTCTTAATATCCTGTAAACTTTGGGCCCATTTTTAGTTGTGTATTCCGAGATATGATTATATTGGTAAGATGTTTTCTGGGATTTAGAATCTAGCCCATAATTTTATCTCCAATTAGGCCACCTTAATAACCATCATGGAGGATGAATTAGCACTGGATACTGAAGAATTATTTGTTACTCTACATTTATTATATCATACTACTAAATTTGGGCTTCATTGGGCCTATATGTTGGGCCCCACATTCTCATCAGTGGGCTGGTGTCCAATCTGACTTCTCCAGAATTGTTTGCATGAAATCCCATTTTGGTGGTCTTCCAATGTGGATATTCCAACACTCCACAAATATGAATTATTCCCAATATAATAAGAAACCTGAAAATTAAATATGAAAATAAAATTAAGATCATTTGGAACTTTAAATGATGTTAAAAAATGTACCACATAATAGTGCATTTTAAGAAGGAATTACAATCATAATGTGAAATGATGTTCAAACTGTAAAATGCACTAAAATGGTGTTTATGAATAATAAAGAACATGAATATTATATATATTAAAAATTAATATTATCATAATTTATTGTATAATCACTAGAATTGAATCCTTTCACGTGACTAAGTCTCTTGTTGGTAGATTATATAAAAAATGAGATTATATGCTTTTAAAATGCATCCTAGAACTACAATCAAGATACACATTGACGAGTTTAATAAAGTCTTGTTAGATCTATAAAATATAGACATTAAATTATATGATTAAGATTAAGTCATAATACTATTAACCTAATTATATGAAACCTTTAATTATGTTAAAGATTATATGATGTATGGAAAAGACACCCTTACTCTCGAAGAAGTTAAATCTTCTTTACTCTCTAAAGACCATCAAAGGAAGTGTAGTCTTAAGGTTGAGTCAAAGGGTTTCAAAATTAGGTATAGAATTTAATCTAGGGGTAGAAGTGAGTCTAGAGGTAGGATAAAGGAAAAGGGTTAGTCTAATAAGTAAAGGTTTAAGTCTAAGAATAAAGTAATTGAGAATTTTCAATGCAAACAACCCGGTCGTATTAAGAGGAATTATTGTAATAAGAAAGGTGATTATAGAGACAATAGTAATGACCATTATTTTTTAGTTGAGTTGTATTTTGACACTTATGATGTGTTAAATGTTTCTGACATTTCCATATCTGATGAATGATACTTGATTCCGGGTGTTTATTCCACATGTTTCCCAGGAGGGAGTTCTTCACTGAGTTGAGGGAAATTAAATCTAGAGAGGTGTTTCTAGGGAAAAAAATGAGATTTAATTTTATGTTAATAGGTTTGGTTTCATTAGAGCTTAATTATAGGACTGTTAAAACTGTTGAGGAGGTTAGGTGGGTGCCTGAACTGAAAAGAAACCACATCTTCCTAGGAGTCCTTGACTAGAAGGGATACACCTTTAAATCAGACTATGGGAGTCTTTGGATTTCTTGAGGATCCTTCACTATAATGAAACTAAACCTTTGTAATGGACTTTATGTGTTAGATGATAAATTTAATAGAATTCATCTAAACACCTCTTGTGATTCATAACTTGATACAACCACCCTTGGGAATAAAATGTTAGGGAACATTAGTGCCAAAGGTCTTGACCAACTTAGAAAATAGGTGATTTTGAGTAATGTCACTCCTAACAGTATTCCTTTATGTGGATATTATGTGTATGGAAAATTCAGAATAATTAGTTTTAGTAGGTCAACATATAAGGATAAAGAACCCCTTGAGTGTATACACTCTGATTTGTGGGGTCCTTCTAAGGTCACCTACCATGGTGGAGGTTTGTATTTTGTGTCCTTTATTAATGAATACTCTAGGAAAGTATTGATTCATATACTCAAACATAAGTCTAATACCTTATAGACTTTTAAGAAATGGAAATCTTTGGTAGAAATTGAATTTGGTAAGAAACTCAAATCCTTAAAAACTGATAATGGTCTAGAATATTTTTCCACTGAATTCATTGAATTCTGTGAATATGAGGGAATCAAAAGGTACCATACTATTGTGAAAACACCACAATATAATAGATTATAATAAAGGGTGAATAAGACTATTCTTGATAGGGTTAGATGCATTTTTCCCCACTCAAAACTCCCCAGGTCCTTCTAGGTTGAGGCTACCTCTACAGAAGTCTATTTAATTAACCATTTCCCATCTTCTGCTAATTCATTTAAAACACCTAAAGACCTATAGAAAATTTCATCCCCAAGCCTTGGATACCTTAAGATATTTATATCCAAAGATTATGCTCATACCCGTATAGATAATATAGCTCTTAGGGATATGAGGTGTGTATTTGTGGGTTATCTAAAGGCAGTTAAGGGGTGTCGTCTGTGGATAGATAAACCAGATTATCAAAAGTGAATAGTTAGTCAAGATATAGTGTTTCATCAGTCCGGTATCTCTAATAGTAAAGGAAACGAATCTATAGAATATTTTAATAACAATGGATAATCCTCTATAACCCCAGCACCTATAGGTGTTGAAGTTCCATTAGAATCCATAGACTAATCCTAATCTCAATCTGGAACTAGATCTGCTCCTTCCATTCCTCATACTCAAGGTGAATATGATTCTGATTCGGGTTCTGAACCTGAAATAAAAGAACCAGATGATCTAAAAAATTATCAACTCACCCGAGACAGAGAGATAATGGTCATTAGGCCTCTATCCAGATTTAATTAGGATTATATTGTTTCCTATGAATTTAATATTTCTCAAGATTTGTTTAATGATAAACCTCAAACTTATAGTAAATCCCTTAAGTATAAAGAATCCACTAAGTGGTTAGGTGTTATAAAAGAAGATATTAATTAACTTCTTAATAATAACACTTGGGTCATTGTTTTTAAACCTAATAACCTAGAGATAATAGGTTCTAAGTGGATATATAAGAAAAAGGAAAATAATGTTGGAGAAACTAAAATCAAATTTAAAGCCTGAATGGTTTCTAAAGTATTTATTCAATGTGAAGGTATTGATTAGAGTTAAATATTCTCCCCATTTGTTAAACATTCATCTATAATGATTCTTCTAGATTTGACTACCAAGTTTGATTTTCATGTTGATAAATTAGATGTAAAAAATGTTTTTTTCATGGTACCCTTAATGAAACAATTTATATGACTCCTCCTGAAGGATTTTTAAATACGTTTAAACCTAATAAAAGTTTTCTTATTGAGAATTCATTATATGGGATTAAATAGTATTATAGGAAATGTTATAAAGTATTTTATTTCTTTATGATTAAAAATCATTTTTCTAGAAGTAAGTCTGATGCATGTGTATACTATAAAAATGTTAAACATGAATCTGTTTATCTATCATTATATGTTCATGAAATTATTTTAATCTGAAAAAATATGAAGACTATAAATTCATTCAAGAACCATTTTAACTTTTTCCTTGAAATGAAATACTTAGGACATGATAATAAGATCTTGGGTATGGACATAATTAGAGATAGAAAGGCTCGAACCTTACACTTGTCTCAGTTTTCTTATGTTAAGAATGTATTAAAAAGGTATCTGTTTGAGCACATTAAACCGATTAATATTCCTTTAGGACAATGTTTTAAATTATCTTTAGAACAGTCCCATAGAAATGATGATAAGGTTGCCTTCATGAATAAGATTCCATATTCTAATGTGGTAGGAATTTTTTATGTATTCTATGGTATGTTATAGACCAGATATAACTTTTGTTGTTTTTACTTTGAGAAGGTTTATGGTCAAACCTGGTAAGACTCACTGACATTCTTTGAAGCGGATACTTAGGTATGTCTCTATGTTTAGTAAATTTTGCATTCAATATGGATTAAATAGTAGTTTTAGTGATGAAATTGTTGGTTTTATTGACTCTGATTATGCTGAAAATATTAACACTCTAAAATCACTCACTAGTTTTGTGTTTATTTCATATGGAGGACCGATCTCTAGGAAATGAAATGTACAATTAGTGGTTTGTCTCTCCACTAATGAGGAATATTATATATCCCTGATAGAATACATCAAGGAGGATATATGGTTAAAATTTTTTATTTCCAATTTGTCTCTATCTACTGATAGTATATCATCCCACTGTGATAGCCAATCTACATTGCATATGTCTAAGAACAATACACAGCATGGTAGATCGAAGAATATTGACATTAGACTTCATTTTGTTAGGAATTTTATATAATATGGGACAGTGAGTGTCACTAAGATACCCACGGGGGACAATCCAGCTAATAGTTTGACTAAGATCATTCCATTGTCCAAGCTCATGAACTGCCTTAAATTAATGAACTTAGTCCCAATTCTATAACTTAGTTTGTGAGAACATCATTAATAAATTCATTTAATTATAAGGTGGATATTTTTTGATTTATTACCCTATATATGTTATAATTTAATTCCTTTAATTTTATTCATATGATTAATTCATATTTTCCTAAGGGATTTATGTTTGCATGGGGTGAATTCTTGCATAGGGACTGTTCACTTTATGCTGCTTATTTTTTTTTTAGAAATATTTGTTTTTACTTACTTGTATAAGTGCCTGTATTTGGACCATTTAATGTAGGTGATCCAATAGATATAGAAACTCCCATTTTTTCTTATTTGTATTAGTTGTGATCTGGGTCACCTCCTCTATGTCAATGTTGTGGTTCCATATATCCCGCCCATTGATCCACCTTTTGTTAGGAAAACCTCCTATGGAATCGTAGCCGTCCATGGGGATTTCATCTCTCATTTTTCATGTGCCGCTAGATTCTCCACTGAAATAACATCATTACTCTGCATTATTTCCTTGATTTATGTAGATCTATCCTTTTTGGCTTAGGTTTTTGGTCTGGTTTGGCTTGTAAAATATCAACGTGAGGATACTTCGCTGCATAGGGAGGATCTCGAAGGAACAAGAGGGATAATGTGAGTTCTTCAGCTTTCCTCAATCCCCTCCATCAATTTTTTGCCACCTCCTGTAATTGGAGTACTACTCCAATAGAGATTCAATGGAGATCGACTCGATCTTGGGTTTAGGATGACTACACACCAAATGAGGTTTCAGATCCTGACTTATCTTCATCGTAACCAGGTTTTAGTGTATGATTGTTGGATCTATAGTGATTTATTTATTTCTATCATGTTTGGAACTGTATATTTTTTGGTTGTGTGCATGATTCCATCTAGGAGTGGACTGTGTTAACACTATATGATGGGTTTCATCATTTCCACCTAGTTTAACAGAGTCAAACTCCTCGGATAGTTTCTTTGGTTTTCTTATTAATACTTAGAGTCTGTATTTATTTTCTTTCCTTTTTCTTAGTAATAAAACAACTAACATTGATGGTTTTCTCTCCATGCACATAGGACTACACTAATCTGAAGCATGTTATATATGGTGTTATTTCTTTACCGTTCTTTCTATTTTTGTTCTTCTATTAGTTCGTTTGAGTAAGAAATCTATTTCATTTTCTTATCACAAACATTATAATTGTATCATACCAAATCAGTAACCCAATAATACAAATTGGTGGGTCTTGGATGTTCTAAGGGTTAAACGGCTAACCCCAACACAACATAATGGGCAAGTTCAAACTTCAATTGAATGATTATTAACTTCACTGCGGATAGTTGATGAGAAGTTTTACCAAATACGAAGAAACTGGGGCGTTAATTTAGTTGAATTTTCATTTGTCGATGGCCATTTCTGCCAAATGTTAAATGAGGGTAGGGTTTTCCACTAAGTTTGGATGAAGAAAATATTAGTGTCATCTATACCACTATTAAAATTGGTTTTCAGGTAGTTAATTGGTTAAAAATTCAGCACATTCCTAAATTTATTAATTTAAATAAGGTTGAATATTATCACAAGACTGTTAAAAATTAATAGATGAAGGTTAATCGATTGGTGTCTCTGGAAATATTTTACGGTGAGTAAATTCCAAGAAACTTGGTTAATGGGGAGAAAAATGGATATTTTTAGAAGATATGATCTAGTAAGAAGATTAACATGATGGAAGGGATCATTGAATGAAGATAAATATGTTGGATGATGAAATATTTGTTCCCTCTTTCTTCTCTCTTTATTACCTCATCTATTGTAATTGTTTCATGCTTAAAATATTGAATTTAAAATGATCGTTGGGTGAATCTTTCTTATGGGAATGATATTGTTCCAATTTTAATCTGTTTCTTTAATTCTTTAATTTTCTTTGGATTTCTCTATTTTTCATCTTATTCTTGTAAACACTTCTTTTTCATTTCATCAAGGATCAATTACATTTGATCTTGATCAAAATTTCAAAGCTTTCAGGAATTATTTTCTTGAAAAATATTCTGAAAAATAATTTTTCAATTAACTAAAAGTTAAAGAACAATGTGCCATAATTTAACGATGGTTGATTATGGTGACCTTTGTTCAATAATTTCCTATATAAGAGATAAAGTATGTGGTTAAAAAACTAAAGGATTTGACTTACCACCTATCAACCACTCAATAGAGTTAGTGGGAATCATCTTTCAAGAATAGATATCCAATCATACCTTTTTATGATCTAAATTATCTTCAAAGACCAGACAATTAGAATTCCCTAACTCATCAATTATTTTTCACTCCTTATTTTTTCATCTCATCATAGTGTCATCCTTTATTTTCTCACTTTCACTCATTCATACAATTTTCATTCTTAGTTACACATCACATCATCATTGTTGTTTGATGCTCAATTTTTTACTTCTTTTGCTTGATTTGAGGTTGTTTTCTTGGTTTACTCACATACACTTTTGTCTTCTCTATGAATACCTCCAAATAATTTTTTTAAAATTTTTATAAATCCACTTTAGGGAAAGTGGGAACCTTCACATCATCACATAGAATTCAACATAACACAGTGGGGAAATTCAAAATTCCAAATCCAACCAAAAATTCAAAATGAAAGTCGTCGGAACATAAATTCTACAAGATAACTGTGAATCCCATGAGCGACCTAAGGATCCCTACATTTGTGTTCCAGCGAAAATTTTTGAAATTCAAACCATGATTTGAGGACTCCTCAATTTCGGTAACACTAAATCAGGCCACTCCACTGCGTGGAATGAGGTCTGACATGTCAGGTCACATAGTGTATACATCATGGCGCCATCATCACATCCCGGTTCCATCATCGCATCCCGTCTCCATTGCCATAATCTCATTGCCACCATCTAATAACCATCATCCTCTACTCCAAGCGGCGTTGTCGTCTCCAGCACCTTCATTAGCCAGAGTAAATGTCATTCGGCATCGAAACATCAAGAAAAACGATTCACCATCATCATCAACACTAAATGAAAAATCAACCAACAACACGCTGAAAAACACCATTGACATCGCCAAAAAAACACCAACATCGCCACCATTTAAACACCCTACCACAGAAAAAGCATCACAACAAAATTGGAATTCAGAACCTTCATTGAGGAGAGAACATAAAACGCCAATTGCCCACCCATAGACCAAAGTCCACTCAAACAACACCTCCCAAAACCTCCATCAAGGCCATCACACCTGACCAACTGGGAAGGGAGCACTAGATCAGGATGCCAGATCAGAGTTGAGTGGAGGAGGCCTCCATCAGGGACCACGCTAGAGATCACATCGTCATCAACAGGGGAGAGACAACCGTATACCACCATCAATCATCAAACCAAAATCAGACTATCAAGAAAAACCAACACCATAAAACACACTCCGAGAGAAAGAATGAGACTGTCAAAACTCTAAACTGGCATCAAGGAGGGAATGTGAAATCATCAAGAAAAAAACAAAAAAACATACAACTATAAATTAATAAGAAATATGTGTTCAAAAAATATGAAATATTCTTTTTTCTCCACTATTTTGTGATTTTTTTTTCTACCATCACTTAAATTTTCATGCACATTGGGAAAAAATCAACTGAATTAGATCTATTAAATCCATAAATTGATAAATATATTAGTGCTCTAAAGAGGTAGAGGAAAGTTAAAATGAAAAAATTTAAAAATAAAGGAATTATGAGATCAAATAGTCCAATATTTCCTATTGTATCAAGAAATCCTTCATGTATTAGTCTTACCCCAAGATCTAGTAATTATGAGATCAAATAGTCCATGTTTTCCATACTACCAACCTATAATGGAATGCTTAATAAAGACTCTTTGAACTTTATTATGTATTTTTATAGTGTGGTTAAAAAACTTCCTTTGTGAGGGTTGGGTGAAGAGGAGTTAAAACTTAGGATTTTTTCATTTTTCCTCAAAGGAAATGCTATAATTTGGTTTCAATAGTTATTTGAAGGAATATTTTATACATGGGATTAACTTTTTAATGATTTTTTCATAAATTTATACCCTATGATAATGACCACTAAAATTACTGGCTTTATGAAAGATGGGGGTGAGTTATTCCATGAAACTTGGGACAGATTTAGAAGACTTATTAGACAATGTCCTAACCACCAGTTTTTTCCATGTTTTATGATGGACACTTTTTACAATGGGCTCACCCTATACAATTAGATTTTATTTGATCAGTTTGATATACGTGACTTCTCCAATAAAACTTTTAAATAATTGAAGAAAATATTTAACAATATTTCACAAAATTTATAGCATAAATGTACTAGGAGAAGAGCCATACATAGAAAAGAAACGAATTCTATTCAGAAACTTGAGGTTCAAACTATTAGAAATTTCCATGAAAATTCACTTAGGGAGAAATGTCACAATTGTGGTATGTATGGTCATTCTAGTACTTACTTACCTATCTTTGATATAATTTCCTAGCCTACCAAAAATATCAATTATTCTAGGTAAAAACCTAGGATACAAGTTAAATATTATCATTTCTCTAACAACTATAATCAAGGTTATAGGAACCACCCTAACCTCTCTTAGAGAAAGTAGAGAATGTTTAGATCTTATACTGACCCATATTTCCACCACATCCTAAAAAATAGTTCCAAAACTAACAAAGGGTTGAGTCTTCAAATTCCCAAGGGAATTTTTAGGGGAAAATTATTTCTAATGGACCAAATGTTAAATAAGATGGATGCTCAAGGGGAAAACCATAAAGATAACATGTAATCTCAAAGATATTCCATCAAAACTAAAATAAACAATCCTTAAACTCAAATTATTCAAACAGATAAAGAATTAGTAAGAAGAGAAAATTTAAAACTTCCGAGAAAAATTGAAGTTAATACCAGAGAAAATGTCATGGTTGTGACCACTAGGAGTGGTCTGAAAACTCTAGAGGAAGCTAGAAATGACCCTAATACTTCTTAACATGAAATTTTTTTAAGAATCTAGCCACCAAAATATGGAATTTATAGAATTGATAAATTTTGATAACATTGATGAAAATGAATTAAGTGTAACTATTCTATCTAAAAAACAAGATGAAAAATATTTTAAAATAAAAAAGAATAAATTGGAGGAAAATTTTGAAGAAGAATTTTAGGTCTTACCCATTATTATTATTAATTTTTCTTGAACCATCTATTTCCCTCAAAAATTGAAACCAAGAATAAATAACCTAAAATTATCAAATTACATGGGCTTTTAAACAAAATTCAAGTGAACATTCCTTCTATTCAAGATTTAATTCAAATTATTTTCTTATAAAATCTCTTAAAAAAAATTCAAATAAGAAAAAACTCAAGGCTTTTTTCACTTACAACCTCACTTTGTACTCCAAAAAAATCCACCCAAAACTCAAGGATATGGGGTGTTTTTTAATTCCTTATGCTCTGTGAAATAGTGAACAACATAATTTTATTTGTTACCTTGGTTTAAGTATCAATTTTATCCCTAACTCATTGTTTCAACATTTGAGATTAAGAGAGTTGTATCCCACCACTTTTGTCCTACAACTGGTTGATTGCTCCATCACACATCCTATATATAGGGTAGATGACCTTATTGTATGATATGGGAAGTTGTTTTTACTTTATAATTTCCTCATCTTATATATGTAGTGTGATAAGAAAGTCCTTATCATCTTGGGTGGTCCTTTCTTATCCATAGGCAGAGTTGTGATTAATGTATATAATGGTAAGTTGATCTTTAATTTCAATGAACAAATAGAGATATTTAATGGTTTAAAAATCCCAATCAACCAACACTTGAAGAAAACTTCTCAAGAGTAGAGTTTATAGAATTTGAGAACTCATTCGATCCTATTGAAGAAAAGTTTTTAGTAATTATGGAAGAATTGGATAAAAAGTTCTTGGTTGAATAAAACTTTTAAAGATTGATTATGGTGGAGAGGGAGGAAATTTTGATCAGTTTGAGGGGGATTTTCTAGATAATTTAGATGATTTTTCTAAGAAAAATGTACCTTGTTCATATATGAGTTTAAATTCAAGTGATTTGTCCACCTTGGACAATGGGGAGGGGAAAATTCATTCTGTTATTCTCACCGGTACAACATTCAAAAATTTATCCAACTTTCACACCCAATATAAGAGACACATTAAATATTTTGGGTAATCTCTTCCTATGAGTCTTACTTCTAGTTAAGAAGCACTATAATTAAAGCTCAAACCCTTTTTTTCTCACCTAAAATATTCATTTTTTGGTGAGAATTATTTTCTGATTTTCATCATCACTTCCAAATTAGATGTAAGTCAAGAGGAAAAGTTGTTAATTTCCTTGAGTATATTTGAATATACTATAGTTTGGACCATTTCTAATATTAAAGGGATTAATAATTTATTTTTCATACATTAAATTCTTATGGAACCTAATCATAAGCCAAGAGTTGAGGGGAAATTAAGACTTAATCCCAATATAAAAGAGGTTGTTATAGAGGAAGTTATCAATATGAATTATGTTGTGATTATTTTACCTATTTTTAATAGACCTTAGGTTAGCATGGTCCAATTTATACCAAATAAGGGAGGTTTCACTATTGTGACTAATAAAAAAAATGAACAAATTCAAGTTAGAAAAGAAACTAAGTGGAAGTTTTTTATTAATTATAGGAAACTCAACTCAGACATTAGGGAGGATCATTTTCCCATGAAATTTTTAGATCAAATTCTTGAGATACCTTTTGGGGATGAATTTTTATGTTTTATTGATGGTTATTTTGGTTAAAACCATATTCTCATAGCTCTGGAATATTAGGAAAAACCCACTTTCACTTGTCCATTTAGAACATTTTCTTGCCAGAGAATTCCCTTTGGGTTGTGTGGTGCTCTGGCCACATTTCAAAGGTGCATAACGACTATATTTTTGGATAATATTGAGAATAATAGAGTTATTTTTGGATGATTTTTCCATAGTTGAGTTTATATTCTAGAGTTGTTTATAGAATATGTAACATGTTTTAGGAAGATGTATAGAAACTAATCATGTTCTTAATTGGTAAAAATGCCAATTCATGGTTACTAAAGGGATAGTTCTTGGTCAAAAATTTTATAGGAGGGTAATGGTGTTTTATAATTCTAATATTGAATTCATTCAAATTTTTCCTCCACTAGAAAATGTTAAATAAGATATAAGTTTATTGGGGCATGTTGGAATCTATCGGAGGTTCATAAAAGTTTTTTAAAAAATCACTAAGAATCTATGATCATTTTTTATAATATATAAACCCTTTGTGTTTAATGAAAAGTTTTCATAATCATTCAACCTTTAAAAATATAAATTAACTTCTTCATCTATCATCATTGTCTTTGATTGGAAGTTATCGTTTGAAATTATGTGTGATGTTAATGATGTAGTTGTAGAGACAGTTTTAGGCCAAATAAAGGAAAGAAAACTCCATGTTTTGTACTATGATATTGGGTTTCTATATGATTACCAAATAAATTATACCAAAACAAAGAAATAGTTGTTGTATTTTGTTTTTTTTTACTTTAGAGAAGTTTAGGAAGTAGTTGATAGGGTCCAAATTCATAGTTTTTACTGACCATTCTTCCTTGAAATACTTATTGTCCAAAAAACTAGAAAAAAGACTTTTTAGGTGGGTTATTTTACTAAAGGAGTTTTATTTAGAGATTATAGATATGCATGGTGCAAAAAATGTAGTTTTTGATCACTTATCTAGGATTCCCAAGTCCCGAAATAGTGATCCTAGGGAGATTAATTCCTAATTTATAGATAAAAAACTGTTTTTTTTTGTCAGAAAAATAGATTCCTTAGTATGAAAATTTTGTGAATCTTCTTAGTTATAAATCCATTCCCAAGGATTTTATAAAAATCCATAGAAATAAATTTATTTCAAAATTTAAATACTAATTTTGGGATGATTGTTTTTTGTTTAGGAGGTGTGTTTATGGTTTCTTGAGAAGATGTGTTCCTGATTGTGAAATGACTTCCATTATTGAAAGTTATAATTTTTCACCATGATTTGGGCATAATAGTGGAGTGATAACTACTCATAAAGTATTTCAAGGTGGTTTCTATTTTTCTATACTCTCTAAGTATTCTCTAAATCTTTTTCTAGGGTGTGATAAGTGCCAAATGTTAGGAAATGTGGGTAGGAAACAAGAGCTACCACAAAAGGAATTTTAAAGGTTGGGGGATTTGATGTGTGGGGATTAGATTTTATGGGACCATTTCCATATTATCATGGGAATGAATGTATTATTGTAGTTGTAGGCTATGTTTTTTAATGGGTAGAAGGTAAGACACTTCCTAATAATCAAGATTTTGGTTTTGTGCCATTCATTAATAAAAATATCTTTTCTGGATTTGGAGTGCTCAAATATTTTATCACGAATAAGGGAACTCATTTTAAGATCTTTAAATTCAAAACTTCAATGGAGAAATATGATTGTGTCCATGAAATTAGGACTGATTACCATCCATAATCGAGTGTCTAAGATGAGGTTTCCAATAGAGAACTTAAAAAATTGTATAAAAAATTGTGTATGGACCTAGGAAGGATTAGTCTTTAAAGCTATATGAGGTTTTGTAGGCCTATAAAACCACATTAAAAACTATCACAGGGATTTCTCCTTGTATTATTATCTTTAGTAAGTCATCTCATTTACCTATTGAGCTTCAACACAAATAATTTTGGCTTGTTAGGGTGTTGAATTTTGATTTCAAAGCTACTGATGAGAGAAGGATACTAGAGTTAAGTTATATTGATGAGATTATATGGAAGTATTTTGAAATTTCTAGGATTTAGAAGGATAGAACTAAGTATTTTCATGATTACATCATTCTGAATCGAAACTTTAAGATTGGTCAAAGAGTTTTAATTTTTAATTCTAGATTGAAACTCTTTCCTAGAAAGATAAAATTCAAGTGGTCTAAACCTTTTACCATTCAAAGAGTTTTAGTCAATGAATCTGTGGAGATTATAGGTGAGTAGAATAGTTCATTCCTAATTAATTGCCATAGAATAAAACTGTCATGGCCCCCTCCCACCAAAGATACTGTAATGAGGGGATAGAGATAATGACCCCTGAGTCTCGCCTCCAGTAGGCCCCAAGTTAGCGACTGGCACTGAGGGTATAAAAATATCATGAAATGGAAGGCACTTCCCTCTATAATAATATAGGATCGGGTGATAATACGAATCATCCACAAGAAACTCCTTGACATAATATAAAAAGAAACCAAAACAATCCCACATGCATGTATAAATAAAATGGATACAAATAAAAGTCTCCAAAGTAAATACCCAAAAGAAAAGAGAAAGCAGTGAAACATAAGAAATATAAATATTTGAGCTAGTAATGTCTAGAATAGTCCACTTATTCCTCCTAGAAACATGAAAATAATTTTATATATGTAGGATGAGAATAAAATTATACTCAGTAGGAAAATCAAAGTCTCTTGTGTACATGTGAAAGAAGCATACTAATTCACCTGTGAGAAAATAGTAGAACCAAACAGCACCTATACAGGTGTACTAAACAAACCCATCCTCAAAATGGCTCACTCACCAAATAAAAAAATCCAAGTATAATAACATAATATGAAGCATATCGATAAAGGGTACCCTGTACCTCTTTCTCACTAATTTGTCGCTCTCACGCCCCAACGACGAACATCCTGATGCACCCACCCCTTTCTTATCACATCATGTCCCACATGTAGACACTTGGGTCATCATACCATATCACATTCCACATGCATACACCTAGTATATTACATCTCAACACATAACTAGTGTATTAGGGTATCGTGAACATGAAGGACATCAACTTTGTGCCCTCCTACCATGCATGACCCCCACTATAATCCATCTCATCACATCTCACCTAAAGACACCCGGGCCATCACATCTTATCAAATCACATCTAGAAAGTGTAAATTTTGACTTCTAGCCATCACAACCCATACATGTCACCATTTCTTAGAAGAGGGAGCGAGGAAGAGAGAGTAGCCAGCCATCCATCCTCCCACCGGGATGTTGGGAAAAACACCCCCCAAATATATATATATGGGTGTCAAAACATGGTGATCGATGTGGGTGAGGCACATATAGAAATAATAGGGAATATATAATAGTGTATATAATATCAAACACATAATTACATCCCTATGGGTTCACAACTGAGACACTAACCATATCACAACATCTCCACATCATGTCACAACCTCTAAAACGTTCCCTACATCTTCTAAATGAAAAACACCACACAACAATCCACAAGACACGTTCCATAATAAAAAACCCCTTTAAAATTAATACACTCTCCATATTTCACATTATAATCCAATTTCATTCAAACACCCAGTTCATTCCATTATTTCTAGCCCATTTAATTTATATTTAATAGTCTTCTGTTTAAACACACATCCTGTTACAGTTTATTCCAATTCATTTTATTCTTTAAATCCCCTTATCCAAACCACATTTATTCAAATACTAATCGGTAAACTAGGGTAACACATCATATCATATAAATAGATAGCACAACTTCCACATATCAATCTATCAATCTCTACTTTCATATCCCTGCTTCACAACCGCACCAAAACCACTCCCGCAACCCCACTACACACACATCACAACTTATACACTATTAAAGCATCACATAAAAAAAAATCCACATCACACATCCACTTCCAAAAACACATTCCACACCACACATATAGCATTTTCTAGATTAGGAATAGGGAATTTCATTCAATTTAACTTCTTTATTAAAGGTAATTATCACACAAGCCATATATCCTAGTGCAACCAGTTCAACCAAGTATAAGTGGTTAACCATTTATTTGTGGTGGTTTCATAACAATCACACAACATGGGAATAAAAACACATATAAGAACCACAAAAATAGGGGCTACCAATGACCATTATTTTCAGTGATACAACAAACATAGATAAATCCAATATCAAAATATCAAAAAGCTATAAAAGCATGTGAAGCATTCCCCTTCCATTTTTAAATTCATTTAAGTAATTAATTTATCTTTATTAATTTGAATGAAACAATATCCATATAGATAAAAAATAATAAACCCTCCCCACACGATGCACATATGGATAAATGAAGGAGAATTCCCTACCTAGAAGAAATAAGCTTTACACAAATCGATGCATCATAAATAGGGGGTGCGTGCATGAGAGGAAACCACCTTCAGGGAAGAACTAAAACAAACACCAGAAATAGGGATCCATAAATCTAAGTGAAAAATTATTGTGAACCTCTCGTCTCAAGAGAAATTAATCTCAAAGGAACGGATTAAAGGTCTTCTCTTTATAATGAACAGATCTGAAACCAGCAATATTTGATATGATTTTAATTGACCATTTAATACAAATCTCATAAAATTCATGTGGTATGAAAATTAAAAAGGATCATGATTTTTTATAATAGAGGATATAATTATAATCATTTAAAATGGATTTAAAAACCATTAATTAAGGCATTGAAACCTTTTTTCATCAAAGAAAACACCAAAAGGGAAAACTAGAAATTTCTGTAAAACTGGATTCACTATAGATCTATTATTGGTGATATACTGCCAGAGATCTACCATTAGTGATATACCCCCAAAATGATCTACCATTGGTGATCTACTTTTATAGATCTACCATTGGTGATCTACCGCCAAAATTATCCACCATTGGTGATCTATCGTTAGAGATCTATTATTGGTGATCTATTTCTAGAATGATCTACTGTTGGTGATCTATAACCAACGATATACCATTGGTGATCTACCACCAAAATGATCCACCATTAGTGATATACCACCAGAGATCTACCATTGGTGATCTACAATCAGAATGATCTACTATTGGTGATCTATTGCCACCTCTAAAACACTCCTTTTTTCCTCCAAAACACCTCAAAACTCCTCCCTTCACCCAATACCTATGGAATTTCCCCATAAACCTCAATCACCATATTTCCCACAAAGTAGTAGGCTAGAAGGTCCAGGACATTATATCATATTCCTCTAAAACTATTCTCTCCCTCAAGAATTTAAAACTGGCCTAAAAGGAAAGAGATAAAAGGTCTAAACAATCATACCTTGACATACCTCTCAAGGATATTGAGGTAAAATGTGCATCCTAATATAAGAAAATGGACCTTGGGACTCCATGAAATCACACCACATCATCCACATGCCTTTTTTTCAAAACATCCACTGCACCTAACTCCTTGATCATTGGGAAGTGATCCAATTTCATCAATTGGTCCATGATTACCCAGATAGCATCACAACCTCCCTGATATCAGGGAAACCCTATGACGAAATCCATCAATATTTCATTCCATTTAAACTCTGTAATATCCAATGACTGCAAAACCCCTATGGGAACATGGTGCACAACCATTACCTTCTGGAAAACCAGACATCGATCCAAAAAACTTCACCACTATTTGTTTTATCCCAGGACATTAAAATTATGACCTCAATCCATGATACATCTTAGAAACTCTTGGGTGTACCACTAAAGGTGATATATGAAACTCACAAAGGACTCCCTCATACATCACTATAAGAACAAACAATATCTCATGAAACATCATCTAGTTCTGACCATCCTCCGACCATCCCTCCGGAGCATCACCATGACCAACACAGTCGCGCATCACTGCTTCCTCAGAGTCTCCCCACCGAGACTCCTCTACCTACCACATCATAGAAGACTATACCATCATCTAAAACAAGAAACCTCCTACATCAACAACCCTTTAATCTAAGTGTAAGGATTCCAACTCCTCTATTTCTCTCTAATAATCCCCAAACTCTTGAAAAACATCCTTCTGTAACTTCATGCTCAAAAAATCATCCACAAAATTCCCTTTTTCTAAGGTGTAGGAGAATGCAAAAACATAATCCTGAAGAAAATTCATCCACCTCCATTATTGTAGCTTTATATCATGTTGAGAAAAGATATACCTCAATATCTTATGATCTATGAAGACCAAAAATTGCTCCAAAATGAGGTAATGTTGCAATAACTTCAGCACAAATACAACTGTTGTTATCTCTAGATCATGGTTGGCATAGTTACGCTTGTGGGAACATAATTGTATAGTACCATAATAGATCATAACCTTCTTCTTCATCAATAATCATCTCAATCCCAGATAGGGAACATCAAAAAACACCTCAAACACCACACCCTCCTCACCAAACTGAAGCACTAGAGAACTGATCAACTTCTCCTTCAAGTAATCGAATGTTTTTTGGAACTAATCAATCCACACAAAAGTATGGTTCTTCCTAGTCAAAACTATCAAAACCAGGGGCACAAGAAGCCTCTCTATGTCCAGTTCCAAAGCATGTACTAGAGAGGGTGTAATAAAGGAGTAAAAGTATCCTAAATTAAATAGGTAACAAACATGGGTACATGATAAACAAAGTATACCCCAAATGATCTCTATCCCCTATGGTGTTGTTGCCTCTACTACATGAAACTGACCATTCCCAACTCCTCTATTGATCTACTAATAGGAACCTCTATGAGAACACTCAGGTCAAGGTCCCTAAACTCAAGGAACATCCTGGGGTCATCCTTTACCTGCCCTATCCACTTTATCTAGAGAATAAACCTGGTGACTCTGTTGCTAAAACGGCCTCCTTGATGACTTTTATTGAGTCTAATGTTGAACATGTGCACTCATACAAAACTAAGCTCAAGAAGCCACTGATTATTTATCCTTATGATGACCATGAACCCCACAGACAAAACACACTACTCTGAAGTCTCCAAAAAGAGCATGAAAACCACTGGTCCTAAAAGGTCGGAAGGGAAGCTACTGAGGTCGACTCCCCATTGGTCAAAACCTCAAAGGCCCTAGAACTTGATACCTACCACTAAAAATTATACTTCTTGAGGAACCCTTATAGTTCCCCTCTCATAGTAAACCTCATCATGAGTGAATCCACTTGATTACCACTACCTTATTCTGAACCTTCAGATACGTTGGCAATGTAAAAGGAGTAAATGCATAATGGATGGAAGGATAAAGTGTCTCCACAAGACGTCTCACACGAGACTCCTCATTAAAAAAAATATCTATGGAAAAATATAGGAGGTCCTTGAACTTGATCCCAAGATCCCAATCAGACATGGTTCCCTACTAAAGGGAGAGTAGCTTCTTCCACTTTACATCCTTCATGGATGAAGAAAGGAACTCTTCCCAAAACTCCTAAAAGTCAACCCGTGAAACATATACCTTCTTCTTCTCACCAAGGTATAGTGTCCACCACTGACATGAATTTTATCACATCTAACTAACTATCAAGGGGACTCAATACTCTTTTGGGGCCCGGATCAAACTGAAAGTGATCTCCAGCTTCTCTATCCATCTCTCTATCTCTACATCAAAAACACTTCCCTCATACATCCCCAAAGCCTACCATTGAAAATATCACAACATCCTTTGCCACTAATCATCATCATCAACCAGATCAACCCTTCAGTGATCAACTGGGTTAGACTGTTGAACCTCCACTACCTGAGCTACACATGGATGATGACCCGGAGCCATAGTTGAAAAGGGAAATAAATATTTCTTAATTCTGGTAGTATGGAACTTTATTTAGATTCATTTAATTTAATTTATTTATTTTAACATTCAAAAAATAACCCAAATCAAATAGGAACACAAGTAATCATGATGCATTTGCCTCTCCTTAATCTCTTCCCTATAAACAGGTACACCTCACTTGGTTGTTCAATAAGCTTAGAGTTCTTACTCTGGATCACGGGGGACCTAAAATCCCATTTCCTATCTAATCTCCCTGACCTGTGTCAAGCACCAAGTTCAACTGGTGTTATTTCCTTACCAACCCATATAATCATCACTATTCCTAACTCCAAACACCATCCTATCTATCAACCATTACCTCTGATACCACTCTATCATGATCCCCTCCCACCAAAGATACTGTGATGAAGGGGGGAGATAACGACCCCTGAGTCCCACATCTAGTAGGCCTCATGTTGGAGACTAACAATTAAGGTATAAAAATCTTATGAAATGAGAGGTAGTACCCTCTATAATAATATAGGATCAGCAAGAAACTTCATAACATAATATAAAAATAAACCAAAACCATCCCATATGAAATTATAAATAAAACTAATTCAGATAAAAGTATCCAAAGTAAATACCCAAAAGAAAATATAAAGCAGCGACACAATAGCTTTCCAATGATTTGAGCTAGTAATTTCCATCACGGTATATGTAGTCCTCCTGGAAACTTGAAAATAGTTTTATATACATAGGGTGATCATAAAATTATACTCAATAGGAAATCCAAAGTCTCTCATGCACATGTGAAAGAAGCATACTAATACACCCATGAAAAAATAGTAGAACTAAACAACACCTATAAAGGTATACTAACCAAACCCATCCTCACCATGTCTCACTCACTAAATAACGCATCCAAGTATAATTTCATAATATGAATCATATTGATAAAAGGTACCATGCACCTCTTTCCCACTGATTTTCCGCTCTCACACCCCAACAGAGAACGTCCTGACACTCCCACCCCTTATGTATCACATCACATCACATCGCATACCACCAGTAGACACCTAGTTCGTCACACCACATCATATCATACCCATATACACTTGATCCATCACATCACATCTCATAATCGGTGTAATAGGATATCATGAACAAAAAGGACATCAACCTTGTGCCCACCTCCTACCATACATGACCCCCACCATAATCCATCTTATCAAATATTTCCTTAAGACACCTAGCCCATCACATCACATCTAGAAAACAATACTTTTGACTTCTGGCCATCATTGCCTATGCAAGTCACCATCACCTGGAAGAGGTAGCAGAGAAGAGCGAGTAGTAAACCATTCATCCTCCCCTCAGAATGTTTGGAAAAACACCTACAGTATATATTTATATGGGTGTCGTCACATGGTGCTTAACGTGGGTGGGTCACATATAGAAATCACCAGGTATATTCAATGGTATATATATAATATCAAGCACACAATCCCAATACTATGGGTTCACAATCGAGGCACTAACCATATCACAATGTCACCACATCATGTCGTAACCTTCAAAACATCCGCTGAAACTTCTAAATTAATAACACCACGAAACAATCCAAAAGACCCATTCCACAATATAAAACCCATTTAAAATTAATCCACTCTATATATTTCAAATTATAATCTAATTTAATTTAAACAACCAATTCATTCCATTATTTCTAACCCATTTAATTTATATTTAACATCCCACTATTTAAACACACAACCTATTACAATTTATTCCAATTCGTTTTATTATTTCCATTCCATTATCCAAACCATGTTAATTATAATACTTATCAGGAAACTAGGGTAACACATAATATCATAGTAAGATACAACACAACTTCCACATACCAACCTACTGACCTCCACTTTCATAGCCCTGCTACACAACCGCAACACAACCACCCTCGCAGTCCCACTGCACACACATCACAACATATGTCCAAGAATCGCATCAACCCAACCAATCCAAGTCACACATCTTCTTTCAAAAACCTATTCCACATCACACATATAGTGTTTTTCAAATTATTCATAGGGTCTTTCATTCAATTCTACTTCTTTATTAAAGGTTGTTATCACACAAACCATATATCCCGGTGCAACCAATTCATCATCCGAGTATAAGTGGTTAACCATTTATTTACGGTGTTGTCACAAAAATAACATAACATGGGAATCACAACACATATAAAAGACATAAAAATGTGGTCTACTAATGACCATGATTTTTCGTGATACAACAAACATAGATAGATCCAATATCAAAATATCAAAAAGTTTTAAAAGCATGTGAAACATTCCCCTACCCCTTTTTAAATTCATTTATCCAATTAATTTATCTTTATTAATTTGGATGAAATCATCTTCAAATAGATAAACATAAGAAACCCTCATTGTATGATACGCATAAGGAGAAATGAAGTAGAATTCCCTACTTGGAAGAAAGAAACAGTATGCAAATCACTGCATCAGAAACAGGGGGTGCATGAACAGGATGAAACCACCTTTAGGGAAGAATTAGAACCAAAACCGATAATAGGTATCCATGAATCCAAGGGAAAAAGTATTGGGAACCTCCTGTTTCAATAGAAAGTAATTCCAAAGGAATGTATAAAAGGTCTTCTCTTTAGAACGAACAGATCCAAAACCAGTGGGATTTGATATGGTTTTAATTAACCATTTAATACAAATCTCATCAAATCCATGTTTTATGACAATTAAAAAGGTTCCAAACTTTTTAGAAATAGAGTATATAATTATCATCCTTTAAAATAACTTTAAAACCCATTAATTAAGGCATTGAAACCATTTTTCGTAAAATAAAACACCAAAAGGGAAAAATTAGAAATTTCTAGAAAACTGGATTCACTATAGATCTACCATTAGTGATATACCGCCAAAGATATACTATTTATGATCGATCAATAGAATGATCTACTATTGTTGTTGGTGTTATACCATCAAAATGATCTATCGTTGGTGATATACATTAGAGATATACCATTGGTGATCTACCACTAGAATGATCTACCATTGGTGATTTATCACCAAAGATATATTGTTGGTGATCTACCATAAGAATATATCATTGGTGATCTATCTTCAGATATCTTCCATTGGTGATCTACCACCATAATGATCTACCATTGGTGATCTACTTCCAGGATCTACTTTCATCCTCTAAAACACCCCTTTTTTCTCCAAAACACCTCAAAATCCTCCCTTCCTTTATCCAACACCTATGTACTTTCCTCAGACACCTCAATCACTATATTTACCTCAAAGTAACAATCTATAAGGTCTAGTCCATTACATAAACATTATTTTAAGGGTCATCTAGATAGATTAGCATTTATCTTTATTCTTAAAGATTAAGCTTTCACTGAGTATAAATAGGGACATTAAACTCAGTACTTTATAAGAGTAAACCCGTGTTCTTTTTACCATTTTTCTTTATTGTTGTGTTTGAAATAAGAATTAAATGCTATTGTTTTCTGCCTGTTTTTCACTATAATTTTCATGGTTCAAAGTGTATTTTATACTCATCATAATTAATTGTGATATATTTTGATTTTTAGAACTATTGGACACTTGAAGTCTAACTTTTATCTATTATTTAAAAAAATGTGAGCTTGTTGTCCAATCACATTAAGAGAACAATTGTAGAATACCTGGAGAAAATTTTTAAATCATCATTCCCTTAACTCAAACTCTGGTTACATTTTATTCTGAGATTTAAATTGTGAAATATTATGAAAATATATTTTCTTTTTAGGAACTTTAATTTGGTATCCAAGGGGTGTTTAAAAAGGGAAAATAAGGGGAGTATGTTTGATGAACTCAAATTGTTTAATACATAATCATCAAGGGAGTTTTAGATTTAATTCAACTCTTATTCATTCTTATTTTTATTCTTAAATTAGTTGTAGTTTTCATGTACTAAATACTTAAAATAATAATGTTTAGAACTATTTTTTACATGTTGGAATCACTAAAAAAATCTACTATTTACATCCATTTAATTTAATCTCTTTTTTTGCTGAAATTAAGATGCTTCATGCATGTTTTCTATGCCTTTGTGAAGACCCTTTTTAAACTTTCAATTTCAAGCATGCACACTTCTGATTTTAAACTGAAAAGGTGAGGTAGTAACTTTTTGGAACATCTTGTTTCATACTAATAATTTTATGATAATTTTTTTAGAGGAAAGTATGTTTTTATCCTTATTGTGGACCTTAAACATGAATTTTAAACTGCTGAATTTCTAAATATTTTTGAACTTTAATTATCAAATTTTTTTCTTCCACTCTAAAGTTAAACATTAAGGTGATGTTGAGTTTTACATGTGGATAGGGTTTTTGTAAATATTCTAAATTTTATTTCAATGTTTTCCACATCCAAAACGCCTAATTTTTAAAAAAAATTGGTTTTTTTCAAGTTTAAACTTTCTTATTCAGTGGGTAAAATTTTTTCTGAAGCATGAAATTTGTTAGGCCACTTTGATAATGTTAATTTTAATTATCTTATATATTTAACTAGTAACTTCATTTGATTCACCTGTTGGGAAAATTTTCTTTCATTGTAATTTTGGGAGTATTCCAAACAATTATCATTGGCTTTGAGATTTTCAATTTTAATTAAACTCATAAAATATACATCCAAATGGGATATGAAATGAAAATCAAAATCCTAGATGAACTGTTCTTTTTTATTCTTTTAACTCATACATGGGTTAATAATTTATTATTTTTAATTATTATTCTTTCCTATCCATTTATTTTTATCTATTTATTTATTTTTGTTAAATTATGTGTTCCTAGTCACATAGAGGTAAAGAGAAGTTTTAACTTTCAGTTGGATGCAAATTGAAGTGTGTTTAATTATTTTCAAAAATTTCAATTTAATTCAATTTTATAAAATAGAAAACCAATTTTTGCACTAAAAACATTTAATTTTGAGAGATAAGTCTTCCCTTTTTACTTGACAGATTCCACCAATAATAATAATTTTGAAAATTTAATCCTTGTGGCACTCTAGTTTTCACTCATAAGATTTATTCTTTTTTACTGGATTTCTATAATTGATTTCTTGAAGATAAGAAAAATAATAAGTGAAGGGAAATTTGATGTGCTGCTATTTCATCACATTTTTTCACAACCAATTTGAGAATTGATTGATTTTTTAATGTCAAAATGTGATTTTTAATAAGAATTATAGAATATTTTCCAATTTTGTAGTGAAAATGTAATTCCTTGATTTTTTTATGAAAATTTGATTTTTTGATTCACAATTGATTCATTGTTCTCTCTTAATATTTTATATATTTTTATAAAAAAATGATTTGATTATTTTTTATGAATTTAATTGGAATATAATTTTATAGAATTTATTAAAGGTTTTTTTTAATCTAATTATTTTATATTCCATGATTTTTAATTTTTAATTGTTTGAATTTATTTTATTTTTTAATCTGAAATTTCATTTTTTTAATATCTATAATTTTTAAAATCAATTTCACTTTGATGTATTTTTCACTGGTCTTTTTATTACAGTTGTGGACCCATGAAATTCCCTGCATAGCCAAATTATCGGACTAGTGTTGTCTCTAGTTAACCTTTTAATAAGATATTCTAGTATACCCCTAGGATGAGGGCATGTTCCCTATTATATTTTCAATCGTCAAATCATATTTTTAGTTCATTCCCCATTTTTCAATTTATAGATAGTTTTTCCCTTTTTTGAGGAAAATCCTTGAGATGGATCGAGTTTTGGTTGTGGCGACAACCATGAATCCAGCAATTGCGAAAACAACCACGAATATGGTGACTATGATGAAAGTGATGAGTCTAACTAACTTCAGAAACAACTTTGGTGAGTCTAATAACTTTGGTGGCGATAAATACTCCATTGAATGCAGTATCGCATTGTCCCCAAGTCTCCTCTAACACAAAGGCGTGATTCTTATTCTATGAGAATCATGCTGACTCCGGTGGTGTTTAGTCTCAGTCACCAACAATATTTTTTGTATAAAACAGTCACCAACAGTTGAAGAAGGTAGCATAGCTTGTCTATTTCTACTAAAATATGTATTGTCCTTATTAGTGGAAAATATCTATTCCATTTCAACAAAACTGAATTTTATCTTATTACTATTCCTTTTTTAATACATTTATCAGTTTTCTATAAATGTTTTATGTTTATAATTTTATAATTCTAAAATCTACAATTTTCTTATTTTGAATCCACTGCAACATGTGCTAATAGAGGAAAAAACTATTTTATAACTTTACTCGTGAAAGTTCCATTGGGAATTCCACTGGTGGTTCCACTATAATTTGTGGAATCCTCAACCAAATATGTTTTATATTGTACTATAATTTTTGCAGGATTGAGGGGGAATTGTTCTATTGTTCCCCACTAGAACTTCCACTGGAGGTTCCACTACAACCTCCACTGGAGGTTCCACTAAAACTTCCATTGGAACCTATTCTATCTAATTATAGTAAAAAGACACCTTAAGGAAAATTTCATGTTGTTCTTTCCTACTAGAAGTTCCAGTGGAGCTTCCACTGGAAGTTCCGATATAACTTCTAGTCATATTCTAACTTTCAAATTTGTACTATAATTTTTGTAATCCCCAAAAAAATATTTATAGTGAAATTTTTACAGGATTCATAAGTAAATTTCATATCATTCTTTCACATTGGAACTTCCACTGGAGGTTCCACTGGAACTTCCATTGGATGGAACTTACACTAGAATATATTCTACCTAAATATAGTGAAAATCTACCTTAAGTAAAAAAAATTGTTGTTATTTCCCACAAGAACTTCTAGTGGAGCTTCCACTGGAAGTTCCAATGGATCTTCCAGTCATAATCTACCTTTCAAACATATACTGTAATTTATGGAATCCTTAAAAAATGAATTAAAATTTTTATAAGATTTAGAAGTTAATTTTGTGTCATTCTTTCACATTAGAACTCCCAGTAGAGGATCCACTGGAACTTCCACTGGAACTTCTAGTCCTTTTTAGCAGGGCATGTTGTTCTTTCCCATAGAAATTCCATTAGAGGTTCCACTGGAAGTTCCAGTATTATTATACCTTTCAAAATTATACTATAATTTTTGGATTCCCCCTAAAAAACATGTTTTCTATATTGTAGTAAAAAAAATACAAGATTTAGAATGAAATTTTCTATTATTTCTAGTTATATTGTAAGTTTTTCGATTCACAAGGAAAGGTATTACTTTCAATTTTTAGGTGCAATATGAGATCTTTACAAAGTGTTATACAAGATATCAAACCAAAATTTAAATAAGGTTATACAATTGATTTGATAAATAGTAATTTTTGGAATATGGTTCAAGCATTTCTATCCAATACTATATCAGCATCATATTGTAATAAATATAGAGATTCTATTTTTTATGTACTGGATAACTATGTTCCCTCAACAAATGATGAATTAGTGGAGTTGAAAGACATTTCTATGAAGTTTTTGTACAAAGGATATTTTGGATAACTAAATTTGAAACAAAAATGGAAGATTTCTACTCTTTCAATCCAACCAAGGCAGTGTTTTATATATGGATATTTCAAACATGTGTTAAATTATTGACAAAAAAGAAAATAAAAAAAACTCTTTTGGAAGCTATAATGGGAAATTAAGAAGTGGGTCATATTGACATAGCAACACTTCTATGTTTATACACATGTGCTACTATATTTTTCCCTACTATAGGTTCTTACTTGAGATGGGGCTTCATTAATTTTTTGGATAGTTTGATAGAAATTAGAACACTAAATTGGTCTCATGAAATCCACCAACAATTGATGAAATCTATTAAATAATTTTACAAGGATCACACAAAGATTACAGAGGATATTGTGGAATTACTGGTATGGATTAATATTTATTTTCACTTTTATATATAATTTAGTATTCATGTCATTGTTATTGTTGTAGTATTGGTATTGTGAAGAAAGAGAATTAGTGAAAAGAAATGAACAATATGGGAATCCAACTTTTAAGAAATGGAGATTGTCATATTTTGATGATGTTGTCAAAAAACTAAAGATTCAACAACTTGAAGGTATTATGGTAAGTTTACCAATTATAGTCTAAAATTAATGATTTTATCAACCCACGGTTATGTAAGAAGAAAAATATTATTGATACAAAAACAAGAAGAATTATTTTAGGAGATAACAACCAGTAAGGAATGTGTTATTTCCCAGTAGGAAAATTTGGATGACAAGGATGACAAAATAAAAGGTCTTGAAGAAGAAAATTCATAATTGAAAATAAAACTAGGTAAAATTGAAGTAATAGTTAGGAAACAAGATGAAAAAAATTAAAAAACTAAATATTTTCATAATTGAAAACCCCAAAAAAGAGGAAAACAGAAGACAAATTATCATTTATAAAGAGGAAATGACCCCTTCTATAATAGAGTAAAATTGGACAGAAGGTACCAATGAAGTTGGGATCTAGGAGGAGGTATAACACATGTAAGAACCTATTGAAAAAACCACACCTCTCCTAGACAATAGCCAAGTAGAACAACTATAAACAAAAACTCTTTGAACCCAATCATTGATTAAAAATGTGAGATCAAAGCTAGAAAACAAAAAAATGGATTTAGAATATCTTTATGAAACCCAAACTACAAGAATAAGAGTAGCATCAACTCAAACAAAAGCAATAGAAGATCCAGCTAAGATGGAAAAAACCATCGATGTATCCAGTGTTTCAAATAAAGTAGAATATAGAAGTGCTATTACCAGGATGGCTGTTATACAAAAATGGATCATATAGAGTTAGCGACTCTAGAAAAAGACTACGAGTGCCTTGAGAATATTATATAGTTATACTCAACCTATTATGTTTTTATAACCAAAGGTAATGACCGACTTGAATTTAAATTTTTCTATTAAATTTCCCTAAATTGTATGTGTTTTCTTATAAATTACTATTATTATTATATAGTGAATATGTTTGGGAATCTTAGAATAATTTATATTCAATATAAATGGATGATATTTTCTCTCTTTTCAATAAAATAATGACAAATAGCATGATGAGTATTTAAGTTAACCAAACTTACTATAAACTAATATTTAATTAGTGTGACATCCTCCAATACTTTTAAATGATATTAGGTTATAGATTCTTATGGTCAGATAATAAAAAGAAGTGTGAAATGGGAAAGGATTCTAGAATATTACCAAATAAATCAATGATTATTACAAGTGTCTCCATGTTGATTATATTATTTTCTATATTTATTAAGTTGTAAATATAATAATTAATATTTTATCTAAATTTATTCATATTTATAGGGCATAATTTTTGGAAAAACCAAAATTTGATAGATATATTGGTAGAGAAACCAGTTAAGGATGCAGTTCAATTAAATGAAAAACTCTTCAACCCAATCAACATAGAAAATATTCATTGGAAATTACTCATTTTTTATATTAAAAGAAAATATTTCAGCCACTATAACTCCATGAAGTCTTGGATGAGTGGTGCTAGACATGATATTTATCAGAAGGATGCTTTAGAAATGGTAAATGTTATCTTATTTGATATGAAATCCATTTTAATATAAACCAACTAAGTGAATTAAATTTTTACAACTTATAGAAATCATTTATCAAAAAAATCATCATTAAATAGATCCCTGGTTACTTGGACAAGACTACTCACATGCACTTGTTCCTAGTGGAAGATACTTCTCAATAGGGAAATGTAACCTTGGACTATTGAATAATAATTTGTTATCTTATAGAGAAGTTGGAAACTAATCAATCATATAAGAAGAAGCTAGTACAAGTAAAAATTGATGACCTATGGATTTATTTGGAACATTACTTCCTTACCGACCTGACTAATAGCTAGATAGAAACATTATTTAGAAGTAGGAGTTTCCTCTTGGAAATAGTGCCACTGAAATCGACATAAATATTTAAAAATCCCAGTTTTATGGTTGTGACTTCAAAATAGAATTGAAAAGGTTATTATGATATTAAACATTTATACAGTCTAGTTTTATGGTTGTGATAGGAATCTAAAATTGAATGCTATCAGGTTCTTAAACATTTATACAACCTAATTTTATGGCTATTATAGGAAACTGGAATTGAATTTTGTTAGGTTGTTAAACATTTATATAGCCCAATTTTATGGTTGTGATAGGAAACTAGAATTAATATTGATTTGGTGTCCTTCTGTAGATGGGTTATTCTATGTTATATATTCTTATTTTGTTTCTTAATATTTATATTTTAATTTTATGAGGAGTTTTATTGTAGAATATTCTCTAAAGGTGAATGTGAAATTAGTTATTATGTTTCTAGCATGGGTGTTATTGAATAACTGGAAAAAATATTAAAGTGGAGATTGAAACATCCTGATGGTTTGTTTTTATTGGTATCGATATATCATTATTACCGATTGTGTGTTCATGATTGTTTAGGTTTATGGTTGATAGATATTTCATAACTATTATACTATTGGATACTATATTTCTATTTTAATACTTCAATTTCATTGTACTAATGATTTACCAAATGTAATATTGATAATTAAATACTGATATTGATGTTATATTTATTTTATACAGATATTATTTTGATTTTACATAATTTTGAATGGAATATTACTAAGTTTATGCTTCTGAAGGGAATATTTCTTCCATGTTGAGGTTATTGATTTTTCTTTTCTATATTTCTTTAATTAATGAAAGAATCTATACTATTGTTGAGATGTAGGTTTATTGAGTGGATTTAATGTTTTGTTACATTATTAGAGTGTTTTCAAGGGGAATGTTTTGAAAAGTTATATTTGTTTGGTGAATTTTTTTAAGGTGGGTGAATTATTTGGTTTTGGTCATTGAAATGGGTTGTTTGTAAGTAGTTTGGGGGATTCCAATAATGTATCAAAAAATATTTTAATGTATTTTTTATTTAAAAAAACTATTATAATAAAAACTAAGTAAATTGAAAACAAAGTTGAAGCCATGATATTAAAAAAACCTCTTCAAAATTATCCCTAATCTCAGTTTCCCTTATTTTATATTAATTTTTTTATTCTATTATGTTTCAACATTAAGATAAATATAGATTCAAAAATACCCATGCATTTTCAAAGTTTTGGTATTTAATATTATTTGTAAGAATTTTTATTTTCACATTTTCAGTACAACAAATGTGATATTCACTGGTGTCACTTTCACATTTCCATACAAAACATTTTCATAGAGTGAATTTTCATACAGCACATTTACAGTTTCTTGAAATTGTATCCCAATCCATAAAGGAATTATAATAGCTTTTGTATTATCATACAACACATTTTCATACAAATTGAAATTTATTGAAATGGTATCTGAATCCATTTCAATTGAAATTAGACTATGAATTCTTATAGCCTATAAATACTTTAATGGATTAATTTAAATTTAAAATATCTTGTACATGGTGAGGATACATCACCATTCAACCCAAAAAAACAATTGTCATCCAATGTTTTCTACACTGCTCAGCCTCTTACAACACTATTCTAACAATCCAGGCTTGACGTACATGGAAATTACATTTCTTTTACAGAATACTTAATAAATTACATAAATAAATGCCCAAATACCAAATTAGTTTAGTGTCTTTGGAAACTGGGAAACATAATAATCTAGTTTATAAAACATCTACATCATCTCCTGGTTTATCCTTTATAACTCAGACACCATTTTAACACATCTTACTTAATAACCTCCTTCAAATCCTAGGGAAAAAGAAACATAAAAAGGGATGAGATGAGATGCTCAGTAAGGGTAAACAAAGGTGATATGTAAACATAAACATGAGCATAAAGGTTATGAGAACATGATCATAACATTAGAAGATCATTCCCTGCAGATCAATGGAAAACTTGAATTATAAAAAAATAAAAAATCATAATACATAAGATCATAATTGTAACATAAGACATGAAATTGTGGCATACCCATAATCTTATAACTTTGTGAATATGTATAAATGGTAGGAGGTTCACTCATTAAATTAATAACATGAAACCAAGCCCTTTCATAAACATATGGACATGGAAACCAGGTCCACTCATAAAATTGTGAACATGAAATCAGGTTCACGCATAACATATATACCTCATGAGTTATGCATCATTACCCAATGCACTGGAGGGAGATATAGGTCCCACACATCTTATAATGAAATCATTCTTTCATGTTCCACAAAAATATAAATTATTCATCATAGCATAACCCAAGGAATTAAAATGGGTTTCTTAAACATCAATCCATCATAACATAATCCATGTAAAAAACATATATTTCATAAATAGCATTCCATCATAAAAATAATTGAAGAATAAGAATAATATAGGTATTATACTTGGAAAATATCTTTAATCTTAGATGGAAAATAATTTTTATAAAACACTTCAAAATAATTCTTAAGGAAAATATCATTTCTTCTTCAAAAGCATTTTATTTTCTAAAAATGCCACACAATATTAAAAGAAAATAATTTACTTGAAAATAAAATTTAAATCTTATAAAGGAAGATTCATGGAAATAAGTCATTATGAAAGCATAAAAATCTATTCATTCCATATAAGTTAAAAAAACATTCTCCTTGTACTTTTGTCATAAAATTCAAAAAGTACCTCGAATCGAATAATAAAAAAAGATTCTTTTCATACCATTTAATAAAAATTTAACAAAGGGTAAAATTAACTTTAAAAAAATTTAGAAGAATATATATAATATTACATACTTAATAAACATGTACATGGATGATAAATATACCCCAGTAAATACTTACCTATAAACAATCTCGGAAAATAATGAGATTGTAAAATTATCCCTTATCTTAGGTCCGATATCATTCATATGTATACAAAACTTCTATATAATGATTTAAATAATGTTATTAAATTATTAAAGAATCATATTTATTTTTATAACATCATATATGATCATATTATCATCTGTTTGGTAGTAATAATTCATTATTATTCGTTATTCGGGTAAAAGCTACTTCATTTTCTTATGCATGTTTTGCTGAATAAACTCCATTTATCCTTCTTAGGTCATATTTTTATCATTAAAAAATTATATTAACATAATAAATATAATATTTATTCATTATTTACATTTATATAGTCATTATTTAATGGATATATTGTAGAATGAATCGCATCGCATCGTGGAGAAGGTAGGTCGTACGTATGCACGAGTGATGATATCATTCTGATAATTGTGAGATAGTATGGAAGTGGATGGTATATATTTTGTTCCATAATACATTTCATGTTATAATAATAATATATAGTTATTATTTCCATCATTATTTCCACCCATGTAAGGTGGTGGTGAAAAACATATTACACCACGGCGTGGAGACGGTAAGCCGTACGTATGCACGTGTGGTGATTTTGTTTTTCATAGGATAAAAAAGGTGAAATATGGTTATTTCATAATTATAATAACATATTAGTATATTATTGATAATTATTTTATTAATTTATAATTAAACAACTAATTTATATGAATTAAAAGAAGAAATAATTTTGAAAGAATCGGTAGAAGAGATTACCTCTTCCTCAGCGTGCTTCCTCTAAATATCCCCTTAAAGGAACTAGAGTTGGTCTTTTGAGAAGGCCAAAACATCTATAACATAACTAGGTAAGTTTATAATGTAAAGGGGTAGGTTATGGATGATATTTAAGGCTCAAATTTATGTGAAGAAGTGAGGGAGGAGGTTCCCTTTTATAATTGAGGTGAGGGGCACCCTTGGAAATTCTTAAAATATTACATTAATAAAAATTAATTCTTTAATCCAAAAGCATAAAAATTGAAATTTGTAGAGTATAAGATTATTATAGTTCTAAATCCTCTCATACAATAATTTTTAAACATGTATTGATTTTATTTTAAACCTTATATTTTTTGTTTTCCCTTAATTATTCTATTTTAATTTTAATTATGATAACTACATTTTAATTATTAAGAGGCTATTAATTTTACTTATATGGGGTAAATTTCACATAATTGGAGAATTAATGAGATTTTAGACCTATAATAGTCACTTTGTGATTTAAATTTTTTTTTAGTATTTTTAAATAATTTAATAAATTACTATTTTTATAAAAAATCAATTATGTCAATTTTTACACTAATCATTTCAATGAATTTAAATAAAATTAAAACATAGGGATAACTTCGAACCAAAGAATTTAATAGTCTTATAACATGTTATATTCACCTATAAAAAGCGTGGATGACATAAATTATTTCATATATTATTTATTTTAATATTTATAATATCATTTATTTGATATTTCTCTTAATAAAATAATTATTGTATCATTGTTGTGTCAATATTTATGATAATTATTTAATATATAAAAAATATAAATAAATTTAGATGATGTATATAATTTTATTATATTTCTGGAGACTATTTATGTTTTAATTTTCATCATGTTTATCACTACATTAAAATTATTATACTTATAAGAGATAACAGAGTGACATGTTGTCACTTTCATTTGTTTTAATAATAATTACATCACTTTCACGGAAAAAAAGTCCACTAAATGAATAAATTCAGACCCTTAGGTGATATTGGTATACTTTAATTCATCCAATAGGATATTTTAAGGTGTTAGGGTAATTTTATTATCCTTATCGTATTGTTTTTTACCCTAATTTACCTGATTTACCTTTAACTGTGGTAAATAAAAATTACCGTAGTTACTATTCATAATATTCAAAAAAATAAAAGTAACTTATTAATATAATTTGGACCCACTGATTTAAAATATGGAATCAATTTTTTAAAATTCAAAACATATAATTTCCAGTGATTAATTTAAAATTAATTCTCGTTTTCAAAGCGAGAAAACGGGTTTTTAAGTAAAAACCATCAAAAGATTGATGTGCATTTATATCTAATTTCAATATAAATTTAATTCCAATGAAAAAATTGGTTTAAATTATAAAAAATAATCTAATTATACTTTAAAACCAATTAAAAGGATAACCTTTCTGTATAAATAAATCATATGAAAAAGAAATTTTAAATTAAAATGTGGTATTTTTCACTATTCATTAAAAATTGAATATTATCAGAAAAATACCAAAAATTCAAACAAAGTAAATTTTTATGTCCCTATTCCAAATAAGAAGTTTATTTTGGCAAAAATAACTTATAAAAGTGTAAAAAACAAGATTTAAAATGGATTTTCCATCAAAAGGCAGTAAAACTACATTTTTAGAAAAATGCTCATTTTATCCGTAAAATTGAATTTTTTCTTGTATCATGTATATAAAACATATAAGATGAATCCTAAACATTAAATTGAATATATTACATATATATTTCATTAATAAAATCCATATAGTGATTTTATTAGTTTATAAACTCACTTATGTGCATTTAAATAGTTTTTCAGAAAAAACATTTCCTTTTAATTAAAGATGGTTTTATTTTCATTTATAAATAATTATTCACAAAAGAATTAATTAAATTAATGTGTAAAAAATATTTTCATAAATAAATTAATATATTTCATTACCACTATTTTAACATCTAGGTTATAAGGTAACATAATAATATTTAGTTGTTCACTTATACTCGGTCTTGCACGAAATAAATTATATAAAAAGAACATGAACTTGTGTGTAAAACAAGACAAGCATAGTGTTGTGTATACTTCAAGCTAATATGGTTTTGCGTATAGCACAATATAATCTTTTTTTAGTTTACAACACAAAACATAAAGGAAATTAAAAATAATATTTCTCATAAAATCTTAGGGTGTCACATTCTACCGCCCTTAAAGTGAATTTTTCCATTGAAATTATTCAGGGTTATAAAAGGTTTACTACTTGAAAGTTTCTTTCATAGAAATACACATTGTAAAAAAAATACTAAAACTTCATTTTAAAAAGTAAATTTTGAAACATAACAGTTACCCAAAGTAACTCGTCATTGGGTTTCCACATAGGAGAAAATAGGTGGGAGGCGAAAACATGGATATGGAAGAAAAAATATAACCATAAAGTTCTGATGGAGAGTGCTAGAGAGTAAAGTTAGGAGAAAGTTATCAATCATAAATCCATAAATCTTCAATGATTTAAGGGATCATCTGATTCATTGGATAAAAAGGTACTAGGATAACATTTTTTGTTTTAAGATCCTTTTCCTAAATTTGAAGAATTTTACATGAGAAGAAATACTTACCTGATTTCGGTACAATCTCACCATTAGTCATTTCTTAAACAATTTTCACTTCATCTCTTATTCAAAGAAATGAAGTTGAATTTTTCATTTTTGAAGTGTTTGTAGATCATGTGATCCATAAATAAAATGATAGGTCATTACATCTGTCTCAACGAAAATGTTATCACATGTTATCAAATATGCATAAGTCCACCTATAGTGAGATAATACATTAATCTAACAAAATTCAACCAGAGTTTAACTTATACTATCCATAAATGGATAACCTTACAATCCTTCCAAAAACTAAAAATCTAAAACTTTAGAAAGAGCTGAACTAAATCAACTTAGCATTTATCTCCCATTTCTCATAAGATAGATCTTGGTTGTAACATTACAAACATGTGAATACCTTAATCATGTATTCTTTTTACCATAAATCCTTATTGAAAACATTCATGTTTCCTTATTCTTAAATATAAAAAGCTGTAAACATCATCCTTGATATCATAAACCACTTTTCAATAATTCTTAATCAGTTCTAATAAAATCATTACTATCTAATTTACTTATTCATATCATTATCTAAATATCATTATCTCATAATCATTCTCATATTAAGGGTTATCCTTCCCTTAATCATGTCTTTTCCAAAAACATCAACTTATTTCCCCAATCACTATTTATTTTTACCTGTACTATGCAATATATTCTCTTAAATACTTATGGAAAAACTACAGCGGACCAATACATAGTTGTTTCATTATTTCATAATACCATAAAAGTGATTTTACAACATTATTCTAACTCAAATACTTGTGCTTCTATTTTTTTTTGGACCTCATCATATGAATTGATCCAGGGATTTTCAAGGGATGATTATGGCCTTCAACAAATACTGCACATGCATATTTTCTAAATGACAATAAACTAACCCCCATTCTAGAAAGAAAACTTGTACAAGTCTCAACACAAGGAAATTTCACCTTGTTGTCATGTTTGTAAACCTTCCTATGACTTCTTTTCTACATACATAAAGGCTTGATGTGACAATTGATTTATCCTTTCACATTTTATTCAAGTATTGTAAACATAAACTGAACCCATTTACTCCCCCAGATGTGACATAAAAACAGTGTGCATCATCAAGTGATTTGAACGCCATCCCTATAACTGGATTAATAGAAGCTGCTACAATATCAACATCAACAGCATTGGAATAAACTGTAACAAAAAAACTTAAGTTCAAGAAAATTACATTAATTTTATAATAGTATTTAATCTATTTGACAATGTATAAACTATATGAATAAAAATGTGAAAGAAATTATATAATTAGGAAAATATTTATTTACAAATATATATAATATAATTATATTTCTGAAATTATAAATAAAAAAATTATAAGATATATTAAATATTTTTTCCACTATAAGTTCCACTATAAAACTACTGGAAAAATACCCTATACCAACGGTTTGGTACCATTGGTATAGACCTCCAAACCGTTGGTATAGCCTATACCAACAGTTTAGAGAACCGTTACCAAGTAAGCCGTGGGGATAGGTCTATACCAACAGTTTTGGGAAAACCATTGGTATATACCTATACCAATAGTTTTAAAAACCGTTGGTATAAGTAATATGAAAATCTATACCAACGGTTCCATAAAACCGTTGTTATATCTAATTCAAAAAACAATCATTCGGTTAGTTTTGATCCAAGCACCTCATGTTTGTGATTGAACGACCTAACCACTAACCTAACTTACTTTTGTGAACATAATTTCATAAATATATATATTTATTATCATAAGTATTTTAAATTTTGATTTATTTAATGTCCTCTGTAAGAAGATTCCATTAAAAATACATGTACTTATACCAACGGTTCTCAAAACCGTTGGAATAGACCTATACCAACAGTATTGAGAACCGTTGGTATAGGTTCTTTGATTTTGGGACCTATACCAATGGTTTTGGACAAACCGTTGGTATAGTAGTGGACCTATACCAACGGTTTTCCCAAAACCGTTGGTATAGGTCCAAATTAGTGAACTATACCAACGGTTTGCCCAAAAACATTGGTATAGCTCCAAATTAGTGACCTATACCAACGGTTTACCCAAAACCGTTGGTATAGGTCCATATAAGTGACATATACCAACGGTTTTGGCCAAAATGTTGGTATGGGTCCAAATTAGTGAAATATACCAACGGTTTTCCCAAAACCGTTGGTATAGATCATATTTCCAGTAGTGTAAGTTCCACACTACAACAAAACCATATATTTCTAAAGCTAAGGAATATATTAATAAAAATTAAACTATTATAAATATAATTTTATGAAATGCGTAATTTTTATAAAGATGATTTAATTTAAAATTTGAAAATGTATGAACTATTTGAAAAAAAAAACTGAAAATAAAAATTACATAATTGGGAAAATAATACAAGTGGAACTTCTAGTAGAAATTTTTATAAATATATTTTTATTAAATTCAATTATAAAAAAAATATGAATTGAAATTGTTACATAATTTTTATAAAAATTATTTAATTTAGCATTTGAAATTGCATAAAAAATTGAAAAAAATGCAAATAAAAATTACATAATTGGGAAAAAAATATTTACAAATAAATAAATATAATATTATTTATGAAATTATAAATAAAAAATTGTAATATATATTGAATTTATTTTCCACTGTAGGTTACACTGAAAGGACTAATAGATCTTCCATAATGCAACAAAACTGTATATTTATTTTAGTAAAATGTCCACTGAAAAAATCAGCATATGGTCTTGGATATAAACTAATTCTAGATTTACCACAAAAGTAATAGTAAATAAACTTCAAATATATTCTCTAATACCTTCACATCCACTAAAAAAATCCACATACGGTCTTGGATAGAAACTAATTCCATATTTACCACAAAACTAACAGTAAAAATACTTCAAATATAATCTTCAATGCCTTCATTTGTATCCATTATAAGAAGAAGAAAAAATAAAAACTCCAAAATGCAGAAAACTGAAGGCTACTACCCCCCCCCCCCCCATAATGGTAAAACCTGGAAAAAATTACATGCATTCAACACTACACTCTCACGACTCTGATGATTCACACTATGACAATTCATATTATATAAAAAATGTCATGCATTCCACACTGTACTCCAGCAACTCTATCATTTTGCACTGTAATAAAATCCAAACCCAATGAAACCCAATGAAAATTCTAAACCATGACATTCAATTCATTCTGAGGGATAATTTTATCATCTCATGTCACACAATCCCACAATCCCTCAGACCTAACTTGGAGAAATCCAGTGAAAATGCTAAATATTGTGGTGAAAATCCACAATCCTTTAGAGCTTTCCCAAACAAACCCAATGAAAATGCCAAATCTATGCCATGTGATCCCTTATTTCACACACCTCATTTACCATGAGACGAAAATTCCCTCTAGTGCCCTCCAACAAATCACCGCAATTTGATACTACCATATGTAAAAATGAAAACATGTTAAGATCACAGCATGTCATCAGAGCATCCTGTAATAGAGGGAACATGAGATTATAAAAGGCACAAAATTACCTGGTAATAATATGGAGCATATTCATGTAAGGACTTACTTACTTAATCAAAAGGGTACATAATAGATTTCCATCAGCATCCATGTATGGGATTTTTCAACAGATATGTGTAGCCAAAT
Organism: Viscum album; assembly: GCA_963277665.1. Classification (NCBI taxonomy): domain Eukaryota; kingdom Viridiplantae; phylum Streptophyta; class Magnoliopsida; order Santalales; family Viscaceae; genus Viscum; species Viscum album. The sequence goes on along the minus strand of OY728127.1, from coordinate 61,920,593 downwards.
TTTTAATTCACCAAGAACCACATATGGGAAGGGCCAGGTATGGGGATATAAATGTATGAGATTTTACATGTAATCTGATACCCACATAAGCGAAATTATTAGGGAATCTCGAGCTCAGGATTTTGTTGTGCTATGAAATAGAGTTCAATATTATAAGAATAACCTTAATAGAAGCAACCCTGAGGCCATGGAAATTGAAAAGAGGAGCTCATTCAATTCAGCCACCATAGATTGAAAAATCTATCGTGATACCAAAGGCAAAAATTAGGGAACTCATACTCATGTGAAGAGAACTCTACTTAATAGAGAAATATTTTTTCCTTCTTTTCTATCTTTGTTATCTCATATATTGTAATTATTTCATGATGCATAATAATGAATTGAAAATAATCATTGGATGAATCTTACTTAGGGGGATGGGATAGTTCTGGTTTTAATATTTCTCTTCAATTATTTTATTTTATTTAGATTTTTCTATTGTTCTTATTCTTCATCACAACACTTATTTTTCATTTCATCACGGATCAAAAACATTTAATCTTGGTAAAAATTTTAAATCTTTTGGGAACATTTTTCTTGAAAAAATTATGATAAGGAATTTTTAAATTAATAAAAATTTAAAGAATAATGCACCATGATTTAATGAATTCTGATTATGGTGACCATAATTCAATAATTTTATGTGGATGAGTTAAATTCTATGGTTTATAAACTAAATGAGTTGACTTTCCACCTTCCAACTCCTTAACAGATTCATTTTACACTCTCTTTCATGAGAAAATATCTAATCATACCTTTTCATGATCAAAATCATCTTCAAATACCAGACAATAAAAATTCCCCTCAATCATAAATTTCTTGTTACTCCTTATTTTTTCATATTCTCACACTATCATCTTCTATTTTATTAATTCGAAACATTCATACATTTTTATTTCTTAGTTACACATCATATCATTTTTGTTGTTCATTTCTCAATTATTTGATATTTTTTGGATTCTTTGAGGTTTTTTTCTTAGTTTACACACATACACTTTTTCATTACCTATGGATACGATCCTTATTAGCTATATTAGAGTTATTATGTGATAAATAAATTTGTTAGACTGATGACATCTATCACAATACTTTTTGAATATCCATCCAAAAATTCTTTTGGATAAACGCTAAAACACTTTCAAAGTAGCTCTATGAGTTTCATAAAAATCAATACTTATTCAATCAACCAAAAATAATAACCTCATGGATCTCTGTAGCATTGAAAATAAATATGAATTCTTGAGTCCATAAATGTAAGAAAATAGGTTCCTCTAGAAAAGCATCGACATTACTTTAGATATAAATGGATCTAACATGATCACCATCAAACACATGTATCTTTATGCATGTGTCCACCAATTGTATCATATACAAGCATGGGTTTTCATATGATCCCTTTTTCTATGACATAAAATAATCACAAGACATATAGTATGTCAATATCATATAAATACTCATAGATTATCGACTCTCTGGGTATAGACTGGTTAGGTTGATGGATGAATCACATGTCATTCATCTAAGATTGTAAGCATATCACATGCCCCTTTCATAATAGATAATAACATCACATGTATTATCCAGGTATGGTCATTTACCATTTTAGTTTATCTCAATAGAGGTATTACATTTCATACTCATCATACGAGAGGAAAAATCCTATCTTGGTTAAGCATCAACCAATGACATGATCAACAACATAACCAACCATCCCTAAATTAGCTGAGCCTTAAGAATTACGTAAGTAAGGTATAAAAGTATGGAGGTTCTCATGCTAGGTGTCTCTCTAACCTCAAGTGTAGGGAAATCTCAATATGAAACATACACCCCTAACATACCAAATACTTTGTATATGACACTCCATGTGGTATACTTGGGGGGAATCCAATACACAAAACCCCTTTTGTGCCTCATGAGAATTTTTTTTAATTATATATGAAAACATATTCAAACTAACTTTAACTTTTCATCATAACTTATAATACTCCATAACAAACATCAGTTAAGGATAACTCAATGTTATACTTTAAGTGGTTAATTATCATTTCACTTTATTCAATACATGAATCTAATGTGAATGGGTGATGAAGTGGAGACCACCTTTATACATTTTATATTCTTAAACTAATTTAAGAATATTAACAAAACCATACATAAGTTATTATCTCCTCATATCCCATTTGATAAACCATCAAAGAATCCTTATGTTTGCCTCACTTTTTGAGTTTTATTATACTCGTAATATCTCTATGTAATTATATCACATCTTTGTGTGAAGATTTAATAAAACTCTCCCACTAAACCCTTTTAGTGAGTAAAATCTATGAATTATGTTTGAATTATGTTGATACCTAGGAATAATATTCCTAATGTTCAACACTTTGAATGTAGTATTTAAACATTAAATTCACAACATCTAATTTCATGATGTTAATAAAATTTTTTATAGTTAAAACTCTTTCTAAGTTCATCATTATCATCATTATTTAAATTTATCCATCAAACTTTTCCTTAATATAATTTTGGTGACTATAAAATTTCTGAACCTACACTCCCAAATCCGATTCTAAAATCATAAAATTTACATTTCTAGCTTTAATACTGATAAATGTGACCCAATTTTTGTCATCCAAACCTTACAACATCAAAAGGAAATATTGGATCACTTACATACCCAAATAAATTTTAGGTTTATAGTTTTAGAGAACTAAGACAAACTCTTATATAAAAAATACCCATGTCTTCGAGAAAGTGTCCCTCCTAACTTTTCTTATTTCACATTAAGTCATCATCATCATCCATATAAAACCTTTCTAAACATAATTCATTTAACTTCATTCTTGATAACCTAGGTAAAATGAAACATAATAAGGGTGATCTCAAATGCTCAATAATGGTAAATATAATAATTAATAATTGAATGTCATCAGTGATAATAATAAGAGCATAAGGATATGATGATATAATCAAAGTACATAATCATAACATAAGATAACTCATACCCATAAAACTTGGATCAATAAACATGTATCATGGAATAAATAAGTACAAAATACAAGAGTTATGATAATCAATAATAATGAGTCATGTGTTGTCAATCTTGATCGAAGGAAACATTTAAAACCCATAGAAATCATAAATAAAACGTATTAGTATATTGGAACATAATCTTCATCACCTCTTTTAAACTCATGTCAAAAATAATTGGAGGCAAATTAAATACATAGGAGAAAGCCTCTGATAACTCCCTCCTTATTTCCTATAAATACAAGTAAAATTACCCAATTCATTAGATTTCTATCTGGGTGAACCATTCGTATAAGATTTATTAGGCTCACTTATGTGCTATAATGGGGATCAAACCTTATCATAAGCTATATCAGGATCACCCATTCATCATCAATAATTTCCAAGTACTGTTCATGAATAAAACATTTATAATCCTTAACTTTTAAATAATAATAATAATCAATGTTCTTTCATATCTTTTTTATCTCATGGAAAAGAAATGGGTTCCATGATAATCTCACAATCCATCCAAAGAAAGAATAAGGATGGTGCCAATACGACATATCCACAGTGGATTGTAAGTAAAAAGGAGGGTTGTTGATGTTTATAAATGGAAATAACATTAAAATATCATTAAAAAAATCTTGAGGAAAATAAACTTTTCAATTTTAGTATCATCAAAGGATACCATCTTAGATGTAAAATGATTTCAAAAGATCACTTGAAACATTTAGTGAGGAAAATATTCTTTCCATTTTGACAAAACCTATTTAAAATCTAAAACTTTCTTAAAAATTAAAGAAACATTTTATTTGAAAATAACCTTTTAAAATTAAAAATTTATCTTTAAAACATTTAGTGGTTATAATGGTGGAAAATTTAATTCATTATGAATACGTTAAAACAAATATTTCTTTCACATTTTCAGTAAAAGTCAAAAGGTGTCTCTAGAAAAATAATAGGAAGATTATTTTTTTTAAAAAAATTAAAAATATAATTATGGGTAAAAATAACTTTAAACAATCATAGTAAAAAAATTGAAAACGTTTTTATAAAACATGTATTTGGAATAAAAAGGATTTTCGACCGAAGAGATAAATGAATTCATATTTTCCTAAAAACATTTTCTTAAATCATTTTAAGTACTAAAGAGTGGAAAATTGTAGTATTAATTGAAAATATCATGAATAACCATAGTATAATAAAATATATGTGGTTTAATAAAATAATATTATATTATTTCCTTTGAAATAACCTTCAACTTAAAAAATCTTGAAAAGAAATTTGATTATATCATAAAGCCTTTGCCACTTTGGTAACTCCTCAGTCGGAAGCCTCGTGAAAGAATAAAATCATATGAAATTTAAATATCATGAACATAATGATATTCATGATATAATATATCAAAGGTTTATTAGATACACCTCATAAAATAATATAGTTGTATAACATAACATATGTCCCAAAGAAGACAATTTGAGATGCACAACTCTTACAATGATCATAACATTTAAGTGAGAATTAATCAATGAATAAATTATGTGTATAAAATGTAAATCCATATAAAAATTGTAAATAAATAATAATATAATCAAAATTAATTAAACACATAATCTTATAATATCAAATAAAATGAATAATTAATATTACCTAATGAAAACAAATTGAGTTATGAAATTCTTTACCACTTGGTAACTTTCAAGTCAAAACCCCTTGGATGAAATAATTCAAATTCAAACTTAAAACACCATTATTCATTAATAATTAACGATATTAAATGTATAATGGTAATTATATACACTATATAAAATAAATTATAAGTATAAAATTAAAATATACCCCAATGAAGGAAAATTAAGATGGAGTCTCTTATCTGAAGTCCAGACTTTCCATGTATGTCCTTTAACTCCTGTATAATAAACATGTATCAATTATTTTATTAACTAATAAATTTTTTCAGGTTTAATAACTTATAATTAAAAAATTTATCTTATTTATTTTTAATGGAATATTTAAATACTTAATCAGTTAAGTCTGTGTCAGGTGTTTTGAGGAATTTTGGTTCATTGTTTCAAAATGGATTCACTGTGTTGTCTATGGTAAAAGATTTCACTGTTTGATAATATATAGAATAATAATAATGACATAATTATTGATTTTAGACATAATTTATACTTTTAAAACCAATCATGAAATATATTTATGAAAAATAAACTATGTTACAATTATGGAGACGATAGGTCGTACGTACGCATGAGTAACATTTCCACTTCTCAATGATCATTATAGAAAATGGTAAATATTATTTTTATCATTATATAATTATCATAATATAATAAAAACCATATTATTTCATTAAATATACTTATATATATCATCCATGTTATTTTTTATTGAGAAAATAATTACATCGCTTCATGGAGGCGGTAGTCCACACATACACACAAACGACATCATCATTTCTCAGTGAATGGAATTGTAAAATTAAATGATAAATGATATATTATATCTCCTAATAATTATAAATATGTAATTAATATCATAATTATTTCATATCTATCACATATATTCATTAGTTTTATTTTTTTTACCATCCATGAAAAGTGTTAGTGAAAAATGAATCATATTGCTTCGCGAGGTGGTAGTCCGCAGACGTTATCATATCCCCCAAGGAATAGAAAGTAAGAAGGAATATGTGATATAATAATTAAATAAGTATAATTATGTTAAAAATATCATATATATATATATATATACTTTAAATCCATCATTACAACAACCCATGAGAGGCGATGATGAAAAACAAATCACATCAATTCGTGAGGTCATAGTTCATCGTACACACGAATGACAGTTTTGTTTCCCATTTGATGGAAGAGAAGATGGATTTAGGTTATGAAATTAACATAATAGAATATAATTATATGGTATATACTGGTTTTATTATATCATAATAATTGAATAATATTTTATCTATGTTTAATAAGAAATAAAATAAAAATGATTGGTTAAGCATGATACCACTTCTTCAGACAACCACCTTAGGTTAGCACCAAAATAATTCTTAGGATGGATTTATAATAAAAAAAATGGATATATGAAATTGTTTGATAAGTAATGAAGTTATTTGGTTGAGTATTAGATAATAAAAATGGCTTTTAAGGTGTGAATAAGAGAGGATAGGGGGCATCATTTTATAAGTGAGGTGAGTGGTACACTTGTAAATTTTGAAAAGAAAAGGTGCACCCATGTTTTTCACAAGTTGCAAGGATCCAAAATGGACCATTATCAAGAATTATACATTATAAGTACAAAATATGTACATAAAATATATTTTATACAAGTTTTTATGTCATTTTAATCCTTATCTTTTTATTTGAACCCCTGGAAAATTTGTTTTTACCTTAACCATGGTAATATTTTTATTGTTTTCACTATGCACTATGAAAAAAAATTAAGTTGGCCTTATTAAATAATATAAATTATGATTATTACAAATATTTAATCCATTTTATAAAATTTAATTTATATAATTGGTAGATTTTACTTTAAAATTAAAATCACAGATGTAATGAAAAAGCAGTTTTTCAAGAAGTGTATTTTTCAAGCATAAGATAGTTTTATATTATATATATATGAATAATAATCATCATTTTAAGAATTTAAATTAATATTTATTTATATATAATATATAAATTTCATTTAAATCATTCCTCATTAGGGGTTTTTTTAATTAATTAAAATTGAGAAACATTGTGCACTTTAAAACAGTTTCAGAAAAATCTCAGTTTTAAACCCAAAAATAAACTTATAGTAAAATACAATATAAAGTTAACTAAAATGTAATTAAGTGGGTTAAATATAAATAAATAATACTTATGTTACTTTGAATTATATTCAAAACATAATTATACATTAAAATTACCTAATTTATTGAAAATAAATGATGTTTTTACAAAAAAAATGATAGTTTTCACTATTCACTGAAAAATCGATATTTTCTAAAAAAATCCCAAAATTTCACCATAAAATAATTTAAAATGACCCTATATTCATAGATATATACCAAAAGTTCATAGAAACCATGGGTATATATTTTTTTCCCAAACCTATACCCGCGGTTTTAAAAAATCGTTGGTATAGGTTGAGCTATACCAACGGTTTTTTAAAAACTATGGGTATATCCCTTTACATAGGAAGGATCTCTCAGGACCCCCCTACCCTCCTCCTCTTTTAAACCCTAATTCTCCCACCATCCTCAAAATCACACTCCCCTTAAGTAATTTTGGTATCCCCCCTCCCCTCCTCGGGAAATTTTGGCATCCCCCTCCCCTCCTCAAGTGATTTTGGTGTCCCCCCTCCCCTCCTCAGGTGATTTTGGGCAACATTACACCCATAATAAAAGTTTTATTCTTCCATTTGTGGTAGTTTTTTTTTGAGATCTTTTAGAGGTAATATTTCCTTCCCTCCTCTTAATTCTTCTCTTGTTTTCCTCTATTTTCATGGGCATGAGTCACTTTTATAAATATACTTTGATTTGGCATGTGTTTTAGCTATTGTTTTTTAATATTTTTTGAAATTTTTTTACATTACACAGGCATGATTTTCTATTTTAGTTTATGTGTTTTGTGGGAAAATAATTTCACAATGGTTTATTTTATTACTGAACACTAGTTTCCAACCATTATGGATTTGGTTAGTGTGATTTAAATTATATGAGAACCCAATTTAAGACTCAATACTTGGGTCACAAAACTCATTTATCATATTCAAGACTATTTTAGATTGTTAATGTACCAGATAATGGAAAGTTTAAAATTTTGAGATCAAAAAGAGCCCATAAATTCAACGTTAATCTATGGATGAGATTAAAACCATAACTTTAAAATAATGAATTGATAGATAACTCTAGTTAAAGACACTAAATAAATCAATTTTGGAAGGTAACCTAAATTTAGAAGTTTTTTAATTTTTGATTTATTAATTTAGTTTTCATGGTTGGATTCCCTTACTCATTGAACTAATATTTTATTTTTCAAGAGGAACATGAAGAAACTTAAACATCTATGGAAGGATCCATCCATGAGATCTAGTAGAACTCAATATATGGTTGTATATATTCTATATTTAGGATAATTATATCCCATATTTCATCTGATTAATTTTTCATAAGGCATTTGTAAAGATAAAGGAGATAATATCATTCATGTATGGGGAATATTATAATATGTTTTTCAGGGTCATCTCAATTGAATAATCTAGTAAGTTTGAACAATATAATTAATGTTAACCTTAAATAAAATCCTTTCATGACTAAATGTAATCCTAAATTATGTTTTCAAATGAGAAGACCTCTATAGATAAGAAATGTACAGTTTTATTCTATTATTCCTTAGTTGTTAATTATTACAATACATGCACCTTGTTTGGATTTATATGAGTATGCCTTAGTTTTTACTTATGATATGCCTTATTCTTTGTTGGTATGGATAGTAGAGTATTATATAATCGTCACCTACATCATGAATTGTACTCAATTTAGTTTCCTATTAGTGTTCTTTAATTTCCTATACACTATACTTTTAATTTATATTTGAATTTGGATATCATTATAATTATGGTTTACATTATTTATTATAATATAACATTTTTACCTATAATATAATGGATAGAATTTGAATGTATCATACCGATTATATTTCAACTGAGTTTCAAGAGAATTTTGAAACTTTTTTATATTTTTCATTTAATAATGCTTCATATAGAGGTCATATATAGTGTCTGTTTTATAATTTTGTTTGAAGACCATGGTTAAGTTGGGAAGAAGTTAGATACAATATAAAAAAAATATGTATTTAAAACAAACTATTATATTTGGTATCACAATATAGAGACAAGACAATCTTTTAATATTCATGAATGAAAAGAAAGAAGTAGTATGGAGAATTTGATAATTTATTGGTTTCCATTTCTGCATCACCACGAGAGAGAGAGTACAACAGTGAAATAATGCAATGATATCAATACATATTAGAAAAATACTTTAGATGATGATGTTGAGAGAGTGAAAATTTTAATGGATGATGTCTGAACTCCTGTATATTAGGAATGTACTAAAATAAAAAAGTTGGAATTTTTAATGTGGTTATATCATAGAAAAACTATATATGGAATTTCTAATACCTTCATTGATTATATTCTTACCTTTTTGAAGGACTTTCTTCCTAATGGTGCAGATATTTCCTCAAATAATTATATGTAATGGAAGTTAATTAAGTAGCTCATATTTTCTAATAATAAAATTCATACTTGTCCAAAATATTGAAGTTTATTTTGGGAGAAAAAAATGACCTTAATGATTGGAAATAATGCATTACATCTTGATGGAAGGAAAATTCCTATGGAACACCATCTTGTGTGCCATAGAAAGTCATGTGGTGCTTTCTATTGATTCCCAGACTTCAAAATCTATTCATGTCTACATAAATCTCATCCAATATGCAATGGCATGATGCTGAGAGAATTAAAGTTAATGATGAGTTGGATCATCATACATATGGATTATCATATAGGGAATTTGATGGAAAAAAAATCTGATTTTTCATCTAAGGTGTGTAATGTTAGGTTGGGTTTATCCTGTGATGGTTTTAATCTATTTGGTAAGATGCTTACTGCTCACAGCACATGGCCAGTTTTTATTCACATTTATAATCATCGTCCGTAGATGTGTATGAAAAAAACTTTCAATTTATTAATTATACTAATATCCAGACCTTTTAATCCTAAAAATGATATAGTCATCTACTTTCAAACTTTAATAATAGAGTTGAAGAAGCTTTGGGATATGGGTGTGCGCACATTAGATGCTTCTTCAAAAAATATATCTCATATGTGTGATACCCTTCTATAAAATATAAATGATTTCCCTACTTATGTAATGATGTCTGGTTTGAGCATAAAGGGAAAACAATCATGTCCTATTTGTATGAAGAATACATGATCGAGAAGGATTAAATATCATTATCACTTCAGTTTCATGGGGCATTGAAGATTCTTTTCAATGGATCATCAATACAAGAATAATCATCGGGAGTTTGGTAATACTATTAACACTAAACATCCACCTCAACATATGTTAGGAACTGATGTACTTAATGAATTGAAATATTTCAATTTTTTATTCAGGAAAGGTCGGATTAAATCTAAAAAGAGGAAAAATGATGACACTGAAGCCACTTACAATTGGAAAAAGAGAAGTATCTTTTTTGAGTTTCCATATTGTTCTACCAATTTGTAACATCATTGTTTAGATGTAATGAACATTGAGAAAAATATATCTGAAATGTTTCTTTAAATTATTCTAAATATCAATGGGAATACCAAAGATGACTTTTGATCTCACCCAGACTTGTTGGATTGGTGTATTCGACAAAAAATGCCTCTTGTGTGTATCGATGAAAACAAATGGAGAGTTCCTTGTGCTTCTTATGTGATGAAACCATTAGAAAAAAATAAATTACTAGAAGTATTGGAGAATATCAAGGTTCCTGATGGTTATTCCATCAATATACCTAAACGATTCAACATAATGGATTTGAAACAAAAATCCTTAAAAACTCATGATTATCACATCCTTCTTCATGAATTGATTCCAATAGAAATCTGAAATTTTCTATCCAATAATGTAAGGGTGATAGTTATTTTATTGTGCCATTATTTTAGAGGCATTTGTGCTAAAAGGTTATAGAATCCTTTATTGATAAAAATGTAGTAAGAGGCACCATTAATTTTTAGTGATTTGGAAAAAAATCCTCCAACATTTTTCACCTGCATGCTGCATTTAAAAAATTATATTCCAATTGAAACACTTCTTCGGGACCCATTACTTTTTGGTGGATGTATCTATCATGAACCAACTTGGGATGTCATCCGACCCGACACCCGACCGAGTCTGCAACATGGCCCGAAGTGCATTCCCGATCCCCACAGGCTGGAAACTAGTATCGAACATCAAAACATACAAGTGGTAATGATTTATACCCAAAATAAATAACCAGGATCAACAAAGTAAACATGACAATTAGACAATGATAATTGATCATAAATCAATAAACAGCTGGTATAGATACAAAATAAAACTAAATGGAGACAAAACTGAAACTAAAACAAAGCTAAACTAGACTGCTCCCAACATGACATCCATGTGACCTCAAGGTCACCACTGCCTACCAACCAACCCACACCAACCACAAGTAGACGAACAAAAACTTGAGCAAAATTATGAACTTACAAAATAGCTTGGGCCTACCAGCACCAAGTGGTATAAGTAAGGTATGAGCTCAACGGCTCAGTAGGCAATCACCACAGAATCCATGTGTTTCCCTTCCCAAATCAATCCATTAACACTAGTTTTCAATACATCTATAAAAATAAGTTTTTCACATTTTAATAAACAATCATGGCTTTCCTATTTTGAAATCCAACACACACCACCTTTCCTTTCCAAAACAAACTAAAATTTTATAAACAACACACAAACCAAGGGATACTATGGTTGTGCTGAAAATAAATAGGCAGGGTAAACTAAAAACTAAGTGCAAAAAAATAAAAACAAGAAAATATAGAAAATAACCATGGGTAATCCTAAACATCCCTAGAAAACCCTTGTACATGCTTGGTTTGTAACCAACTATCGGCGTATAGTGAATCCCCTGATTCAATAACCAACTGGTTTCTCTATCCTAGCCTTGCCACTAGCACAACCCTCCTAGCCTGTCTACAACTCTAGTAGGGTACCAACCCGTCTAATCGGGGCTGGTAAGCTACCATCACTCGATCATCTAAAAGATGCCCAGGAACCCATGGTGGTAGTAAAATGGTGTAAGTATGAGGCCAACGTATGCATGACTCATCTTACCTGTCATCACCACACTTTCCTACCCCAAACACGGACACCAATATATGATAACCCATAAAGGTAAATCCCTCCTATAGAGGTTCCCTATATATATATATCACACACCATTAATGTGCCAACCGGGCCATCACATCATATAAATATCAAACCATTTAATAAAACATTTTGAATCACCAATCAAGAACTCACATTTACCAAATTACATTCCTTTCCAAAAATTAACACAAACATCACTTTTGAGTTTGAAGTGCCAAATAGGCCTTTAGCTCGGCTTAACTAAATGTATTTACCAAAACACAATACAAACACTTCTTTTATATTTACAATTCCAAATGGACCCTTAAGTTTCAAACACACACCCAAATAATTCATAACTACCAAACATTCCTTTACCCTTTTCAATCTCACACCAAAACATGTTTCAAGGCCAAATGGGACAAACCTTGAGGAACACATTTAAAGCCATGTTTTCCAAAACACTTGAAGCAACACTTTAACATTTGAAAGGAAATGGGACCATTTAAAGAAAAATGGAAGTAAGAAGGAATGAGAAACTCTTAAGGAAAAGAATTTAGAGTGTCATATTCATTTGAATTCACATCCATGTGTACACATAGTGCACCCATAGATGTGCCAACATCTAATGGCACACTCTGAAGTCTAAGAGAACACTCAAAAACCATTTTTTTTACAAAATCGTCACTTTATTTCAAAACAAGCCCACAGGTTCACCAAATCACGAACGAAAAGAAAAAGTTTCAATCCAATAATACTATCATAACACAAATAGGGCTCAAAAATACTCAAAATACCCAATTTCACTTTAAGGAATACATAGCATTTCAACCAACACCAAAAGTGCACACAATGCTATACATCTTTCAAGGATTACTTTAAAACCCTATTTTTAACAAATCAAACCAATTCCAAAATTCCATAATAAGTTAAAAAGGGGTTCCATGAAGGTTTGAATCAAGTTTATAAATTTATTTAAAATTCCAAGCATCAAAGGAAATTCCTTAGGAAGGAAGAACATGGAAACACCTACTTCCAAGGGGTGCGAATGCAACAAAGCTTCAATGGGAGGAAGAAAAACACCCCAAGAACAGTCTGAAATCCCTAAGACCCCAAGAAAATGAGTTACAATCCAACCCTAACATATATGGTTTGGCTTATAGAAGAAAACCCCAAAGGAAAACTAGTAAAAAAAAGGAAAGGATAAAGAAGAGGAAATTGGAAAGAAACCCTAAAAATTTACCTTGGAAGTAAGGTAGGAATATCCATGGAGGATGGGAGGCCATGGGAGGAGGGGTTTTAGAACCCCCTGGTGCAAAAAAATAGACCAAGGAGGAGGGGTCCAAAATTGGGTAAAATAAGGGGAAGAGGGAAAAGGGGTTTTAAGATTTTAATGATCTGGAACGACCACACGATTTGGCCGCACGGTTTTCCAAACCGTGCGGTAACCGTGTGAAACCTCTTCCCATGGAAGGACTGGCACATGGTTACCTGGGATCTACCACACGGTCATGCAGTGGTTGTGTGGTAGGTTCTGTCTAAACTTATACCTACCACATGGTCGATCTGCATGGTTTCTACGAACCGTGCGCCACCTGGAAAACCCACCTGAACTCTTAAAAAATCAAAAATTTTGATCGGGTCTCAACCCAAACTTCACCCAGTAGGATCCAAGACCAAGATAAGAATAAAATAAACAAGTATCTAAGACTAGGTTGTGATAATTATACCCACCACATACACTTTATGCCCTTATAAATTCACCAAATCAAAAATCGATCAGAACTTAAGTTCATGCCCGATAAAAACCAAGAAAGACCATAAAACTCGGGATGACCTTTCTCTCCATAGGTCGCACCCAAACGTTCAATAGGAATCCATATTCTAGGATGGAGGGGAGAAAACGTGATGGTTCTCCCCATCACAATAATTCCACTAACGTGAGAATTTGAAACCCATATACACCACCCCGGGGAGGGGGGCCAACATGGGAACTCCCAACCCAAATTTACCCAACTTCTTCACACTAACCAAACAATATAATTACCACAACTGGAAACTAAGGAACTCTTAACCCGAACTAAACCAACTCCCCTAGAATGAGTGAAACCACACCACCACCAGAATTATATTCCCAACACCTGGGAAAACCCGCAATAATAAATTTGAACCAAATAGTAGACCTAAACACACCTTTAAACATTGATCTTCCTAAGTACCTACATCTCCAAATGAGCACCACTATAACCAAAAGTGAAACCAACCCATATGAGGGCCAAACATCCCCTAAGAAAAATTAATGAATCCAAAATCCACATATGAACATTTAGAACTTCTTGGATAACAAAGAACAAATCCATCATAACCTTAAAATGAAATGTTGAACTTACAATAGTAGGCTAACAAGAACCATGAAACTTTAAACATTTCCATCCCAATGCTTAAAATCAAAACTAGGCCAAGATTTTACACACCCTTGGAAACTCCTGACTGTGCACAAGATTCACCCTGAGACCTGTGGTTGGGGATCTAATGGCTAAATAATCTCCTTCCTCATAGTCAGGAACAAACATCCCCCAGTCACAACTCCTTCTTCAATAAATGCTTCCTACAAGACTTCTCCCAGTGACCCGAATGGCCACAACGAGAGCAGAACTTTGGAGGGATGCAATAAGATAGCTTTGAATTCTCAACCCACCACACCGATGGAACACCAGGAAGCGTTTTGATGAACTAGATACCCGAACTAATGAAGAAGACTCCTAGAGACAGGTTCCTATAGTCTGCGCTTCTTTCCAGATAGGGAACCCTTACGAATAACAAGAGGTTCTAGATTTACAACCACCACTGACTACACCACAAGAACCAATTTACAAGAATGCCTCATCCAAACATCTCTAAAAATAGGATTCACCAGATGAGGGAACTTATCCTAAAATCTCTAAGTGAAAACCCCAAATGAAAAGAGTAATTGGATCCTTTAAAGCGGTCAATGTAAACATTTACCAACCGCTGACCCTACCGAACATCCTGAAACTATGAAAAAATCTTCAAATTCACCTCCTTAGGTATGAACCTTTGGATAAAGGTTTCCTTAGAAACTTCTCATGTTACCCCAACTTCCATAATTATGTGACAACCAGCCTCCACTGGTCCAAAGTTGGACTCTCAAACAACTCTAGAGCAGCACAAACCCTGATAGCCTCAGGAGTTCCCAACCCCTTGAAGACATGATATACATATTAAATCTATATAATTTCCTATAATGGACCTATAACACTATGAAATATAGGAAACATTCAAGAAAACTCAGGAACTGGGCATGAGTCATTAGAACTTTGAGTGGCCTTTCTGAGCGGAACATTCCGAACAACACAAAAAACACAAACTAAAACCAACATCAAACCAATGCACAACCAAAAACAATAACTTGATTCAAAACAGTTGGCTCAAAATCCAATTAAATATTAACATGACCAAATATAACCTCTTTTAAAAATCCCCCCTTTCATACCAACTTTCAAAACCACCTCATTTCCAAACTACTTTCCAAATGAAAAATCCACCTTTCACAAAACAAATCCCACATTCTAAAATAAAAACTGGTTTTCAAAACCATTTTTTCAATTAAAAAATATATTTAGAAAAACAAGGTCAAGACTCTAATCCCAATCACACACCCATGGCATCTTATGGACCATCACATGTGTGTCTACCCAATTCCACTTACATCGTCCAAGAAAAAGTGCCCCACACATTTTCTGTATATACCCTACACACATGTGACCTTCAATAGAGAGTACCAAGGGTCACATATCTCTTTTAGTCATCAAATACAAGCATGAACTATAGTTTTAAACAAAAAAATCCTTTAAAACCCATTTTACCAATTTAAAAACCATTGAGAATAATCCATTTTCCATTTCAAAATCCACTTTCATTTTAAAATCCACCTTACCAATTTGAAACCACTAGATAGAAAACATTTTAATTCCAAAACCATTTCCATTTTCAAAATTCACTCACACCAACCAAAACCAAACAAAACACAATTTACAACGAACCATCGGAATGAAGAACTAGTAGTTATGCTTAACCCGACGACATGGTAGTGAGTCATGCCCCAAGTAAGCATCAACAACTAGGAGGGACTTAAACCATGTACTCAGACTCCACATGGGTCACTACACCATGTGAGATCATGACATAGCACTGGATTCCCTCTGTTGTCATCCCTCAATCCAAAACAAAAGACAACGACTAAAACTCATACTACCTCTGGTAACTCAGGTCTTGTTGTGAGTGGTGGTGATCAGGCACCAACCCATAACCTACCTCATGAGCCCCAACAATCCTAGTCTCAAACTACCAAAAAAACAAATAATAAAGAACCTAGATCTAATACCATTTTTTCATGAACCAGCCTGTGATGTCATCCGACCCGACACCCGACCCAGTCCACAAGATGGCCCGAAGGGCATTCTCGATCCCCACAGGCTGGAAACTAGTGTCTGATATCAAAACATACAAGTAGGAATTATTTAATCCCAAAATAAATAAACAAGTTCAAAAAAGTAAAAAATACAAGCATACAATGATAATTGATCATAAATCAATAAACAGCTGGTCTGGATACAAAATACAACTGAATAGAAACAAAACTGAAACTAAAACAAAGCTAAACTGGACTCTTTCCAACACGACCTCCATATGACCTCATGGTCACCACCATACACCAACCAACTCGCACCAACCACAAGTATATTAACCAAAAACCTAATCAAAATTATGAACCTACAAATCATATCTGGCCTACCGACACTGATTGGTACAAGTAGGGTGTGAGCTCGACAACTCAATAGGAAATCACCATAGAATCCATGTGTTTCCCTTCTCAAATAAATCTGTTAACACTAGTTTGAAATATAGCTATAAAAATAAGTTTTTCACATTTTAATAAACAAGCATATCTTTCCCATTTTTAAATCCAACACATGCCATCTTCCCTTTCCAAAACAAACTACCATTTTATAAACAACACCCAAACCAAAAGATACTAGTGTTGTGCTAAAAATAAATAGGTAGGGTAAATAGAAAAATAAGTGCAGAAAAATATAAACAAGTAGATATAGAAAGTAACCATGGGTGATCCTAAACATCCCTAGAAGACCCATATATGTGCTCGGTTCGGAACCACCTGCGGGCGTATGGTGAAACCCCTAAGTCAATAACCAATTGGCTGCTCTATCCTAGCCTCACCAATGGAACAACCCTCCTGGCCTATCTAAAACTCCAGGAGGGTACCAACCCATATAATTGGGGGTGTTAAGCTATCGTCACTTGATCATATAAAAGATGCCCAGGAACCCATGGTGGTAGTAAAATTGTGTAAGTAGGAGGCCAACGCATGCGTGACTCATCTTACCGACCATCACCATACTTTCCTACTCCAAAACACAGACACCAATATACGATAACCCATAAATGGAAATCCCTACTATAGATGTTCCCTATGTGTGTGTGTGTGTGTATCACACATCATTAAGGTTCCAACTGGGCCATCACATCATATAAATATCAAACCATTTTGTAAAACATTTTGAATCACCAATCGAGCACTCACATTTACCAAACTACATTCCTTTCCAAAAATTAACACAAACATCACTTTTGAGTTTGAAGTGCCAAATGGGCCTTTAGCTCGACTTAACAAAATTCATTTATCAAAACATCATACAAACACCACTTTTATATTTACAATTCCAAATGGGCCCTTAAGTTCCAAACACACACCCAAACACTTCACAACTACTAAACGGACCTTTACCCTTTTCAATATCACACCAAAAAATGTTTTAAGGCTAAACGGGCCAAACCTTGAGGAACACATTTAAATCCATGTTTTTCAAAACACTTGAAGAAACACTTTACCGTTTGAAATGAAATGGGACTATTTCAAGAAAAATGGAGGGAAGAAGGAATGAGAAACTCTTAAGGAAAAAAATTTAGAGTGTCAAATTCATTTAAATGCATGTCCATGTGTGCACCTAGTGCACCCATGGATGTTCCAACATATAATATCACACTCAAAAGTCTAAAATAACACTCAAAAATCATTTTTTTACAAAATCATCACTTTCTTTCAAACCAAGCCCACAAGTTCACCAAATAACACATACAAAAAAAAACTTACAATACAATAATACTACCACAGCACAAATAGGGCTAAAAAATTGTCAAAATACCCAATTTCACTTGAAATAATACATATCATTTCAACCAACACCAAAAGTGCATACAAATATATACATATTTTTAGGGCCAATAGGGCCCTATATACCCTGAGAGGGGGGGTGAATCAGGGTATGGATATTCTTTTTCAAAGTTCTTCCTACCCCACTGGATCTTGACCTCTTTATTACAAGGGTCAATTTATTTTCTCTTGTGTGTAAACTATGATCACGTCTTTACTTCTTTATCTAATGATGATGCTTTGAATGCAATGAAGGGAAGCAAACAGGCAGACACAGAGATTTTACTTGGTTCACCCTCACTGGGCTACGTCCAAGGAGCATACGCCGACAAGTTGTCGGTCGTACCAAATTCCACTAATCTTCACTAGCTGTGGATACAAATTTCGGGCTAGATCACTTCTATGCCCAGGCTCACTACCTTTACAAGTTTAGGGTCAGGTCACTGCTTTCCCAAGGGTCACTCCCTGTTTCTCTCTCTCTGGCTCACTGCCGGTGGAGAGGATCACCTACTTCCTCTTCCTAAGCTCACTGCTCCAGAAGGGAATCCACTCACAGTTTATAGACCTGTAGGTCTCTTCATTTTCATGAATGAATGCATCTTACTTAGTGTGTAGATGCTCTGTTGAAGTACAACTTTCACCCGTAGATGAATATCTCTTTGAACCGAAGGTATCGGGCAACGTACCAGCTTCCACGCAGTCTGAGAAGCACCGCTGGAACAAAACCTTGGCGCGCAAGTCTACCTCGGCGCGCAAGTATCGGCGCGCAAGTCCTCCTCTGACACTTGCGCGACACAAGATTCCTCAACTCCAAACTTGCGCGACTCTCTTCCTTTTACGCCCAAACCAATATTGGCGCACAACTGCCAACCGGCGCGCAACTTCTAACACCGGCGCACAACTTCAACTACTGGCGCACAAATTCACCTGCGCGACCCACACTCACCACTTGCGCGACCACCACACCTGCGCGATGGGATCTCTGATTTCTCAAAGTGTTGAACTCCGTTGAAAATGAGGAGGGGTGGTCCAGTATTTATAGGCAATCTGACCACCCTGCGCGACGACGCGCAAGTCACCTGCGTGACCCAGTTTCAGCGTGCAAGTCCCCTGTCATTTTAGACAATTGCATGACCAACTCCCAAACTTGCGCGAACCTCTTTACTTTGACATATTTTGATCTTCTGATCTTCAAAAACATATGGCGCGCAAGTTTCCTATATTCCAAGTCCTCGGCGCGCAAGTCCTTTTGCCAAAAACACTTTTCTTCATTTGCCGATTTTCAGGCCCTAAAATTTGGCAAACACTGGAAAACGGCGTCACCTTGTATCTGTTCTTTTGTACCACCTCCAGATCATCCATTCCTTTTATTGACGTTCTTGAATAAAACATGGATCATTGACCTCATCTCTTGAACTCGACATTCCACCATGAAAATCCTCTTTGTCAACAAATTTGTATGTCATTGTTTTGCATTGTCAACAATCACTACTTAGATGTCCACTTTGTCAACAAACACAATCACCTCAAAAATGCTTCCATGATACCTTGAGGGATTTTTGCCCAACAATCTCCCCCTTTGGGTTTGTTGACAACTCTTCCAAAACAAAGATACGTCGTTGATTCTTCAGCCTCCATTCGCATCATTGCGATTCTGATAGCGATCAAGGATTTACTCAACACATACTCTAATCCCACATGAGCAATTCTCGGCGTGAGAAACAAGAGTAAATGAAAAGTTCATCAATGAATCACTTTATCTCTGACATCCACTGTTGACACCAAACTGATACCAATTTGTACTAAACTGATACCAGTTGTTGATGGATTTGTTGGATGACCAATGTTTGGTTTGGAAATAGTCTTACCACTTTCCAACACCACTCTTCTGCTTTTATCACGATCCTCAGATATCGTGATATGTATTCTTTGATCGATCACTTCTAGCATCGTCAGATTTAATACACACCCCCTTTCTCATTGCTCCCCCTTTCTGGCTACTCCACCTGTCAGCTTCTCCCTGTATCAATTATGATTTATCAAATCTCTGCACTGTCTCCCCCTGGAACAATCACTATCTTCTCCCCCTTTGTCAATGAACCCAAAGGACACTCCTTTGTAGTCTGTAACATAGTAGAGAACACATATCAGCATATTAGGGAAAAACACATCATACCTCGGGGAGAGAGGGGGTCCCACATCCATACTATTTCAAGTGCGGGGAATCGACTGAACTCCCAGAGCCAGTCGATGCCTCTCAAAATCTTCCTTGGGTAAGGCCTTTGTCAGAATGTCTGCAACCTATAGCTCTGTAGGCACATACTCCAACTTCATGATGCCCTGCTCAACCTTCTCCTTGATGAAATGATACTTGATATCAATGTGCTTTGTCCTGGAATGATGGACAGGATTTTTGCTAAGATTTATAGCACTTGAGTTGTCACATTGGATTCCGATCGGAGACTTCACTTCAACTCCCATATCTTCAAGATGCTGCTTCATCCACAATAACTGTGTGCATGATTGAGTGGCCGCAATATACTCAGCTTCTGCGGTGCTCAATGAAATGAAATCTTGCTTCTTTCTTAGCCAATAAATACACAATCCACCAAGATAGAAAGCACCACCTGACGTTGATTTCCTATCATCCGCTGAAACGGCCCAGTCTGCATCAGTATAACCCAATAACTCTGTCTGAAATTTATCAGTATATGTCAAGCCAAAATCCACCGTGCCCTAGATATACCGAAGTATTCTTTTTACTGCAAGCATGTGGCTTTCCTTGGGATTACTCTGATATCTCACTGCTTGGCATGTGGCGAAAACAATATCAGGCCTTGTTGCAATTAAGTACAACAGACTTCCAATGATTTGCCAGTATTCTGTGATATTAACTGCCTTTCCATCCTCATCTTTTGATAATTTCATCTGAGTAGCAACCGGAGTCTGCATCTCCTTAGAATTATCCATTCCAAACCTTCCAAAACCCCATTGAAAAATTCGGATTGAGAAATTAATGTTCCATTCCTTCCCTGTGTCACCTGTAGACCAAGGAAAAACATCATCTCACAAATCATAGACATTTGGAACTCATGTTTCATGGATTCAGAAAAATGTTTTCACTGTGCTTCATCTGATTGTCTCCAGCATTGCAACCAGTGAAAATGTCTCATCAGCTTCAATATCTTCTTTCTGGGAGTATCCTTTGCACACTAGTTGTGCTTTGTTCCGAATCACTATGCCATCTTTAGTCATATTCTTTAAAAATACCCATTTAGTCACGATGACGTCCTTATCAGCTGGCCTCGAAACAATCTCCCACATCTGATTCTTCTCAATCTGATTTAGCTCTTCGTTCATGGATGAACCCAGTTTTCATTATTAGCTGCATCAGCAATGCATTTCAGCTCAACCTAAGATAGAAAAGATGCATGCTGCAGTGATTTCATTTACCTTGTCTAAACTGGAGCTTCCTGATCACCAATGATATTATGTCTATCAATTTCAGCTCATCTTCTTTGGCATCCTTGTAGACACACACTTGAAACTTTCATGTTAATCATCAGTGTCTTCTTCTAAATTAGCATCATCCACTTCTTCTCTCCCTGTGTTGCTTTCTTCCTCAACACTTTCATCAGGAAATTGATCACCGACTCATTTTTCAGTGGCTTCATTTCTTTCAGCTACGTTTATTAGATTTTTGTTGAGACATCTTTGATTTTCTCTTGTAGCTTCTTGGTATCCTGAAAACAGTCAGCTGATACCATATTGTTAGAGCAAATAGATAAGAATGAAATGCATTGTTACTGCTGCTTCTCCCTGTGTTTCTTTCTTCCCTCAATAGGAAACACCTGAGCTGAATCATCCAATTATTGCATTGATGGCTATTGAATCTGATTTGGATTTAGAATGCTCCCCCTGTTTTACACAACACTTCTATCTGGTAGTCCCAACGGTGGAGACCCATAACCATTCTTCTCCACGTGCACAATTTATACAAATCTGGCACTCAGCATCGGGCCATTAACAAAATCTCTAAGCCTATTGAGTTGGAACTCGGTGTAGGAAACAAGAGACAAAGTTAACAACACAATCATATTCTATTGTGCTCTGTTGCTCCCTTTATTCTTCAACTATGGTACCTAATCTGAATCAATTGAAACTGTAGAGCATATCACTTCTCCACTTCGCATCCTTAGATTCCACTTCCCCTTGGATTGTATCTCCCTAAAACCTGAAACAGACAGATCATTAGTTAATAGCATTTATATACATAGGGAGAGGGGGTATCTTTCGGGACTCCTCAAGATGAGGATTGTGGTTGATCCTGATGGGTCAACCAATTGATTCTTTCTTGTAGAGAATCACACTCTTTCCTTGTTTCTTCTAACTGTCTAGCCAACATCAATTGCTCTGGCCATATGACTAAGCATTCAGTACCCACATGCTGAGCCTTTTTCTGAAATGTAGATTTTGCAGACTTAGCTTTTCTAACCATTTGGGGTTTAAACCCACTAGTACATATCTCTGCCTTTGATGTTCCACAAAAATTCCATTTCCCTTGATTCCTTCTCTGTGTAGGAATCTCTCCACTTGTCATATTCCCTTGCTTCTTCCACCATTGCAAGGATCTTTCACATTCCTCCACTTTTCGTTGTGGGAAACGACCTGCGGATTTTTCAATGAATTATTTGTTCGTCTTTCTTTTATCAGATGTCTGAGTCACCACACTCTTTTTCACTAGTGGTGAGTCCCCCATTGAACGTTCATTCTTCTTCATCACTGCTGGAGTAGTGTTTCCTCCCTTTTTCTTCCAGATTTGTTCATGTTCATTCTTAGAAAGTGGTTGTGAGTGTGACTGAGGAGGTGACTGATACACCTTTCGTTCAGCTATATATGATTCAACTGAGGCACTAAGCCTGTTCTCAAACTTACCACATTGTCTCCCAGTGTAGAATTTCTCATTATGCATCACTAGGGATGAGAATCTCCTTTCGAGTCCCTTTTCATTTCTTGCTTTCTTCTTGTTGCAATGTCTTGCCAAATGCCCATAATTAGAACATATAAAACAATTTCCATCAAAGGCATACCTCTTTTCATCATTTTTATATCGAGATGCTGATACACCTTGAGTTCTTCTTCTGACACGAGTCTCTTGAGCTTCCTGACACATACTCATGGTGTGTCCCATTCTTCCATAGTAATAGCATCTAACAAATGCTTTCCTATGAGAGACTCTTCTCTCTAATTTCTCAGGACGCTTCTTCTTATTCTCAGATTCAGCAAAGTTTCTATTTTCATAGCCTCAATTGTATTCCAGAGCATCTGGACAGAAGCTTGATGTGTGGTCATGAATCCCATAGAAATAGCACATGTCATCACTACTTTTTGTAACTGTCCTTTTAGGCCTATCTCCAGCACTTATAGGATTTCTTTCACATCTGGAACTATTCACAGCTCTCTTTCTATCTTGCATGGGAGGGGATTCATCAAATCCAATACCAGATTTTCCGAAACTTGCTGGTCTTTGAGCTGAGAAAATATTTTGTTGTTTCTCTTCAGAAATAGCATATCTGTTCTTCATTTTATCATCACCTACCAAAGGATGGTCAAATAATAAGTGCAGTGCATCCTTCAACTTGGGCTTATCTTCATATTTAGATTTCTCCATTTCCTTCTTCACTGATTCTATCTCTTCTTTCAACTTCTGAATCTTTACTTTACTTGATTCAAGTTGAGCATCAAGTTCTCTCTTGAGATACTTTCCTCTACTCATCTCAACTTCCAATTCTCGTGTAAGCTTTTCCACCACTTCAATTTGCTCCTTTACCTTCAATTTTTCTTGAACAACAGAATCTGAGCAACATGTATTCTCTTGTTGTAGCCTTTGATTCTTCTGAGCTAGTTCAGAAAGCTGTGTCACAAGATCATCATTTTTAGATTTCAGATTCTGAACTTCATCTGACTTTTGACTCTCTTCATAGTCATCAGCCTTTTGTTTTCCTTTCATTTTATCCATCTTCTGTAGTTCTTAAGCATGTGGATCATTCTTCTCTGTTAGGTCAGTAACTATATCAATAAGCCTTTGATTTAATCCTCTTAGCTTGTTGACCTTAATCTCCAATACTTTGATCTGTATTTCTTTAGATTTGACTTCTTCATCCAATTTCTGGTCCATTTTCTTTGTCATGTTAATGACATCAACTGGTGTCCTCCTTGAAACTTATTCATCATCAGTGGTTTCAGCATCACTTTGAATTTTAAGTGCTTCACTCGTTCCAACATCATTATTGAGTGAATCAATCTTTTCCCTATCAGATTCATCCAGGCCTTCCTTCAATAAGATGTTTGATTCTTTTAGTTGAATCACACTTTTTCCATAAACACTTCCACACTGAGGAATTCCACCTGACTTCTGACTCTTCTTTGATGTTTTTCCCTTTGCCATAGAACACCAAGATAAGAGCAGACTGATTCTTTAACCCCACAGATCGACTACACCAAGTCGGAGAAAACAAATCTGATATCAGCAACCTTCCCTTTGATACCAATTGTTAGGGCCAATAGGGGCCTATATACCCTGAGAGGGGGGGTGAATCAGGGTATGGATATTCTTTTTCAAAGTTATTCCTACCCCACTGAATCTTGACCTCTTTATTACAAGGGTCACTTTATTTTCTATTGTGTGTAAACTATGATCACGTCTTTACTTCTTTATCTAATGATGATTCTTTGAATGCAATGCAGGGAAGCAAACAGGCAGACACAGAGATTTTACTTGGTTCACCCTCACTGGGCTACGTCCAAGGAGCATACGCCGACAAGTTGCCGGTCATACCAAATTCCACTAATCTTCACTAGCTGTGGATACAAAGTTCGGGCTAGATCACTTCTATACCCAGGCTCACTGCTTTCCCAAGGGTCACTCCCTGTTTCTCTCTCTCTGGCTCACTGCCGGTGGAGAGGATCACCTACTTCCTCTTCCTAAGCTCACTGCTCCAGAAGGGAATCCACTCACAGTTTATAGACCTGTAGGTCTCTTCATTTTCATGAATGAATGCATCTTTCTTAGTGTGTAGATGCTCTGTTGAAGTACAACTTTCACCCGTAGATGAATATCTCTTTGAACCAAAGGTATCGGGAAACGTACCAGCTTCCACGCAGTCCAAGAAGCACCGCTGGAACAAAACCTTACTTGGCGTGCAAGTCTACCTCGGCGCGCAAGTATCGGCGCGCAAGTCTCAACGGGCGCACAAGTCCTCCTCAGACACTTGCGCAACACAAGCTTCCTCAACTCCAAACTTGCGTGACTCTCTTCCTTTTACGCCCAAACCAATATTGGCGCGCAACTGCCAACC
The DNA here is from genome assembly GCA_963277665.1 of Viscum album. NCBI lineage: Eukaryota > Viridiplantae > Streptophyta > Magnoliopsida > Santalales > Viscaceae > Viscum > Viscum album. The sequence goes on along the minus strand of OY728127.1, from coordinate 61,895,002 downwards.
GGCGCGCAACTTCTAACACCGGCGCACAACTTCAACTACTGGCGCGCAAATTCACCTGCTCGACCCACACTCACCACTTGTGCAACCACCACACCTGCGCGACGGGAGCTCTGATTTCTCAAAGTGTTGAACTCCGTTGAAAATGAGGAGGGGTGGTCCAGTATTTATAGGCAATCTGACCACCCTGCGCGACGGCGCGCAAGTCACCTGCGCGACCCAGTTTCAGCGCGCAAGTCCCCTGTCATTTTAGACACTTGCGTGAACAACTCCCAAACTTGCGTGAACCTCTTTACTTTGCCATATTTTGATCTTCTGATCTTCAAAAACATATGGCGCGCAAGTTTCCTATATTCCAAGTCCTCGGCGCGCAAGTCCTTTTGCCAAAAACACTTTTCTTCATTTTCCGATTTTCAGGCCCTAAAATTTGGCAAACACTGGAAAACGGCGCCACCTTGTATCTGTTCTTTTGTACCGCCTCCAGATCATCCATTTCTTTTATCGACATTCTTGAATAAAACATGGATCATTGACCTCATCTCTTGAACTCGACATTCCACCATGAAAATCCTCTTTGTCAACAAATTTGTATGTCATTGTTTTGCATTGTCAACAATCTCTACTTAGATGTCCACTTTGTCAACAAATACAATCACCTCAAAAATGCTTCCATGATACCTTGAGGGATTTTTTCCCAACACATATTTCAAGGATTACTTTAAAAACCTATTTTTAACAAATCAAAAAAAAATCTAAAATGTCATAATAAGTTAAAAAAGGGTGCCATGAAGGTGAGAATAAAGTTTATAAATTTATTTACAATTAAAATTAATAAAGTAAATGCCTTAGGAAGGAATAACATGGAAACACCTACCTCCAAGGGGTGTGGATGCAACAAAGCTTTCAATGGGAGGAAGAACAACACCCCACGAACAGTCTGTAAGCCCTAAGACCCCAAGAAAACAAGTTAAAATCCAACCCTAACATATAGGGTTTGTCCTAGAGAAGAAAAACACAAAGGAAAATTGATAAAAGAAGAGAGGAGAGGAGAAATAATAGGAAATTGGTAAGAAACACTAAAAATTTACCATAGAAGCAAGGGAGGACCATCTATGGAGGAGGGGAGGCTATGGGTGGAGGGGTTTCAGAACCCCCTAGTGTGTAAAAATAGACCAAGTAGGAGGTTCTGAAATAGAGTAAAATAGTTGAGAGAGGGAAAAAAGGGTTTTAAGATTTTAATGATCTAGCATGACCGCACGGTTTTCCAAACTGTACAGTAACTGTGCGGAACCCTCTACCTACGAAAGGATTGGTGCACAATTACCTGGTATCTAATGCATGGCCATGAATTGGTCATGTGATAGGTTTTCTATAAACCTATAGTTTCCACACAATTTGGCCGCATGGTTTCTACTAACTGTGCGGTAACTGTGCGCCACCTGGAAAACCCACCCAAACTCTTAAAAACTCAAAAATTTCGACCGGATCTCAACCCGAACTTCACCTAGTAGGATCCAAGACCAAGAGAAGAATAAAATAAACAAGTATCCAAGGTTGGTGTGTGATAGTATCCTACTTAAATAAATATGTGTATAATTGAATCTTATGTATGAAAAAAAATCATCCTGAAGGTTCCTTTATTAGAGGTTATCTGGCTCAAGAATGTATGGATTTTTTTTCAATGTATTTTTCTTATGAGAGAACAAGAAATAACTAGACAATGATAAATGAAGATGAGTAGTATGGGTAAATTGAGCCCTTGTTTCTATCTCTTCCCTAAATATGAGGAATTCCTGGGTTATATACATTGTCTACATTGAGCCTTGAAGAGAGGGATATGCCACATCGCACAGTCTTTTCTAACTATGGTTTGTTAGATAACTATATCAAGTAAGTAATTTGAATATTTATATTTTATCTCATAATATGTCATTTCTCATATACCTTAAACTTTTATTATCTTTTTATATAGAGAACATAAACAAATTATTAGTAGATTTCATCAATATTTTCCTTTGAGAAGAATAGAGGCTTTTCATAGCCAAGAGTTTCCTGCTTGGTTGAAATAAAAGGTATGACCATTACTTTAATTAACTTAAAATATAGATATTGATTTAATTTCATTATTCATATACATTTCAAGTATTTATTTTACCTTTTGACTCTATTTCTCAAGAATTAATATCATTAGATTTTTTTCATGCTTGTATTAAAGAGAGAAAGTGTCGCTCCCCTCCTAACATCCGCAAAGAGGATGGTTCTTTCACAAATAATCTTGATGAAGTGGGTGATATGGTGGAAGGTAGATTTAAGTCCTTGCTAGCGATTAGTAACCCAGAGATTCTATAGGGATATCCTTGTGGTTGGTCTTCCTTATGTGAATCTATCCCTAATGTGGTGTCAGATGCTATCAGTTCTGAGATGGGAAAGATCCCTAATGAGAGGTATGTTTGGTATGTAGTGAACTATCTTAATAAATAAAGTTCTCTCAGGCTGGATGGAATCTTGGGTTCCTTTTATGTGGATTCTTAGGAGGTGGTTAAAAAGGATTTGGTTAACATTATGTAGGACTTATTTCATGGGGGAAACCTTCCTCATGTGGATTTTTCTACAACTTTAATTCTTATTCTGAAAGTTAAGGATCCCTCCTCTATCATACATTATAGGAAAATAATTATGTGTAACTTCTCTTATAATTTTTTGGCTAGTATCATCAACGGGAGGCTTTCCCCTCACCTCCAAAAGTGTATTTCAGAGGAACAACATGGTTTTGTTAGAGGGAGGTCAACTCAGGAGGCAATTACTCTAGATAAAGAGATGGTTGGAGACATCAACAGGAAAACCATGGGATCCAACATGGAAATTAAAATTTACATGGACAAAGCCTATGATATAATTGAATGGGGTTTCTTTTTTAAGGTCCTGGCCTACTTGGGTTTCTCTAATTGGGTGTCGAACTTATTCTTAAGGCACTTCATCTCTCCCTAGTTCTCGGTTAAGTTTATGGGAAGGAGTTGTGGCTTTTTCAAATTAGTTCAAGGTCTAAGATAGAGATATCCTCTCTCCTCAAGCCTTTTCATTTTGGCTCAAGACTCCTTTATCAAGTACTTATCCAATTGCATTCATAATGGAAATATACTTCCTTTTAGATGAATGTATCATTTCAATGGAATCTCTCACCTTATCTTTGTCGACGACGTGCTTATTTTCATTAACATAATAAAGAGATCAATTTGGGGTGTGATTAAAGTCATGCAGGAATACTACAAGTGGAGTGTCGAGTGCATCAATGATGAGAAGAGCAGCTTCTACATATCTAAATCTTATTCTGCGTGACGTGTCAAAAATATTGATGACCTGCTAAGGGTCATTAAGAAACCATTTCCAATGGAATATCTTGGGGCCTCAATTTCCCCTAGTGGTCTTCACATCCAGCACTTTGACAGCTTGACTACAAAAAATCATGGGGTGCATCAACAATTGGAAGAGTCATTTATTATCATTTAAGGGTCGTATTACACTGATTAACAGTGTCCTTACATATATTCTAATGCATGTACTCTCAGTCCTTAAAGTACCTAAAGTAGTTATTCGAAACATTGAAAACACTATGGTTTCCTTTGTATGTGATACACATGGATAGGGTCGTTGTTTTCGGGTGTCTTGGGCTAGGATGGCCAAACCAGTGGATGCGGGTGGTGCTGGACTTCATAGTGTGACTGATACTATGGATAGACTTCAATCTAAACTAGCATGGGGTGTCTTGGAAGGCAGTTCCCTATGGAGAAAGTTTGTGACCAGAAAATATAGGGAGAAATTAGGTGAACCTAGAGGGAAGGTTTACTACATGTGGCAGGTGTTATGTAGGCATATTCTAGAATTTCAACGCCAGTCCATATGGATTTTTGGACGCAGTGATATCAGTTTTTGGCATCACAATTGGGTTGGAGAGACTGTAAGCTTCCCAGGTTTCCCAACCCCCGATATCTCCTTTGGTCAATCCAATACCTTTCCTAGGCTCATTCATACCACACTCGACTCGCACCAACAAGAAAATTTCAACAGCATTCAGCTTTCAAATGACCCAGACAAACTCGTGTTCACTGGCACTTCATCTGAAGTTTTCTCTACTAAGACTTTTCATCAGGATACCCGGATTATCCTCAATGCAGGTGTGGGTCAGTTCCTTTGGTGTAGGAAGATCCTGATAAAATATAAATTTCATGATTGGTTCATTTGGAATAGTGTTATCTCGATGGACGATCTGATTCAACACAGAGGTATTTACATGGTGTCCAAATGTTTTTGCTGTCAGCGTTCCAAGATGGAATTGATCACCCATTTATTTTTTAATGCTGACTAGGCGAAGGTGGTGTGGTTCGGATTTGGCAATCTCATTAGTATTGATATGTCAAATATCAATAGTGAGAACTTTGCTCATACTTGGTTCCATGGGATCGAGGATAACGGTGTGGAGAGGAAGGTGAGAACCAACCTTATCTTGGCTAGTTGCTGGACAATTTGGTGTGCCAAGAATAAGTCTCGGGTCAACGGTGTTGCAAGATCATGTTTAGCTATGTTTACTTATTCTAGAAGCTTAGTTGTGGACTTGGGGTCTCTGTTGAAAGGTTAGGATACTGCTCCTTCCTTGAGGCTATTAATAAATAGTTGAAGCTCCGTGCCAACTTCTCGGGACTTACCTGCACCAGGATGATGGGTTCACTGGAATCCCCCTAGAAATGGTTTCAAACTCAACATTAATGGATCTTGTAACCTTTTAACCATGAGGGGTGGGGGTTTTGTTCATGATTCACTTGGATCAGTCATTATCACTTTTAGTAACTACTATGGACATAGTGATTCACTTATTGTGGAAGCCAAGGAGATACTTAATGGGCTTCAAATTTTTCATGCCAAGAATATCATCTTTAGTGAAATTGAAATCGACTCCTCAGTTATTTTCAACTCCTTACCGGGAAGGAATGACCCCCCTTGTTCCAGCGTTTATATTATCAGAAGATGCTTGAACTACATTGGTCGGGCATGCTTAACCCACACATGGAATTAGGGTAACGTTGTTGTTGATTACCTAGATGCCCAAGGAAACCTCTATGATCCTTCTATTATTTATTCCTCCTTGGGATCATTACCCCATGAGTGTGTGGCTTTTGTTCAGGCGGACACCCTGTGATTGTATTTTTTCAGGGGCCCTTGATTGTGCCTCTCTCTCTTTTCATCTTGTTTCCCTTATTTATTATTAATAAAAAATTCCCATGTTTTATCAGTAAGATCTTTGGATTTTGGTCCGAATTATTTGGTTCATGAATGAAAATATTTAATACTCAATGGGTGTAAATTTATTACAACTAATTGAGTGGTGAAAATGAGAACACAACATGATAGAATTATGCCTACTACTACAACAAATTGTTATGACAATGCATCAGATAGTCGGCCCTGATATGAAAATGTGTCTTAGTATGGACTTGTTGAGAAAATATTTTTATTGAATTACTACTCTCAATGTCGAGTCAGTATGATGAAATGTAAATGGTTTGATTCAATGACATGACATGGTACATTTATTGATGATTTTGGATTCAAAGTTATTGACATGTGTCGATTCCTAGCTATCAATGAACCATACATTTTGAAACCAATGGAAAAACAATTGTTTTATCTAAAAGATAATCTGAGAATTGATTATGGTGTCATTAATTAAGTAATCTCAAGACATATTTTTCATGATGTTGGGGAAAAATTGATACCATCGACACCCCCATTGGTTTTAACCAAAATATTTCATTTGATGACTCAAATTGTTCCATTTTTAGATTTTATGTTGAACCTAAATTAGTGGTGGATAATATTTAGAATCAACTATATATGTTCATAGTTCATTCAGTTTACTTTGACATGGGTTTCTTATAAGAACCTGGATCTTCATTTCGGGTATGGATCTTTGTTTTAGGTTGTTTTTGAGTAAAAAGAAATAATTTTGGAAATTTTCTAGGTACATGCCATGTACTCTTGAGTACACGTTGTGTATCTAGTTGTCATGTGTAGACATGTACTAGCTATGTAACGGCCGAGTACATGGCCATGTGGGTGACCTGGAAAACTACCTAAAGCAAAGATGGTTGAGGCTAGTACACGGCGTGTGCATTAAATAAACACGCTGTGTACTTTTCTTTTTATTTGATTAATCGGACTGGGGTCACATCTTGTCTTCAGAACACATCTCTTCTTCCCGTATTTCATACAGGAAAGTGACAAGGTGGCCAATAACTTTGAACCCCTATTGTTCCTCCATTTGAGCTTTGATTGAGACACCACCTGGTGTGTTGGATTCCCACCGGTGAGTTCTCTCTTCCCCTATAGCCTCTCTTCCTGATTTCTCCTCTCTCTTGATTTGTTGATGGTCTATTTTTTTACCCTTTTCTTAGATCTATGTCTTTCTAGGCTGATTCAAGGGTTGACGTTCAAAAGTGTTCATCGTACAACATTGAGGTAGGTGGTTTGTGTCTTTCCTTGGTCGTCATTGGATTATATGTGCTAAAAGTGTTGAATACCCTTGTTTAGGGTATTGTGTGTTTTGGAGTTTAACCCTATTTAAGACCTGTTATGGTGTGTTGATTGAGAAAAGGTTATTTGATTGTGCATAGGTTTTAATACCTTATTTATGGATGTGTTTCCCATGTTTGTTTTGGTTATGGTTGTTGGGTCTAGAAAGCATGTTAGGCTGATTTGTTTCCATGCCTAGTGTTGTTAGGATGGAGTTGTTGTTTATTTGAGATTCATGTGTTTTTCATTATAAAGTATGAACAAGGGGAAATGACTGTGAGAGCTTCCTGAGGTAGGGTCTTTTAATTATAAACTGTTATTATGATTGACTAGAGGTATTGACTGTGAGAGCTGTTGTGGGTCATTGACCAGAGGGGTTATACTGTGAGAGCTACCTAGAGGGTCGTTATTAAATAAATGTTGGACCACATGGAATTTACTGTGAGAGCTTCTAGGGGGTCAGTATAACGCAGACCAAGGGGGTATTGACTGTGAGAGCTACTCGGGTGGTCGTTTGTAAATGAATAGTACTATGTGAGACCAAATGGGTTAGACTGTATGAGATTTCCCATAGGGTCTTTATTATTTATTGAATGGATGATATGTGAAACCAAATGGGATTAGACTATGAGAACTTTCCCAGATGGTTGCTTGTGAATGATTGAATTATTGTGATGAGTCTGTCAATCCAAAGCACAAGCTTGGACTCGATCTTACTTGTTTATTTAGAAGGTATTTTGAGATGTCTATTAGATATTATTTCATAGGTGGATACAGATATTAGAATATATCTCGAGGTTACATTATTAAATATATTTAATAATTAATAAATGTAAATGAATGTAATTGAAAACTGTAGGATTGTTTACTTGTGAGTACTTCCTAGTTTATTGCTTCATTTCTGCATATTACCTGCTATATATATTCACTGACAGTTAGGCATAGATATTTTGGTGGTTTCCTACTAGGATTCATCTCACACCCTATTTAGGTCATATTTTTTGACCCAAAAAGATTATATGGTTGTGGGTATAGATAATGGAAAACACCCTTCTTCATCAGGTACTTTATTGTTGTTGGAGACAGAGAGCATGGGACCAAGTTGAGGCTTACGGTGCTACTATAGTTTACTGTTTTCTTTGTACTTTGGTTTAGTATTGTATTTCTAGCATTGTGATTTGTTTGCCTACTTTCCTAGACATATGTGAAATGCATCATTTATATATGTGCTCCAGTTGTTTATTACTAGCAGTCTTTTGTTGTTTACTTTGTTGTTTGGTATTACTACTTCCACAACTATTTACTATTAGTTTCCACTGTGTTAATCTTCCAATGAGGGTATAGTTTCCCCACTATCACACCCAAGGCCCTCATTGCTAGTCAGCAGCTGTAGAAGCTCACAGATGCGCACCGCACGGAGGGTGGCTGGGACGAACTCTGAGCGGAAGAGGCTCTCAAAGTCCGTCCAGAGGAGAGATGCCTCATCGTGCATCTGGAGCATCAAGCTCCACCATCTGCCTGCTACCGCGTGCAGTAGGCTCGCTGCGAGGATCACTATGAGGTCTGCTGGTGTCCCCACTAACCTGAAAACTCATACCACTGCCTCCAGCCAATCCTCGGCTGCCTGGGGGTCTGTCTCCCCACAGAACCTGGGCAGTCGCTGGCGCTGAAACTCATGCAGTGCACTAAGGCGATGTGCATCCTCAGCGGCTGGGGCTGGAAGAATTGGTGGCTCGGCGGGTAGAGGTATCGCCGGTGCCTCTGCTGTCAAAGGGCCCTGTACCGAGGCCTCGTCGCTCGGTGGGCTGTCGTCACGCACAACTCTCGGAACCCTAGCTGGCTGTCATCATGGGGCCATCCTGAAAAGAAACAGGTGCACCACAGTCAAACAGTATACCTGGTGAGCTGACACAAATTAATCATAAAGAAAACTCGAAACACACATGCAATCAATGTTTTTGTGCATTAAGTCGGAAATCAGAAGTCAGGGTCCTGGTGTACGGATACGTCGGCTGCCGCACCAATACTGGACTCCCTGGACTGATAACCACACCCAATACGCTTAACACTATTGCTTCACATAGAAAAAGATCAGAGTCCAAAGTTCTGCGGTAGAACCAAACTCCTCTGATACCAATTTGTCACGACCCATCCTCGGGGCCCGTGTCGTGACTACCCCAAGCCCGCCTTCCATAGGCCAGGGGCTGGCGACTAGCACCAAGGTGTAATTCCCGGTAAAAAGGGAAGGTATTGCCTTTGTAAAGTAAACAAACACCATAGAGAAAGAAAGAAGTAGAAGTAAACACTAAGTAAAAACTGAGTACAACAGTAAGTGCGGAAAATTAAGTGGGTCAGTATACAAACCCAAACTGAAAGTAAAGTACAACTGGAAAGGGAAAACAGCAACCGAAGTAAAGCCACAGCGTCGAGACGTCCACTGGAAGTCCCACCTGAAGGTTGGGTATAGATAGCCTCCACTGCTCCTTAGGTCCAGCCGACCGCTCCGAGTACGTCCCGCCCAGTGGTCCACCTCCAGGTACCGTCCTGCTCCGCAAGCCTCAACCACGATCAGCGTTGTCTGTCGTCTGCAACCAACACAACGTAGTGCAGTCATAGCCCGTGCAGGGGTGAGTATAAGATACTCATTAGGGACCCCGAGACCCCCGAAGGTCTCCCAGAATCTACAAAGGATAATCCACAAAGGAAAGATACAATCACAAAGTAACATTTGACACTGCTTAGGTATATTCTCATACATATACCTAAGTCATCAATTCTAGTTCGGCTCCAACATCCGAGCTCAAGTACAACCCAGTCCACACAGGAAAGCAAAACGTAAATCCACACAGGATAGCACAACACAATCCACATAGGAAATCAAACAGGATTCAGCTCACATAGGTATACTTCTTCATATGACGATAGAGCTGATCAGATATATCCACTGATTCATCTAAGCCGTCAGACCCACAAAGGATCGATAGGTACTAACCCCCGCAATGACCCACAAAGGATCTGACCCACACAGGATCGATAGGTAACTAACCCCCGCAATGACCCACAAAGGATCTGACCCACAAAGGATTGAAAGGTAACTAACCCCCGCAAAGACCCACACAGGATCGGACCCACACAGGATCTATAGGCATTGGCCAACACAGGACCACTGAGCGCTGACCCACATAGGATCAGACCCACATAGGATTTGTCGCACTGATCCACATAGGATCGCTGAGTGTTGTAGTCGTCGTCGTCGAGTCCACTGAGGATCTCTGTACAGTCATCGTCGTCGTCGCAGTCGCAGCCAGCTCTAGGGTTCCCGCACACAGCAAGCTCGTTCGGGAGGGTCCGCTCCACGAGCCGAGAGGTTGGTACATCAACTGACACATAGTCCAAAGTTGATGTATCCAAAAGTTCTGTATCGTCAATAGGAACTCAACGCCACAGACGGCGCGTCAAACGGATGCCCGGTCTGAGAGTTATTGGCTTTTTCGTCCAAGGGGCCCGGTTGGTTTTTAAGTCAAAACCAACCTGACCGTACTCCACCTGCGTCCAAACCTCGGTTGGAGTAATCCAAAAGATATGTCTCACCTAGAGGAATCCATCAAAGTCGACGGCACGTCAATCAGACATTCGGAGCTCAAGTTATAAGCATTTCCGCTCCGAGGGCCCAGTTGGTTTCATGTACGAACCAACCCGGCCGAACCCAAAGTTCTCCGAAACCTTGAGTGTAATATTTCGAAACGACCTTCTCGATCCAAGGATCTCATTTCCGCTGACGTTGGGTCGATCGTAGGTATGTATCTCAAGATATGGGCAAAAGATCGAAAGAGGTCCGAAAACGGGGGGTTTGGGCCCGGACCGACCCGGCCCAACCCCCCTGGGCCGGCCCGAAATGGGTCGACCCGACCCGGGTCTGGGTCCGACCCGGCTGGCGCGACCCGCCCCGGCCGGCGCGGCCCGGCCCGGCCTGGGCGCGACCCGGCTGGCGCTGGCCAGGTGGCCAGCAGGTCGGGTCGGCCGTTACGGCCGAGCAAAGTGGGGGGCGCACTGCCCCCGCGGGAAGGAGTCGCGGCCCCGCGTGGGGTCGCCCTTGCCAGCGGACGCGGCCGGCTGCCGCATCCCGTCCCCCTCCGGTCCCGCGCAGTCACGGGACTGCGCCCTGCCGCCGCGACTTCAGCCGCGGCGGCTCTTTCCGGCAGCGCGCCGAGCGCCGCTGCCACCTGCCGTCGTGCCGGCGAGGCGCGCCGGCGGGCTGCTCCGCGGACCACCGGATGAGTTCCGATGGTCATAATTTCGTGCCGCCTTCGCCAATGGCCCTCCCGGGGTCCATCCTTCACTGCGAGGACCTCACATCGCCCGTGCGGCCTGCTTTGTCGTCGCCCGCTAATCTGCTCACCAAGAACGAAGAGACGGTGGGTTCAGACTTGTTCGTTAGTCTGCACCCACCGTGTTCGCGATTTTAAAAGTCTCACAACAAATTTTAATAAACCGCGAATATAATCACATAGATTAAAATGAAAAAAAACCCCTACCTCAACGTTGTCTTCGAACGTGAGTTCGTCGTGGAATTGACCGTCGTAGAAGAAGAGGATCGCCGCGTCGCGGAAGGGGCGTCGCTGTCGTCGCGGTACATGGCGTCACGCCGTCGATCTCCGAGGGTTCGGTGTTCTTCTTCGCCCTTCGTCGGAGGCTGGCGTTCTTCACGTTCTTCGCGTTCTTCGCGTTCTTCGCGTTCTTCGCGTTCTTCGCGTTCTTCGCGTTCTTCGCGTTCTTCGCGAAGGAGGATGAATATCTTCAAGCTTTAGATCTTTCCCCCAAATCCTCCCAACAAGAAACCTCAAGAAAAACAAGGGTTGGTCTTATTTTATTCCCATGCCAACAATTAGAAATTCAAAGTTAAAAAACGAACCATTAATTCGATGAATTTATTGTAACGACTTAACTACCCAATTAATTGGGCGTTTCTTAACCAGAAAAACGCACGGTTGACTTTCATTAAAGAGGGGGGTTGCGGGTGCATTACTTAGGAGGGAAGGAATGGTGGGGCTCGTGCGGGCCCCACCTCACCAATATCCTACCAAGTGGGTAGGATATTTTGGGTTCCACCCTATCCACTTAACTTAGCTTAAGTGGCTTTAAGTGGCTTTAAGTGAAATAAAATAAAGTGTTGCACCACTTTTATTTTATTTCTTAACTTAAAGCCCAAAAATTAAAAACCACACCCGAGCAAACGCAACTCCGGAAAAGGCGTTTCTAAGAAAATATTGGCATTGCGATTCCATCGGTGCCCTCGTAATTTGATTCCGAGCACCGGTCCAAAAGTTAGAAAACCCCGCTCGTTCGTTCAATGAACGTACCCGAGCCAAACTTCGGAAAATGATTCCGGGCACACCGGGCCTTGGAATCAAGTGCCGTCAAAAACTGCGTTCTTGTAAAATTCCAAAGAAAATTAAGAAAAAAAATTCCTTGAATTTTATGGGTCTTTAAATAACTCCCACCTCAGGGCTTTACGTCCCCATAAAGATACATCATAAACTAGGGAAACAAATTTGGGTACTGAGCATGCATCTGAGCCTCCCGCTCCCAAGTGTTCTCCTGGAGGTTCTCGTGCTGCCATCTAATGCGCACTAGAGGAATCGACCATCCACGTAGGACCCGCTCCTGTCGATCCTCGATCTCCACCGGGTCCTCCGCAAACGCCGCCCCATTATCAATGTCCAGCTCCCCATGGTCATTGATATGCGTCGGGTCGTGCACGTATCTCCTCAGCTGAGATACGTGGAAGACTTCGTGCACCCGGTGCAACTGAGGTGGTAGATCCAGGCGATAAGCCAGCTCGCCAATCCTGCTGAGGACCTGGAATGGTCTGATGAAGCGTGGAGACAACTTGCCGCCTCGGCCAAATCTTCGTAATCCACGTTGAGGTGAGACGCGCAATAAGACGTGGTCGGCATCCTCGAACTCTAGTGGCCTCCGCCTCCTGTCAGCATAGGACTTCTACCGGCTCTGAGCAGTCCTCATCCACTCTTAGATGATCTGGACCTTCTCTGTCGTGGCCTGGACCATCTCCGGTCCCACAAGTGCTGACTCCCCAGGGTCTGTCCAGCACAAAGGAGATCTTCAAGGTCGTCCGTACAATGCCTCGTATGGTGCCATCCCGATGGTGGACTGGTAGCTGTTGTTGTACGCAAACTCCACCAAGGGTAGGTGGTCCTCCCATATGTGACCAAAGTCGAGGAAACATGCGTGGAGCATGTCCTCGAGAGTCTGTATGGTCCTCTCTGTCTGACCATCTGTCTGAGGGTGAAAGGCGGTGCTCAGACGTAGCTACGTCCCGAACGCCTCCTGCAACCCCTTCCAAAGCCGGGAAGTAAAGCGAGCATCTCGATCAGAGATGATAGATGATGGCACATCGTGAAGTTGTATACTCTCCTGAACATAGAGACGTCCCAAGCTCTCCACCGAGCCCTACTCTCTGATGGGTAAGAAGTGAGCCGACTTGGTGAGTCGGTCGACAATCACCCAAATGGAGTCATGACCTCTAGAAGTTCATGGAAGTCCAGTCACGAAGTCCATAGATATCCCATCCCACTTCCACTCCGGGACCTCTAAGGGTTGTACCAAGCCTGCTGGTACCCGATGCTCTGCCTTCACCTGCTGGTAGGTGAGGCATCGAGAAACGAACTCTGCCACAGCCTTCTTCATGCCCGGCCACCAGTGTTGTCGTCTGAGATCCTGGTACATCTTCAACACTCCAGGATGTACCGCCAAAGGAGAAGTGTGAAACTCTCTCAGCACCTCCTCCCGTAAAGAAACTGGTACCAAGTTACGTCCTCTGAAAAGAACTTTGTGCTCTACTCCAAAGGAGAAACCATCAGGTGCATGTCCTGAGGATATCTGTGCACGCCGCGTCTCACAGTCGGCGTCCCCACGCTGTGCCTCTCTGACCCTCTGCAGTAGTGGAGGAGTGACTGTGAGTGACTGAAGGAAGGCTGCTCCATCTCTATCCACTAAGGATATCTGCAAAGCGGCTAGCTGCTCTGTCGCATCCTCAAGTAGCTGAATGTCCATCCTCCTACTGAGAGAATCGGATACTACGTTCCCCTTCCCAGGAGTATAGACTATCTCAAAGTCATAGTCCTGGAGGAACTCGAGCCATCGCCTCTTTCTCATGTTCAAGTCCTTCTGAGATAAGATGTACCTGAGACTCTGATGGTCATAATAGACTGTAAAGCGCTCGTCCATCAGATAGTGTCACCATGTCTTCAGAGCGAAGACCACTACTGCTAACTTCAGGTCATGGGTAGCGTAGTTCTGCTCATGCGGCCTCAACTGACGTGATCCACAGGCGATCACTACCCACTCCTGCATTAGGACACACTTGAGTCCAGTCCCTGATGCATCGCAGTAGACTATGTACCCTACTCTCTCCTCCGGCAACCTCAAGATAGGTGCGCTGGTCAATATCTGTCTCAACTCCTGGAAGCTTTGCAGACATCTGTCTGACCACACAAAGGGTTTCCCCTTCTTCGTCAAAGCTGAGAGTGGTGCCGCAACTCTGAAGAAGTCTGACACAAATCTCCGATAGTATCCAAGTAGTCCTAAGAAACTCTGCACCTATGTCACACTCCTGGGTGGCTCTCAAGCTAGCACTGCCTCAATATTCGCAGGATCCACCGTAACTCCCACATCAGAGATTACGTGTCCCAAGAAGTGGACCTCATGTATCCAGAACTGACACTTTGAGAGCTTTCCATAAAGCTGGTTCTCTCGGAGTGTGTCTAGTACAACCCGCAAGTGGTAGGCGTGCTCCTCCTCAGTCGTCGAGTATATCAAAATGTTGTCGATGAAGACCACGACAAATCGATCGAGGTATGGATGAAAGATCCTGTTCATGAGACCCATGAACACTGCCGGAGCATTGGTCATGCCGAAAGGCATAACCAAGAACTCATAGTGGCCATACCAACATCTGAAGGTCGTCTTCTGCACGTCCTCATCCCGAACTCTGAGCTGGTGATAGCCTGACCTGAGGTCTATCTTTGAGAACCACCGTGCTCCCTTGAGTTGATCGAAGAGGTCATCAATCCTTGGTAGCGGATACTTGTTCCTCACTGTCACCTAGTTCAGGCGACGATAGTCGACACAAATTCGCAAGCTCCCGTCCGCCTTCTTGGCGAACAATATCGGGGAATCCCAGGGTGAAACACTGGGTCAGATGAATTCCTTGCCCTGTAAGTCCTCCAACTGTACCCGTAGCTCTCGAAGCTCGGCAGGGGCCATCCGATATGCTGGAGTGGATATCGGGGTTATCTCGGGGTACAGATCAATATAAAAGTCTACCTCTCTATGAGGAGGTAGTCCTGGAACGTCGTCGGGAAAGACGTCCGCATACTGATCCACCACTGCAGGAAAACTAGGACTCTGCACGTCAACTACTCCTAGGATGAGGCTAGCCAACTGATGAGTGATGGGTTGTCCTCTCCTCTGCGGAAGTCCATCTTGTGCTGCGAAGGCTCCCTTCTCGCTGGTGAAGGTGAAACTGCTCCCGTCGGTGCGTACACATCGCACCTTGCGCCTAATACAGTCAATCTGAGCATGGACTGTGGATAACCAATTCATGCCCAAGATGACGTCGTAAGGCCTCGACGCTGCTACAAGAAGATCCCAGCCGAAGCTCTCTCCTCCTAGAGTAAGCTCACACTGCTGGCACCAGTGCGTAATCGTCGAGTCTGCTCCCGTAGGAGTCTCTAGCCGTAAGGATCGAGCCAACGGCTCTATCGGAATCTCCGAGCTCCGAACAAGGGCAGTGGCTATGAAAGAGTGACTCGCTCCTGTGTCTATAAGAACTACATCAAGGGTGGAATAGAAACAGATAGTACCTCGAATCATCTCGGGCACGTCGTGGTCGTAGGCCTCTGCTGTCTGGAGCTGTGCCTGTCTCTGCCCGCCAGCTCCCTGTGGTCGGGGTGGACCTCCTGGTGGTGGTGGTTGTAGAGCCTCAAAGCATCTCCCACCACCTGCTACTCGGTCATCTCCTCTGCCTCATCCGCCTGCTCCCTGCGGACTGCCATGGTCGACCCTCTGCCTCTGCCTTGGTGTCCCCTCAACCTTCTGCTACTCCTCGGCACGACGGGTCGGGCATTCACGAGCCATGTGGCCCTACCCGCCGCATGTGTAGCACCGCCTGCCTCTCGAAAGACTGGCTTCGCGCTGTGTGCCCCACACTGCTGAGCCAATGTCCTGAGATAGTCTGCCTGAGGGTCTGGTCTGCCTGGACCCATGAGTCATCCATCGACTGCATGCTACAGAAGACTCTGCTACCTGCCGCCCGGTGGTAGGTCTCGCTGCTGATGTAGACTCAGCAAGAAAGCTCTCAATCAGAAGAGATCTCTCCAGTAAACCTTCCTAAGTCGGAATGCTAAGGGAGATCAGTGATGACCTGATCTCATGCCTCAACCCCTTCTCAAAGGTCCGGGCTTGGAAGAATGGGTCCCGTACCATGTCTGTCGAGTAGTGTGAGAGATCGATAAATCTCACCGAGTACTGGGCGACCGTCAAGATGCCCTGCTGCAGCTGTAAAAGCTCCTAGATGCGCATTGCATGGAGGGTGGTTGGGAAGAACTCTGAGCGGAAGAGACTCTCAAAGTTCGTCCAGAGGAGAGATGCCTCATCGTGCACCTGGAGCATCAAGCTCTACCATCTGCCTGTTGCCGCGTGCAGTAGGCTCGCTGCGAGGATCACCATGAGGTCTGCTGGTGTCCTCACTAACCTAAAAACTCGTACCACTGCCTCCATCCAATCCTCGGCTGCCTGGGGGTCCATCTCCCCACAGAACCTGGGCGGTTTCTGGCACTAAAACTCATGTAGTGCACTAAGGTGACGAGCATCGTCAGCGGCTGGGGATGGAAGCATCGGTGGCTCGGCGGGTAGAGGTACCGCCGATGCCTCTGCTGTCAAAGGGCCTTATACCGAGGCCTCATCGCTCGGTGGGCTGTCGTCATGCACAACTCTCGGAACCCTATATGGCTGCCGTCGTGGGGCCATATTGAAAAGAAACAGGTGCGCCACAGTCAAACAGTATACCTGGTGAGCTGACACAAAGTAATCATAAAGAAAACTCGAAACACACATGCAATCAATGTTTTCGTGCACTAAGTCGGAAATCAGAAGTCAGGGTCCTGGTGTACGGATACGTCGGCCGCCGCACCAACACTGGTCTCCCTGGACTAATAACCACACCCAATACGCTTAACACTATTGCTTCACATAGAAAAACATCAGAGTCCAAAGTTCTGCAGTAGAACTGAACTCCTCTGATACCAATTTGTCACGACCCGTCCTCAGGGCCCGTGTCGTGACTACCCCAAGCCCGCCTTCCATAGGCCAGGGGCTGGCGACTAGCACCAAGGATTAATTCCCAGTAAAAAGGGAAGACATTGCCTTTGTAAAGTAAACAAACACCACAGAGCAAGCAAGCAGTAAAAGTAAACACTAAGTAAAAACTGAGTACAACAGTAAGTGCCGAAAAGTAAGTGGGCCAGTATACAAACCTAAACTGAAAGTAAAGTACAACTGTAAAGGGAAAACAGCAATTGAAGTAAAGCCGCAGTGTCGAGCTGTACACTGGAAGTCCCACCTGAAGGGTGGGTACAGATAGCATCCACTGCTCCTCGGGTCCAGCCGACCACTCCGAGTACGTCCCGCCCAGTGGTCCACCTCCAGGTATCGTCCTGCTCCGCAAGCCTCAACCACGATCAGCGTTGTCCGTCGTCTGCAACCAATAAAACGTAGTGCAGGAATAGCTCGTGCAGGGGTGAGTATAAGCTACTCAGTAGGGACCCTGAGACCCCCGAAGGTCTCCCAGAATCCACAAAGGATAATCCACAAAGGAAAGATACAATCACGAAGTAACATTCGACACTACTTAGGTATATGCCCATACATATACCTAAGTCATCAATTCCAGTTCGGCTCCAACATCCGAGCTCAAGTACAACCCAGTCCACACAGGAAAGCAAAACATAAATCCACACAGGATAGCACAACACAATCCACATAGGAAAGCAAACAAGATTCATCTCACACAGGTATACTTCTTCATATGACGATAGAGATGATCAGATATATCCACTGATTCATCTTATCCATCGGACCCAAAAAGGATCGATAGGTAATAACCCCTGAATGACCCACAAAGGATCTAACCCACACAGGATCGATAGGTAACTAACCCCCAAAATGACCCACAAAGGATCTGACCCACAAAGGATCGAAAGGTAACTAACCCCCGCAAAGACCCACACAGGATTGGACCCACACAGGATCTGTAGGCGCTGGCCCACACAGGACCGTTGAGCGCTGACCCACATAGGATTGGACCCACACAGGATCTGTAGCACTGATCCACGTAGGATCACTGAGTGTTGTAGTCTTCGTCGTTGAGTCCACTGAGGATCTCTGTACAGTCGTCGTCGTCATTGTAGTCACAGCCAGCTCTAGGGTTCCCTCACACAGCAAGCTCGTTCGGGAGGGTCCGCTCCATGAGCTGAGAGGCTGATACATAAACTGACACATAGTCCATATTTGATGTATCCAAAAGTTCCGTATCGTCAACAAGAACTCAACACCACAGACGGCACGTCAAACAGACGCCCGGTCTGAGAGTTATTGGCTTTTTTGTCTCAAGGACCCGTTTGGTTTTTAAGTCAAAACCAACCCGACCATACTCCACATACATCCAAACCTTGGGAGGATTAATCCAAAAGATCTGTCTCACTTAGAGGAATCCATCAAAGTCAGCAGCACGTCAATCGGACGTCCAGAGCTCAAGTTATAAGCATTTTCGCTCCGAGGGACGGTTGGTTTCGTGTACGAACCAACCCGGCCGAACCCAAAGTTCTCCAAAAACTTGAGTGTAATATTTTGAAACGACCGTCTCGATCCAAGGATCACATCTCCGCTGACGGTGCGTCGATCGGAGGTCCGTATCCCAATATATGGGCAAAAGACCAAAAGAGGTCCGAAAACGGAGGGTTTGGGCCCGGACTGACCCGGCCCAACCCCCCCTGGGTCGACCCGAACCGGGTCGACCCGACCCGGCCCGGCTGGCGCGGCCCTGCCGGCGCGGCCCGGCCGGCGCGACCCGGCTAGCGCTGGCCGGGTGGCCAGTGGGTCGGCTCAACCGTTACGGCCGAGCGAAGCGGGGGGGCAGCGTGAAGGAGCCAAGGCCCCGCGTGGGGCCGCCCTTGCCAGCGAATGTGGCCGGCTGCCATGTCTCGTCCCCCTCCAGTATCGCACGGTCGCGGGACCGCGCCCTGCCGCCGCGGCTTCAGCCGCAGCGGCTTCTTTTGGCGGCGCGCCGACGGGCTGCTTCATGGACCACCAGACAAGTTCCAGTGGTCGGAATTTTGTGACGCCTTCGCCAATGGCCCTCCCAGGGTCCGTCCTTCACTGCGAGGATCTCACATCGCCCGTGCGGCCTGCTTTGTCATCACCCGCTAATCCACTCACAAAGAACAAAGAGACGGTGGGTTCGGACTTGTTCGTTAGTCCGTACCCGCCGTGATAGCGATTTTAAAAGTCTCACAACAAATTTTAACAAACCGTGGATATAATCACATAGATTAAAATGAATAAAAACCCCAACCTCAACGTTGTCGTCGAACGTGAGTTCGTCGCGGAATTGACCATCACAGAAGAAGAGGATCGTCGTGTCGCGGAAGGGGCTTCACTGTCGTCGCGGTACACAGCGTCGCGCCGTCAATCTCTGAGGGTTCGGTGTTCTTCGTCGCCCTTCGTCGGAGGCTGGCATTCTTCGCGTTCTTCGCGTTCTTCATGTTCTTCGCAAAGGAGGATGAAGATCTTCAAGCTTTAGAGATTTCCCCCAAATCCTCCCAACAAGCAACCTCAAGAAAAACAAGTGTTGGTCTTATTTTATTCTCATGCCAACAATTAGAAATTCAAAGTTAAGAAACGAACCATTAATTCGATGAATTAATTGTAACGACTTAACTGCCCAATTAATGTGGCGTTTCTTAACCAGAAAAATGCACGGTTGACTTTCATTAAAGAGGGGGGTTGTGGGTGCGTTACTTAGGAGGGAAGGAACGGTGGGGCTCGTGCGGGCCCCACCTCAAAAATATTCTACCAAGTGGGTAGGATATTTTGGGTTCCACCCTATCCGCTTAACTTAGCTTAAGTGGCTTTAAGTGGCTTTAAGTGAAATAAAATAAAGTGTTGCACCACTTTTATTTTATTTCTTAACTTAAAGCCCAAAAATTAAAAAACACACCCGAGCAAACGCAACTCCGGAAAAGGCATTTCTAAGCAAATATCAGCGCTGCAATTCCATCGGTGCCCTCAGAATTTGATTCTGAGCACCGGTCCAAAAGTTAGAAAACCCCACTCGTTCATTCACTGAACGTACCCGAGCCAAGCTTCGGAAAATGATTCTGGGCACACCGGGCCTCGGAATCAGGTGCCGTCAGAAACTGCGTTCTTGTAAAATTCCAAATAAAATTAAGAAAAAAAATTCCTTGAATTTTACGGGTCTTTACATAAGATGAATTTTTTATTCTTGAAGCACTAAAATCAACTTCTAACAGATCACATGACCATAAAAGGGATAATCAAGATATACCACCTATCTTTAGACATTGTCTAAAACAAAAATGGTTAGAATAATGTAAGATAATTCCCAAAACAGATAAACCTTCATATGATGAAATAATACATTAATCTCCCAAATTCAACAGCAATACCCGAAGTTCAACTAAATCATTCCATAAATAAATAACCTTATATCCAAAATAACCGTAATAACCTCAATATTAAATATATTTTTAACCTTATATATTATCTCATACCTTTAATCTTATATTCCCAATAATAGAGTGGTTTTCTTCTTAAATAAATTAATCATCTCGTCACCAAATCACTTTTCAATCCCATTATTATCTATATGATAAAACACATATTACCATAATTACCTAAATATCTAAGATCATATAAACCCTAAAGGTTATGAATTACTTAAAACATTTTTCCACGAAATTTAAATTCATACTTCACATTAAATCAAAGCTTTTCATATACTTCGACCTAATAAAACGTCTCCTAAAATGTCATTAGTTACTTTAAGATCTCATCACTTAAAACCTCAAAATGGGTTTCTAAGAATTTAAAATTATGATCAACATTAATCTCATAAACTCATGATTGTGTCTATATATCTTAAGAAAAATATATCATGAAAGCATCCTAATCTCCAAAGTTATCTAAACTCTGCTCTAATACTAACTATAATAGCCTCAAACCCACACTCCTAGATCCAAATCTAAAAACATAAACTTTAAATTTATAGATTTGATACTAATAAATGTGACCCAATTTTTTTCATCTAAAACTTACAAAATCAAAAGGAAATATTAGATCACTTATATACCCAAAGACCTTTTAGGTTTAGATTTTTATAGAATTAAGACAAACTCTTACATAAACAATACCAATGCCTTCAAGTGAGTTTTACTCTTAGATTTTCTTACTTCACATTAAGTCATAATCATCTATATGAAACCCTTATAGACATAATACATTTTACATCATTATTTATAAAATATAGAAAAGGAAACATAATAAGGGTGATATCAAATGCTCAGTAAGGGTAAACATAAGAATTAAAAATTGAATGTCATTAGTGAACATAAGAAGATCATAAGGGTATGATGACATAATAAAAGTGCATGAGAATAACATAAGATAAATCATACCCATCAAACCCAGATTAATAAATATGTGGCACAACATGAATCCTTAACAAATACAAGAGTCATGAGAATAAATAATCATGATCCATGTGATGTCAATCCTGATCAAAGGAAAAATTTAAAAACCATATAAATCATTAATAAAACATATTGGTATCTTGGAAAATCATCTTCATAACCCATTTTAAACCCATGTTAGAAATAACTATAGCCTAGTTAAATCTATAGGAGAAACCCTCTGATAACTCCCTCCTTATTTCCTCTAAAGACAAGGAAAATTACCCAATGCATTATAGCACTATATGGGTACACCCATAATATAATCTTTATTTATATCACTTGGGGGATATAATAGGGATCAAACCTTTGTATAAGTTGTATCGAGATCACTCATTCATCATTAAAAATGTACAAGTACCATTCATGAATAAAACATTTAGAATCATTTACCTTTCAATAATAATAATAATAAATGTTCTTTCATAGCTCGATTAACCCATGGAAAAGATAAGGGTTATATGATAATTTCATAATCCATCCAAATAAAGGATAAGGATGGTACCAATACAACATATCCCCAATTAAGTGTAAGTAACATCAAGAGTTGTTAATGTTGATGAATGTAAATAACATTAAAATATTATTAAAACATTCTTGAGGAAAATAAACTTTTTACATTGAGTAACATCAAAGGATGTCATCTTATATGGAAAATGATTTTGAAATATCACTTGGAACATTTATTGAGGAAAATATCATTTCCATTTAAAATATATATATTTAAAATCTAAAACTTTCTCAATCATTAAAGAAAACATCATCTTTGAAAATGACCTTTGAAGCTTAAAATGTATATTTAAAACATTGAGTGGTCATGATGATGGAAACACTACTGAAAACTTACCTTATACCCATAGTTTAGAACCATGGGTATAGCCTATAAAACTGTGGTTATAGGATATACCCATGATTCATAGAACTAGGGGTGCTTAAGTCGTCGGTATAGGGTTATACCCATGGTTTCTATAGAAACTATGGGTATAGCCTATGTGGTATTAAAAATACCCATGGTTTAATAAAAACTATGGGTATATATCTATAACCACAGTTAGGAGAACTGTGGTTATATATTTTCCCCCCATACAGTATATACAAACAGTTCATTGAACCATTAGTATAACTACCTATCCCCAACAAGTAGCAACAATAGCATATACAACCCATATAGAACCTATAAACAAAATAAAAACCATGATACACATTCAATGCAATACATATATTATATATTAATCATTCAACAAACTACTTGTAATAGTTTTCAAACCATTTACAATACTATAACATACATAGACATCCACACAATCAATAATTTCAAGTCATTAAACAGAATCCACATGTCTCTTTATTGCTAACTCAAAAATGTAGGGGATAAATATCTATACCATCACCAATATCAACATCCTCATACCCATCACCAATATCCTTATCACCAGTAGCATCGTTCAGAGCACCAACATCATCATCATTATCATTAACATCATCACCACCACCACCACCACCAGTATCATCACCTTGACTTCCACTAAGACCCTCATTAACATCAATTGGTGAATCATATATAGAGCACATTATTTCCATACTTGAATAAAAAACATTAGCATCCTATGATGGAAGTTATAGATATATAACTGACATAGCTTTCATGAACTTTTTGGTGACTATTTTACCTCTTCCATGCTCCTGTATAGCTATTTATTGGCCTCTGATACTTCTGTATGGTCTTATTATAGCTCAGTGGTGTGAGAGGTTTGAGAGGAACTATATGATGGCCAATACCAAGTTGGGAAAATGTTTTCGGGTTGACATCGGACTCTCCCGAAGTGATCCTAACCTAATACCTATCTCAAAAGATCATTTGGACTGAAGTTATCATCTTCTTTCTCATTGAGGGCCTCTAGGGGACACTATTGAAAATATAAACAAGGTATTTAATTATAAATTATGTATCAAAAATTGAAATAAAAATAAAAATACTTAGAATATTTTCTTGTGTTTGTGAATTTACAGTACTTCCATCCTTTTTATTCCTGCTCGAGAAAAATAATTTTGCTTGAGGCATGTGGCCTTCATAATGATTCTTACTAAAAATAAAATTTATTATTATAATAGTAAATTATTGAATAATATGAAATTGATAAACCTAGAATGAATTAAAAGTGTAGCTATTTAATAAATCCATAAAATGAATAAGTGTCTAAATATACATTTAATTGGAAATTTAATACTAGTGGCATAAAATAATCAATACATACTAATTAGTATACTAAATATGGGTAAGATATGGATTCCTATTTTATGTTCATTTCAGTCCAATTCTATTTGTGTTACATTATTTTCTTATTCAATCACTTGGTAATTTTGATCATTTGGTCATTATGTTCATTTTTTCATTAGGTTTTTTGGTAATTTGGTCATTTTGACATTTTTCATTTGGTCAATTAGTTAGAGTTTTTTTTAATTTTTTTGGTTTGGTCATTTGATTCACTTTGGGTGAGGTTGTTTCTTTCATTAATGAGTTATGTAATTTGGTTCATTTTTGGTATATATAATTGGGAATATTTGGCCATTTGGTCATTTTTCTAGATCGTTTGGTTCATTTAAGTTAGGTCATTTTGATTGATTTGGGTTAGTCAATTTTCTTTATTTTTTGGTTAAGTCATTTTTGAGTCGTATAATTTGGTTTATTTTGGGAAATGTTATTTTGTTCACTTTGGTTTAGGTCATTTTAGTTTTAGTCATTTAGTTCATATTTGGGTTATGTCATATTAGAGTTAGGTTAGTTGGTTTATTTTGGGTAACATAATTTGGTTCATTTCGGAATTATGTAATTTTTGGTTAGTTCATTTGGTCATTTGTTCATTTTTTAGTTAGAAAAATTGGTTTACTTTGGTTTAAGTTATTTTTTTGGGTTATGTCATTTTCTTCATTTCAGATTAGGTCATTTTAGGTTAGGTTATTTTGTTTATTTTTGGGTTATCTCTTTTTTATGTTAGGTTGTTTGGTTTATTTTGGGTTGGATCATTTGATTTATTTTTGGCTTATGTCTTTTTTGGGTTATTTCATTTGGTTCATTTTGGTCATTAGTTTGTTTGGGATTAGGTCATTTGATCAATTGTACATTTTTTTGATTAAGTTAATTAGTTCATTTTGGGTTAGGTTATTTATTTTTATTTGGGTTAGGTTATTTAGTTCATTTTTGGTTAGGGTATTTTCTTCAAATTGGGTTATGTCAATTTTTTAATTTTGGGTTCGGTCATTGGGTTCATCTTGGGTTTAGTCATTTGGTTCATCTTGGGCTTGGTCATTTGGTTAATTTTGGGCTATTTAAATTGGTTAATTTTGGGTTCGGTCATTTGGTTCATCTTGGGTTATTTCAATTGGTTAATTTTGGGTTATGTAAATTGGTTAATTTTGGGTTAAGTTATGAAATTCTTTACCACTTGGTAACTTTCAAGTCAAATCCCCTAGGATGAAATAATTCAAATTGAAATTTAAAATACCATGATGTATGAATTATTCATGACATTTCATGTATAAGGGGTAGTACTTACACCATATAAAATAAATTAGGTGCATAACATTAAAATATGTCTCAATAAAGGAAAATTGAGACGAAGTCTGCTACCTCAGGTCCAAACTTTCCATGTATGTATTTTAACTCCTATATAATAAACTTATATCAATTATTTTATTCATTAATAACCTTTTTAAGTTTAATACCCTATACTTAAATAATTTACCTTTTTATTTTTAATTTCATATTTAAATCATTGGTGGAAAAGGGGCCTATACCAACGAACATTTGAAAAATTGTTGGTATAGGTCCCTCTATACCAATGGTTCACAATAACCATTGGTATAACCTATTTAAGTGAAGGTTATACCAATGGTTTAATATAACCATTATAATAGGGAATTCTATATGGAATATGTACCAATAATTTAAAAAAACTGTTGGTATAGAGAATGGTATACCAATGATTATATATAATCATTGGTATATCATGTACAAATAAATGATATACCAATGGTTTTAAAAATCATTAGTATAGAATTATTCCCAAATGTAGTCTTGCGCCCCCCCCCCCTCCTCA
This sequence comes from Viscum album, assembly GCA_963277665.1. Classification (NCBI taxonomy): domain Eukaryota; kingdom Viridiplantae; phylum Streptophyta; class Magnoliopsida; order Santalales; family Viscaceae; genus Viscum; species Viscum album. The sequence continues at coordinate 61,869,516 of OY728127.1, read as the reverse complement.
CATCTGACTCCTATTTATATTGAACCCTATGAGAACCTTGTATTTTCTTCTCAACCACAATGATCTATTATCACGAACCAACCCAGGTCGTCCCTAAACCAGTCACTCAAACCGATCTGTGGAAAGGCCTGAGAGGCATTCCCAATCCTCCCAGGCTAGCGATAAGCACCAAGGGCATCAATAGAGTATAAACAGAGAATGATTTCACCCAATAGATAAAACAGAAACTAAACAGCATCAAGTTGCACAAGCATTTCAAAATATATATAAAACTGAAATGAACATATTTTATACATAAGAGACAAAATGATTCAACAATTATACAAAAGAAGATAAAACTAACTATATGACCACACAAGCTCTATGTGACCTCACATGTCACTCTCTAACAAAATGATCAACCATCTCTCAAGGAGAATGAAACCCAAGCTGAAACATGCACAGGGGATAAAAAAATAAAAGAACTATAGGCATGAGTATAAAACTCAATAGGCTATCCTGATAATCTATTACCAATGAACTTTATTTAAAAATTCAATAAATTTCAATTTCAAGTTTTAACTAAAATTTATAAAAGTTATATTTTATATACATTTTACTTAAAAACAAAGTACAACTCATTACCCCTTTTATTTCCAAAACCAAGATCCTACCATTAGTAAGACGTTAACATTTTCAAGGGGAAAGTGGTGTCTATATTTTCAATATGCACAAAATATTACAAAAAACACTTTTCTTGAATACAATTTTCCAAAAGCCTAATTAAAATAAACACACCACTTTACAATAAAAACACTACACAATAAGGTATCACAATAATCACACAATAGGGGAAAAAGAAATAATCATACAAGTATCTCAACATCACTACAAGTTACTAAATCCAACAAACATAGGTGAACCTGGGATATCAAAAATAACCCAGAAGAAACTAATACATGAGACCCCATCCCTAGTAGCATGTCATGCGTGATGAAATCAAAATGCTCAATATGCTTGGTCACCCTAACTCAAGACAGATAGAGGGAAAATCCTATAGCAATAAACCCAAATATATCCACCTACTATGGGCCATTGGTTGGTACGTCAACTACCAATGCAGTAATCATTCTTAGAAAATTCTCTCAATACGCCAGGTTCCCATGTATCATTTAAAAAGGGGGTGATGCAACTGATGTCGGTCGAGCATCCAATCACAAGTATATGTATAATGAATAAACAACAACAGGAATCACCCCGAGTCATCCCAAGAATCGACTCACATGCCATAGAATTAATAAAACACAAGGAGTCCATGACGAAAATCTCCAATAATGGGTCACAAGGATTCCACAGCAAAGAAATCCCACCCATTAAACATAACAAGGCATGAGAGTCATTCCACAGAGGTTTTCATAATAAAACATTTTCACCATTTTCACAACTACCAAATGGGCCATTAAACTTTTCACAAAACCAACATTTATCGACACACAAAATCCACTTTTCATAAAGAGGTGTAAACACCCCATTTTCTATATCAAAAACAATTACAAATTTCCTTTAAAACATTCAGGTTACACAATAAAGTCACAAACCATTTTTATAAAAATGCCAAATAGACCACTCATCGGCAACACATGCCAAAAAAGAAAAACCTTAAAAACCAATACACTTTCTTTATAAAATCAAAACCACTTTGGAAACCCATCCAATGACCTCAAAATATCATTAATATTCTACCAATACATTAATAAATCCAAATCAAATCATTTTATCAAAGTTAACTCATTAAAGTCAACTGAGAAAATTATCAAACACTACGCATACAATTTTTCATAAAACAATTTCTATTCAATGCCCAATGAGGTATAAAAACAAATTTTCAGGCCATAAATTTATCCAAATTGTTGAAACATGTTTTAAATATCACAAACTACGTGAGAAAGCTAATAGGTAATTTTATTAAACATGTGGTGTGCACATTTTTAACAAAACAACACTATTTATCACAAAATAAGGCATAAACAGTTGCTTCAAAAACCAAACAACTTATCAAAGGATTATATAATAATTTTTAGAATGAAAAAAGGTTAAAATATAATGAAATAATGAATCTTAAATTAAAAAGGTGTGTGAAAGGGGTATCCTACCTCAAATCCATGGAAAAACAAAAAACACATACCTAAAACTACTCCATGCGGGATCTAATACCCTAAACCTACCAAGATAAACCCTCAATGAACAAAACCCCTAAAAATGAATTGAAAACAAGAATAAAATAGAGGAAGAATGAGGGTATACTGGTGGGGGGAGACTGTGCTGGAAAGGGGATCACGCTGGAAGGGGCAGCACTAGAGAAGGGGGTCGTGACTAGAGGAGGACCGGTTGGGCTGTGCGTGCTGGGAAAAAGGGGGTTGCACCGCTAGATGGTGCATCGGGTAAAAGTGGGTCACGCCTCTAGATGGTGCGCCAAGTAGGAGGGGGTTGTGACTGGAGAAGGAGTTGTGCAAGGGGGAGGCACATAAAAGATGGGGTTTGGTCACTGCACAGGTGAGGGGGGAGGAAGAGGGTTGCGGCGAGGGTGGAGAAAGTGGGGGGGAAGAGAGTGATTGAAACCCTAAAAAATAAAATAAAACGAATATCTTAATAATAAAAATTTTAATCTACAATAATAATAATAATAATAATATCATAGTGGTAAAAATGCTAATAATATTTATTTCATCCTTAATAGTAATAATATAAATAACTATTTTAATAATTCTAATGATAATAATAATTCTAATAATAATAAAAATAATAATAATAATAATCCCAATTAATATTATCATTACTATTATTATTAAAACAAAACTTTTAAATTTGATTTTACTTTCACTTATTTTATTTTAACTATCATTTTATTACTCAATTAATTCTTATTTTATTTTATCTTTTTTTGAAGATGGGTAGGCCGCACAGTTCCCAAACTTTTCTATACCTGTGCTCCAGATGCCATGAAACCTAAAACACACATTTTTCAACAAAAACTAAAAAATTTAATCCGATACTCAACCCGAACCCCAAAAACAATATTAAAAGGAAATAAAATAATGAAATAAAATAATTACAAGGGTAGGGTGTGACAATTCTACCCACCATAACACTTTACACCCCTAAAAATCCATAACACTTTCCAACCAATTGATCAACACCTAAGGATTCCACATCAGCATGATCCAACCTCTCAATCTAAGGGTATTTCACTGACCACCAATGGAACTTTACCCCATTGCCCGAAATAGATCACCAGCAGAGGGGAGGCCTGAACAGACTCCCTGCCATTAGAATTCAACTAGCATGAAATAACATCTTAAGAGAAAACTAAATGAGACCTACAGTGGGTCTCCCCACCATTAAGAACCAAATAAGAATAGACAAATGGAATTTCAACACAAACTAGAGATGGGCCTCTCCCACACTGGCTAAAAACCCTCACCACACGGGCCGAGAGGGAAGGGTCCCAATGAATAGACCACTAAAACACAACCATTAACTATCCAATACTTGACCCTCATAAACAAATAGAAACCAAGACCACACCTGACTCACATGGGTGGTCCACATTAGGACATTGATTGGGAACTCACATACTAGGTGGCACATTATAGACATAGCATGAGGGATAAGTCCACCATGATCTTTGTAATTAGAGGGAATTCTTAGCGACAGAGAAACCATAATAGAAACACTGGAATTGGCTCAATGCAATGGTGGAGGAACAAACTTAACCAGACTCCTTAAACCCCTAGGGTTCCTGACTACATGCTCGCTTCACTCTAAGGCCTTTGTCTAGAGAACTGATGTATGAATCATCTATTTCCTTGTAGTTAGGAACTGTTAATTCCTAACTGGCACATGCATCACCCGATTAGATAAAAATAGAAGGACCGGAATTCTGGAAATGAAACCACACTTTCATTAAGAACATGAATTCATAAGAGGACTCACAACATCCCTTACATTTAAACCAAAACAACATAGGCACAACCACCATGAAAAAAGATCCCTTACACTATAAGGAAACTTAAAAAAAGAAACCTAAAACAACTTTCTAACAACACATCACTTATGAGGATTGGCTCTGTGACTATTTCTAGTAATGCCCTAATAGAATTTTCGCAAGTGACCCAAGAGTCCACAATCATGGCAGGGCTTCAGAGCATTTGAACACAATGGCTTTTTGTGGACCGACTTGCCACACTAATAACATATGAGTATCTCTCGCTCCGAGGAGGTTGATGAAAGATATTGAGGCCTTTTGATTCCACAACCAGCTTCATCAACCTTCAACTGATTCCTCATCTCCTTACCATAATCTTCCCCATTGATCCTATGGATTAAAGGAGTGAGTACTACCTCATGCACTCCCTCCATCATGGCTTCAACATGAAAATATTTCCTCAACGCATTTAAAAACAAAATTAGATTGATCTCTGACACCTTCAACTATAGGTCGGGATGAAGCCCAACCCTAAAACATCGAGCATTCATGGAATCATTTGCAGCATACCCTAGATCATAAGGGGATAGATCCACAAAGTGATGAAAATACTCCAAAATTGATCCATCAACCTGATGAAAACAACCCATATTCATCCCCTTTTTCACCCTTTCTTTGTTGTAGAAATACTGATGAATGAACAAAGCCTTGAAAAACTCCCAAGAAAGATCTTCATGGGGCTTGTTCTGAGACACTGAATTCCACCACATCCATGGTGAACCTTCAAGCATGAAAGTTGAAAACTTAACCTTCAACAACTTGGGGAAATCAATGAGTCTAAATTTCCTTTTGATCTTTCATATCCACTCCTCCGCTATGGAAGGGCCTTCTTGACTATAAAAGAGAGGTGGATCCAGCTTCTGAAACTTAAGCATAAAATCCTTAGGTTGATCAACCACACTACGATCACCCATCGAAGCTCCATGGGGACAACTACTAGACAAGGAAAAGTCAAGAACCAAATCAAGGCCAACTTAAAAAAATCCTCAAGAATGAATAACTCATAAGTGACCAACTTTAAACACAAGAAAAAAAAACCATTATTAACAAAAAACATCCCCTTTTTGAAAACATTTTTGATTTCAAGAACAAACTTGGTGGATTTTCACTCTCACCAATGGTGTTTCATCGAGTCTCACTCATATGCATATTTTCGTGCCCCCTGAGCATATTTGCCTTGTGTCATATCAAGTACCCATCCACATATCTATATACCACCATACATGTGATCATCCATGAACACACCAAAGTCCAAAACAAGGCAACTTCATTTTCTAAAAACAAACCATTCATCCCATTTAAAAAATCATGTACCTTCTAAAGGCACACTAACCACCAAGTAAAAAATTCATTTAGTTTAAAACTCATCCCATTTTATTTAAAACAATCCCCAAGTCAAACATTACATTTCAAACAACCATTTTCCAAAACCAATTTATCTTATTCAAACACTTTTCAGAATTCAAAGGAGGCCCAAAACAACTCAAAAAAGGAACTAGTGTCAGTGGGTGACTTGACCATATAGTTAGAGGCCATATGCCAAACACGACACTGACACAGAGAGTCATCTAGGACCATGCCCCTAGCTCCACATGGATTTCCAGTCCATTTGAGCTCATGGGGACTATTATCCCAACTCCCCTTGCCATATCCCAATCACAAAACATTCCCTAAAGACTAAGAAGACTAACAAAACTGGACTTCCCATGGAAACCTGAGGATTATAATGAGAAAGAGTTCTCGATGCTCTTCCCGCACCTACCCCTCAAGTCCTGGCAATCCTACTCCATCTACCTTGACATCCCAAAGTAATAAAGGGTACTCTAAAAAGAAAGGTCTTCTAATATACGGCCTGATTTGATACCATTTTGTCACAAACAAACTTGGTTCGTCCCTGAACTGGTCACCCGAGTTGATCCATGGAAAGGCCTGAGAGGCATTCCTGATCCTCCTGAGCTGGCGACACGCACCAAGGGAATCAACAGAGTACAAACAGGGAATGATTTTTCCCAATAGATAAAATAGAAACTAAATAGCAACAAGTTGCACAAGTAGTTCAAAATATATATAAAACTAAACTAAACATATTTTATACATAAGATAAAAAACGATGAAACAACTATACAAAAGAATCTAAAACTAACCAGATGACCACAATATCTCCATGTGACCTCACGAGTCAATCTCCAACACAACGATCAACCGTCTCTCAAGGCGAACGAAACCCAAGCTAAAACCTACACAAGGTCTAAAAATAAAAAATAACTATAGGCATGAGTATAAAACTCAATATGTTTTCCGGATAATATATTCCCAATTAACTTCCTTTAAAAATTCAAGAAACGTAAATTTCAAGTTTGAACTACAATTTATAAAAGTAATCTTTTCAATACATTTTACTTAAAAACAAAGTACAACCCATTTCCCATTTTTATTTCCAAAACCAAGATCCTACCATTAGTGAACATTAACATTTTCAAGGGGAAAGTGATGTCTATATTTTTAGTACAAAATATGATAAAAAACTTTTCTTGAATAAAATTTTCCAAAAGCCTTATTAAAATCAACACACAACTTTCCAATAAAAACATTGTACAAGAAGGTACCACAGTAATCACACAATAGAGGAAATAGGAATAATCATACAAGTATCTCAACATCACTATAAGTGACTAAAGACAACAAACATAGGTGAAACCAGGAGATCAAGAATAATACATAAGACTCTAATACATGAGACCCCATCCCTAGTAGCATGCCACCCGCGATGAAATAAAAACTCTTAATATGCTCAGCCACCCTAACTTAGGACAGACTGAGGGAAAATCTCATAGCAATAAACCCAAATATATCTACCTACTATGGGTCGCTGGTTAGTACGTCTACTACCAATGCAATAATAATTCTTAGAAAATTCTCTCAATACGTTAGGTTCTCATGTCTCATGTAAAAATGGGGTGAGCCAACTGATGCCAGTCGAGCATCTAATCACAAGTATATGTATAATAAATAAATTACCGACATCACACCGAGCCATCTCAATAATCGACTCACATTCCATAGAATGAATAGAATACAAGGAGTCCATGATAAGGACCTTCAATAATGGGTTAAGAGGATTACACAGAGAGTAAATCCCACCCATTAAACATAATAAGTCATGAGATTCATTCCACAGAGGTTTTCATAATAAAACATTTTCACTGTTTTTACAACTGCCAAATGGGCCTTTAAAATTTTCAAAAAATCCACATTTATCGACACACAAAATCCACTTTTCATAAAGTGGTGTAAAAACATCATTTTCCATATCAAAACCATTTACAAATTTCCTTTAAAACATTCAGGTTATACAATCAAGGCACAAACTATTTTTATAAAAATTCCAAACAGGCCACTCATCGGCAACACATTCTAAAAAAAGAAAAACCTTAAAAACCAATACACTTTCTTTATAAAATAAAACCCACATTGGAAACCCATCCAATTACCTCAATATCTCATTCATATGATTCTAATACATTAATAAATCCAAATTAAATCATTTTATCAAAGTTAACTCATAAAAGCCAACCAGAAAACTTATCGAACACTAAGTAAGCAATTTTTCATAAAAAAAATCTATTCAATTCCCAATGAGGTATAAAACACAAATTTGCATGCCATAAATTTATACAAATTGTTGAACCATGTTTTAAATATCACAAACTACATGTGAAATCTAATAGATTATTTTATTAAACATGCAGTGTGCACATTTTTAACAAAACAAAGCTATTTATCACAAAACAAGGCATAAACAGTTACTTCGCACACCAAACAACTTATCAAAGGATTATATAATAATGTTTAGAATGAAAATAAGGTGAAAATAGCATGAAAAAATGAATCTTAAATTAAAAAGGTATGTGCAAGGGGGAGCCTACCTCAAATCCATGGTGAATCGAAAAAAACACACCTGAAATTACTCCACACAGGTTCTAATGCCCTAAACCTACCAAGATAAACCCTCAATGAAAAAAAACCCTAACAAAAATTAAGGTAAAACAAGAATAAAATAGAGGAATAATTAGGGTATACCGATGGGGGGAAACTGTGCCGAAAAGGGGATCGCGCCGGAAGGGGTGGTGCCAGAGAAGGGGGTCGTGGCCGGAGGTGGACCAGTCAGGCTGTGCGCACCGGCCAGAAGGGGGTTGCACCACTGGATGGTGCATCAGGTAGGAGGGGTCGTGTCACTGGATTGTGTGTCGAGTAGGAGAGGTCGCAACCGGATAAGGGGTTGTGCAAGGGGGAGTCGCGCACAAGGTGGGGGACTGGTCACTGCATAGGTGAGGGGGGGAATAAGAGGAGTGTACTGAGGGTGGAGAAAGTGGGGGGAAGAGAGTGATTAAAACCCTAAAAAAATAAAATAAAACTAATATCTTAATAATAAAAAATTTAATCTACAATAATAATAATAATAATAATAATAATCCCAATTAATATTATCATTACTATTATTATTAAAACAAAAAATTTAAATTTGATTTTACTTTATCTTATTTTATTTTAACTCCCATTTTATTACTCATTTAATTCTTATTTTATTTTCTCTTTTTCGAAGATGGACAGGCTGCATAGTTCCCAAGTTGTGCTCTACCAATGCGCTAGATGCTGTGAATCCCAAAACACACATTTTTCAACAAGAACTCAAAAATTTAATCTGGGACTCAACTCGAACCCCAGCAAAATTATTCAAAGGCAGGAAAATAATAAAATAAAATAATTACAAGGGTTAGGGTGTGGAATCTATCCTTGGTTTCATTTGGTTGTTCTTAAACATAATATTGGTGAGTTACAAATCCATCATATCTTCTTACAAGAATTATTTTCATTTTAAAACACTAACATAGATTTTTTATGGAAATATTATTCTAGATTCCTTGAACAAGGTTTACTACTGGTACTCATGGATTATAGTAATTAATTTTTTATTATATGATTTTTTTTGTTATCCTTACAATTATTAGATTTTTCTTGGATATATTTAAATATTTTTAGAACTTGAATGATGATGTGTTTGTTGTGTTGGAAGTATTTTGGCATGGTTATGTGTGAATGATATGAGGGTGAGTGGATATGTTTATTTTTATAAGTTTCTCTCACTTTTTGGGATGGTATAAGTTTTTGGGATTGGTCTAATTTTCTGGTGAAATCTACTCTGTGTTTGTGAGTTATATGGGTGTAATGTGACAGTGAGTTAGTCATGTGTGTGTGGAGTGGGTAAGGTACTAGTTTGGTGTGAGGTGTCTGAAAAGTATGTAATTATCTATATAGATATAATTTTTATTATTCCCCTAGTTATTGAATTTTTATAATTCTAGATTAATTATTTAAAATTATTGTAAATTCTCTTGAATTGGACGTTTATTTTAGGTGTTATAAATAGACTATTCCATGAGATAATTAATTTTGATATTTTATATAAAATCATCATAATGTTACCATCAATGTAAAACCCAAAAGTTTCAACACTTTATGAAATTAATCATATAGAACTATCTATAGTTGATTTACACAACAAGCTTATAGTAAATGAAGAGCATGTGAAATCAAAGAACACTTTAGAATATTATTATAATGAGATGATATTCAATGAAATTTAAACAAAGGTTGAAGTGAATGAAAAACCATATAGAGTTCTATATTTTAGTGTAGAATGGTTTAGATATATTGATGACCTTGATCGATAGATAAAGAAGAATTGGAAAATTGGATGTTTTTTGAAAAAATATTGACGTTATGTGAGTGATAATGATACAAAAATTGTTTATAATTAAATGTTAGTATATGGATATGAGAGGAGTAATGTGATATATACTGAAGCTATGAATTACAAAATCAATAATGAGGAACAAACCAAAATCACTGATTCCATTAATGTGTCTTTCAAGGAAAAAGTAGATAGAATTAAAACACAAGAGGGGGAAGTCATATCATTGAGAATGAATCTTCCATCAAAGGTGAAAATAGATGGCTCAAAGTTGAATCTTTAGTTCTAAAAATTAATAGTGTATCATTTAAATTAAAGTGATGTATGAGTCACAAATTCATTTAAGTAAATGATTTATGATCAAATCTTGAATGTTCTACTTTGGTGCACTCTCAAAATGGGAAATATTGATGTCTATATAATAAATGTAACCACCTTGATAAATATATCTATGAGTATCCCTTTGATGGGGAGACAATTTAATATGGATTTATTAATCTGTTTATTCTACCCAAACAATTTGTTTCCCTACAACATTATCTGGTTGGGACAAACTTCTCAAATCGTTTTTTATCTCTCCCATAGTTAAGAACCCCAATAGTAAAATATATGATGGATGTTTTTCTAACACATCTTTTATTTATATCAATTAATTATCAACCATTGATGGCACATTTGACATGATTATATCTATTCTCATAATGATCACTTTATATGAGGATACATTCCTAGAAATAAAAATATCATTAAACTAGTTGGTAATTATTGACACCAGATTAGTGATTTATTCCTTGGGACCAGTGGAGCATGATGTTTTCATTGAAAATATAGCTATAGTGATAATATATTTACATTGGTACATGAGGATATATTTCATTTCCACTTTTGGTATGGGTAGTTTAAAAAATAGAAGGAAAAATATGAATTTTTTACATCTATTTTTCATTGAGAGCGTTTTTATATACATGGGGGAGCCATTATACTAGTTTCTACTTCCATGGGGAGTAAATACATAGGGTATATCTTTGATAGAATGTGTGGTCATCCTATAATTTCTATTTATGATTTATTATAACAAACCTTCTCAATAAAAACTCACCCTTATTAGGAAAGAGTCAAATCATGGCCTTTAAGAATATATTTTCAGGGCTATTGGGGCCTTCTAGTCCCCCTAATAATAAATTCCTATCAAGATATAGTTTGGTTTAGAATAGATACCTCATGGGTCATAGAAGACACAACAAAGGAAGTGAGAACTCCTTGATCTATTAAGTTTTTATTCCCATGGAGTGATGTCTTTATGGGTTCCCGAGCTTGGACTATTGAGGCCTGACTATCCTCCATATGGTATATAGGGACATGTATTGATGATGACATTCATGATGAGTATGATCCATCTATGGTAACTAACTAATATCCAACCATACATATGTAAATCATCATCTACCTCCTTTAGATATGAATATAGGGTTTTATAATGTTCCATAGAGTGTGTTTTGAAGTTTATAGAGATCGTGATGGGTTTTTTTTGCACCATGTTGATCCTCATCTATTGGGTTGTCCATCAAGTATCCATCCCCTCCAAATTATTTATTGTCACCAATTATGTTTTCATCAAACCATTAAACATATACCCACACTATCATATTAATAATCCATAAATAGATATTTTTTGTTAGATAGAGTATGAGATGTTGATTCAAAGTTGAAGCATATGTAACTATAGTTGAAGCAAAATTGACTGGTATTTTTATAATGTGGAAACAGGTCACAAAACCAAAAAAATCAGGTTACCCCAACACATATTTGGTGTTATAGATGCTCAACATATATTACTAGGCATTTAGACTCTGAAAATTATCTAATGAATGATACACATAATTAATATATCATAAGTAATCATATATGATCTATCAACCTCTTTCATGGGAAAACTATTCATGTTATGATAACAAATTTTTGTTTACACATTTCATGTTGCATTTCCACTTTATTTTCTTAGGTCATACGTGTCAAAACTGAGACAATTAGAGGTCAACACATCCCACTAAGGTCATATTATTGATTTGAGACATTATCATGAAATCCTTGTTAATTATAATAGAAGTTTATTTTTATCTTTTATTGCCTTAAGGGTGAAAATAATTAAATTGGGAATAATTGATTGATTTGTTTAAATAGAAAATGTATCAATGAAAATTGTTATGTTCTCATTATGTGATGCATATTATTCCCTTCACATGAGGATATTTATATGTGTTATTATACTATAGTTTTATAATTTATAGGAATTCATGGAATTTAATTATATTATGGAAGTGGTAAATATATTATATGTGTACACACATCGCGGACATAATTTTTTTTGATTGGGCCATTATCCATGGTTAGGTTAATTGGTGTGTAATAATCAAAGACATGGGTTCACTATCTCATCACCAAAATATTATAAGGTCTACTGGCTCATAACTAGCAACAATATTGTAGGATCATCACTAGTGAGATCATTGTTTAATTGGTTCATCACATGTAGGTCTGTCGATTCATCACCAATGAGATGAAATGGATTGTTAGAGTTCCATTACTTCTAGTAAGGGTTAAAAATATATTAACATTTAACATATCCTTAAGGGTATTAAATGGTAGGTTTTCATTTTAATAAATATATGAATACTTTAGGGTATTTTGGGATTTAATATCTTCCAAATAGGTTTTAATATCTCCCAAACAGGCTTGAAATCCTTATGGTTTCATCTTAAATATTCATATGATAATTTTTTCAGAAAATGTTTAATGATATCCAAGTATATTATCTTCATAATTTTTCAATTTCCTTGAGGATGTATTTATCCATAACTTAATCGCATAATATATTGATGTAAAAGAAGATTTATCATGCTTCTATACAACCTATATTCACCTAATTTTAGTTTTAAAATAATTAATGTATATAAAAACATAAATATTTATAATTTTATTATGAGTATGTTTAACTAGACTTTTTGGGATAACATTCCCAATAGATTGGGATGATTTTTCATTGAATTCCTTAGTATTTTTTAAATATTCACTCATTATTTTCACTAAATTTTTAGATTCGTGACACATTTATTATGTATTACATAACACGTCTTTATTTATAGTATTTTTTTCATAACAACATTTCACTATTTCTTCTATTCCATGTATTTCATTTAATTATCTGCCACTTTCACATAGAATTTATTGGTTATAATGACTTCATTTTGTTTAAAAAATACATTATTATTGAATAATGGTTTTCTACATTAATTGTCATTGTAGAGGGTGGTATTGAATATTGATGATGGTGAGGATGATGGTGAGGATTATGGTGAGGATGATGGTGACAGTGATGATGGTGGTGGTGGTGATTTTAATGGTGATTACATTGGTTCTGATGAGAGAGATGGAGAGATTGATCCTTTACATTTTTATTGTTATTTATGACACATGATGTCTGATGATTTGATGTGAATACATATATGTGATGTTTTAAATGTGTTTTGTCACTGGTTAAATGCATTATTTAGTTTCTTGAATTCTGCATACTATCTAGTAGTGTGTTTTCATGTGTGGGTATTTTGGGCAAGGTGGGGGTGTCGCTTGCTAGGAAGGTTAGGCAACTTTGTACCAATGGTTTTAAAAATACTGGTATAGTTTGAAGGTGTATGATCTATACCAATGGTTTTGAATCATTGGTATAGAATACCAATGGTTTAGATAAACTATTGGTATAGGGTACATTCATGGGGCCTATACCAACGGTTTATAGAAAATAATTGGTATAGGCCTATACCCACGACCATACTCCCAACGGTTTGGAGAAACATTGGTATAGGCTATACCAATGGTTTTATAGCCTATAAAAATAATTAAAAAACATTGGTATATCCCTGATTTCTATCAATGAGTACTTAATCAGTTAAGTCCATGTTTAGTGTTTTGATGATGTTCGGTTCATTATTTCAAAACGACTATGGTGTGTTGATTGTGGTCAAAGAGGTCATTATTACATCATCTCCAGAATAATAATCATGACATAATTATCATTTTTATACATCATTTATACTTTTAAAACAAATCATTAAATATGTTTATGAGAAATTAACTGTGTTACAATCATGGAGACGGTAGGTCGTACGTACGCATGACTAACGTTTCCATTTTTCAACGATCATTATGTAAAAAAGGGTAAGTATTATTTTATCTTTATAGAATGGTAATAATATAATAAATGATATATTATTTCATTAAATATACCTATCTATATCATATATGTGATGTGGTGATGATAAAATAATTGCATCACTTCGTGGAGGTGGTAGTCCACACATACGTACAAACGACGTTATCATTTCTCAATGAATGGAAAGGTGAAATTAAATGGTATATATTATATTTTCATAATTATAAATATGTAATTAATATCATAATTGTGTTATATATATAACATATATTCATTAACTTTATCCTTATTACCTTCTATGAATATTGTTAGTGAAAAATGAATCACATCTCTTTGTGAGGCGGTAGTCCACCGTGCATATGAACGACGTTATCGTATCCCTCACGAAATGTAAATTAAGAAGTTATATATGATATAATAATTAAAAATATATAATTATGTTAAAAATATCATATATATATACACACAATTTAAATCTATCATTATAAAAATCTATGAGTGGAGATGATGAAAAATGAATCACATCAGTTTGCGAGGTGGTAGTCTGTTGTACACATGAATGATGATTCTGTTTCACATTTGATGGAATAAGAGATGAATTTAGGTTATGAAATTAACATAATAACATCTCAATATATTTTATATAATTTTTTTTATATATTCATAATTTAATAATATTTTAAGGATGTGGAAGAATAAATAAAATAAAAATGTTTGGTTAAGAACGATACATCTTCTTTAGACAACCTCCTTAGGTTAGCACCAAAAGCCTTCTTAAGATGGTTTTATGATAAAACCAAGGGATATAGAAAATGTATATGGAATTAAGGAAGGTATTTTGGTAGTTATTTTTTGAGAAAAAATTCTTTTAATGTGTGAAGAGGATAGGAGAGGAGGTGTCATTTTATAAGCGAGGTGAGTGGCGCACTTGTAATTTTTTAAAATAAAAAGGTGTACCCACATTTTTTCACATGACACAAGGATCCAAAATAGACCATTATAAAGTCTTATACATTAAAATTTCAAAATATTTCTATAAAATATATTTTAGATAAGTTTTTATGTCATTTTAACCCTTATCTTTTTAAACCCCCCCCCCCCCCGGTAAATCTGTTTTTCCTTAACCACAGTAAAAGATTTTTACTGTTTTCACTATTCATTATGGCCAAAAATTAAGTTAACCTTATTAGGTAATATAAATTATTATTATTAAAAATATTTAATAAATTTTTCCAAATTTAATTCACATAATTGTTAGAATTTAATTTAAAAGTAAACTCGTAGACATGACGAGAGAACGATTTTTCAAGAAGTGTATTTTTCAAGCATAAGATGGTTTTATATTAACTCTGTGACTAGTAATTATCATTTTATAAATTTAAAATAATATTTATTGATATATAATATATAAATTTAATTTAAATTATTCCTCATTATGAGTTTTTTAATTAATTCAAATGGAGAAACATTATGCACTTTAAAACAATTTTAAGAAAAATCTCATTTTCAAACCCAAAAATAAACTTATAGTAAAATCAAATTTAAAGATGATTAAAATGTAATTAATTAGATTAAATATAAATAAATAATACTTATGTTACTTTAAATTATATTCAAAACATAATGGGACTTTTAAATTACCCAATTTATTAAAAAGAAATGACATTTTTACAAAAATCGGCATTTTTTACTATTCATCGAAAAATCAATATTTTCCAAAAAATCCCAAAATTTCACCCTAATTTAATTTTTATATGTTGATTTAAAAAATGAATTTAATTTTATCAAATATATTTTCTAAAATATCTATAAATTAATTATAATATTTTCTCATGAAATTTAATAAAAATCGTTTTTGAAGAAAACATATTTTTGATGAATAAAATTACTTTACAAAAACTTGATTGATTGTTTACTAAACATTTATTAATAAATTAATATTGAGTGGTAAATTTATATATATATATCATAAGTTATTTAATACTATTCATATTCTCCAACTTAATTTCTAAGTTATAATGGTCATATATTTCATGGGTCATTTAAGCTCGGTGTTGCGAGTCGAATACGCTATTGAACATAATGTTCCTCTTTTAAAATCATAGGGTATTACAGTAACAATATATAAATCTTTACATTTTTCTTTACCATCATATCCTAAACACTTTTATTATATAAAGTGATATTCACTTTATTGTGGTAACTAAATACAACTCTTTACATTTCTATTTATTAACATAACCTAAACTTTATTATGATATTAAGTGAAATTCACATTGAATTTTGACTGGAATAATATTTTATTTTCACTTTTAAATTCTCTAAGTCAACTATACTCCCATTATCTAATTAGAAACTATATTCTATCTATAATATCATGCTAATAAACACATGCTTCTTTTGTGTTTAGGAAATAACACTTACTTCCTTTTTCATGAATATTTAACAAATAAACTATTAATAACCATATAAAATATGGTATTATATATGTTTGGAGAATTATTGTGAAAATAAAAATTTATTATTTAAAATATCCCATAGTTGTTTGATGATATAAAATCCCTCATAGTTTTATAAACATCAAGATAAACTCTTTTATCCCATATAAAACATTTTTACCTTTATCTTATTTTCATGCATGTTTTAGAATCTATTGAATCATAATCCATGTGTATTAAAACCATCATCTCATATTGTTCATTAGAACTCTTTGTTAAAAAAACAATTTATATTATCACATAATATAAATGATATAATTATACACATATTTTATTTCAATTCATCTGGGCTTGAAATATTATGTTGCATTCAACTTCATGATTCAGAAACCCTTTGCTTCATCATCTGAATACAAACCACATGCTTCATCAATTATTACCTTGATATGAAATCCTCTATTCTTACAATCTTTTTAAAGTATACATTTGGTGTCATATTCCCTTAAAAACTAAAGAATTTATTTGTTTAACATTAATAATTGATGTGATTTTTTCACGGATTTTCTCAAACCCATTAAGGTATCTCATATAATTCCTTCAAATGGAAAACTTTCTTCCTGGAACCTCATTTATGTTTCAATTACCAAGGCTGAATATTTGAAAAATCCAATCTTTTTATGGATGAATCCTTTACCCTTTTGTTTAATAAACACAATATAAAAATCTAAACATCACATGTCTCATTCCTATATCCTCAAAACTTTTAGAAAATAGGGTAAACATTTCTTGAACTTATTATAGTTTTTAAAACATCTCTAATGATCATTAAAAAATGAATTTAGCATCCAAACCAAGCCTTAGAAGGCATATTTAGTCTCACCAAGTCACTGGAATACCCAATCATGTTTAGTATATGAGGGGGGGGGCTAAAATTACTTTTTCCATCCCGTATCTAATGATTTTGAAACCTTACGTGAATTCATGTATACTTCTCATAGGTATCTACATCCACTTATTGAAAAAATTAAGCATCTCGTTACTCATGATAAGTTACTCTAATGCATAAATTTTTTCTTTTAACTTAAGACCAAATTTTAAGTTACTATATCAGTCTAGAAAGGTTCTGACGTTATTTTTTCCTTTATAAAGATTTATCTCAAAGTCATACTAGATGATGATGATGATGATGATGATGCTATTTTATCCATGATAAAAGATTTTATTAGATGATTATAATGTTTTTCATTCATTGAATAAGAATTTTTATTAAATATTATCCCACTGAAATGATGACCCCTTTTGAATTGAATCGCACCAATTAGTGGTCCAAGATCCATATTTTACTATGATTTAGATCAATTTAGAGTTCATCCCATTAATTAGGAGTATAGGTGTAAAATCATGTCAATCATATTGGATATGACCACTAAATAGTTGATCGAATAACTCTTTATCATAATTCATCATATGAATTCACTTAAAATTATTCATTTGGAAACCTAATCCTATTAGGTTTTCACGACTAAGTCTAACTGTCATTAACCGAACCAGATCACCCATCAATCTAGGCACCCAAACCGACCTATGATAAGGCCCGAATGGAGTTCCCAATCCCCATGGGCTGGTGAAAAGCACCCAAGCATAAAGAACAGCCTTTGGGAATGATTTTTTTCTATCCTGAAAGAAAACAACTAACATGGAATACATGAAAAAGAGATGAAATAGTATAATATGCCATAATTAGAGATAAATAGTGGTAATGATATATTAAGGACTAAATAATACAAACCAACAAACCAATCCAAAAATAAAACCCAAGATACTCAAAATTGACGATAACTAATCCATGTGATACATGGGAAACATCCCACTGTCTCACCACTAGATACACATGCCTAGATAGAAACCATGAAACCCAATTTCTCACAACAACACCTTTAACTTTATTTTATCTAAAAAAACATGGTCTACACACACACAAGGGTATATGCAGGTCATGAGCTAAATAATCCCAATAGGATGCCACTAAGTGTTTCATAATCAGTCTTTGTAAGATAAATCTAGAAATGATAAAATTTAAAGAAAACATGGAATGATAAACAATTTCATATTTTATATCAAAGGCATGGAAATAATCCCCTTTTTAATTAGATACAAACCAATATCACATAATGTAACACCCCAAGATTTTATATTATGTCTTATTTTTTATAGTTAATCTTTTCAATATCTTATATTGCACACAACACCGAGCATAAAAAAACCATGATATACTATAATATTATTATTTAAAATGAAATTATCTCATAATTATTGAATTGGTGGTTATAAATAGGATTAATGATCTTATGAAAAAAAAAGAATTCATTGGTTAACAAATAATTAAAAATAAATATAAAAACCAAGTTAATATAAAGTAAATGTTTTTATAAAAACTATTATTATGCGCCAAAGGTGTTTTATCCTAATAAATTAAATTAATTACTATTATTGAATTATATTAATTAAATTTATATTTAATATATTCAATATAATGTTTAACATTCATCCTATGTGTTTTCTATACATTATAGAAAAATAAATCCATTTTTTTACGCATAAAAATCCATATTTTTATAAAAGCACTTTTGTCGCCTTTTGTTGGTGCACTTATTTAAATATATTTTTTGACACATTTATAAATTATATTTGAAAAAAATAAACTTCTTATTTTAAATAAAAATATAAAAATTTACTTTGGTTCAATTTATTGTATTTTTTTGATAAGTTTCATGTTTTTATGAATAATGACAAATTATTGCATTTTAATTGAAAACATCTTTTTTGTCTAAATAATTTTTAGTGTTGAATTATATTTTTAATTAGTTTTAAAGTGTAATTAGATTAATTTTTTATCATATAATCCAATTTAGGTCATTAGAATCAATTTCACATTAAATCTGGATATAAAAACATTTCAATCTTTTGAACGTTTTCACTTTAAAAACTCGTTTTCTCATTCCATCAATGAGATTAATTTTAAATTAATTACTGAAAATTATATGTTTTTAATTTTGAAAAATGGATTCCATATTTATAATTAGTGGGTCCAAATTATGTAAGTAGGTTTCTTTTATTTTTTGATATTATGAATAGTAACTTTAGTAATTTTTTATTAACATGGTGAAAGGTAAATCAAGTAATTAAGGGTAAAAATAATATTGTAAATATTATAAAATTACCCTAAAAATTGTCCAAATTTCATTGGATGAGTTTTTTTAGACAAAAATAATACTTTAAATGAGATTATAACCTCTTTAATCTACTTTTATGAGATCATGAAATTTATTATATTCTATTTAAAGAAAAGTTAAAGATGTCGTACTCATAACTTTAATAGCTGTATAATTTTTAATATAAGGTTATACAGAAGATAAATTTGACTATAAATATTCATTTTAAAGATAAAAAATTTATATTCCTAATGTTAATTTATTTATAATTTTTAAGAAATAAATAATTACCTTAAAGGCTTACACAATGATGATGCAGTAATTATTTAATTAATGAGAATATCAAATAAATGATTAGAAAAGTATTAAAATAAATATAATTTTAAATAATTAATGTCATCCACGAATTTTATAGATAAATTTTGAATTTTAGTGATATATTTTAAGTTTTTGTTCGAATATATCTTATTTTATTGATTTTTTTAAAATTCAAAGTAATGAATAGTATCAAAATTGTCGTTAATGTTATATTAAAATAAATAATAGTTTATTAAATGATATAAAATTCATAAAATTGTAAAAATTTTAAAAATTATTATTATTAAGTTAAATATTTCATAAATGATCCATTTATGGTTTTTTTAAATTACAGGGTAACTATATTAACCCTTAAGGAATAAAAATACATGTTCTCATGGTAAGAGTTAAAGGGATTAAATAAGGGTTAAATCCAAAATATAATGGTAATAATATGACCTCAACTTGTCTAAAAATTATTGGTTAAGAGTATTTATACCTATAATCATATTAGATTCAAAATAAATCACTTTTTATACATTTTTAAATTAAAATTAATTTATATTAATTTAATAGTTTTAGAGTTTCCAAAAGTGTATATCACCTCAATTATAAAAGGGCACCTACTCCCTCACTTCCTCACTCCAATTTGAGCCTTCTAGATCAACCAAAAACTACCCATTTTTAGTACCCCTAATTTGAGGTATGTAGCCTTTTTTATTCTTTTTTGTTTGTTTAAAGTGAATGGGATGAGTTGGGAAGAGGTTGCGAGAGTTTGGAATGGTTTTGAAAGAGTTTGGAGGCTTTGTATAGGGAGCACGGTTTGAGCAAGGTTAGTGGAAACCGTGCGGATTCTCCAGGAAATCGTGCAGGGGGAGACAGTAGGCTTCGCATGGCCTACACACGGCTTTCCAAACCGTGCGAGGAAATCGTGCGTACCCTTGCTCTCGAGGCAGTAGCATACGCATGGTTAGTGCACGGTTTGTCAAACCGTACGGACTAACCGTGCGGCCACTTAAAAATAGGGTTTTAAAACCCAGGTTCACTTGGGCTTCCCTCATTCCTCTCCAAACTTTCTCCCACTCAATCCTCACTCAGGATTTTGGGTTCTCAGGGGTTGAGGGTGATCTCCCACACGTTTTGGAAGAAAATTGAAGAGGTTTCAGGGTGATTTGAAGGTGGTTTCTCCCGGGTAAGTCTCTCCTCTTGGTTTCCTTGTGTTTTCCTCTAGATCTGCATCCCTCTCTTTCTTTTTTTTCTAGATCTATGCTTTTTGTGTTTAGATATAGGGTTTTGTTTTCCTTGTATGATGATTTTAAGGCTTATTAATGTTAGGGGAAGGGATCTAGAGAGGTTTCAGTGGTGCGTTCACCAGATTTGAGGTGCGGTTGCTTGTGGGTCGATTTATCAGGAACCCTAAAGTTAGGTGGTTTCTCTCTCAACTCCACTTGGTTAGAGCTAATGGTTTTGGTTACAATTAAATTTTTGTGCTTTGAATTAATTGTGGTTTGATGTGAGAAATTGATTGGATATCCCTTGGGTGATGTTTTGAGGTATTTTTGGGAAAAAGGGGGTTTTATGGTGAAATACTATTGTTGTGGATTTTAAAATGGAGATTTTAAAATGGGATTTTATGGTTGATTTGTGAAAATGATTGATGGAAATGGTTTTCAATAAAGTGGTTGTTTTATTGAAATGTTTTTGGGCATGGAAAATGGTTTTCAATAAATGGGTGATTTATTTAAGTGGATTGAAATGCAATGGAATTGGTTGAATGCATGTTGTTGTGGCCTTGGAGGGTTACATACTTGGTTATGGATTGTGTTGGTTGTGGGTAAGTAGGTGGAAAGTCTCACTATAAAAGGTGAACGAGTTGGGCGGGAAGTCCCACCGTTACCATCTTGGGTTGTCAGGTAGTGGGCGAGAAGTCATGCTAGCTGAAGATGGGGTGAACGAGTTGGGAGGGAAGTCCCACCGTTACCATTTTGGGTTGTCAGGTAGTGTGCGGGAAGTCCTTCTAGCTGAAGTTGGGGTGAAAGATTTGGGCAGGAAGTCCCACCATTATGGTTTCATTGTTGTGTGTTGCTATGCATATATGGAATTTGTTGTGGAAATGTGAAATGGTTGAATTGGCTTCCTTGCATGGCATGGTTGATTTGGATTCCTTGTGTGGCATGTTTGGATTATGGCATGATTTTTTGGATTCCCCTGGGTTTACTTGGTTTGGTCAAGATGTCTTGGTAAGGGTGTGTTGACTTATGGTAATGGATGTACTTGTGATTATTTTATATAAACTGTTTTATATAAATGTGCTAACGGTTTTATCCTAGTGGCGTGTGTAGGGAAGTCATTTGGGAAAAACCTACTGAGTAGTTGTACTCACTCCCTTCTTTGGCACTTTGGTGTCTTTGCAGATGTCGTATACTAGGATACAGGTAAAGGTAAGGCATCTCATTGCTAGTGGTTCGTGGTGATTCTTGTGATGTGTTGGTGGAACTTGGAGCTTGGATCTTGGTGTAGAGTTGTGGTGGTGTCATGGCTCGTGGTGTTTTGTTGTTTTGTCTTCCACATAGTACTCTGATATTGTGTTGGATTATATTGGTTTGGGTTGTATTGTAGAACAACTTGGTTGTCTTTTGGGAATACATGCTTGAATGTTTATCAACATGCATCATATAGTAGTTGTAGTGATGGTTTGGTTGGTTTTGTCTTAAGGGAAAATCGTTCCCCAATTTGTTCTCGAAGCCCTTGGCATTTATTTCCAGCCTTTGTCGCCTTGAGAACGTCACTTAAGGCCAAGTAATCCCTCACCTCCTCCTCAAGCCAATGAGGTAGGGGCGGGGTGTTACAAGTGGTATCAGTTTGTTCGGTCCTTTGGAGTTGATTCTCGGATTTGGAGTTGACATTAGTTGTGGTATATTCCTTGATTCGGGATGGTAGAAAGGCATAGGAATGTCAGAACTTGGAATTTATATCATAAAAGGATGTAGCTGACCCTCTTATGCTGAACTTCAAGTTACCAGGGAGTTGGGTACCTAAGTGTTTTGGAGACACTTATAGGCATTGGATATCTCATTGTCATGGGTGTAGCCAATGAGATGAGCATGGCATGCATGGTAGAAATGAATTCCCACTAGGATACATATTTCATTGGGCATAATGATTTATGGGATGAATTGAGAAATGGTTTTGCAAATGTTTGAAATTGAAATGTGAATAAATTTGGTATTTTGAAAATGGTTTGGTTTTTAAAATGGTGAAGCATGGAAAATGTGAAAAGGTGGAAAGCCTTGTTGTGATAGTATTGTGTAATGTGATTTGAAATGGGATTTTGTGATGTCTACAGAAGTGAGACTCATGGTTGTTTGTTTTCTTTTTATAGAAATGGCACCGGGTAGGCGTCGTAGAGACCAACTGGAAGTGGCCGATGAGAACATGGTCGCACCTAAGCCTCAGGTGAACCAACAGTTAGTGCAGAGTATAGTGCAAGCTTTCCAAGCTATGGAAAGTGGAAACAAAGTGGATGAACCAACGCATGTGGATCATGCAGTTCAGTTTCAAAAGCAGAATCCACCCATCTTCAGGGGTGATTCAGAGCTAGAGAGGGAAGAAGCATGGTTGAATAGAATGAACAAGATCTTTGGGTTCTTGGTAACACTGGTAGAGTTGAAAGTGAAGTTTTCCACGTATATGTTGGAAGATATTTCCCTATAGTGGTGGGATTTGGTGGTTCAAGTTGGAACGGACCAGGGTATGACGTGGGAAGGCTTTGAGGAATTGTTTAATAAACAATTCTAGCCACATACGTTTAGAATTTAGCGTACGACTAATTTATTTAGTTTGAAGTAAGAGCTTATGTCTGTGATGGAGTACGCAACTAAGTTTATGAACTTAGTGAGGTTTTCACTCGAGGTGGTGGGTAGCACGTCATTGAAGGCAAGGATCTTTGAAGCGGGGTTAAAGCAAGAAATCCGTTCAAAGATAGAAGTGTTGTGTATAGATGATTACACAAAGATGGTGAATAGAGCATTGGTGGCTGAGCGGGATTTGTTGGGAGCTCCAGGTATAGGAAGCATGGTGGTACCCATGGGGAATAGTGGGAAGTCTAACACTGGGTTCAAGAGAAGGAGGGACACTTATTCTCAGGGCGGGGCATGACACATAATCTGACAGCAGGATCGGTGAATCTTCCTCTGAAGCCCCAGAGCAAGTTGGGATGTTTTCAGTGTGGTTCTACGAGCCACATCAAGCGGGATTGTATTAAACAACCTCGAGCATGTCATAATTTTAAGCAGATGGGGCATCTGTAGCATTATTGTCAAAATTCTCCAAGTTCATGTGTGTGTGACACTCCTTAGGGATCGCATACGTCGTATTCTTCGACGGGATGGGGACAGAAGCACACCCATCGTCAGTAGAGTAAAGTGGGTCATGGTGATTCTCAGAATACCACGACACCTCAGCAAAGCAATAAAGAGCAGAGTGTGGCAACAAAGGAATTTTTTGGAGCTAAGCAGGTTGTGGTGGATGATCAGTCAGGACCATCCACGGTGCGAGGTATTATTCTTTTAAATTCTACCTTGATGAAAGTGTTGTTTGATACGGGTGTTTCACACTCTTTTATTGTTGCACATATGGTTGGGTTGCTAGGTTTAAGGGAAAAAATGATGCCTTCAGTTTTGAAACTTCGAACTCCTCTAGGTCGAAGAGAGTGTCGAGCCTTCTTGTGTAGATCATGTAGTATTGTTGTGGATGAGGTTGAGATAACCTGAAATTTCTCAGTGCTTGGGATGGATGGGTATGATGTAATCCTGGGAATAGATTGGCTAGTGACTTTTAAGGCCCACATCGACTGCAATGCACGGACAGTGGATTTTACGATACATGATGTCATTAGACATCTCTTTAGAGGAGAGAGGCATGAAAGTCAGGGTGCAACGGGTTTGTTGGCACCAGTAGTGGGCACGTTATCATATCAGTTGGCGGTGTTGTCGTTATAATCGGTAATGGGTGTTGAGAAGAGTGTTCTTCTGGCAGTGGTGGATCAGTTCATGGATGTTTTTCTTGAAGAATTCTCTAGGTTACCTCCCATAAGAGAAGTGGAGTTTACGCTTGATCTCCTTCTGGGGACCAGTCCTATCTCACTTTTGTCTTACCATATGGCACCTACTAAATTGTGGGAATTGAAAGTCCAGTTGGAAGACTTAGAAAACAAAGGGTTTATCTGGCCTAGCACGTCTCCATGGGTAGTGTCGGTGTTGTTTGTGAAAAAGGTAGATGGAACTTTGAGGCTCTGTGTTGATTATCGTCGACTTAACCAAGTTACGATAAAGAACAGATATCCACTTCCACGAACTGATGATTTGTTCGACCAGTTGAGGGGAGCCTAGTGGTTCTCCAAGATCGACCTGAGATCGGGATATCATCAATTGTGGGTGAGGAAGGACAATACTCCTAAAACAGCTTTCAGAAGTAGATATGGCCATTATGAATATGTGGTTATGACCTTTGTGTTTGAGGTACGGAGTTTCCTCAGTCTAGCTGGGTATTATCAGCATTTTGTTTGTGATTTTTCACTTTTGGATTCACCAATGATAGCTTTGACAAGAAATAATGTTCCATTCCAGTGGAATGAACAGTGTCAGCAGTGTTTTGAAGAGCTAAAGGGTCACCTTACATCAGCACCAATCTTGGTTTTTCCAGAACCAGGAAAAGGGTACGTGGTGTTCTGCGATGCATCGGGATCAGGGTCGAGGTGCATTCTCATGCAATGGAATCATGTGGTTGATTATGGATCACGATAGTTGAGGTTGCATGAGAAGAACTACCCAACTCATGATTTGGAATTGGCAGTAGTGGTCCATGCTTTGAAAGTGTGGTGTCATTATCTCTTCGGTGAGAAATTCATGGTATATACAGATCATAAGAGCTTGAAGCACATTTTCTCCCAAAGGGATTTGAACTTGAGGTAAAGGAGATGGATGGAATATCTTCAGATGTTTGATTTTGACTTGATGTACATACTGGGTGAGGGAAATTCGGTGGAGGATGCATTAAGTAGAAAATCATATGCTCAGGTGGTGAAACGGGCATCGGACCAGTGGCAGTTGATGTTGGTTATAGCTGACATGTGGTTGTAATGTGAAGACCAGGGAGATACAGTGGTCTTCTTTCCGGTTTTGTTGATTCCTGACTTGGTTGGCCTGGTTAAAGAGGCACAGATATCTGATTCTGAGTGTGTGACCATGAGGTCGAGACTCAATGGTGGGGAGACCATTGAGGGTTGGCAACTGAATGGAGATTCAGTTTTGTGTTTTCGGAATCGGATGGTTGTACCCGTTGCTTGTCAGGAGGATCTTCTCAGGGCGTATCATCATTCCAGGTGGGCTGTTCATCCTGGAATTCAAAAAATTTATAAAGCATTGAAAGCTCAGTTCTGGTGGGCTGGTATGAAAAGAGGTGTGGCTGAGTTTGTTTCAAGATACTTGACTTGTCAGCAGGTCAAGTCAGAGCATCAGAGGCCAGCGGGAATGTTGCAGTCTTTACCAATCCCTATTTGGAAGTGGGAGCAAATAGCAATGGATTTTTTCATAGGTCTCCCAAGAACGGTCAGAAAGAACGATGCCATTTGGGTGATAATGGATCGGCTAACGAAGTCGGCCCATTTCATCCCGATTCATGAATCTCATATGGTGGAGAATCTGTCTAAAATCTATACCCGGGAGGTGGTAAATAGGCATGGTGTTCTAGTTTCAATTGTATCCGATAGAGATCTGAGGTTTACATCTCGTTTCTGGAAATCCTTGCAGCAAGCCCTTGGGATATAGTTGACTGTGATCACAGCGTATCACCCTCAGACGGATGGTCAATCCGAGAGGATGATACAAACTTTGGAGGATATGTTGTGGGCTTGTGTCATGGATTTTGGTGGCTCTTGGGAGGATCACTTTTCATTGGTTGAGTTTTCATACAATAACAGTTATCAGGCATCCATACATATGGCTCCATTTGAAGTGTTGTATGGGCGGCCGTGTCGTTCTCCACTATGTTAGGTGGAAACGAGTGAGTCCTCGATGGTTGGACCGAGCCTTGTCCAGGAGACTATGGAGAAGATCAAGTTGATCAGGAAGAGAATGGAGATGGCTCAGAGTCATCATAAATCATATGCGGATCATTATCGACGGTCATTATCGTTCGAGGTGAGTGATCATGTTTTCTTGAGGATATCTCTTAGGTTGGGGCATAATCGGTTTGGGAAGTAGGGAAAGTTATCTCCGAGGTATATTGGACCTTTTAAGATTCTTGAGCGGGTTGGTGAGGTGGCTTATCATTTGTCTTTGCCACCTAGGTTTAGTGCAGTGCACAATGTGTTTCATGTGTTGCAGTTGAAAATTTATCACTACTGGAAAAATGACCTATACCCACGGTTCAGAACTGTGGGTATATCCCCCAAAACTGTGGGTATAGGCTATACCCACGGTTTTGGGAACTGTGGGATGGAGAGGCGTCGGTATAGGGGTCTCAGCCTATACCCACGGTTTTGGATAACCATGGGTATAGGTGAGTCAAATGTGGCACACCACGCGTTCCAGCGTGGCACACAATAAACCCCATGGTTTGAAAACCGTGGGGTATTGAAATTCAAAAAATACGCGGCCAGCAGGTTTTGAAACCGCACCTCCCACTGCGCCTCGCACCAATGCCACCCCACCGCACCAACCGAGCTGCAATTTTTATTTACTATATATAGATATATTTGCTCATATATATTAATATAATCAAAGTCGCATATTCCAAAAAACGCATCCACCGGGTTTCGAACTCGCACCGCCAGCTGCACTACGTGCCCGCACCCCAGGACGGACCAACTGATCTGTTATTTTAATTCGTTATAAAAACATATATCTTTTGTATATATATTAATATAAGCGGTATTTAAATTCAAAATTCATGGGCACAGGGATTCGAACTGGGGTCTCACAGTGCAACTCAGCACCGCTATTCACTGAGGAACCAACCGAGCTAAATTTTTTAATTTATATATAGACATTCATCTGCGTATATATATTAATATTATCCATGAAAAAATTTATTCCTTCCAAATTTTTTCATTTTCCCGCATAATTTTTTTCCCCGCCTTTGGCGGGAAAGCTATACCCATGGTTCTTTAAAACCGTGGGTATAGGTCTTCAAAAAAATACCCCTATACCCACGGTTTTGAAAAAATGTGGGTATAGGTCATCCAAAAAAACTCTATGCCCATGGTTTGGACAAAACCATGGGTATTGGTCTTTGAAATTAAACTATACCCACTGTTTTGACAAAACCGTGGGTATAGGTCCCCATATTATCCCTATACCCACGGTTGTCAAGAACCGTGGGTATAGGGGTACCCTATACCCACGGTTTTCGAGAACCCTGGGTATATGAGTACCCTATACCCACGGTTTGTTGAAAAAACATGGTTATAGGCCCATTTTCCAGTAGTGTATTAGTCGGATCGTGACCATGTGATTCGATGGGATCATATTGAGCTAGAACCGGATGCTTCATTGGTGCATGTGCCAGTGTGGGTTGTGGATAGTCAAGAGAAAGTATTGCGTGGTAAAAGCATCGGTTTAGTTCGTGTTTTGTGGCAACATGTTCAGATTCAAGAGGAGACTTGGGAGCGGGAGAAAGAGATGGTCGAGCAATGGCCCGAGCTCTTTCAGCAAAGGATGGGTTCACTACTTTCTGAGGACAAAAAGACCAATTGTGGGGAGAATGTAGTACCCCTAGTTTGAGGTATGTAGCCTTTGTTTATGCCTTTTTGTGTTTTTAAAGTGCATGGTATGAGTTGGGAAGAGGTTGGGAGATTTTGGAATGGTTTTGAATGAGTTTGGAGGCTTTGCATAGGGAGCACGGTTTGAGCACGGTTAGTGGAAACCGTGCGGATTATCCAGGAAACCGTGCAGGGGGAGATAGTAGGCTTCACACGGCCTGCGCACGGTTTTCCAAACTGTGCGAGGCAACTATGCGGACCCTTTCTATCAAGGTAGTAGTGTGCGCACAGTTAGCGCACGGTTTGTCAAACCGCGCAGACTAACCGTGCGGCCACTTAAAAATAGGGTTTTAAAACACGGGTTCACTCGATCTTGCCTCATTCATCTCCAAAATTTCTCCCACTCGAGCCTCACTTGGTATTTTGGGTTCTCAGGGGTTGAGGGTGATCTCCCACACGTTTTGGAAGCAAATAGAAGAGGTTTCTGGGTGATTTGAAGGTGGTTTCTCCCGGGTAAGTCTCTCCTCTTGGTTTCCTTGTGTTTTCCTCTAGATCTACATCCCTCTCTTTATTGGTTTTATAGATCTACACTTTTGTGTGTATATCTAGGGTTTTGGTTGACTTTTATGATGATTTTAAGGCTTATGAATGCTAGGGGAAGGGATCTAGAGAGGTTTTGGTGGTGCGTTCTCCGGATTTGAGGTGTGGTTGCTTGTGGGTCGATTTCTCGGGAACCCTAAAGGTAATTGGCTTCTCTCTCGACTACACTTGGCTAGAGCTAATGGTTTTGGTTACAATTAATTTTTTGTGCTTTGAATTAATTGTGGTTTGATGTGCAAAATTGATTGGATATCCCTTGGGTGATGTTTTGGGGGATTTTTGAGAAAAAACGGTTTTTATGGTGAAATGCTATTGTTGTGGATTTTAAAATGGAGATTTTAAAACGGGATGCTATGGTTAATTTTTGAAAATGATTGATGGAAATGGTTTTCAATAAAGAGGTTGTTTTATTTAAATGTTGTTGGTCATGGAAAATGGTTTTCAATAAATGGGTGATTTATTGAAGTGGATTGATATGCAATGGAATTGGTTGATTTCATGTTGTTGTGGCCTTGGAGGGTTAATGCTTGGTTATGGCTTGTGTTGGTTGTGGGTAAGTGGGTGGGAAGTCTCACTATAAAGGGTGAACGAGTTGGGCAGGAAGTCCCACTGTTACCGTATTGGGTTGTCAGGTAGTGGGCGGGAAGTCCTGCTAGCTGAAGATGGGGTGAACGAGTTGGGCGGGAAGTCCCACTGTTACCGTTTTGGGTTGTCAAGTAGTGGGTGGGAAGTCCTGCTAGCTAAAGTTGGGGTGAACGAGTTGGGTGGTAATTCCCACTGTTATGGTTGCTTTGTTGTGTGTTGCTTTGCATAGATGGAATTTGTTGTGGAAATTTGAAATGGTTGAATCGGCTTCCTTGCGTGGCATTGTTGATTTGGCTTCCTTGTGTGACATGTTTGGCTTACGGCATGATTGTTTAGCTTTCCCTGGGTTTACATGGTTTGGGCAAGATGGATTGGTAAGGGTGTTTTGACTTATGGTAATGGATGAACTTGTGATTATTTTATATAAACTGTTTTATATAAATGTGTTAATGGTTTTATCCTAGTGGCGTGTGTAGAGAAGTCATTTGGGGAAAACCTACTGAGTAGTTATACTCACCCCCTACTTTGGCACTTTGGTGTCTTTGCAGATGTCATATACCGGGATACAGGTAAAGGTAAGGCATCTCATTGCTAGTGGTTCGTGGTGATGCTTGTGATGTTTTGGTGGAACTTGGAGCTTGGATCTTGGCGTGGAGTTGTGGTGGTGTCATGGCTCATGGTGTTTTGTTGTTTAGTCTTCCACATAGTACTCTGACATTGTGTTGGATTATATTGGTTTGGGTTGTATTGTAGAACAACTTGGTTGTCTATTGGGAATACATGCTTGAATGTTTATCAACATGCATCATATAGTGGTTTTAGTGATGGTTTTGTTGGTTTTGTCTTAAGGGAAAATCGTTTCCCAATTTGTTCTCGAAACCCTCGACATTTATTGTCAGCCTTTGGTGCCTTGGGAATGTCGCTTAAGGCCAAGAAATCCATCACCGCCTCCTCAATCCAATGAGGTAGGGGCGGGGTGTTACACCATTTCTCATAAAAACATCCTTATAAATTTTATTTAGTACCTGTTCTTCCATAAATACCAACCCTATATCTCTTGAGAAGAGATCTAAAGGGAGTCCGCAAAAGAAGAGGTAAGTGTTTTTACCAACTCATCCAAGTTCATTTCTTCTTATTATTCATATTCATGAGTTTTTTCCATGATAAAGTAATACATAAAATATAATATATAGTATTATATTTTATTATGATTATGGTACAATCATATTCCATGATTTATCCATCCTATGAAAAACAAAAGTACTGCGCATGCGTACATACGACTTATCATCTCCATGTCGTGATGTAATTTTTTTTTATCACCACTTTATTTGGATGGGTATAATGATGAATATAATGGATATATATAATAAATATGAAATTATATTGATTATTTATAATTAATATACCATCTAATTCCTTACCCATTCACCATTAAGGGAATGATATCATTGCTCGTACGTACGTACAACCTACCGTCTCCACAACGCGATGAGATTCATTTTCCACATTAACCATTAAAAAATGATTATATAATGTATATAATGAGTAAATATAATATCTATGAACTTAATATCATTATATAAATTAAATATATACATATCCTATGCATAATAAATAGGACTTACATGACAAGATGTGTATAGGAAAATGAAACAATTAACACCCAAAATAAGGGTAATAGCGGAATATTATTAACAAAACGATATAAGAAGATCATATGTGATATCATAAATATGTATATGGTTCTTGTATAAATTAATAACATGTTTTAAACCATTAAATAGTAGGTTAAATCACATTCAACTAAAGGAAAGTATAAGGTAAGGGTTAATTTCACAATTTCATTATTATTCAGGGTTGTTTATACATAAGTATCTACTGGGGAATATTTATAATTAATGTTAATGTTTCTTAAAAAAATCCAAATTATTTTTAATATTATCCTAAAAAATTTAAAGTATTTTTACCCGTGTTTTACTTTTTATAAAATGGTTTGAAAGGAATCTTTTTTTTTTATTTTCCAAACAAGGTACTTTATGACTTTTTCGACAAAAATACAAAAGGAATGTTTTTTTAACTTATATGGAATGAGCAAATTTTTATGTCATCATGATACCTTAATGTCTTGAAGATTCATTTAAAAGTTTACAAAATTCTTTTCAATGAAAATTTTTTCTTTTAAAATTATGCGGACTTTTAAATGAATGATTTAAAAGTAAAAAAGAAGTATTTCTCTCAATAATTTTTTAATGATTTTATTAGAGTATTTTCATCTATGTCAACATAATTTGTTGGATCTTATGCTTGATTGAGTTTTATCTCTTATTATACCATCTTCCTTATTTTATTGAAGGGTTTATGGTCATTTTGACTGTGGATGTGCTATTTTGATACCATTCATGGTTTATGGTTAAATTATTCTCATTTCTAAGCTAGTTTTTCAATATGAAAGTTTATGTTGTTTATGTTTTAATATGAGGAATGCATTGGACTTAGTAAGTGACAGTTGGGTCCCTATATATCCCCTCAATTCATCTATAGGTCTTATGAGATAAACTAGTTTGGGTATTGGACAATGTTTTACTTGTTTATGTATGGTGTCTTGGACAAAGCCTTGACGGTATGTTTATGATGTCTGGTATTATGCATTTCATCGTTATGAGATCATTTCTTGATATTCCATGTGATTAATCAATTAGTAGAATATACATGTGATTATTTATATGGTATTATTTTATTTTCATTTATTATTGTCATATTATACTCAAGATTATGTTTAAATGACTTGTGTTTCAGTTATACACCTTTCCTTAAAGTTTATGTTTATTTATTCATAGTAGCTTCCATTGTATGCTTACCCTTACTGAGCATCTAAGATCACCCTTTTACTATGTTTTATTTTTTCTAAAATTACAAGATGTATATTATGATTGATATGCAGGGTTAATCTAGGAGAATATTGATGCTCTAAAAGGATTGACTATATTGTATTTTATAATTTCATTTGTAATGTAAGGTTCATGTATGTAATCTAGTTTCCAAAACTACTAAACTGATCAGTCCTTTGGGATTCGAGTCTTGTATTTATGTCAATATAATAAAGTGAGGCATCATCTTTGGGCTACTAGAGTTGGGTTTATTACACATAAATAGTTTTTCAAATCCTATTAAATAAATAATTTTCTATTTATCAAAACATGCATCGAAATCCATATTAAAACAAAAAATAATGGAGATACCTCTAGGATAACATACAATGATTAATCATCATTAGTGTGCAAAAAACTTATTTCAGGCATTCTTGGTAAAGGAGCATAGGAATACCCTGATGTGTAATCCCCCCAAAGATTTCATGTAACCATTCCCCGACACACCCACCAAAGGAGTAAAGGAATACCCTGATGTGTAATTCCCCATGAAAAATCAATGACAAGTCCAGATACCAAACCCCCACCTAAGTAACCAAATATACCATGCGTGACACCTAACAAAACATTTCAAAGGAATTATCAAAATTCAAGAAATAATCCCATAACCCTTTTCTCGTTATCAAAACTGTGATTTGAAAACCAATTTTCATAAACAAGCATCGGTTCTTTGAAGTCGTCGTTTCTTTATCACTTTTCAAGTGGAAAAAAATTTTACATCAAAATTAATTACACACGCATTTTGTAAATTTGGTATCATGATAATAACCATTTAAAAACAATTTTAAAAACCAATGATCACATACAATTCATTAAACAAAGTCTTTATACAAAACCACTTACCTCAACACTTGGTTTGTACAATGATAACATGAGATCCACACACCAAGAGGAAATTAACCACAAGATAAGATAATAGGAAGCCTTAAAAATAAAATCTATACCATAGAAATCAGATTCAGTGATCGTATGGTCGGTATAGAAGAAAATAGATCACATACCTTGTCAAACACAAGATTTGTACCACAAGATCCTGCCTATGAAAAAAAAGAACAATATATCTATGGGAAACAAGGAAGGAAACATCCCATGATTGATAGATCATATCAATGTAGAATAGATTTTTTACCAATCCAATAGAAGAAGGTATAACATAAGAGATCAAATCAAACTTACCAATTGTAATATTACTGCTCAATTCGGGATCAAAACACCAACCAGAGATGAGATAGGGAGCCAATAATGATAAATGGAATCCTATTAAAAATACTCGGTCCAATTAGGTTTGGGGAAGATGTATTAAGAGGTTAAAATGGGGTTTCAATGGCATAAAAAGATGAAAAATCCCATACTAGGTTGGCCTAGATTGATGCCACTGGCCAGCCGGTGGAGGATCATTGGTTGGCTAGTGGATACTATAGAGATACGGTAGTGATTGGATAGTCGGTGTCTATAGATAGAATGCATGTATCGTAGATTCCCTACTAGCTAGTTGGTGGACTCTCGTTGGTGGGTTGGTGGCCCCCTTGTAGCCATGGTGGCTCTGCTCAGAGTCATTGACCAGTTGGTGGCCTTCTATAGCCACTGCCAAGACCAAGATGCCAAACAGTCTCTACCACATCTCAAACCTAAAAGACAACCTCTTGAAACTTAAAAGAAAGGCATACCTCAACTATGATGTTGAAATTCTCCCCACCATTGGATTTTCTATCCCTAAAAATTCAAGAAAATGTGGGACAATTCACAAAGATATAAATCCATTTCTCCCTCACAGACGTTTCATGTTCCCCAGTATCATGAGAATATGATTTTTGTTTCCATAACACTTTAACTAGTGTAATTAATTTTCCATGTAGAACCTTCATATGGGAGTCAATGATCTGTAATATCTCCTCAACCATCAATACATCTAGTTCCAAAACAAATTCCTCCCAATTCAGAATATAGGATAGATTCAGGTGATATTTCTTAAGATGAGATATATAAAACACATCATAAATTTATGTTAATTAATAGGGTAATTACAAATGATAATTCATATTTCAGATCCACTCAGTTATAAATGGTCCATCATATCTTGGATCCAATTTTCCCTGCTTCCCAAGTTTACGGTGACCCAACCAAGTTGATACTTTTAAGAAAACATGATCACCAATAGAGAATTCCAAAGTACAACACCAATGATTAGCATAAGATTTATGTCTACTAAAAGATGTAACCAAGTGTTGATGTATAACCTAAATCTTTACTAATTTCTCCTAGAAAATACTTGGTCCCATAAGAGAAGACTCACCCACCTCCAACCAGTAAAGAGGTGATTTACATGGATGCCCATAAAGAGCCTCAAAAGGATCCATTCTGATCGAAGATTGGTAACAGTTTTTATATGAAAACTCAACTAGACCCAGATATTTATCCCATGATCTTCTAAAGTATAAGACAAAAACACAGTTCATATCATTAGAAATCTGAATAACATGATCCATTTGACCATCTATCTATGAATGGTAAGTTGTACTCAATCTGACTTGATCATAATCACCTCTTGAAGACCCCTACTGGACCTATAAGTAAACCTAGGATCCCTATCTAAGATTATAGTAGATGAAAACCCATGTAACCTCATAATTTTATGCACATACAGCTTCCCCAAATCCCTGATATTGATGGTGTCCCAAATTAGAATGAAGTGAGTTGTTTTAGTCAACTAATCAATCACCACCTAAATGGAATTCATCCCTTAGGGAGTCTATGATAATCCAACAATGAAATTCATGGACACCTCATCTAATTTCCACACTAGTACTGGAAGAGGTTAGAGAAAACCTGAAGGCTTATGGTTCTTGACCTTAATCTTTTGGTAGGTATAGCAGCAAGACACAAAATCCGCTATGTTGAGTTTCATACTCAGCCACTAGAACTAGTTTCTCATGTTACAATACATCTCCATTGTGTTAGGGGTGAATGAACCATGAGGAACTATAAAAATACTACATCACTGATACCCTGGTGGATAGAGGGACAACAAACCGATCTATGAAGAAAGAAACCCCATCAGAAGAGATAGACCACTCAACAATGGTATCCCTATCATATAGAGAATATTTAATTCCCTTAAACTCATCATAATATTGTTTTTCATGAAGAATAAATTCAAGGAGATATTATTTCAACAACACACTGGTTAAAAACACCCTCTAGTCATCCACCCGAGCATCCAGATTCAACCGAGCAAATAGCTCCATGAGATTCCACTCCTTCGATTCTAGGATAGCCTGAGAGGGAATTTTAATGTTAATCACATCAGCAACAATGTTCCCCTTCCCAGGGGTGTAAGCAAGATCAAAGTAAAATGTTTGAAGGTACTCTACCCATTTCCTCTACCTGAGGTTCATATCTTTCTGAGAGAAGATATAACTCAAACTCCTATGATCAAAATAGATAGTGAACCTCTCCCTGAAAAGGTAGTATTACCAATACTTAAGATCATTCATGAAAACTACAAGAACCAAGTCATGAGTGGGAAAATTCTTCTTATGTGGTTGAAGTTGATGAAAGTTGTACACCAATACATGGTCATCCTGTATAAGGGCAGATCCTATAACTCCACCTAAAGAAATGTAGTACACCATGTAACTCTGACCATCTTCTAGAAAGATCAAGACAAGAGCTAATGTTAGACATCATTTTAGCTCATCAAATGATGTCTGAAACTTTGAATCCCATAATAATTTCATATTTTTCTTAGTAAGAGAATTCAAAGAAAATTCAATCTTTGAGAGGTATTTCACAAATCTTTAATAGTATCTTGTTAGACCTAAGAAGCTTTGAATCTCAAAGACATTTCATGGTTCCTCCTATGACAGGATAACCTTCACCTTTTCAGGACCAACTAAGATGCCATATTCTGACACTGCATTCCCTAATAACTTTACTTCCTGGATCTAGAAATCACATTTCAATATTTTATCATAAAGGTAGTGATTCCTCAAGATTCCCAAAACTAATCTCAAATGATACTCATGCTCTTCTTCTAATTTTGAATAAACCGTAATATCATCCAAAAATATTATAATAAATGAATCGAGGTATGAGTAGAATATCTGGTTCATCATGTCCATAAAAACTACAAGAGTGTTAGTTAGGCCGAACCAAATCACAAGATATTCATAATCTGCATACCTACTCTTGAAATTGTTGTTTGGGATATCTGACTCCTTAACTCTAGTCCGATGATAACCAAAACAATGTTCAAATTTAGAAAACCACTTTTCCCCTTTAAATGATTGAATAAATCATCAATGTGGGGCAAAGGATATTTATTATTGATCATCACCCAATTAAGCTTCTGATAATAAATGCAAATATGAAGGGATGAATCATCTTTCATGGAAAATAGAAAATGGGATCCCTAAGGAGATATATTGGGATGAATGAAACCTTTATCTAATAGATCATCCAACTAAACCTTGAGTTTCTTATACTTAGTTTGCTTTATATGATAAGAAGGAATAGAGATCATTTGGGTACCAGACATGAGGTCAATAGATAACTCCACCTCCTTTTTCGACGTAAGGTTGGAGAAGTCATATGGGGAAACCTCAAGAAAGTCCCAAACCACCAAAGAAAGATATGGACTAGAAGATACAACACTAAGCTCAATCATACAAGTAGATACCAAATCCCTAATCTTCATACAAGAAGGTCAAGCATGACTAGGCCTCAAATATCACTCTCTCTGAAACACCTGATAACTTCCATCAGGAACAAATAAAGACAAAAGATGATGATAACATTCAATGTTGTCCCTATGAACATATAACTATTCCATCCTAAGAATAACATTGAAGAGATCTAGGTCATGCACTAGAAAGTCCAAGACTAACTCAACGTCAAATATAGAGAGAAAACACAAAGTAAATCAAAACCTCTACTCCCTTTTCTTTTCAAGAGGTACCATAAACTCCATAACATAAAACATGAATTCCATGGGAAGTTTAAAAAGATACAAAAAATTATAAGATATAAAAGAGTGGTAGACACTTGTGTCAAATAGAGTAGCCGCTAGAGAAGAAGAAACAAATATAGTACTTCTCACTATGGTTGGGTCTACATCAACTTCCACTGGAGATTCTTCTACTATGTATATCTGATTCACCCTAGAGGCTTGTGGCTAGATCCCTAAAGGTTTGGAAGTTTATGAATACACCACAGTTCCCTTTAGAGATAAAGAAACCAAACCATAATGAGGATTGGATAGATCTCGATAGAACCTCTATAGATGACCATTGTGTCCGCATGAATTATAGATATTTAGAGGTGTAGAACAATAATTATCATTATACCCCTTATTTCCACATTGTTATTAAGTTAAAGGAACATTACTAGTTACTACTGATGATGTGAAGGGATAACACTACTGAAAACTACCATCATTACCACCTCTACGGGTCTCTTTACATTTCCTATTATTCTCATATGAGCTACTAAGGTTACCACTAGGTGGAGAAGAGTATTAAAATAGACCTGACTTCCCCCCCAAGTAAAACTATATCATTATAGCCATGTCCACCACTTCCATATAGGAGGCCGACTTTAACATGAACACCTAAGAATGAATATCGGGTCACAAGCCCATCTAGAACTTCTGATCCTTCAGCTTGTCATTCGATATGACCTAGGGAGTAAAACGAACCAACTCAATGAAGCGATTGGCATACTATGACATCAAGTGATCACCCTAATTCATGGAGATAAACTCTATAGACTTCTATATATCCAAGGATTCTAGAAAAAAACTAGTAAAATAAGATAGTCTTGAAGACTTTCCACTCCAAACCCTCATGTTGGTTTTCCTGAACCATAATGTCCCATCATATCTTACTAGGAACCTCAAGCTTAAAGGTAAAACATTTCACTTTTAAGGATTCTTGTGTCTCTAGGAAGTCAAAGATATGGTAAATCTTATCTATTTGGGGATACAAATCTTGAGGATCATTCATCCCCTTAAAGGATGGTGGATTCTAATGAAGAAAATCATGGGCTTGATCTTTGTCCCCGCCAGCTATTGGTAGCACCTCTCTTTCTTGAGTTTTAGCAAGTGGTGCATTTTGGTCCACTGCCTCATCTACCCATGTTATAGCCTCAATAAGATTCTGATCTATCAGAGGGTTACCTTAAGGATCATTTCCTGTAGTTCCCTACCAAGGAACTCTAGGAAGTCTTATAGGATGCATGATTATACACGATAGAGAAAGAATATAGACCCTTAGATGAGAAACAATCTCAATTTGAATCAAGATAATATAGACATGAAACTAAAATTATATCAAAACTCAATACATAAGACACCAATCCTAATATCTCATGGTAACTTAAGGCTCATTGTGATGAGATATGGTCAGGAACTCACTCGTAACATGCCCCTTAAGCCCCAAAAATCCTATCTACTATCTACCAAACATCCCAAGACAATGAAACTTGAGGGAAAAACTCATTTGATAGAAAATTATCATGAAATAACCTAGATCACCCATCAATATAGGCACCCAACCCGATCCACAACAAGGCCTAAATGGAGTTCCTAATCCCCACAGGCTGGTGACAAGCACCAGTGAATCAATTACAACCTTTGGGAATGATTTTTGCCTAACCTGAAAGAAAAAAAACATGACATACATGAATAATATAGGAAACAATATAATATTCCATAAAAAATAAAAAAATGGTAATGATACATCAAAGTATAAAGAAAAAACCAAAAAATTGATCCATAAATAATATCCAAGATGCTCAGAACCGATGACAGCTACTCCATGTGATGCATGGGAAATATTCCAATGTCTCACCAACAAATACCCATACCCAGCTAGAAACATTGAAACCCACTTCCTCTTTGTTGTAACTTTTGATTTCCTTCATTAAATAAAATAAGTTCTACACACACCCGATGGTATGTACAGGGTGTGAGATAAACAACCCCAATAGGAACTCACCAAGTGTTCCATAAGCAATCTTTGTTTAATAAATCTAGAAATGATAGAATTTAAAGAAAACATGACATGATAAACAATTTCACAATTTATATCAAAATCATGGAAATTACTTCCTTTTTAATCATACACAAAGCAATTTATCATAAATAGCTTTTTAAAGCACATTAAATAAACCATTTTTCATTTATCAAAACATACATCGAAATCCATATCAAAACCATGCATAATGGAGATACCTATATGATAATATAGGACCAGGCTAGCTATGTTTCTTATAAAATGATCAATCATTACTAGTGAACATTAAACCTATCCCCAGCATGCTCTCCAAAGAGCATAGGAATACCTAGATGTGTAATCCCCCCTAATGATGTCATGTAATCAGTCCCCAGCATACCTGCCAAAGGAGAAGAGGAATACCCTAATGTGTAATTACCCCTGATAAATCAATGAAAATTATTGATACCAGAACCCCACCTAAGTACCCAAGGCTCTCATGTGATATTCTTATCAAAACATTTCAAAGGGCTTATCACAATTCATGAAACAATTACATAACCCTTTTCTCATTATCAAAACCATGCTTTAAAACCCAATTTTCAAAAACATACATCAATGCTTTGAAACCATCCTTTATTTATCACTTTTCAAGGGGAAACCCATTTTACCTAAAAAATCATTACACACGCATTTTGTAAATTCGAGATCATGACAATAACCATTTAGAAAACAAGTATAGAAATCTATGAGCACATAGAATTAATTAAATAAAGACTATATAATAAACCACTTACTTAAACATTTGTTTCACATAATGAGAAAATGATATCCACACACCAAAAGGAAATAAATCATAAGAGAAGATAAGAGATGACCCTAAACATAAAATTCATACTATAGAAATCAGATTTAGTGATTGCATGGTCGGTGGAGAAGAAATGAGATCGTATACCTTATCAAACATGAGATTCATACCACAACCAATAAGATCTGACCTCCAAAAACCAAATTTTGTATCTATGGGAAACAGTTAAGGAAACACCGCATGATATATAGAACAGATCAACATAGCATAGATTCGCTATCAATCCAAGAGAATAATTAAGAATGAAAGAGATCAGATAAATATGACAACCCTGCTTTCTATTACAACTTAAACATGCTTTATTACATATAACTTCACTTGATACAACAAAGAAGATCGAGAGGTTTAGTGTCTTTGGGGATTAGGATCATTACATAAAAACTTTAAACTTGAAATACAACATCTTTATTTAAAACTTCCTTTACATGACCACTACATTCCTTCGTACTTAGCATTGCATGGGATAACCTGAGGACATGCATAAGAAAAGAGTGAGCTATAAAGCCCAGTAAGGGAGTACACAATGAATAACATGAGGAGTACAATACATGTTAGGCAATAGGAACATCAATAGAGCATAAGAGTAACATGAACATAAAGGCATGATAAATCATGATAATCATAACATGGAAATGTGGTAACAACGCTTAACATTGAATTAGCATGAGCCAAGGCTCATTGCACATGGAGCATGAGTAAACCCTCATTGTACTTGAAGCACGAGTAAACTCTCATTTCACTTTAATTAGCATGAGTCAACACTCATTGCACATGATGTATCATGATACTATACTTTACCCAATTCATTGGAGCGCTATAAGGGCGCACCCTTCTTAAACATTTCATTTCATGCATAAGTGTGCCACATGGATCATAAAACATGGATTCATAAAACATAATCATTTATTCCACGATAAAGGAATGTGGAATTAATACATGAAACTTTATAATCAATAAGTAAATGTGCATAAAGGTGAATACCCTTGATGGAGAAATGAGCATGGTATTCACTACACAATGATATTGGCTTAGAAAATCGGTGTGATTTCGGCAGCGTAACAGCGTGACATAAGAATTCATAAAAATGGTTGATGAGAGAGAAAGGGGTTCCTCATAATATTTACATGTAATGGAAAGTAAGGAGTTCATATAGATACATGTCCCAACAATTGAAAAGGAATTTAGATTCATGATACAAAAGTATTGCTTGAATATAAAAGAGGAGAAAAAAGTTCCTTTTGGAATTTCAGCATAGTAACGGGTGTACATGGGAGGCATTTAATGAGAGAGAAAGGGGTCTCCCATCATTAAAACAATAAGAGGGCAGTATGGGGGAGGTGAGAAACCATACCCCAACATTCATAATTGAAATTAAAAGGGCAATACAACTTAAAGAAAATTGACAAAAATGAGAAAGGAAGAAAAAACCCTTACTTGGAAGTGTGCTTCCAAAGGCTAGAGAGAGGCTTCTGAGAGGCTTCTTGGGAGCTTGGAGAACCTTGAGAGGATTCTAGAGAGAGTAGGGCAGAGGTTGGACGAACTCCAAGGGATTTGAGTGAGGAGGAAGTGGGAGCTTGGGTGGGTTTATATAGGAAAGGTGAGGGAATTCTTTATTATTTAGGTTTGGGATCCCTTATATTAAAATAATCCAAACCACAAACCATCCCATGGTATTTGCCCATGGTTTCTGGAAAAGGAAAGAGGAAAAAAATATTTTACAAGGTCAAGGTCCGAACTTATTAAAAAAATTAGGGTTGCTTATGTGGAGGTGAGTCACACTCCCATGGAAATTAATTTAAAAAGGCAAAGTGTTGAATAAGTCTTGAGGGCTCCATTAATGCTTTGAAAAGTAAGTCAAACAAACCCAAAACCTCATTATTTTAATAATAAAACACATATTGGCCGAACATAAGGATTATGGTATTTTATTACATCATCATTGGGTCATTATGATGTCATAAAACACATTATATATTTAAATGGTATTTAATTTTTACCCAAAAATTTGACTGTCT
This sequence comes from Viscum album, assembly GCA_963277665.1. Taxonomy (NCBI): domain Eukaryota; kingdom Viridiplantae; phylum Streptophyta; class Magnoliopsida; order Santalales; family Viscaceae; genus Viscum; species Viscum album. The sequence goes on along the minus strand of OY728127.1, from coordinate 61,826,835 downwards.
CAGAAAATTATGAAAAATTCACCGTTGGATAATTTCGACGTCCTGATTCCAAAAATAATATTTATTTTATCTAAATAATTTTCTAAATATTTGAATTTTCACTTTTAAAATAAAAACCGACATTTATAAAAAATTCACGGGTTTTGACAGAAATGGCTTTCAAACCTTAATAAAAATTTTAATTGCATTCATACAATTATAAGATCATTTATATTTAATAAAAATTAATTTAATATTATTAATAATATTTTATTAAAATATTATTTAATTCAAAAATCCTTTAATTTAATAAAATATAATTCTTAATTAAATAATAACTAAAAACACCATTTGTACTTTAAAAACTAATTACAATGTATCAAAAATGACTAGAAATTATATTCATTATTATATACAAAAATAATGTACATAAACATGGTGCTAATTATTTGTTACATAACCCCTTAAAATATCCGCATAAGACCTAAGGGTAAGGTGTGCGATGGTGACAGACTCTTGGGGCGGCTCGGATAACATCGCTCGAGTGGTAATCTCTATCAACTTCCACTTTTCCCGTAGACGGTCCCGTTCAAGCTTGACATAATGAAGCTCATCTTGGTCTTGGTCAAGGGCGAAGCCCAAAGATGCCACCTCTTTTCCGAGCTTCGACAAATTGGCTTCGTAAGGGGCAATTCTACTGGATGAGGCCATCGCTTCCTTTGTCTGAGTAGAAATGGGTTCGTTAAAGCCTTATATTTATACTACTCAGATGATCAATGTTCAACGGCTATAAAAGTAACGGTCACAAATCTTAACGTAAAACTAAAGAAGTTGACATCTTATAAAAACATTTTTCATAAAGAAACATTTAACTGGATCAAGAGGGATTTTCCATTAATGAAACTTTGGGTCGTTACAATAAAACTTTCCAATTAGAAGATAACCGATCAATTTGGGATCAAAATGAAAATTAGAGATGAGAGAGGGGTCAAATAATGTCAAAAGTAAGCCTCTTCAAGAGACCTGGTCTAATTGGGTTTAGGGAAAGGGGATTAATAGGTTAAAATGGGATTTTAGTGGTATAAAAATGGTGAAACAACCCTTACTAGGCTGGCCCAAATCGACACCACCATCGAGCCGGTGGAGCCACACAGGTTGGATGGTAGCTACAGGAATAATCCCTATATATTAGGTTCCCCACCAATTGGTCGATGTCCCCTTTCAACCATAGTGGATCTATCTAGAGACACTGGTTGGATGGTGGCCTTCTATAGCCACCATCAAGCCCAAGCCTCACCAAACAGCCTCTACCACCTCCCAACCCCAAAAGAAAATATCTTGAAACTTTAAAAGAAAGGTGTAACTTCACCAGGATGTTCTAGTAACCTAAATAAAATGACAAAAATAGTCACTCATTGCTTTCTTGTATTATACAAGATAATCCAGGGGCATCCAACTTTAGCATGACCTACCCGGTTGGATTATCATGATCTTGACAAGTGTTTGTTGGGGAAGAAATCCAGAACTTAGTATTTTAAAGGGTATTTAATCTCACCATCTTATTATTGGGGTTGAACACACCACCAATCCATCAGACACACTTCCTTAAAATGTTATATGTAGCGGTAATCCAAGCTCTAGAAGCTCCATTGATTAGATATCACCACATAATTTTGATGTGCTGAAAGATAGGAAGTCAAAACATCATACTGACTACACTAAAACACATACATAAAATACACAATAATAGTGAAAAATAATAAATAACACTTTATTTTTATGTGGTTTGAATAATTAAGTCCTACATCCATGGGAGAACACTGTTACCATCTTTATAACTATCGGGTGATACAAAGATTGCAACCTCAATAAAAAATTATGTTTGATAATAAATAAATTTATTTCCTCCTACAAAACACATTATTATTCCTCATTTAATCATGTATAAGTGGTCCCACCCCACATTTATAGTGGGTCATAGTCAGTCACATGGTTGCAATGCCATCCAAAATTCCCAATCGACCCAACATTTGAACTCAATGATTGTTGATTCCCTAGAGCATTCAGTACATGGCCACTGAAGTTGGTTACCTGACCATTTACCAGTACACATCCATCAAATAATTCTTTTTTTTTGTCCAACTACGCCACTACTAAATAACTTTGTTTTCATTGCTCTAGTCATCAGAACTAAACCCATCATTCAGAGTTCCTCCTTCTGATAAACTTTGTTTGGTAAACTAGAATGAGTTTCATAATAATAACAATACACCACTTGAATATATTTTAAAGGATTCCTTAGAAACAATCCAACACTTAGGTACTAAACACCGAACACCCGCATAAGTGTATCCTCCTTCATCTATTTACCCAAGTCCTACTAAGACATAATGTTACCTTGGGATTTCTTAGAATAAAGCCTTAGTGAACACGTCCACTTGATTTTTCTTCCTGGATATCTTCCATAGATTCAAATCCTTTTCCTTCATTATCTTATAGATGAAGTAAAATTTTAGGTTGATGTGCTTCATCCATGCATAGAATATTGTATTTCAATCTAATTGAATTGTACTCTGACTATCATGGTTAAGAAATACTCTTTGTTGTTCCCTTTAGAGTTCATACAAAATATGCCTCAACCATACCATCTCTTTACCTGCTTTCATTTCTTAAAAATATTTGGCTTCTGTTGTGGACAACACTACCATAGATTATAGTTCTGACATCTAGCTCATTGTGGTTCCACCAAATGTGAGCACAAAACTAATTTTATTATTTTGAGTGTCTGCATCTCCCCCAAAGTCTACATCAACATGCCCCTACAAAGGATCATTTGTCTCGAAGCATGAGGTTATATATTCAATTGATTTGATATAATAGATGATTCATTTCATGAATTCCCAATGTTCTTTCCTTGGATTGGACAAGAAAAAACTGAGTAATTACATTGTATGTGTAACGTTCAAGTAAGTGCACACCATAAAATACATTAGAATTCTGACTGTTGATGCAAACAACACCTTCACCATGTGTTTCACCTCATCATCCAACTTCAAAACTTTCTATTTTGAAATCTTGAAGTGTCTGACAAGTGGGGTTGAGACTGGATTGCATTCAAACATACTAAATATCTTAATAATCTTCTAGACATAATCTCTTTGAGATAAAATCAAGCTTCCGACTTTCTTATCTCATTAAATGTTCATCCCTAATATCTTCTTCACTTGTCCAAGATATTGCGTCTCAAACATTTTGGTAAAGTTGTGTTTTAACTCCTATATCAAATTGATGCCTAAATTGGCTAGTAACATGTTATCTACATACAAGAGAAACAAGATGAAACTCCCATCTTTAAATTCCTTTCAGTAACAATAGTGACCCATGTTACTCCACATGAAACTTTTGTCCAACATAAATACATAAAACTTATTATTTCATTGTCTTAGTGATTGTTTCAATCCATAGATACTTCTATTCATCTTGCACACTTAACCCTGGTTTTATTGGTCAAGGAAACCCATTGGTTACTTCATGTAAATTTCTTCCTCGAAATCACCATGGAGAAATTCCATCTTTACATCTATTTTCTCTAAGTGAATATCATCATATGCAACCATATTGAGCATTATCTATATGGTGGTATGTTTAACCACCATGAAAATATTTTAGAGAAATCAATCCCCTCTTTCCATAGGTCCTCTTCACTGTTATCCAAGTCATATACCATTTCCTTGTGTTTTCTTCTTCCTTTAAACAAAAAACCCATTTTTTCTTGAGAACCTCATTCCCTTATGGAAAAACCATCAGCTCCCAAGTTTTTTTCCCTGTATTGAATCCAACTCTTCTTTCATAGATAACTCCCACTATCCATAATCACTGAGATTAGGCACCTCTTTTGGGATCCCAGGTTCTCCTTCATCCATTAGAAACAAATAATGCAAGTCATAAATATACCTCTTATCTAGATATCTGACTCTAGAAGACCTCCATAAAACACCCTAAAGCTCTGGTATATCTGGTACTACTTCTTCTAATACTATGACATCTGGGTTCCTATCATCTGGTACTTCCATTCAAGCCTTAATAACCCTTGATCTCTCTGGTAAATATTTTTCTAGCCTAATATTCATACCTTCAGTGCTTCCATAGGAATTATTCAGCACTTGTGTCTATTTGGAACTCCCATTTAGATCCACTTGAACATGTTTTAGTTTTTAATGTCAACTCCTTTCTCCTTCAAGTTTTGGTCTTTATACAATACTTATTCATTGAAGAGCACATTTTTGGATTTTGGTGACTTGTCTCTCATCGTCATCCTAAAGTAAAAATCCAAAGTTTTTATCTCTATATCCAACAAAGAAGCATGACTTGGATTTTTCCTTGATCTTATCTTGGTTCTTAACATCAACATGTATATATACAAGACTCTCAAAAACTTTGAAGTTACTAAGCTTTACTGATTTACCAAACCATAGTGTTTCTGGTATTTTCTTTCCCATTGGTGTTTATAAATTTCGATTAACCAAGTATGTTGTATAGTTGACCGCTTCAACCCAAGTCTCCTTATACATTCCTAAGTGAAACCTCATACTAGTATCCTTCTCTATTAATGTTGGGTTCATTATTTTATCTACATCATTATACTTAGGTATTTCAAGTATATACTTATCAAGTCATATCCCTCTATCATTGTAGAAGTTTTGGAATCTCTTTTTGTTATACTCACCACCATTTCTTGATAGTGAGCATTTCCTCTTAGTCCCAGTCTCTTTCTCCACCATTGCCTTCCACTGAAAAAGAACATCATATATAATAGATTTGTGTATAAGAAATTAATCGCATACCTTCCTTATAGAATCATCAATGAATATCACAAAGTATTGTTACCTTATGTGAGATCAAATAGAGTCTAGCCCCCAAACATCTATGTGAACAAGATCCAGCTGCTAACTTTTGGGTGTTTTCCACTCAGAATAAATGATGACTTACATTTCTTCTTGAGTATGCAACTCTCACAATTTATGAATTCTATATGATCTATATTCAACATGCTTTTAGCTACTATAACCTTTATGTTCTTATCACTAAGATGTGATAATTGAAAATTCCATAGCTATGAACTATCAGATGTTATAGTTCAAATAGTTGTAGCTCCACATGATCATCCAGTCATATAAAGTACGACATCCTTAATACCTCTAACCACAACCATTGAACTGGGAGTGATCTTCCACACTGTTGGTGAAACTCATTATAAACCCTACCTCATCTAGCTTACCTATGAAAATTAAGTTTGTTCATAAACCTAGTATATGTTAAATGACCTTGAGATCAAGTTGACCTTCATGCTTCATCTGAACCTTCTCACCACCCTTCCCCAAAATTTCTAGAGTCTTGTCTTATGCCAAGTGTACCTGATAAACTTTCTGGATATATAATTTTCCATACATCCCTTCTCTTCCATGGAGTGGAACGATGCTCCATAATCAATGATCCATGATTCCACTGGAGCATCCATACTCAGTAGTAAGATACCACTCCCTTCAGTTATTACAGAATTTACTGATCTAAAACTATCATATGTTGCCCGCCTAGAGTTTGACCCTCTTTCCCTGCACTCCTTCATGAGATGGAATCTCAAGTCGTGGTTCCAACATGCTGGGCCAGGACTAATCAACTTACCTCGAATCCAATCCATTAAAAACATTTTGGGCCAAGACTAACCAAATAGGATCTAATCTAAACTCTGTTATTCATAATCTGAATCCCACATTGAAGATATTCATCCCTCTCTATAAGAGGATATAATCCCATGTGGTTTCTTTTCTCTTCCCATTCTTCTTCCAATCGTTGAAGGATTTTTCTTCCCTTTTTTGGTTAGATCCAGATCTAGGATCGTAGATCTAGATCTAGAATTATGGGATATTGATTGTTCGATATTGTTTTAGGGTTTAAGATTCAAATCTCATTCCATGTCATTATTCTGTCAAATTAGGGATTTTTGTTGGGCGATCGCTCGTCAATGAATTGAGGTAGGTGGTATATAATTCAAATCCTAAAGTCTTGATTGTAATTATGTGTATGTAATTATATAATTTCTATTATATGTTTAAAAATTTAGTTCTTGATTGAATTAATTAATTTGGAGAATTGATTAATTGAGGGAAATGTAAAAATTTGAGAAATTGGGATTGTAGATTTTGAATAATTAATTGTTGAATTAATTGTGAGGGAATTGGGATTATTGAATTGGATAATTAATTATTGAATTAGTTATGGGGATTATGGGATAGTGATTTGAAATAATTAATTGTTGAATTAATTACGGAGTCATTGAGATTGTTGAACTTGATTAATTAACTATGGAGTCATTGAGATTGTTGAACTTGATTAATTAATTATAGATTAATTAATGGGAATGGTTGGGATTAAGAAATTGATGTGATAAACTAAATATTGAATTAGTAATTATGTTGGTTTGATTAATTAATTAGTGAATTAATTAATGAGATTGATGTGATTAATTAATTGGTGAATTAATTAAGGGTATTTATGTGATAAACTAATTGTTGAATTAGTAATGAAATTGATGTGATTGGCTAATTGTTGAATTAAATAATAAAATTGAAGTGATTAATTAGTTTTTGAATTAATTAATGTTATTGATGTGATTAGTTAATTGTTAAATTAACTAATAGAATTGAAGTGATCAAATAACTATTCAATTAATTAACGTTGTTGATGTGATTAATTAATTGTTGAATTAATTAATGTAATGGTATGAATATGGAATTTTTGAGTTGAATAATTAATTGGTAAATTAATTAATGTGATTTTGTGAAACATGTGACTTTAAATGGTGATGGTAACAATGGAATTCACACAGTACTTTAAACTATGAATGGTAACAGTGGCATTCAGCCATGTATTATAAATATGAATGGTAACAATGGAATTCAGTTATGAAATTATGAATGGTAATTGTGGTATTCAGTCATGTATTATGAAATATTAATGGTAACAATGACATACAATTATAAAATTATGAATGGTAGCAATGACATTCAGTCATGTATTATAAATATGAATGGTAACAATGGAATTCAGTTATGAGTTATGAATGGTAACAATGGAATTCAGATATATGATATCATTCAAGTGTCCTCGGGGACCCAGGGGTTTATGTGGTTAAATAAAGAATAAATGAAAATGTGATGACTATTTACTAATGCACTGTACTTATTTATTTATACAACTACATACACTTTTATTGATTGGATATTATTTTAGACGCCGTTGGTGGTGGTATATTGAGTTGTACTCACACCCTACTTGGGTTGCTTGATCGGTACCTGAATAGATTTCATGGTTGCGGGATAGGATAAGGGAAAAGGCCCTATGTTAGATGGATGAGTCGGGATAGAGCATGGTTGAGGGAACCAGACGTGGTTAGGGACCTGCTTGGGAGTTTTCAATGTCTTTACTTTTGAGTTTCATTTTGACACTTGACACGTACTTTGGCATGACATGTCTTCTGTTTAGTTTTGATATTTTATTTCTAGTTTTGGTCATCTTGTGATACTAGATTATTCGGGTTATGTTATATCATCCCTTGGTTATTGTTTCTTTATTTCTGTTGGTATTTTACTCTGATAAAGAGAGTATAGTCTCCCCGTGACTGATATTAGACACTCGCTGCTAGTTGGCAGCCTCTGGTATGTAGGGAGGCGCACTTGAGGTCATGTGATAGACCAGCTCGGGGCACCAGTGTTTGGCACCTAGGTCAGGATGTCACATCTCCCATTGTGTCTTATCCATCTTCTTGGGATTCATTCTAGTCAACAAGGGTTATGTGTCTTTTTGAATGAGATAAGACATTATTTGTATTCTCCAAAATTCAAAGTCTTTCCCATTGAACTTATCAACCCAAACCTCACCATTATACGATTCCATCCTTCTAATTTACAAAAAAACACACACTAAATCGAAAAAAAATTCAAATGGTAAGATAAATCTACCTGAGTTATTTACTGAGTGTAAAAATATTGAGCTCTAAACCAAGCTTTGTGCTACTTGTTTGGGTTGAACACACTGCTGATTCACCGGACACACTTTCTCCAGATTCTACACTAATCGAACATCACCCTGCGACTTTTATGTACCATAAGATAAGAAGTTTAAGCACCCTGCTCATGTAACGCCCCGACCCCAGTTACCCAGAGTCGGTGCATTATTACATAACATTGGCATGATCACAAGAAAGATCAAATCTCGAAAGACCGATTGGTTTAGTAGCCTTGGAAACACTAGATATATTCATAAGTTTTACATTACATCATAAAATGAAAAACTACTACAACAACATAATGTTTCCACAATCCACACTATTAACCCCTCATAAAATCCCTGCAGGTCATTCATAAATTACTTCTTCACATCCTGGGAAAAATAAAACATAGAAAAGGGGTGAGCTCAAATGCCCAGTAAGGATAACAATATAGCGGAAACTTTCATAAATAAGAATAAACATTTAAGGCAATGTATAACTAAAACAAAAGCCTTTTAAATATGAACTTTCGACATGGTATGACATAAATAAAATGAAATAATGTCATTTACTTATTCACATGGATATTCTACTAATCGAATAATCACATGCAAAAATCAATAACCACTTTCATAATGTTGGAATGCATAATGCCAGACTATCATAACCACATAGCCAAGGCCTCGTGCCAAGACTACAAATAAGATTTTGTCAAGGCCTTGTGCCAAGACACTAGTTTGTCTCATGAGACCTACCGATGCATCGAGGAGCTATAGCGGGCTCCACCCGTCACATATTAAGTCCAATGCATTCCCATATGAAAAGGTTTAAACATAACATAAACATTCATATTAAAACTAGCATATGAAATGTCAATACTTTCACCATAAACTATGAATGGTATAAAAATAGCACATCCACAGTCAAACATATCACAAAACCTTCAATACAATATAGAAGTTTTGTATCATAATAAATCAACTTCAAATAATCTTAAAATCCATCAAAGGATGTTGACATAGATGAAATCAAAATTCTTTTTAAAGAAATATCTCCTTTTATTTTGAAATAATTTAAGATCCATATAAAATAAAACATTTTCTTTGAAAATATTCTTATAAGCTTGTAAGGGAAGCTTTGAAGATTTTATAACGGCGGAAAATAGCCGCACCCACCGTATAAGTTAAAAAACATTCTTACCTTAATTCTGTCGAAAAGGTTAAAAAGGACCTTGTTTTGAAAACGACCGAAAGATTCCTTTATAAACCACTTATAAAAGTCAAAAAGGGTATAAATGACTTTAACTCATATTCTAGTAAATATTAAAAATGTTTTGAAATGAATTTTTAAGAAACATGGATGTGGATGATAAAGAGATCCCAGTAGATTATTACGTATAAACAACCTTGGATAATGAAGAGGTTGTAAAGTAAACCCTTACCTTGTACTTTTTCTTGGTTGGGGTAGGTTAACCTCCTGTATAATGGTGAAATAGTTGTTATTAAATTATACAAGAATCATATATAATAATATGATATCATATATGATCTTTTAACATTGATTTGTTAATAATATCTTAGAATTATCGTCGTTTCAGGAGTTAACTTACTCATTTTCTTTTATATGTTTTGTTACATAAGCCATGGTTGTTGTATCTTATTCATATCCAGAATGATATCTAGTCCTTAAACATCATTTTTAAATCATCAAATGATAATTATACTTGAATGGATACGATGGATAATGAATCTCATCGCGTTCGTGGAGACGGTAGTCCGTACGTACGCACGAGCGACAATATCATTCTTTTGATATTAAAATAATATATAAATGGATGTTATATCATATATACAGAATCATTAACATGTTATATTTATTATTTACATGAGTTACACATCATTATTATACCCATCCAAATAATATTATATTGAATAACAATTACACCACGACGTGGAGACGGTAGTCCGTACGTACGCACGTATGGTGACATGTTATTCAAAGGGTGGATAGAATACTGAATATGGTTGTACCATATTTATAATAACATCACAGTATATGTGAGATACTGGAGTTATTATTTTAGAATGGTAAGAACAAAGGAAGAAGAAGTGGAAGAAGAAATGAACTTGGAGAAGGGTGGTGAAATCATTACCTCTTCTTCGGGTTCTTCCTTTTGATTTGATCAAAAGGGATCCTTAGGTTGGCTTTATGATCAAACTAAGTCCTCTAGGTTGTAGTGAGGGATGTTGGTAGGGTATTTGGGAAGAGTTTGGCCGAACCAAAAGGCTTTGAAGGTGTGAAGAAATGAGAAGGAGGAGTGCCCTTTTATAAGAGGGGTGAGGGGCACCTTTGGAAAAGCTAGAAATATTAATTTATAATAAATTCATATTCGGTTTCTAATGGCTCCAAAGCATATTATTCAAAGGTTAAGGTGGGGATAGGTCGAAAACCACTCAACCAATAGAATTTAGACAGGTTTGGGTACTTATATTAACCTTATCTTTAAGTATTAACTCTAAGTTAATTAGTTTCACTTTTACAATGTCTCTGTGTATTTTTATATAATATGGTTAATAAACTTACTATATACATCCAAGAGACCCCCAAGTGGTACATTAATGATGGACCTATAATGATATAAGTCTCTTGGCCGAACCTTAGATTTTTAGGAATTTAATATCAATTAAGAATATAATATTTGTTTTAAGAACTCTTTTATGTCAATTTTGACACTATTCAATAGTTGATTTTTGTGAAACTCATAACAGATTGATTACTTCGAACAAAGTCAATTAAATCAATCCTAATATATCATATTATCCTAGAAAATTATTTTAATTCATTAAAAGTTTCATATTATATTTATTTGGGTATTTATAATATCAATTATTTTAATTTTTCACTATTATAGTAATTACTGCATCATCATTGTGTCATAAATAAAATAAATTATTTAATGTCTAAAAATTATAAATAAAATATCATTATGTAGGAAATCTTTTTAGCTTTCTAATGAATATTTATAATCTAAAATCCAACATATATAACCCTATGTAACAATTGTTTTTCTAAAAGATATATGCTTGTGTCATTTTTGTATTCATTTTAACTTAATTAAAATAAAGTGTCATTATCACTTACAAGTGGATCCATGGGGTCCCAAAATAGACCCAAAGATTCCCATGGTCGACCATGTATCAACCAATAGGGTTAAGACACATTTTAGGGTAATTTAGTATTATTATAATATTATTTTTTAACCCTTATTTACCGGATTTACCCTTAACCATGGTAAATAAAATATTTACCGCAGTAATTATTCAAAATGTCTAAAAATAAAAGTTACTTATTTACACAATTTGAACATCCTGATTCCAAATATGGAATCCATTTTCCTAAATTCAAAACACATAAGTGGCAGAAATTAATTTAAAATTAATTCCCGCTGTCAAAACAAAAAGCGTGTTTTTAAGAGATAATAACTATCAAAAGATTGACACTCGTTTATGTTCGGTTTAATTGTAAAATTATGTCCAATGACCAACATTGTATTAAATTGTAAAAATATATTCTAAATATACTTTAAAACCACTCAAATTCATAATTTATCACTATTAATTATTTTGATTAAAAAAGTTGTTTTTAATTAAAACTTAGTAATTTTCACTATTCATCAAAATATGAAAGTTATCCGAAATGTACCAAAATTTCACCTTAGGCTAAATTCGATATTACGAATCCAAAAATGAAGTCCATTTTCAAATATAAAATATATATAATTTCAAAAAGTATGTATTACTATTCATAACGGCTAGTTTGATTAGTTATGGTGTGTTAGAACTCGGTGTTGCGTACAACACACGCTATCACATTATTCAAAGAGAAGCGTACCGTAGAAGCTTGGGGTGTTACATTCTCCCCTCCTTCAAATAATTGCGTCCTCGCAATTTCTAGGGTATTACTGCATAAAAGACTCGGGTGGTTCTTCATCATAAGTTCCTCAGGTTCCCATGTTGCCTCTTCCATCTTATGGTTTCTCCACAAAACTTTTACCAGACGCGTCGTCCGGTTTCTCAGCACTTGTTCTCTCGTATCAAGAATCTTGACGGGCTCTTCGCAATAAGACAGATCGGGTTCCAGTTCTAATTCCTCATAGGTGAGTACATGCGTCGGATCAGGCATGTATTTCCTCAATAGAGATACGTGGAACACATCGTGAACTTTGGAGAGACTTGGCGGCATTGTCAATCGGTAAGCTACAACCCCAATTCGTTCTAGAATTTCGAAAGGTCCGATATACCTGGGACTCAATTTACCTTTCTTATCAAAACGTATGACTCCCTTCCACGGAGATACCTTCAGAAAAACATGATCACCGACTTGAAATTCCAAATCCTTCCTTCGATTATCGGCATAGCTCTTCTGCCTACTTTGAGCTGCTTTGATGTGATTTTGGATTACTTTCACCTTTTCCACCGTTTCCTCCACCAGTTCTGGGCCTACAAGTTTTCTTTCACCAACGTCATCCCAACAGGTTGGTGTACGACATCTCTTTCCGTATAACGCTTCATATGGTGCCATCTGAATACTCGAATGGAAGCTATTGTTATAGGAAAATTCTACCAAAGGTAAATATTGATCCCACATACCCTGAAAGTCAAGTGAGCAAGATCTCAACATGTCTTCTAAGGTTTGAATAGTCCGTTCTGATTGTCCGTCTGTCTGAGGGTGGTAAGCAGTGCTCAAATGAAGTTCAGTATCCAGGGATTTCTGAAGACTTTTCCAGAATCTTGAAGTAAAACGGGGATCACGATCAGAAACAATCGATAGGGGTACTCCATGAAGTCTCACAACTTCATTAATATATAGTCTTGCTAGACGTTCCAGGGGTAAATCTTCTCTTATAGCAAGAAAATGTGCTGTCTTGGTAAGACGATCAACAATAACCCATATTGCATCATTCCTTCTAGGAGTCTTTGGTAGCCCCATGACAAAGTCCATCGTAACATTGTCCCATTTCCACTCCGGTATGGGAAGAGGTTGCATGACTCCTCCAGGCTGTTGCCTTCCAGCTTTCACTTGTTGACAAACCATACATCTTGACACAAAATCAGCAATCTCCCTCTTCATGTTGTCCCACCAAAAATGTTCCTTCAAATCTCTATACATTTTGGTGCTCCCAGGGTGTATAGAGAAATTGGAACTATGAGCATCATCCAGCAATTCCCTTTTTAGATCAGGTATATTGGGAACACAAAGTCTCTTCCTGAATTTCAAAATTCCATCTTCATACACAAAGTCTCTCAATCTCCCATCATTCACAGCTTTAATCTTCTTTTGGAATTCTTCATCATCAGTCTGAGAACTCTTAATCTTTTCTAGTAAAGATGGTTTGGCAACCATTTGAAAAAGCATTGATGTTTCACCTTCCCTGGTTATTCCCATGTCCATCTTCACTAGATCCATGAAAATTGGATCCCTTTCAATTCTCATATTGTTCAAAACTCCATGGTCTTTTCTACTCAAAGCATCTGCCACCTTGTTTGCCTTCCCTGGGTGGTAGTGTATCGTACAATCATAATCCTTGAGTAATTCAAGTCATCTCCTTTGCCTCATGTTGAGTTCTTTTTGTGAGAAAATATACTTCAAACTCTCGTGATCAGTATAAATCTCACATTTTTCACCATAGAGGTAGTGCCTCCATATCTTCAAAGCAAAGATCACTGCTGCTAACTCGAGATCATGAGTAGGATAGTTTTGTTCATGAATTTTCAACTGTCGTGATGCATAGGCAATAACTCTATCATTCTGCATAAGGACACAGCCAAGTCCTTTCTTCAATGCATCACTATAAATAACGAACCCATCATTCCCCGATGGTAGAGTCAATATAGGAGCATTGACTAATCTTCTCTTCAGTTCTTCGAAACATTCTTCACACTCTTTTGTCCAAACAAATTTAACCCCTTTACGTGTGAGCTTCGTTAATGGGTTAGCCAATCGAGCAAAATTCTGGACGAAACGTCGATAATAACCTGCCAAACCAATAAAACTACGTACCTCAGTTATACTCGTAGGTGCTGGCCATTCTTGGATTGCCTTGGTCTTAGAAGGATCAACAGAGATTCCATCTTTAGAGACAATATGGCCAAGAAAAGAAATCTCCTGAAGCCAGAATTCACACTTTCTAAACTTCCCATATAATTCATGCCTCCTCAGAGTCTTCAAGATAATGCGCAAGTGATTTTCATGATCTTCGTAGGTTTTGGAGTATACCAAGATATCATCAATAAATACCACCACAAATTCATCGAGATACTCCTTGAAAACTCTATTCATTAGATCCATGAATACAGAGGGTGCATTAGTCAATCCAAACGGCATTACAGTAAACTCGTAATGCCCGTACCTGGTTCGAAATGCTGTTTTCGGAATGTCTTCCTTCTTCACACACAACTGATGGTATCCAGATCGAAGGTCAATCTTTGAAAAGTATTGAGCTCCATGCAGTTGGTCAAATAAATCATCGATACGAGGTAGGGGATACTTGTTCTTTATCGTTATAGCATTGATCTCCCTGTAGTCGATACATAACCTCATAGATCCATCTTTCTTTTTAACAAAAAGAACAGGGGCTCCCCATGGAGAAACACTAGGGCGAATAAATCCCTTATTACTCAATTCCTCTAGTTGTTTCTTTAGTTCGACTAACTCTACAGTGGCCATTCTATAAGGGGTCTTCGATATAGGCCTTGATCCAGGAATCAAATCAATAGAAAACTCAACTTCTCGTTCTGGAGGGTGTCCAGGTAAATCTTCCGGAAATACATCTACAAATTCTTTCACAACAGGTACATCCTCTATTTGAACATTCCTTTCCTCACCGACAGTTATTTCATTCTCTTCCTCCCCAATAATTGAATTAAGTTGAGCTACTGGGGGTGGATCTAAATAAGAATTAGGTGGTGACGATTATGCTCTAAAAATAAGGTGCTCCTTATCATTATCATCAAGAATCGTAACCTCTTTCTTCTTACAATAAATCTTCGCATCATAGTCCGAAAGCCAGTCCATACCGAGGATTATATCAAACTCAATCATAGGTATGACGATGAAATCAGCAGATAAAGAAAATTTATGTGCTCTAATGGGGACTGATTCACAAAACTTTGTTGCAACAATACTTCCCTTAGGAGTTTTAACTGACAACTCCCTTATTAAATCAAATTGGAAATATCTAATTTTCTTAGCAAACTGGGAAGATATGAAACAATGCGATGATCCAGAATCAAATAATGCATTTGATAAACTTGAGGAAACCATTAAATTACCTGCCACCACGTCTTTCGGAGCTTCTACCTCAGCAGTAGTGATAGCATAAGCCCGGCCTTGATCCCTTGGCCTTTTCTGAGGTAAGTTCTCCTGACGCTTAGGACATGTATTTGCATAATGCCCCATCTCCCTGCAATTATAGCACTGAACGTTGGTAGCTTCCTTCTTCCCCTTGCAATCATGAGCTTGGTGGCCTTTTTCACCACACTTGTAACAGACTCCCATTCCCTTCAAGCAAGTACCAGGATGTTTCTTCCCGCATTTACCACAAGATGGATATTCAACCTTTCCCTTCTTCCCCTTATTTCCATTCCCAGATTGATCAGCAGGTCTCTTCTTCTCTTGCTTTGCTTTAAAGTCATAAGACTTAGAGAATTCCTTTTCGGTCTTGATAGCACATGAGACAATGTCTTCGTACGATGAAAAGGATTGTGAGACTAACGCTCGACGGAGAAATGGTTTTAACCCATCAAAGAAACGATCAATCTTACTTCTTGGGTTACGAATATAATCACCAGCGTACCTCGCTAACCTTGTAAAGTTAGCCTCATACTTTGTGACATTCTCATCCTCCTTTTGTCTCAGACTCAGAAATTGCTTTTCCATATCTGCTCGATGGTCGCGAGGGAAGTATTTTTCTAAAAACAGATCTTTGAACTCCCTCCATTCCATATTTGATACTTCATCATATTCCTTCGTATTTTGAATCAATGACCACCATTGATCAGCATCTCCAGTGAGGCGGTAAACTGCCATGATAACTTTTTCCCTTTCACTGCTCCCCAAAGCCTGAAATATTTTCTCTAGGGAAAATATCCATTGCTCAGCTACTAAGGGATTTGTATTCCCATTGAACGTTGGTGGTTGTTGCCTCATGAATCGATCTAACATTGATCCTCCACGTTGCGGATCAGGGTGCTCCATACGGGTAAGGTTATTATTCATAACCTGAGTAAGTTGTCCCAGTATGGTGATTAGCTGATCAGCACCAGTTGCATCACCAGCCCCACTATAATTATCTTGAGCAGGAGGGCAATCCCTACATGGAGTGCGTGCATTGATACGGTTTCCATTTCTTCCACTAGGCGCCATTTCTAAACAATGGCATAAACTAGATCAATTTATGAATCAAAATACATAATCCCATACTTATAAAACACTTAACATAAATTGAACTATTTATGGATATAATCCATAATCATAAGAATGTTTTCTTTGAGGAAGTATATACTCATAATCCCTTCAAAATGATTTGTAAAGAAAATGAGAGTTATCCTAAGCATATCCCCCGGGAGTGTCGTAACCAAGAGTGCAGCAAGGCCCGTTGTCGTGCACCAGTTCCCGTTCGAGTCTAGCTCAAAGCGGTGTTTTCGGGTTTTACCCCTAGGTACATCTGTGCCAGAGCCGCCTCTACCTGCTCGTATCCAGACAGGGATGTATTGCTTGGAAAACTCACAAAATCTCTACAATACCAAAATTCTAGGAAGTTCTTCTATACTAATCCTCAAAGTTCATCTTAGGTCTACGTGCTCTAATCAGAGTTTATCTAAATCTAGCTTCCAAGGTTTGTACTAAACTTCCTCTGATACCAACTGTAACGCCCCGACCCCAGTTACCCAGAGTCGGTGCATTATTACATAACATTGGCATGATCACAAGAAAGATCAAATCTCGAAAGACCGATTGGTTTAGTAGCCTTGGAAACACTAGATATATTCATAAGTTTTACATTACATCATAAAATGAAAAACTACTACAACAACATAATGTTTCCACAATCCACACTATTAACCCCTCATAAAATCCCTGCAGGTCATTCATAACTTATTTCTTCACATCCTGGGAAAAATAAAACATAGAAAAGGGGTGAGCTCAAATGCCCAGTAAGGATAACAATATAGCGGAAACTTTCATAAATAAGAATAAACATTTAAGGCAATGTATAACTAAAACAAAAGCCTTTTAAATATGAACTTTCAACATGGTATGGCATAAATAAAATGAAATAATTCCATTTACTTATTCACATGGATATTCTACTAATCGAATAATCACATGCAAAAATCAATAACCACTTTCATAATGTTGGAATGCATAATGCCAGACTATCATAACCACATAGCCAAGGCCTCGTGCCAAGACTACAAATAAGATTTTGTCAAGGCCTTGTGCCAAGACACTAGTTTGTCTCATGAGACCTACCGATGCATCGAGGAGCTATAGCGGGCTCCACCCGTCACATATTAAGTCCAATGCATTCCCATATGAAAAGGTTTAAACATAACATAAACATTCATATTAAAACTAGCATATGAAATGTCAATACTTTCACCATAAACTATGAATGGTATAAAAATAGCACATCCACAGTCAAACATATCACAAAACCTTCAATACAATATAGAAGTTTTGTATCATAATAAATCAACTTCAAATAATCTTAAAATCCATCAAAGGATGTTGACATAGATGAAATCAAAATTCTTTTTAAAGAAATATCTCCTTTTATTTTGAAATAATTTAAGATCCATATAAAATAAAACATTTTCTTTGAAAATATTCTTATAAGCTTTTAAGGGAAGCTTTGAAGATTTTATAACGGCGGAAAATAGCCGCACCCGCCGTATAAGTTAAAAAAACATTCTTACCTTAATTCTGTCGAAAAGGTTAAAAAGGACCTTGTTTTGAAAACGACCGAAAGATTCCTTTATAAACCACTTATAAAAGTCAAAAAGGGTATAAATGACTTTAACTCATATTCTAGTAAATATTAAAAATGTTTTGAAATGAATTTTTAAGAAACATGGATGTGGATGATAAAGAGATCCCAGTAGATTATTACGTATAAACAACCTTGGATAATGAAGAGGTTGTAAAGTAAACCCTTACCTTGTACTTTTCCTTGGTTGGGGTAGGTTAACCTCCTGTATAATGGTGAAATAGTTTTTATTAAATTATACAAGAATCATATATAATAATATGATATCATATATGATCTTTTAACATTGATTTGTTAATAATATCTTAGAATTATCGTCGTTTCGGGAGTTAACTTACTCATTTTCTTTTATATGTTTTGTTACATAAGCCATGGTTGTTGTATCTTATTCATATCCAGAATGATATCTAGTCCTTAAACATCATTTTTAAATCATCAAATGATAATTATACTTGAATGGATACGATGGAGAATGAATCTCATCGCGTTCGTGGAGACGGTAGTCCGTACGTACGCACGAGCGACAATATCATTCTTTTGATATTAAAATAATATATAAATGGATGGTATATCATATATAAAGAATAATTAACATGTTATATTTATTATTTACATGAGTTACACATCATTATTATACCCATCCAAATAATATTATATTGAATAACAATTACACCACGACGTGGAGACGGTAGTCCGTACGTACGCACGTATGGTGACATGTTATTCAAAGGGTGGATAGAATACTGAATATGGTTGTACCATATTTATAATAACATCACAGTATATGTGAGATACTGGAGTTATTATTTTAGAATGGTAAGAACAAAGGAAGAAGAAGTGGAAGAAGAAATGAACTTGGAGAAGGGTGGTGAAATCATTACCTCTTCTTCGGGTTCTTCCTTTTGATTTGATCAAAAGGGATCCTTAGGTTGGCTTTATGATAAAACTAAGGCCTCTAGGTTGTAGTGAGGGATGTTGGGAGGGTATTTGGGCAGAGTTTGGCCGAACCAAAAGGCTTTGAAGGTGTGAAGAAATGAGAAGGAGGAGTTCCCTTTTATAAGAGGGGTGAGGGGCACCTTTGGAAAAGCTAGAAATATTAATTTATAATAAATTCATATTCGGTTTCTAATGGCTCCAAAGCATATTATTCAAAGGTTAAGGTGGAGATAGGTCGAAAACCACTCAACCAATAGAATTTAGACAGGTTTGGGTACTTATATTAACCTTATCTTTAAGTATTAACTCTAAGTTAATTAGTTTCACTTTTACAATGTCTCTTTGTATTTTTATATAATATGGTTAATAAACTTACTATATACATCCAAGAGACCCCCAAGTGGTACATTAATGATGGAACTATCATGATATAAGTCTCTTGGCCGAACCTTAGATTTTTAGGAATTTAATATCAATTAAGAATATAATATTTGTTTTAAGAACTCTTTTATGTCAATTTTGACACTATTCAATAGTTGATTTTTGTGAAACTCATAACAGATTGATTACTTCGAACAAAGTCAATTAAATCAATCCTAATATATCATATTATCCTATAAAATTAGTTTAATTCATTAAAAGTTTCATATTATATTTATTTGGGTATTTATAATATCAATTATTTTAATTTTTCACTATTATAGTAATTACTACATCATCATTGTGTCATAAATAAAATAAATTATTTAATGTCTAAAAATTATAAATAAAATATCATTATGTAGGAAATCTTTTTAGATTTCTAATGAATATTTATAATCTAAAATCCAACATATATAACCCTATGTAACAATTGTTTTTCTAAAAGATATATGCTTGTGTCATTTTTGTATTCATTTTAACTTAATTAAAATAAAGTGTCATTATCACTTACAAGTGGATCCATGGGGTCCCAAAATAGACCCAAAGATTCCCATGGTCGACCATTTATCAACCAATAGGGTTAAGACACGTTTTAGGGTAATTTAGTATTATTATAATATTATTTTTTAACCCTTATTTACCGGATTTACACTTAACCATGGTAAATAAAATATTTACCGCAGTAATTATTCAAAATATCTAAAAATAAAAGTTACCTATTTACACAATTTGAACATTCTGATTCCAAATATGGAATCCATTTTCCTAAATTCAAAACACAGAAGTGGCAGAAATTAATTTAAAATTAATTCCCGGTGTCAAAACAAAAAGCGTGTTTTTAAGAGATAATAACTATCAAAAGATTGACACTCGTTTATGTTCGGTTTAATTGTAAAATTATGTCCAATGACCAAAATTATATTAAATGGTAAAAATATATTCTAAATATACTTTAAAACCACTCAAATTCATAATTTATCACTATTAATTATTTTGATTAAAAAAGTTGTTTTTAATTAAAACTTAGTAATTTTCACTATTCATCAAAATATGAAAGTTATCCGAAATGTACCAAAATTTCACCTTAGGCTAAATTAGATATTCCGAATCCAAAAATGAAGTCCATTTTCAAATATAAAATATATATAATTTCAAAAGGTAGGTATTACTATTCATAACGGCTAGTTTGATTAGTTATGGTGTGTTAGAACTCGGTGTTGCGTACAACACACGCTATCACATTATTCAAAGAGAAGCGTACCGTAGAAGCTTGGGGTGTTACAGCTCACCACACCAAAATATACACGGAAAACACACACTCCATGTAAACCAATACGTGCATTCAAGAATAGTAGAAAATAAGAAAGAATGCTTTGGTTTTATGTGGTTCAAACAATTAGGTCCTATATTCATGATAGAACGATGTTGCGATCTTTATAACTACCAGAAGATACAAATATTACAATCTCAATAAACAATAATGTCTGATAACTGATAACTTTGTTTCCTCATCACAAATCACACTATTCTTCATCATCCCATTATTTATAAGTGGTCCCATCCCACATTTATAGTGGGTCCAATCTGGTCTCCTGGTTGTACCACTATCCAAAATTCCTAGTTGACCCATCGTTTAAACTCAATGTCTATTGATACCATGTAGCATTTGGCACATGACCACTGAAGCTGCTGACCTTACCACTACCCAATACACATTCGTTGGACAATTCCTCTGTCCATCCAACCTTTCCACCACTAAAGACCTTCGTTGTCACTATTCTGATCATTATAACTAAAACTGTCATATGAAGTTCCTCCTTCTGATAAAATGGAACGAGCTTCACAGTCCTAATACTTATCTCATGCATTCCCTTTACATGTATGCATACTTCTTATGGTTTAGTTTGGGATCCCTATTCCTCCCACCAAATCAATATGTCCAAACCTTATTTATGTGTAACTCTTTATACAACTCATATATTGCATTGTTAACCCGGATTAAAATCCAACTATATTCACACATGTCCATATGCAACTTATGCATAAGGTACACAAAAACCTTTAAAGTAAAGTCTTGAAATCATATGAAACTAATAATCCCCGTGATTAATCACAGAGTAATGGATAACTAGCCTCTATATTTCTAGAAAAAACATAAGCCTCCAGGCCCATGAGCAGTTTGACTTAAAGTCCCTCTACCTACTGTTCTTTACTCAGGATAAATACCAATTTCATCATAATTCTAACACCTGATTTGTATAAACTATAATTAACTTCTTAATTCATGCTCATAACCTAGTACGATGCAAATTTAAGGTAAAATAAAACTAAATAAATTATCATACATAACATGTAATTCTTTAGATGCATGCATATCAATTTATAGAAGCAACATAACACTTTAAACTAAAGCATACATTAATTCATAATATAAAAATTACATTCATGAATAATAAACAAGGGAATAAAATAAATGAATGACCAATTCATATATTTAAACAATAGATAAATAATTTACGAATATTTCATAAATAAATCAATTATAAACACTTTATAATTTAGCCATGCATTAGAGTCATTCCATGATTGAATAAATATAAACTCTTTACATTTATATCTAATATGAACTATTTTATATTACCCTTTTATATGGAATTCTACTTAAATATGTGATATTAAATGAAACTTAAACATTTTATATTCTAAATCTATTATGTAAACGATTTACATAATCTGAACATGATGCATTTAATATTATGTAAACCCGAAACATATCAGTTATCAAGACCCTTTTTGATAGGGTTTAAATAATTTCTCAAAGGACCTTTTAATTTAAAAAATTAAAATTAAATAATTATGAACAATTCATTAAATATAGACTCTTTTATATTTTCCCTTATTTTGAAATTCATAAACACTTTATAAATTGCACTTATAATTTTTATATAAACACTTTATATCCAAACTATAATTTATGGCATATAAATCTAAAAGGTATTTGATATTGTCACTTAATGTTATGAATATTTATTTATTAAATGTTTTTCATACATTTAATAATTAATTATAAATATTTTATAAGTAATTAATTTATAAACACCTTTATAAATTAAATAAATATATCAAAATACCTTTCCCATAATTTATAAACAGTCTATGAATTATCACATCCAATTTATAATTGAAATATAGAAAGATTAATTGTTTTTATGATATCATATTCAACAATATTTATATATATTGTAATTGACAATTGATAAGTTGTAACACATAAAACCCCTTGGGTGCTATCAGTCACATCATATGATAGATAATCTCATTTGCGGTACAATCTTCTACATCTATGAATCGTAATTTATGATATGCATTGTATTGTCATCACTATTGGAAATCCTACCTATACCAACGCCCATATCCCAATAGTTCTTCATAACCATTGGGATAAAACATGTAATATAACGTTATCCCAACAGTTTTGTAAAACCATTGGGATAGATCCATATAATTATACCTATCCTAATGGTTTTGGGATAACCATTGGAATAAGATCTGTTGGGATAAATCCATATAATTAGTCCTATACCAATGGCTTTGGGATAACCGTTGGGATATGGTAAGTCTATCCCAATGGTTTTGGGATAACCGTTGGGATAGGGTAAGGTTATCCCAACAGTTTTGTAAAACCGTTGGGATATATCATTTTTATAACACCTATCCCAACGGTTTTGGGATAACTATTGGGACAGGTTAAGGATATCCCAATGGTTTTGTAAAACCATTGGGATAAATCATTTTTATAACACCTATACCAACGGTTTTGAAAAACTGTTGGTATAGGTCCCAATAATTCAGGTGCTTATCCCAACGATTCTCAAAACCGTTGGGATATGTACCCTTATTTTTTATGAATTCTTTTGTTAAAATTTATCAAATAAATCAATATATAAATTATTTATATATATATATGTATGTATGTATGTATGTATCTAAAAATATTCACAAAGGTGGTTGTAGCATAGCGGTTAGGTCTTTGATATTAAAGGCGGAGGTCGTGAGATCAAACCTCCGCTGTGTATTTTATTTTAGTTTACCTATCCCAATACCAAATCACCCAACGACCCTCCAAACTGTTGGTATAGGCTATACCAATGGTTTAGGGACCTAAACCATTGGTTCCAAACCATTGGCATAGGTTATTTTTTCAGTAGTGCATTGTGGTATGATGTTGTGTTTTCATCGCATGAAACAATAGAAATCGGTGGTGTCATATGCTACGACTAAAAAAATTGTGTAATACAATACATTGAAACCAAAGGTTTTGTTCTGGATTGTTTGTTGTGATGTCATATATTGTATGAAAAGGGACTAATAGTGCATTGTGATATCACGTATCGTAAATGCAGCCAAAGTTCAAATTTCATGTCATATTTAATGACAAACAACGTGACGCCCAATCCTCGATATATATTCTACATCATAGCATATGGTATCCAGTACAACATATAAAATTTCTTCATTTTAAACATGATTTCGAGAATCGAAAAGCATGGTAAAACTTTAATACCGCTGATGGGTTTCTAAAGATCAAACAACGCTTATTCACAGTGGAAGAATACAATAGAAACATCAAACATCAATATCAATATGCTATGCAAAACCAAAACCTTGCATGGAATAAACAAAGATTATCGTGTACCTTACACTGTATACGGCCAAGACTCTTTCTTTAATCACAGTGGTTGATGAAGATCACCAAAGAACTGCCAAAGGACTCTTCCTTATGGGGTGTATCCACAGATCACCCAAGTCGCCCAAGTGGGATCCTCCCTGCAACCATGATACGCTAGTATCTATTGAGAAGAATATTCAAACGTTTAATAATTAACGTTTGACTGCCCCGTCGATCGTAATATGACACATGAATCGTACATTACGATTCAATGCACTATGATAAACCTATTTCAAGCAAAACGACTGGCCAAAGCAGTGTTATACGATATCACCATATCATATTAAACGGTATACCCAATGACTTGTAATATGCCAATTGCAACATATATGTCATACCTTACGACAAACCAGTGTCGTACAATACGATGTAACATAAACACATTATATGTATTGATGGCTTTAGGGCATATCTTCATTAGTAAACTAACGTGCATGATGTTGTACATCCCAGTCCCATAAAACTATATTGTTATCGTGCAGTATTGCTTAAGTTATCAAGTACCACACATCATATTCACTATTGTCGTTCATTTGATTAACACCAACAAACTAATACATTCACAATAACAATATAACACAATGCTAGTGATTTCAATGTGTTCATAAAACAACCAAGAACTTTTCATTGTTCTTTACATTGACCACTACATGCATCACATTTTATGTACAACACATACTGAAATTTCGGTATCTTTGAGTGATTAGTCATGACAGGTCAATGCTAACAAACACATTGTAACTGCACCAAATTCGTCACTGTATAACACACCACACATACAAATAAGTTGAGTACTTAGTAATAAAATATGCAACCAACTTTCAAAATTAAACATACATTCAAGCATTGCTATGCTTCTTTTAACAATACCAATTATGGGGAGTATATAACGACACTGTCATTCAAATTTTGAGTAGTTCCACTATTCGTAAATGTGGACTATGAAGGACGCAAAACAATGCTGTCGTTACTACATCTTAAGTCACCCGAGCCATTGTGAGGTGTTGTAGGCATAGTTATGAGGAGATGTGGTGCCACACATGCACCCATTCTTGGTACATCAAATAGACACGAACATCTGCTCTTCATTAAATGAGGACCTTTTGGATGATGTACATGAAGCGTCTTTGAAACAAGGTCGGGTCATATGACAGGCCCACGGGCCTCTCCCCTTACTGTTTCCTCCGACTGCGCGGGGGCAAAGGATCCGAACAGACGCAAACCACATTGGCAGCCACAAAAGCTCAAGATTCATTGGCATCCAGCAAATTTTCAAACACATTCCGCGTCGTCTTCTCCCACCCCATTCTGAGACCTTACATTTCTTTTTTTCCTTTTGTCAGAACACCCGATTCTGAGTTCGTAACTCCAACCAGAAGTTGCCAACGCCATTTAATCCAATCACTGGTTGCTCGTCACCTAAAATGGAACTTCTCTGCCCAAACATCAGTCTCAGCTCTCCCGATTTATCAACAACCCCAATGAAACATCCGACACCGACTTCGCTGTTTCGTCCTCGTCACCATCCATCGAGATCCAGGCAAAGTTTACGTTACAAATTCGGAGTATCGACGCCTTATTTTTCGTACCGAATGGTTTAAACGAGGGGGAAGACTAAATCCGTTTCCAACCGTGCAGATTCGTACGCCCCGGGCCATAAATCAGTAGGCTTCTTTGTTGGGGGTTTTGTCGGTTTCGCTGCTGTCGCAGCCATCTCAGTGAGTGGTTATTCTTCGGCTTTTGCGGAGTCCCTCACTGCTGCTTTCCCTGTACCTCGCACCGACGAGGTGATCGGATGTTTGGTTCTGTTTTTCTTTATCCCCTTTACCTGTCAGCACTGCAGATTTCTCACTAGATCTGGGTGTCATGCATGGTCAGGTGAATACAGTGCAGAGAACTCTTGTTGAAGCTCGGGGTTTGATTAGAGAGACCTTCGTAGACCCTACCTTTAACCATCAAGGTTTTGGGATTCTGCACCTCTTTACCCTCGGCAGCAAATTTTAATGCGAATTTTAAATGAGCAGACATTAAACGTGCCGGAGCGATTCTTGTTTTGCAGACTGGGATTCAGAGCTTCAACGAACAATGGTGGAAATGTTTCCCCTGAGATCCGCAGATGCGGCTTATAACAAAATCAGAGGAATGATTTCCACCCTGGGCGATCCCTTTACTCGCATAATTAGTCCGAAGGTTCTACGTCTTCTTATTAAAATAGTTGGTGTTTGAACTCATCCCCACTCATTTTCTGCTGCTTTTTTTTCCCTCGTAGTATTTAAAAAAAAAAGGAAAATAAAACCTCTGTTGCAGTGTAATGATTTATGGCCTGTATGCTTCTTTTATTTTTATTTATCTTTTATTATCATTATCATTATTATTATTCGAGGTATAAATTTGTAACCCCTTTAACGTTTAACTTATTTTAATTAATTAATTTACACATTTTTGATTTTATTGGTCATGGATTTTTTATTTTCAGGAATACCAAAGTTTTAAAATTGGAACTGATGGAAATTTGCAAGGGGTTGGCCTTTTTGTAAATTCTGAACCAAGCACTGGGCATTTGGTAAGCATCTCCAGAGAAATGGTCATTTTTGGGTTTTAATTTATGGTACGATAAGAACCCAAGAAGGGCAAAATTTAAAGGTGCACATAATTCTATCAAGAAAATACAATAGCAAGCACATCATCCAAATAGTTCCTTAATGGACTGACTCAGTATTTAAACCCCTAATTTATCTCAACCATCAATAGACTGACTCAATATATCATTTGAATTATGAAAATCCCTCAACTCCAGCTTCAACCTTATTTCCAACTATAACTTCAACTTCAGCCTTGTATCCAACACGTGTCATTTTTTTGGAATAAGTAATTATATTTGTATGATTGTAAAATTCCTTCGAAATTTAAAGGTAAATTTTATATACGGTAGTGAGCGTTGGCCTTTAAGAAGACACCTTGAATGAAAAATAAGGGAGACAAAAATGAAAATGTTAAGATGGACATGTGGACATACTACGATGAATAAGATTATAATTGAACGTGTCTGAGAGAACATTGGAGTGACTCCGATTGACGAGAAGACAATTGAGATTAGATTAAGATGACTTGGACATATTAGAAGTCCTAGAGATGCACCTGTTTATAAGGTAAACTTAATGACAAATTCACTTATTAAAAGTAGTAGAGGTAAACTTAAACAGTCTCTTAAACAAATTTTTCAAGATGATCTTATTCTAAATTTTTTCAATAAAAATACAGTTTTCAGTAGAGTTAATTGACGAAGTTTGATCCATCTTGCCCCCATTTAATTGAGTTTAAGTCTTTGTTGTTGTTGTTTTAAGTAGTTATATTTGTCTTATCATGTCCCGTGAGATCAAATTCTCTCGACTCCCGCCATTGTTGATGAGCTTGAGCACGCGTCCATTCACCCTGCATCGAGTGCGGAATAAATTGTGCCACTATGGGTCTTTCTATGTTGACTTGGTGGTCATCACCAAGCGTCGCGCCATTTAGATCTCTCGCTCAATGATATCCACCGGGTTTATGACTTACTGCTCATCTCGATCATTATTGGCCACCCCTCATCTTTGGCAACGACTACTAGGTTAACCCAACCATGGTTCGGACAATTATTTGAAAAGTTCCTGGGTTGCGAGCATCAACAACACTTGTCGCCTAATGATCGGGCTTAAGGATTACTGTTTTGCCGAGGTTGAAGGGGTTGTCCAGGCTGCGCATGGCTGCCAGCGGTACCTGCAGGTGGCTATTTGGGTCGGTCTTCACTTGATTTACCCGTCGCCCCAGGTATGTGAGGAGACACAAGCCCAATGTTCTTTCTGGTCGAATCCCAACTTCTAGATGTCATAGGGGCATAACTGGGGTGTCACCGTAGTTGAACCTTCACCCGCAAAGCCTTGAGATCTGCTGGCCCTCGATCTCTCGAAAGATGTTTTGAGCTGAAAGTTGGTGGTAGTCTTGGGTGTATTGATGCATGGTCTGTGGACCTTGGTGGATGTCCTTGTATTGCTGGCATGAGACCTGGTTGTAGTTATTTGGAAGGAAACGAAGACTCGGGGCATCCTTCATACGACTTCAGGATTGGATAAAGCCTTTGTCTTGGTGTCGTTGGTTGTTCTGCATCTGCTCCCACCACGCTGAAGCTCCGCTGCGTCGCTTGTATGCCATGCACTTGACTCGAAGTTGCTCTAGGATGTCCATCAAGTCAAAATGTTTTTCCACCTTTACGATCCAATCTAGGAACTCTTCTCTGACAACATTGTAATGGAAGGGTGGTAGATCCGCTTTGATCCAAGGGAGTGGTCGATGCTCGAGTTGCTCAATGGAGTCATCATAGTTTGATTCCTCATCCCGCTGCGCTGGTGGAACCTTGATTGGATCATCGTCACCGTTGTGGCCTGCAAGAATTTGTGGGATTCTATGTTGAGGTTTGGCTTCCCGGGGCCGGGCAACCGCCATCCGCGGGTGTTGCTGAGGCACTACACCAAGGTCCCTCAGTGTCCCAATGAGTGAGTCATGTTGGTCACGAGACTGCGCCTGCTGTTGCCACATCTGCTCCTGAAACTGCTGCTGCGAGTACATATGCTCTAGAATAACTTGCAGAGTTTGATTGAGTGAGATGGTCTTGTTGATGTTGCTGTTGCTGGTCATGATAACAACACATAAACACGGCGACTGTGCCGGAGCAGTGGAGAGGTTTGGGAGGGGCTGACACATGCGACTGGTGCTGGCTGGCAGTCCTGGTGTGCATGTGGTGGTGCTGGTTGGAGGGGCAGCGCTCTGAGGGATGTTTTGCTGGGGTGGCATGCGAAGGGTGTGCGCTGCAGGGGCAATGCTCGAAAGGTGTGTGCTGCAGGGGCAATGCTCGAAAGGTGT
This sequence comes from Viscum album, assembly GCA_963277665.1. NCBI lineage: Eukaryota > Viridiplantae > Streptophyta > Magnoliopsida > Santalales > Viscaceae > Viscum > Viscum album. The sequence continues at coordinate 61,797,774 of OY728127.1, read as the reverse complement.
GCGCTGCAGGGGTTCATTAGCCGGTACTGAGGGATGTGTTGTTGGGGTGGCATGCGAAGGGTGTGCGCTGCAGGGGCAATGCTCGAAAGGTGTGTGCTGCAGGGGCAATGCTCGAAAGGTGTGCGCTGCAGGGGTTCATTAGGCGGTACTGGCTTGGCCCTTACAACAAATCATAGGTAAACTGTGATCACAAGGTTTGCCAAACCTTAAGAAGTTGTGATCAATCGACTACGAACGAGAAATGTCCTCGCTCTGATACCAACTGATATCGCAATAATGATTAAATGAACCCTTACACGAGGAGTTTGTGGAGAAAACCAGGAGACACTTAAGAGAAATATAATCAATAGATCTACAAGTAGTCAAAAACGTTATTTCTAAAACAATAACTAAGCCTTTTTATAAGCCAAACCTCCTGATAAATACAAAAATAGATAAACAAAATATCCTCCCATTTAAAGAAAAGGAAAGAGGCCGATAGACCATCAACTGATCGATAAGTGGGGCGCAATAGGGACCCAACAAGCCCAAGCTTGAGGTGCAGCTTGCTAGGTGGCCTAGGGCCGGTCCAAGATGGGGCGTAGTAGGGCCCGACCGCTACTACATCCGATGGTTGGCTTGGGATTGGTCCAGGTCGGGGTGCAGTAGGGAGTCCCCAACCACTGCTATATCAGGACTTATCCTTAAACGACTCTTATCCACGCACTTCTCACTTACACAACTTCAGTCTTCATTCGCGTAGCTCTAAACTTCAGTCACAACTTGTTTCCACAAACTTCTCATTTATGCAGTTTATTGATTTCTTCTGTCTCATTTATGCAGTGTTGCTCAAGAACTTTGTTGCATTTCTCATGTAGAACTGTACTTCTTACCTCAATGAGAGGTGGAACCTTTTATTTATAGAATGAGGAAATTGAATACAAGATAGGGAAAATCAATGTGGGACTCTAAAATACCCATAACCAGGTCCAACACTGCCCCTCATGCGACTGGTGTTGGCTGGCAGTCCTGGTGTGCATGTGGTGGTGCTGGTTGGAGGGGCAGCGCGCTGAGGGATGTGTTGCTGGGGTGGCATGCGACGGGTGTGCGCTGCAGGGGCAGTGCTCGAAAGGTGTGCGCTGCTGGGGTTCGTTAGGCGGTACTGGCTTGGCCCCTACAACAAATCATAGGTAAACTGTGAGAAATGTCCTCGCTTTGATACCAACTGATATCGCAATAATGATTAAATGAACCCTTACACGAGGAGTTCGTGGAGAAAACCAGGAGACACTTAAGAGAAATATAATCAATAGATCTACAAGCAGTCAAAAGCGTTATTTCTAAAACAATAACTAATCCTTTTTATAAGCCAAACCTCCTAATAGATACAAAAATAGATAAACAAAATATCCTCCCATTTAAAGAAAAGGAAAGAGGCCAATATACTAGCAACTGATCGATAAGTGGGGCGCAACAGGGACCCAACAAGCCCAAGTTTGAGGTGCAGCTTGCTAGATGGCCTAGGGCCGGTCCAAGATGGGGCGTAGCTGGGCCCGACCGCTACTACATCCGATGGTTGGCTTGGGATTGGTCCAGGCCGGGGTGCAATAGGGAGTCCCCAACCACTGCTATATCTGGACTTATCCTTAAACGACTCTTATCCACACACTTCTCACTTACACAACTTCAGTCTTCATTCGCGTAGCTCTAAACTTCAGTCACCCAACCTGTTTCCACAAACTTCTCATTTATGCAGTTTATTGATTTCTTCTCTCTCATTTATGCAATGGCATTTCACTGTTGCTCAAGAACTTTCTTGCATTTCTCATGTAGAACTGTACTTCTTACCTCAATGAGAGGTGGAACCCTTTATTTATAGAATGAGGAAATTGAATACAAGATAGAGAAAATCAATGCGGGACTCTAAAATACCCATAACCAGGTCCAACACTACCCCTCAAGCTAGAACAGGTATAACTTGGAATAAGAGTCCCACAAACAAAAATCAAAGAGAGAAGACATCACAAAGATCGAACACACTCCCCCTCAAGCTGGGTTGTTGATGCTGTGTATGCCTAACTTGGTGAATAGAGAATTCAATTGAGCTCCCAGTAAGCCTTTGGGAAAGATGTCGACAAGCTTATGAGTAGTTGAAATGTAGCTAAATGTGATATGTTCTTGCTCAAGGTGACAACGAAGTGACAGTCAATTTCAATATGCCTTGTGCGTTCATGAAAGATTGGATTAGAAGCAATCTTTGTGGTCGCCTGATTATCACACCAAATATGAGCAGGAGTGTGGCAGGAAACCAATTTCATGAAGAAGGCGACGAAGCTAAAGAATTTCGGTAGTGACTGTGGCCATCGCACGATATTCAAATTCAACACTGGATATTGAGATGACGGTTTGTTTCTTGGTTTGCCAGGAGATTAAGCTACCGGCTAGAAAAACCGCAAACCTAGAAATAGACTTTCGGGTAGATAAGCAGCTAGCGTAGTCAGTATCACAACAGACCTCATTGTTTAGATGATCGAGATGTGCGAATACCGAAGATCACGAACAAGCTCTTTTTAATGTATTTGACAATGAGAAGGACAGCGTCCCATTGAGATTTCGTTGGATGGTCCATGAATTGACTGACTTTGCTGACAACGCAAACAATATCTGGGCGAGTCATTGTAAGACAATTGAGTTTGTCCACAAGACGATGATACCTATCTGGATGAGAATACGAGTTAGTGATATCATGGAGGGACCTTTCCCTTGATTCAAGAGGAGTGTTGATGGCGGTTGTAACATCCCGCTCCTCCTCATTGGTTTGAGAAGGCGGAAGGACATTACTTGGGCTTAAGTGACATCCCTAAGATGCCAAAAGCTGACAATAAATGCAAGAGCTTCAATACAATTGGGGGACAATTTGCCCTTTGAGAAATAAAACAACTAACCAAACAAGTCATAACCAAAACCACTACATCATGCATGATAATAAATGTAAAACAACTCAAAGTAATACCATTTACATCAAAACAAAACTCTAAAAGAGTACCACAAAGGAAGACTACAAAACATCAAAGTACACAGCGAAAGACAAAACTAACAACTCAACGACAACCACATAACTCCCAAGCTCCAACATGCTCATGTTCTAACTCCACAAAACAACCCAAGTATCAGGATTCACCACTAAAGAAGTGTGATATTTTACCTTTGCCCGTGTCACGATGAACAATATTTGCAAAAGCACCAAAGTGCCAAAGCAGGGGTGAGTAATGAAACTCAGTAGGTTTTCCCTAAATGACTTCTTACCCTTATACACCCCGAATGTACATGAACACACACAACCATTATGCCAAAAACCAATGCCAAAACAACCCTTTCAACCATTTCAATAAAACCGTACTTTTATTGAAAACCTTTCAAACAAACTATTTCAATAAAACCAATCATTTATTTAAAACACTTTTCCATGCATCAAAACCAAACAATCATTTTAAAGTCATCATTTTAAAATCAAGTTACCAATTTCACTTTCCACAAAAACACCACATTTTGACAATTCTATAAACTGTCACCAAAGAGGGTTTCCAACAATCAATTCACAACAATTTCACAACCAATCTCAATCAAAACAATCAATTTGAAACTAAGCCTTCAAGTTCTAGCAAGAGGAGTTGAGAGTGAAGCCACCTACCCCGGGTTTTATGGCGAAAACGAAGAACGACACTCAAATGCCAACGAAAACGGGTTGAAACTCCAAAAACCCGCCTTAGATCTCTTCCCACAACAACAATAAGGCCAAATCTAATCATATTTGGCATTAACAACCTTAGATCTATCCACAATGAAAGTAGATCTAAGAAACCGAGAGAGGGAGTAATAACTCAGCGCCTCTCTAGTCAGACTTCTTTGAATTAAAAGCAGAATAACAAACAGAATCATGCAACAGATGGAATAAACCAAGAAGAAGAATGATGGAGAAAGAAGAAGACTCGAGGGCCCCAGGACCACTCTCCCAAGCCAACAGGCCGACCCCTTAACCAAATTCTTCTCTGCCTCCCCTCTCTCCAGCCCCTACCCACTTCCTATAACCTCTTTTCCTTCACCCCCACGTGACCTCTAACAGAAATATTCCTCTAGAATGTACAACTATGTCCAGCTGTACTTGCTCCCCTTGTTACGACTCTTATGCCCCTTTTAGAGTATTCCTTATTCTCTTTACTTCTTTATGCTTAGGTCTCTATCGGGGAGAGAAGTAAATCTAAGGAAAACCAAACAAAACTACCATAAACGACGACTTACTGCGATAGCCGGGCTTCAACACACCAAGAAACGCCTCCGTATTGCTTCCAAATCGACGGAGAAGGGTTCCCTGGCCTTAGAGAGGGAGAAATCTCGAGTTAGGGTCGGTTTGGGGCAAAAAAGAGGGGTTGAAGGCTAATCTCGACTTAGATCCACCTTTTGTGGATCTTATTTTTAAACCGTGCACGGTTAGGCAAACCATGCACTAATCGTGCGTTGGCCTCTCCCTCAAGAGGGACCTCGCACGGTTGGTCCGCACAGTTAGACAAACTGTGTGCCAACTGTGCAAAAGCCCACTGTCTCAAAAAGCACGGTTTCTCCTAGGCTGTTGCACGGTTTGGAAAAACCGTGCGCTTGCCCGTGCGCCTTCCCCTTAGCCTCCGTCTCATTGTGCATGGTTTCATGTAGGAGTTGCGCGGTTTCCCTAAACCGTGCACCTTTAGAAAAGCCTTAAAAACCTTTCAAAAGGTCTCCAAACCTTCCCAAACATCACCCAAACTTCACTCAAACACTTTATATACTTAAAATACATAAATGAAGGGTTACTTGAAACCGGGGGTGCTACAACGGTTGCATGAGACAAACTAGTATCCTGTAAGATATCTAACCCATATTTTCATTGTTAAAGAAAGGTGTCGGTTGGAGAGCGAGAGACTTTAATGCAAAGAAAATATTTCAAAGGACCCAAAACTTTGGCATGAAACTGTTGGTGAAGATAAGCCTTGAGATGGGCAATGCTGCACAAGTCGATACCAGTAATAATGATATCATCAACGTACACAACCAACAGGATGCAGTCAGAGGGTGTTTGTTGATAAAAAACAGTGTGAATCCTTCATACTCTGAGATAGATTGTTTGAGTCCATAAAGAAACCGATGAATCCGACAGACATGAGAACTGGCCCCTATGGCAATGAAGCCTAGGAGGTTGTTGCAGATAGACTTCCTCGTCAAGAAAACCACGCAGGAACGCATTGTTGATGAAGAAGCCAATGATAAGTAGCTGCAAGAGAGATGAATAATCGAACAATGGTCATTTTAGCAATCGGAGAAAAGGTGTCAAAATATTCAACACCATATGTTCTAGCAATGCCTTTGGCCATCAGGCGTGCTTTAAAGCGATGAAGAGTACCATCATCATTGAGACAGACCGTATAAATCCATTTACTGCCAACAACCTGTTTACTTGCCGAAAGGGGGACCAGATCCTAGATGTGATTGTCATCAATCGCCTATAATTCATCCCGCATTGCTTAAAGCCAACCATTGTGAGATTTAGCCTCGACAACCGTATGAGGAACATATATCGTCTCCGGAGCAGAGAAGTCTTTGTAGGAAGTTGTGTATATAGGATTATTCTGGCAAGAGCTACCTTTCTGCAATGTAATAGGCAAGTCATTTGTGCCTGGAGCAGGAGCGATTGACGACGTCGGGGGAATGGCGTCCTCAGTCTGGGCAAGAGACATGTTCGATGGACGACGGGAGTAAATAGAGCCAAAGCGATGATCATCAGATCGGGACAACAGTGACAGAGGTTGGTGGATGATGCGAGGAAGACAGTCATCGATGGCGGTATCGGGGTGAGGAGAGGGTGGAGAGGATGAAAATGGAGAGTTCTCAATGAAAGAGACATCAACTGAGATGATATAATGCCGTAGGTCAGGAGAAAAACAGCGACACTCGTACTGGGTGTAAGAGTAGCCCGAAAAGATGCAACCAAGGACTTTTGGGGAAAATTTGGAGAGATGAAGACGAGTGTCACGAACATAACAGAGACACCAAAACACACGAAGTGGAAGAGGGTGAGGAGGGAGAGGGGAACAAAACCCAAAACATACTCTCCATTTGAAGGATAAAAGAAAGAAAACGATTTATAAGATAGGTGATAGTAAGAATAACATCCCCCATGCGAAATAATAGGGCACGAGCAGTTTCCAGAATATGATAATGTTTACGCTCGACCACACTATTCTGCTGAGAGGTATTGGGGCAGGATGTTTGATGGACACCGTGATCCTTGAGAAACTGGTGAAGGGAAGAAAATAAATATTCTGGACCATTGTCCGAGCGAAGAAATTTAATAAACGTGGAGAATTGAGTGTGAATTTCATGGTAAAGTTCTTGAAAATATCACACACCTCAGAACGATTACGAAGGAGATCATGTCATGCAAGTAAAGTTATCAATAGAGGATACATAATAACAGTACCCTAGATAAAGCTATGTCATGCGAGTGAATTCATCAATAAAGGACACATAATAACGGTACCCTAACTGACCTGAGACCATGCAGGGCCCCATACATCGAAATGGATTAAGTCAAGAGGTTTAGACACACGCCACACCAAACGAGGAACATAAGACGCCCGAGATGTTTAGCAAACTTACAGGACTCACAATAGAAAGAAAGATGCAGATTGAAATGGGGGCAAAGCTGATGCAATACTGAAGCCGGTGGATGAGCATGACGAAAATGTAGATCCAAAGTACGACCAGAGGTGAACGAACACGAAAGGGGTGACGAGGTATTGAACATGTACACCCCAACTCGAAGATGACCTTTACCAAGCTCCCGATTCGTCGATCGCTCCTGAAAAACAACACAAGATGATGTAAAAATAGAAACACAGTTTAAATCCTTTTTGAGCTTTGAACACATTGTCGTGACACGTCAAATTGATTATGCTTTTAAAGGGTATTTATAGCTTAGGGCAGACCCGAGGTCGTCTCTCAAAGAGCGTTGATAGGTTTAGAGTGTATTTTTAATAAAAAGTACTAAAAGAGGGGGGGTTGTTTCGAAAACAGTTAAAAAAATAACTTAATTTAAAGAGTTTAATAGTTGAAGAACCAAGTGGATTTTGTAAAGTATGAGAAAAATGGTTCGTTGTGAGTTTACTACACACATTTCAAGTTCGTCGTTCTTGGAGATTCATCAGGGTTTGATGTAAGTTTTTGGTTGAAATTAATCAGAATCTCGATTACTTTCCAAGTTTTTATATCAAAGCACTTTGAGCCAAACCTTGACATAACAATCATATAGCCAAGGTCCAGATCTCATGCATGGTATAATAACATCCAAAACAAATTGAAATCTCAAATAAATGGGGAAGAAAAGGATTCTTGTGCTGTTCAATCGGAACAATACAAGTCACGCGCTCAAGACTTCACACCGATTGGTTAAAAGTAAAGAGCATTCCATTCGATTCAATCAAACAAAGCATTCAAACATGAGTCAAAGTAAGATAATTCTAAATGAAATGTTTTCAAACCCAAAATACATCGAACCAGTAGCAGTAAAGTGTCAGAACTCCCTTTACAAGCTGTGTAGCTCCCTCACAACGAACACCCACCGTTTAACCCAACATCGAGAGGAGGAGGAAAGTCGGGTGAATCTCCTTCATCATCTTTGATCCCTCTATGAGGATAGGGGCCTCCAGAACTTCTAGGATGAGGAGATGACTCCTCTGAAACTCCAAAATGGCCGAGCTTTGCTTCTGGTTCGAACTTGCAAATGGGGAGCCAAAGATATCATTTTATAGGAAAATTGGAAGGTGGTTTTGAGCCCCCAGATTTCGAGAAACCACTTGGCCCATGGTTTTCGACCTCCAGACAGTCTTATCTCGCTTTGAAGAAAATAACAAAGTTATAGGCCCACCTCCTGACTATCTCCATCGAAAATTTGGCACCATTTGGATTACTACAGCTCGAGATATCGACAGAACACAACACGCCACTTTTGACTTTGTGCAGATTCGGTTGCTTAGATAGATCAGTACGGATGAGCCACTAGATGGCTGAATTGAGCTTGGGTTCCTTCATAAAAATTGTAGCCCACTGAATTTTGGATTAGCTCACAAAATATCAGCCCATTTGGATTCACGGTTTAGTAGCATTGTGCGGTTGAGTCCACTGGTGTGCTTGGATCCTGCGTAGTTTGACCCATTTTTCTTGAATTTCGTCATGAGCCCTCCAAATCACCTCCACCTACAATGCAATTATCAAAACAAGTAACATTGCCATTTTTAATAGTGATAAACACAAAATAATTGAATCAAACATGAAGTGCAATTTTGTATTATTTTTATAATTTGCAATACCAAACTAGTTTAGCAGAGTGATGTAAGGGTGAAAATGAAACAGTGAATGATCATGGAAAAAGACGTCTCAATTTTTTATTATTTTTCTAAAAATTATGCATGTAGATATTTCCAACTTCATAAAGATTTAACAATCAATGAAAATTTAATTCCTGATAGAAATGTGATCAAAGCAAAAATCACACTGATGAGTTATTCTAAATGATCATGGAAAAAGACGTCTCAAAAATTGTATTAGAATGAAATTTCAAGAGATACATGATACCATTCGAAGAAAATAATTCAAAAGTTAATCATGTTATTAATTCTCTACGCGTGTGTGTGACAACCATTTTATGCCATTCTTTCCACTTTCTATAGAGTAAATATAAGTTATTTTAAAATTTTTTCTACTACATGATCCTTTCCACTGAACCTACCTTACATCCTTTGCAATCAAATTTCAAGACCCACTCACTTAAACATTCCCAGAAGTCAAACTGATAGAGACCACGACTGGGCATAATATGTTATAAGGGGTAAATGGGTCTTTAGAGGGTGAGTTTGTTATTCTGTTAGGGAGAAGGTTCTAAACCCACGGGTAGGGTCAGGACTGTTATATAAGGCAGGGGGAAATAAGAGTAGGGGGAAAATAGTTGGGAGTTCGGCCATCCGGCTTGGGAATCGACCCGCGGGCTTGGGTGAGGAGCTTATGCTCTCTCGAGGTGTCTTTCTTCTTCAACAGCTGTAGTTCTGCCGTGATTCTCTGGTTTACTCCATAAATACAATCAGTTCATTCTTTGGGTCCTATCAATTGGTTCGGTCTGCCTACTGCTTCCTCTTGAGAGGCGCATACGGGTTTCTTTATCTCTAGTGTCCACGCACACAACGAGGCAGCCACAACACACTGCTTTTCTCTATCCTCTCCCTCGGACGCTCGAGCTGCTGTTGCGACAGAAGCACCTCTCGTTTCTTCCTCTACCGCCGAAGTAGACGCGCAACACCGTTTGTCCACTGCGGGACGCTCTTCCTACGCACTTCAGCTGCTGCGTGATCCTTTTCGTCGACTCTCCTGTAGCAGGCGTGCTACTATTCTCACTGTGCATTACTGTTCTCCCGCGGGCTTTCATCCAGTACAACGAGGCGTCCTGCCTCGCTCAATCAACGCCTCCCCCAGCTGGTTTGTCTTCAAAGTGAGGCGCGCTCCGCACCGGTACGCTCTTCTGCCTCGCACTACCGACGTCTTCTGCACCAGTTGACGCACACACTAGAGGCGCGCACTGTCCGCTTCGTCTGCAACGGGCCCACGACCACTGCTCTATCAGTTGCAGTGTCCAGCTCACCACTCCCCGACAATGACCATTGCTCCACTTGGATTGTGTAACGACCCAAACTTTCATTAATGGAAATCCCTCTTGATCTAATTAAATGTCTCTTTATGTAAAATGTTTATATAAAATGTCAACTTCTTTGGTTTTATGTTTTTGGATTTTAAAATACTGTTAAAAATTGTGATTGTTGCTAATATAGCTGTTGAACAGTGACCACATGATTAGTATAAATATAGGGCTTTAACAAATCCAATTTACTCAGACAAAGGAAGTGATGACCTCATCCAGTAGATGTGCCCCGTACGAAGCCCATTTGTCAGAGCTCGGAAAAGAGGTTGCGTCTTTGGGCTTCGCTCTTGACCAAACTCAAGCCGAGTTTGAATATGTTAAGCTCGAGCAGGACCGCCTACAAGAGAAGTGGAAGTTCATAGAGATTACCACCCGAGCAATGTTATCCGAGCCACCCCAAGAGTCTGTCACCATCGCACACCTTACTTTTCGGTCTTATGCGGGTGTTATAAGGGGTTATGTAACAAGACCTTAGCACTATGGTTATGTACATTATTTTTGTATATAATAATGAATATACTTTCATTTTATTATTGTTACCTTGTAAATATTTTTTAAAGAACAAATAGTATTTTTAGTTAATGTTCAACTAAGAAATCTTTTTTGATAAATTAATGGATTTTTTGAATTAAATAATATTTTAATAAAATATTATTATTGTTATTAAATTAATTTTTATTAAATATAAATGATCGTATAATTTTATGAATGCAATTATAATTTTTATTAAGGTTTGAAAACCATTTTTGTCAAAACTCATGAATTTTCGATAAATGTCCGTTTTTGTTTTAAAAGTGAAAATTAACATATTTAGAAAATTATTTAGATAAAATGAATATTATTTCTGGAATCAGGACGTCGAAATTATCCAACGGTGAATTTTTCATAATTTTCTGAGATAGTCAAATTTTTGGGTAAAAATTAAATACCGTTTAAATATATAATGTGTTTTATGACATCATAATGACCAAATAGTGATGTAATAAAATACTATAAACTTTATGTTCGGCTAATATATGTTTTACCATTAAAATAATATGATTTTGGGTTTGTTTGATTTATTTTACAAAGCTTTAGTGGACCCTTCAAGACTTATTAATCATTTTGTCTTTTTAAATTGTTGTCCTTGGGAGTGTGACTCACCTCCACATAAGCAACCCCATTATTTTAAGAAGTTCGGACTTTGACCTTATAAAATATTGTTTTCCACTCCCTTTGGGTAAAAACCATGGGCTGGTTTGTGGTTTTGATTAGTTTAATGTGAGATGCCCCAAACCTAAATAATAAACAATTCCCTCTCCTTTCCTATATAAACCCACCCAAGCTCCCACTTCCTCCTCACTCAAAGCCTTTGGAGTTCGTCCAACCTCTGCCCTCCTCTCTTTAGAATCCTCCCAAGGTGCCCCAAGCTCCCAAGAAGCCCCTCTCAAGCCTTTGGAAGCACACTTCCAAGTAAGGGGTTTTCTTCCTTTCTCATTTTTGTCCAATATTCTTTAAATTATTATGCCATTTTAATTTCAATTATAAATGTTGGGGTATGGTTTCGCACCTCCCCCATACTGCCCTCTTTATGTTTGAATGATGGGAGACCTCTTTCTCTCTCATTAAATGCCTCCCATGTACACCCGTTATTATGCCGAAATTCCGAAAGGAATTTCTCTCTTCTCATTTACATTCAAGCAATTCTTTTGTATCATGAATCTAAATTCCATTACATTTGTTGGGACATGTATCTATATGACCCCCTTACTGTCCATGTCATGTAAATATGATGAGACACCCCTTTCTCTCTCATCAACCATTTTTATGAGTTCTTATTTCACGTCGTTATGTTGCTGAAATTGCACCGCGCTTTTCCAAGCAAAGTCATTGTGTAGTGAATACCATGCACATTTCTCTATCAAGGGTATTCACTTTTATGCACATTTACTTATTGTTTAAAGAGTTTCATGTATGTATTCCACATTCGTTTATTGTGGAATAAATGATTATGTTGAATGATTCAATGTTTTATGATCCATGTGACACACTTAAGCATGAAATGAAATGTTTAAGAAGGGTGCGTCCTGATAGCGCAGGGTAAAGTATAGTATCATGATACGTCATGTGCAATGGATGTGGACTCATGTTAATTCAAGTGCAACGAGGTTTTACTCGTGCTTCATGTGCAATGAGGGTTTACTCATGCTCCATGTGCAATGAGGCTTGACTCATGCTAATTCCATGTTAAGTATTGTTGTCACATTTCCATGTTATGATTACTATGCTTTTATGTTCATGTTTCTCTTATGCTTCATTGATATGCCTATTGTCTAACATGTATTGTATTCCTCATGTTATTCCATGTTTATTCCCTTACTGGGCTTTATAGCTCACTCTTTTCTTATGCATGTCCTCAGGTTATCCCATGCAATGCTAAGTACGAGAGAATGTAGTGGTCATGTAAAACAAGTTTTCAATAAAGATGTGTGTTTTATGTTCTAAGCTGTCATGTAATGTTACTAAGCCCCAAAGACACTAGACCTCTCGATCTTCTATGTTGTATCAAGTGAAAATTTTATGTAATAAATCAGGTTTAAGTGTGTAATAAAAAGCAGGGTTGTTATAGCTTGTGTCCCCCGCACACAGGCGTTGACGTTTTCTTCAGCGGTGGCGAAATTTCCCAGGTCGCGTGGACCGCTCGGGCGGCTACGAGCAAGCGCTCCACTCGACCGGTTGAGTTAGTTTTTCAGGTATATTAAAAAAAAAAGTTAGGGGCGGCCCGATTTTCTGACTTGTGAGGAAAACGCAGGAACAAAGAAAAAAGGGTGACTTTGTAAAAAAAAACAGCGGACTGCCAACAAGGGGTGCCGCACGCTGCTCGCTCCTTGTCAGAGGATACACGCATCCCTGGGGGTGTCTCGCTATTCGGGCGTCGCAGGCTATGGCGACTCAAATGCCGGAACTCTGGACTTCATTGGCCCGGGTGACCAGAAACCATGAAAAATATTTGAAGGAAGAGATTCTACTAGATTTTTCTGCCGCACATCCAGAGACGTGGATCTCGAGGGCTGAGGATTATTTCTCGCGCAATCAAATACCAGATCAAATGAAGGTGCCCATGGCACGCTTATGCATGTCAGGCTTGAATGAAGTTTGATTTTTACTGGCCAAAGGAACTGCACCTACATTTACTTGGGCACAACTCAAAAAAGCACTAATTGAGGATTTTGGTGACTCTGCTCGAGAAGCCCCTGCAACTACATCCGAGTTCCCACCGACAGTACCGCATCGCACTCCGAGGGGCCTGTCGAACATGGGACACACAACAGGAGCACGAGGCTGCCTGATTAGCCCGACGACACTACCTCCAACCAGTTTGTGCTAGCCCTCTCGCCCAATGAGGAGTCAGACACTTCAACGTTCGTTATGCAGGAGCACAAGCCGCCGCAGACTGCACCGGGTCAATCCTGGGCTCTTGTTATTTTACCTCCAGCTGCACATGTCACACCCGTGGTGTCCGGTTGGGGTCCCCAGGCTCATACATAAGGTAAATATAGTTTTTATTCACCAGATGTCGGGTGGTATCTGCTCTACTTGCGGTCCACTTCATGGAAGCACACAAGGGGCCTCTCTAAGGGAAGGAGGGAAATCATTACGGAAGGAGGCATTCTCAAACTCGACCATGATGAAGGCCGACGCATTTGGGAGATTGCTTGGCGTGCACCTGTGACACAGACGCCTTATACAAGACCGCAACGGCTTGGTCCTTCGTCGACGGTGTTGCTTGCTTCGACCCGACGCACCAGAGTAGAGCGCCGAATATGGAAGATTGCTTGGCACAACTGTCTGACCAACACCCCTTGTCTGCAGTTCCCTGGAGCACGACTAGTATGGGAGATCGCTTGGCGTACCTGCGCGATACACCACCCTGAGAACAAGGTGGTTTTCGGGACGGTGGCAGTGATAGAGACCACGACTGGGCATAATATGTAATAAGGGGTAAATGGGAGCATAGTGTTGCTTGCTTCGACCCGACGCACCAGAGTAGAGCGCCGAATATGGAAGATTGCTTGGCATAACTGTCTGACCAACACCCCTTGTGTGCAGTTCCCCGGAGCACGACTAGCATGGGAGATTGCTTGGCGTACCTGCGCGATCCACCACCTTGAGGACAATGTGGTTTTCGGGACGGTGGCAGTGATAGAGACCACGACTGGGCATAATATGTAATAAGGGGTAAATGAGTCTTTAGAGGGTGAGTTTGTTATTCTGTTAGGGAGAAGGTTTTGGACCCACAGGTAGGGTCAGGATTGTTATATAAGGCAGGGGAAATAAGAGCAGTGGGGAAAATAGTTGGGAGTTCGGCCATTCGACTTGGGAATCGGCCTGCGGGCTTGGGCGATGAGCTTCTGCTCTCTCGAGGTGTTTTTCTTCTTCTTCTTCAACTGCTGTAGTTCTGCCGTGATTCTCTAGTTTACTCCATAAATACAATCAGTTCGTTCTTCGGGTCCTATCACAAACCATAAGCTCCTGACCTAGATATCCTTATATGTTGTACATTTCATCACTCCCCTCAATGTTCATTTGTTTTTGTTTGTGTTTTTTTTCTGGGTTTTTTTGAGGGCGTATGTAAGAACTCGGGTTTTTTGGAACGAGTCAAAATCCCGATCCTGTTTGAATTTTTGACTTGTTCTGAGAAAACTGGAGAAATTGGGGAGTTTCTGAAAAATTCCAGATTACACGCCGTGTACCCTTGCCTGTGTGTGAAGGCCATACATGGCGTGTGAGCATGTTGGCCGGGTGGAGATAAATAACCAAGTACACGCTGTGTATGCTGAGCCATGAATGATGGATATACATGGCGTGTGGGTATGTCGATGAGTTAGAGGGGAAAAACCAGGCACACGCCGTGTAGTCATGTCGGTAGGCCCTCGGCGAAATTCCAACCGTCTTAGGAACAGTAAAATGATACACACGGCATGTACTCATATATGCGTGCTGTGTATTTATGTTTTTTTCGCTTAAAATGGGCAGTAGCCTCGTTTTGAGGCAGAAACCCAAACCCTCAACGGGTTTGAGCGAGGAGTGCCGATCAGAGCTCGTTTTTGCTCCCGATCGTCCGTCCGAACTCCGTTTTGATCGCTGTCGGATGCGTTGGAACCCCAACGGTAAGACCTTGATTTCTCTTGAGCCGTTTTCTTTGATTCCTCCTCTCGACCAAGTTTTGGGGGTTGAGCGTTTTTGACTGTTTTGTAGATCTACCATGTTTTAGACCGAATTGGAGGCTGATATCGAGTTTGAATTGTTAAGCATGATTAAGTTTGTTAGAGGCTTTCAAGACCTCGGTGTTGGTATGAGACAACACGTGGTTAGTGCAATTCAACTATTTAGTTTGTTTTGTCTGTTTGAAGTATTTCTTTTGATTATATATATGTGATGTGTGATATTGCATATGCTGGAACCTTCGGGTTATGTTGGGCATGGCTCGGGTATTGTTGAGTGATGCTGATCACATGTTGGGCTTGACCCAGATTACATTGAGTGGTTCTGACCACGAGATTGGGCGTCATGGACATCGGCTTGAGGCAGTGTGACTGTCAGGTTGGGCATGACTTGGGTTACTTGGATGACGAGGTCATCGAACTTGAGCGACATGGTCACAGGGACACGAGGTGACAGAGATGTTGTGGTTTAGGAACTTATTTTGGTGATTACCGCTCACTCGGAACTTTGAGTAGTGTGCATACAGGTAGAGTCCGTGATGAGGTGGTTTTGACCACTCGTTGGGTAGAGGCCCCCGATAGATGCGGTTAGGTACAATTGGTTTGGGGGTGCTTGCCATAGGAAGTCTCGTGGAAGGTGAGGAGCCTTCAGGGGATAGCGTTGAAGCTATTGGGTTGGGGGCAGAGGCTCGCCGTGATTTGAGGGCAGATATCGTTGTCCCTCCGGTTACTGATTTGAGGGTAGACATCGCTGTCCTTCCGGTTCCTATTTGAGGACAAACATCGTTGCTCCTCCGGTTGTTGTGCCATGGGCAGACGTGGGCTTTCGAGCAGGGTTACTATTGTTTGGGCGTGCCTTCGGGACGTCAGTACTTGAGACATGAGGTGTCAAGAGGCACATGGTGCCGGGTTATATGATAGAGATTCCGACGTTGACCGAAGCAGGTGACACTCCATGGTGGCTGCTGAGCACCAATGGAGTTTATGTTTATTTGTGCATCGTACTGTTTACTGCTTTCCTTAGAAATGCATAGCTGCTTAAACACTTATATTAGGTACGCACTATTAGGTGGTATCCTACTGAGATTCGTCTCACACCCTGCACGGGCTCTTCGGGACGCGTATAAACTTTATGGATTTACGTGCAGGAAAGAGATCAGCTTTAGGAGTTGGATTGTATTAGCTGTTGCATGAAGATTGTTGAGCAAAAAACCCTCAAGGTATCATTGAATCATTTTTGAGGTGATTGTGTTTGTTGACAAAGCAGACCTTCATGTTGTGTTTGTTGACAAAACAGACCACGATGTTCAAATTTGTTGACAAGGGGGGTTTACATGGTGAGTTGTTGAGTTCAAGAGATGTTGTTGAGAATCCTTTATTGGAAGAATAACCTCAGCAAATGAATGAATGATCTGGAGGCGGTACAAGGAGTAGATACAGGGTGGCGTCGTTTTCCAGTGTTTGCCAAATTTTTGGGGCTCAAAATCGACAAATGGAGAAAAGTCTTTTTGGAAAAGGGACTTGCGCGCCGGTGTTTTGGAGGCTTGGAAACTTGCGCGCCGGTGTCTTGGAGGCTTGGAAACTTGCGCGCCATATGTTTTTCAAGATCAGAATATCAAAATATGACAAAGTAAAGAGGGGCGCCCAAGTTTTGGTTTGGGCGCGCAAGGTGACTAGGGCGACGGAGACTAGGGCGGCTGGACTTGTGCGCCAGGAGGAGACTTGCGCGGCGGCGCTTAGGGTACCCAAAATGCCTATAGAGGGCTACCCCTCCTCATTTTTGAAGAAGCTCAACACTTAGAGAAAATTCGAGCTCCCGTTGCGCAGGTGGTTTGGACGCGCAAGTATAAAGATATTCAAAAGTTGCGCGCCAGTTGATAGTTGCACGCCAATATTGGTTTGAGCGTAAAAGAGTGTGGGTCGCCCAAATTCTAAGTTGAGGGAGTGTCGTGCAAGTGGTGTGGTGACACTTGCACGCCAGACTTGGAGAAGCGCGCCAAAGCATAGAGAAGCGCACCAGTCATTCTAGGGCCGTGCGAAAGTTGGAAGATTGCCCAGTACACCTGCGGTAAAGTTAGAGCATCTACATATAGAGGAGGATGCATTCATTAAAGATAATGAAGGGACCTACAAGTCTTTAAACTGTGAGTGGATCTTCTGAAGAAGCAGTGAGCGCATTTCAGTTGAGAGCAGTGAGCTTTCAAATTGTGAATGGTTGTAAACCAGGAGGGACAGTGAGTCCGCTCCAAACTTTGTAAACATCTGTGCACTTTTTGTGGATTTGGTACATCGGCTCATCGTCGGTGTATGCTCCTTGGACGTAGGCCAGTGAGGGTGAATCAAGTAAAATTGCTATGTCATGTGCTTTCTTTAAGTTTTGTTCATACTCTCCAACGGGAAGGAGAGGGAAGAGAGTTTTGTTTAACAACGAAACAAGATCATTAGGGGTAGTTGTTTTAATCTGTCATACCTCGATTCACCCCCTCTCAGGGTATCTAACCCAGTGGACCTAACGACGATGATATGGACCTTTAGGTTATGCCTAGCTGAAGTTTACTTTGTTTTTTTTCCTGTATCAACATGCTTACCTTGTTTATTGTACTGTTGGTTAGCCTTTGGCGTCATTTATATAGATTGACATGTATGACCTGCTAAGGATGCATGCTTGTTGTTTCGTAGTTGTTGCAATTGATTGCTGACATGCTGTTTTGTTTACCTTTCGCTGATGTTCATTCTACTTTGCTTCCGTTGTTTACCTGCTATTGATTGTGTTTCCGCTCTGCGGGTCTGGTTCGAGTTTGCTGAGTCGTTTATGTTCGCTGCATGTTATATATTATTGCTTGGACCAGTACCATTATTATCTTCCGAGAGGGTATAGCCTCCCCACTATACTTATCAGACCCTCGTTGCTAGTCGGCAGCCTTTGGCGTTCGGGGAGGTGCGCCTAAGGTAGTAACACCCGACCCGTTTAGCACTGTTCGGGTGTCTGTTCAGGTTTAGGACGTTACAAAGTGGTATCAGAGGAGTTCTTGACAAGGATTTAGTAGCAGTGTTTTGCTGGCTACTAATGAGATTGAGATTTCTCTTTTTATTTCTTCTGGTTTACTATTTGGGATATGGTAGATTGGAGATAGGTTGTAATTGGAATTGGGTTTCTAGCTTGTGCTTAGGTGTCTGCAGCCCCAGGTACGAGGGATGGACCAAGTTGCCTTGGGTGGGAATTGTTGTTTTGCTTTTGTTCAGATTACAGTTTATATGATTTCCAGCTCGGTGACTCACTTGGTGTGTGATGTTATTGATTGTGATATGTGACCCTTGACCTGGTGCGGTAAGGGAGAATTGGACCTTGACTCGGTATGACAAGACGTGATTGTTTGACTTTTGATAGACACATTTTTAGGGTATTTCAATTGCATAACTGCACGTATGCTTTGTGCGATGATAATACCATGTGAATAATATCAATTTCCATGCTATAGATTCTTTTGAAATGTGAAGGGTGAAAATACTGATAGAATTGCTTGTTGATTGCAATGTAATATGCTATGCTTTATATATATTGTAGAATTGCATGTGGCAGAGTATTTGGGTCTGACTCTTGTACGAGCAGGCAGGTACTATGGTTGAGGTGATTTTGATTATCAGGATTGGGCGACTCGGTCGTCAGTTTGAGGCAACGTTGGTTGTCAGGACGAGCATGACCCGAGGTACTTTTGATACTTAGCTCTGTTAAGGGCGGGTAAGGAGGCCATAAGGCCGGGTTGCCGTGGGCATGAGTTGCGATAAGGGAGAGTAAGGGTAGTTGTTATATGCTGTCTCTTTACTGCTTTTCTTATCTGCGTTGAATATATTGTATATATATATATATATGGATTGTCTGACCATTTATTGTATTCAGCGGGTTCCTTCTGGACGACTCAGATGGAGCGTCAGGCGGGAGATGGTACAGTGCCACAGGAGTCGGATCAGGTTCAGGATCCGGTGCAGGCAGAGCATGAGCCGCAGGTACAGGCTCAGGGACATGATTTGGTTCAGGATCCAGTGCAGGTAGGACAACAGTCGGGTTTAGAAGCGTTCGGGCCGTGGCTCGATGAGCAGCTCCGAACTAGCCTGGTTCATGTCTTGCAGGGGATCGACAGAGGTGCACAGGGTACAGAGCCATCTATGGCATATCTGACGCGGGAGTTCCAGTTGCAGCACCCGCCGCTTTTTCAGGGTGAGGGTGGTTCACAGACGGCTGAGAACTAGATAGAGAGCATGCAGATGATCTTCGAGCAGCCCGAGACGTCTCCTGGGCAGAGGGTCAAGCTAGCGACGTAGATGCTGAGAGGACCGACGAAGCGTTGGTGGGATGTGAAGGTTCAGGCTCGTTGACACGAAGGACTGGCATGGTAGGACTTCGAGGACAGGTTTTTTTGAGCACTTTTACCCAGAGACACTGAGGGCAGAGAGAGCTCGAGAGTTCTTGAGCCTTCAGCAGGGAGACATGTTCGTCATGGACTATGCAATAACTTTCACTGAGCTGTCTCGCTTTGCACCTGGTATGGTAAGCGACGACTCGATAAGGGTGAGGCGCTTCGAGAATGACTTACGACACGCTATTCGGATCCAGGTAAATATTTTCATGCTGAGTTCGTTCTTAGAGGCAGTGAATCAGGCGCTCATAGTGGAGGGCAACTAGAAAGAGAGGTCTCACTTAGGCTGGACGACGACTTCAGGTGATGGTTCGGATAACAGGAAACGAGGTCGGGATGAGTTACAGCAGGGCAGTCAGGCCAAGGACTCAACTAGACCACCTCGTAGCAGTTCATCAGTGGTTTGCTTTCAGTGTGGACAACCAGGGCATGTCCGGACTCAGTGCGGTAGGCCTCCAAAGGAGTGCCGGGCATGTGGACAGGTCGGACATCTTGAGAGGTTCTGTAGGCAGCTTTCTCAGACAACCGACTGGTAGGGACCGGGACAAACTGCGGCGTCTGGGGTCGGATCAGGGTTGGTACCAGGTGACGGTAACCAAGCTTCAGCTGCACGCGGAGGACGTGGCAGAGACAACAGGACCCAATTGAGGGGTCAGTGGCCGGTGACTGGAGCAGCACTGCAGGGAGGTCAGGTATCTGACAGTCGTACTTCAGGCCAGGTGCACGATGTGGAGCTGCCAGAGACTGAGCATGCTGGTGAGCCGACGACGGTCAGAGGTACGCCGCGGGCGTGATCGTGATTTTCATGTTTTCTTTTGGCATGACCTGTTAAGGCATGTTCGGCTTGAGTGCACGAGGTGCACATGATTTAGTTGGACCGACTAGACGCTGGTCAGTGGGTTTGGCACCATTTTGAGTGCGTGATATATTTATTTATATGTATGAGATGCGTGACATCAGGAGCATCGAGGATGCGGGTTACTTGAGGTGCCGTGGGCATCGGGGCATCAAGGATGCGGGTTACTTGAGGTGTCGAAGGCACTGGGGCATCAAGGATGCGGGTTATTTGAGGTGCATGGCACCAGGTTTAGCTTTGAGTGTCCATGGGATGCAGGACCTCATGGAGGCGGACACCATGCGGTGTGGGATACGTTTGGGTGTCGGAAACGACACAGGAGCACCGATTAGGTGCATGGGTGATGATGTGTCACAGGAGGACCATGGGTCTAGGAAATAGGTCGTTGGACCTTTGCTTGATTTGAGTTTTGGTTGGTTTGAGACCGAGATAGACAATTCCTAAGATGAGGGAGCCCCTTGGGGATCGGTATGTTCGGTACATCTCCGGGTTTCGTTTGATAGCTCGGGGACGAGATATGTTAAGGTGAGGAGATTGTAAGAACTCAGGTTTTTGGAACGGGTCCAAATCTCAACCTTGTTTAAATTTTTGACTTGTTATGAGAAAACTGGAGAAACTGGGGAGTTTTTGGAAAATTCTAGATTACACGCCATGTACCTTCTGTACACGCAGTGTACCCTTGCCCATGTGTGAAGGCCATACATGGCGTGTGAGCATGTTGGCCGGGTGGAGATAAATAACCAAGTACACGCCGTGTACACTTTGTACACGCCGTATATGCTGAGCCATGTATGGGGGATATACATGGCGTGCGGGTCCGTGTACGGCCTCGTACACGTCGTGTTTGAATTTTTGACTTGTTATGAGAAAACTGGAGAAACTGGGGAGTTTTTGGAAAATTCTAGATTACACGCCGTGTACCTTCTGTACACGCCGTGTACCCTTGCCCGTGTGTGAAGGCCATACATGGCGTGTGAGCATGTTGGCCGGGTGGAGATAAATAACCAAGTACACGCCGTGTACACTTTGTACACGCCGTATATGCTGAGCCATGTATGGGGGATATACATAGCGTGTGGGTATGTCGGCGAGTTAGAGAGGAAAAATCAAGTACACGCCGTGTATGGCCTCGTACACGCCGTGTATGGCCTCGTACACGCCGTGTATGGCCTCGTACACGCCGTGTGGTCATGTCGGTAGGCCCTCGGCGAAATTCCAGCCGTCTTAGGAACAGTAAAACGATACACACGGCGTGTACTCATATATACACGCCGTGTATTTATGTTTTTTTTCGCTAAAACGGGTAGTAGCCTCCTTTTGAGGCAGAAACCCAAACCCTCAACGGGTTTGAGCGAGGAGAGTCGGCTGGAGCTCGTTTTTGCTCTCGATCGTCCGTCCAAATTCCGTTTCGATCGCCGTCGGATGCGTTGGAACCTCAATGGTAAGACCTTGATTCCTCTTGAGCTGTTTTCTTTGATTCCTCCTCTCGACCAAGTTATTGGGGGTTGAACGTTTTTGACCGTTTTGTAGATCTACTGTGTTTTAGACCGAATTGGAGGCTGATGCCGGAGGAAGATCATCGTACGAGTACAAGGTAGGTGGTGCATACCTTCTTTCTTGTTTTTGTGGTCATTTGGGGGTTGCGACATTTTAGCGCGACATCGGGTATTGAGCGAGACCCTTGTTTAATTATATTGAAATGACCGTATGCATTGTGGGATGCCGTTGGGTATTCCCTTATCCTGTTATGCTTGAGCGAGGCTGGGTTAGAGGCTGCTGCTCATTTGGGGCATTTTGGCCGGGGGTGCCAAAATGGTTATAATTGAATTGCTGTGAATTAAACTGCTGAGTTTGAATTATTAAGCATGATTAAGTTTGTTAAAGGCTTTCAAGACCTCGATGTTGGTATGGGACAATGCATGACTAGTGCAATTTAACTGTTTAGTTTGTTTTGCCTGTTAGAAGTATTTCTTTTGATTATATATATGTGATGTGTGATATTGCATATGCTGGAACCTTCGGGTTGTGTTGGGCATGACCTTGGTATTGTTGAGTGATGCTAATCACAGGTTGGGCTTGACCCGGATTACATTGAGTGCTTCTGATCACAGGATTGGGCGTCATGGACGTCAGCTTGAGGCAGTATGACTGTCAGGTTGGGCATGACCCGGGTTACTCGGATGCTGAAGTGGACAACGTCACCACTAAACTCCATAGATAATGTACCATTGTGGACAATAATTTTGGTTTTGGCAGTTTTCAGGAAAGGTATCCCCAATATAATCGGGACATGTCCATTCATCCTATCATCTTTCATTTTAAGCACATAAAAATCAGTAGGAAAAATTAAAATTTTCACCCTCACAAGAACATCCTCTAACACACCAGAGGGGCGTGCAGTACTCCGGTTTGCCAGTTGAACGACAATTTTTGTGGGCTTTAATTTCCTGACCTGCAATGAAGAGTAAATGGAGTGAGACATCACATTTATAGAGGCATTTAAATCAAACATAACATTGAAAAAGGAATACTCCCCTATGGTGCACGAAATTGAGAATGTTCCCGGATCGTTGCATTTGGTGGGAAGTGATGGCTCTATCAATGCTGAGACGTTCCTCTCCAAGCTCACCTTTTCATCACCTCGAAGTCTCCTTCGGTGTGTACACATCTCCTTTAGAAACTTGGCGTTTCTTGGAATTTGCTTCACGACATCGATCAAGGGGATGTTAACCTGTACTTTTTTGGAAGTTTCCAAGATTTCTTTATCTAGTTTAGTTTATTTTTGTTTTCTTGGTTGGGTGGTCCTTTGGGGGAAATGGAAGATGAATAGTTCGGCTAGGTGACTCATCAACATACACATTCTTTCCTTTGGAAGGACTTCTCTTAGGACAAGGTTTTTCAACATTTGTACTAATTTTAACGGGTGGGATGGTGTTTTACTTCGGAGGAGATGACTCTAAAGGAGGGGTCATTTGGCTTTTAAGTTGAGTTCCACTCTTAAGGGTGATGACACTGACATATTTCCCTTATCCCCAGGGTTGACTAGTGGTTGAGAGGGTAGTTTATCTGACCCATGACTTTGGATTCCCCCCACCGAGTTGGCTAGTTGACCTAATTGGGTTTTTAGGTCTTGTATGGCAGCTTGAGTGGTTTGTTGGAATTGAAGATTGTTGGCAGTCATTTGTTTCATCATATCTTCTAGGTTAGGCTCGGGTTTTGGAGGGGGTTGTTGGAAAGGCTTTTGGAGAGTTGAGGATTTCTAGGTGGTGGTGGATGGATACTTTGCCCTGGTTGGTTTCATGGTTGTTGTGGTTGGTTTGAATACCCCATTGCGTATAAGCTTGATTTTCTTTCCACCCAGGGTTGGATGGATAGTAAGGTTCTTGCCTAAAAGGTTGGTTATAGGGGCGGTTTGGAAAGATTGCCTCAGAACTCTCAGATGTTTCTCTCAGTTGGGCATTGGTCAGAATAGTGGGTGTCAGAAGAACACATTCCACAGTGGATGGGAGGAGGAGATTGAGATTTCCCTTGGGAAAGAGCAAGTTGTCGAAGAAGGGTACTTACCTCTTCGAACTTCGTGTCCACCTTCTTCTCGAATTCGATTGATTGCACCTCACGAGCACCTTGAATGGGTACACTGGACGTTGAACCGAATTGTTGAGTGTTCTGCGCCATGTTCTCAATTAGGGTTCTTGCAGCAATTGGGGTTTTATCAACTAGCGCACCACCTGCAGCAACATCAATCATGTTTCGATCAATAGGAATCAAACCTTCATAAAAATATTGTATTTACAGTTGAACATATATTTATGTGAATTTTTTTTTTCCATTTACAAGTTACTCTTAAATCATTTATAATTGCATTTCATTACATTTACAACTGAAATTATATTTACAGATGACATTTTTTTTTGACTATTAACAAGATTAAGGTCCTTGTGTGAAATTAATTCCATAAATTGGCCGTTTATTGTCTTTTAAAATTTACGGTACTTAAAATAAATTAATGTCAAACGAGAACTTTAATATTTTTTAAATTTAAGGTGTTTATGCACCCTAAGCAAGTTTAGATGTACAACAAGTCTACTTTATGGGTTAATTTAGAAACTTTGATTCAAAGTTTGCCGCAACATGAGAAGTTTTTTATAGGCGGTGACCTAAATGAGCATGTTGGAAAGAATTCTAGAGATCACATGGATTGTCATGGAGGGTTTAGTTTTGGGTGTAGTAAATGATGAAGGATTATTTATCTTAGACTTTGATAGTTTTGTTTTTATGGTACCAAATATGCTCTTTAGGAAACGAGATGAACATCTTATTATTTATAAAAATAGAGTCACAAGATCCCAAATTCATTATTTCTTGGTAAAAAGATCTGATAAAACGTTTATTAATGATTGCAAGGTTATACCCGATGAAAGTCTAACCACCCAACATTGTTTATTTGTTTTAGACCTGTAAGTTAAGAATTATAAGAGAAACATGAAACAAAGGAATTCAAGAATCAGATGATGATGGTGCCTAAACGTTTTATCAGACCTTTGGAAAAAGTGGATTGAGAAGTTCAAGGAACCGCTCACTACATGTGGGATGATGTGGCTAAAAGTGTTCGCAATATAGCTACTTCTATTCCAGGAGTATCAAAAGGGCTTTTTCCAAAAGGAAAAGAATCGTGCTGGTGGGATGAGAACGTTCAATTAAAAGTTAAAGTGAAACAAGAGTGTTTTAAAGCTTTACACCTTTGCAGTGATGAAGATATTTGAGCTCGATATCATGTTGCTTGTAGAGAGGCTAAGAAAATATTTAGTGAGGCTAAATCTGTAGTTTTTGAGGAGCCACACCATTCATTACATGCTAAGAATGGTGAAAGAAAATTCTACAGTTTAGGTAGAGGTAGAGAGCGGAAATCTAGAGATTTAGATCAAGTTTGGCGCATAAAAGAGGAAAGATGTAGCTTTTTTAAGGATGAGAAAATTAAGAAAAGATGGGGATGCTATTTTAATAATCTCTTCAATGAAGAGCGGATGTGTGAATTAGACTTGATAATCTAAGTATTAGTAGAGAGTAACTCAATTACATCTACTATAAAAAAGTTCGTCCTTTTAAGATTAAAGATGCTTTAAGAAGGATGGAAAATGGTAAAACAGTTGGGCTTGATAACATCTGCATTGAAGTTTGAAATATTCAGGCGAGTTGAGTATTAATTGGCTCACTAAGTAATTTAATGGGATTATGAAATCTAAGAAAATGTCGGATGAATGAAGAAAGAGTTCTCTAGTACCCATGTATAAAAGCAAATAAGACATTTTAAGTTGTGAGAATTATAGACATTAAATTTATGAGTCATATCATGAAGCTTTGGGAGAGAGTGATTGAACAGAGGATTCAGGAAACTAAAGTTTTAGATAATCAATTTGGTTTTATGCCTGAACGT
This sequence comes from Viscum album, assembly GCA_963277665.1. Lineage (NCBI taxonomy): Eukaryota > Viridiplantae > Streptophyta > Magnoliopsida > Santalales > Viscaceae > Viscum > Viscum album. The sequence continues at coordinate 61,772,111 of OY728127.1, read as the reverse complement.
TCAACCACAAAAGCAATTTATTTGATTAGATGTCTAATGGAGTATTTGTTGCGGAAACGTCGGGAGTCACTGCGACAAAGATTTGTAGATGAAGAAAAGACAGAAATAAAAAAAGAAGATGGAACGCTGACACAACAATCGCTTCACTAAAATTGGGAGCAAAATTATAGGGAGGTTTCAGAGTTTCATACACACCAAAACCCTAGCTCAAAAGAGTTAATAAAGAAGACGAAACACTGTGCCACCAACTACACAGTAAGTCCACTGTGCTACAATGAACGGTGGTTGGAAGTCTACAATGCTATAGTGCTGCTGCTACCAAAGTCCAAGTTGCTACAGTGGCCGGTGACAAGAAGTCTGTGGAGGTACAATACCACTGTCTTCAAAGTCCGAGATGCTACTAACTTAGACAACTTAATCTGAACTTCTCTTCTTCACTCACCAGTGCGTGCTTTCCATTCACAACTTCAATTTCAAGCTGATGATTCATGAAATATCAGCTATTTTTCCTTTTGTGCTCCCATAGTGTCCTCCTATATTCTGCCTCTCATCTTCCATTCATTAGTGGAGACCAACAGAGGCACAACAATGCCTCAACTTCTGTATTACCATCGGCTTTGTCAACATATCTCTTGGATTGTTGGTTCCACGGATCTTCTGCAATGTCAACAGCCCATCCTGTATCAAGCCTTTGATAAAATGGTACTTCAATTGAATGTGCTTCATCCGGGCATGAAATACTGGGTTCTTTGCAAGATGTATAACACTTTGACTACTATAGTGCAATACATTTTCTTCTCGCTTTCTACCCAGCTCATCCAAATAGTTCTTCAGCCAAACCATCTCTTTCCCAACTTCTGTTACAACAATGTATTTTGGTTTTGTGGTGGATAATGCCATCACCTTCTGCAACTGAGATATCTAGCTTACTGCAGTTTCTCCATTGGTAAATACGTAACATGTGGTAGTACTGCTGTCGACATCACCTCCAAGTTCAGCATCCACATACCCCTGTAATGAATTTTCTTTCCCAACGCACAAAGATACTTCCTTCCCTTTAGGAATCTCAGTATCCACTTCATAACTTACTAATGATGCTTTTCAGGGTTAGCTATGTACCTGCTTACAACTCCCACTACATGGGCAATGTCAGGTCGAGTACAGACCATGACATACATCAGGCTTCCAATAGCTGATGTGTATGAAACCTTTGCCATATACTCAATCTCTTCCGCCGTCTTCGGTGACTCTTGATAATTTGAAATGACTCGCCAAGAGAATAGAGTATGGGTTTGCTTCCAGCATATTGAATTTTGTCAGAACCTTTCCAATGTAGTCAACTCGTGATAACATCAAGATTCCAGCTACGTGGTCTCTCTTGATCTTCATCCCCAAAATTTGCCCGCTTCTCCAAGATCTTTCATCTCAAACTGCTCAGCTAGCTGTATTTTCAGCTCATATATCCTTTGTATACATGATCTTGCAATAAGCATGTCATCCACATATAGAAGCAATATAATGTATCCATCACAAAAAACTTGATGTAACAACATTGATTCATGCCACATCGTTTATATGTATTTTTGCTCATGAATACATCAAACTTCTTGTTCCACTGCTTAGGTGTCTGCTTTAACCCATATAAGCTCTTCTAGAGTTTGCACATCAGGTCTTCCTTCCCCTGACTTAACGTGTTCCTCTGACTGATGCATATAGATGTCCTCCTCCAGATCTTCATGAAGGAAAACAATCTTGACATCAAGCTGCTCAAGGTATAAGTCTTCTGACGCAACAATACTGAGAACCACCCGGATGGTGGTAAACTTTACCACAGGTGGGAAAATTTCAGTGAAATCCACATATTTCTTCCGTTGAAAACCTTTCACCACCATCCTTGCCATGTACCTCATCTTATCTTTCTATCATGTTCTTCCTTGACCCGGTATACCCATTTGTTCTGCAGTGATTTCTTTTCTTGTGGTAGAGGTTTCAACTCCCAAGTGTTGTCATGTAATGAAGACATCTCCTCCTTTATAGCCAACTCTCACTTGCTCGACTCTTTTAACTGCACTGCTTCTTCAAAACATTCTTGTTTTCCACTGTCAGTCAATAATAAATAATATAAGGATGGTCAATACTTCTGTACAGACCTTCTCACTCTTGTTGATCTTCTAAACTCCACTTGAGGAGTTGACTCCATTGGTTTTGGCATCATATGATCAGGTACACCTTCAAGTTCCACTTGCTCTTGACACTCTGATTCTTTATTTCCACTGTCAACTTTAGCTGCATGACGATCCTTGTACGTGACACCTTCATTAAATATCACGACTTCTGATGATCATCCTAAAAGTGATAACCAAATCAGAGCTTCTCGGGTAGACATTCTTCCATTGGTACAGATAGACTCCTGTTGATGAGATATGTTGCCATGTTTACTGCGTCTGCCCAGAAAGTCTTGGGTAGCCCCGAGTGCAGTCTCATGCTCCTAACATGTTTATTTAGTGTCCTATTCATCATTTCTGCTACACCATTCCGCTGTGGTGTACCTGGAAGAGTCTTCTCCCACCGAATTCCATTATGAGAACATAATTCTCTGAACTCGTTACTGTTATACTCTCCATCGTTGTTAGACCTTAAGCATTTCAGCTCTGTTCCTGACTCATTCTCCACCACGATCTTCCACTTTTGAAACACTTAAAATACATCAAATTTTATTTTCAGAATGTAAACCCATACCTTGTTGAGTCATTGATAAATGTCACATAATATTGTGATCCTCCAAGAGAATGAACTGGTGCGGGCCCCTAAACATCAGCGTGCACCAGCTCTAGCTTTTCAGTCTTTGGTGTTTTGCCTCCTTTCGCAAAAGATACATTCTTCTGCTTTCTGAAGATACAATCTGTACATAGGCCAACATCCATTGACTTCAGCTTCGATAACATTCCTTTTGTTGTCATCGCCTTCATTTCCTTCTCACTCATGTGGCCTAGCCTGTGGTGCCATAGTTGTGAATCCTCGATAGAATTTATTGATGCAAGCATGTCCATGCATGTTTCTGTTATGTTACCATAGCTCCCTTGGTGATCTTCATGCACCATCAGTGAACGTGGTACTAAAACCCGCATCATCAAGCTGCCCAATAGAAATAAGATTTCTTTCTAAACCAAGGATATTTCTCATGTTTTCCAGAACCAGTAAACTCCCACCGTTGGTCTTGATCCATGCATCACCCTTCCCCACGATCTAGAAGGGTTCATCATTAGCAAGATGCACTTTGCCAAAATTTTCCGAAACATAGTTTTTTAGGTAACCTTTCTCCAACGTGGAATGAAAAGATTCCCCTGAGTATAAAATCCAAGACTCCATAGGGCTATCCACGCTTAGCAGCAACACATCATCAGTTGCTTCAGCCGTCGTGTTTGTTGCATTAGTTTCAGACGCCTTCCGTTTTTCTTTGCACTTCTTGACATGTTCTTTCTTCCCACAAATCCAGCAGGTAGGACCGGTCCCCTTTGCCTTGTCTCGACTCTTTCCTCTTGATTTTGATCGCCTTCTGCGAATATCTCGCTGTGCTTATCTTCCTTTTCCTTCCACATTTAAAGCAGAACCAAAGAATCTGCCCGATTCTCTTTTTTGAATATCCTCACCGAGAATCAAGTTTCGCACATCCTTCAGAATCGTATTCCCCGAAGAACTGCTCACGACTGTTACAGTCAAGTGCAATTTCTATTGATGTCAATTGACTTGTGATAATGTTGAATTCGTTGACGTGATCCATAACAATCCAATCATTTTTAGATTGAATAGTCGTCGCATCAGGCACACCTTGTTCGATGTAGAAGGCTTCTCGTACATATTCGCGAGAGTTTTCATCAGTACAACCATCGTCTTCTCCTCTCTAATGTTGAACGCCACGTTTTTGGGCAATGTAAGGCGCACAACTCCTAGAACCTGTCGATCTAGTAGCTCCCACTCCGTCTGCTCCATGTCCGTTGACTTTGCACTCAGAAGCGGGCAATTTCTTTCGGTAAAGGTATTCTTTGATCTGCATCCTCCAGTAACTGAAGTCAGTTCCATCGAAGCAGTCAATCTTCACCTAGCTTTCTTCCATAATCTTCGTTCAATTCGAGAAATCCGAACTCAACCTCTGATATCAGTTTTTGCGGAAACACTTGGAATCACATCGACAGAGGTTTGCAGATGAAGAAAAGACAAAAACAAAAGAAGAAGAAGATGAAGATGAACACAGACATAGTGATTTACGTGGTTTGGGAATAATCCCTACGTCCACGAAGAGTTAGAATCACTTCACTAAAATCGGGAGCAGAATTACAGGGAGGTTTCAGAGTTTCACACACACCAAAACCCTAGTTTGAAAGAGCTCATAAAGAAGACGAAACATTGTGCCACCAACTGCATAATAAGTCTATTGTGCTACAGTGAACGATGACTGAAAGTCCGCATTGCTACAGTGTTACGACCACCTAAGTCCAAACCGTTACAATGGCCGGTGGCAAGAAGTATGCTAAGTTACAATGCGGTCTGGTGTGCGGTATGAGCCGCTAGTGTTCAGCCAAACATCATCCAAACGGATTAGGCTACACCAATCCAACAATATTATCGACAAAAAGCCTAAGATTTGCATACGGTTTTCATTTATTGGGAAAAGGCTTATGATAAAGTTCTTAGAGAGGTTTTATGGAAAGCTCTTGGAAGAAAAGAGGTGCATGTGGTGTGTATCAAACTCATCCAAGCATGTATAAAGGGAGCTCGACTTGGGTTAGAACTCCACTAGGTGACTCTACAGACTTTCCTGTCTCGATAGGACTGCGTCAAGGTTCGATTTTAAGCCCATACCATTCTGCTGTGGTCTTAAATGAACTTACTAAGCATATTCAAGATGAGATACCTAATTGTATGTTTTTTTGCGGATGATATAGTTCTTGTTGCAGAATCCAAAGAGATTATCAATTTAAAGTTAGAGCTTTGGAAAGAGATTTTAGAATCGAAAAGTTTCCATCTTAATAGGGATAAAACAAAATATATAGAATGTCTTTAATAAAGGATTGTCTAGTAATGTTATGAATGTGAGATTGAGAGATCATTTTATTTCAAAAGTTGATCTTTTTCAATATTTAAGCTCATTTCTGCAATGTGATAGCGATATTAATGCATATATCTCTCATAGGATTCAAACTGGATAGATAAAACGAAGATAGACTTCCGGGGTACTTTGTGATCGTAAAATTCTTTTGAAATTGAAGGGTAAATTTTATAGGACTGTTATTAGATCAATGATAGCGAGTGTTGGCCTCTAATGAGACATCTTAAACAAAAATAAGGGTAGCAGAAATGAAAATGCTAAGATGAATATGTGGACATATTAAGATGGATAAGATGAATGTGTTCAAGAGAAAATTGGAGCGACTTCGATTGATGAGAAGATGACCGAGACTAGGGTAAACTTAAAGACAAAGTCATCTATTAAAAGAGGTAGAGGTAGGTTTAAAAGGACCCTTAAACAGATCATTCAAGATGATCTCGTTCTAAATGGTTTTAATGAAAATATGGTTTTCAATAGAGTTAATTGACGACATTTGATCAATGTAGCCGATCCCATTTAATTGGGTTTAAAGCTTGTTTGTTGTTGTTGTAAGGTTGTTCAATGAAATTAATTTGTTTATGCGGTCCTTCATTTTTCTTTTTCTTCTTTTCTTTTCTTTTTTGTGGTGTGATCCTGCAATTGGGAGGCGTCATATGCATAAAATGAGGCAAAGCCATTGAAACTATGTTGACCATCCAACTTTACAAAGCACTTTCATGCATCAGGGGGTATACTCATGATGTCATTTCAGGTTGTTTTGTCTTGCATGGAGGGCGGCCCTGCTTCTCTTGCTGGATTAAATGAAGGAGATGAAATAATTGAGATTAATGGTATAGTGATTCTAACTTTTATTCTTGATTTAGAACTAGCTTCTTTTCATTGCGCCTTTCCTACTGTTATTTTTTTTTTGATATCCTTTTCTACTGTTATCAATATTGAAAGAACATTGGTGGATTTAGATTGTTCACATCCATTTATGAGATTTGACTTTTTCCAATCACTTCTCATGTGACGTTGACTACAGTTTGGCTCAAATTTTTTTTCCTTGATTTTTTTTTCTATGATATGCACTGTAAAACAAATAAAAAATAAATAAAACCTTCATTCCTTTCATCAGCCGTGAATGTTCAAAATACGACTTCCTGCCTGATAAATATGAATATATATTTACTATGTTCAAAGCGCATAATCTCTGAATAGCTACACCATCTCTCAATCAGTCACTTTTCTGGTTTCGTGATTGATAAATGATTATTCTGCCTATTTGTATTTTTCTCTTTATCGTTGGGTCCAGGTGAAAAACTTGATGGTGTTGACAGTGAAACTGCAGCTCAAAAGCTTAGAGGACGGGTTGGAACAACTGTTGCAATAAAATTTCACTCTGTAAATCTCTCTCTCTTACACACACATTTTGGTGCTAACCCACAAAAGAATTATAACCAAGTTGAGATACTTGCCCCAAGAAAGTTAAAGTCAGGTTGATTGGTCCACTTGAACCCCCGCGTACAACGACACAAGGTCCGTGAGTGTTGAAGAGGCCATATGGTTGATCAAGCATTGGTTAAGTAAGAATCTGGTCTACAAGTGAGAACTCATTGATATGAAGAACGGAAATACTCTCTTTCTACATGATATAAGAGCCCGGTAAAACCTCGTTAATCACCGTCCTCCCTAACTTATCTCTCCTGGCACCCAGGCCCCGGGCCCGCTGCCCTCCAGCCAGGCCACGCCTCCCTGGGCGCGTGCCACTTTCAGAACTGCCTGAACAGGCCCCGATACCCTGCCTGCAACCAGATCAGGTTCTGCGTCCCTTCCAGATCTGTCCACCTTGCTTACTTCCAGATCTGGTCATGCCCCCCTTGCTCCCGCGGCCTTTCTCCTTCATTGACTGTACTAGCTCAGATCTGCCAGATCTGCTCATCTGGGTCTGATTTCCAGGCATGATTTTCTCCTGTTCATGTGCGTTTTTTCACACCAAGAAGTTTTCTTGGTGCGCTCTTCTGTGCTTGCGGACCCTAGGCCCTGTATGTTGGATTGGTGTTGCCCGATCCGGTTGGGCCGAATGCTTGTGGCCCGCAACTTTCGCGGGTCGAGCTCCGCGGTGAGCTCGTTGGGGGTTGCAGGGGGCAACGCGCCCCTGCTCCGGGGGTCCGGGGGCCGAAGGTCCCCGGCCCAAATTTTCGGCACTGTAGCAATGCTGACCACTGTAGCGGAGCTGACCGACCGACACCGACAGGCACTGTAGCGGTGCGGACTTCGGGGTCAACTTTACTGTAGCGCTTTTGACAAAGCCAGCCGTCGTTCACTGTAGCGACGCGGACCACTTTTTCGAATAGTGATCGTCTTCTCCATCTGTTTTATAGCCCATTTCGGGCTAGGGTTTTGTTGTTGGAAATCCTCTGTAATTTCTGTGCTCTCGAATCATAGTGAAAATCTGCCTCTCCCGTGGACGTAGGGATTTTTCCCGAACCACGTAAATCGTCGTGTTCTTTGTTGCTTTTCTTTCTTTCGTTTTCTCGTTTTTCTGTCGTTCTGTCTCTCGGTGATTCCGCAACACTGTACTCCCGATGCTTGGCCGTGCTCTGCTCTAGGCTTTCCGGCCACATTGCTGCCGCGCCGCTGTCCAAATCTCTGCGTGCGCACTCAGGTTTCACGAGCTTTTCACGTGTGCGCCTTGCCATCAAGTGCTCAGGCTTTGCTACAGGCACTCATCCAAGCCCCGATTCTGCCCTGGGCGGCCATCTTCAAGCCACACCTGCACGCCCCCGCCTGCACGTCCTTTCTGCTGGAGATTAATGGCAGCACCCTGGGGCTTCTTTGGTCTACCGGTCTGCTCTCTGCAGGGGAGTGTCCCGTTCATTCGGGCGCAGTAGGCAAGGTCGCTTGGAGTCTGTCGTGCGTCCAGGGAGGTGGCCGCGCTAGAGAAGCCGACACGAGGAGGTGACCACCAGGAGGGTGACGCCGCGCGTAGAGGGAGGGCTGCTGGGGGTCGACAACGTCGAGCGCAGGGTGCAGCAGGGAAGAGGTGGGCCACGGGCCGATCGCGCCTGGACATGTGTGCCAGGATGTGTCGCGACGGTGCAGGGAGTCGGGAGCCGGAGAGCAGTTCGTGAGTAGCGGGAGAGGCGGGAGTCGCTGAGGAGGCGGGGCCTGTTGTCGCTGGGATGGGAGCAGCCTAAGGCAGGAAGGGGGGTGGCCGCGTAGGGCAGACCCGGGAGGTGGGGGGGTGGCCAGAGGGAGCTGCCGGGGGGGGGGGCGTAGGGCATAGCCGGGAGGGGGGGGTGGCTACGTAGGGCAGACCCAGGAGGGGGGGTGGCCGCGTAGGGCAGGCCCGAGAGGAGGGGTGCCACTTAGGGCAGAGCCGTGAGGAAAAAAATATCTAAAGGAGGGAAGGCTCGGGTGGCCAGAGGGAGCCGTCGGGGGGGGGGGGCAAATGCTTGTGGCCCGTACTGCGCACCAGCCCACAACTTTCGCGGGTTGAGCTCCGCGGTGAGCTCGTTGGGGGTTGTAGGGGCAACGTGCCCCTATTCTGGGGGTCCAGGGTTGGCCCCCGACCCAATTTTTTCAGGTACTGTAGCATCTCCGATCACTGTAACAAAGTTGACCGACCGACACCGACAGAACACTGTAGCAGTGCATACTTTGGAATCAACTTTATTGTAGCCTTTTGGACTTTCAGCCGACAACCACTGTAGTACTTTTGACTTGGGTGACCACCTTTTCACTGTAGTGACGCGGATTTCCTGTGCAGTTGGTGGAACAATGAATCGTCTTCTTTATTTGTAGCCCATTTCGGGTTAGGGTTTTTGTGTGAGAAAACTCTGAGATAAACTCCTGTAAATTGTGCTCCCGATTATAGTGAAGTTTTTATGCCTCTCTGTGGACGTAGGGATTATTGCCCAAACCACGTAAATGTTCGTGTTCTTGTTTTTTTCCCCTTTTACTCTTCTGTGTTTCGCCGTTTTTGTTGCTGCAACTCCGGACGTTTCTGCATCATGAAAGTGAGTAGTTCTTGAGCATCGATGCTCCTTGAATGAGTCAGGGGACCCTGACGCATGCACTAGGCCGAAGACTAATAAGGATGCAGTGGCGTTCGAAAGAAAGAAGGAAAAATGAAAAGAGAAAAGGGGGACGAGTGAGGTAATCCGAGGTTCGTGCCGAAGGTTCTTGTGTGTAAGCAATAATTTAAATCCCTGACAACGGTGCCAAAATTTAATCCACCTGCACGCGTCGTTGAATTCACGCTGGCGTTGATGAGATTAGAAATTTCTATCATCCCAAACTACACTTGCTACAATGACGTAGTAAAGTGGCAGTGCAGGGTCGAACCCATGGGGAGAACTGGACGACAGGTAACCAGCGATTTTGAACCCTTTATGTAGGAGTCCTCACGAATTGATTTGGATTTGAGATTCAATTAAAACTACTGAGATTGGTTATGGATTTAGGAAGAAGATAAGGATTCGGGTCAATTTCAGGGTTTTGGATATAAAGATGATCTCAGGCCTAACTTGGGATAATCCTATAGCTTTGGCTGCGAAGCGGTGCATAGATCACTAATTGATTATGGTCAAACCAATTAGATCTATCCAAGATGCAACTATTCCTTGGTCCAAATATAGCTAACAACCTATATGCATTAAGCTATTTTATTTGAAAAACCATAGAAATTTGTAGAGTAATATTGATAAATAATAATGGGCATGATGGTGGGTAAATACAATCAAGATGTAAATGTTATAATAAAACAATTATTTTCTTATGAATTGATACAAGGCATGAATGATTTTCAATCCATGTAGCTTTTATTGCATAAAGTTTCACAGACTAATGGTCATAACCCGATCAACTCCAATGAGGTCAGGTTCGTTCATTTAAACTTCCATGGTCACAGTTGCATAAAAGAATGAAATAAACAATTATTGTTTAACCTATTTACTTGCTTTAGGGTTACCAAGTTTCAGTTTAAAGATTCATTAAGTGCAAAACTACCCTTACTCTCCACCCCTACCCTAAGTGAATTAGCCACTCATGACATCACTAATCGAAAGTGGGGAAAGAATGGAAAACATGCTTGACACATTGATAAATCAGTTGAAATATAGTAGTTCACAATTAAGGAATTCAGAATAAAGTAGTTTGCAATTAAAACAATTGAAAAATCAATCAATCACTTGGAAATGTAAACAAGCAAGAACGTGGCACACATTTGATGTCGAACGACAACAATAATGGAAAAAGATCATCGAAACGGGAATCAAAAACAAAAAGGACGAATAACGGACGCAAAACGATAAACGACACTCGGATTTGAATAAAACAACAAAAGCAATTGATTAAAGTTGAAAGGGAAGGGAAACAAAAGAGAAAACGAGAGAAAGAACAAGAAATGAGCCGCTCCCAGAAGTCTGTCCCGCGGCTGTCTGCGGTCTGTACATAAATAGACGGAGAATTACACGACTTGTAAGTTACTCACGTCATGTAATCTCGATCTAAAGATTACTCCATAAATATTGTATCCGACGACTTTCACGACCTGAATCTTCGAGATTCGGAGATATTGCTCATATGACGACGTGTAGTCTTTTCACGACATGCTATATCTTCACGACTTGAACTTTGAGCGGGAAGTGGCATTCGAAGTTTACACGACGTGTATTGGAGATTCACGTCGTGTATTCTTTTCATGACTTGAAATTCTCATGGGTTGTGCCATCCTCTTAAAAACATGTTGTGAATGATGCATACACGTCGTGTATGTGCTTCATGACGTGTAAAGTCCATTTTTGATAGCTTTTCCTTTTGAGTATTGGATACTTGTTTTCTGCAAAAATCAACACAAACCCGGTACATTATCGAATAAAGCGTGATAAAATCATGAACAAATGAATCCAAATGATATATAGAAATTAAGCTTATCAGTTTTAAGTGAAGAAAATTTCAAGAACTCATTTCACCCCTTTTGAGTCATTGTGAAACACCTATCCGACCAACACTTTGTATCAAAGGTTGGGACTCTTGAGGGTTGAAGTCGTAAAGATCATCTTCAAATGGAATATGATCTGAACTCAAAAGCCATGAATGATATCATATGTGAACTTGATCCAGATGAGTTCAACAAAGTTTCTCGATGTGTTACAACACATGAATTGTGGACAACTATATCGGTAGCCTATGCAGGTATTGATAATGTGAGACAACTAAGGTATAATACTGCAAGACTAAAGTTTGACACATTCAGAATGATTGATGGAGAAAACATAACACAAATGAATGAAAGGTCGACAGGAATTGTGAATATTGTTGCTTCTTCAGGAGAACCAGTTCCTGAAAATGATATCTCTAAAAATTCTCAAAGTTCTCCCACTGCCGTGAAAGATTTCAAAATAAAAGATCTCATTGGAACACTCATGATGTATGAGACAGAAATGGAAGCTGAAGATGGCATAGAATTGTTAAAAAGGAGAATATTGCTTTGAAAGTTTCTACTTCAAAGGATGACAAGAAGAGTAAAGCTATACAAATTTCTGAATCATCTGATGAGGACACTTCAAATTGTTCTGATTTTGATGGTGAAATTGCTCAATTTGCTAAAAAGTTTAAAAAATTCTGCAATAAGAGAAGAAAATTCAAGAAGTCTTTTAATAAGTACCAAAAACATTATGGAACTTCTAATGAAGTCAGATGCTACGAGTTTAAGAAGCTTGGATATATCAAATTAGATTGTCCACAACTTTAAGAGAAAAAGAAATCTGACAAGAAATACGAATGGAAACCTGATTTTAAGAAGAAGAGCAATGAAAGTCACATGAAGTGCATCTGAGGATTCTAGTGATGACTCATCTTCTGAGTCTGAAGCTGAAATCTCAAATCAAAAGGCCAACATGTGCTTTATGGCACAATCAGATGAGGTGCATTTATTTTATTCTCTAAAGCCCTAAAAAAATCTCATGATGTTATAAGTGGAAAGGAGGACTTGAGCGGACAATTTCAGACCTGAAAATCATTCTGGAAAATTCTGTTGTTACTTGTATTGAACATGGTAATAGAATTGAAAGCTTACAAAAGGAAGTTCAATCCCTTAAAGATGCTGTGCGTGTTTTTGCTAAAGGAGAAAATTACCTAAACCAAATCCTTGGTAACAATAAAGTCCAGAAAAATAGATTTTGGAATAGGAAGTTAAAGGTCAAAAACCAAAGCTCTTCAAAAATTATTCTACGCCTAGTTCAAAGAATAAAAATATTTCTAAAGCTATTTGTTACCATTGTGGGGTACCTGGATGTTATGCTCATGTTTGTAGTCTAAGAAACCCTCAATTTTGTGGTGTTAAACATGCTTTTATTTGAAGAAATTTATCAAAATTCAGTGTTGGAATTTCTGGACAGCAAAAACAAATTTGGATTCCCAAATCTTTGGTTGCTAACATGTCAGGACTCAAGAGAGAGTGAGAGTACGAAAACATTTGATTTATTTTGTAGGGAAAAAGCTATAAGAGCATCCGTGAAAAATGGTTTATGGATAGTAGTTGCTCAAGACATATAAGTGAAGATTTTATCAAATTTCCATTCTTTATCCAAAATTGATGGAGGCTATGCTTGACTACATTCGAGACCGAGGGGCTGTACGAGTGGTTGGTGATGCCCTTCAGGCTATCCAACGCCCCTAGTACCTTTATGGGGCTCATGAACTAGGTTCTAAAACCCTTCATTAATAAGTTTGTTGTGCTTTACTTTGATGATATTCTTATATATAGCAAGTCACTGCTCTTCACCTTGAACATCTAAGGGAGGTACCCCTAGTTTTGTTGTATAAAACACTTTATGTCAACCTTAAGAAGTGCAATTACATGCTTCCCAAGTCGATCTTCCTTGAGTATGTAGTATCAGTTGACGAAATTCAATTCAATGCGGAAAAAATTCGAGCCATTTGAAAGTGGTTTCGACCCAAGAATATTGGTGAATTGCGAAGTTTCCATGATCTTGCTACCTTATATTGAAGATTCATCCTAGATTTCAGCTCGATCGTTGCACCACTTACAGATTGTTTGAAGAAGAAAAATTTCCATCGGGGCAATGCAACTAAAGAGAGCAGCCACCGTTGAAGAGAAGCTTTCCACCGCTTCGCTTTTGGCATTGCTCGACTTCAGCAAGCCGTTTAAGTTGGAAACAGACGCATCCATTGTTGGAATTGGTGTTGTCCTTTCCCAAGATGGACGACTAGTTGCATTTATGAGTGAGAAACTCAACGACTCATGTCGCAAGTGGGCTGCGTATGTGATTGAACTATATGTCGTGGTACAAGCCGTGAAGCATTGGAAGCAATACCTTTTCCAATGAGAGTTTGTCCTCCATACTGACCACGAAGCCCTCAAATATATACTATCCCAGAAGAATCTCAGCAAGATGCACGCCGGGTGGGTCACCTTTCTGCAACACTTTTGTGTTTAAGCACAAGAGTGGTTGGGAAAATCATGTGGCATACACATTAAGAAAACATGCTCATACACTCATCGCTAAGCGGAATGTGGTTATGAGATTTGAATGTTTAAAAGACTAATATCTGGAAGACGTGGACTTCGTTGAAGAATGAGCAATTTGCCAGCAAGGGATGTTTGTTGGCCTTTTTATGTTGCACGATGAATTTCTTTGCTTCCAAGATCGCTTGTGCGTTCCTCAAGGGTCGGTACTAGAGAGCATAGCTATCGAGTTGCACTGCAATGAGCACTTTGGGAAGGAAAAAACCATTTTTTTAGTGAAGAGACAATTCTTTTGGCCATAGTTGAAATGAGATGGTGTTAAAGCAGTGAAAAGGTGTATTGACCTACCAGGAGAGCAGGGGGCATGCATAAAATACTGTATATGCCATTGCCTGTTTCAGAGGCCCTTTGAGAAGACATCTTCATGGATTTTGTCTTGGGGCTACCCCATACTCAACATTTCCATGACTCGTCTTCGTTGTAGTTGATCGATTCTCAAAGATGGTGTGCTTCATTCCTTGCAAAAATACGACTAATGTTTCTTATCTGAGTACATTATTCTTTCAAGAAGTGGTACAATTCCATGACATTCCGAAAACCTTCACATGTGACCGTTGTACTTGTTTCCTCTGCCATTTCTGGCAGACCTTGTGGAAAATGTTTCAAATAGATTTGAATTTTAGCCGCCCTTTCCACTCTCAGACAGATGGACAAACCAAAGTCGTCAATCGCACGTTTGACACTCTTGTTTGTTGCTTGTGTGGTGATCGTCCTAAACAACGAAACCTCGTTCTCGCCTCGGTTGAGTTTGCATTCAACATTGCGGCAAATTGTACATCGGGGAAAATTCTTTTTGAAGTGGTGTATCAGCGGCCGCCGAATCACACACTTGATCTAATCCCGTTGCCCAAGCTTCCTTGATACAATGTGACTGCTTAGTGCATGACATATTGCTTCGATGACTTCCAAAATGTAGTGATTTGCAATGTTGAAAACTCAAATGCAAATCACAAAGCGAAGGTTGACAAGAAGTGGAGGCAAACTGTTTTTTGAGGGGGATCTCGTTATAGTTCACATCCAGAAGGAACACTTCCAATGGGAACTTACAGCCAGGTGAAATCAAGGAACATCGTCTCTTGCAAAGTTCTATGTCTTAATGATAATGCTTATGCGGTGAAACTTTCAGAAGGATGAGAGATCTCTTCTACATTCAATGTGACTGATTTGAAGTTCTTCACTTCCGAGGAGCTTGTTTTATCCTCTATCAGACTCAAGGTCGGGTCTTTTCCAATCTGGGGAGACTGACGCAGTGCCTTTGGCCCAGTTGTAAGGGTAGTTTTTTTTATTTTTTATGGTTTGGGTCTATGAATAGGGCTCGACTGTCATTTGTAATCTGTTTTTGCAGTATCAATAAAATTTTCAGAAAGAGTTTCCTCTCTTTCTGTGCATGTTTCTCCGAGTTCCTCGTGTAAGACTCGATTTATTCCGCTGCTTTGTATCATAGCATGATTAGAATTTTCATTATTTAATGAATATACAAATGCATTTGGCATACAACAGGCCAACTGCTCTCAATGTTGATACGAGAGAACAGGGGCTTGGTAAAAAGAATAGGTGAGAAAGCAGTCATAAATCATGTTTGATATGTGACAGAGGGCGTGACAGTTGCATCGCTCAAGGGAATCTGGATTTCTTCCAATCTGGGTGGAATGCATTTTTTGCCTCGGAAAATAAATTTTATTATCATTATATATTTATATTATTTGACATATTTCATCACAACTTCTTCATGCATAGCAATCAAACTATCGAATCACAAATTGCTTCCTCATTCTTTATCCCATTTTTTTCTGTTTCCATAAGAAAGACTTCCCTAAGACTGAAAATATGCATTTAAACCACCGGCCCTGTGAGAGAACGTTCCATTTAAACAACCACCTCTTGCATTGGCTAATCTCCACACTGCTATTTTTAACTAAAATGTTTGTGCCACTCTTCATATTGATATGGTTTGAAGTTTATATGCAGAAACTTAATTTTTTTACAAGTTAAAACTCACAGGGTGGCTGATTAATTTCACTCTTCCTGCAGGGAAAAGATTCAGAAAATCTCAGAGGTATGGATACAGTTAACTTCCTATTACTGATCACCATCGACATTGCTCTCTTGATGGCAGTTGATACGTTTTAACTTTGCAACAGTATTTGTAAGCTGATACCGATGCATGCTTCATCTTGTTAAAGGTCAAACTGCAACGTGATGTTATCAAGCTTTCACCTGTATCCAGTGCCATTATAGCTCATACAGCCCCAGATGGCCGCATACTGAGGACTGGTTATGTAAAGCTTTCAAACTTTTCTCAGGTAAATGTGGCGTCAGTATATGTGAAATAAACTTGACTTTACAATAATTTTGATTTTCTATGAACTCTGTCATTATTCTAATAGATGAAGACCTTATAACTTTGTTTATAGACAGCAGCAGCCGAGATGGAAAGCGCAATTAACGAGATGGAGAATCAAAACGTGCAGTCTTACATATTGGATCTACGAAATAATCCAGTAGGCCTTTTCTCTTTTATTAATGGTTCCATTAAAGATTCGTTGAGAGAAGTGTGGTCAATTTGCAGGGTGGGTTAGTTAAATCGGGGCTGGATGCTCAAATATGGTTAGATGGAAGTGAGACTCTTGTGAACACCATTGATCGGCATGGGAATCTGTCGCCTGTCAACATGGTCAATGGTCATGCCATAACTCGGGTTCCCCTTGTTGTGCTTGTGAGTTTTGGATTTATGTGTATGTATTCTAGGGGCCAAATTTCTTATATGGGTTTTTAAATTTCTATTTTATTTTTTTAGGTCTAGGTTAAAGTAATTATGGATATGAATCTCAAAAGCGTGAAATAGTTTCATGTTTTTAGTGAAATTCATTTCACGTTGAAAGCATTTCATCATTTCACGCCTTTTAACTTTCGGCTCAAAATAAAAGCGCGGAATAGTTTCACGTTTTTGTTTTGCTATTAATTTTGTTTTTTGCAGTAAGTGTGGTTTTGAGTTTTAATTGAAATAGGTCAACGAAGGGAGTGCGAGTGCGAGTGAGATACTGGCAGGGGCACTCCATGACACCGGGCGTGCTATCCTGGTGGGACATAAGACCTTTGGAAAGGGAAAAATCCAGGTAGTTTCAATTCTAAATTGAATTTTTGGGGCGTGTTTGGTTTGGTAATATTGTGACATAGTACAGAGCGTGACGGAGCTGCATGATGGATCGGCATTGTTGGTGACGGTGGCCAAGTACGTGTCGCCTGCCCTGCACGACATCGATGAAGTAGGGATAATGCTGGACGTGCAGTGTTCGGGGGATGCGGCTGAAGTATTGACGTGGTGGAAGAACAAGAATGCGGTGTCGTCCTGGAAGCGGATTCCTGTATCCTGGTAGCCGAGCATCAATTGGGCATCGCCACCTAACTTTTGTTTTCAAATTGTGCTCTGTTTCTAATTTTGTTGCTTGTTTGTAGTCGATTAATTTATTTTCTGTTTTTTTTTTGTGTTATCTGATTTTTGTTGGTAGTTCTAGCAGAATATTTGTTATGTTTTATGATTTTTTATAATATTTGTGTTATCCTATGGATTTATGTTTTTAATCTTCACTATAATGGTTGATGAAAATC
Organism: Viscum album; assembly: GCA_963277665.1. NCBI lineage: Eukaryota > Viridiplantae > Streptophyta > Magnoliopsida > Santalales > Viscaceae > Viscum > Viscum album. Next base: position 61,754,859 of record OY728127.1, on the reverse strand, counting down.
GACTGACTGCTCACTTCCAGAGGTATTTACTGGTTGTATAGATCCTCAAGAGTCGTTCTTGGTAGAAGCTTGAACATGTTAAAAACTTATGTCTTGCACAAGATTGTCATCACCCCTAGTTTAGCCTCCTAAGTTTGTAGAATTAGTTGGGGTTGGAGAGGTGGTTTTTACCCTGTGGTGAATGTTAGTGGTTAGAGTCTACTTGTTTACTAAAATCCAAAATATATAGTTCTACCTCTCATATCATACCATGCAATATGCCTATATCCTAGTAATAGACAATGCATAACTATATCACTTCAAGTGATAATATCCATTGATAAGCATCTTGCAACTATATCGCTCAAATTGATAAAAGTATATCACATGCCACAATGCTATATTGCATATAACAATGCAATATAGTCGTTTAGTGCATAAAACGTCTTTTAATCTCCCACTTGCACTAAAACTATTTGTATAAAGTTAGTGAAAACTAACCACCAAAATTTGTTTTGTCATAAGATTCATCCATTTATTTGAATTGAATAAATATAAATAAAGAACATACATTTTCTTCGTTGAATCAAACTTCTTTTTCACTGTGGTTGATAAAGATTCCTAAAAAGCAATCAAAGAGCTCTTTCATTTGAAGGTATCCATGACTTGTATGAAACTCGATAAAGATTCCTAAAAAGCAATCAAAGATTTCTAAAAAGCAATTAAAGAGCTCCTTCATTTGAAGGTATTCATGAGTTGTATGAAACTAGATAAAGATTCCTAAAAAGCAATCAAAGAGCTCCTTCATTTGAAGGTATCCATGAGCTATATGAAACTCTCAAAGCCTGGGAAAGATCTTCTCTTCCTCAGTCTAGTAGAACCTTAGTTTAGAGAGAAAGAGATACAAAGAGAGAGATTCGAATGAAGCAACACACACACTGACCAATGGTATTCACATGCAACACTTTGCCCAAGGATTGAACCTCTTCATATAGGCTTCCAAGGACAATCCTTGAATCTCAAACTTTTATCAAATGCTTGCCATTGATGAAACATTTCATAAACGTCTCAAATGCTGCAAATCTTCGTAACTTATGATAAAATCCTCTTATTCCTTGTTTAAAATTTAAACAATCATTTTAGACATTTGAAACTCCTTAAAAATCAACACATTATGTTTAATTTGAACATGATAGCTTATAGTAAGAGAAACAAGTAATCGGTATGCATTATCATATATGCATGGATTGCCATGAATAAAATTACAACACTACGTTGTGGTTTATATTTCCACATCATGGCTTAGCTTTACTGTATATTTCTATCAATCTCCCACTTGCACTAAAGATTCATAGACTTACTACACTTTCACCTTATGTTACATCATATGCAACAACTTGTGAAGCCATATCCAAAACCCATTTTAGATTTCTTTCAATTTTTTTAGAAAAGTTATCATTTTTTTCCACCACATGTTACATCATATATAACAACTTGTGAAAAATCATCTAAAACTCCTTTTGGATATCTTTCAAAGCCCCTTTGGGGTATCTCTCAAAGTTTTGTACAAACACTCTGTAACAAAACTAAATCCCCATTCACACAATTACAAAGTGTGACTTTATGGGCCTTTTTAGCATCAATAAAAATTATAAATTATCTAATCCATAATTGAAAACAAAGAGAAGCCTATAAAAAAATATCAATGCAACTCAAACTATAAAGAGATCTGCCATGATTATAACTCCTTTTTCCATGACAATAAGTGGCCATAAAACATGGAATGTCAATCTCGTATGGTCAACTCATACGTTCTCGATTCTCTAAGTATATACTAACTAGAGAGATGAACACATCACATGTCACTTATCTTGGTATGACCATACACTTTGTCAATCCATCTTAATTGAGGGCTCATATGTCATACTCATCATACAAGATGACAAATCTCATCTTGGTTAAACCTCAACTAATGACATGGTTAACAACATACCCAACCACACCTTGATTAGCTCATCCTTAAGGTCGGTGTAAGAAATGTATCAAAGTATGAAAGTTCTCATGTTGGGTATTTTATAAACCTCAGGTAATGGGTATTCAATATGAAACACACACCCCTAGTATACCAAAGACATAGTGTATAACACTCCATGTGTCACGACCTGATTCCGTCGGGACTCCACTTGAGTCTTTGATGAAACCAAGAATAAACTCTCAAGCCCAACCCTGATAGGTCACAAGTCAATGACTAACACCAATGATATAAATCACACAAATTGGAGGCATTTCCATTTTGAGAATATGATAAAAGGATGCAAAGTAAAATACAAACCACCAAACCATGAACAATAAGATATCCTCAATCAACTAATATCATAACAATGTATAATTCATGAATGTCATACAACATAACCAAAATGAAAAAAACTACAACTGCACCAAAACAAACATCAGATTCCTATAACAGAATAAAACCCAACAACCTATATACATCTATGGTACAAAAAACAACCCCAAACATGAATCTCCAGCTATCAATTCCAGTCACCGAGAAAATGCTTCCCAGGAACTCCATCAGTAAAACCTACAAACATGTTTGTAAAAATAGGGGTGAGTATATCTACATACTTGTAGTCCTCCCCCCAAAAACCTGAACAACTCGGGCAATATAATGCATTCATAATAATGAAACAGTGGAGATTGCAAGGGAATCACACTCACACAAAGATAATAGTAAGGCACCCATACAAACAACTCCCACTAATCCAGTCACCGTAGTCCCAACGTCTAATGTTAGGAAGGACATCAACCTTATCCCACCATTTCCATGACTATATTAACCTCATGGATACATCATAAGGACACCAACCTCATACATCAGTGGTACTCTCACCAAAACCGTGTTTGATATTCCTATATTACAACATCACGTGTGGTACTTCCATATCATGGAATCATTTGTGAACTCTTAAACTACAGAATAGGTAGAATGGGGACTAGATCTACTAGTTTTCCATCACATGATCCCACTCACTCAATGTGTGTTGGGTCACACCCAAGAAGAACCACCCTCATGTTGTGGTTTTGTATTAATTGGTACTCCTGTCATATGAAATAATAAAAATAAAAGTAACCACTTATATATTTTGTATCATGATCAACCATGCACATTAGTGGTACTTCCACTGGGATCACGTGTGGTACTCCTAAATCACAGAATCTAAAAGAAATAATATTCCCATCATATGAGTAACCCTCAATGGTACTCCCATTAGCATTATGTGTAGTACACCCACATCATGGGACAAATACCCATCCTCCACACCTAAGAGTGGGTGTATGACAACACTCATATAAATCAAGTTAAAAAAACTTCCTAAGTAGTCATACAACCCTCTATATTGGAAAAATATCTAGGGATACTGCATCTATCTGATAGAATAAGTTCTACACACACCCGATGGTATGTACATGGTGTGAGATAAACAACCCCAATAGGAACTCACCAAGTGTTCCATAAGCAATCTTTGTTTAATAAATCTAGAAATGATAGAATTTAAAGAAAACATGACATGATAAACAATTTCACAATTTATATCAAAATCATGGAAATTACTTCCTTTTTAATCAGACACAAAGCAATTTATCATAAATAGCTTTTCAAAGCACATTAAATAAACCATTTTTCATTTATCAAAACATGCATCGAAATCCATATCAAAACCATGCATAATGGAGATCCCTATAGGATAATATAGGACCAGGCTAGCTATGTTTCTCATACAATGATCAATCATTACTAGTGATCATTAAACCTATCCCCAGCATGCTCTCCAAAGAGCATAGGAATACCTAGATGTGTAATCCCCCCTAATAATGTCATGTAATCAGTCCCCAGCATACCTGCCAAAGGAGAAGAGGAATACCCTAATGTGTAATTACCCCTGATAAATCAATGAAAATTATTGATACCAGACCCCCACCTAAGTACCCAAGGCTCTCATGTGATATTCTTATCAAAACATTTCAAAGGGCTTATCACAATTCATGAAACAATTACATAACCCTTTTCTCATTATCAAAACCATGCTTTAAAACCCAATTTTCATAAACATACATCAATGCTTTGAAACTATCCTTTATTTATCACTTTTCAAGGGGAAACCCATTTTACCTAAAAAATCATTACACACGCATTTTGTAAATCCGGGATCATGAAAATAACCATTTAGAAAACAAGTATAGAAATCTATGAGCACATAGAATTAATTAAATAAAGACTATATAATAAACCACTTACTTCAACATTTGTTTCACATAATGAGAAAATGATATCCACACACCAAGAGGAAATAAATCATAAGAGAAGATAAGAGATGACCCTAAACATAAAATTCATACTATAGAAATCAGATTTAGTGATTGCATGGTCGGTGGAGAAGAAATGAGATCGTATACCTTATCAAACATGAGATTTATACCACAACCAATAAGATCTGACCTCCAAAAACCAAATGCTGGATCTATGGGAAACAGTTAAGGAAACACCACATGATATATAGAACAGATCAACATAGCATAGATTCACTATCAATCCAAGAGAAGAATGAAGAATAAAAGAGATCAGATAAAACTTTCCAATTAGAAGATAATCGATTGATTTGGGATCAAAATGAAAATTAGAGATGAGAGAGGGATCAAATAATGTCAAAAGTAAGCCTCTTCAAGATACCTGGTCTAATTGGGTTTAGGGAAAGGGGATTAATAGGTTAAAATGGGATTTTAGTGGTATAAAATGGTGAAACAACCCTTACTAGGCTGGCCCAAATCGACACCACCATCGAGCCGGTGGAGCCACACAGGTTGGATGGTAGCTACAGGCATAATTCCTATATATTAGGTTCCCCACCAATTGGTCGATGTCCCCTTGCAACCATAGTGGATCTATCTAGAGACACTGGTTGGATGGTGGCCTTCTATAGCCACCATCAAGCCCAAGCCTCACCAAACAGCCTCTACCACCTCCCAACCCCAAGAGAAAATATCTTGAAACTTAAAAAGAAAGGTGAAACTTCACCAGGATGTTCTAGTAACCTAAATAAAATGACAAAAATAGGCACTCATTGCTTTCTTGTATTATACAAGATAATCCAGGGGCATCCAACTTTAGCATGACCCACCCGGTTGGATTATCATGATCTTGACAAGTGTTTGTTGGGGAAGAAATCCAGAACTTAGTATTTTAAAGGGTATTTAATCTCACCATCTTATTATTGGGGTTGAACACACCACCAATCCATCAGACACACTTCCTTAAAATGTTATATGTAGCGGGAATCCAAGCTCTAGAAGCTCCATTGATTAGACATCACCCCATAATTTTGATGTGCTGAAATATAGGAAGTCAAAACATCATACTGACTACACTAAAACACATACATAAAACACACACTCCATACAAATAAACATAATCATTCAATAATAGTGAAAAATAATAAATAACACTATTTTTATGTGGTTTGAATAATTAAGTCCTACATCCATGGGAGAAAACTATTACCATCTTTATAACTATTGGGCGATACAAAGATCGCAACCTCAATAAAAAATTATGTTTGATAATAAATAAATTTATTTCCTCCTAAAAAACACATTATTATTCCTCATTTAATCTTGTATAAGTGGTCCCACCCCACATTTATAGTGGGGCCTAGTCAGTCACCTGGTTGCAATGCCATCCAAAATTCCCAATCGACCCAACATTTGAACTCAGTGATTGTTGATTCCCTAGAGAATTCAGTACATGACCACTGAAGTTGCTTACATGACCATTTACCAGTACACATCCATCAAATAATGCTTTTTTTTTGTCCAACTACGCCACTACTAAATAACTTTGTTTTCATTGCTCTAGTCATCAGAACTAAAACCATCATTCAGAGTTCCTCCTTCTGATAAACTTTGTTTGGTAAACTAGAATGAGTGTCATAATCATAACAATACACAACTTGAATATCTTTGAAAGGATTCCTTAGAAACAATCCAACACTTAGGTACAAAACACCGAACAATCGCATAAGTGTCTCCTCCTTCATCTATTTACCCAAGTCCTACTAAGACATAATGTTACCTTGTGATTTCTTAGAATAAAGCCTTAGTGAACATGTCCACTTGATTTTTCTTCCTGGAAATCTTCCATAGATTCAAATCCTTTTCCTTCATTATCTTATAGATGAAGTAAAATTTTAGGTTGATGTGCTTCATCCATGCATAGAATATTGTCTTTCAAGCTAATTGAATTGTACTCCGACCATCATGGTTAAGAAATAATCTTTGTTGTTACCTTTAGAGTTCATACAAAATATGCCTCAACCATACCATCTCTTTACCTGCTTTCATTTCTTAAAAATATTTGGCTTCTGTTGTGGACAACACTACCATCGATTATAGTCCTGACATCTAGCTCACTGTGGTTCCACCAAATGTGAGCACAAAACTAATTTTATTCTTTTGAGTGTCTGCATCTCCCCCAAAGTCTACATCAACATACCCCTACAAAGGATCATTTGTCTCGAAGCATGAGGTTATATATTCAATTGCTTTGATATAATAGATGATTCATTTCATGACTTCCCAATGTTCTTTCCTTGGATTTGAAAAGAAACAACTGAGTAATTACATTGTATGTATAACGTTCAAGTAAGTGCACACTATAAAATACATTAGAATTCTGACTGTTGATGCAAACAACACCTTCACCATGTGTTTCACCTCATCATCCAACTTCAAAACTTGCTATTTTGAAATCTTGAAGTGTCTGACAAGTGGGGTTGAGACTGGATTGCATTAAAACATACTAAATATCTTAATAATCTTCTGGACATAATCTCTTTGAGATAAAATCAAGATTCCGACTTTCTTATCTCATTAAATGTTCATCCCTAATATCTTCTTCACTTGTCCAAGATATTGCATCTCAAACATTTTGGTAAAGTTGTGTTTCAAATCCTATATCAAATTGATTCCTAAATCAGCTAGTAACATGTTATCTACATACAAGATAAAAATATGAAACTCCCATCTTTAAATTACTTTCAGTAACAATAGTGACCCATGTTACTCCACATGAAACTTTTTTCCAACATAAATACATAAAACATAAATCAAGAAAATGGGGTTGTTGAAAGGTGAAATAGGACCCTCCAAGAAATGTCTAGGACTCTCCTAAATAATTTTTTCCTTCCTTAATTCTTTTAGGTTGAGGTGGTCAATGAATCATGGTTAATCCTTAATTGTGTCCTCATAAGACCCATCTTAGGAAAAAATCATTATGAACTTTTGAAAGGTAAATTTCAAAATGTTGAATTATTTATAGTCTTCAACTATAAATGCTTTATCCATAATAACAAGGATAATTTGGGAAATTTTGACCCTAAATATGATGAAGTAATTTTATTTGGGTACTGAAACTCAAGTAAATCCTTTCATGTCTTCAATAATAGGATTAATACCCTATAAAAGTCAATTTACATCAATTTTAATGAGAATCTTCCTAAATCACATCCATAAAGGGATGATGATGTTTACCTACCTAGTTTGACCCTTCCTAAACTTCAATATTCTAATTTAATTGAAGATGATATGGAATATTCATCCTCTCCTTTACCCAAATCTTGGATTCCATCCAAAGATGATTCTCTTATGAATGTTATCATAGAATCACAATTTGAAACTCATACTAGAAGGTTACTATCAAATGAGGTTGAACATCATGATTTTCTATCTCACCTTGAACCACATTCCCTTGATTATGATATTAATGATGAAAATTGGATACTTTCCATGCAATATGAGTTGAACCAATTTTAAAGGAACAACATTTAACTCCCGTGGAACATCTCAATAATCATCCTATAATTGGCAGTAATTGAGTTTTTTGAAACAAAATTGAAGAATAAGGAAATGTTGTCTGTAATAAGGATTGGATTTTTAATAAAGGATATAATAAAGAATAAGGTATTGATTATGGTGAAACTTTTACTATAATCGATCGAATCAAAGCTATTATAATCTTATTATCGTTCTCCACTCATTTTAATTTCAAATTTTTTCAAATGGATGTCAAAAGTGTTTTTCTAAATGGTTTTATTTTAGAAAATTTTTTATGGACCGACCACTTAGTTTTGAAAATTTAAAATTTAGAAATTCTATTTTTAAGTTAACCAATGATCTATACAGTTTAAAACAATCCCCTTAAGTTTGGTATGAGAGATTAACTAAATTTATTTTACCGAATGATTTCAAAATCAGAAAAACTGATTCCACCCTTTTTATCAAATTTTTTTCAAATATTTATTAGTCATTAAAATTTATGTTCATGATGTTATTTTTGTCTCAACTAAAGAAACTATTTTCAATGAATTTTTTAATTTAATGAATAATTAGTTTGAAACAAGTTTTATAGGTGAACTTAAATTCTCCCTTGGTTTACAAATTTCCCAAAATTCTGATGGAACCTTTTTAATCCAATGCAAATACATTAATGAGTTTATAAATAAGTTTTGTATAGATCATGATAATAAAATTATAATGCCTATGAGTATAACTTGTAAGCTAACATTGGATAAAGCTTTTCAGTCAGTTGATAACAAGCTTTATTGAAGTGTGATTGGAGGTCTACTTTACCTTATAACAACCCATCTAGACATCATATTAAGTTTATGTATTTGTGATAATTTTCAATCCAAAAAAAATGAATTAAATTTTAAATCCATCAAATGAATTTTATGTTATTTAAAAGGAACAAAAAACATTGGATTATTTTATCATAAGAAAATCACTTTTTAACATTCTTGTTTTCTGATGCTAATTTTGGAGGATACCAACTATATAGGAAAAATAATACTAGAACATTTCATCTACTAGTAAAATTTATTATCTATTAGAGTTAAAAGAATAAAAATTATGTTTCTCTTTATATATCTGAAGCAGAATACATATCCACTGATATTTTTTGCACCAAGTTATATGGATGAAACATACTCTTTTTGACTTTGGTCTAACATATTTTTATGTCTCAATCAAGTGTGACAACATTAGTGTTAGCAATATTTCTAAAAATACCATCTGACACTCTCGTGCTAAGAACATTGACTTGAGATACCATTTTTTATAAGATCACTTTCAAAAAGGTAATTTCATTCTGGATTTTTTTCACCAACCTTCAACTTATTGATATCTTCACCAAAACCCTTCCTCTTGATCACTTTGACTTCATCAAAGGTGATTTGGTGATGATTATCTTATGATACTTTGTGATTTCTCGATGTGGGTGCCACATATAAGTGCCCTGATCCGATCAGTCACATGACCTCAAGTGTGCCTCCCTGTATTCCAGAGCTACTGAATAATAGTGAGGGTCAAATATATAACACAGGGAGACTATACCCTCTTTATGAAAACAACACAATAGTGGAAATAAATAAACAATTACCAAAAGATAATAACCAGAACCAGAATAATACTAGTATCACATGATGAAAAAACATGGTACAATAACCAAAACTAAAGTAGTATATATGTCATGCCATATATGCATCAAGTATGAAATGAAAAACCAAAATAAATACACACTAACACTCCCAAGTGGGTCCATGCATCATGTCTAGTTCCCTCATCCATGCTCCATCCTGAATCATCCATAAAACATAGGGATCTTTTCCTTATCCTATCCTGAAAACATGAAGTCTATTTAGATACTGATCAGGCAACCCAAGTAGGGTGTGATTACAACTCAGTAGGCCACCAAGAACAACGTCTAAAAAAATATCCAGTCAATAACAGTGTATGCAGTTTTATAAAGAATAAAGTTCAATCAATAAAGTAAACAATTTACATATTCAATTATTATTTAATTAACCACATTTTACCCTGGGTTCATGATGATACCCAAATCATCAATATCTACTTCAGCCTATACCAGAGTCTGAACCATCACTAAGGGATATCTCATGTCACATAACTCATGGGTTTTCATTTATCATTTCATTTCAATTTTTACTATCAAGGATAGTTGGAACCATAGTCCACTACTAACATATTGGGCCTAGAATGTCATAGCTAGGACCTTGCGGGTATTTGAAACATTAGTCCATGTCTCAAAACCCATTTATAAATTAATCACATGCGTGATTTTGAAGTATCATCCCGCGTCCCACACTGATTATCACATGCATGCATTTGGGCATAGAACGCCATGTCAAGCACCCCGTGGGTATTTGAAACATCAATCCATGTCCCACAAACCATATGTCAAATCAATAACATAATTAAAATATATCAAAATTTATCAAGGTTAATCATTATTAACCCTCTTAACAACATTTCACATCATGGTATACCATTTCAATTTGTACAAGTTTCAATAATTTAATTCACATGGAATAATATGAACAATTCACCATTAAACCATTTATGAACATTTAATCATATAAACTGTTAACCCTTTAAGGTTAATCCAACTATCCCGTAATTCCCATTATTTAATCAATTCAACATCCCATTTATCAACCAATTTCAAAATTCAACCAATTAACCAAATTCAATTGCCCAAGTTCAACCCATTTAATTATCACATGGAAAATCAATTGATCAATTACATGGTTTCAATAATTAAGTAAACAACTATTTAATCAAATTCCAGATTCAATTTACAAGAGTGTAAATTTAAATTCAACAATACATACACACAATTATAATTCAAGGCTAAGGTATTTTCAATTTAGACCACCTGCCTCAATATTGTTGACGCGTAGTTTCCAATGGAAATCTCCAATTAAAGCGGAACGATCAAGAACATGATAAAGAATGATATCTAGAACCAAATCCTAGAAAAAATATTGAATGGATCAAAATCCTATAAAACCTAGGTTTAAACCATCACCAATGGAGAAAAAATATCCCCTCTTCATTGGGGAAAAGTGATGGGAGAGAGAGAAAACTAATCAGGAACATATCACATACCAGGAGAGGTGAATATTTTTCAATAAAACCTTCTATTTTCCAAGAATGGGGTTTAAAATCCCTGTTAATATTTCTGGGAGTATCAAAATTCAAAATAAATGAGTTAGGGTCAAGCTAGGGTGTTTAGGGATATAAAATGGGGGTTCGTAAAATTTTTAAAAAATTTTCAGGGGATTAAAATCCCTCATGTAGAGTTTCTTGTATGTGGAACATGATTTTCCCAAACTATGCACCTCCCCCCATAAGGGAACATGGTTTCTACAAAGAGGGTTCGAAATTTGAAAAACTGTGCACCAACTGTGAAATCCCCCTCTTTCTGGGGTTGCACAGTTTTCTGGGATAGGGTGCATGATCTTGGAAAACCATGTGCCAACTACGCACTACCAAAAAATCCCTCCAAAAATCTCCAAATTCACCCAAATGATCCCCAAAGTAAACCCCAAACAAGATATTCTTAAAAAATGGAAAAAGAGTACCTAAAAATGATCTCAAGACATCTCCTGAAAAGGTCGAGATCTTACAATCTCCCTAACTTATAATAGCTCATCCTCAAGCTATACTCTTAAGTATCTATAAGATTATAAAGTAAAAATATTGGGTCATTGAACCCACATATCTATTTCTCTCTCCAAAATTTCCTCCTAAAGATTCCCATGTTTTCATAATACACGAATTATCAGCATGATTCTTACCCTCAACACTTTCTCATTGCGATCCACAACACATATTAGATGCTCCTCAAAGTACGTATCGGTCTCAAGATCAAAATAATCTACATCAATCACATGAGAAGGTCCAGGGTGATACCTCCAAATTTGTGACACATGAAAAACATCATTCATAAAACTGTTCCTCTATGGAAGATCCAAATGGCATGACACCGACCCGATTCTCTCTATAACCTTAAATGGCCCAAAAAACCTGGGCACCAACTTTCCCCAGATCCAAATCCTATGGTGACTGAATATAAGTGAAACCGGATGAAAAAAACTATCACCCAATGTAAACTCAAGGGGTCATCGATGTCTATTAGCATAAGACTTATTCCTACTGTGATACGCATCCATACGCTTTCAAATCACCTAAATATACTCCGAAATCTCCTGTATGAGACTCAGTACCAATAACTATGAATCACCTACCTCCATCCAGCATAGAGGTAATCTGCATGACTAACTATAAAGTGCCTCATATGGTTCCATCTAAATTGTAGTCAGATAAATACTGTTATAGGAAAAATCCATAAGCACCAAGTGCTTCTCACAAGACCCACAAAAGTCTAGGACACATGCCCATAACATATCTTAAATAATATGTAGAGTATGTTCAGGTTTCCCATCAGTTTGTGGTTAGAATTCCATACTTAGTAACACATGTGTATCAAGTGAATTCTATAAGCCTTTCTAGAAGCATGAAGTAAAATGTGAGTCACAGTTTGAAACTATACTCTATGGAACCCCATGCATATAGACTACCTATCAAACATACAAGTATCCTAATTAATACATTGAGAGAGTCTCTCATATAGGCAAGAAATGAACTACTTTCTTCTGTTGGTCCACTACCACCCAAATAACATCATTATTCTAAGGCATCCTTAGTTTACCCACCATAAAGTTCATGGTAACATCATTCCACTTCAATTCCAGAATGGGTAATGGTTGTAGTAAACCACCAGGATGTTGATGCTAAATCGTCACCTATTAACAAGTTTAGCATCATGTCATAAACCCCACAATTTATTTATTTTATTCCCAAACACCAATACTTTCCACATGGGTCACAATACATTTTGGTCAAACCTAGATGCACCTCCTACTTCAAGGCATTAAATTCATGCATCAACTTTTCTCGCATACATGAAGGTACAACTACACAGAACCAAACATAGATGATCTCATCCTCATATATGGTCCAATCAGAAGGTGAATCCCCACCTTAAAGGCTTTCCCTCAAGGTCAAACACTCTGGATACTCCTAATTCCTTTCCCTAATCCGTCTCAATAGTGTAGAATCCACTGATACAGATCCAAGAGTCATCTTCACCTGGCCCTCCAGAACTAAAACATGCATCTCAACCAACAAAGTCATGATCTTCCACTCAACACTAGATTCCTAAACTAATTGAGTCTGAGTCTTCCCGCTCAATGCATCAGCCACACTATTTCCCTTCCCGATTATATATGCTAGCTCAAAATCAAATGACTGCATATACTCAACCCATCCCCACTACCAAAGATTCAAATATCATTATGAAAATATGTACTTTAATCTCTTGGGATTAGTATACATACTAAATTTTTTACCCAATAGATAATGTCACCAACACTTCAAAGTATAAACCACTACAACTAACTCGAGTTCGTTCATAGGGTAATTCTGTTCACGAGGCCTCAACTACCGTGACCCATACACAACAAATTGATCTTCCTACATCAACACTTCTCTAAGACTGATCCCAAAAGTGTCACAAAACACTATATACTTCTCACCTAGATTGGGTAGGATCATGATCAGTTCAATAGTAAAATGCTTCTTCAGCTCTTGGAAATCATTCTCACATGATTCAAACCATTCAAAATTAACTCCCTTCCTAGTTAAGACTAAAAGAGGTGCTGCCAAGTGGGAAAAGTCCCAAATAAACCTCTGATAATAGCCCGCTAATCCCAGAAAACTATAGATATCAAAAAATTTCTTGGGATTCTCCTAGGAAACCACTGCCTAAACCTTATCTAGGTCCACTGACACACCTTCCTACGAGATGATGTGACCCAAGATGTATACCTGATCAATCCATAATTGACACTTATATATATTGGTGTAAAACCAATGTTGTCTCAGTGTACTCAGGATGATGTCAAGATGTTGGGCATGATCATCATGAGTCTTGGAGTACACCAAGATGTCATACACAAACACTACCACAAACTGATCTAGGTACGGGTGGAATATTCAATTCATCAAGGCCATAAACACTATTGGTGCATTCATCAACCCAAAAAACATCACGACGAACTCATAAAGGCCATACCTTCTTCTGAAAGTAGTCCATGGTATATGAGAAGTTTGAACTCTCAAATGATGATACCCTAATCTTAATTCAATCTTAGATAAGACACTAGATCCCCTAAATTGTTCAAATATATTTTTTATGTGTGGAAGAGGATACCGTTTCTTCACTATTATCTCGTTCAAATTTTGGAAATCAACACATAAGTGAAACATCCCATAATCCTTCTTATCCAAAAAAGCTAGAGAACCCCAAGGTGACATACTTGGATGGATAAACCCCTTATCCATAAACTCTCCCAGTTGAGTATTTAACTCCTAAAGCTCTGTTGGTGCCATTATGTATGGTGGAATGGAAACTAGATCATCCCCACACATGATATTAATAGAAAATTACACATTTTTCTCAGGTGGAAACCCCAAGAATTCTTCAGGAAACACATCATGAAACCGGTCCACTATGGGTGTAAAGATATCCTCAATTACATCCCCATCATCCAGAAAAAGACTAGAAACATGGTCAGTAAGATCCCTGAGTTACTGAAGAACTAGCCCAACTCGGCCTATTGAGATATCCCACTCTCCATGATGAACATAACTATCACCTTTAGGATATGTAAAGGTTACTCTATTGTGGTAAAAATATTTATGGACTTAGTATGATACTAATCAGTCCATACCAAAATAACAAAAAACTTGACATATCTAGAATGTAGAGATCCTAAAGGAAACAATACCCCACAACCTCAAGAGAACACACCTTGCATGAAAAAATGTCTCTCGGCTATACCCCCAACGGTGAATCGATCATTATAACCCTACCCACAAACTCCACTGTCAGACTCAACCTATTCACAAGTTGTGAAGATATAAAATAACGAGAGGCACCAGTATCAAATAGGGCACTAGAAAGCATATAAGATATAAAAATAATACCTTTAACTGTCGATGGTCCAACCTATCCATCCACAAGTGTAGGTTGAATTGCATGAAACCATCCTTCCCCTCTTCCCTATGATGCAATCTGAGTACCCTGAGTTGTACCCCTCTACTGATATGGGCTCTCTTTATTAGAAGTACCTCATCCACTATCTCAAACTCCACAACCAGTAGAACTATAACTACTAGACTCGTACAGTGTAGAAGACCCCCTTCCCGCACTCTGGTTCTACCCAGATTCTCCCTCACTACCCATCTATGGTGGGTTTCTAAAGAACCATTTTAGGTGTCCCATCCTGCCGCAAGCTTGGAACTCCAATGGTGGTCGGGGACAATGTCTAAAAATGTTCCCTGACCTACTACAATGGTGACAGGTCACTTAGGTAAGGTCTTGAGTAATGAACCCTTCCCCCGAGACACTATTCTTTCCACTAATTTGGTCAATATTCTCATAGCGACGCTTCCTAATCATGGAAGACATACCTCCTATACATCTAGTAGAAATCATTTTATCTCCACTAGAAGCCTCCTTTATGCCCCCCTCAAATACGAGAGCCCTATTTACCACTTCTGAAAACTTTTTCAACCTGAATACATTCTCTTGGGACAGAATTTCACATTTAACCCCATCCTGAAATTCCTTTGTTGTACTAGCCCATCCCCTACCAACACTGAAACAAAGCACTAAAAATCTATGAATTTTCCAGTATATTCCATAATGAACATGTTCCCATGGTCCAGCCACATGAGCTCTATTGGCCTCTCCTTCCTAAGCATCTCAGGGTAAAAGTGATCCAAGAACTTCTCCCGAAAATTCCTTCCATTCCATATTTTCCAACTTCCCATCATAAGCCTGGATGTCCCATCAACACTTCACTTGACCATGTAACATATAAGCAGTCAGCTTGAAACTATTCTTATCACGAGTCTCTAAGCGATCAAGGATCTTTTAGATTAACTAAATCCATAACTATGATGCCTCAGGTCCACCCTCTCCAGTGAAAGTTGGAGGGTGCTGGAACTGAAACTCCCATGTCAAGCCATACATACTTTTCACAACCCACCCTGGGTCTCTTTCCATAAACTAAATAAAGTGAGAATAGTTATCAAGGAATTTATATGCATATTCCTTACTCATAATTATCAGATCCTTAACTTCCACTGATGGTGGATCATTCCTAGTCATGTCCTCCAGTCATCCTATCAACAAGCACCATCATGGAGGAATTTTTCTATAATGAAAAAAAATCTTAGGGCACATTACACAACATTAACACATTTTTTAAGAGGGATTCATAATAATCCACAACATGTCATACCCCAAACCCCACAACATGGTCAAAACTAAGGTGATATCACTACCCTTAACCATCCCTCATCCAAGTATAGGTTAACAAAGGGTAAACACATTCTCATTATTCAAGTTTCTCTTTAGACACCCATTTTTCAAATTTACACATTTTTTATCATTTAAAATTCTTAATTTCAGATTAGTTACCTTTTTTATTTGATAAACCAATAAAATAAAATCATTTTTATTTAACAACTTACACAAAACCTACTTTTTTCATGCATGCCTAAAATGATGCATGTTACATAATAATCCCTAGTTCCTAGAACGATGCATGCATATTCAACTCTCATTTTATTCCTAGACACGAGTCAAATCTTAGAAAATCTCATAAAGAATTAACATCACACCACAAAATAAGTGCATCACTCGAGGTGAAATAACATCCAAATATAACAACACACATCAATAAGAACAATCTCACCCTATGTACTTGGATTTTACCCCAACACATGGGTTAGCTAATCCCATGCATGGGCTCTTAAACAAGACGTGACTCATCTTATTCTACTTTACACCTTTCCAAGATAGTAATACAAAAGAAAATAAATATCCTTTGATACCACTTTTTAATGTCCTGACCTGGGTGCTACACACTGGTGCCTTGAGTTGGTCGATCACATGACCTCAAGCACGTCTCTCCATATTCCATAGGCTCCTGACTAGAAGTGAGGGACGAATATATAACATGGGTAGACTATACCATATTTATCAAATTAGCACAACAATTGAAATAAATAAACAATATTCAAAAGATAATAACCATAACCCGAATAATACCAGTATCACATGATGAACAAACATGGCACAATAACCAAAAATAAAGTAGTAGTTATGTCATGCCATATATGTGTCAAGTGTCAAATGAAAAACCAAAATAAAGACATAATGACACTCCCAAGAGGGTCTCAACATCATGTCTGGTTCCCTCATCCATTCTCTATCCTAACTCATCCATCTAACATAGGGATCTTTCCCTTATCCTATCCCGCAAACATAAAGTCTATTCGGGTACTGATTAAGCAGTGAGAGTAGGGTGTGATTACAACTAAGTAGGACACCACCAATGACGTCTAAAAAAATATCCTATTAATAACAATGTATGCAGTTGTATAAGGAATAAATTTCAATCATTAAAGTAAACATTTTTCATATTTAATTATGATTTATTTAAGAACATTTTACCTTGTGTTCAGGATGAAATCCAAACCATCAATACCTGCTTCGCTCAATGCCGGATTTTGAACCATCCCTGAGGGATATCACATATCACATAACTCATGGGTTTTCATTTATCATTTCATTTCAATTTTTACTATCATGGATACTTGGAAACATAGTCTAATGCTAACATTTTTGGCCTAAACCATCATGGTTAGGACCCCGTGGGTATTTAAAGCATTGATCTGTGTCCCATAACTCATTTATCAATCAATAACACATGGGATTTTGAAGTATAATTCTGTGTCCCACACTAATTATCACATTCATGTATTTGGGCCTAGAACACCATGTCTTGCGCCTTGTGGGTATTTGAAGCATCAGTCTGTGTACCACAACCCGTATATCACATCTATCACATAATTCACATATATAAAAATTTATCAAGGTTAATCATCATCAAACCTATTATCATCATTTCCCATCTTGGTATACTATTTCAATTTATACAAGTTTCAACACTTTAATTCACATAGAATAATATGAATAATTCACTATTAAACCATTTATCAACGTTTAATCACATAAACTATTAACCCTTTAAGGTTAATCCAACTATACCATTATTCTCATTATTCAATCAATTCAACATCACAATAATCAAACAATTTATTAATCAAATCAATTAACCAAATTCAATTTCCCAAGTTCATCCCATTTCATTATCACATGGAAAATCAATTGATCAATTACATGGTTCCATTAATTAATTAAAAAATTAATTAATCCAATAAAAGATTCAATCTCCAAGCATGTAAATTGAAATTCAACAATACATACATGCAATTATAATTCAAGACTATGTAATTGCAAATTTATACCACTTAACTCAAGATCTTTGATGCACGTTCACCAACAGAAATCCCTAATCGAAGAAAAATGATCAAGAACATAATGAAGAATGAGATATTAAACCAAATCCTAAAAACAAGATCAAACAGATCAATATACTATAAAACCTTAGTTTAAACCACCACTAATGGAGGAAAAATATCCCATCTTCATCAGGTAAGATATATGAGAGGGAGAGAAAACTAATCAGGAAGAGACCACATAAGAGGAGAGGTGCAGATTTGTCAATCAGACCTTTGATTCACTAAGAACGGGATTCAGAATCCCTAGAAATGTCTCTAAGAGCCTCCAAATTCTAAATAAACAAGTTAGGGTTGATCTGGGGTGTTTGGGGATATAAAATGGGGGTTCAAGAATTTTTTAACAATTTTTCAGTGGATTAAAATCCCGCGTGTATGGGGCGCACGATTTTCCCAAATCATGCACATTAAACATGAACCCCCTAAGGGTGAATGATTTATAATAAGTGTTCATATGGATTGAAAAACCTTGAACTGACCATGAAATCCTCCTCTATTTGGGGTTTCACAGTTTTCTAGGGTAACGTGCACAGTTTGGAAAAACCGTGTGCTAATCATGCACTATCCATAAATCCTTCAAAAAATCTCCAAATTCACCCAAAATATCCCTAAAGTAAACCCCAAACAAGATATACTTAAAACATGAAAAAATAGTACTTGAAAACAAGCTCGATACATCTCTAGAAAAGTTTGGGATCTTATATACTTATCTCTTAATCACTTGGAAATCCTGAGAAGTTTTTCTGTTTTCAAATCTGTTTTCAATTTTTTTTCCAAAATGAATTTAAATTTAACAAAATCTTTTCACAACTTTTCATAATTTTAGAAAACTAAAGTGATTATGATAATATACTAAAAAATTCTAGTCTATTTACAAACAAGTGGATGTAGTTTTGGCTTAAATATTCCCATGGATTTATCTTGAAAAGAGTTGATTGAGTTTTTAACCCTTTATCCATCCTGAGCATAGCGAGTGGGACTTTAATGCACACTTGGTTTGATATTATTTGATATTTTTATATGTTTTATTAATATAAAATTTATTGAACCTTAATAATAAAATTATTTAAAAAAAATATTTTCTTATACTTTTATTTCATTATTTTAGTCTTGTTTAGTGGTGATGATCCCTTTAAACTCTCTTGATTCATTACTAAAGGTTGATATAATATTTTTAATAATTAAATGATCCAAGAAGAGAAATTTTCTTTTTCAAAATCAATTCCAAGATTAAAATTTTATTTTGTTTAAAAAAAATTATTTATATTTTTCAAAAACATTATTTTTTTACAAAGTGTTATTTTACTTTTAAAATATATTTAAAAAAACCATTTATTTTCTTTTAATTTGAGCTTTATTGAAAATATATTCTTTAAAATGTTGAAAGTTTTTCAAATCTATTCTGAAAACTTTTTTTTATCTCTCTCAAATGACCATTAAAGATAATAAATGTATATTTTAAATTTATCTCTTTATTCTCTAACTATTTTTAAATCATTATTGATAATATCAAAGGGAGATAATTTTTATAGTTTATATATGGAAAATTTTTAGAGTTTATATGTGGATAAGTGTTTATTTTAAAATATTTTTTGTGGGGAAAAAACTTTTCTCTATTTATTGAAGGGGGAGAAAATATCAGTATCTCAATATCTCAATATCTTGGTAACTCTTTTTCTTTACACTTTTTTTTATCTTGGAAACTCTTTCTATTTATACACATTTTAATTTAATTATTATTTAATTCTTCATAAAATGGGGAAATTGTTGTGCTTATCACCTTTCTTTAATTTGAATGATCATAAACACTCATAAAGTGTTTAATATTTTCATTTAAGTGATGTGTAACTTGCTTGATGATGTCATGATAGGACTCCTTAAAGAAACTTTTATTTTTTTTAAAATAATTTTCATAGCCATAGAATAAGGCTAGAACAATTTTTTGGGAAATTAAAGGAAGTGGAGTAGTCACTCCATGAAGTCAAGCTTAGTAGAAAGCACCGACTTGCCGGTAGCATGAGGCAGTGTGTCAAGAAGTTGCAGGACCCCACCAAATACTTGGTGGAGGAGCATCAGATAACCAATGATGATGGATAGTGGGAAGGTATTCTCTAGGAGTCCACTAGACAACTTGTGTAGGTGCACCAGCCGACTAATAGTAGTAGGCAGCAAATTCCAAGTAACAGGAATCCCATCAACTACCCAACATAGGCTATTAGGCACCCTTTGACATCAATTTAGAAGCTTTGAGGACTACATTTATGATGGTAAATATACTTCAAACATGGGGATATTTGATTTAAATATCCTTGAAGTATTCCAAAACAATACGAAAACTTTTTTAGCCTACAAATAGAGATCTTGGGTGGCTTTGTCAATCTACACAACGACACAACTACTCTCTTTCCCATCCAATATCCAACACCAATGAACTAAATTGCTATCAAAGATCCCTCTTTCTGAATATACTCTCTCCTTCTAGAGTTTGTGACAAAATTGTATAATTTTTACCATCTTCTAATATTCTCATTCTTTCCTATCATTTATCAGATTATTTTAGAGAATCAAGACTACGCTACAAATAAATTTCTTTCTACCAATCTTATCTCCTCACATTTCTTATATATTTGGTGCTTACTACCATAAAATTAAGACACCATGGTTTTATTTCCATTTACATTTAAAAAGGAAATATAATACTTATTTCGAGGGTTCTAGCTTTATTGATAAAGTGCTAGTGTCTATTGTATCTGTTTTTTTATTATAAGCTAAAAATAAAGGGACCAATACATTAAATAATCAAGCAATTAGGGTGGTAGAAATAGGGGATCTTTTTAAGAGTTATTGACAAACTTCCTTACCAAATATCTTTTCACTTTTAATTTCCACAATTCCAATTATTTATTATTTTCAATTATTCATTAATTTTTTAATCCATTAATTAAAAATTAGTGATATGATCTTAGATCATAATATATGACAAAGTGGTCAGGTCGAATACATTTAACTGCACCTTAATCTCATAACAGAGGCCATATTCAAAATTATTGGTCATGGAGGTCTCATCCTCATCCTCTCCTTTACTAAAATCTTGGATTCCATCCAAAGATGATTCTCTTATGAATGTTATCAGAGAATCAGAATTTGAAACTCATACTATAAGGTTGGTATCAAATGAGGTTGAACATCATGATTTTCTATCTCACCTTGAACCACATTCCCTTGATTATGATATTAATGATGAAAATTGGATACTTTCCATGAAAGATGAGTTAAACCAATTTTAAAGGAACAAAATTTAACTCCCATGGAACATCTCAATAATCATCCTATAATTGGTAGCAATTGGGCTTTTTGAAACAAACTTGAAGAATAAGGAAATGTTATCTGTAATAAGGATCAAAATTTTAATAAAGGATATAATCAAGAATAAGGTATTGATTATGGTGAAACTTTTACTCTCATCAATCGAATAAAAGACATTATAATCTTATTGTCATTATCCACTCTTTTTAATTTCAAATTTTTTCAAATTGATGTCAAAAGTGTTTTTCTAAACACTACTGGAAAACAGACCTATCCCCACGGTTTCCACAAAACTGTGGGGATAGGTACCCCTATACCCATAGTTTTTTAAAACCATGGGCATAGGTAAATTTTCAAGACCTATACCCACGGTTTTCCAAAACCGTGGGCATAGGGGGGGGGGTCTATCCCCACAGTTTTCCAAAACCGTGGGGATAGGTCCTGAAAAGTCACCTATACCCACGATTTTCCAAAACCATGGGTATAGGGGTAACTATCCCCACGGTTTTCCCCAAAACCGTGGGGATAGGTCTGGGATAAAATACATATACCCACGGTTATGAAAAACCATGGGTATATGTTTCCCGTGTGTGCGCGGGAATTTTTTTTTTCTGCGGGAAGGAATTTTTTTTGGCGGGAGTCCAATACCCATGGTTCTTCTCTCTATACCCACGGTTTATATAACTATATTTAAATAAATATAAATATATATACACATAGGTGATGTTAGGGTAGTGGTTAGACGCGGTGTTTTCAGTGAAGAGGTTGCGGGATCGAAACCCGCCGCCTGCATTATTTTAGGATCTATACCCACGGTTTTGAAACCGTGGGTAAAAGCCTTTGACATCGTGGAAATTGGGTATGTTTAGTTGACACGGTGGCAAAACACCTATACCCATGGTTTTGGAAAACCATGGGTATAGGCTGGGGACCTATACCGACGCCATTCCAGCCCATGGTTCCCAAAACCGTGGGTATAGCCTATACCCACGGTTTTTGAGGGCTATACCCACGGTTTTGAATCGTGGGTATAGGCCGTTTTTCTAGTAGTGAAATGGTTTTATTTTAGAAAATATTTTATGGGACGACCACTTGGTTTTTAAAATTTAAAATTTATAAATTCTATTTTTAAGTTAACCAATGATCTATATAGTTTAAAACAATACCCTTAGGTTTGGTTTGAGAGATTAACTAAATTTTTTTACTGAATGATTTCAAAATGGGAAAAAATAATTCCACCCTTTTTCTAATTTTTTTTCAAAGATTTATTAGTCATAAAAATTTATGTTCATGATGTTATTTTTGTCTCAAATAAAGAAACTATTTTCAATGAATTTTTTAATTTAATGAATAATTAGTTTGAAATAAGTTTTATAGGTGAACTTAAATTCTCTGTTGGTTTTCAAATTTCCCCAAATTCTGATGGAATCTTTTTAATACAATATAAATACATTAATGAGTTTCTAAATAAGTTTTTTATGGATCATGCTAAGAAAATTAGAATTCCTATGAGTATAACTTGTAATCTAACATTGGATAAAGCTTTTCAGTCAGTTGATAACAAGCTTTATTGAAGTGTGATTGGAGGTCTACTTTACCTTATAACAACCCATCTAGACATCATATTAAGTTTATTTATTTGTGATCATTTTAAATACAATCAAAAGGAATTACATTTTAAATCCATCAAATGAATTTTATGTTATTTAAAAGGAACAAAAAATCTTGGATTATTTTATCATAAGAAAATCACTTTTGAACATTCTTGTTTTCTGATGCTGATTTTAGAGGATGCCAACTATATAGGAAAAGTACTACTAGAACATTTCATCTACTTGTAAAATACATTATTTCTTAGATTCAAAATAATAAAAATTATGTTTCTCTTTCTATATATGAAGCAGAATACATATCCACTGATATTTGTTGCACCAAGTTATATGGATGAAACCTACTCTTTTTGACTTTGGTCTAACATATTTTTTTGTCTCAATCAAGTGTGAGAACATTAGTGTGACCAATATTTCTAAAAATACTATCTGACACTCTCTTACTAAGAACATTGACTTGAGATACCATTTTATATAAGATTACTTTAAAAAAGGTGATTTCATTCTTGATTTTTTTCACCAACCTTCAAATTATTGATATCTTCACTAAAACTCTTCCTCTTGATCAATTTGACTACATAAAAGGTGATTTGGTGATGATTATGTTATGATAATTTGTGATGTATTAATGGAGGTGGCACGTATAAGTGCCCCGAGCCGATCAGTCACATGACCTCAAGTGTTCCTCCCCGTATTCCAGAGGCTAATGAATAACAATGAGGGTCAAATATATAACATGGGGGGACTATACCCTCTTTATGAAAACAACACAATAGTGGAAATAAATAAACAATTTAAAAAATATAATAACTAGAACCAGAATAATACTAGTATCACATGATGAAAAAACATGGTACAATAACCAAAACTAAAGTAGTATATATGTCATGCCATATGTGTGTCAAGTGTGAAATGAAAAACCAAAATAAATACACATTGACACTCCCAAGTGGGTCCATGCATCATGTCTAGTTCCCTCATCCATGTTCCATCCTGACTCATCGATCTAACATAGGTCTCTTTCCCTTATCCTATCATGAAAACATGAAGTCTATTTAGATACTGATCAGGCAACCCAAGTAGGGTGTGATTACAACTCAGTAGGCCACCACCACCAACGTCTAAAATAATATCCAATCAATAACAGTGTATGCATTTTTATAAAGAATAATTTTCAATTAATAAAGTAAAAAATTTATATATTCAATTATTATTTAATTAACCACATTTTATCCTAGGTTCACGATGATACCCAAACCATCAATATCTGCTTCTGCCTATGCCAGAGTCTGAACCATCCCTTAAGGATATCTCATATCATATAACTCATGGGTTTTCATTTATCATTTCATTTCAATTTTTACTATCAAGGATACTTGGAACCATAGTCTAATGCTAACATTTTGGGCCTAGAATATCATAGCTAGGACCTTGTGGGTATTTTAAACATTAGTCCATGTCCCAAAACCCATTTATAAATTAATCACATTTGTGATTTTGAAGTATCATCCAACGTCCCACACTCATTATTACATGCATGCATTTGGGAATATAACGCCATGTCTAGCACCTCGTGGGTATTTGAAACATCAATCCATGTCCCACAACCTATATATCACATCAATAACATAATTCAAATATATCAAAATTTATCAAGGTTAATCATTATTAACCTTCTTAACAACATTTCACATCATGGTATACCATTTCAATTTGTACAAGGTTCAACACTTTAATTCACATGGAATAATATGAACAATTCACCATTAAACCATTTATCAACATTTAATCATATAAACTATTAACCCTTTAAGGTTAATCCAACCATACCAGAATTCCCATTATTTAATCAATTCAATATCCCATTTATCAACCAATTTCAAAATTCAACCAATTGACCAAATTCAATTGCCCAAGCTCAACCCATTTCATTATCACATGGAAAATCAATTGATCAATTACATGGTTCCAATAATTAATTAAAAAATTATTTAATCGAATTTAAGATTAAATTTACAAGAGTGTAAATTTAAATTCAACAATACATACACACAATTATAATTCAAGGCTATGAGATTTTAAATTTAGACCACCCGCCTCAAGATTGCTGATGAGTAGTTTCCAATGGAAATCTCCAATTGAACTAGAACGATCAAGAACACGATAAAGAATGATATCTAGAACCAAATCCTAGAAAAAATATTGAATGGATCAACATCCTATAAAACCTAGGTTTAAACCATCACCAATGGAGGAAAACTATCCCCTCTTCATTGGGGAAAAGAGATGGGAAAAGAGAAAACTAATCGGGAATATATCACATACCAGGATAGGTGAAGATTCATCAATAAAACCTTTGATTTTCCAATAACTTGGTTTAAAATCCATATTAATATTTTTATGAGCATAAAAATTCTAAATAAATGAGTTAGGGTCGAGCTAGGGTGTTTAAGGATATAAAACGGGGGTTCGTAATTTTTTTAACAATTTTTCCAGGGATTAAAATCCCTCAGGCACGATTTCCTATATGTGGAACATGATTTTCCAAAACCATCCACATCCCCACTAAGGGCACATGGTTTCTACAAAGAGGGTTCCAAATTTGAAAGACTTTGCACCAAATATGCAATCCCCCACTTTATGGGGTTGCACAGTTTTCTGGGATAGGGCGTATGATCTTGGAAAACCATGCGCCAACTACGCACTACCCAAAAATCCCTAAAAAGATCTTCAAATTCATCAAAATGATCCCCAAAGTAAACCCCAAAAATGAT
The DNA here is from genome assembly GCA_963277665.1 of Viscum album. Taxonomy (NCBI): domain Eukaryota; kingdom Viridiplantae; phylum Streptophyta; class Magnoliopsida; order Santalales; family Viscaceae; genus Viscum; species Viscum album. Next base: position 61,728,776 of record OY728127.1, on the reverse strand, counting down.
ATTCTTAAAAAATGGAAAAAGAGTACCTAAAAATGAGGTCAAGACATCTCCTAAAAAGGTAGGGATCTTACAATCTATCCACCTTATAATAGCTTATCCTCGAGCTGTACTCCCAAGTATCTATAAGATTATGAAGTAAAAATATTGGGTCATTGAACCCACATATCTGTTTCTCTTTCCAAATTTTCTTCCTAAAGAATCTCACATTTCCATAATACACAAATTATCAGCATGATCCTTACCCTCAACACTTTCACACTGTGATCCACAACACATATTAGATGCTCCTCAAAGTACGCATCGATCTCAAGCTCAAAATATTCAACATCAATCACCTGAGAAGGGTCAGGGTGATTCCTCCAAAGTTTTGACACATGAAAAACATCATGCATAACACTATACCTCTATGGAAGATCCAAACAGCATGACACCGGCCCAATTCTCTCTACAACCTTAAACAACCCAAAAACCTGGGCGCCAACTTTCCCCAGATTCAAACCCTATGGTGACTGAATCTAAGTGAAACCGGAAGGAAAAAACTATCACCCAATGTAAACTCAAGGGGTCATCGATGTCTATTATCATAAGACTTATTACTGCTATGAGACGTAGCCATATGCTTTCAAATAACCTAAATCTACTCCGACATCTCCTGCATGAGACTGAGAACCAACAGCTCTGACTCACCTACCTCCATCCAGCATAGAGGTAATCTGCATGACTGACTATAAAGTGCCACATATGGTTCCATCTGAATTGTAATCAGATAACTATTTTTATAGGAAAACTCCATAAGCACCAAGTGATTCTCCCAAGACCCACCAAAGTCTAGGACACATACCCATAACATATCTTAAAGCACCTATATAGTATGTTCTGACTACCCATCCGTCTATGCTTGGAATTCCATACTTAGTAAAACATGTGTATCAAGTGATTTTTGTAAGCCTTTCTAGAAGAATGAAGTAAAATGTGAGTCACAGTCTGAAACTATACTCTATGGAACCCATGCATATAGACTACCTATCAAACATAAAAGTATCCCAACTAATTCACTAAGAGATTCTATCATATAGGCAATAAATTCACTACTTTCTTTAGTCGGTCCACAACCACCCAAATAACATCATTCTTCCAAGGCATACTTAGGAGACCCACCACAAAGTCCATGGTAACATCGTTCCACTTCAATTGCAGAATGGGTAATGATTGTAGTAAACCACCAGGATGTTGATGCTCAACCTTCACTTGTTAACAAGAGTAGCATCATGTCATAAAACCTACAATTTCTTTTTTCATGCCCGAACACCAATACTTTAGACATAGGTCACAATGCATTTTGGTCAAACCTAGATGCACCCCCCACTTCAAGGCATGAAATTCATGCATCATATTTTCTCGCATACACGAAGGCACAACTATAGAGACCCAAACATAGATGATCTCATCCTTATATATGGTCCAATCAAAAGGTGACTCCCCACCTTAAAGGCTTTCCCTCAAGGTCAAACACTCTGGATACTCCTAATTCCTTGCCCTAATCCGTCTCAAGAGTGTAAAATCCACTAATACAGATCCAAGAGTCATCTTCACCTGGCCCTCCTGAACTAAAACATGCATCTCAACCAACAAAGTCATCATCTTCCACTCATCACTAGATTCCTAAACTACTTGAGTCCGAGTCTTCCCACTCAATTCATCAGCCACACTATTTCCCTTCCTGATTATATATGCTAACTCAAAATCAAACGAATGCATATACTCAACCCATCCCCACTATCAAAGATTCAAATATCATTATGAAAATATGTACTTTAATATCTTGTGATTAGTATACATAGTAAATTTTTTACCCAATAGATAATGTCTCCAACACTTCAAAGTATAAACCACTATAAATAACTCGAGTTCATTCATAGGGTAATTCTGTTCATGAGGCCTCAACTACCGTGACCCATACACAACAAATTGATCTTACTACATCAATAATGATCTAAGATTAATCCCAAAAGTGTCACAAAACACTATATAATTTTCACCTAGATTGGGTAGGATCATGATCATTTCAGTAGTCAAATGCTTCTTCAGCTCTTGGAAAGCATTCTCACATTATCCAAACCATTCAAAATTAACTCCCTTCCCAGTTAAGACTGAATGAGGTGCTGTCAAGTGGGAAAAGTCCCGAATAAACTTCTGATAATATCCCGATAATCCCAGAAAACTATGGATATCAAAAACTTTAATGAGATTCTCCTAAGAAACCACTACCTAAACCCTATATAGGTCCACTAACACACCTTCCTACGAGATGATATGACCCAAGAAGTATACCTGATCAATCCATAATTGACACTTAGATATCTTGGTGTAAAACCAATATTGTCTCAGTGTACTCAGGATGATGTCAAGATGTTGGGATTGATCATCACGAGTCTTGGAGTACACCAAGATATCATACACAAACACTACCAAAAAATGATCTTGGTACGGGTGGAATATTCAATTCATCAAGTCCATAAACACTATTGGTGCATTCATCAACCCAAACAACATCACGATGAACTCATAAAGGTCATACCTTCTTCTAAAAGTAGTCCATGGTATATGAGAAGTTTGAACTCTCAAATGATGATAACCTGATCTTAATTCTATCTCAAATAAGACACTAGCTCCCCTAAATTGTTCAAATATATATTTTTTATGTATGGAAGAGGATACCATTTCTTCACTATTATCTAGTTCAAATTTTGGTAATCGACACATAAGTGAAATGTCCTATAATCCTTCTTATCCAAAAAAGCTGTAGAACCCCAAGGTGACGTACTTGAATGGATAAACCCCTCATCCATCAACTCTCCTAGTTGAGTCTTTAACTCCTGAATCTCTATTGGTACCATTATGTATGGTGTAATGGAAACTAGATCTTCCCCAGGCATGATATCAATAGAAAATTTCACATTTTTCTTAGGTGGTAACCCTGAGAATTCTTCAAGAAACACATCATGAAACCAGTCCACTATGGGTGAAATGATATCTGAAATCACACCCCCATAATCCAGAAAAAGACTAGAAACTTGGTCAGTAAGATCCATGAGTTATTGAAGAACTATCCCTACTCGGCCTACTTAGATATCCCACTCTACACGATGAACATAACTATCACCTTTAGGATATGTAAAGGTTACTCTCTTGTGGTAAAAATATTTATGGAATTAATATGATACTAATCAGTCCATACTCAAAATCAAGAAAAAACTTGACATATCTAGAATGTATATATCCTAAAGGAAATAATACCCTGCAACCTCGAGAGAACACACCTTGCATAAATAGATGTCTCTCAGCCGTCCCCCCAAAGGTGTATCGATCATCATAACCCTTCCCACAAACTCCACTATCAGACTCAACCCATTCACAAGTTGAGAATATATAAAATAACGAGAGGCACCTGTATCAAATTGGGGACTAGAAATCATATAAGATATAAAAATAATACATTTAACTTTCGATGGTCTAACCTATCCATCCACAAGTGTAGGTCGAATTGCATGCAACTATCCTTCCCCTCTTCCCTATGATGCAATCTGAGTACCCTGAGTTGTACCCCTCTACTAATATGAGAGATATTTCTTAGAAGTACCTCATCCACTATCTTGAGCTCCAAAACTAGTAGAAATATAACTACCAGACTGGTACAGTATAGAATACCCCCTTCCCGTACTATGGTTCTACCTAGCTTCTCCCTCACTACCCATATATCATGGGTTTCTGAAGAACCATTGTAGGTGTCCCATCCTGCCGCAAGCTTGGCACTCCAATGGTGGTCAGGGACAATGTCTATGAATGTTCCCTGACCTACTAAAATAGTGACAGGTCACTTAGGTAAGGTCCTGAGTAAAGAACCCTTCCCCGGGGACACTATTCTTTCCACTAATTTATTCAAGATTCTCATAGTGATGCTTCCTAATCACGGAAGAAATACCTCCTATCCATCTAGTAGAAATAATTTTCTCTCCACTGGAAGCCTCCTTCATGACCCCTAAAATATGAGAGCCCTATTTACCACTTTTGAAAACTTTTTCAACCTGAAGACATTAACTCAAGACTAAATTTCACATTTAATTCCATCCTGAAATTTCTTTACTACAGTAGCCCATCCCCTTCCAAAATTGGAAAAAAGCACTGAAAATCTATGAATTGTCCAGTATAGTCCATAATGAACATATTCCCATGGTCCAGCCACATGATCTCTATTTTCCTCTCCTTCCTAAGCATCTTAGGGTAAAAGTAATCTAAGAACTTCTCCCTGAAATTCCTTCCATTCCATATTGTCTAGCTTCCCATCATGAGCCTGGATGTCCCATCAACACTTCACTTGACCATGTAACATATAAGAATTCATCTTGACACTATTCTTAGCATGAGTCTCTAAGCAATCGAGGATCTTTTATATTAACTAAATCCATAACTCTGATTCCTCAGGTCCACCCTCTCCAGTGAAAGTTGGAGGGTGTTGCAACTAAAACTCCCATGTCAAGCCATACATACTTTTCACAACCCACCCTGGGTCTCTTTCCATAAACTACATAAAGTGAGAATAGTTATCATGGAAACTCTATCCATCTTCCTTACTCATAATTATCAGATCCTTAACTTCCACTAATGGTGGATCATTCCTAGTCATGTCCTCCTGTCATCCTATCAACAAGAACCATCGTGGAGGAATATTTCTACAATGAAAAAAAATATTAGGGCACATTACACAACATTAACACATTTTTTAAGAGGGATTCATAATAATCCATAACATGTCATACCCCAAAACCCACAACATGGTCAAAACTGAGGTGCTATCACTACCCTTAACCATAACTCATCCAAGTATAGGTTAACATAGGGTAAAAACATTATCATTATTTAAGTTTCTCATTAGACACCCATTTGTAAATTTTCCACATTTTTCATCGTTTAAAATTCTTAATTTCATATTAGTTACCTTTTTCATTTGATAAAACAAGAAAAGAAAAGCATTTTCATTTAACAACTTACACAAAACCAACTTTTTTCATGCATTCTTAAAATGATTCATGTTACAAAATAATCCTTAGTGCCTAGAATGATTCATGCATATTCAACTCTCATTTTATTCCTGTTCACGAGTCAAATTTTAGAAAATCTCATAAAGAATTAACATCACACCACACTACAAGTCCATCACTTGAGGTGAAATAGCATCCAACTATAACAACACACATCAATAAAATCAATCTCACCCTGGGTACTTATATTTTACCCCTGCACATGGGTTAAATAATCCCATGCATGGGCTCTTAAACAAGACACGACTCATCTTATTCTACTTTCCACCTTTCCCAGATAGTAATACAAAAGAAAATAAATATCCTTTGATACCACTTTTTGACATCCTGACCTGGGTGCTGCACACCAGTGCCTTGAGTTGGTCGATCACATGACCTCATGCACCTCTCCCCATATGCCATAGGCTGCCGACTAGAAGTGAGGATCGAATATATAACATGGGTAGACTATACCATATTTATCAAATCAGCACAAAAATGGAAATAAATAAACAACATCCAAAAGATAATAACCATAACCAAAATAATACCAGTATCACATGATGAACAAAAATGGCACAATAACCAAAAATAAAGTAGTAGTTATGTCACGCCATATATGTGTCAAGTGTCAATTGAAAAACCAAAATAAAGACACACTGACACTCCCAAGAGGGTCTCGACATCATGTCTAGTTCCCTCATCCATGCTCTATTGTAAATCATCCATATAACATAGGTATCTTTCCCTTATCCTATCCCGCAAACATAAAGTCTATTCAGGTACTGATTAAGCAGTGAGAGTAGGGTGTGATTACAACTGAGTAGGACACCACAAATGACGTCAAAAAAAATATCCTATTAAAAACAATGTATGCAATTTCATAAGGAATAAATTTAAATCAATAAAGTAAACATTTTTTATATTTAATTATGCTTTATTTAAGAACATTTTACCTTGCGTTCATGATGAAAACCAAACCATCAATACCTGCTTCACTACATACCGAATTTTGAACCATCCCTGAGGGATATCACATATCACATTACTCATGGGTTTTAATTTATCATTTCATTTCAATTTTTACTATCATGGATACTTGAAAACATAATCTAATGCTAATATTTTTGGCCTAACACTACTGTAAATTTAGGCTATAGCCACGGTTTCAAACCATGGCTATAAGTCCCAAAACCATGGCTGGTAATGGCGTGGCTATAGGGAAAGACCTATAGCCATGGTTTTAAACCGTGGCTATAGGGTATTGCCACGGTTTGAAACTGTGGCAGAACATGAAGCTGCACAAAGCCTATATCCACAGTTCAAAACCGTGGCTATATAGCTTTAGCCACAGTTTAAAACCGTGGCTTTAAGTCTACAGCCACGGTTTAAAACCCTGACTCTAGGGCTTGACATTTCTTAAAAAAAATCCACACCCCCCCCCTAAACAGCCCCCATGGACAACCCTTTCACCCCCTAGATAGCCCCCCATGCCCCCCTAGACAGCCTCCTTGCACCCCCCCCCCCGGACAGCCCCCTTGCACCCCCCAGACAGCCCCCTTACACCCCCTAGATAGCCCCCATGCCCCCCCTGGACAGCCCCATGCCCCCCTGGACAACCCCCTTACACTCCCCCTGGACAGCCCTTGCACCCCCTAGACAGCCCTTGCACCCCCCTGGACAGCCCTTGCACCCCATGGATAGCCCTTGCACCCCCTGGACAGCCCCCTTCACCCCCATTCCCCCCTGGACAACCCCCTTACACCCCCCTAGACAGCCCCCTTGACCCCCACCCCCCACTCCTACAGTAGCCCACCACCCCCTCCCTACAGCCCCCCTGGGCAGACCCCCCCTAGACAGCCCCCTTGCCCCCCCACCCCCCACTCCTGCAGTAGCCCACCCCCTCCCTACAGCCCCCCTCGTGCAGACCCTCCAACACACCCCAACCCCACCTTGCACTCCCTCCCTGGAAATCCCCCTTGCACCCCCTGGATAGCCCTTTCACCCCCTAGATACCCCCTTGGACAACCCCTTGCACCCCCTGGATAGACCTTGCACCCCCCTGGACAGCCCCCCTTCACCCCCATGCCCCCCTGGACAACCCCCTTTCACCCCCCAACTCTTGCATTAGCCCACAACCCCACCCCCTCCCTGCAGCCCCCCCGGGAGATGAGTGGAGAAGACCCTTGAGAAGTTGCCAGACTTATTTATTCCATGAAAATTTGGAATTTCTGGAAAGTGCTTGAAAAAATCATTGATGAGGTATGCATTTCTCTCATCCCTGTTAATGACTGAATAAAGTCTAATATTAAGGAGGAGAAATTGAATTAATCAATCACAAGAAGTTGAGGAAATTTGAGATCTCAAGGCTGATTTCTAAAACCTGCTACATGTACATGAATGTTTTCAACATGTTGAGATGAGTGCAAGATCTCAGGTTGTAAATGAGGAATACAAGTTGTTTCATGCCAATATGCAGATGATAAATGGCTTTCAAGTTAGTTGGAGTACCCAAGCATATTGATGAGACAATTAGGAGCTGGATAGCTTAGAAGGGAGTCGAAAGTTACCAAGCTTGTTGAGAAGGAATATAAAGTTCTCAAGAAAAGGTGTTAGTATGCGAATATTAAAGCCCCCCCATGCACCCCTCCCCCTGCATCCCCCCTTCCCACCTTGGACCGACCCCACTCACCCCCTAGATAGACCCCCCCTCCTGGACACCCCTCCCTCCTGGAAACCCCCTGGACAGACCCCCCCCCTCCTGGACACCCCCTCCCTCCTGGACAGACCCCCCTGGACAACCCCACCCGGACAGCAGCCCCCCTCCACCCCCCTGAACAGACCCCCCCTCCTGGAAACCCACTTGGACAGACCCCCCCCCCCCCCCAGGACAACCCCACCTGGACAGCATCCCTGCTGGACAACCCTTGCACCACCCCTGCTGGACACCCCCCTGCTGGACACCCCCCTCCTGGAAACCCCCTCCCTCTTAGAAACCCCCTTGGATCACCCCACCTGGACAGCAGCCCCCCCCCCCTCCTGGACACCCCTCTTCTCTCCTGGAAACCCCCTCCCTCCTGAAAACCCCCCTAGACCACCCCACTCGGACAACAACCCCCTCCTCCTAGAAACCCTATACTGTTGTGCTGCCTTTGGGTCCATTGTGGGTTTTTGGTGCTGGATTTATCCATTTGAAAGAGATATGAATGTAGAGTGGATTTTTTGGCTGGTTCTCATCTTGTGTGGGTCATGCAGGAAATGTTCTTGTGGGGGTTCTTGTTGCTATTATGATGTTGGGTGGGTGTGGGATATTTATAGTGCAAGGATCCTGTGCAGAGGATACCTGATTTTAGTGTGTGGGGATGATTCTAGAGGGGATTCTAGTGTGGTTCAGATAGAGTCACATGTTATTATTCTAGGTGCAGTTGTAGAGGATAGGGTTCATGGTGTGGGTGATTCAAGTGGGGATTTCTAGTTTTTGGTTGATTGGTTTCTTTTTGGGTTGTGGTTTTCCTTCTACTTGGATACATGTAGGGGATGCCAATGAAGGAAATGAAGGAAATGGGTCTGGTCCAACACAGGTGTAGGATTTCCAATCTCAGTAGGAGGATTGGTGCCTCGTTGAGGAGTCACAACAAGCTGTGGATGAAAAAATTCTTCCATCAGATTGTACTGATCTTAAGGTTGTAAATCAGCATGAGGTCCACTGCCATGCTATGGAGTTGCAGGGACCTGTTGAAAAATCGGAGAGGCCTATGAATCCTCTTCACGGCTCGTCTACACATGAAGAGTACAAATTAGATACAATTTTGGTGGACTCCACTCAGGATAATGATTCTGAAACCCATGTAAAGGATGATGCCTTTATCATTAACCCTGACATGGATGCTTGAAAATCTTCGGATACAGGTTCGCAGATTATGGAGGAACTCAACAAGTAGTGGAACACAATAAATATTGGGGGAAAATGGTCTGACACAGAGAATGATGGTTAGCCAAAGAAATGTTCATATCGGGATGCTGTTAAAGGTAAATCAGTTTCCAATGAAGGATTTTCGCCATCAATGACAAAGACCCGTCCAAGGAAGGACTACTCACATATGGAGCCCACTATGGTGACTAGATCCATCTCCACTGGGAGAAAGGCTCGAGGTAATTCTTTCAGTCCCTTGGAAGATGAGTCTGGTTGGGATTATGATGAGTATAATCCTCTTGAATTTGATTACTGAGGTCATTGACATTCTATGTTTTAGAATGAGGGTAGTGCATCTTGTCTGACCCCATTCCCTTATTGTTCCATGTTTTGGCTTTTTTTGAATAAAGAGGCTTGAATCACCTTTATAAAAAAAAGAATGTGGTGGTCTGGTGCCATGATATTGCAGAATGTTTCCTTGGATTCAAGGTTCATGAAGTAGTAGGTGGTTCGAGTTGCGTATGGACTAGTGCTGTTGTTCCTAGAGGAAGGTTTTATTTATTGGATGGGTTTTTTCCAACAGCCTTTTGGGTTGCAGTAGCTATTTTGGTGTGAGTGGCCAGGAGGGTTGGGTTTTGTTTAGTGTTGGGTGGGATGAATGCAATTATTGGTGTTTAGGGGAGCGGTGTTGTGGTTGGGTGGTAGGTGGATGGTTTGTGGTTTTGTAAGGGTACAGGAAGGTGGGTTTGATTGATGGTGTTTATTGTAGGTGAGTTGAGTGGTCTATTGTAGGGATTATGTGATTCTAGAGATGATTGGCTAATGCTCACCTTGGATGGATTCTGTTTGTGATTTGGAGGTGTTTCGCATGAGATGTTCAATTTTATCATATCACTGGACAGACCCCCCTGGACAACCCCACCCGGACAACATCCCCCCCAGACAACAGCCCCCCCTGGAACCCCCCGAATAGAAGCCCCCACTGGACCCCCCTAGATAGACCCCCCCTCCTGGACACCCCCCTCCTGGACAACCCCCCTGACAACCCCAACCGAATAGAAGCCCCCCCACCACCCTGGACAGACCCCCCTCCTGGAAACCCACCTGGACAGACCCCCTAGGACAACCCCACCTGGACAAAAGCCCCCCTACTGGACAACCCTTTCACCACCCCTGCTGGACACCCCCCCTGCTGGACACCCCCCTCTCTCCAGAAAACCCCCCATGGACCACCCCACCTGGACAACAGCCCCCCCGGACAGCAGCCCCCCCTGGTTGATTTTGACAAGTTGGTTGGGTTAACAACTACCCAAACAAAGTTGATTAGGAATCTCCAATCATTCCCTCCTATTCAAAAAGTTGTTTTTGAAGTAAATTTCAAAGAGCTTAAGGATGTGAATGGTCTAGTTAGATATTTGAAGGATGTTTATACTACCAAGTCTGAGTTCAATGATATTGGTGTTATGGTTGTATCTCAAAGGTACATGTTCCAACCAGATCAGGTTGAGATGTAGGAGTCCGGGGGCTGATGAGGGCTGGAACTGGTGGCTAGGACTATTTTGTAGGTGGAAGAGGGCTGGCATGAGTGTTTTGCAGAAGGATGGGGGGTGGTGGCTGGTGCGGGCTGGATTGCAGGTGGCTGGGGGCTGGTGCGGGCTCGAATGCAGGTGGAAGGGGGCTGGAATGCTGGTGGAAGGGGGCTAGTTGTAGGTGTTGGGGGGATGGTGTGGGCTGATTCGAAGGTGGCATGGGGGGGGGGGGGTTGCGGGCTGAAATGTTGGTGGCAGCGGGCTGAAATGAAGGTGGAAGGGGGCTGGTGTGGGCTGGATGTGGCTAGAGCGGGGCCAAATCATGACATTACCACGACGTGACCGTGACATGTTGGCCCAGTCCAGCGACATCTGCAGGGCAACATCTTCCGGCCAGGAGCGAAGGGAGCAAGAGGAGGCATGGCAACATTCCAGCCGTCGCCCTTCCGGTAGAAATTGTGATTAGTCACTCTCAACATTGATCACAAGACTCATGAAATACTATCACTGTGAACCTCCATGGAGTTTCATCCTGGAGCAGGGACAAATCAGGGCGTTACCGCGGCGTGACCGCGACGTGAATGCGGTGTGACCGCGGCGTGACTGCGGTGTGTTGGCCCGATTCAACAACATCCGCGAGGTAGCATCTTCCGGCCAGGATCAAAGGGAGCAGGAGGAGGTAGGGAAACATTCCGACCATCGCCCTACTAACAGAAATTGTGATTAGTCAGTCTCAACATTGATCACAAGACTCATGGAATACTATCACTGCGAACCATCACGGGGTGTCGTCCTAGAGAAGGGCCAAATCATGGCATTACCGCGGCGTGACCGCAGCGTGACTGCGGCGTGACCGCGGCGTGACCGTGGCGTGACCGCGGAGTGACCGCGGCATGACCGCAGCGTGTTGGCCCAGTCCAGCGACATCCGCGGGGCAACATCTTCCGGCCAGGAGCGAAGGGAGGAGGAGGCGGGAAAACATTCCGGTCATCACCCCACCAACAGAAATTGTGATTAGTCAGTCTCAACATTGATCACAAGACTCATGGAATACTATCACTACGAACCGCCGTGGGGTGTCGTCCTGGAGTAGGGCCAAATCACAACATTATTGCAGAATGACCACGACGTGACCGCGACGTGTTGGCCCGGTCCAGTGACATCTACGGGGCAACATCTTCCGACCAGGAGCAAAGGGAGTAGGAGGAGGCGGGGAAACATTCCGGTCGTCGCCCCACCGACAGAAATTGTGATTAGTCGGTCTCAACATTGATCACAAGACTCATGGAATACTATCATTGCGAACTGTCGCAGGTCGTTATCCAGAAGTAGGACCAAATCACGGTGTGACCACGACATGACCGCAGCGTGACCGTGGTGTGACCGCGGCGTGACTGCGACGTGACCACGACATGTTGGCCCGGTTCAGTGACATCTGCGAGGCAACATCATTCATCCAGGAGTGAAGGGAGAAGGAAGAGGCGGGGCAATATTCTGGCCGTCGCCCCGCCAGCAGAAATTGTGATTAGTCAGTCTCAACATTGATCACAAGACTCTTGGAATACTATCACTGCGAACCGCTGCAGGGTGTCATCCTGGAACAGGGCCAAATCACGGCATTACCGTGGTGTGACCGCGACATAACCGCAGCGTGACCGTGGTGTGTCAGCCCGATCCAGCGACATCCGCGGGGCAATATCTTCCAGCCAGGAGCGAAGTGAGTGGGAGGAGGTGAGGCAACATTCCAGTCATCACCCTGACAATAGAAATTGTGATTAGTCAGTCTCAAAATTGATCACAAGACTCATCGAATACTATCACTGTGAACTGTGGCGGGTTGTCTTCCTGGAGCAGGGCCAAATCACGGCGTGAACGCGGTGTGACCGCGGTGTGACCGCGGCGTGACCACGGCGTGACCGCGGCGTGACCGCGATGTGACCACGATGTGTTGGCCTGGTCCAGTGACATCCGTAGGGCAGCATCATCCGGCTAGGAGCGAAGGGAGTGGGAAGAGTCATATGAAATACTCAAACCAAATCTAAACATGATTCAAATAACTATCACTACTCTTTGGTTTAGAAGAAAACGCACCTCCGTTGGAGGGGTTTTATTATAAAATCATGGAATTGCTTTATCACACAATTTATTTAATTTTATTTAACATTTATTCTAAAACTCATTCAGCACAAATCAAATGCAATAATTTAAGCAACTAGATCAACATAACTATCACTGTGAGTTTTCGTAGATAACACACCTCTGTTGGAGGGGTTTTATTATGAAAACATGACTTTATCAAATGAAATAATTATATTAAAGAACACTTATTCAAGATATGCAATTCAATATAATTAATCAAAATTAAGAAAGAAGATAAATTCAATTTAAATCATTCTTAAATTAAAGAGGCTAGAAGAGGGATCCTACCTCAAGGTGGAACCAAACCGTCCACTTCGGATTTTGGAGCTTTCTAACTAAAATTTGTTGCTCCCCCACTGGGTATATGCACCTTCACACATTAAATGTATTTTACAGAAACCTTCAAAATAAATGGGCAATTTCTCACATACAATTTAAAGAGGAAGGTGGAAAACATAAAAAACATTGAAAACAAAGTAGAAACACGAACTTGGATGTTTGTTTATGCTTCCAACAACAGTATGATTCAATCTTTTAACAGGTTCATGAGGTGCTGTCCAACTTTTTTCGTGCCCAAAAACACAAGAAAAATGTTATTAAATAGTAAAATAACTAAAGGAAATAAAAGAAAAGAAAAGGGAAAAGAAGTTTTAGGTTTCAAACTCTAAATAGGGGCTGTTGTTAACCTGTCCACAGCTGGACAGTTCCAGCAGGTTAACCCCAGTCCATTTGCGTGTGTGGTTATCAGAGTAGAAACCACCTAATCTTGTTTCTATTGAGTGTTGATTGTAGTTCCCCTTGAACTTAAACTTGAGTGAAGTCAATACGATGTCCATTAAGACCTCTCAGTAGCTCTTCTCAGTATGCACCCCCTTAGCATTAACCAGACTACTTAAGTGACAGTTCTTATAAAATAATCAACCTGAACCCAAATGTTTAATGAGATATAACACAGAAGAAGAGTCATGTATATAAGAGTTCATAAAGAAAAAATGTTAAATCCATGAATTATTGGTCTAATACCATCCAAATAAGCATAATGAATGAACTGTTTAATCCTGAACCACAAAAAAATAGTAAAAATGAAATATGGAATATCAAAGTTTTTAATCCAGATAATGGTATTTACATATTTATCAGGAATTTCAATATGGACAGCCACATGAATGAATAATGAGAAAATACACCTCTCAACATTACAGTTGTAGTATGGTAATAAGAAATAAATGGACATGCCAAAATGTTATCTTCGAGCAATAGGGCGCATTAAGAGTACATTGCCTTAGGAGTACATTGTCAAATAGATTAGTCTTATGGATGGTAAAATTGACGTCGTTAACTTATCACCTGACTTTTGGAATAGTAAGTAGTGGCCATATTTTACCTGTGTTGGCCGATAGGATTGAAGGCTTCTTGTATTTATATAGCCCATCTATTACGCTAATATGATAAGCATCATTCCTCATTGATAACATAATAAATAACAGTTTATCCAAAATGGAAAATGAATGTAAATAAATCAAAATAAGAATATAAATAAAATGATTTAAAGGAAAAGTATAAATAATTTTTCTATGTTATAAAATGTTTTCATTTTGTATATTCCTAGTTTTTGTATAACAAAAAAATTTAAGAAACTATAAATGCATTTATAAGAAAGATCAAGATCCATATAGAAGTAAAACTGCATTATCATGGTAATCCATAGTTTCAAAAATGAAAATTATCAATTCATATTGAACACTTTCCATAAAGATATTAAATTAAAGGAACACTAAAAATAATTATCAAAATACAGACCTTCATGTCCAATAATTTATGTCCCCTACCCCCTGCCCCCTACCCCCCTGCCACCCTGCCCCCCTACCCCCTGCCCCCCTGCCCCCCTACCCCCTGCCCCCTGCCCCCCTGCCCCCTACCCCCTGCCCCCTTCCCCCTGCCCCCCTACACCCTCCCCCCTGCCCCCTACCCCCTGCCCCCAGCCCCCCTCCACCCAGCCCCCTTTCCCCCTGCCCCCCTCCACCCAGGCCCCTAGCCTGCACAGCCCCCCCTGCACCCCCACCCCCGCCCCCTCCATCCATTCCCAGTTGCTAAATAATGTTTTTGTATTATGTACAAGTGTTTTATGAACCTAATTTTCCTATGATACTAAACATTTATATCCTTGAATGTATTATTATGTTATTTATCTTAAAAATTCTATAATATACATGTAAAAATAGGTTGGTTTTCTATATAATGACATCCCAATGTCCCTTTACATGGTTTTACATGAATATGATAACAAATACCACTATAAGAACAATACATTATTGAGTACATATCATTGTATACATTAAAATTCCAACACCTGAGGATATGGAACTTTCTCAATGTATTGGCACTCTTCTTCCATTATGAGTTCTTATGCCTTGGTCAAGTTGAAGTGCCAGATGGGTAGTCACTGTTTCTCATCTATTCATGCCTAACATTTTGATGATCCTATTGATATGTTCCTTCTGGGTTATTACTAAATCTACATTCTTATTATCTATTTCTGTACTTATCCACAATATCTTCTTGAATTTATTTGGATTTTTCATCTCAAAACCTCCAAAAAATTATCCATAGATTTCTAAATCATTCAATAATCTATTCTAAGTAGAAACTTGTAATTGAAATACAATATGAAATTTATGAAGGTACCATTATCCCAGCCTTCATCAGTGATAAATGATTCAAATTTATGATTCCACTATCACAGTACTTGCTTTATTATATACAAGATTTTATACAATATACAAACCAAGTCATGGATTCCAATTACTGGTACTCATATTGGTTGTTTCATATTTATTTATTCCTTTAACTCACTATGAATCAAAGTTGTCTTGATGTCCACCAAATCTAGAAGCATATTTTCCAATTCCACCAAACTTAGAATTGTTTAGATGATATAATGCTTATATTTAGTGAGAATATTTCCAAAAAATAAACTTTTTCATTCTACTAATAACACATTATTACCATCCATATTTTTTATCATTTATAAACATCATTCTATTAATTAATTTAGTAAAACCACTTATTTTCAAGTACCTTTTTACCCACTTAAAGTTCAACCATATCTGATTTTTTTTAACTTCAAAGAAGCCATCTCTTTGTTAATGGAATATTACACTAATTTTAATAAAAAAATCATAGTTTAATTTGGATTTTCATGTTTCCATTCTTTCAATAGCAGTATATAATTCATTTAAACCCCATACCTCTGAACCAGTCTCCTAACTTTGGTTGATCTCATCAACTGAATAATATTTTCTAAACTACTCAACTTAGTTCTTTCTACATGTATACACCACAACATCTACCAAACACTAACATCATTATATGGTAGAATTCAATGTATAAACCAAGAATAAAATTTACATATAAAATGTACCTCAATATCAGTACCATCAAAACCATCACGACCCTCATCATCTCCTTCAGAAACACCAAAATCATCATCTCCTCCTCTCAGACCACCATCATCATCAACATCCGCATTGGCATATGCACCTAAATCAATGATAGGAGTAGAAGAATCCTCATAAACCAAACACAAATAAATGAGAATAAATTTAATTAATGAAAAAACATTTAATTAATGAAAACATAAAAAGGTTATCACTAAAATAAACAAATCAATCCAAATTTATTTTACTCATAGAAAATCATAAAAAATGTGAAAATATAGAAATGCCAAGTATTTTAATGGAATTAGAGGGAATAAAACAATGAATTACATATAAAAATTTATGAAATTTCTAATTCGATCACTCCCCCACACTTAGTTTATTGAACACCAAGGAAATTAATTATCTATTGGACTTCCTAAAAATGAGAAAAACATAATGAATATGAAGTTCACATATCTATCAGCTCATCCAGAAAACAAATTTCAGATAGTTTAAATTGTATAAACCTACACCGTCATTTGGCTATAACAATTTCTATTAATATAGTTTCGGAATGCTTAGATCTCTGTAAGAACTCCTCTATTTCTCGGATCTATTTATCTAAAGGTACAAAACCTTGGAAAATTTCTGATTTAGTTGCTCGTCTTTCTACTATTTGTGGATTTCATGACTTCAAATGCGTTTCGTTAGGAAGAGGTTTTTTTCACTTATTGTTTCCCTCAGCTGAATTGAAGGGTAAAGCATGGAGCTTTGGTTCCATAAATTTAAAGCCAGGAACCCTTAGGATCCATGAATGGAAGCTAAATTTTAGTCTATTTTATTTTAAAGACACTTTTTCCTAGGTTTGGATAAATATTTATGGTTTAAATTGGGTTTTGTGGCATTTTGAAAATTTTTATGACTTCGCCTCTGCGATTGGCATTCCAATCCGGATGGATTTGGCTACTTAAAATGTTAGCTATGGACATTTTTCCAGAATTTTAGTTGAGGTAGATTTAAGTTCTACCATGGTTGATAAGGTAGTTCTATCCACACCACATGATGAAATTAATCTTCATATTGTGTATAAAAAGTTGCCTTTGTATTGTGAAGTCTGCTGTATGATTAGACACTCAAGGTCCAACTATCGTCCCAATATTTTTTGTACTAGATGCATGTTGAAGGGGAATGATGAGGCTCATTGCAGAAGAACAGAATGTAATAAATTTACCCAAGGGAATGATGTCCAATATTCAGAACAAGCTGCAAATGAGATTTCTCACAGCTCACCCAACAGACTCCTAATCTCTGAAAATGTTCAGACAATGTATCATACTGAACATTTGATCAAGGATCATAGTAAAAGCCCCAAGTTGGACTCCACCTATGTCATCCTAAAAGATGCAGAGCCTCCTACTTTTCAGTTGATTGATAGACCCAATGTCACTTGGGCTGATTTAGTAGAAGAAAGTGACTCACTTGAAGTGGGCCTGTCTTTCAAAGATGTGCTGATTAAAGATATGAACCAAGATCAAAATGAGATGGAATCTGTGGAAAGTCAAATAGAGATAGAGCTTCTAGAAAAAACTGAGGCTGATGAAAGAATTGGGCATGAGGAAACTGATTTTTCTTCAAAATGTAGAAAAGTGAACCACATGTTAGAGACAACAACCTCAAGTAAGGTTAAGAATAAAAACACAAACAAGGAATCCAAGGAAGTGACTAATAACAATGGCAATGCAAAGGTCCCCTGCCCTGCCAAGTCCAAGGAATCTGTGAAAAAGGATGATGTTTCTAGCCCTTCAATGGACTTACAGCAAACACAAGGTGCAAATTCAAAAAAATATTGTCTCTTGAAACCTTCTCCTACAGTGGGAAGTGGAGTTAAAAAATTTCCTGCAACTGATAGGGTGCTGCATGTTCCTATAAATCTACAAGTTTCGAGTTTGAGCATTAACCCTCCTATGGTGGGAAGTGAAGTTAATAACTCTACTACTGAATTTGGACCCAAAATGGTGCCCAACTCTCACCCTGATAGTACTCTTGATAGAACTTCTATAGGAGTTCAGGGCATGGATGTTTAACCCACTTGTGTGGCATCTAAGTTTCCTATCGATGAGCAGCTACTGGAGAAGTTTAAGATACCTAGCACAATGGAAGGGGTGATTCCCACCCAAAGTCATCCATATCAGAGTGGAAAGAATATGAGGATGAGAATCCATCCTGATTCTGATATGATGAAAGAGTTAACTCCTGCTCGAGAGGAGGAAAATTCTGCTCTAAAAAAGGGTTCCCTTTCAGACCCCATCTCTATTTTGGTTATTTCCAAGCCAATTGGACAAACACAAAATGTGATGGAGTCAACTACAATGCCTCCTCCAGTAAGAGAGGCACATACACCTATGAATAATTATAAACTGTTGAGATCAAAGGTTTCTACCTCTATTACAAGCAGCGCCCTGCCTCAAGCATCGAGGACCCGGACAAACAGAAATGTTGGTACTCATAACACTTTTGAAATAATTTCCTCACTTAGCAGTTATGATGATGGGAATAAAAGTGACAGAGTGAATAAAGATAAAACCATAATGACTGATGCTGTTGTAGAGCACCTTGATGATGCTGATGGTGAAGGTCCATGGATACAAGCCAGGACCAGGAGGAGAGGTCATAACTCCTATGATAGGCGTGTAAGAATTCCTTTTCATAGTATGAATAACCATTCTAAAATGGGTTGATGTCTTTTTAAGTGTTTTGTTCTTGTATTTCCTCTAAACTTTGTTCTTTTTCTTTATAATTTAAATAAATAGGCCTTTGTGCCCTTAAAAAAATTCCTATTAATATAGATATTATAGTCAACTACTCTCATAATGTAAAGACCCGTAAAATTCAAGGGAAATTTTTTTCTTAATTTTCTTTGGGATTTTACAAGAACGCAGTTTCTGACGGCGCCTGATTCCGAGTCCCGGTGTGCCTGGAATTAATTTCCGAAGTTTAGCTCGGGTACGTTCAGTGAACGAACGAGCGAGTTTTTTCTAACTTTTGAACCGGTGCTCAGAATCAAATTCTGAGGGCACCGATGCAATTGCAGCGCCGGTTTTTGCTTAGAAACTCCTTTTCCAGAGTTTCTTTTGCTCGGGTGTGGTTTTTAATTTTTGGGGTTAAGTTAAGAAATAAAATAAAGTGGTGCGACAACTTTATTTTATTTCACTTAAAACCACTTAAAATCCACTTAAGCTAAGTTAAGCGGATAGGGTGGAACCCAAAATATCCTACCCACTTGGTAGGATATTTGTGAGGTGGGGCCCACACGAGTCCCACCATTTATTTCCTTCTAAGTAATGCACCCGCAACCCCCCCTCTTTAATGAAAGTCAACCGTGCGTTTTTCTGGTTAAGAAACGCCTCATTAATTGGGAAGTTAAATCGTTACAATTAATTCATTGAATTAATTGTTCATTTATTTTCTTTTGAAATTCAAACGTGTCATGTGCGTTAATAAAATAAGATAACTCTTATTTTATTTCTGTTGGAACTTGTGGCGTGGAGAGGATTTGGAGGAAATCGTTCTTCTTCGGCGAAGAACGCGAAGAAAGCGAAGAACGCGAAGAACGCTCCGACCTCCGACGAAGAACACCAAACCCTCGGAGATCGACGACGCGACGCCGTGTACCGCGACGTCAACGACGTTTATTCCACGACGATCCTTCTCTTCCGCGACGATCCTCTTCTTCCGCGACGAATAATTCCACGACGAACTCGTGTTCGACGACAACGCTTGAGGTAGGGAATTATTTGAGAATGATTTAATTCCCTCGTTTCATTCATTCTAAAGAAAACAAGGAAACACGGATCAACTTATTATCTAGTTGATCCGCGCACGTTTTCCTTGCGGGTTGGGAATTTTTGTTGCGGGAAGTTGTGGGGGCTTATTTTATTATTGATCGTGATCTCATCTGTCGCCTTTCTTGGTTTCTTTTTGGGCCGCCTGTTATCATACTAACGGGGGGAGGTCGGACCGCACGAACACAGCCGACCCTCTTCCCCCCCTTGTTGTTTGAGTTTGTTGCGGCACGTGAAAGGCAGCACGGTGCCGTTGCACCGCATGGAAAGGAGAAGAAAGAACGCGGTGAAGAAGTGCGACGCCGTCGCGCCGCGCCATTGGGGCCGAACAAAACCGCGGGCGGAGTCGGGGCCGAGGAGGCGATTTGAAGACCCCGCGTTTTGTTGTTGAAGTGCGGATCGACAGACGATGGTGAGGCCGGCCGCAAAGGCGTTTTGAAGGCTTTTCAGCGAAGGTCGGGTCTCGGGATGATCACTGGCGAAGACCGCAGGCGAATCGGACCACCGGAGCGCGTCCGGTGGTCCGTGGACGCCCCCGCCGGCGTGCCACGCTGGCGCGGCGGCGCCGACGCCCGGAGCGCCGCCGGTAGAATCCGCCGCGGCTGAAGCCGCGGCGACGAATGAGGGTCCCGCGGCCGCGCGGGACCGGGGAATGCGGGACGCGGCAACACGCCGCGTCCGGTGACACGAGCGGCCCCCAGTGCGAGGGGACCGCGACTCCTTGGGCGTGACCGCTCGGCCAGCGCCGAGCCGCCCAGGCCGGCCGGGCCGGGCCGGGCCGCGCCCATCTGGGTCGGACCCGGACCCGGGTCGGGTCGACCCGGTTCGGGCCGACCCAGGGGGGCGGGGCGGGGTCCGTCCGGGCCCAAACCCCCCGTTTTTGGACCTTTTCGGTCTTTTTCCCATATCTTGGGCTACGGACCTCCGATCGATGCACCGTCAGCGGCAATGTGATCCTTGGACTGAGACGGTCGTTTTGGCATATTGCACTCAAGGTTTCGGAGAACTTTGGGTTCGGCTGGGTTGGTTCGAATACGAAACCAACCGGGCCCTCGGAGCGGAAACACCTATATCTTGAGCTCTGGACGTCCGATTGACGTGCCGTTGACTTTGTTGGATTCCTATAAGTGAGACGGAACTTTTGGATTACTCCGCTCGAGGTTTTGATGCCGTCGGAGTGTGGTCGGGTTGGTTCACTCACGAAACCAACCGGGCCCTTGAAACGAAAAAGCCAATAACTCACAGACCGGGCGTCCGATTGATGCGCCATCTGTCTCGTTTATTTCCTCTTGAGGAAACGGAACTTTTGGCATACTTCGCCTGAGTTTTGGTTGCTGTTGGATAGTGGCCGGGTTGGATTGTACACGAAATCCAACCGGGCCCCTAGAACGGAAGAGCTGATATCTTTCAGACCGGACGTCCGTTTGACGAACCGTCAACGACGTTGGTGATCACGTTGAGAAACGGTCCCTTTGAGTATACCCTATGAGAGTTCGGGGTACAGTTGAGATACGGCCGGGTTGGTTCTCACATGAAACCAACCGGGCCCCTGGGACGAAAAGGCTAATAACTCACAGACCGGGTGACCTATTGACGCGCCGTCTGTTGCATTGAGACCCCTTTGACGAGGTGGTCCTTGAGATTCTTCTTCGTGGGACTTTGAGATACTTGGAGTATCAACCTATGGCTCGTGGAGAGGACCCTCCTGGAGATGAGCGTGCAGAATACGGAGACCGTGTAGCTGGATGAGACCTGACGACTGCTTGACCGATCGACTCGATGTGTTTCGGATAGCCCAGTGGGGAGCGCTTGGTTGTAGCGGCATACCCACGGCGGAGGAGCGCTTGGTTGTAGCGGCAGACCCGCAGTACTCAATAGAAGGAGTACCTCTGGAGGCTATGAGGGGGAGCGCTTGGTTGTAGCGGCATACCAACGGCGGAGGAGTGCTTGGTTGTAGCGGCAGACCCGCGGTACTCAACAGAAGGAGTACCTCTGGAGGCTGTGAGGGGGAGCGCTTGGTTGTAGCGGCAGACCCATGGTGGGAAGCGCTTGGTTGTAGCAGAAAGCCCAAAGTACTCAATAGGAGGAGTACCTCAACAGTCTTAGGTTAGTGAGCAGTACCTCAGAGTCGTGACAGGACCACTGTACACTCTAGAGACGGGGTTCTTCAGCAGTTACAGTTTCGATAATGAAAATCCTGGTTTGAGCTGAATCTATGACCTTTGTGTTTAACTCAGGATTGAGATGGGTCACTTGATAACTTAGGTATATGTATGGACATATAATTGGGTAGTGGTTATCCGTTGATTTCATAATCTTTGTGTTTCCTCATGATTGAGATGGGTTACTTGATGACTTAGGTATATATATGGGCATATACCTAAGTAGAGGTTATCTGTTGAGATCTTCTTTGTGGTTATCCTTGTTGGTTTTAGTGAGACCTTGAGGGTCTCAGGGTCCCTACTGAGTATTGTTATACTCACCCCTACACGGGCTATGCCCGCACCTCAGTGTGTTGGTTGCAGACGACGGGCAGTGCTGACGGAGGCCGAGTGTTCGAGGACTGGATGGTACCCAGAGGTGGACCACACGACGAGTCAGTATCCGGAGGTGGACTTCACGGTGAGGTGACACTCATAGGAGGTTTACGGGTGAGAGCGTTGTGGAGGCTATCTGTACCTACCCTTTAGGTAGGATCCGTGGTGGACGATCCAGGAGCTGCTTCCTTTCTTCCAGCTATTTGTATTTTTCTATTGTACTTTCGTTCAGTTGTAGCTGTACTTTCAGTTGGGTTTGTATTCTGGACCATTTACTTTTCAGCACTTTCTTTTGTACTTAGTGTTTTACTTCCGCTTGTACTCTGTGGTGTTTTGTTTACTTTTATAAAGGCAATGCCTTCCCAGTTATCGGGATTTATGCCTTTGGTGCTAGTCGCCAGCCCCTGGCCTATGGAAGGCGGGCTTGGGGTAGTCACGACACGGGCCCCGAGGATGGGTCGTGACACATAAACCTCAAAAAAATGAACATTTTCAAGCCTTGAGTTCCAAGCTACGTGTACTTGTTTTAATCCACAAAAATCATTCTTAAAAATGCACAATTTATTATCATCATCATTTATTTGAAATCCACATAGTTGACCAATTTAAACTTCCTTAAAAAAACTCCAATGAGAAAAGAATACTTTTTATTATATAAATTAGATATACCTTGATATTCTCTATATAACTATGGTAGGAAACAATTTGATAACCACAATACAATTTGGTGAAAATATTTTATCTACAACCACCCTACCAATCAATGAATATACCTTTCACAAAATTCTGACTATGAATTTTATAACTTCTCTATTTTCATTAAGCATATTTCGGAATACTTGTTTCATGAATATGATATTTTCATCTATTGTTTTTGGAACAAATTTCTATGTGTCATTATTTTCTATCTAATTTAACTCCTCATTCATATCTTTAATCCAATTTTAATAATTGGATGCTTAATAAAATATTTTTTACTCAAATAAATATAAGAGGGAATTTCTTTTAATTCAATATATCCTCCTAGTTTATACTACAACATATTTTTCTCCCAAAATGTTCTATTCATCAATATGTTTAGTTCTAGTAAATATTTTAGGTGTAATTGGAATCTTTATGTCTTTTTCTTTCTCATATTCATCAAAAAATTCTATGATGGAGTCCTCACTTCCCCTAAGAGACTCTCTAGGCTCTTGTAAAGATTCACTTTTCTCTACATTATCTTCAATTCTCCTGTCATAGATTCCTTTTTCTTTCCTATCCATTATTACATATTTTATTTCCAAAATTTTAATGAGAATCTTATTAAAAAAATATATAAACCTTTATTCTTAAGGAATATATATGAAATATAGCTTCATCGTGTTATTTATATACTTTTCTTGATTCCCTTCCATGTTAAGAATATAGAACTTACTACCAAAGACTCATAAATACTTCAATGTTGGTTTCCTTTTATACCTTTGTTCAGAAGGAAACTTTTTTTATACCTTGTAATACCACTAGAGATCAACATAGTTTGTGTTATATTATTGATGGTTTTACTTTACCTCTCAACCACCCCATTCTATCAGGGTGTCTACATTACAGTAGCTTGTTGAGCGTTATCATACTTCTCTAGATACTTCTTAACTAAATAATAAGTGAATTAAATTCCATTATTATAACTTAGCACTTTGATATTCATTCCAAATCATGGTGTGAATCTAATGTTAAATTTTCAACCATATAAACTTATCATTATACTCTATTGAAAGCACTGACATTTCCTAACCCAATCATATTGGTTCATCACAAGCCATCCTGATCACGATGATGATGCATAGACTCCAAACATCACCACATTTTCAGAACATTCAATTCCCAATCCCACTATTTCAGGAGGCACATCATGTTTTCAATTATAGACCAATGAATTAAACTCTTGAAACATGGTGAAATTCTTAAATCTGGGCCTCCACCAACTAGACTACCATCAAGCCCTATATCTAGCTTTGAAATAACCATGATTTAACACATTTGGATCATCAAAACCACCCCAAGTCCTAAAACTAGTGTGATTACCTCATTTGGGTCATTAGTCGATCAATCCCATGTCATGATTTCCATAAGAACCAATTAATTTTAAAATCTAAAGAAACCTTGGATCTTTACTATTTCTACTCAACCCAAATGCCCATGTTCAGACTCTGATCTCCAAGAAAAACCAACTCAATTTAGGTACTAATTGGGTCGTGGGAACCTAATTTCCATTTGAAATACCTACCTATTGGTCTCCCAAAACCAGGACTCTACCCTCATGGGTTTATATTTCCCATGACTGATGTCACTCACTCCACTATAGGATAACCCATGTCACAACATCACTTGATCAAAATCCAAGCACCACAACCCACATCCTGTCTATCCCCAAACATGATGACTGGATTCATCCAAAACCCATGAATTCCTAAGAGATAACCAAAAAACTACTCAATACCCATTCTCGGTGCATGATAATTCCATTCTTGGCATGTGATGAGTTTTCTATCAAAAAAGATTATCACATACCACACCATCCATTGGTGCACTCACCACCACATGGATTTACTTAAAATTTCTCCACAAGAAACACCTCGAAGATCCAAATCTAAATCTATATACCACTTCTCCCAAGCCATTATCAAATCACCCTAGGAAACACTTTTCCTTAATCAAGATCTGGTATAACCATACCCAATATATTTCCAAAGAGCCCTTTTTCATAGGTCACTTCCTCCGTTTCATTTGAAGCTATGGGATACCTCACCTATGAGAATCTCACTAAAATTTCCATCGATCCTCTACCCTATGTCATCTAACACTGATTAAAAATACACAAATTACATGCATGAATTGTTTGTGCTTACTCAACTTATGTCAAATTCAATAGGTGTACGCTCCCGTACCACCCAGTTGCAACCCATCTCATAGATCTGGAAGCCACGTCACAACTGAACTAGGATCACATGACTAATTAAAAAGATGACCATTCCTCTTGGATGTTAGTTCCACGAAACAAAATATTAGAATAAATTGAACCACTGATCTAGAGAAGGGAAAACATGAGACCTAAATACCACGTTGGAGCTGAAAATCAGAAAATACCTGGCGAGGCAAGGAGTGCAGTAGGCAGGGATTTCGCATGAGAAATTGAAGAAGGGTGGATTTTTCTAGGGTCCCCTGAGTGGGGTCAATGATAAATCATGGGAGGAGGATGCCAAGGTAGGACTTGGTTCGACTGAGAAATTGGGAAGGTGGGGCCTCTGCGTCGGAGGAGAAGAATCGGGGGGTGGCCGCGTGGAAGGAGGATCCTGAGAGGTGGAGTGGCCGCGTCTGAGCTGGTCGGGGCGGCGTCGAAGCCGTGTCAGGGCAGCGTCCGAGAAGGAGAATCATGGTGAAGTGGGGTGGCCGCATCAGAGGCACGTTGTCAGAGGAGGTGGGGAGTCTGCGTCGGAGCAGCAACGGCGGGGAAGTGGAGTGGCCGCGCCAGAGGAGGATGATCGTGGGGAGGTTGGGTGGCCCGTCGGAGGAGGAGGATCGCAGAACATTGGGGAGAAGAGTCAAGAGGAGGATGTGAATTAGGAGGAGGGGCGAGAGAGGGTTATGGTAAATTGGGGAGTGGGGGTGGGTTAATTTCCACGGATAGTGAAATTGTCGTGGCTGTAAACAAGATATAGCCACGTTTCCTATTGTCTGTGGGTATAGCCCTGTAGTTGTAGCTCTAAATTCTAGTAGTGATGAAACAACATGGTTAGGACACCGTGGGTATTTAAAGCATTTATTTGTGTCCCATAACTCATTTACGAATCAATAACACATGGGATTTTGAAGTATAAGTGTGTGTCCCACACTCATTATCACATTAATGTATTTGGGCCTAAAACACCATGTCTTGCACCTTGTGGGTATTTGAATCATCAGTCTATGTACCACAACCTGTATATCACATCAATAAAATAATTCACATATATCAAAATTTATCAAGGTTAATCATAATTAAACCTATTATAAACATTTCCCATCGTGGTATACTATTTCAATTTATACAAGGTTCAACACTTTAATTCACATAGAATAATATGAATAATTCACTATTAACCCATTTATCAATATTTAATCACATAAACTATTAACCATTTAAGGTTAATCCAACTATCCCATTATTCTAATTATTCAATAAATTCAACATCACATTAATCAATCAATTCCATAATTAAATCAATTAACCAAATTAAAATTCCCAGGTTCATCCCATTTCATTATCACATGGAAAATCAATTGATCAATTACATGGTTCCGTTAATTAATTAAAAAATTAATTAATCCAATTCAAGATTTAATTTCCAAGAATGGAAATTGAAATTCAACAATACATACATCCAATTATAATTCAAGACTACATAATTGTAAATTTATACCACTTACCTCAAGATCTTTGATGCACGTTCACCAATAGAAATCCCTAATCGAAGAAAAATTATCAAGAACACAATGAAGAATGAGATATTGAACCAAATCCTAGAAACAAGATCAAACAAATCAATATCCTGGAAAACCTAGGTTTAAACCATCAATAATGTAGGAAAAATATCCCCTCTTCATCAGGTAAGAGATATGAGAGGGAGAGAAAACTAATCGGGAAGAGACCACATAAGAGGAGAGGTGCAGATTTGTCAATTGGACCTTTGATTCACTAAGAACAGGGTTC
Organism: Viscum album; assembly: GCA_963277665.1. Lineage (NCBI taxonomy): Eukaryota > Viridiplantae > Streptophyta > Magnoliopsida > Santalales > Viscaceae > Viscum > Viscum album. Next base: position 61,701,590 of record OY728127.1, on the reverse strand, counting down.
AGAATCCCTATAAATCTGTCCAAGAGCCTATAAATTCTAAATAAACAAGTTAGGGTTGATCTGGGGTGTTTGGGGATATAAAATGGGGGTTCATAATTTTTTAACAATTTTTCAGAAGATTAAAATCCCATGTGCACAGTTTCCTGTATGGGGCGCACAATTTTCCCAAACCATGCACCTTAACCATGAAACTCCCCCCTATGGGTGAATAATTTATAATAAGTGTGCATATGGATTGAAAAACCTTGAACCGACCATGAAATCCTCCTCTCTTTGGGGTTTCAAGGTTTTCTAGGGTAAGGTGCACTGTTTGGAAAAACCGTGCTCTAATCACGCACTATCCAAAAAATCCTTCCAAAAATCTCCAAATTCAACCAAAATATCCCCAAAGTAAACCCCAAAAAAGATATACTTAAAAAATAGAAAAATAGTACTTGAAAAAAAGCTCGATACATCTCTAGAAAAGGTTGGGATCTTATATACATATCTCTTAATCACTTGGAAATCCTAAGAAGTTTTTCTGTTTAAAAATTTGTTTTCAAATTTGTTTTCAAATTTTTTTTCCAAAATGAATTTAAATTTAATAAAATGTTTTCATAGCTTCTCATAATTTTAGAAAACTAAAGTGATTGTGATAATATAATAAAAAATTCTAGTCTATTTACAAACAAGTGGATGTAGTTTTGGCTTAAATATCCCCATGGATTTATCTTGAAAAGAGTTGATTAAGTCTTTAAACCTTTCTCCATCCTGAGCATAGTGAGTGGGACTTTAATGCACACTTGGTTTGATATTATTTGTAATTTTTATATGTTTTATTAAAATAAAATTTATTAAACCTTAATATTGAAATTATTTTAAAAAAATATTGTCTAATACTTTTATTTCATTATTTTAGTCTTGTTTAATGGCGATGATCACTTTAAACTCTCTTGATTAATTAATAAATGTTGATATAATATTTTTAATAATTAAATGATCCTAGAATAGAAATTTTCTTTTTCAAAATCAATTCCAAGATTAAAAATTTAATTTTTTTTAAAAAAAAAGTATTTAGATTTTTTGAAAACATTCTTTTTTTCAAAGTGTTATTTAACTTTTAAAATATGTTTAAAAAACCATTTATTTTATTTTAAGTTGATCTTTATTAAAAATATATTCTTTAAAATTTTGAATTTTTTTCAAATATATTTTGAAAAATTTATTTTTATCTCTCTAAAATGACCATTAATGATAATAAATGTATATTTTAAATTTATCTCTTTATTCTCTAACTATTTTTAACTCTTTATTAATAATCTCAAAGGGGGATAATTTTTATAGTTTATATATGGAAATTTTTAGAGTTTATATGTGGATAAATGTTTATTTTAAAATATTTTTTGTGGGAAACAAAGTTTTCTCTATTTATTGAAGGGGGAGAAAATCTCAGTATCTCAGTATCTTGATATCTCGGTAACTCTTTTTCTTTACACTTTTTTTATCTTGGAAACTCTTTCTATTTATATAGGTTTTAATTTAATTATTATTTAAGTCTTAATAAAAGGGGGATATTGTTGTTATTCTCAACTTTATTTAATTTGAATTATCACAAACACTCATAAAGTGTTTAATATTTTCATTTAAGTGATGTGTAACTTGCTTGATGATGTCATGATTGGACTCCTTAAAGAAACTATGATTTTTTTAAAATAATTTTCAAAGACATAGAATAAGTATAGAACAAACTTGTTGGGAAATTAAAGGAAATGGAGTAGTCACTCCATGAAGTCAAGCTTATTAGAAAGCATCGGCTTGTCGGTAGCATGAGGTAGTGTGTCAAGATGTTGCAGGACCCCACCAGATACTTGGTGGAGGAGCATCAGATAACCAATGATGATGGATAGTGGGAGGGTCTTCTCTAGTATTTCACTAGACAACCTGTGTAGGTGCACCAGCCAACTCATAGTAGTAGGCAGCAAATACCAAGTAACATGAATCCCATAGACTACCCAACATAGGATATTGGGAACCCTTTGACATCAATTCAGAAGCTTTGAGGACTAAATTTATGATGGTAAATATACATAAAACATGGGAATGTTTGATTTAAAGATCCTTGAAGGATTCCAAAACAATACAAAAACTTTTTTAGCCTATAAATAGAGATATTGGGTGGCCTTTTCAATCTACACAATGACACAAATACTCTCTTTCCCATCCAATCTCCAACACCAATGAACTCAATTGCTCTCAAAGATCTCTCTTTCTGAATCCACTCTCTCCTTCTAGAGTGTGTGCCAAAACTGTATACTTTTCACTATATTCTAATCTTCTCATTATTTTCTATCATTTATCATATTATTTTAGAGAATCAAGACTATGCTACAAATAAATTTCTTCCTATCAATCTTATGTCTTCACATTTATTCTATATTTAGTGCTTAATACCATTAAAGTAAGAGACCATGGTTTTCTTTCCATCTAATTTTAATAAGAAAATATAATACTTATTTCGAGGGTTATAGCTTTATCGATAAAATGCTAGTGTCTATTGTATCTGGTTTTTTACTATAAGCTAAAAAGAAAGGGACTAATACATTAAATCCTCAAGCGATTAGGGTGGTAGAAATAGGGGATCTTTTTAAGAGTTATTGAAAAACTTCCTTACCAAATATATTTTCACTTTTAATTTCCTCAATTCCAATTATTTATTATTTTCAATTATTCATTAATTATTTAATCCATTAATTAAAAATTAGTGATATGATCTTAGATCATAATATATGACAAAGTGGTCAGGTCGAATACATTTAACTGCACCTTAATCTCATACAGAGGCCATCTTCAAAATTATTGGTTATGGAGGTCTCATCACCATCCATTGTGGGTTCACAGTTTTGAAGATCTATAAAAAAAGAGGCATAGTGTATAACTAATATATCACCTTGAACTAGTCACATAAACTCCCTAGACTTGTAAAACCACAAGGTAATGTGGTACAAATAGTTGAAGAAGATGGTTTAGAAGTTTGTCTAGGTCATCCCAATGTGTTGTTTACCCTAGATAAGAAAATCCCTACAACATTAAGCTATCCCTCACAATTTATATATAGTCAAATTTTCCCTCCTATCCTAAATGGTATCTAGGTGATCATAAATAGTATTAATAGACTCCATCCATAGCTGATTCTCCTACAAGCCACCCTCTCTCATGCATAATAGTGGGTATATCATTGAAAATCATGGGTAAGATCATATATAGATGGTTCTATATGAGGGGCCACCCACTCCATGGACTGAAAAAAACACAATATACTATCTTGAAGCAGATAATCCACTATTGGGACTTTGAAAACATGAGGCTCTTGTCTACTTTCCAGCCGGACATGCTCACCTTCTCCCTCCTAGCATGGGACCCTGACTCTTTCACTACCACAAAATTGTGCAAGTCCAGCGCCAGCCTTTATCAGCGCTAACGAAAAAGCACTGATAAAGGGGGGTACTTTTATCAGCGCTAAAAAAAGCGCTGATAAAAGTACCCCTTTATCAGCGCTTTTTTTAGCACTGTTAAAGGTACCCCCTTTAATAGCGTTTTTTAGCGCTGTTAAAGGGTACCCCTTTATCAACACTTTTTTAGTAGCGTTGATAAAGGGGGGTCTTTATCAGCGCTTTTTTTAAAAGCGCTGATAAAGGGTCTACTGCCAAAAAAAATTCATTAAAAAATATATAATAATATTTAAATATATAGATATAGTTATATTGATATAAATATAATATATATTTTTTAAATATAATTTTAAATATATTTTAGATAAGTGTAAATATACAGTTACACTTAATATATAATATATTTAGTGAAAATGGATTATAAAAAAATTAAAAAAAATATTTTTAATTAATAATTTGCTTATTATTATGAAGTAATAGTCATTTAATAACAATTTAAAGACTAAAAAAATAAAAATAAATAAAAAAACACTACTGGAAACTGGAGTTTTCCCAACACTTACATACCAACGGTTTAGTATAACCGTTGGTATTTGAGATTTAGCAAGGTTTTGCCAACGGTTCTTGTCAACCGTTGGTATTTGAAGGAGATCCAAGCCTTTCCCAACGGTTTGTATCTTTTACCAACGGTTTTGTTAAACCGTTGGTAAAAGTACTCCTAGGAAGGATGTATACCAACGGTTTTTTTAAACCGTTGGTAAAAGTCTCCTGGGAAGGATGTATACCAACGGTTTTTTTAAACCGTTGGTATAGAATTAATATCCCAACGGTTTTTTAAAACCGTTGGGAATGTTTCCCTCATAAACAGAAGCCCAGTTTCTTTCCCTTCCCGTGCGACTGCAGCCCTAAATCCCCTCTGCCGAAGCTCTCATCCCCTCTGCCGAAGCTCTCACCCAGGTGCTCTCACCCAGGTTGGAGAACTCCTTCCCCATCTTCAATTAGTCAATTTTTTAGGTGAGAACTCCAAATCTGTAAGTCATATGTTATTTTTAATGCTGTTAATCTATTTTTTATTTTCTATTTTGATTTGCCCTAAAGGACACGACTATATCTTTATCTTATTTGTTTTCTGTTTTGTGTTTTCTGTTTTCATTAAATTTATTAGTTCTACACTTATAATCTATCATTTTGATGTTTTTCATCTACTGTTTTGGGTGTGTATGACTTGTTTTGGGTGTGTGTTTTATTTGGGTGTGTGTTGGGACATTGAATCTTGGGTGTATGACTTGTTTTGATTCAAAATGATTTATGTGTTAATATCATTTATAAATTTTCGGTTCTTAGAAATCTTGGTATTGCTAGGGGCTGTCCAGGTGGTTGTCCGAGGGGTGGGGGGATGTCCGGGGTGAGTGGGGGGGGGGGGTCCGAGGGGTGGGGGCTGTCCGGGGTGAGTGGGGGCTGTCCGGGGTGAGTCCGGGGTGAGTGGGGGGCTGTCTGATGGGTTGGGGATGTCCGGGGTGTGTGGGGGGCTATCCGGGGTGAGTGGGGGGCTGTCCGAGGGGTGGGGGGGCTGTCCGGGGTGGGTGGGGGGCTGTCCGGGGTGAGTGGGGGGCTGTCCGGGGTGAGTGGGGGGCTGTCCGAGTGGTGGGGGTTGTCCTGGGTGAGTGGGGGGCTGTCCGAGGGGTGGGGGGATTTCCGGGGTGAGTGGGGGGCTGTCCGAGGGGTGGGGGATGTCCGAGGTAATTGGGGAGTTGTCCGAGTCTGGGGTGAGTGGGGGGATGTCCGGAGAAATTTGATTCAAAATGATTTATGTGTTAATATCATTTATGTAGTTAATGTGAACCCATAGGTTGAGTATTTTGTGCTATCTATATATCATGTATTTTTATGTTATTTCTACACATTCCCAACCAGAGTTGGATAAACTTACCAACGATCAGAGGTTTTGAGTTATGGGTATTTTTTCTAATATCTAGGATGGTGGTTATATGTTTGGATAGCTACCATGTCTTCCCTACTCTTCCTTCAAAAGTGATTGACCATGTGTTTTTAGGCAAGATGCGATGTGATTGTCCATGTGTCTTCAGGTGAGATGTACTATGATTTCCCTAGTGTTTTTCGGTGAGGTGTGATGTGATAAGGCTATAATAAGATGTGGCATGTGGTTGGGGTCATGTAGGGTAGGAGGATGGCACAAGGTTGATGTTATTCATGTTCATGATACCCTACTAATATGGTTATGGGATGAGTCATGCTGTTATGTGATATAACACATTAAGTTCTTTTTGGTTTTACATTTTTTCAATAACACATTTGTATGTTTTTTTGACATGTGTAGTTGATACCTTGATTATTTTCTTCCTTTATCGTTTACTTAAATGTATATTCTATTATAGTTAATGCCTATTGAATTGTTTATGACAAAATGACTTATATAAATTCTTTTTACAGAATGGACAGAAGTTGGATGTATGAAACCGATCGGATCTCAGATGATTTTCAAAACAATTTGGAGAGCTTTATAGATTTTGCATTTCACAATGCTTCAGATAGTGGTCGCATACACTGCCCATGTTCCAATTGTGTTGGTAGACCTTGGTTGAGCCGTGAAGAAGTCAGCTACCACATAACCAAAAATGGGTTTCAAGCAAACTACTTTCTGTGGTATCACAATGGGGAGAAAACGAAATCTCAAATTGGTGATGATCGAAATGAAAAGACTGGAATGGAGAATTTGTTAGATGATAGGTTTCCGTTTATTCGTCATCATGAAAAAGAAAGGATTTCGACTCAAGAAGACTTCGATATGAGGACAGCTGATGCATCTAGTGAAAATGATGATATTGATAGGGTGAAAAAATTGAATGATGCTGCCACGACTCCAGTATATCGGCAATGCGATAAAATGAAAAAGCTGGAATTTTTAATCCGATTATTTCATGGGAAAACTATGTATGGGATTTCTAATACAGCAATCGATTACATTCTTACCCTCTTGAAGGATTTACTTCCAGATGATGCAGATATTCCCTCAAACCACTATATGGCATGAAAGTTAGTTGAGGAACTTGGATTTTCAAGAAACAAAATTCATGCTTGCCCGAAAGATTGCAGTTTTTTCTGGGAGGAAACCGCTGAACGAAATGATTGTATAAAATGTGGCACATCCCGCTGGAAGTCAAAATCTGATGGAACACCATCCCGCGTTCCACAGAAAGTAATGTGGCACTTTCCATTGATCCCCAGACTCCAGAATCTTTTTATGTCTGATGACATATCAATAAAAATGAGATGGCATGATACCGAGAGAAAGAAGACTGATGATGAGTTGGTTCATCCTGCAGATGGATTTGCATGGAAGAGATTTGATGCTCGACATCCTGATTTTGCAGCTGACGTGCGTAATGTGAGGCTGGGTCTTTCATGCGACGGTTTTAATCCGTTTGGGCAGATGCTTACTTCGCACAGTACATGGCCAGTTTTTATACACATTTATAATCTTCCCCCATGGTTGTGTATGAAAAAACCTTTCACTTTCATGAGTATACTCATATCTGGTGCTTCTGATCCTGGCATTGATATTGATGTATACATGCAACCTTTAATAAAAGAGTTGAAGCTTCTTTGGGATGTGGGTGTGCGCACATACGATGCATGTTCGAAAGACATATTTCAGATGCGCGCTGCGCTTATGTGGACAATCAATGATTTTCCGGCTTATGCAATGATGTCTGGATGGAGCACGAAGGGGAAACTGTCATGTCCAGTTTGTATAAAGAATACACGATCCAGAAGACTGAAACATCGTTGTAGTTTCAGTTTTATGGGACATCGACGATTTTTGCCAAAGGATCATCCATATAGAATGAATCGTCGAAGATTTGATAATACTATAGAGACCGATGATCCACATCAGCGTACACGTCACGAATAATAATTAGAATGTTCCACGGTGGTTTCAGCTCAATCCGAGGTCGTCCGCTATGAATTTGACCGTTGGACGCCCGTTCTGGCCGTTTATGACACCAGAACTACGTTGTCGGTCACCGCGGGCACACGGCACGTCCGTTTGACGTGCCGTCTGCTCGACCACTTCAGAAATCAGTCACCCGTATTTGTCGTCTGATTTCAGGCCATTCCGACATCGTTCGGCCCGTTTGGACCCCCCTCACGCGCGTTTACGAAGCGCGCGCATCACTTAAAACACGAATATTGAGCCGTACCGCGCAAACCGCACGTCCGATTGACGTGCCGTCTGCGCGTACACGTCACGAATAATAATTAGAATGTTTCACGGTGGTTTCAGCTCAATCCGAGGTCGTACGCTATGAATTTGACCGTTGGACGCCCGTTCTGGCCGTTTATGACACCATAACTGCGTTCTCGGTCACCGCGGGCACACGACAAGTCCGATTGATGTGCCGTCTGCTCGAACACTTCATAAATAACTCACCCGTATTTGTCGTCTGATTTCAGGCCATTCCGACATCGTTCGGCCCGTTTGGACCCCCCTCACGCGCGTTTACGAAGCACGCGCATCACTTAAAACACTAATATTGAGCCGTACCGCGCAAACCGCACGTCCGATTGACGTTCCGTCTGCGCGTACACGTCACGAATAATAATTAGAATGTTACACGGTGGTTTCAGCTCAATCCGAGGTCGTCCGCTATGAATTTGACCGTTGGACGCCCGTTCTGGCCGTTTATGACACCAGAACTGCGTTGTCGGTCACCGCGGGCACACGGCACGTCCGATTGACGTGCCGTCTGCTCGACCACTTCATAAATCACTCACCCGTATTTTTCGTCTGATTTAAGGCCATTCCGACATCGTTCGGCCCGTTTGGACACCCCTCACGCGCGTTTACGAAGCGCGCGCATCACTTAAAACACGAATATTGAGCCGTACCGCGCAAACCGCACGTCCGATTGACGTGCCGTCTGCGCGTACACGTCACGAATAATAATTAGAATGTTCCACGGTGGTTTCAGCTCAATCCGAGGTCGTCCGCTATGAATTTGACCGTTGGACGCCCGTTCTGGCCGTTTATGACACCAGAACTGCGTTGTCGGTCACCGCGGGCACACGGCACGTCCGATTGACGTGCCGTCTACTCGACCACTTCAGAAATCAGTCACCCGTATTTTTCGTCTAATTTCAGGCCATTCCGACATCGTTCGGCCCGTTTGGACCCCCCTCACGCGCGTTTACGAAGCGCGCACATCACTTAAAACACGAATATTGAGCCGTACCGCGCAAACCGCACGTCCGATTGACGTTCCGTCTGCGCGTACACGTCACGAATAATAATTAGAATGTTCCACGGTGGTTTCAGCTCAATCCGAGGTCGTCCGCTATGAATTTGACCGTTGGACGCCCGTTCTGGCCGTTTATGACACCAGAACTGCGTTGTCGGTCACCGCGGCCACACGGCACGTCCGATTGACGTGCCGTCTGCTCGACCACTTCAGAAATCAGTCACCCGTATTTGTCGTCTGATTTCAGGCCATTCCGACATCGTTCGGCCCGTTTGGACCCCCCTCACGCGCGTTTACGAAGCGCGCGCATCACTTAAAACACGAATATTGAGCCGTACCGCGCAAACCGCACGTCCGATTGACGTGCCGTCTGCGCGTACACGTCACGAATAATAATTAGAATGTTTCACGGTGGTTTCAGCTCAATACGAGGTCGTACGCTATGAATTTGACCGTTGGACGCCCGTTCTGGCCGTTTATGACACCATAACTGCGTTCTCGGTCACCGCGGGCACACGACAAGTCCGATTGATGTTCCGTCTGCTCGACCACTTCATAAATAACTTACCCGTATTTGTCGTCTGATTTCAGGCCATTCCGACATCGTTCGGCCCGTTTGGACCCCCCTCACGCGCGTTTACGAAGTGCGCGCATCACTTAAAACACGAATATTGAGCCGTACCGCGCAAACCGCATGTCCGATTGACGTGCCGTCTACGCGTACACGTCACGAATAATAATTAGAATGTTCCACGGTGGTTTCAGCTCAATCCGAGGTCGTCCGCTATGAATTTGACCGTTGGACGCCCGTTCTGGCCGTTTATGACACCAGAACTGCGTTGTCGGTCACCGCGGGCACTCGGCACGTCCGATTGACGTGCCGTCTGCTCGACCACTTCAGAAATCAGTCACCCGTATTTGTCGTCTGATTTCAGGCCATTCCGACATCGTTCGGCCCGTTTGGACCCCCCTCACGCGCGTTTACGAAGCGCGCGCATCACTTAAAACACGAATATTGAGCCGTACCGCGCAAACCGCACGTCCGATTGACGTTCCGTCTGCGCGTACACGTCACGAATAATAATTAGAATGTTCCACGGTGGTTTCAGCTCAATCCGAGGTCGTCCGCTATGAATTTGACCGTTGGACGCCCGTTCTGGCCGTTTATGACACCAGAAATGCGTTGTCGGTCACCGCGGGCACACGGCACGTCCGATTGACGTGCCGTCTGCTCGACCACTTCAGAAATCAGTCACCCGTATTTGTCGTCTTATTTCAGGCCATTCCGACATCGTTCGGCCCTTTTGGACCCCCCTCACGCGCGTTTACGAAGCGCGCGCATCACTTAAAACACGAATATTGAGCCGTACCAAGCAAACCGCACGTCCGATTGACGTGCCGTCTGCGCGTACACGTCACGAATAATAATTAGAATGTTTCACGGTGGTTTCAGCTCAATCCGAGGTCGTACGCTATGAATTTGACCGTTGGACGCCCGTTCTGGCCGTTTATGACACCATAACTGCGTTCTCGGTCACCGCGGGCACACGACAAGTCCGATTGACGTGCCGTCTGCTCGACCACTTCATAAATAACTCACCCGTATTTTTCGTCTGATTTCAGGCCATTCCGACATCGTTCGGCCCGTTTGGACCCCCCTCACGCGCGTTTACGAAGTGCGCGCATCACTTAAAACACGAATATTGAGCCGTACCGCGCAAACCGCACGTCCGATTGACGTGCCGTCTGCGCGTACACGTCACGAATAATAATTAGAATGTTCCACGGTGGTTTCAGCTCAATCCGAGGTCGTCCGCTATGAATTTGACCGTTGGACGCCCGTTCTGGCCGTTTATGACACCAGAACTGCGTTGTCGGTCACCGCGGGCACACGGCACGTCCGATTGACGTGCCGTCTGCTCGACCACTTCAGAAATCAGTCACCCGTATTTGTCGTCTGATTTCAGGCCATTCTGACATCGTTCGGCCCGTTTGGACCCCCCTCACGCGCGTTTACGAAGCGCGCACATCACTTAAAACACAAATATTGAGCCGTACCGCGCAAACCGCACGTCCGATTGACGTGCCGTCTGCGCGTACACGTCACGAATAATAATTAGAATGTTCCACGGTGGTTTCAGCTCAATCCGAGGTCGTCCGCTATGAATTTGACCGTTGGACGCCCGTTCTGGCCGTTTATGACACCAGAACTGCGTTGTCGGTCACCGCGGGCACACGGCACGTCCGATTGACGTGCCGTCTGCTCGACCAATTCAGAAATCAGTCACCCGTATTTGTCATCTTATTTCAGGCCATTCCGACATCGTTCGGCCCGTTTGGACCCCCCTCACGGGCGTTTACGAAGCGCGCGCATCACTTAAAACACTAATATTGAGCCGTACCGCGCAAACCGCACGTCCGATTGACTTGCCGTCTGCGCGTACACGTCACAAATAATAATTAGAATGTTCCACGGTGGTTTCAGCTCAATCCGAGGTCGTCCGCTATGAATTTGACCGTTGGACGCCTGTTCTGGCCGTTTATAACACCAGAACTGCGTTGTCGGTCACCGCGGGCACACGGCACGTCCGATTGACGTGCCGTCTGCTCGACCACTTCAGAAATCAGTCACCCGTATTTGTCGTCTGATTTCAGGCCATTCCGACATCGTTCGGCCCGTTTGGACCCCCCTCACGCGCGTTTACGAAGCGCGCGCATCACTTAAAACACGAATATTGAGCCGTACCGCGCAAACCGCACGTCCGATTGACGTGCCGTCTGCGCGTACACGTCACGAATAATAATTATAATGTTCCACGGTGGTTTCAGCTCAATCCGAGGTCGTCCGCTATGAATTTGACCGTTGGACGCCCGTTCTGGCCGTTTATGACACCAGAACTGCGTTGTCGGTCACCGCGGGCACACGACACGTCCGATTGACGTGCCGTCTGCTCGACCACTTCAGAAATCAGTCACCCGTATTTTTCGTCTGATTTCAGGCCATTCCGACATCGTTCGGCCCGTTTGGACCCCCCTCACGCGCGTTTACGAAGCGCGCGCATCACTTAAAACACGAATATTGAGCCGTACCGCGCAAACCGCACGTCCGATTGACATGCCGTCTGCGCGTACACGTCACGAATAATAATTAGAATGTTTCACGGTGGTTTCGGGTGAATCCGTGGTCGTCTGCTATGAATTTGACCGTTGGACGCCCGTTTTGGCCGTTTGTGACACCATAACTGCGTTGTCGGTCACCGCGGGCACACGGCACGTCCGATTGACGTGCCGTCTGCTCGACCACTTCATAAATCACTCACCCGTATTTATCATCTGATTTCAGGCCATTCCGACATCGTTCGGCCCGTTTGGACCCCCTCACGCGCGTTTCGAAGCACGCGCATCACTTAAAACATGAATATTGATCCGTACCGGGCAAACCGCACGTCCGATTGACGTACCGTCTGCGCGTACACGTCACGAATAATAATTAGAATGTTTCACGGTGGTTTCAGCTCAATCCGGAGACGCGGTGTGGCCGACACCACTCAAAGTGTCCGTCTTTTGTTTCAAAAGGACGTCATTTTAAGTGAAAAGCATCAACTGGCTTACGGAAAACCGACCAAACGCATTCCGAATCTGTTGATAATTTATCCCAACAATCCATGGGTCATATGTGACGTGTACGAGCCAACCCGGGATGAATCCGAGTCACGGTGTGGCCGGGATAAGTTTAAGTGTCTCTCTTTTGTTTAAAATGAACACCATTTTAAGTACATACGGAAAAACGACCAAACGGATTCGGTTTCCGTTGAAACTTTAGGAGAACGATCCATGGGTCATATGTGACGTGTACGAATCAACCCCGCCACAATCGGAGACGCGGTGTGGCCGACACCACTCAAAAAGTGTCGGTCTTTTGTTTCAAAAAGACGTCATTTTAAGTGAAAATCATCAAGTGACATACGAAAAACCGACCAAAGGCATTCGGACTGTGTCGACACATTAGCACAAGGATCCATGGGTCGTATGTGACGTGTACGAGTCAATCCTGCCTCAATCCGAGGTGCGGTGTGACCGACACCGTTCTAACTGTCTATCTTTTGTTTAAAATGGACAGGATACGCAAAACCGACCAAACGCAAAACCGACCAAACGCATTCTGAATCTGTTGATAATTTATCACAACGATCCATCAGTCATATGTGACATGTACGAGCCCACTCGGGCTCAATCCGAGTCACGGTGTGGCCGGGATCAGTCTAAGTGGCTCTCTTTTGTTTAAAATGGACATCATTTTAAGTACATACGGAAAACCGACCAAACGCATTCGGTTTCCATTGAAACTTTAGGAGAACGATTCATGGGTCATATGTGAGGTGTACGAATCATCCCCGCCACAATCTGAGGCGCGGTGTGGTCAACACTGCTCTAACTATGTCTGTTTTGTTTAAAATGGGTAGGATTATAAGTGAAAAGAACTGGCATACGCAAAACCGACCAAACGCATTCGGTTTCCATTGAAACTTTAGGAGAACGATCCATGGGTCATATGTGACGTGTACCAATCATCCCCGTCTCAATCCGAGACGCGGTGTGGCCGACACCGCTCTAACTATGTCTCTTCTGTTTAAAATGGGCACGATTATAAGTGAAAAAGAACAACTGGCATACGCAAAACCGTACAAACGCATTCCGAATCTTTTGATCATTTATCACAACAATCCATGGGTCATATGTGACCTGTACGAGGCAACCCGGGTTCAATCCGAGTCGCGGTGTGGCCGAGATCAGTCTAAGTGGATCTCTTTTGTTTAAAATGGACACCATTTTAAGTACATACGGAAAACCGACCAAACGCATTCGGTTTCCATTGAAACTTTAGGAGAACGATCCATGAGTCATATGTGACGTGTACGAATCATCCCCGCCTCAATCCGAGCCGCGGTGTGGCCGACACCGCTCTAACTGTGTCTGTTTTGTTTAAAATGGACAGGATTATAAGTGAAAAGAACAACTGGCATACGCAAAACCGACCAAACGCATTCAGAATCTTTTGATAATTTATCACAACGATCCATGGGTCATATGTGACGTGTACGAGCCAACCCGGGTCAATCCGAGTCGCGGTGTGACCGGGATCAGTCTAAATGGCTCTCTTTTGTTTAAAATGTACACCATTTTAAGTACATACGGAAAACCGACCAAACGCATTCGGTTTCCATTGTAACTTTAGGAGAACGATCCATGGGTTCTATGTGACGTGTACGAATCATCCCGCCTCAATCCGACATGCGGTACGGCTGACACCACTCAAAGTGTCCATCTTTTGTTTCAAAAGGACGTCATTTTAAGTGAAAAACATCAACTGACATACGGAAGACCGACCAAACGCATTCGGATTCTATCGATACTTTAGCACAACGATCCATGGGTCATATGTGACGTGTACAAGTCAACCCCGTCTTAATCTGAGATGTGGTGTGGCCGACACCGCTCTAACTATGTCTCTTTTGTTTAAAATGGACATGATTATAAATGAAAAGAACAACTGGCATACGCAAAACCGACCAAACGCATTCGGAATCTTTTGATAATTTATCACAATGATCCATGGGTCATATGTGACATGTACGAGCCAACCCGGGATGAATCTGAGTTGCGGTGTGGTCGGGATGAGTCTAAGTGTCACTCTTTTGTTTAAAATGGACAACATTTTAAGTACATACGGAAAACTGACCAAACGCATTCGGTTTCCATTTAAACTTTAGGAGAACGATCCATGAGTCATATGTGACGTGTACGAATAAACCCCGCCTCAATTGGAGACGCGGTGTGGTCGGCACCACTCATAGTGTCCGTCTTTTGTTTCAAAAGGACGCCATTTTAAGTGAAAAACATCAACTGGCATACGGAAAACCGACCAAACGCATTAGGATTCTGTCGATACTTTAGCACAACGATCCATGAGTCAAATGTGACGTGTACGAGTTAACCCCGCCTCAATCTGAGGTGCGGTGTGGCCGGTATCACTTCAGGTGTATGTATTTTGTTTAAAATGGACATCATTTGAGGTAAAAATATATGGTATAGAAAAAACCGATCATATTATGAATTGAATTTCAGATTCCACGTATAATTGTCATCTAAATTTTAAATTGAATTCTATATGAATTATGTATGTTTATGAATTGTAATTTAATTATGGATTTGTATAGTTTCAGGATCCATTATATGTTAAATGTGTATGAATTTGTTCGTAATTGAATATGTATGTTTTATTTTATTACTGGTACAATAGTTGGATCGAAAATGAGGTGAAAATGAGGTGAAAATGAGGTGAAAATGAGGCCTGATGACTGGTGGTGATGGACAGGGGACAGGGGCTGTGCAAATTGCAGGGTGCTGCAATTTGCAGCATAGGGTATGCCAACGGTTTCAAACCGTTGGCATATAAGTTTTTAGCATGTCTTTTCCCAACGGTTCTAAACCGTTGGGAAAGACTTCACCAATTCCCAACGGTTTGGAACCGTTGGGAAAATGTTCCATGGTATTTGGTTTTCCCAACGGTTTGGGAGAACCGTTGGGAAAAACTATCCCAACGGTTCACCCAAACCGTTGGGGTAGGGTAACTTCTATGGGCCTATTGCAACGGTTGCCAGTAAACCGTTGGGAAAACCTTTCCCAACGGCTTACTTCCCAACGGTTATCAGAACCGTTGGGAAAACCTTTCCCAACGGTTTCAGGGGCTTTCCCAACGGTTCTGAACCGTTGGGAAATAGTGTATTTCCAGTAGTGAAAGATCCAAAATATGTTGAAAACGCAACTCGAACTTCAAACGGCCATAACTTTTGATCCGGGTGTCCGTTTGAGCTCTACCACATATCAAATCAAAGCCTGCGACGAGCTTTACATCGCTATGATTAGTGGGGACCTTGTTCAAGGTTTTTTAGAGGCCAAAAAATGCCTATAAGGCCTCCAAAATTAAGTTTTTAGTCAGGGTACCCCAATTTTTTAACATTTTGTGGATTTTCAGCCTCTTTTAAGGGGGTATTATTGGCTTTTTTTGGTGGGGACTGAATTTATTCCAAGGTATTACATTCATATTGATATTATGTCTTTGAAATTTTATCTTTTTTAATGCACTGATATTTATAATCAAATATATAACAATATATACATATTTTTTATATATTCACACATAAAAATAATTTTTTTAAATAAATAATTAAACATATTTACATATAACATATATTAGCTTTATCTAAATAATAAATAATATCCATTTTATTTAAAATACAAATATATCAATATTTATATACCTATATATTAATCTAACTATATATGTACCTATATAATGTGTGTGTGTCTATTTGTGTGTGTCTATATATTAACAAACTGTTATTATATATATATATATATTCTAACATATGTATATGCATATATATATATATATATAAATATATATAATTATACTTATAGAAACACACACACACACACACACATATATATATATATGTGTGTGTGTGTGTATGTTGTATATATGTATTTCTTTACACACACACAAAACAAAACATATTTTATAATTGTATTGAAAACTAATCTTATAAATATATATTAATATATGAATAAATATATGGATAAAAAATATAACTAAATATATATAAATAAATAGATATAACTTAATATTAATATATGAATAAATATATAAATATATACATATATAAATATAACTAACTATATATGTGTATATATATATATATATTAATACAACTATATAAATTTATATTAATACATGAATAAATATAACTATATATATATATATATAAATAGATATACCACTATTTGAAGAACAAATCAAATTAGCGTAGTGGTAAAGACTTAGCGCGCATGGGGGGGAGGTCTTGAGTTCGAAACCTGGTAGAGGCGGGCAGGGGCACGCACATGGGTGAATTTGGGGGGGATATAGTGCTGTTAAAGGGGTCTAAAATCACTGATAAAACGCGGGGCATCGTGGCTAGGGCTTGAGGGGGAGTGGGTGGGGCGGGGGCGCTGATAAATGGGGGGGGGGGGAAGCACTGTTAAAAGCCCCCTCTGATTTACAGATTTTTTTTAATTTTTTTTAAAATTTTTAACTTTTATCAGCGCCAAAAAAAGAACTGATAAAAGGGGTCTTTATCAGCGCTTTTTGGAGTGTTGATAAAGGGGACCCCCCTTTAACTTCACCGGAATTAACAACGCTTTTTTAGCGCTGTTAAAGGCCTTTTTTATTGCTGATAAAAGCCATATTTGTAGTAGTTTTTGTGGTATCATATCAATACAAGTCCAACAAAAAAATCCTAGAATAACAAAATAGGGAAACTATAAATTCTAAAATAAATAAATACAAGTATAAAACTAGGTTCTATATTATAGTGACCCTACTTTTTTTACATGTTACATCATTTTAAAAATAAATAACGTAAAAGCATTAAATAACCAGGATCCAAAGGTTTAGTGTCTTGGGAAAATTAGGACCATAAAAAACATTTACATAATAAATCATAAAAATTATTTATTTATTTCTTCTCTAGATTCTTATTGCCCCTAATGTTCTCCTTAGTAAAAGTATTCACCTAAGGATATATATAAAAAGAAGGGATGAGCTAAAAGCCCAGTAAGAGGATGAATAAGAGGCATGAAACATGGGTGAGAATAAACACCATCAACATAACATAAGAAAAATATCATAATCATAATCATGAGAGGAATCATTAGATAAAGTCAAGGAATGTGGCAATGCATAAAAATGAAACATCATGTCTTAGTGGTTAACACCAAACATAGTTGTGAACAAAGCTAGTATCATGTTCATGCATAACATATGTGCATAATCATAACACTACCATCATTCTGAACAAAGATAGAATCATGTTCATTAATATTTCACGTTATGTCAAGAGATACATCAAATTACACAATGCATCAGAGTGATATATAATTTTGAGTGTACCCATCACATCATAACATTTACATAATCATGCATGCCACATAGAACATATAAGAATATTTTTCACAAAATAAACCATGGAAAGGAAATGAGTTTCATGATAATTTTATAAATCCTTCATTCATGAATAAACTTTGGGGTTAAAAAAATTAAAAATGGAATAACATACTTTTTATAAGAATCATTAATCTTGACTGAAGGAGAAACAATCTCAAGAGAAGTAAAATATGTGTTTTTAGAAAGAAGAGTTATTTTGGAAAAATATTTTAATTTATCATGAAATTATATTAGATGCATGTATATACCATAAAATAAAATTTTTATAACAAATAAAGAACATCCATAATGAAAAATTTCATGAAAGAGGAATAACTTAAGGAAAAGGAGTTGTGTTTGAGAATCACCTTACCTTATTTTCAAATGATTTATTCTCTTTAATATCCTTGATAATAAAATTAGATTCATCAATTAAAAAATAAATTACCTATTATACATGTATTTGATTCATTATAATTTTATTAAGTTCATTTATGACCATTTTGATGAGTTATAGTGTTCAATTTCATCGTTTGAGAGTGTTCATTTTCTTGGTTTTTCATGATCAGTTCACTTGTATACATGAATAAAAGTTTGTGTAAAATGGGGATAATTATCTAGAATTGATATTATATATTATTAATGAACTTATAGAAGTTTAATTGGTCTTATATATCATTTGAATATATGGTATGAGGATGAATCATTAGATAAATTATTAATGATAATCATTTAGATTAATTTGGCGGTTTTTCTGTACAGACCCGAACCTGAAACCCGGGTTCAGACCTTAAAAATGATGTGTGTTTTTTTAAAGAAAATTGAATAAATAAACAGAATTTATTAAAAAGAGGACCTTTTTTGGTCTAGGTTCTACATAATTAGACAATAACTTACATACATTGAATCCAAGTTTATAAAAATAATTACAATATAAATAATTGGATTCATCTACATTAGCACCATAAATTTCCTTTGAACCGCTAAGGAATCCTGGGAAAAACATTTTAAAAACTTGGTATAATCACAAAAATCTCATTAAGGGATATAAAGAAATAAAAACCATTAGTCTAGTGAAAACATGAAAACCCTTTAAAAACCATTTTCTTGAAAACTCATAAGCATGCATAAAAGCATTATGTAGTTCCCTTGGGACATATTTACCATATCACTCTTAAAATCACCCTTACACATAGAATAACCCTTCAGTCAACTTCCATCTCCAGAGTAACCAATGAATTAGAGATCTATCATGGGGATCACCTATCATATCTTGAGCTATAATGGGCTCAACCCAAGATATCTTGAGCTATAATGGGCTCAACCCAACATATCTTGAGCTATAATGGGCTCAACCCAATATATATTGAGCTATAATGGGATAAAACCAACACAAATATGTCCAATTAATATATAATAGTAATAAATAATCATGAAACAAGGAAAATTAACTCATTCCATATATATATATATAAACAATATTTTTTAATTTCATTAAAGAGACCTTTAAAATAATTTTAAAAGGAAAGTCCCTTACAAATATAATTGGAGTGAGAATTAATGGAAAGAAATGGATATGTGTATGCACTATAAATAAACATAATGAAACATAATATAAAAAAAATTCATCACAAAAATAATATTAATACCACATAGTGAATAAAGTATAAGGTTAACCCAAAGATTGGAAATTGGGTTAAGAATTCCCTTAACTTGGGTTCATCTTACTTAAAATGTGTTTAAACCTCCTATATAAAGGTTAAAATAGTGTTATTAATATTTTAAAGAAACATATTAATTTTTATAACACCTTTAATGATCATTTTATAACATCATTACACCCATTCATTAATAATATTTTGTTAATTCTGTTGTTTTTAGGTGCATTCTTCACATGGTTTCCCTGATCGGTTCATAATGGAGTTTCTTGTTGATTGGAAGTGAAACTATAGAATTGGAATGGAATGGTATTTACATGTTTCAGAACCATAAATTATACCATTTATCATTTTTAATTATTATATGAGAATGATTCATAAGTTAAAACATCATTGATATATGTTTAGGTCATTTTGGCGATTCTTCAATCATAATGAACTCATTTTGTTTTATAAATTAATAACATGTGTAAAAAATGATTCAATAACCTTATATGAGATATAATACATAAATTATAATCTATTTAAACCATAAAAATGGTTTCATGACCATCCTTGAATGAAGTAAAGGAAATTGAAATCACATCGTTCACGATGTCGGTAAATCGACACATCACAGTCAATGTTTTAATTTCCAGAATAAGTGGGAGAGGAGAAGAAGAATAATGGTGAATATTATATAAAAATGATAAAATACAGAATATATATATAATATTATAGATCATTCATGTCTCTTGGATAAGGGGTGGTGAGGAAAGAAGAATAATAGGAAAGAAAATGAAAATAAAATAAAGAAAATAAAAGAGGATGTTTACCTCTTGATCTTTTCTCCTTGAGATCCTCCTTAAGGCCTCTGAGTTTGTACTTTTTGTGAGACCAATAGGTATTAGAAATGGGGAAGGGTCTTGGGAGGAGTATTGGGCAGAAATTAGGCAAGGATCAAGGCTTGAAAGTTGTGGGAGGAAGAGGGGGGAGTGGGTGGTATTTATAGTGGAGGAGAGGAGGAGTTTTCCCTTATTTTAAACATTATTTTCTTATTTTTCCACAAGATAAGAAATAGTTATGATTCCAAGACCAAAAATAGTAATAAGTGTATTTGATTTTGAGATAAGTGTGCTTACATCAGTAAAACATCATCCATGACTCCATAAATCAATTTTTAGCTTAATTTTTAAATTATTGTATTTCATTATTCATAAAAAATTCAAGTATTTCAGAAAATTACAAAAAATTCACCCCAACCATTTTTCAACATGTAGAATCCAAAAATGAACTCTATTCTATCAAAATAATTTTCTAAATGTGAGAAATTTAGTTTTTAATTAAAATAATATTTTATTCAAAAAATAAAAATTTCAAAGCATTTATTTACTTATTCCAAGATATGGGTATATCATACTTTTAATTAAATATTATATATATACTATCATAGGTGAGGTTACTATTCATAAGGGTATGTTACTATTCACCGAAAATTAATTTTGTCTTATCAGAATCCAAATAACTTACTAATCGCAACCGTGTATGTCTATTTTTCAAAATTCAGTACATAGAAGTAGAAAATTTATGTTTAATGGTTAGTTTATAAAGGTGACATAGTATTTAGTAGTTCATTTAAGCACATAATGTTTCATTTTAAAATCTCGAGATGTTACATTATCCCTCCTTAAATGAATTGCGCCCTCGCAATTCATTCATTATACTTATATTTCTGAATTTACGTATCGATAATTATGAAAAACTATTTTCTTATATGTATATAATTAACTAGAAGTTTAAAAGTAAACACTATCACTTAAAAATTAAAAAAAGCAACAACTTCTAATCTCCAAATTTTTCTAGACTGTTCCTCTAATGCCAATTGTAAAGACCCAAACCTGAAACCTGGGTTCATCCATTAAAAATGTTTTGTGTTTTTTTAAAAGAAACTTGAAGAAATAAAAAGCATTTATTAAAATAGAGGACCTTTTTTGGTCTAGGTTATGGAGAATTATACAACAACTTACATACATTGAATCAGAGTTTTAAAAAATAATTACAATATAAATAATTGGATTCATCTGTATTAGAACCTTAACTCTCCTTTTAACTGTTAAGGAATACTGTGAAAAACATTTTAAAAACTTAGGATGAGCACAAAAAGCTCAGTAAGGGACATAAAGAAAGAAAAACCATTAGTCCAGTCAAAACATGAAAGCCCTTGAAAACCCCTTTTCTTGAAAACTCATAAGCATGCATAGAAGAATTATGTAGTTCCCTTGGGACATATTTACCATATCACTCTTACAATCACCCTTAAAATGGAATAACCCTTTGGTCAACTTCCTTCTCTGGAGTACCCAATGCATTGGAGAGCTATCATGGGGCTCACCCGTCATATCTTGAGCAATAATGAGCTCAACCCAACATATCTTGAGCTATAATGGGCTCAAACCAACATATCTTGAGCTATAATGGGATAAAACCAACATAAATATGTCCAAAGAACATATCATAGTAATAAATAATCATAAAATCAGTAAAAATAACTCATTCCACACACACATATATATATATATATAGACAATATTTTTGAATTTCATTAAAGGGACTTTTAAAATAATTTTAAAAGGAAAGTCCCTTACAAATATAATTTGAGTGAGAATTAATGGAAAGGAATGGATATGTGTATGCACTATAAATACACACAATGAAATATAATATAACTAAAAATTCATCACACAAATAATATTAATACCACCTAATGAATAAAGTAGAAGGTTAACCCAAAGATTGGAAATTGGGTTAAGAATTCCCTTACCTAGTGTTCGTCTTACATCAAATGTGTTTAAACCTCATGTATAAAGGTTAAAATAGTGTTATTAATATTTCATACAAATATATTCATGTTTATAACACCTTTAATGATCATTTTATAACATCATTCTACCCATTAATTAATAATATCTTGTTAATTATATTGTTTTCGAGTGCATTCTTCACATGGTTTCCATGATCAGTTCATGATGGATATTCTTGTCGATTGGAAGTGAAACTCCAGAATTGGAATGGAATGGTATTTAAATATTTATAGAACTATAAATTATACCATTGATAATTTTTAATTCTTACATGAGTATGATTCATAAGTTAAAACATTATTGATATTTGTTTAGGTCATTTTTCCGATTCTTCGATCATAATGAACTCATTTTGTTTTATAAATTAATAACATGTGTACAAAATGATTCCAGAACCTTATATAAGATATAATACATAAATTATAATCTGGTTCAACCATAAAAATGGTTTCATGACCAGTCTTAAATAAATTAAAGGAAATTGAAATCACATCATCAACGATACCGGTAAATTGACACATCACAGACGATGTTTTAAATTCTAGAATAAGTGGGAGAGGAGAAGAAGTATAATGGTGAATATTCTATAAAAATGATAAAATATAGAATATATATAATATTATGGATCATTAATGCCTCTTGGATAAGGGGTGGTGAGGAAATTAGAATAATAGGAAAGAAAATGAAAATAAAAGAAAGAAAATATAAGAGGATGTTTACCTCTTGATCTCTTATCCTTGAGGCCCTCCTTAAGGCCTTTGGTTTTTCCATTTTTGTGAGACCAGTAGGTCTTGGATGTGGGGAAGGGTCTTGGGAGGAGTATTGGGTAGAACTTAGTTAAGGATCAAGGCTTGAGATGTGTGGGAGGAAGAGGGGGGAGTGGGTGGTATTTATAGTGGAGGAGAGTAGGAGTTTTCCCTTATTTTAAACATTATTTTATTATTTTTCCATGAGACAAGAAATAGTTATGATTCCAAGTCCAAAAATAGTAATAAGTGCATGTGATTTATAGATAAGTGTGATTAAATCAGCCAAAAATCATCCATGATTCCATAAATCAAGTTTTTAGCTTAATTTTTAAATTATCGTATTTCACTATTCATAAAAATTCAAATATTTCAGAAAATTACCAAAAATTCACCCCAACAATTTTTCTACATGTAGAATCCAAAAATGAACTCCATTTTATCAATTTTTTTTTTCTAAATATGATAAATTTAGTTTTAAAATAAAATAATATTTTTTTTAAAAATAATAATTTTAAAACATTTATTTACTTATTCCAATATATGGGTATATCATAGTTTTAACTAAATATTATATATATACTATCATATGTGAGCTTACTATTCATAAGGGTATGTTACTGTTTACTAAAAATGAAGTTTGTTTTATCAGAAATCAAATAACTTACTGATCGCAACTGTGTATGTCCGTTTTTCAAAATTCAAAATATAGAAGCATAAAAATAATGATTAATGGTTAGTTTATAATGGTCACATAGTATTTAGTAGTTCATTTAAGTGCACAATGTTTCCTTTTAAAATCTCATGATGTTACATTTTCAACCACAACAAACTTTATTTATTTATTATTTAATATTATGTATATAAGGTAGTTCCAGAACATAAAATTTACAGTCTGTTTCAACAATTATAATGTTTTTAAGACCATCCTTGAATATGATAAAGGAAAATGAAAACTTTTTATCCTTGAAGGTGATAAAACAACACCTCATGGATGACGTTTCCATTTTTAGAATAAAAGGGAGAGGATAAGAGGATTAATGATGGATTATTCTATTAACATAATAAAATTATAGTATATAAAAGTTACTAAAGTTATAATTCCACTTTTATAAGTGGAGGTGAAAAGAGGATAAGAAAATAAATGAAATTGAAAATGAATTAAAATAAAAAGAAAGAGGATTTTACCTCTTGAATTCTTATCTTTGAGAACCTCCTTAGGGGGATTGGTTTTGGACTTTTGTTGAAACCAAAAACTTTTGGACATAGAGGAGGGGTTTAGGAAGAGGATTTGTCAGAATTTGGAAAAGTATAAAGCTGGGAAGGTGTGAGGAGAAGAGGTGGTGAGGGGTGGTATTTATTGGGGAGGAGATGAGTGTTTTCTCATTATTTTATTCATTAGTTTATTATTTTGGCTTAAAACTATGAATAGTTTGAACCTTATCACTAAATATATTAAAATAATTAAGTAGAGTTCATGATTTTTGGCTTACATCAGCCTTACATCGACAATGAATCCAAAAATCATGTATTTAGCTTTTATAATAAATTATCATATTTTACTATTCACTAAAAAATTCAAGTATTTTAGAAAAATACCAAAAATTAAACCTAACCATTTTTATATCTGTAGAATTAAAAAATGAACTCCATTTTATGAAAATAATTTTTTAAATATAAGAAATTTAATTTTTTATTAAAATAATCAATTACATGGAATATATCGATTTTGAAATTATAACAAATTTACAACACTTTAAAAAATTAATTAATGTCTCATAAAATTATATTATAGTCATAAGACAATAAAATATTAATTTGTGAAACTATTTTATGAAAATAAATTTTCTTTTAAATCATTATATTAATAATAAAATTGTAAATAAACATTTTTGTTTTATAAAAATACCAACACTTAATTAATAATTTTTTAAATATTCATTTACTTATACTATGATATAATTATATCATATTATCATTTATAAGATTCATAAATTTTATTTATACTTTCATAGATGAGGTTACTATTCTATTGGTTGATTTACTATTCCTAATAGCCACATTACTATTCCAAAGGTCAAGTTTCTATTCCATTGGTAAAAGTTACTTAAATTTTAGAAATACCTCTTATTTCCTTCATTCTTCATTTATAAAGTTTGTATTGTGTTCTCAAAGTAATTTTATGTGGTTTATACTATATTAAATAATTATAAAAAGGGAATTTCCATTAATAAATTTTGGTTCGTTACATTCTTCCCCCCTTATGAAATTTTACCCTCAAAATTTTATTTTACATAATATGGTGAAAACAAGAGAGGGTACTTCCCCTTAATCACTTCCTACAATTACCATGTTTCCTCTTCGTACTTATGGTTTCACCAAATTACTTTGACCATATGAGTAGTCTTGTTGCGTAGAACTTTATCTCTATAGTCCAAGATCTTCATTGTCTCCTCCTCCTAAGAGAGATCATTTTCCAACTATACCACCTCTGGATTAAATACATATTAGTGATCTGGTATGTACTTACTCAAGAGGGATACATGGAATACATCGTGTACTTGAGACATAGTAGGTGGAAGTGCCAGTCGATTGGCCACAACTCCTACACGATCAAGAATCTTGAAGGGGCCGATGTACCTAGGACTCAACTTTCATTTCTTACCAAATCTAATGATCCTATTCCATGGAGATTTTTTTAGGGATAGAATTTCTTTAGTCTTAAATTCTAAGTCTCATAAATGATTTTCTGTATAACTATTTTGTCAACTTTGGGCTACCTTGATATGATGATGAATAGTTTTCACCTTCTCTACCATTAATTCGACCATTTTTGGTCATAATAACTTACATTCGCCAATTTCATCCCATCACACCAGTGTTCTGTATCTTTTCCCATAAAGGAATTCATATGGAGAAATTTGGATTCTAGAGTGTAAACTGTTGTTGTAAGAGAACTTATCCAAATGTAGATGTTGGTCCCATCCTCCTTTAAAGTCCATAGAACATGCTCTCAACATGTCTTCCAATGTCTGAATAGTCTGTTCAGATTGTCCATTAGTTTGAGGATGATAGCCCATATTGAAGATCAGCTCAGTGTTTAGAGCATTCTGGAGACTTTTCCATAACTTGGAGGTGAATCTCAGATCTCGATCAGATACAATCGATAGTGGTACTTCATGTAGCCTTACCACTTTCTGATATATATCCATGCAAGTTGATCTAGTGATAAGTCCTATTGAATTGAGATAAAGTGAGCTATCTTTGTGAGATGATCTATAACAAAACATATATAATTGTTTCCTATGGATGTATTCTAAATTACAATGAAAAATTCCATGGTGTTGTTTTCCCATTTCCATGTTGGTATGGGTAATGGTTTCTCATCCCTTAGAATTTTATCTTTCAGCTTTCACTTACTGACATACCAGGCACTTTGATGTATATTTAGCAATATCCTTCTTCATATTATCCCACCAATAGTCTCTGAGACCTCAATACATCTTTTTTACTCTCTAGGTGAATAGATAAGGTTGAGTGATCGTGTTGTCAAGCACATCAAATTAAATCTTTAGTTTTTACTAGAATTTTTGTAGTATGGAAGGAACCCTAGGTTATCTCTTGATGGAGAATTAAATAATTAATTTAAAAATAAGTTTTTTATTATGAAAAAAATGGTAATGGGATTAAGTGTTTTGGGGTTTTATGATTTTAAAACAAAAATTTAAATTATATTACTAAGTGAGAGAAATAAGTTGGAGAAATCATGATCAACCTGAGTGAGTGTCCCTCGATTCT
This sequence comes from Viscum album, assembly GCA_963277665.1. NCBI lineage: Eukaryota > Viridiplantae > Streptophyta > Magnoliopsida > Santalales > Viscaceae > Viscum > Viscum album. The sequence goes on along the minus strand of OY728127.1, from coordinate 61,674,834 downwards.
CAATCCATCATTAATCACAAGGTAAATGGGAAATATCACTGATTCCATGATTTATAAACATTGAAATTAGTATGGTATGTGATTTCTTACTAGGTTAACACCTAGGATCTAATCGATCAACGATATTGATTACTGGCGACCACTCAAAATCAACAAAATTATATCGATGTAAAAACCAAACTTAATCAAGGAATCACATCAACAACATGATGAGATGAACAGATTTATATCAATGATATAATTTTCCAAAATAAAAGAACATGAATATTCATCGGTTCAAGATTCTGGATTTTATCAAATTTCATAACCCATTCACACACTCATGAAAGAGAAGAGGTGAGAAAAGAGGAAACCACACTCAAATCATCATAAGATCTGATTTATGTATAGAAGAATGAGGATTATTGTTCTTTTGATTTGTATTATATCATTCCAGAATAAACATAAATTCAAAATATATAAATTAAGAACAATATACTACAAACTAGAAAATTCAATCACCTTCCAAATATTACAAGTGTGGAGCTGAGGATTACAATAAGGAACACCCCCAAAATTGATCTCTAATAATTTTAGAAGTATATGATGTATAAGAGGGATAAAATGGATGAAAAAAGCTCTCAAATTCGAATAAAACTTAACCCTGGTCGTTACAACCTTTCCAATGATCAATGAAGTGATTTTAAAGAGAAATTTGGCATGTTGGATCCATGAATAGTCAATGGTCTATTGGTGTAGGTGAGCTGTTCATGATAGATTTTTCCACCAAGTTTATTCTGTTGGTTGGATGACCAAAACACATTCAATTGTCCTAAAATTCAGCGGAGAGGTGGAAATTCAAGTTATCTATACAATTGAGGTTGAATAAGTCCAATTAAATTTCTAATCTCGGAGTTATGTACGAAATACAAAAGTGTGGTTGAATTTGACTCACCTCGAATTATTTCATGTTGTGGGACTCTTTTGGGCCTCCAAATGGATTAATTAGGATCCATATTCTTATAGATAGATGTATCCAAAAACTTTATGCATATTCCCAAAAATTTTCTTCCCAATTTGATTCAAGATTTATCTATAGAAAATATTTAAGTCAACAAGTGTGCTCGAGATCTCGTGCAGTTTGGCCTGTTTTACTTGAATTCCATCATGGGCTCTCCAAATAACCTCCTACAATGTAATCATTTTAAAAAGTAAAATTTATTTATTTAAAATTGATAAAAATTAAATTATTTAATCAAACATGAATTTTAATTTTTTAATATATTTTTAATTTTCAATAAAAAAACCAATTGAAAATAGTGGTGTAAGGGTGGAAATCACTATTGAAGACATGTCCTTTAAAAGCACACAAAAAGGGAATTTACAATGATAAAAAAGAACTGATAATTAAGGAGATATTAAAAGGGGAGTCCCTTTTATCAGTTCTAAAATAAATTATAATAAAAGTGGTATTTTATTAGTGCTAAAAAATCACTGATAAAGACCCCTTTTATCAGTTGTTTTTTTAGCGCTGATAAAAGTTAACAAATTTAATTTTAAATTTTTTTTTTGAAAATTCAGAGGGAGGACCAACCCATATTTATCATCACTCAACCCCTCCTTTAATAGTACTTGTTTAGACTCCACCACCCCCTTTAAAAATGATAGGAACCCCCCCTTAATAGCGCTATGCACTGCCTCACTCGCCCATGCGTGCCCCTACCTTTGGTGAGTTTGGAACCTGAGACCTCCCCCTCATAATCCCACTCCTTTTCCACTCACCTATATTGTTTTTTATTTATTTTATGATATATCTATATATTTCTATATATTTATTTACATTTTTATTCATATATATATATATATTTAAATGCATATATAAAATATGTTTTGTGTGTGTATGTGTGTTTATAAATAAATACATACATAGATATATATATATATTTATATATGTGTGTGAATATATAAATATAATTATACATATTTATACTTATTTGAATATATTATATATTAATATTGATATACACATATTAGAATATGTAGATAAATATATATATGTTTTTCAATACACACACAAATATATTTATATATATATAAACATTATATATACATTAATTATATATGTATCTAAATATTCATAAAATTGTATTTTAAATAAAATGGATAATATTTTTTATTTAGATAAGTTTTATATATTGATAAATATATTTATATGTAAATATGTTTAATTATTTATTTATAAAATTAAAATTTTATGTGTGAATATATAAAACATATGAATATATTGTTATATATTTGATTATAAATAAATGTACATTGTAAAAAATGATAAAATTTCAAAACCACAATATCAATATGAATGTAATCCCTAGGAATAAATTTAATCTCCATTGAAAATGGGAAAAAAGACCCCCTTAAACAAGGTTGATATTCCATCGAATTTTAAAAAATTAGGGTAGTTTGACTAAAAAGTCAGTTTTAGAAGCCTTCTAGGAATTTTTTGGTTATGAAAAATATGATATAGGGTTACCCTCTATAAATAATGTGTAGATCTTATCACTGGCTTCGATTTGATATGTTTTAGAGCCTAAATGGACACTCGAATCGAAAGTTATTCCCGTTTGAAGTTCAAGTTACGTTTTTAACTTATCTTAGATCTTTTATTAATTTTTTGATTTTTTATCTTCAAATTGTTATTAAATGACTATTAATCAATAATAATTAACAAATTATTAATTAAAAATATATTTTTAATTATTTTATAATCCATTTTCACTGAATATCTTATATATTATGTGTAAATTCCTATTTAGCCTTATCTAAACCACATTTAAAATATATATATTATATTTATATCAATATAAATATATTTATATATAAATATATTTTTTAATTAATTTTTTTTTGAAATATAAACTTTATGAGTTCTAGTAAAAAATCACTGATAAAGATCCCCTTTATCATCACTTAACAGGGATTTTTAGAATTGTTAAAGTCACTTTTTATTAGTGTTTTTAGGACCAATAAAGGTACCCCCTTTATCAATGTTTTTTTAGCGATGCTAAAGGGTTGTGCTACAAAAACCTATTTCTATAGTAGTGAATGAATAGTGAATTGCTATGCGATCACACCCCCACACCTAAACATTTTCACTCCTGAGAAAAGTCACATTTCCAAAAAATTGATGCATATAGATATTCCCATCTTTATAAAGATTTAACATTCAATGAAATTTTAATTTATTATAGCAATGTGAACAAAGAAAAAAGCACACTAATGAGTTATTCTCAGTGATCTTGGAAAAATATGTCTCATAAATTGTATCAAAACTAAATTGAAAGAGATGCATGATACCAATATGAGTAAGGAATTCAAAATTCAACAATGAAAAATAAATCCCCATGTGTTCGTGTGAAAACCATTTCATGATATTCTTTTCACTTTATATCTAGAAAATATAGGTTATTTTAAATTTTTTATGCTTACCTGATTCTTTCCACTGAACCTGCCCTATATCCTTTGCAATCAAATTTCAAGACTCACTCACTTAAGAATTCTCAGAAGTCAGACCATAATCTCCTGACCTAGATATCACCATATATTGCACATCTCATTACTCCCCTCATTATTTATTATTACTATTATTTTTTTTTGATTTTTTTGATATTTTTTTAAGGGAATAAAATAGTTGGATAATAGACATGCACACATAGGTCAATCCAACACAGTAATGAAACATATCATATAAGGGATGAACATATTAAATATTTTTTTAGAAAGCTAATAAATATTAACCTAACTTATATTTACCTTATATTAAGAAATATTCAAACTTCATGGTTTGGTGAAAAGATGTGTGGAAATATTAATTGATAGAATTTTCCTATAAACTTTTGACATAAAGGGTATCATTTATCTCAAAGGTCTCATAGATATACAACCATTTATATCATATATAAACAACCAATTTACTAAAAAACACTCCTTGATGTTAAATTAATGAAAAACTTCATTCCATAATTGAGACAAATCTTCATTAAATGTTAAAACAACATGGAATCAAAAAATTTGACATGAATTTTCAGTAAGTTCCATGATTTGGTGAGCATAAGGGGGGGGGGGGGAGTAGGAATACTATTTAGTAAGAAAAGAAGAAGAATAAGGAATAAAGACAAATTAAAATCCTAATGAACCTAGAAATGTACCCTCTCCCCACACCTTGAGTATGTAGTGTCCTCATTGTAATAATAGAGAATGTGGGAATGAAGGATAAAACCTGGTGGGTTTCACTGATAAGTTGCTTCTTGAAGGTGGATTTCCTTCACTGGGTTCTTTGTAAAATCCCAATAAAAGTGTTTAAGTATTTTCCTATTGAAAGTAATACTTTGGACACTATAATTATGCAAGAATTGTATTTCACCAAAGGGGTAAACATTATTAACAGTGTAGGGACCGAGCCATCAGGAATGAAGCTTACTTGGGTGGAGCTTTAGCCTGAAATTGTACATGAGGAACTTCTCACCAATATAAAAATTTCTATGATGAATCATCCCATTATAGATAGCCTTTATCTTCTCTTTATAGATTCTGAAGTTCTCATATTCATCATGCCTAATTTCTTCCAACTTCTGAATCTGTAGCTTCCCATGTTCACCTGCATCTGAGAGATTCATATTACATTGTTTAATAGCTCAATATTCATAGTGCCCTACCTCCACCAGGAGGTGACAAACCATTATAAACATAATCCTATATGTTGATATTCTAATTGGTGTTTTAAAATATATTAGGTATTCCCAAAGATAATCATCCATGTGCAAACTCCAATTTTTCCTATTGGGTTGTACTGTTTTTTCTAATATTCTCCTAACTTACCAATTTGAAATTTCATCTTGTCCGTTAATTTGGGGGTGATATATGGTAGTGAATTTATGAATGACACCATACTTACAGAGTAAGTTTTTCATGTTCCAATTGAATAAATATGAACCTTTATCACTAATGATGAATCTTGGCAAACTAAACCTACTAAAACTCCGAGACCTCACAAAATCAACAACCACTAGAGATTCATTGGCCTTGGTGTAATTTCCCTTCACCAATTTATAGACATAGTCAACATCCAATAATATTTACACAAATACAAATGAATTTGGAAGAGTCCCCATAAAGTTAATTCCCCATGCATCGAATATCTCACAAAATGACATGGGCTTTTGGGGAATTTCATTCCTCTTGGAGATATTCCCTATTAATTGACATCAAGTATGTGACTAAAAAATTGATGGTCATCCCTATAAAATGTTGGCCAATAAATTCCCAATTCAAGGACATTTTGAGCTATATGTTGAGATCCAAAGTGGACCCCCACAAACCAAAGTGTGGTAGAATCTCAAAAAATAGGTGAACTCATGGTCATAGACACACTGACAAAAAACTTCATCACTAAAAATTCTCCACAAGTATGGTTCATCCCAAATGTACCATCATGAATCATGATTAAGTCTCTGGGATTGCGAGGTTCTAAAATCAATGGGGACCATAGATGCTAGTATAGAATTTAAAATTTTTTTATACCAGGGCGTAAGGTCCACAACATCACAAAGGTTCTCATGAGGAAACAATTCTCCAATGGGCAGGGAGGAGTCAACATGCTGGTCCAATGATGGGGAAATACTACTAATCTAGTAAGCTACAAAATTTTCTACTCCTATCTTATTTTGAATATCAAGGTCAAACTCTTGGAGGAGGAGCATCCACTATATGAGGAGGGGTTTAGCTTTGGGTTTCCTTAGGACTGATTGGAAGTTATTTTTTATTGATTGATTTTGAAAAGGTACAAAACAAAAACCCTTCATGGAGGGAGAAAATGGTTCAGATCAAGGGAATCACCTTGAACAACACTCTTAAACTCAGTGGGAAGATAGGATAAACTAGTATAAATATGAAGATCCTTGTACTGCCTACCCATACGAGCTAGCGAATCTTCCGCAAAGTTAGCCTCCCTCCAACTATGATGTATCATACTCCCTTGATTGGTTTCCACCATGAATCTATGAATAGAATAAGTCATCTCCCAAGTCATCACATGAAGTCCCTGTATAGCCTTCATGAGTATATCTGAATCAGATTCAATCTCGGCCACCTGTAATCCTAGCCTCCTGCAAATCCTTAGGCCAGAAAGAAGGGCCCGAACTTCCGCACCCAAGGAGTTTCTCGTACCATAAAAAGCACTAAACCCCAGGTGTACCAAGCCCAAAAAATCCCAAAGAAACCCACCACCCCTCATGGCCCCTTCCATATAATAACCATCCACATTCAGTTTGAGTCCGCTACTAGGGGGTTTCCATCTAACCCAATGGCCGCTCTCCCAGCTCTGTATGTGAGGCCGGTTGAGGAGATTGCATAACGTAATCGAGTTGATACCCCCTTTCAATAACAGAACCAACTCATCAATAAGAGAACTTAACCAAATTTTCATGAATAATAATGAGAGGCTGGAGCCCAACCAGACATGGTTACGTGCCTCCCATAAAGTCCAGTATATAGACACAAGAATAACAACCCTTGCTTTACTCTCTATGATTCTGTTCTCAGACCCATGAAACCAAACATACAAGAATCCTTGCAAGGATATATTCTTACTGTCAATGCATGGATGAGGGGTAAAGAAGGACCAGAGGTAGGTGGCCTAATTACTCTGAAAAAACAAGTGAAAAGTTGACTCCACCCTCATATTCACGCAGCATAAGCATCAGAAAGCCATGGAGATGCCCTTCCATTGAATGTTCTCTTCAGTTAGAACTGCTTTATTTCTGATGCTTCAAACCAGGAAATTCATTCTAGTGGGAATCTCATTACACCACACCACTGGTGCTCACTCATCCGAGGAAACCTCTGTATGAAGGAGTCCCCTATAATCCTGATTGCTGAACTTTCCCATGCTTAACATGGTGAAGCAACATCTGTATGATTAATCATTCATAACAATATTTTCAAAGACCATCAGATAACTCGGATTTAGTGCCGCCTAAATGAGATCATACTGAACACTTTCTTCACTAAAGGTAATATTCGGGAAGGGACAACCTGGGTATGTGAGTGTTTCCCCGAACCATTTGGCTTCCCAGAAGTTAACACCTCCTTTTCCAATGATCCACTGCGTGAAGCCTCACATGCCCTCAAGGTGGGAGAATATGCATCATGCCACCCCTGAAGCACCACAATAACCAGACATCTCTCACTGTGAGTCATAGCGCACCTTGAAGAACCTCACCCACAAAGATAATTGACGATAATTTACCATGCTAACCGGCCTTGCAATCCCAAGATAGTTTCCTTGATGTCCCATATTCCAACACCCCCTTTGACCACCGACTTTTCAAATCGATTCCAAGATTCCCAATGATAGATCCCAACCTAGTTAGCATCCCATAGACAAGAGTTCAGAATTCTCTCTATTTTCTTGACCATTACTTTAGGGGGTTTAATAATAGAGAATATGTGCATCATGATAGAATTTAAGATGCTATTTATTAACATAACCCTCCCTCCAAATGACAAAAACTTGTTCTTCCAATTGAAGATCCTTCCCAATAGCCACTCAAGAATATTTTCAAAGTGATGTTTCTTGATGCATCCACATGAAACCAAAACACTAAGATAAAGGACTGGTAAGTGTTTCTGATGGAAACCGAGTATATCTTGGATGTATCTACATCGTCTACCAGAGCATTTATTGGAGATAAACACATGAATTTTCGAGGTATTGATACACTGCCCACTCAAGAGACCATACTTGGAAAAAATATCTATAAGATGAAGTATGGACCTGTGCCTTCAATTTATGAAAATCATCACATAGTCAGAAAACATCAGGTGATAAATACTCTCCATACCCCGCTGACCTCAAAAAGGTTTCATCCTGCCCGCTTCTAATCTCCTATTCAGGTTCGATGACAATGCATCCTAGGCCAATATGAAAAGGCTTGGGGATAAAGGATCTCCCAACCGAACACCTCAAACCGATTTGAAGTAACCAAAGAACCTCCCCATAAAAGAAAAAGATTACCATGGTGAGGAGTAACATCTGAAACAGAGGTCGAAAAACCTCTCCTAGAACCCAAACCTACTCATGACATGAATTATGAAACTCCATTCAACATTATCATAGGCCTTATTCATATAAACTTGAAGGATGGCATTGGATCCCACTGATCATTTGTTGATATCGTTCAAAAGTTTACTAGAAATTCCAACCACTCCTTGGATGCTCCGACCCTAGATAAACCCATGTTTCTCCTTAGACACCAACTTTGGTAAGATCCCGCTAAGTCTTCTTATGATGACCATGGCCAGAATCTTGTAGGAGACATTATAGAGGAAAATAGGCCGATAATGGATAATGAGTGTGGGATTATTGGTCTTTGGAATAAGAACCACCCTCAAGGAACAAATTCCCCTATTCAGAGGCCCACCACCAAAAAAATATTGCACCACTTCCACAACCTACGGGCCAACTACATCCTAAGATTTCACATAAAAAGAGAGCAGAAAGACATCTAGTCCGGGTGCACTGTCATGAGGCATTCACATAACCGATTCTTTAATCTCACTCTCCAGTGGAAATGCAGTAAGAGAGGTATTATCAGACTTCCTCACAAGATATGGAAGACAACTCAAGAAGTTCTCACCATCTGTTTCATCCTGATCAAAGTTGGAGGTGGCCTCCCCAGAAAGGAGGCCTTCAAAGTGCGCCAAATCCATTCTTCCATAAACTTCCACATCTGACGTGAAAACCACATTGCCAAGGCTCAAGTTGATCTTCATACTCCAATTCTCCTTCATGCATGCCTGGAAAAAAGTATTATTGCGATATTATTCCCTTAACCATCTAGAATAGGAGCATTGTTTATAAATCCTCTCGACTTCTAAGAGATTTTTAGCAAGCACATCCAGCTTGTAATAGAGGGTAATAAAGATGTGTTCATCCTAGACATTCTGAAGAGATTCCTCCAACCTATCAACCTTGAGATGGATGCTACCCACCCCGAACACATCGTCTGGTCTACTCACAAGCCAACCTTTAATGCCCTTCTTGAGACATTTGATATGGTTCACCAAGCTACCCCAGGACCGTCCGGTATCCTCCTACTACTAGGACTCCATCAATAACTACATAAAGGAGGCATCCTGGTTCTAGGTGCTGGAATAACTAAAGACTGGACTAATCCCCAGATCACGCCTAATCTCCACAAGAAACAGAGCGTGATATGATAGAGAGTGTGTGAGATAGGAAACATATGTCTTAGAGACTCCTTTTTAGTGAATTTAAATAATCCTCACAACTTTTATAAAAAAATTCAGAATACTTTTTCAATAATCGAGGCAAGGGAAGTGCGATCTTAATAAACTCTTTAATGAATTGGCGGTAAAAACTACCATGACCTAAGAAATATTTCACCTCATGAACACATTTTGGATATGGAAGGGATGAAATTAATTAAATTTTTTATTTATACACTCGAATTCCCTCATTTGAAATAACATTCCCAAGAACTATCCCCCTCTTAACCATGAAATGGAATTTCTCATAATTTAATATGATATTTTTTTAAATGCAATGGTGGAGGGCATAACCTAAGTGTTCCAAATAGTCATAAAGGAAGTCCTATAAATTATGAAATAATCCATAAAAACTTCCATACAATTCTCAAGGTACTCAAAAAAATACTCAACATACATCATTGAAAAGTACCAAGAGCATTACAGAGACCAAAAGACATCCTTCTATATGAAAATGTGCCAAATAGATAGGTAAATGTTATCTTTTCTTGATCCTCTAGGGCTATATGGATTTTAAAATAACCCAAATAGCCATCAAGGAAACAATAATGGGACTTACCAGCTAATCTTTCTAACATTTGTTCAATGAAAGGCAGAGGAAAGTTTTCATTTGGTGTGGATTAATTCATTCGATGGTAGTCAATACAGACTCTCCAACTGTTTTTCACACATTTTGTAACCAATTCATTCCTTTCATTTGAAAAAACCTTTATTCTAGTTTTTTAGGCATGATTTTCATTGGGCTAACCCATTTATTATCAGATATAGGATAAATGATTCCAACAACAAGTAATTTACTGACTTACAATTTTACCACTTCAAGGAGAGTGATATTTAACTAGCATTGAGCTTGCCTTATGAGTTTAACCTCATTATCTAAAAGTTTATAGTGTATACAAATAGATGGGCCAATACCAAGAGTATCATCCAATTTAAATCTTATCTCCTTTTTACACTCTATCAAATGGTTGAGTAGTTTTGATTTCTATTGTGGAGAGAGGTTATTGGTAATAATGATAGTCAATTAGTCAATACTCTCAAGATAGGCATATTTTAAATTTGATGGAAGTGGTTTTAATTCCAACATAGGTGGTTTTTGGATTGAGGGAGGGTATTTAGGGGTAGTGGGGTCTATGAAACTATATATATGATCGTTTTTATTCTCTAAGGAAAGAGAATCTATGGAAATGTGGTTTATAGAATCATCGATGGTCATGGGTACCTCATAATGAACACACTCATCAATTAAAGCATAAAATTTAAAATTTTCTGAACCTACACAACACTCAAAACATGAATCAAAACTCAAATAATCCAAGGGTGAATAAAAGAAAAATTAATCAGAGTATGGTTCAAGGAGATAATTTTGTGCATGTGAGTCATTAGAGAGCACATCCATTTAATAGATAGGAAGAGTGGAGTGCTCTTCAATGGGGTGTTTCATGTCATCAAGGATATTAAAAAATACTTTTTCTCTATCAAACTCCATGGAAAACATACCATTGTGAATTTTGATGATCATATTTTCTATTTTGAGGAATGGCCTCCCAAGTATGATAGGAGAATGTTCATGGGTTTGGGTATCTTAAATCTTAATAATATAGAAGTCTTCATGGAAGATGAGATTCTAAAATCTTACGAGGATGTCCTCAATCACTCTGTATGGGTGTGTTGTGCTCTGGTTGGAAATTTTCATGATGATTCATATTGGTTGAATCTCTCCAACCTATAGTGAAGTGTACAAAGAGTAATAAATTACATTAATCTAAGAACCCAAATCTAGAATTGAATTAGAAAATAAGGTCTCCCCTATGGTATAAGGTATTATGAAAGTTTCAGGATCCTTACATTTGGTTGGAATTGCTGGTTGTATCAAAGTTGATACATTAATTCCCAAGTTGACTCTTTCATTCCCCTTTAGTCACTGTTTATGGGTGCAAAGCTCTTTAATAAAATTTTCATAGCAAGGGATTTTTTTAACTACATCTAATAAAAGAATGTTAACTTGTACCTATTTAAATGTATCCATTATTTCATTATCAATCTCATTATTTTAAGTTTTCTTAGGTTTAGAGAGTCTTTAGGGGAAATGAATAGGAATGGATTATTCAGGGGAATCCTTAATGATGATTTGTTTACACTTTTTGTATTTTTTTTATTTACTTGAATCTTTTTAGGGTAGGGAAATAGAGTTTTCAAGTGGAGGAATTACCTACTGTATAGAATCAGTAGAAGAAGAAAATTCTTTACCACTATAAATTGTTATTTCACAAACACTACCTTTTTATTTTGGATTAGAAATAGGTTGGGATGGTAGTTGTATAGAATATTGCATATTTATCTCATCGATGATGTTTTCCAATTGTCCCACTTGAGTTCTTAGGTCTTGAATATCCAATTTCATGGTCTATTAGAATTAGAGGTTTCAAGTTTCAATTTTCTTAACCACGTCCTCAAGGATTGGTTCAGACATGGGAAGGGAATAATTATTTGGAGATATTAAAGGATAATAAGGTTTCATACCTTGGCCTTGTTAATACCAGTTCTATTTAGGGTAGCTTGAGTTGCCTCCTTATTGTTACTATGGTTTTATTTTCCACTCAGGGTTTGGATTTTTCCAGAATGGTTCTTGATTGAAGGGTGGTGCTTGTTGAAATGGACACCCTAGAAATAATACTACACAAGACTTAGATGAATCCTAAATTTGCAGGCACTGGTCAGAAAAATGAGTGTTATCAGAAGAAATACCACAATAAAATGGAATTGGAGGAGAGAATGCATTAACTTGATCTTGAGTTAATTATATTAGAATGATATTCATATCATAAAGTTTATTATATAATTTTTATTCTAGGGATGAATGAATTACCTTATTAATTCCTCGAGTAGGTGAAATTTCTCATGTACCAAATTATTTTTCATTTTGGGCGATGTTGGCTATTAAGTCTTGTGCGATGGCATGCATTTTATCAAATAGGGAACTACTAGCTGCAATATCTATCATTCCATAATCTATGGGTATAAGTCCCTTATATAAGTATTAAATCAGAAATTTTTCACTTATTTGGTGGTGAGGGAAACTTGAGAAAATCCTTTTGAATCTCTCCCAATATTCATGAAGGGTCTCTATTTTCGATTTCCTAATTCCATAGTTTTCATTTCTAATTGATTCAGTTCAAGAGGTAGGAAAAAAATTACCTAAAAATATCCATTTAAGGTCATTTCATCCCCCAATTGTGGTAGTAATATAATATATACAATCTTTTTCTACACTATCAAGGGAGAAAGGGAAGGTCCTAAACTTAATTAGATCCTTATACACATTTTGGGGTTTCATAGTGTAGCCTAATATGCAAAACTACTTAAGGTGTTTGTGAGGTTCCTCACCAGGAAGACCATGTAATTTAGGAATAAGGTAGATGAGGCCTGATTTCAACTCAAATTTTGTTACTTCCTTAGGATATTGGATGTATGTGGGTTGGTATTCCATATCTGGGGCGGTCAATTCATTTAAGGTTCGATTATTTCTAGCCATGATCTCTGGGGTTTGATTTGGTTTAATTTTTGATTGGTTTGGGACCAATTGAGGTTTTAAAAGGGGTTCCTTAATGTTACTTTATTTTCTTACTCTAGATGACCTAATTTGTGAGTGAAGTGTATTTCAATTTCTAGGTCAAATTCAAGCAATTTTCTTTTTTCTGATCGGGTCAAGAAAATAAGTTGTGATTTTTTTTTGTATTTTTTATGAAAGATGAATAAAATAAAATCAGTTAATAAAAATGAAATTAGAAAATAATATATAATGTTATACTATATAATTAGATAGATAGAGAGATAAATATAGAGAGTAAGAGAGAGAATAAGAAACACACAAAAACAAACAAAAGAAAAAACAAAAACAAAAACAATCAAAATAAAAGGGGGGATATTGAAAGAAGTAATAAATAAAATGGAAAATAAAGAAATAAAAGTAAATAAAGAAGAAAAATATAATCTTGGATCCCTATAAATGTCCCCAAAATTTGACTATGTTGTCAAGCACTTCAAATTAAATTTTTAGTTTTTACTATAATTTCTATAGTATAGTAGGAACCCTAGGCCGTATCTCGAAGGAGCCTTAGATAATTAATTTAAAAATAATTTTTTGATTATGAAAATAAAATGAGAATAAAATTATGTTTTTGGGGGCTTTATTATTTTAAAACATAAATTTAAATGGTATTACTAAGTGAGAGAAATAAGTTGGAGAAATCGTGATCAACACGGGTGTGTGTCCCTTGATGCTCCATCTGTTATCGCTCTTAAGGGAAATGAGAAAGATCATTGATTAATTGATTTATACAAAATAAAACCAGTATGTTATGTGAGTTATTACTAGGTTAACACTTAGTATTTGACCAATCAATGATATTGATTACCGAAAACCGCTCAAAATCAACAAAATTGTATCGATGTAAAAATCAAAGTCAATCAAGGAATCACATCAAAAACATGATGAGATTGGCCATATTTGTGTCAATTATATAATTTTGAACAATAAAATAACATGAATATTCATGGATTCAATATTTTTTATTTTATCAACTGACATAACCCATTCGCACACTCATGAAAGTGAAGAGGTGAGAAAAGAGGCAACCACACTCAAATCATCAAAAGATCCGATTTATGCATGGAAGCATGATGATACTTGTTCATTTTATTTTTATTATATCATACCAAAATAAACAAAAATTAAAATATATAAATTAATAACAATATAATAAAAATTTTTAAACTCAATCACCTTCCAAATATTATAATTATGGAGGTTATGATTACAACAAGGAACATCCCCCAAATTGATCACTAAGAAGTTTAGAAGTACATGATGTAGAAGAGGGATAAAATTGATGGATAAAGATCTAAAATTCTAATCACCCTTAACCATGGTTGTTCTTAACTTTACAATGATCTATGGAGTAATATAAAATATAAATTTGGCAAGTTGTATTCAATAATAGTCAATGGTCTATGGGTGTAGGCGAGCTGTTCATGACATATTTTCCCACAAAATTGATTTGGATGGTTGAATGAATAAAGTATTCCCACTTGTCCTAAATTTTTGTGGAGTAGAGGATCTTAGAGTTAGATAACCAATGGAGGTATAATTAGTCCAATTTGAGTTCTGAGGTCTGAGTTATGGTCTAAATATAGAAGGGTGGTTCAATCTTCTTCGCCCAAAATTGCTTCATGTTGTGGGCCTATTTTAGGCCTCAAGATGGATGAATAGGGATCTGTGTTCTTCTAGATAAATGTATCCCACATGGTTATTCATATTCCCCCCAATTTTCAGCCCAATTTTATTTATGGTCTATCCAAAGTAAATATTTAAGTCCATAAGTGTGCTTGGGCTCTTGTGTAGTTTGGCCCATTTTACTTTAATTCCATCATGGGCTCTCCAAATCACCTCCTCCTACAGTGTAATCATTAAAACAAGTAAAAATTAACTATTCAAAATTGATAAACATTAAATTATTTAATCAAACATGAATTTAAATTTGTTATTATATTTTTAATTTTCAATACAAAACTAGTTTAAAACAGTGGTGTAAGGGTGAAAATGAATAGTGAATCGCTATAAGATCATTGAGCCATGTAAGTCACGCAGAAGATCTTTATTTATCTCTAGATTGGATGGTACTACAAATCCTTACTCATCAATTTTGAACTATGAGGATTTCCCCTTTCTCATGGATTCAACCATCTTCATAATTTCCACATCATTTCTTTGAGCATCCTTTATTTTCTCTATGAGGGATGGTTGATCAATCATTTGAGAAAGAATTGATGATGTTACTTCCTTAATGATTACCATTTACATCCTTTAAAAATATAATAATATTGTATCCTTTTCAATTCTCATCATTGATAATGTTTCAGTATCCTTTATATTTAGATTATCCACCACTTTATTTACCTTATCCATATGGTAGTGGATTGAGAATTTATAATCCTTGATGAGATCTAACCATCTTCAATGGTTCATATTAATCTCCTACCATGTGAATATATATTTTAGGCTCTTATGATCAGTATATATTTCACACTTCTCCCTATAGAGATAATTCCACTATATTTTCAATGTGAAGATCACAACTTCCAACTCTAGATCATGCGTGAGATATATTTGCTCATGATTTTTCAACTATCTTGAGGCATAGGCTATAAATTTATCATTTTGCATCAATAAGAAAACCTAAGAACTTATTTTAAGCATCACTGTATACCACAGAGAGTTCCCCAATTTTCATAAGTGTGAGTACTAAAGCAGTGATAAACCTCTTTTTTAACTCTTTAAAGTAGTCTTCGCATTCACTACTCTATAAAAACTTATCTCCATTTCAAGTTATCTTGGTTAGTGGTTTTGAAAATCATGAGAAGTTATTCAGAAATTTCCAGTAATACCCAAATAGACTAAGGAAACTGTGAATATTCATTAAATATGTTGTAATGGGCCACTCGTCAATTGCCTTTATCTTATAAGGGTCCAAAAATATTCTTTTGTTGGTGATAACATTCCCCAAGAATGATACTTCCTCCATCCATAACTCACATTTACTGTACTTTGCATAAATTTTCTCCATTCTCAAAGTATTTAACACAATATTCAAATTCTCCTCATGTTCCTCCTTTCTCTTGGAGTATATTAAAATATCATCAATAAAGACCACCATAGATTTATTGATGTAATATATAAAGACTCTATTAATCAATTCTATCAATATTTATAGAGCATTAGTGAGTTCAAAAGGAATCACTAAGAACTCATAGTGTCCATAACTTGTTTGAAAGGTAGTCTTGGGAATATATTTTTTCCTCACCTTTAATTGGTGATATCCTAACCGAAGGTCCACCTTAGAGAAATACTTTTCCCCACACAGTTGATCAATCAATTCATCTATCCATGGAAGGGGATACTTATTCTTTATCATGATTTTGTTGATCACATGATAATAAATGTAGAGGTTCATTGATCTATCCTTATTCTTGATGAAGAGGACTGGTACACCCCATGGTGAAGCACTCGAGCGTATAAAACCCTTGTCTAGATTCTCTTGCAACTGCTTATTCAGTCCCTCCAACTCAATGGTCGACATTCTATAAGGTGTATTTGATATAGGCAGAGATCTAGGAATAAGATCAATTGAGAACTCAACTTCTTAGTTAGTTAGAAGACCAGAAAGTTCTTCAGGGAACAATCAATGTATTCCCTCAAAATGGGTATGTCTTCGAGCATGATTCTCTCCTTTATCTCAATCATTTGAGCTAGATATTCTTGTTCATAGGGAAATAATATCAATGCTTGATATGATGAATCTAGATAAGATTCCTCCTCCTCCTTATACTTGTACAGAATTATAGGATGCCTTAGGATATGAAGAGTGATCTACCTTTCTTGAAAATTGATGTTGGATTTGTATAAATATAGCCAATCCATTACCAATATAACATGAGAATCCACCAAAGTAAGTAAGACAAGATTTGATGGGAGGTTCAGTCCACAAAAATTAACTGGGGAGGAGTTATATACTTTGGATACAATAATTTACCCATTCTCTATTCTCACAGATAACCCAACCTCCATATTCTTATGTGGTGTTTGAATAGTTCTACTAAAATTACAAGATATTAAAGAATGTGTATAACTAAAATCAAATTGTAAATTTTCTATTCTTGAATGAATAAGAAGTGCACCTATCACCACATCATTTTTGGGCTCCACCTTAGTAGTGGTGATTTCAGAAGATTTCCCTTACTTTTTTACCTTTGGTGGATGCTGACACTTATTACCCTTGAGGACATAAGGTTTAGTGCACTGACTTACATTGTTCCCTTTCTCCCTACAATTGAAGCATTGAACCATATGTGGTTCTCTCCTTTATTCCACCACATTTTCCATATTCCTCATGTCTCTTTGACATTCATGATATTGGTGGAATTATCTCCCACAATTGAAGCATTTCCCCATCCTTTTGATAAAATTCCTATGGTTATTATTCCCACATTTTTGACATGTGAGTGACAAAGTTTTCTTTCCACCTTTTCCATTAGATCCTCCATCTTGAAACTCTATCTTTCATTTATTATCTTCATACCCATGGTACCATTATCCAAACTCCATATTAACTTTTAGATCACATCAAACAACTACTTTATAACTCTTAAAGTCTCAAATTACTAGATCCTTTAAAAGGTGTGGTTTTAAACCACTAAAGAATCTATCTATCTTGATATCATTGTTAATAAAAAAACCTGAAGCATACCATGAAATACTTGTGAAATTTTATTTGTATGCCATGATAAATTAACCTTCTTTTTCTTCAACTATATTAATTATCTCTCTGTATTTGTATAAATATTTTGAGGGAAATACTTGTTAAAAAACATTATCTTAAAGTCTTCCCACTCCATCTCTTCAATTTCATCATTCGTCTTGGTGTTTTTAATCAATAAACACTATTTATTTACCTCTTAATATAAATAGTAAATGACTAGAGTCACCTTATCTATATCAGAACAGTGAATCACAAAAAATATATTCTCCATTGATTTGAACCACTTTTCCATGACTAGTTGATCATAATATCTAATAAATGTCGATGGTCATTATTGCATAAAAGACTCGATAGCTAGTTTATTCCTCTTAGGTGAAGGAGGAAGTTTCAAATTATTTAGGTTATTGTTCATGGCCTAAGATAGTTGGGTAAAAATCACCATGAAATTTTGAACTCCACCACCCAAGGCATTAGAGATGTCATTTGGGAAATTATTGCATTTCCCCTCACCTGAGTTTTTGTCCTAGTTTCTCCTGGTTCTAACAATTTTCTAAAATATAAAAGGTTTGAAAAAAACATAATTAAACAAGTCATAAATAAAAAATTATTCCTTTATGCAATTAACTTTAAAGGAATATCTCGTGGGATCCCTATGTTTAGAATTTTTCTAAAACAAAGATTATTAGGTTCTTACATATACTTATATTCATACTAAGGGTTTTAAATAAGGTTCTATAATCCTAATCCCCAAATTAACTAAACTGTGCTCTGATACCAACTATAGTGAACCTCCTTTTCATACATTACTATTACATCATTTTAAAGATAAACAACATAAAATCATTACACAACAAGGATCCAAAGGTTTAGTGTCTTGGAAACATTAATACTATAAAAAACATTTACATAATAAATAATAAACATTATTTAATTCCTTATTCTCTAGCTTCTTATTATCCCTTGTGTTCTCCTTAGTACAAGTATTCACCTAATGATATACATCAAAATAAAGGGTGAGATAATATCCTAATAAGAGGATGAATAAGAGGTATGAAACATGGGTGATAATAAACATCATCATCATAATATAAGTAAAGGATCATCATCATAATCTTGAGAGGAAACATTAGATAAAGGCAAGGAATGTGGAAATGCATAAAAATGAAATATAATGTCTTAGTGGTCAACACCACACATAGTTGTGAACAAAGATAACATCATGTTCACACATAAGAAATGTGTATAAAAATATAATCATAATTATTGTGAAAAAATATATCATCATGTTCATTAATATTTTACATTATCTCATGTGATACATCACATTACCCAATGCATTAGAGTTATATATAATTATAGTTGCATCCATCACATCATAAAATTTACATAATGATGCATGCCACATAGAATGTATAACAATATTTGTCATAAAACAACTCATGGAAAGGAAACATATTTCATGAGAATTTTATAAATAATTAATTCATGAATAAACTTTGGGGTTCCCAAAATAAAAAATGGAACAAAATACTTGGTATAAGAATCATCAATCTTGAGTGAAGAAGAAATAATCTCAAGAGAAGTAAAAGATGCATTTTTAGAAAGAATATTTATTTTGGAAAAATATTTGAATTTATCATGAAACCAAATTGGAAGCATGTATATCCTAGAAAAGAAAATGCTAGAACAAATAAATAACATCAACACTGAAGTTTGGCATGAAAAAGGAATAACTTAAGGAAAAGGAGTTGGGTTTGAGAATCCCCTTAAATTATGTTTGAATGATTTATTCAATTTAATATCCTATATAATAAAATTAGATTCATTAAGTAAAAAATATAGAACCTATTATATATGTATTTTATTCATTATAATTTTATTAAGTTCATTTATGGACATTTTGATGAGTTATAGTGTTTAATTTCATCAATTGGTAGTGTTCGTTTTCTTGGTTTTCATGATCGGTTCACTTGAATACATGAATGGAAGTTCATGTAAAATGGGGATAATTATCCAAAATTTATATTATATATTATTAATTATATTATAGAATTTTAATTGGTCTTTTATATAATTTTTATATATCGTATGAGGATGAATTATTAGATAAATCGTTAATGATAATAATTTAGATTGATTTGGTGATTTTTCGATCACAACAAACTTGTTTTGATTTATTATTTAATATTATGTATATAAGTTAGTTCCATAACATACATTTTACAATATATTTCAACAATTATAATGTTTTTAGGACTATCCATGAAGCTGGTAAAGGAAAATGAAAACTTTTCATCCTTAATGGTGATAAAACAACACCTATTGGACGGCGTTTTCATTTTTAGAATAAAAGGGAGAGGAGAAGAGGTTTGATGATGGATTATTCCATTAAAATAATAAAATTATAGTATATAAAAGATACTGAAGTTATAATTACACTTGGATAAGTGGAGGTGAGGAGAGGATAATAAAATAAATGAAATTGAAAATAAATTAAAAGAAAAAGAAAGAGGATTTTACCTCTTGAATCCTTGAGAACCTCCTTAGGGGGATTGGTTTTGGTATTTTGTTGAGACCAAAGGATTATAGACATGGGGTAGGGGTTTGGTAAAATTATTGGGTATAATTTTTATAAGTTTAAAATATTAGAAGGTGTGAGGAGAAGATGTGGTGATGGGTGATATTTATAGGGGAGGAGAGGGGTGTTTTCTCATTATTATATTCATTAGTTTATTATTTTGGATCAATATTAAGAATAGTTTGAACCTTATCAATAAATATATTAAAATAATGAAGGAGATTTCGGGATTTTGGGATTACATTAGCCTTACATTAACAATTACTAAAAAATTCATGTATTTAGCTTTTATCATAAATTATCATATTTTTCTATTCACTAAAAATTCAAGTAGTTTAGAAAAATATAAAAAATTTACCCTAACTATTTTTCAACTTGTAGAATTCAAAAATGAACACCATTTTATGAAAATAATTCTATATATATGATAAATTTATTTTTTTTATTAAAATCGTCATTTACTTGTAAAATATCGATTTTAAAATTATAACTAATTTTATAACACTTTTAAAAATTAATTAAGGTCTCATAAAATTATCTTATAGTCATAAGACAAAAAATATTAGTTTATTAATATATTTCATGAGAATAAATTTTATTTTAAATCATTATATTAATAATAAAATTATAAATATACATTTATGTTTTATAAAAATTCCAACATTTAATTAATATTTTTTAAAATATTTATTTACTTATACTATGATATAATTATATCATATTATAATTTATAATATGCCTAAATTTTATTTATACTTTCATAGATGATGTTACTATTCTATTGGCCGATTTACTATTACTAATGGGAAAATTACATATAAATCATTATTAACACCTTAAATGATCAACCCCCCATTTATCCATATCTAGGTACCTATATACACATCAATAAATCATAGACAAGGTACAAATGATAGATAAATCATACATTACTAGCATGATTTATAAATGCACACACCCTCTCACTATACCATCCAAGAGTAAAATGCATATAAATCATAATCAACACCATGTGTATCACTCAAGTTGAAAATAAAATACAATGAGAATAAAAATTTAAAGAACAACAAGTCCCACCCCCAGAAACTTGGGGTTCTCCTCATACATGGGTTAGATACACCCAAAGAAAAGCTCATTAAAAAGCCTTGAAAGCATCATATTCTCTAGTATACCTTTCCCAAAAATTAAAACAAAATAAAAGACATTATCTGATACCACTTTGTAATGTCCTAACTCAGAATCCACTCAAATAGTTCCCTAGACTTATGGAACCATATTACCTTAAGAATGCCTCCACATACTCCAAAGACTATCGACTATAGGTGAGAGTTTATGAGAATACCTTGGGGAGACTATAACCTCTAGTAAGAGTGTAAACATAATAAAAGTAAAGAAAATATCATACATCACATCACATTCTAAATAAATATCCTGAAAGATGATATAAAACACAATTCAATACCTATATACATGACCATTATATCAAATAGGTATTAAAAGTATACAAGGGGTCAAATACCAATAAATATATGACTCTATAAAAGTGGTCTGATCTCTATCCTGACACCCATCTTCCAACTTCATCATAACTGAGCAATCAAACACCCATAATAGGGAACTTTCCCTTATCCTAACCTAAAATCTTGAAGACTACTTGGGTACCAAATGGCAGCCCTATCAAGGTGTGAGTAAAACTCATTAGGACATCACCAAATATATCCCTAAATAAATCTAGTCTAAAGAAAAAGTTCATGTGGTAGTGCTGTAATTAAATAATTTCAAAGAATGATAAGATAAATAAAAATAAACTCTAAACACAGGATCCATTATGACACTCGAGGTTATACCTATGTACTCTGGACAAAGTCGAATTTATTTGAGACCTTCATGATGACTATGTCAACCCAAGTACCCAAAGAGTTTCTCAACCACCACTAAGGATGTTTCCTTTATTTATAAATGACCAAACTAGAATTAGTGTTTTCATAGTTTTCAGAGAACACCCAAGAATGGGTGTTTTCATTTTTATCATGAACCACCAAAAAATGGTTGTTTATAGAGTTATCACAGAACACCAAAGAATGGGCCTTTTTAGATTTATAACAGAACACCCAAGAATTGGTGTTTTTAGAGTTATCATGGACCACCTAAGAATGGGTGCTTTTATAATTATTATAGACCACCCAAGAATGTGTGTTTTAATAGTTCAAGAAATGGTCCACCCATTACAATTTTCAAGATACCACTTTATAAATAAAATATCTCAAACTAAGGAATATTTCATTATTCAAAAACTTAAAAATTAACAACATCTCCAAACACTTTTCATCATAGGTCATTTCTAATTTCCACTCTCAATTATAATATAAACCTCCCTGTTTTCAATTTTTAAAACAATTTCATATGGCCACTAACTTAATCAAGGAATTACCATGGAATATAACCATCCATTAGCAATTAAAATTTTTAATGGGATGAAAAGAATAGTGAGATCATGTTTAAAAAATATAATTTAAATTTAGAGGTCACACACAAAATGTAGGCATGATGCAAAATGCAAGTAATAATAAAAATAATTGAGACTGTATGAGATACTTAGGGACAACTTAACTTAGGCCTAGAGGAGGAAACTCATCAAATATGAGTCTTTGGTTTATTTAAGAATGTAAGGAATTGAGAAATTAGATAAAAGACTTAAAAATAAGGTATATTAAATAAACCTGGTGGTACATTATTTGATAGTGAGAGGAAGAAAGAATAGAGGAAAGTGGAGTCATAAACTTACCACATGGGCTTTATCACACTAATCGAGAGTGAAAGTGGATAGATATTAAATGAGTTACACCAATTGAGTGGAGGATATAGAAGGTGGCTTGAACTTGCAACTTTTTTCTAAAATGAATCCAAAAATGAGTTAAGAGGTATGAGGGGGAAATTTGTAAAATGACCAAACAAACCCCACTAAAAACAACTTCACAACACCACACCATATATCTAGTGCCTTCCAATATCCATATAGTGAGTCCAATATCCCTACAAGGCAACTATTTATCCCACTAGCTAGCTGGTGGACCTATATTATCCAGCCAGTAGGACCGAAGTAGCATGTTGTGGTCCTAGTTCCTAGCCTCGGGCCTCCATTTCACTCCAACCACCATTCAAAAATCTAAAACACACTTAATAAAATGTAACAAAAGAGGTTTATTTGAAATTTAAATAGGAAACACCTAAAAATAAGGACATGGTCTTATAAATATAAAGCATAAAATGGATACACTTAGAAATAAACTTCCTATATTGAAGTTATTAAAAATTTCAAGTTGAAATATGTAGAAAATGATAAGATTGTGGAGTATCTTTAGAGGAAACTCAAGTTTAAATAATATGATATTTTTAAGACTCAATAAAAATACCTATAAGATGAAAAAGAACTTAATAATATGAGATAGATTATTATAAATCTATGTAGATCAAGGTAGAGTCATCAAATTTTTCTAAAACATGAACTCACAATAGTAGGTCAAATCCACATCTACTTTGTATCATTGTAAAATTGTTTTTCCTAACAAAGAAAGATTTAAATTAAAAATATAATAATGTATAGCCCAATAAGGGTGAATATAAACTCTCTACTACACCCAATAGGTAGAAAAAAGTATCTATAAAACTTGTTTCTCCAATACAGAATAAAGTAATATCAGTGTTAGTCTAAACACATAAAAATCTTGACCGAACTTGTATTACTATAGGAGGCCCAAATTCAATAGGTAATGCTGGTGTTGTAGTGTGTTTGGTCATAAGGCTTATTCATGCTGGCATAATATTTCTCTACCAGGATGAAGGTATGAATAAAGGGGGAGAAACTCTGAGAATATGAGTATAAACTCATAAAAGAAGCAAGATGATTGTAGGGAAACATATTATCCACACACACACACAATAAATTTGGATACTTAGATGAAATATATATAATATGTGAACAAAAGGATCATATATATAATGACTGCATGACTAGTTTTCTTAGAAAACTTACCTTTAATGAAAAGGGTGAAGGAAAAAAAATTATATCAAGTAGAAAAATTCTTTATTGTTGAAGTCACTTTGAGGAAAGTAAGAGAGTAAAGTATTGGATCTTGGATAGTGATTATTCTTCACACATGTAAAGTGACACAAAACTCTTGAAAAAAATTAAATAACATGATATAGGAATATTCACTTTTGACAATGATAGTTCATAGAAAATTAAAGGCATTTATTCGACTGAGATTGAAGAAAATAAGCTCAATTACAAGGATATTATTTATATGGAAGGTAACAAGCATACTTTCTTAAGTTTTATCCAATTGTGTAATTAAGGTAATGAATTTATATCATTAAAAACTCATGTTTCATAAATAATGCTAAAAATTAAAGTAAGAGGATAAAGAAAAAGTAGAAACTTATACTAAATTGGTGATCCAACTAACTCATGCAACTTGAGTGATAAAGAGGAAAACAAATTGCGACACAAGATACTTGGCCACCTTTTCAAAAGGATTATGAGTAAAATATAAAAGAATAACATTTTAATAGACCTTCCCCAAGTTTAAAGGGAAATATAAGCGATTTTTTAAATATTACAAAAGGTAAATATGGTCCAATATACACAAAAAATACTAGATATTTAGTCATCAATACCACTTGAACTCATTAATTCAGATCTGTACGGCCCACTAAGGAATTATTTTACCATATATTTTTTTATTTAATTAAATTTATTTATTATTTCACTAATATTACTACAATAATGTTTATAAAAAAACAAGTCTAAATTAGTTAACTTGTTAAAAATTTATAAAAGACAAGTTGAGAAGGATATGGAGGTGTACATTTCAAAGATGAGAATAGATAATGGTAGGGAATTTACATGTAATGAATTTTAAAATTATCTATAAAATAATGAGATTAAACATCAATTAAGTACACCATACACTCCATAAAATAATGGAATAATTGAGAGGAATAATTGAAGCATTATTGACATAGGATGGACAATGTTAGCTAAACATAAATTTTCTATGTTTTTCTAATGAGAGGATATATATACTACTGTCTATATTTAGAATATATGATTGAAGAGACCTAATAAAAGAATAAAAACATATGAAATTTGGTTCAATAAGAATCCTACTATGAAATAATTCAAAGTATTTATAAGTTAATATTTCATAAATATCAAAGGTATCATCTTGGGAAAATTTGAAGACAAAGTAGATGAAGGAATTTTCATGGGATACCTTTCTAATGAAAGTGGATAAAAGTGATAGAAAAAAGGTTTCATAAAATCATTGAATATTGTGTGTTAAAATAATATAGAACGAGTCTAAGATAAAAGGTTTAGTTATTTTAGCAGGTGCTTTTTCAGAGTTTGATAATGAGCATAATTTCAAAAACTTACCAATTGAACAAGTATACAATGTGCATGATTCTAAAGTTTTTAATTCCAATTAGACTTTTAACAATGATGGAATTACAGACAACCAGAGAATTATACATATGAGGATAAATAAACATGTTGATATTGAAAATATAATTGTTAATTAGGAGACACTAATAAAAACTATAAGAAAGCTAAGAATTGAGAACCAAATTTCTCTCATTTCAATGATTGAGCCAAAATCAGTTTCAGAAGCATTATAAAATTAATAATGTGTCAGTTCTATGAATGAAGAGCTTGATAAAATTAAGAATAAATCCACTTGGGATCTCATTACAAGCCCTAAAATAAAAATACTATACAAACTAGGTATATTTTTAGAAAAAAATAAATGATAAATAATAACTGTCAAGGAACAAAGTCTAACTAGTTTACAAGGAATAATCTCAAATATAAGGAATAGATTTTAAAGTAACATTATATCTAGTTGTTAGAATAGAATCCATTAGAATTATATTAGTAGTGGAAAATCCTAAAAATATAGATTTTTTCAAATGGATGTGAAGTCTTCTTTACTTAATGGATATTTAAAGAGGAATATTTTATTTAGTATCCTAAAGAGTATATTATTGATAAATATGGAAATAGGGTTTCCAATTTTAAAAAATAATTATATGGCTTGAAATAGGATTCAAGGTCCTGTTACTCCAAACATGATGGATGCTTGAAGAATATAAAATTTTCAAAAGGAAAAGTTGGTAGTGACTTGTATGTGAAAGAATCCACCACATATACTCTAATTGTTATGATTTATTTTGATAGAATAATATTTTTAAGTGATCAAAATTATCTCTATGAATAATTTTCCAAGAAAACAAATCAATATTTTGAGTTACCATTATTGAGAGAGATAAGTTATTTATTAGGACTATAAATTGTATAAGTAGAATATTACATTAATCTGTCTCAAGAGAAATATGTTAAATAATTGTTGAAAAAGTTTGGAATGAATGATTGTAAGGAAGTTTCCACTCTAATTGATATTGGAAAAAAATAAACAAAGATGAGGATGGAATGAGTGTCTATCAAAAGGAATTCAGGATAATTATTGGTAGGATTTTTTACCTCATAGAATCAAGGCTTGATATTTTATTTACAATTACTCTATGTGCTAGATTTTAGAGTGATCCAAGATAATATCATATACTGGAAGGAAATAATATTTAGAGATATGTTAAGGTAATACTCAACAATGGACTATTATATAGAAATAAATTTGATTTATAGTTGTAGGGGTACATGGATACTGATTAGATAGAAGATTGTAATGATAGGAATACCACATATAGTGGCGACTTCTTCCTTGGTGAGAGGTGTTTGAGTTAACACAAAAAAAAGAAACAATCAGTGGATCTGAGTATAGTTTAGACATAATATATTATATCCACACATGCCCGTACAAAGATGTAGTAGATACAAGTGTAGTTGGATGATTTAAATGTAGTTATTGAGAAACTATTATAGATTTATTATGATAATACGAGTTACATAAATCTCTAATAAAATCTTATGAAACACTCAATATCCAAACATATTGATATTAGATACCATTTTATGAAAGAGTGTGTATAAAGTAGTGATATAAATCTTGACTATATTTGTAATAAGGATTAGATTTCATATTTTTTTAAAGGCAATGCCAAGAGATATATTTGAAGAGATTAGGTTGAAACTTCATTTTTAGCCTTCTCCTCATACTAAAATAAGTTTGAAAAGTATCCATTATAGATATCTGAATTATGTTAATAAAGGGGGATAAATAAATACACAACACTTTATTAGGGGGTAGAATTCTTGAAAATAAGAGGAGTGTTCACTTCTTGTCCATACGAAGCTATGAATAATGATTAATGGGGGGATTTTTTAAAGTGTAATATAGATATAAAAAATAGATATATGTATTGAGATGAATTTCATTTAAGTCACTTGAACAAAAATTCATGTCATTGGATAAAGGAATTATCTAAAAAACAAAACCTTATCTAGTTGTGTGGAGCAATACTTTTCTTATAAGAGAGAAGTTGTGATTTAGTGATTTTAATGATTTTTGATGAGTTCTCAAATGGATATAAGTTTTTATAAAAGAGTTCAATGCAGTTACCAAAAAAAATGGGGGAAATTTAAGTTCTCTTTGAGTTATTGATGATTTTTCTGATAGGTTTTTATTTATTGAAAATACTTATTGAGAATCAACAGGTTTTTCTAATATGTTGTTTATGATGATTGAAATGTTGTTGAGTCGAATAAGGGAAACTGGAAATGTATTTTAAGTAGTTTTATGAGTTTTAGTGGTGTTCTAGATTTTCTGTATAGATATTCTTTTTGGATAAGTATATTATCATATGAGGCAACCACATAATTCAATTATCCTATACTGTAAAAAATTTGTGACCATATATTATATCTAAGTAGGATAAAATTCCTCAATTGGAAGAGTTATATGAAGTATGAAATTTCAAAAGTATTTATGATATTTTCTATGTACTTTATGTTATTTAAGTTCTATATTTTTTGATAGATGAGCCACATATGATATTTCTAAGGTCATAGGATATTTCTGATCTTGTACAAATTTTTTGAATCCTATATGATATTTGATATGCATATGAATTTCTGGAAAGATGGAAATGAAATTTCACTTATGTTGAAGAGAATTGGTCAGTGCATATGATATTTTCCTTTTTGAAATAACTAATCTCATATGACATTTTCCTTTATAAATAATTATGTTTATAGAATTAAAATTTTCTAAATAAATTAAAACTGACGATGACTAACCTGATCCATATTATTTTAAACATCATATTTAAAATACGATTTAGTCTATTTCATGAAAGTTTTTGAAGTGGGTGATATTTTTTCATACATGCTATAATTTTATTGTACTTTTTAATTGAAAAATGTGAAATATATCGATGATAAATACTATTTGTGAAGAATATCCATATATTATTTTTGGAATGTTAATGTGATGATTTCACAATGAAATAGAATTCAAATAATCACTATCATTTAATTATGTAGTTATTTTTGCTAAAGTTTTAAAGGATAGAAGTTCAACCTATTGAGTATTTGTGTTTTGAATCATGGAGCTGTTCTTTATGTTTTAAGGTGAAAGGAGATGAGTTTGAGATGAAACAATAAGAAAAATATAATGCGATTTTTTGTAAATTCATAGATTCATTATTCATGAATTATTCTAATATGATGTTAAATGTTAGAGAATATTATTGAGTGAGTTGTGTTGGAGAACCGAATAAGAATAAGGGAATAATTGGAAATGTGTGGTAGACATGTACTTAATGAAATAGAGAATATTATAAGATAATGGGACATGTAATCAAGCTTAAATGAATGGGAAAATCAAAGAGGATCATGTGGTATGATTTATTTAGAAGAAATAATAGGAAATCTAAGCTTGAAAATTAATTTATGGATTTGATTTTATTATATATTTTTTATAGGATTATGAGAACATAAAATATTTTTAAGAAAGAGAATTATGAGGAATATAAGTTTTAAAAATAATATCAATGAAAAATAGATAGAGGA
Source organism: Viscum album (assembly GCA_963277665.1). Lineage (NCBI taxonomy): Eukaryota > Viridiplantae > Streptophyta > Magnoliopsida > Santalales > Viscaceae > Viscum > Viscum album. The sequence goes on along the minus strand of OY728127.1, from coordinate 61,645,586 downwards.
ATAATAAATAACTTGGAAATTGAAATTTAGAAGAAATTATCATCATCTTTATAAGCATAATAATTTAGGAAAAGAAAACATGAGTATGAGTTTCAAAGAGTATATCATCATCTAATTCTAAATTAAGTGATCATATTATTCTATCTACACTGAAGGCTCAAGGGGAAGATCATGAAGAAATGATAAGCAACTAGATTCTCAATAGATCATTACTACTTTGTTCTTATCATTGTGTAACCATTGAGATGTTGTGTAAATGTCAGTGAGATATTTATGAATAAGGATATAGTATGATACCTAGCCTATCCACTTGTATTTGATCATAAAAATTTATTAGAGAATTTGTGCCTCAATGGGAGTTGAACATGACCAGGAGAAGTTACCCACATTAGGCCCAAACCTTGTAAAAATTTATTATACTTTATCGTGTTTAATTTTTCATTTCATACAAGTAAGTATGATTGAATATCTTAATTGGATCATGTCTTAACCAGAAGAAACTGTTTATTTATAATTGAAATAAATTGTAAAAGAAAACCACCACCAATTCATCCCCACCCTCTTAGTGATGCATCAATTCTTGGGGCATTTCAATATGAATAGTTCATATATATATAATGATTATATTTTAGATATTATATGTTTAAGTAAAATTTAATATAAATATCAATATGAATGAGTTTATATTGGAAATAAATATAATTTTTTTATATTTATTCAATTATGGAATGTCTATAATACAAGGATAAATTATCTAGTGTTTATAATTTATTTATAAATTAGTCATAAATTTTTATCTCATATTATAAAATATAATTTGATCATTTATTTATTTTATTCCCTTATTTATTTTTTAAACACATTCGAGATTAGTTAAAAAGCCCCACCCCTTTATTAATAAAAAAAGAAAATTACAAAAGATGTTGATGGGTTCAAATAGGCATATTATGCCCATATGAAAATAAAATAAAACTCTAGAGGATCAATTATGTTTTCATATGGAACTCATATTCTTTGGATACCTACCTCATCCCTATGGATAACGACCCTACCTCCATGTATTGAATTTATGAGGAAGCTCATGATCACCAACTGATGAAGAATCAACAGTGTGTTATTGCATGGTTATAATTGTTATATTATAAATATGTCTATGGTTATTTTAAAAGTGTTTAAATTGCTTATTTAAATGATTATACACTAATTTAAAGAGTTACATTACATACATGATAATTGATTTAGTTTTTTCCTACCCTGACTCTAGCTTAGTCATGAGTTGTGTAAAGAGTTATACATTAAAATGGTTTAAACATATTGATTAGATGAATAAAATAAGGATTCCAGAATAAATCATCAGAAGCATGAATACATAAAATATAATAGAATGAGATAATATGTAAAGATTAAATCCCATTTAAAAATACTAATAATTATATTCCTTCTAATTAAAACACTTGTTAAGACCTTGATCATCTAACCATGTAGGTCTTTCTAAATATGGGTTCCCTTAGATTATCTTGTGTAACTAAAGAAAGTCATTGGTAAAACTAATAGTATTACATGACCATTTTTTGGTGTTTTATTTGAGTTACACTTATCTAGGAAACCCTAATAGGATTAGGTTACCAGAGGAATAATGTTTAGTGAATCCATTTGATGGATTAAGATTTTTTTAAAGGTTGGGGCCGAAGCCTCATTTTATTATTAAATAAAATCAAAGACATTTGATGGATTAAGATAAATATTTATCCACTCAACTATCTAAGAGTCGCATATTGATATGATTGAAAATATTTTATACCTGTATATCTAAGTGATGATAGGAATAATAAAGTGAACAAAATATTAGTAAAATACAGACCTTAACCTACTAATAACTAAGATGTATAATTTAAAAGGGTCGTCATTTTAGTGGGATCAAATTTAATAAAAGTACTTATTAAATCAATTTAAAACATAATAATCATATAATAAAATCTTCTATTGCAGATAAATAACATCATCATCATCATCAAAATCGAATTTGATATCTATACATGATAAATAAATGATTAACATAAGCAACTTCTTATAATGGTGTAGAAAATTAAGAAATGTTCTAAAGAAAGAAGAAAATTATTGTGTTAGTGTAACCCCTCCTGAGTAACCTATTATTGAAGTTGTTCAACAAGAAAATACAGATTTTTATTAGTATAATAGATAAATTTACTCAAGGTTTAAATGTAACTTATTATATATAAGATGACCAAAGGAACTTAATTATCTGCTAATTTGCTCAATATTATTGAGGATAAATGATCATGGAATGGGATGTCTAGACTCTTGTGCTATGTTGATAGTATATAAAGGTAATATTTTAAGCTAGAAGGAATTATTGGATGGTATAATAGTTATCCTTGGTCATTGTAACCTAAAGGAGGTTACAATAATGTGGTACAATGGTTCTATATGAGATGGAATTTTCCAGAATACCTGAAGGTGTTTATGAAACTCCAAATGTTATATAAATAAATTATTTAATATTAAAGGGTATATGACACCAAATTTATACTTTTCAAAGGATATAAATATATAGAAGTTAAAAATAAAAAGAATAAATTTATTTAATTATTTTTTGGAATTTAAATGACAAAGAAAAGGGTTTTTGAATCATGGATTTGAATGCAAAATAATATATATATATATATATATATATATATCAGATGGATCTATATAAAGGATGTGTATTTTTATATTAAATTATTTTATATAAGAAGGGAAGTTACTTATTAACAAGAAGTTATTATGAGTAATATAAGATTATGGAGTTAATACACATGGTTTATGATTCATTAAATTCTTTGATATACATGAAAAGAAGATGAGGATAAAAGAATTTTTATCTGGGATAAAAAATTTTATCCAAAAATTTTGTTACAATATGAGGGGTTTGATCCCACCACCCTATATGCAATATTTCAAAGAATAAAGTACTCATTTATAAATAGTTCTCTAAAAACATAGAATACTATATAAGATATGGGTAAAATAGTTTATTTATAAAATATTCCAACTAAAGGAAATGAGTATCATTTCTTAACACAAAGGGGTTTATGTATCTTAACATGGTATTCTAAAGATAATATAAGGTATAAGAGGCTAGTAAGAATATGTTTTGACTTAGAGAAGTTAAAAGTGAAAAAAATAAAGGATTAAAATAATCAAAATACAAGTGAATGTCACGTAATATCAAAAGGGGTTTAAGATGTGTCGTCTAGTAGAAAATTTTTAATGGTAATGTTACAAGAATAATGATGATGATAAACTTAGAAAGTTTTTAATGTAGGAAATAAATTTTATTAAAATCATAACATTTGATATTATAAATTTAAAGAGTTTTAAAATTATGATCAAATAGTTGAACATCAGGAATATGATTCTTAATTCACACTATTGTCCAAAATTTATTTCATCATAAATGTTACTAGCTAAAGAAATTTAGTGGGAGGATTTTATTAGATGGTCACATAGATATGTGGCATGAATTTCATAAGGATGTAATAATTTTAATAAAACCCTGAAATTATTTCAAACATAAGGCCTCTCTAGTGGTCTATCATATGGGATATTATTATAAGGGAACTTATGTATGATTTTTAAGGGTTTAAGGATATAAAATGTATCATGTTATATAAAAGGAAGTATCTAATTTATTTTTCTTTCACATTAGATGCATATATTACTTGAAGTGAAATTATAATTGAACTCTAAATGTATGACTTTGAGTTATCCATAATTGATATTCATCAGGGATTATTATATTTTTTGATGGAATGTTAAGGTTAACATGTGTATGATTTCATAAGGAGATATGAAATATGACCTTGAGGCATAAAATGAGTTTTTTTTGTAATGGTTAACTCGCCAAGTATACCACATGGAGTGTCATACACAATGTATTTATTATACTAGGTATGGATGTTTCATATAGAATTATCATACCTGTGGCTGAAAATATACCTAGCATTTCATAATTTGATTCATTTATTAAAAAATAATTGATTCTTAGCTAATCAGGGGGTGGTTGGGTCTGCTGTCGATCATGTCACCAGTTATGGATTAACCAAGATGAAATCTGTCCTCTTATATAACAAGTATGAAATTTTGACACTATATTGAGATAGAACAAGTAATAGTATGGACATACCTAGATAAGGTACATGTGATGTGCTTATATATTTGTATACGGGTCATGTTATGTTCTTATCCACTTAGATTAATGACATGTGTTGTATTCATCAACCTAGTTAGTCTATACTTGGAGAATAGAGAACATAAAAGTAAATATATGAGATTAAAATAATTTATGTCCTATAGTTACTAGATGTCTTGGAAAAATGGTTTATATGATTATGTATACTTCTATAAGATACAAATGGTGAAACCATATATTGTGATGCATGTGTTATATAGAGATCACACTATATCATTTTATAGCTCGAGTACCATTGATGATTTTATAGAGGCTAATATTTTCTTATATTTATGAATTCATGAATTTATATTTTTTATAAATTATACAAAGGAATATAGGGTCACACTTTTTGGTTGAATTAATGATTATTGGGTTTTTTGAAACTTAGAGAGTTTCTATGAAAGTGTTTTAGAGTTTATCCAAAAGAGTTTTTTATGGATATTAATAAGTTATTGAATATGACATGATACATGGTAAATTTTTATGATTTATTTCCAAAACTATTTTTAAAGATATTCAAATGGATTTATAAATATGATTTCATAAGTTATTGTTTATGATGAAATATAAGGTGAAATGGAACAAATCCTATAATACTTTAGTGAAAGTGTGAGATTGATGGAGATATGATCCAACACCTATATTCATATGATGTATTTAGGCTATATCATATCTAATGTTATAAATATATTTTTTTATGGTATGATATATTATAATCCAAGTTATATCATATTCCTTGGTGATGTTTCAATCACAAGGCATTACTACCTCGACATGTCGTACTATATGAAAAGGGTATATCATATGGAATTTTGATTCATATAGTATGATTCATATTGTGACTATGATTGATTTTGGAAATCATACATTAATAGTTAATGTTTGAATCTCTACCTTGTAATCTATTATTTATGTTTCATAAGATAAAACACATGAGAGAGTTTTCATGGATAAAAGGTTACAATGAGGTGTAACTAAAATTTTATTTAGCCATACATTATGAACATATGAGTAAACACATAGATACTCAAGTAGAATACCTGAGGGATATATAAATAGAAAAATCAATTGATATTGTGTCATTTTAATAAAGTGTGTGATCATATTAATTGATTCTACCTATTATATATATCTTCCTCCACCTTCCTTAGATTCCAAGAGATGTTAAAATATTATGGTTTCAAGGATAATTCCACAAAATTATTGGGTGATTAAGTTAATCCATAGATAGATCTTCTAGGGAAGAGTATTATGGTTATTCCTTAATGATCTTCATTGACCACTGTAATTGAATAATAGAAGAAAAAACCATCTATGGTGAAAGATGTATGTTCTTTATTTACCTTTACATGGTTTCAATTTTTTATTTCATAGCGATCTTAGGATTAATGTATCTATTGTCTTTTACTTAATTTAATAAGTGTGATTTGATCCTTAGAAACCCTTCAATAATCACCTTCTGTAGAAATTTTAATACCCAATAGATACTTCATCTCTCCCAACATTGAAATCTAAAACAACTCCATAATTTAAGTGGAAAACTCCTTTAAAACACCTTATTAATTTCTATAAAATATAATATCATAAATATATATGATAATAATTAAAGATGCATCCTTATTTTATTTGATTTAGGGGATGGTTCCCATTTTTATTTTTCTGAAATTATACATCTTGAAAATTTATTTAAACTTCAAATATAATTCCCTAATAGTTTTTTTAATCTATAAAGTCATTTATTCAACCTAAAAACACAAAAATCATTATATATTTTAAAGAAACCTTCAGGTTTCTCAATATACACTTCCTATTAAAGTTCACCATTGATGAAGGATAATTAAAAATTCATTTGGGAAATATTGTACAATATTTTAGGAATAATAGAAATAAATATTATTATAGTTTTATGTAATTAAATTGGATAAAATGTCTTGTTAAATTTAATCCCTTAAACTAGGGAATACACCTTAAAAATGATACTTTTTTGTTTATCATCACTTCCCCTTCCTCATTCAACTTATTAAGTAACACCCACATTATCACAATAATGTTCATATTTTTTGGATTAGGAACCAAATCACATGTGTATTCTAAATCTAATTAAATTTTTTATTTATATAATCTACCAAATCTTGATGCTTCAATGTTTTACTTACACTTCTTGGTTTTATATGAGAAATCAATGTGGTGTGTTATATTTTACTCAATATTTTCCTTATTTGGACTTATTTTTATGATAAAAAATGATATTTTAGACCTCTATTAGGGGTTTTAAACCATATTTTAACTGAATTTTATATTTATTGATCAATAGAAAAGGTTTAATATTCATATTCCTCATATACATCACTTGAATTTTCAATATTTTTAGAGTTTCCATAATGTTTTCAAATAAATTTTTATTCTTATATATTACTTAAATAACATGCTATTTGTTTTCAATAAACATTAAATGAGTGTTATAACACTTTCACCTCAATAAAATCAATAATATTCCCTATTTATTTGTTATAGTGGGAATATCTCCTTTCACTTGGAGGATAACCAAGGAAAATTCCATCAAATTATCTTCGATCAAATGTCCCAATGATTTCTCTTTTCATATTGATAGTACAAGTTCCGAAAAAACACCCTCAACCAATTCAAACTGGTAGAATTCTTATAGTAAATTTCATAAGGAGGAATAACTAAATTAAATAACAAATATAATGTTTTTGGATGTGCCCCACCCAAACCTCTTATCTCCCAAATAAAATGTGAAGTATCATGCTCCACCAACATCATTCAAGTCATATCTACCATGATTTTATTCTTATGTTCAAAATAATATTTTTGTTATGGGGTATATGATACTCTATACTCATGTTTAATACCATATTTCTCTAAATAATATTTAAAATTTACACTTATATACTCAACCCTATTATTCAGTCTAATTATCTTTAAAGAATAGTCACATTTATATTTTTTAGTTATCCTAAAACTATTAACCATACTCAAGGAATATGAATTATATTTCATGAACATAATGCATTCAATATCAAAAAATTCATCAATTAATGAGATAAGTCACTTATCTACATTTATTTACCTTTTTATTATAGGACTATGAATATCTAAATGAATAATTTCTAATAGATGAGAAGTTTTTACCTACACCTTTTTGTGTGATGAATTAACAATATCCCCCTTTTGGTATTTGAAAAAAAAAACCAATTTATTTCTTTTTCATCATAGGATCACCACAAATTTTGTATCCCCAAGTATCTTTTCATGTTATATTGGGAAATGTGTACAATCCTTTGATAATAAAACTCATTTTCTTCTTTCAAGCTCAAATAGTAAGAATTTTGAACATCACCCACTTAAAACAATTTACCCATTTCTCTTTATACTCTAGTAATAATATGAACATACTTAATAATAATAATCAAGAATTCATTTTTTTGAAAATAACATCATTTCCTTCATCATTAAGCTAATAAACACTGTGAAAATTATGCTCCAACTCATTGATATAGAGTGTATTATTTTTAGCTCACTTTCACCAAATTCCATTGATCCAATTCACTTGATTTTGAGTGACCTATCCTTCTTAAATGTAATATTTCATATTACTTTCTAAAATCTTTCAATATCATCATGTATATAATTATATATAATTAATACTTACTATCCAAAATCCATAAACATTAATTTTATTAATCTTTTAGAAAAACTTCCACTAAAAGAACTTTAACTTTAACTTTATTAATTTTCATTTAAACATTTTGAGTATCATGATTCATACTCAACTAAGTAAAAAATATGGTAAGAAAATTTTTAGTATCATGACCTAGTTAATCACATATTCAACAATTTTATTTCATTATTTGTGATTTATTCTCCACCATCACTTTAGAATTTTAGATTTCTTATAAACCATTCTCCTTTGAGAAGGTTAAATCATCATCAAATCCTTCTATAAAAATCTTCTAATTTCTTATAAATATTTCTCATTAAAATATTATATCCTTTATATATGTTTGAAACTACCACAACACCCACAATTTCCATGAAAATAAATTTTTCTCACACAAGGAGGTTGTTATCTTGAATATGCAACATGCTGTACATTATCTTTTTATAATTATTTTTGTGATCCATTTTTTGATCTACAATTATGGGGTAATTCTTATATATTTCACTATATATATATATTATACCTTAAAATTCTCACTTTTCCATTCATATTAAAATTTTCAGTAAATTTTAAATTTCTAGAATTTCCAAATTTCTATAATTTTTCTTTCTTCACTAGAATGTTAAATTATTTTGTATTTCACTTCATAAAAGAATTTAAATTAAAAAATTAAATACCTTTTAAACATATTTAGTGAGGTATTTTTTAATTCAAATAGACATATGGATTCTTTGATGTTTAAACAATCTTTATATTTACCTTTGATCATTCAATAACTTATTACACAGATTTCATAAATTTAAAATTAAACCTATTCATATGATTTATGATTCCAGAAATATTTAAGGAAAATCTTAAAAATACTTTTCCTTCTCTTTAACCTTATATTTTATATACACATTCAAACTTTCTCTTTTGTAATTACACCTTAAAATCTTCATTCACCTTCAATAAATTTAATTATTTTTATGGGTAGAGTCAATATTGATTGAATTTTGAGATTGTTTAATTAAGTTCCTATTATATTTATATAAATTTGATATCTTTGAAATAAAATTATTTAACTCTCACTTCAACTAGAACTCTATTTCAATTTTATAATCATTTATTTGACCATCATCATCATGACTAGTGAATTCAACCTCATTCACTCGTGCGATCAAAAATTTATCTTCCACTTCACTTAAATTTTTAACTTTAATATCATCATCAACACTTTCTTTATTACAAAAATTAGATAATAAATTTATATTTTTAAATTTTTAAAAATTATTACCCTTTTCATTGGAGGTAAATTTATGCTTATTGAACTTTGAAGCTTTATACTTTGAAAAAAATTCTTGATGACTCATATTCATTATAAATTTCTTCTTCCATTAAAATTTGGATAATTAGAAAAAAATATCCACTAGATCCATATTTGAATTGATTAATTGTAATATTTCCTTGATTATTTTTATTTCCTATTCAAATAATCCTTAAGATAAATGATATAAAATTCTTAAATTTTTCCTCAATATATTTATCATTATCTGAACTTTATTCTTCTATATTGACTTCTTTTAACTTTTATTCTGATTTAAGGCCTTAAAAAAGATTTAATTTTTAGGTTTACTCTTCTTCTTAAGGTTAATTCCTTTCTTCATCTCACAATCAATAAAATGTAAACAATCTAACATAAATGTGATAAGATAATGGTCTTCAAGTGTATAATCATTTTCCTAAAATATTTCCAAAACGTTATAAAGTATCTTTTTGACTATCATAGAATCTTAAAGAGTATCAAAAAAATCATCTAATAGTGATAAAAAAATTATTTACTCTTGTAAATAATTCATTATTAGATTTATAATCAATCATTCAAATGTATTCATACTCTATATACCAAATATTGATTTTTTCTTCTTTAACTTTGACATTTCCTTCATAGATTTTTTAACTTATATAATATTACCTTTTTACTGTATTAATCTACATGGAATTTATAAATTATTAATTTTAAAAATATAGAGGAATTCATTCCATACATTACCACTATTTTCAATATTATTTCTATTAGTCACTATCATCACATCACATTCTAAATAAGAAATATATGCATTTGTTGCAACTTCAAGCACATCAAATCTAATTGATAATAGGTATGATAGAATCATATCATTACATATGTGATAATTATTTCCATAATATTTTTAATACCCTTACTATTTACTAAATTAATATGATCCATTAGAATCCTAAAAATTTAAAACCAATTTTTCTCTAAATAAATAACGCTCTTCACTTATAACTTTAAATAGATTTTGATTTAATTAAATAAAATCTAGAACATATCTGTGATATAAATTTTAGATACCTAAATGATAATAGGTATTAGGATACTCAGAAATTTACTATAGTGGTGGGTGAATTGGTGAATCAATTCCTTTTTCATTCAAAAAATTAACAACCTTATCCACAAGTTAAAATTAATGATGTTATTATTGTTTTATTTTTACTTCTTATTCAATGATAAATTTTAATGATTTAAATTACTTAATTTAGAAACCACACACTCCAAAAAAAGAAAACACAGGGGGAATAATGATTTAAATTTTTACCATTCAATGTGAATGGACACATCCATGGAAAGATTCAGAATACCTGATATCACATGATCCACTATATTCATCATTGATACAAAGAGACGGGATTATCCATAGAATCTTATTATATTTAAATTTATCCTTAATAATTTAACATGCCTTTGAAAAATGTAAATGAATGTATTAAAAATATATAACAATAATAATCTCCAATATCTATAAATAAACTCCACTTTTCTATAGATGAGTACCTAATCCTCTTCACTTCTTCACATGCTAAATTCTTTAATAAAATAGAAAGAGACCTGATGAAATAATAAACATATGAAATTCAATATATAAGAATAATATCAAAACCTCATTGTATAAACCATAATATTATACTTCTTTAATAGAATCTTCAATATTCAAATACAAGTATTTAAATATAAATACATGATTTGATGAAGATATTATAAAATAATTCACTCTCTTGGGTGTATTATTCCTCTTACTTCATTTTTATAGTTACTTAATTCATAAAATACAATTCTACTCACCTAAAATATTCTAACATAAAATATTTTTAATTTTAAATTCAAAAAGCTTCAACCAACTACAATCAATAAATTTTTCCTCTTTAATTTCAACCACTTGATCAAATTAAATATTTTACTCATCTATCATTTGAAAAATATATGTTAAGGATCAAAATTAACTAATATATGTGTCACCCAAAAATATAAATTAGTGAAACTCAAGTAAATCATAACTTTTAGATAAACCAAAACATAGTGAGGGAAATAATACAATGTTTAGTCTCAATTACTTTAAACCTTTTTTAAATTCTCCTTCAATCTCTAAAATCCTGACTAATTTAGATAGAACATGGTGTGGTCTTCAACATTTTATTCCTTGGATAAAGAACCATAGTTAGTATCCATTTTCTTCATCCTGAATTTGAACCAAAAATATTTTTAAATCAAAATTACAATCTTTTTTTAAACTATCCATGGTCAACTCCACCAAAGCATGATATAGTTTAGATTCCCTATAGAAAAAATGTTTTTTAAAACACAAAAAATCTTCACATAAATCATTTTTTCATCATCAAAAATCCAATTTTCATATAGAAAAAAATATATCATGGTTTGTTTAACACCAAATTCTGTTTTTCTAACTTTATATCCAAAAAAATTCCTGTTGAACTTGTTAACTTCAAATATTCTTTGAAACATTTACAAACTTTTAAATGATCTTCACCTCATCTAAAAAAAACTTCCATTATATATTTATCCAAGTGAATAAAGTATTTACATGCATTGAAATATGTTGAAAACAAAAACAAATACACATTTCAATGAATTAGCACAAACTTCAAGATACTTCAAAAATGAAATCCATAGTTTTAATAATCTCCAAACTTTGAATATAATGTCCATAGCTTCATAATGATCTTTAATCTAAATCCTCATTTGAGAGATATTTTTATTTTTTTCTTTGGGGGACCTTGTTAATAAAAAATATGAATTTTTAATTTAAATTATTTTAATTTATGAATTTAAATTTTATATTTTTAAACAAAATTTAGAAATCAAAGAGCACCCATACTATCACTAAAAAAAGTAAAATTTTAATCACATTAATAAAAAATATAATTTACTAAAAAACCAAGATCACTTCATTCTCACCACATTCATATATTTCATCCTAAAAATAAAAATTCAATCTAAAAGGTGGATTAAGAAGTATCACCTCTATATTTCACAATTTTCAAGTGCTATCTTGAATGTTAGTATGGATCCTCAATTATTACCATCTCTCTAGAAAATAATTATGTCATTTTCTATGTCTATGTATTATGACTAAATAATGTGAAATTGACCATGCATGTACCTCTGATCTATAATATATGGAGGGTGTCATGTATTTTTCTCAGTTTTAGTGGTAACTTCATATAGTATTCCATCTTGTATATGTCACAAAATCTAGAATAAAAAAAATCTCATGAAAAGATCATTTTTTACCAAATATAAGTAATCTATGGCATGAAAAGACCTTTAAGTTAGTCAAAAATCCTTCAAAATTAATGATACATGCTCACTAAATATCCATGAACATATTACTAATCCATATTATCTACTCATCCTATTAAGGTTTGAATAGAATACTTTAATATAATCAAGTCTTATAATACTCATACAAATTCTCTATGACCAAGAGGTAAAATAATCATTTTGTTTAAAAACAATCATTGATAATTCCCCATGTAGAAATATGATCCAAACTATGTATATTAATCACATAAAATATATAGAAAATAACCCCCAAATTGGTAATAAATTGGAAAAAACTCAATCAATTATTCATTGTTTTCCCAAACCATGTTACAAATATTCATGAAATATATTTGAATTGTCATGAAATCCATCAATACACTATCTCACTTCTAATAAAGTAATTTTAATGAATAAATAAATTACAATGAATTTAATAATTAACATTACCATTATTATAGTTAAGGTATTTAGTTATGGAGTCTTTGACACTTTATACATCTATATACCATCACAATCAATTGTCCTTATGATATATCCTTACAACACCATGATGTACCACCAATATGGGAAGTGTAAAATCCCTCAACACCTCCTCTTTAAACTTTGTTGGTACCAAAAATTGAATCTAAAAGTGAACATTATACTCCTTAAATTTGGAAAATTATCAAGAGAATCAATTGAGAGTCTCTAATGAAGTCATATATCAAAGTACATTTATCTTAGTTAACCCCCATTACTAAATGAAGAAGTTTATAAGTTATTTTCATTAAAATCAAAAGAGAATTTTTTTCCATGTCTTATATATACATAAATATAAAAAAAATACTCCATATTAATCTTAGATCATAATAATCACCACTATAGGGTTTAAAAATACTCCTCATAACATCATTATCAATTTTTATATTTCGACAACTAAAAAATATTTGACTACAATAAAGGAAACCACTATTTTGAAGGTTTTGGTAATTAATATATTCATATACATGACTTGAGGTTGAAAATAATTTGATAATTACTTATGAAAAAAACATATCTTTATATAGAATATTAATAATAACTTATATACTTTATCAATACCCCTAGTTTTCCATTATGAGCTAGGAGAATCATTATAAGAGTTCCCAACTCCCAAAATGAAAGGGAAATACTATCCCTCTTGAGTTAGCATCAGTTATATCACTATAAAAACTCCACTATTTATAATTATTATATTATTTAATCATAATATTTTCAAAAATAGGGTGATTCAATCTTGATTTCTATCATCCCTTCTTATAAGAAAGATCTAAGAAGGATAATGGTCTAGTAATTTTCATCGATTCTATAAAAATTCATGGTTATACAATATCAAAACCTCTCTAAATAAACTTCACAAATGAAATAGATATTTTTATGAGATACATACCAAAACATATGAAGTATATTATTTAGGATAATAATATGTGACCATAATATATTTACATCTGATCCTATGAAAAAATATTCTTAATCAAGTGATTCTGACCACAACTTAGAAAAATCTCACTACTTTCATTCCCCAATCACCAAAACTTATAATCAATGGTTTTCCAATATGTTAAAAAATAATTATAATCATTAATAAAATTTTAACCATAATAAAATATCCTTCAACCACTAAATATATTAATAAAGTCACCAATAAAAATCTAAATCCATGATTCTTAACTTTAGGTGAACAATAATTTTACTAAAAAAATTCACCGCACTAATATAATAAAAAAATCATTTAGTTTATAATATGAAGGTGTGGTTGACTATATATCTCAGTCTATTATTATTGATGGAAAACTCAACTCTCACAAAATAAATCTATTTTATCAAAACTGACCATATATGTGTTTTTGGTAATAACCTATGCTATAGTAAAAAAATCATGTAACAAACCTTGATCCAGGTATGTTGTTTCATGATCAATATTTCCCATAACATGGAACCACCCTACAATTTTCCCTCTAGATTTTAAATTTTATGAGAAGATCCCTCATCTTCCCTACCTTGGATTCCTCTAGAGGGTCTATTTGTTGGAAACTACTAAACTCTAGGATAAATAACTCAAAATAAAAAAAATGAAACTAATCATCTAATCATTCACTCCTCACGATCCTTCTATAACATATATGATAGGTAAGTATCATATTAGTTTGAGTTTTCTATATTTAAATTAGGTGAAATATTGATGTTTAATAGGTCCTTATTGTAAGGACCTAACCTTAATGATTATATATTCTAGTGTTTTTTAACTATAATTAACATTATTAAAATTATAAGGATATTTCTGGTTTATAGTTTTATAGAATTAAGACTAAATATTAAAAGGTAAACCCATAAATTAAAAGTGTAAAATTATACTTATTATCCAATTTTCCCATAAAAAAGTCATTAAAATAAAACATGGTTTCTCTTTAGGAAAAATCTTCACAATTTTCCCTTGATCTCATCCTTGTCCCAACTCTTCCTCAAACCCTGTGATTTTTTTAAAACTTGGGATGAGAAAAGAAGCTCAGTAAGGGAATTAAAATAAAGGAAACTATTAGTCCAGTGAAAACCCATAATTTTTTTTCTTAAAAACATACATTTTTACTCTAACAAATGAATCATATTTTCAAAATATAATTATATTACCTTGTGAAAATCAAAAAATTTCCATAAAAAACTCATTAACAATCATATAAAATTCATTTAGGTTCCTTGGGACATCATTATCCATATCACACTTACAAAAGGAATAACCAATATGATCAACTTCCATATCTTGAGTACCTAATTCATTAGAGCACTATCTAGGTGCACCCATCATATAAGCTATAACAGGATCACCCAGTGCTATCTGGGCACACCCATTATATAATCTATAATGATCTCACCCAATGCTATCTAGGCGCACTCACCATATAAGATATAATAGGCTCAACTGATGCTGTCTAGAAACACCCATTATAAATAGTATCAAAGGACCATATAATGAATAAAATCCTGAAAAAATATTTTTATCCCATGTGTAAAACACTTTCAGATATCGAAATACCATTTTCTTGTAAAAATCACTTTTAAAATCTAAAAACCATACACATAATAATGAAACCATTTTCTTTGAAAATAACCATTAAAACATATAAAGTAAACATTAAAGAATTAAAGAATCATGAAATTGGGAAATTTCATTCATACCATATATGTAAAAAAATATTTCCTTTAACCTTTGTAAAAAGAGATGAAAGAGGAACTTTAAAAGAGGATTTTTAAAAGAAATTCTTTTACATAAGACCTTAAAAAGATTACTTTTTGGAAAAAATTTGAGAGAAATTAGAAAATTAACTTTTTAAAAAATTCATGTAAATATAATTAAATTCATAAAAATAATTTTAAAAATATGTACATGATAGAGAAATATTTATAAAATAAATCTTCAAAATATTTAAAATGAGGTTTTTTTGTTAGAGTTCCTTACCTTGTATCCAAATGCATTCTGAAATTTCAATTAATGTCTTAGATAATCAAATTTGATCCATTAATTTCTTAATTCAGAACCTCTTGAACATATATTCTATTCATTATAATTTTATAAAGTTCATTTATGGACATTTTGATGAGTTATAAAGATCAAAATTGATGTTATGGGAGTGTTTGTTTCATGGTTTCATGGTCGGCTAACTTGTGTATATTTATGGATGTTCATGTAAAATGGGAATTGTACTATATAAGTGAAATTATATGGTATTAATGAACCTATTTGAGTTTAAATGGTCCCGTATATATTTTTTCTTTCTAACATGAGAACTATTCATTTGATAAAATGTTAATGATAATTTTTTAATTGTTTATTTCGGTTTTTCCAATCATCACAAATTAGTTTCCTTTTATTTAATATCATGTATATATATTAGTTATAGAACATTAAATAAGTTATAATATACTTATTAAATTATTATTTAACCATAATAATAGTTTTATCACTAGCCTTGAAGGCGTTAATGAAAAATAAGAATTCACTATCCACGAAGACAATTAATCCCCATAATTTGGACTATGGTTTTGTTTCATTGAATAAGAGGATATGAGAAAATGGATGGATAGAAGATATTATATTAGAAAAATAAAATTAGAGTATATAAATGATACTGGATTTATTATTCCTTGATGGATGAATGAGGTGAATATAATGGAGAAGAAGAAGAAAAATTAAGAGAGGTGGTTTAAGAAAGTTACCACTTTAATATCACCTCCTTGAAGGATCCCTTAAGGAACTTGGAATTGGTAATTTGGTGAGACCATAACTTTTAGAATGTGACCAGGGAAGTGGAGAATAGAATTTTCTAAATGATGGTTGAGATATAAGGCTCAAGGTGGTGAAATTAAGTGAATTAATGGGTTCCCTTTTTTAATTGAGGTAAAGGGAACTTTAGGAATTTCTCAAAATATTAAAATATATAAAGACTATTCTAGAGATAAATAATTAGAAATAGACCTTAATTGAACATGGGATGAAATTTTAGACCATATATTATCCCATATATCCATATTTAATAAAATATTATATTCATGAAATATCATTATTATTAAATTTGATATTATTCATTACTATGGATTTAAAAACATAAAAAAGAGTAAAATTAGAACTAAATATTTTATTATATCCTAGAAATGATATAATTATATATATAATTCTTTTATCACCTTTAATATCTCAAATTATATTTATTTTATTATTTTTAATATCATTTATTTAATTTTCTATTAATTTTATAATTACTACATTATCGTTGTGTAAGCCTTTAAAGTAATTATTTATTCTCTAAAAATTAAAATAAATTATCATTATTAATATAAATATTTTATATTTCAAAATAATATTTATGACCAAACATATCTTTTGAATGAACATATATTAAAAATTTTACACTTATTAAAACAATAGTGTGATAAGTTTGACTTTCCTTAAAATAAAATACTATAAGGGACTTAATGTCAAAAAATAGCTCTAAGAGGTCATAAATTTGACTCATGGATGGTTATGGTAGAAAATTACTCATAAAATAAAATTGGTTTAAGTGTTAGGGTAATTTTATAGGCCTTATACTATTTCTTTTACCCTTAATTACCCAATTTACCTTTAATTATGATAAAAAAATTACTAAGTTTACTATTCATATTTTCCAAAAAATAAAAAGGACCTATTTATAAATTTTGAACTTATGATTATAAATATATAATACATTTTTAAAAATTCAAAACACATAAGGGTCATAATTTAATTTAAAATTAAACTGTTAAAATGCAATGAAAAACAGTTTTTTCAGAAAAATGCCTATTTTTAAATATAAAATGTTTCTATACTAAATTAAAGTATAAAAACCATTAAAAAAACAATAATTGTATTTTTTTACTTTAAAATTAACTAATTAAAATTTAAAACAAATCCAAATCATAATTTTACCTTGTAAATAAAATACAATTTTTAATGAAAATCAGTATTTTTCACTATTCATTGAAAAATTAATATTTTTAGAAAATTATAAAAAATTAATCCTAAGATAATTTTAACATTATGAAACCAAAAATGAAATTAATTTTGTCAGAAAAATTCTAAAATAACCAGAAATTAATTATAATATTCATTCATGAAAAGCAATAAAACCCATTTTTGAAGAAAACATACTTCTAAAGATTAAAATTAATTTATTATATTATTATTTTATAATAACTTAAAAATAATTTTTTTTTTGGAACTTTATATTTATTTTATAAATTATTTATTCATATTCATACCCACCAATTTAACGACTAGGTTACAATGGTCACATTTAGATAATAATATTTAGTTGTTCATTTAAGTTCGATGTGGCTTATCTTATATGCTATCGAACATAGTGTTTACTTTTAAAAACTTGGGATGTTACATTCTACAAAATTTTAATAAATTTCATCCTCTCAATTTGAAATTGGGATAAAAAACTAGGGGTTTTACTTTTCAAATTTTTTTTTTTGAAATCGCACATCATAAAAAGGATTAATAAAACTTCCCCTTGAAAAGAGAGTAATGGAAGTATGAAGGTCACCCTAGATAACACATACTAGGTTTTCGTGTAGCAAAACATGGACATGGAAGAGAAAATAACTCCCAAGGGCTGATATATAGTGATAGATAACATGGTTTTGAGAAAGTTAACGATCATAAAAAAGTAAATCTGTGATAGGATAAAAGGCTATTGATTTCTAGGTAAGAAAAGTAGAAAAATAAAATTTATTATTTCAAGATTAATTTAATACCTTTACTAATAACATGAGTAAATATACTTACTAGATAAGAATATATTCATCCTTTAATCAATTTCCACCACAAACTCATCTTTTTCTCTAAATAATGAGTATGAATTTTTCATACCTGAAGCACTAAATCAACTTCTACAGATTGAAAAATACACAAAGGAAAAACAATATATTCATCTTGTCTTTAGACATTAACAAAAACCAAAATGGTTAGGATATGATAAGATAATTCCAAAAAATATTTAATCTCCAAAATTCAATAGTAATACCCAAAATTCAACAAATAATTATCCTTAAAATTCCTCAAAAAAATTCTAGACTAAGATTGAAACCCAAAAATCAAAAGGATTTGGTCACATAGTCTTAAAAGATAAATTTGTCTCCAAATAAAATAAATAACTCTTAATTCATCATACTAAAAATTTAATTTCCCAATTCTCATAATCACGAAAATATTTTAATCATTTTTGTAAATAACCTAAAACACCATAAGCCAAAATAAAATCATATATGCTTCCAAAATATAATTCAACCATTATTCCTAAAATAAAATCCCATATTATTATTTTTACCTTAATCATATGGAGTTCCCAAAATAGTGAACATCTTCTAAAATAACATCAATCACTTAATCAAAAAAAATCATTTTCTAATCTCATGATTATCTCTATGATAAAACATATGTTCCAAAAATTAACTTATTATTCATTTATCAAATTATTTAAATAAAAATAAAAAATTATTATTAAATGGGAATTCACATAGGATAGTGGTAGGTGATTCACCCTTGTCACCCTTCAGTTCTAGGTTCAAAACTCATAGCCTTTTTAGACATGATGGGTTGTCACCCATCTTGCGGGTTGTCACCCATCTTGCGGGTTTTCATTTTTCTAAAACTATATTAATATAATAATTATAAAATTCCAAAAACATCCTAAAAAATAAATATAATATATTCAAAATTAAATAAAAGTTTTAACCTAAAATGTTATATCATAATTTTAATTTTTCATCCCATAATTACCTCAAAAATAAATTTCTCCAAAAATACCTTTATTCATCTTAAAATTTCATAACATAAAACCTCAAAAGGTATTTATAAGATATTTTTCTTATGATAAACCTTAAAAATATAAAACTATAATTATATTTATAAATAGTAATATGAAATCATAATCACCAAATTTTTCTAAACCCTCCTTTGGTACCGATCGTAAGGACCTGACCTTAATGATTACACATTCTACTATTTTTGAACAGGAATTAACATTCTTAAAATTAAAAATATCTTTTTGGTTTAGAGTTTTTGAGAATTAGGACTAAAAATTACAAATTAAACCCTCACATTATAAGTGTACACTTATACTTAGTATCCATTTTTCCCATAAAACAAAAGTTATTAAAATAAAACATGGTTTCTCTTTATAAAAAATCTTCACAATTTTTTATTGATCTCATAATTGTCCTAACTATTCCTTAAAACTTGTAAAAACATTTTAAAACTTGGTATGGGAACAAAAAGATTAGTAAGGTACATAAAATAAAGGGAAATTTTAGTCCAATAAAAACCCATAAAAACATTTTCTTAAATAAATACCTTTTTACTTTAAAAAATGAATCATATTTTCAAAAAGATCATTATATTATATTTTTTAAAATCAAAATATTTCCATGAAAACTTATTATAAAGACTATAAATGTCATTTAGGTTTCTTGGGAAATCATTATATTTATTACAATTAAAAAAGTAATAACCAATATGGTCAACTTTCATCTCCAGAGTACACAATGCATTGGAGCGCTATCTGGGCACACCCATAGTATAAGCTATAATAGGCTCACTTGACACTGCCTAGATGCACCCATAATATAATATATAATATGATCACTCGGTGCTATCTAGGTGAACCCATCATATAAGCTATAACGGTCTCACTCGATACTATCTGGGTGCACCCATGATATAAGCTATAATAGACTCACCTGACGCTATTTGGGCATACACATCATAAATAATTTACAAGGACTATATCATGAATAAAACCCTTGAAAAAACTTTTAAACCCATGTTTAAAACAATTCCAGATATCAAAATACCCTTTTCTTATAAAAAACACTTTTAAAATCTAAAAACCACGCACATAATAATGAAACCATTTTCTTTGAAAATAATTGGGAAAAAAATACAAAGGAAACATTAAAGAATTAAACCATCATGAAAGTGTGAAATTAATTTAATGTATTATATGTTAAAAAAATATTTCTTTTAACCATTTTAAAAATATATAAAAGAGGAACATTAAAATAGGATTTTTAAAAGAATATCTTTTACATAAAACCTTAAAAATATTCCTTTTTGAAAAAAATTATGAGAAATTAAAAAAATTTATTTTAAAAAATTTAATTTATATATAAATAAATTAATAAAAATAATTTTAGAAACATGGACATGAAAGAGAGAGATTTATAAAATAATTTTTAAAAACATTTAAAACAATGTTTTTTAGTTAAAAAGTCTCTTACCTTGTGTCTGAATGTGTTTTGTACTATCAATTAATGTACTAGATAATCAAAATATATTCATTAATTACTTAATTAATAACCTATTAAACATATATTTTATTCATTATAATTTTATAAAGCTCATTTATTTCCATTTTGATGAGTTATAAAGATGAAAATCTCTGTTTAGGGAGTGTTTGTTTCATAGTTTCATGGTTGGATAACTTTTGTATATTTATGGACGTTCATGTAAAATGGAAATAGTTCAAAAGAAGTGAAATTATATGGTATTTATTAACCTATATATGTTTAAATGGTCCCATATATAATTTTATTTTTTGACATGAGGATGATTAATTTGATAAAATATTAATGATTATTGTTTAGTTTTTATGACGATTTTTTCGACTATCACGAATTAGTTTTATTTTATTTAATATCATGTATATATATTAGTTATAGAAAAATGTAAGTTATAATATACTTATTAAAATATAATTTAACTATAATAATATTTTTATGACTAGACTTAAAGGAGGTAATGAAAAATAAAAACTCATTATCCATGAAGACGGTTAATCACCATAATTTGGACAATGGTTTTGTTTCATTGAATAAGAGGATATGAGAAAATGGATGGATAGAAGATATTAAATTATAAATATAAAATTACAGTATATAAATGATACTATATTTATTATTACTTGATGGATGATTGTGGTGAATAGATGGTAGAATAAGAAAATAAATTAAGAGAGGTGTTTTAAGAAAGTCACCTCTTAAATATCACCTCCTTGAATGGTCCCTTAAGGAACTTGGAATTAGTCTTTTGGTGATAAAAAAACCTCTATAATGTGACTAGGTAAGTTTATAATATAATTTTTCAGAGTATGGTCTAGATAGAAGTCTCAAGCTGGTGAAATTAAGTGAAGGAAGGGGTGCCCTTATATAATTGAGGCAAGGGGCACTTTAGAAATATCTCAAAATATTAAAATATAATAAGACTATTCTAGAGACAAATAACTCCAAATATACATTAAATGAACATGGGATAATATTTTAAACTATATATTATCCCATATTTCATTATTTAATATTTTTATGATTTTTAATAATTTAATAAAATATTATATTCATGAAATATCATTGTTGTCAAATTTGATATTATTCATTATTATGAATTTAAAAGCATAAAAAAGAGTCAATTTTTTTATTATATAATATAAATTTTATATTTAACTAGATAATTCATGGATCACCTTGAATATATCAAATTATATTTATTTTAATATTTTTAATATCATTTATTTGATTTTTCCATTAATTTAATAATTACTACATCATCGTTGTGCAAGCCTTTATTTCTTACCTAAAAATTAAAAATAAATTATCATGATGAAGATAAATATTTTATATTTAAAATTAACATTTATGGTCAAACATATATTCTGTATAACCATTTAATAAAAATTTTATACTTATTAAAACAATTGTGTGGTAAGTTTGACTTTTCTTAATGTAAAATACTATAAGGGATTTAATGTGAACCAAATGGGTCCAAGAGGTAATAAATTAGAATAATGGATGATTTTTATCTAAAATTACTCATAAAATAAAATTTGGGTAAGTGTTAGGGTAATTTCATAGCCCTTATAATATTATTTTTACCTTTAATTACCCGATTTACCCTTAATTGTGGTAATAAAAATTACTATGTTTACTATTCATATTGTCAAAAAATGAAAGGGATATATTTAATAAATTTTGACCTTATGATTCAAAATATGGAATAAATTATTTAAAATTAAAAATAGATAAGTTTTATAATTTAATTTAAAATTAAACTGATAAAATGCAATGAAAAACGATTTTTTGAAAAAATACCTCTTTTTAAATATAAAATGTTTCTATACTAAATTCAATAATAAAACACATTAAAATAAAATAATTGTATAATTTTAATTTAAAATTTAATAATTTAAAATTAAAACAAATCCAAATCATAATTTGACCTTGTAAATAAAATACAGTTTTTAATAAAAACCAGTATTTTCACTATTCATTGAAAAATTAATATTTTCAAAAATCTATCAAAAATTAATCTTAATATAATTTTTAAATTATGAAACTAAAAAAATATTATTATTTTTTAATTAAAATTTCTAAAATATCCATAAATTAATTATAATATTCATTCATGAAAAGTAAGAAAACCAATTTTTGAAGAAAAAATATTTCTAAAGATTAAAATTACTTTATTATATTATTATCTTATAATCATTTAAAAATACATTAATATTGAGTTGTATATTTATATTTATTTTATAAATTGGTTATTCCTATTCATACTTTCCAATTTAATGACTATGTTATAATGGTCATATTTAAATAATAATATTTAGTTGTTCATTTAAGATCGATGTGTCATATCTTGTATGCTATCAAACATTGCGTTTAAAAAAAAATCAAGATGTTACACTTATGTTTCATAATCAAAAATAGGTGGTCATAATTTCACTATATATTTCTTTTCCCCTAAGTTTACCTATATCCTAGTTTCTCATCATAATACCTTAGATAAATTCAAGAGGCTAATAGATTCAATTTCAATATGGGTCTCTTCTCTTCATACAAGATTAAGCCAATGAGACCTTAAAAGCTCATCACCCAAAATATCCTTATAAAAACCTCATAGGACCAATAAATCAAGAGAATACTCTATAATGGTAAGACAACCCTATCATAAATCTCAAATCTCCTGAAATTTATATACAAAAAAATAAAAAATAATAATACTCCTATCAAAAAATATCTAAAACTATCATTAGGTTAGTGTTTCCAATATCTTGAGATAAAGGGTCAACATACACCACCTTTATTACCCACCATGAAATATCATCATTATGAAAAAAAATCTTTAAGATATGTGTGTCTTTATAAAATAGAACATTATTTTAACATTTTCTATACCATGTGATATCCTAGCCTTTATAGTGGGTTGGGTAATTAGTATAGAAGTAGTTATAGGTTTGTTATACTTGGGTATATGTATGGAGTGCCCATCATCCTCATGAATAACCATGGGTAGAACTGTGATAAGTAAAGATAGTATTTCTCATCCCATGGACTTTCATTGATGCTAGACATACTAACATACCTTATTTAAAAAGAATCCATAATTTATACTCAAATTATAACATAATAAAGTGGGAATTTTTTGAATATATGAATGGAATTTAACAAAATTATCCATCCTATAATAGCTAAATTATGAAATAAAATTATCCACAAAATCCATGAACTAACTACTATATGATTAATTCATTAAACTATTTATACTATGAATAAAATGATTGAATTAATCGAGTCAGTCAACAAATGATCAGAGTATTGAAATATGAGTGAACCAACCTCAATACCCTTTTCTTAAATTCTCTTTCCTAACCAACTGAACTAAAATTCATAAAAAAATATCTCCTTACCAAAATAAAAACCTAAAAATATACTTAGAAAATTTGACACTTATATATGCTTTTATGTAGTACTACATTTGTAAATTCATGTACCTCTTTTGGTTAGTTACTTATCTTATTTTTTATCTTAGAACCACTTATTCAGTATGATTTTAAGTTATAGAGGTAATAGATGATTTTAAGAGAGAAGAGGAGGAAGAAAAAGGATCTCAAGTGTTGTATAAATGTAACACCCAAGATTCAATTATAGTAAGTAAGATTTTATTTCTAAAGAAACTGTAGTATAATACACACAACTTTATTTAGGAATGTGAATAAAAACTAAATTCTCAAATTTTATAAATTTAATTTTAATAAATTAATTTTATTTTTAAATTCACAATTTTAAAATTATATTAGGATTAATTTTTGATATTTTTCAGAAATAGTTGATTTTTAGATGGATAGTAAAAAAACAGACTTTACAAAATTGTCACTTTTACGAAATTATAATGATGTAAGAATAAATTAAATGTTTATGAATAATTTTTTATAGAAAAAAATTATATGAAATGAGTATTATAATTAATATAAAAATATAATTTTTAATTTAAAAACATATGTTTAAAATTTTAGAAATGTAAGAAATGTTTTTGTTCCAATAAATTTTTTTAGTTATTTTATTTTAATAAATTATTTATAAGGTAACTTTAAGTTTTTTTGGTTTAAAATAAAAATAATTCTACTTTTATTTAAAATAGTCCAATTAATTCCATTATAATAAAAAATTACACTTTATTTTACTATAAAATAATTTTTATGCTTAAAACAAACATTATTCTAAAAATAGTTTTCATTACATTTTGAGAACTTATATTAAAAGTAATTTCTACCCCTCATAGGAGTTGAATCATATAAAATATATTAAATATTTTTAATTATAATAATTAATATTATTTAATAAGGTTAACTTAATTTTTGGTCATAATGAATATTAACCATGGAAAATATTTATCGCCTTAGTTAAGGGTAAAACGGGTTAAAAATAAAGGGATAAAGCTTTAATATAGCACAAAAAATCTTTATTAAAACCCATTGGTTAGTTGTATTTTAAAAATAAAGTTATAATATTTGAATCTATGAAAATTTGGATCCACCTTCACTATAACATGAATTTATATTATTAAAATATTTTAGGTAATTCCATGTGTGTCCCCCCTCACTTATAAAAGGAAACATATTATCCTCCCTTATTCACAAACTTTGAGCCCTATATCTAGGTCAATAAATGCCCAAAAAATTCTCATCTTCCTTCAATTTGTTCTTGATATCCCGATCTTACCCTAAGGCCATCCTAAGAAGTATTAAGGTGTAAACTTGAAGAGGTATCTCAATGAAGAGGTATTCATCTTAAACAACTCTTTCAAAGTTTATTTCTTCTTACACTTCCTATAAATATATTATATCCATTATAAAATAATTAATTAATTATAAAAAACATACTAATATGTTATTATAGTTCTGGGACAACCATTTTCTACCTTCTTTCCAACCTATAGAAAATGAATAATTATTCATGCATATATATGGCCTCCCATCTCTACGTAGCGGTGTAATTCTTTTTTTTATCACCATTTTCATGGATGTTTATAAGTATAAAATTAATGAAATATATATTATATTTATTAAATAATTATGATTATGTTAATATAAGATATCTTTTACCTTCTTACCAATCCATCCATTGAAAAATGATAATGTCGCTCGTGCTTACATGTGGTCTACCACCCCCACAAAGCAATTTGATTCATTCTTATATCAACACCATGAATGGATGATTATAAAATTATATATAATTAATAAAAACTATATTCACTACATTATTAATATTTTTGATAATATGGAACTATTTTATAACACCTTTAACCATGAAAAATATGATAAAGTAATTTGATAGAAATTGACTAAATAAACTTAAATTGGTCTATATAAGAAATAAGTATTCAATGAATGGATTTAAAATTATTATAAAAGGACCTTAGAAAATTTAATATAGTTGAAAAATGTTCTTAAGTAATTTTTTTTAAATTTAAATTATTTATACCGGGGGATCAAACATGTATGATTAAGAGGATATCTAAGACAGGGTATTTCTGTTACAATCTCATTTTATTTCGGGATTATTTATATTCATATATCCTTTAGGAAAATTATATTATACTAATATTTTTAAACCTATATATTTTATTCACCTCTGGTTATTTTGGGTTTTACATGTTTATTTTCCATTTATTATCTCTTTGAATAAAGAATCAACAATTAAGTTACATGTAAGGGAATTTATTTTAATTTTTTTTGAAGTTTTTATTCCAAATATTTTTCCTCCATGTACATATTTTCTTTAAAATGTTTTAAAGAATATTTATAATATTATATAATGATTTATTAAATTCGTTTTTACCCATATTTTAATTTCTACAAAAGGTTTAAAGGTAATCTTCTTGGATTTTACTTAATGAGGTACTTTTTAGAAAATGTGCGATCAAAATCGTTATTTTAACATACATTGTACAAATGGATTTTCCCACTATTATGACTACTTTTTTATTTGAATATTTATTTAAAATTTTCCATAGTTATTTTCAAATGAAATATATTCTCAATATTTTGGAAATTTTTATCTAAAATGATATCAAAAGAAAAGGGTTATATTTTCATTAAGGGATGGAAATAATTTTGAAAAGTGATTTATAACTCTTTTCTTACATGATGTTATAGGGAAGTTATTTTTAATAAATTTATTCTATTTTATTTTCTAAAGGTTTGGTTTTTCTAAAAACCATTTATTCATGATGAATTTATGGTCTTCCTTTATTGATAATGAATTATACATTATTTTCAGATCATTCAGTTTCATGTGATCATGTTCTCTGTCACTCTCTATTCATTTGACATTATTTTTCTGCTTCTTTTACATATTTTTAATATCATGAATAAATTCATAATAATTTTTATTATTTTTATTATTCTTTAATAATATACTATTTATATATATGGTATCATTTAAAGGGATCTTATTAAGCAAGTTATTTAATTTCCTAGGGAAATATTGATATTTTATATTCTTGATTCAATACAGATAATTATTGACTTATAAGGCATTTTGAGAATGAATTTTATTGATCATTAAAAATATTATGAATGAATAGGATGTAAAAGTGATTCATGAAGACCATTTATAGATAGAATTTTGATTCATTGAAAGGTATCATGATACAAAATAACAAAAATTCAATATTTTATGGGTATCTTGTTTTCATCTACCCATTTATTAAAAATGATATCTTGGTTGAGAGGTCTTGATGGTAAGATTCATGATTTCTTAGTTGATAGAATTATTAATGAATGTATAGAATTATTAATTTCCTTTATTAATAATTTATTTTATATTATCCATGTGGTTTCTATGTTGATATTAGTTATTTTTGTTCACTAAAACCGAGTTGATGATTGAATGACATGTGTTTTGATTATCCACTCTTCCATTTTGATTATTCATTATTTACTCATGATATCTTCTGATGTTTTTAACCCTTACTCAGTATCTAATATCATCCTTTATTTGTTTTCCTTTCCTGAGGATATGAAGAAGGATACTATGAATGATTTCCAGGATTCAATATTGTTTCTTATGCTATGTTTTTATATTTATAATGTAATATGGGAATCTTGTATGTATTTAGTTTCCCAATACTTCTAAACTGATCAATCCTATATAGTGTGATCCCTTGTATTTTATACCAATTTAATAAAGTGAACACCATCTTTGGGTTTTTGGAGTCAGGGTTTTATAGTTGGTATCCTTGTAATTTTAGTAGGAACCTTGGGAAATAGATTTTAAATGAACATAAATAACATGATAATTAAGATAACACCTTAGGGTATTTGAGAACTTTTACCATTATAGGGTTTTTTATTTTATGGCTCAATATTCATGATAATTATGATCTAACTAAGTTTGTTCCATTGTTTAGGGATAGTTCCTTATAGAAGGAAGTGAATCAACACCCATAGTCAATATAGGGATTTCCCTACCGAGCAAGAAAATATAGATAATGTTTAAAATAAGAAGATAATAGCCATAATAGGGAAGTTGACTTTGGTTATGATGAATAAACTTTCCTGTATAGAGAAGCCTATTATTAAACAAAACAATTCACCTATGTTGGATAAATTTATGCCATATAAGCCTCCATCTTGTAATGGAACTATGAATCCATTGGTAGATTAACAATGGATTAAGTCCCTCAAAATGATATTTATAAACTTGGGAAGTAATGAAAGGGAAAAGGTTTTACTTATAGTATATTTTTTGAAAGGATATATTGATCAATGTATATCATTGACCTAAAACACTAAATATGTTGTTGAAATAGAAATTATGGAATGAAGAACTTTTAAAGTGATATTCATTGAAAAATACTTTCCTTGAGAACATCGAGATAAAATAGAGAGGTAATTAGTCAATTTAAATCATAAGGAAGATGAAAGTATTTTAGAGTGTGAGGATAACTTTAAAATATTGACCATATATGTTTTATACTATATAATTAATCTAGGAAGCAATATTAACAATTTCTTTGATGGGATTAAGACAAGTCTGCAAAGGGAATTGGTTTTTCAAAAAAAATCATCGTATGATAATATAATACCAAGTTCCATTAATATAGATAATGAATTTTCTAGGTATTATATCTTTAAGGTAAATAAATAAAATAATAGATCAAATTATAACCATGAAAAAAGAAATGTTTCAAATAAGAAGAAAGGGATGGTGATATTTCCAACATGTGATAATTGTTGAAAGAGACACCCATACACTTGCTTAATGGGAATAAGAGTCTGTTTCAAGTGTGGATAAAGGGGTCATAAGGATCTTTAATGTAAGGGAAATAAAGAAACCACTATTATTTAGTGTTTTAGCTATAAAGAGAAGGGTAATTATTGAAACCAATTTCCCAAGTGTAAAGGGAACCTCTTGTAGAAGATACCAAGGAGAGAAATCCAATCTTATTCAATTACTAAATATGGGGATGAAGATCCCAAATATATAATGGTAGGTTCTTTGATCATAACCTCAAATTTAGATAATTATTTATTTGATTCTATATCTTCAAACTCTTTTATATATTCCATGTTTTAAAATAAAATTATATTTTTCCCAAGAACCTTAATAAGGGAGTTTTCAATCAATAATTTGAGTGGAAATATTATTGCAATAAGGATGTGTCACTTATTTCCCATTATGACACATATAAATACACTATTTTACAAATTTATCATTATTATTACCTTGGTTTAATTTGATATAATCCTTATAATTTGTTTTATTTAAATTTATAACGTAAATATTTATTTCCAAGAGAAATTTAATATGATTCATGATGGAGATGTAGAATCCCTTGTCTTCAGAGGGGAGACTACATCATCTGAAGCATGTCTGGATCCGCCTCTACTAGCTCTCTTTAATGAAATTATTATAGAATAAGAGTATATGAAACCTATTAATGGTAAATGTATCCCTAAAATAGATTATATAACTATTATTTAGGAATATATTGATGTGTTTCATAAATAACTACCTAGAAATCCATCTGAGCATGAAGTTGAGTTTTCTATTGATCTCATCCTTAATGAAAAACCAATATCTAAGAATCCTGACAAGATGATCATAGTGGAATTAGTGTAAATGAAGAAACAAATACATGAGTTATGTGATAAGAGATTTATATGCAATAGTGTTTCACTATAGTGGGCCCCTATTCATTTTGTTAAGAAGAAATATGGGTCTATGAGGTTGTGTATCAATTATCAGGAAATAATGTCAATTACTATAAATAAAAATTATTTTCTACCTCACATTGATGACTTGTTCAATCAATTACAAAGAGATCAATATTTTTTAAAATTTATCTTCATTATGGGTATGATAAACTATGATTAAAGAAGGAGGATATTTTAAGATGTCATTTTAAATGAGGTACGGACAATGAAAATTTTTAGCAATTCCCTTTGGATTCACTAATACACCCTTTGTTTTTATGGATGTAATGAAAAACGTATTCAAGGATTATCTTGAAAATTTATTTGTGGTATTTATTAATGATATTTTGATATACTCTAAATGATATGATGATCATAAGAATCATTTGTGAACTATTATTATGAATCTAAGAGAAAATGAATTATATGAAAAATTTAGAAAATGTGAATCTTGGATTCATAAAGTTTATTTTATGGGCTACATTTTCTCTAATGATGGAATATATGCTGATCTTTAAAAGAAAAAATAAGTGATGTAATAGAAAACAATGTAAAGTCCCCAACCCATTTCACCCGCATGTGACTGAGAAGGGTCACTATAAGACCTCAAGAACACCTCCCCATATGCTAGAGGTTTCTAAAACATGGAAAGTGTCTAATAAGTATAGTGGGGAGACTATACTGTAATTTTACTGAATAATAAACACAATAGAAATGCCATAAAAAATCAAGATAAATAAACTTCACCAAATAAACAAGTAATGTCTAAAGAAATCCTATATAATCAAACCATAAAATGTTATACTTAATTTCATACTAAAATTTATACAATAAACCAACTAAAATAAAAAATCTAAAAGAAATAAAGACTCCAAAACTCATTCCCAAACTCTATGATCGGTCCAAAATCCAAGCTCTGATTCTAGATAAAAAATCAAACGATCAAGCACAAGGCTCCTTTCCCTTTTCCAAACCTACATCAATGAAGTATACTAAGGTAAAAAATGGTTTCCTAAATAGGTTGTGAGTAAAACTTCATAGGCCAACACCAAAAGTGTCTGCAAAAAACCTATTTTGAGTAATAGTGCATGTGATAATATGATATACACAAGAATTAATTCATAAATTAAATGAAGTACATAAAAATAAAACCACCAACCCTCAAGATCTAGGTTTACATCTGGGGTCATCCAAAATTGCTTAATCATGATTCCAGAAGTCTCTATCCAATATCACCACCGAGTCTAAGAAGATTCCCATGCTAAGGACCAATCACATTTTTAGATCATATCTAACCCAAGGTAGACTCTCATGCCATAGGTGAATTAAATATTTAAAGTTTTAATGGATCTAATGCAAATTTCCATGCTAGGGATACTTATATGCTCAAAGGACATTAGACCCTTTTATAATTCCCAAGCTACAGATGATTTTAAATTTCAAGTATAAAAATAAACAAGAACCAAATCATACCAAATCACTAAAAAATACAAACATGTTAACATATTCCATATTAGTTAATTCATATTTTTCAATTGTATCATCAATTTTGGTTACATGTAATTATTCCTTTGAGATAAGTTCCATTCACATTCCAAGTTATCAATTCAAATATAAATTAACACAGTTACAATCATCATGCCATTCATGCCTAATTATCAATTTCATGCCAACATGTCAATGTCATACTGTTTCCGACGCTTTCGCCGGGGCGCGCGCGCATCTGTCCATCACGCGGAGGAGGACGCGCGGCTCTGTTGCCCCGCATTCCCACTTTCCAAAGGCGGGCGACATTCGTTCCTTGTTCAGGTACTTCTTCTCCTTGATCGAAACGGGATGATGGGATGTCGGTTCTTCCTTCTGGGGATTCCTCCTCAGAACTCGTCACCTAGTCCAGGTCTCCCTCTTAGATTTCATACATAGTTCGTGAAACTCTTCCCAGTGCCATGTTTCCATGGACGCCGATTAATTACACTACTTCTGTCGGGACATTACAAAGGGTCCGGTCAGGGCAGCAACCTTCATTCGGGGGAGTAGTCACGTTGAGGCATCAATAGCGTGTCTGGATGCTGGGGAACCTGGCGTGTCTGGCTGTTATCCCTGGTCACAGGGCTTCTCGAGGGCGTGGAAGCCCGAGGAATCCCACATCGAGCACGGGGAATTATATGTCATAGACACATATCTGAGGTTTTCCTCAGCTTCCCGTTTTTAACACACGGTACGCCGCGAGTTTAACATCCAGCGGAGACGGATCAACCCAACCAGAGCATTATCTAGGATAGATCGGATTGAGTGACTTCCCTTGAAGGGATGCCGATACCGGGGCCAGCCTATGGGCGGCTGTGAAGAAGAGCATACCGACATGGTCTCACCGAGACATGAGGTCCGGGCGAGAATCAGGATGGGTGATAGGTGGATGAATTGAGTGGAGGGGAAATGAAATGGGACCATCGCAGGGGGCGACAGTGAAGTTGGGCTTGAGCCTTGAAGAGGCTTCCTATGTATCCCCGTGGCAGGGAATCAAAGTCCACGTAGTTCTGGATGGCGCCGGCGAACCAACATGAAGGTGGACCTTGGTCCGATGGACGTCGTCAGTGAACCAACGTGAATGTGGACCTTGGTCCGATGGACGTCGTCAATGAACCGACGTGAAAGTAGACCCGTGGGTCCACTAGTGGTGGGATTGAACCTTGGGAAGGTTTCCTACGTACCATGCCTTGACACGGATCAAAGACCTCATAGTTCAAAGGATTGATGGAATACAGTTTAACGTCCTGCGGGATGGTAGTGAACCCTGACGTGAATAAACGACGGGCGGTGGGTGTCGGCGAACTGACGTAAATGAGGGACCTTGGTCCGATGGGAGATGGTCTTGAACCTCTGGGAGGATTCCTACGTACCATGCCTTGACATGGATCAAAGTCCTCGTAGTTCGGGTTGTGGAATACAGTTTAACGTCATGCAGGACGAGGGTGAACCGACGTGAATGAGGTCAGAACGACCGGATGGTGGGTGGACTTGAACCTCATAGAGGCTTCGTACGTATCACGCCATGACATGGATCAAAGAACTCGTAGTTCAGGTGGGGCTTTTTCGGCGAACCGACGTGATAGTGGACCTTGGTCCAATGAGTGGTGGGCTTGAACCTCTGGAAGGCTTCCTACGTAACATTCCTTGACATGGATCAAAGACCTCGTAGTTCAGGTGGGAATGGGTGTGCATTTTAATGTCATGCAGGAAAAAGTGAGGGGCATACAGTTTAACGTCATGCTGGACGAGGGCAAAACTCGACGTGAATGAACGACCGAGCAATGTGGCTTGAACCTCATGGAGGATTCCTACATACCATGCCTTGACATGGATCAAAGTCCTCGTAGTTCGCTAGGAAGGGTCGCAACAGCTTACCACTGGACCAGAATGCAGTTTAACATCATGCTGGACGGGAATGGGACCCGACGTGAATAGATGACGGGAGGGATTGAACCTCGTGGAGGCTTCCTACGTACCATGCCTTGGCATGGATCAAAGACCCCGTAGTTCAGGAGGATGGGTCGCAACGACTTACCACTGGACCATAACGCAGTTTAACGTCGTGCTGGACGGGAATGGGACCCGACGTGAATAGATGACGGGTGGGCTTGAACCTCAGGGAGGCTTCCTACGTACCATGCCTTGGTATGGATCAAAGACCCCGTAGTTTAGGAAGGTGAGTCACAAAGGCTTGCCATCGGACCGGGATGCAGTTTAACGTCATGATGGACGGGAATGGGACCCGACGTGAATAGATGACGGGTGGGCTTGAACCTCAGGGAGGATTCCTACGTACCATGCCTTGGCATGGATCAAAGACCTCGTAGTTCAGGAAGGGGGTCAGGGTCGGTGCTCACTCTAAGCCCACGTGAGTCATGCTCGGTGTGAGAAACAAGAGGTTTCAAGGACCTGACGATCACGTCGTGAAGGATGCGTCAGTGAGAAGCGAAGAGGGGCTTATGCATTAGGCGGCCCATGGTGTTGGGACGTACTCCAGGATGGAGGCCCAGAGCACGACAAAGGGCGGCGCAAGAGGGATTTGGGACCAATGGTGGGAGGTGCCTCGTTCCCTATCATTACCTCCACTGACCTTGGTAGTGGGGAAGTACAGAGATGCAGAGGTGCAGTCATCCGTTGGGGAACTAGGGTCTCCCTTCTCCCATGAACATACGCCACTCTAGTAAGGAGGATATCATCCCTTGTGGATGGGTGATTCCATTCCTGTGGAGATGAGTGGTGTAAAGAATGCTCAAGCTGGGGGGACCCTTCGTGAGAGACACGAGGTCGGGTCACAGTTTAACGTCATGTGTTGAGGACGTGGTGCTTGGCAGTTTAATGTCCTACAGCTCGGACAAGGTGGGTTCACTCCGCACCCCTAGGACTTACATAACCGGTACCCTCTGGTCTTTGGGGAAGGGAAGGTACCAGTAAGGCCATGGTCATGGGGGGTTGTGGAACGAACCATCAGGGGGTCCATGCTAGCCTGGCTATGCGAAGAAGCAATAGCCGTTAGCGTGCCTATGCGAAGAAGCATTAGGCGAAGCATCGCTACGAGTGGTATTGTCCATGGGACTTTGAAATCACATCGTACAAACCTGGAGGGTCGCACGGGAAGAGGAATCACTAAGCAAAGGAGTGTGCTTCGCGAAGTGAAGTGCCTTGGCCTTGGCATGGGGCATAGGTGTGAGTGGAAGGTGCTTCGCGAAGTGGAACAGTGTTCGCGGAGCACTGCCTCGCGAAGAAGGGGTGTCTCGCGAAGCAGGGTCCTGCGAAGCAGTGTGCTTCGCGATGTGGAACGATCTTGCCTTAGCATAGGGATCACTAGTATGGGTTGGGTGTTTCGCGAAGCATAAGTGCTCCGCAGTTGCCCGGGTTCCCTTGGGAACCCCCTTCCTTCGCGAATTCCCTTGAGCTTCACGAGGGGCATCCCTCTCAGAAGAGGGGCTCAAAACGAGACAAAGGAGAGGCGTCTCACGAAGTAGAAATACCTCGCGGAGCTCATGATTCCCAGGGCAAAGAGTGCTTCGCGATTCGGGAGAGGAGAAGCCAAAAGGTCGGATTGTCCGTCCCGGGACTCAGGGGGAGTCCAGTATTTATAGGGAAGGGGCGCCGTGAAGCAGAACTCGCGCGCTGCCTCCGGTGCTTCTCGGCGGCTCGCGAACGTCAAATGCGTTCGCAGAGGATGACCGCCTCTGGAGCTTCGCGGTGGCTCGCAAACTTCAACTGCGTTCGTGGAGCATCACCGCCTCTGGAGCTTCGCGGTGGCTCGCGAATGTCAAATGCGTTCGCGGAGGATGACCGCCTCTGAAGCTTCGTGGAAGCTCGCGAAATTCAAATGCATTCGCGGAGAATCACCGCCTCTGGAGCTTTGCGAGGCCGCGATGGTCGGGGTGCTTCGCGGCGGGGCTTCGCGTGGGTGCTTCGCGTCGGTGCTTCGCGAGGCAGCGCGCCAGCCGTCCTTTTCGTTCCTTTCTTTCAGGTCATATTTTGGTGCCAACAAATGCCCCCCCTCATACTTGGAGCCGCGGAGGGAGAAGGGTCGAAGTCTGGGGGAAAATCGCCAAAATTGTCGGTGGTTCGCGATGCTGCTGCGCGAAGGGCCCCCGCGGTGCTCACCGGGGCCACCGATACGGGCGCGCCGCGATGCTCCGCGCGGGTGAGGCGCGCCGTGATGCTCCGGGGTCGCCGCCTATAAATAGGGGGGTCGACCTCTTTTGTCTTCACGTGCCTTCCTTCTCTTTTTGTGCTCTCGACTTCGCGAAGCTCCGCGTACTCTGCGATAGCCCTCCGCGAATCGAGTTTCGCGGTGAACCGCGGGTCTCCGGCTCCGCGTCCGCACCAAGTGAACCTATGCTTGTCGGCCTTGGCCAGACTTCATGGCTTGGTCTCGCGACCGATCTTCATGATCCGGCTTCGCGATTCAGCTTCGCGGTCGAGCTTCGCGGTCGAGCTTCGTGGTCCAGCTGAAAAAAATTCTTTTCTGAGGGCCAGAGTTAAAATGGCCCATCAAGAGGCTGTATTGGGGGTGCTTGCAGATGCTGCTAATCAGGATGAGATGGCCAACTGTCCAGGCCTGGGGGAGATGGTCCGAAGCCACTCGGACCACACTTCTTTGACAGATCTGCTATCATAGGTTCATAAGGATTATCCGCAATGCAAGAAACTGCCATTGTACGACTTCGGGCTGAGGGATGACGTCTTTATCCCTGAGGCGAGTAGGGATGAACCAGTTTGCTGGTTCAGGAGCACACCGTGCCAGCACCAATGGTTCAGGGCGGCTGATGGTCATGCGCGGGAGGACTTCACACCCGTCACCGCTGACTGTCTCTACAACCATGTGAACGATATTTATGGGAGGCCATTGCAACCAGAGACGTCCCCTCCTCTCTACCGTACCATGATGAAGGCAGCCTTTCAGGATTCGAAGAAGGGATGGTCCGATGAGTGGGACCTGCACTAGGGCGGCAACTTTACTGATGACTGGGCCTGGGCCTACTGGGTAGGCGCCTCATGCGAGGAGTTCGGGCCCGAGCTGAGGAGAGTGGGGTTGTATGAGGCGGCGTGGGCCTCCCAATTCTACATTTACCAACCCAAGCAACTGATGCCGGAATTGCTGAGCAGATGGTCGTCTAGGACCAACACTTTTCACCTGCATCACGGGGAGGTGGGCATCAGCCTATGGGATGTCCACCAGATTTCTGGGGTTCCGATCTTGGGGGCCATGTATGACGAATTCCTCCCCGTCATCAGTGCGTGGGAGGATACGGAGCAAATTCCGCGACTGGCGTCAGCGCTGATGGAACTCGTCCCTGGAGAGGACAAGGAGGCAGTGAGGGATGTCCATTTTAGGAGATGGTTCAAATGCTTCCTGAATTTCCCAGAGAATCGAGAGTTCCCTCCGAGGCCTCGAACTTGTCCGAGGGCGGCCCAACGAGGCAAGGGGCACTCGTATTGGCGGGTCTTGGAGGATAGCCAATGGAAGACTTGGGGTTTCAGTGTCAGTACTGAACAACAGCCGATAGTCAGGCTGGCAGCGTTCATCACGACTCTCATCTGTGGATGGATCCTACCGGTGAGAGATACAAGCATGGGGGTGCGGCCCAGCTCGTTTATCATGGCGTCGATGTTGGCCATGGGGAAACGGATCAATCTGGGGATTCCGATGCTCACCAAATTGTACAGAATGTTGCGGCATGTTAGCGAGGGCAAGAAGCCTCCAAGGATATGCGGGCCCTTCCACCTCCTGTATGGGTGGATCGCAGCGCATATCAGGGGGATTTACGAGTATCCAAACCCCATTTCGCCACCGGGATCGAACTTCCGCCCCTCCATCCTGAACGTGGTCGAGAGATTCCCGTTCAAACTAGCCGTTCCGATGGTACTGAATCGGGTGTGGAGGGCGGACGAGTTTAATTTCCACCCCTTCCCCTTGCCGACGGGGATACTTACTGATGATGGGCGGGGAATGGAAGAACATCGGGCTTACCTCCTGGCCTTTAGAGGTGGAGTTTTGGTGGCACAGATAGATCGTGAGCCACTCTGCAAACCATACACCCCACATCGGTTTGCGAGGCAGTTCCGGTGCCTCCAGCGGCTGACCCCGTAGGTCTACTGGGAGGTGCGTCACGAGGAGCACCCGTGTGTGATGAGGCAGCTGTGGCTCATGTTCACACGGGAATATGGGAAGATGCGGATTGCATTGCCTCCATCCACCGCCGCTTTCGGATTGGTGAAGGAGTACGCCATCAGTTGGGAGGATGCTTACCCAGGGGAGATGCTGAAGCAATCAACTATCTGGGTCGGTGACGGTGGGCCTCCTCTATCTCGAGGTCGGGGTCGGAGGGCAACTATGGCCGCTCGCGGTAGCGGGGCTGCCATGGCGGCGAGACCCGCACCGGCCGAGGGTATGGCAGCAGCGGTGGATTCGGTGATTCCGGAAGAGTAGGGTCATCCAGAGGGGCGGCCACCGAGGGGATTTCGTAGGATATCCACTCAGGCTCTGGGGAAGCGTCTGCATCATATTGACATGGCAGAGGATGCCGTCTTCCCGGAATCTTGGGACATTTGGGATGTCAACCGGCAATTCCTCAGCCCACCCGAGATATGGGCCCACCTGAATCGCCTCGGGATGGAATTACCGGGCATAGGCCCAGTTCGGGCTGGATTCATGGCGTCTCCGGCGGAGGCAGAACAGTACCTGGATGAGCTGGAGGATTACGTCCACTCCAGTGGTGTCCCTCACCCAATGACAGACCGGGTGAGGGTACTGTTGAATCAGACGGTCCCCCCATAGTTATCGGCTGCCGATCTGAGGGAGCGCTTCCCCTTGCCAGAGGAATCAGAGGACTCCTCTCGGGAGGATGAGACTGGAGGAGGGAGTCCGTTGGAGGAGGGCGAGGTCGGAGACCGAGGCTCCGAATCCGACGACTTCGCGGAGGCTCTCGAGGTAGCATTTCAAACTTCTCTCCTTACGATCTGTTCTTGGGTGACTATGGAATTCTCACCAATGTCTGAGCCATGCAGGAGGAACTTGTTCGCAGGCCTCGTTCTCGCTCCTTGGCGGGTGATGATGCGGGACCTTCAGAACCCGCGCCTATGGCTGCATCCAGTTCCACGTCTGGTGGGACCAGGGTGCCCGAGGTGGCTCCTCCGGAATCTTCAGATCTTCCAACAGTATACGGAGGGCCTCGCCTCGGGGTCCCGTTGGTACCGGCTCAAGGGCAGCGCCAGGAGGTCTATCTTCGTAAGTCTCCTCTACCGGTCTCCTCATTGTCACATGTAGGCCATGCCAACTAACGTTTATATCCCTCTCTGTTGTACAGTTCTTCGACTGGCGTGGGCTGCTGCGGCAAGACTGGTCAGGATGTCTTGTGGCGCCCCTCCAAGGGGCATGCCGGTGATGGTGGCGATAGCCCCCCCATCTTTTCAGGCTGTGACGCACACCATCACTGGCGGGACTATTAGCAGGGCCGTACCCGAAGTCATTGAGGTGGACTCCAAGGAAGAGGATCAACCGGTCGGTCCCAGTCCTGTCGCGCCTGCTTCGGCGCTAGGTGTCGTACTGGATTCAACACCAGATGTAGATCCTTCCAAGGATTTCCTGCGGGTGTACCCCGCGTACAAGCCTGCCAATCACGCAGACTGGGATGAAATGGCCTTCGACGAAGAAGACAGCAGCATAGTCTGCCTCCGATCGTGGAAGCTGATCACGTGCTTTATCAAGGACACCCCCCAAGCGTAATGGCTAGCCGAAATGGATAGACTCCGCTCGTTATTGCGCGAACTTTGTGCTGGGGGAGTGGATGCCCAATGTCCTCACGTACTCATCCGAGATCTTATGGCTGAGAAGATCCGGGAGCATGATTGTGGGCTCAACGTGGGTTGGCAGCGGAGGAAGGCGACCAACATTAAGAAGCTCCAGGAGGTTGAAGGTGAGGTCCAACAGATGCAGACCCGGGCAGACGAGCTTTCAGCCTCTCTTGATGCACAATCTGAGCTGGTCTCATGGTTGAAGGCCCAGCTGGCAGAGGCAGAAGAGCATATGAGGCAGACCTCTGGAAAGATGGCTGCCACTCAAGCTGACGTAGAGAGGGCCAAAGCTAGGACTGACGAACTGCGCCCCGCCGCTGCTGAGGAGGAGCAGGATCTGATTCAGCGGCAGCAAGCCTTGGATGCCTCAAGTCAACGAGTGGCGGAGCTGCAATGCTCTTTTGACGGGGTCAACCCATCCATGGGGGTAGTCGACCCCCGGGTATTGTAACAAACCCAAAACCCTTTTATTGGTACTTTTGTGCTTTAATTTTTTTTTTCTTTGTTTTGAATGTCGTAGCGCGCACGATTTCCATTGTTTGAATTGCCTTGTTACATCCCTACAATGTTTCTGGGACGTTCGACGACAATTCCCCAAGCCCACATGGGTCGAGCCCTATGTGAGAAACGGGAGATAGTTGCCCTCTCATCCCACCGTTTCTTCAGCGTGCTCTTATGCACGAACGGGGTAACACCAGGGGCGCTGAAATCGATCCAAACAGATGAAAATGGGAAGTGTGAATCACGATACCTAAAATCCGGAACACTGTGGGGATGGCGTGACAATAAGGGACAACCGTTAACCTTAGAGGAGAAGCGGTACCCTTACTGCGTTATCCTATAATGGGGACAACAAATGAGGGTCGACCGTTGACCATGTTCGAAACACGGGACCATGTCACAAATGTTGTTGATCAATCCTTCGGGACGTTGGCCCAGGACAGTTGGCGGACCATAGGTCAGGCATCCATACTGTTAGGGGGTCCTTCCAGACATGACCCGTCTTCCAGAACGTTGGCCCAGGACGGTAGGTGAGCCGATGCGGCATGAGACCAGGCCGTTAGGGGGTTCCTTCAGACATGAAAGGGGACAAGGGTCCGAATAAGGGGTACGCAAAGTGTGGAATATGGAGTGATGGTTTGTCCGAACAGAATCCAACACTTAGGTAGTTACACCACCGTGGTGGGAGCACACCAGATGGGCGCATCGGTCTGATCATGGATCATTCCTTCTTTGGGACAGGGCCTCTCTGGCAAGGGGGTCTGTCGGTTCCCAATGGGATTTTGGGGCATCCTGAACTTGTTCAGGGTAGAACCGCAGTTTAGTGTCATGCGTTGAGGACACACAGACTCCTGTAGTTTAACGTCATACGATAGGACGTGGAGCAAAAGGAAAGATCCCAGGGAGCGTGTGGCGCAGTAGATATGAAACCGACGTGAATGAGGACTTGGAGTCCAAATCATACCACATACCCCCAGAGGAAACTCTTCAGGTCGAGGGACCAAGAGTGAGGATTGGGCTGGGCCCGAAGCAGAGTGGTTGGGCGTTCCTACGTACCCCATGAGGATGGGAATCAAGCCATACATAGTTCTGTAAGCGTAGTTTAACGTCATGTGGGACGATAAAAAGCCTGGTCGTGTTGGTACACACCCTGCCAAAACTACTAAGCCCACGTGAGTCGTGCTCGGTGTGGGAAACAAACAGTCGTGGTGGGAATTTCCCGACACAAGAAGGGGTAGGTTAGGGTAAAGGGATTCTCGGTGAATACCGGCCCAATGAAACTAACACGATCATTTAGCGCACCTAGATGTGCAAAGATAAAGAGCTGAGTATGATGGAATTCCATTTGAACATTAGGAAGTGGAAATGTGTGAATCATAGCGCTCGCGATTCAGATCACTATGATGGCGGTGTGACGATGGAGGATAACTGCTGACCATGTTTGCAACACAGCATCCTGTCGCGTTAGCCTAGAATGGGGACAAACAAATGAGGGTTGACCGTTGACCATGTTCGAAACACGAGACCATGTCACAAATGTTGTCAAATATCCGTAGGGACGTTAGCCCGAAACGATTGGAGGGCCCTTAGGTCCAACATTCATGGAGAGACCTTAAGCCTAGTATCCATGTTGTTCGAGGGGCCTTTTGGATGTGGAGGAATATGAGGATCCAAATAGCGAGTCCACGAAGCTTGGTCATGGGACGAGAGGAATGTCCCCATGAAAATCCCACATTTCGGGCTCTTTGTCAAAACACATCTGAATACGACAACAAGACATACTAGAGAGAGGGAGCAGATTCCTTTCCCACGGGGAGATCATAGTTTAGGGTCGTAGAATTCGGACCATGGATGGGTAAGGGGAGCAGGGGATACATGGCAAGGTGGTTACAAAACCCGACGTGAATGAGGACCTAAGCCCTACTTACCATGCATTCTCTGGGGAAATGCTCGAGTCAAAGGACCGAACACAAAGGTTAGGCTGGGCCCGCGGGGAAGTGCCCGGGCACTCCTACGTATCTCATAAGAATGAGAATCAAGCCATACGTAGTTCTAGAGGGTGGCACGGTAGGGTACCAGTGCCAGGGGAAAAGGGGAGTGCGGGCATGGCCCTTGCACTAAAAGAATCGGAATTTGATGAATCTTGTTTGTTCTTTAAGGTGAATGGTTTTTTTTGTGAAGCGACAGACCTAGAATAGTAGGCTGTGATGTCACCACAAGGATCAAGCCGTGATGGTCGTTGAAAAATGGCATGGCACGTGACCAATACCCAACGTGATGTCCTCTACAACGAGGTAATCACAATGCAGTGCCGTTTTTCATCGTGCGGCCAGGACGACAATGTCATAGTTTAGGGTCGTATGATAGGACCATGCATGCATTTTATCATCATGCAGTGCAGACATAGCAGAGACAATGCTAGGCGGGAAATGTGCGCAGTGTCATGAGACAATCGATGGAGACATGATCCCACATCACACTATGCGCCACTCCAAGAGGGAGACCTCAGGCCGAGGGGCCTATATAAAGGTAAGAGGTGAAACAGGGGGGAAGACTGGTTACCCAAATGGGATGTACCCGATGACAGGGCATCCAGGTGGTCCTACGTATCCCATGAAGATGGGAATCAAGCCACATGTAGTTCTAAAGGGTGCCTTTTAATGTCATGTTGGACAAGGAATAGGAGGGCTAACTCTCAGAACGGGGGTGTGAGTGGTGCAACCTTTGCAAACCTGACGTGAATGAGGACATAATCCTGCACTATGCCACGCTGTCCCGTAGTCGGGGTCCCGATGGCAGGACCCGAGAGGCAAATTAGCTGAACTCAAGCTGGGCCCAGAGACAAGGGGTCTGGGCATTCCTACGTATCCTATCGAGACAGGAATCAATCTGAGCGTAGTTACAGATGGGAATCTTAGTTTATGGTCTTAGATCTCGGACCATGGATGGTGACAACTTCCCGAGTAAGCACAGATGTCAACCCGATCCCTAAGCCCACGTGAGCTAAACTCGGTGTGGGAAACAAGGGGGGAATCCTCATCGCAATAATTGGGGCGAGTCAAACAGGAGTTGGTAGAGAGCCCCGAAGGACACCTTCAACACGGCTTGTTTCCCCAACATGCAGACGTGCACGGAGGAAAAGTACCAAGAGTTTCAAAACTCTACTTGGACACGATGAAGTAATGAAGGGCATGAATTGTGCACCCGACATTTTGGGCCTAATGGGTTGGCGTGGCGAGAGATGAAAACTGTTAACCATGGTGGAAACGCAGAGTCCATATCGTGCTAGCCTGAGGTGGGAACAAAAAACGAGCATCGACCGCTGACCATATTCGCAACACGGGATTTTATCGATTTGCTGTCCAAAACCCTCGGGGGCGTTGGCCCGTAACGGTAGGAGAGCCCTTGGGCGTAGTATCCAGGCCGTTCTTGGGGGTCCCTTTGGGTGTTAAGGATGATGAAAGCCCTGATGCAGGGATACAAAAAGCCTGGAAGGCGGTGCGGACGTGTCCGAGTAAAGCTTGGCTTTCCGGGTAATGAACCAGAGTACTCCCAGGCACATCGGTGGACTGCCATAAAGGGATCGACGAAATAGCTCAGTAGGGAGAGGTACATGGCAGTCATTACGAGACCGAAGCGAATGAG
This sequence comes from Viscum album, assembly GCA_963277665.1. Classification (NCBI taxonomy): domain Eukaryota; kingdom Viridiplantae; phylum Streptophyta; class Magnoliopsida; order Santalales; family Viscaceae; genus Viscum; species Viscum album. The sequence continues at coordinate 61,601,493 of OY728127.1, read as the reverse complement.
GACATAATCCCACACCACACCATATATTCCTCTCATGAAGGAAGGATAGGCCCAGGGGCCAAGATGGGATGAAGATTCCTGAGGGATGGGGCTGGACCCGAATCCTAGACATTCGGGCGGTCCTACGTATCCCATTAGGATGGGAATCAAGCCACATGTAGTTCTCTAAATGTAGTTTAACGTCATACGGGACGAGGAGGGGAGTAATATACCCCTAAACAAGGGAGGTGTACGGTATGGCGAAGAAGCCGTTGTGAATGAGGACATAGTCCCACACCACACTATACACTCCTATAAGGGAGGACCTGGGTCGTGGACCGGAAAGGCCAAGGGGCCTGATGGTTAGGCATTGGTCAGGAAGGCCCGACCTACTTTTAGTTTAATGTCTTGCAATGAGGACAAGGGTCGGGGACCCAAGAAGGCCAAGGGGCCTGAGGCTGGGCCTCGTAAAGGGAGGGCGTACGGCATGGTACATGATCCCGACGTGAATGAGGACATAGTCCTACATCACACCATACACCCTGGGTAAGAGGGGACCTGGGCTGGGGGGCCCGAGAAGGCATTGGGGCCTAAGGTCAGGCATCAGTCAGGAAGGCCTGACTGGTTTGCAGTTTAACGTCTTACATGAGGACGGGGGTCAGGGACCCGAGGAGGCCAAGGGGCCTGAGGCTGGGCCTCGTAAGGGAAGGCGTACGGCATGGTACATGATCCCGACGTGAATGAGGACGTAGTCCTACATCACACCATACACCCTGGGTAATAGGGGACCTGGGACGGGGGGCCCGAGAAGGCATTGGGGCCTAAGGTCAGGCATCAGTCAGGAAGGCCTGACTGGTTTGCAGTTTAACGTCTTACATGAGGACGGGGGTCAGGGACCCGAGGAGGCCAAGGGACCTGAGGATGGGCCTCGTAAGGGAAGGCGTACGACATGGTACATGATCCCGACGTGAATGAGGACGTATTCCTACATCACACCGTACACCCCTACGGGGAATCGGGGCCGTGGGCCCGATTGCTAGCACCACCCGAGGGGAAGTTTGTCACCTCGGGATGAGGCAGAATGAATCACTGCACTCGATGTCTGGGACATCTCGGGGTGGACCCGAAGATCCAGGACACTATTGACCATGTTCGAAACACAGCGTTCCTATGGTGACCCGATATGGGAGCAACAAATGAGCGTTGACCGCTGACCAAATTCGCAACGCGGGACTTGTATCGGCTTGTTGCTTGAAAACCCTTGGGGGCATTGGCCCGTATCGGTAGGAGAGCCCTTGGGCGTAGTATCTAGGCCGTTCTTGGGGATCCCTCTGGGTGTGAAAAAATGATGGAATCCCAGTCAAAGGGTGGGTGAAGCATAGCTATATCCATCCATGAAAGAGGCAAACATCTCCAGGGGGGATGTGCAGCCGGGTCGAGGCTTGCTCGATGTGAGTTGGGGCAAAAGTGTGCACCCTGCCATGTCTTGAACGGAGGGGAAGATTTTGGATTTTGGGCTGGGCCAACGGACAAAATGTCCGGGCGTTCCTACGTATCTCATGAGGATGAGAATCAAGCCATACGTAGTTCTTGAAGGCCATGCAGTTTAGCGTCGTGCGGTGAGGACGTGGGAGGATAGAAGAACAGTAGTGGGCACATGGTGTGACCCTTACAATCCTTGTGCGAGCAGGGTTGTATGAGTGGGGCTAAGAAAGCCTACTCCCTGCTACACAAAGATCCTCCAAGGAAACTACCCCCAGGGGGGATAGTGGAAGAGAAATGCTTGGGGCTGGGCTCAAGACGAGGTGTCCGAGCGTTCCTACGTATCCCATGAAGATGGGAATCAAGCCACACGTAGTTCTTGACATGCAGTTTAACGTCATGCGGGACGAGGGGAATCTTATTCTGGGATGTGTACGATGCGACAAGTAATCCGACGTGAATGAGGACGTAGTCCTACAACACACCGTACGATCCCGTAAGAGGGTAAGTCGGGGAAAAAACCAAGGGGGCCTGGGGCCATACCGCGGTCAGGGAGACCTGACCAGCTTGTGGTTTAACATCTCGCAGTGAAGACGGGGGGCCAGGGGACCAAGGAGGCCAAGGGGCCTGAGACTGAGCCTCGGTCAGGAAGGCCTGGCTGGCTTGCAGTTTAACGTCTTGCAGTAAGGACAGGGGTCGGGGGCCCAAAGAGGCCAAGGGGCCTGAGGCTGAGCCTCGGTCAGGAAGGCCTGACTGGCTTGCAGTTTAACGTCTTGCAGTAAGGAAGGGGATGCAGTTTAAGGTCATGCGGGACCATGTCGCAGTTTAGGGTCGTGCAGGACCCTTTTGCCCTAGGCAAAGTATCGCTTGAGGAATTTGGAATTGGTGGGAGGGGTTATACGCTCTCCATCTGTGGTCACCAAGGAGTATGCTCCATTGGGATAAAACTTATGGATGATATAAGGCCCTTCCCATTCAGGTTCTAATTTGGGTGGTTTCCTACCGGTAATCATTGGCGCTCGAAGGGCCAGTACCAGGTCGCCCTGTAGAAAAGAGCAGTGATGAACCTTCTTGTCGAAGACCCTCGCTATCTTGTCCTGATGCCTTTCCAGATTGTGTAGGGCACGAAGCCAGTTCTCATCCAGTGCTTCCAATTCAGCTAGACGGATCTCAGCTACCTCATCTGATGTCTGGTGATCATAAACTGCAGTGCATAGCGACGGCAGCTGGATTTCAATGGGTAGGACGGCCTCAGCTCCATACACCAGGGAATATGGAGTCACTTGGGTGGAGTTGCGAGTCGTCGTCCGGTAAGACCAGAGGGATTTGGGGAGCTTGTCCGGACAACTTTTCTTGTTCTGACCAACCATATTATGCAGAATGTTAGAGAGGGTCCTATTGAACGCCTCGATCTGTCCATTCGCCTATGCATGGTAGCGGGAGGTATGGTTCGACCGGATGTCGTACTTGGCATACAATTTCTTTAATTCAGCTGCTCGGAAGTTGGTGCCGTTGTCGGTGAGGACGGCGTGAGGTACCCCAAACCGGTGGATAATATTGGAGCTCACAAAGTCAACGATGGAACAGGATTTGACCTCTTTGAGAGGAACTGCCTCTGCCCACTTGGAGAAGAAATCTGTAGCAGTCAGGATGAACCTACACTGGCAGGATGTTGCCGGTGGATACGGTCCCACTACATCAAGCCCCCATACCGCAAATGGCCAAGAGTACTTGGTGGGGTGGAGGGGCTCTGGCGGCCAATGCAGGAAGTTGGTGTGAACTTGGAACGCGTGGCATCTCTTAGCATACCCAATACAATCATGGATCATAGAGGGCCAAAAGTACCCTAACCTCTGGATTTGATGGGATAGCTTCAACCCAGCTTGATGGGCGCCGCAGGAACCGGTGTGAACCTCTTGCATAACTTGAGGTATCTCTACTCCTTGGATGCAAAGGAGGAGGACACCATCGAAGCTCCGCTTATAAAGGATCTGTTCAAGACTGGGGCCGCTCTGGAGGGTAAATTGCAGCGCATGGCGTCAGATTCGCTCGCGCTCGTCCCGGTCGTCCGGGAGGCGACCATTTTGGAGATACTCGACAAAAGGTGCCCTCCAGTCGGGAGTGGCTTCAATCACTGCGTTTGACGAACCCGGGACCCCTGATGTAGAGGGCTCGATAGTGATATGACTTACCCACAGACCGTCATTGTCCTCTTGGGTGACAGGGGCAATGACTCTCTGGTGTGCCACATGTATGATCAAATCATCTTGCTCGGGTTCTGCGAGCGACACGACTAAACCAGCCAGGGCGTCTGCTTGGCCGTTCTGTGACCGTGGGACATGGGTAACCTCTGGTCGAGAAGAGAATTGGGCCATTAGGAGGAGGGTGTACTCCAGCAACGGTGCAAGCTCTGGCTTCCTGACGACGTAGTCACCATTAACCTGTTTGATTACCAGCTCAGAATCTCCCTTCACATGTAGATGGGGAACATGGATCTCAAGGGACAAATCGAGGCCGGTGATGAGGGCCTGGTACTCTGCCTCGTTGTTCGTACAACCTTCTGACAACAGGAACGAGTATGGCAGGATGGCCTGCGCCGGGGTAATGAAGACAATACCCAGGCCCACTCTGTTGAGCTTGGGATCGTTGAGCCTCCTACCGGTGGGGCTCCGGGAGGCGCCGTCGAAATACATTTTCCAACACGGGACAACATGATCGACTGAGAGGATCGTCTCGTTAGGGAAATCTAGGTCCAAGGATTGATCCGTGGAGGTTGGATGGGAAGCTAAAAATTCTGCCAATGCCTGTCCCTTAATGGCCTTCTGAGGTACAAACCTGATATCAAACTGCTGGAGAATCACCGCCCACCGTGCTAGTCGGACAGTCAGCATGGGGCGGTTCAGGATGTACTTCAGTGGGTCCACCCGAGAGACCAATTGCACCTCATGGTGCTGCAGGTAATGTCGCAACTTCTGCATGGCGAATACGAGCGCAAGGCATCTCTTTTCGATAGGGGAGTATCTGACCTCCGTATCGAGAAGCATGCGGCTGAGATAGTAGAGACTGTTCTCAGTACCCTCGTTATTCTTCTGGGTGAGCATCGCACCAAGGGATCTCTCCAGGGCAGTCACATAAAGGACCAGTGGCTTTCCAGAGACGGGTGGCATCAAGACCGGAGGTTGGAGCAGATACTGCTTGATTTCCTCGAAGGCGATCCGACACTCCTCATCCCATTCGTAGGCGGCGCCCTTCTTCATGAGCCATGAAAAGGTCTTACACTTGCCATCCAGATTCGCAATGAATCGGCGTATATAGGCTAAATGGCCTTGAAGGCCTCAAAGCTCCCGAATGTTGCTCGGGGGAGGCATTTGGCAGATGGCCTTGATCTTCTCCGGGTCGATCTCGATACCTTGATATCTGACAACAAAGCCCAGAAACTTCCCGGAGGTAACCCCGAAGGCACACTTCAACAGGTTCATCTTCAGGTGACGGGAATGGAGGAAACCGAACACTTTCTCAAGGTCTTTGAGATGGTCCTGACACTGACATGATTTGACTACGAGGTCATCCACATAGCATTCCACCAATGTCTCGAGGATCGGTTTGAATATGCGATTCATGGCCCTCTGATAAGTGGCACCTACATTTTTCAAACCGAATGGAATAACCTGGTAGCAAAAGGTACCTTGGGGAGCCCTGAAGGCAGTGGACTCCTCGTCTTCCAGGGCCATCCGGATTTGGTTGTACCCGGAGTATCCATCCATGAAAGAGAGGGCTTGGAACCCAGCCGTTGCATCAATCAATAACTCCATCACCGGGAGTGGGAAGTCATCCTTTGGGTAGTGGCGATTAAGATCGCGGAAGTCGATGCAGACTCTGATCTGCCCATTCTTCTTCCTGACTGGCACAATGTTGGCAAGCCACTTGGGGTACTGGACCTCCTTAACGAAGTTGGATTTGATTAGATTATCAACTTCGGCCTCAACCATAGCACCATGAGAAGGGTGCATCTTCTTGGGAGGCTGCTTAAACCCACAATGTTTTTCCAGGAGGCCCAAACGGTGGACGGCCACCTGGGGATCTAGCCCTGGCATCTCGTTGTAACTCCAGGCAAACACATCATGGTGCTGTTTGAGGAAGTATACGTACTACTGCCGCTCCTCGAGGGACATGGCTGCACTGATCAATGTGGGTCTCGGATCTGCCTCGCTGCCAAGGTTCACCTGTACCAGTTCATCAACCGTGGTAGAGACACCTTCTTCAAAGGTAGGGGGAGCATCCTCCATGTCTTCCTCCCCACCCATGGGGGGACTTCCCGCGACGGAAGATACTTCTGGGCTATCAAGATCCGTGGGGCAGCTGGTGCCGGCTCGGGCAGTAGCGGTCATCACATCGGGAGACTCACTTGCCATCGAGACCGCAACAATGAAGGCAGTCGACCCTATCCCATCTAGACTTCAGCCTAAGGGGCTCTGTTTGATGATATCAAAGCAGTGGTGGCGTGTCGGCCTGAGTCGGAGGATTCCAGCCTGGTGGAAGAGACACGTATGGCGCACCGCCGTTGTCATCATCTTGACGTCCCGATACTGTACAGGGGTAGGAGGTTCTGGGATCACCTGAGCCTGGTTGATGTAGGAGTACGAGGTGATTTTCCGCCATCGCTTGGACACGAGAACATGCCTTCCTTGCGTACCCGAAACAACAAAACATTTCCCCATGTCGGGGGTCGTGGCCTCCAACCGGTGGATCGGGAGGATGTAGGCATCATCCATGCTTGCCCAGGGATCACTTGTGACCGGGGCGGGTTCATCCTCGCTTACTAGGATCTGTTTATCCTTACTTTTGTAATAACCCGCATCCAGGTAGTGGGCCTCACAAGAAGCGAAGGGGGACGCGTCTCCTTGGAGCACGCCCACTCGATCGTTGAGCGAGTACTTGAGGCACTAGTGATATGACGAAGGGACCGCCACATGCAGATGGAGCCATGGCCTACCCATCAACGCATTGTAGGCGGTGTCCTGAGAGACGACCATGAACTCGGTGCTGGAAATTAAGCCACCGAACTGAGTCTTCAGTTGGATCTTGCCGACTGGGGTTTTCTCGGTCCTGTCGTACCCCTGGATCCTGAGGTCAGAGGGAGTTAAATCACCTTCAGACAGACCCAACTTTCACAACGTCCGGGTCAGAATTAGATTGATTCCGGAACCCGTGTCAACGAGGCAGCGGCGGATTTCCACGCCATTGAAGTGGCCAGTGATGTACAGTGGGTGAATGTGCCCCTGTATAGGAGGGTCCTCATCTTTACCGGAGAACGAGATAACCGCCTAACATTCGGCGTTTTCAATCACCTCGGTATGGAAGGCTTCTGCAGCTGCCACCTCCGTCTCAAACTGGAGGGGGATCCTTAGGGCCTCGGCAAGTGCCTCGCACATTTCGGATGACAGGTGAAGGGCCTCAAGGATGGAGAGCCTCACCGGAATGCCGGCCAGGTGCTTCAGGACATCATACTTTCGTGCCAAATGCGAACCTCTGCTTACAGGAGGTCGGTCGGCATTTGGAGGCACAACGGGTCCTGCCGGTTGAACCGGCGATCGGCTAGTACTAGGCACATCTTGCTGCCTACTAGTTGAAGCCTGGAGAATAGTCGCCGGACTAGGATTGGACGGCGGAGGCTGGCTTGTAGCCGGGCAAGATTGACTGTGATACGAACGAGGCATCTCTCCCCAATCCAGTAGCACGAACGACGGCAGAGGTAGAGCCGAGGGCATTAGATGGGGTTGCGCGTGCTGAGATCTGCGCTGAGCCTGCTGCCTGGTCTCAGTAGCGTGCACGGCTTGGCCAAAAGTGCCTGCTGACGTATCTCAATGACCGGCGCGGTTGCGATTCCGCTGACGTTGACGTCAGCTAGGAATGTTGGGGAGGTTCGCCTGGCGTTCCCCCTCGTTGGGAGTCATATAGGGCTTTACCAGCTCCATGGTGTTAACCGAAGCGTACCCCTGGATGTCGCTCGAGGAGTCATCCACCGCTGGGCGGATTCTGGGAGGAATACCCATTTCAGGGGGCATAAAATCGCCGAGAGTGCGGGATGCCTACGGCACTGGTGATGCGCGTTGCTTCTTCTTGCGTCGCCGCTGCTTGCCCTTTTGGGAAGAGGCCGACTGTGAAGATGATGCAGAGGCACCGACTACTTCTTCTGAAGGTTCCGACTGCTTCAGGTGCGCCCAGATGATACCTTGGGCATGGACGATGGTTTTTCGAGCCATCCAGTCATCGTATTTTCGGGATCCGCGGCTGGGGACCTGCTGCCACTCGCCTTCGCTGTCGCTACCGATCTCTGATCCTGTAAAGACACCCGCCACTTGTGCTGGTGCCGGGCCCAACTTGACTATGTTGTTATTGACCTAGTCTTGAAGCCAGTCTTTAAACACATAGAATTTCTTAAGGGTGTTCCCCAGAATCCGATGATAAGGGAAGTAGTTGGGGTGATCGGTGAGATTTGCCTCCGTCAGCCTTCTGCACTCGGTCAGGCGCAGGATCCCTTGCTCTAGAGCACTTCAGAAATAGCCAGGGACCTGATTTTCGTTAAACGAATAAGTCTGGTGCCTTCTTTCCGAATAGGGGGCCCTGGGGGCCTAGCCCTGACGAGGGTCCAGAGGGGCCTGCCGAGGAGGCGGCGCCTGATTGTCTCGCCTAGGTGGCGGGTGGCGCATTGCGCGGGGGAACCTGTCGGTTCTGAGGCGGTCGCTGCTGGGCGAGAGCCTGTGCTTGAGGTGGAGGACCTCTGCGGGGTTGCAGGGGTGGTGCCGCCGACAGTAACTCCAGCTGCCTCGGGGATTCTATTTGGGCCACCGCGGCGGGTTCAGCCCTGGCGGCCCTCCTGGCCGGAATCATAGGGGGCAACAAACACGCCTGACTAGCCTGTTGCAGGGCTTCCTCAAGGCGCTGAGCCTTATCTGAGAAATCTCTGAACCCTCCAGGGTAGTTCTGGGTGATCAGGGAGGGTACCAGCTCTGTCTTGATGTTCCCCACACATATCGTCAGTAATTGCTCCTGAGTCAGTGGCATATCGAGGGAATACGTAAGTCCCTTCCACCGGGCGATGAAATCTGCAACTCGCTCATCAGGCCTCTGCTTGCACTTGAAGAGGTCCGCAATGCTGGTCTTCCGCGTGGTGGAGTTGAACTGGTATAAGAACTATCGGTGAAGATCCTCCCAACCGGTCACCGATCCGATAGGGAGCTGGCTGTACCAAACGAATGCCAGACCTTCCAATGTCTGTACAAAACATCGGAGTTTGGCGGATTCTTCCTGAACTGGGGTCCCTAGCATGGGGCCACACCTAGAAGATAAATGATCCAAGTGCTGGGGCGGGTCCCCTATCCCGTTGAAGGGCGAAAAAGTGGGGTTCCCAAAACCCGGAGGTGCGGGCATATCATCCACCCACGCGGGATAAGGCTTTCCATCCGGTGGGACCGACACCTGCCGCATTTCTAACGCTTCAATGCGGGCTGTGAGTGCCGCAATAAGATCATCCGGGCTGGGGTCCCTGTCTTGACGGGGATCCCAAACCACAAGTGCATTGCCAGGTTCTTCAACACGGTAGACGACTTCGGCCGCTCGTGGGTCAACTGGCTGGACGACCTGCGGGGCGACTGGGGGAACTCGGACTGGATTCTTCAGATTGCCCCGTCGCTCAGGGGGATTCGGCGAGACGTATCGCGCCCCTCTTGCCATACGTTCCGGCTTCCGCCCTGTCTGCGGCAGTAGCATGATCAGGGTTGCCCGGAGGCATCTCACCAGGGGGGAAATTGCTCCTGCCCCTGCTGCCCCGGCCTAGGATCACCATAGTCGGGTCGCCGCTCTGCGGCGCGCTTATCCAAGAGTTCGTCAACCAGCCTCTTCTGCTCAGCAAGCTGTTGGCGTAACGTGTCCTTCTTAGGATCCTCATCCGTTTTCTGCATAGAGGCGGATGGGTCGGAGTGCTTGACAGTTCCGACGTGCTTCTTACCCTTGCCGGTGTTTCGACCGAGCACTAGCGATTCGATGGGTACGGGGAGGCCTAGCAGGTTCCTCTACTGACGGGTAACTCTCCCTGATGGGTCTAGCAGTGGAGGTACGCCCTCGGGGGGTAAGTCTCCATCAAGGAATTCAAGCTCGTCTTCCTTGTCCACGACGTCCTCCATGTGGACTGTGACTCCTCTCGAGGGCATGTCCTCGATATCACATAATGAATCGGGCTACCGTCGGATAGGGTCCAAGAGGAGAGCGGCATAGTGTCCCCAACCACGGACTTTCACATGGGGGGTGGCTTCCCTAACGATCTTGCGGAGTGCTTTAAAACTCTAAACTCATTTTCGTTGAAGGGAGCCCTAATGGCCTGGCGACTCAGGGTGCTGGGCCATAAGGAGTGCGGCCGCATCGATCAGGCGGCACTGCTCGCCGATTTCTTCGAAGTTTTCTCGACTTCTGGGGTACACCACCCATTTGTAATGGAGGCGGAAGTGTGTTGCCCATAGGGTTCGACAAAAGCACCCCACTTCTTCAGGGGTAAGAGACTCCGGTACGCGAAAATTCAGCGCTGCCATCGGCCAGAACTTTTCCGGGAAGTAATCCGCCACGAGAATACTCCAGAAGCTCCTGGGCTCGGACTCAGGGTCTAGCCCTGTGTTTATCCACTCATCAACTGGGGGCGGCTGAGGGACCGGTAGCGGTACCAAGGCGGACCTCTAGGATAGTAAGCTCGGCGGCGGAGAATACGGCGAACGAGCTGACTGGCCGCCGAATTCCGGGCCATCCTCCGAAGAGCAAGGTGACCTGACCACGATGTCACGGTATGATGGGCTGATAGCCACAGCTTCCGGCACAGGAGTCGCGGCTACCGATGACCGGTCATGTCGTCGTTCTACAGTCGATGGCCCCCAAAATAGCTCTCCGTGATCTCTGGTAGAGGTAGAGGGCGCTTTTGGTGACAATGGCGATGATTGCGCGGTCGAGACCTGCGGAATTCCCAAGATCTCTTCCTCCTGGATGTACCTGCGGAGAGAGACGAGAATCTGGTGGACCTCATATTCCGGGAGAACGAGGCTAACGCGTCTGGTTCCTGCCCCAGCCCTTGATACGGAGGAGCGGGGAGAAGGTTCCATCGCTGAATCGCATTCTGCTTCAGAGTCAGAGAATCGGGCGGGTTTGATCTCCACCCGGGCTTTCCCAGGACTCTTCTTGTGGTGGCGAAGACCTACTCTCCTGCCCTGGGGTGGCTCTTCGAGATAGGGTTGATCCCTATCATGGAGTCTCAGGGCGGCGCTGGCGCCGTGGCAGAGAGGGCCCCCACTCGAGATGGATGAGGTGAGAGGGGCACTGGGGCAAATGTCGAAGGGTACATGGGGAGGACCTCCATGAACATCACCCATATAGGCGGGGCCTCTATTGAAATTGGCAGGAGCATGGGGAGGACCTCCATGGTCGCTGCGGGCGGAGCGAGGCTGACCTTCATTCCTCGAGTTTCTGGGGCGAGGAGGACCTTCGACGGTTGTAGAGAGAACGTAGGGAGGGCTCCCACGTTAGAGAAGGACCGGAGGGATGACTCCTTCAGATCGGCAGTCAGGGGCAGGAGGATGGGCTCCATACCCTGTATAGTGGGCGCGGGAAAGATTTTCGCGCTGAGCGTCACTGCCACGGGGCAGGTCTTCCTTCGGGATGGGGGTAGCACGAGGAATGCCCCCATGACGAACTTCGGAGCGGGGAAGGCCCATGCCCTGTGGAGTAGTGGTACGGGGAGGACCTCCTTACGGGGTGACATCACCGCGGGTTAGTTCGCGGCGATCACCACTTGGGCCTGTAACCCGGAGAGTCAACCCAGCCTGCCCGTGGGGCGGTTGGGGTCTCGGTCCTGGTTGGGTAAAAGAGTGCCCCTGCTCAGTGTATGCGGGGGCTTCATGATGCACGTCGGCAGTGGCTCTGGCCACTATAGCTGTCGACGTCGACGCGCCTGGGCGAGCGTCCTCAGCCTAGGCCCAGCGTTGACGTCGGGTCGGGCGAGCTGGTGCAGGTGGTGCAGGGGCATGGCCTTCCTGCTCTTCCTGCGGAGCCGGACGGCAGCGCTGACGTAGCTGGGCAGGAGCTCTCGCCTAGAGCCCTTGGGTCGGGACCCTGAGCGGGCTGAGCCGGACGACTCCCGCCTCATCAGCGTAAGGCGAGGAGTCGTCAAGGTGTTCCAGAGACAGGCTCCCGAAACGGTTGAACGTTGGGGTGGGGAGCAGGGGCTCCCTGCGCGGCCTGTTAGGGCGGCATTCACGGCGGGGCCTAGACGCCTCCAGGTCCAGGCGGGCCATATCCCTGGTTGGGATGACCCCTTCCTCCTCGTACCTACGCACGAGGTTGTTGATCACCCTTCGCTGGATGACCTCTGATGGGGAAAGGTGACGTGGGCGCCCCTTATTCCGCGATGTGGCAGCCGTTGTGGCGGTAGCGGCGCCATGTGGGGTGGTTGTGGCAACGTTGCCCCTGCCCCTACATAGGCTAGTGGGAGGTGATCGCGTCTTCGTAACAGCAACCTGGTTCCTGAGAAACGAAGGGATCAACTCATCAACACTGAGAGGGAAAAGGGTTGACAACCAGTGCCCCGACATCCTTCCATTCTCCACGTCTGTAAGAAGGATCCACGCCAACACGCTGCAGAATGGAGTGCCTCACGTTCTACTGCCCCGACTTTCGGTGAGTTTCAAGACAGGGCCACTTATTTTCTTTGCGGGACCAGGCGCCAGATATCTAGATCCGGTGACACGTCAATCTACTGGTGTCTCGAACGCTACTAATCTCCATATTGAGGAGAATAATTTCACGTCGGGTTCACCATTTCTGTTTCTGATGCTTTCGTCGGGGCGCGCGCGCATCCGTCCGTCACGCGGAGGAGGACGCGCGGCTCTGTTGCCCCGCATTCCCGCTTTCCAAAGGCGGGCGACATTCGTTCCTTGTTCAGGTACGTCTGCTCCTTGATCGAAACGGGATTATGGGATGTCGGTTCTTCCTTCTAGGGATTCCTCCTCAGAACTCGTCACCTAGTCCGGGTCTCCCTCATAGATTTCATACGTAGTTCGTGAAACTCTTCCCAGTGCCATGTTTCCATGGATGCCGGTTAATTACACTGCTTCTGTCGGGACATTCCAAAGGGTCCGGTCAGGGCAGCAACCTTCAGTCGGGGGAGTAGTCACATTGAGGCATCAATAGCATGTCTGGATGCTGGGGAACCTGGCGTGTCTGGCTATTATCCCTGGTCACAGGGCTTCTCGAGGGTGTGGAAGCCCGAGGCATCCCACATCGAGCGCGGGGAATTATATGTCATAGACACATATCTGAGGTTTTCCTCAGCTTCCCGTGTTTAACATAGGGTACGCCGTGAGTTTAACGTCCAGCGGAGACAGATCAACCCAACCAGAGCATTAGCTAGGATAGATCAGATTGAGGGATTTCCCTTGAAGGGATGCCGATACCGGGGCCAGCCCATGGGCGGCTGTGAAGAAGAGCATACCAACATGGTCTCACCGAGACATGAGGTCCGGGCGAGAATCAGGATGGGTGATAGGTGGATGAATGGAGTGGAGGGGAAATGAAATGGGACCATCGGAGGGGGCGACAGTGAAGTTGGGATTGAGCCTTGAAGAGGCTTCCTACGTATCCCCATGGCAGGGAATCAAAGTCCGCGTAGTTTGGGATGGCGCCGGCGAACCAACATGAAGGTGGACCTTGGTCCGATGGACGTCGTCAGCGAACCAACGTGAATGTGGACCTTGGTCCGATGGACGTCGTCAATGAACCGACGTGAAAGTAGACCCATGGGTCCACTAGTGGTGGGCTTGAACCTTGGGAAGGTTTCCTACGTACCATGCCTTGAAACGGATCAAAGACCTCGTAGTTCAAAGGATTGATGGAATACAGTTTAACATCCTGCGGGACGATAGTGAACCCTGAAGTGAATAAACGACAGGCGGTGGGTGTCGGCGAACCGACGTAAATGAGGGACCTTGGTCCGATAGAAGATGGGCTTGAACCTCTGGGAGGATTCCTACGTACCATGCCTTGACATGGATCAAAGTCCTCGTAGTTCGGGTTGTGGAATACAGTTTAACGTCATGCGGGATGGGGGTGAACCGACGTGAATGAGGTCGGAACGACCGGATGGTGGGTGGACTTGAACCTCGTAGAGGATTCCTACGTATCACGCCTTGACATGGATCAAGGACCTCGTAGTTCAAGTGGGGCTTTGTCGGCGAACCGACGTGATAGTGGACCTTGGTCCAATGAGTGGTGGGCTTGAACCTTTGGAAGGCTTCCTACGTACCATTCCTTGATATGGATCAAAGACCTCGTAGTTCAGGTGGGAATGGGTGTGCAGTTTAATGTCATGCAGGACAAAGGGAGGGGCATACAGTTTAACGTCATGCTGGACGAGGGCGAAACTCGACGTGAATGAACGACCGGGCAATGTGGCTTGAACCACATTGAGGATTCCTACGTACCATGCCTTGACATGGATCAAAGTCCTCGTAGTTCGCTAGGAAGGGTCGCAACGGCTTACCACTGGACCAGAATGCAGTTTAACGTCGTGCTGGACGGGAGTGGGACCCGACGTGAATAGATGACGGGTGGGCTTGAACCTCGTGGAGGCTTCCTACGTACCATGCCTTGGAATGGATCAAAGACCTCGTAGTTCAGGAGGATGGGTCACAACGGCTTACCACTGGACCAGAATGCAGTTTAACGTCGTGTTGGACGGGAATGGGACCCGACGTGAATAGATGACGGGTGGGCTTGAACCTCAGGGAGGCTTCCTACGTACCATGCCTTGGCATGGATCAAAGACCTCGTGGTTCAGGAAGGTGAGTCACAACGGCTTGCCGTCGGACCAGGATGCAGTTTAACGTCATGCTGGATGGGAATGGGACCCGACGTGAATAGATGACGGGTGGGATTGAACCTCAGGGAGGCTTCCTATGTACCATGCCTTGGCATGGATCAAAGACCTCGTAGTTCAGGAAGGGGGTCAGGGTAGGTTCTCACTCTAAGCCCACGTGAGTCATGCTCGGTGTGAGAAACAAGAGGTTGCAAGGACCTGACAATCACGTCGCGAAGGATGCGTTCGTGAGAAGCGAAGAGGGGCTTATGAGTTAGGCGGCCCATGGTGTTGGGACTTACTCCAGGATAGAGGCCCAGAGCGCGACAAAGTGCGGCGAAAGAGGGATTTGGGACCAATGGTGGGAGGTGCCTCGTTCCCTATCATGCCCTCCACTGACCTTGGTAGTGGGGAAGTACGGAGATGCAGAGGTGCAGTCATCCGTTGGGGAACTAGGGTCGCCCTTCTCCCATGAACATACGCCACTCTAGTAAGGAGGATATCATCCCTTGTGGATGGGTGATTCCATTCTTGTGGAGACGAGTGGTGTAAAGAATGTTCGAGCTGGGGGGACCCTTCGTGAGAGACACGAGGTCGGGTCACAGTTTAACGTCATGTGTTGAGGACGTGGTGATTGGCAGTTTAACGTCCTGCAGCTCGGACGAGGTGGGTTCACTCTGCACCCCTAGGACTTACATAACTGGTACCCTCTGGTCTTTGGGGAAGGGAAGGTACCAGTAAGGCCATGGTAATGGGGGGTTGTGGAATGAACCATTAGGGGGTCCACGTTAGCGTGGCCATGCGAAGAAGCAATATCCGTTAGCGTGCCTATGCGAAAAAGCATTAGGCGAAGCATCGCTACGAGTGGTATTGTCCATGGGACTTTGAAATCACATCGTGCAAACCTGGAGGGTCGCACGGAAAGAGGAATCGCTAAGAAAAGGAGTGTGCTTCGCGAAGTGAAGTGCCTTGGCCTTGGCATGGGGCATAGGTGTGAGTGGAAGGTGATTCGCGAAGTGGAACAGTGTTCGCAGAGCACTGCCTCACGAAGAAGGGGTGTCTCGCGAAGCAGGCTCCTGCGAAGCAGTGTGCTTCGCGATGTGGAACGATCCTGCCTTAGCATAGGGATCACTAGTATGGGTTGGGTGTTTCACAAAGCATAAGTGCTCCGCGACTGCCCGGGTTCCCTTGGGAATCCCCTTCCTTCGCGAATGCCCTTGAGCTTCGTGAGGGGCATCCCTCTCGGAAGAGGGGCTCAAAACGAGACAAATCATAGGCGTCTCACGAAGTAGAAATACCTCATGGAGATCATGATTCCCGGGGCAAAGAGTGCTTCGCGATTCGGGAGAGGAGAAGCCGAAAGATCAGATTGTCTGTCCCGGGACTCAGGGGGAGTCCAGTATTTATAGGGAAGGGGTGCCGCGAAGAAGAACTCGCGCGCCGCCTCCAGTGCTTCGCGGCGGCTCGCGAACGTCAAAATGCGTTCGTGGAGGATGACCGCCTCTGGAGCTTCGCGGCGGCTCGCGAACGTCAAATGCATTCGCGGAGCATCACCGCCTCTGGAGCTTCGCGGCGGCTCGCGGACATCAAATGTGTTCATGGAGGATGACCGCCTCTGGAGCTTCACGGCGGCTCGCGAATGTCAAATGCGTTTGCGGAGAATCACTGCCTCTGGAGCTTCGTGAGGCCGCGATGGTCAGGGCGCTTCACGGTGGGGCTTCACGTGGGTGCTTTGCGTCGGTGCTTCACGAGGCAGCGCGCCAGCCATCCTTTTCGTTCCTTTCTTTCAGGCCATATTTTGGTGCCAACACATACCAATTACCAATTTCATATAAAATTGTAACATTGCCAATTAACATTATATTATGACCAATTACCATTTCAAATGTCAATACAAGTCTAGATTTAAATTCTAAAACTCTTAGAGTGATAAGGTTCACAAGGTTCAATCCAAAGATCCACCCAAAATTATACAACTCAATTATAAAGGAACTTGGTTCACAAATTCAATTTCCAACCTAGGGTTGAGGATAGACACACCTCTTGGGTGGTTAAGAGTCCAGTGTATCATTATCCAAAAGACCCAACAGGATCCATGGGAGGTCTAATCATGATGATTAAATCCATAAAAAGTGATTTCAAATTAGAAGAGGTCATGCACATGACATGTCGGCATGATCTCACATGTTTTACATACTTAAAAACCAAAGCATCCCATAGAGAGATGTTTCAGACCACCAACCTCAAGAAAAAAATACTAAGATAAAACTTCTAGATCAACACACAACACCAAATTTCTCTATGGAAGGTGATAGAATCATCCCATTGGGACTGAATAAAGAATAATATTCAGGAAGAAAATGAGTGGAATTCACCAATTCCATGAAATATTTACTGGTTCAAGTTGATTGGGTCAAACCATGGATCTAGGAACCAAGAGAATACATTGGAGAAGATAAGGAATACCTATATAACCATTCCAAAACATTAATCCTGAATTAGGATGAAAAATGAGGTTTAAAAAATTAAATATGGGTTTTGGGGTGCAAAAATACAATTCTACCTCTTTTATTCCTAGCCCAAAATGACACCACCAGTTATATTATAGATACCACTAGCTAGCTAGTGGTATGTGTAGAGTTTGTGAATCATTGGGAACCCCATATTCTTGTGGTCTCCATTGTTCATCTAGTGAATTTACTATAGAAAACCTCTTCTATTAGGTTGTTGTTGGCTGGATAGTGGGTCTCACTAGCTAGCCAGTGGGCTTCCTGTAGCCTTACTAGGATACTACCCATCCATTACCTAGCTGGTGGAACTCCAAAAATTCACTTGTTGTATTCCTACACTATTTATTACTACCTATCCTCCTATAATCCCTTAGGAACCTATAAAACACCAAAATAATTGGGTTTAAGTCTTGTTTATAGAAGTTTAAATTGCTTAATAGAAAATATAAAGAGAGAAGTACCTAATAAAGATCTTGGTATTACAACCTCCACAAAATATAGTATCTCATCCCTAAGATATACTACCATGCATTAATAAGGGGTATCATTGAACAACTTGGGACCCTATACCTACCTAACTATCTACCTCTCCCAAGTATCCTTCCACACATGCCCATGCTACCACTACACTCATACCAAGGGAACAATATTTCCTCATATATTCTTTTCACTACATTATATGATACAAATCAGATTATCCTCAAAGGACACATCAACATCATGACCAATTTTATCAATATCCATCTCATGAGAAGGATCAAGGTGATATCTCTGATGCTGATACATAGGAAACATGTTATGCATGATTCTGTATCACTATAGAATATCCAATTGGTATGCCCCTGGATTGATCCTCCACACTATTTCAAACAACCCAAAAACCATGGTGATAGTTTTATTTTCTTCTAGATATAGTGTTTCCATAACCTAATAGACACTAAAAAATACCTATTAACTAACCTCAAATTTTAAAGGTTGTTGAACCCTCTGGAATTAAGTGGCTTTATTGTGTTTTGATAATCCCAACCATTCTTTATTTATATCTTGATTATGCTTAATACATTTCAAATATACTTTAATATATGTTGTTACCTTCATTATGCTTAAATTAAGTCTTTTGAATTATCAGATATATGTTTACTATGACTTAACTCATTCTGCCAAGTGAATGCTCAAATAGTTTTCAGCTACCATTACAAACTAGCTACCGATACAGAGTAGAAAAACTGTTACACAGTAGCTACTGTCAGAACAAATAGATACCGTTACAAGCTAACAACCGTTACAGCTTACAGCGACCGATACATTAAAGTCTACTGATAGAGCTACCGATACAATGAAGTCGACAGTTACCGCTACAACAAAGTTGACAGCTACCGATATGCTGAAGTCCACTGTTATGCAAAGTCTAACGATAGAGAGCTACTGCTACCGTTACAAGCAGAGCCACAACTACCGATAGAGAGTTACCGCTACTGGTAAAGGCAGAGTCACCGCTACTATTAAAAGTACACCGCTACCGATACATCAAGTCTACCGACAGACAATTCTACCATTACAAATGCCTACCAATACTCAGACCTACCGTAACAAAAGTCTACCGATATCAAGAGCTACCGTTCCAGAGACAGAACCCGACACTACTTTAATTTCTTTATCTTTGTTTAATCTAACCAACGGTCATATCAGGTATATTTTAATACACTGACATTTATTTAATGTGTGTTGTTGGATGTCAGGGAACCGTACCTCGTACCTGCAAAAAGTAAATCATCTTTTTCCGGAGCATGTGCTTTAAACAAAGGAAGGATGTGCTACTACAAAAAGAGACATATAGATGAATACACAGTGATATACAGACCACAAGGTGTGCTGGAATAACAACAGAGTGTGAATGCAAAGAGACGACTGGACTTACACAAAGAACTCATTCATTACTGCATACCAGTGGAGAGCTGAGAACAAGAACATAACCCGAGAGCTTCATCGACTGTCTGTAGACCTGGAAGTCAAGGAAACAGACAATACTCTGTTTTCCAGACAAAAACCAGAAGAAGAATCAGAGCAAATTCTGATCAATCAAAGGAGTCCAGAACTGCACGACAATCACTAGATCCATTTCTAAACTCTAAATATTTTCTCTATGATTTATCTTTTTACATATTGAGCAGTGTGTGTTATATGCTGTATTTTACACACACACTATCTCCTGTACTCTAACTGGAGGATTTGTAAATCCTCACTCAACTCTCTTACATTTGTTTTCCCACTGGGATAGTGGTAGAGGTCGTGCTTGACCTGGACAGTTGATTGCTATTGTTTTTGTTCCCACGGATAACAGTGGTAGAGGTCTTGGACCTGGACAGTTGTATTCTGTTGTTTATCCCCGATCCATGGTGTGGATCACTTTTATATAAAGTTTTGGGAGGACTAATTCTTAGCTTGAGACTGAACCTCTTGGTTAAATCTACTGTGCTTATTTATTTTCAAAGTTATTTTTATTCCGCTGCTAATACTTTAAAACCAAAATTATTTTTGAAGCTACTTTGATAATTAAACTCGCAAGTGTTTATATTAGTTGTAAATCAGTAAGTTGGTTTCAAAAGTTAATCAAGTCTGCTGATTTGATTAACTGGGAACTAATCAATCCCTTGAGAACCTAACAGAACATTTACTTTGATATAAATTCACTACAGTTTAATTCTGTATTCTATTTGGGGGATTTTAACTCAAAGTTTTAAACAGAAATTTTAACTTGGAACTCAATTCACCCCCCTCTTGAGTATCCACTCCGACCAACATTTGGTATCAGAGGATAGTTTAAAATATTTTGTACTCTGTTTTTCAACTGTGATTTTAGTTGTATTTTAAAGTTCTTAAAATTTCTGTTATTTCTAAATTTTTATCTCTTTAAAATCTTTGCTTTAATTTAGTTATCATAGACAATAGAGTTGAAGGTTTTTCTACCAATAGACCACCATTTTTCAATGGAACCAACTATGATCAGTGGAAAATCAAGATGAAAATTCATTTAGAGAGGAATGGTTTTGATATTTGGACTGCTATAGAATCTGAATACAAAATACCAACTACTGTTAGAACTACTTGGAATGAACCTACTAAGACAACCTACAATAATAATTGTAAAGCTATGAATGCTTTGTACTATTCTTTAGGAGATGAGGAATTTAATAGAATATCTGCTTGTAAAACTACTTATGAAATTTGGGATAACTTAGCTGTTTCTCATGAAGGAACAACTAATGTTAAGGAGATGAGATTGAATACCTATACTATTAAGTATGATAATTTTAAGATGAAGAATGATGAACCCATTTCTGATATGTATCTCAGGTTTAATGAAATTGTCAACACAATGACTTCTCTGGGAAAGGATGTTCCAGCAAAGGAAAAAATCATGAGAATTTTGAGATGTCTACCTGAAAGATGGAGAGGAACCTCTGTCTCCATTAGAGAATCATGTGACATTGGAGAAATGCCAGTCAAAGAACTAATTGGAAAACTGATGATGTATGAAGAGGAACTCAAAGTGAACAAATAAGAAGATGATGAACCTAGAAGGAAGTCCGTTGCCTTCAAAACTACAACCTCAAAGAATAAGGATAAGGAAAAGCTTCAAGATATCAATGAAAGTTCAATCTGTGAAGACAGTGAGAGTGATTCTGAAAGTGATGATGAGATGGCTCACATTGCAAGAAGATTTAAGAAGTTTTATAGGAAGGAGAAGTTTTTCAGAAAGTCAAACTACAAAGGTAAGTATGACAACAAAGGACATTGGAAAAAGGATTGGAAGAAGCCTGATAAATCAGATGAAGTTGTCTGTTATGAGTGCAAAAGGAAAGGACACATAAAAGCAGACTGTCCAAAGCTTAAATACAAGAAGAAGTATGAATACAAGGATAAAAAGTATAAGAAATCCATGAAGGCCACTTGGAGTGCTTCTGAGGACAGTTCTAGTGAATTTGAAGTTTCTGAAACTGAACACAGAAACAAGGCGAACATGTGTTTTATGAAAAAAACTTCTGAGGTAACTTCAGAAACTCATGCTTCTAATTCTAGAGATGATTATGAATGTGATAACATGTCTAAATATGATCTATTTGAATATTGTGATATGTTAGAAGAAACCTGTAATGAGCTGAAATACAAATACAAAGGTTTAAAGAAACAGTATGCTTTAACTGTTAAACATAAATCTGATCTTGATATTGAAATGGAAAAGAATGCTTAGTTTATTAAAGAGAACACTGAACTAAAATTATCTAATGAGAAACTCAATAAAGACTTAGAGAAATTTACAAATGGTAAAGATACTCTTACTTAGATGCTAGGTAAGCAAATAGAACCTAGATACACTACTGGTATAGGATACCAACCTGGACAAAGGAAAATTACCCAAACTAGATTCATTCCTAAATCTAGACAGAATGTAGCTAGCTCTGGAACTTCATATGCTTCAATGAGTTATATTCATAGTTATGGATCTAATAAGGTTTATCTTTCAAAATCTGTTGATTATAGAAATTTTATGAGACCCATTTGATAAATATGGGTACCTAAAGTGTTATTGGATAACCTGTCTGGACCCAAGAAAATCTGGGTACCAAAATCATTTCCTGTTTAAATCTGTTTTTTAGGAAACCTGCTTAAAGAGATCCTATAAAAAGACCTGGTACTTGGACAGTGGATGTTCAAGACACATGTCAGGAGACTTCTCATGCTTTAAAAGCATAGTCAGAGTTGATGGAGGGTTTGTCACTTTTGGTGATAACTCGGAAGGAAAAATCATCGGCTTAGGCCAGATTGGTAACACTGACTCAGTATTAATTTCTAAAGTTTTATTTGTTGATGGACTTAAATACAATTTGTTAAGTATTTCTTAGTTTTGTGATGACAGTTTTTATGTTAAATTTGAAAATGATTCTTGCAATGTTTTTAATTATAATTTTTTTTAGTATTTTCTTCTTTGAGAAATGAAAATGTTTATACTGTTGATTTAAATTCTTTAGCTAAGCAAAATATTACTTGTTTAAATGCTTTTCATAAAGAGTCTTGGCTTTGGCACAGAAGATTAGGACACTGCAATGTGTATTCACTTAGAAAACTTACTAGAAAAAACTTAGTTAGAGACCTACCCAAACTTGAATTTCCAGCAGACAAAGTTTGTAATCCCTGTCAAAAGGGAAAGAAACATAAAGTTTCTTTTAAATCAAAGAAATAAGTTTCAACTTCTCAACCTCTCGAGTTGGTTCACATGGATTTATTTGGACCTTCTAGAGTTTCTAGTTTAAATGGGAAACATTATGTCTATGTTCTTGTAGATGATTTTTCTAGATATACTTGGGTATATTTTCTAGATCACAAAAGTGAATCTTTTTCTTACTTTGTTAAATATTCCAAGTCTATAGAGAACCTTAGTGGACTTAAGATTAAAACTCTGAGAAGTGATCATGGCCGTGAGTTTGAAAATCATGAGTTTGAATCTTACTACTCACACAATGACTATAGTCACAATTTCTCTGCCCCTAGGACTCCTCAACAAAATGGTGTAGTAGAAAGAAGGAATAGAACCCTGCAAGAAATTGCTAGAACCATGCTTAATGAGTATGACCTACCTGTTTACTTTTGGGCTGAAACTATAAATACAGCTTGTTATGTTATTAATAGAGTCTTGATTAGACCTGTTCTTAAGAGGACCCCTTATGAGTTGTGGAACCATAGGAAACCTAAGGTTAACTACTTCAAAGTTTTTGGCTGCAAAGTCTTTATTCTTAATACTAAAGACAATCTCGACAAATTTGCATCCAAGAGTGATGAAGGAATTTTTCTAGGTTAATCTAATTCTTGTAAAGCCTATAGAGTTTTTAATAAGAGAACCAAATGTGTGGAAGAATCTGTTCACATCAAGTTTGATGAAACTGATCCACATGAACCTAAGACCTCTCTTGAAAATCTTGAAGATGATCTCTCTGGTTTGAACCTTAATGATAAAAACAGTGGACCTGTAGTTAAAACATCCAGTTCTGGAAATTTTCCAGAACCTGCTTCTGTTGAACCTCAACCTGTAGATGAACCTGAAATCTCGAGCCCTACCTTTTCTAGATCAACTAGAATTCTGAAGAATCATCCTTTAGATGCTGTTGTAGGAAATCTTGATAGAGGGACACAGACTAGAGCTTCTCTTAGAAATCAGGTTGAACATCAAGCCTTCTTGTCACAGCTAGAACCTAAAAATATCAATGATGCTATCAATGACGAATCTTGGGTAATGGCTATGCAAGAGGAACTAAATCAATTTGAAAGAAACAAAGTCTAGAAATTAGTATAAAGACCTAAGGACACTATAACCATAGGCACAAAATAGGTGTTTAGAAACAAAGTTGATGAATCTGGAAACATCATTAGAAACAAAGCTAGGCTAGTTGCACAAGGTTACAATCAAGAAGAAGGGATTGACTATGAAGAAACCTTTGCACCTGTAGCTAGATTAGAGGCTATTAGGATCTTACTTGCTTATGCATCACATCTGAATTTCAAGTTATATCAAATGGATGTGAAAAGTGATTTTTTAAATGGTTTTATTGTTGAAGATGTTTTTGTAGAACAACCACCTGGTTTCTCAAATCCTCATTTTCAAAATCACGTTTTTAAACTTTATAAAGCTTTATATGGTTTAAAACAAGCTCCAAGATCTTGGTATGAAGGACTTTCAAACTTTCTTATTTCAAAAGGATTTTCAAAAGGAATTGCTGATCCCAATCTTTTTATAAAAAGAATTTCAAAAGATGTATTAATAGTACAAATCTATTTTGATGACATTATTTTTGGATCTTCTAAAAATTCTTTATGTACTGATTTTTCAGAAGTTATGAAAAATGAATTTGAAATGAGATTAATGGGAGAGCTTAAGTATTTTCTTGGTTTTCAAATCTTTAAAACTAAAGATAGTATTATTTTAAATCAAATTAAATATACTAAAGGTTTGTTAAAACGTTTTGGTCTAGATAGTATTAAGGAAAGTGATATACCTATGAGTACCACGTGTAAATTGGATATTGATGAAACTGGTAAACCAGTTAATCAAACGAATTATAGAGGTATGATTGGGAGTTTAATTTATCTTACTGCTAGTCAACCAGATATTATGTTTAGTGTGTGTATGTGTCCTAGATTTCAAGCTAATCCTAAAGAGTCACACTTACTTGCTGTTAAAAGGATTTTTAAATATCTTAAGTGTACTATGAATTTAGGTTTTTTTTATCCAAAAGGATAATCATTTGACTTAACAAGTTATTCAGATGCTGATTTTGCTGGCTGTAAGTTAGATAGGAAGAGCACATCTGGAACATGTCACTTACTTGGAAAATACCTAGTATCATGGTGTAGTAAGAAACAGAACTCAGTTGCACTGTCTACTGCTGCAGCAGAATACATCGCTGCTGGTAGTTGCTGTGCACAGATTCTGTGGATGAAACACACACTACTGGATTATGGATTTGATTTTAAACATGTTTCAATCAACTGTGACAACACTAGTGCTATTAATATCTCTAAGAACCCTATGTATCACTCTAGAACTAAACATATTGATGTTAGACACCATTTTATAAGAGATCATTATCAAAGAGGTGATATAACACTTGAGTTTATAGGCACTGAACTTCAATTAGCTGATATTTTCACTAAGCCTTTAAGTTCAAAAAGATTAAGTTTCATCAGACATGAATTAGGAATGATAAATTACCCTTGAAACCGTTAGAAAACCTCACCGTTAGAAAACCTCACTGTTAGAAAACCTCACCGTTAGCAAACCTCACCGTTAGAAAACCTCACCATTAGAAAACCTCACTGATAGAAAACATCACCATTAGAAAACCTCACCGTTAGAGAAACCTCACTGTTAGGGAGACCTCACCGTTAGGGAGACCTCACCGTTAGGGAGACCTTACCGTTAGAAGACTTTACCGGTACATTTGTGCGCTGTATTATTCTGTAAAGCTGAGTCATCGAACCGTTGTTTATTTTATTTATGATTTATGTGATTTATGAATCCTAAATGACATTAAAACTCGAACTAGACTCACTCAATCTCACCGCGAACCTGTCTGCTCGAATTCTCCTAAACCTAAACCTCTCGACCTTCAGAACCCTAACCTCAAATCCCTAATGGCCCGCGTCAAGAGACCTCAGATAACTGATGGAAGTGAAGCGCCGACAGCGAAGAGACAAAAAGTATCTAGTACTGATGCCAGTGGAAGTGGTAGTGGAAGTGTATCTCAGAGAAGACCAGTAAACCCTCACCTATCGAAGTGTGAGATTGTTGTTGAAAAAGAGGTGTGTGGAGAATGGCTGATGGAAAGCAAGTCGTTAGTTCTTAAGGTTTTACAAGAACAAGGTTGGCTAGAATTCTTTGCAAACAACAATGGACCTTATTATCCAGGACTGGTGAAACAATTCTACGAATTCGTTCGTTTTGAAAAGTCTGAAGAAAAATCAGAATGGTTTCTATGGTAAATGGTCAGGCAGTATCTTTTACTTTAGAAGAATGGGCTGAGAACCTGAGAGTTCCTAATGAGGGATAATTTTCTTATTATTCCAAGTCTGTACCTTTGACCAGTGATGTGTTTCAATATGAAGATGATTTGCTGGAACTCACAGGGAATGGGACTCCTAGAAAGGTGATTGCTGTAGAGATGGTAGGAGAAGATAAGCTGTTGTTTAAATTTATTCAGCATGTTGTTAGTCCGAGAAGAGGAGACTTTGCCACTTTGAGATTCCAAGATATATATCTATTACATTTGCTGAAGCACAGTGTGAGAATCAATCTATGTAGATTGATTATGGTTCAAGTGGAAGAGATGACTAGACCGAAGTCAAAATCAAATGCCTTGTTTTTCTCAAAGCTAATTTCTGTGATGCTGAAAGTGAAGGAGATAGCTGGACCTCAGGATGAACTGGTAGTGGTTAAGGATAACTTCTGTATTATAAGAACTGTCTATAAATACATGAAAGTCAGCTGGAATCCTTGGAAGAAATCATGGGTGAATGATGATGGAAAAATTTATGACAAGTTCACTCCTGTGGATCATCCATCTAGACCAAAGGATGTGAGAGATCCTGGTCTTGGACCAGATGAGCCCGAACCGGTCTACAGTGATGATGAAGCTGAGGAGGAAGAGACATTAGTAGAGGAAGGAGGAGATCCATACTTACCCCCTAGTCCTGTGCATCAAGTTATTTCTTATGGAGTAGCTAGCCCTCCAAAAGAACTACCGAAGAGAGAAACTATCTTGAAGGACAATGATACAGAGACTATAGAAGAAGGAGAAGAAGCATGTCAGTATGTTTTCAAGGATACCTCTGAGGAGGATGAGACAACTGAATCTGATCATAATATTAATGGAGAAAAGGAGGATGATGGTGAAGCAGATGATGAGGAAAATGTTGAAAAAGAGCTCAGTTTGAGTCCTCTAATAGTCAGTACAATCAGGACAGTGGCTGATCAGGAAGACATAGCAGCATCACCTGTTAATGAGAGAGTCATTAATGACTCAGAACAAATGGATATTGAATCTGCTGTGGTTGTAGAGGAAATTATAGAATTACCTCAGGAAGAAAAGTTGAAAGAGATACCTCAGGATAATGTTCTAAGTGAGGGAGAGAATCTTGGCTTAGTATCAGTATTATATGACATTGAAGGTTGGACATCAGATCCCGGATATATGATTCTTGGAATTTCTTATGGAGATTCGGATGAGGAAGACCAACCCCAAAAGGAATCAGTTACCTTACCCACTGTGGCTGAAAATGTGGCAACCAAGGAGGACCTTAAGTCTTTAAAAGCTGAATTGATAGAAACAATAAGAGAATCAGTGGAAGATATGAAGAAAAGTATGGTTGAAGAGATGAAAAGCGTGGAGTAATCCCTTGAGTTATCCATTGGATGTAGTGTGTCCAGTCCTGTGAAAGAAATGGTGGATGAACTTAAGGTGTGCCACACTCAGATTGAGAGTTGGACAGGAGCTGTAGTTTCTCTTAGACAATCAATTGCTTCATTGACTGCTTTGAACAGTTCTCAAACCCAAGTGCACACTAACATTCGTTATATAAAAGAAGTGGTCAAACAATTTTTGGAAGTTTTTGAGGCCTTTAAGAAGTCAGTCAAATAACATCTGAATAGTCAGGATGAACTTGTTCAGAAGGTGGTTAGTAGTCTGACTCAATATTTCAAAGAGACAGTGGCCTTCTCAATGAAACCTCTTCCCTCAACTAGCTCCAGTGTGAACCTTGATCAGATCCGCACTGTTATTCAGGAAGAATTGGCTAAGGCCAGTCCCAGTGGTGCATCAGATACTCGGATTCTTGCTACCATTAGGGAAGTTAGTAGTTTTGTTCGTGATCACCTGTGGGCAGCTACTGCTTATCAAGAGGCAATCAAGAATAAGGTGGATGGTTATTTTGAAACGGTTTATACCAAGCACCAAATTACAAACCATTTCAAGATTTTGATTGAGAATATGAAGTTACCTCCAGTTACCCAAGCCCTCAGAGAACAGGTTAGTAAGATCAGAAAGCTTACTCCTGCCTTGGATAAATTTATTGAGAATAGAGATGATTTTGTATCTTCTATGGAGAGAGGAGGAAGCATCATCATGGATTTCAGGAATCTCTTGCTGCCTTTCCTACATATGGATGCTCGACCAGTTATTGTACCACCTGCCCTTCCACCATCTTTCTATGGGAGTACTCCTCAACTGACTCCAGTTCAAGCCATCAGAAGCCTGACACCGATGATCCCTCAGAGGAGCTCAGATTACAGATCTGGTACTGTATCATTTGCTGATCCACCAGTGGTTCTTTCAGGAATTCCCAAGCCTGCTGACTCTACCTCTGAACCCTCTGCTGATCCCAAGGGAAAGACACCTGTTCAAGAGGATGATTGAGTGCTTCTAGCTCCATTTTTTTGATGGGATTCATTGTATTTTGTTACTTTTTTGATTTTCCCAATGTATCTTTTGCTTATCCATCACATACTTCATTCCTCTCTTCACTGTCTATTTTACTCTGTCTATTTTATTTCCTAGTCCTTCTCTTTTCTCTGATACCCTCCTTTTTGTTAATCACAAATGGGGAGAAATTGATAGGGGGAGAAAATCACTACTTTGGAGGAAAATCCTGTAGTTAAATTGATAGGGGGAGGAATATGCGAATCTTTTCAAACTAAAGAATCTTTTTTCTTTTCTTCTTTTCCCCCCTCTCATACTACATTATTTCTTGATATATTCCTATTTTCATATTTTTCCTCTGATACTATTTTATTTTTGATATCAATTGCTGAGATTTTTCTTCTGATACTATACTGTTGGTATCATACTTTGATATATTTTTTCCTCTGATATTACTTTATTTTTGGCATAAGTTGTGATTATCAAAAAGGGGGAGATTATTGAACCCTGTGGAATTAAGTGGCTTTATTGTGTTTTGATAATCCCAACCATTCTTTATTTATATCTTGATTATGCTTAATAAATTTCAAATATACTTTAATATATGTTGTTACCTTCATTATGCTTAAATTAAGTCTTTTGAATTATCAGATATATGTTTACTATGACTTAACTCATTCTGCCAAGTGAATGCTCAAACAGTTTTCAGCTACCATTACAAACTAGCTACCGATACAGAGTAGAGCAACCGTTAGACAGTAGCTACCGTCAGAACAAATAGCTACCGTTACAAGATAACAACTGTTACAGCTTACAGCGACCGATACATTAAAGTCTACTGATAGAGCTACCGATACAATGAAGTCGATAATTACCGGTACAACAAAGTTGATAGCTACCGATATGCGGAAGTCCACCGTTATGCAAAGTCTAATGATAGAGAGCTACTGCTACCGTTACAAGCAGATCCACAACTACCGATAGAGAGTTACCGCTACTGGTAAAGGCAGAGTCACCGCTACTGTTACAAGTCCACCACTACCGATACATCAAGTCTACCGACAGACAAGTCTACCGTTACAAATGCCTACCGATACTCAGACCTACCGTAACACAAGTCTACCGATATCAAGAGCTACCGTTCCAGAGACAGAACCTGACACTGCTTTAATTTATTTATCTTTGTTTAATCTAACCAATGGTCATATCAGGTATATTTTAATACACTGACAATTATTTAATGTGTGCTATTGGATGTCAGGGAACCATACCTCGTACCTGAAAAAGTAAATCATCTTTTTCCAGAGCATGTGCTTTAAACAAAGGAAGGATGTGCTACTACAAAAAGAGACGTATAGACGAATACACAGTGATATACAGAACACAAGGTGTACTGGAAGAACAACAGAGTGTGAATGGAAAGAGACGACTGAACTTACACAAAGAACTCATTCATTACTGCATACCAGTGGAGAGCTGAGAACGAGAACATAACCCGAGAGCTTCATCGACTGTCTCTAGACCTGGAAGTCAAGGAAATAGACGATACTCTATTTTCCAGAAAAAAACCAGAAGAAGACTCAGAGAGAATTCTGATCAATCAAAGGAGTCCAGAACTGCACGACAATCACTAGAGCCATTTATAAACTCTAAATATTTTCTCTGTGATTTATCTTTTTACATATTGAGCAGTGTGTGTTATATGCTGTATTTTACACACACACTGTCTCCTGTACTCTAACTGGAGGATTTGTAAATCCTCACTCAACTCTCTTACATTTTTTTCCCACTAGGATAGTGGTAGATGTCGTGCTTGACCTGGACAGCTGATTGCTGTTGTTTTTGTTCCCACGGATAACAGTGGTAGAGGTCTTGGACCTGGACAGTTGTATTATGTTGTTTATCCCCGATCCAGGGTGTGGATCACTTTTATATAAAGTTTTGAGAGGACTAAGTCTCAGCTTGAGACTGAAACTCTTGGTTAAATCTGCTGTTCTTATTTATTTTCAAAGTTATTTTTATTCCGCTGCTAATACTTTAAAACCAAAATTATTTTTGAAGCTACTTTGATAATTAAACTCCAAAGTGTTTATATTAGTTGTAAATCAGTAAGTTGGTTTCAAAAGTTAATCAAGTATTCTGATTTGATTAACTGGGAACTAATAAATACCTTGATAACCTAACAGAACATTTACTTTGATATAAATTCACTACAGTTTAATTCTGTATTCTATTTGGGGGATTTTAACTCAAAGTTTTAAACAGAAATTTTAACTTGGAACTCAATTCACCCCCTCTTGAGTATCCACTCCGACCAACAAAGGTCATCTCTGATGGTCAAAATAATATTATGCCTACTCTTTATAGTTTCCAATTGATTTTTGATCAACAAAACCTACTCAGATGTATCCTATTTGAGACTTGGTACAATGAGCGATAAATAACACACCTCTAACAAAAAAAAAGGTGAATGAAATTATATTTAGTATAAATCCTTAAAATGATCCATTTGGATCAATTTCTAGAAGCTATTATATAGAAAAAATCCATGAGTTCTAGATGTTTCTCCTAAGAACCACTGAAATCCAT
Source organism: Viscum album (assembly GCA_963277665.1). Lineage (NCBI taxonomy): Eukaryota > Viridiplantae > Streptophyta > Magnoliopsida > Santalales > Viscaceae > Viscum > Viscum album. Next base: position 61,571,077 of record OY728127.1, on the reverse strand, counting down.
AACATAGTCTCATAATATATCCTTACAATTTTGATTCATTAGTTCATATTGGATATCATTATAAGGATGGTAGGTTGTACTCAAAATAACCTACGATCTCAGTGCCTTCTGAAGACCCTACTAGAAATGTGACATAAAATAGGTGCCTTGATCAGAAATGATACTACATGAAACACCATGAAACTAAAATATCTCCCATACATAAAGGTTACCCAATTCATCGATGTTAAATGTCTCCTTAATAAGAAAGAAATGGGATAACTTTTTCAGTCGATCTATGATCACCTACACAACATCATTCTTCCACGTTTTCTAGGGTAAACCTATCATGTAGTCTATAGTGATATCTTCCCACTTCCATTACAGAATGGGAAAAGGCTACAACAAATTAGCAGGCCATTGATTATTGACCTTCACTTGTTAATAGGTGTAGCATCACTCCTCAAATACCATTATCTCTTTCTTTATCCCTTACCACCATTATTTCATATTGAGATCATGATACATATTTGTAAACCCATGATATACCACCCATTTTAAAGTAGGTAATTCCCACATCAGCACCTCATGCATGCTCAAAGGAACCCATATACCTCATTGGACATGAATAATCTCATTGATATCAAGGATATAACCAAATGGTGGATCCCCATCATATATGTTATCCCTCTGGGATAAACCCTATGGATCAGATAACTTCACTCTCTTGATCTGATCTAGGAGAACAAAAACAACATAGGCTGATGTTATATTTTCTCACCCATAATAATCCTAAACATGTAGATGCATATTTATAAAAAGAACCATCAACCTCTATACATTGCTTAATTCCCACACTAATTCTGACAAAATATTTTTACTCAAGGCATAAACAGTGACATTTCTATTTATAGTAGTATATGACAACTCGAATTTGAAATACTACAAATACTCCACTCACCTCTTATGTTGAAGGTTCATGTACCACTACAAAAATATGTACTAAAATATCTTATAATCCATGTATACTATTAATATCTCACCCAAAAGATAATTTCTCCATCATCACATGGCATGTACCACTACAACTAAATCTAGATCATGAGTATGACAATTCCTCTCATGTGACCTCAACTACTTGGAGAAATAAGAAACCACATGGTCCTTCTACATCATAATTGCACCAAACCCAACTTCTAATGCATCTCAATACATGATATACTCATTACCCAACTTAGGTAAATTTAGGATCAATGATGAGTTGAAACAACTTTTCAATTCCTGAAAATACTTCTATAAAGCATTAGAATAAACAAACTTCGAACATTTATCGGTAATTTTATACATTGATATTGACATATGGGATAATTCAAAGAAAAAAAATTAGAAATAGCCTAAAAAACCTAGAAAGATCTACATCTTGAAAACGTTCTTGGTTAAATCTCAGGATACCATGACTTCCACCTTCATCTAGTCCACTAACACTCCAAAATATGAGATAATGTGGCCCAATAAGTACACCTTTCCAATCCAAAAAATACATTTAGAGAGAATAATGTATAGATGATTCACTCTCAGTATACTTATGATGATGTCAAGATGTTAGGAATGATCGTCTCTAGGTTGGGATTACACCAAGATGTATTAAAAAACAACCATAAATAGATCTAGATATGTATGGAAGATACGATTCATCAAATACATGAATAATGATAGTGCGTTCATTATACCAAAAAACATTACCACAAACTCATATAATCCATATCTGATCCCAAACGAATTTTGGGGTATGTTAGATGATCATACCCTTAACTGGTGCTACCCTAGTCTCAAGTAAATCTTGAAGAAAATATAGATACCTCTAGGCTGATCAAATAGATCATTAATGAGTGGAATGGGATACCATTTCTTAATTGTCATCTGGTTCAGTATTTGGTAATCCACACATAGGCACAAGGTTCCATCTGTCTTCATGGTAAATAAACTCTTGAAGCTCTATGGGTTCCATCCTATAGTGTGGGATAGAAATAGGTTTGTCCCCTAACACCAACTTTATAGTGAAATCAATCTCCCACTTTGGTGGTAAGTTGGAGAAATATTTAAGAAAGACATCTTGAAAGTGGTCCAATACTAGAGGAAAGTTACTTTGTCATGAATCACCATCATCCAGAATAAGGCTTGAAACTTAGACTGTGAGGCAATCCAATCTGCACTAAATTTTACCTGTATGACTAGTCTAAAAATACCATTCACCCCAATGGATATTGCTTCCCCCATTTAGATATCTAAAGTAATCTCTCCTTTTATAACAATCTCCTTATAGTGTCTGATACCCTCTGATCGCACTCTCAATGGCGTATCGATGAACATAACCCCATCCAAGTTTTCTACATAAAATCATAATCCATTAAATAATTGAGTAGATATTAAGGAATGAGATTCCCCTATATAAGAAAACACAATAAAGGGTAGATAAAATAATAATTGTACCTCTAACAGTGGAATTTCCTAAATCTAGATTAGTAGGAGTATACTGTATAACATGCATCAAACTTTCCCCTCTGCCTTGGGGATCCATCCTAACTCCCATTAGATACTCCATCATGTTGATACTTCTGATCCTGTGTCGATGTTCTATAACCCTTACCCCGACCTGAGCCTATGGTGAAACTCTAGTTACTTGTCTGCTGATGGGTAGTCGAGTCCCTCCTAGGCTCTGGTGTCTATCAAAATCCTTCACCACCACTTGATTGTTGAGTAATCTTGTAGATCCACTATAGGTGGACTATATTATCACAAGATTGAAACTCCAATATAGGGGAAGGGCACCAAAATCATTTGTGATCATCCCTTCCATACTAAAAGAACTACACCTAGCTATGGTCTTAGGATGGTTTCCCACTCCCTTGGTTTTTTCCACCACTACCTTGGTGGAAATTATCACTGCGACCCTTCTTGTTGCTTATAGAGGAACTGCCTAATAGTCCTTCTAAAACTACATTCATACCTCTTGGGGCCTCCTTTAGGTTCCCTTTGGTAACGAGAGCCTGATTAATCATATCAAAGAATTTGTTCAAGTAGAAGACATTCACATATGACTTGATTTAATAATGGAGACCATCTGGGAAGCACTTCACTCTAGCTATATCATCTCTAACTAGTGATGTATTAAAATGATATAGGTTGGTAAAATGTAAAACATAGTCCATCACAAATGTGCTTCTCTATGTCATGTGCATGAACTCCCAAAACCTTTTAAACCTCAACATCTCTAGATAAAAGTTACTCAGAAACTTCTCCTTGAAGCCTTTCTAGGAAATTTACTTATATTTTCTAGCCTATACTATGATGTCCCACTAACTCTTGGATGGTCCTCATTGAATATATCAAAAAAGATTCACCCTCCTCTTCACGAGTGTATCCATGTGACTAAAGATAATCCTGATAGACTCAATCCAAAATTCTACTAACTGAGGGAATCCTTTCCCAAAAAATGTGGTTGGGTGCTACAACTAGAACTCCCTCATTAGATCAGACATAAATGGAATGGAATGATTAGTCTCCCTCCCTATGGATCACATGACCCGTAAGAAATTATCTTGGCTTTGATACTCCATCAGATTCCTTAAAGTCATCAGATGTATTAACTCCACTGAATGAGGTGTGTGATCATTACCTCTCTCCTGACATGTAAAGACCCATAATTTCCAAGTAAATTTTATTATATAAATGTGAATTTTACGAGTCCGCGAAAATTGACGGCATGTGATTTTGAAGACCAGTGTATCTGAAATCAATTTCTGAATTTTTGTTCAAGTAAGTTCAGTAAACGTACGAGTGGGTTTCTATAACTTTTGAACTGGTTCTCAGAATTGAAATCTGAGGGCACCGTTGAACTCGTAGCACCAGTATTCACTTAAGGAGACTCTCACCTCGAAGACAGATGGATGAGGGTGAAAGTTAGTTTTTGGGTTTTTCGTGGAAATAATAAAATAAAATAAACTTCATTTTATTTTATTTTAGGCTTCTATGTGGATATTTCAGGTGGGGTCCACCGGAACTAAACCTCCATGTGGAAGTTGGAAGTGGGGACCAACAGACCTTAACCTCCCATGAGAGGTTAAGGTGGTGGGGACCACCCGAACCATAACCTCCCATGAGAGGTTATGGTGGTGGGGACCACCTGGGATTAAACCCCCTTTAATTGGGAGAAACCCTCAACTCCCACAATTAATGAGGGAGAGCCTCTTGACCTCCTCCACCTTAATTGTACCAACACACATACTATTAAATTGTGCCAACTCACCACTTAATTATGCCAACATTAATTAATTGGCCTGCCCCCTTATTAATTTAGGTAACAACATCGTTGGAATTTAGGAAGGTTCCTAATAAATGAATCGTCATAAATTCTATGATTGTTACATACCATTTCCCCTCTTCTATATATATGGAGTTTGGGAGGAGGATTTGGGACGTCTTCACTAAGCAACAAAGCGCTGGTAAAGTGATGCGACGAGCAACACTTGGAGGATTACTCTCTCCAATGAAGAATGCATTCTCCAACGAAGAATGCGCACCCCAATGAAGAATGCTCCACCAATGAAGAATACCGACCTCCTTGGACCTTCTTCCTCATGACTTCTTCCGATGTGGGACATACTCATCCACGACGAACCGACGCCCGTACTTCTTCCCATTCCAACATCAACGAATGAGGTAGGGGTTTAATGATTTTTGTTTATCACTTTCCAGGTACTCCCTTATTCTCTTGTGTGGGATTGGGAATGATTAAATTATGGAAGATCATGGTTGACATTCTTTGCTTCGTTCTTGTGAACCGTATGCTACCACTCTAAACGTGGAGGGTGCGGGAAAAACTAACATGACCTGAACCCCATCCACTGTTCTTATTTGTGGTGTTCTTCAGAATAAAGGAAGGTGATGAAGGAAATGAAGGAAATGGCACCACCACCCGCGGCCACCGCGACTTGTACCGCCCCACGACGCTCCAGCCACCCAGTCGAACTGACCCCGCACCCGCTGGTTGAGTCGCTCGGGCCACACCAACCATCGGCTGAGCCGCCCCGGCCACGCTAATCATTGGCCGTGCCACCCATCGGCCGAACTGGCCACGTCACCGCTAGCCCTCCGAGCCTCCCCAGCTTGCGCCGCCCACTGGCCTTCCGAGCTGCCTGCCCCCCTCGCGCCGTCTGTCGGCCTCCCGAGCCGCCCACGCCCCTCACGGCACACCGAACTTCTAAGCCACCCACACCCCTCATGGAGCCCATGAATCATGAGCCGACCACACCCCTCATGATGCCCCGGCCTCCTGAGCCGTCCATGCGGCACTCTCCGGGATGAACCGCTCTCATGCCGACTCGTGGCTAGTCTGCGCCCTCGCGACCGGTCTACGCCCTCACGGCCCTCCATGGCCCCTCACGGCCCACTGGGCAGGGCCCAGCGGGCGGGGCCGAACCCAACGGGTTTGACCGGGTCAACCAGAACTGGGTTGGGCTGGGTCGGTCCGACCGGGTCGGACTAGACCCGGGCCCACTATGACCCATTTACTCTCCTTCGGCCATATCTTTGGCACCAGATGTTTGTTTGACAAACCGTCCGCAGTGATGGAAATCTTGGAGTTCAACAGGCCATTTGAGTATACCCCACTGAAGTTTGGAATATAGTAGAGTTACGATCAGGTTGGATCGAGCACAAATCTAACTAGGCCCTTGGGACTAAAAGGCTAATAACTCATAGACTGGGCATCCGATTGACATGTCGTCTATTGCGTTGAGACCCCTATGATGTGGCAGACCTTTGAGATACTTTTTTTGTGGGACTTCGTGACATTCAGATTATCTACCAGTAGCTCGTGGAGTGGATCCTCCTAGAGACGAGCGAGCGTAGTGAAGAGACCTAGTAGCTGGCTGAGACCTAACGACTGCTGACCGTTTGACTCGGAGTGACTCTACTAGCCCACTAGGGAGTGCCTTGGTGTCGCAGAAGAACCATGGTGGAGGAGCGTGCTTGGTGACATGACAGACTCACGGTACTCTACAGGAGGAGCACCTTAGTAGGCTACGAGGGGGAGCACACTTGGTGACGTAGCAGACCCACAGTGGGGAGCGCCTCTGTGTGATGCGGTAGACCCACAGTACTTGACATGGGGAGTACCTCAGCAGTCCAAGGTTAGTGGGAAGTGCACTTGGTGTCATGGAAGACCCACTACACTCGATTGGGTAGGAGTTCTCTAGCATCTGAGGTTTTGATAATGTGACTGGGGATGTTACTTGATACTACCCATAAAATAAAATTCTGGTTGAGCTGAGTCAGTACTTTTGTGCTTTCCTCATGATTAAGATGGATTACTTAATAACTTAGGTATATGTATGGGCGTATACCTAAGTAGGGTTATCTGTTGATCTCATACTTTGAGGTTTATCATTTTTGGATTTTGTGAGACCTTGAGGGTCTCGGGGTCCCTACTAAGTATCGTTATACTCACCCCTGCATAGGCTATGCCCGAACCTTATTGTGTTGGATGCAGACGATGGACAACACTGACAGTGGATGAGAGTACCAGGATTGGACAGTACCCAGAGGTGGACCATACGAATTATCGGTACACGGAGGAGAGGGACGGACGTGGAGTGTTGAGGAGACAATCTGTACCTACCATTCAGGTAGGAACCTCGGAGGACTATCCAATAACTATCTTTTATTTTTCTTTAGTTTTATTGCATTTCAGTTGTACTTGTACTTTCTAGTTGGGCTTGTATTCTAGCCCCTTTTTCTTTCAGCACTATTTTTTTATAAAATTTACTTGGTGTTTCATCCAGCTGTGTGATGGCTTGTGTGTGTGTTACAGGTTATAAAGGAAATTCCTTCCCAGTTTTAGGGAATTACACCTTTTGTGCAAGTCTCCCACCCCTGGCTTATGGAAGGCGGGCTTGGGGTAGTCACGACACAGGCCCCAGGGGACGAGTCATGACAAATTGGTATCAGAGCAGTCGGTTCTACCGTAGAACTTAGGAATATGATATTTTATGTGAAGAAATAGTGTTAAGTGTAGTGATTGTGGTTTTTAGTTTAGGGAATCCAGTGTTGGTGCGGTGGCCGATGTATCCATACACCAAGACCCTGACATCTGATTTCTGACTCAGTGCACGAAAGCACTGATTGCGTGTGTGTTTTTAAAAGTTTTGTTTTTGTCCGCTCACCAGGTCAGCTCACCAGGTATAACTTTTAACCGTAGCTCACCTGTTTCTTTTTAGGATGCCTCCACATAGACATCCAGCTAGAGTTCCGAGAGTTTAATGCACTGATAGCCCACCGAGCGAGGAGGATTCAGTGCAGGGCCCTTTTCTAGTGGAGGCACCAGTGGTACCACACCCCATTGGACCACCGATGCCACCTTCCCCAATAAAAGATGGTGCATTCCACTTGAGCGCATTGCACGAGTTCCAGTTCCAAAGGCCACCCAATTTCAAGGGAGAGACAGACCCACATGTGGCCGAGGATTGGCCGGAGGCTGTGGTGAAATTTTTCTGATTGGTTGGGACACCAGCCGATCTCATGGTGATCCTTTCCTCTAGCCTTCTACAGAAAGAAACAGGCAGATGGTGGAGGTTGATGCTCCAGGTTCACAACAAGGTGACGCTTCTCTGGGAAGACTTCGAGAGCCTCTTTCAGGAAAAGTTTGTTCCAACGACTCTTTGCACATTGTGCATTCAGGAGCTACTACATTTGTAGCAGGGCAACATGACTGTAGCTCAGTACTCAGAAAGTTTCAATGACCTATCACACTACTCCATAGATATGGTGCATGGCCCATTCTTTAGGGCCCAAAACATCAAGCAGAGGCTCAGGCGGGAGATCAGGGATTTTGTGATCTCACTCAGCATCCCGATGCAGGCAGGGGTGTTAGAGAGAACCCTCTTAGTAGAGAGTTTCCTTGATGAGTAGTCACCAGCAGCGAGACCCTCCAACAGTCATCACATAGTAGAGTCTTCTGCAGTTGGAAGCATACAAATGTCGTAGAGGTCCAAGAGGAACAGACCTATAGGTGTATGACTGCATGACTTAGGATCGGTTGTGCGGGGCACCGGAGATAGAGCCAAACATTCTAGAAGTGGGAATTGTTATGCATGCGGTGGGAAGGGTCACATGGCTCGTGACTGTCCAAACCAACATTCGGATGATCAATAGACAATCGAAGGACTGCCCAGGTAGAGACATAGGTTCGATTGAGGTGGTCCGTAGGGAGCAGGAGGACTTGGAAGAGGAGCTAGTCATGTAGCTGGTGGTGAAAGACGATTCGAGATATTACTGCCACCACCACTCGGAGGTCTAACCTGACCGAAGGGAGCAGGTGGACATGGGAGAGCTCAGCTCCAGGAAGCTGAGGCATATGATCATGGAGCTTCAGATATGATTCAAGGTATGATCTTTGTCTACTCCACCATAGATGTAGTACTTATAGACAAAGGTTCCAATCATTCTTTTATTTCCACCTCCCTTGTTTGGAGCTTAGAGATTTTGACGGAGCCATTGGCTCAGTCCTTATAGCTAGAGACTCCTATGGGAGCAGATTCGACGATTATGAACTGGTGTTGGCAGTGCGAGCTTACTCTAGGAGGCGAGAGCTTCGGCTGGGATCTCCTAGTAGCGGCTTCAAGGCCTTATGATGTAATCTTGGGTATGGATTGGTTATCTAAATTCCATGCCCACATTGATTGTATTAGGAGCAAAGTGCAGTGTGTCCACATAGATGGGACCAGGTTTACCTTCACTAGCAAGAAGGGAGCCTTTGCAGCACATGATGGACTTTCTCTGAGGAGAGTGAAGTCGATCACTCATCAGTTGGCTAGCCTTACCCTCAGAGCTATTGACGTGGAGAGTCCAAGTTATCCTATAATGGTGGACCAATACACATATGTCTTCCCTAATGATGTCCCAGGTCTACCTATTCATAGAGAGGTGGACTTTTATATTGATTTGTACCCCGGGACGACATCGATATCTACACCAGCATATTGGATGGCTCCCATGGAGCATCATGAGTTGTAGGTAAAAATAGAGGACTTGCAGGGGAATGGATTCATCCGGCCCAGTGTTTCTCCCTGGCCAGCCCTGATTCTGTTCACCAAGAAGGTAGATGGAAGCTTGAGGCTTTGTGTTGACTATCGGCACCTGAACCAGGTGATAGTGAAGAACAAGTACCCACTTTCGAGGATTTAAAAACCTATTTGACCAGCTGAAGGGAACACAATGGTTCTTGAAGATAGACCTCAGATCAGGATATCCCCAGCTCTGATTACGAGACTAGGATGTGAAGAAGATGACCTTTAGGTGTCGGTACGACCATTATGAGTTCTTAGTTATTCCATTCAATGTAACCAAAGCTCTAGCAATGTTCATGGGTCTCATGTACAATATTTTAATCCATACCTCGATCGCTTTGTTGTAGTCTTTATCGATGAAATTTTGATCTACTCGACTACTGAGGAGAAGCATGCCTACCATTTTCAGTTAGTACTGGACACACTCCGAGAGCACCAGCTTTATGGTAAGCTCTCGAAGTGCCAGTTCTGGATCCGAGAGGTTCAGTTTCTGGGACTTGTCATATCGGAGGCTATAGTTGTAGTAGATCCAGCAAAGATTGAGGTGGTACTTTCTTGGGAGCCACCCAGGAGTGTGATAGAGGTACGAAGTTTCCTGGGTTTGGCTGAATATTACTAGAGGTTTGTGCCAGACTTCTCCAGAGTTGTAGCACCACTATCAGCCTTGAAGAAGAATGGGAAACCCTTTGTGTGGTCAGAGAGATGCTATAAAAACTTTCAGGAGTTAAGGAAAAGGCTGACTAGTGCCCCCATCTTGAGGCTTCTATAGGAAGGTGTAGGGTATGTAGTCTACTATGACGCATCAGGGACCGGAATCAGATGTGTCCTGATGTAGGAGCGAGTAGTGATCGCATATGGCTCTCGACAACTAAGACAATATGATCAGAACTATGCTACCCCTGACCTGGAGTTAGCAGCGATGGTATTTTCCTTGAAGATGCTGTGACACTATCTGATGGGCAAGCGTTTTACCGTGTACTCTGATCACAAGAGTCTTAGGTATATCTTCTCTCATAAGGACCTGAACCTGAGACAATGAAATTGGTTTGAGTTCCTCCAGAACCATGACTTGAGATAGTCTATACTCCTGGGAAGGGGAATGTTGTTGCAGATGCACTCAGTAGGAGGTCTGGTATATAGATACTAGGTGAGGCGATGGAGTATCTGGCCACTTTATATATATCCTTTGTGGATAGAGATGGAGCAGCTTTTCTATAGTCTCTTACAGTCACTCCCCCACTTCTTCAGCGAGTTAGGGAGGCACAGTGTGGGGATGCTGACTACGAGGCTTAACATGCTCAGATATCCACAGGACAGGCACCTGATGGATTTTCTAAAGGTGGGGAGCATGTCATCCTATTTAGAGGACATACCGTGGTACCAGTGTCACTTCCAGAGGAAGTGTTGAGGGAGTTCCACACATAACCTCTAGAAGTACATCCAGGAGTGGTGAAGATGTACCAGGACCTCCGACGACAGCACTGGTGGCTGGGAATGAAGAAAGCAGTTGTAGAGTTTGTTTCTCGATGCCTCACTTTTCAGCAAGTGAAGGTGGAGCATCAGGTACCAACATGATTAGTTCAGCCTTTAGAGGTCCTAGAGTGGAAGTTTGATGGGATATCTATGCAATTTGTGACAAAGAAGGTGCAGATCATCTAGGAGCGGATGAAGACTGCAGAAAGCAGGCATAAGTCGTATGCCGATAAGATACAGAGACCTCTGGAGTTCGAGGATGGAGACCACATCTTTCTACGGGTCTCACCTCGACGAGGTTTACCAATATTTGATCGAGGTGGAAAGTTATCTCCAAGGTTCATCAGACCTTTTCAGGTCCTCAGCAATGTTGGTGAGGTAGCATACTGCTTAGCTCTTCCACCACAGTTGTACCGGGTGCAAGATATCTTCCATGTATCCTAGATGAGGAGATACTTTCACAGACCTTCTCACATCATCGACCATAGATAGATGGATGTAGAAGATGGAGAAACTTTTATGGAGGTTCCATTAGAGATTGAGGATTGACAGGAGCGGGTCCTTCGTGGATGTTTGATACCTCTGGTGCACATTCGTTGGCAGCACGAGAACCTCCAAGAGAGCACATGGGAGTAAGAGGCTCAGATGCGTGCTTAGTACCCCCACTTGTTTACCTAGTTGATTTGTGGCTTACAGGGACTTAGAGCCCTAAGTTGGGGAGAATGTAAAGACCCAAAATTTCCATGTAATTTTTTTTAAATAAATGGGAATTTTTCAAGTCTGTGAAAATTGACGGCACATGATTCTGAGGCCCGGTGTGCTCAGAATCGATTTCTGAAGTTTTGTTCAGGTACGTTCAGTAAACGTACGAGTGGGTTTTTATAACTTTTGAACCGGTGCTCGAAATTTAAATATGAGGTCACCGTTGAACTCGCAACGCCGGTATTCTCTTAAGGATACTTTCACCTCGACGACTGATGGATGAGGGAGAAAGTTAGTTTTTGGGTTTTTCGTGGAAATAATAAAATAAAATAAATTTCATTTTATTTTATTTTGAGCTTCCATGTGGATATTTTAGGTGGGGTCCATCAGAACTAAACCTCTATGTGAAAGTTGGAAGTGGGGACCACCAGACCTTAACCTCCCATGAGAGGTTAAGGTGGTGGGGACCACCCAAAGCATAACCTCCCATGAGAGGTTATGGTGGTGGGGACCACCCAAACCATAACCTCCCATGAGAGGTTATGGTGGTGGGGACCACTCGGGATTACACCCCCTTGAAACTCCCCTTTAATTGGGAGAAACCCTCAACTCCCACAATTAATGAGGGAGAGCCTCTTGACCTCCTCCACCTTAATTGTGCCAATGCAAATACTATTAAATTGTACCAACACACCACTTAATTATGCCAAAATTAATTAATTGGCTTTCCCCCTTCTTAATTTAAGTAACAACGTCATTGGAATTTAGGAAGGTTTCCAATAAATGAACTATCATAAATTCCATGACCGTTACCTACCATTTCCCCTCTTCTATATATATGGAGTTTGGGAGGAGGATTTGGGATGAATTCACTAAGAGACGAAGAGCTAGTAAAGTGACGCGATACCCAACACTTGGAGGAATAATTTCTCCAATGAATAATGTGTTCTCCAACGAAGAATGCACTCCCCAATGAATAAGGCTCTGCCAATGAAGAACACAGACTTCTTTCAACCTTCTTCCTCGGGACCACTTCCGACATGGGACGTACTCATCCACGGCGAAACGATGTCCGTACTTCTTCCCATGCCAACATCAACGAACGAGGTAGGGGTTTAATGCTTTTTTTTATCACTTTCCAGGTACTCCCTTCTTCTCTTGTGTGGGATTGGGAATGATTAAATTATGGAAGATCATGGTTGACGTTCTTCGCTTTGTTCTTGTGAACCGTATGCTACCACTCTAAACGTGGAGGGTGCGGGCCAAACTAACATGGCCCAACCCCCCTCCACCGTTCTTCTTTATGGTGTTATTTGGAATGAAGGAAGGCGACGAAGGTGAAGAAGGCAACGACGCCACCACCCGTGGCCACCGCGACCCGCAATGCCCCTGTGGCCCTCCAGTCTCCCGACCGAACCAGCCCTATGCCCACCGGTCGAGCCGCCCGGGCCGTACCACCTGCCGGATGAGCGGCCCCGGCCGCGCCACTCCCCGTCCGCGCCACAGCCAGCCCTCCGATCCGCCCTGGATCGCGCTTCCCACCAGCCTCCCAAGCCGCCCGTGCTCCTCACGCCGTCTTCCGGCCTCCCGATCCGCCCTAGTTCGCGCTTCCCACCAGCCTCCCGAGCCGCCTATGCTCCTCACGCCGTCTGCTGGACTCCCGAGCCGCCCGCACCCCTCGTGGTGCCCCGGCCTCCCGAGCCACCCACAACCCTCATAGAGCCCTGAACTCCTGAGCCACCCGTGCCCCTTGCGGCACGCTGACCTCCTGAGCCGCCCATGCAGCGACCTCCGGGCTGAACCACCCTCGCGCTAACTCACAGCCGGTCCGCGCCCTCGTGGCTGGTCCGAGCCTTCACGACCCTCTATGGCCCCTCGCGGCCATGTGGGCAGGGCCCAGCAGGCCGGGCCGAACCCAACAGGTGGGCCCACCCAATAGGCTGGGCCAGTCCCAAAGGGTCAGGTCAGGTTGACCCAAACTAGGTCGGTCCGACCAGGTCGGACTGGACCCAGGCCCACTACGACCCATTTACGCTCCTTCAGCCATATCTTTGGCACCAGATGTCTGTTTGATGAACCGTCAGCGACGCTAGAAATCTTGGAGTGTGACAGTCCCTTTGAGTATACCCCACTGAAGTTTGGGGTATAGTTGAGTTACGATCAGGTTAGATCGAGCACAAATCCAACCGGGCCCCCGAGGCCAAAAGGCTAATAACTCATAGACCGGGTGTCTGATTGATGCGCCGTCCCTATGACGTGTCAGAACTTTGAGATACTTCTTCATGGGACTTCGTGACAGTTGCAGTATCGACCAGTAACTCATGGAGTGGATCCTCCTGGAGACGAGCGAGCGTAGTGCAGAGACCTAATATCTGGCAAAGACTTGAAGACTGTTGATCATTTGACTTGGAGTGACTCTACTAGCTCTGTGGGTAGTGCCTTGGTGTTGCGGAAGACCCATGGTGGAGGAGAATGCTTGGTGATGTGGAAGACCCATGATACTCGACAGGAGGTGTACCTCAGCAGGTTACGATGAGGAGCGCCTCTGTGTGATGCGGCATACCCACGATACTCGACAGTAGGAGTACCTCAGCAGTCCAAGGTTAGTGGGAAGCACACTTGGTGTCGCGGCAGGACCACTGTACTCGATTGATCAGGATTTCTCCAGCAGCTGAGGTTTCAATAATGTGACTGGGGATGTTACTTGATACTACCCCTAAAATAAAATCCTGGTTGATATGGGTCAATAATTTTGTGTTTTCCTCATGATTGAGATGGATTACTTAATAACTTAGGTATATGTATGGGCATATACCTAAGTAGGGTTATCTATTGATTTTATACTTTTTGGTATTTCCTTGTTGGATTTTGTGAGACCTTGAGGGTCTCGGAGTCCCTACTGAGTATTGTTATACTCACCCATGCTTGTGTTATGCCCGCACCTTATTGTGTTGGATGCAGACGACAGACAATGCTGATAGAGGCTGAGAGTACCAGTACTGGACGGTACCCGAAGGTGGACCATACGACTTGTCGATACACGACGGAGATGGATAGACATGGAGTGCTGAGGAGACGATCTGTACTTACCCTTCAGGTAGGAACCTCAGAGGATGATCCATTAGGTGTACTTTCTTTTTCTTTAGTTGTATTTCATTTCAATTGTACTTGTACTTTTCAGTTAGGCTTGTATTCTAGCCCCTTTTTCTTTCAACACTCTTTTGTTATACAATTTACTTGGTGTTTTGTCCAGCTGTGTGCTTTCTTGTGTGTGTGTTATAGGTTATAAAGGCAATTCCTTCCCAGTTTTAGGGAATTATGACTTTGGTGCTAGTTTCCAGCCCCTGGCCTATGGAAGGTGGGCTTGGGTTAGTCACGGCATGGGTCCCAGGGGACGGGTCGTGACATGACACTCAAATAGAGGATGATGTGGAGGAATTTATCTAAAAAGGTTAACACACTCCTCAAATCACTTGGTTCATAACATGATAAAACCCATAAGGAAAAGAAAACAACAAATTACCATAGATACACGGTCATTTTATTTATTTTTTAACAAGTGAATTAATTATATTTTTAAAAGATTATTTTTACTCCTTTTTATCAAGAATTCCATGAAACTTAATGTGTAATAAATTAATCCCTAACATGAAAAATTCATGATAACATACTTTACTATGTACCTATTATGATGCATACATACACACATCATGTCATACTGAACCATGAGTAAAATATCATAAAACAGTAACATCACAAAATAAGTGTATCACCCAAGGTGAATTAATATCACAATTGTAACAAGTGAATTTCAAAACAACAATACCATCCCTAGAAACATGGGTTTTTTTATCTCACATGGGTTATATAATCCCTTGAATGAGCTTATTTACAAGTCCTAAAACATATTATCCTCTTATCTATTTTTCTCTAAATAGTAAATAAAAATAAAATACCTCCTTTGATGCCAATTTACAATTCCTTTAGCTTGGTTCTCCCTCACATGGTCGATATGGGTCACCACAAGACCTCGAGCATGCCTCCCTATACACCAGAGGTTGATGAATAGTAGAAAGTGTATATTAAGTATAGTATGAGGACTATTCCCTTTGGTAACAAACAATAAACATAGTAGAAAACATAGTAAACAATCCATATAAATCAACTTGACTAGATAAAAAGGGAATGTCTAAAAAAATCCAATATAATCAAACCATGCAATTTCATACTGAATTTATTATTAAAATTTATACAATAAACCAACTAAAATATAGAATATAAAATAAATAGACACCAAAAATAGTTCTAGAACCTCATGCTTAGTCCCAAATTCAATCTATAGTCCTAGCTAGTAAATAAAGCAATCAAGCATTGGGTGCCTTTCCCTTGTCCAGTCCTACATCCATGAAGTCTTATTGGGTACCAAATTATGACCCAAATAGGGTGTAAGTAAAAATTATTAGGACACTACAAATAGTGTCTAAACAAATAAATTTTGATTAATAGTTCATGAAATAGTATGATATACATATGAATTAATTTATAAATTAAATACAGAACATTAAAATAAGCATTCTGACCCTCGATCTCTAGGTTGACACTAG
This sequence comes from Viscum album, assembly GCA_963277665.1. NCBI lineage: Eukaryota > Viridiplantae > Streptophyta > Magnoliopsida > Santalales > Viscaceae > Viscum > Viscum album. The sequence goes on along the minus strand of OY728127.1, from coordinate 61,555,194 downwards.
AGGTTGGCCAAACATACTTATGCATGATGAAATAAATCTCCATCCAATCTAACCAATTAGTCTAGTAAGGATCCCATGCCAAGGAACAATAACACATTCATCTCATAACCAACCCAATAAGGATTCACATTCCTTGGGTGAATTAAATCCTTCAAGTTTTATTAGAACCAATGTCAATTCCCATGATAGGGCCACTTACATGATCAAAGGACATTAAATTCTATGTGAATTAACATGATAGGGATGATTTTAAATTTCAATTATCCAAATTAATAAGAGCTAAATCATACAAAATCACTAAACATGACAAACATGTTAACATATCCTGTATTGGTTGATTCATGAAAATTATGAATTACCTCTCTAATTTTTGTTACATCCCAGTATTCATTAAATCTAGGTTCCATGCACATTATAAGTTATCAATTCACATATCAATTAACATGATTAAAATTTTCATTATATTCATTCCTAATTACAAGTTTCATGCCAATATTCCAATGTTATACCAAATACTAATTTAACATAAAATTTTTAACAATTCTAATTTACATTCTATTATGATAAATTACCCTTTCACTTGTGAAGAAAAGTCTCTATTTCCAATTTAAAACCCATAGGGTGAAAATGTTCACAATTTTTTATCCAAATATCCTCCCAAAATTCTAAAACTCAATTACAATAAAACTAGGTTCATGAATTCATGTTCCAACCTAGGGTTGATGATCGACACACCTCTCGGTTGGTTGAGAGTCTAGGATCTCATTCACAAAAAGATAAAACAGGTTATATAGGAGGTATGATAATGAGGATTCAATCCATATGGGTGTTTTATAATTATAAGGGGTCATTCTCATGGCATGCTAGCATGAATGCACATGATGCACACACTTGAAAACCAAAAAAGACCTTAGGGAGATGTTTTAGACCACCCACCTCAAGAAAAAAAGAAGGATCCTAGGGTAAAATATCTAAATAAATGCCTAATAAGGTTACCTGATACATCTTTAATGTAGCCTTACCAGACTACTCATCCCATGAGCCCTTAGTGTAACACCCCAAGGTTTTCTAAAAATAAATTTAAATTCAAGAAATTTTGTTTAAAGTAGATATTTATAACTAACCTTTGAACATAATTCTACTACTTCTATGTTTTCAATTTTGAAAAACAGTCATCTATAATTATGTTCAGTAATTTATTTGAAGTCTAATGGAACCAACTTGTTTTTTTGGTGAATAGTTATACACCCTTATGAATAGTAATATGAAGAGTAATATTACCATAATGAATATTAAATATTATTATTATTTTATTTTCTTAAGGATTGAAGATAATGACATTTTGATTAATTTTTCAATGTGATATAAAAGCAGTTATAGTTTTAAAATTATTAATTTTTGAATTAAGTATGATTTTATTTAAGAATTAAATTAATTATATTTATAATATTATTTTCAAAAAATGGACTTTATTTTTTAATTCTAAACATTGATAAATGGTTAGGGTGAATTTTGAGTATTTTTCTGAAACAATTGATTTTTCGGTGAATAGTAAAAAATACAGTTTTGAGTTTCGGTGTGTTAATAACAACATTAAAGATGTAATAATGATGTAATAAATCTGGTCAACTTGTGTATATTTAAATAATATGTGATGTTTCCCAAGTGGCTAATACCATGGGCAAATACCATGGGAAATCCCATGGTTTTGCAAATACCAGTAATGAGGTGTCCCTTGGAAATTATTAAAATAATTCATCACTTTTTCTATAAATACCAAACCATTACTTCATTAAATTCATTCCCAATTATACCTCAATGAAGCTCTAGAATAATTACCTCCCTAGTAGTCCTCCCAAGGTTTCCAAAAGCCCCAAAGGTCCCAACCTTCATGTTCTATGAGTTACTCTACAGGGTAAGAAAATTCTCAATTTCTTTCTTTTTTTTTTCCATTCAAGTTCTCTTTTATGTGGTATAACGTTCAAGATTCCATACCATGTTCTTATTTACTTCTTATTATTGATCTATTATGTATTATTATTCATTTATGGATGGGTTACCCTTGTACCCTCTCTTTTTAATATTTTTTAAAACCATGTTGCATAGCCATTAGGCTGCCAAATTTTTGTAAGGGATTTCTCAATTATTCTTTTATTTTGAGTTCATTTTTTTTATTTCCTCATATCCTATTAAACAAGAGAAATAAAAGATCAAGAAATAATGTATATTATTTATTTTCTCATTTTCATGGAAAATTCATAATCATTCTTCTTCTCCTCTCCCACTTATTAAAGGAATAAAAACATTGTCTGTGATGTGTCGAATTATCGACATCAAGGACGATGTGATTTCAATTTCCATTAATTCTTTCAAGTATGGTCATGAAACCATTTTTACGGATGAACCAGGTTATAATATATGTATTATGTCTCATTCATGGTTCTATAATTCTTTTTTACACATGGTTTTAATTTATAAAACAAAATGAGGTCGTTATTATCAAAGAACCACTAAAATGATCTAAACAAACATCATTAATGTTTTAACTTATGAATAATCCTCATATAAAACATAAAAATGATAAATGATATAAATTATGGTACTGGAAATATTTAAATACCTTTCCATTCCAATTTTTTAGTTTCACTTCCAATTGACAAGGACAATCCATCATGAACCGATCATGAAAATCATATAAAGAACTCACCCAAAACATTGCAAGGAACGAAATACTAACAATTAAAGGGTGAAATGATGTAATGAAATGATCATATAAGGTATTATAAATATGGATATGATTTTTTAATATATTAATAACAATCTTTTAACTATTATAAATGAGGTTTAAATGAGTTGTAAGTAAGACAAACCCGAGGTAAGGGAATTCTTAACCCAATTTCCATTCTTTGGGTTAACATTCTACTTCATTATTTATGTGGTATTAAAATTGTTTTGTGATGGGTTTTGTATATAATATGTTGAATTATGTGTATTTAAAGTGATTATACATATTACATCTAATATATTAAGTCTCACTTCAATAATATGATTTATGTAAGGGGCTTTTCTTTTAAAATCCTCTTAAAATTCTGTTTTATGAAATTTCAAAGGCAATGTTTTTATGATATTATTCATGTTGTATGATTATGTTTTGGATCTTGGGAATTGTTTATGATAAAGTGTGGGACCTATATTTACCTCTAATGCATTGGGTATGTGTATGTTTGAGTTCGGCCATATAGTTACTCCAAGTGTAACTGTGATGGTTACACAAATTGTAAGGTAGCTGTGAGGGTTACAAATTATAAGGTAGCCAAGAGGGTTAAAAAATTATGTAAGTAATGTCCCAAGATACCTTTATTATTATTTTTATGTTCTCATGTTTTTTTGGATCTTTTGTAAATCTCATGTTTCACAAAGTATAAATGGGTGATAAGATTGTCTTTTGAAAATGTTTTCATACGCTACAAGTATTCATGGACTAATGTGCTCTTTACTTCTTTTAAATCCCTTACTGAGATTTTTGTGCTCATCCCAAGTTTTTTAAATGATTTTCACAGGTCATAAGGATGTGTAATATAAATAATGAATACAATTTAAATGTTTGAATAATTGTCAAAGAAATTGTGTTTTAAGCTTTAATGTTTTATATTTTGAAAAAAATGGAAACTATTTTTATGGTATCCACTCTATAACAATGTGTAAGGTTATGAATGTATTATGTACCAATTACCTAAAGCTCTAAAATTGAAAAGATCCTAAATGTAAAAGGAAATGATTTCTGTTCTAAAATCAGGATTATGTAATGTAATAATGCTGAGTCCTTATAGTTGGTATTAGAGGACGATTTAGATAAATTTTGGGGTTAGGATGATGTTAAAAGAATACCATAAATTATTTTTAATATATGATTAATTTGAAATGTCATAGAATTTAAATATTACCATGTTTCTTCTTCTAAGATATGTTTGTTTATAATGTTTGTCCACATAAGAAATAGGGAAGATGAAGAGAAGAGGCACTGAAAGAATGAAATCCTTCTGAATCTACAGCCCGGAATGGTTGGGATTGGAATAGAGAAGTTTGTGATAGTAATTGATTAGATAACACAAGTAATAAATGGTGGTGGCATCAATGCAAGAGAAAAACCATAGGTACCACAACGAAACATGATAATAGTGGAACATTTTATGAGACAACACCCTCCTTATTTCAATGGATCTTCTGACCCAGTAGTGGATGAAAATATATTCGATGTTATGGGATGTACATATAATCAAAAGGTAAGTCTTTCCATTTATCATTTTGAAGGTGAATATGATCAGTGGTGGTCAATGGTAAATAATATCAGGGATAGAGAGGATATTGATGCCTTAGAGTGGGATGAATTTAAAAGTATTTTCCTTGAAAAATATTTTCCTAAGGTGGTGTGACTTAGGATGGAGAAGAAATTACTTGAATTGAATTAAAAGGAGGAAGATTCAGTGGTTGTGTATGAAGAAAACTTCACCCAACTAGTGAGGTATGCTCCAGATATTATTCTGGATCTTGATAGAAAAATCAACTACTTTTACTCAGGACTGAAGCCAAGGTATCAAAGGGTATTGGCATCCCATTAATTTAAAAGTTATGAGAAACTTGTTCAATGTGATGAGAGGGTAGAGATTGAGTTTTTTGATGATCACGTGAATTTTGGCAACAAAGAGAAGAAGAGGTCTAGATGGCAAGAGATGGGTAAGAATCAATAAAAAAATATGATGGTAAGAAAATCTAGTTTCTAGTTTGTGAAAAGTGTGGCAAGAAGAACCCTGGGGAATGTCTTAGTAAAACTCATAAGTGTTTTAAATGTGGTAAGTTTGGACATATGGCCCAAGAATATAATGAAAATGATCCTAATACTAATCCTGATAAGTAAACTGTTAAGTGTTTTAAATGTGGTGAGATGGATCACTATGCAAATGCCTGCCTAAAGATAGATCTGAATGATGAAAAGAAGCCATACTATAAGAAAAAATGTGTAGTGAGATCCTTTGAGACTACATTAGTAGATGTCAGGCCATCCAATGAAGTTGTATCAGGTACTTTGTTTGTTTACTCATAATATGGGAATGGATTGGATTTCAGTTTATCATGCAAATATTGACTGTAGAGTTAAAGAAGTTGTTTTTTAGAAAGAGTTTCAGTTTTTTTACAAGAATGAACCCATACACTTGATAACATATCAAGAAGCTGAGAAACTGTTGAAATATGGAAATGAAAGTTATCTTTCTCATATTATTGAAAACATGGTGAATGTTCAGATTAATGATGTGCCAGTGGTAAATGAATTCCTTGATGTTTTTCCTAACGAGTTACCCTGTGTCATACTTGATCAGGAAGTAGAATTCACAATTGACTTATCTTCTGATGTTAATCCAATTTCAAAACCCCCTTATCATATGGATCAAATAGAACTTATTGAAATGAAAAATCAGTTGCAGGATTTTCTTGATAAAGGCTTCATTCATCCTAGCACTTCACCATGGGGTGATCTTGTTTTGTTTGTTAAAAAGAAATATGGTTCCATGAGACTTTGTATTGATTATAGATCTTTGAATAACATCAATGTTAAAAACAAGTATCCTTTGCCTCATATTGATGACTTGTTTAATCAGATCTAGGGAGCTCAGTACTTTTCCAAGATTGAATTGAGATCCGAATACCATCAGCTGAAGGTGAAGGAAGATGAAATCCCAAAAATAGGCTTTCATACTAGATATGGGCATTATGAATTTGTTGTTATTCCATTTGGGTTAACTAATGCACCTGCTATATTCATGAATCTTATGAATAGAGTATTTCATGAGTTCTTGGATAAGTTTGTGGTTGTGTTTATTGATGACATTCTGGTATTTTCTGAAAATAAAGAGGAGCATGAAAAACATCTAAGGGTTTTTTTACAAACCTTAAAGGAAAAGAAACTGTATGGAAAATTCAGCAAGTGTGATTTTTGGTTACAACAGATTTCTTTTCTTGGGAACATTGTAAATAAGGATGGAATAATAGTTGATCCTGCCAAAAAAAAATTGGTGGAGGAATGTAAAAGACCCAAAAATGTACAAATGTTACAAAGATTCATAGTTTTACTAGGTTAGTAGGTTATTACCAACGGTTTGTTAAGAATTTTTCACGGTTATCTATCCCGATAACTAATTTAACACGAAAAGGGTTTAAATTTGTTTGGACAAAATAATGTGATGTTTGTTTTCAGGAACTGAAGAAGAGATTGGTGAATTCTTCAGTTTTGGCCTTACCTTCCCAAAATGGAGAGTTTTCCATCTATAGTGATGATTTGTTGAAGGGACTTGGTTGTGTTTTGATGTAGAAGGATCAAGTAATTTCCTATGCTTCAAGAAAAATTAAACCTCATGAGTTAAATTATCCCACACATGATTTGGAATTAGTAGCTGTGGTTTTTTACTTTGAAAATTTGGAGGCATCATTTATACAGAGCCAAATGTCAAATATATGCTGACCATAAAAGTATGAAGTATATATTCACTCATAAGGAATTAAACATGAGGCAGAGAAGACGGATTAAACTCATAAAGGATTATGATTTCATGATCAATTACCATCTGGGAAAAGCAAACAAAGTGGAAGATTCCTTGAGTCAAAAACATCATGCATCATTAACCATGTTAAGTTTGGAAAATGATCCCTTGATTAATGATTTGATGAATTTTGGATTAGAAGTTGTTGCTTTAGGGAATACATCTGTTTTGTCTCAGGTTTCATTGTAGTCATCGTTATTAGACAAAATTAAGAAAGTGAAAAAGGAATACCGTGAGCTACATAAAAAGGTAGAATTGGTTAAAATGGGTAAGTTGCCAGAATTTAATCTTGATAAAGATTGTGTTTTAATATTTGAAAAAAGGTAGTGTGTGCCTTGTGATTCCCAGTTAAAGAAATACTTATTGTGTGAAGCTCATAGTTATCCATTTTCAGTTCATCCTGGTAGTAGTAAGATGTAAAGAGACCTTCAGGGGTATTATTGGTGGGATGGAATGAAAAGAGAAATTGATGATTTTACCATGAAATGTTTAACATTTCAACAGGTTAAAGCAGAGCGAAAGTTACCAAAGGGGATGCTTCATCCTTTTCTAGTTCTAGAGTGGAAATTATAGAATGTATCCATGGACTTTTTGGTGGGACTACCAAAGAATTCTTGAGGTAATAATGCGATTTGGGTTATTATTGATCGGTTGACAAAATATGCACATTTTCTTTCTATTAGAGACACAATGTATTTGGATCAGCTTTCTCGAATGTACCTAAAGAATATTGTAAGGTAACATGGAGTTCCTTTTTTCATTATATCTAATCCGGATCCTAGATTCACTTATAACTTTTGGAAGGGACTTCAGAATTCCTTGGGAAAAGAATTAAATTTTAGTACAACTTTTTATCCTAAATCAGATGGGCACTCAGAATGAATGATTCAAACTTTAGAGGATATGCTTCAAGATTGTTCAATGGACTACCAAGGAAGTTGGGATCATCATATTTATTTAATTTAGTTTTCTTATAATAATAGTTTTCATTCTAGTATTCAGATGGCACCTTTTGAGGCTTTGTATGGGAAGCAGTGTCGAACTACAGCATTTTAGGATGAATTCAGTGAAAGAAAGTTGATGGGGACAGAATTAGTAGAAGAAGTGGCTGAGAAAGTGAAGATGATCCAGAAGCACATGAGGATAGATTAGAGCAGGAAGAAAAGTTATGTAGATAATAGAAGGAAAGACTTCTCTTTCGAGGCAGGTGACCATGTATTCCTTAAAATCTCTCCTTGGAAAAGTGTGATGCGTTTTGGTAAGAAAGGGAAGCTAAGTCCACGGTTCATCGGTCCTTTTGAAATCCTGGAAAAAGTTGGAACAATTGCATACTGAGTAGCTCTGCCTCCTAGTTTGTCTCAGGTACACAATGTTTTTCATGTTTCGATGTTTAGAAATTATGTGCCAGATTCATTACATGTCTTGAGCCCAAAAGCAGTCTAGTTGGAAGGGAACCTTTCTTATGAAGAGAAACTAGTTCAGATTCTTGATCGATAGGAACAAGTATTGTGGAATAAGGTAATCCACCAGGTAAAGGTTTTGTGGAGAAACCACATGGTTGAAGAAGCAACATGGGAGTCTCGAAATGCTATAAGGGAAAGGTACCCTCACTTGTTTAATAAGTAAATAAAATTTTGAGGACGCAATTTAAACAAGGTGGAGATAATGTAACACCCCAAGGTTTTCTAAAAATAAATTGAAATGCATGAAATTTGGTTTAAAGTAGATATTTATAACTAACCTTTGAACATAATTTTACTGTTTCTATGTTTTGAATTTTGAAAAATGGTCATCTATAATTGTGTTCAGTAAGTTATTTGGAGTCTAATGGAACAAACTTGTTTTTTTGGTGAATAGTAACATACCCTTATGATTAGTAATATGAATAGTAAAATGACCATAATGAATAGTAAATTTTATTATTATTTTATTTTCTTTAGGCATGAAGATAATGACATTTTGGTTAATTTTTCGATGTGATATAAAACCAGTTATAGTTTTAAAATTATTAATTTTTGAATTAAGTATCATTTTATTTAAAAATTAAATTAATAATATTTAGAAAATTATTTTCAAAAAATGGAATTCATTTTTTAATTCTACACGTAGATAAATTGTTAGTTTGAATTTTGGGGATTTTTCTAAAATAGTTGATTTTTCAGTGAATAGTAAAAAAATACCGTTTTGAGTTTCGGTGTGTTAATGACAGCATTAATGATGCAATAATGATGTAATAAATCTGGTCAACTTGTGTACAGTTAAATAAGATGTGATGTGTTCCAAGTGGCTAATTCCATGGGCAAATACCATGGGAAAGCCCATGTTTTTGTAAATACCACTAATGAGGTGTCCCTTGGAAATTATTAAAATAATTCCTCACTTTGGCTATAAATACCAACCCATTACTTCATTAAATTCATTCCCAATTTTTCATCAATGAAGATCTGACCTCCTTACCTTCCTACTAGTCCTCCCAAGGTTTCCTCAAGCCCCCAAGGTCCTAACATTCAAGTTCTAGGAGTTACTCTACAAGGTAAGAAAATTCTCAATTTATTTCTTTTTTCCATTCAAGTTCTATTTTATGTGTTATAACATTAAATCCTACATATCATGTTATTATTTCCTTCTTATTCTTGATATATTATGTATTATGATTCATTTATATATGGGTGACCCTTTTCCCATCTCTTTTTAATATTTTCTAAAACCATGTTGCATAGTCGTTAGGCTGCCAAATTTTTGTAAGGGATTTCTCAATTATTCTTTTATTTTGAGTTCATTTATTTTCTTATTCTTTCCTCATATACTATTACCCAAGAGGAATGAAATATCCATAAATCATTTATATTCTGTATGTTCTCATTTTCATGGAAAATTCATCATCATTCTTCTTCTCCTCTCCCACTTATTCAAGGAATAAAAACATTGTCCATGATGTGTCAAATTATCGACATCATGGACAATGTGATTTTAATTTGCATTAATTATTTCATGTATGTACATGAAATAATTTTTATGGTTGAACCAGGTTCTAATATATGTATTACGACTCATTCATAGTTATTTAATTCTTTTTTACACATGGTTTTAATTTATAAAACAAAATGAGGTCGTTATTATCAAATAACCACTAAAATGTTCTAAATGAACATCATTAATGTTTTAACTTATGAATCATACTAATATAAAACATAAAAATGATAAATGATATAAATTATGGTACTGAAAATATGTAAATACCTTTCCATTCTGATTCTGTATTTTCACTTCCAATCGACAAGAACAATTCATCATGAACCGGTCATGAAAATCATATAAAGAACTCACCCAAAACAGTGCAAGGAACAAAATACTAACAATTAAAGGGTGAAATGATGTAATGAAATGATCATACAAGGTATTATAAAGATGGATATGATTATTTAATATATTAATAACACTATTTTAACTATTATACAAGAGGTTTAAACAAGTTGTAAGTAAGACAAACCCGGGGTAAGGGAATTCTTAATCCAATTTTCATTCTTTGGGTTAACATTCTACTTCATTATTTATGTGGTATTAAAATTGTTGTGTGATGATTTTTTTATATAAAATGTTTAATTATGTGTATTTAAAGTGATTATACATATTCCATATACTCTATTAATTATCACTTCAATAATATTATTTATGTAAGGGGCTTTTCTTTTAAAATCCTCTTTTAAAATTCCGTTTTACGAAATTTCAAAGGCAATGTTTTTATGCTATTATTAATGTTGTATGATTATGTTCTGGATATTGGGAATTTTTTATGATAAAGGTTGGGACATATATTTCCATCCAATTCATTGGGTATGTGTATGTTGGAGGTCAACCATATGGTTACTCCAAGTGTAACTGTGATGGTTACACAAATTTCAAGGTAGCCACGAGGGTTACAAATTATAAGGTAGATGAGAGGGTTAAAAAATTATATAAGTAATGTACCAAGATAAATTTATTATTATGTTTATGTTCTCATGTTTTCTGTGGATATTGTGTTAATATCATGTTTCACAAAGTAAGTATATATGGGTGACAAGCATGTCTTTTGAAAATGTTTTCATACGTTACAAGTTTTCATGGACTAATGTGCTCTTTCCTTCTTTTACATCCCTTATTGAGATTTTTGTGCCCATACAAAGTTTTTTTAAATTATTTTCATAGGTCATAAGTATGTGTAACACAAATAAGGAATCCAAGTTAAATGTTTGAAGAATTTTCAAAGAAATCATGTTTTAAGCTTTAATGTTTTATATTTTGAAAAAAAATGGAAACTGTTTTTATGGTATCCACTCTGTAAAAATGTTTAAGGTTATGAATGTATTATGTCTCAATTCTATAAATATCTAAACTTGAAAAGATCCTCAACGTAAAAGAAAATTATTTCTTGTATAAAATTAAAATTATGTAATGTAATAAGGTTGGTTCCTTATACTTAGGCACCTTTGAAACACCAAAATAACTAGTTTTAAGGATTTTTATATAATTTTAAATGATTCAATAGAAAACATAAAGAGATAAGTACTTAGTAAAGAGCATGGTCTTACAACCTCCCCACCATATCATCCCGGAGATATTCTCCCATGAATCACTAAGGGGTATTGGTAAACAACTCAGGACACTATTCCCATATATCCAACTCCCTCTCTCAGGTCTCCTCTTATAAACACTCGTGATTCCACTACACTTGATATAGGTGAATAGTATTTCTTAAGAGATTATTCTCACTATATCCTAAAATAAGAGTCAAATGCTCCTTAGAGTATTCCTCAACATCAAGCTCAAAATTATAAAAATCCATCACATGGGAAGGATTGGGGTGATATCTCTAAAGCTACGACATAAGAAACACATCATTCATGAAAATGTAGTGTTTTGGAAGATCTAAATGGTATTCCACTGGACCGATCCTCTCCATTATTTCAAATAGCCTAAAAAACCTTGGGGCTAGTTTTCCCTATTTTTGGATACGACATTGACCCAACTTGGGAAACACCTATAAAAATACTAGGTGACCAACCTCAAATTCCAACGGTCATCTTAAGTGGTCATAATAAGATTTATATCTGATACTCATGGTTTCCAAATACTTTTTAACCAACTAAACATTATTAGATGTCTCTTTTATGAGACTAGATCCAATGAGAATTGAATCTCATGCCTCTAACTAACATAAAGTCGAATGGAATAGTATTCCATATAAATACTCAAATAGAGAAATTTGGATTGATTCTTGGAATCTATTACTATAGGAAAAATCCATGATTTTAAAATACTACTCCTAAGAATAATATAATTCTATAATGTTGGCTATTAAAACATCCTCCATATTCTAAATCATATGTTTAGATAGGATATCAGTTTGAGAATAATAGGCTGTTAATGGAAGAACCTATAATCCCAGATCCCTTTGAAGGCCCTGCCAGAATCGTGATATAAAATGGGGATCCTGATCATAAATGATACTTCTTAGAACACCATGAAAATGAACTACCTCTCATACATAAAGGTTACCAAAGTTATCAATGGGGAAGGTCTCCCTAATAGGAAATAAATGAGATACCTTTTTCAGTCAATCCATGATCACCCACATGACATCATTATTCCAAGGTTTCAGGGGTAAACCTATCATGAATTCCATATTTATATCATCCTACTTCTATTCTAAAATGGGAAAATGATAAAATAACCTAGCAGACCACTAATTCTTGGCCTTAACCTGCTAATAGATGTATCATCACAACATGAATCCCACTATGTCTTTCTTCATCCATTTCCACCATTATTTCATATGAAGATCACTATAAATATTTATTAACCTAGTGTGTACCACCCATTTTGAAGCATGGAATTACATCATCATCTCCTCATGGATTAACATAGGTACCCAGATATATCCATGGAGATTAAGAACCTCATCATTATTAAGGAACCAGCCTGATAGTGGCTCACCACCACATATATTGTCCCTCTGGGTTAAACCCTCTAGATCAGATAATAGTTTTCTATTGATCTAATCTAGGAGAACATAAACAATAAAGGTCAATGTTAGTGGTTCTCACCCCTTAGACTCATAAATATCTAGATAAATATTTGAAAAAGAACTATCAGTCTCCATTCATCACTTGATTCCCACACTGTTTCTAACTACATATTCCTACTCAAGAAATTAACAAAAATGTTACCCTTTCCAGGAGTGCATTTTAACTCAAAGTTGAAATACTATAGATACTCAACCCATATAAAATATCAAAGGTTCAATTCCCACTATAAAATTATGTACTTGAAGATCTTTTGATTAGTGTATACCATGAATCTTACACCCAAAAGATAATGTATCCAGTGTCTCAGGGTGTGCATCACTGTAGCTAACTCTAGATCATGAGTATGATAATTATGATCATGTGGCCTCAACTACTTAGAGACATAAGCAACCACATGGTCCTCCTACATCATAAATTCTCTGATAATGAATCTTGATACATCATAAAATACAGTATACTCCTTATATATCTTAGGTAAAGTGAGGATTGGGGATGAGGTCAACCTACTCTTCAATTCCTTGAGATCCTCCTCACAAGAATTAGAACAAAAAAATTTCACCCCTTTCTTGGTTAGATCAGACATCGGTTCTTTAATATGGAATAAGAGCTAGATAAAACAATGTTAATTACCTAATAAATCTAGAAATAATTAAATCTCAAATATGTTCTTAGGTCACTTCAAAGATACCATGACTATCACCTTCTCTAGGTCCACTGACACTCCAACCTTTGAGGTAACGTGGCCTAATAAGTTCACATTGTCAATCCAAAAATGACAGTTAGATATCTTGGAGTATAGAAAATTCTTTATCAGAATACATAGGATGATTTCAAGATGTTTGGAATGATCATCTCCAGAATAGTATTACACTAAGATTTAAATAATGTAAATAACCCCAAAATATCCTTATATGGATGGAAGATCTAATTCATCATGTCCATGAATATCACTAGTGAATTATATAGACAAAATGGCATTACCATGAACTTGTATAATCCATAATTTCTCCTAAAATTATTTTGGGGTATGTTAGAAAATATCACCCTCAACTAGTGGTACCTTGACCTCAAGTAAATATTGGAGAAAATTCAGGCACCACTTAGCTGATCAAATAGATTGTTGATGTGTGGAAGGGGAAACATGTTCTTAACCATTATCTGGTTTAGACACCAATATTCCAAAAATAGGAACAAGTTTTTATCTAAATTCTTGGAAAATAATATTGGATAACCCCATGATGATGTACTAGGATGTATGTGTAATATCCTTGACCCCAATAACTTGGAGTTGGTGTCTACTTTATTACATTGTTAATAGATACAAGTGATCACATACCAAAGGACCAAATATTTTAGTAGTATTAATGAACCATATAAATAAATGATTCCATTTTTAAATTGAGAATAAATCATAGAACATAAAAAAATCAAATATTCAACATACTTGAAACTCATTCAAAGAAACCTTCTTCATATCCTAAGGAAAGGAAACAAAATAAGGGTGAGATTAAATTCTCAATAAAGGTTACATAAAATGGAAGTTATCATGAGTAAATAAATCATAATAAATATGGAAAAGTAAATAACTGAAAACAATTTCCATTTAATCAATGACTTGATCATGAAATAAGGCATAATCAATATGGAAAGGTAAATAATTGAATACACATTCCATTTAATCAATAACCTGAACATGAAATACATCCATGGATAATATCAATGTGAAAATATCACAGATAATAATAATAATTGAATTATAAATAATGTAAATGATTAATTATTAGACATCAAGTTCTCATACATCATGATACCTCTACTATCAAGTCCTTTCACAATATAGTTTAAAACTACATGTAAAAACTCATTTAATTTGGCTAACTGATTTGTCTCATGAGACCTATCAATGAATCAAGGGGCTATATAATTTTGGGACCCACACATCACTTCATGTCCAAAGCATACCTCATATATCAAATGATCAATTTAATTAATGAAAAATATTAATTATTAATAAATATCTATATTGAGTAAAGAACACATATTTATTAATATTTTCCTCAATCAATCAAATATATTTCATAATAAAATACCATATGTACAAATGGTATACAATTTAGGAAATAATAATATATACAATAAAAATAATATGGATATTTAAGAGAAATGTAGGGTCCAATAAAAAATTATCTCAAAGGGGGAGTATATACACCACATAAAAATAAATAGGTACTTAATTTCAAATAAGTCCCAATGGAGCAGAAATTGAGATGAAATCCCTTACAAGGATCATACCATTGAAGTAAGAATTAGTAAATGAATTTATTATGTTTTTTAAATTTAAATACACATAATAAATAAGAAATACTACATAAAATAATCAGAATTAATTACACAAATAATCTAAGAATATCAATGAAAATAAATAAGTAATATAACCCAATGAAAATAAATTGAGTTATGAAATTATTTAACACTTGGAAACTTTAAATTCAAATCCCCTTTGGTGAAATAATTCAAATTAAAACTTAAAATACCATGAATTATTAAATATTCATCATATTACATGTAAAAGGTGTAGTATATACACCATATAAATGAAATTAGTGTATAAAATTACAATATTCCTCAATGAAAGGAAATTGAGACAAAATCCCTTATAAACTTGGTAACTT
This sequence comes from Viscum album, assembly GCA_963277665.1. NCBI lineage: Eukaryota > Viridiplantae > Streptophyta > Magnoliopsida > Santalales > Viscaceae > Viscum > Viscum album. The sequence continues at coordinate 61,539,861 of OY728127.1, read as the reverse complement.
TTGTATCGTAAGCCCCAATGAATAATAAAATAAAATGAAACATTTAATATCATGAAATTAAATATATTTATGATATAATATGTAAAATGGGTATTATATACACCACAAAAAATAAATGAGTGGTGAATATGACATATGTCTCCTAGAAATAAAAGATAGACTAGAAATCCATTACCCGATTTGATAACTTTTTAATCACAATACCGATGAAATAATAACCTTAAATTAAACTTAAAATATCATTAGAATAAATAAATTCATGATATATCATGTCAAAAGCTCTGTATATACACCTCATAAAAGAATACAACCAACCAATGGCCTGAATGCCTTCATTTTTTATTGATTTTGATAATCCACCTTTAAAGGGGTGAGGTGGAACCCTTACAAGGCCCATAGGCATAAGTATTACATGGACCATAGGAATTAGAGGAATTCATTTCTCGTAGGCTTCAAACATTACATATAACCCATACTAACTACTTGGAACTACTCCACTCCAGCATCTTCATTGTGAAATCAGCTATCCACCTTCGCATGGATGTTCGGCTTGGCTACCCCATGCATGCACAGGCTTGTCCCGATGGTAGGTGCCATACCCTCTCTTTCTTGAAATCCGGGTAGCTTCTTCTGTGGTGAAAGCTCCTTGATCATCCTCCTATAGAGATTGTTCCTTATAAGTTTTATGGTTTTAATCTGCACTTAAGGTGGCCTGAAGGCCTTGAGGTGGCCCAAAGGCCTTACTTTCCTGAAGGCTTGGGTGGCCCGAAGGTCTTAAAGGATTCGGGGACCAAATTGGTGGCCCAAAGTCCCAAACAAGAGAAAATTTTCGACTGCTACAGTGCCAAACAGTGCCTGCTACAGTTCTCGCAACAATACCTGCTATAGTACCGCACACTCCCACTACAGTACCTGCTACTGTACTGCTACAGTACCTGCTACAGTACTGCTATAGTGCCCCTAGAAATTATGCCTCTTCCTGGATTTGATCCCGGGTCACCTAGAAGCAGTTAAGAGTCCACACCAACCGGGTTGAGGCTCATGTGCAAAAATTTGGACTATTTCTCAATTTGTACATGTCATCCTTGCACAGGGGCCATGATAATCTTCTCTTTATCATTCCAATTTTATTAGATGTCTCCGAAGAGACCTCATAAAATAATACAGGTTCATGACATAACATATGTCCCAAAGAAGAAAATTTGAGAAGAAATTACCTTACCTCACGATTCCCTTTAGTTGATCACTTTTAATCCTCATATATAGTGGTTTAAAACATTATAATAACTTATATTATAACCATATTAATATTTATAATATCATATATTATCTTTTTATTTCATTTAATCACCCCTTCGTTAACAATCTTTCATTATCACTATTTTTCTGGGTGTTAATTGCCATGTTTTCTTATGCATGTTTGGTCATGAAAGTTTTAGATATCAAGAATAAGATATAGTTAAATAATATAAAAATTTATATTAATTTTATAAATATTATTATTTTTTATTAGATACATCTTTATAACTATTCTTAAAAATTGGACATAGAAAATGAATCAGATCGCTTCGTGGAGATGAAAATTCGTACGTACGCACGAGTGATGATATCATTTCTTAATGAGCGGAAGGGTAAGGAAGTGGTTGATATATTAATTTTCCATAATCAATATTATGTTATATATATCACATATATTCATTAAATTTATCATTATTACCTTCCATTTAAAGCGTAACTGAAAAATGAATCCCATCACTTTACGAGGTGGTAGTTCGCCGTACACGAGCGACATTATAATATTTTAAATGGAATAGAAAGTAAGAAGGTATATGCGATATTATAATTAAATAATTATAATTATATCATAAATATTATATATATAAATTAAATCCATCATTATATCCACCCTTGATAGGTTTTGATGGAAAATGAGTTACATCAGTTCACGAGGTGATAATCCACCGTATACACGATCAATGATTTCTTTTCCAATTTGGTGGAAGAGGAGATGAATATAGGTTATTAAATTAACATAATAAAATATTAGTATATGTTAGATACTGTAGTTATTATATTGGAAGTGTTACGACATAATTTAAGGTTATAAAAGAAGAAAGAAAAAGAAAGAGATTCTTTAAGACAATTACCTTATATTAGAGAAACCTCCTTTGGATATACTCATAAGGATGCTAGGATTTGTATTTTGGGAATACAAAAACCTATAGAACGTGTTTAGGATTATGTGGAGATATGTTTTTAGGGTTTGGTTAAGATAATGCTTTTTATAGGTGTGAAGAAGTGAGGGGAGGGAGTTCCCTTTTATAATTTGGGAAGAGAGGATTTTTTGTAAATACCCAAAACTATTCAATAACGAGAAGTCACTCTCACACCAAGTGCACCCAAAACTGATAAATAATTGAGTGGATGAAATTTAAAGTCTATAAACACCTAAAAAACATAAAAATAAAAATATTTTAAATATGTTATTCCTTAGCATTTAAGTTTACTCATTTTTACCATTTTATTTTTCACTACGGTAATTGGTTTTCCTACCTTGGTAATTTATCCTTTAAGCCTAAAAATAAAATGATAATTATTATATAATTTTTAACCACTTTTTATAAATATTAAATAAAATTTATCAAATAAAAATTCTATTTTTGTTAAAAATTAATTGTAACACAAGCACACGTAATGTGTAAAAACCTTGTTGTAACCTTAACCGCAGTAAATTTTTTTACTCATTAGGGGTAAAATTAGTCACTATAAAAGAAAAATTGGTCTATTAATGGACCATAGTTTATATTTTTAAAAATTTAAAAATAAATTGGAAGAATATAATATTTTTGTTAATTTTAAATCCTTTAATAAAATGTTATTTATTATAAAATAACATTAATGTCAATTCTGAAGCTATTTATTTAATTTGAATTTAAAAATATAAATAAAATAGCGGAATTTGAATATATTATTTTAAAACCTGTATAAAATTATATATTTACATAAAAAATCCATTGAACACAATATTTAATTCAATTTATATTAATTTTAATATATTTAGAATCATTTATTTTATTTTTCTATTAATTAAATAACTATTAATCGGTGTTACGTAAGTATTTAAGGTAATTATATAGTTGTTAAAAATTAAAAATAAATTAATATCATGAAATTAATCCCATTAATCTAAAAATTACCATCAATATTCATTGAAAACCTGATTCTTTCCCAATGTAAATATATAATTAAAATTTAGCAAGAGGGTGACATTTTGTCTTTTCTTTACTTAAATTATTATATAGTCCACTTTCATGGAAAAGTACCCCAAAAACTCATAAAAATAAATGATAATGTGAGAATGGTATAATTATGGACATAAAATAGTAATTAGATAAGTTTTATTTCATTTTAACCATTATCATTTTTAGTTTAACCCCAAAATAAACTCATTTTAACCTCAATCATGGTAATTAATTTTTACTATTTTTACTATTCATTAAGACCAACAATTAAGTTGAACTTATTATATAATATTAATTACAATTATTCCAATTTGGAATCCATTTTTACAAATCCTAATCACATAAGCAGGAAATTTAAATTAAAATTAAACCCGCTGATGCGATGAAAAAAGCTATTTTCCGAAGAAAAAATTCTCATAATTATTGAAAATTTTAACATATAAATTCAATATAAAATTGATTACACTGAAGTAAATTGAAATTATTATAATATAATTTAACTAATTTTAATTTTAAAACAATTTTAAATCAAAATTTAATTTTTAAATTCTTTAAACAACAAGACAATTTTCAATAAAAACCAGTATTTTTCAATATTCATCAAAAAATTAATATTTTCAAAACATTCTCAAAAATTAACTCTAAAATAAAATTTTCATGATGATTTAAAAAATTAATATCATTTTTAAAATACATTTTCTAAAACTGAAAAGTTACTCATGCGTATGTATGACCTACCATCTTCATGATTGTAATGTAGTTCATTTTTCACAACCATAATTAATGGTTGAATTTAAAAGTATATTTGATTTATAAAAATTATAATAATGTTATGAATATTATTCTGATTATGATGGATTAATGAATAATTTGACCATATTCAACCGATAAAAGTCATTTTGGACTTATAAACCAAATATTTTCAAAATATTTAACATGAAATTAAGTGATTAAGTAATTATATATAACATAAAAATAAGTGATATAAAGGGAATAATAAAACTGAAAAATGTAATTAAGGAAGTAAATAATTAACCTAATTTTATTATTCAGGATGTTAAAGAACGTACATTATGAGTCAGACTCAAGGTAATGGATTTTCTGTCTCACTTTTATTTCTATCAGACACATTCCATACTCACCACTTATTTCTTTTGTGTAGTGTATATAATATCCCTTTGATACATTATATCATGAATATTTTTTTATTCATGGAATTTAAATTTTCATTTGAATTTATTTATTTCTTGGTGATTATGATTCAAAAGAAACATAAGTGGTAAGAGTTTATTTCAAAATCTCATCATTATTCAGGATTGTTTATGTTTAAGTTTCTGTTGGGGAATATTTATCTTCCATTTCAATGTTTTATAAAAATATTTTCAAAAAAGGTTTTTACTATTTTTCTAAAATTATTTAAAATTATTTTAACCATGTTTTACTTTTTTACAAAATAGTTTGAAAGGAATATTTTTGTTGTTTTGAAAATGAGGTACTTTGTGAATTTTCTGAAAAAAATACAGAAGGAATGTTTTTTTAACTTATACGACATGAGTGGATTTTACCACCACCATGATACCTTAATTATTTGAAGATTCATTTAAATTTTTATGTTATCCTAACTAGGTTAAATACCCTAAGAGGGGGGGGGGGTGAATCCGGGTATGATAGATTAAAACAACTTCCCCTTCATATCTTATTTCGTTGTTAAACAAAACAGTCTTCTCTCTATTTCTCATAACAATGTTTGAATATAAATTAAATCATGCATGAGACATAATGATTTTACTTAGTTCACCCTCATTGGGATTCGTCCAAGGAGAATACAACGACGTTGTGCCGATGTACGAAATCCACTAAGGCTCATAACCAAATTACAAGGTTCGGGCTAGATCACTTTTATGTGCAGGATCACCACCATTACAAGGTTTAGGTCCAGCTCACTTATTTCAAAAGGTTCACTCACCAAGTCTCTTTCTCTAGATCACTTCCAGTGGAAAGTATCACCATCTCCCTCTTCCTTTTATCACTACTCTTAGAAGATATTTTCCTACAGTTTATAGACTTGTAGGTCCCTTCATTATCACTTATGAATACATCCTTAGTTATAGATAGATTCTCTATTGATTCCCATTTACCATATATTTACTGGGAAATCCATTTTGGATACTTTTACGATGTGCACTGCCTTTACGATATTCACTTCTTTCACAAAGGTCACTTAGTCTTCATAAATAACCTTAATTTCATGATGCTCACTAGCATCATTAAGCTCAACTCTTTCGAGAAGCTCACTTAAATTTGTGAACTCCCTTACTTTTACGATGCTCATAATTTTTGATTAGATTTTATAGCCTCTGCGAACACCCTTCCATTGCAAAATTTTTCACAATAACCACCTTTGTGAACCATCATCATGAATCCGGAGCCTTAATATCTTCATTAAGTCTCACTAATTTTATAAAGGGGTTAGAGGACTATTTATAGGCATTTACACTGATTCTATAATCTTCAAGCCACTTTATTACCATTTTTCGATGCTCTATAATTTAATTCATGATGCTCCATATCTAGTAAAGCTCCAAGAAAAATTTACATTTGTGAAGCTCCTCGTAATCATGGACATCACTATTAACAAATTTTCACCTTCTTGAAACACCCTTCTTAATACATAGTCTTTGTAAAACTCATGCCTTTTCCATATTTTCATAAGGTATTTAAATAAATCCAACTTTAGAGATTCTATCCATCCTCCAAATTTTGGACCCCAAAAATTTCGAAAACACTAGGAAATGACTTTACCTTGTGTACACAATTTTATGTACCACTTCTAGGGAATACATTCATTTGTCTTGTATATTTATCAACATTACTAGTCAACAATTTCTCTAGACTCCACAACATACCTTATAAATCCTTATTTTCAACAAACACAATCAAACTAATAATGCTTCAATGTTACCTTGAGGGATTTTTCCCAATAGTTTACAAGGTTCTTTTCAAAGAAAATATTTTTTATTATAATTGTGTGTATTTTTAAAATATTTAAATGATTTAAAAATGGAAAGGTTATTTTCCTCAATAATTATTCTAAGTGATATTTAAAAATCATTTTCATTCTAAGATGATATACTTTGATGTCACTTATACTTTACTGGGGATATGATCCAAGGATACCATCCTTATTCATTTTTTTCAATATGGATTATGTTTATGATGAAAAGATATTGATGAAACCCATTCCCTTATCCATGGGTTATACTTTGATGAAATTTGTTTTTTTTCATGATCTATGAGATGATACAATTTTTATAATCTTGTTTCATAAGTTTAATTGATTTTATTTATATGAAGTGTGGGACCTATATCTCCCTCTAATGCATTGGGTAAATATGGATAACTCATGAGGTAAAAAATTTTATGTATGAACCTGATCTCATGTTCACAATTTTATGTGTGGTCCTAGATTTCATGTTCATAATGTTATGCATGGATCTTATATCATGTCCATAATGTTATGCATGAACCTTCTATCATGTCCATAAGATTATGTATAGACCGGATTTCAGTTCCATAAGTTTACATGAGGTCCATATTTCATATCCTGAACTTAATGAGAGAACCTTTCTCTTTTTAAATATGTTCACAATGTTATAATCTTATATGTATTCCATAATTCAATGCCTTATTATTATGTTATGCTCTCATGGATCACGTTCTTTGATTCCTTTATGATTAATGTTTTATAAACTACCAGGATTTATGCTACATTTAATAGATGATTATTGGGGAATTTATGGACACTAAATATAAGTGTTAACTTGTAATATATGAGTTTACTATGTAAGAGTTTGTCTTAATTATATAAAACTCTAAACCAAAAAGACCCTTAGGATTAAAAGAAAAAAATTATAGTCTAAAGTCACATGAATATGTAATGATTAAGGTTGGGTCCTTACAAGTATTTACTTATTTATGAAAAATATATACATTTCCTATGCAATACCAATTTATTTACAAATTCTTAATAAATAAACACTCAACATTAATAATGATATTTTATTCTACAAAAAATATGTTTCCTTCAAAAATGTTTTTTTTTATTTTTTGTGAGAAAATATTATAATTAATTTTTAGAAATTTTAGAAATGTTATTTTATAAAATTTAAATAATTTTTTAAATCATAATATTGATATTAAATTAGAGTGATTTTTTTTATTTTTTGGAAAAAATTGATTTTTTGGTGAATAGTGAAAAATAACAATTTTTGATAAAAATGTATTTTATTTTTAATAAATTAAGTTATTTAAAAGTACCATTATTATTTTAGTATAATCTAAAATTAAAATAATTATTCTTTATTTATATTTCATCCAATTAATTACATATAAATTATCTTTACACTAGACTTTAATATAAGTTTATTTTTAGGGTTGAAAACACATTTGTATGAAAATTTTTTATAGTGCATAATGTTTTTACATTTTAACTAATTAAAATATCCACTGATGAGGAATTATTTAAATTATATATATATATATATATTTATATATATTATATCTATAAATATAAATTTAAATTAATTTAATTATTATTATATTTTATATAGTTATTATATGATAATCTTTTTCTTTAAAAATGAATTTCTTAAAAAACTGTTTTTTTTGACACATCTATGGGGTTTATTTTAAATTAAATTATACCAATTTTGTGAATTGAATTTGATAAAATAGATTACATATTTTGAATCAGAATAATTTATATAATATAATAAGGTTAACTTATTTTTTGGTCATAATGAATAATAAAAATAGTAAAAAAATAGTTATCATGGTAAAAAAATTAAAAGTGTAAAAGTGAGTAACCTTAGAGGTAAATGAAATAACATGTTTAAAACTTGTTTATTTTTAATTTTTGATTTTTTATCATGTTTATATCCCCTACAATATTTTTTTTCAATTTTGGAGGCAGTTGACTTGAGAGTGACTTCCCATTATTTAGTAGTTTTGGGTATTTACAAGAATGCCCCTCCTCCTCAATTATAAAAGGGCTCCCCTCCCCTCACTTATTCACACATATAAATCCATTTGGTTAAAAAACCCTGAAAAAATATCTCACCAACATTATTATACATATTATAGAGCTTCTGGTCTTCCAAAAAAGCTAACTTGAGGGTCCTTAATAAGAGATCCAAAGGAGGTTCTTCTAGATGAAGGTAATCATCTTCACTGAGCTCATTCTTTTTTACTTATTATTTTTCCACCTTCAATTATTTATTATAAAATAAAATATAATAACCCCATAATATCCTATATATTGATGTTTTATTATGTTTATGGAATAATATTCATCTATCACCTCTTCTATCAAATGAGAAATGAAACTGTCAATCGTTTATACAACAGACTGCTACCTCATGAACAATTGTAATTAATTTTCCATAATCACATCTCATGGTTGTTAATAATGATTTATTTTATGATTATATATTATAATTATTTAATATTTACCATTATATAAAATAAATATATTATATAATTTCTTACCTTACCATCACTTGAAAATGATATTGTCGTTTGTGTGTACGACAGACTACCGCCTCACAAAGCGATGCGATTCCTTTATTTTATTTATTAATAACATAGATGGTATATGTAAGTGTATTAAATTAAATAATATTATATTTATTATATAATTAAAATTTTATACAGATAAAATAACACATACCCTCTTTCCATCATGATCATTGAAAAAATGAAAGTATTAGACATCCATAAGTACGACCTACCGTCTCCATGATTGTAACATAGTATATTTTTCACAAAAAACAATTCATGGTTATTTATAAAAGTATAATAAATTTATAAAAAATATAATTATTTCATGATTATTATTCTGGATATAATGGAATAATGATCCATTTGATCATAGTCAACACACAGATGCCATTTTAAAATTATGAACCGAGCGTCTTCAAAACTCCCGCTGTGGACATGAATGACTATTTAATTAATCACATAATTAAAACGAATAAAGTAAATGGTTTAATTATAAAATATTATACCTATAAAATATTCTTAATGAAACAAATAATTTATATAATCTTATTATATAGGAGATAAAATACATATAAGACAAATCCTGGACTCAAGGTAAGGGTTTCGTCTCAAAACTTCCTTCTTTTTGACACATGTTCTTTTATACACTAAATATATTTTATATGGTTTATATACTACCCCTTTAAATATTATATCATTAATAATTTATAAATCATGGTATTTTAAGTTAAAATTGACTTACTTAATTTATGGGGGGTTAAGATTTTAAAGTTACCAAAACAGCAAGGGTTTATGCTTTAAACTCATTTTAATCAGGATTCTTTATGCATGAATTTATGTTGGAGGAAATTATTTTATCATTATATAATAAAAAAATTTAATTTTATTATCCTATAGTTATTTATGAAATTTTCAAGTAATAATACCAATTTCTTCTCGTAGGTACTTAAAACGATGGCGGTTTTTTAAGAAAATATAACTTCATTTCTCTCTTCGATCGAAAATCATTTTCCTTAAAAATCCATGTTTTCTAAAAATATTTTAAAGAATGTTTTTAATATTATAAAATTATTTATTAAATAAATTTTTACACTTTTTTTACTATAATTTTTTTTAAAAGGAATATTCCTATCATTTTATGAATGAGGCTCTTTTTGACCTTTATTACCAAATGTTAAAGGAATGTTTTTTAACTTATACGACATATAAAAAATTACCTATTGCCATTTTATATGAATATTAATTTATAATTTTCCAATTATATTTTCAAATAAAAGTATTCCCACAATATTTTTTGAATTTTAGTTTTTCAAAAGTGATTTTCAAAGTGTCAAGGTTATTTTCCTTAAGATTTTTTTTTTGATTTTTAAAGTATTTATATTATTCAATGATGATAAACTTTAATACTATATAATGGTTATAAAATATTTATAGATGTCTCTTAAATATATACATTTTTCACTCTACCCTCCTTTTATGGGGTAATACATGCCTTATACTCATTTCTCAAATGCCTTCATTATGAAATTTCTATTGATTATGATATGAGACAAGACTATGTAACCAATTTTATTTCCATGGGTAATTATTATGATTATGAATTATGATTTATTTCATTATATTGAACACATATTTATATAAATGAAATTAATGTGATAGGTGGGACCAGAATTATATATCCCTCCATTGCATTAGGTAATGTTTTATTCCCATTTGACATAATGTATGGGATTAGGGGGTGAAACTAATCCATTGTGGGACTTGGTACACAATGTTATATTGTATTAGTAGTTATCCTTGACTTATGTTTATGTCATGTTTTATGTTTATTTCAAATTTCCTATGATTTCAGGATCTTATGATACCATGTTATTTACTTTATTCTTCCATGTGATTACTCATGTTCCTTCTCTTTTATGATTCATGTTATACCTTTGACTCATGCGTTATGTTTCCTTGTAATGTTTATTTTCCTTACTATGATTTTTAGCTCAAGACTTTTGTCTATGTATTCCCTAGGTAATCCCATGTAGTTTTAGGAGATTGAAAGGATATAAGGGATGATTATGGATAATAACATAAAGAAGGTTTATTTTAGCCTCACTTTGATGTATTATAAACCTAGTATTCCAAATACACTAGGCCTAATGATATTTGGGTTGTAATTAATAGAATTCATGTTTAAAATCATGTAATAATATGTGTAAATATATTTGGCATCAAAGAAAAGTTTTAGTTAACCTTTATAAATAATATGAGAAAACCCTAGTGAGAAACAGAGGAATAATTTTATAAATAAGTATAGAAAAATATACCAGAATCTTAGTGAAGTATAAAGTGATTAGTTTATAATAAATTATATCCCTATATAAATATTATAAGTAGAAATGGTTCTGGAATAAATTTATGTTGGGGTAATAACTCTAAAAAAGGAGCATCAGGCTTGACTCGAGTGTTACCTGGTACACAACAATGAGTATTACTGTTCTAATGGTTTGAAACTCCTGGGGGAGATGTTTTGGAAATTAACAAAATCATTACAAATAATTATGAAGGAATTGAAAAAAAATTAGGTTAGAAAACATAATAGGAATCATTACCATAGATAAACTGGATTGAAACATAGAGACTTATAAGTAAGGATATAATTATTATTTATAAGTTATTCCTCCCAAGTTTTTAAGTTCCCCTTTTGGTTTATTAGTTAATGTATTCTCATCTTATCTTTCCTATTTTAGTTAATGGAAGGAAATGAGAGAAAGCATACCAATAGTTAATTTTATGGGAAGTGTAATGATTTCACTAACATGATGAAAAATCTAACATGAACATAAGTTATGCATCTTATGATCATTCCAAATGATCTTTATAGAACTTAAATTAATAACTAGAATTTAATTGAATTTCCAAACAAACTAAAGAAGATAATGATGCCATCACATGGAAGTTCAAGTGATAAAGATGAAAAAATAAGATTCAATTTCCTGCATGTCAAAAATTTGGGAAGAGGAACCATGGAAAATTCCTTAAAGGGACTAGAAGTTTCTTTATGTATAGAAAATGAAGGTAAAAAGAAACTGATTTTCGAAGAAAATTGAAGTGTCCAATTAAAAATAAATAGAAAAATAAAGTTCAACCTAAGGAACTATTGAGAATTCAATATCATAAATGTGGGTAAATTGATCATTATCTAAGTTAATGACATAATCCAAAGATTAATTCCTAATGGCCTATGTTATAACAATCAGTAAAGTAGAATGATTGAAGTTTTTAAGTGTTGGAACTCAAGAATAATGTTATTGAAGTATTATTTATCAATGGTATTTTGGTTACAAGAATCATTAAACTTATAAGGATTGTTCTGAAGTAGTTTTACTTTAAGGATTTTCACAAATATATTGAATGATACTAATAACCTAGAAAGGTTATTTAATGGTAAGATGATATTTTATATAAAAATACAAAATTGAGGAAAATATAATCTTTGATACATACTTGATATTGAGGTAATTATACTCAATTAATATTATTTTATATTGTGGGAAAAAATATACTATATAGAAGATATTAGTGGTTAAAAAATGATTTGGTGATTAATGTTATTTTAGGATGTTCATTGTATTTTTGGAAACATTTCATTAGGTTGATATATATATATATATAATTTTTAGTTTTAACATAAAGGATTATCTGGGAAAAATGCTATTATGTTTTTTGAGATGTAAGTTAAAGGTTATGAGATAAAATTTTAGTTTAAAACCTTATTTCTGTTGTTGTTATTGAGGTTATTTGGGATATATTGTTACTTATTTAAGGAATGGTTTATGTTAAATCTTTGGTTTCATTATTGAATTTTTAAGACTAATATATTCTTATTCACTTTGGGTATTATCTTACTTTATGATAACCATTTTGGTTTGAATAAAGATAATAGAAATTGGTTTTTACTCTTTTATAGATCTAATTATCTGTTAAATGTTATTTTAGTGTTTCAGGTATAAAAATTCATATTGGATATTCATTCCTTAGAGTAATAAGTGAAGTGGAAATTTATCAAAACACAATTAAATGTTGAAATTGTAAAGATATAAAGTAATTATATTTTATTGTATTCTATATCTTGATTGAAAAACAATACCTCAAATATAGTACAAGGATATTAAAACAAAAATTTTATCATATTACCTTCATATCTAATGAATCAATGGTCTTTTAATTCATCATAGATTTATGGTTTTTTTCTTGTTGACTTTCTCTTGATCATACACTTTCTTACAATCAATGATCTATATCACTCTATAATTATTTAAGATTTTATTTTATTTCTATATTTTTACTTCCTACCAATATTCTCCAACTTGGAACCCAATTTATGTGTTATTCTATATGACCTTTATATTTCACTTTCCCTCCTTTTTAATTGAAAGTTTTTTAACCCTTTTTTGCAATGTGGGTTTTCCACTAAGGAATTTTTGAATGTAAAACCCTTGATTACTGACCACAAGTTTAAAATATTATGATGAAATTTATTTAAGTTGGGTAGAACATAACAATCTATGTTTTTAAAAGAACACTATTCTTAATAGTTTATTCAACAAATAACACTATGTTTAGACGAACCATAATATAATAATATAATAATATTATTTGAACATGATAGATATAACCTAGTCATTAAATAAGTAGGTATGAATAGTATTAAATACTTTATAATATATATATAGGTCCAAATAAATATAAATTTATTTAAAAATTATTAATAAATAAGCACTCAACTTTAATAAAGACTTTTTATTCTATAAAAAAATATATTTCCTTCAAAAATGATTTTTGTAAATTTTTATGAGAAAATATTATAATTAAATTTTGGTAATTTTGGAAATATTATTTTATAAAATTAAAAAAATTTAAATCATCATATTGATATTAACTTAAGGTGATTTTTTTTATTTTTCAAAAAATATTGATTTTTCAGTGAATAGTGAAAAATACCAATTTTTGATAGGTGTCATTTTTTAATAAAATTAAGTAATTTAAAAGTGTAATTATTATTTTAATATGGTTTAAAAGTAACATAATTACTATTTATATATATTTCATCCAATTAATTAAATATAAATCATCTTTATTCTGGATTTTAATATAAGTTTATTTTTAGGCTTTAAAACATATTTTTCCAAAAATTATTTTAAAGGGCATAAAATTTATCCATTTTAAATAATTAAAATAACCCCAATAAGGAATTATTTAAATTAAATTTATATATTATATATATTTAAATATTAATTTAAATTTATTTAATTATTATTACTTGTCATATAGTTCTTATAAGATCATCTTATGCTTCAAAAATGCATTTATTGAAAAACCATTTTTTCGACACGTCTGTGGGTTTTATATTAAATTAAACTCCCCCAATTATATGAATTTAATTTGATAAAATGGATTCCTTTTTTTAAATTATAATAATTTATATTATATAACAATTTAAACTTAATTTTTGGTCATAATTAATAGTAAAAACAATAAAATATAGTTATTACGGTAAAAAATAAAAGGGTAAAAGTGAGTAACATTAGTGGTAAATGAAAAAAAATGTTTATTTTGAATATTATTGGTTCATATTAGTATTATATGTCATCCAATAACTTTTTATAAAATTTTAAGGCACTTTTATTTAGAGTGACTTCCCATTATTGAATAGGTTTGGGTATTTACAATAATTCTACTCCTCCACAACTATAAAAGGGAACCCTCCCCTCACTTATTCACACCTATAAATCCATTTTTATAAAAAAAACCTAACAAAATATTTCACTTACATCCTTATCCATATTATAGATCTTATTTTTCCCCTAAAATACCAACCTTAGGGTCCTTAATTAGAGATCCAAAGGAGGTTCTTTAAAGAGAAGGTAATCGTCTTCATCGAGCTCTATTTTTTTACTTATTCATTTAACACCTTCAATTATGTATTATAAATACCAATATAATAAACTAATTATCTAATATATACTGATATTTTATTTGGTTTATGTAATAATATTCATATATCTCCTCTTCCATCAAATGGGAAATGAAACTGTCAATCGTGTGTACGACAGACTATCACCTCATGGATTGATATAATTCATTTTCCATATTTTCCCCTAAATTATATTAATAATGATGTATTTTATGGTTATATATGATAATAATTACATATTAAACATTTTTTAAAATTAATATATCATATAATTTCTTATTTTACTATCCATTGAAAATGATAATGTCGTTCGTGTGTACGATAGATAACTGCCTCGCGGAGTGATGTGATTCATTAAAGTTTTTATTGAATCACATTTATTATATATATAAGTGTATTTAATGAAATAATATAATATTTAATATATAATTATCATTATTTAAAGATAAAATAACACCTAACTTCTTTCCATCATGATCATTGAGAAGCAGAAACATTACACATGTGTATGTACGACCTACTATCTCTGTGATTATAATGTAGTTATTTTTTCATAACCATAATTCATGGTTATTTTTAAAAGTATAATTTATGTATAATTTTTTTAATTATTTTGTGATTATTATTTTGGATATGATAGAATAATGATCCCTTTGACCACGATCAACACACTAATGCCATTTTGAAATTATGAACCTAGCATTCTCAAAACACCTGATGTGGACATAAATGACTATGTAATTAATGAAATGATTAAAATAAATGAATTAAGTGGATTAAGTATATGGTATTAGACCTAGAAAAGGTTCTTAAAAAATTGAAACAAGTTTATTATACAAGAGGTAAAACACATATACGATATATCCTGGATTCGAGGTAAGGCTTTTATCTGAAAACTTCCTTCTTTGAGACATATGTTATTTTATACACCATATTTATTTTATATTGTGTATATTCAGCCCATTTACATATTATATCATGAATAATTTATACATCACAGTATTTTAAGTTATGATTCACTTTATTTATGGGGTTTATGAATCAAAAGTTACCAAAGCGGTAAGGGTATATGCTTAAATATAATTTTAATCAGGATTATTTATACTTTAATTTTCATTGAAAGAAATTATTTGATAAATGTCTAGTAAACACATTTTATTTTATTATAATCTGGTTAATTATGAAATTTTCAAGTAATAATACAATTTTCCCCTCTAAGGTACTTAAAATTATTGAGAATTTTTTCAAGAAAATATGAATTCATTTCTCTCTTTGATCGAAAATCCTTTTCATTCCAAATCCATGTTTTCTATTTTTTTAAATAATGTTTTTACTATTATCCAATAATTTATTAAATAAATTTTGGCCCATGTTTTATTTTTTTTAAAATTATTTAAAATGATTCTGCCCATCATTTTCTGGAAAAGTCACTTTATGAATTTTCTTACAAAATGTGGAAGGAATGTTTTTTTAACTTATATAGATAGTAAAGAATTACCCTCCATAATTTTATTTTAAGATTAATTTATAATTTTCTAAGGATATTTTCATATAATTTTTTTACCAAAATATTTTGTGAATTTTAGTTTTTCAAATGTCATTTTCAAAGTGGCATGATTGTTTTCTCAAGAACGTTTTTAATATTTTTAAAAGAATTTATATTCATCAGTGAAAAAAACCTTTAATGTTATGGAATAGTTCTAAAATATGTATATATTCCTCTTATATATATACCTTTATTACCCTACTATAATTTTACAGGTCAATACATTCCTTATTCTCATTTCTCAAATGCCTTCATTATGAAATTTCCATTTATTATGATATGAGGCAATACTATGAAACCCATTTTATTTCCAAAATTAATTATTATATTTATTACTTATGATTGATTTCCTTATGTGGAAAAAATATGAATGTATGTGGATTGAATATTATATGTGGGCCTAAAATTATATATTCATCCAATGCATTGGGTAATGTTTTAGTCTCACAAGACCTCATGTATGGGATTAAGGAGAGAACCTAATCCATTATGGGACTCTGTCCACCATGTGATGTTATCTTGATAGTTAGACTTGAATTATGTTTATGTCATGTTTTATGTTGATTACACATTTCCTATGATGCCAATATCTTATGATATTATGTCATTTATGTTATTCTTCCATGTGATTACTAATGTACCTTTTTCTTTTATGAAATTATGTTATACCTTTCACTCACATGTCATGTTTATTTTTCATGTTAATTTCCCTTATTGGGTTTTTTAGCTCACCCATTTTTTCTATGTATTCCCTAGGTTATCCCATGCATTTTTAGGATTTAGGAGCTCGTTATAGAGAATAAAATAAATAGGTTTTATTTTAGCCTCACTTTGATGTATTATGAACCTAGTATTACAAATATAGTAGACCACATGATATTTGGGTTATAATTAATAGATTTTTATGTTTAAAATAATATAATGATATGTGGAAAAGGTTTGGTTCACTATATGAACCAACTTGATAGTGAAACCCATCTCCTTCTATAGGGGTAATATGGATAGAAATTTTGTAAAGACATATTGAAATTGGTCCACTACTAGAGGAAAGGTACTCTACTATGACTCACCATCATCCAGAATAAGGATTTCTACCTGAGACATGAGGAAATATGATCTAGACTAAATTAGTCTTACATTAATAGCCTAGAGATCACATCCACCATGATAGATATAACTATCCCTTCCAGTGATATAAAGTTCACTCTCCTCCAATAACAGTCAATTTGGACCTGGTACAGAATTGGCCAATCCATACCCAGAAAAAAAATTAAATCTAGCCATTTCTAGAAAAAACCACACCCAAAGGAAATGGTATCCACCAATTTCAAGAGCACACTCCTTACAACATTAGATACCCTATTATTTCACTACTAGAAGTATATCGATGATCATAACCCCATCCATGATTTCTACATAAAATCTCAATTCATTTATAAATTTAACATATATAAAAGAAAATGATGTTCCAGTATCAAACAAAACACAAACAAGGGTATATGACACAAGAATTGTACCTCTAATAGTGGAAGTTTCTATATCAAGACTAGTAGAAGTAGACTGTACAACGGTAATATGACTCACCCCTCTTCCCTGAGCTCTATATTGACTCCCCTATGATTCTCCCTCTTGGTGACACATCCAATCCTATGTCAGGTTTACACACCAACTACCCTAACCCGATTATCCCATGGAACTCTATCCACCTATTTTTTGAGCGGTATATGAGTCCCTACCAAACTCTAATGTCTTTCATGATACAAAACATCCACTCAATTGTTGAGTGAAACTATAAAACCTCTAAAGGTGGCCCATATTACCAAAATATTGACACTTAATTGTAGGAAAATGACACTAAAAACACTTGTGTACAACCATTCCATACTAAAAGAAGAACATTTATCCCTAGTCATAGGATGGTTTTCACTCACCTATTTTCTATTCCTATTGTAACATTGGGAAAAAAATCATAGAAATTATTATTGACACTTCTAGATGAATTCCCTAATCATCATGCTAAAATGGTCTGCCCACCTATGGAGTCCTTCTTTAGGTTCCCTTTGGTGATTAGAGACTAATTTATAACATCGAATAAGTTATTAAAGTGGAAGGAGTTCACCTGTGAATTTATTTTAAATCAAAGACCATCTAGAAATTTCTTCTTTATAGCTATCTTATCTTTATCCAGTGATGAATCAAAATGCTGAAATTTGATAAAATATACAACATAGTCTATCAAAAAAATTATTCCCCATTTTAGGTGCATAAAATCCTATGCCCTTCCATCTCTTATCATCTCTAGATGAAAGTGACTTAGAAACTTATCCTTGAAGAATTTCTATATTAGCTCCTCATACTATCTGGAGTGTACTATGATGTATGACCAATTCTTAGATGGTCCTTATATAATATACATAGTAAGATTCACCCTCCTCTTCACAAGAATATCTAGTTTACGAAAGATAATCTGGATGGACTTGATCAAGAACTCTACTACCTGAGAGCCTCTCTCCCCAGCGAAAGTGGATGGGTGCTTTAACTAGAACTCACTCATAAGATTAGAAATTGATGAAATGGAATGATTAGTATCCATCTACATGGATTGGATTACCCATATAAAACTAACATGGAGATAAACATCCATCACATTACTCAGATCCATAGGAAGTTTCAGCTCCACTACATGAGGTGTGTGTTCATTACCACTCTCCAGACACTTAATCAAAATATGATGCAGAGGAATCTCTCTACCAGGGTTTGTAATCTCCTCAAATCATAGGGTTCATAACATGATCCAACTTAGAACGATAAAAAGAAAATATAATACCATATATAATTGGTCATTTTATTTCTTGTCTTAACAAGTGAATTATTCATATTTTTAATAGATTAATTTTTCTCCTTTTTATCTAGAATGTCATGAAATTTCATATGCAATAAATGAATCCTTGGTATGAAAAATGCATGATAATATAACTTTCTACTGCCTAATATGATGTATGCATAGTAAACTCATGTTTTATTATCCCATGAGTAAAATATCATAAAAAAGTAACATCACACAATAAGCATATCACACAATATGAAATAACATCACAAATGTAACAAGAAAATATCACGAACAGTAATACCATACTTGGAAACTTGGGTTTTCCCATGCACATGGGTTAGTTAATCCCATAAATGAGATCATTACCAAGTCCAAACACATCTTATTATCCTATATATCTTTTCCCAAATAGTAATGAAAAAGAAAATACCTCCTTTGATAAAACATTGCAATGCCCCCAACCTAGTTCCCCCTCACGTGATCAGGATGGGTCTCCACAAGACCTCAAGTTTGCTTGTCCATACAAAAAAGGTTTCTAACTAGAAACAAGGTTCTAATAAGTATAGTGGGGAGACTATAACCTATGGTACTAAATAATAAAAACAATATAGAAAACTATAAAAAATCAATATAAATCAACTCTAATAAATACACATGAAATATCCAAAAAATACAATATAAAAAACTATGAAATGTCATATAAAATATTATACTAAAAGTTATAAAATCAACCAATTGAAATAAAAAATAAAAAATAAATAAAGACTCCAAAAATAAATTTTTAACCCCATGATTGATCCCAACTCCAAGTTCAAGCCCCAACTAAAAAATAAAATAATAAAACATAGGGCCCCTTACCCTTTTCCAGATCGGCATCCATAAAGTATTCCTGGGTACCAAACAGAAGACTAAAAAGGTGTGAGTAATACTTTTTAGGCCACCAAAAATAGTTTCTAAAAAAATCTAGTCTGAGTAATAGTAAATGAAACAATATTATATATACATGCATTAATTCCTAAATTAAATACAGAACATCAAAATAAACCTACTGAACCTTGATCTCTAGGTTGACACCCAGGGTCATCCAAACCAAATTTGGAATGATAATAAAAGTCTCCATCTAATATCACCACAAAGTCTAGGTGGATTCCCATACCAAGGACTAATCACACATTTAGATCACAACCGACCCAAGGTAGATTCCCATGCTAAGGGTGAATTACAGATTTTAAGTTTCAATGGTCCCCATGTGAATTCCCATACCAGGGACACTTAAATTCTCAAAGAACATCATACCATATGAAAATTACCATTCTGGGGATGATTTTACATTTCAAGTAATAAAATAAACAAGATCAAAATCATACCAAATCACCAAACATGCGAAACATGTTAACATTTCTATATTGGTAAATTCATTCAAATTATCAATTTTATCTCCAATTTCAGTTATATTCCATTATTCATAGAAGTAAAGTTCTATTCACATTCCAAGTTATCAATTCACCTATAAAATTACATTATTTAAATTCTCATACCATTCATGCCTAATTACTAGTTTCATACCAATATAAAAATTTCACACCAATGACTATTTCACATAACAATTGTAATAATTACAATTCACATTATATTATTCCCAATTTACATTTTATATGTCAATCCAAGTTTTTATTTCCAATTTAAAGCCTCTAGGGTGACAAGGTTCACAAGGTTTGATCCAAAGATCCACCAATAATTCTACAACTTAATTACAATGGAACTAGGTGTTGTATTTGGTGTCCTAGGAATAACTTTTTGTACTTTTATTACATTTATATTCAATGTATTAAATATTAATAATTTTTTTATTACATATTGTTCATTATTTTTCATGAATATAATGTAATAACATCTTAGAGTATACACCCCCTTGATAAGGTCATAACAGTTCCCCGATATGATGAGAACCTTGAAGTAATATGATGATACTCTAAAATAACATTATATAGATGGATAACATAATATAATGGGACACATAGTACATATAATGACAGGTTTTATTACTCTTTAGTTGATGAGGATTCTTATCATGAATTTCACACTTGGTAATCTCCAAGATAAGAGATTATGATAAAAAAATTTCCAGTAATAATTCCACATGGTTTGGTGTCAACAGATATTTCTATTTGTGAGTGTGTGTAATGGTCCTTAGAATTTAAGGTTATCATTAATTCATTTCATGAATCACACACATTGATTTTTAGATGAAAACCATGATGAAATATGTTTGTGGTGAGGTAGGGTACATTGGGCGTGTCACGATTGACATGTCATTAATGGATAAGTTGAGGAAGGATTTTTCCCTTCCATCATTATGGAAGTTGATATCTCGACCCTTTGATTGGAATAGAACCATAACATTAAATTACATTTCCATAGTGTAATGAAACATTAATTTTAGATAGTCAATTAAAGAGAAATCAAGCATATAGGTTGGTGACATGGATATACAGCCTTCTAGATGAGATATTACGACAAAGAGATTATATTACACAGTGAGTGTTTGTATGTTGTTGTCATCATTACAATATTAAGTTATTTATATTGGGTTCCTTGAATCATTTCTAAGAATTAATCTTGGACTTTAATCAATCATACCTAATTCCAATGAGAAATAATCCTAGAGGGTCACACACTTAATGTTTCCAATGATCTTGATTATATTTTATTTGAATTTAATTAATTAAATAAATATTATTCCCAATATCGAGGGATAATTTTATTCACATTTTACTAATATAAAAATATTTATTAATGAATGAAATATTTATATTAAATATTTATTCGGGTGTTCAATAAATGATAAAGGATCTAAAATGGACTAAGACCATGTTCGATGAAAAATATTAAATAAAAGATGGTTAAATAATATTTTTTACTGTGCAAGTTAGTTCATTACAAAAAATAATAATAATATTATTATGTAGCATGGAGTTTATTAAAATTTAATATACTATTTAAGGGCCTACATACAATTAAATATTTATTTTAACCTAAACCCTAGCTCTATAAATAGACAGTTATGTCTATTGTAACACCCGAGACTTTTATAAGAAATATTTTGTTTTTATTTTATATAAATCATCAAATGAATCTTTCACTACACACAACACTAACTTGACTTTCTTTACACGCAATTACGACCTTCCTTGATAGCTTGCGTCGTACGCAATACCGAGTTTCACTAAACAACGATATGCTGTTAAAATATTATTAAAACTAGCCATTATGAATAGTAATAACCACTTTTTGAAATTTTGTAAATTTTATTTTTCAAAATGGACTTTGTTTTTGGATTCGGGATATCGAAATTAGCCTAGGGTGAAATTTTGGTATTTTTCTGGAAACTTTCAATTTTTGATGAATAGTGAAAACACTCAGTTTCTATTTAAAAACTGACTTTTTATTTAAATAATTATTTATTTTATTTAAATCTATTTTAGGTAAAAATTGATACATAATACCTATATAAGTTCAATGTAATTCATTGGAGTAATTTTATAATAATTTTAGATATATAAAAATTTTATTGAACTTTTCACCGTCTTTTACCCACCTCCTAGGAGAATTTTCAAATTTACATAAAACTTAATTTTACCGCTTCTGTGAGTGGAATTTCAAAAATCCTAGAGACACGGTTGATGTCAGTAAGTAAAATGTGGTTCAATGAGATGAAAATAATTTTTGGTGAATAGTAACTTTTTACTTTTATTTACCACGGTTAAAAGTAAATAGGGTAATTAAGGGTAAAAATGATATTATTATTACCCTAAAACATGTCCTAATTCTATTGGATAAGTGTAATTTGTCCAGAAAAAACCTTAGGAATAAAATATCACCATTTAGGCCCACTTGGAATAGATTAAGACATTTATTATTAATTTATTTAAAGAAGTGTTAAAATAGTTAAAATCAAAGTTTAATAAGTAAATAATTTTTAATATAGGGTTATACATAAGATAAATTCGACTATAAATATTAATTAGAAATATAAAAATATTTCTTACATAATGGTATTTTATTTTTAATTTTTAGACATTAAATAATTTAATTTATTTATGACACAAAGATGATGCAGTAATTATCTTATTAATGAAATATTGACATAATTGATGTTATAAATACCCAAATAAATGTAATTTGAGACTTTTTATGAATTCCAATAATTTTATAAGTTAATATGACATGTTATTATTGATTTAATTAACTTTTTTCGAACTAATCATTCTGTTATGATTTTCACAAAAATCAATTACTAAATAGTGTCAAAATTGACATAAAATAGTTTTTTAAAAAATATTATATTATTAATTGTTATTTTATTCCTAAAAATCTAATTTTTGGCCAAATGACTTAGATAAGGTTTTATATATTAATAATAAACAACTTGGGGATCTTTTGGCTTGTTATAGTAACTTTATTAACCTTATAGTGTAAGAACACAAGAAGACACGGTAAAAGTAAAATTATTTAACTTAAAGTTAAATCTAAATGATAAGGTTAAAATAGGAACCTAAACTTGTCTAAATTATATTTGATGAGAGTATTTCTACCCATCCCCACCTTAGCTTCGAAATAAATCAATTTGGAGCAATTTAAAACCAAATATGACTTTATAATAAAATAATATTTTTAGTTTTTCCAAAGGTGCCCCTCTCCTCCCTTATAAAAGGGAACCTACTCCCTCTCTTACTCACACCACTTTGAGCCTCCAAGATCGGCCAAAACCTGCCAATTTATCCTCTCCACTTCCCTAGAGACATCCTAGATGTACTGGTCTTCTTCAAAGACCAATTTTAGTGCCCTAAAAGGAGGTCTCAAAGAGGCGCTTCAAAGAAGAGGTAATGTCCGTTACTGATTCTTTCAACTTTATTTCTTCTTCAACTTCTTCTTATTTAGATGTTTCATTATGAAGTAATAACATCAGTATCAATCATATACTGATATGTTATTATAAGTATGAAAAAAACCTATTTCACTATATATCCATCCACGGAAAACAAAATCATCGCGCGTGCGTACGTACGGAATACCATCTCCACGCCGTGGTGTAATCTATTTTACACCACCACCTTACTTGGATGGGTATAATGGTGTAAAGAATGAATATATATGATTATTGTAAAGTGATATTGATTCTGAAATAGTATACATACACTCCAATACAATTCCACGATCATTGGAACAATATCATCGCTCGTGCGTACGTACGAAATACCGTCTCCACGATGTGATGCGACTCGTTCTACATGATTTTAATTGCATAATGATTTCATAAATGAATTGAGTGAATAAATATAATATATATTACACCAATTCCATTCTGGAAATGAGGTATATATAACCTAAAAAGAAGAATAAGAATTTATTCGACAAAACACGCATAAGAACAAAAAGTAATAAACACCCGAATAACATGTAGCAATGAAATATTACTAATAATAAGCTAAGAATATGACCATATATGATATCATAACAATGAGTATGATTCTGGAATAAGTCAATAACATTATTTAAATCATTATACAGAAGGTTCGGAAACTTATGAAGCAAATTGGACCTAAGGTAAGGGAAAATCTCGCAATCTCAATTTTTATCTGAGATTGTTTATACTTCAGAATTTACTAGGGAATATTTTATCATCCACATCCATGTTTCCTCAATATGTAATATTATTTCCATCCACCTAAAATTTTTTAAATCCAATTTTACCCTTTGGTGAGTTCTTAGTAAAATATATGAAAGGAATCTTTTGTCGTTTTTCGTACGAGGTAATTTTTGACTTTTCTGACAAAAGTATGAGAAAAATGTTTTTTTATATGGCATGAATGGATTTTTAAAACATTATTTCCAAGAAGATTCCTTTAAAAGTTTTCAAGTTTATTTTTAATCAACTTCTTTTAGTTTAGAATTGTATGACATGTTAAGCAAGGAAAAGTTTTTTTTGAAGTAGAAAGGATATTTTCTTCAAGAATGGAGTTCAAGTATTTTATCAAAATTATTTTATATCTAAGATAATAAATGGTTCTATTTCTATCCCTATTATTACATTTATTTGATTATGTTGTGATGGAATTATTTTTATGAATTCCTTTATCTTATATGAATTGTTTTATGATGTCACGATGTTTAAGAATCCCATTTTTATTACATGGGTTATGCTATGATGTATGGTTTATGATTTTGCGGAACACATAAGAATAATATAATTATGAGATGGGTGGGACCTATATCTCCCTCCAATGCATTGGGTAAAGATTTTATATCTCATGATATAGACATGGATGGAACGGTAGGTTAAACCGGTTCAGTGAAATAGGACTGGAACGAGGAATGAACTCAGTTCAGAAATGGACTTTGTCCACTAAGATAGTCTTGGAAATGAGTCTTGACTAATAAGAAATGACTCTCTATGATTATGTGTGTATGCCACAAAGTTTCATGTTTTAAGTTATGATTATTGTGATTACATTTCACTACCATGATTTATCCCATGTTATGAAATTATGATCTCTTTTGCAGGGTAAGATTTCCAAAATGTTATGTTCTTATGAATATGATATGATTGATATTTCTTTTGTTTACCCTTACTGAGCATTTGAGCTCAAACTTTTGTATGTTTACTTTCCCCAGGTCAGGAAGAAGGTTATTAAGTAAGATATACCAAAAGGGACTATAGATATGATGAAATAAATGGGAGACAATGTAAACGCTTTATGAACTAGTTGTTTATGTTTCCCAGTTTCTAAAGACACTATACCTATATAGTCCTTTCATGGTTTTGTTATATGTTGTAATAAGTGTACTTCAATTTTGAATTACTAATAATGTTTGTAAAGTATGGGTCGTTATAGTTGGTATCATAGGAAAGGTATAGTCAACCTTTGGAAACTAGGATGTGAAAGCCTTAGTAAGAACCCTAAGGATAAGTCTAAGAATAGAACACAATATTAGTGTTTTAGAAATGGCCATGAATAACCTATGATAAGACCTTAAGTGTGAAATTTTATTCATGATTATGTGGTTTTCCTATTATAATTAGTGTTTCTCACACTATTCTTCTTGGTTTTAGTAAATGGCTGGAACCTGAAGGAACTGTGTTAATGCAGAATGCGACGGGCAATTCAATGATTGTCCCCCTGAGAAACCAAATGTTATAGGAGCTGGAATGGAAAAGCTTGTAGCCATGGTCACACAACTTTCTCAAGCTATGAATCATACAGGACTTCCAAACGAGCAAAGGAAGGAGCAACATTATGTTGAATCCTTCATGAGGCAGCGTCCACCTTCATTCAGCGGGTCTACTGATCCATTAGTTGCTGAACAATGGATTAGTACTACTGAAAATACATTTTCAGTTCTTCAATGTTCTGAACATGATAAAGTCATCTTAGTAGTGTATCGTTTGGAAGGTGATTCTGATCAATGGTGTAATCTTATCAAGAATACGAGGCAAAGAGATGAAATTGAGTCCATGGAATGGGACGAGTTCAGGAACTTATTTTTCAGTAAGTACTTCCCTCGTATTCTCCAAACAAAGATGGAGAAGGAGTTTCTTGAACTAAAGCAAAAGGATGATGAATCTGTTGGTACCTATGAAGCAAATTTTACAAGACTTTCAAGGTACACTTCTGGTATTATTATCCAACCTGAGAGTAAGATCGATCAATTCTTTAGTGGCTTAAAACCAAGTCTTCGAAGGGCGTTATCCATAAGGGACTTCAATAACTACAAGGAAATCATTCGATGTGTTCTCAAATTTGAGATGGATATTGGAGTAACCCATCAGTCATATGGGTTTGATAAGAAGAGGAAAATGGAATTCAAAGGAAAATCTAAATAGCACACTAAAAAGAAGATGAGTTTTCCCTTATGCTCAAAGTGTGGAAAGAAACATAGAGGGAGTTGTCTTAAAGGGACAAGTAAATGTTTAAAATGTGGAAAGGAAGGTCATTGGGAATTTGAATGCCGCAATGTTGGGAAGAAAATGTCTAGTGATGTGAACAAAGAAAAGGCTACACAGAGTACACCTCCTACACTTCAATGTTACAAGTGCAAGGAAATGGAGAATTATGCCAATCAATTCCCTAATACAAGGGTTGTTGATGATGATCGATGTCAAAAAACTCTTAAGGCTAATGATAAAGGAAATTCACATGCAATTTCTATCAGTGATGTGGAGTACGATAACAAAGTAGTGAAAGGTACACTTACCATCCACTCTAAAGTAGAAAATGTTTTATTTGATTCTGGATCCATCCACTATTTTATTTATGAAGAATTTTATAAGGGTATCACCGTATTACCTCAACAATTAGATGTTGAGTTATCTGTGACAACCCCTAATGGAGCAACAGTCGCATCAAAAGTTTATAATTCTTCTCTGATAGAAGTTTGTGGGAAAGTGCTTCCTGCAAATCTTGTGATCCTCCCTATATTGGAATTTGATGTGATTCTTGGCATGGATTGGATTTCTCTATATGGATCTCATATCAATTTCCAAAGAAGGGAGGTCACATTTCATATTCCAGATCAATCTTTGATCGTCTATCGTTGCAAGGATGAACATAACCTTCTAGTGGAAATTTCTTCCATCTTATGGGTCTTGATTCCACTAAATTAAGGTTATTTATCTCAAATGGTTGGTGAGAAACTCATGATTTAGAATATTCCCATTGTACGGGAGTTTGATGATGTCTTTCCAGAGGAATTTTCGGGTCTTCCACCAAATCGTGAAGTTGAGTTTTCAATAGAACTCGTACCGGGTGCTTTACCTATTTCAAAGACACCTTATAGAATGGCCCCAATTGATTTGTAGGAATTGAAGAAGCAACTCCAAGAGAATCTTGATAAGGGGTTCATACGCCCTAGTGCATCACCTTGGGGAGCACCTGTTCTGTTTGTTAAGAAGAAAGATGGATCAATGAGACTCTGCATTGATTATCGAGAACTTAACAAGATCACTATCAAGAACAAATATCCTCTCCCACACATTGATGAATTATTTGAACAACTAAGTGAAGCTCAATACTTTTACAAGATTGATCTTCGTTCAGGGTATCATCAATTAAGGGTAAAAAGGGAGGATATACCAAAGACGGCTTTCCGTACAAGGTATGGACACTATGAATTTATAGTAATGCCATTTGGTCTTACTAATGCCCCTGCTATCTTCATGGATCTGATGAATAGAGTCTTTAGAGACTATCTTGATCAGTTTGTGGTAGTCTTTATAGATGATATTCTTATATATTCAAAGAGGAAGGAAGAACATGAAGATCACTTGAGAATTATATTGAAGACCCTGAGAAAGGAGAAGATTTATGCCAAATTTTCCAAGTGTGAATTTTGGCTTAAAAAAGTTTCATTTTTGGGTCACATAATCTCAAAAGAGGGGATATATGTGGATCTATCAAAAACAGAGGTTATCGAAAGATGGCCGAGACCAACAACAGTAACTGAGATCCGAAGTTTTCTTGGTTTGGCTGAATATTATCGACATTTTGTGAAAGATTTTTCATGATTATCTAATCCACTCACTAGGTTAACTCAGAAATGAGTTAAGTCTGTTTGGACGGAGGAATGTGAAGATAATTTCAAGGAGTTGAAAAGAAGGTTATCCAATGCACCTGTGCTCACACTGGCTTGTAGTGGAGAAAGGTTTGTGATCTACAGTGATGCATCCAAGAAGGGATTGGGGTGTGTTCTTATGCAAAATTATATGGTGATAGCTTATGCCTCATGACAGTTGAAAATCCATGAGAAAAATTACCCAACTCATGATTTGGAGTTAGTTGCAGTAATATTTGCATTAAATATTTGGAGGCATTATCTTTATGGAGAAAGGTGTGACATTTATACTAATCATAAAAGTTTAAAGTATATTTTCACAAAAAAGGAGCTGAATATGCGCCAAAGAAGATGGTTGGACCTGATTAAGGATTACGACTGCTCAATCCATTACCACCCTGGGAAAGCAAACAAGGTGGAAGATGCATTAATTCGACAAGACCATGCCAGTTTATCCATGATGAGGATCACAAAAGATCCAATATTTATGGATTTACAAAGGATGAATCTTGGAATTATAATGGAAGGGGAAAAATCTTATCTTTCTCAAATGAATGTTCAACAATCTATACATGTGAAGATTAAAGAGGCACAGAAAGAAGATGTAGAGTTACAAAAGAAGGTGAGAAATGTTCCTGAATTCAACCTTGATTGTGATGAGATAATAATGTTTAGTAATCAGGTTTGTGTTCCTCCCATCCCCGGATTAAAGAAGGAGTTGCTGGATGAGGCTCATAGTTCTTCATTCTCTATTCATCCTGGAAGCACGAAGATGTATAGGGACCTAAAAGATTACTTCTGGTGGGATGGCATGAAAAGAGATGTTGATGAATATGTCTCTCGATGCTTGGTTTGTCAGCAAGTTAAAGCTGAGAGACAGAAGTCTAAGGGAATGTTACAACCATTACCCATACCCGAATGGAAATGGGAAAACATCACTATGGACTTTGTCACCAGACTTCTTAAAACATCCAAATGCAATAATGCTATCTGGGTCATAGTTGATCATCTTACAAATTCTGCACACTTCATTGCTATTAGAGAGGATTTCTCTCTGGATCAGCTTGCTAGGATATATGTAAAGGAAGTGGTAAGATTTCATGGAGTACCACTTTCTATTATATCTGATCGGGATCCGAGGTTTACCTCAAAGTTCTGGCAAAGTCTTCAGCATACTCTGGATACAGAGTTGAGTTTTAACACTGATTATCATCCTCAAACAGACGATCAGTATGAGAGGACAATTCAAACTCTAGAAGATATGTTGAGAGCTTGGTATATGGATTTCAAAGGTGGTTGGGATCAACACCTACCTTTGGTGGAATTTTATTATAATAATAGCTTTCACTCCAGTATTCAGATGGCTCCTTATGAAGCTCTCTATGGAAAGAAATGCAGGAATCCAACTTACTGGGATGAAGTTGGGGAAAGAAAGCTATTAGGACCTGATCTTGTTGATGAGATGTCAAAAAAGGTCCGATCTATTAAACAACACATAAGAGCAGCTCAGAGTCGACAAAAAATTTATGCCGATAACTGAAGAAAATACTTAGAGTTTGAAGTGGGTGATAAAGTGTTCTTACGAATATCTCCTTGGAAGAGAGTAATGAGATTTGGAAAGAAGGGAAAGATGAGCCCTAGGTATATCGGTCCTTTCGAAATACTGGATCGTGTTGGGAAGGTAGCTTACCGATTGGGGCTTCCACCAAATCTCTCTCAAGTTCACGATGTGTTCCCTGTATCTCTCCTGAGAAAGTACATACCTGATCCTTCACATGTACTCAACTCAGAAGTTGTACCGCTGGAACAAGATCTTTCTTATGAAGAACAACCGATAGAGATTCTCGATCGTAGTGAAAAAGTCCTACGGAACAAGACCACTTGCTTGGTGAAAGTTTTATGGAGGAACCACCAATTAAAAGAAGCTACATGGGAGCTTGAGGATATGATGAGGGAGAGGTATCCTCATCTGTTTATTACAAGTGACGAATTTTGAGGGCGAAATTCATTTTAAGGGGGGTAGAATGTAACACCCGAGACTTTTATAAGAAATATTTTGTTTTTATTTTATATAAATCATCAAAGGAATCTTTCACTACACACAAAACTAGCTTGGCTTTCTTTACACGCAATCATGACCTTCCTTGATAGCTTGCGTCGTACGCAATACCGAGTTTCACTAAACAACGATATGCTATTAAAATATTATTAAAACTAGCCGTTATGAATAGAAATAAAAACTTTTTGAAATTTTTTAAATTTTATTTTTCAAAATGGACTTTGTTTTTGGATTCAGAATATCTAATTAGCCTAGGGTGAAATTTTGGTATTTTTCTGGAAACTTTCAATTTTTGTTGAATAGTGAAAACACTAGGTTACTGTTTAAAAACCGACTTTTTATTTAAATAATTATTTATTTTATTTAAATTTATTTTAGGTAAAAATTGATACATAATACCTATATAAGTTCAATGTAATTCATTGGAGTAATTTTATAATAATTTTAGATATATAAAAATTTTATTGAACTTTTCACCGTCTTTTACCCACCTCCTAGGAGAATTTGCAAATTTACATAAAACTTAATTTTACCACTTCTGTGAGTGGAATTTCAAAAATCCGAGAGACACGGTTGATGTCATTAAGTAAAATGTGGTTCAATGAGATGAAAATAATTTTTGGTGAATAATAACTTTTTACTTTTATTTATCACGGTTAAAAGTAAATAGGGTAATTAAGGGTAAAAATGATATTATTATTACCCTAAAACATGTCCTAATTCTATTGGATAACTATAATTCAACCAAAAAAAACCTTAGGAATAAAATATGACCATTTAGGCCCACTTGGATTAGATTAGGGCATTTATTATTAATTTATTTAAAGAAGGGTTAAAATAGTTAAAATCAAAGTTTAATAAGAAAATAATTTTTAATATAGGGTTATACATAAGATAAATTGGACTATAAATATTAATTAGAAAGATAAAATATTTCCTACATAATTTTATTTTATTTTTAATTTTTAGACATTAAATAATTTAATTTATTTATGACACAAAGATGATGCAATAATTATCTTATTAATGAAATATTGACATAATTGATGTTATAAATACCCAAATAAATTTAATTTGAGACTTTTTATGAATTAAAATAATTTTCTATGTTAATATGACATGTTAGTATTGATTTAATTAAATTTTTTCGAACTAATCATTCTATTATGATTTTCACAAAAATCAATTACTAAATAGTGTCAAAATTGACATAAAATAGTTTTAAAAAAAATATTATATTATTAATTGTTATTTTATTTCTAAAAAACTAAGGTTCGGCCAAATTACTTAGATAAGGTTATATATATTAATAATAAAAAACTTGGGGTTCGTTTGGTTTGTTATAGTAAGTTTATTAACCTTATAGTGTAAGAACACAAGAAGACACGGTAAAAGTAAAATTATTTAACTTAAAGTTAAATCTAAATGATAAGGTTAAAATAGGAACCTAAACTTGTCTAAATTATATTGTATGAGAGGATTTCTACCCATACCCACCTTAGCTTCGAAATAAATCAATTTTGAGCTATTTAAAACCGAATATGACTTTATAATAAAATAATATTTTTAGTTTTTCCAAAGGTGCCCCTCTCCTCCCTTATAAAAGGGCACCTCCTCCCTCTCTTCCTCACACCACTTTGAGCTTTCATGCTCGGAAAAACCCTACCAATTTCTCCTCTCCACTTCCCTAGAAACATCCTAGAGGTCATGGTCTTCTTCAAAGACCAATTTTAGTTCCCTAAAAGGAGGTCTCAAAGAGGCGCTTCAAAGAAGAGGTAATGTCCATTACCGACTCTTTCAACTTTATTTCTTCTTCCACTTCTTATTATTTAGTTGTTTCATTATGAAGTAATAAAATAAGTATCAATCATATACTTATATGTTATTATAAGTATGAAACAACCCAATTTCACCATATATCCATCCTACGGAAAACGAAATCACCGCGCGTGCGTACGTACGGAATACCGTCTCCACGCCGTGGTGTAATATATTTTCCACCACCACCTTACTTGGATGTGTATAATGGTGTAAATAATGAATATATATGATTATTTTAAAGTGATATTGATTCTTAAATAGTATACATACAATCTAATACAATTCCACGATCATGGGAACGATATCATCACTCGTGCTTACGTACGGAATACCGTCTCCACTATGTGATGCGACTCGTTCTACATGATTTTAATTGCATAATGATTTCATAAATGAATTTAGTGAATAAATATAATATATATTACACTAATACCATTCTGAAAATGAGGTATCTATAACTTAAAAATAATAATAAGAATTTATTCGACAAAACACGCATAAGAACAACAAGTAATAAACACCCGAATGACAAGTAGCAATGAAATATTACTAATAATAAGCTAAGAATATGACCATATATGATATCATAACAATGATTATGATTCTGGAATAAGTCAATAACATTATTTAAATCATTATACAGGAGGTTCGGACACTTACTAAGCAAATTGGACCTAAGGTAAGGGAAAATCTCGCAATCTCAATTTTTATCAGAGATTGTTTATACTTCAAAATTTACTGGGGAATATTTTATCATCCACATCCATGTTTCCTAAATATTTAATATTATTTACATACACCTAAAATTGTTTAAATCCAATTTTACCCTTCGGTGAGTTCTTAGTAAAAGATACGAAAGGAATCTTTTGTTGTTTTTCTTACGAGGTACTTTTTGACTTTTCCGACAAAAGTACGAGAAGAATGTTTTTTTATACGACATGAATGGATTTTTAAAACATTATTTCCAATAAGGTTCCTTTAAAAGTTTTCAAGTTTATTTTTAATCAACTTATTCTAGTTTATAATTGTATGACATGTTAAGAAAGGAAAGTTTTTTTTGAATTAGAAAGGATATTTTCCTCAAGAATGGAGTTCAAGTGCTTTATCAAAATTATTTTCCATCTAAGATAATAAAAGTTTCTGTTTCTATCTATATTATTACATTGATTTGATTATGTTGTGATGGAATTATTTTTATGAATTCCTTTATCTTATATGAATTGTTTTATGATGTCACGATGTTTAAGAATCCCATTTTTATTACATGGGTTATGCTATGATGTATGGTTCATGATTTTGCGGCACACATAAGAATGATATCATTATGAGATGGTTGGGACCTATATCTCCCTCCAATGCATTGGGTAAATATTTTATATCTCATGAGATAGACATGGCTAGAACGGCAGGTTAAATCGGTTCAGTGAAACAGGACTGAAATGAGGAATGAACTCGGTTCAGAAATGGACTTTTTCCACTAAGATAGTCTTGGAAATGAGTCTTGAATAATAAGAAATGATTCTCTATGATTATGTGTGTATTCCACAAAGCTTCATGTTTTAAGTTATGATTATTGTGATTACATTTTACTACCATGATTTATCCCATGTTATGAAATTATGATCTCTTTTGCAGGGTAAGATTTCCAAAATGTTATGTTCTTATGAATATGATGTTATTGATATTTCTTTTGTTTACCCTTACTGAGCATTTGAGCTCACCCTTTTGTATGTTTACTTCCCCCAGGTCAGGAAGAAGGTTATTAAGTAAGATATGCCAAAAGGGACTATAGATATGATGAAATAAATGGGAGACAGTATAGACACTTTATGAACCAGTTGTTTATGTTTCCCAGTTTCTAAAGACACTATACCTATACGGTACTTTCATGGTTTTGTTATATGTTGTAATAAGTGTACTTAAATTTTGAAGTACTAACAATTTATGTAAATTATGGGTCATTATATCTATTGTATAGGGTGTGCAATAATCAATTGGTGAAATAATCGTTCAGTGTAATGGAAATAGATAATTTGTAAAATTTGGTGTCCTAGAAACAACCGATTGTACTTTGATTACATGAATATTTAATATATTTAAATATTAAACATCTTATTGCATATTTTTCATTGTTTTTCATGACTATAGTGTAATAATGTCCTGGTGTATTTGTCACATTAACAAGGTCATAGAAGTTCCCCATTTTTATGAGAACCTTGAAGTGCTATGAAAATATTACTAAATATAGTTCAATGGTTGGATGAAATACTATAATGGGACACATAGTATACAGAAATTCAGGTGTGAGCACTCGTAAAAAGATGAGACTTTCTCTAATGAAGTTCGTACTTGGTAATCTCTAAGACGAGAGATTATGAGAATATACCCACCGGTAAGAATTCCAAATGTTTTGGTGTCATTAGATATTCTTATCTACGAGTGTGTGTAATGATCCTTAGACTTTAAGATTATCATTAAAACATGTCATGACTCACACACTTTGATTTACTGATGAAAACCATCATACAGACAGTTGGCAGGAAGTAGGGTATGTTGGGTTCCTCATGAGTGACATGTTATTAATGGATACGTCGAGGAAGGATTTGTACCTTGCATTTATGGAAGTTGATATCTCATCCCTTTGATTGAAATAGAACCATCACATGAAATTACATAGTCATTATGTAACTAAGAGTTTATTTCAGGTAGTCAAAGAATGACATATCAAGCACAAAGGGTGATGATACTATCATGAAACCTGCTTGATGAGATATTGAGACAAAGGGATTATATTACATAGTGAGAATTCATATGTGGATGTCATTGTTGTGAATTTAAGTTATTTCACTTGGGTTCTTTGAACCATTTCTAGACATTACTCTTGGACTTTAGGCAATACCACCAAATGACAACGAGAAAGAATCCTAGAGGGTCACAAACTAAGTGTTTCTGGTGGTCTCAGTTGAATTCTATTTGAATTTAACTAATGGAATAAATATTATTTTCAAGATATTGGGATAATTTTATTCAAGATAAAATGAGTTCATTAATTAAACAAATATTTATTCACTATATTATGGGTAAAATATATTTATTTATTTTATTGAACATTTAATAAATATTTATTTACTAGTTTGTAAATAAAATATTTATTTAAGAGAATAAATTATTTATTTATTTATTCAGGTGTTTAATAAATATAAGTAGAGTTATAGATGACCAAGGCTAGTCCAGTAATGAAATAATTATTTGCAAGATGGTAAATAATTATTTAACTAGTTGTCACAAATTAAAATAATAATAACGCTGCTATTATTTTGGGATGCATAATTTTATTTATAATTCTATTTTGTGTAAGTTGTTGCACCATAAATAATTAAGTGGTATTATTATTAAAAACATGGGTTTTATATAAGGTTATTAATGTATTTAATTCTTGTTACGTAATTAAATATTATAACTGAAGCCCCATGTCGATAAATAGACTTATACGTCTATTATTCCATGTACTGAACTTCACACCCAGTGAATTGAGAATTGTTGAGCTAAATGATTTCTCTCTCTAATCCTCTTCCCAACCCTATCAAGAATGAGAGACGTTCTTCAAGGCCAAAGAACAAGCGATCAAGAATAACCGAAACAAGACATTCTATTCACCATGCTAGTAACTAAAGAATG
This sequence comes from Viscum album, assembly GCA_963277665.1. Taxonomy (NCBI): domain Eukaryota; kingdom Viridiplantae; phylum Streptophyta; class Magnoliopsida; order Santalales; family Viscaceae; genus Viscum; species Viscum album. Next base: position 61,503,549 of record OY728127.1, on the reverse strand, counting down.
AGTGGTGTCAATCAGAGGCCATCAGAGCATGTGTGGATCACCGCTAGAGGGATTCTAGTTTGGATCCTTGCAAAAGGAATGATATAATCCTCTAAGGTAATTCTGGATGATCAATATCATCAAATAAGAAAGTACCGAAGATCCAAGTATTCTATTCTTTATGAAATTAATTAAATTAATTATTAACATGATATGAAAGACCCTCTCTAATGGTTTTGGACCTCATCCTTCTTTATCTAAATATTTAAATATATTCCAAGGAGACTGGAATTTATTTTCTTACTGATCCCAGAATAATCATTGATCATGGTAAAAATTAATGTTGGGTTCCATACCAACTGTGCTTCCATTGTGATCAGAACCTTCAAGTGGTATTAGAGCGGTTACATCATAGTTTATAATTTTTTAAATTTTTTGTTGATGATTTACACATTTAATAATTTAGTTGTTTCAATTCAAGTTAATCGTTATGTAAATATGAATTTTGAGATCTATTCCTCCTCTTTCATTTCTCATTCATCTTATAGAAATGATCTTTTTATTTTAATTTTGATTAAAATAAAATAGAGGATCTCATCCAGAGGTGCCAAAGGTTCCTGGCCATACAACACCAGAACACACAAAATGTATTCGGTACTACACACTATGTAGTCAAGGTTTAATGCATCGGGAATGGTTTTCCAAACCAAGCCGTGTGTTGGAGTTTATCTAAGTATTTACAACTCTCTGTGTTGACCAGGAACATATGGAACATAGTTTCTGGATTACATGTCATGTGGCCTAAAGGACACAACATGTAGTCCCTTTGGGTTAGGGTTGGACTGTGTACCCCATACATAGATTTCCTGACTGGAGACTATGTGATGTAGACACTACATGGCATGTGGCCCACTGGACACACCTTGTACTCCAAAGATTTCCAAAGTACATCTACACACTGTATCCCTAAGTGTGTACTTCATATGGATGGTGAACGATAGTACATGCCGTGTAGTTGGAACTATACATTGTGTACTCATCCAATTTACACAGATTTATTAAAATTTATTATTATATTATACAAAACCTTGAGACGTATACCATGGTGCAGGTATAAAGCTGAGGAACAACACGTGATAGGTGTTTTATACATATATGTTCAATTTAACATCTGCGTAATGTTCATTTCTACTCATTGGGTAGTTATGAACAAGAATTCACTGGGTTTCATCGAAAGTTCAAGTTACATGAAAATATAATTTTAAATGAATTTATTTGTTTAAAATTATGATGGATAAGAATCTCAAAAAAATTCATAATAAGGTTTTAAGATAAAAGGACTAATTAATTAAAGATAATTAATTGATTCAAGCGTGATTTATCTTAAACAAATAATGATTAAAGAATTGAATGATCATTTTATTTATGCGTAAATATTATTGCATGTATGGATGATCATGATATAGACCAAGACCTTTGTATGTGGATGGTTTCTTTTAATTAATTAATTTAAATTATTTTTGTTGGATTTTGAGCCTTCTCCTCATTAATATGTAGGGTCTGCATGCACAAGGTTTCTTTTATGTAAAACACATTTTACCCATCACCTGTGTGTGAGATAAAATCCTATGTAATGGATGGATCTCCCAAGCTAGTAGAGGTGGTCCAAGTTAAGAGCTAAGGTGAAACCAACCCAAGGAGATACAAAGGTGGACAGGTGGAAAGCTGTAAACATGAACCCAAAAGGTTCAAGGTGTTTCTCTCCTTGGTCTTGGGTTAGTTTATCAAAACACTAGATAAATTAACCAATTAGACAAGCTCATGATAATTCCATTTATTTTATTTCTATCAGTTGCATAGTTTATTTATTGTGGGTATATTGTCATGATCACATAATTAATGAATTAAACAAGCATTCAAGATGGAACTAAAATAAGACTGGATTATGCGTAAATATTATCTTAGACATGGTTAATCACTTAAGTAAGTTCTAATTAATATTAAAAATCATGTGATAATGATAATAAAAAATTCATGCATAAGAGATAAAAATCCCTCAAATAAAATATTAAGTTAGACCAAGACTTCTGTTACTTAATTAAGGAAAAAACTCAATAAAACTATGTGTTTGACCAACCCTTGTTGGGACACTTACTTTTATACATGAAGACCTTATGAAAGGTTTTGGGTTGACTTAATAATATTACATCAAGAGGAGTATCCATTGCTAGACTTGGTGTAATATTGGAGGCAAGAGTTGAGGAAATCCAAACTCCAGATTTTAAGATTGGGGAGTCCACTCAACAGATCAAGGAGTTGCAAGCCTATAGTTGGAAAAGACCTGCCTACCTAAATACCTTCAAATTTATTGACCAACCCTTTTTGGGGTTATGAGAAGGGGAATATGGATCCTTTCCACTAGAATGTCATGGAAACTGGACATTCTGAGTTTAATGGGGAGGGCCATTAGGACTTGATAAAATAGTGGGAGACTTAATAAAATTAATTTATTATTTCTCATAAAATGTAATCAAGTAAGTAATAATGATTTTCTATTTAAATTGTAGAATAAAAATTACAAGCTCATCAACCACACTATCCTTTCAATCAATTATAGATGAAGACAACATCCTCACTGGTAATAAATTCTAGGAATGGTTTAGATGCCTTCAGGTTATTCAATTCCATGAATGGAAGTATTACGTGCTAGAGTTAGCATTACTTGATCCACCTTTTAAAGAGGCGAGTGATGAGGATTTCCTGTTCTATGAGAAACATATGAATGATGTAGTTGACATTCAATGTTTGATTCTATCATCAATGTCTAGTGAGCTCATGAAGTCTCACGAAAACATGGATGCTTATAGCATGCTAAAGTACCCATCTGGTCTTTACCAGGGGAGAGAAAGACATAAAAGGTTTGAGATCTCCAAGGCACTCTTTTAGAGTAATGTTGGAGAGGGTTCCCCAGCTGGGCCTCATGTATTCAAGCTCATTGGATACATTGAGCGCCTGAAGGTTCTAGGGTTTAAACTCCTTGAAGAATAGGGCACTGATCTCATTCTCGTATCACTGCCTCAGAGCTTCTCCAACTTCATTGTCAATTTCAATATGAACAACATTGAGAAGTCTCTATTTGATCTTCTTATCCTCATTCTCCAAGTGGACAAAGATATGAAGTGCAAAAAACCTTTTGTCCTTATGGTGAATAAGAGTAAAGGGAATGTGAAGAGATTTAAGCCCAAAGATTCTTTACGGCCTTCCAAGAAAACGAAGATCAAAGGAGAGGCAAGGAAACAAGTGGTTGTTTGTTTAGCATGTGGCAAGAAGGGCCATTGGAAGAAAAAATGAACCCAGCCTAAGAAGTAAGGGAAAGCTTTAGGTGTGTTTGTTATAGAATGTAATCTATCTGTTTCTACAAATTGGGTATTAGATACAACTTTTGGTACTCACATATGTATCAAAATATAAGAACTAGGTAGATTCAAGAAGATTGATCTAGGGTAGGTAGATCTACGAGAATCCAATGGAGACAGACTCACTATTGTAGCTACTGGGGACTACCACCTCACATTGACAACTGGGATGATCTTGGTGTTAAAGGGTTGTTATTATGCGTTGTCTGTTACTAAAAACATTATTTCTGTATATATATTAGATACAGATGGATTTTTTTTTTCAAGTTTGGAAATGAATGTTGCTTCTTTTAAAAAGATAACATTTTTTTTGGTTGGGAACATTTATACAACAGTCATTATGTGTTGGATTACACAAACCAAGTAATGGAAATAGATAACAAAGATACTTTACATGACTCATACCACACCCAACTTTGGCATCACCAACTTGGTCATGTAAACAAGAAACTCTTGGAAAAGTTACATCAATATGGATATTTAGATTATTTCGAACTAAAACCACTTGGTGTATGTTATGCATGTTTACAAGGAAAAATGACCAAATCCCTATTTAGTGGAAAAGGTGAAAGGGCTAAAGAGCTTCTTGAATTGGTTCATACCAATGTGTGTGGACCATTTTTAGTTGTAGCAAGGGGAGGGTAATCATACTTCATAACTTTTACTAATTATTTTAGTAGATATGGATATATCTACTTAATGAGGTATAAGTCAGATTATTTTGATAAGTTCAAATAATACAAGAATGAAGTTGAGAACCATATTGGTAAGAATATTAAGAAACTATGCTCAGACTGAGGTGAAAAATATCCTAATAAAGACTCCATTGATTACTTAGGGGAGTTTGGGATCCTATCCCAACTCAATCCTCCTTACATTCCCCAGTGGAATGGTGTGAGAGATAGGAGGAACCACACCTTGTTAGACATAGTGAGATCAATGACAAGTCATGTGAGTATTCTATTATCATTTTGGGGATATGCGTTACAAACAAAAACACACATACTAAACCAAGTACCAATTAAATCAATAAATGGTATTCCATATGAGTTCTATAGTGGAAATAAATCCATGTTATCAAATTTACATGTATGAGGTAGCAATGAATTTGTTAAGGCCTCTTTAGGTAACAAACTTGAACCCCGAGGCATAAAGTGTACCTTTATAGGATACCCCAAGGAAACAAGGGGATATTACCTATACATCCCCTCATAAAAAAGGTATAGTGGCAAGACATGACATATTACTTGAGGGGGATCACATCTCCCAAATATATAGTGTGAGAGAGATAAAATTCAATGAAGTTGAGGCTTAAGGTACACAAGAGTTGGTACAAGAATAGATTCCACAAAGCCCTGTGGAAGAAAGAACCGTTCCAAAGAAACAACAACTACATAGAAGTATAAGAGAGGTTAAAGAAATGGAATGGTATGGTTTTATAGTTACTGAGGATGGTGACTCATTATTATTTGATAATAATGATCCTATAACCTACAAGGAAGTAGTAAGTGGAACAAATGTTGCCAAGTGGAAAGAATCCATGAATTATGAAATGGATTCCATGTACCAAAACTAAGTCTAGATTTTGGTAGATCCTCTAGTTTATGTAAATACTATTGGTTGAAAATGGGTATTCAAGAAGAAACTATAAATGGAAGGACAAGTCAATATCTATAAGGTAGGATTGGTTGCAAAAGGGTTCAAGCAGTGTCAAGGCATTGACTATGATGAAAACTTTTCACCAGTTTCAATGTTAAAATCCATCAGAATTATATTGTCCATTACCAATTATCGTGAATATGAGATTTGGAAAATGGATGTAAAAATATCCTTCCTTAACAGGAACCTTCAGGAAGATGTCTACATGAAACAACCTGAAGGGTTTATAAATCCAAAGGATTCCAATAAAGTATGCAAGTTATAGAAATCCATTTATGGATTGAAGCAAGCATCCAGGTCACAAAAAATTTGTTTTAATTAAGCCATAAATAAATTTGGTTTTATCAAGAACGAATGTGATCCTTGTTTCTACAAAAAGTTTAGTGGGAGTTCGGTCATTTTCCTAATAGTATGTGTTGATAACATATTACTTATTGGAAATGAGATACTGGTCTTATAGTCTGTTAAGGAATGGTTGAATCAATACTTCTCCATGAAGGACTTGGGAGAGGAATCATATATTCTTAGGATCAAGATCCATTATGATAGATCAAAGATATTTCTAGGCCTAAGACTAAGTATATACATTGATAAGATGATGAAGAGATTCAGTATGGAACAATCCAAGAGGGGATTGTTGCCAGCATCACATGGAATTCATATTTCCAAGAAAATGTGTCCTCAGAAACATGAGGAAAGAAAGATAATGGAAAGGACTCCACAAACATTAGAGATTGGGTCAGTCATGTATGCCATGCTATGTACTAGGAAGGATGTCGCTAATGCATTGAGTGTGGTAGGAAGATATCAAGATGACCCAGTGACTGCCATTGGATGGTAGTCAAGACTATCCTAAAGTATCTGAGGCATATTAATGATATGTTCATGGTTTATAAAGGATATGAGTAACTAGTCATAAGAGGATATGCAGATGCTAGTTTTTAGATAGATTAAGATGACATGAAGTTTCAAATGAGATACATATTCACTTTGAATGGAGGTGCAATGAGCTATAAGGTCTCAAAGAAGAGTGTGGTCGCAGATTCTATAGCAGAGTCTGAGTATATTTCAGCTTCTAAGGTAGCTAAAGAATCAGTTTGGATGTGAATATTTTTCCAAGAGATGGATGTGATACTTAATAGTAAAGATCCCATCACATTGTACTGTGATAATACTGTAGTAGTGGATCTCGCAAAAGGGACAATGTCAAATCAGTGGACGAAGCACATACTTTGGAAGTATCATATCTTGAGGGATTTTTCTCAAAGAGGGAAAGTTGTAGTGATCAGTATTTCCAAATAAGAAAACATGGTGGACCCATTGACTAAATCCTAGACTCAGCAGAAACATGATCATCATGGGAGGTCTAGCGAACTGAAGTCACAAGAAGTTGGCTGTAGTCCAAGTAGAGTTTGTAAGAGTTGGTGTCTTAGAACAAACTAGTTGTACTTTTATTACATGAATATTTAATATATTTAAATATTAAACATCTTATTACATATTATTCATTGTTCTGTATGACTATAGTGTACTAATGTCCTAGAGTATTTGTCATATTGACAAGGTTATTACAGTTCCCCGCTATGATGAGAACCTTAAAGTGCTATGAAAATATTCTTAAATATAATTTTTTGGTTGGATGAAATAATATAATGGGAAACATAGTATACAAACTATTTGGTGTGAGTAATCGTAAGCAGATGAGACTTCCTCTCATAAAGTTTGTACTTGGTAATCTCCAAGACGTGAAATTATGAGAATAAACCTGCCAGTAGAAATTCCGTATGTTTTGATGTCATTAGATATTATTATCTACGAGCATGTGTAATGATCCTTAGACTTTAATATTATCATTAATATGTGTCATGACTCTTGCACTTTGATTTACTCACTAAAACAATCACGCAGATAGTTGGCAGGAAGTAGGGTACGCTGGGTGCATCATGAGTGGCATGTTATTAATGGATAAGTCAAGGAAGGATTTTCCATTCAATTTATGGAAGATGATATCTCAGACCTTTGATTAAAATGGAATCGTCGCACAAAATTCCATGGCCATGGTGTAACGACAAGTTTATTTCAGGTAGTCAAAGAATGACGTATCAAGAACAAAGGTTGATGAAACTATCATGAAACCTGCTTGATGAGATATTGAGATAAAGGGACTATATTACATAGTGAGTGTTCATATGTGGATGTCGTTGTTGCAACTTTAAGTTCTTTCTATTGGGTTCCTTGACCCATTTCTAGACAGTACTATTGAACTTTAGGCAAACCCAACTAACTCCATAGAGAAATAATCCTAAAGGTTCACACACGAAGTGTTTCTGGTGGTATTGGTTAAATTCAATTTGAATTTAATTAATAGAATAAATATTATTTTCAAGATAGTGGAATAATTTTTTTCAAAATAAAATTATTTCATAAATTAAATAAATATTTATTCACTTGATTTTGGGTAAAATATATTTATTTATTTTATTGAAAATTTAATAATTATTTATTTACTAGTTTATAAAAAATTATTTATTCAATATAATAAAATATTTATTTATTTATTCAAGTGTGCAATAAATGGAAGTGGAGTTCGAGTGAACCAATGCTGGTCTAGTAGTAAAATAATTATTTGCAAGACGGTAAATAATTATTTAACTAGTTGGAAAAAATAAAAATAATAATAACGCTGCTATTATTTTGTGACATGGGATTTTATTTATAATTCCTTTTTTTGAACAAGTTGGCGCACCATAAATAATGATGTGGTATTATTATTAAAATAATGGGTTTTCTCTAAGGTTATGAATGTATTTAATTGTTGTTACGCAATTAAATATTGTAAATTAAGCCCCATGTTGATAAATAGACTTGTACATTTATTGTGCCATGTATCAAATTGAATGCCTGATGAATTGAGAATTGTTTAGCCAAACTATTTCTCTCTAAAATCCTCTTGTCGCCCCTCTCAAGTACAAGAGACATTCTTCAAGGATGAAGAACTATCAATCAAGAACGACTGACATAAGAAACTCGCTTTTCCACGCTGGCACCTGGAGAATGAGTGGTGTTGATCAGAGGACATCAGAGCACACGTGGATCACCACTAGAGGGATTCTAGTTTGGATCCTTACAAGTGAAATGAGATAATCTAGAAGAGTCATTCTAGACGATCAACATCATCAATAAAGAAAGTATCGAAGAACCAGGTATTCTATTTTTTTAAGAAATTAATTAAATTAATTATAAACATGATGTGCAAGATCCTCTCTAATGGTTTAGGTCCTCTTCCTTATTTATCTAAATCTTTGATTGTATTCTGTGGAGACTGGGGTTCATCATCATATTGATCCTGGAATAATCATTGATCATGGTAAAAATTAAAGTTGGGTTCTGGCCCAACCACACTTTTGCTATGCCCAGAACCTTTAGAATTGTTGTGTATAATGAATTCTATATTGACTCATCCTTCTCTCTTCCTCTCCAGAAAAATAAACACAAGAGTGATTCCTTTAATAACAAAGGATAATAAATCATCACGATCAACACAAGATAGTCGATTCTCCATGCTAGCACAATAAGATCAATTGGAATTTCTTAGGGATAAAAGGATCACATGTGGATCACCACTAGAGGGATTCTATCCTTGGATCATCACATCATAACAAAAGAAAGCTGAAAGTGTATTTTTAAATGATCAATATTCACATCGAAGAAATATCCTAAGCCTAAGCATTTGTTTTTTCAATATTAAATAAATTAATTATAAATTTAACGTGAAAGATCCTTTCTCATGGTTTAAAACATAGAAATATTAAAAGAAATTTTAATATATCTCCCACCACTATACACTACCTCTATGACCAAAACTAATAAGTGGAATTAGAATGATAAAGTTTAAAATTATATTTATTTATTTTATTATTGATCTATACACAATATTGGTTGAATTTTCATTTTATATTATTAATTATTTATTTTGATTTGAATTAACATGTTATTAAATTATTAATCATGTTAATTTAGTGTTTCATTTTCTTAAAGGTCTAATAATAAATGAATAATGACTAGAGATTCTATCTGGAACTTACAATTTTTGGTCGATAAGACAGGGTTACACAACATGTACTTAGAGTACATGACGTGTATTGTAGTACGTTGCACCTAGCCATACTATAGAATAGACGAAATTCCACATAGTTAATTACATGTAGTGTATGCCTTGTTTTGAACAGCCAGCCTGGAACATGGTTGTCAGATTACATGACGTGTATCAGAGTATATGACATGTAGTGTACACGGGTTAACAACATAAATCGTGAAATTTGTGTGGTCATTATACATGGTTAAATTTCATGAGACTAACAACATGAATAATTTATGATATACATGATGTGTATGTGGTGTAAACAGAGTGTCGTTCATCAATTCCCACATTTGAGATACATGTTGATTTATTTAGACACACAACATTAGAGATACATGGAATATAGCTGGAGTGCACACGTCTTGTAGTCTCTTGACTGAGAACACATTGAGTCTTTCAGAGGGTTTCATGGGTATGAAACATTTGGATCATATAACATTTAGATAGATGGACACGTCTTATAATCAGTTGAGATACACACCAAATACCTAGGTGAGTTTCTTGAGAACACGAAAAGTGGATACATGATGTGTAGCTGGCATGTACATGTCATATAGTTTGGTCAAGTCAAAATGATGATTCCCTAGGCATCTGAATTAGATACAAAGAAATAGAGATACATGGAATGTGGCTAGATAGTACACACTGCATAGTATCCCAACTACTGGAATAATTAAATTATATTAAATTGAAAATTTCAATATTAAAATCTTATTATTTTGATTGAAACTTTATCTGTTTAACAATTTAATAAGGGATTTAAGGGATTTTAAATGATCAATTAATTGAATTTAATAAATATGAAACTATTAATTTTTCTATTTATTTTCCATTAATACATTTATGATGGTTATCTCCACGAGAATTTGGTTGGTCATTAAGATGAAAGATAATTAATTAATTAATTAATTAATTAATTAATGCAAGTGTGTTAAACATAATAATAAATAATGGATTAAGAAATGAATGTTATCCATTTAATTTTGTGTGTAAATTGCATGTATGACCATTCATGAGTTTTACCAAGGCCCGTGTATGTGTTAGATGTTTTAATTTAATTTATTTCATGGGTTTAAATTTATCATTATTAAATTAAATATGATGACCTCTGAGCCATCATTCCCTCAATTATTATGTAGAACCTCTATGTCTAAGGATATTTATATTATTCCCCTTTAATAAATACTTTAGCTCCCATCAACTACATGTGAGTTATAAATATTTTTAATTAATGGAGATTTCCAAGGTGCATGGAGGTGGTTCAAGATGAAACCATAATGATGACAACCTAGGTGTTACAAATATGGATTGGTGAAATGCAGTAACTCATGCCAAGACTAAAAACATGAGTTATTTCCCATAGGTTAAAGTTTTATTTAATGTCTTCTCATTAAATCAACCATTAGATAAAGATCATGAATGTTTCATTTAATTAATTAATTAATTATATCTATGCAATTATTTATTTTATGGATGGAATGAATTAAAGTGAAATGATAAAATTTAAATAAATGGATTATTTGTAAATGTATTTTCCAACATGTTTAATTAATTAAGTAATATTAAATTAATATTAACAAGGAATTTAAAGGATAAAACAAGATAAAATTTATGCATAATAAATTAAAATCCCTCAATTAAGTATTAAGTCAGACTTTTCCTTCTATTACTTGATTAGGAATTAAATACTTAGAACCAAGTGTTTGACTAAACCTCATTGGGACACTTACATATAACATGGAGTTCTTATGAAGTTTATGGGTTGAATTAACCATCTCACATCATGATAAGTAACCCTTGATAAACTTGATGTAACATGGAGGAAAGTGTTAAGGAAATCCAAGTCAGGATTGCAGGATAGGGGAGTCCACTCAATGGATCAAGGAGGTGTAAGCCCACAATTGACAAACACATTCTTACCTAAATACCTTCAAGTAGCTTGGATAATCCCCATTGGGGTTATGTAAAAAGGAATATGGATCCTTGAAACTAGAATGACCTATAAACTAGATATTCCATGTTCAATAAAAAGGGATATTGGGACATGATAAAATAATTGGATATTTAATAAATATCAATTAATTTATTGTTTATCACATAATTTTTAATCAAGAAAAAGTACTAATAACATTCTCTTTAATTGTAGAATAAAAATGGAAATATTTTCATCTACATTATCCCTAGAATAAATATTGGATAAAGATAACCTCCTAAATGGTAGTAAATTCCAGGATTAGTCTAGACACCTTCAGGTTTTTCAAGGTCATAAACATAAATATTATGTGCTAGAATCCTCAATGCCTGATCCACCTGCTAAGGAGGTGATTCATGAAGAGTTACTCATTTATGAAATTCATTTGAGTGATGAAGTCAACGTTCACTGTTTGATTCTTTCTTCTATGTCTATTGAACTCATGAAGTCTCATTAAAACATGGATGTGTATAACATGCTTGAGCACCTCTATGGTTTTTACTAGAAGAGAGATAAATAGGAATGGTTTGATATTTACAAGGAGATATTTTAGAGTAATCTTGGAGAGGGTTTCCTAGTTGGGCCTCACATATTCAAGCTCATTGATTACATTGAGAACCTAGAGGTTCTAGGGTTTAAAACCCTAAAGAACAGGGCACCGATCTCATTTGGGAATCACTCCCTCAAAGGTTCTTCATATTTTTTGTGAATTTTAACATGAACAACATTGAGAAGTCTCATACAGATATCCTCACTCTTATTTTACAATTAGATAAGGATATTAAGTTTGAAAAACCTTCCATAATTATAGTGAACAAATGGAAAGGGAAAGTAAGGATCTTTAAGCCCAAATATTCTTCACTACCTTATAAGAAGAGGAAGATCAAGGGGAAAGAAGGGGAACATGATGTTTCCTGTTTTTCATGTGGTAAGAAGGGCCACTGGAAGAAAAAATACACCCAACCGATGAAGTAAGGGGAAACTTTAGATGTGTTTTTTATGAAGTTAAATTTATCTATTTATATAAATTGGGTATTAGATATAGATTTTGGTGATAAAATATGTATTTAAATATAAGAACCAATGAGATTTAGAAAAATTGACCAAGGGGAGGTAGATCTATGAGTATCCAATGGATATAAATTTACAGCTATAATTATTTGGGACTACCACCACACATTTCCAACCAGAATGGTTTTGGTTTTGAAGAGTTTTTGTTATATTCCTTCAGTTACGAAGAACATTATATCTATATCTAGACTTGATACAGATGGATTTATTTTCATATTTGGAAATTAATGTTGCTTCTTTTATAAATATAACATTTTTATTGTAAGGAACATTTAAATAACAACCTTTATGTTTTGGATTACATAAATCAATTAATCAAAATCGATAACAAAACTACTTCACATGATTCATACCACACCCAACTATAGCATCAACAGTTTGGTTATATAAAGGAAAATCACTTGACTAAATTATACCAAGATAGATATTTAGATTATTTTTAACTAAAACCACTTGATCTATTTCATACATTCTTACAAGGTAAAATGACCAAATCCCTATTTAGTGGAAAAGGTGAAAGGGACAAAGAGCTATTTGAATTAGTTCATACAGATGTGTGTAGAACATTTCCTATTGAGACAAGGGGTGGGTACTTATACTTAATAACTTTTATTGATAATTTTTTTAGATATGGATATGTTTACTTAATGAGGTATAAGTTATATTATTTTGATAAATTCAAGTAATATAAGAATGAATTTGAGAATTATCTTGGTAAAAAGATTAAGAAACTATGATTAGAATATAGTGGAGAATATCTTAATCAAGAATTCATTGATTACTTATGGGAGATTTGGATATTATATTAACTCACTCCTCCTTATACACCTCAGTGCAATGGTTTAAGTGAAATGAGTAACCACACATTTTTAGAAATAGTGAGATCAGTGATGATTCATGTGAGTCTTCCGTTATCATTTTGGGTTACATGTTACAAACAACAAAAAAAATTCTAAAATAATTTACAACTAAAGCGAAAGATGGTATACCATACCATTTATGGAATAGAAAGAAACTTATATTGTCATACCTTAATGTTTGGGGTTTCAAATATTTTCTTAAATCCTCTTTAGGTAACATACTTGCAGCTCGAGGAAAAAAGTGTACCTTTATAGCACATCCCAAAGAAAAAAGAGGATATTACCTATATAACTCCTTAGAAAAAAGTTAATAGTGTCAAGAAACACCATATTCCTTGAGAGGGATCAAATATCTAAAATATATAGTGGGAGAGAGATAGACTTCGATAAAGTTGAGGCTCAAGGTATACAAGAGTTGGTGTTGGAATAAATTCCACAAAGCCCTATGGAAGAAGAAACTATTATAAAGACACAAGAACTATATAGGAGTACAAGAAAGGTTATAGAACTAGAATGATATGGTTTTATAGTCACCAAGGATGGTGACTCATTATTATTTTCTAATAACAATCCTCTAACCTAAAGGAAGTAGTAGGTGGAATAGATATTTCCAAGAAGAAAGAATCTGTGAATTCTGAAATAGATTCCATATACCCAAACCAATTCTAGATTTTGGTAGACCCTCTAGAGGATTTAAAGAATGTAGGTTTCAAATGGGTATTAAAGAAGAAACTATAAATGGAAGAATAATTCAATACTTATATGGTGTGAATGGTTGCAAAATGGTTTAAACATCATCAAAGAATTTACTATGACAAAACCTTTTCACCAGTTGCAGTGATGAAATCCATTAAAATTATACTTTCCATTACGACTTACCATGACTATAAGAATTTTAAAATGAATGTCAAAATATCCTTCCTTAATGGGAATCTTCATGAATATGTCTCTATGGCACAACCTGAAGGGTTTGTGACTGTAAAGGATGCCAACAAGATATGAAAATTGAAAAAAAAATCCATATGTGGATTAAATAATGCATCTAGGTCATGGAAAATTCATTTTGATGAATACATAACAGAATTTGGATTCATAAATAATGATTGTGAGCCTTTTTATAAAAAAATTAGTGGGTCTGCATTCATTTTCTTAATAGTATTTGTTGATGAAATATTACTCATTAGAAATGAAATATCATTCTTACAACCTATAAAGCTATGGTTGAATAAATTATTCTCTACAAAGGACTTGGGAGAGGGAGGATATATTATTGGGATTAATATCCATCATGATAGATCAATATGGTTTCTCAATCTAAGTCAAAGTATATACATTGATAAGATACTAAAGATATTTAGTATAAAATAATACAATATGGGACTATTTCTAGTATCAAATTCCATTCACATTTCTAGGAAAATGTGTCCTTATATACATGAGGAAATAAATAGAATGGTAAGGATTCCATACACATCTATGATTAGGTTAGTAATGTATGTTATGCTATATAATAGGCTAGATGTCTCCTATGTATTAATTGTGGTAGGAATATGTAAAGATGATCTAGGTGACCACCATTAGATGGAAATAAAGACTATCCTTAAGTATTTACATTTTATTAAGGATATGTTACTTGTTTATAGAGGATATAAGTAACTAGTCATCAGAAGATATCTATATTCTAGTTTCCAAAATGATCAAGATGAATTGAAGTCATAAAGAAGATACATATTCACTTTAAATGGAGGTGTTGTGATTTGGAAGAGATGAAATTAGTCCATGGTCGCATATTATAAATTATAGTTTGAGTATATTTCAGATTATGACATGGTACCTAGTAGTAAAGATCCTATCAAAGTCTACTGTGATAATACTACAACCCTAGATGTTTAAAAAGAGACAAGGTCACATCAATGGATGAAGAAAATACTTTATAAGTATCATCTCTTGAGGGATTTTTCTTAGATAGGTGAAGTTTAAGTGATCAATATTTCCATATAAGAAAACATGGTGGATCCCTTGAATAAATATTTGACTTAGAAAAAACATGATTATCATGTGAGGCCCAATAGACTGAAAGTAATAGGCAATTATCTCTAGTCCAAGTGGGAGTTTGTTAGAGTTGGTGTCATAAGACCAACTTTTTATACTTTTATTACATGTATATTCTATGTATTAAATATTAATAAAAAAATTATTTCCATTGTTCATCATTATTTATGACTCTAATATAATAATTTTCTATAGTATACGTTTCCTTGATAAGGTCATATAAGTTCCCCTATATGATGAGAACCTTTAAGTGCTATGTTGATATTCTTCAATAATGTTCTATAGTTGGATACCATACTATGATGGTACATATAGTTCATAGTCTATTAGGTGTGAGTACTTGTAAGAAGATGCAGATTCTTCACATGAATCCCACACTTTTAAAATCTCCCAGATGGGATATTATGAGAGCATACCTGCCAGTAGGAATTTCACATTTTTTGGTGTCATCATATATTCATATCTATGAGTGTGTTTAATGGTCCTTATAATTTAATACTATCATTAATGCATTTAATTGATCAAATAATTTTATTTTCTGACAAAAATTGTGATGACATATGTTTGGGGAGATATAGGGTATGTTGGGTGCATCAAGGTTGACATGTCATTAATGGATAAGTCAAGGAAGGATTTGTCACTCCCATCTTTATGGAAGTTGATATATCATCCCTTTTATTATAATAGATCCATCACATTAAATTTCATTTCCATGGAGTTACAAAGTATTTATTTTAGATAGTCAAAGAAAGGTGTATTGAGCATATAGGTTGGTGACACGGATGTGAAACCTACTTGATGAGATATTAATACTAAGTGATTATATTATATAGTGAGAATTTGTATGTGGTTGTCATCATTACAACATTAAGTTTTTTTCTCTTAGGTTCCATGACCCATTGCTAGATAGTAATCTTAGACTTTAGGCAAACATGCTTAATGCCAAAGAGAAAAAATCCTAGAGGGTCACACACAAAGTGTTTCTAATGATCTTAATTAAATTTTATTTGAATTTAATTAATTGAATAAATATTATTCTCAAGACTGAGATATAAATTTATTCACATCTTGTTGATCAAAAATATTTATTAATAAAAGAAATATTTAAATTAAATATTTATTCGAGTATTAAATAAATGCTAGAGGAGTTAAAATGGACTAAGACCGTGTTCGATGACAGATATTAAATAAAAAATTGGTTAAATAATATTTTTTATTACACAAGTTGGTGCACGCCAAATAATAATAATAATAATAATAATATTATGTGTAATGGGGTTTATTAAAGGTTATTATATTATTTAAGGACCAAAATGCAATTAAATAATTATTTTAATCCAAACCCTAGATCTATAAATAGATGTTTATTTCTATTATGTTGGGTGCGCGATAATCGATCAGTGCGATTGAAACAGAGAATTATTTCCCAAAAAAAATTCTCTATAAATCCTCCTTCTCTCTTCTCCTCAAGAACGAGAAATTCAAGAGATATTCCATCAATACCAAAGTATGAGAAATCAACAAAAATGATGCAAGATAATTGATTCACCATGTTAGCACCCGAAGAATGATTGGCTTTGCTTGGAGATCAAAGGGTCATGTGTGGATAACCTCTTGAGGAATTCTATCCATGGATCTTTATAGTGAAATGAAGGCAATATGAAAGGGTCTTTTAAAATGATCAATATTCACTTCAAAGAAAGATCCTAAGCCCATATATTCATTTCTTTTGATATTAAATAAATTAATTATAAATTTAACATGAAATATCTTCGCTCAGAGTTTTAGGATTAGAAATATTAAAATAAATTTTAATATATCACCAACCACCACACAATTAATCTACGAACGAAGCCAAAACTAAGTTCAAAAATTCATGTTCCAACCTAGGGTTAAGGATAGGCACACCTCTTTGGTGGTTGAGAGTCTAGGGTCTCATTCACCAATGGAACTGAAAATATATATGGGAGGTATAAGCATGATTATCCAATCCATACAATGGGTTTAAAATTAGAAGAGGTCACACACACAACATTATAGCATGATCAAACATGTTGCACATACTAGAAAACCAATAAAGACCTTAGAAAGATGTTTCAGACCACCTACCTCAAGACAATGAAGAAGGATCCCAAGATGAAATGACCAAATAAATGTGAAAAACCAAAATTAAATATATATAGTGATAGGATCATTCATATATGTATTCAATAAAAATAATATCTTTGAAGAAAATGAGATGAATTCACCAATTCTAAGCAAGAGTTACTGATTCAAGACATTCAGACTGAACCATAGATCAAGGAACCAAAATAGGGAATTGGACAAGACAAATAAGACATGAAAAAACTTACTAAAACATTAATCTTGAATTAGGGTAAAAAATGAGGCTTAATAAATTAAAAAGCAGTTTCAGGGGGAGTAAATATGATTTTGACCCTTACATTCCCAGCCTAGAATGGTACCACCGATTAGTCGACAGTTCTAGGAAGAGTGGTTGCACCGCTAGTATCCCCACCAGTGGGCTGATGGTTTCCACTAGAGGGAGGATGGGTTTCATTTAGGAAACCCCTTATTTCAGTTTAACATCGGCTAGCTGGTGGGTTTCACTAGGTGTACAATGGGCTTCCTACAGTGTTACCAGGCTACTTCCCATCCACCGGCTAGGCGGTGGCACTGCAACTTTTTTCTTACTATATGCCACTGCTAGATCTTCATATATCTCCTCCTCTGAGCCCTTAGGAATCTATCAAACACCTAAATTAATGGGTTTAAGGAAATTTTACATAATTTTAAATGGTTAAATAGAAAAAATAAAGAGATAAGTACTTGGAAAAGAGAGGGGTCTTAGAAACACAAATAAATATAACAAAGGCATGCAGTTTCCTTAGATTAACATGTTACTATCAATGATTTGTTAAAAAAATCATTATTTAAAGAACCATTATACAAGTTGACACATAAATGGGTTAAGCTCATATGGTCTATGAATTTAAAGGAAGTTTTGAATAATTAAATAGGATATTGGTTACTGCAATAATATTAAAATTACTATAAAAGGGGTGGATTTGTGATATATAGTGATACATTAAAGAAGGGGCTTGGATGTTTCCTTATGAATAATTATAGAGTTGGTTCTTATGCATCAATGTTGTTAAGGGTTCATTAATAGAGTTATTCAACCTATGATCTAGTGTATAAATCCATAATCTTTGCATTGAAGATATAGAGGAATCACATTTATGGTGAATGATGTGAAATATAAACTGATCAAAAACGTTTTAAACACATCTTCTCAGAGAAAGAGCTCAACATGAGGCAAAGTCGATGGCTATAATTACACAATGATTATGATTTCTCAATACAATACCACCCTAGGAAGGAAAATAAAGTGGATGATGTGTTGAGTAGGAAATATCATAGAGTTTTGACTAAAATGAAGATTGAAAAAGATTATATATTAATGGATTTAATAAATTTAGATATGGGAATAATTAAATAATGAGAAACATCACATCATTTCAAAATTATTTCATAAACAACCTTATTGTAGATTTTTCCCCCAACTTGGTGATAAGATTTTTTAGAAGAAAATGAAAACATTGAATAATGGAAAGGTGTTAGAATTCATTTATAAAGATGGTATATTGAAATTTATAAAGAGGATATGTGTTCTATCTATGCCTAAGCTAAAAAGATAATTTTTAGATGAATATCATAACTCAAATATCTTTATACACCATATTATAACCAAAATGTATTAGGATTTAAAGAAACATTTTTGGTGGGATAATATGAAATTAGAAATTGATCACTATGTATCAAGATGATTGATTTGTAAATAGGTAAAGGCTAAGAGGAAACATCCTAAAGGATTCATGTAACCTATAAATATTTCAATGTGGAAATGAGATTATATTACTATGGATGTTATAACTATATTTATAAATAATTTGAGAAAGAATTATTAGATATGGGTTATTGTTGATCTCCTTAACATGTCCACAAATTTCCTCATTATAATTGATGATATAACTCTTGAGTACCTTTCATGAATCTATATTAATTAATCTATGATGATTCATGGTATATTATTCTTTTATATCTAATTATCACCTATATTTTACATAATTTGTTTTGTAAAAGTATTAAGAAGACTCTAAACACTAAGATACATTTGGGCACTACTTATCATCCACATATATATGGATAGTATAAAAGGAATATTCAAACATTACAAGACATGTTGAGTTCCTGGACACTTGACTTTCAATGTATGAAAGATAAGTTTTTACCTTTGGTGGAATTTTTATATAATAGTATCTTCCATTCGAGAATTCAAATGACTTTTTATGAAGAATTGTACTGGAAACAATATCATAGAATAACTTTTTGGGATAAATTTTGTGAAATGATACTTTTAGGCTAAAAACTTATTTAGGATACAATGGAGAAATTACTAACTATTCACGGTCTTATCAAGAAAGTTCAAAGAAATAAATTGAGATATATAGATAACTAAAGGAAGGATTAAGAATTTCAAGTGGGAGATAATGTTTTTTGATGTTATCTTAGTGGAATGGTGTTATAAGGCTTGAAAATAAAGGTAAAATAATTTCCAGGTACATCAAGCCTTTGTAAATTCTAGAAAGAATTAGAGTTATGGATTACCATTTGAAAATTCCACATAAACTCTATAAAGTTGATGATATGTTCCATATATTTTTATTAAGAAAGTATATTCCATACCCAATGAATTTGATAACCTGTGAAGAAATAGAATTTTAACCTGATTTATCTAACTATGAAGATCATATCCAAATTCTTGGCACTATAGAACAGGTGTTGTGAAATCAGACAACTCGATTGGTGAAGGTACTTTAGAGAAATAATAAAATAATAAAATAATAAAATAAAAAAGTAAAAATGAGAACATGAAGAAGTTATTCTGAAGAACTACCAACATCTTTTCATGACATGACAATATATAAAATTTTAGGATGAAATTTTTTAAGGAGGTAATAATGTAACTCCTGCGATTCAATTATAGTAAGTGAGATTTTCTTTCTAAAGAAAATATAACATAATGCACATAAATTTATTCAATAATGTGATTAAAACCTAAATTACCAGATTTTTAATTTTTAATTTGAATAAATGAATTTATTTTTTGAATTAATCATGTAAAAATTATATTATTATGAATTTTTTAGATTTCTTAGAAATAGTTGATTTTTAGGAGAATAGTGAAAAATAATGATTTTACAAAATTGTAACTTTTATGAACATATATTGATGAAAGAATAAATTTTATGTTTATAAAACCTTTTTTATAGAAAAAATATATCTTAAAAAATAAAATAATTTGTATAAAATATAATGTTGAACTTATAAATATATTTTTATCATTTTGTAATTTTAAGAAATGTTTTTGTATAAATAAAAAATATTTTTAGTTATTTTATTCCTTTGGGTTTTGGTTTAGTTTGAAATAAAAATAAAAATAATTTTATTTAACATAATCAAATCAATCCCATTTGAATCAAAATTATACTTGATTTTACTGTAAAATCAATTTTATGCTTAAAATAAAATTTTTTCTAAAAATAGTTTTTTTCCATTTGAGAATTTATTTTAAAAGAAATTTATTCCACTTAAATAAGTTGAATCATATAAAATGTGTTCCATGTTATGAATTATAATAATTAATATTAGTTAATAATTTTAACTTAATTTTTTTTCATAGTGAAAAGTAAACATAGTAAATATTTATCACCTCAGTTAAGGGTAAAATGGGTTAAAAGGGTTAAAAATAAAACGATAGAGCTTAAGGATAAAACAAAAAACTTTATTAAACCCCATTGGTTGGTCTTATTTATACATTACATTATAATATTAGAATCTATGCCAATTTTGAGCCACTTTTACTCAAAAATGACTTTATATTATTAAAATCATTTAAGTAATTCCATGTATATCCCTCCCCTCACTTATATAAGGGAACCTATTCTCCTACTTTATTCAAAAACAGTAATCCCTATAGATCATCTAATACCTACCCAAAAAGCATCCAAGATTCATTTACTTCATTCTTAAGGTCTTGGTCTTAAACTAAGGTCATTCTAAGAACCATTAAGGTGTAAGTTAAAGACAACCTCTCAAAGAAGAGGTAACCATATTACACAACTCTTTCAAAGTTTATCTCTTATTATAATTATTATAAATAAATTAAATCCAATATAGAAAAGTGAATAAATTATCTACAATATAATAATATGTTATTTTGATTATGGTAAAACCATTTTCAACCTCCTTTCCATTCCATGGAAAATGAAAACATCGCTCGTGTATGCGTATAACCTACCATCTCCACATAGTGGTGTAATTAATTTTTAATAAATATTTTACTTGGAAGGTTATAAAGATGGTATTAATAAAATATATTTTAAATTTATAAAATAATTATGATTCTATAAATATAATATATCATCTACCTTCTTACACTTTCATCCATTGAAAAATGATAAAGTCACTTGTATATATGTGTGGACTACCACCACCACAGAGAAATTTGATTCATTCTTATGTTAAATCTATTCATGGATGATTATAAAATTGTATATAATGAATAAAAATTATATTTATTACATTATTAACATTATAGATATGATTTAACCTTTTTATGAAACCTTTAACCATAGACAATATATCAAAGTAATTTTAGAGAAATTGACTGAACAACCTTAAAGTGGTCAACGTTAGCAAAACTATTAAATTAATGGATTTGAAATAATTATAAATGGACCATAAAAAATGTAATATAGATCACAAATGTTATTAATAAAGTATTTAATAAATTTAAACTCATTATATAGGATAAAAAAATAAGTATGACAAAGTGGATACCTAAAGAAAAGGATTTATATTACAATATCATTTAATTTTAAGATTGTTTATATTCAGTTATCCATCGGAAAAAATGTATAATCATAATATTTTAAACCATGTATTTTTTTTTTATCATCTGGTTATGTTTGGTTTTCAATGTTTATTTTCCATTTCTTATCTTGTTGAATCAATAATCAACAGTTATGTTACATGTAAGGGACTTTCTTTTAAAAATCTTGTTTTAAAGTTTTCCTTATAACTCTTTTTCTTCTATGTCCATATTTTATTTAATTTTTTTTAAGATTTTTTCTAATAATATCTAAATACTTGTTAAATTAATTTTTACCCATGTTTTACTTTCTATAAAAATGTTTAAAAGTAAATTTCTTGTCATTTTCTAACTGAGGTACTTTTTAACAAAGATGTAAATGGAATATTTTTTTAATGTACACCACACAAATGAATTTTACCTCCATCATGAATAATTTTTTCTTTGAAGATTACTTTAAAATTTTGATGGGTTATTTTGAAAGAAAATATTTTTCTCAATATTTTTGGAATTTTTATCTAAAATTCTATCAAAAGAAAATGTTATAATTTTTTTAATGGAATGAAAATAAATTTGAAAAATGATTTATAACTCTTTTATTACACAAAGTTACAAGGAAGTTATTTTTAATGAATTTATTCTATTTTATTTTTTAGAGGCTTATTTTTACAATAAAACCTTCAAATATAAATAATCTATGGTTTTCCTTTACTAATAATGGATTATACGTTATTTTTATATTATTAAATTTCATGTGAGAATATTATCTTTCAGTATCCATTATTCATTGGAAAACATTTTTCTCCTTGAGTCCCATATTTTTAATATCATGGATGAATTACGAATAATTAATATTAATTTTATGATTTTTCAACTATATTATATTTCTATATATGGTATCAGTTGAAGGAATCTTACTACATAAGTTATGCCATTTACTAAGAAAATAATGATATTTTGTATTCTTGATTCAATATGGAAATTTTTTTACTTATAAGGAATTTTGAGAATGAAATCTATTGATCGTTAAAAATATGAGGAATTTATAGGTTGTTAAAGTGAAGGGTGAGGCCTGATTATAGATACCCCTTGATGTATTGAAAGGTCTCATGAGACAAAATAATAAGCATTCCATATTAGATGGGTATATAGTTTACACCTACCCATTTATTAAGAACAATGTCTAGGTTGAGAGGACTTGATGATATGATTCATGATATCTTGGTTGATAGGATTTGATCATGAATTTACACAACTATGAATTTCCTTTATTAAGAATTCAGTTTCCATTATCCATGTGATTTCCATATTGATATTATCCATGGATGTTCATTGAATTCAAGTTGATGATCAATTGGAATGTGTTTTAATTATTCACTCATCCATATTGATTATTCCTTATTTACTCATGATAACTTATATTGTATACAAACCTTACTAATCATGTGATCTAACCCTTTATTTTTTCCATTTCTATAGGATATGAAGAAGGACATTATGAATGATTTCAAGGATGCAAGATTTTTTCTTATACTATGTTTTTTACATTTCCAATTTAATATAAGAATCATGTATGTATCTAGTTTTCAAAGACTAATAAAATTATTGATCATATATGATGAGATTCATTATATCTTTTA
Organism: Viscum album; assembly: GCA_963277665.1. Taxonomy (NCBI): domain Eukaryota; kingdom Viridiplantae; phylum Streptophyta; class Magnoliopsida; order Santalales; family Viscaceae; genus Viscum; species Viscum album. The sequence goes on along the minus strand of OY728127.1, from coordinate 61,479,822 downwards.
CTAATTTAATAAAGTAAACACCACCTCTAGGTTTTTGGAGTTGGGATGTTACTACAAGCACTGGGTACCTAATGGTCTGAGATCAGGTACCTAGTATGGGTTTGGTGGTTTCAAGTGCTTTTGTCATGTCCCCCAAGTACTAGGTGTCTCTGTAACAGGTACCTAGAAGACCCATATGTAAAATCCCTTTTAAAAAGGGAAATTTGGTTATTTAAATGTTAAAATAATACTCCCTTTAAACCCTAACTCACAATTTCCTTTCATTTTCCACCATTTTATCCATTAGATAGATCTACCTCAATATTCATTTGTTCTTCTTCATCCAAGGATTCAATCTCCCTTCATATTCATTATCAAGTGTCCATGAAAATATATCTTTGCCTGATCTATGGTATGATATCCATTATCCTATAATTTTATTCCATGTTTACAATGCTTTTATGATTCAATAAACATATTTCTTCCTCTATGGTGTGGATTTATGTTCTTATTTGAATTTGTCCTCCTCCAAGTGGTTTTAGGAGTTTATAATCAATGATTCTAAAGTAATTATGCTCCCTTATCCATACAAGTTTTATATTTTTATTAGGAAAGTGACATAAATCCTTTTTTCCTAAACAAGATTTTTTAAATCCTTTGGTGTTGGCATATCTTTTCTTATAGAATTAAGACTTCACATAGACACTTGTTCAAGTGGGTTTTACTTATATATTTCCATCAAACTATCAAAGTGTGGTTATTTCCAGGGAATATGATAGAGTGAGGAAAAATCAAACTAATTTTTTTCATTGAAAATGATTTAATAATTTTTTTACCTAAACCTTGTTTAGAATTGGTTATCCTCTAGGTTTTTTAATATAATCATGACTTGGGAATGCATATTTGGTTGCACCTATGTATATTAGAGATGAGAAATTAGTGTTTTGGGATATATTTCATGAATTATATTGAATTTTACTTTATTTATTGGTTTTTTTATTATGAATTATTTATTGTGTCATAATAAGGTGTAACATTGGGCTGATTATTCACACACATATTCTGCTGGCTCTTGGGTTTCTTTTCTCATTATTGAAGTATGTTGTTATTAATATTGAACATAAATAAACCATGCATATGGGTTTACCTATATATATTTTATAATATAGAAATTTTTATGGTCTTTTAAATGTAAACTCATGCTTTATATGTCATGTCTATGGATTCCTTCATTTAATATCAATTATAGTGTTTCCTTAGGGCACTAATTATTATATATGTCATGGTTATACAAGAATTATCCATTAGATAATTTTGGATAAAATTTTGACTTTATAATGATACGACTACGCTTCATGTTATGATTCTAGTATATCTACAATGGTTAGATACATTTTGATGATATTTCATATATATATATAGCCTTATGTTGAAATGTATTGCATATGCAGGCATTAAGCCTTATATTTAAGGTCCTAACTCAAGGAATTTATGTTTATTTATTAAGGGGAATTTTTATATACATATGATTTGTTCCTACCTAAGAGGATATAAGCCAAATATAGAGGGATAGATATACATATATGGTTACATGCACACACACACACACACACACATGTGTGCATTCTTTCTTAAGAGAATATGAGTGACCCAATAGGTGAGGGTGTTATAGTTTTATATGTAGTTCCTCTTTATGAGGAGAGAGTGGCTATCAGGGTGGAGTTTTGCTAATATATTCATATATATTCATAAAAATATGTATGTATGTATGTATATATGAACATACTTACATACACTACCTATTATATAGGATAAGTTTCAATGGACATCCCCAATGGTTTGATCACCTATGGTGGAAATATAAAACCCTGTGCTTGTATGAGTATTTTAAATTCAAGATGAATTTGAATTTCTCAATTGATGGAAAGGTTTTATTTTTATTAGATATTTGAAATAGAATTATGAGAGTTATAATATAATAAATTGATGTTTTTAGAAGAGTAATGAGGTTCATAAGATATCTCTAGTGCCCAAGTGAGCCTTGGGTTCCCAATTTATCCTTAAGAGATTTGAGTAAGTTTTAGAGGTTTTGGGGAGCTCTGGAAAGAGATCATGGTTTAGGGAGAATGGTTTATAGAGAACTGTTCAGAACCCTAAACCTCTATCTATTTTTAGTTCAATTTATTCTAAGCTTGGTTAGCTTTCACAGTTAGAGGATGTTTAAGGTCAGACCATGCAATGGTGTAGAGGAAACCATGTGAGTGATAAAGGGTTTATAGAGTTATATGCACTATTAGTGCATGGTTTGGTAAACCATAAAACCTAATTGTGTGGGGTGAAGGGTTTGATGCAATTCCATATGGTTGGCGCACCGTTTTATAAACTATATAGGTCATTCAATTTCGGAAGAGACTAATTTACCCTTATAAATTTTTATGAAGAAAGAACCTCTCCCTTCCTCCCTCTCTCAATCATGTCTAGGGGGAATATCCCACTCTTCCTCCTTTACCCCCTTTAATTTTAGGTGTTCTTAGTGTGTTTTTTATAGATTCATGGTAAGTGATTGACTATGTTGGTGTTTGTTGTTCTCCCCCACTTTTCTCCTCTAATTTTATTTTTTCCTATTTAGGTTTTGATACTAAATCTACCAGATCATGGTGGAATTGGAATAACATAATGGGGGGTTTTTGTGATAATTTTTAGAAGTAATTTCGAGATGACGTCCTTACTTTACCACATTTCATTTCATCGAGGTATGTTAGCACTGTGATTTTTCAAAGATTTTAAAATAAATTTAAATTAAATTAATATTTTTTTTGTTGTTGGATGCTATGAATTTTTCTATAAAAATGAAGGGGTTACTTCATGAGTATTTGGAAAGCATCTATTCATGGTTTTTGCATGATGATATTGGATAGTGATAATTTGGGTGTTATACATTTTTGGTTTAATAATTTAATTAATTATATTTTTTTTATAATTAATAATGTTGGGTACCTTGGTGCGACGTAGGTTCTAGAATCATGGGTGGTGATCTATTGAGTTGGAATGGGATTTGATAGAACTTAGAAGCTACGGTCGACACTTTTAATTTAACTAGAAATATTAAAAATGGTTGGTGATGTCATGTAATTTCCCTATACCTTAAGTTAATTTTGTTTATTTCATGTGGATTCTTAGGCACACTATTAAGGTAACCCCCCTGTTAATTTAACTAAATTTAACATTTTATGTTAAATTATAATGTTTAAATGAAATGAAAAAGTTCCATGGGTCATGAAAAACCCATGTCCACTAACTTGATTCCTCGTTTGCAGATGGAAAAGGCGAGGACCGATGAGACGCCTATTGGCCTCTAGACCTCCTGAGAGGTAAGTCCAGATCTGATGAGATTGTTTATCCCATGCATAAGATCTTGAGACACCTCCAAGTTGAGGTGAGGATTGTATTATAATACTTATATAGACTATTCCATAGGAGTAATTTTGGACTTATACCTATTCAAGATCATCAAGATGAAGGTGGGATGAGTGATCCTCTTTCATCCGATGCGACTAGGACTAGGTAGACAGATATTAGGTAGAGACTAGATCGAGTTGGGTAAGTGGACTGACCTATAGTGACCTTATGGACTGAAATGAGTTGTGGTCCATCTCTTCACTTCCAACTATATGTTGATACCAATGTATTCAACAAGTCCATGATACTAGGTTAGTGGCATTGGGGGACGCGACACCCTAGAGCATCAGGTGTTGACTCAATACTGTACCCAAGACCGAGGACCCATGTGAGGGTGAATATACTATTATAATACCCTATGGACCTAGGGGAATCCCTGTTGATAGAACAACCCTATGTGAGTCATGTGAGATGGTATCAAGTGTCATTATGGAACCCGTACTAGATTGGTAAGCTTGTGGGGATATAGACAGTGGTGTTGGGAATGGGAGTTTGGAAAATCCTTGTTTTATTTTATTTATGATAGGTTATGGGATGTTCTCTTAATAAAAAATTGGTATGGTTGGGTTTCCATGGGTATGGATCTAGGTACACATATGTCTCCCTTGATTTGGAGACATATGCATAAGGGAGATTCCACGGAGTTGGATCTCGGTTTGGTTAGGTATACCATGTATTTGGAGTCCGAATGTTTCTAGGTTGACCATCATGTGATAGTTCAGTGGGGGCCTTATGGAGGGGGATTAAGGCTTAAAATCTGTCAAAGGACTACTATCTGTTGAGGCATGTCTGGTTTAGTATACCAGGGTAAGATTGGATCTAGGTTTGTGATACTTATGGTCTCATTCCCCATATGAGAAAACTCCCATCGGGGAAGTTTGGGATAATTATGGTCATATTTCCATATGAGAAAACTATTATAGAGGAGGTTTATGATGACTAAGAAAACTCCCCATGGAGGGAGTTTTGTGATACTGTGGTTGTCGATTCCATGGAGGTGGAACTCGAGTTATTAATATCATTCTCATGATTGCATGATGTATTCAGAGACACCCCGACACTAGCCAAAGAAAGGATGGTCAATTGGGATCACAAACCTAAGGATAAAAAACAATTATATTTATTTATTTTCAGAAATTTATTTATTTTTAGTGGATCATGTCACACACACATATCATGACATATGCTAGTTAGTATAGGACTGCATTGGTGGTTTTCAACTCGGTTTTGTACTCATATCCTTCTCAGGCTGCCACTGTACTTAGATACTTGAGTAGAATTCACATTTTTACAAGAATAGGTTGGGCTAAATCCTAGTCTTGATTGAGGGGATTATATTGAATAAGTACATGGGATATTAGGATGAGATATTACTTGGGGATTTCATAGATCTAGTGTTTTTCTATTTTTCTTTTATTCTAGTTTTTATATGTAATCAGACCAATGGGTGGTTTATTGTATGTATGAAATTTTTGTTTAGACCATTTTTTATTTTATGTGTTGTATTGGATGTTTATTTATTCTGTGTACTATAATTATTCACTATTATGGATGGTGTTTGGTTATTTTATATTTATTTTTAAATATGATATAGGGGGTATAGTCTCTCTATAGTACCAACTCAGATCCCCACTACTTGTTGGTAGCCTTTGGTGTATAATGAGGCACATCTGAGGCACAATGAAGATAATTATTCTGACACTAGTAAGTGATATAGGGTGGAGAGATGTTACTATGTGGTATTGAAGAAACATTTTTCTTTTATCTTACTATTTGGGACATGGTAGTCCATATATTTAGGAATGTTTCAAATCATATGATGAATATTGAGATGGTTCTTTGAGATCACATGTTTCGGTAGGAATTCTAAGTTACCAGGTATATGGGATTTATATTTTAGATTCTTATGTTATTATTGTATGTGATTTTATCCTTGATAAATTCACATGGGTGTTTGAGGTTTTTAATTTATGATGGATTTATGGATCTTGTCCTATTGTCAAGAGGCCAGTGATTTGATTTTAACTCTTAGCCTATAGAGGTAATATGCATCTCATGCATCATATTAGGCATGTAGGATCCACATGACATATAGGCCTATTAGTTTGTGGTTTCACTGACGGCTAAGTAATGAGTTTCTTAAAGTGTCAAAAACTTCTCATATTAAATTTTCTCATATAATTACTAGGTGGAATTTTACTCAACTGGGCCAACTTTTAAATTAATTTCCTTATGATTTAATTTCACATGGATATACGATGAATCACTTGTTGTTGACGATGATGGTACAAGACCATAAGCATTGTAGTTGTGGTGACCATGGTGGGTTGGCATGGAATTGGATGCCTAATGATGAAACCCTTATTGGTTGTTATTATTTAGATTTAGATACTTGAAATTCCTATAAAAACCTATATGGTGCTTTCTTGTATGGATTGGAATGATATTCTACTTAAACTAATTGTGTGGTTGTATTCCCTTGGTATGAGTTGTCTAGGAAGATGTTGTTGGTTATGGAAATATTTGAATAGTGAGACATGATCCTCAAGGGAGTAGTCTCATTGGTGGATTCTAATGAGGATGGCTACCCTAGTTGTGGGAAGTGGTTAGCACTTGATGTTGTGATACTTTTGATACAAGAGTGTTCATGATATCCCATGAGACATGTCCTTGCTAAGAGGATCAACCGTTTTAGGGATTGGTTGTTTGACCTAGTGACCCTAACATGAGACCTGACTGGTAGGTTTAGGTGGGAGACCTAGAGACCATTAGTTTTGACCCAGACATTAGTGAGTCAGTGGTTTATGTTTTTGAAGGGAAACACATGAGAGAAGTCATTGCATGTTTTTTGGTTCCTTTAGAGGTGGTGATCATGGTTGTATACACATGATGAGTTGGTGCATGTGAGGTGCTACCTGGTATTTGACCCAGACACGGTGATGCCTTGGGGTTATGAGGTGATGTCCACCTTGAGTGTTTGGGTATTTATAATGGTTTTAATAGGAAGTATTCTTCGAGTGCCCGAACCTATTGATAAGTGGGTGTGGTTTTGAGGGTAGGAATAGGGTGATGTATGGAACTATGGATTTGGATGTGCCTTAGTAGAATGATTAGAGTGTGGGTGGTTTCTCATGATTGGACTATATATGGGTGGTGTCTATACATGTGGTTGGCTTAACGAACAAACATTCCTTTGATCGAGGATGGAAATCTTTAGTGCTAGAATTAAACCTGATTAGTGGTTGGTACTGAGATATATCATGGAATGGGTGCATTTACCAATTTTGAAGAGGAGTTCTAATGGATCTCCTAGTGTGTTGAGACTAGCATTTCATGGAGCATGGTCATCTAATGGTTTAGGAATACATGCCTAGTTTTGTTGGTGTGCGACTTATAAGAGATTGATTCATGTGTGGAATTAGAAATGGTCATGAGTGGGATGAAGGATAATAGTAATTAGTGATATAATTATGGGATTGGATTGGGTTCCATATAATGGTTGGCCTTAGGGTGGGCGCTGACTTGTATCCTTCATGGTTAGGGAGACATGGTTTCTGGGGTTGGTAGTAGGTGAGTGTGTCTCAAGGAAAGTGAAAACATTTTTATTTATGGAACCCATTATGGTTTGGAACTTGGGAATGAGAAGGTTTTTCAATGATAGTCATTATGTCTAATGATAGATGTGGTATTTAATGTGGTGATTGGGAGCTCGTTTCGATAGTGTGATGATAAAGATGCTTCTAATGTGGGGATCAAGATGTCGATTGTGAGTGCGTGAACCTTATGTGAGAAGGGGCATGAGAATAAGACTATTCATTGGATGATCATATTAAAATTCTGATCCACATGAATAAATATAATTTATTACTAATAATTTCCTTATTGAATTATATCTACTAATTCAGATATGGAATCTGGTGGAGTTGGTGCATTGACATCAAGATCAAGATGGTTTCGTTATGATCTGTGGGTGGTTGGGATGGTGGTTCATTTATATTAATGGCATGGAACAATGATGGAAATGTAAAGTGGATGTTTTATCTAGGAATTTTTTCCAAAATTTATATTTTTACTTTAGTGATCATGTTTGAATGATCAAGGGGGTGCCTCCTAGAGAACGAGTGCAAAGACTAGGTGATGGAAATGCCTTGGTGACTAGAACTGAGAATTTCTAAGGAAAGTCAGCCAGAGGTGGTTCTAATATCACTTCAATGAGTACTCAAATACATTCAATGAGTAACCACATCAAATATGTTTTTTTGTATATGAAGTAAGAGTTTCAATAATTGGTCAGTGATTTTCAAGGAAAAACCGACGCGATTGGGTTTTGATCTTGGTTTACTATAGTTCCACCATTTCATCTCTAAATTGAGATCCATGAGTGGTTTTATCATATTTGATTAATATAGTGAGTTGGGAATCATGATGAGAGTATTTACTTGATTATAGAAGAAAATTTTAGTATTAAATTCCAAGGTTGAATCATCAAAGAATTAGAATTGGTAGTTACAACCTAAGAACCTATAGCAGGTAGTACCGTAGGTTGAGTGTTCAATTGGATGATGCCATGGTCATGTCACATGTTAGATGGGTTTGGGTAATTTATATCTTAGTGTTTTGGGAAAATAATTCTAGTATTGGATAAGGTTTTAGTAGGTTGGACACCTCAAGTTATATTTTATGCCCTGGATGATCTCTAGGCATTTGAGAAAGGGTCACAGAAATATTTTTCAGTATTAATAACTAATATTGGTTGATATGTTTGGATTAATGAAAAACTATACTTATTAGGGATTAGAAGTGTTAAGGTGAGGAATTTGTAAAAGCCTATGTCCATATGAGCATTTTAAATTCATGTAGAATTTTTTTTTTCAATTAATGGTTGGGTCAAATTTTGATCAAAGATTCATAATAGAATTCTGATAGCTAGAATGTCATAAAGTTATGTTTTATAACATGGAATGGGGTTTATATGGTAGTTTGGGTGTTCTAGTGTGCCTAAAAATCTTTAGTTAAGTTTTAGAGGTTTTTGGGATCTTTATAAAAGGGGCATAGTTTGGGGCACACAGCATAGGGAAAACTGTGTGGCACCGTAAAACTGTTTCCATTTTTAGTTAAATTTCTTATGTGCATGATTATCCTGCATGGTTATAACATAGTTAAGGTATAATTTTTTTCGGGGTTTCATAGGAAACTATGTGATTTTGAAGAGGGTTTGTAAAGATACCCATATAGTTGGTGCATAGTTTAATAAATAGTGTGACCCAACCATGTGTAGTGAAGGTCTTATGGTAGTGTCATCTATATGGTTGGTTCATGGTTTGGGAAACCATGCGAACAAACTATGAAACATATTAAAATTGGGAAAAACTAATTTTTACATCAAAATTTTTAAGAGGGAACCCCATCTCCCATTCTCCCTCTCTCGCACATGGCCAGGGGTCCATTACCATCTTCCTCCTTCCCCCCCTTAAATTTAGGGTGTTGTTAGTGATTTTTTAGTGATTCATTGTAATTATTTGATTATATTATTATCCATTATCATCCCCCTATTTTCTCTCCTAATTTTGGTTTCTCTAATTTAGGTTTTGATGATTATTCCATTGGTGCATGGTTGAATCAGTTGAGTATCAGGTGGATTTTGTGCTACTCGCATAGAGGGCATCCCAAGACGATGTCTTTACTTTACCATGTTTCTTATCATTGAGGTATGTCACTATAGTAATTTTTTAAATATTTTAGCTTAAATTTATTTTTAAATTAATGTTTTTACTATCAAATGATAGGTATTTTTACTTCAATGAGGATAGGGGTATGCTATGGATAGTTATCTAGAATTTGGTCATGGTTTTAGCATGATGAGAAAGGTCGGTGAAAATTTGGGTGTTATGCCTTTTTGGTTTAATTGATTTAATTAATTTTAATTCTTTATAATTAATTATGTTGTTTACTTTGGTGTGGCATAGGTTCCAGGTGCATGGAAAGTAACCTATTGAGCTAGGATATGCTTGGAAAGTTCTTGGTGGCTACCACTGACCCTTTTAATTTAACTGAAAAGCTTCAAAATAGTGGGTGGCCTCACATACTAGACCTGTGGATTAAGTAATTTTTTTGTTTACATTTTAATGCTTGGACGTGACACCATGTATGGTTATTATTGATTAATTTAATTAAATGTAATGATTTTAATTGAACTAAAATGTTTAATTGAAATGAACAAGTATTAGGGTTCACAAAAAAACCCCCTTTCACTAGATTCATTCCATAGATAGAAATGGATGAGTCCAATACCGATGAGACACATGCTGGACTCTAGAACCCCTAAGTGGTGAGGTTAGATCTGATGAGACTTTTTATCTCATGTGTAGGGTCTTAAGACACCTCAAAATCATGGGTGAGTGTGGGCTTAGAATACCTAAACTGAGTAGGTCATAAGAGGCCCCTTTAAACTTTAAGTTTTTTGGATTCATTGAAATGATGGTGGGATGAGTGATCCTATTCCATATGATGTCACCAAGCCTAGGTGAAAAAAGTTAGGTAAATACTAGATTTGGTTGGCTGAGTGGACCACCTTAGAGCGACCTTGTGGACAAAGATGGGATGTGGGACATCTCTTGACTGACTCCTATGTGGTGAGTTCCGTGTGGCCAACAAGGTCATTCTAGTAGGTTGATGACATTAAGGGACATAATTCACTAGAGCATTGGGTGTTAACCTGAGTCTATAGTCAAGACCAAGGATCCTTGTGAGGGTGTATTTGCAATGTTGAGACCCTAAGGACCCAATTAGTACCTTGTTGATGGAACAATCTTGAGAGGGTCATGAGATATGGTAGCAGATGTCACTATGGAACCCATACTAAATTAGTAAGCCTGTAGGGCTATGTATAGTGGTGTTGGGCATGGGAATTTGGCCAAACCTCTTGTTTTCTTTATATATGACTGGTTAGGGGATTTAACCTTGGGGAAGATGTGGTATGTTTGGGCTACCATGGGTATAGATTTGAGTACATTTATGGCTTCCATAATTTATATCCATATGTAGAAGGGAGATACCAAATATTTGGAGCTCAGTTTGGTTAGGTATTCTATGGATTTAGAGTTGGGATGTTTTGAGGTGGGTTGTTGCATGTTAGTTTGGTGGGGGGATTACAGTGGGGGATCAATGCCAGAGATCTATCAGAGTCTTACAATATACTAAGGCATTTGTAACACCGTAATATTTTGAAATATATTTTTTATTTAAATAAATTGTAATTATTTGAAAGCCTTCTCGACATACAACCATGAGTTTAAATGAACTATGATATACTATTGAATTATGATTATTTAAATATGACTATTATAACCAAGTTGTTAAATTAGCGGTATCAATATGAATAAAAACATTATAGAAAATATATATAAATGTTTTATATAATTCAAATTTATCGATCAATTCCAAATAAATAAGTACTAAATTTTCAATAGATTCATTTTATGTTTCAATAAAATATTTTCTTCAAAAATGATTTTTATTGCATTTTATGGATAAAAATTATAATTAATTTATGAAATTTTTTTAGAAATTTTATTTGATAAAATAAAAATAATTTTTTAAATCATTACATCAATATTATATTAGAGTGAAATTTTAGGATTTTTCTAAAAAAATTTATTTTTCAATAAATAGTGAAAAAACTGATTTTTGTACAGTAATCATTTATTTTTAATTAGAAGTATCATTATGTTTTGAATTTAATATTTAAGTAACATATTTATCCATTAATTTTAATTAATCTAATTAATTACATAAGAATTATCATTATTCTTGATTTTGGTATAAGTTTATTTTTGGGCTTAAAAACACATTTGTCTAAAAACTATATTTATACACACTATGTTTTTTATCTAAATAAATTGATTTAATATCTATTAATGAATGAATTTAATGAAAAGTTTATTAAATTTATTCAATTAAATATTTTAACATTCATATAATAGTTTTTACACGGAAAGGAATAAAGGTAAACTCAATTTTATGCTGGAAAATGAATTTTTATAAAAATAATTTTGTTGCATTTTGTGCATTTATTTTAAAATGAATATCTGACACTTATAGAAATTGAATACTGAAGAAAAAATTCTATATTATGAATCAATATAGTTAATAATATTTAATGCACATGAGCCTCATCCCAGTTGGTGAGGTATCCTTAAGTGCATCCACAAGACCTAGGTTCAAAACCAAGTAGAGGCATATTTTCCCGGTACTATAGCAGCACTGTAGCAGGCACTATAGCAATATTGTAGTAGACTGTACACTGTGCGGGTACTATAGTAGAACTGTACACTCTACATGCACTATAACAGACTATACACTGTGTGGGTACTGTAGCAGGTACTGTAGCAGTTACTGTTGTAGGTATTATTCGGTACTATAGCAGCTGGAACTATTCAACTTGGGCCACCGGTTTGGGATTGGAGTCCTTAAGGCTTTCAGGCCACCCAGACCTTTGGGACAGTAGGGATTTCGGGCCACCATTAAGGCCTTCAGGCCACCTTAAGGCCTTTAGGCCACATGCAGTTTCTCCAAACAGACTACAAAAAAGGAGCTGCCCCAGAAGTGGATTCAGAGCAAGTGTACTCACCAGAGCAGAGCCAAATGGATTTGCTAGAATGAGAGGGTATGGAAATTCTATCAGGACCAACCTATGCTTGCATGGAAAGCCTAGTCAGACAACCATGCAAAGGTGGAGAGTAACTATCATGATGCATATGCTTGGGAGGGGCAGTTCCTTGTAGATAGTCTAGTTGAATTCCCTAAGACCTTTGGGTCATGTAATCTACTAAGCCTGCGGTCCATGTAATCTCTGAGCCTACGAGCCTTGTAATGGTTCCCCCTTATCCTTTGAAAGGGGGGTTATCAAAAATCAATAAAAATAAAGGCCTTCGGGCCATAAAAAATATTATTTAATAATTCCAACTTAGTTTTTTCCATAATGAACAGAAAAAATAGTAAAAATGGGTCACCACAGTAAAAGGGTAAATCAGGTTAACCTAGGTTAAAAATAAGTGATAAGTCCACATTTTTTTATCTTAATTCTTATTATATGAAGTTAATTTCAACCTTATCAACATATTATTGAAATTTAATTGTTTATGGGATACTTTTCTCTGAAAATTACTTAATGATATTTTAATCCTTTAAAATATTCAAGGTTTGTCCCTCCTCCCACTTATAAAATGCCACTCCTCCTCTATTTTATTTACACCTTCATGAGAAACCTATATAAAAAAACCTTACCAATTCTATTTTAAAATTACCTCAACACTAATTAGTGGTTCATTTATTCTTAAAATACCATTTCAAGTGTCCTTAAAAAGGGATCTAAATGAGGTCCATCAAAGAAGAGGTAATCATCTTACCCAAACTCTTTCAATTAATTTCTTCTTCAAACTCATTTAAATCTGTTTTATTCATCATAAAATTTTAACTTCAATATCCTATATATAATGAAAAGTTATTATGATTATGGAACCAAAATTATCCACCCCTTTTTAAAAAATGGTAAATAAAAGTATCAATCGTGCGTATGTGTGGACTATCTCCTCTACACAATGAAATAATTCATTTTCCATAACCATAATTGATAGTTAATTATTATGATAGATTTAATTTTTATATATGATATTTATGGAATAATTATATTTTTATAATTATAAGATCTTATCAACCTTCTTACACATTCATTTATTGGAAAATGATAACGTCGCTTGTCCGTACATGTGGACTATCACCTCCATGAAGCGATGTGATTTCTTTTTCATTTAAAATTTATATGGATGGTAATAAGGATAAAATTAATGAATATATATGATATATATATGTTATAATAATGAATCTGAAAAATATACTAGTTTTCACTTAAATGTTCATTTTAATGAAGAAATTGTTAATAAAGGATAATTTGAAATTATAAAGTAATGATACATAGTAAGTTATATATGAATATGGTTATGAAATATATTTAAAAAATATATATTTATTATGTAGTATATTTTAACATGTACTAATAAAGATAAAACTTGTGGAAATATTTTCACATCTCACATTTGTTTCTATGTGATATATTCTATATTCATCTATTTTTACTTCATGTAGTGTATATACTGTCCCTTTGATATGATAAATCATGAATCCCTTTATATTCATGGTATTAAAGTTTTATTTGAATTTATTTATTTCATGGGTGTTATGACTTAAAAGTTACAAAATTAGTAAAGGATTTATGTTTCAATTTCATTTTATTTCAGACTTTTTATTCTGGAATTTCCATTGAGGAAAATTATAAGGGTATTATCCTTCAAACCCCATAAATTTTATTTTTATCTAGTAATTTATAGAGTTTCTATGTATTATTATCATTTTCCACTATTTGGTAATTAAAATGAGCAAGAAATTTTTTTATATAAAATCCAACCTTATTTCATTTTTTGTCGATGGAAATTTTCTTCCATGGCAATGATCTTCAAAATTGTTTTATGAAAGTTCTTACCTATACTTGAAATTTTTTAAGAAGGTAATTTTCACTACCTTTTACTTTATTTACAAAGGATTAAAAAGGAACATTTTTAAATAATTTTTTTTCAAACATGTCATTTTTTAATTTTTACAATGGTGTGAAGGAATGTTTTCTTTTTACGCATACAACATGAATGGATTTTACTAACATCCTGAAAATTAATTTCTTTTAATATTTCATTATAAGTTTCAATGGTTATTTTCACAGAAAATATTTTTCATAATATTTTTTTAAAATTTTAGATATCAAATAAGTGATTTAAAAATGAAAATTATATTTTCTTTAATAAATATTTCAGCGATCTTATAAAGAAATATTTCATCTATGACAACATCCTTTGATTTTAAGTATACTTGACTATGGATATGGTCAAATTATACCATCATTATTTTTTCTCTATATGGTTTATGATTATGAGGATGATATTTCTATGAAGCTAATTTATTTTCAATGGGTTATTCAATGATGACATGGTGAATGTTTTATGATCCTATGTTATAAGTACGAATGGATTATGATTATATGATGGGTGGGACCCGAATTATATATCCATATAATGAATTGGGTAAAGATTAATATTTTATGAGATCAAAGGGTATATAAGAGGTTATCCCAATCCCAAAAGAGGGTACAAAATAGATTATCCCATTCCGAAAGAGAGAACATAGAAGGTTATACCAAGCCTGAAAGAAGGTACATAGGAGGGTTTTCCAAGATTGAAGAAGATACAAAGGAGGTTATCTAAATCCTAACATGTGATGAATGTATTAGTGGATATCCTTGACATAATATTTCTATGATTATTATAAAACTACTCTTTATGGCACTCTTTTATGATACGATCTTATGTCTATGTTATACTCTCATGGATAATGTTATTTGATTTACTTATGACCAATATCTTATAAACTACTAAAATTTATTCAATGACTCATGATTATGATCTATGAATTATTGGGTGTGGTTATAAAATGTTAAGATCATGTTCTAATACACTTATGCTCATTTTATTCATAAATGATCATTTATATCTCCCTTGTTTACCCTTATTGAGAATATTATCTCTCCCTTTATCATGTTACCTTTTCCCCATGATGTGAAGTAATATTTTTAGTATGATATGTCTAAGTAGGGAGCTATTTGTGATGAACAAAATGGGTGATGATGTAGATCATTTATGTACCAGTTTTTTATGTATCCAAGTTTCTATAGACACTAAAACTTTAAGGTTTTTTATGTATAATAATGTTATATAATGAATATTCATTTAATGAGATGTAATATATATATATATATGTGTGTGTTTTTTTCTTAGGTTTCCTTAGTTTTCATTAGAGTAGAGTTTAGTTAATCTTTGGAGATTCAGGTTAGGAAAATTTGGTGAAAACTCTAGGGATAATTCTAAATATAGGATAACATTCTAAATATTTGGTAAAGTAAATATTCAGTGGTTTTACTAGAAAATACATCACTGTCTGGATACTAGAAAGTGGATGAAGTTGTGACACACATGAACCTATGGGTAACAACTGTAAATGGAGAGGATTGATTATTATCTCAATCGTCACTAATGAATGATGAGTGGGATTAAGACTATATAACTAGATAGAAACTCTCAGGGGATATGCTTGGGTTAATTCAAATTTTATTTTTGAATCATTATGACGTATTTAAATAGATGATGGCCATGGATGGCCTTGCTTAAACCTAAGGTTTCATAGATTAAAAATAAGGTTTCATGATTTAGTCATCCTTTGAATTATTTTTCATGATTATATGGTTTTTTACTATGATTATTTTTGTTCAAAATATTCTTTTTTAATTTTAGTAAATAGTTAAAATTAGGAGGAATCATGTTGACAATGAATATGATAGATAATACAATGATTATCCTCCTGAGAAATTGAATAAGATGGGAGATGGAATGTGAAACCTTATTATTATTCCTAATCAACTATCTCATTATATGATTTATAGTATAAAATTCAGAGAGTTTCCTAACACAACTAATAATATAAAAATGTACTTTCATGAAAACCATGGAGGGAAGAATATTTAGCTTCCTACATGTCAATTATGTAGGAATAAGTACTCAGAAAAACTTCTTAGAGGAACAAGAATATGTTTTATGTGTGGAAAAGGACATAAAACCAATAATTTATAAGGAAAAATAAATAATTCTATGGAGGGATATGAAGTAAATCCTAAGGTACCATTTATAGTTCAATTTATAATGTGTGGGGAACAAGATAATTATCCAAGTCAATTACCTAATTCAAGGGCTAACTCCTAGACCAAGGAAGGACCTATGCTATTCTATTCATTTAAGCGGAATGATTAAAGTGTTTATGTTTTGGGAATTTATAATTATATTTTCTAATTATTTTATCAATGATATTCTAGTAATAAGAATAAAAAAACATATTATTATTGTTTTGTAGTAGTTTTTAAGGATTTTTAAGCATATGTTGAATGGTATCGACAACCTAGAAAAGTGATTTTGTGGTAAGGTGATATTTTATGGAAGACACATGATTGAGGTATATATAACCCTTAATATGTTCCTGATGTTGAGATAATAATGTTTAGTTGGGATAAAGAGATGATTGATATGGATAAAGTAAATTGGATAGTATTAATAAACTTGGAATTGATTAGTGATTTGATGATAGATTAGTTTATGTTATCTTTGATGAAGTTTACTGCATTTTTGGATTTATGGAATATATTAATTAGTCTATAATTTTATTTAATAGATAATTATAAAGTTAATTTTGGAATAATTTATGCTTTCATTGAGGTTTTATGGTTATTCAGGTTATTTTGGAAAAGTATTAATAGGTTTTAAGAGAATATATGATCATAGTATTCATTTATTTGAGGTGTGACATTATGAGATACATTATGTAGTTTGGGGAATTAAAGTTAAGTTTATTTTAGAAATTTAGTAAACTTTTATCTAAATTATTAGGTTTTGAATTTATTCTAACATATTTTATAGGATTATTAATATTATCTATTTAATGGTTTAAGTTGAACTTTGGGTGTTGTTGTTAAGTTTTTAGAGATTAATGTATTATATTTATCCATATTGAATAACTTGTGATAACCATTTTGGTTTTTATAAATATTGAGAGAAATAATTAATGAATTTTAATTATTTTATGGATTTCATGATCTTTTAAAAGTTAATTTTAGTGCTTTGGGCATGATAAATTCATCTTGAATATTCATTTCTTGGAGAAATAAATGAATTGGAAATTGATCGAAGCACAACCAAATGATGAAATTGTGATTATGAAATGGAGAAAAATCATGTAAATAAATTTTATAAAGTAATATATCTTGATAGTGAAACAATACCTCAATAATAGGAATATGATCTTAAAAATGATGATGTTTTCTTATTACAATCATTTTTGAAGAACTGATTGTATTTTCACTCCTTACTGATTTATGGTTTTGTGGTTATTAACTTTCTCATGAACATTTTCTATGTCACTATCTATTAGTTATTGGATGTTATATTTATCCTCTATGTCTATTTCATCTTCTCAACAATGTTCTCCTTATATGGGGACCCAATTATTCATTATTTCTGGTAACCTTCATGTTCATCACTTCCCTTTTTTAAAGGAAGTTTTATTATCCCTTTATATAGTGTGTGTTTAAACAAAGGTATTTTAAAATATTAAACCATTTATAACTGAAATAAAATTGTAAATACATGATTTATTTAAGGGGGAAGAATGTAAAACCCCAATATTTTAGAAAATATTTTTTATTTAAATAAATTTCAAGTGTTTGATAACTTTCTTAACACAGAATATTGATTTTAAATGAAATGTGATATACTATTGAATTATGATTATTTAAATGTGATCATTATAAACATGATTTTAAAATATAGAATAAAAAGAAATAAAAACATTATAAAAAATATTTAAAAAGGTTATATATATATATAATTTATGTATTAATGCATAATAAATAATTAATCAATTTTTAGTAAATTCATTTTATGTTCCCATAATACATTTTCTTCGAAAATGGGTTTTATTGATTTTTTTTGAAAAAATATTTTAATTAATTTATAAATTTTTTAGAAATTTTATTTTATGAAAATAATATCATTTTTTAAATCATAAGTTCAATAATATCTTAGGGTTTATTTTTAGTATTTTTCTAAAAAGATTTATTTTTTAGTGAATACATAAAAATAATTTTTTTTGTAAAGCTATCATTTCATTTCAAGTAGAAGTAGAATTATGTTTTGAATTTTTCTTAAAGTAAAATAATATTTGTTTAATTATAAATAATATAATAAATTATATAGGAATCATCATTATACTTGATTTTGGTATAAGTTTGTTTTTGGTCATAAAAACTCATTTTTCTAAAAACTATTTTTATGCGCTCAATATATTTTTATTGTAATAAATTGAATTAATAATTTTTGATGAATTATTTTAATGAAATATTTAGATTATATATTAAATAAAATATTTTAATATTAATCTTATAGTTTTTACATGGAAATTAATGAAAGTAAACTTATTTTTATGCTTAAAAATGCATTTTTCTAATTTTTTTTTCATTTTGTGCATTTATTTTAAAATTATTTTCTAACACTTATAGAAACTGAGTATTTTATAATTTATTTGATATTTTTAATCCTAAAAATTAATATTATTTAATAATTTTAACTTATTTTTTTTCATAATGAATAGAAAAATCAGTTAAAATCTGTCACCATATTAAAAGGGTAAATCAGGTTAACCTAGTTTAAAAATAAGTGATAAGGCCAAATAATTTCACCATAATTATTATTGCATAAATTTATTTCTATAATTATCACCTTATTAAAAAATATTAATTTTTTATAGGACACTTTTCCATAAAAATGACATAATAATATTTTTATTGTTTAAAATATTCAAGGTGTGTCCCTCCACCAACAAATAAATGGACACCCCTCCTCTCTTTTATTTACACATTATTATGAAATGTAGATTGAAAAAAACCAATAAAAGTATTTTTTAAACTTCCCTATCCATGAATTATAGGTAATTATCTTCTTAAAATACCATTCTAAGGGGTTTTAAGAAGGGATCTAAAAGAGGCATATTGAAGAAGAGGTAATCGTCTTACCCGAACTCTTTCAATTTATTTCTTCTTCTAACTCATTTAAATATATGGTATTCATCATAAAATAATAAATTAATTATTCCAAATATACTAAATATATATTATTATTATGAAACTACTATGATCTATCCTCTTTTCTAACAAATGGAAAATTAAAGTATCTCTTACGTATACGTGTGGACTACCACTTTCACATAGCGATATAGTTCATTTTCCATCACCACTATTAATAGATGGTTATTTTAATATATTTAATTTTTAGATATAATATTTTTGAGATAATTATACTTATATAATTATAATATCTTATCTACCTTCTCACCTTTGCATTATTTGGAAAACAGAAATGTTGCTCGTGCATACATGCAGACTACCACCTCCACAAAGCGATATGATTCATTTTTCATTTCCACTTTACATGGATTGTAATAATGATAAATATAATGAATATATATGATATAATAATTAATTTTTAAATTTTAATTATTATTTACCTTTCTTTTGTTCCAACCATCAAAAAGTGTAAACATCACTCATGTGTACGTACAAATTATCATCTCCACAAAGTAATGTAATTTATTCTTGATCAATTCTTGATATGAATAACTATAAAAATGTATATGATGGATTAATATGATAATTATATCATGATTATTATTATATATATAATTAAACCATTTCCAAGGTGCAATTAACTAAACTATCAAACTGAAACATTCCGGGAAATTAAATCAGTTTTCACTCGAAATTTTATTTTAATGAAGAAATTGTTAATAAAAGGATAATTGGAAATTAGAAAGGAATGATACATAGTAATTTTTGTATGAATAATGTTCTATAACATATGTAAAAAAATATAAATTTATTATCAATTATATTTGAATCCATACAAAGAAATATAGAACCTGAGGTAAGGGTTTCATGTCTGACTTTTGTTTCCATGTGACATATGCCCATTTAAAGGAACCCAGGTGCAAAAGAAGAATTAAAAATAAAAAATTAAAATTTTGTTTTCAAATTTATGTTAAAAACACTAAATCCATAAAAATAATTACCTATATTTCTAAAATGACCATATGTAATTCAATTTAATCATGAAAAAAATGAGAAAAACCATAAATGGTACCCTGTTTATTTGAAATTACTAATTTGATTAACCCACTATTAGAATTTAGTGGCTCAAAGAAACCAAGATAGGAATACTATATATCGTTAACATATTCACCATATCTATTGGATCATTAATCTTAAATTTTTAGGTGCTAGCATGGGAAATAAATGAACTTTATGACATCACTTAGATCACATGAAGAACAAAGACTCAATCGAGAAGATGAGATTTATCTAACCCTTTATTCCTTTGGTTTATCACTCTAATATTGATAGATAGGATTTGATATCTCAAAATTCATTAAAATGTTTGAGAATACTATTATTGATTCTATAATTCTGTTATATACTTAGGTTATGATCTTTGGAATGTTATAACCTTAATTTCAAACCCTCAATAACACTTATTACTTAATTAAACTTGTCATAAATGTCATGAAAATTTTATCACTAAATTTTAACCCTGAAATATATTAATTTATAAAATAAAAACCATTAAAATAGCTTATAAAATCACTAAATAATTTTATTAACCTTGAATATACTATGCTCATTAAAAAATTATATCTTATTGTATCCACTTTTATGTTAAAGAAACTTGTGAATAACTTGAGAAATAAATTAAATAATTATTAGTCTAAAGTTGAATAATATAATTGAATTATTTTTATTTATGATTTTTTACACTTGGGCATATAAGAGTTGGATGTGATACCTAGCAGTAAAGATCCCATCACATTGTACTATGATAGTAATGCAGTGGTGGCTCTCACTTAATATCCAAGGTCACATCAGTGGACAAAGAACATACTTAGAAAGTATCATATCTTGATGGATTTTTCTTATAGAGGTGAAGTTGCAGTGAGGAGTATTTCCAGGGAAGACAACACGGAGGACCCCTTGACTAAATCCTTGACTTAGCAGAAACATGATCATCATGGGAGGACTAGCGGACTGAAAGTCATAGGTAGTTAGATCTTTTCCAAGTAGGAGTTTGTAAGATTTGGTGTCTTAGAACAAACTGTTTGTACTTTGATTATATGAATATTTAATATATTTAAATATTAAACATCTTATTACATATTGTTCATTGTTTTTCATGACTATAGTGTAATAATTTCCTGGTGTATTTGTCACCTTGAAAAGGTCATAACAGTTCCTCACTTTGATGAGAACCTTGAAGTTCTACGACAATATTCTTAAGTATAGTTCTGTGGTTGGATGACAAACTATAATGGGACACATAGTATACAAAACATTAGGTGTGATTACTCATATGTAGATGAGACTTACTCTCATGAAGTTCTTACTTGGTAATCTCCAAGATGGGAAATTATGAGAACAGACTTGCCAGTAGGAATTCAGCATGTTTTGGTGTCATCAAATATTCTTATCTACGAGCATGTGTAATGATCCTTAGACTTCAATATTATCATTAATATATGTCATGACCCGCACTCTTTGATTTACTGACAAAAACTGTCACACAAATAGTTGATGAGAAGTAGGGTACGTTGGGTGCTTCATGAGTGGAATACTATTAATAGAAGTAAATGAAGGATTTGCACCTTCCATTTATGGAAGTTGATATCTCATCCCATTGATTGTAATAGAATCATTGTGTGAAATTCCATGTCTATAGTGTAATGATGAGTTTATTTCAGGTAGTCAAAGTGCGATGTATCAAGTATAAAGGTTGATGAAACTATCATGAAACCTACTTGATGAGATATTTATTCAAAGGGATTATATTACATAATGAGTGTTCATATGTGGATGTCATTGTTGTGACTTTAAGTTTTTTTGCTTGGGTTCCATGAATCATTTCTAGATAGTACTCTTAGAATTTAGGCAAGCCCGCCTAATGCTAAAGAGAAATAATCCTAGAGGGTCACACACTAACTATTGTTGGTTTTCTCATTTAAATTATATTTGAATTTAATTAATGGAAAAAATATTATTTTCAAGAAAGTGGAATAATATTATTTAAGATAAAATGATTTCATAAATTAAATAAATATTTATTCACGGGATTGTGGGTAAAATATATTTATTTATTTTATTGAACATTTAATAAATAGTTATTTACTAGTTTATAAATAAAATATTTATTTAAGAGAATAAAATATTTATTTTTTTATTTGGGTGTTCAATAAATGGAAGTGGAGTTAGAGCAGACCAAGGCCGGTCCGGTAGTAAAATAATTATTTGCAAGATGGTAAATAATTATTTAACTTGTTGGTACAAATTAAAATAATATTAACGTTGCTATTATTTTGTGATGCAGAATTTTATTTATAATTCTGTTTTTCACAAGTTGGAGAACAATAAATAATGATGTGGTATTATTATTAAAATCATGGGTTTTATCTAAGGTTATGAATGTATTTAATTACTGTTATGCAATTAAATATTTTAACCGAAGCCCCATGTTGATAAATAGACTTTTACATCTATTGTGCCATGTATTGAATTGCATGACCAGTGAATTTAAAATTGTTGAGATAAATTATTTCTCTCACAAATACTCTTCCCACCTCTCTCAAAAAATGAGAGATGTTCTTCAAGTATGAAGAACAACCAATCAAGAATGACTGACATAAGACACTCACTTAGAAACTCTAGCACCCGGAGAACGAGTGGTGTCGATCAGAGGCCATCAGAGCACGTGTGGATCACCTCTAGAGGGATTTTAGTTTGGATCCTTGAAAGTGAAATGAGATAATCTGGAAGGGTCATTCTGGACGATCAACATCATCAATGAAGAAAGTACCGAAGATCCAGGTATTCTATTCTTTATGGAATTAATTAATTTAATTATAAACATGATGTGAAAGATCCTCTCTAATGGGTTCAGGTCTCTTCCTTCTTTATCTAAATATTTGATTCTATTCTATGGATATTGGCATTCGTTGTTGTATTGATCCCAGAATAATCACTGATCATGGTAAAAACTAAATTTGGGTTCTGGCCCAACCGTGCTTCCGCTGCGTCCTGAACCTTTAGAATTGTTGTGTATAATGAATTCTATCTTGACTCCTCATTGTCTCTTCCTCTCCAAAAAAGAAACACAAGAGTGATTCCTTTAATATCAAAGGATAAGAAATCATTGTAATCAAAGCAAGACAGTTGATTCTCTATGCTAGCACGAGAAGATCGATTGATATTTCTCGAAGATCAAAGGATCACATGTGGATAACCACTAGAGGGATTCTATCCTTGGATCCTCACCGCACAATAAACACAATCTAAAAGTGTATTTTTAAATGATCAATATTCACATAAAAGAAATATACTACACCTGTGTATTTACATTTTTCGATATTAAATAAATTAATTATAAATTTAATGTGAAAGATCCTTGCTCATGGTTTCAAACATAGAAATATTAGAAGAAATGTTAATATATCACCCACCACTGTACACTGTCTCTATGCCCAAAAATAATAAGTGGAATTATAACGATCATGTTTAAAATTATATCTATTTATTTGATTGTTGATCCATACACAACCTTGGTTGAATTTTCATTTCATATTATTCATTATTTATTTTGATTTGAATTAACAAGTTATTGATATATTAATCATGTTCATTTAGTGTTTCATTTTCTTAGAGGTCTAAGAATAGATGAATAATGACCGAAGATGGCTTCTGGAACTTCCAATTTTTGGCCGATAAGATAGGGTTACACAACATGTACTCGGAGTACATGATGTGTATTATAGTGCATTTCACCTAGACATACCATAGAATACACAGAATTCCACACAGTAAATTACACACAGTGTATGACTTATTTTGAACATCCAACTTGGCACACAGTTTTAAGATTACACGATGTGAATCAGAGTATTTTCCTTGTAGTCTACATGGGTTAACAACATAAATCTTGAAATCCGTGTGGCCATTATACGTGGTCAAACTGCATGAGACTGAAAACCTGAAGAATTTATGATATACATGATGTGTATGTGGTGTACACGACGTGTAGTTTATCAATTCCCACATTCAAGATACATGTTGATTTATTTGGAAATACAATATTAGAGATACATGGCATGTATATGGAGTGCACACGTCTTGTAGTCTCTTGACCAAGAACACATCAATTATTTCGGAGGCTTGCACAGGTATGAAACATTTGGATCACACAATATGTATCTAGGTGTACACATCATGTAACCAGCTAAGATACACCCCAAAGACCTAGGTGAGTTTCTCGAGAACATGAAAAGTGAATACATGATGTGTACCTGGCATGTACATGTCATATAGTTCAGCCGAGTTAAAATGATGATTCCTCAGGCATGTGACTTGGATACATAGAAATATAGGTACATGGAATGTGGTTAGATAGTACATGCTACGTAGTCTCCCAATTACTAGAATAATTAAATTATATTAAATTGAAAATTTCAGTATTAAAATATTATTGTTTTGATTGAAACTTTATCTGTTTGAAAAATTAATAATGGGTTTAAGGGATTTTAAATGCTCAATTAATTGAATGTAATAAATATGAAACTATTTATTTTTCTGTTTATTTTCCATTAATACATTTATGATAGTTATCTCCAAGATAATTTGGATGGTCATTAAGATGAAAGATAATTAATTAATTAATTAATTCAAGTGAATTAATCAAAATAATAAACAATGGATTAAGAAATAATTATTATCTATTTAGTTTTGTGTATACACTGCATGTATGAACATTCTTGAGTTTTACCAAGACCCGTGTATGTTTTTGATGTTTTAATTTAATTTATTTCATGGGTTTTCAATTTATCATTATTAAATTAAATATGATGACCTGTGAGAGATCCTTCCCTCTATTATTATGTAGGACTTGCATGTACAAGGTTATTTATATTATTCCCCTTTAATAAATCTTTTGGCTCCCCTCACCTGCAAGTGCGTTATAAATATTTTTAATTAATAGAGTTTTCCAAGGAGCATGGAGGTGGTTCAAGATTAAACCAAAATGGTGAAAACCTAGGTGTTACAAATGTGGATTGGTGAAATGCTATAACTCATGCCAAGACAGGAAACATAAGTTATTTCCCATAGGTCAAAGTTTGATTTAATGTCCAGTCATTAAATCAACTGTCATATAAAGATCATGAATGGGTCATTTAAATAATTAATTATTTATATCTATGCAATTATTTATTTTCTGGATGTACGACCATGATCACATAAATAAATGAATTATTATGAAATGATGAAATTGAAATAAATAGATTATGTGTAAATGTTTTTTCCAACATGTTTAATTAATTAAGTAACATTCAATTAATATTAACAAAGAATGTAAATGATAAAACAAGTTAAAATTTATTCATAATAAATTAAAATCCCTCAATTAAATATTAAGTCAGAATTTTTCTTCTATTACTTGATTAGGAATTAAATCCTTAGAACCAAGTTTTTGACTAACCATAATTGGGACACTTACTTTTAAAATGGAGTTCTTATGAAGGTTATGGGTTGAATTAACCATCTCACATAAATATACGTAACCCATGATAGAATTGATGTAACTTGGAGGCAAGTGTTATGGAAATCCAAGTCAGGATTGTAGGATAGGGGAGTCCACTCAATGGATCAAGGAGATGTAAGCCCAGAATTGACAAATACCATCCTACCTAAATACCTTCAAGTAGCTTAGCCAATCCCCATTGGGGTTATGTGAAGGGGAATATGGATCCTTGCCACTAGAATGTTCAAGAAACTAGATATTCTGAGTTCAATGGAAAGGGATATTGGGACATGATAAAATAATGGGAGATTTAATAAATATCAATTAATTTTTTATTTATCACATAATTTTTAATCAAGAAAAATTACTAATAAAATGATCTTTAATTGTAGAAAAAAATGGAAATCTTTTCATCATCATTATCCCTAAGATAAATATTGGAGAAAGATAACCTCCTAACTAGAAGTAAATTCCAGGAGTAGTTTAAACACCTTCAGGTTTTTCTAGGACATAAATAGCAATATTATGTGCTAGAATCCCCAATGTCTGATCCTCCTGCTAAGGAGGCGAGTTATGAAGAGTTCCTCATTTATGAAATTCATTTGAGTAATGAAGTCAATGTTCAATGTTTGATTCTTTCTTCTATGTCTATTGAACTCATGAAGTCTCATTAAAACATGGATGTGTATAACATTCTTGAGCACCTCTATGGTTTTTACTAGAAGAGAGATAAATATGAATGGTTTTATATTTCCAAGGAAATATTTTAGAGTAATCTTGTAGAGGGTTACCCATTTGGGCCTCACATAGTCAAGATCATTGAATACATTGAGCACCTAGAGGTTCTAGGGTTTAAAATACCTAAAAAATAAGGCACCGATCTCATTCTGGAATCACTCCCTTAGAGATTTTTCATATTTTTTTGTGAATTTTAATATAAAAACATTGAGAAGTCTCTTCCATATTACCTCACTTTTATTTTCTAATTAGATAAGGATATGAAGTTTGAAAAACCATCCATACTTATAGTGAATAAATAGAAAGGGAAATTAAGGATATTTAAGACCAAATACTCTTCACTCCCTTTTAATAAGAGGAAGATCAAGGGAAAAGAAGGGGAACATGATGTTTCCTATTTTTCATGTGGTAAGAAGGGCCACTGGAAGAAAAACTACACCCAACCAATGAATTAAGGGGGAACTTCATATGTGTTTTTTATCAAGTGCAATTTATCTATTTATATAAATTGGGTATTAGATATAGATTTTTGTGATCAAATATGTATTTAAATATAAGAACCAATTAGATTTAGAAAAATTGACTGAGGGGAGGTAGATCTAAGAGCGTCCAATGGATCTAAACTTATAACAATAACTATTTGGGACTACCACCTCACATTGCTAACCAGAATGATCTTGGTTTTAAAGAGTTGTTTTTATGTTCCCTTAGTTACGAAAAACATTATATCTATATCCAGACTTGATACAAATGGATTTATTTTCATATTTGGAAATGAATGTTTCTTATTTTATAAAGATAACATTTTTTATAAGGAAAATTTAAATAATTATATTTATGTGTTGGATCACACAAATCAATTAATATAAATTGATAACGAAACTACTTCACATGACTCATACCACACCCAACTATGGCATCACCAGTTCAGTTATGTAAAGGAAAATGACTTGACTAAATTATACCAAGATAGATATTTAGATTCTTTTTAACTAAAACCACTTGGTCTACTTCACAAATGATTACAAGATAAAATTTCCAAATCCCCATTCAATGGAAAAGGTGAAAGGGACCAAGAGATACTTGAATTAGTTCATACATGTGTGTAGAACATTTCCTATTGAGATAAGGGGTGGGTACTTATACTTCATAACTTTTATTGATAATTTTTATAGATATGAATATGTTTAATTAATGAGGTATAAGTTAGATTATTTTGATAAATTCAAGGAATATAAGAATAAATTTGAGAATCATCTTGGTAAGAAGATTAAGAAACTATGCTTATACTGTGGTTGATAATATCTTAATCAAGACATCATTGATTACTTATGGGAGCTTTAGATATTATCTAAACTCACTCCTAATACACCTCAATGGAATGGTGTAAGTGAAAGGAGTAACCACACCTTTTTAGAAATAATGAGATCAGTTCTGAGTCATGTGAGTCTTCCATTATCATTTTGGGGATACATGTTATAAACAACAACACAAATACTAAAACAAGTTCCAACTAAAGCGAAAGATGGTATACCATACCATTTATGGAATATAAAGAAACCTATATTGTCATACCTTCATGTGTGGGGTTACAAAGATTTTGTTATATCCTCTTTCGGTAACAAACTTGCAACTCGAGGCACAAATTGTACCTTTATAGGATATCCTAAAGAAAAAATAGGATATTACCTATAAGACTCCTTAAAATAAAGGTAATAGTGTCAAGACATTCCATATTCCTTGAGAGGGATAAAATATCTAAAATAGATAGTGGGAGAGATATAGAATTCAATAAAGTCGCGGCTCAAGGTATACAAGAGTTGGTGTTAGAATAAATTCTAAAAATCCCTATGGAAGAAGAAACTATTCTGAAGATATAAAAACTATGTAGGAGTAAAAGATATGTTATAGAACTAGAATGATATGGTTTTATAGTCACCAAGTATGGTGACTCATTATTAGTTTCTAATAATGATCCTATAAACTACAAGGAAGTAGTAGGCTGCATATATATTTCCATGTGGAAAGAAGCCATTAATTCTGAAATAGATTCCATATACCCAAACCAAGTTTGTATTTTGGTAGATCCTCCAGTGGATGTAAAGCATGTTGGTTTCAAATGGTTATTAAAGAAGAAACTATAAATGGAAGAATAATTACGTACCTATAAGGTGTGAATGGTTGCAAAATGGTTTAAACATCATAAATGAATTTACTATAACAAAACCTTTTCACCAGTTGCAATAATGAAATCCATTAGAATTATACTTTCCATTATGGCTTACCATGACTATAAAGTTTTGAAAATGAATGTCAAAATATCATTCCTTAATGGGAATCTTCATGAAGATGTCTATATGACACAACCTAAAGGGTTTGTGACTAAAAATGATGTCAACAAGATATGAAATTTGAAAAAAAATCCATTTACGGATTAAATAAAGCTTCTAGGTCCTGGAAAATTCATTTTGATGAATCTATAACTGAATTTGTTTTCATAAATAGTGATTGTGATCCTTTTTCTAAAAAAAGTTTAGTGGGACTGCATTCATTTTCTTAATAGTATATATTGATGAAATATTACTCATTAGAAATTAAATACCATTCTTACATCCTATAAAGGTTTGGTTGAAAAAATTATTCTCTACAAAGGACTTGGGAGAGGAAAGATATATTATTGGGATTAAGATCAATCATGATAGATCAACATGGTTTCTCAATCTAAGTCAAAGTATATACATTGATAAGATACTAAAGATATTTAGTATGAAATAATACAATAGGGGATTGTTTCTAGTATCACATACCATTCATATTTCTAGTAAAATTTGAAATTAGATTCATTAGGAAAGAAATAGAATGGTAAGGATTCCATACACATTTGCGATTAGGTCATTCATGTATGTTTTGATATATACTAGGCTAGATGTCTCCTATGTATTAATTATGGTAGGAAGATGTCAAGCTGATCTAGGTGACCACCATCAAATGGAAATCAAGACTATCCAAAATTATTTAAGGTGTATTAAGGATATGTTCCTTATTTATAGGGGATATAAGGAACTAGACATTAGAATATATGTATATTCTAGTTTCCAAACTGATCAAGATGACTTGAAGTCATAAACAAGATACATATTCACATTAAATGGAGGTGTTGTGAGTTGGAAGAGATCAAAGTAGGTCATGGTCCCAGATTATAAAGTAGAGTATGAGTATATTTCAGAGTATGACATGGTACCTAGCAGTAAATATCCTATAAAAGTCTACTGTGATAATACTATAGCCCTAGATGTTTAAAAAGATACAAGGCCACATTAATGGATGAAGAAAATAATTTATAAGTATAATCTCTTGAGGGATTTTTCTTATAGAGGTGAAGTTTTAGTGATCAATATTTCCACAGAAGTCAACATGGTGGATCCCTTGAATAAAGATTTGACTCAAAAAAAACATGATTATTATGTGAGGTCCAACAGACTAAAAGTCATAGGCAATTATCTCTAGTCCAAGTGGGAGTTTGTTGGAGTTGGTGTCATAGGACCAAATTTTTATACATATATTACATGTATATTCTATGTTTTGAATATTAATAATTTTTTTATTGATATTGTTCATCATTATGTATAACTCTAATATAATAATGTCCTAGAGTATACGTTTCATTGATATAGTCATAGAAGTTCCCCTCTATGATAAGAACCTTTAAGTGCTATGATGATATTCTTAAATAATGTTATGTAGTTGGATATCATACTATGACATGACAAATAGTTCATAGTCTATCAGGTGTGAGTACTCGTAAGTGGATGAGGATTATTCACATGAATTCCACACTTGGTAATCACCCAGATGGGATATTATGAGAGCATACCTGCTAGTAGGAATTATACATTTTTGGTTTCATCATATATTCCTATCTATGAGTGTGTTTAATGGTCCTTATAATTTAATACTACCATTAATTAATTTCATTGATCACACACTTATATTTTATGAAAAAAATCATGATGAAATATGTTTGTGGAGATGTAGTGTATGTTGGGTGCATCAATATTTACATGTCATTAATGGATAAGTTGAGGAAGGATTTGTCACTTCCATTATTATGGAAGTTGATATCTCATCTCTTTTATTAGAACAAAACCATCACATTAAATTTCATGGCCATAGTGTTACAAAGTATTTATTTTAGATAGTCAAAGAAAGACATATCAATCATATAGGTTGGTGACATGGATGTACAACCTACTTGATGGGATATTGAGACAAAGATATTATATTATATAGTGATAATTTGTATGTGGTTTTCATCATTACAACATTATGTTTTTTCTCTTAGGTTCCTTGGCCCATTTCTAGATAGTAATCTTGGACTTTAGGCAAGCATGCCTAATGCCAATGAGAAAAAATCCTACAGGGTCACACACAAAGTGTTTCTAATGATCTTAATTAAATTTTATTTGAATTTAATTAATTGAATAAATATTATTCAAAAGAACAAGGGATAATTTTATTCAAATTTTATTGATCACAAATATTTATTAATAAATGAAATATTTAAATGAAATATTTATTTGAGTATTCAATAAATTCTAGAGGAGTTAAAATTTACCAAGACCATGTCTGATGAAAAATATTAAATAAAAAATTGGTTAAATAATATTTTTTATTACACAAGTTGGCACACACAAAATAATAATAATAATAATAATATTATGTGTCCTGGGGTTTATTAAAGGTTTAATATTATTTGAAGACCAACATGAAATTAAATAATTATTTTAACCCAAACCCTAGCTCTATAAATAGATGGTTATGTCTATTATGTTGGGCGTGCGATAATCAATCAATTCAATTGAAATAGAGAATTATTTCCCAAAGAAATCTCTATCAAATCCTCTTTCTCTATTTCTCTAAAAAACGAGAAATTCAAGAGATATTCCTTTAATACCAAAGGATGAGAAATCAACAAAAATAATGCAAGATAATCGATTCACCGTGCTAGCACCCAAAGAATGATTGAATTTTCTTGGAGATCAAAGGATCATGTGTGGATAACCTCTAGAGGGATTATATCCATGGATCTTCACACTATAATGAAGGAAATCCGAAAGGGTATTTTCATATGATCAATATTCACATCGATGAAAGATCCTAAGCCCATATATTCATTTCTTCCGATATTAAATAAATTAATTATAAATTTAACATGAAATATCTTTGATCATGGTTTTAGGGATAGAAATATTAAAATAAATTTTAATGTATCACCCACAACCACACACTTACTCTATGACTAAAACCAAACTAAGTTAAAAAATTCATGTTCCAACCTAGGGTTAAGGATAGGTGCACCTCTTTAGTGGTTGATAGTCTATGGTACCATTCAATAATAGACTGAAAAGATATATGGGAGGTATAAGCATGATTATCCAATCCATAAAATGGGTTTAAAATTAGAATAGGTCACACACACAACATTATAGCATGTGAAAACATGTTGCACATACTAGAAAACCAATGAAAACCTTAGAAAGATGTTTTAGAACACCTACCTCAAGAAAATGAAGAAGGATCCCAAGATGGAATGTCCAAATAAATGTGAAACACCAAAATTACATATAGATAGTGATATGATCATTTATATATGGATTCAAGAAGAATAATATCCTAGAAGAAAATGAGATGAATTCACCAATTCCAAGATAGACTTACCGATTCAAGACATTCAGAAAGAACTATAGATCAAGGAACCAAGAGGAGGAATTGGATAAGACAAATAAGCCATGGAAAAACTTACTAAAAAATTAATCTTGAATTAGGGTAAAGAATGAGGTTTAATAAATTAAAAAGGGGTTTATGGGGGAAGAAATATGATTCGGACCCTTACATTCCCATCCTAGAATGGCACCACCGATTAGCCGACAATTTTAGGAAGAGTGGCTACACTACTAGTAGCCCCACAAACATGCCGATGGTTTCCATTGTAGGGAGGATGGGTTTCTTGTAGAAAATACTTTATTTCAGGTTAACATCAGCTAGTTGGTGGGTTTCAATAGCTGAATGGTGGGCTTCCTATAGTGTTACCAGGCTACTGCCCATCCACCAAATAGGAGGTGGAACTGCAACATTTCCCTTACTGTATGCTACTACTATCTCTTATTATATATCATCCTCTGAGCCCTTAGGAACCTCTCAAACACATAAATTAATGGGTTTAAGGAACTTTTACATAATTTTAAATGGTTCAATAGAAAACATAAAGATATAAGTACCTGGAAAAGAGTGGGGTCTTAGAAACACCAATAAATACAACGAAGGCATGTAGTTTCCTTAGATTAACATGTTACTATCAATGATTTGTTAAAAAAATTTCATGATTTGAAGACCCATTTACCAAGTTGACACATAAATGGGTTAAGCTCATATGGTCTATGAATTTAAAATAAGTTTTGCATAATTAAATAGGATATTGGTTAACACAATAATATTAACATTACTATAAAAAAGGGTGGATTTGTGATATATAGTGATACAATAAAGAAAAGTATTTTATATTTTCTTATGAAGAATTATAGATTTGATTATTATGCATCAATGATATTAAGGGTTCATGAATAAAATTATACAACCTATGATCTAGAGTAGAAATCTATAATCTTTTCATTGAAGATACAAAGTCATCTCCTTTATGGTGAATGATATGAAATATAAATGGATTGAAAAAGTTTTAAACACATCTTATCACAGAAAGAGATCAACGTGAGGAATAAGCGATGACTATAATTACACAAGGATTATGATTTCTTCATACACTAATACCCTAGAAAGGAAAATAAAGTGGTTGATGTGTTGAGTAGGAAATATCAAGGAGTTTTGATTAAAATGAGGATTGAAAATATCATATATTAATGAATTTAATAAAGTTTTATATAGGAATCATTAAGGAATGAGAAACATCACATCAATTCAAAATTATTTCCAAAACAAACTTAGGGGAGAAATTTTTTTCCCAACTTGTTGATAAGAATTTTTAGAAGAAAATGAAAACCTTGAATAATGGAAAGGTGGTATACTTCATTTATAAAGATGTTATATTGAATATTTTAAAGAGGATATGTGTTATATCTATTCCTGAGATAAAAAGAGAATTATTAGATGAATATCATAGCTCAAATATATTTATACACCATATTATCACCAAAATGCATTAGGATTTAAAGAAACATATTTGGTGGTATAATATGAAATAGGAAATTGCTGACTATGTATCAAGATGATTGATTTGAAAATAGTTAAAGGCTGAGAGGAAACATCATAAAGGATTCATGTAACCTATAAATATTTCTATGTGGAAATGGGATGATATTATTATGGATGTTATAACTATATTTCTAAAAAATTTGAGAAAGAACTATTTGATATGGGTTATTGTTGACCTCCTTAACATGTTTACAAATTTCCTCATTATAAGGGAAGATATACCTCTTGAGTGCCTTATATGACTCTATATTAATGAATTTATGGGGATTCATGGCGTATATATTCTTTTATATCAAATTATGACCTAGATTTTATAAAATGTTTTTTGAAAAAATTATTCAGAAGACTATCAAAACTAAGCTACATTTGGGACCTGCTTACCATCCACAAATAGATGGATAGTATGAAAGTAATATTCAAACATTACAAGACATGTTGAGGTTACACACACTTGAATTTCAATGTTTTCATGATCAATTTTTTACCTTTGGTGTAATTTTTAATATCTTCTATTTGAGCATTCAAATGACACCGTATAAAGCATTATATTGGAAAAAATATCATAGAATAAATTTTTGGGATAAAGTTAATGAAAGTAATATTTTAGGATAAAAACTTATTCATGATATAATGGTTAAATTACTAACTATTAAGATTCATATCAAGAAATATCAAAGAAATAAATAGAGATATATGGATAATTGAAGGAAGGATTTATAATTTAAAGTGAGAGATAATGTTTTTGATGGTATCTCAGTGGAAGGGTATTGTAATATTTGAAAATAAAGGGAAAATAATTCCTAGATACATTAAGCCATTGTAAATTCTAGAAAGAATTAGAGTTATGGATTACCATTTGAAAATTCTATATAGCCTCTCAAAAGTTCATGATATGTTCTATATATTTTTATTAAGAAATTATATTCCATACCCAATGAATTTTATAACCTATGAGGAAATAGAATTTGAACTTGATTTATCTAACTATGAAGATCATATCCAAATTCTTGACACTATATAAAAAGTGTTGTGAAATCAGACAACTCGATTGGTGAAGGCACTTTAGAGAAATAATAAAATAAAAAAGTAAACATGAGAAACTTAAGAAGTTATTCTGAATAACTACAAACATCTGTTCATGATGTGATAATATATAAATTTTAAGGATAAAAGTTTTTAAGGAGGGAATAATTTAACACCTGAGATTCAATTATAGTAAGTGATATTTTCTTTCTAAAGAAACCATAACATAATGCACATAAATTTATTCAATGATGTGATTAAAACATAAATTAACAAATTTTAAAATTTTAATTTGAATAAATTAATTTAATTTTTTAATTAATCATATCAAAATTAAGTTATTATTAATTTTTTAGATTTTTCAGAAATAGTTGATTTTTAGGAGAATAGTAAAAAATACCGATTTTAAAAAATTGTCGCTTTTATGAACTTATATTGATGAAAGAATAAATTTAATTTTTAGAAAACCCTTTTTATAGAAAAATATGTATTTAAAAAGTAAAATAATTTATATAAAAATATAATGTTGAACTTATAAATATATTTTTATCATTTTGTAATTTTGAGAAATGTTTTTGTACAAATAAAAACTATTTTTAGTTATTTTCTTCCTTTGGGTTTTGGTTTAGTTTGAAAGAAAAATAATTCTACTTTGATTTAAAATAATCAAATAAATCCCATTTTAATCAAAATTATACTTTATTTTACTGTAAAATCAATTTTATGCTTAAAATAAACATTTGTTTAAAAACAGTTTTTGTTATGTTTTGATAACTTATATTAAAAGAAATTTATTCCACTTATAGAAGTTGAATAATATAAGATTTATTCTATATTTTTAATTATAATAATTAATATTAGGTAATAAGGTCAACTTATTTTTTGTTCGTAGTGAATAGTAATCTTAGTAAATATTTATCACCCCAGTTAAGGGTAAAATGGGTTAAAAGGGTTAAAAATAAATGGATAAAGATTCAAGATAACAATAGAAACTTTATTAAATCTCATTGGTTGGTATTATTTCTAACTTACATTATAATATTATAATCTATGACGATTTTGAGCCACTTTTACTTGAAAATGACTTTATATTATTAAAATCATTTAAGTAATTCCATGTGTATCCCCCCCTCACTTATAAAAGGGAACCTATTCTCCTCCATTATTAAAAAAAATTGAGCCCTATAGATCATATAATACCTACCCAAAAAACCATCCTAGATTCATTTACTTCATTCTTAAGGTCCTGGTCTTAAACTAAGGCCATTCTAAGAAGGATTAAGGTTTAAGCCAAATGCGACCTCTCAAAGAAGAGGTAACTGTCTTACCCAACTCTTTAAAAGTTTATCTCTTATAATAATTCTTATAAATATATTAAATCCAAACTATAATAATGAATAATTTATCCCTAATATACTAATATGTTGTTTTGATTATTTTAAATCCATTTTCCACCTCCTTTCCATTCCATGGAAAATGAAAACATCGCTCGTGTATAAGTACGACCTACCATCTCCACATAGTGGTGTAATTTATTTTTAATAAATATTTTACTTATAAGGTTATAAATATAGTATTAATAAAATATATTTTACATTTATGAAATAATTATGATTCTAGAAATATAATATATCATCATCCTTTTTACACTTCAATCTGTTGGAAAATGATAACGTCACTCATATATATGTGTGGACTACCACCACCATGGAGCAATTTTACTCATTATTCTATTACCTATATTCATGTATGATTATAAAATTGTATATAATGAATAAAAATTATATTTATTACATTATTAACATTCTATATATGACTTAACCATTTTATGATACCTTTAACCATAGAAAATATATCAAAGTAATTTTAGAGAAATTGACTGAACAACATTAAAGTGGTCGATGTTAGAAAAACTATTAAAAGAATGGACTTAAAATAATTATAAAAGGACCATAAAAATGTAATATAGATTATAAAGGTTATTAATAAGGTATTTAATAAATTTAAACTCATTATATAGGAGTATAAAATAGGTATGACAAAGTGGATACCTAAGGAAAAGGATTTATGTTACAATCTCATTTAATTTTAGGATTGTTTATATTCAGATATCTATTGAAAAAAATATATAATCCTAATATTTTAAGCCCTGTATATTTTTTCATCATTTTTTTATATTTGGTTTTCAATGTTTATTTTCCATTTCTTATCTAGTTGAATCAATAATCAATAGGTAAGTTACATGTAAGGTAATTTATTTTATAAATATTATTTTGAACTTTTCCTTATAACTCTTTTTCTTCTATGTCCATATTTTATTTAATTTTTTATGAATGTTTCTAATAAAATATAAATACTTGTTAAATTAATTTTTACCCATGTTTCACTTAATATAACAAATTTTAAAAGTAACTTTCATGTCATTTTCAAAGTGAGTTACTTCTTGAAAATTATGTGAATGAAATATTTTTTTAATATACACCATAAGAATAAATTTTACCTCCATCATGAATACTTTTTTCTTTGAATATTACATTAAAATTTTAAATGTATATTTTAAAAGGAAATATTTTTCTCAATATTTTTATAATTTTTATGTAAAATTTTATCAAAATAAAATGTTATTACTTTTTTAATGGAATGAAAATAAATATGAAAAGTGATTTATAACTCTTTTATTACACAAAATTACAAGGAATTATTTTTAATGCATTTATTCTATTTTATTTTTTAAGGCTTATTTTTACTAAATAACCTTTAAATCTAATTAATCTATGGTATCCCTTTACAAATAATGGATTATACCTTATTTTGATATTATTAAATTTCATGTGAGGTTGTTATATTTCACTCTCCATTATTCATTAAAAAACATTTTTCTCCTTCATTACCATATTTTTAATATCATGGGAGAATTATGAATAATTAATATTAATTTTATGATGTTTCAAATATATTATATTTCTATATATGGTATTGGTTGAAGGAAGATTACTACATCTGTTATTCCATTTACTGGGGAAATAATGATATTTTTTATTCTTGATTCAATATAGAAAATTTATAACTTATAAATAATTTTAAGAATGAAATATATCGATCTTTAAAAATATGAGGAATTTATAGGTTGTAAAAGTGAAGGGTGAGGCCTGATTATAGATATACCCTCGATGTATCGATAGGTATGAGGAGACAAAATAATAGTCATTCAATATTAGATGGGTATATAGTTTACACCTAACCAGTTATTAAGAACAATGTATTGGTTGAGAGGCCTTGATGATATTATTCATGATATCTTGGTTGAGAGGATTTTATCATGAATTTACAAAACTATGAATTTCCTTTATTATGAATTTAGTTTCCATTATCCATGTGATTTCCATATTGATATTATCCATGGATTTTTATTGAACTCAAGTTGATGATCGAAAGTCATGTGTTTTAATTATCCACTCTTCCATATTGATTATTACTTATTTACTCATGATAACTTATATTGTACGTAACCCTTACTAAGAATGTGATCTCAACTTTTATTTTGTCCTTTCTATAGAATATGAAGAAGGACATTATGAATGATTTCAAGGATACAATATTGTTTCTTATGCTATGATTTTACATTTCCAATGTAATATGAGAATCATGTGTGTATCTAGTTTTCCAAGAATAATAAAATTATTGATCATATATGGTGATATCCCTTATATATTGTACTAATTTAATAAAGTAAACACCATATTTAGGTTTTTGGAGTTGGGGTGTTACTACATGAACTGGTTACCTAATGGACTAAGATTAGGTACATAGTATGGGTTTGGTGGTTTCAAGTGCTTTTTTCATTTCCCCCAAGTACTAGGTGTCTCTATAACAGGTACCTAGAATACTCTTGTGTAAAATACCTTTTAAAAAGGGAAATTTGGTCATTTTAATGTCAAAATAATACCCCCTTTTAACCCTAACTCATTATTTCCTTTCATTTCCATCGTTTTCTCCATTAGATAGATCTTCTAAAATCTTCATTTGATCTCCTTCATCCAAGGATTCAATCTCCCTTCATATTCATTATTATGTAGCCATTAAAATCTATATTTTCCTGACCTATGGTATGATCTCCATTATCCTCTAATTTTATTCTATGTTTACAATGGTTTTATGATTCAATAAGCATATTTCTTTCTCTATGGTGTGGATTTAAGTTCTTATTTGAATTTATACTCATCCAGGTGGTTTTAGGAGTTTATAATCAATGATCCTAAGGTAATTCTGCTCCTTTATCCACCAAATTTTTATATTTTTATCAAGAAAGTGACATAAATCCTTTTTTCCAGAAGCAAGATTTTTTGAATCCTTTGGTGTTGGTATATCTTCCTTTATGGAATTAAGACTTCACAGACACTTGTTCAAGTGGGTTATACTTATCTCTTTCCATAA
Source organism: Viscum album (assembly GCA_963277665.1). Taxonomy (NCBI): domain Eukaryota; kingdom Viridiplantae; phylum Streptophyta; class Magnoliopsida; order Santalales; family Viscaceae; genus Viscum; species Viscum album. Next base: position 61,440,616 of record OY728127.1, on the reverse strand, counting down.
AATAATAAAAGTGTGGTTATTTCAAAGGAATATGATAGAGTGAGGGATAATAAAACTAATTTTTATTCATTGAAAATGATTTAATATTTTTTTAACTAAACCATGGTGGGGATTAGTTATCCTCTAGGTTTTTTATATACTCATGCCTTGGGAATGCATATTTGGTTTCACCTATGTATATTAGAGATGAAAAATTAGTGTTTTGGGCTTTAGTTGATGAATTATATTGGATTTTACCTTGTTTATTGGTTTTTGTATTATAATTTATTTATTGTGTTATAATTAAGTGTGACTTTGGCATAATTATTCACACACAAATTCTCGTGGCTCTCGGGATTCTTTTCTTGTTATTGAAGCATATTGTTATTAATATTGAACATAAATAAACCATGTATAGAGGTTTAAATATATATATTTTATAATATAGACTTTCTTATGGACTTTTAAATGGAAACTCATGCTTTATATGACATGTCCAGGGATTTCGTAATTTAATGTAAATTTTAGTGTTTCCTTAGGGCACTGATTGTTAAATATGTCAAGGTTATGCAAGAATGATCCCTTAGAGAATGTTAGTTAAAATTTTGACTTAATAAAGACATGATGGTGATTCATGATATAATTCTAGTATATCTATAATGGTTAGATTCATTTGGATGATATTTCATATATATATAGCCTTATGTTGACATGTATTGCATATAGAGGCATTAAGCCTTATATTTAAGGTACTTACTCAAGGAATTTATGTTTATTTATCAAGGGGACTTTTTATATACATATGATATGTTCCTACCTAAGAGGATATAGTCCAAATATAGAGGTATAGATATACATATATGGTTACATGCATACACACACATGTTCATTCCTTCCTAAGATAATATGAGTGACCCCTTAGGTGAGGGTGTTATAATTGTATATAAAGTTCCTCTTTATGAGGAGAAAGTGGCTATCAGGGTGGATGTTTTCTAATATATACATATATATATTCCTAAAAATATGTATGCATGTGTGTATATATGTATGTATATATTCTCATACGTTTATAAACTACCTCTTATAGAGGATAGGTTTCAATGGGAATCCCCAATGGTTTGATCACTTATGGTGGAAATATAAAAACCTGTGTTTGTACGAGTATTTTAAATTCAAGAGGAATTTGAATTTTTCAATTGATGGAAAGTTTTAATTTTTATTGGATATTTTAAACGGTATTATGAGAGTTGAAACATCATAAATTTATGTTTTTAGAAGCGTAATGAGGTTCAAAAGGTATCTCAAGTTCCCAAGTGAGATTTGGGTGCCTGAGTTAGCCTCGGGATATTAGAGTAATTTTTAGGGGTTTTGGGGAGCTCTGAAAAGCGATCATGGTTTGGGGAGAATGGTTTAGGTAAAACTGTGCAGAACCCTAAACCTATATCCATTTTTAGTTCAATTTCTTATAAGAATGGTTAGCTTTCATGGTTAGATAATGTTTAAGGTCAGACCATGAAAGGTTATAGAGGAAACCATGTGAGTGAGAGATGGGTTTTAGATCTATATGCACTATTAGAACATGGTTTGGTAAACCATAAAACCTAATTGTATGTGGTGAAGGGTTTGATGCAATTCTATATTGTTGGTGATAGTTTTATAAACTATCTAGCTCATTAAAAGTGGGAAGAGACTAATTTTCCCTTATAAACTTTTAAGAAGAAAGACCCTCTCCATTCCTTCCTCTCTCATTCTTGGCCAGGGGGAATATCCCGCTCTTCCTACTTTCCCCCCATTAATTTGAGGTGTTATTTGTGTATTTTTTATTGATTCATGGTATGTTCTTGACTCTGTTGGTCTCTATTCTTCTCCCCCACTTTTCTCCTCTAATTTTAGTTTATCCTAGTTAGGTTTTGATACTAAATCTACCAGATCATGGTGGAATTGGAAAAAACAATGGGGGGTTTTGGGGATAATTTTTTAGAGGGAATTTCAAGATAATGTCCTTACTTTACCACATGTCGTTTCATTGGGGGTATGTCAGCATTGTGATTTTCAATGATTTTAAAATAACATTAAATTAAGTTAATTTTTTGTTGTTGTTGGATGCTATAAATTTTCCTATAATGAGGAAGGGGTACTCCATGACTGAAAATTATTATTATTTATTTCTAAACACTTTAAGAAAAAGTGAGAACCCACAAAACCCTTAAAACCAAACATAATCCCAACAAACAACATCACAAAAAAATCACCTGCAAATCAAACTGCAGCCAAATACACCATCAAAACACTACATATCATAGTATCCATACTCATATCTGCATCCCACACTGGACTCCTCCTCTACAGTAGCTGATTCCCATTCAGAAGCTGGTTTATTCCACATCAAAATACCATCACTTTGTTCCCTGTTTCTCAGCTGGTCCAATGAAGACTGCACTGGACATGGATGTTTGACCAGGATTTCCTTTTTGAAAGAAAGAATTACCACGCTATCCCGCTTGAAGTAAGATCTGGTACTCACAGATAGTGGAAGGTATGAGTAGTCCCTTCTTGTTATTCTTCTTAGTGTAGCAAACAAGGATCCTTCACACCCATTTGTCCTTTTATTCCCATTCCGCACAATATCACTACAGGAGTGACTAACCCGACCACTCACATTTTATTTATCACCTCCATAGAGGTCATTACCTTTGCTGAGGAGGTTTATTAAGACATTATCCTTCCATCCCTTGGTATTCTCCCTGTCCTGTTTCGGAGTGTTTCTCTCAATCAAAGAAAGGAACCTGACTGCCTTATAGGGATCTTCTACAGCCATTAGAACTTCCACATGGTCCACACATCCAGCATTGTGCCCTTCCATGGAGGCCCCATCATTATTTCCCCTACCACAGTACCATCATTCACACCTGATTCAACCAAGACTTCAGAAAGACCTTCAAACCTGTTGCTCAAAAGAAGAAAAGGCCTGGCCAAAGGGTCCAATCCCCTAGTTTCCCTAGCCCTGCTAGGATTGGCCACCTCAAGATAGCTTTAGCCTCCCTCTCCCACACCATCTGATCCTTGAAAACCTTATCCCCTCCATGTGATTCTCTATAAAACTGGACATAGAGGGGCCCTTCAAATCCTTACACAACCTGCAGATAACTTCAACAACCTTCTTATTAGCTTGAGGTGTCGAAGCACTTGGCTCAAATGCATGAACGTCATCCACAGTCAGCTTGAAGACACTATCTGGAAGATATTTTACCACATGACATGGCTAAAGACCCATACCTATTCCATTTGGCTCCGAAGCCTCCTATTCCAGACCCACCGTCACACGAAACTCAAGAGCCTTACCCTTTGGATCATCCATTCTTCTTTCAGAAACCTGATGATTCTGACGACAAACCTCAATCACTGTTGCTGGGGCTCCCCTTCGACAAACCTCCAATGAATGACCCAATAGATTGTAGTACGAGCAGAAGTCGGTCCAATTCTCATAAACCACCCATTGTTTACAACGATATTCTTCACTGATAGTAATCCATACAAAATCAAAATGAAAATGAGATGCGTCCATTTCAACACACACTCAGGTGTTCACCGGGTGGCACGCTGCTTCCGTGAGACTATCAGAGCAAAGGTATCTTCCTACAAGATTACCTAACATTTTAATAATTTAAGGATTCTGAAATAGTAAGGGAAGGTTGGGGAAGCTTACCCAAACCACTGTAGAAGGCGGGTCACGATTCATGTGAAACTCAAAGGACCAGCGCAAGAGAAAGAAATGAATACCATTGAAGTTATGAGGTGACCATGACCATGCTTTGATGAGATCCGCCTCCAATTCAAACCAAATCATAATATGGAATCTATCTAGAAATACCATGATCGCCCTTTCCTGAAGGTCCCAAGAGACAAATATGAACATGTCAGAAGCATCGACTGAAGGTCTCCTATGCTTGAAATGAGCCACCAGGGTGATATTTAAGAGTGCATAGGTTTATAAAAACTCAGAATATGATATCTGAAGATTGGGGAAGCCATCAAGAAGATCTGGAGCTTCAGGGATCAGCGAAGCTTTCAGAAATAGATGAAGGAAGTCCAGTTTAGAGAAAGGATGAAAAAACCCTGCTCTCTCAAGTGGTGATGATTCCCCCTCCCCCGCCATGGGGGGAGGAGCTAGTGCGGCAACCACTGTCATCACCAAAGTAAGAGAGCAACACTAGGGTTCCTGAGTGCCTTCCCAGCCCCTACTTAATGAAAAGTCAAAGTGTTACTCCATGAGTATTTGGAAAGCGTCTATTCATGGTTTTTACATGATGATATTGGATGGTGATAATTTGGGATTTATACATTTTTGGTTTACTAATTTAATTAATTATAATTGTTTATAATTAATTGTGTTGGGTTCCTTGGTGATATGTAGGTTCTACGAGCATGGTTGGTGATCTTTTGAGTTAGGATGGGATTTGATAGACCTTAGAAGCTACCACTGGCACTTTTAATTTAAATAGAAATCATCAAAATGGTTTGTGATGTCATGTACATTCCCTATACCTTATGTTACCTTCATTTATTGCATGTGAATTCTTAAGAATACCATTAAGGGAATCCCCCTATTAATTTAATTAAATTTAACATTTTAAGTTAAATTATAATTTTTAAATGAAATGAAATTGTTCCATGGGTCATGAAAATCCCATGTCCACTTGATACCTCATCTACAGATGGCCAAGGTGAGGACCAATGAGACACCTATTGGCCTCTAGAACTCCTGAGAGGTAAGTCCAGATCTGATGAGACTGTTTATCCCATGCATAAGATCTTGAGACACCTCAATGTTGAGGGTGATAATGGTCTTAGAATAATTAGATATACTATTCCATAAGAGTCCTTTTGGACTTAAAACTATTCAAGATCATCGAGACGAAGGTGGGATGAGTGATCCACTTTCATCCAATGAAACTAGGACTAGGTAGACATACCATAGGTAGAGACTAGATCTAGATGGGTAATTAGACTGACCTAGAGGGAAATTATGGACAGAGATGAGTTGTGGTCAATCTCTTGACTTCCACCTATAGTTTGAGACCGATGTAGTTAACAAAGACATGGTACTAGGTTGGTGGAATTAGGGGACATGACACCCTAGAGCATCAAGTGTTGACTAGATACTGTACCCAAGACTGAGGACCCATGTGAGTGTGAATCTGCTATTATATGTCCTAGAGACCTAGGGGACTTCCTGTTGATAGAACAACCTTGATCAAGTCATGTGAGATGGTATCAAGTGTCATTATAGAACCCGTACTAGATTAGTAAGCTTGCGGGGATATAGACTTTGGTGTTGGGTATGGGAGTTTGGAAAATCCTCTTGTTTTCTTTAATTTATGATAGGTTATGGGATGTTCTATTATGTAAAATTTGGTATGGTTGGGGTACCATGGGTATGGATCTAGGTATACATATGTCTTCCTTTATTTGGAGATAGATACATAAGGGAGATTACATAGAGTTGGATCTCAGTTTGGTTAGGTATACCATGGATTTGGAGTCCAAATGTTTCTAGGTTGACCATCATGTGATAGTCCTGTGGGGGCCTAATGGAGGGGGATTCGGGCTTACAATCAGTCAATGTACTTCTATCTACTAAGGCATGGATGGTTTAGTATACTAGGGTAAGCTTGAATCTAGGTTTTTGATACTTATGGTCTCATTACCAATGTGAGAAAACTCCCATCGAGGAGGTTTGGGATAATTATGGTCTTATTCCCAGATGAGAAAACTATTATAGATAATGTTTGTGATTACTAAGAAAACTACCCATGGAGGGAGTTTTGTAATACTATGGTTTTTGATTCCATAGAGGTGGAACCCGAGTTATTAATATAATTTTCATGATTTCATGATGTATTTAGAGACACCCTGACACTGGCCAAAGCATGAATGGTCAATTGGGGTCACAAACCTGAGGATAAAAAACTATTTTATTTATTTATTTTCATAAATTTATTTATTTTTAGTGGATCATGTCACCCACACATATCATGACGTATGCTGGTTAGTATAGGACTGCATTGGTGGTTCCCAATGGTGTTTTGTACTCATACCCTTCTCGTTCCACCACTATACTTGGGTACTTGAGTAGACATTCACATGGCTACAAGAAAAGGTTGGGATAAATCTTGGGATTGATCGAGAGGATTAGATTGAATAAGTACATGGGAGATTAGGATGATATATTTCTTGGGGAATTCATAGATCTAATGTTTTTTATTTTTCTTTTATTCTGGTTTTTATATGTAATCAGACCAATGGGTAGTATATTGTATGTATGAAATTGTTGTTTATTCCTTTTTTCATTTTATGTGTTTTATTGGATGTTTATTTATTCTGTTTACTCTAATTATTTACTACTTTTGATGGTGTTTCGTTATTTTATATTTATTTTGAAATATTATATAGGGGGTATAGTCTCCCTATAGCACCAACTTAGATCCCCACTACTTGTTGGTAGCCTTTGGTTTATAATGAGTCACATCTGAGGTAAAATGAAGATCATTATTCCAACACCATTCAGTGATATAGTGTGGAGAGATGATACTATGTGGTATTAGAGAATTATTTTTCTTTTATCTTACTATTTGGGACATGGTAGACCATATATTTTTGTATGTGTCAAAGCCTATGATGGATATTGAGCTGGTGCTTTGAGAACACATGTTCCTGTAGGAAGTCTAAGTTACCAGGGATATTGGATTTTTATTTTAGATTCTGATGTTATGATTTTATGTGATTTTCTCCTTGATAATTTTACATGGGTGTTTGAGGTTTTTAATTTATGATGGATATATGGATCTTGACCTATTGTCAAGAGGACAATGATTTGATTTTGACTCTTATCCTGTAGAGGTAATATGCATCTCATGCATCATATTAGGCATGTAGGATTCACATGACATGTAGGCCTACTAGTGTGTGGTTTCACTGATGGATAAGTATAAATTGTTTAATGTTTAAAAAACTTCTCATATTAAATTTTCTCATTTACGTATTTGGTGGAAGTTTACTCAACTGGTCCAGCTTTAAAATTAATTTCCTAATGATTTAATTTAATTCAGATCTATGATGAATCACTTGTTGTTGATGATGATGGTACAAGACCATGAGCATTGGAGGTGTGGTGGCCATGGTGGGTTGACATGGAATTGTATGCCTAATGATTAAACCCTTATTGGTTGTTGTTATATATATTTAGATACTTGAAATTCCTACAACAACCTATACAGTGTTTTCTTGTATGGATTAGAATGATATTCTACTTAAACTAATTGTGTGGTTGTATTCCCTTGGTACGAGTCATCTAGGAAGATTTTGTTAGTTATGGAAAGATTTTAATAGTGAGACATGACCCTTAAGGGAGTAGTCTCATTGGTGTATTCTCATGAGGATGGATACCCTAGTTGTGGGAAGTGGTCATCACATGCGGTTGTGATACTTTTGAGACAAGAGCATGTATGATGTCTCATGATACATGTCCTTGCTGAGAGGATTAACCTTTTTAGAGATGGGTGGTTTGAACTAGTGTCCCTAATATGAGACCTGACTGGTGGTTTTAGGTGGGAGACTCAGAGATCATTAGTTTTGACCTAGAAATTAGTGGCCGGTATTACTCAAAGGGTCTCTCTTTTGTTTAAAATGGACACAATTTTAAGTGAAAACAACAACTGACCTACGAAAATATGACCAAACGCATTCGGTTTGTCTTGATCCTATAGGAGAATGATCCATGGGTGTGTTGGGGACGTGTACGAGTCAACCCTACCTCAATCCGAGGCATGGTGTGGCCAGTATCACTCAAAGTGTCTCTCTTTTGTTTAAAATGGACACAATTTTAAGTGAAAAAAACAGCTGACCTATGGAAATCTGACCAAACGCATTCATATTGCGTTGATCCTATAGGATAATGATCCATGGGTCCTTTGCGACATGTAAGAGTCAACCCCACATCAATCTGAGGCCCACTGTGGCTGGTATCACTCAAAGTGTCTCTCATTTTTTTAAAATGGACACAATTTTAAGTGAAAACAACAACTGGACTACATAAATCCGACCAAAATCATTCGAATTGTGTTGATCCTTTAGGAGAATGATCCATGGGTGTGTTGGGGATGTGTACGAGTCAACCCCACCTCAATCTGAGGCACAGTATAGCTGGTATCACTCAAAGTGTCTCTCTTTTATTTAAAATGGACACAATTTTAAGTGAAAACAAAAACTGACCTACAAAAATCTGACCAAATGCATTAGGGCTATCTTGATCCCATAGGAGAACTATCCATGGGTCCTTTGTGACATGTATGACTCAACTTGGCATCAATCCAAGGCATGATGTGATCAGTATCACTCAAAGGGTCTCTCGATTGTTTAAAATGGACACAATTTTAAGTGAAAATAACAACTGAACTACGGAAATCTAACCAAACACATCTGGATTATGTTGATCCTATATGAGAAAGATCCATGGGTACTTTTAGACATGTACGAGTCAATACCGCCTCAATTCGAGGCCCACTGTGGCTGGTATCACTCAAAGTGTCTCTCATTTTTTAAAAATAGACACAATTTTAAGTGAAAACAACAACTAACATACAGAAATATGACCAAACTCATTCGGATGGTGTTTATAATTTCTGAGAAAGATCCATGGGTGAATTGGGGACGTGTAAGAGTCAACCCCGTCGCAATCTGAGGAACGGTTTAGCCGGTATCACTCAAAGTGTCTCTTTTTTTTTAAAAATGGACACAATTTTAAGTGAAAACAACAACTGACCTAGGTAAATCCAACCAAATGAATTAGGATTATGTTGATCCTATAGGAGAAAAATCCATGGGTCCTTTGCGATGTGTATGAGTCAACCCCGTCTCAATCCGAGGCACCGTTTAGCCGGTATCACTAAAAGTGTCTCTCTTCTGTTTAAAATGGATACAATTTTAATTGAAAACAAAAAATGTCCTATGAAAATTCGAGATAAAGCATTTTTATTGTGTTTATACTTTAGTATAATGATCCATGGGTGTGTTGGGGATGTGTACGAGTCAACCCCGTCTCAATCCGAGGCATGATTTTGCTGGTATCACTCAAAGTGTCTCTCTTTTGTTTAAAATGGACACAATTTTAAGTGAAAACAACAACTAACCTATGGAAATTTGACCAAACACATTTGGATTGTGTTTATCCTATTGGAGAAAAATCCATGGGTCCTTTTCAACATGTACGAGTCAACCCCGTGTCAATCCAAGGCCCGTTGTGGCCAGTATCACTCAATGTGTCTCTCATTTTTTAAAATGGACACAATTTTAAGTGATAACAAAAACTGACGTACATAAATCCAACCAAACACATTTGTATTATGTTTATCCTTTAGTATAACGATCCATGGGTGTGTTGTGATGTGTACGAGTCAAAACCGCCTCAATTCGAGGCATGGTTTAGCATGTATCACTCAAAGTGTCTCTCTTCTGTTTAAAATGGACACAATTTTAAGTGAAAACAACAATTGACCTATGAAAATCTGACAAAAAGCATTTGGATTGTGTGGATATTTTATAAGAACAATCCATGGGTGAATTGGTAATGTGTACGAGTCAACCCCGTCTCAATCCGAGGCACGGTTTAGCCGGTATCACTCAAAGTGTCTCTCTTTTGTTTAAAATTGACACAATTTTAAGTCAAAACAACAACCAACCTATGTAAATCCAACCAAACACATCCTTATTTTGTTGATCCTATATGATAAAAATCCATGGGTCTATTGAGACGTGTATGAGTCAACCCTGCGTCAATCCGAGGCCCGCTGTGGTTGGTATCACTCAAAGTGCCTCTCTTTTGTTTAAAATGGACACAATTTTAAGTGAAAACAACAAATGACCTATGAAAATTAGACAAAACGCATTCAGATTGTCTTGATACTATAGTAGAACGATCCATGGGTGCGTTGGGGACATGTACAAGTCAACTCCTCCTCAATCCGAAGCACGGTGTAGCCGGTATCACTAGAAGGGTCTCTCTTTTTATTTAAAGTGGACACAATTTTAAGTGAAAACAACAACTGACCTACAAAAATCAAACCAAATGCATTCATATTGTGTTGATCTTATAGGATAATGATCCATGGGTCCTTTGTGATGTGTACGAGTTAACCCAATGTCAATCTGAGGCCCACTGTGGCTGGTATCACTCAAAGTGTTATTCATTTTTTTTTTAAATGGACCCAATTTTAAGTGAAAACAAAAACTGACATACGGAAATCCGAGAAAACACATTCATATTGTGTTGATCATTTAGGAGAAAAATCCATGGTTTCATTGGTGATGTGTACGAGTCAACCCCGCCTCAATACGAGGCACGGTTTAGCCGGTATCACTCTAAGTGTCTCTCTTTTGTTTAAAATGGACACAATTTTAAGTGAAAACAATAACTGACCTATGAAAGTCCGAACAAATGAATTTGGATTCTATTGATACTATAGGAGAATGATCCATGGGTACTTTATGATGTGCACAAGTCAACCCCGCGTCAATATGAGGCCCTTTGTGGCTGGTATCACTCAAAGTGTCTCTCATATTTTTAAAATGGACACAATTTTAAGTGAAAAGAACAACTGACCTATGAAAATCCAACCAAAATCATTCAGATTGTGTTGATACTTTAGGAGAAAGATCCATGGGTGCGTTGGGGGAGTGTATGAGTCAACCCCATCTAAATCCGAGGCACAGTTTAGCCGGTATCACTCAAATTGTCTCTCTTTTGTTTAAAATGGACACAATTTTAAGTGAAAACAACAAATAACCAACGAAAATCCGACCAAACTCATTTGGATTGTGTTTATACTATAGTAGAATGATCCATGGTTCCTTTGAGATGTGTACAAGTCAACCCTTCTTCAATCCTAGGCATGGTTTAGCCGGTATCACTCAAAGTGTCTCTCATTTTTTTAAAATGGACACAATTTTAAGTGAAAACAACAACTGACCTACAAAAATTCAACCAAACGCATTCATATTTTGTTGATTCTTTATGATAATGATCCATGGGTGCGTTGGGTATATGTACGAGTCAACCCCGCCTCAATCCGAGGCACGTTATAGCTGGTATCACTCAAAGTGCCACTCTTTTGTTTAAAATGGACACAATTTTAAGTGAAAACAACAACTGACCTACAAAAATCTGACCAAATGCATTCATATTGTCTTGATCCCTTAAGAGAATGATCCATGGGTCCTTCATGACATGTAAGAGTCAACCTGGCCTCAATCAGAGGCACAGTGTGACTGGTATCACTCAAAGGGTCTCTCGTTTGTTTAAAATGAACACAATTTTAGGTGAAAACAACAACTGACCTACAAAAATATGACCAAACACATTCAGATTGTGTTGATCCTATAGGAGAACTGTCACACACGGTTTTTTTTTCTGTCTTTGTATTGATCCGGCCCATTCCCAGTTTTAACAACTGAATTTGTTTCTTTTATAACTCTTTTGTTTTTCATCCTTTTTCACCCAATCAACTTCCCACTTATCCTATACTGATATATTAAAATTTATTTATCCTTTTGGACCCATTAGAAATTCATAAGTCAGACGAATTTGGGACACTTATTTAGGTATTGGGCCGGCCCATGGGCCCATTTCCTGTTTTAAAAAAAATAATTTGTTTCATTTATATCTTTTTCATTTTTTAATCTTTTTCGGTGATTCCACCTCCCACCTGAAGCCAATATCCCTATCCTCACCCCCAATATCGTTTTTTCCACTTTGGAGCTCATATTAGTCTCGTATTAGGGAGAATGTTCTCTGGTTTCCTCAAAACGTCCAGAATTGAGAAGGTAACTTGTTTCACCCATAACTCATTCAATTCGTACTCTTCTGGCCACCAATTTTCTTTCCCTGGTTAGTCCAGATCTTATGAGTATCTCCATGAATTTTCAAGCCATTCCCTTCCCTCTAGGGTTGCATATCTAATGGAATACGAAGAGTTTTCTAGGGTGAAAGGTGAGATTCCTTCTCCTTTCTCCTTCCTCTTCCCCCTCCTTTCATTATTTCATGGTTTTATATTGTACCCTAGTATTTATAGACCTAGGGTTTTGTTATACCATGTTTTTTGATGGGTTTTATGTTTGTTTAGGTCTGGTATTTATAGTTTTAGTGTTTATAAACCCGCGGCGGGTGATTTCGGGTGTGCGTTTCAATTACGCCAAAGATTTGAGGTAGGATACCCCATGCACATGAATTTATTATTTAAGTTTCATCCTTTTATTATATTTAATACCAGATATATATGTTTATTATTTTTTTTCATCCTTTGGATAATTTTATTGGTGTTCAAAGTGGTTGTTTAATCATTGGTTTGTGAACAGTAGTGTTGTTTTGTCATGAAAGTTCTCAACAAGTGTTTGTTTAAATGTTCCGTTATCTTTTGAAAATATTTTGTGAGGTTTATAATCTGTTCTATGGTATTTTTAACATGTTACAGTATCTTGAATGAAAATATGGCTTTCAATTGGTGTTTTATTCCTTTTCATGTACATAAAATAAATTGTTTTGTTTAAAAAGGGCATGTCATGTGTTCGGTAAATTGCCCGGTTGGATTTTATGTGTGATGTGTGATTTAAAAGTTACTTGATTGGATTTATAAAGGAATTGGAAGAATTATAAATGTTATTTTTGGGTACTTATATTGATTTCCAATTTGGATTTGTTTTTACAGACAAGTGGGTTTTGATTTACAACATATTTTGGCCCGAGTTGCCCAAAAATGGACCGTTTCACATCTTTATGAAAATGGTTGTGTTTTGAATATTTAACCTAAGTATTATAAGAGATTTATGAATGAGGTTTACTGCTGTAAATGATGTTTATACAGATCCTTAATAAAATTAAAATGCATACCTTCATCAAAGGTTAGTTTTGAGAAAATGTTTAAAGGCCCGTTTGGCATTTCCTAATGAAGGAGTGTTTTACTTGTATATAACAAGTTGTGAAATTGGGATTGTTTTATGGTCCATTAAATGATTTTATTAAATGTTTATTGGGCTTCCAAATATGATTTGGTTTGGTTATGATGTGTGTTTATAATTTAAAGAGTGTTTTTGAAAGAGTTTTATGTGCAAATCCTCAATACACTTCATGAAATTGTTTTACCGAAATATTTAGCGGTTTGTTGATTAGTGTAAGAAATGTGAAGAATGATTATGGGATGTTTGTGTTTTTATGGTTTTTGAATGGAATGGGGATGTGGAATGTTTATTTGATAATATGTGTAACTTGATTGAGCACTAAAGGGAATCCCGGGTATCTAGGTGGGCGGACGTGTACTAGTATGCTAGTGATTCTGTGGGGGTTGGCCCCTGTTTCACGTAGCAAGTTTGACGATGACAACACTAACTAAACTATGATGATGTTGATGATTGGGGACCACTAGGTTATGGGTATGTTCCCTACTAGTGGCTCGTGCACGAGAACAGATATTTATTATGGTTACTTTCACCGAGATACGAGGTACATGGGGCTCACAACTAACTAGTGCCTAGGGGTATTCCTGTGACTAGTGCTCATTGGCTATTTTGTACTCACCATCGGCATATGGTGTGTTTGGTTGGTAAATTCAGTAGTATGTGTTATTTATTTGAATGTTAAAATTATTTAAAGAAGCCCTCTTGAAAACTATTTTCATTTTCAAGTTTCACCTCTTTGAAAATAATTGTTACTTGCATTTTTGTTTATTAAACCTGCATGTTTTTGTCTGATAATTATTATAGCATGAAACCTCATTTGAAAACCAGACTTTCAAATCTTGAATTTAAAACTATAAATTGATGTTTCTTTTATTTTAAAGTAATGTGCATTGGGAATAGAATACCGGGCTAACCTACTGAGTTTTAATACTCACGCCTATAGTCTTCTTCTTTTTTTAGCCCTTGTGCAGGTTTCATCTTTAGTTCGATCACCTTGGGAGACTTTTTATCATTGTGTTGGAGAGTGACCAGAAGTGTCACATGGAGTTATTTTTTCATCGGAATTTTTCATTTGAGTTGTTGGTTTTGTTCTAATTTTATTTTCTTGTACAAATAATATTTAGTTCAATTTTTATATAAATTCATTTTGGGCTGTCCGTTTATTTCCGCTGTTTGTTTGATTGTTTATATATGGGCGAAATCGTTCCCTTGTGTACTCTATTGATGCCCTTGGTGCTTGTCACCATCCCGGGAGGATCGGGAACGCCTCTCGGGACTTGTCGCGGGCTGGCCTGGGTGACCGGTTCAGGGTCGACTCGGGCTGGTTCGTGACAAGAACAATCCATAGGTACTTTTCAATGTGTACGAGTCAGCTCTAACTCAATCCGAGGCCCATTGTGGCCGGTATCACTCAAAGGGTATCTCATTTTTTTTAAATGGACACAATTTTAAGTGAAAACAACAACTGACATACATAAATCTGACCAAACACATTCAGATTATGCTGATACTTTAGGAGAACGATCCATGGGTGTGCTGGGTATGTGTACGAGTCAACCTCACCTCAATCTGAGGCACAAGTTATCCGGTATCACTCAAAGTGTCTCTCTTTTGTTTAAAATGGACACAATTTTAAGTGAAAACAACAACTGACCTACTAAAATCCAAATAAATGCATTCAAATTATGTTGATCCTATAGGAGAATGATACATGTATCCTTTTTTATGTGTATGATTAAACCCCTACTCAATCCGAGGCACGGTTTAGCCGGTATCACTCAAAGTGTCTCTCTTCTATTTAAAATGGACACAATTTTAAGTGAAAACGACAACTAACCTAATAAAATCCAACTAAAAGAATTCGGATTGTCTTGATCATATATGAGAATGATCCATGGTTCTTTACGATGTGTAAAAGTCAACCCTGCCTCAATCTGAGGCACGGTTTGGCCGGTATCACTCTAAGTGTCTCTCTTTTGTTTAAAATTTACACAATTTTAAGTGAAAACAACAACTGACCTATGGAAATCCGACCAAACACAATTGGATTGTCTTGATACTATAGGAAAATGATCCATGGGTGCGTTGGGGATGTTTACAAGTCAACCCCACCCCAATCCGAGGCACGGTGTGGTCGATATCACTCAAAGTGTCTCTCTTTTGTTTAAAATGGACACAATTTTAAGTGAAAACAACAACTGACCTATGGAAATCCAACCAAACGCATTCAGATTGTCTTGATCCTATAGGATAATGATCCATGGATCGTTTACAATGCGTAAGAGTCAAACCCACCTCAATCTGAGGCACAGTATGGCCGGTATCACTCAAAGTGCCTCTCTTTTGTTTAAAATGGACACAATTTTATGTGAAAACAACAACTGACCTACGACCTGGACACCCCCACCCCTCTGGACACCCCCACCCCGTGGAAAGACCCCTCAACCCCCTAGACACTTCCACCCCCTGGAAACGCCTATGGACATCCCCCCCACCTCAGACAGCCCCCACCCCCCTGGACACCCCCACCCTCCTGGACAACCACCACCCCACCCCTCCTAGACACCACCCCACCATCTGGATACCCCCACCCCCTGGACACCCCCACCCATGTACGACCACCCCCACCCTCCCATAAACCATCCCACCCCCTTGGACAGCCCCAACAACCCCTAGAAAGCCCCCCCCGACACACTGGACACCATCCCACCCCCAGGACACCCCATAGACAGCCCCCCACCTGGACACCCCCCTCATTGTACACCACCCCACCCCCTTGGACACCCCCCAACCTCCTGGACCACCCCCACACCCTGTACACCCCTCTCCCCCCGGACACCCCTATCCTACCCTCCTGAACACCACCCCACCCCCTTGGACAACCCCACCAACCCCCCGGACCGCCCTCAACCCCTCGGACACCCCCACCCCTTGGAAAGCCCCCCGACACCCTGGACACCAGCCCACCCCCTAGAAACCCCATGGACACCCCCCCCTCACATGGACACCCACACCCCCTGGACACCCCCACCCTCCTTGGACAGCCCCAACCTCCTGGACTGCCTTCACCCACCTTGGACACCCCTTCCCCCCCGGACACCCCTACCCCACCTTGGATAGCCACCCCAAACCCCTGAATAACCCCACCCCCTGAATTCTGAATCGAATTCTTTATGTACTTAATTAACTTATGAATTATGTGTTAATGGTGTACGGGTATACTTGTTGTATGGGTATACTTGGTCTAATTAGCTTATTGAGATGCTGATTATTTTGCAGGTGTTTGGGTGTGCTGCTGCATATTTTTTTGTAGCAGCAGAGAGGGCATTTATCAGTGCTAAAAAAGCACTGATAAAGGATCTGTTTATCAGCACTAAAAGCATGCTGATAAAACACAAATTTATTAGTGCCTTTTTAGCGCTGATAAAGGGGTTTTTATCAACACCATTTTAGAACTGATAAAGTCCCCCTTTATCAGCGTGTTTTTAGCGCTGATAAATTACCCCTTTATGAGTGCTCTATAAGCGTTGATATAGGGGACCCCCTTTATCAGCGCCAATATTTTCAATGCTTTTTTAGCGCTGATAAAGCCCGTTTGAGCACTAATAAAGACCATTTTTTTAGTATTGTTTTCCCATGTTTTTTGGTTTCTTTAGAGGTGGTGATCATGGTTGTATACACATGATGCATTAGTGCATGTGAGGTGCTACTTGGTATGTGACCCAAAAATGGTGATGCCTTGGGGTTATGATGTGATGTCCACCTTGAGTGTTTGGGTATCGATAATGGTTTCAATAGGAAGTAATCTTCAAGTACAAGAACCTATTGATAAGTGGGTGTGGTTTTGAGGGTTGGAATATGGTGATGTCTGGACCTATGGATGGATGTGAATTAGTAAAATGATTGGAGTGTGTGCGGTGTCTCATGAATGTAATAGAGATGGGTGGTGAATATACATGTTGTTGGCTTAACTAATGAACATGCCTCAGATCGAGGATGGGAACCTTCAGTGCTAGAATGAAACCTGAGTAGTGGTTGGTAGTGAGATAGATCATGGAATGGGAAGAGTTACCAATTTTGAAGAGGATTTCCAAGGTATCTTCTAGTGTGTTGAGGCTAGAAATTCATGTAGCATGGTCAGATAATGGTTTAGGAAAACATGCCTAGTTTTGTTGGTGTGTGACTTATAAGAGAATGATTCACATGTTGAATTAGAAATGGTCATGAGTGGGATGAGGGATAATGGTGATTAGTGAGATACTTATGGGCTTGGATTGGGTTCCATGGAATGGTTTACCTGAAGGTGGATGCTGACATTCATCCTTTATGGTTAGGGAGACATGGTTTCAGGGGTTGGTGGTAGGTGAGTGAGGCTTAAGGAAAGTGACACACATTTTTGGTTATGGAACCCATTATTATTTGAAACTTGGGAATGGGACGTTTTTTCAATGATGGTCATTATGTATGATGATGGATGGGGTATTGAATGTAGTGATCAGGAGCTTGTTTCTATAGTGTGATGATAAGGATGCTTCTAATGTTGGGATCAAGATGTCGACTGTGAGAGTGTGACCCTCATGTGAGAAGGGGAATGGGAATTAGACTGGTCATTGGATGGTCATATTTGAATTCTGATCCTGATGAATAAATATAATCGATTACTAATAGATTCCTTATTGAATTATAGCTACTAATTCAGATATGGAATCTGGTGGATTCAATGCACTGACACCAAGATGAAGATGGTTTTGGTATGATCTGTGGGTGATTGGGATGGTGGTGTATTCATATTAATGGCATGAAAAAATGATGGAAATGTAAATTGGATGGTTTATCTAGGTAATATAACCAAAATTTAGATGTGTACTTTAGTGATCATGTTTGAATGATCGAGGGGGTTCCTCCTAGAGAATGGGTGAAAAGATTGGGTGTTGGAAATGCCTTGGTGACTGGAACTGAGTGTTTCCAAGGAAAGTCAGACATATGTGGTTCAATTGTCATTTCAATGAGTAATCAAATAAATTCCTGGAGTAACTGCATAAGGTATGTTGTTTTGGATATGAAGGAAGAGTTTCAAGGATTGGTCGGGTATTTTCAATGAAAAATCGGCGCGATTGGGTTTTGGCCTTGGTTTACTATAGTTCCACCATTTCATCTCCTAATTGATATCCATGAGTGGTTTTCTCATATTTGATTAATATAGTGAGTTGGGAATCATGATGAGAGTATTTCTTGGATTATACAAGAAAATTTTAGTAGTAAATTCCAAGGTTGAATCATTAAAGAATTGTAATTGGTAGTTATAGCCTAAGAACCTATGGTAGGGAGCACCATAGGTTGAGTGGTCAATTAGAAGATGTTGTGGTTATATCATAGGTTATATGGGTTTGGGTAAGTTCTATCTCAGTGTTTTGTAAAAATAATTCTAGTATTGGCTAAGGTTTTGGTAGGTTGGACACCTCAAGTTATATTTTATGCCATGGATGATCTCTAGGCATTAGATAACTGAACGTGAAAATATTTTCAGGAATTACTAACATATATTGGTTGATATATATGGATTGATGACCACCTATACTTCTTAGGTATGAGAAGTGTTAAGGTGGGGAGGTTGTAAAAACCTGTGTCCATATGAGCATTTGAAATTCATGTAGTATTTGAAATTTTCAATTACTGGTTGGGTTAAATTTTGATCAAAAATTCATAATAGAATTATGATAGCTAGAATGTCATAAAGTGATGTTTTTGACATGGAATGAGGTTCATATGGTATTTTGGGTGTTCTAGTGATCCAAAAAAGCGTTAGGTAAGTTTTAGAGGTTTTTTGGGATCTTTATAAGAGGGTAAAATTTTGGGGCACACCGTTTAGGGAAAACTTTGTGGAACCCTAAAACTTTTTCCATTTTTAGTTAAATTTATTATTCACATGATTATCTTGCATGGTTATAACATATTTAAAGTCAAATTTTGTGATGTTTCATAGGAAAATATGTGAGTTTGAATAGGGTTTGTAAAGATACCCATACTGTTGGTGCATAGTTTATTAAATAGTGTGACCCAACCATGTGTAGTGAAGGGCCTGAGGTAGTGTCATCTGTATGGTTGGTTAATGGTTTGGAAAACCATATGAAAAAACCATGAAACTTATTAAAAGTGTTAAAGTCTTATTTTTTCCATCAAAACTTTTAATAGGGAACCCCATCTCCCTTCCTCACTCTCTCGCACATGGCTAGGGATCCACTACCCCTCTTCCTCCTTCCCCCCATTAAATTTAGGGTGTTATTGGTGATTTTTTCAGTGATTAATTGTAAGTATTTGATTATATTATTATCTATTATCATCCCCTTATTTTATCCTTTAATTTCAATTTCTCTCATTCAAGTTTTGATGATGATTCCATTGGTGCATGGTTAAATCGGTTGAGTATGAAGTGGATTCTATGCTACTTGCATAGAGGGTGTCCCAAGACGACGTTTGTACTTTACCATGTTCCATATCATTGAGTTATGTCACTATGGTGATTTTTCAAATATTTTAGCTTAAATTTATTATTAAATTAATGTTTTTTTACTATCAAATGATTGGTATTTTTCCTACAATCAGGATAGGGGTATGATATGGGTAGTTATCCAGAATTTGGTCATGGTTTTGGCATGATGAGAAAGGTCAGTGAGAATTTTGGTGTTATTCTTTTTTGGTTTAAATTATTTAATTAATTTTAATACTTTATAATTAATTTTGTTGTGTACTTTGGTGTGACATAGGTTCCAGGTGCATGGAAATTAACCTATTGAGCTAGGATATGCTTGGAAAGTCCTTAGTGGCTATCACTAACCATTTTAATTTAACTGAAAAGCTTCAAAATGGTGGGTGACCTCACATATTAGACCTATGTCTTAAGTTACTTTTTTGTTTACATGTTGATGCTTGGACGCGACACCATGGGTGGTTCATCCTGATTAATTTAATTAAATGTAATGTTTTTAATTGAATTAAAATGTTTAATTGAAATGAATGAGTATCAGGGTTCAAAAACAAACCCTTTTCACCAGACTCATTCCTTAGATAGAAATGGATGAGGTGAAGACTAATGAGACACATGTTATCCTCTAGAAATCCTATGTGGTGAGGTCGGATCTGATGTGACTATTTATCCCATTTGTAGGGTCTTAAGACACCTAAAATTCAGGGGTGAGTGTGGGCTTAAAATACCCAAACTGAGTAGGTCATAGGAGGACCCTTTAGACTCTAAGTTATTTAGATTCATTGAGATAAAGGTGGGATGAGTGATCCTATTCCATATTATGTGACCAAGCCTGGGCAGACAAAAGTTAGGTAAATACTAGATTTGGTTGGGTGAGTGTACCAACTTAGAGCGACCTTGTGGACATATATGGGATGTGGGCCATCTCTTGACTAACTCCTATGTGGTGATTCTCATGTAGTCCACAAGTTCGTGCTAGTAGGTTGATGACATTAAGGGACATAATTTCCTAGAGCATTTGGTGTTGTCCTGAGACTATAGTCAAGGCCAAGGATCCATTTGAGGGTTTATTTGAAATGTTGAGACCCTAAGGACTTGAGGAATACCTTGTTGATAGACCAATATTGAGAGGGTCATGCGATATGGTAGCAGATGTCACTACAGAACCTGTACTGAATTAGTAAGCCCGTGGGGCTATGTATAGTGGTGTTGGGCATGGGAATTTGGCCAAACCTATTTTTTATTTATGTATGACAGGTTATGGGATGTACCCTCAGGGAATATGTGGTATGTTTGGGCTACCATGGGTATATATTTGAGTACATTTATGGATTCTATGATTTATATCCATATGCAGAAGGTAGATACCATAGATTTGGAGCTCATTTTGGTAAGGTATTCTATAGATTTAGAGTTCGGATGTTTTGAGGTGGGCCATTGCTTGATAGTTTGGTGGGGGATTACAGTGGGGGATCAAGTCTTATGATCTATCAGAGGCCTACAATATACCGAGGCATTTGTAACACCCCAATATTTTGGAGTATATTTTTTTATTTAAATAAATTGTACTTCTTTGAAAGCTTTCTTGACACACAACTATGAGTTTAAATGAACTGTGATATACTATTGAATTATGATTATTTAAATGTGAATATAATAACCAAGATGTTAAATTTTTAGTATGAATATGAATAATCACATTATAAGAAAAATATATAAATGTTTTATATAATTCAAATTTATCGATTAATTATTAATAAATAATTACTACATTTTCAATAAATTCATTTTATGTTTCAATAAAATATTTTCTTCAAAAATGATTTTATTGCATTTTATGAATGAAAATTATAATTAATTTCTTTCATTTTTTAGAAATTTTATTTGTGAAAATTAAAATAAATTTTTAAATCATCATATCAATATTATCTTAGAGGGAATTTTTAAGATTTTTCTAAAAAGAATTATTTTTCAATGAATAGCGAAAAATACAGATTTTTGTAAAACCATAATTTATTTTTAATTAGAATCATAATTATGTTTTGAATTTAATATTTAAGAAAAATATTTATCCTTTAATTATATTTAATCTAATTAATCACATAATAATCATCATTATTCTTGATTTTGGTATAAGTTAATTTTTGGGATTAAAAACACATTTGTCTAAAAATTATATTTATGTACACTATGTTTCTTATCTGAATAAATTAAATTAATATCTATTTTTGAATGAATTTAATGAAAATTTTATATTATATATTCAATTAAATATTTTTATATTTATATAATAGTTTTTAAATGGAAAGGAATGAAGGTAAACTCAATTTTATGCTGGAAAATGAATTTTCATAAAATAGTTTTGTTGCATTTTGTGAATTTATTTTAAAATTAACATCTAACACTTATAGAAATTGAATCTCAAAGAACAGATTCCATATTATGAATTAATATAACTAACATTATTTTATAATTCCAACTTATTTTTTCCATAGTGAATAGTAAAAATAGTAAAAATGGGTCACCACATTAAAATGGTAAATCATGTTAACCTAGGTTAAAACTAAGTGATAAGTCCATAATTTTTCATCTTAATTCTTATTATATGAAGTTAATTTTAACCTTATCAACTTATGATTTAAATTTAATTGTTTATGGGACACTTTTCCATGAAAATTACTTAATGATATTTTAATACTTTAAAATATTCAACTTGTGTCCATCCCCCCACTTATAAAATTAAACACCTCCTCTCTTTTATTTACACATTCATGAGAAACCTATATCAACAAAAACTTTAAAAATTCTATTTTAAAATTCCTTCAACACTAATTAGTGGTGTTTTTCTTCTTAAAATTCCATTTCAAGTGTCCTTAAAAAGGGATCTAAATGAGTTCTATCAAAGAAGAGGTAATCATATTACCCAACCTATTTAAATTAATTTCTTCTTCAACCTCATTTAAATCTATGTCATTTATCATAAAATTATAAATTTTTTATCCAATATATAATGAAAAGTTTTTACAATTATGGAACCAAAATTATCTACCCTCTTATTATAAAAATGGTAAATGAAAGTATCGATCATGGGTATGTGTGGACTATCTCCTACACAAAACAATATAATTCATTTTCCATCCCCATAATTAATAGTTAGTTATTATGGTGTATTTAATTTTTATATGGGATATTTATGGAATAATTATATTTTTATAATTATAAGATCTTATTTACCTTCTTACCCTTTAATTTATTGGAAAAAGATAACGTCGCTTGTCCGTACATGTGGACAATCATCTCCACAAAGAGATGTGATTTTTTTTCATTTAAAATTTACATGGATTATAATAAGGATAAAATTAATTAATATATATGATATATATATTTTATAATAATTAATATGAAAAATAGACTAGTTTTTACCTAAATATTCATTTTAATGTGAAATTGTTAATATAAGTATAATTAGAAATTATAAAGTAATGATACATAATAAGTTATATATGAATATGGTTATTAAATATATTTAATAAAAACATATATTTATTATATAGTATATTTTAACATGTACTAATAAAGATAAAACCTGAGGTAAGATTTTCACGTCTCACTTCTGTTTCTATGTGACATATTCCATATTCATATATTTTTCTTTCATGTGGTGTATATACTGCCCCTTTGATATGATAAATAAATAATCCCTTTATATTCATGGTATTAAAGTTTTATTTGAATTTATTTACTTTATGGGTGTTATAACTTAAAAGATACAAAATTAGTAAAGGATTTATGTTTCAATCTCATTTTATTTAGGACTGTTTATTTTGGAATTTTCATTGAGGGAAATTATATGGGTATTATCCTTTAAAACCCATAAATTTTATTTTTATCTAGTAATTTCTAGAATTTCTATGTATTATTACCATTTACCACTCTTTTGTACTTAAAATTACCAAGAAAAGTTTTTATATAAAATCCGATCGTATTTCATTTTTAGTTGATGAACTTTTTCTTCCATATCAATTATCTTCAAAAGTATTTTATGAAAGTTCTTACCTATAATTGAAATTTTTTAAGAAGTTCATTTTCACTACCTTTTACTTTATTTACAAAGGATTAAAAATGAATATTTTTAAATAAAATTTTTTCCAAACATTTCATTTTTGAATTTTGACAATGGTGTGAAGGAATGTTTTATTTTAATGCATAAAATATGAATGTATTTTACCAACATCATGAAAATTAATTTCCTTTAATATTCCATTATAAGTTTCAATGGATATTTTCACAAAAAGTATTTTCCATAATATTTTGTAAATTTTTTGATATCAAATAAGTGATTTAAAAATGAAAAGTTTATTTTCTTTAATAAATATTTCAGTGATCGTATAGAGGAATTTTTCATCTATGATAACATACTTTGATATTACTTATACTTCACTATGGATATAGTCAAATGATACAATCATGATTTTTTTCTCTATATGGTTTATCATTATGATGATGATATTTCTATGAAACTAATTTATTTTCAATGGGTTATGCTATTATGACATGGTGAAATTTTTATGATCCTATGTCATACATATGAATGGATTATGATTTTGTGATGGGTGGGACATGAATTATATATTCATATTATGTACTGGGTAAAGATTAATATTTTATGAGATGAAAGGGTACATAAGAGGTTATCCCAATCCCAAAATGGGGTACAAAATAGGTTATCCCATGCCGAAAGAGGGTACATAGGAGGTTATATCAAGCATGAAAGAAGGTATATAGAAGTGTTTTCTAAGATTGAAGAAGATAAAAAGGATGTTATACAAATCCTAACATGTGATGAATATCTCAATGGCTATCCTTAACATCATATTTCTACGATTATGATAAAACTACTCTTTATGACACTCTTTTATGATATGATCTTATTTCTATGTTATTCTCTCATGGATAATGTTATTTGATTTACTTATGACTAATATCTTATAAACTACTACGATTTATTCCATGACTCATGATTATGAACTATGAATTATTGAGTGTGGTTATAAAATGTTAAGATCATGTTCTCATAAACTTATGCTTATGTTATTCATAAATTATCATTTATATCTCCCTTGTTTAACCTTATTGAGAATATTGTCCCTCCCTTTATCATGTTTCCTTTTCCCCAGGATGTGAAGTAATATTTTTAGTATGATATGTCTAAGAAGGGATCTAGTTGTGAAGAACAAAATGGGTGATGATGTAGATCATTTATGTAACATTTATTGATGTATCCAAGTTTACATAGACACTAAATCTTTAAGGTTTTGGTGTGTATAATAATGTTAAATAGTGAATATTCATATAATGAGATGTAATATATATATATATATATATGTGTGTGTGTGTGTGTGTGTGTGCGGGTTTTGTTTTCTTAGGTTTCCTTAGTTGGTATTATAGTAGAGTTTAGCTAATCTTTGGAGATTAGGGTTAGGAAAATTTGGTGAAAACTCTAGGGATAATTATAAATATAAGATAACATCCTAGAGATTTGGTAAAGTAAATATTGTGTTGTTTTACTAGAAAATACATCACTGTTTGGATATTGGAAAGTGGATGAAGTTGTGGCACAAATGAACATAGGGGTAACAACTCTAAATGGGAAGGATTGACTATTATCTCGATCATCACCTATGCATAATGAGTGGGATTAATACTACACACCTAGCTAGACACTCTTAGGGGATATTCTTGGGTTAATTCACATTTTCTTTGTGAATCATTATGAAGTATTTAAATAGACGATGTCCATGGATAACCTAGGTTAAACCTAAGGTGTCATAGATAAAAAATAAGGTTTCATGATTTATACATCCTTTGAATTATTTTTCTTGATTATAGGGGTTTTCAATATGATTATTTTGTTCAAAAAATTATTTTTTAATTTTAGTAAATGATTATAACTAGGAGGAATCAAGTTGAAAATAAATATGACAGATAATTCAATGATTATCCTCCTGAGAAACTGAATAATATGGGAGGTGGGAGGTGAAACCTTGTTATTATTCCAAATCAACTTTCTCATTATATGATTTATAGTATCAAATTGGGAGAGTTTTATGACACACCTAATATGATAAAAATGTAATTTCTTGAAGACCATGTAGGGAATAATATTTAGCTTCCTACATGTAAATTATGTGGGAATAAGTACTCAGGTATATGTCTCAGAGGAACAAGAATATGTTTTATGCGTGAAAAATGACATAGAGCCAATAATTTCCAAGGAAAAATAAAGATTTCAATGGAGGGATACAAAGTACATAATAAGGTACCATTTATAGTTCAATTTATTATGTGTGGGGAACAAGCTAATTATCCAAATCAATTCCCCATTTCAAGGGATAACTCCTAAACCAAGGAAGGGCCTATGCTATGCTAGTCATTGAAGTGGAATGATTGAAGTGTTTATGTTTTGGGAGCCAATAGTTATATTGTGTAAGTGTTTTATTAATGATATTCTAGTTATAATAATCACGAAACATATTATTATTTTTTTAGTAGTTTTTAAGGATTTTTAATCATATGTTGAATGGTATTGACAACATAGAAAAGTGATTTGGTGGTAAGGTGATATTTTTTGTAAGACACATGATTGAAGGATATATAACCCTTAATATGTTCCCGATGTTGAGATAATAATTTTTAGTTGGGATAAGGAGATGATTGATATTGATAATGTAAATTGGATAGTATTAATGAAGTTTTAATTGATTAGTGATTTGATGATAAATTAGTTTTTGTTAACTTTGATGAATTTTACTTAATTTTTTGATTTATGGAATATATTAAATAGTTTATAATTTTATTTAAGAGATAATGATAGAGTTAATTTTGTAAGAATTTATGTTTTTATTGAAGTCTTATGGTTATTCAGGTTATTTTAGAAAAGGATTAATAGGTTTTAAGAGAATATATGATCATGGTGTTCATGTATTTGAGGTGTGACATTATGAGATACATTATTTTTTTTGGGGAATTAAAGTTAAGTTAATTTTGGAAATTTAGTAAAATTTTATCTAAATTATTTTTTTTTCAATTTGGTCTCACATATTTTATTGGATTCTTAATATTATCTACCTGTGAAATGGTTCAAGTTAAACTTTGGGTGCTATTGTTAAGGTTTTAGAGATTAATGTATTATATTTATCCATATTGAATAACTTGTGATAAAACTTTTTATTTTTGTAAATATTGAGATAAATATTTAATGAATTTTAATTATTTTATGGATTTTATGATATTTTAAAAGTTAATTTTATTGCTTTGGGCATGAAAAATTCAACTTTAATATTCATTTCTTGGAGTAAGAAATGAATTAGAAATTTATCTAAGCACAACTAAATGATGAAATTGTGATTATGAAATTGAAATAAATCAAGTAAGAAAATTTTCTAAAGTAATCTATCTTGATCATAAAATAATACCTCAATAATAGGAATATGATCTTGAAAATGAGGATGTTTTCTTCTTACAATCATTTTTGAAGAACTGATTGTCTTTTCACTCCTTACAGATTTATGGTTTTATGGTTATTAACTTTCTTATAAACATGTTCTTTGTCACTCTATATTAGTTATTGGATGTTATATTTCTCCGCTATATCTATATTTAAACTTCTCACCAATTTTCTCCTAATATGGGGACCCGATTATTCATTATTTTAGGTAACCTTTATGTTCCTCACTTCCCTTTTTTAAAGGAAGTTTTATTATCCCTTTATATAGTGTGGGTTTAAACAAAGGTATTTTCAAATATTGAACCATTGATGACTGAAATAAAATTGGAAAGACATGATTTATTTTATGGGGAAGAATGTAAAACCCCAATATTTTAAAAAATATTTTTTATTTAAATAAAATTTTAGTGTTTGATAGCTTTCTTGACATATAATATTGAGTTTAAATGAAATGTGATATACTATTAAATTATGATTATTTAAATGTGATCGTTATAAACAAAATTTTAAATTTATAGAATAAATAGGAATAACCACATTTTAAAAAATAGTTAAAAAGGATTTATATAATTAAAATTTATTTATTAATGCATAACAAATAAGTACTCAATTTTTAGTTAATTCATTTTAGGTTCCAATAATATGTTTTCTTCAGAAATGGGTTTTATTGATTTTTTTTGAAAAAATATTATAATTAATTTATAATTTTTTTAGAAACTTTGTTTTATGAAAATAATACCATTTTTGAAATCATAAGGTAAATACTTTATTAGGGTTGATTTTTAGGATTTTTCTAAAACGATTTATTTTTTTTGTGAATACATAAAAAATACCAATTTTTGTAAAGTTGTAATTTCATTTCAAGTAGAAGCAGAATTCAGTTATTATTTTTATCCTAAAGAAAAATAATATTTCTTTAATTATAATGATATAATAAATTATATAGGGATCATAATTATACTTGATTTGGGTATAAGTTTGTTTTGTGTCTTAAAAACTCATTTTTCTAAAAACTCTTTTTAGGCGCTAAATATATTTTTGTCTTAATAAATTGAATTAATAATTGTTTATGGAAGATTTTAATGAAATATTTATATTATTTATTTAATAGAATATGGTAATATTAATCTAATATATTTTACATGGAAATGAATGAAGGCAAACTCAGTTTGAGGCTTAAAAATGAATTTTTCTAAAAATAGTTTTTTTTTTCATTTTGTGAATTTATTTTAAAATTAATTTCTAAAAATTTTATAAACTTAATATTTTATAATTTATTTCATATTTTTAATCATAATAATTAATTTTATTTAATAATTGTAACTTATTTTTTTCATAATGAATAGAAAAAATAGTTAAAATTTGTCACTATAGTAAAAAGGTAAATTATGTTAACCTAGTTTAAAACTATGTGATTAGGCCAAAAAATTTCACTATAATTATTATTGGATAAAGTTATTTATAGACTTATCACCTTATTTAATAAATTTAATTGTTTACGGGACACTTTTCTATAAAAACTACTTAATAATATTTTTATACTTTAAAATTTTCAAGGTGTGTCCCTCCCCCCACATATAAACGAACACCCCTCCTCTCTTTTATTTACACATTATTGTGAAAAATAGATTGAAAAAACCCTATAAAAGTATATTTTAAACTTCCCTATCCTAGAATTATAGGTAATGGTATTCTTAAAATACCATTCCACGGGTTTTTAAGGAGGGATCTAAAGGAGGCATATTGAAGAAGAAGTAATCGTCTTACCTGAACTATTTGAATTTATTTATTCTTCTACCTCCTTTAAATATATGGTATACATAATAAAATAATAAATTAAGTATTCCAAATATAATAAAAATATATTATTATTATGAAACTTATATGGTCTATCCTCTTTTCTAAAAAATGATAAATGAAAGTATCTCTTGTGCGTACATGTAGACTACCACATTCACATAGTGATATAATTCATTTTCCATAACCATAATTAATGGATGATTATTGTGATGTATTTAATGTTTATATATAATATTTATGATATAATTATACTTATAGAATTATAATATATTATCTACCTTCTTACCTTTCCATCCTTTGGAAAACAAAAATGTTGCTCGTGCGTAAATGTGGACTACCACCTCCACGAAGCGATGTGATTCATTTTTCATTTACAATTTACATGGAATGTAATAATGAAAAATTTAATGAATATATATGATATATATTATATAATAATTACTTTTTAAATGTGAATTATTATTTACCTTTCTTTTTTTTCCTACCATCGAAAAGTGTAAACATCACTCATGTGTACGTACAGATTATCATCTCCACAAAGTAATGTAATTTATTATTGATCAATTATTGATATTAATAACTATAAAAGTGTATATAGTGGATTAATATTATAATTATTCCATGATTATTATTCTAGATATAATTAAACCATTTCCAATGTGCAATTACCAAAACCATCAAACTGAAACATTCCGGGAAATTAAACCGGTTTTCACTCGAATGTTTATTTTAATGAAGAAATTGTTAATAAAAGGATAATTGGAAATTAGAAAGGAACGATACAGAGTAATTTTTGTATTAATAAGGTTATATAACATATTTAAAAATAATAATTTATTATCAATTATATTTGAATGTATACAAAGAAATACAGAACTTGAGGTAATGGTTTCATGTCTGACTTTTGTTTCCATGTGACATATGCCACATTTGAAAGAACCCAAGGTGAAACGAAAGAATTAAAAATAAAAAATAAAAAATTTTGTTTTCAAATTTACATTAAAAACACTAAATCCATAAAAATAATTACCTATATTTCCCAAGGGACCATATGTAATTCAATTTAATCATGAAGAAAGAAAATGAGAAAACCCATAAATGGTACCCTATTTGCTTGAAATCACTGATTTGATTAACTCAATATCAGCATGTAGTGGCTCAAAGGCACCAAGATAGGCATCCTATATATCGTTAACACATTCAATGTATCTCTTGGATCATTAATCTTAAATTTTCAGGTTCTAGCATGGGAAATAAATGAAATTTATGACATCACTTAGATCATATGAAGAACAAAGACTCAAGTGAGAAGACGAGATTTATCTAACCCTTCATTCCTTTGGTTTCTCACTCTAATCTTGATAGATAGGATATGAGATCTCAAAATTCATTTAAATGTCTAAGAATACTATTCTTGATTCTAAAATTCCATTATATACTTAGGTTATACTTTTCAAAACATCACTTTGATCCTTGGAATGTTATAACATGAATTTTAAACCCTCAATAACACTTATTAGTTAATTAAACTTGTCATAAATGTCATGAAAATTTTATCACTAAATTTTAACACTAAGATATTTAATTTATAAAATAAAAACCATTAAATTATCTCATAAAATCACTAAATAATTTAATTAACCTTGAATATACTATGTTTATTCCAAAATTATATATTATTGTATCCAATTTTATGTTCAAACAACTTGTGAATAACTTGAGAAATAAATTAAATCATCCTTAGTCTAAACTTGAATAATATAATTGAATTATTTTTACTTATTATTGTTCATACTTAGTCATACAAGATCTGGATGTGATACCTAGTAGTAAATATCCCATCACACTGTACTGTGATAATACTACAATAGTGGCTCTCGCAAAAAATCCAAGGTTACATCAGTGGACGAAGAACATACTTCAGAAGTATCATATCTTGAAGGATTTTTCTTATAGAGGTGAAGGTTCAGTGAGTAGTATTTCCATGGAAGACAACTTGGAGGACCTCCTGAAAAAATCCTTGACTCAGCTGAAACAAAATCATAATGGTAGGTCTGGTGGACTGAACATTATAGTTAGTTGGCTCTAGTCTAAGTGGGAGTTTATAAGAGTTGGTGTCTTAGAAAAAACTAGTTTTACTTTGATTACATGAATATTTAATATATTTAAATATTTAATATCTTATTAAATATTGTTCATTGTTCTGCATGACTATAGTGTAAAAATGTGTGGGAGTATTTTTCATATTGACAAGGTCATAGCAGTTCCCCGCTATGATGAGAACCTTGAAGTGCTAGTACAATATTCTTAAATATAGTTTTTCAGTTAGATGAAAAACCATATTGAGACACATATTATACAGACTATCAAGTGAGAGTACTCATAAGCAGATGAGACTTCCTCTCATGAAGTTCGTACTTGGAAATCTCTAAGATGGGAAATTATGAGAACAGACCCGCCAGTAGGAATTACGCATGTTTTGGTATCATCAGATATTCTTATCTGCAAGCATGTGTAATGATCCTTAGACTTTAATATTATCATTAATATGTGTCATGACACACACTCTTTGATTTACTGATGAAAACAGTCACACAGATAGTTTTTAGGAAGTATGGTACATTGGGTGCATCACGAGTGGCATGTTATAAATAGATAAGTTGAGTAAGGATTTGTCTCTTCCATTTTTGGAAGTTGATATCTCGACCCTTTGATTGAAATAGAATCATCATGAAAAATTCCATGGACATGGTGTAATGATTAGTTTATTTCAGGTAGTAAAAGAATGACATATTAAGCACAAAGGTTGATGACACTATTATGAAACCTGCTTGATGAGATATTGAGAGAATGGGATTATATCACACAATGTGTGTTCATATGTGTATTTTGTTGTTGTGACTCTAAGTTCTTTCTCTTGGGTGCCTTGATCCATTTCTAGATATTACTCTTGGAAATTAGGAAATCCCACCTAATTCCAAATAGAAAGAGTCCTAGAGGGTTACACTAAGTGTTTCTGGTGGTCTCAGTTAAGTTCTATTTGAATTTAATTAATGGAATAAATATTATTTTCAAGACAGTGGAAAAATTTTATTCAAGATAAAATGATTGCATAAATTAAATAAATATTTATTCATTGGATTGTGGGTAATATATATATATATTTTATTGAACATTTAATAAATATTTATTTACTAGTTTATAAATAAAATATTTATTTATTTATTTATTTGGGTGTTCAATAAATGGAAGTGGAGTTAGACCAGACCAAGGTTGGTACGGAAGTAAAATAATTATTTTAAAGATGGTGAATAATTACTTAACTAGTTGTCTCAAATTAAAATAATAATAATGCTTCTACTATTTTGTGACACAGAAGTTTATTTATAATTCCGTTTTGTGCAAGTTGGTACACCATAAATAATGACACAATATTATTATTAAAAACATGGATTTTATCTAAGGTTTTGAATGTATTTAATTGCTGTTACGCAATTAAATACTGTAACTGAAGCCCCATGTTGATAAATAGACTTGTATATCTATTATTCCATGTATTGTACTATATGCCCGATGAATTGAGAATTGTTGAGCTAAACTATTTCTCTCTGAAATCCTCTTCCCTCCCCACTCAAGAACAAGATATGTTCTTCAAGGCCAAAGAACAAGTGACCAAGAATGTATGACATAAGAAACTCACTTCACGATGCTAGTGGTGTCGATCAGAGGCCATCAGAGCATGTGTGGATCACCGCTAGAGGGATTCTAGTTTGGATTCTTGAAAGCGCAATGAGATAATACGTAAGTGTCATTCCATATGATCAAAATCGTCAATGAAGAAAGTATTGAAGATCCAAATATTCTATTCTTTATTAAATGAATGAAATTAATTATAAAAATGATGTGAAAGATACTCTCTAATGGTTTTGAGTATCTTCCTTTTTTATCTAAATATTTGATTCTATTTCATGGAGACTGGCATTCATCGTCATATTGATCCCAGAATAATTATTGATCATGGTAAAAATTAAAGTTGGGTTCCGACCCAACCGCGCTTCCACTGCACTCAGAACCTTCATAATTGTTGCATATAATGAATTCTATCTTGACTCCTCCTTCTCTCTTCCTCTATAGAAAAAGAAACACATGAGTGATTCCTTTAATACCAAAGGATAAGAAATCATCACGATCAATGAAAGATAGTTGATTCTCCATGCTAGCACAAGAAGATCAACTGGAATTTCTTGGAGGTCAAAGGATCACATGTGGATCACCACTAGAGGGATTATATCCTTGGATCCTCACAACACAACAAAAGCAAGATAAACATGTATTTTTAAATGATCAAAATTCACATCGAAGATATATTCTAATCTTATGTATTTTTTTCCGATATTAAATAAATTAATTATAAATTTAATGTGAAAGATCATTGATAATGGTTTCAAACATAGAAATATTAAAATAAATTTTAATATATCACCCACCATTGTACACTACCTCTATGCCCAAATCTAATAAGTGGAATTATAATGATAATGTTTAAAATTACATTTATTTATTTTATTGTTGATTCAAAAACAATATTGGTTGAATTTTTATTTCATATAATTTATTATTTATTTTTATTTGAATTAACATTTTTTTGAAATATTAATCATGTTCATTTAGTGTTTCATTTTCTTAAAGGTCTATGAATATATGAAGAATGACTAGAGATGCCATCTGGAACTTCAAATTTTTGGTCGATAAGATAGGGTTACACAACATGTACTTGTAGTACGTGACGTGTATTGTAGTGATTTTAACCTAGCCATACTATAGAATACATGAAATTCCACACAGTTAATTACACATAGTGTATTACGTTTTTGGAATAGCCAACCTCGCACACTATTGTCAGATTACATGATTTGTATGAGAGTATATTCCATGTAGTCTACACGAGTTAACAATATAAATCATGAAATTTGTGTGGAATTATACATGGTTAAACCACATGATACTGAAAACCTGGAGAATTTATGATATACATGATGTGTATGTGGTGTACACGACATATAGTTCATCAATTCCCACATTTGAGATACATGTTGATTTTTTTGGACACACAACAATAGAGATATATGGCATGTAGCTACAGTGCACACATCTTGTAGTCTCTTCATCGAGAACACATTGAGTCTTTCATAAGGTTTCATGGGTAAAAAACATTTGGATCACAAAACATGTAGCTATATGGACACGTCATGTAATTAACTGAGATACACACCAAATACCTAGTCGAGTTT
Organism: Viscum album; assembly: GCA_963277665.1. Classification (NCBI taxonomy): domain Eukaryota; kingdom Viridiplantae; phylum Streptophyta; class Magnoliopsida; order Santalales; family Viscaceae; genus Viscum; species Viscum album. The sequence goes on along the minus strand of OY728127.1, from coordinate 61,406,550 downwards.
CTCAAGAACACGAAAAGTGGACATGTGATGTGTAGCTGGCATGTACATGTCATATAGTTTGGCCGAGTAAAAATGATGATTCCCTAGACACGTGACTTGAATACATATAAATAGAGGTAGATGGAATGTGGCTGGATAGTACATCCCGTGTAGTCTCCAATTACTGGCATAATTAAATTATATTTAATTGAAAATTTCAATATTAAAATATTATTTTTTTTGATTGAAACATTATATGTTTGACAATTTAATAAGGGTTTTAAGGGATTTTAAATTATCAATTAATTGAATGTAATAAATATGAAACTATTATTTTTTCTTTTTATTTTCCATTAATACATTTATGACGGTTATCTCCATGAGAATTTGGATTGTCATTAAGATGAAAGATAATTAATTAATTAATTAATTAATGAAATTGTGTTAATCATAATAATAAATATTGTATTAAGAAATGAATTTTATCCATTTAATTTTGTATGTACATTGAATGTATGACCATTCACGAGTTTTACCAAGAGCCATGTATGTGTTGGATGTTTTAATTTAATTTATTTCACGGGTTTGAAATTTATCATTATTAAATTAAATATAATGACCTGTGAGCCATCCTTCCCTATATTATTATTTAGGACTCCATGTACAAGGATATTTATATTATTCCCCTTTAATAAATCCTTTGTATCCCCTCACCTGCATGTGAGTTATAAATATTTGTAATTAATGGAGTTTTCTAAAGAGTGTGTTGGTGGTTCAAGATGAAACCATAACGATGACAACCTAGGTGTTAAAAATTTGGATTAGTGAAATGTTGTAACTCATGAAGAGACTAGAAACATGAGTTATTTCTTATAGGTCAATGTTTGATTTAATGTCTTCTCATTAAATCAACTATTAGATAAATCTCATTAATGGGTCATTTAATCAATTAATTATTTATATCTATGAAATTATTTATTTTATGGATGTAGGACCATGATCACATAAATAAATAAATTAATGCGAAATGATGAAATTTAAATAAATGGATTATGTGTAAACGTTTTTTATAACATGTTTAATTAAGTAAGTAACATTAGATTAATATTAAAAAGGAATGTAAAGGATAAAAAATGATAAAATTTATGCAGAATAAATTAAAATACCTTAATTAAATATTAAGTCATACTTTGACTTATATTACTTTATTAGGAATTAAATCCTTAGAACCAAGTGTTTGAATAACCCTTATTGGGACATTTACTTTTAACATGGAGTTATTATAAATGTTTTGGGTTGAATTAACCATCTCACATCAAGATAAGTAACCCTCAATAGACTAGATTTAACTTAGAGGAAATTTTTAAGGAAATCCAAGTCAGGATTGTAGGATAGGGGAGTCCACTCAATGGATTAAGGAGCTATAAGCCCACAATTGACAAATAAATTCCTACCTAAATACCTTCAAGTATCTTGGATAATCCCCATTAAGGTTATGTTAAGGGTAATATGGATCCTTTCCACTATAATGGACTAGAAACTAGATATTCCAAGTTCAATGGAAAGAGCTATTGGGACATGATAAAATAATGGGAGATTTAATACATATCAATTAATTTATTATTTATCACATAATTTTTAATCAACAAAAAGTACTAATAACATGATCTTTAATTATAGAATAAAAATGGAAAGCTTTTCATCTGCATTATCCCTACGATCAATATTAGAGAAAGATAACCTCCTAACTGGAAGTAAATTCTTGGATTAGTTTAGACACGTTCAGGTTTTCTAGGACATAAACAGAAATATTTTGTGCTAGAATCGTCAATGCCTAATCCTCCTGCTAAGGAGGCGAGTGATGAAGATTTAATCATTTATGAAATTCATTTGATTGATGCAGTCAACGTTTAGTGTTTGATTTTTCTTCTATGTCTAGTGAACTCATGAAGTCTCATTAAAACATGGATGCATGTAACATGATTGAGAACCTCTGTGGTTTTTACTAGAATAGAGATAAATAGTAATGGTTTGATATTTTCAAGGTGATATTTTAGAGTAATATTGGAGATGGTTTCCTAGATAGGCCTCACATAGTCAAACTCATTTAGTAAATTGATCACTTAGAGGTTCTAGGTTTTAAACTCCCTAAAGAACAGGGCACCGATCTCATTCTAGAATCACTCCCTCAGATCTTCTTCATATTTTTTTGTGAATTTTAATATGAAAAACATTGAGAAGTCTCTTCTAGATATCATCACTCTTCTTTTCTAGTTAGATAAGGATGTGAAGTTTGAAAACCATCCATACTTATGGTGAACAAACAGAAATGAAAAGTAAGGATCTTTAAGCCTAAATGTTTTTCACTCCCTTCTAAGAAGAGGAAGATCAAGGGAAAAAAAGAGGAACATGATGTTTCTTATTTTTCATGTGTTAAGAAGGGATACTGGAAGAAAAACTACACCCAACCAATGAAGTAAGGGGTAACTTCAGATGTGTTTTTTACCAAGTACAATTTATCTATTTATATAAATTGGGTATTAGATATTGGTTTTGGTGATAAAATATGTATTTAAATATAATAACTAATTAGATTTAGAAAAATTGACTTAGGGGACGTTGATATATGAGCATACAATGGATCTAAACTTACTGATATAAATATCATGGACTACCACCTTACATTTCCAACAATAATTATCTTGGTTTTATAGAGTTGTTGTAATGTGCCTTTAGTTACGAAAAACATTATATATGTATCCATACTTGATACTGATGGATTAACATTCATATTTTGAAATTAATGTTGCTTCTTTTATAAAGATAACATTTTTTATTGTAAGGAACATTTAAATAATGGTCTTTATGTGTTGTATTACACAAATCAATTAATTGAAATCAATAACAAAACTACTTCACATGACTCATACCACACTCAACTATGGAATCACCAGTTAGGTTATGTAATGGAAAATCACTTGAATAAATTATATCAAGATAGATATTTCGATTCTTTTTAACTAAAACCACTTAGTCTATTTCACACATGCTTACAAGGTAAAATGAACAAATCCCCATTCAGTGGAAAAGGTGAAATGGACAAAGAGATAATTGAATTAGTTCATATAGATGTGTGTAGAACATTTCCTATTGAGACAAGGGGTGGGTTCTTATACTTCATAAATTCTATTGATAATTTTTGTAGATATAGTCATGTTTACCTAATGAGGTATATGTTAGATTATTTTGATAAATTCAAGGAATATAAGAATGAACTTGAGAATCATATTGGTAAGAAGATCAATAAATTATGCCTAGACTATGGTGGAGAATATCTTAATCATGACTTCATTGATTTCTTATGTGATCTTTGGATATTAATTAAAATCACTCCTCCTAATACAACTTAGAGGAATGGTGTAAGTGAAATGAGTAACCAAACATTTTTAGAAATAGTGATATCAGCATTGAGTCATGTGAGTCTTCCATTATCATTTTGGGGATACATGTTATAAATAACAACACAAATCCTAAAACAAGTTCTATCTAAAGTGTAAGATGGTATACCATACCATTTATGGAATATAAAGAAACCAATATTGTCATAATTTAATGTGTGGGGTTACAAAACATTTGTTAAAACCTCTTTAGGTAACAAACTTGAAACTCAGGACCAAACTGTACCTTTATAGGATATCCCAAAGAAAAAAGAGGATATTACCTATATGACTCCTTAGAAAAAATTTAATAGTGTTAAGACACACCATATTCCTTGAGAGGGATGAAATATATAAAATAGATAGTGGGAGAGAGATAGACTTAAATAAAGTTGAGCCTCAAGGTATACATGAGTTGGTGTTGGAATAAATTCCACAAAGCCCTATGGAAGAAGAAACTGTTCTGAAGACACAAGAGCTATGTAGAAGTAAAAGATAGATTATAGAACTAAAATGATATGGTTTTCTAGTCACCAAGGATATTGAATAATTATTAGTTTCTAATAATGATCCTATAACCTATAAGGAAGTAGTAGGTGTCATAGATATTTTCAAGCGGTAAAAATCCATGAATTCTGAAATAAATTACATTTACCCAAACCAAGTCTGGATTTTTCTAGATCCTTTAGTGGATGTAAAGAATGTTGGTTTCAAATTGCTATTAAAGAAGAAAATATAAATGGAAGAATAATTTAGTACCTATAATTTGTTAATGGTTACAAAATGGTTTAAATTTCATAAATGAATTTACTATGAAAAACCTTTTCACCAGTTCTAATGATGAAATCCACCAGAATTCTACTTTTTTTTTCATCTTAACATGACTATTATATTTTTAAAATGAATTTCAAAATATCCTTCCTTAATGGGGATCTTCATGAATATGTATATATGAAAAAACCTAAAGGTTTTGTGACTACAAATTATGCCTACAAGATATGAAAATTGAAAAAAAAAATCCATTTATGTATTAAATAAAGCATCTAATTCATGGAAAGTTCATTTTGATGAATATATAATAGAATTTGGTTTAAAAAATAATGATTGTGAGCCTTTTTTTCTAAAAAAAGTTTAGTGGGACTGCATTCATTTTCTTAATAGTAAATGTTGATGAAATATTACTCCTTGGAAATGAAATACCATTCTTACATCCTATAAAGGTATGGTTGAATAAATTATTCTCTATGAAGGACTTGGGAGTGGCAAGATATATTATTGGGATTAAGATCCATCATGATAGATCAACATGGTTTCTTGGTCTAAGTCAAAGTATATACACTGACAAGATACTAAATATATTTAGTATGAAATAATACAATAGGGGATTTTTTCTAGTATTACATTCCATTCATATTTCCAAGAAAATGTGTCCTTAGATACATGAGGAAAGAAATATAATGGTAAGGATTCCATACACATATGTGATTAGGTCAGTCATGTATGTTATGCTACATACTAGTATAGATGTCTTCTATGTATTAATTGTGGTACGAAGATGTCAAGCTGATCCAGGTTACCACCATTAGATGGAAATCAAGACTATCCTTAAGTATTTAAGGTGCACTAAGGATATATTCCTTGTATATTGACGATATACAGAACTAGTCATCAGAAGATATTTATATGCTAGTTTCCAAACTGATCAAGATGACTTGAAGTCATAAACAAGATACATATTCAATTTAAATGGAGGTGTTGTGAGTTGGAAGATATCAAAGTAGGCTGTGGTCAAAAATTATAACGTAGAGTCTGAGTATATTTCAAATTATGACATGGTACCTAGCAGTAAAGATCCTATCAATGTATAATGTGATTATACTACAACCCTAGATGTTTAAAAAGAGACAAGGTCACATCAATCGATAAAGAAAATACTTTATAAGTATCACATATTGAGGGTTTTTTCTTAGATATGTTAAGTTTCCATGATCAATATTTCCATAGAAGACAACATGGTGGATCCCTTGAATAAATATTTGACTTAGAAAAAACATGATTATCATGTGAGGTCTAGCAGGCTGAAATTCATAAGCAATTATCTCTAGTCCAAGTGGGAGTTTGTTGGAGTTTGTGTCATAAGACCAACTTTTTATACTATTATTACATGAATATTTTATTTATTGAATATTAATAATTTTTTTTATTTATATTGTGCATCATTATGTATGAATATAATATAATAATGTCCTAGGGTATATGTTGCATTGATAAGGTCATAGTAGTTACCCTCTATGATGAGAAAATTTAAGTGCTATGATGATATTCTTAAATAATGTTTTGTATTTGGATATCATACTATGATGGGACATATAGTTTATAGTCTATCAGGTGTGAGTACTCGTAAGCGGATGAAGATTATTTATATGAATTCCACACTTGGTAATCTCCCAGATGGGATATTATGAGAGCATACCCACCAGTAGGAATTCCACATGTTTTAGTGTTATCATATATTCCTATCTATGAGTGTGTTTAATGGTCCTTATAATTTAATACTATCATTTATGCATGTCATTGATCAAACACTTATATTTTCTGAAAAAAATCATGATGACATATATTTGGGGAGATGTAGGGTACGTTGGGTGCATCAAGATTGACATGTCAATAATGGACAAGTCAAGGAAGGATTTTTCACTTCCATCTTTATAGAAGTTGATATCTCATCCCTTTTATTAGAATAAAACCATCACATTAAATTTCATGGCCATGGGGTAGCAAAGTATTTAATTTAGATATTCAAAGAAAGACATATTGAGTATATAGGTTGGTGACACGAATGTGAAACATACTTATTGAGATATTGAGACATATATATTATACTATATTGTGAGAATTTGTATGTGGTTTTCATCATTACAACATTAAGTTTTTTCTCTTAGGTTTCTTGACCCATTTAAAGATAGTAATATGTGACTTTAGGAAAGAATTCCTAATGCCAAAGAGAAATAATCCTAGAGGGTCACACACTAAGTGTTTCTAATGATCTTAATTAAATTTTATTTGAATTTAATTAATTAAATAAATATTATTCTCATGACTGAGGGATGATTTTATTCACATTTTATTGATCAAAAATATTTATTAATAAATTAAATATTTAAATTAGATATTTATCTGAGTATTCAATAAATGCCAGAGGAGTTAAAATGGACCAAGACCATGTCCGATGGAAAATATTAAGTAAAAAATTGGCTAAATAATATTTTTTATTACAAAAGTTGGTTCATGAAAAATAATAATAATAATATTATTATTATTATGTTTAATGGGTTTTATTAAAGGTTATTATATTATTTGAGGACCAATATGAAATTAAATAATTATTTTAACCCAAATCCTTGTTCTATAAATATATGGTTATATATATTATGTTGGGTGTGCTATAATCGATCGGTGCGATCAAAATAGAGAATTATTTACCACAAAAAAATCTCTATCAAATCCTCCTTCCATCTTCCTATAAATAATGAGAAATTCAAGAGATATTCCTTCAATATTGAAAGATAAGAAATCAAAATAAAACAATGAAATATAATCGATTCACCGTGCTAGCACCCAAAGAACGATTGGGTTTTCTTGGATATCAAAGGAGCATGTGTGGATAACCTCTAGAGGGATTCTATCCATGGATCCTTATAGTGAAATGAAGGCAATCCAAAAGGGTCTTTTTAGATGATCAATATTCACATTGAATAAATATCCTAAGCCCATATATTTATTTCTTCCGATATTAAATAAATTAATTATAAATTTAACATGAAATATCTTTGATCATGGTTTAAGGCATAGAAATATTAAAATAAATATTAATATATCACCCAACCCCACACCCTTACTGTATGGAAAAAACCAAAACCAAGTTAAAAAATTCATGTTCCAACCTAGGGTTAAGGATAGAAGCACCTCTTTGGTGGTCGAGAGTCCATGGTCTAATTCACCAATGGAACTTACAAGATCTATGGGAGGTATAAGCTTGATTAACCAATACATACAATGGGTTTACAATTATAAGAGGTCACACACACAACATTATAGTGTTATTAAACATTTTTCACATACTAGAAAACTAATGAATACCTTATAAAGATGTTTCTAACCACTTACCTCAAGACAATGAAAAAGTATCCCTAGATGGAATGTCCAAATAAATGTGAAACATTAAAATTAAATATGGATAGTGATAGGATAATTCATATATGGATTCAAGAAGAAGAATATTATAGAAGAAAATAAGATTAATTCACAAATTCTAAGAAATAATTACTGATTCAAGACATTCAGACCGACCCATAGATCAAGGAACCTAGAGAAAAAATTGGACAAGAAAAATAATCCATGGAAAAACTTACTAAAACAGTAATATTTAATTAGGGTAAAAATTAGGTTTAATAAATTAAAAAGTGTTTTTAGGGGGAAGAAATATGATTCTGACCATTACATTCCAATCCCAAAATGGTGCCACCGATTATTTGGCAGTTCTAGGAACATTGGCTGCACCGCTAGTAGCCCCACCGATGGGCCGATGGTTTCCACTAGAGGGAGGATGGGTTTCATATAGGAAACTCCTTATTTTAAGTTAACATCAGCTAAATAGTGGGTTTCACAACCTGGACAGTGGGATTCCTATAGTGTTACCAAGATACTACCCATCCACCAGCTAGGCAGTGGCACTAAAAAATTTCCCTTACTATATGCCACTGCTAGATCTTCGTATATATCCTCCTATGAGCCCTTAGGAACCTCTCAAACACCTAAATTAATGGGTTTAATGAACTTTTACATAATTTTAAATGGTTAAATATAAAATATAAAGAGATAAGTACCTAGAAAATAGTGGGGTCTTAGAAACACAAATGAATATAATAAAGGCATGTAGTTTCCTTATATTAACATGTTACTATCAATGATTTGTTAAAAAATTCATGATTTGAAGACCCATTAACCAAGTTGACACATAAATGGGTTATGCTCATATGGTCTATGAATTTAAATAAATTTTTAAATAATTGAATAGGATATTGGTTAATGCAATAATATTAACATTACCATAAAAAAGGGGTGGATTTGTGATGTATAGTGACACATTAAATAAGGGGATTGGATGTTTCCTTATGAAGAATTATAGAGTTGTTTCCTATGAATTAATTTTATTAGGGGTTCATTAATAGAATTATTCAACCTATGATCTAGAGTAGTCATATATAATATTTTCATTGAAGATATAGATGCATCAACTTTATGGTGAATGATTTGAAATATAAACGGATCCAAAAAGTTTTAAACAAATCTTCTTAGAGAAAGAGCTCAACATGAGGCAAAGGAAATGACTATAATTTCATAAGGATTATGATTTCTCAATACACTACCACCATAGGAAGGAAAATAAAGTGGTTGATGTGTTAAGTAGGAAATGTCATAGAGTTTTGACTAAAATGACGATTGAAAAATATCATTTATTAATGGATTTAATAAAGTTGGATATGGGAATCATTAAGGAATGAGAAACATCACATCAATTAAAAATTATTTACAAAATATCCTTATTGGAGAAAAAATATTTCCCAGCTTGATTATACGATTTTTTAGAAGAAAATGAAAACCTTGAATAATGTAAAGGTTGTAGAATTCATTTATAAAGATGGTATATTGAAATTTATAAAGAGGATATGCATTATATCTATGAATGAGCTAAAAAAATTATTATTAGATGAATCTCATAGCTCAAATATCTTTATACACCATATTATCACTAAAATGAATTAGGATTTAAAGAAACATTTATGGTGGAAAAATATGAAATAGGAAATTAATGACTATGTATAAAGATGCTTGATTTGTAAATAAGTAAATGCTAAGAGGCAACATACTATAGGATTCATGTAACTTATAAATATTTCTATGTGGAAATGGGATGATATTACTTTGGATGTTATAAATAGATTTCTAAATAATTTGAGAAAGAATGATTCGATATGGGTTATTGTTGATCTTCTTAACATGTCCACACATTTCCTCATTATAAGGGTATATATACCTATTGAGTGCCTTGCGTGACTCTATATTAATGAATCTATGATGATTCATGGTGTATATATTCTTTTATATCTAATTATTACATAGATTTAACATATTTTGTTTTGTAAAAGTATTCAGAAGACTCCCAAAACTACGCTACATTTGGGAATAGCTTATCATGCACAGATAAATAGACCACATGAAAGGAATATTCAAATATTTAAAGACATGTTGAGGTCATTCACACTTGACTTTCAATGTATATGAGATCAGTTTTTACCTTTGGTGGAATTTTTATATAATAATATCTTTCATTAGAGCATTAAAATGACACTATATGAAGCATTGTATTAGAAAAAAATATCATAGAATAACTTTTTGGGATACAGTTGGTGAAAGTAATATTTTAGGCTAAAAACATATTTAGGATACAATGGTGAAATTAATAACTATTCAGAGTTATATCAATAAATATCAAAGAAATAAATAGAGATATATGGATAACCAAAGGAAGGATTTAGAATTTCAAGTGGGAGATAATTTTTTTTGATGGTATCTCAGTGGAAGGGTGTTATAAGGTTGGAAAATAAAGAGAAACTAATTCACAAGTACATCAAGACTTAGTAAATTCTAGAAATAATTGGAGTTATGGATTACCATTTGAAAATTCCACATAGCCTCTCTAAAGTTCATGATATGTTCCATATATTTTTATTAAGAAAGTATATACCATACCCAATGAATTTGATCACCTGTGAGAAAATAGAATTTGAACATAATTTATCTAACTATGAAGATCATATCCAAATTCTTGACACTATAGAACAAGTGTTGTGAAATCAGACAACTCGATTGGAGAAGGTACTTTAGAGAAATAATAAAATAATAAAATAAAAAAGTAAACATGAGAACCTGAAGAAGTTATTCTAAAGAACTACTAAAATTTGTTCATGATGTGACAGTATATAAATTTTTAGGATGAAAATTTTTAAGGAGGGAAGAAGGTAACACCTGATATTCAATTATAGTAAGTGATATTTTCTTTCTAAAGAAACTATAACATAATGCACATAAATTTATTCAAGAATGTGATTAAAACCTAAATTACCAAATTTTAAAAATTTAATTTGAATAAATGAATTTAATTTTTGAATTAATCATGTCAAAATTAGATTATTATGAATTTTTTATATTTTTTAAAAATATTTGATTTTAGGAGAATATTGAAAAATATTGATTTTATGAAATTGTCACTTTTATGAACTTATATCGATGAAATAATAAATTTAATGTTTATAAAATATTTTTTATAGAAAAAATATATATTTAAAAAGTAAAGAAATGTTTTTGTATAAATAAAAACTATTTTTAGTTATTTTCTTCTTTTGGGTTTTGGTTTAGTTTGAAATAAAAATAATTCTAATTTTATTTAACATAATCCAATCAATTCCATTTTAATCAAAATTATACTTGATTTTACTATAAAATCAATTTTATGCTTAAAACAAACATTTTTCTAAAAACAATTTTTATTACGTTTTGAGAAATTATCTTAAAAGAAATTTATTCCTCTTATAGAAGTTGAATCATATAAAAATGTATTCCATATTTTGAATTGTAATAATTTTTATTAGGTAATAAGGTAAACTTATTTTTTTTTCATAATGATTAGTAATCATAGTAAATATTTATCACTTCACTTAAGGGTAAAATCCGTTAAAAGGGTTAAAAATATAGGGATATATCTTCAGGATAACACCAAAAACTTTATTAAACCACATTGGTTTGTATTATTTATACCTTAAATTATAATATTATAATATATGGAGATTTTGAACCACCTTTACTTGAAAATGACTTTATATTATTAAAATCATTTGAGTAATTCCATGTGTATCCCTCCAATCACTTGTAAAAGGGAACCTATTCTCCCCCCTTATTAAAAAACTTTGATCCACATAGATTATCTAATACCTACCCAAAAATAATACTAGCTTAATTTACTTTATTCTTAAGGTCATGGTCTTAAACTAAGGCCATTCTAAGAAGGATTAAGGTGTAAGCCAAAGGCGACCTCTCAAAGAAAAGGTAACCGTCTTACCCAAATCTTTCAAAGTTTATCTATTATTATAATTATTAAAAGTATATTAAATACAACCTAGAATAATGAATAAATTATCCCCAATATACTAATATGTTATTTTTATTATGGTAAAACCTTTTCCACCCACTTTCCATTCCATGGAAAATGAAAACATCGCTTGTGTATACGTACGACCTACCATCTCCACATAGTGGTGTAATTTTTTTTAATAAATATTTTACTTAGAATGTTATAAAGATGGTATTAATAAAATATATTTTACATTTATGACATAATTATGATTCCAAAAATATAATATATCATCTACCTTCTTACACTTATATCCGTTGGAAAATGATAACGTTATTTGTATATATGTGTGGACTACACCCACCATAGAGAAATGTGATTCATTCTTCTATTACATATATTCGTGGATGATTATAAAATTTTATATAATAAATAAAAATTATATTTATTACATTATTAACATTCTATATATGATTTAACCATTTTATTAAACCTTTATCCATACAAAATATATCAAATTAATTTTATAGAAATTGATTAAACAACCTTAAAGTGGTCGAAGTTAGAAAAACTATTAAATAAATGAATTTAAAATAACTATCAAATAACCATAAAAAATTTAATATAGATTATAAATTTTATTAATAAAGTATTTAATAAATTTAAACTCCTTATATAGGAGGATAAAATAGGTATGAAAAAGTGGATACATAAAGAAAATGATTTATGTTATAATCTCATTTAATTTTAAGATTGTTTATATTCATATATCCATAAAAAATGTATAATCTTAATATTTTAAACCTTGTATATTTTTTATCATATGGTTATGTTTTGGTTTAAATTTTTATTTTCAATTTCTTATCTTTTTGAATCAATAATCAACAGTTAAGTTACATGTAAAGGAATTTCTTTTAAAAATCTTGTTTTGAAGTTTTCCTTATAAATATTTTTCTTCTATGTCCGTATTTTATTTAAAAAAATTTCAAGAATGTTTCATCTAATATCAAAAGACTCGTTAAATTAATTTTTACCCATGTCTTACTTTTTATAAAAATGTTTAAAAGTAACTTTCTTTCATTTTCTAAATGAGGTACTTTTTAACAAAGTTGTGAATGCAATAATTTTTTATTGTACATCGCACAAATGAACTTTCCCTCCATCATGAATAATTTTTTCTTTGAATATTAATTTAAAATTTTCAATGGTTATTTTTAAAGAAAATATTTTTATCAATATTTTTGAAATTTTTATTAAAAATTCTATCAAAATAAAATGTAATTATTTTTTTAATGGAATGAAAATAAATTTGAAAAGTGATTTATAACTCTTTTATTACACAAAGTTACAAGGAATTTATTTTTAATGAATTTATTATATTTGATTTTTAAAGGTTTATTTTTACTAAAAAACCTTCAAATATAATTAATCTATGGTCTTCCTTTACTAATAATGGATTATACCTTATTTTGATATTATTGAATTTCATGTGATCATGTTATATTTCACTATGCATTATTCATTAGAAAAAGAAATTCTCCTTAATTACCATATTTTTAATATCATTGATGAATTATAAATAATTAATATTAATTTTATGATGTTTCAAATGTATTATATTTCTATATATGGTATCAGTTGGAGGAAGCTTACTACATCTATTATTCCATTTATTGGGGGAAATAATGATATTTTGTATTCTTGATTCAATACAGAGAATTGATTACTTATAAGGAATTTTTAAAATGAAATATATTGATTGTTAAAAATATGAGGAATTTATAGTTTGTGAAAGTGAAGGGTGATTCCTGATTATATATAGCCCCTCGATGTATCATCAGGTCTCAAGAGACAAAATAATAGGCATTCCATATTATATGGGTATATAATTAACACCTACCCATTTATTAAGAATGATGTGTTGGTTGAGATTCCTTGATGATACGATTCATGATATCTTGGTTGAAAGGATTTGATCATAAATTTACACAAATCTTAATTTCCTTTATTAAGAATTGAATTTATATTATCCAAGTGATTTTTATATTGATATTATCCATGGATGTTCATTGAACTCAAGTTGATGATCAAATGGAATATGTTTTAATTATCCACTCTTCCATTTTGATTATTCCTTATTTACTCATGCTAACTTACATTGTACATAACCCTTACTAAGATTGTGATCTCACACTTTTTTTCCTTTCTATAGGATATGAAGAATGAAAATATGATTGATTTCAAGGATGAAATATTGTTTCTTATATTATGTTTTTACATTTCCAACATAATATGAGAATCATGTATGTATCTAGTTTTCCAAGACTAATAAAATTATTGATCATATATGGTGAGATCCCTTATATCTTTTACTAATTTAATAAAGTAAACACCATATATATGTTTCTGTAGTTGGGGTGTTTCTACAAGCACTGGGTACCCAATGGCCTGAGATCAAGTACCTGTTATGGTTTTAGTGATTTCATGTGATTTTTTCATGTCCCCCAAGTACTAGATGTCTCTGTAACAGGTACCTAGAAGACTTTTGTGTAAAATACCTTTTAAAAAGGGAAATTTGGTCATTTCAATGTCAAAATAATACCCCCTTTTAACCCTAACTCATGTTTTCCTTTAATTTTCCATTATTTTCTCCATTAGAGAGATCTTCTTCAATCTTAATTTTAACTCCTTCATACAAAGATTCAATCTCCCTTGATATTCATTATCAAGTGGCCATGAAATTATATCTTTTCCTGACCTATGGTATGATCTCCATTATCCTCTTATTTTATTCCATGTTTATAGTGGTATTATGATTCAATAAACATATTTATTTCTCTATAGTATATATTTAAGTTCTTATTTGAATTTACCCTCATCCAAGTGGTTTTAGAGGTTATAATCAATGATTTTAAGGTATGTCTGCTCCATTATCCATCAAATTTTTATATTTTGATTCGGAAAGTGACATAAATCATTTTTCTCCTAAACAAGATTTTTGAAACCCTTTGGTGTTGGCATATCTTCCCTTATAGAATTAGGACTTCACATAGACACTTGTTCAAGTGAGTTATACTTATATATTTCCATCAAACTATCAAAGTTTGGTTATTTCAATGGAATATGATAGAGTGAGAGATAATCAAATTAATTTTTTTTCATTTAAAATGATTTAATAATTTTTTTACATAACCTTGGTTGGAATTGGTTAACCTCTAGGTTTTTTATTATACTCATGCGTTGGGCGTGCATATTTGGTTGCACCTATGTATATTGGAGATGAAAAATTAGGGTATTGGGTTGTATTTTATGAATTATATTGAATTTTACCTTGTTTATGGGTTTTTGTATGAAATATTATTTATTATGTTATAATTAGGTGTCACTTTGGCTTGATTATTCACACACATATTCTTATGGTTCTAGGGTTTATTTTCTTGTTTTTGAAGAATGTTGTTTTTAATATTGTACATAAATAAACCATGTATATGGGTTTAACTATATATATATTTTATAATATAGACTTTCTTATTGACTTTTAAATGGAAACTCATTATTTATATTCCATGTCTAGGGATTCATTAATTTAATATCAGTTGTAGTTTTTCCTTAGGTAACTAATTGTTATATATGTCATGGTTATTTAAGAATGATCTCTTAGAGAATGTTGTTTAGAATTTTGACTTTATAATGACATAATCACACTTAATGTTATGATTCT
Organism: Viscum album; assembly: GCA_963277665.1. Lineage (NCBI taxonomy): Eukaryota > Viridiplantae > Streptophyta > Magnoliopsida > Santalales > Viscaceae > Viscum > Viscum album. The sequence goes on along the minus strand of OY728127.1, from coordinate 61,391,222 downwards.
AGTATATTTACAATGGTTAGATACATTTGGATGATATTTCATATATATATAGCCTTATATTGACATGTATTGCATATACATGCATTAAACCTTATATTTAAGGTGCTAACTCAAGGAATTTATGTTTATTTCTCAAGGGAACTTTTTATATACATATAATATATTCCTCCCTAAGAGAATATAGGCCCAATATAGAGGGATAGATATATATATATGATTACGTGCACACACAAACACACACGTGTGCATTCCTTCCTAAGAGAATATGAATGACCCCTTAGGTGAGGGTGTTATAGTTGTATAAATAGTTCTTCTTTATGAGGAGAGAGTGGTTATCATGGTGGATGTTTTCTAATATATACATATATATTCATAAAAATATGTATTTATTTATGTATATATATATGCACATACATACATACACTACCTTTTATAGAGGATAGGTTTTAACGGACATCCCCAATAGTTTGATCACTTATGGTGGAAATATAACACCCTATGTTTGTACGAGTATTTTAAATTCAAGAGGAATTTGAATTTTTCAATTGATGGAAAGGTTGAATTTTGATTGCAGATTTGAAACGGAATTATGAGAGTTGGAACATCATATATTAATGTATTTAGAAGCATATTGAAGTTCAAAAGGTATCTTGAGTGACCAAGTGAGCCTTGAGTTCCTGAGTTAGCCTCATGAGATTCAAGTAAGTTTTACAGGTTTTGGGGAGCACTGGAAAGGGATCATGGTTTAGGGGGAATGGTTTAGGGAAAACTATGTGGAACCCTAAACCTCTATCCATTTTTAGTTCAATTTATTCTAAGCATGGTTATCTTGCACGGTTAGAGAATGTTTAAGGTCAAACCATGAAAGGGTGTAGAAGAAACCATGTGAGTGAGATAGGGGTTATAGAGCTATATGCACTATTAGCATATGGTTTGGTAAACCATAAAACCTAATTGTGTGGGGTGAATGGTTTGATGCAATTCCATATGGTTGGCGCACAATTTTATATACTATAAATCTCATTTAAAGTAGGAATAGACTAATTTTCCGTTATATATTTTTAAGAAGAAATACCCTCTCCCTTACTCCCTCTATCATGGATGGCTAGGGGGAATATCCTGCTATTCATCATTTCCTCCTTTAATTTGAGGTTTTCTTAGTCTTTTTGTATAGATTCATGGTAAGTGTTTGACTATGTTGGTCTCTGTTCGTCTCCCACACTTTTCTCCTCCAACTTTAGTTTACCCTGGTTAGGTTGTGATACTAAATATACCAGATTATGGTAGAATTGGACAAACATAATGGGTTTTTTGTGGTAATTTTTGAGATGGAATTTCAAGATAATGTCCTTACTTTACCGCAAGTCATTTCATTGAGGCATGTCAGTACTGTGGTCCATCTCTTGACTTCCACCTATATGTTGAGACCAATGTAGTCAACAAGGACATACTACTAGGTTGGTGGCATTGGGGGACACAACACCCTAGAGCATCAGGTGTTGACTCAATACTGTACCCATTATTGAGGACCCATGTTAGGGTGCATCAATTATTATAAGACCGTAGGGACTTAGGGGACTACCAATTGATAAAACAACCCTGAGCGAGTCATGTGAGATGGTATCAGGTGTCATTATGAAACCCATACCAGATTGGTAAGGTTGTGGGGATATAAACAGTGGTGTTGGGGATGGGAGTTTGGAAAACTCTCTTGTTTAATTTTATTTATGATAGGTTATGGGATTTGATCTTAGGGAAAATTTATTTTGGTTGAGGTACCATAGGTATGGATCTAGGTACATATATGTCTTATTTGATTTGGATACGAATACATAAGGGATATTCCCATGAGTTAGAGCTCGGTTTGGTAAGGTATACCATGGATTTTGAGTACGAATGTTTCTAGGTTGACCCTCATGTGATAGTATAGTAGGGGCCTTATGGAGGGGGATCGGGGCTTACAATCTGTCAAGGGACTACTATCTGCTAAGGCATGGCTGGTTTAGTATACCAGGGTAATCTTGGATCTAGGTTTGTGATACTTATGGTCTCATTCCCCATATGAGAAAACTCCCATCGAGGAGTTTTGGGATAATTATGGTCTTATTTACAGATAAAAATACTATTATAGAGGAGGTTTTTGATGACTAAGAAAACTCCCCATGAAGGGAGTTTTGTGATACTATGGTTGTTGATGCCATGGAGGTGGCACCCGAGTTATTAATATCATTTTTATGATTGCATGATGTGTTCAAAGACACCTCGACACTAGCCAAAGCAATGATGATCAATTGGGGTCACAAACCTAAGGATCAAAAAATATTTTATTTATTTATTTTCATAAATTTATTTATTTTTAGTGGATCATGTCACACACACATATCATGACATATACTAGTTAGTATAGGACTACATTGGTGGTTCCCAATTATGTTTTGTACTCATACCCTTCTCAGGCTGCCACTATAATTGGGTACTTGAGTAGACATTCAAATGGTTACAATAATAGGTTGGTCTAAAGCCTAGGATTGATCAATAGGATTAGATTTAATAAGTACATAAGAGATTAGAATGATATATATCTTGGGGATTTCATAGATCTAGTGTTTTTTATTTTTATTTTATTCTGGTTTTTATATGGAACCAGACCAATGTGTGGTATATTGTATGTTTGAAATTTTTGTTTAGCCCATTTTTCGTTTTATGTGTTGTGTTGGATATTTATTTATTTTGTGTACTCTAATTATTTACTACTATCGATGGTGTTTGGTTATTTTATTTTTATTTTGAAATATGGTACTGGGGGTATAGTCTCCCTATAGTAACAACTTAGATCCCCACTACTTTTTGGTAGCCTTTGGTGTATAATGAGGTATATCTGAGGTATAATAAAGATCATTATTACAACACTAGTTAGTGATATATGGTGGAGAGATGTTACTATGTGGTATTAGAGAATTATTTTCCTTTTATATTACTATTTGGGACATGGTAGACCATATATTTCAAAATGTGTCAAAGCTTATGATGGATATTGAGCCGGTCCTTTGAGAACACATGTTCTGGTAGGAAGTCTAAGTTACCAGTGATATGGGATTTTTATTTTAGATTCTGATGTTATGATTGTATTTTATTTTATCCTTGATAAATTCACATGGGTGTTTGATGCTTTTAAATTTTTATGGATTTATGGCTCTTGGACTATTGTTAAGAGGCTAGTGATTTGATTTTGACTCTTATCCTCTAGAGGTAATATGTATCTCATGCATAATATTAGGCATGTATGATTCACATGACATGTAGGCCTACTAGTGTGTAGTTTCAATGATGGCTAAGTTTCAGTTGTTTAAAGTGTCAAAAACTTCTCATATTAAATTTTATCATATAAGTACTTGGTGGAATTTTACTCAATTGGGCCAGATTTTAAATTAATTTCCTTATGATTTAATTTCATCTGGATCTACGATGAAACACTTGTTATTCATGATTATGGTACAAGACCATGAGCATTGGAGGTGTGGTGACCATGGTGGGTTGGCATGGAATTGGATTCCTAATGATTAAACCCTTATTAGTTGTTGTAATTTAGATTTAGATACTTGAAATTCTTATAACAAGCTATACGGTGTTTTCTTGTATGGATTGGAATGATATTATACTTAAACTAATTGTGTGGTTGTATTCACTTGGTATGAGTCATCTATGAATATGTTGTTGGTTATTGAAAGAGTTGAATAGTGAGACATGATCCTCAAGGGAGTAGTCTCATTGGGGGATTCTCATGAGGATGGATACCCTAGTTGTGGGAACTGGTCAGCACATGATGTTGGGATAATTTTTAGACAAGAGTGTGTATGATTTCCCATAATACATTTCCTTGCTAAGAGGATTGACCTTTCTAGGGATGATTGGTTTGACCTAGTGACCCTAACATGAGACCTGACTGAAAGTTTTAGGTGGGAGACCTAGAGACCATTATTTTTGACCTAGAAATTAGTGGGTCAGTGGTTTAAGTTATTGAAGGGAAACACATTAGAGAAATTATTCCATGTTTTCTGGTTCCTTTAGAGGTGGTGATCATGGTTGTATACACATGATGAGTTGGTTTATGTGAGGTGATACTTGGTATGTGACCCATACATGGTGATGCCTTGGGGTTATGCGATGATGTCCACCTTGAGTGTTTGGGTATCGATAATGGTTTCAATAAGCAGTAATCTTTGAGTGCCCGAACCTATTGATAAGTGTGTGTGGTTTTGAGGGTTGGAATAAGGTGATGTCTGGACCTATGGATTTGGATATTCCTTAGTATAATTAATGGAGTGTGGGTGGTTTCTCATGATTGGAATAGAGATGGGTGGTGGCTATACATGTGGTTGGCTTAACGAACAAACATGCCTTGGATCGAGGATGAGAACTTTCAATGCTAGAATGAAACCTGAATAGTGGTTGGTAGTGAGATAGATCATGGAATGGATAGAGTTACAAAATTTGAAGAGGATTTCCAAGGTATATCCTAGTGTGTTGAGACTAAAATTTCATGGAGCATGTCTAGATAATGGTTTAGGAATACATGCCTAGTTTTGTTGGTGTGTGACTTATAAGAGTATGATTCACGTGTTGAATTAGAAATGACCCTGAGTTAGATGAGGGATGATGATGATTAGTGATATACTATTGGGATTGGATTGGGTTCCATGGAATGGTTTACCTGAGGGTGGTTGTTGACTTGCAGCCTTCATGGTTAGGGAGACATGGTTTCAAGGGTTGGTAGTTGGTGAGTGCAACTCAAGTAAAGTGACACACATTTTTTTTATGGAACCTATTATGGTTTGGAACTTTGGAATGGGAAGGTTTTTCAAAGATAGTCATTATCTCTAATGATGGTTGGGGTATTGAATGTGGTGACCAGGAGATTGTTTCAATAGTGTGATGATAAGGATGATTCTAATGTGGGGATCAAGATGTTGACTATGAGTGTGTGACCTTCATGTAAGAAGGGGAATGGGAATGAGACCAGTAATTGGATGGCTATATTGGAATTCTTATCCTAATGAAAAAATAGAAACGATAACTAATCGATTCCTTATTGAATTCTACATACTAATTTAGATATGGAATCTGGTGGAGTCGGTGCATTGACATCAAGATCAAGATGGTTCTGGTATGATCCGTGGGTGGTTGGGATGGTAGTGCATTCATATTAATGGAATGGATCAATGATGTAAATGGAAATTGGATGGTTTATCTAGGTAATTTCACCAAAATTTATATGTTTACATTAGTGATCATGTTTGAATGATCGAGGGGGTGCCTCTTAGATAATAGGTGCAAAGATCGGGTGTTGGAAATGCCTTGGTGACTAGAACTAAGCGTTTCCAAGGAAAGTTAGCCAGAGGTGGTTCAACTTTCACTTCAATGAGTAATAAAATATATTCAGTGAGTAACCTCATCAAATATATTGTTTTGGATATGAAGGAAGAGTTTTGAGGATTGGTCAAAGATTTTCAATAAAAAACCAACGTGATTGTGTTTTCACCTTACTTTACTATAGTTCTACAATTTCATCTCTAAATTGAGATCCATGAATGGTTTTATCACATTTGACTAATGTAGTTATTTGGTAATCATGATGATCATATTTCATGGATTCTGCAAGCAAATTTTCGTAGTAAATTCCATGGTTGAATCATCAAAGAATTGGAATTGGTAGTTATAGCCTAAGAACCTATGGCGGGGAGAACCATAGGTTGAGTCGTCAATTGGATGATGACGTGTTCATGTCACATGTTATATGGGTTTGGTTAAGTGCTATCTCAATGTTTTGGAAAAATAAATTTAGTATTGGGTAAGGTTTTGGTAGGTTCGACACATCAAGTTAGATTTTATGCCATGGATGATCTCTAGGCATTTGAGAAAGAAACACAAAAATATTTTCAGGTATTACTAACTAATATTGGTTGATATGTGTGGATTGATGACCAACTATACTTATTATGTATGAGAAGTGTTAAGGTGAGGAGTTTTTAAAAACATGTGTCCTCATGAGAATTTTAAATTCATGCAGAATTTGAATTTTTCATTTATTGGTTGGGTCAAATTTTGATCAAAGATTCATAATAGAATTCTAATATCTATAATATCTTAAAGTGATGTTTTCTAACATGTAATGTGGTTCATATGGTAGTTTTGTTTTATGAGGGATCCTAAAAATATTTAGGTAGGTTTAAGAGGTTTTGGGGAGATTTATAAAAGTAGCATAGTTTGGGGAACACAATTTAGGGAAAACTATGTGGCACCCTAAAACTTTTTCCATTTTTAGTTAAATTTATCAAGCGCATGATTATCCTGCATAATTATAACATGGTTTTGGTAATTGAACCTTGGACATGGTTTAAATATATCTAGAATAATAATAATGAAATAATTATCATATTAATACATCATATACACTTTTATAGTTATTCATATTAAGAATTTATCAATAGTAAATTACATTAATTTGTGGAGATGATAATCTATACGTACACATGAGTGAGGTTTACATCTTTCAATGGTCGTAACAAAAGAAAGGTAAATAATAATTAAAATTAAAAAATTAATTATTTTATCATATATATTCATTAAATTTATCATTATTACAATCCATGTAAATTGGAAATGAAAAATGAATCACATCGCTTCATGGAGGTGGTAGTCCACATGTGTGCACGAGCTACATTTTTGTTTTCTGAAGGATGGAAAGGTAAGAAGTTTACTGCATTTTTTGGATTTATGGAATATATTCAATAGTCTGTAATTTTATTTTAGAGATAATGATAAATTTAATTTTGGAATAATTTATGTTTTCATTGAGGTTTTATGGTTATTTAGGTTATTTTGGAAAAGGATTAATAGGATTTAAGAGAATATATGATCATGGTGTTCATGTATTTGAGGTGTGACATTATGAGCTACATTATGTTGTTTGGGGAGTTAAAGTTAAGTTAATTTTGAAAATTTATTAAAATTTTATCCAAATTATTGGGTTTTGAATTTGGTCTGAGATATTTTATATGATTCTTAATATTATCTACTTACAGAATGTTTTAAGTTGAACTTTGGGTGTTATTGTTAAGGTTTTAGAGATTAATGTATTATATTTATCCATATATAATAACTTGTGATAACCATTTTGTTTTTTGTAAATATTGAGAGAAATAATTAATGAATTATAATTATTTTATGGACTTCATGATCTTTTAAAAGTTAATTTTAGTACCTTGGGCATGAAAAATTCATCTTTAATATTCATTTCATGGAGTAGGAAATGAATTGGAAATTGATCAAAGAACAACCAAATTATGAATATGTGATTATGAAACAGAAATAAATCAAGTAAGTACATTTTAAAAAGTACTATATATTTATAGTAAAATAACACCTTAATAATAAGAATATGATCTTGAAAATGATGATGTTTTCTTCTTACAATCATTTTTGAAGAACTGATTATCTTTTCACTCCTTAGTGATTTATGGTTTTGTGGTTATTAATTTTCTCATGAACATGTTCTATGTCACTCTCTATTAGTTATTGGATGTTATATTTCTCCTCTACATCGATATTTCAACTTATCACTAATGTTCTCCTTATATGGGGACCTGATTATTCATTATTTCAGGTAACATTTATGTTCCTCACTTCCCTTTTTCAAATGAAGTTTTATTATCCCTCTATATAGTGTGGGTTTAAACAAAGGTATTTTCAAATATTCAACCATTGATGATTGAAATAAATTTTGAAATACATGATTTACTTAATGGGGAATAATGTAAAACACCAATATTTTAGAAAATATTTTTTATTTAAATAAATTTCAAGTGTTTGATAGCGTTTTTGACACATAATATTTAGTTTAAATGAAATGTGATATACTATTGAATTATGATTATTTAAATGTGATTGTTATAAACAAGATTTTAAATTTATAGAATAAATAGGAATAACTAAATTATAAAAAATATTTAAAAATATTTTTTATAATTAAATTTTAATTGTTAATGAATAATAAATAAGTACTCATTTCGTAGTAAATTCATTTTATGTTTCAATAATATGTTTTCTTCAAGAATGGGTTTTATTGATTTTTTTAAAAAAAATATTATAATTAATTTATGATTTTTTTAGAAATTTTATTTTATGAAAATAATATCATTTTTTAAATCTTAAGGTGAATAGTATCTTAGGTTTTATTTTTATTATTTTTCTAAAAATATTTATTTTTTAGTGAATACATAAAAATACCAAATTTTGAAAAGTTGTCATTTCATTTCAAGTAGAAGTATAATTATGTTTTTAATTTGATATTAAAGTAAAATAGTATTTCTTTAATTATAAATAATATAATAAATTATATAGTAATCATCATTATACTTGATTTTGGTATAATTTTGTTTTTGGTTTTAAAAACTCATTTTTCTAAAAACTCTTTTTAGGCGCTCAATATATTTTTATCTTAATAAATTGAATTGATAATTTCCAATGAATTATTTATATAAAATATTTAGATTATAAATTCAATAAAATATTTTAATAGTAATCTACTAGTTTTTACATGGAAAATAATAAAGGTAAACTCAGTTTTATGCTTAAAAATATATTTTTCTAATTTTTTTTCATTTTTTACATTTATTTTAAAATTAATTTCTAACACTTATAGAAACTTAATATTTTAATATTTATTTAATATTTTTAATCATCATAATTAATATTATTGAATAATTTTTACTTATTTTTTTCATAATGAATAGAAAAAATAATTAAAAATTTTCACCATAGTAAAAAGGTAAATCAGGTTAACCTAGTTTAAAAATAAGTGATAAGGCCAAACATTTTCAAAATAATTATTATTGGATAATTTTATTTCAAGACTTATCAAATTATTCAAAAAAATTAATTTTTTATGGGACACTTTTCTATAAAAACAACCTAATAATATTTTTATCCTTTAAAATATTCAAGGTGTGTACCTCCCCCCACTTATAAATGGACACCAATCCTCTCTTTTATTTACACATTATTGTGAAGCATAGATTAAATAAACCCTGTAAAATTATATTTTAAACTTCCCTATCCACTAATTATAGGTAATGGTATTCTTAAAAGACCATTCTAACGGGTTTTAAGAAGGGATCTAAAGGAGGCATATTGAAGAAGAGGTAATCGTCTTACCCGACCTCTTTCAATTTATTTCTTCTTCTGCCTCCTTTAAATATATGGTATTCATCATAAAATAATAAATTAATTATTCCAAATATACATAAAATATATTATTATTATGAAACTACTACGATCTTTCTTCTTTTCTAACAAATGGTAAATGAAGGTATCTCTTGTGTGTACCTGTGGACTACCACCTTCACATAGAGATATAATTCATTTTCCATCACCATCATTAATGTATGGTTATTGTGATGTATTTAATGTTTATATATAATATTTCTAAGACAATTAAACTTATATTATTATAATATATTATCTTCCTTTTTACCTTTCCATCCTTTGGAAAATGAAAATGTTACTCGTGTGTACATGTAGACTACCGCCTCCACGAAGCGATACAATTCATTTTTCATTTCCACTTTACATGGAATGTAATAATGATATATTTAATGAATATATATGATATATATTATATAAAAATTAATTTTTTAATTTTAATTATTATTTACTTTTCTTTTATTCCAACCATAGAAAAGTGTAAACATCACTCATGTGTACGTATAGATTATCATCTCCACAAAGTAATGTAATTTATTCTTGATCAATTCTTGGTATGAAAAAATATAAAAGTGTGTATGATGGATTAATATAATAATTATGTCATCATTATAATTCTAGATATAATTAAACCACGTACATGGTGCAATTACCAAAACCATAAAATAGAAACATGCATGGAAATCAAGATGATTTTCACTCAAATGTTTATTTTAATAAAGAAAATGTTAATAAAAGGATAATTGGAAATTAGAAAGGAAAGATACATAGAAAGTTATATATGAATAAGATTCTATAAAATATGTAAAAAAAATATAAATTTATTATCAATTATATTTTAATGCATACAAAGAAATATAGAGCTTGAGGTAAGGGTTTCATGTATGACTTTTGTTTCCATGTGACATATGCCACATTTGATGGAACCCAGGGTGCAACGGAAGAATTAAAAATACAAAATACAAAATTTTATTTTCAAATTTATTTTAAAAACACTAAATCCATACAAATAATTACCTATATTTCTCAAAGGACCATATGTAATTCAATTTAATCATGAAGAACAAAAATGATAAAACCCACAAATGGTACCCTGTCTGTTTGAAATCAATGATTTGGTTAACTCAATATAAGTATGTAGTGGATAAAAGGAACAAAGATAGGCATCATATATATCTTTAACACATTCACCATATCTCTTGGATCATAAATCTTAAGATCCCCCAACACTTGATAATCAGATATATTTTGTATCCCATTAGTATGATATATCTAGACCCGAGTATACATATTTAAGATTATGGTCATAGTATCTTGAGGTTCTCATTATAGATGGGAACTACTATAACCTTTTTATATGACACATAATTTAAGGAAATTACCATATTAAAAGTGGACGTAGAAGTATACACACTATTATGTTAAGAATAAACACATTTATTTTTCAAACTGTATACATGTAATGGTAATAAAAGTACTTAAGGGAGTTGAGTTTAGGGAAACCACATATAATAATATTCACCACTTTTTTCTTTCATGTGGTGTATATAATTCCACTTTGATATGAAATATCATGAATCCATTTATATAAATGGTATTTGATAATTTATTTAATTTTATTTATTTCATGGGGGTTATGATTCGACATTTACTAAAGAAGTAATGGTTTTTTGTTCTAATCTCATTTTAATTATGCTTTTTTATGCTTGAATTTATATTAAGGTAAATTATATTGATATTTTAATTTAGAACACATATATTTTCTTTTCATCGGTTATTTTTTGGAGTTTTTATGCATTAGTACCATTTTTCTCTCTTTGGTACTTAAAATGACCGAGAAAATGTTTTTTTTAAAAAGTTGATCTTATTTTCTCTTTAGTTGAAAAAAATTTTCTTCCCCATCCATGCTATTTAAATTTTTTTATGTGAGTTCTTACCTATATTTTATAAAGTTCATTTTCACTACCTTTTTATTTATTTACAATGGTTTAAAAAGGAATCTTTTTAAAGAAATTTATTTTTGAATAATTCGTTTTTGACTTTTTACAAAGGTGAAAAATGATTTTTTTCTTTTAACTATACATCATGAATGAATTTTCTTACTATAATAAACATTATTTTATTTAAAAATTATATTATAAGTTTATATGGTTCTTTTCATGTAAAATGTTTTCTATAATTGTTTTTTGAAATTTTTAGATTTTAAGTAAGTGATTTTAAAATGAAAATGGTATTTTCCTTAATAAATATTTTAGTGATATTTTTGGGGAATTTTTACTTTATGATAACATATTTTGATGTTCCTTATGTTTTATTAGGGATATGTTATAATGAAAACATCATTTTTATTTATTTATATGGTTTATGATAATGATAATAAGATGTTTACAAAATATATTTATTTTCTATGGGTTATGCTATGATGATATGGTGAAATTTTTATGATCTTTTTGTATAAATGAATGTATTATAATTATATGATGGCTGGGACCCAAATTATATATCCCTTTTATGAAATGAGTAAATATTAATGTTTTATGAGCAAAAAGGGTATACAATAGGTTATCCCAATCCCAAAAGAGTGTACCTAGGAGGTATTACCAATCCTGAAAGTGGATACATGGGAGGTTATCCCAAGATGAAAAGAGGGTATACAATATGTTATACCAATCTCAAAATAGGGTACATGGGAGGTCATCCCAAGACCAAATCAAGAACATGGTAGGTTACCCCAAGCCTAACATGTGATAAATATCTTGGTGGGTAGCCTTGACATAATATTTATATTATTATGATTATGCCACTCTTTATTACACTCTTTTATGAAATGATATTATGCATATGTTATGCTCTTATGGATTATGTTCTTTGATTCCTTTATGATTCATGTATTATGAACAACCAATATTTATTCCATGACTCATTATTATGATCTATTATTTTTCAGGTATGATTTTCAAAGGTTATACTCATGTTCCCATACCCTTATGCTCATGTTATGCTTAAATGATCATTGATATCTCAATTGTTTACCCTTACTGAGTATTTGAACTCATCCACTATTATGTTTCCTATTCCTCAAGATATGAAGAAATTTTTTAAGTATAATATGTCTAAGAAGGGTGATAGTTGTGAAGAATATGATGGTAGATGTTGAATATCATTTATTAACTAGTTGTTTATGTATCCAAGTTTCCAAAGATGCTAAACCTTTATGGTTTTAGAGTCAATCATAATGTTATGTAATGGATATCCATACCATAAGATTTAATATATATTTATGAAAAGTATGGGTCTCTATAGCATGGATGTTTGGTTTACCAGGGTGATATTAGTTTTGGGTTTGTGATACCTATGGGATTATTACCTAGATGAGAAAAATCTCATATGGGATGTTTGTGATACTAATTGGGCTTATGATTAGATGAGAAAAATCACATTGGGGAGTTCTATGATGACTAAGAAAATTCCCCATGGATGGAGGTCTATGGTACTATGGATGGGGCTTGCACATAGGTGGATAACGAATTATTAATATAGTTTTCATGATTACACACCGTTCTAAGAGACCCCTGACACTGGCTAAAGAAGTTCCGGTTGATCGTGGTTATAGACCTAAGGACCGATGACCGTTTTATATATTTATTTTTGGAATTTTATTTATTTTTATCAGATCATGTCTCACACACATCTCATGAAATATGTTGGTTATTATGGGACTGTGTTGGTGGTTCCCTACTATGTTTTATACTCACACCCTGCTAGGCTACCATTGCATTTGGGTACCTGAGAAGATGTTCACTTGGTTGCATGCATAGGTGGGATGAGGCCCTGGTTTAATCTTGTAGGTTATATTAAACAAGTACTTGGAGCATGTGTTCCTACCACTATTTGAATATCTTCATGCATTTTCCATGTTCGATCAACAAAGAGAGGGGAAAAGGAGTTAGTGGTTGTGTATTCAGTCACCTTCACAACATCATCATATATGGTCGGTATGTAACGACCCGAATCCGGAGCCACTCATGGTGTCCTGTACCCAGTTTTCCACATGACCTCAAGCACATTCCCCCAAATTCCAGAGGCTTCCGAATAGAAGTGACGGCCTTGGGTAAGGTATTTGGGGGAACTATGCCCTCATAGGTTATGAAAATAAAAAGAAAGAAACAATATATAACAATGGAAGTAGTAAAAAACATTCTCATCAGAATTTAACAGTGGAAGAATTTATAAAATAATAAATAATTGGAATTGAAGATATGATGCATGGCATGTTATAATTCTAGTAAAATAGCCAAACCAAACAAAAGGCTAGAAGAAATACAGTACAATGAAAAGGAAAAGAAAATCATCCAAAAGTCTCCTCTGCATCGCAAGCCATAGATTGGTCCCATGCTCCCCAGCACCTCAGAAAGTTAGATACCTGAAGTAAAAGGGCACTTGCCCTTATCTATACCTGCAATAATATAATCAGTTTGGTCCCAAAATCATGGACCAAACCGGGTGTGAAACAAGGTCCCAGTAGGCAACCACCACAATATTTGTGTTGTATAGTCAGTGAGCAATATAGAAAAAGTAAAGGAAATAAATACAGTAATGAACTAGGAGTACACCAGTAGAAATCCTACCAATTACCATTCACATTCATTTAAATAAACATCCAGGGAAACTAGTGAAGCTCTCTATTTCAAGGTAAAGCAAGTAACCCAGTAGGTAACTAACAAGACTACCTAACCCACAAGAAGTACAAACCCAATCTTGTTCTTTGGCTTGGTGGAATCGTCACAACCAACCAAATAAAATTCAATCCGACTCTTTGGTTGGCTCAAACTAGAAGACCCCTATAGTCCAGTAATAAAACAAGGCACATACACTCTAGGAAGCTCTCACGTCAATTCCCTTATGGTCTTGCAATGATAGCTACAGACTCTCTCAGGAAGCACTTACATCTAATTCCTCCTGTGGTCTCGATACGTGTGTAAACTAAGAACACTCTTGGGAAGCACAAACTCCTATTCCCGTAGGTCCTTCATACGAAACTAAAACCAACATACCCTCTAGGGAAGAACTTAAACGTCTATTCCCTCTTTGATCTCCCACACCAAGTTCTCACAGCCCTAAGCAGTCCAGTCGAGTGTAATCGACTGTCAGCAGCCCTAAGTAAGTTCAAAAACTACTTGGATAATAGCTACAATGCATAAAAAACATTTAAACAGTAAGCAACACATGAAATCAGTTATTACAAGTAAACTAGCAATTTCAATAAGGTTTGCTTCACAGGAAAACAATGCCAAATGACGATAAACAACCAAACAGGGAAAACACCCATGGGGTGATCCTCAAACATTAAACCAAGCACACATTAGTATCAATTAATCATAAGCTTACAAGAAAACTAAGGCGATTAAACAATAGGATCAAAATCCCAAACCCGGGATACCCGATACATGGGTATCCGTCACTTTTGAAATAAAAACTCAAAGACATTCAACGTAGGGTAACAAACCCCCTACCTCGAGGTGAGAAGGATGATATAATCGGATGTTGGATTTTGGTTTTCCCTCGGAGTGGACCTAGGTTAACACGCCTTGCTTTATCGGTCACGCAGTCGCACGTGCGTGACTTTGATGTGCGTATATATATATATATATATGTATATTTATATATATACCTATACATATAAAAGTGATGCGTATATATAACCTGAAACGTAAACAACAAAATATTTCTAAAATTAACAACTCAGGTAAACTGACTCTGGACCAGATAAAGGCCGCAAGGGTTTGCAGACTTAATTTCATAATAAAAAAAGGCATAAAATATAAAATAGTTATGTATATGCATTTTCTTACCCAACATCAGCGATAAAACATAATCGAACTCAAATTTGGTTTTCGGAGCATGTCCAATGATCCTGACACATCTCCCGCATAATCCTCGGCTAATCGAACCAAACCAAGGAGGAAGTGGAGAAAAAATCTATGCGTGAAGAAGGAACCCGCAACAAGGGTTGTGCTACATGGGATGTCTGACCAAGGTCACGCTACAAAACTACAGTAGGGCATGCAATAAGTGGTTCGCTCGGGTTGTTCCATAGGGGTCTACAGCCATCGTTGTGCGGGTCGCACTTCACGTGGAGGGCTGGAGGAGAGTCGTCGCATTGCGCCATGAGAGGAAGGGGAGAAGCTGGTCACACAAGGGGAGAGGGAGAGCAGGCTGCTAGTTCATGCACCAAAGGGAGAGCCGCGCTACAGGGGGGACACGTCGGCTGTCCGGAGTTGCACTGCTCTGCAAGGAGGTCCGCCGAGGGAGGCCTTGCACTGCTGAAAGGCAGAAGAGAAGCTGGTCGTGTGCTGTAGGGGATGTCCGGATGCGGTTCCACGTAGGGTTTGAAGGAGGAGGCTTCTTGTGCGGTTTGGGGAGAAGAAGGGAGAATAGATAAAAAAATAAAAAAAAAGAGGAAAGACACCATGTGTGTGGGCCCTGTGTGATTGAAGAATAAAAAAAAAGAAAAATGGGCAAGGGGAAGTCACGCCCCTAGCCCAGCGCTTCTAAAAAAACAATATCTTTTTATCCCATATACTAATATATATATATATATATATATATTACAACTAATCTATATACATATATATTGTCACGACCCGCCTTCACCAAAAGGAGGGAAGGGTCAGCAGATTTCCAGGACCTTCCTTCTTTAAGTTGAAAGAGAGATAATGACCCCCGAAACCCGCCTTCAATAGGTCCCGGAGTGGCGACTAGCACCAAGGGTATAGAAAATTCTCGCAAATGGAAGGCATTACCCTTTTTATTTTATAGGATCGAAAGATAAGGAGAATAAAACCCAACAACACCAAGGTAGAAAGAAAAGTAAAGCCAAAAGTAAACCATTCCCACATGCATGTTTCAAAAGTGAAAGCCACAAAGTTCAAAAAGGTGACTACAAGGTAAGTACCAAAAAGAAAAAAAACAACTGCAACTGCTCCAAAAGTCCGAGCTAGTAAGGTCCTGCGTGATCCCCGAAGTCCTCCTGGAAACCTGAAAGCAGTTTTATATTCGTAGGGTGAGTATACAAGTACACTCAGTAGGGAAAACCAAGACTCTCGTGCACAAGTAGGGGAACGTACTAAAGTACCGTGAGAAAAAGAGTAAACCAAACACCTAACAAGGAAAACTATCCATCCCAGGCCTCACCAAGGCTCACTCCCCAAATAACGCAAGTCAAGTAATATATATAATAAGAGCACATCGATGTTTAGGTACCCCGCGCCACTTTCCCACTGGTTATTGAGACATCCTACGCATCGGACCAATCCCTCCATTCTCAACGTAGTCCCACTACCACACCCGCCCGCACACACCTGGGCCACAACCACACGCAGTCCCACTGCCGAAATCCCGCCCGCACACACCTGGGCCTCAACCGCATGCAATCCCGCTGCTGAAATCCCGCCCGCACACACCTGGGCCACAACTGTCACATGTAACCATGCCTGCAAACACCTAGGCCAGAACAACCACCGCCACGCTCGAAGACACCTGGGCTAAAGGATCTACTGCCACGCCCGAAGACACCTGGGCCTCATCCCGAAGACACTTGGGAAACCACCTGCCGCACACACCTGGCCAACCACCACAACGCCCCGCCCGATGGTTCTTGGGCTAATAATGGACTTCAGGCCATCACAGCCTGCCCGAAGGTACTTGGGCTATCCGGGAAAGGGAGAAAAAAAGGATCTAATAACCAGCCACTAAGGATAGTGTTGGGAAAAACACCCTTCCCCCATAAATGGGGGTGTTCGGCACTGAGTGCTCAACTTGGGTGGGGCACGAATAAGAAACACAAAGCTACAAGTATAGATATAGGTAACAAACACTCACCCAAAGCTTAGGTTTTCCTAGCCAACCTACAGAACACAACACCACTGCGTCCGAGTCACAGTTCACGACCCTTGCCCACAAAAAAACCATTTGTCCCATTCTTGTTTCACGTTCAGTTAAAATGTTCAATTAATTTTAAGCACTACTGGGCAACTACCATAAGAATAACCAAGGAAAGCGTCAAAAGCATGGATCAACCAAAACACTCACACCCGGTTTTGTCAACAGAGGATCTCTCCCCAATTTGTGATATGAACGAGTTACCACTCGGATTTAAAACTCACAACCACCAAAACCATACCAACAGGGAATCCCATCCCCAAATTCACACAACCACCGAGAGTATAAAAGAACAGGGGATCCCATCCCCTCCCACATTTCCAGCAATCGGCCCGAAAGGAAAACAACCAACTACCACTACCAACACAAGTCAGGGATTTTCAGATTTAAATGACTTAACACACTCCATGATTTCAAATTCCGTGTGTTCTAACCGGGAGTTATCACAGAAGGGTTGATCCTGGTGCTTTCAACTCATTCAGCCGGGCATACGTGATTAACCAATTTCACAGCAGGAGTTCACAATTTCAGCAACCCATTTAAAACATCACGAGGGGATTCATCAGTGCACATACAATGACCACCAACGACCTCAATTTTCAGAAAACATAAATCAGCACAACTAAAAAGGATGATCACAAGATAAATCATAAACAACGATCACAACCCCTTCCCCTTCTTTCTTTAGAACTTCGTTTATTATCTTCATTAAGGTTCGGTTCAACCAATTCCATAGGAACAAAAATAACGCCCACCCTGCATGATACACAAAAGTGAGAGACGAGAGAAATTTTATACCTGTTGATAGATGATCGATGTTTAGGCCGGGGGATCGGAACTTTACGGATAACGATGTAGCGGGCCCGATGCACCAGAAGAGCCACGATCGAGGAAGGGGGAAACCACGGCCTAACCCTTAATTTATAAGAGTCGGGGACGGTTGAGGTGAAAACGCGAAACCGCGTAAGACGTGGAAGTAGTGGGTTGACCACGCGGCTTGACTCATCATTAAAGGTGCTGGGTGGTTTAAACCGACTCATGAGTCGATTCAGTATCTAATTAAAACTTTTTTCCACATTTCGGGTCTTTAAGAAATTTTCTTTTTTTAAACGAGGCAGAATAGGGTTTAAAACCCTATTTGCGAAAAAGGAGTGTTACTGGAACAACTTGGCAAGGCCGGGTGACGTCGTCCGGTTCCGCCGATCGGTCACACCGATCGGTCGCACCGATCGGTCTCACTGATCGGTCACACCGATCGACACCCCTTAAGGATCTGGATTTTGGAAAAGGAAGGGACCAAGGGGGGTCCGGGTCATCACATCAGATACCTCTTAAACGATTCTCGTCCTCGAGAATCACAACAAACCAGAAGGAAAGAGAGGGTCCGAACAACCATCTTCGAAATATACCTCTTAGGAGTGAACCTCTGCTAACTAAAAACACTCCCCTGTCAAGAACCAAGCAACATACCACGCCAAACCGCTCGGTCATGTGGGTTGGAGGAGTTTCCCTCCCCCCATGTCAAGATATTATCCGCTTTGGGCGGCACTAACTCGCCCGCACGAGTTTAATCGCATCCACCTTAATGCGTCTTGATTAGGGGTCGGGTTCCCTCTTCCCTTTAGCCGGGGATTTTCACACACAACAGAGGAAGTAAACCAGTACATTTCATAGCCAAAAGTCAACCGTTCTACCACAACAGGTACAAAAAGGAACAAAGCTCAAAACAACCCGGGGTATTGGGCACGCATCTGTGCTTCCCTCTCCCACGTACTCTCTTCGAGCCCGCCATGTCTCCACAACACACGAACCAAGGGAATGGATCACCCACGAAGCACCTTCTCCTTGCGATCCTCGATCATCACTGGTTTTTCCACAAAGGTTACGTCGTCCTCGATGTCCAGTTCACCCCAATCAAGGACGTGTGAATCATCATGCAGATAACGATGGAGCTGGGATACATGAAAGACATCATGTATCCTTAGCAGCGGCGGAGGTAACGCTAGCTGATAAGCCACTTCGCCGACCCGCCGTAACACCTCGAAGGGTCCGACGAATCTGGGGGAAAGCTTACCCCCCTTGCCGAACCTCCATTGCCCACGCCGCGGGGAGACCTTCAAGAACACGTGGTCTCCAACCTCAAACTCCAAGGGCCTTCTCCTGGTATCAGCATACGACTTCTGTCGGTCCTGGGCCGCCTTCATCCTTTCCCGTATGAGCTGAATTTTCTCTATCGTGTTCTGCACCACCTCCAGGCCAAGGATGCCTGCCTCTCCTACTTCGGTCCAACACACAGGTGAACGACATGGCCTCCCGTACAAATCCTCAAACGGGGCCATACCGATGGTAGAGTGGTAGCTATTATTGTAGGAAAACTCTACTAGAG
This sequence comes from Viscum album, assembly GCA_963277665.1. Classification (NCBI taxonomy): domain Eukaryota; kingdom Viridiplantae; phylum Streptophyta; class Magnoliopsida; order Santalales; family Viscaceae; genus Viscum; species Viscum album. The sequence continues at coordinate 61,371,634 of OY728127.1, read as the reverse complement.
GCAAGTATCGCACCCATGACTCTCCTGAGTCCAGAACACATGCCCGTAGCATATCCTCCAAGGTCTGGATGGTTCGATCCGTTTGTCCATCTGTCTGGGGATGGAAAGCAGTGCTAAGGCGTAACTGGGTGACAAACTCATGCTGCAATCCTCTCCAGATTCGCGAGGTAAACCGTGCATCCCTATCCGAGACTATATAACTCGGAACTCCATGCAACCGCACCACCTCATTCACGTACTTTCATGCCAAATCATCCACAATACTTGACTCCCTGATTGCCAGAAAGTGAGCCGATTTCGTCAACCTGTCCACCACCACCCAGATGGCGTCGCACCCTCCTTGGACCTTGGGTAGTCCCGTGACGAAATCCATTGAGATGTCATCCCACTTCCACTCGGGAACAGCTAAAGGCTGCAATAGGCCGCCTGGAACCCGGTTTTCAGCCTTCACTTGCTGACATACTAAGCATTTAGCCACAAATTCTGCCACCGCTCGCTTAACTCCGGGCCACCAGAACTGCCTTTTCAGCCCCTGGTACATCTTGGTAACTCCTAGGTGCACCGCTAGGGGTGAGTTGTGGAACTCACTGAGAACCTTGCCACGCATCACTCTTGGAACAAACAACCTTTTCTGGAAAAGCATCCGGTGCTGACCGTCCTCTATCCATTCTCTTGGACCATCGCCCTGGTCAACCCGATCACGCATCACTTCGCACTCGGGGTCTCCCCACTGAGACTCCTCCACTTGTCGAAACAGAGATGACTGCACTATCATCTGATATAGGCAGCCTCTGCCACTATCCATCTTCGCATCCAGGTGTAAGGCAGCCAACTCCTCCATTGCCTTCGAGGCATTTTCCGACTCTCGGACCGCATCCTTCTGCGTCCTCCTGCTCAAGGCATCGGCCACCACATTTCCCTTGCCCTCAGTATAAGAGATTTCAAAGTCGTAGTCCTGGAGGAACTCCACCCATCTCCGTTGTCACAAGTTCAAGTCCCGCTGGGAGAAGATATACTTTAAGCTTTTGTGATCTGTGAAGACCACAAAGCATTCCCCAATGAGGTAGTGCCGCCATAACTTTAGCGCAAAAACGACCGCTGCAAGCTCTAGGTCATGGGTGGCGTAGTTACGCTCATGGGGGCGTAGCTGCCTGGACCCGTAAGAGATCACCCCTTGTTTCTGCATCAACACGCATCCCAGGCCCTGTCCTGAAGCATCACAAAATACCTCATAGGCCATCCCTTCTTCTGGTAATCTCAACATTGGGGCACTAACCTGCTTTTCTTTTAGGTAGCTGAAGGAAGACTTGCATTGCTCGCTCCACACGAAAACCTGGTCCTTCTTGGTCAAAGCCGTCAAAGGGGCTGCTACTCGGGAGAAGTTGGGTACGAATCTCCAGTAGTAACCTGCCAGTCTGAGGAAACTCCGGACTTCCGCCACATTCTTGGGTGATTCCCAAGAAACAACTGCCTCAACCATTGATGGGTCGACTGCTACCACCTGCTCAGACACTATGTGCCCGAGGAAGTGCACTTCTCGTGACCAGAACTTGCACTTTGACAACTTCCCGTAGAGCTGGTGCTGTCGGAGGACTTCCAAAACTGTCCTCAGGTGCTCTGCATGGTCCTCTTATGACCTTGAATAGATCAGGATATCGTCGATGAATACCACCACAAACCGATCCAGGTACTCCCGAAAGATGGAGTTCATAAGCCCCATGAACACGGCCGGGGCGTTCGTAACACCAAAGGGCATGACCACGAACTCGAAGTGCCCATACCTGCACCTGAACGCCGTCTTCAGGACGTTGCTATCCTTCACCCTCAGCTGGTGGTATCTGGACCGAAGGTCGATCTTTGAGAACCATCCTGCCCCTTTCAGCTGGTCAAAAGGATCATCTATCCTTGGGAGAGGGTAGCGATTCTTGATCGTCACCTGATTCAACCTCCTGTAGTCTATGCATAGCCTAAGACCTCCATCTGCCTTCTTTGAAAAAAAGACTGGAGCACCCCACGGTGACGCACTTGGACGAACATAACCCCTCTTCATCAGATCGCCAATCTGTATCCACCACTCCCGTAGCTCCGAAGGTGCCATCCGGTAAGGAGCCATCGAGATTGGTCGAGAGCCGGGCTGCAGGTCTATCCCGAACTCAATATCACGTCGAGGGGGTAGAGTCGTCACCTCCTCAGGAAAGATGTACATAAACTCACGGATGATCTCTGGCACTTCTACCATTTCCGCATCTACTGATTCTACCGTCAGTTCGGTCAACAAGGAGAGGAGAGGTTCCTCCCTCCTGTTTCCCTTCGGACAGCTCCGCTCGCCGGTGAAGGTAACACGCTGGCCGTCCAAACCGGAGAACACCACCCTTCTTTGGAAACAGTCGATGACGGAACACACAGAAAATAGCCAGTCGATGCCTAGGATGACATTGTACGGCTGAATCTGTAGCATAAGGAGATCCCTAACCGACTGATGTGGCCCTAACATCAGTCTACATCCCCAACAAACGAACAGCAAGTCGGTCTGACCTCCAACTGGTGTGCTCAACACCAAGGGCACTGGAAGTCTCTCGGAATCTAGACCCAAGGCACGGGCTAGACTGGGTGCAACAAAGGAGTGCGAATCTCCGGTATCGAACAAAGTATAAGCAAGAGTGCTAAACACATTGATCGTACCTCGAACAACCTCTGGCCCTGTAGGAACTGTTGCCTCTGCGACGTGTAACTGTCCACGCCCAGATCCCCTGCCCCTCAGCTGTCGGCCACCTCCCCGACCACGCCCTGGTCGAGGTCCCTGGGGAGCGCCCTGAGGTCGGCCTCCTCCTCCTATGTCTGCCTGCGGAGGAGCGGGAGCTCGCTGTCCCTGCTGCTGCTGCCGGAAGGGTCTGGCTGGAAACTGCTGTTGCAGCGGATGCTGGGGATGACTGCCACTGCTGTACTGCACCCGATCGGGGAACTGGCTCCGGAGATGTCCAGGGCTCCCGCAGATGAAGCAACGTGGTCCCGAGCCTGAAGGGAAAGAACGTGGGCCAGGGGATCGAAACTGAAACTGCTGCGGTCTGCTCCCTGTGGGTCGGAACCTGGAGGGTCCTGATGCTGGAGGCCTGGTGCTGACGGCTTTCCCCTTCGATGGTCCCAGCTGGATCCCTTCTCGTGACACTCCGCCCAGAGCATGCATCCTTTACACCACTTAGGCCTTCTTCTGGACCTCTAAGTATGTAGGAAGGGTAAAGGGGGTAACAGCATACTGGAGGGAGGGTCGGAGCGCCTCCTCCAAACGTCTTGCCCGAGACTCCTCATAGGGAAAGAGGTCCGGAGCAAAACGTAGGAGGTCCTTGAACTTGATTCCAAGTTCCCTCACAGACATGCTCCTCTGCTGGAGGGAGAGTAGCTCCTGCCTCTTCTCCGCCTTCATTGTCGAGGAGAGGAACTCCGCCCGGAAATCCTTCTCGAAATCTGCCCAAGCAACCTCAGACTCTTTCCTATTTCCCAGGTGAAGCATCCACCACTGACGTGCCGCTCCTCGCATCTGGCTAACAGCCAGAGGAACCCAGTACTCGGTCGGGGCCCGAATCAGGCCGAAGGCTATAACTAGATCCTCTAGCCAGCCTTCCGTCTTCATATCGGAGGTGCTGCCCTCATACTTCTCGAGGGCCTGTCGCTGGAAGGCTCGAAGAGTCTTCTGCCACTGGTCATCCTCTTCCTCTCGATCAGCTCTCTGCCGATTGTCCAAAGTAGTCTCAGGGGCCTCGATCGCCTATACCACATGTGGTCGCCTTCCAGGTGCCATAGCTGCAAGGTAAACAAGGAATGCCTAAGCCCAAGTAGTGCAGAATATCGTTCTTAAAACTTCTTAAGATTTAATTTATTCTTAATTCCCAAGGCATCCTAGAAACACAAGAACACAAGTCATTATGATGCATGTACCTTTCCTAGGGTCTCTACCCTTCAATCAGTGTGGCCTCACTTGGTCGTTCGGTTGGTCCAGAGTCCTTGCATTGGATCACGGGGGGCCCTAAAATCCCGTGTCCTAGCCGGTCTTCCCTGTCCTAATTCACGTTCCAAGGTCACCCAACACCGTTGTCTTACCATCCCATGCAATCCTCACTGTGCCTAACTACAGACTTCATCCTATCTCTCAACCATCAGCCTCTGATACCATTCTGTCACGACCCGCCTTCACCAAAAGGAGGGAAGGGTCAACAGATTTCCAGACCCTTCCTTCTTTAAGTTTAAGGAGAGATAATGACCCCCGAAACCCGCCTTCAATAGGTCCCGGAGTGGCGACTAGCACCAAGGGTATAGAAAATTCTCGTAAATGGAAGGCATTACCCTTTTTATTTTATAGGATCGAAAGATAAGGAGAAGAAAACCCAACAACACCAAGGTAGAAAGAAAAGTAAAGCCAAAAGTAAACCATTCCCACATGCATGTTTCAAAAGTGAAAGCCACAAAGTGAAAAAAGGTGACTACAAGGTAAGTACCAAAAAGAAAAAAAAAAAACTGCAACTGCTCCAAAAGTCCGAGCTAATAAGGTTCTGCGTGATCCCTGAAGTCCTCCTGGAAACCTGAAAGTAGTTTTATATACGTAGGGTGATTATACAAGTACACTCAGTAGGGAAAACCAAGACTCTCGTGCACAAGTAGGGGAACGTACTAAAGTCCCGTGAGAAAAAGAGTAAACCAAACACCTAACAAGGCAAACTATCCACCCCAGGCCTCACCAAGTCTCACTCCCCAAATAACGCAAGTCAAGTAATATATATAATAAGATCACATCGATGTTTAGGTACCCCACGCCACTTTCCCACTGGTTATTGAGACATCCTACGCATCGGACCAATCCCGCCATTCTCAACACAGTCCCACTGCCACACCCGCCCGCACACACCTGGGCCACAACCACACGCAGTCCCACTGCCGAAATCCCGCCCGCACACACCTGGGCCTCAACCGCACGCAGTCCCACTGCTGAAATCCCGCCCGCACACACCTGGGCCACAACTGTCACATGTAACCATGCCTGCAGACACCTAGGCCAGAACAACCACCGCCACGCCCGAAGACACCTAGGATAAAGGATCCACTGCCACACCCGAAGACACCTGGGCCTCATCCCGAAGACACTTGGGAAACCACCTGCCACACACACCTGGCCAACCAACACAACGCCCCGCCCGATGGTTCTTGGGCTAATAATGGACTTCAGGCCATCACAGCCTGCCCGAAGATACTTGGGCTATCCGGGAAAGGGAGCAGAAAAGGAGCTAATAACCATCCACTAAGGATAGTGTTGGAAAAAACACCCTTCCCCCATAAATGGGGGTGTTCGTCACTGAGTGATCAAATTGGGTGGGGCGCGAATAAGAAACACAAATCTACAAGTATAGATATAGGTAACAAACACTCACCCAAAGCTTAGGTTTTCCTAGCCAACCTACAGAACACAACACCACTGCGTCCGAGTCACAGTTCATGACCCTTGCCCACAAAAAAACCATTTGTCCCATTCTTGTTTCACGTTCAGTTAAAATGTTCAATTAATTTTAAGCACTACTGGGAAACTACCATAAGCATAACGAAGGAAAGCGTCAAAAGCATGGATCAACCAAAACACTCACACCCGGTTTTGTCAACATAGGATCTCTCCCCAATTTGTGATATGAACGAGTAACCACTCGGATTTAAAACTCACAACCACTGAAACCACACCAACAGGGAATCCTATCCCCAAATTCACACAACCACCGAGAGTATAAAAGAACAGGGGATCCCATCCCCTCCCACATTTCCAGCAATCGGCCTGAAAGGAAAACAACCAACTACCACTACCAACACAAGTCAGGGATTTTCAGATTTAAATGACTTAACACACTCCATGATATCAAATTCCGTGTGTTCTAACCGGGAGTTATCACAGAAGGGTTGATCCTGGTGCTTTCAACTCATTCAGCCGGGCATACATGATTAACCAATTTCACAGCAGGAGTTCACAATTTCAGCAACCCATTTAAAACATCACGAGGGGATTCATCAGTGCACATACAACGACCACTAACGGCCTCAATTTTTAGAAAACATAAACCATCACAACTAAAAAGGATGATCACAAGATAAAGCATAAACAACGATCACAACCCCTTCCCCTTCTTTCTTTAGAACTTCGTTTATTATCTTCATTAAGGTTCGGTTCAACCAATTCCATAGGAACAAAAATAACACCCACCCCGCATGATACACAAAAGTGAGAGATGAGAGAAATTCCCTACCTGTTGATAGATGATCGATGTTTAGGCCGGGGGCGCGGAACTTTACGGATAACGATGCGGCGGGCCCGATGCACCAGAAGAGCCACGATCGAGGAAGGGGGAAACCACGACCTAACCCTTAATTTATAAGAGCCGGGGACGGTTGAGGTGAAAACACGAAACCGCGTAAGACGTGGAAGTCGTGGGTTGACCACGCGGCTTGACTCATCATTAAAGGTGCTGGGTGGTTTAAACTGACTCATGAGTCGATTCAGAATCTAATTAAAACTTTTGTGCGCGTTTCGGGTCTTTAAGACATTTTCTTTTTTTAAATGAGGCAGAATAGGGTTTAAAACCCTATTTGCGAAAAAGGAGCGTTACTGGAACAACTTGGCAAGGCTGGGTGACGTCGGCCGGTTCCGCCGATCGGTCGCACCGATCGACACCCCTTAAGGATCCGTATTTTGGCAAAGGAAGGGACCAAGGGAGGTCCGGGTCATCACACACACATATATATATATATATATATATATATATATATTACTATCTATTTATATATATATATATATTTATATATATATTTTATAGGCCATCATTAATGTTATATTTATAAAAACATTCACAAGAATATAATAATAATAATAATAATAATGGTCAACAATATTTATTATTAGTATTAATTACTCTTAAATCCTTAAATGGATTCTTCACCCATCTATTTAATTAATTAAGTCAACCATAACCCTTATTTAATTACCCAATTATTATTATGATCTAGAATAATAATAATAATGATCAAAACTAATAATTATAACCAAAAATTTAATAATAATCTCTTGTTTAATTAAACACTTTATTGAAAAGCCTCCACAATTAATATAACGCATTATTAAAATAACGCACCTTTAGTTAAAAAAATCCAATGTCAATTAAAATCCGCTAGCTCTTGATTTAAAATTGACGTTCTTTATCAAACTGCAAAGTCACATTTAATGGCGTTTGACCGCCACTTAAATAAACATGTCTGCGTAATATTTAATAATAATAATCTTCCAAAATTATTATTATTAAAACATCCACATTTAATCTTGTTTGGACACCATTTTATTAAATGCGTTTTCACAACATTTAATAATAATAATCTCTCACTATTATTATTATTAAAACATCCATTAAATCAAATTAATTAGATAACATGTTTTGACAATCGGTCAACTATGCGACTTGACCCGCATGGTCTAACCGCCCATGCGCAGCCCGATGTCACCACTTGAACCGGTTCGAGCACTCGGAACCTCGTTCCGAAGCGCGGTTTTAAAACTGACCCACCGATAACAAAAATTTAAAAAAAATCATATTTTATCCAGTCTAAGAACGCGGGTTCTTACAAACTACCCACCTTAAAAACTTCTCGTCCCTGAGAAGCCTTCATGAACCAAAAAAAACATCACCCAACCTAAAAGGGTTGTGAAGTTCCGTTCAGTAAGATCACATTGCATTCCCAACACCCAATGCAACTTTAAGCGTTTCCTAAGAAAACCACACTTGAGATTTTAAAACCCGAGCCAACACTTACTTTATAACTCAAACACCAAAATGAAGCTTTACATCCGAGGCCATTATAGGGACCTCATCAACGAAAACGGTCAATCTCAATCAACCAACATAAAGAGGTTACACATGCTTCCTCAGAAGACATCGCTGACCCAAAATCCACCCTCATCCTTTAATTGATGACGTGTCTTTAAAACCATTAGATTACCAACTGTGCGTACACCTAATTCCTGACCCGGTCTTCGTTGATATTCCGAAGTCAAAACTTCATAAGGTTATTGACAAAAACCGCGATTTATCATGAATAAGGTCAAAGATTAAGGAAATCACACATCCCATGAACAACTATGAAGGAGATCGAAAGACAAGCCTACAACTTTAAAACTTTAGCGTAGCGTATAACCGACGCTATCCTAGTGCCTCTAGAATGAGTTCAAGATGGGGGACATGCTCATCGCATTCGAGAGAGCGCACTAATAGGAAACCCAGATCATCAAGAAGATCAGTCAAGCTACCAAGTAAGCATCGACACGTTTATGGAAACAGAAGCAACACTACCAACCTTAAGATCTTATATGTCTTCGCAAAAAGAGATCAGATGCTAACCAACATTCTATATGATAATATCTTAACCCATGTGTGATGTTCCAGGAACCTTGATCACCATGTGATCATCTTACATAGATGATGATAATTAAACTGGTCGACGTGTCAACATTTCTCCCGAGCAGTGGGATGCAACTTATTCCTTAATGCACAGGTCACTCTACCATGGAACAAACCCGAAATCATACTCAAAAACACAATAAGGTTTACATCAGGGTCGTGTCGTGTCACACGACGATTGTCCCGGATGACGTCATAACAAGTCATCCCTTTAATAAGAATCAAAAGGGGTCAACGACAACCCATCCGAATGAGGATGTATTTCTAAACTAAAAAAGTCCTACTAGGAACAACATCACGAAAGGCACCAACATTAAAATTTCACAACCGAAACAAGGCATATCAGGCTCTAAGGGTGCTATCTACCATGGGCTAGCCCCTTATGAAGCCCACGTGTTGACTCTATCTCTTGGTCATGCAAAGCAATTTAAATACTAGGCTCAAGATCCATTTTCATTTTAACCATTTAATTTTAATTAATTTCAGCCCTTAAACATTTGAAAGAATTATTAAAACACACAAGTATTGTTCACAACAAGTTCACTTCGTTTTCAATCAACAGCCATGGCAAAATAGTAAAGTTAGAACAAACTTCCTCTTAACATTTTATCATTCAATGTTATTCAAACATTAGAAGGAAATTTAGCATCTAAATTCCTTTTATTGAAAAGGCGGCCTCCGATGGTACCATTCATTTAATCCGGGTTCTTCAAAAAAGAAACCCTAATATAGTTTATTTCAATTAAAAATCAACAGTTTTATACTTATAACCATTTTAAAACAAACATTGTTATAAAATCCTTAGTCACATGGGTGGCCACATACCAATTGATAAGGCACTCATACACCTCACCGCTAACATTTGGCTCCCATTCAAGATCAATTCACTTTATGATTTACCTTAGCAACCTTTTTCATAAGTTCGAATACATGGGTTACCCTTTTTCCCAGTTATAAGGCACCCATACACCTTACAACAACAAAAAACGGGTTCCGTCGTATTCACAACCAATAACATTTATCCATAACAACCTATCATTTATCAGCAAGCTACAATGTCACTACAAATAACTATCACAACACAACATGTTTAAATCACCAAAACATGTTATAACATAAAATCATGGCATATAACAAGATAAGCAGCATGATATTTTATCACACAAGCATGTTAATTGTATCACTGAACATGCTATCTAATCAAGACATACTAAATAAATTCAAGACATGTCACATATTCAAGGCACACAATCAATATTAGCAGGAAATTTACTAATGAAACTACATGGCATGACACATATGCATGAATATGAATCTCTAAGTGTCTAATATGATGCATGTAATGTAATTTTTTCTCTCCATAACCGGACAAGGAAATTTTTCTTAAAAATTTTCATAATCAATAAGAAACGGAAAGTAAAACATTCACCCAAGGTGAAATCATATCAACTGTAACAACAACCAATATGAATATCAATCACAACCCTGGTCACTTGGTCATTTCCCGTACATGGGGTGATCAGTCCCAAGCACGTCTATTAACCCAAGCACCAACACATTCCCAGTCTCCTGTCTACCAACCTAAACAGTAAGACAAAAGTCAAAGAAAGAACAACCTCCTTTGATACCACTTTGTAACGACCCGAATCCGGAGCCACTCATGGTGCCCTGTACCCGGTTCGACACATGACCTCAAGTGCATTCCCCCGAATGCTAGAGGCTTCTGACTAGTAGCGAGGGCCTTGGGTAAGGTAGTTGGGGGAACCATTCCCTCATAGGTTATGAAAATAAAAGGAAGTAAACAATATATAACAGCGGAAAATATAAATAAAATTCTCATCAGAATTTATAGTGGAAGACTTTATAACATAATAAATAACTGGAACTGAAGATATGATGCATGGAATGTCATAAGTCTAATAAAACAGCCAAACCAAACAACAAGTTGGAAGCAATACAGTACAATGAAAAGGAAAAGAAAAGCAGCCAAAAGTCTCCTCAGCATCGCAAGCCATAGCTTGGTCCCATGCTCCCTAGCACCTCAGCAAGTCAGGTACCTGAAGTAAAAGGTCGCTTGCCCTTATCTATACCTGCAACAATATAATCTGTTTGGTCCCAAAAGCATGGCCCAAATAGGGTGTGAGACAAGGTCCTAGTAGGTAACCACCACAATATTTGTGTCGTACTATCAGTGAGAAATATAGCAAAAGTAAAGGAAATAAATACAGTAATGAACTAGGAGTACACCAGTAGAAATCCTACCAATTACCATTCATATTCATTTAAATAAACATCTAGGGAAACTAGAAAAGCTCTCTATTCCAAGGAAAATCAAGTAAGACAACATGTATCTAACAAGACTACCTAACCCACAAGAAGTATAAACCCAAGATTGTTCTTTGGATTGGTGGACTCATCACAACCAACCAAATAAAATTCACACTAACTCTCCAGGTGGCTCAAACTAGCAGACCCCTATAGTCCAGTAATCAAACAAGGCACAAACACTCTGGGAACCTCTCACGTTAATTCCCCTATGGTCTTGTAACGATAGTGACAGAATCTCTGAGGAAGAATTTACGTCTAATTCCTCATGTGGTCTCGATACGTGTGTAAACTAAGAACACTCTTGGGAAGCACAAAGTCCTATTCCCATAGGTCCTTCATACGAAACTAAAACCAACAGACCCTATAGGGAAGAACTTAATCGTCTATTCCCTCTTTGATCTCTTGTACCAGGTTCTCACAGCCCTAAGAAGTCCAGTCGAGCATAATCGACTGTCAGTAGCCCTAAGTAAGTTCAACAACTACTTGGCTAATAGCTACAATGCATAAAAAAAATCTAAACAGTAGGCAACACATGCAATCAGTTATAACAAGTAAACTAGCAATTGTAATAAGCTTTACCTCATAGGAAAACGGTGCCAAATGGAGATAAATAGACAAACAGGAAAAAACACCCATGGGGTGATCCTTAAACATGCAACCAAGCATACATTAGTATCAATTAATCATAAGCTTACAAGCAAACTAATGTGATTAAACAATAGGATCAGAATCCCAAACCTGGGATACCCGATACATGGGTATCCGAAACTTTTTCAATCAAAACTCAAATACATTTAATGTAGGGCAATAAACAACCTACCTCGAGGTGAGAAGGATGATATACTCAGATGTTGGATTTTGATTTTCCCTCGGAGTGGACCCAGGTTAACACGCCTTGCTTTATCGGTCACGCAGTCGCACGTGTGTGACTTTGATGTGTCTGTATATATATATATATATATTTGTATATATATATATCTATATATATATATATACCTATACATATAAAAGTGATGCATATATATAACCTGCAACGTATATAGAAAAATATTTCTAAAATTAACAACCCAGGTAAACTGACTCTAGACCAGATAAAGGCTGCAATGGTTCACAGACTTAATTTCATAATAAAAAGGCGTAAAATATACAATAATTATGTATATTCATTTTATTACCCAACATCGGCGATAAAACGTAATCGCACTCAACTGCGGTTGTCGGAGCATGGTCTAATGATCCTGACACATTTCCTGCATAATCCTCAGCTAATCGAACCAAACCAAGGAGGAAGTGGAGAAAAAATCTCTACGTGATGAAGGAACCCGCAACAAGGGTTGCGCTACATGGGCTGTACGACCAAGGTCACGCTGAAAAATTACAGTAGGGTGCGCAATAGGTGGTTCACTCGGGTTGCGCCGTAGGGGTCTGAATCCATCGCTACGCGGGTCACGCTTCACGCGGAGGGCCGGAGGAGAGCCATCGCGTCGCGCCATGAGAGGAAGGTGAGAAGCAGGTCGCGTAGGGGGAGAGGGAGAGCAGGCTACTGGTTTGCACGCCAAAGGGTGAGCTGCGCTACAGGGGGGCCACACCGGCTGTCCGGAGTTGCACCGCTCCGCAAGGAGGTCCGCCGAGGGAGGCCTTGTGCTACTGCAAGGGAGAAGAGAAGCAGGCCGCGCACTGTAGGGGAGGTCCAGATGTGGTTCCACGTAGGGTTTGAAGGAGGAGGATTCTTGTGCAGTTTGGGGAGAAGAAGGGAGAATAGATAAAAAAAATAAAAAAAAGAGGAAAGACACCATGCGCGTGGGTCCTACGTGATTGAATAAAAAAAGAAAAACGGGCAAGGGGAAGTCACGCCCCCTAGCCCATCACTTCTAAAAAAACAATTTCTTTTTATCCCATATACTAATATATATATATATATATTAAAACTAATCTATATACATATATATATATATATATTACTCTCTATGTATATATATATATATATTATAGGCCATCATTAATTTTATATTTATAAAAAAATTCACAAGAATATAATAATAATAATAATAATAATAATAATGGTCAACAATATTTATTATTAGGATTAATTACACTTAAATCCTTAAATGGATTCTTCACCCATATATTTAATTAATTAAGTCAACCATAACCATTATTTAATTACCCAATTATTATTATTATCTAGAATAATAATAATAATGATCAAAACTAATAATTATAACCAAAAATTTAATTAAATGCTGTCATTTAATTAAACGCTTTATTGTGAAGCCACCGCAATTAATATAACGCGTTATTAAAATAACGTGCCTTTAGTTAAAAAAATCCAACATCAATTAAAATCTTCTAACACTTGATATTAAATTGACGTTCTTTTTCAAACTCCAATGTCACATTTAATGGCGTTTGACCACCACTTAAATAAACATGTCTGCGTAATATTTAATAATAATAATCTTTCAAAATTATTATTATTAAAACATCCAAATTTAGTCTTGTTTGACTATCATTTTATTAAATGAATTTCCACAACATTTAATAATAATAATCTCTCACTATTATTATTATTATTATTAAAACATCCATTAAATAAAATTAATTAGATAACAAGTTTTGACAATCAGTCAACTACATGACTTGACCCGCATGGTATAACTACCCATGCGCAGCCCGATGTCACCGCTTGAACCATTTCGCGCACTCGGAACCTCGTTCCGAAGCATGGTTTTAAAACTGACCCACTGATAACGAAAATTTTAAAAAAAATCGTATTTTATATGGCCTAAGAACGCGGGTTCTTACACGGAAGCTTCATGTTACATTGGTATGTTCACTATATAGGTATGGTGTAACACCCCACGATTTTATGATTTTATTTCTGTAAATAAATTTTATTTCTTTAATGGATTGCTTTACATGAAACACCAAGTTTAAACGAACTTTAATATACTATTTAAATATTATTATTTATTATGAAAATTACTTCATGGATGTTAGATTGAAGGGTATGAATAGGAATAACTTAATTATGAAGAAGATTTTTTTACACATGTATAAAATAAATTAATTGGTTATTAATTAATTACAAATTAAAATAAAATCATTTGAAAGTAAAAGAGATGTTTTTTTTCTGAAAATTATTGTTATGCACACAACGTGTTTTTATCTTAATAAATTAAATTAATATCTATTGATGAAAGATTTTAATTAAATTTATATATTATATATAAAATAAATTTTTAACATTCATCTAATGGCTTTTACTAGGCATAAAATAAGAATAAATCCATTTTTTATTCTTAAATATGCATTTTTTTAAGAAATGGTTTTACTCCATTTTGCACACTTATTATAAAATGTTTTTATATCAACTTTACAAATTATATTTGAAAAAATGGATATAATTTTTGGATTCAAGATATAAAATTAATCATAGAGTTAATTTTTTATATTTTTCTAAAATATATTATTTTTGGGTGAATAGTGAAGATATCGAGTTTTCCAATACTGTCACTTTTATGACATTATTATGATGTAATAATGATTGAATACATTGTTATAACATTTTTATAAAATAAATATATGTTAAATGAGTTAAATAATTTATTTTAAAACATTAATTTTAATTTGGTAACCTAATAATGATTTTTTGAATATAAGTTATATTTTATTCAAATTAAATACTATTTTGGGGTCTTTGAATTTAATAGAATGGTTGGAATATTTCATTTAATTTTTTGATTTATTAAAAATTATAAAAATATTCCTTTTTTTATTATTTAACCAAAAAATTAATTGAAAAAAAATTATTTATTTATTTCAAGGTGAAATTATTTTTATTCTTAAATTGATTATTTTATGGAAAAATTATTTTTATGACTTTTGTGTTCGTAGATTAAAAGTAATTTCAACCACCTAAAGAAATTTAATGAGATAAAATGAATTAAAAATTTGGGATCAAAATTTCCAAATTTGGTCATATGTAACCTTTTATTTTTGGTAAATTAATTATGTTATCATGATAAATAGTTAATTTATCATGGTTAAGGTTAAAATAGTTTTAAAGTGGTTTAACTAGGAGATAAGGCTTAAAATGAATCCAAAAATTGTATAAATATGATTTATTGAGTTTATTTTGACACTGTAACATAATATATTTAAATATATTTGTGCCTTTGTCCCGCTCAACATGATTATGATATATATATATATATTTTAATCTTTTAAGTAATTCTAAGTGTGTCATTTCCCTAACTTATAAAAGGGAACCATATATTATCCATTATTCAAAACGTTTTGGCCTTCTAGATTGTGAATTAACTACTATAATACCATCCTAGGTTTCATCCCAATGTCTTATAGCTTATAGTATTTCCAAAAACCATCCTTTCAATGCTTAAGGTGTAAGACAAAATTAGTTTCTCAATGAAGAGGTATAACTATTAATTGAGTAATTTAAAATTAATTTCTTATTATAACTACTCTAAATTAGTGGTATACATTATAAAATAATTAATTTTTTATATTAAATATACTTAATTTTTATTATGATGACAGAAAAACCATTATCTATTATGTTTCAATCCTATGGAAAAGAAAACAACACTTGTATCTATGTACCATCCTTATTTTTAAGAAAGAAACACTATTTTCAATAGCGTACATGATACGCTACATCGAGCTTAAATGAATAACTAAATATTATTATTTAAATGTTACCATTATAACATAGACTTTGGAATGATGGGAATGAATAATATAAACTGAATTATGAAAATATGGTTTAATCATCTTTAAATAAGGATTCTTTTGGTTACCAAATTTATTAGAAATGGAAATAAAAACCAATTGAATATAAATGATATATTTTTATAAAAACCCATTTAAAATAGAATAATTATGTTTATAAAATTATATCACTCTTTATGTATTTTTTATTTAATAAAAAATATATGATATATATTCAATTTAATGTTTTAAAATCATCTTATATGTTTTCTATATATGATATTTGAAAAAATTCATTTTTTTCGAATAAAAGAATTATTTTTCAAAAAAATATAATTTTTCCGCCTTTTGATGACAAACCCTTTTTAAATATAGTTTTTGACAATTTTATAATTTCTATCTGACATAATAAACTTCTTATTTGGAAGCGAGACATAAAAATTTACCTTGGATGAAATTTTGGTATTTTTCTGATGAAATTCATATTTTAATAAATAGTGAAAAATACTGCATTTTAATTCAAAACATCCTTTTCGTCTACTTTATTTATATATTTAAAATATATTTTTAATTGGTATTAAAGTGTAATTAGATTATTTTTTATAATTTAATCAAATTATGGTCATTGGAAGTAATTTCACATTTAAATTTGATATAAACACATGTCAATCTTTTAATGGTTTTTACTTTTTAAAAACCCATTTTCTAGTTTTGACAATGAGATTTAATTTTAAATTAATTACAGAAACTTTTTTTTTGAATTAGGAAAATGGATTCCATATTTGGAATCGGATTTTCCAAGTTGAGTAAATAGGTACCTTTTATTTTTGGACCACTACTAGAAATATAGAAAATACCAATGGTTCAAAACCGTTGGTATAGGTTGGAAAACCGTTGGTATAAGATATACCAACGGTTTCCCAAACCATAGGGAAGTAAGGCGTTGGGAAAGCCCTTTACCAACGGTTTAAGGAAAACCATTGGAAAAAGGTGGTGGAAGTTTTAATTTCCCAATGGTTCCTCTAAACTGTTGGCAAAAGGATTTACCAACGGTTTAAAATCGTTGGGAAATTCATATTTTTGAGCTTATACCAACGGTTTTGAACCGTTGGTATAGCTTTTTACCAACAGTTTCTAAACCGTTGGTATATATTCATATATTCTCAAAGCATACCAACGGTTATAAACCGTTGGTACAACTTTTTACCAATGGTTTAGATAAACCGTTGGTATATATTCATATATGCTCAAAGTATACCAATGGTTCTAAACCATTGGTATTGGGTATTTTCACAAAAAACCAATAGACTGCATACAGCTGCCTCCCCTTGATACACCTGCATAAAAAAAATCACAAATAAAATCTATAAATAGACTTCAAACACCACAAAAAACATTGGAAATAACACAAAAAAACACATAAAAACATTACTCTTCCAACCATGCCATGTACTAAAATTCCCCATTTCAATCTTCATATGACAAAAACTCTTCCAATTAACCTATTTCAATTTATTGGGTTCAGACATATCAATTTTTTCTTACTAAAAAAGGTGATGATTATGATAGAAATTGGTGCATTAGGGGTATGTGTGATAAAGTGAATTAACAATGTGGTTAATATTTGTTCATCATCTAGAGTGATGCATGACTTGCATTGAATGTGATGTGGGGGGATGTCCAGAGAGGGGAGGGGGTTGTCCAGGAAGAGGGGAGGGGATATTTCTAGGGAGCGAGTATGGGGGTCATGGAGAATGTGAAACAATGATTTGTATTCAAATTATAGCATATCATCACATGCATTTTATGAGCATGAGCTAATAATCTTACCAAGTCATTCATATAGTTCAAGACATACAAAATTGGAATAATCCCAAATAACATTGCATGATCAAAGAAATAAAAAAAAGACATGTGAAATCAACATGCTTTCATTTACATATCATCCATGAGGTATAACATTCAATCAAATTGTAATAGAATTATATTTAAGGCATATGAGTCTCATTTACTTGCATACACAGTGGTACAAAAGGAAAATGTTATTCATGTCTGGGGGGGCTGTCCGGGTTCCAAGGAGGAGGGTGGGGGGGGGGGGGCTGTCCAGGGTCCAGGAAGGGGGGTGGGGGGCTATCTGGGGCTATCCGTTCATGTCACATTTGACTCATGGATCGTTGTCCTTAAGTTTCAACATAATTCGAATGCATTTGGTCAGTTTGTCGTATGTCAGTTGTTGATTTCACTTAAAATTAAGTTCATTTTTAACAAAACAGAGTCACTTTGAGTGGTGTTAGCCACACAGGTCCTCGGATTGAGGTAGGGTTGACTCAAAAATGTCACATATGAGACATGGATCGTTGTGCAAAAGTATCAACACAATCAGAAGCCATTTGATCGGTTTGGCGTATGTACGTAAAATATTGTCCATTTTAAACAAAATACATACACATGGAGTGATACCGGCCACACTGCGCTTCAGATTGAGCTAGGGTTGTCTTTTACACATCACATATAACCCATGGATCGTTTTCCTAAAGTGTCAACACAATCCAAAAGCATTTTTTCGGTTTCCCGTATGTTAGTTGTTGATTTCACTTAAAAATAAGTCCATTTTGAACAAAAGAGAGGAAGTTTGAGTGGTCCTGGCCACACCGCACCACAGATAGAGGTGAAGTTGACTCGTACATGTCACATTTGACCCATGGATCATTTTCATTAAGTTTTAACATAATCTGAATGTGTTTGGTCGGTTTGTCGTATGTTAGTTGTTGATTTCACTTAAAATTAAGTCCATTTTTAACAAAATAGAGGCACTTTGAGTGGTGTCGGCCACAACGGGCCTCAGATTGAGGCAGGTTTGACTCGTACACATCACATATGAGTCATGGATCATTGTTCAAAAGTATCAACACAATCAGAAGCCGTTTTATTGGTTTGGCGTATGTACATAAAATATTGTCCATTATAAACAAAATACATACACTTGGAGTGATACCGGACACACCGCACTTCGGATTGAGCCGGGGTTGACTCTTACACATCACATATAACCCATGTATCATTTTACTAAAGTTTCAATACAATCCGAAGGCATTTGTTCGGTTTCCCGTATTTCAGTTGTTGATTTCACTTAAAAATAAGTCCATTTTGAACAAAAGAGAGAGAGAGTTTGAGTGGTCCCGGCCACACCGTGCCTCATATTGAGGCGAAGTTGACTCTTAAACATCACATTTGACCCATGGATCATTTTCCTTATGTTTCAACAGAATCCGAATGTGTTTGGTCAGTTGTTGATTTCACTTAAAATTAAGTCCATTTTTAACAAAACAGAGGCATTTTGAGTGGTGTCGGCCACACCGAGCCGCGCATTGAGCCGGGGTTGACTCTTACACATCACATATAAGTCATGGATCGTTTTAAAAAAGTATGAATACAATCATAAGTTGTTTGATTGGTTTGATGTATGTACATAAAATATTGTCCATTTTAAACAAAAGAGGGACAGTTTGGGTGGTTCCGACCACACCATGTCTCGGATTGAGGCAGAGTTGACTCGTACACATCACATATGACCCATGGATCGTTTTCCTAAAGTTTCAACAGATTTGAAACACATTTGGTTGTTTTTTCGCTATGCCAATTGTTGTTTTCACTTAAAATTAAAGTCATTTTGAACAAAAGAGAGACATTTTGAATGGTACCGTCCACACCGTGCCTCGGATTAAGGCAGCGTTGACTTTTACAAGTCACATATGACCCATGGATTGTTTTCCTATAGTATAAACAGAATCCGAATGTGTTTGGTCGGTTTACCGTATATCAGTTGTTGATTTCACTTAAAATTAAGTCTATTTTTAACAAAATAGAGGCTTTTTGAGTGGTGTCGGCCACACCGAGCCTCGTATTAAGGCAGAGTTTACTCATACATGTCACATTTGACTCATGGATCGTTTTCCTTAAGTTTAAATATAATCCGAATGCGTTTGGTCGGTTTTCCATATGCCAGTTGTTGATTTCACTTAAAAGTAAGTCCTTTTAACAAAACAGGGGAACTTTGAGTGGCGTCAGCCACACCGGGCCTCTAATTGAGGCAAGGTTGACTCGTACACATCTCATTTGAGTCATGGATCGTTGTGAAAAAGTATCAATGCAATAAGAATCTGTTTGATCAGTTTGGCGTATGTACGTAAAATATTGTCCATTTTAAACAAAAGAGGGGCAGTTTGGGTGGTTCCGGCCACACCGTGCCTTGGATTGAGGCGGGGTTGACTCGTACACGTCACATATGACCCATGCATCATTTTCCTAAAGTTTCAACATATTTGGAACTCATTTGGTCGGTTTTTCGTATGTCAGTTGTTGTTTTCACTTAAAATTAAAGTCATTTTGAACAAAAAAGAGACATTTTGAATGGTACCGTCCATGCCGTGCCTCGGATTGAGGCGGTGTCTACTCATACATGTCACATATGACCCATGGATAGTTGTATTATAGTATCAATAGAATCCGAATTCTTTTGGTCAGTTTACCGTATGTCAGTTGTTGATTTCACTTAAAATTAAGTCCATTTTTAACAAAACAGAGGCATTTTGAGTGGTGTCGGCCACACCGAGCCTCATATTGAGGCAGGGTTGACTCGTATACGTCACATTCGGGGGGTGTCTGGGGGGCTATCCAGGGTCCAGTGGCTGTCTGGGGACCGAGGAGGAGCGTCGGGGGCTGTCCGGGGTCCAGGGAGGATGTGAGGGGGGCTGTCTGGGGGGTGTCCGGGGGGCTGTCTAGGGACCATGGAAGAGGGTGGAGGGGCTATTTGGGGGACTGTCTGGGGGGCAGTCCGGGGACCAAAGAGGAGGGTGGGGGGCTGTCAGGGGGGATGTCCGGGGTCCAGGGAGGAGGATGACATGTCAGTGGGAGGGGAAGGGTCTAGTCGGGTATGCAGAGATGCTCGTCTACCTCTGGTACAAACCTCCCTCGTACCATCGGCCTAAGCACTGAAAGAATGGAATAATGAAAAGTGAACATACTTATGTACCTGTAAAATCTACACATAGACAAAACATAGCCACATAATGTCATAAAAAATAACACCATGGATCAGACAAAATAGAAGCAGTCATGCAGAGTAATGAAAAGTGCACATACAGATCAGAAGTAGCTAAAAAATTGTTGCATACATTCCATGTTTATTTCCTAAAAAAAAGTAAAAAAATCAAAATGATGAAACTCTAGAACATGGGTTTCCTCCCAGGAAGCACTAAGTTTTACGTCTTCAGCCAGACGGATGGACACTGGTCAATCGTCTTGGTCCATCAGCTCAGAACTCCTCTGCCTCTTACAAGAACTGGTGGCCATGTCATCAAGCTCACATGGACACTTAGTGGGATTGATCACTTCAGGAGCGTAGCGGGCGTGAATCTGGTGTGGAAGTAAG
Source organism: Viscum album (assembly GCA_963277665.1). Classification (NCBI taxonomy): domain Eukaryota; kingdom Viridiplantae; phylum Streptophyta; class Magnoliopsida; order Santalales; family Viscaceae; genus Viscum; species Viscum album. Next base: position 61,350,670 of record OY728127.1, on the reverse strand, counting down.
AGAATTTGGTGCTCGTCATCAGCCAGATGCTTAGAGGTATTGATCACTTTATGAGTGTAGCATGCGTGAATCTGGTGTGGAAGTAAGAGAATCTGGTGCTCGTCATCAGCCAGACGTTGAGTCACCCATCGTATGAGGTCAGATGGAGATGGGATTTGCACATCGATGATCATGGAAGAGGCAGAAAAGCAAGACATTGTTGGTTAAGCTGCATCCACAAATAGATTCATTTTTATATATTAGAACCTTTATAAATGTTTGTCCCATTTTTACAAACAATTAATGTGTGAAAATTGTGAAAAATAACTTATCAGATATATAAAAATGGATTTACTCATGGAAATGATTCATAATATCTCAAATATTCTTCATTGGATCCCAATTTGAAATTTTAATCCATTATCAAATGTCTTATATCAATTTATTTTTATTTGGATCCTTAAGGTTGAGTTCTTTTTGTAAAATCTAACCAAGGAAGGATAGACTAGTGACTTGGAATAAAATCGGATGCTATGTGGTGAAACCACATTATAAGCACTGTTTAGGATATTATTGAGGTGGTTTGAGGATCAAATCTATCTTTTTAGAGAAAATCTAGCATGTCCAATTTTGGTGGTCAAAGTTTTGAAGTGGGGGGGTATTTGGTGGTTGAGGAGGGGGGTGAGGGGGATGTCCAAGGTCTAGGAGGAGGGGTGGGGGGATGTCCAGGGTCCAGGAAGGGGGGTGGGGGCTGTCCAGGGTCAAGGAGAAGGGGAGAAGGGGCTGTCCATGGTCAAGGAAGGAGGGGGGGGGGGGCTGTCTAGGGTCCATCAAAGAGGGGGCTATCCAGGGTCCAGGGTGGAGGGTGGGGGGCTTCTTAGGGTCCAAGAAGGAGGGGGGACTATACAAGGTCCTGGGAGGAGGGTGGAGGGGGGTTTTCCAGGGTCCAAGAGGGGGGCTATCCAAGTTTCAAGAAAGAGGGGGGGGGAGGCTGTCCAAGTGCCAAGAGGGGGGGACTGTTCAGGGTCCAAGAGGGGTGTCCAGGGTCCATGAGGAGTGGGGGCTCTGTTAAAGGGAGAAAATCCCCAAATAATTCGTTGAAAATTAACTAAACTTAATCCAAAAAAATCACAATTACAATCCATTACCCAACCAACATCCAATTCATCCTCAATATCACTAACCATCACATGCCATAAACAACACAACCTAGTTTATAGGAAATTAAAACAAAAAACAAAAATAATAGATGCAAAACATTAAAACTAAGGTAGTAATTATAGATTCAGAGTGTAGAACTACAATTTTTTTTTGATTTAAGATGGATCTATGAGTGGAACGAGTTTCTGAGTCTTTGTATAGAGAGATCCCTCACGTTTAGGTCAAATAAAAATAGAAAATAAAAAATAGATGAAGAACATTATAACTGTGGTAGAACTTACATATTTGAAGTGTAGAACAGAAAAATTGTTGGATTGAAGAGGATGGATGGAGTTTCAGAGACTGGGTAACGAGAGAGCGTCATGAGAGCTTCAATTTCAGGGCTGTAGTCGGGCGAACAGAGAATTGGGGGAGAATTGGGGGCTCTGTGTATTTGGAGGAACTTTTCCCCAACAATTTTAAAAAACGGTTGGGAAAACTATGCTTTACTAACAGTTCACTAAAACCATTGGTAAAGGTGGTGGAATTGGGAGATATCCCAACGGTTTTATCAAACTGTTGAAAAAATGGGTTCTATTGGGAGATATCCTAACGGTTTGATAAACCCGTTGGAAAAAAGGTGTGTACTCCACATATACCAACGGTTTTCTATAACCGTTGGCATCAAAGTGTTGGTATAGCCCTCCATTCTAGTAGTGGACATTATGTATAGTAACTTCAGTAATTATTTTTATTTACCATGTTTAAAAGGTAAATTAGGTAAATAAGGATAAAAATAATATTATAATAATATAAAAATAACCTAACACATGTACTAATCTTATCGGATGAGTCCTGGGTGACCAAAATAATCCTTAGTCTGAATTTTTGGAATTTGGGATCCACTTGGGTGTGAAAATGACATGTTATAATAAATAATTTAAAGTAAAGTGAAATATAATATAAACATGTATCTTTTTACTAAAACAAATTTATTATTGGGTTATATAATTGATATATTTGACTATAAATTTTCATTATAAAGATAAAAATATTTCCTACCTCATGGTATTTTATTTATAATTTTTAGACATTAAATATATAAATTTATTTATGACACAATAATGATGCAGTGATTTCCTTATTAATGAAAGATTCAAATAAATGATATTATGAATATTAAAATAAATGTAATTTAAAATTTTTTGATGCCATACAAGAATTTTTTATATTATTATGACATTTTATATTTTATTTGATGTAGTTTTTTCGAATCAATCATGTTGTTATGGTTTTAACAAAAATCAATTACTAAATAGAGTCAAAATTGACATAAATGAGTTTTAAAACAAATACTATTTTATTAAATGATTTAATAGTCATAAAAAGATAATATGAAAAAATGACTTATATAATGTTAAAAATGTTATTAATGATACACTTAAGGTTCTCTTGTAATTTTATAGTAACTATATTAACCATATATTGTAAAAAATACAAGAAGACATGGTAAGAGTTAATTTATTTAACTAAGGGTTAATGCCAAAAGATAAGGTTATATTTGTGAACTAGTCTTGTCTAAAACCTATTTTTTGAAATAATTTAGACCCATAATCATATTATCCTTGAAATATATCACTTTGGAGCTATTATAATTCTAAAATAAATTTATAATAAAATAATTTTTCAAGACTTTCCTAAAGTGTCCCTTCCCCCTCTTATAAAAGGCCACCACCTCTACCAACTTACTCACACCTCTAAAGCACCTTGTATCTACAAAGTTCTGCTCAAATAATCTCCCAACATCCCTCAATTACTCCTCGAAGAATTAACTTGGGGAAGAATGCAATTCAAGAAATCCTTTTGGCTAAAATCAAAAGGAGTTACCCGATTTATAGGTAACGTCTTCTTTCAAGATCCTTTCATTTATTTTCCTCCTCTAACCCCCTAAAAAAATTTATTACATTATTTTATAAAAAAATTATACTCAATATACTAGGATGTTGTTATACTAAGGTTTATACCTACAATTACACACACCTCCATCTAATGGATATAGAACATACTATTTCTGTATACGGTGAACTACTTCCTCACGAAACGATGATAATTCAATTTTTTACTACCACCTATCATGGTGGACATTATGATGAAAGTATATTAATATATTAAATATATTATATTTACATTTTCTCTATGACTCTGTAATTTTTATTTACAACATACCTTTATGATTTTAATAATGTGTAAATATGATAATTACATTTGAGGAAGTGTGGACTACCACCCCTCAAAGTGATATGACTTGTTCATGCCATACATGGAATATATAAATGATAGAGTTAATGAAACTGTGTAAAATATATCACATATATATTATAATGGAATTATAATATACCTATGCATTATTTAGTTTTCATACCTTTAATATGACAAAGAAATGAAAGTAGTGTTCATGCGTACGTACGACCTATCGTCTCCATGAACGGTGCATTTTATTTATTGTCTCCAAATATTATGGACCATTATAAAAATATATATAATGGATATATATGATATTTAAATCATTAATAATGTTTTGGAGATGATGTAATTTTTACCACATGGACAATTTACATCAAAACAATTTCATTTTTGACTCATGTATCGAACATCGACAAAACATCCAATATGAACTCAAATAATTAACTAATTGCTATAACATGGTAATAAGTAATATAAAATTAATAATAAACATGAAAAATGTTCTTATGTAAGTATAAATTAACCTATGTTTTTTATTTAGAAATATAATGATTGTATGTGATGGGTCAGACTCAAGGTAAGGGACATGTTAACTCAATCTCAATTCATTGAGTTTAATATCCATGTTATTGGTTTTTTTACAAAGAATATATGTGAATGAACTCTTATTGTTTTACACTGAATATCCGATTATATTGGGTGTATTTATATTTATCATAGATAATTATGTCATTGATTTATCCTCAATCTAAGGATATGATATTTTAAAGGGACATCTTAAACTCAATCTCTATTCATTGAGTTAAACATTGATGTCACTGGTTTTGTTTTTCCAAGAATATGTGTGAATGAACTCTGATTTTTTTACACTGAATATCCACTTATATTAGGTGTATTTATATTTTTCCCACATAAATATGTCATTTATTTATCCTTAATCTAAGGATACAATCTTTTTAAGGGAAATCATAACTCAATCTCCATTCATTGAGTTAAATATCCATGTTATTGGTTTTGTTTTTCAAAGAATGTGTGTGAATATCCTCTGATTATTTTACACTGAATATACACTTATATTGGGTGTATTTTTATTTTCACACATAATAATTCCATTTATTTATCCTTAATCTAACAATACGATCTTTGCAAGGGACTTCTTCTCAATCTTCTTTCATAGAGGAATATTTTGATTTATACATGACTTTATTTTATACGGTATATAATCAACCACTTTTACTTTTAATTTCATTAAATGGTTTTCTAAAGTAATATTTTTTTACAAATAATTTTACTAAATGAAAAAAGAATGTTTCTTTTTAACGTACGCAAATACTATGAGATTTCTGTCACCGTGATCATTATTTGATATTTTGATTTCTCTACAGGATGTAATGTTTTTAAAAGAATAATAAATACTGTATACCATTTTTATAAATTTTGGTATTGAAAATGGTTTTGATAAGGGATTTATTATGTCAATATCATGAAATGATCTATTTTTATTTTAATGTGGAAATGTTATTTTCCCTTTATGCTTGTTTTATGTGTAATGATTATGTTATGGTTCTTGGGAATTATTTATGTATATGGGTGGTTACATGATAAACCAAGGGAGGGTGATACCCTGATAGATCTCCAATTCATTTGGTAACATGACAAATGTAAATGTTAAGGGTTCTCCTAATAGATTTAGAGAATATATTGTGATGGGTATTCCAAGTGTAACCGTGAAGGTTAATCCCTATGTAGTTATGAAAGATACAATGTAAGTATGATATAGATGACACAAGTTACCACTATGATTTATGATTTATGATTTCTAATAAGTTTTTATAGAACATTACTATTTTATGAGGTATTTTTAAGAGTTTATGTTCTATGGGTGAAAAGTATGATTTTGTGAAAATGTTTTCAGGGGTTTTAAATATTCTTGGACTAACAATTTTATTCCTTATTTTATATTACTTACTAAGATTTTTATGCTCATAACATGTTTTTAAAATAATTTCCATAGGGTATAAGGATGGGTAATAGAAAGGAAGAAGTCAAGAATATTTTTTTATCATGAAAAATGAGTCATGTTTTGTTTAAAGGGTTTCCTTTGGTGGAAAAAGTGGATACTGAGTGTAACTATCCACATGTATTGTCTGGTTCTATTATGTAATAGTTATATACTAATTATCTAAAACTCTAAACCTGAAAATATCCTGAAATATAAATTCTTGACTTAACTCAAGATTATTTAATGTTTAAGGCTGAGTCCTTATAGTGTATGTGTGGACTACCACCAATACAAAGCGACATGCTTCGTTTTTCATCACCACTTCATATTGATGGTTATGGTGATGTATTTAATGAATATATATTATATTTATGATATTATTATAGTTATTTAAAGGTAAATTATTATTATTATTTTTTCTTACATCTATTGAAAAGTGGAAACATCACTCATGCATATGAACATACTACCATCTCTAGGAAGTGATGTAATTCATTTTTATCACTGCTTATATGAATATTTATGAAAGTGTATATAATGATTAAATATTATATAAATGACATGATTAATATTATTGATATTATATAACCACGATCTTATTAAAATTACTAGGACTTTTTTACTAAATCATGCTTGAAAAACAAAACAGTTATCACCCAGAACAATGATTTTTAAAAAGAATCGTTTATAAATAAGTGAAAATACGTTACAAGGAAATAATATATTGTATGATATATATGATTATTTTTATTTAATATATTTATAATAAATATATATTTATTATATAGTATGTTCAAACTTGAATGAAGAAATCCAAGACTTGAGGTAAGGGTTTATGTTACAATCTCATTTTTTTCGATATTGTCTATGCTAAATTTCCATTGAGGGAACTTTGTTGATATTATACTTTAAACTAAATATATTTTATTATAATATGGTTATTAATTTAATTTTTATTTATTATTACCATTTAATCTCTTTTTACTAAAAATTATTGAGGCAAGATATTTATAGAAAAATCAACCTTATTTTCGCTTTGGTCAATAAAAATTTTCTTCTCTGTCCATACTCTTTAAAATTATTTTATGGAAATTTTTACTTACACTTAAAATGTTCTAAAAAGGTCATTTTGACTACCTTTAACTTTATTTACATGGGTCTAAAAATAAATATTTATAAAAGTTTTCTAAACAATTCATTTTTTGACTTTTTTTTACAAAAATGTGAAAGGAATGATCACTCTTAACAATACAACATAAACAAATTTTCTCACCATCATGATCATTATTTTATTTGAAGATTCCTTTAAAATTGTACCTTTTGTATTCATGTAAAAGGATTCAAAAAATATTATATTAATTATTAATTAAAAATATATCAATGGAAAATTTATTTTCTCTTGTTTTCAAAATATATTCATGTGATATGTTAAGAAAAATTTTAATCTATGTCAATATAATTTAAGGATTGTTATGATTTACTGAGGATATGATCTTATGATACCATTCAATTTATTTATCTAGATCTATTATGATTATGATGTATTAATTTTTATTCTATGAAACCCATTTTTTTCCATGGGTTAATTATGTTATGATGACATATTTATGAAACTTATTTCTTTTACAAGGGTTATTCTATGATGAAATGATGGAATGTTTATGAAAAAATTTATTTTCCATTGGTTATTCTATGATGAAATGATGTAATTTTTATGAAATACATTCACTTTATATGAGTTATTATATGATGAATTGATTATCATTTTATGCTCTTATGTCACACATATTTTATGATTTTCATTATGTGATGGGTGATTCCGTTATAGACCTCAAATGCATTGGGTAAATCCTTATATATCATGAGATAATTATGGGAAATGAGTTTATGTGATTGATAAAATATGGGAAATATGTGAGGATTTCTGATCCACTATGATTTTGGAAACACGTGGTGATGAATGATCTACTATGATGGGGAAATAGGTGGCGATGCTTGATCCAATATGATATGGGAAACATGTGTTGATCTCTGATACGCTATGATATGATGGTCTCAGTATTTAAAATTTTAATAAGATCTGGTTTCTATTCATATGATGTAACTATACTCTTTTGATATATTTTTATTCTTATGATTTGAACACTTGGCTTATGATTGATGATTTATCACTCTTATGATTCATATATTCAGAAATAATAATGTTTTATGTCATGAAACATGTTTATGAGCTATGATATATTGGGTATGAACTTTTTAAGTTATGATAATTATATTATACCATTATTCCTATCTTATATTTCATATGATCATTAGTTGATATCTCTCATGTTTACCCTTACTGAGCATCTGATCTCCCCCTTTTTTATGATTCATTTCCCAAGGTTATAAAGAATGGTTTTAAGTAGGTTATGATCAAAGAAATGTATAATTTGAGAAGAACATTATTTAAGATGTTGAATATCTTTCATGAATTAAGTTTTTTATGTATTTATTCTCTAAGAAATATAAAAATTTAATGGTTTTAGGGTGTGTAATGTTATTAGATATATTGAATATTCATATTAAAAGATTAAATATTTATATATGAAATGTTTGGGTGTCATTATGGGGTTGGGATATTTGGATACCAAATTCTGACCAACCACCCTCCTTAGATCATCTATATCCCTAGTTCATTAAAAAATCAAATGAATTTGAGAGATAAAATGTACATAAACTTTATGGTGTGGGATAAATAAATTAATAAATTGATCCCAAAAATTAATTTTATTTAAGAAATATATGAAGAACATAGAAAATGAAATAATAAATCCCTAACTTGGGTTTGGACTAATCACTAGTGAAGAACACATTTCTTTCTTGTTCTATTGTTGATCCTCCTTGAAGAACACATTAATCGGATCCTTTGGTATCTCCCAATATCCTTTTCAAGCTCTAGGGTTTCTTTGGTATCTGTTTGTAGGTTTTAGAGTTAGAGATGATTAAAAAACATGGGTTATATTTTCTCACAATGATGAAGAATTAATTAATTCATTAACTAATTAAATTCAATTAATTAATTTAATTGATCAATTCCACCCTTGATGGGTCGATCCCAGGGGCACTAATGTGAATGGAGATTGCATCACTCTTAATATAGAACCCATATTATAGATGAAATCAAAGCCTTAGATTACCCATATGATTCTCCAAATTGAAAGAAAATAATTACTCCAATGAATCCGCTCATAAAAATTCAAAATAATATATTATTTTTAATATATTATTTTCTAGTATCTGTGGCTCTCGAAAATTCACATTGGCTCATAAACCCATATCAAAAACACTATTTATAAAATTCTAAAGGTTTATATCACAAAAAACTGGGTCATTACACACACACACACATATTGATATATGTATATATGTACACATCCTCTTATAAATGATGGGTTCTGATGGACATCCTCAATAGTTAGATCTCTTATGGTGGAAAAGAACCCTACTAATATGCATAACTGGATTGAAGTAGGTTTGGATGATGTGGTTGAAAATTATTAAAGTGTTAATAAAAAATACTTTATTTTATTGGATTAATTGAATAACATGTTTATTCATTAGTGCTTTGTTGATTAACTAATATGTTTTTGTGTTACCTACCTATATTATACTCTTAAATTATATACTTTTATTTATAACAGATTGGATTAGTTTAGGTGGTGACTTACATGGGATATGTTATACCTAACATGTGTTCTATTGGAAGTGCATGTAGAATTTGTTCAATGACCCAATTAATGGAAAAGTAGCTGCATATGGGGGTTGCGGGTTCAAGATCATCGGCAGTTATATCTTATGGTGTATGGAGTTTCGGTGAAATATTTTGGTGTTTTTGGTGGAGATTTGGAGTGGGTGACATGGGGTTGTTTATAGACACTTTCATTAGGGATACCGACCATGAGACATTACTTTTTGAATCTTTAGGGCCCATTTGGTTGGAAATTATTTTTTATACATTATTATTCTATAGTCTTACACTTTAGATAGTTTATATAGATTTTTTGGATATAGTTTTTTTTGAAAAGTTGAGGGGTAGAACCCCTTTAATTAAATGGAGACTTAGAAAAGGAGAAACCCATTACAATAACTAAATGAGGACAATAAAACCCAATAGGTAAAAAAGGACTTACATGGACCCAAACACCAAAAAAACAACAAAATAAGAACCAGTCATGATTCTTTTTTCCCCCTTGTCAGAACCTACAACAACAAAATCATTCAAGGATGATGCGCTGTCCCCCTTTCCAAGAAATGTGTCATGTTGTCAGCACAATCAAGGAATGTAACTCCTAACTACAACACCAAAATTCAAGAGAGGACTGGACGATAGATGCTATCACACCTATCTCTCATGTGATCTACCCACATGACATTACAAGTGAAAAAATCACTGCACTATCAACCTAAAGCAGTGTAAAACTAGACAGAAAATCTGTATTGAAAACAATAGAGTAACCATCAGTCCAAATGAGGATCAACAACTGAATGATGGGTGTCATCACAACCATCCCTCTTTCGAGGCTGCCCACCTGACGCCATCTATAAGAAACAAACAAGCGCGCCAAATGCAAAGAGACATTGGCCAATTCTCATGACATTTTAATCTCCTCCAACCTTCAGATACGAAAACAACATGAATAAAACCAAAAGTGGAGAAACAAAAAATGCAGAAAAAACAAACCAATGATAGGTCATAGCCTATGTAAAAAATCCCACTATAGTAAGAAAAACACAACTTACAGACTCCCCCTGAACACACAAAACCAAAATCCACTATCCAAAGATCATCAATAGTAATAACCATGGGAAACAACTAAAAAAACCAGGAAATATGTATCCAATCTTATTGAATATTGGTCTTCCAAATCCAAATTTTCAACTCCCTGCATTCATTGATCTTAAAACATCATCATCCAGATGAGGCAATAGGTAGAGTCAAACCAAAAACCGTACATCACTGCATGAATGAATGAAACATTAACGCAGGGTCATGAGTTTGAAAAATAGATCAAACTAGAGAGGCAATGCAAATTGAGAGAAATTAAAGCATTGACTGTAGAAAATCCCTAGCTCAATTGTTGATACAAATCATCCATTGAAACCACACCAAGGATATAAAAGGTAGTAACCACAAGTAGAGTTCGTAGAACAACTCGAGCATCTTGCAACCAAAACATCAATGCAGGGATAAATAAACTGACCCAAAAAAAATCACATACCTCCATCGATCAAAAGAGATCATTTCTTGAAGGACCCCGAGCCAATTAGGGTCCTTCTCCTTCACACAGAGGGGCATTGAGGACACTTAACAAGGAAGTTCAATCGTTGGGAGCATGGAACCGACAATCCAGCTCGGTTGTGAAGATCTGCAATATGTTTGAAGGCAGAGAAGAACTACATATGCTGCAATAGTGACCCGCCACTCGTAAGTCCCTAGAGGAGGAAAACGCATTTCAAAACTTGCTGGACTTGGATTCGACCATGAGACAATAAGGATAAACTGCATTGATCGAAGGAATATCTTCATTGGAGTCAAGAGGGAGACAAGACGTGAGATGAAACCTGAAATGAGGAGGAAGAAGCTGAATGAAGCCGTCAGAGAAACGATATGTATATAGGTCTAGTCTCTATAAATTTTATATGACCCAATACCTCTATGACCCCACCAGAGTAAGTGATAAAGTTGGTTGATCCACCCAAATCCCAATTCTAATTAACTGGAGTTTAGGAAATAGAACCAAGTAGGAGTAATCACATAATAAGAGGAATTTACCCATAAAACCTATAATAATTCATTTCAATCTTCAAAGGAAAACATAAACATCTAATTTAATGATATAAATGAAATTCCATGAATGTATATGCATGTATTCAAGTAATTTTACAACATAATTAAGAATATAAGGTGATAAAAACATTGAAAAATATATAAGATATGTATAAAAATGAAAAACCAAGACAGAAAATGTAAATGAGTGTCAACTTCTTAGAAATAACACATATAATAGTCTCCGAAATGTATCCACTATAATATAAAACCACCTTATCCATTACTAATGTGATATCATATTAAATTAAAATTGATTTCACATCTACAGAAACATCACCACACAAGTTCACATGTAGGGGTGAGTTTATAAACACATTAGAATACCCCAAGTAATGAAAACCACCAATTTTTTAAAAAAATTGGACATAATAATAGAGTATTTAAATCATAATAAATAACTATAACCTCTACACATAATACTATTCAAGGGTTATATAGGTATGGAATTAACTGGGAGACTACATCATCCAAAAAGTCTATAAATCATCAAATAAATGTATAGATTATCTAAGTAAAACATTCCCAATCTTACCATAAACACCAACCACTAAATAGTAAGGCCAATATAGATACAAAAAGTGAAATAGTGCCTAAAAACCACACTCTTATCCATGAGGGATCGATCAATCATCATGTGGTAAATAAAGATGCACTTATACAATGAGATAATGTAAATAACCCTCTCTATAATGTGTATAGAAATGGTTATGGGGGTAATTAAATATATATATATATATATAATAATAATATTTCCCCATTAATATAATTATATATTATATGGGTATATAAACTTTATTGAGGGTGTGGAGGATCCTCACCCAGTTAATGTCGTAATGAATAGTCGAATACTTGACTTTATAAAGTATCAATTTTCCCTAAGGGTCATCAAGGATTTCATTCTAATATTAGGGTGATACTGAGAAAAACTCAAGGTTGTGGTAAAATATAGTTTTATCACCAAAATATTATTAAAATTTCATGGATATCACATCAACCCATTCTAAAATTGATCTCTAGAATTTTATTTGGAGTTTTATCTCCAAGTATTGTCAGTATTACATACTGAATAGTCCATTACTAATATTATTATCTATAGGAGCTAAATCCACAATATTAATCTCCCAAGTTCATCAGGTTGTTAAATATAATGATATGTAAACCTGATTTCATTCACATGTAAGATACCATATCATGGAACCTTGAATAATTTTCAAATAACTTTAACCTAAAAAAATACTTTTTATGTGCACAATACTCAATTGTAATAGGGAAGAAAATAAATACTTGATCAAAATACCTTGAAAAACGAAGATGTCAGTCCCAAAGTACCTAAAAGAACATTTATCAACCTCTAAAACTTTACAAAGGGTTTAGCTATTTACCATAACCATATGAATCATCAATTATCAACCGAAAATACATTCACATCCAAAATATTTATTTATAAAAATAACCATGATAGGATATCTAAAAAATATTTTAAAGGATTTCATTCCATTCAAATTGAGAAAATTAATATAACAAGAATCTCATATTATCACTATATATATATAATTATATATATATATTATTAAAATTAACTAATGTGGGCCTCAAAAGGACACAAGTATTATTTGGATCTATATAATTTATTTCAATGTATATTGGGCTATGTGGCATGTTAAAAATTATTCCATGTGGTGCATAATAAAGAAAAGATGTGATGACTTAGTTTCATGTGGAATCCATGTGCCTAGGAAACCACGCATGACATGGTAGCTATGAGCACACTTTTTCATGTATGTGCATGTCTTAGGTTTCCACTCTATCTATTATATAGATCTCCTTACACGGTTGGTTTCTTTTACCCAAACCTCATATGTTTCTCACATCACTTCATTTAATATATATATATACATACATACATGGACATAATAAAAAACTATATATATATACATATTTTTTATTTAAGACATTAAATATAGTGAGGTACTTAGTCAATAGTGAAACAAAGAAAGTGGAATCCCCTTTTCAATCCCCATACCCCATGTAAGTTCCCTTACTCCCTCTATCAATATTTATATCCAATATATATAAATATATTCATAAATTAATAAATAAATATAAATATAAAAATATTAAATTTAAATACTTAAAATAAATATAAAACAAAAAATATATTAAAAATACTTTCTTCTCTAGTGAACCCTCTCATAGGAACCACCCTCTATACGATATAAAAATCCAATATTTCTTCCTCCTTCTCTGATGAAGACCCCAACTAAATCCTCTCCATTCATCCATCTGTCCCAAAATCTATGTTTAATTTTAATGAATCATTCAAATTAGAAAGATTAAGATAATAAAAAGTTACCTCTATATTAGATTTAAGGAATTTTATACTCTATTTGATGTTTTTATTACAATGTGTATTTAATATTTTCACCTTAACCAAATGGAAGATCCATTACTGTGATAAATTGATGATGTATGTGCTGTTAGTTTCCATGGTTGACATAACCAAACCCTGAGTCATGATTCCAAGAGGTCAGTCGAGTGTGGTGGCCAATGACAAATCAATTTTTATTTCATAATAATTCTCAATTAATATATTAAATACCATATTAAAATAATTACAACTATATAATATAATTGTATGAAATTATTAAAAATTCATATAAATATTTGACTGAAGAAGATTTATCATTAGTTCTTCAAGGGGACCATATCTTCTTACTTAGATTCTATAAAACTCACCTAGACTTAAAAACCATCTTAATAAGGGTATTTATAGAGTAAATTGTATATTTATATATAAAAAATAAATCCAAGGGATCATAAACTAAAAAATTAAAAATTTCACCCATCAATGAAATACATTAGTTGAAGAAATACTACGTCATTTATTTTTCTATCAAAAGTATGGTTTCAAAGATATATTGTTTTTTTTCACCAAATCCAATTTTAGTGAAAAATATGAATTATTTTATTTAAAATATTCTCAATTTAGATTTCTATTTCAAAATTTCAAAACATTCACTAAATATTAATAGGAAATCATAAAAACATTAAATAAAAAATATAATCTCAATCTATTTAATAAAAAAGTAGTTTATAAAAAAACAAGGTAATTAAAATCAATCATGGATAATACATCATACTTTATATTATATTAATGTGTATTTTGATATGAGGTATATTTCACTACCATGTAATATCTTGAACCAACATTAATGGTTATCTTTAAGGTAAATTATACATCTATAGATGATATGAAAATGGGATTTTAAACACAATAAATTAATAATTGAAATGTTCAACTATTAATTATGTGATTATTAAATTTTAAAATTATGATATAAAATTTTATAAAATGATGATAAAATTAATTTAATATTTATAAAATGATTTTACTCTAAGAATCCTTCTTTATTTAATGAATAAATGATATTATACAAGGGATAAAGATCATTCCTTTAAACATTCAATACTTGTTTTAGAATCTTGGTCATAGATCTTTCATTTACCTATCTATTTTACTTATTGAAAAGATATTATGATTTATAAAATTAGGTATTTTTTACATTTAGGAATCCAAATTACAATTACTATTGGATTTAAGAATGAGGAAAAATTTTATTGGCTATTTCTATGATATCTTTATCAAATACATCATAGAAGGAGACTAAAACATTTATAGTATATTATAATTTATTATACTTTTTTCATTCATTGTGAATTTCTATTAAGATAATACTTTTAATTTATAACATGGTTTTTGTTGTTTTATTTAACATTTAGGAAATATTTGATTTCCAAAAAACATATTACACTTAATCAATGAACATGATATAACAACTTTTTAGAGAAGTGTGTGTTGGTCCCAAAAAGTTAAATACCCTTAGACGAGGGTGAATCGAGGTATGTAGATTATGTTTAAATTAACCTTTCCAATGATCTTGTTCAATAATTAATAGTATTATCTATCTCCTTCAAAAATAACATGAAGAAATAAAGACTATAAAGAGATATAAAAGCAATTATTATGTAGTTTACGTATATATAGTTATTCCCAAGGAGGATAAAATGGTGGTGTGATGATGTACCAAATTCACTAAGTGAAACACTCATTTATTAAAAATTTAAAGTAGTTATTCTAATCCTCTAGTTTTAAAACCCTTAAAAGTAGAGAACTCACAACTCTCAATCACTCTGGAACCTCACTACTCCTTCAAGTGAAACCATATCAATAATTACTAACCAATAATGTTGTTACACCAATGATGGGGTAACAATCAATAACTTATTTATTGACATGATGAATCTCATTAATATTTTAGTGATACAAACTCATGGATAATCCTTTATTCCCCCATTTTATTTCCAATATTGATATAACTTTTTTATCCATGATCCTCATTCCCTTATTTAAAGATAAAAATATCTATTCAACTATGAGAGAATATATAAGCTTCCCTCCCAATTGATATTTACTCCACCTTTATTGGGATAAAAAAATTCATCATAAAAGGATATTTTATTTTGATTCAACCTTTAATAATATGATTTATAAAAAATCCTTAAAATATATGAACTTTGAATTATATAAATTAAACTTTTCTTTACTATGTTGTAGTGTGACCAAAAACATCATTGAAAATTTATTTTCATTACACTAAAAACCAAAATCACACTACTACTAAATTAGGTGTCACCATGGTGTGATTAACTTCTTTTAAGTGCAAAGTACTTAACCTCTAAGTTGCACATCTTGTACTCTTACATTCACAGTGTTGTAAAATAATAGTAAAAGAAATTTTAATAACCCATGGAACAATATTTTTTTCACAATTCATCATACATCTTTTAGGTAGATCACCCAATATTTTTCTTTATTATTCATAGTACAATAAAACACACTTAAATGGTATTTCCCTTAGAGTAATCTAGGTTTACTCTAGTACAATTTTGACTTAATCTGATTCATGTTTTCTTTGGTGAGGTTTATTACTATGTTGCCTAAGTTTATTCCTATATAATTCTAATCAATATGTGAAACACATATCCATGAAACAGTCAAAAAACATTCTCTATAAAACTATACAATAAAAATTGGGAGGAAACCTCTTCCCTTGAGCCTTATTCCAAGAATAAGTTTATCTTATGTATATTATTCATAGTGTGGTCACTTTTATCACAACACAGCCATATGTTTAGCCAAAAATATATAGTCCTATATAAAAACTACTTTAGTGTAAACCATAGTCACTAATAGAAATATAGAATAAGTATTAGAATTTTGATATAGGTTATATATTGGCTGATGTTAAAAACCACACTAATTATAATTTTAGCATCATTTAAAATAAAACTAATGTTAAAAGTTTCTTTTAAAATTGTTTTTATTTTAAATGATGTTGAAATAATTATTTTAACATATTTTATTATATAAACAATGTTAAAATCTGAACCACATAGTATTTTAACATTAGTTAAATTAAAAAAATATTAAATGTATCTTTAACATCATATTTATTTTAACTGATGTTATAAATTTTTTAAAAAATTCAAACATATTCATATTTATTTTCCCCTCATTTTCTTGATGCTCGATTTTCTAAAACCCTAAGCTCTATGACTCACAAACACCCTCTCTATTCTTCTTTAATACATATTACATCACTTCATTCCATCTTATTTGATTATATTCTATATCTTTTGGACACCTAACTCATCATTTAACCATGTTTCACCACCTTAAGAAATACTTTCCACGACCTTTGATCATCACCTATCTTCTTTTTTTCTAAATGAATTCGATCGCCTTTGGCCACCTACCTCATATTTTTACTACCCCCCTTTATCATGTGAAACATTATATCTACCTACAACTATATTACCTCTCATGGATGTATATCGACAACATGAATCCCTATTTCTTATGAGTTATAAATTTTTTTTGTTTAGAATATTTATCTATGACATGAACCAAGACACCAGGTCCCTACCTAGGTTAGCGATAAGCTGACAATTCCACCCTAGGCCCACCTCAAATAGGACAAGGGTAATTTACTAGCACTGAGTAGCCAAAGTTTCCATTATGGGAGGAACTAACCTATATAAAATTGTAAAAAATATATATTTCCAATACATAGGATAAAAAAACCTACATGATATATACAAATAATCAACTCAACTATAAAAAATTAATTCATGAGACAACAAGTACAAGTATGATACCCCCAAAACCAAAACTTTGACACAAATAAACAAGTTAGCGCAACTACTAGTATGAGAGGTGTCTAGTAGAAAAAAATATAGGATATACTAGAAAACCAAGTCCTCTCAAATATCTTTATATTAGAGAGTAAATTAAAGGATGTTGATAAAGAATAATATAGATATGATCTATAACTAAAAGTCTCTAGAAACACCAAATTTTTTTAAACTTCTCAACCCATAAACCCAAAGGGTCACCACACTCAAGACACTAAGGGTTCTCATGGTACTAAATAGTCCTTGATGTTTGAAGTAAATATCTAGAAACATGTTACACCTTAATGTCTAGATAAGGGTGCCTATAAAGTCTTATGTCTCAAAGAATCCTACAATTCTATACCTTTCTTGTCACTAAATCACTACCTAAAACCATAAAGGGGAGTCTACTCACCATTCAATGGAGTACGACTCCCTCTATTCCAACCACATCTTACCATCAATCAGGAACTCATCTGCCTCTACCATACCACCTATGTAACCCCTTAAGAACTATAGTGGGGGATCTAACTCACCCCATAGATAAATGGAATGTTTAATCTAGAATCCAATCCCAAGAGGTCATAAAAAGCAAAATCCATCAATTTATACACTTCCTTTATAACATTTAGTAAAGTATCCAAGTGCTCAATGAAGGTGGGTGGGAATACCGAATCTAGTGGAAGACCATAGGCTTGAGAGAGATCCTTAAAATGGTGAAATAAAAACTTCAAGGATAGAGGATCATAATAACTTGTCTATGGGTATAATATCAACACAATTTGATCCCTAGGTATAGAATCTGTGTTCCCTACAATAGTTGGGTGGAAATCACCAACCTTATCTAAGAATGATGTCGAAAACCTATGTTTTAATGTAACTTGATAGTTAAATAGGACCTATAACTACATAAAGTTTCCCAAATATCATTCTTGAACTCTATAAATGGTTATATGATGCTATAGAGAAAATATAATTCTCATTTTATCCCATATATCACCCTAGATGTTGAAGATAATTATACCATCAAATTTTAGGTAGAAAAAAACTTAGGATAGATAATTTTTGTGACTAAATATGATCCTGATAAAGGATATATAAATAACACCAAAGTATCCATAGTTCAAGACAAGTAATTTATTATAAAAATTTCATAGTCACTTTGAGCATATACTGCCACCATCAAGCCTTTTATAATTGTACATAAGGTTTGCTTGCATTGCATGTACTCGTTGGGTGTGTAATAGTCACTATAGGAATGTATGATCACCATCAAGCCTTGTATAATAGTACACAAGGTGTAAATACATGACATGTACTGGCTAGGTGTGTACTCTATTATATAACATGTATAAAATTAGACAAGTAATACACACCATTTATTGGTAGGGTGTGTATCCAATACACACATGTCGAGTCGGGATGCCATGTACTTTTAGACCACATGTCATGTACTCTTCAAATCATCCTCTAGTGACTATAAATAGCATATACTCATTAATTACATTCCATGTGATATTTTTCTCACATAGAATCCCTAGTCTCCACACATATAAAAGTACACATAGAGTAGTTTTAGACTTCATGTTGTGTCATCAGGAAAATTTCAGAACTCTAACTTTTTTCAAAAATATTGTCGTTGTTGCCCAGATTCACCTCCATCAATTCCAAAACATCTACCTCCATTTTTAGGAACTCTATAAGTGCTTCCAAACTTAAAATCCATCATTGTTCAGTCATCTTATAAATTTAGCTTGATCCAATCGTGTGCTAACCCCAAAGAGCCACCTGTGTTCATTATTTACCTCTTCGACCCATGATTCACCATCATCTACACCCAAAATCATTATCTTGGTGATTTTATCATCCCTATATTTAATAGTCAACCAAAATAATTGGATGATGGTGATCGTTCACCACATATGAGTGTATAATGTTGAACGATGGTTGATATGAATATCAATCACCCAATAAAAGACACAAATCATTAAAAAATTGTAAAAATCACAAGGAATTATCAAGAAAAATATTCACACTAATAATGGAAGGAGAAACACCACCATGAACCAAGGATAAGCACTGTGGAAATCCATTATCCAAAAATGGGTTCCAACACACTGAATATGACATCGATAAATCAAAAAAATATATACAACAAAAACAAAAGATGATAGATATTTTGTAAATAATTAATCATATAGATCAAGGAATAAAACCAAATAAGAATTCCTACCTTGATGGTAAATCATTGATGATTCAAATCCATTGACACCACCATGCAATTAATTATTTGATGTTTCTCTGGATTTGGTCTCAATACTATGGTCCTCTATTGTTTCCACCATCTTACGACCTCAACTCTATCACTATATATATTTATGTCATTGATAATGGATAATCCTAGAGGAATAACATGATGGGTTTTATATAGAGTAAAATATAGGGTTCACCCCATTAATTAAACCAAATAAAATAAAATTAACTTATTTATTCCCTCGTGATAGTAAACATAAGAGAGTACTGCTGTGAATGAAACCTATATTTATTGAAGGTAAAAATAGAAATACATAATTATATATGGTATAATATTTCTAATCAGTTGAGAGATATAATATTTTCATCAAAAATATATTCACGAAGGCTAAAAAATATAATATTTTTATTATATTATTATTAATCCTCCATGGTGCTTGTATTCTTAAGTCATATCAGGGATACATATATATAAACCACATATAAATATCCCTAAGGTTAAAAAATTGAAAAACATTATTTTTATGTCACTATAGAGATTAGGGAAAAGTACTTATTTAAGTAATAAATATAAAATATCCCATAAAACTATTTATTCTCAGAAATTCACTCAAACCTTAAATGGGGGAATACACCACTCCCTGAGATCAACAGACCCATCAAAAATTTTTATGAGATCCCTTACATGGGTAAATTTATCATTTTACCCTTGGAGAGGTTATAAAAATCCACTATCTTAAAATTTATCTAAGTCTTGACCGGGAAAAAATCCAAGCCACTAAATCCTTCCCACTATAAAGGAACTCGATACACCCCTCTTTAGGAAGGAGAATATCCACTTTACTTTATTATGATTCTAACATTGTTCCATCAAGAAAAAAGAACAAAGAAAAGGCATACATCTACCGTATGAGATACTTTACTAGACTCAAAATAAAAAATATATCTTCATATAAGTAGGGTTGGTTAAGAAGGGAAACATTTGTGGGAGCACCTCACTCCCCACTTCTATAGAGAATTATATATGCTCATCCTATGAGAGTAAACCATCTAAGTAATACCAAAACACTGAGAGGTTGACCAGATTCAATGATTATACTAAAAAAGTTACAAGGTTGAATTCTCTTTAGAAGCCATGTGAGAACCTTTATAATATCCTGACAACAAGTCACAGACCCGATGTTCTTAACTCGTGATATAATAAAAACATTGTATTTTCATAAACCATGACAAAAATATCCATGATAATGTATTATTATAAACAAAATCTCTAAAAATTATCACCCATTGTTGAAGATAGAAAGGTTTCACAATCATCTCTTTGTTATGGAAGCTACTAATGAGAACATAACACATAATACCAAACCATAATAAACTATTAAATATCACAACACTACCCATTGGGTGGACCAATCCACTACAATATAAATATAATGGTCCTGAACATTTAGATTAACCAACTTTATCGAATATAGACCCTAATAAATAACCTTCCTCAGTTAATAACATCCATAAACTCTCAAGAAAACTTCCTCCTACATTACATAAGAAGGTTTTCCATGAGATGGGTATGCCCATATTGATTTATTGGGAATTCTATAATGAGGTCCAATCTTTCTAGAGTGTTTTCCACTCAGAATGACTATCATGAAATTCAACACTATCATCATGAAAATATTTTACCACGGGAAGTGAATGACATTCTCTCCAACTTCAAGAGAAACCTTACATGTATTCCACTTAGAGACATCTCATTACATCAGATTATTAAGTCAAAATTAACACCATAACATCCTTTTCACAAGGGAAAAGTGTAATTCCACCACCATAAATTGAATTTAAGAAATATATCACTTTTAAAAAAATCAACAGCCTGAAGATAAAATCTTACAAACTTCCACCATTATCCAGGAATAGATCCAACTGGTATAAAGTACCAATTACCATGACATTATTTTTCCACTTTGATAACCTCCATTACTATGACTTAAGAATCCTAAAGATCAATCATCTCCAAAAAAATGAAGGTCTCACCCTTTTAGAGTTCATTGCATAGATGACACTCTATCATGGTAATACAAGAGTAATGTTCAAAAGAATAATAGGCTTCACCATAGACCATATCAAGGAGAGATTTGGTTCAATACACCCAAACTTCAAAAAGTTTCTAATCATCTCCAGAATGTAGGTTGATGCTTACTCTAGATTATCACCAATAGTCAACCATATGCTACCCTTTAGAGGAATCAACACATCCCTTAACATTCACCAGAGGAGAATTTACTCTCCATGCACATAGTGCATGAATCAACATTCATTTTCCAAAGGGAAACTAACTTAACACCCATGGGATTGGTTTCATTTTCAACCCATTAGGGATATTTATTAATACTACTGATAAAAACTACCTCATCAACATAATCACCAACACCTGATGATAACCATAGTGGGTAACCAATTCATATAGAGGTGGGTCCCACCACACCTATTATCTAAAAAAATAAATTTATGAAAAGATTTATTTCTCAATCAAGGATAAAATCACATCACTAGAAGGGGTGATTGAATTAAATTCACCTTTAGTGGAAATTTTCTAGTCATCTATCCAATCCCAATGTTCAAGAAAAATCTCCAACTTTAGATCATATGGTATAGGATGAACATCTATTTCCTACATCATCTAGTCCATGGGGAATGAATATAGGTTAAAATATAATTTAGTTTAGTTATATCCTAACATGATGCATCTTCTATGTGCATTATCTTTAATTTATTTATTCTTTTTTAGAGACCATAGAACATGTGGTTTTATAGGGAAGCATAACCACATCTCAAAATACTTTCTCATAGAGTCTCCAACTAAGCCTCTAAGATCAAACATTCCCATATAAAAATTCCCAAAATAACACCTTATAAAGACCATGGTCCTTGATGCATACTCAAAAAAGATTATGCTTCCCAATGTATTGATAATAATATTCTATTAAAACCCCATCCTAGAAAAGAGATCAAACTCCAACCATAAAATAGAAATATCATC
Source organism: Viscum album (assembly GCA_963277665.1). Lineage (NCBI taxonomy): Eukaryota > Viridiplantae > Streptophyta > Magnoliopsida > Santalales > Viscaceae > Viscum > Viscum album. Next base: position 61,327,906 of record OY728127.1, on the reverse strand, counting down.
ATGATTTTATGAAAATAAATGTCCCCACCTAATGACCCACAATGTCATAAAATGAGTTTAAATAAAGAATGAAAACTTGATCAGTTCATGTCTGAATCAGAAGGAAATGAAAGTATCATACTTCATTAGATCCCCCACGACATAAGGATTAGGTTTTTTACCATCATAATAAATCACCTACCATATCCAACCTTGGGTAGTTATAACCCACATAGTATAATCAACCATCTACTATATAATAAGCCTAGACTAATCACAAAGAGGAGAGAAGATATCTTAGATCATAAGGCATGGATATATCTCAATAAAATCACAAAAACATTACCTCATAACTCACAATCTGTGGTGTAAAGTATCAACAATAGAAACATGATCTTCATAAACCTACCTCAATACAAAACTAGCTATCATATGATCATATACCTCATTATATTGGGAAAACCCACAAGGATTTAACTTATATATGGATGATATGACATGAATAGAACAAGTATAATATCAACTAAAGATATATAATTCTTGTATCATTTTTATTTTTACCCTAAAATGATGAATCAAAGATATAGGTCATCTATTAGGTTATGAGAGTCTTGTTGAAATGAATAATCAGCTTCTAAACATGTAGTTGTCTCCTTGTTCAGATAATCAAACTCAATACCCCATTAACATATGTAACACCTAAGATTTAATTATAGCATGTAAAATATTATTTCTAAGAAACTATAACATAATGCAGAAATATTTATTCAAGAATGTTATTAAAAAATAAATTCCCAAATTTTATAAATTTGATTAGATGAAATGAATTTCATTTTTTAACTTATCATATCAAAATTTCTTTATATTTAATTTTTTTATATTTTTTGGAAATAGTTGGTTTTTAGGTGAATAGAGAAAAATATCAATTTTATAAATACTGTCACTTTTATGAAATTATAATGATATAAAAATAACATTAAATTTTAAAAAACCTTTTTGTATAGACCAAATATATATTCAAGAAGTAATATAATGTATATGAAAATAAAATGTCAAACTTAGAAATATATGGTTAATATTTTAAAAATCTAGTTAATGTTTTTATTCCAATTTTTGGTTGGAGTGAGTAACTAAAGAGGGGGGGGGGGGGGTTATGGGTGAATCAATTTCCTAAAAACATTTCTATTTAAAAAAATTAAAATAAAACCCCCCAATTCCCAATTAATCAAATAGTAGTTTAAAATAAATTTTATATTCTAAAAGATTTCTCAAAGCATGATTAGGGCTCAGTTAAAAAAATATTTTATATTACTTTAACTTTTGAAATAAATTTATATAATCAATTATTTTATATAAAAACTTATTAAGAATAACTACGAAAGTATAATTTTTTTTGTTTGAAAAAAATGTAGTTTAAGATTTGAAACAAAGGAAACAAAACATAAAAACTCAATGTAATAAATAAGGTGTTCAGTCTCTACCTGATACCTAATCCCCTTTATTTAGAAATCACCCACTATTAAGAAGATTATTATTACTAATAATATTATCCAAAACTTGGATCGGGTATACAAACAACATGTCAAAATATATCAAGGATCAAAGACTATTCCAAAGTTATACATGGGGATAAATGAAACATAGGCCATCCAGAGACCTCTTCCACAGTTTCTGTCGGTATATATATTAAAGGGTTTGAGAGAATATTAGGTATTATCCAGTTCATGCACAAGATTTAGTGTGTGTAGATATATAGAGAAATAAAATACACTAATCAAAAAGTAAAACAGAAATAGTTAGAGTAGATAAAAAGATAGATATATGTAGTGCTACTTGGTATTTAATGATATAGATGATTGAGAGTCCTTGGATTTGATTTTGGTGAGGAGCTCGAATAAAAGCTACAAAAGTTGTTGGAAAATAGAGTATCATGGAGTAATCTTTTTTTTATGAAGTTGCACTGAAAATATTTTCTTGATTCAGTGTAAGAAAGAAATATGATATTTTGTGTATTCCACTCTTTCATATTTTCATTTATTCAATATGTAAGTGCCTATTGTATCGACATCTAAGAAAACTCATCCATGATGGAGTTATTATAAAATAAATTCCACTGCACATTCAAATATCCATTAAAGATTAATATTAAATATTTTATGGATCCTTATACTGATCAAAAAATTAGGAAATGCCTAAATTGATCTTAAATTCATCCATGAAATGGTTTATGAATAATAATTAAAGAAAACCTTGTGACAATGTGCGCATTAACTCTATAAACTAGCCATTGGAAGCATTAAAATAGAATTAAGAAGAACAAAAATGGTATCATAGATGATGATAACATGATATAATAGTGACGTAACTTAGTGGTACCACAATACAATGGCAGCACAACTGGTGGAAGAAAAATTGAACTAGCGTTGTAGATTCATAGAAATAACAGATTCCTAGAGATAGTAGATTCTTGGAGGAGATAGATTCCAGGAGGTAGCAGAACTAACCTGGTGGTAGCAAAGTTGAACTAACGGTGTCACTGGAGGTATTAGAGAGTTGGAGATATCAGATTCCTTATAGTTTCATAGTTCTCGTAGTTGCATGAATCTGATAGTAGCATGCCCAATGATAGAAGAATTGATATAGTGGTGGAACACACTCTGTAAGTGGTAGGATTGAACCAACGATAGCACATTTCTATACTTAGACAAATTTTTCCAATTCATAATATACTATAATAAAACATTAATCTAATTAGTGAAACATGAATCTTGATTTGTGAGTATTAAAATAAGGAGGTTACAATAATTCCCCCTTTATGATGATCACTAATCATGGAATTTTATAAACCATGTATAAAATAAACTAAGGCATAAATAGATGAATTTTAAAAGTAACAGTCTACTTAACATTTAAAATTACAAATATGAGATTTTGAAATTAAATTTTAAAGTAGAAAAATTTGAAATAGATTTATAGAATAAAAACTTAAAATGACACACTTAAACTAATTTCATCCCATTTTGGGATTATTAAGATGATAAGACAATAAATAGTAAATATAAAGAAAGAAATCATGAAGAATAAGGGATAAGATTTGTTAAGAACAATAGTTAGTGGATTATTGTAAAAAAATATATTGAAAGATATAATACCTGTCAAAGAATAAATCTATTTTGAATCACTCTCAGATTAAGAGGTAAGATCAACATGTTCTTTGTCTTTTCAAGAGGCAGGATGAACTGAGGTTGAGGATGAGGGGGCTAGGGTGGTCTATAGAAGCTCTCAGATCACCAATGGATTGAGATGGCTAACTGCTTCATCTAGAGATATATTGAATGACTGAAACTAAGGTGGTAGAGGATTTAAATATGGTGCAACAGTGAGGGATGACATGTGAATGACCTCGTGTGCAAAAATTACTATCCTAGATACCTATAATAAAGGATTCACGAGGTTCACAAAATCAATAATTATTTTTCCACCTCTCTCCATAGCACTGAATAATTAACTCTTCTCTTCCATGTATACCTTCAGAACACTACTACAAAACTAGGTTTTTGCAACTCTAGGGCTTTAACAATTCTAGATAAAAACACTTCTAAAGACCCCCTTTGTCAGTGCTAAAAAAATCACCTTTAAAGGGGGTCTTTAACAGTTCTTTTTAACAAGCACTGATAAAAGTCCACCCTTTACCATCACTTTTTTAGAAGTGCTGATTAAGTCCTCCATTTATCAATGCTTTTTAGTAGCATTGATAATATATATATATATTTTAGAAAAAAATTATATTCCATTGAAAAATATTTATTGATATATGAATATATTTATATCAATATAAATATTATATATATATTTTTAAATATTTTTTAGATAAGGTAAATAAGAATTTTCACTTATACAAAAAATATTTAATGAAAATGGATTATAAAAAAATTTTAAAAAAATATTTTCTATCAATAATTTGTAAATTATTATTGAGTAATAGTCATTTAATATCAATTGGAAGATAAAAAAATAAAATAAAAACTAATAAAAGATCTAAAATATGTTGAAAACATAACACTAACTTCAAACGACCATAACTTTTGATATGGGTGTCCGTTTGGGCTCTACCACAGATCAAATCCAAGATTGTGATAGGCTCTACACCATTATAATTAAGGATAAACTATCCATCACATTTTGTGAGGAAAAAAATTCCTAAAAGGCTTCCAAAACTGAGTTTTTAGTTGTGGTAACCAAATGTTTTTTAACATTTGATGGATTTTCAGCCTCCATTAAGGGTGGTTTTTCCATTTTTCAGTGGAGAATGAATTTATTCCCATGTATTACATTCATATTGATATTATGGATTTGAAATTTTATCATTTTTCACAAAGTACTATTATTTATAATAAAATATATAACAGTATATACATATTTTTTATATATTCACACATAAAAATTTAATTTTATAAATAAATTATTAAATAAATTTACATATAAAATATATTTACTAATATATAAACATATATATAAACACACACATATATATATGGATAAAAAATGTAAAATATATATATATAAATATATAGATATATCATAAAATGTAAAACAAAATAATATAGGGGAGTGGAAATGTCGCTGGTCTATAAGCTGGAGGTCTTAGGTTTGAAAATTTCTGGAGGCAAGATGCATGAAGGAGGGTTGGATTATATAAATTGTTGCTAAAGGGGTTGGGGAAGAACTAATAAAGGGAAGGGTGGGGGAAGTTCTAATAGGGGAGTGAGATTGTTTTTTTAAAAAAATTATACACATTTATTAGTGGAGTCTTTATCAGTGCTTTTTTAGCACTATTAAAGGCCCCCTTTAATAGTGATTTTTTTAGAACTATTAAAAGTGGCCTTTAAAAACACTAAAAAAAGTGTTATTAAAAGGGGCCTTTAACAGTGCTGATAAAAACTTCAGTATTTTAACCGCACTCAAGTTATCAATGATTTTTTTAGCATTAATAAAGTCCTATTATAGCACTACTGAAGGCTTTTTTTGTATTGGTATAGGGTTCATAGCCTTGATCTTGTCTACTTATTCATTGGAGGCCTTTGTAATAGGTGTAATCCTTATGTTTTTAGCTAAAAACTTGAAATGAGAATTAAACTCATGATTTTTATATATTATGGAAAGATAATATTTTATAGGCTTGGTAATGGAATCCCGATAAATTAGGGATTCATTCAAATAGTCACTTTCTAGTTTATATATATGTTCACCATTTATTTTAATTTGGTGAAGGTACTCCGGATGAGATGTATGGATATCAACCATAATAACTTATAACTCCTATTTGACTATGGATCAAATCATCTCACCATCAAACGATGCCAAAGGAGGTATAGAAAATGATTTAGAAGAAAAAATTTAGTAATCTATCCAACCTCTCCACTATAGTAACCTGGATAAAAGAAAAGGAATTCCTTATCTCCTCCATAATAGATCTCATAGCTGCCATCTCACTAGCCATCCTTCTATTATAAATTTTAACTTATTGAATCATTATGATCATCTTGGACCTAATATGATAAAAAACCAACTCAAAAAGATATATGGTATCATCTTTGCTATGATGTGTGACTAGAGGTTCCTGAGATCTTAAAATACCACTGAAATCTGAAATCATCCTCTCTCTGAAAACATCCAAGTTAGCTATGGTCAAAAAATATGAAGGCATAGAGGCAGTAGTAGGAAATGTAAAGATTATCTCTCAGTACTAGGTATAAAATCCTCAACATTCTCTGATCTATAAAGTCAATCTAAATAGAATTCATGAATCTCATCAACATCATCAATCTTCTATACTAGAGATCCCTTCAGATTTGTCTGAACACCAACAAAAAAAGAAGGTGAAAATTAATTGGTGGAATTTTGTGATCATTATCACTGCCATCATCTCCATATGAGTCTAGATAAGATAAACCATGAAACTGAGAACCTAATGGGGGACCCCCCTTAGATATAGCTCCATCCTCCCCAAAAAACAAAAGTTTCAACTATAGGAACCGGTCTATGGCTAGATAAACCAGGGGATTACTCCCCCTAAATAGATGTACTTAGATAACCTCTAAAAGAGGTATAATCACCGTTAGAATGATTTGATACAGGTCTCTCCATAGACCAAACTGAACTATAAATAATAAGAGAAGGATGATGTGACTGATTCAGCTCAAAATCATCATCTTTATCATGAGAATCATCACCATCATCATGATTATTCTTACTATTTCCATCATCTACATTTTATATATTCTTGTAACTAGATTATAATTCAACAAATTCTTTATATTGCTATAAAGAACTCATAATCTATTCCTCTCTTGAGACTTTATCCTCTTCATCATCTCTTTCACCCTACAAAATCTCTTTGGCAGAGAGAGAAATGGGTGGACTAGTAGATCTATCTGACATAGATGGGATCTTAGGAATATTAGGATCACTTCCTTCTTCAATATAAGTATCCAATTACTATAATTTAACCATAGTAGCATCAAATTATTCTTCCTTTTCTAAATAAACCACAATATCATATGGCTCCAAGCCAGGGAAAATAATATTATTGGGTATAGTTGGATGATCTTCAAGATTAAAATCCTCATAGAGTCTATCATTATCATTAACCCACTTTATCATATAGGGATTCCACTTCACTTTTATCCATTTATAAGTAGATTTACTTAAGTAGAAACCACCACATTTTTCCTCATCCACTTATTCCTCAACATCCAATCCATTTTCTTCTAACATTTCTGAAACCAGCTTAGGGTAAATCAATGAATTCAACTTGAAAGTTGACTTGAAAATCTCCATCATGGTCATTATAAGATATATACATAGATTAATTCTATCTCTTTATTTAATAAGGAATAGAATATAAATTTCTTGTTACCACATTATTCTTGAATACTGTTTTTGGAACACATCATAGATGAATAAACTTAAATACAAGTCTGCATTATCCATCAAGTTCAGTAACAACAAGTCATCAAAAAATACTCAATGAGGTACATTTATACACCTTACCCATTATTTTTAAGATAAACCAACCTCTTTTCCATTAACCATACTTCGAATGAAATAATTATTATATCCAAAACTTTAATATGTGTATTGATAGAACTAATGAACCAAACTAGGATAAAAGGGTTCATTATTTTTGGAGAACTAGTATATCCATCACTAGTCCTGGATCACCCTTTGTACTAATGAATTACTCGATAACAACCATTCTACATCTACTTATTTTTTGGCAACAACTACGTGGCTCACAAGACGGGGGTTTCTTTGTTCAACTGAAGCACAAATTTATTCTCATCTATATTTATTCATTGGACTTAATCATTCTAGAAAAAAAACTAAAGGGTTCTTACCTCTCACCATTTCACTAAAATTATAGGTTCAATAAGAGCATGAATAAGGTTGAAGGTTCAGAGAGAAAGGGAAGGCGAACAGTTTGAGGGAGTAGGTGTAAGTGAGAGAGAGTGAATTGAATATTTATTTTAAGTCATATTTATCATTTAAGGATTTCAATTCAAAAAATATAGCAAAAGTAAAATGAAAAAATAAAATGAAAATTTAACACAAAAAAATTGGACTAGTTGCAAAACAAAAACAAAGGCCGGTAACATCCCAATGATGGATCTTTCTAATGGTAGATCATTCAAATAGTGGATCGTTCTAATGGTGGATCTTAAAAATGGTTGATAATCCCAGTAGTGGATCATTCCAATGGTGTATTACTAATGGTGGATCACCAATGGTGGATTACTAATGGTGGATCACCAATTGTGGCTTGTCCATGATTAACAAATAATTAAAATTTATAATTCCTAATTCATGTTTTATGTAGTTTAATCTCTCAGAATTCATGGGATTTGTAAATATATAAGTAAAATGATGTTAAATTAATATGAATTCAGGAGTTATATGACCCTTTTGGAAATGATATATAAAAAAGTGATGTCTTATATCAATATGATTTTTCCTAGAATGAGTCACGATATTTTTAGAAATATTTGTCACACTTGTGTTTTCACAATTTATAGGGAAATATTTTAATTGACATCCATAGTCTAGAAATGTGTGTTTCATACAAATTTTTTTTCACAATAACTTATTGCAACTATGTACTCATATTTAATAGTATATAGTTCAAAAAAATATTTTTACTACACCAAGATACTAGAGACTTTCCCAAAAGATGACATGTTTCAGAGGTTATTTTTCTATCTAAAATTCAAAAAATAAAATCTGAATATGAATAAATCACTAATTAAAATGTTTTTACTCTAAGATAGATCATTTTAAAATTAGTTTTATATTTTAGATATTTGAAAATTATTTTAACAGCACATAAATGGGATTATTTGGGATTTTCTTGTAAATAGGAACATATACACACACTAAACATAATATCTGGTTGGCTAGAAGTTATGTATAGAAAGATTACAATCAAACCTCTATAAGTAGTTCGATCTAATGACTTTATGGCTTTATCAAGATCTAATTTACAAGTTTCAATCATGGAATTTTCACTACTTTTAGTGTTATCCAAACAAAAAAAATTATAAGGTCTTTAGTGTACTTTGATTTAAAATAATTCGATATTTATTTTGAAAATTTTGAAAACCAAGAAAGAATTTAAGTTCTCCCATTAAAATAATTTCAAATTCACTTTTCATTATCTTTTAAAAATTATTACACAATGAATTTTTAGAATCCCTAAAAATAATACCATCAACATAAATTTGAACAACTAAAAAATATTCTAAAATTAATTTTATAAAAAATGGTAGGATCAAGTATGCCTTCTAAAAAACCTTTAGAAATCAGAAAAGAGTTGAGCCTATCATACTGAGCTCTAGGAGGTTTATTTAAATTATATAAATATTTAGTTAATTTAAAAAAAATTATTTAGAAAATGTGGATTTTAAGATCTAGGGGGTTGTTCAACAACAAAATCCTCAACTATATAACCAATTAATAAGGAACTTTTGAGATCCATTCGATATTGTTTGAAATCCAAATGTGTTGCATAGTTAGGAAGTATTCTAATTAATTAATGTCTATCCATTGGTATAAAGGTTTTCTTATAGTCAATACCATTTTCTATCCTTATGAAACCAACCTAGCATTATTTCTTACTATAGTACTTAACTCATTTACTTTGTTTCTAAAAACCCACTTAGTTCCAATTATCATAGTCTCTTTAATTCTAAATAATAGTTCCCAAAATCTATTTATTTAAAATTTATTATGTTCTTATTTCATTTATATAACCTAGAATTCATAATTAATTGCATCATCAATGTTCTTATGTTTAATTAGTGACAATAATTCTTGATGTTCAACCTGAATTCTAAAAGAAGATCTAGTTTGTATATCTCTATCTAGATCTAAAAATAAAGAATCTAAAGGATGGTAACTACATGTCCTAACAGATATAGGGGAATAATGTCTATAAATATCACAATATTCTATAGGTTCAGATTCAGGTTCAAGATTTCCTCAGAACTAGATGATGTTTCTATTTATTTCACCTAATTTTTAGAAGGTTTGGCATTAATTCTTCGATTTGAAAGATCTCCTTAAGGTTTTATAAAGGGGGTTTATACTCATGTAGATTTGTTTCATCAAACGTGACATGAAAATATTCTTCCACAATCTTGGTTATTTTATTAAACACTCTATATCATTTACTAGATATTGAATAACGAAGGAAAAATCCTTCATCACCCTTAAAATAAAATTTTCCAAGATTGTCTTTAGTGTTTAGAATAAATTCTTTTCAACAAAAAACTCCGAATTAATTAACCATTGGCTTTCTAGAATTCCATAATTCATAATGATTTTTCTTTAAGATAATAATAATTAAAAATATTTTGATTATATAACATGTTATATTCATAACCACAAAAAAGGTAATCCATACTCATTGATAATGGTCTAGGAAATTTTTTGAAGGGTTATATTTATTATTTATACACCACCCTTCTTATATGGGGTTCTATGAGCAGAAAATTTACAATTATAGCTATTTGGGAGTAAAAAGACTCAAAGTCTTGATTTTCAAACTCTTGAACATGATTACTTCTTAAGGACTTAATCCTAAGTCCACTAAAATTTTCTAATGGTTTATCATACTTTATAAAACAAGAACAAGCTTCAATTTTTTGATCTAGAAAGAATACCCAAGCATACATAGAAAATTTAGCTACAAGAACATAAACTTAGTTCTTCCCATTTAAACTATAAACTCTAGAAGGTCCAAAAAATTCCATGTGGACCAACTCTAGGTTTTGAGAAGTTGAAACTTCTTTATTCTATTTGAAATATATTTTGTTTTGTTTCCCATTTTTTCATGGGTTACAGACTTTTTCATTTGGGAATTCTAGTGCAGGTAAATATTTTACTAAACTTTTCTTAGTTAGATTTCAATATGAGTGAATGTTTCAATGGAATAATATCCTATTAAAAATCTAATTTTGTTTGTGAAAAGAAATTAGGTAGGAAATGTTTTCAGAAAATAAAGATTCTAAATTAATAGCAAACATTTTCAATTTATAAATAAGTAGAAACTAAATAATTTTTAGAATAAAGAAACTGCAAGAATTATTTTCAAGATTAACATGAAAATAAAAATCACATATTTATGATATTATAACCATATTTTTCTTTAAACCATATACAAATAAAAATATATAAATTAAAAGAGTGTTAGAATTGCCTATTTGGATAAGGCTAATGATTTTTTCCTTTGTAATTATAACCAAAAGTGACATGTACACCATCCAATTTTATCAGATTATTTAAAATTGAATAGTCTCCAGTATTGTATCTAGAATAATAACTATCTAGGTACCATAAATTCCTACTGGATATTTTTGATAATGTTTTCTACAAAACAAATTTTACACCAAAAATTACTTTAGTACCCAAATACTATTGGGTATGGTAATGTTAATAATCAAATATTAATGATCACATAATTTATTAACAAGTTTCCTACAAGTAGATTTTAAAATTTTAGAAATAAATACTTTTTTTGTGTATAGATGGATAAAAACTAGTATAAAAAATAGAAATAGGCACAAATTTATTTTTAACAATCCTCCTCTTTCCAGGTTGATAACCAATAATACTAGTGTAATTGGGAGAAGTCTACTTCCCAATAATTTGTTTAAGAGTATTTCTTCCATTGGTAAATCTTTCTAGATATTTATTTAATTAATCATTCAAAAGTTTTAATTCATTATTCCCTTTCGACAATTGAGAATTTTTCTCTTTTTCAATACTAAGGTCATAATTAAAACTAGCAGCCAAATCATGTTATTTATTTAAAATATTATATTTATGCTTAAGATCATTAAAAGTATATTCAAGTTTGTTACATTTTTCAAACATATATTTATTTGAAATTTTCTCATCATTTTTTCCATATCTAGAGCTATTAAAAATATTAACAAGAGAGGAAATAAAAACATCAGATACCATAGATGTGTTTTTCATAAAACACATGTTAACTCTATCATACTTATCCTCTTGGGTTGAGTCTGAATCACTCGAACTATCATCAAAATTAATCTAGGTTGATTTCATGTATTTCTTGTATCTTTTATCCTTATCATCACATTTCTTCTTGAATTTTTTCTTAATATAGTCATCTTTGGTATGCCCTTTCCATTTACACTCACATAATATTATTTTATTTGAAGTATCATCTTTCTTCCATTATTTTTTAAAATTTCCTCAATTGTCATATTTACCTTTTAACTAGGATTATAAAATAAATTATTCATTTTAAAGCTTTTTGAATCTTCTGGAAAGATGTTCCATATCTTCATTATAGTCCGTAGGTGACTCCTCATCACTCGAACTATCAGCTTTGATTTTATCCTTTTGTTTTGAATTAGAATATTTTATGGCTATAGATTTTATTTTTTTGTTCTTTGTCATATTCTATGTCCACTTTGAGTTCTTCATCATACATCATTAATTTAACTATTAGCTCCATAATAGGTAACTCGATAACATCACCCAATTCTCTGATTCGAACTAAAGTTCCTCCCCATCTATCTTGTAGACACCTCAATAGGCACATCACTTGATATTTGTTAGAAACACATTTCCCTTATGATTGAATTGTATTCATGATCTCATTGATCCTAATATACATGTTAGAAATAGTATCATCAAGTTTCATTTTAAAAGTATCATATTTAATAGTATTAGTATATAAGAAAATCTATTTAATATTATATTTTCTTTCATGAGAAACAACTACAGTATTAAAAATTTCAAAATAAGTTATACAATAAGATATTATATTAAATTCATCATCACCATAATAAAAATTCTAAGAATTCATGGCTTTAAAATTATTATCATATGCAGTTTTAGTAGAATTAATCCAAGAAGATCTAGAAGTTTGAGGTTTCTCATATTGATCCTAAATTACTCTCCAGGTATCAAAAACATACTCTCTAAATGAATTTTCATTTTTATTTTCTACTGATCTCAGTTAGTGACATTAAAATAAAGATATTTGTTGGTATTAGATCCGTCTTATGTATTATTATCCCTAAACAAATGAATTTATAAATAACAGAAATTCAAGATATTTAATAGACAAATAAATCACAGTTGAAAAGGTATTTTAAAGACCTTTGATACCAAATAATGGTTAGAGTGAGTAACTCAGGGGGGATTTTACCAACAAAATTTCTATTAAAAACAAGTTAAAATAAAATCCCATAATTTAAATAAAAATTCCCAGTTAATAAAAATAGTAGTTGAAAATAAGTTTGATTTTTTAAAATATTTCTCAAATCATGATTAGGGATAAGTTAAAAAAATATTTAATATTACTTTGACTTTTCAAATTAATTTAATTAATAAAATACTTTATATAAATACATTTTAAGATTAAATGTCAAATTATATGTTTTTTTTATAGTTTTAAAAAAATTATTCTTTGATACAAAGGAAACAAAACACAAACACACATTGAAATAAATAAGATATTCAGTCTGAAGCTGATACCTAATCCCCTCCACTTGGAAATCACCTTCTTCCTAGAAGATTATTATAACCAATATTATGATCGAAAACATAGATCATGTATACAAAAAACATATCATAATATATACAATGTCAAAGAAACCTCTATAGTTATAAATAGAAATAAATAAATCACATGCCATGCAGGGACATCTTCCATAGTTTTCATTGGTATACAGATAAAAGGGCTGGGCAAAATATAATGTATTCTCTAGTTTATGTGAAGGATAAATTGTGTGAATATATATAGTAATATAGAAATCTCCTAAAAATTAAAGAAAAAATAAAAAGAGAAAATAAAAATATAGAGAAATGTAGTGTTGATCGATCTATAATGCTTCAGATGATTGGGAGTCCTTTTTGTGTCAAAATATTTACTTCTTACATCACCATTCCTTTTTTGAAAATAAAAAAGGTAGAGAATTTTATTGATAGGGGAGAAAGTTTTATTAAAGGGGGAGTTGTTTTAGAAAGGGGGGGATTGCATTAACTGGGATAATATCATTCAAAGGAAAGAATGTTTTATTCTAAGGGGAAGATATTATCCTAAGGGGGAGTCTATCTTATTCAACAACATACTATCCATCATATTCAAATGCTTTAAAAACTTAGGGGGATTTAAATTTTAAATAATAACTCTAAATATAAAGTACTTAAAAGAAAAATGACTGTAAGTTTATCAAGTTATTTTCATTTATGTTTTGGGGTTTTTGATTTCCAAAATATTGGAGACTATTGAGTTAAAAGTTTTAATTCTTACTTTTCCATTCCATTAGTTTTTGAAATCATAAACACTTTCTTAATTTTTTTTTTTCATAAAGTGTTTTAGTATTTTTTTAAGAAAACATTACTTTATACCACACTTAGAATAATTTATAAAGTATTAAAAATATAAATTTACTATTCTTCAATATTATTATCATAATGAGTATGTGTATGATTAATCAGACTCACCTTTATTAGAACAATAAGTTATAATTTCTATCATAAATATCATACTAACAATGTCTTCACAGTCAAACTGATACCAGTACTGATACAATTGGACTGACACTCATAAATGTTATCATATTGACATTGTTAAGTAAGTCCATCAAATTGAATGAGTTTACAATCATAATACATTGACTTGTTTCTAATGCAATGAAATTCATTAACACTATAATGGTATTAATTAATACGATGTCAAAAATTAATTTATACTGATATATCAGGTTCCATTTTTCCAAGGAAATTTCAATAAACTTGGAACTATGACTATTAAATGACCGTTCAAAGATTGCCTATAAATATAAAGTCATTGGAATAGCTTGGAGCTAGTTGATTACTCTCTTATGAAGAGATATCTTCACGAACTGCTCGTTCTTAGTTAGTGTTTTTATTTAGTTAGTTTTTGTTCTAATGAATCCTTGTAAGGGTTGTATCCATAATAAATTTTTTAATTATAACTTGTATCTATTCATTGTTATGATTAAGGGGTTCTGAGGATAGGAATATGGAGAATCTAATCTATCAGATCGAGGTCTTATGGGAATACTAAGATAGATCTGATCTCATATCGAGGGATTTCCTAGTAAGGAAATAAATTCTTTATTTTAAGTATAAAACATGGGATACATTTACTCAAGGATATTGAATACATTAATCTTAATGTTAAAAGAGTTATATTTTTAATAATTTATTGTATGTTATTCTTATTATTACATTGCTATTGTATTACATGTTTTTACAAGTGTGTATTCTACTATAAATTTTAATAGAAAGTGAGTCATCATATTTTACTTTCTTCTTTCTTTGTTTTATCATATTAGATCTGGCTAAAATAATCACACTTTGATATAATTCAGATCCATAGTGATTATGAGTTTTACTCTTATATAATCGAACTGACTTTTGGTTCTGATTCTGTGACTTTGTTAATCAGACTGAGTCCAAGTCATGTAACCTTACTTAATCATACTTAGGTTTTTATGAGTTTAAAGTTATTAAAATATGTTTTTAAACTACAATTCACTCCATCTTTTATGTATAGCCATTTGATCATATATTACAATCTTAATGTTCTCGAATTAGATTTTAGTGAGGATCTCAAAAATGTTCTCCAAAAGTTATAGGAAAAGATAGTGTCTTGGTGTTTCTTTTTTGTATTAGGATTCTCTAAATATCTTCCCTTGATTTAGTATAATAAAGTAATATGATATTCTATATATTCCACTCTTTAATAGTATCATGTATTCATCATGTAAGTGCTCTCTATATCAGCATCTAACAACACTCACACATGATGTAGTTGTTCTAAAATAAATAGAACTAAAAGTAAAAATATCTGTTGAAGAATAATATTTCATATCTCTTAGATCCTTGTAGTGAGAAAAAAATTAATAAATCTATGGCTTTGTCTTTAATTCATCTATTCGATGGTTTAGGAATAGTCATTAAAGAAAAACATGTGACACTGTGTACATTAACTCTATAAACTAGATGTTGGAATAATTAAACTAGTACCATGTATAAAAAATGGTAGCATAGATAATAGAATCATAGTCTAGTAGAAGAAAAACTAAGTATTAGTACAAGAAAATGTTAGCATAGATGGTGGAAGCAAAGTTGAACTAATAGTAAAAGATATTTGGTGGTAGTGAATTCTTGGAGGTAAAAGAGATAGTGGTGGAATAACCTAATGGTAAAAAATTTGAACTAATGGTGGAACTGGAAGTAGAATAGATTCGGTGGTTGCATATTCCGGACTGTTTCATGGATCCAGTGGTAGCATAACTATGATGATAGCACACCAGACGATAGCTGAATGAACTAACGGTGGAACACACTTTGTTGGTGGAAGGATTGAACTAATAGTGGAGAATATCTATACATGTCAAATTTTAATCCAATAAATAATATAATATCATAAAACATCAATCTCATTAGTGACAAAGGAATCATGATTTTTGAGCATTAAAATAAGGAGTTTCCCATACAAATAAAAACTGGTTTTAGTTCTTTCCTCTTAATTAGGTATTTATAAGGTTCCTTCCATTTTTATTTTAATTTTAAAGAAAAATAATTTCAATTTTATTTAACATAATCCAATTAATTCTATTAGAATAAAAATTATAATTTATTTTTCTATAAACTCATTTTATTCTTAAAGCAAACATTTTTCAAAAAAATAGTTTTTTTTGCATTTTATGAACACACGTTAAAAGTAGTTTTTTCCAATTATGAAAATTAAATTTTTTAAAATGGATTAAATATGTGGAATTATCATAATTAATATTATATAACAATTTTAACATAATTTTTTTATCATAATTAATGGTAGAAATAGTAAATATTTGTTTCCACAGTTAACATTTAAAAGGGTCTACTTAGGGGTTAAACTAGAAGAAAAGTGAAAAAAATAAACTTAAACATGTATAGATATTATTGGTTGAATATATTTAGAACTTATATTATATTAAACTAGAATTAATATCCATTTCATTAAATGTTTATAAGAAAATGACTTTATATTTTTTAAATCATTAAAGTAATTCCATGTGTGCCCCTCCCAACACTTATAAAGGGGCGCATATTCTTCACCATTATTCACAAACTTTGATCACTTTATCTTGGAAAAGACTTACCAAAAAAATATTAGTATATTTTTTATATTATTTATTTATCATATTTTATTTTCCTAACACCATCCTAAAAAAGGTTAAGGTATAAGACAAAGGAGGTCTCTCAAAGAAGAGGTGACTATCTTACCCGACTCTTTTAATGTTTATTTATTATTCCACTTACTTTAAATATATTTTTTCAATTATAAAATAAAGACTCAAATATCATCAATATAGTGAGATCTTATCATGATTATGGGACAACCATTTTACACCTCTTCTCTAAGAAATTTGAAATGAAAGTATCGCTCGTGCGTACATGTGAACTATCACCTCCACATAATGATATTATTTATTTTCCATCACTGTATCAAATTGATTGATATAATTATGAGTTTAATAAATATATATTATGATTATTTAATGATAAAATATTACTTAACTTTCTTTCAATCTTTTCATTAGAAAATGAAAAAATGTTAATGCGTACATATGGACTACTATATCCATAAATAGTGTAATTAATTTATCTATTTATAAATGTTATGGATGATTATAAAAATGGTTATAATAAATATATATTATATTTATATCATTATAAATTTTTTTATATGATTTAACCATGACCAATATGAAAATACCATAACAATCGAATCAAAATATACCTGAAAAACAAAGCAGTTAATATATGAAATGATGACCATAATGAAATATTGTTAATGTATGAAAGATAAGATGTAATAAGTAAACCACATATAGTATTATAAGTTCTAATAAGATAATATTATATAATTATAATGAATTTAAATTTATTATACATAAGTTTAAAATCACTTATAATGCAAGTCTGACTTGAGGTAAGGGTTTATTCTTCAATTTCATTTTTATTTGGAATTATTTAGGTTTAAAGTTCCATTAAAGGGAATTATAAGATATTTCTATTTTAAATTTAATATAATTTATTGTTATCTATTTATATATGAAGCTTACTTTTTTTCCTTTTATTTTCCTCTCTCTAAGTACGTAAACATCCAAAATAATGTTTTTTAGGAAAACTAAATTTTTCTTTCTATTCGATTAGGAGTATTTTTCTTTCATGTCTATATTTTAATTAAAAATTTTTCAAGAAATTTTTAATATTTTAAAATGATTGATTAAATAATTTTTTACCCATGTTTTACTTTCTATAAAAGGTTTAAAAGGAATATTCTTATCATTTTTCAAATGAGGTACATTTTACCAAAGGTGTGGATGAAATTTTTGTTTTAAGATTTACTGTACGAATGACTTTTCCCACTATCATGACTATTATTTTACTTGAAGATTAATTTAAAAGTTTTCACAATTCTTTTAAAAGATAATTTTTTCCTATTATTCAATAAATTTTTAGATTTTAAATAAGTGATTTTAAAATAAAAATGGTACTTTCCTCAAGAAATGTTTCAGTGATATTATAAAATTATTTTCATATAAGTCAATATCCTCTAATAAATATTGTGATTTAATGAGGATAAAATATATCGATACCATACAACATATTACTCTATATATCTTATGTCTATGTTGTTTTATTGATTAATTGGGGAAAATTGTAACATTTTGTATGCTAGTTTTTCAATATGAATGTTTTTTATTGATTATATATTGATTTTTTATTAAATTCTTTTATATGATGAATGAACCAGACTTAGTAAGTAATGGTATGTTATAAACCCTTTATGAATTAGCTGGTATCATGAGAAAAAATAGTTTGGGTATTTAGAATACACCTTACTTATTTATATAAGAAGGATTAACATGAGTCCTTAGAAGTAAGATTATAATGTTAGACATTATTAATTTTATCATTATGAAACTAGTTATTGTTATCCATGTGATTATTTATATTTTTATGTAATCCATGGATATATTCCCTTTTTATGATATTATATATATGGCATATTATATTTTTTAACCCTTCCATATTATTAATGATTTTTTTACTCATTGATATATTTTGTTCTATACTTTACCTTACTGAGAATCTAAACACACCCTATATTATTTTTCACTTTTCACAGGATACCAAGAAGGGACCTTTAAATTATTTCAAGTATATACTAGAAGAAATAATAATGTTATCATTAGATTTTTAAGTTGTACTTCATGTTTTTAAATGTAATGTGAGGATAACATATGTATCTAGTCTCCCATTACTAATAAACTATTTGATACTTCAAGATGTGATCTATTATAGATTATTTCAATGTAGTAAAATAAATAATGGATCTAGGTTATTGGATTCAGGGTGTTATTGTTGGTATTAGAGGATGTTTTGTGTAAAATGTGAAATCTTCTATCTGTTTACCACTATATTACCTCTTATGGTCATAGATAGACTACCTGCATCCCCATTTTTTATGAGTTATAATTTTTTTATAATATTTTTCTACAAAATTAATGAAACCATCAAGGCCCTTCCTTGGTTGGTGATAAGCTGAGAGTTCCACCCTAGTCCTGCCTCAAATAGGCTAGGGGTTAGTAACTAAAACCAAGTAGCCATATTTTTTCATATGTGAGGAATTAGCCTATATCAACTTGAAAAATATATATATTTACAATAAAAAAGATAAGAAAAACCCCAATGTGATATATATAAATGATCAGATAAAAAGTAAAAAATGAATTCATGAGACAATACGTACAAGTATACCTCACATGGTAAAAACAAGGGAAAATTTACATCTGACATGCCTCTAAAACCCAAATCTTTGAGATGCCCCCTTATGCTACATGCACTTATGGATTATGAGCTAGCCCTAAAATCCACTAAAAACATAAAAAATTACCATTATCTATAATATATCACCAAATATTATGAGGGTTTGACTCTAAATAAGTCACACCATCTCTAGGTCTAACCTTCCCATCTCTGAACCTATGTGTTGTATGTGTAGAAAGATCATGTATGGGAAAAAGTACCATGAATGGGTGAGTATAAACATACATAATTGGATTTCCCAAAAACAAAACATTAAATACAAATAAACAAGTTAGGGAAACTCTTAATATGTGTGGTGTCTAGGAGGAAAAAAGAGAAGATAAACTAGAACAACATGTACACTAAAATATATTTATATTAATGAGTAATTGAAAGGGTGTAGATTAATAATAATGTATATATGATATATAACTAAAATTTTCTAGAAACACTAAATGTTTTTAATCCTCTCAACCCATAAACCCGAATGGTTACCTCACTTGAGCCACCAAGGGTTCTCAGGGTACTAAAGAGTCCATGAAGATTGAAGTCATTAGATTGAAACATGTTTCACATCAAATCCAACCTAAAGGTGCCTATAAAGTATTGAGTATAAAATAATCCTATATTTACCTACATTTCTTATGACTACATCACTACCTAAAACCATAAAGTGGATTTTACTCACCATTCGAGGGAGTACCACTCCCTCTAGTCCAACCACATCTTACCGTCGATCAGGTACTCGTCTGCCTCTACCATACCACCCATATAAACCCTCATGAACCACAATATGGTATCTTAATCTCCATGTAGATATAGGGAATTTTGAATCTATCACCCGATCCTATGAATTAATACAAATCAAAATCCAAAAATCCACACAATTCCTTTCTAACTTATAATAGAGGATCCTGGTGCCCAATGAAGGTGGGTGGGAATACAGACTATTGTGGAGGATCCCAAGCTTGAGTGAGCTCTATAAAATGGTGAAATGAAATCTTTATAGATAAAGGATCATAGTACCATGTATGTGGGTATAATACTATCCAAATCTGACCCCTAGGCAGAGAATCCCTATTCCCTATAACAACTGGCTAGAAATCACCAACCCTATCTAAGGATAATGCAAGGAACCTATGTTTTAATATAACTAGATAGTTAGATAGGATTGATAACAACCCATATTTTTTCAAATATCATGATTAAACTATGTCAATGGTTATATGATTCTATAGATAAAATAGACTTCTCTTTTTATCACATATCTCACCTCATGTGTTGAAGAAAATTCTACCATCAAATTTTATGAAGAAAAACACTTAGGATGGATAATTCACATCCTTAAATCTGATATCGGCAAAGGATATGTGAAGAAAACCAAAGTATGCATAGTAAATGGTATGTAATTTCTTATAAAAATTTTGTAGTCAATTTGAGCATGTTTTGCCACCATCAAGCCATGTATAATTGTACAAAGGTTGTACTTTCATTCCATGTGCTCATAGGGTGTGTTGTAGTCACTTTGGGATTACATGACCACTATCAAGCCTTATATAATAGTACATGAGGTGTAATTACCTAAAATGTACTATATGGGTGTGTAATATAGTACACACCATGTATAAATGTATGTGGGGTATACACACTATGTATTAGTTGGGTGTGTACTTAAATAAACAAATATCAAGTCGGTATAAATTACATACAATATACTTTAAGGCTATATGTCATATAGTCTTCAAATCATTCACCGTAGACTATGCATATAATTTACTCATTAGTTACATTACATGTGATATTTTTCACACACATAAACCCTAGACAACTCACATGGAAAAGCATATACCAATTAGTTTCAGATTTCATGTTCCGTCATGAGGAAAATTTTAAAACTCAACCTCTTTTCTAAAAAAACTATCGTTGTCACCTAGATACACCTCTATCCATTCCAATATATAAACCACTATTTTATGGACCTCTATAAGTCCTTCCCAACATAAAATCCATCATTATTCACTCATCCCATGAATTTTTCTTAATACCATCACGTGTGAACCCCAAAGAGACACCATTGTTTGTTATTTTCTTCTTCCAACCATGATTCACCACCATCCACACCCACAATAATTATCTTGGTGATTCTATCATCCCAATATTGTATCATCAAACTAAATAATTATCTAACAATGATAATTCACCATATATTAGGGTATAATGAAGAACAATGGTTGATGAAGATATTATCAACCTAATAAAAGACACAGATCATAACAAATAATGCACAAATAAAAAGAAATTATCAAGGAAGATATTCACATGAAGAATCGAAGGAGAAACACCTCCATGAACCAAGAATAAGCACTATAGAAATACATTTTACAAAAAAAATGGGGTCAACATAATGAATACGACATTAATAAATCATAAAAATTGATATAACCAAAATAATAGGTCATAGGGATTTTCTAAATAGTTGAGCTCAAATATTGAGACATAAAACTAAATAAAAATACCTAACTTTTTGAAAAATCATTGATGATTAAAAACCATTGACACCACCATGAGACCTGTTATTCGATGCTGATGAAGATTTGGTCTCTATCCTCTGGTCCACTATCACTGCTAACATGTTCCCACCTCTCCTCTATACCCATATTGGGTAATTTATTTGAGAAGGGATAATACTAGAGGAAACCCATGATGTGGTTTATATAGATGAAAATATAGCGTTTACCCCCATTAATTAAACCAGTAAATTAATTAATTAATTAAATTGACTTATTTATTCCCTCAGGATAATAAATACATCAGTGTTATGATGTGAATGAAACCAACATCACCTCAAAGGTAATAATAGTGACCCAAAATTATCCATGGTCTTGTATTTACTATCAGATAAGATATATAATATTTTCATAAAAAAATACATGCATGAAGACTAAAAGATATAATATTTTTATTATATTATTATTTATCCTCCATGGTTTTTATATTCTTACATTGGATTAGAGATAAATATAGATAAACCACTCAGAAATATACCATGGTTAAAAAAATAAAAACTAGGATTGTTATGTTTCCATTGGTCTCATAGGAAAAATAATTATTTAAGTAATTAATAAAAAATATCCCATAAAACTATTCATGATAGAAAAATCACCAAAACCCTAATTGGTAGTAGAAATCACTCCCTGAGATCAACAAACCCATCTTAATTTATTTCTATGATCACCTGCATAGATAAATTTATTGTTTTATCCCTTGAGATGTCATAGGACTCCACAATCTTAAAATTGATCTAAGTATCAACCAAGAAAAAAATCCAATCCACTACATCAACCCCATATTTAACATTTTTTGTCCTAAAAAATGGAAACAATTGGATCTTCTAAATAACAATGACTAAAAACAACTCCATGGTGAAAACAACACCCCATATCAAGAAATTATTTTTCCTTTAATGATGTGAACTCTAAGAAAACATGATACACCCATCTCTAGGAAGGATAACATTCTCTTTCATTCATGATGGTTCTAACTATTTTCCATCACAAAACAAGAATAAGGAAAATACATACATCAACCCTGGTAGAGACTTTCTTAGACTCAAAATCAAAAATATTTCTTCATCTATGAAGGGTTAGTTAACGATTCCATCCTTGGTGAAAGACCTAAGTCCTCACATTTTAGGAGCATTATATATGCTCATCCTATGAGAGTAACCAATCTAAGTCATATAAAAATATTGAGAGATTTACAAGATTCTAGGATTATACTAAAAAATATACAAGGTCACATTCTCTTCCGAATCCATGTTAGAACATCTTTCATTTTCTTGAAACAAATCACAGGCCCAATGTTCTTATCTTGTGATACAAGAGAAACATTTCCTTTTACTAAACCTTGACACAACTATCCATGATAATTTATTGTTCTAATCATGATATCTAAAAAATTATCACCAATTGATGAAGATAATATGGTTACACTATCATCTTTTTGTTAAGGATGATACCAATGAGCCAATAAAACACAACACTAAACCACACTAAACTATTTAACATCACACCACTGCCTATTGGGTGGCCCAATCCACAATAATATAAAGAGAATGGTCTTGACCATTCATATGACCCAACTTTATCGACTCTAGACCCAAATAAATAACCTTCCTATATAACCATAATCCATAACCCCTTAAGACAATCTACTCCTACTTTTTATAAAATGGTTTTCCATGATATGGGTACACCCATATAGATTTATTGCGCATGTCATATTGAGAGAAAATATTTCAAGAGTGGTTACTTCTTAGAATAACAATTATTATATTCAATACAATCATTATGAGAATATTTTTTTCTACCTAGGGAAGTGAATGACAGGCTCCTAACCTTAAATAAAAATATTATATATTTATCACCTAGATACATCTCGTTACATCATATTACTAAGTTAACATCACCACCATAACATCATTCACATAAGGGAAATGTGTAAGTCCACCATCATCAATTGAATTTGAGAAATGTATCACATTCTAAATAAAATAAACATCCCAAAGATAACATCACACATACTTACACCATTATCTTAGAATAGATCCAACTAGTAGAAAGTACTAATCACCGTGACATTATTGTTACACTCTGATCACCTCTACCACTATGAATTAAAATTCATAAAGATAAATTATATCCACACAAATATTGGTATCACCCTTTGAGAGTTCACTTCATGGATGAATCTATCTTGTGGTAATACCATATAAAATTTTAAAATCATAATAGGATTCACCATAGATCCGAAAAAAGGAGAGATTTGATTCAATACACCCAAAATTCATAAAGGTTATAATCATATTTAGAATTTAGGTCGATGCCTACTCTATCTTATCACCAATTATCAACCATGGGAAACCCTTCAAAGGAATAAACACACCCCTTAACTTTAAAAATAGGATAATTTTCTCTCCATGCATATAGTTCATGAATCCAAATTCATCAAATGAAGGGTTACAAACTTAACACCCATGGGGTTGGTTTTATTTTCCATAAATTAGGGTACTTTCTTACAACTATAAATAAAACCCACCTCATCAATTCATTAACCAACACCTCATGATACCCATAGTGGGTAACCAATTCATATAGAGGTAGGTACCACCACACCTCTTCTCTATAAAAAAACGTTTATTAATAGACTTATTTCTCCATCAAGGATAAACTCACCTCACCAAAAGGGGTGCGTGAATGACATTCACCATAAGTGGAAATTCTATAGTCATATAACCAATCCCAAGTTTCAGGAAGAATATAAAATTTTTGATTGTATGGTGTTGTATGAACATATAATTCCTCCATCTTCTATTCTATGGGGAATGAAAATCGTTCATAATATAATTTAATTTAGTTATATCCTAACATTAAGAATCTCTTGTGTATATCATCTTGCACCTATCAATTCTTGATCAAGTGAATCTGGAACATGTGGTGTTATAGGGAAGCACAAATACATCTCAAAATCCCTTCCAATTAAGTCTCTACATGAACCTCTAAGATCGAAAATTACCATAAAAAAAAATTACAAAAAGAAAACCTTACAAATCCCATGAACCTTGATGTACACTCAAACACCAGCACACTTCCCTAAGGAAATATCGATATATTCCATTAATACCCCATCCCAATCAAGAGTTCAAACTCAAACCATGATAGAGAAATATCAGCATGAGTTTGGGAAAATAAATGTCACTGCCTAATGACCCATAGTATCATAAAATTATTTCAAATAAATATTCAAAATTTGGTTAGTGCATGCTTGAACTAGAATGAAATGAGAGTCACATACTCTATTTTATCCTTTATTTCCTGAGGATTACATTCAATACCATTATCGAAGCTCACATCCAATAACCAACCATAATTAGTTCTGACCTACTTATTTGAATCAACCATCTACTCCATAAGAATCCTACACTATGTATAAAGGGGATAGAAGCTACCTTAGATCATAGGTCATGGATATCTCTCAATAAAATCCCAAAAAATTCCTCATCACTCACAATCAATGTTTGAAAGTCCCAAAAATAGGAAATGGATCATCATAACCCTACACTAACACATAATATAACTATCAGAGGATTGTATCCTTTATCAGATAAAAAAATACATAAGGATATGAAGAATATCTGGATGATTAGACATGAATTGAATAAGGATAATACCAACTAATGCTATATGATGCATGCATCAATCTTATTTTTTTACCCTATAATGATGCAAAAAAGATCGAGGTCATCTTTTAGGTTATCAGAGTCTTAGTGAAAGGATAAATTAGGTGCCAAACATATAGTGGTCTCCTTGGTAAGATATTCAGACTCAAGACACCCTTAACATAGTTACCCTATGTTTAACACCCTAGATCCAATTATAGTAAGTAAAATTTTCTTTCTAAATAAAATAAAAAATAATTCACCTAGATTTATTCAAGAATATAATCAAAACATAAATTCTAAAATTTTATAAATTTAATTTGATGAAATGGATTTATTTTTTTAATTTATAAAATAAAAAATATTTAATATTATTTTTTTAGAGTTTTTGTAAATAATTCATTTTTTTGGTTAATAGTGAAAAATACCAATTTTATAAATATTTTCACTTTTATGAAATTATAAAAATATAAAAATAAATTAAAATTTTATAAAAAATATTATATAAAAAATATTTATTCAAGAATTAATATAATTCACAAAAAAATATAATGTCAAACTTATAAGTATATGCATAATATTTTGAAAATCTAAGTAATGTTTTTTATTCCAATAGAAATTTGTTTTAGTTATTCTCTCTTATTCAAGAATTTATAAGGTTCCTTATAATTTTAGTTTATTTTTAAAGAAAAATAATACTACTTTGATTTAAAATAATACAATGAATTCCATTTGAATCAACATTATAATTTATTTTTATAAAAAATCATTTTATGCTTAAAAACACTTTTCTAAAAACAATTTTTGTTGCTTTTTATGATCACATGTTAAAAGTAATTTTTACCAATTATGGAAATTAAATCTTATAAAAAGGAATCCATATTTGAAATCACCAAAATTAAAATTACACAAAAAGTTTAACTTATTTTTTTTTCATAATGAATGGAAAAAGTAATAATTTTTTCCACAGTTATGGATTAAGATGCAAGATAAAGGAGGTATCTCAAAGAAGAGGTGATGATCTTACCCAACTCTTTAAATGTTTATTTATTATTATAATTCATATAAATATGGTGTATAAATACTAAAATAAATAATCGAATATCATTAATATAATGATATGTCATAATGATTATGGGATGACCATTTTCCACCTCTTTTCCATCAAATGGGAAATAAAAGTATCACTTGTACATACATGTGGATTGTCACCTCAATGTAGTGATATGATTGATTTTCCATAACTACCTCAAATTTATTGATATAATTATGGGTTTTATAAATATATATTATATTTATGAAATATTTTTTATTCTTTATTGACAAAATATTATTTATATTATTTATATTCTTTTTATTAGAAAATGAAAATAATTTTCATGCGTACATGTGAAATACCATCTATATAAAAAGTTTAATTCAATTATCTATTTATGAATTTTATGGATGGTTATTTTTTTATAATGAATATATATGATATTAATTTCATAATAAACATTTTTGAGATGATGGAACCATGATCAATATGCGAACTCCATATCCGTTGAATTAAAATATCGATAAAAAATGAATTAGTTAACAGATGAAATGATAATGATAATGAAAGATTATTAATTAATGAGAGATAAGATGTTATAAGTAAACCATGTAAAGTATTATAAATTTTATTATTATAAATTTTATATAATTATAATAATTTTAAATTTATTATAAATAAGTTTAAAATCACTTACAAAAAAATTAGAACTTGAGGTAAGGGTTTATTCTTCAATTTCATTTTTATTCCGGATTATTTATGTTTAAAGTTATATTGAAGGAAATTATAATATATTACGATTTTAATCTCTATATAATTAATTATTTTCTATTTATCTAATGATTTTTTCATTTTTTTCCCTTTCATTATCCTCTCTATAAGTAATTAAACATCTAAAACAATGTTTTTAAGAAAAACTAAATTTTTATTTCTATTCGATTGACAATATTTTTCTTCCATGTTCTTATTTTCATTAAAATGTTTTCAAGAATGTTTTTAATATTCTCTAGTGATTTATTAAATACATTTTTTCCATTTTAACTTTATATAAAAATGATTAAAAGGAATATTCTTATTGTTGTTCGAACGAAGTACTTTTTTTTAAAAAGTGTGAATTTGATTTTTATTTTATCATTTAAAATATGAATGAATTTTACCACCATCATGATTATTATTTGCATTTAATATTAATTTAAAATTTTCCATGGTTATTTTCCTAGATAATTGTTTTCCTAATATTTAATTTTTTAGATTTTAAATAAGTGATTTCAAAATAAAAATGGGTACTTTTCTCAAGAAATATTTCAATGATTTTTAAATGTATTATCATCCATGTAAACATATTTCAATGAATATTATGATTTACTGAAGATATTATCTATTGATACCATCCACCATATTACTTGAGATATCATATGATCATGTTCTTCTAGTGATTCACTGGGAAAAAATTTAACATTTTCAAGATAGTTTTTCAATAAAAATGTTTATATTGATTATGTATTGATTTTTTATTAACTTATTATATATGATGAATGTGTTAGAATTAATAAGTGATGGGAGGGGAAAGTTATAGTACCTTGATACATCGGTAGGTCCCATGAGACAAACTAGTTTGGATATTTGGTGTATGACTTACCTATTTTTGTAAGATGGCTTGGCATAAGGCCTTATCAGTAAGATTATGATATAAAACATTATGAATTATATCACTATAAAACTATTTATTGTTATCCATGTTATTATTTATTTTTTTATGTCATCCGTGGAAATATTCCTATTTTATGATATTATTTTTATGGCATTTTTGATTGTTTTTTATCCCTTAAATATTATTCATGCTTTATTTATTTGATGATATTTTTGTTGTATTATTTCCCTTAATAAGAATCATATAAAAACCTAAATTATTTTTTTAATATCCATAGGATACTAAGAAGGTATATTTAAATTATTTCAAGGATATAATAGAAGAAATAATAATGTTATCACTATAATTTTAAGTTTTGTTTCATGTTTTTAAATTTAATGTTATAATAATGTATGTATCTAGTCTCCCAAGAAAAATAAACTATTAAATACTTCAATATTTGATCTATTATATCTTATTTCAATGTAGTAACATAAATATTAACTCTAGGTTATTGGAGTTCATGTGTTATAGTTTGTATCGAAGGATATTTAGTATAAACTGTTGAAAATAGATTTAGGAAAACATGGATTAAAGACCATAAACCCATGATAGACACTAGATATAGTTATTTGTATAGGATAATATCATGAAGTTTTGGTAATGTAGAGAATGTGTTCTTTATTATAGTGGAGTTGGAGATAAAAAATTTATAAATATATTGGCGAAGCTTACTCAGGTTATAACCACTAACCTTACCCATATGGAGATACCTTCTGATCCCTAATATAGTGAAACAATGTTGGAATGATTCATGTGAAAAAAACCTCCATCATTAAATGTGACTACTAATCCATTAGTAGTTGGTAAATGGATCAAGTCCCTGGAGAATATATTTATTTATTTGGGAAGTAGTGAAAGAGAGACAGTTATCATAGTAGTTTATTTTACTAAAGGAGAAGATAATAAATGGTGGTAGATCTAAAAGAAATAAATATTATGGTGTGGATGGATTTAAAGAAGGTATTATTTGAAAAATAATTTCCTCATGAGCAATGAGGTGATATCAATAGGTAATTCCTAAATCTAAGTATAATTGAAGGAGAAAATGTTACTAAATATGAAGCTAATTTTAAAAGGTTAAAAACTCATGTTTTAGATTATGTGCATAATCCAAGAAGTAAAATTTATTACCTATTTTATGGGATAAATCCTAGAATTCAAAGGACATTAGTCTCTAAATAATTATTATTATATGAGGATATAGTATCAAGTTCCATAAAGTAAGATAAATAATTCCCCAGGTCTTATTTTTTACAAGGAAAAAAGAAAATAAGTGGGTAGTTGAGAACTCTAAAAAGAGAGATATGGAAAAAAGGAAAAGGGAAGAGTGTAATTTACAACTTATAATAAACATGGAAAGAAAATTCATGGAGGATTCTTGATGGTAATGGGAGTTTTCTTCAAGGGTTAAGAGAAATTCCATCATACTCATAATTGGAAGGGAAATGAATAAGATTCCAATGTTTAATGATTTAATTATAAGAAGATGGGGAACTATTAGAATAAATTCTCTAGATATCAAGGTAATTTTCCTTAGAAAAGAAAAGAGGATCAAGGTCAATATTATGTGATCACTACAGTTGATGCTAAAATTCTTAAATATGTGGTGGTTGGTACTTTGATTTTAACATAAAATTTATCTAAATATTTATTTGATTATGGATATATTCACTCATTTATATCTTATATTTTTTTTAAGAAAAGTATATATTTCTCTATATCCTTAATAAGGGAGTTGTAAATAATGAATCCCAGTGGAAATATTATTAAAAAATGGTTATGTTATTTAATTCCCATTATGACACATATACATACCCAATTTGAAAACTTAATTATTATACATATGGTTGAATTTTATATAATCATTAGTATGGATTGTATTTCAAATAATAATGGAAACTTTATTTCTGATAGAAGTAAATTATAATTTGTGATGGATATATGGAATAACTTACCTTTATAGAAGAGAATACATCATATAAATCATGTCTAGATCCACCTATTATAGCTCTCATCAATGAAATTCTTGGAGAAGAAGAGTATACAAAACCTATTAGTGGGAAATTTATCTATATAATAGAGGATATATCTATTCTGTATGAATAAATTAATGTGTTTCATAAATAACTACACAGATATCCACCTGAGCATGACGTTGAGTTTCCAATTAATCTCATCCCTAATAAAAAAACCTATATAGAAGACTTCCTACATGTTAGGTAAAGTGGAATTAGTGGAACTAAAGAAACAAATACAGGAGTTGTGTGATAAGGGATTTATATACCCTGGTGTTTCATCCAGGGGATCCCATGTTATTTTTGTTTAGAATAATGATGGGTTTATGAGTTTATTCATCGATTATAGGGAAATCAATGTTATTACTACAAATAAAAAATATCCTCTTTCGTGCATTGATGAATTGTTCAATCGAATTCAAGGTGTTTAATATTTTTCAAATATTTTTCTTGGTTCTAAGTATCATCTACTAAAAGTAAATAAGGAGGATATTCCAAAGAAAAATTTTCATATGAGTTATAGTCATTATAAATTTACAGTAATTACCTTTGTATTAGCTAATACACCCTATGTTTTTATAGATATGATAAAAAATGTATTCAAGTATTATCTTGATAATTTTTTTTGGTATTTATTGATGATATATTGGAAAAATATTGTATCTTTTGATAAGTATGAGACTCATTTTTTATGGAATGGACAATGCCAATGAATATAACTAAGGTACATAGTTCCCTTTGACTAGAAAGTTATTATAAAATATTTTTTAAATATTTTTATTAATTAGATAATCCATTAACAAGTTGGTTTGTAAAGGTGTTAAGTTCATATGGTCTAAGTAATATAAATAAAGTTTCAAATAATTTAAGATAATATTTTTAAATTCATTAATATTGAATTTACCATTAGAAAGGGATGGATTTATGATATATAGTGATACATCAAATAAGAAACTTCAATGTGTCCTTATGAATAATGATAATGGTGTTGTATATACATCAATGCGATTACTTATTCATGAATATAATTACCCAACACATGATATTGAGTTGTAATATGTAATATTTTCTTTGAAGATATGATTTCTTTACCTTTATGGTGAAATATGTGAAATATATATGGATCGCAAAAGTTTAAAATAAATCTTCTCATAAAAAGTGATCAATATAAGGAAAATGAGATGGTTAGAGATTTTAAAGGAGTATTATTTCTCAACAAACTACCAGAAAAGGAAGTAAAATAAGGCGGCTGATCCATTGAGTAATAATGATCATAGTGTTTTGAATAAATTGAGGATTGAAAAAGATCCTGTATTCATGGATTTGGTAAAGTTGATTAATGAAATCATTAAGGAAGGGGAAACATCACATATATTCTAAATGATTTCCAAACCATCCTTATTAGAGGAAATAAGAAATTTCTATCTTGATGGTAACAATATTCAAAATCAAATAAAATCCATAAATGATGGTAATTTTATAGACATAATCTATGAGAATGGTATATTGAAATTTGGAAAGATTATTTGTGTTTTATCAATATTTGAGATAAAATTAGAATTATTAGATGTGTCTCATCACTTAAATTTATGTATAAATCCTATTAACACAAAAATGTATATGGGTTTAAAGGAATATTTTTGGTGGCATAATATAAAAGAGGAATGTTGTGTCCCGTGTTTTTAGACTGGATGAAATTCAAAAGTAAATTAAATTTTATCATTTGGTGGATGGTCAATTTTACAAACTGGGGTTTAGAATAAAATTATGAGAGTTGGAATGATTAAATAATTTTGTTTGACTTATCCAAATTCATGAGGGGTGCCTAAGTGTTCTATTTAGTTTCAAGATCATCAGGCTATGGAAAATGAAAAATGGGAGAATCTGTCTAGGGTGAATGGTTTTCATGAAACCATGTGGCCCTCCCATTAGGAACTGTGTGGACAAATAAGTGTGTTTAAGGGTGTTTCATGGTTTTTTCAAAACACGCACACTATGTAACATGGATGCACAACCTTCTTCAATTCATGGAAATATGGGAAACACATGGTTTGTGCACAGTTTCCCAAACCATGCATGTAAACCGTGAGCCCTTCCTCTATGGGAAGTGGCTCTTGTATGATTCGTGTATGATTTATCTAACTTTTCAGCCAAACTGTGTGCCTAATTTAAAAGGGTGAATTCCCCAAAATGGCCATAAATTCATTTATTTCTTTCTCCCCTATTTTACTCTCCTCCTCTATATAAAAAACCTCCCTTTTGGAGGTCCTCCCTTCCTCCTTTAGGTTTAAGGATATCTCCCTCATATGACCTCTGATTCAAGTCTCGTCAAGTGCATTGGAAATCCATTACTAAGTCTAAGAATCCTCTATCCTCTAATGTTGTTTTCTTTTTTTCCCATCTCTTATGAAATATCCAAGTGAGATTAATCAACCTATTTATAGGGTGTTCAACTGTTTATTCAATTTATCTTAAACCAGAATAATAAATCCTTGATATTGTATGATCAATGAATCCATGGTATATGTTATGTGGTCTATAGATTTTCCCTCAAGTATCACCGCTTATAAAATATTGTCATTGTGCCGCACTCTGTACATACCTAGTGTCACTTCAAAATGATAAATTTCATTGAATTAACTTTCCTAGCATGCCTTGTGATGTGTTTACAAATTTATTTGTGTTGTTGGAGGTTATGAAATCAACCCAAACCACCCCTATAGGGTAGGTTTTATTATACTCCCTTTTGAATGTTTTTTTCCTTTTTTAGAGCCACCCCTTTGAATGTCAGTTTTATTTATACATTAAACTGTGATTCTTTCCTATTTTTAAAACCACCTTGGAGGTGGGTTGCATTGTTCTTTATATTGGAATTGAATTTCCTAAGGTTAACTAAATTAATTTTTTGAATACAACATCATTTTTTCTAATAAATCCCCTCAATGAGGTGCACTGTCTTCAAATTGGAAAAGTCATATATGTGTTATGACTTTCTTAGTGTTTTGGTATAGGTGTCTCCATGATATTATTTTTTGTTATTAAATCTTTACGTGGATTACATATTTATGAGGCCATTTTAATTCTAAAATTAAATGGATATGGTTGTGGCCCTTTTTATGCACCCTTGTTTCTTATTATGGAATTCTCAATGACATGGACTTTTGTACTATTTATTTTACTTTATTAAATTAATTATGAATGTTATGAGTGATACTAAATATTCCTTACATGGGATTATAATGATGGGATCATCATTCTAGTTATATGTTTCCTTGATGGTTTGCGCATACACCAGGGGTGATATTGGTATGCCAGGATGGGATCACAAAATGTTTTATTACCTCAGTATGAGTGATACATGTTTCCTAGGGGAGACACCCTGGATGGGTTTTGTGGATATATTGTTACAACAGGTCATGAGTGAGACTTGATCCCCTATATGATTATACCATGTACATGATCAGAGGTCATTATATCACATTAGGCCGACAATGATACTTGTGAGGCCATTCATGGATCAAATTGGAAATACTCAAATAGTAGTGATCCCCTATGGAACTCCTAGTGTGATACATGAGTTCCTTGTTAAGGTTATCCACAGATGTTCCTAGGATACTGATTATTTAATTTTAGTAGTAAATTTTATAGTAACAGATGTTGATGCATATTTGATATCCAAGGAATGTTTCCACCAATCTAAACCACATGGTTGGGTTGGGTCCATCTCATGATACATATTTTATGATGTGTTTTATCTTTTAAACAATATATCATTTGTCTAGGTTACCTATGGTTCAGAAATTTTTGAGTTAGTCTGAAGAAGGTACGGTTGGGCCATATATCCTTGAGGAACCTGATCGCAACTTAGTTATTTATTTATTTCACATTCCAGCTTTACTATTGATATACATGAACACTGCTTATTTTATATGTACAAATTGGATTTTTCTTTAGAAACTATTTATGGTGGCCTACTGAGTATATATCACACCCTATTTGGGCCTCCATTACACTAGGGTAACTGAAAAAACCTATGGTTACATGACTAGGTTATTTGGATTGCGCTATTATGATTATAGTTGGGAGTTAGGAGCACATGACTGAGCTGGTACTCATGATGCTCATGGAGACCTCCCTGAAGTATTTTTTTCTATATTTTAATTATTATTTTTTATTTTATTTTATTTTAACAACAACTATTTTATTATAGTTTTAGTTATGTATCATTATCCATACATTCATGCAATGTCGTACCTTATTAGTTGAGGCCATGTGTAATCAGTTGTTCTATTTACCTTCAATTATTTTCCTTTCATTTATACTTCTTACACTACCATATATTAATTATTATTATCTCTTGTATCATGGTGCTACTCCAATCATGAGGGTATAGTCTCCCCATCTTACCAAAATTAGACCCTCACTGTTAATCGGCAGCCTGTGGCATATAGGGAGGAATGCTTGAGGCCATGTGTCAACTAGTCCAGTTACCACTTTCTATAGTCAATCAGGTCAGGACATTACAAAGTGGTATCAAATATTTCCTTTTACCTTTGTCTTACTATTTTGGGATGATATACATGAGACTAGGAATTTTTTGGTGCTTTGTAAATAGCCATTCATGGGAGTGATCAACCCATGTATAAGGAAATGTCCAAGTGGCTAGGGATGAGATTTTTTTTCATGTTGTTCACTATTATAGTTGATTATGATTTCACCTTGAGTGATTAGTGTAATTTTTGTGGTTATTGATTTATGATATTTATGTAATTTTACCCTTG
Organism: Viscum album; assembly: GCA_963277665.1. Taxonomy (NCBI): domain Eukaryota; kingdom Viridiplantae; phylum Streptophyta; class Magnoliopsida; order Santalales; family Viscaceae; genus Viscum; species Viscum album. Next base: position 61,292,754 of record OY728127.1, on the reverse strand, counting down.
GCCGGTTATAATAAGTAAGTAGTTACATGCATCATTATAGGCACATTATAATTCTCATGCCATGCATATTCAATGCCATGCATATTCAATGCCATGCATATTGAATTGTTAGGCTACTTAAAAAATGTCAATGTGCCTTGTGTGATAATTTCCTTCCTGTTATATAACATGATAGGTATTTTTAGTGACATGATTAGTTTTGTTCTTGCCTAAGTATTTTACATACATTCTTATTGTGTAACCTATACTATGATCTATTTAGTACGCTTACCTATATATCATGTTTCTATAATTTATTTATCCTTATTGCTTTTATACCTTTCCTGGGTGTTTTCCTGCTTACATAGTAGTTTTCCTATTGTTTTTTCATTCTTATATTCTTATTTAAAATGTATACCTTTATTAACTACTTTTGATAGCATTTCTATTAACATTATATTATAAAGGGAGTTAAATAGAATGCCATCATCAATCTAAGTGGTGTTTCCCTACATAGATTGTTGGTGAAATTCTATTTAACAAACCCATTATGACATGTTTGAGAAATGGACCATTGGTTTCATGGGATAAAACATACTGGTTGTGATTATATGGGATCTAATTTTCTATCTATAAATTGTATGTGTGCTTTATAAAATTGGAAAATGGTGACCCATCTAATCGAACCATCTTTATGGGAATATTTTCTCTCTATATATATAGAAACCGTTGAACGAATATGAATGCTATAAAATTTACAATTTTAAATTAATTTGTTTCCTTTATAAAGGCCTGAAATTTTATTCCTTGGGTAAGATAAACCATGTGAATAAATCTATAAATGCACAACTATTATAAAGTAGGTTAGTTGTGGCATGTTGTAATTGGAAAATTTGACTTGACCATAGAATGTCGATCATGATGCTTTGTGCTTATGAAATAACCCCATTAAGGGAATTCTTTCACATAAGATCTTAATGTTTCGCATAAAAGGGGGTTTACACTTTGATGAACCCAGAATGGATTAATAAGACCCTCATAGGTTTCCTTTACCTTGTCTTTTATGCCATAGTACTAAACCCATTGGGGGTATATTCAAGATTTATAGTGATGGTCATCTAATGTTGTCACATTCACCTATATAGTTTCATATATATATGTATGGTGTCATATTACTTGAACAGTTCCTTTATTAATTAATAAAATTCCTTTAAATTTTATATTTATTTGTGTTTATATGAGGCCTTGGTTATTTAAAATTCCAATTTCAACCTAAAGTGTGTTTTCCTATATAGATTTTAATTGATCTTTAATTAACTAATACAAATTGTGAAAGATTATAAATAAATGAATGATGTTAAAAATGGAGTTTTACAATAAATTACCTAATTATGATGGGATCAAAATCAAATAAATAATGTTTAATAAGTATTTTTAATATAAATTTCCAGTTTTTTCATACAGACTTAGCTAAATAAAGTAACCGATGCTTTTCTCTTATGACTGGTATTAGTTTTTCATTAAAAGTATACCTTGAAATATTTATAGGATAAAATGAGTTTTGGTTTAATTCCTTAAAAATGAAACCTTAATAGGTGATCTTATTCTAACATCCATGTAATTATAGTTTTATATTACTTAATCTTTCTTTATAATTGGAGCATGAACATTACACGTAGGCCTCTTTATTCCTAGATTGAACCTATATGATTGGCCCTTAATCTTGGTGACCTTTTTGGTGCAATCTATTAATTAGATCAACTCATTATACTTTGGAAAGTGGTTATCCCGAAGTAGGTATAACCCTCATAACCGTTAAAACATTTCTAAATTCTTGTGAATCATTTTAGAAGTGTGGTACAGTTTGGGTGACAAAGTCCCCCATAGGACTTATATCTTTGAAAGATACAGATTTGTATTTCTAGGTGATTGTGCATTGTTTGTACCCTCATTACAGACATGAGCATCAAGTAATGCTCAGTTTGAATATGATAGATATGTCTAGGGCATGGTCAGCCGACTAGTAGGTCATGTGACCCTTCTTTTACTCCTCTTTAGTTTTGTAAGACTCAAGAAGTCATGGTCCTTTTTTGAGGTCTTGTGGATTAGTATGAATCTAGTCTAGTTATGAGAATAAATCATCCAATACTAGAATCATAGGGCCAATATGCCTATGTATAATGTAAAAGATGTTTTATTTTGCTGGTGAATCCTCGGGGTAGTATGTGTTGATATATGCAGTACCCATCGAGTTTTTAAAATGGTTTAGGGAACCGTTTGAGTTTAGTGAAAATCGTTAAAGCTTTAAACTATTATTCTATGTTCCCAGGTCATCTCTTGAGTACAGGGACATGGGAATTATAGAATTAACAGCCTCTTCCCAATGCTCGAGATGATGTTCCAAAGAGGACTGGTTGTTATGACACACTGGTCTGTTTATTTTGGCTTATATGCCTAATGTTATTGTGTACATGGATGAAACTAAAAAGGAGTGTCATGTGCATGTCTATATTAATACTATTCTAGTTCACTTTTATGAAAATAAATACCTTCTCCTTTTGGTTTTATTCTTTTTAAATAGGGTTGGCCACCTCTGGGACCCAATATCAGTAGTTAATGGAGCGTGTGCCATGTAATGGACTTCCCTTCTTAGAAAATCCAATGTCTAGGACATTCCTAAGGTGGGTAGAATCATGTAAATTTTGTTAAAACAAATTATTTCTAGTATAAGGAACACAACCAAGAAGGGCCATTTATAAATGGTTAGTTTCAATTAAAATTACCTTGGGGTTGATAATCTTTCTTTACAATGGTTCTTACGAGGTAACACAAAGATGGCTTGGCTGGCTTTGTATACAACCTTTGGAAGAACCGTTACTCAGAATGGACTCTGATGATGGAACCATAGTCGGTTAATGATGTCATGTTAGTAGGTGAAGCCAAGATCCTTCCAAAGATAATTATAATGGGATTAGTTTGATTGTTCTTCCTTTAATTTCTAGTTAATGGGTTATAAGTTGTTCCAAGACATCCCCTTGATACGATGGAAGTGTCTCAAATATTTTTTGAATCATTTGAATCATCTGGTTGTACTCTTGTATTAATGATGATCATTTACTATATCTTGACATTATCTGGATACAATGAGAGAGTGTCATATTTGTACCACACTAAATTTAAGATCCTTTGGTCTTGATAAGTGGTCTCTATCATAGTTTCAGACTAAAAGTGTGGTTGCTATCGAGGCATGGTTAGTCTTGAGTGATACTTGGGTTCACGATTAGTAATTTCTTGTACGAACTCACATACACAAGATATTTCCCTTAACTTGATCTCCAAGTGGATTCCACTTTAGGAATAGTTAGTGATATTGTTTTGTGGAAGAATATACTTTTTACCAATGTATAACTTGAAAATTTCACATTTTGGACTCCCTTTAATGAGATACTTCGACTCCAGTTTATGTTTCTGAGGTTACCCTGAATTTCATTCAAGCTTGGATGGGATGTTTTAAAAGAGTCAATCAAAGTGTGAAAGATCATGTCTATAGACACATTCATTCTGGGACATGACAACATGAAGAGAATTTGGGTTTAAGATATCACCAGAATCTGATTACAAGTTTCAATGGTTGTGGTCAAGGTAAATGTGGGGTACCTTGGGAGAAGGCGATGTGTTTCAGGTCGTGTTATGATGATTTTCTGAGCCAAGAATTTCAATAATAGTTAGTAGGGAGTGTCTTGACATATTCCTTCTTGGCCCATTGAATGTAGTCGATGAGGATTCATTTCATGGAATGTAGTCTGGTTGAGATGGGTGTAGTGTGGTTTGGTTGGGGTTTTTCATGAAATTCCTACTCAACCTAGTTGAATGAGGTCTATTGGGAGTTGAAACTTTGTTCAATATGCGAATAGTGTTGTGATCATCGTTAGAAAACTACATGAATGTCTAAATTGACAATTCCAATAGTCGATATTCCATGGATTGGCATTTTTATTTGAAATTCTAGAACCACTATTGGGGAGATCCATTGGTTCGGTGGTGGAGGAGATGATTAATTGATCATGTATCTGATATGAAGGGCTCAAGTAAGTTCTATATTTATATTTTAGTTATGAAAATGTTCATTTTATCGAGTTTTATACATCTTTCATACCATATTATTAAATGGTGATCATAGGTGTGTTGGGTGTTTTCAAATGAAAAACGATCATTTGGATGAAAACTGAAACTTGTGTAGGTCAAGAGATGTTTCCATTGTCCCCCCAAGGATTCTCTAGTATTATACATTTTAATTTGGGGAGATTATAACATCCCATGTTTCTGAACCATATGATATTGCAAAGGAATTTGAATTTTAGAATTTGGTAGATGGGACATTTTATAAACTAGGATTCAAAATGAAATTATTAGATTTGAAACAATTAAATGCATTTTTTATACTTTTCCAAATGCTTGAGGTGTGTCTCGGGTGTTCCGTCGAGTTTTTGGAGCATCGGGCTCCGAAACATCAAAAATGGGAGAAGCTGATCAGGGTGCACAATTTTCCTAAAACTATGCCACCTTCCAGAAGAAATCATGTGACCAGATTAGGGGAATAGAGGGTCTAGAATGGTTTCATCAAACCTTTCACACCATATATCATAGTCATAAAGCCTTCTATAAGTCTTAGAAAGAGGGTAAACACAATTTGTGCATGATTTTCCAAACTGTGTGCATGAGCAATGCGACCTCCCTCCATGGTCAATGTCTCTTTCATGATTGGAACATAGTTTGGAAAACCATGTATCCAAACCATGTGCCTCATTTAATGGGGTGAAATCCCCAAAATTCCCTTGCCTTATTTTATTTATTTCTCCCATATTTTCCTCTCCTCCTCTATGTGTAGAACCTCCCTCGTGGAGATCCTCCATTCCCCCTATAGTCTTGAGAAGATCCCCCACATACGGCCTCCAATTCGAGCATTGTCAGGTGTATTGAATAGCCCATGATAATTATATAACTCCACTTCCCTCTAACATTGTTTTAATTTTCCATCTATTGAGATACCTTTGTGAATGATAATTCATCCTATTTTTAGGGAGTTATTTTGTTTCTTCAATTTCCCTCGAACCGGACCAAATAAAGCCTCAATATTTTATGATTAAATCATCCTTCATATATGGTAGGTGGCCTATATATTTTCTCTCAAGTTTCTCTGCTTATAAAATATCTTTGTCATGCTACACACCATACTTACCAGATGTCACTTCAAAATGATAAATGGCATTGAATTAATTTTCTAAGCTTGACTTGGGATATGTTTAGACCCTTCTTGGTGTGGTTGGAGGTTATAACCTCAACCTGAACCAACCCTTTAGGGTGGGTTTACTTAGTCCCCATTTAAAATTATTTTTGACTTTGTTAGAGCCACCCCTATAGGTGTAACTTTTATTTATACATTCAATTGTGATGATTGACTATTTAAAAAACCACCTGGGAGGTGGGCTTCTTTGTTCCTTGTGATGGAATGATATTTCCTAAGATGAACTAAATTAATTGTTCGAATAAAAACACCACATTTTCTAGTAAAACCCTTCAATGAGGCGTGTTGTCTTAAAATTGGAAAAGTGACATATGTGCTATGCCTTTCTTGTCTTTATGGTATGTGTGTCTCCAGGGTCTTATTTTGTGTTGTTGCTGCTTGATGTGGCTTACTTATGTATGAGAGCCATTTTATTCTAAAATGAAATGGAGATGTGTTCCCCTTTTTAGGAACCCTTATTTCATATTATGTCATGCTCACTAACATGGTCTTTGGTATTTTTTAATTTAATTAATCAAATGAATTATGAATTTTGTGAGTGATACTTGGGTTTACTTCCATGAAATTCCAAGCACATGCTCATCGTTCTAGTAATATGTTTCACTGATTGTTTTTTCATACACTAAGGGAAATACTAGTATGCCAGGATGGGATAACCATGTGTTTTTCTTACCTCAGTATGAGCGATAGTAGTTCCCTAGGGGAGACACATAGAAGAAGATTAGTGGATAGATGGTTAAACTAGGACATGATTGAGAATCAGTCACCAACTTGATGATACTAGGTATGGTCTTAGAGGCTGTTGTCTCACATTAGGCATGGAGTGAAACTTGTGAGACCATTAATGGATCTTATTAGATGAAATATAAACGCAATGATCCTATACGGTGCTCCTGGTACGATACACGGGTTCCTTGTTAAGGTTTACCACAGATGAACCCAAGATGTTTCTTGTTTAATTTTGGTAGTTACTTTTATAGTAAATTTTATTGATGCATATTTTTTATCCAAGGGATGCATCCACTAAGGCAAATCACATGTTTGGGTTTGGTTCATCTCATGATACCTATTTTATGATGTTTTTTATCTTCCAATATACATCATTTCTATAGGTTTCCTATGGTTTAGACATTTCCAGCTTAGGCCAAAGGAGGTATGGTCGAGCCATTTTTCCTCAAAGAAACTAAGCCCAACTTGGATAATAATTTATTTCTGATTGTTTCTTTACTATTGATATACACACATTGATTATTTTATATGAATGAACTAGATTATTCCTTAAACACCATTGTTAGTGGCCTACTAAGCATATATCACACCCTATTTGGGCCGACATTGCACAAGGATACCTGAACAGACATCATGGTTGCAAGACCATGTACTTTGGATTGTGCTATTATGCTTAAAGATAGGAGTTAGGGGCACATGATTGAGATGGTACTCAGTATTCCCATGGATATTTCCCTTTGATATTTTGTTCTATCTTTTAATTATTTTGTTTGTATTGTACTGTATTTTATTACATGTCATTTTTGTACTTGTTTAGTTATGTATCTTAATCCAGACATTCATGAAATGTTTCACCTTATTGGCTAAGGACATATTTAATCAGTTGTTCTATTTTCCTTCTACTATAAGACTTTTATTTATATTTCTTCCACTATTTTCTATTGATTATTATTTTCCCTTGTACCACATTTCTAATTTGTAGTGAGGGTTTAGTATCCCCATTATACCACCATTATATCCTATCTACTAGTCAAGAGCCTCTGGCGTATAGGGATTCATGCTTGAGGGTATGTGGTGACTAATCCAACTATTGGTTTCTATAGTCATTTAGGATGGTACGTTACAAGGAAATTAAAGAAAATGTATTAAGATGGCTGGTTTTTTAAACATGTAATTCTTAAAAGGCAACATCTTAAAGAATTCATGCTGCCTCTTCCAATTCTTATGTTGAAATAGGATGATATTAATATAATTTTTCACTATATTTCCAAAAACAACAAGAAATAATGATTCTATATGGGTTATTATTGATCACCTTTCTAAGTACATACATTTCTCATTATAAAGGAAAATATAATATTTAAGTGACTTTCATGGATCTATATTAATGAAGTCATGAGACTTCATGGTGCACCTATTTTTATTGTGTATAATCATGATATATAACTTTTATCAAAATTTTGGAAAAGTATTAAAAATACTCTTGACACTGAAATATATTTGAGCACCACCTATCAACCTTAAACTGAGGGGTAGTATAAAAAAAATACTATTTATACATTAAAAGACATGTTTAGGTCATACTCACTATAATTTCAAGGTATGTAGGATATTTACTTACCATTGGTGGAATTTTTGTTTAATAATATATTCCATTAAAGTATTCAAATGGAAAAATATGAAGAATTGTAAGATAATAGGTCATGTACTCCAAATTTAGGGAATGGAGTTTGTGAAAGGAATCTTGTAAGACCAAATATCATGAAGGATATAGTATTTACAGTAAATATTATTCCGAATCATATTAAGGTAAATCAAAATAGAAAAAAATCTATGCCATTAATAGAAGGAAGGATTTACAATTTCAAGTGGGAGATCATGTTTTTGAAGGTATCTCCACAGAAGGGTGTTATAATGTTCGGTAAGAAAGGGAAACTAAGTCCTAGGTACATCAGTCCTTTTGAAATTCTTTAATGAAAAGGAGTTATGAATTACCATTTGGTAATGCCACCTAGCCTCTCTAAAGTTCATAATGTGTTCCATATCGAATTATTGGGGAAGTACATGCCAGACCCAATGCATGTTTTCACATATAAGGAAATAGAATTGGAACCTAATTTATCTTATTGTAAATAACATATATATATTTTTAACAGTAGAGAAAAATTGTTGTGTAATTATATGACTAGATTAGTGAAGGTACTTTTGAGAAATCATGAAATAGAAGAAGAAACATGGGAAGTTAAAGAAATTATGATGAATAACTACCAAAATATTTTTTATGAGGTAATATTCAAAAAAAATTAGGATGAAAATTTTTAAGTGGGGAAGAATGTAACACCGAAGCTTCAATTACAGTAAGTAAACTTTTTTTTCTAAAGAAACCATAATATAATGCAAATAGCTTTATTCAATATGGGAATTAAAACCAAAATTCTCAAATTTTATAAAATAAATTTTATCAAATTAATTTCATTTTTTAATTCATCATGTTAAAATTATCTTAGGGAGAATTTTTGAGATATTTTAGAAATAGATGAATTTTAGGTGAATAGTAAAAAATTATGTTTTTAAAAAAACAATTGCTTTTATGAAATTATAATGATATAATAATAAGATTAAAGTTTATGAAAAAAATATATAAAAAATACATATTCAAGAATTAATATAATTTATATAAAAATATAATGTTTAACTTATATATATGCTTGATATTTTGGAAATCTAAGTAATGTTTTTATTCAAATAAAACTTAATTTTTGTTATTTTCTATGAATAATGTATTTAAAAGTTTAATTTTTGTTTTGATTTTATTTTAAATAAAAAATAAACCCTTTTAATTTAAAATAATACAATTAATATAATATTAATCATCATTCTACTTTTTTTTGTTTGAAATATTTTTTATGAATAAAACAAACATTTTCCTAAAAACGGGTTTTAATGCATTTTATGAATATATGTTAAAATTAATTTTTACCACCTCTAGAAATTTAATATTTTAAAATTTATTAAATGTTTTTAATCATCATAATTTATATTATGTAATAATTTAAGTATAATTTTTGGTCATAATGAAGAGTAAAAATTTGTTATTGTGGTTAAGGATAAAAAGGGTTTATTGTGGGGGTTAAACTAATAGATAAAAGTAAAAATGTCACTTAAGCATGTAAAAATTTTATTTTTTGAATATATTTTGATAATATATTATATAAAATTCCAATTACTATCAATTTTGTTCCACACACACATGAAAATGACTATATATTATTTAAATCCTTTAAGTAATTCTATGTGTGTCTGTCCCCTCACTTATAAAAGGGAACCTCTTCTCCACCCTTATTAACAAAAATTGAGCACTAGATATCATCCAATACCTACCCAAAAACCTTAATATATTAGATAAATTATTTTTTGAGATTACCGTCTTAACCTAATACAATTTAGTAAGTATTAATATACAATTCAAAGGTGGTATCTCAAAAGAGATGTGATCATATTACCAGAATCTTTCAAAGTTTATTTATTCTAAAAATTCCTATAAATATATTGCATCATTATTAATAAAGTATCAAAAATATACTGAGAAGTTATTATGATTATTTTATAACCATTTTATATATTCTTTCCATCAAATGGGAGATGAAAGTATCACCCATGCATACATGTGGATTACCGCCTCAACATAGCGTTATGATTAATTTTCCATAAACACCTAAAATTGATGGATATTAATATGATTTTAATAAATATATATTATATATATTATATAATAATAATTTTTTAATGATAAAATATTTTTTATCTTTATTTCCTTCTTTTCATTAGAAAATGAAAACATCGTTCATTCCTAAGCACAAACCACCATCTCCATAAATGATGTAATTCATTTTTCTATCTATGAATTTTTTTGGATGGATATAAATATTTATATAATTAATATATATTATATTTATTTCATTATTAATATTTATTAAAAGATGTAACTTTTTTGAATATTCAAGTCCCATAACCGTCAAATTGAAACATACATGAAAAATGAAGTAGTTAACACCGGGAATGATGATGATAATGAAAGATTGTTAATGAATGGGTGATAAGTTGTTATAATTAAAAATGTATGTATTATAATTATTAATATTAAACTATAATATAACTATATTTAATTTAAATTTATTATATAGGAGGTTAAATTCACTTACAAATCATGTCACGATTGTGGTAAGGGTTTATTATTCAATCTCATATTTATTCAGGATTGTTTTGGTTTAAATTTAAATTAAAATAAAATAAAATATATTTATAATTTAAAATCAATATAATTTCTTCTTATCTAGTTATATATGGATTTTACATGTTTATCTTTCATTTTTCTCTCTCCATGTACTCAAAAGTATAAAAAAATGTTTTTATGGAAAATTGACTTTATCTTTCTATTAAGTTGGGAATATTTTTCTTTCATGTCCATATTTTCTCTAAAATAATATAAATAATGTTTTTATTATTCCACAATGATTTTTTAAAGTCATTTTTCTCATGTTTTACTTTAAATAATTTTTTAAATGAATATTCTTATCATTTTCCAAACAAGATACTTTTTAACAAAGGTGTGACAAGAATATTTATTCTAACATTTACCATGAGAAAATATTTTCTCACCATCATGAATATTTATTTCCTTAAAACATAATTTATAAGTTTCCATGGTACTTTTTAATAAAAATTCCCTGATATTTTTTGAAAATTTTACATTTTAAATAATTGATTTCAAAATGAAAAGTGAATTTTCCTCAATAAAGTTTCTAGTGATATTTTAAAAGTATTTTCATAAATATACAAACATCCTTTGATAGATTTTATACATTAATAGGGATATAATATAATGATACCATCTACTATATTACTTTGTATGGATTATGATCATGTTTCTATAGTGATTGACTAGGGAAAATATTAACATTTTGTATGATATTTTTTTAATTTAAATGTTTATATTCCTTATGTATTGAATATTTATTCATTTATTTCAAATAATTAATGCATTGGACTTATTAAGAGATGGGATATGACTTTTATATCCTGTAGATACATTGGTATGTCTCATGAGGCAAACTAGTTTGGGTATTTGGCATGATCCTTACCTATCTATGTAAGTTGTTTTAAAATGAGACCTTGGCAGAAAGATTATAATGTCCATTATTACACGTTATATCATTTTGAAACTAGTTATTATTATCAATATGATTATTTATATTTTTATTTCATCCATGGATATATTATAGTTTTATGATATTACTTATATTTAATATTTTAGTATTGTTTATCTCTTCCATATTATTCATGATTTATTTATTCTATGATATCTTCTATTGTACACTTTCCCTTACCAAGAATTTGATCTCACCCATTATTAGGTTTTCCTTTCCCTAAGAGAGTATAAAGGGATCTATGAATTATTTTAGGGATATAATAGAAGAAATAATAAATTCCACACTCAAATTTTAAGTTGTATTTTATGTTTTCAAATGTAATGTGGTAATCATGTATGTATCTAATCTCCCAAGACTACTAAACCATTTGATTCATTGAGGTGTATTCTCAAGTATATTTTTCTAATGAAATAAGATAACAAAAAGCCCTGAGTTAATGGGTTTGAGGTGTTACACAAAGATACCAAACCAAATCCTCACCTAACTAAAAACTCCAAACTCTGTTCCTAGGGAAACTTACTTTGATACCACTCTAACATGACCTGAACAACCAGGGACCCACTCAGGATGGAAGAAGTCAAATATTATAAAACCAATCCTAGATCCAATACACTAGTGGATGGTTAATATCATTGAGAAGGAATATATCATAATATGAGAGACATTATCATATATCAACCTATAAGAGATATATATCTCTAGTATATAAGACAACAAAAACAATATAAGGATATATATAAATTATCAATTTAACTGTACATAATGTATACATGAGACAATAAGTACAATAATACCTCACATGGTAAAATTAAGGGAATCATTACGTCCAATAATCCTATGAAATTAATGGAACTAATATTCTCCCTAAAACATCATAGACTTGGTTTACTCATAATTAGCCAAACCTGGTCAGTCATAAGGCCTCAATCATGACTTCTAGTATACTACAGGCCACCAAATAGCAGTTAGGATCCATGATGGAATAATAGGGATACTATACCCTCATAATCAAATTGAAAAAATGGTGAGATAACAAATAAATAGTAGAAGCATAATAATAAAAATTGGAGCAATGAAAGTAATTCATCCAAATAGTAATAATAAAAAAACCAAGGTGGTGTTATATAAACAATGACAAGTGTGTCATAGAGATATAAAAAAAGTCTGACATACATATAAGCATTCATATAATACATACATGTATATCAAAAATAACAAAATACCAAAAGGCTATCCATTAACATCATTAGCGAAGGCTCATCCCCACACTCCCAGGTCCCCATGCTATAATCAATAAAACATCCAAGACTGGGTGCTTTCACTTGTCCCTACCTGTATTCATAAATTCTATTTGGGTACCAAATGGTGACCCAAATAGAGTGTGAGATATACTCAGTAGTCCACCAACAATGACATCTATAAAAATCCAGTTAGTGAATATAAAAGCTGTAGTGTGAAGATATAAATATAGGTAGTGTAATAACATGTGTGAAATAATATCCATCACTACTACAAATACCCCTTTTATCAGCACTAAAAATGACCTTTAACAGTGCTAGAAAAGAGCTATTAAAGCTGGCGAAGATAAAGGGGTTCCCCTTTTTCAGCGCTCTAAAAAGCGCAGACAAAGACCCCTTTTATCAGTGCTAAAAAAAGCGCTGATAAAAGGGGTCTTTTATCAGTGCAAAAATGAAGCACTGATAAAAGGGTCCTTTATCAGCACTTTATTTTTGGCACAAATAAAATACCCCTTTTATAAGTTCTTTTTTAGCACTAATAAATGTAAAAAAAATAAAAAATAAAAATAAAAAAAATCCTGCCAATCGAGGGGGCTTTTATAGCGCGTGATCCCCCCTTTTAATAGCGCTTTCCAGCCCCTCCAGCACCCGCACACACCCCCCTCCACCCTATATCAGCACTACACCCACCCCCTTTATCAGCGCTAGCCCCCCAAATCCACCCTCATGTACGCGCCCTTGCCTCCACCAAGATTTGATCTTGAGACATCCCCCTTGCACGCCTAAAGCCTTTACCACTCTGCCAAATTGATTTCTTCTCCAGTTAATGACTAGAATATCTATTTATTTATATATATATATTTAGTTATATTTATTCATATAGTAATATATAGTTATATTAATATATATATAGTAATATTAAAATATATATATAGATATATTAATATATATATAGTGATATTAATATATATATTTATAGTTATATCAATATATATGTAGTTATATTAATATATATATATAGTTAGATTAATATATAGGTATATAAATATTTATATATTGTTATTTTAAATAAAATGGATATTAGTTATTATTTAGATAAATATAATATATTTTATATGTAAATGTATTTTATTATTTAAATTTATAATTAAATTTTTATGTGTGAATATATAAAAAATATGTATATATTATTATATATTTGATTATAAATAGCAGTTCATTATAAAAAATGATAAAATTTGATAGACATAATATCAATATGAATGTAATACCTTAGAATAAATTCAGTCCCCACCAAAAAAATCCAATAATACCCCCTTAAACGAGGCTGAAAATCCACAAAATGTTAAAAAATCGGGGTATCCCGACTAAAAACTCAGTTTTGGAGGACTTATGGGCCTTTTTTGGCCTTGAAAAAACCTTGACCTAGGTTTCCTAAATTCATAAGGGTGTAGACCTCATCGCAGGCTTCTATTTTATATATGGTAGAGCTCAAACGGATACCCGGATCAAAATTTATGGCCGTTTGAAGTTCGAGTTGCGTTTTCAACATATTTTTGATCGTTTTTATTTTTTATTTTTTTAGTCTTCATATTGTTATTAAATGACTATTACTCCATAATAATTAGCAAATTATTAATTAAAAATATTTTTTTAACATTATATAAGCCATTTTCACTAAATATTTTATATATTAAGTGTAACTGTATATTTATACTTATCTAAAATATATTTAAAAATATATTTAAAAAATATATATTATATTTATATCAATATAACTATATTTATATATTTAAATATTAATATATTTTTTAATGAATTTCTTTTGGAAGTATACCCTTTATCAGTGCTTTTAAACAAAGCACTGATAAAGACCCCCCTTTATCAGTGCTACTAAAAAAAGCGCTAATAAAGGGGTACACATTAATAGCGCTAAAAAAGAACTATTAAAGGGGGTACCTTTATCAGTGCTAAAAAAATCACTGATAAAGGGGTACGTTTATCAGTGCTTTTTTTAGCGCTGATAAAGGTACCCCCTTTATCAATGCTTTTTCGTTAGCGTTGGCCTTGCCCCATTTTTTGGTAGTGCATGTCATTCTTAGACTCCTCATGGGATTCCCAATTGACCATACCTGGTTTGATTTTTTCCAGTAACGTTTTCATAAGGGAGCAATAAGAGGTTAGGATCTAGCATGTGTAACTAATGTGTACCAATCTATGTAATCATAAACATGACCCAAGTTGAAACTATGGTGTCTATGTCATAATAAAAGTAATGTAGGATCTAAGAGGAAGAAGGCATCCTTGACCTTAGAGGGTTGATCCAGCTCACAATGCATAAACCTTGCAGCCCAGCTATAAGGGACTAAGTGTTATCCAAGGGGTGAACCAAATGAATTCTATTGGAAAAGTGTCTAACTGATTCCATGAATAATGTCCAAAGTAATTCTTGGGTTAAGAATAATTGGGGGCCAATGGAATAATCCAAGACACCACTTTTACTAAGGTATCATCTAAATCCAATGAGTGTATATGAGGATTTATAATATCCAGAAAATGTGTCTAGTGAATCATTAGACAATATTGAGGGATTCACGTACAGATAAGACATTGACCATGTTCCAAGATGGGTATCTCCCTTGGAAACTGACTCAATGAATCTCTGTGGTGTCCTATGGGTGCTCAAGGCATTCCCTTGGGAATCTAAGGCTAGATCAAGTTAGACCACTCCTATAAAAAGAAAAAGGTCCATTGTAGAAATAGGTACCTTAGGCTTAATGAAATAATTAAGGACATGTGTTATCATTTCAATTCATTCACTTCATATATAAAATTCAAGTCTATATCTTTTCATTCAATAGTTAAAAAGACTATGCAAGGAATCATACCATTAATCATTTGATTCCAATTTAGGAAGTTCTAAGCTATACATGCTTTCCAATTTACTTAGGTCAGTTTATCCACAATAATTAATTAAATAACCGATTAAGTCAAACCAAACAAAACAATGATGTTTCATTTATTAATTTTTAAAGGGTTTTATAAAAATAAGCATGGAACACCCATAGGTTTGGATCAAGTTGAGTTGACTAACCTCTAACTATAATAAGATGGTCTAATGGGTCATTTCCATTCCAAATTAAATAACTAATTTTAGGGAAATCATTTTTAGTTGAAAATCATGGGTGAAACTAGCACACGACATAATAATAAAAAATTATAAATCAACAATAATTTAGGGAAAAGTAATATAAAACCTATACTTTATGGATTCATAGGAACACTCATCCAGTATCATCCCTTAGTTTGGCCTGAATTGGATGAAAATAGAAGAATAGATAAATTTCATGAAAATAGGGAATATTTTCTTCTACCAAAATAACATCAAATATGGCATGAAAACCCAAGAAAATAAGGTATCATATAAAATATCTCACTGAGAGGTATCCAATTTGATAAAAGTATCTTAATTTAGATATCGTATAGAGATGATAATTTAAATCCTTGGGAGAATTCATGGAGGAACTGATATGGTGGTCAAATGCTGCAAAAAGAGAGGGGAAACAGGGTTTTAGTTTTAAGGAGGGAGGGAAAAATAAAAAATTCACCCCACTTTTGTAGGTTACATAGTTAGGATACATAGTTGGACAAACCATGAACCAAACGTGTGACATGTACAATACAAGGCACCCCATTCGCACAAGCTTGGTACATAGTTAGACTAACCATGAACAGACCGTGTGAAACACATCGAAAATGATTTTTGAAACATCCATAAAACTATACAGCCTGTACTACATATTTAGGGAAAACCATGAATCCCACTGATGTGCATTGGTTCACCCCACACGGTTAAAACAAATCATGTGGTCTATGCTTCATGGTTTATACTAACCATGTGAACTACTTGTTTCAACCAAAATTTGGGTCTCTGAGATCTAAAAAATCCCCAAAAACTCTTGTAACCTCTGTGACCTCATTAAGAATTAACAAAAAGATAAAAATAATGAATTGAACTTGAATTAAAATATTTTTTACCTAATATAAAATCTTGGTTCTTACAGTTACCCCCTTAAAGAAACTTGTCCCCGAGTGCCCCTTCCAAGGGTGGTAAACCTTCGTTTGAGAATAACTCCAACCACTGATCACATACACTATCATCTCTCTCCCAAGTCCTATCCTATATATGAAAATTCTTCCATATAACCAAGACTAAAGGAACTGACCTTCCTTGTAGGTCCTTCATGTTATGGTCCATGATGCGTATAGGATGCTCCTTAAAAGATGCATCTACCTCTAACTCAACCTCATTAGGTTGAAATATGTGAGATGGGTCAAAATAGTAGAAATGTAACTAAGAAATTTGGAAAACTTCATGCATATCTATATATCTCTTAGGGAGTTCTATTTGACAATCCACTAATCTTAACTTCTCCAAAACATCAAAATGTCCAATGAAATAAGGAAACAACTTACCTTACCACCCAAAAAATCAATTCCCCAATCTAGTCAATACAAGAAAGAATACCTGATACCTAAACTAAAAATCTATAGGTTTTAAATAGAGGTTGGCATATGAATTATTCTAAGACATGGCCATATCCATTGCCTTTCTGATCAAGTAGACATTATATAAAGTCTCATGAACAAGATGATGACCAAGTAGTTCTACATCCCTTGCCTTTAACCAACATTGAGGCGATCGACATAGACTACCATATAAGGCTTCATAAGGATCCATCTGAACCATCCCATGTAAAATATTATTGTAGGTAAACTCAAAAAGTGGTATATGTTTCTCCTAATAACCATTGAAATCAAGGACACATGTTTGAAGCATGTCCTCTAGAACCTTTATTATCCATTCAGACTACCCATCGGTCATAGGGTGCTATGCTGTACTCAAAAGTACTTATGTAACTAATTCTTTTTACACCCCTTTCTAGAACTGATTAGTGAAAAAAGAATCCCTATCCAATAAAATAGTCCATGGGACTCCTTGATGTTAGATAATCTCCTAGACATAGTTCTTACCAAGATCATACATATAAAAGGTCTCTTTAATAGGTTATATGTGAGATACCTTCATGATACTATCAATGATCACATATACCACATCATTACATAAAGGGGATATCGATAATCCAATCACAAAGTCTATTATGACATCATCCCATCTCCACATAGGAATGGGAATTTCTATAATATCCCTGATGGTTGTTGGTGCTTTTCCTTAACCTGATGATAGGTGGAACACCTAGTGACAAAGCCATCCATCTCCCTTTTCATACTAGGCCACTCGTATTGGTGTTATAGATCATGATACATCTTCATAAGTCTAGGGTGTTCCACCCAAGTAGAAGCATGAGACTCTCACATCAATTCCTCCCAAGTTTTTTTTGGAACCCAGACACATCCATGGATGTGAAAGAACCTATCCTCATCAATGATCTTGCATGGTGGAAGGTCCTCTCATAAAACACCCTCCCTTTGGACTAGTCCCTCAAAATCTGACAATTGTCTCATCTTCACTCTCTCTAGAAGTGAATAGGAAAATACAAAAGATGTAAGGTTAGGCTTCTTATAAAGGTGAAACACCCCTAAATTCATGTTATAGAATAGAACCATATTTTTTCACTCACTACTATAATCCCACACTACCTATACATGAGTCCTCTGGCTTAGAGAATCCACTAAAACAATTCCCTTCCCATGAATATAAGAGTGCTCAAAGTCAAATGACTTAAGTTCTTGAACCCAACTTCTATACCTAAGGTTCAAGTTATTCTATGTAAATATACAATTAAGTATTTTGTGGTATGTAAACACCACAAACCGCTCTATAAGAAAATAATACCTCCAACAAAATAAGTCATGAACTATAACTACAAACATGAGATCATGCATCAAGTAATTCATCTCATGGGGTCTCAAATAATGTGAAAAGTATGTAATGAATTGATCATACTACATTATAAAATCTCCTATACCAATGCTTGATGCATTAAAATAGACCGTGTATCTTCTACTTAGCTCTATAAGAGTCAATATCGACATTTAAGGTAGTCTCTCATTCAGCTCTTGAAAGTATGTCTCATAGACTTCTAAATATATGAACTTCACACCCTTATTAGCAAATCCTATGAGAGGTTATTTTAGGAATTATAATTATTAAATAAAGCTCATATAATATCCATCCACCCCCAAGAAAATCCTTATGTCAAAAAAGTTCTTAGGATACTGCTAGGAAACTACAACACTCACCTTATATGGTTCAATAGACAGTCCTTCCTATGAAATAATGTGACCAAATAAGTGAACCTTGTCGATTAAAAAGTTTAATTTAGTGTGATTAACATATAACTGATTCTCTCTTAGTGTATACAATAAAATCTCAAGATGGTTGACATGGTCATGTCGAGTGTGGGAATACACTAAGATATCATCCATGAAGATTACCAAAAATGAATCTGGATATGGCTGGAAAACCTAATTCATTAGATCTATGAAAAGAGTTTCCATATTCATGAGACCAAAAGACATAACCAAATACTAATAAAGACCATACTTACTACAAAACACTATATGGGGTATGTATGAAGGTAAAAATCATACACGATGATAAAATTTCCTTAAATATATATCAGATAAAACTCTCATTCCCTAGATATGGTGAAAGTGGTCATCTATTCAAGGTAGTGGATAATGGTTATTAATCATAATCTAGTTCAACTGGTGATAATTCAAGAAATTCATGAGGGTACCATCCTCCTTCTTAGTGAAAATGATAGGTTAATCCCATGGTGAAGTACTAGGATATGTAAACCCTTAGCTTCTAAGTCATATAGATACCTCTTGAGCTCCTAAAACTCAGTAGTATCCATCCTATAAAAAAAAATGAATGTTGGTGTTTCTCCTGGAACTAGTTTGATAAAGAACTCCAACACTATATTAGGTGGTAATCCAAAAAAAATCATCAAGGAAGACATACTTGAAATGATCTACTACAAGAGGGAAATTATCCTGACATATTCTCTAATCTACTAAATAAATGATAGAAACTTGGGCTATCACTCCACTCATCTGATGATTCTATGGTCTATCTCTACTTTCCTAGACATCCCATTCACCCTTGTGAGGATAACTATCTCCCTCTAGTGATATAAACAATACCCTAAGATGATAAATGTCCACATAATCATAATAGGGTAACAACCATTCCAACCTAATATCGAACCCCATTATATCAAGTATGAAGAGGTCCTATAAGAAATAATAACTACCTAACTCAAGGGGGAATTCCTTTCACTAGAGAACACTCTCTAATCAAATTCACAATGTAGTATCAAGTGTCATCATGCCACAAAATTATTGAATCTCAAGACCAAGGTTTTCCATGACAACCATAAAGATAAAATAATGTGAAGAACCTATATGAAAAGGGAAGATACTAATGTAGAGGCTACTAAGATTATACCTTTAACTATAGATGGATCGACACCCTTCTCCTCAGGTGAAGGCTATATCGAATACAAATACCTTAATACATAACCTTGACATAAAACCTGACTACTCAAAGATAATCCACTCAACTAGAACTTCACATTCGAAGTCCGGCCCCCTCAACCACATCCACCTCCCCGACCTGTATGACCAGTGTTGGTCCATCTTCTGGTCTGGTATGGAGCCACCTATCCTTCTCTATATGGTATAGCTGATTCAAATCCTCTTCCACTCGGAATAGATGGAATGGTCTAATAAAACCTTTAAAGATTCTCCATTCTTCCACATTCTTGACACTCAACTGGGTCTTAGTCACACTGAGGCTTTACATGACTGTATCTCCCCCACTGATTGCATATAACTGAACTACTAATGCTAATACTTTGTATTCCACTACTCTATTGAGCACTCTATGGATGATGCTTCCTACCATTGGATGAACTACTACCATGTATTGGCACTAAACTACACTGAGATATACTATCATATTCCCTTAAATTACATTTATTAATAATAATCGATTCACAATTATTAAGATAGTAGTTAGGAGGATAACATTTTCATGAGATTAAATGGTGTACTTGATCCCATCCTCAAAGCAACTCACTCTCGAAAGCTCATCAACAACAAAGGAAGGTAAAAATTTACGAATCTTAATAAAGTGAGATGAATAATCCATAAATTATAGGGAACCTTTATCTAAATGAAGAAACTACCTCACTCTATCAACTCTCAGTGTCTTTAGAAATAAATAGTCTAAGAAGGAATCCTAAAAATCTCTCCAGACTATATCCCAATACTGGTATTCCTGAGTAATAACATATCACCAATGCTTGGAATAACCACAAATAGTATTAGAAAAAATCTCTAACCTTCTATAAGGAGGAATATATAGGTGATCAAAGACAGATATCGTGTACTCTATCCATGTCTCAACATCCTGTAGACCGCTATCCCCTAAAAACATGGGCATATGTTGCTGCTGAATCTCTCATGTCAGCTCTGCCATAATAGGGTCAGGCCATGAATCTTGCAGAACAATCTATATGAACCATATAAAAACTTATCAAAACAAAGAATGAACACCCATTTTTGGTATAACAATAGGTTCCACATATGGAACTACTATCAGGTTAGGTCCCACCATCTCAGAAACGTGGTCATCACCACATTTGTGGTGCCTAACTTGAGGAAATCATGATTTCATAGATCTAAAAATTCCAAGAACATGCCTCATATAATATTTAATAGTAAAAAAATCACATATAAAAGAATAGGATAGGTATAAGCCTTCTTATATAAGAGTCACACTACTCTACCTGCTCATAGAGCCAAGCCCAAGTATCATACAAACCATAATGAAACTTTAGAGATACTGCCTAAAACCCCCTACTATGGTTGGGTCTCAGTCAAGTTCTCTATTTTACATCAGGTTTCCAACATAAATTGTAAAAATTTCATGTTATAGAGGAAAACACCCTTTAAGTTTCAATTGGAATCACTATTTAACGACAACTATTATCATTTAAATTTAGAACTCAATAGTTCTTAAATATGTCATTATGTATATCCATATATATATATATATATATATATTAAGGTCCAATTAGATGCATCTATCATTCCCAAGTTATAAATTCCTATGCTTTATAACTTTTAAATTATACAACATGTAACTGAAACTAATATATTAAGATTGTTCAATTAGATGGATCACCATTCCCTATTTATAGAGGCACACACTCTCTTCAAATTGAAATTGAAATATATATAATTGAAACCAACTAACGTTTCATCTCATGTTACCAATGTTTTAGGGATCAAACTCAATATAATTGGCTAATTAAAGTGTCACCATAAAACTATATGGGAAAAAATAATTAAGTTGATGTAGACACATAAAATTTTCTAATTATTTATCCCTGTAAGAAATGTTATCACAATCTCAAATATAACTTTCAAGGTACGATGAATATGCCAAAAAAATTCACACAATAGGTAAATGTGGCATGAAATAATGCATGACATATAAATCCTCATGTTCCTATAATGATGCATGAGACACTACCTCCTTGTCATACTTGGATAAGGTTAAAAATATATTCCAAAATAATAATGAAATACACAATCCATGTGCCTCACCCAAAGGTGAAATAAGTGAAATTATAATAATCATAATCTAGAACAACAAATCTCATCCCAGGTATCCTGAATTCCCCCCTCATATTTAGGTTAGATACTCCGAGGTATAGGAACATTACTGAATCCCAACACATCCTAGTATCCTATATAATAACCCAAACAGTAAAAAAAAATAAAAGAAACTTTTGTTACCAATTTCTAACATCCCAGACCCGGTTCACTCATTTATAATCGAAACCCAGTTGATTAGAAGGCCTCAAGTACACCTCCCAATATTCCAAACACAATTGACTAGAAGTGAGGGTTTATGGTGGTATAGTGGGGATACTATACCCTCATAATCAGAGTGCCACAATAGTGAGATAATTAATAAATAGAGAAATGATAATAAATAAAATAAGCGGAAAAAAATTATGTCATCCAAATAGTAATAATAATCATGCCAAGGTGTTATCATATACATGATAATGAGTATGTCATGAAGATATAAAAAAGGTAATCAAACATGAAAATAGATATACAATACATAATGGTATATAAAAAGGCCAAAATTATATCCAATAACATCACGAGTCAAGCCTCGGTCCTATGCTCCCAAGATAACATTCAATAATCAATCAAGAATCCAAGACTGAGAAATTTCCCTTGTCCATACCTACATCCATGAATTATATCTGGGTAGAAAATGACGGTTTGAACAGGGTGTGAGATATAGTCAGTAGGCCACCACCAATGACGTCTAAACAAATCTAGTTTTTGAATATAAAATCAGTACTATTTAGATATAAAGATATGAAATGGAATAATATACATGAAACAATTACAATATCGGGCTCAGATTCCTCATGGGATACCCAATCGACCATATCTAATTTATGTTATGCCAGTAATGTATGAATAAGATACCTACAAGAGGTTATGGTCTAGCATGTGTAACAAATGTGTACCATTATAAGTAATCATAAATTCGACCCTAGGTGAAACCAAGGAATACATTTCTTAATAAAAGTAATACATGATCTAAGAGGAGTAATTCATCCTTGATATTAGAGGGTTAAGCAAGCTCATGCTATGTAAACCATGTAGCCTAGATATAAGGGACTAAGTGTAATCCAAGGGTTTCATCCAAGGAATTCCACTGGAAAAGTTTCTAACCAAGTCCATGAAGCATATACATAGTAAATCTAAGACTTACCATGACTGGGGCCCAAGGGAAGAATCCAAGGCGCCTCATGTCCCAAGACATAAGTTGAATCCAAGGAGTGTATCTGAGACATTATAATATCTAAAAAATGATCCAAGTGAATCATTGGACTATGACAAGGAATTTATTTACTAATAATAAATTGACTATGTTCTAAGGTTGGTATCACCCTTGGAAACAGAACTAATGAATCGTGGTGGTTTCCTCTAAGTGCTCAAAGAATCCCATCAGGAATCTAATGTTTGTTCAAGTCAGAACACTCCTATAATAAGAAAATGGTCCATAGTAGCAATAAGAACCTCAATCTTAATGAAATAATTAGATCCATGTGATAACCATTATAAATCATTCACATTAAATATATAATCCAAGTCCATAACTTTTTATTAAAAAATAAAAAATGATATGTAAGGTGTCATAGCATTAATCATTTGATTACAATTTAGGAAGATACAAGCTATACATTCTTTCCCATTTTCAAGGGTCAATTCATCCACATCAATTAATTAAATCACTGAGGAAGTCAATAGAAACACACGAACGATGTTTCAATTATTAATATGTAAAGGGATAAGTAGTAATAAGCTTGTAACACCAAAAGGGGTGTCTCAAGTTGAGTTCCCTAACCTCCAACTATAATAAGAGGGTATAATAAGGCATTTATATTAAAAAAATAAAACAACTAATTTAAAAAATTATATTTTAGGGTAAAAGGGTTGGTGAAACCGTCACTCATCACAATAATGACAATTATTAGTTGATAATACTTGAGGGAAAATTCATAGACCACCTACCTTATGGTGTTAGAGGAACACTCATCCAGTATCATACTTTGGTTTGGTCTGAATTGAAATAAAATAGAAGAATAGAAAAATTAATTTAAAATATGTCATTTTATCTTACTCCAAAATAGAATCAAAGATAGAGAGATAAACCAAGAAAATAAGGTAGTGAATTTAAGATCTTTCTGAGAGGAATCCAGCATGATAGACATATCTTGATTCATACATCAGATGGTGAAGATACTTCAAAGACAAGGGAGAAGCATGAAGGAGATCCTATGGTGGTCATTTCTTGTAAAAAATATAGAAGAAAGAGGGTTTTAGTTTTAATATGGAAGGAGGGAAAATCATTAATTCAACCCTCTTTAAGAGTTCACATGGTTTGGTCACATGTTTGGCCAAACCTTGTGCCAACCATACCTTCACATGGGATAGGTGCATGGTTAAACTAATAGTGTACACACTATGTGAAATACCAATGAAAAAAGGATTGCAACATTCTCATGGTCATACATCTTTGGATACTTGGTTTGGATATTTATTTAACCCCCTGTAGTGAAATGTATCTCCCGACATATTTTAAACAAACCAGACAGACTAGGTGGCATGATTTATACTAACTGTGTGACCCACCTATTTCTTCCAAAACATGGGGCTCTAGGTTCCAAACAAGCCCTAGACACCCTCGTAACCTCTGTGACCTCATTATAAATTCCCAAAATGATAAAACTAAAGAGTTAAATTGTAACTAAAATATTATGTACCTTATATAAAATTTATTTTCTTACACTCCCTCACACTAATTTTTCTCTTGGATCACTCTCCATCCACAGAGGTCACTACAACCGTCACAAATCATCAGACTCTACAATGAATCAAAAATAATTTTCTGGAGTTGACTTAAAACAAGACATACAATCTCTACATGTTACCATATATCTCTATACTTTTTCTCCATCTAAAAAAACATAACATGTGTGGGCACAAGAAACATGTATGGGTGAGTATAAGCATATCTAGTAGGACTCCCTTAAAAATGAAAAGGATACACAAAGAAACATGTCATCTTAGCATATAGTATGAGAGGTGTTTATGATGAAAAAATAGAGGATAAACTAGAATAAAAATTTCTCACAAATATCCTTTTCCTAGAGAGTAACCAAAAAAATATTGATGAAGAATAATTAAAATGTACTCTATAACCAAAATCATCATGAAACACCAAAAATTTATTATCCTCTCAGTACCCAAACCTAAAGGGTCACCTCACTCAAACCACCTTGGGAGTTCATAGAACTAAAGATTCCATAATTTTTGAAGTTGTTCTCCAACTACATGTCACACCTTGATGAAAACCTAGGGCTTCCTAGAAAGTGTCATGTATTGAAGAAGCTCAAATTACTCCACCTTTCCTATTACCACATCACTATCATAAACCATGAATGGGACTATGCTCATCACATAAGCCTTATAGATAGTTGAGGGAGTATTGTTCCCTCTAGTGAAACCATATCTTACTGTTTACTTGGTACCCATATTCCTCTAACATATATCCCATGAAATCCCTCAATAATTGTATTGGAGGATCTTGTTCCCCATATAAATAGAGGGAATACTGAATCCAATGTCTGGTCTCAAGAAATCCAACAAACAAAAATATATAAATCTATATAGTTCCCTATATATCTATAGTGGAGGATACCATCCCCCCAAAAAATGTGGGTAGAAATATTAACTCTTGTGGAGGGTCCCATTCCTGAGTGATCTTCTTAAATGGAAAGAATATCAACTTCATAAATAGAGGATCTCTGGACTTTGTATATTGGTGGAATACTGGACCTATATGATACCTAGGTAGAAGATCCCCTATATAACTAAGAGGTGATTACAAATGCTACCTAATAATGGTGTGAGGAACTTATGTTCTAATGAAACCTAATAGTTAAAGAAGATTTTTTACCAACCAGAGTGACCCGAATATAATGTTTGAACCCCGTAATCGGCTATCCACTGCGAGAGAGAAAATACGCTACTTGTACCATCACACATATCACATTTTATGTTTAATATATGTCCACCATATAATTAAAAATTAAAAATATGAGGATGGACTAATCACATTCCTAAATCCATGTCTCAAGAAATGAGATACAAAGAACACCAACGGATACATAGTTGATGGCATTTCCTTTCTTATACACATAGTGTAGTCACTATGGGAAGGTACTGCCATCATAAAGCCATTTAGAATAGTACAATGGGTGTACTAACATGACATGTAATAGATGGGTGTGTATTTTATTATTTATGGTGTACTTATACATCATGTACTATTTGGGTGTGTACTCCAGTACACACCATGTCGAGTGAGTTGGCACTATACAATATGTAATTCTTGAATACATGACTTGTAGTCTTCAAATAATCCAAAAATTTCTATATGTGAAATTTACTCAATAGTTACATTCCATGTGATATTTTTCTCACATAGAAATCCTATACATTTTATATAGAAAAGTATATTTCGTACAGTTTTTGACTACACGTTATGTGGTCAGGAAAATTCTAAAACTCAACCTCTTCACGAAAAATGTTATTTTCATCACCCGAATTTACCTCCATCCATTCCACCATATCAACCACTATCCTAAAATACCACTTGGTATCATTCCAAACATAAAATCTATCATTGTTCACTCATATCATGAATCTAGTTTGATCATGTCACCTATAAAATCCAAAGAGCTTCCCGGGTTTATTCTCCACTTATTTTTTTTTCAAAATTGACCATCGCTAGCCCCCCAAATCAATGTATTTGAAATTTGATCATCCCTTGATCTAACCGTTGACCTAGATAATTTCTTCAGAATGATTTTCCACAATGAGACAAGAGTATAATGATTAACAGTGGATGATTTGGATATTGACCACATGATAAAAAACACAAACTGTAGCGCATGATGCACAAATCATAGGAAATTCTCAAGGGAAATATGGACACCAAAAATCAATAGAGAAACACTAAAATGAACCAAGGATAAGCATCATGAATATTTTTTTGTGAAAAAATGGATTTTAATTCACTAAATACAAGGATAATAAATCATTCAAATTGATGCTACAAAAATAGCCAATCGTATGGATTTTATAAACAATTAGGAAAAAATATCGAGTAATAAAACCCTATAATATAACCTAACTTAATGGTGAATCATTTTAAATTCAAATTAATTAACTCTTCCATGAGATCCATTCTTTTATGTTGTTTTAGATTTTGTATCAACACTTTTTTCCACTATCACTTCCACCATGTTCCTCCATATCCTCTCTCCCTATATACGGTTATATCACTAACAATGTCTAACCATAGAGGAAAATTATAGTAGGTTTTATATAGATTAGAATCTAGAGTTTTCCTATATTATTTAATGCAATAAATAAATAAATTAAATAAATTTATTTAATCCCTTGTGATATCAAACACATGAGAGTATTGATATGAATGAAAAATACATCTCACCTTGGGTAAACACCGTGATCTAAACTTATTCATGATCTCAATTTTCCCATTAGAGAAACTATTTAAGATATACAATAATTTCACTGAAAATACATTCATAATGACTAAAAAATTATACAATATTTATATTATATTATTATTGATCCTCCACAGTGCTCGTAATCTCAATTAGTCTCAGTAATAAAACCCAAAACACCACTTATAAATATCTTCAAGGGTAAAAAAAACCTATATCATTACATTACCATCAATATCATTGAAAAAAATACTTCTCTATGTAAAAAATATAAAATATCTTATAAAACTCATTATTCTTGAAAATTCACCAAAACTATGATCGGGGGTAAACACCACTCCTCGAGATAAATGTAACCATAAAAAATTATGTTGGAGGTCATTTACTAAGGTAAATTTATGGTTTTACCCAAGGAGATGACCCTATACTCAAATAAATAAAAATAATACTATTTTTTGACTGAGAAAAAAAATTCAATTCACTACATCCTCCCCAAATTAAAACCTTTTTATCCTTGAAAAGTAAACAACTAGATTTTATAAAAAATAAAGATGAAGAATAACCCAGTGGTGAAAATAATATCCCATTTCAAAAAAATAGCATTCAGATATGTGAGCTCTAAGTGAACTTGATAAACCACTATCTAGGAAGGAAAATATCATATTTTATTCATGAAGGTACCAAATTCAGTATAGTATAAAATAAGAACAAATAAAATATATACATCTTATTTAGGAGGGATTTTCTCAAACTCAACTTCAAAAGTTTATATTTATTAATCACGATTTGTCAACCAAGACAACTCTGGTGGGTGCACCTTACTGCCCACTTTTAAAGAGTGTTCTAAATGGTCATACTATGAGAGAAACCCAACTAAGTCATACTGAAACACTGATCACTTTACCAGATTCTATGATTGAATCGAAATAGATATAAGGTTGTATTCCTTTTGTAATACACATCATCCCCTTTTTCATCTCCTACTGATAAATCACATGACCCAATGTTTATAGCTTAGGATATAAAAAAACATATCCTTTTTCCAAACCTCATAAAAAACATCTATTATAATTTCTCATTCACATCATGATCTCTACAAAATTCTCACCCACAATTGAAGATATTCAATCTACACCATTGTCACTTGATTATATAATATACCAATGAGAACATCTGGTACACCACCAACCTAACCAAACTATTCAACACCACACCACTATCTATCATTGGGACTAATTAATCACAATCTAAAGGTGATGATCTTAATCATTCAGATGACCCTACTCTTTCAACTCAATACCCCAAGAAAGAACCTTCCCAAGCAAAAAAATCTATAATCTCTTAAGGAAACATCATCCTTATTCACATAATGAGGTATTTTATTAGTTTGGTACACCCTTATAGATCCAATAGGAATTAAATACTAAGGAACATGAATTTTAGAGCAGTATATACTTATAATGACCATAATTATATTTAATAAAATCATCAAAACATGACCAATTTCTTTATAGGGAAGTGAATGACTTTCTCCCCACCTTTGAGAATACCCTTTAAAATCTATCACTTAGAGATATCTGAATACACCAGTTTTGTTAATTAGATATCACCACTAAAATATAATTAACATGAAGGAAAGGTGTGAGGCCACCACCATCGATTGAAGGTGTAAAATTTATCCCTTTCTAAATAGAATAAAAAACCCAAAGATAATATCTGACACACATCTACTATTTCTTGGGCACAGAGTCCCCTGATAGAAAGAACCAATCACTATTATACCACTATGACACTATGATACTATCTTCCACCATGGATTCAAATTAATGAAGACCAATCATTTTTATTTTAATATGGTTCTAACCCTTCAACATTTCACTGCACGTATGACTCTCTCTCATGGTAATCTGGAGAAATTTTCAAACACCTAATAGGGTCAAAAAAATTGTATTAAGGAGAGATTTAGTTCAATACACCCCAAATCCACAAATGTGGTCATAATCTCTAGAGTTAAATTCAATTCTTACTCCAGTTTCTATCTATAGGTCACCCATGGGTCACCCTTCATAATAATCCACACAATTCTTAACATTCCCCATAAGATAATTTTTTCCTAAAAATAGTGCATGAATCTATATTCATTAGACAAAGGGTTAATAACTCAACAACCATGGGGTTAGATTCTATTTCCATACTTGAGTGGTCTTTCTCACTACTTCAGATAAAACCTACCCCATCAAAATATTCTCTAACACCTCATGATACTTGCAATTAGTAACCAATTTAGAATGAGGTTGGTACAACCACACCGCTTCTCATATAAAAAATAATTTCTAAAATGAATTCTTTCATGATCAAGGATAAATCTACCTCATTATAAGGGGTGAGTGAATGATACACACCATTAGGTAAAATTTTAAAGCCATCCAGCTTATCCCAAGGTTCTAGAAAAATATCCAACTTTAAATCCTATGGAGGAATGATGAAAAATTCATGTTTCCATCATCCAGTATGAGGGTCTATGGGTAACTAGAATTATTATTACTTTTATTTTATCCCATTATAACTTAAATTGAGGCATATTTATTGCACATCATCTTTTTTGTAATCCTATACACTCTAAGAGGGTAGGAGTGAATTAGGGTGTTATGATTTTCTCCTAATTATTGATGATATTATCCCCACATTGGTTGGAATAAATTAAATATATTTCAATCAATAACACATTCACAATAAATATGTATATAGAAAATAATACACATAACACATCAATTCTTATATGGTTCACAATAAAGGGTTTGTATAAAGAGAATACACTGATAATGTATCATTCATACTAATATTTACTAAAATTCATTAGTTTTGTGGATTAAAAATGTTCATCTATGATCACCCTATTCCAAGTGAAATACCTTTAAAAAATATTAATGGATGGAACACTGACTACCTCATATAACCTCTTTAAACTCCTCCTTACTCACTACTCTAGATGAAGTCTTCCCAAATTTAATGAATAAAAGGAAAACTTCATATCATCATGAATATATGATTTTATTTTCATAATGATATCCCACGTAAGAGGAAAAAATTCACTCATAAATATCCAAAAAATACTCATATATGATATTCATGTAAAAAAACTTCCCGAATCTTCCTCATGTAAAGTAACCACATGGAACCATGTTCAATACATGCTCAACCTCACAGACAGTGAAATTCTCTTCAGGTAGTGCATACTACACTTCATAGAAAACTACTAAGATATACCTTCCTCCAACACACACAAAATATAGTATACCACATAATCCCCTTTGAAACCATGTACATAACACTATAAAACTCATAATACACTAAGAAGACGACATCCACAAACCATCTTATTTTACAACATACATACCTTACATACACAACCTCATAGACTGTGTGATAACTAAATTATTTTGACTTTTTGGAAAAAACTTTCATCAATATTTTTAAAAATCTCCAAATTTACCTTAAGTTATGATCAATATTTAATGAAAGGAATTGGTAGGTATTTATATGAAAACCCCCTTACGAAACTCATTAGTACCTAAAATCACTATTTATGCCATGAAGATTACCCTTAATGTACTCTCTAGGTGGACTGTATACCGAAAACCATAGATGATAAAAAAAATTATCATTATAAAACCACTTATTTACTATATATATAATTTACTCAGTTTTATGGTCGATCAAAAATCTCTACTCTAGAGCTATGAGCTCTTATTTTGAATCATGAACTCTCAATGTAGACTGCATGATCGATTGTGTGATTATGGATCTTTAATGAGTTTTACACATACTTGAACTCATTAGTTTCATGTTTTACCACATGGGAAGCCTTCCTTGTCCATGAAAACTACATGATTCATCCTCAAACCTCCATTTTTTCATACCCAAAAAACATGGCAAACATTGGAGAATGATGGAATTATACAAACGACTTCAAATCCTTAAATCAGATTCGATTATCTATAAACCATCTTTCAAGGTCTTAAAAAATATTTTATCAAACAAAAAATGGATTTTAAACAAACACAAAATCTACATAAAAACCCATTCTAGATCACATTGATTCCAAAATTCTATCCCTTTGGGTTTGATGGAAATCCAAAAGTGAAATTAAATACCATACAAACTTTGTAAATCACTAGAATAGATCATCCATCACTCTGATACTACATGAATAAATCATGGTGTAGGTAACAATATTTTAAGAGAGTATCCCATTCTTCATGATATAACTAAACTCCCATGGTATTTATACTATGTACTTCCCCTCAATTAAAGAGTTTCAGGAATGACACCACTAGTTATAAAAAAACACACAAATATCATTGATATGATTCCACTTAATTTCATAATCTTGTATCCCCCTTTGATAATAAAACCAAATATAAAAGGTTATAAGATTTTATTTTAGGATAACAAACCATATCGATCATATCTCAACCTTAAAACCACATCTATTTACAAAAAGTTAGAAATAATTAAATGCATAGGGAGAGGGGTACTTATAAACCTCCTCATTCAAAGGGAGGTGGTTGAACAATGAGGTTCAATCGATTATTCTCAAACACCAGAGTGTATAGTTGTTTAATCATGTTATCTTACACTTTTCCATTAGTTACAACATACTCCAATTTAATTAATCTTTTTTAAACCTTTTTAAAAAAAAGTTATATTAGATTTCGATATGTTTGGTAAAAGAGTGTTGAATGGGGTTCTTTGTGAGATCAATAAAACTCTTTTTGTTTCATTAGATCACTATATGATACTTCAAATCTTCATAATTATATTCTAATAATTGTTTTATCTATATAATAAGAGTATATTCTTTGGTCATTGAGATATATTATACTTCATTTTGAATTTAGTGAAGTTATTTATTTATTATTAATCAACCATTCAACACACTTATTATCAATAAATATTTCAATACCTCTTGTATATTTTTGTTCCAAAACATATCTATCCCAATATATATCTTAAAATTTAATATAATTCATGATATTTTCCTGAATTAATAAACAAAAAAAATTGAGTGTATCATGGATATACAACATAATTCATTTAACTGATGCATGTTACTCTTCTTTTGGGTTACTCTTGAAAAAATCCACTAAATAGGTTACAAATATGAAATCTGATCGTGTTGTGGTAAAATAAATTAAGCTTCCTAATGAACATCCTATCATGGAAAGTTTATAAAAATAGTTGTTGAACCTAATTAAAATGTAGTAGTAGAGATACTTATGTTGTATCGAGAGAGTAAAGAGATATAGAAATGTTTTTTGTTTCTTTAATTGATTCAGTATATGAAGATATTTGGGAATATTGAACTATATTGATTTTAAATTCAATTTTATAAGATGTTTCATAAACATGGATATCTCATTTCCTTAACTATTAAATCATTATTTCAATTTATAATGCCTAGTTTTCTCTCTAATCAAGTAAAATATCACTAGATAACCCCCATTGAAAATTTTTATTTTAACATGAGGGATGAAATTACTACTAAAACCTATAATTTCCCCCTATATTAGTAATTAAATATCTCTAATTACTCTTAATTCAACCCAATTTTCATGACCACAAACAATGGAAAGGATCTAACTGACTTTGGTGTAAGATCCAACGATGAAGGGGAGATTAATTCAAAATGAAATAAATATAAAACAAATTAATGTTAATACAACTCAAAATAATCCAAAGATAAAATAAAAATATATTAAACTATTAAAATGTAGAATTCATTAACATGGGATATTGAGAATCTACTCAAATCAGCTACTAATGGAAAAATGTGCCATCACTAGAGTTCTTACATTAAAAAAATAAAGAAATAAATAAATTTTAGTTTGATTATGTTATTTTAAAAATAGTATTTAAGAGCCATAGAGATTATCCCAAGCATACTGAATAGATTATAATTTATAGAATAATGCTCAGAGATCCTTGATGAACTCACAATTGACCATGTGAGTAGTACAAGTTCCTTCAACTACTCTGGGAATATCCCACAATTTTAGTGCTGAAAAGTGTCTTATTCTTTATTGGATGATTGAGACGTGTCTATTATTGAAGGTATGCATGATTTAGTTGAGGGTATCCCTATGAATTATCCCATCTTTAAAATTATTCCCACATTCAAGATCCTTACATTCATGAATAATCCTTGAGGATTTGTTTTGATTCTTCACAGTGTAATGGAAGTCATGCTCAGTTTTGTATAATCTTGTGGAGAGAATGATGAATGTTCAGCATTCTAGACTTAACATATAACAGAGGATTTAGAACATTAGTGGGACCAGTCTTAGACATATGGTTCTTTTTTATTTTGAAACATTTTTGGATAGAAAATTATCTTTCTAAATGGTAGTAGAATTTTTGAATGGTAGCCAAACAGGGGACAAAAGATGTTGAGGGGTACTTATGGAAGTAGCTTTTTAATGGTAGAAAAATTATTTTATTCATGGTAGAACTGGGTGGGGGTAGTTGACCAGTGGTAGAAAGGACAAAATTAATAAGGGTGTTGTTAATATACTTTTAGTATTGGTGGGAAGGATTTGTGACTATTGTAGGACAATGGAAGTAGGATCCCATATGCACAACTCAAAAAAACATTTTTAAGTTTAGATATTTTTATAATTAATTATAAAAATAAATAAAATAATTAAAGTTCAAAATTTTAATTCCATTATACAATTTGATTCAAAATTATTTTCAAATTCATTTTTAATACAAATCAACTAATTAAAATCAGTTTTTAAAAATTCACAATTAATTTTCAATGAATTATTTTGGAACACACTCAAAAATATATAGTGACATTTCATAACTTGAAATTTAAAATTATTTTTTTAAAAAAATTTCAATTTATGGATTTTCATTATATTTAAAAATAGTTAAAATAATTATAACTCAAAATAAATCCATTTAAGAATATTAGTTTCTGATTGAATGAAAAAAAGTTATATTCAAAATTTAAAATCAAAATAAAAAACAATTTCAATTTTCTTCAAAATAAATGCACAACCTTTTCAATATCTCAAAAAATGAATTAATAATTAAAAATAATCATTTAAATCCAATTACATATTAAATTATAGTTTCTTAAAAAGTTAAATAAGTGAATTATTTCTTGTAATTTTAATTAAATTAAGAAATTGATTATCATGGAAAATAAATTAAAATTTTCAAAATTTTGGGCTCACATCCCTCCCCCACACTTGAAATATTGAACTACTTGAAAATTTTATAATTTAAGTCTAAGATAATGATTTTCTGGCCCAAATTTAAAATACACAAACCAGAATTAAAAAATATCAAATAATTCATCCACTAGATAGTCATGCCTTCTATGTGGCTTTCACACACTCTTTTACTACATTCAGATTCAAATTTTGGTTGAAAGGGTGAATTTTATATATTTAAGTGGAATTAAAATTTTAGCAAGTAACACTTCTATTTTCCCTCATTACTAATCTTCCTAAACCCAAGTTTATTTTCACTTTTTCTTGATACTTCCTAAATGACATATTTATAAGTCAATTTCCCCCTTATTTATCTAGGCTCAATATTCACCTCACCTTAAGGAATTCATTTTTGACAAATGGACACATTATTGTTTTTTTTATTTTTGAATTTTTCCCATCCATGTACATATGAGGAACTATGCAAAGAACTTATTGAAAATATAGAGGGATTAAACTCACACACCCAATGACATTATATAAAATATTCATTATGAGATCTCAATTTCCTATTTTACTCTAGGTTCAAAGGACTTATATGAATGTATTTTGGAGAGTCTCCCAAAGGTGATATTCAATCAAAATGACAGTTCACTCAATATTATGTTTTAAATTACAGTGAACACATGCTATAATTATGATTTTATAAAAATATTTTCAATTTTCACTATATTTACCTTGTCCAAAAATAGAATATCAATAAAAACAAAATTTATTTTCACTCTATTTTCATTCAAATTTAGTAATTAATAATCACTTTAATCTGTAAAACTAGTATCATACTTTAATTAATCAAGATAACATTGGATTTAAATTTTCCACTCTATCTTTTATTTATTTATTTATCTACACACTAAAAATATAAAAAAACATAAAAAAACTATGTACATATTCATAAAAATAGATTTTTATTTTTTATAAAAATTTACATATTGAGATACATAATCCCTATTCCCCACACCTATCTATGACACCATTATATTCCAATTACAACATGAATTTTTTTTCCAGTAAACTCATAATTAAAAATGAGTATCTAGAAAAAATATATAAAAAATAGACAACCTGGGTTTTACTCATTTGATAACAGTGTGGAGGAGTTTGGAATCCTCTATGGGATATTTCCAAAAATATTCATAAAAATTATTTAGTTTTTGTACCTTATACTTGAAGGGGATTTGTGATTTATCTTCCTTTATGTCAACAATATCAAATAGAAAAATGTTAGTCATAATATATGTTCTAGTCCACATGTAATGATTATTTATAGTCATTATATTCCTTCTTAAAGTGTAAAACAAAACTATATCTCTAATTTCCAATGTTTTTATGTATAAGTATATCATATACATGATTGGATTTCTCTTTATACAATAGGGTATTCTCATGTTCTTCTATTTTCAATTTCTATAGCTCCATAATCTTTAGCTTCCCTTATTTTCTAGATTTCCCAAACTATAGATTAATTCTTTTAGCAGCCTATTAGGCATTATTTTGTAGCTTGATTGACAAATCATTATTTTTATAGGGAAGGCATATCCTAAGTGGGGTGAGGGTAATATTAGTTCTAATTAATTTGGGTTGTTCAATGATGATTTTAACTTAGTGTTACTATTACTTATAGCTTTCAAAATTAAGGTATAAGTTTTAGTAGAAAATTTGAGTGAATTATCTGGATATTTCTCATCAATATTTTTAAGTTATTCAATTTATAAAATAGACTCCGCATTTAATGCATTTTCAAAAAATAGTTTCAACTATAAAATCCTAAGATTCCAATTTTTCTTATTATAATTCTATCATCAAAAATTCTAATCCCTTTTTGAAAAAATATAGAAATTCAAAATTGTTCATAGTAAAATAAATTTGTTCATCATAAGGGTATTTTATTGAGTCAAGGATGTTAAAATCTACCATTTCTTCACCAAATTTCATGGAAAGAGTTCCTTCATTGACATTTATTGTTATTTTTTGGTATTTTTTAGAAATATCCAACCTTAGATTATAGGGGAATCAGTCTTACCTTTTTATTCCTCTATGTTTAGATTGTAGAAATAAAAATGAAATAAAAAACCTTATATAATAACCATAAAAGATTATAAAACACCTACTGGGTAGGCAATAGATCTGTTAGCAAGGTTCATAACTACTCAGGTGGGATTTCATTCTCATAACTATAGAGATAAACAAACTAATTAAGGCAAAACATTTATTTATGCTCATAAATAACATGATGCATAGAAAAAAAGTAAGATCTAATATACTATAGGGGATAGAAAATATACTTGTATCTTTGAATTTATATGGAATTTTTGGGGTTAAAATTAAAGAAACATTTTTACTTTGAATTTATTTTTCATTACCTCACAATCTGATCCTCCTGGTAAAAATGTATTTAATGTTCACACACCTTAAGAATTGGTGGATGGTGACCAATAGAGGTATATTTGTCTCTACTTTTTTTTAAACCGACTAGATCTCTTATTGTAACAATTCATCAAATGTTTTCTTTGGTACATTCATCTGCATAGTGAAGGGTGGTTGGGCTTGAAGTGGGCCATACATATTAGATTTCCCTTTATCCTTCTTCATTGGGGGTGTTTCCATAAGTACCTCTTCATCAAGGTCATTCCTAGCTACAACTTCTTTAGGTTTAGTGAGATATACACTTCCAACTTCTTGTCAAGATGGCGATTCTTCATTTCTTCTCAGCGCCATTACACTTCTTAATGTAATAAAAATGACATTCCCTCTGGGTTTAAGAATGTATTGGATAAGAATCTCACCTAATCCTTGGTTTTTAACTCATTGATTGTAGTTAGGATCTTGTTGTTGGACTTCACATGTTCTTTCATTAGGACCTCTATTAAGGGATCTTGATCTTACCTTGATAGATATCTTATAGAGGTATGGGTGTTCTATAATTTGAATTTTTTTCTAAAAATATGGTTGAATACCTTAATTAATGGTTGGTATTTATAGTTATTGGTTTCTAGATATATATTGAGTGTTGTAATACTCACTCCTTCCTTGTTTGTAGTTTGGTTTCTGCTGGTATTGTCTTTGGTACATGGCTTCACATGTTTCTTGGACTTTAGGAAAACCATTAGTGTAGTGTTCTAGGGATTGATTGAGCTATAAAATATGAGGGGTGTGATAGGTGATGTTTCCTATAATTTATTCAAAGATAAAATTTTCAAGAAAGAGTTTAGTTCATAAATTTTAGTTTCAAGTAAAGTGGAATTAGAATGGTTTACCTCATACACTCTTCTTGTTATTGTTATTATGCAAAATTATAGAGAATTCAGGGAGATCATTTGAATAATCTATTGGAATTTAGTAGGATATTTTTTGATTAGTTATCCTCTCTAGGAAGCATCCAAAAGTTTTTGGTCACTATCCATTAATCCTTGGTAAAAAAATACGATGAAATTATTCTCTTCACATGGTTAATGTGGGTTGGAGTTTGTTAATCCCTTAAATCTATCCCAAAACAAAAAAAGGGGCTCTCCACTTTTTCGATTGCATAAATCTCCTTCCTCAACTAGATACTCCTTGATGTAGGGAAATACTTCTGAAAGAAGGCTCAGGGCAATTCATCCTAGGTAGTGATCTCTCCAGGTTGGATGTTGTAGAGCCACTCCTTAGTAGATCCTTCAAGAGAGAAGGGAAATTATTTCTAGCTGAATATATCCTTGGTGGATCCTCTAGGTTTGAAATAATTATAGAATTCTCAAAATCCTCTCAAATTCCAATTGGGGTCTTTTCCTAACAAACCATTAAACTTAGGTAGGTGGATCATCACACCGATTTAAGATGTTAATCATGTTGATTATTAATTCGTAGTTTACACTTGTTTTTGTTGAAATTACATGAATATAGTTCTATTAATTTTACATTCTATTGAGCTTGGTTATCTTCCTTATTTTAATTTCCTAAATTTACTTTGGTGAAAGAATTATATGTGGATGGGGGAGTCTATTAATGTGATTGTGAAAAACTCCACTTATACTTTCTTAGTGATTCTCAAAGTTCATAGTATCACCAAGAAAGTTCACTCAACCTATGGATTTAAACCAATAAGGTGAGATGAATTGGATATTCTCATTTGATGATATACTTTTAAAAAAAATTAAAACAAACTTTGATATCCCTGGAAATGGTTCCAGGTTTGATGAGAATCCTATTGCAAGTGCTAAGAAAAATAATTTTTGAACCCAATAAAAATGTAGTAGTAGTAGTGGGACTTGGTTAGTCCCCATTTTGGAATGTGATATTGAAGTATTATGCTTTTTTGTGGGTTTATAATGTGAAAAACATTTAGGGGATTGAATTGGAATTATTCAAAATTAAATTTTAAAAGAAGTGGACTAAACTAAAATATCTCCTTACCTTTCTAATTAAATCAATATTCCAATTTATAATCTTCTATTTTATCTATAATCAAGTTAAATATCACTCAATTACCTTAACATGTAATTTTTTGTTTAACTAAAGAGATGAAATGACCACTAAAGACTCTAATATCTCATAGCTACAAATTATAGATCTCTAATTTCCCTTAAGTCAAACCACTTCTAATGTCATAAGAAATGAAGAGGACCTAAGTGACCCATGTGTGAGATCCAATTAAGAAGGGAATATGAATTAAAAATGAAATAAAAATAAAATATCATAATTTCAATACAATTTTAATGAATCCAGAGAAAAAAATAAAAGATATTGAACTATTAAAATTTATAATTCATTAATAGGTGGATAGGTAGAATCTACCCATATCATCCACTAACAACTTAGTATACCATCACTAGAGTTATTTCAAAAAGAGAATGAAGAAATTAGTAAATGGAAGATTGATCAATTTATTTTATAAAAAACCTTTAAGATATGTATAGAGTTTACCTACTATGCTTAATAGATAACTATTTAAATAATATTATAAATATATCCTTCGCATGATATTTACTACCCATATGAGTAGCATGAGTTCCTTCAACTCCTCTCAGAATGTCCCTCAATTTTAGTGTCAAGAAATGTATTCTTCTTCATTAGATGATTGGAATGTTTCCATTATTAGAGGCCTGGATGAATCAGTTGAGGGTATCCATATGAATTAACCCATCTTGAAAATTCCTCCCACATCCAAGCTCAGTACATTCAACAATAATCCTTGAGGAGATAATTTTATGATTTTCAGTTTAATAAAAGTCATTATCTATTTTGTATGTTCATGTGAGGAGGATAATTCACGTTTAACCTCTTAGAAAAATAATAGAATTTTGGATTTGAGAACTCAGTG
The DNA here is from genome assembly GCA_963277665.1 of Viscum album. Classification (NCBI taxonomy): domain Eukaryota; kingdom Viridiplantae; phylum Streptophyta; class Magnoliopsida; order Santalales; family Viscaceae; genus Viscum; species Viscum album. The sequence goes on along the minus strand of OY728127.1, from coordinate 61,252,544 downwards.
GTCCTGGTCCTAGACTTATGGTCCATTATCATTTTCAAGCATTGTCTGGAAGAAATTTGACTCTCTAAAAGGTATTATAATTTTTTAACAATATAAAAATAGGGGACAATAAAATAAGAGGGGGTTTTGGTGTTATCATGTGTTATGGTAGTAGAATTATTTCCTTTATGTTAGTATTGGGTGGTGGTAGTAGACTTGTGGTAGAATAGACAATGGTCGTAGGGGTATTAGTAGCAGACTGGTGGCACCGAAAGTAAGGATTTGTGATGATAGTAGGCCAACAGAAGTAGGATCCCATCTATAAAACTCAAGAAAACATTTTTTTTATGTTTAGGTATTTTCTAATTAATTATAGAAATAAATACAATAATTAGAATTAAAAAATTTAATTCATTTTTACAATTTTATTCCAAATTAATTTTAAACTCATTTTAAAATAAATCAATTATTTAAAACTAGATTTTTTAAAATCATAATTAATATTCAATGAATTATTTATAAACACACTCAAAAAAATATAGATAGAAAATTCACAACATGAAATTCACATTTCCTTTTATAAAACAATTACGATTTATGGATTTTCATTAAATTTAAAAATGGTTAAAACAATTAAACCTAAAAATTAATTCATTTGAGAATATTAGTTCCATATTGAATTAAATAATTTTAAATTATCTGTTTAAAATCAAAACTGAAATCAATTTAAATTTTCTTCAAAACTAATGTATGGATTCTTCATTATCTCCAAAAATGAATAATTCATTAAAATAATTATATAAATCCAATTAGAGATTAAATTATAGTTTCCTTAAAATCCACAAAAGTGAATGATTACCCTCGATTTTAATTAAATTAGGAAATTAAATATCATTGAAAATCAATTAAAATTTTCAAAATTTTGGGATCACATCCATTCTAATAATTCTCCTATATAAGGTGGGATCCACATAGTTTATATCCTCATGCTTCTCATGATTTTTTCCAACTGAAATTGGAGTTGACATTGGTTTGGAATCATACATATTAAACTTCTTTGAAAGCTCTCTAATAGACTTTTCTTGATAAATGAATGTGTATTTCTTATTTTTTATCACTTGTATCCCTATAAAGTATGTGAGTTCACGAATCATGGAAATTTTAAATTCTAATTTCATGTGTTTAGTGAAATTTTCCATATATTTCTTCTTTTTTTCAGCAAACATGATATCATCCACATATAAATTCACTATAAATGAGTCTTATTTCGAAGTCCTTACATAAAAATTATAACCAAAACCACACCCTTTTTAATTTAATCTTCATTAAATATAAATCTAGTTGAGTATACAACAGTTTTGGTGCTTAGTTTAGGTTATATAGATCCTTATTCATTTTGTAAACATTTGTTTCATCATTTCCAATTTAAAATCCCATTGTCTATTAAATGTAAAATTCTTCTCTAAGAACTCATTTTAAGAATGTCATTTTGATATCCATATGATAAAATTTGTATCCTCTTAAAATTTCTATAACCATAATGATCTTAAATAACTTCTTTCAGGATACTAGAGAAAATATTTCTTCAACATCAACACCTTCAATTTATGCACAATATTTACAAACCAAGCACACCTATTTTATAATTAAATTTCCATTATCACTGAATTTTTTCTTAAATATCCACTTTTTTCTGATCACATTTTGATTTTTTAGACTATAAAAAATCTCTAAAGTTTAATTTTTTTCAATTTTATCCTACTCTTAATTCATCATATGAACCTATGATTCATATTTTGTCGCTTCCTTAAATTATTTTGTTTCCACCATCGATTGTAAAGTAGTATTTTCAATATTTTTTATCCTTCATGTCTGTGTAGGAGCAGATATGTACCCAATATTGTATGATGAGTCAACCTATACTCTCTTGTTCCTCATTTTACCTACATGCAAAATTTATTCCAAAAAAATATTCTTTTCTGATTTATCTTATAAATATTCATCATTAGAAAAACCATGTGTGTTAAGTGTCTCTTTTTCAACTTTAATATTTCAATAATTCCCATTTTATTCTTAATATTCTACTTTATGAAACACAACATGTTTTGTTTTTATAGAGTTATTTGTATACTATTTCTAAATTACCTTAAAATCATTTCTTTCCATAATTTTTTAGCCTATTATTGTAGCATTTGTATGACTTAATTTTTATGAATTATCTAGGAAATACTCCTCCATATAACACATATCAATAATTTCCATAATTTCCTTCATTTTTTCAAATATAGAGTTTACTCCCAAATACCTGACAATGATTTAGTGAGGGATTTATTTTATTTCACACCTCATAAGGTATTCCCTCTTCACCTGGTCTAAGTACTACCTAGTTTTTAGTGTACTTGAAAAATTGAACAACTTATTTCTAATAGTGAAGAGAAAAACCACTTTCAATAATCATAGATTTATCTATATTGTTCACCTATAGATTTCTTCATTCAAAATTACCATTTTGGTGAGGAGTTCTTACTAATGATTACTTATGCTTGATCTTATGTTTTTCGAGGTAATTTTTAAATTCAAAGGATATATATTATGTTATATTATCAAAATATAATATTTTGATCATCCAACCAGTTTCATTCTCAACTCTTCAAAGGTATCTCTTCATGCATTCAATCACTTATCATTTACTCTCTATAAACATCACACACACTCCATTTTATAATAATAATCATTAAAAATAATGAAACACTCTCTCTATATGTTTTATAAATATTCACTGGACCACACTCATCAGTGTGGAGAAGATCAAGAAAATTTTATTCCCCCTCATTCTTCAGTCAATAGATATTTTGGATTATCCTTCCAAACACACAAGTATCACATGTATTTTCATAATCTCATTTCGAATTTGGAATATCCACTCCCACATTTAGCTTCATTAAATTATCCATGTGTTTTGATGAATCTGTCCAATTCTATTATGCCATATGTTTTTCTTCTCTTAAAATATTAGGTGATATGCATTCCCTTTGTTATATACTTAGTATAGATTTCTATTAGTTCTAAATCCTTTAATAAATGAAATTTATGCCTTTATTTTGGCTACACACCCCATTTAATAAAATTTCACCTCATTTACTGAGTCAATAAGTTGACTTGAACTTAGAAAGTTATGTCATAGACCATACACATAGAGAAAATCAATCATCTTAAGCTCATCACTTTCCAACCAAGTATTTTTACTACCTTTGATCTTCAAATAAAAATAATTACCAAAATACATAGTTATATATATTATTTTCTACACATTATTAAGAAGATTCATGTTTCTAGTCATATGGGATGAGAACCCACTATTGAGAATCTAGATGGTGTTGTTCTTTATTAATTTGAGGGTACTTTTTACCAGATTATCCTGCTCAATGTTTTTTCCTTCCATGAGATACCTGATTGGGATGAGACATAGATTTGAGTATCGACCTTCTATTTAAAACTTGTTCTATGATCATAATATTATTCTTCTTCCAATTATTAGTCTATATTTTTTAACACAACCTTTTCAATTTTTTTATCATTTACATGCCTCTGTATTAATCAATAATAGTCACCACTAATTCTTCATTTAAAATAAATATATTTATTCCTAAAGTTAAAATAAAAAATAAATATCCACAGAATGTATTTATTATAAATTATAGGGGATGTAGATTAAATATACTTTGGAAAATTCTAGGATATTCCTCTTTCAAATAAATTCTTACCACTTCACAGTATGACATGGTGTGACCGAGAAAGCCACAAAATTAAAATTTCATAATAGTAAATTCTTTATCTTCTTCATTCCTCTACATTTCCTTGGACTTCATAACACTTTGTGATTATATTTGGTTAACTTTTAAGAGTTCAAGGTCATTTCCAACCCTCTAATTTCTTTTTATATGAGCTTTATTTTCTAGTACAATGGGTGTTTTAATTTTGGCTCTACATTCACAAGGCTTATGATTCCCTTTGTTTAATATTGTTTGTTTTCTAATTTTAATATCTCAGTGTACCAAATGATTCCATACCCCCATAGAACTGGGTCTTTGTTCACTCTGAATTTTCTCAACACCTTATGAGCCACGCTTGACCCATTCAATCAATTATCTATCTATGATCTTTATAAATTATAGTATCATATGTAAAAATTTTGTTTCCATTTTTGATATCAATTTTTTTCTCATAGTAAAAAATCTTCTTATAGGTTTTCAATATTTGTATGATCTTCAACACAATCAGTGAGGCCATTAATCACCTTAATTTATTCTCTAATATTCAGATTGAAATTCACAACCTTTTTGAAATATACCCAAATTTCCAACTAATTATATAAATACTCGTAAAGTTAGTCTATATCTTTTTAGATTTGATACATATATTTATAAGATTATTTTTAATAAATATAAAATCTTATAATTTTTCCTTATTTGTATATCATGTTCCTCAAGATCCCCATAAAGTTATGTTTTAAGAAAAAAAACACATTTTGGTTCTTTTCTATTATATTTTTATCTTCTTTCTTATCAAAAATAAAAATAAGTGCATATTCTATATCTACCTTAAAATATACCACATCTTCCCCTAGATATTATTCTCAATTATATTCTTATTTTCTCACGAAACTCTACTTTTGATCTTTCTAAAATAACTTCCTAAATTGAAGTCTCTTTTTAGGGGAAAATTACTATTGGTATTCTAAATAACTTATGTTTTGTTTTCTTCACAATTATTAAATCTTATTATACACCTTATATCAATATTACCAACCCTATCAAATCTAAAAAAATCCAAGGGTATCTTGATATCAAATATCCTTTTCCCTATTTTGAATTTTCTATCCCCAAGAGAAAGGAATCCATCATCCACATCATCTTCACCATCACCACCTTTAGTAATGTCAAGTTTCCCTGTGGATTTGAATTCCATATCCTTACATTCAGAAATTCATTTCTCTTATAGTTTAACTCTCATTTCACGAGACACCAAACTACTTAGAAAATCATCATTATAAATCATAGAAAAATTTATTTCTGTAAGATCTAAAACTTTCAGATTATAGAGAGGTGGAAAACTTATTATGATCTTCTTTAAAAAGTTAATATTATTAATTTATTCACCAAGACATAAAATTTATCTATAAAATTCAATAATTTAGTTAAATAATCCATATATATTTTCATCAGGATAAATTTTCATATCATTGAACTTATTTTGTAGGAATTAGAGTTTCACCTCCATCACTTTTCTATCCCCTTCAAATATATTTTCTAGTTTTTCCCAAATGGACTTCACTGAAGTGAAACTACTTACCTTTAAATATATTTGATCTGAGAGAGCCCCAATAAGATCATTTTGATATTTTTCATCTACATATTCAATCATAGACAATCTTATTGTATCGCTGACCCAAATCCCTTGAACCATGGAAAAGAAAACTTCCATCCCAAGAGATCATATACGTGATCTTATTTTATTATTCCAAATCTAGTAGTTTCATCCATCAAATTGAGGGATTACTCTATCAATTACTAAAATATCTATAAAAATTAGTTCTTATTGATGAGTTTAATACCTATAAGCTCAATCTAATACCAATTTTTGAAACTTGAAACTCCCTAAAAAGGGATGGGTGAATCAGGCTGTTAGATTTTTCTTCTAATTATTTATGTTCTAATACTTTCATTTTTAAGAATTCATTAAATTTATTTCATTCAATCACACATCTAAAACAAACACATATGCAGTAAATAAGACATATAATAATGAAATTTTTAATTGGTTCACCATAAAGGGATAGTCCAAGGAGCATATACAGAAAATGTGTTTTTTGTAGAAGAATTCCTTATGATTCAGTTGTTTTCATGGATTAAAAATATTGAATAACATTCACTATATTTTAGGAAAACCTCCTTTAAAAGAGATTTAGTTATACAAAACTACCTCCCTCTGATCACCTCTATCAAATCATCCTTTCCCACTATATTCGTTGAAGTATTCTTTATTTTAATGACTTGAAGGATGTATTCATATTGTAATGAATTTATGATATGATTTATATCATGAATATAAAAATATGATGCTCCAATGTGATCCTTGGTCTCAATAAATTCCCTCTTGTGATCTTCAAGAGAGAGAAAATCTACTTGAATTAGAATTATGTAAAGTAACTATGCATAACCTTTTTCACCACGTACTTAACCTTGTGAACTGTGTACTTCCCTTCACAGACCACACACTCCACTTCACAAACCACTAACATGAGATTCATTCCTTCACTATATAAAAAACATAGTGAATCACATACTCCCCTTGTAAAACACATAATCAACCCTAAATACAACATACTCCTCTAGGAATACATGTACCCCAAGGTACCTTCCTCAACCATATACTCGCCTTAGAAAATGTGTACGCAAACTCATGGATTGCATACTCACTACATGGTTGCAACTACACAAACAAAGATTTCCATTTTTAATCTTCAAAAACTCTTTGTATTTACCTTAATTTCTGATCAATACTTAATAAAAGGATTATCTAGGTATTTATAGGAAAACCCCCATAAGACTTACTAATCCGAATATTACTATTCAACCCCTACGAAGTATCCTTTATTTACTCCTTAGGTGGACCACATACTTGATTTTGTGGTCGATAAAAAATATCATTCTAACATCATATACTTCCTATGTATATAATATAATAATCTCTATGATCGATAATAAATCACCACTATGATGCTGAGAAATATCATTTCAAACCACAAACTCCCAATCAAAAAAATTGTGAACACCTGTGAAAGACACAATCTTAACTACACCATTTTCATGTTTTTCTACATGGTTTACATGATAGACCAAATGGGAAACCTTAATTTTCCTTAAAAATTTATCACTTCATCACCAAAACCTCTAGTTTTTCTTACCCAAATAACTTGAAAAAATAATAAAACAACATCATTCCACAAAATAATTTACATACTCCACTAGGATTATATTATCTATAAACCTTATTTAATGGTCTTGAAACTCATTTGGTGAACCCAAAAATAGATTTTCAATAAACACTACATCAAAATCAAACACCATTCCATATTACCTAATTTCAAACATTCTTCCCCTTTAGGTTTATTAGCAATCCAAAGTGAAATTCAATACCTCACTATCATAAAAAAGTACCATAATAAACCATCCAATAGTATAAGTCTATGTAATAAAATCTAAGTTTAGAAAATATGAGTTAAAGAGAGTATCCCATATTTGATGCGACACCAAAACTCTCTTTGTCTTTATACAATGCACTCCCCCTCAATTAGAGAGTCTCAACACTGACACCAATAGTTGAAAAAAAAACCCAAAAATACCATTTATATAATTTCAATAAATTTAATCAGCCTTTATCCACCATTGAAAATAATATCAAAGATAAAGGGTCACAATATTTTAATTCAAGAAAACACACCCCCTAGATCATATCTCCTTCTCAAACCTACATCCCTGAAAAAATAGTTAGAAATAGTTAAATGCATGAGGAGAAGGGTACTTTTGATCCTCCTCAAGCTGAGGGTGGTAGTTGAACAATGAGGTTCAACTAATGATTCTCAAATATATAAGTGTCCAATGGTTTAGTTAGGATATATTCCACTTTCTCATTATTTCAAATATACTCCAGTTTGATTAGTTTTTGATCAAGATTTTCTTTAATAAAGAGACATAGTATTTTGATATTCTTGTTATGAGAGTGTTGAATAGGATTATTTATGAGCACAATTGTACTCTTTTGTCATAATATATCACTATAGGCTTCTTGACTTCTTCACTAATGTCTTCTAATTATTGATTCATTTATAGAATATGAGAACAGGTCATAGTCCCAAAGATATATTATTATTTTTCCATACTCAATAAAGTGATTTATTTATTATTGTTTAGAAATCCTACACACTTACTATAAATAAATAATACACTACCACTTGTAGATTTTTGGTCCACAACATCTATAACCTAATCCATATATATAAAACGAAAATAGTTCATGGAATTTACCTCCTTCAAATAATAAGACAAAATTAAATATACCTTAGATGTACCTCATTATCCATTTAACTCTTAAAGGATTCACTTAATTTGTTTTATGTTGGATATGATCCACTAAATATGTTGAAAAGATGATATATGATCTTGTTGTAGTCAAATAAAGTAAGATTCTTATAATTATCCTATATAAGGTTGGATCCCAAGAGTTCCCATTAACATGATTCCCAACCTTTGTTCCAACATTAATTGGAGTCGACATTGGTTTGGAATCACGCGTGATGAACTTATTTCATAGTTCTCTAACATACGTTTCCTAAAAAATTAAAGTGTATTCTTTCTTTTTTATCACCTTTAGAACCACAAATAATGTGAGTTTAGAAATCATTGACATTTAAAATTTTTATTTCATGTGGTTAGTAAACTCTTCCTAGGATTTGTATTTACTTTTTCTAAATTTAATATCATACACATATGCAAGCACCATAAACTAGTCTCCATTGGATGTATTTACACAAAAATTATGATCTACACCACCCCCTTTTTAATTCTACTATCTTAACATATGAATCCATATGAATATACTATTCTTAGATTCGTTCTTTGGATCATAAAAACCATTCATTAATTTTTAAACCTTTGTTTCATTATTTCCAATTTTAAATCCCACTAGTTGATCTATATAAACTACTTCTTAGAGAATTACATTTAAGAATTCTATTTTTATGTATATCGGATAAATGTTGTATCCTCTCTAAATTACAAAAACCAAAAAGATATTGATTGAATTATATTAGGATACTATAGAAAACATTTAATCAACCCGAATTCCTTCAATATACACATAGCCTTTATAAACCAAGAACTCTTTATTTCTTATTAAATTTCCATACTCATAAACATTATTCTTGAAGATACACTTTATTCTGTTCAGAATGTGATTTTTTTCCATTAAAAAGCTTCCATAGTCTGAATTTTGTCGATTTTATTCATTTGTTCATTCATATAATGAACCCATGATTCATCTTTATGATATTTCTCAAATGATTTTGGTTCCACAGTCAATAATAAAGTCTTATTCTCAAAATTTATAATCTTTTGTGTATGTGTAGGATTAGATCTATCCCCAATAATGTTTGAGGTGTCTGACTCTTCTCTCACATTCCTCATTTCGGATGTAGAATGAATTTCATCAGTAATTTTATTCTCTCCTGACACAACTTGTAAAATCTTGAGTTTCAATAAAGAAACACTACGTTCAACAGCGTTCATGATACACTACATCTAGCTTAAACATACAACTAAATATTTTTATTTAAATGTTACCATTATAACCTAGCCATTGGAATGGAAGGAATGAATAATATCAATTGAATTGTGAAAATATGGTTTACACATATTTAAATAATTATTAATTGGTTACTAATTTTTTTTATAAATGGAAATAAAAACCAATTGAATATAAAGGACATGTTTTTATCAAAAAATATTTAAAAAAGAATAATTGTGTTCATAAAATAATATCACCCATTAAGGATTTTTATTTAATGAAAAATATATTTTATATATTCAATTTAATGTTTTAAATTCATCTTATATGTATCCTAGATATTATATAAGAACAAATTCTATTTTTCAAATAAAAGAATTATTTTTCAAAAAAATAAAGTTTTAACTCCTGATGGATAACCCTTTTTAAATATAGGTTTTGATAATTTTATAAGTTCTATTTGATATAATAAACTTCTTATTTAGAATAGGGACATCAAAATTTATCTTTGTTGGAATTTTTGTATTTTTATGATGAAATTCATATTTTAATGAATAGTAAAAAATAATGCATTTTAATTCAAAACTGCCTTTTCGTATAATTTATTTATATAGTTAGATTATATTTTAAATTAGTTTTAAATTTTAATTGGATTATTTTTTATCATTTAATCCAATTTTGTTCATTTTAAGTAATTTTACATTTAAATTGGACATAAACACATGTCAATTTTTTGATAGTTTTTATTTCTTAAAAACCCACTTTCTGGTTTTGAAAACGAGAATTAATTTAAATTTAATTAATTAAACTTAAGAATTTTGAATTAAAAAAAAATATATTCCATATTTTGAATCATGAGGTCCAAATTATGTAAATAGGAACCTTTTATTTTTTGACATGATGAATAGTAACTTCAGTAATTATTTTTATTTACCACGGTTAAAGGGTAAATTAGGTAAATAAGGGTAAAAATAATATTATTATAATATAACACTACCATAACATGTGTACTAATATTATTGGATGAGTCATTGGTGTCCAAAAAAATACTTAGGCTGAACTTTTCGCATTTGAGAGCTTCTTGAGTGTGAAAATGACATGTTATAATAATTAATTTAAAGTAAATACAAATATAACATAAACATGTATCCTTTTACTAAAACAATTTTATGGTAGGGTTATATAATTGATATATTTTACTATAAATAGTCCTTAGAAAGATAAAAATATTTCATACATCATGGTATTTTATTTATAAATTTTATACATTAAATAAATAAATTTATTTATGACACAATGATTATGCTGTGATTACCTTATTAATGAAAAGTTCAAATAAATGATATTATAAATATTAAAATAAATGTAAATTGAAAGTTTTTATTCCATAAAATAATTTTAAAAATTATTATTTCATGTTATATTTTAGTTAATGTAGTTTTCTAGAATCAATCAAGTTGTTATAGCTTTAACAAAAATCAATTACTAAATAGTGTTAAAATTGACATAAATGCATTTAAAAAATACTATTTTTTTAAGTTATATAATATTCATTAAAATATAATATTTGGACAAATGACTTATATAATGTCAAAAATTTCATTAATGACCCACTATAGGTTCTCTTGACATTTTATAGAAACTATATTAACCTTATAGTGTAAAAATACAAGAAGACATGGTAAGAGTTAATTTATTTAAATAAGGGTTGAAGACAAAAGATAAGGTTATATTTATGACCTAAATTTGTATAAAACATATTCTTAAGAGCATTTATACCAATAATCATTTTATACTCTAAATATATCACTTTGGAGATATTATAATTCTAAAATAAATTTACAATCAAATAATATTTCAAGACTTTCTTAAAGTGCCCCTCCTCCCTCTTATAAAAGGTCACCACCTCTACCCACTTACTCACACATCTATAGCGCATTTTATCACCAAATATCTACTCAAATATGCTCTAAAAATCCTTAAATTCCTTGTATAAGACTTACCTTGGGCAGAAGGCAACTCAATGAATCATTTTGGCTGAAATCAAAAGGAGTTACTCGATTTTGTGGTAACATCTTCTCTCAAACTCATTTAATTTATTTTCCTTATCCAACCCCCTAACCTATCTTTTTTACATTATTTTATAACAACACCAGTATACTAAAAATAATAGGATATTTTAATTCTTTGTTTTATACCTTCACTTACACACACCTCCATCTAATGGTTATAGAACATACTCTTTCTGTGTACGGCGAACTACTGCCTCACAAAACGATGATTGTTCAATTTTCTACCACCACCTCTTATGGTGAATATTATGATGGAGATGTATTTATATATGATACATATTATATTTATAGTTTCTCTATTATTATGTAAATTATATTTAAAACATACCTTTATGCTTTCCATAATTTTTAAATACGATCATTTCATTTGAGGAAGTGTGGACAACCACCCCCTCAATGTGATATAACTCATTCATTACATACATGGAATGTATAAATAAAGAAATTAATGAAATTATGTAACATATATAACATAAATATTATGTTTTAATTACGATATACCTATTTATAATTTATTTTTAATTCCATTAATATGAAAAAAATGAAAGTGGCATTCATGCGTACATACCACCTTCCATCTCCATGAACGGTGCATTTCATTTCATATATCCAAATGTCATGGACTATTATAAATAAATTTTTACTAGATATATATGATATTTAAATCATGAATAATATTATTTAGATTATGGAAATTTGACCACATGGACAATTTACATCAAAAGAAGTTCATTTTTGACTCATGTAATGAACATCAACAAAACATCCGATATGAACTCAAATAATTAACTAATTGATATAACATGGTAATAAGTAATATAAAATTAATAATAAAAATGAAAATGATTTTTAATCAAGTATAAATTAACCTAATTTTATTATTTAGTAACATAACGATTGTACGTGATGAGTCAGACTCAAGGTTAGGGAAATTTAACTCAATCTCATTTCATTGAGTTAAATATCCATGTCATTGGTTTTGTTTTTCCAAGAATAGTTTTGAATGAACTCTTATTGTTTTAAAATAAATATCCATTTATATTGGGTGTATTTATATTTTTCACAAATAATTATTTCATTTATTTATCTATAATCTAAGGATACAATCTTTTTAAGGGATTTTATCTCAATTTAAATTTCATTGAGTCTTATTTGTTGTTATACATAAATTCAATTTTATATGGTGTATATACTTACCTTTGAAATATTATTTCAATAATATCCTTATTCTCATGATATTATAAGTTTTGTTTAATGTTATTCTTTAATTATTTTTATTCATGTATTCTCTCAAGTGGTAAGGGACTTATTAACTAAAACATAATTTTAAATGTTTTATAGATTTAATCTTCAAAATCCTTATATTTCATGTAGATGTTTTCAAAATGATTATAAGGATTTATTAATATGGACATGAATTTTTTTAAGTGTAAATTAATTTCAAAAGTTTCAAAGTGGAACGGAACACTTTGATTAAAAACCATCTTTTAAATTTTTTTAATTGTGTTTTAAAAGGGGATTTATTATTTCTATAACATTGATTTTTTTAATATATATGTCATGAATGGAATTTATCACTTGTGTGTCACTATTATGTATTGATGTTTAATTTATAAGTTTACCATTTTATTTAAAATAATGTGTTTTCATTTATGAGTGCATGAATTGTAAATATTAAATGTAATATAAAAGGAGAAATGTTATGTTTCCTTTTTTCTTAGTTTATGTGTTATGATTATATAATGGTTCTTGGGAATTAATTAAGAATACAGGTGGTTCCGTGACAAAACAAGGGAAATTGAGCCTGTGATATGTCTTCAATACATTGGGTAATGTGACAAAGGTAAACATTAATGTTTCTCCTAAGATATTTAGGGAATATACTATGATGAGTATTTAAAACGCAACCATGAAGGCTACTGCCTATGTAGCTGTGAAAGATATAATGTAAGTATGATATGGATTCCAAAAGTTTCCTTTATGTTTTATGATTTATATGAAGTTTTTTTGTAATATTATGACTATATGATTTAAGCTAAGTAGATTATGTTTTATGGGTGAAAATTATGATTTTGTGAAAGTGTTTTCATGGGTTTTAAATATTCACGGACTAATGGTTTTATTCCCTATTTTATATTCCTTATTGAGATTTGTATGCTAATCCCATGTTTTTAAATTTATTCCTTAGGTTATAAGTATGGGTAACTGAAAGGAATAAGTCAAGAATATTTTTATCAAGAAAAAGAAATCATGTTTTTCTTAAAAGGTTTCCTTTGGTGAAAAAAGTGGATACTATGTTTAGTTGTCCACATGTAATGTATGGGTCGATTATGTAATAGTTATTGCTGAATTCTCTAAAACTCTAAACTTTAAAAGATCCCCAATTTGAATTCATTACTCAAAAAAATATTGTGTAATTTTTAAGTCTGGGGCATTATAGTTGGTATCAGAGGATAATTTAGACAACCTTGGAGATTAGTATGTTTTCTTAAGGGTTTGAGATATCATCATGGGTTTATAATTTTAAGGTTGATAATAAGTTCAATGTCTTAGAAACACTTTTTGAGGAATTATTTTCTATAATATTAAAAATAATAATGGTGTTTTATTAAAAATTCACATTTGAGGAAATTATGGGATCAGTAGAACCATACTAATATATGTTTATAAATACTAATTCAATTCCAATTGAAGATGAGGAAATTGAGAATGACCTATGAATGTTATGGATTATTTCTTATCTTGTGTTTTTAAATTATTAAATCTTATAACACGATTCATGTTTTTGTTGTTGGAAATAATTATTAAGTAATAATATGGAAAATCATTTTCAAAGTATCAAGAAGGATACTGAATGATTATAAGGGAATTCAAGAGTTATGATAGATTGTAGGATGATGAATGTTTAAAATTATTAATTATCTTTTGATGATGGGATTACTTTTGAAGTATTTTTATAGTATGATTAACCCTTAATTTTGTTATGTGAAAATTTTATTTGAGGAAGAATTATCTTTTCCTTTATGAAAATAATTATAAAGGACATTTAGGGTTTATATGATCCTTGATTTTGATGTAATTATGGGTTAGTACTTTTTTGGGATGCAAAATGAAAGGCATGAGATAATATTTGAGGTTAAAATATTTTATAGTTATTTTTGAGTATTTTATCATTTTTTGGGAATGTTGTAAAATTATATAGTTTTTGAAAAAGGACAACACGCAGACTATGTGACAACCCATTATATCAGACAAGGCTATGGGAATCAAACCAACAACCGAAGTGTGACTAGGATTTATCACTCACCACTGGAGAATGTGAAGTCCCTTGTAAGTATGACTTATTATTTTTATTTAATATTTTTTTGGATTAAGAATAAGTTAATTTTTGGAACTTACATTTTGTCAAATGTATATCCTTAGTATAGGAAAATGATTTTGTGATTAAGTGATAAAGGTTATTTTGGAAGATGCTCACTATTTTTGGTACAATACATACCTATGGAAAATAGAATAATATGGGATTTAATTTGAAGAGTAATTGTTGAATTTTATTTTGGAAGAATATATGTTTTTATTATAATCATATGGTGATTTTTATTATTTATGGTAGTCATTAACCTATCATAGAGAATATGTGATTAGGTTAATTACTATTCAGTATGAGACTTTAAGAGTAGTTGATGTTATTTGGAGATAAATGATAAGATTTATTATGGAAGAATATGTGATCAAATACAATTTAATTTTGTGTTTCAATATTATTTTGAATTTTTTTTAGAAATTTTAAGGACATTTTCTTGTTTAATAGTCTATGTAGAACTTGGGTATTAATACTGAATTTTAGAGATTAAAAGTAGTCCTTCTCCTTATAAAGGATTATTCTTTTTAGGGGAATATCTGATCTTATACTAACCATTTTGGTTTTTGTTAATGTTTAATGTTATAAGAAATATATAGTTAATATGTTATAGATGATATGAGTTTTTATAAGTTGATTATAGTGATTTATTCCTAAAAATTCATCATGAATACTCATCGTTTGAAGAAAAAAAATGAGTTTGTGGTTGAAATTGATTAAAGGATGATACTCCACCTCTCAAGTAAGTATATTTCCTTATGTTCTTATTATAAGTAGTAAAATAATTCCTCAACTTTATAAAAAGTATCTTAAAATAAAAAAAATCCATTTACTTTTCCTATGGTGAAATCAAAGACCGCTTAACCCATCACAATTTTTTGGTTTTCTGATTGTTAAATTTCTCCTGATCATGTTTTCTATCACTCTCCATTAGAACTTAAAACATTACTTTTATTCTATATCCTTGTTTTCCTATATGGAACCCTAGTATGTGTTATCTTAGGTGACCTTTGTACTTCACTTTCTATCTTTTAAAGTAGATGTTTTATTAACCCTTTTTTCGATGTGGGTTTGCAATAGAGGTATTTTGAAAGGGCATACCCTAGTTACCAACCCCAAATTCAAATTTAAAGGATGAATTTTTTTAAATGGGATGGGGGAGGATGTAACATCCCTAGTTATAAGAAAGAAACACTCTGTTCAATAGCATACACCATATACTATATCGAGCTTAAACGAAAAAATAAATATTTTTATTCAAATGTTATCATTATAACCTAGACATTGGAATGGAAGGAATGAATAGTATCAATTCAATTATGAAAATATGGTTTAAAATTGTTTAAATAATTATTAATTGGCTACCAAATTTATTATAAATAGAAATAAAAACCAATTGAATATAAAGGATGTGTTTTTATGAAAACCTATTTAAAAGAGAATAATTATGTTTATAAAATAATATCACTCTTTATAGATTTTTATTTAATGAAAAATATATTTTATACCTTAAATTTAATTTTTTAAATTAATGTTATATGTTTTCTAGATATATTATATGAACAAATTAATTTTGTAGATAAAAGAAGTATTTTTCAAAAAATACTATTTTACCACCTTTTGATGGAAAACCCTTTTTAAATATAGTTTTTAAAATTTTATAAGTTATATTTTACATAATAATATTATTATTTGGAATAGGCACATCAAAATTTACCTAGTTTTCAATTTTTTTATTTTTCGGATGAAATTCAAATTTTCATTAATAGTGAAAAATATTGTATTATAATTCAAAACTGCCTTTTTTTCTAATTTATTTATATAGTTATATTTTTTTTAATTGGTTTTAATGTGTAATTAGATTATGTTTTAATCACTTAATTAAATTTTGTTAATTGAAAGTAATTTTACATTTAAATTTTACGTAAACACATATTAATATTTTGATAGCTTTTACTTCTTAAAAACCCACTTTCTAGTTTTGACAATGAGAATTAATTTTAAATTAATTAATGAAACTTTGGTGTTTTGAATTTCAAAAAATTTATTCAATATTTGGAATCATAAGGTCCAAATTATGTAAATTTTCACCTTTTATTTTTGGACAATATGAATAGTAACTTCAATAATTATTTTTATTTACCATGGTTATATGGTAAATTAGGTAAATAAGGGTAAAAATAACATTATAATAATGTAAAACCACACTAACACATGTCCTAATATTATTTTTTGAGTAATTTGTGACCAAAGAAAACATTATTCCAAAAAATATTCATTTGGGAGCCACTTGGGTATAAAAATGACATGTTATAGTAATTAATTTAATGTAAAGTGAAATATAACATAAACATGTATCTTTTTCATAACAAAAAATTTAAGGCAGAGTTATATAATTGATATCTTTAAATATAAATAGTAATTATAAATATAAAAATATTTACTACATAATGTTATTTTATTTATAATTTTTAGACAATAAATAAATAAAAAAATTTATGACACAATAATGATGCACTGATTACCATATTATTGAATGATTCAAATAAATGATATTATAAATATTAAAATAAATGTAATTAGAAAATTTTGATGCCATACAAGAATTTTTTTTTATGATCATGACATGATTAATTTTATTTAATTCAGTTTTTTTGAATTAATCATGTTTTTATAGCTTTAAAAAAATCAATTACTAAATAGTTTCAAAACTGACATAAATGAGTTTTTAAAACAAATACTATTTTATTAAACGATATAATAGTCATAAAAATATAACATTCACAAAAATTATTTATATAATGTTAAAAATTTAATTAATTATCCAATTTAGGTTCTCTTGTCATTTTATAGTAAATATATTAACCTTATAGTGTAAAAATACCACAAGACATGGTAAGAGTTAATTTATTTAACTAAGGTTTAAAGCCAAACGATAAGGTTAATTTTGTGACCTAAACTTGTATAAAACCTAATGTTTGAGAATATTTAGACCCATACTCATCTTTTACTCAAAATATATCACTTTTAAGCTATTATAATTCAAAAATCAATTTATAATAATATAATATTTCAAGACTTTTTTAAAGTGCCCCTCCCTCTTATAAAAGGAAACGACCTCTATAAAGACCCGTAAAATTCAAGGAATTTTTTTTCTTAATTTTCTTTGGGATTTTACAAGAATGCCGTTTCTAACGGCACTTGATTCTGAGGCCCAGTGTGCCCGGAATTTCTATTCGAAGTTTAGCTCGGGTACGTTCAGTGAACGAACGAGCGGGAAATTCTAACTTTTGAACCGGTGCTCGGAATTGAATTTCGAGGGAACCGATGGAACCGTAGCGCCGATAATTGCTTAGGAACGCCATTTCTAGAGTTGTGTTTACACGAGAGAAGTTGTTAATTTATGTGGAAGGTAAAAATAAAATTTATGCAACAATTTTATTTTTACTTTAAGTGGTTTAAGCTTTGGGTGGAAGTTGGGTAACTACCAAACTTCCCAAGGGAGGTTAGGAGGGTGGTGGGGCCCACATGAACCCCACCCCTTCACATTATTAAACCCCCTCAACTCACCATTATGGATGCCAACTTGTCATGAATTAATTATGTGGAATTAATTCAAACTCTTCAAATTTAAAAGTTTATGTTATGTTAATAAAATAAGAGATGAACTTATTTTATTTGTGGTTGGAACCTTGTTGTGTGAACTTTGGGGAGAGAAGCCAAGGAACTTGAGAAATTATTTCTCTTCCATGAAGAACATGAAGAATGTCGGATTCCTCGGAGGTCGACATCCGCGACGCGACTTCCTCCTTCGGCGATGTATCGTTTCGCGACGAAATGTTGTTCGACAAACCTCCGTTCATGCTCGCATGAGGTAGGGGTTTGTTTATTTTAGTTCGTGATTACTACCTTGACGTTCTTTGTGGGTATGAACAATTTCTATCGTATAACGAGAGGGGGACGGACCCCACAAACATGGCCGACCCTCCTCCATTATTGTTGTTATTTCTAATATGGTTTGGGATGGAAATGGCGTGGTGCCGTCGCACCGCGCAGGATCATGCGGCAAGAAATGCGCAGAGCCGTCGCGTCGCACCGTGAAATCGAACAAGGACGCAACGCCATCACACCAAATTGAATAAATCTGAAGACACAACGGCCGAAGCGGGGCCGCAGCGGAGGGGCGCAGCGCCGTTGCACCGCGCTGGATGAACCAAGGCTGCGGCCGGTTCCGGGCCGCGGCGGAGCAGGGTGACCGGCGGCCGGTACCGGGCCGCCGGTGTCGGAGCAGGGAGGGGACCGGTCGTCGCTGGCCCCATGGTAGCAGAAACCGGCCGACCGGGGAAGGCTGGCTGGACAGGAGGAAATCCGGGGGTTCAAACCCCCGGCTGGCCAGCAAGCGGCCCCCATTAAGGGGGGTTGCGTTTACAAAAACACGGGGGGGGGGGGGGGGGGGGCAGCCCCCCCCCCCCACAAACTGAAAGGCTCGGCCGTTTGGCCGATCTAACTGGCGCCGCGCCCAGGCCGGTCCAGGCCAGGCCGCGCCCAGCCGGGCCGACCCAGGGGGTCTCGGGTCGGGTCGGTCCGGGCCCGAAACCCCCGTTTTCGGACACTTTTTGGTCGTTTGCCTATATCTCGGGCTACGGACCTCCGATCGATGTAACGTCAGTTGCGATGCGATCCTTGGATCGAGACGGTCGTTTTGGTATATTTCACTCAAGGTTCCGTAATACTTTGAGTTCGGGCGATTTGGTTCGTACACGAAACCAACCGGGCCCTCAGAGCGGAAACGCTCATATCTTGAGCTCCAGACATCCGATTGACGTGCTGTCGACTTTGTTGGATTCCTCTTAGTGAGACAGATGTTTTGGATTACTCCGACTGAGGTTTGGATGCAGGTGGAGTATATTCGGGTTGGTTTTGACTTAAAAACCAACCGGGCCCCTAGGACAAAAAAGCCAATATCTCTCAGACCGGGCGTCTGATTGAGGCGCCGTCTGCGACGTTGAGTTCCTGTTGATGACATGGAACTTTTGATTACATCAACTCTGGACTATGTGTCAGTTGATGTATCAGCCTCTCGGCTCGTGGAGCGGACCCTCCCGAACGAGCTTGTTGTGTGCAGGAACCCTGGAGCTGGCTGTGTTGCGACTGCAATGACGACGACTGTGCAGAGATCCTCAGTCGATTCGACGGCGACTACTAAAACACTCAGTGATCCTACGTGGATCAGTTCTACCGATCTTGTGTGGGTCCGATCCTGTGTGGGTCAGCGCTCAGTGGTTCTGTGTGAGCCAGCGCCTACAGATCCTGTGTGGGTCCAATCCTGTGTGGGTCATTGTGGGGGTTAGTTACCTATCGATCCTTTGTGGGTCAGATCCTATGTGGGTCATTGTGGGGGTTAGTTACCTATCGATCCTTTGTGGGTCAGATCCTATTTGGGTCATTTTGGGGGTTAGTACCTATCGATCCTTTGTGGGTCCGACGACTTAGATGAATCAGTGGCAATATCTGATCATCTCTATCGTCTTTTGAAGAAGTATACCTGTGTGAGATGAATCATGTTTTTATTTCCTATGTGGATTGTGTTGTGCTATCCTGTGTGGATTTACGTTTTTCTTTCCTATGTGGACTGGGTTTTACTTTGGCTCAGATGTTGGAGCCAAACGAGAATTGATGACTTAGGTATATGTATGGGGATATACCTAAGCAGTGTCAGATGTTACTTTCTGATTGTATCTTTCCTTTGTGGATTATCCTTTGTGGATTTTGGGAGACCTTCGGGGGTCTCAGGGTCCCTACTGAGTAGCTTACACTCACCCATGAATGTGCTATTCCCACACTAAGTTGTGTTGGTTGCAGACGATGGACAGCATTGATCGTGGTTGAGGCTTGCGGAGCAGGACGGTACCTGGAGGTGGACCACTGGGCGGGACGTACTCGGACCGGACAGCTGGACCCGAGGAGCTGTGGAGGATATCTGTACCCACCCTTTAGGTGGGAGTTCCAGAGGATGGATTGACGTTGCGGCTTTACTTTTCCGTTGCTGTTTTCCCTTCCAGTTGTACTTTACTTTCAGTGTGGGTTTGTATACTGGCCCATTTACTTTTCCGCACTTACTGTTGTACTCAGTTTTTACTTAGTGTTTACTTCTACTACTTGCTTTCTCTGTGGTGTTTGTTTACTTTACAAAGGCAATGCCTTCCCTTTTTACCAGGATTTACGCCTGGGTGCTAGTCGCCAGCCCCTGGCCTATGGAAGGCGGGCTTGGGGTAGTCACGGCACGGGCCCCGAGGACGGGTCGTGACAAATTGGTATCAGAGAAGTTCGGTTCTACCAAAGAACTTTGGACTCAGATCTTTTTCTATGTAAAGCAATAGTGTTAAGCATATTGGGTGTGGTTATCAGTCCAGGGAGTCCAGTGTTGGTGTGGCGGTCGACGTATCCGTACACCAGGACCCTGAATTCTGATTTCCGACTTAATGCACGAAAACATTGATTGCATGTGTGTTTGAAGTTTTCTTTGAGATTACTTTGTGTAAGCTCACCAGGTATACTGTTCTGACCGTGGTGCACCTGTTTCCTTTTCAGGATGGCCCCACGATGACAGCCAGCTAGAGTTCTGAGAGTTGAGCGTGAAGACAACCCACCGAGCGACGAGGCCTCGATGTAGGGCCCTTTGACAGCTGAGGCAATGGTGGTACCTTTACCCGCCGAGCCACCGATGCTTCCAGCCCCAGCCGCTGACGATGTACATCGCCTTGGTGCACTGCATGAGTTCCAGCGCCAGCGACCGCCCAGGTTCCGCGGGGAGACGGACCCCCAGGAAGCCGGGGACTGGCTGGAGGCAGTGGTATGAGTGTTCCGGTTAGTGAGGACACCAACAGACCTCATGGTGATCCTCGCAGCGAGCCTACTGCACGCGACAGCAGGCCGATGGTGGAGCTTGATGCTCCAGGTGCATGACGAGGAATCTCTTCTCTGGATGGACTTTGAGAGCCTCTTCCGCTCGGATTTCGTCCTGGCCACCCTCAGTGTGGTACACATCTATGAGCTTCTTCAGCTGCGGCATGGTAGCTTGACAATCGCCCAGTACTCGGCAAGATTTACCGATCTCTCGCGCTACTCGACAGACATGATACGGGACCCATTCTTCTGGGCCCGGACCTTTGAGCAGGGGTTGAGACATGAGATCAGGTCATCGCTGATCTCCCTCAGCATTCCGACCCAGAAAGGAGTACTAGAGCGAGCCCTTTCGATCGAGAGCTTTCGTGCTGAGTCTACACCAGCGCTGAGATCCACCACAGGGTGGCATTTAGCAGAGTCTTCTGCAGCAGGCAGTCAACGAATGAATCATGGGTCCAGGCAGACCAGACCCTCAGGCAGACAACCTAAGGAAACTGGCTCAGTAGTGCAGGGCACACAGCACGAAGCCAGTCTTTCGAGAGGTAGGCAGTGCTACTCATGCGGCGGGCAGGGCCACATGGCTCGTGACTGCCCAACCCGCCATGCCGAGGAGCAACAGACGGTTGAGGGACTACCCAGGTAGAGGTAGAGGGTCGAATGTGGTGGTCCGCAAGGAGCAGGCGGACGAGGTAGAGGAGCTGGCCGAGCAGCAGGTGGTGAGAGAGGCTTTGAGGCTCTACCACCACCACCACCAGGAGGTCCACCCCGGCCACATGGAGCTGGCAGGCAGAGACATGCACAACTCCAGGCAGTGGAGGCCTACGACCATGGCGCACCCAAGATGATTCGAGGTACTATCTATGTCTATTCAACCCTTGCTTTCATTCTTATAGACACAGGAGCGAGTCACTCTTTCATAGCCACTGCCCTTGTTCGGAGCTCGGAGATTCTGACAGAGCTATTGGCTTGATCCTTATGGCTAGAGACTCCTACGGGAGCAGACTCGACGATTACGCACTGGTGCTAGCAGTGTGAGCTTACTCTAAGAGGCGAGAGCTTTGGCTGTGATCTTCTTGTAGCGGCGTCGAGGCCTTACGAAGTCATCTTGGGCATGGATTGGTTGTCTACAGTCAATGCATAGATTGACTGTATTAGGTGAAAGGTTCGATGTGTACGCACCGACGAGAGCAGGTTCACCTTCACCGGTGAGAAGGGAGCCTTCGCAGCACAGGATGGACTCTCGCAGAGGAGAGGACAGCCCATCAATCATCAGTTGACATGCGGAGTCCTGGTTTTCCTGCAGTGGCGGATTAGTATGAGGACGTTTTTCCTGACGACGTCCCAGGGCTACCTCCTCGCATAGAGGTAGACTTTTATATTGACCTGTACCCCGGGACAGCCCCAATATTGACTCCAGCATATCTTATGGCTCCTGCTGAGCTTCGAGAGCTATGGGTACAGTTGGAGGACTTGCAGGGTAAGGGGTTCATCCAACCCAGTGTTTCACCCTGGGCTTCCCTGATTTTATTCGCCAAGAAGGCGGACAGAAGCTTGCGAATTTCTGTCAACTATCATCGCCTGAACCAGGTGATAGTAAGGAACAAGTATCCGCTACCAAGGATTGATGACCTCTTCGATCAGCTCAAGGGAGCACGGTGGTTCTCAAAGATAGACCTCAGGTCAGGCTATCATCAGCTTAGAGTTCGGGACGAGGGCGTGCGGAAGACGACCTTCAGGTGTCGGTATGGCCACTATGAGTTCTTGGTTATTCCATTCGGTGTAACCAATGATCCAGCAGTGTTCATGGCCCTCATGAACAAGATCTTTCATCCATACCTCGATCGATTTGTCATGGTCTTCATTGACGACATTTTGATTTACTAGACGACTGAGGAGGAGCACGCCTATCACTTGTAGGTTGTGCTAGACACACTCCGAGAGCACCAGCTTTATGGTAAGATCTCAAAGTGTCATTTCTGGATACGTGAGGTCCACTTCTTGGGACACGTCATCTCTGAGGCAGGAGTTGCAGTGGATCCTGCGAAGATCGAGGCAGTGCTAGCTTGGGAGCCACCCAGGAGCGTGACGGAGGTGCGGAGTTTCTTGGGAATAGCTGGGTACTACCGGAGATTTTTTCCAGACTTCTCCAGAGTTGTGGAACCACTCTCAGCTTTGACGAAGAAGGGGAAACCCTTTTTGTGGTCAGACAGATGTCAGCAGAGCTTCCAGGAGCTGAGACAGAGATTGACCAGCACACCTATCTTGAGGTTGTGTGAGGAGGGAGTAGGGTACGTAGTCCACTACGATGCATCAGTGACCAGACTCAGATGTGTCCTGATGTAGGAGCGGGCGGTGATCTCCTATGGATCACGTTAGTTGAGGCCGCATGAACAGAACTAAGCTACCCATGACCTGGAGTTAGCAGTAGTGGTCTTCGCTCTGAAGACATGGTGACACTACCTGATGGGTGAGCGCTTTATAGTCTTTTCTGACCATAAAAGTCTCAGATACATCTTCTCTCATAAGGACCTGAACCTGAGATAGTAGCAATGGCTCGAGTTCCTCCAGGACTATGACTTTGAGATAGTCTATACTCCTGGGAAGGGGAACGTAGTAGCCGATGCTCTCAGCAGGAGGATGGGCATTCATCTACTTGAGGAGGCGATAGAGAAGCTACCTCTTTTTAGATATCCTTCATGGATAGAGATGGAGAAGCCTTCTTTCAGTCTCTCATAGTCACCCCTCCACTACTACGGCGGGTCAGAGAGGCACATCGTGGGGAAGCTGACTCTGAGACGCAGCATGCACAGATATCCTCAGGACAGACACCTGATGGTTTCTCCTTTGGAGTAGAGAACGACGTCCTTTTCAGAGGATGTACCTTGGTACCAGTTGCAATACGGGAGGAGGTGCTGAGAGAGTTTCACACTTCTCCCTTGGCGGTACATCCCCGAGTGGCGAAGATGTACCGGGACCTCAGACGACATCACTGGTGGCCAAACATGAAGAAGGTTGTGGCGGAGTTCGTTTCTCGATGCCTCACCTACCAGTAGGTGAAGGCAGAACACCAGGTACCAGCAGGCTTGGTACAGCCCTTGGAGGTCCCGGAGTGGAAGTGGGATGGGATATCTATGGACTTCGTGACTGGAATTCCACACACATCCAGAGGTCACGACTCCATTTGGGTGATTGTCGACCGACTCACCAAGTCGGCACACTTCTTACCCATCAAAGAGCAGGGATCAGTGGAGATCTTGGGACGACTTTACGTTCAGGAGTTTTTGTGGCTTCATGGTGTGCCATCATCTATTGTCTCCGATCGAGATGATCGCTTTACT
This sequence comes from Viscum album, assembly GCA_963277665.1. NCBI lineage: Eukaryota > Viridiplantae > Streptophyta > Magnoliopsida > Santalales > Viscaceae > Viscum > Viscum album. Next base: position 61,227,543 of record OY728127.1, on the reverse strand, counting down.
TCCCATCTTTGGAAGGGGTTACAGGAGGCGTTCGGGACACAGCTATGTCTGAGCACTGCCTTTCACCCTCAGACGGATGGTCAGATGGAGAGGACCATTCAGACTCTCGAGGACATGCTCCATGCATGTGTCCTTGACTTTGGTCGCAGCTGGGAGGACCACCTACCCTTGGTGGAGTTCTCTTACAACAACAACTACCACTCCACCATCGGGATGACACCATACGAGGCGTTGTATGACAGACCTTTCAGATATCCTTTGTGCTAGACAGACCCTGGGGAGTCAGCACTTGTGGGATTGTAGATGGTCCAGGCCACGACAGAGAAGGTCCAGGTCATCCAGGAGCGGATGAGGATAGCTCAGAGCCAGAAAAAGTCTTATGCTGACAGGAGGCGGAGGCCACTAGAGTTTGAGGATGGCGACCACGTCTTCTTGCGTGTCTCACCTCGACGTGGATTATGGAGATTTTGTCGAGGCGATAAGTTGTCTCCACTCTTAATCGGACCATTCTAGGTCCTCAGTAGGATTGGCGAGGTAGCTTATCTCCTGGCTCTACCACCTCAGTTGCACCGGGTGCACGACGTTTTCCACGTATCACAGTTGAGGAGATACGTGCACGACCCGACGCATATCATTGATCATGGGGAGCTAGACGTTGATGATGGGGAGACTTTTGTGGAGGTCCCGGTGGAGATCGAGGATTGACAGTAGCGGGTCCTATGTGGACGGTCGATTCCTCTAGTGCACATCAGGTGGCAGCATGAGAACCTCCAGGAGAGCACTTGGGAGAGGGAGGCTCATATGCGTGCTCAGTACCCACATTTGTTTTCCTAGCATAAGATGTATCTTTACGGGGACGTAGAGCCCTGAGGTTTGAGTAATGTAAAGACCTGTAAAATTCAAGGAAATTTTTTTCTTAATTTTCTTTGGGATTTTACAAGAACGCAGTTTCTGACGGCACTTGATTCCAAGGCCCGGTGTGCCCGGAATTTCCATCCGAAGTTTATCTTGGGTACGTTCAGTGAATGAACGAGCATGAAATTCTAACTTTTGAACCGGTGCTTGGAATCAAATTTTGAGGGCACCGATGGAACCGTAGCTCCGGTAATTGCTTAGGAACACCATTTCTGGAGTTGTGTTTACACGAGAGAAGTTGTTAATTTATGAGGAATGTTAAAATAAAATTTATGAAACAATTTTATTTTTACTTTAAGTGGTTTAAGCTTTGGGTGGAGGTTGGGTAACTACCCAACTTCCCAAGGGAGGTTAGGAGGGTGGTGGGGCCCACACGAACCCCACCCCTTCACATTCTTAAACCCCCTAAACTCAGCATTATGGATGAAAACTTGTCATGAATTAATTAAGTGGAATTAATTCAAACTCTTGAAATTCAAAAGTTTATGTTATGTTAAGAAAATAAGAGATGAACTTATTTTATTTGTGGTTGGAACCTTGTTGTGTGAAATTTGGGGAGAAAAGCCAAGGAACATGAGAACTTCTTTCTCTTCCACGAAGAACGTGAAGAACGTCGGATTCCTCGGAGGTCGACATCCGCGACGCGATTTCCCCCTTCTGTGAAGTCTCGTTCCACGACGAAATCTCATTCGACGAACCTCTGTTCAAGCTCGCACGAGGTAGGGGTTTGTTTATTTTAGTTCGTGATTACTACCTTGATGTTCTTCGTGGGTATGACCAATTGCTATCGTATAACGAGAGGGGGCCGGACCACACAAACACGGCCGACCCTCCTCCATTATTTTTGTTATTTCTAATATGGTTTGGGACGAGAATGGCGCGGTGCCATCGCACCGCGCGGGATCATGCGACAAGAAATGTGTGGCGCCGTCACACTGCGCTGTGAAATCGAACAAGGATGCGACACCGTCGCGCCACGTCGAAGAAATCCGAAGACACCGTGGCCGGAGTGGGGCCACGGAGGAGGGGCGCGGCACCGTTGCACCGCACCAGACAAACCAAGGCTGCGGCCGGTTCCGGGCCGCGGTGGAGCAGGGTGACCGACGGCCGGTACCGGGCCGCCGGTGTCGTTGCAAGGAGGGGACCGGCCGTCGCCGGTCCCATGGCGGTAGAAACTGGCCGGCCTGGGTGGGCCGGCCGGACATGAGGAAATCCGAGGGTTCAAACCCTCGGTCGGCTAGCAAGCAGCCCCCATTAAGGGGGGCCGCGGTTACAAAAACATGGGGGGAAGCCCCCCCCCCCGCAAACTGAACAGTTCGGTCGTTTGGCCGAGCCAGCTGGCGCCGCGTGCCAGCGCGCCGGGCCGACACGCCCAGGCCGGGCCGGGCCGCGCCTAGGCCGGGCCGGGCTGCGCTGGCTAGGCCGGGCTACACCCAGCCGAGCCGACCCGGTTTGGGCTGACCCATGGGGTCTCAGGCCGGGTCGGTCCGGGCCCGAAACCCCCGTTTTCGGACCCTTTTTGGTATTTTGCCCATATCTCAGGCTACTGACCTCCGATCAACGCACCGTTAGTTGCAATGCGATCCTTGGATCGAGACAGTCATTTTAGTATATCGAACTCAAGGTTTTGAAATACTTTGAGTTTGGCCGAGTTGGTTCGTACACGAAACCAACCGGGCCCTCGGAGCGGAAACTCTCATATCTTGAGCTCCGGACGTCTGATTGACGTGCCGTCGACTTTGTTGGATTCCTCTTAGTGAGATAGATATTTTGGCTTACTCTGCCCGAGGTTTGGACGTAGGTGGAGTACGGTCAGGTAAGTTTTTACTTAAAAACCAACCGGGCCCCTAGGACGAAAAAACCAATATCTCTCAGACCGGGCGTCTGATTGACGCGCCGTCGTCGACGTTGAGTTCCTATTGACGATACAGAACTTTTGAATACATCAACTCCGGACTATGTGTCAATTGATGTATCAGCCTCTTGGATCGTGGAGTGGACCCTCCCGAACGAGCCTGCTGTGTGCGGGAACCCTAGAGTTGGCTGTGTTGCGACTGCGATGACAACGACTGTGCAGAGATCCTCAGTGGATTCGACGGTGACGACTACAGCACTCAGCAATCCTACGTGGATCAGTGCTACCGATCCTATTTGGGTCCGATCCTGTGTGGTTCATCACTCAACGGTTCTATGTGAGCCAGCGCCTACAGATCCTGTGTGGGTCATTGCGGGGGTTAGTTACCTATCGATCCTTTGTGGGTCAGATCCTATGTGGGTCATTGAGGGGGTTAGTTACCTATCGATCCTTTGTGGGTCAGATCCTATGTGGGTCATTGCAGGGGTTAGTACCTATCGATCCTTTGTGGGCCCGATGACTTAGATGAATCAGTGGCAATATCTGATCATCTCTATCGTCTTTTGAAGAAGTATACCTGTGTGAGATGAATCCTGTTTTTCATTCCTATGTGGATTGTGTTTTGCTATCCTGTGTGGATTTACGTTTTTATTTCTTGTGTGGACTGGGTTATACTTGGGCTCGGATGTTGGAGCCGAACGAGAATTGATGACTTAGGTATATGTATGGGCATATACCTAAGCAGTGTCAGATGTTACTTTGTGATTGTATCTTTCCTTTGTGGATTATCCTTTGTGGATTTTGGGAGACCTTCGGGGGTCTCGGGGTCCCTACTATGTAGCTTACACTCACCCCTGCATGGGATATGCCCGCACTACATTGTGTTGGTTGCAGACGACAGACAACGTTGATGGTGGTTGAGGCTTGTGGAGCACGACGATACCTAGAGGTGGACCACTGGGCGGGACGTACTCGGACCGGATGGCTGGACCCGAGGAGCTGTGGAGGCTATCTGTACCCACCCTTCAGGTGGGAGTTCCAGAGGATGACCTGACATTGCGGCTTTACTTTTTAGTTGCTGTTTTCCCTTCCAGTTGTACTTTACTTTCAGTTTGGGTTTGTATACTGGCCCACTTACTTTTCTGCACTTACTGTTGTACTCAGTTTTTACTTAGTGTTTACTTCTACTACTTGCTTACTCTGTGGTGTTTTTTTACTTTACAAAGGCAATGCCTTCCCTTTTTACCGGGATTTACGCCTTGGTGCTAGTCACCAGCCCCTAGCCTATGGAAGGCAGGCTTGGGGTAGTCACGACACGAGCCCCAAGGACAGGTTGTGACAACCTCTACCCACTTCCTCACACCTATCAAGCCCCTTACACCACCCAAATTATGATAAAATAATCCCCCAAAATCCATCAATTACTCCTATAAGCCTTACCTTTGGAATAAGGAAACTCAAGGAATCTTTTTGGCTCAAATCAAAAGGAGTTACTCGATTTAGAGGTAACGTCTTCTCTCAAGCTTCTTTCATTTATTTTCCTTCTCCAACCACATAAACCCTATTTTTTTCAAATATTTTATAACAAACCAAGTATCCTCAATATACTAAGATGTTTTTATGTTAAGGATTCTACCTAAACTTACACAAACCTCCATATAATAGATATAGAACATAATGTTTCTATGTATGATGAACTACTGCCTCACGAAACGATGATTGTTCAATTTTATCCTACAACCTCTCATGGTGGACATTATGATGGAACTATATTAATATATGATATATATTATATTTATATTCTCTCCATTGTTATGTAATTTGTATTTGCAACATACCTTTATTCTATCCATAATATGTAAATACGATGATTTCATTTGAGGGAGTGTGGACTACCACCCCCTCAAAGTGATATGACTCGTTCATTCCATACATGGAACATATAAAGGATGAAGTTAATGAACTTATATAACATAAATAACTTATATATTATATATTAATTATAATATAGCTATTTATTATTTATTTTTCATTCCTTTAATATGACAAATAAATGAAAGTAGCGTTCATGTGTACATATGGCCTACCGTCTCCATGAACGATGAATTTCAATTATTATCTCCAAATGTTATGGAATATTATAAATACATATATAGTGGATATATATATGATATTTAAATCATGAATAACATTCTGGATATGATGTAATTTATACCACAAGGACAATTTATATCAAAACAAGTTCATTTTTTGAATCATGTACCGAACATCGACAAAACATCCGATATGAACTAAACTAACTAACTAATTGATATAACATGGTAATAATTAATATAAAATGAATAATAAACATGTAAAAGGTTATTAATTAAGTATAAATTAACTTAATATTATTATTCAGTAACATAATGATTGTACGTGACGAGTCAGATTCAAGGTAAGAGAAATCTTATCTCAATCTCATTTCATTGAGTTAAATATATGTGTCATTGGTTTGGTTTTTAGAAGAATACATGTGAATGAACTAAGATTGTTTTAAAATAAGTATCCATTTATATTGGGTTTATTTATATTTATCACAATTAATTATGTCATTTATTTATCCTTAATCTAAGGATACCATCTTTGTAAGGGATTTCGTCTCAAGTTACATTCCATTGAGAATTATTTATTGTTATGAACCAATTCACTTTTATATGGTATATATAGTACCCTTTTAAATATAATATCATGAATCTAATTATTATCATGATATTATATGATTTTTAATGTTATTATTTAATTATTTTTATTCAATTATTCTCTCAAGTGGTAAGGGACTCTTTAACTAAAACATTGTTTTAAATGTTTTAAAGATTTAATCTTATAATCCTTATCTTTCATGTCCATGTTTTCAAAATGATTTTAAGTAATTATTTATATATAAATGAATATTTTTATGTGTAAAAAAATTTCAAAATTTTCATAGTGGTATGGAACACATTGATTCAAAAAACTTCTTTTAAAATGTTTTAATTACGCTTTAAAAGGGGATTAATTATTTCAATAAATTTGAATGTTTTTTATGTATACATCATGAATGGAATTTCTATATTTTATGTCTCTATTATGTATTTATGTATACTTTACAGGTTTATGATTTTATTTTAAATAATGTGTTCTCATTTATCAGTGTGTATATTGTAAATATTAAATGTGATTTCAAAGTGGAAATGTTATTTTTTCCTTTATGCTTGGTTAATGGGTTATGATTATGCTATGGTTCTTGGTAATTTCTTAATATATGGGTGGATCCCCAATAAACCAAGGTAAAGTGAGCTCATGATAGCTCTCCAATGCATTTGGTAACATGATGAAGGTAAAATTTAAGGTTTTTCCTAAGAGATTTAAGGAATATGCTGTGATGAGTATTCCAAACGTAACCATGAAGGTTACTCCTTATGTAGCTTTGAAAGCTATAATGTAAGTATGATATAGATACCAAAAGTTAACTTTATGTTTTAGTATTTATATGATGTTTTTATGAATATTATGATTACATTATGTAATCTATGTAGATTATGTTTTATGGGTGAAAAGTATGATTTTGTGAAAATGTTTTCATGGGTTTTAAATATTAATGGACTAATGGTTTTATTCCTTATTTTATTATCCTTACTGATATTTTTATGATCATCCCAAGTTTTTGAAATTTGTTTTATAGGTTATAATGATTGGTAAGAGAAAGGAAGAAGTCAATAATTTTTTTATCAAGAAATAGAAATCATGTTTTGTTTAAAAGGTTTCCTTTGGTGGGAAAAGTGGATACAGAGTGTAGTTATCAACATGTAATGTCTGGGTCTATTATGTAATAGTTATGTGATAATTCTAACTCTAAACCTAAAAATATACTCAAATTGAATTATTTAATTAGCTCAAGATTATGTAATGTTTAAGGCTGGGGCCTTATATAGCCTCTGAATCTTTATCATTTAGAGAACCTTGTGTGTTAGGTGTCTCTTTTTCAACTTCAGTATTTGAACTTTTCTCATTTTCTTCTTCATATTTTTATTTATAAAAAATAATATAATTTGTGTTTATATATTTATTCATATATTTTTCCTCAATGATCAACCATTTCCCTTTCATCTTCCACATCTTTATACTTTCTAGGATTACTTTATTTGTTTAGAATATATCATTTTCTCTTAAAGACCTGAAAATTTTTCAATGAGTAATTTCCTCCATGCCAAATCTCATAGGGTATTATCTCTTCACCTGGGCTCCAGACAACCTGGTTTTCAGTGTATATATAAACTTAACCTATTTCCAATAGTGATGAGAAACATCATTCTTAATCAATATAGTTTTGGTTATATTGTTCACATATTGGTTTATTTATTCAATAGCCATGTTTTGATAAGGATTTATCACTAATTATACCTCATGATTTATCCCATGTATTTTGATGTAATTTAAAAATTAAATGGTTTGTATTCAATTCTATTGTCATATTGTAATATTTTTATTTTTCAGACAGTTTCATTCTCAACTCTTCAGAGGTGTATCTATTCATGTATCAAATCACTTCTCATTTAGTATTCATAAAAATCACACACGACATTCTAATATAATGATTAAAAAAGGCTAAAATATCTATTTTTATATGTTACATAAATATTCATTGGACTATATAATTCGGTGTGGATAAGATCAAGAAGATTTGATGCTCTATTATTCTTCATTAGATAGGGGTTCCGAGACATCTTTGCACACAAAAAATCATTAAATGTAGTTTTATAATCATGTTTTAAAATTTTAATATCCACTAAATCCTTTAGATTTGATAAATTATCCATGATTTATTGATAAATGTGTCCAATCTTCATGAACCATAACTTTTTATACTATTAAACTATAAAGATACTTATATTCTATTTTATATATACCTGGTATAGATTTCCATTTTTCCTATAGATTTCATAAATTACTTGAATGCCTTTATATTTATTAAAAGCCCCTTATAATTGAATGTAACCTCAAGTCATAAGTCATAGAGTTGACTTATGCTTCACAGGTTTTGTCATAGACCATCCACATAGAGCACATCAATCTTCTTAATCTCATATCATACCAAAAATGTATTACCATAACCTTTGATCGTAAAGTGCTGTCTTTACTGAAACACACTATTTAATCTAATATTTCCTTTATAGTCATTATTATATTCATGTTTCCACTCATGTGGGATGATCACATGCTATTTAGAATCCATGTGTTTCTATTATTTGTTGGTTTGAGAGAAATTTATGATAGTTTTTTATTTTCAATCCTTCATTTTTTTTCATTCATGAGATAACTAATTGGGTAGAGGCATTGAATGGATTATCCACCTTCTTTTCAGCAATTTTATTATAATAATACTGTTATTTCCCTTAAAATGGTGAGAATATATTTTTCAATACAATATTTTTAGGTTTATTAGAATTTAAATGCCTCTAAATTCCTTGGGAATAGTCACCACTTTTTTTGCCTATAATTAATGGTTTTATTCCCAAATTTAGAGCAAAAAAAGATATCTCCAAGGGAATTGTTTCTTATAGGTAATGGGGGATATGGATTCAATCTTCTTAGATAAATTCCTGGATATTCCTCTTTCAAATATCTTATTGAATCTTCACATAATGACTTTGTGTCACCAAGAAAGAAATAAAATTCACATTTCAATAAAAGTAATTAATTATATCCTTCATTTATCCACATGATCCCATAATAAATAAACCTTTTTGACTGTCTTTGGTTAACCTTTGAGAGTTGAGGATTATTTACAACCCTATGGTTCCTTTGATTGGATCTATCTTTGTCAGTACAATGGTTTTTTTAGTTTTCACAACAAAATTTCCAACCTTCTTCATCCATTTATTGTGATTTGTTGTGTTTTCTACTTTTGATAACTTAATGTCATAAGAGATTACATTTTTTTCATATAATTAGGTCTTTATTCACTAAATATTTTTAATGCCTAATGATCCACAATGGACCCTTTCAATCAATTCTCCATCCGTGAACTTCATGAAATCTATCTTCTTATGTGAATGTTTTGATTTTATTTTTTATTATAATTTGTTCCTAAAGATAAAAATATCATATAATAGTTATTAAAACTTATTTTTAAACTCTTAAAAAAAATCAATTAGGTCATTTATCACCTTAATCTCTTCTTTAATCTTCATTATGAGATTCATAACTTCTTCAAAATTTACCTGGCTAAAAAATGATGATCCAAATTCTCTAAAAGTTAGTAAAAATATTATTATAGTTTATCTAAATATTTAGAATGTCCTTTAAACAGATCTCTAATATTATTATTTTTCTATGTTTTTATATCAATTTCCTCAAGATCCCCCTCATGATCTGTTTTAAGATAAATAAAACCTTCCAATTGTTTTTTATTCTCTTTTTCCTCTTTCTCCTCATTAATAGTCAGCATCAAGATATATTCTATATCTTACTTAAAATATGATCCATATTCCTCAATATAGTGTCCACAATTACCTTCTTCTTTTCTCACAAAACTCTTCCTTTGATAATTATTTATAGAAGAACTTTCTAAATTTAAATCTCTTTTGGGGAAAGAACAACTTTGGGGCCTCTGAATGGCATATATTTTTTTCTACACAACAATAAAATCTTCCTTGACACCTTTATGAAATGTTACCACCATACAATATATGAAAAAAGGCAATTTTAGCTTTATTTAAAATTTCACTTTTCCTCCCTTGAATTTTCTAGAAAATAGAAGAAATATTTAATTATCCAGGTCATATTCCCCAACACAATATTTATAAATGTTATGTTTCTCTATGGATTAAAATTTCAATTATTTGTTTTCATGAATTGGTTTCTATTCTTTTTTAACTCTCATTTCATAATGTTCTAAATTAAATAGAAAATAATCAAGATAAATCTTAAAAAAATATCATTATTTGAGATTTGAACCATTAAGATTTTACAAGGGTAGAAACCTTCTAAAGATATACTTTAAAATGTCAATATCCATTTTTTCTTCCCCAATACCTTGAACATCTCCAAAAACATCAGTAATTAAGTTGAATAAACCATATTCATTTTCATTAGGATTCATTTTCATATCGTTAAACTTATTTTTTAGAACTTAGAGTTTTACCTCATTCACTTTTCTATCTCCTTCATATTTTTTTTATGTTTTTCCCACATAACCATTTCTAAAGTGAAATCAATAACTTCAAGTAGATTTGATCTAACATAGATCCAATAATATAATTTTGCGTTTTTACATTGATATCTAGAAATTTCATAACATATTATTTCATGTAAAGTATTGTTATATCACTAAACTAAATCCCTTGAACTGTAGAAAAGATAAATTTCATCCTGAGTGATAATATATAAGATCTCATTATATTATTTCAAATCAAAATTTTCTCCCATAAAATAGTGGGATTAGCCTAAAATTTATTTAACTCTCCATCTAAAGGAGTTCTTAAATATGGGTTTAACACCTATAGCCTCACTTTGATACAAATTTTTTCAATATGATATACCTTGAGAGGGGAAGGAAAAATCAAGCTGTCAAATTTTTCATCTAATCCTTTAAGATACTTTCCCCCACATTGGTAAGAATGCATTAAACTCACTTAATTCAATTATACATCCCTGAAAAACATGAATTTTGAAAATAAGACAAATAATATATATAAATTTTTACTTAGTTCATCACAAAGGGTTAGTCCAAATAGCATAATATGATAATTTTTTAGTCATACCAAAATTCAATATAATTCACTAGTTTTCATGAATTAAAAGTGTTTATCCATGTTCACTCTATTCTAGGAACACTATGTTTACAAAAGATTCACGGATAGCGTACTGCATCCCTTAGATCACCACCATCAACTCCTCTTTGCACTCTATGTTGGATGAATTTTTACTCATTTTAACTACTTAAAGGTTTCCTTCATATCATTATGAATGAACACTTTGATTTTCATCATGAAAACTAGAGTATGATGCTTCAATGCGATCTTCAATCTCCAGAAATACCCACCTATGAAATTAATTAGAAAAAAACTTACCTGAATCTATCTCATACAAAGTAGCCACATAGAATTATGTTCATTGTGCAATTAACCGCACAAACCACATATTACCCATTATGGACCACAAACTTCACTTCAAAGATCACATCAATGAGCTACCTTCCTCTCCTGTGTAAAAAACCTAGTGGACCTTGTATCCCCCTGTAGACTATATACTAAACCCTATAGACTGCATACTTCACTAGGTGGACCCCTACCATAAGACACCTTCCATCAATTCATACTTTCCTTAAAACCTATAAACCACAAACTCACTATGTGGTTCAAACTTTACAGACAAATATTTTCTTCATGGATCATCTAAAAAATCAATGGATTTAACTTATGTTTAAATTAATACTTAATTAAAAGATTAATGGGATATTTATAGTTAATCACCCCATGAAACATGATAATTACAAATATTACTATGCAACCTATATAAAGTACACTTCGTATACTCTTTATAATAAACATATACTAGAATCTATAGTCAATAAAAAGTATCATTTAAATGCCACATAATTCCCATTAATATTTCATATGCTTCATTGTTGATCAAAAATATATACTCCAACATTGTGAGCTCTGGTTTCAAACCGCTAACTCCAAATTCAGATTTCATGATCGGTTGTGTGAGTCGGGAGCATGATTATTCATGTCTTGTTCTTAACAAAAAAAGATTCAAGATAAACCACATGGATAACCTTACCTTTCCTTTAAAACTTCTCACTTTATCCCCAAAACCTCTAGTTTTTCATGACCAAAAAAATTGAAATCATAGAAAACCATCACCATCGTTCAAACTACTATAAATTCTTCGTCGATATTTTTTATCTGTAAACCATATTTAAAGGTATCCAAACTTTATTGATTTATCAAGAAATGGATTATCAAAAAACACAAAATCAATATAAAACACCATTCTAGATCACCTTGGTTCCAATAATCCTGCATCTGTCAACACTCACATGAGATACTAGTATATGTGGTGTTATAAGAAATTACAACCATATCTAAAAAACATTTCTCACCAGTCTCTTCCAAAACATGTGAGTTCAAACATTTCCATCGCATTACATTCCCAGAAGAACACCTCAAAGGGGCCACAACACAAACTTTAACATGGATGTGATGGCCTATGGAATGATCGACATGTTTTTTTAAAACCTCATAAAGGACATGATCTCAAAATATAAACACTATAGATAAATCTCATCATGAGTTATAGAAAACAAGTCACCCCTAATGACCCATAGTGTCACATAAGGAGTTCAAATAAATAATCGACATCCGGTTAGTGAATTCCTAAACCAGATGGAAATGAATGTATCAGACTCTAACTGATCTCTAATACCCTAAAGATCATATTCACCTTGATTATCAGAACTCACATATCATATCCAACCATGGATAGTTATAACCCACTTTGTAGAATCAACCATCTTTTACACAAGAATACTATAATAATCATGAAGGGGAGAGATGTTTTCTTATCTCAACTGAATACCAAAAAAATAATGCCTCATCACTCATAATAATTAGAATAAAGGACCAGATATAGGAATGAGATCATCCCAACCCTTCCTCAACACATAAGTTGACTATTGTAAGGTTTCATCCTTCTTCAGATTCAACTAAACCTCAATGATTTAGAGAATAATTGGATGCGATAACGGGAAGAGGACATGTATAATCACAAATGATGTTATATGATACATGTAATAGTCAAATTTGTACCCAAAAATTATTCCTTGAATTTCTAAGTTGAATATCAGGTGATCCAAGTCCTAGTGAATGGATATATCACTCATCACACCAACACTTCCCTCCATATTATGATAATTGAGCTAAAGACCCATTTAATATTATTGACCTATGTTCCCAAACTTAATTCTCACATGACTAAAAACTCTAAACATTATAACTAGGAAAACAAGATTTGATACCACTATAACATTATTCAACCCATCGGGCCCCCATCCAATCCAAAATTACGCCAAGAGTGACACCCCAAGCCCACTTCCAATAGGCCAAAGATGGTGAATAGCATCAAGTAGTCTTGTATTCTAACATGAGAGGATTTATCCTTTAGAAACCTAAAAAATATACATATATACAATAAAAAAGATAACTAAAACTCCTTTAAGATATATACTAATGATTAAATGTACTTTACATAATACATGCATGAGAAAATAAGTTCAAATCTACCTCGTATGGTAAAAAAAAGGAAAAATAAACATCTTATAATCCATAGAAACATAAGGTAGTAAGATTATCCCTCATGTTGTATGCACTCCTCAATCATGATCCAGTCACAATTTAACCATAAAAAATCATCATGCTCCATAATAAATTGTTAAAAATCACCAGACATTGATTCTAAACATGACACACAAGATTTATGTCTAACAACCACATATCTGAACCTATATTCCATCTAGATAAACAAAACACATGTGGACACAAGTCCCATGAAGGGGTGAGTATAAAAATTCCATGTAGAACCACCCTGAAAAATGGAATCATAAAGACACAAGTCAGTTCAACTCTTGGTTTGAGATCTTTACAGGAGGAAAACAAATACGATAAACCAAAACACCAAGTCAACTCAAAGATACTGATACTGTAGAGTAATCGAAAGGATTTAAAATAATAGTAATATTTATATTATTTTAAACTAAAATTATCATAAATTACCAATAATTTATAATCCTCTCAGTCCCCAAAATCAAAGGATCTCTTTACTCGAGCCACCAGAGGTGCTCATAGTACTCATGAGTCAATGAAGTTTGAATTCGTTATCTAGATGAATGATGAACCTAGAAAGAAACCTTGGGGTTCTTGGAGAGTATTAATTATTTAATAATTCCTCATTTTTTTCTTTTCTTCTTGCAACATCAAAACTAAAATCTGTAAAAGAGGTTCTTCTCATCATAGATATTATTATCCAATTGAGGGAGGGTCACTATCTCTAGTCCAACCACGTCTTTCCACTGTCCAAGTATCCTTCTACCTCCATCATACTACCTATATAACCCCAACAAAACTATATTAGAAGATCTCACTCGCAAAATAGATATATGGAATACTAACTCCACCATCTAATCCTAATAAGTAAAAAGAACCAAAATCTAAAAAAACCCACAGTTATATCTTAATATGTAATAAAGGATCCTAGTACCCAACAAAGGTGAGAGGAATATTGACTCTCAGATAAGATCTTATACCTGAGTGTGATACTTTAATGGGTAGAATGTTGAATCTTTAAATAGATTATCCTAATATCATGTATGTGGGTAGAATTCCAACCCTATCTGGTCCCTAGGTAGAAGATCCATACACCCTCCTATAACTAGATAGGAATCAGTAATCCTACCTAAGGATGGTGTGAGGAATGTGTGTTCTAATACAACTAGATAGTCAAAGTGGATTGATTAATACCTTGAGTTCCCTAAATATCATACCTGGACCCCATTATTAATTATCCAATACTAGAGAGAAAATAAATACTTATTATATCATCCAATATCTTACCTTTAATGTTGAAGATAATTCCACCATAATTTCTAACATGAAAAATCACTTAGTATAGAATATTCACAATCCCAATCCAAGTCATGGTCAAAGTGATATGAAGAACACTAAAGGATGCATAGTACATTGTGTAAACTTTCTTATACACACTGTGTAGTGAATATGTACATGTAATTCCACAAAAAAACCTTATAGAATAGTAAAAAGGGTGTACTTACATGTCATCTAATTGTTAGGTGTGTGATTAAATACACACCATGTAGAAAAGTACAAGGGGTGTACTTAGGCTATGTAATAGTTGGTTGTTTACTATAGTACACACCATATCAAGTGGGAAGTTACTATATTCCATTTAATTCTACAATACATGACTATTAGTCTTCAATGTAACCACCAATAGAAATACACATCATGTACTCATTACTTACTTGTCATGTGAATTTTTTCTCACATAGAAATCATCCTCTTCACCGAAAATACTGATGTCAGTGCTGAAATTCACCACTGATCATACCACCACATCAACTTACATCATTAAGGATATTCAAGGGTCATTCCAGACATTAAATCCATAGTTTTTCACTCATCACATGAATCTAGTTTGATCGTGTCACACATAAAATTGAAAGAGCAACCCGAGTTCATTCTTCACCACTACCACCCATGATTCACCATCATCATGCCTATAATCATCATCATGTGGATTTCATCATTACAAGATTGATCCATAGGACTAGATAATCAGCTGAAGTTTATTTTTCACTACATGATGAGGGTATAACAAACAATGGTGGTCGATGTGGATATCAGCAACCTGATAAAAGACACGAATAGTAGAACGGGATGTACAAATCACTAGGAAATATCAAGGGAGATATACATGATAGGAATCAAATGAGAAACACTACTAAAAACCAAGGACAATAACTATGAATATATGTTGTAAAAAAGGGGTTCCAACAAACTAAATACGCGATTGATAAAGCATAAAAATTGATACGAAAAAAATAATTGATCATTGGGATTTTTGTAAATCATTAAGCATAAAGATCAAAAAATAAAACAAAATCAAAATCCTTAACATGATGGTTAATCACCAACTCTTTAAATCCATTAGCATACCCATGAGATATATTATTTGATGCTTCTACAAATTTGGTCTCAATCATCTAGTCCATTGTTGCAACCTCCATGTTCCTTTATCTCCTCTCACCCCTTTTATGGTTATACTAGTGAAAATTGATAACTGTATAGAAAAAACATAATGGGGATTATATAAAAGAAAATATAGGGGTTTCCACCATTAATTTATCAAATAAATAAATAAATAAAATTTATTTATTTATTCCCCTATGAGAAAAAACAGATGAGAGTCTTGATTCTAGTGAAACCTATATCGCATTTAGGTTAAAAAACACAATCTAGAATCATATGTGGTCTCATTAAGTGATATAAGAATTTCATTAAAAATAAAAGCATGCATATTAAAAAAATACAATATTTTTATTATATTATTGTTGAGCCTCTACTATATGAATTCCCAATTCAGTTCAATAATATACCCCAAAATTCCACTTAGGAATATCTATAATTTTCAAACATTAGAAACTAGGGTTATTACATCACCATCACACTCATGGGGAAAATAATAATTTATGTAATAAATATAAAATATTCAATAAAACTCAAAATTCTTGAAAATTAACTAAAACCCAAACTGGGGTAAATATTGTTCCCTAGGATCCACAAAATAATCAGAATTTTTTTGAGGTCTTCCACCATGGTAAATTTATTGGTTTATTCTTGGTGAGGTCTTGGAATTCCATTAAATAAAATTGAACTATGTATAAACCAATAAAAAATCCAAGTCACTATATATTATTGTCGAAGATAAAGTTAATTTAGGTATAATTATTGACATATATGAATACATGATTAAATGTTTATATATATGTTTATATGTTTATATTTTATTCATTTTTATATTATTTGGTTGTTGGTTTTTATTTTATATTATTTTTTTATTAAAATTCATTGTTAAGTTTGTTTGTTTTATATGTACAAAAAAATTGATATATTCATTAGTATATTTTGATTTATGTGAAATTTTATTGTTTTTCAGGGAAAAATATATTGATTATATATGTTTTTATATGTTTATATTTTTTAATATATATGATTACATGATTACATGTATATATATGTTTATAATATTATAAATATATTTAAATATGCCTAAGTGATTATTTGTTTTTAAATGTTTAAATGAGTATATAAATATATTTGTGTATATATATATATATGTTTATATGTTTATTAGATATAAAAAATGTACATATACACGTATATATGTTTTATTTAGTTTATATATATATATATATTAAATTTTTATATTCTTGTTATTTATGTTTTTTGTTTTTTAGCTTAGCACCCTTTTTAACTGGGTTGAGTAGGAACCCTTGAAGGACTCTAAGGCCTAGAATACATGACCTGAAGGCCCAAAGACACAAATTCCTTTACAAATTTAACTTGACCCCACTAAAACAACCCAGTCCTAAAACCTCTTTCAATGTTTGTTCCTATCTCACCACCTAATGATGTAGTCAACCTGTCCTTTCCCTATGAATAACTACACATGGTTTAAACCTAGTGGTGTATTTTCCATGTCCCATTACTATACTATGTCTGGTTTTCTCAAGCTAGTCACTAATACCACTCCACTCCATCATCCGGATCTTATACTGGGATATATATTTTAAATTCATATATTTTAAATTTATATTTTTATGTTTCTATATTTATATTTTTAAATTTATAAGTTTATTTGACAATATTTAATTTATTAACAACATTATGTGTTTATGTGTTTATTTTTATAATTGTATATATATATATATATATATATATATATAATTTTAATCTATATGTTCTAAATTTATATATGTTTATATATTTATTGTTTTATATAATTAAATTTTTATATTTATATGTATATATGTTTAAATGATTACATGTTTTATTATATTCATACTTTTATTATTATATTAGATAATTAGTGGACTGTAATTGGATAAATGTTTGAAGAACTGTTAATAAATATGAGAATGGTGTTGTTTATTTCTTAATTTTTTTAAATGAATTATTGAAAATAGAGAAATATTTTTATCTCCATATGTGAAGTGTTTGAATATGATAAAGTTAATGTAAAAATAAATCAAATACCATCATATTTTATATGGTTTTAATCATAGTTATACATGATGGATCTGGCATAGTAAAGTCACAAAGAAGTCAAGATCCAACATTGATGAAGATATTCAGTATGAGATAAATGATTTTCTTGATCAATTAATTCATTATATAGGTGTTTAAACCATTGAAAAAAATACTAAGCATTGAAAAATTGTATTGAGATGATGAAAATTCATTATTCTCACATTGTACTAAATTTATAGTCTTACAAGTAATACCAAAATTAGATAACTTAAAATAAGAAAATGGTTGGAGTGATAAAAGTTTCAATAAATTTCTTGAACTTTTGAAAGAGTTAAAACTAAAAGGAAATGAGCATCTATATTCAAATTAAGAAAAAATATATATTATATCCAATGGGACTATATATAAGAAAATATATGTTTTCCCTAAAGACTATATGTATTATAGGAAGGAATATAATGTTTTATAAAAATTTTCTAAATATTAGACATCATGATATAAAATAAATGAGTGGTCCAACCTTGATTCATTCTCAAGGACTGACCCCAAACCTCTTAATAAGTAATTCTAGTATATTATAATAATTCTTCATTTAAATCATTTTTTGGAAGCTTAAAATAATGAAAATAGAATTATATGGAATATATGTGAGTGAATATCTAATAAAAACATACATCACCCAGTTATTTCACTACAATGAATGATACTTGATCACTAATTTCCCGATTTTGGAAATAAGGTTAGAAATATCAGAATGATACTATGAATAGATGAAATAAATCTATATCAGAGCCGTAATAGACAACAAAATTAATTTCCTATTATGTTGGAGGTTTTCAACATGTCCCCAAATATTTTTATGAAGAAAAAATATTTTATTATGAACTTGATAATTTCTAGACCAAAAAATCCTATAGATGATATTGATAGTTTATTTAACACCATTTATTAATGTTTTAAAATTTATATGCTATGTGGGATTTAAATTTTTTGATGCATACAATAAAGAGTATATTATTTTGTCTGTTATGGTAATGTTCACTATAAAAGATTTTATTTCCTATAGAAGCTTATTTGGATTCATTTTATAGGATATAAAGATTGTATAATTTGAAAAGAATGTACATAATCTCATTAATTATAGAATGGGAGAAAGAAAATGTACATGGGTATTCAAATATTTTTTTGAATGGATCACCCTTATTAAATATTAAAGAATGCAATTCATGGTTTATATGATTATGATTCCCCCTCCCCCACAACCTTTACCAACTAAAGAATATTAAAACAAGGAAAAATACTTTGACATCATGTTTGGGAAGACATAAAGTTTAGGTTATCAAAAAAATACATTGAAGAAACTAACCGTATTATTTGATATACCTTATTATATTTTTTTTATAGGTAAAACATTACATTGATTTTATCCATGTTGAGAAAAATAAATGTGATAGTTTGATTTGTTTTTTTAGAAATAAATGTAAAGAAGAAATATGGATTGTATGAAAGATTTGAAATAATATCTATGGTAATATGTTTGGAGTTATATCCCATTATGAAAGGAAAAAAATATTTACTTTTGGCTTGTCATATATTAATCAAGATTGAACAGATGAATTTCAATCAATGTATGTATGGTATTAAGGTACCCAGTGGGTATTCTTGAAATTTAAATAATTTTATGTCATTGAACAATTTGATGTTAATAGGCATGAATTTTTTGGGATTAGTGTCCAATTATCGAATGCACAATCAATTCACAATACCAAAAAATGAAAATCAAGTCATCTGAAAGGACTCCATTAACTTTGGGTTCTGGAATATTGTAAGACAGTGCACCCTACTTATTGTACCAAGTTGATCCTTGCATGCACTTAAGTAAACACACACCACACAAGAATATATGAAAAATGAGAAATTAAATTGAATAATAATTTATGTGTTTTAGATAGTGAATCTTATATCCATAATAGAAACACTATTTTTATTTCCATTACTATCGGAAGTTACAATAATTACACTGAAATTGAAAAAATAAGTATGGATTGGTTACATTTATTAACTACTATATAATTATATTTTCTTTTATTGTATTTGAATCATTTTTATGATTATGTTGATTATTTTGCACAAGGTCCCCACTTCCCTTTTATGGAATAAGATACTCTATCATTCTAGTTGCACCAACCTCCTATATTCATGGAGTTACTTCTATTTAGAATGGTTACTAACAATATCTAGTAACAATATGAACTTAACCACTTTTCCAGAGGAATAACCCAAGTTACACATGTTCTAATAACTAATATTCAATTCTATATAGACCACCATCTATGAACAAATACATCAAATGATATCATTTTCTGATCACCCTATAGTTCAGTGGAGAGGTTCTTCTCCCACTTCCCAAACCCATCCAAGCTATCATTTGAAATTCATCCAGCTGATTGAATATGTTTTCCGATTTGAATAGCATTAAAAGTCCAATAATATCCAACTTGAATACTACTTTAGATAACCTCTAGAAACTCTCTAACACTTAGGCACATAACTTCTACTTCAAGGGAAATTAGTTTTCTCCATTATCCTTACACCTATGGAAACTCTCTAACCAAAGAAATTCATTCCATACAATGGTTTCATTTTAGGGTGAAAAAAACCTTATGGTTATCTTTTGAGAATCTGAATCCCTAGAAAATTCAGCATCAATATAATCTCTTAATAGATTATCCATCCCAAAGAATAAGGTTTTATCCTCCAATCAATTTAAGAATTAGATGGTCCACTTTAAATCCTTATAGTGTTCCCTTACTAGATTATACATGAATCGAATCATATATACCATTTTAAATGTAATTTATTGTCAAGTACATATTATAAATAAAACTTCCTATCAGCTATGAAAACATAATTTTCACCATGTATCAAACCTCATATTCCATTATAGGAACCTTATCCTTCAGAAACATGGAATTCATGATCAATGGAGTTGATACTAGATTTAATTTGGTAATCATAAATATTTTTTTGACGTTAATAATGTATTCCCTTTGATATAATACCAAATTCACAGCTTTTGTATCTCTCTCAATATTTATTCTATATATCTCATTATTCTGTCTGAGATGTTTCATCTTGAACCTTATTAAATGATCTTGTTTCAACTTCTTTATCATTCTAATGTCTGTACCAGCTAGAAATATATCATCCATGTACAAAATAAGTATAATGAAATTCCCATCATCCTGTTTCTTTTAGTAGTAGTAATGATCAATATTACGTTGAGTGAAAACTTCATCCACCATTAATGTATAAAACTTATGATTACACTTACTTGAATCTTACTCCAATCCATAAATAATTTTCTACATATTCCACTCCAATACCTGGTTTTGATCATCCTAAAAACCAATTAGCTTTTTCATGTAAATATCTTCATCAAAATCTCCATGTAGGAACTTAATCTTTGCATCCATCTGCTCTTATTATATATTATTCAATGAATCCATGACCAACACCATTTTAATGGTAGAGTGCTTAACTATCAATGAGAATATCATTAATAAGGTAATACCTTCCTTTTATTGAAATCCATTCCCCACCAGCCATGACTTATACTTCTTCCTACAATTCGTTTCTTCCTTTAAATGGAACAACCACTTATTCTCAAGTGATATTTTCCCCTATGGAAACTCAGTTATCTCCTATGTTCCATTAGTATTCAAGAAACATATTTCATCCAATATAGGGAAATATTTATTTACAATGGGTTATTTGAAATGGATTTTCATCACAAAAACATATTTTCAAGGGAAATGAATTGAAAATAGCCTTTTTTGAAGACAATCACAAATATTATTATTCATGATGGTCTATCATAATTAAACATATGAATATACTATCTACGACATATTATTTTTTTATGTTACAATAAAAATTTTATCAATAGATTTTTGGGACAGACTAAAAATTCCATCACAAATAACTGAAAAGTTAAAAAATTGCACTAAATAATATAAATAAAAACAAAACCAAAAAATAAACATTCATTATAAAATTTCAAGTAATATATTTCATAAAATTTTATATAGAAATAAAAATAAAATAATTGTGCCACTAAGGGGATGGGGGGTTAAGTCCAGCTAGTAGAAAGAACTCCATACCTAAACTAAGTGTCAACAATAGCATATACTTTATCACCTCATCATGTTTCCACCCATACTATAGTGTCTTACCCAAATTCTAACATCAATGATCTTCCCTCTCTTTAGTAAATCTCTATATAATATTATCTTGATTATATAGCCTCACCTCATACTCTATAGCATTAAATGAAGAAGATGGTGATTCTACTCCTTTCGGGTCATATGATTCCATCACTTCATTACCATAATAACTAGTTAAGGCTAATCATAAACCTATACTGATCTCCCAACCTTTCTAAATACTAGTATCCATCCCCCCACATCTATATGACCTCATCAAACTAGAACTCGCAAAAGGCCTCATCCTCACCATTTGTCTTGGTCTAACTCTCACACATCTAAGAAACCACTATCTTTTATGTCACCTACTATTATATAAATAGAAATTAAGAATACTATAAAAATTATATTTTGTTAATTTAAAAACAAAAAAATACTAACCATAATATGTCATTTTCTATCACTGATAATTTTTCTAGTACTACTATCTGTTCAAATATTCTTATACACATAAAAATTTGTAATGGTTGGATCAATTTAAGAATATAGAAATTTATCATATATATTTAGTATTAAAAATACAAATATATAATTTTTAAATAATATTACTTACCAAATTTCAATGATGTATACTAAAAGTACAAATCCTTACATAGTGTGTGACATCCTGTCTCCCTTGAATCTTTTGACCAGAATCGAATCTCCTCTAGAAATTATCTCATATCTAGTACATTCCCAATCCCTATCAAGCCCAAGTGGGGATGCAATCAAGTCAATTAGGTTTAAAAGGCTTATAAAATATATTTATATATTATCTCTACATATCTGTCCCCCAAAATCTTTATAAAAAGTAATAGAAATGATCATGATTGAAAGCCTTCCATGCCTCCCAAATAGTGGGTCTAAAGCTCTCATCAATAGGAGACCACAAACCCTAAAAAATATTTAATAATACAGTAAACTAAAAATTATATAAATTTAAAATAAAAAAATTATTTATCTATACATACCAAACAATGTTTGAACATATTACAAGATAACTCAATAGTACCTAATACCATGAAACCCATGAAGCAAAAAAATAGTTCCTCAAAATAGAATTATCCTGGCCAACAACTAGATGTGAAAACATATGAAAGTAAGAATAATTAGTATCATAATTAATATATAGAATAAATTAAATGGAAATTAAATAAAATCCATATTTAGACTTTCTTCCTTCAATGAGGATCCTAGTCAATAGATGGATGATGATATGGAATAGGATATGGAATCATCAATCGCACAAGGCCTCAAACTCTCCTAGTATTTGATGTTGGGTCAAAACCATCAACTGAAAAATTGGGACTATCATCATGAGGTAGAACATCCTTGGTAAAGCTACAAATCATGTCATCATAATTATCTTGACCCATATGAAACATATGTTTAGTTTAGTAACACAATTATATAGGCCATAAAAAATTATAAAAAATTTAAAAATCATAGACTATTTTTTAAATAAAGTGGGTGAAAATATTATTATCTCTAAATAATTATTAATAAAAATATCAAATTTTAAAAACTAAAAAAATATTTATTGAAAAAAGAATACACCATTCTTATATTCATATCCATATTCATCTTTAGTATCATCAATGTAAGTGTCTCTATATTCTTCTTCAGCAACATCAACTTCCATATGAGATCCAATTTCATCATCCCTTATGATATCAAATTCAATGGTTACATTATTTAAATTATCACCACCATCAACCCTTAATTATGGGGTATAATTATTGATATTTGTATCTATTCAATTAAGAGATATATTCAATGATGTTTCTAATAAAATTTAAATATTTTCCACTTGAACATAACCACTTTCATTTTCATAAACTAGTGAGATTTTAATTTTATTACACTGCACTACTCATTTAAATCTATTAAATCTAAAAAATAATTTTTATAATAAAATTTATGTTATTTATATCCTGGTAAAAGTGCCTTATTTTCAATAAGAAGAATTTATATTTAATATAAATGATTTCACGTCATCGATGAACACACACCCCTTTATCAGTATCAAACTAATGACATTTAATTTTTTACATAATTCTTTCTCAGATAACACAACTTAATTATTTTATCTCGTATCCCATAAAATTTAACTTCACTTTCTTTATAATGATATCCTTTTAAACAAACGCCACTGTTCATTGATTTTTTTGATTAATCAATGCATATAATAAACTATCAATTTTTTTTCCATGTTGTGATACCTATAAAAATAAAATAAAAATTAAAATATATAAAATAAAATATTTAATATATATGTTTGATCACAAAAAATTTCACTTACCTTCCTTTGAAACCAATAGGAAAAACTACGATGTCTGTTTTCTTCAAGAGCAGCTAGGGAAATTTGTGCGAATTTTTTCTTTATATGATCATTATATAATATAAAAATAAACTATTATAAATCTAATTATAAAAAATATTTAAAAAATATAATTAAAAGGATTACTTACTGCACAAATATTATTTTTTCTTTATAATTGAGTCATACATATATATGAGCTCTATGTAGTTCTTTACTAGAAATCCATTATTTAGGGTGACCACCAAAACCAAGATCAAGCTGATTAAATATTGACAATCAATGGTATGTGAAATAATCAACATTTTCCTCATTTTGACCCATTCAATTATGTTTTTAAGTATATTTATATTGAATATAATAAGAATAAAAATTTGAAATTTTTTCCTATAAGTACGCTTCATCAATTGACCTTTCAAATTATTCATTGTTTTGTACATTCTTCTTAAATTTTTTCATTCATATCTCAAATGGGCACATCCATCAAGGTTGTACAATCCCTCTATATTTATCTTTATATGAAAAATCAATATTAAATTTTTCATTAAGTTAAACAAGGTTGAACGAAATATTTTGTTTAAATTTATATAAAATTATAATGATATTTTTTAGCATATATAGTGATCATATTATATTATTTCTTCAAAAATGACTGAGAATAAATATTATATTTCAGTCAACACATCCCATATTAAATAATTAAGTATCCCTATGATACTAATTAGTAGTAATATTTTCATGATGACATGATGGTCATGACTTTTTAATGTGATAATATTTCCATTTCTAACACAATGAGAAAAAATAGAAGCATATCCATCTAGTACACTCAAATATTTAATCAAATGATAAAAACGTTAAACTAATTTCTCTATAAATTTCATAAGATGATTTTGGATTCATTAATTTTTACAATCTTTCATTTTAAAACAAGTCAAGTTTAGGATGCTTAAAAATTTGGGAAAGATCTAATTATGCCTTCACAATATCTTTAGTCTTGTCAAGTATGTCCAACATGGTATAAAATATGTTATAAAAATATTATTCTCAATATTTATTATATCTACATTGTGATTAACCAACAAATTGGACCAATATGAAATCTCTCAAAAAATACTTTTCTTTATCCAATTATGATCTCACCCCAAACCACCTACTTTTTATTGAGTTATAATTGGTCCAAAATTAATAGGAGGTAATGAAGAGAAAATTTATTTTGCCTAAATTATTGAGAAAACTATTGGAGGTTTTTCTAATATAATTCTACCTTTTGTAAAAGTATTTCTATTCTGTCAAAATGAATGATCTGTAGGAACAAATATATAATTAAAGTAAAAAAACAAGCATTTATTCCATCAATAAATGTTTTACATTCATTTATACAGTATGAAATTTTTTTTGGACCATCTTTAGTCCATCCAAATAATATACAATACACTAGAAATCCACTAATTTCCTATACTAATACAACTTTGAGTATAAAATTCTGACCTCCAATTGCATTATTTGTAGTTAGACCTTCATTCTATAATAAAATTAACTCATCAATCAATGGATTCAAATATCAATATTTTTTTTCAGATGTCCTAGAATTACTAATTCCATATATATATATAAAGTTCCTTCATCAACATCCCACAAGTTAAGTTGTATGGAGTTATGAAAATAGGACAACATCAATACTGACTATTTTAAGAACTAAATGGACAAAAACCATCAGTAGGAATACCCAACCATACATTACAAAGTTCTAAACCAAATGTTAAATATACCATATCGAAGTGTTTCCAAAAATTACCATCACCAGGATAATTTAGGCTTTTACCTATAGAAACATTTGATCTATATAATATCATCAATGATGCTGTGTTATGATACATAAATAAATGTTTTAGTCTAAATACAAATGGAAAATACCTCAGTTTTTTAACATGAAATAATTTGTTTAGCCACCAATATTTTTTTTTTCATTTTCTAAAAAGGTCACTTTTTGGCGAAGTGAGAACCTTACAAAAAAACTGAAAGACAATTTCTAACAGCACACACATAAAACAACATTCACCCCAAACTTGATTCCAAAAATCCACATTCAAAACCAAAGTTCAATTTCATAAATTGGAATTTGGGCAAAGAGTGCCGCTCAAAAAATCCACCCTCGAGGAAGACCTAACTACATCATCACTCGCTGGCCAAACATCACAGAACTGTCATCACCGTCACGTTTTCGTTTTCACCACCAGTCTCATCCGAAGTCTACATCCTATAAAAAACACCGATCCACCATCGCCATCGGTGTTGCCGATCAAACACCACAGAAAAACACCACCACTACTTCAAAAAATCACCACTTCTTTCTAAAAAAACATCACGACTTCATAAAATCACCACAACTTCCTCAAAAGAACACCACAAAAACACCATTAGGAGCTTCTGCTTCAACAGGGCATCACCACTGCAAACCATCGTGCATTCTTCTCAAATAACAACGTGAGATCTTCAGGATTGAAAAACCCAGAAAAACTAGAATCAAACAGATCAGGAAACCTGAGTCAAAAAGCGAAGCCCACAAGCTTCGAATCGCTGATCCAACAACATTGTGCACTAAATGTTGAAACTGAGATAGTTCTGGCACCAAAAAAATTATATTTCCTTCTGAATTTTAATCATCATGTTGATACCAAAAGACACAATCATTCCAAAAATTAAAACATAAAGGATGATACCAAACATTATTAAATTTTTCTTATCTTATGAGATCACCCTTTTTAGATAAAAAATTAATAATTTCTTCTAAAATAAATTATAAATTTGGTGATGTGAATGGTATAATTTTTAGATGCCATCGATTCCCATCAGATTTATACCATATTTTTTTAGATTTCTATGATGATATTATTGGAGTTGGGTTTTTATAACCAACTTCTTTTGTAATTTATGATAAATTATATTCATGGTTTTAAATATTAATAAAGTCTTTATTACATCATGATTATTATTATGCATAACATTGCATGTGATAATGTTCAAAGAGAATATATCACACTAAAAGGTCATAGATGTTCCTCGCTATGATGAGAACCCAAAAGTACTATGAAACTATTCATATATATATGTTCTATGGATGAATGATATCATTTTAGGGACATAAATGATATAGGCTATCAGGGGTGGAGACTCAAAGGGCTTTGGGGCACCTTCTCATGGTAAACGCCCTTAGTGACATCCATTAGGATATTATGAGAACAAGACCCGACTACAAAAAATCTACATTTATATGTGTCATTGGATGTTCCTAAATGTGAACATGTGTATTGGTATTTAGAGTTTATCATTATTATTAATGGATATTATGAGTCACACACTTAGATATGTTGATGAAAAATACGATGATAGATGTTCGTGACGAGGTAAGATAGGTTGGGTGCATCACGAGTAATATTTCATTAATGAATAATGTCACGACCCATCCCTCGGGGCCTGTACTGTGACTACCCCAAGCCCTCCTTCCATAGGCCAGGGGATGGTGACTAGCACCAAAGGCATAAATCTCTAAAACTAGGAATTCATTGCCTTTATAACCTGAAAATGCACAAAACAAAGTACAAGATGGAAGCAAAACACTAAGTAAAACTATATAACAAAAGAGTGCTGAAAAGTAAAAGGGGTCAGAAATACAATCCCAACTGAAAAGTACAAGAAACTGAAAGTACAAGAACTGGAAAAAGGGAAAATAAACTCCTGGATCGAGCACTGGGAAATCCTACCTGAAGGGTAGGTACATATAGCCTCCACAACACTCCATGTCCGTCCATCTCCTCTGTGTACCGTCACACCATGTGGTCCACCTCGAGACACTGTCCGGTCCTGGTACACTGAACCTCGGTCAGTGATGTCCGTCATCTACATCCAATACAATGAGGTGCGGGCATAGCCCGTATAGAGGTGAGTATAATGATAGTCAGTAGGGACCTAGAGACCCTCATGGTCTCACAAAAACCAACAAGGATAAACTCCAAGTATTAAATAAAAAGATAACCCCACTTAGGTATATTCCCATACATATACCTAAGTTATCAAGTAATTCGTCTCAATCATGAGGAAAACAAAAAAGTTACTGACTTAGCTCACACATGTATACAACTTTTGTAGAGAGTTAGAGATTATTAGATGTAGCTACTAAATCATCTATTCTGTCAAACCCACGTAGGATCCTGGTATATAAATCAGAGCTGTCAAACCCACACATGATCCAGGAACAATAGTCAGAGCTATCAAACCCACACTTGATCCAAGAACAGTAGTCAGAGCTATCAAACCCACATAGGATCCAAGAACAATATTCAGAGCTGTCGAACCCACAAAGGATCCAGGCATAGTAGTCAGAGCTGTCGAACCCACACAAGATCCAGGAATAGTCATCAGAGAGCTTCCAGCCATAGGGTTTCCACACAAGGCACCCGTGATTCTAGGACGGTCCGCTCCTCAAGCCAAGTTTCGATACATCAACTTCCATGAAGTCCCATGTTGATGCATCCAAAATATTCTTCCAGCCATAAAATACTCAACGCGACAGACGACACGTCAATCGGATGCTCGGTCTGAGAGTTTTTGGCATTTTTGTTCTGGGGGCCCGGTTGATTTACATTTGATCCAACCCAACCGTACCCCAACTATGCTCAAACCTCTAGTAGGGTATACCAAAAGAACCATCTTTTTCAAAGGTTTCTGTCACCACAGACGGTTCGTCAATCGGTTTCTTGTAGCTCAAGTCTCGAGCAAAAGAGTGGAAAATAGGTCAAATGGGTCTCGGTCCGGTCTGACCCGGCCCGAGTGGGGTCTGACGCAGTCCGAGGATCCGACCCAGCCTGTGGGGGTGGCCCGGCCAGCGGGGGCAGCCCGACCCTTGGGGGCGGCCCGACCCATGCTGGGTCCGGCCCGCGTGAGGCCCATGGATGGCGGCTCGTGGGGTCTTTCTTAGTTGCGTCCTGGGGGGAGCCATGCCCCCTATATTCCCGAACGACTTATCCATTCGAGGGATTGAAAAACCATCACCATGTGGCACCGGTCCATGTCATGCGGGACCCATGCGATGATTACCACTCCTCCCAGATTGACAAGTGGCTAGCCGCCTCCCACTCTGTGTAGTTGCGCTGCACCTCCTCCAGCGACCGTCAGAGCCAGCCGCCCATCCTGCATCACTGCAGCCATGGCTACGACCCCCTTTTGCTCCATCGCGCCACACGGTTGTGCCGCGCCTTCCCCGGAAACCCAATGGCGTGAGCCACCAGTTTTCTTCGCGTCAAGACTTGAGCCGGCCACCGCTGCACCGCCACGGCCTGTCGGCTGTAGGCTACTCCTCCGGTAGTGCAGTTGTGCCACCACCATCCACGCGGTGACGTTCGTTGGTTCTATCCTCCGGTGAACTTTCCACGGGGCACCAGACGAGTTCTGGTGGCTCAATTGTCATTCTATAAGTAGTCACGCACTCCTCGGGACGTCGCCTTTGATCCAAAATGATTGTTGATGAAAATCGCTCAATCCGGACTAATTCCACGATCAGTGTCAAAATCCAAAAAGTAAGGCGGAGGGGCCGGGCCGTGTTCATTCGGCTTGCACCCTCCGTGATAGCGTGATAGCATACACCTTAAATTCTTAATCCTTGAAGTAAAACAAAGAACGTGAAACAATTAACAAAGCTTGAACCCCTACCTCTATTCATTGTTCATTGACGGAGTCGTGGGGAAGAAGACGGTGTTGTCGTCGTTCGTCGCGTCCGCCACACACTTCCAATCCAAGCCCATGAGTCAGTTTGTTGATGATGATGAGGAGGGAAGATCAGTCAAAGACGTCCCACATCGAAGGAGGTTCTGAGGAAGAAATTTGAATATGCTCCATGTCTGCATTCTTCGTTGGAAGAACGTGTTCTTAGTTGGTGAGAGATTTTCTCCCTAATCTCTCTTCGTTCTCCCAATCTCCACCAAAAGACAAATGCCAACCCCAAAATAATGGATTAAGTTAATCTATTATTAAATTGTTGGCACTAAATTCATAATCGGTGGATTAATTAAATGTGAAATATTTGGAACATTAAGTGTTAGGGGAGTTGAAGAGGCTCCCCTACACTTAATGGAAGGTGGAGGGTTTCTCCCCATTAAAGGGGAGTTTCAAGGGGGTTTAACCCCAGGTGGTCCCCACCACAATAAACAAGAAGAGGAGGTCTAGACCTCGGGTGTGCCACACCTCCATAACCTCTCATGGGAGGTTAATGTGTGGTGGTCCCCACCTCCAACCTCTACATGGAGGTTTTAACCAACTAATAAAAATAATGTTTACACAACCTTATTTTTATTTAATTCATTCACTAAAAACCCAAAAAATAACTTATATTCTCGACCAACTACCGTCGAGGTGAAAGTCTCCTTAAGCGAATACTGGCACTACAAGTTCAACGGTGCCCTCAGATTTCAATTCCGAGCACTGGTTCAAAAATTATAAAAACCCGCTCTTACGTTTACTGAACATACCCGAACAAAAGTTCAAAAATTGCTTCTGGGCACACCGGGCCACGAAATCACGCGCCGTCAATTTTCATGAACTCATAAAATTCCCATTTAATTAAAAAAAATTACACGGAATTTTCGGGTCTTTACATTCTCCCCACATCAGGGCTCTAAATCTTGGTAATCCACAACTAAATCTAAGGGAACAAGTGGGGGTACTGAGCACACATCCGAGCCTCCCACATCCAAGTGCTCTCCTGGAGGTTCCCGTGCTGCCAGCAAACGTGCACCAGAGGTATCGACCATCCACGTAGGACCCACTCTTATCGATCCTCAATTGCCACTGGAACCTCCATAAAAGTCTCCCCATCATTGATATCCAACTCTCCGTGGTCGATGATGTGGGAAGACTCATTAAAGTATCTCCCCAACTAGGACACGTGGAATATGTCATACACCCGATGTAATAGAGGTGGAAGAGATAAGTGGTATAGCACCTTTCCAACTATTCTGAGGACCTGGAAAGGTCTGATGAATCTCAGAGATAAATTTTTGCCTTGGCCAAATCTCCATAGACCTAATCGGGGTGAGACCCGTAGAAAGACATGGTCTCCATCCTCGAACTCCAAAGGTCTCTATCTCCTATCATCTTATGACTTCTTCCTGCTCTATGCAGTCTTCATCAACTCCTGGATGATTTGCACCTTCTCTGTGGTAGCCCGTACAATCTCTGGTCCCACTAGTTCTGTCTCCAAAAGGTTATCCCAACACAAGGGTGACCTGCAAGGTCTCCTGTATAACACCTCAAAAGGTGTCATCCCAATGGTGGAGTGATAGTGGTTGTTCTATACAAACTCCACCAAAGGTAACTGATCCTACCAACTGCGACCGAAGTGGAGGACACAATCATGGAGCATGTCCTCGAGGATCTAAATAGTCTGCTCAGTCTGGCCATCCGTCTGAGGATGGAAGGCGGTGCTCAGACGAAGCTGCATCTCAAAAGCCTCCAGCAACCCCTTCCATAATTGGGAAGTAAACTGTGCATCACAATCGGAGACAATAAATAAGGTACTCCATGTAGCTATACAATCTCTTTCACATAGAGGCATCCCAAGCCCTCTACTGAACCCTGCTCTTTGATCGTTAGGAAGTGGGCCGACTTGGTGAGTCGGTCAACGATCACCCAAATAGAGTCATGACATCTGGATGTACATGGAAGTCCTGTCATGAAATCCATGGATATCCCATCCCACTTCCACTCTGGGACATCTAAAGGCTGAACCAAGCCTAATGGTACCTGATGCTCCTCCTTCACTTGTTGACAAGTGAGGCACTGAGAAACAAACTCTACAACTGATTTCTTTTTTCCCAGTCACCAGTACTGTCGTCATAGATCCTGGTACATCTTCGTCACTCCTGGATATACCTCTAGAGGGGATGTGTGGAACTCCCTCAACACTTATTCCTGAAGTGACACTGGCACCATAGTGCATCCTATGGAGAGGATGACGTGCTCCCCACCTTCAAAAAATCCATCAGGTGTCTGCCATGTGGATATCTGGGCATGTCATGTCTCGCAGTCAGCGTCCCCATGCTATGCCTCCCTAAATCACTAACGAAGTGGAGGAGTGAATATAAGTGACTGAAGAAAGGCAACTCTATCTCTATCTTCAAAAGATATCTGTAAAGAAGCTAGCTTCTCTATCGCCTCGCCTAGCAGCTATATACCAGATCTCTTACTGAGTGCATATGCAACAATGTTCCCCTTCCCAAGAGTATAGACTATCTCTAAGTCATAGTCCTGGAGAAACTCAATCCATCACCGATGTCTTAGGTTTAGGTCATTCTGAGAGAAGATATACATGAGACTCTGGCGGTCAGAATAGTCTGTGAAACGCCCGCCCATCAGATAGTGCCACCACATCTTCAAGGAGAAGACCATTGATTCTAACTCCAGGTCATGGGTGACATAGTTTTTCTCATACTGTTTCAGCTTACAAGAACCATAAGTGATCATTGCTCGCTTATATATCAGGACACATCTGAGTCTGGTCCCTAATTGTGTCGCAGTAAACTACGTACCCTACGCCCTCATCTGGAATCCTCAAGATGGGGGCACTAGTCAGACTCTGCCTCATCTCCTAAAATCTCTATTGGAATCTCTCCGACCACATAAATGATTGCCCCTTCTTCATCAAGGATGATAGTGGTGCTGCAACTCTAGAGAAGTCTGGTACGAACCTATGGTAGTATCCATCCAAACCCAGGAAACTCCGTAACTCTGTCACACTCTTGGGTGGCTCCCAAGAAAGTACCACCTCAATCTTCACTGGATCTACTGCAACTCCAGCCTTCGAGATGACATTTCCCTAGAAGTGATCCTCTCGGATAAAAAACTGGCACTTCGAGAGCTTACCATAAAGTTTGTGCTCTCGGAGTGTGTCCAGTACTACCTGCAAATGATAGGCATGTTCCTCCTTAGTAGTCGAGTATATCACAATGTTTTCGATGTTGACTATGACAAAGTGATTGAGGTATGGATAAAAGATCATGTTCATGAGTCCCATGAACACTGATGGAGCATTGGTTATGCCAAATGGCCTAACCAAGAACTCGTAGTGGCCATACCAACATCTAAAGGTTGTCTTCTGTACATCCTCATCCCGAACTCTTAGCTGGTAATAGCCTGAACTGTGGTCTATCTTCGAGAACTGTCGTGCTCCCTTCAACTGATCAAAGAGGTCTTCAATCCTTAGGAGTGGGTACTTGTTCTTCACGGTCACCTAGTCCAAGTAACGGTAGTCGACGCAAAGCCTCAAGCTCCCATCCACCTTTTTGTTGTACAGAATCTGGGCTGACCAGGGAGAAATACTAGGCTAGATGAATCCCTTCCCCTAAAAGTCCTCTAGCTATACTCATAGCTCATGAAGTTCCATGGGAGCCATCCAATATGCTGGTGTAGATATCGGTGTCGTCCCAGGGTACAGGTCAATATAGAAGTCCACCTCTTTGCGATGAGGTAGACCTAGGACATAATTAGGGGAAACATCCGTGTACTGGTCCACCATTATAGGATAGCTCGGACTATGCACATCAACTGATCTAAGGGTAAGGCAAGCAAACTGATGAGTGATCGGCTGCACCCTCCTCCAAGTAAGTCTTCCCTGCACTGTAAAGGATCCCTTCTCGCCAGTGAAGTTAAACCTGGTCCCATTTGTGCAGACATACTGCTCTTTGCGCCTAATACATTCGATCTGGGCATGGACTGTAGATAACCAGTTTATACCCAAGATGACGTTGTAAGGACTCAACACCACTGCTAGGAAATCCCAGCCGAAGCTCTCACCTCCTAGAGTAAGATCACACTGCTGGCACCAGTGCGTAATTGTTGAATCTTCTCGCATAAGAGTCTCTAGCCATAAGGATCGAGCCAACGGCTCCATTGGAATCTCCGAGATCCGAACGAGGGAAGTGAAAATGAAAGTGTGACTGGAACCTGTTTTATAAGAACTGTAGCTAAGGTGTATTAGACACATACCGTACCTCGAATCATCTCCAAAGCATCATGATTGTATGCCTCAGCTGCCTGGAGCTGAGCACTCCCCTGTCCACCTACTTCCTACGGTCAGGGTAGACCTCATGGTGGTGGTGGAGATAACACCTTGAAACATCAACCACTGCCAGCTGCATGACTAGCTCCTCTTCCATGTTCCCCTGTTCCCTATGGATCACCTCGATCGAACCGCTGCCTCTGCCTGTGAGGTCCCTCAACTATCGGCTGATCATCTGAACGACGGGTCGGATAGTCACGAGCCATGTGACCCTACCCGCCACATGTGAAACACTGCATGTTCCTCGAATGAATGGATCTTTCTTGGGTGCCTTGCACAACCGAACCCATGTCCTGAGGTCATCCACCAGATGTTCTGGTCCGTTTGGATCTCTGTGACATCTGTTTCCTGCCAGTTGTAGAAGATTCCGCTATGTGATGCCCGATGGTGGGTCTTGTTGCTGGTGACTGCTCAGCAAGGAAACTCTCCACTAAGAGGGATCTCTCTAGCACCCAGCCTGCATTGGGATGCTGAGTGAGATCATTAAAGCCCGAATATCTCGCCTGAGCCCCTGCTTGAAGGTTTGGTCCTTGAAGAATGGGCCTCGCACTATATCTGTGGAGTAGCACGAGAGGTTAGTGAACCTCGCTGAGTACTATGCCACCGTCATGCTTCCCCAATACAGATGAAGTAGCTCTTGTATCTGCACAACACATAGGGTTTCTGGGAAAAACTCTTCCTGAAACAGGCTCTCGAAGTCTATCCAGAGAAGTGCCGCCTCGTCATACACCTGGAGCATCAGGCCCCACCATCTGCCTACTGCTTCTCGAAGGAGACTCATGGAAAGGATCACCATAAGATCGGTTGGTGTCCCTACCAGTCATAAAACTCTCACCACATCCTCCATCCAATCCTAAACTACCTTTGGGTCCATCTATCCCCTGATCCTGGGTGGCCTTTGGCGCTGGAACTCATGCAACGCGTTCAAGTGGCATGTATCGTTTGCTGTTGGCGCTGATGGCATTGGTGGCACAACGTATAGTGGTACCGCTAGTGCCTCTGTTGTGATAGGGCCATACACCGAGGCCTCGTCACTCAGTGGTCTGCCATCTCATACAAATCTTAGAACCCTGGATGGCTGTCTACGTAGGGCTATCCTGTAAAGAAACAGGTGTGCTACGGTTACTAAGTTATACCTGGTAAGCTAACTCAAAAAGATCACAAAGAAAACTCTTGAAACATACACTCAATTAGGGTTTTTGTATACTGAGTCAGAAATCAGAAGTCAGGGTCCTAGTGTATGGATATGTTAGCCGCCGCATCAACACCAGACTCCCTAAACTAAAAACCACACTCAATACCTTAAACACTATTTCTTTATAGAAAAGATCAGATTCCTAAGTTCTACAGTAGAACTAACTCCTCTGATACCAATTTGTCACGACCCATCCCCCGGGGCCCGTACTGTTACTACCCCAATCCCACCTTCCATAGACCAAGGGCTGGTGACTAGCACCAAAAAAATAATTCCCTAAGACTTGGAAGGAATTTCCTTTATAACCTAAAATTCACACAACTGAGTACAAGCTGGAAGCAAAATACTAAGTAAAACTGTATAACAAAAGAGTGATGAAAATTAAAAGCTGCCGGAAATACAAGCCCAACTGTAATGTACAAGAAACTAAAAGTACAAGTACTGAAAAAATGGAAAACAGATCCTAGATCAACCACTGGGAAGTCATACCTGAAGGGTAGGTACAGATAGCCTCCATAGCACTCCATGTCCATCCATATCCTCTATGTACCGTCATGTCATGTGGTCCACCTCCGGGTACCATCCATTCCTGGTACACTCAGCCTTGGTTAGCGTTGTCCGTCATCTGCATCCAATACAATGAGGTGCGAGAATTTCCCATACAGGGGTGAGTATAATGATACTCATTAGGGAACCCGAGACCCTCATGGTCTCACAAAAACCAAAAAGGATAAACACCAACTATGAAATCAACAGATAACCCCACTTAGGTATATTCTCATTCATATACCTAAGTTATCAAGTAATCCATCTCAATCATGAGGAAAACACAAAAGTTACTAACTCAGCTCACACAGTTATACAACTTTTGTAGATAGTTAGAATGATTATATGTAGACACTAAATCATCTATTCTGTCGAACCCATGTAGGATCATGGTACAAAAATCAGAGTTGTCGAACCCACACATGATCCAGGAATAGTAGTCAAAGATGTCGATCCCACACATGATCCAGGAGCAGTAGTTAGAGTTGTCAAACCCACACAGGATCCAAGAACAGTCATCAGAGCTGTCGAACCCACACAGGATCTAGGAATAGTAGTCAGAGCTGTCGAACCCACAGAGAATCCAGGAATAGTCGTCAAAGAGTAGCCAACCGCAGGGTTTCCGCACAAGGCACACTTGATTCTAGGAGGGTCCGCTCCTCAAGCCAAGTGTTGATACATCAACTTCCACAAAGTCCCAAGTTGATGTATCCAGAAGATCAATCCATCCATAAAATAATGAACATGACAAACAACGCATCAATCAGACGCTCGATCTGAGAGTTATTGGCATTTTCGCTCCGAGGGCCTGGTTGGATTTACATTCGATCCAACCCGGCCATACCCCAACTGTGTCCAAACCACGAGTGAGGTATACCAAAAGAACCGTCTTCCTCCAAGGTTTCTGTCCCTACTGACAGTTTTTCAATCGGTCGCCCGTAGCTCATGTTACGAGCAGAAGAGTAGAAAATAATTCAAACAGGTTTGGGTCTGGTCCGGCCCAGTCGGGCCGACCTAGTCCGCGGATCCGACCCGGCCCGCAGGGGCGGCCCAATCCGCGTGGGCAGCCCATCCCACGCGGATTCCAGCCCATGCTGGTTCCAGCCCGCGATAATCTCGGCCCACGCTCGGCCCGCTAGGGGGGGGGGGCGTTGGGTCCAGCCCACGCTGCGTCCGGCCCACACTGGGCTCGGCCCGTGTGAGGCCCATGGCTGGCGGCTTGTGGGGTTCACCCTAGCTGCATCTAGGGGGGAGGCCGCGCCCCCTAGATTCCCGAATGGCTTATCCGTTCATAGGATTGAAAAATCGATGCCATCTGGCGCCGGTTCGTACCACGTGAGACCCACGCTCCGGGTCCCGCTCATCCCGGCTGGTCGAGCGGCCAGCCTCCTCCCATGAGGCACAGTTGCGTCGTGCCTCCTCCAGTGACTGTAGAGCTGTCCTCCCGTCCTCCATCACTGCAGCCAAGGCCGCATCCCCCTTTTGCTCCACTGCGCGGCGCGGTTGCCCCGTGCCTTCCTTGGAAACCCGGTGGCTCGAGCCACCGATTTTCTTCACGGTTGGCCTTGCACCGGCTGCCGATACACCATCGTGGCCCATCAGCCGTGGGATACTCCTCCGGCGGCGTGGTTGTGCCGCCACCATCCACATGGTGATGTTCGTCTGTTCCATCCACCGTCGAACTTTCTGTGGGTCACCAGACGAGTTCCGGTGGCCCGATTCTCATTCCGGAAGTATCTGTGCACTCCTCGGGACGTCTCCTTCGATCCGAAATCATTGTTGATGAAAATATCTCAATACAGACTCATGCCACGATCAGAATCAAAATCCACAAAGTTAGGAGGAGGGGTCGGGTCGTGTTCGTTCGGCCCGCACCATCTGTGTTAGAGTGATAGCATGAGGCTTTTATTCTTAATCCTTGAGGTAAAATGAAGAACGTGCATCAATTAAAAAATCTTGAACCCCTACCTTTGTTCATTTTTCGTTGACGGAGTCATGGGGAAGAAAATGGTGTTGTCGTCTTTCATCGCATCTGCCACACACTTCCAATCCAAGCTCGTGCATCGGTTTGTTGACGACGATGAGGATGGAAGATCGGTCGAAGACATCCCACGTTAAAGGGGGTTCCAAGGAAGAAATTATAAGATGCTCCATGTCAGTGTTCTTCGTTCTTCGTTGGTGAGATCTTTTCTCCCTAAGCTCTCTCCTTTCTCCCAAGCTACACCAAAAGACAAATGGAAACCCTAAAATAATGGATTAAGTTAATCTATTATTTAATTGTTGGCACTAAATTCAAAATGGGTGGATTAATTAAATGTGAAGGATTTGGCACATTACGTGTTAAGGGAGTTGAAGAGGCTCCCATACACTTAATGGGTGGTGGAGGGTTTCTCCCCATTAAAGGGGAGTTTCAAGGGGCTTTAACCCCGGGTGGTCCCCACCACAATAAACAAGAAGAGGAGGTTTAGACATTAGGTGGGCCCTACCTCGATAACCTCTCATGGGAGGTTAAGGTGTGGTGGTCCCCACCTCCAACCTCCACATGGAGGTTTTAACCAACTAATAAAAATAAAGTTTACACAACGTTATTTTTATTTAATTCATTAACTAAAAACCCAAAAACTAACTTTTATTCTTGACCAACTACAATCGAGGTAAAAGTCTCCTTAAGAAAATAGCAGCGCTGCAAGTTCAACAGTGCCCTCATATTACAATTCCATGCACCGGTTCAAAAATTATAAAAACCCACTCATACGTTTAGTGAATGTACCCGAACAAAACTTCAAAAATTGATTCCGAGCACACCGGGCCTCGTAATCACGCGCCGTCAATTTTCACGGACTCGTAAAATTCCCATTTAATTAAAAAAATTACATGGAAATTCCATGTCTTTACAAATAATGTGAGGAAGGATTTATCCCTTCTATTATTTAACATACGATAATATCACATGCCCTTTAAAGGAAATGATATAACTTAAATAAATCCATGGCCTTGGTAATCAATAGGTAAGTTCTATTTCTAGAAAGTCAAAGAAAGAGATATCGAGGATATATGTTGATGGAACTGACATGCAACTTGATCAATTAGATATATTATGATAAATGGATTATTTTACACGATAATCCTTCATATAAGGCAACACATTGTTGTGGCATTAAATTCTTTTCTATATGTGTGTATTGGTGTGTTGTTAGATGCTAACCTTGGACTTTAGTTAGGTTCACCTAATGCCACTGAGAAAGAGGCCTAGAGGGCCACACACTAGGTGTATCCAGTACCTCAGTTAAATAATTTATTATTAAACAAGTTGAATAAATATTATTCTCAGTTGTGGTTTAATAATTATTTTTTGTATGCCTAATCACATTTATTTCATCTCTAGTTATTTGAGAGAATATATTATTGGAAGAATAATTAATACATATTGAGGAGGATTAGCAGAATGAGATTAATGGTCTAGTAACAAATAATAATATTGAATATTATTTGATTAAATAATATTTAATTATAACTCGCAAGTTAAAAACATGTCAGGAAATAATGATATTTCTATTATTATATGACATGGGGGTTTCACTAGGATTAATGAAATAATTAAAGGGTCTTATGTAGATTATTTTATTATTACCCTAGTGAAATAAATGCCTGGTTATATTATTTCTCTTAATTAGCCAATGGAAAGTGAAGTGATTATAATTGTGTTGTGACAACAAATTGGATAAAAGCTCTCAAGAATAGAGAGTTCACCCCTCTCCAATAACTCTCTCAAAAAAAGAGATATCCTCCTCCACCGGATCAAGGAGAACGCTTTTGAAAAGGTTCTCATGGAAATCAAAGGTGGACATCGCAAACACAATGATCTTCTATGCTAGCACCCAGAGACTCCTTTAGTGATGTATAGAGATATGTGGAACACTTGTAGATCACTACTTGAAGAGATCTACCCTTGATCTATACAATGAAATGCTGATACACCTCCAGATCTGTGACTGAATGCATCAACAAATAAATAATCAACTTAGAGGTAATTTTTCTTAAATTTAATTAATTATAAACAAAATATGATGATCCTCACTCTTGGTTATAAATTTCTATTCCTTTTTCCTTTTTATTTGATTCAGTTCCATTGATCATGATGTTCATCATCGCATAGGTCCTGGAATGTTCATTAAATATGGAAAAAATTAAGCAGGGTACCGTTCCTCCCGCACTTCCTCTATACCCAGAACCTTCAGATATATCCAATCCTCACCTCATAGTATAATTTTTTGTCTATTTCTAAGGACCATAGTTTTCGAAAAAATAATAGTAATTAATTTTTTATATAACATGTACTACACAAATTTTTTTATTTAATGTCTGATTAATTTTTTTATAATATATTTAATAGAATATTGAATTTTAAATATTATTTGAAATTTATAAATTATAAAATATGAATTTATACTAATTTTTATTAATATAGACTAATTTATAATAATTTATATAAAATTATATCAATGTATTGTAAATTATACTAAATATTACTAGAATTTATTAGTTTATAGTAGATGATATTAATTAATATTAACTTATATTAATTTATAATAATTTATATTAATTGATACTATATTTCAAGGAATTAAGACTATTTTATAGTACTTTATACTAAATTATATCAATTTATAGTAAATTATACTAATTTATTCTTTTTTGTGAGGAATTAATACTAATTTATACAAATTATTAAAATTTATTGTTAATTATACTAATTTATACTATTTTTTATGAAATAAAACTAATTTATAGTAATATATATTGATTTACAATATTTTATAATAATTTATAATAATGTAAATGAATTTTTATTAATTCATATTAAAGTATACTAAAGTATACCTATTTATATAAATTTACACTAATTTTTATGGATTTATAATAATTTTAATTAATTTATAGTAATTAATATTAATTTTTAGTAATTAATATTGATTTATATAAATTATTTCAATTTATAATTAATTACACTAATCTATAATACTTTATGTGTAATTATTACAAATTTATAGTAATATATAACAATTTATACTAATTTTTATGAACTTATACTAAATAATTCTTATTTTTATTAATTTATATTAATTTATACAAATTAAATCAAATTATATAAAATTACATTAATTTATACTAATTTGTGATGAATTAATACTAATTTATAGTAATATATATTAATTTATAAAAATTTACGCTAAAGTATAATAACTTTTATTAATTTATACTAATGTATATCAATTATTTTAATTTATACTTAATGATACTAATTTATACTCAATCATACTAATTTATACTAATTTTTATGAATTAAATCTAATTTGTTTTAATTTATAGTTATTTATATTAATTCATATAAATTAAACCATATTATAGTAAATTATAATATTGTATACTAATTTTCTAAGAAATAATACTAATTTATATTAATATATCTTAATTTATACCAAATGATGCTAATTTTTACTAATTTTTATTAATTTATACTAATTTTATAGGAATTAATACTAATTTATAGTAATTTATGTTAAGTTATATATATTTATAACAAATTATACTAATTTGCAACGAATTGATACTAATTTATAGGAATATATATGATTTTATAATAATTTATACTAACTTTTAGTATGTTTTATTAATTTATACCAATATATGTCATTTTTTTATTAATTTATACTAAATAATAAAAATTTATATTATTTTAATTTTTTTATGAATTTATACTAATTTTTATGAAATAATAATAATTTTTATTAAAATATAATAATTTATATTTATTTATGTAGATTATATCAATTTATAGTAAATTAAACTAATTTATACTAATTTTCTAGGAATTAATACTAATTTATGTTAGTATATATTAATTAATGATGATATATACTAATGTATAACAACATTTAATAATTTATATTATTTTATATCAATTTTTATTAATTTATAAAACATGATTCTAATTTATACTAATTTATAAAAATTTATATGAATTTATACTAATTTTTATTAACTTATAGTAATTTTTAATAATTTATACTAAATTATATCAATTTATAGTAAATTATACTAAATTATACTATTTTTTTTTGGAATTAATACTAATTTATAATAGTTGATATTAATTTATAATAATTTATATGAATGTATAACAATTTATAATATTTTATATGAATTTATTATAATGCATAAAATTTAAATTAATTTATACTAAATTATACTAATTTATACAAAAAATTATACTAAATTATATTAATTAATATTTTTTTGAAAATTTATTTTAATATATAATAATTTTCATTACCCTGTACTAAATTATACTAACTTATAATAATTTATTCTATTTTTTTAAAAATTTATATTAAATTATAAAAATTATATTAAATTATATTAAATTATACTGGATTATATTAATTTATACTAATTATATCAATTTATAGAAATTAATGTTAATTTATACTAATTTGTGAGGAATTAATACAAATTTATAGTAATTTATATTAATTTATACAAAATTTTACTAATTTATAGTATCTTATAACTATTTATAGTAAATTATATCAATTTATTGTTGTTTGTAATTAGTTATACGGATTTTCATTATTTTATACGAAATTATATCAATTTATAATAATGTATATTAGTTTATACAAATATATTCAAATTTATATGAATAAATAATAATCTATATCAATTTATACTAATTTATAGGAATATATAAGAATTTTTATCAATTTATAGTAACATATATTAATTTTTATTAATTTTTATTAAGTTATACTAGTTTTTAATAATTTAAACTAATTTATACTAAATTATATCACTTAATAATATTTTATTTATTTATACTAATTTTCCACAATTTTAAACTAACTTATAAAAATATATGTAGATTTATACTAAATTATATCAATTTATGGTAAGTTCATAATAATGTATAATAATCCACATTAATTTACATGAATTTATACTTATTTTTAAGTATTTATATCAATTTATACTAATATTTATTACTTTATACCAATTTATAATAATTTTTATTGATTTATACTTATTTAATATAAATTAACAACAATTTTTTATAAATTACAACAATTTTTGTTAAACTATACCAATTTATACTAAATATAATGCCAATTAATAAAATTTAAAAACCAAAAAACTATATAAATTATAAATAATTTAATAGAAAACAATAATGATAATTAAAAATATATATTTTAAAAATACCTCGAAATTGGTAGTTTTCCAAAGGATTTGTAGACTTGGTCCTCAATCTACCGAGATAAAAGCTAAACCTAAAATTAGAGTATTTTTTCGATAGAAACAGAAGGGTTGTGGGTGACTGTGAGGAAGAGGGGGGGGGGGAGTGCATATGTATAGTTTTTTTATTATGAAATAGTTTTTGTGATGGAAATCCATCACAAAAAGTCTGTTGTTTGAACTTCTTACAGCCGAAATTTATGACAAACTATTTATTTGTGAAAAATATTTTTGATGAACTGCTTATCTGTCAAAAAAGGTTTCCAGAAAAAAAAAATATTTCATGATCAATGAAAAAGTATTTTTAATAGACTGATGCATCAAAAATAAACCCATCGACATATCATTTGTGATAGATCGATCTCAAATACATAGTCCTAGGATTAATTGTGATTGATCTTTCACAAAAAGTATTTGCGATATATCTGACAAAAATAGCTCTTATCAGGATAAAAATTTGTGAATAATCTTTTGAAAATACTTATTCTCAGAACA
Source organism: Viscum album (assembly GCA_963277665.1). Lineage (NCBI taxonomy): Eukaryota > Viridiplantae > Streptophyta > Magnoliopsida > Santalales > Viscaceae > Viscum > Viscum album. The sequence continues at coordinate 61,183,717 of OY728127.1, read as the reverse complement.
AGTTATTTGTGACGGACATACCATCCCTTCAAAAATAACCATGCGAAGATAAACTATTTGTGACAGAACAAAAAATACATCAAAAATATGTTGTTCCCATCATCATGCACCAGCACACTAAAACCTTTTGCGATAGATTAGTTCATCCATCTCAAAAATCCTTTACTGAAAAACTATTTGTGATGGATGAGCTAGTCATTCTCAAAATAAATCGATTTCATAGAAAATATGCGATGAAATTCTAGTTTATCACAAATAACTCATCACAAAAAAGCAAATTTCCTATACTATTCTTTAATAATTGATTACCACTATCTAGAGTAATTTAGAGTGGCTACCTCGTCTGAGATATTTGGCTCCCCACTATTTCTAGGAAGAAGAAAATTCATGTTATCCCCAAATCTCTTAACTATTTTTTGACACTGGTACATTTCCACAATTCAACTTGTGACTCATCTCTGTATGTCACTACATCTTCTAGAACTCTACCTTCTAGCATTCTATCTTCGTATACTCCCACTCAAGCCTCGACAACCCTTGAGCTCTTTAATATATATTAAATTGGTTTATCTTCTATAATTCTACTACTTCCTTCTAAGCTTATCGAAGATTTTCCCCACCTAATATCACCATTAATATTGACTATTATTTTGTTAGTTGATCCATTTCTCTAAACTTCTTTATCATCCAAGTCTTGGTCCTCCCATATAGCCTTTTTATTTAAGATAACATCACGAATTATGATGAGTTATCTCTTGTCATCATACCATAGTTGGAATAAAAAAATATTCATTGTCATATCCCATAAGGAAACATGTCTTGGACTTTAACTCAAGTTTACCTCTATCCTTAGAATCGACGTGAATGCAGGTATTATTTCCAAGGATTTTAAGGTGGAAAATATCCATTTTTTTCTAAACCATAGCTACTCTTACACTTCTTGTCCCAATGGGGCGAATAAACTTCTGTTAACAATGTATGCTTTCACATTCACTATTCCACCCAAATTTCCTAGGGAATATCCAAGTGAACTTGCATGCTATCCTTCTCTATTAACATATAGTTCATATTTTCTACTACACTATTCTATTTTTGTGTTTTAGAGATAGTTATATCTATCCTGATCCCCTTCTTCTGATAGATGTTTCGGAAGTAACATCTGTTTTACTCACCATTGTTTTTGGACCTTAGTCATTTAACTTCTGACTAGTTTTCCTATCTACCATGGCCATTAATTTAATTAATTCTACAAATAAATCAGAGTTGGGATTCAGGAAGTAAACCCATACTTTTCTCATTGCATCATCAATGAGAGTTATAAAGTAAAGTGACCCACTATGATATCGAATTGGGAAAGGTTCCCAATCATTTGAGTAAACCAACTATAACTTCTAGGATATGGGATTCTATTTTTTCATGTTAAAGGATACCCTCTTATACTTACCTAACACATAAATCTCATAACTTACAAACTCAATGTGATTAAGCCTCAATATTCCTTTTTTCCATTAGAACTTTAATATTCTTTTTACTGAGATGTTTGAGCCTACAATACCATAACTCTGAACTATGAGACATTGAAACATAAGAAATTATAGCCCCATCTGGTTTTCCATTTGGATATAGGTTCTCATCCTTTACTACTCCTGAAAACACAATGGATCCTTAACTCACCTTCCTAACTCTATCAACAAAGATATTCTCATAGGAAATCTCTAGCTTCCCTATGGAAATTAGGTTCTTCCATATCTCTGGGATGTGTCTGACTTTTTTCAGTTGAAAAAATATTTTATTCTTCAGCCATAAATTTAAATCTCTTTTCCACAATATTTACAAATATTTATAGTGTTTTAAATTCACCTTGTCGAACTTTCCAAACACTTAATTTCTCATGAATCCATGGTCTATAATTCTGTGGAATGATACATCAGATTCAATCACTGATGAAACCATCAAGATATTTACAATAAAAAATATATTGTTTACTGCCTCATCTATACTCATGGAATTTGAACTTATGGATGATAATTACCTTTAAAAATTCTCTATGAATACTCTAATTCCTCTAGATATTTTATTATTTTCCATATTGTAAACATGTAGGACCCATACCAATTGATTTTCCTGTGCTTCTCTCCCAGGAATTATCATTATATTATTTATTTTGATTTCTTTATATGGGTTACTATACCTATACATTAGTATTGAATGTACTTATGGAAGGTTCTTGTACTTCCCTCCATCTTAGTTCTTCATTTAGGATCAAATTCTTGATATCCTCAAGCACCAAATTATTTTTTATATTGGAATTAATCATTTCAATTATCATCACATCCTTCAACATTGGAAACCATGACAATAATATAAGTGTCCATAAATCATCAATGAATTTTAACTTCATTGATTTGAGATTCCCTTGGATCATGTTGAAGTCATTCACATAATATGTTGTTATCCTTCTTTCTTATATCCTCATTCATAAAAACCTATGCATCATGAAAACTTTGTTAAGTATCATTGACTTATACATATTTTCTAGGGCCTTCCCCAGCTAAACCATGGTTTTCAATTCATAGTTATTGAAGGATACTTTATCTACTAATAGAATACTAATCATACCTTGTGACTCCCTAACCAATCATTCCAATTCTACCATTTCCATCTTATATAAACTAACTCTAGTAAAAACATATCCAAATCATTCTAAATGAGATGATCCTCTATCTACTTTCTCTATAACCAAAAAATATATTTCATCAATCCTATCTATATAGACCTTAACTTATTATTATTTCATACCTTCTGATGATAGTAAACTCCTAAAAAAATCAATATAACATAAAGAAAAGAGTTATAATCACAAGAGACACCTCAGAGTGTGTTTCAAGTGAGATTTGAAAACAATAAGATCTAGTACCACTTATTAGGAATCTAACCCATGGTTTGACTATTATATGAACAATCATCAGGTGAAATCATGAAGTGGAAACTAGGTTGTTCCAAAGGAGTCCCTCAAATTGATGTACCTGGATATAAGAAGATTGTTTCCCCTGCTCACCACACACACACTCAAGAGAAGTCACACCACATTGACATACAAGCGAAGAAATGATAATGAAAAGGTTATAAGAATTTACATGGTTTTTCAATGTGTCCTACATCCATGGGAGAAACACTAATTCTATTTCCAAATTAGAAGTTACATGAATTACACTTAAACTAACAAAAAGTAAGTAATGATTAATTATAGATATTAACATCTCAATAATTATATGATATTTTTTTAGATCTGAATCAGTGTTTATATTTTCCTAACTACTGTGCATGAGGTCCCACTTATCATTTAAGGAAGCACCCAAATGGTCATCCCAATTGAACTTATGTTCTATATTCATGATGGTCCCTCAATTTAGAATAGTGAATTATTATATTTAGTAGAAATATGAAATTGAATGATTATCCTAGTGAATATCTCATGTTACACTTATTCCAGTAACTTATATTCACATTATATTTAGAGCACCATCAATGCACACATCAATCATCTGATATCATCATTCGGTCACCTTACCTTTTATGGAGGAGGTTCTATTTCCACTACCTGACCTGACTGAGCTGTTATTTGGAGTTCCTTTATTTATTTTACTATGTATGGTGAACTAAATAGGCTTCCCATCCCAATAGAGCTCTCATTATTATTATGTATTGATGCAATAACTAATACTAGTTTCACTTCATGTCATATTACTGATTATTGTTGGAAATTTTTTCATCAAGTTTTGTTACTTTTTTAGTTCCATTTATAGAAAATTAATGGATAAAAGTTTATTCAAATACATTAGATAATTAATTTTCTCTTATACTTTGTCAAATAAAGATGTATTTTACACCATTTTTTGATATAATGGTTCATTTAGTGATTCATTCAGTGTGAGAGAAATGAATAGGTGTGCCTGTATATTTATATTAGATGTATCCTTATGAAGTATATATGAAAACTCTAAATGGATATATTAAAAACCATTAACTAGATGCCTCTATTATTCATATATATATATATATATATTGAAGGAGGATTTTGAGTTCCATACTAATTGATTATATGAAATTAAGAATTTTGGACTCCCTACATCTCTCAATTTGGAAGTAAATAGTGAAGGTAAGGGGATCCATGGATTAAAAGTACATATAATTTCATGTGATGTAGTGATATAGTCACATTTATAAATTTTAAACAACAAATGTGAGGTTCAACTATATATATCATCACATTTTTCTTGATTGAAAGCATGATATCCCAAAATAAATGAAAGGTGGATGATGAATAAGCATAAAAAACTTTTTTTCATTGTTTATGGAGAATTTAAACACTTATTAATTTTCATCAGAAACCTTGAAATGGTTATATGGGTGACCGTGTGTTAATATTATAACACAGTCTTGTTTTTAAAATGAATTTTTACAAAATTTACACAAAAAATCAAGATAACTTGGGTAATATTCAAAATAGTTGATTAATGGACATCATTGAAAAAATTAATTTTTCAAATGAAAAAGATAAAATTCTAATTCCTGAATCAACAACCTATTTTGGCGTTTTTAAAGATATTTAGGAATATGATTATACTAAATTTTTATTATCAGTGTTTAAGTGTAACTGGGTTAATATTAAAAATAGTGTGAAACATGATGATTATGTATTCAGACTTGATTTGAAATAATTTAGTTTAAAAGAGGAATAAATTATCATAGTGAAGTATTTTAAGAACATATTTTATATTATTTACCCATTGAATAATCAGTGGTATATCATTTTACAAGGGAAACAACATATTTGGGTGATTAGGATGTTAGTGATGTTATGTACTTAAGTGATATTTATTCATTTATTACATGATTACCCAAGGATAAAAATAATTATGATGTAGAAATGACCCATGATATATGAAATTATCATGTAGAGGGGTTATGAAAAACACTCTATTACTCTCCTATTTATTCAGAAAAATATCATTTTTTATTTTTTTATGAAACTTGCACATGTAAAAACAATAATTTTTAACATGGATATTTAAATATATACATGTTGACCATTTATATCATTTTTTATTAATTTCTTATTTCATAAATTTGATTTTCACATTTCTTAATTGATGATGTCAATATCATAGTTTAGCTATCAAAATTTCTATTTTTTCATCATTTTCAGGAATTGACTTTTCTTCAAAAGTATTAGTTAACATAATAAATATAATTTTAAATATATTATAAACAATTCTTTTAATTCTACAAATAATTTAATTTGAATAAAATATAGGTACACATAATTTCATTAAAGTAACATTTATCTATTTTATTTAATTATTTAATGAAAATAAACTCATGTTTATCGAAAATAAATGTATCATTACCTATGATACAAATTTTGTGGACTCTTATTATTATCTAGAGAAGATGATAAATAATGTTAGAATACATTGAATTACATGTTTATCAAAAATTTAAATTTATCATGGGAAGAAGAGGAGGACTAGAATTGAATTTGATAATAATAACCCAGTGTGCCCAAATGTTGTTCTATTTAATAGATTTTTGGCTAAGTAGAGTCGAGGTAATATTGACATATTATATAATGGTTATAATAGTTTTTATCAAATGATGAAGGAAAAAAATTGGAGTGTGTAATGGTAAAATTTATTAACTAATTATTTACTGTGGTTTAGATATTATATATTTAATATGACTAATATTTGATCTATTCAATTACAGACGACATTCAATTTTCCTGATATGAGAGAAGTAAAAAATAGATGGATGTATCTTTTAAAAAATAGATGAAATTAATTTAAATCAAATCTAACCTCATTTTATATTTTTAGGATGAAATAGAGTGATAATCAACACCATAAAGTTTGGTTTTTAGATATAGATACATGAGGAAGTTTGTTTCCAGTCAGTAGGGGACAACTTTTATGGTATAATAACATTTTTCATAAAATTTATTTTTATATTTATTTTATAATAAATTAATGAATTTTTTATTATGTATTAAAAATATATGTGATCTCACTAAGAGATCTAGTTGTTGAATTTACACCTTTATACTTTTTCACATGTAGGGTATCTTTTACAGGATGAGAAAATGACTATTGAAAAGTTTTATGAATTAAGAGTAAAATCTACGGATGGATCTAAATAAGTTTAGTTTAGTCTACAACCTCCCCCAATCTCTATGAAAAATGGAAAAGGGTTAGAATTAATAAAGGACAAGTTTCTTAATGATCCATAAAAAAAGTAGGAAATAATATTATAATAAATTAATTTGTATTTTTATTGAATATTAGTATTTTTTAAATTACTTACACTCATATTTTATTTAAAATATTTTATTTCAGGATTCCTTTTTGGATCAAGAGATATAGGGGACCTTTACACATGAGGTTAGAATTGACATTCTTATGAATTCCTAAGCAAGAACACCTATGCAGCATAATAGGATTTTAGGTGGGTGTAAGTATCCAAATTTTTTTTTGATGTCAAATTTTGAAATATAGGGAGGAAAAATAAAATTTTAAGATAGATTACATGATTAATGCGCTTTGATAAATTAACTAGTTGATATATGAGTGAAATAAATCATCATTATAGTTTATTTTTTTAGAAATAGAGACACAAATGTAACTTTTACAACCTACCTATCCTCGTTTAGACTCAACCATGTATTGTTAGTTTCATGATAGATATCATAATTTATATATTATAGCATATAGAGTCATATATAATCTATAAGATTATTTGTAATGTTGTGAGATTTTAAAATAACACTATTTTGGATAGCATATAAAACATGCAACACTAAGGTTAAATAAGCCATGAAATATTATTATTTAAATATGACTATTATAACCTTTCCATTAAATTAGAGTTTACAAATATAAATCACAAAATTATGATATATATATATATATATGAAGTTTATACTCAATAAAAATTTATTTATTAATTTTTAGAAAATAAATACTCAATTTTTAGTAAAGTCATTTAATTTTTCAAAAATATGTTTTCTTCAAAAATGATTTTTATTTCTTTTTGTGAGAAAAAAATATAATTATTTTTTTCCAATTTAAGAAAATTTATTAGAAAAAATTAAATGAATTTTTGAAATCATCAAAATAAAGTTATCTTAGGTTTATTTTTTGATATTTTTTCTAAATAATTTAATTTTTTAAGGAATAGTATAAAGTATTGCTTTTTATTATGAATTTTATTTCCGTTTCAAGAATTTACAAAGTTCTATTTTGTTTTAAAAATGATTCAAATAAAAATTTGTTCCAATTAAATTATTTATATAACAATTATGATATTATGAATAAATTTTATACTTGAATTTGTTATAAAAACATTTTTATACTTAAAAAGGCAATTTTCTGAAGAAAAAAAATTCACCACAATTTTCAAGTTTAATTTTAAATTAAATTATGAAAATTATATGAATTTAATTTGATAAAATTTATTTAATATTTGTAATAATAATAATCAAAATTACATAAAAAGGTTAACTTAATTTTTGTTCCTAATGAATAGTAAAAAATTATAAATATATTACCATAATTGAGGTCAAAATAGGTTTATTGGGGGTTAAACTAAAGAGATAAGGGTTTAAATGATATAAAAACTTTTATAATTTATATTTTATGGCCATATATAAACACTATATCATCTAATATTTTGTAATTTTCCATTTTGGATCAATTTTACTTAATTAATACATTAATATATTTAATTCATTTTAAAAATCTCAAGCGTGTCCTCTCCCACACTTATAAAAGAACACCCCCTCTACCATCCTATCCACTATTCAATAGAGTTTTTTTGCCAATACCTACCAAAATACCTTTCTTAAATCCACCCCCATGTCCTAGATGTATTTTTTATCATAAAACAAACGTTGTTAGGCTTTGGGTGTAAACTGAAAGTGGTTGTCCGAAGAAGAGGTATAGTTCTTAACCATGTATTTTCATTTCATTTTTTATTTCAACTCATTCAAATGTTATTAAAACATGATAAAATAATAAAAATTATCTTCCATATACTGATATTTTTTATGTTATTGGGAAACCATATATCTATCTCATATTTTATCAAATTGGAAACAAAACCATTGTTTATATAGGCTATATACTACTGCGTCGCAAATCGATGTTACTTATTTTACATAATTTAAACTCATTGATGATTATAATAATGGATTTAATATATATATATTAATTAAATATTTATCATTATTTAAAATGAATATATCATATATTTTCTTACCATTTTATCCATTAAAAAATGATAACATTTTTCGTGCGTACATGTGGACTACAACCTCCACAAAGCGGTGTAATTTGTTTTTACCTCTAAATCATTTAGATGATATGCATAAGTTTATTTAAATAAATTATATTTAATTTGTGATATAATTATAATTATGGTAAGATAAAATAATACTTTCCTTCTTTCTAGCATGATCATTCAATAATGGAAACTGTTACCCATGTGTATGTTCGACCTACAGTCTCCATGATTGTAACCTAGTTCATTTTTATTTATTATATTTATTGATTAGTTTTGAAAGTATAATTTTTGTATAAAAAGGATAATTATTTTTTGATTATAATTCTAAAGATCATGTAACAATGTCCTCTCTTTCCAGAGACAACCTACCAAATCCATTTTTGACATATGAACTAAATAACATCAAAACATATGACACTAACTTAATTGATTACGTAAATAAATATAACATGGTAATAAATAAAATAAAAGGAATAATAAACTTGAAAAAATTTAGAAAACAAAATAAATTATTATCATAATTTTATTATTCAGGAAGATAAAATAAATTATAAGATGGGTTAGACTTGAGGTAAGGGAATTCATCTCAATTTCCACTATGTTGAGACATATTTTGTATTACACTCCTATTTAATTTATGTAGTGTATATAGATATATTTTAAATTATTTAAAATGAATATCTATTTATCCATGATTATTAACGATTAAATTTAATTTACCCTTTAAAAAGGATTATTTAAAATAAATTCTAGTTTATTTCTCTTTTTTGATCAGGTATATTTTTTTTCCATTTAAATATTTTTCAAAAATTCTTTAAAAAAAGTCATTTTTATTACTCAAATGATTTATAAAGGAAAATTTATGTTATCCTTGACTTTTTACAAGGTATAAAATAAATTTTTCTAATTTTTTTATAGGGTCATTTTTTAAGTTCATAAAATACAAAAGGAATGTTTTCTTCTTAATATATAGTGTATTAACAAACCTTCAAACAACCATAAATGTTTTATTCCCTTAGATTCATCTATAAGTTTTGAATGTTTTTAAAAAGAGAAATATTTAAGAAAGATTATTTTAATTTTTTTATTCTATTTTCTCCCATTCTTTAAAATATTTGATTTTAAATATAAAATTTACTTATCTTATGGTAATCTATCATTTTTTGATTAATTTTGTGGTCGTTAAATATCTATTAAAACATTCAATTTCATATAATCATTTTTAATTGGAAATTAAATTTATTTTAAATATTTATATTCTTTGTATCCCAAATATTCTTATTTCGTAAACTATATATAATTCCTATATACTGTGTTTTGTTAAAAAAAGTTATCTCTTTGATTAAGTAAAACACTGATAATATTGTATTCATTACTAAATATGGATATTTTTTGATAAGGAATATTGTTTATAAATTGAATTGATCATGAAATAGATGAGGAATGAATTAGATATGAAATTATGGAATGTATAGAAATTATATAGCCCCTTGATGCATTGAAAATTATCATGAGACAAAAATAGTAAGATAAAATTAAATTCATTTCTGGTGTATACCTAGCCATCAATTAAACTGTCTTGGTACAAAGCTTTGATGATATAAATATCATGATGCCTAAAATCATGAAGTCTAATATTAATCATTTCCTTCATTGAGAATTTAGTTACTATCATCCATGAGATTACTACATTGATATTATCCATGGATTAATTTCTTGTTGAAGTTATTGATTAAATGGAATGTCTTTTCAGTTATTTAACTTACCAAATTGATTATGACTTATTGATTTATGATATCTTTTTCTATACATAACTCTTACCAAGTATCTGAGGTCACCAATTATTTGTTTTCTTTTCCCAGGTATATGAAGAAGGAAATCATGAATAATATCAAAGATGTATGAAGGTTTTAATGTTATTTATTTTATAAATCCAATATAATATGGTATTCTTGTATGCATCTCATTCTTTATACTACTAAATTGATCATCTCTTTGAGATTAGATCCCTTGTATTTATGCCAATGTAATAATTTAGACATCGGGTCAGAGTTACTGGAGTTGGGTTTATTATAGTTGGTATCAATGGATGTTTAATAAACAACTCGAGAACTAGATTTTAAATGAACATAGCTAACTTAAGAATTATGATAATAACTTAAAGTATTTGAAAAAATTTACTATTAGAGGAATTTTTTTATTTTATGGATAAATATTCATGATGATCGTGAGATAACTCATTATGTGACATTATTTAGTGATGGAACCTAGTTGAATTAAGGGAATAAATACCCTTTGAAAATATAGGAATTTACCTACTGATAAAGACAATATATTTAGTGATGGAGCTAATCAGATCATGGACATATTATGGAAGTCGACCTAGGTTATTTCTAATAACCTTGCACGTACAGAGTAACATGATGTTACATAATATGATTTTCCAATATTAGATTGTTTCATGTCATAGAAGCCTCCATATTTTAGTTTAAATACTAATCTATTGGTAGTTTATAAATGGATTAAATCCTGCAAAAATATATTCCTCGGATTGGGATGTGATAAAAGTGGGAAATTTATTCTGGTTGTGTATTTTTTAAAAGGATATGAATATAATTGGTGGGAATTGATCCAAAAAACTAAAGAGGCTAAATGAATAAAAATAAATGAATTGATAACATTAAAAGTGACCTTCATTGAGAAATACCTCCCTAGAGAATAACATCATAAAATACATAGGAATTTAATCACTTTAAAGAAAATGGAATATGAATGTGTAGTGGAGTATGAGGCTAACTATAAGAGATTATCCGCACATTATTTGGACAATATATGTAATCCCAAAAGAAATATTGACCTTTTATTTTATAGTTTTAAGCTGATTCTCTTAAGGGAACCATTTTCTCAAAAACAAATCATCATATGATTATACAATATCAAGTATAATTAATAAAGATAAGGAATTTTCTACATCCTATATCATGAAAGGAAATCACGAGAAGAAGAGGTCGATTAAGCACCCAAAAAATGGAAAATAATAAAAGAATAATATGAAAATGAAGCAATTTACATCACGTGAAAATTCTGGAATGAAACATCCTAGAAAATTATGGAATGGAATAAGAGTTTGTTACAAGTGTAGAGATAAGATTTATTTGGATAATGAATATAATGGGAATAAAGAGACCCCTAATATAAATTGATTCAACTATAAAGAAATAGAGAATTATTAATACCAATTTTTAAATAATCAAGGGAATCTATTAAAGAAGATACTAAGGGGAAAAGTCCAAAAAAATATAATCACAACATATGAGGTTGAAGTTTCCAATGATGTGGTGTAAGGTACTTTAATCTTAGCCTCAAATTTAGTCAATTATTTATTTGATTCTGGATCTTAATGCACTTTTATATCTTCCCTATTTCAAAATAAAATCAGATTTTTACCAAACACCTTATGAAGGGAGTTTTTTGTTAAAAATATTTTTGAATAGATCATTACAGTAAGGATGTGTTTGTCAGTTCCCATTATGATATGAAAACATTCCCTATTATAAGGACTGATTATTATACATATAGTTGATTTTGATATAATCCATAATATGGATATGATTTAAAAATATAATTAAAAAATTTATTTCAAATAGAAGGAAATTATGATTTGTGATGTGAATGTTATATTACATATCATTAGAGGGGAGACTTAATCATCTGATTCATATATAGATCCACCAATTTTTTCTCTTCTAAATGAAATTCTTAGAGACGAAGAGCAGAAAAAATATATGGATGTAAAATTTAATATTAAAATTGATGATATGGATATTGTATAGGAATACATTGATTTATTTCTCCATCAATTACACAAACATAAAATAGAGCATTAAGTTTAGTTTTTTATTGATTTAATCCCATATGTAAGACTTATATGAAAGAATACATATTGAATGGACACTATGGAATAAGTAAAGTTGAAGAAAAAACTATAGGATTTGTGTGATAAAGGATTTATACACCATAGTGTTTCACCTTGGGGATCACCTATCATTTTTGTTAATAAGAAAGATAGATCTATGAATCTATGTGTTTATTTTAGGGAAAACAATGCTACTATGATAAAGAAAAAGTATCTAGTACCTCACATTAATGACTTATTCAATTATCTTAATGGAGATCAATATTTTTAAAAGATTATCCTTGTTCTATGTATCATAAATTTTAAGTAAATAAGAAGGATATTATAGAGATATTTTTTTAAATTATGTATGTAAATTAAAAGTTTATAGTAATTCCTTTGTATTGACTAATACACCATCAGTTTTTATATATTTTATGAATATATTATTCGAGGAATATCTTGATATTTTTTGTGGTATTTATTTATGATACCTTGGTATATTATAAAATATATAAGGACCATTTTAATCACTTATTGATCATTCTTGAGACTATTATAAGAAAAGAGTTACATAGAAAATTTATTAGGTGTGAATTATGCCTTCAGGAAGTTTTTTTCTTGGCCGTATTATCCCCAAGGATACAGTACTAGTTGATATAGGAAAGAAAAAAGTTGTTAAATAATGTAATACACCAATGAACATAAATGAAGTATATAGTTTCATTAGTATGGTAGGTTACTATCATCAATTTTTTTAAAAAAATCATGATTGGATAACCCATTAACAATGCTTTCTCGTAAAAGGTTTAAGTTTATATTGACATAGGAATGTGAATAATATTTTGAATAATTGAATAGTAGGTTGGTGAATGATCCAATTTTGACTCTACCATCGAGAAATGATGAATTTGTGATATATAATAATGCATTAAAGAAGGGACTTGGTTGATTCATTATGTAGAATGATAAAATTATTACATATCAATCAAGGAAGTTAAAGACTCATGAAAAGAACAATAAAACTTATAATCATTAGTTGGAGTTTGTAATATTTACTTTGATAATATGGTGACATTATCTCTATGGTGAAATATTTGAGATATACATAGATCATAAAAGTCTTAAATACATATTTTCACAAAAAAATATCAACATGAAGCATAGATTATGGCTCAATGTACTCAAGTATTATGATTTATCAATACACCACCACCCAGGGAAGGAAAATAAGGTATAAGATGCATTGATTAAGAAAGATCATAGATTCATGAACAAAATGAGGATTGAGATGGATCATATGTTAATGGATTTATTAAAAATTTAAATGATTATTATTAAGGAAGGGGAAGAATTAATCATTTTTCAAATTATTTCCAATACATATTTATTTAAAAAGATAAAAAATTCATAGCCTGATGATGAGAATTTTCAAAATAAAATTAAAGCCGTGAATGATTGAAAGTTGGATGATATTATATATAAAGACGATGTTCTGAAATTTGGAAATAGGTTATGTGTTATATATATAAAAAATATAAGAAGGACAATATTATATGATTCTCATAGATAAAATTCCTCTATACACTCCAGTAGCATCAATATTTATGGAGATTTGAAAGAATATATTTGGTGGTAAAATATAAATCCAAAAATTGCTAATTATGTGTCCAGATGTTTGGTTTTTCAACTAATGAATGAGATAGATAGAATCCTAGAGGATTCATGCACCCTATATGTATTTATATATGAAAATAGGATGACCTTAATATGTAATTTATCCCTAGATTACCAAATAATCCTTGAAATAATGATGCAATAAGAGTTATTTTGGACCTCCTTACAAAATATTCACATTTACTTGCTATAAATAAGATTTATCTTTTGAAAACCTCACAAAGATCTATATTAATGAAGTTGTAAGACTTCATGATGTATATATATCAATTTTATCTGATCAAGATCCACAATTTAGATATAATTTTCGGGAAATTTTTCAGAAGCATCTTGATATTGAGCTTCATTTGAGAACATCTTGTCATCCTAAAATTTATGGGTAGTTCAAAAGGACCATTGAAGAATTGGAAGACATTTTAAAGTTGTGCTCACATGAATTTGAAGGTATGGGGGATAGATTATTACATTTGGTATAAATTTCCTATTATATTAGCTTCCATTCAAGAATTTAAATGGTGCTATATGAAGTATTATATGGAAACATATTTCATAGTTTAACTTTTCGGGATGAAGCTGGTGGAAGGAAAGTTATAGTCCCAGAACGTATTGAGGAGACAATGAAAATGGTAAAAACTATTCAGAATCATATTAGATCAACACCAAGTAGGAAAAATAGTTATGATGTAAAATCCTAGGTAATTATATAATAAAATTTTTAAATATTTTTTAGTATTCCTAAATTATTTAGTTATATTCAATATTAATATATAAATTAATTCTTAAAATCAAAAAGTAAATGTTTTTAATAAACTCATTTCTTATAATATTTTAGGTAAAAGTTTAATTTTTAAATTATAGAATTTTAATTTCTCAAAATGAATTTTATTATTAAATTTATTTTTTTATAATTATACTAGGGTGAATTGTTTATAATTTTATAAAAATATTGATTTTCAAATGAATAGTGAAAATACCAATTTTTATTTAAAACTATATTTTTGTTGCAAACATTTGTGAAGATCCATTTTATTTTAAAATGGATTCAAAGAAAAATAGTTATTTTAAATTATTAATAATTAAATTATGTAAATTGTAATCAATTTTATAATTTAATTTGGAATTAAATCATTTTAGAATCATAAATATCCATTTTTAAGAAAAGTAGTATTTTTTCTTCTAAAAAGAAGTGTTTGCGGTGTTTTGGGAACTTTTTTTAAAATTTATATCTATCAATTATAATAATTGAATTTCATAAAATGGAATGATTTTTTTAGATTCATATATCTAAATTTATCCTATGATGAGTTTTTTTTACAATTTTCTAAAGAAGTTAATTTTTTAGTGAGTAATACAAAATAATATTCTTATGAAATACAATATATTTAATGATATCACCCAGAATTAGTAAAAATAAAAAAACTTATGAAACTTATTAATTGAATAAAGTATGATAACAAAATATAAATATAATTCAAAAATAATTGAAAACATATATATTAAAATTTATTTCATAATAAATATTAAAACCATTTTCAGTGATGATGAAGAGCCTGTGTAACACTAGAAAAGTGAAATTGGGTATCCTAAAATTAATAATGGGATTATATAATTCCTTGATAAATATGGATATTAAAAATTATGTATTATTTAGGATTTTTATGGGTATACATTAATTTTATAGTTATATGAAAAGTGTATTATAGAAATGCTTGTGTAATGCTTACTCAAGGCCATCAAAGTCAAAATAACACATTAAATGTTTTTTATGATATATACGTGAGTTAAAATAAATATTTAATATATTTAAATGGTTATTTGTATCATAATAAACTTTTTTATGTTAGAAATTTATTTATGGGTTTTTGGTCCCCTTAGATGAGATTATGAATTTTATAGTATTTTATTTTAAAAAAATGTCAAACATGTCACACTTTTTTTTAATAATTGTAATATTGTTAATATGGTGTTATATAGAGGATATGTTTGACTATAAATATTATTTTTAAATATAATAGATTTATCTTAATCATGGTAAATTATTTTTTAATTTTTATTGGAGGAATAATTACCTATAAATTCTTTTATAACGCTGATGGAGTAATTATTTAATTAATGGAAAAATAAAATAAATGATTTTAAAATATTAAAATAAATAAAATTTTAAATAATTAATTTAATTTAAAAATATTAAAGATAAAATTAACATGTTTGGGATATAATAAAATATTTGTTTTTGAATTATATATGTTATCGTGATATTGTTATGGTCAAATTAATGAATAGTTCTAAAAATTGACGTTATTGATATTTTATAACAAATAATATTTTATTAAAAGATATAGATTTCTCAAAAATATTAAATTTTGAAAATTTATTAGTAGAAGTTTTCAAATATCAGCCCTGATCATTTGATGGATTTTTTTATCTATTTAAGAGTAACTATATTAACCCTCAAATTAAAAAAACCATGTTGTCATGGTAAGATTTAATGGAGTTAAATAAGGGTTGAAACCAAAAGATAAGAGTATAAATATTGTAAAAACATATATATTTTTTATTTTATGTTGTTATTTAGACCCATAAACATATTTTTTTTTTCAATAAATCACTTTGGATCCATTTTTAATTAAAAAAATATTTATATCAATTTAATATTTTAAGAAATTCCATGAGTGCCACTCCCCTCTCTTATAAAAGGTCACCTCTTATTATCATTTCATCACAATTAAAAAATCATTTAGTTTTTTCAATACCTACCCCAATACCTTCATATAATACCTACCATCATTCTATAGATCTTTTTTAGGTAGAAATCTAATATTAGTGGTCTTAAGGTGTTAAACAATGGAGATTGTTTGAAGAAGATGTATCGTTTTTAATCGAGCGTCTCTATTTATTTATTCATAAAACTCAATAAAACCTTATTAAAACTTGATAAAATAGTAACTAAAGTATCCTACATATATTTATATTTCATTATGTTAGTGTAAGGTCTTATATCCATATTCAATTCCTTCAAATGAGAAAATAATTCATCATCTATGTGTATGGTGTACTACCACCTCACAAACCGATGTTATTTTTTTCCATCATCGTTTCTCAATAATAGTTACAATGATGGAATTAATGTTTATATATGATATTAATGAAATATTTAAAATTATTAAAATATAATATATCATTTATGTTCTCATGTTTCCATGCACATAAAAATGATAATGTCGTTCATGCGGATGTGTGGACTACCACCTCCACGAAGCGATGTGATTCGTTTTTCATCACCACATCACATGGATAATAGATATAAGTATATTTAAATAATTAATATGACATATATAATATTATTATAATTATTTAAATATAAAATAATACTTACCTTCTTTTTGTATTTATCGTTGAAAAATGGAGACATTACTCGTGCTTACGTATAACCTATAGTCTTTATGATTGTAACATGGTTAAATTTTCATATCATATTTAATGGATGGGTTTAAATGTATAATTTTATATAAAATTATAATTATGTCATGAATACAATTCTGGATGGGGTGGATTAATGACCACTTTGACTATAATCATCATACCAAATTCATTTTGCACATAGGTATCGAATATCATCAAAACAACCAACATGAACTTAAATTATCTGTTAAATATATATAAAATGGTAATAAGTGAAATAAAAAAGAATAATTAAATTGAAAATGGTTCTTAATTAAGTAGAAAATTAACATAATTTTATTTCACTCGAAGATAAAGGAAATATGTGACAAACCGATCATGATATGAGGGGCCTCAAAAAAATCCTCTTTTAAATTTCCTCTTTAAAAAAGTGAAAAGGAATGATTTTTTTAACTTATATGATGTGAGAATATTTTCCTAAAATCATTATGCCTCAATTATGTGAAGCTTATTTTACATTTTTCCAAGTTTATTTTCAAATAAAATGTTTTCATTTATAAGTTCACAATTTTTTTAAAAGGATAAGTGTTTTCAATATAGAAATGTTATTTTCCTAATGAGTGTTTTAATGATATTTTCATAAAATAAAAACCCATTTTAACTAGTTTTTTCTATTTTGGTATTGAAAATATATTTTCAAAAGAAAGTTATATTTTGATATCTAAAATTTATTTTCATATGAGTTTTAAACATTTTTTCAAAGGTTTCATAATGAAAATTGAAAGTATAAAATGTTTTATTAATGATATGGTACTTGAGAATTATATGTGAAACAAGTGATCCTGATACATATTATAGAATGTATTGAGCCCCATTATTTTCTGAATGGCCCAAAGGCCATCATTTTTACTATTTTTTGATAACCCCCCTTCAAGGGATGAGGGGGAACCCTTAAAAGGTATGTAGGCTTAGAGATTACATGACCTATAGGCTTAAGAGGCATTACATGACTCGAAGGTATAAGGGAATTCAACTAGACTATAACTACAAGGAAATTCCCCTCCCTAGAATCTGCATTATGATGGAAGCTCTCTCCCTTTTCATGGCCATTTCGCTAGGCCTCCTGTGAAATCACAGGCTGGTACAAATGGCATAGTCATACCCTCTCATTCTTCCAAATCCATTGGTTCTGCTCTGGTGAATGCACCTACTCTGAATCCTCCTCTGGGGATATGCCTTTTTTGCAGAGTTTGTTTCGGAAACTGCAATGATCATGTGTCCTAAAGGCCTTGAGGTGGACCGAAGGCTATGAGGTGGCCTGAAGGCCTTAAAGGTGGCCTCAAATCCTTACTAACCCAAAGTCCTTGGTGGCCTGAAGTCCTTAAGGACTCTAAGCCCAAACCAGTGGCCCAAGGTGAATAGTTCCAATTTCTACAGTATCGAATTGTACCTACTACATTACCTCCTATAATACCTGCTATAGTATCCACAAAGTATTTCTATAGTGCCTGCTAAAATAATACTATAATACTGAAATAGTACCTGGAATTATGCCTCCTTCTGGTTTTGAACTTGGGTCTCTTGGATGCACTTAAAGAGACCTCACCAATTGGGCTGAGACTCATGTAAAACCCCATTATAGATCATAGTATATCCTATTATATCTTATATGTTGGGTCTTCTTAGATTATATCAGGTGAGACCATTATAACTATGTGTGTGCCCAGATAGTTCTCCATTGCATTGGGTAATGTAACTTGTATTTTGACAAAAGAAGGAGGGAGTTACCAAAGGGTTTCTCCTATGGATTTAAATAAGCTCCAATTATTTCTAACATGGGTTTAAAATGGGTTATGAATTTGATTATTTAAGTTTCCAAAAAATGTTTTTATTTTCATTGTATGAGTTTTAATGTTTTCATTGAGAAAAATGTGTGTGTGATATTCATATGGAAATGATTTATTTCATATTCTAAAATACCATTGTGATAAAGTGTTTTCAAGTATTGTTAATAGAATAATTGATTTATTTCTTTTTATATCCCTTTCTAAGATTTTTTTCTCATCCCACATTTTTAATTTTTTTACATTGTTTAATGAAGAGTAGGGAGAAGTATGAGGTCAAGATGAAAATTTATAAGAGACAATTTTTTTAAGAGAATATTGTTTGGTAGAAAAAAATTGATACTAAGTTTATGTTTCAAATTATAATGTATGAGTTTACTTTATAAGATTATTTATCAATTCTGTAAAAATCTAAAATGAAGAGATCCTCAAAATTTTAAAAAATTGAATTCTACTTCAAAAGAACTATAATATGTAATTATTATGGTCAGGTTCTTATAGTTGGTATTAGAGGAGGGTTTAGATAACTTTATAGATTATTATGTTTTCGGGTATGGTAATATGTAGTGTTATGAATACTATAATGGGTTTATAAGTATAAAGCTGACCTTAATTTCAATGTTTTATACACCCATTTTTAGGTTTTATGAGGCCGATGATTATGATTATTAAGAGTATTTCGAGATAAATTTATGTTTATACTACACTAAGGTTTAGTATAGGATTTATATAAAATATTATTTATGAAATAATTACTTTAATTTTTCTAGATATTTGTTTAAAGGTATCCTTTAAGGATTATAAGATAACTAATTTTGAGGTATTATGGCTTATTATATTTTGTGATGAAAATTGAAAGATATGAGATAACGTTTGAGGTTAAATCATTTATTTAATATTGAATCTATTATGATTATTTTACGATGTTTCACACATATCTAGAATTTTATTAGGATTATAATACTATAGTTTTATAAAAAAAATACTACTCTCAGGATGGGTGACAACCCATCATGTTCAGTAAGGGTATGATGATTGAGCTGATAACTGAAGGGTGATAGGGGTGTATCACCTACCACTATCCTACATGATGTCCAGGTTAATATGAATTTTTTTTCTTATTTAAAATATATATTGGATAATGTTGAAGTTTTTTTTGGGAACATATGTTTTATCCAATAGATATCCATGAGATTGGAAAATGATTTGGTTACTAAGTAGTTAATGTTATTTCAGAAGACAATTATTATTTTGGGATCCCTATATGATTATGGAAAGAAGAATACTATGGGATTTTATTTGAGTAATAAAGGTTGAATTATATTTTTGAAGCATATATGATTTTATTGTGTATTTAAGTTAATTCCAGTTTTTTATAAAAATTATTAACATATTTTGAAGATTATATGATTTAGGAAATTACATTTTTGGTATAAGACATTAAGAGGGATTGATATCATTTAGTGATAAATGTTAAAATTTATCTTGGAAGACTATGCGACCAAATACAATTGATTTTTAGTTTTAATATTATATTAGAATATTTTTGATGAATTTTGAGGATAATTATTTATTTAATGATCAATTTTTATGTTTGGGTATTATTGTCAAATTTCAGAGATTAAAGTAGTTGTTTTATTATATAAAGGTTTATTATTTTTGGATAATTCTCTTATCTTGTACTAACTATGTTAGTTTTTCTTATTACTAAAGATAGGAGGAATTTATAGTTATTATTTTATGGATTTTATGATTCATATATGTTGATTATAAATTTTCATGCATGAAAAAATCATCTTTAATACTCATTATATGGAGAAAGAGATGTGATTACGGTGGAAATTTACTAAAGGATGAACTTCTACTTGTTATGTAAGTATGTTTCCTTATGTTATTTTTCTAGGTAGTAAAATAATTAATCAATTTTAGGAAAATTATTTTGAAACAAAAATTATATCCATTTACTTTTATTACTGAGAAATCAATAACCAATTAACCCATCACATATTTACATAATTTTGATGGTAACATTTCTCATGACCATATTCTCTATCACTCTCTATTAGTCCTTGGAAGTTAGTTTTATCTTCCATGTCCATGTTTTCACTTCCAACTAATGTTATCATATTCAGATACCTATTATGTGTTACTCTATTTGACCTTCATACATCACTTTTCTCTCCTTTTAAGAAGATGTCTTATAAACCTTTTTTCCGATGTGGGATTTCAAGAAAGGTATTTTGAAAAGTAAAACCTTGGTTATAGAGCCTGAGTTCAAAATTGGGAGGTTGAAATTTCTAGGGGGGATGTAAAAAAACTAGTAATGGTGTTTTTTAATTATTATAATTATTCCTAAATTATGTAGTAATATTCATTAAAAATATGTCAAGTAATTCTTAAATTCAAAAAGGAAATGGTTTTATTAAACTCATTTCTTATAAGATCTTATTTAAAAGATTAATTTTAAAATTATAGGATTTTAACTTTAAAAAATAAATTTTAATTTTAAATTCACCATTTCATAATTATCTTATATTTTATTTTTTATAATTTTCTAAAAATAATCATTTTCTAGTGATTGGTGAAAAATACGATTTTTTATTCAAAATTGTATTTTTATTTCAAACACTTGTGAAGTTGAATTTTATTTTAAAATGAATTAAAAGTTTAAATAGTTATATTATATTATAAATTTTTAAACTAGGTTTATTGGAATAAATTTAATAATTTAATTTGGTATAAAGTTATTTTTAAACATAAATAGGAAATTTTAAGAAAAACATTATTTTTTCTTTCAAAAGAAGTGTCTGTCATTCTTTGCACACTTTTTAAAAAATTAATTTCCATAATTTATAGGAAATTAATTTTATAAAATGGAATGAATTTTTTGGGATTCGTAAATTCAAATTTATCCTATGATAATTTTTTTATATTTTTCTGAATAAGTTAATTTTTTAGTGAATAGTAAGAAATATTGTTTTTATGAAATAAGGTATCTTTTATGATGTCACCAAGAATTATAAATATTATATTAAATATTATAGAAATTTTGGAATGAATAAATCATGATAAAATACTATAAATATAATTAAAAAATAATTAAAAAGATAGAGAATATAATTTATTCCATAATAAATATGAAAATCCGTTCTTGTACCGACATTGAGTCTGCACATCACTCTAAAAACAAAATTGGGTATCCCAAAAATAATAATAGGGATGAAATAAGTCCTTTATATATTTGGATATTAAATTTTAATTTTTTTAATGATTGGAAACTAATTTTAGATTTATATAACAAGTGGATTATCCAAATGGTTGTGCAAGGCCAAAAAAGTCAAAATAACACATTAAATGCATTTCCATTATATTAATGTGAGTTAAAATAAATATTTTACTAATATAAATTATAATTTTGATAATAATAAATATAGTTTTTTAATTTAGATTTGTTATTACTTTTTGGGCCAGTTAGACGAGATTATGACTTTTATAGTATTTTATTTAAAGAAATGTCAAACATGTCACACACCTTTTAATAAGTGTAATATTTTTAATATGGTTTCATATAGAGGATATGTTCAACAATAATTTTTTTTTAAAATAATTTTTAGTGAAAATATTATTATCTTAAATTATTTCACAACGTTGATGCAATAATTGTTTAATTAATTGAAAAATAAAATAAATTTAATTAAAAATATGAAAATAAATATAATTTGAGATAATTAATGTAATGAATTTTTTTTTATAGATTACCTATGCATGTTATGGAAATAATAATATATTATCTTTCAGTTATATATGTTATATTTATATTATTAAATTCAAGGTAATAAATAGTTCTAAAAATTGACATCATTGAAATTTTATAATAAATAATATTTTATTAAATGATATAAAATTCATAAAAATATTAAATCATGCTGATTTGTTAGTATAAGTTTTAAAACATTAACCATGATCTATTTAAGTATTTTTTTCATTTTATAATAACTTTATTAACATTTAAATAGTAAAAAGTTATCTTGTTATGGTAAGAGTTAAAAGAGTTAAATTACAGTTAAAAACAAAAGATAAGGGTTGTAATATAGTAAAACATTATCCAATTTTTATTGTATTAGGGTATTTAGACCCATAATATTCTTAAAATTTAAATAAATTACTTTTAATCCATTTAAAATTAAAAATTAATTTATATAAATTTAATATTTTAAGAAATTCCATGATTTCCCTCCCCTCTCTTATAAATAGGCACCTATTCTTCTCATTTATACAAACTTCAAAACCAATTTTTTCTATTAATAACTATCAATATACCTTCCTATAATCCGACCGATCATTATATAGGTCTTGTTTTAGGAAGAAAACAAACCTTGGGGGTCTTAAGCTGCTAAAAAATGAGATTGTCTGAAGAAGAGGTATCATTTTTAATCGAGTGTTTCTGTTTTTCTTTTTTACACATCCCTAAAACTCTATTGAAAATGATAAAATAATAAATATATTATCCTACATATAACAATATGTTATTATGTTATCATAATGACCTATATCCATTTCCAATTCCATCAAATGGGAAAAAATTCGTCATCTGTGTGTACGACGGACTGCCACCTCATGAAGCAATGTAATTTGTTTTCCATCACCATCTCTAAAGAATAGTTATAATGATGGAATTTATGATTATATATTATATTAATTAAATATTTATCATTATAAAAATTCAATATTTAATTTATTTTATTACCTTTATATGCATAGAAAAATGATAACATTGTACGTGCATACGTGTGAACTACCACCTCCACGAAGCGATATGATTCTTTTTTCATCACCACACCATAGGGATGATATATGTAAGTATATTTAAAAAGTAAAATTATATATATATATTATATTATTATAATTATTTAAATATAAAATAATACTTACCTCCTTTCCGTAATGATTTTTGAAAAATAGAAACATTACTCATGCGTACGTATGACCTACCATCTCCATGATTGTAAAAAAGTTCATTTTTCATAATCATATTTAATGGATGGATTTAAAATTTTAATTTATGTCAAAAAATTATATTTATTTCAAGAATAATATATTTTATATGGTAAATTAATAACCAATTTGACCATAGTCATCATACCAAGTTCAATTTAGACTTAGGTACCGAATATCATCACAACATTTGACGTGAACTTAAATGATTAATTAATTTTATATAACACGGTAATAATTTATATAAAGGGAATAATAAACTTGAAATTTTTTTCTTAATCATTTATTAAATTAATATAAATTTATTATTAAGTAAAATGAAGGACATTCATGACAAATTTAACTTGAGTTAAGGGAGTTTCTTTTAAAAATAATTTTTTAAAGTTCCTCTTTACAAAAGTAAAAAGTGAATGAATTTTTAACTTATATGGAGAGGGAATATTTTACCACTATCATGAAACCTAAATTATTTGAATATTACTTTAAATTTTTATATTTTTATTTTAAAATAACATGTTTTCATTTAAAAGAACACACTTTTTTTCAAAAACTATTTTCAAAATGAAAATGTTATTTTCATCAAAGATGTTTTTAATGATATTTTCTAAAAAGAAAAACACATTTTAACTTTTTTGTGTATTTTTATATTGAAAATGTTTTTTTTCAAAATAAAAGGAAATTTTTATATCTTAAAGGTATTTTTTATATGCGTTTTAAATATTTGTAATGGGATTTATCATGAAAACTATAAGTATAAACATATTCTATTGATGATATGGAACTTGATAATTATATGTGAAATGAGTGGTCCTAATACAAGTTATACAAAGGGTTGATCACTGTTATATATTATAGGTTATCCTGATATAGAATATACATTAGTTTCACCTAAATAGCACTGGGTGAGACTATTATAGCTTTAGGTATACCCAGATAATGCTCCAATGCATTGGGTAATGTACCTTGTCTTTTGAGGAAAGAAAGATGGAGTTATTGAAGGATTTATCCTATAGATTTAACTAGGCTCTAGTTATTTCTGACATAGGTTAAAATCAGGTTATAAATATGATGATATAAGTTTTAAAATGATTTTTTATTTTCATACTGTGAGTTTTATTGTTTTTATTGAGAAAAAAGAGGGTGTGATTTTCATATGAAAATGATTTATTTCATCCTCTAAATTAACATTTTTATAAAGGTAAAAATTTCATGGATTTTCATGTTTTTTACTAGACTAATGGATTTATTATTTTTATGTCATTTACTAAGATTTTTGTGATCATCCTTTTTAAAAAAAATCATAGAGTTTAAGGAATTGTAGAGATAAGGATGAGGTCAAGATGAACATTTTGAAGAAACTTTGTTTTATCTAAAACAATTTTGTTTGGTGTAAAAAATAGATGTCAAGTATAAGTGTAAACTTATAATGGATTGATTTACTTGACAATATTTTTTTACTAATTCTTTAAAAATATAAATTAAAATGATCTTTAGAATTTCAAGAAAGTGAATTCTATTTGAAAAACACTATATTGTGTAATGCTTAAGGATGAGTCCTTACATATGATGATAACCTAAGGAAAGATTTGAAATTTCAAGTTGCAGATCACATTTTCTTGAAAGTACCCCCATGGAATGGGTTTATGAGGTTTTCTAAGAAGGTATAACTGATCCCTAGTTACATTAGACCTTTTAAAAATTCTAGAAATAATTAGAGTTATTTCTTACCAATTAAAAATTTAACCAAACTTCTCTAAAGTACACGATGTGTTCTATATAACATTGTTACGGATGTATATGCCAGACACAACACTTGTACTCAATTATGATGAAAGGGAATTAGAACCCATTATATATTATAGTTAAGATACTATCTAGATTCTTGACATTAGTGAGAAAGTATTGAGGGATCAGATGACTTGACTAGTAATAGTAATTTGGCGAAATCATAAAACAGAGGAAGCAATATAGGAACCTCAGGATATTATGAAGAAGAACAAATCTAAATTTTTTAGAAGGTAATATCCAGGAAAATTTTAATTAAGAAATTTATGTAGGAGGGAATAATGTAAAATCTAGATATTTTAATAGAACATTATATTTGATAGTGTGTACAACACACAACATCGAGGTTAAACGAAACATAAAATATTATTATTTAAATACGACCATTATATCATAGGAATTGAATTTTCATGCATTAATAGGAATAAAAAAATTAATAAATATATATGAAGGACATAACCAATAAAAATTTATTGATTAATGTTTTGGAATTAAACACTCAATTTCTCATAAATTGGATTTATTCTTTATATATTTTTCTTCAAAAATGTTTTTATATCATTTTATGAGAAAATACTATAATTAATTATTTAAAATTTTAAACAATTCATTTGATTAAATTAAATTAATTTTTTAAATCATAATATGAAAATTATTATAGGGTGATATTTTGGTATTTTTATGAAATGTTTGATTTTTCAATGAATAGTTATAAATACAGTTTTTTATTAAAATCTTTACTTTTATTTCAAGAATTTATAGAGATCCATTTTAAAAATAGTATTCAAAGAAAAATTAGTTCAATTATATTATTTATGATCAAATTATTTTATTTTTAATTAAATTTATTATTAAATATGGTATAGAAATTTTTTATACTTAAAATTCATTTTTCTAAAAAACCAATTTCTGATGTGTTTTTTGGGTATAATTTTAAATTAAATTATTTAAATTTAGTGTATTTAATTTAATAAAATGGATTACATATTTTTAATAATAATAATAAATATTAGATAATAATATTAACTTATTTTTTGTTTAGAATGAATATTAAAAGTCGTAAAAATATGTTACCATGTTTTTAGGTTAAAATAGGTTTACTAGGGGTTAAACTAAAGATACAAGGGTTTAAATGACCTAATTTTTTTCCAATTTATATTTTATAGAATTAATTTTACACTATATCATCCAGGATTTTGTAAATGTCCATTTTGGGATCCATTTGGATTGATACAGACATCAATATATTTTATTCTTTTTAAATATTCTAAGTGTTTCCTCTCCCTACTTTATAAAAAGACACCACCTATTCCTCTCCTACACACTTCAAGATACATTTGTTTTATAAAGGACCAACCCAAATCCATTAATTACATATATACCCACATAATAGAGTTATTTTGTTATCATAAAACCAACACAGGAAGGCTTTAAGTGTAAACCTAAATAGGTTGTCTCAAGAAGATGTATAGTTCTTAATCATTTGTTTTTATTTAATTCCTTATTCCACATCCTTAAAATCATATTAAAATATGATAAAATAATAAAACCATTTTCATACAAATACTATGATTTTTTTTATGTTAATTTAATTCCATATAACTATCTTCTCTTCCATCAAATGGGAAGTGAAAACGTTTCTCATGTGTACGATAAACCACCACCACACAAACCGATGTAATTTGTTTTCAATCATCACCTCTCATGATTGTTTATAATGATAGATTTAATTTATATATATTATATTCATGAAAAATTTATAATTATGTAAAATTAATATATCATATAATTTCATACCTTTCCACACATTTAAAAATGATAATGTCATTTGTGTGTACATGTGGACTACAACCTCCACGGAGCGATGTGATTCATTTTTCACTATTGCATCACATGTATGGTATACATAAGTTTATATAAAGAAATATTATGGTATTTAAGATATAATTATACTTCTGAGAATAAAAAAAATACTTACCTTCTTTCCATCACGATCATTGAAAAATGGAAAACATTTCTCAAGTGTACATACAACCTACCATCTCCCTGATTATAACATAGATCATTTTATTAACCATATTTATTGATTTATTTTAAAAGTATAATTTATGTATAAAATTTTTAATTATTTCATTCATATTAATCTGGAGATGAGGTAATAATGTCCCCCTTTTCCATTTTCAACCTACATAATCCATTTTGGACATGTGAACAGAATATCGTCCATACATCCAACATAAAGTTAATTTATTAAGTAAATAAATATGAAATGGAAATATATATAATAAAAGGAATAATAAAATTGATATATTTTATTATTAAATTAAATAATTAACATAAGTTTTTTATTTATAAATATAAAGAACATACGAGACGAGCCGGACCAGAGGTATGGGATTTCATCTCAATTTCCACTCTATTGAGAAATATTTGGTATTTTAAACCTATTTACATTATGTGGTGTATATACTACCCATTTTAAGTATTTAATATTTATATATACTTATTAATGATTATTAATTATTAAATTTAAGTTACCCTTTTAGGATAAATGTTTAAAAGAAAATGTAGTCTTATTTCTATTTTTGATCTTGTATATTTTTCTTCTATGTCCATATTTTTCAAAATTGGTTCACAAAAAGTACAATTAATTACTAAAATTATATATTAGATATGTTTTAATTTATACCTGACTTTTTTATAAGTTTTTAAAGGAATATTTTTAATTTTTTTTTCAAAAGGTTCATTTTTAACTTTCATTAAAAAATTCGAAAGTAATGTTTTCTTTTTAACATATATGGTGTTAATGATGCTTCCCACCTTCATAACCATTTTATGCCCTTAGATGTATCTATAAGTTTTCATTTTTTTTAAAAATAAAACTATTTAATAAAATATTATTTTTAATTTTTTAATTAAATTTTGATTTATTCTTGAAAACAATTTATTTTATTATAAAATATACTTATATAATGGTTATCTCTCATCTCTTGATTATTTTTTGGCCATTAAATTTCTCTTGAAACATTAAATTTATTATGTTCATTTTCCATTGGAAATTAGATGTCTATTAAATATCCATATTATTTGTATCATGGATATACTTATTTCTTAAACCATATATCATTTATACAGACGGGTTTTTACCATGAATGTTATCTAATCGATTAGAAAAAAACATGATAAATTTGTATTATTTACTTAATATGGATATTTTTTTATAATTAATGACGTTTATGAGTTTAATTGATGATTAAATATATGAGGAATGCATTTGACATGCAGTGATGGGAGGGGTCTAGAATTATATAGCCCCTCAATACATCAATAAGTCTTATAATACAAATAATTAAGACAACATTAAATTAGTTTTTGGTGTTACACATAGATTAAACTATATTATCACAAGTATTTGATGGTATAAATATCATAATGTCAGAAATCACGGACTCTAATATTTATAATTTCCTTCATTGATAATTCCATTACTATTATCCATGATATTAATGTATTGATATTATCCATGGATATATTTCAAGCTCATGTTATTGATTAAATGGAACGTGTTTTTAGATATTTATCTTACTATATTGATCATGAATTATTTATTCTTGATATCTTCTATCGTACATAACTCTTAATAAGAATTTAAGCTCACCCTTTATTTGTTTGCTTTTCCCCAGGATATGAAGAAGGATATTATGAATAATATCAAAGATTCATGAATTGTTTCATGCTATGTATTTTATATTTAAAAGATAATATGGGAATCATGTATGTATACTTTTTTAAAGAATACTAAACTAATTGTTCCTTTGGGATTGTATCCCTTATATATATATATATACTAATGTAATAAAGTAGACATTAGATCTAGTTTACTAGAGTTGGGGTTGTTATATTATGTATATCATCAACTTCTTTAGTCAGATCAAGAAAGAGTAATAGAATATGGTATTATTGATAAAAATACTTTAGTGTCATTTCCTACCAAGGAGGTGGCCACAGTTGGATAAAGTATAGTTTATTTTTACTCTAGTAAGTTATCCTTTTTCATCAATCGACATATAAGGTATATTTTTTTCAATGTTTTTTTATTTTTTTATTTTAATTTACATGTAATTTTTTATTACATTTTCCTTATATATGAGTATCTTAAATATAAATAATCATTATAAAAGAAAAAAAATTATTTATAACCTTCATATTTAGACACATCTCAGGTTTCTCAAGGATAACAAAATTAGTACTGAATTTAATAATGTTGGATATTTTTTATGAGTTTTCAATTTGTTTTTACATATACAAAAGAGACTATATACTAAGAATATTTAAAAAATACATCTTAAATTATTTTCCTAGTGATGATATATCAACACCCAAGTTGTAGTTTTTTCTATATAAGTAAACTTCAATTTCAATTTTAATTTCATTAAATACTTATAACTAATAATGATTTAATTTATTACTAATCTCATTAGGTATCTTCAAACTATTTTCATACAAAATTATATCACTTCTGTTTATGGTTTTATGGAGATATAATACATGTTTATGGATATAAAATACCTGAGGAAGCATTAAAGATTTAAATATATATCATAAATATTATTATTCAAATAGATTACGTATTGGTGTGTTCCCTTCCTTGATAGGTAAGAAGGATTATATAATTATTAATTAATATTTATTATAATGTCATTAATTATTAATTTTTTTATATTCTAGTGTTTAGTGGATGTTATAAGTATTATTTTCACATGAATGCACAACATATTGGTTATTCTCTTTATTGAGTGAAGTTTATGAAAGTTTTCAAGATTTTTTAATTTTTAAGTTTTATTATATTATATTAGTTCTTGAGTCTTAAAATTTTCAGTTTAACTATGTTTTGGTAATTAATATATGAAAATAATAATGTTTATAGAAGGTGTTTAATAGGGTTTACTTTTCAATAAAGAATCCAAATGAAATTTATTATATGTGAGTATGGGTAGATAACTTTTACATTAGTTAATACTTATTTTCCCTTAAATATAGATATAAAGTTTCTTATTTTCAAATTTTTGTTCTATAACCATAATATCATCATCAAAGAGGAAGTTTTGAATTTGGTTATTATTTTTATGATTCATTTTTAAGATTATAATGACCAGAAAAATAATATATTTTTACAAGGTTAATTCTATTTAAACTCTTACACTTTCAATCAATATTTTATATTGTTAATTTTATAAAATTTATTTCTTTTTTAGGTTTTTGATTATGTTTTATCATATTAGGTAGAATAAATAAAGAACCTTCATGGATTATTTAGAGACTATTTTAAAGGATTTATTAATTTATTGATGTATTTATAAAAGATTTTTTTATGTGTATTATCATGGTAAATGAGGTTTTAGTAACGTTTGCATTGAGTTTTTATCTATTATTTTATGGAACTATATTCGTAGTTAAAGGTTATAGGGTATTTTATTTCAATATATGTATATATATATATATTAAAAAACTAATTTTATTTTATCACTTATTTTTATGAAAACAAACAATGAGAGTAACTCCATATGTGTATTTAGTTGATATATCAATGTCATTTTTTATAGTTACTAATGTTGAATGTGTATTAAAATGTTGATTATTATAAAAAATGACATCAAAAGTTACTTGAACATATTTTTTTGTAAAAAAATGATGTTGAATGTCTATTTATATCTATATTTAGTTAAGAATTCAATGTGAATTTTATGATAATTTCTATTAAAAGTATTTGTTACATTGTATTTTAATAAATGTTGTTAAAACTATAATTTTTATATTATTTCTTCGCATTACTTTTTAAGAAAAGTTAAAAATGAAAAATAGATGATGTTAAATGGGTTATATACTTATACTGAGTTTTGTAGCATGATTACTATCATATGGATATAAATTCTATATCTATTTTCCAAACTCTATGGTATTAGTTCTTAATGATTAATCAAAACCAATTTGGAAGTATCTTCCATATCTTAGTTAAAAAACACAACCAAAAAATTCTTCAAGGTAATTTTTCCTAACAATACCCCCCTTTGGGTTTATTGATAATCCATTAACACATATTAATCTTTATCCATTAACACTAAACATAAACATAGAATGAACCTTTTATCTATATATAGTGTATCAATGATTTGAAAATCATCCACTATAATCTCACTTGATTCCATATTAGTGTGAGAAACATAATTTAAATGAAGATTTCTTCACGAAAACACATATTTGATTACCATGATTCTTCAACCATCACTAAAAATCTCCCCTAACTATAAATGCATGTGATATCCCCTTTCCTAAACATGATAGAATGGGATATCTCCCCATTATTTTAACAAGAGATAATAATTCTAACCACCTATTAATCAAAGAAAACTTATCCCTTATTATCAACAAACTCAAAGAGAACTTATATGAAATTTCACTAGAAAGTACAAAAAATAAAAAACATTAATCCATGAATACCATCATACCTTAATATTTATAGAAAAATACTTAAGGGTTTTAGGACTATTATCAAAACCATATATAAATTTGGATATAATTGGACTCTAATATCCAACTGATTCCTCCCAAAACTAACCATGGTTAGTTCCATTATCATGATGTATATAAATTGATTTGGTGTAGACACATACTCTAACTTCACAAGTCCTTGTTCAAATTTATCCTTAATTAAGTGATAATTTATCTTCATGTGGTTTTTCCTTGAGTGATGGATATTTTATTACTAATATTAATAGTATTAGAGTTACCATATTTGTTTAAAATATGATACTTCACATTAAGTCCAAAATCCTAAAAATTTTATTTCTTCCATAGTAATTGGGAAAATGCTTGAGTAGCCATAGTATAATCATAATATATAGTGCTTAGTGAAATTTAATATTTTTTCTCTTACCAAGAAATATACAATTCTCCATGATACAATGAAATATTCAATGTTTACTTGATATAATCTAATTAAATATCACAATCTATATTTGTAACTCCTATTGTGAACTAGATTTATAGAATAATATTGTGTCTTTGATATACCTTAGTATTATTTTAACTCATAACAAGTGGTTTTATTTAGGATTTATTTGTTACCATGAAGCTTGAAATGTTACAAACATAATTTTGGATTGTGTTGATGTTAGTTATAATAGGATCCCAATGATATTCCTATACTCGATCGTATCAACTTCTATTCCATCGTCGTCTCTTAAAAACTACACTCAGTTAGCTATTAGTGTTTTTATTTCCTCGAGATATTCCATTAAAAATATTTTTAATACCTATTTAACATTGTGAAATAAAGGTTCCATTCATTCATTATATCACATAAAAACCAAAGAAAAATTCTAATTCTCCAATCATTTGCATCTTGAAGTTTTTTCTCAATATTTTCATAAATTTATTATTTTTTTGTTCATTAGATCCTAAAATTATCATGTCGTAAATATAATCCATAAATATATGATATGAACCAAACATAAAATACATACATAATACATCATTTTATAAGAATATTCATTAAATATCAGAATAAATTACACCCCAAAAACTATAGGTTTAGTGTCTTTGGAGATCAGATACATAAAAAATTATTTGAAAAAAACTGTGAAAATTTATCTATATTCACACCACACTATACCCCCTTCTAAAATTATCATATGTTATACTATTATTTATATCTTTGGTAATAAAAACATAATAAAGGTGTGATATTATATTCCCAATAAGGGTAAATATAAGATAAATCAATCAATATCATTAGTGAGCATAAGATGAACATGTTGGTATGAGAACATAATCAAGGTACATACAACTAACATAAGAAACTAATACCCAATTAAACTTAGATCATAAAAGAAGATTCATGATGTGATGATTTTTAAATAACATAAGAAGTGAGTAATAGGAGTGTGGAAACATGAATAAATAATCATGATCTATGAAAACAATACATAGGCATAAGAATATGGCATATACATAAGCATATAAAATCCTTCTTATGTTTAGGATCATTAAAAACCCATCATCACATAGTGGGAAGAGTCTCATAGTGTATTAGGTTTACTTTTTAATCACTGACATGTCATCTCATCATATATAATAATTTACTCAATTCATTGGCGGGATATAATGAAACCACCCATCTATTAGTATTCAAAGTTCCTTAGGGGCTTGGTTTTACTTCCCACTCCATATAATATCATGAGATAATTCTTTAACTAATGAATTATATGGATAAAATTTACCCACACATCACATAATAATAAACCATACATATGTGTCTCATATGAACATAAAAACATTCATAATTCCCTTAACCCACGGGAAAGAAACAAGTTTCACAAATATTTTCATAACACAAGATCATAATCCATCCAAATTATAAATATGAATAGTATCATTCAAGAATATCCCAATTGAATCCAAATAAATTTTATGTTTTGTGGATATATATGAGAAAAATGTTACAAGATCATTAGATATTCCAATGAAAATTAAGAAGAAATATCCTTTACTTCTGATAAATTTTATTTTAAAAGAAAATAATCTATAAAATATTGGGAATAAAAATTTATTTTGGAAATCATGAAAAAATGGAAATGGATAATCATAAGTAAAATTGAAGATAACATTGGAAAAACGAATTCATATGGAAAGGGTTAAAAAGATTAATTTCACACATTGTAAAGAAATTCAATAGGAAATGACCCATATAGAAAATGTTTAAAAAGATTCAATTAAATTTTTAAAGAAAGTAATAGTTAATATAAAATAATAACAATAAATCATATAAGTATAGATAATTATATTCATAAAACAATATAGAGAATATGTACTTGGATTGGAAATATTCTTGATAGAAAAGAAGAAATAAGGTCAGTTCTATTTGCATGCATCTTTTTGATTGAATTATAAACCAAAGTGAAGTAAAACACTAAGATGAAATGAAAAACCTATAAATAGCCATAGGATAAGAAAATATATAAGGTTTTATAGAGAAATAACATAAAATTTACCCTAATGTATGTTTAAACATAAACAATCTTGATTTCAATTTGAGATTGGTAAATATATCCCTACGACTTTGGTAGCATTTGAATCAAATGACATTGAAAGAGAGAACAAGAAATAAATTTGTAAATAATATGAATTTAATTAAAATTATGATAAAATAAATCCATGGAGTATGATATACACTAAAAATAATAATATAGGTGGTAAATATGGAACATATCTGAACAAAAGAAAAACTGAAATGAGAAACCCTTACATTTAATCCAAATATCCACAGAAGATAATTAAAACCTTATATAATAATAATAAACATATCAATAAATTATTTAAAAAAATTATTAACATCTATTTAATTTTATACTCTTCATTTATAATAATTAATTATACATATATTATTTAGTTATTATCTATTTTCATTTTCAGATAATAGTAATTTTGATTATTTCATACAAGTTTCAAAATGGTGATATTGAAAATCATTATTTGATACCAATTTCATCATTATAATATTATTTAAATTTGATTAATAATTTTCATTAAATTATTTAGGTATTTTAATTTAAATTTTATGGAAGGTGTGGGTATGATTTGTGAGAATGGAATCTATAATGAGTATGTTTCAGATAATTTTTCAATACCAATAAGTTACTTTACAATGAAAATTATTTTTTGTGTCATCCTTAAATAACCATATTATTATGAAAAAAGACTTTAATATTATATATTTCTATTATTAAGGTCTTTATACTCATTCATGATGAAAATGATGATGTTTATATAGCATTATTTATCTAGGTGGTGGAATTGGCCCAAACAAGAACATGTTATATTATAGAAATGAGTAGAATTTTACAGTTATATAATATTAGTATCATTTTAAAATAATACTAATATTTATAATAGAAAATAATTATAGTTTATAATGAGATTTATAAATATCTAAGATGAAAGTTTTATTGAAAAAGATGGTGAAGAACCAGAAACTTTGATGAATTCTCTCCTTCTCGAAACAAGATCCTTTAAAATGAGGGATTTAGGATTCTTTATTGGTACTAAAAGCTAAAAAACTATAACAAGTAATTATGAGAGTAAAAAATAGTAAGATATTTAATAGATAAACAAATGAAAATATTAGTTTTGGATGGGTATATGGGTATCCTTTTGTAAGTTGATTTTTGAGTGGCATTTTCACAAACACTCATTCCTTAATGTATAAGGTTGTAATTTTAAGAAAGAAAAGTGGAAAAAAGGGAGAAATAATTGTTAATATATTATAGGAGGATAATAATTCCCACATAAACCCAGTTAAATATAAGGTTTTATGGTATTTTTGAACTTTACGCATAGTTAAACTCATTTACTTCATTTTACCTTCATCGTGGTAATTCAATGTTTACCTCAATTGCTTATATCTTTGCCTAAAAATAAAATTAAACATACTAACTAAATTAAAATTCTAATAAAAAATATGCGATCAATTTTATTTTATTTTATTTCTAAATTAAAAAAAAAATAAAATAAAAACAAATAACCTGATTTTTTAGAAGACTTTCATTTTTAAAAATAAAATAAATTTGTTCTTATAAAAGATAATTTAATTAAAACTATATAAATTTTAGTTTATTTCATTGTTTATATTATAATTAAATTTCATTAAAAACATTATTTATTAATTATTAATATAATTTATTAAGATAAAAATTAATTACACACAGAAAAATACTTCTTTAAAAAATATGTCTTTAACATTAATAGATTTTATCTTTATTTATAAATAATTAATAATCAATGAATGACTTTTTATAATTTATATATATATAAATAAATTTCATTAAATTTCATACTCTAAATACAAGTTATTTTTCTTTTAAATAAAATCATATAATATATAATGAAAAACTTAATTTTAAATAAAATATTTTTGTTTATCCATAGATAATTAAATTAGTGCTTCTTATAGTTCCATAATTATTTATTAGATATTATTATTATATTTAACTAATAATTCCTTGAATTTTATCAATACATTTTAATGATATCATTCATTAATATAAATAAATTTTAAAAAAATATTTAATTAATTAAAATAGTTTTTTTATAATCAATAGTATTTTCACAAATGAATTATCATCGCATAATCCTATTACAAAATAATTTATTTTATTATAAACAGATTATTTATAAGGAAAATGAATTTTCTAAATACCAAAATATAAATTAGGTATATTAACTAAATACTAGTAATTCCATACTGATAACATGTTTACTGGTATTATACTCTATGAATATATACCCTTTTATAATGGCCATTTAACAGATATATTACCCCCATTGCTTCCTATAAATTCATCTCTATATATATTTATATATATAAAATATCATTCTTATAGTTTTCATTTTGGATACTATAACATGATTTCTCCTTTCATGATGTTTTTTCTCATTATAGGTTTTATTCTACTAATGGAGATACTCAATGATAAAGATGATCAAAAGGATTTTATAGTTGTAAAAAAATATTATTTTATATTTTTTACACCATATTAATTAATTTTCTTTTATGGGATGAAATTATATATGTTGTGAAATAATCCATGTGATATATGGTTTCATGTATGTTTTTTTTAATTTTCCATTACATGTGAGAAATTTTTTTTATTTAGATTTATATATTATATGACTTATTTTATACCCATGTTAAATTATTTTAAAAGAATAGATGAATATATTTAAAAATTATAAACAAATTGGTTAATGGAAAAAATACTTTCAAAAATAATGGGTGTTAAAATATCAACCTTTGATCAATCCTTTTTTGGATATAAAGATTATGATTAACTCTTACTCACTAAAATAAAGATTTCTTTAGATATGGATCTAGTCTATAATACCAGGGTCCTTATTATTTATTCCACCCAAAAAATATTTTCCTCAACTAAAAATCTTGTTGGATCCAAATAATGATATAGATTCTCAATTACAAGAGGGGGTGAATTGTATGTTTAAAAAATTTCTTTTTTAACCTTAAAGAAAACTCTTTTTAATAAAGTTAAACAAGGTAAATTCACAAATTATCAATTAGTTCAACTCAAAAAACTTAATAGGTTTCAAAAATATGGTTCTAGAAATATGGTTCTAGAAATGAAACTTAATGAAAGTTTACAAGGAAAAGATTCTACCTTAAAGTGTATAGAATCTTATTTATCAGAGTAAATACAATTACAAGAAAGTATAAGTTGGTTATAATTTCTTCCTTTATCAAAATATAGTGGAAATAAACCTGAAACAAAACAAGTAACAAGTATGAAATCTTTTAACCCAATGAGTAGGGTATCTAGAAACTTTGGATAAAGATCCCTTGATTTATACTTTCAATAAAGTATACCTTACCCACACCAGGGTAAGCCCTCGATACAAATATCAGAATCTATATTTCTATCCCTAAAATCCCTTGATCTTTAAGGTAGTTGGCACCTCTATCTTCCTATCCCTATAAGTCCTCGATCTTTAAGGTAGTCAGCACCACTTTCTTTCTATCCCCGGAATCCCTCAATTGTACTCATTAACAATCAGAATCACACAAAGCAAGATGAACAAGATGTTCAGTACCCACATTGCATGATAGAATCTCTCTAGAAATCACTTCAACAACATTAAATCTAGAGTAATGGAATGGTTGTTGATCTCATTCAAATGAGCTCCTATTTATTGGCACTTCTCTAACGATTAGCTCCCTCCTCCAACTGTCATATTTTTCTTTGAATCATAGAGGTACCTATACATGTGTCACTAAAATAATGGTTAAATAGAATAATATTGTATAAAATAGTTTCAAAATAAGTATAAGGAAAATAAAATTCCGTAACCTAATATATATTTTTAGAGTATAAGGAAAATTGGAATTCAGAATCTCACCAAACAAACATTCGTTGTCTATAATACATGGATATTCAGATTCTATTTTTTAAGGAATTCAGAACTTGAATTCGATATATTTCAGAGACTAAATTCTAATATATTCATATTCTGAATTATAAGGAATTCAGAGTCTGAATTATGAGGAATTCGGAGTCTGAATTCTAAGGAATTTGGAGTCTAAATTATGAGGAATTTAGAGTCTGAATTCTGAGGAATTTAGAGTCTAAATTATAAGGAATTCAGAGTCCGGATTCTAAAGAATTTAGAGTTTGAATTTTGAAGAATTAAATGTTTAAATATCAAAGAATTCATAGTCGGAATTCTGAGAAAGTTGTATTCCGAATTTTAGAGAATTGTGAACCTGAATTTCTGATTAATTCAGAGTCTAAATTTTAGATAATTTTGAGTTTGAATTTTAGAGAATTTGGAGTCTGAATTTTAGAGAATTTGGAACCTAAATTTTAGAAAATTTAGAACTTGATAATGCAATAGTCTATATCTAAGTATTTATAGGATTTTGAGGTTTTATATGTGAAACCAAATTTTTCCTTAGTAATAAAAATGAGTTTAATTTAGAGATACTATAAAAAGAAAAATGAAAACACAGGTAAGGATAAAAATTTCCTTAGAGAATGGAAATTTTCCTTAAGAATATATTCCTTAATAAAAAAACTATTTTCCTTATGATAAAGTGTTTATGATTTTCAAAACATATAGGAATGAAAAAGTCATAAGGAAACCTTATTCACTCAATAATCTCCCCCTTTTTGGAAAGCACAAACATCCTTACGAAAAAAAATATAAGGACTTCAAATTTTTCTTTTTGAACTAAAAATAATAACTTATATCCCTTTACTTATGAATCATGGTGAATATGAATAGACCACCTTTAGGTTTTGAAATCCCTAAGGATTGTATTCTTGACTTCCTTAAAGATATTTTTCTTATTTTCTTGTATAAGGAAATATTCTTTGATAAAACTCCCCCTTAGATAGACTCTCCCTTTCTTAGGGAATTTTATTCTTTACTAAGCATTATTTTTATCATTCTTCCACCCACCTATGTGATTTTCAAAAATTAATTGAGGGAATGAAAAAAATGGTACCTAAAATATTAGTACTATATAACAAAACATATGAAGAACAACCAAAAATTTCATTATGATTGAAAGAATTTGTACAAGGAATAAAACAAAACAAAAGATCATATTGGGAAAAAATCATCCTTCTTTATCCTTCAACGTTAACTTATTCATGATGGTTTTAAACTTCTTAAGCTCTTTATGATCTTCTTCAAAGAGCTTGAGCAACTATTCCTGATCTGCATTTTTCTTCTCCAAAACATTTATTTTTTCTTCCCAATCCTTAAGAATTTCTGACTGAGTCTTCAAAAACTCTTTTTTTTGCTGAACTTTTACTCAAGCTCTATTCTGAGATCCCTTTCACTCTTCAAATTCATAACAACCGAATTAAGCTTCCCGTTCAGGTCTTTTACTTCCTGTATCCAAACTATTTGTTCAAGATTGAGCTTCTCGTCAAAACTTGATGTAAGTTCATTGATCTTGAAATCGTCAGTGTCAAAATAATCATTCACACTGTCTTGAAATTCATCAAAAATTATTAGCTCTTCAATTTCCTTCTTTGAACACTTTGTAATTTCCTTGCATGACCTCTTGTGAGCTTCATACTTTAGGAATAATGATTTGAAATTTGCCTCAATCCTGTAAAACATATCCATAAGCACGGAAAAAAGAATCTTATTTTTGATTAAACGAGTGTTGAAGCATATGGCCCCTCGAGTCTATACTCAGAAACAAAGGAATGGTATCAACCAACTTCTTCAATGATTAGACCACAAAGTCATGTCCCAGAGTGGACAATTCTGAATTAGATTCTCTGGTTGGTGGGGATTCTTTCTCTATCTCTTCATCTTTTCTCTTTGACGAACCGCCATTATCTTTATTTGCCATGATGGTTTTCCTCGATGTATCAACCAACACTTGTTTTCCCTTATTAGTTCTCAGAATGATCTCTGCTACTTTTGTTGATTCATGTTCACTATCTGATAGTTGAACTATTTTATCATAGTTAACTTTTTCTTTCTCAACATCTGCTACAAGTTCATATTGTTGAAAAAAAACATAGTTGTTGCTTTCATCACCTGATGGTTTATTCACATATTCCTTCTCTTCATCCTATTTTCCTTGTGAAAGAATTTTGGTTCATTCAACCTTAGAAGTTAGGATTGACAATTTTTCAGAAGGAATCGCATTCTCATGATATTCTTACACTTGTCTTATCATATCATCACTTCCTTCAACTTATTCTTATTTGATTTCCTCTTCCTGAACTATTTCATCATCTTCTTCTAGTTCTGGAATCACCATTTTCTTTCCTAGAGTGACTGGAAGTGATTATTTCAGAAATGATTATGGTACTTGGACTTTTTCATAGGCTTTCTCGGTGTCTTTGAGAAGATCTTGAACTATTTTATCCTTCAACATCTTCTTTTTCTGCTTTTTTAGCTTTTCCGACTTCTCATTCTCCTCAGCTGCCTTAATCTTCAAGGGTTTAGCTTCAGCAAGTTCAAAGCCAAAACTAGGCCCCCCTTACATCCAATTATTTTGATCTTCTCTCCACATGGCAACCACTTCATTTTGATAGGTCTTTTTTTCTTTGGTTTTAAAGGTGCGGATTAGGTTTCTTGAACTGCAAGAGTTTTTTCATTCACTTCAAGTTCCTTCACCTTTCTCTTATTCCCACCTTTCTTGGAAGTCTCAGCCACTTCTAGTTTCTTTGATAAAGCCTCAATTTTAGTCTCAGATAAATCATAGAATTCTTCAGATTCACTAGAGAAACTAACCTTCATTATTTTTAGGGTATCATCAATCAACAACATAACCTTGAAATTTTTTGTCTTATAACTACATGGGATTTTGAAAGATTCTATACAAAGAACTATGATCTTGGAGAGAATAACAAGATACATAATGATTTTGATTTTAGATTCCCATTATTGATATTCATGATTGTAATCATGACATAATTCACCAAAATAATCTTCCTGAGGTTCACAATAAAATATAGAATATAGATATCACTCTTATTTAAGGAGTCCTTGTCTCCTTTTATTGGAATGAGAAAACCCTGAACCCATAACTCAAGAATATGAAAATTTGTAGAGAGATGAACAATATTTTAAGTCTTCACTTATTTCATACCAAGGAACTTAGAATCCTTATCCTTGTCAAATGATCATGATATATCTGGTAGCTTGTCGATACAGAACTCAGCTTCACCCTCATATAAAATTACAATTATGTTTTCAACCGTACCATAGGAAAGGGAATAGGTTTTTTCCATAACTCTTAAAAGAAAACTTATATCTTCCTCCTTCATTAAAGAAACTTATAGTCTCATAAAATTCTACCAGCAACTCTAGATAAATTGGATTCTGTTCCTTTGGTTTAGATACACACAAGCTCTCCCAACCATTCAACTTGATATTATTCAAAATAATAGAATCACACTTAGAAAAGAACTTCAAATCTACTTCCCTTTCTCTATATATCTGCCATTTAGAAATTCCCTTAACTAACAAAATTTTTTTCTAAGGAGAATCCTCCAAAGACATTCAGATTTAATAAAACTGGAAATGCAGAATGATCCTTATGTAGAGACGCAGAGCTTCGGTACACATGAGATTGAAAATTGATTTGGGAAAACCATTATGGGGCCTTTATATAGGCGTTTGAAGTGACAATTCAACTACCCAAATTTATACAATTATTGAAACAAGCACTATTTGATCTGATAGTTGGGATGAAAGCTGAAGAAGGATTTTGGTAGGTTTCGATCTTTTGAGGTTTTTAAGGAAAAGCATTTAGAATTAAGGAAATGTGAATCTGAAAATTTTTCTTAAAACAAGAGGAAAATACCAACAAATAAAAATTTTATTATGAAAATTTATGTAAGGAAACATAACTTCCGTACTACTAGAAAAAATTATCAGTAAGGAAGAAAAATTATTCTTGAAGAAATTTAGATTCTTGAAAAATTCCTTAAGAAAAAAATTTCAGATTTAAGAATTTTTGAAAGAAAATTTTATTACGAAAAAAAAAATTGATTACGAAAATTTTGAAGTTAAAAAATTTTTCTACGAAAAATTATGACTACGAAAAAAAATATTCTTCCCCTATGAAAAGAAGTTTCTTACTATAAGGAGTTAAGATTCAATATAAAGTTAATATGAAATATGACCTCATGGTTATCATTCCTAACTTTTTTTTAATATATTCAAATATATTAGATGGTAAAGATTTTGTGAAAATATCAGCACGTTGATCTTACATTCTGATAAATTTAAGAATGATATCTCCTTTTTGTGTGTGATCCCTAATAAAATGATACCTAATATCTATGTTTGTTTGCATGAGAGTGATGTGCAAGGTTTTATCTAAGGTAAATGTCACTAGTGATATCACACAATATTTTATTTTAGTAAGGCTCATTCCATAGTCTGTGAGTGTGTGTTTCATCCACAACACTTGAGCACCAAACTTCCAACTGATACATATTCAGTTTCAGCAGTGGAAAGTGCTACTGAGTGTTTCTTTTTACATGAAAAAGAAACTAAAGAATCTTCTAAGAAATGACAAGTTCCGGATGTACTTTTTCTATCCATTCTACATCCACCAAATTCAGTATCCCAAAATATTTTAAAAAATCATTTCTAGAAGTATAAAAGAGTCCTAAATCCATGGTTCTCTTTAAATAGATAAAATTATTTTCACAACTTTTAAATGATATTTCTTAGGATTGTATTGATATCTTGCAGATAATTATACTGAAAACATTAATTCTGGATGACTAGCTATCAAGTATCGTAAAATTCATATCATACCTCTAAATAATGATTGATCTACTGGTTTCCCACCTTCATCAAGATCAAGAGAATTTGAGGTAACAATTGGAGTACTAATACTTTTAGTGTGGCCAAATCCATACTTTTTAATAATATATTTAATATACTTATGTTGAGATATATAAGTTATTTTTAGTTTTTGATAAAGTTTAAAACTATGGAAAAATGTTAACTCACCCATCATACTAATTTCAAACTTAGATTGCATTAGATTTACAAACTAATTGGTTAAATATTACTGAGATGAACCAAATATAATGTCATCAACATAAATTTGAATAATCAAAAGATTTTTGTTATCTTTATTTATAAAAAGGGTTGGATCATCAGTTCCCTTAAAATAATTTTTATATAACAAAAATTTTGTATGTCTATCATACCAGGCTCTAGGGGCTTGTTTAAGTCCATATAAATATATGGTAAGTTTGAAAACATGTTTATGATGTTTTGTATCTTCAAAACTAGGAGGTTGTTCAACAAAAAATTCTTCTTGAAAATATCCATTAATGAAAGAACATTTTACATCCATTTGGAAAAGTTTGAAATTAAAGAATGCTACAGGGGAAAGTAAAATATGAATAGATTCAAGTATAGATACTAGAGCATAGGTTTCTTTATAGTTTATTCCTTCTTGTTGATTATAGAATTTAACAAATAATATAGATTTATTTCCCACAATGATTCCATTTTCATCACACTTATTTCTGAAGACACGTTTTACTCCAATTACAAAAGTTTCCTTAGGTATTTCAACCAAGGTCCAGACTTTATTCCTTTAGAACTTATTTAGATCATATTGCATGGATTTAATCCAATCATCATCACCCAAAGCTTCACAAGTGATTTTGGTTCTAATTGATAAAGAAATACTAGATGTTCTACTTTATTTATTAAGGAACTTTTCGTCCTTATAGGTTTATTTACATCACTAATGATACTATCACTGGGATGATTCTTAAGAATTAAATGAT
The DNA here is from genome assembly GCA_963277665.1 of Viscum album. NCBI lineage: Eukaryota > Viridiplantae > Streptophyta > Magnoliopsida > Santalales > Viscaceae > Viscum > Viscum album. Next base: position 61,138,919 of record OY728127.1, on the reverse strand, counting down.
TTTCGTTTTGAAAAACCTATTCATAAACATATGGTATCATATCTTCTTGGTTAAATGATTAAAAAATATTTTCTTGAACATTTTATTTATTAGAAAGATCTTCTATCAAGGGTTTATAATCTCTTTTTGAAATCACATCCGAAAGATGTAGGTTGAGGTTTTTTAAAAACAAAATAATTAGTTTCATAAAATTTAACATGTACTATTTCTTCAATAGTACAAGTATTTTTATTAAAAACATTATAAGTATTACAAGTTTTGGATTAGCCTAAGAAAATTTATTCCTCAGATTTAGGAGCAAATTTATGTAAATTATCTTTAGTATTCAGAATGAATACTTTGGAACCAAACACCTTGAAGTTGTAAAGTCTAGGTTTTCTACCATTCCATAACTCATAGGGGTTTTATTAAGAAAACATATAATAAAAAATTGATTTATAGTATAACAATAAGTACTTATAGCTTCATCCCAAAAGTGTTTAGCTATAAAATATTCAATCAGTATGGTTATATTTATCCCTTTAAGAATTTTATTTTATCTTTCAACAACCCCATTTTTAAAGAGTTCTTGGAGATGAGAAGTTATGGGTAATGACTTTTCTACTATAAAAAGTTTAAACATTTGAATTTTTAAATTCTACTCCATGATCACTATGAATAGTATCAATGGAATATTTTTCTCATTTTTATCTTTGGCTCTAAAAAAATTGAAATAGGGAAAATATTCAGATTTCGTTAGTATAAAATATACCCATGAAAATCTAGTGTAATCATCAACTAGGAAAAACACATAGTGTTTGCCTCCAATACTTCTAGTCTGTATTAGACCAAAAAGATCCATATGAACTAATTGTAATGAATTAGAAGTTAATACTTCACCGATTGATTTAAAACTTTATTTATGTTTCTTTCCATGTTTACAAGGATAAAAAACTTTTGAAGAATCAAATCTATAATCCAGTATATCCTTAACAAGTCTTTTCTTTGAGATTTTTCATAGGTCCATAAGGTTATAGTGTCCTAACCTTCTATTTAATAACCAAGAATTATATTCCATTGCACTAAGGTAAGGTAGTTCTTGGCTCTTAAGGTCTTCTATGATTAGTGTGTATAAATTCTCTTGCCTGTGGGAAGAAAGAATAAACTCATCCTTGGAATTGTGTACTAAGCATTTATCATTCCTAAAATTCACAAGGTATCATTCCTCAGATAATTGAATTATGCTAATGAGTATGTGCTTAAGACCTTTAACAAATAATACATTTGAAATTAAAGTTTTTCCAAGAAGAACAATGTTACCTATACCAATAATTGCTCCTTGAACATTATCTCCAAAAGTCATTTTTCCTCCTTTCTTCTTGATAATCTTTTAGAAGAAGTGTTTTTACCAGTCCTATATTGGGAACATCCAATATCTATGTACCATGTATTGTTGTTGGTACTTTCTTTATTTTTATAGAAATGAAAAGGTAAGACTTTTGGAATCCAAACATTCTTGGATCCGGAAATTTCAAAAAGAAAAATTTTAGGTATCCATATTTTCTTAGAAAAACAAGATTTATGAAAACCTAAAGATTGATTTTTGTTTAAAGAAAAATTTATCACCCAATTTCCACCATAGTAATATTTAGTTCAAAATAGATCACTTTGGAAAATAAAATAGTTATTATTAAAAAATATTTTACAATGAGTATAACCAAATCTGGAACTATTTCTTAAAAGTCGAATTTGGGAATACATATCATCAAAATTTTCCTAACCTAGGGTTAAATTTGACAAACATTTTATTAAAGAAAATATTTCTTACTTTAGTTTAATAACCAAATTTTTATCCTCAAAACATTGGTTTTACCACTATAGTTATCCCCTAAAATAATTTTCATAGAAATTACATTTTCATAATCCTTAGAATGTTTATCCTCCTTAGAATTAACTTGTTTAATATTTTTGGAAATAAATTTAAAATCAAAAGTTTTCTTATCAAGATCATTATAAATATCTGATACTTATTTGGTTAAACTAGATAATCTATAATATTCCTTATCATGATTTTTCTTGATTTTAGAATTTTCATTCTCAGGAAGTTTAGAAAATCTAGACACTTCTTCATAAGAAGGTAATGTATTATCTTATAATGAGGAAGACTCATCATATGAAGATTCATAATATTTATCATCATTATAATTAGCATTCTAAGATAAATTAGTAATATATTTGGCATTGTGTACCTTGGCCATTAGACAATGATTTTCAATTGGTAGTTTGGCTAGTATACCAAGATTCCTCTGATCAGAAGATTCATACTCCAAGGATTCATCTGAAGAGTCACCACTACTAGACCTCCAGGTGTCATTGGATTTAAAAACTTACTTAGCTTTATCCTTTTACTACTTCTTTCTATTCCTCTTAGAATGATTTTCTTTTCTATCCTTTTTCTTAAGCATACGAAATTATGGCCTCATATGCCCTGCTCTTTTTCATTCATAGCAAGTGACTTTTGAAACTTGCTTGTCTTCTCTTTCTTTCTTATTATATCTATACTGAAAGACATTCTTTCCAACTATCTTGTTCATCCTTAAAGAAATATTAGCTAACTCATTATTATACTACTCACATTCACTACACTATGATAAAACATGGACTTTATTAAACTTGGATCTTATAACCCTTTCAGGAGTCTTGGATTTAGTAATAGTAAAGGTTGCACTTCCATTTCCATTCTTTTTCTTACTCATATCAGCATCTCCTATCATTCATTTTTCATGTTGAATAAGAGTTCAAAAAATCTCATCAAGAGTGATTTGAGATACTTTCCTATTCTCATCAATAGTTGTTCTTTTTATATTCCCACTCAATGGGCATAATATCAGTAATCTTGTCCACAAGAGCTTCATCATCTAGACCTTTTTCTCCCATATATTTTAAACTATTAACAATTTTCATAAAACTTTGTTGTACCTTGTATACTGGTTCTTCATAAGGAAATATAAATCCATGATATTCTTCTATAAGCATTGCTCTTCTAGTCTCAATCACTTTGGATGCACCAAAATGTGTAACTTCCAATTTCTTCCAGATATAATTTGCGGCTTCACAAGAAGAAATATGACTATTTATATTCCTAATCATAGAATACAACAAAGTATTACATACCTAGTAGTTTAGTTGATATTCCGACTTTTCTTCATTTATAAAGGTTTTGAATTCCTTGACAAGAATTTTGTAATATCCAGTAAGCATGAAAAAGTTGTCCACTCTAGTGTTAATAAAAAAGTATTTATTTAATCTCTTCAATACTCATAATCATTACCATGAAATATAGGTGGTTTATTTGGATTTATACTGTCAATAGAACCAACATTGATTCCTACCATCTTTAAAAGAATTTTTTCCATAAAAACATGTTAATAGAAATGTTTGTAAACAAAGATAAAAATACATTAGCAAGGAAAAATGTAGAACAATGAAAACATGATCCATAAAAATTATATGTAAATATAAGTATTTTAGACACCTCCTTTTATTCCAATAGTAGGATTTAATTAATGATTTTGATTATCAATTTGAATATGGGGTTGAATTTTAAGTTTAAAAACATTGATTTTTAACCTTAAGGAAAACTATGTTTAACAAATTTAAACAAGGTGAATTCACAAAGACTCTTTTAGTACAACTAAACAATCATTATAGGTTCCGGAAATATGGTTCCAGAAATGAAACTTAATGAAATTTTACAAGGAAAGGATTCTACCTTAAAGGATATAGAATCTTATTTATCAGAGTATATAAAAGTACAAGAAAGAATAAGAAGGTTATACTTTATTCCTTTATCAAAATACAATGGAAATAAACTTGAAACAAAACAAGTAAAAAGTATAAAATATTTTAACCCAAAGATTAGGGTATCCAACAAACTTGGATAAAGATCCCTTGATTTATACTTTCATGAAAGTTTATCTTACCCACACTAGGGTAAGACCTTTATAGAAATAACAGAATCTGTCTCGGTATCCCTAAAATCCATTGATCTTTAAGGTAGTTATCCCCTCTGTATTCGTATCCTAGGATGTCCTCGATCTTTAAGGTAGTCGGGACCTCTGTTTTCCTATCCTTGAAAGCCCTCGATTGTACTAAAAAACAATTTGAATCACATGAAGCAATCTAAACAAGATGTTCAGTATGCACAAGGCATGAGAGTCTCTTTCTCTAGAAATCACTTCAACAGCATGCAATATAGAGCGATGGAACATTTTTTGAGACCATTCAAATAAGCTCCTATTTGTAGGTACTTATTCAATGGTTTTATCCCTCCTCCAATGGTCGTATTTTTCCTTAAATATCAGATGGATCTATACATGTGTCACTCAAACAACAGTTATTTAGAAACAGATTGTATGAAATCGTTTAACAATAAGTATAAGGAAAATGAAATTGATTAACCAAATATATTTTTTGGACTCTAAAGAAAAAATTTAATTCATAATCTAACCAAAAAACATTCAGTGTCTATAATACATGGATATTAAGATTCTATTTTACAAAGAATTCTGAATCTAAATTCTATAGATTTCTGAGTCAAAATTATAAGGAATTCAGAGTCTGAATTCTAAGGAATTATAAGTCTAATTTCTAAGGATTTTAGGGTATAAATTATGAAAATTTAGAGTATGAATTCTAAGTAATTTAGAGTTTGAATTCTGAGGAATTCAGAGTCTGAATTTTAGAGAATTCGGACTCTGAATTTGAGAGAATTCGGAGTCCGAATTTCAGTGAATTTGGAGTCCGAATTTCAGTGAATTTGGAGTCTAAATTATGTGAAATGCTGAGTCCAAAATTTTGAGGAATTTAGAGTCCAAATTCTGAGGAATTTAGAGTCTGAATTTCATAAAATTCGGAATCGGAATTTCATATATTTTGGAGTCTAAATTTAAGAGAATTCAGAGTCTGAATTTCAAAGAATTCAGAGTCTGAATTTTAGAGAATTCAGAACCTGAATTTCCGAGAATTTGGAACATGAAAACAGAATACTTTATATCTAAGTATTTATAGGATTCTGAGGATTTAGATGTGAAACCAAATTTTTTTCTTAGTAATAAAAATGATTTGAATTTATAGATACTATAAAAATAACAATGAAAACATAGGTAATGATAAAAATTTCCTCAGAGAATGAAATTTTTTCTTATGAAGATAATTCTTAGTGAAAAAACTATATTATTTATGATAAAGTGTTTGGGATTTTCCAAACATAGAAGAATGGAAAATTCATAAAGAAACCTTATAGACTCAAAAAATATTAGGCTTTTTACTCATAAATAAGAAAACCATCATGTTGTTCAATATATAGTTATTATTTAATTAATCTATTAAGAAATATTGATTTGACATCTATTTAGAATACCCGAAATCCTCTTTTAACTATTATGGGTAAGAAAATTTGAATCTTCTTTAGTCATTACATAGGGAAAAACATATCATATATATAAATCCCTTAAAATTTGGAATACCCCATGCACACTGCTAGTTCCTTTAAGTGAACTACCTTGAAATACTCATTGAGGTTGTTATGTAAAACACACTTATTTTAATGATTTTTTTGGTCCTTTGAATAATTTCCCAAGTTTGATTATTCTCGATTTTTTAAGCTCTTTATACTTTGAATTGATTAACATTTTTATATTTAATATCCTCCTCAAAATTTTTTTTTCACTGGTTGAGATAAGAATGCTTTTTTTATAGATTTTTTATCATTCTTATTTATATTTGTGTTTTCAAGTCATCAATGATGTACTCTTCATTGATATTAGCCATAATTCATAACTATTTTACAGGTTCTGATGTTTCTTCATCAAAATTATCATTAATGTATTATTAAGTATCATCTAAAACATATTGTGTTCCCCCTAAGATACTTATTTAAACATAAAATTACTGTAAAATATTCCTCATTGGTTTAGAAATTATCCTTGTTCTCTAATATAGTGAAATATTTGATTTCAACCATTTTTCCTATAATTTTATTATAGTATTTTTATGTATTTATTTTGGATTATTATATAAGAAAAATCCATTCATCTCCATTGGATTTAAATTTTCAGTGCATACATTATTTTTTGAGAATAAAAAGGTTTCTTCTATATATTTCATAGTATTTCATCATTGGATTTTTTTTCCACATCTTGTAAGGATTATAATCTTCTCCCAAGAACAATATTTCCATGTTGGTAATGAAAATTGATTTTAAAAATTCTTCCATTCAATACCTCACCAACAATTTATTTTTAATGGGAATTATCCAGATCATGTTGTTAGTGATCTAGTTTCTCCTCTCAATGAAACTGTTTTGTTAATGGAACTCTTACTACTAAAAATTTATGTCTTATTCTCTATTTTTTAGAAAATAGTTTTCTTTTATTTTAGTTAATTTCATTCCATTATTTATTCATAACTTCAAAATATTTTACCCAAGAATCATTGCATCCATTCTATGAAAACGAGTATTGTGATTGATCACTTTGAACTTATGGTTAATCACCATTACACATTCCATTTTACTATGATAATAAATGAATAACCAAAAATACCTTTTCTCATTGATTTATATTTTAAATTTTTTTCCACAAATAGATACATGCACCAATTCAAGCAACCTTGTTGACTTATTATCCTTTATATTGTATGTTTTACTGATGTTATTTCCTTTTTTTTTTGAAAATATCACTTATGTGAGTATAATCATGAGTAATATTGGGGATATCATGAGATCCTTCATTATTCACTATATTTATGAAGGACATTTAGGTCATGTTTCAATCCATTCTGTTCTATAACTTGTTCTCATCTTAGTTGGTTATAAATCACATTCCCTCATCTCCACTCATGGAATAAATATTTTCCTTTTTGTGTTTTACTTTCATTATAGTTTCACGATATCTTCCTTTGAAAATTTACATATTCTTGGTAAAATTAATTTATTTTACTAAGTTAAATAATTGACTGACAATTAGAAAAACTGAGAAGAAGGCATTTGATAACCAAAAAAATCTATACATCTCAAATATTTTCATATTTTTATTTCCGAAAGCCAATAATTTTTAGGCTTTTATTATTTCCAAAATAAATGAAAAAAATACTTTTTTTAATTTATTCCCACGATAAGATACTTGTTTACCATCGTATAGGAAGAAATTTTTCTATCAAGGATTCACAATCCATCATGGTCAATTTCTTTCAAAAAAATACCCATGACATTTTCCTTATCATATATTTTATAATTAATCTTCATCTATTGATTCAACTTATTGGGAAGTGAATATATCCATTCCTTCTCCTAACATGGTGAATCAAATTCATCTTACAAGGCTATAAATTGGTTTTTTATTTTAAAATCACTTGATGGTTTTTCTACCTACTGTGAATTTCTTTACTGATTCTTTGTTGAACAAGCCATTTCATTAATGATGAGAAATTTTTGGATTTTATTCCATAACCTTTACACCAAAAAATAGTCTTTAAAATAATATCGAGTGTGGAAATTTCTTCTTATATGATTTTGTTTCTCTTAATCACTATAGTACTGAATTTCTATGGAACACATGTATTTAGTATATACCATATTTAAAAAATAATAACACCCAAATTTTGGTGTATTTTTATACATTTAATTAAATGGGAAAACATCATTTTGGGTCTTTTATGAGTCCCCTAAGTCTATCTTCCTTTAAGGTGTGGGTGATTTTATCTTTACAAACCATCACTGATTTTTGTTTACTGTAAAGTCCCACTTAAAATTTTCAACTATTTTTGAAATGTTGCATTTTTTGTAAATCCTTAAACATATTCCTTAAATAACTATATTTATCTACCACCTTACTCATATCCTACACAATACTATTTCATGATGACCTATCGAGAGTCAAGATCCTTTCTTGTTTCGAAAAATTTCCCCATAAACTAAAAAGTTATTCATGTTATTCGATACAATTTACCCTATAGTTCACTGTATTAGTCAAGATTTTGATAATTTGGGAACATTCTGAAATTTTGAGTTTATATTCAAATTACTTCTCTATGTTTTAAATATATACATGTTTTTTCTATTCAATTTCAGCCATCAAATTAGATTTATAATCTTCTTTCTTTACACATAAAGTTTGGAATCATGAATAACATCATCGACCTTCTTTTTTAACTTCTAAATATCTATTTCTTCAACTATAGCTTCCATCTATACTTTGAGGTCCACTCTTCCTTAAAGATTAGCATCTTCACCAATTTTTTTCCTAAACTGTGATTTCTTATGACATCCATAAGGACTAATTCATTGAGTCCTTTTAAATCCACAATTTTTTTCCACCTCTATCTCTTCTGAGTTAGCATCTATTTACAAGAGAAAGTTTTTTCATCTTGAAGAATTTTTTCAATAAAATTCTCTTGAATTTTAGATCTTTTGATGATTTCTTCATGAGTGATTCATCTTCACTATCATATCAGAACTTCTAGGGACACTTTGTAACAATGTGAAAAACCATTATACACTAAAAGGAAATAATTAGAAGCTTGAATTAAATTTTTCATTCCCCCTATTCCAATTAGAATAATGTATTTATACATAATTATTAAAGTAATACAAGTTTTTTAGTAATTATAAAATATATTTTACTAAATAAACTATTTTTTAATAAATTTAGTATTGTTTATTATAAATGAAAATATTCATAATTATAAGACAAATTTATACAATGGATTTTTTATTTCAAATCTAGATGTAAAAATTAGGTAAGTGATAAAATATTGAATTTTTATAAAATAAAAAATAAATCAGATATTAGATAAAAAAATATAAATAAATATGATATAATGTGATATATATATTTTAACACATTTTTATTAAATTAATGTTCCTTTAAAATATTTAGAATAATTTTTTCCAAGTAAAGAATTCAATATCCGCATTTAATAAATTTTACTGACCTAACTCTCCTATAGTAGATATATGTCTAATATGGGTCTTCATTTAAAAATATATATTTTTGGGGGTTTAGTTGGAATATATTTACTCAAATGAGGTATTCTAATTTTTATTAAATATGAAAATAGTATTCCACTTCACAAAATAGTGTAATTTATTTTTATTTTTCTGTTTTTAACTTTTGAAAAATTCATAACATGTGTTGGAAAAGTGAAAAAAACTCATAAATAAAGTTATAATAATATATATTAATAAATATATTATAGTTATATATGTATGAATATATATAATTATATTTATGATATATTTAATTATATGTTATACAGTAAGTATAATAAATATAATTATATTTATATAATTAAAAATATATAATTTTTAATATTATAACTATGTTTATATTTATATAATTATAAATATAGTAATTTTTATAATATAACTACATTTATAACATAATAAATATGATATATTTTAAAAAATAATATTATATAATATTTATAATTTATTTTTAGAAAAAATTTAATTATATAAATATAATTATTTATTTATTTATGGTATTAGAGGTTACAAGAAAAAAAGAACACACACACCCCTAGGCTTACAAGGATTGGTCCCTCCCCTCCCCCTATAAGGATTGACCATATCCAAAGATATCCTATTATAATTTTATATCCCAAAGGCCCACCATTTGATTGCTTGAAAGCCCCTTCATCCTAAACCCAAGACCCCTACTTACATCCTAAACTGGTGTCAATGTGCACCTAGGTCAGCATCCCTTCCTACATCATCGCCTGCATCATCAGCTATAAATGGCCTAGAAATCCCCCACCCCAAGGGAGGCTTTCAGGATTTGAACTATGATCATATTTAGAATTACATGGTGACTTTACCACTTAGGAAAGTCCCCAACTATAATTATATAAATATATTTATTTTTTCATGAATATAAATTTATTTATTATATTTATAATACTAAAATATAAGTATACAAGTATATTTATATCCATTCAAATTATAAATATAGTTACATTTAATATATATATATATTAATATAATTATATATTCAAAAAATTTAATATAATTTTTTTATTACATTGAAAATTAATAATATAAATATAATTACATTTTTTATAAATACTATTTTATTTAGTATATTTAATATATTAAAAATATCATTATATTTATAATTATATAAAGGCCATAGGGGTTAAGACCAATGGTAACAGTGGTTGTACCACTCGACTTACTGGGGGAACTGGTCGATGATCGAGTTCCATGAGGCTCAAATTCCATTTCCTAGCCAGGGAACATGTAATTATATAGGTTTAAAGGCCAAATAGTGATAAAGATGAATGTTTAATACAAATTATTTTCCCCAGGTGTTAATACCTGTAGTACTAATTGTAGTGACACTTAGATTTCAAGGGGAACTAGCTGAGGATTGAGTGCAGATAGGGTAAAATACTATTTATTATATGGGAAACATGTAATTTTCTAGGTTTTTGGGTCTACCAATCATAAAGGGGAATGTTTAATACACATTTTTTTTCTTAGGGGAACTGGCCATAGACTGAGTACTTCCGGGCTCAAATATTATTTCCTAGTAGGGGAATGTGTAATTGCCTGAGTTGGAAGGCCCACCAATGGTAAAGGGGCATATCTAATAAAGTTGTTTTCACTATTTTATAGCTATGAAATATGTGTATTAATAGGTTATAAATCCCACTAGTTTTAAAGGGGAATGATTAATACACATGTTTCTGTTGGGTCGGAAGAAACCCCAGGAGAGTGATGGCAAGAGGGGGGTGAATTGCCTTTTTAAAAAAATTGATTAAGAAATTTAAATCAAAGTATAAATGCAGCGGAAAGTAAAGAGGCAAGACACAAGAACTTGATAACGGAGTTCGGCCAAAACCCGGCCTACGTCTCCGCTCCCAACTCAACCGTTGAGAGATTCCTACCGCTTGCTTTTCAATGGTTTTAGCAAGAAACCCACTAGGCTTTAAGGTAGCACTAGGACCTATTACAGCTTGCTTTTATTGGTTTAGCAAGAACCCACTTGCTTTTAATGGTTTAGCAAGAACCCACTAGTCTTTTTACGGGTGAAGACTAGCTCACCGAGACACAAGCATTTTAAAGGAAAAGCTTGAGAAAACCTCTTCACACCTTAGTGGTGGTGTGAGAACCCAAAGAAGGGGAGATGAGAAAAGAGTTGGGGTTTGTAGGCACAAACCCAATTTTAAAGCTCAAAAAGAGATAAACAATAAAACCCGTAATGGAGAAGCCTTGGGCGCCTTTGATTGATTGATGATGTTTGAGGGCCGCTTCCAAGCTTCTATGGAGGTGCTCTTGGATGTGGAAGTTGTTGGAGCACTTTGGGTTCCCTTGGAACAATCCGTCGGAGCTTCGCCAAAGATGTAAAAATGTGTCTGGTGGCTTGTATGTTGTTCCGGGGCTTCCTAGGCCTTTATTTATAGGCTAGGAACCTTCAAGTATCCGTTGGAGGGCTTTGGAGCCGTTGGAAAAGGCCTCGGAGCCGTTGGGAGGCTTTTGGAGTTGACTGGTCAAAGCCAACGGCTAGTTTGACCAGTGCTACCGGCTGGCCGGTACAGCTCCACCGGCTGGCCGGTGCCTTGGCAGTGGAGGAGAAGTCTGGTCCAGGGGCCACCGGTCGACCGGTACATCTCCACCGGCTGGCCGGTGCCTTGGTAGAGAAGAAGAGTCTTGATCCAGGCTCCACCGGTCGACCGGTGGAGAGCCACCGGCTGGCCGGTGGCAAGACAGTAGCAAATACTATTTGAGCTGGGTGCCACAGGTCGACCGGTGGCAGAGCCACCGGTCGACCGGTGGGAAGGCAGTAGCTTCCACTGTTTGGTCTGGATGCCACCGGCTGGCCGGTGGTGAAGCCACCGGTCGGCCGGTGGACTGAATTTCAGTCCATTTCTGCCTCTTCCTTGGTCAACTTCTTGGCAATCAAATGCCTATCAACACAAACACTTAAAACACAATGTTAGATAAAAATGAAAGTGATTGTGATCATGAAAATCAAACAACGAGAGGTTCGAGATGTACAACAGTTTCCCCCCATGTGTAAAGACCAGTAGTACCTGTGGTTGTGCGACTTGGATTCCTAGGGGAACTGGCCAAGGATTGAGTCCCATTAGGCTCAAACACAATTTCTAAGTGGGGGAACCTATAATTTCTAAGGATAGAGGGCCCTCCATTAGTAAAGGGTTATATTTAATACACATGTTTTTCCCCTTGGGTTAAGACTAGTGGTACCCATTATTGTGCCACTTGGGTTCCTGGGGGAATTGGATGAGGATCAAGTACTGCTAGGATAAAAAACTATTTCCAAGATAGGGAATGTTTAATTGCATGGGTTTGTGGGTCCAATAGTGGTAAAGGGTAATTTGAAATACACATGTTTTCTAATCAGGGATAAGAAAAATTGTAATCATGGTTATATTACACAAATTCTGGGAGATACTGGTTGAGGATCCAGCCCTACTAGGCTTGAACACTATTTCCAATATGGGGAACATGTAATTTCTTGAGTTGGTAGGCTTGCTAATAGTAAATGGTTATGTTAAATACACATGTTTAACCATTGGGGGTTAAAACCAGTGGTAATAATTACTGTGACACATGAATTCCTATGGTAACTAGATGATGATCGAATCTCACTAGGCTCAAACATTATTTCATATTTGGGGAATGTCCAATTACCTAGGTTAGTAGACCCACTAGTGGTAAAGGGGCATGTTTAATACACATATTTTATTTCCAAGAATGGGAATATGTAATTGATTGGTTTATTAGGCTCACTAGTGGTAAATGGGGATGGTTAATACACACATTTCATCCCCCATGGGTTAAGACCAGATGAACCTATAGTTGGGACACTTATCTTTCTAGGGGAACTAGTTGAGGATTAAGTCCCGCCATACTCAAACACTATTTTATAATAGGGGAACATGTAATTTATTAAGTTTTTAGGCCCACCAATGGTAAAGGGTAATGTTAGATATATACATTTCACCCCCAGGGATTACAACCAGTGGTACTCTTAGTTGGTCCACTCTAATTCATAGGGGAACTATCCAAGGATCAAGTCCATCCAGGCTCAAATACTACTTCCTGGATGGGGAACATATAATTTATTATGTTAGTGGGACAAATAGTGGTAAAAGGACATGTTTAATAAGTTTAATATACACATTTCCCCCCACCAGAGTGCCCTAATGGTAGGTCTCTCTCTTGACTACTTGGTGGTCAGGGGTTCGATTCTCATTGCTTGGTTGTAAGGTTTTTAATGACATGTTAGATAGATTTACCACACTTCACTATTTAGGGGTGTGTGGATGGTGTTATTTTTACACCATTTCAATTGATAAGACAATGTCTGATACCGGGTGGCTAACTTTGTGAAGGGGGGATCTACACTATTACAATCTAAGGATTTTCAATGGGGGGGATGGGGTTTCTATTTAAAAAAAATAAAAATAAAAATATATTTATTATAATTATAAATATAGTTGTATTTTTTTTATAAATATATATACATATATTTTTAAATACTATAGTTTTAAATAAAATAATATATGAAATTATATTATATTTATAAATTATTATTAATATAATTCTATACATAAATATAATTAATTTTTTATTAATATTGTACATTATGTATAGGGGATTTCAAACCATAAACAACACATACACACATAGGCACCCGAGTGGGTCAAACCTCGTCCCCCCTTATAAGGAATTACAAGCATTAAATAGACTTACTTTTTTACAGAGTGGCCAAAAGGCCCAAGTTTAAGATGATTCAAAGGCCTAACAGATTTTTGCTGAAAATCCCTTTAAAGGTGATGAACTAAAGTCGTGAAAGAGTTCCCTACGTCACACCAAGTCACCAATCTTCTATCGCATTTCCCCTTGTCAGCAATAGTCTACACATAAAATTGTAATGGGTTAGCTATTGAGTGGGTCACCCTTAGTGGGGTTTACGGAATGTCTTTGCTAGCCTAGGGGTGTGTGTGTTGTTTCCTTTGTTTGTAACCTCCAAGACCTAATAAATTAACAATAATTATATTTATATTTATATTTACATATTATAAGTATAATAATAAAATATATTTATTAGAAATATAATTATATATATATATATTCCAATAATAAATTTAAAATAAAAAATTATATTTAAAATAATCAATAAATACAAATAAAAATATATTTAAATTTATATAATATATATAGTTATATTATCAATTAAAATGGACATAAAAAACATAATTATATTAATATGTAAAATTATAATTAAAATATATTAACATTTATATTTATAATAAAAATGAATATAAATATATTTATATAATTATAAATAGAATTATATTTTAATATAATAGAAAAATTGTATTTATAAAAAATATAATTATTTTTATAAAATTAAATTTTATATAATAATTCATTTAAAATATATTATAAATTTTAATATAAAAATATTTAAAATTTTAATAAATAAATATATAATTATATTTATGTTTATTCAAAAAATATGTTTCACACACGCTATATCATTTTTGGGTATGGATTATTAATTTATTGGCATTAATTTATATTCTTTCTTTCCTAAGTATTTTTCCCCCGAATTTGTGGATGTTTGGAGAAATTGGGTTGTCATATGGTTAGAACACAATTAGGAGTAACCATGGGGAAACCATTCCATAATTCTAAATTTTTTAATGGTTTGAACTTACAGGCTTGGAGAATGGTTTTCCAAACCTTAAAGACCAACCATGCAAGTGCATAGGTTAAGTAGTGGTGAACTGCACTATTAGTGCACAATTTTTCAAATCGTGTGTCAAATCCTTATTGTCTTCCCAAAACATTAAAAATAAGGTTATTCAAAATTTAACTCACCCAATTTAACAACTATTCCCTTATTTCTCCTCTCATTTGACTCGGGTGCCTCAATCTCTCAGATGAATCCATCCTCTCTTCCTCTTTGGGGTTTATTTTGGTGAGATTTTACCTCAAACCTTCATGAAATAACAAAGTAAGTCCTTCCACTCCTTCCTCATGGTATTATTCTCCTTTTTCACATGGTTTTTCCTCTTCTTTAAGGCTATTAAATACTAATACTATTTTAATATTAATTTAATATTATGCGTTTTGGTGATTGGGTCTTCTCATGATATCTTACGGTCTTCCTCCTCCTTTTCCTATGGATTCTACCCGATCTTTAAAAGTTTCATTCATTAAATTTATGTGGTTTCATGATAAACCATTGTTTGGTGAACTAAGTATACACTTTTTAAATAATGATGAAATTTATATGAGGTACCAAATTTCGTTTTGAGGAGTTGTTATACATACTTAGTATCTTAAAATGTTTTCCCAATTTGTACAAAGATGAATTGAAATTGTATGCTTTGTTTACGAAATGACTTGGAAGTGTAAATAATTTCCATCATAAAGGGGGATGAAACAAGGGAATTCTTTTTACCTAGGTGGTAAAATTAGGAAAAGTACCATTGGGTATGGCTCAGCCTTTCTAACCCTTGGACTATGACACAATGTTAACTAAACAATTGTTGATATGAACATGGTTGCTATTGGGACTTTAGCATGGTACTCCCTAGTGGATCATGCATGAGAACGATTTTTAATGGATCAATAATCTCGAGTAAAAGGATACTAGGATGATATCTTGAACTTTTTTACCCTATGGTTATCTCATAGTGTATTCTTCATATATTTTTTTTCTTTACTTTTTTACTTAAAATATAAAAATCAATATTTATTTAAATTGTTTTCAATAAACTAGCATATTATATTCACCTAAAATGGTTATTAATTAAACACTTGATTGGATCCTATTAGGATAGATGTAATCACGCCTTATATACACCTAATGTATGTAGATAGAATATTCATTGTTATAAATAGGTAAAATCAAGGCATCACTTGGAGGTGGTGGGTACTCATGTTACTGGAGCTTGGGTGATAAAGGTGACTAGGTGAGAGGTTGACCATCATGTCACACAAAGATGAGTAGATTTATTTTAATTTATTTTTAGTCTTAATTTTAGTACTCTAACCCAACATTCTATAATATTTTTTCTTCCCATATTTTATTTTGAATGTGACTACTAACTATCTTTTTACCAGGATTAGAAGTTATTTTCTCTTATGTATTGTTATGGTTTCTTTTGAGGTATTATTTACTTTTTATTATGTATTTTTTGAAAAAACTATTCCCAAGTAAAGTTATTAATTATCATGAATTTCTTTTCAGCCCATGGGGATTGGGAACACCCTTCGTCATTTTCCATGAACTGACTTGGGTGATCGAGTCAGGGGTAGCACAACATGGTTCTTGAGAAAATGGTATCAAAGCCTAATTTTGATTTAATGTTATTTGGGGAGTTTATATAGACCAAAGATAAGATTTTTGGTACTTTAGGGGTAGGTTTTGAGGAAATGTGTTTCCAATAGCCATCATGAAGTTCCTTGAGTCTCCATGGGATGTCATATTTTCTGAAATTTTAAATATTTGGATTGGGTTTTTCATTTCAATTATGTAGGTAGTATGGTATGAAAATTGTGCAGACTAGACAAGTGTCAATGAAAAGTGTCATTATTTTTCTCTTCTTTTTGTAATTTATAAAAATGTTTAATAAATATTATTGGTTTAATTCATATTTGTGAACTTTTTATGACTTTCCTCTATTTTTTTATTTATCTAATCCATCCCTCCTAGAATACCTCTGTTGAACCTACTAGAGGAGGATGTGAATAACTTCCAGTGAGAAAATCCACTAGTTGATCAGAACCATTTGAGGTAGTGGTTTTGGCTATTTTATCTATAGACTAGGGGGTGAGATCTTGTCCCATTCCACCTAAAGATATTTTCTCATATACTAAAAAATATCAATCTCAAAAGTTTCTTAAGCATAAGTCTCCCCCATTCTCTGGAAGGAGAAGTATTTATGTCATTGGGGATTGGTTAGGTAATAATGAGGGGATATTTTAATTCTTTATTACTCTAAACTCTATTAAGGTAAATTTTTATACCTTCATTATTGAACATGCCAGTCAGAAGTTGTGGGATTCATTAATTTAGGAAAATAAATATCATAATATGGAGTGTAAGTATTTCAAGGTGATCTTTACTCAGCAGTTTTACCCCAGCACCTTGGAATTGGTTAAATATCATAAATTTGTATGCATTTTTCATGGAAATTTTTTGTTCATGGAGTATGTAAACTAATTTGTTGAATTGGTTAACTTTTCACCTAAAACCATTTTTAATGAAGATATGAAATATCGACACTTTTAGATGGAATTGTAAACTAACATATGGTCTTAAATATTCTTGTTAAAGCTCAAGACCTATGTTGAGGTTGTTGATCAATATTTAATAGTAGATATCGACTAGGTAGGGATGCCTAAAATGATTTTATTTCTTTCTATTACTAGAGAAGGTGGGTCCAGATTATTATATAAGAAGAGGAAGAAGAAAAAATTAGGGAAGTTCAACAGTAGTAGTTCCAGACATTCACCTCGTTCTTCAGTAGTGGATCTCAAGAGTGCTGGTATGTTATCTAACACTGATTTGGTAATATGAGACATATATAGTCTTTTTGTTCAGTAGAACCAAGGGTATGTCACTATTGGGGATTTATGGGCCATCTCTTGAGAGTTTTTCAAACAACCCTTCCTCCCCGGGGTGATGTTGGCTCTTTATCCCCTAGGGGATCAATAATGTAGTTTGTTTTCTATTAGGTATCAAGACCCCATCTTCATAGCTTAGAGAGTAGGACTAGTTATTTGTATACAAAAATTCATATATGAGTGAGTCACCAAGCCAGTTATAGACCCCATTCTCATTCATAGGTGAAGTAGTTTCTTGTGGTGGATTATGTGCCAGTGGAACATGAGGAAGTCCCTACGACCCTAGTATATACTATTATTGATTTATCTATGATTAATTTTTTAATTAATATATGATCTACTCACTCTTTTATATATGATAATACTGTTTAATTTTTAAATTTTCTATTGAGATCATGCCCTATGTTATGTAGATATGCATGCCTATTGGAATAAGGAAAGAGAAAGGATTCTAGTGCCTTTTATGTGTCATCTTTATATAATATGTCAAAATGGTATGAGACCTTCTTATCCTTGAAATGGATATTTTTGATGTTATATTTAGAAAATAATAGATGATGAATTATAGATATCATATAGATCATTACCATTAGAGATTGAATTTCACCACCCACTATGGGAGAACTCAAGTATTCCAAAGAGAGTGGGACCTGTGATCCAATTGGGAGGGACATCCTCTTCTATTATAAGGAAGTGTCATCAATCATGTGTCTTTTATTTTATTGGAATTCTATTAGTAAAATACCATGAGTGAGTTACCTCCCAAATTTAGTGAATTCCTTATGGTATTCCCTTATAACTTTTCAGTCTTAACCCCCAAGAGGGTGTTATAAATAAAAAAAGTGAGAATTAAACGACTAAATGGTACTTCTCATGTTTACAAGGAACACGTTTCTATTTGGGAGACAACCAGATCAGAACTCCACTGTTATGTGATATTGTCTTGGTGTTTTCTTAGAATTGGTGATATTCTGTGAATTCTTCCAAGGTGTGTGTGGGTAAGGGAAAATTATAATAAAAGAACATATGTTTTCATTTAGGGACATTCATTAGTTTAATAAGTGACCCTAATAGGAAATAAAATGTTTTTTTCTTAGAAGACAACCAAGGTATTAAAGGTGACCCATGTGGTCAGATGACCATATTCCTAGACTGAGGAGTTTATGTTAATACAAATAGTACTATAGCTAATACCTAGCTGAAAGTGCAGTGTGTAATGACCCCAAATCTAGTAACCTTGAACTGGTGTCTACTTTATTACATTATCATAGATAAAAAGGGTAACATACTAAAGGACCAATCATTTTAGCAATATTATAGAACCAGATACATACATGATACCCTTTTTTATAGGGATATAATATAAAAATCATAGAAATGGAAAATAGTTGTCATCCTTGAACTCATTCCAAGTATTCTTCTTCAAATCATAGGGAGATAAAATAAAATATGGGTGAGCTCCAAAACCTAGTAAGGGTTAAGTACAGAAGAATATATCATGAATCAATAAGAATAAAAAACATTGAAAGTCAAATAACAAAACACACATGTAATTTATATAGCTTGAATATCATGATAATATAAGGCATAATAAATATGTCAAGGTAAATAACTAAAAACACTTTCCATTTAATCAATAAATAAAAATAAAATTTATCTATGGATAATATAATAGAGAAAATATCATGGATAATAATAATAAATTAATTCTTAAGGGATTGAATGATTAATTATTGGAAGTCATGTCTCAGGAACATGAAACCTCTACCCAAAAGATCTATCCTAAAGGTAGTTTAAAACTACTGGGTAAAAACCCATCTAACATGGCCAACTAGTTTGTCTCATGAGACTTGTCAATGCATCGAGGGGATATCTATAACTGATCCCTATCAATTTCATAACATCTAAATATTTCCCTATATATCTATTGATTGAATTAATTCATGAGAAAGTTTCTTTATCAACAAAAATCTATATTGTGTAAAACATACAAATTTATCTATATTTCCCCCAATAAATCAAATAAATTTAAAGTAAACACCATATATAGAAATTGTATACAGTTTAGGTAATAATCATATCCATCATACAAGAATATGGATATTTAATAGAAATTTAATGACCAATGAAAAATGATCACAAGAAAGTGATTTTTTCAAGAGAAAGTTAACAATCAAAAAAGAAAGTGAGACTATAAAATAAATTTTACCATTTTTTAATTTTCAATTCAAATCCAATTATTTGAAATAATTCAAATTGAAACTTAAAATACCATTAATTATTAAGTAATATTGATATTATTTGTTAAATGGGTATTATATACCCCACATAAAAGTGAATTGGTGTATAATAACAAATAAGTCTCAAGAAGGGGGTGAGATGCCATGCTTAGCTGGTAAACCCTATTACTTTCAATTTCTGTGATTTTTCTACTCAATTTTGTAGATTTTCAATAACATGGAAGCTTTCGACCCTGAATGGGAAAGATCGTTCAAGGTAAGTGGTGATAAAGCACAAAAATAAGAAACCCTGCTAGATAATACTGCTACTCGCACATTGATTGAAATGTCCAAAGGGATTTATTTCCTTGAATCTCTTAAAGGTACTGATCTATATAAAACTACCTCGATGAACCCACCTCTTTTCAAGAAATTGGATGATGGCCACTTCTCAATTGAGGATGATATTAAGGCCCTTAAAAAGTGTACTCAAATGTGTATGTTTTTTATTATGGGTTCCATTTCATACAACAAATGAGATAAACCTTGGTTTTCCCCGATCATAAACCTATAATTTCACGAATTGGAAATGTGTTCCAATCGGTAGGGGTTACTTCCACTTTTTTTTAAAAAATCTCAATAGGACTGTGATCATGTTTGGAAGTTACGGAATATGTATCTCAAACCTGGTCTTCTTCGAATCTCTAAATGGGATAATGATTTTAACCCCCATACTCAGAGGAACACCATGGATCATGTCTGGGATAAATTTCACAGTCTCAATTGGTTTTTCTGGTTCCCCAAGATATTGAATGAAATAGTCTCTAGTATAGGAATTCCCCTTAACATTGATCATTTAAATCTAAATGCAGATATAGGTTCATATGTAAGAGTAATGGTGGAGGTCAGTCTGGACTCAAAAATCCCAAATGATGTTAGTTTTAATGTTAAAGTTTACTAAATGGAGGTTAATATTGAGTTTGAACAGAAACCCCCATTCTGTGAACTTTGTAAAATCATTGGGTATTCCATTTTAAAATATAGGGTGGTGAAAAATCAAGTTTCCCAACCAAAGGATAATGAATGGACATAATTTAGAAGAAAAAAAATATATTAGGGCACTTTTATAGATAAACTCCACCCTTCTAAGAAGAAAAATGAAATATGGGCGAAGAAATCAAATTTTTCCAACACTTCCAAAGATAATTTGGGAAAATCATGGGTTGAACTTGTTGATGAAGAGGAGAATGCTACTGTAGAACAAGTAATTTTATAAGAAATAGAAAAAATAGTCCTGGATGTTATCGAACAGTCCCAGGCTGAACATGTAATAGGGGAATCCTGCAAGGATACCTCTAAAGAAACTGGAAAACATGGTATTGTTGATATTGACTCTAATGTGGTACATAGAGATAACAAACTATGAAATAATGATATTCCAATGGTTATGGATGAGAATTATATGGTAGATCAACATGTTGATGAGATTTTGATGAATGAAAAGGAACAAGGTAACTGTAAGGAAGATGTTGATACCATGCATGCAGTGAGGAAATTGTCTTCTAAATTTCTGGTTCTTGTAGACTTTCCCAATGGGAAAGTGACCAATAGATCCTTGGAGATTAATTATAACTCACATAATGGTGCACAATTGGTTGAGGATCCTGAAACCTCCAAGTATCCTAGGAATGACTCTACTAAAATGGGTTGTGATTATACTATTGATGATGCACCATTTCAAAGGGAGTGCAGCCTCGTGGAGTTTGACAAAGACACAGTATAATCTCTACAAAAATTCACATATGTTGTTGAATATAACTGTACTAGAGTGATGTACACTCAGAATGACATCAATTTTGAAAACATAGAAAAGGATCCTATAGTAGATGTCACGTGTATGGATTCCCCAAACACTTCTATAGGTACTATTTCAAACTCTACTACTACATTTCCTAAAGATTCCTCCAAGACAGTAGGCACACACCACACTCTTTCTGCTTTAGATTCTATTAATTTTCCCAACTTTTAGATTGAAAATCAAACAAATTCATTAATATTCATCACTATGTTTACCCCATTAAAGGCTAAAAAACTTGAAACAACTTAGGGTGATGTTAATGTAGGTACCTCTAACATATATTTTGTTCCTTCTATGAGTAAATAGGGAAATAAAACTTGTAAAAACTCGTCAAAAAACATTAAAAGATATACTATGGGGAAGGGCTCTGGATGTAGGGGGTCCAACCCCAAATTTAGGGTCCAATGAATTTTCTTTTCTGGAATTTTTAGGGTATTTCCAATCTTGACACTTTTACTTTCCTTAAAATATTTATTAATACTCATCAACCTAGAATATTTTCTATTACTGAACCTAAAATAAACTTTTCATCAAAAATTATGAACCTTTTCTTGAATGGTTATAATTTTTTAGGTGTGTGCAAAGATGGTGTTTTTATAGAAACCCTCTGGATTTTTTATCATTCATATCTATAGAATGTGAATATTTTCAAAGTTTATGAGTAGATGTTAACTTGTGAATTTTATTTTTATTATTGGAACATTTTTCGTTCTTTGTTTTATTCTAAAAATAGATACCAAGATATAATCCCACTTTTCCATGACCTTTCTTATTTATCTAACAACATTCATGATACCAGGTTTGTGATTAGAGGTTTCAATGAGATTCTAACATCCAGTGAGAAAATTTGACCATCCCACTCTTATATCTCATGAATATAATTTAAATAATCTATTTAGGATAATAATCTTGTAGAAATAAACCTTACTAGTACCGTGTTTTCTTGGTATTGAAGTAACTACAACAGGGTAGTTGCTAGAGAATTGGATAGAGATTTCATGAATGAGTCTACTCTAAATAAATAGGTCACCATCTCTAGCATTACCCATCCTAAGAATATCTCTGATCATCATCCCATACTCATCAGTCTTTATATTAAAATATTGAAACCCATTCTTCCTTTCAAATTTAATAATTCTTGGTCTAATGAGCCCATGTTTTCTAACATCATCAAAAAAATTCAGGCATCTATGAATCATTACAATGATTTGTTTTGTTGTATAATCAATATAAAACATTTTAAAGAGTGTATTAAAGGATGGTGTAGTTCCAAATCTAAACAACTTTTCAATGACATCTCTTTTCTTGAGAATGAACTTATCAAAATTCAAAACACCACTACTATATCTGATTTCACTATGGATCCTCAACATGAAATCAACACTTCTATGAAACTTAACTCTTTTATTGTCCTTAAAGAAAACATGCATAAGAAAATATTCAAAACCAAATGGATCTTAGATGGTGATAGAAGTACTTTGTCATAAAAATCCCTTCAAAGAATCAGGAAGGTTTGGAGACCTCTCACTTTTCTTAGAGACAGGGACACCCTCATTGATACTGAGGATGGAATTTCTAATCATGTTGTCTCTTATTGTGAAAATATTTTTAATGGACCAAACGTCAATAAAGGACTTCTTCTTGATGTTGTCCCATATATAGTGAATGAGGAAGATAACACTTATCTTTTAAGCATCCCTATTGACCATGAAATAAAAGATTATATTTTTAGTCTTAATCATGATAGTGCTTCAGTCCTTGATGGTTTCAATAACGGTTTCTATCAGTACATTTGGGAGTTTATTCAAACTGATTTTTTCAAAATTTTCAAATATTTTTTTCCAATGGTGTGCTTCCTCATGGGTTGAATGAAAAATTTCATTCTTTAATTCCTAAAGTGGACAATGCTTTTGAGATTCATCTCTTTAGACCTATTTCACTTATTAACACTCTTTAAAAAATCATCATGAAACTTCTTGCTAATAGAATTTCTAATATATGTAATAAAATTTTCTCATGGAATAAATTTGGCTTTATCAAGGGTAGGTCTATACAATATTGCATTTTTCTTTCCTCTGAATGCACAAACACTTTAAACAAAGCCACCATAGGATGAAATATTTCTATTAAACTCAATATCAGTAAATCCTTTGATACCATTGATTGGAGTTTTATTTTTAAGGTTAATCAGAGTTTTGGTTTTAATGATTCCTTCATTAGTAGAATAAATTATTTATTAAAATTAACTACCATCTCCATCCTTGTCAATGGTTTCCATAAGGGTTACTTTATATGTTCCAAGGGAGTTAGAAAAGGTGTTCCCCTCTCTACAATTCTTTTTTCAATTTCAGAATATTATTTAAGTAGATTGATTACTCGCCTTGTCGACCAGAACAAGCTTAAAACTATTCAAGTTTCTAGAAACTTAAATGTGACCTCACATCTTTTATATGATAATAACATCATTTTTTTCTTACAAGGAGATAAAAGGAATATTCAAAGTCTCAAAAATGACCTCCAAAATTATGAATAAATCTCCGGTCAAACCATTATCTAGAAAAAATATTTTGTCATATTTGTGAAAATTTTTCCATCTAATAGAAAAGGTAATATTATCAAGGATTTAGGTATCAAAGAAGGATCCTTCCCTTTTACTTATCTTGGTGTACCTATTTTTTGGGGAAGGCCTAAATCTAGTTACTTTTCTAATACAGTTGACCAAATCCTTAATCTAATTTCCACTTGGAAGGGAAAATCCGTATCTATGGCTGGAAGAATATGTCTTGTTAAATATAAAAATCTCTCTAAAATGGTCTAATTTTTTATGGTTTACAAATTTCTTGCTAGACTCCTTCAGAAAATAATTTTTTACATAAAAAACTTTATTTGGACCAGAAGAACTCTTGAAAGGAAACTTGGGACAATTCCGTGGACTAATTTATGTAAGACGTTAGATAAGGGTGGCCTTGTCATTAAAAACATTAAAATCTTTAATGATGCTTTATAAGACATAATCCCTTGGAACCTACTTCACAATAACTCTGATTCCATTTATTTTCTCAAAAAAATATTCTTTGAAAATATAAAGATAGGTAATATGAATTATATTAGATCTTTCATTTGGTTATCCATTAGAAAAGACTTTACCAACATGATGATTAACTCTAGATGGATGGTTAATACTGATTCTTTAAGGAACTTTTGACTGGACAACTGGACTGGTGTTCCATTAATCTCTATGTTTCCTCCCAATAATTTATCGAAGGACACGAACTGTACTATCAGGGATGTTTTAAATTATCGTAAGTTCAGTATTTGTGATATCATTATTCATGTTATTTAAAATTATCCCTATTCCAATTATAAATATTTATTAATTTGGGAACCTACTCATAATGGAATCCTAGACTTGAAATTTTTTTACAACCACAACTATTAAAATTATAATAATAATTTCTGTTGGTTAATTTTTTTAAATACATGGATTAAGACCTAGGGGCTTACTCTTGATTGTCTTATTGCTCACAATAGAGACCCCACTAACATTTTTATTAAATATTTTGGGATTTAACTTTTCACTAAGTTTTATCTTTGTATTGAACATAGAGAATATACTAACCCTATTATTATATCTTATTCTACGAATTCAGCTCCATGAAAATATATTTTTGCCTTTTTTGATCGTATATGGTTACTTATTAATTCAATCATTTCTCAAGTAAAGAGTTGTATGGAGATAGAAACATCTCAGAAAATCAAGAATGTTTTCTTAACAGTTTTTAATGATATTATCCATGTGATATAGTATGATAGAAATGATCTTCTTTATAATAATTTCTCATCCGGTCTAAATACAGGTCAGATGTGGATTATCATTGTCATTCGAGAAGTTGTCTTAGTTCAGAAGGATAATTATGACAACATTGTCAAAGAATTTGGGATCCTCTGATGACTTTATATTGATAGAATCTATCATCAACCTAGATGAAATTTTGAACTGTTCTAGTAATCCATACTCCTAGGTTGGATTAAAGTGAATGTTGATGGCACTTCTAAAGGTAATCCAAGACACTCGGGTTATGTTCTATTTTCAGAAACCACCTTCGGCAATGTCTCAGATGCTTCTTTAGATACTACAAAATATCCTCATCTATGGAAGCAGAAATGATTAGTGTGATCCATGCCATTTCCTTTGCTATGCAATAGGGTTAGAACACTATTTGTATTGAAAGTGATTCAACCACTATTGTCCAGGATATTTGGAATGGTGTGGTGCATCTTTCCTGGATGCTTACAACTTTTTGGAGGAACTACCTTCATTCAATTATAGAGATTAGCTACATTTTCACTCATACCTTTCGTGAACCAAACATGGTTGCAGATAGTCTTTCTAATAAGGGAGTTAACCTTGAGATAACCAGGATGGATGACCTTCCTGTTGATTTACTACCTATTTATGATAAGGATTGTAAAAAGATTCCATCTTTTAGACTCATGTAAACCCTTTTTATTTGTATAATAATTTATTCTTTGGTTTTTGACCAAGGTAACACCTTCTTTAAAAATCAAATAAGTATCAATGAAATGTAAATTGAGAAAAAATCCCTTACCTTACATTTCCTTTTGGTTGAACATGATTTAAGCTAAAGTATATTGATTTTAAATATGTAATTAAATTAAACCAAAACCATATGAATATTTATAATATAATATATGATCCTTTTCATAACATTTTATCACCCATTCATCAATAATCTTTAACTATTTACATTGTTTCAGGTGTTAATTGAATTATTTTATCATTCATTCTTTGTCCTGAAAGTTCAATTTATTATGAATATTATATAGTTTCATCATATCCAAAATAATATTCATAACATAATTATCATATTTACACATCAATTATACATTTAATACCAATCATTAAATATGGTTTTGAGAAATGAATAACGCTACGATCATTGAGACGGTAGGACGTATCTACGCATGAGTAAAATTTCCAATTTTCAATGATCATTATGGAAAGGAGGTAAGTGATATTTTAACTTTAAATAATGATCATAATATCATATTATTTCTTTAAATATACTTATACATATCATCCATGTGGTGTGGTGATGAAAATAAAATCACATAACTTTTTGAAGGAGATAGTCCACATGTAAACGAACGACGTTATCATCTTCATGTGAGTAAAAAAGAAAAAATAAAATGATATGTTATATTTAAAGAATGATAAAGATGTAAATAATATCATTATTATTTAATTTATATCAAATATCATCATTAAATTTGTCTTTATCACCTTCTATGTAAAGTGTTAGTGAAAGACGAATCACGTCACTTCGTGAGGTGATAGTCTGATATACAAACAAGCGATTTTATCATATCACCTACGAAATGGAAAGTAAAAATTTATAAATGATATAATTAATACATATTTATAATTATGTTATAAATACAATATATATAATTTATATCCATCACCATACCCCACCATGATAGGTGGTAATGGAAAAATGAATGACATCAGTTTGCAAGGTGGTAGTCCACTGCACACATGGATGACGATTCCATAACCAATTTGATGGAGTTGGAGATGGTTGTAGGTAAATAACTTAGAATAAAACAACTAATTATATTTAATATATTTATTTTATTATATCATCATGGTTTAATAATATTTTAAGTATGTGGAGGTAGAAATAAAATAAAAACACTCATTGAAGAATGTTACCCATTCTTTGGGTATCCTCCTTAGGTTTGCACTAAGGCCTTCCTAATATGAATTTTTGTCCAAAATAAGGTTTCTCGTATGATGGGAAGAGAGTTTAGAAGTTATATGGGTAGGTTTTGGTCAATCCAAATGGATTTAGAGGTGTGAAGAAGTTAGGGGAGTGAGTTCATTTTTATAATTAAGGAGTGCCATTTTTTAAATTTGAGAGGACCAGTTTGAGATATACCATACACTAAGAGGGGGGGGGGTGAATCAGTGTTGGGGACTTTTTAAACCAATTCCAACTTTTATCCATGTACCTCTTGACTTGTTAGGTTCTTTATTCTCTTATTCTCTTTTCCCTATCGCTTGCAATAATAGAAAGCAGTAAAAATATGCACATGATATTTTTACAAGGTTCACCACTCAATAAGAATAGCTACGTCCTTTCCATGCATGGATATGACCAGTTCATGGATTATCCACTACGATGTGATATTCTATTACATTGGAGTGACTAGGAAAGCAATCCTCTAGTCAGTGTGGGTCCCTACACTTTGGAGGGGGTGGGAAACAATCCTTTTCCCTGGACTGGTGATAGCCTATTCCAACTTGTAGCCTCTAGCTGGTTATTTATACTACCTATAAAGACAGACTTATTACTTATTCAAAAGGTAGGTTTTGATCTTGGTCTTCTTTAGTGATCTTCACTTGATTACTTGTAAAGCAGAAGGCATGCAATTCTTCCTTCTTTCCTTCTCTTCTTTTCTAGTGCAACACCAACTACACTAGAATTCTTCTTTCCTATTCTTAGTGTAACAACCAACTATACTAAAATATATTCTCTCTTCTTGGCTAAAATCACATACACCAATTTGATTATTTAGGGAGTGAATATCAGCTTACTTGGATTCATCAGAATCAATTCTTTTCTTCTTGTTCATGTATGCATGTGATCATGCATATGACATTAGGTTGAACCTTTTCTTTCCTTTATTTATTCTTCTTCTTTACACATGTGCAAACACTTGTTTTTGATCCTTTATTTAAGTCACATCACCTATGAATGAGAATACATGCAAGCATGCATTCTCCTATTCTTCTTCTTGTGTAAAAACCCTTAATGAATATGGTTCCTTAAACACACACACACTCAACCTCTTCCTTCTCTTTCTTTTCTTTCTTCCACTTGCACTTAGTTTGGTTGTTTCTTTAGATGTTCTATTTATCTTCAAACCTAAATGGGTGAATCACTTTCTTTGTGAGAGCTTCTTCTTCGCACAAGTGTACACGGTCTCAGGCTCCTTCAACCGTACAATATGCACACATGCATGTATTCTTCCTTTTCTCTTGTAAACACCTGAGCCCTCAGGATTCTTCAAATCAAACACACACTTTTATGAAATTCACCACTTGAGATATCATATTTATTCAACAATGAACCCCTACACATAGTAGAATACAAATATGCAAATAGGAGGGTGTTCTTATTTTTCTTCATGAAACCAATATGGACACATGTCACTTTCTTCACGCAAGGATATGAGAACCTTGTTTGTGCATGAAGTGCACAATTCTGCATCTTCGCAAAACTCAATGAGAGAGTATCTCAAGCACTGGCTCATGATGCCATGGATTTCATGAATCACAATGAGGTTTTTTACACAACTTGTCTTGTGTTCAGGTACCAGTTCTTCGCAAAGCTATTCGAGGGTGCATAACACCTATCGAAGGCTTACAGGAACTCTTCTTCATAGAGTAGAAGGCTCGTGGGACTCCTGGTTACTCTTCGCAAAGTGGTGCTTAGGGAGATGCTCTAATTTCTAAAACAGAATATATCTGGTATAAAGGATCATCCACTCTTCTCTTCTTGGGTTCCTCATTTTATAAGTGAGGGGAGAACCTCTTCCACTTTAAAATCCATATATCACCCATTAAGATCTGAGCATTGAATTCCCGAGATCTTTACCTTCAAGATTTCCAAACCGCATGTCAAGGATAATCCACATGTCTCGGGTGTTTCCTTTTTCTGAACACAATATCCTATCTTCGTGCATAGAGTTAAGATCACATGCACAATTCTCATGAATGAATCTCGCACGAATCCACGTGGCCTTGGAAACTTCGTTTGCCTCGACCGAACCTTCTTCCTCAAGATATTTCATGCTTGAAAGACATAGATTTCATGTATGGTCTCAATTCGATCAGACGATCACAATACATGAGTTTTCATCATCAACGCTGACCTAGAGCACAACCATGGTGGATCAGTAGTGGTGACGGCGAGCAGTGGCGTCAGGTTACTCTCCATGCGATCAGAGGTTGAAGAAGATGTCGCAATAGTTGGATCGACATGGATTGATCTCAGATGGCTAGTATTATAATGAAAGATGCAGGACGAGGCATGTGGTCGTGACCTCTTTTGATATTAGATGAGCGGCTTGGATTTCTTCTGCATTTTAAAAATGCATCCCACATCGAAACATGTTGCAGTCTTCTCACGGTTTATCAATCAAACCCCCCCAAACACTGGCCAGAATTCTCATCTCCCCCTCTGGTTCCACCCCACATCAGTTCCCTGCGGGCGTGCTTCTGTGCCCGCATATGCCTCCAGCTGGTGTGCTCTAGCGCCCACTATTCATCCCTGTGCACGAGTTGATCACAGTGCGATCACTATTGCAGGATTATACATGGCCCGCACATGCCTCTTGAGGGCTGGCTCTGCCTAGGCTTCCCCATGGGCACGGTTGACCCCCTGTTGTCTCGCATGTGCCTCGAGTTGAGGTTGGGGTAGCTAGCTCGTGGTATGGCCACAATTCTTTAGTAATCCATGTAGTAAGTACTTGGTAGAAAACCGAGAATACAAAAATGCATGGACACCTTAAAAGATAAGGTACATGCATGGCTACCACCTTCAAGTGACAATATCATGTCACTACCTTATTTTATTCTTCTTTCTTTCCTTTTTGGATTATTAAATCCAAAGTACTTCAATCATCCTTAAAAGGATGCTACTTAAATGTTGTAAACATTGTATCACACATGACACAAGTTCTTAGAACTTTTCAAGATGAGTGAATCAATCGTATGATTTTCATTCTCTATTTCAATTAGGAGAGTGTCTTTAACCATAATTACCATTCATTGACCTCATTAAAAACAAATACAACTCAATTAATAAAGTGGTTCCAACAATCTCCCCCTCTATATTTGTTGGCAATACCCAAGGTTTTGCTTCTTAATGAACGTGTCAATGTGAGTCATCACTTCTTTCTCTCTCAAACTTTCATTTCACTTCTCTCCCCATTATTGACATGAATTTCAAAGTTTATGGGAAGAGGGGTATCAATACATACTCAAGAAATGTGACATCAATCATTTCACTCTAAGTCTACTTGAGAAATTCTCAGTGTAAAAAACAAGAGGATTTGATTTAGAAAACAGAGCTGTCCATTATCCACTGAATCATGATACCTCCCGAGATGAGAACTCATGAGATTTTACTTCAAGGGGTTTCCAATTTCATTCCAGGAATAGGATAGTAAATGTGATATGAAATAATCAACCTGAAACTCATGCACTCACTTCAACAAATGGATCAAAAACATTCAGCTTTAAAAGGCAGGATATGTGACCTTGTAACACTTCCATTATTCTTAGGTCACTAAGTAATTTTAGTTACTTACCCTTCGAAAAATAATATTTATTTTGAGTAACCAAGGAGGAGAGATGGAGAAATGAAATACCTTTTCCAATGACATTATATTTAGACAATCTTCATAGTAGTTGAGTTTTATACCAACTGATGTTGATAACAATTGAGATAATGAATCCGGAGGCTTCTTCATATGTCTCCCACTAAAGGGAACACTTCTCATCACTAAATATCAGGTTCTCCCCCTGAGATCTTGCCTCAACTTCAATTCCATGTATGATAAGATCAAATGAAAAACACAAATATTTAAGGGAATACGGTGGATCCTCCTTGCTCTATCAATGTGAACAACAACGTTGATATGATCTTCTCAACCAAGATGCTTCGTTCTTCACATTTTCACAACCGATCTTCAATGCTGACTTTGATTGTGTGGACCTCACTATTTATTCCATATCTTTTTTTTGAATCTCTTTTCTTCAAGGGCTTTTAGAGAACTAAAATCTCCTAGTGAAACATTCACCTTTATGAGGAATTCTTATTGGGCTGGAGTAAATTCAAAGCATCTTCTAACACTATGACCAGCCTTGTTGCACCTCACACATAGAACTTCTTTGTCTTCATGTAGAATCCTATTTTTTCTTTTATCAGAAGTCTTAGCATGTGCATCTTCCACATTTCTCATTCTTTTCAAATCTTATGGCTAAACCACCAATATATCACTAGGGACTGAGGAATCAAGATTGGATCTTCTACATGGATTCTTCTGAGTGGAATCCCTATTAGTAGTTCTTTTGGATGCACCACCCATCAACTTCTTGTATTTAAAATCCAAGGACATCTCAAATTTCCTCCACAGAGTCTTCTTGGGAGTGTTTGATTTTCCAATATTCTTCTGACTGATTCCCAAGGATGATTTTTCTTTCTTATCTAGCTCTTGTGATCTTCTTATATTATCATATTTGGGTACCTGTTTAAAAGAACATGAACCATTCATATGGCCACTCCTATTTCATACATCACAGATGTTATCTAACATTCCAAATCTATTTTTAGTATACAAATGCATTTGGATATGTGGATGTTGCTTCATCTTCTCTATATTTCCCCCCCTTGAGATGGGATTTCTCTGTGCTTTTACATTTAAGGAGTTGTACCAACAATTAAGTTCACAATGCCCAAATCTATTACAACACCAACTTTAACCAACAAACCTTGACTTATTCCCATATTCTTTATAAGGTTGTAGAATCTTCTTATTAAATTGTTGTGCTTTCTGTGGGGAGTTATATTCCACACTCTTTCCCCTATCTACTATATCCATGGTTATAGGTCTCTTCTCACTTTTCTTCATCCATACTTGTTTAGAATTTTTCTCCCAACCTGCACTTTTTGTAGAAACAATTTTATAAACATTAGGACAAGTTGGTATGGATGGTACTTTTACTTTCTCAACTGCTTGTGATAGATCGGTGAGTGAATCCATGATCTTCTTGTCACATGTTGGAGGTCTTTTGAGAGTAGAATCCTCTAGTGAGAATTGAGTACTAGCAGCAACTGTTTCCTTCTTTTGTGGAGACTCAATATGAGTCTTCTTAAGATTGGTCAACTCAGCTTCCAATTCTAGACATCTCATATTGAGGATGACTTCTTAGTCTTCAATCACAGACATCTTCTCTTCACAATCCTTCTTTAATCTTTCAACTTTATCTTTATGTATCTTTACTTTGTTCTGTAACAAAGAGTCAAGTTCTTTGATTTTATTGGAATCTTCATACAAATATACCTCCTTGACTTCATTGCTTCTTTTAAACTCATTTTCAAGTGTATGAATCTTCTCTTCTAGAGTCTTTTTGACTCCCTCCTTTTCATTAATATCTTTGAGACATTTTGAGGAACTTATTTCAAATCCCCTCTTTGTTGCTTCAAAGGCTCCAACCTGCCTGGAGAGATTTCAACATTCAACAATCTTTTCTTACAACCCTTTCACCAAAACATCAGTTTCTTCTTCCAATTGATTGATATTTTTCTGTATGCATTGAAATACTCTACAAAACTGGGATGTACTCTCTTTAGGAATTCCATGCAGAATCATTATTAATCTATCAACTAATATTTATTGAGATATTGTAGATTGATCATCACCACTTATGCCAACATTTTCATCATGAGAATAATTTCCAAATGTAATAAAACATACCTCCTTATCATTTGAGGTAGGAAGGCTATCCATCTTCTTTTTGGAAACTTGAGCCACCTTCTTATAACTTTCCAATTCTGGTGTGTCTTCAATGTCAACCAGATATGTAGAACCAGATCTTTTCTCTTCTTTAGATAAGAGGGACTTCTTCTTCAACTTTCTCTTCTACTTCGTTTTCCTATTCATCATAGTCTTCGTAGATATGGTATTCTACTTAGAGATATCAGAATCTTCACTAAAATTACACTTCATTGATAACTTAGGAAAGAAGCTCAAGTCTTCAAAAGAGAATAACTTCACTGTAAAGAATCAAAAAGAGGTGAACCTCCCTCTGATATCAATTGAGAGGACCAGTTTGGGATATACCTAACACTGAGAAGGGGGGGGGGGTGAATCAGTGTTGATGACTTTTTAAACTAATTCCAAATTTTATCCATGTACCTCTCGACATGTTAGGATCTTGATTCTCTTATTCTCTTTTCCCTGTCGTATGCAATAAGAGAAAGTATTAAAAATATGCACAAAATATTTTTACAAGGTTCACCACTCAATAATATTAACTATGTCTTTTCCATGCATGGATATGACAAGTGCATGTATTCTCTACAATGATGTGATATGCTATTATAGTGGAGTGACTAGGAAACCAATACTCTAGTCAGTGTGGGTCCCCACAATTTATAGGGGGTGGGAAACATTCCTCTTCCCTAAACTGGTGATAGCCTAGTCCAAATTGCAGCCTCTAGCTGGTTCTTTATACTGCCTTTGAAGATAGTATTCTTCCTTCTTCAAAATGTAGGTTCTACTCTTGGTCTTCTTTAGTGCTCTTCACTTGATTACTTGCAAAGTAGTAGACAAGAAATTCTTCCTTCTTTCCTTCGCTTCTTTTCTAGTGCAACACCAACTGCACTAGAATTCTTCTTTCTTATTCTTAGTGTAACAACCAACTGTACTAAAACATATTCTCTATTCTTATCTAGAACCACATACACCAATTTGATTATTTAGGCAATGAAGATAAGCTTACTTGGCATCATCATAATCAATTATTTTCTTCTTGTTCATGTATGCATGTGATCATGCATATGACATTAGGTTAAACCTTTTCATTCCTTTATTTATTCTTCTTCTTTACACACATTCACACGCTTTTTTATCCTTTATTTAAGTCACATCACCTATGCATGTGCATGCATGCATGTATGCATTCTCCTCATCTTCTTCTTTTGTGAAAACCCTTAACGAATATGGTTCTTTAAACACACACACACTCGGCCTATTCTTTCATTTTCTTTTCTTTCTTCCACTTGTACTTAGTTAGGGTGTTTCTTTAGATGTCCTATTTATCTTCAAACCTGAATGGGTGAAGCCAATTCTTTGTGAGAGATTCTTCTTCACACAAGTGTACATAGCCTTGGGTTCCTTCAACCATAGCACATGCATACATGCATGAATTCTTTTTTTTCTTGCAAACACTCGAGCCCTCAGGTTTCCTCAAATCAAACACACACTTTTGTGCAATTCACCACTTGTGATCTCCTCCTTCTATAATAATGAACCCATACACACAATAGAATACAAATATGAAAACAGAAGGGTGTTCTTACTTTTCTTCATGAAAACAAGATGGCCGCAGGTCACATTATTCATGAAAGGATGCATGTATATTCTTGGTGCATGAAGTGCACAATTCTACCTCTTCACAAAACTCAGTGAGAGAGTATCTCAATCACTGGCTCACAGTGGAATGGCTTTCGTGAAGCACAATGAAGGTTTTTACAAAACCTGTCTTGTGTTCGAGTGTCGGTTCTTCGCGAAGCTATTCGAGGGTACATAGCACCTGTTGAAGGCTTGTAGGAACTCTTCTTCATAGAGAAGAAGGCTTGAAGGACTCCTGGTTTTTCATCACAAAATTGTGTATATGGAGATGCTATGTTTTCCGAAATAGAATCTCTCAGGTATAAGGGAGAAACCACTCTTCTCTTCTTGGGTTCCTCATTTTATAGGCGAGGGGAGAACCTCTTCCCTGTTCAAATCTGTGTATCTCCCATTAAGATCAGAGATTTGAATTCCCAAGATCTTTGCCTTCAAGATTTCAAAATCACGGTTCAAGAATAAGATGCAAGTCTTGGGTGTTTCCTTTTTCCAAACATGGGCTCCTATCTTCATGCATAGAGTTAAGATCACATGCACAGTTCTCGTGCATGAATCTTGTACGAATCCACGTGGCCTCGGAAACTCTGTTTTCCTCATCCAAACCTTCTTCCTCGAGATATTGCATGCATGAAAGATGTAGATTCCATGCATGGTCTCGGTTCGATCAGATAATCATCATGCAAGATTTTTCATCTTCAACACTGACCGAGAGCACGACCATGGTGGATCAGTAGTGGTGACGATGATCAGTGGCTTTGGGTTACTATCCATGCGATCATAGGTTGAAGATGATGTTGTAGTCGTTTGATCAACTCAAATTGATCCCGAACGACCACAATTATAATGAAAGATGTGGGATGAGGCGTGCAGTTTACATCTCTCATGAGATTAGATGAGCGACTATGATTTCCTCCACGTTTTAAAAACGCATCCCACATAGAAACGCACCACAGTCTTCTCACAGCTTATCAATCAACTCCTCCTAAACACTGCTCAGAATTTTCCTCTCCCCCTCTAGTGCCGCCCCACATCGGTTCTCTTTGGGTGCGCTTCTGCTCCCACCTATGCCTCCTATGGGTGCGCTCTAACACCCACTATGCATCCCTGTGGAAGGGTTTATCACTGTGCACGCACTCCTGTGGGCTTATACATAGCCCGCACATGCATCTTGCGGGCTGGATCTACCTAGTCTTTCCCATGGGCATGGTCAACCCCCTGTGGTCCCACATGTGCCTCAGGTTGAGGATGGGGTAGCTAGCTCATGAGAAGCCCCCAATTTTTTAGTAAGCCATATAATAAGTACTTGGTAGAAAACTGAGTATACAAAAATGCATGGCCACCTTAAAACATAATGCACATGCATGGGTAACACCTTCAAGTGACAAGCTTATGCCACTCTCTTCTTTTCTTCTTCTTCCTTTCCTTTTTGGATTATTAAATCCAAAGTATATCAATCATCCTTAAAAGGATGTTACCTCAATGTTGTAAACATTGTATCACACATAATAAAATTTCTTAGAACTTTTCAAGATGAATGCATCAATCATCTGATTTTCATTCTCCATTTCACTCAGGAGAGTGTCTTTAACCATCATTTCTATTCATTAACCTCATTGAAAACAAATACAACTCAATTACTAAAGTTGTCCCAACAAAATTCTCATAAATATTCAATAATGGGAAGTTAACCTCACCTTATGTGGCTAAAAATTGATAATCAAAGGTTTATAGGGATTATATTGTCAAGAAACACCACCAAAACACAAAAAACACATGTTTTGAACATGTTTCTCCTTAACTTCTATGTTTCCTTACTTTTACCATTTTTGGGTTTTCACTACGGTAACTAGTCTTTTTAACCTAGGTAACTAATACTTAAATTCTAAAATAAAATGATACTTATTATATATTTTGGATCCATTTATTCTAAATATTAAATTAAATTTATCAAATAAAAATCTTATGTGTGTTGAAAATTAATTTTAACACGAGTGTGTGTAACATGCAAAAAATATCTTCTTAACATTAACAAAACTAATAGATTTTTTCATGATTTAGGGGTCAATATAGTCATTATAAAAGAATAATTGTTACATTAATTGAAATTATTTGATATTATTAAACTTTTAAAAAACACTTGGAAGAATATAATTTTTTTTACAATTTTAACTCATTTAATAAAATATCATTTTCTATAAAATAACATTAATGTCAATTTTGAAATTATTCATTTAATTTGAATTTAAAAATATCTTGGAAATGATGAAATTAGAATATATTATGTTCACAGATGTATAAAATGATATATTTATATAAAAAACTAATGTAATAAATCAATTCATTAAATTTATTTACTTATAATATTTTTAATATCATTAATTTTATTTTTCCATTAACTAAATAATTAATGATTTGGTGTTTCTTAAGAGTTTAAAGTAATTATTTCATCTCCAAAAATTAAAAATAAATTATCATTATAAGAAAAATAATATATTTTTTAAAAGAATGTTTATAACTGAACATATGTTGTTTCTGTCTTTATCCCAAAGCTTTATAGATATTAAAATCAAGGTTCATTTTTTTCTTTTATTAACTTATTATATAGGTCTCTTTTATGAAATAATGTCCCAAAAACTCCTAAATATTGATACTAAGTTGATAATGGCCCAAATATGGCTATAAAATGGGATTTTAACAAGTTTTTGGTCATTTTAAATCCCTATTTTCTTAGTTTAACCCCCGATAAATCAATTTTCCACTTAACCACAATAAATAATATTTAATGTTTTCAATATTTATTGGTCTTAAAAAATTAATTTGACCTTAGTATATAATATAAATTATTCTAATTTTAAATATCGAATCCAATTTTAAAAATCCAATTCAAAAAAGTGGAATATTTTTTAATTTAAAATTAATCCCGTAGACACGATGAGAAAATGAGTTTTTAAAGAGAAAATGTTCAAAAGTTTACAATGTTTTTATATGAAAATTTTAAAATAAAATTATTCTAATGACCTAAATTAGATTAATAGATATATAATTGATCTATTTTTACATTAAAATAAATGAAATATATAATTTAACATTGTAAATAATTTAAACAAAAAGGCAGTTTTCAATTAAAATTTTGTATTTTTCACTATTTATCAAAAAGAATACGAAAAATCCAAAAAAATCACACAAAGATAATTTTTATATTATAATTTCAAAAATGAAGTTCATTTTATCAAATAAATTTTATAAAAGTGGTAAAAGTTAACCTTGTGTACACAACATGACTAAACCACTTGTTAGAAAAAAATACAGTTTTTTCACAAAACACATCTATTTGTTTTAAATGGTTCATATTTTAATTATAATAAATAGATAAATAGAATTTTAATAATTTATTTAGTACTATTTATACCTTTAAATTCTATGGCTAGGTTATAGTGGTATACTATACTATAGTTTATTTATATTTGGTGTTGCATGTTCCAAAAGCTATCAAAGAGATTAAATTTAATGAAATATGTTTCCAAATTTATTTAAGATCGATGTTGTGTGTCACATAAACTATCAAATAAAAATTTATTCTTTTATAATTTTGTGGTGTTACATTCTCCCCACCTTAAATAAATTGTTTTTTCGTAATTTAAACCTAATCATGGTAATCAAGGGTTTGGAATTTGGAAATACTAGTGTTAAAAAACTCACATTGTAAAGAGAGTTTATAAAAGACACCAATTGATAAGAGACAAATTGAATTAGAAATGTTATATGTAATAACACAAACTAGGTTTCCGAATAAGAGAAAATAGGTGGGAAGTGAAAACATGGATATATAAGAGAAAAGTAACACCCAAATATTGATGGAGAGTGATAGAAAAAATATCCAAGAGGAAGTTAATGACCAAAAATCCATAAACCAGAGGTGTGTAAAAGGTCATTGATATAATCAAAATAATGATAATAGGATTTTTTTTCAAGATCCTATTCTAATAGTTTATGTATTATTTCACTCTCTGAGAATATAAGAAAACATACTTACTTGAAATATTTGAATTTCCTAGGAATAATTTCATCCTTTAGTTATGCTTTGATAAATTTATATTATCTATTAATATAAGAATTGGATATGAAAAAATGAATTTTTTATGCTTGGATAACTGAAAATAACTTTTAACTGATCGTAAGATCTATAAAATAGTAACAAGATATTCCTCCCACCTTTTTGCGAGGGAAGTAGAGGGACAGTGGGGCAGCAGTCATCAGACGTAACAGGAGGATAGCGGTTGGTGCACCGGGGTTGGCTGAGTAGTAGGGGTGCGGCTGGTCCAGTGAGCCGGGCGCGCGATGGTGGTGCTGGCCGGGAGAGGAAGGAGGGCACTGCACGAGGTGGGTTCGGATGCTGAGGAGTCCGACGAAAACTTCAGATTGGGATGGAGAAACCTCGGCGTGACAGCAGGGAAGAGTGAGGGCACAAGGGTTTCAAGGGGGGAGTTGGGGCGCGTGACAGGAAGGGCCGGACAGAGTAGGAGGGGCGTTGGGCTTCGCCGGATAGAGCAGAAGGCGTCCGGCAGTTCAAGGTCACAGGAGGGGTGGTGTCGTCCATGGAGGGGAGCCGCACGAGCAGGACTGAGGAAGGGGGAGGCCTTTGACGGGGGAAGATAAAAAAATGGGGGAAGGGTGGGGAACTAGGTCACAATACAAAAAGAAAAAAATAGAATAAAAAGAATAAAAAGAAAAACCAAATCTAATAATAATAATAATACTAATAATAATAATTACATAATAATAATAAAAATAATAATAATAATAATTAACATATTAATAATAATTGTAGTAGTAGTAATATCCACAAATATTAAAATGATCCATTAAATTGTTATCACATTTCTTATTTAATTTTATTTTCATTTTATCTTTCTTTTAAATTTTATTTCTTTATTAATAACTCCCTTATTTAATTAGTTGAACATCGAGTTGGAGAGCGGAGAATTGAGTGAGGCCGTGCGGCTTATACAACGGCGTGATGAAGGCTGTCAAGTTCAGAACATGCGTTTTTAAAAAAGAACTCAGAAAAATTAATAAAATAAACATGGTAAAAGAGGAGGGCGTGACAATTATCCCCACCATAAAGCTTTCCGTCCCCGGAAAGCCACAACTAGCACCAAAACCCAAAGTAGAAAACCACACTCCCTTAAGGTTCAAAGGGGATCCCCACAAACATCAAGTGAAGAGAGGAAAAAGCATTATTCTCAGAGAGAGTTTCTCAAAGACAACCTCAATAAATGCGTAAAAAGACTTTCTGATATGTGTCACCCACCCCAAAGAGCTAGAATTCCTCCAGTTGACTGATCAAGGAAAGAGACTCTTGCACCCACGGAAACAAACTTCACAAGCTGAAACATCTCAAGCACTATTAAACAAAAACCATTCCATTTGGATAGAATTAACAAACAAGTCCAAACCATGTCCAAGTAACACTCTTATCACTTATTACCAAGTCATCTTTAGAGACATAACCAAAAGGTTAACATGGGGAAGCCCGAGGGGCTCCCCACCATTATGAACCTACCAACGCCCAAGGTGAGACTGGAAGACCGAAACGGGGAGGTCCGAGCGGACTCCCCGCCATTAAAGAAATGTCTAACATAAATTCATTTCAGAGGCATTTGTGTGAGACCCCTCGTGGGTCTCCCCACCATTAGGACTGACAGAGGGTACCAAACTTTGAAAATTCTCCAATGGTGACCAAACACCCCCCACAAGGGGTGGGGAGGGAGGGGCCCAACTACCGGGGTGTTAAAACCACAACCCAAAACAAACCAACATCTTCATGTCCCTAGATGAGCACTATTCAAATTTGAGATCGATTTACCTAACATAACCCATAAGGACCACTAAAGAAATTACATCCAGTGGAACGTGACCCCCAAGACTCTAAGGAAACGAGACGACCACACCTCCACATGGTCACGGAAACAACACACAACCAGATGGTTTGCTCGGAATGGAATAACCATAGAAAATAATTTAACCCTCCTTCACCTTCAATACCAATGACAGAAATAAGGTTGGGGTCCCGTAAACTCCTGGGGTTCCTGACCACGCACCAACTTCACTATGAGGCCTATGGCTGGAGCCCTGATGTTTGAAGCATCTCCTGCCTCGCAGTCAGGTATTGAAGACTCTTGAATGGATAATCTCATTTTGGTGTCACACGCAACCACACTACAACCGAGGTAACACCAGAAAACACAACACATTACGACATCCAATTACTCTCACACTAAACATTCACCAAAACAAGGGCTTAGATGGTACACGTGCATCACCCCTTGTTACACTAAATGAGAACATGACACCACAAATTGTCACCGAGCACGATCGTTGTTGTCAAGAGAAAAATTATGCTGAGAAAGACTTTAAACCGTGCCTTGAACAACATGTGATTCCTACAAACGACCATAGAAACCTCATACGACTGGGTCTGCCGAACTAGTATCCTCACACGAACCTTTTCTTAAAGGAAACAAACCAAAGACCAGAGGTCATTAAGAACAATAGACCGCACCAACAACTTCGGGTTGCTTCCACCTTTTCTCCACTGGAGTCTCCTTTACCACTTCCAAACAACCATTAACTATCAAAGGGACCTCACGCTGCAAGATGTCACCCAACCATGACCATCGCGGCTGATAAAAGCACTACAAGCCTTTCAAGACATTGGTCAACACCAATAACTCTAAACCGCCTTCACCATTCCCTGCTGGAATTCCTTTCACCATTTCAAGGGGGAACCTTCAGACGCAACGATGTCAAACTTCATACCCGACGACTCAGACAACTCAAAGAGACTGAAACTCCCTTCACCTCCCCTCACATATGTCATCCCGTTGCGAGATGATCTAGTTAACCGAATGGAAAAAGGAAAACACTTAGCACTATCACCCAAGAAGAGAGAGTCCTTGTTTTAATCAACTGGAGGGTCGGCCAATGGCGGATTACCTGTAGTCGCACCTCAATCACATGTCAACACTTTATGGGGGTGGCATACACTAGTCAATAAAGAAAACCATGGACCCAACTAGACTGGTCCAACGGTCAAGACATACCACAAGTGAACACAAAATGTGCAGGGGGAACCACTGCAAGGGCTCCCCGATATACTTTTCAAAAGAATTAACTAGCTACACACTTTCCTACCAACTTAAAAATAAGAATTCTAACTCAGGAAACAAATCAGTCAGAAGGGATCCTCACCTCAAAACGCCTCTCATCCAACCTTTCAAAAATACAAGGACACACCACACAATCATTGGTTATTTAAAAACACCAAGTTTTCCTTTAACAAAACATTTTTAAAATAAGCAAGGACAGTGGGTTGCACAAACACCAACAGTGTTTCATGGGCCTCGCACATGCATGTTCCCGTGACACACCAGCACCCTCCTTATATCCATCCAGGCACTCATCTACTCGTTCCATTAACCCTTTATCTTTATATATACACTCATGCATGTGGTTGCCCCCAAGAACACCAAGGATCAAAACCAAACCCTTCCATTTTTTTCAAAACCAAAACATTCAACCTAGACCTTTCAAACCTCATACATTATTTCTTTTTTTAAGTGCTTCATTTCAAAACATTTTCCAAGAACAAATAATTTTTACTTAATTTTTTTTCCACAATTCCAAAAAAAAGAAACAAGGAATGGCGTAGGAGAAAACTAGTGTCAGCGGGTGACTGAAACATATGGTTGGTGGCCACACGCTAGTCATTCCACCGCCATAGAGGGTATTCTAGGACATCGTCCCTGGCTCTACATGGCTTTCCAGACCCTACGAGCTCACTGGGACCACTGACCCTACCCCCTTTTCATTCCCCCTAGATAAGACTAACCGTAAGGACCAAAGACTTAGGAGAACCTTAACTTACATTCGTAACTCGAGTCCTTCCATAAGGTGTGCTGGCCAGGCAACTTACTCATAGCCAGTACGTCAAGTCCTGACAACCTTAACTTTGGTGTACAGTGACTATATCCCAAAAGAACATGACCCAAGAGAGAAAACATTCCCCTCTGATACCATTTTTTCACGAACCAGGCCGGGTCACCATCTGACCCGACGCCCGACCCGGTCCACGACATGGCCTGAAGGGTGTTCCCGATCCCCACAGGCTGGCACAAGTGCCTGGGTATCGAAATAGTACGTGGGAACGATTTACCCGAAACAAGAAATAGAAAAAAAACAAGATAAATAAAGTGAGACTGGAACAGACATCCAAACACGCCTTTTAAACCATAAATAGGTCTAAGTCTACAAATCAACTAAAACCCAAAGTGAAAAACAATAAGGATAGAGAACTAAACTCTAATACCAACCTCCATGTGGCACGAGAAGCCGCATCTCCAATCTACTAATAGCAAACTGCACGTGAAGACCAACAACATCCGAACCACCATCACTGAGCATGATTTCACAACTTGGAATACACAAGAAACAAATTCTACATACACCCTAAGGTGTATGTAGGGTGTGAGCCAAGAGCCCAATAGGACATCACCCAACAAAAAGGTTCCAGGTATAAACATTAAATGAAAAATAAATTTGCAGGCTAAATAAATGAAAGGACACCAAAGCTCAAACAACTTTAAAGAAACAGTTTCTATAAAGAAAACAATTTTAAAGAAAACAACTTAAATGAAAATAAAACACCCATGCAGTTAAGAAAACTCAAACCTTCTAGAGAACCCAAATGCTACACCGCATGCCGACGATGAGTGTATAGTAATCTAGGAGCACTAAAAGTGGGAGAGGCCCTATAGGTACTAATAAAAAGAATAGGACCCTAGAACCTCATGTCTCGGTGAACAGCAGTATAGGAACCACAACAAAAATACGTTCTCGTGCATGAGCCACTAGTAGGGAAACACATATATAACCTAGTGGTCTCTAGTCATCATCCAATGTTTAGTTAGTGTTGTAATCATCAAACCAACTAAGTGAAACCGGTCCAGAGCCACTTCCGAATCACTAGAACGCTAGATCTAGTCTTCCCACCTAGTACCCAGGCTTCCCCTCTTGTGCTCAAGATGTTCAAATTTCACATTTCATGTCAAACTTAGACAAATAAAACAAACATGGTGTAACATAAACCGAACGTGACACATCCACACACACACAAAACATTTGAAAAAGTACGCATGCCAAAAGACATTACCCAACTCAATTAAAACAATTTTTCATTGCTAATAATTGTTCATTAAAAAAACATATTAAATTTTTATCGTTAATAATTTTATTAAATCATATTAAATTCTTTGTAAAAAATTCTTTTAATAGAAACATAACATGGCTTTAACATGCAAAACCAAATCAACCCTCTTTCATGACCAAACACACCCAATGCCACATCAGGAACACAAACTGCACACTTTTCACATTTTCACAAAATAAACACAGACCTTATAAAAACACTAGAACAAAAACATTGCACTTTGCACATTTTT
Organism: Viscum album; assembly: GCA_963277665.1. NCBI lineage: Eukaryota > Viridiplantae > Streptophyta > Magnoliopsida > Santalales > Viscaceae > Viscum > Viscum album. Next base: position 61,094,462 of record OY728127.1, on the reverse strand, counting down.
ACAAAATAAACACGAACTTTGTTAAACAATAGAAGACAACTCACATAGGTTTTCAAAGCAACAACCTACTCAACCATTACAACACCTTCACTTACGACCAATGAACATGCAACGCTACGTCGAAACACAATTAACACCACTTTCAAAAATGAAAAGCTAACTTCACAAGATAAAACACTAACAATTGACTAAAAACAGGTTTCTAAACAAATAACGTACCCACAATACGTAAACATACTTCTAAACAAATATAATGTATGAACAAACTTCAAGATAATCAAATCCGCACCCAGAAGAATTAATCAAGTAATATTATAAATCAACTAAGAAAACAAATGAACTCATTAAATAATGTTTAAAATGCAGAACCACCTACATCAATGTCAAGACTTCGAGAATTGGTGTGAAATCTTCAAATCCTAGTGTGGAACCTCAATCGCGCTCTATTTGTACCGCTAGGAACCTAGTGCGAACTCAAACTCATGAATCGAACCAATAACATAAATAAAAGGGACCTAAACAACATGGACTCCCACCCCTAAAATTTATGAAATAACTATACAAGGGTGTACACACCTTTAGTGAGGAAGAAGAAGGCTGGTCAAGGCATAAAAGAGGCCACTAGAGGTGCACGGTGATGGAAAAACCAACCAGAAGGGGGAGTGCGCCGACGGTGATAAGACATAATTGAAGTAACCCATATTACTACTTCATGGGCTTGCCACAAGAAAGAAAAAAAGAGCAATAACACCAGAAACAAAGTTTGTATTTCAATGAATTTGATCATGAAAAAGATATCGTACCCTGCATTCTAATAGAAATTTGTGGGCCTCTAACACTTGCAGAGAATCACTGCTTACAAATTCTCTCAATAAAAAGTCCAACAGAGGAGGTGTGTTGAACACGGTTTGTGTGAGGGAAGCAGAGGGACATTGGGGCAGCGGTCGTCAGATGGAACAGGAGGACGACAGTTGGTGCACCGGGGTTGGATGAGGAGTAGGGGTGCGGTCGGTCCGGCAAGTTGGGCGCACGACGGTGGTGCTGGCTGGGAGAGGAAAGAGGGCGCGACATGAGGTGGGTTCGGCTGCTGAGGAGTCCGGAGAAAACTTCAGATCAGGAGGTAGAAACCTCGGCGTGACAACAGGGAAGAGCCAGTGCATAAGTGTTTCAAGGGGGAGTTGGGTCACGCGACGGGAAGGGCTGGACAGAGCCGGAGGGGCACTGGGGTTCGCTGGACAGAGCATGAGGCATTTGGCAGTTCAAGGTTGCCAGAGGGGTGGTTTCGGCCATGGAGGGGAGCCGCGTGAGCAGGAATGAGGAAGGGGGGAGGCCTTCGATGGGGGAAGACAAAAAAATGGGGGAATGGTGGGGAGATAGGTATAACAACCCATACTTTACATACATTGTTAATACTTCAAAATTGAATCACACTTATTACAACATATGACAAAACCACAAAGGACCGCATAGGTATAGTGTCTTTAGAAACTGGGAAACATAAACAACTGGTTCATTAATCTTCTACAGTGTCTCCCATTTATTTCATCATATCTAGGGTCCCTTTTAGCATATTCTACTTAATATCCATCTTCCTGACCTGGGGAAAAGAAAACATAAAAGGGTGAGCTCAAATGCTCAGCAAGGGCAAATAAAGGAAATAAAAATCATATCATATCTTTTTGAAAATCAAAACCTGCAAAAGAGATCATAATATCTTATCATGGAATAAATCATAGAAGTGAAAATGAGATCCCCATAATCATAACATAAGACTTGAAACTTTGTGGCATGCACACATAATCATGGAAAATCATTTCTTATTAGTCATGACTCATTGCCAAGACTATCTTAGTGGACAAAGTCCCTTTCTGAACCGAGTTCACTCCTCGTTTCAGTCCTGTATCACTGAACCGAAATAACCTTCCGTTCCAGCCATGTCTATCTCATTAGATATAAAATCTTTACCCAATGCATTGGAGGGAGATATAGGTCCCACCCATCTTATAATGAATCCTTTCTTATGTGTGCCGCATAATCATAAATCATACATCATCGCATAACCCATGTAATAAAAATGTGATTCTTAAACAACATGACATCATAAAACAATTCATATAAGATAAAAGAATTCATAAAAATGTTTCCATCACAAAATAATCAAATCCATGTAATAATAGGGATAAAAACAGAACCCTTTTATTATCTTAGATGGAAAATAATTTTGATAAAATACTTGAACTCCATTCTTGAGGAAAATATCCTTTCTACTTCAAAAACATTTTTCCTTTCATAACATGTCATACAACTTTAAAATAAAAGAATTTGATTAAAAATAAACTTGAAAACTTGTAAAGGAAGTTTCTTGGAAATAATCCATTCATGCCGTATAAGTTAAAAAAACATTCTTCTCATACTTTTGTCGGAAAAGTCAAAAAGTACCTCGTACGAAAAACGACAAAAGATTCCTTTCTTATTCTTTACTAAAAACTCACCGAAGGGTAAAATTGGATTTAAACTATTGTAAGTGGATGGAAATAATATTACATATTGAGGAAACATGGATGTGGATTATAAAATACACCCCAGTAAATACTTACGAATAAACAATCTCGGATAAAAATGAGATTGTGATATTTCCCTTACCTTAGGTACGATTTGCTTTATACGTGTCCGAAGCTCCTGTATAATGGTTTAAATAATGTTATTGACTTATTCCAGAATCATACATATTGATATGATATCATATATGGTCATATTATTAGCTTCTTGTTAGTAATATTTCATTGTTACTTGTTACTCGGGTCTTTATAACTTTTTGTTCTTATGCGTGTTTTGTCGAATAAATTCTTATTCTTATCTTTAGGTTATAGATAATTCATTTCCAGAATGGTATTAGTGTAGTATATTCCATATTCATTCATTCAATTCATTTATATAATCATTATGAAATGAAGATCATGTAGAACGAGTCGCATCACATCGTGGAGACGGTATTCCGTACGTACGCACGAGTGATGATATCGTTCCTATGATCGTGGAACTGTATTGGAGTATATATATATTATTTCAGTATCAATATTACTTTATAATAATCATTAATAGTTACTCATTACACCATTATACCCATCCTTGTAAGGTGGTGGTGGAAAATAGATTACACCACGGCGTGGAGACGGTATTCCGTACGTACGCACGCACGGTGATTTCATTTTTCCGTAGGATGGATAGAAGGTGAATTAGGGTTGTTTCATATTTATAATAACATATCAGTATGTAAGTAATACTGACGTTATTACTTTATCATGAAACAACTAAAGAAGAAGAAGTTTAAGAAGAAAGAAATTGAAAAGATCGGTAATGGATATTACCTCTTCTTTGGAACGCCTCTTTGAATCCCCCACTTAAGGAACTAAGATTGGTCTTTGGAGAAGACCAAGACCTCTAGGATTATTCTAGGGAAGTGGAGAGGAGAAAATGGCAGGGGTTGGCCGAGCTTGAGTGCTCAAATTGGTGTGAGGAGGAGGGGGAGGAGGTGCCCTTTTATAAGGGAGGAGAGGGGCACCTTAGGAATATCTCAAAATATTATTTTATATTAAAATCAGTTTATAATGGTTCCAAATGGTCTTATTTCGAAGATAAAGTGGGGATGGGTCGAAATCCTATCAACCAATAAGATTTAGACAAGTTTAGGGTATTATTTTAACCTTATCAATTAGATTTAACTCTAAGTTAAATAATTTAACTTTTACCGTGTCTTTTTGTTTTCTTTCACTATATGGTTAATAAACTTACTATAACATGCCAAACGAACCCCAAATTGTTTATTATTAGTATATATATCCTTATCTAAGTCATTTGGCCGAACCTTAGATTTTTAGGAATAAAATAACAATTAATAATATAATATTTTATTTAAAAACTATTTTGTGTCAATTTTGACACTATTTGATATATGATTTTTGTGAAAGTCATAACAGAATTATATGTTCGAACCAAATTGATTAAATCAACACTAATATATCATAGTAACCTAGAAAATTAGTGGAATTCATAAAAAGTCTCAAATTACATTTATTTTGGTGTTTATAACATCAATTATGTCAATATTTCATTAATAAGATAATTACTGCATCATCATTGTGTCATAAATAAATTAAATTATTTAATGTCTAAAAATTACAAATAAAATACCATTATGTAGGAAAGCTTTTTAGCTTTCTAATGAATATTTATAATCGAATTTATCTTATTTATAACCCCATATTAAAAATGGTTTACTTATTAAACTTTGATTTTAACTATTTTAACCCTTCTTTAAATAAATTAATAATAAATGTCCTAATCTAATCCAAGTGGGCCTAAATGGTCATATTTTATTCATAAGGTTGTTTTTGGTAGAATTACACTTATCCAATAGAATTAGGACATGTGTTAGGGTAATAGTAATATCATATTTACCCTTAGTTACCCTATTTACTATTAACCGCGGTAAAAAAAAGTAAAAAGTTACTATTCACCAAAAATTTATTTTCATCTCATTGAACCACATTTTAGTCCTTGATATTAACCGTGTCTCTCGGATTTTCGAAATTCCATTCACAGAAGCGGTAAAATTAAGTTTTATGCAAAATTCAGTTTTTTAACCTACCACTTAGTGGTTTCACTATTCATCAAAAATTGAAAGTTTTCAGAAAAATACCAAAATTTCACCCTAGGTTAATTTCGATATTCTGAGTCCAAAAATGAGGTCCATTTTGAAAAATAAAATTTATAAAATTTCAAAAAGTGGTTATTACTATTCATAACGGCTAGTTTTAATAGTATATTGTTGTTTAGTGAAACTCGGTATTGCGTACGACGCAAGCTATCGAGGAAGGTCGCGATTGCGTGCAAAGCAAGCCAAGCAAGTGTTGTGTAGAAAAAGATTCCATAAAAGTCTCGGGTGTTACATTCTACCCCCCTTAAAAAGAATTTCGCCCTCGAAATTCGTCACTTTGTAACAAACAGATGAGGATAATTCTCCCTCATCATATCCTCAAGCTCCCAAGTAGCTTCTTCAAGTTGGTGGTTCCTCCATAAAACCTTCACCAAGCGAGTGGTCTTGTTTCGTAGGACTTTTTCGCTACGATCCAGAATCTCTATCGGCTGTTCTTCATAAGAAAGATCTTGCTCCAGCGGTACAACTTCTGAGCTGAGTACATGTGAAGGATCTGGTATGTACTTTCTCAGGAGAGATACGTGGAACACATCGTGAACTTGAGAGAGATTCGGTGGAAGCGCCAATCGGTAAGCTACCTTCCCAACACGATCCATTATTTCGAAAGGACCGATATATCTAGGGCTCAACTTCCCCTTCTTTCCAAATCTCATAACCCTCTTCCAGGGAGATATTCGTAAGAACACTTTATCACCCACTTCAAACTCTAGGTCTTTTCTTCGGTTGTCGGCATAACTTTTCTGTCGACTCTGAGCTGCTCTTATGTGTTGTTGAATAGATCTGACCTTTTCTGCCATTTCATCAACGAGATCAGGTCCTAATAGCTTTCTTTCCCCAACTTCATCCCAGCAAGTTGGAGTCCTGCATTTCTTTCCATAGAGAGCTTCATAAGGAGCCATCTGAATACTGGAGTGAAAGCTATTATTATAAGAAAATTCCACCAAAGGTAGGTGTTGATCCCAACCTCCTTTGAAATCCATAGAGCAATCTCTCAACATATCTTCTAGGGTTTGAATTGTTCTCTCAGACTGACCGTCTGTCTAGGGATGATAAGCAGTGCGGAAACTCAACTCTGTATCCAGAGTATGCTGAAGACTTCGCCAGAACTTCGAGGTAAATCTCGGATCTCGATCAGATATAATAGAAAGTGGTACTCCATGCAATCTTACCACTTCCTTTACATATATCCTGGCAAGCTGATCTAGAGAGAAATCCTCTCTAATAGGAATGAAGTGTGCAGACTTTGTAAGACGATCAACTATGACCCAGATAGCATTATTGCCTTTGGATGTTTTAGGAAGTCCTGTGACAAAGTCCATAGTGATGTTTTCCCATTTCCATTCGGGTATGGGTAATGGTTGTAACATCCCCTTAGACTTCTGTCTCTCAGCATTAACTTGTTGACAAACCAAGCATTGAGAGACATATTCAGCAACATCTCTTTTCATGCCATCCCACCAGAAGTACTCTTTCAGGTCCCTATACATCTTCGTGCTTCCAGGATGAATAGAGAATGAAGAACTATGAGCCTCATCCAGCAGCTCCTTCCTTAATTCGGGGATGGGAGGAACACAAACCCGATTCCTGAACTTTATTATCCCATCACGATCAAGGTTGAATTCAGGAACATTTCTCACCTTCTTTTGTAACTCGACATCTTCTTTCTGTGCCTCTTTAATCTTCACATGTATAGATGGTTGACCATTCATTTGAGAAAGATAATATTTTTCCCTTTCCATTATAATTCCAAGATCCATCCTTTGTAAATCCATAAATATTGGATCTTTTGTGATCCTCATCATGGATAAACTAGCATGGTCTTGTCGACTTAATGCATCTGCCACCTTGTTTGCTTTCCCAGGGTGGTAATGGATTGAGCAGTCATAATCCTTAATCAGCTCCAACCATCTTCTTTGACGCATATTCAACTCCTTTTGTGTGAAAATATACTTTAAACTTTTATGATCAGTATAAATATCACACCTTTCACCATAAAGGTAATGCCTCCAAATCTTTAATGCAAAGATTACCGCAGCCAACTCCAAATCATGTGTTGGGTAATTTTTCTCATGGATTTTCAACTGTCGCGAGGCATAAGCTATCACCATATCATTTTGCATAAGAACACACCCCAATCCCTTCTTGGATGCATCACTGTAGATCACAAACCTTTCTCCACTACAAGGCAGTGTGAGCACAGGTGCACTGGATAACCTTCTTTTCAACTCCTTGAAATTTTCTTCACATTCTTCCATCCAGACAAACTTAACTCCTTTCCGAGTCAACTTGGTGAGTGGATTAGATAATCGTGAAAAATCTTTTACAAAACGTCGATAATATCCAGCCAAACCAAGAAAACTTCGGATCTCAGTTACTGTTGTTGGTCTTGACCATCTTTCGATAACCTCTGTTTTTTCTGGATCCACAGATATCCCCTCTTTTGAGATTATGTGACCCAAAAATGCAACTTTTTGAAGCCAAAATTCACACTTGGTAAATTTGGCATAAAGCTTCTCCTTTCTCAGGGTCTTCAATATAATTCTCAAGTGATCTTCATGCTCTTCCTTGCTCTTTGAATAGACAAGAATATCGTCTATAAAGACTACCACAAATTGATCAAGATAGTCTCTAAAGACTCTATTCATTAGATCCATGAAGATAGCGGGGGCATTAGTAAGACCAAATGGCATCACTATAAATTCATAGTGTCCATACCTTGTACGGAAAGCCGTCTTTGGTATATCCTCCCTTTTGACCCTTAATTGATGATACCCTGAACGAAGATCAATCTTGGAAAAGTATTGAGCTCCGCGTAGTTGGTCAAATAAGTCATCAATGCGTGGGAGAGGATATTTGTTCTTGATAGTGATCTTGTTAAGTTCTCGATAATCAATGCAAAGTCTCATTGATCCATCTTTCCTCTTAACAAATAGAACAGGTGCTCCCCAAGGTGACGCACTAGGGCGTATGAATCCCTTATCAAGATTCTCTTGGAGTTGCTTCTTCAGTTCTTGCAACTCAATTGCGGCCATTCTATAAGGTGTCTTTGAAATAGGCAAAGCACCCGGTACGAGTTCTATTGAAAACTCAACTTCACGATTTGGTGGAAGACCCGGTAATTCCTCCGGAAAGACATCATCAAACTCCCGTACAATGGGCATATTCTTAATCGTGAGTTTCTCACCAACCATTTGAGATAAATAACCTTCATTTAGTGGAATCAATACCCATAAGATGGAAGAAATATCCACTGGAAGGTTATGTTCATCCTTGCATTGATAGACGATCGTAGATTGATCTGGAATATGAAATGTGACTTCCCTTCTTTGGCAATTGATATGAGCTCCATGTAGAGAAAGCCAATCCATGCCAAGAATCACATCAAATTCCACTAAAGGAATGATCACAAGATTTGCAGGAAGCACTTTCCCACAAACATCGATCGGAGAAGAATTATAAACTTTTGATGCGATTGATGTGCCATTAGGTGTTGTCACAGCTAACTCAACATCTAATTGTTGAGGTAATACGGTGATACCCTTAGAAAAGTCTTCAGAAATAAAAAAGTGGGTGGATCCAGAATCAAATAAAACATTTGCTACTTTAGAGTGGATGGTAAGTGTACCTTTCACCACATCGTTATCGTACTCCACATCGCTGATAGAAATTGCATGTGACTTTCCTTTGTCTTTAGCCTTAAGAGTTTGTTGACGTCGACCATCATCATCAACCCTTGGATTTGGGCATTGATTGGCATAATGCCCCATCTCCTTGCACTTGAAACATTGAAGTGTAGTAGGTTCATTCTGTATATCCCTTCCTTTGTTTGCATCATTAGACATCTTCTTCCCATTATCACGGCATTCAAATGCCCGATGACCTTCCTTTCCACATTTAAAACATTTACTTGTCCCTTTAAGACAACTCCCTCCATGTTTCTTTCCACACTTTGAGCATAAGGGAAAGTTCATCTTCTTTTCCGTGTGATCTTTAGATTTTTCTTTTAATTCCATCTTCCTCTTCTTATCAAACCCATGTGACTGATGGGTTACTCCAATCTCCATCTCGACTTTGAGAGCACATCGAACGATTTCCTCGTAGCTATTGAAGTCCCTTATGGCTAACGCCCTTAGAAGACTTGGTTTTAAGCCACTAAAGAATCGATCGATCTTACTCTCAGGTTGGATAATAATACCAGAAGCGTACCTTGCAAGTCTTGTAAAATTTGCTTCATAGGTACCAACAGATTCATCATCCCTTTGCTTCAGTTCAAGAAACTCTTTCTCCATCTTTGTTCGGAGAATACGAGGGAAGTACTTATTGAAAAATAAGTTCTTGAACTCGTCCCATTCCATAGACTCAATTTCATACCTTTGCCTCGTATTCTTAACAAGATTCCACCATTGATCAGCATCTCCTTCCAAACGATACACTACTAGGATGACTTTATCATGCTCAGAACATTGAAGAACTGAAAATATCTTTTCAGTAGTACTAATCCATTGTTCAGCAACTAATGGATCAGTAGAACCACTGAAAGAAGGTGGACGCTGCCTCATGAAGGATTCAACAGAATGTTGCTCCCTCCTTTGCTCGTTTGGAAATCCTGCATGATTCATAGCTTGAGAAAGTTGTGTGAGCATGGCTACAAGATTTTGCATTCCAGCTCCCATATCGTTTGGTTGCTCAGGGGGACAATCATTGCATTGCCCATCGCATTCCGCATTAACACGGTTCCTTCGGGTTCCAGCCATTGACTAAAACCAAGAAGAATAGTGTGAGCAACACTAATTATAATAGGAAACCACATAATTCAATAATAAAATTTTCATGCTTAAGGTCTTATCCTAGGTTATTCATGGCCATTTCTAAGATTGTGTTCTATGCTTAGACTTATCCTTAGGGTTCTTACTAAGGCTTTCACATCCTAGTTTCCAAAGGTTGACTATACCTTTCCTCTGATACCAACTATAACGACCCATACTTTACATACATTGTTAATACTTCAAAATTGAAGCACACTTATTACAACATATGACAAAACCACAAAGGACCGCATAGGTATAATGTCTTTAGAAACTGGGAAACATAAACAACTGGTTCATAAATCTTCTATAGTGTCTCCCATCTATTTCATCATATCTAGGGTCCCTTTTAGCATATTCTACTTAATATCCATCTTCCTGACCTGGGGAAAAGAAAACATAAAAGGGTGAGCTCAAATGCTCAGCAAGGGCAAATAAAGGAAATAAAAATCATATCATATCTTTTTGAAAATCAAAACCTGCAAAAGAGATCATAATATCTTATAATGGAATAAATCATAAAAGTAAAAATGAGATCCCCATAATCATAACATAAGACTTGAAACTTTGTGGCATGCACACATAATCATGGAAAATCATTTCTTGTTAGTCATGACTCATTTCCAAGACTATCTTAGTGGACAAAGTCCCTTTCTGAACCGAGTTCACTCCTCGTTTCAGTCCTGTATCACTGAACTGAAATAACCTTCCGTTCCAGCCATGTCTATCTCATGAGATATAAAATCTTTACCCAATGCATTGGAGGGAGATATAGGTCCCACCCATATTATAATGAATCCTTTCTTATGTGTGCCACATAATCATAAATCATACATCATCGCATAACCCATGTAATAAAAATGTGATTCTTAAACAACATGACATCATAAAACAATTCATATAAGATAAAGGAATTCATAAAAATGTTTCCATCACAACATAATCAAATCCATGTAATAATAGGGATAAAAACAGAACCCTTTTATTATCTTAGATGGAAAATAATTTTGATAAAATACTTGAACTCCATTCGTGAGGAAAATATCCTTTCTACTTCAAAAACATTTTTCCTTTCATAACATGTCATACAACGTTAAAATAAAAGAAGTTGATTAAAAATAAACTTGAAAACTTGTAAAGGAAGTTTCTTGGAAATAATCCATTCATGCCGTATAAGTTAAAAAAAACATTCTTCTCATACTTTTGTCGGAAAAGTCAAAAAGTACCTCGTACGAAAAACGACAAAAGATTCCTTTCTTATTCTTTACTAAAAACTCACCGAAGGGTAAAATTTGATTTAAACTATTGTAAGTGGATGGAAATAATATTACATATTGAGGAAACATGGATGTGGATAATAAAATACACCCCAGTAAATACTTACGAATAAACAATCTCGGATAAAAATGAGATTGTGATATTTCCCTTACCTTAGGTCCGATTTGCTTTATACGTGTCCGAAGCTCCTGTATAATGGTTTAAATAATGTTATTGACTTATTCTAGAATCATACATATTGATATGATATCATATATGGTCATATTATTAGCTTCTTGTTAGTAATATTTCATTGTTACTAGTTACTCGGGTCTTTATAACTTTTTGTTCTTATGCGTGTTTTGTCGAATAAATTCTTATTCTTATCTTTAGGTTATAGATAATTCATTTCCAGAATGTTATTAGTGTAGTATATACCATATTCATTCATTCAATTCATTTATATAATCATTATGAAATGAAGATCATGTAGAACGAGTCGCATCACATCGTGGAGACGGTATTCCGTACGTACGCACGAGTGATGATATCGTTCCTATGATCGTGAAACTGTATTGGAGTATATATATATTATTTCAGTATCAATATTACTTTATAATAATCATTAATAGTTACTCATTACACCATTATACCCATCCTTGTAAGGTGGTGGTGGAAAATAGATTACACCACGGCGTGGAGACGGTATTCCGTACGTACGCACGCGCGGTGATTTCATTTTTCCGTAGGATGGATAGAAGGTGAATTAGGGTTGTTTCATATTTATAATAACATATCAGTATGTAAGTAATACTGATGTTATTACTTTATCATGAAACAACTAAAGAAGAAGAAGTTGAAGAAGAAAGAAATTGAAAAGATCGGTAATGGATATTACCTCTTCTTTGGAACGCCTCTTTGAATCCCCCACTTAAGGAACTAAGATTGGTCTTTGGAGAAGACCAAGACCTCTAGGATTATTATAGGGAAGTGGAGAGGAGAAAATTTCAGGGGTTGGACGATCTTGAGTGCTCAAATTGGTGTGAGGAGGAGGGGGAGGAGGTGCCCTTTTATAAGGGAGGAGAGGGGCACCTTAGGAATATCTCAAAATATTATTTTATATTAAAATCGGTTTATAATGGTTCCAAAGGGTCTTATTTCGAAGATAAAGTGGGGATGGGTCGAAATACTATCAACCAATAAGATTTAGACAAGTTTAGGGTATTATTTTAACCTTATCAATTAGATTTAACTCTAAGTTAAATAATTTAACTTTTACCGTGTCTTTTTGTTTTCTTTCACTATATGGTTAATACACTTACTATAACATGCCAAACGAACCCCAAATTGTTTATTATTAGTATATATATCCTTATCTAAGTCATTTTGCCGAACCTTAGATTTTTAGGAATAAAATAACAATTAATAATATAATATTTGATTTAAAAACTATTTTGTGTCAATTTTGACACTATTTGATATATGATTTTTGTGAAAGTCATAACAGAATTATATGTTCGAACCAAATTGATTAAATCAACACTAATATATCATAGTAACCTAGAAAATTAGTGGAATTCATAAAAAGTCTCAAATTACATTTATTTTGGTGTTTATAACATCAATTATGTCAATATTTCATTAATAAGATAATTACTGCATCATCATTGTGTCATAAATAAATTAAATTATTTAATGTCTAAAAATTACAAATAAAATACCATTATGTAGGAAATCTTTTTATCTTTCTAATGAATATTTATAATCGAATTTATCTTATGTATAACCCCATATTAAAAATGGTTTACTTATTAAACTTTGATTTTAACTATTTTAACCCTTCTTTAAATAAATTAATAATAAATGTCCTAATCTAATCCAAGTGGGCCTAAATGGTCATATTTTATTCATAAGGTTGTTTTTGGTCGAATTACACTTATCCAATAGAATTAGGACATGTGTTAGGGTAATATTAATATCATATTTACCCTTAGTTACCCTATTTACTATTAACCGCGGTAAAAAAAAGTAAAAAGTTACTATTCACCAAAAATTTATTTTCATCTCATTGAACCACATTTTAGTCCTTGATATTAACCGTGTCTCTCGGATTTTCGAAATTCCATTCACAGAAGCGGTAAAATTATGTTTTATGCAAAATTCAGTTTTTTAACCTACCACTTAGTGGTTTCACTATTCATCAAAAATTGAAAGTTTTCAGAAAAATACCAAAATTTCACCCTAGGCTAATTTCGATATTCTGAGTCCAAAAATGAAGTCCATTTTGAAAAATAAAATTTATAAAATTTCAAAAAGTGGTTATTACTATTCATAACGGCTAGTTTTAATAGTATATTGTTGTTTAGTGAAACTCGGTATTGCGTACGACGCAAGCTATCGAGGAAGGTCGCGATTGCGTGCAAAGCAAGCCAAGCAAGTGTTGTGTAGAAAAAGATTCCATAAAAGTCTCGGGTGTTACAATAGGTCACAACACAAAAAGAAAAAAATGAAAAATGAAAAAAAAATAATAAAATGAAAAACCAAATCTAATAATAATAATAATACTAATAATAATAATTACATATTAATAATAATAATAATTAACATATTAATAATAATAATAGTAATAGTAATATTAATAAATATAAAAACTATCCATTAAATTTTTATCACATTTGTTATTTTATTTTATTTTCATTTTATCCCTCTTTTAAATTTTATTTCTTTATTAATAACTCCCTTATTTAATTAGTTGAACATCGGGCTAGCGAGCGGAGAACTGAGCAAGGCCACACGCCTTAGATAGCGGTGCGCTGATCACCTTCAGGGTCAGAACACACAATTTTTAATAATAACTTAGAAAAATTAATAAAATAAACAAGGTAAACGTGGCGGGCGTGAAAAAGTACGTTACAATTGTGAAAATAGTAGGTCGTATGTGTGGATGAGTAATATTCCCATTTTTTAATGATCATTATTAAAAGTTTATATGTAATATATTATCTTAAAATAATGATAAAAATATTATATTATTTCATTAAATATATTTATGCATATCATTCACATGTTGTGGTGATGAAAAGAGAGTCTCATCACTTTGTGAAGGCGGTTGTCCACACACACATGAACGATGTTGTCATCTCTATTTGAGTTAAAAGGTAAGAAATAAAATGATATACTATATTTATAGAGTGATAATTTTTTATTTAATATCATAACTATTTCATTTATGTCACATATAATCATTAAATATATCTTTATCACCATCCATGTAAAGCGTTAGTGAAAGATGAATCACATCGCTTCGCAAGGAGGTAGTCCGTAGTAAACTTGAGAAACGTACCGTATCTCCTATGGAATGGGAATTTTAAAGGTATATATGATATAATTACTCCATAGGTATAATTATGTTATAAATATCATATATATACATTATATTAATCATCATACCCAACCGTGAGAAGTAGTAATGAAAAAACGAATGGCATCAGTTTGTGAGGTGGTAGTCCGCTATACACATGAATAATGATTTCATAACCCATTAGATAAAAGTGTACATGGATATAGGTCATGAACATAAAATAAAAACATATCATTATTTGTAATATATTTAGGTTATTATATTATCATGTTTTAATAATAATTTAAGGAGGTGGAGGAAGAAAAAATATAAAAACACTCATTGAAGGATGTTGCATATTCTAGGGGTATCCTCTTTAGGTTTTCACTAAGGCCATCCTATGATTGATTAATGACTAAAATAATTATTCTAGGATTAGATTATAGAGTTTTGGAAGTGATTTGTACTGGGTTTTTTTGATCCAAATGGCTTGATATTTGTGAATAACTAAGGAGAGTGAGTTCCCTATTATAATTGAGGAGTGGCATTTTTTTAAATTCCTAGTACAATTCAATAATGGGAAGTTACTCTCACCCAAAGTGGATAAAATTTTTATAATTAATGTTTTATAGGTATTATATTTTATATCCACACATCTAACTCACACAAAAACAATTTTTAAACATGTTGTTATTTAACTTCTATGTCTCCTTACTTTTACCATTTATTTACTACGGTAAGTGGTGTTATAAACCTTGGTAATTTATACTTTAAGAATAAAATAAATTTTTAATTATTAGATAATTTGGAACCATTTATTATAAATAAGAAACCAAATTTATAAAATAAAAATCCTATGTCTTTTGAAAATTATTTTTTACAGAATTTCATCTAACGTTTAAACACATCGTTTTAACATTAATAACACTAACAAAGTTTTTACTATTTAGGGGTAAATATAGTCACTATAAAAGAAAAAATTGTTCATGAATGGACTATATTTCATATTTATAAAAATATACAAATCCCTTGGATGATTATATGATTTTTAGTAATTTTAAATCATTTAATAAAATATCATTAATTATAAAATAATATTAATGTCAATTTTGGAATTATTCATTTAATTTGAATGTACAGATATCAAGACAATGATGGAATTAAAATATATTATGATCAAACCAGTATATAAATATATATGTATTTAAAAAATTATTGGAACACAATAATCCATTCAATTTAGATTTAATATTTTTAGTATAATTAATTTTATTTTTCTATTAATTAAATAATTTCTCAGTTTGTGTTTCATAAAAATTTAAATTGATTATCTTTTCTATAAAAATAAAAATAAATTATTATTATAAAAAAAATTATATTTAAAAATAATTTTTATAAACTAAAATATATTGTTTTTTACTATCACAAATATTTATAGATATTAAAATCAAGGAAGGTTCCATTTCGATTTTTTCTCTACTTAACTTATTATATAGGTCAATTTTATGAAATAGTGTCCCAAAAAATCATATATATAGATCTTAAGTTGATAATGGTCAAATTATTTCAAAAACATTGTTTATAGACAAGTTTTTAGGTCATTTTAAACCCTTATCTTCTTAGTTTAACACCTCAACAAATCCTTTTTTACTTTAACCACTATAAATAATTTTTATTGTTTTCATTATCAATTTTGGTCGAAAATTATGTTGAACTTATTAAATAATATAAATTATTTTGATTCAAAATATTAAATCCATTTTTAAAAATTCAATTCACATAAGTGGGAAAATTTAATTTAAAATTAATCTCATATACATGACGAGAAAGTGAGTTTTTAAAGAGAAAATGTTCAAAAGTTTACAAAAATTTATATTGAAATTCAATATGAAAATGATTCTGATGAACTGAATTGGATTAATATATATATATATAAAATTTAACGAATATTACTTTAAAAATAATGAAAAATATAATTAAACATTATAAATAATTTAAACAAAAACACATTTTTTAATTAAAATTTAGTATTTTTCACTATTTATCGAAAAATGAAATATTTCAAAAAAATCCAAAAACAATAACAAAGATAATTTGGATATTATGATTTTGAAAATTAAGTTAATTTTATGAAATTAATTTTCTTAAAATCGTAAAAATTAATTATGTACGCCAAGAGTGACTAAACTATCTGTCAGAAAAAATATTATTTTTCAAAAAATGTTTCTATTTCTTTTAAATGATTCATAAATTTTATCTAATAAATAGATAAAAATATATTTCATAATTTATTTAATATTATTAATACCCACTAATTTAATGGCTAGGTTATAGTGGTATACTATATTAGGATTCATTTAGACTCAGGGGTGCGTGTTCCACAAGAAATGGAAGAGATTAAATTTAAAAGAAATATTTTTCATGGGTTTTTTAAGCTCAGTGTTATGTGTCACATATTTTATCAAATATAATTTTATTGTTTTATAATTTCATGGTGTGCACAGTGGAACTTACAGGGTCTGAGATGTGGGGTCCACAACAAGGGTGTTGTGCTTTAATGGGGGGATAGTGTAACACCCATAGAAAAGTGTGACATAAAAGACTAAATGTTACTACCCATTTCAGCAATGTGAACCTTTCTTTTCAGGAGACTACCTAATTAGAACTTCATAGTTTATTGATCCTTTATTAAAGTAGTATCAAGATTGGTGACATTCGAAAAAGTTTCTTAGGATATGTGTGGGGAGAGAAAAACACACTGAAGGAACATGTGTTAGACTATGGGGAAAATCATTATTTTGATAAGTAACCCCAATGGGTAATAGCTTCTAGTGTTTTGGAAATGAAACTAGGGAATTATAAGAGACCAATGGAGTTATATGTTCAGGTTCATATCCTGAGGTGTCCAGGTCCAGAAAATTGTCACATCCTAGTTGAGTTATGTCTAATTTTAATTTTTAATAGGTTATCTTTTGAGTCCAGGAAGTGATAGAGATCAATAAGTGTATTTTAGGGACATATTAACCTTGGTGGTGGTTCCAAAAGGCCACCTTCCAACTGGTGATTTTATATAGAACCACCTAGTCCTGAAGTTCCCACTAGATAGCCGATAAGAAACCCAAGATACATCTATTATTCCAATAGCCACCGGTCATCTAGTGGCACTTTTTCAATAGTGTCAATTAAGTTAGTTTTATGTAATTCCATAAAATAACTTTATTATCCACTTAATACTTATTTTTTACACTAATTTGTTCATGTATCTTGAATAGTCTACTCTTTGGTATTCATGTCTCCCTTGATCACTCCTGGTTGGTATTTTGATATCTGATCAATATTTTCTCTTTTAATTTGTATGTTTGATTTATTTTATTCCATTTCTCCTTATTATATTAGATTGAAAATAATTATATTGTCACACCCTGACCACAGATACTACTTTATCTTATTCTTTTCTCGATGTTGGATCTTTTAGTTGAGGTTTGGGTGGAGTTCCCAACAAAATTCCTTGTGTTATTTGGGTTTTGGGATTCATTTTATATCTATTATTAGTCATTCTTGTTGTTATTATGATAAATTTTCATGTTGGGGAGTTTGTGACACCCACAATGTCACTAATTTGTGTTTAAAATAATCAAGGATCAATTGGTGAACTTCCCTAGTGTTTGAGGTGTAATTTAGGGGTTTTTGGCCAATTTTTGGGGTCGTACAGTTTGATAATGACTTGGAAAAACTATGAAAACTAACCATGAAAAGTTATAGAAGTTTCTAGTATCCCTCACACGGTTTGCACATGGTATGAAAAAATGTGCATCCAAACTGTGCATCAACTTGTGGGCTTTATAAATTTTGACTTGGAGCTACGATTTGGGTGATTCCACCTCTAAAACAAATACCTATCTATTGGAAATGGACCAGAGGAACCTCCCCCTCCTTCCTACATCTATTTGGGGATATTTTTCAAGAATGGTTGGTGACTCTTCATGTTTCCTTCACAAAATATTATCTCCTTCTCTTTCCCGCTTTGTTCTATGGTTTTCTCTAAGGTTTTTCTTCCATGGTCGAACCCTAATGTATAGGTTCTATGTTTGGTTCATTTTTTCTTGGATATAGGGTGTGTTAATGGTCAGTGGGGCTCAGATCTCTCTTGCCTTGAAGTTTCATTGCATCCGTACATGGTTGAGGTAGGTGTTTCAAAAAAATTTCTTTTTTGGAACACTCCACAAGTACTTGTGTGTTTTCATTTAATATGTAAATATCTTTCTCACCTCTAATATATTTATGGATTGATGAAAATGATGATTTTTTTCTGGTATAATTTACTAAAAATAGGTTTTCGAAGGGATTTTAGTTAAACTCTTAGGTTTATAACACTTAGGGTTATTGTTTAAAATTCAATTGTTATTTTAAAGTTAAATTAGGGTTTTAATGAAATGTTTATCCTTGATTATGGTGTGCTGGTTATTTATTATTTGAGAACTTGATTTGGTGTGTATATTTTGGTAATGTTTTAGCTTCTTTAATGTTTTAAAATGTTTTAAAAGGGTTTAATGGTTATAAGAAGATTTTTTAATGTTCTATAACTAGTGTGGATGGTTGGATGTGGTTTTAATGAAAATAGTGGGTTTTTTGGAAAAGGTTTTTTGGGTTTCCTCTTGGATGTTTGGTGTTCCATCAGATGTTGGCACATCCATGGGTGCACTAGGTGCACACATAGTTATTCCCTTAAATTAAGATGGTGCTTAAAACTGGTGTTCTTTAATATATTGGATTCATAAATGGTTCTTGTTTTCTAAATAATGTTGTATCATAAATGGTTCTAGTTTCTTAAATGGTTCTTGTTTTCTAAATATGGGTTAAAATGGAATATCATGGGGTTATTCCCATTTGGCTTTTGGTGTGTCTATTTTGAAAAGTGTTTGGATCTAGGGGTTGTTTGGAATTTCACACTTGAAGATGGTTTTGGAAATGATTTGGAAATGTTTTGGTAAATGAATTTGGGTGTGTAAACATAAAGGCTCATTTTTTAAATTTTTACAGTTGCATGATTTTCCTAAAATGTAGAATGGATTGTTTAAAAAACTCTTGAGGAGTTGGTGTTCCTCATGGTTTTTGAAGTGATTTGTAAATGTTCTGGTGTGAATAAGTTTTCAAGAATGGGTTTGTGATGTTCTTGCGCTGGATTATGAACTGAGATGCTTGGTTTTGTTGATAAATAGTGTATGTGGTAACATGTGATGTGTGAAATTTGATTGAGCACAAAAAGGGAAGCTTGGGTATCTAGGTGGGTAGAAATGTACTAGTATGCTAGTGGTCTCTTAGGGTTTGGCCCCTATTTCATGTAGAAAGTTTTAGGATGAAAATATTAACTAAACTATGATGATGATGATGATGATGTGGACCACTAAGTTATGGGTATGTTCCCTACTAGTGGATCATGCATGAGAAAAAATATTGTTATGGTTACTCTTACAATGATATACGATGTACCTAGGTCCCACAACAAGCTAGTGCCTAGAGGCATTCCAGTGACTAGTGCTCAATGATTATATTGCACCTCTCGTCAACATACAGTAGGTTGGGTTGGTAATTTTAAATATAAGTGTTTTTTCTTTAATGTAGAATTCTTTGAAATTGTTTTCCATTTAAATTTGTACCATTGAATATTGCTATTAGTATTGTTTTTGTTAAAAAAATGTTATTTTTCTTGAAAAATTGATGGTGGCATGTGTTGTCCTTTGAAACGGTAAAGGTTTGGTTGTTTAATAAAATTTGAAAAATATACTTTTATAATTTTATTTCAAACTAGTTTTAATGGACAATTTTGGGAAAGAAAACACTTGGAATCTGTGGTGATTTCCTACTTAGATGTTAGCTCACACCCTACCTACACCACTTGGTGTCAGTAGAACCGAGTTGTTTGGTTGGTTTAGGATTTGTTCAGGTATTCTGGTTTAGGTGCTCATGGTTTGAGTGGGTTTCGTTGTGTGGTTAGAGGTGACCAAGATGTCAC
The DNA here is from genome assembly GCA_963277665.1 of Viscum album. Taxonomy (NCBI): domain Eukaryota; kingdom Viridiplantae; phylum Streptophyta; class Magnoliopsida; order Santalales; family Viscaceae; genus Viscum; species Viscum album. The sequence goes on along the minus strand of OY728127.1, from coordinate 61,074,330 downwards.
TTTGAGATAGCGGTAGCTTGTTTCAGTTTTAGTTTGTTCTCAGTTTCATTTTTATTGTTTTATTCTTCATTCTGTTTAGTTGCATATTGTATCTGGATCAACTATTTATTTATTTATGTTCAGTTTTGGGTTGTTGTTGCGGGATCATTTTGATTAGTTTATTTTTTTGATCATGGTTATTGGGCTGAAATCATTCCCAATCGATTTATATATGATTCCTGACACTAGTTGGCATCTCGTGGGGATCAAGAATGCCCTTTGGGTCATGTCACGGACCGAGCTAGGTGTCGGGTCCTATGGCATCCTAGCTTGGTTCCTCACAAAATGGTATTAGAGGAGGTTTTTGATATTTGGCGTGTCCAATATATGGGATTAGGACTCTCGAAACTCGGGAGGTAGGTGCGGGAAGGGCACCATGAACCCTTGGTTGTTCTGAACCTCAAGTCACCAGGGGTAGTCCGGGATTTGAGTCTTTTGCTTTGGATTGTCTTGGATTGTGGTATGATAATGGAGGTGAACTGGTGTCATGTTGTGGCCTCACATGGGGTGGTGACCCATGTGGAGTCCAAGTGACTAGTTCAAGGACATCTTAGTGGTATGCCTTACTTGGGGCATGTCCCACCACCATGTCGTCGGTTTAGGCACATGCACTATTCCCTCATTCCGGTGGTCCATTATTGGTTGGGTTTCATTCTGCTTTCAGTTAGTTATATGATGAAAAAGAAAGTGGATTTTGAAACAAAATGGATTTAAAAATGGAGGTATTTTCCATGAAATGGTTTTAAATTGGTAAAGTGTTTTTTCAAACAATGAAGGTGTTTTTGGTTTGAGAATGTTAATGTAATGTTTCCCTTTGTACTTATTATGGATATCTACATGTGTGTGGGTATGTGTGAGATGTGTGTGTTGGCATGTGCGGATGGGAATGGATGGTTGTACGTGTAACAGTTTATGGGATACCAAGGGTTGGGTATTGTAATTAAAGGCTTGGCATGGTTTTCCTAAAGTGTATTTGAATGATAAAATGATTTCGAGAATTTGATTATTTTTTTCTTGAAAAATGGGTTATTGGTACTTGGGAATTATCCTTGGAAGAAGGCAGTTTTTGAGTTTTAAAATGAAAATGATGGTTTTTGAAAAAAGATATTATGGTGGTGTTCATTTTTTACATGGATTCTGAGCCAGTTGATTTTGGTTTGAGGTGTTCTTATTTGTTTATGCCTCAGTTTGATGTTGGATTTGGTTTGTAGTTTTCATGTTGTTCAAAAAATTCCACCTAGAAAGGTCCATAAATTTCCTAATGAGTCAATCTTGGTTCCTTTTCCTTCTTTGGTTTTCCTGTTTTTTGTGGTGATCAAGGTTCGCTTGAGGGTGTGGAGTGGCTAGAGGAAGTCAAGTGTGTCTTTAAGTCATTGGTAACTCCGGATGTTGTTAGAGTCCATGCAGTTAAAAGGTTTTTTCAGGGTCCAACCATGGACTAGTGGGGGTTGGTTTCCCCATAATTGACAGAAGGTGATGTGTCATGGGAGGGGTTTAAAGCCACATTCATCCAACAGTTCATACCAAATGAGGTGAAGTAGAGGAAGGTGGCAGAGCTGTATGATTTTTGGCAAGGCCAACGATCAATAAAGTCTTATGTCAAAAATTTCAGATAGCTAGTTCCATTATATTTGGAAGTAGAATAGGAAGATAAAATGAAGTCCCATCTCTCTATCTGGGGTTTTCATCCTGAAATTATGGAGAAATTACTCTCATCTGGTGTAAACTATTTAGAGTGGATGGTGTATGAGGCATTCATGGATGAGATAGTTTTTGGGGTGCAGCTAGTGCTTGTTAGTTCTCATGAAGGTTACCCATATGGCAAGTAGAGTGTTCCAGGGGAACCGATTTTTTATAAACATCCTTTTTCAGCTCCAGATTCCAGTTCATTGGACCGTTCACTTTTATATTCCTAGTGCGGCTGATTTGGTCACTCAAAGCCATCTTGTCATATTCCTATGAATAATTTCCACCACTATGGATGTTTAAATCATTTAGAGAAGTCCTGTATGAGGTGCTATTTGAAAATTAAGTCTTAATCAGATGATGTGTTTCCTGGCTGTGAGGCAGGAGATGCTTCAGCCATCGGAGCCCCAACCATAGGTCTTGCGGTGAAGCTCATTCATAGTCAGGAGTGACAGGGGGGGTGTAAAACCCAACCTAGTTTTGTTTTCAATGTTGGGATTGAAATGATTAATATATCCTTGTTCTTTTTACCTTGATTTTGTAGGTTAACCTTTTGTGGTAATGGTGCGATGAACTAGATCTCTTGCAACCCAAACATTTGAGTCTATCTGAATGTGGCCTTTGAAAAGTTTCCTTCTCATTTGAGTATTCCTTGCCTTTGTGTAGGCCAGTTGTGGATTTAACTTTTGGTAGTTCTCATTTGAAGATTATAGAGTTTTGTAGAATTGGTTTATTGTGGGAATGGTTTATTTGTGAGGTTATCCGTTTTAGTTTTGGTAGTGTCCAACTTTTATATGGAAGTTCAGTTTTTCACCCCCAGTAAAGGTTTTTGGTTTTTTGATTTTTTGGGAGATATTTTTTAGGTGAAGCGCAGTAACCACATGACTATTCGAAACTATGAGGCCCCAGCTAGGCAGAAAAAATCAACTGCATGTACATAACACAATTGTTTGGTAGGTTGCATAATAATATATTTTTTTATTTTAAATAGAGGCATTGGCACGGTTCACGCACGGGTTTGAAACTATGCCGAGTGCCCATTCCTTTTAGTAGTTCATGCACGATTGGTGCACAGTTTGGAAAACTGTGCATAAAAACCTTGGGAGTTGTATAAAAATTTAAAATATTGAAATCCCTTGTACCTGGTTGAAGTTTAGTTGTTGTTTGGGGTTTAAATGTTGTTCATCTTAGTTGAGTTCTTATGGTGGGGAGAACCGTCTCGTGTTCTCCCCTCATTTTCATTCATGCATTGTGGTTTCTTCTTGATAGGCCGGGTATTACTTGTGGAGTGAATAGTCATCTCGGGGTTCATGATTTCCTCTTTTTTTTTTGTCGGTCATGGACTTGAGCTTTGTTTGACTTTTGGATGGGTGACATTCTGGGGGCAGAAAGTGTCTGTGGTGGAGATAATTGTCACACCCCGACCACAAATACTCCTTTATCTTATTCTTTTCTCAACGTTGGATATTTTGGTTGAGGTTCAGGTTGAGTTCCCAACTAAAGTACTTGTTTTTTTTTGGGTTTTGGGTTTCTTTTTATATCTATTATAATTTATTCATGTTGGGATTAAAATAAATTTCATGTTGGGGAGTTTGTGACACCCACAATGTCACAACTTTATGTTTAAAACATTCAGGGATCGTTGGGTGAACTTCCATAGTGATTGGGGTGTAATTTGTGGGTTTTTGGCCAATTTTTGTGATCTCATGATTTGAGCACAGCTAGGAAAAACCATGAAACCTAACCATGCAAAGTTACAGAAGTTTCCATTATCCCTCGCATGGTTTGGGCACAGTTTGACAAAATCTTCTCCTAAACCATGCAACCACTTGTAGGCATTATAACTTTTGATGCGGAGCTTTGATTTGGGTAATTTTACTACCAAAACAAATACCTATCTATTGGGAATCGACCAAAAAATCCTTCCCCTCCTTCTTTATTTTATTTTGTGTGATTTTGGGGAGATTTATCAATAAATTTTGGTGAATCTTCATGTTTCCTTCACCAAATCTTCTCTCATTCTCTTTCCCTCTTTGTTCATAGGTTTTCTTTAGGGGGTTTCTTTGATGGCTAAACCCTAAAGTCTAGGGTTTATGTTTGGTTCGTTTTTACTTGGATCTAGGGTGTGTGAAAGGTGTGTGAGGCTTTGATCTATCCTCCCTTGAAGTTTCATCACATCCGCACATGGCTGAGGTAGGCGTTTCCAACTTTTTCTTTTCCAGAACACTCCTCAAGTACTAGTGTGTTGTAATTAAATTTTTAAATGTCTTTATCACCTCTAATATATTTATGGATTGATTCTAATGGTGATTTTTTGTTGCTATAATTTATTAAAAATAGGTTTTCAAAGATATTTTTGTGAAATTCCTAGGTTTATAGCACCTAGGGTTATTGTTAAAAATTCCATTGTTCTTTTGATGTTAAATTGGGGATTTTATTGAAATTTTAAGCCTTAATTATGTCATGATGGTTATTTATTATCTGGGAACTTGATTTGGTGAGTATGTTTTGGTAATGTTTTATCTTTTTTAATGTGTTAAAATGTTTGAAAATGGTTTCATGGTTATAAGGAGATTGTTTTATGTTCCCTAAATAGTGTGGATGGTTGGATTCGGTTTTAAAGAAAACGGTGGGTTTTGTGTAAATGGTTTTTTGGGTTTCCTCTTGTATGTTTGGTGTACCATCCAATGTGGGCACATCCATGGGTGAACTAGGTGCACACATAGTTATGCCCTCAAATGAAGATGGTGCTTAAAATCGGCGTTCCTTAAAATATTGGTTTCCTAAATGGTTCTTGTTTTCTAAATAATGTCATATCCTTTGTGCGGTTTCTAAATGTTGTTTAAAATGGAATATCATGGGGTTATGACCATTTGGAATTTGGTGTGTGTGTTTTGGAAAATGTTTGGCTTGAGGGGTTGTTTGGCATTCGACACTTGAAGACTGTTTTGGAAATGATTTTGAAATGTTTTGGTAATTACATTTGGGTGGGTAAACATAAAGGACCATTTGGCATGTTTTTAGAGTTTCATGTTTTTCCTAAAATTTGAAAAGGCTTGTTTAGAAAAATCTCAAGTAGGTGGGGTTCCTCATGGGTTTTTAAGTGATTTGTAAAAGTCCGGGTGTGCATAGGTTCTCAATAATGGGTTTGTGGTGTGCTTATGGTGACTTATGAAATGAGATGCTTGGTTTTGTTGATAACTGGTGTATGTGGTAACATTTGGTGTGTGAAATTTTATGGAGCACAAAAATGGAAGCTTGAGTATCTAAGTGGGTGGACATGTACTAGTATGCTAGTGATCCAGTGGGGTCTAGCCCCTATTTTACGTAGAATGTTTGATGATGGAAACTCTAACTAAAACATGATAATGATGATGATGATAATATTGGGGACTAATAGGTTATGGGTTTGTTCCTTACTAGTGGCTCATGAATGGGAACATATATTGTTATGGTTACTCTTACACCGAGATATGATGTACCTAGGGCCCACATCTTGCCAGTGGCTAGGGGCGTTCCCATGACTAGTGCTTAATGATTATATTGCGCCTCCTATCATCATACAGTAGTTTGGGTTGGTAATTTTAAATTTAAGTATTTTGTCTTTAATGTATAATTCTTTAAAATTTATTTCCATTTAATGTTGTTCCATTGAATATTTTTACTAGTATTTTTTGTGTTGGTTTTTTGTTATCAAATGATAGTTTTCTTGAAAAATGAATGGTGGCATGTCTTGTCATTTCAAATGGTAAATTTGTGGTTATTTAATAAAATGTGAAAAATATATTTTTATAATTTTATTTCAAACTAGAGTTGATGGACTATTTTGGGAAAGGGAATTCTTATAATCTATTGTGATTTCCTACTGAGCTGTTAGTTTAGACCCTGCCTATACCACTCAATGTCGGTAGACATGAGCGGTTTTGCAGGTTCAGTATTTGTTTAGGTATCTTGGTTCAGGTGCTCATGTTTGGAGCAGGTTTGGTCTGGTGGTTGGAGGTGACCAAGATGTCACATGGAGATAACCTTAGCTTGGTTTAGTTTTAGTTTATTCTCAGCTTCATTTTTCTTGTTTTAGTCTTCTGTCTATTCAGTTGCATATTGTATCTGGATCAGTTGTTTATTTATTTATATTCAGCTGTGGGTTTTTTCTTCATGCTCATTTTGATTAGTTTATTTATTTTATCCTGGTTATTGGGACGAAATTGTTCCCACTCTATTTATATATGATGCTCGACACTAGTATCTATCCCTTGGGGATTGGGAACGCCCTTCGGTTCATGTCATGGATCAGGCCGGGTGTTGGGTTTGAAGGAATCCTGACTTGGTTCATGAAAAAATGGTATCATAGGAGGTTCTTGATATTCGTAGTTTCCAGTAGTTGGAGATTAGGACTTTCGGGACTCAGGAGGTAGGTGCGGGAAGGGCATCATGAACCCTTTATCATTATGAACCTTGAGTCACCAGAGGTAGTCTCAGATTTGAGTCTTTTGTTTTGGGTTGTCTTGGATTGAGGGATGACAATGGAGGTGAACTAGTGTCATGTTGTCGCCTCACATGGGTTGGTGACCAATGGGGTGTCCATGTTCCCAGTTCAAAGAACTCTTAGTGTTATGCCTTACTTGGGGCATGGCCCACCACCATGTCGCAAGTTAGGAATAAGCACTAGTCCCTCATTATGATGGTCCATTGTTGGTTGGGTTTCATTCTAGTTTTAGTTGGTGTAACTATATGTTTGAAATGAAAGTGGATTTTCAATCAAAAATGGATTTAAAAATGGAATTATTTTTCATGAAATGGTTTTAAATTGGTAAAGTGGGTTTTCAAACAATGAAGGTGTTTTGGGTTTGAGAATGTTAATGGAATGTGGGACTTGGTATTTCTTATGGATGTTTACATATGTGTGGTTATGTGTTAGAAATGTGTGTTGGCACGTGAGGATGGGAATGGATGAACACACATGTAATGGTTTATGGGATACCATGGGTTGGATTTAGAATTAAAGGCCTGGAATGGTTTTCCTAAAGTGAATTTAAATGAGAAAATGATTTCATGAATTTTTTTTTTATTATTGAAAAATGGGTTATTGTTACTTGGGAATTAGCCTTGGAAGAAGGTAGTTTATAGTTTTAAAAGGAAAATGATGGTTTTTGAAAAAGGATACTATGGCGGTGTTCGTTTTTTACTTGGCTTCTAAGCCAGTTGGTTTTGGTTTGAGGTATTTCTCTTTGTTTGTGCCTTAGTTTAATGTTGGATTTGGTATGTGCTTTTCATGTTGTTCAGAAAATGCCACCCAGAAAGGTCACCAAAGTTCCAAATGAGTCATGTCTAGTTCCTTTTCCTTCATTGGTTTTTCCTATTTTCTGTGGTTATGAAGGATCGCTTGACGCTATGGAATGGCTTGAGGAAGTCGAGCGTATATTTAAGTCATTGTTAAATCCTGATGTATTTAGAGTCTGTGTAGTTAAAAGGTTATTTTAGGGTCTAGCCATGGGATTGTGGGTGTTGGTTTCCCCATCATCGACGAAAAGTGAGATGTCATGGGAGCTATTTAAGGCCACTTTCATCAAACGGTTCATACCAAAGGAGGTGAAGCAGAGGAAGGTGGTATAGCTGTAGGATTTTTGGTAGGTCCAGCGATCAGTAAAGTCTTATGTTGAAAATTTCAAAGAGCTAGTTCCATTCTCTTTAGAAGTAGCATCAGAGGATTAGATGAATGATTATCTCTCTGTCTAGGGTTTTCGTCCTGAAATTATTGAGAAAGTGATATCATTCGGTGAAACCTATTTCGAGAGGTTGGTGGATGAGGCATTCATGGATGAGATGATTTTTGGGGTGCAGCCTATGTTTGATGGTTCTCATAAAGGTTCTGCATCGGGTGATTAGAGTGTTGTAGGGGAACCATTTTCTGATAAACATCCTTTGTCCACTCCAACTTCCAGTTCATCAGACCGTTCGCTTGTTTGTTTCCAGTGCGGTCGGTTTGGTCACTCAAAGACATCATGTTGCATTCCTTCAAATACTTGAAAATGTTGTGTCCGTTTAGGTCATTTGTAGAAGTTCTTTAGGAGGATATATTTTAAAAGGAAGTCTTGATCAGAGGATGTGTTTCCTGACTGTGAGGTGAGAGATTCTTTAGCCATTAGAGCCCCAACCACAAGTCTTGGGGTGAAGATCACTCATAGTCAGGAGTGAAAGGGGGGGTAAAACCCAACCTACTTGTGTTTTCTTTGTTGAGATGGAAATGTTTAACATATAATTGTCCTTGTTGTGTTGATTTTTAGGTTAAAATTTTGTGGTATTGTTACGATGAACTAGATCTCTTGTAACCCAAACAATTGAGTCTATCTGAATATGGCCTTTGAAAATTTTCATTCTCCTCTGAGTGTGTCTATCCTCTGTGTATGTTGGTCATGGTTTTAACTTTCAGAAGTTCTCATTTGGAGATGCTTCAGTTTTGTAGAATTGGTTTATTGTGGGTTCGGTTTGTTTGGGAGTTTCCCTGTTTTAGTGGTGGTAGTGTCCAACTTGTATATAGAAGTTCAGTTTTGTCCCCCAGTCGAGGATTTTGGTTTTTGGAGTTTTTTGAGATTTTTTTCAGGTGAAACATGGTTACTGCATGACTAGTCAAAACTGTGCCACCCTAGCTTGGTGGATAGAACCAACTTCCTAGCTAGTGCACGACTGTGCGGTAGGTGTCACAATCATGCAACTTTGTGTCATTTTTGGGCAGAGGCATTGGCTTGGTTGGCACCTGGATTTACAACCGTGTGGCTAAGTCGTGCGGGGTGCCCCTTCCTTTTACTAGTTCATGCATGGTTAGAGCACAGTTTGGTAAACCATGCAGCCAAACCATGTCAGCTGAACATAAATTTAAAATGTTGAAAAACCTTGTTATTGGTTGTAGGGGTGTTGTTTGGGATTTAAATGTTGTTCGTATTAGTTGAGTTCTTGTGGTGGGGAGAACCCTCTCATGTTCTCCCCTCATCATGATTCATGCATTGTGTTTTCTTCTTAATCAGTCAGGTATGACTTGTAGAGTTAATAGTCATCTCGGATTTCATGGTTTCCCCTTGGTTTTTTTCGGGCATGGACTTGAGCTTTGGTTGAATTTTGGTTGGGTCATTTTTTGGGGGCAGAAACTATCTATGGTGGTGATAATTCTCACACTCCAACTATAGATACTTCTTTATCTTATTGTTTTCTCGATTTTGGATATTTTGGTTGGGGTTTGGGTTGAGTTCCCAACAAAATTCATTGTAATATTTCTGTTCTGTGTTTCCTTTTATATGTATTATTAGTTATTCATGTTGGGATTAAGATAAAGTTTCATGCTGTGGAGTTTGTGACACCCACAGTGTCACTACATTGTGTTTAAAACATTGAGGGATCATTGGATGAACTTTCCTAGTGTTTGGGGTGCAATTTAGGGGTTTTCAGCCAATTTATGGGGTCTCACGGTATAAGCATAGCTTGGACAAACCGTGGAACATAACCATGCAATGTTATAGAAGTTTTCAGTATCCCTCACATGGTTTGTGTATTGTTTAACAAACCATACATCCACTTGAAGACTTTATAACTATTGATGTGGAGCTCCGATTTGGGTGATTCCACATCCAAAAAGAAGCCACATCTATTGGGAATCGACTAGGGGATCCTCCCCCTCCTTCTTGCTTTAATTTGGGGCAATTTAGGTGTGATTTATCAAGAAAAGTTAGTGATTCTTCGTGTTTCCTTTCACCAAATCTTCTGTCCTTCTCTTCCCCTCTTTGTTCAAGGGTTTTATTTGGGGGTTTTATTCCATAGACAAACCCTAATGTCTAGGGTTTATGTTTGGTTTATTTTCCCTTGGATCTAGGGTGTGTGAATGGTCTATTGGTCTTAGATATCTCCTACCTTGAAATTTCATTGCATCCACACATGGTTGAGTTAAGCGTTTCCATATTTTCCATTTTCAAAACACTCCATGAGCACTTGTGTGTTTTAATTTAATTTTTAAATGTATTTATTCCATCTAATATATTTATGTATTTATGCAAATGGTGATTTGGTGTTGATAGGATTTACTAAAAATAGGTTTTCAAATATTTTTTCTGTGAAATTCCTAGGTTTATAGCGCTAATGGTTATTGTTAAAAATGCCATTGTTCTTTTATAGTTAAATTATGGATTTTAATGAAATATTTAGCCTTGATCAGAGTGTGATGGTTATTTATTGTTTGGGAAATTGATTTTGTGTGTATGTTTTTGTAATGTTTTAGATTTTTTAGTGTGTTAAAATTTTTTAAAAGGGTTTCATGGTTATAAATAGATTGTTTTATGTTCCCTAACTAGTGTGGATGGTTGGATGTGGTTTTAAAGAAAATGGTGGGTTTTTTGGAAAAGGTTTTTTGGGTTTCCTCTTGGATGTTCAGTGTACCATCCGATGTTGGCACATCCATGGGTGCACTACGTGCACACATAGTTATTCCCTCAAATTAATTTGGTGCTTAAAACCGAGGTTCCTTAAAATATTGGTTTCCTAAATGGTTCTTATTTTCTAAATAATGTTGTATCCTTCATGTGGTTTCTAAATGTGGTTTAAAATGGAATATCATGGAGTTATTCCCATTTTAATTTTAGTGTGTGTGTTTTGGAAAATTTTTGTCTTGAGGGGTTTTTTGAAATTTCACACTTGAAGACGGTTTTGGAAATGATTTTTAAATGATTTGGTAAATTCATTTTTGTGTGTAAACATAAAGGCCCATTTGGAATGTTTTTAGTGTTTCATGTTTTTCCTAACATATGTAAAGGATTATTTAGAAAACTCATGACGAGGTGGTGTTCCTCAGGATTTTAGAAGTGATTTGTAAATGTTTTGGTGTGCATAAGTTCTCAAGAATGGGGTTGTGATGTGCTTGTGCTGGCTTTTGAAAATTGATTCTCAGTGTTGTTGTTAAATTGTGTATGTGGTAACATGTGATGTGTGAAATTTGATTGAGCACAAAAAGGGAAGCCTGAGTTTCTAGGTGGGCAGACATGTACTAATATGTTAGTGATCTTGTAGGGTTTGGACCCTATTTCACGTAGCAAGTTTAAAGATGACAACACTAACTAAAATATGATGATGATGGGGACCACTAGGTTATTGGTATATTCCCTACTAGTAGCTCGTGCATGGGAACATATATTGTTGCGGTTAATCTTACATTGAGATACAAGGTACCTAGGGCCCACAAGTAGCTAGTGTCTAGGGGTGTTACCGTGACTAGTGCTCAATGATTATACTCCACCTCCCGGCAGCATACGATAGGTTGGTTTGGTAATTTAAAATGTAAGTGTTTTGTATTTGAAGTGTAATTTTTTGAAATTGTTTTCAATTTAAATTTGTTTCATTGAATGTAGTTACTTGTATTTTTTGGGTTGGGTTTTTTTTATAAAATGATTGTTTTCGTGAAAAATCGATAGTGGTGTGTGTTTTCCTTTTAAATGGTAAAGATGTGGTTGTTTAATAAAATGTGAAAATTTTATTTTTATTATTGTATTTCAAACAACTATTAATGGACTGTTTTCGGAAAAAACACTTGAAATCTATGGTGATTTCCTACTGAGTTGTTAGCTTACACCCTACCTATACCACTTGTTGTCGGCAGACTCGAGCTATTTTGCAGGTTCATCATTTATTCAGGTATCTTGGTTCATGTGCTCGTGGTTGGAGCAGGTTTGGTCCTATGTTTGGAGGTGACCAAGATGTCACATGGAGATAGTGATAGCTTGGCGCAGTTTTAGTTTGTTCTCAGTTTCATTTTTCTTGTTTCAGTCTTTAGTCTGTTTAGTTGCATAATGTATATGGATCAAATATTTATTTATTTATGTTCAGTTGTGGGTTGTTGTTGTGTGCTCATTTTGATTAGTTTATTTATTTGATCTTGGTTAATGGGCTGAAATCATTCCCATTCGATTTATATATGATTCTCGAAACTAGTTTCCAGCCCGTGGGTATCAAGAATGCCCTTCAGGTCATGTCGCAGACCGGGCCAAGTGTCGGGTCAGATTACATACTAACTTTGTTCATGACATATATGCTTCATTTATCTGATCTATCGATAAAATAATTTTTCCTTCTTTGTTTCTCATAGATTCGTTATGCATTTGGTTTTCGATGGCTGGGTGAGGTGACCCAAGCATTTCATACAAAAATATTACATCTTTTTATGAATAATTAATACATCAAAAAACATTAAATTTCTCAAAACCATGTGAATTTTAGTGTACATGGATACTAGATACACAAAAAACATATTTCATGAAATATATTTAATATATCCCATAATTTGTTTCTCGCATTATACCCTTATTTGACATACTCTATATAAATCCTTTATTAATACCATGGGTAAAGGAAACATAATAAATGTGAGATCAGATTCTCATTAATTATAAACATGATAGATATAAATTGGTTATTATATTAAAGTATAATATAACAATAAGGGTGTGAGATCATGATCATAACTTATAATGATCATATCAAAATTTGCATAGATCATAAAGATGAGTCAGGAAATAAAACATTATCATTTAAAAATACATTAATCATAAGAGTGATTACCATCATAAATAAATCATGAACCATGAGTTAAAATCATAAGCATAAAAACATTTCATAAGAATTTGGCACCATAAATGGCATAGAAACCAAATAATATGTCATTGATAAATACTAAGAAAATCATATATTATTAGATCAGGAATCAAAAACTATTTCCCATAGCATAGATGATCTGGAATTAAAACCTTTCTATCATATTATAGTGTATTATTCATCACAACATGTTTCCCATATCATAGTGGATCAAATACCCCTACTTATTTCCATAGTTGATTGATCACATTAACTTGTTTCCCAAAATTATCTCATGAGATATAAGGCTTTACATAATTAATTGGAGGGATACAATGGAACCACCCATCACATAATTAAAACCATACATATTTGTTCCAAAAGATCATAAAATAATCACCATTTCAATATATCATAACCCAAGGAAAATAAATAGTTTTCATAAAGATCTCATCATAAAATAATTGACCCATGAGAAATAAATGGGTTTCATAAAGACCTTATTATAACATAATTATCCCAGGGGAATGAAATTTGTTTCATAGAATCTCCATCATCTTAATAAATCCAATGAAATAAAGTAGATGTAATCATAAGATCATACCCCAAGTAAAGAATAACAATACTTAAAAGATGGTGACATAGATGGAAAATTCCCTAAAAATATCATTCAAACATTTCTTTAAAAACATGAGAAAATTTTATTTTCCATTGATAAAATATTAACTAAAAACTCTTATAATAATAAAAAAATAATTTTCATTGAAAGGAACCATTTAAATGTATATAGTAAGCTACAAATCTTATAATTTTCATTGAGTTTAGAAAATATATTAATGATGTATGTGTTTCAAGAAAACATTCCTTTCACAGTTTTGTAAATATTCAAAAACTACTCGGTTCAATTTTTTTTAAAAATATTATTTTTTAAACTTATTAAATAAATTAAAATCTAGTGAAAAATAATTTTTTAGAATATTTAAAGTATAAGTATGATATTTTATAAAATAATTTTTAAGAGCTTATACATGGAAGAAGAAGCTTGTTGACCAAAGAGGGAAAAATGTATGCTTTTCTTTACAGACATTTTCACAATATTTTGAGTAAAAAAGTGAGAAAATGGTACCAAAACTTGAAAATTAAAGTAATAAACATAATAGAATAAAATATATAGGTTTTATAGGATAATAACTATATAATTTTACACAATTTAAATTTATCATAGACAGTTTTGAAAAGAAAAATTGTAATATAAACCTCTTAGCTCAAGTATCATCTTTATTTTTTTCACTTTAGAGCCTATTATATAATAAATATATATTCATTACAAAACTATTATAGAATAAAAATCATATATATCATACCATATATTATTTAATTATAACATCTTATCACTTGTTTATTAATAATTCATTATTAAAATCACAATTCTGGGTGATAACTACTTCCTTTTTCATGCATGTTTCGATTCCACAATCCCGATCCTTATACCTTTTTCACGGTTTAATAATATACATAATTTTAATATTGTAATTATTATAATATTTAATAATTATATATATGTTTATAACTATTCAAATAAAGTGATGATGAAAAATTAATTACATCACTTTATGGAGATGGTAGTCCGTATGTACGTACGAGTGATGATTCAACTTTTTTGATGGACATAAAGAAAACAAATATAAGTAATAATTTATATTAAAAGAACTATATTAATATCATAAATATCAGATATATTAATTAAATCCATTATTATAACCATCAATGTGAAGTGGTGAATAAAAATGAAATGCAGTGCTTCGTGGAGGTGGTAGTCCACACGTATGCACGAATGAAGTATTCTTTTCACATAGTATGGAAAAGAGGTGGATAATTGTTGTTACATCATCATAATAAAAATTAATTATATTAAATAAACTGAGGTAATTATTTTATAGTGGATATAATAGATCTCTATTCATTATTAGAATAAATAAAATTGAAAGTACTCAGTTAAGAATTATACCTCTTCATTAAGAAACCTCTTTCGGATTACACCTTAATACAAGAAAGGATGGTATTTTTTAAAGAAACAAATCTCTAGAACATGGGTAATGAATCTAGGTTGGTATTAGGGTATATATTTTTCGACCTATAAGGCTAAAAAAATTTGAACAAGGAATAAGAGTATGTTTCTTTTCATAAGTGAGGGAAATGAAACACTATAAATTACTTAAAAGAAAAAAAAAATATATATATATATATAATAATCAAGTAAGGTTGAACCAAGGTACCAAAAATTAGAATATAAAATGTTATAGTGTAAGAATAAATTTAACCAATAACATTTAGTAAACTATATGATATATTTTTACCCTTATCACCTAAGTTAAACTACTTTAAATCTATTTTAACTTTAAGCGTGATAACATAACTCTTTACCACAATAGCATAATTATATTACCAAAAATAAAATGGAAATAAAAAAAATTATATATTATGATTCCAATTTTTGAATCTATTTTATGAAATTTAGTTTCTATATGAGTTAGAATATACTTTTAAACCTAATAACACAAAACACATGAAAATCAATTTTTAGGAAAATACCCAATTTAAGAGTAAAACTAATTTCACCTTGAAATCAAGTAATAAGTTGGTTAGAATAATTTTTTTGGTTAAATAATAATAAAATAATATTTTTATTCTTTTTGATCATAAAAAAATGAATGGAATCTTCCAACCATTCCATTAAATAAAAAACCTAAAAACAGTTTTTAATTTGAATAAAATACAACTAATGTTCATAAAAGTCAAGATTAAGTTCCCAAATTCAGATTAATATTTTTAAAAACATTACTTAACTCATTTAATATATATTTTTTCTAGAAAAATTTTGTCATAATTTATTAAGTCATGATTACATGATAATAAGGTCCTAAAAGTGATAGTGTTAGAAAAATCTGTATTTTCATTATTCACCCAAAAAAGTAACTATTTTAGAACAATATCAAAAATTCACTCTAATATAAATATAAAATTTTATATCAAAAAATTATAACAATTTATTCAAAAAAAAATTCATAAATTAATGTTACAATAAGTGAGCATAACACAAGAAACCCATTTTTAAAAAAATACTTATTTGAGCCTACAACTGGATTTATTCTTATTCCATGCCTAATAAAAACCATTATATGAATGTTTAAACATTTTATTGAATATATAATCTATAAATTTAATTTAAAACATTCATAAATATATATTAATTTAATTTATTTGGATAAAAATACATTTCACACATAAAAATGATTTTCAGAAAAACATCTCTTTTACTTTCAAATGATTTTATTTTCATTTCCAATCAAGTGGTGACTAATGGATTCATATTATAAAAATGTAAAAAATAATTTAAAATAATTTATTTATTCCTATTAATACCTTTAATTCCAAAAACTAGGTAATAACTATCACATAAAATAATAATATTTTAATAGTATATTGTAGTTTGTTTAAACTTGATGTTGTGTGTAAAGATGGATTTCAAAGAAATTAAATTTATTTAAAAAGAAAAAATATATATAAAATATCAGGGTGTTAAATTATAACCCCTTAGAATAATTTCTCCCTCATATTTTTTTCACTGTAATACAAACAATTGAGTATACTTCTACCATATCACATTCTCGGGTTCCCACATAGCTTCCTTAAATTTATGGTTTTCCACAATACTTTGACTAGGTGAGTCTTCCAATTTCGTAGCACTTTCTCTCAATAATCCAAAAATCTCCACTTGTTTTTCTTCATATGATAGATCATTCCCTAGTAGTATGAACTCTAAGTTTAGTACATATGAAAGATCAGGTATGTAGTTCCCTAGGAGAGATAGATGAAACACATTGTGAACTTTAGTGAGATTCAATGGAAGAACCAAGAAATAAAATATCATCCCAATAAGAACAATAATTTTTAATGGATTTATATATCTAGAGACTAAATTACCCTTATTTCCAAATATCATAACCTTCTTCTAATGAAATATTTATAGGAATACCTTTTCACTGACTTCAAATTTTGTATATCCCTCATAATTGTCAACATAACATCCCTATCAAAAATGAGCTTCCATTATATTCCACTAAATGGATCTAACATTATATACTATTTCCTAAACTAGATCAGGTCCTAATAGATTTTTTTCTATAACTTCATTATAGCACGTTGGAGTTTTTCACTTTATACGATCATGGTCTTTATAATGATCCATCTGAGTGACTGAGTGAAATATATTATTGTTTAAAAATTACACCAAAGGAAGGTTTTGATACTAACCACCTTTTAATTACATAGAGAAAGCTCAGAAAATGTATTCTTGAGTATTTATGGTAATATCAGGCTGACCATATTTCTGAGGATGATTTGTAGTAATAAAACTCAACTTTTTATCTGAATCCAACTAAATAATTCTCCAGAACTCTGAGGTAAAACATATATCCTAGTCAGATGCAACAGAATGTGGCACTCCATTAAATCCAACCACTTACATATTATATATCTTGGAAAGCTGAACAAGATAGAAATATATACTAGTGGAAATAAAGTGTATTGACTTTATAAGCAAATTGACGATGAAGAAAATATCATTATTCTATTTAGATGTTTAGAGGATTATGATGAATAAATACATGGAAATGATTTCCCATTTCAATTATAGTATTGGTGATTGTTATAATATCCCCTTACTATTTTTTATCTCAGCCTAAACTTTCTGATATACCAAGCACTAAGATACATACTCTATAATGTCCCTTTTCATGTTATCACACAATAAATACTCTTTCAGATATCCATATATGTTCAAACATCTAGGATAAATGAAGAATGAGGAAATATGGGCTTCATCCAAAAAATAATTCTTTAAGTATAGAATTTGTGTGACACATATGTGGTTTATGAGCCTTATCATTCCATCATAATCATATTTAAACTTAAGAATATTTCTCATATTCTTCTACAATTCCAAATCCTTCTTCTGGTCCTATTTAATCCTTACATGCATGGATGGTTAACCATTAATCTAAGAAAAATATTATATTTCCCCTTTCCTTGTGATTTCAATATATATCTTTTTAAAATCCATAAATATCCGATATATTTCAATCCTCATCATAGAAAATATAACATGGTCTTTCCAATTCAAAGCACCAATCACCTTGTTCACCTTCCTAGTGTGGTAGTGTATTGAGTAGTCATAATATTTAATCAACTCCAACCATACCCTTTATATCATATTCAACTCCTTCTAAATTAATATATACTTCAATATTTTATTATTAATTTATATATCACACCATTCACCATAAATATAATACCTCCATATTTTCAGTGAAAAAAATTACAGTTTCTAACTATAAATCTCTATTCCAGTAATTTTTCTCATGTATTTTCAATTGGAGAAAACAATATGATATAAACATATAATTTTTGATAAGGAATAATATAACTCACTTCCTTGATGCATCACTATATATCAAAAACTATTCTACACAATAGGGTTATGTGAGAAAATGTGTGTTGAACAACCATATCTTTATCTCATTGAAATTATCTTCACAATCATCAGTAAAAAATAACTCAACTCCCACCTTATTAAACATGGTGAGTATATTATATAGTCATAATAAATCTCTCAAAAATCATTATTAATATTTATTCAACACATGAAACTACAAATATCAATTATCGTTGTTTGTTTAGTCTATTACTCAATAACTTTATTCATTGAAGGATCCACAAATATACCCTCACTTGAGATTACATAAACCAAGAATGAAACTTTATGAAGCCAAAATTCACATTTAGTACATTTAGAATAAAACTTATCCTTCCTTGAGTTCATCAACATATTTCTCTAATAATATTCATAATCCTTTTTATTTTTTAAATAGATAAGAATATCATCTATAAATACTTCCACAAACTAATCAAGGTAATATCTAAAGACTATATTCATTAAATAAATAAATATACAAGGATAATTATTAAGTCCAAATGGAAATACTATAAATTCATAATTTCCATACCTTATATGGAAGGTTTCGTTTTGTATATCATCCTTCTTAACCCTTAATTGATGATATCCAAAATGAAGGTCAATCTTAGAAAAGTATTGATCTCCTCATAATTAATAAAAAAATCATCAATATGGGGTAAAAGATAATTATTCTTCACAGTGAAATTGTTATGTTCTTAGTTATCCCTTTAAATAATAATTGACACACATTTCTTCTTAAAAAAAATAATAGGTTCACCCTATGGTGATGAACTAGGGTGTATGAATCCCTTATCAAGATTATCAAGCAGTTTGTTCTTCAATTCATGAAACTCAATTGGGTTTATTCTATATGGGGTATTTGAAATAGGTGTATCACTATGTATGAGTTCTATTGAAAACTAAAATTCACAATTTAGATGAATACAAGTAAACTCTTTCAGAAATACTTAAAAAACTCTATTCTGATAAGAATTTCTTCAATGTTGAGTTTCTAAAAAACTGTAAGAACCAGGTCTTTACCTCAGGTATTGATCCTTTTAATTTTGGTATAATTATTTATTATTTACCTAATATAAATGATTAATGGGCTCACTGAGGTTTCAGGGGTGTATGGCACTTGTTCAGACCTCAAAACCCCAATCGGTGGAGAAAAATCCTAGTCTGCATGTTAGTAGAAATAGTATGACCCATACCGCATAGTCTCTCCTAAATGTAAAGGGCTTGACAATAATATGAAAGAGTCAAAGTAGTTTGAGAAAAACATATAGATTGGACTATATTACTGCGTGAATGATCTGTAGTTTCAACATATCCATTTTTCATGGTTGGCACATGGTTTCTCAAATCGTGTGACCTAACCTTATAGATCCCCTCTTGAGGTAGTTCTATGTGCACGGTTGGAAAAAGTTTTGGCCAATCATGATTCCCAAGGATTTTGGGTAAAATGACCAAAATCACCTTAATGAGTTTAAAGTTCAAAACTCTTTCTAGTTTTCTTATTTCCTCCAGCTGTGGATAGTTTCTCCTACCATTGGTTATCCTTATTCAAGCTTAATCTAGGATGTTCCATATGTCTTCTATCTAAAGTACAATTGAGATTTCGTTCAACTCATTGGATTCCTGTCGGTAGGTTCTTGGTTATTTTTAACTCTTCTTTGTTTTTATTTCCCTCAAAAAAGTTATTAAGGTGCGAACACATATGACTTATTTTAAGGGTGTTAGTCCATTCTTCATATTTATTCTGATCTAGGCCAAACTAAAGGCTGATACTGGACAAGGAAATACGTATGATTATGATTTAGGCGAGCTATAAATTATTCCTCATGAATTTATTTTTTATAATATACATCATCGTGTTGCATGCCAGTTTCACCACGCATTTATCTTAAATTGCATTTTCCTTAAATTGAATTCCATGTTTGGAACCCAATTAACTTATTAGACCCCTTTAGATAGACTACCTTTGATGGAGAAATCCATTTGTATGTTCCCTCTTACATTCCTAAAAGGCATTCATGAGAATATTGCCAAATCACCTACTGTAGTGTTTGTTTTTAAATCATGGATGATGATATCATGAATTGTTAAAAGATGGATATTGTGTCATAGAATAGATAACACTCTTGTAATGAATTTAATTGGTTAGAGGTGAGTGGTAATCCCATGTTACCTAATTAAATAGACAATGGTTATGCCCTTTTCATTATTAAATGTAAATGAGATATAGCTTATACCTTGGATCTTATTAATGCCAATAGTTATTTATTATTGAATGGGAATGATGACCCTTAAGGATTATAATGAATGGGAAAGATGACCCTTATGCATCTATTATACCAAAAAGGCATTAAAAAACAAATTATATCTAAATGGGCATGATGACCCTTATATAAATGTGATATGATACGGGCATGGAATCCCTTGTGATTCTATACGGGAATGGAATCCCTTGTGATACTATACGGTCATGGAATCCCCTATGATACTATGCAGGCATGATGTCTCTTACCATGATACTAGGAATGGATACCATTATATAATAGTTATACCTTATGGGCATGGTGTCCCTTGTGATAATTTATGAGAATGGAATCCCTTCCTATGATTCCAGAAATGATGACACTATATGTGATACTGGTCTTCATGTACCTTATAAATGTGATATTGGGCATGACATCCCTTATAAATGTGATACCGGGCAATTTCATCCCTTGATACTATTTTAGAGTTATTGTGACATGGGATGAAGAGGGTAGTTTTAGCCTGGTTTCCATTCAGGAACTAAATCCAAACCATTTACAATTGTTATTACTTCTTTACATTATTATATCTTCACACTACCATATTGTATACACATATTGTATATTTATAGATTCCATTGGTGGTGGACTAATACGATTCATCTCACACCCTATCTGATCCAGCTATGAAACCTAGGTAGACTTTATTCTTATAGTTGTAGATAAGGGGAATAATCCTCTTATGGGAGATTGAAATTCTTGTATGACATATGATAGATCTGTTATTAGATGATCGGGCTAGATCTTGAGATGCTTGGATAGACTTTTGGACTATTTGTACATTTTTTTATTTTTTACAGTATGTGTTACCTACTACCTTGTATCCCTGTTTTCCATAGTTGTAGACACATGACATTATCATACATTGTATATGGGCAGTTTACTACTTTTTTACTATTTATATTAATTTATTGGTTATATACATATGTTTCCAATTCTTATTCATTTTTATACTACTTGTGCTATTTATTTATTGATTGTACAACTATGCCAATCTAGTAATGAGTCATAGTCTCCCTGTAGACACACCTCAGGCCCTCGATACTAGTCAGAAACCTCTGGAGTTTAGGGAGATTCACTTGAATCCATGTTTCTCACCAGGCTTGGGGCACCTCTAATTGGAACTCGGGTCTTGGATGTCACAACAACCATATGATATAGATACCATTCATAGATAATAATTATGGTGTAAAAGATATAATTTACTTTTACTGGAATTTTGTGTTCATCCTCACACTGATAAATAATCATAGGTGCATTCACAATATGAAATGTGACTTTCTTTTTAAATGGGTTCTATATAAAGAAATAAAATCCATTCCTAGAATCACATCAAATTCAAATTGAGTGGGAATCAAAATATTTACAGGAAGCACATTCCCACAAGCTTCAATCAGAGAGGAAATATATACTTTAGATATGATCATCTTACCATTAGGAGTGTTCACTTATAAATCAACATAAAATAATTGAGGTGGTAATGTGATACCCTTAGAAAATTACTTAGTTATAAAAAAGTGGGTATAGTTAGAATCAAATAAAAAATTAGATATTTTAGAGTGGATGATAAGGGTACCATTCACCACTTCATTCTCATAACCCACTTTAACAGTCTTGATCGAATGGGATTTCAATTTTTCTTTGGGATTAAGAGGTTGTTGACACTGATCATCTTTATAAACCATTTTATTCATACATTGGTTGGAATAATACCCGTACTCCTTGCATTTTAATAATTGTATTGTGGGCAGTGTATTAGTAAGAATATTCCTTTCTTCTATTGTATCAACAAGCCCCTTTATCATCTTTCAACATTCATGGGATTTATGACCAACCCTTTCACATTTAAATCATATCTTAATTCAATTCAATAAATACCCATGGTGTTTATTCCTATATTTAGGGCATGTTGGTGGATGAAATTTCTTTTAACCATGTGATTTATTCATGTTTTCAGGATAATCCATCTTCATTTTATTATCAAAACCAAGAGAATGATAGGAAAATAAAATTTCCATTTCTACCTTGACATAACATCAAACGATTTCTTCATATCTTGTAAAGTATCTTATAGACAATTCCTTTACAAGACTTGGTTTTAGGCAACCTAATAATTAATCAATTTTTCTATTAGGGATTTTGATTAAACCCAAACCATTCCTTGTGAGTCTTATAAAATTTTCCTCAAAGGTATCAACGGATTCATCATCCTTCTACTCAATCTTAAGTAATTACTTCTCTATTTTTGTATATAGAATATAAAGAAATTACTAACTAAAAAATTCCCTCTTATAATAATATCATTAAATGAAGTCAATTTATTTTTCTTACCTTACGTTATTAATAATTTTCCACCATTGATCATCATCACCTTCCAAATAATAAATATTTAATACAACCTTTTCATGTTATATGCACAAGAGAATAGAAACTATTTTCTTAGTTGTACTGATCCATCACTTACTGACTATTAGATCAGAATAACCACTAAAAAAAGAGGATGCTGCCTCATAAAAGAATCAAAATTATGTTGTTCCCTCCATTGTTCATTCAGAAGAAAAGTGTGATTCATGTCCTAAGAATGTTTCCTGATCATAACAATAAGATTTTATATTATAGCTCCCATAACATTTGATTCCTCAAGAAGGAAATATTTGAATTTTCAATCACATTCATTATTACCATAATTCCTTCTAGTTCCAACGATTGAAAAAAACAAAAACAAAATAGTTTAAGAACCAATCTATACTAATCAGATTCAATAATCATATAATCATGAAAAATCATCAATATTATTTCTAAATCATGACACTATCATTTCAATCTATAACACCTTAAGATTAACTTAGTTAATATATGGTCATTATATATTAAAATACTTTATAATTGTTCATAAAGAAAATTTCAATTTACCTAATCATATTCCCCAAGAGTGTCAAACTAGGTGCACAGTAAGTGCTCATTCACAGTGCACCAAAATTATGGTTGAGATATACTCAACCAACTATTTTTGGTGTTATTACCCCTAGATTCATATTTGAAAAAACCATATCCACTTATAGTATCCATATAGGGATGTATTCCTAGGAAAACCACATAATATATACCTTACCTAATATTTAATATGGTATCATATTCTTAGGATTACCCCCAGGGTTCTCACCAAAGTTCTCAAATACTAATATATTAAAAAACTAAAACCTACTCTGATACCAACTGAAGTGACTCAAGAATTTCATACATAAATATTTCATCATTTTAGATGAATATTCAATAAATATAATAGCATTAAATTACCCAAAACCATAAAATATTTAGTTTAAATGGAGACCATATACATAAAAAAATTTCATGAAAGATATTCAATATCCCCTACAAATTTCTTCTCAAATTATACCCAATTTTGACATACCCTACTTAAAACATTTCTTAATAACATAGGGAAAGAAAAACTAATAAATGATGGGATCAGATGCTCAATAAAAGTAAAAATGGGAGATATCAATCGATGATCATATTAAATCATAAGATAAGAAAACGGTATGAGATCATTATCATAACATATAGATATCATACCAAATATATCATAAATCATAAACATGATCCATGGAAATAAATTTTATCAATTAAAAAGACATGAATAATAAAATTGTGGAATAATTATAAATCAATAATGATCCATGAGTTCAAATCATAATAATAAAAACATGTCATAATATTTCACACCATAAAAGGAATATAAACCATATCATATATCAAGGATAACTATTGACACTATCATATTATAGTGGATCATGAATCAACACATGTTTCCCATTTCATATCAGATCAAGAATCACTATTTGTTTACATGTCATAATAGATCATGCATAGCCACCTATTTCCCAATTCATAGTGGACCATACATCCTTACATATTTCCTATTTTGGATTGAGTACATAAACTCATTTCCTATAATTATCTAAGAATATATAAGGCTTTACCCAATGTCTTGGAGGGATATAACAGAACCACCCATCACATAATGAAAACTATACACATGTGTTCCATAATATCATAAACCGATAATTATTTCAACATATCATAACCCAAATTAAATAAACATGTTTCATAAATATCTCATAATAACATAATTATCCCATGGGAAATAAATTGGTTTCATAAAGATCTTATAATAACATAATTAAATTGTGGGAAAAAATGAGTTTCATAGAATCATCATCATTATAAGAAATATGATGAAATAATTATAATGGTATATTAATATCATATCCCCCATGAATCCGAATAATATTTAAAGTATTTTTTTTATAGAATAAAAAATCATTTAAAATATCATTCGAACATTTCTTTGAAAACATGATAAAATATCCTTTTCATTAGATAACATTTTAACTAGAAATTAATACAATATTGTGAAAATAATTTTCTTTTAAATTAAAAATTTTCACTTGTAATGTAATATTTAAAGTAAATAATTTCAATTATGGTGGCAAAATCTATTTATTCCATATGTGTTAAAACAAAACATTCCTTTCACACTTTTTTAAAAAGTCAAAGAAACACTTGTTCAAAAAAATTTAGAATGATTCAGTTTTTAAATTTATAAAATAAAATAAAAGTTTGGTAAAATAACATTTTTATAAAATTACAAGTATAACTAATAAATTTTACAATACAATTTTTAAGTTCATATACATGTAAGAATAATTTCATTGAACAAAGAGGAAATATGGTTGGATTTTATTTAAAAACATTTTCTCAATCATTTTATGTGAAGAAGAGATAAAAATGATAGTAATACATGAAAATTTATGGAATAACCATAGTATAATACAATATATGGATTTTATAGGATAATAACTATATAATTTTCTTTAATGGAAATTTATTGTAGATAATCCTGAAATGCAATGAGATTATAACATAAACTCTTCACCTCAGTCTCATCTTGATTTGTTCATATCCAGACCTCCAACATTATAAATATAGATTTATTATAAATATATTTTATAACCATAATCATATATATAACATCATATAAGATTTAATTATAACATATTATCATCCATTTACAAACAATTTTTTATTAAAATCATTGTTTTAGATTATAACTACTTCATTTTTCATACATATTTCGGTTTAGAAGTCCCAATCCTTATAACCTAATAATGGTTCCATAATCTAAAAAATGTAATAATGTTATTAGTACCATATTTAATCATTATATACACTTTTATAACTATTAATATAAAGTGGTGATGAAAAATAATTTACATCACTTCACGGAGATGGTAGTCTTTTTGTACACACAAGTGATATTTCCACTATTAGATGGATAAAAAGAAGGGAAATTAAATAATAATTTACCTGTATATAAATATAATAATATCCTAAATATCATTTATATTCAGTAAATAAGTCATTATAACCATCAATGTGACATGGTAATGAAAAATAAAATGAATCACTTCATTGAGGTGGTAGTGCGCACGTACACACAAGTAATGTTTTCTTTTAAAATTGGATGAAAAGGAGGTGGATAATGGTTATTAAATTATCATAGTTAAAATTAAATATCATTATGATACTGAATTAATTATTTTATAGTAGATTACATATATTTATAATAGTAATAAGAGGAAATAAAATTGAAAGTACTCAGTTAAGAGTTATACCTCTATTGAGAAACCACTTTGGGATTACAACATTGGCCTTAAAAGGATGATATTTTGGAAAGAATAAATGATATAGTAAGTGAGAAAGGAATGCAAAATGGTATTATGGAAGGTACGAGATGATATATAAGGCTCAATCATTTTGAATAATGGATAATAGGATGTTTTCTTTTATAAGTGAAGGAAATGACCCACTTGGAATTACTGAAAATATTAAATAATATATATATATATCATTATCATGTAAAGTGGAAAATAGGCACCCTAAATTAGAATATAAGGAGTTATAGGGTCTAAATAAACTCAACCAATCACTTTTAGACAAGTTTTTGAAACATTTTAATCCTTTATCTTCTAGTTAAACCACTTTAAAATTGTTTTAACTTTAACCGTGATAACATAAATCTTTACCATGATAACATATTTATATGACCAAAAAAGGTACCTTATAATTTTTTTTGGATATTATGATACCAGATTTGGAATCAATTTCTTCATATTTAATTTATTTAGATGACAAAAATTACTTTTAATTTAAGAACACAAAATGCAAGAAAATCAGTTTTATAAAATTAGTTGATTTATACATAAAAATCATTTCACCTTTAAAAAAAGTAATAACTTGGTTTATATAATTTTTTGGTTAAATAATAAAATTAAGTAAAATTTTATACTTTTTTCAAAATAAAAATTAATGTAATCTTCCAACCATTCTATTAAATTCAACGATACAAAAATAGTTTTAAATGTAAATAAAATATAACATTTGTTCATAGAATTTGAGATTTCTAAAATTTTAAAAATAATGTTTTAAAATAAATTATTTAACTCCATTAATATATACTTATGTTTTATAAAAAGTTTATAAAAATTAATTAATTCAGGATTACATAATAATATGTCTATAAAAGTGACAGTATTTGAAAAATTAGTATTTTCACTAATCACCCAAAAATAAACTATTTTATAAAAATATAAAAAAGAATAAATCTAAGATGAATATTATATTTTGAATCCAAAAATTATACTCATTTTTTAAAATATTTTTTTTAAATTAAATAAGTGAGAAAAATTTAACAAAAATATACATCAAAAATAAAAATTTGAGCATAAAAGAGGATTTATTCTTTTTTAATGCCTAGTAAAAACCATTAGATGAATGTTAGAACATTTTTTTGAATATATAATTTATAGGTATCAATATAATAATTCATTAATAGATATATAATTTAATATATTAAGATAAAAAAACATTACATGCATAAAAATAGTTTCTCAGAAAAACATCTCTTTTACTTTCAAATGTTTCTATTTTTATTTATAATCAATTGATAACCAATGTATTTATTTTATACATGTGTAAAAAAATAATTTTTCATAATTTATTTAGTCTTATTCATACCCATGAATCCAATTTTTAGATGAAAACCATCACATTGAATAATATATTTCAATAGTATATCATGGTTCATTTAAACTCAATGTTGCATGTAAAGAAAGCTATAAAAAATCAAATTTATTTAAAGATAAAAAAAGTCATAAAATATTAGGGTGTTAAACTAGATATTCTTTGTATATTGATTGGATTTCATGTTTGACAAGGTATGTGATCTCCTATATTCTTTGTCGACTATGTGATGACCAAATCAAGTTTCAAGGATATGGAATTGATGCTTAGGGCCTCCTCTTTTTATTTTCATGTGATCCCATTACTTTTGGTGTGTGTATACCATCATTATAATTATTTGAACCAAGTTTTTATGTATTTAGTTTCATAGGAAGTATTTAATTAATGAACTACTCATGCACATTGGTTTTCAAACTTATTTTCTAAATGGTTATTAGAATGATATCTGATTTACAAAATGTGTGTGTAATAGATTTTGATATAAAACGGTTTTACCCTTTAAATTTTATATAGAAAATATTATTTCAAAGAAACTATGTTTTTTATGTAAATTGGTTTTCAAATCATGGTTTTTAAGATATCAAATGTGTTCTGGAATTGTGTATTTAATTGTGATGAGCCCTTTGGAAATGTTTTGATATACACAACACATTGGATCCTTGGGTACTTAAGTGGGGTTTTAGTATTGGGACTTGTACTTTATTTTTCATGGGTTTCACACATTGGGGTGTTCTTATGCTCCCTATGTCATCGAAATGGAGAATTTATTATATGGAATCATTGAGTGTAATTACACATCAAGGTATTCCTCTGATCCTTTGGTCCTCTACCATAGATAGGTTTAGTGCACACTATTCATGATTGATCATTGTATGAGAAACCTATTTGGCCCAAACCTATGTTATCTTAGGGGTACCTTCCATTATTCTAGGTTGTGATTGGTTTTTATGCATTCTTTAATAAATAGTAAATAGTCTGTTTAATGTGCTTTTAAAATTGTTTGTATAAAATTGTTTCTTAATGAATAATAGTGGTAATTTCTATGATTTTGATATAAATTAATGATTTTTTATCATTCCATGCTTTATTTAAGTTTCAGAATACCTGTATTTATCTAAAAAATATCTCTTATGAAACACTTGGTGGGATCTATTAATATTATTTTTCTCACACCTGGAACACACCCTTAGGTGTTTATATAACTTGTTTTATATAATTTAGGAAAGGTAATGCCACTGAAATGAGGTGGTGGGTTTCATGGACAGCTAGGAATGGGTTTTTGGTAGTGAGATGGTGGGATTTTTTTCACGTATCTTAGGGAGTAATTTTCATAAGTTTTGAGTACTTAAGGTAATAATTTTTTATTATGTATGATGGGATTGGATTTTTTATCCCTTTATGTATCACTACCATTATTTGACTATATTTATGGAATATTTCATCATTACTTTCTCTTTTCATATACATATATGACATGTAGGTTTTTTTGGTTGGGAAGAAATCATTCCCAAAGGTTGTTGATGTTTGGGTTCTTGTTACCAGCCAGTGGGGATTGGGAATTACATTCGACCCTTGTCACAGATCTGGTTGAGTTTCTAGATTCATGTGTAATCTAGGTTGGTTCATGAAGATTTGGTATCAAATATAGTTTTTGTTCAAAATGTTTGTGTCTTTAGATGTTTGAGAGATAGGATATAGGATTTTTATAACTTTAGGGGTAGGTTATTCATGAGTGTCTAGGAATATCTCATCACAACAAGCCTTGAATCACCACAATATGTTGGGATAAGTGTCTCATATAATTATTATTTTTATCTAATCTTAGTATAATGATTATATTATCTCTACTTAGAATATGGGTTTTCCTCTTCTGATGGTAACATTTCTTTTACTAACGTGTAGAATCATTCCTCATAGAAGACTTCCTAGAATTCCTCAGTAGGATGTTGTGGGAAATAATCCTCAAGGGAATCCTCTTATTAATCAGAACCATATTGAGGCGGTAGTATATTCAGTACATGTAGTGGAACAAAACTAAAACTAATTCAGACTCAAGTGAGAGAGAAGAAATTAGGAGATGGAGGATAAAGACATCAATATTAGGTGATCCTCTACCTGAATACACCATAATTTATGGGGATGAATAATCCTTAAGTTGTGGAGGATTTTTTGGAAAAGGATGACCATATCTTTGAATTCTTGTAGACACCAAAATATGTAAAGATGAAATATTCTACTTTTATGTTTGAGTGTCCTTTTAAGAGGTGGTGGGAACTATTTTTTAGGAAAATTGGTATGATGTATTAGAGTGGAAAGACTTAAATAAAATATAATTTAATAATTTTTAATAGGGATCCTTTATTATGGTGATTTCTATAAATTTTCTTACAATTTAGTAGGGTGATCACTTGGTTGCATAATATACCAGTCACTTCACTGAATCTATTTTCTCTCTCTCAGTGTCATAACTAATGAAAAGTTGAAGGCTCTGAGTATATAATTGGTCTTTTGACATAATATTCATTGATAGGTATTCATTATAAAGTTTAACCTCATACTTAGAATTAGTAGATTAAGATATGATGGAAGAGATCAATTTAGTAGGGAAGGCAGGTTTGGCTAGGTACCCTCCTCCAAACAATGGTAAATTCAAGGGGTCACATGAGAAGAAGAGAAAATGGCATGATACCTATAGAGGTGGGGGTAGTGGTATTTCTCAGTAGTGGGATCCCTTTAATCAATTATAAGTATCTATATGTTTTCCTTTAACTTGATACTAATGTGTAAAGATAATGGACATTAAGAATTATTTCCCAACACCTTTGAAGATATGTAATTCATGTGGGCGTAGTGGTCATCTACATAGGTTCTATCAGGCTCAATATTCTCCATGTTATGGTTTTTATTATTTGGGTTTAAATAGATCTATGTTGTATTATGATGCTTGAAGTATTAAAGGGATCAAACTACAGGCCTCTAGGGTGATGCAGATACATGTTATCGATAGACTCCAATGGATGTCAACATGAAACTATATGTAGTATTAGGTATTATATTTAATGCATCTTATAAAGCAACTACTCTTTTTGATACATGTGCCTCCTACACTTTTTAACCTTCCCATTTTTGGATAATTTGAAACTTACAATAGAACACATGTCATATATTATGGATCTAACAACACCTATTGAAAATAAAAGGGAGCAAGGGTTTCAATATTCTTTGCATTCTCTCTATATATCTAATGTTGAGTTAGTCGAGAAATTTTTGGTTCTTGGTCTAGATTTCTTTGATGTTATTCTTGGGATGAACTAGTTGGTTGATCCTAGGTATAATATTGATGGTTATCATCAGTGTGTGACTTTATTTTTTTCAAGTATATTTTTTAGGTGTTTCAAGGAAATTGTGATCCGAGTTCTAGTCTTGTAGGATGCTATCATCCAGAGACTAAGAATATGGAATCATATTGTATGTTTGAGATCAGTGATGTATCTTCTAGTTTTAAACTTACTTTTTTGTTATGATACTATCTTGATGTTTTCCTAGATGTCTTCTCTTTTATTCCGTCATATATACAAGTTTTTTTTGTATCGATATGATTCAAGGTAATTATTTGATAATTATTCCTTATTATTATATGGTCTAGTTGAATTAAAGGAGTTCAAGGTTTAACTCTAAAATCTATTAGAGAAACATTTCATCCATCCTTATTTATCACCATAGGTAGCCCCTCTTCTCTTATCCAAGAAGGTTGATGGACAGATTTATCTCTGCATTGATTATCAAAAGCTTAATCAGGTGAAGATCATGAAGAAATATCATTTTTCTCATACTAATGACTTGTTTTCTCATTAAAAAGTTGAAATTGGTTTTCAAAAATAAACCTTTGGTTTGATCATTATTAGAAAATAATTAATGAGTTGAATATTCTAAAGACTTATTTTAGGAGTGGCTATTGAAACTTTGAATATATTTTTATGTTGTTCATCCTAACTAATTATCCTATAGTTTTTATGGCCCTAAAGAACTAAATATTCCTCCCATACTACGATTCCTTTATTTTTTTTGTAGTAGATATTCTAGTTTCTTCAATGTCTATGGTAGAGTATGGGCTTAATTTGAGATTTGTTTTAGGAATCCTAAGGAATCACCACCTTTACGCTTATATATTGAAATTTGATTTTTGGATCTAGGAAGTGAAGTTCTTAGGGAATGTGATTTCAAAACATTGAATCATGGTTGATCCAAAAAAGGTGGAGGTTGTCGTAGCATGGAAAGGGAAATAGAATATATTTGAGATATGGATCTTCTTGGATATATTCAGATACAATTTGGGGTTTATGAAATTATTATCAAATCTTACATCAACATTGAATACTCTTATCATAAAAGGGATGAAATTTTTATGGGATGTAAAGTGTTAGGACTCTATTTATGAATTGAAATTTGTCTAACATCATGTATTGTCTTGATCTTTATAGAAGATAATCAATGATATGTGGTCTAATATGATGTTTCAGGTGTATTTCTAGAATGTGTGCTTATGTAGGGTGATCATGTAGTGGTGTGTGACTCCCTTTAGATTCATCCAAATGAGAAGAATTATCCCACTCATGACTAAAAATTCATTATTGTTATTCATGATCTTAATTATTAGTGACACTACCTTTTCCAGGATAAATTCACTATTTATTTTTATTATAATAATTTATATTACATATTCTATGATAAATATATAAACTTTAGATTGAGGATATGGGTGGAGTACTTTCAGATGTTTGACTTTGAAATCACCTATAACCCGATGAAGGGGGATGTTTTTATTGATTCCCTTAGTAGGAAATTTCACTATTAATCCATCTTGGAATTGAAGGAGTGGAATCTTAAGTGTCTTTATGCTCATTTTAACTTGGATTCTAGGGATGATAACTCAGGTATGATTCTATCTAATGTTTCATAGATATCATCTCTCCTTGAGTCAATTCATTGAGAAAAAACAGTAGAATAATGCATTCAATGGAATTAAAGATTATTTATATGGTGGGGAGATAATTTTTGGGTTGTCTATCTATTATGATGGAGTTATTTTCTTTGAATATTGATTTTTAATCCCTATATCAATTATAATTTCATAAATATAGTATCAACATTGTTCATCATGAGTTGTTCAACCTAGCTCTAGAAAGATGCATTATGACATGAGATTCTGGTTATAATGGCCAGGAATAAAGCGTGGAATAATTGATTTTGTGTCTAGTTTTTATACATTCCAACATATTAACATTAATCACCAAAAGCCTTTTGTTTTGATTCATCCTATTTTGATACTGGTGTGGAAATGGGATGAGGTTTCCATGGATTTCATTGTTGGATTTCCATGAACTTCCCAAGGGAATAGTTCCATTTGGATAATGATGGATCAATTAACTAAAATGACTCACTTTATTCTGATTCAGGACACTACCAAGGTTGATTATTTATTGAAGTTGTAAACAAAATAAATTATGACATTTCATGGGGTTCTATCTACTATCATCTCATATAGGGATCCCATGTTTACATACCAGTTCTGGAAGGGTCTCTAGAAGGTGATAGGGACATAAGTCAGATTGAGTACATCTTACCATCCACTGATAGATGATAAGATCAAGAATTATATTTTGATTCTAGAGAATATTATCTATACATATGTCTTGGATTTATGAGGATCATGTGATAACCATATGAGACTATTTGAGTTTTCTTATAATAATAATTACAAGTCTTCAATCATAATAGCTTCTTTAGAGGCTATGTATGATCATCCATATAAATCACCTATTTTCTAGTCGGAGGTGGGTAAGGATATTCTTGTGGGGATTAGTATTTTCCAAGAGATTACAAAAAAAATATTCAGGCTATACATCAATTCTTGGTGACATCTCAGTGTCAGAAGAAATTTTATACTAATCATCCATGTCTTCCATTATAATTCCCTATTAATGAACATGTTTTCTTGAAAGTATCACCTTGATTGGGTCACCATCATCTTGATAAGTAGGTAAAGTTGTCTTTAAGATATGTGAGACCATTTATGATCACTGAGTGGATTGGAAATATGACTTATCATTTGTAATTACTATCACAGATGATGTTGATTCATTATGTATTCCACATATCTAAATTTAGGAAATATCACCTGAATCCCTCCTATGTTTTGAATTGGGAAAAATTTGTTTTGGAGCCTTATATATCAATGTTCAAGGAGATGATGTAGATCCATAAATCTTAGATGAAAGATCCATTTGTGAAATTGATTCTACTAGTTATAGTTTTATGTAAATATGAATCAGATTCTCACAAGACTTGCGAGTACGAAACATCATTGAGGGTGGAGAGGCCTTATCTATATTTGAATCATCCCTCTTATTATTTACTTTCTAGAACATAAATTTTTATGGTAAGGAGGATCCTTATGTACTATTCAATGTATGAATCCTTTTAATTTTTAATAGGTTATATTTCAAGTTTGGGAAGTGGCGGAGATGGATCAGTGGCTCTTGGTGGTGGATTGTCCTTAGTGGTGGATGCAGAGGCCCACTAGCTAGCTGGAGATTTAAGATAAAACCAACTAGTATTATAGAACCCATCAAATCATCAGTTAGAAACCATCAGTTGACTGGTGAGGAACCTAGGCTACATGCATTTAGCATGTAGCAACTGTCTAGTTGTTGGAATTATTCTGACAGTGTTAATGAAGGGAGGTTTATTAATTCTTTAAAATAACCTTATTAACATCTTAAAAAATATTTCATAACCCTAATTCAACTAGGTATCTCGATATGATTCACTTTGAGGTTCTTGGATCCCTTAATATTCTCTAGTTGGCACTTTGATCATAGATTCATCCATTGTGTTCTAATTGGTATGTTTGATCCATTTTCTTATATTTCTTATTATTATATTAGATTTTAAATTGATATATATTATGATGATATGATCTATAATTCATATGATGTTTCCTTATTTGTTTCTCATCGATCCATTATGTGTTTGGTTTCTGTAGGATGGGTTTTATTTGGTTAGGGTGAGGATCTCATGTTTGATGTGGTATGTTATCTCCCTTATTCTCTACCAAACATGTGGTCAATGAATCTAATTTATTAGATACAGAATGGATTTTTAGGGCCTCCTCTTGTCTTCTATTGTTATATAATTCTTTTTTATTCATGGATCTATTTTTTGTGTGCGAACCAAGTATTGAGGTAGATGATTTTTTATGAAGTCTTTATTTAATGAACTTTACATACTCATTGGTTTCTAATTTTTTTTCTAAATGGTTATTAGCATGATATATTATTTATGAAATTCATGTTTAATTTATTTTGATATAAAATGGTTTCCCCATAGAAAAGTGATAAATAAAGGACGATTTAGTAGATATAATGTTTTGTTTGTAACAATTTTTTTTCAAAGCATGGTTTTGATGATATAAAAAAGGTTGTGAAGTTGTTTATTGAATGGTGATTATCAATTTTGAAACGTTTTCATATTCCTATAACATGGGAGCCTTGAACACTTAGGTGGTGGTTTAGTATTGGGACCCTTCCTTAATTTTTAGGGGGGTTCACACATCAGGGAGTTCTTCTGATCACTATATTAGAAAACTATAGACTTGTTTACATGACATGATCAGGGGGAATCACACATCAAAGTATTCTTATACTTGTTTACTAATCACATCGGGGATATATTTAGTGTGAATTAGTCATGATTGATCATTTTATGAAAAAACTAGATGGCCCAGACCTATTCTATCCTAGGTATACCTTCCATTATTCATGGTTGTGATATCGATTTTGATGTATGTTTCGATAAATAGAAAATGGTTTGTTTAAAGTTATTTTAAAATAGTTTTTATGAAATTGTTTCACAAAAACATAAAATGGTTAATTTCTATAATATTTATATTAATTGATTATTTTTTTATCATTTCATGTTATATTTAATTTTGGGAATACCTGGATTTATCTATCAAAGGCTACTTATGGGAAACTTAGTGGGACTTACTAGGCTTAATTTTATCACACCCTCCATAGACCCTCAAGTATGTGAAGACTTTGTTTTATTTGTTATATGAAAGGATGAATAATCATATTGAGTCAATGGGTTTCATGGTTATCTAGGCATGGGTTTCTGGTAGTGAGATGGTGGGATGTTCCCCATGCATCACATGGAAGAACTATTGTTAGTTTTGAGTACTTGGGGTTTTTTCTTGGTTTATGTATGATGGGATTGGCTTATATATCCCTTGATATATTTACACCTATGTTTGAATTTATTTATGGAATATTTTATTTTTTTTATCATTCTATATACATTTATTACATTTTAGTTTTTATTAGTTTTGGAATATTATCATTCCCAAAGGGTTTGGTGATGCCTAAGGTTATTTTCACTAACCCATGGGGATTGGGAATTCCCATTGGGCCTTTTCATAGACTCAGTTGAGTTTCTTGATTTATGGGAGATCCAAGTCTATTCATGAGTTAGGGAAGTGGATTTATCTATTTATTTATTGTTGTTCACTCGATTGATATATATACCTTCATATCAAATTACTTCCACATAGATAAAATAATTAAATATTCATTTGGATGAATTAACAGTTAAGTACTTCATTCTCATTAGTGTGCCCCAATAGGCCACCCCAATGTTTTTTTCTAAAATGGTGGATGGGGCCATCTATTTTTTTCGAAAACCAAAATTTTAAATAGGTCATGATCAAGAATAAATACCTCTTTAATTATATTGAATACCTATTTAATCATCCAATGGAAAATGGTAGTTTTTTAAAATTGATTTTTGTTTAGGATATGACTAGCTCAGAGTGTGAGAGGATGATGTTCCTAAGTCTTATTTTCAAATAAGGTGCAAAAATTTCATGTTCCTAGTTATTCTATTCATGTTTACTAATAGTATTTTATTCTTTATAGTGATCATGAACTATATATTCCATTAAATCCTCAATATCTTCATCATGGTATTTTGAGATGAAATTATGGTTTACCCTAATAAAAAGGAGGATAATGAAACTCATTTTAGAATTGTTTTAGGATCCTTGTGTGAACCCCATCTCTTTTACAAATTATAAAATTCTATTTTTTGATCCAAGAGATCACATATCTTGGGAATGTGGTATCACAAAAGGTATCTCATTTGATCCTATGATGGAAAGGGATGTGATATCTTAGGTTGGGCCCAATTATGTTTTCTAAATTAGGATCTTCTCGAGGATTGTGGGATACTACATGAAATATGAGAAATACTTATCCCATATTTCATTTCCCTTGATAGCTCTCACTCAAAAGGGGGGTAAGTTCATGTGGAGTCAAGATTGTCAAGAATAATTTTATGACTTAAAAAAACAATTCAATTTGGATCTGATTATGATTCTATATGAGGTAGATCATAGATATGTGGCTTACTATAATGAATTATGTGTGGGTTTGGGCTATGTTCTTATACATGGTGATCCTATAGTGGCATATAGATCTTGAAAACTCTAAATACATGAAAATAACTATATGAACCATGACCTCAAAATCACAGTTGTGATTCATGCCCTTAAGTACCAGTGAAATTATCTTTTTTTAGGAAAGATTCACTTTTTATTCAGATCATAAGAGTTTAAACTATATCTTATCCTAGAGGGACTTGAATATTTGACAACAGTGATGGTTGGAATATCTTCATGGATTTGATTTCCATATCTCCTACACACTAGGAAAGGGAAATGTGGTTTAGGATTCCCCTTAATAGTATGTTTCCCTCTTGATACTTTAAAGAGTCCAATAATGAATGATATTTGATATACCTCGGAGCTTAAATTCATTTGGAAGAGAAGTAAAAAATGAGAGAATGTTTCTTGATATTATTCTATTGAATCTTACTCTTCTTGAGCCTATTATTTAAGAGAAAATAAGTGACAAGGAATGCTAGTGTTTTGGGAGAATTATAAATGGTGGGGAGACCACCATTGAGTGGTCTTAGTCTCCCAAGGGTGGCTTATATTTTCAAGGTCGTTATGTGGTTCATATATCAATGAGGAAGGTGGTGATGAAGTATTTACACAATTATATGTATCCAGTTCACCCGATAACTAAAAAATGAATTCTAATATTAAGTGATGATTTTGGTGGCTAGGTATGAGGCATGACATTATAGATTTTATGAAACATTTTTACACTTTCCAATAGATTAAGGTTGATCATCTAAGGCCTTTGGGTCTGTTACAACCTCTTCCCATACATAACTTGATGTAGTATGAGGTTTTTATGGACTTCGTCATTGTACAACCTTGTACACATTAGGTAAGTAATGCTATATGGTTTATAATGGTTTGGATAACCAGTTCTTCTCATTTAATTTATATCAAGTAAACCACTAATGTAGGAGAGCTTAGTAAGTTATATGTATAGGAAACTATGAGGTTAAATGAAGTACCTTCTACTATTTGTTCTGATTGAGACCCGATTTACCGAAATTTTGTAAATGTGTCTAGAAGGTGATGGGGTCCTTGATAAGGTTGATTATATAATAGCATCTATATATGGCTAAAAAAATGGGCAGTCAGACGAAATGAACAATCCAGATCTTGGAGGATAAGCTCTATGTTCACATCTTGAACTTTGGACGGTCATGAGTTTACTATCTTTATATGGTTGAGTTTACTTATAATAATATATATCAATTTTCAATCAAGATGTCTCATTTTGAGGATCTATATGGTATACCCTCTCAATCTCTTATTTTTTTTGGACCCAGGTGGGTACAACCTATCTTTTAGGGACAAGTGTCATACAAAATCTGACCAAATTGATTAAAACCATCCAAAAGAAATTAAAAACTAATCAAAGTCATCATATGGTATTTGTTGGTCTTCCACATTATCCCTTGTAATTATTAGTTGGTTATTGAGTGTTTTTAAAGGTTTCACTTTAGTTGGGTCACTAATAGCTGGGGAGGTAAGGGAAACATTCTCTAAGGTATTTCAATCGCTTATAAATTTCTAATAGAATAGGAAAACTGGCATAAAAAATTGATTTTCCTTAGAAACTAACACCAATTAATGACTTTTTCCTATATTTATCCTTTAAAAGATTATAATTCCTACCCCTATCAAGTTTTTAATTATAAAGATCTTCAATTGAAACTTGATGCATCAGTGATTGAGAAAAAAAATTTAATCATTGAATCCTAGTAGAAATTGTTAAGTGGGAAGTATATATTATTGGTATGAGTTTTATGGAAACATGGGAATTAATATCATTATAATTGGGATTTATAATTTTTCATTATTGAATAATGTCCTTATTTTTTCTTTCATCATGTGTCAGAATGACTTTATAGGAGAAAAAAAGTGATATGGATGGGAGAATTGTCACAATTGAGAGGTGATTTTTAGTTGTGGATCATCTATTTATTAGCTTTCATTTATAATACTTTTTTTCTGATATTCCATCCATTTAAATTTTTTAAGTTTAGAAAAAATGGGTTTTCTCACAATTAAAATAGAGTTATGAGTAATCATGTGGGAACCATGAAACAAAACAATAGTTTTTTATAGTGAAAATTAACATAGTTAATGCATGGTTTATCAAAATTTGTTGACTAACCATGTAGGTTTCCATGTGAAGTAGTGATCATCTATAAGGTTGGACCATTTTTTGAAAAATCACGTGGTCTAACCAGAATGTTAAAAACATATTTTCCCCAAATTCCCCTCACCTAACATAACCCATATTTTCCCCATTCCTCCTCACAGTTGACCAAATCACCTCTCTCCCTAACATAAAGATTTCTTCACTACCCCCTTTGGTTTTTATTTTTATGATATTTCACCTTAGACCATTAATAAATCACAAATTAAGGCCTTTCACTCCTTCCTCTTGAAATTATTCATCCTTACCTCATGGTTTTCATCTTTTCTATGGATACAAAAACCTAGTTTTTTATATCCAAATTGAATTGTGTGGGTTTTTATTATTATGGTTTACTCTTTCTTTTTTGGGGTCTTCCTCCTACTTTGATATTAGATTACCCTCAGTATTCATTGAATAAATTAATTAAACTGAGGTGCTTTCATGATATATCATTTCTTGGTGAACGTAATATGCTTACATTGATTTCTAAAAGTGACTACATTTATTTTAGGTATAAAATGGTGTTTTGAGGAATAGTTATACATATTCTGTAGCTTAAAATGTTTCCCCCTTTGTGTAAAGATGAATTTAAATTGAGTTATTATTTTATTAAATGAACTAGAAAAGGGAATGGATTTAATATATATAGGTGGGAAGATTAGGACAAGAAATGATAAGTATGTCCCACCATTTTTATTCATAGGACTAATATATGCCATTTAATAAATAAATAATGATATGGATGTTGTTACAACTAGGACTTTGGAATGATAATCTCTAGAAGCTTATGCATGAGGTCAATTTTGAATAGATCGATCACCAAGATTACAAGGATACTTGGATGATT
Organism: Viscum album; assembly: GCA_963277665.1. Lineage (NCBI taxonomy): Eukaryota > Viridiplantae > Streptophyta > Magnoliopsida > Santalales > Viscaceae > Viscum > Viscum album. The sequence goes on along the minus strand of OY728127.1, from coordinate 61,034,547 downwards.
CCTTAATATTTATTAACATAAGGATATCCAATTGTTCATGCTTTGTATATTTGTTTTGATTTATCTATTTAATTAAAATGTTTAAATCATGTTTTATTTTAAAATTTTATTTAAACTAGAATATTTTTATTTGTCTAACAAAGGTTATTCACAAAACACTTGGTGAGATCCTGTTGGGATAGATATTATCAGACCCTGCATACACCTAATGGTTCTATATAGATTCTTTTTCATACACTGGTAAATAAAATTCAACACTTGGAGGGGGATGTTACTCATATTAATGGATATTGGGTAATGAAAGTTATAAGGTGTGAGGTTGATCCTCATGTCACAAATATATGGGTAAATTTATTTTGAGTATTAGTTACAATACCATAACCCTGTCTTGAATAATATTTTGGATTCCCATCCCATATTATTCATATAGTCATTTAACCTCTTTTTATCATGATTATATGTTATTTTAAATATGGATTATTATGGTTTATTTTAAGGAATTTTTTATTTTGATTGTGTATTTATTGGTAAAAAACATTTCCAAGGAATGATGGTGATGTCCAGGAACTATTTGACTACCCATGGGGATTGTTAACACCCTTCAAGATTTTCCCCAAACCAGATCAGGTGACTGGGTCAGGGGTTTCCTAGGTTTCATTGTGACAAAATTTAATTATATTATGGTTTTGATTTCATGATATTTTTGAAGTCAGGATTGACCACTAATATGATTTTTTGGACATTAGCAATATTTTCTGAGGGAGTGTCTATCCAACACTCATAATGAGGAGTCTTATATTTTCTATAGGATGTCATATTTTTTATAATTTTAAATTTTTGTATTGGATTTTACATTTCAATGTGGCATAGTTCACGAGTTATAGGATATTCATGTTAGCTGAGTGTTTTTGAAAATGGTCATTTTTATTCCCTCCTTTTTGTGATTTATGTAAATTTCTTGTGAATGTTATCATTTTAATTCATATTGGTTAATTTTGTATGGTTTTACTATTTTATTTTTGTTTATATAGTGTCATGCCTCTTATAATACCCCAATTGAACCCATAATAAGAGGTTGTGGGTAATTTCCCATAAGAAAATCAACTGGTTGATCATAACCTTATTAATGAAGTGGTTTGGGTTTTTTGACATATGGAAGATGGGATAGGTTCTGGCCTCACTCCATCTAAGTAATCTAACTCATATCTTGATAAATATTAACCCTAGAGGTTTTTGAAGCCTAAATCCCCCTCCTTCTAGAGAATTAGTTTGATTCAAGAGGATAATGTTTGGTTAGAGAAGACCGATCGGGTCTTGGAATTACATTGGACTTTAAAATATATTAATGTGAAGTGTGTTACCTTCATGCTTAAACTCACCATTTGAAATTAGTGGGAGATGTTCATTCATGAAAAGTATTATGAGAACCTAGAGTGGAAATATTTCAAGGTGATCTTTACTTACAAATTTTACCCAATCCCCTTAGCATTGGAAAAATATTAGTAATTCATATACCACCAACATAGAAATCAGTTTTTCATAGAGTATGAAAAATGGTTTAACGATTTTTTTCACTTTTTTACTGAAATAATTTGTAATAAATAGATGAAATCATGATGCTTCATGATGATATTATGACCTAACATCTGGTCCCATGTCTTCTTATTGAATGTCAAGACCTATTTTGAGGTTTTTTATCAACCCTTAATGGAAGTGATTGATAAGTCATGTATTTTATGGATGATTATAATTCCTTATATGACTAGTTAATTTGGTGATGGTTCCTTAGAGAAGAAGAGTAAGAAGAAAGAATCAAGGAAGGGTATTGGTAGTAGTTCTAGACATTCACCACATTCTTCAATAATAGCTACTATAAGTGGTGGGTCTTTTATCTTACCCTAGTGTGGTAAGGTGGGGTATATGTGGTCCTTGTGTCCTTTTTCACTCAGATCATTTCACTCATGTGGAATTTTGTTCCATATCTATATATTTTGTTGAACCACATTGCCTCACTAGTGTAGTGTAGGATATTTATCCCCAAAGGGATCCATGGTGTAGTCAGATGACTCTTGGATAGAGGGATCCCATCCTCATGGGTGTGGATGTAAGTATGGTTCTTTATATGGGAATTTTTAGATCAATGTGGATCCCTATACTAGAGATAGACCCCAATCTCATTTATAGTTAAAGAAGTTGCATGTGGTAGATCTGGTGATAGTGGAATCTAAGGTAGTTCCCAGAACTATAAGAGGTACCATTCTTATTTCTTCTTCTATTGAAACTGATTTATTTTATACAAGTGACTATTAATATTTTATATCTTCTTATACTATTGAATTAGTGAAAATACCAATTTAGGTCATGCATTATATTATAGAGATAGTCTTTCCTCTTTGAAAAAGTAAAGAATAATACTTCTAGTTCCCTTCATGTTTCATCTCTATATATTAGAAGTTGAGTAGGTATGATACTTTCTCATCTATGAAATATATCTTTTCAATTTAATTCACATGATGGAATGGAAAATAACCTATTAATATTATATCAAGTTTTACCATTACATATTTAATTTCACCACCCCCAATGGGAGAACAAAAGTATTCTATAGAGAGTGGGACCCATGGTCTAGTCGGGCAAGACCTCCTGGTCTAGAATTGGACATAATCATTTATCAAGTTTATTATCTTAAGTTTGAAGTATATGAGTGAAGTTTTAGGAGAGTGTAACCTCCCATGGTTAATGAATTCCCAAAGGTATTACTAGATTATTTTCCAGACTTACCCCTATACAGGGAAGTGGAGTTCTCTATTGACATAGTTCTGGGGACTAAATAAATATTCTTACCTTTATATTGTATGGATCCCACATAGTTAAAATAATTAAAGATTTAGTTAGAAGAATTTGAATCTAATTCATTCACTCTAGAGTGGACTTATGAGATGCCTCAATGTTTTCTGATAAAAAAGAGAATATATGCCTCTCTTTTTGTATCGACTACAAGAAGTTGAACTGGGTTGCAATCAAGATTAAATAAACATTAACAAAAATGTAAAACCTCTTTAATATGATAAAAGGATAAAGGTGGTTTTCTAATATTGATCTTTTTTTAGGGTATCAATGCATCGTGGAAATAGAGGAAAATGTTCCTAAGAATGATTTTCAAAGAATGTGCAACCATTTAGAGCACCTAGTGATTCTAACTGGGTTTGTCAATGCTCATATGGTCTTCATGGAAATCATGAACAAGATATTCCATCAGTGAATCAAAAAAATCATTGTGGTATTTGTGGATGAAATTATTGTTTACTTTAAGATAGAAGAGGGTCATTAAAGTCTTTTTATAATTTTATCTAGGAACCTTGTTCCATCATTGTGTCATTTCTAAATTGTCCAAGTGTGGTTTCTAGATCTAAGAGACAATGTTTCACAAAAATATGTTAATAAAAAAAGGTATATCATTAAATCATGATAAATTTAGGGTCATGATATCTTTATAGGATCCAAATTATTTTTTTCAAATTAAGAGTTTCTTGGGGATGGTAGGATACTATATAAAGTTTGTGAAACTCTTCTACCATATTGTGTTTCCCTTGAAAGTTCTCACCAAAGGGGTGGAGTTCTTGTGTATTCTAGAATGTGATGTATATTTTTATGAGTTAAAATCAAATTTGACTTTACATTTTATTTTGATCATACTTATGGTTGGTCAAGGTTATGTGGTTTACTGTAATGAATTAAGTGAGGGTATGGGGTGTGTTCTTATATAGGGTGATCATGTGGTGGTGTATGGATCTCATCAACTCCGACCAAACAAAATAAATAACTGTCCCATAACCTTAAACTCATACATATGAAACATACCATTAAGCATTTGTAACATTATCCTTTTGGAGAAATATTCATGGTTTATTAAGATCATAAAATTTTGGGTTATATCTTCTTCCAGAGTGACATGAATCTTTGGTATGAGAAATTGGTGGAATATTTCATGGGGTTCAATTTAGATTTCACCTGCAAACCCAGAAATTGAAATGCGGTTGACGATTAACTCATTAGGATTCTTTCCTCTTAATCCATCAAGTAGTCCAGTGACAAATGGGATTTTATGGGTTAATTATCTCATATGTATATATAAATGATGTAAGAAAAGGAGGGAATGTTTTTCATGTATTTTTTTGACTCCTATTATAGAGATTATTCCTCGAAATAAAATAACTGATGAGGAGTTCCATCATTTTATGAGAATTGTAAATGGTTGGTATACCCCTAGTGGGTGGTCTCAATCTCCCAAGGGTTTCTTTTTTGATTTCAAGGACATTATGTGGTTTCTGTATCAATAAGGAAGGTGGTGATGAAGGATTTGAACCAATCTAAGGGAACAAATCGCCTGATAACTAAACAAATGTGTTAAAAAAATTTATCACCAATTTTGGTGGATAGGTATGAGGCATGGAATTAAAAATTTCATGTCATATTGTTACACATATAAACTGATTAAGGTTGAGCATCAGAAGCCTTTGGGTATGTTAAATCCTCTTCCCATACATACCAGAAAGTAGAATGATGTGTCTGTTCACTTCATCATTAGACTACCAGAAACACCATAGGTAAGGAATTATTTATGTATCATTATTTATCATCTAACCATGTACAATAATTTATGTACTATCAAGGACACCAGTAAGGTAGAAGATATTGGTACGTTGTATTTATAAGAGATCATGAGGTTACATGAGGTACCTTCTACTATTATTTCTGTTAAAGATCTTAATTTTACCTCTGAGTTATAGAAAGGCCTATATGAGTTTATGGGGTCCCTTGTAAGGTTGAACATGACTTATCATTAATAAATGAATGGATAAATTAAACAAGTGATCCAAATATTGAAGGATATACTCCATGCCTATGTATTGGACTTTAGATGGTCATGGGACACCAATATTTCATTGGTTGAGTTTACTAATAATAATAGATATGAGTCTTCATTCAATAGGGATATTTTCTAGGCTCTATATGGTCGACCCTATTAGAATTCTTATTATAGTACTGAGGTGGGTGATACCACTCTTATAGGATTGTGGGTCATGTAGGAGATGACTAGCTTGATTATTACTATATGATAGTGATTGGGAACTACTCAAAGTCTTCATAAATATTATGTTGATCATTGAAATCATCCATTGGAATTCATGGTTTTTGACCAAGTTTGTTAAAATATTTCACCATGATTGGGACATTGAATATAGAGGAATTAGGGGAAACTTTCTCCAAGGTATTTCAGTCCCTTTGAAATTATTGAGATAACCGAGAAAGTTGTATATATATTGGTGATTCATTATTAATTAATATAAATCCATGATGTCTTCCTTCTTTCTATACTAAAAATGTATAATTTAGACCCCTATCATGTTTCTAACTGGGAATATCTTGAGTTGGAACCCGATGAATTTGTGACCGAGAAAATGATTTGAATCATTGAATCACAGGAGAAATTATTATGTAGGGATTATATCCTATTTTTCAGAGTGTGTGGAAACATGGGAACAACTCTCATGACACTTAAGAGTAAGAATCAATCATGAGGAAGAAGTGGCCTTATTTTCCACTTGATCATTCTTTATATTAACATTCTTGATGAAGAAATAGATATGGTGGGTATAATTTTCACAATAAAAATGCAATTTTAAGGTATGGATAATCTATTTATTATCTTTCATTTCTATTCTTTATTTCCTAGGTGTTTTCCATTAAAATTTTGAGTGTTTGGAAAAACTGACTTGTTGCATAGTTAAAACATGGATATTATTAATCATGAAGCAACCATGTCATGGGTATATATTTTTTTATAGTATGGATTTTTATAGTTGGTGTATAGTTTACAAAATTGTGAAGACCTAAGTGAAGCAGTGGTGATCCTCTTGGTTGGCACTCAATTTTCAAAATCATGTGGTCTACCAAAATTATAAAAATACTATTTTAAAAAAATTATTTAACATGATTTAACAAATATTTTCCCCATTTATCCCCTCAATCAACCCATGAACCTTTGTCCCTCGCACAAATACTATATCCCTTCCTCAGTGTTGATTTGTATGATATTTCACCTTTGACCTTTAAGAAATCATCAAGTAAGACCATCCTATACTTCCTCTTGTAACTCTTCTCCCTTCCCCCATAATTTTTCATCTTAACTATGGATATGAAAACCTAGTTTTTATTCGATCAAAATTGAATGATGTGGGTTTTGGTGATTAGGGCCTCCTCTTATTTTTTAATGTCTTCCTCTTCTTTCGCAAGTGTATTCCACCTGGTATTCCATGGATATACTGATTAAAGGTATGTGGTTTCATGATATAAATTTTTTTGGTGAACTAAATATATTTTATTTTAATTTAAAAAGAAATTAAATTACTTTAAGGTACAAAATGGTATTTTAAGAAATGGTTATATGTATTTGGTAGCTAAAAATGTTTTCTCTTTTCTGCAAAGATGAATTGAAATGGCCTGATTTTTTTATGAAATAAATTGTAAGTATAAATTTATATAATCAAAAAGGGGAGAAGTCACATTATAAGACTAAATTATTAGGTAGAGATTCTAGTATAAGTACCACAAGGAATTCCCCACCCTTCCTAGACCTTGGACTACAACACAACACTAACCAAAAAAATAGTGATATGAGTTTATTTATAACTATGAAATTGGTATGGTCTACCCTTGAGTCTCATGCCTGAGAACACTTGTGAATATCATGATCATAGAGAGTTAAAAGACCCTAGGATAATTCCATTACCTTTTTACCATGGGTTTATACCTTGGAGCATGATTTAAATATCTATTATTCTTTACCTATTTACTTAAAATGTAAAAAAGAATGTTTTATTCAATTTTTTTTCATTAAACAAGAATATTTGTCTTTTTATAACATTGGTTATTCATGAAACACTTGGTGGGATCCTATTGGGCTAGACATGATCACACCCTCTATGCACGCAGTGGGTGTATATAGTCTTTTTTTGTTTGGCATAGGTAAAATAAAGGGGTTTCATGGAGGCGGTGGGTACTCTTTTTAGTGGGGCTTAGTCGATGGAGGTGACAAGGTGGGAGATTGACCCTCATGTCACATAGAGAATGGTATAATTATTTTATTTTATTTTTTGTTTTTTTTAGAACCATATCTTGTATATTATTTTGGATTCCCATACCATATTTTGTATATGTTCATTGACTCCTTTTTCTTATCTTTGACATTATTTTTTTTATTATAGATTGGAATGGTTTCCTTTGAGGTATTATTTACTTTGGATTATGGACTTATTGGAAAATTCATTCCCTCTAGTAACATTTTCGATGTACAAGAACTAGTTATCAACCCATGTAGATTGCTAATTCCTTTTAGGCTTTTCTGTAGACCGGTTTAGGTGCCTTGGTTAGGTGTAGCCTGAGTTGGATCATGGAAATATATCTATATTTATAAATAATATATATATATATATATATTTCAACAATTATATATATATATATATATTTAATATTAAAATTTATTAAATAAAATTATATTTTTGAAAAAAATTATTATGTTCATGTAATTATTTTTTCTAATAACATTATAATTGGTTAGGGATTAATCCCCCTTTTATTGGGAAAGAGATCGTTCTTTTTAACTAGGTTAAGTGGTAACCCTTACACTAGATTGATGGTCTAGTGGCCAATAAGCCTAATACAATGTGGTACAATGGATTTAATGGCCTAAAGGCATATACATGAAACTTTAGGCACTGAGTGAGTAGTCTGTATTGTGGAATGTCCCCAACCAAATGAACCACATGTCAGTAATCATTTCACCTTGATCCTAGTCTAAATGTGGCATCACCCCCCCCCCCCCGCTATAAACTGTTGAATCATGCTGACACATCATGGTAAGGAACCCCTACTTCCAAGGTGTGGGAGGAGGGATGGTTGATAGGTGTTATCACAACTATATCTCCTTCAAGATTCTCACTTTATGATGCATGTGTATCCCTCACTTACATCACCAGTCTATTGCTATGTATCCTCAGACTGATCTGAGTTGTAGATAGTAACATGAAAGGGTACCCATCCATCACCCATTGGTGGTCCCTGGACAAAAGGATGGATGATAATAATAAACACTCATATCCCTTTTATCAATTCCACCTACCTAAAACACCCTGAGATTTTTTAGTATGTCTCTTTTTAAATAAATTTAATCTCTTTGAGGACTTACGCTACAAACAACACCAAGTTCAAACGAAGAACGTTCTATTATTATGTGACTGTTATGAATGTGAAATTAAAAATGGTTGGTATAAATATTAATAAACAAATTATGAAAATTATATGGTTTATATATTTATAAAATATATTCATAAGTTAATAATAAAAATTAAAATCATTTGAAAGTAAATGATTTTTTTTTCGAAAAAATATTTTTGTGCACACAATATATTTATATTATTGTAAATTTAATTATTAACTATTGTTAAATTATTTTAATGAAATTTATATATATTATATATTTAATTAAATATTTTAACATTCATCTAGATTTTTTTCTATACATAGGATAAGAATAAATATAGTTTTATGCTTAAAACAGTATTCTTTCAAAAAGATATTTTCATCGCGTTTTTCACTATTATTTTTAAAGTTAATTTATAAAATTTATAGATATTTAATTTGATAAAATGGATTTCATATTTTAAATCATGAGTCTCAATTTTTCTCAATAGGTCCCTTTTATTATTAGGAATTATGAATAGTAATCATGATAAAATTTATCATCTCGGTAAAGGGTAAATCGGGGTAATCTCGGTTAAAACTAAGTGATAAGGTAATAATATTTTATATTAATTGTTTTTATATGAAATTAATTATACCCCTATCATATTATTATTGAAATATATATTTTTAATTGACAATTTTCCATGAAAATATCCCTTATAAAATCTAAAGAATAGAAAGTTACAAAATATCACTCTCTTAGATTTAAATATATACTAGGAGTCCACATAAGGAAAAAAGAAAGACATGAACAAACCTAAATGTATATTTTTATAATAATTAAATAAATTTCATGATAAAAATGTATTTCTAATTTTTAAAATTATATAATTACATTAAATTCTTGTGAAATTCTAATATATTATTTATTTAATAAATAGAAAAATAAAATTAATGATTTAAAATATTAAAAAGTGATATTATTTGAATGATTTAATGTGAAACTATAATTTTATAGGTATATGTGACATATTATGAAGGTTTTAAGGAATTATATTATAATTCCCTATTTGTCTTGATATATTTGAATTCAAATTAAATGATCAATGTTAAAATTGACATTAATGATAATTTATATAAATAATATTATATTAAATAATTAAAATTTGTAAATTAGAAAAGTGGGGTAATATATGGTTTAAAATTTCATCAATTTTTCATTTAATAGTTAATCATTTATTATATGTAAAATTATAACCCTCTGAGAGTGAAAAATGTGTTACCATAGTTAATGTCAAAATATGTTAAATAAGGGGTTGACCCAAGTGATAAGGTTAAAACACTACAAAAACTTATCCAAATTTTATTTTTTTGATGCTATTTCAAGGATATTAATCCCTAGTTTCTAATACTTGGCCATTTTGAGTAATTTGGGATAGAAAATGACCTTATTATAAATTAATCTTTTATTAAATTCTTAAAGTACCCCTTAAAGCAATTATAAAAGGGAACCCACTCCTTCACTTATTTACACCACATTGAGAAACATAGATCAAGAAATACCTTACCATTAATCTTATAACCATAATTTTATAATTTATGGATGTGTTACCCCAAAATATACCAACCTTAACACCCTTAAGAAAGGACCTAAATCTGGTCTTCTAAAGAAGAGATAATTGTCTTAAATTTTATTATGATTATGAAACCTTCATTAACAACCATATTTTTCATAAAATGGGAAGTGAAAGTATCGCTCGTTCATACGTACGACGTACCATCTCCACGTAGCGATACAATTCATTTTCATTACTATATTTTATAGATGAGAATTATGATGGGTTTAAAATTAATATATTATATTTATTAGATAAACATTATTCTATAATAATAATATCATATCTACCTTCTTACCTTTTAAACTGTTGGGAAACACTAACATTACTCGTGTATACGTGTGGACTACCACCTCTATGAAATGATGTGATTTGTTTTTCATTTATATATTACCTGGATAGTAACAAGGATTAATTTTATGAATATATATTATTTATATGTTATATTAATTATTCTTTAAATGTAAATTTTTATTTAACTTTATTTTGCTTTATTCGTCGAAAAGTGAAAAAAAATTTCATGTGTACGTACGATCTACCATCTCCATAAATAGTGCAATTCATTTTCTATATCTAAATTTTATGGATTAATATAAATTTGTATATAATTAATATATATTATATTTATATCATCATTAAAATTCTATGTATTATGGAAACATAATAAAATTATACAGTTCGAAACTACCAACCCAAATCATAAATGAAAAACAAAGCGATTATCACCCAGAATAGTGATTTTAACAGAGTTATTAATAAACTGGTGATAAAATATTATATATATTATGATACATATAATTTTGGTTCTATAAGAGATTTATAATAAATCTATATTTATTATATAGGATCTTCGAACCCATTTTAAATAATTTTATCTTGAGATAAGGGTTTATTTCACAATCCCATCAATATTTGGGATTATTTATGTTTAAATCCCTATAAGATGAATCTTTTTCTTCCATACTCATATTTTCAACAAGGTTTTTTAAATTAAATTTATATTACTCTATAATGATCTATTAATTAATTTTTTACCCATGTTTTACTTTTTAAAAAATTGTTTGAAATAAATCTTCTTGTCATTTTTCGAATGAGGTTCTTTTTAAAAAATTTACAACAGTTTGAAAGGAATGTTTTTTAACTTATTCAGAATGAAATGATTTTCCAAAAATAATGAATAATATTTCCCTTGAAGTTTCATTTAAAAATTTACAAGGTTCTATTCAAATAAAATGGGTTCTTTCACATGTTTAATGTTTTTAGATTTTTCTTAAAATGATTTTCAAAGTGTGAAGGTTATTTTTCTCAAGAATAGTTTAATAACATTTTTATAGTATTTATATTCAGAAATGAAAACAAATCTTATTTTACATATTCTATACTATGATTATTTTATAATAATACTGCGATTATTATTTCTATTGATTCTTTATGTTCAGTTTGATTGGGGATGTATATTTTTATTCCATTAACCATATTACTATGGATGGTTTATGATTATATATATTGATTATGGTAATTATTAACATTTCATACTCTAGTTTTTTTCAGTAGGATTTTTATATTTATTATGTTTCAATGCTTTCATAAGATGAATGCATTAGACTTCGTAAGTGATGTGTGGGGCCGACTATATCCCCTCAATACATCATCATGTATTAAGAGAAAAACTAATTCGAGTGTTGTATAATGCCTTACCCATTTATATAAGATGTATTATAATGATGTAATGGATGTATTATTATATTTTTTGTCACTATTAATTTCCTTATTATGTTATTATTTAATTTATATCCATCTAATTATAATATTAGTTAAGATATCCATGGATAAGTTTCAATATCATGTGATTATTTATATGGCATTATTTTATCATAACTCATTCATGGAATATTATTCTTCAAGTTTATTTTATTGATTACATTTACAATGTTATCATATATTTACCTTTCTATATTTTTATTCCTTATTTATTCAGGTTAGATTCCACTTTATGCATACCCTTATTGAGCGTCAAAGCATATCCCTTTCTTATGTTTATTTTTTCCCTTGGATGATATGGAGTGTGTTATGATTAATTTATAGGTGTATAATAAAGTGAATAATGGTGTACTAAAATAAAATACTATGTAGTGTTTTGTTTTCCAATATAATGTTATATTAAACTATATACCTAGTTTTCCGAAAGTAATAAATTATTTAGTCCTTCGAGAAGTGATTTCTTGTAGATAGTTCCAATTTAATAAAGTTACTTATGACTATAGGATAATAGGGTTGGGGTATTAATAGTTTTTACCACATAAATTTTAGTATAAACCTTAGGAACATTATTTAGGGAAAATTAGATAAAGAACTTTACCATATTATTGAATTTAAGGATATTCCCAATGAAACTAATATTATGAATTAAAGATTAGTTATACATATTTTTTCAATTAATGTTAGGCATTTCTTTAGTTTTTAAATTATACATTTTGATTCATAATTTTATAATATTATATAGTACATGATGTTATTTTAAAATGGAATCTAGTAAAAGGAATGGAAACCGTATACATGAATGTACTTCACGTAAAGATCATCCTTATAGGAAAGATGATGAAGTTGGAGCTGGAGATGAAAAAATTATTACTACATTGGGATAAATGAATCAGATTATGACCAATAACCTTTCCCATATAGAGAAACCTACTGATCCATAATGTGTGTGACAATGCTAAACCATTTCATGTGTAAGAAGCCTCCATCATTTAATGGAACTAAAAATAAATTTTTAGCTGAACACTGGATAAGTTTCTTAGAGAAGATGTTTATCACTTTGGAAAGTAATGAATAAGAGAGGTTTATTATAATTTTTTATCATCTCACAATGGATTTATATCAATGGTGGTTATTTATTAAAAGAACTAAGGATGAGGAAGAAATAATGAACATGTAATGGAAGGGTTTGAAGGAAACTTTCTTAGAAAAATATTTCCCTTATGAACAATGAGAAAATATGGAGAGACAATTTCTATATCTAAGAAAAATGTAATATGAAAATGTATATATGAATACAACTTTATAAGTTTATAAAGGTATGTTATAGACTACATATTTAACCCAAAGAGAATGATTGATCATTTATTTTATGGGATTAAGCCAATCCTTTGAAGGTCAACAGTCTCCTAGACATTCTCATCACATGAGGATATAATATCATGTGCTATCAAGAAATAGAAATAATTCTCCATGTCTTTTGGATTCAACAGAAATCATGATAAAAAGAAAGGTACTAAGAACTTTGAAAGATGAAATAAGTGAAAGGGGAAGAATATGAGTTAGGAATGTCAAACCTTCAATAAATGTGGAATGAAACCTTGTGGATCATGATTAATGGGAATGCAATTTTTTACAAGGCTGTATAGAAAGATCACGAGGCTCATGATTTCAAGGGTAAGAAGGAATTTTAGAATTTTCAATGCTTTAGTTGTATAAATATGAGACACTATGAAGATTATTACCCTATGTGTCAAGGAAAATTTCCCTAGAAAATGAAAAGTTAAAAAGGATAATATTATGTGATCACAACAACTGTGGTTGAAGTTCCTAATGATGTGGTGTTGGGTACATTAATCATATACTAAAATTTATCCAATGATTTATTTGATTTTGAATCATCATATTATTTTATATCTTCCAATTTTTATATGAAAATTAGATATTTACATATAACCTTGAGAATGGAGTTATTAGTCAAGAATCATTGTGGAAGTCTAACTGCAATAAAGATATGTTAGTCAGTTCCCATTATGACACAAAAACATTCCCAATTTGTTGAATTTATTATTATGTATATGGTGTATTTTGATATAATTATTGGTATAAACTAGATTTCAAAATATAATGAAAAAATTTATTACAAAGATAAGGGAGTAATGAATTGTGATAAAGATATGGAATTTATTATCTTTATAGGGGATACTTCATCTGATCCATCTCTAGATCCACCCCTAGTAGGTCATTTAAATGAGGTTATTATAGAATAAGAGATGACACAATCTATGGATGAAAAATGTAATATTAAAATTTAGTATATACTTATAATGTTGGAATACATTATTGTATTCCTTGAGGAATTACCCAAACACACACCAAATCATGATATTGAGTTTTCTATTGATTTAATCCCTGATGAAAGACCTATATCAAAGTCTCTCTATAGAATGGCCACTATGGAATTGGTATAATTTAAGAAAAAACTAGTGTATTTGTGTAATAAAGGATTTATATGACATAGTGTTTCACCTTGGGGAACCCCTGTTATCTTTGTTAAGAAATAATATAGATCTTTGAGACCATGCATTTATTATAGGGAAATAAATTCTATTAGAATATATAAAAATTATCCTGTACCTCGTACTGATGACTTATTCAATCAAATTCAAATATCTCAATATTTTTCAAATATTGACCCTCATTCTGGATATCATCAATTTCATGTAAAGAAGGAATAAATTCTAAAGGCATCATTTCGAATGAAGTATGGACATTATGAATTTATAGTAATTCTATTTGGACTCTCTAATGAACCCTCTATATTCATGGGTCTAATGAACATAATATTCAAGGTATATCTTGATGAATTTTTTGAGGTATTTATTAATGATATCTTGTTATACTATAAGAGCTATAAGGACCATGAGAATCACTTGCAGATCATTCTTGAAGATATTAAAAGAAAAGTGTTATATGGGAAATTTATTAAGTGTTAATTATGGCATAAAAACATTCTTTTCTTGGAAATATTATCTCCAATGATTGAATATCAGTCGATCCTATGAATAAAAATGTAGTCTAAAAAGGTCCAAACCAACTTACATTACTAAGGTATGTAGTTTCATTGGTTTAGTAGGCTACTATCAACAATTCATTCAAAAAATATTCTGATTGGATAACCAATTAACCAATATAAATCATAAAGGGGTTAAGTTTATATAGAAAAAGTAATGTGAAGAATGTTTTTAAAACTTGAAGAAGATATTGGTGAATACTCCTACTTTGACCCTACTATTAAGAAATAATGGATTTGGGATATATAGTGATGCCTCAAAGAAGGGGATTGGATGTGTCCCTATGTAGAATGACTAATTTCTTACCTATGCATATAAAAAGTTAAAGAATCATAAACAAAACTATACCACTCATGATATTGATTTAGAAAGAATAATATTTTCATTAATGATATAGATAAAATATCTATATGGAGAAATATTTGATATATACACTGACCATAATATAAAAAAATACATCTTTTCATGGAAGGAAATAAACATGATGTAAATAGGATGGATCTGGTTACTCAAAGATTATTATTTATCAATAAAATAGCACCAAAGTAATGAAAATAAGGTATTATATGCATTTAGTATGAAGGGTCATGGAGGTCAGTCCAAAATAAATATCAATAGGGATTCTTTGTTAATTTTTCTAATATGGATGGATTTTAGAATTATTAAGGAAGGGAAAGAAGACTCATTTTTTAAAATATTTTCTAAATATATTTATTATAAAATATAAAAAATTATTATTTAAACTCCCCAAGATTTTTTGGTATGTCTCTTTTTAAGTTCAATCTCTTCGATATCTTATGTTGAATGCAACACCCAACTTAAACGAACAATGAAATATTATTATAACCTAACCATTAAATTAATGAGAATGAATAGTATTAACCATATTATAAAATTTATATATTATATATTCAATATTGTTTTTGAAATCCATCATATATATTTGATAAACAAAAGATATGAATAAATCAAATTTTACGCATAAAAAGCAATATGTTTCTAAAGGTAGTTTTGTCGCATTTTAATGATGCACTTGTTTTAAAACTATATTATGACACTTTTATAAATTATATTTGAAAAAATAAAACCCATTTTTGAAATCATAATATCAAAATTTACTTTGGTTAAATTTTAGGTATTTTTCTGATAAGTTTCATTTTTGATGAATAGTTAAAAATAATGTATTTTAATTGAAATCTGACTTTTCATATAAATAATTTATAACATTAAATTATATTTATAATTGATTTTAAAGTAAAATTATACATGTTATACATATATCAATATAATTTAATTCATTTTAATTATTTTTATATTGAATTTTGATATAAAAACATTTCAATATTTTGAACGTTTTCAATTTAAAAATATGTTTTCTCATCCCATCTACGGGATTAATTTCAAATTAATTGTTGTAATTTATGCATTTTTAATTTTGAAAATTTTATTTCATATTTTTAATTATAAGGTACAAATTTATTAAATAGGACCCTTTTATTTTTTGACAATATAAATAGTAAATATAGTAATTTTAATTATAATATTTAAGGGTAAATTGAGTAATTAAGGGTAAAAAATAAAATTATAAATATTAAAAAATTACCCTAACACTTGTCATAATTTAATTTTATGAGTTATTATAGAAAAAATCATCATTTTTATGATTTTATGTCCTCATTCAGCCACTTGGATGACTTTAATCCCTTTATAGTGTTTTATTTTAAGAAAAGTCAAACTAATCACACTAATGTTTTTAATAAGTATTAAATTTTTAATATGTGGTTCTTAATAAGATATATTTCACAATTAATATTAATTTTTAATATAAAATATTTATATTCACCATGTTAATTTAATTTTAATTTTTATGAAAATAAATAATTACCTTAAAGGCTTTCACAATGATGATACAATAATTGTTTAATTAATAAAAATATAAAATAATCGATATTAAAAATAATAAAATAAATATAATTTGATATAATTAATCTCAAAAAAACATTTATAGTAAAAATTTACATGTTATTGATGTGTTATAATAGTTCTTTCAAATATTTATTGTTTTATTGAATTTTTGTAAAGTCAAAGTAATGAATAGTGTCAAAATTGACATTAATGTTATATTAATATAAATAATAATTTATTAATAGATATAAAATTTAGAAAAATATAAAATTCTGCCAAACTATTGATATAAGGATGAAAGATTCAACCATTATTCATTTATGGTGTTTTTATCATTTTATAGTAACAATATTGACCCTCAAAAAGAAAAAATTCATGTTGTCACGATAAGAGTTAGAGTGATTAAATAAGGTTTAAAACTAAAAGACAAGGGAAACAATGTGACCAAAACTTGTCAAAAAATTATTGGATTATGGAATTTCAACCCATAATCCTCATATATTTTAAATAACTCTGTTTTTATCTATTTGGAATTGAAAATTAATCTATATAAATTTAATATTTTGAGAGTTTCAAAAAACACCACTCACCTCAATTATAAAAGGGAACCTGCTACTTAACTTATTCACACCACATTGATCCATACATCTCAACCAAACCCTACCATTTCTCTTTTAAAAATTCCTATCCAAGTTCTATAGGTCTTGATATTCCAAAAATACCAACCATAGATACCTTGAAAATAGATCTATGGAAGTTCGTTGAAGAAGAGGTAATCATTTTTACCAACTCATCCATGTTCATTTCATTATCTAATTAATATTCATGTGTTTTTTTAAAAAAAATTAAAAATTAAGTATCACATATATAGTGATATTTTATTAGGATTATTAAACCATTATAATCTACCTTTTATCCATCCTATGAAAAATAAAAGCACTGCATGTGCATACATACAGCTTGCCGTCTCCACATAGCGGGGTAATTCGTTTTTCATCACCAATTTACTTGGATGGCTATAATAATAAAATTAATGGATATATATGATAATTATGACATGATATTTATTTTTCAAAATTAATATATCATCTACTTCCTTACTGGTTCACCTATTAATAGAATGATATTGTCACTCATGCATATGTATGATCTACCATCTCCACGACACGATGTGATTCATTTTACATGTTCAGCATTCAAGAATGAATATAAGTATTTATATAATGATGAAATATTATATCTAATACCTTAATATCATTCTTTAAATGGAATAACTATATCCTATGTAAATAATTGGAACCTACACGACAAAACATGTAGAGAAAAACAAAGTAGTTAACACCCAAATCAATGGTAATAATGAAATATTATTAAGAAATGGGGGGATAAGATGATATAACATGATCATATATGATATCATAAATATTTCAGTATACATTAATAAAATTATTTAAACCATTATACAAGAAGTTAAATTATTCTTATCTAAAGGAAATCACAAGGTAAGAGATTTTCGTCTCACTTTTATTTACATGGGACATATGCCATATTTACCAATTATTTATTTTGTGTGATGTATTTACTATCCCTTTTTTATATTATATAATGAATCTCTATATTTTCATATTATTTAATGTTTTATTAATTTTTATTATTTCATGGGGAATATGATTCTATTGATTAGACAGTGGTAAGGTAATTCTTAACTCAATTTAAATTTATTGGGTTAAACTAACATATAATTGATTATGTCATGTTACAGTTAAGTGTTAAATGATTTTTTATTATATTATGTTCTGTTTACACTTGTTTTTTATTTATAGTGAATAGATATAATCTATTCCTTTGATTAATTCTCACTTCGGTGATATGATATTTGTAAGGTTTTACTTCGCAATCTCATAATTATTTGGGATTGTTTATCTTTAAGTCTCCACTAGGGAATATTTATCTTCCATGTCTATATTTTATAAAAAAATGCTTTCAAAATGTTTTTTACAATTATACTATGAATATTAAAATTTATTTTTCCCCATATTTTACTTTTTATGAAATGTTGTGAAAAAATATTTTTTTTTATTTTTCTAAACAAGGTTCTTTGTGACTTTTATGATTAAAATATTTTGAGGAATATTTTTCTTAAACTTATACAATATAAATGGAATTTCCATCTTTCATGATGCCTTAATGTATTGAGTAATCCTTTATAATTTTACAAGATTCTTTTTAAATAAATTTTTTTCTTTTATAAATACACGTCTTTTTAGATAAATTATTTCAAAGAAAAAAAGAATATCTATCAATAAATTTTGAATGATTTTTTAGAGTATTTTTATCAATGTAAAAACCCTTTTTTGAATATTTTGATTCATTGATATTGATCTCTTATGATTCCATCTACCATATTTTATTTAATGGTTTCTGATTAGTTTGGCTATGGGTGTTCTATTTTGATATCATTCATCATACTACTCTAGATGGTTTATAGTTGTTAAAGTATTCTCATTTCACATTCTAGTATTTAAATACGAATGTTTATATTGTTTATGTTCCACCCCTTTTATATGAGGAATGAATTGGACTTAATAAGTGTTGGGTGGGGCCTGCTATATCCCCTTGATGCATCAATATGACTCATGGGACAAACTAGTTTAGGTATTGGCTGATGTCTTACCCATTTATGTATGGTGTATTGGCTGAATCCTTGACGGTATGTTTACAATGTCCAATAGTATGTATTCCCTCATTATAATATTAGTTATTGGTATTCTATGTCATTATTCGATTAATACAATATCCATGGTTAAGTTTCATTATCATGTGATTATTTATATTAATGTATTTTATAATAATTTATTCTTTAAATATTATACTCAAGATTATATTTTAATGGATTTTGTTTTAGTTATTCACCTTTCCTTAATGTTTATAATTTTTTATTTATGATAGATTCCATTGTACGCTTACCCTTACTGAGCACCTAAGATCACCCCAATCTTATATTTCATTTTCCATAGGATTCCAAGAAGTATACTATAACTATTATATAGGGTAAAGATAGAATAATAATGGTGTTTTCATTGGAGTTACTATGTTATATTTTATATTATCAATTGTAATGTAAGATTTATGTATGTATCAAGTTTTATAAAACTACTAAACTATTCGGACATTCAATATGAAATTCCTTGTATCTTATTCCAATGTAATATGTAACCATCGAATTTGAGCTACTGGGATCAGGGTCTTCATATTTGGTATCAAAGGAGGTTTATTAGACACCTGGGTAACTATATTAGGGAAGACATATATTAGATAATTAAACCCTATGATAGAAATTGTAAATATATACAAATAAATTAAAATTAGGATTTAGAGATTAGTTATACCTAAATTTTCAAATTTGGTTATTTGACTTGCTAGTTTGTAGATTATAAATTATGTTTCATAACGTTATGATCTAATATAGTGTATGAAATGGTTTAGAAATGGTACCTAGCGGAAGGAATGGAAACTTCATCAACACATGTAATCCATGTAGGTATCTCCATCCTATATAAGATAATTATGTTGGAACTAGAGCTGCAATTGGAGATGAAAAAATTATAACTATAGTAGGAAAATTGACACAAGTTATGGTAAATTACCTTACATGTTTGGATAAGTCTAATCAATAATGTGTAGGAACAATGTTAGATCACATAATGGGATGAGAACCTCCATCAGTCAATGGGACTACCAATCCACTTGTACATAAGAAATAGATAAGCTCCTTAGAGAAGATATTTCAAAATTTTGGAAGTAATGAAAGAGAGAAGGTTTTCATAGAAGTTTATTATCTCCCAGTGGATGAATATCAATGGTGTTAATTAATTCAAAACACTAAAGATGAATAAGAAATAGAAAACATGGAATGAAAGGATTTTAATGAAATTTTACTTGAAAAATATTTACCTTGAAGAAAATTATTAGATATTGGGAGAGAATTAAAAAGTCTTATAAAAAAGGAAGATAAAAATGTTTCTAAGTATTAAGATAAATTTATAAGGATATCCAAGCATGTTGTAGACTACATATGTAATACAAATAGTAAGATTGATCATTTCATTCATGGGATTAAACCAATTATCTTAAGGGAACCAATATCCCAAAAAAATCATCATATGAGGATATAATATCTTGTGATATAAAGATAGAAAAATAATTATTCATTCCCAATGGTTTTGAAGGTAAAAAAGATAAGGGTATGAAAAAATAGAAAAAATGTGTAATGGGAATAAAATAAAGAAGGAATTTTACTTCTACGATAACTATGTAAAGAGACACCCATATACTTGCTTGAAGGGAATGTAGGTCTGCTATATATGTGGTGAGAAAGGAAACAACGATCATGAATATGAGGAAGGTAAAGAATATTCTTATGTCTAATTCTTTAACTGTAAGAAAATGGGGCACCTTGAAAATGAATGTCTCAAATATCAAGGAAATATAGATTAAAAGAATAAAATGGATCAAGTTCATGCTTATGTTGTTACTAAAGTTGAAGGAGAATAATTAATGTGATTTAGTTTGGATTAATGATTTTTTTTGAAAAAGAGTTTAATTAAAGATATTATGGTTATAATAATCATGAGAAATATAAGTATTGTACTACATTACTTATTCTTTAAGGATTTTAGAGCATATGTTGAACGGTACCGAGGACTAGGAAAAATGATTTAGTTGTACGTTCAAATTTTGGAAAACACATGATTATGAGATGGTAAACCTTAATATATACCTGATGTTGAGATAATAATTAAAAAATATATGTTTATGGGATAGTATTGGTGACTATGAATGTGGTTATTTATTTAATTATTTATGTTATCTTTGATGGGTTTACTACATACTGGGATTTAAGAAATATACATAAGATTTTATTATCTGAAGCATGGATGTTTTAATAAAGTTTTAAAGGTGATAAATGTATTAATATATTTGGAATGTGATAAAAATATATGCGTCATGTTGTTTGGAGAAAATATGATGTTATGCTAATTTTGGAAATTTATGGACCTTCCTTGTAAATTTTTATACTGTGAATTTGGATAGATGTATTTTGGATGAGTCTTAATGTTGGAACATATTAAGTTAAACATTAGATATTATTGTTTGAGGTTAAAGTATGATTTTTTGGAAACTATGTGAAAAAAATTTGGTTTTAGAAAAACTTTATAGGACAAAGTAATTACTTATATACCTTATGATTCATTAATGTTATTCAAGCATAAAAAATCATCTTGAATATCCATTTCTTGGAGTAAGCGATGAAGTGAAAATAGATTGAAACACAACTAAAGGATGAGATTATGCTCATGACATGTAAATTAATCTCGTAAGATTATTATATAAAGTTCCTATTATAATTGTAAAATAGTACCTAGGATCAAGGAAATAGATTTTTGAAAAAAACAAAATTCATTTACTTTTTCTTATTGAGAAATTATGGGTCTTTTAACACATCACAAATTTATGGTTTTGTAACGGTTAAATTCATAAAAACCATGCTATTTATGACTATCCAGCAGAAATCGATAGATAAATTTCCCTTCCCTATCCATGTTCTCACTTCCTGCTAAATTTCTTCTATTCTAAAGCCTAAATTTTTTGCAACCTTCCTATTTATCTTTCCTTCTCATTAAGAGGATGTTTTATTAAACCTATTTACGATGTGGATTTCCGATAATGAAATTTGTAGTTGTCTTAATTTGATTTTAAAATTTCAATCTAAAATTTCATGGGCGAAATTAATTGAAGGAGGGGAGAATCTAACACTCCAATATTTTATGTTATGTCTCTTTTTAAGTTTAATCTCTTCCATAACTTAAATTTGATGCAACACCTAGCATAAACGAACAATGAATTATTGCTATAATCTAACCATTAAATTGGAGGGAATGAATGGTATTAACCATATAATGAAATTTATATTTTATATATTCAATAATTTTTTTACATTCATCCAATATATTTTATAAACATAAGATAAAAATAAATCAAATTCTACACATAAAAATCTATATTCATCAAAAGGTGGTTTTACCGCCTTTTAATAGAGAAATTATTTTAAAACAAAATTATTACACTTTTATAAATTATATTTTTAAAAAATAAACTTCATTTTTGAAATAGGAATTTCAAAATTTACTTTGGCTCAAGTTTTGGTATTTTTCCGACAAGTTTCATTTTTGATGAATAGTGAAAAATACTTCATTTTAATTGAAAATTGACTTTTCATCTATATGATTTATAGTGTTAAATTATATTTTAAATTGGTTTTAAAGTAAAATTAGATAAATTATACATATATTAATCCAATTTAGTCTATTTGAATCATTTTTATATGGAATTTGGATAAAAAAACATTTTAAACTTTTGAATGTTTTCACTTTAAAAACTTGTTTTCACCCTGTATACAAAATTAATTTTAAATTATTTATAACAATTAATGAGTTTTGAATTTTGAAAAATGGATTCCAAATTTATAAACATAATTTCAAAATTTATTAAATAGTGCTCTTTTATTTTTGGACAATATGGCTAGTAAACTTAGTAATTTTAGTCACCGTAGTTAGAGGTAAATCAGGCAATTAAGAGTAAAAAATAATATTATAAATATTGTAAAATTACCATAACTATTGTTATAAATTAATTGTATGAGTTATTTTCAACTGAAATCATCATTTTCTAGATTTTATGGCATCTTGGATCCACTTTTATGACTTTAATACCTTTATAGTATTTTATTTTAATAAAATTTAAACTTATCACACTATCGTTTTTAATATGTATTAAATTTTTAAAATGTGGTTATTTAGAATATATATTTAAATAGAAATATTCACATTAAATATAAAAATTTTATTTTCATCATGGAAATTTATTTTTAAGTTTTAAGAAATATATAATTACCTTAAAATCTTACACAATAATGATGCGATAATTTTTTTAATTAATGGTAATATCAAATAAATGATATTAGAAATATTAAAATAATTATAATTTGAGATAATTAATGTCATACATTAATTTTATAGATACATTTAACATTTTTTTATGTATAAAAATATTTTTTTCAAATATATCTTGATTTATTTGTTTTTTTAAATGTTATTGTAATGAATAGTGTCAAAATTGTAATTATTATAATATTAAAATAAATAATATTTCATAAAATGATATTAAATTTATTAAATTTGAAATTCATACAAATTATATATATAAGGTTTAAATTTTTATCCATGATTCATTTATGTTTCATTTTTCATTTCATAGTAAAAATATTGACCCTCAAAGAGTAAATATTCATTTTGTCATAGTAAGAGTTAAAGGGATTAAATTAGAGTGAAAACTAAATGATAAGGGTAAAAATATGGCCTAAACATGTATAAAAATTATTTTATTAGGGGATTTATACCCATACTCCACTTATATTAGAATTAAATCAATTTTTATCCATTTTTAATTAAAAATTAATTTATATGAATTTAATATTTTGAGAGTTTCCAAAAGTTCCCCTCACCTTAATTATAAAAGGGAACCTCCTACCTCACTTCTTAAAACCACATTGAGCCATATATCCTGAAAAAAAACATGAAAATTTCTATTAAAAGCATCCTTATACAAGTTATAGAGGTCCTTAGATTCCAAAAATACCAACATGAGATCTATTGATAAGAGATCTAATGGAAGTCCACCAAAGAAGAGTTAATCATTTTTACCAACTCATTCAAAATCATTTCCTCTTCTACTTCATCTTAAATTATTTTTCTATCCTAAAACAATAAATAAAGTATAATATATATAATTATAAGTTATTATTATTATTAAACTACCATATTATACATTTTATCCATCATATTAAAAACAAAAGCAACACACATGTGTACGTACGACTTACTCTTCTCCACATAGTGGTGTAATTCATTTTTCGTCACCACTTTACATGTGTGGTTATAATAATGGAAATAAAGGAAATATATGATAATTATTATAGATATTTATTATTTAACATTAATATGTTATTCACTTCCTCACTTTTCACCCATTAATGGAATGATATCATCGTTCGTGCATACGTACGACCTGCCATCTCCATGAAGTGATGCGATTCATTTTACATGTTCAACATTAATGAATTATTATAAAGATGTATATAAATAATATATATGAAATATAGTACCTTAATATCACTATTTATATGTCATAACTATGTCCTATTCACATGAACATTGACTTACACGACAAAACATGCAAAGGAAATTAAAGCATTTAACACCCAAAACAAGGGTAATAATGAAATATTATTAACAAACAGGTGATAAGATGATATAAGAGGATCATATCTGATATAATAAATATTATGGTATAAATTAATAACATTATTTAAACTATTTTATTGGAAATTAAATAATTTTCAATGAAGAGAAAGTGAAATGTAAGAAATTTTCGTCTCACTTTTATTTCTATGGGACATATACCATATTTTCCACTTATTTATTTTATATTATGTACGTAGTAACAATTTTTTATATTATATCATTAATATATTTACTTTAATTGTATTTAGTGTTTTCTTAAATATTATTCTTTCATGAGGAATACAATTCGACTGATTACAAAGAGGTAAGGGAATTCTTAACTCAATTTTCATTCATTAGGTTACAATACAATATAATTGACTATGTCATGTTACAATTATGTGTGAAATAATTTTTGATTAGATTATTTTGTATTTAAACTTGTTTTATATGTATTTATAGTGAATACACATAATAAATATTTGTTATTAATGCTCAATTCAATGAACTGATATTTGTAAGGGTTTATTTCAGCATCTCACCATTATTCGAGATTATTTTTGTTAAAGTCTCCACTAGGGAATATTTATCTTCTATGTACAAGTTTTATAAAAAAGGGTTTTTCAAAAACGTTTTTACTATTCTACTATGAATATTTAAAGTTATTTTTACCCATATTTTAGTTTTCATGAAATGGTTTGAAAATAATATTTTTTTTGTTTTCTAAACAATGGTCTGTGTGAATTTTCTGAAAAACATTATATGGAAGGAATATTTTTTTAACTTAAATGGTATAAATAAAATTTCCCTCTATCATGACACATTATTGTATTGAGGAATAAATTATAATTTTATAATATTGTTTTTAAAGAAAATGTTTTCTTTTATTATTGCATGACTTTTTAAATAAATCATTTCAAAGTAAAAAAGGTATTTATGTTAAGAAATTTTCAATGATTTTATTATATTTTTTAATCTCTGTAAAAACCATTTATTAAATATTATTCTTAATTGATATTTTTCTCTTATGATTCCATATACTAAATTTTATTAAATATTTTATGATCAGTTTGACTATGGATGTTCTATTTTGATATTATTCAACATATTAATCTAGATGGATTAAAATTGTTAATTGGGGAACTTATTCACATTTCATATATTAATATTTCAATACGAATGTTTATGTTGTTTACATTTCAACTATTTTATATGATAAATGAATTTTACTTAGTAAGTGGTGGTAGGTTCTTTCTATAACCCCTCGATACATCAATAGGTCTCATGAGACAAATTAGGTTGGGTATTGGATGCTGTCTTACCCATTTATGTATGGTGTCTTAGTTGAGGACTTTATGGTATGTTTATGATGTTTTCCATTATGAATTCCCTCATCATGATATTAGTCACTAATATTCCATGTAATTATTTTGTAAGTAGAATATCAATGGTTAAGTTTCATTCTCATGTGATTATTTATATAAAATTATTTTATTATCATTTATTCTTTCTATATTTTTATAAATATTATTTTTATATGAATTGTGTTTCAGTTATTCACCTTGCATTAAGGATTATGTATATTTATCCATGATAGACTTCGTTGTATGCTTACTCTTACTGAGCACCTATGCTCGCCCCTTTATTTGGTTTCATGTTTTCTAGGATGCTAAGAAGTATGTTATGGCTAATATGTAGGGTAAATCCCGGATAATAATGGTTGTTTTCATTGGAGTTACTATATTATATTTTAAATTTTCAATTACAATATAAGTTTCAAGTATGTATCTCGTTTTAAAAAACTACTAAACTATTTGGTTCTTTGGGATGAGATTCCTTATATCTTATGTTAATGTAATAAGTAACAACTAACTCTGGGCTACTTGGGTTGGGGTCTTTACACATAATTTGATGATTAGATTTTCCAAAAGGAAATTAAAGTCATAAATGATGAGAATTTTTCAAACATAATATATGAATATTGTGTTTTAAAATTTGGAAAGAGACTATGTGTACCATATTAACCTGATAAGAAGAGTGAATTTTTCAATTATTCTCATATCTCAAATTTCCCTATACACTCCAATAGCACCAAGACATACAGAGATTTGAAGAAACATTTTTCTTGGGATAATATAAAGTGGAAAATTTTAAATTATGTTACAAGACGTTTAGTTTTTTAATAAGTGAAGGATGATAGACAACATCCTATATGACTCATGAAACATATTCCTATTCCTAAATGGAAATTAGATGACATTACTAAGTAATTTGTCTCTATATTACCAAATAATCCAAGAAATAATGATGTGATATGAGTTATTATTGATAGAATTTTCCAATATTCTCATTTCTTTTCTATAAGAGAATATTTTCCTCTAGATAACCTTGTAAAACTCTACATTAAAAAAGTTTTAAGACATCATGGTGTACCCCTTTTAATTTTATCTAATTTTGATCCATGATTTACATCAAAATTATAGAAAAGTTATTAGAAGGATCTTAATGCAAAGATTTATTTTAGCACTTCTTATCATCCTTATACTGAAGGGTTGTTAGAAAGTATTATCCATACTTTATAAGACATGTTAAGGTCATGATCACCTGAATTTCAAATTCTATTGGATTATTATTTACCTTTTGTAGAGTTTTCCTATATTAATAGCTTCCCTTCAAGTATTAAAATGGCATCGAATAAAGAATTATATGTAAAAAAGATATCATAATCCAACTTGTTGGGATGAATTTGGTGAAAGGAATATTATAGTCCCATAAATTTTGGATGAGATAATGGACAAGGTAAATTCTATTAAAACTAAAAACAAAGCTTCTCAAAGAATACAAAATAGTTATACCAATAACTCGATGAAAATTTTTGAATTTCAAGGGGGATATCACGTTTTATTAAAAGTATCTACATGGAAAAGTGTTATAATATTTAGTAATAAAGGAAAAATGGTTCCAAAGTACAATATAGATTTTAAAATATTTGAAAAAAATTAGATTTGTGGCTTACTATTTGTAAATTTTACCAAACCTTTCTAAAGTACATGATGTATTCCATATTTCTTTGTTAAAGAAGTAAATTCTAGACCCAACACATGTGATCAATTCCAAATAAATATAATTAGAACCCAATTTATCTTACTATAAAGATCCTATCTAGATTATGGATAGTATAGAATATTTGTTTAATAATCATATGACTCAATAGGTAAATGTAATTTGAAAAAAAATCATAAGATAGAAGAGAAAATATGGGAACTTGAGAAAATTATGATGAATAACTACCTAAATATATTCATGTGGTGAAATTAATGAAATTTTGAAGTTGAAATTTTTTAAATGATAGAATAATGTAACACCATAATATTTTATGGTATGTCTCTTTTTAAATAAATTTAATCTCTTTTATAGCTTGTGTTACACACAACATTGAGTTCAAAATAATCATAATCTATTATTATGTAACCATTATAACCTATCCATTAAAAATGTAGGGTATGAATACTATTGATTAAATTATTAAAATTATATGGTTTATGAATTTAAAAAATATATTCATTGGTTATCAAAAAATTAAAAAACATTTGAAACTAAAATAATTGTTTTTCTGAAAAATATTAATTTTCACGCAATATATTTATATCATATTAAATTGAATGTGTCAAAATTAGTGAATAATTTTAATTAAATACACATATTATATATTCAATAATTTTTTAACATTCATCTAGAATTTTTACTATCCACAGGATCAGAATAAATCCATTTTTATGCTTAAAATATGTATTTATCTAAAAAGAGATTTTTGTTGGGTTTTTCATGCATATTATAAAATTAATTTTTAAAATTTATAGAAATTGAATTTTAAAAAATATTTTCAATATTTGTAATTATTATTCTCAAATTTGGTAAATAATTCTCTTTTATTTGTAGGTATTATGAATAGTAACAATAGTAAAATTAATCACATTAGTAAAGGGTAAATCAGGTTAATCTAGGTTAAAACGAAGATATGAGGTCATAATATTTCATATTAATTTTTATTATATGAAATTAATTCTTCCAATTTTATATTAGGCTCTAAATTTGTATTTTTAATTCACACTTTTCTAGGAAAATGACCCTTATAATATTTAAAGTAAAGAAAGTAACAAAATGTCACTCTTGGTTAAAAAGACCCATTTTATCTTCACATAGGTATAAATGAAATATTTGAATGAATATAAATGTATATTTTAATATTAATTAAATTAATTTCATTATATAATTTTATTTAAAAAATTTTCAAATTATATAATTACCTTAAATGATTATGCAGTGCTAATATAATATTTATTTAATTAAAAGAAAAATAAAATAAATGATTTTAAAAATATTAAAAGTGATATAATTTGAATGAGTTAATATGACACAATAATATTATAGATATATGTGACATACTTGGGATGTTTTAAACTATTATATTCTAATTAAACCTTTGTATTTATGTATTTGAAGTCAAATTAAACGAATAGTGTCAAAATTGACATTAATGATAATTTATCAAAATAATATTTTATTAAATTATTTAAAAACCATTAAACTAATTAAAAATAAAAATGGGTAATATAAGTTATAAATTTTCATACATTTTCCATTTATTATTTATTATTTACTTTATATGTAATGTTATAACCCTGTAAAAGTTAAAGATATGTTATCGCAGTTAATGTTAAAATAAGTTAACTAAGGGGTCATCCCAAAATATAAAGTTTAAACCACCATAAAAACCAGTATATGTTTTATTTGTTGATAATATTTCAACCATATAATACCATATGTTCTAATACCTAGGCATTTAGAATCATTTGGATGAAATAATGGCATTTTTATAAATTAATCTTTTAAGAAATCCCAAAAGTGCCACTCACCTCAATTATAAAAGGGCACCCATTCCTTCACTTATTTACAAAAATATGAGAATCTTGACCCAACTAATATATAAAAATACATATTTTAAAAAATATTATACAAGTTATTTATGCTTTTTCCTTCATAAAATACCAACCTTATGTTCCTTAAGAAAGGATCTAAAGAAGGTCGCCCGAAGAAGAGTTAATTGTCTTACCCGACTTCTTTCAATTTATTTTTTTCTTACACCTATTAAAAATATATTTAATTTATAATAAAATAATAAATTAAGTATCCCAATTATACATAAATTTTATTATGATTATGAAACCATAATTATCCACCTTATTTTCAATCAAATGTGAAGTGAAAGTATCATTTGTGCATACATACAGCTTACCATCTCTACAAAGCGATGCAATTAATTTTTCATTATCGTATTCTATGGATGATAATTATGATGGTTTTAATGTTTATATATTATATTTATAGAATAAATATACTTATATAATTATAATATCATATCTACTTTCTTACAATAAAAACATTATGGAAATGATAACGTCACTCGTGCGTACATGTGGCCTACCACCTTTATGAAGTGATGTGATTCAATTTTCATTTATATTTTCTTTGGGTGGAAACAATAATTGAATTTATTAATATATATGATTTATATAATATAATAATGATTATATAATGGTGAATTTATATGTAACTTTATTTCTTTCTATCTATCAAAATGTGAAAACAGTGTCCATGCGTACGTTTGACGTACTGCCTCCATGAATGATATAATTCATTTTCTATCTCTAAATTTTATGGATTAAAATAAACACATATTCAATGATTATATATGATATTTATATCACTATTTATATTCAGGATATTATGGAACCATAATAAAAGTATAAGGTTCAAATCTACGAAACCAAAAGATACCTGAAAAAAGAAGCAATTCACACCTGAAAAAGTAATTTTAGCAGAGTTGTTAATAAAAGGGTAATAAAATATTATATATCAAATGATAAATATGAGAATGGTTATGTAAAAGATTAATAATAAATATATGATTATTATATATAATTTTTGAACAAATTTTATGTAATTCAAACCCGAGGTATGGGTTTATTTCACAAACTCATTAATATTTGGGATTATTAATGTTTAAATCCCCGCTAGAGGGAATATTTTTCATATATATCCATATATTGATTAACTTTTTAAATAATTTTTAGATTACTCTCCAATGATTTATTAATGATATGTTTACCCATATATTACCTTTTAAAAATTGTTTTTAAAGTAATCTGGTTTTTATTTTCCAAACGAGGTACTTTTATTTTTTTACAATAGTGTGGAAAGAATTTTTATTTATTTATACGGCATGAAAAATTTTTCCAATAATCATGAAGAATATTTTATTTTAATACTACTATAAAATTTTACAAGTTTATTTTCAAATAAATTTTTTTGTTTAATATGTGTCATGTTTTAAGATTTTTTTTAAAATATATTTTCAAATTAAAATGGATATTTTTCTCAAAAATGTTTTAATACAATTTTTATTATATTTATATTTATTGATAACAAAAAAATGTTATTTTACTTATTATATACTATGAATATGTTGTAATGATACTATCATTTGTTTTTATCAAATGTTTTATCATAATTTTCACTAGATATGTACTATTTTTATATCATTCTCCACATCACTCTGGGTGGTTTATGATTATGTTTATTGAATGGGGTAATTATTAAAATTTCACATACTAGTTTTACAATATGAATGTTTATGTTGATTATGATTCACCCCATTTGTATGAGTAATTCATTAGACATAGTAAGTTTCAGGTTGAGCCCACTATAGACCCTCGATGCATTGGTAGGTCTTATGAGACAAACTTGTTTGGGTATTGGCTGAGGACTTGTCCATTTTTTACAAGATTTACTGGAATGAGGCCTTGATAGTATGTTTATGATGTCTGAAATTAGTATTTTCCTCATTATGAGATTAAATAATTAATATCCATGTTGTTATTTTATTATTTAGGATATCTATGGATAAGCTGCAATATCATGTGATTATTTTTATGGAATTATTTTATCACCATTCATTCCTACCATATTATTCTTCATGTTTATGTTATTGATTAAATAAAATTTGTTGTTATATATTTACCTTTCTATATTGTTATGTATTATTTATTCATGTTAGATTCTAATGTATGTATAACTTTATTAAGCATCATATCTCACCCCTTTATTATGTTTATTTTTTCCCATGATTCCAGGAAGTGTATTATGATTGATATGTAGATATATGATAAAGGGAATAATGTTGTACTCAAATAAATAATTATACTTTTTTCGGTTTTATAAAGAAATTTAATATTCAACTATATATTTGTTTTCCAAGAATAATAAACTATTTATTCCTCTAGATATTATTTCTTATATCTAGTGCCAATGTAATAAAGTAAATACAGACTCTAGGATACTAGGGTTGGGGTCTTTACACCACCCACCAGTGCCAGTCGACACTCGATTCCTATTATGTTGAGTCGTTCTCCTGGTCATACTCACTCTGCCTTCTATTTACTGGTGCTGACCTAAAGAAACTATTTCTTGAATTACCTTTTTCCGAATGACTATTGGTGGACTGAAGGACCAGTGTCCCATAGGCCCAATTATGTGGGCCAAAATCAAAATTTGGGTGAATAGTTATGCTGTTATAGTACGACTATAGTTCCTTATATAGTAACTCAAAAATACCCTTACCCAGTTTTGAACTTGGGTCTCTTTCCTGAAGGATCATAAGGGTTTTCCACTTAGTGACACCCCCAACTGTAAAAACATGTGTATGGGTTATGCTCGACTCCCAACAGGGGGGGGACTAATCCTAGAGCATACCGCACATTCCCCAGTAAAGAAATGTCTTCGAATCACCATGTTCTTAATATAAACCAAAAACATGTGTATGGGTTATGATTGAATCCCAGTGGGGGTAAAAAAAATCCTAGAGAGCACCACATATTCTCTAGATTGGAAATGTCTTTGAATCACCTTGTACATAATATGCACGGTGTTCGAGTCAGGTAGGACTCGAACCTATTCCAATTCCCACAGAGAGCGAGGGGTACAACCAGTGAGTACCACTCAACTAACACCCTATGGGAATAACTATAATATTATTTAAAATATTATTAAATTTAAAATTATTTTAATTAACAATACATGCATATATATATTAAATATAACTATATTTATCAAATTACAACCGATCAAGAAAGGGGAAATAACATAAAAAAATCACATATGAGTGCGCCATGGGTATAAATATATTTATTATTATAATATATATATTTATATTTGAATAATTATAGATATAACTAAAATTATGATTATATACAGTACTAGAAAAATGGCCTTTAGTGACCACCAAAATCTACAGGCCTATAGCAGCCGCTCACTGAATGCCAAATGATGTTTGTTGTTTCCCCAATGTTATTGTCTATAGCATCTGATGCTTGGGAGATGATATCATCCAAGTGGTGGGGGTGTATAGTGACATAAAAATGGTGGCTACCCTAGGACACAACCCTAAGGGATATAGAAACATCTAAATGGATACATATATAAACCCCCACCGTTGTTTCCTATATCATCTTCAATATGTAAGTATTTAAAAAAATATATAATTAATACATTATGAAACTCATATTTTAAATTAATAAAAATAAAAAACAACCATATTTAATAAATTTAATATATATCTACATAAAATATGATTAAACACCCTTAAAACTAATTTCATCTGATTCTTTTCCAACCTCCCCATCCATCATGTCAAATAACTGAAAATAAAATTAAATAAAAATAAAAGTCAGTACTAAAAAAACTAGAAACCAATGCATTGTTTAAATTAAAATTTATTAAAATATGAAACCTGTGTTTGTTTGGTTTTTAATATATTAATTTTTTAGTCATTTAGTTATTCTAAAACTGCTTATTCAGTAAATTTGAGCACACTACACCTAGGATTGATTTCTTTCTACTCATATAAGTAAAAAAATAATCTAAAGATAATATTCATATGATTACACATCCATCTGAGTCCATTGTTTATGTTTTTGACCTTTACATGCATGTTTTATTTTTTTAAAACACTAAAAATATATTTTTAGTTATTCCATCAAAACAAAAACTCAGATTGATGTGAATTCAGTTCCAACATTTTAAATATCATGCAAGTTTATTTCCTCTAATTTCATGGAAATCAGTGGTTGTTTTCTTAGTTTAAAACCTTGTAGAACATTTTTAAATACTATCAAATATTTAAAAACTACTTATTTTGTTGGTCCGAACATGTAAGAACCCGGTTCTTATTCTTAAGGTATGGGTTTCTTCTTTTCCTTTTTCCTTTATGGTTTTTGAGAAAATAAGAAAAATAGGGAAAATCCAAAATTTTGTGGGTACACGCCGTGTACTTTTCCACACGCTGTGTACTTTGGCCATGTGGGATGAGTACACAGGGCGTGTAGGACTGTCGGTGATAAAGATTATAGAAACTGACTACATGTCAGGTACTTAGTATATACACATTGTGTACTTAGTCAGCAGGTGAATAGTAAGGAAGTGGGAGTAGCCGCCAGTGGAGTGAATGTAAACATCGTGCTGTGTACTCATGTCGACAGATGAACAGTTCAGTGGTGAAAATTAGCCGCCAGAGGAACATATAAAAAATAAAAAAATACATAATGTACTTGAGAGTACACACCGTGTAGTTGGTTGTTTTTTCATTAAAATGGGTAGTAGCCTCCACCTTCGACAGAGAAAGCTTAGGACATTAGAGGAGCGCTGGGAGAGATGGCCAAAACTTAGAGGATCTCCCGACCACACACCGGAACTCAGATTCCTTCACTGACAGTCTCGATTGAATCGCACAAGTGAGTTCTTCTCTCTTCTTGAACCCTTCCTTCCAATTCTTTCCTGAGGGGAATTTATTTGATTTTGAAGGAGCTTTCATTTATCCCAGGTCTACGTCATTTTCAGGTGTTTTGGGAGGTGTCATTCATGTATATTTATTAGAGGAGATCAAGGTAGGTAGTCCGATGTTTAATTCCAACTATCATGATGTTTTTAGTACCGTTGTGCTATGCACCCATGTTGGGAGTGTCGTATGGATGAAGCCTTTACAAATTAAATACCTAGAATAGTATAGGTAATTTATTGAAATGTATAAACTATTTTTTGGGATCATTGCTTGGATCCAGGGCCACCCCGTGGGTGTGGTTCCCTTGTTTAGCTGTTTGGCCAGGATACCTGAGGGTATGTCGCGATTTAGCATGCTTGAGTTTCATTGAGATAAAATGTATATAATTGCTTGATTGTGTGTTGGGCTTAGCCTGGTTGCTTCTTTATACTGAGGGAAGTGTTTCTAACACCTGAGGGAAAGTGTTTTGTTTAGTCTGAGGGAAACAAAATTTATGCCTATGGGCAGTTTCTTCCGTGCCTGAGGGCATTATCTCGTACGCTTGAGGGAAATATTCATTATGCCTATGGGAAATCACCTGAGGGTTTCAATTCTGATTTCCTAAGGGTAAGGTTTTTCATGTCTGAGGACTCTTTTTACTTTTTATATTCACTGTGGTGATTTTATATGTTATACCTCCCAAGCTAAAGCACAAGCTTGGTATTGTTTTACCTTGTACTTGTTAGATAGCTAGTTGTGGTTTTTGCTGCAGAACTTTTTAGGAGATAGTCGGATGAGGCTGAGTCTCAGGAACATATAATTCAATTATCCTTAATTGTTAAATAATAATTAAATGGAAATGGAACTGGTAGGAGTAGCTTCTTTTGAGTACTTCCTAGCTTACTGAATTTCATTACTGCACACTGTTGTTGGACAAATTCACTGACAGTTGGGTATGGGCCTTTGGTGGTTGCCTACTGAAATTTATTTCTCACACCCTGTTTGGTTCATGCCTTGGGCCCAAATAGATTATATTGTTGTAGGTGTAGATAAGTTCAAGAGTCCCTATATAGGTACTTGATTGTTGCAGAGGAGTAGGAGAGCATGGGACTGAGCTTAGGCTTACGATGCCGTTGAGTTCCTGTTGTGCTATTTATTTTTATTTGTTGTATTTGTCCCATGTATTGTATTCTTTCAGACTATAGTGTATCCTATTTTGGCTGATTTCTCAGACATAGGGACATATTGCATCATTATATATGAATGTTTTTCTTTTCTTTATTTCAGTACTGTGTCCATTTCAGCATTGGTATTGTTTACTACTTCTGTTTTTTGTATGCTTGTATTTTTTTCCGCTGTGTTACACTTTGACATATGAGGGCATAGTTTCCCCACTATCAGACCTTGGCCCTTGCTGCTAGTCGGAAGCCTCTGGCGTTTGGGGAAATGATCTTGAGGTCATGTGACCAATCAGGTTCGGGGCACCTGTTGAGTGGCACCCGGATCCGGGATGTTACAAAGTGGTATCATGGGACCTTTCTTTTCTCTAAGTTATTTTATTATTTGGTGATGATGGAAAGAGATTTATTTGTAAGGGATTCAATAATAATTGTGCATGGTAGTAGCTATCCCGTGTACAGGTAAAGGCTGGATTGCCTCGATGTAAATTGTGAATTTCTGTTTATGATTATTACAATTGATTTGATTTTCACCATTGTGTGACACACTTGTTGTGTGCTGTGTATACTTTTATACTTGGGTTATATTTAGTTGCAACCCGATGAGATGAGGGTATTTCATCTCATGCATCATTAAGGCACATGTTAGAATCACATGACATGCATAGTTTCCATACCATATAGGTGCATTAGAAATTACATGTTGTTGTGATAGATGTCATTCTATAAAATGCATGTTGTTGTGATAGATGTTGTGCTAGAAAAAGAATGTTATTGTGATAGATGCCTTGATAAAATACTTTTTATTTGATAGGTTATTATTATGTATGGTTATGTGAATGAATGCCAAACTTTGGTTTTTGAGGAGTATGGGCCCTCATCAACTAGAATTTGGTGGATCATCAACTTTTTTACCTTGTTATAACACACATAAGATTCCAAGATTTGGTTTGTGGGGAGTATGGGCCCTCACGGATTGGAATTTGTCACTTAGGGGTTTGTTTCAATTTTTTTATTAGCTCTGGAGTAGTTTTTGAGGCTTACTATCAGGACAAACCAAGAATACATGCCGCGTAGTTTGGATTACACGCCGTTTAATCTTCTATTTAAAAAGAAATGCAAAAAATTTAAGTACATGCCATGTACCGTAAGTACACGCCGTGTAGTTCCTAACCGTGTCACAGGACTTGTAGGCAGAAACACAATATTGGGAAAACTCTAAGGGTACACGTCGTGTACCAGTTGTACATTCCATGTCATGTCGACCCTATGTCTGCCCGTGTCACTAACAACACGGATGGAGGAAATCTTCAGTTATACATGCCATGTCAATGCCGAACACGTCGTCTAGTGTAACCTGAGAGTCTGGACGCATCTCTAACAACACGAGTCAGAAAAACTCGCCTAGTACACGCCATGTATCTGAGGGACACGCCGTATAGTCTTGACCGGTGAAAGACCTTGTGGACTTTTCCATGTGTCTAGGAAAATGGGGTGGTGTAAACATCGTGTGCGGGTGTAACACGACATGTAGTGTCAGCCGAGTAGTCATCCATGTCACAAACAACACGGGTAGTTGGAATTTAAGTCCTTCACGCCGCTTTTTTATGGAACACACCGTGTAGTGTGAGCTGTGTACCCATCTGTGTCGTGGAAAACACGAGTCGATGAATCTCATCTAGTACACACTGTGTAGATCTTATACACGCCGTGTAGGCTCGTTTAAAGGAGAGACATGTGGCTAATCCATGTAGAGGGACTCGATCATGGAAGAAAAATTAAGTGAACACCATGTGTGTGGACAACACGCTGTGTGTTTTGGGGTGTTACACGACTAGTGTTGGCAGAGTACACGCCCATGTGAAAGACTAAAGGGAACACGTCGTGTAGTTATTATACACGTCATGTAGTCTTGTTTTGTAAAACATGAATGTTTTCTTTCTCATGTTCCTTTCTTACAATCCTTGTTTTTAGTCCTTGATAATCTTGATCTAAGGAATGCGTTTGACCTTGTAGAGTCATGCCACTGAGATGAAATCGAGTTGTTCGCGAGGAGAGAGGAAACGATTATACTCCAAATATAGTAGGCCACGGGCTACAGATGGATCCTCCAGCAGAGCTAGATGCGTCTCCAGCCATTATACCAGACACTTGCATGGAGGTGTAGTTTCGTGAAGGCTTCGTGCCATTCATGCAGACCTTCTAGGGAGCACCGCAGGCTGCCACATCTATGGCAGAGCTGACTCGTATATTCTAGCAGCAGCATCTGCCTACATTATCAATGGGCGATGGACCATAGGCTGCGGAGTCTTGGTTGCATTCTATGTAGACTATTTTCATGCATCTGGAGATGCCACCTGGGCAGAGGGTCAAGCTCGATACATACATGATGCGTGATTCCACCAAGAGGTGGTGGGATGTTACCACCCAGACCGAGCATCACTGGAACATGGCATGGGAAGATTTTCAGGTAGTCTTCTATGAATTTTTCTTTCCATAGATGCTGAGGGAAGATTATGCTCGAGAGTTCATGAATCTGCAGCAGGGCTCCATGTCAGTGATGGATTATTCTTCCCGCTTCAACGAGCTACAATGCTTTGCACCTGTTCTAGTGGGTGATGAGACGTTGAGGGATCGATGCTTTGAGGATGGTCTTAAATATGACATCTGAGTGTTGGTGAACATTTTTATGTTTCCTATAATGCATACTATTGTGAACCAGGCACTGATTACAGAGAAGAACCAATGGGAGGCAAGTGGTATAGGTTAGAGCGGTTCGACACCAGTTTCTAGTACTATTTCTATTGGTAAGAGGAAGAGGCAGATGGATTTCTCTCATGGTGGCAGTACTAGCTAGAAGAACTCTTCAGGTGGCCAGGTGAGGTGCTACCAGTGCAGTAAAGAGGGGAACTAGACACCTTAGTGTCCACATGACCCAGTGGAGTGTTGAGCTTGTGGCATGATGGGTCATCTGCAGTGATTTTGCAGGGCGTTTCTACCAGTGGCTAGTGAGAGGGGTACTGTGTAGACTCTATGTGCGGGAGTAGGGCCAGCAGCTTCTTACCAGTCAGGGAATTGGGATACGTCAGGACGTTCAGGCCGAGGTGGTGATCATGACCGTCGTATCTAGACACCAGGATATCATAGACATCAAGGCAAGTTAGCTCATGGTAGCTAGACTATGTTGCAGGTCTGCGGCACTGGGCAGGCATATGCACTACAACAGACCCAATAGGAGCAGGATTTCAGACCATCTAATATCAGAGGTACTATTCTAGTTGCTTCTGGTTTATCTGCAGTACTTTTTGATACTGGTGCTATGCATATCTTTATATATATGCCTGTTGTGGAGAGCCTTGGGCTCTGTGATTCTTCTTCTTATGATATTATGACGCTAGACACTCTGTTGGAAACAAGAATGGCTGGTGTGCTTCAGTGTAGGGAGTTCCCCTAGAGGTTGGTGGTTATCACTTTCTATGGGACCTCTATGTCTTAGAGATGACAAGATATGACGTCATTCTAGGGATGTACTAGTTGGTAACATTTTGAGCCTTTTTAGATTGCTATCATCGTAGGGTGAGTTTCACATCACTAGAGGGCAGAGAGTTTCTATACAAGGGCGAATGGGATGTACTGGCGAGCCGAGCTGGACCCGAGTATTGTGGGTGAGGTGGTGTGATAGCCTATATTGCAAGTTTATATCTAGATGACCAGGGAACTTGTCAGAAGGATTTCCCTCCATTGGTTGATCGTTTCTGGGATGTCTTCCCGAATGACTTTTCAGGTCTTCCTACAGTGCCAGAGGTGGATTTCTCTATTGATCTAGTTCCAAGAGCAACAACAGTGTCCATTCCTCCTTATAGGATGTCTACACCAGAGTTGCTTGAGCTCATGAGGCAGTTGGAGGAGTTGCAGGTAAAGGGTTTCATCGGACCCCATACTTCTCCTTGGGGTTTTCCTTTCTTATTTGCTAAGAAGACGGATGGTACCCTCAGACTTTGTGTGGATTATCGGAAGCAGAGCCAGTTGACGGTCAATAGCCAATATACCTTGTCAAGGATTGATGATCGTTTTGATCAAATTTGAGGAGCACGAGTCTTCTCAAATATTGAATTTAGATCTAGATATCATCAGTTACGTGTTAGACCATCGGACATAACGCTTACAGCTTTTCGGAGCAGATATGGTCTATACGAGTACTTGGTCATGTCGTTTGGACTCACAAACGCACCATCCTAAGAATGTGTTTGAGATACATAGTTTCTTGGGGATGGCTGGTTGCTAGAGGCGCTTTATACAGGACTTCTCCCACTTAGTAGTTCCATTAACGGGTTTTACTAAGAAGGGTGGAATTTCGTTTGGTAAGAATCTTGAGAGACATCCTTTCAGGAGATAAAAGAAAGGTTGAAATCATCACCAGTCCTAATACATATAGAGAAAGGTAAGAGTTATACAGTTTATTGTGATGCATCCGGTATTGGGCTAGGAGTCGTGTTGATGCAGGGCGATCAAGTAGTTGTGTACAGGTCTCGGCAGTTGAGGCCACATGAGTGGAATTACCCGATGCATGATCTCGATTTGGCTGCAGTTGTTAATGCGTTACATTGTTGGCGACATTATATCTTGGGAGAACATTTTGTGGTGTTTACAAACCCTAAAAGTATCAAATATATCTTTACCCAGCGTGACCTGAATCTAAGGCAGCGAAGGTGCGTTGAATACCTTCAGTACTTCAACTTTGAGCTTGCCTATTCACCTATTAAGGGTAACGTAGTTGCTGATGCACTGAGTAAGAGGACACAATTATTGGTAGCGCAGGTGGCCAGCGATGAGTGGAAGCTTATGGATTTTTTCTCTGAGATTCATTTGGAGGTGAACGATAGTCAGGGGCGAGCCTATCTTTCTTCCTTAACTATGACTTCTACACTCTTGGATAGAGTGAGGATGAGACAACTATCATATTTGGAAGGCCTATTTCTCTAGGATTCAGTGGAAAGTGAGGACCCTCCTCCTGGTTGGATGATAGGAAATGATGAGGTACTGTGTGTCCAAGGACGAGTGTGGGTTCTAGGGGATATACGCGAGGAGCTAATGCAGGAGTTTCATGATTCATCTTGGGCAGTGCATCCCGGAGTTACCAAGATGTACTGTGACTTGAGACATCTGTACTGGTGGCTGAGCATGGAGCAAGAAGTATCTAGTTTTGTTATGAGATGTTCCACCTGTAAGCAGGTCAAGGTGGAGCATCAGAGGCTAGCTGGACTGCTACAGCAGTTACCCATTCCGGAGTGGAAATGGGATGATGTCACGATGGACTTCGTGACTGGGTTTCCAAGGTCACCTCGAGGCAGTGATGCCATGTGGATTGTCATGGATAGACTTACAAAATTAGCTCACTATTTTCCAATCAAGGACATGTTCGGTGTTGACGATCTCTGAAAGTTGTATATCCGAGAGGTGGTGCGTGTTCATGGGGTTCCTTGTTCTATCATATCAGATAGGGACGCTCACTTTAAGTCTCATTTCTATAAGAGTTTTCAGAGGGCACTTGGTATATAGGTGATTCTGAGCACAGCTTACCACCCTTATACCGATGTCCAGTTAGAGCGTATGATACAGGTGCTAGAGGGCATGCTACATGCATGCATCCTGGACTTTGGGGGCTCTTGGGAGAAGCACATACACCTGGTTGAGTTTTCCTACAATAAAAGTTTTTAGGAAACTATTGATATGGCACCTTACGAGTCTTTATATGGTAGGCTATGCCGATTACCCATGTGCTGGTTGGAGGCAGGTAAGGTAGCTTTACTAGGACCACGTCTCGTGCAGGGGACTTCAGAGTAGGTCCAGTTTATTCAGAAGCAGATGGCTGCTACACAGTTTTGTCAGAAGTCTTATGCTGATCGCTGTAGACGATCCATGGAGTTCATGGTCAGAGATCAGGTTTTCTTGTGTGTTTCACCAAGTTTGGGACACAGGCAGATCAGGAGACAGGGTAATCTTTCACCGAGGTATGTGGGACCGTTTGAGATTCTGGAGAGAGTCGAGCTAGTTGCCTATTGGTTGTAGTTACCAAAGAGGTATCAGGTCTTGCATGAAATCTTCCATGTATCTCAGCTACACCGTTATCTCTCAGACTTGTCTCACGTCTTTCAGCTCGAGGAGGTTGAACTTCAGGACGATGCGTCCTTTGAGGAGAATCTGATTCATGATGTAGATAGAAGCATGAAAGTTATCCGAGGTCGGTCAGTTCCTCTCGTACGGGTGTTATGGCAGCATGGTCTTGTGCATGATGAAACTTGGGGGAGGGAGACCGATGTATGTTCTTAGTGTCGAGAGTTGTTCTAAGCTTCATCTTCACCACCCTTAGAAGGGAAATTCTGGGAGAAATTGCTTTAAGGGGGGAAGTTTGTAAGAACTCTGTTCTTATTCTTGTGGTACGAGTTTCTTATATTCCTTTTTTCCATTAAGGTTTTTGAGAAAATATGGAAAATAAGGAAAAATCCCAAATTTTGTGGGTACACATAGTGTACTTTTCCACACAAAATGTACTTTGGCCATGTGGGATGAGTACATAGGGTGTGTAGGCCTGTCAGTAATGAAGGGTGTAGAAACTGACTACATGTTGTGTACTTAGTATATACACACACAATGTACTCAGTCGGTAGGTAAATATTAAGGCAGTGGGAGTAGCTACTAGTGGAGAGATAGTACACACCGTGTACTCAAGAATACAAACCATGTAATCATGTCGATAGATGAACAGTTTGGCAGTGAAAAGTATCCTCCATAGGAACAATTAAAAAATAAAAAGTACACACCGTGTACTTGAGAGTACATGCTGTGTAGTTTGTTTTTTTTCACTTAAAACAGGTAGTAGCATCTTCTTTTGACAAAGGAATCTTAGGACATCAGAGGAGCATGAAGAGAGATGACCGAACCTTGGAGGAGGTCCCGACCGCACACCAGAACTCGGATTCCTTTGCTGACAGTCTCGATTGAACAACGTGGGTGAGTTCTTCTCTCTTCTTGAACCCTTCCTTCCAATTCTTTCCTGAGGGGATGTTATTTGGGTTTGAACACATTTTTTTATCCCAGATCTACGTCATTCTCAGGTGTCTCAGGAGGCCTCATTCATGTATATTGATCAGAGGAGATCAAGGTAGGTGGTATGATGTTTAATTCCAACTGTCATGCTGTTTTTGAGTATTGTTGTGCTACGTGCCCATGTTGGGGGTGTCATATAGATGAGGCCTTGAAAAATTAAATACCTATAATTTTATATGTAATTTAGTGAAATTTATAAACTGATATTTGGGATCATGTCTTGTATCCAGGGCCACCCCGTGGGTCGGTTCCCTTATTTAGCCATTTGGCCAGGATACCTGAGGGTATCCTGTGATTTAGCTTGCTTGAGTTTTCTTGAGAGACAATGTATATAGTTTCTTGCTTATGTGTTGGGTTCCGCCTAGTTTCATGTTTAGCATGAGGTAAGGGTTTCTCATGCCTGAGGGAAAGTGTTTTTTTAGCCTGAGGGAAACTTTTCTTATGTTTGTGGGCAATTGCTTCCGTGCCTGAGGGGATTATCTAATATGCTTGAGGGAAATATTTTTCATGCCTATGGGAAATCACCCAAGGGTTTCGATTCTAATTTACTATAGTTAAGGTTTTTCATGTATGAGGACTCTCTTTACTTCGTATATTCACTATGGTGATTTTACATGTTATGCCTCCCAAGCTAAAGCACAATCGTGGTATTATTTTACCTTGTACTTGTTAGATAGCTGGTTGTGGTTTTTTCTACAGTGTTGTTTAGGAGATAGTTGACTGAGGCTGAGTCTCTGAAACTTATAATTCAATTTTCTTGAGTTGTTAAATAAAAATTAAATGGAAATGGAACTGGTAGGAGTAGCTGCTTTTGAGTACTTCCAAGCTTACTGCATTTCATTATTGCACACTATTGTTGCACAAATTCACAAATAGTTGGGCACGGGACTTTGGTGGTTGCCTACTGGGATATATTTCTCACACCCTGTTTGGGTCATATCCTGGGCCCAAATAGATTATATTTTTACAGGTCTAGATAAGGGAAAGAGTCCCTATACATGAACTTGATTATTGCAGAGGAGTAGGAGAGCATGAGACCGAGCTTAGGCTTGCGATGCTGCTGAGTTCCTGCTATAATGTTTATTTTTCTTTGCTGTATTTATCCCATGTATTGTATTGTTTTAGACTATAGTGTATCCTATTTTGGCTGCTTTCTTAGAGTTAGGGACATATTGCATCATTATATGTGATTGTTGGTCTTTTCTTTACTACAGTACTGTGTCCATTTCAGCATTGGTATTGTTTATTGCTTCCATTTTTTGGTATGCTTTTATTTTGTTCCACTGTGTTACACTTTGACAAATGAGGTCACAATTTCCCCACTATGAGACCTAGGCCCTCGCTGCTAGTCGGTAGCCTCTGGCATTTGGGGAAATGCACTTGAGGTCATGTGACCAACCAGGTTCGGGGCACCCATTGAGTGGCACCTGGATCCAGGACATTGCAGAACACACCACATGTTAGATTGATGTTCCATC
Organism: Viscum album; assembly: GCA_963277665.1. Classification (NCBI taxonomy): domain Eukaryota; kingdom Viridiplantae; phylum Streptophyta; class Magnoliopsida; order Santalales; family Viscaceae; genus Viscum; species Viscum album. Next base: position 60,989,971 of record OY728127.1, on the reverse strand, counting down.
CACTCATAAATGAAAAAATAATTTCAATACAATTATCCTATTATTTTACATCAATCCTAGGTTTTTTATATGGGTTTGACCATTATACACACATTTTAGTGTTTTAAAACACTAAACATTAATTTTTAGACATCCTAGGAAAATGGAAAGTCCGATTGATGTGAATTCAGTTCCTACATTTCACAAATCCTTCTATAATTTATTTCCCTTTAATTTTATGGAAATCCAAGGTAATTTTCTTAGTATTAACCCCTACACATTTTTATAGACTGTGAAATCTTTAAAAATAACTTATTAGGACTGAATGAACATACCACAAGTCATATTGACACACCATATGCTTTTAAATGTCAAAAATAATTTAAAGACACCTATCCACTGATTTAATGTCAATAATCGATTATGTTTCTATGATTTTGACTCTTAGATGCATGTTTTAGTGATTTAAATTCAAAAACAAATTCTGGAATCGAAGGAAAATGAAAACATTGATTGATGTGTACATTGTAATTAAATATAAAAAAATAATTATATGGTTGTTTAACTATTATTTCAAAGAAATCAGAGGATATATTATTGGTTTTGACCCCCCGTTGCATGTTTTTAAAGACGATCAAATATTTAAAAATGGAATGTTTTATCCATATAAGAACATTTCACGTCAGATTGACATGTTATCTATATATAAATTTCATAACTAATTCAAATACATATATCATCTGATTTCATTTCCATCCATGTTTTTTTTTCTATTATTTTGGCCATTATGCAAAAATTTTAGTGTTCAAAAGCACTAAAAACATTTTTCTTCTCATTTCGGGCACATAAAAAATCTGATGGGCATGTATTATGTTTATAAATTTTAAAAAACATGATAAACTTGTTTTTATTTTATTTTTTAGTAATCAAAGGTTTCATTGTTGGTTTTGACCCCCCCGCCCACTGCATGTTTTTAATGAATTGAAAATATTTTTAGAATGGATTATTCATTTGGTTTGAACACACCAAACTTCATATTAACACAATATCTTATCGTACATGTAAAAAATAATTCAAAGACACTTATTATTTTGTCTCATGTCAATATGATGTTTTTCACTATGATTTTGATCATTATATTCACCTTTTAGTGTTTTAAAACCGTAAAAATGTGTTTCCAATCATCCTAGGAAAAATACTACTCTGATTGATGCGTAGTTATTTTTTGCATTTCAATAATAATTCTAAAATTATTTTTCTATGATTTAAACTTAATCGAATGATTTTTTCTTGGATTTGACCCCCGCTACATGTTTCGAAATAATACCAAATCTTTAAAATAGATTATTTGGTTAGTTCAAGTACAATGCATATAGAATTGACATTCATTCTACTTTAACATGTAAAAAATAATTCTACAATATTTTTACTCTAATTTTACATCCGTATGAGGTCATTTTCATTGGTTTTATACCTTACAAACAGATTTTTGTGTTTTAAAACATTAAAAATACATTTTTTTTGTTATTTTAGGAAAATGAAAACATTGATTGATGTGAAGTAAACTTATATATTTAAAAAATAATTATATGTTTGTTTTAATATGGATTCATGTAAATCAGAAGTCATTATCTTGGTTCCAACCACCACCGTATGTTTTTTAAGACTTCCAAATCATTAAAAATTATCTTATTTGGCCGGTTAGACCACACTGTAAATCATATTGACACGATATTTTCTCATGCAAGTAAATAACAATAAAAATAAACTTCTCCTCATATTTCGTGCCAATATGATGTAGTTTTATATGGTTTTGACTATTACACACATGTTTTAGTATTTTAAAATAAAAAAATGTGTTTTCAGTTACCCCGAGAAAATGATAACTCAGATTGGCATGTTCTTATTTCCTATATTTCAAAAATTGTGTTTTTCTTGATCCATATTATTTCACTTCAATTATAGGTTGTTTGATTAGTTTTGACCCCCTACCAAACATTTTTAGAGACCATAAAATATTTAAAAATGTATTATATGACTGGTTTGACCACACCACATGATATATTGACACATTATATACTATTACATGTTACAAATAGATCAAAGACACTTATCTTCTGATTTAATGTCAATATGAGGTCATTTTCTATGATTTTGATAGTTACATGCATGTTTAGTGTTTTAAAACTCTAAAAATGTGTTTTCAGTAATCCTGGGAAAACAAAAACTAATACTCATGCTTAGTCACTCCCAACATTTTAAAAATCATGCTATAGTTGTTTTACTTGGATTTCATGGAAATCAGAGGTTGTTTTCTTTTTTTTACCCTCTATTGCATGATTTTAATGATTTAAAGATCTTTAAAAAATGGTTTATCTGGTCAGTACAAGCACACCACATTTTTGGACATGATTTCTACTCATAAATTTCAAAAATTATTTAAATATACTTCTAATCTATTTTCACATCCATCTGAAGTCATTTTATATGGTTTTGACTATTATACAAAAGATTTAGTGTTTTAAAACACTAAAAATATGGTTATCCTAGAAAAATAAAAACATTAATTGGTGTTAATTTAGTTTCTATATTTTTAAATTCATTATAGGGGTTTTTTAATCTGATTTAATGATAATTAAATATCATTTTCTAGGTTTTGAGCCCCTACCACATGTTTTTAATGACTGTCAAATCTTTAAAAACATCTTATTTGGTTAGTCTGAGCACACCACACACCAAATTAACACAAAAACATCTTTTAAATATAAAAAATAATTCAAATACATTTATACTATGATATCACATTAAACTAAAACCATTTAATATTTTTTTGAACATCACACACACATTTTATTATTTTAAAACACTAAAAATGTGTTTTCAATCATTCCACAGAGATAAAAACATGGATTGATGCATAGTAAGTTACAATATTTCATTAATAATTATATGGTTGTTTTCCCCTAATTTAATTAAAATATAATGTAATTTTATTTTTTTTAACCCACCACCCCACATTTTTAAAAACTATCACATCTTTAAAAATGTATTATTTGGTCGAACTGACCACACTGAACATTTGATTGATAAATCCTCTACTAGTAAAAATAAAAAATAATTCAAATATACTTATCCTATTATTTAAAATAAATATGAGTTTATTTACAATTTCTTTTACCATTATAGTCATTTTTTGGTGTTGCAAAATACTAAAAAATTTTTTTCACTCATCCTAGAAAAAAAATCTGATTGATGCATAATTAATTCTTATATCTCAAAAATCATGAAATACTTTTTCCACTAATTTCACTATAATCAGAGAATGTTTTCTTAATTTTATCCCTATGATATTTTATTAAAGATTTAAAAATCATTAAAAATGGATTATTTGGTTGGTCTGATCACATCACATGTCAAATTAATGCATTATCAATTCATACACATCACAAATAGTTCAAAGACCATCATTATGTGATTTCATGAAAATATGAGGTTGGTTTCTATGTTTTTAACAGTTAAATGAATTTTTTAATGTTTTAAAATACTATATATGAATTTTCATTCATCTCAAGAAAACAAAAAATCTTATTGATACACATTTCACAATAATTGAGGGTCATTTTCTTAGTTTTAACCACCCACCTCACATTTTTAAAGACTGCCAAATATTTTAAAACATATTATCCATTAGATCTCATCACACCATAAGTTTTATTGAAACACCATCTACTTTTACACATGGAAAATAATTCAAAGGCACTTCTCCTTTGATTTCATGTCAATCTGAGGTTTTTTTCTATGGTTTTGACCATCGCATGCATGTTTTAGAGTTTTAACACACTAAAAATGTGTTTTCAGTCATCCAAATAAAAAAATAATAATTTATTCATTTTAAATTCCTAAATTTCCAAAATTATTATAATCTTATTTTCCTATGATATCATAGAAATAATATGTCATTTTCATAGTTTTTACCTTCAATGTATGTTTTTAAAGACTTTAAAATATTTAAAAACAACATATTCTATCAGGACAGTGACATTGCACATAAGACTGATGTTTCTTCTACACATACATGTCAAAAATAATTAAAATTCCATTTTTCCTATTATTTCACATCAATAAGTGGTGTTTTTATATGTTTTTTACCATTACACACACATTTTAGTATTTTAAAATACTAAAAATGCATTTTCCTTCATCCTGGGAAAATAATAGCTTCGATTGATATAGAATCAGTTCTAAAAATTAAAAAATCATGCTAAAATTAATTTTCTATTATTTCTTGTCAATTAGAGTTTATTTTTATGGTTTTTAATCCCCCATTTATGTTTTTTAAATACTCTTAAATCTTTAAAACAGCTTCTTCGATAAATCAATACACACCACACATCAGATTGATGCTTCTTCTACTCACACATGTAAAAATAATTTTATGAAACTTATCTTCTTGTTTCATATCAATCTACAGTAATTTTCTATGGTTTTTACTATTACACACATTTTTTAGTGTTCTAAAACACTAAAAATGTTTTTTGGTCATCTCGGGAAGGAGAAAACTCCAATTGATGTTTAATCTATTATAACATTTCTAAACTCATTCTACAGTTATTGTCCTTTGATTTCCTAGAAATCATAGATAATTTTATTGGTTTTAACCCCAACCCCATGAATGTTTTATATGTATTCAAATATTTAAAAACAATTTATTTTTTAGTACAAGAACATTTCACACTGAGTTGAAACGTCTTCAGATCATACATGATAAAAATAACTCTAAGACAGATCTCATATTATTTCACATCATTATGGGGTAGTTTAATTATTTTAAACCCCCTAACAAATGTTTTAAATATATTCTAATGATTAAAAATAAAATGGCCTTGTTTGGTTTAAATATTTAAAAAAAAATTATGAGATTTATCATTGTTTCATCAATCATTGTCATGAAGAAACTAGTTAATGAGTAGAAAGCTAGTTAATAGAAAAATTCAAAAGAAAAATGGTATTAATTTTTTTTTACAAGTACTTGTTTTAAAAATAAGAAAACCACACATTTGTTTCAATTTTATTTTCAAAAATAAAATAACATATGAAAATTATAAGAGCATCGATAAAACAAATACAACTCATTTTTAACTGAATGTGTTTTCAATATGAGTTTTGTTAAAGTTTCCAAGAGTGTCAAAACCACTAAGAAGGATGGGTTGAATTAGTGATTATATTTTAAAACATCTTCTAACTTGAATTTAACCCTTTCATATTGTTATAGTTTCTATAACTTTAAATTTATAAAACTCAGGTACACTTTGTATGAAATTTACTGAATGTAAATCAGAGAACACAATATTTACAAGGTTTTCCCCCTAGTATTGGTGACTACATTTTTTCCATAGAAAATCCCATAGGTCCATGTAAATCCACTATAATATGAAGTGAATATAATTAATCAAACTCTCATAAGACTAATTATATTTATAGATAATAAATTATACTTAATCAGATCAATTAAAAGTTTTATTATCTTATAATTTATAACAACATATAAAATTTGGAAATAACTCATAGGAAATTCCTCTAAGAAGTTATCCATATGATAAATTTGTCTGGTATAAATCTTTCTGGTGTTCATTATACCTTCATCTGATGTAACTCCATCAAGTTCACCTCAAATATTAGCACCTATGATCTGTTCTCTATTTTGTGAAGAAAAAATATTATTCATAAAAATATGTCTGGTATTTCTGACCAATTCCTTTTTCTGATGCTTTCGATCAGAACCTCTATCTGATACAACTTCTCACCACAAAACTTTCTGGTGCACTTCTTTTTCATGAAACTTGGTTAAAAACACTTCTTGAAAACCTATATCACTTTTTATCTCATGCATATGAATAGTGTTCCACCCATTTATTTATATGAATTATGCACCCCCTTTTTCGATTCATTTATGGGATAAATAGTGGAAACTTTAAAATACATTCATACTTATCCAAAACTCAAAATTTGAACCTCCCACTCATTTTCAAATTCACTATACTCCTATAAATTCTATAACATTATTTAATATTCATGAAATATTTAATGACAACCACTTTCATAAAAATTTCATAACTCGATATTAAGGAACTTATTCAAACAGCCTTAAACACGGAAATATATCAAATGTTGAATTAAAAACGTAACATTATCATTGTATGGGGATTTAAAAATATTTGTAAAGCTTCTTAGAACTCTGTCAAGTAGATATTAATCTTATAACTTCATTGGAACTTTTTTTTCTAATGAACTGGCTATATCTCTAACCAATGATATCACACATCTATGACTCATGACCACAGGATTTATTTAGACCAACTAACTTGATCCGATGAACTAGAAATATATTTGACCAATGCACTTCATAAGGCCTTCCTCCTTCAAATGATCTTGAGGGAACTCTTATAAACAGTAAAACATAATGGAATAATCTATCTGTTGATATCACTTTAATTTTTATGAGGATCATTTTTTCAATGGAACTTCATACAATCATATAAACTTTCTTAGAACACACTTATGAAAAACATTATATATTTTCCTCTAATTGATCTTTGGTAATACCTCTCTGTTAATAAATTTTTATCTCCATTTGATTAACTTTGAACTTATCTATCTGATGAATCTAAGAACATGACATCAGCTGGTATAAAAAAACTGAAACTAATAAAACTTATTCCATTGAAATTTCACCAAATAGATTCAATATGACAACCTTCACACCATAGTTCCATTCACGACTTTTAACTTAATATATTTTGTAGCTTCAACTTTATAACTTCAACCATGTACAACTTTCAACTTTAAATTTGTACACCCTATCTTTCTGTAACTTCATCTTGATCTTTATATTTTTACTCCAACCTCATATCTCACTCTTTATACTTATCTCTAATCGCAATTTTCACATTTTTACAAATTTATACAAACTCAAAAATATGTAGTTATTACAATTCTTCATCTGCTACCATCATCCATCGTATGTCTGATATCATTACGCAACTCCAACCTCTATACACTTATTATGAACTCATCTTGTATCATGAGTATCTTCATGATGTTAGTATCTTCAAGATTAGTAAGGTATCTTATGTATTAAAGAATGTTTCCTACGATTTGTAAGATAACTTTCTTAATAACACTAGAAACATTATCTTTCCCCAAATATATAAACATTAGTAACAAAAAATGTTGAAAAATAATACAAAACTTTTTTAAAAAATATTACAAAGTATCTTCAATCTCCCCATTGGATTTGTTAGAAACATTTATAAAATTCTTAATAAAAACACTTTTCTAAAATTTATATTAAACATAATCTATTCACATGGAGAATTTCTTTACACTACACTGCTAGATAACGGAATATTTTTTATAGAATCCCATCCCTTAATGACAAGATATTTTTTATCCATGATAATATAAAATCTACCTAAATCTTTTTATCTCCCCTTTTTATGTCAACAATAGCTTCATATTCATTAAATATTTTCATATAGAGTTTTACATTATCTCCCCCTTTGACAACATAATCTAAATAAAGGTGGGGTTAATTTTCTTTATGAACACCATAATGTCATTAATGGAGGATGAACATGTAGTTGTAGCCTAAATTATTCAAATATTTCCCATATCATAACTTCGGCAAGGACATCAATAATTTGATAATTAGTTGAAATATATTGAATCATAATATCTACACTTACAATTTTATCCTTTAATTAATGACACATAATATAAATTTTCTTTGATATAGAATATTTTACATGGGTTTTGGAATGATTAATGGAACATTGATTATAACAAATAATATTCAATGGAACAGAAACCTTCACTCTCTAATAATATAAATAAACTTTCATCCACAACATTTTCAAATAATCATTGGTGGTGGAATCATATTATTATACACAATACTCAAAGTAACTGAACTATATTTCTTATTATTCCAACTCACTAAACATTTTCCTACAAGAAGGTTCCTCCTAATATTAATTTTTTAGCATTAAAATTTCCAGCCCAATCAGCATCAGTGAACCCATGAAAGGTTATCTAATTACTTCTATGTATTATCCTATAATTTAATGTTACTTTAACATAATTGATTGTTATCATAGCTATCATCATATGTGATTCCTTCAGATCAATTTAATATATTTTTCATAATGTATCAAACAAAATCAATGTCTAGTCTAAAATTAGTAAGAAAGAGTAAAATTTCTATAAACTTCCTAAAGTCCTTTTGAATCAAACTTTTCCTAGATTCATTTTTTACTTATCTTCATTCCAATAGAGATAAGAGTATAAAATTATTCTAAATATTCCATGATTTTTTTGTAATAATGCATTGGAAATATTTTTATCAGATAAGAGAATTTATCTCCTATTTTTTTAAACTTGTATTCCCACAAATAAATTTAAGTCTACAAGAATAGACAATTAAAGGTTATTCTTCCTCTATATAGAAAATTCTTTAGAAGTTTTATTCATATCACCTGTAAAAATTATATCTTCAATATAAATAATAAAAATTATGGTACATGTTATCCTCTACCAAACATTAAATTATTTATCAACATTTAATTTATAAAGGTTCAAATTCTTTAGGAAACTATCAAGTTTATAATACTATGCATGATGAGCCTATTTCAACACATAGAATGATTTCTTCTTATTACACACTATAGTTCCATTGTTTTTAAGTAATAACCCAATGGATTTCTCAATATAAACTTTTTCATCAATCTCTCTATTTAATAAAGTTAAATTAAAATTCTTCTGATAAAACTTGTTACAATAATGAGGAGTAACTTTCAAGAACATTCTTAAAGTTTCAGATGCCACAATAGGGAAAAAATTTCATCAAAATCAATTCCTTCCACCTATGAGTAACCTTTACAAACAAGTTGTTCTTTGTTTCTTGGGATTTATCCCTGTTATTTGAGTTTATTTTTGAACACCCACATTTCCCTATTAAATTATTTCTTATTAGTCATGGAACAATATATTAGGTGTAATTTTTCTCAATCTAATCCAATAATTCATTCATCATATTTATCCACTCCTTATGTCTAACTACCTCTAAAACTGATTTTGGTTCCACCCATGTGATTGGAAATGTTTGATTATCAAACCTCTATTTCCTCCTGGTCTAAATTAGATATTTCTAATTTCCAATGATGTTACCATATTCAAAATGTTTTTGTAACATTTTTACCTGAATTACATTCCTAGTCACTAGAATTTTAGGAATCATTGTGTATAATTTTAGGCTCATGGTGATTTTATTTATCACAATATTCATTGGAAATTAAAATTCATTCTTTCATAAAATCTACATGGTCATCTTCAAAAAATTTGATAAATAAGTCTAATTATAAATTAAATTTCACATCATAGGAATCAAACAACTTTTTTAAATATTTATACAAACTCTTTTAACTTCTTCTTTTGTAGGAATATCCCATGAAAATCCATTCTTCATCTTTTTCAGCAAAATTTCCAAGATCCATATGTTTTATCTTTACAAAGAAAGTACTCCCATAAAACATGAATTCTTTTATTTTAGGACTTTTCTTATACCATATCTCATAATAAGTCATTTTATATTCTAGACACATGAAAAATTTGTTTTAAACATGAACACTTATACATATAGCATATCTCCAAAATATTTTAAAATTTTTGAATTCAGTGAGAATTACTTTTCTAATTTCATCCAAACTTCAATTTTTTATTTATTATTCTCTATTTTTTGAGGACTATAAGGATCAATGTATTGTCCTTTGATTCCATGTTTCTTTAGACAAGACTCAAAAATTATTATTTTGTACTCATTTCCATTTTCAGATATCATAATTCATTTATAGACACTAATCTCTTTCTCAACATTCCTTATGAAACTTCTAAACATCCTTGTAGCCACTAACTTATATTTTATGAACATTATATAGGTCATCCAGGTAAATTCATCAATGAAATTAATAAATTTAAAAATACATTTTTTTATTTATGTCTCATTGGCCCATAAAGATTAGAGTGCATGAGCTCGAGGGGTCTGGTGGATTTTACCTTTCTTATATGTGCCACTAATCTCATTAATTTCAGGAAAATTATACAAAAAATGTCATATTTTCTTTTTAGTATTGGTAATTTTATTATATAACCATCCTTATAAAGTGTTCTCATAATTGTTTGGTAAGAATTTATAATTCTTTGATCCCATATATTATTTTCATCATCATCACTTTAGTAACATTAGTTACAATGATCTCCATTATGGAATAGAATGTCATCGATTCTTTCTCCATTGGTAAAAACATTTCCTTATTTAACAATTTTTATGAATCAATAATATTTTCTAAAGAAAACATCCTTTACATCATCATAAATTTTGATAACACTCTATAGGTTGTTCTTAATACCGTCAATATAAAAACTTCATTTGATTTCAGTATCTAAGCTTCAATATCAGTTGTTCTTATTCTTTTAATTTCTAAAGAACTATCATATTTATTTTAACCTATCCTCCTTTATATTATTAAATATATTTTATGATATTTATCTGACCTTTCATATGTGATGAATAATAACTATTAAAAATCATGGTCTTTTACTTTTTTTAGATTTTAGAATATTCTCAACAACAAAAGATTTATCCTCAATTTTAATCTTCCCAAAAACTCTTTCTTTTATAAAATTATAAAATTATAAATAAAATCTTTTCATACATTCTTCAGCATAGTGAAATGTTCAGTAACACCTTCCATAAGCTTCCTCCCGGAAATTTAATCATTTTTTCTTTGAGAAATTTGTAGGTTCATTTGAATTTACATTTCATTATCCCTATAACTTAAGAAAGGTACACTATTTTCATCCATTATTTCTCTCCCTCAATTAATTCCCACTTCTAGTAAGATATATTTTTTGCTAAAAATTATATTCCTTATTCCCATATATAACATACCACAAAAATATCCACCCACTTGTTTTCTTCTTTATAAAAAAAATATTTCCCTGTGATGAATTGTTTGAGGTTCAACAGAATGTTTTGCACCTGTTCTCCCTAGGAATGGGGAAAATTTTTAATTGATTTTATTTTCAACTTAGTTTAATGTGATGTATTTCTTACATCCTTTCTCAACCCAAGATTTTCAAATTTTATTTCTAACACCTTCATGTTTAGTTCAATTAGATGAAATTTTATGTTTAGTGGGTATAGATAGCACTAGATTCTTGGAATGAGTAATTTCAACAGACTTAGATTTTTCGTCCCTTATATCCAAAGCCTTGTTAAAAAAATAACAACTTATTTAAGGAACATTATATGTTAAATAATTTCAATTTATTCATACTTAACTCATATTCCTTAATAGTTAATTTCTTTGAAATATGATCCACTATCTTTCTTTATTCTGTAAATTTATTCATGAGGTTTTTAATCTCCTAGAATTATGAATCTTCATTCTTGAGAAATTTTTCCATTCCTTCATTAATTTTCTCAATTTAATTATTCAACATTATGATCTATTTCTTGAGCATTGTGTTTTTCTCAAAACATGAATCAAGTTTTGATCTCATCTAATATTATCTATAGGTTTATTCACCATATTCATATCATAAAAGGTAATCTCTTCCTTAATATTATTTTTGAATATTGGATCCTTACTCATCTTAGAAGAAATAATAAATTATTGCAATTCATTAAGAGATAAATCATATGTATCCTATAAAGATGATATTTTGGGAAAAAACATATGAGGAAAGTTTCTCATTGTTTTCTTAATAATGTTATAACTTTACAATTCATCTATGACACCTATTATATTCCTAAAAATTTCATTAGCATAGGTAAATTACTCGTTGATGGTTTGATCATCATAAATTCTGATATCTTCAAAATTACTTCTCCAAATTTATAACCTTTCTTCTTTCACTTTTATATTTCCCTTAATGATAATTTCAAAATTTTCCCAAGTTTCCTTAGTTTTGTTGAGACTCATCAACTTCATATAAACATTTTATAACTAGTTCATAAGAATAGAATTTAGATATTACCCTTAAACCTCAAGATTTATTTTTAATAAAATATCATAGGAGTATCTTTATCAATGGGTGGAAACCCAACTGTCGCTATATCGATCACCTACCGACCAAGAGATAAAAGATATGGTATCATTTTTTTTTCATCCATGATAAATTTTTCTATCAATGCTACGAATACTTCAAATATTCACATATTTTTTATTATCAATGATAAGAAAGGTAAAGATATTATAGTGGATACATATATATTTTTATACTGATTGAAGTTACCAAGATTGTGAGAACCACTAATCAGGGGTTGAATCATTAGTGGTATTTTAAAATTTATTCTAACATGAAATTAACCCCTAAAACTTGTTAGAGTTTCTATAATTTTTAACTTTTTAAAATCTATATAAACTATTTTATGCAATATAAATAATCTAAAGTAGTGCACACAATGTTTACAATTCTCCCCCCAATGTGGGTGAATATATATTTTCCTTGGAGAATCCCTTCAGTGCATGTAAATACAATATAATATTGTGAATGAAATATTGACCCAACTCCTATTAGACTCTTTATATATCCCAATATACAATTATTCTATATCCTATTAGTTATAAGTGTTATTTTTTTGAGCCAAAAAATAATGAAACCATTGGAAATATATCACAAAAACTTCATCTGAAAAGTTTTTATTCTGATAAATCCACCTGGTATGATTCTTTTTTGTATTAATTTTATCTTAATTTAGTTTAACTCCTTTTGGTGTGCCTCGTATCTCTATGTCTCTAATATGTGTTTTTTTCAGTTAATAAAAACATTGTGCCTCAAAATCTATCTGGTATCTATGATCTATGCTTCTATCTGATGATTTAGATCAACACCTTTTTCCTGAATAACTTCTTACCACACCCTTGTATAGAATACATCTTCTTAAAATTTCTTGGTTGGAGACTTTGCTCTGAAACCTACTTCACATTTCCTCTTGTATATATAAATAGTGTTCAACACATTTTTCTTATGAAACTTTCATTACCTTTTTATAGGTTTGCTTTCAGGTGAAAAGGTGAAAACTTAAAATACTTTCCCACTTATCTAAAACATTAAATTTGAACATCCCACTCATTTTCAGCTTCACTGTATGCCTCTACAATATTCTATAATTTTCTTGAAACTTTATGAAAACTCTAGTGATTTTTAAAAAAAATACATAACTCAATACCAAGGAACTTATTCAAACTTCCTTAAACTTGGATAGATAGAAAACACTGAATGAATTAATTATCATCAAAATTATTAGTGAATTACAATGATTTATAAATATTTTTGAAAAACTCTATATGATGGATATTCATTTGATTAATTCATAAGAACTTCTATATCTAATGAAATAGATATATCTTTGACTGGTTATCTCACACATCTCTGGCTGATATCCTTAGGATTTTCTTTGACTGGTTGACTCATTTTAATGGACACAACATATCTTTGATCCATGATTTTCATAAGTCCTTCTTCCTTCTGATGATCACCAAAGAATTCTTCCAACCGGTAAACCTTCATAGAATTTTCAGTATGATGAAATCACATTTATTTTTCTAATGCTCACCCATCCTATAAATCTTCATAATATCAACTAAAATTCCTTAAACCACCACATTGATGGTGAACTTCATATATGTTCAACCAATGAAAATTTATGTTTGTCTCTCTGGTAATCATTGTTATTATTTTTCAGATCAACCTTAATCCTATCTGCTTGATAACCTGATGAACATGCCTTTAGTTGACATTAAAAAACTCTGACCAACAAAACTAATTATATTGAGACTTCACATAATGGATTTGATCCTATTGTCTCCATACTATAGTTACGTTTATGACATTGAACTTAATACATCAAAAAACATCAACTATGTACCTTCAACTATATAAAACTTTCACCTTCAACTTTGTACACACTTATTATTTAGAACTTCAGCTTTAACTTCATACTTCCACTCAAACGTTGAATTCTTTCACTTTATACTTAACTCAATTTTTACTTATCACATTTTGTATAAATTTGTAATAACTTGTAAACATAGTCTTATTACAACTCTTCATCTGGTAATATCATCACAAGTTCATCCAGTAACATTCTGCAACTCCAAACTTTGTACAATTCTAAAAAATCAGATAGTATCATGGGTATCTTCATGATATTTGGAAATTTAATATAAAAAAACATCATCTAACTTACATGAATCTTCTTATGATATGTAAAAAAACATTATTAACAATTGTAGCAACTTTTTATTACCTAAAATACAAAAAACTAACAACAAGATATGTTGAAATAAATACAATGTTCATTACAAAAAAAATCATAAAGGATCTCCAGTTTTGAAGGGAACTGGTAATGGGGATAATTTATATTTGAGCCCCGACCTATTTCATAGTACCTATTATAGTGTAAGTAGATTTTCCCATATGATGAAACACAATAATCACAAAAAAAATCCTGGAAATCAAATCCATTGAAACCCACTTTATATCAAAATTATGAAATTCCTCACCAACATCATCAAGAATGTTATTTCTATGTATTTTTTAATAAATGTTCAATAAAATAAATACTATAAATTATTTTTATGAATAAAATACATGTTCTTATGGCCATAACACAACTCTTTTTTACCACTATATTTAATGTGGATGAAGTCTACATATTCAAACTTATCCTATTTTACAATATCTTAATATAACCCTAATGAATTTTTGACAACCATATCACATACCAATTATAAAATTCAAGAAACCTACTAATACATCAATGACCAGTACCAATAGTAATGATGTAATGAAAACATACACAAATGGGTTACCTGATTTCAGCAACATTATTTATTTGTATCTATTCAAAACTACACAACCCATGAGAATAATTGTCAAAAGAAAAAATATACATGCATATACAATAAAAATTTAATAATTAAATCCTATGAAAGAAACTAAAAAATGTCTAACCCCATCAGTTAAAAAATCACCAAAACATGGATCTGATCATTAAATAGAGAGATGAAAAAAAATATAGTAAAAAATTTAAACATGATACACATAATCACACCCAATAAATTAAAAATAATCATTTTTTTATTCTATGTGTGATTGTATCAATGATTGAAACCTAAAAAACTATTAGAAGTAGGCTTACAATCATTTTTCCTAATATATGTAATGTGATTGAAGTCGCAAGGTATACCAGTGTCAATACTCATTAATCGGTGGGTTTGTACATCTTATCATCACTCACAAATCATTCTTTGTTTTATGCATACTCATCTTTAAATCAATTAGTTTTTACTATAAAAAATTTTGAATAAGGTTTGGTGGGTGAAAATTCAAGAATTTTACAATTTCAATAAATTTTAGGAACAATATGGTTTCATTAGTAGTAAGGGTGAGTGCATATATACAAAAAAGAAGCTAATACATGCAATGATTAAAGTAAGTTATGCCACATGTGTCTCACCAATCATGAGAGGAAGTTATAATATGTTTTTTTGAAAAAAGTGGGTATGTAAAATATAATGACATCCTATCTCAAAGATTAAAAAATGTTACAAAGATACAAGATGAAAAAAACCAGGATATCATGAGTAGTGAAATCAGTCATCATAACCCATAATGGAATCATTGAAGACGATATGGAATTTCATAAACCATAAGTAATTTGTTAGAAGTGAAATATATGTTTCCATATTAGAAATGTGAAAATGGAATTACCATTATAGGTTAAAAATAGTGTTAATCTCTACATATAAATATTTAAAAGAAACAGCAATCCCTGTAATTGTGAAATGAGCAACACTGTTCATGTGAAATGAATAATTAAGAAAAAAATTTACTGACAAAAAATTGGAAAAGGGATAATATGAGATAAAAATAAATTTAGAACAATGAATCAAAAATGAAAAATAAAAAATAATTGAAAACAATTACATAATAATTATGGTTGGGACATAATTATTGAAGGAAGTTGAATAAAAAATGTAGAACAATTTTACACCAATTTTAAACTAATTAAATACTAATTATTCTATCAAAACAATTATTGAATACATATCTAGATTTAATAAAAAATTAAAAAAATCATATATGAAGTTTCTTAAAATCTAATATATTCAACAATAATTCATGAAGAACATTAAATAGAAATTTTCACTTTCAATTTTTTCAATTTTAAATAAAATAAAAAGTTATAAGAGAAATTTTATTGAAAAAAAAATCATAAATGGAGTTTCTAAAATGAGGAATAAAAAACCAAATGAAAAGATAAAAAAATTACTCTATAGCTTGATTAAGGAACATAAAATTACCACAACCAATACTTTTTGGACATAGGTGTAAGACAACACAAAATAAGTGAAGAAGTCTACATATAAAATTGGTGGGAGCTGATGGAGAATAGGGGTGGAAGTGGAGGTGTTCATCGCAATGTTGATCAGGAGTTGTGGGGTCACGAGTTGTGAGGGAGTCCATAGACGGGAGTGATCTGTGACCAGGAGGGGAGAAATTGAGGAGGTATTGAGGTGGATGACTGGGAAGATATCAAGTGGGGAGGACAAAATGATGGGAATCACATTTGCAAGAGGAATTAGAGGGGACCACTAGGAAGGATCAGGGGCACATGGATGAAATACAGGGAGTAAGTGGTGGGCCTTGATTAAACAAGAGTTGGGTGCGGGGAAAATCATGTTTTTGGGTGAATTATACTATAAAATAAAATGTGTTGATTTTAATTTTTACACCATGAAAAAGTGTTTTCAATTTTATTATTATGCATGTATTTGGGTTATTCATATTTAGGATATTGTGTGGGATTACCACCATGGGATTCCATTTGGGTTCCTTCCTACTAGGACTTGATGCATGTTTTAATTTGGATGGCCCATTGCATTTGGCTTGATCCCTCTGATCCTTCATTGTATGCTTCTAGACATTGATACCCCAATTGGACAACTATGTTGGGTGTTTTTTGTACCTCACAGTGTATTTTCTTATAACCTATTTTCAAAACTGATCTATATCACCTATATTTCTTCCAATCATTTATTTTCAAGTGTATTCAGTTTTCTATAGGGTATTATGGAATCCCAAGCTAATTTATTCTTCCGCTCATTTTGCACCTCATGCATGTACCACCACAACTACCTCCCCTGACATGTTCTCTTCTCCACTACAAAACTATTATTACTATAATTATTTGTCTCACAATACATAGACTTGTTTGTATTCAAAGTTACATGGCTCTTAGTTTTCACCATTCATTCCTTTAGAGAAAGTGACAAGTGAGATAGAGGACCCCTTCCCTTCTGATCGTCGATGTCACTAGTACCTTGTTCCAATCATCCTCTCCAGTGGAGAGTTTGTGATGTGAAAGATCTATCTAGATTGTGGAATTTTCAATAAGAATCATCCCTGGAGGCCTATTTTTCAAGTTTTATGATCAATTCTAGGATTCTTGGTGTAATCTAGTTCTTTTAAGGCTATATTTTGTTTCCTTTCATCAGTTTTTAACTCTAATTATTTTTCTTTCTTTATGGTTTGTACTGGGGTTGTGTGAGTTATTATATCGAGTTTTAGGGAATAAATTTCCATCTTTAAGCTGGGGTTCACTACTATCTCATAGAGTGGTGAGTTCCCTATGCTCGAATAACTTCTCTGGTCTATGTGTGTTTCTCTCTGTTTCAACTTCTCTAGTGTAATCATATCACTGTTTAAATTTTCATAATAATAATACATTGTGGTGGTGTTTTTCATACACATAGGACCTAACCTTGTCCAAATCATGTAAATGAATTGTGATTTTTTATTTTCTACAATTTTATTTATTGTATTCACTCATTATAACTTATTTGATTTTTTATTTTTCATTTTATTGATTTTTTGGTTTGTTCATCCCTAAGTCTAATCTCTCTCTCACCTCTATGGGTACGGGATCTCTTATATCATAACCATCTAACCCCAAAAATTAATGTAAGTGTCTTTAATTGAACTTAGTAATGTCATTAGTAAAGTTTTTAGTTGAGAAGTTTGATGTTGAGAATGATTTTAGTATGTGGAGAGCTAAAATTCATACATTTATTTTCCATAATAGACTTAAAGAAACATTAATTAGTCCCAGGAAATCCATTTTTACTATATCATTTGATGTAAAATCATCGACCACATATGTTGATGTCGAAACTAAATTTCTCAAAAAATATCATTTCATGCCCTTATTGATTTTAGGGGATAATGTTTTACACTAAGTCATTCATGAAACTAATGACAAATCCTTATGACTTAAACTCAAACATCATTACATGTCTAAGTCTTTTTTGGTCTTTTTTATAATAGTATATTCCTTTATACTTTAAATATGACCACTGGTTCCTTTGTTCATAATCTTCTTTATGATTTTAAAATGGATCCTCTTAGCTTATCAAATATATGTGTTAATATTAATGATGAGGATAAAGACATAACTATTCTTACTTATCATGATGATCCCTTTAATACATTAAAGGACTCTATGATGTAAAGAATAGAGTCTATAATCTTAGAAGAGGCCAAGGATGTAATTATTTCTCATGATCTTCAAACACTTGGTTTGATGGAGGAGTTTAGTGGGGTAAATAAAGAAAATCAATTAATGCATGTTAGGAGTCAGTTTCAAAAAAACTATAAGGAATGGAAAGATAAGGACAAGTTCATGAAATTTTGGTATTTTGATTGTTTAAAAATGATTATATTAAAAGATACTAATTTGATCTAAAATCCAAGGATAGTATGGACAAGTTTAAAATGGTATTCCCCATGTTCACCACTAGATACATTATTTAATTTCTTTATAAAACCTTTAGTGATATTTTAGAATAAACTCTAAGCAGTATCTATTCTGTGATCCTAGAACTGGATCTGCATATGTTCAATAGGGGAACCCAATTGGAAGATTGGATGAGGTAGATCTAGTCTAAGTCATTCAAACTAAGGTGGATAGTTCTCCTATCATATTCCAATTTTTTGATTTTTTCATTTTTATATTAAATTTTAATTTGGTTAATTTTTTGAGCTTTGCTAAGTTTTAATGATCACTATTTTAATCCAAATGAAGGAAACTTTTATTTGTTCAAGTATTTGGGAATAATATTCCACTAAATAGGATTCAGTAGAGTCTTAGGTAATGTGATTAAGCTTTATTTTTAATGTTTTTTTTACTTTCCTAATCAAGTTCAATCAGTTTTGATAATAGTAGATGGGTGGTATAGTTATAATGTGTTCCACTATGGAACCCACTAAGTGGAATTCATGTTGGGTAAATATTTTTTAGACATATGATTTTTTATGGAAATTTTCATGAATAAATCAATAGGATAGCTAGGACTTTCAAGAACATCACCCATTTTTTGTTTTCAATTTATTTTGAAAGGTGGATATTTGTGAATTCAAATGTTATTTTTTAAAATAATACAAGTTGATTTATATTTTAAACTAGGATTTCTTTCAATTTCACTATTATATATATATTTGGGAATTTTCTTTTTTATCTTTCATATGGTTTCTACCACAATGGTCCCCCATTAAGGGTTTTTCTTGATGGTCCTTGGTGTATTTTTTGTTTTGGTTAGCCCACTGCTTGTTGGTTGATCCCACATCTCATTCGATATGTGATCATGGCCATTGGTCACCCTGATCAGATGTTTATACTAATTGTTTTTTGTACTGTGTGTTCTCAGAAATTCATTTCACAAGTGATATTTTCTAATTTCCTTGCCTTAGGTTTCCGAATTTCATGTGTATTCAGTTTTCTATAAGTTTTTATCCCAACCCATGATTCTTGATTCTTCTACTAATTTTGCATCGTACACATATCCCGACTCAACATCCACCCCTGACACACTACCCATTTTTATATTGTTCCATTATTATTATGTTTCTTCACCTCCCGATATTTCAAAAAAAAGTCGATGTCCAATGTTTTTCGGAGTTTTTTTCCATTCCTTTAGATAATGCTATGGGAGAGAGAGAAGACCTCTTCCCTTCTAATCAATGGCACCCCTTTTACCTTGTTTTTTTCATCCTCTCTAATAGAGTGTTCTAGATGTTCAAACTCTATATGGACCATAATGATTTTAATAATAATCAAACATAGTATCCAAGTTATCCCTTTTAACGATCATTTTTTGGGCTCGTGGTGTAGTACCGTGCTTCAAAGGTTGTTTTTTTCATTCTTTTTTTGAGATTTACTTATTCTTTTTTCATTATGGTTTGGGTTGGGGTTATGTTTATGATTCTATCTAGTTTGAGGTTGTTTATTATGATCTTTTATCCAAGTTTTACCTCCGGCTCCTATATTGTAAATGTTCCTATACTTGGATAGCTTCCCAGTTCTACATGCATTTCAATTTATTTCGTACACTTTATTGTATGTCTTCTTTTATTTTTTTATATAATAATAAAAGATTTTGGTGTTTTTATTGTCATTAACACTAAAAAACTAGATCCATATCATATAAATCATAAGTGTTCTCTTCCTTCATGAAATTATATTTACTATATTTTCTAATTCTTACATAATTCTATTTATGTTTTTCATTTTTTTAAATCATCTATTTGAGTATCTTTAATTATAATCTTTTTCCCACCTTCTTTGGGTAAAATGTAATGAAAAGTCATCCAGTGGATGATTCATTTGGAGAACTAGGTGTTAGACCAAGATTATTCATGCTTAAACATATTCAATATGTGTATTTATACTTTAATGTAATCATATTGGGATACTAACAGCTCACAAGACAAGTGGAGGATGACCGAACTAGTCAGGGCTGTTGGTGTGCCTACTAGCTAGCAAGTGGCTCCCACTAAGTATCCAGTGGCATGGTTAATAGCCTTAATACCTAGTAGGAATCACTGGCCAGTTGGTGATCTTATATTGGGTGGTCAGTGGACCTAGACAAGTTAGCAGGTGGGGTATCTATATGGTGTTTTAAATTGAGGTCATTCTGTCCTTTTTTACTCTAAACCCACATCAATATTTATGGGGATTGTATGATTTGGATGTTCCATTTTTTCTGTTATCTCCTCATCTCCTTTATAACATCTCGGTTCTAGGTGCCTCCAAAAGGTTCCCCAAATTTGGTTGGTCGGATGACCTCTAGCACATTTCCCCAAACTCCAAAGGTTACTGACTTGCAGCAAGGGATAAGGTAAGAAATTGGGGAAACTATGCCATCATTGAAAGATTATACACTGTAGAATATAAATATAACACAAAAATGGAAGCAATAATACCATACAAAAAAAGTAAATAGTGGAAGACTAATAGTAATATAACAATTTGAGCATATATAAATGATTCATGTCACATGTGTCTAGGAATAAAACCACACAAGTCAAAATTCTTGAAATACAATAATAAAACCAAAGTACATAAAAGAAGTGAACTTCAACAGCATCGCAAGCCTCATCTTGGTCCCATACTCTCCAGCTCCAACAGCCATCAAGTACCTGATGAAGAAGGGTTATTTCTCTTATCTATACCGGCAACCATATAATCTGTTTGGGTCCAAAAGCATGATCCAAATAGGGTGTGAGACAAATCTTAGTAGGTAACTACCAAATGATATGTGCCTAACTGTAAGTGAATGTATATGGTAGGAAAAATTGTGAAATGAAGTAATAAACTAGGAAGTAATCAAAATTAAACAATTCTACAGTTTTCAATTACATTTATTTATATTCATTATTCTTCCTTTGAATCATGAAATCTCATGATCTAGCCTAAGCTCTATATCCCCCTGTGTAATAGTGAACAAACAGAAATCTCATATGACCATCTAAACAATCAAGTGAATCGAGTCCAAGCTTGTGCTTTGTCATGGAAGTCTCATCACAGTCATTCAAAATCAATCCTCTAGAAAATTTCTCATAGTATAACCCCTCTGGTTTAATATACCATAAATTCAATAAATAATTACCCTCTGGGAAATATCACACAGTCTAACCCCTTTGGTACCACATAGCACTAATAATTTACAAACAACCACCAGGACAGCTCTAACGGTCAATACCCCATTGGTTTTCATAGTAACAATAAACTATAATGACCACATAGAGGTTCTCACAGTCAATTCCCTAGGGTCCAACATTCATTTAATAACGATTCCCTGGGTAGCTCTCACAGTCTAACCCCTCTATTCTATGACCACCAGGTAGTTCTCATTGTTAATACCTCTAGTCAATATAACAATAATTCATACATAAATGACCCTACCTTAGAAAGCTCTCACAGTCAATTACACTTGGTCAAACGTTCACAATGTAAATCACATGCATCTCAAATAATCAATAACTCCATCCTAACAACATGAGGAATGGAAAATAAGCAAGCCTAATAGGAATTCAAGACCAAACGGTCATAATAAATGCAACAAGTGAAACACACCCATAACCAAGGTATAAAACCATATGCATAAGAAATTATCCTTTCTCAATAAAAAACCATAGCAAGTATTAAACAAGGTTAAATTTACAAAACATACAATACCCCAATCATGGGTATTTGGAACATTAAGCATATATAATCCAAATACAATCAACGAAAGGAACAAACCACTTACCTTGATGTCATATGATCAAAACTCTTGAACGGAGGCCCTTGAATCATCCTAGAACAATTTAGATCTACAAAAAGGGTAAAAAAATCATCATTGAATAAGTCAAGATAGAAGAGGAATCAGAAATAAAGACTCTAGGGTAATTGAGAACTCACCGGTAGGATTCCAACGCACCTCACATCATCTTAATCAAAGGTCGGACAAAGAATTGGGAGTGGTTCTGAGTTCTTCGGCATTCCATCACTCTTCTATATGAAACACGGGGAGAATAAGGGTGTTATGGATGTGAGATGAAACCCCACACTAATTTATAAAATAAAAATAAAAGTACACAGTGTGTTTATTTAATGTACACTCAGTGTATAAGCCTCAACTGGCCCTCACTTTAGGCGGTCTTCTAGGTCACCTTGTAATGACCCAAAGTTTCATTAATGGAAAATCCCTTTTGATCTTATCAAAGGTCTCTTTATATAAAATGTTTTTATAAAATGTCAACTTCTTTGGTTTTATGTTACGAATTTTTACCATTTCTAATATAGTCGTTGAACAGTGATCACATGATTAGTATAAATATAAGACTTTAACAAATCCAATTTACTCAGACAAAAGAAGCGATGGCCTCATACAGTAGAATTTCCCCATACGAATCCCATTTGTCAGAGCTCGGAAAAGAGGTGGAATCTTTGGGCTTCTCTCTTGAACAAGCCCAAGATGAGCTTCATCATGTCAAGCTCGAACGTGACCGTCTACGGGAAAAGTAGAAGTTGGTTGAAATTACCACTCGGGCGATGTTATCCGAGCCACCCCAAGAGTCTGTCACCATGGTAGACCTTACCCTTAGGTCTTATGCGACTGTTTTAAGGGGGTTATGTAACAAATAAGTAGAAGTATGTTCATGTACATTATTTTTGTATATAATAATGAATATAACTTCTAGTCATTTTTGTTACATTGTAAATAGTTTTTAAAGTACAAATGGTGTTTTTAGTTTTTATTTAACTAAGAAATATATTTTATTGAATTAAGGGATTTTTGAATTAAATAATATTTTAATAAAATAATAATATTATTATTATATTAATTTTAATTAAATATAAATTATCTTATAATTTTATGAATGCAATTAAAATTTTTATTACGGTTTGAAAGCCATTTCTGTCAAAACCCATGAATTTTCGATAAATGTCGGTTATTATTTTAAAAGTGAAAATTCACATATTTAGAAAATTATTTATATAAAATAAATGTTATTTCTGGAATCAGGACGTCAAAATTATCCAACAGAGAATTTTTCATAATTTTCTGAGACAGTCAAATTTGTGGGTAAAAATTAAATACCGTTTAAATATATAATGTGTTTTATGACATCATAATGACCCAATGGTGATGTAATAAAATACTATAATCCTTATGTTTGGCCAATATATGTTTTAAAATTAAAATAATGTAATTTTTGTTTTGTTTGTCTTACTTTTCAAAGCATTAATGGACCCCTCAAAACTTATTCAACACCTTGCCTTTTTAAATTAATTTTCATGGGAGTATGACTCACCTCCACATAAGCAACCCTAATATTTTAAGAATTTCGGACCTTGGGCTTATAAAATATTTTTTTCCCCTTCCCCTTTCAAAGGACCATGGGCAAAAACCATGGGATGGTTTGTGGTTTGGATTAATTTAAAATAAGGAGTCCCAAACCTAAATAATAAAGAATTCCATCACCTTTCCTATATAAACCCACCCAAGCTCCTGCTTCCTACTCACTAAAATCACTTTGAGTTCTTCCAAACTCTTCCCTACTCTATCTAGAATCCTTAAAAGGTTCCCCAAGCTCCCAGGAAGCCTCTCACAAGCCTCTCTCTAGCCTTTGGAAGCACACTTCTAAGTAAGGGTTTTTTCCTCCTTTCTCATTTTTGTCAATTTTCTTTAAGTTGTATTGCCATTTTAATTTCAATTATGAATGTTGGGGTATGGTTTCGCACCTCCTCCATACTTCCCTCTTTATGTTTGAATGATGGGAGACCCCTTTCTCTCTCATTAAATGCCTCCCATGTACACCTGTTACTATGCCGAAATTCCGAAAGGAACTTCTCTCTCTTCTTTTACATTCAAGCAAAAATCTTGTATCATGAACCTAAATTCCATTACAACTATTGGGAAATGTATCTATATGACCTCCTTACAGTCCATTACATGTAAATATGATTAGTAACCACTTTCTCTCTCATCAACCATTTTTATGAATTCTTATGTCACGCCGTTATGCTGCCGAAATCGCACCGATTTTCTAAGCCAATGTCATTGTGTAGTGAATACCATGCCCATTTCTCCATCAAGGGTATTCAAAATTATGCACATTTAATTATTGATTATAAATTTTCATGTATGAATTCCAAATTCCTTTATCGCGGAATAAATTATTGTGTTTTATGAATCCATGTTTTATGATCAATGTGGCACACTTATGCATTAAATGAAATGTTTAAGAAGGGTGCGCCCTTATAGCACTCTAATTCATTGGGTAAAGTATAGTATCATGATACGTCATGTGCAATGAGTGTTGACTCATGATAATTCAATTGAAATGATGGTTTACTCGTCCTTTATGTGCAATGTGGATTTACTAATGCTCCATGTGCTCTGAGCCTTGGCTCATGCTATTTCCATGTTAAGTGTTGTTGCCACATTTCCATGTTATGATTATTATGATTTATCATGCCTTCATGTTCATGTTTCTTTTATTCTCTATTGATATGACTATTGTATAACATGTATTTTACTCCTCATGTTATTCCATGTTTACTCCCTTACTGGGCTTTATAGCTCACCTTTTTCTTATGCAAGTCCTCAGGTTATCCCATGCAATGCTAAGTACGAGGGAATGTAGTGGTCATGTAAAGGAATTTTTCATTAAAGATGTTGTATTTCAGGTTTTGCGTTTTCATGTAAAGATCCTAAGCCACAAATACACTAAAAATCTCGACATTCTTTATTTTATCAAGTGAAGTTTTATGTAATAAATCATGTTTATGTCTATAATAAAAGCAGGGTTGTCATAGTTGGTATCAGAGGATAGGTTTAATTATTTTTGGGATTAGGAAACCCTAGTAAAGCCTTAGATACAAGACTAAGTATAATAAAAAATCCCTAAGTTTTGGTAAGTACTGAGTAAGTGGTTTATCAAAAAAATACATCCATGCCTGGATACGAGCAGGTAGAGGCGGCTCTGGCACAGATGTATCCTAGGGGTAAAACCCGAAAACACCGCTTTGAGCTAGACTCGAACGGGAACTGGTGCACGACAATGGGACTTGCTGCACTCTTGGTTATGACACTCCCGGGGGATATGTTTTGATAAATTCACAAGCTTATTATTAACCCTTATTATGGGAATTAAAAAAATGTCCCTAAGAATATATGTTAGAAAGTAGATCATGAAAAGCCTTTATTGAAGCTTAAAGACTCATGAGTTAAGGAAATGAAAGTTTATTTATAAGTCATCAACATTTGTCTTTGGATTACCCTTTATGTGTTACCCCTAACTTTCCTTTTATTCCAGCCAATGGACGGTAATAGGAGGACTCAAGCTAACAACTGTTGTGAAGATCAGTGTGATGACTGTACTAATGAGATGCCAAATCCAATGGGAGCGGGAATCGCAAACTTTTTCACACTTCTGTAACACCTCAAGATTTTATGAAAAATATTCTTATTAATTTCATTAATGTCCTGTGTTGTACTCTACACCAAAAGGAGCTTGCATAACATGCATCCCTGACTTGGCTTGCATTACACGCAATCGCGACCTTCCACGATAGCGTGTGTTGTACGCAATACTGAGTTTCGCTAAACAATGATATGTTATATGAACTACCCGTTATGAATATTATCAACTACATTTTGAATTTTATAACATTATTATTCATCTTACACATTTTCTAGAACATGGTATGAGAACAAAATCAATTTTTCAAGTAAAATAAGTATTTTTTAAAAAATGTAGTTTTGTCGCCTTTTGATGGTGCACCCACTTTAAATCTTGTTTTTGACATTTCTATAAGTTCAATTTGACAAAATTAAATTATTCTTTGGAATCAGGATATAAAAATTTACTTTGGGTAAATTTTTCATATTATTCTGATAACTTTCATATTTTAATGAATAGTAAAACACGCTATATTTTAATTAAAAACAACTTTTTTAATCGCAAAAATTTATATGGTAAGATTATCTTTTTAATTGGGTTTAAAGTGTAATTAGAATATATTTTGACCATTTAATCCAACTTTGTTCATTGGAATTAATTTCACTTTGAAATTGGATATAAACAAGTATCAATCTTTTGATAGTTATTGTTTCTTAAAAAACACACTATTTGTTTTGATAACGGGAATTTATTTTTAAATTAATTAATGCCACTTATATGTTTGGAATTTGGAAAAAATAGATATCAATTTTTAATTTGGAATATCAAATAATTCTTAGGCTGAATTTTTGGTATTTTTCTGAAAAACTTCAATTTTCGATGAATAGTGAAACCACTTAGCAGTAGTTAAAAAACATAGTTTTTTTAATTTAAATTAAATTTTACCACTTCTGTGAATTGAATTTCAAAAATCATAGAGACAAATTTAATATAAAGGACTAAAATGTGGTTCAATGAGATGAAAATAATTTTTGGTGAATAGTAACTTTTTACTTTTATTTACCACAGTTAAAAGTAAATAGGATAATTAAGGGTAAAATTGATATTATTATTACCCTAACACATGTGCTAATTCTATTGGATAAGTTTAATTCGACCAAAAACAAACTTAGGAATAAAATATGACCATTTAGTCCCACTTGGATTATATTAGGACATTTAATATTAATTTATTTAAAGAAGGGTTAAAATAGTTAAAATCAAAGTTTAATAAGTAAATAATTTTTAATATAGGTTAATAAATAAGATAAATTAGACTATAAATATTAATTAGAAATCTAAAATTATTTCCTACATAATGGTATTTTATTTATAATTTTTAGACATTATATAATTTAATTTATTTATGAGACAAATATGATGCAATAATTATCTTATTAATGAAATATTGACATAATTGATGTTATAAATACCCAAATTAATGTAATTTGATACTTTTTATGAATTAAACTAATTTTCTAGGTTAATATGGCACGTTAGTATTGATTTAATTAACTTTTTTCGAACTAATCATTCTGTTATGATTTTCACAAAAATCAATTACCAAATAGTGTCAAAATTGACATAAAATAGTTTTTAAAACAAATATTATATTATTAATTGTTTTTTTATTCCTTAAAAACTAAGGTTCAGAAAAAGGACTTATATAAGGTTATATATATTAATAATAAACAACTTGGGGTTCGTTTGTCTTGTTATAGTATGTTTATTAAACTTATAGTGTAAGAAAAAAAGAAGACGCGGTAAAAGTAAAATTATTTAACATAAGGTTAAATCTAAATGATAAGGTTAAAATAGAAACCTAAAATTGTTTAAATTATATTGTATGAGTGTCTTTAGACCCATACCCACATTATCTTCAAAATAAATCAATTTAGGGCTTTTAAAAACCGAATATTACTTTATAATAAAATAATATTTTTAGTTTTTCCAAAGGTGCCTCTCTCCTCCCTTATAAAAGGGAACCTCCTCCCTCTCTTCCACACACCACTTTGAGCCTTAGATCTCGGCCAACCCCAGCCAAATTAACTTCTCTACTTCCATAGAAACATCCTAGAGGTTCTGGTCTTTTTCAAAGGCCAATTTTAGTGCCCTAAGAGGAGGTCTCAAAGAGGCGCTTCAAAGAAGAAGTAATGTCTGTTACCGATTCTTTCAACTTTATTTCTTCTTCCACTTCTTCTTCTTTAGTGGGTTCATTATGAAGTAACAACATCAGTATAAATCATATACTGATATGCTATTATAAGTATGAAACAACCCTATTTCACCATCTATCCATCCTACGGAAAACGAAATCACCACGCGTGCGTACGTACGGACTACCGTCTCCACGACGCGATGAGATTCATTCTCCATGTTAACCATACATGAATGATCATAAAGTTTATATAATGAATAATAATGAAATATATGAAATTATAATTCTACTATATTTATGTATATATATATTTATGTCATCTATTTAGTTTAATTCAATTAAATAAGGAAACGAAAACAACATTCATGCATACGTACGACCTACCGTCTCCATGAACGGTGTATTTCATTTATTTTGTCGATCTATAATATATATATGTATATGATCAATATATATTATATATAAGTCATGTTTTACATTATGGAATTATTTAAATCAGGATATAAGTAATAATATCAAGAATGACAAGTTGAAACACATACGATAAATGAAATGATTTAACCCAAAACACTGCTTAAACATGGAATTTACAAAAGAACGGGTAATATAAAGTCATAATTTAAATATATATGATATCATAACAATGAATATTATTTTTTAATAACTCAATGACATTATTTAAATCATTATTCAGGAGGTTCGGATACATACGAAGCATATCAGACCTAAGGTAAGGGATAATGTTGCAATCTCAATTGTTTTCTATCCGAGATTGCTTATACGTAAGTATTTACTGTGGTTTTCATTATCATCAATGTATAAGTTTTATAAAAAAAAAAATCATGTATGTTTAAAGTCCTTTTTACCCATTTTTGACTTTTACTACCTGGTATGTATGGAATCTTTCTTTTACGATGTACTTTTTGACTTTTCCGGCAAAAGTACGAGAAGAATGTTTTTTAACTTATATGGCATGAAAGGATTTTTACGATTTTATAAAGCCTTATTTTCATTAAGATTACTCCAAAAGATTTCATGACTATTTTCAAAAAAATCATTTTCTTTTAAAATTTCATGACATTTTGTGAAAAGAAAATGATTTTGAAGAAGAAAGGATATTTTCCTCAAGAATTAATTTCAAGTGTTTTATCAAAACCATTTTTCATCTAAGATGAAATTATTTCATATGTGTATGTTTCAAGTATAATTTATCTATGATTTACATGGTTTCACTTTTATTATTATGAAATGATATCTATTACTTTTATATGGATTATGTGAAGATGTTTATGAAACCCATTTTATTTGTTGGGTTATTATGAATGATGTATGTTTATTTTGTGGCACAAGTAAGAATGATTTCATTATGAGATGGGTGGGACCTATATATCCCTCAAATGCATTGGGTAAAGATTTATATCTCATGAGATAGACATGGCTGGAAAGGTAGGTTAATCCGGTTCAGTGTTACAGGATTGAAACGAGGAGTGAACTCGATTCAGAAAGGGACTTTGTCCACTAAGATGGTCTTGGCAGCAATGCCTTGGCTACTATGGAAATCGTAACATGTGCTGAATGGTTTCCACAATTACATGTTTTATTCCCATGCTATTTTATCATGATTGAAGTTCCTTTATGATAAATTCCTTACATACTTCCAAGATTTATGTCTTTTCTTAAGGTTTTAATGTTTAGATATCATGTTCAAGTTTTTGCTTTCAAATGTTTATGGATTGATTTATGTTCTCTATGTTTTCCCTTACTGAGCATTTGAGCTCATCGTTTTTATGTTCTATTTTCCCCAGGAAATAAATAAAGGTTTTAGGTAAGGAGAAAAAAGGGGAAGATCATTAAGGAAGATGTTGAAGATCTTTCAACATGATTAGATGTCTATATTCTGAGTTTCCAAGGACACTAAACTATTACGGTCCTTGTGTGTCTGTTTTTGTTATGTATTAAGTATTCCGAAAAAGTAATGTATTGTCCACGTACGTCAAGCTTTGGGTCTCTACGGTTGGTATCAAAGGAAAGGTTTAGTCAACCTTTGGAAACTAGGATGCGAAAACTTTAGTGAGATCCCTAGAGATATTTCTAAGGTATGTCTATAGATGTCCCTAAGGTTAAGTATAAGTATAGGTTATAGTCCTAGAATTATGGTAATGATATTAGATTAAACCTAAGATATTATATATTGAAGTTACTCCCCCTTTATTATGATTTTTTCCTCTGACACTGTTCTTTTTGGGTTTTAGAAAATGGATGGAAACAAGATGATTCATGATAATGGAGGATATGATGGACAATAGAATGATATTCTTCATGAGAAACCAAATGAAATTGGATTTGGAAGTCTAAACATCATTATTATGCTGAATCAGAAATATCATAATATGATCAATAAACTCATGTTTTGTAAGTTTCCTGACTCGATTAATAAGAGAAAGATGGATTTTCGTGATGATCATAGAGGAAAGAAAGTTCAATTTCCCCTATGTAAATCATGTGGGAAGAGGCATCAAGGAGAATGTTTCAAAGGAACTGTAAGATGCTTTGGGTATGGAAAAGAATGACACAAATCCATTAAGTGAAAAGGAAAAGGTTCAGTTAACACCATGGATGAGGATAATGGTATTGCTACGACAACAACAATGGTTAAATGTTTTAAATGTGGAATGTACGGGCATTATGAAAACCAATTCCCTAAGGGAAAGTCTCATGAAGAGAATCAATATAGTCATATGGGTACTATTTATGTTGATGATGATGAAGAGACAACAAATGATATGTGATATGAAAGAATTGTTGAAGCTCGGTCAATGGTTTAAGAAGGTAGTGGAATGATTACATGTTTATCAAGTGTAATGTTGTATAAGTAATCTCATGGTAATATGGAATAAAGAGACATCTAAGGATTGTTACACTGTTGTCTTTCCTTAAGTTTTGAAAGTGTATGATGAATGGTACCAGTAACCATGAAATGTTATTCTGATATTTTTGGAAAGTAGATGATATGC
The DNA here is from genome assembly GCA_963277665.1 of Viscum album. NCBI lineage: Eukaryota > Viridiplantae > Streptophyta > Magnoliopsida > Santalales > Viscaceae > Viscum > Viscum album. The sequence continues at coordinate 60,958,423 of OY728127.1, read as the reverse complement.
GCATAATAAAGGGATAAAGAGAAAATTAAATGTTTGATAGTATTCCTGAGCTCATGACTGATATAAGGAGAAGGTTATATCATGGTTTGAGTATATAGAATTTTTGGATTTTGGTATGTGGAAAGAGTTAACTTTTGACAGCATTCATGTTTTCACTAAGGTTTAATGGGTATTCATTTTTCAAGAGGATACATGATTAAGGTATTCACATGATTGGAATGTGACCAACAAGATATATGGGGGATAAATGATGGTATTCACATGCTTGGTTGATGAAATTTCAAGTAATCATTTTATTTATACAATGAGCTTGGACCGAAGTATTTTAGATAATCCTAAAGACTGGAATGGATTATGTTGGACATAAGTTAGTATTGTTTAAGGATAAAACTTTTTTGATATTATTGATGGGATGTTATAGTAATGTAGTTTTAGAAAAAGGAGAACCTGTAGGATGAGCGACAACCCATTTCATCGGACAAGGTTGTGGGAATCGAACCGAAGTGCGAATGGCCTTTATCGCATACCATTGGCCTACAGGAAGTCCGGGGTTAGTAGAAACTAGTTTTATTTTATTAAGCGGTATGATATATGAAGTATAAGATCATTTTTGGACTCATATATGATTAACCTCACTATATATAGACTTATGTATATTTGATAACTTTTTCTAACCTTTTGTTTGAAACAGATGGAATGACCTATCGTTCTATCACATGATCTGTTAACACTTCACGAATAACAAAGTTAACTTCATTTCTTTAAGAGATGAAGTGGAAATTGTTCAAATCACGAACAACAGTGAGATTGTACCAAAATAAAGTAAGTATTTATTCTAATTAAAATTCTTCAACTTTAGGGAAATGATCTTGAAAACCAAAAATGTTGTCCTAGTGCACTTATATGCGATGAATCAGATGGTACCCTAGATCATCACAAACTTATTGCTTTGTTATTGTTGGCTTTTTCATAGCCATGTTCTCTACCACTCTCCATCAGAGCATGACAGTTAGATTTCTCTTCCATATCCATATTTTCACCTATGTTCTCCTATGTGGAAAACCAGTGATTAGTTAATTTGGGTAACCATTACATTTCATACTTTAGTTTTTAAAGCCAAGTTTTGGTATTCCTTTTTATGATGTGGGTTTCTATTAAAGAAACTTTCGAGTAGTAAACCATTTATAACCCCGATTAATTTCGAGGGAGAAATTAATTTTAAGGGGGGTAGAATGTAACACCCTGATATTTTATGAAAAATATTCTTTTTAATTTCATTAATGTCTTGTGTTGTATTCTACACCAAAAGGAGCTTGCACAACACGCATCCCTGACTTGGATTTCATTACACACAATCGTGACCTTCCACGATAGCGTGTGTTGTACGCAATACTGAGTTTCGCTAAACAACGATATGTTATATGAACTACCCGTTATCAATAGTATCAACTACATTTTGAATTTTATAACATTATTATTCATCTTACACATTTTCTAGAACATGGTATGGGAACAAAATCAATTTTTCGAGTAAAATAAGTATTTTTCAAAAAATGTAGTTTTGTCACCTTTTGATGGCGCACCCACTTTAAATCTTGTTTTTGAAATGTCTATAAGTTCAATTTGACAAAATAAAATTCTTATTTGGAATCAGGATATAAAAATTTACTTTGGATAAATTTTTCATATTATTCTGATAACTTTTATATTTTAATGCATAATAAAAACACGCTATATTTTAATTAAAAACAACTTTTTTCATCACAATAATTTATATGGTTAGATTATCTTTTTAATTGGGTTTAAAGTGTAATTGGAATATATTTTTACCATTTAATCCAATGTTGGTCATTGGAATTAATTTCACTTTGAAATTGGATATAAACAAGTATCAATCTTTTGATAGTTATTGTTTCTTAAAAAACACTATTTGTTTTGATAACAGGAATTAATTTTAAAATTAATTAATTCCAATTCTATGTTTGGAATTTGGAAAAATGGACATCTATTTTGAATTCGGAATATCAAATAATGCTTAGGATGAATTTTTGGTATTTTTTCTGAAAAACTTCAATTTTCGATGAATAGTGAAACCACTTAGTGGTAGTTAAAAAACTGACCCTTTTTTTAATTTAAATTAAATTTTACCACTTCTGTGAATTGAATTTCAAAAACCCGAGAGACATGGTTAATATCAAGGACTAAAATGTGGTTCAATGAGATGAAAATAATTTTTTATGAATAGTAACTTTTTACTTTTATTTACCACAGTTAAAAGTAAATAGGATAATTAAGGGTAAAAATGATATTATTATTACCCTAAAACATGTCCTAATTCTATTGGATAAGTTTAATTCGACCAAAAACAACCTTAGGAATAAAATATGACCATTTAGGCCCACTTGGATTAGATTAGGACATTTAATATTAATTTATTTAAAGAAGGGTTAAAATAGTTAAAATCAATGTTTAATAAGTAAATAATTTTTAATATATAGTTATGCATAAGATAAATTCGACTATAAATATTCATTAGAAATATAAAATTATTTCCTAGATAATAGTATTTTATTTATAATTTTTAGACATTAAATAATTTAAGTTATTTATGACTCAGAGATTATGCAGTAATTATCTTATTAATGAAATATTAACATAATTGATGTTATAAATACCCAAATAAATGTAATTTGAGACTTTTTATGAATTACACTAATTTTATAGGTTAATATTACATGTTATTATTTATTTAATTAACTTTTTTTGAACTAATCATTCTGTTATGAGTTTCACAAAAATCAATTACCAAATAGTGTCAAAATTGACATAAAATAGTTTTTAAAACAAATATTATATTATTAATTATTATTTTATTCCTAAAAATCAAAGGTTCGGGAAAATGACTTATATAAGGTTATATATATTAATAATAAACAACTTGGGGTTCGTTTGTCTTGTTATAGTAAGTTTATTAACCTTATAGTGTAAGAAAAACAAGAAGACACGGTAAAAGTAAAATTATTTAACTTAAGGTTAAATCTAAATGATATGGTTAAAATAGAAACCTAAACTTGTCTAAATTATATTTAATGATAGTATTTAGACCCATACCCATATTAGATTCTAAATAAATCAATTTGGAGCTATTAAAAACCGAATATGACTTTATAATAAAGTAATATTTTTAGTTTTTCCATAGGTGCCCCTCTCCTCCCTTATAAAAGGGCACCTCCTCCCTCTTTTCCACACACCATTTTGAGCGTTCAAGCTGGTCCAAACCCTTCCAAATTATCTTCTCTACTTCCATAGAAACATCCTAGAGGTTCTGGTCTTCTTCAGAGACCAATTTTAGTTCCCTAAGAAGAGGTCTCAAAGAGGCGCTTCAAAGAAGAGATAATGTCCGTTACCGATTCTTTCAACTTTATTTCTTCTTCCACTTATTCTTATTTAGTTGTTTAATTATGAAGTAATAACATCAGAATAACTCATATAATTATATGTTATTATAAGTATGAAACAACCCTATTTCACCATCTATCCATCCTATGGAAAACGAAATCACCACGCGTTCGTACGTACGGACTACCGTCTCCACGACGCGATGAGATTCATTCTCCATGTTAACCATTCATGAATGACCATAAAGTTTATATAATGAAGAATAATGAAATATATGAAATAATAATACTACTATATTTATGTAAATATATATTTATTTCATCTATTTAGTTTCATTCAATTAAATAAGGAAACGAAAACAACGTTCATGCGTACGTACGGCCTACCGTCTCCATGAACGGTGTATTTCATTCCTTTTATCGATATATAATATATATATGTATATGATGAATATATATTATATATAAATCATGTTTTACATTCTGGAATTATTTAAATTATTATATAAGTAATAATATCATGAACGACAAGTCGAAACACATACGATAAATGAAATGATTTTACCCAAAATGTTGCTTTAACAAGGAATTTACAAAAGAACGGGTAATATAAAGTCATAAGTGAAACATATATGATATAATAACAATGAATATGATTATTTAATAATTCAATGAAATTATTTAAATCATTATACAGGAGGTTCAGATACATACGAAGCATATCGTACCTAAGGTAAGGGATAATGTTGCAATCTCAATTGTTTTCTATCCGAGATTGCTTATACGTAAGTATTTACTGGGGTTATCTTTATCATACAAGTCTAAGTTTTATAAAAAAGTTTTCATGTATGTTTAAAGTCCTTTTTACCCATTTTTGACTTTTACTACATGGTATGTATGGAATCTTTCTTTTACGAGGTACTTTTTGACATTTCTGGAAAAAGTACAAGAAGAATGTTTTTTTAACTTATATGGAATGAAAGGATTTTTACAGTTTTATAAAGCCTTATTTTCATGAAGATTACTCCAAAAGATTTCAGGACTATTTTCAACAAAATCCTTTTCTTTTAAAATTACATGACATTTTGTGAAAAGAAAATGATTTGGAAGAAGAAAGGATATTTTCCCCAAGAATTCATTTCAAGTGTTTTATCAAAACCATTTTTCATCTAAGATTGCATTATTTCATATGTGTATGTTTCAAGTATAATGTCTCTATGATTTACATGGTTTAACTTTTATTATTATGAAATGATTTCCATTAATTTTATATGGATTATTTGAATATGTTTATTAAACCCATTTTATTTGTTGGGTTATTATGAATGATGTATGTTTATTTTGTGGCACAAGTATGAATGATTTAATTATGAGATGTGTGGGACCTATATCTCCCTCCAATTAATTGGGTAAAGATTTATATCTCATGATATAGACATGGCTGGAATGGTAAGTTAATTCGGTTTAGTGTTACAGTACTGAAACGAGGAGTGAACTCGATTCAGAAAGGGACTTTTTCCACTAAGATGGTCTTGGCAGCAATGCCTTGGCTACTATGGAAATCATAACATGTGTTGAATGGTTGCCACAATTACATGTTTTATTCCCATGCTATTTTATCGTGATTGATGTTCCTTTATGATAAATTCCCTATGTACTTCCAAGATTTATGTCTTTGATCAAGGTTTTAATGTTTAGATTTAATGTTCAAGTTTTTTCTTTCAAATGTTTATGGATTGTTTTATATTCTCTATGTTTGCCCTTACTGAGCATTTGAGCTCACCCTTTTTATGTTTTATTTTTACCAGGAAATAAAGAAAGGTTTTAGGTAAGGAAACAAAAAGGGGAAGATTGTTAAGGGAGATGTTGAAGATCTTTCAACATGATTAGATTTTTATATTCCGAGTTTCCAAAGACACTAAAATATTATGATCCTTGTGTGTATGTTTTTGTTATGTATTAAGTATTCCAGAAAAGTAATGTAATGTCCATGTACGTCAAGCTTTGGGTCTCTACAGCTTCTCTCTCAGCTAACTCAAGTTTTGAATAGAAACACGGGTCAAGAGGAATGTCCAAACCCCCCTAAGAAGGAACATGTCGCTATCGAGAGCTTCATGGGGAAAAGGACTCCTACTTTTAGTGGATCATCAGATCCCACGATCGCTGAACAATGGATCAAATCCATTGAAAAGATCTTCTCTATCCTTCAATGTTCTGAACAAGAGAAGGTTCTCCTGACTGCTTATTTTATGGAGGGTGAAGCTGATCAGTGGTGGACGTTGATCAAAAATATGAAGCCTGAGGAGAAGATCGAGGCATTGGAATGGAAGGATTTCCGGAAGATGTTTTTCAATAAATATTTTCCACACACCCTCCGACTTAATATGGAAATGGACTTCCTTTTCCTCAAGAAAAAAGATAAAGAATCTGTTGGAGCATACGAGGAAAACTTCACAAGCCTTGCAGGATACGCTTTCGGCTTTGTCATTACCCCCAAATGCAAATTTGACCGCTTATTTGGTGGGATAAAGCCTAGCTTGTGAAAAGAATTAGCGATCCATGACTTCGGCAGCTATGAGGAAATTGTCCGATGTGCCCTCAAGGTCGAAATGGAGATCGGGGAATCACAGGGGTATCATGGGGACAAGAAGCATAAGTTGGAATTCAATGCTGGTGGTCCGATGGATAAATCCAACGGTGCTAAGAAGATCCAGCACCCCACTTGCCAAAGGTACGGAAAGAAGCACCCTGGAAATTGCCTTATGGGGACAAGGAAATACTTCAGCTGTGTAAGGGAAGGGCACCTAACTGTTAACTATCGGTAATAAAGACTTGTGGCTGCGACAGAGGAGAGGAATGCTCCGTTCGAACCTCAACTCATTGATCAATGCTACAAATGAAAATAACCGGGTCATTTTTCAAATTTGTTCCCTAATCTAAGGGTTTTCGGAGACGACCAACAACCTCCAAGGCAGTGAGGAAGATCTTTTGTCATCACTTCGACTGAAGTGAACCCCGAAAACGAAGTGGTGATAGGTATGATAGTTATTCATTCAAGAATAGAGAACATACTTTTTGATTCAGGTTCTACGTATTCTTTTATATCTCGAAAGTTTAGTAGAACAATCCCAGCACCACCACAAATCATGGAAGTAAAGATGTCGGTGAGTACGGAAAATGGGGTAATCATTGTATCCCATGAATATAAGTCCTCCCCTGTTATAATCTGTGGATTGAATTTCCCAGCTAACCTCGTCATACTCCCTCTGGTGGAATTTTATGCAATTCTTGGCATGGATTGGCTTCCCTTATATAGAACCAACATAAATATTCAGGAGAGGGAAATTACACTCCCTATGGAGAATCGACCCCCACTTCTTTACAAGTGCCAGGAGGAAGATGAATCTATTTTAGCTCCACCATCTCAAGAATGGATATTACTGCCTTATGAGCATGCGTATCTGGCTCAGATGATTGAGTCCAAGGAAGAAACCATCCTTGAAGAAATGCCTATTGTGAGGGAATTCGTGGAAGTGTTTCCCGATGAACTGTCTGGTCTTCCTCCTAGAAGATAAGTTGAGTTCTCAATTGAAATTATACCTGGGGCGCTACCAATATACAAGACTCCATATAGAATGGCTGTTGTTGAGCTTGAAGATCTAAAGAAAAAACTACAAGAGAATCTGGATAAAGGGTTTATACGCCCAAGTGCTTCACCATGGGGTGCACCAGTCCTCTTCGTCAAGAAGAAGGATGGGTCAATGCGACTTTGGATCGATTATCGTGAACTTAACAAAATCATGATAAAGAACAAGTATCCTCTCCCAAGAATTGATGACTTGTTTGATTATCTGCGTGGATCACAATACTTCTCCATGGTGGATTTGCGGTCGGGATATTATCAAGTAATGGTGAAGAAGGAAGATGTCTCCAAGACTGCTTTTCGTACAAGGTATGGGAACTATGAATTCATAGTAATTCCTTTTGGACTCACCAATGCTCCAGGAATATTCATGGACTTGTTGAATAGAGTCTTTAGAGATTACCTTGAAAAATTTGTGGTAGTCCTTATAGATGATATTCTAATATACTCCAAAACCAGGGAGGATCATGAGGAGCATTTAAAAACTGTACTAGAGACTTTGCGCAAGGAGAAGCTCTATGAAAAGTACAACAATTGTGAGTTCTGGTTGAAGGAGGTCTCATTCTTGGGCCATATCATCACAAGCAATGGGATATCTATGGACCCCTCTAAAACAGATGCAATTTAGGGATGGTCGAGGCCAACATCAGTAACGGATATCCGTAGCTTCTTGGGGTTAGCTGGATATTATCGACGTTTTGTGAGAAATTTATCATGATTTTCCAACCCTCTTACCAAGATTACTCGGAAGGGAGTAAAGTTTGCTTGGAGTGATGAATGCTAAGAAATCTTCAAGGAGTTGAAAAGGAGGATTATCACTACGCCTGTTCTCACTTTACCCACAAGTGGGGAACGTTTTGTTGTATTCAGTGATGCTTCAAAGAAGGGCTTAGGCTGTGTGCTGATGCAGAATGATAAAGTGATATCCTATGCCTCAAGGCAGTTGAAAATACATGAGCGGAACTATCCAACGCATGATCTGGAGTTGGTGGCAATGATCTTTGCCTTGAAAATATTGAGGCATTATCTCTATGGAGAGAAATGTGAGATATATACTGACCACAAGAGTCTTAAATATATATTCCCACAGAAAGAGATCAATATGCGCCAGAGAAGATGGATAGAGCTCATCAAGGATTATGACTGTTCAATCCATTACCACCTTGGGAAAGCGAACAAGGTGGAAGATGCCCTAAGTAGAAATGATCATGCGATTCTATCAATGATGAGAATTGAGAAGGATCCAATCTTCTTAGACTTGATAAAGATGGACATGGGAATCATAGAGAAGGGAACATCATCAATCCTTTCACAAATGATTGCTCAACCATCTCTTTTGGAAAAGTTAGAGGATGCTCAAAAGGATGATGTGGGAATTCAAGAAAAAGTGGAAGCTATCAAAAAGGGGAAATCCTCAGAGTTTAATGTTAATGAAGAAGGAATTGTGCGGTTTGGGAAAAGACTATGTGTCCCATCAAGTCCGGAGCTGAAGAAGGAACTTTTGGATGATGCACATAGTTCAAATTTTTCTATTCACCCAGGAATCACAAAGATGTATCAAGATCTCCGAGAAACATTTTGGTGGGATAATATGAAGAAGGAGATCGCTGAATATACATCAAAGTGCCTGGTGTGTCAACAAGTGAAGGCAGAGAGGCAGAAGTCTAAGGGGATGATGAAACCATTTCCCATACCAGAATGGAAATGGGAGAACATCACCATGGACTTTGTCACCGGACTTCCAAGGACATCCAAAGGCAACAATGCAATCTGGGTTTTTTTGGATTGTCTTACAAAGAATGGAAACTTCATTTATATTCAAGAGGATTTCTCTTTGGATCAACTGGCACTGATATATATCAGGGAAGTGGTAAGGTTGCATGGAGTACCAATATCTATTGTGTCTGACCAAGATCCAAGATTTACCTCTAAGTTTTGGAAGAGTCTTCAATATGCTCTGAATACTGAACTCAACTTTAGTGTGGCCTATCATCCTCAAACTGATGTCCAATATGAGCAGACTATCCAAACACTTGAGGATATGTTGAGAGCGTGATCAATGGACTTTAAAGGAGGATGGGATCAACATCTTCCTCTGGTTGAGTTCTCTTATAATAATAGTTTCCACTCGAACATCCAAATGGAACCATATGAAGCCCTGTATGGGAAAAGGTGCAGAACACCGACATGTTGGGATGAGGTCGGTGAACGTAAGCTTCTTGGACCAGAAATTGTCGAGGAAATGGTGGAGAAGGTAAAAACCATTCAGCAGCATATCAAGGCAGCTCAGAGTCGATAGAAGAGTTATGCAGATAATCATCGATGAGACCTTGAGTTTAAAGTTGGAGATATGGTGTTTCTACACATATCTCCATGGAAGAAGGTCATGAGGTTTTTAAGGAAAGGGAAGTTAAGTCCAAGGTACATCGGCCCCTTCGAGATTCTTGATCGTGTCGGGGATGTGGCTTATCGACTAGCACTTCCACCTACCATGGCCAAAGTGAATGATGTCTTTCATGTATCCCTCTTAAGGAAGTAAATACTAGACCCTTAACATGTACTCTCTTCTGAGGTGGTACAATTGGAAGATGATCTTTCTTATGAGGTGCAACCAGTGAAGATATTAGATCGTAGAGAAAAATTCTACGAAATAGGACAATGCCCCTCGTCAAGGTGTTGTGGAAAAACCACAAGTTTTAAGAAGAGACTTGGGAGTCGGAGGATATGATGAAGCTGAGTTACCCACATTTGTTTTAGTGTGGGAAAAGGAAAATTTTTAGGGAGAAATTTCTTAAGGGGAGAATATTGTAATGACCCAAAGTTTTATTAATGTAAAATCCCTCTTGATCTTATTAAATGTCTCTTTATATAATTTTTTTTATAAAATGTCAACTTCTTTGGTTTTATGTTAAGAATTTTGACCGTTGCTAATATAGTCATTGAACAGTGATCACATGATTAGTATAAATATAAGACTTTAACAAATCCAATTTACTCAGAAAAAAGATGTGATGGCCTCATCCAGTAGAATTTCCCCATATGAAGCCCATTTGTCGGAGCTCGGAAAAGAGGTGGCATCTTTGGGCTTTGCTCTTGACCAAGCCCAAGCTGAGCTTCATCATGTCAAGCTCGAACGTGACCGTCTATGGGAAAAGTGGAAGTTTATTGAAATTACCACTCGAGCGATGTTATCCGAGCCACCCCAAGAGTCGGTCACCATCACACACCTTACCCTTAGGTCTTATGGGGCTATTTAAGGGGTTATGTAACAAATAAGTATTACTATGTTCATGTACATTATTTTTTTATATAATAATGAATATAACTTCTAGTAATTTTTGTTACATTGTAAATAGTTTTTAAAGTACAAATGGTGTTTTTAGTTATTATTTAATTAAGAAATATATTTTATTAAATTAAGGGATTTTTGAATTAAATAATATTTTAATAAAATAATAATAATAATATTAAATTAATTTTTATTAAATATAAATGATCTTATAATTTTATGAATGCAATTAAAATTTTTATTAAGGTTTGAAATCCATTTTTTGTTAAAACCCGTGAATTTTCGATAAATGTCGATTTTTATTTTAAAAGTGAAAATTCACATATTTATAAAATTATTTAGATAAAATAAATGTTATTTCTGGAATCCAGATGTTGAAATTATCCAACGGTGAATTTTTCATAATTTTCTGAGACAGTCAAATTTTTGGGTAAAAATTAAATACCGTTAAAATATATAATGTGTTTTATGACATCATAATGACCCAATGGTGATTTAATAAAATACTATAATCCTTATGTTCGTCCAATATATGTTTTACCATTAAAATAATGTAATTTTGGGTTTGTTTTTCTTACTTTTCAAAGCATTAATGGACCCCTCAAGACTTATTCAACACCTTGCCTTTTTAAATTAATTTTCATGGGAGTGTGACTCACCTCCACATAAGAAACCCTAATATTTTAATAAGGTTGGGCCTTGTCCTTATAAAATATTTTTTTCCTCTTTCCTTTTCCAATGACCATGGGAAAAAACCATGGGATGGTTTGTGGTTTGGATTAATTTAATATAAGGGGTCCCAAACCTAAATAATAAAGAATTCCCTCACCTTTCCTTTATAAACCCACCCAAGCTCCCACTTCCTACTCACTAAAATCCCTTTGAGTTCGCCCAACCACTACCCTACTCTCTCTATAATCCTCCCAAGGTGCCCCAAGCTTGCAAGAATCCTCTCACAAGCCTCTCTCTAGCGTTTGGAAGCGCACTTCCAAGTAAGGGTTTTTTCCTCCTTTCTCATTTTTGTCAATTTTCTTTAAGTTGTATTGCCGTTTTAATTTCAATTATTAATGTTGGGGTATGGTTTTGCACCTCCCCCATACTGCCCTCTTTATGTTTTAATGATTGGAGACCAATTTATCTCTCATTAAATGCCTCCCATGTACACCCATTACTATGCCGAAATTCTGAAAGGAACTTCTCTCTCTTCTTTTACATTCAAGCAATACTCTAGTATCATGAACCTAAATTCCATTACAACTGTTGGGAAATGTATCTCTATGACCTCCTTACTGTCCATTACATGTAAATATGATGAGGAACCACTTTCTCTCTCATCAACCGTTTTTATGAATTCTTATGTCACGCTGTTACGCTGCCAAAATCGCACCGATTTTCTAAGCTAATGTCATTGTGTAGTGAATACCATGCCCATTTCTCCATCAAGGGTATTCACCTGTATGCACATTTACTTATTGATTATAAAGTTTCATGTATTAATTCCACATTCCTTTATCATGGAATAAATGATTATGTTTTATGAATCCATGTTTTATGATCCATGTGGCACACTTATGCATGAAATTAAATGTTTAAGAAGGGTGCGCCCTTATAGCGCTCCAATGCATTGGGTAAAGTATAGTATCATGATACGTCATGTGCAATGAGTGTTGAATCATGCTAATTCAAGTGCAACGAGGGTTTACTCGTGCTTTATATGTAATGAGGATTTACTCATGCTCCATGTGCTATGATCCTTGGCTCATGATATTTCCATGTTAAGTGTTGTTGCCACATTTCCATGTTATGATTAGCATGCTTTATCATGCCTTTATGTTCATGTTTCTTTTATGCTCTATTGATATGCATATTGTCTAACATGTATTGTACTCCTCATGTTATTCCATGTTTACTCCCTTAATGGGCTTTATATCTCACCCTTTTCTTATGCATTTCCTTAGGTTATCCCATGTAATGCTAAGTACGAGGGAATGTAGTGGTCATGTAAAGGAAGTTTTCAATAAAGATGTTGTATTTCATGTTTTAAGTTTTCATGTAATGATCCTAAGCCCCAATGAAACTAAACATCTCGATCTTATTTATTGTATCAAGTGATCTTTTATGTAATAAATCATGTTTAAGTCTGTAATAAAAGCATGGTTTTCATACACCTACACGACCATGTACCCAGCCATTACACAACCAGTAAACGGCTACACATGGTAACTGGGTACACAGTGTTTACTAAAAAATACATGATGTGTACTTAGAAAATTTCTCATTTCTTCATTTTTCCTCTAAAACAACCCGAAATAAATATCCATACCTGAAAATAAAGATCTGGTTCTTACAAACATCCCTTTTAAATAAATTTGTCCCCAAATTACCCTAACAAAGGTGGTGAAGAAGAATCTAAAAATAACTCTGGCCACTGTGATCATACGTCGGCCTCCCTCTCCCAAGTTTCGTCCTGTACTCACCCATGCTACCATAACACCCATACTAGAGAAACAAACTGGTCATGGAGAACCTTCAGGCTATTATCCAAAATACATATGGGGTTCTCCTAAAAGTATGAATCCACCTCCAACTCAACCTCCTCAGGTTGAAAAATGAGAGATGGGTCTGAAAATTAATGTCATAGCTGAGAAACATGAAAGACGTCATGCATAGCCCGATACCTTTTAGTTAACTACAACTGATAGGTAGCCATCATGAATCTTTCCAAAACCTCAAATGGCTTAATGTATCTCGGTTAATGTTTTCCCTATCTATTAATCCTTCTGTTTCTCATCCTCAATATGACACATAAGAAAACTTGATCTCTAACCTCAAACTGTAGAGGTCATCTCCATCGATTACCATAATATTTCTAGTGAGACTATGCAGCTTCCAACCTCTTCCAAATCAACTCCACCTGCTCCGTGGTCCCCTAGACAAGACGAGGTCCTGGCATAACTGCCTCTCCTGCCTTCAGCTAACATAGGGGTGATCATCATGTCTTACCGTACAAAGCCTCATAAGGTTCCATTTGAATCATAACCTGAAAACTATTATTTTATTCAAACTCCGATAGGGGCTTGTGTCTCTCCCAAGAGCCCCTGAAATCCAGGATGCATTCTCGAGGCATGTCATCCAAAACCTGAATCATGCACTTGGACTGGCCATCTATATGAGGATGGTAAGATGTACTTAGAAGTACCTATATATCCAAAACCCTTAGTTGCCCCTTACAGAAATGAGAAGTAAACTCGACGACCCTATTAGAAACTATAGAATGTGGAACCCCATGAAAATGAACAATATCTCTGATGTAAAACCTTCCAAGATCATAAAAACTGAAGGTTTCCTTAATCGATAAGAAGGGTGCAACCTTTGTGAGTCTGTCAACAATAACCCAAACTACATCATTCCCTCGAGGTGACATCAGTAAACCCGTCATGAAATCAATTGCGACATCATTACACTTCCACTAAATAATGGTTAACTGCTATAATATCCCTACTAGTCACTGATGCTCTGCCTTCACCTACTAATCGGTTGAACATCTCATAACAAAACCAACAACATCCCTTTTCATGCCTGGCCACCAATACTGACAGTGTAGATCTCGATACATCTTGGTGACACTAGGATGAACTGCCCAAACTGAGGAATGAAAATATCGCATCAACTACTCATGTATGTTTGCTGACACCCATATGCATCCATGAAAACACAAGACCTCATCATCGACTACGGTTCACCCAGGATTAGGGTCCTCTCCCAACACACTATTTTGTAGGACTAGGTCTTCGGAATCTGATAGCTACCTCATTCTCACTCGATCCAGTAGAGTAGAGGTAAAATCTATAGAAGAAAGAAATGTATTCCCCTGTCTGTTGTGCACCTCCAAATGCATCTCAGAGGATAGAGCCATAAGTTTACAATCACTACTGGCTTCTTGAACTACTTGTATCTAATTCCTCCTTCTCAACGCATCAGTCACTATGTTGCCTTTCCCAAGCATATAGGATAGATCAAAGTCAAAAGACTAAAGGTACCCAACCCACCTTCACTATCTAATATTCAGATCATGCTAAGTAAAGATATACTTGTGACATTTGTGGTAAGTATATACCATAAAATTCTCTCCCAAAAATAATGTCTCCAACAGTGAAAAGCTTTCACAACTACAGCTAACTCTAGATCGTGCGTCAGATAATTCATCTCATGTGGCCTCAACTTCTGAGACCCATACACAATGACTCCTTCCCCTTGCATAATCCTTACTCTCAGCCCGATACATGATGCATCGTAGTAAATGGTGTAACTCGTACCCAGCTCGGAAAAAAACAGTATCGGTGCTGAAATAAATCTCTCATTCATATTATGAAAGGTTAAATCATAAGAATTTGTCCACAAAAACTTCATACCCTTCTTAGTCAATCCCTTCAACGATGATTCTAAGCATGAAAAGTTCTATATAAAGTGACTGTAGTAACAAGAAATCCCTAGAATTTTTTTTACCTTAAAGACGTTCTTCAGATGCTCCCAGGAAACTAATTCTCTTACTTTCTCTAGTTCTAATAATAATCCTATCTCTGAGATAACATTACCTAAGAAGTGAATCTCTTCCATCCAAAAGTGGAATTTTGAGAGCATGGTATATAACAGATGCTCTCTCAGTATACTCAATACGATCTCAAGATAGGTGGAATGGTCTTGTTGAGTGTGAGAGTACACCAAGATATCATCCATGAAAATAACCACAAAAGAAACCAAGTAAGGATAGAACACTCGGTTCATTAGTTCCATGAAAACTGTCAGCGCATTGGTGAGATTGAACGATGTAAAAAAATACTTGTATAGACCATACCTACTCCGAAAGGCTGTAAGAGGTATATCTAATGGTCTAACATGAAACTGATGATTGTTAGATCTCAATTAATTCATCAAGAACACATGGGATCCTCTAATCTGATCAAATAGATCATCAATCTTCACTAAGGGATATTGATTCTTGATTATCAACTGGTTCATCTTCTGATAATCCACAAAAAATCTGATGGTATCGTTTGTCTTCTTCGAAAAAATTACTATCAAACCCCAAGGAGAAGTATTGGGTCAGATGAAACCCTTTTCTTGAAACACCTCTAATTACTTATTTAGAATTTTTAACTCTAGTGTAGCCATCCTATAAGGAATAATGGACACTAGTGCCACTCCTAGAACATGCTTAATAGAGAAATATACATCTCTATATGGAGGTAAATTTGAACAGTCTTCTGGAAAGGAATCTCTAAAATGATCCACCACTAGAGGAAATTCCATATGTGAAGTCCCCTGGTCATCTATATATAAACTAGAAATTTGGGATATGATTCCTCATAACCCACAATTCTTGGGTCTGGATCTACTCGCATGGAAATACCATTGGCCCTTGTGTAGAAAATACCCCCTCTCTGGTGATGTGAAACTCACCCTCTGGTGATAGCAGTCCACAAAGGCCTGGAAAGAGGTCAACCAGTCCATTCTAAGAATGAAATAGAAGCCTTTCATCTCTAAGACATGGAGCTCCCATAAAAAGTGACACCCGCAAACTTCAATAGGCCACTCCTTGAACTAACATACACTAGTCGTCCTAATCTCCAACAAAGTGTCTTGTGTCATAACATCCTCAGAAGTAAAGATACAGGGACTGAGGCTCTCCAAAATGGAAATAGATATAAAACAATGGGAATTCACTATATCAAAAAGAGAAGAAGATAAAAATGAGGTTACTCGAATCATACCTATAACTATAGAGGGTTTGAGATCCTACTTCTGCTGGGTCTGATCCATTGCAAAAGTTTGACTTATACCGCGACCCTATGACCCTACCTGACTACCCTGAGCTGATCCACCCTGTTTTGGATGAAAAAATGTCATCTAGATACCCTGACCACAACCACCACCTCAGCCTGAATGAACTGATGAACTACAATTCCTTGATTGAGTAGAAACTAGAGGTCCTTCTCCTGAACATGGAGTTATAATTGATCCCGCCTCACTAGCTATAGGTGAGGGAATATAGCAAAAATGTTAAAGATGACCCATATGGTAGTAATATAAGAAATCAACTAGGTCTCTCGGGCAATGTGGTCTCATATTCCCACTCATCCCACACTAGTATCATACCACCAAGCCACCTAAAGAAACATCATGTGAAATATCTCTGCAGCGCTTCCTTCTATCTGTTGAACGAGTAACATCCCTGGCGGCTAAACCACCCTGGTTCATAGCTCCCAACTCCCTTAGATTGCGCTTGGTAATTAGCACCTGATTCACTATATAATTCACCAAATTCATCCTGAAAACATTCACCTGTGATCAGGCATCATACCTGAGACTATCCTCAAATCACATAGCCAAGGATAACTTTTCACCTCCCAAAACAGGTGCGAAGCATTGAATCTTTGTAAAACGAGATGAGTAATCCATCACTAAAAGAACGCCATGCTCCAAGTGCAGGAAGTCTCAGGATAAATTTTCCATCAACATCTTGGTGTAGAAGTAATCATAGAAGGTCTTCTAAAACTCTTCCCAAGACATATCCCGATGACATCCCGCCTATTAGATATCATCCCACCATCTTGTAGAGGAATCATGTATCATGTACATATCAAGTTCCACCTCCTCTTTTGAGGAATCTCAAGGTGCTCAAAGATAGAAATCATGGCCTCCAACCATGACTATGTATCTTGTGGTCCTCCATACCCTAAAATAGTTGGAGCATGCTACTGCAGGAACACCCATATCAACTCTGCCATATTCGGAACACGATGCAGTGCTCCATGGAAAATATTCATTATCCTCATAAAGCCTTCATGGAACTGTGCATCAGCACCTGTGTCTGGTATAACAGCGGGTCCCAAACAGGTGCGATGGGAGGATATGCTGGTAGTCCCTGATCTACCATTTCTAGTGTCTGATCATCCCCCTGCACCTGGCGTACAACCAGAGGAAGTCTTGGTGGAATGAATCTACAAGGTCAAGCACACACCTCAATTTATGATTATCAATGACTAAAACTTTGAAGTGAAATAATGGAACAAGAGAAGGAAATAATTCATGTTTTAAAAAATAGGGTTACATAGCATGTATAACCACTACACATCATGTTCCCTGTAATCCTTAACATGGGTGTGTACCTCTTCCAATCCTAGTCATGTAATACCCCTTACACACGACTTGTTCCTCCTGATACATAGTGTGTAATTTTGATTCCCTTCTTCTCAGGTTCTTATACATAGCTAGAAATACACGGTTATCTCCTACATAACACTACACAACGTGTTCACCCTAGAAATGGTGTGTACTACCTATGTTCTATCCTTCCATGTCATTAGTCACAGGTTCAGATACATGGTCGAATCTACATGACGTGCATAAATGAGACACAATATGTACAACCTAAGTTTCATCCTCCCGTGTCATTGGTCACATGGTCAGACACATGGTATTTATGGTAAAACGTGTACTCCCAGTACATGGAATATCCTACCAAACATTTATCAACCCTATGTCTTTGCTCACTCAGTCAGTCACACGGTTAAAGACTTCACGACATGTACATACGGTACACGGTGTGTACTAAAGAAAATTTGTTTCTTCCAGAACAGAAGAACACATGGAGTGTGTTCATAACATCACATGTCGTGTTGTTTGGGTTTGCAGACAGTAGGCCTCTAAAACACCTTCAGAACCCCTAAAAACCTAAAATTTTGTCTATGTCATGATAAATTCTGACCCATGAGAGCTCATACTTTCTGCGAATCAATGTTTTTCATCCTTATTCATATAACAAGTTGAAAAAATTTAATTAAAGTTCAAACATAATCCACCAAATTTCGATCCAAGAAGGCACATAACACCTTAGGGACCAAAGTTTGGAATCCATCCAAATGAGACTTTAAATATATCAATTCCCAATAAAAAATAGCAGGTATTCTATAATGGAATCTATCATAAAAACATGAATATTTAGCACAATATCTATCACAACAGCATGCAATCAGTAATGTACCCAAAATATCATGACAAGAATGCATGACATGTGATCTCTATTAGGTGCCTATATGATGCATGAGATGACATACCCTAATCTCGTTGGGTTGTAATAGAAATAGAACCATAATGATATCAATAATAACATCACAAAACAAGCGTGTCCCCCAATGGTGGAATCAAATCAACTGTAACAATAGAAAAACCATAAAAATTGCAATATTCGAGGTAAATTGGATTTTCCCTGTACACGGGTTAGATATTCCTAGGAACATCTTATTACCAATTACATATTATTTCATATCCCTATCTATAGTCTCTAAATATTAAGACAAAGTAGAAAAAATATTCCCTCTGATACCACTTTGTAACGTCACGGTTCCGGGTGCCACCCAAAGGTGCCCTGAATCCTGTTGGTCCCAAGACCTCTAGAGAATTTATTTAAATACCAGAGGCTTCCAACTAGCATTGAGTGGTAAGTTAAGACATTGGGGAAACTATGAACTCATTGAAAGAGTATACATAGAAGAATCTAAATATAAAACAAAAATGGAAGAAGTAATACCATACAAAAAAAGTAAATAATGAAAGACTGAATGTAATATAACTACTAGAGTATATATAAATGATCCATGTCATATGTGTCTTGGAAAGAATCCAAAAAAGTCAAAATTATATAAATAAAATACTAAAACCAAATTACATAAGATCCATAAATTCCAACATCATTGCAAACATCAGCTTGGTCTCATGCTCTCCAGCTCCATTAGCAATCAGGTACCTGACAAAGAAGGGTGATTTCCCTTATCTATACCTAAAACTATATAATCATTTTTGGGTCCAAAATAATGAACCAAACAGGGTGGTAGATGAATCCCAGTAGGCAACCAACAAAATATTTGTGCCTAACTTTCAGTGAATATATATAGTTTTCAATATGCATAAATGAAGCAATAAACTGGGAAGTAATCAAATGTAAACAATCCTATAGTTTTCAATTACATTAATTTTCATTTATTATTGATCCTTTGAATCATGAAATATTAGGATCTATCATAAGCTTTATATCCCCTTGTGTAATAGTAAACAAATAGAAGTCTCAGAAGACCATCTAAACAATCAAGTGAATAGAGTCCAAGATTATGCTTTGGCGTGGAAGACTCATCCCAGTCATTCAATTATTGAAAAGCAACCCTCTAGGAAAGTTCTCACAGCCTAAAACCTCTGGTTTAACATATTATCAATTTAATAAAAAATGAACCTTTGGGAAAGCTCACATAGTCTAACCCCTTTGGTCCCACATAGCACTAATCATTTAGAAATGACCTTCTAGGAAGCTCTCAGAGTCAATAACCCCTTGGTTTTCATAGAAACAATAAAATATAATGACCACCTAGAATCTCTCATAGTGAATTCCCTAGGGTCCAACATTAATTTAATAATGACCCTATGGGTATCTCTCACAGTATAACCCCTATGGTCTATAACCACCTAGCATCTCTCACAGTCAATACCTATAGTAAACATAACAACAATTCATATATAAATGACCCTACCTCAAGAATCTCTCATAGTCAATTCCCCTTGGTCAAACATTCACAATGTGAATCACATTCAACATAAATAATCAGTAACTCCATCCTAACAACACAAGGCATGGAAAATAAGAAAACATAAAAGGAATTCTAGACCAAATGTTCATAATCAATGCAACAAGGGAAACACACCCATAATCAAGGTATAAAACCTTATGCATAAGCATTTGTCATTTCTCAATCAAAAAACCATAGCAGGTATTAAAAAGGGTTAAAATTCTAAAACAAGAAATGCGCAAATCATGGTTAATTAGAACTTTAAGCATATATAATCCAAATACAATCAAATAATGACAAAAAATACCTACCTTGATGTCATAAGATCAAAACTCTTGAACATTGACCCTTTAATCGGCTTATAACAACATAGATTTACAAAAAGGGTAAAAAAATATCATCCTTGAATAACTCAAGAGGGAAGAATAATCCAAAATAAAAAACTCTAGTGGAACTCACCGGTGGGATTCCAACGCACCCAATGACATCTCAATCAGAGGTCAGATGAAGAATCAGGAGGGGTTTGGTGTTCTTTAGAATTCCATCACTCCTCTGTACAAAAAACAGGGAGAATAAGGGTGTTCTGGACATGAGATGCGACCCCACACAGATTTATCAAATAAAAAGAAAAGTACATGACATGTTCATTTAATGTACTTGTTGTGTACTATCCTCAACTGGACCCTAATTTATGTGGTCTTCCAGGTCACTTACATGGCCATATACTCAGCCGTTACATGGCCAGTACACAGTTGCATGCAAAAACCTAGTACACAATATGTACTCAAAATTACACAGCGTGTACTTAGAAAATTTATCATTTCCTCCTTTTTCCTCCAAAATATCCCAAAATAAATATCCATACCTAAAAATGAAGATCTGGGTTCTTACATCCTCCATATCAAAGTCTTATTCGATTCCAGATGGATCTAAATAGAATCAATTAGTTAATTCATGTGAGATCATCTTTTTTTATCCTAACTACCTATTTATGATGTGGTAGAGGATCGATGTGACATTTATTGTGGATAAATCATCTTGTTAAGTCACATCATTTATGATCCCATAATGTATCAATTATTTAATAATTATACTTATCCTTGGTCATCCTGGTCCTCTAATTATCTTTTTCTAGATTAATCTTAGATAATTAGATGAAAATTCCACCATATCTTAGTGTAATTGTTTAATAATGATGGGGATTATTATCAGTAATGCTACATGATGTCTAGTGATGATGAATGTGCATCGTTATTTGAAATTTGGTTAAATGTATGTACCATGGTGATTTATTTTTTGATTTTACTAGAATTGACTTGAATTGGACATCATATCATGGAATTGAATTGGGGATTTTGAAAGGCTTATCATCATGAGTGTGTTAGTAATGGCCTGAAATCCATCATGTGATGTTTTCTCTAAGGTACATCATCTAGTTAAATTCATATTGAGATTAAAATTTAATTATATTAACTTTTAATTCCAATTATTTCATTATGATTGGGACTTTTTCTGAGAATTAGTCAGAGGAGTGTTTCAGACCTTTCATGGTTCTATCTAGGTGGTGATGCCCGATGAGTAATTTGGCGAGTATGAATTTTGACTTTGGTTTTGTGCTATCTTGTAATAATTAAATTATTTATTATTTCTCTCTAATTAATTATATAGGAATTCGTAGTAATGAGTTAGGACCTTTTGGTGATTAATGGAGGTCATATAGACTTGTACAGACTCAGAAAAAGTTGTTTAGATTTTCTTGGATGGGAGATGGATCCATTATTAGGTAGGTTGTTTTGTGAACTATTTCTTATGGTATTATTCATAGTTTATTGGAATGTGATATCAGGCTCTCCACTTTTTAATAATAATATGTAATTCATAAATGTGTTATGACCTACATGAAGTGCCAAATTAGATTAATGATATTAAAGATTAAATAATTAATGGAACTATAACTAATGAAATAAACAAAGTTACAAGGGCCACGACAGACCCTTATGCACTATCTTGATACCATACACTAATGGTTGAGCCCTTGATCATAAATGTGTCCACTAGATTACATGAGACCCTTGGGGGTATGATCATGCTCCATGAAACTTGGAGACTTTTTCTAATTGTATCAGGTAGTTCCTTACTATTTTATGACCTTTTTTATACTTTCATATACCTTGTAAATCCTTTTTTATATGTTGTTCATGTGTTGTTTGTGTATGTATCCCTATGAGACCAATTCATGATATGAATATCATGTGGCATGTGTATGTGTATAGCCCTATGAAACCTATGATTAATATGATTCTAAAGTGGCATGATTGTATATCCCTAAGAGATGGGTTATCTTGTTTTTTCATTCTTCAAAATATGGGAAATTTTTCCCAAATGGGGATCATTATTTTCAAAGGGGGATTTTATGTTCATTCTTTAAAAGATGGGAACTAATTCTCAAAGAGGGGTCATTCCTCTTGAGAGGGGTAAAATTGAATAGTTATATAACCTTTTTATGAATGTAGGATGACTAGTTTTCTCATTAAGTTAGGGGTTTGTCTTGAGCCTTAAATGTGTAACATGTATACTCGTTTAAGGAGAAGACTAAATTACCCTTATAGGCAGGCATAACTAACACCTTAAAGGGGATTTGGGAGGATAACTGGATAGCCTAGTACGTTTGTCCACTATATGAAATTCTTTCAATAATGGAGATAAAGTAGGTAGATATGGTATTCAGGGACTTGAAATTTGTATTGAAATGTGTTCTTATTGATTATTTACTTTTAAATTAGGGATTTTGTGATTTTGGTTCTTTCATAGTTTATTTATTCATTTATATAAATGATATTATCACTACCACATGAATTGCATTTACCATTTATGTATGGGACCATGTTCGTAGTTTTGTACTAAGTTGTACTCAAACCTTACTTTGGCATCCATGACACTTGGTTACTTGATCATCCCTCACTTGTTGTAGGTATAGGTAGAATGAGGCCTGGTTTTGATCATTGAGTGAGATATATTTCAAAGAGTATGAAAAAAAGGATGCAGTGAGGTTTGGATTTGGGTGTAGATCCTTTTACTTATTTTTTTCTTTCACTATCCTATATACATGATCATCCTTGTGGTAGATCAACATCATATATGTTGTCATGACCGTTTGAGTATTTTATTTCCATATTTTTTTATAAATAATGTGTTTATTGGATTATGCATACTTATTTTGTGAATTTTTATTTGTTTTTTGATTTATCTATAATTGTGCACTCTAATTTGGGGTATAGTCTCACTAAGGTTTCACATTAGGCCCTCACTTCTAGTTAGAAGAATCTAGCATATAGGGAGGTAGGCTTGTTGTCATTTTCCACTGTGGTCCAAACCTAGTTATCTGGGTTGGTGTGTTACAAAATAGTAATAGAGCATGTCTATTTTTCATTTTACTTAATATTTGGGTGATGGTAGATATTCAATAAAGGGATGTTTTAGAGATTTAGATTACACTTGTCCGGGTGTATCGAGAATAACTTTCTTGAGGGAATTACAAGTTTCCAGGGCATGGGATTGATGTTTTTGGTATACACAATTATAGTTAGATGATTTCACCTCATGTGATACATATGTATTTTTAGGTTTATGGTTTCATATGAATTTGACTCTTGGTCGTATTGGAAAGAGGCATCTCATGCATCATACGTGGCATATAGGATTTCATGGGATATATATACTGATTGTGTTTGATTTTAAGGAAGATAGAGGATCTATTTATCTAAGGTGTCAACAAATTATACTATGTCCCCCAATCTATTTTCTTGGTGGTATCCTTTTTGGATGAACCCCCAGGTGTGTCTCCTCTAATGTCCTTTCATGTGGGACTAATATGTGATGTGACTTAAAAACGACGATGATTATACAATATCTTTATGTACGAGAGGTGAAGTGAACCTTGGTATTTCATTTTAAGGTGTTAGATACCTTATCAATGAATCCATTTTGAGTGACTATTAGATAGGTTTAATTAATTAAGGTGTAAACTATAACCTATGTGGTGTTAAACAAATATCTCTTAGTGGTATTCATCTTAACTAGACCAAAAGCCTATGGTTTCTTTATAAAAATTGTCTAGGGTAATGTTATTAGGTAAAGCAATTGAGGTGTTCCTTGATGTTTTCCTTGAGTATTAGACCTTAGTAGAACCTTGTAAAGGGTTATGTAGGAGAACCTTTATGTCCTTAGATATGTGTCTCAGATTGTTGGTTAGTTGATGCCTCATGCTGCATTAGGGATAACCGAAGTAAGGGTATCCTAATATAGGGATTAGTCTATGTTATTAGTTCCTTGGGGTATAATTTCACTAATGAAATTCCCTATGCATGTGAGTAAAATTTGGAAGATATAGGAAAATCTTGTGATTTTCAATGTAAACTTGGGGTATAGACTACCTTGAGTGCTAATACTCATGGTGATGATGTTTGGTTTAAAGGTTAGGACCATTTGTGTACCTAACCTTGTTATATCTAGTAGTGACTTTGAAACCATAACAGGATCATGAGACAATGATTTAAGTTTTATAGTTATTCTCAAATTGTGGTTGAATGTATGATATATTTAGGCATGAAGAATATGCCTATTTTTTAAGAGGAGCACCGAGGGTGCCCAATTTTTGTAGAGATGTCACCTTTTAGAGCATAAAAAACATGAGAGGTGTGTAATACCAAGACCAAATTTCCATGAATCATGGTTACATGAGAAGAGTTATGATATCCAATTAGATTTAATGGAGGGGAGACTGTAACATGTTCATCTAGAATCATTATTTTTTCAATAGTGAGTGGTAGTTACAATAATTTCTACATAATCCTTAATGTGTTAGTGTTAATGTGGATGGTTATGTGCGGTTTTAGTTGAATTAGTGTAAATGGTGGTGATCTGACTATTGAGAATGATTCAGGTTCTATAGATGAACCCATATGAGAATATTTCAATAGTTTTCTAGAGTATTCAGTTCATAGTCACCCTTAAAGTTAGTAATTGGCACATTTTAGTGTGAAGTTCATGGATCTATATTCCCAGAGGTTGGTGTGTTCATATATGTCTATATGGAAGTAAGTAATATTAAAAATGGATTGGGTTATTATTGTGTGGTCAAACTGAGTTTAACATTCATGGAGATGTCATAGTTAAAAGAAATGGCTTGTGTAAGGGGATGGTACTCATTTGGGTCAGAGGTCATAACCCAAGAATGGTAGAGGATGTAACTCTTGTTGATAATACATTATTTAATGTAGTGAACTACATTCTAGGTAATCCATTTTTTTGCAGTGCATAATGTATTACTTGACACTTGGGTATGAACAGAAAGTAACACTTATTCATTGTGTTCAATAATGAACTGGTCATGGCCCAGTTAGACCAATGTATGCTATGTGAGGTGATAAAAAGGATACTGCTATAGTTGGAATCATGACCCAGTCATGTGTGAATGAACCTCATGTAGAAGGGTCATATAATTATGTAAAAATGATCATTAGACTATTGTATGTAATTTTGAATACATAAGTGTGATGGACCTATGAGTATCTGTTTTAACAACAAATTCCTGATGTATGATTCAGATGTGGTGTTTAATAGAGACCAGATATGGGTATAATAATTTGGAAAAGGTTGGTGTAATCTGAGATCAAGTCAAATATTTGGTGTATTGGTGCTCAACTAAGAACTTAACGACTCATGTGAGTGGTTGATAATCCAACATGGAAAATATACTGAGAGTAGGGTTCGAAATTGAGAACAAAAGTCAGGATAATTTAACAATTCCTCAAGATCATAAGGAATCATCATTGGAGGATTTGTATTGATTATTTAATAGAGAACTGGATGGTTTTTTCATGTGAAATTGAATATGTTGGATTAAAAAATTCATTAATCTCGCCGTATTTGGAATGATAATGTGTTTTAAAAGAAATTTTAGGGCCTTCAATGAAAGTAAAACATTTTTAGGTTGTGTTTCATTGATAAATACTTATTATAATAAATTTATCATCGATAACAAGGTAATGGTATCAAGATTTAACATGTTTTTTTGTGTGTGATCGGGCACGGAATATTTGAATTTTCATCAATTATGTTGTTGGACCATCAAAATTCTATTTCATGTAATTATTCCTACAGTGGGGAGCACTAGGATGCTTGAAAATGAATAGGGAAAAGTCACTTACGTGGGTATTCATGGAACTGGTGCAGTGAATGTGGTCTCAATGTTTGATGATAGTGAGCTTATATATATATATATATGATTATAGTGAACAATGCTTGGAGTTATGCTTCAAGAGCATGATGAGATTTTGGGAATGAAGTGTAGGCATGGGTAGTGATCTGGAATTTGAGGAAATAATTTACTGAACTCCATGTGGTAGATTATTTAGGTGGACTAGGAGGTGTGATTTTCATGATACCACAACTTTTCAAGGATAATAAGTCCTATGGTGGGGATATTTTAACGACCCATTTAATTATAGGTTATGAATTTTAGAGTAAATTTAAAAATTTTATCTAGTGGATGGTTGGTTCGGAGAACCAATTTTTGAACTAAGATAATTCATTTTAAACAACTTTAAGAGGTATCTTTAAACATTAATGGAATCTCATTGGGTTAATTAGAGCTTCTGATATCAATAAAGGATTCCAAAATAAGTTAGGGTTACTACTACAGCCACCGGCTAGCCAGTGGCTTCCATTGGGTAGCTAGTGGTATCAGAAGTATCCCTACTAGCCATCAAAACTCACCAACTAGCTGGTAATCATACACCAAGTGTTCATGGGGGTCATTGTAGGGTGTCTCAAGTGAGGGTTGTTTTTTCCTTTTCATAGAGACTTCCCTTGGGATTTACAAGTCTTGGATGATTTTGAAGGGCCATTATGACTATTTTCTCCTCCTATTCACTCTACAAGAGTCCTCCTTGATCTTGGATGGATCTAGATGAAATTAATTTGTGAATTTGGGTGAGATCTTTTTTTCTTTTTTGATATAAACTCCCTATTCCCCATGTGTTGGTGGATCGATGCGTCTTTCATTAAATATAAATCCTCCTAGAATTACTTAGCCTTTGTGATCCCATGATGTCTCAATTATATTTTAATTATCCTTATCTTTTTTCATCTTATTCATCTAATTATATTTTTATAGATTCTAATTATATAATTGGATGACAATTCCATTGGATCTTAGTGGAATTTTTCGAGAATGACGTGGCTTACGATCGACAAGGATAGAGGAAGTCCTATGATGATTTATATGTGTTGTTGTTTGTAATTTCTTTTAAGGTACGTACATTTATAATTTATTCAATGGTTTTTGTTCAAATTGAATAGAACCGATCATCATATCATGAAATTGAATTGGGTATTTTGAGAAGCTTTGGTTCAGGAGTGTGTCGAGAGTGGATCAAACCCCATCATGTGATTTGGTGGATAAGAATTAGGTTTAATTATTCTAGAGACTAAAATTTAATTATATTAAATTTTCCTTCCAATTTTGGTCGCGTGATAGGTATTTTTCCCATATTTTAATCAGGAGAGCGTTTCAGACCATTCATGGTTCCAACTAGGTGGTGATAGCTGACGAGTTATTCCAAGAGTATTCATTTCACCTTTGTTTGTGAGTTTTCTTATAATCATTTAATTAATTTTAATTTATTTATAATTAATTAAATTGGAATGATCAAGAGTGAGTTAATACATTGTGACAATTGATAGAGATCATATGGACATTGATGGACTCAAACAGAGTTAATGGAATTTTCTTGGATTGGAGTTGGCTTTGTTTTGAGGTAGGTGGTTCTGTGAACTATACACTATGGTATTATTCATAGTTTATTTTTATGTCATATGAGTTTATCTACCTTGGTATAATGAACTTTAATTAATAAATGTGTTATAAACTACATGAAGTGCCTAATTAGATTAATGATATTTAAGAATTAATTAACTAGAAGAACCACTACTAATGAACTGAAAATAGTTATAGGGGACACAAAAAACCCTTTCTATACTATCTTGATACTAGTCACTGATGGTCAATCCCTTGATAATAAATATATTCCCTGTATTACATGAGACCTTTGGGGGTATTATAATGCTACATGAGACTTGGAGACCTTTTCATATTGTATCATGTTGTTCCTTGATTAGTTGTGACCTTTTGTATACATGCATAGACCATGAAAATCCTTGTTGATATGATTTTCATCTGGTGTGTGTAAATTTTTCCCATTGATACATATTATTAATATGAATCTCTTTTGGAATGTGTGTGTAGTCCTATGATACATATTATTGATGTAGAACCCATGGTTTTATGTAATTAACCCTTTACTTATTTTTTCAGTGTAAAAGGTATTTCGGTTAAGTTTCAAGAGGTATGATGGAGATATTTCATGTTTTTGGGGATTCTTTAGAGGTTCAGAGTTTGATCATGGTTAATATAAACCATGAAATATCTCTTAGGAATCCATACAATATAAATAGTGGGAATTGGGCAGGTGCACAGGTAGGTACACAGTTTGGTCAAATCGTATAGCCTCGCAAGAGAAACGGTGAAAATATGGATAAAGGAAAATTTTATAGTTAGTGAACTGTTTTTATAACCATATGAGTCAACCATGTGACAGGTGCTTGGAGGTAGTGGTAATTTCATGGTTAGTGCATTGTTCTCCTAATCGTGCACTATAATCATGCACCATTAAAAATTAGATCAGCATTATATGGATCTAATCCAATTTACCCTCATGTTTCCCTAATAAAGTCATAAAATAAATTATTCTTCATCCCTAGGGTATGGATACCATTCCTCTTGATCAGGGAGAGATTTTTATGTGAATCCAGGTGTGTTTGAGGCTGGTTTGGTTGGTAAGTTCTCATTTTTTGTGGTTTTCCTTATATTTATTCTTATTCTCTCACTTAGAATCATGGATCTAATCCATTGGGGATATATTCATTTTTTAATGCCAATAATGTTGAGATATGGTTTTTTTAAGGGAATGAGATCTAAGGTTGAATTGTAAATATAAAAGCCATGTTTTTGAAGTTATTATACCATTATTTATTTTAGCCAATTTTTGTGTGGTAGGTGGCTTTAATCATGACACCTCTTGATTAGAACGTAAAGGATTGAATTCAAATTGATTGAATTGGTTCTGAAATTGATTTTCAATTTCATGGAAAACTTCTTCAGTGATAGTTTTGTGAAATTTTCGAAATTGGATGGTTCAGTGGAAAACCCTATAGGTTATAAATTTAAAAGTATAACTTTAAAATTATGGTTTTGATTTTTTCATGGAAAATGGTTTGTGAATTTTTTTAATGAAACAATTTATTTTATAAAGGTTTTTAATAAAATATATGTTTTATTGAAATGGTTTTGTCATGGTATTTTAGCATACATGGTTGGCGTGAGTTCATTTACATTGGTGTGACACTTTTTAAGGGGAACAATCCATTGTGGAACTTATTTTATTGTAACCTTTTGATGACTTGGTAGATCTATGAGATACCACTCATGAGTATGGAACTATCACCCAGGAAATCATGTGTGGATGTGTGAAGTTATGGAATGGGTATGCCAAATAGAAATGTGAAATGTTTTAAAGGATTGTTTGGTTCATTTCCTTTGTGAAATTATTTTATTGGGAAACTATTTTGGATTTGATATAAATTGATTTAAATTTCATTAAACTATTGTATATAAATGTACTAATGTGTTCAATCCTATTGTTGTGAGATACGAAGTCATTGGGGGGAAACCTAATGAGTTTTGTACTCACCCATTGCTTGGGAACTTTGGTGAATTTGTAGATATTGTATATCAAGTCACATGTAAAGTAAAGGTATCTCGTTTATTTTGTTTTGCATCATGATACCATGGGAATGGATTTTTGAGTTGGATCTTGGAGAATGTTGGGAGTTGCTGAGTTGATGTCTTTGGTGTCTTTGAGTATTATTGGTTTTAGTTTCCTCTTGGTAATATAATGTTGGTCTTGGTTTATATATTGTACTCTAATATAATTGTGTTTGGTTTGGTTTACATTGAGTTTTATTTCATTTTATTCATTCATAATTTAGTGTTTGTTTGGTTGTGTTTATCTTGGTTTGGTTGTTTTATTTTCGAAGGGAAAATCATCCCCCAGTTTTTTATAAATATTTTGGCATTTATTTCCATCCTTTTGTGTCTTAGGAATGTCACCTAAGGCCAGTAACACCCTCTTCCTCTTCCTAAGACAATGGGTGAGGGTCAAGATATTACAAATGGTATTAGTTTGTTCAGTCCTAGAGTTGGAAAATAATTCTTGTTTGTCCTTGAGTTGGGTTGTTATCAAGGAGTAGAATTGTGAGTACTTGAGGGGCAGGGCATAAAAAGACATATCTAACCTATTTATTCTGAACTTAAAGTTACCATGGAGTTTTGGTACATGAGTTTTTTGAGTCACTTCTTGGAGTTATAACCTCATTGTCCTGGATTTAGCCGATGGGAAGAGTATGACATGCATTGATTGAAATTTCTTCCCATGAGGAGTGCATAATTCATTTTGAGTAATGATTTATTATCTGATGAAAAGGTGTTGATTTTTTAAAATAGTTAAAAATATTTTGATTTTTAAAATCATGGTGGAATTTTCCAAAATGGTTTGAAAATGGAAATTATTGAATTTTGGAAATCATTATTGTGATATGTGTGATGTAGTAAATTTGAAATTGCTAAGACTTAAGTTTCTAGTGAGTGATACTAAATGGTATTTTATGTTTTCAAAGAAAGTGGAACTCATTAGGTGTTGAAGAAACCAACGAGAATAATCTGATAAAAATGTAGTTGCACCTGAGCCATAGGTAAAAAAAAGTTGGTTTAGATTATTTTCCAAGATTTCTAGGCTGTAGATAGAGCGAACAGAGTAGATAAACAAATGCAAGTCAATCATTCCATTAAATTCCAAAATAAGAACCCTCCCATGTTTTGAGGTGATTTAGATATAGAGAAAATAGATGTGTAGTTAAATAGGATGAATCAAATCTTTTATTTCCTAGCAACACCAGTTGAGCTGAATATGAAGTTAGAAATATACATACTAGATGATTTGGCATCCCCATGGTGGGATTTAGCAGTTTATGCTAAATTAGACCATGGAATTGAATGGTATTATTTGGAATAATTGTTCAAAAAAAAATTATATCCTCACACGTTCATATTTTCTAGAATAATTAACTTCTTTAGTTTTAAGAAGGT
Source organism: Viscum album (assembly GCA_963277665.1). Classification (NCBI taxonomy): domain Eukaryota; kingdom Viridiplantae; phylum Streptophyta; class Magnoliopsida; order Santalales; family Viscaceae; genus Viscum; species Viscum album. The sequence continues at coordinate 60,927,210 of OY728127.1, read as the reverse complement.
GAATCTCTAGGTAACAAAGTATATAGAAAAATTCATGAATTTTGTTCATTTTGCATCAAAAGATTTTGAAAGTGTGTACTTGAAGGAATGCATCTATTAATCTGGGACAATGTCAAATATTCCATCAAAGATTTTTGTTCTTTGTATAATGGATTATACAGATATGGTCAATAGAGTGAAGATGGAAGAAAAAGAAATATCAGGTAATGTGGCTGGATAAAGCATGTCGATACCTATGGAAAATGGTGGAAACTATAATGTTGGGAATAAGAGGAAGAGGGACACCTATTTCTATAGTGGTGGTATGACTCAAAATCACACAGTATAATTTATGAATCTTCCTCTTAAACCAAAGAGTAATTTGGGATGTTTTCAGTGTGGTTATTTTGATCATATGAAGTGGGATTGTACGGCACCACGTGAAGCATGCCATAACTTGAACCAGTGGGGACATCTTCAGCACTATGGTCATGGTACTCCAAGTCTAGGTGCTAGGGACACATCTCATGCTTCTTAGTAATTATATGCATTGGTGAGATGAGTTAAGATTAATAACTCTCATTAGCAGAACTGAGGATGTCATGGTGATTCTAGGAATAACATGACTCCTCGACCAGTGCAATCACTCTAGGGAAATAGATAAGAAAGTGCGGTGAGTAAGAATTTTTATGGAGCTAATCAAGTGATAATGGATGGTCAATATGAACCTTTTATGGTGATAGGTATGATTATTTTTAATTATACCCTTATTTAAATATTTTTTGATATAGGTGGGTCCCATTTTTTATTGGTTCTCTTTATTTTGAACTTCTGGGATAGTATTTTGAGATGATACATTTTTTTCAACTTTAAACTCCTCTTGGATAAATATAATGTCAAACCTTTATTTATAATTCATGTTCTATAACTATTGATTGGGATAAATGGTTTTGGGATTTCTCTGTGTTGGATATAGATGTATATGAATTAATCCTCGGTAAGGATTTGATGAAAACGTTCAAAGATCATATTTTTTTATACCCAAAGGGTTAGTTTTACAACTAATAATGGCGTCCAACATCTTTTTATAAGAGTTCATAATGTGAAAGAAACCAGAGTAGGATTGTTTGAACTATCAGTTGTTCCTATATTATACTAGTTATTAGATTTTACCTTATAATCTATAGATAAAATAGATAATATAGATTTTCCAACCATAGTGGATCTATTTCCTGATGTTTTTCTTAACAATATCCCATGGTTTTCTTCTAAAAGATAAGTGGAGTTCGCAACTGATCTCTTACTAGGGAAATATCCTATCTCACATTCATCTTATTGTACAGAACCAAAATAACTAAGGGAGTTGAAAGTATAGTTGGAAAAGTTAGAAAAACCAAGGGTTAATGAGGCTGAGCATGTCTCTATGGGCAGTACTGTTTTTTTATGAAAAAAAGGATGATGAAACTCTTAGGATTGTTTGTGGATTATTGTAAGCTTAACCAAGTTAAGATAAAGAATCAGTATCCTCTTCCACACATTGATGATATATTTGATCAATTGAGGGAATCCCAATGGTTCTATAAAATTGATTTTCATTCAGGATATCACCAACTGTGGGTTTGAATGGAGTATATTCCAAAGAAATATTTGAAGAGTAGATATTTCCATTAAGATTATGTGGTTATGCCTTTTTTATTATTAGTTGACCAGTAATATTTATGGAATTAATGAATAGGATATTTCAAAGGTATCTGGATTATTTTGTAGAGGTTTTTGTGGATGACATACTATGGTATTCAAGGAAAAGGTTTAGTATGAGTAACACTTAGCGATAGTGTCGGGTATCTTGTGGGATCATCGTATGTATGAAAAACATTCAAAGTGTGATTTTTTTATACTAGAGGTATGTTTCCAAGGCCATGTTATTTATGAAAAAGATATTTATATGTATCCAAAAAATATAGAGACTCTGATATCATAGAAAATTACAAAGAATATCTTTGAGATATTAAGTTTCTTTGTCCTGGCTAGTTATTATTGACATTTTGTTCATAATTTTTTAGGACTAGCTTCACCAATCACAACTTTTACATGAAAAAATGTTCCATTCCAGTTGAATTATGAATGTAAGAAGACTTTTCAAGATCTTAAAGTTCACCTTACATCAGCACTGATCTTGATATTTCTAGAATTAGGACAATGTTATGTGGTGTATTATGATGATTTGGGATTAGGGTTTTGATGTGTTATCATACATGGAGATCATGTTGTTGATTATGGATCATGGATGTTATGGTCACATAATAATAACTTCTAGACACATTATTTTTAATTAGCTATTGTAGTCCATGTTGTGAATACTTTGTGTCATTACCTCTTTGGTGAGAAATTTTTAGTGTTTAAGGATCATAAGAGATTGAAACACATTTATCACAAATATATTTGAATTTGAGATAGAGAATATGGATGAAGTATCTCCAAATGTTTGAATATAACTTGATGTGTACAATGGGTAAAGGTAATTTGGTGGTATATGAATTAAACTGAAATTCATATGGCCAGATGGGGAAAAAGGATTTAGGTAAATAGATGATGATGTCATTAATAATTGACATGAACTTGGATTGTAAAGACTGAGGTAGTGTTGTAGTTTTCTTTCTGATTTATTTTGTTTTTATTTTGGTAGATAAGATTAAAGAGTTATAAAAATCCAATTAAAAATGTGTTTCTATGAGTTCAAAACTCAATGGTGGTGATACCATTGAGAGATGGAATCTTGATATAAGATCAATGTTATGGTTTCAATATTAGATATTCATAACTGTTGGGAAAATCCCTCAAGGTGTCCTCTTGGTATGTTTTGGGTGAGATTGTTTTTTTTTTGACAAAGCTAGATGAGCACGAATGAGTATGGTTGGTTTTTTCCAAAAACATGTTTTAAGGTGGTGTAGTTTCCCAATGTTTGCCAAATTTTTGGGCCTCAAAATCAAGAATTTGTGGTTGTAAATGTAAATATTTATTCATAGGAATGGATGGAGTGAATAATGATGAAAAAAATCAGCAAAGGAAGAGAAATGAGGAGCCTGGTACTTGGACTGCATACCATGTTCGAAAAGGGTGTGTGACCGTATGCCAGGCAGCAAGAACAGTACATGGGAATGGTTCACAAAACCAAAATGGGTTCGCGGTGGAAGGTGGTGTGGAATGTGGGTGTCTTTTCGTCAGCGTAGGAGATCAAAAGTGTAGGAGAAAAGGCAGTACATGGACCACCATTGAAGAATGGTTCATATAATGGGTTTGGTTTGTAGTAGGAGGATTGGTATGTGGTGGATGTTGTACTGAATAAATGATTTGGTAAATCTTGTATTAACGGATTTTGTGGATCTCTTTTCCTATACAAGGAGCTCTAATATCACTACTTAAAGGTAGGTGAATGAATATCATTAGAGAAAATATTTTTTCTCTGATAATTTAGTGATATCCGAAGGAAGTTTCCGATGGAGAATTCTACAAAGGCTGAAGTGGTTCATGCAGAAGAAATTCCGCTGAAAGTTTTTGCAGAGAACTATATCTTGAATAGGACATGGTATGCGGAGGAAGAAGGGGTGGTGCACAGGTGATGATTGAAGTTAGTTCGCAAACAAAGAACAGTTCACAGATAGAGGGTGATTCACATAGGGGGTTCACAAAGTCGGTATGCATGGGGTTTGTGATAGAGAAGGTTGAGGCAGTCCATAGATGAAGGGAGGTTCACGGAAGTATCATCGGTATGTGGAGTAGGTGTTCCACGTAACATACCTGGTACAGAGTATGTGGTAGGATCAGGTGGTTCTTTAAACATTCAAGAATTCTTGAAAATGCTTCAAATCAGTTTGCGAAAGTATTTTCTAGTGCCCATCAGTTCACGGGAAGGTGGACTTAATCTATGGGTGAAAAAGGAACTTCAACAGAGCATCTACCTAAAGTTGAGGATACATAAATTCATACAAACAAAGGGACCTATATGTCCACAAACAATGTTTGACCTGCAAGTCTATAAACTATGAGTGAATTCTATTCCAAGAGCAGTGAGTGAAGAAAGAGGAAGATGGTGACCCTTTCCATAGATAGTGAGCCATAGATAGAGTCATAGGGAGTGACCCTTGGGAATATAGTGAGAAGATCCTATATACTGTAAAGTCATCGATAACTGTCATAGAAGATCTAACTCGAACATTTTACTCATTATTGGCAGTGAGCCTTAGTAAATTTGATACATTGTCACATCGTCGTTGTATGCTCCTTTGATGTAGCCCAGTGTGGGTGAACCAAGTAAAAATCGATGTGTCCAGTGCATGATTTCATATCTATTCATATATTTCTATAGGAGGAATTGAGTTTTTATAACAATGAAATAAGATCCAAAGGGTTAGAAGTTTAAATCATTTGTACCATAATTCACCCCCTCTTAGGGTATTCGACCTTGTGGACCTAATAATTTGTATCACAGGGAATGTATGAAATTTAGTGATTCTCTCTCAAAAGAAGAAATTGAGGTGGCCAATCATAAAGGAATTCTGATCTTCAATGGAAATAATTTTCAACTATGAATGAATCAGATGCAGCACTAATTCTGATTAGTAGGGATGGATGTCTTCACAGTAGCTATGCATGGAATATCAGCTGACATCAGTAGTGGTGATTTATCAGAAACTAAAGGAAGGGAATTGAATGTTGATGCTAAAGGGATCAATGCTTTAGGTGTATCCCTATCAAATAATTTTTATATTAAGGTGATGTATGGGAAAACATCACATTATATGTAGGAAAATTATTGAACATTTATGAGGGAGACACAAAAGCTTGAGAAGTAGAGCTACTAGTTTTGTGGAAAAAAGTATGAGTATCTCAGAATAAACCCCAATGAGACTATTGATACATTCTTCGACAGGGTAAATGTTATTGTAGAAGACAAGTGGGGTCTTGGAGTAGTAATTAAAGATATAAATATTGTGAAATGCATCTTGAGGAAACTTACACCATGATTCAACCCAAAAGTTTAGGTTTTGGAAGAAAAAAGACCTGAAAGAGATGACATTGGATAACCTACACAGTACCCTTGTAGCTTATGAAATGAGAAACGATGATAACAGGACAGTGGAAAAGAGGAATTCTAAAGATGTGGAATTCAAGGCCATGAAGAATATCTCTATTGAATATAGTCCTAGGGAGGACAATATGAATGAGGTCATGTTATTTCTCTCCTCAAATCTAAGAAGGGGAAAGGGAAGTTCAAAGGTAAACTTCTATTTGCATGCTTTCAATGTGGAAAGATTAGTCATTTTGAATTAAAGTGTCCTAAAAATTTTTATGATGAAAATGAAGAAAATCATGAAATTACCCAAAATAAGTATTCATAAAATTAGAATGGTGGAGAAGTACTAGGATAAACTTCTTCAAAAAGAAGAATCTTCTTTGAAAAGAGGATGAATGTTCAGAAGAATCTGAGGTAGAATAGTTGGAGGACTGCATGGATCATAAAATATATGCTTTGGTGGAAGTGGTTAGAAATTATTTAATAAGAGTAGAATGTGACAATGAATAAGGAGAAATTTAAGGAAGAGTTAATCTTTGGGGTGAATTAGAATCTTCTCTTGAAGAAGTAGATATTTTGAGAGCCAAAACCAAGAATGCTAAAAAAGTTGTTCGTGATGCCAAACTCTATTTGCAGCAGCATGAAGAAGAGAATGCTGAGTTGAATGTTGAAATTTAAAAGATGAGGTATTTAATGCCATAAATCTTAGAAAATGTGGTAGAGTACAAACTCAAAATTGAATAAAAGAAAATAGAAATCGATAGTTTGACTGAAACTATAAAAATCAAATCAAACGTATCAAAGAACTAGGATAGGAAGTCAATGGTCTGCGATGAATAGTTAAAGTTAACGATAAACTATTAACTCACAGTTTAACATTAGGAAAGAAGAGAATACAGGAAACAGAGAAGATGGTATTTGAGCAGAGTGTTTTAAAAGAATAGAAGCACCAATCAACTCTAAAAGATAAAGCTGATATGGGGCTTGATCTAAAACAGAAAGCAGTCATGGATCTAGTCAGACCACAAACACCCACTCCAATACTGAATATTGTTTTGGGTATGAAGAAGAATCAAAAGATTTAGAGAACCTAATACATAACCAATGGTGCATCATTGCCACATAGGAATGTACCTCACATAATATTCTATTGTTATGGTAATATTGGACACTCTCAAAATGTAAATTTCATATAAAAGAGGTACTAAAGTGAAGAAGACCAATAGAGGTGGTTGTACAGAGTTCAAAATTCTAGGCCATCATTGGATCATATTTTTTTAGTTATAATGGACTTGAACATATGGTGAGATATTACACATCAACAATACAGAGGAATGTGCCATGGAAGACTGAATTAGTTCATAAGAACCAGTCAAATGTGTCATCAAGAGAGCTTAAAATTTAAAATAAATTTTCATCTATGCAATTTCAAGATTCTTCATCGTATACTGAGGAAGATAAAGATTATCATTATATGTCGGGTATGAAATAAAAGACTTGGTTTAAAATGAAAATGGATAAGTAGTCAGTGGTTGCAGAAATTGCGTTAAAGGCATCAGATCGCACTGGGATATAGATAATTGATAGTGGAAGCACTTATCACATGACAGGGAAACAAGGATCTACTAACAAGAATCAGGTACAACAAGGAATGTATCATAATATTTGGTAATGATGAGGTCTTGAAAATTATTGGTTCAAGAGAATCCATGTTTGGAGGAAAAGACATGAGATGGGTAGATTTCTTGGTTGTTGAAGGACTTTGTCACAACTTTCTTAGTGTTAATCAATTGTGTGGGGAATGCCATAAATTTTTCCAAGAAATTATGTATCATAAAGTAAAAGGATGGTGTTTTTGTGTTTCAAGGAAAGGATACAAAAGGGAATCTCTACCTTGTAAGTTGATAAGAAGATATGTGCTTTCTATCCAAGGATGATGAAAACAAGTTATGGAATAAGTGTCTTGGCCACATAAGATAAATGTTCTTGGAATATCAAGTGAATATGATGTTGCTCAAAATCTCCCTAGATTACCATGTTATCTTACTCACACATGTGATGCCTGTCAACAAGGGAAGATCATTCAAAATACATATAAGCCAATGGAGAAAAAGTCAACACGGTTGCTTGAGTTGGTGCATATTGATGTATGTGGGCCAATTTCTACAAGGGTTGTTCATGGGAGGAGATATTATATTCTTTTCATTGATGATTATAGCAGAATGGCATAGTTTCAATAATCACCCACAAATCTAAATTATTAAGTTGCATTACATGATATCGATGAGAATGTGAAAAGATGCTAGGTCAGAAAATCTAGACAATTCGAATAGATAATGGAAAAAAGTTCATAAACATCCAAGTGGAGGATTATCTCGAGAAACATGGGATAAGGCATCATGTTTCAGTGATAATAACTTCATAGTATAATGGAGTATTTGAGAGAATAAATTGGATTTTCAACAATATGGCCAGAACAATGCTCATTGGGAAAGACCATATCAAGAAATTTTGGAAAGAAGAATTGATGAAGGTAGTCTACACTTCATATAGTTATTTACTTTGTCCTAAAGAGGAGAAGACTTCATAAGATTTATTGTATGGAAAGAATCTATCATTGAATTACTTTAGAGTCATCAGAATTAAATGTTTCATTCTAAATAATGAGAAACACAAGAAGTTTGAATCTTGTGGGGGATAAAGGGATATTTCTTGGATACTCAAAGAAAATCAAATCATATAAATACTTCAATTAGAAACTAGGAATGATAGTTGAAAGTCATGATGTGACTATGGTAGAGAATGAAGAAAATATTCAAAAAAATACATGATCAAACTCACAAGGATAGTGATGAATAGATGAGAAGGTTAGGAGATGCTCCAGATCTAGAGGTTGATTCAAAAGAAGACTTAGATGATGAGAATAAATTAGTTTCTACCTAGATATCAATGAGAAGAGATAAAATTGAGAGGAAAAACATAATTGGTGATCAGACAACACCAGTGCAGACAAGGAGGATGAAGAATCTACAGAAAACATCATATATATCACAATAGGAGACTAAATGCTTTTATGAACTAGATGATTATGGGAATTGGGATTTGGAAATGAATGAATAGCTTGACCATATTGAGAAGAATCAGATGTGGGAAATTGTTTTGAGGCCAATAGATATAAATTTCATTAGAAAAAATGGGTATTTCGCAACAAAATGAATGAAGCTGGTGTTGTGATTCAAAAAAAAGTATGAATGGTGTGCAAAGGGTACTCTCAGATAAAGGGTATTGTGGTTGATGAGACATTTGAACCTGTTGCAAGACTGGATACAATCAAATTATTCTTGGCCATAACAGTGCAAAGAAAGTTTAAGGTTTTCTAGATACATGTCAAGTCATCATTTATGAATGGAGCTTTGGAAAAAGAAGTTTACATTGAGAAACTAGATTCTTTTCTCATTCATGGATATGAGAATATATTTTGTCAGCTGAAGAAGGATTTATATGGTTGGAAGCAAGCTCCAAGAGCATGGTATTCAAGGATTGATCAATTTCAAAAGAAGATTGGTTTCTAGCGTGGTGGAGTTGATTAAAATCTATATTTCAACAGTTATAGTAGTCCAAGGATGATGGTTCTAGTTTATCTCTATGACATAATATTTGGTGGATCAAAAGAAGCACAATGTTGACAATTTTTTTAATTCATGAAAAGCAAGTTCAAAATGTCAATGATTGGTGAACTGATATTTTTCCTTGGATTACAGGTGACACAAGGAAGAAATGACACATTTATTTCTCAATATAAATATACCAAGGAGGTTTCAAGAAGGTTTGGAATGTATAATTCCATATTGATGAAGAATCTGGTTGCTACTCGACTGAAACTATCACAGCATGATGAAGGAAAGGCAGTTAATATCATAGAATATAGGAAAATCATTGGAAATATTTTGTACCTGACAAAAAAAAGGCCTGATATTTTCTTTTCCACATGCCCAAAAGTGAGGTATCAAAGCAATCCCAAGTATATCTACATGATTTCAGTAAAAAGAATACTGAGGTATATCAAGGGAATAATGGATTTTGGCCTAATGTATAATGACAAGTCTCAGCTAGATTTATTGGGATATATAGATGTAGATTGGGCCGGTTCAACAGATGATAGGAAATCAATGTCTAGAGGTTATTTTTATCTTGGATGTTTTTGTAATTCTTGGTTAAGAAAGAATCAAAATTTCATTTCAGTGAGCACCATATAATCTGAATACATTGTAGCTACTCAAGCATGCACCCAATTATTTTGGATGATGCAGCAGCTTGAGGATATGGGAATTGATGTGAAATCTCTGATTGGAATTCATTGTGATAATTCAATTGCAATAAATCTTAGTAAAAAATCAGTCCATCACTCAAGGAAAAATCACATTGAAATTAAATATCATTTTATCAAGGAGAAATTATAGCAAGGGCTTGTGAAGTTAGAGTATGTTCTAACAGAACAACAAGTTGTGGATATTCTTATGAAGGACTTACCCAAAGAAACATTTGAAAGAAATTGACTGGCTCTAGGTGCCCATTATAATCCCCACACTTGAAAAAGTGTGGATGTGGGTCCCCCCATCTATGAGGTATGATGTTTCTTTCCCTTTTTTACTGATATGTGTTCTTTACCATGTTACAGACAACCTTGAAGTGACCTTCAGGTTCGTTGAAAACGGAGAAAGTGTGACTATTCAGGGGGAGAAGCTGTTAAGTGGAGCAGTGATATGGAGGGAGTTGAAGCTGATCTAAAGCTATTTGGAGGAGCTAAAACATAAGGGGAGTATTAATTATGAAAATTCTATAAGTGTTCGATCAAAGTTTACATATCACGATAGATGAGGTTTGTGATGAAAGTAGTTGTGGTTTCAAGGGATGGTGTTAAAAATGAAGTGATTCATTCATGAATATTTTATTATACCCTTATTTATCACACCGATCATGGCTCATGTGGTATTATAGTATAGGTTGAGTAATCCTTGATCTCCATCTTAATCATATGAAGCAAATGGTGATTGAAGATGGAATGAGTTTTAATGGGGTATCAAAATGCGTAGAATTCTTATGAGAAGAGTTTTCAACAAACCCAAATGGGGATATTGTTGGGAAAAAATATCCTAAGGTGTCCACTTGGTATTTCTTGGGTGAGATTGTGTTTGTTGAAAAATCTAGATGATTGAGAATGAGTATCGTTGGTGTTTTCCAAAAAAAGGTTTTTAAGGTGGTGCAGTTTCCCAATGTTTTCCAAATTTTTGGGCCTCAAAATTGAAATTTTTTGGTTGGAAATGTACAGTTTTCTTCATAGGACTGGATGGTGTGAATAACAAAAAACAAAATCGGAAAAGGAAGAGAAATTAGGAGCCCAATACATGGACTGCATACCATGTCTGAGAAAGGTACATGACCGCATATAAGGAATTGAGAACAGTATGCGGGAATGGTTTGTGAAACCAAAAAGGGTATGCGGAGGAAGGCGGTGTAGTACGTGGGTGTCTTTTTATTGGCATATGATATCCAATGCATAGGAGAAAAGGTAGAACATGGACCATTGTGGAAAAATGGTTCACAGAATGGGTGCAGTTCATAGTAGGAGGATCGATATGCAACGGAATCCCCAAACAGGTGGGTTTTTAAAACATTTCCACCATTGTTCAATGTAAACTTGCCGATGTCGGTGAAAAGTAGCCCGGTCAAAGCCGAGGACCATCCGTGGAGGATTTTAAGCACAAAATTAAACCATAAAATACCTGGTTTAAATCCGAAGCCGTGCACGACATCTACTCGTCATTGGCGATCGATGCATGAAGAATCTAAAGCTGAATTCCTCTAGATCATCCACACGCGCTTCAAGGAATCCGCATGAGCGCCATTCTTTGTAATCTGGGTGCTAGCGCAGATTTGCGACGATGCCTTCGATGCTCCGATGACCACCACATCGCATCGCTAGCGATGCCCGAGAGAGAGCTCCATCCGAGATCCTGGGATCCAGAGCATCTCTCTCTAGAATGTGGGAGAGAGGAGAGGAGAGATAAGCTCCATGAATAGTATTTGGAAAATGCCTCTTCTCTTCTATTTATAGGGAACAATTAAAATTCTCGATATCGCCTCGCCGGCCCCCGAAAACTTAACGCACTATCAACGACATTTATGACTACTACACTGAGCTATAAATATTATTATCATTTACTTGTAATATATTAAAATATATTACATGATAATAATTAAGTCATTAACCCGAATCCTCACCCCCATGAATATTAATTGAACCTTGAATAATTTAATATTCATCAATTAATATTTTTTCATGTATTTAATTAAAACACGTAAATACATTTAATAAATAAATTCAATACTCATTATTCTAGACTTGAATAATATGAATTTATTTATTTCATTGGTGGTCGTTTAAATCTGGACAAATCCCGGACCCCTATGACAGGGCCCGCCATGTCCAAAACACCTATTCAACTGAATATGGAAGATTCTTGAATATGCTATTGTGTGTGACCCTCTAAGCCCTTATTTCGACAGTCGTGAATAGGATTCATAGACCAAGAGCAGGATATAGAAAACCATCATATCCCCTAATGAAATAAGGATTTTCACAGCAACGACAACCAACCTACGAACACGCACTGTGTAATATAATCTCTTTATCTATAATATCTCATAAAGCAGGACGCACTCTCGTGTCATCGCCTTTTTATTGCTTTTTTGTTTGTTGATGTAACTGGATGGATTTACCCTCAACTTTCATGGCCATGGTCTTATAAAGGTACTTCCATCCATATCAACATGGCCAGAGATATATTACTTCCATAACCTGGAAGTGACAAATCCTTTCTTAACCATTCAACCAATGTCATGCCACCAATGACGCACCCGACACAAACTACCTTGCCACGACTTCATTACCATGGTTTTAGTCTTGCATCAAAGTACGCAATCAAATGACATACATTGGTAATGATCTCAAGTCAGGAGACCATTAAACATGATCAGAGATAGGAACATCCAATGACACCCAAAACATGTGGTGTTCCTATTGACCGGTCAGTCCTCATGATCTCACTACTAGAGATCACCAAGTGCGAACTTCATGAGAAGAAGTCTCAATGATTATGAGACCCCAGCACCTGATGGTTAGACATCTACTATGTCATATTAGTAAGATGTATCTAGACCATAGAACATATATTTAAGAATAATGTAATAGTATCTAGAGGTCCTCATTATAGCCTAGGAACTGCAATAACCTTTCGATACGACAATTAATCTTTGGACATTACCATTTAAATAGTGGATGCAGAAAAGCCTACACTATAATGGTAAGATGAAATCATGCATAGTTAACTCTACACACGATATGGTAATCAAAATCACTGAATAGTTGGTTCTAGGGAGCCCACTATTTCAACAGTCCGGGAAAGGTACATGACCGCGTACAAGGATTCGAGAATGGTATGCGGGAATGGTTTGTGAAACCAAAAAGGGTATGCAGAGGAAGGCGGTGTAGTACGTGGGTGTCTTTTCATCGGCATAAGAGATCCAATTCATAGGAGAAAAGGTAGAACATGGACCATTGTGTAAAAATGGTTCACAGAATGGGTGTGGTTTACAGCCGGATGATCAATATGCAGTGGAGGTTGTACCGAATCAATTATTTGGTAAATCATGGATTAGTGGATTTTGTGGATATATTTTCCTATATAAGGAACTATAATCTCACCAATTAATGTTAGGGTACTTAATTTAATTAGAGAAGATATTTTTTTTCTTTGGGAATTCAGACATGACTGAATGAAGTTTGCGAGGGAGAATTCTGCGAAGGCTGAAGTGGTTCATGTGGAAGAAAATTTGTCAAATGTTTTTGTAGAGAAATGTATCTCACATAGGATATGGTACATGGAGGAAGAAGGGGTGGTATGCCAATGGTGAGCGAAGTCTGTCTGTGAACTAAGAACAGTTCACAGACATAGGGTGATTTGCAGAGGAGGTTTGCAAAGTCGGTACACAGAGGGTACGCGATAGTGAAGGTGGAGGCAGTCCATAGACAAAGGGAGTTTTGTGGAAGTAGAAGTGGTACATGGAGGATGTGTTCCATGTATGATACCCAGTACACAGTAAGAGAGAGGAGAATCTTGTTTGAAAAACACTCTAGAAAGTTTTAAAAAACATCAAATCAGTTTTCCAAAGTATTTTCTAGTACCTAGAAGTACACAAAATTGTGGAATTCATCTACGGGTGAAAAAGGAACTTCAAAAGAACATCTACCTAAATTTGAGGATGAAAAAATTCATGAAAATGAAGGTACCTACATGTCCATAAACTTTTTTCAACCTACAAGTCTACAAACTGTGAGTGGATTTCATTACAAGAGCAGTGAGCAAAGGAAGAGGAAGATGGTGACCATTTCTACCGATAGTGAGCCAGAGAAAGAGGCATAGAGAGTTACCATTGGGAATGTGGTGATAATATCCTAAATCTTGTAAATTTAGTGAGCCTATGCATATATGATCTAGCCCAAACATTTTACTCATTATTGGCAGTGATCCTTAGTGAATTTGGTACACATTGTTATCGTCTACTCCTTGGGAATAGCCTAGTGAAGGTTAACCAAGTAAAAATAAATGTGTCCTGTGTATGATTTCATATATGTTCATATATTTCTATAGGAGGAATATAGAATTGGGTTTTTTTAACCACAAAACAATATCTAAAGGGGAATATGTTTTAATATGTCATACCTTGATTCACCCCCTCCCCTCTCAGGGTATTCAACCTTGTGGACCTAACGGTACCTTTGGATTCTCAGGAAAAACTCCTTCATGCTTATCAACATTCTAGATGAGATTTTCATCCTAGAATAAAAAATATGTATAAGATATTGAAAGATTAATTTTTGTGGGTTGGAAATAAAATAAATTTTTCCTATTTTTTATGATATGCCTAACTTTCCAATAGTTTAAGGTAGACTACCTATAGATAGTGGGTATGTTGTAGTCCTTATCGATTCCCATGTGGAAATGGGAGTAAATAGCTATGGATTACCTAACATATCTAACAAGGATGGTTCTGAAGCACAATTCCATATGGGTGATAGTGGATCATGTCATACAGATGGCCCATTTCATCCCTATTCACAAATCTAATATAGTGGAAGACTTATCGAAAATATATATACGAGAAGTGCTAAAAAGATCATTGTATTTCAGTTTGGACTGTATCATACCGAGATCCAAGGTTTACATTCCATTTTTGGAAAACCATAAAGTAATACCTTTGGACCTAGTTGACTATGTGTATGGTGTATCATCCTCAAATGGATGGAAAATATAAAAGTATGATACAAATTTTGGAAAACATGTTGAGGGCCCATGCAAGGGATTTTGGTGGCTCATGGGAGGAGCACAAAACATAAGTGGAGTTATCATATAACAACATTTATCATTCCTTGATATATGTAGATCCTTTTGAATCATTTTATGGGTTTCCTTCACATTTTACAATTTTTTAGGTGGAAATAGGTGAGACTTCTTTAGTTGGACCAATCCTTGTGTAAGAGACAACTAAGAATATTCTGTTGATCAGAAAGATATTGGAGATGTCTCAGAGTCATCAAAAATTCTATGAAGATCATCAACTATGTTAATTTTTGTTCTATTTGAGTGATCGTGTTTTCTTTTTTGTATCTCTAAGAATTGGTAATGGTAGTTTTAGAATAAGGTAAATTTATCTCCTTAATACATAGGCTCTTTTGAGACACTTGAATGGGTTGGTGAGGTGGAATATTGGTTGCACTTTCCTCCAAATTTTAGTTTAATGCATAACTTTTTTCATGCATCTCAATTGAAGAATTATCCATGTGATCTAGAACATGTGATTATATTGGATTACATTGACCTAGAGATAGATGTTACATTGGTTTATGTGCTAGTGTAGATTGTGTATAGGTAATAGAAATTCTTGCATTTGAAAATCAGCGATCTAGTGTAGGTTTTATGGTAACATAGTCAGATTTAAGAAGAAACATGGGAGAATGAAAAGGGAATGGTTGATCAATGGCCCGAAATATTTTATTCCAAATGTGGTGTTCATATTTCCGGGGATAAAAATACCTATGGTGGGGAGAATGTAGCACCCCTGGTTTCAAGAACATGACCCATTAATTATGCATTTTAAGTGTATAAAGTATTTGGGTGATGTTTTGGGAGGATTGGAGGATATTTGGAATGATTTTGGGGATTCTCTAAAGGTTACTATTTTGTGCACGGTCAGTAGAAACCATGAAACACCTCCCAAGAAACCATAAAACTAAAACAATGGGCACTAGGTGGGTGCACTATTATGTGCATACTTTGGCCAAAATATGTGGTCACCCTAGAGAAACTGTGAAAAGATAAAAATATTAAAATTGAATGGTTGGAACATGGTTATTATAACCATGAAATCCATCCATACCAGGGGTGTTTTGAGGTAGTGTCTAGTGCATGTTTTGTTCATGGTTTTCCTAATTATGCGCCCTAACCGCACACCATTAAAAATAGAATCCATATTTTGTGTATCTAATATGATTTAACCCATAAGCCTGTATTTTTTTCCTAATCAAGTTGTAACCCGAATTATTATTCATCTCTAGGTTATGGAGACCATTCCCATTGATCTATTAGTGATTCCCAGGTGAATCTAGGTGTGTTGAATGATGATTTTGTTGGTAGGTGCTTGTTATTGGTGGTTTTCCATAGATTTCTTCTTCTTACCTCTCTTAAAATCATGGAACTAATATTTTTGGGATAGATCCATGTTTTTTATAAAAATCATGATGATATATAGTTGTTTTTTCTGAGGGTAACAAGATATAAGGTTGAATCTTGAAGATCTAAGCAGAGTTTTTAAATTTGTTGGGCCGTTATTTGGTTTTTCCAAACATGGTGAGGCAGGTGGATTAAATCTTGAATCCTATTGATTATAACATAAAATATTGATTTAAAATTGATTGAATTAATTAAATTTATTTTTGAAGTTGATATGTTATTTGGTGGAAAACCTCTCTATAGATGGTTTTTTGAAATGATGGAAATTGGATGGTTCAATGAAAAACTCTCATGGTTATGATATTAAAAGTATGATTTTAAAATTATGGTTTTGATTTGTTACATGTAAAATTATTTATAATAGTGGTTTAATGGAATAATTATTTTTAGAAAGTTTTTAAATGAAGGGTATGTCTTAATGAAATGGTTTTATCATGGTATTTTGGTATACCTGGTTAATGTGAGATCATTTTCATTGACATGACCGTGTGGAAGGGGAATGTTCCATTAGGAAACTTCGTATATGGTTAAAATGTGATGACTTGGTAGATAGATAGAATAATGATCATGATTATGTAACTTTCACCTAGGAATTCATGTGTGGATGTGTGGATGTGTGGAGTTGTGGAATGGGCATGCCAAATAGAAATGTGAAATGTCTTAAAGAATTGATTGGTTGATTTCATTGGATTATTTTGGTTTGGAAACTATGTTGTCATTAATATAAAATGATTTAGAAAAATTAATTTATTTTATATAAATTTTCTAACATTTTCTATCCTATTGGAATGAGTTTGGAAGTCATTGGGTAAAACTCACTGAGTTTTATACTCACCCGTGCTTGGGAAATTTAGTGTGTTTACAGATATTGTATATCAAGACACAAGTAAAGTAAAGGTATCTCATTTCTTTAGTGATGGATCTTGATACCATGGTATTGTCTTGTTTATTTGGATCTTGGAGCATATTTGGATTTTCTAATTTGATTTCTTTGGTTTCTTTGAGACTTATTGGTTTTTGTTTCCTCTTTCTACTCTGATGTTGGTCTTGATTTCCTCATTGTATTATGATATAGTTTGGTTTGGTTTGGTTTTCCTTGAGTTGTATTTAATAGTATTTTTGCACTATTTAGTGTTTGTTTGGTTGTAGTTTTCTTTGTTTGGTTGTTTTATTTTCAAAGGTCAAATCATTCCCCAATTTCTTATAAATCCATTTATAATTTATTTCTAGCCTTTTGTGTCTTAGGGATGTTACCTAAGTCCGGTAATACCCTCTATCTCTTCCCAAGACAATGGGAGAGGGGAAGGATTTTACTCTTGATATGATTCAAATGTGGGTGTTTTTTATCCTTGATATATGGGTTGGATTGTTTTTTAATTCTTTGAAAGATGAGTATTACTTCTGAAATAAGGATCATGCTTTATGAGAGGAGGAATATTCTCTATTCATTCTCTGAAAGACAAGAACTTCTTCCCAAAAAGAAATCATGCTAATTTAGATACTCCTTAAATATGGAGCATGAATTACCCTTAAAGAAAGGCATGGATATTCATTCAAGGGGGTTTCGGGTAGTTGATTGGTTGACTAAGTATGTAGGGAAACATATGTTGTTTCATCTGACATGATGCCTAAGTTGGTTGATTCAGTCTTAAAGGACCTAGAATTTTTGTACACATGTGTGATTATTGATTTCTTACTTATGAATAGGTGATTATTTTTTTTTGTATTCCATAATTTATTTATTTACTCATAAAATAGAGCTCATCACTTTTACATACATTTTCGAGTTATATATGGGACCATGTTCATGGTTCCCTACTAAGTTTTACCCACAATCTGCTTAGGCGTCATGGAACTAGGGTACCTGAGTATCCCTCACTTGCTGTAGGTAGTGGTAAAACTGAGGTCTGGGTTTGATTGTTAAGAAATATAACTAGCGTGGAGTCTGGTGATCGAGATGTGGTGAGGCTTGGATTTGGGTTTATACCATTGTCTATATATTTTTTATTTTACTATCTTGTATAACTGATCGGCCCGGTGGGTGATCATCATCTTTTATACCATAATGACGTTGTTTTCACATTCATTTATTAAGTATAGAATTTTTATTATCTTCCATGTACTTTTTTTGTATATTTTTATATGTTTGGTTTTTTATCTATTAATATGCCCTCTGATTGGGGGTATAGTCCCTCCACTATTTCATATTCGACCATTTTTGCTAGTATGTAGCCTCTTGTGTACAAGGAGGCATGCCTGAGGTCATGTTCCACTCTATTTGTAACCAGGTGGTTCGAGTTGAGGTTTTACACATGTACTACCTTATATTAGACTCACACTGCCCCAATATATACAGTGACCACCATTTTATGGTCGCTAATTCTATGAAAAATAACCACAAAATGGTGCTTTCCTAAATTCTGAAGGCATAATTTCCAAAATTTCTAGTAGTGATACCAATATAATAAACATAATAAAAATAATAAAAATAATTATATTTATAAAAAATTAATTATATTTATATTATTATGTTTTCTAGTAAAAAAATTTATATAAAATAATATTTTAAATATACTTATACATAAATATATATTTTTTATATATATACATGAATGGATATAAATATATTTATATTCATATATTTTAATATCATATATATCATAAAAAAATTATATTGATGTTAAATATAATTCTATTTAAATAACTAAAAGTTTCCCAATATTACATTATTTATATGACATAATAATATGTATTTTCAAACTATTATTTTTTTATATTATAAATGTAGTTATATTTAAATATATCTATATTTATAATTATATAAATAAAATTATATTTATCATATTTACAATATAATAGATATAATTATATATATCATAAATATAATTATATATATATATATATTAGAAGTAACATATTAACTTATATACAGTAATATAATTGTATTTATGATATTTTATGTTTGAAACTTTCTAACACATTAATTAATTTTAAATAAGTAAATTTAAAATAAATATAATTTTTATGGATCATAATAATGTTTAAATTTTCAATAAAAAGAGGAATATTATTTCAAATTTAAATCCCATCACTAACCCTACCACATAAGGACCCATATGAGTAAATATATCCTCACTAAATCTCTATAATGTCTACTATAGATCACCCCTTTATCATCTCTAGAATTCACTATTATCAGTGATAAAAAAACTATTTAGGTTATAAGTGCTAATAAAATATGGTTGATTTTATCAATGTTGGAAAGAACTAATAAAAGTACCCTTTATCAGTATAAAAAAAATTATTGTTAAAGAGGGGCCTTTATGAGTGATTTTTTAACATTGATAAATCTGACTTCTATCAGAGCTATTTTTAGCACTGATAAATGCCACTTTTATCAGCACTAAAAATTGACGCTGATAAATTACAAAAAATACATGTTAAAAAAATTCAAACCACTGTTTTGAACCCCCACCCCACACCTTTATCAGTTCCTTTCCCCATTTTATCAGTTCTTCCATCATTGGCCAAACCTCCCTTTATTATCACTTATATTTGCCATCCACCGGAGTCTGTGAAGACTCGAACCTAGGAGCATCTTGTACTCAGTGAACACTCTTACCACTACTCCATTTAGTTTTCTATGACATTTTGTGATATATATGATTATTTATATATATATTTAAATAATTATTTTATATTTATATATTCATATAATTATATTTAATTATATATTTATTTTAAAATACATATATAAAGTATATTTATATATTTACATATATATTTATATATTTACATATAATTGTATACTAAAATATATTTTTTTATAATATATTTATTGTAAATACATTTATGTGCATGTGTGTGTATTTATATATTTGTGCCTCTCTCCCCCTCCCTCTATATATACATATATTTATATAAGTATGCATCTATACATATGAATGTATATATATTGTAATACATATTTTTTGAAATGTATAAAGATGCATATATAAACACAATATGTACATTTGGCAGGTATATATATATTCATAAGTTTTTATAAAGTAAATAAAATGGTTAGAGTGTTATTTAAAATAAAATCGATAGTAAATATGTATTTCCATATGGTTTATTTATTTAAAAAGATAATTTATATGTAGTTATTTTTAAATATTTATTTATACAATTAAATTTATTTATATAAAAATATAAAAATATTTAAATATATACATATATTTATTTATAAATTACACTACAATATGAAAAAGTGTAAAATTTCAACGCCATAATATCCATATGAGTGTAATCCTTAGGAATTAATTTAGTCTCCATTAAAATAAGACAATAAGACCCTCTTAAACGAAATTGAAATCCCATTGACTATTAAAAAATTAGGATATCTCAACTAAAAACTCAATTTTTGATGCCTTTTGAGGCTTTTTGACTTTGAATGCAGTGATGGGGTTGCCTCAATTAATAAATAATAGATCATTTCACAAGCATTGATTTAATATCTCAAGGATCCCTAACATAATCTTAGATCAAAATTTATGGTCACTTGAAGTTCAAGTCCTGTTTTCAACTTGTCTTAAGGTATTAATTAATTTATTAATTATTTCTATCACCAAATTTTCATTAAATATATATTACTCAATATTAATTTCAAAATTATTAAGTAAAATTATTTTTAAACCATTTTCAATAAAATATTATATATAAAGTTTAAATACATATTTAGTATTATATAAATCATATTTATGAAAATATATTTTATATATATCAATATCAATATATTTATATTTTAAAATATCATTTTTTATAATTTATAAAAAAACATAATGAATTTCACCTTTAATTAGTGATATGGAAATCATTGATAAAATATATTTTATCCACACTACAAAAGCACTGATGAATGCCAGTCTTTATCGGCACTTTTAGGTAGTGCTGATAAAAGTGCCACATTTATCACCATTTTTTTTCTAAGTAATGATAAAGGTTGGCGCTTAATATTGTGAAATATATAGTGATGAATATATATTTTAATAGAAAAACCCATATCTCAAATTTATCACACCTAACCTACCTATAACTCACATGATTCTAAAACAACCCTTCACCAAACTCACTATTACAAGGAATTATACCACAAAATTAAATATAAAAAACAACCCTTGTACCCATTTCAAATAATTCAAATCTTTTTAATTCCTTAAATATCTTTCTTTTTATATATAAGTATCTCTTATACTATCAAGGTAATATCCTAGTGGTTATTTCTTTGAGGGTCTTAAGGAGAGGTATTAGGGTCAATTTCCTTGATTATATTTTTATCATCGTTATATTTTAATTGTATTTTCCTCCTATAAGAACCTATATATATAATATTATATTTATATATTTTAATGGTTGAATCCCCACATTCATCTTTTTATCAGAGGTTCTCTCATCATGAAAAATTACCATCTCACCCTATGGCCTGCATTAATTTTTCATCCTTTAGACTGCAAAACATGTTTCCCTTCCCTGTTTCTTTTCATGCGTAAAGAACTAAGGATTTTATCTTTTGTCACATCCCTACATCCTCCTCCTATTGATAAAGCCTTCATGAAGTCACCACATACTTTTTTGAGTGGCCATGTAGCATTCCAATGTGTCCCCCATCCACAACCTCCATTTATAATTACACTGACAGCCTCACAGTCACCTAATGACCTGATGAACATATATTCAACCCGTAAAGTTTTTTTTTCTTAAAAGGATCACAGTATTGGTCTATAAGATGGATAAAAACTAAATGGTTCTCTATCTTTCTCACTCTCTTGATTTATGCTAATATGATGGTCTGTAAATATAATTTCTTTTATAATAATGGTATCACCTCAATTATTATAATTTTAAATTAATTAATTAATCAAGTGGGTTTTGTTTTTTAATAACTCAAAATCCATATTAAAATTTCTCTAATTGTTAAATAACCCATTTTATTTGGAAAATACTTTTCAAAGTATTATTATGTGTCTGGTCGCATCTCTATGATATTGTAGATATGAAATTTATTAAATCAGGTAATGTCTAAAAAAACAGTTTCACATATACCTCATTAATCCTTTATTAGGACCTTTGAGGTTTTGGAATATGAAAATAATTTGGCCATTAGTTTTTGAACAAATCCATACTGTGAGGATATACATGACAAGTTTCTACACACCTCAATACATATTAGATATATTATATGTATTCCCTTGATTTTATAAGTATTTTTTACGAATCCATTTATAACCAACTTATACCAGTCCTTGTATAAAAACTAATTCATGAGATTAATTTTATAATACCCTTGATTATAAATACCCTATTTTAATCTATTCATTGATAATAAAACTACAATCAAAGTATTTAAAAAGCCAAATTTTCCCTTTCCTTTTACCCTCTATAACCATAGATTTAGAGTTCACGGTCAGAGACTTCAATGAAATAGGTTCATGACTATAATTCTAAAAAAACCATTTTTGTAGATACATATTTCTATGCTTTTAAAATCATAGAAATATAGAATACCATTTTCTAAGGGTTTTCAAACTATATTTGTAATGGAATTGAACCAAATACCTGAACATTACCCAATCACAGTTGCAACAAAACCTCATGAAAACTTACCAATTTCTAGATCCATAGGTAAAAACCAAGGGTTGATATTATTAACTACATGGGAAATTTTTTCCCTATTTTAAATGATAATTAACAAGTATAAAACTTGCTGAAAATTCTGCATGATCTTTTTAGATGATGGATATAAGATAAAAATAATATAATTATGTTCACCAAGGATACTTGTTAATTGGGGATAATCATTATATCTAGGTAGTAATATAAGAAGAATATATATGTGCATGAAACTCTAAACAAATATAACCCAAAAATATTTATATATACCAATAATTAAGTGGAACTAGACAGAGAATTCATATAAAAAACCAGGTGAACTAAATAGGCCTAGAAGAGGATAAAAAAGAAGTTCTATGTGAGTGATAACTTCTATAGAGAGACCAAGGACAACCATATGGTCCATGCCCAGGTCACCAATTAAAATTCTAAAAAAAGGTCCACATGACTCCACTATACATATCCTATAAACCACCCTTTTATGATTCTTTTCTTATCCCTGGATCATACAAAATAGTTTTTATATGCATCTTAGAGGAACATGAATAGAGTGTGATTATATATAACCAGTAGGTGGTCACCACCGAACCCCTATAAACTGTCATATTACTGAGTTCATGTAGTAATAACATAAATTAGGAAGTGAAGAAAAAATACAACTCAATAATAAATTTAAATCATATGCTGAAGTGAATAAACAAACCACTAATAATGGTAAGTTTCCAAATGATGAATGCACCACCAAGAACTAACTCATATTTTCATCAATTCAAGACTTAGGTTCCAAAAAAAACCTATACATTAGAGTGCATCTATGAATATATCTCTAAGTTCCAATGACATATACATATTTGGATGATGTAACCATGAATTATAAATGAATTCAAGTTGTATCAATACACAACCTATATAAATTTCCATTTCATAAACATAGTAGAGGATAATTAGTGACCATTCCTTAATGAGTTCAAGGTATCATGAAACCCATACCATAGCCTATTTATATAAAAATATAACTGTGATGCCTTGGAAAACTAAAGTAAGAACCTTTTATTCAATAACATGTATGACATGTAACACCAAGCACATAAGGTAACATAATATTCAGATACATTATAATATATTTACTAATTAAAATAGATTTTATATATATTTAAATGCATGCAACATTGAGTTAGTGTTCATTACATGCAAGATCAACCTTCCTCGATAGCTGTAATTGTACGCAAGATCGAGTTTCACCAAACAACAATATATAATTAAAATATTATTATTTAATATAATGAGATATAAACTAGATGTTATGAATAGTATTAACTAACTTATAAAAATATATGATTTTTATAAATATAGAATAAATTCATGGGTAACCAATTAATGATAAATGAAAATAAAAACCAATTGGATATAAAAATAAATATTATTATTTTTATGATTCCAAAAGATTTTTATCTTAATAAAAATTATTAATTAAAATTATTAAATTATTTTAATGAAATAAATATGTTATATAATAAATCCAATATTTTTTTGTTATTCATCCATTAGGTTTGATATGCATGAGATAAGAACAAATCCAATTTTACACATAAAACCTATATTTTTATAAAGGCAATTTTACCGCCTTTTAATAGATAACCTATTTTAAGTCCCAAATGTAACATTTTTATAAGTTATTTTTGATAAAATAAACTTATTATTGGGAAGAAAGACACAAAAAATTACTTTGGTTGAATTTTTGGTATTTTTTTGATAAATTTTATATTTTAATGAATATTCAAAAATATTGGCCAAAATAAACATTTTACTTAAAGTAGTTTAAGAGTACAAGGGGGGGGGGGGAATGAGAGGGGTAAAAAGGAAGAGGGGAATAGTGGGGGGATGAATTAGTGGAGCCCCAAGGCATCGACATGGAGCATGTTCACACACTCTGATAGAAGTGAACCAAGACTTGAAAACATGTAATTTGGGCCCCTTCAATTGTCTGGGAAGCTAAAAATTCAGCAAGAACATTTCCTTCATGCCATGTGTGAGAAATGACATGGGGTTGTGCATCAAATACTTGGATTTATAGATGGTATAAACAATAGACCATGGTTTAGTCCCACATTTTCAAAGAGAATGATAAATGTCCATTGAATCAGTTTCGACTGCCACAATATGAATACGTTGTTGGGAGAAAAGAAGAAGGTATATCATCATTTCAAGAGCCTCCACCTAGAAAAAGTTTCCACTACCAAATTAAATCCATAAGGAAAAGATCATGGAACCCTTAGGTTCATGGACCACTCTCATGCCCTTCATCTTCCCCTTGCTGCATGAACCATTGGTATTCAATTTATGACCCCCCAGATGAGAGTTGCATCGCACCCATATACCCAGTCTATTGTAGTGGTCATTGAGGACCGAGAGATCGGTGAGGAAGGGTCATATGGATGGTGCAGACAAAAATATTTTTAAAAGATGGGAAAAATCAACAAGATTTCACCTGATCTTGGCCACAAAACCCACTGTATAACCTGGTATACCTTGATGTCGATCCGAGTTACGTTCTCTCTAGATGCACCAACATCCAACTACAAAGATGAGTGATTGATCCATTCTCTCTGGGGACCCTACCTCCACCCCATAGAACCAGTACTCAAAAAAGATAATTCTCATGACCCCCTGTATGGACCATACCATGAAACTTCCAATCAAATGCCACACTATCTTGGCCCAGTCACTATCGAAGAATAGGTGAGTAGTGGATTCATTCTTTCTCACCCTACAATAGTGGCACTTGGAGGAGAGGCCAACTACCAAGAGCATTATGCTCTCATCAGTTGGAAGACCCATATTTCGTACTCTCCAAACAAGGAAGTTGATCTTTGAAGGAATATTTTTGGTCCAAATCATTTCATTACATTTTCCTCTATTGTGATCTGTGGATCATGATTCCAGATAGGCCTTGGATGAGAATTAACCTAAAGATGAACTTGTAAAAATATAATGGTTAGGGTCAAAAATCCTAACAATATTATAAAAGTAATCCTAATACTCATTTTCCATAATGGAATAAATAAATTTATGATGAATAGCATCATGTCTGAATGTGATTTTTGGAACTGGACAACCAGGGAACCCATGTGTAGAGCCGGACCAATTACACCGCCACATGTTGAAATCATCCCTTCCCACAATCCAACGGGACTGGTGTTGGAGTTTCAAGATGTAAGTTTGAACCATGTTCTAGACATCTGATT
The DNA here is from genome assembly GCA_963277665.1 of Viscum album. Lineage (NCBI taxonomy): Eukaryota > Viridiplantae > Streptophyta > Magnoliopsida > Santalales > Viscaceae > Viscum > Viscum album. Next base: position 60,901,411 of record OY728127.1, on the reverse strand, counting down.
TTTCTACCTCTTTGAATCCCCTTTGTCATTTCCATATCTACCATGCATGATCCTCCACTAGGGAGACTAACCATCAACCACTTCCCACACAATCTTGGCATGAAGACCTTTCATTGTCTCAACAATGCTCCTGACATTGACCCCACCCTTGTAAATCATTTTCTCAAGCCTCTCTTAGGCTACCCAATGGTGTTTACCCTCTTTCTGAGCATCCCATAAAAATACATCCATTAACCTCTCTATTTGGTTAATCACCCCTTTTAGAACTGTGATGAAGGAAATGATATGTAATGGAATAGACAAGAGTGCACTATTAATTAAAGTGATTCCCCCTCCAAATGACATAAAACGATTTTTCCAATTCAAAATTTTCCCCATGAATTTCCCATCACTTTTTTGAAGTCCTAGATATATGGATTTAGAATATAATTAGGAGCACCTACATATTCCATAGGTAAAGACCCTCTCTAAATGCCCAATTTTCTTTCCAAACTTTCCACCCTTCTATCAGAGCACCTACTTGATAATAAGACATTGCTTTTATCCATGTTCACCACTTTTCTGATCCATTTACAGTATTCCTCAATAGTGTCAATAAGGCCCTTGATGGATTTGTTGCTTCCATTAACAATAAAAATTGTATCATCTGCAAACATAAGAAGGGATAACCCATAGAAGTGAAACCTGGAGCAAAAAGTAAGAATGAATCCCTCCACAATGTTCTTGTTAATATACCTTCTTAAAGAGTCCTGAGAAATGATAAAGTGGGTGGGGGATATAGGGTCACCTTACCTAAGGCCCCGAAAGGTCATGAAGAAACCATACTACTTTCCCACAAAGGTTATAGAGATCTAGTTGGAACTAAAGCATTGGAAAAGAAGGTCAATCTTCCAATAGGAAAATACCATCCAGGATAGGACATAGAGAATGAAATTCCATTCTAATCTTTCATAAGCTTTTTTCATGTCACATTTAATTGAAACAGTGGAACCAAATGACTTTTGATTATTTTCACCAATCACCTCCTGAGCTAGTCTGATGGTTCCATAGATAGAGCGACCCTTGATGAAACCATGTTTCTCTTCTAAAATCCAATTCGGAAGATAAGTAGATAATATTCTATTGAGGATTAATGCCAGAACATTATATAGGAAATTTCACATATATATTGGTCTATAGTGCTGGAGGGACTTTGGATTCATGATTTTTGGTAGCATCACCATTTTAGTGGCACAAGCCACCCAAGGAATGTTTCCCCCTTTAAAGAAGTCATGAACTTCTTGCACCAAATCTGGTTTGACTATCTCTCGGGAGGCCCTATAAAAAGATCCTAGGAATCCATCAGGGCTAGGAGCATTTTTAGGATTAAGAGACCACACAACATCCTTGATTTCAAACTCATTCGTCATAGCTTCCAAGTGTTAATCAACCTCCCCATCGACTGTGTTATGAATGGCCCCAAGAAACTCTGAATTCTCTCTTGGGTGTCTATTTTGAAAGGGTGAAGTTGGTTCAACTGATAACTTCAAGAAAAAATCATTTTTCCTTTTACCAACCATGTCTGGGTCATTAGAGTAAGACCCATCCTCCATCATAATATTCAATCTAATAGAGCATCTCCACTCCTTGATGCAGGCATGGCAGAACCCCGAATTACAGTCACCCTCATGAAGCCATTTGACCCTTGACCATCTCAAACCTACCACTCCTTCCCAAGAAGTAAGTCTGCAAATAGGTTTTTTAGTTAGTGAGTTCATTTAAAATAGTATCATCCCATTTTTTCTTGAGTCTGGATTCAAGATGCATAATTTTACCATTAATTATGTCTAGTTCGTGCTGCCACAGTGGTTATTACTTTTCTAGGTTTATAGATCACCCTTGAGCCACCTGAGTTTGTTGTGAAGACGAATCCATTCATGTTCTTGCATATGATTTCTCCATGATTCCTGAACCACGTGATGGATGCTCGGGTCATCCATACACAGGTACGAAAAGAGGAATTTTTCTTCCCAGTCACTTTAATAATCCACTATAAACTGTAACAGTGAGTGATCTAAAAGATTGCAAGGGAGATGAAAAACCTTAAAATCAGGGTAGGTGGAGATGGAAATGCAGTTGGCTAAGAAGTGATCAAGACAACACTAGGTTTTCTTCTTACCATGTTGTTCATTGCACCAAGTGAAACATTCCCCTTTGTAGCCCAGGTCTATAAGACCTGTGTTGGTCATAAAAGCATTGAGGTCTTGGCTGGCCATTCTGGGTAAGGGACCCTCTCCCTTCTTCTCCAAAAATTCTAGAACTGTGTTAAAATCCCCCCACCATCCAAGGATAGGCCCCTGGTTTGAAATATTGAAGATCACTCCAAATATTTTTTTGCATCTGCATGTCACACTTCACATACATAAATGAGAAGTAGAAACAATGAGTTCCCAAGGTGATCCTCAGGGTAATAAACTGATTCGATGAATCAATGAGATCAAAAAATATATTTTCCTTCCAAAACAGCCATATATGCATATTCTAAGGACTGGTATGCATGAAATATTTCACTCTGATCCTATGAGAAAATTCCACCATTTTGCATAAATTTTGTTTGGGTTCCAAAACTACAGCCAAAGAGACAGAGTTATTTGTGAATTCATTGGCTATAAATTTGGATTTAACCCTGACCCTGAGACCATGGGAATTATAGATGAGGAAGGTTAACATTGACATGAAAGGCATCCATTTTTGGAACTAGAAAAATGGTCGTGCTGAGCTATGTCTACATTAGTGGTACCTTTGAGTTTAGATTGGGATATGGTATAGACACTCTTTTGAAGAGGTGACGAGCTGGCCACTAGTTTAGGAGAACCAACTTACAGCGTATTATCCGAATTTTCACAGTTGCTTTGAGGTGGGGGAACACCATCCAAGCAAGGAGCCGCAAAAACTTCTGCTTCGTGGGGATCCAGAGCCCACCCACCAAGGAGATCCTACTTCACATTAGAGAAATCAATGCTCTTAATTTTGGGAGACTCGTTATAGGGGATAAGCTTCTTCTTGAGAATGAGATTTTCCATCCAGACAATCCGAGTAGGGTGAGGAGCAAGCCAATTCTGAAGAACGTAGTCCTTTAACTTCAAAAGAGTCACTAGCTGGTAGGCCAGTACAGGAAGAGGATCTCCCCGAACTCATCGGGGTTCGTGCTTCACTATTCAGCAGTCTGAGAAGAACCTTTCTTCCCATATCCCTATAATAGAATATAATAAGGGTAGGTCATGTAGGGAAGAAAGTTATAATGTCCGTGAAAGAAGATCCCTCCAAAACCAATTTTCTTTCCTCTAGAGCTATCAGTATAGATTCTGATTGAGTGTGGGAAGAGGAGACCATGCCAATTTGAGAACTATGTCTTGAAATATTTCTGACTAGAGGAGAGAGATTGTCCCATAGACATGGTTGATCTACATCTCTACTAGGAGTTCCCCTTATGGACGAACATGGTTCATATGGGTCATGAGACAAACCTACACAGAGTGCCCCTACAGTATACAGTGTGAGCAAAAATGGGGTGGCGACAGGAAGAAAAGGGGTTGGGATTAGTCCTTCAAGCCTGAAATTTGAAGAATAATGTGCGACAGGAGGGGAAAAGAGAGGTCCCTTTCAACAAAAATATGTGCCTCAGTTGTTGCTTCAATACATAAGGTCTGGTCATCCACACAAAGAAACATGCACAAAGAATCACCAATTCCATTTAGGAAAGAGATGTTTTGGAAGGGAAGCAGAATCCTTGGAAGAGAAATCCATACTGATTTCCTTGGAAGAATCTTGACTGAAATGAGAGCCCATGGACCATCTGATGATGAAGAACCTCCATTGTCCAAACGATCTAGTACAAAAACACAGAACCTTGTTAAAATATTCCTCAGACCCCAGGATGATGTAAAAAGCTTTTTGTTTCATCATAAAAACCTTGGTTGGTGCATCAATATTCCAAGAGTTCACATGTTCTCAAGAAATTTTAATTAGAGGCTTCTCAAGAATGAATTGATAAAATAAGGCCCATATGAGCTGGTTATAAGCTTCTTCAAAAGTTCTAGTAGGGATAGAGAACATAGGAAAATCCCCCTCTGATGAGGATGTTAACACTAGATGAACTCCTGGGAAAAGCAGACACTCGGGGGCCCTAGAAGAGAAATTGAGAACGTCTTTGAAGGAAGGCCAAGGTAGAGCACTCGATTCTTCCCCCCATGCCTTGTTTGGTGCCGGAAAATCTGGAGGATCATAGGACTCCAACCACACCCCTATTGAGGAGAGATTAGATCCAGGCACAATAGTTGACACAAGTTGAGAGTGATGAGGTTCATGAATCACGTTCTTTCCTTTCAAACTTTCTGTTAGATGATCTCAAAAAATACTATTTTTTAATTCAAAACTTCCTTTTCATATAATTTATTTATATAGTTAGATTATTCTTTTAATTGGGTTTAGTTTAAAATTTAAAAAAAGTTTTTTTTTATTTAATTCATATTTTTTAATTTTAATGAATTTCATAAATAAATTTAATATAAAAAATATGTGAACTTTTGAATGTTTTACTTAAAAAACCCATTTTCTTATTTCGTCAATGAAATTATCTTTTAATAAATTTTCTGAAAATTATTTATTTTGAATTTGGAAAAAATGGATTCTATATTTGGAATTATAAGGTTCAAATTATGAAAATATGCCCTTTTATTTTTTTAAATTGTGAATAGTAACTTTGGTAATTATTTATATTTACCATGGTTAGTGGGTAAATTAGGTAAATAAGGGTAAAAAATAATATTATAATAATATAAAACTGCCCTTAAACATGTTATAAACTTATTAGATGAGACATTTTAGATCAATGAAATACTTGGTATGAACTTTTGGCCTTTGTAAGCCAATTAGGTGTGATTAAGACATTTATAACATTTAATTTAAAGTAAAGGAAAAAATATCTTAAAGATGTCTATTATTACTAAAAAAATTATATGGGGTTATATAATTGATATATTAGACTATAAATAGTAAATATAAAGATAAAAAGATTACATAAATCATGGTATTTTATTTATAATGTTTAGATATGAAATAATTAAATTTATTTAGGACACAATGATGATGAAATAATAGATTTATTAATGAAAGAATCAAATAAATGATATTATAAATATTAAAATAAATATTATATAAAATAATTGATGCCATATGAGGATTTTATAGACAAATATGACATGTTAGGATTGATTTAATGTATTTTTTTTCGAATTAATCAATTTGTTATTAATTTTTTAAAAAGTAAAGTATTAATAGTGTCGAAAATGGCGTAATTCATATATATAAATATGAAATAGTTTATTAAATGTTATAAAAAATATAAAATATAAGATTCTACCAAATGGTTAGGATAATTAATTATATGTCATAAATTTAACTTTTTCGGTCATTTTACTTGTTATGGTAATTACATTAACACATAATGTGTAAATAACATGATATCATAGTAAGATTAAAAAGGGTAAAATAAGGGTTAATCAAAAAAGATAAGGATTAAAAAATATTAAAACATTGTATGATTTTAATTAAATGATGGGTATACAACCAAAAATCATCTTATCTTTGAAATAAATGATTTTGGTGCCATTATAAACCTAAAAATCAATTTATAATAAATTAATATTTCAAGACATTACTAAAGTTACCCTCACCTCTCCTATAAAAGGAAAGATCTTATTATCTTTTATTCACACTTAAATAACACTTTAGATCAATAAATATCTACCCAAAACTCTTACTAAAATACTTCCCCTAATACTAGAATCCTCCCATAGTAATAAAGTCTCCCAATTAAGACTTTTGGTATAAAGCAAAAGAAGATACCTGATTAAGAGGTAACGCCTTCTCTCATGCTTAGTTTCATTTCCATTCTACACTCCCTAAAATCTTCTTATTGTATTATTTAATAACAAAAAATATATCCTAAATATAAAAGGATTTTTTTATTCTATTTTTTATTTAAAATTACACACAACTCAATGTGATGGGTAACAAACATACCGAACTGTGTACGGTGAATTACTACCTCACAAAACAATGATTGTTCAATTTCCCCCTATCACCAATCAAGGATGACATTTTGTTGGAAACTATATTTATATCTAATATTATATATATATATATATTCTCTATGCTTCTGTAACTTTTATTTAGAACATACCTTTATGCATTCTATGTTGTGTAAATACGATAATATCTTTTGAGGAAGTGTGGACTACCGCCCCCTCAAAGCGATATGAATCATGCATCCCATACATGGAATATATAGAGGATAGTATTAATTATCCTATGTAACATATATAAAATTAATATTATACTATAATTATAATATAAATATATATCATTTAGTTTTCATTCTTTTAATACAATAATGAAATGATAGTAGCATTCATGTGTATATATGTCCTACCATCTCCATGAATGGTGCACTTCATTTCTAGTCTCCAAATATTATAAAATATTATAAATACACATTTACTGAACATATAAGATAATTATTTCATGATTATTATTTTGGGGATATTATATAATGACCCATTTGACCATAGTTAACCAAACAAAGTTGATTTTGATACATTACTCGATTTTGGTTGAAACGCCCGATGTAAACTTAATTGTTTATGTAATAGTATAAAACATGCTAATAAGTAAAATAAAAGTAATTATAAACATTAAAAGATTTATTAATAAAGAATAAAATTAAAGTATGTTTATTATATTGTAATTTAATGGAAGTTCGCCCTAAAGGAATCTCAAGGTAAGGATTCTTACCTCACTTTTTACATCCATGAGATAAATGTCATATTCACCACTTACTTCTTTTGTGTGGTGTACCTACTTCCCATTTATATATATTATATCATGAATTAATTTATTTTATTTATAAGTTTCATTTGATTATTATAACTTTTGGGTCTTTCAATTCCTGAGTAATAGATTTCATCTCAATTACATTTCATTGAGGCATATTTTATTATTATGAACCTAGATTCTTTTATATGGTGTATCTATTTCCATTGAAAATATATATCATGAATATCATTACTCTCATGTTATTATAACTTTCATTCAATTTTATCCCTTCCGAAGGCTATGATTTAAAATATTTGAAAGTGGTATGGGACACTTTGAGACATTTGAAGATTATTTTCTAATAGACTGATCCTAATGATCTTTCAATGGAATTTACATTTAAGGAAATTATATAACCATTATTCAATAAACCCATTCATTATTTTTTGGTTACTCATGACCATTTTCAAGTTTTAGTACCATTTCTATACTCTTTTTTACTAATATTTTTTCGAATATGTTTTGAAGAAAACCAGACATTATTTATCTCTTTAGTCGGATAACCTATTTTCTTCTACAAACCTTTTTTATCTTAAAATAATTTGGTAAATAAATTTTTCCCTTTTTTACTTTATTAAAATTTTCTATGGAATATTCTTATCACTTTCTGAACAAGGAATTTTCCTTACCTTTTTACCGTACAAAAAGAATATTATTTTTACATTGTACGACATGAACAGATTTATCCGCCATCATTTCTTGGAAGCTGAATTTTCAATTTTAAATGGTTTATTTTCTAAAAAAAATTTAATGTGAATTTTAATGAAAAATATTTTCAAATGGGTTTTCAAAAGAAAAAGATATTTTTCTCAAGAATATTTTTAAAAGTTACTCTTTTATTTCATCAATGACAACAACCCAATATTTTACCACAGGTGGGATTTGTTTTGTTGATACTATCCTTATTCTTCATCTGGATGGTTTATTATTGATTTAGAAAAGGATGGTATTCAAATTCACTTAGTTGATCTATTTTTTAGTATGATTGAAATATTTGATCTTATATGATCATTGAACATTGAATTTCCCATTATTATCAATTTCATTTTACATGGATATTGATATTTTCTAAACCGTATACCATTATACATATGGTGCCTACTTTGATAGTTATTTTATTAATTTGAGAATTATTAATATATCCATATTACTAATTCAATATGTTTTTTTTTTTGATAAGGCAAATTATTTATTTTGTTTATTCAATATGAGAAATTTTTTGGATTAGCAATGATGGGTGGAGCCCAGACTTTATATAGCTCCTCAATGCATCGACAGTTTCTCATGAGACAAATAATTGCACAAATGGGTTTCTACCCTTAGTTTCATATCTCCTTGTGAAAGGACATGATGTTAATAGGTACTCATGTTTCTTAGACATGAATTACATTAAGAAATCATTTCCCTCATTTAGTTTCAGTTATTATTCATCCATGATATTTTGCATCGACATATCTATGGATACATTTAATTTTAGTTAATTGGTTAAATGAATCTTTTGTTTTAGTTTCTTATATTTCCATATCAAATTTTCATTTTCTCGTTAATTTAAATTCATATATTAATATTTATTACCTTACCATACTCTTTAGTCATTTCCTTGAATGTATTTTGATTACATGGTACATGTGTTCAGTCACTTACCATGACTTAATTACTACTCTCGTTGATTCATTATTATTTCCTCTACATTCTAATCTAACTAAGAATTTGAGATCATCCTTATTATGTTTCTTTCCTTAGGAATCCATGAAGCATACTATGAATGATATGTAGGAATATACTAGATAGATTTGAGATTATACTTGAAGATATTTATTTAGAATTAAAACAAATGTTTTAATTAGTGTAGTCATTTGTAATATAAGTCTCATTCATGAATCTAGTTTACCAAGACTACTAAACTGATTGGTCCTCCATGGCTTTATTCCTTGTAATAATTCCAATTTAATTGTTAGTAGATTCTGACTTCATGCTATCTGGGTCAGGTCTCTATAGATGGTTTCAAAGGAAGTTTAACAGCAACCTTGGGAACTAGATTTAGGAAAACATAGATTAGAGAACATAACCTTAATATATAATTTGAGGATAAGTATAGATGAAAATAATAGAACATTGTTAAAGTATAGATTATGTGGGTATTCCTATAAATACATCCTTATCTTGATACTATAAGTGGATGTGGATATGGAACAGACATACCTAGGAGTAACAACTATGACAAGGTGTTCCCGGCCTAACTCAGGGTAACCTGATACATGATAAAGGTACATACTATGCATCTGGTTTGACACTCCTAGGGTATGTACATAAGGTAATCCAAATTTTCTTTATAAAGCATTAATAAGAATTTGAAAGGATTTTTACAACTAATATCTTAGGTTAAACCTAAGGTATTTTCAAATTGAAAATAATGTGTCATGATTTATAAATCCTATAAAAGGATATTGTAGATAAACCCAAGATCAAGGAAGGATCTATGTGGAAATAAGTGGATAAAGTATTTTTGTATTGGGGTTGTATTAAAAACCCATAGTTAAAAGGATATTTAATAATTAACCTAATTTCCAAGATGTCCATCAAATTTATTTTGGAAATTACATTAATTTGGTTTTAGAAAATGAAAAATTGTAATCTGGGTGACAACCAATAAAATCTGGCAAGGCTCTGGGTCCTTAACTCACAACCATAGGACAATAATGGATTCACACCAACCACTGACCTACGCAACATCCTGGTTAATCTTTCATTATTTTCAGTTAATTTTTTTTTAAAATAAATGTTAATCATTAACCGGTAGTATTAATTTTGAGGATTATGGATTAATATATTAACCATATTAGTTCTGAAAGATAGTTAAGGACAAATAGTTAGAATTTTCACTCCTACGATCCTTTAAAAGTTTCTTTCAGTGCTTTAGGAATTAATATATATATATATATATATATTAAAATTATTTATTTGTAATTAATTTCTATGAATGAATTAGAATTTGACCTAAGGAGAACCAAAATTTTGGATTGTTCACATAGAATTGAAACCTATCAAGTAATAGTATTTTTTTATATTCTTTGTCAGTAAAATAATTACTCAACATTATGAAAATTATAAAAAAGTGTGTTGTCCTAATACCTTAATTTCTATTGATCTAATGGTCTACTAAAACATCTCATATTTATGTTTTTGAAGCCCTAAACTTTACATTGATCAATCACTTCATTGTGATCGAAGACCCCAATCACTCCCTATATATATTTATGATTTTTCTTCAAGTATATATCTCTACTTGCAACTAATGTTCTTCTACTTAAAAACCTTGTTATATGGTAGTCCATGTGACATTTGTACTTTCCATAATCTCTTTTATAGAGGATGTTTTATTAACTCTTCTACTAATGTCGGATTTCAATGTAAGAAGTATCAAACAATTTATTACCAAGATCAAGTTTAAATTGTGAGGGAATGATTTAATTAAGACGGGGAGAATGTGATGCCCTAGAAAATTAAAGTAAAAACCTTGTATTCAATAGCCGATATAACACACAACACCAAGCGCATAAGTTAATATAATATCTGGATAAATTATAATATATTTACTATTTAAAATATATTCTATATATATTTTAATTCAAGAAACACTGATTTATCATGTGTTACACACAAGAGCGACCTTCCTCGGTAGCATGTGTTGCACGCAAGACCGAGTTTCACCAAACAATGATATATTATTAAAATATTATTATTTAATATAATTATATATAAACTAGATGTTATGAATAGTATTAACTAACTTATGAAAATATATGATTTTTATAAATATAAATTGATTTCGTGGGTAACCAATTAATGATAAATGAAAATAAAAACCAATTGAATATAAAAAAATATTATTATTTTTATCATTCCAAAGTATTTTTATCTTAATAAACATAATTAAGTAAAATTAGTAAATTATTTTAATGAAATATATATATTTTATATTCCAAATAAAATATTTTTTTATATTCAACCATTAGGTTTGATATGCATGAGATAATAATAAACCTAATTTTACACAAAAAAAATCTATATTTTTATAAATGAAATTTTACCGCCTTTTAATGGAGAACCTATTTTAAGTCCCATTATAAAAACTTTTATATATTATTTTTGATAAAATAATATTTTTCTTGGGAATAAGGACACAAAAAATTTACATTGGGTGAATGTTTTGTTATTTTTCTGATAAATTTCATATTTTAATGAATAGTGAAAAATATTGCATTTTAAATTCAAAACGTCTTTTTATTCTAATTTATTTATATAGTTAGATTATAATTTTAATTGGTTTTAATGTATAATTAAATATATTTTTATCATTTAATACTTATTTGGTCATTGGAATCAATTTCACAATGAAATTGAATATAAAAACTATGCGAAGTTTTGAATGTTTTACTAAAAAAACCCATTTTCTTATTCTGCCAATAGGATTAATTTTTAATTAATTTATACCAATTTTATGTTTAGAATTTTTTGAATCAGAAAGTAAAAATTTTGTATATAGGTCCCTTTTATTTTTGGACATTATGAATAGTAACTTGGGTAATTATTTTTATTTATCACGGTTAAATGGTAAATCAGGTAAATAAGGTAAAAAAATAATATTATAATAACATAAAAATACCCTAAAACTTGTCCTAAAATTATTTTATGAGTCATTAAAGACCAATAAAATCCTTTTTATGAACATTTGGCCTTTTTAATCCACTTGGGCGTGATTAATACATTTATAACATTTAATTTAAATTAAAAGAAAAAATATCATAAACATATTTATTATTACTAAGAAAAATTATATGGGGTTATACAAGTGATATATAAGAATATAAATAGTCATTGTAAAGATAAATATATTACCTACATTAGGGTATTTTATTTATAATTTTTATACATTAAATATCTAAATTTATTTATAACAGCATTATGATGAAATAATAGATTTATTAATGGAAGAATCAAATAAATGATATTATAAATATTAAAATAAATATTATATGAGATATTTTATGTCATCCACGAATTTTACGGATTACTATGACATGTTATAATTTATTTAATGTATTTTTTTAAGGAATAAAGTTTTTATGAGTTTTTAAAAAAGTCAAGTATGAAGAGTGTCAAAATTGACATAATTCCTAACTTTAAATAAAAAATATTTTATTAAATGTTATAAAATATCTAAAAACATAATATTCAAAAAAATGGTCAGGATAAGTCATAATATGTCATAAATGCCTCTTTTTTGTCGTTCTCTATGTTATGGTAATTACATTAACATGAAAAGTGTAAATAACATGATATCATAGTAAGATTAAAAATGTTAAAATAAGGGTTAAACCAAAATGATAAGGATTAAAAAATATCTAATAATTGAATAATTTTAATTTTATGATGATGAAATGACCAAAAATAATCTTATATTTGAAATATATGAGTTTGGGACTATTAGAAACTGAAAATATTGTTTTTAATAAATTAATATTTCAAGACTTTCCTAAAGTGCCCCTCACCTCTCCTATAAAAGGGAACTTCCTCTTCTCTTTTATTCACACTTTAAGAACCCTTTTTATCATACAATATCTTCCCAAAAATCTTCTTAAAATCCATAACCACATCTTAGAATCCTCTGATAGGTAATAAATCCTCCCAAGGAATCCTTTTGGAATAAAAAAAAAAGAAGTTACTCGATTAAGAGGCAACACCTTCTCTCAAGCTTGTTAGTTTCATTTCCATTATCCACTCCCTATGATATTATTATTATAGGATTTAATTACAACACCAGTATCATCAATTGGGATAATTTTTTGATCTACACTTACTCACACGTCCATCTAATGGGTAACGAACAAATTATTTCTATGTACGGTGAACTACTGTTTCACGAAATTATGATTGTTCAACTTTCCCCTACCACCTCTTATGGTGGCCATTATGATAGAAACTATATTTATATATGATTTATATTTTATTCATATTGTCTCTATTCTTGTTTAATTTTTATTTAGAACATACCTTTATGAATTCAATGTTTTGTAAATACGATAATTTCGTTTGAGGAAGTGTGGACTACATCCCCCTCAAAGTGATATGACTCATTCATGACATACATGGAAAGTATAAATGATGGTGTTAATTAACCTATGTAACATATATAATATTGATATTATTTTATAATTATAATATAAATATATATCCTTTAGTTTTCATTCTTTCATTACAACAATGAAATGAATGTAGCGTTCATGCGTACGTATGACCTACCATTTCCATGAATAGTGCACTTCATTTCTAGTATCCAAATATTATGGACATTTATAAATACATATGTACATAGTATATAATATAATTATGTCATGATGATTATTTTTGAGATATTATATAATGACCCTTTTGACCATAGTTGGCCTAACAAAGTTGATTTTGATACATTAATTGATTTTGGTTGAAACACCCTGATGTAAAATTAATTATTTTAGAAATTGTAAAAAAACATGCTAATAAGTGAAATAAAAGTAATTATAAATGTGAAAAATGTTCTTAATCAATTATAAAATTAATATAAGTTTATTATAAAGTATGTTAATGGACATTCACCTGAAATAAATCTCAAGGTAAGGATTCTCACCTCACTTTCTACATTCGTGAGATAAATGTCATATTCACCACATAAGTCTTTTGTGTGGTGTACCTACTGCCCATTTTGATATATTATATGATCAATTAATTTATATTCATGTTATTTAGATGTTTCATTTAATGATTATCACTTTCAGATCATTCAATTCATGAGTAAGGTATTTCGTCTCAATTTAATTTCATTGAGGCATATTGTATTATTATGCACCTAGTTTCTTTTATATAGTGTATATATTTCTATTTAAATTCTATATCATGAATCTAATTACTCTCATGTTATTATAAATTTCATCAAATTTGAATCCTTCCTGAGGTTATCATGTAAAATATTTCAAAGTGGTATGGGAATCATTGAGACTTTAAAGATTATATTCCTCTAGACTAATCCTAATGATATTTCAATGTAATTTCCATTTGAGGAAATTAATGTTCCTAGATTATTGTGAAACACTAAGTGGAGGAGGGGTGAATCAGTGATACATTTAATTATTTTTAATAATTTATTCCTTTCCATTAAACCTCTATGGATGGTTAAATCCTAGATACACTCTTCTTGTGTCTCTCAGCCTTACCTAAAATGATGATGTAAATGTAAATCCATTGAACATAAGGATTTACAGGGTTCGATTCAAAGACCTGCTCCTTACTGTGTTGGTTATTATTCCCAACAATTATTATACACTATAATCTTATTATCAATTATAATGGTCGATATAGAGTCCCACTGTATCTCTTTTGAGTCCCACAGGAGGTTCTTTATACTGCTTCCCAGAGTTTTACTAGAGTCCCACTAGCCTGTTCCTAAATCTCAATGAAGTCTTATTCTCCTCCATGAATCACATAGGGTTCTTCTATCTCTTGAGTCACATGAGTAGCTAATTTCTTTGTTCACTGTTGATTCACTATATATTGATCTTATTCTCTTCCCACATAGGATTTCTGAATCACACATTCTTGTGTATCTCTTCAAGAATCTTCGAAGGCCTTTGGTAGGGTTTGTTGGCCTTGCTCAATAATTCTAATCACCATTGTGATTAGTCCTCAATGAAAAAATGCTCGGGCAATTATTTCATCTTCTAATGAAGACTCTTCCTCACTAATGTCTGTACAAATGATGAAGAAAACCTCTTCAAGAATGCAAGAATAATTCTGAATAATATCATCATTATCCGCTTTATTGGATTCCCAAACATTTTCAATTAAGATATAAAATCTTCTTTAATTTTTTTCTGGCTTCAGTCTCATTTTTCATTCTCTTCATGCATGGATTTCATGGAATCCAAACTTTTTTTTGATATATCAATACTTTTCACACGTGCATGTGTTTATGAATGTATTCATTCATGTATGATGTGTTTTTGGTAAACCTGAGCACACACTATTCTATTTTATCAATATTTTAGATTCAATGTGTGCAAGTCATTCAATTACACATGAACTATCTTCTTTATCAATATGCACACAATTCATTCTTCTTAAGTTTTTTCACACACACACTTGTTTTTTTAATTTGGATTCAATGTGTGTGTTGTATGTGCACGTTTTTTCTTCTTGGTGAAACTCACTATCTCTACTTCATCTTATTGTCTTTATCTCTATTTTCATGCACATAGTTCAGGTGTCTATGTTATTTCTCTTTTCTTCTTCAAACCCAAATGGGTATAGGCTTTAGAACAGGTTCTCCATTTTCACATGTGCACACCCAACTCAGGCTTCTTCAGATTCTTGACCACAAAACCCGAATGGGTATAACAAGGGTTTGCATGGGATCTCCTTCTCAAAGAGCATTGTATATGCACACTATCTCAAAAAATTCTCAATCCCTCTACCTAATGTGCTCAAAACCTAAATGGGTATATGATCTATGTGTGAAAATAGTGTTTCCTTATTGCGTGCAAATACCTCTTCTTCTTCATGAAAAACAGAGGATAAATGGTTATTATTATTCTTCACAAAAAGGGTGCGTGTGGAAATCACTCACAGAACATGTGGTGGTTCTTGGTTTTGTCATCTAAAAGCACAACAGGGTGGTATCCACCAGTTGTGTACCCGCGGATTCTTCTTCATACACAAACCACAGCTAGGGTATGAGAAACACTGGTCTCATTTCTGTGGTTCCTTCTTTGCACAGAGGTGAAATTCTTATTCATGAGGATGATTCAAGAGTGTTTTGCACTTTTTTATGTATATAAATCTCTTCTTTTTCACATGGAAGATTTGTGCAGAATCTCTTGGTCAGTGCTCTGTTTCTACGGAGAAACGATATTTTTTCTCTCAATAGATTCAACAATATAACCATCGATTGAGGGCTCTTTATTTGTAGCCAAGGATCACCATGTCACACCATGTTCAAATCTCATAAGATGTGCCCTGAGATTGGGTCTTTGAATGCCCGAGATCTTTGGCTTCAAAATCATCAAACGCGAGAAAAATATAAGTTCATAATTGTGGGATATTATTTTCAAATGGAGAATTCTTCTTTGTGGTATAATCCTCATCTACATGCATTTATGAATGTATGAAAATCATCTCCTCGAACTTCGAATGACCCAGAATCTGGAAAATACGTTTTCCTCGGACTACGCTTTATCTTAGTGTTGTGTTTCATGCATGAAAATCCACTAGCATGAATGTGTTCATGACATCCAGACGATTCTCATGCATTTGGTTTGATCGAAAATGATGGATGGAGATTAATCACGGAGGAGCGGATTTATCTTCAGTGAGAAACAACGCCGAGAGGATAATTTTTTTATGGGTTTTACGAAAAAAATAATTCCGGATAAGGGATCACGGTTTTGATATTTTTAAAACTGGGTCTAGGATGCATGAACGGCGTTCAGGCATCCTTTTGCGGGAAAGGAAGCATGAACGATGTTCATGCATCCCAGACCCAGGAATTAATGCATGAATGGAGTTCACACATCCTTCGCTAACCAGCTAAAGGATGCATGAACGGTGTTCATGCATCCTTGCGTAGAAAAGGATGTGTGAATGATGTTCACGCATCCGAGCTGCGGTAATGATGCATGAACGGTGTTCACACATCCTTCGCGGACTAGCTAAAGGATGCGTGAACGACATTCACACATCTGGATGATAATTTCTATAAAAGGAAGGACCCCCCCAAACCCCATTGTTCTCCTCTGGTTTTTGTTGCGAAGCCCTACAGAAATTCTTTCTTAACAAATATTTGCTGCTTTTATTGAGGTAAAATTTCTATTTAATAATTTAATTGTTTAATTGTGTTTATTTATTTCATTTTTATGTTTAATTGTGTGTATGATTTATTTATTTCATATGTTATACATGAAATGTTTTTTATGATTTAATTTTCTTGATGTTTAATGGTTGTATGATTTAATTTTTTGAATGTATGTTGTCTGAATGCTGAATGTTTTATGTTATGTCTAAAATGTTTAATCTTTAGGAAATGTAATTTATGTTAGAGAAATTTATTTTAATGAATGGTTTTGATGTAAGTGTACATTATATTACTTTTATTTACTAGTAATAATATTTTTAATCAATAAAGTAGAAAATATATTTACTTATATTTTGAAAAGTAGAAAAATGGCCAAAAAACATTACAATTTCATAAAATTTAAAATAACAAAAGTGTTTATTATGTAAATATCAATTAGATCAGTTATAATAAAATATATTAAATGTTATTAATAATTATATATATATATACACATGAAGTTAAATTTTTGTAAAAGAGGTGTAGTATTTAATATAGATTTTATATAATACGAAAAATATAATAAATATACCAAAAAACATGGTATGAGTGATGACTGATCTTGAGATGACCGACCATGCATAATTGAAATTGCATGTTTTATTTTGTGTATGTTGCTATTCAATTTGTAATAATTTCATTTTTTTCCACATTGAAGACCTACAAATCATCTCTCAGTAAGTTTAAGGACCTTCGTGCCCGCTTAAAATAATTTATGTATTTCATACCCCTAGAACCCCTCACATGCATGGGAGTAAATTTGTAATTAAAAGACAGAAGCCCCGAAGAGGTGTCCCCGAACAGGCTTCCCTGAAGAGGTGTCGACGAAGTGGCATTCGAGAACTCATTTGAGAGGAGGCGTTGCTATTTGACAGGAGATTGGTGGTTGCTGAAATATTTGATAATAGAGACAAAAGTTCACCCATAGGTTGTGGTTAGTTTATCAGATAATGATAAACTAATCGTAAGTCTCAAGATCAAGTCATGATTATATATTCATAATTAATTACACTTTATGAAACATTATATTAAATTTGATTTTGTGCTAATATCACAATCACTATACCTTAACAGTGATAAATCAAAACATAAAAAAGTCTCAAGATAATCAAGTATTCAAAACCAAATTAAATAATATAAAATTTTAATGTAGTGTATAATATTTTTTAAATTATTTTTTATAGTTAATTATGTCTACTCAAATATATTGCAACAGTGAGGTAATTTATACTGAGAAGGGTTTTAGCTACAGTGTTCCACCTGTCAAAGTGGTAAATCTCCATGGTTGTATGACATTGGATGCAGTTCGTTATAAGATTCATAGTCGGTTAAAAATGAGTGCTGGACAATAAATCACTTCAATTAGATACCAACATCTCTAATATCCTGAGTGTCTATGGCGCATCGACTACCCTATAGTCGATGATGAGGATTGGATGGAGGCTTATCAGTTATTCAGGCAACAGTGTATTAATGGTTTGATGGAATTATTTATTGTCATTTCTGATATTGATGTGGTGCAATCGATTACTACAGAACCATGCTTGGCGAGCTCTATAGAAGCTGGTCCTTCACAGCAGTCTTATTCATTGTATCCTCCTCATATGACTCCCGTGGAAGAATGTAATAAGGGAGATCATCAAAATTTGGAAGGAAATGTAGATGAATACCCTTTGTGTGCTGATATAGTGCATGAAAGTTTATCTGAGGATAAAGAATCTGGGGAGTCAGCAGGAGATGATGTAGTTGGGAATGAACCTTCTATGGTTCCTTTGAGAGAAAGACATCTACTACATCCACCAGTCAGTGGTAACCAGCCTTCATTTTTGAGTTCCTTAGTTGGAGGAATTTCTCTTGAACAACATTTTGATTGGGATGTCATTAAACCAGCTTCTAAATTCCCTGCCATTATAGGGAATAGGCCTGCATCAAATGATAATTCCATATATGTTGGACAGGAGTTTGAAAGTAAACAGGTCATGAAAAATGTGATAAAGCAATCCCACATTGAGCGACATTTCACATTTGTGGTTGATGATTCAAAGAAGACAAAATATCTCATTCGTTGTGAAAAATATGGGTCAGAATGTGAATTTTGATTAAGAGCAATATTTGATAAATATTATGGATGTTGGAAGATAACCAAATTAGAAGGCCCACACACTTGTCTGCATCCCAGCTTGGCACAAGATCACTCATCCCTTGATGCAGAGTTTATATCTACTGTTATTTGTGAGATGATACGAACAAGTCAGGATGTTCCTGTTTCCCTTGTTTAGGAAAGAATTCAACAGCTGTATAACTATAAGATATCATAAAACAAAGCTTGGAATGAAAAACATAAATCCATTGTAAAAGTGTATGGTGATTGGGATGATTCTTATGCGATGTTGCCAAAGCTTATGGAATTGTTGTCTCTCAATAATTATATTGTTTATCAATTGGACAGTGTTGAGTATGTATCCCAGAATCATCGAGTTGATCGGTCAAAGGTGAAGTTCAATAGGCTTTTCTGGGCATTCAGACCATGCATTGCTGTATTTCACTATTGTAAACAATTTATTCAGGTATATGGAATATTCATTTTTGGAAAGTATATAGGTGTTCTACTCATTGCTGCCACACAGGATGGTAATAGTGCTCCACTTCCACTTGCTTTTTCTGTTGTTGAAAAAGAAAATTTTGAATGCTGGAGCTGGTTCTTGGCATGTGTACGTGTTCATGTCATGCAAAAACAGGGCGTGTGTCTGATATCTGATCGTCATCAAGCGATTATAGAGGTCGTTAGTAGTGATGGGGTTTCTTGGACTAAGCCGAATTTTTATCACCGTTATTGTGTTAGACATATTGCAAGTAATGTTCCTAAGAAGTTTAGGGATGAGGCCATAAAAAAGGAGATCCTCAAATTGGGTATGGTTTTCTAAACTTTCTTTTAAAAAAAATTAATATCCATTTTAATACATTATTATCTTATGGTTTCAGCATATGAACCCCAACAAGAAAGGTTTTATCGATGTCTTGAAGAGATCTGAACAGTTAATGAAAAGGTATATGAATATATGATGCAAATTTCAAAGGAAAAATGGTCATTAGCATATAATGGTGGTATGAGATATGGGAATATGACCAATAATATAGTGGAGTGCATAAATGGGGTCCTCAAGGGTGTGCACAAACTCCTAATCATAGGGTTAGTGCAAGAGACATTTTTTAGATGTGTTCACTACTTTGTTGACCGGTCCCAGAAGGCCTACTAGAGGATAGAAAATGGAATGGTTTTTACTCATCATTTTCAAACTGATATTGACCGAATAAGGAATAAGGCGTCACGATGGAATGTTATAGCCTTTGACAGGGAAAAGATGAGTTTTTGGGTAAGACAGTGCTATGACCAGGGTACATGCTCTAATGGTGGAGTGTTTTTCGTGATGTTGGACAACAGGTACTATGATTACGGCAGCTTTCAAGCATTGAGATATCCATGTGTACATGTTATTGCAGCTTGTGCTTCGGTAAATATATCATGGGAGCCATATTTTGACCAGGTGTATCACATGAGCACTATGGTTAACTGTTATAGTGCTGCTTGGATGCCTATTGGTGACTTCCATTCTATCACATTGTCAGTTGATCAACCGACCATCATCCCTGATATTTCCAGGTTTTCATAAGTTGGTTTTTGTTTCATTTATAATTTTTTCAATGTCTGTCATTTTTAAAATTATTGGCTTCATGCTACCAAGTTGTGGACCTGAGGAAGACCGAAGTCAACTCGCATCAGAAATGTGATGGATTGGCCTTGGCAATGAGGAGGGAGAATATGATGCAGTATCTGTCACGCAGAAGGACATACTCATAAGATATGTCCCCAAGTGGCAGGATAGAGTTCCACATCTCACCATCCATGATCGAGTCTGTGCACGTACTCCATTTTTGTGATAAATATAATTTTCTAGAGCGCGAGTTGTACTTTTTCTGTAGGAGTTCAAGTGCTTTGTTTTGGAGTCATCAATGATCATTTTCATGAGAATGTTGAAATACTTGTTTTGAGGGCCTAGATTCCCTGTGGATTTATTTTTTCCTATTAATTTTTAATGTTCTATAAATATGAGCAGGTTAAAGCTGAGAATACCTATTGAGGAGATGTTGAGAGATGAAATTCTCAATTATGAATATGGATGTTCTTGGTTGCATGTTTCCTCTTAGAGGTAGCTTTGGATGGTCTTCCAAGAGTACATGGTTTGGATTTTTCATAAAGGTAATGGAATTTACTCTGATGATTAATGTAATGAAATCTAATATAATGTGGAATAATGTTAATGGTTATTTAATGGATAATGGATAAATTAACAAACATAATTTCACAAAAAAGAAGAAATAATTAATTTTCCACTTTTAAATTCTAGTTTTCTTATAAGATATCTAGTTTTAGGAATGGCATCTGAGTGTCTGAGCATCATTAACCAATGTTTATTGTGATACTAGGATAATGTTGATTGTGACATCAAATGAAAATGAATATATCATGCTTCCACTATTAATAAGAAATGATGATATCATGTGTGTAGATGGCAGGTTTTCCATTGGTTACATATCAGGCTACTCATGTATCACGACTGCTTTTAGAGGGACATCTTTTTCCTCCCTTGAGTATACGTAGATCTCACCATTTCCGTCATACTTAACCACCTCCTACTATCGTCCCACATCTTCGTCAAGCTGGATTCTATTGAGTAGTGATGTGTGACTTTACATTTCTTGATCATCATCTCATTGCCGCACTTGTAGAGATATGGAGACCAGAGTCGTATACTTTCCATTTCAGTGAGGGTGAAATGCCTATTACGTTACAGGATGTGGCCATTATGTTGGGCCTCCCTATTGACGGACATGCTTTGACAGGCCGAGTTCCATCAGATTTGTCTGAGCTTGTTCATAGACTTCTGGGCATAGAGGTCCAGGATGATGGCATGACCATCATCGGTGGTAGATTGCAGATGAATTGGTTAGACCATCACTTCACACATTTACTAGATGATGCTGATGATGTCACCGTGCTGCGATTTGCACGCGCATATATTTTGAGGCTGATCGGTGGCACGCTTTTCGTTGACCACTCTACTACTTTTGTGCACCTGATGTATCTATATTTTTTGGAGGATTTGGACTAGGAAGGCCGATATAGTTGGGGGTCTACCTGCCTAGCATATACATACAGGGCCCTATGCAGCGCATGTTGCATCGATAAGATGCAGATCATAGGATGCATGGTTCTTCTACAGATGTGGGTATGCGAGCACATACCTTGTTTAGCTCCACATGCTCGTGCGCCATTACCCGTAGATATTGTAGCAGAGGCTCCACATGGATGTTGGTATGTTATTAATTCCTTATAATATCTAACTTAATTGTATAATATTATTTTATGAAATGTAAAAATAAAAATGTTATCTACAGGTGGAGTCTGGTGCATCGATATTCAGATTCTCTCAGACATGATGTTCACGCCTACAGACTTATGTTAGACAGCATTTGACCAGACGATGTAAGTAATTTTTATTTATACTGTTAAATATTTACTCTTTACTATACATCTATTCATTTATTAATTGATTATTCATTTTTTCTTTCAGATTACATGGATGCCATATACAGATGATATCTTTCAGAGTCTGCCCCCATACTGTACAATGAGGCTTGATATCAGTTCATGCATGGTTCCACTGATTCATTTTCATATAGTCGAGTGGAATCAGACGGATAGGGTTATGAGACAGTTTGGATTCCTTCAGCCAGTTCCTAACCCGCCCAGTTAGTTGGATTCATTTCATTTCCAGAATATGTCAAGGAAGAGAGATTTTGATTGGAGGAGCTACCATTCCAGATATGTTGCGTTATGGGATAGACGATGGGAGTCCCAGTTGCGAGGGGCAGGGAGAGTACATTTTCATTTGATGGATCAGATGGATTATGCAAACTGGTACATCAGGTTCCCAGTTAGATTTATGACACGGCACGAACGGGGCCTCCATGACTTGGTATGCATTCTTCCTTTCACTGTTCAACAGATTTTTTATTCATATTAGTTAAAACGAAATTTTTTTTCACAGGATGCTCGTATTTTTCATCTCATCATATGTATGATCCAGTGGAGAGAGCTGCCTTTGACCCATAATATTTTCACACCCTTGTACGATAGATGCTACCGTCGATGGATGAGATTTATCATGGCATTTTCTTTGATCCACCACCTGCTGCAGAGGCCGCGGAGCCTGCTGAACCCCACATAGATGTACCTGGGGGTGACGACCCTGTTATGGATGTTGTTCTTCCACAGGAGGAGGTTGTTCAGCTTGCTCGGCCACATGATATTATTCCACTGGAGGAGGGTGTTCAGCATGATCAGTAAGATGCTCCTCTAGCTTCTCAGGCACAGGCCACAGGTACGTACAGACGATGACTGGATTGAGTTCGATGCTTTATTACAGTCATCTGCAGCAGAGCAACCATCTACTTCCTATATTGGTGAGAGTTCCAGCCAACTTTCACTATCCTTAGATGCAGGCCAGGGTACAGGCGGTGAGACTATACATCCACCGCCTATCACACAGGAGGATGTGGAGGTGGCTGTCGATGAGGATGTGCAGCGTACGCCAGAGCACAGATGTAGATAGACACGGTGTGGACACATCCAGTATACGCCTGGCTGTGGGATAGAGGAGCATCTACACCGGAGGCATAGATTAGGTTGACATTTGATTTATGATACATTTTGTAAGTGTATTACTGTTATCTAGACTTCTATTCTATTTTTAATATGTGTATTACTGTTATCAAATTATCTACCAATGTATATATATATATATATGTTTAATAAATAATATGATTAAATTAAATGATAAATATTAATTATATTAATTATTTCAAAATCAAATAGATTTTGGATGAAAAGATGTGTGAACTTGAAGAAATATTGAAAAATATTATTGATCTCAATGATTTAAAATTAGATGTAAAATCCTAGAATATCATGAAACACGATTATTTGTTTACAAAAATTAAATTTAATGAAGAACAATTTGAATGAATAATGGATATTTGTGCAGAGTAGATGATTATGATTGAAGATCAAAATAACTACAATATGAATTAGAATTTCATTTGGCCAATTTTGAGAAGATACATATTCAGACTTTATAAAAGGAAACAATTTCTACTGGTACACAATCTAAAGAGTGAGATTATTGAGTATGCATCTCAAAACTTAGTTTTACAGTTAGTAAAGGACGAATAAAAGAGGTAAAAGAGGATGATTAAACTATTACCCATTAAAATATAAAATATCACCGTCTAATTCGTCATAGGTCTTATAAAGACCTACATTATAAATAATTCCATTTAGTTTATAGTTGATCAACTTACAATGCTTTCTTACTTCATTACTATTTGAGATTATTTCACACTCTATCAACATACCAATATATAAATAAATAGGTAAGTTTATATGGATTAAATCTTTATATTATATCTAATAGAGACCCAAGGATCTCGAAGATGTTTTTGGGAATTATATAACAAGCATTGGATACCAAAATGATATTTGAACTACTAAACACACTAAAACTGATAGTAAGTCTAAAAGGATCATTCATTGGCTTATAGATCAGCTAATATATTTCTTGATCTATTTCAAGAGATATTGTGATCGACAACATTTATTAGTGGAATCATATATAATAATACTTTCCACTTTAGAATACAAATGGAACCATATGAGGATCTTTATAGAAATAGATGTATAACAACAACATGTTGAGATGATGTGAGTGGGTGGAAGATGCTAATATTATATCTTTCTCAATATATGTTAGAGAATACTCAATCCATTCTATTAATAATTATTTAATGAATATATATTATTCATGAATATTTATTAATAATTATTAACATTATTTCAATATTTTCTATTATTTAATTGATATTTATTAATATTTCTAAATTTTTACTTTAAGTTTATTAGTTTATAATTAATAATTATACATTTTGAGGAGCATTTGAGCTCTCGGTGAGATGCGTGAACCCCATTCACGCATCCCTCCTCTCGGGAGGATGTGTGAATGGGGTTCGTGCTTCTTCAGTGGGGGCTGGGATGGGTGAATGTTGTTCACGCATCCCAGACCCAGTTTTAAAAATATCGGAACCCTAATCCCCTATCCCGAATTATTTTTTTCGTAAAACCCATAAAAACAATTATCTGTGCTGGGATGATCCAGAGGCTGAAGATGACATAACTCATGATCTTAAAAAGGTTCGGGTTTAAACAGACGCGGTGCAAATGGATGGATGACCCTAATTATATCACAGGATACGGGATAAAGCGTGCTTCCATGATCTCATGTGAGATTAGATGGACGACGGGGATTGCTTCGGCATTTTTAAAATGTTTTCCCACATTGAATCTAACACGAGACACAACTCCATTATAATACAAGGCATGGAAACCTGAGCACAATTAAGTCTCTCCCCCTCCTCTAGTACAGCCTCATACCAGCTTCTTATGGGCATACTCAATGCCCAACCTATGATCCCTTGTGAGTGCGCTATGCACCCAATACAAGTATATTTACTTTTTTCAATACAAATGTAATTCATGGAAACCTCACATTAGAAACCCAATCCTTCTCAAACATTCATTTTATTTTTTGAAATATGAATTCCCAAGGCACACTCAAGCATGTTGAAAACACATTTTTCACATTTCTTAAACATTTTCCATTACCACAATCTTCTCAAACACTTCATCAAATCAAAAACTAGTGGATGTAACTCTTCTTCAACTCCTCATGCATTGAAACAAAATGCATGGAAACATTTTAGATAACAATGTGTTCTCCTTAACACATGTATTGGTCATTGAAGATCAGTAAGGGAAACCACATATTAGATTTCCAAGCATTCTCAGACATCCGTTTTATTTTTTGAAATATGAATTCCTAAGGCACATTCAAGCATGTTGAAAACACATTTTTCACATCTCTTAAACATTTTCCATTACCAAAATCTTATCAAACTCTTCCTCTAATCAGAAACAAGTGGATGTAACTCTTCCTCAACTCCTCATGCATTGAAATACAATGCATGGAAACATTGTAGATAACAATGGGTTCTCCTTAACACATGTATTAGTCTTTGAAGATCAGTAAAAACAATCATATGATTTTGTACACCAACTTTATCCATTTAGAATCTATTGGATGGATCTTCCAAATTCATTATTTAATCAAGTATTTCATGGCCTTCTTCAAATGTTGTAAAAAAGTTCTATTCATTGAAACATGTCTTGGAACTTAGGACCAGTTCAACAATCATCTAAATTGACAATATTAAGAATTGACCAAGTGTGGCATCCAATTCCATTTCATACTAATTCTCTAAGTGACATAAGATTTAGAACAACATTCCCTCTGCAATCATCATTATCACTTCATCACTACCTTTCCATGAACATATTGACACCTTATTGAAAAAAAATGCAACACTATGCTCTAAAATCCCCCCTTTTAATTTTATTGTAAATTTCACCTAATCATACATTTTATGGGTCAATATGTGTGCCAATATTTTCTCCCCCTTATTGGAAACCAAATACAAAGTTGAAGTGGAGTCTATTAAAAACATGTTATTCTCCCTTTAAAGAATAACTTCTGGAATATTTATGAGAGAGGGATGATGTCACATGGTTCACTTAGCAAAGAGCCTTTAGTTAATCAAATTTAAGTCTACTTAGGCTAACCCCATATAGAAAAAAATATATATATGATCAAGGTTTTTAATGTTTTCCATAAAAAACCATACATGTGAAATCACACTCAGAATGTATGAACTCTTATCCAAGGGGTTGGGAATAATCATATTTATCAATGAATTGCTAAATCCTGCACATAATTCACCAACCATATTAAAAAGTTCAAGTACAAAGATAAATATTCCCCTTTCATTCCATCTTTTCATAAATCAAGGACTCCCCCTTAATTGACATGATAAATACAATTAAGAATAAGGGATGAAAGTGTGATTGAAATACCTCATGTTTCAACTTCTTGAGATGATATGAATATAAATATTTTTCATGAAATAATACTGATATCATCTCCTTTATATTTTCTGCCCCTCAAGGGCTGCAATCCCTTTGATTAATCATGGTGAAAAATATCATCATATAATCTTCAAGATATTCATGTTGATAATCTTCCACGGTTGAGCACTTTAAGTAATTAATAAATCACGAATAATTAATCCAAGTTGTTGTTCTCCACTTTGATCTTAAAATTCTCATTTTGAGAATGATTTTCACCTTCAATTCACTGCAATGTAAACACACATATACAACAAAAATATAAGGTAATAAGATGGAAAACATGTGAGCTTATTAATAGGAGAAACAAGGTTGAGAATTTCCTCTCAACCCCAGAACTTCTTTCCTTATAGAACTAATGTGTCTGGTACTCTTCATACTGGTGTCACCTCCCTGTTTGATACTTTGATCATTCATTGTCAACATGGACCCTTTACTTCCATTCAAATTTAACTGGTGTGTATTTTTGCCCTTACTTTTTACAATAGTAAAGTAGCTTCCACTGGTGCATGTTTTTCAATTTTCAACATCTCCATTTGACCTGGTAAAATAGTTATACATTTTTTTGCATGATGTCCAACCTTCTTGCACCTTCCACACACTAGTTGTGAGACACTTGGATTGTCATGTGCTGACAACCTCTCATGAAATTTGAATTCTTCTTCATGTGGAATGACTTGTTTCTCCTTTTCCTTTTCTTTAGCTAGAACGTCATCTTTAGCTATTTATAGTTCTCTAGCAATTTTGAATTGATTAGGCCAGAAAACTAAACACTCCTTAACATATTATGGTTTGGAGCTTCCACATGGAATCTTTAATGTTTTCAAGTATCCTTTCTTAGGAAACTTATTATGATTATCTTCAGGAAATTCTTCAGTCAATCCCATTTTTTTCTGGATTGATTCTATTTTTAGTTTCATTTTGGTTCCATTCATTTCCATGTATTTTTTCAGTGATCCATGGTATATCCTTTTTTCAAAAATAGAAGCATCTTTTCTTGGGGGAGATGACATTCTTGGAATCTGACTTGAACTCCTTATTGGGAATAGTTTTTTTCAATGTTTTCTTGAGTTCAATGTTTTTAATATTCCCAATAGAATATTTTCTAACTATTGTTTCTTTCTTCTGAAATTGTTGTGGAATTTTCTTATTATCAACAAATGCATGATGAATAATTGGACTAAACCACTATTCATCATAATTTTGACCACATCCATTGCATATATCATAGATATTATCAAGCATTCCAAATCTGTTTGCAGTATACAGATTCTTCTAGATCTTTGGATGTTTCCTCTTACTCTCTGGTCTACTCCCCCTTGATATGGGCTTCCTTTGTGATTTTTGATTTTTAGGATTGTACCAATAATCTAATTCACAATGAAAAAACATTCTATAACACCAATGTTGACCCAAAAACCATGAATTATTGATATTTGTTTCATAATATTTTCAGGTATTCTTCTTGAATTGTTGTGCTTTCTATGGGGAACCATCATCCAACTTCTTCTTTCTATCCACCCTAGTCATGGTGGTAGGTTTCTCATCACCTTTCCTCATCCATACTTTTTTAGAATCTTCTTCCAACCTGAAGGTTTTGTTGAAATATATTTAGAAACATGAGTACAAGATGGTATGTATGGTACCTTTTTCTTAGAGAATGTTTCCATTGGATTAAAGGATGTTCTATTAATCCTTTTGGAATCATAGTACTCAATGCAAGCTTGAGTGGAAACATTTCTTCTTCCAGTTTTTTGGGAAGTTCCATCTTAGGGTGATTGCTGATTTTTCAATATCACCTCCATCTCTAAACACTTCGTGTTGAGGGAGTTCTTCTCATCCTCAACTGATCTCAGCTTACTTTCCCAATTCTCATTCAGTTTTTTCATTTGTTCTTTATGCATATTTCTTAATTATTGCAAAGATATGTCAATATCCTTTACCGTGTTGTTTTTTATTCTAGTTGAGAATCTTTGAAAACCATAGAGACTTTGTGAAACTTTTCAAATTCATGGAAAGCTTCTACAAATACAATTTCAAATAATTATTTCTCACAAATACTCACTTAAAATTATTAAGTAACTTGAGAATGTATTTCATTGTACAAATAAATTTCTTTTTCCTTTTCCTTAATTATTTTTTTAAGTGTTGGATATGCCTACCCTTTTATCCAATGCTTCTTCCATGGCATTAGCTTCTTCTTCTAGCTATAATGTTTAATCTTGAAGCGCACTAATTCTTGCACAAATATGTCTTGCCACTTTTCTAGGGATTTTCTTCAGATGATCTTTGAGTGTAGACTGATGATCACTAATTGATATATCATCATCACAGCTTGAACAGGATTCATCATACGTGTAATAATAACAATAGTTATCACATGTTGTACCTTTCAGATTACCTTCAGTAGAAGGTGTCTCCCCATTAGCAGTAAGCTTCTTATTCATCTTCCTCTCCTATTTCTTCTTTCAATTCTTCTGATTCATAATAGATATATCTATTTGAGGTTTCTCACTCATTTCCTAAAATCATCACTTCATAAAGACTCCCTTGGATCTTTTAGAGGAAACCTCACTCTGATACCAATTGAAGTTCCCAGATTAGTGTGAATCATTGAGAGGGGGAGGGGGTGAATCAGTGATCCCTTTAAATATTTTTACTAATTGATTATTTTCAATTAAACCACTATGGATGGTTAAATCCTTGATCCACTATTCTTGTGTCTCTCAGCCTTACCTCGAATTATGTTGTAAATGTAAAGCCACTAAACACAAGGATTTACAAGGTTCGGTTCAATGACCTACTCCTTGCTTTTTTGTTTATTCTCCCTAACACAGATTCTACACTATAATCTTATTATCAATTACAATAGTAGATAAAAAGTCCCACTATAGCTCTCCTAAGTCCCACATGAGGTTCTTTATATTGCTTCCCACAGTGTTACCAGAGTCCTACTGGACTACTCCAAAGTCTCACTGGAGTCTTGTTCTCCTCCCTAAATGTCACAGGGTTCTTCTAGATCTCGACTCACATGAGAATATTCCTTCTTTGTTCACTCTTGATTCATTGTTTATTGAACATATACTCTTCCAATATAGGCTTTTTGAATCACACATTTTTGTGTATCTCTTTAAGAATCTTTAACAGCCTTTGGTAAGGTTTGTAAGCCTTGCTCAATAATTCTGATCACCTTTGTGATTAGTCTTTTATGCAACAATGTTCAGGAAACTCTTTCTTATTATTATGAAGACTAGGCCTCATTAATGTGTGTAAAAATTATGCACACAACCTCTTCAAGAATACAAGAATAATTCTGAAGAATATCAAATATATCTACCTTCTTGGATTCTCAAACACTATCAACTCAGATATAAAATCTTCTTTAAATTCTATCGGGATTCATTCTCAGTTCTCACTCTCTTCATGCATGGATTTCCTGGCATCCAAAATTCTTGTTTTGGATATCTCAATACTTTTCACACGTGCATATCTTTATTCTTGTATGCATTCATGTATGATGTGTTTCTTATAGACCCGAGCACACACTATTATCTTGTATCAATATTTTAGATTCAGTGTGTGTGATTCATTAAATTACACATGCACTATCTTCTTTCTCAATATGCACACAATTACTTCTTTATATTTTGTAAACACACACTTGTTCTTCTAATTTGGATTCAATGCGTGTTATGTATGTGCATGTTTCCCTTCTTGGTGAAACTCCCTATCTTTTCCTTATCTTCTTGTATTTATCTCTATTTTCATGCACATGGTTTAGGTGTCTTTATGTTTTGTGTATGTTCTTATTTAAACCCAAATGAGAATAGGATTTAGAATAGGTTCTCCTCCTTCACATGTGCACACACAAGTCAGGCTTCTTTAAATTCTTTCCCACACAACCCAAATGGGTATAAAAAGGGTGTGTGTGGGTTCTCCTTCTCAAAGAGAAGTGTATATACACACTATCTCAAAAACATCTCAAGCCCTTTGCCTCATATGTTCAATACCCAAATGGGTATATGATCTATGCGTGAAAACAATGTTTCCTTCTTGCATGAAAATACCACTTATTCTTCATGCAAACCATAGGATCAAGGGTTGTTCTTCTTCACCAAAAGGGTGCGTGTAGGTCTCATTCATAGAACACAGGGTGGTTCTTGGTTCTATCTTCGCAAAGCATAAAAGGGTAGTATGCACTGGTGGTGTGCCTGCATATTCTTCTTTGCACACAAAGCACGATGAGGTTTGAGTAAAACCTATCACATGTAAGTGGTTCCTTCTTCTCATAGAGGTGTGGTTCTTTTTTGAGAGGACGATTCAAGAGTGTGTTAAAATTTTTGAATTCCTATGGATCTCTTCTCCTCTGTGTAATATATCCATACAGAATCTTTGGGTCAGTGATTTGGTTCTACAAAGAAACAAGAGCTTTTCTCTCAATAGCTTTAGCAACAGAACCATCAGTCGAGAGATATTTGTTATGGGAAAGGATCATTTTGTCACAGCATGTTCAAATCCCATAAGATGTTCCATGATATTGGGGCTTCGAATGACTAAGGTCTTTGGCTTCAAAATCTTCAAATGCGGGTAAATGATTTGTCGATAATCATGGGTTATTACTTTTGAATGTGTACTTCTTCTTTGTGGTATAATCCTAACATGCATGTGTTTATGAATTCATAAAAATCATATCCTTGAACATAAAATGTCCAGGCCGTTGAAAACTATGTTTTCCTCAACCTATGCTTGATCTTCATGTTGTGTTGCATGAATGAAAATCTAATTTCATGAATGTGTTTGTGATGTCCATATGATGCTCATTCATTAGGTTTTATCGAAAATGATGGAAGAAGATAAATCAGAAAGGAGAACCTTCATCTCTGGTGAGCAACATCATCGGGATAATCCAGAGGTTGAGGACGTTGAAGCTCATGATCACTGAATGGTCAAGGTTCAAACATACACGGCACAGATGGATGGATGTCCCAGAATATATCATAGGATGCAAGATGAATCATGTGGTTTTTCTCTCACACGAGATCATATGGATGGCAGGGATTGATTCCACATTTTTAAAATGTTGCCCCTCATCGAAACCAACACATGGGACTTGGATCCTTTATAATACAAGGCGCGGAAACCTCATCTCAATTAAGTCTCTCCCCCCTCCTTCGGTACCACCACATACTGGCTTCTTGCGGGTGCACTCTGTTCCCAACTTATGCTTCCTTAAGGGTGTGCTATGCGCCTAAGCTATGCATGGGTATTTCTGTACCCCGTGTGCTTCAGCGGCTTATACATGGCCCACACATGCTTTCCTCATGCGGGAATGCTCGGTTGGATTCCCCTGTGTGAGGTTGACTAAGTGTCCTGCATACACCTAAGGTTGAGGATGGCCCATGCCTTGCATGGGTGGCCCATTATTTTTTATTAAGACAAGTATATTTACTTTGTTCAATACAAATTTAATGCATGACCACCTCATCTTAGAAACCCAAGCCTTCTCATCCTTTCATTTTCTTTTTGGAAATATGAATTCCCAAGGCACTTTCAAGCATGTACCCAATGTGAAAAAACATTTTTAACATCTCTTAAACATTTTTCATTCTATACCCCGTGTGCTTTAGTGACTTATACATGGACCACACATGCTTTCCTCATGCGGGAATTCTCGGTTGGCTTCCCTTGTGTGCGGTTGACCAAGTTTCCTACATACACCTAAGGTTGAGGATAGGCCATGCCTTGCATGGGTGGCCCTATATTTTTTATTAAGACAAGTATATTCACTTTGTTCAATACAAATGTAATGCATGACCACCTCATCTTAGAAACCCAAGCCTTCTCATCCTTTCATTTTATTTTTAGAAATATGAATTCCCAAGGCACTTTCAAGCATGTACCCAATGTGAAAACACATTTTTAACATCTCTTAAACATTTTTCATTATCACAATCTTCTCAAACTCTTCATCCAATCAAAAAATAGTGGATGGATCTCTTATTAAACTCCCCATGAATTGAAATACAATGCATGGAAAAATTTTAGTTAAAAATGTGGTTTTCTTAACACATGTGTTGGTCTTTGAAGATCAGTACAAATAGTCATATGATTTTTTTTCACCTAATTTATTCAATTAGAAGCTATTGGATGGATCTTCCAGATTCATCATGCAATCATGTATTTCATGGCCTTCTTCAAATTTTGCAATGAAGTTTCATTCATTTTCACATGTCTTGGAACATTGGGCCAGTTCAACAATTATTTATATTGATAATGTGAATAATTTCCTAAGCGTGGCATCCAATTCCATTTCATACTGATTCTCCAAGTGACATAATATTTGGAACAAAATTCCCTCTTCAATCATAATTATCACTTCATCAATACCTTACCATGCACATATTGACACCTTATTGAAAATAAATGAAACACTATGATCTACAGAAACTATGTAACCATTGTTTAATAAACCCTTTCATTCTTATCTAGTTATTCATGATCATTTTCAAGTATTTGTACCATTTATCCACTCTTTGGTACTAATATTTTTTCAATTTTTTTTAGGAAAACCTGAATATATTTCTATATTTAGTTGGAGAACTTTTTTTCTTCTACAAACCTTTTTAATATTAAAATGATTTGGTGAATAAATTTTTTCCTTTCTTCCAATACCAATTTTTTCGATGGAATCTTCTTGTCTCTTTCAGAACAAGGAATTTTTATTAAATTTTTACCATAAAAATGTAACATTCTTTTTACCATGTACGACATGAACAGATTTATCCATCGTCATTTCTTTGAATCTACCTTTTCAAGTTTAAATGGATTATTTTTTAAATGTTTTTAAAAGGGACTTTAAATGAAAAATATTTTCAAATGTTTTTTCAAAATAAAAGGATATTTTACTCAAGAATATTTTTAAAAGTTATTCTTTTATTTAATCAATGAAATCAACCCTCTATTTGACCCCAGATGGGATTTGTTGTGTTTATACCATCCTTATTCTTCCTATGGATGGTTTATTTTTGATTTGGACAAGGATGGTATTCAAATTCAATTCCTTGATTTATTTTTTAGTCCTCTTGAAATATTTAATCTTTTATGATCATCAAAAAATTTATTTCCCCTTATTATCCATTTCATTTTACATGGATATTGATATTGCCTAAACTGTATACCATTATCCATATGGTGCATACTTTGAAAATTATTCAATTGATTGGGGAATTATTAATAGATCCATATTACTAATTAAATATGGTAATTTGATAAGGAATATTATTTATTTTGATTACTCAATATGATAGATGATTTGGAATAACAATGACGGGTGGAGCCTGGACTTCGATAGGTTCTGATGAGACAAATAATTAAAAAAATGGGTTTTTACCCTTAGTTTTAAATCATCTTGTGAATGGTCTTGAAGGTAATAGGTCTTAATGGTCCTTATACATGGCATCCATTAAGAAATAATTTCCCTCATGTAGTTTAAGTTATTATTCATCCATGAGATTTTTCTTTGATATATCTATGGATACATTTAATTTCAGTTAATTGATTAAATGGAATGTGTGTTTTAGTTTCGTGTATTTCCATATTTATTTTTTCTTATCTAGTTATTTTAAGGTCATTTATTTCTTTTTATTACATTTTTATACTATTTATTTAGTTCCTTGAATGTTTTTTGATCACATGGTATGTGTGTTCAGTCATTTACCATGAATTAATTATTACTCTTATTAATTCATTATTGATTACGCTATATTTTACCCTTACTGATAATTTGATCTCACTCTTATTATGTTTCTTTCCCTAGGAATCCAAGAAGAGTACAATGAAAGAAATTAAGGGATATAAGATATGGATTAGAGATTATCCTTGAAGCTATTTATTTATAAAGAAGAAAAAATATGTTGTAATTAGTGTAGTCATTTGTAATACAAGTCTCATTTATGTATCTGGTTTACCAAGTCTATTAAACTGATATGTCCCTTAGGGCTTGATTCCTTGTAATCATGCCGATTTAATTGATAGTATACACTGACTTCAGGCTATCTGGGGTCGGGGCTATAAAATAATGGGCAGGCAGTGTGCCCATATCCAACTATTTTCCCTCCCCAAGGACCTGTAATAAAGCTATAAAAATATATACATACAAATTTACACTTTATCAAATTACTTATAAATTTTATATATCACATGGAAATAATGATCAATATACTTAGATTCCTCTAAGTATAATAGGAATATAAAAATTACTCATAAACAATTCTAGGAATTATTGTTAATTAAATATAGGTAATAAGACATTATTAGATTAGCTAAATTGTTGAATTAAAAAATAAAACCCCTTACTATAATACTTTACATATCCAAACTATGACCAATCTTTAGTTAATATCTAGAAAAATCATTTTTTAGAAGAAAATGGTTTTCAGTTCATTCCCACTCTACACTATGTTTCAACTACCCAATTTTAAGACCCAAGATTCGACTATAGTTAGGTAAATGTTATTTATTCAAGTTTCCAATAAATTCATTAAATAATTTAATTAATAATTATTAAAAATTTATATTAATCAATTAATTGTGATATAATTTCACACATATGTATTGGAATAAAATCAACTTTACTAGAAGATGTTTTTTTCGAATTATATACACCAAATTAATGATTTTTAAATTTTTAATTATTCTTTTAATAATTAAATTTCACATATATAGAGACACCTGATTTTTTTGGGTAAAAAATATTATAAAATATGAATATACGGTATGTATTATGGAATCAAAATGACTTAAATGAGGTATTATGGGTAATATAAATTCTTGGTAGACCCAAAATGTTTTTAATAATTTACCCAATTTATTTTAAATTAATAAAATTAATTTTACAAACATACAAGCAATATTTTAAAACCTAAATTATATTTTATGATTATAAAAGTAATTATTTTGTAATAATTATTTTGTACACATCCAAAATAATATATTTTAAATGTTGTTCTTTACTTAGATAATTAAAATCTAAAAAATTATCCCAACATGTCGAATATCACATGTTAAAATCATGTGAAGGCCAATGGTTTTTTATTTTTTAAGACATGACCGCATCCCTCAAAGGATACCCCTCTTAGGATGGTAGTGAAGAAAGGGATATAATGACCCCGAGTCCCATAGTAGAACCCCCATTTTTTGTTATGTAGCCTTTTTTATGTCTATAAATGTGTTTAAAGTGCTTGGGATGAGTTGGGAAGAGTTTTGGAGAGTTTAGAATGGTTTCAAATAAGTTTGGAGGTGTTTCTAGGGGTGCATAATTTGAGCACGTTTAGAGAAAATCGTGTTATTTCTCTAGGTAACTGTGTAGGGGGAGACAGTTGGATTCACATGGTCTATTAATGGTTTGCAAAACCATGTGATAAAACCATGTGTGACCCCTTCTCTTGAGGTAGTGGCATGCTCATAATTAGCGCACGATTTTCCAAATCATGCGGGATAACCGTGCGGCCACTTAAAGAAGGGATTTTTAAATCCAAGTTCACTCAGGCTTGACCAATTTCACTCTAAACTTATTCCCACTCGATCCTCAATTGAGATTTTTGGTTCTCAAGGGTTTTAGGGTCCCTCCACTACTTTTGGAAGGGTTTTGAAGGGGTTTCAATGTGGTTTGAAGGTGGTTTCTCCAAGGTAAATCTCTTCTCTTTGTTTATCTTTGGTTTTCTCTAGATCTACTTTTTACTCTATCTCTCTCTTTTCTAGATCTACATCCGTTGTGTGTAGATCTAGGGTTTATGTATCCTAAAGTGATGATTTTATGTCTTTTGATTTTATGGAATAGGATTTTGAGTGGTTTCGGTGGTGCATTTTCCAAATTTGTGGGGTGGTTGCTTGTGGGTTGCTTTTTCCAAAACCCTAAAGGTAAGAGGATTTTTTCATGACTAAAATAGGTTATAACTAGAATGATTTCTCCAATTAATTGGTTTTCATGAATTAATTGGTTATTTTTATGTGAAAAATTGGTTTGAAAGTCCTTTGTTAAATTTTTATTGTCTTTTGTGGGAAAAGGGGTTTTGCGGTGAAATGTTCTTGTTGTTGGATTTTAAAATGGGTAACTTGGGTTGTTTTATGGAAAGGGTTTGATAAAATTAGTTTCAATAATAATGGGTTACTTTATTGAAATGTTATATAACATGGATGATGCTCTAAGGGATCGTTTGATTATAAAATGGTCATTGAAATGTTTTTATGGCCTTGGTGTGTTATATGCTTGGTTATTTGCTTGTGAATGTTATGTTAGTGATGGAAAGGATGTGAGGTGGGTGGGGAGTACTACTATAAAAAGAGTATGGAGAGTGGATGGAAGGGACACCCACAAGGATAGGTGGGTGGTATGTACCACTTGATTTGGAAAGTAGTAAATGGGTTTGGATGGGATGTTACACCATTTTTTCCTTATTGTGTATTGATATGAAAGATGGAAATTTTTGTGCACATAAGAAAGGGTGAAATTGATTGTGTCATGTTTGCTTTTATTTCCTATGAGTTGTGAGCATTAGTGTGGAAATGTATTGGTAAAGGATTGTTTGATTTGTTGTAAGTTGTTTCACTATTTAATGTTTTATATAAATTGTTTGATATAAAAGTGCTAACGGTTATTACCTAGTAGTGTGTGTAGGGAAGTCTATTGGGGAAAACCTACTAAGTATTTTTACTCACCCCCTGCTCTGGCACATTGGTGGTTTTGCAGATGTTGTTTTCCGGGACACGGGTAAGGGTAAAGAATCTCATTTTTCTAGTGGTTCGACGTGAGTATTTGGTGATGTTGTGGTGCTTGGAGCATGGATCTTGGTGTGTATCTATTGATAGTGTCCTAGTTCATTAGGGTCTTGTTGTGTAGTCTTACGCTTGGTACTCTGTTATTTGGTTAGGTTTTATGGCATTTGGGAATTTTTATGGAACAACTCAGTTGTATTTTGGAAATGTATGGTTTGGGTTGATTATTTTCATGCATCAAATAGTTGTTTTTGATAATGGCTTGTGTGGT
This sequence comes from Viscum album, assembly GCA_963277665.1. Classification (NCBI taxonomy): domain Eukaryota; kingdom Viridiplantae; phylum Streptophyta; class Magnoliopsida; order Santalales; family Viscaceae; genus Viscum; species Viscum album. Next base: position 60,863,395 of record OY728127.1, on the reverse strand, counting down.
TGGTTGTTCAATTCAAAGGGAAAATCATTCCCCAATTATTCTTGAATCGCTCAGTATTTATTGCAACCATTTGGAACCCTCGGAACATCTCTTAAAGCCAAGTAGCATTCCTCCACCCTCTCAAGCCAATGGGATGGGGAAGGATGTTACATGTGGTATTTTTTTGTTTGGTCCTTTTCATTCAAGTGAGAGTAGTCATTTGGTCCTTTGGCATTGACTGTTGGTCTTGGTGTGTACATTCGTTCTTGGAATATTCCTTGAGTCAGGATGGTAGCAAGGCATTGGATTGTCGGAACATGGAATGTATACAATAAAAGGACGTAGCTAACCCTTCTATGCGGAACTTCAGGTTACCTAGGTGTTGGGTACATATGTGTTTGGAGATAATTATAAGCATTTGAAATCTCATTTTTGTGGGTATATCAAATGAGATGAGCATGACATGGATGGTAGAAATGACTTCCAATTAGGATGCATATTTCATTAGGGTATAATGATTTATAGTGTGATATGAATGTCTAGATTTTGAAAAATCTGAATTGGGATTCAAAATAGATGGATTTGAAACATGGAAACTCGTTGTATTTTGAAAATGGGTTGATTTTTAAAACATGGTGGATTTTTCATAATAATGAAACATGGTAAATGTGAACTTGTGGAAATCCTGGTTGTGATAGTTGTTATGTAATTGAACTTGAAAATTGTATACCCTTTATTGTTATGGGTGTGGGACTTATGGTTGTTTTGTGATGATAGAAATGGCACTGGGTAGGAGTCGTAGAGACCAACCAGAAGAAGCTGCTGAAATTGTGGTTTCACCTGAGCCTCAGGTAAACTAGTATCTAACGAAGAGTATAGTGAAATCTTTCAAAGCTATGAAAAGATTTAATAAAGAGGATGAACTGAAGCATGGGGATCATGCGGTTTAGTTTCAAAGTTAGAATCCACCCATCTTTAGGGGTGATTTGGATCCAGAAAGGGATAAAGCGTGGATGAACCGGATGAATAGGATATTTGAATTATTGGGAACACTGACAGAGTTGAAAGTGAAGTTAGCCATGTACGTGTTAGTAGATCTTTCACTTCAGTGGTGGTAGCTGGTAGTCCAATCATGGATGGACCAAGGTGTGAAATGGGAGGGTTTTGAGGAGTTGTTTAATAAACAATTCTACCCTCATATGTTCAGAATTAAGAGTACAATGGATTTCATCTATTTCAAGCAAGTGAACATGTCTATAATGGAATATGCGGCTAAGTTTATGAACGTAGTGCGGTTTTTACATGAGGTGGAAGGTAGTATATTGTTGAAGGAATAAATTTTTGAAGTTGGATTGAGGCAGGAAATTCGTTCCAAGATAACACTGCTATGTATAAATGATTACACAGAAATGGTGAATAGAGTTAAAGTGGCTGAGCTAGATCTTTTGGGGGATACAGGTATGGGAAGAATGTTAGTACCCATAGGAAATAATGGGAACTAAAATTCTAGGTTCCATAAGAATAGGGAAACTTATTTCCAGGGTGGGAGTATAGCTCAGAATCTGATGGCAAGATCGGTGAATATTCCTCCAAAGCCTCAAAGTAAGCCGAGATGTTTTTAGTGTGGCTCTACGAGGCACATCAAGCAGTATTTTATGGTATAACCTCGATCATTTCATAATTATAAGGATCTGGTAAATATTCAATGTTATTGTTAGAATACTCTGAGGTCGGGTGTTGGTGACACTCCTCAGGGGTCATAGGGGTCTTATGCTTCAACAGGATGGGGGCAGCAGCATACCCCTTAGGACTAGAGTAAAGTTGGTCATGGAAATTCTAGAAATACCATGACACCTCAATAGGGTAATAATGAGAAGATTCTAGAAAGAAATTAATTGTTTGGAGCTAAATAGGTGGTGATGGATGATCATTCGGGACCATCCATGGTGCGAGGTACGGTTCCTTTGAATTCCACATTGATGAATGCTTTATTTGATATGAGTGCTTCCCATTATTTTCTTACTTCTCGCATCGTTGATTTTTTATGATTAACTATGGAAATTATTCCTTTTATTTTGAAACTAAAAACTCCTCTGGGTCAAAGAGAGTGTCTAACTTTCCTATGTAGAGTATGTTGCTTAGTTGTGGACGACATTGAATTTATGTGGTATTTCTCAGTGCTTGAGATGGATGCTTATGATATAATACTAAGAATTGATTGGTTGGAAATTTTTAAGGCCCACATCGATTGATATGCATGAATGATCAGTTTTACAATGGATTATGGCGTTGAACATATCTTTAGAGGGGAGAAGAATGAAAAGTTGGGTGTAATGATTTTTTTTCCACCAGTTGTTGGCACGATCTCATATCAATCAGTGAAGTTTTTATTGGCATTAGTTAAAGAAGTTAGGAAAATAGTTTTTATAGTGGTTATAAATCAATTTAGGGACGTATTTATTGAAGAATTCTTAGGGTTTCCCCCCGTAAGAAAACTAGAGTTTACAATTGATCTTCTTCCAAGGACTAGTCCTGTCTAACTTCTGTCTTACCATATGGTAAGAGAATATTGTAGGAATTAAAATGGTAGTTTTAAGTGTTAGAGAACAAAGGGTTCATCCAACCTAGCACATCTCCGTGGGAAGTTCCAGTTTTGTTTGTTAAAAATGCAGATGGAACTTTGTGGCTCTGTGCTGATTATATTAGACTTAATCAGGTTATGATAAAGAACTGATATCCACTTCCACACATTGAGGATTTTTTGACCAATTTGGGGGATCTTAGTGGTTTTAAAAGATTTACTTGAGTTCAGGATACCATCAATTGTTGGTCAAGAAGGAGGATATTCCCAAAAAATCTTTCAAAAGTAGATATAACCATTACAGGTATGTGGATATGCCCTTTGGTCTAACAAATGCACCAGTAGTGTTCATGGAATTGACGAATCAGACATTCTAGAGATATCTGAATTTTTTGGTGGTATTTGTTGCAGATATACCAGTGTATTCGAGGACAAGGGTAGAGAATGAGCATCACTTGGCGATAGTGTTAAAGATCCTGAGGGATCATAGGTTGAATGTCAAATTTTCAAAGTGTGACTTTTGGATACTGAAGGTTCATTTCATTGGCCATGTTATTTTTGAGAGAGGTGTTTCAGTTAATCCAAAAAAGATAGATGCAATTATCTCATGGAAACTGCCAAGGAATGTTTTCGAGATACAAAGTTTCCTTAGTCTAGATGGCTATTATCGACATTTTGTTCGCGATTTCTCGCAATTTGGTTCTCCAATAAAATATTTGATATGGAATAATACCCCATTTCAATGGGATGAACTATGTTAAAAATGTTTGGAAGAGCTAAAGGGTCTCCTTACATCAACACCAATTATGGTTTTTCTAGAACCATGGAAAGGGTACGTGGTGTATTGTGATGCATCGAGATTAGGTTTTGGTTGTGTTCTCATGCAAGGGGATAATGTGGTTGCATATGGCTCATGGAATTTGAGGTTACCTGAGAAGAACTACCCAACACATGATTTGGAGTTGGTGACAGTGGTTCATGCTTTAAAAATGTGGTGTCAATATCTCTTCTGTGAGAAATTCATAGTGTTTACCAATCACAAGAGATTAAAGCATATTTTCTCACAAAGAGATTCGAATTTGTGGTAAAAGAGATGGATGGAATATCTTTAGATGTTTGATTTTGACTTAATGTACACACCGGGTAAGGGAAATTTGGTGGCAGATGCATTAAGTAGAAAATAATATGTTCAGGTGGTGAAAGAGGAATTAGATCAATGACAATTGATGTCGGTCATAGCCAAAATGTGGTTTAAATGTGAGGATTAGGGCGATATAGCGGTCTTCTTTCTGGTTTCATTAGTTATTGACTTGGTTGTTTTGGTTAAAGAGGCACATGCATATACTTCTGAATGTGTGGAAATAAGGTCGAAACTCAATGGTGGGGAGACCATTGAGAGATGGAAACTAAATGGGAATTCAGTCTTGTGTTTTTAGAATCAGATGGTGGTACCAATGGATTTTCAGGAGTAACTTCTTAGGTCTTATCATCATTCTAGGTGGGGTTTTCATCTTGGAATTCAGAATACCTATAAGGATTTGAAAGCATAGTTTAGGTGGGCAGGTATGAAATTGGATGGGGATGAGTTTGTTTCGAGATACTTGACTTATCAAAAGGTCATAGAAGAGCATCAACTACCAGTAGGAATGTTGCAGTCCTTACCTATCCCAGTGTGTAAATGGGAATATATAGAAATGGATATTGTGATGTGTATCCCAAGAACGTCCATGAATCACGATGTCATATGGGTGATTGTGGATAGAATCACAAATTCATCCCATTTCATCCTGATTCCTGAATCTCATACGGTGGAATATCTATCCAAAATATATATCCGAGAAGTGGTAAAGAGTAATGGAGTTGCAGTTTTGATTGTATCAGATAGATATTTGGGGGTAACATCTTTTTTTTAGAAATCCTTGCAGCAAGCTCTTGGTACACAGTTGACGATGATCACGACATATCATCCTCAGATAGATGGCCAATCTGAGAGGATAGTACAAACATTGGAGGATATGATAAGGTATTGTGTGATGGATTTTTTGTGGTTCATGGGAGGATCACTTACTGTTGGTGGAGTTCTCCTATAATAATTATTATCAGGATTCAATACATATGGCTACGTTTGAGGCATTGTAAGAGCTTCTGTGTCGTTCTCCACTATGTTGGGTAGAAATGAGTGAGACATCGAGGATTGAACTGAGCCTTGTCTAAGAGACTAAGAAGAAGATCAATTTGATCAAGAAGAGGATAGATATGGCTCGAAGTCATCAAAAATTGTATTCATACCATCATCAACAACCATTGTTGTTCGAGGTGGGTGATCAGGTGTTTTTGGGAATAACTACTAAGTTGGGACATCATCAGTTTGGAAAGAAGGGTAAGTTATCTCCATGGTATATTGGGCCTTTTGAGATACTTGAGAGGATTAGAGAGGTGTCTTATTTTTTTTCCTTTCAACTATGGTTTAGTGTGGTGTACAATGGGTTTCATGTGTTGCTGTTGAAAAAGTATCAGTCGGATAGTGACCATGTGATTCGTTGGGATCATGTTGAGCTAGAAATAGATGTTTCCTTGGTGCATGTTCCAGTGCAGAGTGTGGATAGGCAAGATCATTGTGTGGGTTAATAATTGATTTAGTTAGGGTTTTGTGGCATCATGGTCTGATTTAGGAGGATACTTGGGAGTGGGAGAAAGATATGGTTGAGCAATGGCATGAGCTCTTTTGGCAAAAAATGGTTCTCTACTTTCTGAGGATGGAAAGTCCAATGGAGGGGAGAATATAGCACCCCCAGTTTGAGGTATGTAGCCTTTGTTTAGATCTTTTTGTGTGTTTAATGTGATTGGGATGAGTTGGGAAGAGGTTGGGAGAGTTTGGAATGGTTTTGAATAAGTTTAAAGGCATTTCTAAGGGCGCACAGTTTGAGAACAGTTAGGGAAAACCATGCGGGTTCTCCAGGTAATCATGTAGGGTGAGATAGTGGGCTTCGCATGGTCAGCACATAGTTTTCAAAACCGTATGCTACCCCTCCTCTTTAGGAAGTGGCATGTGCACAGTTAGCGCACAATTTTCCATATTGTTCGGGCTAACCGTGTGGCCACTTAAAGAAGGTATTTTTATATCTGAGTTCACTCGGGCATGACCTATTCCACTCCAAACATCCTCCCACTCGATCCTCACTTGGTATTTTTGGTTCTCAAGGGATTTAGGGGCCCTCCCACTCATTTTTTAAGGGTTTAGATGGGGTTTCAAGGTGGTTTGAAGGTCATTTCTCCCAGGTAAGTCTTTTATCTTGGTTTCTCTTTGGTTTTCTCTAGATCTACTCTTACCTCTCTATCGATTTTCAAGATCTACATCTTTTTTGTGTAGATCTAGGGGTTATTTAGCCTAAATTGATGAGTTTAAGGCTTTTTGATGTTAGGGAAGAGGTTCTAGAGTGGTTTCAGTGGTGCATTTGCTTGATTTGTTGTGTGGTTGCTTGTGGGTCGATTTCTACGGAACCCTAAAGAAAGGAGGATTCTCTCTCAACTCCACTTGGTTAGAAGTAGATGTATTGTTCCAATTAATTGATACTTATTGAATTAAATTTTGATTTTGATGTGTGAAATTGTTTAAAATCCCTTTGGTAATGTTTTGTGGATTTTTTGGGGGAAAATGGGTTTTGTAGTGAAATGTTCTGGTTGTTGGATTTTAAAATATTGATTTTAAAATCAGTAACTTGGGTTTTTTTATAAAAAGGGTTTGAGAAAATGAGTTTTAATAAAAAAGGGGTTACTTTATTGAAATATGATATGACATGGATGATGCTCTAAGGGATTGTTTTATTATGAAACAGTCATTGGCGTGATGTTGTCGCCTTGGTCTGTTATATGCTTGGTTATTGGCTTGTGCATGTTATGTTGGTGATTGGAATTATGTGAAGTGGGTGGGGAGTACCACTAAAAAAAGAGGATGGATAGTGGATGGAAGGTCCACCATCAAGGATAGGTGGGCAGGAAGTAACACTTGATTTGGAAAGTAGTAAATGGGTTTGGATGGGATGTTCCATCGTGTTTGTTGCTTTGTTGAGTTTTGCTATGAAATATGGAAATTTTTGTGATAATATGAAAGGGTGAAATGGATTGTGGAATGGTTTTTTGTATTCCCTATGTGTTGCAGTAATTTGGGTTGAAATAGAATTGTAATGGAGTGTTTGGTTTGTTGTAAGTTCTTCTACTATTTAATGTTTTATATAAACTATTTTATATAAATGTTCTAATGGTTCTTTCCTAGTGGAATGTGTAAGGATATCATTTGGGTAAAATATACTAAGTATTTGTACTCACCCCCTACATTGGAACGTTGGTGATTTTGTAGATGTTTTTTTTCGGGACATAGGTAAGGGTAAAGCATCTCATTTTTCTAGCTATTCTACATGAGGCTTTGGTGATGTTGTGGTGCTTGGAGCATGGAGCTTGGTGTAGATCTATGGATGGTGTCCAAGTTCTTTAGGGTCGTGTTGTGTAGTCTTCCTCTTGGTACTCTTATATTTGGTTGAGTTGTATTGGAGTTTGGGAATTTTTATGGAACAAATTTTATGTATTTTGGAAATGTATGGTTTGGGTTTCTTATTGACATGCATCATATAGTTTTTTTATAATGGCTTGTGTGGTCGGTTGTTCCATTCAAAGGGAAAATATTTCCCAATTATTCTTGAATCCCTTGGCATTTATTGCCTGCCTTTAGCACCCTAGGAACGTTTATTAAGGCCATGTAGCATTCCTCTACCCTCTCAAGCCTATGGGATGGGGTGGGATGTTACACCGGCCTACAGTAAGCCCCGGGTTGGTGACTAGCACTGAGGGTATAAATATTTCACAATATGGGAGGCATTCCCCTCATAAGAAAACAAGATTTGGAGATAGGAGGAATCAACCACAAACAACTCCAGGACATATTATAAAATAAATCCAAACCATCAAACAATGTATGTATAAATTAAAAATGATACATATTAATGTCTCCAAATGAAAGACAAGATGAATAAAATCTAAGGCAGCGACACAACAACAACTCCAAAGTTTCGAACTAGAAATGTCCTGCCTGGTCTAAAAAGTTCTCTTAGAAACCTAGAAACTGTTTTTATATATGTAGGGTGAGCATACAGGTATACTTAGTAGGAAAAACCAAAGCCTCTCATGCATACGTGGAAGAATCATACTAATGTACTTGTGAGAAAACATCAGAACCAAACAACACATATAAAGGTATACTAACCATCCCAACCTCACCAACTGAGACTCACCAAATAATGAAAACCAAGTGATATAATATAATGTAAAGAACACCGATAATAGGGTACCCCACACCACTTTCCCACTGATTACCCACTCTTTCATAATGAAAAAAAATCCTCATAGTCCCACATATTATGAAAGTACCATGTCACATCCTACCTACACACACTTGGGCCTCACAAACCACACCGCATCCCACCTGTAGACACCTGGTCCAAAAACCACATCACATCTCATAGACACATGGTAAAGCATAACACATATCATCCTGAAGACACATGGGAAATCACCACTCACCGGCACACATATGGGTCTCAGAAACCACAACCTACCCAATGAATCTTAGGTTATCACCGCATGGAATAGGGAGAAAGGAAGAGTAGGTGGATAGCAATCCATCCTCACATTGGGATATTTAGGAAAGGCACCCTCCCCCATGAGATGGGGGTGTTTGTATTATAGTGATCAACTAGGATGGGGTGGGTATATAAATACAGATAATGTATACTGTATGTACATATAGAGTTATAGAACACAAGCCCATCCTATGGGTTTATAATAAGAAATAATCGTCTTACAGAATCCACACAATCACTTCCACCTCAAAATGCATAAAAATGTACAAAAAAAATACAAACCAAAATTTGATTTAAATATTTAATCCATATTCTAGGGTTTCTATTTTATCAATAATTTCTACTTTATCATCCAATTCAATTTGTGTGATCAAAATTTTTTAGGAAGACCATCTAATTTTAATCATATTTCCAACCCATTTGTCTATGTATAAACATTAACTAGTTAATCAAAACATCCCTTCATTAATTTCCTAATTAAACATGACCATTTGAAATTATTAACATACAATATTAACTCCATTAATTCAATGGTATATAGAACCTTATCAACCACATAACATAAGAAAGACACCACATCCCAACTTCCACATCTACATCATGTAACGAAACAATGTTTTTCAATAGAAATTTCCTTCTTATTATTTTTCCATATAATCACATGAACTTACAAAAAAATGAACTACTATGTGCTATGTGAACTTTAAACATAATTTTGATACTTCTGTGTTTTGAATTACAAAAATTTGACATACACGATTGTGATCAGTAAGATGTTTTGAGTCCGATAAGAAAAACATAATTTTTGGTGACTGTAGGGTCCTGAAAAATCCTCAAAGGAGATTCTACCCAATTTACCCCAATGAATTGGGGGAAATTATGGAAAGTATGGAGAAAACTCAAAGGATGCACAAGCTAAACCGGTCCGTAGACCGGTCCCATGAAAAGCCTACGCGGCCGGTTCCGCGAAGCACCCACTTCGCGGACCAGTGTCGTTCGCAGAATGAAGGTGGAGATCCTCCGCAGATGTGAGGCAGGACGGGCGCTAAGCCAGTCCACCATTATGAACCACCCCTGAACGTGGACCGCGTCGACTGGCCCGGACCGCATCCGCTGTCATTTGCGGAATGGAGGTGGAACCCTCCGAGGCCATGAAGCACTCCTCGAGTTGGTTTGGTTCACGGGGGAGGTGCACTTAATGCCCCCCGTGAGTGGCGGATTGACCAGGTCATCCTTGAATCGTGTTTTCGGTCATGGGAATCCGTAAAAGGTGTCGCATGACCATAGATACATCTCTTTCCCCACTCTATAAAAGGAGATGGAGGGGGAAGAGAAGTGGAATTCGAAGGAGATCGATCAGATTCAGGTGGAAGGATTTCGAAGGAAGGATCTTAGGATTTCGCAAACAAAGAAGTTCCAGTTCTCGAACCAGAGCAGGTAAGAACCGGGGAATGAATTAATAAGGAATTGGAAAACGCATAATAACTTGGTGAACCACAAACATAAAATAACAAAGAAAATAATACCATGAACCATGGCCCCTCTGCAGATGCACTCCCCACAGACCAGGGAGTTTATGTCCCTTTTCGGATCCGTCGCACCGCATAGCACCCTCCTACGCAGGCGAAGCCCTGACCGAAAAACCTCCGACCGGCATTGCCCTCAGTCGTCAGTGCTCGCGTGGACTACTCTGTTAACCACCCTAGTACGCGGGATGAACCCGAAGCCGTGAACCATCGTGGTTCGCGGGATGCCCACCAGCCCGCGAACCACCCTGGTTTGCAGATGGCCTCTCCAGCCATGTAGCACCTCCCTACGCGAAGGGCGCCACCACTCATACATGTGTGTGGCCCACGAGGTCCTTCAGAGTTCCTGTACCCTGAGCCAGATAAAATCCTTCCAATCCAGCCCGATCCTCCATGACTCCCTCATTGGCCTAACCACCGGCCCTGAGATTAGGCCTCCACCAAAGCCACCGGACCCGTGTGATGTAACCCCCAGGCGTATCAGCGCGCCGTTTTGAGTTCACATACCCACAGTAAGCATGGGAAAAGAGGTTTCCCTGACCCTTGAGTGGACTTCCTAAGCATTCATGGGTTCACATTCCCATGGTAATGTGGAGTCTGATCTTGAGAATCCCCTTTCTGCCCCTCCACTTTTTGGGGCTGGGGCACTTCTCCCCTCCCCAGGGTGTGGCGGGGTACCCATCCGAAGGAATCCCCCATGCACCTTTGTACTTCCCCATGGCCATGCCCAAGGAAGGGTGTAGTGGGGAAGGGTGATGCCCCGTCCTTCTCTGGGGCTAAGTACCTCTCCCACTATGCTTTGTTGCCCTGGGCTTCCATCCAAGAGTAAGTCCCAGCACTGTGGGACTCCTCTATGCATAAGCTCCACTCCACTTCCCACAGACGCACCTTTCGCGACGTGATCGTCCGGTCCCTGCTGCCTCTTGTTTCTCACACCGAGCATGACTCACATGGGCTTAGAGTAAGCATCGAACATGACATCCTCTTATGGGTCTCCTCAGAGTGTAAGCTCCAATCCATCATTATGGGCCACCTCTATGCGTAAGCCCCACTCCACTTCCCATAGATGCACCTTCTGCGACGTGATCGTCTGGTCCCTGTTGCCGCTTGTTTCTCACACTCACCATGACTCATGTGGGCTTAGAGTCTGCGACGTGATCGTCTGGTCCCTGTTGCCGCTTGTTTCTCACACTCACCATGACTCATGTGGGCTTAGAGTAAGCATCGACCATTACATCCTCTTATGGGCCTCCTCAGAGTGTAAGCCCCAGTCCATTACTATAGGCCTCCTCAGAGTGTAAGCCCCAGTCCATTACTATGGGCCTCCTCAGAGTGTAAGCCCCAGTCCATTACTATGGGCCTCCTCAGAGTGTAAGCCCCAATCCATCATTATGGGCCTCCTTAGAGTGTAAGCCCCAATCTAATGCGAACTACGAGGACTTTGATTCCCTACAATAGGGATACGTAGGAATCCTCCATGAGGTTCAAGATGGATCACTATCGGACCCCCGGTTCCACATCCACGTCGGCTCTCCTACACTCCTCTTTTAACTATGTGGACTTTGATCCCTGTCTCCCAGGAAGGGTACATAAGAAGCCTCCTTGAGGTTCAATCCCAACAACCGGTTGATCCGACTATCTTCACGTTCGTTCAGCACGCCATTCCTAGTTCTTCCTCAATGACTCCAGACTCCTCGGGATCATTAATCCAACAAGGGATAGTAAACCTTGGACATAAATGATTCCGAACCCCTGCGTCCAACTGACCATTGCTAACCAGGAGTAATCCGTGGATTCTATGCTTGGGTATAAATCAAAGATTTTCAAACATATGAATACTTCTTAAATATATAAGAGAGTTCCGGAACAGGAAATAATTCCCCCCAAAAGGGTGCGATGAGCCCGACTTCCCATCCTCTCAACCAATGTGAGTTCTTAAGTTTCGCTGGTCAAACCACCCAACGAACGCCTGCCTTTGGAAAGAAAGTCTACGTATCATCAGATACGGAACTGTTGGGTGTTTTGAGGCTAACCCGAAACAAAAAATGGGGAACCCGATGTGAATCTTTAACCAATCATGAAAGATTTAACCTAATTCCACTCTATGCCCCCTTTTACTCACATGGAGGGCCAAGCAAGGTCATTAATTACACATGGGATCATGAGATGATGCTTTGGAGAGTTTTCTATTTGTATTTGTTAAAATGTTTTAGAGGTACCACACAGAACTCCCTTCGATCCAATGGCTTCACAAAGGAACTCTCAGGCGCGTGCTTCCAATAATGTGATGACCTAACTTCCTCACCAATGGAGGACCCCGTCACCTACCCAGTGTCTTCAACACTGGGTCTCGGACGCATTGATCTGAGAGTACCACATGAATAGTACTTTCCTGACGGTGGAGGCGGCCATTCATGCCCTCCAATCCACCGGGACTCACCGGTCGCCAGCCCAGCAGTGGCCGTAAAGGTAGATCCAGATAGCCCCTGTTACTGTCTCTAACCATTTCGGGAGTCTATCCCCAGAACGGGACAATGTGTGCCTCCCTTATCTTAGGGAGGCGGATGAGGTCGACACCGAGGACATCATCCCCACTGAACGGGGGTTCCGCTCCAAGTCCCCTGCCGAAAGAAATCGTCGCGGTCACGCAGTGACCCAATATCCTCTCACCAGGGAGGACATCACCCCGAGGACCCAGGCCCATGCTCCACGAGCTCCGGCCCCTCGGACCACCCGACGAGGGCGGAAAACGTACAATCAGGGACCAGTCATCACCCTTGTCCCTGAGGAGGATCTCCACTGCCCAGTCACGGAGACGTATCACGAATAGTCCCATGCACCTGTTCGCTCCTCAAAATCCCGTCGTCCAGACATGGCGGCATCATGCGAGCAGGCGCGCATCCCTACCGAGCTCCATCAAGCTCGTCACTCACATAGGACGACACCTACCCGCAGGCACCTCTCCCTGCCCAGGGTCATGAATCCCACCAACCCGGCGTGGTGGCGACCCAACGTCTGCAGGGCCAGCTCCTAGAAGATCCTCTTGACGCCTACCATCCCAGCATGGTGGCAATCAACAAATCCCACCATCCAGATGTGGTGTCAATTAATAGGAAGGAACGTCTCCCTGCCAACAAAGGCCACTGACTCGATATGATGGGAAACCAACATATGCAGGCCCATCTCCCTCAAGATGCAAGAAAATTCCGCCATCCCGATGTGGTGGAAAACGGAGAGATAAGCCGACATATCCCGGCCCAGGGGAAGATTCATTCACCTACCCCTAACACAGGAGAATTTTCAGTACCCACTAACCACCAGAGGACCAGAGAAGGATATTCTGACTCTGATAACGGAATGGTCCTTCATACCCGTTCGAGCCAAAGATATCTCTCTTCATATCCTAGAAATGATGGAGGAGCAGGTATCGATCCTAGATCATATTTTGCAGACTTTCCATAATGTAATTGCATCAGCAGCAACAACAAGGATTCGATCCCATGAGCCCATTTCCCCAATCGAGGCGACTCATCTAAGCGACAAGATAGCAGCCTAGGAGTAGATTTGCATCCTTGCTTCAATCCAAGCGGGTTGACAACTATATTCCGCAACACAAGGGTAACCAGATTGAGCAGCTTCACTCGTTCCAACTGGGGGACACCCGTCCATCCTGGTGGATGCTATAGAGCAGGCATATATCCCTGTTAAAGGTCAAGATGTTCGTCGGAGTATCCTGACAGAATCACATGACCCAATTAGACAGGGAACTAAAGGTGAAGGCCATTTTCAATAGCAGACGGTCCCTGCTGCCCGCAAGAAAGTTCCCCAAATGCACTGAAGGCAGTTGGAAAATAAAGAGTGTGTTCATGAATCTCCTCTAATGGAAGTTGGGGTTCCCAAGGCCGCTAAGCACACATCGCAGGATTAGAACCCTACCCACCCATTACCATATTATAGGAGTGGCAGTAGCAGTTGTGAAGGTCTTCCCCGCAATTTCACTACCAGCAGCTCTAAAGGTCCTCCCCAGAGCACCCATGGGGGCATCCCCCGTGGGCATATAATGATAAATCATGAGAGCTCCTCTTTTGATGCGAGTCACAGAAACCCTCCACGTGACTAGAAGATCGAGCAGCAAGAAGGCCCTCCACTTGCTGCGGTCCACCCTGAAGGTCCTCCCTGGGGTGTACGCTACAAACACTCTCCATGGAGTGGGACCACAGACTATGATATTAGTCCTCGTTATCATATTCGCAACTGCGGAGGCCCTCCCCGCAGTGAAGTCTCATCACAACAAGAAGGCCCTCCCCTTATTGTGGCCAGCCCTGAAGGTCCTCCCCAGGGGTTACGCTTCAACGACACTCCACACAGCTGGGCATCATATCACAGTGGTAGTCCTCGCCACCCTGATAACAGAGATCATCCCCATAGATATGTCAAGCAACGAGAAGGCCCTCCCCTCATTGTGGTACATTCTGAAGGTCCTCCCCAGGGTGTACCCCGCAGATATTATCCCTGCGGCAGCTATAATGGTAGTCCTCGACATTGCAGCAGCTGTGATGGTATTCCTTGCCACCACGGCCGCCATTGCGTAGGTCCTCCCTGCAGTGGCCCCAAGCAACAATAAGGTCCTCCCCTTGTCATTGTTTGTCTTGAAGGTCCTCCCCAGGATACACATCGAACATCAAACCATGATGGTCATCCTCAGCATCATGGAAGTTGTTCTGAAGGCCCTCCCCGTAAAATGCTACGCAGTCAGAAGGTCCTCCCCTTGCTGCGACATGCCTTGGAGGTCCTCCCCAGGGTATGCACTACAAATGTCCTCTATGCAGTAAGGCGTCAAGGTGTGATGTTAGTCCACGCCATTGCAACTGCCATTGCGAAGGTCCTCCCTGCAATGACATATCATATCGACAGGAAGGTCCTCCCCTTGCTGAATCAAGCACAGAAAATCCCTCGTATGTTGAGGCACTCAGAAGGATGGGATCAAGAATGCCAGATTCCTAGTTATTTGCCAACGGAATCCTTCTTCAATCAGGAGAAGTTCTGGTTCCACGTTCATCTTCTGAACCACCTCAGAATCGCCCACATGATGATTCTGAACCTACCATTCCCACTACCCCCAACCACACTATCGGTGGGCATCTCAGTTGGGATGACTAGGTAGAGGAGTCACTAGAGGAGGAGTATGTCAACATGTTGCACCTGAGGAAACGACTGGCTAGGGATGATATACCAGTTATGTTTTGTCCCACGACCACCTCTCAATTTGACATACCCAGAGAGTTGTCGGAAGAATTCATGCATGACATCCGCTACAATATATGGAAAACCCTCCACCAGCTGAAATCAAGCTTCCTGCCCTATGGCGAGTATGTAGACCACGTCAAGACAATATGAGACCTCCTACACCACATTTACCTGGAAGCTCTTTCTTTGGCGCAGCAACGGCGACCCGAGAGGCGTAAAGGAAACATTGAGATAGCCTGCCTCCATGCGCTGCACCAGTTGCGTCGCCATATTGATGATGCCCTGATGGGAGTCCATATCAAGGGATGGGGAGAACATGGAGCTTTGCATTTCACTCCGCTCCCCGCCAAGAAGAACCCATTCGGAATGGTGTCTTGCAACATCATCACATCAAGACAGCAATCGAGTGGTCTCCCTATTCGTGAAAGGCAACACACCCAACGGAGTCGGGCCTTGAGTATGTCCCAGAAGCATCAAGCCCGATGGGAACAATCCATTCAAGAACTCTTGAATTAGGCCACTGAGAGAATACAATAGGCCTCTCGCCTAAGAGAGTCCAATCAGCGATCATTGTCGGCCTACCCAGAATGGATTGATTCATAGAAGAACTCGACACCAAACCCATTTCACCCCTGAATGGGGGCACGCAAGATCAGGCAGGTAGAGATAGCATTAGCCACTACCTCAATCCATGGTCAACCCCAGCCTGCAGGGCTGGGGGCATTTTTAACAAAAAATGCCTCCGTAAGACCAATAAAAATAGGAAGAGACACAACATCTAGGGAGAGGAGCCAACCCCAACCCTCAGGGATGGGGGCATTTTTACCCCCACAACAACAACCTCCCCCACCAGAGTCAATATTCTCTCGTCTAGGGAGGACAGTCAGAAGAGGAGGTTCCTGTCCTATCCTGTTGTTTGAATCATCATCCCCTCCAAGAGGAAGGCGTACCGTAAGGACCCATCAATTAACTCTTCGCATCACCCTTCATCAAAGAGTCCAAGGGAAATCCTAGGTCATGAAAAGGAAGGCCAACAGAGGATGCAGGAGATCCTATTCCTATTTGGAAGATGACATCTTCTCTGCCCTATAATATGCATCTATCAATGTCATAGAGGTTAACCCCACGAGTGACACCAGAGATGATGCAAATCAGGATGGATTGGGAGACAATGGTTCCGGTCAGGCTATGACTCACAACGAACCACCAGGTGTGCACACCCGGAACTAGAGGGCTGCCCTAAATATGGACTTCCCTTAAGCTAACCTTCCTCTGCTCACCCTTCGAGCTCCCAATAAGGATAAGAAAAAAGGACCGGTTACCCTTAACCCGCCTCCTTCTCTCGATAAAAATGAGCCACTTACGCTTGAAGAGAGATTCCCTCGACAGGAAGAGGAAATGAAAGAACTGAGGTGGCTCAACACCAAGCTACTCTAGAGGAACCGTCTTATTGAAAGCGCATCCCAAGAGCAGCCACATCCTGCACTCCCAGTAAGTGCATCTCAAAGACTGAGGTTTTCCCTGACAAACAAAGCACAGTCAGGGCTCCCTCCCAATGAGGCGCCCGACCCATCCAACTACCTAAATGTGGATATGGATGAATACCAAGACTTCCCTCCACTCAGGAAGCAATCGGAGCGAGTATGTCTGAACCTTCTGAAGGTGTCACAAACAGCACATGCACCCCTGGTTCCAACCGAGTTGGATCCTCAAGCAATGCCTCAGGCTACAACTACCCAGGACCGGGCCCAACAGGATGTAAACCAGGGACTCACCAACACCATCGAGACACTAACAGCTCGATTGGAAGTGATAGAAGGTCGACGCGCTCTGATACAGCCAGAGCAGAATCCCTACCCATTTTGGGTGAGCAACATGCCATCTCCACCTAATTTTGGGATCCCTATATTCCCTATCTTCAATGGATCAGGAAATTCAGAACAACACTTGATGCACTATACGTCTTATTGTGACCCTATGATGGCAACTCCAAAACAGGAAGAAGCAGTGAAACTCAGATGATTCCTATGGAACTTGCAAGGACCTGCCTTTGTCTAGTATACGAGCCTACCATCCTAGTCAATAAAAAATCTGGGAAGACCTTCGACAGCAATTCCTGTTCAACTTCAGCTCAATGCTGCCTAAAACAATGGTCAACGACCTCATGAACTTCAAGTAGAGGGAGAACGAGAGGGTCTCAGACTTCATTGCTTGATAGAAAGGTATGACCTACTCTCTCAACAGGACAATGCCTCAAGACGAGTTTCTTTCCATATGCATCAATAATCTTTGAGATGAGCTACGAACTCCGCTCATACTAGTGGAGTGCACCACTAACTTCTGCCATCTCTTAGCAATTTCCCAGAGAATCGAGGACTCCCTGCAGTAGACCAATTTGATGTCCCGAATAGCCTCATAGGCTCCTGCAAAGAGAACATTTATAGCTGAAGCATCCTCTTTCACGCTCAAGCTAGCCCCTGTGCCTGCTCCACTGCTCAAACCTCCACCAAATCATCATGGCCCCCCTATATATAAGCAGCCGCCTCCGCCTAGGCTGGATGAATGAAAAGGGTCGAAACAGAACCAGTTTGAGGAATAAAGACACAAAGTATACTCATTCCGATAGGACTAAGTCCTCGACTACTTCATGGCCGTCATGAATTGAAACTTGCTCCGCCTCCCAGATCCAAGGAAACCCGAAGAAGTCAGCCGCGATGACAGGCCAGACTATTGTCCCTACCATTGAATGTTGGGGCACAATATTCAGGAATGATTCGTCTTCAAATACCCCTGCAAAGGATGGTAGACTATGGGAAGGTCGAGCTGGAACCACCCATATCACATGTGAAATATATTTCTACCATCGAATCTGACAAAGGGGAGGGGTGGCAGGAAGTCACCAGCAAGAAGGGGCATAAATTTTATAACTGGATGACTTGGAAGACTATCAATCGAGCCCAGGGCATACTCCGAGCTCAACTACATCATCCAGTGTCCCCACTAAGAGCCCCTGATGCTGCACAGCCGACAATATCAGCCTCACAACCCTCCATGAGCCGGTCATCCAGGCGTAATCAAAAAGGGAGGATACAAGCGCAAGAGGAGAAGTCTACAACGAGGCCAAAGTTAGCCCTGATGCTTTCAGATTTCATGCCCTCGAATTTGGCGCCACTGGCACCGACCCACCAAACGACACCATCAAGGGAATCTGACCGGGATGACTTGTCTGAGGATGAGGATCCAATATTCGATTCCATCAATGTCATCCATCTTATGGAATCATTCCCTGACAAAGGGTATGGTTATGAACCTGAGTTCCCAATACGAGGAGCTGGGATGAGGAATAGAAGAGGCAGGGGATATCAGGGAAGGCGTAGTCGCAACTGAAACCAACCCTACAGTTGGAACTCAACCCAAACCGTCAATATCGCGGAAACTCGTGGGAGAGCCCTTCAACAGACTCAACAGGAGAAAGAATGTCCCTCCACCTCCACAAGTAGCCACTATTCCCCCATCATTCTGCTGTACCCATCAGAGGAGGAAGAAGGGTCTAGCCACCAAGTGCACACAAACAGACCATCTGGGACGAGTCCCCAATACTTGGGGACATCATCGGCATCTGAACCCGCAACTGGTCCCTCCTCATCACATATTCCAACACCTAGGATTCCCACTAAATCTCCCCCGCTAATGGAGAAGCGTCGGCCGCTGGAATAAAAATACGACATCCTTAAGAAGCTGGCATCGGTACCAGCCAAACTGTCGATCCTGGATGCCCTGGGTTTGTCAGTCGACCTCAGAGAGGCACTTATAGAAGCATTGCTCAGCCCCCATGATTTTTAAGCTGAGGTAGCTATCGCTGAGATTTACCGGATAGAGACTGGATCGGCTGAATGCAATGCAATGATTTCCTTCCCCGATCTAGATGAAGATGCCATCATACAGGGACACATTAAACCACTATATGTGTCTGGAACACTAGATGATGTTGAGATCCGCAAAGTCTTCTTTGACAACGGCTCTGGAGTTAACCTCCTTCCCCTATGGACACTCCATAAGTTGGGCTACAGTGAGGGTGCTTTAATACCCTTGGCCACAACTCTTCTAGGTTATGACAAGAGTGAGCAGAAGAAGATGGGACAAATTAAGCTAAAGACCCATTTTGGAGACCTTATGGCCTATTCGGAATTCTTGGTAGTTTGGAAAAACACAGCATTCAATGCCCTGCTGGGAAGGCCATGGATCCACAAACTCATGGTCGTTCCTTCATCCTACCACCAGTGTATTAAGTACTGTGTCAATGGGCAAAGCAAGACGTTGCACGCTGATAAGGCCCCTTTCGAGCTCTCCGAGTCACATTACATTGACATTGGGTTCTATGAGAAAAAGAAGAAGAAGACTTTGGCCGATGGTTTCGACTAGATCCCCACTCTAAATGGTCTACAAATGGTTTCTGACAACCCCCTCAGACAGCTTGGTGGAGACTACGTACTTCCCATCAACCATGTTGGGAGCAGGGGTTCAAGTTCGGACATGCACTCAACTGTCCTCATGACTTCGGCCATAACGGCCGAGCATGATGATGCAAGAATGTCTTCCAACCCTTGATTTGGGGGCGAATACTTGAGCAAGGACACCCACAATTCCTCGCCTCCAGACTCCCAGGAGCCCGAGTCAAAAACTCTCCCCCCGTCGGATCAAGAAGATGAGGATGTGGGAGAAGTGGAGGAAGATAGAAGAGATGAACCTCCCGCATTTGAGGAAGGTATCTCCACCACTGTGGACGAGCTCAGGGAAATAAACCTGGGTACCGAGGAAGACCCGAGGCCCACTCTTGTTAGTGTAGCCATGTCCCCGGAGGAGCACGAAGTATATGCCTCTTTCCTGAAGCAACACCATGATGTCTTTGCCTAGAATTACACATAAATGATGGGACTCAATCTCGAAGTGGCGACGCATCACCTAGGCCTTCCAGAAGACCACCGGGGCTATAAACAGGCCGTCATAAGGACACACCCCTCACATGCTGCCAAAATAGAGGCTGAAGTTGATAATATTATTAAAGCAGGCTTCATTCGGGAGGTCCAAAACCTCATCTGGTTGGCCAACATCATCCTTGTCAAGAAAAAGAATAGGTAAATCCGAATCTGCATTGACTTCAGAGATCTCAATCGGAACTACCCGAAAGATGATTTCCCGGTCCTGATCACCGAGTTATTAATCGATGCAACGGCCGAGTATGAGGCTCTATCCTTCATGGACGGCTATTCTGGGTATAATCAAATCAGGATGGCCAGAGGAAACAAAGAAGCCACCGCCTTCAAGGCCCCCAAGGAGTATTCTGTTACAGGGTCATTCCCTTTGGTCTCAAGAATGCTGGTGCCACATATCAACGCGCCATGCATCATATCTTTAAACCATTCCTTGGGAAATTCATCGAATGTTACGTAGATGACTTGGTGGTTAAATCAAGATAGTGCTCAGATCACCTGTCAGACCTTGAGGCCATCTTCAAAAAACTCCAACAACATAGAATGAAGATGAACTCCTTGAAGTGCGCCTTCGGGTTTACCTCAGAGAAATTCCTTGGCTTCATCGTACGCCATCGCAGCATCGAAGTCGACCATGAAAAGAAAAAGGCTATCCTTGGCATGCCTCCTCCCTACAACCTCAATGAGTTGAGAGCATTCCAAGGGAACTTGGCCTATATCAGGTGGTTCATATCCAACCTGTAAGGAAAATTGTTTCCCTTTACCAGGTTAATGAAGAAGGGAGTCACGTACCAATGGACAGATGACTTCCAAGAGGAGTTTGACAGCCTAAAGAGGCAACTCTTAAGCCCACCAGTGCTCATGCCCCCGGTAAAAGGAAGAAATCTCATTCTATACTTGGCGGCCCTATAATGGTCACTGGGATCCTTCCTCGCACAAAAGAACGACGCTGGCAGTGAAAACAGTATCTATTACCTCAGCCGAACAATGATTGATGCTGAGACTCGATACTCAAACATCGAGAATAGTTGTTTGGCCTTGGTCTTCATAGTTCAAAAGTTGTGACATTATCTACAGCATCATGAAGTCCATTTGGTCTCGCGTAATAACCCGCTCAAGTACATCCTTAGCCACCCAATGCTGACCGGGTGCCTATCCAGATGGGAAGTCATCCTGAAACAGTTTGAAATATGGTTTGTGCCTTAGAAGGCCATCAAGGGCCAGGCATTAGAAGACTTTCTGGAAGAGCACCCTTCAGCAGGGACCACCGCATCAGACATCAAGCCACCTGATGAAGACATCTTCTCGGTTCAAGGGGAGCTCCCAACATGGTAAATGTACTTCGACGGTGCATCCCGGAGCCCAACCATGATGAGGATGGAAGATCCCAAATTTAACAAAGTGTGTTTTGGGATAATACACATGTCCCTAGAAAAGGCAGTCTTTCCATATTCCTTCCTCCTGTTAGAAGGATGTATAAAAAATGAAGCAGAGTATCAAGCCCTCATTGCAGGCCAGGAACTCGCACTCTAGGCACAAGTACAACACCTTAAGGTAATATGTGACTCGGAACTGTTCATCAAGCAAGTCAATGGTGACTATGTTATCAAAAAGGAGGATCTGATTCCCCTGTTTGAGCATGTTCGAGGTTTAATGGCGGAATTATCTACAGAACCAACATTGACCGATATTCCTCAGTCCCAGAATGCCCAGGCCGATGCATTAGCCAATGCGGTAACATCCCTGGCTGACCCAGACTGGGATGAAATAGTCATCAGTATTGCTCATCGAATGGTCTTGCCATTCGTCTAGACTAAGACGGAAGAAATCAGTGAAATCAGTCATGTTCTTGAGCCATATGCTCCTGCCACCGGCTGGATGACCCCCATTGTAAACTATCATCAATGGGGTGAACTTCCATCAGACAGGACTAAACTAGGGAAAATATAGAGAAGGGCAATCAACTTTGTCCTATATGGAGGCACGTGCCAACAAGAGGTCCTCTACAGACGAGGCCTCGACGGAATCCTCCTCAAGTGCATTGATGGAGAGGAAACTGCTATCTTCATGACTGAAGTGCATGTCGGGGTGTGTGGGGCACATCAGCCGAGGTCCAAGCTTTCCCATTAGGTTCGAAGACTTGGGTACTATTGAGCCACATTGGAACAAGATTGCGAGCACTTTACCGAAAAATTCCACTCATGCCAACTTCATTCACCAACCCTCGGAGTTACTTCATCAGGCCAAGTACTCCTGGCCATTTTCCATCTAGGGAATGGATGTCGTGGGACCATATCCCTCCGCCACAGCCAAACAACTGAAGTATATCCTCACGACAACCAACTTATTTTCCAAATGGGAAGAAGTTTTAGCCCTTAAGGAAGTTGGGGAAAAAAGCATTGTCAGCTTTTTGAAAACCAATATCATCACCAGATTTGGAGTCCCTCATATCATACTGACGGATAACAACACCAACTTCTGCTTTGCTGAATTGGAGAAACTATACCAAGAATATGGTATCAAGGCTAACCACTCATCCCGCTACCATGTGGTGTCCAACGGATAGATAGAGGCTTTCAATAAGACCCTATCCAATATTCTCCAGAAAATGGTGGACAAAGACAATAAGTCATGGCCAGATAAACTCCTTCATGCATTATGGGCTTACCGAACGACAATCTACACCACTAATCAGGCCACTCCGTACTCATTGGTATATGGAACAGAAGCGGTACTTCACATTGAGCTCCAATTACCCTCACTCCACGTTTCCATTTGTGATCAATTATCCAATGATGAGCAATCAGAAAAACAAATAGGTGAATTGGAACAACTAGACAAGATGCGGCTGCACACTTTGCACCATCTGGAAGTGTACCATAACTGGATTGCACAAGCCTTCAATAAAAAGGTCCGTCTTCAGTCTTTCTTAGAAGGAGAATTGGTGTTCGTCCTCCAGACCCCAATGATACCCGGAAGGAAACCTCTAAAGCTGGAGCCCAAATGGGAGGGACCATATGTTATACATAAGGTCTACTCCAACGGAGCATATGCCCTGATCTCTATTGATGGGAAATTCACCACCGCTCCTATAAATGTGAGATTCTTGAAGAAGTATTTCTCATAGAAACCAAAAGTATTCCTCGTCCTTATCGCACGATGACAAACTACATGGATAAGAAAAAAAAGGAAATCGTTTGAGCTGCATGACGTTAAACTACCAAGCACCCAACAGTCCAAACTCTATGACCCTAAACTAAGAGTATTTCGTCCGAGCTGCATTATTTTAAACTACCAAGCACCCAACTATCTAAACTCTATGACCCAAAACTAAGAGTATTTCATCCTCAACGCATGACGTTAAACTGCACGGATTTTGGAGAACTATATACAGCTTGATTCCTGCCCTCTCAAGATACGTAGCGACACTAGGCCCCCCTTCCTGGCCAAGCCACCCCCTAAAAAGAAAAAAAATAAGGAAAAATAAAAATGCTCCCTCCCCCCGTGTATGGACCAGACCTGCACGCGGTGTATTCTTCATCCTCACTGCATGACGTTAAACTGTACAGATTTCAGAGAACTACTTATGGATTGATTCCTGCCCTCGCAGGATATGTAGTGAGGCCAAGGTTCCCTATCTTGGCCCAACCACCCCTCAAATAAGAGTTAAAAAAATGCCCCCTTCCCCTGTGTACGGACCAGACCTGCACGAGGTGTATTTAGTAGAGAACTATGTATGGCTTGATTCCTGTCTTCACAGGATAGGTAGTGACATCGGGATCCCCTATCCTGGCCCAGCCACTCCCAAATGAAATAAAATAAAAGTTAAAAATCTCCCCTTCCCCCATGTACGGACCATCCCTACACGGGGTGTACTTCTTTCAGAGAACTACATGCGGTTTGATTCCTGCCCTCGCAGGATACATAGCGACGCTAGGTTTCCCCGTCCTGGCCCAACCACCCCCGAATAAAAGTTAAAAATTCCATCTTCCCCCTGTGGACAGACTAGCCATGCATGTGGTGTATTTCTCGTCCTTACCGTACGGCGTTAAACTGCATGGATATGGATAAAAATAAGAAGAAGAAAACTACCCTTTTCCCCGTATACAAACTAGACCGGCATGAGGTGTAATCCTCGTCCTTACTGCACGACGTTAAACTGCACGGATAGTAAGATTTAAAAATGCTCTCTTTCCCCCGTGTATGGACTAGACCTGCAAGGGGTGTATTTTTACTTCCTTACCACACGAAGTTAAACTGCATGGATAATGAAAGTTAAAAATTCCCCTTTTCCCCGTGTATGGACTAGACCTACACAGGGTGCATTTTGCGCCCTCACCGCACGACATTAAACTGCACGGACTGTGTCCTCACCGTACGACATTAAACTGCATGGATTTTGTCATGAACCACCTAATATGTATGGCGAAACGAGGTGGAAATACTCTTTGCGCATTTGGATGCATCCTCCCCATACATCAGACTCCACGACTTGAATAATTTTGGATCTTCATAACAATTCATGGCCATCGGAAGTGGAAATTCATCGACCCGTGGACACCTTTGCATGACTATGCATACCATGACCTCAGCGGCTCTTCGTATTGATATCCCCTGGCCCGTCTACCAAAGGCAATATTTCCACAGGCAACACTATTCCTAGCTCCGTATGCTTATCGGCCTCAGAGCCCCCATACCATACATCCTAATCCAGAAATTTATGTCGCAGTGGTTTACAAGTCCATCCCCTTTTTCACATCCAAACGTCACCTGGGTATCCCTAACCAGTTAGCCTATGTATCCGCCTGTGTTTCACATGACGACCTGTATCTATGAACATCAAGTCAAGACTAGTCTACTTTGACTCAATGGATGATTGCAGTGAAGATGTTTCTTGTATGCTCGGACACCATTATCCCCACATGCCGAACTCTGTACTGTGATCAATCTCGGATTTTCCTAATCATTCATGGCCATCGGAAGTGGAATGTTATCGACCCGGGGACAACTTTTCATGACTAGGCATACCATTCCCTCAGCGGCTCTGCATATTGATAGCCCTTGTCCTATCTACCATAGGCAAGATTTCCTTGGGTGACACTTTTCTTAGCTCCATATGCTTACCGGCCTCATAGCCACCACACCCCATCCCCTGATCTGAGAAACCTCAGAGTTACAGTTTACAACCTTCATCCCCCAACCTATTCAGAGTATATCAGAGCATGTTGACTCAGTTATCCTTCGAGTGACTGCAGCAATAGTCACCCAGTGGTCCGATCTCTATGACTGCTAAACTAGGAGTACTTCATCCTTACCACATGACATTAAACTGCTTGGAGTAAAGGTAAACCCCCGTGCACAAACTAAATTAGCATAGGGATCTCTCTATGATTTAACAGAAACCGGGGCCGAGTATGCTCAACATGTCCAGAAATTTTTTTACCAAAGGTCAGACATTGTGGCTCGAACAATTGCGGATCCTCATAACCATTCACGGCTATCGGAAGTGGAAAGTTATCGACCTGTGGACACCTTTTCATGACTATGCATACCATTCCATCAGCGGATCTGCATATTGATAGCCCCTGGCCCATCTACCAAAGGCAATACTTCCACAGGAAACACTCTTCCTAGCTCCGTATGCTTACCGGCCATAGGGCCCCCGTATCATTTCTCCTAATCCAAGAAGCCCTGAAACCACGATTTACACCAATCAACCCCTCTCCACATCTTGGTCTGTTAGGTCGGATGAAACCGAGGAAAAGATGGCAAGAGGGGGGTGAATTGCCTTTTAAAAAAATTGATTAACAAATTAAAATCAAAGTTGAAATGCAGCGGAAAGTAAAGAGGCAAGACACACGAAATTGATAACGGAGTTCGGCCAAAACCCGGCCTACGTCTCCGCTCCCAACTCAACCGTTGAGAGATTCCTACCGCTTTCTTTTCAATGGTTTTAGCAAGAAACCCACTAGGCTTTGAGGTAGCACTAGGACCTATTACAGCTTGCTTTTTGTGGTTTAGCAAGAACCCACTTGCTTTTGATGGAATAGCAAGAACCCACTAGCCTTTTTAACGGGTGAAGGCTAGCTCACCGAGACACAAGCCTTTTAAAGGAAAAGCTTGAAGAAACCTCTTCACACCTTAGTGGTGGTGTGAGAACCCAAGAGAAAGAGGGGATGAGAAAGAGTTTGGGGTTTGTAGGCTCAAACCCAATTTTAAGCTCAAAATGAATAAAACACTAAAAACCGTAATTGGAGAAGTCTTGGGCGCCTTTGATTGATTGGAGATGTTGAAGGCCGCTTCCAAGATTCTTTGGAGGAGCTCCTTGGGTGTGGAAGTTGTTGGAGCTAGGTGGGTTCCTTTGAGGAAGTCCGCCAGAGGTACGCCAAATGATCCAAAATATGTCTGTTGGCTTCGTATATGATCCGATTTTTGTCCGGGGCTTCCTTGGCCTTTATTTATAGGCAAGGAACCCTTGGGGAGTCTTCGGAGCCGTTGGAGAGGTCTTCGGAGCCGTTGGAGGCCAAAAGATGGTTGACTGGTCAAACCCAACGGCTAGTTTGACTGGGCCACCAGCTGGCCGGTACAGCTTCACCGGCTGGCCGGTGCCTTGGTAGAGAAGAAGAGTCTTGATCCAGGCTCTACCGGTCGACCGGTGGAGGAGCCACCGGCTGGCCGGTGGCAAGACAGTAGCAAAAACTATTTGGGCTGGGTGCCACAGGTCGACCGGTGACAGAGCCACCGGTCGACCGGTGGAACCTGGCAGTGGGCAATCCCTCTGCCAGTTCCACCGGCTGGCCGGTGCTATCACACCGGTTGGCCGGTGGACTGAATTTCAGTCCATTTGATGTCCATTCTTGGGCCAACTTCTTGGCAACCTTGTGCCTTTCAATCAAAAACACTTCAAACAATGTTAGATAAACATGAAAGTGATTGTGATCATGAAAATTAAACCACGAGGGGATACGAGAGGTACAACAATCTCCCCCTATTTTGATGATCACAATCACCGAAACAATCAAAGTAAAATACTGAAATTAAAGACATTCTTAAAGGATAATTTGAAAATAAATCAAAGCATGATAGAGAAGACTCTCCCCCAATCAATCAAGGAATTTCTCCCCCTTTGTGATTATCAAAATAGCATGGGGCATTAAACTTGTTTGAGGGAAATTTTAAAAAACAAGAGATGGGATTTGAAAATCAATTGAAATTTTGGAAATTGAATGATTTGAATCAAAAATTGAATAACAGTTTGAATTGAAAGTTTTGAATCAAAAACCAATTGAATTTTGAAATTTGAAACCAAGAGTTGAAATTGAAAGTTTGAATAAAATTTGAAAATGAAAAGCTTAATCAATCCTAACTCCCCCTAAATAAAAACAATAAATCACCGGGGAAAGGAAACTATTTTTGGCCCGGAGAGACTCGCAAGAAGGGATTTTTCAATCCAAACTTGTCTCATAGCGGGTCTTCTCCTATAGAATTCATCGGAAAAGAAAAAAGACATGGGTTGGCCGTACCGGGCATTTTTGCAATCACACTCATAAATGAGGTGCCCGGGTTTTTTACAATAATTGCAAAATTTAAAACTAGAGCTCCCCCTTACAAAAACAGTGGGTGCATGGGAGGAGGAAGCTTGGTTGGTATATCCTAGCCCTTGGGTGGTTCTAGATATTCGTTGGGAACCTAAGAGTTTGGACAAATTTTGTTCACCTTGGGTGAACTTGGCTAGGGAATCTTTTAAATCTTTGATGGTTGATTCCATAGAATCAACATTTGGAAAATTTTGGATTTTTCGGGAGAGTTCCTTTTTCTCTTTGAGAAGTTGTTCTTTTTCGGAGGAGAGTTTTTTGAAATATTTTTTCAAAGAAACAAATTTTGAAGAAAGTTCATGAAAACCTTTTTCTAATTGATCTCTAGCATGTGAGAGTTCTTCATATGACAAATGATTTAAAGAATTGGAATTTGAAGAGCAAGAGGAGGAAGAGGAGGAAGATACCTCATGTTTTGCCATTAGGCATTTTTTACCTTGGTCGCTCGAGGAGAAGGAGGAGAATGAAGAGGTGGAGCTATCACTCCATGTTGCCTTTGAAGCCTTCTTCTTCACCTTTTTCTTGGCCCTTTTCTTGTGAAGTGGGCATGCGGGCACGGATTTTTCATCGTGTTCTTGCTTTTGAGCGGGTTCTTGCTTTGGAGCCTCGCTAGTACCTTCATAGGTTAGTTCTAAAAACTTCCAAATATCATGAGAAGATGTGCAAGAATAAATACAATCAAAAACATTACGATCTAACCCACAATGTAGAGCATTCATGGATTTGCCATCAAGCTCGAAATTTGCAATGTCTACGGGGGTCCATTTAGATTCATCGGGAGTAGAAAGTGAATAACCATGCATGACAATTTTAAAAATAGGATAACTAATGCTTTTAAGAAATGTAGTCATGCGGGTTTTCCAAAAAGAATAATCGGCTCCATCAAAGAATGGAGCACGATCCAAAGAAAAACCTTCGGGGGCGTAAGAGGTTGAAGCGGTAGAAGCCATCAAAAAGGATCTTTAATTTGAAACCGGTTAGGGAATTATTCAAATACGTCCTCTGATGCCAATTGTTTGGCTCGGAAGAAGCAAGGAAAAGATGGCAAGAGGGGGGTGAATTGCCTTTTAAAAAAATTGATTAACAAATTAAAATCAAAGTTGAAATGCAGCGGAAAGTAAAGAGTCAAGACACACGAAATTGATAACGGAGTTCGGCCAAAACCCGGCCTACGTCTCCGCTCCCAACTCAACCGTTGAGAGATTCCTACCGCTTGCTTTTCAATGGTTTTAGCAAGAAACCCACTAGGCTTTGAGGTAGCACTAGGACCTATTACAGCTTGCTTTTTGTGGTTTAGCAAGAACCCACTTGCTTTTGATGGAATAGCAAGAACCCACTAGCCTTTTTAACGGGTGAAGGCTAGCTCACCGAGACACAAGCCTTTTAAAGGAAAAGCTTGAAGAAACCTCTTCACACCTTAGTGGTGGTGTGAGAACCCAAGAGAAAGAGGGGATGAGAAAGAGTTTGGGGTTTGTAGGCACAAACCCAATTTTAAGCTCAAAATGAATAAAACACTAAAAACCGTAATTGGAGAAGTCTTGGGCGCCTTTGATTGATTGGAGATGTTGAAGGCCGCTTCCAAGATTCTTTGGAGGAGCTCCTTGGGTGTGGAAGTTGTTGGAGCTAGGTGGGTTCCTTTGAGGAAGTCCGCCGGAGGTACGCCAAATGATCCAAAATATGTCCGTTGGCTTCGTATATGATCCGATTTTTGTCCGGGGCTTCCTTGGCCTTTATTTATAGGCAAGGAACCCTTGGGGAGTCTTCGGAGCCGTTGGAGAGGTCTTCGGAGCCGTTGGAGGCCAAAAGATGGTTGACTGGTCAAACCCAACGGCTAGTTTGACTGGGCCACCGGCTGGCCGGTACAGCTCCACCGGCTGGCCGGTGCCTTGGTAGAGAAGAAGAGTCTTGATCCAGGCTCTACCGGTCGACCGGTGGAGGAGCCACCGGCTGGCCGGTGGCAAGACAGTAGCAAAAACTATTTGGGCTGGGTGCCACAGGTCGACCGGTGACAGAGCCACCGGTCGACCGGTGGAACCTGGCAGTGGGCAATCCCTCTGCCAGTTCCACCGGCTGGCCGGTGCTATCACACCGGTTGGCCAGTGGACTGAATTTCAGTCCATTTGATGTCCATTCTTGGGCCAACTTCTTGGAAACCTTGTGCCTTTCAATCAAAAACACTTCAAACAATGTTAGATAAACATGAAAGTGATTGTGATCATGAAAATTAAACCACGAGGGGATACGAGAGGTACAACATGGTCATGCTGAGATGTTCAAGCCTAGTTATATTCTGATGAAGAGTGGCATTTACAATGATTTCCTTACCGCATGACGTTAAACTAAGCGGAACATCTTGGCCGCTTGGTATAAAACTGCAAAGACCAAGCATTAACCATCCTGAGAAATGCCTTCAACTACAAGAATTTTCAATGGTTTAAAAATTCCCACCATCCTCGCTACATGATGTAAAACTGCACAACATCCTTTAAAAATGCTCTCCTTCCTTACCGCATGACGTTAAACTACACAGAAGCCATCCTTGTCGCATGAAATTAAACTGCACGAAATTTAAAAGTGCCCCTGTCCTCGCTGCAAGACGGTAAACTGCACATCATCCTTGAATAATGATCCTCGTCTTTATCGCACGACGTTAAACTCTTTTTTCAAAGACATCATGGGTTTAGTAAGGAATAGAGGCTTTTCTCAATCCCTCAGTGCACGGGTCATACTTGCACGAACCACCCTCTCACACCAGTGTGAGAAGGAATGACTTCACCCATTCTCGGGATATTTAGCCTTAATGCTCCTCCCATATCAAGACACCCTCTCCTCATAAACCATACTCCATACTCAATAAAAAGCCGAACTCTCATAATCCACCCCTAGTGGTCCCGAATCTCAACTTCCCTGAAGTTGCTTGGATACTGGGTGAATACAATCATTGACCCACGAACACCTTTTCACGACTATGAATACCATGCCCTTAGCGGCTCTGCATATTGATCGCCGCTGGCCCGTCTACCAAAGGCAAGATTTCCTCGGGCAATGCTTCTCTCTGTACGCCTCTTGGCCCCTAAGCCCCCATGTCTATCCCAGGATTCGGAAACCCTCTGAGATATAGTTTATCAGCCTCATTCACAACCCTGACTGAATATGGTGGAATAGATCAGACGAGATTACTATGGACCAGGAGAAGCTATTCCATTCTAGATAATATCCCCTCTACATGACTTTAAACTGCGCCTAGCCTCAACCGTCCTTTATTCTAGATAAATGCGTAGGACATGAACCTTTCTTCCACACTTCTGATTGATACAGATGTTCTAAAAACCTTTCATACGTCACATACCCTCTCCAAGCCACCCTTGGTAATTTTCATAATTCTTTAAGCCACCCATGGTGGTTTCCATAAGCCGGAATTTCATGAAGTCCTATGGCCATCAGAAATGGAGAGTCATTGACTTAGGGACACCTTTTCTCGACTATGCATACCATGCCCTCAGTGGCTCTGCATATTGATCACCCCTGGCCCGTCTACCGAAGGCAAGATTTCCTTAGGCGATGATCTTCCTACCTCTGCATGCCGATACGGCTCCCATGCCTCGAGACATTCCCTATATGTAGTTCAAATCTAAACACACTCCCTCCACATGCGTCTGAAGGATTTCGAGACATCTTTTAATCAACCAAACCTCATTGGGGCTTTCCCCACACCATATTTGGTCAAATCTATTCGACCTAAAACATCAGTAATGATAGTCTTGATGGCGGGACATTAAAATGCTCTAAAAAAAGAGGCATAAAGCTTGTTAGGCTGAAAACCTGAAAAGGGTGCCCTAAGTAAAAGTCGGGCCATACTCGTTGGGTCCACACCAAATGGGCCCAGGAAAAATTAGGGTATTGAAAGAAAATACAAGAAGTTTTTGGGGTTTTTCTATAAAACCCTAGCAATAGTCAAACTACGCTTGCTAGATCCCATGGTCTGGGAAAAAGTCAGAGCCTACTTTAATCTTTTATCACTTTCCTGAATTATGAGCAATTCTGATTTAGTGAGTTGTTATTTAAGAAATAATTGTTCTAGTAAGAATCAAAATTTATGGTGAAGGAAGACTGATATAGATTGCATTCCATTTAGACAAAAGGGAGGACTTCCACAAGCTGGGGCCTCACCCTCACAATGAAAAAAGAGGTAAAAAAAGGAATGTACAAGAATTGATCTGATAGTCACAAAGGAGCCTGGATCACCCTCTCCACCAGATCAATGACCGTGCGATGGAGGTTGTTGCAAGTCTTCACTAGCATGGCCTTCTCCCTGGCCTCAACCTCGGCCACCGAGCGATTATGCTCCACTGTTGTTTGGAGATCGTTTTTTCCATTTCCTGGTGGCTTTAAGGTGACCAGTCATAGTTGATAATTGATCCCTCAACATCGCTACCCGTTATTCACATTCATGAAACTAGGAAGATAGGACAGCCACCTGATCTTGAGAGCTCGCCTCCTGTGCTATCAGCTGATGGAGATTTATCATGGATCCCTCCAGGGCTCGGGTTCCGAAATGAGAGGCAGCGACATGAGAATGTTTGCGCTCACTAGTAGAAACTTCTTCATGGGCAATGACAACCTGGAAAGTGAGAAAATAAAACAGCCGATAGTCAAATCCACCTGACCCCAAACCCAGGAAGAGTTGTCGGAGAGCTTCAGTTTTAATTTCCATTTTAGTCAGAGGAGTTTTGGTGAAAATCTCGCAAATCCGGGGGCAGGACCACCTTCACACTACTCGGTGGTCTTCCATGACACGAGGATCTTTGGTATCCTCGCTAGACGGCATGGGAATGAAGTCTGGCATTGCGACCTTCGTAGGCACGTGCGTGTTAGAAGATGGTTCCGAGGATGGAAGGCCTGAAGCTTTTAACCCCGGTTCGAGCTTGGGAATCAAGTTGCTAAGTCTGGTATCGGCCGATAAAATTTTAGGAATTGTCTCACTAGGACCCAAAGCCATAGAGTTATCCTCATCCACATCCAAGAAGGTTGGGTCTGTCTGAACTTCGACCGCAGAGGGGATGGGAGAGGGAAATCCCCTGAGTCGCTTTGACCGATGATCCATCAATCGGTCCTCCCTCAGAGCTGATGAGGAAGGTGAGGTAGGCACAGAATCCACAATGTCTCTCGATTTGGGAACCTTCTATACATCCTTCCCCAGGATCCCATTAGGGTAATGTTTTACCCACATTCTTGCGTACTCCAAGGATAGGTTGGAAGACGATCCCATACAAGGCAAGAGAATGCTTGTATCATATCCCTCCCACATCAGCATTAAGCACCATTGATGGAGAGTGGCTGGGTGCAGTCCTCGAGCCTGAAGAGGAGGAAGGGAAACATGGAGTTGCATACACCCAAACTGGTGGGAAAAATTATGAGGGGTATACAACCTGCACATAGAAACACCATCAATCCGTGCAGAAAAAAACCTATCCCGCAAGGAAATCATGTAAGAACATTCTTCAAGGCTCCCCCTACAGTTTTAAAACACGACGCCAGAAGGGTTGGGGTAGGGATTGAAAGAAAACTGGGAGAAATCACTCAGAAGCTCGATGACTTCGTCATAACTGAGGGGCTTCTGACGAACCCCAGCTATATCAGGCAGGGTAGGCCGAAAGGTAGGAAGCGGGATGACTATGTTATGAAAATATTCATAACAGCAGCAATGATTCGCTATCCAGTCATATAAGAATTGAAATGGCCCACTTAGACGGTAGGGTGACCCTCCCTCCTGCATATGGCTCAGTAGTTCATAAATACGAGCCAAAGTGGGCACGACCAAATTCACCAGGTGGCCCTCTGCCAACTCAACTTCCATCATCAAGGTGAAAGCCCTGACGCTTGGGTTGATATCCCGAGAAGGAAATAGCCACCTACTCAAAAACATAGCAAACATACCTACCAACTAGAGCATAGGCAGCACACCGGGGCACACTTCGTAACCCCATGAAAGGTAGTCGCCCACCTCCAGAACCGCCCATTAGGAACCTGGGATGGTTCGTGACTGTTGAGAAGGATGAGTCCTGGGGCGCTTGATCTTCGGCACAGGACCAGTGGTGTTCAGAAATAACCCTATACAGCTGCTATAGGGAATAAGAGAGCAGGCACGCAAGGCATGACCCGGTGACCGCTCCACCATAACCAGCAGATCCCTCGCCAGTGAAGGTACTTGTTCAACATCGTCCCATGCGCCATGGGTGGGCAGAAACTCTTCATACATATTACCGATGATTGGGAGCCCTCCCAATTGATTGATGTCCCAGAGACTAATTCCAACTTCACCATGGGAAAGGTAGAAAGTATTAGTGCTTGAACACCAGCGACTGATGAGGTCTGGCAGGATCAGAGATGGTGGGTAAATAGAAAATTGGGAAGCCCACACTATAGAGTACAAATTTACTACTTCCAGTGACTCAAGAGATTCTCGAAAATGATGATGGACCCAGAAGGCCCAGACCTAGTCATTTGATAAAAGCCTTCCAGATCGAAGATCCCACATAGGAATCCACCCTGCGTCAGGATCCACTCGAGCAAGGTTGAAAATAGAGGGGTAATTCTTGAAGAAATCTTCTTGAGAGAAGTCTTGAGTGCACTGATCACTTTGGGTCCAAACATAACCTCTCAAAATAAAAGTGTCTTTTGGATCAGAATCAGAGGTTATCTCCCCCCAATGAGGTACGGTTCTCCTGAATGCACTGTGGTGATGCTTCCAAGAAAGGAGATAGAAGACCTGAGAAAGTAGGGGGATAGGGACGATGTCTTGAAGAACGAATCCATAGAGCGGAATTCGATTTGTTAGTGGATAACTCAGGAGCTCATGAGAGAGAAAGTCCTTCAAGACACCATTGTCGGGAATGATGGATCGACTAGGGTCATCTTTGATGCTCTTTGCTCTACGAATCACAACTAGATGTCTTCCTGAACCAATTGGGAGAGGCTCTGCAGTAGGCCTGGATGCAGGGCGTGGGGGAACCATGTTTTCTCCCTATATTGTGAAGATCAGCAAATGGTTAGTCCAGAATAATAAAATCTGGACAAAAATACCAGCTGTATGGAAAAGGAGTCGAGAAGCCTTCGTGATAAGGTCTGCAAATAGGCCTCCTAAGGTGGTTCGCGATGATGGAATCCCGTGAACCAACTCTACACTTTAGGGGTTCGTGGTATTCTGGCCTGCGGGGCATTGGCCAAAAAACCGCAAACTAAGTTGCTCCGTGGAATCCTAATCCCGGATTTAAATAATTAATATTTGGAAAACATAGGATGTTTTCAAAGTCAGGAATATTTTAGTCTGTGGACCATCAAAACCAGGAAGTGAATTCCTCCGTGTTCGGTTGTGACTTACTTTTTAATTAATTAAAAGTATTGGTTCACGGTTGGGAAATTGGTCCACGGGTGAAGGCAACTATGAAGGAGGACTGGTTCACGGATGATGCATTTCTCGAAGGAATGAACACATGGAGACAAAAAGTGAGAGGGTTCTGGTTTTGTGGAGAATATGGTAAAAGAAAAAGGAAGGGCCCCCCATATTTATAGGTGTGGTCTCCTACTGGGTCCACCTCTCTACCGCAAACCATCCAAGTTTCAGGACCACTCTGCATTGAAATGGCCTCCTCTTCGTTCCGATCGGACCCCATTCCGATGGGAGGAATTTGTAGGGTCCTGAAAAATCCGCAAAGGAGATTCTACCAAATTCCCCTAAAATAATTGGGGTAATGTATGGAAAGTATGGAGAAATCTCAAAGGATGCACAAGTCGAACCAGTCTGCAGACCAATCCCATGAAAACGCTATGCGGCCATTTCCGTGAAGCACCCCCTCTGCGGACCGGTGTCGTTTGCAAAATGAAGGTGGAGATCCTTTGCGGACGCGAGGCATGATGGGTGCCAAGCCGGTCCACCGTTATGAACAGCCCCCGACTGTGGACCGCGTCGACCAACCCGGACCGCATCCACTGTCGTTCGCAGAATGGAGGCGGAACCCTCCATGTCCACGAAGCACTCCCCGAGTTGGTTTGGTTCATGGGGGAGGTGTGCTCAATGCCCCCCGTGAGTGGAGGATTAATGAAGTCATCCTTGAATTGGGTTTTCAGTCATGGGCCTCTACAAAAGGTGCCGCATGACCATAGATACATCCCTTCCCCACTCTATAAAAGAAGATGGAGGGGGAAGAGAAGGGGAATTCGAAGGAGATCGATCATATTCGGGTGGAAGGATTTCAAAGGAAGGAGTTTATGATTTTTCAAACAGTGAAGTTCCAGTTCACGAACTAGAGTAGGTATGAACTGGGAACTAATTAATAAAGAACTGGAAAATGCATAATAACTTGGTGAACCATGAACTTAAAATAACAAAGAAAGGAAGACAGCGAACCATGGACCCTCCGTGGATGCACTCCCTATGGACTAGGGAGTTTATGCCCCTTTTCCGATCCGATGCACCATGTAGCACCCTCCTATGTGGGTGAAGCCCTGATCGATGAACCTATTACCAGCATCGCCCTCGGCCACAGGTACTCACATGGACTCCTCCGAGAACCACCCTGGTACGCAGGCCGAACCTAAAGTCGCGAACCACCTTGGTTCGCGGGATGCCCACCAGCCCGCGAACCACCCTGGTTCACGGAGTGATCATCATTCAACGGACCACCCTGGTTTTCGGATGGCCTCTCCAGCTGCGTAGAATCTCTATACGTGAAGGGTTCCACCACTCATACACGTGTGTGGCCCACAAGTTCCTTTGGACTTCTCATTCCCTGAGCCAGATAAAATACTTCCAATATGGCCTGATCCTCTGTGACTCCCTCATTGGCCCATTCATCAGCCCTGAGCTGAGGCCTCCACTAGAGCCGCTGGACCCATGTGATGTAACCCTCAGGCATATCAGCATGCCTTTTTGAGTTCACATACCCACGGTAAGCAGGGGTTAAGGGGTTTCCCCGACCCTTGAGTGGATTTCCGAAGTATTCCTGGGTTCACATTCCCAAGGTAATGTGGAGTCTGAGCTCGGGAATCCCATTTATTCCCCTCCACTTATTGAGGCCAAGGCACTTCTCCCCTCCCCAAGGCGTGGAAGGATACCCATTCGAAGGAAGCCCCAATGCACCTCCGTACTTCCCCACGGCCTTGCCCAAGGAAGGGCGTAGCAGGGAAGGGTGATGCCCCATCCTTCTCTGGGGTCCAGTACATCTCCTGCTACGCTTGTCGCCCTGGGCTTCCATCCTGGAGTAAGTCCCAGAACTGTGGGCCGCCTCTATGCATAATCCCCACTCCACTTCACACGGAAGTACCTTTCGCGACGTGATTTTCCGGTCCATTCCGCCTCTTGTTTCTCACACCGAGCATGACTCACGTGGGCTTAGAGTAAGCATCGACCATGATATCCTCTTATGGGCCTCCTCATATTGTAAGCCCCAATCCATAATTATGGGCCACCTCTATGCGTAAGCCCCACTCCACTTCCCACGGATGCACCTTTCACGACGTGATCGTCCGGTCCCTACTGCCTCTTGTTTCTCACACCGAGCATGACTCACGTGGTCTTAGAGTAAGCATCGACCATGACAGCCTTTTATGGGCCTCCTCAGAGTGTAATCCCCAGTCCATTACTATGGCCCTCCTCAGAGAGTAATCCACAGTCCATTACTATGGGCCTCCTTAGAGTGTAAGCCCCAATCCATCATTATGGGCCTCCTCAGAGTGTAAGCCCCAATCTAATGCAAACTACTTGGACTTTGATTCCCTACCACAGGGATACGTAGGAAGCCTCTATGAGGTTCAAGCCCGATCACCATCAGACCCCCGGGTCCACATTAACATCATCCCTCTGACACTCCTCTTCGAACTACGTGGACTTTGATCCTTGTCTCCAAGACATGGTACGTAGGAATCCACCTTGAGGTTCAAGCCCAACAACCAGTTGACCCGACTATCTTCACGTCGGTTCACCGCGCAATTCCTAGTGCCGCCTCAATGAGTCCATACTCCTTGGGGTAATTAATCCAACGAGGGATGGTAAACCTCAGGCATAAATGATTCCGAACCCCTAAGTCTAACTCACCATTTCCAACTAGGAGTAATTCGTGGATACTATGCTTGGGTATAAACCAAAGATTCGCGAACATATAAATACGTCTTAAATATATAAGAGAGTCCCGTAACAGGAAATAATTTCCCCCAAAAGGGAGAGATGAGCCCGAATTCCCATCCTCTCAACCAATGTGAG
This sequence comes from Viscum album, assembly GCA_963277665.1. Lineage (NCBI taxonomy): Eukaryota > Viridiplantae > Streptophyta > Magnoliopsida > Santalales > Viscaceae > Viscum > Viscum album. The sequence goes on along the minus strand of OY728127.1, from coordinate 60,825,585 downwards.
TTCTTAAGTGTCGTTGGTCAAACCACCCAACGAACGCCTGCCTTTGGAAAGCAGGTCCACGTATCGTCGGATACGGAACCGTTGGGAGTTTCGAGACCGACCCGAAACAATGACTAGTAACCTACCCTTATGAATACTAACAAACCATTATGAATAGTGATATACCATAATTAATAGTAACCTTACCTATGATATTATATAAATAAGATTAATGTGAAACTATGATATACCTATATCTTGGTATAAGAAAACAAATGTTTTAAAATTGTTATTTTTCGAGTAAATTATGATTTTAATTAAATATAAAATTAATAATATTTAGAAAATTATTTTTGAAAAATGGAGTTCATTTTTGGATCTTACGCATTGAAAAAAGGTTATGGTGATTTTTTGATATTTTTCTAAAATACATTAATTTTTATGAATAGTAAAATACGTTAATTCACAATAAATGCTAAAACATGAATTTCTACATCATGAATGAGTCATGGATAATTTATATGGACATTGGTAAGAACTCACATGAATATATTACTTTTTTTGTCACAATAATCATCACTATTGCTTTTCTTATGGAAAAATAAAAAACTAATGATTATTTATTATGAAAACCTTCATCTCCTCCACTATAAAAAACCACCCACACTCTCCTCTTCTCTTCACTAATCTCAAACCTTATAACTTACTTAAATTCAACCCAAATATATCCCCAACATCCTCCCACACTTCCATAAACATTTATTCTCCTCAAAATACCAAAACCTATCCCATTAATAGGTTATCAAATGAGATAAACTTAAGAGGAAAATTCCTTTTTCCAATTCTTTTATTTCCTTTCAAATTCTTTTCTTTTCTTTTTTTTCTTTCCTCGCCTCACTTCACTCAAATGGTATGATAACTCCAATAACATATATTTAATTGAAATTTTTTATTCGTATAGGATAATTCCTTATCACCTATCCTTTTCCCTTCTTTTATATGAAAAAAATGAAAAAACCATCCGAGATGTGGTAATTTATCACATTCAAGGACAACAATTTATCAATTTTTATTACCATATTATATTTTGGTCATGAAACCATTTTTATGGTTGAACAAGAATATTAAATATTTATTTTATTTTATTTTTTGTTCAATAATCCTATTTCACAATTTATGCAAAATAATAATGCAAAACAATTTAATTATGAGAAAAATCACCAAATCAATTCAATCATTTATCATTAATGATTTATATAATGATTTAACTTCACTACAAGTAACCAAATTAAAATTTTGACCATGTAACCTTTTGTATGTTCAATAATAAAATATAACTTCAATTATGGCCAACCAACTTCATCTTACATGTTTATTTGAAAATGAATCTAAGTGAACCGATCATTAAAACCAAGTAAGAAAACAGACCCGAACAATGAAATTGAACTTCATAACCAATAAAAATGGTTATAAATGAACTTAAAAATATTATACTAAATATTCTAATTATAGAATAAGTTCTGGAATTATTACTTAATTAACATAATTTGACTATTTAGGTCATTGATATCAAGTGGAGAACACCAACACACTTAAGGTAATAGATCCTATCTATTTCACTTTTAGTCAAGATTGTCCTCTATGTTATTCCCTTTTATATGTAATTCCTAGTGATGGGTTATGATTAATCAACTCCCACATACTGTCTTCATGATTTATAGGTGATGATAAAATCCTTTCTCTCTCATGAATCTCTCTTAAGTACACTCAATACCATGCTGATAATCCGTAAGGAATTTTAAATGAATTTATCTTGTTTTTTATGTGAATCTTAAAAATGTTGTGTACATATACCCAATTAATTTATAAAGACCCTTTAATCACTCTCTTTAAGGGATATACATGTTTTTAAGTGATGACCTCATCAATACATCCTAATAAGAAAACTTTTTTTAAGGAAACTTTATGAATTCCTACATATCATCATGTACACTATTTTATTTGTTTTAAGCCACCGTTTTATTTATAAAATCAATATTTTTATTATGAAAACCTTCTTGTTTCACTGCATATTTTCTATAAACAATTGTTATCTTTTCTATTTTGAAGGATCTATAGTATTTTCCTTAAAACCACACAAAAATTTTTTAATGATAAACTTTCTTAAATACTTTTCTTACATATTGTCACTTATAGTTGAAATCAATTACCAAGATACATTCCTATTTTTCCTTATAAATTTTTATGTATATTTTAGTTCCTTTCCTTCATGGGCACTTTTATGATACAACCCTTTTTATGCTTTATGACATGATTTTGGTACCCAATTCTCTCCATGGGTAAGCCTTAAGTTCTTGTAAGATTGATTATGTATTATTATTTATGTGGAAAACATATTCATGAAAAGTTGAGATGGGTGTTCCTAGATAGCACTCCAATGAATTGGGTGAAGTTAAGTCTCATGAGATGTTATGTGTGATGGTCTTGGCGGTTAGTCTTGGATTGTTCTACTATGTGAAATGGTCATGGAGGTTAGCCTTTAATCATACTAAGGTCATTTTTTATGTTGCTACCACATTATTTTGAATCCATTTTTATATGATTCCATGTTTATATTTTATGATTCCATATGTTACATGACTTTTTATGTCATCATGTTATGCCTTCTAACACATGTTCTAAATCTTTATTCTTATGTATATTCCCTTGCTGGGATTTTTAGCTCATCCCTTTGTTCATGTGATCCCTAGGGCACCCTATGTAGATGTATGGGCTCAAAGGAAGTTAAAATATATTTATGAAGACTAAATAAATATATTTTATAATTAGTTCCATGTTTTCAGTTTTATGTACCTAGTATTCCAAGACACTAGAATTTATGATCCTTAGCTTGTACTCTGATGTATAATTTTTCTTAAAATCATGTAATGTTATATATAAAAGGATAGGGTCTCTATAGTTGGTATTAGAGGATTATCTAGTTATTTTTAGAGATTACGAATAGAGAACTTTAGGAAGAATCTTATGGATGAGATTAAGTATAAGAAAACAAACCTAAATTTTGGTATATATAGAGTAAGTAGTTTATCAAGAAAATACATCCTTGTCTAGATACAAACAGGTAGAGGCAGATTTGGCACTGATGTACCTAGGAGTGAAAACTTCAATAATGAGTTTCGAGCCTGACCCAAGATATCCCGGTATATGACAATGGACCTTGTTGCACTCTAGGTTTGACACTCCCGGGGGATCTGATTGGATAAATTCATGAGCATAGTAAAATCCATTATTAGGGGAATAAAAAAATCCCATAAGAATATAAGTTATGAAATAGATTGAGGATAACCTAGATTTAAACCTAAAGAATCACAAGTTAGGATATACTTCTCCTTTACAAGTTTGTCCTTTTATGTTCAAAGTTTCCTTTTTTATTCTAAATAGCTAAGTATTCAAGCCCTATAATTGTACATTCTTCATCATAGTTAATGGCAAGAAATAGAAGAACACGTACCAACAATAAATGTGATTGGGAATGTGATGATTTACCTAATGATATGCCTGATATGATGGGAACGGGTGCTCAAAAATTCATGATAGTACTTGCTCAGCTGGATCAAGTTATAAATAATAACTTGAATCACATGAAACACCCTCCTCTTCCAAGGAAAGATAAATTTGTCGTTGAATCCTTCATGCGACAAAGGCCTCCCATGTTTAGAGGATCTTATGATCCCCTACTCACGGAATAGCAGATTAACTCTATTGAAAAGATATTCTCTATCCTATAATGCTCATAAGAATATAAAGTCATACTAAAGGTCTATCTTTTTTATGGGAAAACTTATTAGTGGTGGAAACTGATCATGAATACAAATCCCTAGAAGGAAATTGATTCCATGGTTTGGGATCAATTCAAGAGAATGTTTTTCAATAAATATTTCCCCCAAACCCTATGACTCAAGATGGAAAGATAGTTCCTCAGACTCAAGTAGAAGGAAGATGAGTCCATCAGGGTGTATGAAGCAAAATTTACAAGGATTGAAAGGTATGACTCTGGCTTTTTCATGAACACCGAAATCAAGGTGGATAGTTTCTTTACCAGGCTAAAGCTGAGTCTACAAAAAGTGTTGATGATTCAAGACTTTGATAGTTATGAGGAGATTTTATGTTGTGCCCTTATGGTTGAAATGGATATTGGAGACTCTCATTCGTCTCATGGTCTTGGTTAAAAGAAGCTTAAAAAGGAGAACACCATGGGTGGTTCAACAAAAAAAATACCACGATGGAAATAATACCGAATAACCCACTTGTAAAAGTTGTGGGAAGAAGCATCATGGGAACTATCTAAAGGGAACCATAATTTTCTTCAAATGTGGAAAGCTGGGATATCTGGCCAAGAACTGCCAAAGGGATATGAAAAATCTAGCTAATGTGGAATAAGAAAGGAAGGCTCAGATTAAATCCCAGGTAGTGGTGTAGTGTTACAACTATAAGGAGGATGATAATTATGCAAAAAATTCCCTAATCCAAGGGTTGTTAGAGGAAATCAATAACAATCTACAATGAAATAAGGAAGGGATTATGATATCACTACTATTGAGGTGGAGCTGGACAATGATGTGGTGATAGGTATGTCAGTTATTCATTCAATAATAGTGAATGTACTATTTGATTCTAGTTATATGCATTCCTTCATATCTTGCAGGTTTAATAGAACTATTTAAATGCCACCTAAAAATTTGGAGGATATGTTATCTGTGAGAATAGTGAATAATGAAATTATTGTGTCCATGGTTTATAACTCCTCCCTGGTTAATGTTTTTAGACTGAACCTCCCATAAAATCTCTTTATACTTCATTTAGTGGAGTTTGATGCTATCTTGGGAATGAATTGGCTATATTTATACAAATACAACATCAACTCTCAAGAAAGGGAGATCACTCTTCACATCACAAAGCATCCTCCAATTTTTTACAAGTATAAGGAAGAAGATGAATATCCTTTAGAATAAGTTTCTCATGTGTGGATATTAATTACTTATGAGAAATAATTTCTAACTCAAATGATTAATACAAATGAGAGAATCATTCTTAGAGATATTCCCATCGTGAGCGATTACGCTGATGTATTCCCTAAAGAGTTGTCTGGTCTTCCTCTTTCTTGATAGGTTGAGTTATCAATTGAACCTATTCCTAGATATCTGCCTATATCAAATAAACCTTATATAATAGCCATCGTAGAGCTGGAAGACCTGATGAATTAGCTACAATAGAATATGGATAAGTGTTTTATTTGCCTGAGTCCTTCACCATGGGGAGAGACATACCTCTTAATCCAGAAGGATAGTTCAATGTGACTCTGCATTTATTATCATGAGCTCAATAAAATTATGATAAAGATCAAGTATACCCTACCATGGATAGATGAATTGTTTGATCAACTTTGTGGGACCAGTTACTTCTCCAAGGTGGACCTTCGATCGGGATATCACTAATTAAAGGTGTGGATAGAAGATATTCCCAAGACTTTCTTTTGAATAAGGTATGGACACTATGAGTTCATAGTGATTCCATTCGAACTCACTAATGCTCCACAAATTTTCATGGATTTAATGAATAGAGTCTTTTGAGATTACATTGACAAATTTGTGGTAGTATTTTTTGATGATATTATGATATACTCCAAGAGTAAGGAAGAACATGAGAAGAATTTGAATACTATGATGGAGACCTTGGGAAGGGACAAGATGTACATAAATTACTATAAATGTGAGTTCTGGATAGAGGAATTATCATTCTTGGGGAATTTTATCACCATAAAATGGATATTTGTGGACCCTTCCAAGACAAAGGAAATTGAAGAGTGGCCCATGCCAACATCTGTAATGGAGATCCGCAACTTTCTTGGTCGATCTGGGTATTTTCAATGATTTTTAAAGAGATTTTAACGATTTTCAAACCCAATGACCTAGAAGACATGGGAGGGAGTGATGTTTGTCTGGACTCAAGAATGTGAATACTACTTTATAGAGTTGAAAAAGAGGCTAATCACTATGCCAGTACTCACACTCACAATAAGTGGAGAACTCTTTTTGGGGTAGATTAATGCTTCAAAAAAGGGATTAGGCTGTTTGATGATGCAAAATGATAAAGTGATATCATATTCCTCAAGGAAGCTAAAAATACATGAGAAAAACTATCCTATGCATGATCAGGAGTTGGCGGAAATGATCTTTTCATTAAAAATATAGCGGTATTATCTATATGGGGAGAAGTGTGAGATATATACTGACCACAAGAGTCTAAAATAAATATTAACATAGAAAAAGATTAATATGAACCAACAAAGATAGATATAGCTCATCAAGGATTATGAATTCTCAATCCCATACCACCCTTTTAAGGCAAATAAGGTGGTGGATGCTCTATGAAGAAAGGATCCTATATCTTTATTAATGATGAGAATTGAAAAGTATCTGATCTTCTTAGATTTGTAGAGGATGGACATGGGAATCATTAAGGGAGGAAAATCATCAATCCTTTCTCAAATTATTGTTCAACCATCCCTCATAGATAAAATAAAAGGACGCTCAATGAAAAGATATGGAAATTCTAAAAAGGGTGGAAGTTGTTAAAAATGGGAAATCCCTTGAGTTCATGTTTGCTGAGGAAGGAGTTGTAATATTTGGATCACGTTTATATGTATCATCTAATACAGAGATAAAAAAGGTGCTTCTGAAAGACACACAAAGCTCAACCTTCTCTATTCACCCAGGGAGCACAAAGATGTATCGAGGTCTCCAGGATAACTTTTGGTGGGATAATATGAAGAAGGATATTTCTGAATATACATCAAAGTTCCTGTTATGTCAACAAGTTAAGGATGAAAAAAAAAAGTCTAAGGGGATGATGCAACCACTACCCATACCAAAATGGAAGTTGTAGAAAATCATCATAGACTTTGTCCCTGGACTTCCAAGAACATCTAGAGGAAACAGTGCTATATTGGTCATTACAGATCATATTACAAAGACAACTCACTTTATCGTGATTCAATAGGACTTCATATTAGATCAAAAATCAAGGATTTAAATCAAAGAATTGGTAGGGATTCAAGGATTACAACTATCTATTGTATCTGATCATGATCCAAGATTCACCTCAATGTTCTTGAAAATTCTCCAACATGATCTAAGAACTGAACTGACCTTTAGTATGGCCTAGAATCCTCAAACTGATGGACAATATGAGTAAACTATTTAGAAATAGGAAGATTTTTTTAGGGAATGTTTTATGGACTTCAAAGGAGGATGTGACCAACATCTTCCACTGGATGAATTATCCTATAACAACAGTTTCCAATCGAGCATATGAATAGAACCATATGAATCCCTTTATGGTAAAAGGTGTCGAACACTAGTGTATTGAGATGAAGTTAGTGAGCGTAAGATGTTAGGACCTAAATTGGTCGAAGAAATGGTAGAGATGTTTAAAACCATTATGCAGCATATCAAGGTAGCCCAAAGTCAACAGAATATTTATGTAGAGAATCGTTGATGAGACCTTGAGTTCAAAGTTGGAGACATGGTATTTCTATGCATATCTCTCTGGAATAAGGTCATGAGCTTTGGAAAGAAAGGGAAGTTAAGTTCCAAGTATATAGGCCCCATCAAGATTCTTGATCGTGTTGGGGTTGTGGCCTATAAACTAGCATGTCCACCTACCATGTACAAAGTACACAATGTCTTTCATGTATCCCTCTTAAGTAAGTACATACTAGATAATTCATATGTACTCTCTTCATAGGTGGTACAGTTGGAGGATGATCTTTCTTATAAGGAGCAGCCAGTGAAGATATTGGATCATAAAGATAATGTTTTATGTAACATGACTACTCACCTGGTGAAAGTACTATGGCAGAACCATAAGTATGAAGAGGCAACTTGGGAACTAGGGGAGGCACTGAAAGAAAATTACCCACACTGGTTTATGTCCTAGAATGTAAAATTAATCGTCGAGGGTGAAATTTCTTAAAGGGGGGGGGTGAAGAATTTAACAACCCAATGTTTTTCAATGAAAATTTATTTCTTATTATTATGTCATATAATCACATGAAATTTCAACAAAATGAACTAATAAGTGTTATGTGACCTTTAAATATAATTTTGACACTTCTTTTTTTTGAATTTTGAAAATCTGACATACACGGTTGCGATCAGTAAGATGTTTTGAGTCCAATAAGAAAAACTTAATTTTTGGTGAATGGTAACCTACCCTTATGAGTAGTAACATAACCATATGAATAGTGATATTATTTAATGAATATTAACCATACCTATGATAGTATATAAATATGATTCAACTGAAAGTATGATATACCAATATCTTGGAATAAGAAAATAAATGTTTTAAAACTGTTATTTTTCGAGTAAATTGTGATTTTAATTAAGTATTAAATTAATCATATTTAGAAAATTATTTTTCAAAAATGGAGGTCATTTTTTTATTCTACATGTCAAAAAATGGTTAGGGTGAATTTTTGGGATTTTTCTAAAATACCGGAATTTTTTATGAATAGTAAAATATTATAATTCACAATAAATGCATAAACCTGAATTTCTGCATCTTTCTTGGGTCATGGATGAAGTAAGTGGCCATTGGTTCAAACTCACATGCACATATTACTATTATTTATCACAAGAATTATCACTATTTCATGTCTTACAAAAAAATAATAAACTAATGATTATAATATTATGAAACCCCTCATCTCCTCCATTATAAAAACCTCCCACACTTCCCTATTCTCTTCAGTCCTCTCAAGCCTTGTTTTATTACTTAAATTCTGCCCAAATATCTCCCCAACATCCTTCCCCACGTCAATAAGCCTTTTTTCTCCTCAAAATATTATAAACTCTCCCCTTAAGAGGTTCTCAAAGGAGATAAACTTAAGAGGTGAATTCATGTTTCCAATTCTTTTATTTCCTTTCAAGTTCTTTTCATTTCTTCTTTCTTTCCTCACATACCTTCACCAAAATGGTATTATAACTCCATTAACATAAAATTACTGTAATGTTTTTATTATAATGGGATAATTCATTATCATCTTTCATTTTCCCTTCTTTCATATGAAAGAAATGAAAACCCCATCAGAGATGCGTTAATTAATCACATTCAACGAAGACAGTTTATCAATTTCGGTTACCATCTTCTATTCTAGTCAAGAAAAAAAAATTTATAGTTGAAACATACTATTAAATATGTATTTTTTTCACTAATATTCTTTAAAAATTTATGTAAAATAACAATGAAAAACATGTTAATTATGAGAAAAATCGCCAAATTAATTCAAGTGTTTATCATTAATGTTTTATATAATGATTCAACTTCAATCCAAGTAAAAAAATTAAATTTTTGACAATGTAACCTTTTGGATGTTCAATAATAAAATATAACTTCAATTCTGGACAACCACCTTTATCTTACATGTTTATCTGAACATGAATATAAGTGAACTGGTCATTAAAACCAAGTAAGCAATCATACCTGAACAATATAATTGAACCTCATAACCAATCAAAATGGTTATATATAAAAACTGGAAGAAAGGCTATTTCCATGGTTCCAAACCATGGAAATAGGCCCCAAAATGGTGGCCCTAGGTTATGGTCATGGTTTTGGACATTTTTGGCTTCTATCACTGTGGCATTAAGTCTCAGCCTATTGAAACAATTTTAACCGTGGAAATAGCTACCTATAGCCACAGTTTTGAAAATTGTGGAAATAGGCCCCCCAAATTTTACATCATGGTGGTTGACCTATAGCCATGGTTTAAACCGTGTATATAGGTGGCTATTTTCTTGGTTTTCACCATGGCTATAGCCTCGGAAAACTATGGCAATAGCATAAATCAAAAATGTCCCCAGCAGGATTTGATCCCTACACCTCCACTTTGGAATCCAGCACAGTTAACACTACACCGTGCCACAATTCGGGTATATATATATATATATATTAATAAATATATTAATAAAACCTGTGGTAAAAGACTAAAAACCATCACGGTAGTTCTTCTCGCCAATTTTTTTGGCGGGAATTTTCATTCCCACAGAAGCGCGGAAACCCTATAGCCACGTTTTTGGAAAACCATGGCTATAGGGTGTTAAAAAATTAGCCTTTGGCCATGGTTTGTAAAACCATTTCCATAGGCCACAAAATCATGGCAATACCCTAGGGCTATTTCCACGGTTCTGAAAACCGTGGCCATATGCCACGAAAAATAGGCCTATCGCCACGGTTTTAAAACCGGGGCCATAGGTCTGTGGCAGTAGCTCCATTTTCGAGTTGTGAATGAACTTAAAAAGATTATAAAAAATATTCTACATATGTAATAGATTCTTTAATTATTAATTAATGAACCTAATTTTACAATTCATGTCATTGATATCAAGTGGAGAACACCAACAGACTTAAGGTAAAGGATCCTCTCTATTTCACTTTTATCTAAGATTGCCCTCTATGTTATGACCTTTTATGTCTTGTTACTAGTGATGGGGTATGCTTAATCATATCCCGCATACTTTCCTCATTATGTAAAAGTGATTAAAAACCCCTTCCTCTATCATTAATCCCTATTAAGTACACCTGATACCATGTCGATATTCTGTAAGGAATTTTACCCGAATATCATTTATTCCACCGGGTTACCTTATCTTCTTTTTACCAAAATGAAGTTATCCTGTTTTTTATGTGAATATTATAAATGTTGTTTAAATGTACCAAATTAAATTATAAAGACCCTTCCATCATGCTTTATCAGGTATATACATTCTTTTAAGTGATTCCCTCCTCAATACTTCCCGATAAGCAAACTTGTTTGAAGGGAACATTCCAAATTAGAACCCATCATCATGTAAAATATATTACTTGTTTTAATCCACCATTGTCTTTATAAAATCATAAATTTTATTATGAAAACCTTATTTGTTCACTTCTGATTTTATATAAACCATTTTCCCTTTTATATTTTGAAGGCTCTATAGTATTTTCCTTAAAACCGCACAAAAATGTGTTAGTGTTAAAATTTCTTAAATAATTTTCATACATGTTGTCACTTATAGTTGAAATCAATTACGATGATAAATGACTATTTTCCCATATTAATTTCCATATATATTTTAGTTTATTTCTAATGTGTACATATTTATGATACGACCATTTTTTATGCTTTATGACATGATTGTGGTACCCAATTATTTCCATGGGAAACCTTTATGTTAATGTAAGATTGATTATGTATGATTTTTTATATGGAAAAATATTCATGAAAATTTAATATGGGTGCAACCAGAAAGCTTTTCAATGCGTTGGGTAAATTTCAGTCTCATGAGATGTTATGTGCGATGGTCTTGGTGGTTAGCTTTGGCTTGCGCTGCTACGTGAAACGATCTTGGCGGTTAGCCTTGAGTCTTACTAAAGTCATGTTTTATGTTGCTTCCACATTCTTATGACTCCATATTTATATGATTCTAGGTTTATATGTTATAATTCCATATATTACATTCCTTTTTATGTCATCATGTTACGCCTTCTAACCCATGTTATAAAGCATTAATCTTATGTTTATTCCCTTGCTGGTATTTTTAGCTCATCCCTTTGTTCATGTGATCCCCAGGGTACCCTATAAAAATGTTGTCACGACCCGTCCTCGGGGTCCGTGCCCTGACTACCCCAAGCCCACCTTCCATAGGCCAGGGGATAGAGACTAGCACCAAAGACGTAAATCCTGATAAAAGGGATGTCATTTTCATTATAAAAGAAAACAAACACCACAGAGTACGCAAAATGAAGTAAACACTAAGTAAACTGTAAAACAAATGTGCTGCAAGTACAAGGGGCTAGAAATACAAGCCCAAAGTAAAGGTACATCTACAACTGAAAGTAAAGTAAAACTCAAAGGACAACAGCTGAAAGGTGACAAGCTGATCCTGGATCGTCCTATGGCTTCCTACCTGAAGGGTAGGTATAGATCTCCTCCTCATCACTCCACGTCTGTCTGTCTCCTTCGGGTACCGACTCATCGTGAAATCCACCTCAGGGCACCGACTCGACGTGATATCCACCTCTGGTCACCGACCTGTCATGAGATCCTCCTCCAAGTACTGTCCAGTTCTACAAGCCTCAACCACAATCAGTGATGTCCATTGTCTATAACCAACACAATGTAGTGCCTGAGAAGCCCGTGCAGGGGTGAGTATGCGATACTCAGTAGGGACCCCGAGACCCCCGAAGGTCTCACTAATCCACAATGGATAAACAAAAAATAAATGATACAATCACAAAGTATCATCCAACACTACTTAGGTATATTCCCATACATTTACCTAAGTCATTAAATCCAGTTCATCTCCAACTCACGAGCTCAAGTACAATCCAGTCCACTCAGGAAAGTATAACTTAATTCACATAGGAAAGTATGACCCAATCCACACAGGAAAGAATAATCCAATCCACACATGACATCAAGTCAATAAAATTAAAGATAATGATTTAAAGTCAAGACTCAGCTCACACATGTATAATACTCATGAAGAGGGGTGGAGATGATAGATGTAGCCTCTGAATCATCTCCCCTGTCGAACCCATATAGGATCCAAGTACAGAAGTCATCGCTGCCGAACCCAAATAGGATCCTATTACAGTAACCATCACTACCGAACCCACGTAGGATCAAAGTACAATCTACATTGCTTCCGAACCCACGTAGGATCCAAGTACAGTCGTCCACTCTTCCAAACCCACATAGAATCCAAGTACAGTAGTCATCATCGTCGAACCCACAGAGGATCCCAGCACGGTAGTCGAACCCACAGAGGATCCCAGTACAATAGTCATTCTCGTCGAACCCACGGAGGATCCCAGTATGGTAGTCGTCCTCGTCGAACCCACGGAGGATCCCAGTATGGTAGTCGTCCTCATCGAACCCACGGGTTATCCCGATACGGAAGTCTTCCTCATCGAACCAACGGAGGATCTCGGTACGGAAGTCGTCCTCGTCGAACCCACGGAGGATCCTAGTATGGAAGTCATCTTCGTCGCAACTAGCTCTAGGGTTCCCGCACACAACATGCTCGATTCCGGGAGGGTCCGCTCCGTGAGCCAAGAGGGCCAATACATCAACTGACACGAAGTCCGGAGTTGATGTATCCTAAAATTCCGTCACGTTAAAAAAACTCAACACGAAAGACGACGCTTCAATCAGACTCTCGGTCTGAGAGTTATTGGATTTTTCATCCCAGGGGCCTGGTTGGTTTTTAAGTCAAAACCAACCTGACCGTACACCAACTGTATAAAAAACTCGAGCGGAGTAAGCCAAAAGAATCTTCTCACTAAGAGGAATCCAACAAAGTCGACAACACGTCAATCGGACGTCCGGAACTCAAGTTATAAGCGTTTCCGCTCCAAGGGCCCGGTAGGTTTTGTGTTTGAACCAACCTGGTCGTACCCAAAGTTCTTCGAAACCTTAAGAATAATACACCGAAACGACCGCCTCGATCCAAGGATAGCATCGCAACTGATTTTGCGTCAATCAGAAGTCTGTAGCCCAAGTTATGAACCTTTGAACGAAGTTGTCCGTTTTTAGGCGGTTTTGGGCCCGGACCGACCCGGCCCAAGACCCCCTGGGTCAGCCCAAACCGGGTCGACCCAACCCAGGTCCGGGTCCAGCCCACTAGGGCGCGGCCCGGCCCAGCGGGCGCGGCCTGGCCCAGGGGTTGGGCGCCTCGGCCCAGCGCGAGCGGCCCGACTTGACTTGGCACTCGGCCCGTGACTGAGTGACGCAAAGGGGGGCGCCACACCCTCGCTTTGTAACGGTGGCCCCCACGTGGGGGGAACGCCCTGTCTGCCACCGGGGGTTTTGACCCCCGGAATTACGAACGGCCGACCCGGTTGGCTGGCTGGTGTACTGCCACGGGACCCCCTTCACGGGTCCCGCCTTCCAAACACCGGGGGTCGGTTTATCCGGCCACCTCCAGGTCTTCCGTCACGGCCAAAGGGGCTGCGGCTCTTGATGCACTAGCGGCCAGGGAGTCCGGCCACCCCCTGTTGGTGACCGCCGTGGCCTTAGTTCGTGACCCTTCTTCGACCGGCGTGGCGCGTCGGTGCCGTGCCCCTCCGTCGCGGCCCGCTTCGGCCACGTCTTTCCCTCGATTTCTTCGGCGCGACGCGATAGGGCCGCGCACCACCTCCGCAGCTCTTTTCATTCTCGCGTGGTGCATCGACACCGTGACACCTTTATTCGAGCCACAACAAGTACAAAAACAAAAGGGGGGGAGGGTCGGCCGTGTTCGTGCGGTCCGGCCTCCTCCTGTTAAATCGATAACAAGAAGCTAAAGGATTAATGATAGATGCCAAAAATATTCACGAAAATAAAATCAAACCCCTACATCAAGAAGTTGTTGAACGATGATCATCACGGAATAATGGTGTCTCAGAAGATGGCATCGTGGAATGAGGCTCTCTATACGTCGTCGGTGCACGCCCGATGAAGGATGCAACGTCCCCCATTCTTTGACGCAGAAAGAAGATCGAAAGGCGTGTCAGTGTTCTTCGCGTTCTTCTACAAGGAAGAAGATGTTCTTCAAGACTTTGGTTATTCTCTCCCCAGATTTCACACAACGAATCCCCCAAAAATAAAATAAGACTTTGTCTTATTTTATTCACACATGCCAACATTTTTAAAATTCAAAATGAATTCACCAAATTAACTAGGCGTTTAATTGGCATGCATTAATGTGGAAGAGTGGATGAGTTACAAAATTTATTGCTTGCGGGGGGTTTAATTGGGTGTTAAGGAAATTGAAGGAGGTGGGGGCTCATGTGGGCCCCACCCCAACTTCCTCACAACTTCCTTTCCCTTAACACTTAAACCACTAGCGGTATAATAAAAATATAATTGTAAAGCAACTATAATTTTATTCTTCACATTTTTTAACAATTCCTCCCAAGAAAACGCACCTTCGGGAAAGGTGTTCCTAAGAAATTACCGGTGCTGCAGTTTCAACGGTGCCCTCAGATTTTGATTCCAAGCACTGGTTCAAAAGTTAGAAAAACCCGCTCGCTCGTTCACTGAATGTACCCGAGCTAAACTTCGGAAATTGATTCTGGGAACACCGAGCCTCGGAATCAGGTGTCGTAAGAAACAACATACTCGTAAAATTCCAAAAAAATTAAGAAAAAAATCTTTCCTTGAAATATCTGGGTCTTTACATTACTCCCACCTCAGGGATTTACATCCCCGTAAAGCTTCAACACACACTAAGGTAAAAAAAAGTGGTACTGAGCATGCATCTGAGCCTTCCGCTCCCATGTGCTCTCCTAGAGGTTCTCGAGCTACCAGTGAAAGCGCACCTGAGGAATCGACTATCCACATAGGATCCACTCCTGTCAATCCTCGATCTCCACTGAAGCTTCCGCAAAAGTCACCCCATCATCAAAGTTCATCTCCCCAAGGTCGATGATATGCATTAGGTCATGCACGTATCTCCTCAACTGAGATACGTGGAAGTCGTCGTGCACCTGGTGAAACTAAGGTGGATGGGTCAAGTGTTAAACCACCTTGCCTACCATGTTGAGGACCTAGAAGGGTCCAATGAAGTGTGGAGATAACTTGTCTCCTTGACCAAATCTCCATAATCCACGTCAAGGTGAGACCCGTAAGAAAACGTGGTCACCATCCTCGAACTCTAGTGGTCTCCGCCTCCTATCAGCATAAGAATTCTGTCGGCATTGAGCTGTCCTCATCCACTCCTTGGATGACCTGAACCTTCTATGTTCCTACAAGAGATGTAAAGATTTCTTCTTTGCCGATAAGAGAAATCTGGTCTCATCCCCTAGATGAACCACGTTCTTTGCCTAATACAGTCAATAATGACATGAATGATACTAATCCATGCCATGGATGACGTCGTAAGGCCTCGACGCTACTACCAAGAGATCCAACCGTTACTCTCACCTCCAAGGGTCGAGTCACACTATCGGCAGCAGTATGTGGTCACTAGGTCTCCTCTAGTAGGAATCTAGAAAGTGAGGGTCAAGTCAACAGTTTTAAATCAGAACCTCTTAGAATCAACTACATAAAAAGGATAGGGAACAAAACATCACAAGGACAAGTGTCTTTTATTACTGCAGCTCAAGGTATAAAGACACAAAACATCAACAGGGCTAGAAGAAACATGAACAAAAGTCCCCATGTCTGGATCGAGTCCCGCTCCTGTCCATCTGCTCCTAGAGCTCCATGGTTGTAAGCCTCTGCTGCCTGAAGCTGAGCTCTCCCCAGTCCACCTGTTCCCTACGGTCGGGGTGGTCTTCCTGGTCGTGGTGGTGGTAGGGCCTCAAAGCATCACCCACCATCTGCTGCTCGGAAAGCTCCTCTTCCTCTTCTGCCTACTCCCTGTGGACCACCATGGTCGAACCTCTACCTGGGAGGTCCCTCTACCGCCTGCTGCTCATCTGCTGGGTGGGTCAGGAAGTCTCGAGCCATGTGACCCTACCCGCCGCAAGCATAGCACTGTCTGCTCCTTGTGTGGATGGCACTCCTTCGTGTGCCCCACACAACCAAATCTGCATCCTGAGATTTCTATCTGATGTCCTAGCCCGCATAGACCTCTGTGTCAACTGTCTACTTCCGGCTGCAGAAGACTCCGCTACGAGTCGTCCTGCGGAGGGTCTCTCCACTGGTGACTGCTCAGCAAGAAAACTCTCCACTAGAAGGGCTCTCTACAGCACCCCTGTCTACGTCTGGATGTTGAGGTAGATCATCAAAGCCCTGATCTCAAGCCTCAGTCCCTACTTGAAGGTCCGGGCCCTGAAGAATGGGTCCCGTACCGTATCTGTGGACTAGCACGAAAGATCAGTAAACCACGCCGAGTACTGGTCCAATGTCATGCTGCCCTGCTACATTTGTAGTAACTCCTGAATGTGCACCGCACGGAGGGTGGATGGAATGAACTCCAAGAAGAAGAGGCTCTCGAAGTCCGATCAAAGGATATATTCCTCATCGTGCACCTGGAGCATCAGTCTCCACCATCTACTTACTGCCATGTGCAGGAGACTCACTGCAAGGATCATCATGAGGTCAGCTGGTGTCCCCACTAACCTGAAAACTTATTCAATAGCCTCCATCCAATCCTCGGCTGCCTGAGGGTCCGTCTCCCTATAAAACCTGGGCGGTCTCTGATGCTGAAACTCATGTAGTGCACTAAGGCGACGTGCATTCTCAGTGGATGGGGCTGGTGGCATCGGTGGCTCAGAGGGTAGAGGTACCGCCGGTGCCTCTACTGTAAAAGGGACCGACACCAAGTCCTCGTCGCTCAGTGGGCTATCATCTCGCACAAAGCTCGGAACCCAAGCTGGCTGCAGTCGTGGGGCCATCCTGAAAAGAGACACGTGCGCCACGGTCAAAACAGTATACCTGGTGATCTGACACTAAGTAATCACAAAGAAAACTTTTGAAACACACATTCAATCAATGTTTTCGTGCACTCAGTCGGAAATCAAAATTCAAGGTCCTGGTGTATGGATACGTTGGCTTCCGCACCAACACTGGACTCCCTAGACTGATAACCACACTCAATACCCTTAACACTATTGCTTCACATAGAAGAAAGATCAAAGTCCTGATTTCTATGGTAGAACTAAACTCCTCTGATACCAATTTTTCATGACCCGTCCTCTGGTCCCATGCCATGAATACCCCAAGCCCGCCTTTTATAGGCCAGGGGCTGGCGACTAGCACCAAAGGCATAAATCCTGATAAAAGGGAAGGAATTGCCTTTATAAAATAAAAAAAACACCACATAGAACAAAAAGTGAAGTAAACACTAAGTAAACTGTAAAACAAACGTTCTAAAAGTAAAAGGATCCAGAAATACAATCCCAAAGGAAAGGTATAACTACAACTGAAAGTAAAGTAAAACTCAAAGGACAACAACTGAAAGGTGAAAAGCCGGTCCTAGATCGCCCTCTGGCTTCCTACCTAAAGGGTAGGTACAGATCTCCTCCTCAGCACTCCACATCTGTCTGTCTCCTCTGGGTCCTGACTCGTCGTGAAATCCACCTCCGGGCACCGACTCGACGTGATATCCACCTCCGAGCACCGACTCGTTGGGAGATCCTCCTTTGGGTACCGTCCAGTTTTGTAAGCCTCAACCACGATCAGTGATGTCCGTCGTCTACAACCAACACAACGTAGTGCGGGCGAAGCCCGTGCAGGGGTGAGTATACGATACTCAGTAGGGACCCCGAGACCCCCAAAGCTCTCCCTGAATCCACAAAGGATAAAACACAAAGAAAAGATACAATCACGAAGTATCATCCAAAACTACATAGGTATGTGCCCATACATATAACTAAGTCATTAAATCAAGTTCATCTCCAACTCATGAGCTCAAGTACAATCCAATCCACTCAGGAATGTATAACTTAATCCACACAGGAAAGTACAACCCAATCCACACAGGAAAGCATAATCCAGTCCACACATGAAATCAAGTAAATCACATCGAAGATAATGACTAAAAGTCAAGACTCATGTCACACACGTATACTACTCACGAAGAGGGGTGGATATGATAGATACAGCCTCTGAATCATATCCCCTGTCGAACCCACGTAGGATCCAAGTACAGAAGTCGTCGCTGCCGAACCCACGTTGGATCCTAGTACAGTAACCATCGCTACCGAACCCACGTAGGATCCAAGTACAGTCATCATTGCCGCCAAACCCACATAGGATCCAAGTATAGTCATCCTTGCTGCCAAACCCACATAGGATCCAAGTACAGTAGTCGTCGTCATCGAACGCACGGAGGATTCCAGCACAGTAGTCGAACCCACGGAGGATCCCAGGACAGTAGTCATCATCATCGAACCCACAGAGGATCCCAGTACGGTAGTCGTCCTCGTCGAACCCACGAAGGATACTGGTATGGTAGTCATCCTCGTTGAACCCACATAATATCCCGGTATGGAAGTCCTCCTCGTCGAACCCACGGAGGATCCCAGTATGGAAGTCGTCCTCGTCGAACCCACGGAGGATCCTAGTACGGAATTCGTCTTCGTCGCAGCCAGCTCTAGGGTTCCCGCACACAACATGCTCGATTCCGGGAGGGTCCACTCCACGAGCCAAGAGATTTGATACATAAACTGACACGAAGTCCGAAGTTGATGTATCCCAAAATTCTGTCACGTCAAAAGGAACTCCACGCGACAGACGGCGCGTCAATCGGACTCCCGGTCTGAGAGTTATTGGATTTTTTGTCCCAGGGGCCCGGTAGGTTTTTAAGTCAAAGTCAACCTGACCATACTCTAACTCCATCAAAAACTTGAGCGGAGTAATCCAAAAGAACCTTCTCACTAATAGGAATCCAACAAAGTCGACGACACGTCAATCAGACATTCGAAGCTCAACTTATAAGTGTTTCCGCTCCGAGAGCCCGGTTGGTTTCGTGTTCGAACCAACCCGGCTGTACCCATAGTTTTCCGAAACATTGAGTATAAATACCAAAACGACCGTCTCGATCTAAGGATATCATTTCAACTGACAGTGCGTCAATCATAGGTCTGTAGCCCATGTTATGAACCTTTGAACGAAGTTGTCCATTTTTAGTGGGTTTTGGGCTCAAACCAACTCGGCCCAAGACCCCCTGGGCCGGCCCAAACCAGGTTGACCCGACCCAGGTCCGATCCACTAGGGCGCGGCCCGGCCCAATGGGCGGACCGGCCCAGCGGGCGCGGCCCGGCCCAGCGGGTGGCCCGGCCCAACGCGAGCGGCCCTGCTTGGTTAGGCGCACGGTCCATGACCGGGTGGCGCGAAGAGGGGGCACTGCCCCCTCTCTTTGTAAAGGCGGCCCCCACGTGGGGGACTGCCCTGTCTGCCACCGGGTGTTTCGACCCCAGGAATTCCGAATGGCCGGCCCGGTTGGCCAGCCGGTGTGCCACCGTAGGACCCCCTTCGCGGGTCATGCCTTCCAAGCGCCGGCGGCCGGTTTATCCGGCCACCTCTAGGTCTTTCGCCGTGGCCAAAGGGGCCACGAATCTTGATGCTCTGGTGGTCGGGGAGTCTGGCCACCCCATGTTGGTTACCGCAGCGGCCTTAGGTCGTGGACCTTCTTCGACTGGCGCGGCGCATTGGCGCCGCACCCCTCCATCGCGGCCTACTTCGGCCACGACTTTCCCTCGAGTTCTTCGGCGTGGCGCGACGGTACCACGCACCACCTCCGCAGCTCTTTTTTTTTCCGCGCGGTGCATCGGCACCGCGCCACCTTTGTTCGAGCCTCAACGAGTACAACAACAAAAGGGGGAGGAGGGTCGTTCGTGTTTGTGTTGTCCGACCCCCTCCCGTTAAATCGATAACAAGCGGTTAAAGGATTAATGATGGATGCCAAAAATATTCACGAACATAAAATCAAACCCCTACCTCAAGGAGTTGTCGAACAATGATCATCGCGGAAAAACGGTGTCGCGGAAGACGGCGTCGCGGAACGAGGCTCTGTATATGTCGTCAGTGCATGCTTGATGAAGGATGTAGTGCCCCCCTTTCTTTGACACAGAAAGAAGATATAAAGGCGTGTCAGTGTTCTTAGTGTTCTTCTACGAGGAAGAAGATGTTCTTCGAGACATTGGTTATTCTCTCCCCATATTTCACACAACAAATCCCCCAAAAATAAAATAAGACTTTTTCTTATTTTATTCACACATGCCAACATTTTTAAAATTCAATATGAATTCACCAAATCAGTTAGGCGTTTAATTGGCGTGCATTATTGTGGATGAGTGGATGTGTTACAAAATTAATTTCTAGAGGGGGGTTTAATGGGGTGTTAGGGAAATTGAAGGAGGTGGCGGCTCGTGTGGGCCCCACCCAAATTTCATCACAACTTCCTTTACCTTAACACTTAAACCACTAGCGGTATAATAAAAATATAATTGTAAAGAAACTATATTTTTATTCTTCACATTTTTTAACAATTCCTCCTAAGAAAAGGCACCTTTGGGAAAGGTGTTCCTAAGAAATTACTGGTGCTGCAGTTTCAACGGTGCCCTCAGATTTCGATTTTGAGCACCTGTTCAAAAGTTAGAAAAACCCGCTCGCTCGTTCACTGAATGTACCCGAGCTAAACTTCGGAAATTGATTCCGGGCACACCGGGCCTCGGAATCAGGTGCTGCTAGAAACTGCATACTCGTAAAATTCCAAATAAATTAAGAAAAAAAATTCCTTGAAATTTCCAGGTCTTTACAGATTTAAGGGCTTGAAGGAAGTTAGGATATATTTATGAAGACTAAATAATGATATGTTATAATGAGTTCCATGTTTTAAGTTTTATGTACCTAGTCTTCCAAGACACTAGACTTTACGATCCTTTGCTGGTACTCTGATGTATAATTATTCTTAATATCATGTAATGTAATATGTAAAAAGATAAGGTCATTATAAATCACCTTAAAACCACATACAATTTCATAGCCCCAATGCATAACCTTACCACAACCACCATTATATCCACATTGAACAATTTTACCACTACAACAATCACAACCCCACTACATAAAATATCTCATACACTACCCCCACATATCACAACACAATAATATTCCATCCATCATATCACTGGAGCCAACCCATAACACACAATTGTGTCCATAAACACATTACAACACATAATGGAGAAAAACATTCTTTTATATTTTGAAGGTTGTACCTTATTCAATTTCAATTAATTTAGGGTGTTATCACAAAAACCATATAATTATGGGACATCCATTTATTTTAACTAAATGTAGGCTGTTAACTAATTACATATTATGTGACGTTAACTACCATATAATGTGCATGAATTCCATAACCTATAAACTTGTAAATAAACAAGGACACCCAAAAACCATGATTTGTAGTGTGTATTTAGCCCATACAATTCACAACATCGATAAAAATATCAACAAAACAGTAAGAGAATACATCCCATTACTCTACCCCTTTAAATTCAACATAAACCGATTCATTATCTTTTTTAATATGGTTGCAACCATGTTCAAAAGAGTTAACAATAATAACCCCATCCCATATGATACACATAAGAATAAATAAATAAAAACCTACTTGAAAATAAGAATCCTTTTTCACAGACTTGTTGTAACAAAACAGGGGGTGTGTACAAGAAGAAACTGCTTTAGGGGGGAACCTCGAACCAACTACAGCACCTCATTCTAGGACTCCTGTGGGAAGAATAACATTTATGTCTGGTCTGAAGAGAAAGTAAGACCTAATGGAGATAGTAAATATCTTCTCTTTTGAAATATTCTACCATGAATGGTTGGGGTTAGATATGGTTTCAAATTACCATTAAATAAGGATCTCCACAAACCATGTGGTTAAACCATTTAAAATCCTATGGATTTTTATAAAATAAAATATATGATTTATATCCCTTGAAACAGCTTCAAAACCACTTAAATATACCCTTAAACTCATTTTACATCAAGGAATATGTCAAAAGGGAAAAATTGTAAAAACATGAAAATTCTAAAAAAATGGCCGACTGTTGGAAATATATCACCATTAGGATGTCTCACTGTTGGAAAATTGGAAATTTGAAAAACTATTGGAATGAATCACTGTTAGAATGAGTCATTGTTGGAAAACTAGAAATTTTAAAAACTAATGGAATGACTCACCATTGGAGAAATGGAAATTTGAAAAACTGTTGTGATGACTCACTGTTGGAATGAGTCACCATTAGAAAATTGGAAATTTGGAAAACTATTAATATGAATCACTGTTGTAATGAGTCACCATTGGAAAAATGGAAATTTTCAAAACTATTGAAATGACTCACTATTGGAGTAAGTCACCGTTGGAAAATGGGAAATTAGAAAAACTATTGAAATTAATCACCATTGGAGTGAGTCACCATTCAAAAAACTAGAAGTTTGGAAAATTGTTGAAATGAATCACCATTGGAGTGATTCACTATTGGAAAACTAAAAATTTGGAAAACTATTGAAATGAATCACCGTTGGAGTGAGTCACCATTGGAAAACTGTAAATTTAGAAAACTCATGAAATGAGTCTCCATTTAAATGAATCACATGTCCCAAAAACACCTCAGACTACCTTAGGACTCCTCATACAAAAGATTTATCACAATGTAATGGAATAGAAAGTCTGGTCCATTACATTAGATACCTCTCAAAGTATTCTCTCCCTCAAGAATTCAAAAACAACCCCACCTATAAATTCATCTCAGGGATGTCATTGCATGTGAAACACCTTCATCAACTAAACCCGTTATCCTAAACTCAGAAAAAAGCAAAAAAAATAACTTCTTTGAATATAGGAATCAGTAAAAACACCTTAGAATAAAAATTAATGCTTGATAATTATTTTTACCTTCACATTATATACCTATCCAAAAAGTACAAAATCATATAGATAGGTATGAAATTTAAAGTATGCAATGTATAAAAATCAAAAGAAAATATTAATTCCAAGAAAGGGAACAATTTCAAAAATAAAAAAAAACAAAAAAAAAATAGAAAATAAATAGATAAACAATTTCTTCACATTTTTTTTGAATATAATGATTATATTTCATATAAGATAAAACATTGTTATAACTTTTTCCATCATCAACAACAATTATACATGACATTATATGAATATATACAAGAATTATCCTCATTTTTTATTCTAGAAAATTAATTCCAAAATATTTAAAACATAGTATGATTAATGTACCGTGATGAAATTAGATTATCATGCTTTAGTAATATTTTATTAAAAATATAAACATGCTGTTTATGACATTTTATTAATTCATGTTGGTTATGGAGTTTAAGAGTTGAGCATGATTTATCAAATGATCTATTAATTTTCAGACATGTATCTCAAGATTTTATTTTGAATCATGTTAAGCTTGAAAACATGCCTATTAAATCAATTTCTTGAAAAATGTAAAACAAATTCATTAGGATAAGATAACCACTTTGAGTCAAAAACCATTTTTGAATCCTTTTTATAGAATGGTATTTATCAAAATACACTTTGTGAAAACTCTTTGAATTTTTTTTGTAAAACCAGTTTTCTTTAACATGTTTCCCAAGAACACTTACATAAATTTGAAGGGTCCATGATTTCCCCCAAAAAAAATATTTTAGTCTACTAACATAACTCTGTCATGCTCTTGACAAAGTTAATATTAATACAATTTGACATTAAATTTAGAAAACATGAATCAAAAAATGGCATGCATCAAAAATATGAAATGAGTTTTAAATATACCAGTGTATCCATGTTTAAATTTTTTTCTAGGTTTTTCATAAAAACATTAATTATTTGAAACATACTTATATAGAAACAATAAGGGGTTAAACATTTTAAATTTCAATTTTTAACAGTTTCATGTCATTACTTGGATATGTTTTAGATAGAATTACTCTACCAACAAGAAAACTTATATTAATATAAACAGAGATACCACAAGCATACAAATCAAAGAAAACCATACACCACACCATGATATTGTCCACTTTGGGTGGCACTGACTCACCCGCATGGTTTTGAAATGTTTCATAATATAACACATCCTGATGCGGGGAAAGCATTTCCCTCTATTCATATGTTTTAGGTCATAACAAATTCTATAAATATAAGATCAAACACAACAAACCCAACCAAAATTGTGGTATTGAAACATTCTCAACACTTCCTTTATAAAAATATTTAGACATGGGAGGAAAGCCCTTATTTATTGATTTCATGATTTCCAAAATGACTAGTTTATTTTATTGTCACCTTTAAGTGATTAACCTTATTATGAGAGGTGGAAGATTCTATCAATACAAACATTTCACAACACAAGACAAAAAAATCCATATTAAAAAAACGAACACCCATCTCAACCACATCATATCACTACCATTGTAAAACACAACCACCGGATAAACTTACTATCCAATAAAAAAGTTTACTAGATATTCCATACAACCACATCACCACACCACCTTATCATCCAAACACAACCACTATTTTCACATAACCTCTTTCTCCTCCTCATCCTCCACATTTACCTAACAAATGATCACAACAATTTTCATCCATAAATCCCCAAGCACTCAACTTGAGGAATTTTCTCTCCCATGTCAAGATATTATCCTCTTTGGGTGGCACTAACTCCCCCTCATGGTTTTAATTGTATTAAAGTATAACATATCTCATTTAGGGATAATTTCCCCCCTCTTCTTAGAATTGAAGGTTTTTAAACCACACATCACACAAGGAATATCAACAAGAATAATCACGCATAGGAGTAATACATAACATCTTCCATAATTATCTAGGGGTTTATATTACTTCATCTCATTATTTAGCATGGCTACATTCAAAAAAATTTAAAATTTTCATTGGGAATTAGTTCATTAGACATATAAAAGTGATTATCCTTTTAATACATGGTGTGTTTAAACAAGTAGTCATATCAAGGGTCTCATTATCTACAATAATCACAACAGATTATGGTTTCCAACAACTGATATTTTCAGTGAGGCATATCAACACATCAATGCAATGACAACAATGAAAAAACAATCAACATTCCTATATTATTTCTAATGAAATATTATCCATTTAATTTTAACTAGTTCTAACATGTTTCCAAGTTAAATACAAAACCGTACCATGTCATATCACACACCATGTTTAATTTTATTACATAGTACATTATATGTTCATCTTATTACTAAGGAAAAAATACTTACAACTTTATTTGAAAAAATTTCACATGATATGTTCTTATATTCGATTGAAATACGAAATTTAAAAAACAATATTATATCATAATCATCAAATTAAAACATGATTTTTTTACAATAAAATTAAAACTACACATGTGGTATTACTATGCTTAATGATGTATCATTCTTGGACTAAACATTCTTAAATAATTTCATGGCTAAATAAAACATGCTTTATGAAAAAAAAATTAAAACTAGACATGTTGTATTATTATATTTCACAATTTACCATGCTCAAATAATCTATTAAATAAAAAAAAATATTATAAAATCATCAAAATAAAACATGATTTCTTAATCATGAAATTAAAACTACAAAAGTTTTATTTCTATATTTTATGCTTTATCATGCCTAGGATAAACATTATCTGATCATTTCATAGTTTAAGAAAAAATTATTATATAATGAAATAAGGAAAACATTTTTTATATTAAATATTTAAATGTAATGTATTAAAAATGATACATTTGTTGGTCTCTCATACTATAATTTTATTAGTTAATAAAAAAATGATTTCAACTTTAGAAATATTTCCCATAAAAAAATACTCCTTAATTAACATGTGAGGTAAGGTTATTTCAGAAATTAAATATTATCATCAGTCATAAAATAATAGTTTTAAAATTTTAAATGGTTCATAGCCTAAACAAGTTTCCATAAAGAATGCTTATCATTTTCATAAATTTAGAAATAAATGTCAGAAGTATTTCTACCCTAACACATGATTACAGGATATGGTTATATCAATATTGTATAAATTAAATCAAGTGAAATTAAGAAGGATGTTATTCTTGTTAAGGTGTCAAAATTTAAAGGAATTTTCGAAAATTAAGATGAAAACTTTCATGAATTTCAGAATTCAAATGTCTAAATCCACAATTTACAACAAGTCAACAACACATTCTTTATGATAAATTAGAAACATAAAGAAACAAAATAAATATTAACTAACATGGAAACTAGAGTACTTATAACCATGGTTTCAAACTAATCCATTTTATCATGCCATTGTGAAGTCTACTTTGAGAATAGATGCTTCATAAGGGTTTCTAGAATTTAAAAAGTTGTTCAGAACAAAATAAAGTAAGCATGATTCTATAAAAATTTCAAACACTAGAAAAAATTAGAGGTCATGTTATAAAATTCAAACAAAGGAAGAAAAATATAATATATAGAGAATCATGTTATAAAAGAAAGGAAAATTACACATTCAAACCTCAAGAAGGTTTCAAACAAACAATTTAATGTAGTTAACCATAATATTACTCATTCCTTTTGGTTATATGAATAATTCATCAAATATTAACAATTCATTAACAATAAAAGGTTGATATAAATTCAAATAAACACATATAAAATTTTAAGATTAATTTAATTCATTTAAAATTCAAAACATCAACCAATTAAAATAATAACACATGTCATCACGATACATGTACCTCTCCTAGGTCTCTACCCTACAAGCAGTGTCACCTCACTTGGTCATTTGGTAGGCTTAGAGTACTTGCAATAGATCAAAAGGGGGCCTAAAACCCCGTATCATAGCTAATATTCCCTAGACTATGTCATTCACTAAGATAATCTGAAAATATTTCCCTACCATCCCATGAATTACCCACTATGCCTAACTATGAACTCCACCTTATCTCTCAACCATCATTTTTGATACCATTCTATCATAACCCCCTCCTTCCAAGGATACCCCTCCTGGAATGATAGTGAAAAAAGGAATATAATGACCCCCAATCCGGCCTCTAGTAGGACTTGGGTTCGGGACTAGCATCAAGGGTATAAATATCTCACAATATGGGAGACATTACCCATTATAAGAAAATAATATTGGGAGATATGATGAATCAAATGAAAAAAAACTGTACAAAATATTATAAAATAAAGCCAAAAAATCCCACAATTAATGTATAAATCAAAACTAATATATATAAAATCTCCAAATGAAATTATAAAAGAACAAACTCTATGTCTGTGACACAATAACATCTCCAAAGGTCCGAACTAGAAATTTCCAGCATGGTCTACAATTTTCTCCTGGATACCTAAAAATAGTTTTTATATACATAGGATGAGCATACATGTATACTCAATAGGAAAAATGATGTATGTCATGCACATGTGAAGAGATCATACTAATGAACTAATGAGAAAACAACAGAACCAAACAACACCTATAATGGTATACCAACCACCCCAACCTAACCAAGGCATGCTCACCAAATTACACAAACCAATTAATATAATATAATATAAAGCACATCAATGATAGGGTACCCCACATCCATTTCCCACTGATTAGTTTCTCTTTCCTCATGAAAAAATTTATCACACTCCCACCTCTTCTAAAATTACAACGTCACAACCCACCCATACACACCTATGCCTCTCAAACCACAGTACATCCTACCCATAGATACGTGGGCCACAAACCACATCACATCCTGAAGACACATGGGAAATCATAACAAATCTAATCCCGGAGACACCTGGGAAAGAAAAACTCACCTACATACACCTGGGCCTCAGAAACCACAACCTTTGTAGAGAATCTTCAGATATCACTATGTATAAGAGGGAGCAGGGAAGAGTGAGTGTCCAACCATCCATCCTATCACTAAGATGTTTGGGAAAGACAACCACCCCTGTGATGATGGGGGTGTTTAGAACATTGTGTTCAACTTGGATGGGTTGCATATGTAAATCAAGATAAACTATATTGTATACACATATAGAGTTAGAACACACAAGCCCATCCTATTAGTTTATAATAAGAACTAACCATTTCACAGAATCCACACAATCACTACCACCTCTAAATGCATAAAAACACATAAACAAAATACAAACCAAAATTCGTTTTCAATATTTAATTCATATTACAAGGCTTCTATTTTATCAAAAATTTCCACTTTATCAACCACTTCAATTTGTTCGATCAACATTTATTAAGAAACTCATATCATCTTATTGTATATTTCCGACCCATTCTTCTATATGTAAACATTAACTAATTAATCAATATAACCCATCATAAATTTCCTCATTAAACATGCCCATATGAAATTATTAAAATAAAATATTGATTCCATTAATACTTGGGGTAGATATAATAAAACCAACCAAAAAATATTAGAAAAACACCACAACCCAATTTCCACATCCACATCACCTAACAACCACATCCACTTTCACAGCCCTACTGCATAACCATATAACAACCACCATTGTAGCCCAATTTCACCACTGTACCATTACAAAAATCACAACCCCACTACATAAAACATCTCATCCACTACCCCCACATATCATAAAATATTCTTATTCCATCCATCATATCACTCAAGCTAACCCACATCACATAATCATTTCCACAAATATGTTACAACACATAAAAGAGAAAAAATTCACATTTAGAAAGGAATCCCTTATTCAATTTCACTTAATTTCGGGTGTTATCTTAGAATCCATATAAATTTGGGGAATCCATTAAATTTAACTAAATGTACGTGGTTAAATAATAACATTATAAGTGAGGTTAATAGACAGATAACATGCATGCATTCATCAATCCAAAAACTAGTGCACAAATAAGGACCCCCAAAGGCCATTACTATCAGTGGGTATTTAGACCATACAATTCACAAAATCAATCAAAATATCAATAAAATAGTAAGATCATAAATCAAATTACCCTACCCCTTTAAATTCAATATAAACTAATTCATTATATATCATAATCTGGTTTCATCCATGTTCAAAAGAGTTAACATTATTAAACCCATCCCACATGATACACATAAGGGGAAAAAGGAAAACCCTACTTGTAAAGAAGAATCCTTTTCGTAGACTTGTTGCAACCAAAATGGGGATACATACCAGAGGAAAGTGCTTCGGGGGGTGGGGTGAGGGCTTGAACCATTTACAAAAACTCATTCCAAGAATCCTATAGGAAGAAGAATTTTTTACATCCAGTCTCAAGAGAAAGAAAAGAAAAATAAAGATAGGAAATATCTCCTCTTTAGTGAAATTCAATCCTGAATGTTTCGGATTAGATGTGGTTTCAAATTTCTATTAAATTTATATCTCAATAAACTGTAGAGACTAGGGTTTTTGTCCTTGTCAGACTTTAGAATGTTTCTATGAATAATTCCAGAGCTAGGCACGAAGACGGCATGCAATTCTGAGGCCCGGTGTGCCTAGAATTAATTTTATAAAAATATTAAGTATTTTATACTATGCACGTGGCGGGTGTGTGATATCTCCTAAAAGGAATCTCAGAATGGAAATCTGAGGGCACAGTTGCATCCAGAACGTGCTGTTTATCCTAGGCAAGGTGTAAACTTTGCGGGCGCGGGCCTGCGGTGAGAAATGCCACCAGGGGCGTTTTCATAATTAAATGGAGAAGTTAGTGTGCGAGCGTCGGCTCAAATAACTTCTGAACGGAGTCTCGGATGGAAAATCTGAGTTCGTCGTTGCGTTCAAAACGGCGCGCTTACCCTAGGGGTGACCATACTTTTGTTCTCATCGGGAGTCAGGTCCGAGGCGTGTTTGGCGCCGGCGGGCGGCTGATATAAATATAAGCGCCCCCCCCCCCTTTATCGTTCCTCTCGACGTTCTTCGCTATTCTTCGCTGCCACTCCACTGAATCGAGAAAACGAAGTGCCCACGAGCTCGAAATTCAACGACGGATGTTCCAGGATCATTCAGCGGATGCTCTGGAGCGCGGATCTAAGGCAGAACGTCGGTGTTTCGCATGCGAGGTAGGCGGATTTTAGTTTTAACCCCCGATCCTGTTTTTGCTGTGTTTTTTTACAAATTGATGTCGTAGCAGTGTTGATCGGGTCCCAAGGGTCGTATAGACACCTCCGGATCGCAAAACGGACCACGGGAGTGCCCCCGGAGGTCCGTGGAAGATCCGCCGGTGCGGCGGAGCGCCGACGGCGCGTGGCGGAGGGCCGCCGGCCAGAGCGGGCCCGCGGTGGCGGCCGGTCCGGCCTCTTTTATCATATGAGGGTCTTTAAACCCCCGTATCTTGCAATCCGAGAGCCGGATTCGCATAATGTTTGCGGCGACGTGACCCTGGCGACGAGGTGAACCCTCTGGTTTGGGTTAGATGGTTTAAAGGTTCGGGATCATGTCCCGGGAGCTAGGAACATCGTATAAAATAATATTATTTTATTATTTTACGATTTCGGGCCGTTGTAACTTCTACCCGGAATGTCCGAATGATGTGTCGTTAGTGGAATTGATACCCTGATGGTACGAAAGACTTTTTGAGATGGTTTCCAGGTGTTGGGACCGAGTTCGGGGTGCGGGCCCCATGAGGCCGGGTTTTGGCGTTTGCGGAGAAACACAACATTCACACCAGGAGTCCAATTTTGGTGGATGAATAGTCAATACTATGTGTTTTTCCGAGAGTATCACAATAGTGCGATCCATTCGATGAGTTTCAGGATCGAGGTGTGGATCCCACCCGAGCTGGCCTTCGGTGAATAGTGCCTTTTTCACTGGGTGTCTGTTTCGGATGAACGTGTAGTCGATTCTGCTTGTTTCTTCAAGGGGATCGCCTTGGTATGATCTGCTTGATGGGTTTCGGGATCGTTTTATGGGCCCCGCATGAGCTAGCTATGGTGAATAGTTTCTTTTTCACTGGTGCTCCGTTTCGGGCGAGTAAACAGCCTATCCTGCGTGTTTTTCCACGTGGAACACGATGGTGGCCTCGGGTTTGGCCTAGGAGGTGCGCAGTGTGGCGTTGTGGTGGGTCACTTGGGTTAGCGATGTTTGGACCAGCAGTGGTTGAGGTTTCTCCCTTGGTTCGTTCCTACGAGGGTTCGCATGACATCACAACCTTCGTATGGGTTTGTGATCCACTCGATGGGATGTTTAAACTGTTAGAGTTGTGGCATCCCTCTGGTGGGCCCGAAGCGGTATCCTCTAGCATCTTCTCCCTAGATCAGGTTCTTGGTATCGCTGTGACCGCTTATTAACGGGCGGCAATCCCCTATATAGCAGGTTAACCCCATAGGGTTTGTCGCATCATCGGGAATATGATCCCCTACACGGTGGGTCGTGCTTAGTAGGGTTGTGGTATCATCGGGTATACGATCCCCTACTCAGCATGAGGTTTATGGTAGGGTTGCGGTATCGTTGGTTATACGATCCCCTACTCAGCGCTTGGTGTCGGTAGGGTTGCAGTATCGCTGGTTATGCGATCCCCTACTCAGCGCGTGGTTTCAGTAGGGTTGCGGCATCGTCGGTTCGATCCCCTACATCGCGAGTTATACCAGATAGGGTTCTGGTATCATCGTGACCTCCTTTATATGGGCGATGACACTCTATCTGAGTGATGTTCTTCTGTCGAGCGCTAGATCGGGTTGTGGTATCCCCCAGTGGATCCTGGGTGTGATCCCCTATCTGTGAGAACTACGTATGCCAGATCGGGTCGCGGTATCCCCCAACGGACCCTAGGAGTGATCCCCTATCTGTGAGCTACGTTTACCGGAGTGTGTTTTGGTATCCCCTAGAGGAACCTAGCGGCGATCCCCTATCCGAGGAGTTTGGTGGTTATGTTGTTTCAGCAATGTTTCCTCAGTGATGTTATCTGACAAGTGTGGTCTCTCGGGTGAGCGTCTAAGATGTTTTTTTGGGACCCCATGGAGTGTATCTCTCGTATGAGTGTCATCTGGTATGACAGTGTTCGTATGGTGTACTCTCCCGGTTGTGTGGCGTGAGGTGAGTATATCTGGATTGTTCAAGGTGTATGTATGGGCATACTTCTGAGCTGAGCTGACTAGTTGTGTTTAGCCGAGGATAGTCATGATATGGAGTTTCTCTCTTGTCTAGGTTCCCTCTGGCTGGGATGAGCGGAATGTTGCCTTTTAGTTGGTCTCTTTGGTTTTGGGTTTTTGGGGTGCCTACTGAGTATGTTTATACTCACCCCTACACAGACTTTTCCCGCACTTGTTTGTGTCTTGTGCAGACCACAGGACTTTTGACGGAGTCCCAAGAGGACCTGGAGCGGGCGGAGCTTAGTGAGCGTGTTAACCGGGGTGTTTACCGGAGCTGGGCCGAGGGAGCTTTCCGGCGAGTGTTTGTGGTAGCGTTCCCCTTCTTCAGAGCAGGTTGGATGCACTTTGTAGTTTCCTTTTGGTGGGCCCTGGTTTTCCCTTTGTACTTCTGTTGCACTCTAGTTTGGGATAGATGTATGCATTCATTTACTTTTCAGTTTCTATATCTCTGCACTGTTACATGGAGGTGTTTGTGCGTGCGTGTGTACATGTAACTTTGTCTAATGCCTCCCATGTGGGTGATAGCCTACTCGGCGCTAGTCTCCAGCCCCTGGCCTATTAGAGGCGGGCTTGGGGAGTCACGGCTCGAGCCCCGTTGGGTCGGGTCGTGACAGAGTGACCTGTCATACTACTCCCTGGATATGGTTTGAGACCCATTCTTCAGGGCTCGGACCTTCGAGCAGGGCTTACGCAGGGACATCCGGGCAGGTTTGGTTTCTTTGTGCCTACCCACCAATGCTGGAGTGTTGGAGCGAGCTATGGTGGTAGAGAGCTTTCTGGCTGAGCAGATTCCCCCTGTTAGTGCTGGGCATGTGAGGGTTGAGACGTCGGCATCTGGTAGCCGACGACAGACTCAGGGGTCTGGACATGGGAGCCGTTTCAGGAGGTGACCCCAGGATGGAGGATCTGAGCGTCAGGGCTCACATGGCTTGCAGGCTAGTTTTGGTCAGCCACAGGAGAGGCGGTGTTACGCTTGCGACGGTCGGGGACATCTTGCTAGAGATTGTCCGACCTGACGTACTGCTGAGAGGGAGCTGGTTGATGGACCGTCTTGGCAGAGGCAGCGTCTCGAGAAAGGCGGTCTGCAGGGCGGCGGGCGTGGTGATAGAGTTGGTGCAGTAGGAGGCGGTGGTAGGCGGTACCAGATGCCAACACTCCCACCCCCAGGTGGTCCACGCCAAGCTTAGGGAGCTAGTGGCCGAGGGCGAGGACAGCTGCATGCCCTGGAGGCAGTTGACCCAAAGGCACCGCGGATGGATAGAGGTACGCCTTGTGTCTTTTCTACTTTCTGTAGTAGTTTGATAGACACTATTTAGTGGTACCCTTCCTTTTTGTTGCTTTCTCGAGTTTTGTTCCGGGCATTGGTAAGGCCCTGTGTGGGTGTTGTTCGGCGTGCTTCGAATGCATGAGAGAGAGGGCTCCTTCTCCAACCGAGATGCGTTTATGTGACACGATTAAAACTGTGTGGGCGAGTCAGTGCTGCCCAAAGCGGATAGTATCGAGGTGTGGTAGATGAGTCCCTCTGACATATGTGTTTGGGCAGGGGTGTTAGTTGGTGAACTCACTAGTGTTGAGACCCAGTTGAGAGTCCATTCGCTCTCCTTGTGCTTAGGGCTTTTCGGGGATGAAAAGTTCTAAGGGTGGGAGGATGTGGCGACTTAGGTTTTTGGCCCTATCAGACTTTTCAATTTTTCTATGAATAATTCTAGAGCTAGGTGCGAAGACGGTGTGCGATTCCGAGGCCCGGTGTGCCCGTAATTAATTTTATAAAAATATTAAGTATTTTATACTCTACACGTGGTGGGGGTGTGATATCTCTTAAACAGAAGCTCATAATGGAAATCTGAGGGCACTGTTATGTCCGGAACGTGCCGTTTACCCTAGGTGAGGTGTAAAGTTTGCGGGCGCAGGCCTGCGGTGAGAAACGCCACCAGGGGCATTTTCGTAATTAAATGGAGAAGTTAGTGTGCGAGCGTCGGCTCAAATAACTTCTGAACGGAGTCTCGGATGGAAAATAAAAGTCCGCCGTTGCGTTTAGAACGGCGCGTTTACCCTAGGGGTGACCTTACCTTTGTTCGCATTGGGTGTCGGGTCTGAGGCGGGTATGGCGCCGGCGGGCGGCCGATATAAATATCAGCCCCCCCCCCTTTATCGTTCCTCTCGACGTTCTTCGCCATTCTTCGCCGCCGCTCCACTGAATCGAGCAAACGAAGCGCCCATGAGCTCGGAATTTGATAGCAGACGTTCTAGGAGCGTGCAACGGAAGATCTGGAGCGCGGATCTAAGGCAGAACATCGGCGTTTTTCCCGCGAGGTAGGCATATTTTAGTTTTAACCCACGATCCCGTTTTTGCTGCGTTTTTCTGCAAATTGAAGCTGTAGCAGTGTAGATTGGGTCCCGAGGGTCGTGTAGATGCCTCCGGATCACAAAACAGACCACCGGGGTGCCCCCGGCGGTCCACGTAAGATCTGCCAGCACGGCGGGGGGCCGCCGGCCAGGGCGGGCCAGCGGCGGCGGCCGGTCCAGGCCGGTCCGTTCTCTTTTATCACACGGGGGTCTTTAAACCCCAGTATCTTGCAATCCGGGAGCTGAATTCGCGTGCCGTTTACAGCGACGCGACCCTGGTGACGAGGAGAACCCTCTAGTGTGGGTTCGAGGGTTTAAAGGTTAGGGATCGTGGCCCGAGAGCTAGAAATGTCATATAAAATAATAATATTTTATTATTTTATGACTTCGAGCCGTTGTAACTTCTACTTGGAACGTCTGAATGACGTGCC
Organism: Viscum album; assembly: GCA_963277665.1. NCBI lineage: Eukaryota > Viridiplantae > Streptophyta > Magnoliopsida > Santalales > Viscaceae > Viscum > Viscum album. The sequence continues at coordinate 60,790,179 of OY728127.1, read as the reverse complement.
GTCAGTGGCATTGAGACCCTGATGGTACAAAAGAATTTTTGAGATGGTTTCCGGGTGTTGGGACTGAGTTCGGGGTGCGGGCCCCATGAGGCCGGGTTTTGGCGTTTGCGGAGAAACGCAGCATTCGCACCATGAGTCCGATTTTGGCGGATGATTAGTCGATCCTGTGTGTTTATTCGATAGGATCGTAATGGTGCGATCCGTTCAATGAGTTTCAGGATCACGGTGTGGGTCCCACCCCGAGCTGGCCTTCGGTGAATAGTTCCTTTTTCACCGGGTGTCCATTTTGGATGAACGTGTAGTCGATTACACTTGTTTTTCTGAGGGGATCGCCTTGGTATGATCCGCTCGATGGGTTTTGGGATCGTTTTTTGGGCCCCGAATGAGCTAGCTACGGTGAATAGTTCCTTTTTCACCGGTGCTCCGTTTAGGGCGAGTAAACAGCCTATTCTGCGTGTTTTTCTGCGTGGAACGCGATGGTGGCCTTAGTTTTGGCCTAAGAGGTGCATAGTGTGGCGTTGTGGCGGGTCGCTTAGGTTAGCGACGTTTGGACAAATAGTGGTTGAGGGTTCTCCCTTGGTTCGTTCCTACGAGGGTTCGTACAACATCACAACCTTCGTATGGGTTTGTGATCCTCTCGATGGGAAGTTTAAAATGTTAGAGTTGTGGCATCCCTCCGGTGGGCCCGAAGTGGGATCCTCTAGAATCTTCTCCCTGGATCGGGTTCTTGGTATCGCTGTGACCGCTTATTCACGGGCGGCGATCCCCTATCTAGCAGGTTAACCCCGTAGGGTTTGTGGAATCATCTGGAATATGATCCCCTACGTGGTGGGTCGTGCTCAGTAGGGTTGTGTCATCATCTGGTATATGATCCCCTACTCAGCATGAGGTTTATGGTAGGGTTGTGGTATCATTGGTTATACGATCCCCTACTCGGCGCTTAGTGTCGGTAGGGTTGTGGTATCACTGGTTATGCGATCCCTTACTCAGCGCGTGGTTTCGGTAGGGTTGCGGCATCGTCGGTTCGATCCCCTACATCGTGAGTTATACCAGATAGGGTTCAAGTATCGTGGTGACCACCTTTATATGGGAGATGATCCTCTATTTGAGTGATGTGCTTCTGCCGAGCGCCAGATCGGGTTGTGGTATCCCAAGCGGATCCTGGGTGTGATCCCCAATCTGTGAGAACTACGTATGCCAGATTGGGTCGTGGTATCCCCCAGCGGACCCTAGCGGCGATCCCCTATTCGAGGAGTTTGGTGGTTATGTTGTTTCAGCGATGTTTCCTCAGTGATGTTATCCGATGAGCGTGGTCTCTTGGGTGAGCATCTGAGATGCTTGTTTGGGACCCAATGGAGTGTATCTCTCGGATGAGTGTCATCTGGTATGACAGTGTTCGTGTGGTGTACTCTCCCGATTGTGGACAGTTGTTAGTGATGAGGTCGGTACCTTTTGTGGCTTTGTGGCGTGATCTGAGTATATCTGGATTGTTCAAGGTGTATGTATGGGCATACTCCTGAGCTGAGCTGACTAGTTGTGTTTAGCCGAGGATAGTCACGAGATGGAGTTTCTCTCTTGTCTAGGTTCCCTCTGGCTGGGATGAGCGGACTGTTGCCTTTTAGATGCTCTCTTTGGTTTTGGGTTTTTGGGGTGCCTAATGAGTTTGTTTATACTCACCCCTACACGGGCTTTGCCCGCACTTGTTTGTGTCTTGTGCAGACCACATGCCTTTTGACATAGTCCAAGGAGGACCCGGAGTGGGCGGAGCTTAGTGAGCGTATTGACCGGGGTGTTTACCGGAGCTGTGCCGAGGGAGCATTCCGGTGGGTGTTTGTGGCTGTGTTCCCCTTCTTCAGAGCAGGTTGGACGCGCTTTGTAGTTTCCTTTTGGTGGGCCCTGTTTTTCCCTTTGTACTTCTGTTGCACTCTGGTTTGGGATAGATGTATGCCTGCATTTACTTTTTCAGTTTCTATATCTCTGCACTGTTGCATAGAGATGTTTTTGGGTGCGTGTGTATAAGTACCTTAGGCTAATTCCTCCCATGTGTGTGATAGCCTACTCGGTACTAGTCGTCATCCACTGGCCTATTAGAGGCAGGCTTGGGGAGTCGCGGCACGAGCCACATTGGGTCGGGTTGTGACATAAACCACACAGTTTGATCATTTAAAAGCCACTATGTTTAAAAAAAATAAAAGACATGATTTATATCCCTTTGAATGGCATTAAAACCACTTAAATATGGCATTAAACTCATTTTATGTCGTGAAAGATGTCAAAAGGGAAAAAATGGAAAATTATAAAAAAATGGATAACTATTGGAAATGTCTCACTATTAGGATGTCTCAGAGTTGGAAATGTATCACCGTTGGAAAACTATAAATTTGAAAAACTCTTGGAATGAATCACCGTTGGAATGAGTCACCATTAAAAAACTATAAATTTGAAAAACTATTGGAATGACTCGCCATTGGAATGAGTCACCATTGGAAAACAAGAAATTTGAAAAACTATTAAAATGAATCACTTTTGGAATGTTTCACCATTAGAAAACTAGAAATTTGAAAAACTATTGAAATGAATCTCCATTGTAATGAGTCATCATTGGAAAAATAAAAATTTGGAAAACTATTGAAATGACTCACCATTGGAGTGAGTCACCATTGGAAAACTAGAAATTTGGAAAACAGTTGAAATGAATCACTATTGGAGTGAGTCACCATTGGAAAATTGAAAAATTGGAAAATATTGAAATGAATCACCATTGGAGTGATTCACCATTGGAGTGATTCACCATTGGAAAACTGGAAATTTGGAAAACTGTTAAAATGACAGACCATTGGAGTGAATCACCATTAGAAAACTGAAACATTGAAAAACTCTTGAAATGAGTCATCATTGGAATTAATCACATGTCCAAAAAACACATCAGAGTACCCCCAAACACCTCAGACACAATATTTCTCACAAATTAATGGAATGTAAAGTCATGTCCATTACATTTTATAACCTAGGGTTCAATCCCATGCTTTCAAAATAATTTAAAAATCCTACTCATTTTCTATAAATACCCACCCATTCTCCCATTCATCACCACTCTAAATACATTAAGTACAAATTACCTCTCATTTTCCCTCTCAATTGTCTATGAAAGGAATTTATAAGGTTATAAGATGTTCCTACAACATTTTAAGAAGAAAATTTGAAAAATAAAGTTTCCTAAATTCTTTTATACCTTTATTTTTGAAATCCTTCCATTTCATTTTCTTTTATATGATAATATTTTTATGAGTCATTGTTATAAATTACTTATTATATAATCAATGAGATACTATCATTTCTTCTCATTATACTACATTTATAAATATTTATAATGAATAAAATTTCCAATATCCATAAAACATTGTAAAATTTAGATAAAGTAATTAATAAAGGGTTTCCTTGAAATTATATCCCTATATAGATACAAACAAGTTGATGATGGATCTATATCTAATGAACCTAAGGGTAATATCACTAAATTTTTTGGATGGGCATTAACTCTATCTTAACTTGGTTTATAAATAATGGTCCTAACTATACACTAGGTTTCACAATCTTATGGAATATGATTTGGATAATTCACGAGCTCTTATGAACCATAATGAATGATTATTTATTATTAATATCCCTATACCATGAAAGTAATATGCATTAATACCCTATTATTAGTCCTTTGATAAAGAAATTTTACATTACATTGTGAATATTTTATTGTTTCTTAGTTTATTATGGGATATAAACAAGATATCCATATTTTTCCATGAATAGAGAAATATTAATTTTCCATATATCTATATTCCTATATGGAAAACTATTAATTAATTATCCATAAATATGTAAGTATTTCCATAGGAAAAATTATGATACGTATTGTTCATCCATTATCTTCATATGATATATCCATTGGACTTTTTATGTGATAGGTGTGGCCCATAATTATATATCCCTTAAATGCATTAGTAGGTCACGTTAGACAAATTAGTTTGGTATTTGGTTTAATACTTTTCTATTTGTCTATAATTTCTTGGCATGAGGCATTGATAGTATGTTTATGATGTCTGGCATTAGGTATTCCATCACTATGAGATCATTTATTCATATCTATTCATTTATTTATCATTATGTAATTCAGGGATATATTATTATCATAGTTCGATTTGATATAGAATTTATTTATTCCTACAATATTATGATTACTTTCTTATGTATGATAGCTTTATCTTTACACTATCCCTTACTTAGAAAATGATTTTATCCCTTTATATTTTTTCTCATTAATCTATGAGGCTATGAAGATTACTATGCGAGACATATGAATTTTCAAAAAGAAATAGTGAATTTCCATATAATTATTTGATATACCTTATGTTTTTTCAATGAAATGTAATGATCATTTATATATCTAATTTCCTGACACTATTAAACTAATGGATCCTATTTATTTTTATCTTAGTATTTTGTACTAATGCAATAAAATAACCATTATCTCTAGGATTATAGAGTCGGGGTGTTATAATTCGTATCAAAGAAAGATTAGTAGAAACCTTATTAACTAAATTTATTAGAACATGGTTAGAGAACATAACTCTATAAAAACCCTTAAGATAGTCTAGAAATATTTCTAGATTACCTGACATGCATTAACAATAAATGTTCATGACCATTTATTGACATAAAAGCTTTTGAAAAGTCTTTAAAAATAATTTTCACAGTGACATACATTTGAGAACCACATACCATCCTCAAACTAATGGGTAATCTAAAAGAACCCTCTTAACCTTAGAGGACATGTTGGAATCATGATTAATTGAATTCTAAGAAAGGTGGTACTGGTACCTACCTATAGTGTGATTTTCATACAATATTTGCATCCATTTGATTATACAAATGGAAACATATGAGTCCTTTTATGGAAAAATGATATTGTACCCCAACCTATTGAGATAATGTTGGGTAAATGAGTCTAGTTGATCTAGAACTCAATGAGGAGGCAACTGAGTAGGTGTGACCTATCAATAATTATATCAAGACTGATTAGATCAGTAAGAAAGTATATGTTGATAATTAGAGGAAGGACATGGAATTACAAGTGGGGGATCATGTATTCTTTAAAGTATCACCATGTAAGGGAGTCATAAGGTTTTCTAATAAAGGGAAGCTAAGTCTATGGTATATTATACCTTTTGAAATTTTAGATAGAATTATAGTTTTGGGTTATTGTTTTTTATTACACCCAACCTCTCTAAATTTCATGGAGGCTTTATGTCTCAATGTTATGTAAGTACATTCTTTACCCTAAACATGTACAAACCACTATGGAAATAGTGTTGGCACTTTAATTATGACACCCCTAGTATGTGGCATCCCTATTTATATTATATATTTTTAAGACATGATATCTATTTGATTTATTTTGAGATTTTTTAGAGAGGACCTTGGTTAGATAGGGAATATTTTAGCTCACCGGGATTCACTATGTCATAGTGGATACTATAGTGTAAGTCATGGTTTGATTTTTTTGGATGATGTGGGTGTTGTTTCTAGTATTTTTAGTTATTTTTGAACCAATGGGAGTGAAATTTCTAGGGAATCTATTTTAGAAAATATTTTTTTGGAGGATTCCACCTATGAGAAACTATATGGAGCACCATTCTATAAGTGGTGGCCATGGTTCTATAGGGATACTGACATTGTATTCCCTTGGAATAAAGAACAACACACCCATACATATGGGTGTTTTATTGGGTGTGGAACATTATGATATTTCCCAGAGTAAAATTAAGATCATGAATTAGTAAAGTGGGGATTGTGGTGTGCTAGGTTGAGTAAAGGCTTAGATGGTTTTGAAAAGTTGTAAATGGAGAGTAGAGGTCCTCTATGCCATGGTCTTCAATATGGAAAGTCAAAATGAAAAGGGGTATTTCTCTAGGACATGGTCTTGGACATGGTATCCAATTGGGTTTTCAAAATGTATTAGACCTGTTGTAGTATAGTGAATGGTGATAGAAAACCCCATTTTTGAAATAGCTGAAACCACCAATGAATTTTGGGGGAATATATATACCATGAAAAGGATATCATTTATGGATTTTTGGGGAATTATATATTTTATTTTCAATAAAATTTCATCCTTAAAAATGACCATTCTTCCTCTCCTCACAAGGATTCTTGAAATAGGAATTCCTAGAGGTGATTTCAGGAGGAATATTCTATCTGAAGGTCTTCCTATTAGTTTCTAATGAATGAATCTATAAGAGGTAGGTTGATTTTCCACAACACAACTTATTTTAATAACATGGAAAATTGGGTGTTTTAGATTTTAATACTTATTTTAAACTATTATTAATGTTTGAAAAAATCATGGGTGATTTTAATATAGTGGAAAATGGTTTGAGGCAATGTATATTCACTCATTGTTTGATGAAATTATTACTAAAAAATTATTTTTTATAGGATGGGTTAGTGTATGTGATCATGATGAATTGTATGAGGCCTTATTAATTCAATATTTCTTGTTGATGCCAAATTGGGGAACATTGGATTGTTACTCCACCAATTGATGGCTTGGGTTGGAGGAAAAAAGTTTCTCTCATGAGTTTGGGATCATTGTGGGAGTCCCACATGGTAGGGGATTCATTGGATGCAAGAAATGTTTTCTGTGGGTATGGTTTTGGTGCATTGCATGGATGTGTGTGTGTGTACATGGCTTGTGTGGGAGAGTTTTCGTGTGGGTTATTTTTTAGAAATCATGAATTTTAAAAGGAAAATTTTAATTTTGGTGTGAGTTAACTATATGGTTTGATTGAATTAATTATTGTATTTTTATTCTATCATGTTTTATATAAAATGTGAGCTAACTTGTTATTATTTAAGTGGAATGTGTGGTAATTCTTTAATGGATTTCCTATTGGGTTTTTATACTCACCCCATATATATGAATCATGATGTATATGCAGTATTCATCTGACATGATATAGACAATAAGATACCTCTTACCTTTTTAGAGGAGTTTATTGTTGTTATGGTCCTTAGGGATAGAGATGGGAGCTTCTAGTTATCAATTTTTTGGATCATGGGGGCATTCCATGTTGGCACCTTGTATTTACATTGAGTTTTACTCTTATAGTATTGTTTTTATTCATTTTTCTTATAACTATGATTATTATTAATTGAAATTATGTATTGGAATTCATTCTTGCATTGATTCATTCATTATATATATATATATATATATTATTATAGAGATTTAATTTTATAGTTGTTTTTTATATAAGGGAAAATAAATCCCCATAATATGGTGATGAACTTGTAATTTATTTCCATACTTTGGTGTCTAGAGGATTCACCTATGTTTACTATCATTCTAGTCCTTCCCAAGCTAATGGATTGGGGTTGAGAAGTTTCAAATGGTATTAGTTTGGTATGGTCTATCGATTCGGATGGAATACATGGAGATATTATGTTATGGGACATGAAATTTAGATTATAAAAATTCATATCTAACCTATTTATATTGAACGTCATGTTACCATGGTGTCCTGAGTATGAAAATTGTTTTTATGAACTTCTAAGTTTGTCATAACCTCATCATTGTGGGTTTAGTCTATGATAGTTATGTATCAAGCATTAATAAAGGTAATTACCATGAGGATTCCAATACCCACATGGGGTTTTATTAGTTATGCATTGGTAAATTAGGAAATGATAATTTTGTTTACTAAAAATGGCTAGTTTTGTTTGTGGGTGAAACTAAGAATTTCATAGAAATGGTTTCTAGAAAATGATAAATATGGTTTAGATTTCTGTTGTGTTTGACTATTTCTATCACTAAGTTTGTTTTATTCCTTCCATATATTTTATTATTTAAAATGAACATGAAATTTTTATGGAATTTCAATATAAAACTACGATGTCTCTAATTTTAATTAGTCTATTAAATGGTAATTAGAATTCATACTATTTTAAGAGAATGTTAAAAATTTCAAAACTAGTACTCAAATCATAACTACAAGTTTACTGTCATATTTTCATAATGATTTAAGACCATTATTGTGATATATTAAACCATTACACATGTTTTATTGATTTTATTTAAACCTTATATATTAATATTTATGTGACATTCCATGTATTGATTTAAATTTAATGATTTAAAAGTTATTGGATGACAATTGTAATTATAAAATAAAAAGCATGTGAAAAGTTTGGTTATTTGTTTTAGTTAATTTTAAACTTAATATGGAATAAAATGTTATTATAAAATCATGCTATGTATGTAATTATAAATGAATGTCTATTATAATGAGTAGTAAAACAAGTAAAATTGTGTGTGTTAAATGGGATAGCATGTTGTATTTCTTAATTTATTTTTTGAATATTATAATTATTATATTATTGGTTATGAGAGAATTCTAAGTGCTATGGAATATTAATGGAATATGTTTAATTTTTTCATTAATTAATCATGATTTATTGTTAATATAATGTTTTGGTAAAATATTTAATTGTGGAACATAATGGAATGTAATACGGTTTTATAGTATGTGTCACACAAACTTGTATTATTTTTTTGTTGAAAATAATTTCACATTGTTATGATATTTTGAATATTATGTAACATATATTTTTATTAAAAAAATTTATTTATCATTTATTGATAATGAATTTTTTAATCTAATCATGTATATGAAATGGTAGTACACATTATTCAAGTATTTATTGTTAGTGGTTAGATGATTTTTTTGTGGTTTTTATGTGATCTGGATGATAATGACTTGTTTTTATTGATAAAGAGATTTTTAAATTAAATAATTTCAGTGGATGGTTATTGTTTTATAAATATTTTGTTCATTTAAAGAAATATTTTAAAAAAAATGATTTCTGGGAATGTTTTATGAAAAATTTCAAATATTTTTTGTTTGAAAAAAAATAAACCTTCTATTTAAATAGAACACTAGGGGAAAATAATTAATTGAATAATATTTTTAACTATTTTGAAACTTGTAGTTAATTGGTTTTTAGAAACTGCTGTGTTTTTGTGAATTTGTGGTTAGAAACCTAAAAATGGTAAGCTAGACATTTAGAAATAAGTTCTGGTCACAATGGAAATATGTTTTTGAAGTATTTTATTATTGAACCTTTTGTACTTATTATCCATATATTCCCTAATATTCCTCTTATACTTATATAGTTTTTTTCTAGTAATTAATTTTATTCTAGTGGTTCTTGCATTATTCTTTTCTTTATTGTGTTATTTGATGTTTTTAGTGCTACACATGATAAACAGAAAGGGGAAACAAAAATTTCATGTGTTAATGATGTTTCATGGGATGAGAATCATGAAACCTTATGGGTAATGGGATATCATGGGAATAAAGTTGGTCACCATCATCAATTACCATTTTCATTGTACAGTTTTATATGAATTCTTTTCTTTACTAATAAACATCTTTGGAAAACCTTATGGATAAATGGGTTTATATAATTCGATGTCATATAGATTTCTTTTCTTTGTGAGTGACTATTGTATATTATGAAGGATTTGTTCAACTTCTCAACAAGGTTGGGACATGAATCAGGTAGGAGTAGCTAAGAAAGTTTAGAATTATTTCTTTATTGTTTCTAACTAAATTTTGGAAACTTGTAGTCATGTCAAAGGTTATTAGGAAACAATATTTACCTTCCTTTTTTGGAACTAACCTGAGTTAAATTTCCTAGTTATATGGAGTTGATACGGAGTATTTTTATAATGGGTAACCTCTTTTTATGTTATTTGTGGTATGGATGATTACATGGTCATGTACTTGGATTTATTAATGTGTGATATATTTTTTATCATGGTTGAATTCCATCATTTCTAGATACCTTGAAGAATCATACCTTCTATGATTAGTTGGTTATTTATAGATCCTTATTCATATCTTCTCATGCTGAGTCTCACTGATTACTCCCCTGATAGGTATATATAGTTCATGATAAATTGGGTAGTGGATGTCTTAACTCACCAACCTCTGAGTGTTAGCTTGGTGGAATGTTAGATCATGGATGATTCATGGGTTAGATCAATCACATGATATTGGGTCCTATAGATCACGATGAAGTCTTTGTTTTTCATCTAGTAACTCACATTCCTGACATGGGTGACCAAGAATAAGGTGGTTCAACAGTTGAATTATAACATTATTATCATTATGTAAAAACTTAATGGTAGGGATCCGTTATAGGGAAGGTAGAGGATTATTACTCTCACTTCTATTGTTAGATCCAATTTTGGTTCCTCCTTGTGTTATCACAATTTCAAGTGGTTTTTCGATTTATATATTGGGATGGTACACATGATAGTGAATGTAAAACATCAAAAAATAGGGACATTATGACTGTGACTTATACTTTTCTAGAATGGGAGTGAATATTTAGGTTATTTGGCACCTGATTGACTAAAATTCTTCGTAAGCATGATGTAATAGAAGTGGTACTTGAAAATGAATTTAATTAAATGTTTTGGAGGAGTCTCTAGAATATCTAGCTAGATGGGATATGTGGGAAGTATTATAGTTTCATGGTGTATATATTTCTATAGTATATCATAGAAAATTTAGTTTTTCCATCATGGGTTTGTCTTGAGATTCTTCATATAGATCAATTTGAAGAATTTTCTGATCATTTTAGTTCACCACTTTTTTTTCTTTTTTTTTTGTTTTTAATTATTGTTACCAAGGTAAATCAAGTATTATTTTGGTATTCCCTATATTCTGTAACTTCCTCTTTTGTATTGGGGGCGGTTATCTCCTTAAGGTGGGTTGGAATTTTATTTTTGAATTGGTTGGGATCATTGTGGTATTAAATTATCATCGGTCGTAAGGGATCAGCTGTTCTTGTGGTTATTCCCATGAATAGGGAGAAATATTCTATAAAATAAGGGGTAGTTATTACTCTAGTGCATTGGGATCATTGATATTGTCATTCACATTGGTTAGGCTGATTATTTGGAAACATTACCCTCCAAATCTAGCAACCCGTGACTATTTCATATATCTTAGTTATTGAGGTATGAGCCCGATTCTATTTTATAGATGTTTGGAATCTTATTACTATCAAGTTATATATTCCCTTGGGTCCTCCCTGTGTATCGTATCCTAATATGGGAATGGTAAATTCTTTCTAGGTCTAAAAATACCCTTGGTATGTTTATTGTAGTATCATCATTAAGTGTGTGTGGACTCTTGGTAATGGGAACTACTAATTAGGATTGGTTTTCCAATATTTTGTCTATGCACCTCAAACCTCTAGCTTTCTAAGAAAAGAAATACTAACAATTGGAATAATTTGAAACACTTGTTTTATGGTATTTTTTTATTTATTAAATATTTTTATGTGATGATATGTCTTGGATTTTTCTAGAATGTTTTGTAGATGCCCTCGGTTAGATAGGGGTGGTTTTGGCTCATGGGGCTTCACTACACCATTATGGAGACCATAGTGTAAGTTTTGGTATGAGTAGCATGGCTGTTTTGGGAGCAGTTTCTTACTTTTTTGATGTTTGGTGAACCACAAGGAGTTAAACGGTTAAGGAATTTGTTTTGGATTTAATTTTTCTAGGGGTGTCCCCCTATAAGAAAATAGGAGGATCACTACGACATTGTAGGTGGGTGTGGTGCTATAAGGAGACAAGTGTGGTTTCCCAAGGCATGAGGAATTCGATGCCCTATCCTATAGGTGTTTTTCTAGGCATGGTGAATAGTGAGGTCTCCCTTAATAAAATGGGGAGAATGAAATGGTGACAGGGAAACTGTGGTGTGCCAGGTTGATCAAAGGTTGAGTTAACATCATGATTTAGAAAAGGTGATCTGGGGTCCTCCATGTTGTGGTATTCATCCTAAAAGGTCTAAACAACATGGGATGTTTTCTTATGACATGGTCTTGGTCATGGTGTTCTAATAGGAATTCTAAATACCTTTCACAATGTTCTGGTTAAAGGCATGGTGATGGTCAAAGTTATTTTTAAAATATCCAAAAATGTGTTCAAATATTTTGGGAAGATTTTTTCCATGAATGAGATATCGTATGTAACTTTTAAGGGAATTATAAATTCAATTTTTAACTTCATTACTTCTCTAAAATCATCTTTCATATTTTCCTGATAAGTAAACTAAAATTGAATGTTCTTAGAGGTAATTTCAGGATGAATCTTTCATCTCAATATCTCCTTCTTGGTCTTTTCTGGATGAACCAGTTAGAGTTAGGTTATTTTCCACTTAATCAACTTATTTCAATAACATATAATCATGGGTGTTTTCATATTTAAATGATTTTTTAAATAATGATTAATTTTTTTAAAAAATATTGGGTAAATTTCTTCTTGTGAAAAATCGTTTGAGACAATTTTTTCTCATTAATTTTTTGATGAAATAATTATTTTTAAAAGTGATTTTGGAGATGATGGGTTGTTTTATGTGTTTATGATGAATTTTACATGGACTTTTTTGTTTGGTATTGGTTTTCAATGATAAGTTAGGGTTAATTGGATTGTTACTCAACCAAGTGATAGCTTAGAATATAGGAACAGAGTTTTTCTAACAGGTTTGGGTCTATTCACGGAGTCCTTTGTGGATGGGGATTCATTAGATGCATGGAACAATTTCCATGGGGATGATTTGTGCGCATTTTATGGGTTTTAATGTACATATAATATGTACATGAGGGTTGGTAGGGGTTATTTTTTTTTGAAATATCATATTTGAAATGGAAAAATGAATTTTGGTGTGAGGTAACTAAATGGTTTGTTTTTTTATTTATTTTATTTTGTTTCACTCATTTTTTATATAAAATTTAAGCTAACTTGTTCTTATTTATTTTGTGTGGGTGGGAATTCTTTTTACGATGGATTATTTTGTTTTTATACTCACCTCGTCTATATGTATCTTGGTGAAATGAAGTATTGTTTTTACATGATACATGTAAGGGGAGGCCTCATAACTTTCCTAGAGGAGTTTATTTCTATTTTGGTTGTTAGGGATGCAGTTGGGGGCTTAGAGGTATCAGTATTGTGGAGCATGGGGGCATTCCACATTGTAACATTGTCCTTATTAATTTTTGTATATTGTGACTCTGATTATTATTAATTGAACCGATGTATTAGAGTTTATTCTTGTGTTGATTGATGCATTATATATATATATATATATATATATATATATATGTTTTCATGAAGATTGATTTTTTAGGTTGTTGTGTATGTACTGGAAAATCATTCCACATGATTTAGTAATGCTCTTGGCATTTAATGTTAGTCATTGGTGTTTAGGGGATGCACCTAAGGTTATTTTAATTTCATTCATGTCCAAGATAAGTTATTTAGGTTGGGGTGTTACAAGTCCTATTATATAAAGAGGTGTATGTATAGATTCTTGAAACTAGATAGAACAATTTAAGAAATTAGACAACACAACTAGAGAATTTTATTTAGAGGAATAACAAGTTGGAAGTAGTAGCATGGGATCATGAGGAAGAAATTAAGAAGTATTACCATCATTTGTTCGTATATTTATGTACACCATCAATTTTGAGGATGAAATTATTTAAGGGGTAGAATGTAAGACTCAATATTCAACTATATTAATGTAATTGTAATTTATTCAATTATACAATAAAATTAATTAAATAATTTAATTAATAATTTAAATAATTATTTTTAGAAATGTATATTAATCAATGAATGGTGATATACACACACATATGTCTTATAATGATGTCTAATTTATTAGATTAAGAGTTTTTGAATTTTAGGCTCCAAGTGAATGATTTTTAAATTCATAAGTATTTCTTTAAAAAGTAAATTTCATAGATATATATAATTTTTTTTTCATATAAATTAACATAAATCTGGAATCAACACATCTAAATTATCCAATTCTGAATTTTTATTAAATTTCTAAGTCGAATGTTTGAGAAAAAGTAAAATATATTATGAATATACAGTAAGTATTATGTTATCATATTGATTTAAAATGATTCAATAATTAATATAAAGACTTTCTTGACCAAAAATGTGTTTATTAATTCAAATAATATATTTTAAATTAATAATATCAATTTTACAAACCATTAATGAGAATTAAAAAAAATAAATTATATTTAATATTTTAAAAGTTATTCTTTATGAATAAAGATTTTTTTCACATCCAAAATAATATATTTTAAATGGATTTTGGTTCATACACAATTAAAACCCAAAATCAATACCTACATATCGAATACTAGAGGATAAAACTATGGAAAGACCAATGGTTTTATATTTATTATAACCTACGGTCAAGGCCCATGATTTAAAATTAATGAACAAATCCGACCCACTATCTATAATAGCCACCCATTCTCACATTTCTCTCAAATTTAAATCTATTGATCCTGAATTAACTCTCATTTGCTTTATAAATAATCTCTCCAAGTACTTTCTAACGTTCTATGGTGTTCTTATCAAGCTTTAAGAATCTATTTTCCAAGTTAAGGGTTCATAACATATTCTCTAACTTTATTATTTTCAATCCTTCTATTTCAATTTCTTTTAAATGATAAATGTTGTTCCGATTCATTTTTAACAATTCATTATTATATTATCAATGATATATCACCATTCACACTCATTATACTACCTTCAGAATCCATTATAATGCTAAATAATTCAATTATCCATAAACATCCTAAACTTTTGGTAAAGTAAAAAAGTGTGGGGTTTCCTAGCAATGAAATCTACATCTAGATACAAACAAGTGAATATACGCACTGGCTCATATGCACCTAATGTTAAATAACCCAAAAAAATATTTGTTGGGTATTAACTCAATCATAACCTAGTCCACAACTAATGAGCCTTTATACATGGTTTAACACTCCCAAGGGATATGATTTGGATAATTCTTGATCTTTTTATGAAGCATAAGAAGGGATTATTTCCTATTGATATCCCTAAACCATGAAATTAATCTACAATACTACATTTTTATCATTGGTTCGGTAGGGGTACTTACCATTATAGTGTGAATATCCTATTGTTTCTAAGTTGATTGTGGGATATTCACTTAGATAGCCATATTTCTTAATTTAAAGGGGAAATATAGATATTCCATATATCCAAATTTCTATATAGAGAAATATTGATCACTTAGCCATGACTATGTATGATATTACTTAGGTAGAGTTATGGTTTTTTTATTTATCCATTATCTTAATTTGATATATGAATTTAACTTATTAGGTGATGGTTGAGGACAAGAATTATATACTCTATCAATGCACTTGTTGGTCTAATGAGACAAACTAGTTTGGTATTTGGAATAATCCTTACCTGTTTAAGTATGATGTATTTTCATGAGGCATATATAAAATGTTAATGATGTATGAAATTATGAATTTCATCACTATGAGATCAATAATTATAATCCATGTATTTATTTATCAGTAAGAAATCCATGGAAATATTTTTCTCACAATTCCATATACTATAAAATTTATTTATTCATATGATATTATTTTTTCTAAGCTTTTATATATTAGATTTCATTACACGCTACCCATTATTGAGCATATAAGCTTTCCCATTGGTATTTTTTATCATTTATCTAGGAAACCATAATGATTAATACATGTAGCATATGGATTTTAAAGATGAACTAGAAAATTTTTATATATTTAGTTGATGTAAATTAATTTTTTAACATAATGTAATTTTCATTTATATATCTCATTTCATGAGACTAATAAACTACTGGACCTCGTGTATTGTGATCTATATATATGGTAGAATTGTAATAAATTAATCACCAAATCCAGGTTACCGGAGTTGGGGTGTTATTAATAACGATTATATTTTCATATATTTTATAGTATAATTAAATGATTTAATCTAACCAATTAGTCATTTAAAGGGTAAATTTCTCATTTTTAGGTTTTAAAAATATTTTGGAAAATATTTTGAAATTATATTAATTTTTTATTTTTTATCAACTTTATATTCCAATAATAAAATTTTATACAAATATATAAATTGTAATTTATTTAGATTATATATTTATTGGGATACATTTAATTAAATTGTACCATGAGATGAATCCACACCTATGAGGCCCAAATAAAGCTCATAAGTGGACCCTCGATATTCGTGCATTATTTTGTGTAATTTTTTTGTTAGCACCGTATCTCAAAAATGAATGTTCTAAATAATATAATATTTTATATAAAGATATTTAAGAGAAATAGAAACATTTTAATTAGGTATAACTATCCAAAATTCAGTGGTTTTAAAAGCCATAAATTCATGAGAAACCAAAGCATGGTAATTCAAATTGTCTATCAAGAAAGAGCATTTTTCTTGAGTAATTATGTCATAACTTCTTATGAACATGTATAAATAAGATTAAATTTTGTGGGAAATGTATAAGAATTAAATAAAAAACTTTGTACATTTCCCAATTCCTGATATTCAAATATTTAATTGGACAAACATAAATTAAATTTTGGAATATGGTTTTGTATAAAAGATGAGAAACCCCTTATTATAAGGAACCATCTTTAAACATAACATAATATTGAGTTTTAGTTAACAATTAAATTTATTTCATTTTAATGACCTTTTTAAGTTTAAAATTTTATAAAATTAAGACATAAATTATATAGAAAAACACCATAATTTTACCAAGTGAAAGATTCTAATCATAATCATTTTTTTCACAAAATAAAATTTTATAAAGGAACAGATTTTATTTTCATAAAAATTATTCTCTACTTTCAAATTGACTTATTATTTGTTATTTACCATCCTTAAACCGTATTAATTTTTTTAAAATGTGGTATAAGAAAACAATATCAGTAAGGTACATAAAAATAAGAAATAAGGAAACCATTTAGTCCATGAAAACTAATAAAAAAACCTTTTGAATGTAAATTTGGGATAAAAATAAATATTTTCTTACCCAAGAAATCACCTTTTCTACCCAAATATTTTAATAAAACATTTAAAAAGAAAAATTAAATTAAAAAAAATAAAACTCATAAAGGATTCTTTGAAAACATGATAAAATCCTGAAATCTTTTTCACAAACTTATTTTTTTCACCCTTAAGAAGTAGTAAATATGTTATTTTGAAATAATATTATTGATTTCCTTTTTAAGAATCATAAGATTAAAATAAAAACCTATATAATGAATAAATAAAATATATAGGTATCTTGGGACTTATTTTTTCTTATCACTCTTACAAATATAATAAAAATACAGTCAAATTCTAGACCCAATGCATCGGAGGGATGTCGCAGACCCACCCGACATTGGTTTATAACATAACCAACAATCATTAGTTCATAATGCAACCAACTATCCTTGGTTAAAAACATAAACACCATTAATTGGTTTATAATAGAAACAACTATCATTATAAATAATTTTCAAGAACCATAACATGATCATAACACATGAAATTTTTCAATTTTTATCATTACACTCATAAAATATTTTTTACACCCATAAAAAAACATTTCAGGATATTAAGATATCCATTCCATTTTAGAACTCATTTATAATACCAAAATACCTAGAAAAAGGGAAATATGATTTTTATTTGAAGAAAACATGAAACATTTTAATGGAATAAAAACTTTAAATAATGATTATGGTTTAAGAAAAAGTCATTGTCACTATATATGTTAAAAAAGAATACTCATTTTGTCTATTGTAAATATAGTCAAACATTCTGTAAACAGATACCTTTTTAAAAATATTTAAGGGAAAGGAAAATTTTCATTTATAAAACATTCATTTCCATATATGTGAATTCATAATATAATTTAAAAAACATGGATATAAAAGATAAATATTTTGAAAATAAATCTTAAAACCTTTAAAATGAGGTTTTAAGTTAATGTGTCTTCAACCTCCATTCTAATTCATCGCGTACATTATTTATCTACCTAATTAATAAACATATGTTAATTATTTAATTTTAGAAGAACAATTTCAAATTTTTATTTTATTTTATTTTACATATTATCATTTCATATAAAATTAATGAATCAATTAAGTTTACATCATATGTTTTAATGATATTTGGTTTATATATCTAAAATGACATTGTTAGGTTGACTAGGGTAAAATAGGTCATCATTTAAAAATATATAGAATAATAATCCTTAAAAATATATTATTTATATATATAAATTATAATTTTAAAACCAGTCATTAATTTTGGTTATGAAAAATGAACTATTTTACAATCATGGAGATGGTAGGTCATACGTACACATGAGTAATGTTTATATTTCTTAATAATCATTATGGAAAGAATGTAAGTAATGTTTTATCATTAAAAAATAATCATAATATGATAAATACTATATAATTTGTTTATATATACTTATATATATTATCCATGTGATTTGGTGATGAAAAAGAATCACATCGCCTCATGGAGGTGGTAGTCCACATGTACGCACAAATGGTGTAATCATTTTTTTCTATGAGTGGAAAGGTACTAAATAAAATTATATATTATATTTTAATACCGATAAATATTTCATTAATATAATAATTATTTCATATATATAATATATATTCATTTAATTTATCCATATTACCTTCTATGTATAGTTTTTGTAAAAAATGAATCACATCGATTCATGATGTGGTAGTCTGTCGTACACACAAGCGAGATTATCATATCCCCCCACAGAATGGAAAGTAAGAATGTATATGTGATATCAAAATTATAGAAGTATAATTATATAAAAAATATAATATAGATATATATACTTTAAATCCATTATTATTACAATCTATGAGAGGTGATGATGAAAAAGAAATTACATCAATTCTCTAGATGATAGTCTATCGTACACATAAATGATGGTTTCATTTACCGTTTTATGGAGGTAGAGATAGATTTGGGTTATTCTATTAATGTAAAAATATCTCAATATATGTTATATACTGGTGTTATTATATCATCATAATTTATGAATATTTAAAAGACGTGGTAAAATAACTAAAATAAAAATTCTTGGTTAAGTATGAGACCTCTTCTTCAAACAACCTCCTTAGGTTAGCATCAAAATCCTAATTAAGATGAATTAATGTTTAAAATATGGGATATAAGACATGGTTTGGAAATTAAGGAAGTTATTAAGGAATTTAGTTTTTGAAAAAAAAGGATTTTATGTTTTCAATAGGATATGAGAGTGGGGGGGGGGGCTTTTATAAGGGAGGTGAGTGGCACACTTGTAATTTTTTAAAAGAAAATGTGATAACCATGCTTTTCACATGACACATGGATAAAAATAAGGACCATTAAGGAAAATTATATTATATAAGTCTTAAATATGGATATAAAATATAATTTAATCATGTTTTTAGGTCATTTTAACCCATATCTTTTTAGTTTAACCTTCGATAAACTCGTTTTCACCTTAACTATGATAAAATATTTTTACTGTTTTCACTATTCATTATGAAAAAATTAACTTGAAATTATTAGATAATATATATTACACTGATTTCAAATATGGAATTATTTTAACCAAATTTAATTCATAGATTCAACAGAATTTAATTTAAAATGAAACCCACAGTACTGATAAAAGAGCATTTTTTCAAGAAATGTATTCTTCAATCATAAGACGGTTTTATATTAACTATATGGATAATAATAATAATTTTATGAATTTAAATTAATATTTATTATTATATAATACATAAATTTAATTTAAATAATTCCCCATTAGTTGTTGTTTTAACTAATTAAAACAGGGAAACATAATTTACTTTAAAATAGTTTTTAGAAAAACCTGTTTTAAACCAAAATATAAGCTTATACTAAAATAAAATATTAATATGATTAAAATATATTTAAGTGGATTAAATATAAAAAAATAATACTTATGTTAATTTAAATCACATTCGAAACACAATGGTACTTTTAAATTACTTAATTAGTTCAAAATAAATGACATTTTGAAGTTTAGTTGTCACTAATTTCTATTTTTGTTTTATATTTTCTTTATTAATATGACTTTGTTTTAATTTTGACCTACTTTTCTTTGATAATAAAATATAAGGATTTTGGGGTTTTGGTATTTTCACTATTCATTATAAAATCAATATTTTCTTTAAAACCCCCAAAATTTCACCCTATATTAATTTTGATATGATGGTTTCACAAATCGTGCTCATTTTATCAAATAATTTTTCAAAATGTTCTAGAAATAAATGATAATATTTTCTCACCAAAATAAACATAAATAATTTTTGAATAAAACATATTTTTGATGAATAAAATTACTTTACTAAAAATGGTTGATTATTTACTAATTATTTATCAATAAATATATATTGAGTAGATAATATATATATATATATATATTTCATAAACTATTTAATATTTTTCACACCCACCAATTTAATAACTGGGTTATAATAGTCTTATTAAACATAGTAGTATTTCATGGTTTGTTTAATATCAATATTGTGTGTCTTATACAATATAAAACATAACTACATTTTTAAAATATCTTGGTGTTACATTCTATCCCCTTTAAAAAATTGCATCCCCACAATTTTAAATTTATCTTGGAAATCAATGTTTGTACATTTTAAAATACCTTTTTATGAAACCAAAATTGTAAAAAGGGTTAATAAAACATCCATTTGGTTAGAGAGAATGGGATGTACAAAGGTCAAATGGAATAACACATATCTAGGGTTTTAAGTAAGAGATAATTGGTGGGAATTGAAGATATAGACATGGATGAAAAGATTAATTCACAAATAATAATAGAGAGTGATAAAGACCATTGATCATAATAAATTGAATGATCATGATAAAGTTAACAACCAACAACCATAAACTAAATAAGTATGAAAATAACCATTGTCACATAAGAAATGAAGGTAATTTGATAACATTTTAATCTTCAAGATTTTTTTCCTAGAGTTGAATAATTTATTACCATCTATCATAAAAACGTGAGGATTAAATACTTATATGAAAAGTATAATTTCTTCTTTTAATCAAATTTTACCACAATATCATCTTTTTTTTCAAACAAGAAGTATTCAAGATGAAGTTTTCAGATATAAAACACTATAATCAACTTCTAATGGATAAAATAATCGATAAAGGGATAAAAAGATATTCCTCCTATATTTAAACATTAAATAAAACCAAAAAATTTAGAACTAGGTTAGATATTTCCAAAAAATGAATAAACCATCATATCATTAATCTCCAAAATTCATCATTAATAACCAAAATTTAATCAAAATCATTCAATAAATAACTATCCATAAAATCCTTATAAGGATCCTTAACTAAGATTGAAACCTTAAAATCGGAAGGGTTTGATAACATATTCTTCTGATATTTATTTGACATTTATCCCCAACTAACATTAATCACTTTTGAGGTCTCGTTCCAAATGTTGTATATTCTCTAATAAAACAATCTACAAGATATATTAATAATTTACATAAATAACTTGAATCATATTAAATCCATTTTCAAATAATATATTATTTAAAAATATAATTCAACCTCTATTCCCTAAATAAAGTCTCATAATATTTGGTCTACCTTAATCATATATGGTTCCCAAAATCAAGTACTTCTACCGAAATAAAATTAATCACACGATCACCAAATAAATTTTTAATCCCATGGTTATTAATATAATAATACATATGTTCTGAATATAAATTTAATAATTATATTTAAAACAATTTAAAAATATAATTTCATGCTAATGAGGACACCACATAGGCTAGTGGTAGGTGCAACACCCTTATCATCCTTCGGTTGCGGGTTTAAGACCCATGACCTTTCTAGATATGACCAATTTCACTTTTTTTTAAAACATTAGTAATATAACTCTTATAAAATTCCCAGAAATATGATGAAAATCATTTATCATTGAAGATTATATAAACCCTAAAGGTTAGGAATACCTTTAAACTTACGTCCACAAAAATAAAAGAGCATTTTTCCTCAAATAACATTTTCACATATTAAACATATGGTCACATATACCATAAAAATATATTAAAACTCTATAAATTTTTCTAAATTTACTCCCATTACATAAGAAATAAAAATATTATTAAGGTATTTAAACTTACAATCATCCTTAAATCTACCACCACATCAAAAATATTTAATCCCTATATATAGACACCTTCATCAGTCAATGTTATTTATAACCCACTAACGATGTTTTTCTGACGTATTCCTTAATATATACTTCTTACACACAATAATATGAATCATGTAATAATATTCAATAATTTCAAAAAATAATACAAGATATAATGCATAACTTCTATATGTCATTTACTGTTTCCTTGTATTCAACTTTAATGGAATTATGAATTTCTTGACCATTATTTACAATTACTTTTTAATCATGTTCTAGAACTTTCCCCCTAGTATATAGATTTTTATAATGACCATACCACCCACGTTTGACATCGAATAGATTCATTGTTAATATTTTTTCCCCTTCTTGGCATTAAGCAAACACTTCCTTTTTTTGCTTGGAATGTTATTTATTTATGCCCTCCTTTACCACATAAAGAATATCTTCCCATCCTTTTAATACATTTTCCTTAGTGATTCTTCCCACACTCTTGAAACACTAGTCATTATATATTTTTACCTTTATTTTATATATCACTAGAACTTCCATGTAAATTCATTTCTCACTCATTTTATGAATTAGGAAACTTTCCTAGGTTTAAGTTTTTAATCATAACTTTTGATAGTTGGTAAAGAATAACCATAAGATCTTTCACTATAGCTCCCATTCTCTTCAGTTTCTAATTTATACAACCACTTAGTTTTCCTTCATATCCATTGTTACTTTGGTTCATTCTAGATCCAACTATTTACTAAAAAAGGGTCAGTATGAGAATATTAATAAAATCATAATAAACCATTTAATGAGGAGTAGAAACACTAATATATCCTCAACCATGGTATCATAAACTATTTATATTTACCCTAAATAACCATAATTATCCCTAATATACTAACCATTGTGGTTAAATATGGATTTTAAATTATTTTCAAATAACAACCTAACCTCTAAAGTTATCTAATCCCACATTTGATACCAACTGTAAGACCCAAACTTAAACATAACAAAATTTTGATTTTTTTAAAGAATACTCTTTAATTAATTTCAAGGATCCTTTTGGGTTTATAGTTTTAGTGAATTATGTTATAACTCATACATAACAAAACCAAAATTTTATAATGTGTTCACTTCTGATCAGTATCCATTATTCACACAATATAAAACTTTTAAAAAGAAAGACATTTTATTGTCATGAAAAATTGTTGCAACTTTCAACATGACATCTTATTAATTCTTATCCATACTTAAACCTTGTGAAAAACATTATAAAATTTGGGCTGAAAAAAAAGATCATTAAGGGACATAAAAAGAAGAAATATTGAAACTCATTATCCCATGATTTTTTTTTAAAAAATATATTTTAATGTAAGATTTCAGATCAAAATAAACATTTTGTTGCCCAAGAAATCACCTTCTTTACCCAAAGATTTTCCTTTAATAATTCATATGAAAAATTAGAGGAAAAATAAAACTCCTAAATTTTTCTTTTAAAACAAGATAAACTCATGATTTTTTTTTCCACAAAGTTATAATTTTCACCGTTATGTAGTAGTAAATAATTTATTTTAAAAATATGATCATTTATTACCCTTTTATCAATCATGGGATTACCATAAAATACCCTAAAAAGTGTAGAAAAATCATATAGGTATCTTGGGAAATCATTTTCCATATCACTCTTACAAATGTAATAAGTATACGGTCTACTTCCACACTAAACACATTGGAGGGATATCATGGTCCCACCCATCCTTAATTTATAACATAACCACCCATCCTTAGTTCATAATATTACCACTCTTCCTTGGTTAAAATTTTTACCACCCATGATTAGTATATATAAAAACCACCCATCACCATAAATAATTTCCATGAACCATAACATGATGAAAACACATAAAGGATTTAAATTTTCAACATTACACTCATAAAATAATCTTTTCACCCAAAATAAAATATTTCATAATATTAATATATCCATCTCATTTAAAAACAAATTTTTAATAAAAAAATATGCATAAAAAGGGAAAGAGGGTTTTTCTTTGAATAAAAAAAAGATAACTTATAAAGGAATCCAAACTTCTTATAATTGTTATAGTGGTAGAAAAATTCATTTTATCCGTTTATAATAAAATAGAAAACTCCTTTGGTCTTTTGTAAAGAAAATAAAACATTTTGTAAAAATATTCCTTGTTGAAAAATGTTGAAATAAATAAAAATAATGTTCTTTATAAATATTTCATGTCCATATAAATAAATTCATAAAACCATTTAAAAAACATAGACATGGAATAGAGTTTTTTTAAATACATCTAAAAAATATATAAAATGACGTTTTAAGTTAATGTGTCCCTTACCTAGAGTCTGATTCATGATGTACATTATTAATCTACCTAAATAATAAAATTATATTAGTTATTTACTTTATTAATAAAAATTTTCAAGTTTGTTATTCTTTTTATTTCACTTATATCTATGTCATGTACAATTACCTGATTAATTAGGTTTATGTCAGATGTTTTTATGATATTTGGATTATTTGTACAAAATTACTTTAGTAGGTTAACTATGGTCAAATAGGTCATTATTTAAACATAACAATAACAATAATCCTGAAATAATTAAAATCTTTATGAATACATTATAATTTTAAAAAAAATACTTAATGTTGGTTATGAGAAATTATCTACATTACAATCATGGAGATGGTAGGTCGTACGTACTCATGAGTAACACTTCAATTTTTCAATGATCGTTATAGAATAAAAGATAAGTTATATTTATCTTTCTAGAATGATAATCAAATCATAAATACCATATTATTTTTTATATATACTTATACATACCATCAGTGTTATTTGGTGATGAAAAATAATCACATCTCTTCATAGAGGTGGTACTCCACATGTATACATGAAAAATGTTACCATTTTTTAGTGAGTGGAAAGGTAAGAAAGAAAATGATATATTAACTTTTCAAAATGAGAAATATATCATTAATATCATAATATAGGATTAGTGAAACATAATTTTCCTTGAAATACCTTGAAAACAGTAGAGAAAATAAAATATCCTTGTACTTGTCTTCTGTCTTGGTACTTGAATCTTATTATAATTAATTTTACCTTAAAGATTTAATCAAGAATTTAAATATTGTACAGAAGTATTAAATTCTCACTTGATAATTCAATGGTAACAAATATAAATTGTCAGTATGGTGTAGTTGATTGTATATTTGAATCCACATTGATAGTGTTTATTTATGTATCTAAATTTAATCATGTCTTTTTTTTATTCACGTATCCAAAACTCATATAGCCAATTGAAACAACATAGCTAATTTCACAACATAGGTGATTGACATAACCAATTACTCGACATGACCATTTTATGTAGTTGAATGATCTACATAGCCAATTTCTCATATAGGTAATCTTGTCGACACAGATAATTTCCACATAGTCAACTTCAGGACATAGAAAATTGATGTAGTGGATTTTTTTACATAGGATATTAGTGTATCTAGTTGATCAATGTATCCATTTTCACTATGTATCCAAAAACATCATGTAGATAATTTTATAGACATAGAGAAATTTCATCTAAAAACATCCAGAATGTATATTTAATGAAATTAACCACAAAGCACATAAGAATAGGATAAAACTTGATGAAAACACTTAAAGAGCATTAATAAATAATAAAGGTTATTTGAGATCATAAAAACCAATAATACAGGGGATATGTTGGGTCAACAATAGTAGTCTAACAACTTAAGCCATAATAAATCCTCTATTATTCCAATAGGAAATTACATTTAATTTAGAAAAACCCCCAAATAAAATCATATTATGATGAAAATTAAATAAAAATACTTCCAGTAGTGTGAAAAAATTTTCATGTGTCCTTCTATATACAATCCAAGAAAAATCCCCATCGATCAGGATGATTTCCACCATGATTCGTTAGAAATCCCCAAGAAAACCTAACTGAAATCGATCCAAATCAGGGGGATAAAAATGGTAGGAATAGAAAAGAAATAAATAGATGAAAATACCTAAGATAACCATTAGAACACATATATAACCAATAAAAATAAATGGTTGAGAATATAGGAGGATAGGGTTTGGGGTCTGTAGTAAGGTCCTCCCCACATATGCCCACTTGACTAAAAATGAGGGGGATGGGGGTTCAAATATCCTTCAATTTTATTTTAAAAAACACAAAGACACCGATCATGAAATTAAAATTTGAATTATAACATAGAACTTTTGATATATTTTGGTATGATTACCTTATCGATATTTTCATGGTTTGAACCCTTGGTTCATGACATGAAATGCATGATAAGTGGGGTCTCCCCCCAATCATCCCTATTCACGGTGTAAACCATTGTTTATGGAGTGAATGGTTGTAGGATACTAAATTTAATCCCTCTAGGATACACATACATTCTTTTACACTAACTAAAACACTTTTACCACCAACCAAGTCTTAGACCATGTCCAGACACAACTCTTAAGGATTTTGAAACACACAAATTCACAATCTATGTCTCAATACTCCAAATTAACCCCTCACTAGACCAAAATCAAAACTTCCAAAAAAATGTAAAACCCAAAAATCTATTAGAAATTAAAAAATCCTCAACACAATGCTTATTATCCCCCAAATTCCATGGTAATCCTCAACCCACTTTCCCTAACCTACCACTATCTCTAATTCACAAAGAACTTTCTTCGTTCTACCCTTGAATTTCAAATGCACTTCTATTGTGTGACTCCAAAAACCAAGACCATGTCCACTGAATTTTCTCCATAATTTCCTAGTAGCATTTCAAAATAAACTAAACTGAATCCCACATGATGCTCCCAACATGGATTCCACATCAAAAGTCCAGTTAAACCTCCTCCAACTGACTTTTCCCCAAAAAAATGCTTAGTTTAAACCATGAATGCATTATATAAAAAATAAATCATGATAACTTAAATCCTTAACGCATAGTTATATCATCAAAATTACTACAAAAAAGTATAATTTATAACTCTCAGTGTCATTCCATGACTAGATCATAAATATCCATCTCTGTCTATCATTATCCTAGCATGAGTGTTGACATGCATATACTATTAATATCTTAGATCATACTAAAACCACCTAAATCTTTATGCAAATGCACCAGCTCCAACCACCAACAAACCTGAACTTAAAATATGGTATTACCCAAGGAACCAATTATCGGTGGATCTTACTACACACAAGTATTTAGTGCCACTTAGATCATCCACTGACCGGTCTCACCACACCAACTAATTTTTATGGTATAAAATTCATTCACCCCTAATTGATATAAAGTTCCCCACTATAATTTTATCATTATCATTACTCTACCGAACCAAAAACCAGAATTACATGACTCATGTTCCATCCATTACCACATGAAATGACTAGACATCACTGACCTTCTCATCCCTGAGCATCAAATTGAAATAGAGACAACTACCCATTCCGGGATCACTAAAACTACATCCTCTAATATAAAATTGTGAGCTACCCACAATACAGCTTCTCGTACACTAATCCTTTAGAAACAACCCAAATAGTTCCCACATCACTTGTGTGCTCCTCCTTTCAAGCCATGTTCACCTCCTGCAAACCTCTAAAACCTCTACACCCTAATAACTCTTTCCAAGTAATCCACTAATTTTGATCATGCCACAAAACATCAATCCATAATTTAAATCACCTATTACCACTGAGGGACATCTACTAATACACCTAACCTCGTGATACCATTCCTAAAAGCATCTCACCACTGCACTACCACCATAGCACTGCTAGGGTACACCTGCAATGCAAAAAATTCCAATAGACCCATACATGAACCTTACACTAATTTTTAACTCCAATGTGATCCATGCATAAAGTGTTCACCTACCCTCAAACACCAATACTTTCCCAAACATCCATACCAACTAACACTCTCCTCATCAAGGAAGAGTGATCCATGAAGAATCCTCTCAATGGTTCCTAATCGTTATCTACTCTATCTCAGCTAAACCCAAGAATAACATTCTCCCATAAAACATGAATGAAAAACTATACTCATTCTCACATGAGTCACATCCCATATAACCTAGGATCAAGTGGTAATCCTACTAACCATGCCCCACTACATGTTAGTACCACCTATCAGACCAAGGAATATCACTCATTTTTAGGCTAACCACATGTCCACTCACTACATAACCATTATTACCAAGCTATGCGAATCTATCCACACTATCACTTCCCCACCAAAATTACATCTAGAAACTACCATTCCATGCACTAAACTGGTCCTTCACTTTGAAAATAGACTCGATACTAGAATTACTCAGAGTGATTAACATCCCAAATCTGATTCCATTTCTCAGGAATTTCCTCAAATACCCAGTTTGGTTATGTAAAATTACACCATGAACCTATATGGGAAAAAATATATAGTGTGTTATTGACTCTTTAAGTAACCAAAATAACATCCCCACAACCCATAGAGATACATAATTCTCAAGGAAAATCATTCCCATACTTAGATCACCTCTCAAGTATACCATTCCCTTATCGAGTTATCATGAGGGAATCAATGCCCATACCAATCCATGATGGGTCTCCATACATCCCTTAATGAAGGGACTACATTACTATCATTTCAGAACCTCCTTTGTTGGGATCTACATGACCTTCCACCGAAAGGAAATACACCATGGTCTAACTTTGTATATTTCCACCTATAATTTATATGGGAAAACTCCAAATAATTTTTTTGTTGACACGTTAAACAATTAGACATCTCATCTAGAAAAAAACATGGGAAAACACACATATGATATTTTTATCCCATATGCCCAATCATTATGCATGAACATAAATTATTTTCAATGGACCAAGAGCCACAAAAATAATAACCCTAAAAAATCTAAGTATATCACATGATGTGAAACCATCCAATCATAAAATTAAAAGACAAAAACATTAATCCCATATCCCTAGTAACCTGGAGTTCCTATAAGATCATTTTAAATGAACCACACTGATATCCATCATAAGTTCTATAATATTTATAGACCACCTATCAACTATCACGCTAAATCATAAAACAAAAAAAAAGATCTAATACCACATTGTAGTGATACATCCCATGGACCCACCCGATGATGTCCCAAGACAAGGTCCTACGTGGACTCAAACATACCCCCATTTATTCCATCGGCTTAAAAGGTGTAAAGTTCCTAAAATATGAATTTTAGAGACAATTCCATCAATATAATAGTGATAAATTGTAATAAATAACCCAAAAAAATCCATATAAGAGTATGTAGAATAAATTCATAAATCCAATAACATATATGATGTTATAATATAAAAGATGCACTAATTTTTCATTAGGTTGATCCCATATACAAAATAAACCAAAATCAAAATAACCACACTTGACCGAATTCCTTCCTTAGGCCTTATCCTAAACTTTGATACCCATCGATATTTCCTAGCCTGATCCACTACACATGTCATGCTCGGACTTGAAAATCATAATTAATGTATACACGCTCACTAAGATTCCCATATAGGGTGTGAACATATAACTTAGTAGGGTCTTGAAAATCATCCATAATATATGCCATTAAATGTGTGTGTAAGAATGAGGAGACAAAAAAACATAAATAAACATGATGATAGAGTCTTCATGTGCTAATTAGGCTACTAAAACACCTGAAGAGATACACACGGTGTTTAGGTCATCGAGTAATATCTAGGAAACCTTTATACCCAACCAACCTACTTCAGTTCCATGTCATAATATAGTCATTTAACCACCTCATACC
This sequence comes from Viscum album, assembly GCA_963277665.1. Classification (NCBI taxonomy): domain Eukaryota; kingdom Viridiplantae; phylum Streptophyta; class Magnoliopsida; order Santalales; family Viscaceae; genus Viscum; species Viscum album. The sequence continues at coordinate 60,760,103 of OY728127.1, read as the reverse complement.
AATGTCCATCATGTACTAAAAAGATCAGGGTAGGTAGTTTTCCAAATATCGGCCCATTTTTTGAAGGAACGGGGTATAGTAATGAATCCACATCTCGATCCACTACTTTTTCACTCAAGGTAAGGTCTATTGGTTATATCTCACATCACACCATGGTCCAATCCCTAGGTGGTCCTCGACCGATGCCTACTTGATCCAAGGACTAATTTATGAACCCAACACATCCCTCTCATAGGAAGTACTTGAAACAAGAAAAATAAGGCAAGTTACACCTAGTAAAATACCCAACCCCCAAGGCAGTCCTTGACCCATGACTCCTCAATGAAAAGTCCATAAATAGTATCATGCATCAAGCCAGAACCCAGCCATATCATGGGATGTTCTTAACAAAATCCTTCTAAGGTAATGTTTACCTAGCACATGACTCAAGCCTCAAAATGAAAGGTCCAACATGAAAATGAAACATAGATAGGGACCACATTCCATTAAATAGCTTAGTATTTAATATTAGGGAATTAGTCACTTGATTCCTAGCCCCTAATCATGAACACATATCACATTTTCTTATCAGGTCACCAAATGGGTCATCTATACATACCGCAGTTTATAATCATCAATATCACCTCGTATATGTCATGCTTTGGTGGCATTACAACCCAAAGGATCATCATAACCTAAACCTCAGGGTCTGGTCTGACCACACCTAATCAATCATCGCCAATATTCATACTACCTAGGTACAATCTCAAGCCATTACATTCTACTAGAACATGGAATCAATAGGAAGGGTCCAAAAAACAACCATACCCCACTTGGTATCCCAATTTCAAGTCCAAAAAAACTCCCATAAATCTTACCTAAGTATCTTCTAACATCTCCTAAGGGAGATACCTCATTCCATCACCCGAATAAAACCCCTCTTAGTCTCATACGTTAAGTCATGGAGGACTTATCACACTATAAGCACACACCAAGACTCACTTATGAGATCGATAGGGAGTTCCTCATTAATTGTGAGATATACTTCTATCTCTCCCATCATTATGTTACCCCATGCCTCTAATTCCTAACCACTATCCCTATGACCCTAAACTAGGATATACCACATATCTTAACACATCTAATGACTACTTGGATGTCACTCTTCATCTCAAACCGATCCCATTCCCCTTGGAAACATATTTTTAGGGAAATTCAAAATTACCCAAGGTTCTAAAGAGAACTTCATGTCATCTTAGGAGGCCCAATAACACCTCATCATCTCACCTAAGGGCTCTACCTTTTATTATAACCCATTAAAAGAACCATGAAATTATTCAATATTTCACACCCATGCATATATAAGTATATAAAATTGTATTGTAGGGTTTAACTACCTAGAATAAGGAGTTATCCCTTTTCAAAGATCTATTGATCCGTGACCAATCCAATCAAACTTTTCCACACTCTTGGGCACCTATCTCACATAAAAAATTACACATAATTAATTATAATGCATTATAATTAATTATTAAATTAAATATAAATAATCTTAAATTTGTAAAAACACACTGATCATCATCCAATTATTGAAACATTGAGAAACTGGGTGTGGTCCACTCCTGACACATACTCAAACCTAAGACATAGGAACTCCCCAAATAATAATCCTGCAATAATTTCCAATTTCATTTAATTTTGTCAAAAATCCTAAAAAATTACATGATGAATTATCTTTAATAAAACTACTTCCAAGGATATAAAAACATCATATTGGGGTCTCCTCTACATGAGGTGAGAAAAATCCCCATCAATCTGGCTGATTTCCACCATGTTCTGGTGGAAATATCCAAGAAACCCTAATTGAGAGCAATCCAAAAATTAGGGGGATAAAATGGGTGGAAGAAAAATTTGAAACGAATTAAAATACCTAATATCACCACTCAAATGCACCTAGAATTACCATGGATCAAGGGTATGAATAGATGAAGGGAGGGGGTGTCAAATTTAATCCCCTCTCCATGTGCTCATGCTCAACAAAAAATGAGGGTAGATGGGGTCAGAAAAACCCCCCACCCCCTATTTTTTTCTCCACCCAAACACCCTTCATGGTGTGAAATTATGGTTTACACTAGCAATCGTTAGAGGTTGAGGGGTCTAAAGCCCTGTCCAAAATTTCAACATAATGGAATGATTTGATAGAGAGGTGATAACTATCCCCATTCATGGAATGAACCATTTTTTCATTATTTAAATGGTGGTAGGATACTAAATTTCAGACCTTAGGGCTACTTGAAATATCTCTAACACTCACCTAAGAACCTGTAACACCAACAAGGTCTCACAAAACATATAAACAAACCTCTTAAAGTTGTTCAAACACTAAAATTTTAAATCTTATTTTTTATTCTCTAAAAGAACCCAAATACTAGACCAAAATTCAAACTTACTCTAAAATATAACCACTCAGAAATTGCGTGGTGTAACAATTATGAAAATGGCATAGTTTTTTATTTTAATATGATATTTGAATTTCAGAAAAAATCATTTTATACATTGATACAAAATGTAAAACTAACTTTTTTTAGGATTATATATTCATTGGGATATATTTTACTTAAATGTACTAAGTGTTGAATCCAAATATAAATGACCCAAATGAATCTCACAAGTGGGGCCTTAGAATCTTTTTCGAATTTTGGGTAATGTTATGTTTGGGTACATATATCAAAACTTTATGGTCCAAATAAGATATAATTTTATATGAATATATAATATAGGTTGATAAACCTTTTTATTAACTATGTACAATTGAGGTTAATTTTTTTTAGTCTACAAATGCACCAGAAACCATAGAATGGGAATTTAAATAGTTTCCAAGGTCAGAAAAGTTATCTCATGTATTTTTTTCCTAGATTATTTTAAATATAACTAGAGAATCTTGAATTATGTGGGACAACACATAATAATTAAAAGGAAAAATTTCAAAGATTACATACAAATATTCAATCATTTATTTTGATAAACATGTTCCACATTCCATAATATAGATTTCGATATAAAATGAGACACCCCTTATTCTTATACTTTTTTACTTACACATTATTTCAAAAGAGTTATCCATTTTTAGTAGGAAGGGTGTGCTTTTCTATTTTAATATTCTTATAAATTTTTATACATTGTTTTTTTCCATTATTCTCCTCAATCATTTTATCATTTTTTGTCCATCCATGTATCTGATATCCATAAAAATAGATAAAAATTTTTATCTTTTGTCCAAAGGGTGGGATTGATGATTTTATTTGAGTTATTAAACTTCAATGCTTCTATTTATTTTGTTCTGATATTTTTATTGTATTTTAACTAATTAGGGAATGTAGTCCCTCCATTTTCTCTGTTTTCAACATATTTTTTCTCATTTATCTCCTTCACCATTTCAATATTTCATATGGTGTAGCAGTATTAAGGTGGTGATGTGTGGAGAAAACATCTCCTAGACAAATTTTGAGAGAGTATTACCCACATACAAAGGTCTCCGTGTAGGGTAGTAACATTTCAAATGAGAAGGAATAGAGTGATAGTTCATGATCTCATCATTGAGTGGAATATTGAGAGTTATGAATTCTTAATAAATATAGATATCCCTTACTAACCTATTTGTGAATTATTTTTCATTTTTATATATTTTTAAAACATATACATATGTAATATTTATTTTAAACCCCCCCACTTTATTAGTAATTATTTGTTTAGTATAGTTTATAATATAATAGTGAAAATAGGATAAAAATGTATGTAAGTGGCCTCCAAGTGTGGTCAGCCCTAGGATTTATCTATGTTGCATTCTTAGGTAAATAAAAAATATTAAGTTTGGATTAATAAGTATTCATTGTGTATCAGTTACACCCATACACTACAATACTATAAAATTGAGAAATGGTTCAGCAGGAAAAAATATGTTTCCCTTGATTCCTACGATCAAAGGAGAATAAATATTCCACCACTAGATAATTTTGATCAACATAGGCGAGGGAAGATTAAGAAAATTTTCAATACCAATAATATTGAACAAATATAGAAAAAAAAATAATCTTACCTTAATTCCACAAAGTCCTAGACTTTTTAATGGAATAACTAAATAAATTACTAAAGGATTTTATGATTTCATAAACTTATAAGGAGTAGATTATAGATTCAAGGTGGTGCTAAGAGAATTCATAAAAACTAACATATTGTATGATCTATTACCTATACATTTCTTAAAACAAATATTTTTGAAACTCTTTCAACTAACTAGATCAAAGATCAAAGTTAGACTTCCTTAGAGAGGAGAAGAAGAAGTTAAAAGCATCCAATAATGAATTCTATATGGTAATGGGTAGGAAATTATAAAACCCCTATTAATTTGGTTTTAATGTATGAGTTAAGAAGTCAGTATTTTATATTTAGAAAAACATAATAGTTTTCCATTGTGTTCCTAGTATAAGTCCAACAGATACTTGGTGTTGTCGGATAAATTTTATACAACAACGCCAACACCACTAGGCACATCGTGTTATTATAGTGCCTAAAATAAACTCCATTCCCTCTCAATTACCTCATTATCATCCCATAACTTTGTAACTAAATTAATACTATATTAACACATAATGAATAATAAAATTTGGGAAAATTACTAATAAGAATTTTAAGGTCCATTACAAACTCCTCACCATTAGGCTTCTCATAATGAAAAAGCATAAGTAATCATCTTTAGGGAATAATCTAGGCCACTGACCTTTACCCCCAAGCCCAAAGGCCTTAATTTTTTTCCCTTTTTTAATTAGGTTTATGGGTAAAATTACATTTCCCATAATACTAGAAGAACTTAGGCTCAGTACACGGACATGAAGGCCCTAAGACACACAGAGTCTAACCCACCCTTGTTGATGATAATGATGCTCCAAAGCACCCAATCTGCAAGGATAATCAACTAGAAATTCCCCATGTAAAATTGAATTATTCCTGGCACCGATAGAAAAATACATACCCTCTCATTATTCAAATATGATATCATTATTGATGGATTATGATGATTTAAACATTAAATAGGTTGCATCTAAGTTTGTTCCATAGAAATATCTCTTTATCCCCATCATAATTTCCTTCCATCACAACCTTCATATCCCAAAACTATCGTCATTTCTCACTATCATTAGACACATCCCCTCGCTAAAAAGAAAGGTGACTACTATCAATGTCTAAGATTTCAGTCATTGAACACACTATGCTTGCTGACATCTCTCACTCACCTCTGTCATATCTCATTTCCACCCTTCCCACACCAAGCTTCCATTTCAGCACCCCTCTCCAAAATTTCATCATATAATTTTAATATTATCAAAAAAAAAATTAACAAAAGGAATTTCTTTTACCGATAAAACATTTTCACTTTGATCGATGATGTAAATTAGTTCCTCTATATAAGAAACATTAATAATTATCTCTATATCATCATAATTAATCACATTCATAAGATTAGGTATATATTTACTCAATTGAAACACATGGAAAATATTATACATGGAACTAAACTTAGGGAGAAAAGAAAGTTTGTAGGCTAATTCCTCTATTTTTCTATGATCAGGAATAGAACAAAACCCCTTAGAGCAAACTTACCCTATTTTTTCATGTTTTTGGGAATTAATAAAGCGGAAACCCTAAGGAAAACAATATCACTAAATTTCAATTCAAAGGATTTATTTCAACAATCATCATAAGACTTTTGGAAACAATGGTAAGTGGTCAACCACTTTTGATTTTGATTCACATTCTTAATAATATCCAGAATGGTACTAGGTACAATCAAGGATTATTCAAAATTTTCATTATATTATAAAGGAGAATAAATGATATTACCATAGAGGGACTCAAAATGATATATATTAATAGATGAATAATATCTCTTATTGTGGTAAAACCTTAACAATGATAGGTGATCCTAAAAAGAGACATCAAAGTCAAGGATACAAGCCCATAACATATCATTAAAGATATAAACAATCTATTTCAAGATCACAAGGTAGTGAATACCCTTGAGAAAGGAGTTACCTTTGAATTAAATATAATTAAAATATTTTTATAATTGAAGACACTTTACTTTCATGATATCAATAATTTTTCCAATATAATTTTGATCCATTAACTTTTTCAAATCATCACTTAAGATAACATCGAAGGATTTTACAATAATTAACATTGTAGTATGAAACACCAAAATAAGGTTTGTATCACTTTTATGGTTTACCCATTTTAGGGGATATTCCTTGATTTTTCTAAGGAAAATATTATATTTTCTTTATGTATTAAAATACTAAATAAATATATCATACAACTTAATTCAATTTCATGGTGTGTACCTTCCTCAAATTGATAATTTAGGACCTCTACATATTCATTATTAGAGTATACCTAAAAATAAAACATATAATATAAATTATCCATGTCATTAAATTCAACTTAACCAAATCCTTATTTCAATTATTACAACATAGATTTTGGATTATATGGTATATTATTACATTGTATAATATTTTAAATTCACAAAATAAAAAATATTTAAATCAAATAAGTCATCTAAATTATAGACCATTCTAATTCTCATGTCATAAAAGTAAACATTAAAAACCTGCATGTGAGTATAAATCAAAAAATAGATATCTAAAATTCTCTTATTTTATCTCCATATGTAATCAAATAGGACATGAATATTTATAAAATAATTCATTTATCATAAAAAAATATTCCATATATGATAGTATATAGATCTTATCTCACTATATGATATATAATAGTTTTGTAAAACTATATATTTATTTTTAAAAATCTAGGAAATAATTCACTTAAAAAGTTCATCTTGATGATATAAATTCATTATATTGTACTAGACAATATTATTTCACTTACGGTGACACCCTCTATTATAAAACCAACCAACTTACTTATCCTTTGAAACTTCAAACCATATATATTTCTAATAAATCTCACTGGATATAATATTGAATTACTATTGAGAAATTACTTTATAATAAAATCTTATATAGTACAAATATAGTCATATATCTCATAAGACATTAACAAAAATAAATAAAAATTGATTTTAATCCTAAAAAACATTTATATAAAAAATTAAACTTTAGAAAAAATATCATAAAAATATAATCAACAACTACTAAAAACAAAAAAAAATCACCAAAATTATAGGGTAGAATAATGTTCTTTGATCGAAAAAAGGAAGGGAGATTTCAAAACATGGAGTGAAAGGATTTAAAAATAATATTCCTAGATAAGTATTTCACTTGAGAGAAATGATCCAATATATAGATATAGTTATTTAATCTAAAAAAATAATAATATGTGGTGGTTGGATACAAATATAATTTCACAAGGGTGGTATGGTTTTATTCATATTGGGTATTCTCCCTAAAGAGTAAAACCATTAAATTTTATAAAGGTATAAGTATACATATTCTAAGCGACTTATTCTATCAAAACTTTTTATTTATATGAGGATATTTTGTCAATATATATATAGATAAAGAAGTTTTTCACTATAATCATATATTCATAATGTAAAACTAAATAAGAAGATGGTAAAGGAGAACCATAGAGAAATATCTATGAGAATAGAGAATGAGGGGAAAATATTGTTTTATATATGAATAATTTTTTGTTAGGTTAATGCTTAATATTTTCTAAAAGTATATGACATGTATTTTATGTATATATATATATAGAGTAACCAAAAATATAATGAGTGGAAATAAAATATGGGGATGGTCAATATTCAATGCTTAATATGTTAGGCGACTTGGAATTATTCCAATTAGTTTTTCAAATGATAAGTTAATATACCTTAGTAGATATATTTAAATCAATTATAAACAATTTTAATCATTATGTAGGAGGTTGGTTCTTCCAATAATGTTTGGTAAGGTAATTTTTTATATGTTCAAAATTATCAAATAATATATTTTACTATTTTTTTAAGTTGGTGTTGAAGCATCTTTTTATTATGAAAGAAAATACCTATTTTTTTGGAAGATTGAGACCCATTACATATCCTGTAGCTCGAAGGCCATATGTCTATGAATGTGTCTTGAAGGCCTAGTGAAACATCATGTCTATATCATTATTCCTATGTCACTAGGTCTTCATCATTTATGTGACACCTTCTACATCACCACCTGCATCATAAATCCCCCAAGGTGCTTTCCAGGATTTGAAAATTGGTCTTTTCGATATAGTATTACTGATTTTATGAATCAGGTTCCACCACAACTATAATATATTTTTCTATGGTTATATATATCCTTTTATTTCATGAATGTTAAAAATGAATATTAGGGGGATCTTTGAAATTTTAAAAATATAGTTATTGATTATAATTCCATGTGTTGTATCAAATAAAAAAATATATTTGGATTCTCTAATTAGGTTTTATGGGTTATGTTTAGCTATAAATTGAATCATTATATTGATTCATAATTACCATATAATATTAATGATAGATTTACTCTCTAAATATAATATTTTAATTAATTATATATTCTATTTTCAATTATATTTGGGTTTAAATTTATATTTCTTTTCAAGGGATAAATATAATCACTCAAGTCATGTATGGATTTACCCAATGTAGATTCTTATAATTAAAAAAAATAGTATGATTAAAAATAGTTAATTATTGATGATGTCAGAAATGTGTATGAATACATTGATGTATTTACTAATAAATTACCTAAAATTACCCATATTAATAAGTTTCAATATCTCTCAATATTATCCCAAAAGAAAAATAAATACTCAATACACCCTATAAAATGTATCCATTATAATTTTTAAAATTAACTAAACAAATATAATAATATATTAATAAGGTATCTATCCTTGCAATCATGTCTCCTTTTGGAGCACTAGTTTTGATTTCGGGAAAGAAAATGGGGCAATGAGACTTTTCATTGAATTTAAGAATTTTTAAAAATATAAACCCAAATAATAAGTACCTATAGCCATGTATTTATTACATTTTTAACCAACTCTAAGGGGACTAATACATTTTAATTATTAATATTTTATCAAGGTACCATAAACTAATAATGAATAATGAGGATATATATAAGATAATTTTTTATTAGGTATAAGAATTATAAATTTACATTCAATCCATTTTGGTTAACAATGAACCCTACATAATTATGGATTTAATAAATATATATTTCAAGGATTATCTTGATAAATTAGTTATTTTTTATTATTTATATCCTCGTATAATCTAAGATTTATGATGAACCTGGAATTAATTTATAAGCATTCCATAAAAACCTATGGGAAAAAAATTGAATTGAAATATTTTTAAGTATAAATTGTATATATGAAATATTTATTTCCTTTTCTAATAGGTCACCAAGAATGATATTTTTTTGACCCTTCAAATACTGATGAGGTCAAATAATGTTCAAGACACATAAATATTATATAAATATGCACTTTTCTCAGTTTTTGGGTTATTATAAGTGATTTTTGAGGAGCCTTTCCCAAATATCTAAATCATTAACCAAGATAATACTTAAAGGGATAAAAAATTTCACCGATAAAGGCATGTAATTATAGATTATAAGAATTAAATAATAGGTTGGTCAACAAAATTATGTTGAACCTGTGAATAATTGATATTATATTTTTTATCTTGAGTGATATATCAAGGAAAATATTTGTATTTACCTGAGTATATAATTAAAGGTGGTGGGTTATGAATCATGGTCATTAAATCATCGGGATTAAAATAATATTACTCATGACTTGTTTTTACCTATAATAAATTCTCATTGAATATATAAAGGCATTATCTCTATAGAAATAATTATGGAATATATATATATTTCAAATAAGTATTGTGTATATATCCATAAAAATGTATTAAAAATGTGGAAAATAAGATAGATGTATCTTCTAAAATATAATGATTATACTATTCTCTATAACCTTGGGAAATCCATCCAAGTAGCTAATGTATTGGGTAAGAAGGATCATGGTATAATAGAAATGATAGGGACTAATAAGGATTAAATTCTTAAAGATCAAGTAAGTGTGGAATTATTAATTATGAGGGAGGATAAACATTATACCTTTACCATGTAATTTCACAACCATATTTAGTTTAAAATATTAAAAATTCACAATAGTAAGATGTATTATTTTAATAGAAGGTGGAATCTATATAGTGTAAGAAGATTATCATGTTTAAAATTAATAATAATAAAGTCTTGAGGTTTTGTAAGAGGTTATGTTTCCTATGGATACCAGATCTAAATAAGGATTTATTATATGAATCTCATAACAGAAATTTATATATACATACAATAAAACTAATAAAAATATGTTTCTCTAATATCAATTTTTGGGGGTGAAAATGAATAAAGAGATCATTGACTACACAAAAGGTTTTTTGTATGTTAAAAAGTAAAATAAATGAAAAATTCACACAGGGTAGTTATATAACCTTTTCCCATACATTTATAGATGTGGGACAATATCGCCTTGGAATTTTTTTAGAATTCTTAAAAAACTGGGGGGAATAAAGATATATGGTTTAGTATTGATTTATTAACAACATTTACTCACATTATATAGAGAAAATAAGATTTATAACCTTATTTTATAACTCAAACTTATATAAATAAAGTGATATTTCCCATAAGTATGAAATTATTGGGTATATCTCATCATGATAAAATGTTCACATTAACGTTTTGGAGGAGTCTTCAAAGGGTTCCAAGCAATGAGTTAAATCTTAGCACTATATATCATCCAAAAATATAAGGATGGAACAAAAAGAATATTTTGATTATGAAGGATATATTTTATATAAAGTTTCCTTGATTTTACTGATTTTTTGGGCCAAAACCTTATATTGGTAGAAATATCCTACATTAAAAATTATCACCTAATCATAAAAATGTCCCTATATGATTTTTTTTATATAAAGATATTAAAAAATATTATTTTTTGGAATAAAATGGTAGATAATGAATTATTGGGAGTAGATAATATCCAAAATATAATTAAGAAGATTCAACCCCTCTAATGATATATAAAATCATCATAAAAAATAAGATATATTTTTTAATCACTAAAGAATGGACTTGAAATTCAAAGTTACAACCCTATATTCATGAAAATATCATTGTAGAATGCTATTATGATATCGAGGATGTAACATATTTTCTAACTAACTATAATAGTTGATCTATAATTCCACAAACCAAACATGAATTCCTACTTAATATAGAATGGAATGAGTATAAAGGATATCACACATGTACTATGGGACTAATTTTTCCTTTATAAATTAAAAATAGTATATAATACTAATCTTGGAATATCAATGAATATTTTATAAATTATTCCATGCATGATGAAATAAATAATTCCACCACACAAAGGTATGTATATAAATATAATGTACAAAACATGACATAATCGAAGATAGAATTATAAAAATCTCTATGTGACATGAGAATTCCTTTATAAGTCACCACCTTTATAGTTATTCACCTAACCCATTATCTAATCCTTGGGAACATGAACCACTTTTATTTTATAAATAAAAATTAATAGAATACATGGAAGAATATACATCAAGGTGAGTATATGGGATGCGTGAAAAAATCCAGTAAGATACCACCACCAAATCCATATACAAAAAAACCCAATTTTTTGAGTGCTGTGAAAACCCAATAAAAAATTCCATGATAATGATTATGGATGGTAAAAAAAGTGAAACTATTACACATCATTTGAAAAGTATAAAAATAATAAGTATTATACTCAAAGTGAAATTCAAAATCAGCATCCTATAGTTAAACTGATGATTATCAGTTATAATATGAGACCTCCAAAACATATACATTAATTATAATTTTAAAATGTAATTTGGATTAATTCCAAGGTTGATCAATGCTTATTTATTCCCTTTCTCTCAGTGATTTTTATGATAAGGATTAAATTTTATTATTGTTTTCTCATAGAAAACTTTCTTGATAAGGTTAAATGTATTCAAAGTACCCATTGGAGAGACCAGAACAACCTACTACCCTTCTAGAATAACATCACCCACATCAGACTGTGTAGGATGAATGGTAACTCTTGGTTTCTATTTTTTCCACCAAAAAAGGTTCATGATGCATCAATATTTGCCATGTAGGGAGATTCATTAGCACCATGACCATCCTTTCTTGGAGGTCCATGAATGATATCTACAAATTAATATTTCACTATACCAGCACCATCCGTGGTTGTCCCATTCTCCCCCACCAATTAAGATTTACTTTTGAAATCTATCAATGCTTATGGGATAAATGGTGGAGAACCAGTGGATAGGGGAGCCTATTTAGTGGAAGCATGATATAAAGAAGGTGAGTGATATACCTGATAGAAATTAGTAGCAACCATACCAACTAGATCATACTTAACTATATGAATTTTCAAGTAGAGAGGCTGAAAATTAGAGGTTGAAGGAGCTGCTATTTTATTTTGGTTTCCATTCCTTGTACAAATTGCTAATTTGGGTACCCCTGGTGACCATATTAGGAGTATAAAATGAAGAAAAACTCATAAAAAGTGTTTATCCTAAAAACACCCTCCCAATAAACCATGAAATGGATATTCTTATAAATAAACTTGAAAATATTGAGTTGGACAATAATATAAGTAAATAATTTATGACTCAAACATAGGTTATGATCATCAATATGTATGAAACCATATATTCAGTTAGTCATACATTTGAGGATCATAGAATTATGGAATGGTAGATGCAAGACTAGAAGTATTATAAAAATTAATAAACACTTAAAATATCACTTTTTATTTAAATCCATAGTCTATCAGAAGAAATAGATTCTTTGTTCCACACAGATCAGAACAACTAATGACTAGGAAAAATAAAAATCATAATCTGAGAGTAGGAGAACATAAACATGATCATTGTACAGAGCTACAACCGCCACCAATGATTTTAATACCCAAAAATCCTTTATGAACACTAAAAATAACTCCATATAATGTAATTACCCAAACTCTAGTATTCTAGATATGGGAGGTTATTTATTTCAGGGAAAATAGAGTACAAGATATTAAATTCCAAGGATCAAGGTTTAGTAGTCCACAAGATACTTTATACGTAATAAATACATTAAAATTTGATATTTTAAAACATAAATGTACAAATATTTACCCCCAAAATATTATCCTTAGAAATGTTCAATCATAGTATTCAGCACTGTTACCTAGGGAATTGGGAAAAAAAATTAATGGTGGTGAGATTAAAGACTTAGTAAAAAAGCATACAACAAAAGACACTAAAGGATAAATATCGAATATGAAACATCATGAGTAAAATTTTAGCCATAAAAATGAATACATAGTTATAATCCATTGTATTGAAATAGAAATACATAATCAAATCGATCACATATTGATATAAAATATGTAATTTCATAATAGTAGACATCATAATCATATCATTGAGGCCTTATTCCAAAAAATTAGACATAAAGGGTAAGGAAACTCCCATTACTCTATCTTAGTGTCCTATGAGACCCAACAGGGAACTTAGGGGATATATACATTTTTTACCCACTCATGGAATAAAATTTAAATTCATTAAATCACATTTAAAATGACAATATGCTACACATGGAATGATTTTCAAGGATTAACAACATTGAAATACATGGAACTTTCACCCAATAGAACTTATTATACAAGAGAATCCCATATGGAAAAATATATTATATGGGTCATTAATATATTTACTTATTCAATTAATTAGTAATAATCTCATATTTAATTCCCTCAACAAATATTTGAAATAATTATGGATGCACAATTTTCAAAAAAAGTACCCATAACAAGTGATTTTTAAAAAGTTATAGCTAAAAGGTACATATCAAGGTTATAGATTTTCAATGAGTTTTGTAAAATGAATTTATAATGTTAAGATAATAAAGAAAATATTTTATTATACAAGACCTTATAAATATTTTATTTTGGATTATAAATAGTGTGATAATTATCCATAGCATATCCTCTAGGAGTGTCAAACTAGGTGCACAGTAAGGACCCACTCATCGTGCACCAGGATGATGACGAGGATATACCTGAACAACTTTTTTCAATGTTATTACCCCTAAATAAATTTTTAAAAATACCACGTCCACTTTCTTGTATCCAAACATGGATGAATTTTCATGAAAAATCACACATGATTTATTTATACAAAGTATAATATTTCTATGGCTATGATGAGGTTTAGGCATAGTAATGGCTTATGAATTGGAAAAAAATGTGATCGAAATAAATTCTCACATGGATGAGATATCTTAAGGATGGTACATAAAATGAAATAAATAAAATAATGGTATAATAACTATGGTATTAAAAAGGATATTATAATTTTAATGTAAATAAGAATTGTAAAGAGGGATAAAATTATTTCTTACTTCAGCTAAGTAACAACATACCAAAGGGTGTAAAGTAAGGGGTATGGGTAATTTATCCATGATATTAGTTCATTATGGATATAATAACATGGAAAAATATAAATTAATATTATAACATTAACATTTAAAAGATATTACAAATAATGAAATTAAAATAGTGAATGAAAAGAGAAAAGTAGGGACCCTTACCTCTCTTGAGCTTCATAGATTGGAACCTGGCCTTATATCCAACAAAACTCATCAATAATGAAGAGAGAAATAGTAAATATAATCCTTGAGATTGAAATGAATAAGTAAAATATAATTTTTTTTAATAGTGATAGGTGGAGGTGGTTATTTATAGGTGTGGTTTATGGAATTTCATGGAAGAATTTATTAATTATTTTATTTTCCCACTTTCCATCAGTTCCCTACTATAACTATTGTGATCCACGACAAAAAATAATACCCATATATAGTGTTTAGTGATAAAAATATTAAAATATAAATTACATGTCCAAAATTATTCATGTTTACATAAATATGATGTCATATATACCATATTTATGGTATTTTACTATACTCCACCATTTTACCATATTTTACTTTTTTAACCAAAAATTACCAAATTTCAGCCCATGGATATTTTTTATATATTGATTTAAAATTTTCAATTAATTTTTTCAATTTAATTATATAATTTCATATATTATACCTTTTATGTTTAGTTAACACGTTCATAAAAAATAAGGTATAAGAGTAATAATCATTTTAATTACTTAAATAATTTACATTACAACAAAAATAGACCGATAGATACATAACCTATAACAACACCAATATATTTTCTAAGGGGAAGGTGTGAAATGGTTATAATTTCATTGGGTGGTTCAGTCCAAATTTATCGAGTGGTGATCTCCACTAAATTGATCTTCTCTCACAAACAATTCTTATCCAACTTTACTTACTGGAGTTCTTATTGAGATTGTCAAGGGTGAGCACCAGTGACATCATATCATTCTAAAGATCTGATAAAAAAGAATATTAAGGTATGTTCATACTCTTTTAGGGCATGATTACCCCATTATTTGAT
This sequence comes from Viscum album, assembly GCA_963277665.1. NCBI lineage: Eukaryota > Viridiplantae > Streptophyta > Magnoliopsida > Santalales > Viscaceae > Viscum > Viscum album. The sequence continues at coordinate 60,744,509 of OY728127.1, read as the reverse complement.
AATCAACTATCAACATTACCCTAGATATAGAATAATAAAAATGGTCTGTTTTAAATGGACATACCACCAATGGTTATAATTCCCAATGATCACATTATTCCTTATATACACACCAACCCCTAAATATATTCATATTATTCTCTAAATTCATACACTACTTAAATTATAATGTTTATTTTTTTCTTATTAATAGCAATTTTCACGTATTATTATTATTATTTTTTAAGTATGATCCACAGGAGTTCAATATTATAGTGTTTTCATGAATTGTTACATGCTTTATAGTACTATTTTTAGTTTTTATTATAAATTTAATTACATAGTGTTTTTTTATATCAATTTTTATTTTACTATTATGATGAAATAATAAAGTATGTATTATATAATAATATCATGATTAATGGTTTATTTACATTAAATAAATTAGGTATTTCATTCTTCACCCTTAAATAATTTTTCCCACAAAATGGTAAACCAATATACAAAAAAAATTGGCTAAGTATTTCTCAAAGAATCCTATGGATCCCATGTTGCCTCTTCAAGAAGATGATTCCTCCAAAGAACCTTCACCATATGAGTCATTATATTTCATATAACTTGTTCTCTTGTATAATGTATGTGAATCATCTATTCTTCATATGAAAATTCTGGGTCAAACCAAACATTATCATCTTTTAGAACATGTGCTAAGTCTGTAATATACTTCCTTAGACGTTATGTATGTAATACATCATGAACTTGGGATAGGTTTTTTTCATGTCCAAATGATATTACACTTCTCCCATAAACTAGAATATTTCAAATGGACCAATATATCATGGATATCACATTCCTTTTCTCCAAATCTCATATCCACATTCCATGGATATATATACATGAAGACATAGTCTCCCACTTAGAATTCAATATCCTTCCTTTTATTTTAAAAAAAATGTACTTTTGGATACATTTATATGCTTCAAGATGGATCATACCTTCCTAATTGTCTCTTCCATACATTCTGGACTAAAAATATTCCTTTCTCTAACTTCTTCCTAGCACTTTAGAGTTTGAAATTTATTTCCATACAAGGATTCATATGGTTAAATATTAATGATGGAGTGGTAAATATTATAGTAGGAAAACTCATGTATAGGTAAATATTGATCCCAACTTACTTGTAATTAAAGAGAGTATAAAATTAACATGTCCTTCAATGTCTAGATAGTTTGTTCAAACTACCCATATATTTGTGGGTGATAATCAGTGCTAAGATTAAGCTCTGTATTTAAATACCTCAAGAGAATATTCCAAAATTTTGAAGTGAACATTTGGTCATGATAGGAGACTATCGGTAGTGGTGTTAAATAAATTATCAAAATTTCATTTATATACAACCTTGTAAGATAGTCTAGAGAAGAATCCTCTCAAATTTCAAAGAAATGTGTTGAATGTTTTATATGATAAAAAATGACCCATATATCATTAATCCCCTTAGATTTATTAAGAATCCCAATGATAATATTGATAATAATATTATCCCACTTCCATTATGGTATAGGTAGAGGCTTCATTACTCATTTGGGAAGTTTTCTTTCACCCATCACATACTGTTATACTATATATCTTATAGTATAATCTATAATTTCTCTCTTCATATTTTCCTAGAAGAAGTGCTCTTGGATATCCTTATATATCATAGTATTGTCATGATGTATATATATGTTTGATCTATGTTCATCATCCAATGGATCGTTCTTTAAATATTTTATATATGGAACACATAAACTCTTAAAAAAACATAAAACTCATCCATCGCCAATGTTTAAGTCTAGTAATTTCCCATTCGTTACATCTTTTATCTTATTTTTTAAGGATTTATCACCATGTTGGGATTTCTTAATAACATCCAATAAAGATGGTTGGGTTATTATTTGGAATAACAATGATTATTACCCTACCATTATAATACCCAAGTCCATATTTACTTGGTCTTTTAGAATTGGATCATTTTTCACCCTCAACATGGATAGAATACCATGACCTTTTCTACTCCAAGAATCTACCACCTTTTTTTCTTTCCCCAAACGATAATGGATAACATAGTCATAATACATTATTAGTTCTATTCATCTTATTTTAATCATATTAATATATTTATTAGTAAATATGTATTTGAAACTCTTATGGTCTAGGTAAATAACACAGCTTTCTCCATAGAGGTATTGTCCTCATATCTTCATAGTAAAGATTAATGCTTCCAATTAAAAATAATATGTTTTATAATTAATCTCATGGAGTTTCAACCAAATAAATTCATATGTAACAACTCTATAATTATTCATTATAAAACATCCAAGTCCTCTCCTTAATGTTTCACTATAAATAACAAATCCTTCGTTACCAAATAGAACAGTCAAAATAGGTGCATTCACCAATATATTCTTAAAATTTTAAAATCTATCTTCACATTCCTTTATCAATGTGAACATAACCCCTTTACATGTTATCTTAGTTAATGAATTAGCCAAAGGATAAAATTTTACAATAAAATGATGATATTATCACACTAACCAAAGAAAACATTATATTTCTACTATGTTGGTGGTTTTTGAAAATTCCTTGAAAACTGTAATTTTTAAATGGTCAATATATATTCCATCCTTGGATATAATATGACCACAAGAATAAACTTGTTAAATACAAAATTCACATTTAATTATTTTACCATATAACTATTTTTTGATTAAAACATCAATAATAATTCATAAATGGGTATCATTATTCTTAAAACTATTAGAGTATATAAAAGTTTCATCAATAAATACCACAAAAAATTATCAATGTAGTCTTTGAATAATCTATTCATTAAATCCATTAACAAGGAGGGAGTATTTTTTTAACCCAAGTGGAATTACTGTGAACTCATAATGGCTGAACCTCATATGAAAAATTATAATTGGAATATCATCCTTCACAACTTTTAATTGATGGTAGCCATAATGAAGATAAATTGTTAAAAATAATTGAGCCCCTTAAAATTGATCAAAGAGTTCATCAATATAAGGAAATTGATACTTGTTCATTATATTAACTCCACTTATATACCTATAATCAATGCATAATCACATTTTCCCATAATTATTCTTCACAAACAATATAATTTCTCCCCATGGTGAAACACTTGGATGAGTGAACACTTTATCTCATAATTATTGTATTCAACTCAATTAACTCCACTAGAGCCATTGTAATTCAAAAAAAAATTTCTCTATTGAATTATTTTATTGATCTAACTCCATATAATTAATGGTTACTCTAAATTTTTGAGGTTATTTCCATATAAAATGATTCAATGTAGTTGATACCTATGTAATAAACTATCCACTCCATACTGGCTGGGTTATTTATCGCAACCTAAGTTAATTTTCATATAATAGTCATATTTTTCTAAAGAATATTAACTCCATTCCCTTGTGTATTTAGAAATACATCATATTTTTTGTGTTTATTCCTAGTTTCCAATTCATATAGTAGTTTCCATTACCTAAAAAGAATCTGATTAATTAGTTAGAATATTACATGAATTGTATACTATATAATCAAACAAATTCTAGAATAATTTCTAGATTTTTTCTATTTCTAGAATATATGTTCTTAACCTAAGATTTACGTAATCTAGTTCCTAAGGTTTATACTAAATCTTGCTTTGATACCAACTTTAATTCCTCTAATCATGGTTTTCTAGAGATTGTGGGTTATTTATTTCCTGTAAAAAAATGTACATGATATCAAATTCCAATGATAAATTTTACTAGACCTCAGAATACTAGATACATAATAAATACATTACAATATGATAATTTACAACATAAGTATAAAAATATTTATTTCAAAATGTTATCCTTAGTTTTATTCAATCATAATGTTCCACTTTACTACTTGGGGAAATGGGAAAACATTGTAAAGGTGGTGAGCATAAATGCTCAGTAAGGAAAATCATATAGCATAAGATAATAAATAATAAAGATGGAATAAAAAACATCATGAGTAAAATCCTAGCCATAACAATGAATATATAAGTATAATCCATGGAAGAAAGATAAATACAAAATCATGTGGATCACATAATGTTATAAAATATGGAATTTCATAATGTAAAACATTATAATCATATTATTAAGTCTATATTCCAAAAAATTGTACATAATGGGTAAGGACATACCAATTAACCTATCTTAGTTTTCCCATGAGAAATACCCATTAATTTATAGGATATATAATTTTGGGTCCCACCTATTACATAAAATTCCAATGCAATCCATCACATAACAAATGATTATATGCTATAAATGGAATAATGTTCAAGGATGAACAACTTTGAAATACTTGTCATATTTTCCCAATGTAACTTATCATACATGATCATCCCATGTTGAATAATAGATTTTACAATTAATTAATATAATTAAATTTTTAATTAATTAATAAGAATTTATATATTAATTTTATCAAATCATATAATTAATTTTTAGGTATTCATAGTTTTTAAAACAATTACCCATAATAAGTGATTTATACGAAGTTGTAGCTAATAGGTACTTACCTAGGTTTTGAATTTTCAATGAGTTTAGGAAATATAATTTTCAATTTTATGATACCAAAAAAAAATTTCTTTCTAAAACACCTTATAAATTCTTAATTTTGATTTATAAAATGTTTGATAATTATCAATAGCACATCCCCAACGAGTGTCAAACCAGGTGTGCAGTAAGTTCCCACCCATCATTCATCTGGATGATGATGAGGATATACCAGACCAACTATTTTTTAGTATTATTACCCATATATGAATTTGTTACAAAAATAAATCCAATCATTTTTATCTATATAGGGATGTATTTTCTTTTAAAATCACACAAATTTAACTTAACCAAATTATAGTATTTCTATGGATATGAGGAGGTTTAGGCATCATAATGGGTTATAAATTGGGAATAATGTGAGTAAAATGAAATTATTACATGGGTGAGATTTCTTAATTATGGAACATATAATGAAATCAATACTATAATGGGGTAATAACTCATGGATAAAAAATGATACGACCAGGGTAATGAAAATAGGAATTGTAAAGAGAGGTAAAATCAACCTTTACTTTGGCATGAGTAACAACTTATAAAAGGGTGTAAAGTAAGGTTTTTGGGTAATGTATCCATGATATTAGTCATTGGGGAGATAATTAAATTTAAAAATATCATAGAGTCATATAAAATGAAAATTTAAACAAGATTATAAATAAATAAATTCAAATAGAAAATAAAAATAGAGAAGTATGAACTCTTACCTCTCTTGATCATCGTGGATTGGAAATCAATCGTATATCCATCCAAACTCTCCGAGAATGAAAATTTGAATAGGGTAGAGATAAATTAAGAGTGAAATTAAGATACATCCTTGAATTTAGTGTGTAATAATGATATCAGGGTTGGATATTTATAAGTATGGTGAGTGGAATTCCATGGACAAATTTATTAATTTTTTTACATTCCCACATTCCTTTAGTTCCCCACTATAAGGCCAAAATAAGTCATTATTACATATATATGATATAATATATACCATGTTTACCATGTTTTACAATATTCCACCATTTTTACAATATTTTACTATTCTAATAAAAATTACCAAATTTCACCCGTTGATAATTTTGACATCTTGATTCCAAATATAAAATCCATTTTATCAAATTAATTATATAATTAACAACATTATACCTTTAATGTTTTTTTTAAACATTCAAAAAAAATATTTTATAAGAGTAAAAATCCTTTTAATTCCTTAAATAATTTACATTGTAACACAACTCAGCCCTTAGATACATAACCTCTAATCACTCTAGTAAATGACATAAGGGTAAGGTGTGAAATGGTTTTACTTTCATGGTGTGGTTCAGTCAATATTGATCGAGTGGTGGTCTAAACTAACTTGGACATCTCCCACAAATGATTCAACTAAAACTTCACTTTTTAGAGTTCTTCTTGGTCTTGGTCATGGGAAAACCCCAGTAACTCTACCTCATTCCCAAGCACTGATAAATGAACCTCATAATGAAAGTTCTTACTATTTTAATCCTATATTACCCCATTCATAAAGGTCTATTATTAATCTCTATATAACTAACGATCATAATTCACAATGGTACTATTGACCAATAATCAGAATTAATAATGGTAATATTGAACAAATATCATATTTACCAATGGTATATAATGCAAAATGGTAATATTATTCTTTATCTATACACCAATATCCAAATCCATTCACATCGTTCTCTAAGTTTTTACACCATGTAAAATCTAATTTCTATTATTTCTTTCTTAATAGAAAGGTATATCATATAATTTTTATTTTATGAGTATGATCCACTATAGTTCAAGATTAATGAATTGTCGCATATTGTTACATTATTTATGGTACTTGTTTTAGATTTTGTTATACATTTAATTAATTAGTGTTTTTTATCAATATGTGTTGTACTATTGTGATGAAATAATAATGTGTGAATTATAAAACAATATTTTTATGAATTTTTTATTTAATATTTTAAAAAATTTGGTATTACAATGATGTTCGATCCAAAACAATCCTAGAGATAAGGGTATCAGAATGGAATGAAGAAATTTCCTTGAACTTTGAATCATAGATTATGAATTTTGGGGAACCCTTAAAGGAAACCACTTATTTCAAGGATATAAATATTGGTGGAATCAAAGGATCAAATAAATAGAACACTGAGGGAAGAATTTATCATGGTAATTTGAAATAAAAAGAAAGGTAAGGGTTCATCGAACCAACCATGAAAGGAAAAATGATTAACCCCACATTAGGGCCGATGCCTAAGGTGGCCTATTAAATCCTAGGTAACCCTACTCTAAAACCTGATGAAGTGGTTCTCTTGGATATCTTCATATAACAAAAATAGTAACATACCAACATGAATCAATTTAATTACTTTTATAATCCAAAATAAAAATGTAAGTTTGAAATATAATTAGAAAATACCATTGTTACATTTTTATAGTAAGGATAACATATAAAATTTTTACGTTTTCCTATTAAATCCCATTTTATTGTATTGAAAAAATATAAAAAAAGTAAACAATAATCCAAGGAAATACTGTACACATATAATATAAAATAAATCACAACATATGGTAGATCATGTATTGAGATAATAATCTTGAGGCCATGGAGAAAATATACGACCTCACTAAGTGGAACCATATGCCAACCTATGATGTGTTCCTATAGATACAAAACTAAACTTACCCATATTGGTCTCATTTAGTATTAATCCACTAGCTAGGGAATGAATTGACTAGGGTCACACTAGAAAATATGTAATTATAAATTAGTGAGATAATTAATCACATCTCATATACATATTATTGCATCATTCATAAATTAATTATCCATTAAATGTTCTTATAAATATAGAGGTCCATCATATTTGGGAAATTAGGTACATAATAAATCATCTCTAAATTAATAACATAGTTTTTATTTCAATCTTCATAAATTTCTCCTTGAGATAAATGTACTAATATTACTTCATGGGATAACCTAGGGACATAAATAAAAGAAGGGGTGAGAAATAAATCCCAATAAAAGTGTAAAAAAATATAATCATGGGGTGAGATATCAAGAGATTCAATAATAATAGCATGGAACAATAATGTATGGTTTATAAACCATCAAATAAAAACATGGCTTAAGATTCAAATATCATAGGTGCATGGTAAACTTGAGAATCATAAAATGTGGAATAAACATATGAAATTACATTATAAAAAATATCAAGGCTCTCTGCTAAGACATTATATAATTTTTTATGAGGATAACTGCACTTATCCCATACATAAAATTATAGACAAGACGAACTACACTTTGTCCATTAATAACAATCTAGATGAGCCTTACTTCATCTAGCCTGCATATAATAATCTCTTGAGATATAAATAATTAATCAATCAATTGGAATTATATATCTGTATAGGAACACCCATAATCATAATGAATCATGAATATGTTTCCATATATAAAATATACATCCATAAAATAAAAACATGAAATAAACCCATGAGGAAGAAATTGGTAACATTATAAGTTCATAAATTATTAAAAATTGAGGTATCATGTTGGATCCCATGAAAATAATGGATTAAATAATCTTTGTCATTTATTATTAAAAAAGGATCAATTCTCTTTAAAATATATCCCAAATTGAAGGAAAAATCATAAAAAAAATTAAAGGAGAAGTTAGGAAATTAAAATCTGTTATTAAACATTTAAAAATGGTAAAATAGTATTTAAAATGCGTAAGAGCATAGGGTTTACATAAAAGTAGAAATAAAAAAACATATTTTATGTTAAAAAGGAGGGTTTTATTCGGAAATAATATATTGAATATAAAATTCATAATAAAGGAACAAAATAATGATAATCTTACAGAAAGAGAGAGAAAATGGAAAATATTCTCTTATAATCTTTGCAAGGATTGACTTAAGGAAAAAATAAAAAAGTGAACATAATTACATGAATGTTGGACTCCTCATGATTTATTCATGTTTTAAAGATAAAAAATCCTATAAATATTGTAACTCTTATTAATATTGTTTAACCTATCTCAAATCATATGTAAAGATGGTTAGTTTCTTTATGCTTTAGATAAACTTCAACTAAATCCTGTTAATCCTAAATCATAAGAGATTCTTGTAAAAAATATTTAACTTTGTTCTATAATGATTTTTTTTCATGGATGATTAAGTATAATTCATTCTATGAATATTACTGCTTAATTATATATACATATATTTGGCTAAATCTATGAAACAGTGAGTCTACCACCGGTTCCGGTTTTCTGGAAAATGACCCAGACACCGTGACCTCGACACCATGACCTAGACACTGTGACCCAAAAACCATGACCCAAACACCATGACCTAGACACAGTGACCCAAACACCGTAACCCAGAAACTCTGACCAGTTTCAGATATCATGAAGTCTGTGACACCAGTTCCATGCTACGATCACCAAGACACCATTTGAAGTTTGGAAAAGGACCAGACACTATGATCCTAACATCACATTTGTGCTACCAGTTTCTGATCTCAATACAACTATGCCATCATGACTGTCTCACTGCTCAAAGACAAATAAGAAAACACCATTTTTGGTGACACTGTTTTCTAAGTGATACCATTTCTGGATAGACTGTGACAACATTCATTACTCTATTTTTTCGTTTTCAATTTAATTTCTAATGGTCATATTTGAGTCTTTTAAATTCACTAATAGAATTAATATTTCATTGTAGACATGTCACCTGACAGTACGAGGTACGAGTTGCAGAATACCTTCATCATGTAGGCTCTAACACATGCACTCTAAAATAAAAAGAAATTCATGGAATTAGAACATGTGTCGTAGACAAAAAGTAGAGAAGCTGAAGCACTCTCTATCTAAAGGATGGACTGCTATAGATCAGATCCAAAAACATATTTTTAGTACCACCTTCAAGAAGAACACGAGCTAGATAGCTTACACATTCGAACCTACAGACTTGCGATACTCTGTTTTTCACAAGAGGACTTGATACTTGCATTTGCTTCATCCTACAAGTCCAGAGCTGCATAGAATAACACTCATAGAACTTCTAACCTTTTCACATAATCTTTGATATCTTGTATATTATTTTTAGATTTCTAACAATGTGTGTATGTATGTATTAAAACACACATTGTATCTTGCACTAAACTGAAGGATACAATATATCATTCCTCTCATATATTTGTACATCTATTTACTCCCATGGATAAGTGTGGAAGAGGTCCTTGTCTGACCTGGTAGTTTTTACCCATGAAGAACAGTGTAAAAGAGGTCATATGACCTGGACCATCTTGTGAACTGTTGTTTACCCCGATCCAGGGTGTGGATCAAGTTTATTAATATAATCTTCTTGGTGGTAGGTGATCACCAATTGGAGTGGATTAGGTCTAATATTGAGACTGAAGCACATGTTTTATTCACTGTGTCTTTAAATTTAGTGTTTCTCTAATTTACTATTTATTTCAGAAAACAGTAGATTTTAATTTGATAGTTTGTTTTAGATAGAATTTATAATTGTGTTTCCTTATTATAATAGATTCAAAAGTAGTACCAATAACTCTTATTGATATTATTGAGAATTTGTCAATATTCTAAGAGGTTATATGAACAGTCACACCTTTATAACCATTTTACCTTAATTGACTAGGTTGTATTAATTTTTATTGGTGAACATTTTTAAGAAAAATTTTTAATAGAAATTTCAAATAGATACTTAATTAACCCCCCTCTTGAGTACTCTACTCTGACCAAAATTTGGTATCAGATTAGTTTTAATTCCTGTTAATACTCTATTTTTAAAATTTATTCAATTGTGATTTTAGTTGTACTTTAATGATCTATAGATTTCTATTAATGCGAAATTTATAGCTCTTTAAATGTATTTCTTTATTATGGATAAAATATTGGAAGGTGCTGCAAAAAATAGACCACCATTCATCAATGGAACTAATTATGATCAATGGAAAATTAAAATGAAAATGCATTTGGAAAGTATGGGATTTAAAATTTGGTCTTCAATTATAGATGAGTATAAGATTCCTACTACTGATAGAATTACTTGGGATGATCCAACCAAGAATGATTACAATAACAATTGCAAAGCCATGAATTCTTTATATTTCTCTTTTGGATATGGGGAATTTAATAGAATATCTGCATGTAAAACTACCCATGAAATTCGGGATACCTTGTCTGTTTCACATGATGGAACTTTTAGTGTGAAATAAATGAGACTCGATACTTATACTATTAAATATGATAACTTTAAAATGAATCCTGATGAGCCTATTTCTGACATGTATCTCAGGTTCAACGAAATTGTCAACACAATGATTCCTCTTGGTAGATAAGTTACTTCCAAATAAAAAATCATCAGGATTCTTATATGCCTACTGGATAGATGGAGAGGAACCTCTGTCTCTATTAGAGAGACAAATGACATCATAAAATTTCCTATCAAAGAACTCATTGAAAAACTAATGATGTATGAAGAGGAGCTGTAAGTCAACAAGGAAGAGGAGGTTGAACTCAAAAGAAAATCTATGGAATTCAAGACCACCACCTCTAAATATAAATAAAATAAGAAAGAACAAGTCTCTGTATAAAGTTCTAGCAGTGAACAATCCTCACCTGATAGTGACGAGGAGATGGCTCAATTATCCATAAGGTTTAAGAAATTTTACAAATGGAAGCTTTTTTTAGAAAGCCTAACTTCAAAGGAATATATGATCAAAAGGGAAGCTGGATGAAATATTTGGAAGGAAATGACAAGACTAATGAGATAGTATGTTATGAATGTAAGTGAAAGGGACATGTGAGACTGACTGCCCTAAGCTCAAGTATAAAAAGAAATATGAGGGTAAATATAGAAAGTATAAAATGGAAATGAAAGAAACTTGGAGTGGTTATTAGAACAGCTCAAGTGAATCAAAATCATCACATGATGAGTAGGCTAAAAAATCCAATATGTGTTTCATGACAAACACATCTGAGGTAACACTAAGATCTCTTGTATTAAATTCATATTATTCTGGTGATGAAAGTGATTTTGAAAATCTGTCTAAGGAATAAATGTTTGAGTATTTCAATATGCTTGAAGGGTCATTCAATAAACTAAAGGATAAATACAAGTCTTTAAAGAAACAATATTCTCTTACCTCAACTGTTAAATCTGATCTTACTGTAGAAAGCGAGAAAAATTTTCAATTACTAAAAGAAAATAATGAACTAAAGCTATCTAATGAGAAATTAAAAAAGGACCTTGAAAGGTTTAATAATGGTAAAGATAACTTAGTACAAATTTTAGGTAAATATATTTCCCCTAAATACACTACTGGTATTGGCTATCAACCTGGTAAAAGAGATTTTGGAAAAACCAATTTTGTTTCTAAATCTAGAACATACAGATTTACTCCTAGTTCAAGAAAACATTATGATAGTTCAAATTATGATACACTATCTACTATTTCAATATTTTCTCTACCAAATAGAGTTTATTTCTAATGTATTTTAAATAATTCTTATAGTAAACCTATGAGACAGATGTGAGTTCTTAAAGCACTGGTTACTAATATTACTGGACCCAAACAAATATGGGTACCGAAGTCTGTTTTTATTTGAATATTTTGTAGGAAATTATTTTAAAGAGCTCCTATAAAATATTATGGTATTTGGACAGTGGGTGTTCAAGACACGTGGTATGATACTATTCATTATTTAAGAAATTAATAAAAATTGATGGTGTACATGTCACTTTCGGTGACAATGATAATGGAAAAATCATTGGCCTCGGCCAAATCGATAACTCTAACTAGATTTTAATTTCCAAAGTTATTTTGGTTGATGGATTGAAATATAATATACTTATTATTTCACAACTATGTGGTGATGGATTTCATGTTAAATTTGAAAATGATGCTTTCAATGTTTTTTTTTAATTCTAAAAATGAATTAGTATTTTCTACATTGAGAAGTGAAAATGTATACTCTCTTAAATTAGATTATTTAGTTTCTCAAATTGATTCATGTTTAATTGTATTTCAAAGAGTCTTGGATTTGGAAAATAATACTACAACATTTCCATACTAACTCCCTTAGAAAGCTAACTAGAACAATTTTAATCAAGGACCAACCCAAAATTGAGTTTCCAAATGATAATGTGTGTAATCCTTGTCAAAAGGGAAATCTACACAAAGTTTCCTTCAAACCAAAGAATGAAGTGTCAACTTCTCACCCTCTCGAGTTGGTTCACAATGGTTTTTAGACCATCTAGAGTTTCTAGTTTAAATGGGAAGCACTATGTTTATGTTATTTTAGATGAATATTCTAGATATACTTGGACTTTTTTTATCTCACAAAAGTGAAGCCTCCACTTATTTTTCCAAATATGCTAAAATTGTAGAAAATCTTAGTGGACATAGAATTATATCCTTAAGAAGTGATCATGGATGTGAGTCTGAAAATTAAGAGTTTGAATCCTTTTGCTCACAAAATGGCTATAATCATATTTTTTATTCCCCTAGAACACCTCAAAAAATGGAGTTGTGGAAAGAAGAAATAGGACCTTGCAAGAGATTTCTAGAACCATTCTTAGTGAATATGACTTACCTATTTATTTTTTTTCTGAATATATAAATACAACATGAAATATTATTAATAGAGTGTTGATTAGACCTGTTCTTAAAAAAACTCTATATGATTTATGGAATAATAGGAAACCCAAAGTAAGCTACTTCAAATGTTTTGGTTGCAATGTCTGTACCCTTAATACTAAGGACAATCTTGAAAAGTTTGTATCTAAGAGTGATGAAGGAATATTTCTAGGATATTCAATCTATATTAAAGCCTGTAGAGTGTTTAAAAAAAGAACTAAATGTGTAGAAGAAAATGTTCATTTCAAGTTCGATGAGATAGATCCACGTGAACATAAGACCTCTCTAGAGAATCTTGAGGATGATATGTCAAATTTGGACATCAATGAAAAGTACTCTAACCATCCTATAAAGGAATATGTAAAAACTCCCGGTCCTAGAAATTCTCTATATTCAAGTCATAATGAACTCGAACCTATTGAAGAACATAAAATCACTAGCCCCTCTTTTTCTAGAGTTGTTAGAAACCTTAATAACCATCCTTTAGATGATGTTGTCTGAGATTTAGATAAAAAAACTCAAACTAGAGCTTTTATTAGAAATCATGTTGAACATCAAGTTTTCTTGTCACAACTTGAACCTAAAAACATTAATGATGCTATTAATGATGAATTTTCAGTGATGGCTATACAAGAATAACTTAATCAGTTAGAAAGGAACAATGTTTGGAAACTTGTTGACAGACCCAGAGACATATTTACAATAGTTACTAAGTGGGTGTTTAGAAATAACATAGATGAAGTTGGTAATATAGTTAAAAACAAGGCTATATTGGTTGCACAAGGCTATAGTCAAGAGGAAGGAATTGACTATGAGGAGACCTTTTCACCAGTAGCTATACTTGAAGCCATCAGAATCCTTCTTGCTTATGTTACACATCTGAATTTCAAAAAATATTAAATGGATATCAAGAGTGCATTCTTGAATGGGTATATAGATGAGGATGTCTTTGTTAAAAAAACCCCATGGTTTCAAAAATCCTCACATTTCAAATCATGTTTGAAAATTATCAAAAGATTTGTATGGTTTAAAACAAACTCCAAGGGTTTGTTATGATAGAATTAGTATTTTTATTTTTTCCAAAGGTTTTACAAAAGGTATAGTTGATCCTACCCTTTTTATAAAATGAATTTTACATGATGTTTTAGTAGTTCAAATTTATGTTGATGATATTATTTTTGGATCTTCATAGAATTATTTATGTACTGAATTTTCTAAAATGAAGCAAAATTAATTTGAAATGAGTTTAATGGGTGACCTAAATTATTTCTTCGATTTCAAATCATTCAAAACAAATATGGTATTATTTTAAGGAAAAGAAAATATACTAAAGATCTTCTAAAACGATTTGGATTGGATAGCACTAAAAGCAGTGACACTCTAATGAGTACTACTTGTAAGTTGGACCTTGATGAAGATGGAAAATTTGTTTATCAAACCACTTATAGAGGTATGATTGAAAGTTTACTTTACTTAACTTATAGTCAGCCTGACATTATGTTTAGTGTATGTATGTGTGACAGTTTTCAACAAACCCTAAGGAATTGAATTTAAATGTCATTAGAAGGATTTTCAAATACCTCAAGAATACACCCAATCTAGGAATATTCTATCCCACAGGAAAATCATTTGAGTTAGTTAGTTATTCTAAATCTGATTTAGGTGGTTGTAAATTTGATTGAAAAGGAAAATCTGGAACACGTCCCTTTTTAGGAAAGTCTCTAGTATCATGGTGTAGTAAGAAACAATACTTTCTTGAATTATCTACTGCCAAAGCTGAATCCATCGCTACTGGTAGTTATTGTGTACAAAATTTGTGGATGAAACAAACATTACTAGATTATAGATATCAATTCAGTAATGTGCCTATAAATTGTGATAATATAAGTGCTATTAACATCTCAAAAAATCCGGTTTCACACTCTTGGACAAAAATTATTGATGTTAGACATCACTTTTTGAGAGATCATTATCAGAAAGGTGATATCACTTTGGAATACATTGGAACCAATTATCAGCATGCTGATATATTCACTAAACCATTAAACTCTGAAATTATAGATTACATCATAAATAAATTAAAAATGATAAATATTAAGTATAAATTGTACTATTTCACAACTTACTATTTTACAACTTACTATTTCATAACTCACTAATTCAAAACATAATATTTCACAGCTTACTATTTCATTGTTTACAGTTTCACAAGTCACTGTCTTACTCATAGAATTCTATAGTTTACTATCTTGAAGTTGTTGTTTCATGTTTATAGTCTCACTGTTACTGTCTCTCAGTTACTGTCTTGAACTTACTGTCTCAAATAATACGATCACACCATGTGTAGACACACCGTAAATATGACATCGTGAGAACCTATTCCGATCTCACCATGAAAACCTATTCTGGTCTCACTGTAATGACATGTTTTTCATTTTATTTTTATTTTATTACCCATATCGATGTGTTGATTATTTTATTATATTCATCTAGTGCTTTTGAATTTACGATTCTTGAAATACCTAAATGATAAAAATGAAATATGTTTCACTCTTTTCTTCACTCAAGCTACTTTCTTTCAAACCGTGTGTCCTCCTTCAACCCTTCATCTCTCTCTCTCTCTCTCTCAAACCCCTCATTGAATGACCAGAATGAAGCACACATATTTATATACTCTTGAGAAGTGAATATCTAAGAATAAAGTGAAATAGAATCAAAGATAGCACCTGAAGGACCAGAGAACCCAAATCCTTTTGATAGAATAGTGATACTAGAAAAGGAAATATCCCCTAAGTGGTTGATTTCAAGTAAGTCTTTAGTTCTGAAAGTACTGAAAGAACAAGGATGGATAGACTGGTTCACAAAAGATAAAAGGCTGATTTATCCAAAGCTTATTTCTCAATTCTATTAGTTTGTTCAATTTTCATTAAATACTGAAGATGGTTTTATTGTGAGGAGGTGGATTAATGGACAAAGATGCACCTTTTCCTCAGGGTTATGGGATACTTGCCTAGGGATACCCCATGATGCAATTTTTGAGGACTACAAGAGAGGTCCTCCTCCACCTAGTGATATCTTTGTTTTAGAAGAGGCTTTAGGAAGCTTGATTGGAAATAAAAAGAAAATAAGAGCTATTGCTTCTAAGTTAGATTGTGAAACTAGATTTCCATTTAAGTTTATTCAAAATCTGATTAGTCCAAGAAAAGAAGATTTTCTACCCTCAAATATGAGGATGTATTTTTGATACATCTTATGAAGAATGGACACAAGATTAACCTATGCAAGTATGTTATACATCAAATGTGTGAGTTGATTAAGACAACCTAAAATTATACCTTCTTTTTCTACTCACGGTTAATATATTCTATGTTTTATTCTAATGGAATGGTTGGACCAAATGAAGAAGTCATTAAGGACTGTGAATTCGGTATCTCAAAGGTAATAGTTAGAAGAATGAAAATTAGTTGGAATACATGGAAAAAAGGCTTGGGTGTAGGATAAAGAGAGGGTATATTAAAAGTTTAATACAATTGATCATACTTCAAGTCCTAATAATATATCTGATCTTGGTTTGGAACCAGATGAAATTGTTGACTACCCTGTTGAAGAGGGAGAAGAGGTAGTTGTTATACCTTTGGAAGAAACTGTCTCGGATAAGGAAGACAACAGATCTATTCCACAAGACATAATTGAGAAGGAAGCACCTATAGCTAAAAGAAGTATTAATTTGGAAGAATAACATGCCTCTGGAAAAGAATATTTTGTTAATGTAAGAGGAGATTGTTCTTGAGGAGCTGTTAGAAGAATAAATTTCTCTTATTATTGAAGCTCTAGTTGAGGAACATTTAAAGGAATGGGATAATCCTGATGTTATCATATCTACTAAGGAATGAATGTAAAAATCCTTCCAGCTAGCTAGAAAAAAATGGGTGAGAGTATTAAAGATGATATTTTAGAACCAGGTCAAGGAAATGAATCTCTTAGTCCTAAGAGAAATACATCTGTTGAGGGGGATCATGATACTAGTATAGAAAGTATTGAACTTCCTAATACTATTGATCAAAGCACTATGAATACATGGTATAAGTTTCCAAGCTACTTTGGTGTGGATAATACATAGGAAGCCTCGGTTAAAATCATAGACATGTCTACTCGGTTTCAATTGAAACTGGTCTCTATTCTTGAAGTAATCTTTGTAAAGGAACCTCAGCCAATCTTAACTCCTATTATTGAACCTTCACAAGAACATCCTTCTTTTTCGAGTCAGAGTGATTTGAAATCCTTTGAAGCTACTTTATTTTCTGGAGTTGAAAATCTCATGAACACCCAACCTGCTCCCATAACAAACCTAAGTGAAAGAGATGCTTCTTTGTAGTTAGATAAGATCATATGGAAGATTTATCCAAAAATTATTCATGAAATTAAATAATTCATAATTGAGAACAAACTACCATGTGGTGAAGTGAAGTCTCACATTACTATGGATCATGATAAGTAGAAAGTGTTGAAATAAGGAAAAGCTCATGTGACTCATCCTATTGAGTATGTTAGGGGTCAGATTCCACATGATGTTGCCTCTTTGATTCAAATGAACCTGACTTCATTAGCTAACAAAGTGGATGAGAAAAACAAGAAGATAGTCCAAGAGATGTGTGAGCAGGTTATTAGTCTCAAAAAACTGATTGATGAGTACAAGGGATGTCTTTAGAAAGTTCTCAAACATCTCAAGTCCCTCGTTTCAGCTGTTACATCCTCCAGTGTGTCTGGATAGTCATCTCCACTCTTTGATAGTGATCTGCATAGAACTATTCTAAAATAGTAAGTTCAATCAATGCTAAGAAGCTTTGACAAATAGATTCTATCTATATTTGTTATGAATAGTGACAAAGTAGTTGATTTGGTAAGTATTCCTTCAAATGTTGTGAATGATGCTCATGAAGAAATTACTAAGAAAGTGGATTTCTAGTTTAATAGGATTTTCTCTAAGAATGATATGACAAATCATTTTAAGTATCATATAGAGAATTTGAAAATTCCTCATGTCACTTAAGCTTTTAAGAATCATGTTCAAAAGATGAAATATTTCACTCCTTTTTTGGAAAAATTTATGGAGAAAAAAATTATTATTAAAAAGCAATGAAGTATGGTGGAGACATTATTACTGATTTCATTCAGTTGTTGAAGCCTTATCTCTATGTGTAGAGCATTACTATTGTGGCCCCAGTAGCTGCACCTTTGTATACTTGTATAACTCCTTCCTCATCCAATGCCTTTACCTCTACCTCAATGTCTGTATCTCAGGATCTGAGCCAGATAAGACCTGTTATCCTTGACCAAAACCAGCCTCGATCTTCCACCAAACCTACTTTTTCACCTTCTGTTTTTGAAGGACACACTCTCCCTTATCTGATAGTTGGCTCACTCCCTTCTTCAACTTCTACTTCTGCTCTTGTGGCTCCTTTTGATGCTACTGATAAGGGAAAAGAGGAGACTGGTGCTGAAGAAAAGTAAAAATTGTATTTTGATAGGGATATTTTGTACTTTTTCTTAATGATTGTAATTCCACATATATTTCCATCAAATTCAATGTGAACTATTGCTACCTATTCTCTTATTTACTTTCATATATTCTCTTTATGTCTTCTAATATTTTTGATAATCCCAAAAGGGGGAGAACAGAACACTCAGGAAAATAGAAAACACACCAAGAACAAATATCTAGTTTATATGATTTTTGATCATCAAAAAGGGGGATATTGTTAGACTCCTTGTGTTTTAATCATGTTTTAATGATAAAAAATCCTGTAAATCCTCTAACTTTTGTTAATCATGTTTAACCTATCTCAAATAATGTGTAGATATAGTTGGTTTCTTTATTATTTAAATAAAATTCAACTAAATAGTGTTAATCCTAAATCATATGTGATTCTTGTAAACTATATTTAACTTTGTTCTATAATGATTTATTTCATGAATGATTAAGTCTAATTAATTTTATGAATATTACTACATAAGTTTGTAAACAGATATTTGACTAAGTCTGAGAAACTGTGAGTCTGCCACCAGTTCTGGTTTTATGGAAAATGACCCAGAAACTGTGACTCAGACACCGTGACCCATACACCATGACTAAGACATTGTGACCCAGACACGGTGACCCAGACGTCGTGACAAATACACTGTAACCCATACATCGTAACCCAGACATCGTGACCAGTTTTAGATCACATGAAGTCTGTGACACTGGTTCCATGCTACCATCACCAAGACACAGTTCAAAGTTTGGAAAAGGACCTGACACTATGATCCTAACATAACATCTATGCTACCAATTTCTGATCGCAATACAACTATTCCATGATGAATGTCTCACCACTCAAAGGCAATGAAGTAGACATTGTTTCATAGTGACACTATTTCCAAGTGATACCGTTTCTGGATAGAATGTGACATCGTTCTTTACTATTTTTATTCGTTTTCAATTTAATTTCTAATAGTCATATTTGAGTCATTTAAAAGAACTAATAGAATTAATATTTTTTTGTAGACATGTCACCTGACAGTATGAGGTACGAGGTGAAAAATACATGCATACTTTCTGCTCCATCACATGTACTCAAAAATAAAAAGAAAGGCATGTCACATGAACAAGTATTGTAGACGAGAAGTAGAGCAACAGAAGTATGAACATTTTTGAAAAGATAACTGACACATGCAACAAGAAACAACTGAAGAACAAACGAAGCACTCCCATTCTAAAGGCTATAATACCAAAGATCATATCCAAAAACATCTTTTTAGCGCCACCTTTAGGAAGAACATAATATATAAATCTTACACCTTAGAACCTACAGACATGTGATACTCTATTTATTAGAAGAAGACTTGATACTTGTAGATGCTCCAACCTACAAGTCCAGAGTTGCATAGAATAACACTCAGAGAACTTCTAACCTTTTATCAACATCTTTGCGCTGTTGTGTATTGTTTTTATCTTTTGATCAGTGTGTGTATGTTTGTATTAAAACACACATTGTCTCCTGCACTAATCTAAAGGATACAAGATATAATTTTTCTCAAATCTTTGTACATCTTTTTACTCCAACAGATAAGTGTGGAAGAGGTCCTTCTGTGACCTGGTAGTTTTTACACACAAAGAACAGTGTAATAGTTCATGTGACCTAGAATGTCATGTGCACTATTGTTTACCCCAATCCAGGGTGTGGATCAAGTTTATTAATATAATATTCTTGGTGGCAGGTGATCACCAAGTGGAGTGGATTTGGACTCGGTTTGAGACAAACCACTTGTTTTATCCACTGTGTCTTTTAATTTAGTTTTTCTCTGTATTAATATGTATTTTAGAAAACACTAGATTTTACTTTGATAGTTAGTTTTGGATAGAAGTTATAATTTTGTTTTCTTATTAGGAAAGCTTCAAAAGTAGTACCAATAAGTCATAATGATATTACTAAGAATTAATCAATATTCTAAGAGGTTATTTGAACAGACATACCATTATAACCATATTACCTTAATTGACTTGGATGTTTTCATTTCTATTGGGGAACCTTTTTATGAAAACCTTTTAACAAATTTTTTGAATAGATACTCAATTCACCCCACTCTTGAGTACTCTACTCTGACCAACAATGAATATATATATATATATATTAAGAAAAAATGAAATAAATTTATAATATTATAAAGTTATAATGTAGAATAGATACAAATAGGTAATTATAAATAATATATCTTCTAAAATGAGAAAGGGTGAGAAAGAATGAGAAAGGAACTCTTAACTAATTCCGGAAGTGCTATAGATACACTGCTATCTTTGTGAATAGAAAATTATCATTCATTCATTAATTGATTTAGAAAATCATTGATTTTCATTTATTATATTATCATATATTTTTAATATATTTTATTTATTTATTAAATTTATATTTTTTGTATTGATCATTTCAACATTGTTCGGTTCATGGTTCCAAACTCACTTAGATGTAGTGGAAATAGTTTATGATCATTTTACTATGGTTTCATATGATCTATAAGAGTCATGTAATATGGTTCACAAAATTACAGAAGTTTTTAGGTTAAATTTTTTTATATGGTTATAATTTATCGAATCATCCTCAGTAGGCTAGTTTTATTACTGGTTTAAAATCACTATGATTTATTAAAACTATTTTCATTATCACCATAATTATTTTATCATTTTAGAATCATAGAATTTTTTTTATTTTTTTATTATGATATGTTAAATCATAAAATAACTTTTTAAGAATATCCCTGAAATTAATATTTAAAAAATAAAACTCCATCGTTCATATAGGTAGTGTAAAATAATAACGGGGGAAACAATTTTTCTTAGGAGGGTTATAAAAATAAGCAATAAACTAGTTAATCTTAGAGTTTTATAAAAAAAATTATATAAAATCAACTATATTAGAATTTATTTTATTGATTATATTATTTTATATTTGGTTAATGGAAAATTGAAATTAAAATATGGTATTTGAAACCCTTATCGTGCACTATGAGTCTCCTCCTTTGGATTGAGCCTAAAACCTTCAGAGGGGGGATTTGTTTGTCACAAATGGACTTTAGGTATGTTTATAGGGGAATTTTGAGGGATATTTGGGTATAATTTTTTCAAATTATGTAATTTTTGAACTGAGCAGAAAGTATTGCTGGAGGGGTGTTTATATATCGAATAGGATGGAGTATTTTAGAATAAAGTATTGATTATTTTATCATTTAGGCGAAATATTATGAATAGTATAGATTTTTATGTATTTTATTATTTTATGATTAAATAAATAAGGCTTATTTGACATTAAATCCAAAAATAACTGAATGTAATCTTGGAAGCACGTAACTAACGGTAAATAATAAAAAATTTTTTTTATTAAAATAAAATATAACCTAGGCTTCAAAATTTCAAATATAGGTTTATAAAAAAACATATTTTTTATTTAAATTATTTCTTAATTTAAATTCATTTTAAGTATTGTAAAAGGTTTTATAAAATTTTGAGTTATATTTATATCACGATGATTACATAAATCTTATGGTATTTATAAAAACATTATTTTTTACAATTCTCCAAAAAACTACTTTTTTTAGAAAAATAAAAAAATCACTACAATAAAATTTCAATGTGAAGATTCTAAAAATTAATTTAATTTTATCAAAATAAAATTATTAATATTATAAATTTAATATTTAAATTAATTCATATTATGCATAAAAAGAATTTTTTTTGAATAAATAATATTTCATAAGCTATGAGTGATCACATTATTTTTTATTCTTATTTCATAATTATTATGAGAGATAATTTACTATTACATATATTTTAAATAAAATATATTTAAAAATGATAAAATTTAGTTTCAATATAAAATTTAATATTTTACTAAATAAGTTAAAACATACATTATTAAAATATATATTTATTTTTCATAAATTTAAATGATTTAATAAATAATTTTATCGAATTATAATATTTATATTTAATTATTTTACTCATTTTAAAAATTAAATTTATTTATTTTACTATTAGAATCAGTATAGTTACCATTTTAATAGTCAGTCATTATTTTTAATAGTCATATATTATTCCAATGGTCATATAATCACTATACCTCTTATAAATACTTATTATTTACTTTATAATTTTATTCACTCATTTTTATAATCAAATATTTTTATATTTTGTCTTAAAAATCCAATATTATTTTTAATAGGTTTTTTATAGTGGTACTCACATCTGTGATAATTTTAAGGGACCACAATATATTAGAATATTAAGTTCTAGATATATTATTTACATATATTTATTTATAAATTGTATTATTTTTTATTAAATGGATTATATTCATACTTTTTATTTATTATTTTATATTTATGTAATATAATTATTATTTTTCCTGTGTATGATTTCTACTGTACATTAGAGAAATGAAATTTTCATATCTGAAAATTCAGAGTTGTTACATTCTTCCATATTCATAATTTTAATACTTGAAAACTAAAATCCTAATATATAAGTAGATAAGGTCAATTTTATTTCATTTAAACCTTAGGTTCTCATGTTTCATCTTCATATTTATGATTTCTTCCTATTACCTTGACAAGATGAGTGGTCTTGTTTCATTACATTTTATCTCTATGATCCAAAATTTCCATTCGTTGCTCTTCATGAGAGATCATGATCCAACAATACCACCTATGGATGTTGTACCAATGAGGGGTGTGGAATATAATTCTGTAAGAGATATATATTTATCACATCATTCACTTGATACAATATTGGTGGAAGGGAAATTTGATAGACCATAACTCTAAAATGATTAAGGATCTCAAAGGGGCCTATGTACCTAGGACTTAGCTTGCCCTTATTCTCAAACCTCACAACTCTCTTCTACAGAGATTTTGTAACAAACTATTTAATTTCAAAATAAATAATTTTCATGTCATATTAATATTCATTAATTATATTTTATATATTTATTTGAATATTACATAAGTTTTCAGTCAAAAGGAAAGAGCTTTATTTCTAACCAAATTGTCTTTTCATGCATTATATCATTTTATTTAAAATATTTATTTCCAAATTATATAAATTTAATATGAAAAAATTAAATTAATTTTATAATTATTCATGTAAAAATTATCTTATGATTAATTTTTTTAGAATTTTCTAAAAAGTTTGAGTTTTTCTATGAATAGTGAAAAATGCATATTTGTATTGAAAATTGTCTCTTATTTTAATATATTTACAAATTAAAATTATATTTTGGATTAGTTTTAAAATTTAATAAGTTCTTATTTATT
Source organism: Viscum album (assembly GCA_963277665.1). Taxonomy (NCBI): domain Eukaryota; kingdom Viridiplantae; phylum Streptophyta; class Magnoliopsida; order Santalales; family Viscaceae; genus Viscum; species Viscum album. Next base: position 60,720,362 of record OY728127.1, on the reverse strand, counting down.
AAAAATAATTGAATAAATGTTTTTGGAATAAAAATTATACTTGGATATAGTAAAAAACATTTTTATACATAAAAAGGGATTTTTTGGAAAATCCATTTTCATCGTATTTTATGAGATTAATTTTCAATTAAATTATAACACATCTAGGAATTGAATATTATAACGTGTATTAGATTTTTTAAATAAAAAAATTCGTATTATTTGATAATTTTAACTTATTTTTTTTCATAATCAATAGTAAAAACAATAAATTTTTTTACCATGATTAAGGTTAAAATTGATTTTACGTTTGTTAAACTAAAGTTATAATGGTTAAAATGACCTAAAACTTGTTTAAAACCTATTTTATAGACAATATATAGGCCTTATATCATCTGGTATTCATAAATAACCCATTTAGGATCCATTTTTTTGAGAAAAACAATAATATTTTTTAATATTCTTAAAATTTTCAAGTTTGTCCTCTCCCCCACTTATAAAAGGACACCCCTCTCCTCTCCTATCCACACATCAAGAGAATTTTAGTTCATCTATTACCTACCCAAATACAATAATAAAATACCTCCCCATTTTATAGATTCTCTATTTTGATCATAAAACCTTCCTAAGAAGGATTTAGGTATAAACCTAAAGAGGTTGTCCAAAGAAGAGGTATAACGCTTAACATGGAATTTTTGTTTTATTTATTCTTATAGCTCCTTAAACTCTTCTTCAAAAATTCTTAAATAATAAAATAAATATATTTCATAGAAAAATATTATATTATGTTAATTTAATAAGCTATATCCATCTCCTCTTCTATCAAATGGGAAATGAAACCATCATTCATGTGTACGGTAGACTACCGCCTCGTGAACCGATGTAATATGTTCTCCATCCCTGCTACTCAGTGTAGGTTATAATAATGGATTTAATATATATATATATATATATATCATTTAAAAATTATAATTTTTAAATACAATATTTCTTCTATTTTCTTACCTTTCTATCCATTGAAAAATGATTACGTTGTTTGTGCGTTTGTGGGGATTACCACCTCTGTGAAGCATTGTGATTCATTTTTCATCACCAAATCACTTGGATGGTATATATAAGTTTATTTAAAGATATAATTTTGTATTTATGATATAATTATAATTATTTAAGTATTAAATAATACTTACCTTATTTCCATGTTGTTAGTTGAAAAATGGAAGCGTTACTTATGTGTACATATGGCCTAACATCTCCATGATTGCAATGTAATTCATTTTCTATAACCATTTTTAATGTTTTATTTTAAGGATGTAATAAATATATAAAAATTATGATAATTTAATTATTATTATTCTAGAGAGGATATAATAATTTCCTATTTGACCATACTCAACCTACCGAAGTCATTCTGTACATATGAGACCAATATCATTAAAACATCTAACGCAAACTTAATGGATTAAGATATTAAATATATCACGATAATAATTAAAAATAAAAGGAATAATAAACATAAAAAGGTTATAATGAAAATAAATAATTAACATAATTGTATTATTCAGTAATATAATTAACATATGTGATGAGTAAGACTCGAGGTAAGGAACACTTTACCATCAAAAAGCAATTTTAAATATTTTTAATGATTTATTTTATAATTTTTTTTCTTCCATGTTCAAATTATTAAAAAAATGGATGTATTTATATAGAAATAAATCAATTATAAATTACATTTTATTTCACTTTTTAATTTTATTTAAATGTTTTCAAAATTAATGTTTTTATGTATTTTATACAAATCATTTTGAAAAAAAACAAAAAAGGAATGTTATATTTTAACATATATGGAATCAATGGTTTTTCTTGATGTCATATTCGTTATTTTATGTTAGTCTTACTTTAAATTATTTCATTTATTTTTTCAAATAACACCCTCCTTAAATTTTTTCTTTGTACTTCTAAAAGGTTTTTAAATTGAATGGATATTTTGATATTCGGAAATGTTTTTCTTATTGGTGGAAATAACATTTTTATGGGTATAATGATGAAAATGAAATATTTCATGTTTTATGATTATGTTTTGGTTATTTTTAATTAGTTATGATAAAGGTGAATCTTGATATAGCTCATTATGATGGGTGAGCCTGATATATCTCTTCAATGGATTGGGAAGAGTGATATAGTTAACCTTTTATAGGTTCCTCCTAATAGATTCTTAGAATTTACTGGGTAGGTTATACCATTTTTAAGAGTGATTCTAAGAAGGATATGAATATGATGTCCCAAGTTACATACATTATTTATCTATTATTTCTATGGGTTTTTACCAAAATCTTATGATTTCACAAGGTAAACTAATGAGCTTAAGTTAAAATGGAAGATTATACTACCTATTAAGGGTGAAATATATATATTTATGAATAAGTTTTCATGAGTTTTTAGTATTGAAAAAAACCTTTATGAGTGTTATTTTTCCTTTAAGATTTATTTTGAAATTTTTTTAGAAAATATTTGGGCAGTAAATTTTATTTCTTGGATAATAAAATTTTTATTTTTAGTTCATTGTTTATTATGAAACGAGTAATTTTTTAACAATGAGTATTCATGGACTGGTGAGTTTCTTTATTTCTTTTAATATGAACCTTACTATGTTTTTATTGTCATCCCATCTTTTATAATATTTTTCATAGGTTTTTAAGGATGATTAGGGACAAGGATTAGGTCAAGATGAAAATTGTGAAGATATGTCATTAAAATAAAACCTTTTTATATACTAAGAGTTTTTTATTGTGGTAAAAATGGATATTGAGTGAAATTTTCCACTTTATGATGTAATATTTTATTATTTAATGGTGATGAACTCATTATTTAAAAATAAAAACATAAATTATATTAAATATTGAAAGAAAATAAATTCTTTTCTAAATATATAATTTAAATATTTTTTAAGGACCATTCCTTATATATATTATTGGGAATACCATGTCCCCAACTTCAAAATCTTGGTCTCATTGATGATTTTTAGTATAAATATTCTACCAATTATGGCCCCAATATCATCATTTTATACCATCTCTTTGACCAATTATGTTCCTAATAGTATCCTTCCTTTAACTTCATCCTATAAAATTGGAGTTTTATATTTCTTCCTATAAAGGGATTTATAGAGATACATCTGAATTCCTGATTATAATATACTTTTTTTTAGAACTCAACTAGTGGAAGGTGTTGATCCTAGGCTACATTAAAGTCAATAGAGAAATCTATGAGAATATCCTCTAGAGTTTTAATGGTCTATTTATATTGATCATCTATGTGAGTATGATATTTCATAATGAAGTTTAACTCTATATTGATTTCCTCTTAAAGGTTCCTCCATAACTTTTAGGTAAACATTTGATCTCTATCAGATATAATCAATTATAGTGTTCCATGCATCCTCACAAATTCTCTAACCTATATCATAGAAAGTTGATCAAGTTAAAATACTTCGTGAACGGTGATGATGTGGGAAGTATTATTAAGAAAATCCACCATAAGCCATATGACATTATTTCCCATAGATATATTTGGGAGACCGGTGACAAAGTATATGGTGATATTTTCTCTTTTCCATGATGGTTTGGGAAACAGTTCCATCATTCCATTGGATATTTACCATTATAAATTAACTTGTTTACATATTAATCGCTTATATGTATATTCTATGATATATCTGTTCATATTATCCCACGTAGAGTTCTTTCATAGATATCTATATATCCTTATGCTTCCAAGGTGTATAGAGAATGTTTATATATGGGAATTATATAATAGATCATTCTTTATCTAATTCTTTTATGGTACTCATAATCATATGAAAAATGTTACAAATCAATATTTATTTAAGTTTAACTTTGACATGTATCTTCTCCTAATTACATCAACCTTATTTTGTATCTTTATATCATCTTTTTTACTTCTCCTTAATTTTCTCCAAGATGGATAGTTGAGAGGTTATATGAGAATATTAGGATGGTGTTACCTCCTTTATAATTCCCATGTCCTTATTTTACATTTATAATAATATTTTATCATTTTCAATACTCATCATGGATATTGTTGTAGGTTCCTTTATACTTAGATAATTTTCCAAATTGTTTGCATTTCCAAGAAGATAATGAATTGAGTAGTCATGGTAATTTATTATATGACACTCATTGGGTCAATGGTATGTTTTTTTATCTTTAATTTATCTATTTCTTCATTTTGTAGTTTTCAAGTATTAATGGGGAAAATTAGAGTTTAAAGAGAAACAAACCAAGGATCATAGTTGGTGCATGGTTTTCTTAACTATGTAGCGAACCGTGTGAGGGGTGATAGTTGGAGAACAATATGGTTTTTAACAGTTTGAGCATAGTTTTTAAAACCATTAAAATACCAAGAGAAACTATGTGTATCATTTTTGGGGATGCAATATCTCCCATTTTATAGGAATATAGTTTTCCAAATTGTGTGGCTAAACTGTGTAGTTTTTCTTGATCTTCAAAAATACTGTTTTTTTACCAAATTTCACATTTGAACTTTTTATCTGCTTTTCCCCATTTATACTACATTTCATTTGAATCCCCTCCCCCTTAGTTTTGAATCTTCCTCCTCTCTATTTTTATGGATTCTTCTTGGATACAAGGTCTTATGGATTTAGGTAGGTCCTTTTATTTAAGTTTTCTTCCTCCTTATACCTTTATTGTGCTCGTTCTTCCATTACAGGGAATATGGAAACCCTAGATGGGGTTTTAGATGATCATAGGGTTTTTAGTGGAGGTTTTGGTTTATTTTATTTTGTCTTAGATATGTGATATGACTTCTTTATCATTTTGTGTGGTTGTTGTCAAAGTATACATGGTTGTAATAATTTTCTAGGTAGGTGTCTTTATTTAAGGGTGTTTTCTATGGTGTGCATTTAAATTATAAAACTTCTTTGGTTTGTGTTTTTTTATTTCCACTTAAATGATTTATGGTTGATTTATATTCCATGATTTATGTGATTCATGGTTTGAGTTGGAAATTTGGTGTTTAATGTGAGTTTTCCAAATGGGGGTGGCTTAAAAACACTCCAAACGTTTGATGAAATATATCAAAGTAATTTTATAATTAAAATGGATATCTAAAGATTTTTTAGAAATGTTTTTACCTTACAGAAATGTTTTTTATAAAATGGGAATGTTTTATTATTAATGTGACTTATGAAATGGATGTTGATGTGTGGCACTTGTGATGTGATTATCATTGCAATTGAGTAGCACATGGGAAAACATAGGGTGTGAGTGAGGGTATCCAATGGACCATGGGATACTTTTCTAGGAAGACTAAGAGAGGTTCTATTTTTTTTCAAGGGACCATGAGATCCTTTCATGGGATGAATATGAGATCTTCCACTTGTTTTTCCAGGAGACGATGAGAGATCTAAGAGTTGGGACTGAGGATGGTTGTGAGAGCATACACTTTGTTTAGATGACTAGAAAACTTTTTTTCTCACTCACATTATGTCACAACTTTTCTTCTACAAGATGAGGAAAGGGGCAACAAAATTCCAGACCCTTCATTATTCATGTTGAAGGAGAGATAATGACCCCAAGTCCCACCTTCAATAGGCCCCGGAGTGTGGACTAGCACCAATGGTATAGAATCTCACATAAATATAAGGCATTGCCATTTTTTTTGGAACATGATTGGGAGATAATATGGTAAATCTAGCAACACCAAGGACAAAAGCTAAAAGTAAATCCGAAAAAATCCATTCTCATATGAATGTTCAAAAATAAACTTATACAATGTACAATAAAACACTGAAGGAATGTAACAAAAGAAAAGAAAAGAAGCAAAAAAACTATCCTGAAGCCTGAGCTAGTAATGTCATACACGGTTTTGAAAGTCTTCCAAGAAACCTAAAATCAGTTTTATATATTTAGGGTGAGTATATAGGTATACTTAGTAGGGAAACTAAAAGATATCATTCACAAGTTGGGAGACATTCTAATGCCCTAGGGGAAATATAGGTAACCAAATAACCTAGAAAGGAAAACTATCCACCCATCCTCACAAAGACTCTCTCCCCAAATAATGCATGTCAGGTAAAATAATAGTAATAGCACATTGATATTTGGGTACCCCACACCACATTCCCACTGGTTATGTAGAACATCCTATGCATCATACCACCCCCACAAGTTCCACTACAGTCCCACTGCCACCCCAACAACAACCATATGGTCCACCACAACCACACATCCTACTTGCAGACACCTAGGCCACCACAACTACACATAACCACACATGCAGACACCTGAGCCACAACAACCACTGCCACGCCCAAAGGCACATGGGCCAGAACAACCACTACCACATCATAAGACACCCGGACCTCATCTTGAAGACACATTGAAAACAAACCTTCACACACACACCTGGGCCAACTCACCACATCACACCCTATCCAAACAGTCTTGGGCCAAAAATAACATTAGTCTGTCACAGCCTTCCCGAAAGTCTTGGGAAACCTGGGAGAGGGAGTATAAAGGAGCTAATAACCACCCACTTGTCCGAATGTTGGAAAAAATACCATCCCCCATGAAATGGGGGTGTTTAGAATGAAGTTCTCAACATGGGTGAGGTGCGTATAAGAAACAATAGAACTAAATTTTATACATATAGGTAATAAAGCACTGATCCCAACCTAAGGGTCTTGAAACAAACAACCAGCCCATACACAACCACTCTTGTTGCCATCCCTGCATGAAAAAGTACACCACAACCACAACCAGGGCACAACCCATTCTAGAAACCAGTTCCCAATTTACCCATTCTCATTATTTTGTTCAAGTGATTCCATTTAAAATATTCCTTCACTATAGAGAAACTAACAGGCATAACAACAAGCCAAAACAACAAATAAAAGAAAACAACCAATCATGCATTAAAGAATTTGGTCCTACTTATCTTGTAAATAACAACATCAAAAGGGATCTGAGAGATCCATCGAAGTACTGGAACCAAACCAAACCCTAACTTTTCGGTCTAGAACATTTACCACTAACTTTACATGGCCTCAGATTCACAAACCAACAACCTCTCAACCAAATATTCCATTTCCCTCTACGTCACCCCACAAACATCAAATAGAACAAACATTGTTTATCACCAGAATAGAGCAAGGGAGTTTTCAGATTTATCCAACATCATTCATTATGTTCCTTTTTTCTGTTTGGTTAACCGGGGTGATCACACAAGGGTTCTTATTTATCAGGCATCCATTTAATCAACCACGTTTACATGATTATTATATTCCCATGTTACAGTCATTCAATCATAAGATTTTCCAGAAAATAGAGCTTCATTAGTGCACAAGAAAAGACCACCAACGACCACATTTTTTAGTGTACATGAGACTATACAATCCATAACATAAAAATGAAGGTAAAATACAAAAACATCATCATATTTCCCACCTCTTCATTCTTAAAATGTCTGTTTATTATCTTCATTAAAGTTGGTTTCATCAAAATTCCCAGGGAACATCATAATACCCACCTTTCATGATGCATATAGAGAGAGATGAAGGAAAAACCCTTACTTGGATGATCTAGGATCAATATTTTTCTCCTTGCACCAAGAACTAGGGTTGTGCGACAGGAAACTCCAAGAAGAACTAAAAATGAGGGCTCTCACATAGGTACAACTCATCTCTCGAAGGGGGACTCCAAGAACACCAATATGGAACAAAAGAGACCGAGGAATAAGATCTAGGAATGATAGAAAGGCTTGATCCTAGAGTTATGGTATGTGAAATCTCGAATTTATTAAAAAGAGGATCGTGGTTTGACCACGCAGTCAGACAGTTTCACACATTGGAATTAATTTAGATTTAATAATTCCCTCGGAGACAGAGAGATAGACCATAAAATGGTGGAGAGTTTATTGGTTACATTTATCCCGAAAAAAATGAATAATAGGGGCATAACTAGAAATGTGTAAATGGGTGTGAAACTAATTAAAAGGACACACGTGTTGGTAACTCAAGGGTCACCCCACTATTAAGGGATTTAAGATATCATTTACTGGCCTTAAAACTGTCTTAAAACAATTTAAAAGTGGTAGTAAAACTTGAAAGAGATGTTATGGGAAAAAAGGGAAAGAACCCCAACACCCCTCTATGGCACTATTTGGGTGCAACACTGATCAAGGCTGGTCAGTGGCATCGATTGGTGGCACCAATCTATGGCACCGATAGGTGACACCACAGTGACACCCTACCACCAAAACTGACGCCCTCCTGACTCACCAATGGTGTTTTAGACACCCCAAACACTAGAATTTGACAAAATAATGGTCCAGGAAGATCCAAGCCATTACATCACATACCTCTCAAACTATTCTCTCCTTATAGAATTAAAGAGTAACCTAATGAAAAGAGAGGGGTCCAAACAACCACCTTGTAAGATACCTCTCAGGGACAAACCACTATAGAGTTGTTTGAAATCCTGAACAAACCTCAACATCCAGGAGCATATCTCTCACATCTATCTCCCAAAAAACTATAGGAAAACTACTACTCCTCTCCCCCAAGAAACCACACAACCACAAAAACTTTCACACCATCCATACACATGGGTTAGGGAGATCCTTTCTCCTTTTCAAGATATTATCTATTTTAGGCAGCACAGACTCACCTGCACAAGTTTAATCGAATCCACATTAATTAATATTGATTTGGGATCAGGTTATACACTCCCTATAGTCAAAATTTTTCAATGAAAACAAAGAACATGTAAACAACTTATCATATGGAAAGCAGTTCCAAACATTACATTATAATCAAGACTCAAAGAAAACATAAGATCAAAAATCAGAACAGCTATGGGTACTGGGCACACATCTATGCCTCCTGTTCCAAGGTACTCTCCTCGAGGCCACCATGCATCCAAAATACAGTAACCAAGGGAATGGTATGTCCCTGAAGAACCTTCTCTTTATGATCCTCTATTTTCACTGGTTACTCCACAAATGTCACATCATCCTCGATATCCAACACTCCCAAGTCAAGAATGTGGGATTTATCGTGTAGATACTGACCGATCTGAGAGACATGAATGATGTTGTGGATCCTCTCCAACTACGGTGGTAATTACAACTGATATGCCACCCCGACAACTCATCCTAAAACCCCAAAGGGTCTAATGTACCTAGGAGAAGGCTTACTCCCCCTGCCAAACCTCTTTTATCCTTGCTGAGGGGAGGCATTTATGAAAACATGGTCCCCAACCTCAAACTCCAAGGGTCTCCTCATATGATTGGCATGTCACTTCTTCCTGTTCTGATCCACCTTCATCCTTTCACGTACAAGATGAACCTTCTCTATTGTGCTATGAACCACCTCTGGGCCAAGAACACCTGCCTCCCAACCTCTGTCCAGCACACGAGTAAATGGAATGTTCTAAAAAATAAGGCTTCAAATGGTTCCATGCTAATGGTAGAGTGATAGATATTATTGTAGGAAAACTCTATTAGAAGAAAGTGTCGTATCCATGATCCTCTGAAGTCTACAACAGACACTCACAGCATATCCTCCAATGTTTGGATGGTATTCTCAGTCTTCCCATCCATCTAAGGGTGGAGAGTAGTGTTAAGGCATAGATAGGTTCTAAAAGTATGCTATAATACCTTTCAGACTCGTGAAGTAAAGAGTGTATCCCAATCCAAAACGATGGTTCTGGGAACTCCGTGTAACCACAAAATTTCACCCACATACATATGTTCTAAGGAATCCACATCACTTGACTCCTTAATTTCCAAGAAGTGATCTGATTTCATCAATCAGTCCACTACTACCCAGATGGAATCATAGCCTTCCTCATCTAGGAGTAGTCCCATAATGAAATCCATCGAGATGTCATCCCACTTCCACTCAGGAACATCAAAGGGATACAACAGATATCCGGGAACATGATGTTAAGCCTTTACCAACTAACACATGAGGCTTTTTCCACAAACTATGTCACTTCTCGCTTCACTCCAGGACACCCAAACTAACCTCTCAATTCCTGGTACATCTTGGAGACTCCTAGATGTACCGCTAGAGGTGAGTAATAGAACTGACTGAGAGATACTTTGTGCATCATATTTGGGAAAAACAACTTACCATGGAAAATCATTCTATTCTGACTATCCATCAACCATCCTTCGAGATCATCACCCTGGTTAACACGGTCAGGCATCACTTCAGCCTCTAAGTCCCCCCACTAAGACTCCTCCGCCTGATATACCAAGTAATATTGAACTGTCATTGGAAGCAGACAACCCCTACCATCATCCACTCTCATTCCAATATATAAATCATCCAACTCCCCTATTTCCTTCCAAGAATCTGGTAACTCCTGAACCACATCTTCATGTGACTTCCTGCTCAAGGCATCGATCACCACGTTCCCATTTCCTGAGGTATAGGAGATATCAAAGTCATAGTCCAGAAGAAACTCCATCCACCTACATTGTCGCAAGTTCAGGTCTCACTGTGATAAGACATACCTTAGGCTCTTGTGATCTGTGAAGACCACGAAGCGTTATCTAATGAGATAATGCAACGAACCAAATCCAATTTACTCGGACAAAGAAAGTGATGGCCTCATCTAGTAGACATGCCCTGTATGAAGCCCATTTTTCAGAGCTCAGAAAGGAGGTGGCATCATTGGACTTCTCTCTTGACCGATCCCAAGACAATATTCAACATGTTAAGCTCAAATAGAACCACATACGGGAGAAGTGTAAGTTGATAGTGATTACCACCTGAGCGATGTAATCCAAACCACCCCAAGAGTCTTTCACCATCGCACACCTTACCCTAAGGTATTATGCATGTGTTATAAGGGGTTATGTAACAATAACATTTCACTATGATTATGTGCATTATTTTTTTATATAATATAGAATATACAATCGTTTTATTATTTTTATTTTGTAAATAGTTTCTAAAGCACAAATAGTGTTTTTAGTTAATATTTAACTTAGGAATCTATTTTGATAAATTAATGGATTTTTTAATTAAATAATATTTTAATAAAATATTATTAAATTATTTTTTATTAATTATAAATGATCATATAATTTTTAGGAATACAATTGTAATATTTATTAAGGTTTGAAAGTTGTTTTGGTCAAAACCCGTGAATTTTAGATAAATGCCAATTTTTATTTTAAAAGTAAAAATTCACATGTTTAGGAAATTATTTAGATAAAATGAATACTATTTTTGGATTCAGGGTGTCTAAATTATCCAATGGTGAATTTTTCATAATTTTATGAGAGTTGATTTTTTGGGTAAAAATTAAATACTGTTTAAATATATAATGTGTTTTATGACATCATAAAGACCCAATAGTGATGTAATAAAATACTATAAACATTATTTTCGGCCAATATATGTTTTACCAGTAAAATAATTTTATTTTAGGTTTTTTTGATTTATTTTACAATTCTTTAGTGGACCCTCCAAAACATATAAAACATTTTAGCCTTTTAAATTGATTTCCTTGAGAGTGTGACTCACCTCCACATAAGCAACCCTATTATTTAAAGAAGTTAGGCCATTGAACTTTTATAATATTTTTTTTCTACTCCCCTTTTGAAAAACCATGTGCATAAACCATGGGCTGGTTTGTGGTTTTGATTAGTTTAATGTGTGGTGTCCCAAACCTAAACAATAAAGAATTCCCCCTCCTTTCCTAAATAAACCCGCCCAAGATCACAGTTCCTCTTCACTCAAAGCCTTTGGAGTTCATACAACTTATTCCCTCCTCTCTCTAAAATCATCCCAAGGTGCCCCAATCGTCCAAGAAGCCTCTATCAAGCCCCTCCCAAGCCTTTGGGATCACACTTCCAAGTAAGGGATTCCTTCCATTCTCATTTTTTTCAAGATTTTTAATATTGTTATGCCATTTTATTTTCAATTATAAATGTTGGGGTATGGATTCAAACCTCCCCATACTTCCCTATTTAAGTTTTAATGATGGGATACCCCTTTCTCTCTCACTAATGTCTTCCATGTACACCTGTTACTGAGCCGAAATTCCGTAAGGAATTTCACCCTCCTCATTTGCATTCAAGAAATTATTTTGTATTATGAATCTAAATTACAATACATATTTTGGGAAATGTATATATATAACCCCTTTACCATCCATTTCGTGTAAATATGACGAGACACACCTTTCTCTCTCATCAACCATTTTTATAAATTCTTACATCGCGTCATTACGCTGCCAAAATTGCACCGATTTTCGAAGCCAATGTCATTGTGTAGTGAATTCCATGCCCATTTCTCTATCAAGGGTATTTACCTTTATGCCCATTTACTTATTTATTAAAAAGCTTCATGTATGTATTCCACATCCCTTTATCGTGGAATAAATTATTATGATTGATTCCATGTTTTATGATCTATGTGGTACACTTATGCATGACATGAAATGTTTAAGAGGGGTGCTCCCTAATAGCACTCCAATGCATTGGGTAAAGTATAGTATCATGATAATTCATGTGCAATGGGTGTTTACTCATGATAATTAAAGTGCAACTAGGTTTTACTCATGCTTCATGTGCAATGAGGTTTTACTCATGTTCCATGTACAATGAGCCTTGGCTCATGTTAAGTGGTGTTTCCACATTTCCATGTTATGATAATCATGTTATATCATGCCTTTATGTTCATATTATTTTATGCTCCATTTATATTCCTATTTCCTAACATGTATTGTATTCTTCATGTTATTCATTTTTACCCCCTTACTAGGATTTATTGCTCACCCCTTTCTTATGTATGTCTTCAGGTTATCCCATGCATTTCTAGGTACGGGGGAATATAATGGTTATGTAAAGGAAGTTTTCAATAAGTTATTGTGTTTTATGTTTTAAGTTGTTATTTAATGTTCCTAAGACTCAAATATACTATACCTATCAATCTTCTATGTTGTATCTAGTGAAGGTTTTTATGTAATAATTTATGTTATTTGTGTAATAAAAATCAGGGTTGTTACATTTGGTATCAGAGGTGGTACCCAGCGTTAAGTGCAGTGCACTGCCTTGGTTGATATGTTGGTCCCACAATGAAAACGTTGTGATATAAAGGGGGAAGTGATTGTAAAAACCCCAAATGATAAAGGGTTAAATGACTAACTTATATGACTCATGTCAACAAGGTGCACCTTCCTTTTCAAGAGTCTGCCTGATTAGAACTCTCCAGTTAAGAATTCTTGGCCTGGAGTAGTGATCAGGATGGTTGATCTTCTGAGAAGAATCCTAGGGTGTGTGTGGGTGAGGAAAAAAAACATTTTAAAGGACATGTGTTGGCCTGTGGAGACAATCAATAATCATATGACCCATTCAGGTGTGTGGGTGGGCCCCTGGGTGGGGACCACATGTCTGCGGGGCAACTAGTGGTACCTGGTGGGCCATGACCTGACAACCATGTTAAGGCGGGGTGTCTGTGCTGTCACCAGGACCCAGTTATCACATTTTGTATGAGTATATAAGTTTAGTTATTTTTATGATTAGGATTGGAAAACCCTAGTGAAATCCTTAGGGATAAGACTAAGTATAATAAAAAATCCCTAATTTTTATGAGTATTGAGTAAGTGGTTTATCAGAAAAATGAATCCCTATCTCGATATGAGCAGGTAGAGGTGGATCTTGCATAGATGTACCTAGGACTAAAAACTCTGAGAAGGAGTTTCAGGCTTGAACCAGGGTATCATGGTACACAACAATGGGCCTTGATGCACTCTTGGTTATGACACTCTTGGGGTATATGCTTTGGTAAAATCACATGCTTAGTATGAACCATTATTAAGGGAACTAACAAAATTTCCCATTTGAATATGTTCTAGATAGTAAATTATGGATAACATTGACTTAAGCCTATTGATTCATAAGTTAATGAAATAAAAGTTATTTATAACTCATTAATTTCTTCTTTGGATTACCCTTTATGTGTTACCCATAAATTTCCTTTATTCCATCCAATGGCTAGTAATAGGAGGACTCTGGCTAAAAACCGATGTGAAGATTAATGTGATGACTATTCTAATGATATTCTCAATCCTATGTGATTAGGAATCCTGAAATTTCCCATGATACTCTCTCAGTTAACTCATTCTTTGAATAGAAACATGGGTCAAGAGGAACGTTCAACCCCCCCCCCCCTCAAAGAATGAAAAAGTCACAATTGATAGCTTCATGAGACAAATTCCTCATACTTTTAATGGATCATATGATCCCTCAGTCACTGATAAATGGATTAACTCCATTGAAAATATCTTCTCCATCCTTCATTGTTCCGAACAAGAGAATGTTCTTCGAGATACTTATCGTATGGAGGGTGAACACAACCAATGGTGGACATTGATCAAAAATAAGAAGCCTGAGGATGAGATTGAGGTGTTAGAATGGAAGGATTTGCGGAAAATGTTTTTTGATAAATATTTTCCTCACACCCTCTGGATTAAGTTGGAAAGGGACTTCCTTGCCCTAATGAAAAAAGTTGACGAATCCATCGGTGTGTATGAGGAAAACTTCACAAGTCTTTCATGATACGCCTCCAGCTTTGTCGTTACCCCTGAATGCAAGGTTTACCACTTCTTTGGTGGGTTCAAACCTAGCCTACGGAAAGCCCTAGAAATCCATGACATTTACAGATATGAAGAAATTGTCTGATGTGCCCACAAGGTCGAAATGGAGATCAATTAATCTTAAGGGTATCATGGGGATAAGAAGCGTAAGGAGGAATTCAATTCATGTAGTCCGATGGATAAATCCAATGGTGCTTAAAAAATACAGCACCCCACTTTCCAAAGGTGTGGAAAGAATAATCTTAAGAAATTTCCTAAAGGGGATGGGGAAATGTTTAGGTGTGGAAGATAATGGAACCTAGAAATTAACTACCAAAAAGAAAAAATATCTGTAGAAAAAGAGGAGAGGAATGCTTCGTTTGACTCTAAGCACATTGTTCATTGCTTCAAATACAAAGATATAGGGAACCTTGCAAATTAGTGCCCCAATCTGAGGGGTTTTAGAGGTAACGAACTACCAACAAGGCAACAAGGGTGATCTTTTTCCATCACTACCTCCAAAGTGATCCCCGACAATGATGTGGTGATAGGTATTCTAGTTATTCATTAAAGAATAGTGAACATACCTTTTGATTCTGGTTCTACACATTCTTTTATATCCTGAAAGTTTAGTAGAATAATCCCAACACCACCAAAAATCATGGAAGTGAAGATGTCGATGAGTACGGAAAATGGGTAAATCATTGAATCCCATGAACATAACTCCTCCCCTATCATAATTTGTGGATTGAACTTCTCGGATAACCTCATCATCCTCCCTTTGGTGGAACTTGATGCAATTCATGGCATGGTGGATTTCCCTATATAGATCTAACCTAAATTTCCATGAGAGGGAAATTAGTCTCCATATGGAGAATCAACCCCTGATTCTATAAAAGTTCAAGGAGGAAGATGAATCTTCTTTAGAAAAATTATCTCAAGTGTGGATATTACTGCCCTCTGAGCATGCGTATTTGGCTCAAATGATTGAGTCTAAGGAAGAAATCATCCTTGAAGACATGCTTATTGTGAAGGAAATCCCGAAAGTGTTTCCCAAGGAATTACCTGGTCTTTCTCCTAGAAGCGATGTTGAAATATCAGTTTACCTTATACCTGGGGCATTGACAACATCAACTAATCCATATAAAATGGATGTTTTGGAGCTTGAGGAGCTGAAGAAACGACTACAAGAAAATCTGGATAAAGGGTTTCTACAACCAAGTGCTTCACCATGGGGTGCACCAGTCCTCTTCGTTAAGAAGAAGGATGGGTGAATGCACCTTTGCATTGATTATCATGAGCTCAATAAGATCATGATAAAGAAAAAGTATCCTCTTCCATGAATTGATGAAATTTTTGATCATCTACAAGGAGCACAATACTTTTCCAAGGTAGACTTGCGGTCGAGATATTATCAAGTAAGGGTGAAGAAGGAACATATCCCTAAGACTGCTTTTTGTAAAAGATACAGGCACTATGAATTCATAGTAATTCCTTTCAGAATCATTAATGCCCCAAATATCTTTATGGACTTGATGAATAGGGTTTTTAAGATTACCTCCACAAAATTTGTGGTAGTGTTTATTGACGATATTCTAATGTAGAGACCCGTATCTTGACGTACATTGACATTACATTACTTTTGCGGAATACTTAGTACATAACAAAAACACACACACAAGGACCGTAATAGTTTAGTGTCTTTGGAAACTCGGAATATAATCTTCTAATCGTGGTGAAAGATCTTCAACATCTCCCATAAAGATCTTCTTTTTTTTATACCTAAAACCTTTCTTTATATCCTGGGGAAAAGAAAACATAAAAGGGTGAGCTCAAATGCTCAGTAAGGGTAAACAAAAGAAATATCAATCACATCATATACATAAGCACATAACTTTTGGAAATCTTAACCTACAAAAGAGATCATAATTTCATAACATGGGGTAAATCATGGCAGTGAAATGTAATCACAATAATCATAACTTAAAACATGAAACTTTGTGGCATACACACATAATCATAGAGAATCATTTCTTGTTAGTCATGACTAATTGCCAAGACTATCTTAGTGGACAAAGTCCCTTTCTGAATCGAGTAACCCTCGTTTCAGTCCTGTTTCACTGAACCGGTATAACCTACCGTTCCAGCCCTGTCTATCTCATGAGATATAAAATCTTTACCCAATGCATTGGAGGGAGATATAGGTCCCACCCATCTTATAATGAATCCTTTCTTATGTGTGCCACATAATCATAAATCATACTTCATCGCATAAAAATGGGATTCTTAAACAACATGACATCATAAAACAATTCATATAAGATAAAGGAATTCATAAAAATAATTCCATCACAACATGAACAAATCAATTTAATAATAGGGATAAAAACAGAACCCTTTATTATCTTAGATGGAAAATAATTTTGATAAAACACTTGAACTCCATTCTTGAGGAAAATATCCTTTCTTCTTCAAAAACATTTTTCCTTTCATAACATGTCATACAACTTTAAAATAAAAGAAGTTGATTAAAAATAAACTTGAAAACTTGTAAAGGAAGCTTCTTGGAAACAATTTTTTAAAAATCCATTCATGTCGTATAAGTTAAAAAAAACATTCTTCCCGTACTTTTGTCAGAAAAGTCAAAAAGTACCTCGTATGAAAAATGACAAAATATTCCTTTCATATCTTTTACAAAAACTTACCGACGGGTAAAATTGGATATAAAATGTTGTAGAAGGATGGAAATAATATTACATATTGAGGGAACATGTATGTGGATGATAAAATACACCCCAGTAAATACTAAAGTATAAACAATCTCAGATAAAAATGAGATTGTGATATTTCCCTTACCTTAGGTCCGATTTGCTTTGTACGTGTCCGAAGCTCCTGTATAATGGTTTAAATAATGTCATTGACTTATTAAAGAATCATATTCATTGTTATGATATCATATATGGTTCACTTATGACATTATATTACCCGTTTTTTGTAAATTCCATGTTAAAGAAGCGTTTTGGGTAAAATCGTTTCTTTTATGGTAGGTGTTTTGACTTGTTGTTATTGACATTATTATTACTTATATCATGATTTACTTACTTCCAGAATATAAAATATGATTTATATATCATATATATTCAGTATATATATATATATAATAGATAGATAAATGAAATGAAAAACACCGTTCATGGAGACGGTAGTCCGTACGTACGCATGAACGCTGTTTTCCTTTCCCTATTGTCTTGAATGGAAGTAAGTAGATGACATACATATATATATATACATAAATCCAGTAGCTTTATAATGTCATATATTTCATTATTATTTCTTATATATACTTTATAATCATTCTTAAATGGTTAACATGGAGAATGAATCTCATCGCGTCGTGGAGACGGTAGTCCGTACGTACGCACGAGCGATGATATCATTTCCATAAATATTGAATTGAATTGGAGTGGATTATACAATATATCAGAATCAATATGATGTTGTAATAACTATGTATAGTTATTCTTTACACCATTATACCCATCCATGTAAGGTGGTGGTGGAAAATAGATTACACCACGGCGTGGAGACGGTATTCCGTACGTACGCACGCGCGGTGATTTCTTTTTCCGTAGGATAGATAGATGGTGAAATAGGGTTGTTTCATACTTATAATAACATATCAGTATATGAGTGATACTGATGTTATTACTTCATAATGAAACAACCTAAGAAGAAGAAGTGGAAGAAGAAATAAAGATGAAAGAATTGGTAACGGTAATTACCTCTTCTTTGAAGCGCCTTTTGGAGACCTCCTCTTAGGGAAATAAAATTGGTCTTTGAGGAAGACCAGAACCTCTAGGATGTTTCTAGGGAAGTGGAGAAGAGATTTTGGCAGGGGTTGGCCGAGCTTTAGTGCTCAAATTGGTGTGAGGAGGAGGGGGAGGAGGTGCCCTTTTATAAGGGAGGAGAGGGGCACCTTAGGAATATCTCAAAATATTATTTTATATTAAAGTAAAAATAGGTTTATAATGGTTCCAAAGTGTCTTATTTCGAAGCTAAAGTGGGGATGGGTCGAAATCCTATCAACCAATAGGATTTAGACAAGTTTAGGTTCTTATTTTAACCTTATCAATTAGATTTAACTCTAAGTTAAATAATTTAACTTTTATCGTGTCTTTTTGTTTTCTTTCACTATATGGTTAATACACTTACTATAACATGCCAAAAGAACCCCAAATTGTTTATTATTAATATACATATCCTTATCTAAGTCATTTGTCCGAACCTTAGATTTTTAGGAATAAAATAACAATTAATAATATAATATTTTATTTAAAAACTATTTTGTGTCAATTTTGACACTATTTGATATATGATTTTTGTGAAAGTCATAACAGAATTATATGTTCAAACTAAGTTGATTAAATCAACACTAATATATCATAGTAACCTAGAAAATTATTTTAATTCATAAAAAGTCTCAAATTACATTCATTTGAGTATTTATAACATCAATTATGTTAATATTTCCTTAAAAGGGTAATTACTGCATCATCGTTGTGTCATAAATATATTAATTTATTTAAAGTCTAAAAATTATAAATAAAATATCATTATGTATGAAATCTTTTTATCTTTCTAATGAATATTTATAGTCGAATTTATCTTATGTATAACCCCATATTAAAAATGTATTAGTGAATAAACTTTGATTTTAACTCTTTTAACTCTTTTTTGAATTAAATAATAATAAATGTCCTAATCTAATCCAAGTGGGCCTAAATGATAATATTTTACACTTAAGGTTGTTTTTGGTCGAGATACACTTGTCCAATAGAATTAGGACATGTGTTAGGGTAATATTAATATCATTCTTACCCTTAATTACCCTATTTACTTTTAACCGTGGTAAATAAAAGTAAAAAGTTACTATTCACCAAAAATTATTTTCATCTCATTGAACCACATTTTACTTACTGACATCAACCGTGTCTCTTGGATTTTTGAAATTTCATTCACAGAAGCGGTAAAATTAAATTTTATGAAAAATTCAGTTTTTTAACTACCACTTAGTAGTTTCACTATTCATCAAAAAATGAAGGTTTTCAGAAAAATGCCAAAATTTCATCCTAAGCTATATTTCATATTCCGAATTCAAAAATTAAGTCTATTTTACCAAATTCATAACATAGAAGTTGCATTAATTAATTTTATAATTAAATCCCGCTGTTAAAACAAATAGCGTGTTTTTAAGAAACAATATCTATCAAAAGATTGACACTTGTTTATGTCTGGTTTAAATGTTCAATTACATCCAATGACCAACATTGTATTAAATTGTAAAAATATATTCTAAATATACTTTAAAACTACTCCAATTAATAATTTATCACTATTAATTATTTCGATTAAGAAAGTTGTTTTTTAATTATAATTTAGTAATTTTCACTTTTCATCAGAATATGAAAGTTATCCGAAATGTACCAAAATTTAACCTTAGGCTAAATTCGATACTCCGAATCCAAAAATGAAGTTCATTTTGAAAAATAAGATTTACAGAATTTTAAAAAGTGGTTATTACTATTCATACCGGCTAGTTTTAATAATATTTTAATAGCATATCGTTGTTTAGTGAAACTCGGTATTACGTATTACACACGCTATCGAGGAAGGTCGCGATTGCGTGTAATGCAAGGCAAGTCAAGGATGCGTGTTGTGCAAACTCCTTTTGGTGTAACATACAACACAAGACATTAAAAAGAATATTTTTTATAAAATCTTGGGCTGTTACATTCTACCCCCCTTAAAATGAATTTCGCCCTCGAAATTCGTCGGGGTTATAAATGGTTTACTATTTGAAAGTTTCTTTAATAGAAACCCACATCGTAAAAAGGAATATCAAAACCAATCTTTAAAAACAAAAGTATGAAACGTAATGGTTACCCAAATAAACTAATCATTGGGTTTCCACATAGGTGAAAATATGGATATGGAAGAGAAATCTAACCATCATGTTCTGATGGAGAGTGGTAGAGAACATGGCTATGGAAAAGACAATAATCACAAATCCATAAATTTGTGACGATCTAAGGTACCATCCGATTCATCAGGTATAAGATCACTGGGACAACATTGTTTTGGTTTTCAAGATCATTTCCCTAAAGTTGAAAATTTGAATTGGAATAAATACTTTCTTTATTTTGGTACAATCTCACTATTGTTCGTGCCTAGAACAATTTCCACTTCATCTCTTAAATGAAGTTGAATTTTTTATTCGTGAAGTGTTAGCAGATCATGTGATAGAATGACGGGTCATTCCATCTGTCTCAAACAAAAGGTTAGAAAAATTATATACATAAGTCGATCTATAGTGAGATTAATCATATATAGTTCCTAAAATGGACTTATACTTCATATATCATACTGCTTAATATAATAAAACTAGTTTCTACTAAACAGGGACTTCCTGTAGGCCAGTGGTAGGCGATAAAGGCCAGTCGCACTTCGGTTGTGGGTTCGATTCCCACAGCCTTGTCCGAAGCGATGGGCTGTCGCCCGTCCTGCAGGTTGTCCTTTTTCTAAAAATATATTACTATAACATCCCATAAATAATATCGAAAAAACTTATATCCTTAAACAATACTAACTTATGTCCAACATAATCCATTCCAATCTTTAGTCCTATCCATAATACTGCAGTCCATTCTCATAACATAGTGAAAACGATTACCAGAGATTTAATACCATCGTTGATCCCCATATATCATAAGATATATCTTGTTGGACACATTCCAAACATTCAAAGGCCTTAATCTTGTACTCTCTTGAATACCCATTGAACCTTAGTGAAAACTTGAATGTAGTTAAAAGTTAACACTTTCCACATACCAAAATCCTCAAAATTCTATATACTCAAACCATGATATCACTTAGTCCTTATATCAATCATGAGCTCATGAATACTGTTAAACATTTCATTTTCTCGTTTTCCCTTCATTATGCGCATAATATCTCAATCACTTTGAATACCACATTAGACCAATACATAAA
Source organism: Viscum album (assembly GCA_963277665.1). Classification (NCBI taxonomy): domain Eukaryota; kingdom Viridiplantae; phylum Streptophyta; class Magnoliopsida; order Santalales; family Viscaceae; genus Viscum; species Viscum album. The sequence continues at coordinate 60,698,697 of OY728127.1, read as the reverse complement.
TATTCCAATATTCCATGATACAACATTATTTTGGAATCCCATTACATAAAAACTTAATCATTCCACCACATCGTTGTCATATTCAACATTGCCAATAGTGATCGCATGTGACTTCCCTTTGTCCTTTGCCTTAAGCGGTTGCTCATGTCGATCATCACTAACCCTTGAATTAGGGCATTTATTGGCATAATGTCCCATCTCCTTACACTTGAAGCATTGAAGTGTTGGTTGTGCGTTCTCTGTAGTGTTTGCTTTATTCACTTCATTAGAATCCCTTTTTCCATTACTTCGACACTCATCTGCTCGATGACCTTCTTTTCCACACTTAAAACATTTTATAGTCCCTTTAAGACAATCTCCACCATGCTTCTTTCCACACTTTGTGCATAAGGAAACATTCATCTTCTTTTCACCACTATTCTGAGATTTCTCCTTCAACTCCATCTTTCGTTTCGTGTCAAAACCATGAGATGGATATGTAACACCAACTTCCATTTCTACCTTGATAGCACAACGCACAATTTCTTCATAGCTACTGAAGTCTCTTATAGCTAATGCCCTTCGAAGACTTGGTTTTAAGCCACTGAAAAATCGATCAAATTTACTTTCAGGTTGGATGATAATGCCAGATGCATACCTTGCAAGTGTTATAAAATTCGCTTCGTATATACCAACAGATTCATCATCCTTTTGCTTTAGTTCAAGAAACTCCTTCTCCATCTTCGTTCGAAGAATAAGAGGGAAGTACTTACTGAAAAACAAGTTCTTGAACTTGTCCCATTCCATGGAATCAATTTCATCTCTTTGCCTCGTATTCTTGATAAGATTCCACCATTGATCAGCTTCACCTTCCAAACGATATACTGCTAAGATGACTTTATCATGTTCAGAACATTGAAGAACTGAAAATATCTTTTCAGTAGTACTAATCCATTGTTCATCAACTAATGGATCAGTAGACCCACTGAAAGAAGGCGGACGCTGCCTCATGAAGGATTCAACAGAATGTTGCTCCTTCCTTTGCTCGTTTGAAAGTCCTGCATGATTCATAGCTTGAGAAAGTTGTGTGAGCATGGCTACAAGATTTTGCATTCCAGCTCCCATATCATTTGGTTGCTCAGGGGGACAAACATTGCATTGTCCATTGCATTGATCAACGCGGTTCCTTCGGGTTCCAGCCATCGTCTAAAACCCCAAAAGAATAGTGTGAGAGGCAAAAATCATGCTAGGGAAAACAACATAATAAAGGGGTAGTAACCTCAATATCTAACATCTTAGGTTAAATTCTAAGATGGTTAGAGCAATTCTAGGACTATAACCTATACGTATACTTAACCTTAGAGACATCCCTAGACATACCTTAGAAATTTCTCTAGGGATCTCACTAACGTTTTCGCATCCTAGTTTCCAAAGGTTGACTAAACCTTTCCTCTGATACCAACTGTAGAGACCCGTATCTTGACGTACATTGACATTACATTACTTTTGCGGAATACTTAGTACATAACAAAAACACACACACAAGGACCGTAATAGTTTAGTGTCTTTGGAAACTCGGAATATAATCTTCTAATCGTGGTGAAAGATCTTCAACATCTCCCATAAAGATCTTCTTTTTTTTTATACCTAAAAACTTTCTTTATATCCTAGGGAAAAGAAAACATAAAAGGGTGAGCTCAAATGCTCAGTAAGGGTAAAAAAAAGAAATATCAATCACATCATATACATAAGCACATAACTTTTGGAAATCTTAACCTACAAAAGAGATCATAATTTCATAACATGGGGTAAATCATGGCAGTGAAATGTAATCACAATAATCATAACTTAAAACATGAAACTTTGTGGCATACACACATAATCATAGAGAATCATTTCTTGTTAGTCATGACTAATTGCCAAGACTATCTTAGTGGACAAAGTCCCTTTCTGAATCGAGTAACCCTCGTTTCAGTCCTGTTTCACTGAACCGGTATAACCTACCGTTCCAGCCCTGTCTATCTCATGAGATATAAAATCTTTACCCAATGCATTGGAGGGAGATATAGGTCCCACCCATCTTATAATGAATCCTTTCTTATGTGCGCCACATAATCATAAATCATACTTCATCGCATAAAAATGGGATTCTTAAACAACATGACATCATAAAACAATTCATATAAGATAAAGGAATTCATAAAAATAATTCCATCACAACATGAACAAATCAATTTAATAATAGGTATAAAAACAGAACCCTTTATTATCTTAGATGGAAAATAATTTTGATAAAACACTTGAACTCCATTCTTGAGGAAAATATCCTTTCTTCTTCAAAAACATTTTTCCTTTCATAACATGTCATACAACTTTAAAATAAAAGAAGTTGATTAAAAATAAACTTGAAAACTTGTAAAGGAAGCTTCTTGGAAACAATGTTTTAAAAATCCATTGATGCCGTATAAGTTAAAAAAAACATTCTTCCCATACTTTTGTCAGAAAAGTCAAAAAGTACCTCGTATGAAAAATGACAAAATATTCCTTTCATATCTTTTACAAAAACTTACCGACGGGTAAAATTGGATATAAAATGTTGTAGAAGGATGGAAATAATATTACATATTGAGGGAACATGTATGTGGATGATAAAATACACCCCAGTAAATACTAAAGTATAAACAATCTCAGATAAAAATGAGATTGTGATATTTCCCTTACCTTAGGTCCGATTTGCTTTGTACGTGTCCGAAGCTCCTGTATAATGGTTTAAATAATGTCATTGACTTATTAAAGAATAATATTCATTGTTATGATATCATATATGGTTCACTTATGACATTATATTACCCGTTTTTTGTAAATTCCATGTTAAAGAAGCGTTTTGGGTAAAATCGTTTCTTTTATCGTAGGTGTTTTGACTTGTTGTTATTGACATTATTATTACTTATATCATGATTTACTTACTTCCAGAATATAAAATATGATTTATATATCATATATATTCAGTATATATATATATATAATAGATAGATAAATGAAATGAAAAACACCGTTCATGGAGACGGTAGTCCGTACGTACGCATGAACGCTGTTTTCCTTTCCCTATTGTCTTGAATGGAAGTAAGTAGATGACATACATATATATATATACATAAATACAGTAGATTTATAATGTCATATATTTCATTATTATTTCTTATATATACTTTATAATCATTCTTAAATGGTTAACATGGAGAATGAATCTCATCGCGTCGTGGAGACGGTAGTCCGTACGTACGCACGAGCGATGATATCATTTCCATAAATATTGAATTGAATTGGAGTGGATTATACAATATATCAGAATCAATATGATGTTGTAATAACTATGTATAGTTATTATTTACACCATTATACCCATCCATGTAAGGTGGTGGTGGAAAATAGATTACACCACGGCGTGGAGACGGTATTCCGTACGTACGCACGCGCGGTGATTTCTTTTTCCGTAGGATAGATAGATGGTGAAATAGGGTTGTTTCATACTTATAATAACATATCAGTATATGATTGATACTGATGTTATTACTTCATAATGAAACAACCTAAGAAGAAGAAGTGGAAGAAGAAATAAAGATGAAAGAATTGGTAACGGTAATTACCTCTTCTTTGAAGCGCCTTTTGGAGACCTCCTCTTAGGGAACTAAAATTGGTCTTTGAGGAAGACCAGAACCTCTAGGATGTTTCTAGGGAAGTGTAGAAGAGATTTTGGCAGGGTTTGGCCGAGCTTGAGTGCTCAAATTGGTGTGAGGAGGAGGGGGAGGAGGTGCCCTTTTATAAGGGAGGAGAGGGGCACCTTAGGAATATCTCAAAATATTATTTTATATTAAAGTAAAAATCGGATTATAATGGTTCCAAAGGGTCTTATTTCGAAGCTAAAGTGGGGATGGGTCGAAATAATATCAAATAATAGGATTTAGACAAGTTTAGGTTCTTATTTTAACCTTATCAATTAGATTTAACTCTAAGTTAAATAATTTAACTTTTACCGTGTCTTTTTGTTTTCTTTCACTATATGGTTAATACACTTACTATAACATGCCAAACGAACCCCAAATTGTTTATTATTAATATACATATCCTTATCTAAGTCATTTGTCCGAACCTTAGATTTTTAGGAATAAAATAACAATTAATAATATAATATTTTATTTAAAAACTATTTTGTGTCAATTTTGACACTATTTGATATATGATTTTTGTGAAAGTCATAAAAGAATTATATGTTCGAACCAAGTTGATTAAAGCAACACTAATATATCATAGTAACCTAGAAAATTAGTTTAATTCATAAAAAGTCTCAAATTACATTCATTTGAGTATTTATAACATCAATTATGTTAATATTTCCTTAAAAGGGTAATTACTGCATCATCGTTGTGTCATAAATAAATTAATTTATTTAAAGTCTAAAAATTATAAATAAAATATTATTATGTAGGAAATAGTTTTATCTTTCTAATGAATATTTATAGTCGAATTTATCTTATGTATAACCCCATATTAAAAATGTTTTAGTGAATAAACTTTGATTTTAACTCTTTTAACTCTTCTTTGAATTAAATAATAATAAATGTCCTAATCTAATCAAAGTGGGCCTAAATGATAATGTTTTACACTTAAGGTTGTTTTTGGTCGAGATACACTTGTCCAATAGAATTAGGACATGTGTTAGGGTAATATTAATATCATTCTTACCCTTAATTACCCTATTTACTTTTAACCGTGGTAAATAAAAGTAAAAAGTTACTATTCACCAAAAATTATTTTCATCTCATTGAACCACATTTTACTTACTGACATCAACCGTGTCTCTCGGATTTTTGAAATTTCATTCACAGAAGCGGTAAAATTAAGTTTTATGAAAAATTCAGTTTTTTAACTACCACTTAGTAGTTTCACTATTCATCAAAAAATGAAGGTTTTCAGAAAAATGCCAAAATTTCATCCTAAGCTATATTTCATATTCCGAATTCAAAAATGAAGTCTATTTTACCAAATTCATAACATATAAGTTGCATTAATTAATTTTATAATTAAATCCCGTTGTTAAAACAAATAGCGTGTTTTTAAGAAACAATATCTATCAAAAGATTGACACTTGTTTATGTCTGGTTTAAATGTGCAATTACATCCAATGACCAACATTGTATTAAATTGTAAAAATATATTCTAAATATACTTTAAAACTACTCCAATTAATAATTTATCACTATTAATTATTTCGATTAAAAAAGTTGTTTTTTAATTATAATTTAGTAATTTTCACTTTTCATCAGAATATGAAAGTTATCCGAAATGTACCAAAATTTCACCTTAGGCTAAATTCGATACTCCGAATCCAAAAATGAAGTTCATTTTGAAAAATAAGATTTACAGAATTTTAAAAAGTGGTTATTACTATTCATACCGGCTAGTTTTAATAATATTTTAATAGCATATCGTTGTTTAGTGAAACTCGGTATTACGTATTACACACGCTATCGAGGAAGGTCGTGATTGCGTGTAATGCAAGGCAAGTCAAGGATGCGTGTTGTGCAAGCTCCTTTTGGTGTAGCATACAACACAAGACATTAAAAAGAATATTTTTTATAAAATCTTGGGCTGTTACATCTAATATACTCCAAAATCAAGGAGGATCTTGAGGAACATCTATGAACTGTACTAGAGACATTGCGAAAGGAGAATCTCTATAAAAAGTACAGAAAGTGTGAGTTTCGGTTGAAGGAGTTCTCCTTCTTGGTCCATATCATTATAAGCAATGGGATATCTTTGGATCCCTCGATGCAATAGAGGGATGGCCTAGGCCAACATCGATAATAGATATCCGTAGCTTCTTGGGGTTAGCTGAATATTATCAAAAATTTGTGAGAAATTTCTCATGACTGTCCAACCCTCTTACCAAGAAACCTCAGAAGGAAGTAATGTTTTCTTGGAGTGATGAATGGGAATAAAGCTTTAAGGAGTTGAAAAGGAGGCTTATCTCTGTAACCATGCTCACATTACCCAAAAGTGGAGAACTCTTTGTGGTATTCAGCGATGCTTCAAAGAAGGTCCTAGGTTGTGTGTTGATGCAGAATGACAATGTAATTTCCTATGCTTCAAGAAAATTAAAAGTTTATGAGTAGAATTATCCAACACATGATCTAGAGTTTTCTATGGTGATCTTCGCTTTAAAATTTAGGTGACATTACCTCTTTGGGGGAAGGTGTGAAATATACACGGATCAAAAAATCCTTAAGTATATATTCACACAAAAATAGTTAAATATGTGCCAATGAAGATGGTTAGAGCTGATCAAAGATTATGACTGCTCAATCCATTACCACCCTGGGAAACTGAACAAGGTGGCATATGTTTTAAGTATAAAGGATCCAACAATTCTATCATTGATGAGAATTGTGAAGGTTCCAATATTCTTATATTTGATGAAGATGGAAATGAGAATCATAAATAAGGGAACATCATAAATCCTTTCACAAATAATTTCTCAACCATCTCCTTGGGAAAGGTTAATGTATGCTCAAAGAAAGGATGTGGAAATTTTGAAATGAGTGGAAGCTATTAGAAATAGGAAATCCTTAGATTTCATGGTTGAAAAGGATGTAATTGTGAGATTTATATCATGATTATATGTACCATATGATCCAGAGATAAAGAAGGAGCTTTTGAATGATATACATAGCTCAACCTTCTCTATTCACCCGTGGAGCCCAAAGATGTATCGAGATATCTGAGAAAACTTTTGGTGGGACAATATGAAAAGGAATATTACTGAATATACATCAAAGTGTCTAGTATGTTAGCAAGTGAAGTCTGAGAGGAAAAAGTCTAAGGGGATGATGCAACCACTACCCAAACCAACATGGAAGTGGGAAAACAGTACCATGGACTTTGTAACTAGACTTCCAAGGACATCTATAGGAAACAATGCTATAGAGGTTGTTGTGGATCTTCTTACGAAGACAACTCACTTTATCACAATTCGAGAGGACTTCTCATTGGATCAACTCTCACAAATTTACATCAAATAAGTGGTAAGGATGCATGGATCACCACTATCAATAGTATCCAATTGTGATCGGAGATTCACCTTGATGTTCTAGAAAAGTCTCCAACATGCTCTAAGCACAGAATTGGACTTCAGTACATCCTATCATCCTCAAAATGGTGGCCAATCTCAGCAAACTATTCAGACACTGGAAGATATGTTAAGATCATGTTCTAGGGACTTCAAAGTTGGACGGGACCAACATCTTCCACTGGTGGAATTCTCCTACAATAACAATTTTCACTCGAGCATCTGAATGGCACCATATAAATCTCTTTATGGGAAAAGGTGCAGAACACCAGTGTGTTAGGATGAATTCGGTGAGCATAAGCTACTAGTACCTAAAATGGTCAATGAAATGGTGGAGAATGTGAAAACCATTCAACAACATATCAAGGCAGCCCAAAGTTGACAAAATAGTTATGCAGATAACCGTCAACGATACCTTGAGTTCAAAGATAGAGACATGGTATTTATACACATCTCTCCATTGAATAAGGTAATGAGGTTTGTAAAGAAATGGAATTTAAGTCCTAAGTACATCGGCCCCTTCTAGATTCTTGATCATGTCGGGGTTGTGGCCTATCTACTAGAACTTCCACCTACCATGTCCAAAGTACATGTTGTATTTCATGTATCTCTCATAAGGAAGTACATAGAAGACCTTTCACGTGTACTCTAATTAGAGATAGTACAGTTAGAGTATTATCTTTGTTACAAGGAGCAACTAGTGAAAATATTAGATCATAGAGAAAAAGTTCTATGAAATAAGACGATGCCCCTCGTCAAGGTATTGTGACAAAACCACAAGTTTAAAGAAGCAACTTGGGAATCCAAGGAAGTGATGAAACAGAGTTACCCACATATTTTTTATTGTGGGAGAAGAAAATTTATAGTGTGAAATTTCTTAAGGGGGAAAGATCGAAACGACCTAAAATTTCATTAATGAAAATTCCTCTCGATCTGATTAAATGCCTTATTATGTAAAATAGTTATATAAAATATGCACTGCTTTGGTTTTATGTTTTTGGATTTTTTAAAATACCATTAATAATTTTAATAGTTGAAAATATATCCATTAAACAATGATCACATGATTAGGATAAATATAGGGCTTTAACAAATCCAATTTTCCCAAAAAAAGGATGTGATGGCCTCGTCTAGTAGACTTTCACCATATGAAGCCCATTTATCGGAGTTCGAAAAGGAGGTGGTATCATTGGGATTCACTCTTAACCAAGACCAATCCTAGCTTTAACATGTTAAGATCTAATGGAACTGTCTACAGGAGAAGTGGAAGTTGATAGAGATTACCACCCGAGCGATGTTATTCGATCCACCCCAAGAGTTTGTCACCATCGCACACCTTACCCTAAGGTCTTATGTGGGTGCTATAAGGGGTTATGTACCAGACTTTAGCACTATGATTATGTGAATTATTTTTGTATATAATAAACTGTATACATTCATTTTATTATTTTAATCAAGTGAAGGATTTTATGTAATAATTTATATTGTGTGTGTATTAAAAAGAAGGGTTGTTTCATTTGGTATCAGAGGTGGTATCCAACCTTAAGTGTGGTGCATTGCTTGGGTTTTGATGTAGGGCCCATAATGAGGACATTGTGATCTAAAGGGGGGGGGGGTGATTGTAACACCTCCAAATGATAAAGGGATAAATGTATAAATGATATGACTCATTCAACAAGGTGCACCTTCCTTTTCAGGATCCTACCTGATTAGAACTCCACAGTTAAGAGTGCTTGGTCTAGAGTAGTGATCAGATTGGGTGACCTTATAGGAAGATTCCTGGGGTGTGTGGGAGTGAGGAGAAAAAAACTGTAAAGGAAATTTTTTGGACTATGGGGACAATCATTAGTCATATGACCCATTTAGGCTTGTGGGTGGGCCCCTGGGTGGGGACAATGTGTCTTCGGGGCAATTGGGGCTACCTGGTAGGCCAGGACCCGATGACCATGTTAAGGCGGTGTGTCTGTGATATCACCATGACCCAGTTGTCACATTTGGTATCAGAGTATAGGTTAAGTTATTTTTAGGATCAGGATTTGAAAACCCTATTGAAAGCCTTATAGATAAGACTAAGTATAATAAAAACATCGCTATGTTTTGTTGAGTATTGAGTAAGTGGTTTATCAGGAAAATACATCCCTGTCTAGATACAACTAGGTAGAGGCGGATCTAGCACAGATGTACCTAGGAGTGAAAACTCCAACAAGGAGTTTCAGGCATGACCCAAGGTATCCTGGTACACAAAAATGGGCCTTGATGCACTCTTGGTTACAACACTCCCAGGGGACATGCATTGGTAAATTCACAAGCATAGTATGAACTATTATTAAGGGAATTAAAAAAATTACTCTTAAGAATATATGATAGAAAGTAAATTATGGATAACATAGTCTGAATCCTATAGATTCATATGTTAAGGAAATAAAGTTATTTATAAGTCCTTTGTTTTTTTATTTGGATTACCCTTTATGTGTTACCCCCAAATTTCCTTTTATTCCAGCCAATGGCCAGTAATATGAGGACTCAGAATAACAACCGATGTGAAGATCAATGTGATGATTGTTCTAATAAGATGCCCAATCCTCTAGGAGTAGGAATCATTAATTTTGTCACGATACTCCCTCATTTAACTCAAGCTTTTAATAGAAACATGGGTCAAGAGGAATGTTCAACCCCCCCCCCCCCAAGAAAGAACAAGTTGCTATTCAGATCTTCTTGAGACAAATGCCTAATACTTTTAACGGATCATATGATCCCCCAATCAACGAATTGTGGATAAAATCCATTGAAAAGATCTTCTCCATCCTTTAATTTTCCGAAAAAGAGAAGGTTCCTCTAGCTTCTTATCATATGAATGGTGAAGCTGGTCAATGGTGTACATTGATAAAAAATACCAAGCCTGAGGATGAGATCAAGGAATTAGGATAGAAGAATTTCTTAAAAATGTTTTTTGATAAATATTTTTCTCTCACCCACTGGCTTAAGATGGAAAGGGTCTTCCTTTCGCTTAGGAAAAAAGATGAGGAATCCATCAGATCATATGAAGAAAACTTCACAAGTCTTGTATGATACTCCTACGGATTTTTCGTTACCCCTAAATGCAAGTTTGTCTGCATCTTTTGTGGGCTAAAACCTAGCTTACGGAAAGCCCTAGATATAGGTGACTTTGACAGCTAGGAGGAAATGTTTCGATGTGCCCTCAAGATCAAAATGGAGATAGTTTAATCTCAGGGGTATCATAGGGATAAGAAATGCAAGGTCGACATAAATTATGGCAGTCAGATGGATAAATCCAATGGTGCTAAGAAATTCTAGCACCCCACTTTCCAAAGGTGCGGAAAGAATCATCCCATAAATTTCCATAAGGGGACAAAGAAATTCTTTTGGTATAGAAGAGAAGGGAACCTAGCTGTTAACTACTAACAAGAAAAATCTGCAGCTGCAAAAGAGGAGAGGAACGCCCTGTTCGAATCTCAACGTGTTGTTCATTACTACAACTGAAAAGAACCAGGGCAACTTGGAAATCAGTGCCCTAAGAAAAGGGTTTTCAGAGGCAACCAACAACCTCCAAGGTAGCACGGGTGATATTTTTCCATCACTACCACCGAAGTGAACCTCGATAATGAATTGGTGATAGGTATGCTAGTTTTTCATTCAATAATAGTGAACATACTTTTTTATTCGGGTTCTATGCATTCTTTTATATCCTGATGGTTTAGCAGAACACTCCCACCACCACCACAATTCATGGAAGTGAAGATATCGATGAGTACGACAAATGGAGAAATAATTGTGTCCCATAAATATAACTCCTAACCTATCATAATTTGTGGATTGAAATTCCTGATGAACCTCATCATACTCCCTATGGTGGAATTTGATGCAATTCTTGGAATGAATTGGCTTTCCCTCTATAGAGCCAAAAAAAATTGTAGTGAGAGGGAAATCAGTCTCCATATGGAGAATCAACCCCTGGTTCTATAAAAGTGCAAGGATGAAGATGAATATTATTTAGCACCATAATCTCAAGAATAGATACTACTTCCCTATGAGCACGCATATCGAGATTAGATGCTTGAGTCTAAGGAAGAAATCATCCTTAAATACATGCCTATTGTGAGGGAATTTGCTAAACTGTTTCCTGAGGAATTGTCTGGTCATCCTTATAGAAGGGATGTTGAATTCTCAATTGACCTTATTCCTTAGGTGTTACCAATATCCAAGACTCTTTATGGAATGGATGTTGTGGAGGTTGAGGAGCTGAAGAAACAACTACATGAGAATCTGGATAAATGATTTATATGCCCAAGTGATTCACCGTGGGGTGAACCAGTTCTCTTCATCTAGAAGAAGGATGGGTCTATGTGCCTTTTCATTGATTATCGCGAGCTCAACAAAATCACGATAAAGAAATAGTATCCTCTTCCACGAATTTTTGACTTTTTTGATCATCTGTGTGGTGATAAATACTTCTCCAAGGTAGACTTTTAGTCGGGATATTATCAAGTAAGGGTGAAGAAAGAAGATATCCCCAAGACTACTTTTTGTACAAGATACTGGCACTATGAATTCATAGTAATGCCTTTCAATATCATTAATACCCCAACAATATTTATGGACTTGATGAATATGGTATTTAGATATTTCCTCGATAAAATTTTGGTAGACTTTATATATTATATTCTAATATACTCCAAAACCAAGGTGGATCATGAGGAACATCTTAGAACTGTACTGGAAACCTTCCGAAAAGATAATCTCCATGAAAAGTATAGAAAGTGTGAGTTATAGTTAAAGGAGGTCTCATTCTTGGGCTATATCATCACAAGAAATGTGATGTCTATGGATCCCTTGAATATAGATGCAATAGAGGGATGGCATAGGCCAACATAGGTAAAAGATATATGTAGATTCGTGGGGTTATCTAGATATTATTGATGATTTGTGAGAAATTCCTCATGATTTTCCAACCCTCTTACCAAGAAAACTCAGAAGGGAGTAAAGTTTTCTTGGAGTGATGAATGAAAAGGAAGCATCAAGGAGTTGAAAAGGAGTCTTATCACTGCACCCTTTCTCACATTACCCAAAAGTGGTGAACGTTTTGTGGTATTCAGTGATGCTTTGAAGAAGGGCCTGTGTTGTGTGTTGATGAAAATTGATAATGTCATTTCCTATGATTTAAGTCAATTGAAAGGTCATGAGAAGAATTGTCCAAAACATGATCTAGAGTTGGCTACAGTGATCTTCACATTAAAAATTTGGTGGCATTAGCTCTTTGGGGAGAATTGTGAAATATACATGGATCACAAAATCCTCAAGTATATATTCACATAGAAAGAGTTTAATATGTGCCAATGAATATGGATAGATCTGATCAAATATTATGACTACTCAATCCATTACCACCTTGGGAAAGCGAACAAGGTGGCATATGATCTACATAGAAAGGATCCAAAAATTCTGTCATTGATGAGAATTGATAAAGATACAATCTTCTTAAATCTAATAAAGACGGAAATGAGAATCATAAATAAGGGAACATCATCAATCCTTTCACAAATGATTATTCAACCCTCTCTTTTGGAAAGGTTAAGGGATGATCAAAGAAGGGATGTGGAAATTCTGAAATGGGTGGAAGCTATCAAAAATGGAAAATCCTCAGAGTTCATAGTTGACAAGGATAGAATTGTGAGATCTGGGTCCTAATTATGTGTACCATCTGATCCATAGATAAAGAAGGAGCTTCTGAATGATGTACATAGCTCAACATTCTCTATTCACCCAGGGATCACAAAGATGTATCGAGATATCTGAGAAAAAATTTGGGGGGACAATATGAAAAGGGAGATTTCTGAATATACATAAAAGTGACTATTATGTCAGCAAGTGAATGATGAGAGGAAAAATTCTAAGAGAATGATGAAAACACTACTCATACCAACATGGAAGTGGGACAACACTACCATGGACTTTGTAACTGGACATCCAGAAAAAACAATGGTATATGGGTCGTTGTGGATCGTCTTAAGAAGACAGATCACTTTGTCGCGATTCGAGAGGACTTTTTATTGTATCAACTTTCATGGATTTAAATCAAATAAGTGGTAAGGATGCATGGAGTACCACTATCTATAGTATCTGATCATGATCCGAGATTCACCTCGAAGTTCTGGAAAAGTCTCCAACATGCTCTAACACTACGGGAAAAAGGGGTTTTTGCAACGGGAATAAATCCCGTCGCAAATAGTCCCGTTAGAAACTTATTTGCAAATGGGGTATTTTCCCATCGCAAATAACCACTTATTTGCGATGGGGAAATCTCACCCTTCGCAAAAGGCTTGGCGCGCAGAGCATGCCAAACCGTGGGAAAGTTATTTGCGACGGGTGGTAACCACTCGTCACAAATAACCGGCGGTGGTAAAAACTATTTGTGACGGTAATATACCCCCTGTCGCAAATAGTATGTCGGCAGGTTATTATTTGCGACCGGACCCATCGCAAATAACTATTTAACCATTGACCGTGATAAATTCGGGCTAAAGTATTTGCGACGGGTCTCATTGCAAATAATACTATTTGCGACGGGTATCCCATCGCAAATAAACTAACCTATAAATACCCCCACCCGTTTTTTTACATTCATTCTCAACTTCTCTCAAAACTCTATTTTTAGAGTTCACAGTTTCTTAAGTTTAATTTTTATTTCCAGATTTGATATTGATGTCTTCAACAATTATCGGAGATCAACCTCAGATCAATTTTAAAGGTATTTATGTTCTTTTTAATTTAATATTTATTTTAATTTTTTTATTAGTTTTATTTTTTTAATTAGTTGTAATTTAATTATGTTTATATTGTTTTGTTATTTAATAAATTTAAATTATTAGTATTAATTGTTCATAGGTAATTGTAATTAGTAGTAATTAATAATAATTATAAATAATTAATAATAAATATGAATAATTAATAATAAATAGGAATAATTAATAATAAATAGGAATAAACCTCCCCCATGTGCGCATTAACCTTTACAACTAAGCCATTTCATTTTTTATACATTTAATGATCTATCTATATATATATAGTTATATTTATTCGTATATTAATATAGATTTATATTAATATAAATATATTTGGTTATATAAATAAATATATATTTATATATTTATTCATATATTAATATATATATTTATTCATATATTAATATATATTTATTCTATTTATATATATATATGTAGTTATAAGTTTTTATTCGTATATTTATTTGTATATTAATTAATATATATTTATAAGCTTAGTTTTAAATAAATTTATAAAATATGTGTTTTTATGTATATGTATAAATAAATAAATAAATAAATAAATAAATACATATATACAATAGATACACACACACACACACACACACACACACATATATATATATGTGTATAGTTATGAATGAATACATAGAAATGAGGGGGTGAAAATCCACCAAGAATGTTAAAACGGCTATAAATTCTAATCCGTAAGTCCGTTTCAACTCCACAACCAGACAAATCAAATAACATGAAACAATCTTTGATATGATATGCGGTATAGGCCAAACGGACATCTGGATTGGATGTTATAGCTGTTTGAATGTTCAAACGACCATTACTTCTAATCCAGAAGTCTGTTTCATCTCCACAATCAGTCAAATCAAGGAACATGAAATGATCTTCGTTATGATATATGGTAGAGGTTTATCGGACATCGGTAGCAGAAGTTATAGCTGTTTAAACGGTGAAAAACCGGGGTACCCCGACTAAAAACTTAGTTTTGGAGGCCTTCTGAGCCTTTTTTGGCCTCAAAAAAACCGTGTACAGGTTGCACCAGTACAGAGAGGGCTGTAGAGATCATCACAGGCTTCGATTTGATATGTTGTGGAGCTCAAACGGAGTCCCGGATCAAAAGTTATGGCCGCTTGAAGTTTGGGTGTCATTTTCATCTTATTTTCCATCTTTCATTAATTTTTTTATATTTTTTATATTCAAAGAGTTATTAAATGACTATTAATTGATAAAAATTACATAATTACTAATTAAAAATATTTTTTAATTGATTTTATAAGCCTCTTTTACTGAACATCTTATACATTCATATTTCATTTTCATTCTTCCTTTCTAAAACATATTTAATAAATAAATTTTTAAATTTTTTTAAATTTTTTTATTATTATTTGCGACGGGAATATATTCCCGTCACAAATAAGTATTTGCGATGGGCCCGTCGCAAATACCTGCTTCGAAGCAACTATTTACGACGGGAAAATGGCCCATCACAAATACTTGTTTGCGACGGGCCCGTCGCAAAAGATTTTTTAAAAAAAACCAGAAACCTATTTGCGACGAGCCCATTTCCCGTCGCAAATAAGTGTTTTTGCGACGGGCCCGTCGTAAAAAAAATTAGTTGCGACGGCGTTTTCTACAATGGGCGATTTGCGATGGGGCCCCGTCGTAAAAGGCTATTTGCGACGGGATCCCGTCGCAAATACCTATATTTCCCATAGTGTAAGCACTGAATTGAACTTCAGTATGGCCTATCATCCTCAATATTATGACTAATATGATTGAACTATTTAAACATTGGAAGATAAGTTAAGATCAAGTTCTATAGGATTCAAAGGAGGATGGGACCAATATCTTCCACTGGTTGAATTCTACTATAATAACAGTTTCCACTCGAGAATCAGAATGGCACCATAAGAAGCCCTTTATGGGAAAAGGTGAAGAACACTAGCATGTTGGGATTAAGTCAGTGAGCGTAAGCTACTAGGACCTAAAATGGTTAAAGAAATTGTGGAGAAGGTGAAAACCATTCAGCAGTATATCAAGGCATCCCAAAGTCGACAGAAACGTTATACAGATAACCGTCGACGAGACCTTGAGTTCAAAGTTAGAGACATGGTATTTCTCTGCATATCTCTATGGAATAAGGTCATGAGGTTTATAAAGAAAGGGATTTTATGTCCTAGGTACATTAGCCCCTTCAATATTCTTGATCATGTCAGTGATGTTGCATATCGACTGGCACATCCTCCTACCACGACCAAAGTACATGATGTCTTTCATGTATCCCACTTAAGAAAGTACAAACCATACCATTCACATATACTCTCATTAGAGGTAGTATAGTATGGGGATGATCTTTATTACAAGGAGAAACCAGTGGAAATCTTAGATCACAGAGAAAAAGTTCTATAAAATAAGACAATTCCCCTCGTCAAGGTGTTGTGGTGAAACCAAAAGTTTGAAGAATCAATGTGTGAATCAGAGGAAGTGATGAAGCAGAGTTACCCACATCCATTTTAGTGCGGGAAAGGAAATTTTTAGGGTTAAATTTATTAAGGGGGGAAGATTGTAATGACCCAAACATTCATTAATGAAAATTCCTCTTAATCTGATTAAATGTATTATTATGTAAAATGGTTATATAAAAACATGTACTTATTTGGTTTTATGTTTTTGGATTTCTTTAAAATGAAATTAAAATTTATGACCATTTCTAATATAGTCATTGAACAGTGATCACATGATTATCATAAATATAGGGATTTAACCAATCCTATTTACTCAGACAAAGGAAGTGATGGATTCATCCAGCAGACTTTCTCTAAATGAATCCTTTTTATCAGAGCTTGTAAAAGAGGTGGCATCATTGGGATTCACTCTTGACCAATCTCAAGATGATCTTTAACATTTTAATCTTGAACGGAACCACTTATAGAAGACGTGGAAGTTGATAGAGATTACCACCCGAGCGATGTTATCTGACCCACCAAAAGAGTCTTTCACCATCACACACCTTACCCTAAGGTCTTATGTGGGTGTTATAAGGGGTTATGTAACAAGACATTTTCACTATGATTATGTGAATTATTTTTTTATATAATAAAGAATATACATTCATTTTATTATTGTTACGTTGTAAATAGTTTTTAAAACGCAAATAGTTTTTTTAGTTAATATTCAACAAAGGAATCTATTTTGATATATTAATGTATTTTTGAATTAAATAATATTTTAATAAAATATTATTAAATTAATTTTTATAAATGATAAATGATCATATAATTTTTAGGAATACAATTTTAATATTTATTATGGGTTGAAAAAAGTTTTTGTCCAAACCCATGAATTTTCGATAAATATCGGTTTTTATTTTAAAAGAAAAAATTCAAAAATTTAGAGAATTATTTAGATAAAATGAATATTATTTTTGGAATCAGGACGTTGAAATTATCCAATGGTGATTTTTTCATAATTTTCTGAGACAGTTTAATTTTTGAGTAAAAATTAAATACCGTTTAAATATATAATGTGTTTTATGACATCATAACGACCCAATTGTGATGTAATAAAATACTATAAACATTATTTTCGTCCAATATATGTTTTACCATTAAAATAATGTTATTTTAGGTTTGTTTGATTTATTTTACAGTGTTTTAGTGGCCCTCCAAGACTTATAAATCATTTTATCTTTTTAAATTGATTTCCTTAGGAGTGTGACTCACCTCCACATAGGACACCCTTTTATTTTAATAACTAGTAATTAGCCATGCATTCGCACAAAAATAAGTTCAATGCTTATTTTAAAGAATACTTAACTATATTTCAATGTTGATAAAGAACATTAATATGGAATATATTGAAAAAAAATAGTGATAATTAATATTGAACTATAATTAGACAAAATATAGAGAATTAAAAATATAGGAAAATAAGTAATAGAAAATAACATAGTAGAATATGTAGGAGAATATTGAAAACATATTGGAGAATATATAAGAATATATAAGGAAAAAATAAGTTTAACATCACTATACAAAATAAACCGTACAAATGCATGATGAAGAATATGAGGAAGACATATATGAGAAAATAAAAGGAAAATAAAATTATTTGAAAACATAGAAAACATATAGGAGAATATAAAAGGAAAAGAAAATATACATTAAAATTGAAATTTGACTATAGTAGATAACATTCAATTGAAAATAAAAAAGAACATTTTTGAAAATAATCAAAATGAACATGAATGAATACATAAGAGAATAATGAAAAGAAAATAGGTCACGATGTAGAAAAAAACATAAGTATCCAACTTCAAATACATGAATAAAAAGAAAAAATGTACAGTAATTAGAAAATTACATAAAAAATTAACATGAATCAAATAAAATAAGTATGAATGTCACTGAGATATTATGAAAATAACATGAAAGAGTTATTATACAACATTTGTATAAACAACATAATATTCCATTGGACACGAATGAAAAGATCATTTAAATGGACATTTAAATTTCAAAAAATACATCATAAGTATTAATGTCACTGATCAATTATGTCACTGTACAAATATCCAACTTCAAATGCCTATAATATTTTTCTACATAGAAAAAAAATGTTTGAAATAAGAATACATGAATTTATAGAATCAAAAAAATGATTGTTAACATAAAAGAATTAATTAGAAACCAAAATAAAAGAAGTTGAAATTTAACTTCTGAATCTTGCAATGAAAACCGGTGACCATAAGCTGCACAACACCCATTCAAAGATCACTATTTTTGATAATAAAATATTCAATAAAAATGAATGTTCTAAAATAGTGATAAAATTAATGAGTTGGTTTCCCAACCAACCCCCAAGAAAACAAAATAGAAGATTCGAGATACATTTATAACATGACGTGTGATGTTCCTGCACCATTAAGTAATTGAAAGAGGATATAAACATGAATTAAAATAAAACATCATATAATGAGGAAAAGGAGTCACCGTATGACTTAGAAAGCACAGAAAAACTCCATACAGAAAATCACTTTGCAACATCCACTTATTCCAGTCTTCCATAAATTATAGGTCTTCACTTCATCAGAAAAAAGTATTCATATTTATATTGTGGAAACCTAACAACCAAATAAATAAACACTATCCATCCCATTATCCATGTTAATCAAATGTAGATTCAACTAAGAATTATTATATGAAACAAAAATTTAAATCATTATATCAGATACACATTAATAGTTTGTCTTACATGAGAATGTACTTATGTAACGCCCCGACCCCAGTTGCCCAGAGTCGGTGCATTAATTACATAACATTGGCATGATCACAAGAAAGATCAAATCTCGAAAGACCGATTGGTTTAGTAGCCTTGGAAACACTAGATATAATCATAAAGTTTTACATTACATTTCAAAGTGAAAAACTACTACAACAACAAAGTCTTCATATCCACACTATTAACCCCTCATAATATCCCTGCAAGTCATTCATAATTTACTTCTTCACTACCTGGGAAAAATAAAACATAGAAAAGGGGTGAGCTCAAATGCCCAGTAAGGATAACAATATAGCGGAACGTTCATAATAAGCATAAACATTTAAGGCAATGAATTACTAAAACAAAAGCCTTTTAAAATTTAACTTCAACATAGTATGGCAAAAATAAAAATGAAATAATGCCATTTACTTATTCACATGGATATTCTACTAATCGAATAATCACATGCAATATCAATAACCACTTTCATAATGTTGGAATGCATAATGCCAGACTATCATAACCACATAGCCAAGGCCTCGTGCCAAGACTACAAATAAGATTTTGTCAAGGCCTTGTGCCAAGACACTAGTTTGTCTCATGAGACCTACCGATGCATCGAGGAGCTATAGCGGGCTCCACCCGTCACTTATTAAGTCCAATGCATTCCCATATGAAAAGGTTTAAACATAACATAAACATTCGTATTAAAACTAGTATACGAAATGTCAATAATTTCACCATAAACTATGAATGGTATAAAAATAGCACATCCATAGTCAAACATATCACAAAACCTTCAATACAATATAGAAGTTTTGTATCATAATAAATCAACTTCAAATAATCTTAAAATCCATCAAAGGATGTTGACATAGATGAAATCAAAATTCTTTTTAAAGAAATATCTCCTTTCATTTTGAAACCATTTAAGATCCATATAAAATAAAACATTTTCTTTGAAAATATTCTTATAAGCTTGTAAGGAAATCTTTGAAGATTTTATAACGGCGTAAAATAACCGCACCCGCCGTATAAGTTAAAAAAAACATTCTTACCTCAATTCTATCGAAAAGGTTAAAAAGGACCTTGTTTTGAAAACGACGGAAAGATTCCTTTATAAACCTCTTATAAAAATTCAAACAAGGGTATAAATGACTTTAACCCATAAAAAATGTTTTGAAATACATTTTTAAGAAACATGGATGTGGATGATAAAGATATCCCAGTAGATTATTACGTATAAACAACCTCGGATAATGAAGAGATTGTGAAATAACCCTTACCAATTTGGTAAATTATGAAACATACAACCCATGAAAGAGGTATCATACAATGAATATGTAAATAAACATAAATTAGAGTGTATTACACAATGAATATAATTATGGGCAGTACATACACCACACAAAAGGTGATGGTGGCAATATGGCATGAATCTCACGGAAATGAGGAGTGAGATGAAAACCCCTTACCTTGTACTTTTCCTTGGTTGGGGTAGGTTAACCTCCTGTATAATGGTGAAATAATTTTTATTAAATTATACAAGAATCATATATATTAATATGATATAATATATGATCTTTTAACATTGATTTATTAATAATATCTTAGAATTATCATCGTTTCGGGTGTTAACTTACTCATTTTCTTTTATATGTTTTGTTACATAATCCATGTTTGTTGTATCTTATTCATATCCAGAATGATATCAAGTCCTTAAACATCATTTTTAAATCATAAAATGATAATTATACTTGAATGGATACGATGGAGAATGAATCTCATCGCGTTCGTGGAGACGGTAGTCCGTACGTACGCACGAGCGACAATATCATTCTTTTGATATTAAAATAATATATAAATGAATGGTATATCATATATACAGAATCATTAACATGTTATATTTATTATTTACATGAGTTACACATCATTATTATACCCATCCAAATAATATTATATTGAATAACAATTACACAACGACGTGGAGACGGTAAGCCGTACGTACGCACGTATGGTGACATGTTATTCAAAGGGTGGATAGAATACTGAATATGGTTGTACCATACTTATAATAACATCACAGTATATGTGAGATACTGGAGTTATTATTTTAGAATGGTAATAACAAAGGAAGAAGAAGTGGAAGAAGAAATGAACTTAGAAAAGGGTGGTGAAATCATTACCTCTTCTTCGGGTTCTTCCTTTTGATTTGATCAAAAGGGCTCCTTAGGTTGGCTTTCTGATCAAACTAAGGCCTCTAGGTTGTAGTGAGGGATGTTGGGAGATTAGTTGGGCAGAGTTTGGCCGAACCAAAAGGTTTGAAGGTGTGAAGAAATGAGAAGGAGGAGTGCCCTTTTATAAGAGGGGTGAGGGGCACCTTTGGAAAAGCTAGAAATATTAATTTATAATAAATTCATATTCGGTTTCTAATGGCTCCAAAGCTTATTATTCAAAGGTTAAGGTGGGGATAGGTCGAAAACCACTCAACCAATAGAATTTAGACAGGTTTGGGTACTTATATTAACCTTATCTTTAAGTATTAACTCTAAGTTAATTAGTTTCACTTTTACAATGTCTCTTTGTATTTTTATATAATATGGTTAATAAACTTACTATATACATCCAAGCGACTCACAAGTGGTCCATTAATGATGAACCTATCATGATATAAGTCTCTTGGCCGAACCTTAGATTTTTAGGAATTTAATATCAATTAATAATATAATATTTGTTTTAAGAACTCTTTTATGTCAATTTTGACACTATTCAATAGTTGATTTTTGTGAAACTCATAACAGATTGATTACTTCGAACAAAGTCAATTAAATCAATCCTAATATATCATATTATCCTAGAAAATTATTTTAATTCATTAAAAGTTTCATATTATATTTATTTGGGTATTTATAATATCAATTATTTTAATTTTTCACTATTATAGTAATTACTGCATCATCATTGTGTCATAAATAAAATAAATTATTTAATGTCTAAAAATTATAAATAAAATATCATTATGTAGGAAATCTTTTTATCTTTCTAATGAATATTTATAATCTAAAATCCGACTTATATAACTCTATGTAACAATTGTTTTTCTAAAAGATATATGCTTGTGTCATTTTTGTATTAATTTTGACTTAATTAAAATAAAGTGTCATTATCACTTACAAGTAGATCCATGGGGTCCCAAAATTGACACAAATATGCCCATGGTCGACCATTTATCAACCAATAGGGTTAAGACACGTTTTAGGGTAATTTAGTATTATTATAATATTATTTTTTAACCCTTATTTACCGGATTTACCCTTAACCATGGTAAATAAAATATTTACCGCAGTAATTATTCAAAATGTCTAAAAATAAAAGTTACCTATTTACACAATTTGAACATCCTGATTACAAATATGGAATCCATTTTCCTAAATTCTAAACACAGAAGTGGCAGAAATTAATTTAAAATTAATTCCCGCTGTCAAAACAAAAAGCGTGTTTTTAAGAGATAATAACTATCAAAAGATTGACACTTGTTTATGTTCGGTTTAATTGTAAAATTATGTCCAATGACCAACATTATATTAAATAGTAAAAATATATTCTAAATATACTTTAAAACCACTCAAATTCATAATTTATCACTATTAATTATTTTGATTAAAAAAGCTGTTTTTAATTAAAATTTAGTAATTTTCACTATTCATCAAAATATGAAAGTTATCCGAAAAGTACCAAAATTTCACCTTAGGCTAAATTTGATATTCCGAATCCAAAAATGAAGTCAATTTTAAAATATAAATTATATAACTTCAAAAAGTAGGTATTACTATTCATAACAGCTAGTTTGATTGGTTACGGTATGTTAGAACTCGAAGTTGCGTACAACACACGCTACTGTTTTATTCAAAGGAAAGCGTACCGTGGAAGCTTGTGATGTTTCATTTTAAATTTTTTGATGTCTCCATTTAGTCAAAAAGTTTAAAATATTGTATTTAAAAAGGTTTCACTATCAAAAGTTGATAAAAGTGCAATACTGAAAATGAATCTATTCTTGCATTATGACTAAGAAACTCATAATATGGATTCTAAAATTATAAGGATTATATAAAGTTTAAAATTTAGTTAATACTATTCATGACCTCTTTTAATGGATTATTTTTTGGTAAGTCATGGTGCAATTGAACTCGGTGTTGCGTGTAGTGCAAGTTATTAAATTATTTTGAAGAAATAACACACTATGAAATCTTGGGGTGTTACATTCTCCCCTCCTTCAATAAATTGCGTCCTCGCAATTTGAAATTGTTCTTCGAAAATAAAAGGTTGAAAGTAGAAAATATATTTGTGGGAAAACCCACATCGGAAATTGGGTTACTAAAATTTAGTCTTAATATGAGGAAAAGAGAAATCAAAGGGTCACCACCAAATTATGATCTCGATTAGGAGAACATTGGTGGAAATTGGAGACATATAATCGGAGGAAAAACGTAAATATTTATAGGTAGTGATTGAGGTCATCAATCACAAACAAGTATAAAATTGAGGTCCTTAAATTCATCAATCTATGATGAATTGAAATACCATCGGTTCAACAAAACATAGGGTATTAGGATAACACATTTTTGACGTTTCAAAGTATCCTAGTTGAAATCCCACATCGAAAAATGAATTAATGAGGCCTCTATTTAAAATAAAGAGTCGAAAGTATGAAGATTACCGAAAATAACACATACTAGGGTTCCATGTAGGAAAATATGGATATGGAAGAAAAATCTAACCATCAATTATCTGATGGAGAGTGGTAGAGAACATGGCTATAAAAAGGCCAACAATCCCAAAGCCAAAAATTAGTGATGATTTAAGGTACCATCTAGGAAAAAATTTTTGTTCAAAGTTGCTTTTCTTAATATTGAGGAATTTATTTATGAGATTGGCTAAGATCATAAGGATATATACTTACTTTATAATTAGAGTTTTATCCATTAATAAATTTCTACCACAAACTCATCTTTCACTCTAAAAGATAATAGAATGTAAAAAAAATTCTATTTACACTATTCGTATAGGGTTCTAAAATAAACGAATTTATAATTCATCTACATGATCTTTTAATAAAAACTACATTATTTAATCCAGGACATCTCATGGTCCAGTGGTAGGTGATACACCCTTGTCGCCCTTCGGTTGCGGGTTCAAGTCTCGCAGCCTTGCCGGACGCGACGGGTTGCCGCCCGACCTCCGGGTTGTCCTTTTATGGAAATCCAAAATAATCCAAACTAGAACTATCCAATATACTTCTGTCCAAACTCACAGTCTAACATTTATAAGGAAGGTAAACATAATATAGATCCTTTTTACCCCGTAATATCATATGAATACCTTCATCATGTATTACCATATTCCTTATTGATTACATTCATGCTCCCTTATTCCATATAGAATGCTGGATATACTTCATCAATCCAAAAATGTTTTAAACCCCAACAATGATGGAATATACAAATCATTAATCAGTTCCAAGGTAGTCAAGAATATCCAATATATTTTTTCCAAAATAATCATGTATTATTCGAAAATCACTACCTTGGTATCAGAACTATATTATGGTTTATCATTCTCTCAACCATATATTTTCCAAAAATTTATCCTGATATTGAGTCACTTTTCATTGTTCCACACAATCTCAAGTCCTTAATGAAATAGTACTGCAGTACAATCCTTATATACTCCATAATTATTATAACAAGTACATTGTTGATACAACACTCAATTGACATAATCAACATAAGAACTCTAATCATTCCTCTTCATCTGTGGTAGTATCATAACTTGATTATTATCCAATAGAATCATTTGCGGCATAGTATGATGACTGGGACATAGGTTCGCGTAGTGTCCAAACTCCTTGCAAATGAAGCATTGTACATTTAAAACCATTTTCTTACCCTTGCAGTCACGTACTTTGTGCCCTTTTTCTCCACACTTATAACAAACTCCCATTCCTTTCAGGCAAGTTCCAGGGTGTTTCTTTCCACAGTTACCACATATGGGAAAATTCTTCTTTTCCCTCTTACTTTTATCCATCTTTCTCTCTTCCATCCTTTTCTTCTCTTGCTTCCCTTCAAAGCCATATGACTCAGTAAACTCTTTACTTATCTTATCAACACATGATATTATTTCTTCATATGATGATAATACATGGGAGACTATTTCTCTTATAAATTCTAGCTTAAGACCATGAAAGATATGATCCTTCCTTCTCTTTGGATCATGTGCATTTCTGGAGTTCTCATTCCTTCTACTGGGCGCCATTTCTAAACAATGGCATACACTAGATCAGTTTATGAATCAAAATACATAATCCCATACTTATAAAATACTTAACATAAATTGAACTATTTATGGATATAATCCATAATCATAAGAATGTTTTCTTTGAGGAAGTATATACTCATAATCCCTTAAAAATGATTTGTAAAGAAAATGAGAGTTATCCTAAGCATATCCCCCGGGAGTGTCGTAACCAAGAGTGCAGCAAGGCCCGTTGTCGTGCACCAGTTCCCGTTCGAGTCTAGCTCAAAGCGGTGTTTTCGGGTTTTACCCCTAGGTACATCTGTGCCAGAGCCGCCTCTACCTGCTCGTATCCAGACAGGGATGTATTGCTCGGAAAACTCACAAAATCTCTACAATACCAAAATTCTTGGAAGTTCTTCTATACTAATCCTCAATGTTAATCTTAGGTCTACGTGCTCTAATCAGAGTTTATCTAAATCTAGCTTCCAAGGTTTGTACTAAATTTCCTCTGATACCAACTGTAACGCCCCGACCCCAGTTGCCCAGAGTCGGTGCATTAATTACACAACATTGGCATGATCACAAGAAAGATCAAATCTCGAAAGACCGTTTGGTTTAGTAGCCTTGGAAACACTAGATATAATCATAAAGTTTTACATTACATTTCAAAGTGAAAAACTACTACAACAACAAAGTCTTCATATCCACACTATTAACCCCTCATAATATCCCTGCAAGTCATTCATAATTTACTTCTTCACTACCTGGGAAAAATAAAACATAGAAAAGGGGTGAGCTCAAATGCCCAGTAAGGATAACAATATAGCGGAACGTTCATAATAAGCATAAACATTTAAGGCAATGAATTACTAAAACAAAAGCCTTTTAAAATTGAACTTCAACATAGTATGGCAAAAATAAAAATGAAATAATGCCATTTACTTATTCACATGGATATTCTACTAATCGAATAATCACATGCAATATCAATAACCACTTTCATAATGTTGGAATGCATAATGCCAGACTATCATAACCACATAGCCAAGGCCTCGTGCCAAGACTACAAATAAGATTTTGTCAAGGCCTTGTGCCAAGACACTAGTTTGTCTCATGAGACCTACCGATGCATCGAGGAGCTATAGCGGGCTCCACCCGTCACTTATTAAGTCCAATGCATTTCCATATGAAAAGGTTTAAACATAACAAAAACATTCGTATTAAAACTAGCATACGAAATGTCAATAATTTCACCATAAACTATGAATGGTATAAAAATAGCACATCCATAGTCAAACATATCACAAAACCTTCAATACAATATAGAAGTTTTGTATCATAATAAATCAACTTCAAATAATCTTAAAATCCATCAAAGGATGTTGACATAGATGAAATCAAAATTCTTTTTAAAGAAATATCTCCTTTCATTTTGAAACCATTTAAGATCCATATAAAATAAAACATTTTCTTTGAAAATATTCTTATAAGCTTGTAAGGAAATCTTTGAAGATTTTATAACGGCGTAAAATAACCGCACCCGCCGTATAAGTTAAAAAAAACATTCTTACCTCAATTCTATCGAAAAGGTTAAAAAGGACCTTGTTTTGAAAACGACGGAAAGATTCCTTTATAAACCTCTTATAAAAATTCAAACAAGGGTATAAATGACTTTAACCCATAAAAAAGTTTTTGAAATACATTTTTAAGAAACATGGATGTGGATGATAAAGATATCCCAGTAGATTATTACGTATAAACAACCTCGGATAATGAAGAGATTGTGAAATAACCCTTACCAATTTGGTAAATTATGAAACATACACCCCATGAAAGAGGTATCATACAATTAATATGTAAATAACCATAAATTAGAGTGTATTACACAATGAATATAATTATGGGCAGTACATACACCACACAAAAGGTGATGGTGGCAATATGGCATGAATCTCACGGAAATGAGGAGTGAGATGAAAACCCCTTACCTTGTACTTTTCCTTGGTTGGGGTAGGTTAACCTCCTGTATAATGGTGAAATAATTGTTATTAAATTATACAAGAATCATATATATTAATATGATATCATATATGATCTTTTAACATTGATTTATTAATAATATCTTAGAATTATCATCGTTTCGGGTGTTAACTTACTCATTTTCTTTTATATGTTTTGTTACATAAGCCATGTTTGTTGTATCTTATTCATATCCAGAATGATATCAAGTCCTTAAACATCATTTTTAAATCATAAAATGATAATTATACTTGAATGGATACGATGGAGAATGAATCTCATCGCGTTCGTGGAGACGGTAGTCCGTACGTACGCACGAGCGACAATATCATTCTTTTGATATTAAAATAATATACAAATGAATGGTATATCATATATACAGAATCATTAACATGTTGTATTTATTATTTACATGAGTTACACATCATTATTATACCCATCCAAATAATATTATATTGAATAACAATTACACCACGACGTGGAGACGGTAAGCCGTACGTACGCACGTATGGTGACATGTTATTCAAAGGGTGGATAGAATACTGAATATGGTTGTACCATACTTATAATAACATCACATTATATGTGAGATACTGGAGTTATTATTTTAGAATGGTAAGAACAAAGGAAGAAGAAGTGGAAGAAGAAATGAACTTAGAAAAGGGTGGTGAAATCATTACCTCTTCTTCGGGTTCTTCCTTTTGATTTGATCAAAAGGGCTCCTTAGGTTGGCTTTCTGATCAAACTAAGGCCTCTAGGTTGTAGTGAGGGATGTTGGGAGATTATTTGGGCAGAGTTTGGCCGAACCAAAAGGTTTGAAGGTGTGAAGAAATGAGAAGGAGGAGTGCCCTTTTATAAGAGGGGTGAGGGGCACCTTTGGAAAAGCTAGAAATATTAATTTATAATAAATTCATATTCGGTTTCTAATGGCTCCAAAGCTTATTATTCAAAGGTTAAGGTGGGGATAGGTCGAAAACCACTCAACCAATAGAATTTAGACAGGTTTGGGTACTTATATTAACCTTATCTTTAAGTATTAACTCTAAGTTAATTAGTTTCACTTTTACAATGTCTCTTTGTATTTTTATATAATATCGTTAATAAACTTACTATATACATCCAAGCGACTCACAAGTGGTCCATTAATGATGAAACTATCATGATATAAGTCTCTTGGCCGAACCTTAGATTTTTAGGAATTTAATATCAATTAATAATATAATATTTGTTTTAAGAACTCTTTTATGTCAATTTTGACACTATTCAATAGTTTATTTTTGTGAAACTCATAACAGATTGATTACTTCGAACAAAGTCAATTAAATCAATCCTAATATATCATATTATCCTAGAAAATTAGTTTAATTCATTAAAAGTTTCATATTATATTTATTTGGGTATTTATAATATCAATTATTTTAATTTTTCACTATTATAGTAATTACTGCATCATCATTGTGTCATAAATAAAATATATTATTTAATGTCTAAAAATTATAAATAAAATATCATTATGTAGTAAATCTTGTTATCTTTCTAATGAATATTTATAATCTAAAATCCAACTTATATAACTCTATGTAACAATTGTTTTTCTAAAAGATATATGCTTGTGTCATTTTTGTATTCATTTTGACTTAATTAAAATAAAGTGTCATTATCACTTACAAGTGGATCCATGGGGTCCCAAAATTGACACAAAGATGCCCATGGTCGACCATTTATCAACCAATAGGGTTAAGACACGTTTTAGGGTAATTTAGTATTATTATAATATTATTTTTTAACCCTTATTTACCGGATTTACCCTTAACCATGGTAAATAAAATATTTACCGCAGTAATTATTCAAAATGTCTAAAAATAAAAGTTACCTATTTACACAATTTGAACATCCTGATTAAAAATATGGAATCCATTTTCCTAAATTCTAAACACAGAAGTGGCAGAAATTAATTTAAAATTAATTCCCGCTGTCAAAACAAAAAGCGTGTTTTTAAGAGATAATAACTATCAAAAGATTGACACTTGTTTATGTTCGGTTTAATTGTAAAATTATGTCCAATGACCAACATTATATTAAATAGTAAAAATATATTCTAAATATACTTTAAAACCACTCAAATTCATAATTTATCACTATTAATTATTTTGATTAAAAAAGTTGTTTTTAATTAAAATTTAGTAATTTTCACTATTCATCAAAATATGAAAGTTATCCGAAAAGTACCAAAATTTCACCTTAGGCTAAATTTGATATTCCGAATCCAAAAATGAAGTCCATTTTAAAATATAAAATATATATAACTTCAAAAAGTAGGTATTACTATTCATAACAGCTAGTTTGATTGGTTACGGTATGTTAGAACTCGAAGTTGCGTACAACACACGCTACTGTTTTATTCAAAGGAAAGCGTACCGTGGAAGCTTGTGATGTTTCACTTTAAATTTTTTGATGTCTCCATTTAGTCAAAAAGTTTAAAATATTGTATTTAAAAAGGTTTCACTATCAAAAGTTGATAAAAGTGCAATACTGAAAATGAATCTATTCTTGCATTATGACTAAGAAACTCATAATATGGATTCTAAAATTATAAGGATTATATAAAGTTTAAAATTTAGTTAATACTATTCATGACCTCTTTTAATGGATTTTTTTTGGTAAGTCATGGTGCAATTGAACTCGGTGTTGCGTGTAGTGCAAGTTATTAAATTATTTTGAAGAAATAACACACTATGAAATCTTGGGGTGTTACAACTTAAACAAAATATGCATGGTTCCAAAAGTATGATCAAAATGTAGCATGAAAATGATCACCATTTTAGAGATATATGTGGAAGTGGGTAGAACTTATAAAATACCTAAATATTGGTGTGTTAGATAGTAAAAGGATAGAATTTCTTCTATTCACAATAGCAGCATCCCCAGATTTCTGGAAAAACAAAAAATATATATTAATATATATGACAAACATTAGGCATACCAATAGTTAAGTAAAACTCATATGTCTATATATATGTTGTTGCACATGCCATCATGAGGGTGAATGTTTATAGAATCATCATATTTCATAGGGTGTATGTTTAAAGAATCATAAAAAATCATGAGAATTCAGATGAACAGATAAAGAGGTAGGAAGACAGTAATGTATTTGAACACATATAGAGGTTGTAAGAAAAAGTGAAACTCAAATCTGCATCAAAACATCCTGATCCCTACATTAAAAGAGGCGGGAAGATAGTAATGTTTGTTGAACACATATACCTATATCACAGAAAACCATTGATTAACCCTAACTCAAAGTTTTCATAAAGGATCAAAAAATATGTGAGGACAACCAGTAACATGGAGAGACCCTTGAGAGGATCTAGGATACATCCATATAAAGCATTACAGGAGAGGGAACACATAATAGTAACATGAAAATCCAAATAAATCCATAAATATAACGAAACTGTAAAGCATAACCCCCTTATCCCACTACCTGAAAAGATGAAATTTCATTTGTTCAAAAATGATGACATTTAGAGAATAATAGAATTTACAGAATACCTAAAGGTTGGTGTGTGTTTTTATATTGAAAAGGATGGAATTTCCTCTGTTCAAAATAGTTGCGTCGCCATATTTCCTACAAAACAAAAAAAGTATATTAATATATATGACAAACATTAGGTATACCAATCAATAAGTAAAACTCATATGTTCTTATATATGTTGCTACTCATGCCATACAATGGGTGAATGTTTACAGAATCATCAAATTTCATAGGGTTGATGTTTACAGAATCATCAAAAATCATGAAAATTCAGATAAACCCATAAAGTGGTAGGAAGATAGTAATGTATTTTAACACATATAGAGGCTATAAGAAAAAAGTGAAACTCAAATCTGCTGCAAAACATCCTGATCCCTACATTAAAAGAGGCAGGAAGATAATAATGTTTTTTGAACACATATACCTATATAAGAGACAACCATTGATTAACCCTAACTCAAAGTTTTCATAAAAGATCAGAAAATATGTGAGGACAACCAGCAACATGGAGATGCCATTGAGAGGATCTAGGAGACATCTATATAAAGCATTATAAGAGAGGGAACACATAACAGTAACATGAAAACCCAAAGAAATATGTAAATATAACAAAACTGTAAAGCATAACCCCCTTATCACATTACCTGAAAGGATGGAATTTCATTTGTTCAAAAAGGATGGCATTTACAAAATAATAGAATTTATAGAATACTTAAAGATTGGTGTGTGTTTTTATATTAAAAAGGATGGAATTTCCTCTGTTCAAAATAGCTGCATCCCTAGATTTCCTACAAAACAATAAAAATATATTAATATATATGCCAAACATTAGGTATAACAATCGTTAAGTAAAACTCAAATGTCCTTATATATGTTGCTTCTCATGTCAGCCCCATGGTGCATGTTTACAGAATCATCATATTTCATAGGGTTGATGTTTACAGAATCATCAAAAATCATGAAAATTCAGCTAAACACATAAAGAGGTAGGAATAAAGTAATGTATATGAACACATATAAAGGCTATAAGAAAGTGTGAAACTAAAATATTCTTCAGAACCTCCTGATCCCTAAATTAATAGGTAGTCAGATAGTAATTCTTGTTGAACACATATAGTACCAGTATTCCCCTATAGTAAAATCACAGACCAAGAAAATGCAGTTGAGAAGATGATCACCCCCAATATGATCATTTAATAGATTGAGACAAGAAAGGGAATGTACTGGTACCTATAACACCCAAATAAATGATACAATAAGAAAATTATGGCTCAGAACGATATTCATATGTAAAATTTATAAAATAAAGAATACACATAACATACCTCAAATTATCGGCACCACCAGATTCCCTGCAAAACAAAACAAATATATTAATATATATACCAATCATTGGGTATGCAAATTGTTAAGTAAAACACCTATGTCCTTATATATGTTGCTTCCCATGCCATCCCCAAGGTGCATGTTTACAAAATCATCATATTTTTATATTTTTATTAAATATATGAAAAACAAAATATATCTAGAATTATGTTAAATATATGAAAAACACACCTAAAGACTTTCTTCCATTTTTTTAGGTTTCTTCAATTAGAAATTAGACTACAGCATCAGTATCATCTTCCTTTGAAATAAATACCAAAACATCACACATGTGATCCTAAATAAGCATATGAGAAACAAATATGAAATATTTCATTTTTAAGACAAATTATTTATATTTGATATGAAACTATTAGATACACCAGAAAGAAATTAAATGTAAATGAAAAGCATTGAATATAATTCCATAAATTAAAATGAAAACCATTTGAAGGATAAATCATTGATAAGAATAAGAAATAGGTACTCAAAAGTGGATTGAACATTTAGAAAATGTGTGCATGAACTTATCGTCACATAAACACGTTACTCCAAAGACAACGGTACCTGCTCATAGATTGACATAATAGTTCAAACCGGGGCTTAAAGATAATCTGAGACAGGTTCTTTAACATATTATATTTTCACAACAACCCCCATTCCATGATAGGTCCAATTAAATTGTCATAACATCACCCAAAAAAGACAATAGCCAATGTGTTTTCAGGCTTGTTTGTTGTTGTTGTGCCACAAAAAATAGCACAACTATAAGACAACTTCATTGCTTAAGGTTGATTTTTTTTGGTTTTTCAAAAGAAATTCCAGAGAAATATAAAAGGCAAAATAGTGCGCATTTGTATGAGTTGGGGAAAAAACGTCAAAAAATAAAAATATCATACCTCAATGGATAATATAATAGGTTCTTCGCTTGATCCAAGGTCCACAACATCCACTCCATGATTCTTTCTACGAATTTGAAATAATTAAAATAGGTATGTGATAAACATGATTGAATGGAAATACACATCCCACAAAAAAATAAAATCTTCATTTCATATTTATTCTTGAAGAAAAACCTCCTTGAAAAAAATAAGACATTTATTTTTCTTTAATTGTAGCTGATGTGATTACAGGGCACAGTTTAGGCCGACAATGTTAGATATGGATTTATGATGATAAGTAAAAAAAGGATACATATGAACTGTTTGATTTCTGGAAAAATTTCACAGAGATTGATCTTATAAAAAAGTTACCTTTTTCAGGACTCCCAATATGATATCTATTGAAATGGATCTTTCCTAAGCCTCACCCACCATAATTACACTAACAGGATCATTCCCAAAAAAATTAATGAAATGAAACATATAATATGGATGTCAATGGAATCTTCGCTAATAAAATAAAATACATAAAAAGGATGATATATCACCTGTAATTGCTCAAAAGAGGATCATCAATCATATATCTCAGTAATACCTCATCTGTGAGAAATTTTATCATGGTCACATCTTTTGTATACAGACACAAAATCTTTTAGTATAAAAAATAATAAAAATTACAAAAAATACACACATATAAAGATAAACACTTATATATACTTCAGTGTGAATAATACAAATGAAAAAAAATACACACACATGAAGATATATATATATAAATAACAATATAGGAAATAAATATGGTACTGAAGAAGAAATATCATCCTTCCCCATAAGAGTTATCATATGGCTCTTTTCAAATTAGTGAAACATACCTTCTGGAAAATACCATGGATGATCTAAATTTTGCATATATGATCCAATAGAAATAAATAAAAAAATAATTATGAAAATGCAGGGTTATGTTAAACATAACCCATGAAAATATAAACCAAAATACATTTTTCATAGTCAAATGGGTCCTAAGAGATTCAAATTAGTGAAGAATACCTTTATGAAAGAAAAGATCACTGGAATCCCATACATGTAACCCAAATGAAAATAACGTTGTTTAGTCATGACACTAAACACATTCAAAACTTCAATCATACATGATCTTAAAAAATTTCAATGAATACAAAGTTAAATAGACAAAAAAACACAAAAAGAAAAAATGAAATCCAGGGTGTATAAAAAGAAATATCTCCAATACTTTTTTGCCTTTAAAGCTCAGTTTTCCATCATGAACATCATGCTTCATGTCATTTTCAAGCTCAAATGAACTGTCACAATAGTTCTAATTTCCTGAAAAATCAGTGCATTTATGGATTAAATGATAAAAAATAGTTTCCTTTAATAAGTTCATATACAATATGAAAACGCATATAAGTGCATGAATTTTACGAAAACCAAAAAATTACTTACTATATCATCGCCATCATCAATGCTTGTGTCTAATGGGAGATCTTCAGTGCTGAGCCTGGAATGTGAAGAATGAAATGAAATATTTAGTCGATCATGGTTCTTCAATGAGAGGAAACATTATCTTTCTTAATGAATGATAAATCGTGAAGGGAAAATAGAGAATCTTCCAATTACTATATGTTATGTACTTATTAATAACATGATTATTATAATTGAGATTGAAGTATTTAGCATGGTTCCAATAGAAAATAAAATATCATATATTCCTGTGTTACTAATATTTTTTATGATAGAAAGTGTTGTAGTGATTTGAATGTCATACCATTTTGTGGAACCAAGTCATTCTTTATGACCATGGTGGGTCAAGTAAGTCACTGAATCAAGCTACATATCAAAAAA
Source organism: Viscum album (assembly GCA_963277665.1). Classification (NCBI taxonomy): domain Eukaryota; kingdom Viridiplantae; phylum Streptophyta; class Magnoliopsida; order Santalales; family Viscaceae; genus Viscum; species Viscum album. The sequence goes on along the minus strand of OY728127.1, from coordinate 60,663,560 downwards.
AATTCATGAAAAAAATGTCCCACTTCTCTAAAATATGGATACATCATCAATATAGTATAATTAATTAAGTATGAAGATATAAAAAATCCAGTTGGCAGAAGTAACAAATAAAGTAAAACATGATCCAATTCTCTAAAAGAAACTAATAACTAAAATAAAAGAACAAAATGATCCACTAATCCAACAAAATTCCAAGTGATATTTAGTTCAACCCATAAAATTATCCCTTTCTCTAATGCATGATCTGCTGCTCTTAAATACATGATCTGTTTCTCTAAAATACTTGATCCACTCATTTTAAAAATGGAAAATTTTTCTAATTAAACTCATGATCCACTAATATAATGAAACACATGGTCCACTGCTCTAATGAGTTTCATTATACACTACCCAAACAAAAAGTATGACCCACATGCTAAAAAAACATGTTCCACTACCCTAAAAATGGTTCATTACCGAAATATAATATATGATCCTCTAATAAATGAAAATATAAGATCATTTACTACTATGGTTGGCTGTCAAGTTGTTTATTTACTGTAATCAGAAGAAGGTAAATGCTCAAGACAAATAATAATAGGACAATTGAAATAGGATAATGTATTATAAAAGTTTCATTACCTTGTGTGAACCTGAATATAAAATAAATAAGAACATAAGGGATAAGTATTGCAATCTAGTAGGATAACATACTTGTTGTGGAAGGGATTCTGGGAGTCAAACCAAGGAGAACCCGACATAACCGGCTAAGTAGAATAGTATAGATTTTAGAGAAAAATAGATGATAAGTTGTTGGTAGATGATTTTGGAGTTACCGTATCAGAGGTAAAGGTAGGAATTGAAGGTGTTCGACGACGATGGAGCCCTAGTAGCTAAGTACGAAGAACATTAAACCCTAGATTTCATAGACCAAAGGGAGTAGCTTTCCAAACCCTAGATTAAAGATACCCAAATAGGTTATGAGGGAGTTCCGGCAAGAAGCGCTGACCTTAGATTTTGGAGAATGATCTTGGTGAAATCTTTGGATGAAGAAGGAGGCAGTGGAGGACTCATCAGACGAATAGTGAGGTGGTGGAGAGGTTTTCAGCAGGTTGAGGTGCGGAGGTAAATCGTGATTCGGGTGTATGGAAATCAGGTCGTGGGAATGAAGTTGGTTAATCGGGTGAGGAGAAATGCATTGTGGGAGTCGATATTGGAGAAATATTTGGATGAAGAAGGAGGTGGTGGAGGACTCGTCAGACGAAGGAGGCAATGGAGGGGTTTTCAGCAGGTTGAGGTGTTGAGGTAAATCGCGATTCGAGTGTATGGAAATTAGTTCGTTGGAATGAAGTTGGGTAATCGGGTGAGGAGAAATGCACTGTGGGAGTGACACGTGGTTGAAAAAAATCCTTCTTTAGTATATATATAGATTTAGGCTATTGCCCTTATATAATATTTTTTTCAACTCCCCTTTGGAAAAAACCATGGACAAAAACCATGGTCTGGTTTGTAGTTTTGATTAGTTTATTGTTTGGTGTCCCAAACCTAAATAATAAAGAATTTCCCCTCCTTCCCTATATACACCCACCCATGCTCTCATTTCCTCTTCACTCAAATCCTTTAAAGTTCGTCCAACATATTCCCCCCTCTCTCTAGAATCCTACCAAGCTGCCCCATGCTCCCAATAAGCCTCTCTCAAGCCCCTCCCAAGCCTGGGATCACACTTCCAAGTAAGGGATTCCTTCCATTCTCATTTTATTCAAGTTTCTTAATATTGTTATTTCATTTTATTTTCAATTATAAATGTTGGGGTACGGATCTGAACCTCCCCCATACTTCCCTATTTATTCTTGAATGATGTGAGACCCCTTTCTCTCTCATTAATGTGTTCCATGTACACCCTTTACTATGCAGAAATTCCATAAGGAATTCCCTCTCCTCATTTACATTCAAGAAATTATTTTGTATTATAAATTTAAATTCCAATACATATGTTGGGACATTTATTTATATGACCCCTTTACTTTCCATTTCGAGTAACTATCATGAGATACCCCTTTCTCTCTCATCAACCATTATTATGAATTCTTACGTCCTGCCGTTATGCTCCAGAAATTGCACCAATATTCCAAGCCAATGTCATTGTTTAGTGAATACCATGCCCATTTCTCTATTAAGGGTATTCAAATTTAGGAGAATTTAATTATTTATTATAAATCTTCATGTATGTATTCCACATCCCTTTATCGTGAAATAAATGATGATGATTGATTCCATGTTGTATGATCCATGTGGCACAATTTTTCATGAAATGGAATGTTTAAGAAGGGTGTGCCCTAATAACGCTCCAATGTATTGGGTAAAGTATAGTATCATGATATGTCATGTGCAACAGGTGATTACTCATGCCAATTCAAGGGTAACAAGGGTTTACTCGTACTTCATGTGCAATGAGGGTTTAATCATGCTACATGTGCAATGAGCCTCGGCTCATGAGGGTTTACTCATTCTCCATGTGCAATGAGCCTCGTCGCAGGCTTCGATTTGACATGCTGTAGAGCTCAAACGGAGTCCCGGATCAAAATTTATGGCCGTTTGAAGTTTGTGTTTCATTTTCATCTTATTTTCCATCCTTCATTAATTTTTTTTATATTTTTTATATTCAAAGAGTTATTAAATGATTATTAATTGAAAAAAATTACATAATTACTAATTAAAAATATTTTTTAATTTATTTTATAAGCCTCTTTTACTGAACATCTTATACATTCATATTTCATTTTCATTCTTCCTTTCTAAAACATATTTAATAAATAAATTTTTAATTTTTTTTTAATTTTTATTATTATTATTTGCGACGGGAATATATTCCCATCCCAAATAAGTATTTGCGATGGGCCCGTCGCAAATACCTGCTTCGAAGAAACTATTTGCGACGGGAAAAGGGCCCGTCGCAAAAGATTTTTTTAAAAAAACAAGAAACCTATTTGCGACGGGCCCATTTCCCGTCGCAAATAAGTGTTTTTTCAATGGGCCCGTCGCAAAAAAAATAGTTGTGACGACGTTTTCTGCAACGAGCGATTTGCGAAGGGGCCCCGTCGTAAAAGGCTATTTGCGACGGGATCCCGTCGCAAATGACCCGTCGCAAATACCAATATTTCCCGTAGTGTAAGCACTGAATTGAACTTCAGTACAGCCTATCAACCTCAATATGATGACTAATATGAGTGAAGTATTTAAACATTAGAAGATATGTTAAGATCATGTTCTATAGGATTCAAAGGAGGATGGGACCAACAACTTCCACTGGTTGAATTCTACTATAATAACAGTTTCCACTCGAGAATCAGAATGGCACCATAAGAATATATTTATGGGAAAAGGTTCAGAACACTGGCATGTTGGGATGAAGTCAGTGAGCGTAAGCTACTAGGACCTAAAATGGTTAAAGAAGTGGTGGAGAAGGTGAAAACCATTCAGCAGTATATCAAGGCATCCCAAAGTCGACAGAAATGTTATACAAATAACCGTCGATGAGACCTTGAGTTCAAAGTTAGAGACATGGTATTTCTCTGCATATCTCTATGGAATAAGGTCATGAGGTTTAAAAAGAAAGGGATTTTATGTCCTAGGTACATCATCCCCTTTGATATTCTTGATCGTGTCAGTGATGTTGCATATCGACTGGCACATCCTCCTACCACGGCCAAAGTACATGATGTCTTTCATGTATCCCACTTAAGGAAGTACAAACCATACCATTAACATATACTCTCATTAGAGGTAGTATAGTATGGGGATGATCTTTCTTACAAGGAGAAACCATTGAAAATCTTAGATCACAGAGAAAAAGTTCTATAAAATAAGACAATGCCCCTCATCAAGGTGTTGTGGTGAAACTACAAGTTTGAAGAATCAATGTGTGAATTAGAGGATGTGATGAAGAAGAGTTAACCACATCCATTTTAGTGCAGGAAAGGAAATTTTTACGGTTAAATTTCTTAAGGGGGGAAGATTGTAATGACCCAAACTTTCATTAATGAAAATTCCTCTTAATCTTATTAAATGTATTATTATGTAAAATGGTTATATAAAAATATGCACTTATTTGGTTTTATGTTTTTGGATTTATTTAAAATTACATTAAAATTTATGACCATTTCTAATAGAGTCATTTAACAGCGATCACATTATTATTATAAATATAGGGATTTAACCAACCCAATTTACTCAGACAAAGGAAGTGCTGGATTCATCCAGCAAACTTTCTCTAAATGAAGCCTATTTATCAGAGCTTGGAAAAGAGGTGGTATCATTGGGATTCACTCTTGACCAATCCCAAGATTATCTTTTAAATTTTAATCTTGAACAAAACCACTTATAGAAGACGTGGAATTTGATAGAGATTACCACCCGAGTGATGTTATCGGACCCACCAAAAGAGTATTTCACCGTCACACACCTTACCCTAAGGTCTTATGCGGGTGTTATAAGGGGTTATGTAACAAGAACTTTTCACTATGATTATGTGAATTATTTTTTATATAATAAATAATATACATTCATTTTATTATTGTTACGTTGTAAATAGTTTTTAAAACACAAATAGTTTTTTTAGTTAATATTCAACAAAGGAGTCTATTTTGATATGTTAATGTATTTTTGAATTAAATAATATTTTAATAAAATATTATTAAATTACTTTTTATAAATGATAAATGATCATATAATTTTTAGGAATACAATTTTAATATTATTATGGGTTGAAAAAAGTTTTTGTCCAAACCCATGAATTTTCGATAAATGTCGGTTTTTATTTTAAAAGAAAAAATTCACAAATTTAGAGAATTATTTAGATAAAATGAATATTATTTTTGGAATCAGGACGTTGAAATTATCCAATGGTGATTTTTTTATTATTTTCTGAGACAGTTTAATTTTGGAGTAAAAATTAAAAACTGTTTAAATATATAATGTGTTTTATGACATCATAACGACCCAATTGTGATGTAATAAAATACTATAAACATTATTTTCGTCCAATATATGTTTTACCATTAAAATAATGTTATTTTAGGTTTGTTTGATTTATTTTACAATGTTTTAGTGGGCCCTCCAAGACTTATAAATCATTTTAGATTTTTAAATTGATTTCCTTGAGAGTGTGACTCACCTCCACATAGGACACCCTTTTATTTTAATAACTAGTAATTAGCCATGAATTCGCACGAAAATATGTTCAATTCTTATTTTATAGAATACATAACTATATTTCAAAGTTGATAAAGAACATTAATATGGAATATATTGACAAACAATAGTGATAATTAATATTGAACTATAATTAGACAAAATATAGAGAATTAAAAATATAGGAAAATAAGTAATAGAAAATAACATAGGAGAATATGTAGGAGAATATTGAAAACATATTGGAGAATATATGAGAATTTATAAGGAAAAAATAAGTATAACATCATTGTAAAAAATAAACCATACAAATGCATGATGAAGAATATGAGGAAGACATATATGAGAAAATAAAAGGAAAATAAAATTATTTGAAAACATAGAAAAAATATAGGTGAATATAAAAGGAAACTAAAATATACATTAAAATTGAAATTTGACTACAGTAGATAACATTCAATTGAAAATAAAAAGAACATTTTTGAAAATAAAAAAAATGAACATGAATGAATACATAAAAGAATAATGAAAAGAAAATAGGTCACGATGTAGAAAACAACATAAGTATCCAACTTCAAATACATGAATAAAAAGAAAAAATGTACAGTAATTCGAAAATTACATAAAAAACTTACATGAATCAAATAACATAAGTATTAATGTCACTGAGATATTATGAAAATAACATGAAAGATTTATTATACAACATTTGTATAAACAACATAATATTCCATTGGACATGAATGAAAAGATCATTTAAATGGAAATTTAAATTTCAAAAAATACATCATAAGTATTAATGTCACTAATCAATTATGTCACTGTACAAATATCCAACTTAAAATGCCTATAACATTTTTCTACATAGAAAAAAAATGTTTGAAATAAGAATACCTGAATTTATAGAATCAAAAAAATGATTGTTAACATAAAATAATTAACTAGAAACCAAAATAAAAGAAGTTGAAATTTAACTTTTGAATCTTGCAATGAAATTCGGTGGCCATAAGATGCACAACACCCATTTGAAGCTCACTATTTTTGATAGGAAAATATTCAATAAAAATGAATGGTCTAAAATAGTGATAAAATTAATGAGTTGGTTTCCCAACCAACCCCCTAGAAAACAAAATAGAAGATTGAAGATACATTTATAACATGACGTGTGATGTTCTTTCACCATTATGTAATTGAAAGAGGATACAAACATGACTTAAAATAAAACATCATATAATGAGGAAAATGAGTCACCGTATGACTTAGAAATCAAAGAAAAACACCATACAGAAAATCACTTTGCAACGTCCACTTATTCTAGTCTTCCATAAATTATAGGTCTTCACTTCATCAGCAAAAAAGACTTGATATTTATATTGGGGAAACCTAAAAACCAAATAAATAAGCACTATCCAGCCCATTATCCATGTTAATCAAATGTAGATTCAACTAAGAATTATTATATGAAACAAAAATTTAAATCATTATATCAGATACACATTAATAGTTTGTCTTACATCAGAATGTCCTTAAACAAAATATGCATGGTTCCAAAAGGATGATCAAAATGTAGCATGAAAATGATCACCATTTTAGAGATATATGTGGAAGTGGGTAGAACTTATAAAATACCTAAATATTGGTGTGTTAGATATTAAAAGGATAGAATTTATTCTATTCACAATAGCAGCATCCCCAGATTTCATGAAAAACAAAAAATATATATTAATATATATTCCAAACATTAGGCATAGCAATAGTTAAGTAAAACTCATATTTCTATATATATGTTGTTTCCCATGCCATCCTGAGGGTGTATGTTTATAAAATCATCATATTTCATAGGGTGTATGTTTAAAGAATCATAAAAAATCATTAGAATTCAGATGAACAGATAAAGAGGTAGGAAGACAGAAATGTATTTGAACACATATAGAGGTTGTAAGAAAAAGTGAAACTCAAATATGCTTCAAAACATCTTAATCCCTGCATTAAAAGGGGCGGGAAGATAGTAATGCTTGTTGAACACGTATACCTATATCACATAAAACCATTGATTAACCCTAACTCAAAGTTTTCATAAAGGATCAAAAAATATGTGAGGACAACCAGTAACATGGAGAGACCCTTGAGAGGATCTAGGATACATCCATATAAAGAATTACAGGAGTGGGAACACATAATAGTAACATGAAAATCCAAATAAATCCATAAATATAACGAAACTGTAAATCATAACCCCCTTATCCCACTACCTGAAAGGATGAAATTTCATTTGTTCAAAAATGATGACATTTACAGAATAATATAATTTACAGAATACCTAAAGATTAGTGTGTCTTTTTATATTGAAAAGGATGGAATTTCCTCTGTTCAAAATAGTTGCGTCGCCATATTTCCTACAAAACAAAAAAAAGTATATTAATATATATGCCAAACATTAGGTATACCAAATATTAAGTAAAACTCATATGTTCTTATATATGTTGCTACTCATGCCATCCAAAGGGTGAATGTTTATAAAATCATCATATTTCATAGGGTTGATGTTTACAGAATCATCAAAAATCATGAAAATTCAGATGAACCCATAAAGAGGTAGGAAGATACTGATGTATTTTAACACATATAGAAGATATAAGAAAAAAGTGAAACTCAAATCTGCTGCAAAATATCCTGATCCCTACATTAAAAGTGGTAGGAAGATAGTAATGTTTTTTGAACACATATACCTATATAAGAGACAACCATTGATTAACCCTAACTCAATGTTTTCATAAAAGATCAGAAAATATGTGAGGACAAACAACAACATGGAGATGCCATTGAGAGGATCTAGGAGATATCTATATAAAGAATTATAAGAGAGGGAACACATAATAGTAACATGAAAACCCAAATAAATATGTAAATATAACAAAACTGTAAAGCATAACCCCCTTATCACATTACCTGAAAGGATGGAATTTCATTTGTTCAAAAAGGATGGAATTTACAGAATATTAGAATTTATAGAATACTTAAAGATTGGTGTGTGTTTTTATATTAAAAAGGATGGACTTTACTCTGTTCAAAATAGCTGCATCCCCAGATTTCCTACAAAAAAATAAAAATATATTAATATATATGCCAAACATTAGGTATACCAATCTTTAAGTAAAACTCAAATGTACTTATATATGTTGCTTCTCATTCCATCCCCAGGGTGCATGTTTATAGAATCATCATATTTCATAGGGTTGCTATTTACAGAATCATCATAAATCATGAAAATTCAGCTAAACACATAAAGAGGTAGGAATAAAGTAATGTATATGAACACATATAGAGGCTGTAAGAAAGTGTGAAACTAAAATATGCTTCAGAACCTCCTGATCCCTACATTAAGAGGTAGTAAGATAGTAATTCTTGTTGAACACATATAGTACCAGTATTCCCCTATAGTAAAATCACAGACCAAGAAAATGCAGTTGAGAAGATGATCACCCCCAATATGATCATTTAATAGATTGAGACAAGAAAGGGAATGTACTGGTACCTATAACTCCCAAATAAATGATACAATAAGAAAAGGATGGATCAGAACAATATTCATATGTAAAATTTATAAAATAAAGAATACACATAAAATACGTCAAATTATCGGCACCAACAGATTCCCTGCAAAACAAAACAAATATATTAATATATATACCAATCATTGGGTATGCCAATTGTTAAGTAAAACACCTATGTCCTTATATATGTTGCTACTCATGCCATCCCCAAGGTTCATGTTAACAAAATCATCATATTTTTATATTTTTATTAAATATATGAAAAACAAAATATATCTAGAATTCTGTTAAATATATGAAAAACACACCTAAAGACTTTATTCCATTTTTTTAGGTTTCTTCAATTAGAAATTGGACTGCAGCATCAGTATCATCTTTCTTTGAAATAAATACCAAAACATCACACATGGGATCCTAAATAAGCATATGAGAAACAAATATGAAATATTTCATTTTTTAAGACAAATTATTTATATTTGATATGAAACTATTAGATACACCAGAACGAAATTAAATGTAAATGAAAAGCACTGAATATAATTCCATAAATGAAAATGAAAACCATTTGAAGGATAAATTATTGATAAGAATATGAAATAGGTACTCAAAAGTGGATTGAACATTTAGAAAATGTGTGCAGAAACTTATCATCACATAAACACGTTACTCCAAAGAAAACAGTACATGCTCATAGATTGACATAATAGTTCAAACCGGGGCTTGAAGATAATCTGAGATAGGTTCTTCAACATATTATATTTTCACAACAACCCCCCTTCCATGATAGGTCCAATTAAATTTTCATAACATCACGCAAAAAAGACAATAGCCAATGTGTTTTATGGCTTATTTGTTGTTGTTGTGTCACAAAAAAATAGCACAACTATAAGCCAAATTGGTTTCTTAAGGTTTATTTTTTTTGGTTTTTCAAAAGAAATTTCAGAGAAAGAAAAAATGCCAAACAGTGCGCATTTGTATGAGTTGGGGAAAAATGTCAAAAAATAAAAATATCATACCTCAATAGATAATATAATAGGTTCTTCCCTTGATCCAAGGTCCACAACATCCACTCCATGATTCTTTCTACTAATTTGAAATAATTAAAATAGGTATGTCATAAACATGATTGAATGGAAATACACATCCCACAAAAAAATAAAATCTTCATTTCATATTTATCCTTGAAGAAAAACCTCCTTGAAAAAATAAGAAATTTATTTTTCTTCAATTGTAGCTAATGTGATAATGGGGCATAGTTTAGGTCGACAATGTTACATATGGATTTATGATGATAAGTAAAAAAAGGATACATATGAACTGTTCGATTTTTGGAAAAATTTCACATAGATTGATCTTATAAAAAAATTACCTTTTTCAAGACTCCCAATAAGATATCTATTGAAATGGATCTTTCCTAAGCCTCACCCACTATAATTACACTAACAGGATCATGCCCAAAAAAATTAATGAAATGAAACATATAATATGGATATCAATGGAATCTTGGCTAATAAAATAAAATACATAAAAAAGGATTATATAACACCTGTAGTTGCTCAAAATAGGATCATCCATCATATATCTCAGTAATACCTCATTTGTGAGAAAATTTATCATGGCCTCATCTTTTGTATACAGACACAAAATCTTTCAGTATAAAAAATAATAAAAAATACAAAAAATACACACAAATGAAGATAAACACTTATATATACTTCTGTGTGAATAATAAAAATGAAAACAAATACACACACATGAATATATATATATATATATATATATATATAAATATAGTAAATAAATATGGTACTGAAGAAGCAATATCATCCTTACCCATGAGAGTTATCATATGGCTCTTTTCAAATTAGTGAAACATACCTTCTGGAAAATATCATGGATGATCCAAATTGTGCATATATGATCCAATAGAAATAAATAAACAAATAATTATTAAAATATAGGGTTATGTTAAACATAACCCATGAAAATATAAACCAAAATACATTTTTCATAGTCAAATGGGTCCTAAGAGATTCAAATTAGTGAAGCATACCTTTAGGAAAGAAAAGATCACTGGAATCCCATACATGTAACCCAAATTAAAATAACATTGTTTAGTCATGACACTAAACACATTCAAAACTTCAATCATACATGATCTTAAAAACATTCAATGAATACAAAGTTAAATAGACAAAAAAACACAAAAAGAAAAAATGAAATCTAGGGTGTATAAAAAGAAATATCTCCAATACTTTTTGCCTATAAAGCTCAATTTTCCATCATGAACATCATGCTTCATGTCATTGTCATGCTCAAATGAAATGTCACAATAGTTCTAATTTCCTGAAAAATCAGTGCATTTGTGGATTAAATGATAAAAAATTGTTTCCATTAATAAGTGCATATACAATATGAAAACACATATAAGTGCATGAATTTTACGAAAACCAAAAAATTACTTACTATATCGTCGCCATCATCAATGCTTTTGTCTAATGGGCGATCTTCAGTGCTGAGCCTGGAATGTGAAGAATAAAATGAAATATTTAGTCGATCATGGTTCTTCAATGAGAGGAAACATTATCTTGCTTAATGAATGATAAAGTATGAAGGGAAAATAGAGAATATTCCAATTACTATATGTTATGTACTTATTAATAACATGATTATTATAATTGATATTGAAGTATTTAGCATGTTTCCAATAGAAAATAAAATATCAAATATTCATATGTTACTAATATTGTTTATGATAGAAAGTGTTGTAGTGATTTGAATGTCATACCATTTTCTGGAACCAAGTCATTATTTATGACCATGGTGGGTCAAGTAAGTCACTGAATCAAGCTACATAACAAAAAAATTTCATGCAAAAAATGTCCCACTTCTCTAAAATATGGATACATCATCAATATGGTATAATTAATTAAGTAAGAAGATATAAAAAAATCCAGTTGGAAGAAGTAACAAATAAAGTAAAACATGATCCAATTCTCCAAAAGAAACTAATAACAAAAATAAAATAAAGAAATGATCCACTAATCCAACAAAATGCCAAGTGATATTTAGTTCAACCCATACAATTATCCCTTTCTCTAATGCATGATCCGCTTCTCTTAAATACATGATCTGTTTCTCTAAAATACTTGATCCACTCATTTTAAAAATGGAAAATTGATCTAATTAAACTCATGATCCACTAATCTAATGAAACACATGGTCCACTGCTCTAATGAGTTTCATTATCCACTACCCAAACAAAATGTATGACCCACATGCTCAAAAAAAACATGTTCCACTACTCGAAAAATGGTTCATTACCGAAATATAATATATGATCCTCTAATCAATGAAAATATAAGATCATTTACTACTATGGTTGGCTGTCAAGTTGTTTATTTACTGTAATCAGAAGAAGGTAAATGCTGAAGACAAATAATAATCGGACAATTGAAATAGGATAATGTATTATAAAAGTTTCATTACCTTGTGTGAACCTGAAAATAAAATAAATAAGAACAGAAGGGATAAGTATTGCAATCTAGTAGGATACCATACTTGTTGTGGAAGGGATTCTAGGAGTCAAACCAAGGAGAACCCGACATAACCGGCTGAGTAGAATAGTATAGATTTTAGAGAGAAATAGATGATAAGTTGTTGGTAGATGATTTTGGAGTTACTGTATCATAGGTACTGGTAGGAATTGAAGGTGTTCGATGACGATGGAGCCCTAGTAGCTAAGTACGAAGAGCATTAAACCCTAGATTTTATAGACCAAAGGGAGTAGCTTGCCAAAAACTAGATTGAAGATACCCAAATAGGTTATGAGGGAGTGTCGCCAAGAAGAGCTGACCTTAGATTTTGGAGAATGATCTTGGTGAAATCTTTGGATGAAGAAGGAGGCAGCAGAGGACTCATCATACGAAGAGTGAGGTGGCAGAGAGGTTTTCAGCAGGTTGAGGTACAGAGGTAAATTGTGATTCAGGTGTATGGAAATCAGGTCGTGGGAATGATGTTGGGTAATCGGGTGAGGAGAAATGCATTCTGGGAGTCGATATTGTAGAAATATTTGGACGAAGAAGGAGGTGGTGGAGGACTCGTCAGACAAAGAAGGAGGCGACGGAGGGGTTTTCAGCAGGTTGAGGTGTTGAGGTAAATCGCAATTCGAGTGTATGGAAATTAAGTCGTGGGAATGAAGGTGGGTAATTGGGTGAGGAGAAATGCACTATGGGAGTGACACGTGGCCGAAAAAAATCCTTCTTTAGTATATATATTGATTTAGGCTATTGGCCTTATATAATATTTTTTTCAACTCCCCTTTGGAAAAAACCATGGACAAAAACCATGGTCTGGTTTGTAGTTTTGATTAGTTTATTGTGTGGTGTCCCAAACCTAAATAATAAAAAATTTCCCCTCCTTCCCTATATACAACCACCCATGCTCTCACTTCCTCTTCACTCAAATCCTTTAAAGTTCGTCCAACATATTCCTCCCTCTCTCTAGAATCCTTCCAAGCTGCCCCAAGCTCCCAAGAAGCCTCTCTCAAGCCCCTCCCAAGCCTGGGATCACACTTCCAATTAAGGGATTCCTTCCATTCTCATTTTATTCAAGTTTCTTAATATTGTTATTTCATTTTATTTTCAATTATAAATGTTGGGGTACAGATTTGAACCTCCCCCATACTTCCCTATTAATTTTTGAATGATGTGAGACCCCTTTCTCTCTCATTAATGTGTTCCATGTACACCCTTTACTATGCGGAAATTCCATAAGGAATTTCCCTCTCCTCATTTACATTCAAGAAATTATTTTGTATTATAAATCTAAATTCCATTAAATATGTTGGGACATTTATTTATATGACACCTTTACTTTCCATTTCGAGTAACTATCATGAGATACCCCTTTCTCTCTCATCAACCATTATTATGAATTCTTACGTCATGCCGTTATGCTCCCGAAATTGCACCAATTTTCCAAGCCAATGTCATTGTTTAGTGAATACCATGCCCATTTCTCTATTAAGGGTATTCAACTTTAGGAGAATTTAATTATTGATTATAAAGCTTCATGTATGTATTCCACATCCCTTTATCGTGAAATAAATGATGATGATTGATTCCACATTGTATGATCCATGTGGCACACTTTTTCATGAAATGAAATGTTTAAGAAGGGTGTGCCCTAATAGCGCTCCAATGTATTGGGTAAAGTATAGTATCATGATACGTCATGTGCAACAGGTGATTACTCATGCCAATTCAAGGGCAACAAGGGTTTACTCGTACTTCATGTGCAATGAGGGTTTACTCATGCTCCATGTGCAATGAGCCTCGGCTCATGATAATTCCATGTTAAGTGTTGTTTCCACATTTCCATGTTATGATAATCATACTATATCATGCCTTTATGTTCATGTTCGTTTATGATCTGTTGATATGCCTATTTCCTAACACATATTGTATTCTTTATGTTATGCCTTGTTTACTCTTTTACTGGGCTTTATAGATCACCCATTTCTCATGTATGTCTTTAGGTTATCTCATTCAATGCTGGAATAGGGGAATGTAGTTGTCATGTAAAGAAAGTTTTCAATAAGATATTGTGTTTTATTTTTTAAGTTGTTATGTAATGTTCCTAAGCCCCAAATACACTAAACATCTCGATCTTATATGTTGTATCAAGTGAAGGTTTTTATGGAATACTTCATGTTATGTGTGTAATAAGAATCATGGTTGTTAAATTTGGTATCAGAGGTGGTACCCAGCCTTAAGTGTGGTGCAATGCCCGGTTGAGATGTAGGGCCCACAATGAGGATGTTGTGCTCTAAAGGGGGGTGATTGTAACACCCCCAAATGATAAAGGGTTAAATAGATAAATGACATGACTCATGTCAATAAGGTGCACCTTCCTTTTTAGAAGCCTGTTTTATTAGAACTCCATAGTTAAGCGTGCTTGGCTCGGAGTAGTGATTAGGACGGGTGACCTTCTGGGAAGATTCCTAGGGTGTGTGTGAGTAAGGAAAAAGCACATTGGAAAGGATATGTGTTGGCATGTGAGGACAATCATTATTCAAATGACTTGTTCAGGCATGTGGGTGGGCCCCTGAGTGAGGACCATTTGTCTATGAGGCCATTAGTGGTACCTGGTGGGCTAGGACCTGATGGCCATGTTAAGGCGGGGTGTTTGTGCTATCACCGGGACCTAGTTGTAACATTTGTCAGATGACCTGTTCAGGCATGTGGGTGGGCCCCTGAGTGGGGACCATTTGTCTATGAGGCCATTGGTGGTACCTAGTGGGCTAGGACCTGATGGCCATGTTAAGGCGGGGTGTTTGTGCTATCACCGGGACCTAGTTGTAACATTTGTCAGATGTCCTGTTCAGGTATATGGGCAGGCCCCTGAGTGGGGACCATTTGTCTACGAGGCCATTGGTGGTACCTGGTGGGCCAGGACCCGATGTCCATGTTAAGGTGGGGTGTTTGCGCTGTCACTGGAACCTAGTTGTAACATTTGGTATCAGAGAATAGGTTTAGTTTTTTTAGTATTAGGATTAGAAAACCCTAGTGAAAGCCTTAGGGATAAGACTACGTATAATAAAAACATATCTATGTTTTGGTGAGTATTGAGTAAGTGGTTTATCAGGAAAATACATCAATGTCTAGATACGAGCAGGTAGAGGTGGCTCTGGCATAGATGTACCTAGGAGTGAAATGTCCGAAAAAGAGTTTTGGGCTTGACCCGGGGTATCTTGGTACACAACAATAGGCCTTGCTGCACTGTTTGTTACAAAACTCCTGGGGGATATGTTTCGGTAAATTCACAAGCTTAGTATGAACCATTATTAAGGGAATTAATAAAAATTGCCCCTAAGAATATATGCTAGAAAGTAAATAATGGATAACATAGATAGAAGCTTATAGATTCATAAGTTAAGGAAATGAAAGTTATTTATAGGTCATTAATTTTTTCTTTGGATAACTCTTTATGTGTTACCCCTAACTTTGCTTTTATTCCATCCAATGGCTAGTAAAATGAGGACTCATGCTAACAACCGAAGTGAAGACCAATGTCATGACTGTTCTAATGAGATGCCCAATCCTATGGGAGTAGGAATCACAGACCTTTTCATGATACTCTATCAGTTAACTCAAGATTTTATTAGAAACATGGGTCAAGAAAAACGTTCAACCTCCCCCCCCCCAAGATAGAACAAGTCACTATCGAGAGATTTTTGAGAAAAAGGCCTCATACTTTTAATGGATAATCTGATCCCTCAATCGCCAAACAATGGATCAAATCCATTTAAAATACCTTCTCCATACTTCAATGTTCTAAACAAGAGAAGGTTATTCGGGATGCTTATCGTATGAAGGGTGAAGCTGATCAATGGTGGACATTGACAAAAATACTAAGCTTGAGGATGGGATCAAGGCATTGGAATGGAAGGATTTCCGAAAAATGTTTTTCGATAAATATTTTCCTCACACCCTTCAGGATAAGATGGAAAGGGACATCATGGCCCTCAAGAAAAAAGACGAAGAATCCATCAGAGTATACAAGGAAAACATTACAAGGATTTCATGATATGCCTACGTCTTTTCCATTACCCCTGAATGCAAGGTTGACCGCTTCTTTGGTGGGATGAAACCTAGCCTACAAAAATCCTTGGCGATTCATGACTTCGACAGCTGTGGGGAAATTGTCCTATGTGCCCTCAATGTCTAAATAGAGATCAATGAATCTCAGAGGTATCATGGGGATAATAAGCGTAAGGTGGGATTAGATTCTGGCAGTCCAATGGATAAATCCAATGGTGATAAGAAAATCGAGAACCCCACTTGCCAAAGGTGTGGAAAGAAGCATCCCAGAAATTGCCTGAAGGGGAAGAGGAAATGATTTATGTGTGGAAGGGAAGGGCACCAAGTCGTTAAATGCCGACAAGAAAAAACCTGCAACTTCAAAAGAGGAGAGGAATGCTCTGTTTGACTCTCAATGTGTTGTTCATTGCTTCAACTACAAAGAACCAGGGCACCTTGTAAATCAGTTCCCTAAGCCAAGGGTTTTCAAAGGAAACCAACAACCTCCAAGGAAGCAAGGGAGAGCTCTTCCATCACTGCCACCAAAGTGAACCCCGACAATGAAGTGGTCACAAGCATGCTAGTTATTCATTTAAGAATAGAAAATGTACTTTTTGAATCTAGTAATATGCATTCTTTTATATCCTAAATGTTTAGTAGAACAATCCCAACACCACCACAAATCATGGAAGTAAAGATACTGGTGAGTACGAAAAATAGTGTAATCATTGCATCCCATGAATATAAATCCTCCCCTATCATAATTTATGGGTTGAAATTCCTAGAGAACCTTGTCATACTCCCTCTAGTGGAATTTGATGCAATTATTGGAATGGATTGGCTTTCCATATATAGATCCAACATAAATTTTCATGAGAGGGAAATCACTCTCCATCTGGAGAATCAACCCCTGATTCTATACAAGTGCGATGAGGAAGATGAGTCGTCTTTAGCACAATCATCTCAAGATTTGATATTACTACCCTATGAGCACGTGTATCTTTCTCAGATGCTTGAGTCTGAGGAAGAAACCATCCTGGAAGACATTCCTATTGTGAGAGAATTCGCAGAAGTTTTTCCTGAGTAATTTCCTAGTCTTCCTCCTAGAAGAGATGTTGAATTTTCAGTTGACCTAATAATTGGGGCATTTCCAATATCCAAGACTAAGTATAGAATGTATATTTTGGAGCTTGAGGAGCTGAAGAAACAACTACAGGAGAATCTGGATAATGGGTTTATACGCCCAAGTGCTTCACAAAGGGGTTCACCAATCCTCTTCGTCAAGAAGAAGGATGGGTCAATGTTCCTTTGCATTGATTATCATTATCTCAAAAAAATCAAGATAAAGAAAAATTGTCGTCTTCAACGAATTGATGACTTTTTTGATTATATGTGTGGAGAAAAATACTTATCCAAGGTAGACTTGTGGTCAGAATATTATCAAGTAAGGGTGAAGAAGTATGATAACTCCAAGACTTCTTTTCATACAAGATACGAGCACTATGAATTCATATTAATTCCATTAGGACTCACTAATTCCCCATAAATCTTTATGGACTTGATGAATCCAGTATTTATAGGTTACCTCGAAATTTTTTTGGTAGTCTTTATAGATGATATTCTAATATACTCCAAAGCCAAGGAGGATCATGGGGAACATCTAAGAACTATACTAGAGACCTTACCAAAGGAAAATCTATATGAAAAGTACACCGAGGGTGAGTTCTAGTTAAAGGAGGTCTCGTTCTTGGGCCATATCATCACAAGAAGTGGGATATCTGTGGATCCCTCAAAGAAAGCTGCAATATAGGGATGGATGAGGCCAACATCAGTAATGGATATTCGTAGCTTCTTGGGGTTAGCTATATATTATCGATGATTTTTGAGAAATTTCTCACGATTTTCCAACCCTCTTAATAAGAAAACTCAAAAGGGAGTAATGTTTTCTTAGAGTGATGAATGTGAAGAATGCTTCAAGGAGTTGAAAAGGAGGTTTATCACTACACCCGTGCTCACATTAACCAAAAGTGGAGAACTTTTTTCGGTATTCAGTGATGCTTCGAAGAAGGGCCTGGGTTGTGTGTTGATGTAGAATGAAAACTCCATTGCCTATGATTCAAGGAAATAGAAATTTAATGAGTAGAATTATCCAACACATGATTTATATTTGGCTATGATGATCTTCGCTTTAAAAATTTTGCGGCATTACCTCTTTGCGGAGAAGTGTGAAATATACACGGATCACAGAAGCCTCAAGTATATATTCACATAGAAAGAGTTGAATATGCGCCAATGAAGATGGTTAGAGATAATCATAGATTATGACTGCTCAATCCATTACCACAATGGGAAAGCAAACAAGGTGGAAGATGCTCTATGTAGAAAAGATCCAGTGATTCTGTCAATGATGAGAATTGAGCAGGATCCAATCTTCTTAGATTTGATGAAGATGGAAATGGGAATCATAAAGAAGGGAACATCATAAATCCTTTCACAAATGATTTCTCAACTGTCTCTTTTGGAAAGGTTAAAGGATTCTCAAAGAAAGGATGTGTAAATTATGAAAATGGTAGAAGCTATCAAAAATGGGAAATATTCAGAGTTCGTGGTTGACAAGGATGGAATTGTGAAATTTGGGTCCCGATGATGTATACCATATGATCCATAGATAATGAAGGAGCTTATGAATGATGCACATAGCTCAACCTTCTCCATTCAACTGGGAGGACAAAGATGTATGAAGATCTCCAAGATAACTTTTGGTGGTAAAATATGAAAAGGGAGATTACTGAATATACATCAAAGTGCCTGGTATGTCAGCAAGTGAAGGCTGAGAAGAAAACATCTAAGAGGATGATGCAACTACTACCCATACCAACATGGAAGTGGGACAACATTACCTTGGACTTTGTAACTGGACATCCAAGGAAATCTAGAAGAAACAATGTTATATGGGTCATTGTAGATCGTCTTACGAAGAAAGATCACTTTATCACGATTCAAGAGGACTTCTCATTGGATCCACTTACACCGATTTACATCAAAGAAGTGGTATGGATGCATCGATTACCACTATATATAGTATCCTATCATGATCCTAGATTCACCTTGAAGTTCTAGAAAATTATCCAACATGCTCTTAGCACTGAATTGAACTTTAGTACGGCCTGTCATCCTAAAACTGATGGCCAATCTAAGTGAACTATTCAGACACTGGAAGATATATTAAGATCATGTTATATAGACTTCAAAGGAGGATGGGACCAACATCTTCCACTGGTTGAATTCTACTACAATAACAGTTTCCACTTGAGCATCCAAATGGCACCATATGAAGATTTTTATGGGAAACGATGCAGAAGACCAACATGTTGGGATGAAGTTAGTGAGCGTAAGATTCTAGGACCTGAAATGGTCAATGAAAATGTAGAGAAGGTGAAAACCATTAAACAACATATCAACACAGTACAAATTTGACAGTTAGAGGATGATCATTCTAATGAGGAGAAACCAGTCAAAATCTTAGACTATAGAGAAAAATTTCTCCGAAATAAGACAGTTCCCCTCATCAAGGTGTTGTGGCGAAACCACATGTTTGAATAAGAAATGTGGGAATTGGAGGAAGTGATGAAACAAAGTTACCAACATCTGTTTTAGTGTGGGAAAAGGAAATTTCGAGGGTGAAATTTCTTAAGGGGGGGGAGGAAGATTGTAATGATGAAAACTTTCATTAATGAAAATTCCCCTTGATCTGATTAAATGTCTTATTATGTAAAATGGTTATATAAAATATGCACTTCTTTAGTTTTATGTTTTTGGATTTTTTAAAATACTATTGAAAATTGTGATCGTTTCTAATATAGTCGTTGAACAGTGATCACATGATTAGTATAAATATAAGGCTTTAACAAATCCAATTTACCCAGAAAAAGGAAGAGATGGCCTCATCCAGCAGACTTGCCTCATATGAAGCCCATTTATTGGAGCTCGGAAAATATTTGGGATCATTGGGCATCACTCTTGACCAAGCCCATTTCGCGCTTCAACATTTTAACCTTGAACGGAACCCCCTATGGGAGAAGATAACGTTGATAGAGATTACCACTCGAGCTATGTTTTCCGAGCCACCCCAGGAGTCTGTCACCGTCGCGCACCTCACCCTAAGGTCTTATGCGGGTGTTATAAGGGGTTATGTAACAAGAACTTATCACTATGATTATGTGCATTATTTTTTTATATAATAAAGAATATACATTCATTTTATTATTGTTACATTGTAAATAGTTTTTAAATCACAAATAGTGTTTTTAGTTAATATTCAACTAAGGAATATATTTTGATAAATTAATGGACTTTTGAATTTAATAATATTTTAATAAAATATTATTAAATTACTTTTTATTAAGTATAAATGATCGTATAATTTCTAGGAATACAATTGTAATATTTATAAAGGTTTGAACATTGTTTTTGTCAAACCCATAAATTTTCGATAAATGTCGGTTTTTATTTTAAATGTAAAAACTCACATATTTATTAAATTATTTAGAAAAAATGTATATTATTTTTTTAATTATGACGTCAAAATTATCCAATGGTAATTTTTTCATAATGTTCTGAGACATTTGAATTTTTTGGTAAAAATTAAATACCGTTTAAATATATAATGTGTTTTATGACATCATAAAGACCCATTGGTGATGTAATAAAATACTATAGACATTATTTTCGGCCAATATATGTTTTAACATTAAAATAATGTTATTATAGGTTTTTTTGATTTATTTTACAAAGCTTTAGTGGACCCTTCAAGACTTATAAAACATTTTATCTTTTTAAATTGATTTCCTTGAGAGTGTGACTCACCTCAACATAAGCAACCCTATTATTATAAGATGTTATTCCATTGTCCTTATATAATATGGTTTTTAAATTCCCTTTAAAAAAACCCATGGGCAAAATCCATGGGCTGGTTTGTGGTTCTGATTAGTTTAATGTTTGGTGTCCCAAACCTAAATAATAAATAATTCCCCCTCCTTTCTTATATTAACCCACCCAAGCTCCCACTTTTGCTTCACTAAAATCCTTTTTAGTTCTTCCAACTTATTCCCTCCACTATCTATAATCCTCCCAAGGTGATCCAAGCTCTTAAGAAGCCTCTCTCAAGCCCCTCTCAAACCATTGGGATCACACTTCCAAGTAAGGGATGCCTTTCATTCTCATTTTATCGAAGTTTATTAATATTATTATTCCATTTTATTTTCAATTAAAAATATTGGGTTATGGATTCAAACCTCCCCTATACTTCCCTTTTTATGTTTGAATGATGGGATACCCCTTTCTATCTCATTAATGCCTTCCATGCACACTCGTTACTATGCTGAAATTCCGTAATGAATTTCCCTCTCATCCTTTACATTCAAGAAATTATTTTTTTATTATGAATCTATATTCCATTACATATGTTGGGACATGTATCTATATAACCTCCTTACTGTACATTTTGGTTAAATATGATGATACACCCATTTATCTCTCATCATCCATTATTATTAATTCTTACATCACACCGTTACGTTGCCGAAATTGTACCGATTTTCCAAGCCAATGTCATTGTGTAGTGAATACCATTCCCATTTCTCTATCAAGGGTATTCACCTTTATGAAAATTTACTCATTTATTATAAATATTCATTTATGTATTCCACATACCTTTATCATGGAATAAATGATGATAATTTATTCCAGGTTGTATGATCCACATGGCACACTTATGCATGAAATCAAATGTTTAAGAAGGGTACACCCAAATCGCGCTTCAATGCATTGAGTAAAGTATGGTGTCATGATACTTCATGTGAAGTGGGTGTTTACTCATGCTAATTCAAGTGAAACAAGGGTTTACTCATGCTTCATGTGTAATGAGGGTCTAATCATGCTCCATGTGCAATGAGCCTTGGATCATGTTAATTCCATGTTAAGTGTTGTTGCCACAATTCCATGTTATGGTAATAATGCTATACCATGCCTTTATGTTCATGTTCTTTTATGATCCATTGATATGACTATTTCCTAACATGTATTGTATTATTCATGTTATGCCTTGTTTACTCCCTTACTGGGCTTTATAGATCACCCCTTTCTTATGTATGTCCTCAGGGTATCCCATGCAATGTTAGGTATGGGGGAATGTAGTGGCCATGTAAAGGAAGTTTTCAATAAGATGTTGAGTTTTATATTTTAAGTTGTTATGTAATGTTCCAAATACCCAAAAACACAATACCTATCAATTTTCTATGTTGTATAAAGTGAAGGTTATTATATAATAATTTATTTTAAGTGTGTAATAAAAATCAGGGTTGTTATAAATAATTCCACCACAGATTTCGCACGAGCACAACCACTGCAAGTTCCAGGTCATGGGTGGCATAGTTATGTTCATGAGGAAATAACATCCTAGACCTATAATAGAACACTCCCCACTACTTCATCAACACACACCCCAACCCTAGACTGAAATCATCACAGAACACTTCAAACGTCACCCCTTCCTCAGGAAACCTCAGCAATGGGGCACTGACCAACTTCCCTTTTAGATAGCTGAAAACTATCTGGATTTTATCACTCCATATGAAAGTTTTGTCTTTATTCATGAAGGCTATCAAAGGCGCTACGACTCGAAAGAATTAGGGTATGAACCTTCAATAGTAACTTACCAGTCCCAAGAAACTATGAACCTCTACCAATTACTTGGGTTCTACCGAAGAAACTACAGCTTCAAACTTTGACGGGTCCACTCCTATCCCCTACTAGGACACCATGCGTCCAAGGATGTGAACCTCTCGTGTCTAGAACTTGAACTTGGAAAACATCCAATAGAGCTGGTGGTGTTAGAGGACCTCCAAAACTATCCTTGGATGCTCGGTGTGATCCTCCTCTGATCTTGAGTAGATCAGGATGTCATTGATGAACACGACCTCGAACCGGTCCAGATACTCGTGTCAAATAGTGTTTATGAGCGCCATGAGCACAACTGGTGCATTCGTAACACCAAATGGTATGACCACAAACTCAAAGTGCCTATATTTACACTTGAAAGGAGTCTTCGAGATGTCACCCTCCTTCATCCTCAACTGGTGACATCCAGACCATAAGATGATCTTAGAGAACCAACCTGTTCCCTTCAATGTGTCAAAATGGTTGTCGATCCTCGGGAGGGGGTAATGGTTCTTGACCATCACCAGATTCAGTCTTCGGTAGTCTATGCACAGCCTTAGACTACCATCTTCCTTCTTTGTGAACAAGACTAGATCACCCCATAGCGATGCACTTGGTTGGATAAAACTTTTCTTTATCAGGTCATCAATATGAATCTGCAACTCCTGAAACATATAAGGTTCCATCTAATAGGGATCCATCGAAATCGGATGGGCACCGGGTTATAAGTCTATACCAAACTCAACATCACGTCATGGGGGTAGAGTCACAACCTCTTCAGATAATATGTCCAAGAAGTCACTGAGAATCCCCAAAACATCCACCATCTCTGATTCTGATGATTCCACTAATAGCTAGGCTAATACGGAAATAAGGGGATCCACATGTCGGCTGCCCTCCTGGAAACCCTGCTCAACAATGAAAGATACATGCTGGCTACCCATATCTGAGAAAAAAACCCTTCTCCAAAAGCAGTGGATAATAGTGTGCATGTAAAATACCTAGTTGATGTCTAGGATGACTTCGCATGGCTGCATTTGCAACAGAAAGAGATCCCCACTGGACTGATGTGGCCCCAGCATCGGTCTTCATCCTCGAAAGACATCAAATAGGCTAGTCTGGCCTCCAACTGGTGTACTCAATACTAGGGGCATGGAAAGTCTCTATACATCTAGAACCAATTCATGGGATAGACTGGGTGCAACAAAAGAGTGAAAAGCTCCTAAGTCAAACAAGTTACAAGAAAGAGTACTAAACAAACAGATTGTACCTAGACAACCACCGGCCCTACTGGAACTGCTGCCTCTATAGCGTGAAACTACCCATGCCCAACTCCTCTACCCCTCATATATCAACTACCTCCCCAACCACACTCTGATCAGGGTCCCTGAGGATCACCCTGAGTTCGGCCTCCTCCGTCACTATCCACCCTTGGTGGAGTAGGTACTAGCTTCCTCTGCTACTGCTATTGAAAAGGTGTGGTCGGTATCTGGTATTGCTTAGGTGGGTGTTGAACCAGCCCAACCCCACTTTACTGCACTCTGAAAGGGAAATAATTATGAAGATTCCCACGACTTCAACATGTAAATCACCTCGGTCCTAGTTCCGTGGAGAAAGGGAGAGGACCAGGAGATCGGAACTGGAACTTCTAGAGCCTACTCCCCATCGGCTAGAACCTGGAAGGACCTGATGTTGGAGGCCTTCTACTGATGGACTTCCCCTTTGAAAAACTCAAATAGATCCCCTCTTGTGGCACACCTCCTAATGTGTGCATCATCCCTACTACTACTTCATTCTTTTGAACCTCTAAGTACATCGATCGAGTGAAAGGAGTGACAACATACTAAAGAGAAGGTTAGAGCGCCTTTTCTAAGCATCTTACCCTCGACTCCTCATCTGGGAAGAGGTCTAGAGAAAAACAAAGGAGATCCTTGAACACGATCCCCAATTACCTTACCTACATACTCCCTTGCTAGAGAGAGAGAATCTCCTACCACTTTTTTGGCCTTCATCATGGAAGAAAGAAATTCCGCTCGGAAATCCTTCTCAAAGTCAGTCCAAAAAACATCATCTTCCTTATTCCCCCTGAGATAAACCATCCACCACTGAGGCACCACTATTTTCATCTGGCTCATGTCTAAAGGAACCCAGTACTCTAACAGAGACTAAATCAAGGTGAAATAAATCCCCAGATCCTAAATCTAGGTCTCTGTATCTATGTATAAGACACTGCCCTCGTACTTTTCCAGAGTCTGCAGCTAGAAGGAAAGAAGCATCCTCTACCATTGGTCATCCTACTCCTCTCGATCATCCCTCCGTTGATCAATCAGATCAACCTGCTAGGCCTCAACTGCTCGCACTACTTGTTGAGTCCATAAGGTTTCCTTATGAATTTTCCATTCCTCTTGAAAATCATAAACACTATATCTCAAGGAAAATTTTATTTTCCCTATGTTTTTTTATATAAGGAAATTTTCTACTTACCCAAATTATCCTTAATAAGGAAAATTTTCCTTCTCCAAGGGAAATTTATCCTTACCTATCTTTCACTGTTCATATTTTAGTTTCTCTAAATCTAACTCTTTTTATTCCTAAGTGAAAAATTCAGTTTAACATTTAAAATATTAGAATTATATAAATACTTAGACATAGAGTATTATATTTTCATGATCAGAATTTAGACTCTGAATGCCTCTGAATTGAGATTCTGAATTCTTTGAAATTCATGTTCATAATTCTCTAAAATTCAGACTCCAAATTTATTATAATTCAGACTCTGAATTACTTATAATTCCGGTTTAAAATTCCTTAGAACTCAGACCCCGAATTCATTAGAATTCATTTTTTGAATTCCTTATATTTCTGACTCCGAATTCCTTAGAATTTAGACTCTGAATTCCTTAGAATTAATACTCTAAATTCCTTATAATTCTGATTTTGAATTCCTTAGAATTCAGAATCTTAATTCCTTATAATTTAGGCTCCTAATTCCTTAGAATTTAGACTCTGAATTCCTAAAAAATTCTCACTCCGAATTCTACAGAATTCTGATTCTGAATTCCATGGAAAACAGAATCCAAATATCCATGTAATATAGACTCCGAATGTTTTCCTCTTAGACTCTGAACATTAGTTTTTCCTTAGTCTAAAAAAAATAGATTTGATAGAGAAACCATATTTTACTTACCCTTGTTACAGTTATAAAATGATGTCATTCATTCTATTTCTAACCAACCATTGTTTGAGTGAGATGTGTACAGGTCCCTCCGAGATTCAAGGAAAAATATGACCATTGGAGGAGGGAGCTGACTGTTGGGAAAATATCTATAAATAGGAGCTCATTTGAATGAGCTCAGTACTTTTTGGAAAAATTTGAATACTCTAGAGACTGCATGCTATTGAAGTGATTTCTAATGAGAGATATACTCTCATTCCTTGTGCATACTAAACATCTTGTTCAACTATCTTTATGAAAATCCGATTATTGCTGTGTACAATTGAGATATTTTGGGAAAGGAAGACAGATGTGCTGACTACCTTAAGGTTCGAGGACTTCCTTGATAAGGAAGACAAAGGTGCCAACTACCTTGAGGTCTTAGGGCTTGCGGGGATAACAAGACAGACTCCGATATTTCTATCAAGGGCTTACCTTGGTGTGGGTAAGACAGAATTTCTTGAAAGTATAAATCAAGGGAACTTTATCCATGGTTTTTGGATACCCTACTCTTTGGGTTAAAAGATTCTATACTTGTTACTTGTATTGTTTCAAGTTATTTTTCTGCTGTATTTTGATTATTAAGGAAAGTATAACTATCTTATACTTTCTTATATTTGTATACTCTGATTAGTAAGATTTTATACACTTTAAGGTAGAATATTTGTCCTTGTAAACTTCTATTAAGATTTATTTCTGGAACTATATTTCTAGAATCTAGAAAGTTTGTAGAACTAAGAGGTCTTGTTAATTTACCTTATTTAACATTGTTAAACAATATAAAGTTTTATACCATCTTTAAAAGTTCAAAAGGAATTTTTTTAAAGTATACAATTTACCCCCTCTTGTATATTAAACAAATACATCATATTTTGATCCTACAATTAGTATCAGAGGAGGTCTCTGAAATACTTATATTCACATATATGTTTTCTTGCTCAAGTTTCCTTTGTTCTATTTTTCCTTGGTTAGGATTTTTATCCTTGTTTACAAACTTTTAATACTAACAAGATTCTATAGAAATATTTTTTCTTTTAAATGGAAGGAATGAATATTGGTTTGATTGAAAATATTAATCCTATTAGACCAGCTATATTTTATGGGAATGATTATGAATATTAGAGAGATCGTATGAAGAATTTTTTCATTAACATTGGAGTGGAAAACTTTGTAATGCTTATTATAGATTAAAAGATTCCGAATAAGGAAGTCCGAACTTTTACTAATCAAGAAAAGTTAGAATATCAACTAAACTACAAGGTACACAATACTTTTTTGTATTCCATGACCATGAATATATATAGCTATATTTCTTCTTGTGAATCTGCAAATTGTATTTGGTCGAAATTGGAGGTTACTCATTTTAAAACTTCCAAAGTTATCAAAACTAGAAGAGCTATGCTTAGAGCATAATATCATGGATTTCTGTTTCCTTATGGAGAACCAGTGTGCAAGGTACAACAGAGGTTTATGACTATTGTTAATAGTTTACAATATATGGGTGAAAAAGGTTTAGATTTTGAGGAAGTTGTGTACAAAAGTATATATATCATTCCTAATGAGTGGGAGTCAAATAGAAAAACTATTGATGAGAATTGGAAAGTCTCAAAAATTACTCTTAATGATATTTTTGGAAATCTTATTCAACATGAGATAAGAATGAAAAGAGATTATGATCTAAATAAGAATAAGAATGGAAATGGAAGTGTTTATTTTACAACTACTTCAAATCAAATGAAATCTAAGACTCCTGAAAGGGTTACTAGATCCATGTCGAAGAAGGTCACTATTTTATCTGAATCAAGTGAAAGTAAACATTCTGATAATGAACTAGATAATCTTGCTCGAAGGATGAACAAGATAGTTGGGAAGAAATAATTTTACTATAGATATAAGAAGAAATAAAGAAAGGAAAAGAAATACCTATAAGTCACTTGTTATGAGTTCAAAATATCAGGACATATAAGGCTAGATTATCCTATTCTTAAGAGAAAGGATAGAAAGGAAAAGAATTCTGGGAGGATAAAAAGACATACTACAAAGCTAAAGCCAGGAATGTTTTGAAAGAAAATGACACCTGGAGTGCCAGTGGTGGATACTCTTCTGATGAATCCTTAGAGTATGAATATTCTAGTCAGAAGAATCTTGGTTTACTTTCCAAGTTACCTATTGAAAATTAATGTTTAATGGACAAGGTATACAATGATGAATCCATAACCAATGTATCAATGAATGCTAATTATAGTGATTGTAAATATTATGAATACTTGGATGAAGAATCTTCTTCTGATGAAGAAAATACTTTACCTACTTATGAAGAAGTGTCTAGGTTTTCTAAGCTCCTTGAGAACAAAAATTCTAAAGTCAATAAAAATATTGATAAGGAAAATTCTAGAATTACTATTCCTAATAAGGAAAAATCAGATCTTTCTAAAGTTATTGATAATAAAACCCTTGATTTTGAAAGTATTTTAAAAAATCTTGAGGAAGTTAATTCTGATAAGGATAAACTTTCTATGGACCTAGAAAAAGTAATTTCTAAGAAAAATGATTTAGAGACCAACTCTAGTGCTAAAACTAATGTTTTTGAGGATAAAAACATAGTTATTAAAATAAAATCAGAAATATTTTCCTTGAGAAATTGTTTGTCAAACATTACTTTAGGTAACATATTTTTTGATAAGATGTATTCCCAAAATCGACCTATAAGGAATAATTCTGTATTTGGTTATACTCATTCAAAACCAATTTTTAGTTACAATTATTTTGTACCTCAAAGTGGTCTATTATGAACTAACTTTCGGTGTGGTGGGAATTGGGAAAAAATTGTTCCTTAAACAAAAATCAGTGTTTAGGTTTTCATAAAGCTTATTTTTCAAAGAAAATGTAGATTCCTAAAATTTTTATTTATGAAGTTTCTGGCTCCAAGAATGTTTGGGTTCCGAAAGTCTAACACTCTTGTTTTCAGGAATGTAAAGATAGTACCAATATAAATACATGGTACATGGATAGTGGATGTTCCAGGTATATGACTGGTAACAAAAAATTATTTGAAAAGATTATCAAGATGAATGGGGGAAAATTAACTATCGGAGAAAATGATCAGGGAGAAATTATTGGTATAGGTAACATTGTTCTTCTTGAAAAAACTTTGATTTCAAATGTTTTATTTGTTAAGGGTCTTAGGAACAACCTTATTAGCATAAGTCAATTATGTGATGAAGGTTACATTGTAAATTTTAGGAATGATAAGTGTTTAGTACACAATTCCAAGGAAGAGTTTATTATTCCTGCCAATAGGAAAGATAATGTATACACACTAAACATAGAATACCTTAGGAGCCAAGATCTACCTTGTCTTAGTGAAATGGAAGACCAATCTTGGTTATGACATAGAAGTTTATGACACTGTAACTTTAGGGAACTATGTAAACTCTCTAAGAAAAGACTAGTTAATGATCTACTGGATCTTATATTTGATTCCTCAAAATTTTATGATCCTTGTCAATATGGCAAGAAACATAAATCAAGTTTTAAATCAATCGGTGAAGTCTCAACTACTGATGCGTTATAGTTAGTGCATATGGATCTTTTTGGTCCAACACAAACTATAATCATTAGAGGAAAAAATTATGTATTTGTTTTAGATGATGATTACACTAGATTTACGTGGGTCTATTTTCAAGCCAAGAAATATGAATATTTTTCTTATTTCAAAAGTTTTAAAGACCATGTTAAAAAAAAGGAAAACCTTCCATTGATAACTATTCATAGTGATCATGGAGGAGAATTTCAAAATTCTGATTTTGAAACTTTTTGTTGTAAAAAAGGCATTACTCATAACTTCTCAGCACCAAGAACTCCTCAAAAAAATGTTCTTGTTAAAAGAAGAAATAGAATTCTTCAAGAGATAATAAGAACCATGTTGAGTGAATATTTAGTAGCCACAAATTTTTATGCTGAAGATGTATGTACTATTTGTTAGACTATAAATCGTGTATTAATTAGACCTTTTCTTAATAAAACTCTTTATGAGTTGTGGAATAGTATAAAACCTAAAATTCCCTACTTCAAAGTATTTGGATTCAAAGTATTCATCTTGAATACTAAAGATAATTTACAAAAATTCGCACCCAAATCTGATGAAGGACTTTTTTTAGGCTACTCTACAACCTCTAAGGCCTATAGAGTTTTCAATAAAAACACTTGTACTGTTGAAGAAATAGTACTAGTCAAATTTAATGAAACTGGTCCTTTTGTTTTTAAACAACCACAACCTACATCCTCAGATGTATTTTCAAAAATTGATTATCAATCCTTGATAGAATATCCTTCTGATAAATAAAATGTCCAAAAAAATATTTCTAAAGCATTTACCCCAGAATATTTCCTACCTGATGTTGATGAACAGATTTTACAAAACCAAAATCAGTTGTTTCTAAAGAATCTTCCATGTGATAGTATAATTGGTGATGTAAATCAACTGGTAATTACTAGAAGCTCCTTAAGAAATGAAAAAGAATATCTATATTTCCTTTCCAAATTAGAAAAAAAAAGAACTGATAAAGCTCTATGTGATGACGATTGGATAAAAGCTATGCAAGATGATATAAATGAATTTGAAAGGAATAAAGTCTGGACCTTGGTTTAAAGACCTAAGGAAACTTCTATTATTGGAGTAAAATGGGTTTTCAGAAATAAGTGTGATGAAAATGGAATCATAGTAATAAATAAATCTATATTAGTTTCTAAAGGCTATAATCAATAAGAAGGAATTGACTATGAATAATCCTATGCTCCACTAGAGACTTGAATCCATTCATATTCTACTTGCCTTTGAAGCATTCTTCAACTTCAAACTTTTACAAATGGATGTTAAATGTGCTTTTCTTAATGGTTAAGTTCAATAGGAAGTTTTTGTTCAACAACCACTTGGTTTTGAAGATAAAAAAAATCTTGAACATGTTTTCAAACTTACCAAAGCTCTGTATGGACTTAAACAAACTCCTAGAGCCTGTTATGATAGACTTACATGTTTTTTACTTCAAAAAATTATGTTAAAGGAGATTTTAATCCAACCCTTTTTATAAAGAAATATAAGAAAAATGTTTTGATTGTTAAAATCTATGTATATGACATTATATTTAGTTCAACTCAGCAATCTTTAACTGATTCCTTTGTGGATATAATGAAATCTGAGTTTGAAATGAGTATGATGGGTGAGTTAACATTTTTCCTTGGTTTTAAAATTTCTCAAAACCCATAAAAATATATATATATCCCAACATAATTATATTAATGATCTTCTTAAAAATAATGGATATGACAACACTAAGAGTATAAGTACTCCCATTGGTACCTCAAATTCACTTGATCTTAATGAAGCTGGGAAACTAGTAGATCAAACATCCTCTAGTGGTATGATAGGAAGTCTACTTTATTTGATAGCTAGTCATACAAACTTAGTGTTATCAGTATACTTATGTGCAAGATATCAATCCAATCCAAAGGAATCTCATTTAAAGGCAGTGAACATGATTTTTTTCTACTTATAGGGAACCATGGATTTAGAACTCTTTTATACCTCTGGAAATGATTTTGTTTTAAAATTCTTTTCAGATGCTGACTTTGGTGGATGTAGAATAGATAGAAAAATTACATCTAAAAATTTCCATTTCTTAGGAGATTCATTAGTTTCTTGGTCATGTAAAAAGAAACACTCAGTAGCACTTTCCACTATTGAAGATGAATATGTAGTAGCTGGAAGTTATTATGCTCAAGTATTGTGGATGCAACACACACTCACAGACTATGGTATGAGTTGTACCAAAACAAAAATTTTGTGTGATAATACTAGTGCCATTTCTTTAAGAAAAAACCTTTCACATCACTCTCGTGCAAAAAACCTAGATATTAGGCTTCAATTTTTTAGGGATCACACACAAAAAGAAGATATCACTCTTCAATTTATTGGAACACAAGATCAACTTGTTGATATTTTCACAAAATCTTTTCTATCCTACAGATTTGAATACATTAAATAGAAGATAGGAATGATAACTGTAAGGTAATATTCCTTATTAACTTCTTGTTGAAACCTATCTACTTACAATAACAAACTCCATTTCATAGGGGGAGTAAATTTTCTTGTTAATTGAAAATTTCATAGTAAAATTTTCGTAGTCGAAATTTTCGTAGTTAAAATTTTCATAGTTAAATTTTTCGTAATGTAAAATTTTCATAATATAAAAAATTTTGTAATCAAATTTTAGGAATCTAATGTTCTTCAAGAATAATTTTCCTTATTAAGAATAATCTTCCTAGAAATCTGAAAGGTATGTTTCCTTTCTTAAATATTTGTAATCATCTTTTACTTGTTGGAATTCTCATTTTGTTTTCAAAATATATAGATTCACTTTTCCTTAAATCTGATTTTTTTTCTTAAAAACCTCAAAAGATCGGAATCAATCAGAACATTTATTCAGATATCATCTCAACCATCAGATCTTCTCAAGAAGTTTTCAAATTTTGGATCAATCAGGAAAGTTGAAACATCACTTCAATTACCTATATAAATGACCCCCTGATGGTTTTCCCACATCGAGTCCCAAGCTCTTATGTGCTGAAGCTCTACCCTTCCTCCTTAAGACCGTTCTAAATTTCTCAGGTCTTCCATAGTTATGAATTTCTAAAGAAGCCTCTGCTCAGAAAGAAATGTCTACCGTAAAGAAATCTCTAAATGGCATATTTATCATGAAAGGTTGGTAGACCCGAACTTATTTAATAAGTGTGATTCAATCATCTCAAAGAACATCAAGTTAAATAGTCGGGAGAGTATAGCTGTATCTAAACCCAAGGCAGAGGATCCAGTGATTCTGGAGTTTCTAGTTGAGTTCTATGAATCCGTATCTTTTTTTAATCAAGGAGGCAAAGAGAAAATTTCTTTCAAGAGTTATGGTAAGACTTACTCTCTTTCTTATTTTAAGGTATCTATTCTGATTGGAATACCTTACGAAGGAGAAGCTGAATTTTGTTTGCATAAGTTACTTGATGTAGCAGGAAGATTTGATAAGGATAAGTCCATAGAGTGCCTTGGTTTAGTTGGAGTCCGGACTCTAAAGATTCTTCATCTTTCATCAAATATCTGGATTCATGAACATTAGGTTCAAGGATTTATCATTCTGAGGAAGGGAGATAAAGATACTCTAAAGAAAAGTGATATATATGTTTTGGATTTCTTAGTGAACCTACGAAATCTGAATCTGGTTAAGTATATTTTGATTATGATTTAGAATATCAAGAATGGAAATCTAAGGTCTCAGATTATCATGTATCCAACAATTCTATCAATTATCATTGTTTCATGTTTAGAATCAATGAAAATTTCCTACAAATCGAAGTCAAGATATTTCAGGGTAATGTTGCTAAGCGATGACACTCTAAGGAGAATGAAAATTGGATTTCTGGTGAATCTAGAGAGTTTTATGATTTATCAAATGAAGAAGTTGAAGCTTTATCAAAGAATCATGTTGTATCTAAAACCTCTAAGAAAGGTGGAAGGGAGAGGAAAGTGAAATAAATTCAAGAGATAACAAAAGTTTTTGTTTCCAAGGAAATTCAATCTCCACCACCGAAGTCAAAGAAGAAAAAATATTATCCTGATGAGGTAGTTGCAAAATGGAGAGAGGATAAGAAAAACAAGAAATAAGGGGAGCCTAAGTTTGGCTTGTACCGTACTAAGGAAAATTTTTTGAAGGAAAAGGCTGTTGAAGAGCTTGAGAAGCAATAAAAAAGAGAGGAAGAAAAAGTAGAAGATGTTTGATGCTGAGATAGTAACATCTCTTCTTAAGGATACATAGAAAGGTTCTCTGTACCAGAATCCTGTTTAATAAAATCAATCCCGGAGACTGTGGGAAAGAAGTTGGTGATTCTAGAGCGAGATCAAGAATAAGAAATAGTGCAAGAAGAAGAAGTGGAAGAAGAAGAAGAAGGGAGTGGTGATATTGAAGATATGATAAAGCAAGTAGAAGATTATCATGAGAAGAAGAGTCCTTATGAGAAGTTTTCAATCTGATCTTCTAAACCCGATTCTTCAAAACATGCTACCCCAAGAAAAGATGAGTAGGGTGAGGAAGAAGTAAATAAATTTTCTGAATAAGAAAGTAGAAATCATGATTTCATACAGCCAGAGGGTATTGAGGCAGGAGCTGAGAAGGAATAAGTTGAGGACGATAAGATTGTTCAGATATCATATAGTGACCATGAATCACCTAAACAAGAAGAAATCATTTCAAGAACATATAAGGGAAAGTAGGTGATGGTTGATACTCCTACCAAGTCATTGGTTAGTAAGAAAGATACTGGTGTTTCATCAAAGAGGAAAGCTGATGTGCTTGAAAAGGAATCCTCATCAACAAAGAATTCAAATTCAAAATCATCTTCTCTTGTCCATGACTTTTTTGTTTAGTCTTTAAAGAAGCTGGTAGGTACTATTCTATTATTTCCAATCATATATTCAAGATGCCAGATGCTTCATTATTCCTTAAATCAGAAAATAGATTTAGTATCAATGTTGATGGATAAGTGTGTCAAACGTGAGGCCGATTTTAAAACATTTTTCATTAATTATGATGCCCATTAAAGTTATTTCAAGAAGATGAATAGTTGGTCAAGGAAAACTATTGAAGAGATGAGAATTCTCGATGAGTTTCAAGATAATGTCAAGGATTATTTTGAAACCAAAGATACTAAGTTCAAATATCTCACCAAGTCTTTTGAAGAAAATCTATCTCTTGAAGAGACTACTTGGAATCAAGAAGTAAATGATCTAAATGGGAAATTGTATTCAGTTTCTCATAGTTGTAAGATGGAAAGGGATATTAGAATCTAACTTGAGGAAAAAATTGCTAAACAGGAAGAATCCTTGAAGGCTTAGGATGATATGCTTAAGGCTCAGGAAGAGAAATTTAAAGTCACAGAAAAGAAAAGTAAAGATCCAGATCAGCTACTAAAGAGCATGTAATATGATCACAAGGAATTCAAGAAGCTCAAGACTATTATGAAGAAGCTGATGTCGAAATAGAAAGTGGGATAATTTCATTCAAATCTGATCTTTTTTTGTATTTCCCTGTTGTACAAATTCTTTAAATTTTAGTGAAATTTTCATTGCACTTCATATATTTGGTTGTTTAGTACTAATATTTAAGGTAGCATGTTTTCTTTTCCATTCCCTTCATTCCATTTTTAAAATCAAAAAAGGGGAGAAAGTAATGACAAAAAATAATACTAAGTAAAGAATTAATTTCCCTATGTAAGGGGAAGTAAATCTAAGAGGGATTTTTTATCATGAATATTTTCATATGCAATAAATTACAAAATCACATTTAGGAAATAAAAAACATGGTTCTTAGGGATTACAAAGCCTGATGGGGAGTTAGTTGTATTCATTATGATCCATAATTAAAGGGAAATAAGTTGCATTTTCAAGTTCATAAAAATTTCGAAGTCCTTATATTCTTTTTATTAAGGATGTTTGCGCTTTCCAAAAAGGGAGAGATTTTTGATTCAATAAGGTTTGCTTATGAATTTTTCATTCCTTTATGTTTAGAAAATCACAAACACTCTATCTCAAGGAAAATTTTATTTTCCCTAAGTTTTTTCTATATAAGAAAATTTTCTCCTTACCCAGATTTTCATTAATAAAGAAAATTTTCCTTCTCCAAGGAAAATTTATCTTTACCTTATTTTAATTGTTCATATTTTAGTTTCTATAAATCTAACTCTTTTTATTACTAAGTGAAAAATTCGGTTTTGCATCTAAAATATCATAATTATATAAATACATAGATATAAAGTATTCTGTTTTCAGTATCAGAATTCAGACACCAAAATCCACTGAATTTAGATTCCAAATTCTCTAAAATTCAGTGTCTGAATTCTCTGAAATTCAGAATCTGAATTCTCTTAAATTCAAATTCTAAATTCGCTAAAATTAAAGTTCCTAATTATCTGAAATTCAGGTTCCAAATTCCTTAGAACTCAGACTCAGAATTCCTTAGAATTCTGGTTCCGAATTCCTTATAATTAAGACTCTGAATTCCTTAGCATTCAGACTCCAAGTTCATTAGAATTTAGACACCCAATTCCTTAGAATTCTGGTTCCGAATTCCTTATAATTCAGACTCTGAATTGCTTAGAATTCAGGTTTTGAATTCCTTAGAATTTAAAAATTGAATTCCAGAGAATTTAGACTGTGAAGTCTATAGAATTCTGATTCTGAATTCCTTAGAAAATAGAATCTGAATATCCATGTAATATAGACTCTGAATGTTTTCCTCTTAGACTCCAAACATTATTTTTTCCTTAGACTTAGAAAAATAGATTTGATAGAGAAACCATATTTTACTTACGATTCTTATAGTTATAAAAAGATGTCGTGCATTTTTTTTCTAACCAACCATTGTTAGAGGGACACGTGTACAGGTCCCTCCAAGATTCAAGTAATAATATGATCATTGGAGGAGGGAGCCGACTGTTGGGAAAATTCCTATAAGTAGGAGATCATTTGAACGACCCTAGTACTTTTTGGAAAAAGTTGATAACTCCAAAGACCACATGCTATTGAAGTGAATTCTCGAGAGAGAGAGAGATAATCTCATTCCTTGTGCGTACAGAACATCTTGTTCAGCTTGTTTCGTGCGACTCTGATTGTTGCTTTGTACAATCGAGGGCTTTTGGGGAAAGGAAGACAGAAGTGATGAATACCTTAAAGTTCGAGGAATTCCTTGATAAAGAAGACATAGGTGTCGACTACCTTGATGTTCGAGGGCTTGTGGGGATAACAAGAAAGACTATGATATTTTTATCGAGGGATTACCGTGGTGAGGGTAAGATATAATTTCTTGGAAGTATAAATCAAGGGACCTTTATCAAATGTTGTTGGATACCCGACTCTTTGGGTTAAAAGATTCTATACTTGTTACTTGTATTGTTTCAAGTTTGTTTTCCAGTGCATTTTTATTAATAAAGAAAGTATAACTATCTTATACTTTCTTATATTTGTATACTCTAATTAGTAAGATTATATACACTTTAGGGAAGAATATTTGTCCTTGTAAACTCCTCTTAAGTTTCATTTCTGAAACCATATTTCCAAAATCTAGCAAGTTTGTAGAACTAAGAGGTCTTGTGAATTTACCTTGTTTAACCTTGTTAAATAATAGAATGTTTTAAACCATCATTAAAAGTTCCAAATGAATTTTTTAAAGTATACAATTCACCCCCACTAAGGCACACTCCCCAAATAACAAAATACAGGTAAAATAAAAGTAATAGAACCTCAATATTAGGGTACCCCACACCACTTTCCCACTAGTTATGTAGAACATCCTATACATCAGACCTCCCGCCACGAGTTTCACTATAGTCCCACTGCCTCCCCAATAACAGCCATATGGGCCACCGTAACCACATATCCCACCCAAAGACACCTAGGCCACCACAACTACACATAACCATGCCTGCAGACACCTAGGCTAGAACAACCACCACCACTCCTAAAGAATCCTAATCCAGAAGAACCACTACCAGGCCCGAAGACACCTGGGCCTCATCTTGAAGACACATGGGAAACAAACCTTCCCACACACACCTATGCCAACTCACCACAACACACACCACCCAAAGAGTCTTAGGCGAAAAAGAAATTTAGGTCGTCACATCCTTCTCAAAGAGTATTGGGATACCTACGAGAGGGAGCATAAAGAAGCTAATAACTATCCACTCATAGGAATGTTGGAAACAACACCCTCCCCCATGAAATGGGGGTGTTCGACACAAATTTCTCAACATGGGTGTGGTCCATATAATAAACACAAGAACTAAATTTTATACATATAGGTAATCAATAACTCATCCCAATGTAAGTGTCCTGAAACTAACAAGTAGCCCATACACAACCACTCTTGCTGCCATCCCTAAATGCACAAGTACACCACAACCACAAACTAGGGCACAACCCATTTCTAGAAAACAATTCCCAAATTATCCGTTCTCATTATTGTGTTCAAGTGATTCCATTTAAAAAATTTCTTTACTACCAGGAAACTAACAGGCATAACCATAAGCCAAAACAATAACTTAAATAAAACATCAATGAAGGTGTTAAAGAATTCAATCCCAGTTCTATTGTAAATAACAACATCAAAAGTGATATGAGAGATCCCTCTAAGTAATATAACCAAACCAAGACCCAACATACTAGGTCAAGAATATTTACCTACGGCTCCACAAGACCACATATTCAAAAACCAACAATCTCTCAACCATAGATTCCATTTCCCTCTAAATCACCCCCAAACATAAAAAACTACAACCATGCTTATCACAAAAATAGAGCAAGGGAGATTTCAAATTTATCAAACACCATCCATTAAGTTTCTTCTTTCTGTTTGGTTAATTGGGGTGATCACACAAGGGTTCTTATTCGTCAGGCATCCATTTAATCAACTATGTTTACATGATTAATTATTTCCCATGTTATAGTCATTCAATCACAAGATTATCCAAAAAATAGAGTTTCATTAGTGTATATGAAAGGACCGCCAATTGCCATGATTTTTAGTGTACATGAGCCCATACAACCCATAACATAAAAATGAAGGTAAAATAAAACATCATCATCATATTTTCCGCCCCTTTATTCTTAAAAGGTCCATTTATTGTCTTCATTAAAGATGGTTTCATCTACGTCCCAAGGTAACATCATCATACCAACCTCGCATGATGCATAGTAAAGAGAGACAAATGAAAAAACCCCTACATGGATGATCAAGGATCAATGTTTTTCTCCTTGCACCAAGAATTGGGGTTGTGTGACAGGAAACTCCAAGAGAAAACCTAACAGGAGGACTCTCATGCAGGCATGACTCGTCTCTGGAAGGGGGACTCCAAGTGCACCAAGTGGGAAAAAAATTACCAAGGAATAAGATATATATATGATAAAAAGGCTTCATCCTAGAGTTACGGGATATACGATCTCAAAGTGCTCAAAAAGTAAATCATGTGTTGACAACGCGATTGAAATTTTTAACAAATTAAAATTAATTTAGATTTAATAATTCCCTTGAAGATAGTGAGATAGACCATCTAACGTCAAAGATTTGATAGGTTATATTTAACCTGAGAAAAATGCATAACAAGGGTGGAACTGGAAACACTGAAAAGGGTGTGAAACTGATTAAATGGCCACACATTTTGGAAAGTCAAGGGTCACCCCACTCTTAGAGGATTTAAGATATCATTTACCTACCTTAAAAAATCTTAATATAATTTAAAAGAGGTAATAAAACATAAAATATGTGTTATTGTAAAACTAGGGAAAGAACCCTAACACCCCTCTGTGGCACCGTTCGAGTGCAGCACCGATCGAGGCCAATTGGTGGCACCGATTGGGGCCAATTGGTGGCACCGATAGGTGACACCACAGTGACACCCTACCACCAACACTGACACCCTCCTAACTCACCAATGGTGTCCAAGACACCCCAAACATAAGAATTTGACAAATTAATATGCCTTAAAAGTCTGTTCCATTACACATTATACCCTTATGGTTTGATCCATTGGAGAACTTTACTCATACCGATTTAATTTATTTGGTTTTATTTATTTTGTTAGTTCCTTATTGACATGATATCATGTTAAATCCACACTTCCATTTATGATTATATGATGATGATGTTTATACTTAAACTTTTTTTGATTGTTTTGGTTATGTTGATCAAGTTTCGTCCTATGGACATTTTTCTATATTTGAGCGATGTTAGTACTTGTTTTTGGGAAAACTCGTCCTGTTTATTGAAATAATCCAAATGGATTTAAAATTATTTCTTAAAAGTGGAATGTTTTTAAAGTGTTTTTATTTTGAAAATGAGTTTTAAAACTATTTTATTAGTTTACATGGTTTTATAAGCTTTAAATAGATTCATAAAGGAATCCTACTGGACTTTTTTCCTCACAACCTATATATTCCTTTGGGAATATGTATATTTTGTTTTTTAAGAAATAGGTAAAGGAAAGGGAACTATGTACATTGGTGTCTCTTATTGATTACCATCTTCTTTTTTTATAGAGGAGATTTTGTCTCACCAATTTTTATTTTGCACAGTTATTTCGGATTTTTGGTACATTTGGGATGTATTTATAAGATTCATTTGGGACGGTTCCCATTATTTTGAGTTTGATATTTTCACTAGATATACCATTTATATTTCATGTTATTTCATGTTTTTTATATGATTGATGTTGTTTATTATGTATATATTTAGTATTTGATACATTAATCTGGATTTTTATGTTTTATGTTGTTGTCTATGATGATATTAGCGTGGTTATCCAACTTCATTTATGGGGCATGCCCGCTAACCATTGCTGAAACAATTACTAAGTAGATATATTTTATTCCTGATGCTTTTCACTAGTTTATAGAAATATGGAACACACCTTGAACCTTGGTCCTTTCCAGATTAGGTGGTGGGTCGAGTCGAACTGGGTCATTTTATTACAAAATATTATCAGATCCATTTTATTTGGAAGTAAATGCTAGATTAGATCTGGAACCGTCAGGACTTGGGAGGTTGTAGCAGAGGAGTTCCGGGCTAGCTGCTCTTCCTATTGAATATATAGTTTCCATGGTAGGTATGGGGTTATATTTATGTTTTGATCTTTGTAATATTTTATTTTTATGACATTTTGATTCATTTCACTATTTTTTATTCATGGGGTGAGCCGAGGGGATGTTTTGAGTTTTGTGGTGGGAAATGGTGGAGTATGTGGGTGAAAAGTCTAGGTGAAAAGTTAGTAATAACTATGAACAGCCCATGTGGCCTTATCTAACAACCCTTATGACACCATCACAATTGGAACACTATTTATCTAACCATGTAGAGAAACCATGCATAGTGGAAAAAACTTAATTTTTTTTGATTTTTTTCTTCTTTTCATTTGAAATTGATACTGATTCTAGTGTTGCTTGTTGATACCCATGATAAGGGTTTATTTTGGTTTGTTAGATAGTCTTTGGGATTGAAATTTTATTTGATCAAGATTATTATTTGTGAATTGAAGAAAATACCCCCAAAAATTTACCTCATCTAGGATTAGAGAGGTTACTATAGAGAATATCATACAGGTAAGCCCTTAGATTGATTCATATCTAGTGGATTCCATTATTCATATAATCCAATCCTTGGGTCAGGTGGGCAGTTAAGTTTAAATACAAATGGTGGACCATGCCCAAGGGTTTACTAGGTAGAATCCACCTGAATGTTGTGTCTACCAAGTATCCAATGATCTTGAGGAGTGGTTGGGTTAGATTGAGTGGATGTTAGAGTTCCTAAATACCTATAAGACCTCTAATTTAGGATTTTCCATTTATTTTCTATATGAAATGAGTAAGAAGTGGAGGGAATCGATAGTTCCTTCAAGGTGTCATGAGGATATCATGTTTGACACTTTTAGAGAAACCTTTAATCAATAATTCTTCACTTATACCTTGAGAGAGAAAAATCTCGATGAGTTATTAAAGTTGGATCATAGAGAATATTTAGTGATAGAGAATGTCTCTTGGTTTATCGAGTTGGTTCATGTTTCCCCAAATCTCATTGAAAATGACTACCTCAAGGATACACATTTTGAGATGGTCTTGAAGTTAAAGATCAATTCCATGGTCATTCTTATATTTTTACCGACCTACTCAAAGGTGGTTGATAATGAGAGTATGGTAGAGGGAGATCTAATAGGTAAGATGGGTCTCAGTGGTGTTCCATCCATGGGTGGTTTTCAGAGCTCTTCGTATGGTCATAAGTCAAAGTATGAAGAACCTCATCAGTTAAATATAATGTGTGATCAGTGTTATTTGTGTAAAAAATTAGTGGATTCTTCGAGGAGAAATCAATTCATCTATTACCAGTGTGGGAAGGGTGGCCATTCTAGGAGTAGTTTCCCAAGGGATCCTGATATGTTCCACTAGTGTGATCATTTGAGACATATTCAGTGCTTCTTTTAGGCTATCGCTCATGGTTATGGTGGAGGCTCTACCTTCTTTAAGGGTTATAAGGTTTGGAATAATACTACTAAGGGTATAGGATCTTACTCTTAGGGAAAGGTGGATTCTCACATAGTAAATAAGGCTCATGGTAGGCTAGAGTCTACGTTTCTTCTTACAACTTAGGTTATACCAGAGGATTTTAATTATGGACTGGCCATTGTGATAGGTATGATGTTTATTGATTCTTATATACAGTCTATTATTCTTTAGTTAGGTTCATCTCATTATTTTCTCTCACACAAATTTCTTAAAACTTTGGGTATGTGATAATATTTGATGCTTTTTGTTATAGATTTTCTTAACATGTTGGGTAGAAATAATGATAAAGGTTTCAAGGGCCCAAAATGTTGTGTTTGGGTTATAGATGTGAAATTTATTTAGTATTTACTTATTTTTGGAATTCATGTTTTTGATCTTATCATCTGCATGGATTGGTTGATCAACTTCAAGAAAAAGATTGATTATTATCACCTTAAGGTCTAGTTCCTTACTCCTAATGGGAGAATTTATGTTTTTCAAGGTGATTGGGATCTGTGATTGAGAAGGGAAGAACTATTTGATTCAAATTTCAATATGATATCATGCCATATTTATAAGTTTTTTTCAATGATTCATAGTATATATTTCAAAGAGGACTTACATTATTCTTAGATAGGTACCTATATATTTTTTTTTGATTTATCAGTATTGTCTCCCCAATTATCATGTCAAGTTTACCATTAATATTCTCCTTGATACAATCTGTATTTCCTTACCATATTACAATATGGATATAGTTGAGCTAAAAGATTTGAATTTTTAGTAAGAGGATCTCAAGGGAAAGTGATTTATTTATCCTAGTATGTAACCATGGGCATCACCAATGTTTTTTGTGAAGAAGGTGAATAGAAGCTTCTGGATTTTTATAGACTATCATAAGCTTAATTAGGTTATCATAAAGAATAAATACTCATTTCCCAAAATTGATGATCTCTTTGATCATCTTAGAGGGGCTTGTTAGTTTTCAAATACCTACATGAGATTTGGGTACCATCAATTGAGCATCCATGAAGAGGATGTTCCAAAGATCAACATTCAAAGATAGTATGGATATTTGGAGTTTTTTTTATTCCTTTTGGGATTACAAAATCTACTATAGTCTTTATAACATTAGTAAACTAGATCATCCACCCCTTTTTAGACTCCATTATGGTCATTTCTGTAGATAACATCTTAGTGTATGCCAAGAGATAGGTGGATCATGTCGACCTTATAGAGGTTGTTTTATGAGTTTTAAGAGAGAAATTTCTATATTACAAGATATCCAAATATATGTTTTGGTTCTAGTAAGTGAATTTCATGGTCCATGTGATTTCTGAGAGAATATTTTTCTTTAATCCCATTAAGGATTGAGCAGTCAGTTCTTGGGAGAATCCAAATAATGTTTTTGATATTAGAAGAAATTTTGTATTAGTTAGGTACTATAAATTATTTATTTGGTACTTCTCCAATATAGCTTCTCCTGTGATGGATTTCAATAGGAAATGGGTGATGTTTGAATGGGATGTGAATCATTTGAATTATTTTGATTAGTTGAGGGACTATTTGAAATTGATTATAATTTGTATTCTTCTCGTTAATGGGGGAGATTATTTAATGTGTTATGATGATTTTGGTGTGGTTTTTAGGTGTGTGTTGATGAAATATGACCATGTGGTGTCATATGTATCATGTAAGATATTCCCACATGAATAGAATTATCTCAAACATGATCTAGAATTGGCAGTCATTATGTACACGCTGAATACGTGGTA
The DNA here is from genome assembly GCA_963277665.1 of Viscum album. Classification (NCBI taxonomy): domain Eukaryota; kingdom Viridiplantae; phylum Streptophyta; class Magnoliopsida; order Santalales; family Viscaceae; genus Viscum; species Viscum album. The sequence continues at coordinate 60,619,422 of OY728127.1, read as the reverse complement.
ACACTACCTCTTTGGGTAACATTTTACATTCTATTCTGTTTATGAAGTCTTTAAGTATATATTTACCCATAGGTAATTTAACCTCAATAAAGGACTCTAGGTAGAATACCTTAAGAATTTTGATTTTGATAATGCATATACACCCAGGATGGGGAAAATAGTCACCAATTCATTGAGTAGGAAGAATCCAGTGTGTGCTATTTGGCAGTAAGTGAATGAGTGGGGATTGATGATTTTCGTTTCTAATCTGAGTTTGGAGGTTCATGAGGATGAAGGGTAAGTGATTTTGTATAGGATACATGGAAAAACCTCTCTCATATATCTAGTGATGATTGATTAGGTATTTGACCCCTAGTTCTATAATATTGGCATCATTTTAAATAGTGGTGAGACCTCAGGTGATTGGTCACAATCTTCTGATGGTTCTCTCTTTTTTAGTAAATGACTAGTTATTCCTTTGATATTGGATAAACAGTTAATGAATGAGGCGCATATTTTTGGTTTGGTCATACACCCTAGGGAAACCAAGATGTTTTATACCTTTAGGGTGTTGTATTAGTGGCTCAAGATGAGATGTATAGTTGAAAATTTTGGTTTCCAAGGACTGACATACCAGATAATCAAAGAAGAGCACTAGAGACCAGCTAGGTTCTTTCAGCCTCTTCCTATCCTGGCGTGGAAATGGGATGAGATCTCAAAGGATATTTTTGGTTGGCTTAACATGTACTCTAAGTGAGAAATATTCCATATCAGTGATTAGTGGTCGTATAAGGAAATCAACCCACTTTCATCCCATTATAGAGTCAAATAGGTAAATAAAATTCAAATCATGTATGTTTAAGAGGTTTTTAGGCTTCATGGAGTTCCCTTAGTGATAGTTTTGGATGAAGATTCCTTTTTTACTTTTAAGTTTTCTAAGGGACTCTAGGAGGCATTGGTAACCAAGATGAGGTTGAGTATTTCGTACCACCCACTAACGGGTGATTAGACTAAGTAGATTTTATAGACTCTTGAAGATATGTTTTGATAATGTTTTCTTGATTTTGATGGAATTTAGAAAAGTAACATATCATTTTACAAGTTTTTATACAGTTGAAGTCATCAAGATTCGATCAAGATGGCCCCATTTGAGGTGTTGTATGGGAGGCCATGCCAGTCTTCATTGTATTGGGAATGTATGGTTGAGCATTACTTTTTAGGAACAAGTCTCATATAGGAGACGATATAGATATTATGACTAATTCAGAAAATTTTATCAACAACTCAGAGAATAAAAGAATCATACTCTGACCAACATTGTGTGTCGATCAAAATTTTTTCCCATTGGATTTTCTGGTCGGTGATCAGGGGTTTCTTTAGGTATCTATTCTATTTGGATATTATCAATTGGGAGAGTAGGGAAAGTCTGCACCACATTATTTCTGGCCATTTTAATTTTTAGAATTTCTTAGAAACGTAGCCTATCAGTTAGAGTTACCTCTACATTTGATCTCATTAGATGACCTATTTCATGTCACCGAGTTGAATAAATACCATATTCACATATATCATGTGTTAGAATGGGAATATTTTGTGGTTAAGATTCATTCCACCATTGTGGATAATCCTATTCATATCTTGTAATATAAAAATAAGGTTCTCTATGGTATTTCTTTCTTGTTGTTATGTGTTCTCTGACAGTGTGTTGGTGATAGTAATGATACATGAGATAAATAAGCTTTAGTAAAAGAGTAGTGACCTTGCCTATTTTCCTCTAATGATTCCTGAGGACTTTATAAGAAAACAAAGTGGCATGTTGGGTAGTTAGTGACACCGTTTGGGTCACTAGTGTTTCTATTTCTGAGCCTTCATTTAAATTTTGGATCTTTTTTGGAGTTTTCAGGGAAAATAGGCCAAGGAACACAGTTAGTGCATGATTTCCCTAACTATGTGGATAACCATTCCAGGGGTGAAAGTAGAAGGAAAATGAAAATTTTCATGGTTTGAGCATGGTATTTCAAACCGTGTAAATCCCATGAGAAATTTTTTAGGCTTCTTTTTGGGAGTAAATATCTCCTGCATTATTAGAGAATAGATTTCCAAACTATGAAGGAAAACCATGTGATTTTCCCAAATCCTTAAAATTTGGATTCTTACCAAATTTCCCCTTTCAAATTTTTAACAAATTATCCTAATTTATCCTCCATTTCATATGAATCCTCTATCCACTTGTTTTGAATATTCTCCACTCCATTTTGTTGTATTCTCCTTAGATCCAAGGTGTTATGGCTTGATGTATGCCTATCTCTTTGAGTTGTCTTCATCTTTTCCCCTTATGTATTTTTCAATTTCCATGGAATATGGAAACCCATGATGGGGAATTTGATGAACCTATGGTTTGTAATATGGGTTTAGTTTTTTTTCATGTTTTTAGGTGTGTTTGGTCCTTTCCTTCACATTTTGGGTGGTTGTGTTGAAGGAAATAATTTTGGACGCATTTCCAAGTTAGTTGTCTCTATATAAGGGTGTTTTACATGAATTACCATTAAATTTGAAATAACATTTGGTATATATTTATTTAATTTCCACTAAAATTATTTATTGTTGATATGAATTCCATGTTTTATGTGATTCATGGCGATAGTTATAAGTTGGATGCTTAATGTGAGTTTTCCAAATGGGGTTGGATTGAGTGCACAAAAACTGCTTGATGAAATGGATTAAAGGATTATATGATATCAAATGGATTTATAGAGAGATTTTATAAAAAAAATTACCTTGAAGAATTTTTTTATAAAATAGGCATGTTATTATATTGTAATTTCTTTTGAAATGGATTTTTGTGTGTGGCACATGTGCTGTGATTATGATTTTCATTGAGTAGAACATGTGAATACCTGGGGTGTGAGAAGGGGTGTCCTAGGGACCATGGTAACCTTTGGTAGTAATACTAAGATAGATTTATTTTATTTTCCATGGGACCATGTGATCATTTGGTAGGATGATTGTGAGAGCTTACACTTGTTTGACCAATAGATCATGGGAGCTCTTGGAGTTTGGCCCAAGGAAGACCATGAGAGATTCCACTTTATTTGGAATACTAGAGAAATATTATTTTTCTCACTCACATTAAAACCTTATTGTTATATACTTTGGTTTACTTTAATCATGTTGGTTTTATTTATATGATTTTATTTATTTTTTTTATTTCCTTATTGATGTGATATCATGTGATATTCCCATATTCATTTATATGTTTATATGATGATGATGTTTATGAATAGCCTCATTATTATTTATTGGGTATGTTAATGATGCTGATATATATGGCCTTGTTTTAATATTTATGCTATGTTAGTAATGTTTTTGGGGAAAATGGCCTTGTTTTTTGATGGAAACCAAAGGGACTTTAAAAGGATTCCTTAAAAGTATAATGGTTTCATAGTGGTTTGGTTTTGAAAATGGGTTCTCAAACTAGTTAATTGGTTTTCATGGTTTTAAAATTCTTAAATAGATTCATGGTGGTATCCTAATGATATTTATGCCTCACACTTATGATTTTGGGCATATGTAGTCTTTGTTTTGTAGGACACAAGTAAAATAAATGCCACTATGTACATTAGTTTCTCTTCTTCATTACAGTTATTCTTTATTCTAATGAAGAAGATTTGGTCTGACTCGGTTGGCTCATATAGAGTAATTTTGGAGTTTTGGTACCTTTGGTAAGTATGTAATGGCCTCATTTACTCTTTTTTACATTATTTTGAGTTTTTTTCTTTTGGATAGAGATACCATGTATATTTTCTATTTTGGAATGTTTTGTATATGATGTATATTGTTTCTAATGGTATCTATTTAGTATTTTTTTTATTTTCTATGGATGTTTAGGTATTATTCTATTGTATCTAATGACATTGGTTTGTCCAATCCATTCATGGATGGTTCATGTTGGTTTTTCATGGGTTAAACCATTCCCAAGTGGATATCTTTTATTCTTTGGGCTTCTCACTATCCCATGCCAATTGAGAATGCACTTCAGGGCTTGTGGTGTGTCACATCAGGTGGTGGGTCAGGCTGAACTAGGTCAGTTCATTAAAAATTATAACTAACCATATATTTTTCTATGTTAAGCTATTTTTGTGTGAATATATACTTAAAACTTTTATAATCAGTATATATATCTCACTTTTATCTATGGAGGTAATGCCACAAAAAAACATGGAAAATATTACAATTCCCAACTATAAATCATGAGTAGGGTAATTTTTCTTATGTACATTCAACTCTCTTGATTCATATGTTTTACTTCTCCCGTCACAAGGTTTGTTGAAAATTAGAAATTAAATTTACCTTCTGAATCAACTACTAGGATTCTAGTGGTAGTTGGGGTCATCCCATGGGGATAACATAGAATCAATAGAACCAATGTTAATCAAGACAATATTTATTGGTTTTCTAGACAAAAATGGTTAAGGGAACAGTAAAAAAATTTAAAATATTTGTGAAAATTTAAATCTAAACAAAATAAATGATAGAACAATCAGAATACAAATCGTTTAGGGGTTGAAATATGATTAGTTTTTATTATTAATTTCATTCTTTAGTATTTATTTTATAAGAAAAAATAGATTTACCACGGGGATTCAATTATATCATAGTTTCTTAGTCTGATAACTAGTGATTGTGCATTTAAAATCTAATTCCTTTGTTCACTAATTGAACATTCAAATACAAATTAGTATCATACCCCTAAAATAGTGGGAATGAGTTCCCCTAATGTTCATGGGTTCATCCAATGAAAATACTTTAGTGTTCTCTATTATTACCATTCTTGGTCCAATGAGATACCAATGATGATGTTGGAATTCAGTTCAGTGAAGGAATTATAAAATAGAATAAATAATAAAATTAACACTTTAGAATTTAAATCACAACAAACCAGAATCTTATTATAACCCTAACACAAGGGAAACTAGCCTCTTATGACCTTAGTCACAATGTGTGGATTGAGTCAAAACACAATCCCTACCATGGATATGAGAGGGAGAAATGGTAAGAGGTGAGTTACACTAAAATAGAAATGAAAATAGTGAGGAGAAACTTGAAATGGATCCAAGGGAGGTTTGACCGGTTGAGCAACAACAGCTCCCTCTGGATGTCCAACCTCTAACATAGAGGGCTTCCCCCTTTATTTATAGAATTGAAAAATACACAGTGTTTACTAGAAAGTACATGGTGTGTTGTGTGGTCAACTTCTTTTTTCTCTGATTTCTCCACCGGTAGGTGATCCGTTGTACCACTCATTGACTTTGAATGCATCAGTGATCAGTTTTTGGTAGTACATGGCATTTAGCACTTCCCCACATGAAATGTAGCATCAACTTCAGACACCATCCATGTATGGAAGGTTGTACACGACATGTGAATTGGTTGTACATGGCATGTAGTTACTAGTAGGCTACATGGTAATGTACTCGGTCTTGCTGATCCATGTCTAGGAAATGGTACCCAGCATGTGTTGATAAAGTACACTCCATGTATATCTAAACTATTGTTCTACTTTTTCTTGATTTGTGACTTTGCCTAGAAAATACATGAAAATCTTCCTGAACATCGAACTAAAGAATTTTATCTTAAAAACAATATGTATCTGATAAAAACATATTTTGATATTCAATAGAATGTATGAAAATGTATACAAAAATCAGGAACATCAAACTCCCCCACACTTAGTCATTTTCTTTCCCTCAAGAAAAATCTCAACAGATAATTAATAGAATCCATACTCTATAAAGGGAAGCATTAAAATAATTATACTTATACATATTATATCCATAGTAGAGTATTTTAAAATTCACAAAACATATTTCAATTCCAATGATATTCTAATCATGCCTCCTATATAATTCAATAAAATATTTTCACCCTCTTTATTTACATTGTTCAACTTTTTATAAATAAACATGCCACTTAATGATTTATCTCACCAAAAAATACCATACTTATCAGTCAAGATCATTTTATAATAGTTAGGATCAATCTCAATTATATGAACTATATCAATTGGAATTCTTGTATTCTCATTATCTAATTTAGAAATCAAATTACAAAAATCATGAGGTCTTTCAATAAGGTTCAAATGATTGTGAGGCTTTGGGTAGGTAGGTAAGTAAGTGAAAAATAGTCTCGAAGGCTTTAAAAATGAGGCTTAATTCTTAAATAATAATACATGATATTTAATAATGAATATTAATGTAAAGTACATGTCATGACCTCCTCCCCAAAAATTGTGGCCCTCCTAGGTCGACAATGTGAGACAGGAGATAATGACCCTCGAGTCCCACCTCGAGTAGGCCCCGGGATGGAGACTAGCACTGAGGATATAATAAACACAGAAATGGGAGGCATTACCCACTCAGATAACACATGAGGAAGAGAGAGATAAGTTAGACACCAACCAAATCCATCTTAAAAAACAATATAAAATAAACCGCAATTACAAATAGGTAATGTCATGCAAAACTACTACAACTGAAAGGGGAAAACTACAAGTTCCCAAAATAAGAAAAAACAATAGAAACCACGAAGCCCAAACAGCTTCTGCAACCCCAAGCCAGTAGAAACTAGCATGATATCCAACATTCTCCAAGTGACCAGAAAAAAAATTATATATACATAGGGTGAGTATAACTGTATACTCAGTAGGATCCTCCCTGAAGCCTCTTGTACAAAAGTAAATAAAGAATTCTAAAGCACATTGAACAACAAGTGAAACTAACTCGTCACCTAAATATTTATACTAGGTTCCCAGCCTCAGCATGGCTACTATCACCAAGTAACTCATACAAGAGTATATAATATAGTAAATAATATCAATGGTACCCCACTACTACTTCCCCACTAGTTTGCCGCTTTACCCCAATGTCACACGTCCTAAGCATCTCTCTACAAAAAGGATTGCCTACAGATACCTGGGCGAAGAACCAAAACATGAAATTCGTGCAACAAAACCACCACATCTACACAAGAATGTAATCAGGTAGTTTATGAGAGCCACCACAGCTCACATAACGTGTATCATACATCGGGCAATATACCTCAAGCCATTACATCCCACACACCAAGTTAGAATCCTCAATTCATCACAGCCTATACATGTTATGCCAATAGTAGTCTATAGAATACTATATGCAGAATATATGTGCGGAATAACCACAAGCCATTACAACCCTCTACACACATATATTTGGAAAACTAACCACTGTGCCTACCAGCCGAAGTAACTACCAGGAGAAGAGAGCAGGGAAAAAGGGGGTAGTCAGCCATCCATCCTCCCACCGGAATGTTGGGGAAAAAACCCCCAGGGCTCCGAATCCCAAGGGTGTTAGTTTCCCTAACTGAAAGGGTGGAGTAGCATATAGAAACAAAAAAAGTACAGAATATACTATAGCTCACAACCACACTATGGGAATAACCTAGTCTTATACTCAACTGCAGCTAACGTCTCTAGGATTCCCAACTACTACTTCAAAGACCACGTATCCTGTAAGCACACAACCATTTAAAGAAATTTATCACATTACTTTATTACCTTTTTATCAGTTTCAATTTAATTTAATTAATTATTTAAACATTAATTAACCATTATCAATTTCCACATTAAATTTCATTAACTTCACACCCAAAGTCCACTATCCTCAGCATTACGTCCCAGTAAGCTCCAACCCCCATGGGTTAACATCATTTATTCAATTATTTATTTATATCATTACTTTCCCATATTACCAGGCATTCTAGAAAAACATTCTATGCTACTAAACATAAGGGGGCTCAACACTGTGAGTAGATGAACTTCCCGTCGAGTCTTTTCCGCCTATAGCAAGAGCATAGACCCATCATCCCTTGAGAAGCTAAACACGAAAAGCATGAGGCATATCCTGCATGTCTTCGCCCCTTTTGGAAGAAGGGTATGAAATATTAGCTACCTTGATCAGTGGGGAATGTAAAGTAGATAAACAACCAATAAGAATCGGCAAGAATCCAAACATTCACATACAACCCATTTCATCATCCCTAGTGTCCTCCCTGACACCCACATGCATAAACCAATGCATCTCGCCACTCTAGGTTCCAACTACTACCACAACCAGTAAGCCTCCATGCCCCCACATATCACAAAATCCATCTAGGATCACATCACAACACAAGTAGCACAAAAAAAACAGCATATTAATTTTTATCTTGGCCCTTAAATAAGAAAGTGGGTAACTCAGAACCCTAAAAGGAATTATCTTTTATCAAACAACCAATTCTTTAATCCATCTTGGATTAACCAATTCATAGGTTCCAAATTTGGGAAACCTAACTAGTAAGCTATCAAAATTAATTAATCATGCTTACTGCACCAATTTGATTAACATCAAATTCCAACAAGAAGAGATAGATTCATTTACCTTCCTCTTTATCTTTAGCAAAGAAATTATCGATTAATTCCGGCCTTACCTTCCTTACCAATTTACATTAAGAATGAAAAGCTAAAAAATCAATCATAGATATCACACTTTCTAGAAAAACAAGAGGCAAAAACATACGATCGATGTTAATTTATTTATCTAGTTAAAATATTTATTATGTCAATTCCATTATGATCTAGTGGGATAAAACATGATAAATATACAGTAGCACGTAAAATAAAAGAGAAGAAACAAATCCCCTACCTAAAATGATTCTTTTCATTCTTTATACAAGAATGATCCACACAAAGGATCGTGATCGCCGCCTCCTATGACAACTATATCCACCGGAGGATGTCGCAGTATGACCGCACCAACAAAATCCCAAGAAAACTCCATTAGAAGTATGGAGATCACATACCAAAATAGGTCAAGGAGAAAAAGAAGGAGATGAACCCAAAAAAACAATGTTAAAACATAACTTATATCGATTAAGGATCGACACATAGTGCTTGCACCAAAATAAGGGGTGTGCTTGCAGCAGTAAGAAACTTCAAGGGGAACCGATCCGAGGATTCAGGTTTGATCACACTACTCCTATGGGAAGAAGGAAAGGTTCAAGTGTCTTGTACTAGGGAACAAGAAGGTAGAACAAGGTAGGAAGACATATCATTCCTTTAGAAGATTTAACAGAGTAGCGGTTTAATATACGATGGATTTTTTCATTAAAAGAGGATCACATTAACCCACACGGTTTGACCAATTAAAAGTATCCCAAGCCTTAGGAAAATTAATATAAGAGTTATGGAATTTGAATTGTACTTAGAGTCCTGAAAACAAGGCTTTAAATGTATTTTAAGTCAAAGGAAATGTTAAAGGGGTAAAAATGTAGGAAGCTGGAAACATTGTTCATGAAAATGAAATTTGGAAAAGGAAATAGAGGCTGCAGTTAGAACCTCACTGTTCTAGAAACACTGTACATAAACCTCACCATTTTGGAAACACTGTTCATAAACCTCACCATTCTAGAAACACTGTTCATAAACGTCACTATTCTAGAAAGATTGTTCATAAACCTCATGGTTCTAGAAACGCTTTTCATAAACCTCACCATTTTGGAAAAACTTTTCATAAACCTCAGAGTTCAGGAAATACTATTCATAAACATAAAATTTGGGAAAAGAAATATATGCTACCACTAGAACCTCACCGTTCTAGAAACACTATTCATGAACTCAAAATTTGGAAAAGGAAATATAGGCTATCGTTGGAACCTCACCATTGCATTGTTCACATAAGGATACTGATGACACTATTCACCGAAGGTTACCGATGCACTGTTCACCTAAGGCTACTGATGACACTGTTCACCCTAGGCTACCGTTGCACTGTTCACCTAAGGCTATCGATGACACAGTTCACCTAAGGCTACCGATGCACTGTTCACAAAACTAGAAATTTTCAAAGGAAATAGAGGCTTCCGTTGGAACCTCACCATTCTAGAAACACTATATATAAACCTCACTATTCTAGAAACACTATTCATAAGCCTCACTATTCTGAAAACACTGTTCATTAACCTCAGTGTTCTGGAAACACTATTCATAAACCTCACCATTCTGGAAACACTGTTCATAAACCTCACTGTTCTAGAAACACTGTTCATAAACTCAAAATTTGGAAAAGTAAATATAGGCTACCGTTGGAACCTCACCGTTCTAGAAACACTATTCATGAACTCAAAATTTGGCAAAGGAAATATAGGCTACCATTGGAACCTTACTATTGCACTGCTCACCTACAGCTACCAACACACTGTTCACCTAAGGCTACCGATGACATTGTTCACCTATGGCTACCCATAACACTGTTCACCTAAGGTTACCGATTATACAATTCACCTAAGGCTACCGATGCACTGTTCACAAAAACTGGAAATTTGGAAAAGTGTTGTGAATTAGTCACCTTGACCTCCCAAGACACCTCAGACACCAAATTTTCTCAAAGGAATTGACCAAAGAGGTCCTGGCCATTACATTAGATACCTATCAAAAAATTCTCATCCTTGAGAATTAAAAACCAACCTAAAAGGAAACAGAACAGAAGTATGAATAACCACCCATCGAGATACCTCTCAAAAGAGAGAAAGTCACAAGAAGCAACCAAAGAAAACTATCTCATAAAGATGAAAGGTCTATAACCATAAAGGGGACATAGTTATATGAAAGGTGTTAAACATCAAACAACTCTAGGTACTGAGCACGAATCTATGAATCACATTCCTAGGTACTCTCATCCATGCCACCATGTCACCACAAGACACGAACCAAGGGGATAGAATGCCCACAAAACACCTTCTCTTTGCGGTCTTGGATCTCCACAGGTCGCTCCTCAATGGTCGCATCATCATCAACATCAATCTCTCCCCAATCAATGACATGAGATTCATCATGAAGATAACGACATAGCTGTGATACATGAAAAACATTGTGTATCCGGATCATCTACGGGGGAAGTGCTACTCGATATGCCACAGCTCCAACACGATCTAACACCTCTAAAGGCCCAACACACTGGGGATAAAGCTTACTCCCACTACCAAAACTTCGCTGCTCAAAATGGGGATTCACCTGCAGAAACACGTGATCCCAAACATCAAACTCTAAGGGTCTCCTCCTTTGATCGGAAAAATATTTCTGATGATCTTGCATTGTCTTCATCCTCTCATGAATGACCTGAACCATCTCCATTGTATTCTGCACTAGTTCCAGTCTGAGAATTGCTGACTCTCTGACCCCAGTCCAGCACAACGAAGAACGGAAATTCGGACCATACAAGGCTTCAAACAGTGACATACCAATGGTGGAGTGAAAAATATTATTGTAAGTGAACTCCACCAAGGGTAAGTGCCTTATCCATGAACCTCCAAAATCTAAGACACAAGAGCGTAACATTTCTTCAAGAGTCTGGATGGTTCACTCTATCTGACCATTCGTTTGAGGATGAAAAATAGTGCTAAGGCATAGCTAAGAACCAAAATCATGCTGAAGACCTCTCCACACCCTAGAGTTAAAACGAAGATCTCGATTAGAAATCATCTTCCTTGGGACTTCATGAAGTCTCACCACCTACTCCAGATACCGCCTTGACAAAACATCCACTAAGCTTGACTTCTTGATCGCTGTGTAGTGGGATGATTTTGTCAGACAATCCACTACCACCCAAATAGCATCATGTCCTCTCAAAGCTTGAGGTAAACCACTAAAAAAGTTCATTAAGATGTCCTAACACTTCCATTGAGGAATATATAATGGCTGGAGAAGACCATAAGGAACACAGTGTTCGACCTTCACCTTCTGGCAGACCAAACATCGAGACTCAAACTCTGCAACCACACGCTTCAGCCCAGGCCACCAAAACTAACTCCTCAAGGCTCAGTACATATTTTTCATTGTTCATATGGTTGTATTCGTAAACATAGGAAATCTCCCCAAGAGTGGTGCTTCCCCAACACTAGATCATAGTCTCTACATACTTCCAACAAGTCAGCTCGGCCTCCAACTGGCGTAGTCAATGCCAAGGGCAATGTAAGCCTCTATACCTCAAGTCCCAAAGCATGGAAAATGGTAGGTGGTATGAAGGAGTGTGTCGCTCCTGAATCAAACAAGGCATACAACAAGGTAGAAAACATGCAAAGGGTACCTCGAACACCGTCTGTCTCACATGGAGCTCGAAACGCTAAAGTATGAAGCTGAGCACGACATCCTCCATAGACTCTCTGACCTTGATAATGACCACCGCCATATCTTTGATCTGCTCTATGAGGATGGGGACATCATAGGGCTTTCCTCTACCTACCAAATCTACCCTCTACTAATCTAAAGCTGGTGCAACCTGCTGCTGTTGCCTCGGCTGGAACTGTCTCAACGGAGGAACCTGGAGCAGAGCACCTGGTGCACAATGACTGCTCTTAAAGGTCAGGAATTCTCGCTGCTGATGACCTTGACCACCAAAAAGAAAAAAACCACATAATCCCTTAGCATAGGCCTGAGAGCTGATGCCTTTGGAGAAATGAGATGTTGAGGGATGTGAACTACCCCTGAAACAACAGAAACTCTTATGCCCTGCAAGTCTGGAACCCCAGGCCACAACTCTGCTTCGTGAGGAAGCATGATGACTCCCATCTAATGATGATTCGGTTCTGGCCAAAGTCCTCTTAAAAACCTTTTCCCTTTCCATCACCTCAAGACATGTATTCATCATAAAAGGGGTGACCTGGTGCTGGATCTCTGGATGCAAGTCCTCCTCGAAATGCCTCGGCTTGGCCTCCTCATCGGGAAACAGGTCCAAAGGATATCGTAAAAGGTTACTGAAATAGATTCCAAACTCTCTCACACTAGAACTCCCCTGTCGAAGGGTAAGAATATCTTGGCGACTAGACACCTTCGTGGTGGAGGAAAGAAAATCGACTCTAAACTTGTCTCGGAACTCCACCCATGAGATCACTAACTCCTCATGATTCCCAGGGAACAAGAACAACCACTACCTCGCTACTCCATGCAGCATCATCACAAACAAGGAAACCTAGTGCTCCTTATGAGCATGGATCGAACAGAAGCCTATATCGACCTCCTCCAACCATTATTCTATGACTGAATCTAAAATGGATCCCTCATACTTCTGTAGACTCTGGCGCTAAAACTCTTGGAGTGTCCTCCTCCAAGTGTCATCGTCATCTACTCTACCCGGCGGCGATCTGCTGGAAAGCCTGCTAGACATCTTATATGAGATCCTGACGAGGATGTCGGCCTGGAGCCATACTTACAAAATATCAAATAGTTATAGCTCCTAAACCTAAAATATGGAAGACTCTGCCTAAATTAATTAATTGTTTTCTTTAATTCATTTTAGGTTAACCTATCCCAAGGTCTATGCATTCAAACACATGCATAAAGAAGAATGATTCATGATCCTTTTCTAGGTCTCTACCCTGCAACTAGTATCACCTCATTTAGTAGCCATTGTAAACTTAAAGGTCCATACATCAGATCATAGGGGGCCCTAAATGCCTACGTCTTAGCTGGTCTCCAGTGTTTAAATCACTTCCTAAAAATGAATGACATTGTTGCCCTACCAACCCATGAAACCTCGCATATGTCTAACACCAAATTCCATCATATCCCTCAACCTCCCTCTGATACCACTCTATCATGATCTCCTCCCCACAAAGTGTACCCCTCCTGGGCCAGCAATGCGAGAAGGGGGATAATGACCCCCCAAGTCCCATATCTAGTAGGTCTCGGGTTGGCGACTAGTACCGAGGGTATAATAAACACACAAATGGGATGCATTGCCCTTTAAGATAACACATGCAGGGAGAAAAGATAGACACCAACCAAATCTATCTCAAAAAACAATATAAAATAAATCCCAAGTACAACTAGGTATTGTCAAGCAAAACTACTACAACTGAAAGGGGAAAACTGAAAGTACCCAAAAGAAGTAAAAACAACAGAAACCACAAATCCCAAACAGTTCCTACAACCCCAAGCTAGTAGAAACCAGCCTGATCTCCAATCTATACTAAGAGACCTAAAAAATAGTTTATATACACATAGGGTGAGTATAACTGTATACTCAATAGGATCCTCCCCAAAGCCTCTAATGCAAAAGTAAAGAAATCATGCTAACGCACAGTGAACAACAAGTGAAACTAACTCGTCACCTAAACTGGTATACTAAGTTCCCAGCCTCACCATGGATACTCTCACCATGTAATCCATAAAAGAGTATATAATATAATAAAGAATATCAAGGGTACCCCGCTACTACTTCCCCACTGGTTTTCCACTTTTCCCTAACGTTGTACGTCCTAAGCATCTCTCTTCAAAAAGTATTGCCCATGGAAACCTAGGTGAAGCCCATCAACATGAACCTCATGCAACAAAACCACCACGTCCACACAAGAAAGAAACCAAGTAGTTTTCAGGAGCCACCATATCTCTCATAACATGTATCATACATCGGGAATTATACCTCAAGCCATTACATCCCACACACTGAGTAAGAATCGTCAAGTAGTCACAGCCTATACATGTTAAGACTATAGTAGTCCATATGTTACTATATCCATAATATATGTATGTGAATAACTACATTCCATTATAGCCCTCTACACACACATATGAGGAAAACTAACCATTGTGCCTACCATCACAAGTAACTATCAAGAGAAGAGAGCGGGGCCAAAGGGGGTAGTCAACCATCCATCCTCCCACCAAAAAGTTAGGGAACACACACCCCCCACAGGACTCAGAATCCTTAGGGTGTTAGTTTCCTTAACTGACAGGGTGAAGTAGCGTATATAAAAAAAAGGTACATAATATAATATAGATCACAACCACACTATGGGCATAACCTAGTCTTAAACTCCACTGTAGTTAACATCTCTCGGACTCCCAAATTCCACTTCTAATATTAGGTATCCTATAAGCACACAACCATTTAAAGAGCTTTATTACATTAATTTATTCCCTTTTTATCAGTTTCACTTTACATTAATTAATTATTTAAACATTAATTAACCATTATCAATTTCAACATTATATTTCATTAGCATCACACCCAAATCCCTTTATCCTCAGCATTGCGTCCCAGTAAGCTCCAACCCCCATGGGTTAACAGCATTTATTCAATTATTTATTTACATCATTACTTTCCCATATTCCCAGGAATTCTATAAAAACATTCTATGCTACTAAACACAAGGGGGATCAACATAGTGAGTAGATGAACTACCCGTTGAGTCTTTTCTTCCTATATCAAGAGCGTAGACCCATCCTCCCTTGAGAAGCTAAACATGGAAAGCATGTGGCATACCTCATGTTTCTTCTCCCCTTTCAAAGGAAGGGTATGAAAGACCAATAGCATTGAGAATTGGGGAAAGTAAAGTAGATAAAAAACCAATAAGAATCATCAAGAATCCAAAAATTCACATCCAACCCATTTCATCATCCCTAGTGTCCTCCCCGACACCCACATGCATAAACTAATACATCTCGCCACTCTAGGCCCCAACTGTTGCCACAACCAGCAGGCCTCCATGTCCCCACATATCACAACAACCATCCAAGCTCACATCACAAAATAAGCAGTAGAAAAACAAAAATCTTTTCAATTAGGCTCTTGTCCCTTAAACAAGAAAGAGGGTAACTCAGAACCCTACAATGAATTTTCTTTTATCAAACAACCAATTCTTTAATCCATCTTGGATTAACCAATTTATTATTCATAGGTTCCAAATTCGGGAAACCTGACTAGTAAGCTATCACAAATAATTAAACATGCTTACTGCACCAATTTTATTAACATCAAATTACAACAAGAAGAGACAGATTCACTTACATGCCTCTTTATCTTTACCCAAGAAATTATCTATTAATTCCATATGTACGTTACTTACCAATTTCCATCCAGAATGAAAATCTAGAAAAATCAATCATAGATATCACACTATCTATAAAAACAATAGGAAATAACATACAATCGATGTCAATTTATTTATCTGGTTCAAATATTTATTATGTCAATTCCATTATGATCCAGTGGGATAAAACATGCTAACTATACAGTTTCACGTAAAATTAAGGAGAAGAAATGAATCCCCTACCTTAAACGTTTCTTTTCATTCTTTATACAAGAATGATCCTCACAAAGGATCATAATTGCCTCCTCCCGTGACAACTATATCCACCCAAGGATGTCGCGGTATGACTGCAGCAACCAAAACCCAAGAAAACTCCATTAGAAGTATGGAGATCACATACCATAATAGATAAAGGATGAATAGAATAATATGTTCCCAAAAAAACTATGATAAAACATACTTTATATCAATGAAGGATTGACACTTGGTGCTTGCACCAAAACAAGGGGGTGCGCATGTAGTATTAAGAAACTTCAAGGGGAAACAATCTGAGGATTAAGGTTCGATCACACCACTACTATGGGAAGAAGGAAAGGTTCAATCATCTCACAACAGGGAACAAGACAGTAGAACAATGGAGGAAGATATCTCATCCCTTTAAAATATTTAATGGAGCATCGGTTTAAGATACGATGGATTTTTTCATTAAAATCGGATCGCTTTAACTCACACGGTTTGACCAAGTAAAAGCATCTCGAGACTTAGAGAAATTAATATAGGAGTTATGGCCTTTGAATCAGCCTTAGAGTCCTTAAAACAAGGCTTCAAATGCATTTTATTTCAAAGGAAACGTCAAAGGGGCGAAAAAGTAGGAAGATGGAAACACTGTTCACGAACACAAAATTTGGCAAAAGAAATAGAGGCTATAGTTGGAACCTCACTGCTCTAGAAACATTGTACATAAACCACACCATTCTGGAAACACTGTTCATAAACCTCACTATTTTGAAAACACTATTCATAAACCTCACCGTTCTAGAAACATTGTTCATAAACCTCACTGTTCTTAAAACACTGTTCATAAACTCAAAATTTGGCAAAGGAAATATAGGATACAGTTGGAACCTCACCCTTCTGGAAACACTCTTCATGTACTCAATATTTGGCAAAGGAAATATCGGCTACCATTGGAACATCACTATTGCACTATTCACAAAAGGCTACCGATGACACTGATCACCTAAGGCTACCGATGCACTGTTCACCTAAGGCTACCGATGACATTGTTCACCTAAGGCGACTGATGACACTATTCACCAAAGGCTACCAATGCACAGTTCACCCAAGGCTACCAATGCACTGTTCACCTAAGGCTACCAATGACATTGTTCACCTAAGGCTACTGATGACAGTGTTCACCTAAGGATACCGATGACATTGTTCACCAAAGGCTACCGATGAAACTGTTCACCTAAGGCTACTGATGAAATGTTCACAGAATTGGAAATTTGACAAAGGAAATAGAGGTTATAGTTGGAAGCTCACCTTTTTGAAAACACTATACATAAATCTCACCGTTCTGGTAACACTATTCTTAAACCTAACTGTTCTGGAAACATTTTTCATAAACCCCACCATTCTAGAAACACTGTTCATAAACTCAAAATTTGGCAAAGGAAATATTGGCTACCGTTGGAGCCTCACCATTCTGGAAACACTATTCATGAACTCAATATTTGGAAAAGTAAATATAGGCTACCGTTGGAACCCCATTGTTGGAACTTCACCATTGGAACCTCACCATTGCACTACTCACCTAAGGTTACCGATGCACTGTTCATCTAAGGTTACCGATGACACTATTCAACTAAGGCTACCAATGACACTATTCACCCAAGGCTACCGATGACACTGTTCACCTAAGGCTACCGATGACACTATTCACCTAAGGCTACTGATGAACTGTTCACAAAACTGGAAATTTGGAAAATTATTGGGAATAAGTCACCTTGACCTCCCGGGACCCCTTAGACACCAGATTTTCTTGAAGGAATGGACCAGAGAGGTCCATACCATTACAGTACATCTCCGACAAGTTATCTCAAAAATTTCACTATTACTTAAAGATAATCCCCTTGGGAAAATGGGTCTATAAACTATCGAAAAAGTGGAATGAACAAATTTGGTCCCTCTTTTGAAATTTTCAATATATTTTTTGTAAAACATGGACCATCAAGAATACAATGAATAGTGTTTAGGAACCCTTCTACCCAAATAAACAAGTGGAACTCTCCCCCGCACTAATTTCATGGTCGCTCATCAAAATGTACCCTAAATTTCCAAATTCCCTCTCTAAAGTTCAAATGAATAATCATGAAATTTTTTAAAAGAATTACGATTGGAACAATAAATAGTCTTGTAATGTGGATTCCTATCAAGGATCTTCATGGTTTCTTAGGGATCATGAAGGTCAGATGTAAGGTAGGTCTCAAGGTCAAAAGGGGATGAAAAAAAATCATATGCCTCAATCATTTTAATGGGATTCAAAATGATCATTTTTTGAAGGGAAAAAATATCAAAAGTGGATAACATTTTGTGGTATTCAGTGATGCTTTGAAGAAGGGCTTGGGTTGTGTTTTGATGAAGAATTACAAAGTAATGGCCTATGCTTCAATAAATTGAATTTTCATGAGAAGAATTATCCAACCCATGACCTAGAGTTGGTTGCGGTGATCTTCACTTTAAAAATTTGGCGGCATTACCTATTTGGGGAGAAGTGTGAAATACACACGGGTCACAAAAGACTCAAGTATATATTCACACAGAAATAGTTTAATACGTACTCACAAAGATTGTTAGATATGATCAAAGATTGCGACTTCTCAATCCATTACCACCCTAGGAAAGTGAACAAAGTGGAAGATGCCCTAAGTAGAAAGGATCTAGTGATTTTTTCATTGATGAGAATTGAAAAGTATAAAATCTTCTTAAATTTGATGAATATGGAAATGGGAATCATAAAGAAGGGAACATCATCAATACTTTCACAAATTATTGCTCAACTGTCTCCTTTGGAAAGGTTAAAGGATGCTCAAAGAAAGGATGTGGAAATTCTGAAAAGGGTGGAAGCTATTAGAAATGGAAAATCCTCAGAGTTCATGGTTGACAAGGAAAAAATTGTGAGATTTAGGTCACGATTATGTGTACCATCCAATCTAGAGATAAAGAAGGAGCTTCTGAATGATGCACATAGCTCAACCTTCTCTATTTACTTAGGGAGCACAAAAGTATAAGGGGATGATGCAACCACAACCCATACCAAGATGGAAGTGGGAAAACATTACCATGGACTTTGTAACTATAATTACAAGGAAATACAGAGGAAACAATGCTATATGGGTTGTTGTGGATTGTCTTACAAAGACAGATCACTCTATCGCGATTCGAGAGGACTTCTCATTGGATCAACTTGCACGGATTTACATCAAAGATGGAGTACCACTATCTATAGTATCCTATAATGATCTGAGATTCACCTAGAAGTTCTAGAAAAGTCTCCAACATGCTCTAAGAACTAAATTGAACTTCAGTATGATTTATCATCCCCAAATTGATGGTCAATCTGAGTGAACTATTTAGACACTGGAAGATATTTTAAGATCATGTTCTATGAACTTCAAAGGAGGATGTGACCAATATCTTCCACTGGTTGAATTCTCTTA
Source organism: Viscum album (assembly GCA_963277665.1). Classification (NCBI taxonomy): domain Eukaryota; kingdom Viridiplantae; phylum Streptophyta; class Magnoliopsida; order Santalales; family Viscaceae; genus Viscum; species Viscum album. The sequence goes on along the minus strand of OY728127.1, from coordinate 60,599,842 downwards.
TAATTTTTTTTTCACTTGATCAACTGAATGGAACCATATGAAGACCATTATGGGAAAATGTGCACAAGACCATTGTGTTGGGATGAAGTCAGTGAGCGTAAGCTGCTAGGACCTAAAATGGTTGGAGAAATGGTGGAGTAGGTGAAAACCATTCAACAGCATATCAAGGCAACCCAAAGTTGACAGAAGAGTTATGCAAATAACTGTTGATGATACCTTGAGTTCAAATTTGGAGACATGGTATTTCTACACATATCTTCATGGATGAAGGTCATGATGTTTGGAAATAAAGGGATGTTAAGTCCAAGGTACATCATCCCCTATGATATTCTTGATCGTGTCAGGGTTGTGGCCTATCGACTGGCAGTTCCACCTACCATGTCCAGAGTACAAGATGTATTTCATGTATCTCTCTTAAAGAAGTACATACCAGATCTTTCACATGTACTCTCTTCTGAGGTAGTACAGTTAGAGGATGATATTTCTTACGAGGAGCAACCAGTGAAAATCCTAGATCATAGAGAAAAAGTTCTACAAAATAAGACATTTCCCCTCGTCAAGGTGTTGTGGTGAAACCACAAGCTTAAAGAAGAAACTTGGGAATTAGAAGAAGTAATGAAGTAGAGTTACCAACATCTGTTTTAGTTTTGGAAAAGGTAATTTCAAAGGTGAAATTTCTTAAGGGGGGAGATCATAATGACCCAAACTTTCATTAATAAAAATTCATATTAATCTGATTAAATGTATTATTATGTAAAATGGTTATATAAAATATGCACTTATTTAGTTTTATGATTTTGGATTTGTTAAAATACCATTAAGAATTATGACCATTGCTAATATAGTCATTGAATAGTGATCACATGATTAGTATAAATATAGGGCTTTAACAAATCCAATTTACTTAGAAAATGGAAGTGATGGCCTCATCCAGTATACTTTCCCCATATGAAGCCCATTTTTTGGATCTCAGAAATAAGGTGGCATCATTGGGCTTTTCTCTTGACCAAGGCCAATCCTATCTTCAACATGTTAAGCTCTAACGGAACCGCCTACGGGAGAAGTGGAAGTTGATAGAGATTACCACCTGAGCAATGTTATTAGAGCCACCCCAAGAGTTTGTCTTCATCACGCACCTTACCTTAAGGTCTTATGCATGTGTCATAAGGGGTTATGTAATAAGACCTTAGAACTATTATTATGTGCATTATTTTTTATATAATAAAGAATATACATTCATTTTATTTTTTTTATAATGTAAATAGTTTTTAAAGCACAAATAGTATTTTTAGTTAATATTGAACTAAGGAATCTATTTTGATAAATTAATGGATTTTTGAATTAAATAATATTTTAAGAAAAATTATTAAATTACTTTTTAATAAGTGTAACTGGTCGTATACTTTTTAGGAATACAATTGTAATATTTATTAAGGTTAGGAAACCGTTTTTGTAAAAACCAATGAATTTTCGATAAATGTAGGTTTTTATTTTAAAAGTAAATATTCACATATTTAAAAAATTATTTAGATAAAATGAATATTATTTTTGGAATCATGAAGTCGAAATTATCTAATGGTAATTTTTTCATAATTTTCTGAGACAATTCAATTTTTTGGTAAAAATTCAATACCGTTTAAATATATAATGTGTTTTATGACATCACAAAGAACCAATAGTGATGTAATATAATACTATTGAAATTTATTTCAGAAAATATGTGTTTTACCATTAAAATAATTTTATTTAAGGTATGTTTTATTTATTTTACAATGCTTTAGTAGACCCTCCAAGACTTATAAAACATTTTAGCTTTTTAAATTGATTTCCTTGAGAGTGTGACTCTCCTCCACATAATCAAACCTATTATTTTAATAATTTCGGCCATTTTCCTTATATAATATTGTTTTCCACTCCCATTTGTAAAAAAACATGGGCAAAAACCATGGGCTGGTATGTGGTTCTGATTATTTTAATGTGTAGTGTCCCAAACCTAAATAATAAAGAATTTCCCCTCCTTTCCTATATTAACCCACCCAAGCTCCCACTTTCTCTTCACTCAAAGCCTTTGGAGTTCTTCCAAATTCATTCCTATTCTCTTTATAATCCTCCCAATGTGATCCAAGCTCCCAATAAGCCTCTCTCAAGCCCCTCCCAAGCCATTGATATCACACTTCCAAGTAAGGGATTCCTTCCATTCTCATTTTATCGAAGTTTCTTAATATTGTTATGCGATTTTATTTTCAATTATAAATGTTGGGGTATGGATTAAAACCTCTTAGATACATCCTTATTTATGTTTGAATGATTTTATATCCTTTTCTCTCTCATTAATGCCTTCCATGTACACATGTTACTATGCCGAAATTCCATAAGGAATTTCCCTCTCCTTATTTACATTCGAGAAATTATTTTGTATTATGAATCTAAAATACATTACATATGTTGGGACATGTATCTATATGACCCCTTTAATTTAAATTTCATGTAAATATGATGATACACCCCTTTATCTCTCATCAACCATTATTATGAATTCTTACGTCACGCTGTTACGCTTTTGAAAATGCACCAATTTTCCATGCCAATGTCATTATGTAGTGAATACCATTATCATTTCTCTATCAGGGGTATTCAAATTTATGTACATTTACATATTTATTATAAATCTTCATGTATGCATTCCACATCCCATTGGAATAAATGATGATGATTGATTCCATGTTTTATGATCCATGTGGCACACTTATGCATGAAATGAAATGTTTAAGAAGGGTACACCCAAATAGCGCTCCAATCCATTGGGTAAAGTATAGTATCATGATACATCATGGGAAATGGGTTTTTGCTCATGCTAATTCAAGTGCAACTAGGGTTTACTCGTGCTTCATGTGTAATGAGGGTTTACTCATGCTCCATGTGCAATGAGCCTTAGGTTATACTAATTCCATGTTTAGTGTTGTTGCCACATTTCCACGTTATGATAATCATGCTATATCATTCCTTTATGTTCATGTTCTTTCATGCTCCATTGATATGCCTATTGCCTAACATTTATTGTCTTCTTCATTTTATGCCTTTTTTACTCCCTTACAGGGCTTTATAGGTCACCCCTTTATTATGCATGTCCTCAAGTTATCCCATACAATGATAGGTATGGGGGAATGTAGTGATCATGTAAAGGAAGTTTTAAATAAGATGTTGCATTTTAGGTTTTAAGTTGTTATGTAATGTTCATAATCCCCTAAGAAACTAGACCTACCGATATTCTATTTTGTATCAAGTGAAGGTTTTTATGTAATAATTTCTGTTAAGTGTGTAATAAAAAGCAGTGTTGTTATAGATAATTCCACCACATCTATGGCACGAACACAACTGCTGAAAGTTCTAGGTCATGGGTGGCATAGTTACATTCATGAGGATGTAACTTCCTAAACCGATAAGAGATCACTCCCCACTGCTTCATTAGCACACACCCTAATCCTAGACCGAAAGCATCACATAACACTTCAAATGTCACCCCTTCCATTGGAAACCTCATCAATGGGGCACTGACCAGCTTCCCTTTTAGATAATTGAAAATTGTCTGGATTTTATCACTCCATATGAACATTTGGTCTTTTTTGGTCAAGGATCTCAAACGCACTATGACTCTAGAGAATTCGGATGCGAACCTTCGGTAGTAACCTACCATTCTTAGGAAGCTAAGAACCTATACAACGTTCTTGTGTGATACCCAAGAAACAACCACTTCAACCGTCGGCGGGTCCACTCATATCCCCTACTGGACCCCACCTATCCAAGGAAGTGATCCTCTCATATCCAGAACTTGCACTTGGAAAACATCCAATAGATCTGGTGGTGTTGGAGGACCTCCAGAACTATCCTTAGATGCTCTACATGATCCTCCAATGATCTTGATTAAATCATGATGTTGTTGATGAACATGACCTCGAATCGGTCCAGATACTCATGTAAAATAGAGTTCATGTGCCCTATGGGCACAACTGGTGCATTCGTAACTCTGAATGGAATGACCACGAACTCAAAGTGCCCATATTTTCACTAGAAAGAAGACTTAGAGATTTCACCTCCTTCATCCTCAACTGGCAACATCCAGACCATAAGTTTATCTTATAGAACCACCTCTCTCCCTTCAACATGTCAGAATGTTTGTTGATCCTTGGGAGGGGGTAACAGTTCTTGGACGTCACCTGATTCTGTCTTCGGTAGTCTATGCACAGCCTGAGACCACCATCTTCCTTCTTTGTGAACAAGACCAGAGAACCCCATAAAGATGTTCTTGGTTGGATAAACCCCTTATTCATTAGGTCATCAATCTGAATTTGCAACTCCAACAACTTAGAAGGTTCCGTCTGATAGGGAGCCATTTAAATTGGATGGGCACCGAGTCATAAGTCTATCCCAAACTCAACATCATGTCAAGGGGGTAGAGTCACAACCTCTTCGAAGTATAAATCAAATAATTCACTAAAAATCCCTAAAAAATAAACCATCTCTAATTCTAGTGATTCCACTGACAGCTTGACTAATAAGGAAAAAAGGGGATCTATATACTGGCTGCCCTCCTAGAAACCCCTCTCAACAAAGAAAGCTACATGATGCCCCCCCCCATATATGAGAAAAAAACCCTTCTCCAGAAGAATTAAATAATATTGTGCTTGGAAAACAACCAGTCTATGTCTAGGATGACTTCTTATAGATTCATTTGTAGTAGAAAGAGATCCCCACTGGGCCGATGTGGCCCCAAAATCAGTCTGCATCCTTGACAAACATCAAACTGGCTGGTCTGACCTCCAACTGGAATACTCAACACCAAGGGAAAGGAATGTCTCTCTATGTCTAAACCTAAGGCATGGGATAGATTGGGTGAAACAAATGAGTGCAAAGCTCTTGAATCAAACAAGGCACAAGAAAGAGTACTAAACATACAGATCATACCTAGAGCAACCTCCGGCCCTATTCGAACTTCTACCTCTACGGCGTATAACTTCTCATGCCTAATTCCTCTGCCCCTCTTCTATTAGAAACCTCCCCAACCATTCCCTGGTCAAGGTCCCTGAGAAGTGACCTCAGTTCAGCATCCTCCATCACCATATTCCCTTAGTGTAGTAGGACCTCGATGTCCCTGCTACTGCTATTGAAAAGGTCTGGTTGGTATATGGTGCTGCTGAGGTGGGCGCTGAACTAGACCACCCCCACTGTAATTCACTCAGATAAGGAACAAATTATGAATATTCCCATGGTTTCCACATGTAAATCACTGTGGTCCTAGGCCTGTGGAGAAAGGGAGAGGACTGAGAGATCGGAACTGGAACTACTGAGGCATGCTCCCCATCATCCAAAACCTGGAAGGCCCTGATGTAGGATGTCTACTGCTGATGGCCTTCCCCTTTGAAAAACTCAACTGGATCCCCTATTGTGGAACAACTCCCATTGTGTTCATCCTCTTCACTATTTATGCATTCTTCTAAACATACAAGTACATTGGTAGAGTGAAGGGAGTGAAAACATACAAAAGATAAGGTCAAAGAACCTCCTTTAAGCATCCCTCCCATGAATCCTCATCTGGGAAGAGGTCTAGAGAAAAATTAAGGAGATCCTTGAACTTGATCCCCAATTCCCATACCGACATACTCCCTTGCTGGAGGGAGAGAATCTCCTGCCACTTTTTCTGAATTCATTGTGGAAGAATGGAATTCCACCTGGAAATCCTTCTCAAAGTAGTCCATGAAACCTAAGCTTCTTTATTACCCCCGAGATAAAGTGTCCACTACTGGGGCACCACTCCATGCATCTAGCTCACATCTAGAGGAACCCAATACTCTACCGAAGCCCGAATCAAGGTAAAATCAATCATCAGATCCTCGATCCAGCTCTCCATCTCTATGTATGAGACACTGCCCTTGTACTTTCCCAGAGTCTTCCACTAGAATTCATGAATCATCCTATACTATTGGTCATCCTCCTCCTCTTGATCAGCCTTCCGCCGATCAACTAGATCAACTTGCTTGGTTTCGATCACCTTCACTACTCGTGGATGTAGTCTAGGTGCCATGTAAGAAAAGATAAAAAATAATAATTCCTAATCCCGATTAGTGTAGATGACTCCTTTTAAATTTTGTTTAAACCTTTTAATTAATTTAAATTCCGAAAACACCTAAGACACATGATAACACAAGTCATTATGATGCATGTACCCTTCCTAGGGTCTATACCCTATAATCTGTGTAGCCACAGTTGGTCGTTTGGTAGGTATAGAGTCCTTGCATCAGATCACAGGGGGCCCCTAAAATCCCATGCCCTAGCCGGTCTTCCCTGACCTATTTCACCCACCAAGATTTCCTAAGACTATTTCCCTACCATCCCATGCAATCCTGACTATGCCTAACCCCAAAATCCATCCTATATCTCAACCATCATCCTCTGATACCATATTGTCACGACCTACCTTTTATAAGATTAAGGAAGGGATAGAAAACTTACAGACCCTTCCTTCATCATGTTGAAGGAGAGATAATTACCCCTGAATCCTGACTTCAATAGGCCCTAGAGTAGCAATAAGCCTCGAGAGTATAGAATATCAAATAAATGGAAGACATTACCCTTTTTATTTAAAAAAAATCGAGAGATAAGATTGTAAATCCAACAACACTAAGGACTAAAGATAAATGTAAATCTAAAAAAATTCCATTCCCATTTGCATGTTCAAAAATAAACTGATTCAAAGTACAAGAAAACTCTAAAGGAATATACCAAATGAAAAGAAAAGCAACAATGAAAACTATCCTGATGCCTGAGCTAGTAAGGTCCGACACAGTCCTCAAAGTCCTCCTGAAAACCTGAAAGAAATTTTATATACGTTGGGAAATTATACAGGTATACTCAGTAGGTAAACCAAAATATCTCGTGAACAAGTGGGGAGACATTCTAATCCCCAGGAGAAATAGATGTTACAAAAACACTTAGTAAGGAAAACTATCCAACCATCCTCACTAAGGCACACTCCCCAAATAAAACAAGTTAGGTAAAATAATAGTAATAGAACATTAGTATTTGGGTACCCCACACCACTTTCCCACTGGTTATATAGAACATTCTACGCATTAGACTTCCCCCACATGTTCCATTGTAGTCCCACTCCCTCCCTAACAACAACTATATGGGCCAACACAACCACATATCCTGCCTGAAGACACATAGGCCACCATAACTACACATAACCATGCCTGCAGACACCTAGGCCACAACAACCACCACCAAACCTAAAGAAACCTGAGCCAGAACAACCACTGCCATGCCCGAAGACACCTGGGACTCATCTCAAAGACACATGATAAACTAACCTTCATACACACACTTATGCCAACTTACCACATAACACACTTTCCAAAGAGTCTTGGGACAATAATAACCTTCTGTCATCACATCCTTCTCGAAGAGTATTAGGATACCTAGGAGAGGGATCATAAAGAAGATAATAACCATCCCCTCATAGGAAAGTTGGAAAAAACACCCTCCCCCACGAAATGGGGGTGTTCTGAATGAATTTATCAACATGGTTGTGGTGCGTATAAGAAACACAAGAACTAAATTTTTTACATATAGGTAATCACGAACTCATCCTAACCTAAGGGTCTTGAAACCAACAACCAGCCAGTACGCAACACTCTTGCTGCCATCCCTATATGCACAAGTACACCACAACCACAAACCAGGGCACAAGCCATTTCTAGAAAATAGTTCCCAATTTATCAATTCTCATTATTGTGTTTAAGTGATTCCATTTAAAATATTCCTTCACTACTGGGAAACTAACAGGCATAACCACAATCCAAAAAAACAACTAAAAGAAAACATCAAAGAAGGCATTAATTAATTCACTCCTAGATCTCTTGTAAATAGCAACATCAAAAGTGATATGAGATATACCTCTAAGTACTTGAACCAAACCAAGCCCCAAAATACTGAGTCTAGAACATTTACCTCTGGCTCCACACAACCTCAGATTCAAAAAACAATAATCTTTCAATAATAGATTCCATTTCCCTCTACATCACCCCAAAAACATCAAACAGAACAACCATTCATATCACCAGAACAGAGAAAGGGAGTTTTTAAATTTATCTAACAGCATTAATTAAGTTTTTTCTTTATATTTGGGTAATCTGGGTGATCACACAAGGTTTCTTATTCATTAGGCATCCATTTAATAAACAAAGTTTATGTGATTAATTAGTTCCCATGTTACAGTCATTCAATCACAAGATTATCTAGAAAACAGAGCTTCATTAGTGTATAGGAAATGACCACCAAGGCCACTATTTTTAGTGTACATGAGCCCATACAACCCACAACATAAAAATGAAGGTAAAATACAACATCATAATCATCTTTTCCACCACTTAATTCTTAAAAATTCTACTTATTATCTTCATTAATGATGGTTTCATCTACATCCTGAGGGAACATCATCATACCCACCCCAGATGATGCACAGTAAAGAGAGACAAATGAAAAAACCCATACTTGGATGATCAAGGATCAAATTTTTTCTCCTTGCACGATAAATTGGTGTCATGCAACAAGAAACTCCAAGAATAACCTAAAAAGATGTCTCTCATGTAGGCACAACTTGTATCTGGAAGGGGGACTCTATGAGAACCAAGAGGGAGAAAATTGACTGAGGAATAAGATCTCAATGTGATAAAAATCCCCAATCCCAGAGTTACAGGATGTGAAATCTTGAAGTGATTAAAAATAAGATCATGGTTTGACCACGCCGTCATATTGTTTCACATGTTGGAATTAATTTGGATTTAATAATTCCCTTAGAGAAGGTGAGATAGATCATTAAATGACAAAGTTTTTATAGGTTATATTTATACCTAGAAAAAAATGCATAACAGGGGCGTAACTGGAAATTCATAATAGGGTGTGAAACTGATTAAAAGGCCACACGTTTTGGAATGTCAAGGGTAACCCCACTCTTAGAGGATTTAAGATATCCTTTACCTACCTTAAAACCATCTTAAAACAATTTAAAAGAGGTAATGAAACATAAAATATATGTTACAGTAAAACTAGGGAAAGAACCCTGACACCCCTCCATGGCACCATATGGGTGCAACACTAATCAGGGAGAATTGGTGGCACCGATAGGTGACACCGCAGTGACACCCTTCCACTGATAATGACACCCTCCTAACTCACCAGTGGTGTCCAGGACACCCCAAAGACTAGAATTTGACAAATTAATATGCCATGAATGTCTGTTCCATTACACATTATACCATTATCATTAGATCCCTTGGAGAACTTTACTCATACCAATTTAATTTATTTAGTTTTATTTATTTTGTTAGTTACTTATTGACATGATATCATGTTCTATTCACATTTCTATTTATGGTTATATGATTATTATGTTTATACTTACCCTGGTTATTATTTTTTTGGTTAGGTTGATCAAGTTGTGTCCTATGGACATTTTTCGATATTCGAGCGATGTTAGTAATTAGTTTTGGAAAAAATCAGCTTGTTTTTAGAAATAATCCAAATGTATTTCAAATTATTACTTAAAAGTGTAATGTTTTTAAAGTGGTTTTTATTTTAAAATGAGTTTTAAAACTATTTTATTAGTTTACATGGTTTTATTAGCCTTTATTAGATTCATGAAGGAATCCTACTAGACTTTGTTCTTCAAAACCTATATATGCCTTTGGGCATATGTATATTTTATTTTTCAAGAAACTAGTAAAGTTAAGGGAACTATTTATATTGGTGTCTCTTCTTGAATTTCATATTCTTTTGTTTTGATGGAGGAGATTTGGTCTCACCAATTTTTATTTTTACAGTCATTTTGGAGTTTTGGTACCTTTGGGATGTATTTATAGGACTCGTTTGTTCTGGTTACCATTATTTTGAGTTTGATATTTTCACTAGATATACCATTTTTATTTCATGTTTTTTATATGATGTATATTGTTTCTTATGTATCTATTTAGTATTTGATACATTAATCTGGATTTTTATGTTTTATGTTGTTTTCTATGATGATATTAGTGTGGTTGTCCAATTTCATTGATGGGTCGTGTCGTTCTACCATTGGTGAAACCATTCCCGGGTAGATATATTTTATGCATGATTCTTTTCAGTAGTTCATGAAAATATGGAACACACATTGAACCTTGGGTCTTGCCGGATCAGGTGGTTGGTCAAGTCAAACTGGGTCATTTTTTTACAAAATATTATCAGATCCATTTTATTTGGGAGTAAATGGTAGATTAGATCTGAAACCATCGGGACTTGGGAGGTTGTAGCGGAGGAGTTCTGGGCCAGCTACTCTTCTTGTCAAACCTATAGTTTCCATGGGTGGTATGGGATTATATTTATGTTTTGATCCTTGTGATATTTTGTTTTAATGAAATTTTTATGCATTCCCCTATTTTTTTATTCATGGGGTGAGCCTAGGGGATGTTTTGGGTTTCAGGGTGAGAAATGGTGGAGTATGTGGGTGCATAGTTTAGGTGCATAGTTATTAATAACAAAAAACAACCCATGTGTCCTTCTCTACCCACCCTTGTGACACCTTCACAATTGGCACACTATTTATCTAACCATGTATAGAAAACATGCACATTGGGAAATACTCAAAATTTTTGATTTTTTCTCATTTTTCATTTGAAATTGATACTAATTCTAGTGTTTCTTGTTGATACCCATGATAAGGGTTTATTTTGGTTTATTAGATAGTGTTTGGGATAGAACTGTTCTTTGATCAAGATTATGCTTTGTGAATTATAGAAAATAACCCAAAAAATGGCCTCATCCAGGCTTATAGAGGTTACTATAGAGAATAACATAGAGGTAACCCCTTAACTTGATTCAGATCTAGTGGAGTCCATGATTCATACGATCCAATCCTTGGATTAGGTGGGCAGTGAAGAGTAAATACAGATGGTGGACCATACCCAATGGATTACTAGGTATAATCCCCCAGTGTTTTGTGTTTACTAGGTATCTAATGATCTTGTTGAGTGGCTGGGTTAGATTGAGTGGATCTTAGAGTTTCTAAATACACATAAGACCTCCAAGTTAGGATTTTCCATTTATTTTCTAGAAGAAATGAGTAAGAAGTGGAGGGAATTGATGGTTCTTTAAAGGTGGGATAAGGATATCATGTTGGACACTTTTAGAAAAACATTTAATCAATAATTCTTCTATTATACCTTGAGAGATAAAAATCCAAAGGAGTTCTTAAAGATGGATCATAGGGAATATTTAGTGACAGAGTATGTCTCTTGGTTTATCGAATTGGTTCATGTTTCTCCAAATCTCATTGAAAATGACTACCTTAAGGATCCACATTTTGATATGTGCTTGAAGATAAAGATCAATTCCATGATCATTCTTATTTTTTTACAGACCTACTTGAAGGTGGTTGATAATGAGACTATGGTAGAGGGAGATCTGATAGGTAAGACAGGTCTTAGTGGTGTTCCATCTATGGGTGGTTTCCATACCTCTTCGTATGGTCATAATTGGAAGTATTAAGAGCCTCATAGGGTAAATATAAAGTGTGATTAGTGGTATTTGGGTTAAATATTAGTGGATTATTCTGAGAGAAATCAATTCATCTATTACTAGTGTGGAAAGGGTGGTCATTCCAGGAGTAGTTTCATAGAGGATCCTAAAATTTTCCACTAGTGTGAACATCTGAGACATATTCAGTTCTTCTATTAGGCTATCACTCAGGGTAATGGTGGAGGCTATACCTTATTTAAGGGTTATAAGGTTTGCAATAATGCTACCAAGGGTAGAGGATCTTACTCTTAGGGAAAGGTGGATTCTCACCTGGTGAAGAAAGCTCATAGTAGGCTAGATTCTACGTGTCTTCTTATATCTAAGGTTATACTAGAGGATTTGAATTTTGGGACGGTCATTATGATAGGTATGATTTTTATTGATTCTTATATGCAATATATTATTTTTTATTTAGGTTCATCCCATTATTTTATCTCACACAAATTTCATAACACTTTGGGTATGCGAGAATATTTGATGTCTTTTGTTATGGATTTTCTTAACCTATTAGGTAGAAATGATGAGAAAGGTTTCAAGGGACCAGAATTTTGTATTTTTGTTATAGATGTGAAATTTATTTAGGATTTACATATTTTTGGAATTCATGTTTTTTTATCTTATCAATATCATGGATTGGTTGATCAAATTCAAGAAAAAGATTGATTATTATCACCTTAAGGTCTAGTTCCTTACTCATAACAGGAGAATTCATGTTTTTCAAGGTGATTGGGATCTGTGATCTGGGAGGGAAGGACTAGTTGATTCTAATTTCAGTATGATATCATGCCATATTTATAGGTTGTTTTTCAATGCTTCATAGTAGATCATTCTAAGAAGACTTCCATTGGTCTAAGATAGGTACCTATATGTTGTTTGTAGGATTTATCAGTATTGTCTCCCTAATTATCAGTCAAGTTTACCATTAATATTATCCCTGATATAAAATTGATGTCCTTACCATATTACCATATGGATAGAGGTGAGATAAAATATTTGAATGTTCAGTAAGATGATCTCAAGGGAAATTGATTTACACATCCTAGTATGTAACCATGGGCATCACCAGTGCTATTTGTGAAGAAGGTGAATAGAAGCTTCTGAATTTTCATAGACTATCATATGCTTAATCATGTGATCATAAAGAATAAATATTCATTTCCCAAAATTGATGATCTCTTTGATCATCTTAGAGGGTCTTGTTAGTTTTCAAATACCTACATGAGATTTGGGTACCATCAATTGAGCATCCATGAAGAGGATGTTCAGAAGACCACCATTCTAAGATAGTATGGATATTTAAGTCTTTTTTTATTCTTTTTGGGATTACCAAATCTTTAGTGGTCTTTATAACATTGGTAAACTAGATCATCCACCTCTTTCTAGACTACATTATGGTCATGTTTGTAGATAACATCTTGGTGTATGCCAAGATAGAGGAGGATCATGTTGACCTTATGGAGGTTGTTTTATGAGTTATAAGGGAGAAATTTCTATATTTCAAGCTATCCAAATATTAGTTTTGGTTCTAGTAAGGTAATTTCATGGGCCATGTGATTTATGAGAAAAGATTTTACTTTGATCCAATGAAGTTTTGAGCAGTCTTCTCTTCGGAGAATCCCAAGAATGTGTTTGATATTAGAATAATTTTTTTATTTGTTAGGTACTATAAATTATTTATTTGGTACATTTCCAATCTATATTCTCTTGTGATGGATTTGAATAGTAAAGGGGTGAAGTTCGAAAGGGATGTAAAGAATTTTAATTCTTTTGATCAGTTGAGGGACTATCTGACATTAATTATAATGTTGATTATTCTCAATAATGGGGGATCGTATACAATGTGCTATTATGATTTTGGTGTGGTTTTTTGGTGTGTGTTGATGAAATCTGACCATGTGGTGTCATATGTCTCATGGAAGTTATGCCCACATGAATAGAATTAACTCAAACAGAATCTAGAATTGACAGTTGTGATTTACATGCTGAATATGTGGAAACAATACCTCATTGGGTAACATTTTACATTCTATTCAGATCATAAAATCTTTAAGTATATATTTACCCATAAGGAATTGAACCTTAGGAAAATATGCTAGGTAGAATACCATAAGACTTTTAATTTTGATATTGCGTATACACTCAGGATGGGGAAAATAGTCACTAATTCATTGTGTAAGAAGAATCTAGTGTGGGCTATTTGGGAGTAAGTGGATGAGTGGGGATTGATGATTTTGGTTGCCGATCTGTGTTAAGAGGTGCATGAGGATGAAGGGTGGGTGATTTTGTATAGGTTACATGACACAAACTCTCTCATAGATCTGGTGAGGAGTGATCAGGTATCTAACCCCTAGTTCTATAAGATTAGAATCATTCTAAATAGTGGAGAGGCCTCAGGTGATTGGTCATAATCTTCTTATGGTTATATCCTTTTGAGGAAATGAGTAGTGGTTCCTTTGATAGTGGGGAAATAGTTAATGCATAAGGCACATAATTTTGGTTTGGTCATACACCTTGGGGAAACCAAGATCTTTTATACCTTTAGGGGGTTGTATTGGTGGCTCATGATGAGATGTGTAGTTGAAAATTTTGTTTCCCAATGGTTGACACACCAGATAATCAAATAAGAGCACTAGATACCATCTAGGTTTTTCTAGACTCTTCCTATCCTGGTGTGGAAATGGGATGAGATCTCAAAAGATTTTTTTGGTTGTCCTACCTCATACTCCAAGTGAGAAAGATTCCATATCAGTTATTAGAAGTTGTATAATGAAATAATCCCACTTTCATCCCATTGTAGAGTCAACTAGGTAGATGAACATCAAATCATGTATGTTCGAGAGGTTTTTAGGCTTCGTGGAATTCCCTTAGTGATAGTTTTGGATGGATATTCCTATTTTATTTTCAGTTTTATAAGGGACTCCAAGAGGCATTGGTAACCAAGATGAGGTTGAGTATTCTGTACCACCCACTGATGGGTGATTAGTCTGAGTAGACTTTCAAGAAACTTGAAGATATGTTTTGATAATGTTTTCTTGATTTTGAGGGTTTTTATGAAAGGAATATATCATTGTATAAGTTTTTATACAGTATAAGTTATCAATATTCAATCAAGATGACCCCATTTAAGGTGTTGTATGGGAGGCCATGCCCGTCTTCATTGTATTAGGAAGGTATGGTTGAGAATTACTTATTTGGAACAAGTCTCATATAAGAGATGATATAGATATTATTACTAATTCAGAAAATTTTATCAACAACTCAAAGTTTCACGAATTCATACTCTGACCAACATCGTATTTTGATCAACATTTTTTCCCATTGGATTTTTTGGTTGGAGATCAGGGGTTTCTTCGAGTATCTATTCTATTTGGATAATATCACTTGGGAGAGTAGGGAAAGTATGCAACACATTATTTCCATCCATTTTAATTTGTAGAATTTTCTTCAAATGTAGCCTATCAGTTGGATTTACCTCTGCGGTTCACCTCAATCGATGACCGCTTTCATGTCACCAAGTTAAAGAAATACCATATTCACCCATATCATGTGTTAGAGTGGGAATATTTTTTGGTTGAGATTGATTTCACCATTGTGGATAATCCTATTCATATCTTGTACAATAAAAACAACATTCTTTATGGTAAGTCTATCTTGTGGTTATGTGTTCTCTGGTAGTGTGGTGGTGATTGTAATGGGACAAGGGAGCAGGAAGCTTTAGTAAGAGAGTAGTGACCATGCCTATTTTCTTTTAATGATTTATAATAACTTTTTAAGGAAACAATGTGGCATTATGGGTAGTTTGTGACGCCATTTGGGTCACTAGTATTTCTATTTTTGATCCTTCATTTAAATTTAGGTTCTTTTTGGAGTTTTCGAGGAAAATAGGCTAAGTAACAAAGTTAGTGCATTATTTTCCTAACTGTGTGTCTAACAATGCCAGAGGTTCTAGTAGAAGGAAAATGATATTTTTCATGGTTTGTACATGGTCTTTCAAACCATGTAAATCCCATGAGAAATTTTATAGGCTATTTTTTGGGAGGAAATATGTTCGACATTATTGTTGAACAATTTTTCAAACCATGAAAAAAAACCATATGATTTTCCCATATCATTAGAAATTTGGATTTTACCAAATTTCCCCTTTAAAATTTTAAACAAATTGTCCTCATTTATACTCCATTTCATTTGAATCCCCTATCCATTTATGTTGAATATTCTCCACTCATTTTTTTATATTCTCTTTAGATCCAAGGTGTTATGACTTGAGGTAAGTCTATCTCTTTGAGTTGTCTTCATCATTTCCCCTTAGGCATTTTTCAATTTACATGTAATATAGAAACTCTATATAGGTTTTTGGATGAACCTATGGTTTGTAATATGTGTTTTGGTTTGTTTTAATGTTTCTTAGGTGTGTTAGGTCCTTTCCTTCACATTTTGGGTGGTTATGTCGAAAGTAATAAGATTATAATCATTTCCAAGTTAGTTGTCTCTATATAAGGGTGTTTTACATGGATTTCCATTAAATTCTAAATCACATTTGGTATATATTTATTTAATTTCCACTGAAATTATTTATGTTTGATATAAATTCCATGTTTTATGTGATTCACGGAGTGAGTTATAAATTGGATGCTTAATGTGAGTTTTCCAAATGTGGTTGGATTGAGTGCACTCAAACTGCTTGATAAAATGGATTAAAGGATTATATGATTTCGAATTGATTTATAAAGATATTTTATAAATGTTTTTACCTTGTAGATTTTTTTATAAAATATGCATGTTATTTTATTACAATGTCTTTTGAAATGGATTTTTGTGTCTGGCACTGGTGATGTGATTATGATTTCCATTGAGTAGCACATGTGAATAATTGGGGTGTGGGAATGGGTATCCAAGGGACCATGGGATCCTTTGGTAGTAATATTAAGAGAGATTCCTTTTATTTTCCATGGGAACATGAGATCATTTTGTAGGAAGACTGTGAGAGATTCCACTTGTTTGGCCAATAGATCATGAGAGCTCTCGAAGTTGGGCCCAAGGAAGAACATGAGAGCTTACACTTTATTTGTAATACAAGAGAATTTTGATTTTTCTCACTCACATTAGAACCATATTGTTATATACCTTGGTTCACTTTACTCATGTTGGTTTTATTTATATTCTTTTTTGTATTTTGTTAATTCATTATTGATTTGATATCATGTGATATTCCCATTTCCATTTATATGTTTATATGATGATGATGTTTATGCTTAACCTCATTGTGATTTGTTGGGAGTGTTAATAATTATGATATATATGGCCTTGTTTAAATAATTAATCCATGTTAGTAATGTTTTTGGGAAAACTGGCCTTGTTTTTTGATGGAAAACAAAATGAATTTCAAAGGCTTCCTTAAAAGTATAATGGTATCATAGTTGTTTGGTTTTGAAAATGAATTTTGAAACTAGTTTATTGGTTTTCTTGGTTTTAAAATTCTTAAATAGATTCATGGTGGTATCCTAATGATATTTATGCCTCACACATATGCTTTTTGGAAAATGTAGACTTTCTTTTGTTGGACACAAGTTAAAGAAATTCCACTATGTACATTGGTTTCTCTTCTTCATTACAGTAATTATTTATTCTAATGAAGAAGATTTGGTCTGACTCAGTTGCATCATAGAGAGTCATTTTGGAGTTTTGGTACCTTTGGTAAGTATGTATAGGCCTTATTTACTCTATTTTCCATTATTTTGAGTTTTTAGCTTTTGGATAGAGATACCATGTATATTTTATGTTATGGAACGTTTTGTATTTGATGTACATTGTTTCTTATCGTATCTGTTTAGTATTTTTTTTATTTTATATGGATGTTTATGAATTATTATATTGTATCTAATGATATTGGTGTTTCCATACCATTAATAGATAGGTTATGTTGGTTTTTCATGGGTTAAACCATTACCAAGTGGATATTGTTTATTTTTTGTGCTTCTCACCAGCCCATGCCAATTGAGAATGCACTTCGGGGCTTGTGGTGTGTCGGCTCAGGTGGTGAGAGAGGTCGAACCAGGTCAGTTCCATACAAATTATATCTAACCATATTTTTATCTATTTTAATCTTTTTTATGTGAATTTATACTTTAAACTTTTATAATCAGTATATATGTCTCACTTTTATCCATGGATGTAATGGAACTAAAAAATCATGGAAAATATTACCATTCCCAACTCTAAATCATGAGTAGGGTAATTTTCCTTATATACCTTTAACACTAATGATTCATATGTTTTACTACTCCCATTACAATGTGTAGTGCAAAATATAAATTAAATTTACCTTCTTAATCAACTACAAGGTTGCTAGTGGCAGTTGGGGTCATCTCATGGGGAGAACAGAGAAGTAATAGAACCAGTGTGAATCAAGATAGTCTTCATTGGTTTTCCAGACAAAAATAGTTAAGGGAACAGTAAACAAAGTTAAACTATTTGTGAAAATTGAAATCAAAACAAAATAAATGACAGAACAATTAGAATAACAAGTGTGGTGGGGTTTCAATCTGATTAGGTTTTATTATGAATTTCATTCTTTAGTATTTATTTTATAAGTAAAAATAGATTTACCATAGGGATTAAATTATATCATAGTTTTTTAGTCCGATAACTTGTGATTGTGTATTTAAAATCTAATTCCTTGGTTTACTAATTGAACATTAAAATGCACATTAGTATCATACCCCTAAAATAGTGGCAATGAGTTCCCCTAATGGTCATGGGTTCATCCACTGAAAATCCTTTAGTGTTCTCCATTGGTACCATTATTGGTCTGATAAGATACCAATGATGATGTTGAAATTTAGTTCAGTAAAGTAATTATAAAATAGAATAAATAATAAAATTAACACTTCATAATTTAAATCACAACAAACCATAATCTTATTACAACCCCAACACAAGGGAAACTAGCCTCTTATGACCATGGTCACAATGTGCAGATTGAGTTGAAACTCAATCCCTACCATGTATATGAGAGGTAGAAATGGTAAGAAGAGAGTTACACTAAAACCGAAATGATAATAGTAAGGAGATACTTGAAATGGATCTGAGGGAGGTTTGACCGGCCAAGCAACAAAAACTCTCCCTAGATGTCTAACCTCTAACATGGAGGGCTTCCCCATTTATTTATAAAATTTAAAAACACACAGCATGTACTAGAAACTAAATGGTCTGTCATGTGGTTAACTTCTTTTTTCTCTGATTTTTTCACCGGTAGGTGATCTTCCGTACCACTCATTGACTTTGAATTCATCAGTGATCAGTTGGTGGTAGTACATGGCATGTATCACCGCCCCACATGGAATATAGTATCGATTTCAGACACCAACCACGTCAGGAAGGTCATACACGACATGTGAATGGGTAGTACATGGAATGTAGTTACTAGTAGGCTTCATGGGAATGTACTTAGTTTGGCCGATCCGTGTCTAGGAAATAGCACACAACATGTGTTGATAAAGTACACTCCATGTATATGTGATCTTTTGTTATAATTTTTCCTAATTTGTGACTTTGCCTAGAAAATACTTGAAAATCTTCATGAACACCAAATTAAAGAATTTTATCTTCAAAACAATGTGTATCTGATAAAAACATGTTTTGATATTCAATAGAATGTATGAAAATGTATACACAAATCAAGAACATCAAATTCCTCTACACTTAGTCATTTTATTTCCCTCAAGAAAAATCTCAACATATAGTTAATAGAATACATACTCTATAAAGGGAGGAATTCAAATAATTTTACTTATAAATATTATATCCATAATAGAGTATTTTAAAAGTCACAAAACATATTCCAATTCCAAAGATATTCTAATCATGCCTCCTATATAATTCAATTAAAAATTTTCATCCTCTTTATTCACATTGTTCAACTTTTCATAAATACACATGCCACTTGATGATTTGTCTCACCAAAAAATACCATACTCATCAGTAAAGATCATTTTATAATAGTTATGCTCAATCTCAATTATATGCACTCTATCAATTGGATTTCATGTATTCTCATTATCTACTTTAGAAATAAAATAACAAAAATCATGAGGTCTTTCAATATGGTTCAAATGATTATGGGGCATTGAGTAGGTAGGTAAATATGTGAAAATTAGTCTTAGAGGATTAAAAAAGGAGGCTGAATTATTAAATAATAATACATGATATTCAGTAATGAAGCTTAATTAAAAGTATGTCTCCAACAAGATCTCTAAAAAATGTCACCATTACCTAAAGAAAATCCCCTTGGGAAAATGGGTCCATAACCCATCAATAAAGTTTAATGAACAGAATTGGTCCCTCTTTTGAATTTTTCAATATATTTTTTGTAAAACATGGACCATCAAGAATACAACGAATAGTGTATGGGAACCCTTCTACCCAAATGAACAAGAGGAACTCTCCCCCGCACTTAATTTCATGGTCGCTCAGCAAAATGTACCATGAATAGCCAAATTCCCTCTCTAAAGTTCAAATTAATAATCATGAAAAATTATAAAATAATTTGGGTATGAACTATAAATAGTCTTGTAATGTGGACTCCTATCAAAGAAGTTCATGGTTTCTAAGGGTTTCATGAAGGTCAGATGTAAGGTAGGTCTCAAGGTCAAAAGGGTATGAAAAACAATAATATGCCTCAATCTTTTTAATGTGATTCAAAATCTTCATTTTTTGAAGAGAAAAAATCTCATGTTCTAGTCGTTATGCATATCCCTAAAATCTCTCAACAATGAGGGTATTATAAATAATATGTCAAAAGGCTTAGAATACCACTCAAGAATAAGAAAAATAAAGGGTCAATCGGGTCATGACAAGAATAAAAATGAGCAGTCTAATAAATGTAAATGTCCAATAATTTAAATCAATAATTAAACTATATCAGAAATCATTTTAAAATAATTTTAAATATAAAATAACGATGTAACTTTTAAAATTACATTGTAGGTATTTATTATTTTTATATATTATTAATAAAAAAACTCCCACATTTTATAATATTTCATCTATTAATGATGTCCCATAGATTGGTTTAAGGATAAAGACTAATGTAGTCACAGACTCCACCCGTACTTAATATTGCATATGGTCCCCCAATTGTAACACTACGGAAGAGAAGAGGATGCAATAAAATTGTAGTGGTCTAGGTATAAGGGTTGAAATGAAATAATTAAGGCCAAAAATAATAATGAAAAGAAATTATGAAATAATACTCTTCTCATGGCGAGCTGAAAATGATCATAGGTAGTCAAACAAAGATCCCAATTGTGGTCCAAGGTACTTGTGACTAGAAATGAAATGGAAAAAAGAATTTTTCATGAACATAGACCATCACATCACAAGGATTTCATAATATATATATATATATATATATAATGAATTAAGCATGCAAAAACCAGTCAGGGGTTCACCTTAGAAGAGGCATCATCAGGAATAAGGGGATCTGAAATAATGGGATCATCCATAGTGAAAATTGAAGTCATGAGCTCTACACTCTAAATTATGGGCTTGATTGGAAAGTCTTGGCTAGTGGTATGAGGAGAGAAATCAGGCTCAAATGTGGGAGTAGCTAGCCCGAGAGTTGATAAGAGAACGGAATTGGTGGCCATATTTGTCAACAATGGATGTAATACGAAAGTCTGTGGAGGTGGAGGAAGATAAAGGGATGGTTTAAGTGTGATTCCCATGTCATGGATGATAAGTAGAAGAAACCCCTCCATTCATGTTTTTGTCTGAGTAAGGGTATCATGGTGGTTCTCGAGTTGGTTCAGGTGGTTGTCGATATTAGATAGGCGGAGGGAGATGTGGAGATCAGTCGAGGGTGTGGGTGGACATGGGGATATGGATGGGATAGAAGAAGAAGGGATGGTGGAGGAAGAACATCTATTGGATGATGGGGTGGAACCAGATTAGCAACACAGGTGGGGGAAGCTAGGTCATATCTCACCCCTACAGGAGCCAGGGGATCCTGATTGAGCACAAATATGCCCCCCTGATGCTCGACCATCCTCATTCGGATAAGAATGACGAAGTCCATATGATGAGGAGATCTTAAGTGATCATGAGGGATAAAGGGATCGATAAACTCCCAAGTAGTGTGCCAATAGGGTAGCATAGAAACTGTCATTCGAGTTTCCCTAACAGCCAATGATTATAGATTGGAAGTAAGAAGTGGCATGATAGGGGAGGTCAGAGTAATCATTCTAGAAAACACTGGTGGGAAGCTCCATGTCTCATCCAGACACAACACCCATTTCCCCATGGAGAGGGAAGAATATGGAACTGAAACACTGATGGATGAAATGAATGGGAGGTGAAATGATGAGTGTGATCTTCTAGAAAGTGGGGATATACACGTGGTCAGACCCAGTAATATCCCACCACATAACAATAAGATCAGAGTGCACAAGGTGAGTGAGGGTGGATATAGGAGGTGGGGTGGTAGGATGGGGGGTTGAAATTGTACCCTCATTCAAACTCGGCCATGGTCAGTGAAAAGGGTCAGCCTCCCAACCTAAATATAACTGAAACATCTTTATTGGGGGGTGTATTGTGATATGAGGTCCCACCAAACTCAAAGGTCGCAACAAACTCCAAAAATAAATCATGAAATGTGGGAGTGTTGACCTGGAGTATCTCAATAAAATTGGTGTGGCTGAGGAGCTCTTCAATATCCTCTTAGATAGTGAGGTGATGTCGAATAGTAATGTTAAGGAAGTGACCGATCAACTGGATCATGCACCGTGAAAATAATCGCATCTAGTCTACCGCATGATGTCTGTCATCGAAGACCAAGCGGTGAAGTGGATGGGGCTGAGTAGCGGCCTTAACTACTTGTGGTGGAGATGGAGCTGCAGAGGTGGAGGGTCCAGCTATCAAAGAAGAATGTGGAGCATCTGATACTGGGGATGGATCTGAGGTTATTCCCGTTGTGAAAGGTGAATAGGAAATAGTAGATTCTACTAATTTTTTCGATGGCTCAGAAGGGGCCACACTGGTAGTGGGAACAGCTATACTAGGGCCCTCGGTAGCTAAAAAAATGAGAGATGGTGGATCAGTAGCCTCTATAGAAGATATCACACTATCATTCTGACCAATGGATGGTGAAGGTTTAGGTTCCAATAGTAGAGAAGGTAGAGTCTCCAAGGCTGTTGGATGGCAGACTGGAAGAGTCTTAGTTACAAGCGTTGCGGAAGGCCGAAGTCAGATCTAGTGGTGCATGAGTCTCTCCTGGTTAGTAGTGGGTGCAATCCACTTCCCACTCACAGAATATCTATCTTCCATAGATTAAAATAGAATGAAAGAAAAAACTAAAAAATAAAAGGAAATGAAAAGGAAATAAGAAACGTTAGACTATTGAAAAACAAAAGTACATGGTGTGTGGATCCATGGTACACGGTGTTTAGTATGATTGAGTAAGGAATCTATGTACTATAGATGAACATGAAGAGTGGGATTGTTTTCAGTAAATGGATAGTACACAACATGTGATAATGTATACACACCATGTGTGATAACATGTGGTGTTGTACGTGTAATTTCCCATACATTACTTTATCCTTTATGGGAAAAAGTACACGCTATTTGTAGGCACTACACAACATCTGTACGAACATGGTTTTCAATAAGTTTAATCATTTTAAACTCAATAATCCAGAAGAATATTGTACATGGAATATACCAAACATACATGTCAGTTGTAGATACATGGTGTCTGGGAAGTGTGGTCTCAGTACATGAGATTCTCATAATTGTCGGTCTGCTGCTATCTACACAGCATGTACCGAACGCACATGCCATGTGTTTTTAAAATATGAGAAACAGATCATGTGTGGCTGTGTACCAAGAGTACATAACATGTGTTCTTTAGTGAACCCATGTATTACGGAAGAATCCAAATGGTTGGATAATCCAAAAATAACCCTAAAAGCAAGTAAAACAATGAAATCTAGGGCAAGAAACATCATACCTAGATTGAGTATTGAAATTGAGGTGAAATATGGGATTGAAACGAATCAAAATGGTGGATTGGAGGGTGTAGGTAGTGATGAAGTATGGATGAAGTTGATTGGAGGGAGAAAATGTGGAGGAGGGGGTTCGCGACATAGATTCAAGAATGGTAGGGTTCTCATCCTTTATAGGCAAACCACATGACATGTTGATTTTCCTACATTCCATGTATTATTATTATTATTATTAGAAGTTTAATTATTATAATAAAATATATAATTATTATTTAATATTTTCAAAAATAAATATGTTTGAAAAATATATAATTTTCAAATGAAAAATAAACCTATATATGTAATGTATCATACAAATACACGCTATGTTTTCTAAAATTCAAATAAGAGAACTACAAACATTGGTCTGGTGCTTGAAATGCTATTCGAACCGATGACTAGTCATTCAGAATGAAAACCCTCAACCACTAGAGTGAAGGTTGTAGTACTACACAGTTTTACTTACATTATATAATTAATGCATAGGTTCAATAATAAATGTGAAAAAGAACAACACATGACGTATGGTTTCAATTCTTGAAATATTGGGACGGAGCAGGGAGATTAGTTGAGCTTGAACCCGTGTCTTTTGAAACCTAGGATAAATCTCTTCCAATAAACATACATAATCCCTAAGTAATTTCTTATTTTTGAAAAAAAATTAAGTTATTTTGAAAACATGACTCACACAACATGTATCACAATGCACATCATGTGGTTTTGTTAACTTGAAAAATGATTGAACTGGGTCAATTGTCAGTACTCGAACCTAGGTCTTTTGGATCTGTGGGTTATGACACTACCAACTGATTCATCCTCACCATTGTTATTATTTTATTTTGAAAAAATTATTTTATTTATAAAGCATCTCACACACCGTTTAATTAAAACACGAGTTCCAAAATAATGATTCTTATACCAAAGGCAAGTGTGGAGTGATTCAAACCAGTGATGACTCAGATACACTCCAATGACCTTGCCATCAGTACATGCCTCATCCCTATTTATTTAATTAATTAATATGTATTTATACTAAACTCTCTGTTAAAATATACACTAAAAATAAAAGTACACATCATTTTTTGTGTAATACACGGTGTGTTATATCATCTTTACATTATTTAAACAGTGGATAGAAGATAAGGTATTACATGACATGTTGAGTAGAAGGACATGATGTGTGTTTATTAAAAATAGGAAAGGAAGAATATAGGGGAAAGGAATGGTTGGCTTGCCTCCCAGAAATGACCTTTGTTTTAGCTCTTTAACTCGACTTGAGTTACTGTTACTTACCCATAATCTAAAGGTAGATATGGATTTTGTAGTATGAACCACCACATGTGTCCAATGCCCTCATCTTGGTTATGTGATTCTTGACGTTTAGGTGGTCTGGGCGGCAGGTTACAGTAGCCCTGCTCTAGACCTCGGCCCTACCGACTCTCATAGCATACTAAACCTAGTCTACCCACCTAGAAAACCTAGGTTTCCCATGTTCTCTATTTCAATCCCTATATCAAATGAGATCACCTATTATATCATGAATCTACCAAAATTTGAAATCACACTTAACAAGTAAACATTTAAAAAGGATAATTCACCATTCAATCATGAACACACATTTAATCCCATGTAAAACACATTTTTCACCACCCACACAATGTATAAAATACATTTCAAAACCTAATCAAGCATACTAAAATCATCATGTAGTGTTAAAGAATGAAACCACCTACCACATTCTTTAAAACTTCACAAATCATGGTGGAAACCACCAATGGCACTAAGAGGAGACCCCACAAAGGTAAGATCACACCCAAACCAACAAGATTTAACCCAAAGAAAAGAGATTGAATCCAAAATTGGTCCAAACCATTGCTATAGAAATGATAACTCATAGTATAATAAAGTGGATACCAAGAACAAGGAAGGAGAGAGTAAAGAATAAGCTTACAAAAATATTCCATGAATATCCCAAGCCAAAAAACCCAGAAAAATGGATCCAAAGGAGGTGAGGGAGGAGAGAGAGAGGCATGCATAGGGATGGGGAGTTTGAATGGGGGAATAAATGGGTTCTTGAGGGTTTAAATCATGGAGGGGTAGTTTAAGAATTTCAATATTTTTAATTTTTTGAAATACCACATGGTTTGGCCATACAGTTTTCCAAAATGTGTTCCAACCATACGACACCTCTTTCCAAGAGAAAAGAATCCACTTGTTTTTCTTATAGGGTGAGAATTCATGTCCACCTACACATGTGTCATGGACAATGCCACTATCCTGGTTACAAGGTTTTCTCTAAAAGGGATTCATTCCCATGCTCTATGTTTTGTCGCATGGACAGTGACACTATCCTGGGTGCATGGTTTTCCTTTGGCTAGTGTACGATTTCTTCTAACCATTTGAAAACTGTGCACCTCCTTTTTCTCAACCTATAAACCACCAGTTTTTTAAAAACATTTGTTAAATACATGTTATAAATATAACACTAAATATAAAAGATAAAATAATTCAATATAACACCATGAATGTGACAATTCTCCCCACCATGAAAACTTTCCACCCTCATAAAGTCAAACCATTGTTTGATCAAAGAATGAATAAGTATATTTCTCCTCTACATAGGACTCTCATTCCCATGATCATGTTCATCATTTTGGATCTAAAAAGGTACCCAAACAAATTTTATGGATTTCCATTGAAGCACTTTCACTCGATAATCCAAAATCCACATTTTTTTTACAAACATATAAAAACATATTCTAGATCCAATTAATCCCAGTTCATCATGTGATAAAGCTCCAGGTTATACTTCTTAAATTGTGAGACATAGAACACATCATGGATCTAAGTCATCTGGTTTGGTAAAGATAACCAAGATTCCACCTTTCCAATTATCTCAGTAATCTAAAAGGTTTGGAATACCTCATCATAATATTTCCCTACTTACCAAGATAACGGTGACTCAAGCGAGGTGCCACCTTGAGAAACACCTAGTCACCCACAAAGAACTCAAAAAATCAGAACTCGTGGTTGGAAAAGTATATATGTCATCTTTATGTTGTTAAAATATTCTACCTGATTGATCGAACATTATCTAATGTATCCTTCACAATGCTCGGTCCTAATAAAGAGGTTTCACTCACTCTTGTCCATCTCAAAGGTGACTGACATAGCTGACCATAAAGCATCACAAAAGGATAAATTTTAATCAAGTATTGTTATATGTTATTATATAAAAATTCCACCAAACCTAAATGGTTATCCCATAAACCTCCAAAGTCTAACATGAATTCATAGAGAAATTCTTCCAAATTTTGATTTATTAACTCTCTTTAACAATCTATTTGAGGATGATACACCATACCGAGTTTAACCTAAGACCCCATTACCTTCTGAAGGTATTTTTAAAACCAAGAGGTAAAATTGGGTTCCGTATATAAAATTATTACTAATGAAACACAATGATTCATAATGATATCCTAAACATACAAATTTCCCAAATCCTATACATTGGATGATTCCTTGATTGGAATTAAATTGGTTGATTTGGTCAGACAATCAATAATTCCCCAAATATAATTCCTTCTCAGATGTGTATGAGGCAAGACAAAGTGAAATACATGGTAACCTCATCCCACTTCCAGGTAGGAATTGGGTGTTTCTTAAGAAAACATGAGTGCCTATGGTGCTCAACTTTACACTTATGACAAGTATATTATCTATATATAAAGATAACTATATCACAACTCATACCCATACCCCAGAAATGGAGATGCACATCATAGAACATCTTGGTGTTCTTGAGATGAATGGAAACCCAGATCCCACTTCCTCAATTTTCATGGTTATCTATAAGAGTTTTAAAAATTATAATAACTATGATCAAATAATGCACCTCCATAAAATCCTTAAAAACATTCCAAAAGTCCGCCAAACTCTCTAAAAATTCACCCAAATAATTTACATAACTAAAATAAATAATGAAAGGGGGTACTTACATGAAACAAGGGTTTCTAGATTATCCCCCATTAAATTTTCCATCCATATAATGTTAAAAACCCACCATTGGCATGAACTAGTTCAATCCATTTCTTGACCATTTCATTTTCATGTTCCCAAGTCTCTTCATAAATTCGACCATGTTTCCACAAAACCTGCACTAGAGTGATGATTTTTCCATGAAATACTTTATCTTGCTTATTGAATATTCATATTGGTATATAAACCAATTAATAATGCATCTCTAGGTCAACATGATCCCGTAAAATCTCATGGTCTAGATCAGGTGATACTTTTTCAACTGAGATACATGAAACACATTATGTACCAAATTGAACCTTGATGGAAAAGCTAATTGATACTCCACCTCACCAAACCATTCAAGTTTTTTAAAAGGGCCTATATATTGAGGATATAACTTTTCCTTATTTCTAAAATAGTGATGCCCAATCCTATGAGAGATTCTCAAGAACCCGTGATCACTCACCTCTAATGACAACAACCATCGATGATGATCCACATAGGATTTATAACAACTCTTATTCATCTCCATTCTCTTCCTGATCAACTGAATCTCCTTAGTTGTCTCTTGGATAAGTCTTGGTATAACCATTGATGTCTCACTTGTTTCTAACCAACAAGGTGGACAATGATAAGGACACCAATACAATGCTTCAAAAGGAGTTATATGTATCAATTATATATAACTATTTTTATATGATAACTCCACTAATGGTATGTTATCCTCCCATGAGCCACTAAAATCCATTAGATGATCCCTAATCATATCTTATGATTTTTGTATCTCCATTTCAAATTTTCCATCCATTTGAGGATGATACACAATACTCATAGTCTACTGAGTCCCAAGGGATAGATGTAAGGATTTATATAAATCAGGTGTAATCCTCGAATCTCAGTTAGATACTATTGAAAATGTTATTTCATGCCTCTTTACATCTTCTTAAATATAGAATTTGAACTATTCCTCAATCATATGAGATTCACTAATAGGGATGAAATAGAATGAATTTGTGATATAATACACTATCACCCATATGGAATCATGTTTCTGGACTGTACATGTGAGGCCTTTCATGAAATTCATATCTATCTGATTCCATTTACAAATAGGAATAGGTAAAAACTGCAACATACCTAGTGGTCGCTGGTTCTTGGTATTAACTTTATGACAGGTGAGGTATCTCGAAACAAACTCATCCACCTTTATTTTCATTACAACCCAAAAAAAATTGTTATTTCAATACCTTATGCATATTATGTATTCCAAGATGAAAACCCCATCTCAAATGGTGGTAAGCATGAATAAATTTCCCCTAATAAGTCATGGGTATGACCATTTGATCTCGAAGCCACAAAACTGAACTCCCGTCCAGTTTCCATACCTTAATGGTCTTCCCACCATTGAGTCTTGACATCATAGAAACACATTCAACATATGATGGTTGTGTCTCTTTAACTATCTTAACCAAATCAGGAAAAAAATAAATTGAAAATAAAACAATAATACTACCTCATTATTCACAATCCTTGTGCATGTCAGCCAACACTGACATCAAATACCACTGATCTTGATCTTCTTTTTTCAAATGAGCATATTAATTTATAATTAATTAATTTTCAATAGAATTTCATTTACCCAATGTATACATCAAGTCAAAGTAAAACATTTGGAGATATTCCATCCATCTTTTTTGTCTTAGATTCAAATATCTTTGTGATAAAATATGGTTCAAGATCTTATGATCCATAAACACTATAAATATTTCACCAAAGAGGTAATGTCGCCATGTTTCCCTTATTCTCAACCTTTTTTCCTGAATAAACTAACATGTATTTAATAAACACCAACAAAAAAGAATCTAGATACCTCTGAAATATCCAATTCATCAATCCCATAAATATTTTTGGAGGATTCATAAGACTGAAAGGCATAACCACATACTCCTAATGGCCATGTCTACTTTTTAATGTTGTCTTTAGAATATCCACCCTCTGAACCCACAATTGGAGATATCCTAATGACATGTAAATTTTATAGAACCATTGGTCTCTCCTTAATTGATCAAAAAAATCATAAATTAATGGAAGTGAATACCAATTCATTATCGTATCTTGGTTTAACTTACGATAATACAAATAAAACCAAAGTGTTTCATCTTCCTTTTTCACAAACAAGATAAGTGCTTCCCACCGAGAAGTGATCGGCCCAATAAACCCTTTTCCTTATAGATCTTTCAACTGTACCTTCAATTCCATTGATTCTTTTGGTTTCATATGATAATATGGAAGAGAAATTTGAATGATCCCTAATAAGAGATCAATCATAAACTCCACTTATCTCATGGGTGGAAACCATATGAAATTTTCTGGAAAAACACAAATTGATCAAAACCATATAGAAATTTAATCTTATCAATATCATCCACTAGTGATAAATTCCATGCTACCAATAGGTACGAGATATTTCCAACCTCTATTTCCAACAAGACCCTTGAATTTGACTTTACATTTTGGTCTCCTCTATAGAGGTGCATGATGCGATTATCAGTCATAAAACGAAATTTTTTCATATGACAATCGATGTGATATTTGAGAATTGTGAACCAATCCATACCCAATATTATATCATATACATCCATACAAATCATAGAGAAATACCATATCAAATAATCTCCATCAACAGTTATAGAACACGTTCTACACATAAAGGCTTGAAATTCTCTTTAACAATAGGAGTTTGAAGTTTTAAAATAGCTGGCATCATCTCAACAGGAAAACCCAGCAAATCAACAACATGAGAGGAAATAAATTAATGGGATGCACCCATATCAAACAAATATTTCATAAGGGTATAATTCAAAATAATTATACCTATCATCATATACGGTCTATATTGATCATCCAAAATTAGTTTCTCAACTCCATATAACTACTTACTCATTTCAATTTT
Organism: Viscum album; assembly: GCA_963277665.1. NCBI lineage: Eukaryota > Viridiplantae > Streptophyta > Magnoliopsida > Santalales > Viscaceae > Viscum > Viscum album. The sequence goes on along the minus strand of OY728127.1, from coordinate 60,569,221 downwards.
TTCTTTATTTCCCTTTTGAGATTTAATTTCCTAAAGAGTCATGGTTTTCCTAGAATCCCCATGGCTAGATCAGTTCTGTGGAAGAGAGGTACTCCACTAACCTCATCCTATCAAATCATATGATGTCTTTGAAACATGATATGCGTCTGTAACACCATACCTTGTATAGTTTTGACAATAGCACTGAAGATTCCCCATCTGGGTGCAATTTTGGCAGGATCTTGGTAGTTCCGTACAGTCTCTTTACATGTGATCAAAATATCCACACTAAAAACATCTAGGTTTACTATTTGGTTTTGTAGGAAAATTCACTGATCCATTTTTTTAATTTAGATTCATCCCACTTCCTTGAAAATATGTGTCTTCGCCATCTTATTCCCAACATTATAGTTCCCACCATTTCTAATAGGCACAAACATTCTCCCTCCACTCATGGTTCCTAAGATGTATCTTTCTACCACAATTTCTCTATTGAACATCTCTGTATAATCTATTATAAAAATCACAAAAATCTTTGAGAGAATCTCTTACCTTATATATAATTAAAAGAATGAGTTCCTTTAAGGATGAACTTGCAGAAACATCAAGAACAAAGTAGACTAAATTCATAACTTAATCGACATACACTGTCATTGAGAGATTATCCTACTTCAAGCTGATTTTTTCATTATTTAAATCCTAAATGTATGCAGATAGAATTATTTGTTGAAAATATATTAAAAATAATCCAATGAAATACCTTGGTCTAATTTATCATGAACTACAAAATCCTACAACTGGATTTCAATATCCACTAGCATATACATTTCTAGCTTTAATTTCATCTCAGTTGGTGTTCCTAGGAAATTGAATATTTGATTAATCCTATTCAGTCGCACCTATTCTTTCTTTGGTTCTGAATAAACTTGAAAGATGTGTGGATTCTACTTCTAGAACTGAATAAAATGTTCCACATTCCTTGGTTCATCCCTTATACTACCTCTATCCATATCTTTAAAATATTATACAATACTTTTAACCATATGTTGGTTCACCTGTGTCTTAGGTGCAACCACATTCTAAAAATCCTCTTTTGGTTAGTTTTTACAATTCCTACAAGGTGCCATTTTCTATAACAAAAAAAATGCCATCATCCTCAATCTATAGTCACTTATGTATTAATAATTCAAATTTATCAGATCACAATTATCACAATAAGGATTTTCTAAAATTCTACATTTTTCTATTTTCAAATCATTTTTGAAAATTCCACTATTCTTTTGAAAATCAATGTATTTTAAAAATATCCCTACCACACCTTTAGAAAATATCACAATTGAAAATAGTGTCAACACTTTTTAAAAATCATTATTTTTGAATAAAATTACATATCAATACTCAAAATGAAATTTGAACTCCTAGTGGGAAGTCATTTTAATACATGCATTTCATGCTCTTCTCATCAGCTGAACTCGTGAAAATGAGGTAAAAATTCTATAAGTGTCTCTAAAACACTTATGTACCCAACTAAATTGTAACTTAAAGTTCATTATAAGTAGGTCATCTATGCTTTTTTATGCTCTATATTTCATGTTTTGACAATCCTACTCCTTTCCACAATCCCTACACAAGGACTGAACCAAATTTAATTTCAACTCCCAAACCAAAAACCCAATACCATTTTTCTAAAATAAAATATAGACCAAATAAGACTAATACCATTTGCAATATCCTTCCCCTACTTATTGGATTGAGAAGTAGGTATAATATTACATGGCCTTAGGTGAAATCCCCAAGACACAAAATGTTGGAAATAAGTGCCAAGATATTTATAAATTGTTAGCGGATGATTTTCCCTTTGAAAGTAAAACAACCACTACCAAGAATACTATAACCAAAAACTATTATATGATGTATGTGAATAATTTCATACAACTCAATTTAATACCAAAATGACAACAATACAAACTATAACCATATATCATATCAGAGTTACAATGCATAAGACAAAACAAAAAAACTCAAAGACTCTAGGAATCCAACCCAGTAGGTCCCAACATGCTCAAAGAACCAACTCCACAAGTGATGATCAAAGTATCATGAGGAATAACTAAAAAAATAAGATGATTTTACTTTACCTGTGTCCATATAAATAATATCTGAAAATGTACCAAAGTTCCCAAGAAGGGGGTGAGTAATGAAACAGAATAGGTTTTCCCCAAATGACTTCCCTACTCACACCACTTGGATAGAACATGTTACAACATTTATGTAAAATGATTAATGTAAAAAAATATTTAAACATTTTCTCATTATATATCAAATCTAGGTTGTTTCACACCAAAATATTTTTCCAAACAAAATAGATTTACAACCAAAATAATTTCCAAGGAATGAAACCAAACAACTCTTTAAAACTAGTTCTCAAATAACTTTTTGAAATAATCCATTTCATTCCAAATATCCACAAATCCAACCATGCATTCAACTATGTACCCTTCTATACTCCATAGTGGTGATTCATCCTTTCACTAAGTCATTACTTGGTGAACCGATTTTATGGGGTAAATTTAATACCCTTATCTATCACACTAAGGATGGGAAATACTTCATACCCTTATCTGTCCCAATGCACATGAACACACACCAACCACTATGCCAAAAACCAATTCCAAATCAACCATTCCAAGCTGTTTCTAAAAATAATTATTTTTATTGAAAACATTACCATCAACCCATTTCCATTAATCAAAACAAATTCACATTTTAAAATAGTCATTTTAAAATCCATAAACCAAGAAATTTTCACAATAAAAAAATTTCAAAAATCTATAAACCATTACTAAATAGGGTTTCTACAATAATTTTCACATCAATTAAAAAATAAATTTTAACAAATTCAAAAAAAAAATAAACTAATCCTTCAATATCTAGAGATAGGAGTTGAGAGTGAAGCCACCTACCTCAGAAACTATGGAAAGACGAAGAATGACACGAATTCTTCAACAAAACTAGGTTGAAACTCCAAAAAACCACTTTAGATATTGTTCCCTAACATAAATATATCCATATATAATCAATATTTCATTACACAACATATATACATCCCCAACAGATTGGATCTATCATTCCAAGAGATGGAATACGACGAATCTAAGGAAAAACAATGAATAATAGAGATTTACCAAGGAATGCACGATTTAACACACCAAAATTCACAAATAGATTTATTTAGGTTGAGGGGAGAGGTCTCCATAGACCTTGGGTTGAGAGGAAATTGTTTTAGGGTTGACTTATGGGGGAAATTAGAGGTTTAGAGGAAAATTTAAATCAGTTCCATAACTTTTTAATCAAATTTGTTTTATGCGATTAGGGTGCATGGTTAGGAAAACCATTTACTAACTATGCATATAGCTTTATACCCAAAAGCATGGTTATTATTGGGTGGACACACAGTTTGGTCTAACCATGCACCTAAACATGAGCTTATCTAGATCCCATTGTCTCACTTTTCATGGTTCTCTATAGGTTTTGAGTAGTTTTTATTAACCATTATCAAACCTTGTACCTCCAAAAAAGACCCAAAACATTCCAAAAATCCTCCAAAACCTCTCAATATTCACACAAAAACATTACATACCTAGGATCACAAATAGTGGGGGTATTTACTTGAAATTAAGGGTGATTAATTACCCCTATTTGGGTAAGTTCATTCATGGATGAATTAATTCGAGAGAAATATCTGATAAACCACATATAATACCCTGCTAGGACCTCCTAATCTCAAAGAAATTTTTCAACTGATCCCATGAAATCACTTCTCCCATATTCTCAAGGTCCACTAAAAATCAATTCTTTAAGGTCACATAGCCACATAACTCGGCTTCCCAGATACAAAAAAGTGAACTTGTAGAGTTTAGAATAAAGGTGGTGATCCTGAAGAGTGTCTAGAATAACCCTAAAGTGTTGTTTATGCTCTTCCTCAGACCCAAAATAAAACAACATTTCATTCAAAAACACTGTGAAAAAGGATTCAAGGTACTGATGAAACACTTGGTTCATAAGAGCCATGAAAACTATCGAATCATTTTTCAACCTGAATGGAATGACCAAAAACTCAAAGTGGTCTAACTTCTTTAGAAAGTTGACTTCAGAACACTTGCCTATCTGAACCTGACCTGGTGATACTCGGAGTGTAGGTCAATTTTGTAAAACCAATTCCCCCCCTTGAACTGATTAAATAGGACATCAATGTGGGGAAATGGGTATTTATTTTTGTATATTACCTTGTTCAACTTATGATAATTGATTTATAAATGGAGGGATTCATCATCCTTTTTAGAAAATAGCACTGGGGTGACCCAAGGTGAGATGATTCAGTGAATGAATCCTCTGTATTAAAAATCATCAAGATGTATCTTTAATTATCTGAACATGGTGGGGGCATACGATATGAGGGAAGAGATATTGATTATGTTCCCACTACTAATTCAATGGTGAACTCTACGTACCTCTAAAGGTGTAACCCAAAGAAATAGTCTAGAAACACCTCAATAAACTCATCAACTATAGGGGAAACCCATTATCAAGACCTCTAACATTATCCTATATAATAATAGAAGAGACTCAGGAAACTATGATGCCTAACTCCATAAGTGGAGGTCCAACTCACCCTGACCAGGGATCATATTCACCATTAAATACCTGAGTACTACCATTGAGTTCCATAAATGTAACTCATCAGAGATAGAAATAGATATATACCAGTAAGGGAACCATCCAATCCATGTCAAAGATAATATAAAAAATATCCATTTCCAGAACCAAGATATCCCACACCAACTCGACCCCTGATAGAGTGAGAGTGTAGTACTGACATCTGAAACACAATTATCTCTTATTGCAAGATGGATTAACCAACACCATGGAATAAGGAATAAAATCGGTGGGTAATTCCAAAAATTCCAAAAAAAAAATCGGAAATAAAAGAATTAGAATCACCTTTTTCAAATAAAATATTATCCCTATATGATTCAATCAAAACAGTACCTTGAATAATTGCAAGTCCTATATCTGATTCCACTGAAGCTTGATCCATAATATAATTGTGATTCGTATTTGACAATAATTGAGGTCAGTTACTGACTTGTGGCAATGCCCTGAGTTGAATATTCCCATAATAGGACCAAACCTTTCCAGCGTCCCCAACAAATTAATAACCCATATCCCTTGATGCACCAAACTGAGATTGTAATTTCCTATGTACTAAGGTGCCTGCACCACTCTATGTTGGTGTAATTCTCTTACAGAACCTCTAAAAGTTACCTAAAACCCCACACTGATGGTAGGGTCTAGGTGTAACTAGAAACACAAATTGCATGTACCCTAGCCTTCTATACATATAGAACATAACTCACCAACCACCAGTGGTTGTAGATGAAATTGGATAGAAAGGGAGGCCTAAGCTACCACATCTCTTCTTATCCTTCTCTTTGTGATTCCTTTTCTTCTCGGACGAGACACTACCACCTTATCCCATAGGTAATGTCATCCCATAAAATCAAAACATACATACTCGATCAATTTTCAGTATCATAGCTCGATCCACTACCTCAACATACGTCTTTAACTTGAATAGGAAAACCCAATATCAAATGTATGACCACAACCCCATTTCCAAATGTTGATTCTTTAACTACTCATTAGAAACCACCTTGGGTGCGAAACATACTAGTTTTGAAAAATGGTTGGTATATTAGAATACGTTATGATCCCCCTGATGGAGATCTAGAAACCCCCAATTCAGGGAAAGGAACAAGGTCTCCAGGAAATAATGCTCATTGAAGATAGAATTGAAGTATTTCCAAGCCATATGCTCATGTTTTCTAGACATGGGAATTGATTCCCACAACTTGCAGTTAGGACCTTCTAGTAGAAACACAATACACTCTACATTAATAGACTCAAGAGTCCCATGTTACTAAAAAAAACTCTCAACGTTTTCAATCTACTCCTCATCTTCTTGGGGATCTATGCTACCTAGGAAGGAAGGAGGTTTGTACCTAAATTAGAAACATTTTTTAGGAAATATCTCTAAAAATATATATATTTATATAGTATATTTCCCTACATCAATGTTAATATATATTTAGATACATATATATATATATATATATATATATGTATAAACTCAGACACATATATAAACACACATATATAAATATATATATTTACATATATAAACACACATACAAATATATATATATATATATATAAACACCAAAATATTTTAAATTTAGTCACGTTTTTAATAAAATGTGTCTATTTTAGTAACATTTTTAAAAGTGTTTTAAAATGTGGCTAATTTTATATGTGTGTGTGTGTAACTTTATAATTATAATTATATATATCTATACATACACATATATATTTATACACACACACACACACATATATATATATATATAAACATATATATATATATATATATATCAATATAGACATATTATATATATACATATATATAATATAAATATATATATAACATAAAATATAAACATATATGTAAAATATAAACACACATATATATAATATAAACATATATATATAAACACACACACACACATATATATAATATCAATATATATATATATACATAAAATATAAAATATCAACATATATATATATATAACTAAAGTAATATATATACATATTAATATATATATATAATATTAATTTTTAAATAACAAAATCTATTTATATATATATATAACATAATACAATTAAGTATTTTAAATTTATTCATGTTTTAAAGAAAACATTACTATTCTAGTAGCATTTTCCCCATTGTTCTAAAATGTGGATAATTATATATATATATATATATATGAATTTTTTATTATAATTATATATATACACACACACACACACACACACACACACAGACATATATATATAAGTATATATATATTAATATAAACATAATATATAGATATATATATTATATAAACATATAATATATATATATATGTATAAACATATATTTAAATTAGCGATGTATCCTCAAAAAACATTGCTAAATTAGGGATGTTTTTCAGAAAAAAAATGCTAAAAATATATATATTTATATACCTCATTTACCTACATCGACATAACTATATATTTAGTTATATATATATATATGTATACACAGAAAAACATATATATAAATATATATATATATATAAATGTCCACACACAAATATAAATATATAAATATACATATACATGTATTTATATATAGAAAAAAGTATATATTTCAAATTTAGTCATGTTTTTAAGAAAACATATATTTTTTAGTGACCTTTTTACCAGTATTTTAAAATTTGAATAATTATATATATATGTAAATTTATAATCACAATTATATATATGTACACATATATATTTATGCACGCACGCACACACACACACATATAATATAAACACATAAATAAATATAAAATATAAACATACATACATATATATAAATATATATAATAAAACATAAACATATTTATACATATATAATATAAACACATATATATATATATAAACAAAAAACATTAGCATATATATATATAATAAATATAAACATATGTATATATATTCAAACATAAAATATAAATATAAACATATAAACATATATATAATAATATATAAGTATATTAATATATATAATGTTATATGATTAATGTTCTAAAAATATTATGGTTGTGTTGGTTGAGTATTCTCCTGGGATTTCGAAGTTTGATGGTTCGATCCTCGCATAGTGCTTGATTTCTTTGGCCTTCGACAAAGAATGTATAGTAGCGGTGCGAGAATAGAAGTGAGCTGGAGTGTAGGGTCATATGATAGGGGAGTGGTGTACGGGTAAGGGACGGGGCATTACGGGAGAGAAGGGAGCAGGGTACTTGGGGGAGTCATGTGGGGAAAGTGGGGTACTTGATGGGGGCTGAGAGGGGTACTTGATAGGGGCCGGATGGGAAAGGAGGGGAGTATGTGAGCTGGTGTAGGGGAGATGGGAGCAGAGTACTTTAGGGGGGTCATACAGGAGGGGAGGGGTGAGCAGGATAGGGTTACTTGATGGGGTCATACTGGAGGGGAGCGGTGTACGAGGTAGGGGAGTAGGCGAGCTGGCATGGTGTAGGGAGATGATGAGAAAGAGAGAAGGGTTATACTAGAGGGGAGTGGTGTACGGGAAGGGGAGGGGCACTACGGGAGAGAAGGGAGCAGGGTACTGGAGGGGGTCATGTGGGGGGGGGGGTAGGTGGAGGGTGGGATACTTGATGGGGGGATGAGAGGGGTACTTGAAGGGGGTTGTGTGGGAGCGGAGGGGAGTAGGTGAGCTGGTTCACAAGAGAATGGAGTGGGGTACTTGAGGGGGGTCACACTAGAGGGGAGGGGGTAAGCTGGATATGGGTACTTGACGAGGGTCGTACGAGAGGGGAGTGGTGTATGAGGGAGGGGATTAGGTGATCTGGTGTGGGGGAGGGAGCGGGTGAGATGGAGAGCTGGGCTGTATGGGATGGGATTGGTGTATGGGTAGGGGAGGGGTATATGGGAGAGAAGGAAGCAGGGTACTTGAGGGGGGTTGTGTGGGGGCAGAGTGGGATCTTGAGAGTGGGGTACTTGATAGGGGTTGTGCGGGAGCAGAGGGGAGTTGGTGAGCTTGTGGGGGGGGGGGGGGGTAAGGGAGAGGGGGTACATGAAGGGGTTGTACGGAATGGGAGGCTGTGAGATGGATATGGTTACTTGATGGGGGGTCATACGATAGGGGAGAGATTTTTAAGGGAGGGGAGTAGGAGAGCTGGTGTCGGGGGGGGGGGGAGAAGGCAAGATGGAGAGTAGGGTCGTAAGGGAGGGGAGTGGTGTGCGGGTAGGGGAGGGGCACTAGAGTGGGGTACTTGAGGGGGGTTGTGTGTGTGGGGTGGGGGGTAGTTTGATAGTGGGTTACATAATGGGGATGAAGAGGGGTACTTGACGGGGGTCATGCACGAGAGGAGGGGAATATGAAAGTTGGTGTGGGGGGTAAGGGAGCAGGGTACTTGAGTGGGGTCTTACGGGAGGGGAGGGAGTGAGTTGGATAGGGGTACATGACAGGGGTCATATGGTAGGGGAGTGGTGTATGAGGTAGGGTAATTGGAGAGCTTGTGCAGGGGAGGGAGTAGGCGAGCTGGAGAGTAGGGTCGTATGGGAGGGGAGTGGAGTATGGTTAGGGGAGGGTGCACTGTGGGAGAGAAGGGAGAATGGTACTTGAGGGTGGTCATATGGGGGGAGTTGGAGAGTGGTGTACTTGATGGGGGGAAGAGGGGTACTTGAATGGGTTCGCGCGGTAGTGGAGGGGATCAAGTGATCTTATGTGAGGGATAATGGAGTGGGGTACTTGAGGGGGGTCTTTATAGAGGGGAGGGGTAAGCTAGATAATGGTACTTGACGAGGGTCGTATGAGAGGGGAGTGGTGTATGGGGGAGTGGAGTAGGTTAGGTGGCATGGGTGGAGCAGGCGATCTAGAGTGCAGGGTCATATGGGAGGGGAGTGGTGTATAAGCAGGGGAGGGGGGGATTATCGGAGAGAAGGGAGCTGGGTACTTGAGGGGGGTTTTGGGGGGGAGGGGTGGGGGGATCTTGAGAGTGGGGTACTTGATGGAGGACAAGAGGGGTACTTGAAGGTGGTAGTGCCGGAGTGGATAGGATTAGGTGAGTTGGTGTGGTGGAGAAGGGAGTGGGGTACTTGAGGGGGGTCTTATGAGAGGGGAGGGGAGGGGTGACCTATATAGAGATACTTGATGGGGGCCGTATGAGAGGGGAGCGGTGTATAAGGGATAGTAGAAGGTGAGCTGGTGTGGGGGACAAGAGAGAGGGGTACTTTAGGGGGGTGTATGGGATGGGAGGGGGTCAGTTGGATAGGGGTACTTGATGGGGTTTGTACGGGAGGGGAGTGGTGTATGAGGGAGGGGAGTAAGCAAGCTTGTGCGGGGGAGGAAGCTGGAACGCTGGAGAGTAGTGTCATATGAGAGGGGAGTGGTGTACGTGCAGAGGAGTAGGAGAGCTAGTATGAGGGGGGGGGGGGGGTTGTATGAAAACCATAAAAATTTGACATTAAATAAAAATTTACCGATTTTTTCAAAAAATGTCAAAAAAATATTGTTTTAATAATTAATGATGTTTGAAAATGTCATAAAAAAATACTGATGCTTTTTAGAAATGTCAGTAAATGAGGTGTGATTTACCGATGTTTCAAAAAAAAAACAATAGTAAATGAGGTCTCTAAATGGAAACATGTAACAGCCTAAGATTTTATGAGATAGATTATTTTTAAATTTATTCTATGTCTTGTGTTTTACGCTACACCAAGATTAGCTTGTGATGTACGCAACACCGTATTAGCATTAAATATACACAACACCATTCTTTGCTTCTGTTGCGCAAAATTTCAAGTTCTTTTGATAGAATCCATTTCACACAACACTGAGTATATATTATTATCAATGTATGAATGAACTAAGTTTGTATTATGTCATACGTAACACTAAAAGGAATCTTTCACTAGATGCAACACTGACTTGTCTTGCATTACACACGAGAGCGACCTTCCTCGATAGCTTGCATTGTACGCGATACTGAGTTTCACTAAACAATGATATATTATTGAAATATTATTATTTAATTGGATATAAACTAGACATTATGAATAGTATTAACCAAATTTTGATTTTTATATAACATTAAAAATCATCTTAGACATCTTCTAGAACATGATTTGAGAACAAAATCAATTTTTTGGATAAAAGAAGTATTTTTCAAAAAAAATGTTGATTTACCGCCTTTTGATGTCACACGCATTTTAAATCTATTTTTTTACACTTTTATAAGTTTAATTTGAAAAAATAAACTTCTTATTTTGAAGAGGGACATAAAAATTTAATTTTTTCAAATTTTTGGTATTTTTCTGATAAAATTCAAATTTTAATGAATAGTGAAAATACAACATTTCAATTCAAAACTACCTTTTCATATAATTTATATATATAGTTAAATTATCTTTTTAAATGATTTTAAAGTGTAATTGAATTATTTTTTTATCATTTAATACAATTTTGGTAATTGGAAGTAATTTCAATTTTAAATTGGACATAAACACATGTCAATCTTTTGATAGTTATTATTTCTTAAAAACCCACTTTTTGGTTTTGGCTATAGGAATTAAGTTTAAATTAATCACTGTAACTTATGTTTTATAAATTTGGAAAAATGGATTCCATATTTGGAATCATAAGTTTCAAATTTTTTAAATAGTTACCTTTTATTTTTGGACATTATGAATAATAACTTCAGTGATTATTTTATTTACCATGGTTAAAGGGTAAATCTGGTTAATAATGGTAAAAAATAATATTATAATAATATTAAACTACCCTAACACATGTCATAATCCTATTGTATGACATATTTATGACCATGGGTATCATTTGGTCGATTTTGTGACCCCCTGTATTCACAAGGATGTGAAAATAACATTTTATAAGAATTAATTTAAAGTAAAGATAATTATAACATAAACATATATCTTTTACTAAATTGATTTTAATATTGGGTTATATAATTGATCTCTATGTCTATAAATATTCATTATAAAGATAAAAATATTTCCTAAATCATGGTTTGTTAATTATTATTTTTATAAATTAGATAAATATATTTATTTATGACACAATTATGATGTAGTGATTTCCTCATTAATGAAATATTCAAATAAATGAATTTATAAATATTAAAATAAATTTAATTTGAACATTTTGATTCCATAAAAACATTTATGGATGAAATTGAAATACTATGGATGATTTAATAAATTTTTTTCTATGTAATCAGGTTTTTATGAATTTTTATAAAATTCAAGTATGAATAGTGTCTAAAATGTACATAATTCATAACTTAAAACATAAAATAGTTTATCAAATGATATTAAATTAATAAAAATATAAGATTATTCCAAATGGTTAATATAAGACCAAATATGACATAAATAACTTTATTTTGTGTCATTTGACATGATATGGTAATTAAATTAACCCACAATGTGTAAATAACATGATATCCTAGTAAGATTAAAAATGGTAAAATAAGGGTTAAACCAAAATGATAAGGATAAAAAGTTAATTAAAAACATGTCTAAAAATTATTGGATGATGGTTATTAGAACAAAAATATTTTATATTATAATTAAATATATTTTTGACCATTTTAAATCGAAATTTAATTTATAATAAATTAATATTTTAAGACTTTTCTAAATTGCCCCTCTCCTCTCTTATAAAAGGGCACCTCCTCTCTCTCCTCTTCACTCAATTTTGAGCCTTCAAGATCGGCCAAAACCTACCCATTTATCTTATAAACTTTTATAGTTACATTCTAGAGTTTCTGGTCTTTTCAAAATACCAACTCTAGTTCCCTAAGAGTAAATTTAAAGTAGGGATGTCAAGGAAGAGGTAATCTCTTCTACTGATTCTTTCAAATTTATATCTTATTATACTTCCTCTAATTTGGTTGTTTCATTATAAATTAATAACATAATTATCACTCATATAATTATATGTTATTATAAATATTAAACAAACCTATTTCACCTTTCATCCATCCTATGAAAAATGAAATCACTATGCGTGCATGCGTAGGACTTATCGTCTCCACACCGTGGTGTAATATGTTTTTCACCACCACCATACTTGGATAGGTATAATGGTATAAATAATAACTATATATGATTATTATAACATGATACTAATTATAATATATTATAAACCATACAATTTAATACCGTTCAACAATTATGAGAATTATATCATCGTTCGTGCGTATGTACGGCTTACCGTCTCCACGACGCAATGAGATTCATTCTCCATGTTAACCATTCAAGAATGATCATAAAGTATTTCTAATAAAAATTCATGAAATATATAACATAATAATGATACTATATTTACCTATATATATATCATCTACTTACTTCCATTCAATTCAATAAGGATATGAAAACAGCGTTCATGCATACGTACGGTCTACCGTCTCCCTGAATGGTGTATTCCATTTAGTTTATCTATATATTATATATATTTATGTACTAAATATATACGATATATAAGTCATTTTTTATATTCTGGAGGTAATTAATTCTTGATCTATGTAATAATATCAAGAATAAAAATTCCAAACACGTACGAAAAATGAAATGATTATTACCCAAGATGTTACTTTAACATGGAATTAACAAATAAATGGGTAATATAAAGTCATAAGTGAATCATATATGATATCATCAATATTATTATGGTTCTTTTACAAGTTAATAATATTTTTAAACCCATTATACAGTATTTTCTAACACATATGGATGAAATCGGACCAAAGGTAAGGGATAATTTTGAAATCTCATTGTTATCCGAGATTTCTTATACGTAAGTATTTAATGGGGTTTTATTTATCATCCATTTCCATATTTTATATAAAAAATTCATAAATTTTTTACTATTATTAAATTTATTTTTATTGTCATTTGTACCCATTTTGACTTTTACTACTTGGTATGGAATGAATCTCTCTTTTTTTACCATACAATGTACTTTTTTTGACTTTTGTGGAAAAAGTACACGGAGAATGTTTTTCTGTTTATCTTATACAACATGAATGGATTTTTACAGTTTCACGACACCTTATTTTTAGGAATCTTCCTCTACACTATTTCAAGTTTATTTTCAAATAATTATTTTCTTTTAAAATTTCATGGCATTTTTAGAAAAGAAAACATTTTTTAAGAAGAAAGGATATTTTTCTCAGAAATTAACTTCAAGTGTTTTATCAAAATTATTTCCCATCTAAGATGATGCTCTTTAAATAGGGATATGTTTATATCCCTATTATTAATATGATTTGATTATTTTAATGATTAAATGATAATGTATATGGATTATTTTATGATAGAATGATGTTCAAGAAGCCAGTTTTATTTCTTGGGTTATGCTATGATGAATTGTTTATGTTTTTGTAGAACATGTAATAATGGTTTCATTATGAGATGGGTGGGACCAATATCTCCTTCCAATTCATTGGGTAAAGATTTATATCTCATGAGATAGACTTGACTGTAAGGGAAAGTAAATCCTGTTCATAAATACATGGCTGGAACGACAAGTAAACACGGTTCAACTATAGACTTTGTCCACTATGATGGTCTTGGCATTAATGCCTTAGATACTATGGAAATCATATTATGTGCTTATTAGTTTTCCACAAGTACATGTTTTATGCCAATACTATTATATCTTGATTAATGTTCCTTTTTTATCTATGCCTTACGTAATTCCAATATTTATTCCATGACTCAAGATTTTGATGTTTAAACTTAATGTTCATGTTTTTACATTAAAGTTTTAATGGTTTGTTTTATATTCTACATGTTTACTGTTACTGAGCATTTGATCTCACCCTTTTTATGTTTTATTTTCCCTAGGATATAAAGAATTTTTTTAGGTAGGAAAACAAAAAAGGGGAATATCTTTATGGGAGATGTTGAAGATCTTTCACCATGATTAGAAAATTATGTTATGATTTTCCAAAGGCACTAAACTAATATCATATTTGGGTGTCTATTTGTGTCATGTATTAAGTATTATGCCAAATAAATATAATGTCTATGTACATAAATCTTGTGTCTTTATAGTTGGTATCAAAGCGAAGGATTAGTTAACCTTTGGAAACTAAGATGCGAAAAATTTAGTGAGATCCTTAGAGATATTTCTGAGTTATGTCTAGGTATGTCCCTAAGGTTAAGTATAACTATAGGTTAAAATCCTAGAATTATGATAATGACCATAAATAACCTAGGATTAAACATAATATGTTAGATATTGAAAGTACTACCCCTTGATTATATTGTTTTCCAAGTATGATTTTTGCCTCTCACACTATTCTTTTGGGGTTTAGATAATGGTCGGAACCCGATGGAACCATTTTAATGATAAATGCACTGAGAAATGCAATAATTGTCCTTATGAACAACCAAATGTTTTGGGAGATGGATTGAAAAATCTTATTGTTATACTTACACAAGCTATGAATCATTCTATACTTAAAAATTAGTAGATAATGGAACAACATTCTATTGAATCCTTCATGAGGCAACGTCAACCTTATTTCTATGTGTCTTTAGATCCACTTGTTATTGAAAAATGGATAAGTACCATTGAAAAGGTATTTTCCATACTTCGATATTCGAAACACGAAAAATTCATTTTAGATGTTTACTGTTTAGAAGGTGAAGCAGACCAGTGGTGGACTCTAATTAAGAATACATGACACCAAGATGAAATTGAATCCATGGAATGAGATGAGTTCAAGGAATTATTTTTCAATAAGTTTTTCCATCGTATTCTTCAAAAAAATATAGAAAAGGATTTCCTTGAGCTAATGTTAAAGGATAATGAACATGTTGGTACATACGAGGTGAATTTTACAAGGCTTGCATGGTATACTTCTGACTTTATCATGCAACCTGAAAGTAAAGTTGATCGATTCTTCTATGGCTTAAAACCAAGTCATAAAAGGGAATTATCTATAAGAGACTTCAGTAGTTATAAACAGATTTTGAGTTGTGATATCAAGGTAGAACTGTAATTTGGTGTTACTTATCCATCTCATGGTTTTGACAAGAAATGAAAGATGGAGTTCAAGTAAAAATCTCATAACAATGGTGAAAAGAAGATAAATGTTTCCTTATGATAAAAGTGTGTAAAGAAGCATGGTGGAAATTGTCTTAAAGGGACTAAAAAATGTTTCAAGTGTGGAAAAGAAGGTCATCAAGTAGTTGAGTGCCGAAGTAATTGGAAAAAAGTTGCTAATGAAGTGAATAGATAAAAAACTACAAAGAACACACCACCAACACTTAAATGCTAAAAGTTCAAGGAAATTAGGCATTATGCTAACCAATGCCCAAATCCAAGGGTTAATGATGATCGATGTCATCAACCTATTAAGAAAAAAGACAACGTGAAGTCACATGCGATAATTATTGGTGATGTTGAGTATGACAACGATGTGGTGGAATGATTAAGTGTTTATGTAATGGGATTCCAAAATAGTATTATAGAATCTCATTTATAGTATTATAGAATATTGGAATATCTATATATTGGTTTATTGTGGTTTTAAATTATTATATGGTACTGATAACCATGAAAAGTGATAGAAATATTTTTTAAAGCACATGATATGTTCATAATGAAGGGATAAAGAGATAATGAGATGTTTGATAGTACTAATGACCTCATGAATGATAAAAGGACAAAGTGATATCATAGTTTGAGTATATAGAATTTTTGGTATTTTTAGTGTGTGGAAAGAGTTAATTTTGATAGAATGCATGTTTTCACTAAGTTTATATAGTAATAAATGTTATGTTTCAAGAGAATACTTGATTAAGGTATTCACATGTTTGGAATGCGACAATAAAGAACTAGCTTATGAGATATGGGAGATAAATGTTATATAGATTTAGTTCACCTCTTACTAAAGTTTTGTATTTTTTTTGGAAGGATTTTAATGTTATCCATTTATGGATAGTACAAGTTATTTTATATTTTATGTTTGTTATATTAATGTATTATCTCACTATAGGTAGATTTATGCATATTTGATTACCTATGCTAAATGTTTTGTTGAGACAGATGTAATGACATATCATTCTATCGCATGATCTTCTAACACTTTATGAATGCAAAATTCAACTTCATTTCAATAACTAAGAGAGGAAGTGGAAATTTTCAAGGTATGAACAACAATGAGATTGTACCAAAATCAAGTAAGTGTTTATTCTCATGAAACATTCTTCAACTTTAGGAAAAGGATATTGAAAAAAAATGTTATCCTAGTACCTTCTAATATAGATGAATCAGATGGTCCCATAAATCATTGCAGATTTATGGATTTCTAGTATTAAACTTTCCTTAAACCTTATTCTCTATCAGTATCCATAATAACATGATGGTTATATTTCTCTTTCATATCCATGTTTTCACTTCCCACCTATGTCCTCCTATGTGGAAACCTAGTGATGAGTTAATTTGGGTAATCGTTATGTTTCTAACCTTTCTTTTTAAAATTAAGTTTTAGTATTCCTTTTTATGATGTGGGTTTTTATGAAAGAAGCTTTCATGTAGTAAACGATTTATAACCCTGATGAGTTTTGAGGGAGAAATTCATTTTAATGGGGGTGGAATGTAACACCCTGAGATTTTATGAGATAGATTTTTTTTTTAAATTTATTTGATGTCTTGTGTTATATGCTACACCAGGATTATCTTGCGTTGTACACAACACTGTATTAGTTTGCAGTATATACAACACTATTCTTGGCTTGTGTTTCCCACAATTTCAAGTTCTTTTGATAGAATTCATTTCATGCGACACTGAGTATAGATTTTTTTCAATTTATAAATGAACTAAGTTTGGATTATGTTATAAGAAACACCAAATAAATATTTCACTACACAAAACACTAACCTGGCTTGTGTTAAATGAGGGAGCAACCTTCCTTGATAGCTTGCGTTGTACGCGATATCGAGTTTCACTAAACAACGATATATTATTAAAATATTATTATTTAATGGGATATAAACTAGATGTTATGTATATTATTAACCACATTTTTAATTTTATGTAACATTAAAATTCATTTAAAACATTTTCTAGAACATGATATGAGAACAAAATCAAATTTTCGGATAAAAGAAGTATTTTTCAAAAAAATGCAGTTTTTCTGCGTTTTGATGGCGTACCCATTTTAAATCTATTTTTCGATAATTTTATACGTTAAATATGGAAAAATAAACTTCTTATATTGAATCAAGACATAAAAATTTACTTTTCCAATTTTGTTTTTATTTTTATGATAAAATTCAAATTTTAATGAATAGAGAAAAATATTGCATTTTAATTCAAAAATGTCTTTTAATATAATTTATTTATATAGTTATATTATATTTTTAATTATGTTTAAAGTGCAATTGGAATATTTTTTTTTCATTTAATCCAATCTTGGTCATTGGAAGTAATTTAAATTTTAAATTGGATACGAACAAATGTCAATCTTTTTCTAGTTATTACTTCTTAAAAACCCACTTTTAGGTTTTGAAAACACAAAATTAATTTTAAATTAATTACCACAAATTCTATTTTTTGTATTTGGAAAAATTAATTCCATATTTGGAATCATAAGTTTCAAATTTTATAAATAGGTACCTTTTATTTTTGGGCATTATGAATAGTAACTTTAGTAATTATTTTATTTACTATGGTTAAAGGGTAAATCTGGCATATAAGGGTAAAAAAATAATATTATAACAATATTAAACTACCCTAACACATGTAATAATATTATTTTATGAGATAGTTCCAACAATGGGAATCCTTGGGTCAATTTTGGGACCCCATGGATTTACTTGGTTGTGAAAATGGCATTTTATAAGAATTAATTTAAAGTAAGGATAATTATAACATAAACATATATCTTTTACTAAATAGATTTTAATATAGGGATATATAAATGATATATATGTATATAAATAGTTATTAGTAATATAAATATATTTACTTAATCATGTTATTTTATTTATAATATTTAGACATTAGACAAATATATTTACTGATGATATAATTATGATGTATTGATTTCCCCATTAATGAATGATTCAAATAAATGAATTTATAAATACTAAAATAAATTTAATTTGAACATTTTGATTCCATAAACAAATTTTATATTGAAATTGGCATATTAGGGATGCATTAATGTCTTTGGTTCTAAGTAATCATATATCTATGAATTTTTCAAAAAGTCAAGTACGAATAATGCCCAAAATTGACATAATTCACAACTTAAAACATAAAATAGTTTATCAAATGATATTAAATTCCTAAAAAACTATGATTCGTCCAAATGGTGAATATAATTCCAAATAAGTCATAAATAACTTTTTTTGGGTTGTTTGATATGATATGGAAATTACATTAACCCACAATGTGTAAATAACATGATATTAGACTAAGATTTAAAAGGGTAAAATAAGGGTTAAACTAAAAAGATAAGGATAAAAAAATATTCAAAACATGTATAAAAATTGAGGGATAATGGTTATTCGAAAAAACATCATAGTATATTATAAATTAATATGTTTTGTACCATTTTAAATATAAATTTAATGTATAATAAATTAATATTTTAAGGCTTTCCTAAAGTGCCCCTCTCCTCTCTTATAAAAGGGAACCTCCTCCAACTCTTCTTCACTCCATTTTGAGACTTAATGCTTTAAAAACCCCTAACCATTTCTCTTATCAACTTACATATTTACATTATAAAGTTTCTGGTCTTCAAAAATACCAACTCTAGTGCCCAAAGAGGAAATTTAAAGGAGGCACATCGAGGAAGAGGTAATCTCTTCTACATATTCTTTCAAATTTATTTCTTCTTCTAATTCTTCTTATTTAGTTGTTTTATTATAAATTAATAACATCCGTATCAATAATATATTGATATTATATTATAAATATTAAAAAAACCTATTTCACCTTCTATCCATCTTACAAAAAATGAAATCACCGCACGTGCATATGTACGACTTACCGTCTCTACATCTTGGTGTAATCTATTTTTCACCACCACCATACTTGGATTGGTATAAATGTGGAGATAATAAATATATATTATTATTATAATATTATACTAATTCTAAGATATTATACATTTTCCACTTTAATACCATTCAATAATTATGGGAAAAATAGCGTCGCTCGTGCACACGTACGACCTACCGTCTCCACGACGTGATGAAATTCATTCTCCATGTTAACCATTAAAGAATGATTATAAAGTATATATAATAATTAATAATTAAACATATGAAATAATAATTCTACTATATTTATGTATATATATATATATTTCATTTACTTACTTCAATTCAATTCAATAAGGAAACGAAAACAGTGTTCATGCGTACGTACGATCTAGCATCTCAATGAACAGTTTATTCCATTTCATTTATCTATCCATTATATATATATATAATGAATATATATGATATATCAATAATTTTTTATATTATGGAAGTAATTAAATCATGATCTGAGTATTAATATCAAGAATAAGAAGTCCAAACACGTATGATAAATGAAACAATTATTACCCAAAATGTTTCTTTAACATGGAATTAACAGACAAACGGGTAATATAAAGTCATAAGTGAATCATATATGATATCATATATATTATTATGGTTTTTTTAAAAGTTAATAATATGTTTAAACCCACTATACAAGAGTTTAGGACACATACGAAAGACATCAGACCAAAGTTAAGGGATAATTTTGCAATCTCATTTTTATCTGAGATTCCTTATACGTAAGTATTTACTGGGGTTATATTTATCATCCATGTCCATGATTTCTAAAAAAAATTATAAAATTTTTACTATTCTTCCATGTATTTTTAAATTCATTTTATCCCATTTTTTACTTTTACTATATGGTATGGAAGGAATCTTTCTTTTGTTTAACATATGAGGTAATTTTTTTGACTTTTCCCACAAAAGTACGATGTTAATGTTTTTTGTTTAACTTATACAACATCAATG
Organism: Viscum album; assembly: GCA_963277665.1. Taxonomy (NCBI): domain Eukaryota; kingdom Viridiplantae; phylum Streptophyta; class Magnoliopsida; order Santalales; family Viscaceae; genus Viscum; species Viscum album. The sequence goes on along the minus strand of OY728127.1, from coordinate 60,548,541 downwards.
GATTTTTATCATTTCATGATGTATTATTTCCAAGAATATTCTTAAACACTATTTCATTTTTATATTCAAATAAATTATTTTCTTTTAAAATTTTGTGTTATGTTGAGAAAAAGAAAATGTTTTCGATGAAAAGAAATATTTTCCTCAGAAATTAAGTTCAAGTGTTTTAACAAAATTATTTCCAATATAATATGATTATATTTAAATAGTGTTATTTTTCTATCCATATTATTACTATGATTTTATTATGTAAATTATTGAATGATATTTTATATGGATTATGTTATAATGGAATGATGTTTAAGAAAACCGTTTTATTTCTTGGTTTATGCTATGATGAATGGTTTCTGTTTTGTTGCACATGTAATAATGATTTAATTATGAGATTAGTGGGGCATATGTCCCTTTCCAATGCATTGGGTAAGGATTTATATCTGATTATATAGACATGAATGGAACAAAAAGTAAATCTGTTTTAGTAATACATGGCTGGAATGACAAGTAAACCTGGTTTAGCAATGGACTTTGTCCACTATGATGGTCTTGGAATCAATGCCTTGGAAACTATGGAAATCATATCATGTGCTTATTAGTTTTCCACAAGTACATGTTTTATTCCAATTATATTCTATCATGATTAATGTTCCTTTATGATATATGTCTTACATACTGCCAAGATTTATTTCATGACTCAAGATTTTTATATTTAAATTTTATGTTCATGTTTTTATATTAAAATGTTTATGGTTTGTTTTATGTTCTCCATGTTTACCTTTAATGATAATTTGATATCCCCCTTTTTATGTATTATTTTCCCCAGGATATAAATAAAGTTTTTAGGTTGGAAAACAAAAAGGGCCAGATCTTTATGGGAGATATTGAAGATCTTTCACCATGATTAGAAGATTATGTTCTGAGTTTCCAAAGGCACTAAACTAATACGGTCATTGGTCATCTGTTTGTATCATATATTAAGTACTCCAAAAATTAAATTTAATGTAAGTGTATGTCAATATTGGGTCTCTAAACAGAATTTGTAAATATTTCTAATCTAGGGGAATTAAATTACCCACATTTCTAAATAAATCTCTTAAATGCGGTGTTGCTAAATTAGAGACACCTCATTTGTCTATGTTTTTAAGAAATGTTGGTAAATGAGTTAGAGGTATTTTAAAAAGTTGATAGAGAAAACAATGCCACTAATTTTCATTTTTTTAGTTCCCACTCAAACACAAAACCTGAATCCCTGATATTCCTAGCTCATATCTATCCAGACAGTCCCAAATAACATAAGCCAAAGAAAGGAAAAAATATTCTATGATACTATTTTTCATGAACTAGTATGGGTTTCCATCCAACTTGACATCTAACCTAGACCAATACATGGACCAATGGGAGTTTTCAATCCGCAAGATCTAGAAACTAGTGCATAGGCATCAAGAAAAATATTTGGGAATGATTTCACCCAAGAGAATCAAATATAAACAACCTAGATAAATAATACATTACATCATAACCAATAATCATTTAAACAAGATATCAAAGGGAAGCACTATAACATGAGTTAAGCATTTAAAATTTACATCAAAAAGCCAAAACGACCAAAAGGGGAAAAGGGCCAACTAGACAAAAAAATCATATGTTCAATATGAGGGTCGACATCCTCATGTCACTACCACCAAGACATATATAAAAATAAAGTGCTAGCACATAGAACCACCATCACCACCATGGAAGGCCATGCCTTTACCTGAGTCAAACATAACAAGGACTTCTTACACCTAAGGGGGTAATTATGGCGTGATCCAAAATTCCCTATAGGACACCACCAAAATAAATTACATATAATGAAATTAGATGAAAAAATAACATGATATTTTTGAATGAAAAATAATGATAATATTTAAATTAAAGCATGACTTGAAATAATGGAGTAAATAACTTATATATAAAGTTGAGATGATTAACATAACAATATAACCATAGGAAATACCTAGGGTAATAGGGTTAGTGGGGTCCTAGGATCCTCGTAATATCTATGTCCACAACGTGGACCCATTGTTCCCTTTCCTGCTCGAGCTAACCAATCCCATCATCAATGTTTAGTTAATTTTGTTACATAATCCTACTAGGGAGACAAGTCCTCAACCCTGTCAAATTTCCTAGTACACTAGAACTAGTCTTCCCACCTAGATACATAGGGTTCTCATATTCTCTATTTCAATCCATATATCAAATGAGATAACCTATTATACCATGACACTTACAAAAATTGAAATCATACCTAAAAAAATACATTTACAAAGGGTAATTCACCATTGAATAATGAACACAACTAAATCCCACGAAAAACACATTTTTCACCACCCACACAATGTATAAAACCCATAATCATCAATTAATTTCAACCGATGGAACCACCTACCTCTTACATAAATACTTCATAAATCTGGGTGGAAACCACCAATCATGCCAATAGGAGGCCCTATAAAGGAAATTGAACACCCAAACCGACAATATTTATGCCAAAATAGATAGATTGAACCCAACATAGGTTCAAACCTATGGAATCATGATTTTTTATTACATAAATTTTCCTTACATGGTAGAAATAAAAGATCTTTTAAAGCTTAGTTTCTTGGAAATAAGGTACATAATACATGAAAAAATAAACATTATTAAAATTCCACTAGAAGAAACCATCATGGGTTCACCCTAAGTTACATTTACTAAATCTCATAACCTGGGGAAATAAATCAAATAAAATGGGTTAGCATGAGGCCTACTAAGGGAGTAATTGAGGGAAATATTTAGCATGTGATCGTGAGGAATATCAATAAGAACATGAGGAATAAAAATATATCTTCAAAAAGAGATCATGGGGATTATAATAATAAAATTAAAATGAACTATAACATAGAAATTTGGATAAAACATTTAATTGAGACATTCATAATCATATCACTAAGGTTTATCACTAAGGTATCATAAATGAAAATTACTAAGGTTATTCATCAATGTATCGTAGAACATGTCATCTCTAGAGATTAAATTATTTACCCAGCGCATCAGAGTGATATCAAGGGACACCCTTTATATGTGTTAATTTCATTCAATCCACATATATAATAATAAATCATTTCTTTAATAAACCATGGACAATAAGGAATTTGTTTCTTATCAAAATCATGGCATACAAAAGAGCTTAAAAACAAGATTGTCATTTTTTACCCATGAAAGGAAATGATGGTTTCATATATGTAAATCCCAAATCAAAAATTAATTTTTAAATATATTTTTATACCTAATTAATAGAGGTTTTGGCATTCAAAATAAAAAAGGAAAATATAATTTCTCATGTAAAAGAGTGAAATTTGATAATTAAATTTGGCAGCATAGTGGGTATAAAACATGGTTTTAGAAAAGGGTAAAATGAGGGATAATGAAGGTCATACATTAATAGAAGACTATTATAACTGTAATGGAATAATATAAAGTGGAAAAAAAGAACATGGTTTGGAAATAAGAAGACATAAAACAAAAAAAAGACTCTTGAATGGAAAAAAGAATTGGAGCTTTCTCTTACCTTGAAGAGTTATTCCAAAAACATGAGAATGGAAACTTGGGTGCTTGAGGAAACCGTAAGGACTAATTGGGAAGAAAAATCACCATAAATACATGGAGTATGGATTGTAAGTGAAAAGAAATAGAGAAATGGGTGGGTATTTATTCTAAAATTGGAGGAATTATTTAATAATTTCCAAATATAGGTCTTGGAAAACTAAGGAGTGGAAAATGTAAAACCATTAGCTTAACCATGGTTTTTCCTCATGGTTTTGGAAACTTGGGTCATATTTTATGTTATTTTATTCCAAAAGAACCAAAATTTTTTAATACTTATATTATCAAGAAGATTAAATATTCCATAAAATAATGTTTTTAAAAATCAAAATTTCCTTTCTAAACATTGAAAAGTCAGTTATATTTTTTAAAATTTAATAAAATATATTAAAACAAAAAATATTAATAAAATAGAATATTTTAGGTCTTTTATTGTTTTTAATTAATTATTACATCACTATTACATAAATATGATGTCATAAAATATACTGAAACCCAAAAACTGTATTTTTTACTATTCATGAAAAAATAAATTTTTTTAATAAAATTATCATAAATTCACCCTAATATAATTTTGATGTTTTGATTTCAAAAATGATGTTTATTTTATCATAAAAATTCCCTAAATATTAAAAATTTTACTTTTAAACATAAAAATCCTTATTTATTTAAAAATAATAATTTTTAAGGCACAATCACATTTCTGAAACATATAAAAAATTCTGAGGCCTTTATAGAATTATTTAATTATTTAAAATTTAAACAAAAGGGTTTTAAAAACAATTTAATTTAAAAATAATATTCATAATACATTGTTTTATTATAAAAAATGTATATATTTTCTAGAAAAATAAAATTATGTTTTATTTTCACCCAAAAATCAAATTATCAAATTCTCCTCAATTAAACATATATTTTATTAAGAAAAATTATTGTTAAGTGGAGTTTATGGAATAAAAAAATTTCTTATAAAAATGAATTTATACTTTATGTAACTAAGGTATAGACATGTAACCTCTTATTACACTCTCATACGCCCTAAGGGTAAGGGGTGCAATGGTGGTACTTTCATGGGGTTCCTTGGATAACATAGAACGAGTGGTAATATCTACTAATTTGAACTTCTACTGTAGGATATTTCATTCAAGATTCAGTTGATGTAGCTCCAATTGGGATTATTCAATGGGAACACCAATAATGATACATCCCTCCCATGTTCAGACAAATAGGCTCCAAATAGCATGACACTACTGCTTGAGGCCATGGATTCTCATTTTTGTATCAATTTTCCTTTTTTATTACTACTTATAAAAAATAATTATAATTTTAAAATTATCAAACAAGGATATAGTTTACAATTCACATATTTACTAATGATCATATAATGGTTGAATCCCAACCGTCAAATTTCCCATTATACCATATAAAAACCACTTCACTCTTTCACTCATAATTCACTACAATTTATCTTAAGGTTAAATTTTCTTTTCTATAAGATATTTATTCGATTAATAATATTTTGTTTCATTTCTATAGCATTTATAGTTGGTTGATGATTCTAGTAGATTGGGGTGATCCATACTTTTCCATTTTAGTTATTCTATTTTATATTTTTTTTTATTTGTAATGTTGGGAATTTTAAATAGTTTCATAGATGAATAATGTAATGATAATTATTAAAGAGATAAAAATTTGTTGGTTACTATTCATTTTGTATGTATATGATATTATATAATATGTAAAAACATTTATTCATGAAAAATAAAATACAATTTTAAAAAAATTATGGGTCGTCACATTCTACCCCCTTTAAGAAATGTTTTCCCCAAAATTTAAACTAATTTTCTCTATTGAGAAAATGTGAGGGTACTTATGTCTCAATTTATCCTATGGTTCCCACATTGGTTCTTCATATTTTTAGTTCCTCCAAAATACTTAAAATGTGGGTAGTCTTATTGTGTATAACCTTATCTCTACGGTCCAAGATGTCCACCAATAACTCCTCACAAGAGAGGTCATGTTCTAGTTTTACCACATATGGATTCAGTACATGTGAGGGATCATATTTGTACTTCCTCAAGAGAGATACATAGAATATATCATGAACTTGAGAAATATTTTGTGGATGTTATAGCTGATAGTTCACTTATCCTATGTGACCATCTTGAGATCCCCTCTACATAATAATCATGAAATCCCTATGTTACTCTACTGATTCTACAATTCTTTGGTAGAATTAACACTGAATCCCAAACCGAGAGGAACTAAAATTTAGAATGTTGGTAAGATGAGATCCAAGGAGGTTAATGTAATTTAAATCATACATTAAATAATGAAATAATGATTCAAAAATCCACCCCAAATCAATGGGTAAGGATAATCTAAAGGGAGGGATTGAATAACTTATGAATGTGTGAGAGGAGGAAAAAAGAGGGGCTTAGAATCTTAGTAAATTAAGAGGGAAGTTTTAAAATTCACAATTTTAATGAGTCATGTGGTTTAGGAACATGGTGTTCTAAACTATCTTCCAATTATGTAGATAACACTTCCTCAATCCCTCAACATCACATGATTTTATAGCATAGTTTACAAAACCATGCGCCAAACCATGTGGGTGGCTCTGCAACCCCTATGTGACACTCACACAGTTTCCTATACAACCTAGCACAATTTTCCAACAACCATCCATGAAATTAATTCTCAATAAAAATTTAACTAAGAAAACCTTTAGGTTTAGGGTACCTCATAATTTTCCTTATATTATGAACCCCAAACAGTACTCCCTATTAAGAATCATCCAAACATCTGAAACCTACCTTGAAGCCCCTAAGGATTACCTGAGAACTCGAGGAACCCTTCAAGACTAATTCCATGTCTAAAAACATCACTTTAAGTTGTTCTAAATTTTTTAATTCCATTTTGAATCTTTAATAAAAATTTGACTTTTCCAGTAATTTAAAATTAAAATTATTATTGAATTTCATACACCCACATGGATGTATGGAATTACCTGAACCTTGATTCCCATTATAATATTTCCAAATATTACTCATTATATTCATTTTTTAATTCCTTCTAATCATTAATATGGTCCTTTTATTTCTCATTCTCATTAAGTAATGTGGAAATCAATTTGTCACAAATATTATTCTCAATATTCATGATGTCAAGATTATGATGTAGAAAATTAAATTCCAAATATGGAAGTTTGTAAAATATAATATTTCCTCCATTTTTGTGTTATAAATTCAACTGATGTTGTTTTTCAAAATTTATTCCAATAGTTGTTCAAATGAAGGATGATCACAAATATTCCATAAACATTTACTAGTTGTGTCAATATTTTTTAACCTATGGGAAATTTGATGGTGGTCTACAATCAATGACATCATTAAATTTTTACTTTTTCAACCAAAATATATGATATGCATTGATGAATATATGATGAAAAAGTAAGTACCATTTATTACTATAAGGTTTTCATTTATACTTGAAATCAATGTTACAAATTAGATAATCTAAAATAGTTTATGTGTTATAACCAGACGAGTTCCCATGTCATGGTAAGTCATTGATGGTCTATATTAGAGTGGAATGTATTTTAAACATTTTCATAGTAGATACATCATATTATTCAACCTCATCATTCAATAACACATATATTTCTTTAATTAGAGCCTAAAAGTATACATCGATTTCATTTCTAGACATATATTTTCTTTGAATAATCATTGACATGATAAAGGATGTTGGATTGATATATATCCATAGAGGTATATTCTAAGGGATAAAAACCACTGGAAAAATTATATAACCTGTAATTTAAGTCCTTAATGGGTTGAATACATCAGTATCCAATCCCAATATTGAATTCCAAGGATCATATGAGAAATTTAGATATAATGAATCAAATATTTTCCCTGATTTCGAATCTCTTGGATGTCACATTAACTTATCATTGTTACTTTCCATGGAATGCCACTTCATGTGCTTAGAGGTTTCAGATGACTTAAATAATCACTTCAATTGGTGTTTTAAAGGTTAGTGGAAAAAACATTACAGAAGTATTCTTTCTTATGTTTATTTTAAGTAGTATATTGATTCATACTTTAAACATTACTCATTGAATTACATCTAGAAGATGGACATTATTTTTCACTATATTTTACTCGAATAATCTCCCCAATATAACATACAATCATTATGGAAAGTATGTATTTTTTTATTGTTGATCCCAATATTTTTATGAACTTTTTTCATGCCATAAAATACTCAAGGACCTTATATTTAGAAAATGTATCACACAATAATTTCAATATCATGAAAATTTTTTATTTGTTATTCGATATAGGGACTTGATATGGTACAACAATAATAGAAAAGAAAGTTTTGAATACTTCATATATCACACATATAGCTCTTGATTTACATCATCAACTAATTAATGAAATATATTTTTCTATTCCATAAATATTTCTCTTACATTAGTCTCTATAACATTTAAAATATGATCCACTTATATGTTACAATTTTGATCTAGTTTTCCTGAATTTCCAAAAACATCATTTTTAAATTTAATTTCCATAGAAGCCTAAACTAATTGTACTGATATGTTTTGATATTGATGATATTTCCCTGTAAGGATGAAAGCCTCATTTATCAATTTAATAATTTCATTCTCCATTATTGGGGATGTTTTGTTTTCATTCTTTTGATAGAAAAATAATGTTCAAACATTCTGTAACATTAGATTATCCATTCAAAAATAAATTCATATATTTATTAGGGAATTTCTTAAATATAATGTTTTCATCTACATTATGTATCTTCACCCATGTTCTAGACTTATATTTAGGACATGGAAATCTTATTCTCCAATCCACAGATCAACTGGAATTTACCAAATCTAAAAATTCCCCCAAACCCTTAGCATACTAAGGTGAGTTCCTAGGTAACATGATCCATCTTTTATCCATATATCAATAATCACCTAAATTATCAGAAGAAAATAGTTAGATAATAATGTAGGAATAAAATAAAATTATTAAATCCATGTTTTTTTGATAATGATATATTAAATTATTAAAATCATGGGAGGGGTTATTAATATAATTAGTTAAAGTTATTCCAACACTTTTTTATTTCATAGCTCCTTAGATACCTTTTTTAAGAATACTAAAACACTCTAATATAGATCTCTATTATAGTGAATAATATCAGTAGCTAGATAATAAATTTTATATACTAATACAAAGTCTCTAGAATAAGTATAGGGAATAATCAGATTATTAAAGGCATTCTTGAAAAAAAATTAGTTAAAATTAAAAACAACACCCAAATAGTTCTTATAATTTGAGAAAGGAAATTTAAATTTTTATTTATCATTCAAAAACATTTTTCAATGTTAAATTTTTACATCCTTATACTGATAAACAACTAGATCTTAGAGAGTGTTAGAGGAAAGTGGGGTATGAATACCCAATTGATTGTATAATAGCTCTTAGGGTTCCATGGAATAATATTAAACAACCACCTTAAACTTAGAACCAACCTAGATCCATATAGGAATAAAGTATTAAAACATCCTTGACATGGGAGATGAAATCAAAGAAATAAATCATGGAATTAGATTGATAACACCCAAGTAAACCTTCAAATTTAACCAAACTAGATGAAATCATAAGGAATGGATGAATTTTTAAGGACAAAATTTACGAGGAAGAGATTAAATATACTTCTAAAGTGAAATATAATAAGAAGGAAGATTAGAGGTATTTCATGGCCTTACCTTGATTGACACCAAACCGTTACACCCAAATGGTGGAACTTGTGGCAAGGGATGATGCGAGGAAGATTCAAAGGGAAGGTAGAAATCGGGGAAGGAAGGTGTAACTCTATATCTCATAAGGAAGGTATATCTTGAGGAGGAAAATATTTGTTCCATTTTTTAGATATTTAGTGGAAGTTTTTTAAAAACTAATGAAAAAATAAATGTGGAGTTATTTAGTGGGGGTTTCACAAACCACCATTAAAAACATCCATTAAATATAATAATTATTTCATAGCTATATGATCATGGTGATCATATCATGGATAATTTATAAAAATTCATGACCTGGAAAAAGAATGTTATATTTTGATGTTTTTACTTACCATGTGATCTGTATTTTAATATATGATTGTAATGCTTAAAGATGTTTCTAGTCTTATGAGGAAACTAGACTATTGATTCTATCAGTGATAATGTATTAACTAATAAAATAAAATTGGCTCTTGGTGGATTCATTATAGGGATTCAAAGAGATCATAAGATAATTTTTCATAAAAATATAAGAATTTGGTTTAAAAGAACTTAATTAGTGAATAGATAATTTAGGATTAAACCTTAAGAAATTATATAAAATTTTATAGAATGGTTTTAATATTTGATAATTCACCCATGTGAAATTTATATAAATAAAATTAATACACATCATTTTTTACATAAAATTTATCATATAAATAGAGGATAATATCACTCAGTAACTTGTTAATCTCTTCAATTCTTAGTAAATTGTTCTTTTAATAATAAATATAAATCCTTATAAAAACAGAGGAAAATATAGGGATTGTACGAATGACCCAACTAATAGAGTTATTTTAGGATTAAAAAATTATTACTATTTTATGATAATTAATTAATATTATGAAGAATAACCCTTCCTTTAATGATAAAATGTGACACGACTTGACCTCATTGAGATACTACCCTTGGATCAATAATGAGATTGGGTGGTTGTCACTCCAAGATCACCTCTTGTAGCCTAGTGACTAGAAAAAAGAAATGAGGTTATAATTTTACATGTGGGGTGTTACTCTATAATTTTACCAGTAACAATCTATATAAATATGTGAAACCATAATAATGTATGACAATTTATATCCTTGATCAACAAAATGATCATATAAAACAATTATTTTCATTTTTTCACATATCACATTAAAATTCATTACAAAAACTATATATCATAGAAAAACTAAAAAAATACAACTAAAAAATATCCCCATTGGAATCAAAGGGGTAAATATCAAGGTAATCCCATGTATCTCCAGTGTACCTATAACTATAGTTTTTATACCCAACTAATACTCTTATGAACACCTTTATACACGAGATATCAACACTCAATTCCAGCATCAATACAATGCCGTAAATTTGAAAATTTCATAAATATAAGTGAATTTTGCACATGATGTGAGAAAGAATAAGTGATTATAAAAAAACTCAATAAGATTATCTTTATTAGGACCTCATCATAATCAATGTTAAAGCACATGATAATTCAATCACAAGGTGAAAATAATTTGATTCAATAATATTTAAATGAAAAATAGTGGTAAATTCCAAAAATGTTAGAGTTTCCCCACATATTTCCCTGAGAATTATCTCCAAAACATGATAAATATATAGTATAATGAACCATACAAAATAAAAAATAAGATAAAATAAGGCACATGATATACCAACTCCCACCATCTGATATCCCTTAGTCAAAATTTCTAAGGTAATTCTTTTAGAAGAGAAAGAATAAGTATAGATAGTAGTAAAATATACTCATATGAACATACAATATCCTAATAACTTCCCAAATATTGGGTTACACTTAACCTCAAATCATGCATGATGATCATGTAAGGGTAACCATCATCGGTCAAATAAAATATCTATATCTAGGATAAACATACAAATCCATGAACAACCTCAGATCCTTAATCAATCCATAATCACTAATTTCATTACCTATAACACCATTTTCAAGTAATTTTTCATCACTATAAATATATAACAACACTCCACACATCAGTGGGAGGAGAATAAGAGTGTAAATAAAGATAATCCTATAAAAAATCAACCTCAATCCTCAACTTATGGCCTGGAGTATAGAATAATAATCAAGGCTCATAGTACTCCCATAAAATTGAAGATCAATATTTATAACATTAACAATATAAGTGAATAAGAATCAAGATTGTGGTATTATATTAGAGAAAATTAGTTCTCAACTAATCTATTAGAGGAGAGTAGTCTATATTATCACAAAAATAATAGTCTTAGGATATTATCATGCCAATGATTTCAAATAGATCATGGTAAAACCCAAAAAATGAAGGTATACTAATATATAAAACTATACATATATATCACTAGAGGTTTCTATGGATGTAACATTATGAATATGAATTTGTATCACATATCCATACAAAACCATAAACTCAACACATTATAGATCACTGTTAAATCATGACGGAAAAAAAAATCAAACTATTGGCCATCCTTATGATATATCCACCACCACAACCAAGATAAGCACCATTTAATGACAAAATAAAAAATCATATAATAATTATAATTTCACATCAATAAATATATTTCAAATGTATCATGAGAAAAATCACTTACAAAGCTCACTTGAGGATAAAAACACAATAACGAGACTGTATACTGAGGAATAACCCATATAAAATTAAAATGGCCTATAAATTATTATAAAAAATATGAATATTAATCCAATAATGTATCAAATATATATTTATATAAGCAGTACTATATCAAATAAACTTTCTTTAATATCAAAGATAATGATAGAGTGGGAACCTTACAACCAAATATTGTTTATACTTTTCATTTAACATATTATGTATACAATTTAAGATATAAATTTATAATTCTTATCAAGACAATATTATTACTTTTAAATTTACTATATATATGGTAATACACATAGGTTATTTATTTTATCAATATGATATAGAAGTTTCCTACTATAATTGGGACCTAGTGATACCATGACCTCAATCATAAACATATATCTTATTATATAGATACATCATTATGATAAGAAATATATTATGTCTAACTATCATGTTCTTGGGGATAAAAATCATTGAGACTTATTCTGATAAAGTAATCACTAGGTGATCTCAGCTATGGAGATAATGATAACAGACCCAGAGTAAGAACACCACATATTATATGCATTATTTAATGTTCTTATCTATGATCATGGGTATTAGTCTCATGACTTGAGATCATTATCAATATGTAACATGAATCAATTACTTTAATTCATGATGAAAACCATGATAGTTTATATTTTTTGAGTGTTATGTTGAATCAAGTTATTCATAAGTGTTATGTCATTGTTCAAATGATTAAGACAGATTTTCCCCTTCCTGGTGTTGCAATAAGGTATCTTTGGACGTTTGACTCAAATGGTGATGCCTTCTAGGAATATGTATCCATAGTAGTTATAGTCAAGTCTATATAGAGAATTAAAAGAAAGATATATCAATCATATAAGAGTAACGACATAAATATTCATCCTTATTGATGAGATATTGGATGACAATGAGAATATATTACAAAATATATATTCATATAAAGGATTTACTTTCAATGGATTATCCTTATATATTTAGGTGTTATAATGTGTTTCAAAATATTTCTATTGGTTTATAAGTTACACATATTGATATTGAGATAAGGGTCTATAGGTTCACATATATGGTCTCTGCGAAATCTCTATTCATTCAAATGAATTATAGTTTGGGATGAAATGGGGCCCGTGTCCATGAAAAAATTATTGTTTTAATTTGATTGATCGTAAGTAAAATAAATTAACAAATTAAATTATAAGTTATTAATTTTTATAATAATTTGAAGTGAATTTTTTTCCTCAAGGTATTCAAATGTTTTGTAAGTTTCAATGATGGGATACAATATTGTTTTGAAATGAACATCACATTTTTTGGTTCTTTAAACATATATTTGAGAATATAGGATGTGCTAATGGTTCATATTTCTTTATGTGGTATTTGGAATTATTAAAAATGAGTTATGAGGTGTACACAATATTTTGAGACAAGTAAAATGAGTCTAATTATAATTTTCATTTTTTATAAGTTAATTTCAAAGTTCCTCTAGACCCAAAATTCCGGATTTGATGCCAAAAGTAAATAAGTTACACTTCAAATTTTGTACCAACTAAGGTTACCCAAACCAAATACATCATTTTATCTGATTATACACCCCATATCATTAATAAAACAAACTATTAGAACCCAAATGTTATTGGAAATTAACTACATAACCATCTTAATTATATAATAAATCACATACTTTTTCCTAAATAATTATCCATACATGATTCTATCCTAGATATATCATTGTATTCTAAATGTTACAAAAATTTGGAAACAAAATAAAGGAATAAGATAAAAGGTTCATTAAAGGATCTAAATTGTGTAGAAAACTAAACTTTAGGAATTTTTTGAAATGGGTGTAGGATTAACCATTCCATAAAAAACATTTAGTGTCATTTTTACAAATATTACTTCCTTAATTGTTAAAGAATGCAATTTTGAGTGGAAAGTGGAATATAAATGGAAAATAGAATATTGTTTCGTGAATTATCCATCTAAATATATCACAATATATGTTACTATATTGCTTATTATAATAGAAATCATTTTTATCAACATATCCAATCTTGAGAGTTTTTAGGGTTAATATTGTAATTTGAGTTTGAAAATATATGGAATATTTTGGAATTCAAGTTATATTATTTAAATAATTTATTAGAAATAAAAAATATCTTTTATAACTATTTATAACCTTATCTCTTCCCAAACATATCACTTTTGAAAACATAACCCTCTATTTTCTTCATTTTCTATATTTCACAAGCACCATATAAATATTTGATTAGCATTAGGATAATTATCTTGACATATGTATTAATTTTATTTATTTGATTTTTTTTATATTTTAACTATATCATATTATATTATATATTCCATAGGTTTCTAAAATATATCATATCATTCTAGATATAAATTTAACAATAGGTAGTAAAATTCCCTTTATTCTTAAACTCTTATTTTAAAAAAGAGTTCAAATGTGTAACTTAACCTCTTTCCAATATGAATTCATCTATTTATTTCCAAAATAATGTTTTTATTTATATCAAATTTTATAAAAAAATTATATCTTTCTCTTGAAATCCATAATAAATATTTAATAATGAGTTCTAAAGATCAATTTGAATAAGAAAACTTATTTTTAAATGTAATTCAAATATAAATGTATCAATAAACTTATAACCAAATTAAATTCATATATTAATTTTAAATTTCAATGTTTTAAAATCCTAAAAACTTAAATTTTAATAAGAATATAATTTATAAACTTTACTAATATGTTTTAGTAAGAAATGTTATTATACATCACTTTTATTATTTATTATAATATTGTTTTTCCTTATAAACAATTTTTAAAAAATAATTTCAACATATTTTTGAATGAAAATTAAAAATATGAAATTTATTTTATAAAAATAAATATTTAATTTTTAAATAATAACTCATAATATATTATGAATAATTTTTTAGAACAAAAAATATTTATTTCCATGTGAAGAACTACTTTCTCATTTCATATCATTTATAATTATTCCAAAGATATTCATAATAAAAAACGTCAATATAAATGAAGAAAATGAAAATTAATCTCCAATTTTAAAATATGTAATAGTTGAATAGGTCCTTAAATAAGATAAAATAAGAAATTGTGTTAAAGAAATATACTTTACCGTTAAATAAAAAATATTTTAAGAAATAAATAAATATAATTATTTTTAATGTATAATGAGTATCTAATTGAATATATTACATTGACCAAATCTGTCATATAATGGGTATTTTACAACATATTTTTAGTGATCATATACAGACAACTCAAACTATTATTTAATTACTATGCCCAATGGATACCCCTAATAGTCATAAAACAGAAACACCTAACGGTCATATAAGAGTCACATTATCCCTTTCCATTCCAATGTATAACCGTACATACTTCCATAGAATCATTCATTTTATTATCTCAATTATTCTTTAAAATGTCTATTGTATTTATATTTTATTACATTATTTCTATAATTATATTAGGAAATATTACACTCAATGGAGATAATGATGAAAAAATTCTTGGTTGTAGTCATTGTATTTACTTTTATTTATTATCCTATTGAACTTCTATTGATATTATGGAATTTATCAATCCTTCATTTTTAATCTTAAATTATAATGAAATAAAATAATTTTCATTTATTTTATTTTATACCTGAGTTCAATTCTGTAAAAAATATATATTTAATTGTGAAGGAAATATAATTTTAGAAAAGGAATTTATTACTAAAATCTTGACTGTTTCTTTCTATGTATCACCCGAATTTTCAATTTTTTAGTATATTTTAATATAATAATAACATTTGAATGAAATTTGAAGGACTTTTAAATTTTTTATAAATCTTGTGTAATGTGAAATCAATGAAAAATAATAATGACAATGCATAGTGACCATGAAACATCCATTTGAAGAGGTAATGGGTTATTCATAGTCGGTCCATGGTCTTGGGGACTTTGTAAGGTGACCGTGTATATCTCTATATTAGCCTGAAACTTCATTTATCATTCCCTGACTTCTCGATTCACTTTTAAATTGATTTATTAAAAATAATAACCATTTTAATATATATTTAGTATATTTATAAGGGTTATGATTTTTTTAATATTATAAATTATGATTAATAAAATGTATGTGTAAATGAATATACAATGTATTCTATTATATTTTCATCATTATTGTTGTTTTTTATTGTAAAATTAGTGTTGGAATTTGTTATTTTTATTGTTAAATGATGATGATATGTGTGTGCGCTTGTTTAGTGGATAGTTATAGAGAAAAATAGATAAATAATTGAATATTATATTTTTATTTTTATTCTTATTGATATTAATATTATTTATTTCAATGTAAAAGGGGAAATATTCTCCTCACTTCATACCATCACTCATGTTTAACCAAGGGGGTCATGGGGAGATCCCCTCCTCTCATTTACATTGATCAATTCATTTGTCCCCCATGAAAGGACCTTGAAGGAGGGTCATATGTAGGTTTATCCCTTTTATCCTCCTCACCATTCTCTTATTCCCCGCATGTATTTCTCTACCTTTGTTTTTTCATGTCTATAACAACTCTTAGATGTTGAAGGTTCCTATGTTTAATTAACTCTAGGTAGGTGATATTATCCTTGCCCCATTCTATGAGTTAAACATGGAAACCTAAGTGATTTTAATTAATTCTTTGATTATAAATTGGTTATATACATTATCGATGATTGATTTATGAAATTCTCATACAATTATTATGTCATTTTGATGTTATTTCATGGATATTTCAATAGATAATATCTATAAATTTTTTTTCATATATTAATACACCCTTAAGGTTTTTGATGAAATGTAAACCATGTTATTCTTAATAAATAACTAATTGTTTTTGCAAAAATGATTTCATATAAAATGTAGAGAAATGATATTGTGATATCAATGTTTTTTAGAAGGAAAAAAGGTAGTTTTGACATGAGGTAAGGTGGTGTTTTGAAAATAAAGTGGTTTTTCCATGGAACATATAATTGGTTTACAAAAATTATTTTTTGAGAACATGAGGTATTTTATAAAAAATGTAAATGTGTTTTTTTTTAATGCAATGAAACTATAAACGATTTTTTAGGTGTCTTTATAAATGTTCTTGAAAGTAAAGGTGGTGTTTTTCATCATGGAAGTTAATTTAACTTATGAACTATGGTTATTTAATTACGAACTATCTTTGATATCATGAAATTTGATTATATAACTATGTTTTGTCATTTATGGGTGATGAATGATTAAAAAGGGGGTTGTTTATGAATCATTCTTGGGAACTTATATTTGGAATACTTAAATATTGTTTGTTTATATAAAACATTATTTGGGAAAACATTTGGTAATTATAAGTATTCCTAGGAAAATCACCAAGCTAGGTTATGGGGAAACACTCCCTTGAATGTTCCCACCAAGTCATGATGAGACTCTTTCTAGGGTGGATAGTTATAATGAGATTCTAACATATAAATTATGGGCATCACACTGGTTTAGGATTACACTTTATCAAGTGGCCTATGTGAAGTTGTATATGGATATGTTTATTATAATAGTGGTGGATATGTCATATACAAGGATCCTTGGTCTCACTTCCTTGTTCTCATAGGTGATCTACCCATTATGCTTACTAATGGATTCCATTATAAATTGTTTCTCATTTATGTTTCTTCCATATATTTGAAAATTGATCTATAACTTATATTATTTCTATTATATGTTATATAACCACTTTTTGAAATAAATTTTAAAATGTAAACAAATGTTATTTAAATTTATAAAAGTTAAGAATGATGATTTTTTATTTATTTATTTCAACCTAGCATATATGGATTTTCAAGGAAAGGGAATATAGAAAATATTTGATGTAATTATATTGGGATTTAGAACAAACCTTTATATAAATATTGGTGTGAACATGTCATTTTATTTTCTATTTATATCTTATAGGTATGATCGATGACTTCAGTTTCAAGGTGTAGACCACATCACTGGTTCAGAGTCATATAGGAGGTGGCATATAGGGTTGGTTGTGTGGAATATTGAGTTAGACGTATATTTCAATCAGAGTCTTATTTCTTAGTTATATTTAATTTTTTTCTATGTAATTTTATGTTTCACTTAAATGGTTGATAATTAGTTTATTTAAATAGTTAAGTTATTGATACATTTATTCTTTATATAACAATAAAAGGAATATTGTTCCCATTACTCATAAGATGACCTTGGTACTAGTTTTTGACCCATGGTGATCAATAATACCCTTTAGGATTTTTTTTCATGTAGGTTTAGGTTTAGAGATCAAGCATCTTGGATGGTATGTTACATTCTACCCTCTTTTTAAATTTCATTATAAAACTTCAATTTTCTCACACTAATGAAATGCATATGAGAGTATCCTTAAAATAATATTAACTCTACATATATGTTTTATTGATAACTCAACATCAATATATATGATAAGATAATGAATCTAATAATTTCCCTCATAATATTCATATGTTAATATTTTATTAATATCAATCATTTTTATCAAGTATGATTTTTTAGTATGTAACAAGACTCATACTTGTGAATGAGTTTCCAGAGGAATATTTTGAATGAATATTTGTATTTTTTACATCAATATCGATGTATTTTTCTACTATGTTATTAATTTTAAGGATTTATTTAATATTTTTGAGATAGAGAGTGTAGTAAAAATATTTCCTAGAAATCCTATCATTACATAAGTTCAATTTCATATTTTGGTTTGGTGGTCTTGATTAGTGTCCACTATTGATTCACTTCACATTCCAATTTATGAATGATTGAGATAATTATTTTATTATTGAAGTATAAAAAATAAATATTTTATGTACTATCGATCCATTTCTCAATCATTAATTGGTTAAAAGATCCACTAAAGGATAGTGGTTATCATTGTGTGAAGTATTTGTTTTACAAAACACATATGAATTTTCTAAAAAAATGTCAAAAAAACTCCCATCAACTGGTTCACTCATCCTTTTACTACATGTTAAGTAACTATATGTAAATCGAGGAAATTGTTTTTAGAAATACTATCATAAAAGGTAGCATCAGAGCTTATGCATTTACAAATTCTAACTCTTACTAAAAGAGAAAAAAACTCATTGTATCCATCAATGACATGGAAAAATTACTTACCTCTCCCCAAATTTATGGTTGATTCATGAAAAAATCATCCCCTTTTCCTTTCCATATATTCACATGAATCCCCACATTTCTATTTGATACGATGATTTCTATATACATAAATTCAATGATGAATTTTTTCTCCTATTTTTAGCCATCAACTAAAACCAAATTTATTTACTGTGAATAATGATAATACCTAATAAAATGATAGTAAAAAATTATATGAATATGAAAAATTAATTGAAATATGTCTTAACTTAATACACATTTAGTTAAACCTAAGACACTTTTGATTTAACCTATGAAACTTTTTTTATAAATAATGACACCATTGGTTGAACTATGACTACATTAAGTTGTATCATATTAATTTTTTAACACAATCCCAAAGAATTACTAAACCAAACTTTGATAACAACTAAATAAACCTCATTACCATAGTTCCAAATCCATTGCTAAAATAATAAGGTTTAAAAATACTATGATACCAACTGGGAATACTAAAAAATAAAAACATTATTTTACATAATTATATATATTATATTAATATTAAAACCGAATCCCAAAACCTAAAGGTTTAATGTATTTGGATATTATCTATATAACCATATTAATTTTACATTAAAGATTCCACTTATTTATAATTAATTCTCTACACATTATTCTATCCTAGATGTATCACTATATAATAAAATCTAGGTTAATGGGGAAACATAAGAAATGAGTAGGCTAAACTAAACAGTAAGGGGTAAAAAAATCAGCGAGTCCTTAAAGATTTATAATTAGGTCATAAACATGTGATAAAATATGGTAATTAGATAAATTTAATGATTAATGAAATAAGATTTTGGAACCATAATAATTTATCATGAGTCGTAATAGTATAATCATATATCAATTCATAGAAATGTATATCTATAAAATGATGATCATGAAATCATAATATATACCATGGTATAAGAATATTAAATCAATAATGATAATCCATGGTGACATAAAATTGGTATACATAGTGATAAAATAACATAGAACATATATAATCATTAGATATTATAATAATTTTCTTTTACTATTATCAGATAATGGATTGGGTTTACTCTCCGCATCTCATTATAATCGTATGAGATATTTCCTTTACCCAAATAATTGTAGGGTTATTTAATTCATTGCCCACTTTTAATATAAAATTATATCCTTATATGTGTGTGCTAATTGAATATGGAAACTATCATATATATATATATATACACATCAATAGTCATATCATGATTAACCCATGAAAATAAAATGGTTTACAGATAAAATTATATGAGGTATAGCGATCATCAAAAGATAGAAAATGTTTGATATGATCAATGTATCAATACATGACTTGAAAATTTATGACTTTCTTTACAAGGTCATCCATATATAATAAAACGATATGTAGTAATATCAATAGTTTTTCTCGGTTGATATAATGGTAAGGATTTATAGGTGAATAACCTTGAATCAATATAAATATGTATAATATATTGAGAATGTAAAGGTATTAGTATAAAGGATATCTTTCTGCATGGTTAATTCTAATTCAAGATAAAGGTAGTGATAGATCAATCCATTCATATGGATTTCAACTCCATAATTCCATAAATACATTGTAATTTGGATAATAGATAAAGGAATTGTGTTCCCATAGTAATGGATTTTTAAATTATATAATGAGATGAAATATAAAATAAGGAATGTACAAAGAGTGAAATTTAAAATATTGGTGATATAGATGAAAACTATTTCTAAGTAATAAGGAAGATTGAATCAAAATTATTAAGAAATATATTTTTCATATTAAGGTTATTAAAGAATGAAAATTATAAATATATGTTATCGAAATGAAGAATAAAGGTATAAAAATATTTTATATAAAATTTCATAAGAAATCATCTAATAGAATCCATATAAAGTATAGAAAAGTGGTGTGAGAGAAAGACCAAGTGAGATATGTAATGGAAGTGTGAGAGAAATATTACCTTCCTAAATTTTTATGTAAGTCAAAATAAAATGAAAGAGACCTAAAACATATATAGAAATATAGGAAAGGTTATATGATATATCTATGAAATGATATATAATATAAAGAATATGGATATGAAATAGAAAGATTTAATCGATATGGGAGATAAAGGAAAAAAATCAAACATCGTAATGGGTGAAGTATGAATCAATCAAATGGGAAATACATGTTAATAATAAAAATGACTATAAGATATTGAATATGGATATTTAAATTGAAATTTTATTCATATTATTAATTATATGTTTAGAAATATATAATCTCATATAATAAGAGTAATTGAGAGAGATTCTCATACCTTAACTATGGAATTGATAGAAAACTATTTAACCCCTCATATAATCAACTTAGACATTCAAATCAATAATTTGAAAATATTATTTATATTTATTACCATTATAATAATATCATATCCATTTATTACTTATTTATTTATTAGTCCTAATTAATATCAATCTTTAAATTTTAGTAGTTCCAATCATTCCAATATTGTTTTGATATAGAGATCTCAGCCATCATTACTTATTCATGAGTTCATAATTTATAAAATAGTAAATATACTAGATATATAATTACACAATGATTTCTAAATTTTCATAGATGTTATTAGTATGTCTTGTAAATATGAAATTTAAAACTTACTCATTTTAGGTAACTTTACCAATAAAAAAGAGTTTCTCTATAAGAATTAATTATTTTATTATTTCCATTTTAGAGCCATTGATTCAGCTAGGAAACTGTTTCGAAGGTTTAGATATTGAAGGGTTGGATTTGGATTAACAAACCCCAATCTGGTAAGAGGGTTTTGATAAAGGTCAATGAATCCTTAGGGATGAGACAAGTGATGGGCTCTCTTGAGGTTTCTCAAATGACAGTGTGGAGGGTCAACATGTAATAGGGCTCCAAAATATGAGGAGGAAGAATGGGAGAAAAGAAAAAAAAGGATTTAGAAAGATTCATTTTTCTTAGTGAACCAAAACCTAAATTATGAAAGGACTACTTATACATATCTAAAATGATGGATACATGATCTGCTATGAAATCAAGGCTCAATGAGATTGACTTTAAACCTGACAATAAGGAGAATGATTGGAAGGTGAGTGCAATGGTTCAGTGTGGAGCCCAATTGACTGATAACATTGAACATGATGTTTAAAGTGTGATGGGAGAGCCAACTAATATTTTTGAATCCTCGGTGGTTGTGAATGAGAACACCACTAACTGAGTTCACCTCATTAAGGGTACTCTAAATGACCAACAATGGGATTCATGCAAGGAGGGTCCAAATAGTATCAACCTCTTGGGAATAAATTGTCCACTGTGAGGAAGAAATTATAGATGAATTACTTTTTATTAATGCCTTATAAGAGGATGTGTATAATATAAGTGAGTGACTACTAATTGTGAAAACTAATAAAGAACATATATAGTGGATCAATAAACAATAACTTATTCTGTCAAGGGGTTTCAATGTAGGGAAATTAAAAATAGAGGAGTACATTCAATTGTTGGAAAATATGGCTTATTGATTCGAAGACCTTATCAAGGATGATCCGACTAGAGAGGTAAACAATATTCACTAGAAATTATTTAAGGATAATGTATCTAATAGGAAAAAATTAGATTTTAATGGTTTATCCATTTCATTTGGTTTTTGATGGATTTTATTTTATACTTTCTTGGGTTCTCACTTTTCCATTAACAGTGATTGAAAAAAAAAGACAATTTTCAGATAAAATTGGAAATGAAGAATGTGTAACCAGATTAGAATAGATTAATTCCTCACATAGAGACTTTTGTTTTAAAATCCATTGAACTTATTATTGTGAAAATGGGATAGAAAACATGATCAATGATTATATGGGTATATTTTGTGTATATTTCGATGAAAATTTAAAATTATAGTTATGTTTTTTAATCTGTGAAAGAAGTCCCCATTATAGACTAGATTTGGTTAATACACATTTTTTAATTATAAAGTAATGTAATTACAAGTGTAACGTGGCGTATAAATACATAAGTGGATATTTTTTTCAAATATAACCTATAAAAATATGTTTTAAGAGAAGTATTGAAAGTTTTTTTATTAAAATTTAAATCATTTTTATCATTATACCCTATTTTTAGATATTTTGATATTAAATATTATAATTTGAGTTTAAAAATATCTATATAATTTTAGAAAACTAAAATTTAAATAATTTATTATTCACAAAAATAATCCCCAAGAACTGTGTATATCTTTATCTCTTTCCAACCGTATCTCTTTAAAAAAATTAATCCACAATTTTTTATTTTTTTAATGTTATACAGGCACTGAATCAACATTACATGAGATTTTAGATAATTATATTTAAATATAAAATAAATTTATTTGATATTTTAATTATATCATATTATTATACATGTTCCAAATATTTCAAAAAATTCTCATGTAATTCCCCAGAACAACCCAATGGGTCTGAACTAGAGTGTCACATGACCTCATGTGTGTCTCCCCATAAGCAAGAGGTTTGCAACTAGAAGAAAGGATCTAAGTTGATCAGTGGGTATACTACACCCTCAATATCATATCCTTGTACAAATAATAATATAACATATTATAATAAAATATAATAATTTGAGTAAACATGTGGAAACAATATAGATGGAATACCAGTCATACAAGTAAATGAATAGGCCTCCCAGTGTGGAAAGTCAAACCCATGTATAAAAGTAAAAAGGTAAAAAAAAATTGTTGAGTCCTCTAGAGTCCATCCCGACCCACCATCATCTTCATGCTCCTCTGCTCAGCCACCATCCATGGCCCCTTACCCAAACATGGATTCTTATACAAGAAGTCTGCATGTGTATTGAGATTCTCACAAAGGGTTTGAATAATAAAACCCGAAAGTATATGGAAAATTAATTCTAAACAAAAATTCATAAGTATAACATATTTATGTGATGATAATAATAAATTCATAAAGAATAATAAAAATATACAACAGATATTGAACGGTAATGCATTAACCATAGACCCAGAGTCATACCTTCTTTGGCTCTATATTGAAAGGATAATCATAGGATGTCGTAAGGGAGAAAGCACAAACCAAAAGGCTCATTATCATATTTCTTAGTGGCCTTAAAGAATCATGTTTTATCAAGACCCTAGACCATCTTATCTTATCTTTGTCATGGGTCAGGCCTCTAGACCATCATATCTTGATTTTGTCACTGGTCAGGCATCCAGACCATCATACCCCGTCAGTGCCTTAGGTCAAGCCTCCAGGTCATCATGCTCCTAATGTGTTTCCTTGGGTCTGGTCTCTAGACCTTCATTCCACTACCTTGTTCTCATGTCCATAATCTTTATCATCACAATTCATGAACACTCTCCCTCTAAGGGATAATCAACACATGACTGTCCACCAATCCTAAGTACCAATAACAACCTCCAAAGAATGGTAACAGAAAAAAAAACATGGTATATCATACAAGGAAATAATATCATATCATAATGATAAAATATTAGAATCATATAATAACATGTGATCATCATGAAACATGGAAACAAGATACTCTTGTAATATTCATGGAATCAAGCATCATAACAGGCCTCACGGGATATGCACACACTCGTATGTGATCATAATCAATCATGGTTTAACTTGGTATGCTAACACAAGAATTATACCTAGGAAACATGTGTATACAAGATCACCAAAGGTAAGGAACTTACTACCTCAAAGTTATTGAATAAGAACTCCAAGTTTGTCGGAATCGATGACCAAACCACATCATACACCACGAAGAAGAAGCTCCCATATCGAGGGTTACTAACTCGTGTTTTAGATGATAAGAAGAAGAATTATAATAGATAATCAAGATAATTTCATGTCAAGAACATCATCCTAGAATTAAATACCATCAGGTTCTAAAAAATAGAGTTAAATATGAGTTATGTCAGAGGAAGGAACACCAATTCACCGAATCGTTCATCAATTGATGAACAGATTCTGAATTCATTGTTGATTATATAAGATTCCTCAGGTATAGAAAATGATCAGTAGTCTATTACAATTAATCATTGGAAACGATATTTAATATGGGAATCGAGGAGATTATCTCAAGTTGATTGTTCTAATTAACGATGTCACCTATTACTGGTGATTTATTAGGAGAGTGGTGGGTTGTCTTAACTGAAGTTGAAAAAAAGCGTATACAAAGCTATCTTGTTGAAACATTAGAGAAAATCATTGAGTAAATCATGTTTATGATTTTAGAGTTTCGGACTTTACTCAATAGATCAAGGAGCCACGAGTTAATACAGTTGTCCAATCAAATGACTTCCATGAAACTCTTTGAGTAGTGGCATTGACATAGCTTGTAGACTATGTGAAGTTTCAAGGATCCCTACAATTAGAATAATCAAGAGAAGATTTCATGGAGAAAGTGAATCAATATATGAATGATTGATGATTAGACTTTCTATGTGTAAATTGAAATATGGAACATGATCTTTAAATGCATCCCTTTCTAAAATCATTTCAACCAATTACTCTAGTTTCATTTAATATTACAAAATGAATAGAATCAATTAAGAACTTCATTTCCTTTTTCATAAGGTTCACCAAATAAATAAGAACTTAAAGAAATTATAATTTTTAGTTCTTATGGTGAAAAAGTTGAAAGAAAATAAAAAAAATCCAATGAAATGAATAATGTCCAAAGAACTTTCACAATATCCATCGAGTTAGTATAGTGAAGAATATCTAGACCAACCATTCATTGAACATAATAATGTAGAATGGATTAATTCCTAAACTCACATTACATTTTATATATCAAAGAAATAGTTTTAGTAAGGAGGATTTCTGATTATTTTTACATAAAAACATTGATCAATAAAATGTAGCAATGAATAATTACTAAAAGAACATTTACTTCTACATATTAGAGTCACGATGAAATTAAAATAAGAATCAATGTTTATTTTTATATGAATTAAAGAAACTTCCATTATTTTTCAAGGCATGCATCCCAAATGACAGTGTTATCCCATAATCATATGACAACTAAGATGAAAATGGATATTTTATGAGTTATAGTATGATGTAAATCCATTATGTCATAAAAACATGTGTTCATATTCAATGAGTTTGTTAGGATATAAACAAACCTACTTCAAGAGAAACACAATTTGTATCTAAAGTAGTTATCTTGAAGTTTTCTAAGAATATTGCATAAACCCTAAGATTAAAAATATATAGTCTTACTATAAACTATATTACTATAAAAGGATACACATCTCTATTTGAGATAGTGGGATCAAGATTGTCTTAGGTTTAGTCAATGTCAAAGATGAAAAAATATTTTTCATAGGAACAAATTCCATAATAGCTTGGGGGATAGGAAATGATCCATAGACACATACTATGTAGGAAGGATAAAACCATGATAATGGTTTTTCTTTCATTGTGGTCATTGATAAATTATTCAATGAGAAGAATGAATCTTAAGAGTAAGTAGTATATGGAAAATAGTTTCAATTGACAAGATCAAATTAAAATTCAATAATGGATTCCATGTATCAAAGTACAAGGGGATTATTATTTTGAATACTTCGGTTGGTATTTAAGTTAGAATATACCAAAGTGGTACAAGAATGGTACCAATAAGACTCTATTGGGGATACCAAGTTGTTATTCCTAAATCCATTAGAAGTTTACTTATCATAGATACTTTATATGATCATGAAATTGGGAATTATATGTCAAGACCTCCAATCATGGAAGGTTTCTATATGACGCGACTAGAAAAGGTTCATGAAACTATAAAATGTCAATAATGGGTTCAAGTTACTAAAATCTAGTTTTGGATTTATGTAAGCAAGAAGATCATAGAATATTCATTTGGAATGATTTGACATCACCTATCTATAATACGTTAGTTGGGGCTCTATGGTTTTCGAAGTAAAATATGTTTGGTAACATAGGGAAACCAACTATTGGCTTTATAGTTAGTTAGGACCAGGAATAAAAGTTACTATCTATATATTAACATAAAGTGGAGTCCTATGTCCCAGGGAATGGGATCTACTATGTTATATTAAATGGTTTCTTAGAACTATTAAACAGTACATGTATTGACAAGGTATTGGTAAAATATAATTTGGAATAATTCAAGAATAAATTGTCATCAAATTCACTTGGAATAAATCTCTACAGGAAGTCATGCACAAGCCTAAGAGTAGATTAATGTGGTGAGTTTAATTAAATATGCTTTAGAGATGGATAAATCAAATATTCCATAATATGTACAAGATATTATTTTTCCAAAATAAATTTTATGGTAGGAAATATCAATTAAATCTAAGAGAACTGAATAGGAAGCTATTAGAAATATCTTATTATAATTGATAAAGTATAAAAGATATGTACCAAATATGTGCAGAGGAAACATACTATCCTTCCCTTAGATTTATATAATCTAATATCATAGTCGATCTAATGTAATGAGAAAGAAAATTACATTCAAGCTAGTGGTATCCATTTACACAAATAATAAATGTGTTGCAACCTCAGTGGTAGCTAAAGAAGTAGTGTACAATACAAAACGATTTGTTCTAGTTATTAGAATTGAACCTAGTAAGTAATGTTTTATCATAATATAAATTATTATAATTCTACTACTAATACTGGACAATATTTCAAGTTATGAAAATGGATGAAAGGAATACACTTGAGGGTGTCATCTCTTGAGAAGTCTTACTCAAGAAGGTGAGGTCACAAATATTAAAATAACCACACAACGGAAACATGGAAAGCCCATGACTAAATAAATAACTCAAAAAAACATGATCTTATCATATGAGATCTAACAAGTATGGTTAGAAAGTTGGATCTAGTGTATTGGGAGTGTTGTAAAAGTGGGTTCCATATACCTAACATTATCAATAATATTTTATTACCATATCATGCATATTTCGAGTTATGTTTGATGTACTCTTAAAATAATAGCATTTATATTTCTACATCCACTATTTAAATGGTAATTCCCATAGATTATTTTTCATATCAAAAGGTTATAGCATTTCCCAGGCTATAATGAGAACCACAAGTTACTATGACACTAATATTAAACATATTCTTATGGTCTAGGTACGTCATACTAATTATAAAGAGGTGATGTTTGACTTATAGGTGTCAGGGGTTCATAAGAATTAAGACTTCTTCCCATAAAGATAACACTTGGTGATCTCTATTAGGTGAGATAATAAGGATAGACCCACTAATAGAAACACTACATGTTTCAGGTGTCATTGGTTGTTCCATTTTATGAACATTTGTATTGGTCTCTTGAATTGAAATCATTATCATTGTGTACTATTTGATTGCATACTTTGATGTAAGAAAAAAACTATGAAATTTAAGATGTGGTGAGTTAGATTATGTTTGGTGGTTCATTAGTGGTATAACATTGATTGAATGGTAAAGAAAAAAAATTATTCTAAGTTAATGAATAGGTATCTTGGGACTAGTTGATCAGGATGGTATTACCTTCATAAATCCTTGTACAATGTATTCTAAGGTGAGTCTATCTAGTTAGATCAAAAAATAATAAATCATGAATGGATGATTGCACAAGCTTTTCATCCTGATTTATGAGATATCATGAGACAAAGATATTATATTACACAGTGCATGATTATTGGAGGGTTATTGTTTCTATGGATATTCCTTATCTATTTATGGGACTTTATGGGTATATATAATCCAATATTAGTCTATGAATGGTATTCACTACTATCGAGATAAGGAATTAAAGGGTCACATGTAAAAACATATTCAATATCCTACCATGTTATGATAAATAGGTGTATAGGACATGATGGGCCTGACCACTAGTTCTGAGAGTTTTCCAAGTAATTTATCAGCACTGGATAAATAAATCTATTATTATTAGATTATAGAATAATTAAATTGAATTTATTTTTTAAAATTATTCATTATGTATTGAGTAAATATGTGTAAAAACATTATATGAATGAATATTATTTTAATATTCAATGTTATTTTAATATTTGCAAGAATTACAAGACAAGTCAAGGACTTGGGTTGATCACATAATATATTTATTATATATTAAAAGTATGTGATAAAAATATAAGTGATATTATGAATTTGTTATTACATCATAACATGTCATTTATTACTTATTTAGTGGGTGTTGGATATATGGGGGTTGTGAGACCTTTTTAGGTTATTTTGGAAATCTACTATATAAGAATGGTAGGAGCACTATTTCATAGACGATTAATTTATTCATAATTAATAACTCCTCTATCATCCCACATCTTAAAGAGAGAAAGGATATGTCTGATCAATCAATCAAAGAATGAATTTTTGTATTGAAGGGACGAGATCAGTGTGATCATCACGACGCTAAAGGATTTGTCGGATATCCATGCTAGCACCCATATTTTGATGAATGGAGATAGAGTGGATTTCTGAATCATATTTGGATGATCTAGAAGGGTTCATGCCTATATTTCTTAACAAATAGTCACCAATAATGATCTACAGTCTAGTATTCTTAGATTTGACCAAGGTAACCATTCAGTTTAATTTTTATGCTTGTTAAATTATCATGAGATCCTCAAACCTCTATCAGGGATTGGATATCCAAATAGGATGAAGATTTATCTCTATATTGATAAAAAAATTAAATTCCTAATCCACAATATTCGGATGCCTTCCCTGATATCAGTACATAAATTGTCCACACAGACTATCTGTCAATCTAGAGATGGTATGTTTTTCTCAATTTCAACTTAGTCCCGAAGTGTTTCTACAACCCCTTCCAAAAACGTGACATGAAACATGAATATATTTTACATAAAATTATCAAGGAAACTCAATATAATCACACCATATCATAGACATATATAATTCTCATATCCTCTAATGAGTGAGTCTCATGGATTGTAAAGAAGTGAGAAACCTTCATCATCCGATTGATAATCATCCAAATAGAATCATGAATTATTGAGGTCCTGGGTAACCACATCACAATGTCCATCGTGAAATCCTCTCACTTACATAATGGAATAGGAAGTGAATGTAGTATTCTAGTAGGATGGTGGTGATTGACCTTCAGTCTCTTGCGGGTAAGGAATTCGAAAATAAATCCAATCTTCCTCTTCATCCTTGACCATAAAAACAATATTATAAAATCATTATACATATTTGTCTCACTAGGATGTACCTACCATATATGGGTATAGAAGTACCTCATCATATCCTCCTTAATCAAAGAAGGAACTATGGAACTCATATGCACAAGGATCACATCATCATAATCAAATTACCACTCGAGTATCAATTCACATTCAACTAGTTGTTCTGGAACCATAGAACACTTTGGTCAGTCTCTTATCTAGCCCTTACTTGGTCCACTAGAGAAGAGTTTCCACTAACAAATCACATGTAATCAATCCTTGATCCTTACAATCATCTATCCACTAGTCATCCAAAAATATCACCATATATCATTTCTCCTCCAAAGGTTGTTCTCCAATCTCCTAAGCTACCTATTTCTTACAGCTAAGAGAATTCGTAATGAAGTTACCCTTACCTGATCCATAAGACATATCAAACTCAAATGTCTATATAAAATATACCCAACTCCAATGACTCAAGTACTCACCTTATTGTATAAAGATATAGTGGAGGATCTTATAGTCAATATAGATAATAAACCTCATGCAAAAGAGATAGTATCACCAATACTTCAAAGAGTGAACAATGGATGCCAACTCCAAATCATGAGTAGGATAGTTCCTCTCCTGGTGTTGTAACTAACATAACCCAAAAAATATGATCATATTTATCTATATTAGTAAAAATATCAAACCAAATCTTTATGTATCATACTATATGATATAACTAATCCCCGGAATGATAAGTATCAATACTATAGCTATAGTCAACCTCCTCTTGATCACATGAAACACTTCTTCACACTAGTCTGACTAATGTAACTTTACTCTTTTATT
Organism: Viscum album; assembly: GCA_963277665.1. Classification (NCBI taxonomy): domain Eukaryota; kingdom Viridiplantae; phylum Streptophyta; class Magnoliopsida; order Santalales; family Viscaceae; genus Viscum; species Viscum album. The sequence continues at coordinate 60,517,147 of OY728127.1, read as the reverse complement.
CGTCAACACAGTCCCAGGTGTCGATGATCGGGAGAATTCCTAGATAAAACATTGGTAATATTCTCTAAACCCATTAAGATTAGAATATCTTACAAGTTATAGGGATGTATCCAAGACATCATTACCTCCACTTTCTCCAGATCCATGGATATATCAGTCTCATACACCACATTCCCAAAAAAATCAAATCTTTTATCTAAAAATAACACTTTGACAGCTTGGCATAAATTCATTGTGCTAAAATTATACTCAGGACTATCTCAATATGTTCACATTCTAATTTAGGGTTGGTGAGTAGATGAGTATTTCGTCAACAATCACTATGATGAAAGAGTCCAAATATGGGTGGGAAACCCTGTTCATAAGATCCATGAACACTATTAGTGTATTCTTCAGTCCAAACAGCATCACCAAGTACTTGTATAATCCATACCAACTCCAAAACAACATTTTATTTATTCCATCCTCTCTAAACCAAACTTGGTGATAGACCAATTGAAGATCAATCTTGGAGAACAACGGAGCTCCCTATAGCTAATAAAAAGGATCATCGATCCTACGAAAATGATTTTTGTTATTTATCATCACCCGGTTCATCTTCTGGTAATAAACGTATATTCAAATGCTAACATCCACATTAGTAGAAAAAAATATTGGTGTACCTTAAGGTTAATTACTCACTTAGATAAATATTTTCTAGTCTAAGTATTTGAGCTACATTTTGAGCTCTTTCAACTCATACATCTCCATACAATAAAGAGGCATCAAAATAGACTACACACCTAACACAAGTTATACCTTAAAGTCATTTACTATATTAGAAATTATTGTGAACATTTAGTCAAGAAAATTGTTCTTTATTAAGACCATATAATTATTTCGATAACTTGAAAACACGATTGGTAAATTTTTTATTTCCAAAACCCGGGGGTTAAGAAATAAAATTATTCAGAAATAAAACTTTTTAAAAAACTTTCACGTACATTTTAAATAATTTAAATCCTTGAAAATAGGAAAAAGATAATAAAATACTAATATATTCAATTATATTAATATGATAAAATTTTTCATCAAAATCTATACCTTCTTCTTGAAAATAACTTGAGAAAACATTATAGCCTTATTTTTATCAACCTATACATATTCATCCATTTTATTTATATAAATCCATTTCGTTCCTATAACATAGGGGTCAAATAAATTCAAAAAATTATTTCTAGAAAATTGATTAAACTCATCATGAATATATGGGATCTCATTACAATTATTTAAATAATCATCTATATTATTAGGAAAAAGATTGAAATAAAATAAAAATTAGCAAAAAAAAATTAAAATTGAATTTCTAGTCTTAATAAAAGATTCAATATTACCAATTACTTTTTCAATAAGATGATCTATATGAATATTCCATGATATTGGATTAGTTTGAGAGGATTATGATCCCCCTCAATTGATTCATCCTTATCTTGAGTATTTTCTTCACCAAAATTAAAATTTCAAAACTCATCAATAAAATCATTATAATCAAAAATTATTTTTTTATATTCATTAAAAATAACATGAACATATTCTTCAATGACCATAGTTATTTTATTATAAAATATATAAGATTTAATAATATTATAATAAGTAATAAAAATACATTCACTATTTTTATCATCAAATTTAACGAAATTATATTATGAATTTAAAATAAAAACATTAAAAAAAACTCTAAAATAAATAAAATTTGGTGTTTTACATTTAAACAACTCAATATTAGTTTTATTTAAAAATGGTCTAAAAATAATTCTATTTGAAATATAAAAAAAACGGATTCTGCCCAAAAATATCAATGAAAATTATATTCACTTAACATAACTCAAGTCATTTAAATAAGAGTTATATTTTTTCATTCTATAATACCATTTTGATGTGGTGTTCTGGGTGAGAAAATTTATAAAAGTAACCATTACTTTCAAAAAACAATTCAAATTCTAAATTATGAAATTCGAATCCTTTATCACTACGAATAGAATACAATCATACAATTTTTTTTATTTTGAACTAAATTTAATAAAAATTAATAAATATAGATAAAGTATCATTTTTATGTGTAAGAATGTAAACCCATGTAAATGTACTGTAATCATCAATAATAACTAATGAATATTTCTTTCCTCTAATTATAGAAATTTTATTAGGAACAAATATATCATTATTCACTATCGATAAATTTCTATTAGTAATTATTGGATTGATAAGTATGAAAGAAAATTTATGTTGTTTTCCTTTCACGAAAGTGTCACAAACATGATGTTGTTCTTTATTCAATGTAGGAAACTGTAGCACATTCTCATGTTTAGAGAGAGTGTATGAAATTATAAAATTAAAATTACCTAATCATCGATGCCAAATAATTATTTCAATCTACACAACATTCAAACACTTAACATGTTGATCACTTAGTTTAAAAAAAATCAATAATATAAATATTTTCCTTTTGATTAGCATTGAATATTAAAGAATCATTTTTAAAAACTGAACAATTATCATTTTGGAATTTCACATCTATTACATTATCACATAATTGATATGTAATTATTAAATTATGTTCTAAATCTTCAATATATAAAACTTTAGAAATAAAGATAGAATTTGAAATAACAACTTTACCAAAACCTTTTACTTTGCCTTTGGAATTGTCTCCAAATTTAATAGCACCTCCATCACATGGGTTATAAGTTAAAAAATTTAATTAGTCTTTTATAATATGCCTAGATCATGCACTATCCATGTACTATATGTCATTCTTGAGACATCCAAGGCATTTTTCCTACAAAAATCAATTACTTGACAATTTTGGTACCCAATATACTTTTTGTCCAATCAAACTACTAATACATTTTTTAGAAACCAATAAAAAATTTAAATAAATAGTGTATGGTAATATATATAATAAAGATTTAAATATATGAGTTTTTATAAATCCCAAAGATTAGTTGAATATAAGAGAACAACAATTTTCATAGTGACCTTTCATACCACACTTCACACATGTAACATTGGAAGTACAAGTATTTTTAATTTTCAAAAACTTATTTTTATATATTTTATGTAATATCATATCATATCTGATACCATCTTTATTTTTAATTATTTTATTCAAAGACATAATTTAATGATATTTTTTATGACCTTGAATACAAGTTGGTAAACTTTTCTTAAGACTTTTAACTTCCTTTTTCAAATTTTCAATCAAATCTTGAGTAGATTTTAAATTATTATAAACTATAGAATGAGAAATAGAGGAAGTGTTTCTTAATTTTTCATTCTCTTATAAAATCAATTTATTTATTAAAAACTTTTTTCATGATATTCTTTAAGCTTATAATATAAATCATCATCTTTCAAAACATATTTTCTAAATCATTCAATTTCATCATTTAATTTAGAAAAATTCAAATTTTCATAATCATAATCAGAATTAAGACATCCATAAAAAATCTAGAATCAGAATCCTCATTCAAAAAATCCATGAATAACAAGTTAGCATATTCTTTCTCCTATCCAAATTCTTCACTAGAATCAAATTATATTATATAAATCCAATTGGTTGTCAATGAATTTTTGTCTTTATTTTTGTATTTATCTGTATTATTTAGATTTGAGTATTCAGTCTTGATATTTCCTCTCTTTCTATAATCAAAAAAAGAAACATATGAAGTATTATAATTCATACTTCCTTTATTGTCACACTTATATTAGCCTATTTGAGGGTTTATTTTGAATCAATTCTTGAATCTTTTATTTTTAATTATTTTATAAAATTCAGTCACAATCTAAGTCATATATTCTTTTTCAATATCTAGTAGATCAGAATTGGAAGAGTTCGTAGAAGAAACATCCAAAATTTAAATATTTCAACTTTTCTTTTTATTGCCTCTTATACTTATATATTCTATAATTCTAATTCATATTGAAGCAGTGATCCAACCTATCCATAAAGACTGTACTTTTTGAAGTTATTTTTTATCAATGGAAACCATGTTTGTGTGCCTTTTATTTGGTAAGAATCATATGAATCATTAAACAAGTACTATATTTTCCTAATATTCCCCAATGGAATTCATTCCACTTGCAATTCTTGTGAATTGGAGAAAATTTTGGTTTCTAGTTATTAATTCACCCATATTGAAGTCTTCTTACTCTACTCAAATCATTCCAAGAATAGTTTGAATCAATTTCTCTAATCCAAAGTGAGTGAAATTTATAATATTTCAAATCTTGGGAGTTGTCTTACAAGTAGATACATGACTAAAAAATTATTTTGTTAATAGAAAAGTATAATATATTCATAAATTTGTAATTTAAAACATATATAATAGTGTAATATCCTATTAGAGTGTTTGGGATAGCTTCAGGCAATGTGAATGAATTTTCTTTGATCAACAAGTTATCAATTATCAATTATTTGAGGAATGCCTCCATTCTGGATCATTAGTAACCATAATCATTTAACAACTCTTTTATATCAATTTTTTAGAATCTAAAAAATATTAACTGAGCTAAAAAATCCTTAAGAAAGGTAAACATTGAAAATAATAAAGTAAATAAGCCTATTCATGGGGTGACTAAACAACATTTTCAGCCATCCATGCAGTTGAATTAATTATAGATAAATGTCGTATCTTTCCAATATAACAAACTAAGTATTATTATGATGTTAATTATGAGTGATATCAAATAAATACATAAGAAACATTATTCTAGAACTTTTCAAATCCTATAATTGTTTATATATGGATCTATCTTGTTATGTTGGGTACATTTTTAGAGTTTTTTTATTTATTCTAGGTGTTGGGACTTTTTTATTTCATTCTTCTTGAAAAATCTAGGTTTTTATGTCCCTGTAAAAAAAATCATTCCCAGATATGATTCTTCGAAGCCCAGGTTCTTATCGTCATCCCGTCGTGATTGGGAATGCCCTTTGGACATAGTCGTGGGCCATCTCAAGTACCCTATTGGCGTAAAACCCAGGTTAGTTCATGAAATATTGGTATCAAATGAGGTTTTTTGACAATGTTATTTTGGATGTCTTGGTATATAGGAGTTTGGACTCTCAAGGATTAAGGGGTAGATTTCAAGTGAGTTTCTAGACATCTATCATCATGGAAAGACTTTAGTTTCCACGGGATGTCTAGGAATATGTGTCCCTATGTAATTATTTCATTTCATTTTGAGTTTTATTGATTATGTTTCTGTGTTTGATGGTCTGTCCTCTTTCTATAGTGTCGTGTAGCACTATGACTCCCATAATACTTGAATAAAATCCTCAAGAGGGTGTTTCAGATAACATTCCATATGAAAATCCATCAGTTGATCAGGATACTATTAAGGTTGTAGTTCACATGGTCAACGATATTGACCAAGGTGAAGCTATAGTTAATGATCAAGTTAGATATGTGTATCAAGATAAGGATATATTTAAGAATAGAGAAAAATATTTTTTCCACTATAACCCATCCTCCTTCTAGGAGAAAATGATCCTTATGAAGTGTAATAATATTTCTAGAAATTGAAATAATATTTGACTTCTTAGAGACACCAGATTTCATTAAGGTGAAGTGTGTTATCTTTAAGCATGAAGTTCCTAGTTGAAGGTGGTGGGATTTAGTGGTTATATAAAATAAGTTAAAGGGCCTAGAATGGAAGATATTTAAAACCATATTTACACAATAATTTTACCTAGAAATGATGGTTTTGGTTAAATCCATGAAGTTCCTCACTCTTCAACCAGGTGACTAGATAGTGATGGAGTATGCCAGCTATTTTTCCAAAATTCCCCTTCTCAAACTAGAGGTAATATACAATGAAAAAATAAAATCTCAAAGGTTCCATATGGGCTTGAGACTAGATATCCATTATCAGGTCTTCACATTGGAACTTTTCACTTAGGTTGAGGTTGTGGATGAGGCACTGATATAAGAGAATGATCCTGTAGAAAATTCATGATTGGTTGGGATTACCCCCAGATCAGGTGGTAGTTATAGTATCCCTTACGGAAGGAAGAGGAAGTGAAATGTGGTTCATAGAGGAAGTAAAATTTTATCCCAGTAGCTGACTCATCCAATAACCTCTGTAGTGGCTAGAAGAGACCCTCTAACTTCCTTCTGATGTGACAATAAAAGTTATACAAAATATTCTTGCTCATAAACAGTAAAATTTTCCCTCTCTTGTGGATATCTAGATCATCTTAAAAATTTATACCAATATTTATCTTCCCAAAAAAGTGGTTCAAGCTCTTTAACGCCAAGGGGGTCAATGGTGTAGTCATCTTGTTCCAAGGTAGCAAGTCTTTGAATGAAAGATTATGGGAGAAAGACTGACTCATCTTCTGGGGTAAAGAAGCTTCAAGTAGTGGAAGCGTTTCCTATTAAAATCGAGGTGGGTCCTATGGATATGACATGTATTATTGGAATTGTTTATTCTATAGTGACTACTCTAATTGATATTGGTGTCTCTCACTGTATATCAATCCTCTTTGTAAATCTTTTAAATACCCTTATGTAACTCATGTCATATTTCATGGTGACATTGATGCCTTTCAAAAAGAAAGGGAGTAGGGTTTTTGATTCCTATCATGAATTTTTTCTATATCTAAAGTTGATTTAGCTTGAGACTTCTTAGTTCTTTATATGGATCTCATTGATGTTATTATCAGGATGAACTAAATGGTTTCCCATATAGGTCAAATTAATTTTTTCATTAGTGCATGTCTTTTACTACACCAAATGGTAACTCCTAGATGTTTTAAGGAGAATGGTATTTGTGGTCCAGCCGAGATAGAATTTCTCGACCACATCATGGTAAATAAATATCATCATTTATAGTTGATCTTGATGAGGAAACCACGAGTTTTAAAAATTTTCAAATGGTTAATGAGTTTCTTAATGTGCTTCCAAGCCACTTTCTTGGTCTATTTTCCAAGAGAGAATTTGAATTCATGATTAAATTATTAATAAGGACCCATATGATATCTATACCTTCTTACCATAATTAAATATCATAATTGAAGAAGATTAATATTTAGTTGGATGGTTTTTAATTCAATGGATTCATCTATCGGATTGTATTATTTCGTGAAGCCTCAATGCCATTTTCCAAGAAGTTTGATTGAATTTTTTTGATGATTATATAAATCTCAACTATTTGATGGTTAATAAAAAATAAAATTTTCTTAACTTTGATGATTATTATTGATTAATTAAAGGGGGTTAGGTGGTTCTCAAATATTGATCTTTTGTCTGGATACCACCAACTTGGGATTAAGGAGTTTGATGATATAAAGACCAATTTTATGAGAAATTATTGTCACTTTGAGCATATTTTGAAGATATTTGGAATAAATAACACTATTGTAATTTTTTGGACTAATGAACTAGATATTTCACTGGTACCTCAATTCCTTCATTGTGTTATTCTTAGATGACATCTTGGTTTATTCATTAACTGAGTAAGATAATGAGATTAACCTGAGAACTATTTTAGAAACCTTGTAAGATCATTGAATTTATGCTACATTATCTATGTTTCACTTATGTATCCAAGAAGTTAAATTCTTAAGACATATGGTATTAGAACAAGGAATCTCAGTTGACCCTAAAAATTTACAAGCTGTTATATAATGAGAATTGTCAAGAAATTTTTTCATGATTCAGAGTTTCTTGGTATGTAAGGGTATTATCACGGGTTTGTAAAGGATTTATTGAATCAATCATAATTTTTAGTATCTCTCACTAGTAAAGTAGTAAACTTCAATTAGGATTTGAGATTTAAATCTCCCTTTAATAAATTGAAACGATGTTTGACCTCAACTCTTATCCTTATCTTCACAAAATTTGGATAGGGTGGTGTGTTGTATTTTAATTCTTTGGGCTCAGGTGTGGGTCATGTTCTTATTAGAGGGGATCATGTGGTAGTGTACAGATCTCATTATCTTTGGTCTCATGCAATAAACTACCCCACTCATGACTTAGATATTATAATATTCATTTACACCATTGAAAGTTAAAAACATTACCTTTTGGGGAAAAGGTTTGTTATATTTTTTACTAAAAAAATTGAGTTATATCTTATCTTATATATAATTGAACCTCATACAGAGGATGGGGGTGGACTAACTTTAGTCATTTGACTTTTGCATCACCTACACCTTGGGAAAGAGGAATTTTGTTGTTAATGCCCTCAGTGGGATGTTTCCCTCTCAGTCTATGAAGGATCTCAATGATGAATGGAACCTCATGGGACACTTCAATAAAATTAACTTGGATAAAAAGGTAAAATGGACTAAAATTTATTTGGTGAGAATTTAGTGGACATTTTTTTTTCTCAAGTTGTTTTTTTTGGAGAAATAGTGAGATGGTGAATTCCAAATTATTGGGGATTCATTATATGGTGGGAGACCATTATTGAGTGGTCATTCTCCCAGGAGGGGTTTCTTTGTTCCAAGAATTGGTGTGTTGTTCCTTCACCTATGGGAAAGGTTGTGATAGAACAGTTTCATAACTCTCAGTGGGTCATTCACCCAGACACTACTATGATGTATTATGAAATGAAGCATCAGTGTTGTTGGCCCAGTTTTAAGTGAGACATAGCTAATTTCATATTTCATTGGTGTGTGTGTTTTCAGATTAAGTCTGAGCACAACAATTGTACTATTTTACTTCATCCACTTTTTATTCCATGTGAGAAGAGGTGCCCATGGATTTCATTGTTGGACTACTGTGGACTCCCCGAGGAAATAATTAAAATGGGTGGTGGTGTTTGAATGATTAACTAAGATATCTCATATTATATCAATCCAAAATACCATTAAGGTTGAAGAATTTGTAATGTTTCATGTGTAGGAGATATTGAGGTAGAATGTGGTTCTGTCAACTATCGTTTTGGATAGAGACCCCATGTGTACCAATCAGTTTTGGGAAGGACTCCAGTAGGTGGTGCCATCCCAAATTAGGATGAACATAACCTATAATCCTTAAATTAATAGTCAAACATATTGAGTGAATCTGATTATGGAGGATATGATTTTTTTCATGTGTCTTGGACTTTGGAGGTGTTTTTAGATTGTCAATTATAACTAGTAAAATTTTATTATAACAATGGTTACCAGACTTTCATCAGAATGAATCACTTTAAATCCTCGTATGGTTGATGTTGAAGATCAATCCTTTGTTGGTATTAGGGTTGTGAAGCTTCTTTAGATAGGTCAAGTATTGTTTATGAGATGATAGCTAAGATCCATAATATTCGTTAGTGGTTGGTGGAGAATCAGAGTTGACATAAATCTTATGAGGATTTTCAGTTTCATCCTTTTGAGTTTGTGGTTGTTGAACTAGTATTATTGAATGTTTCACCTTTGTTGGATCATCAATGGATTGGGAAGAAAGGTAAATTAGATCCAATATAGATGGGTCCTTTTGAGATAAACCATGGGATTAGGATGGTGGGATATTGTTTAGAATTACCACCAAATTTAATTACGATCCATGATGTTTTTCATATATCTTAGCTCAATAAGTATCATCTACTCCCTTATTGAATTCATTATTGGGAATAACTTTATCAAGAGATAGATGGCTCAATGGTCGAGAAACCTATTCAGATAGTTGATTCCTAGGAAAATATACTGTGTAGAAAATTTATTTTGTTGGTTCGAGTGTTATTCTAGCACAAGAACGAATATCATAAAATGTTGGAGTGAGAATCATATGTGAGGAATTGTTGGCCTCACCATATTATGGATCAACCTTCATCTACCTGACATCCTATGGATAGAAACTAATATGGTGGGGAGAATTGTCACATCTCGATATTTTTTTCAGGTAAAAAATATTTTTCACCTTTTTTTTCTACCTCGTGAATGTTATATCCATCATTTGGGTGTTTTATCCCATTAAAGGAGATAAAAAACTGCTATTGTAGTGGTTAATGGCATGAATATATCATTCATATCAGGAATAGTCATGAAAGTGAGCCTGATATTACATAATTATGGTTCAAAGAATAAAACACATTTTTAGCTATGAACCAATCAAGTAGAAATGATTCACTATGTGTATTTTACTTCACTATATGAACTCATCAAACCCAGATTTTAAAATAATGGTTTCATGGTTCACCCTTTTTTTGACTTAAAACTATTGTTGCCTCCTCTTTTCCAATCTTGAACCTGAAATAATATCTATTGTCCAGACCTCTCTTCCACTTCTCTCCTAGAGTGATTTTGGTGTGATTTCACCCTAGATCTTTGAGGATCATCACATTAATTGGTTTTATTAATTTTTAATTAGCATATCCTCATAATTTCTAAGGTTTTTACTTCACAAGCTGTGTAATCCTAAGTTTCATTAGATATGGGTGAGTTGATAAGGATTTCCGGTTTAGGGTTTTCTCTTGTCTCTTAAGAGTGTCTTCTCTCATCAGCTTGTAGGTTCCATTCGGTTGTTGGAAGTACCAAGTGTTTGATGTAAGTGATTTCTTAAAAAATATTTTTCAAATAATCCTTGTTTTTTTCACATTTTTAAACTATTTTTTACATTATTTAAATTAACAATTTTGATTCCATGGAAATTATATTGAAATATGAAAATTAATTGACGCTTAAAATTGTTTTCAAGTATGTTTATGCGCAATTTTGGGGATATTTGTATTTATTTGATAAAGATAGATTTTTATTTATGAAATAATCCATTGAAATTATTTTTAATTGTGAAAATTTTGCCTCTTAGAGAGGTGGGAACCCCAAGGGAGATTGGGTATCAAGTGGTTAGTTATCGAGAAGCATGACTAGGTATGGTACACCACCCTAGAATTTTGTATATATAAGAAAATACTAACTAAACATCATTAATTTATGAAGACACATGTTTGTGATCTCTAATTATTAGGCTCGAGTTCTAGGGATATGTGTGCACACTTAATTATTTTTCCAGGGTCATTTGAGGTGTGAAGATCCTAGATAACCCTAACATGATATATTTTAAATCTCCCTACCATGGTGATAAATTGTTTTAATTTTCATATTGGTCATCTTTTCCTGTTTTAAAAATTGTATATATATATATATTGTAGAGACCCAAGATTTATGTATATGGAAATTACATTTCTTTGTAGAATACTTAATACATGACACAACATATTCCCAAGGATCGTATTAGTTTAGTGTCTTTGGAAAATCGGAACATAATATTCTAATTAGGGTAAAAGATCTTCAATATCTCCCATAAATATCTTCCCCTTTTTTGCCACCTAAAAAATTTATTTATATTATAGGTAAAAGAAAACATAAAAAGGGTGATCTCAAATGATCAGTAAGGGTAAACATGGAGAACATAAAACAAACCATAAACATTAGAACGTAAAAGCATGAACATAAAGTTTAAACATCAAAATATTGAGTAATGAAATAAATAGTGGTAGTATGTAAGGAATAGATCATAAATAAACATGAATAATTATAGAATAGAATTGGAATAAAACATGTAATTTTGTAAATCTAATAACCACAAAATATGATTTCTATAGTATCTAAGGCATTGCTACCAAGACCATCATAGTGGACAAAGTCCATTACTGAATCGTTTTTACTTGCCATTCCAGCCATGTATTACTGAACTATATTTACCTTAAATTACATTAATGTTTATCTGAAGAGATATAAATATTTACACAATGCATTGGAGTGAGATATAGGTCCCACCCATCTCATAATGAAATAATTATTACATGTTCCACGAAAACATAAATCAATCATCATAGCATAACCCATGAAATAAAATGGGATTCTAAAAAATCATTCCATTATAACATAATCCATATAAAATATCATTACATAATTAACATAATCAAATCATAGTAATTATAGGGATAGAAACATAACCCAATTTAAATAGTGTCATCTTAGATTGGAAATAATTTTGATAAAACACTTGAACTTAATTCCTGAGGAAAATATCCTTTTTTCTTCAAAAACATATTCTTTTCTCAAAATGATGAGAAATTTTGAAAGAAAATAAATTATTTGAAAATACACTTGAAAATGTGTTGAGTAATCTTCTTGAAAATAAGGAGTTATGAAGATGTAAAAATACATTCATGCTGTATAAGTTAAAAAACATTCTTCTCTAACTTTTTCCGGAAAAGTCAAAAAGTACCTCGTATGGTAAAAAAATATTCCTTCCGTATCATGTAGTAAAAGTAAAAAATGGGTAAAAATTAATTTAAACATACATAGAATAATAGTAAACATTTTATGAAAACATTTTTAGAAAATATGGACATTGATGATAAATATATCCACAGTGATTACTTACGTATAAACAATCTCGGATAAAAATGAGATTACAAAATTATTCCTTACCAATTTATAATCAGTCTCATCATATGAATCTTAAATTAAATAAAATTTTGTTCATATTTGAATATAATAAACATCATAATAATAATCATAAAAACATTAATGGGAATAATAAATATCACACAAAATTAATTGGTGTTGTATAAGGCATATGTACCTCAAAAATAAAATTGAGATAAAATAATCCTTTACCTTAGGTCTGTTTTCTCTCATATGTGTCCGAAACTCCTCTATAGTAGGTTTAAACATATTATTAACTTCTAATAGAACCATAATAATATTTATGATATCAAATATTTTTTACTTATGACTTTATATTACCCGTTCATTTGTCAATTCCATGTTAATGCATCATTTTGGGTAATAATCATTTTATTTATTGGACATGCTTGGACTTATTATTCCTGATATTATTACTTATATCATGATTTAATTACATCAAGAATTTAATACATGATTTATATATCATATATATTAATTATAAATAAATAAATATATATATATAATAGATAGATAAATGAAATGGAATGCACCATTCATGGAGACGGTAGGTTGTATGTACGCATGAATGTTATTTTCTTTTCCTTATTGAATTGAATGGAAGTAAGTAAATGTAATATATATATATATATATAAATCTAGTAGAATTATTATGCCATATATTTCATGATTATTTCTTATATATACTTTATAATCATTCTTGAATGGTTAACGTGGAGAATGAATCTCATTTTGTCGTGGAGATGGTAAGTCATACGTACGCATAAGCGACGATATCGTTCCCATAATTGTTTAATGGTATTAAAGTGGATGGTTTATAATATCTCAAAATTAGTATCATTTTATAATAATCATATATAGTTATTATTTCCCCCATTATATCCATCCATTTAAGGTGGTGGTGAAAAATAGATTACACCACGATGTGGAGACGATAAGTCGTACGTACGCATGCGTGGTGATTTTGTTTTTCATAGGATGGATAGAATGTGAAATATGGTTGTTTAAAATTTATAATAACATATCAGTATATTAGTGACACTAATTTTAGTAATTTATAATTGATCAACTAAAGAAGATGAAGTAGAATAACAAAGAAATTTGAAAAAATCAGTAGAAGAGATTACCTCTTCCTCAACGTGCCACCTTTAAATTTCCTTTTAGGGCACCAGAGTTGGTCTTTTGAGAAGAAAAAAACTTCTAGAATTTAACTAGGGATGTTTATAAGGGAACTCTTTAGTGGTTGTACAAGATTGAAGGATCAAAATTGTGTGAAGAGGAGAGGTAGGAGGTTCCATTTTATAAGAGAGGAGGGGGTACTTTAGGAAACTCTCAAAATATTAATTTATTATAAATTCAATTCAGATTTAAAAAATGGTACAAACCTTATTTAAATTGATTATAAGAAGATTTTTTTTCAAATACCCATCATCCAATAATTTTTTTGAAAAGTTTTGAATATTCTTTTATCCTTATCTTTTTGGTTTAACACTTATTTTACTCTTTCTAATCTTACTGTGATATCATGTTATTTATCCATTGTGGGTTAATGTAATTACCATATCATATCAAATGACCAAAAAAAGTTATTTATGAAATATTTGGACTTATATTAACCATTTTTTCTAATTTTATTTTTTTAGGAATTTAATATCATTTAATAAACTTTTTTATGTTTTAAGTTATGAATTATGTCATTTTGGAAACTATTCATACTTGACGTTTTTAAAAACATTTGTAACCGGATTCCTTCAAAAAAAAAGGAATTAACTCATCCCTAATATGCTAATGTCATCCATAAAATTCATCTATCGAATCAAACTGTTCAAATTAAAATTATTTTAATATTTATAAATTTATTTATTTGAATCTTTCATTAATGTGGTAATCACTACATCATAATTGTGTCGTAAATAAATATATTTATACAATTTCTAAAAATTATAAATAAAATACGATGATGTATGATTTTTTTATTTATAATGAATATATATAGACATATATATCAGTTATATAACCCTATATTAAAATCAATTTTTTAAAAGATATATGTTTATGTTATAATTATCTTTACTTAATTATTATAAAATGTCATTTTCACATCCAAGTAAATCCATGGGGTCCTAAAATCGACCCAAGGATGACCATGTCTGGAAATATCTCATCCAATAAGATTAGGAAATGTGTTAGGGTAGTTTGATATTATTTTAAGATTATTTTACTACCCTTATTTACTAGATTTACCCTTTTAACTATGATAAATAAAAAATTACTGAAGTTAATATTCATAATGTCTAAAAATAAAAGGTACCTATTCGCACAATTTGAACCTTCTGATTAAAAATATGGAATAAATTATTCCAAATTCAAAACACATAAGTTGTAGTAATTAATTGAAAATTAATTCCCATTGTCAAAACCAAAAATCAGGATTTTAAGAAGTGATAACTATCAAAATATTGACAAGTGTTTATGTCCAATTTAAAAGTGAAATTACATCCATTGAAAAAATTTAGATTAAATTATAAAAACAGAATCCAATTAAACTATGAAACCAAATAAAGAATAATCTCTCTATATACATAAATTAGATAAAAAGGTACTTTCTAGTTAAAATGTAGTATTTTCACTATTCATTAAAATTTTAATTTTATTAGAAAAATACCAAAAATTCAACAAAAGTGAATATTTATGTCGTACTTACAATGAAGAAGTTTATTTTGTAACATTTAATTTATAAAAGTATCAAAAAAATATTTAAAAAGGGTTCTCCATCAAAAGTTTGTAAAACTGCATTTTTTGAAAAATACTTCTTTTATTCAAAAAATTGATTTTGTTCTCATTGCATGTTCTAGAAAAGATTTAATCTGAATTATAATATGATATAAAATTAAAAATGTGGTTAATACTATTCATAATGGCTAGTTTATATCCTATTAAATAATAATTTTTTAATAATATATCGTTGTATAGTGAAACTCGGTATGGCGTACAACGCAAGCTATCAATGTAGGCCACTCTTGCGTTTAACGCAAGCCAAGTCAGTGTTGCATATAGTAAAAGATTCTTTTGGTGTTGTGTATAACACAATCCAAAAATAGTTCACTTATACATTGAATAAAATCTATACTCAGTGTTGCATGAAATGAATTCTATCAAAAGAATATGAAATCGTGTGCAACACAAGACAAGAATAGTTTTGCATATAGTACAAGCTAATACGGTGTTGCATATAGTGAAATATAATCTTGGTGTAGTGTACGACACAATACATAAAATAATTTAAAAGAATCTATCTTATAAAATCTTGGGGTGTTACATTCTACCCCCCCCCCCCTAAAATGAATTTTTCCCTCGAAATTTGTCAGGGTTATAAATGGTTTTATACTTGAAAGTTTCTTTCATGGAAACCCACAACGTAAAAAGGGATACCAAAATATCATTTTAAAAGGAATGTTAGAAACATAAAGGTTACCCAAAGTAACTCATCACTAGGTTTCCACATAGAAGAACATCGGAGGTATGTGAAAACATGGATATGGAACAGAAATATAACCATCAAGTTATGATAGATAGTGATAGAGAATAAGTTTTGGAGAAAGTTAATTATCAGAAATCCATCAATTTTCGATGATTTAAGGGACCATCTGATTCATTAGATAATAAGGTACTCAGAAAACATTTTTTTTTCAATATCCTTTTCCTAAAGTTGAATATTTTTGCTTGAGAATAAATACTTACTTGATTTTGGTACAATCTCACCATTGATTGTTCCTTGAAAAATTTCAAATTCATCTCCTTTTTAAAGAAATGAAGTTGAATTTTTCATTCTTTAAATGTTAGCAGATCATGCGATAGAATGACAGGTCATTCCATTTGTCTCAGCATAAAGTTCAGCACAAGAAATAAAAGATATATAAGTCCACCTATAGTGAGATAATACATTAATTTAACAAACATTAACCAGAATATAAGTTATAAAATCCATAAATGGATAACATTACAATCCTTTCAAAAATATAAAACTTAAAAAGAGGTGAACTAAATCAACATAAAATTTATATCTCATATCTCATAAGGTAGTTCTTGGTTGTCACATTCTAAACATGTGAATACCTTAATCATGTATTCTCTTGAGTCATAGTAAAAACTAAATTAACAGATATCCTTTTTAAAAACACACATATTTCCTTATTCCAAAACTTATTGGATATATTCCTTAAGACCCAAAATTTTTTATACTTCATCCATGATAGCATAACCCTTTTGTAAATAACTCCATAATTAGATTTCAATAAACAAGAATCATCCAATTTACTTATTCAAATCCAACATATATTTATCCAAACCTAATTATCTTAACATAAGGGAAATATTAAGGGTTATCTTTCCCTTAATTATGTGTTCTCCAAGTATATCACCTTACCCTTAACTCAATTTTTTATCTCTTTATAACTATTCATCATATCTTTTCCAATACTAATATTGAAAACATTTATATATTTCATGATTTATATTACATAATATTTGAATTCCAAAACATATACACCTCAATCATCCAACTTTATTATTAAACAATTACTCATGATCAATAATCTTCATATTTTCCTAAAATATGAATCATGTCTTTTCATTTGTCAACCTCAATCTTATTAGGTTCAATGTAAACAATACTTGAAGAACATTGTATACATTTCACATATAATTAACAATCTCTTTATCCTCATCAGTATGACCAATACTCATACCATCATCGTGGTTCTCTTAATAATATTTCCACTTAGGTAATAAATCTCCATAATTCCCATAATTTCCACATCTAAAACATTCACTAGTTAACTATGTTCTATGTTTTTCTAGCTATTGACTAAGTTCAGAAAGAAAACTGTGAGAAATACATATCAAATATTAGAAACACATAAGTAAGGTAAATTACTTATAATATTTCAAGCTATGATATCTTAAATTTAACCCTAGGCTAGTTCTGATTATCAAAAAAACCTAGGTCTATAAATTATACTTAACTAATCATTAGGAAATCCCTAGAAATATCCTTGAAATATCTTTAAGGATCTCACTAATGTTTTCGCATACTAGTTTCCAAAGGTTGACTAAAAAGTTTCTCTAATATCAACTATAGATACCCAAGAATGACATACACAGACATTACATTTCTTTTTCAGAATACTTAATACATGACACAATAGATTCCCAAAGACCATATTAGTTTAGTGGCTTTGGAAACATAGAACATAATCTTCTAATCATGGTGAAAGATCTTCAACATCTCCCATAAAGATATTCCCCTTTTTTTCTACCTAAACCATTACTTTCTATCATAGGGAAAATAAAACATAAATAGGGTGATCTAAAATTCTCTTTAAGGGTAAACAAGGAAAATATAAAACAAAACATAAACATTGGAACATAAAAACATGAACATAAAGTTTAAAAATCAAAACCATGAGTCATAAAATAAATGTTTTGTAGTATGTAAGGCATATATCATTAAGGAACATAAATAATGACAGAATAGAATTTACATAAAACAATTAATTGTGGAAATCTAATAATCACATATTATGATTTCTATAATAGCCAAGGAATTGCTTCCAAGACCATCATAGTGGACAAAGTCCATTACTGAACTGGGTTTACATTTTATTCCATCCATGTATTACTAAATAGGATTTACCTGGCATTCCAATCATGTATATATTAGGGTATATAAATCTTTACCCAATTCATTGGAGGGAGATATAGGTCTCACCCATATTGTGATGAAATCATTCTTACATGTTCCACAAAAACATAAATCATTCATCATAGCATAACCCATGAAATAAAATGGGATTCTTAAACATCATTACCACATATCATAATCCAAAAAAAATATAACTATATGATTAACATAATAAAATAATATTAATAATAGGGATAGAAACATAAACCTATTTAAATATCCTCATCTTATATGGGAAATAATTTTGATGGAGGATGAGCCCACTCACATGGAATCAGATCAACTGATGCCTATGGAGGTTGCAGTGGATGAGGATGTAAAATCGGAAGGGATCAAAATGAAAAATCAGTGTCTGGCCCCAATTGACATCAATAGGAAATCTTTGATGGCTGCAACATTAAAGGATGGAGGAAATGACTGCTCCAAGGGGTCAATGGAAACTCTTGGAAACTGGGGAAATGTCTCCAGTGGAGGTAAAGAAAATGATGGGGATGTCCATCAAGTCTCTTATAGTGATATTGTTCAAGGAAAAAATGGGAATGTAAGTGTGGGGGCATTAAATGCTTCAACTAAGAAGAAGCCACGGAGAGACTACTCCAACATGCCGAAGACTGTATCTACCAGGTCCTCTGCCAAAAAATAAAAAGGAAAAGAAATAAATGTAATGAAGGGGCAGAGTAAGTCGATGACCAGGAACTCTTTTTTTGAAAGAGAGTTACATCTTAGGGATCAATATCTCAATATACTCAGTCACTATGCTTGATATTCTGAGTGGAAATCGGCGGATCCAGATGTCTCGGAGGATGGTGATGCTGGAGATTTTGACATTTTTAGATTGGCCGTGTTTTTGGGGGTAATTTCACTTTCTCAGCTTTGTACTTTGTACTACATCTTTTTCCTTAATAAATTTTTACGGGACTGGGCATTTGGCCTGGGCCTGCACCTTTCGGTTATAAACTATCTCGGATAAAAAAGAGATTTCAAAATTATCCCTTACCAATTTATAATCAGATTCATCGTATGAATCCTAAAATAAAGAAAAATATATGCATATATTAATATCATAAAAGTCATAATAATAATCATAAAAATATTCATGGGTAGAATAAACATCAAACAAAAGTAATAGGTGGTGTATAAGGAATATGTCCCACAGAAATAAAATTGAGAAAAAATAATCCCTTACCTTAGGTATGATTTCTTCCGTATGTATCCAAAAATTATATATATTAGGTTTAAAAATATTATTCACTTTTAGAAGAACCATAATAATATTTATGATATCATATATGTTTTACTTATGACTTTATATTAACCATTCATTTGAAATTTCATATTAAAGCAACGTTTTGGGAAATAATCATTTTATTTATCATACGTGTTTAGAAATGTTATTCCTGTTATTATTAATTATATCATGATTTAATTACTTCCATAATGTAAAAAATGGTTTATATGTCATATATATTCAGTATATAAATATATATATACAATAGATAGCTAAATGAAATGGAATACACTGTTCATAGAGATAGTAGGTTGTACGTATGCTTGAACACTATTTTTGTTTCCTTATTGAATTGAATAGAAGTAAGTAAATGAAATATATTTATATATATATATATAGTAGAAGTATTATTTCATATGTTTCATTATTATTTATTATATATACTTTATAATCATTCTTGAATGGTTAACGTGGAGAATGAATCTCATCATGTCGTGGAGACGGTAAGTCATACGTATGCATGAGTGACGATATCATTCCCATAATTATTGAATGGTATTGTAGTGGATGGTGTATAATATCTCAGAATTAGTATCATTTTATAATAATAATATATAGTTATTATTTCCCCCATTATACCTATCCAAGTAAGGTGGTGGTGAAAAACAGATTACACCACGACGTCGAGATTGTAAGTCATACGTATGCATGCCAATTGATTTTGTTTATGTTGGATGGATAGAAGGTGAAATAAGGTGGGTTAATATTTATAATAATATATCAGTATATGAGTGATACTTATGTTATTAATTTATAATGAAAAAAAAAAGTAGAGGAAGTAGAAGATGAAGTAAATTTGAAAGAATTTGTAGAAGAGATTACCTCTCCTTTGGCATGCCTCTATTAAATTTCCTCTTAGGGAACTAGAGTTGGTTTTTAGACAAGAAAAAAACCTCTAGAATATAACTAGGGATGTTGAGAAGATAAATGGGTAGTTTTTGGGTTTACCATGTGACCTATTTTGTTTTGGACACTTAGTGGGATTTTAAGCTCACATGTCACACCTTGGTTTTTGTTTTATTCCTTTATTTTGGTTTATTCTATAATTCCCAAGTTATCCCTCATGTTTCGAGTGTTTCAGATTAAAATATAGAGTTTTGGAAAATTTTCTTTCTGTTACACATTTTAATTTAATGTTTTATGGGTAACCATGTGACCTCTTGAGTTTGAGTATTTTTTGGTTAATTTTAAACTTGAATAGTTTTAGTTGCATAGATTTCACATGGTTTGATCCAAATCGTGAAGATCCAAGGTGAAATTGTGTTACATTTTGGATGTCTTTGGTCGAAGGCATGTGGATCAATAATGATTAGTCAAACCTTTCAGAAGGCATGCACATATTTCTATAATTTTTTACATGTTCATGTCACACAGTTGGCACATCGTTTCCCAAACCATGTAACCAAACTGTGTGGGTGACCTATGTGTCTAGTAATGGGAACAAAATTAGTGCATAGTTTGTGAAAATGTGAATCCAAACCGTGGATAGATCCCTGGTATCCTCAAATTGTGAAATTCCCTTTATTCCCTCTTTATATTTAAACTCCAAACAACCTCTCATCCACTCTATTGGTTTTTGCGGCACCAGAGAGCCTCTTCCCTTCACCTCAAGCCTCTTCTTCTCTTCCTAGGATGGAATCAAGGGGTTTCTTCAATATTTAGGCTATAACTTCAAGTTATTATCCTTTTATCTTCTTCCTCTTCTTTCCTCTTCTATTTTATTTGTGGTTCCTCTCCTCACATGGTCTTTTAGTTATATTATTCATGTTTCTTAGGGTTTAAATTGGGTGTTTTTTGTTGTTATGGTTTCTTATGGGTACTCTTTCTTCTTCAGAACCATGTGGAGCTATTTCAGGTAGGAATCATTGAATATATTATTGTTTGAGGTAGGATACCTTTTAATTTTCCCATTTAAATTTAATAATGCATTGATTTATTTCTTTTCAAACCTTCCATTAATGATAATTAATGATGTATGATTTTAATAATAAATATTTTATGTTAGGTGAGGTGATTATCATTTGGATTCACTTGTATGAAATGGTTGTATTATGGTTTTCACACCAAGTGCTTGATGAAATAACCAGTTGGATCTTGTAAACATGTTTTGGATTCAAAATGGTGTTTTTGATATTTTCAAGGGTTTCCAAGTGTATTTCCTATTTTTAAAGTGGTGTATGTTTGTTTATTTAATAAATTATTTGTTATTTGAAGGTTATGTGAGGCCCGGTTGGCACTTTTGAGATGGTTTTGTTGTAAAAACCTCCTTGAAATGAGTCTATTTCCTTGATATTTGACAAGATAATGGAGTGTCCTTGGTTTGGGACGTCCCTCATTAATTGACGGTTTATAGGTAAGGGATCATTATCTGGGGTGGTTGGGGTGGTGTCAGTTTATGTGAATCCTGTTATGACTTGTATGTATGGTTCAATGCTTGGTTTGTTTGTTACACCCAATTGTGAACTTGAAATGGGAACCTGGAATAGCTAAGAGTATTTTTGAGAACACTTGTTCAACTTTTTTAGGATTCTAATATGGATAGTGGCCCTCAGTAGGACCTTTCTCTACTTTGGGATTGTTCCCCTCAGTTCAGCCAAGAAGGGTAAGACCAATAATTTGGGTTGGTTGATGGAATTAGGTTAGGCATGCCTATGGGATGAATCAGGTTTTAGTGTGTTCTGGTTTTCCTCAGAGTTCCTAGTTATTTCCTTGTTTTCTTTTTTCACCTGATTATCTACAGCAGATAGATTGGTTTTTATTCTAGGTATGGTCACCAGAGTATCATTAGCCATTGTCCTTGCCATGTAATCATGGTCTCTACTTCCTTTTATGGTGATCCCTTTGTTTAAAAGAATAATGTTTGGTTTTCATAAAAAGTTTTTGTTGAAATTGTTTTTAAAGAATGTTTTACCCCCCCCCCATCCACATTATATAAAAAGTCACATATTCCATCTTGGTTTCTTCACCCCTTTTTCCATTTGTATAAAAAATGATCCTCTTTAAAAAAAGAAGTATGTTTTCAATTATGAGGGAAATAGATAATGATTTGTTTTTGGAATGAAATGTGTGGGAAAAACCTATGTTTATAAATATTGTATTTCTAAACTGAAATTGATGATTATTTTTTAAAGAAAATTTATTGAGAATATATTATTTGGGCATGCCTACTATGTTTTAATATGCATGCCTATACTATATTCATTTTTTTAGTGTAAGGTTCAGGGTCCAGAATGCTTTCGATCATGATGGGTGATGTCCAGTTTTAGATTGAAGAGTGGCCCTTGGGGCCACATGGATGTCTATTGGTTATCGGGTTTGGTTTGGGGTTTGATGTGTGGATTGGTTGTATTTTCAGTTTATGCGTAAATATGGTTCATTTTATTTATTTATTTATTTATTTTCAGGTTTCTCTATTTACTACTAATTATTTTTTCATTTATATTGTGTGAAATCATTCCCTTTAGTTCTTATTGATACCCTTGGTGCTTTTCGCTAGCCAGGGAGGATTATGAACGCCTCTTGGGCCTTGACACAAGCCAACCCAGGTGACCATTTCAGGGTCAACTCAGGTAGGTTTATGACATCACACTTCATATACTTCCAATGAGTGTATATATATGTTTTAAGATTGATGTAGGAAAGGGTATGATTCCACCTGGAGGAGGTGGTTTCTCATGCTAGTCAAGATTGAGTTATGGCGGTGGCACGATGGGAAGCTAACCCACATGGAACATGGAGATGTGTTTGATTCGTTGTCTTACTCTCTTCATCCCTAGACAAGTATATGTATTATCGATGTAGAACTTATATCTTTTCTTACTTTATATATGATTTTTTCTTGTTATGTTGTGTACTTTTTTGGAGTTTCTTTTATTTATGTTATGTGCTAGGATATTGTTTATTTCCTTCTTGTTGACAGATCCTAGTTTTCATTTTTTCCTTGTGGGAGAAATCATTCCCAAAGATGAAACTTCAATGAGACAATTATTTTTTCCATCCCATGGGGATTAGAAACAGCCTTCAGGCCTTTCCACGAGCCAACTTGGATGTCCAGTTCAAGGATGTCCAGGGTTGGTTCATGACACACTCACCCATGTTCCTTAGTAACTCAAGGCTCATTACCAATGATTTTGGCTAAACATGTTTTGTAATATAAATATCATGTTCAAATGATATTATCACCATGTTTACCACTGATTGAACCATTTAGACCAGCTTAGATACTATTTATAATGAACTACCCCTAATTTACCTTGAAACCAAGGCATCTCACAACTAACCTCAGGTGTGTCTGCCTTGGTAACCAAGGAAACTAACAAGTGGTGTGGGATGACATCATACTGTGGGGGAAAATTTCCCATCGAACAAAATAAATCCATAAATTAGATGTCAATAGAAAAATTAAATAAACCATTAATAAAATATGAATGCATAACCTTCAAATGAAACAATAAAGAAAATGTATACATCTAACACAATCAAGTATAATAAAATAATCAAAAAGGATATACTCATAGCCTAAATGGCTGAGACACGCCAAGGATCATCATAGACCCTTCTCCAAGCACCAAACAGAAATACTTTACCACTAATGAACAAAACCAGAAATGATCCCATCATATCAACCAGAAATCAAAACAAGTAGATATATCTGCATATACACCTGAATGCATATGTAGGGGTGAGCACACACATACCCATCAAGAATTTCACCAAGGGGATCTATAACAAATTTATGCAATGATAAACCTAACACTATAAGAAAACTAGGTTTTTATGACAGATCATTTTTGACAAAAACTCCTTCTATTGCAAATGGTTGTATATATACATCTTTTGTGACACATAATGTCAACCATTGAAAAACATTTTTTCATTATTCTTTTTTACAATGGAATAGGATGTCCTTGAAAAAACACTTGGTGTCATTGCATGCCAATATGAAGGTAAACAATATTTGTGACATATGGTGTCATTCCATATTAAATGTGGTTCATCATTGAAACCTTTTAGAGTTGATTATATATATTTTTCACAATAAATTAACTATTTGTGAGGGAAAATGGTGTTCATCACAAATAGTTTTTTGATGGAGTAATAAAAAGACAAATATGGTGGGTAAAATGTTTTACAGATGACTTTACATGTCGCAAACACTATTTCGATAAGCACTAAAAATATTTATGGTGGGTATTAATTATGATGAAATCCATTGTTAATACGAGTATTAGTGATGAAAATTTCATCACTGGTGGTTCTTCATAAAAAAGGATTCTATAAAAGGTAGTGTGTGCCTCTTCCTATATTCCCCTATTTCTCTTTCCCCCTTCTTTACCTTAGTGTTACAATACGTGGATCTTTTCATACATCAATCAAACTATATTTTTTGTAACTTTTCTTTAACAATTTTGAAAATTTCATTATTTTTTTATTTTTCTATATATTTTTTATTTAATTTAACTTAGTTAGATTCAATTAGATTTGCATATTATGTTATTATTTTTTTCCAAATTTATTAGTGTAAATGGTTAAATTAATATTTTAGATAATTAATATTATTATAATAATAAATTATAAGTAAAAAACATACATAATTATAATATACAATATTTTTTAACAATTAGTAATTAATGGTAATTAGTAAAAAATAAAAAAACCATGATTTGTTATAATTAGTAAAAAAATATTAAAATGAAAATAAAAAACTGTTAATAATTAGAAAAGAATAATAAAAATACAAATAATTACCAAAAAAGTAAAAATGAATAATAATTAATATAAAAATTTAAAAAATAGTAAACATTAATTAAAATTAGTAATATTCATAATAATTAGCAATAATTAGTAAGGACTAGTTAAAAATATAACTTAGTATTAAAAAGTGTTAAAAAATTGTAAAGATTAGTAATAATTAGAAAAATAGTAAAAATAGCAATAATTATAAGAAAAATTATTCAAAATAAATTATAATTATTTGTAATTAGAAATAATTTTTGATAATTATTATTAATTTCTAAAAACTATTAAAAATTACTAATAATTATAAATAAATTAGTAAAATATAATAATAATAAATATAAATAATTAGTAGTAACTAGAAAAAAATAATTAGAAAATAAATTTATAAAAAAATTGTACAAAATTATTTAATAATTTCTAAAAAAAAGTAAAAAATAATTAGAAAAAATAGAAAAAATAATTCAAAAATATCAATAATTATTAGTAATTAAGAATAGTTTCAAATAATTATCAGTATTTAATATCAATTAGAAGATTTTTTTTATTAATTATTAAAAATTAGTAAAAATTCAAATTAATTAGAAATAATTAGTAATAATAAGTTAAAAATAGAAATAACTATTACAAAAAGGAGAAAATAATTGTAAAAATGTAATAATCAGAAAAATAACAATAAAAAAGCAATAATTAGAAAAATGTTATTGAAAATTTATAATTATTATGAATATTTAGCAGCAATTAATAATAATTAGAAATATATATTACTTATTAGCATTATTTATTATTAATTAGTAAAAATTGGTAAAAAAATATTAATAATTAGTGATAATTTTAATAATAATAGTAAAAATTAATATTAACTACTAATAATCGGCGGTTTTTAGCAATAATTTGCTAAAAATAGGAATAATTATTAAAAATTATTAATAAAATTGAAGAAATAGTAATATCCTAAAAAATAGTAGAAAATAACAACAATTACCAATAATTAGTATAAATTATTATAAATTAAAAATAATTTACAATAATTTGGAATAATTAGCAATAACTAGAAATATTTATTGTTAATTTGTAAAAATTAATAAAAAATTATATTAATTTGAAATAATTAGTTACAAATTGGAATATCTTTTAAAAAATTGTATAAATAGAAAAAATTGTATTAATTAGATAAAATATTATAAGAAAAAAATTATTAAAAATTAATAATAATTATTAATTAGTAAAAATAATAATAATTAACAGTATGTATTACGAATTATGATGCAGGAACTGGAATAGGTGCTGACATTGGAGGCGATGACATAGACACAACAAAGGGATGACGCATGTAGGCAATGACGCATACCTGATGTTAGTAGGCAGTGACGCCGACAGGCGGTGAAACAGGCATGATGTAGAAAACTTTGTTTTGGAAAAACAAGATATGTAATTGGTCTCCCCTTACCTAGATAGAAAGATATCTTTGCTTTCATAATAAAAATTGACTTTATTCCCACTTTTAAAAAATAGGAATTTATTTTATAAATTAGCAAAAATTCAAAAACAAAAATAGCAATAATTTGTTATAATTTACAATGATTATTAATAATTAACACTAATTTACAATTATTATTTAAGATAAGAATAATTATTAAAAAAAGTAAATATAAGCAATATTTTTTACTAATTAGAAAAAATTAGTAATGAAATCATATTAATTAGAAATAATTAGTAATAATTAGTTAAAAATTGGAATAAGTATTAAAAATAGTAAAAAAATTGGAATAATTAGAAAAAAATACTAAAAATAACGATAACAAACAAAAAAGTATCAAAGATTGATAATAATTATTGATATTTAGTAAAAAATTGTAACAATTATCAATATTTATTTCCAAATAACAATATTTATTTTTAATTAGTGAAAAATTGTAATAATTAGTAAACATTGACAATAATTATTGATAATTTGAATTAATTGAAAATAATTTGTTAAAAATTGGAATAATTATTAAAAATTAATAAAAAATATAAATCTTAATTAAAAATTAAAAAAATTAATATTAATTGTCAATAATTAGGACTAATTAAAAATATTTTTTATAATTATTAATAATTAGAAACACTTATTCCCTTATGTCAGATTAATCATAACTCATATTTATTATAAATTATTCACATTTTAGTAACAATTATTAATACATATACCCTTTTATTGAATTAATCATAACTCATATTTCTTATGAAATGCTCATATTTTACTTTCAATTAGAAACACTTCTTCCTTTCTATAATTATATCTGATAATTCTTATTTATTTTTAATATTTTAGTAACAATTAGTAGCACATATATCTTTATATTAAATTAACCATAAACCCAAATTTCTTATAAAATTTTCATATTTTAGTAACAATTAAAACAATATTTATATTCTATTAGATTAATTCTAACCTATATTTGATATGAATTATTCATATTTGTTTTAGAAAACTATGGATCTAAGAAGTATACATTGGTTTTTATTAAGGGATCATGATTGGATAAATCCTCATAAAAAACCAAATAGTTCTGGTATAAATCATATCTATATTGAGGGTGTTAAAATGTTAATGTCATTTGCATCATCAAATTCAAAATTTGTTTCAAAATAGACAATTAAGTTTTTATTTATGAAATGTGATCTTTGGAGATTTGAAATTTTTGGTAATATAGGGGTTCATTTATTATATTTTCATTTTTTGGAAAGATTATGTATTTTGGTATCAATAGGGTGAACATAATTTATAAGATAGAATTTTTTTTTAATCCATCATAGTTTTAAAATTTAGTGCATGAGGTCATGGGCCCATTTTTTTAGAAAAATGAAACTCAAAATGGTAATTCGAGTCCTGAATTAGAACCATCTCAATTTTATGATATATTGAAATTTGATGAGGAGGCCTTATATCCTGGAAGTAAGATAAGTAAATATGAAGATATTACAAAATTTATGGCTATTAAATCAAATTTTGAAATGTAAAAAGTTTGTTTTGATCAAATATTTTATTTGGTTAAATCATTGTTTCATGAGGGGTAAAGTCACCCCGTCATCCTATATGAAACCCGAGTTCAAAATCGCGTGGAAGAAAATTTTTACTTGTACCCTAGCAATAGGTCGGTACTTTAGTGGTATTGTAGTAGTGTATTGGTGTGGTTAATGTCGTAGGTATTGTAGAGATGTATTATAACTGTAGTACTATTCATCCTAAATGGGATTTTAGGCCACAAAATTAGGCCTTTGATCCATAGGGCCTTCAAGTCATCACGGAACTTCAAGGCCATAGGGCCTATAGGCCATGAAAAATATTGTACTACCCTCAATTTTTAATGACAATAAAAACCCTATTTTAATTAATTTTGAACGATCATATGTAAAAAATTAAATTTTCAATAAAAACACATAATAAATAATTTAATGGATTTACGTACGAGTAAAATCCCAATTAACATCTTGGAATATTCTATGGAATATTTTCATATTTAGGAGTTGTGTTAGCACAATATTACGGGTCTCATAGAGCCTTGGTATTGATATAAAACATATTAAATATATTATATCAAGTCTGTGTGGATTTTTATGTAATAATTAAATATTCCCTAAATAGTTTCTCAAATGGAAAATCTGAGACTACAATTAAATCCATAATATGGGCTTTACCTTAGGTAGGATGTAACATTTGGGCACATCATGCATTTAGTTACATCGCATGTAAGGGAAATAATAATTGGTATCTGAATATATATTGGGAATAATAATAATAATCGTATTATTGTTATTATTATTATTATTATTATCGATGACAAAAAAGGATAAAAATTTACATGTGTAATTAATAATTATGTTATGGTTGAAATTTAGTTAATATTTATTAGTGATCAAAGTAATAACAATGATATTATTACTTGTACTAAATAAATAAAATTTTGTGATTAATGAAAATTTATTAACTATTATCGTTATTTAATAAATGTTATATTTGAAATGTTAATGGTGGAAATTATGGAAGATATTTAATAATAATAATAATAATAATAATTTTTATTGTTGTTATTAAATTGATAAAATAAAATGAGTGTGTAAATATATATATAATGTGTGTGTGTATATATATGGAATTAACATATATGTATATATATACATGTATGAATGTGTATATATATATATTTATATATATGTGTGTATATATATACATATAACATGTATATATATGTGTTAAATATATATATGTGTGTGTGTGTGTGCATGGGTAAATACATAAATATATATATGGGGTTGTAAATATGTATATGTGGGTATGTATACATATATATATATGTATATATATATATAACGATGACTTTAAATATACATGTATTTTTTGATTAAATAGATTTAAGAGGATATTAAAAAAATAGTTTGGGGTGAGTTGTCCAAAATAGGAGGAAGGAATACAAATAATAAATAAAATGAATTATAAAGGAATGTTCCATGGGGGTGCTCTATAGGAGGATATTTTGGGTCATGCATAACCCATGGTGGAAAGGGAAAAGGAAATAATTAATGAAAAATTTAATGAAAGAAAAATTGAAAAAAAAAAATATACAAAAGGGGGATTGGGGAGTTCAAAACACACATGAGGTTTTCCTCCCCTAACACCACTCTCTCGCATTTCCTCCCTATTATATATATATATATATATTATTCTAAACTTATATATTTAATATATCATGAGATATTGATCAAATTGACGCGTTGTTAGTGTTGTTGGGTCTATCTTGATAAGAAAAATTTTAACCATAATTTTGTTTCTAAAGGTAGAGAGGATTCTATGGTTTAATTAAGCTCATACATCAACCCTTCTCATCAATCATCATTATACCTATGGTAGGAAGTTCTTTACCTTCTTGAAATCATTTATACACTTGTTTTATTGATATGATTGTTGTGTTGGCATGTTTGATACCGTGTTTGGTTATGATCACATGTTTTTATGTGTTGTTGTTTTATTTATCATGTTGATATACTAGTCATATATTCTCTACATTGTATGTATGCATTTATACATGGTTGTATGTACTCTTATTGGTTCTTGGAATAGGTGGACCATCATGACATGATTATCCCCAAGAGTGGGAGTGTGAATCACTTGCAATGATGGACCTGGGAAAAATGTGGAGATATGATGATGTCATAGAATGTCAGGTATCATGTAATCCCTCACATTGCATTCCATATATCATTCACTCCCCAAGTTTCATGTCATATGATGGTTTCTTTTTAGAGTCACATGTCCTATGAAACATACCCCCTATGAGGTGCATTCTACATATCAGGCACTCCTAGGAGTTTCATGCCACATATTGGGTGCCCTTGTGAGATGTATGTCATATATCATTCACTCCTGTGAGTTGCATTTTGTACACTAGGAACAATATAGTGAGGTTTTTGAGTGATAGATACACTAGCCCATAGGCTAGATTGGTTACTACCGACATCTTATGTTAGTCTTTCTGTATGGAGTCAAAGAAAGTACAGTCGGGGGTATCTGGCAGCTTTGTTGGAGAATTACTACTTAGTTTTTGATTAGGTGTTAATTCTTGTTATGAATTTAAATTTATTATGGAATACACTTAATATAATTGATCATGATAGGTTAATAATGCATTGTTGGTGTCCTTCTGAGTCTTATACGCACACCCTACTTGGGAATTTCGGTGTGATTGTAGATTTCATGAGAGATTAGGGGAACGGAAAAGCCTTGTGGTGGAAAGATAAGCAGAGGAGCATAGATATGGTAATGGATTGAGACAGACCTGGAGGACCCTATTTTTGATTTATTATTTTTATGTATTCTTCTTATAATCTAGATAGACTAACCACCTTAGGAGATAATTTTATTGTAACATCCCAAGTAAATAATTAATAATAGATATTTTTATCTATGTTTATTAATGATTAAGATAGTGTCATAGAGGCTTAAAATGAAAATAAATACAATCTTATGCATGGAATACACTAATATTATTAAAAGATTGTTTTAGTGCCTTTTGATGGAAAACCATTTTTGAATCTATATTTTGACAATTTTATAAACTATGTTTTTCAAAATAAAATTATTCTTTATGATTGGGACATCAAAATTTACCTTGTGTGAATTTGTGGTATTTTTCTGACAATGTTCATTTTTTAATGAATAGTGAAAAATACTGCATTTTACATCAAAACTGCTTTTTAATCTAATTTATTTATATGATTAGATTATCTTTTGAATTGGTATTAATGTGTAATATGAATATATTTTTACCATTTAATCCAATGGTGGTCATTGGAATCAATTTCACTTTGAAATTGGACTTAAACTAGTATCAATCTTTTGAAACTTATTGTTTTGTAAAAACACGCTATTTGCTCTGGCAGCGGGAATTAATTATTAAATTAATTAATGTGACTTATATGATTTGAATTTTGTAAAATAGAATTCATTTTTGAATTCGGAATATTAAATATATCTTTGGGTGAATTTTCGGTAATTTTTTGAAAAACTTCAATTTTTGATGAATAGTGAAACCACTAAGTGGTAATCAAGCAAACTGATTTTTCAGTTAAATGAAAGTTTACCACTAATGTGTATTGAATTTTGAAAATCCTACATACATGGTTTTCATTAAGAAGTAAAATGTGGTTCAATGAGATTAAAATAATTTTTTGGTGAATAGTAACTTATTAAGTTTTTAATCGCGATTAGTGGTAATTAGTGTAGTTTAAGGTATAAATAATGTTTTAATAATATGAAATGACCTAGACACATGTCCCAACCTTATTGGTTGTGTCATGGCCGACCAAGACAAGCCATGGGTCAACTTGGGGACCCCATGGAGACATTTTGGTTGGGAAATGACATAAATAACTTTTTATTTAATGTAAAAGTAAAAATGACACAAACATAATATGTTTTATGAAAACAATTTTTACATGGGGTTATAAAGATCAGATTTTTGATTATAAATAGTAATTGGAAAGCTAAAAATATTTCCTACATAATAGTATTTTTTTTAAGATTTTTAGACATTAAATAAATTAAATTATTTATGACATAATAATGATGCAGCGATGCCATCATTATTTGACGATTTAAATAAAATGGAAAGATAATGTAAAATCTATGAACTAAACATGTCCAAAACTTATTGGATGAGTTGATTGCGAAGCCTTATCACCTTATCCACTAATTATATCAATGTGGGACCTTTTTAAACCGAAACACATTTTCAAATAAAGTAATATTTCTTTACATTCCAAAAGTGCCCCTCCTCTCCTCTTATAAAAGGCCCCCACCTCTACCTCATTTCACACACTACTCAAGCCTTTGGCTCGGCCAAAACCTGACCATTTACTCTCTCCACATCCATCTCCTCATCCTAGAGGATTCCCTTTGGGCAGAATCCGTTCAAAGGAAGCCTTTAGGCTCAAATCAAAAGGAGTTACACTTTTAAAGGTAATTCATTCTCTCATGTTCATTTGTTTTATTTTGCTTCTCCAACCCCCTAAAATCTTTTTATTTACTTATTTTGTAACAACACCAGTATCTTAAATATACAAGGATGTTGTTATAATATTTATTTGAGATACACTCTCACACAACTACATCAAATGGTTAAAGAACATACGGTTTCCGTGGATGGAGAAATTCTGCCTCCCGAAATGATGATTGTTCAACACTCATTTAACACCTTCAAAGGTGGCCATTATGATTTCACTATTTTTATATATGATATATAATATTTTTATGTTTTCCTTAAGCTTCTGTTTTTTTCATTTTGGTCATACCTTTATGGTTTCCATTATGGGTAAACACGATATCTTCATTTTAGGAAGTGCGGACTACCGCCCCCTCAAAGTGATTTGATTCGTTAAATACCATATGTGGGACATATAAAGGATGGAACTATGATATTATATATGATATTATACTGGAATTATAATATACCTTTATATCATTATGATTCCATTCTATAAAATACGAAATAGAAATGAAAGTAGCGTTCATGCGTACGTACGGCTTGCCATCTCCATGAACGGTGCATTTCATTTCTTACCTCTAAATGATTATGTAATATTATAAATGCAAGTATGTACTGGATATATATGACATATATGATATCTACATCATGAATACCATTCTGGATATAATGAACCTTTGACCAAATTAACAACATGTAAGTGTAAGAAGTCTATTTTTGACTTAAGAACCAAATACCGACAAAATGAACATTATTAACTTAACTGATTACATGATGTTCATAACATGGTATAAAAGGAATAATGAACTTGAAAAAGATTCATAATCAAATAGAGATTAACTCAAGTTTATTATTCAGGATATTAAAGAATGGTCGGGTCAAGTCGGATACGAGGTATGGGACTTCGTCTCAATCTCCTTTCATTGAGGCATATTTTATTCTATACACAACTTTCTTTTATACGGTGTATAAACCCCTTTGACTTTTACGTTTATTCAAAAGGAATCTTTTTTTTATACGAAGCGTTTACTAAACGACAAAAGGGAATGTTTTTGTCGTGCGTATGCGGCGACAACGACTTCTCCGCCGTCGTAACAGTTATTTGAGTTTCGGCTTCCTCTACAAGCCATACCTTCTTTTTTTTAAAAGAAAAATAAATACCATGTTTTACTTTGGTATTGAAAATGGTTTTCATAATGTTTTTATTATATCAATGTGTTGTATTGATATCTCGTGATTGAAATGTGGAAATGTTATGTTTCCTTTATGCATGTTTTATGTGATATGATTATGTTATGGTTCTTGGGCATTATTATGAAGATGGGTGGTTCCGTGATAAACTAAGGGTGGGTGAGCCCGTTATAGCTCTCCAATGCATTGGGTAACGCGAAGGAGTGAAACGTTAAGGTTTCTCCGAAGAGATTTTAGGGAATATACTGTGATGGGTATTCCAAACGTAACCAAGAGGGTTACTCCCTACGTAAGAATGTTATGAATGCCTCAAGTTACCTTTATGTCTTATGATTTCTATGATTTATTCATGATTTTATGAGGTATGTTAAAGTGCCTATGTTTTATGGGTAAAGTATGATTTCATTCTTATGTATATATGAACTCATGTTTCCTTTCCATGTTTTTTTTATAACCCATACTGAGTTTTTATGCTCATCCCAAGTTTTTGAAATGTTTTTCACAGGTCAAGGGAAAGGTACATGATAAGATGATAGAGTCAAGGATGTGTCAAGAAATAATCCATGTTTTATTTTAAATGTGTTTCCATTGATGGGAATGAATAATACTATATTTATGTAACCACTTTGTTTATATGTGGAATGTAATGCAAGTTTTATGATCTAATTCTCTAAAACTCTAAACCCGAAAAGATCCTCAATGTGTAATCTTGTAATAACTCAAGATTAAGCAAGGTTTAAGGCTGGGGCCTTATAGTTGGTATCAAAGGTCGGTTTAGATAAATTTAGGAGTTAGATTTCTATTAAATGATTATCCAAATATATATTTTTTTTCGAAATGATATAGCATTTAAAGATTACCATGTTGCTTCATCTAAGACATGTTTGTTCAGAATGGTTTTCCGCAGAGGAAACAGGGAAGCAGTGCTAGAAAGGCATACAGAAGGAAATAACCTTCCGAATCAGCATCCGGAAATGGTCGGAATTGGAACTGAACAGTTTGTTGCAGTAATGGCGCAGTTGAATCAAGCGAT
The DNA here is from genome assembly GCA_963277665.1 of Viscum album. NCBI lineage: Eukaryota > Viridiplantae > Streptophyta > Magnoliopsida > Santalales > Viscaceae > Viscum > Viscum album. The sequence continues at coordinate 60,482,227 of OY728127.1, read as the reverse complement.
AAATGGCGGTGGTATCCATGCACGAGATCAGCCAGAACAACCGCAGAGGAACATGTCAGTGGTGGAACATTTCATAAGGCAACATCCACCATCATTCAGAGGATCATCTGACCCTGTGCTAGCTGAAGGGTGGATTAAAGAACTGGAGAATATTTTTGATGTCATGGGGTGTTCAGACAATCAACAGGTTAGTCTTGCTATTTACCGTTTGGAGGGTGAAGCAGATCAGTGGTGGTCTATGGTTAAAAATATCCGGGATGCCGATGAGATTGATGCTCTTGACTGGGATGAATTCAAAGGTATGTTTCTTGAGAAGTATTTTCCTAAGGCTGTTCGACTTAGGATGGAAAAGCAATTCTTGGAATTGAGGCAAGAGGAAGACTCAGTGGCTGCCTATGAAGAAAGGTTCACTCGATTGGCAAGGTATGCTCCAAATTTTATCCGGGACCTTGATAGTAAAATCAATCGTTTCTACTCAGGATTAAAGCCAAAATATCGAAGGTCATTAGCTTCTCGTGAGTTTAAAAGTTATGAAAAGATTGTTCGATGTGCTGAGAAGGTGGAAATGGAGTTTGCCGATGACCAAGTTTTCTATAACAACCAGCAGAAGAAGAGACCGAGGTGGCAGGAGAAAGGTAAGAATTCTTCAAAAAAGTCTGATGGTAAGAGAACTAAGTTTCCAGTTTGTGATAAATGTGGCAAAAGGAATGCTGGGGAATGTCTTCTGAATTCTGGGAAGTGCTACCGATGTGGTAAGATGGGACATAAGGCTTGTGATTTCACTAAAAAGGATCAAGGTGAAGGTAAGAACAAATTTGATTTGCAGTTAGTGAAATGTTATAAGTGCAATGAGATGGGTCACTATGCAAACGAGTGTCCGACAAGGAGCTTGAGTGATGGGAAGCAGTTAGACTACAAGCAGAAAGGGGTGGTGAAATCCTTTGCAACTACTTCAGCAGATGTCGGGCCATCAAATGAAGTTGTATCAGGTACTTTTTTTTGTTTTTTCAGATTATGCCAGTGTGTTGTTTGATTCGGGGTCTACACATTCTTTCATCTCTGAAACCTTTTCTAGTAAAATGGGAATACCATCTCAAGAAATGACTCCTGAACTTTTGGTAAAAACACCTGGGGGAAGTTTCGAGGCAAAAAGAATTTATAAGAATCTTCCTATCCTTATCTGTGGAAAGAACCTACTTGCAAACCTTATTGTTCTACCTCTAGTAGAGTTGATGTTATCCTGGGTATGGATTGGCTCTCTATTTACCATGCTAAGATTGACTGTAGAGCTAAAGAAATTTCTTTTCAGAAATACTTTCAGTTTGTTTACAAGAATGAACCATTACTTTTGATAACATATCAAGAGGCCGAGAAACTTGTAAAATATGGAAATGAATGTTACCTTGCACACGTCGTTGAAAATAAAGGAACTGTTCAGATTAATGATGTGCCAGTGGTAAATGAGTATCCTGATGTTTTTCCTGATGAGTTGCCTGGAATAATACCAGATCGGGAAGTTGAGTTTACTGTTGACTTAGTTCCTGATGCTAAGCCAATTTCAAAACCCCCTTATCGAATGGCACAAATTGAACTTTTAGAGTTGAAGGAGCAATTGCAAGATTTATTAGAGAAAGGTTTCATTAGACCTAGCACATCACCATGGGGTTCTCTTGTTTTATTTGTTAAAAAGAAAGATGGTTCTATGAGACTTTGCATTGATTATAGAGCCTTGAATAATATCACTGTTAAGAACAAATATCCTTTGCCTCATATCGATGATTTGTTTGATCAGCTCCATGGAGCTCAGTTTTTTTCAAAGATTGACCTGAGATCGGGGTACCATCAGCTGAAGGTAAAGGAGGCAGATATTCTGAAGACCGCGTTCCGTACGAGATATGGCCATTATGAATTTGTAGTAATGCCTTTTGGGCTAACCAATTCACCTGCTGTATTCATGGACTTAAGGAATAGAATTTTCCATGAGTTCTTGGATAAGTTTGTGGTGGTTTTCATTGATGATATTTTGGTGTTTTCTAAAAGTAAAGAGGATCATGAAAAACATTTAAGGGTTATCTTGCAAACCTTAAAAGAAAAGAAACTGTATGGGAAATTCAGCAAGTGTGAGTTTTGGTTGCAACAAATTTCTTTCCTTGGTCACATTGTTTCTAAAGATGGAATAACTGTTGATCCTGCAAAAACAAAAGTTGTGGAAGAATGTCCAAGACCCACAAATGTAACTGAGATTCGTAGCTTCCTTGGTTTGGCGGGCTATTACCGAAGGTTTGTTAGAAATTTTTCATGGTTATCTAGTCCAATGACTAAGCTAACTCGGAAGGGTGTTAAGTTTATCTGGACAAAAGAATGTGATGATTGTTTTTAGGAATTGAAAAGAAGATTGGTGAATGCTCCAGTTTTGGCACTACCTTCCAGGAATGGTGAGTTTGTTATATAAAGTGATGCTTCATTGAAAGGACTTGGTTGTGTCCTAATGCAGAATGATCAGGTAATTTCTTATGCTTCACGACAGTTGAAAACTCATGAGGTAAATTACCCTACACATGATTTGGAATTAGCTGCTGTTGTTTTTGCTTTAAAAATTTGGAGGCATCATTTGTATGGAGTAAAGTGTGAAATATATACCGATCACAAAAGTTTAAAGTATATATTCACTCAGAAAGAGTTAAACATGAGACAGAGGAGATGGCTATAATTAATCAAGGATTATGATTTTACAATTCATTACCATCCAGGAAAAGCAAATAAAGTGGCTAATGCTTTGAGTCAAAAAAAGTAATGCTTCATTAACAATGTTGCGTTTGGAACGTAATCCTTTGGTTAAGGATTTGATGAACATTGGCATAGAATTTGTTGGTGCAGGAAGTCCTTCTGTTTTGTTTCAGGTATCAGTGAAATCATCTCTATCAGATAGAATCAAGAAAGCATAGAAGCAAGATAGTGAGTTGCAGAAAAAGGTAGAGCTGGTTCAGAAAGGTAAGTTTCCTGAATTCAACATTGATAGTGATTGTGTTTTGAGATTTGGGAAGATATTGTGTGTGCCTTGTGATTCACAGTTGAAGAGAGAGCTGTTATGTGAAGCTCATAGTTCTCCGTTTTTAGTTCATCCGGGAAGTACTAAGATGTATAGAGATCTGCGGGAGTATTACTGGTGGGATGGAATGAAAAGAGACATTGCTGATTTTACTGTGAAGTGTTTGACATGTCAACAGGTTAAAGCAAAGCGGCAGTTACCGAAAGGGATGCTTCAGCCTTTACCAGTGCCATAGTGGAAATGGGAGAATATATCCATGGACTTTGTTGTTGGATTACCGAAGACATCTCGAGATAATAATGCAATCTGGGTTATTGTTGATCGCTTGACCAAATCTGCTCATTTCCTTGCTATATGAGATACTTTCTCTCTTGATCAACTTTCCCGTTTGTATCTTAAAGAGATAGTCAGGTTACATGGAGTTTCTCTCTCCATTGTATCGGATCGTGATCCCAGGTTTACTTCTAACTTTTGGAAAGGCCTTCAGAAGTCGTTGGGTACTGAATTAAATTTTAGTACAGCTTTTCATCCTCAATCAGATGGGCAGTCAGAATGAACAATTCAGACATTGGAGGATATGATACGAGCTTGTTCTATGGATTATCAGGGAAGTTGGGACCAACATCTTTCTTTGGTTGAGTTTTCATATAATAACAGTTTTCATTCCAGTATACAGATGGAACCATATCTAGCATTATATGGGAAGCGGTGTCGAACTCCAGCTTTCTGGGATGAAGTGGGTGAAAGGAAGTTGATGGGACCAGAATTGGTAGAAGAGATGGCAGAAAAAGTTTAGCTGGAAGAGAACCTATCTTATGAGGAACAACCGTTCCAGATTCTTGACCACAGGGAGCAAGTGTTACGAAATAAGGTGATTAAGCAGGTAAAGGTTTTGTGGAAAAACCACATGATTTAAGAGGCAACTTGGGAATCTGAAAATGCAATGAGGGATAAGTACCCCCATTTATTCGATAAGTAAATAAATTGCGGGGATGCAATTTTCTAAAGGGGGGAAGGATGTAACATCCCAAGTAATTAATGAATAATAGATATTTTTATCTATGTTTATTAATGATTAAGATAGTGTCATAGAGGCTTAAAATGAAAATAAATACAATCTTATGCATGGAATACACTAATATTCTTAAAAGATTGTTTTAGTGACTTTTGATGGCAAACCATTTTTGAATCTATATTTTGACAATTTTATAAACTATGTTTTTCAAAATAAACTTATTCTTTATGATTGGGACATCAAAATTTACCTTGTGTGAATTTTTGGTATTTTTCTGACAATGTTCATTTTTTAATGAATAGTGAAAAATACTGCATTTTACATCAAAACTGCTTTTTAATCTAATTTATTTATATGATTAGATTATCTTTTGAATTGGTATTAATGTGTAATATGAATATATTTTTACCATTTAATCCAATGGTGGTCATTGGAATCAATTTCACTTTGAAATTGGACTTAAACTAGTATCAATCTTTTGATACTTATTATTTTGTAAAAACACGCTATTTGCTCTGGCAGCGGGAATTAATTATTAAATTAATTAATGTGACTTATATGATTTGAATTTTGTAAAATAGACTTCATTTTTGAATTCAGAATATTAAATATAGCTTAGGGTGAATTTTTGGTAATTTTCTGAAAAACTTCAATTTTTGATGAATAGTGAAACCACTAAGTGGTAATCAAGCAAACTGACTTTTCAGTTAAATGAAAGTTTACCACTAATGTGTATTGAATTTTGAAAATCCGACATGCATGGTTGTCATTAAGAAGTAAAATGTGGTTCAATGAGATTAAAATAATTTTTTGGTGAATAGTAACTTATTAAGTTTTTAATCGCGATTAGTGGTAATTAGTGTAGTTTAAGGTATAAATAATGCTTTAATAATATGAAATGACCAAGACACATGTCCCAACCTTATTGGTTGTGTCATGGCCGACTAAGACAAGCCATGAGTCAACTTGGGGACCCCATGGAGACATTTTGGTTGGGAAATGACATAAATAACTTTTTATTTAATGTAAAAGTAAAAATGACACAAACATAATATGTTTTACGAAAACAATTTTTACATGGGGGTTCTAAAGCTCATATTTTTGATTATAAATAGTCATTGGAAAGATAAAAATATTTCCTACATCATAGTATTTTTTTATGATTTTTAGACATTAAATAAATTAAATTATTTATGACATAATAATGATGCAGCGATGACATCATTATTTGACGATTTAAATAAAATGGAAAGATAATGTAAAATCTATGAACTACACATGTCCAAAACTTATTGGATGAGTGGATTTCGAAGCCTTATCACCTTATCCACTAATTATATCAATGTGGGACCTTTTGAAACCAAAACACATTTTCAAATAAAGTAATATTTCTTTACATTCCAAAAGTGCCCCTCCTCTCCTCTTATAAAAGGCCCCCACCTCTACCTCATTTCACACACTACTCAAGCCTTTGGCTCGGCCAAACCCTGCCCATTTACTCTCTCCACATCCCTCTCCTCATCCTAGAGGATTCCCTTTTGTCAGAATCCTTTCAGAGGAAGCCTTTAGGCTCAAATCAAAAAGAGTTACACTTTTAAAGGTAATTCATTCTCTCATGTTCATTTGTTTTATTTTGCTTCTCCAACCCCCTAAACTCTTTTTATTTACTTATTTTGTAAGAACACCAGTATCTTAAATATAAAAGGATGTTGTTATAATATTTATTTGAGCTACACTCTCACACAACTACATCAAATGGTTAAAGAACATACGGTTTCCGTGGATGGCGAAATTCTGCCTCCCGAAACGATGATTGTTCAACACTAATTTAACACCTTCAAAGGTGTCCATTATGATGTCACTATTTTTATATATGATATATAATATGTTTATATTTTCCTTAAGCTTCTGTTTTTTTTCATTTTGGGCATACCTTTATGGTTTCCATTATGGGTAAACACGATATCTTCATTTTAGGAAGTGCGGACTACCACCCCCTCAAAGTGATTTGATTCATTAAATACCATATGTGGGACATATAAAGGATGGAACTATGATATTATATATGATATTATACTGGAATTATAATATACCTTTATATCATTATGATTCTATTCTATAAAATACGAAATAGAAATGAAAGTAGCGTTCATGCGTACGTACGGCTTACCGTCTCCATGAACGGTGCATTTCATTTCTTACCTCTAAATGATTATGTAATATTATAAATGAAAGTATGTACTGGAAATATATGACATATATGATATCTACATCATGAATACCATTCTGGATATAATGAACCTTTGACCAAATTAACAACATGTAAGTGTAAGAAGTCTATTTTTGACTTAAGAACCAAATACCGACAAAATGAACATTATTAACTTAACTGATTACATGATGTTCATAACATGGTATAAAAGGAATAATGAACTTGAAAAAGATTCATAATCAAGTAGATATTAACTCAAGTTTATTATTCAGGAGATTAAAGAACGGTTGGGTCAAGTCGGATACGAGGTATGGGACTTCGTCTCAATCTCCTTTCATTGAGGCATATTTTATTCTATACACAACTTTATTTTATACGGTGTATAAACCCCTTTTACTTTTACGTTTATTCAAAAGGAATCTTTTTTTTATACGAAGCGTTTACTAAATGACAAAAGGGAATGTTTTTGTCATACGTATGCGGCGACAACGACTTCTCCGCCATCATAACCGTTATTTGAGTTTCGGCTTCCTCTACAAGCCATACTTTCTTTTTTTTAAAAGAAAAATAAATACCATGTTTTACTTTGGTATTGAAAATGGTTTTCATAATGTTTTTATTATATCAATGTGTTGTATTGATATCTCGTGATTAAAATGTGGAAATGTTATGTTTCCTTTATGCATGTTTTATGTGATATGATTATGTTATCGTTCTTGGGCCTTATTATGAAGATGGGTGGTTCCGTGATAAACTAAGGGCGGGTGAGCCCGTTATAGCTCTCCAATGCATTGGGTAAGTCGAAGGAGTGAAACGTTAAGGTTTCTCTGAAGATATTTTAGGGAATATACTGTGATGGGTATTCCAAACGTAACCAAGAGGGTTACTCCCTACGTAAGAATGTTATGAATGCCTCAAGTTACCTTTATGTCTTATGATTTCTATGATTTATTCATGATTTTATGAGGTATGTTAAAGTGCCTATGTTTTATGGGTAAAGTATGATTTCATTCTTATGTATATATGAACTCATGTTTCCTTTCCATGTTTTTTTTATAACCCATACTGAGTTTTTATGCTCATCCCAAGTTTTTGAAATGTTTTTCACAGGTCAAGGGAAAGGTACATGATAAGATGATAGAGTCAAGGATGTGTCAAGAAATAATCCATGTTTTATTTTAAATGTGTTTCCATTGATGGGAATTAATAATACTATCTTTATGTAACCACTTTGTTTATATGTGGAATGTAATGCAAGTTTTATGATCTAATTCTCTAAAACTCTAAACCCGAAAAGATCCTCAATGTGTAATCTTGTAATAACTCAAGATTAAGCAAGGTTTAAGGCTGGGGCCTTATATTTATTGTATGAAATGTATTCCATCTTAGACTTCTTCAATATTACTCAAATCATTTACCAGTATTATTGTTTATTTATTGTTTTTATGACATGTTATGTCACGGCCCGAACCTATCTAGGAATCGATCTGCAACTTTTCCAAGACCACCTCTATTGGCAAGGGGTGACCAGCACCAAAGGAATAACTAACATAAGGAGGGATTTTCTAAGTAGTTGTATTCACACACATAGCTATATTGATAAATAAGTGCATAAGAATAATAATAACGGATGAAAAATACTAGGGGAATATCCATGCATGTAAATCCTCAAGATAGTACAAGGGTATGGTAGTGTAAACTAAAAAGTAAAGGGAAAAAATACAAGCCCAACTAGAAATATGTCCCAATAGAAAAAATCTAGAAAATAAAACTATGGATATATCCTAGCTCCTAATCTCTAAGCTATGACCAGGGTGCGTGGTCCAAAGTACCGGGTATCCCTAAGATCCTCTGAAGTCATCACCAACCTGTCCACCATCTTCATAAGACATGACACATGCGGGTAAATCCCATGTAGGGGTGAGTATATACATACCCAATAGAACACCCCAAAATATAACGGAGGAGATTTAAGAGGAAGAATAAGAATAGAAATATTGTTGATAGTAAACAGGGTCTAAGAAGTAGTTAAAGAGAACATATCAATCCAAACCAAGAGAGAAAGTGTAACCTCATCTAAGCATAGGGTTGTCAACACAGTGAGTGGATGAAATACATGTTGAGTCTTTTCCACCCATAGTAAGAGAATAAACTCATCCAACCATAATAAGCTAAAAACATAAATCATTTGGAATACCCTGCACATCTTCGCATCTCGTGGAAAGAGAGTAACCAAATATAAAGGTATGGATATTGGCATATATATATATGCTCAGTAAAAGGAAAACCAAATAAGAGATAAAGGAATCTCTATCTCACAACTTAGCCCAAGAAGAAGAGTCTCCAATAGTTCCAAAAGTCCATCAATAATACCCAACATGTCATGTGCCTTCCTAGAAGTATCTTTCTAATTCGAACACACCTCATCACTGTGTCACATAGTCTAGGAGCCATAATATCTAGGTAGAGGACTCCTTATATAGTACAACATAAGGGTTACACTTTGTGGTAGAGTACTCATGACCAACACTACTAGAGTGTTACACTGTAGAAGCATGTAGAGGGACCATGCCTTGTTCCAATAGGAGGGTTCCACTCTAGTCATCAAGGACCCATGCCTAGCCCTGTTGGAGGGTTCCACTCCAATTTCGGTGAGGATTCGTGCCATACCTAGCAAGAGTTTTCCACTCCATAAGTCTATAGATGATACATACTGAGCCCACCTGGAGGGATATACTATAAAAGTCATCAAGGACACATTCCCATCCCAGCAGAAGGATTCCACTTGGTAGATATGTAGTGGAACCATTCCCTATTACAACATGAGGTTTCCACCCTAGTAATCAAGGACCCATGTCCATATCAGCGGGAGGGTTCCACTCGGAATTCGGTAGAGGAATCATTCTCAGCCCAGCTGGAGGGTTCCACTCTAGGATTCTGTAGAGGAACCAAATCCATCATAGATGGATGGTTCAACTCTAAAGTCATCGAGGGCCCATGCCTAGCCCACCTAGAGGGTTCCACTCAGGATTCCTCTGATGATACTTTGTAATAACTATCATTGTTAAGAATTTACTAACCAAGATTCATGCTCAAAACATTCAACATCATATCTAAAAATACTCAATTAATGTAACCATCAAGTTCTACATGAAGAAACACTCGGGATAGGCTACTCACGGGCCAGAATATGAGTCCAAAAGAAGGAGATACTAATGTTTGAAGTTTCCTAAAAAGGATCCAAGGGGTAAACAGTGTGTAGGGGACCCACAAAACATGTGGTCGGGATCCATAACCTGGTCGTGTCCCTAGAGGTACACAGATCACCTACCATGTAGTTATATGTAGCATGTGGGAGATATACATGGTGTTCTCATTCCACTCGGGATCCTAGCCATGTGTCCATGTACTTTCACCCCATGTTTGTGTGCTTTAGTACACAGTGTACCTATCCACATGGGATGTTTCCCATGTGATCTAGTCATGCCCGTGTACTCATCCACATGGCGTGTGTCCAGTCATGTTCTTTTCGACATGGCTCATTCATATAGGTAATGGGGTATATGGAATGTCAGGATTCTAAAAAACATGACATCATATATTTTTATGAAACCCTAGCCACCGCAGCTAGGGCACAACATGTTGTGTGTTATTCGAACTACATGGTGTGTAGTTGATTTTTTTCAAAATTCTAAGATCCATTTTCCACACACTAGAACTAGTCTTAGCCTTCAATTTCAGCCTCAATTCTGCCCATGATTAGTGGATTTGACTCTGATACATCATTTTTGGCCATCTGATGGCTGAAAGTTGATCACTTCGACCCATGTTGGTTCCACTTTACATACCGTACATTGCCATAAATTCTGACTTTGAAGATTCAGCCTCTGATAATTGAAAAAAATCATCCACTACCATCAAAAATCCCATATCTATCCTTAATTCATTGATTTTATACTTTCTCATCATTTCATCGTCATTCCTATTGTCTGACCGGGCATAGTACTACTCGACAGCATCGAATTGAGATTGAGAGGTCCTACTGGAAAATAATTTTAATCAATTAAAGGATGAATACACAATAAAATATGTTTAACCATCGTTGGTCATGCATTCTTGGAAAAAAATCATGAAAAGTGATATCTAGGTTAGAAAAAAATAACTAAATTAAAATTCCAATACATGGGTGCATGCTCAGGTCAAAATTGGAGAAAATAAATTTAAGGGGATTGATTCACTCAATAAATTTAATTTAAAAGGGTGTAAACCATAAATTTAAAAGTTCTTTATGGATATTGGATCATCCGTCATTGAAGAATATGCTCACCACTGATCTAAGGAAGTCATTGTGTTCATTGAATCCAGATGTGTTTTGATCGAGTGTTTCGTCATCATCTAAGGTGATTTTCCAATGGACGGATGGTAAGAAGATTTATAATCCTCTCAAGGATTATGTGGATAACCCTAGAGGATTCACCATATATATTTATTTTTAGAAATTTCATTTAGTCTAAACAAATTAATTTGTTAATTTATCCCCTGAGTACACCGCCAACAGGTGAGATATATAAACACCCCACACCGATCTATTTTAAGTTATTCCTAAGGTAAAAAATACATCCCAAACTCAAACATGGTCTCATATTCTAGATTTGGTCTTATGTTTAAGAGTTATCCTATTTTTTTAAGAAACTATGTGTGCATAATATAAAATATATTTAATATTTTTATAGAATTAAATCTGAGCACATCGGGTCTCAAAATCACATTCATTCTTAGTGCATGGATTTGGAAATATATATATATATAAAATTCAATTTATTACTTGGGAAAAATATTCTCAACATCATTCCATACTTTAATATTTTTTTCCCCGAAAATAAAAACTACACAAACGACTCAGGATACTAAGCCCGAATCTAGCTCTCCCGCTCCTAGGAGCTCTTATTTACATTCTCATGCTTGCACAAAACATGAACCAAGGTGATGGTTCATCCACACAATATTCTCTCTTTTCGATCCTCAATAACAATTGGGTGCTCTATAAAGGTGTCTCCATCCTCAATGTCCAACTCCCCTCATTCAATGATATGATTGGGGTCATGCACATATCTTATCAGCTGCAACACATGGAACACATCATGAACCAACCCTATCCAGGGGGGTAGGGTGATGCAGTAATCAATATCTCCAACCCTATGAATGATATATAAGGTAAATATGAACCTAAGGGATATCTTACCTCCATGGAAAAACCTCCATATTCCTTATCATGGGGAGACTCTTATGAAAACATCGTCGACTTGAACTACAAGGGCCTAGAAATGTGATCTATGTAATATTTATTCTTTATTTGAGAAGTCATCATCTACTCATGGATGACTTGGACCTTTTCTTAATCACATACGCCATCGATGGACCCACAAGATATTTCTCTCCAATATCTATCAAGAAAAAAGGGTGGCCTATAGGGTCTCTCGTATAGGTACTCAAAAGGTTTCATGCTAATATTAGAGTGGTAGCTATAATTGTTCACAAAATGTACCAAGTAAAAGTGGTCCTACCCTCTTTGGATGAATCCTAACACAAAATCCCTCAGCATATCCTACAACACATGGATAATGTGCCTGGTCTACCCATCTGTTTGGGGGTGAATGGTTGTATTAGTCCTCATTTGGCTCCCAAAATCATCTTTTTGGTATCTTTACTATCATGAAATAAACCATATGTCATGATCAGAGGCAATAATCAAGGGAACCCCATGAAGGTGAACAATCTCCTATATGTACAACTTCCCCAAACTCTCCACTAATCTTTTCTCCCTAATCAAAATGAAGTGTTCTAATTTTGTGAGTTAGTTAATTATCACTAATATATCATCATGGATCGTAAATATTTCTGGAATCCCTATCACAAAGTACATGGATATGTCTTCCCACATCCACATCAGGATCTCAAGGGGCTGCAATAACCCTTCCATAACTCAGTGGTCAGCATTAACCTGCTGATAGGTGTGACACCAGGAGATAAACACATATACGCTTCGTATTATGTAGAATAACCAAAAATACCACTTAAGGTCTCTATACATCTTACTGACACTGGGATGTACAACTTGGGGAGAAGTGTGTAACTCCCCATCACCACCATCCAAATCTTGACTAGAAGCATCATCCATCCCTAAAAAAAGATGGTGTGATTCATTTATTCAGAATATCCATCTAGTGAGTCCCCCTATGTATATTTGTTCATGTAAGACCTCACAATTGATATCTTCCAGATGGGACTCTCTCACATGATCTAGAAGCGGAGGAGTCAACACCATTGACTATAGGAAAGTTGTACCCTTATTCTCCACCAGGGTCATCTGCAAAGAATCCAACTACTCTAAATCCTCATACACCAAGAGATCATGGAAATTACTACTAAGGGTATCTTCTCATACATTTCCCTTACCTAGAGTATATATTTTCTCGAAGTCATAGTCCTATAGGAACTCTAACCAGCGCCACTATCTCAAGTTCAAGTCCCTCTGCGTGAAGATGTACCTGAGAATCTGAGGGTCTAAGTAAACCACAATGCACTCTCTCAGAATTTAGTGCCTCCCCATCCATAGGGTGAAGACTGGAACTAGTAGGTCTAGATCATGAGTCACATAGTTATTCTCAAGGGGTCTCAATTTCCTTAACCTATATGTGATTACTATCTAATGATGCATCAACATGAAACTGAGCCCAGCTCCTCTGGAATCACAATACATTATATACTCTATGCCCTCCTCTAGTAGTCTCAACACATGATCACTCATAATACTCAGCCTCAAGTCCTCTTAGGCCCTTTGGAACCACTTAGACCAGGTAAATGTCTACCCTTTCCATGCCTTGGAATTCAAAGGGGATTCAATTTTGGAGAAGTCTTCCAAAAACCTATTGTAGTAACCCACCAAGCCAAGAAGGATCCATATGAAAAAATATTGGTTGGATCTAAAACAATAACTAAATTGATCTTTTCTAGGTCCATGACTAATCCCTTATTAAAAATGACTTGCTCCATAAAGTGAACCTCAAGAATCCGTAACTGAAACTTCAAGAGTTTCTCATAAATATAGTTCTCTCAAAGAAAAAATAGAACCAACCTCATGTTCTATGCATGCTCCTCCTCTGATACAGAGTAGAGGAGTATTTCTTCGATGAAGATTAGAAAAAACTAGTTCAAGTACTGATGGAATAATTGGTTCATAAAATCCATAAACTTGGTGGGAGAATTCTTCACACCAAATTGAATCTCTAGGAACTCATAGTGTTTGTAGCGATATCGGAATGCTATATTTGGAATATCAGCCTCACAAACCCTCAATTGGTGGTATCCAGACCTGATATCAGTCTTTGAGAATCGTCTCACACCTCAAAATTGGTCAAAGATGTCAAATATCCTTGGTAAGATGTATTTTTTCTTTATTGTGGCCTGATTCAGGTGATAATAATCCACACAAAGCTGAAATATCCCATCCGCCTTTTTCACAAGAAATAAAGGAGCTGCCTAGGGGGACACACTAGGATTGATGAAACCCTTATCTCAATGGTCTTACAACATCAATTTCAACTCCTGGATCTTGTTAGGGTCTATATGATATGCAGTAGAAGATATCAATGCGGTCCCAGGTTGCAAGTCGATGCAAAATCCCATCTCCCACCTCGGAGGTAGTCATGTAATGTCATCAGGGAATACATCTATATAATCTTACACAACTGAAGGAATCCATATGCCTAAATATCATACTACACCAAGGATGTCACTCAGCAACTTATTGGATATGGGATTCATCCTACTGCTTGTATAACCCACTCAGCTCGCCATGAGACCTCTCTCACCCGCAAAGGAGAATCTCATCTCATTAGTGCATAGCCTTTTGACTCATAAATGGTGATGGTGAATTTGGGATTAGATCATAGAAAATAAATACATACCCAATATTACATCATAATGTCCTGTTGTGATGACCAAAAGGTCCCATGTGAAACTCTCCACCAAGTGATGGCTTGCATTATCGATAGATAAAAGATACAATAGACGTGTTACTTGTAGGAACCTAAATATGAAGATGTTGGTATAGAACCTCAACTAGGAGACCTAGTTATCACACCATGAGTATAATGATGAAGGTATTACTGAAACCTTGTCCTCTAACACTGATATATGATTATAATGAACATTGATCTTACTTATAATTTTCTTGTGCGTTGTGAGGTCATAAGCTTCCAGAGCCTGTATTTGTCTGTGCCCCTAACCTCTATCTCCCTGAGCCTGATGTGGTCTTCTTGGTGGTGGTGGTGGTGGAAGGATATAATAGTTTCTTTCACCTCAAACAACTCCCCATTCTCTTCCAGCTCCAAATATTTGGAGTCCACCATTTCCTCGCATGGGATAACCCTAATCATGGTGATGCCTCTACAGTGGATGATATTAAACTATATTCTTGTGCTCCTCATAAAATCTGGTTGGGAAGTCTTATGCTATGTGACCTGGACCATCACAAGTATAGAACCAATCCCCTCTGATCTACCCTGGTGATCTGTATTGTCCTTATACTATACAAAAATGTTCCCGAGTATGATCAGAAAGGATCTCTTGTGTCGAGATCCCATCAACAAGAACCTACATGCTGATGCAGACAACTCAGATCTGTGAAGCCCATTTCTAGCTTAAACTATCTGGTGTCCCTCTAACAGAAATATCTCTATCACTAGTGTCTGATCTAGAACAACAACATAGGTGGGGATGCACAAGGGTGCCACACTAGCACAGATCTCTCTATGGAGTCCCTTCTCAAACATCCATTCTCAAAATTAGCCAATATAGATCATGTCAAGGGAGTATCGGGTAAGGTTTTTGAACCTTGTTTCATACTCATCCACTATCATCCCTCCCTATTATAGCTCTAAAAGATCATGAATCCAAAGTTAGTGGAAATATGAAGGGTAGTACTTCTCACAGAACAACTACTAGAAGTTTGGCCATGAGAGTGTCAACTCATTGGGCATCTGAGTAACAAGACTCCACCAACCCACATATGCTCCATTCAAAAGGATAATTTCCAGTGCAACCACCCTATGAATTAGTTTCTGGATGAGCTTGAAGACACAAACCACAAAATCTAGTCAATTCTATGCTTCATGGGGATTTGGATCACCATGAAACCTTAGTGGCCTCTGGTGCTAGAACTTATGGAGCACATTAAGCCTACGCGCATCCTCAACTCTCTCTATTGGGATGATCTACTACTTGACAGGTGGAGGTGCTACTACCTACCCACCTTGAGGTAGAATCTCATGGGATGGACCCTGAGCTAAGGCTTCATCGCTCATATGATCTTTATTTTGATCAAGAGATGGTATCCTCACTAGCTATCTTTTTAGAGGCATCCTAAAAGTTAATCAAGATGTACCATGGTCAGATGAGAATATAAATATATAACAACACATTGTAATAGACTCAAGAAGGAAAATAAAATTCTAAATCTTATATGATGCATATACCATTGATCCCTGCAACCAGTATCTCAATATAATGAGTTAAGAAGTAGGTAGTCAAGGTCCTGGTGAATGGATATGTAGGCTTCCCATACTATAAATGGATTCCCTGGTCTGAGATCCTAACATGATACACTTTGACACTATTTTAAAAATCCCAACCAAAATACTCAATATGGTACTACTCCAAACAATTTCCCAATGATCAAACTAATCTAATACCAATTGATCATGACCCGAACCTAACTGAGACTCAAGCTGCAACTACCCCATGTCTGCATCCATAGGCCATAGGGTGGCAACCAGTGATAAAGGAATAAATAACATGGGAAGTACTTTTCTTATATAATTTTATGAACACACATGTCTATCTATATGCCTAAGTATAGAGGAAGAATAATAAAAGATGAAAAATACTAGGGGAATAACCATGCATCTAAAACCTCTAGACAATAAAAGAGTATGGTAGTGTAAATTGAAAAGTAAAGGTGAAAAATATGCACCTAGCCATAAATTTGTCTCAAATTGAAAAAACTAGAAAATTAAACTGTTGAGATAGTTCAACGATTGATCTCTAATCTACAACCACCATATGCAGTTTATACTACCTGATATCCCTAGGATTCTTTGAAGTCACTGTTGACCCATTCTTCATCCTCATAATACATGAAACATGCATTCAAATCCCATGCAAGGGTGATTATACACATACCTAGTAAAAAACCCAAATGATAAAGGGGGTTAGTAAAAGATACAACATGAATAGAAATAAAGTCAATAATAAATAGGGTGTAGGAAGTAGTGAAAGAGAACATTTCAACCCAAAACAAGAGAGAAAGAGTAACATCATCCTAGCATAGGGGGATCAACACATTGAGTAGGGGAACTACACATCAAGTCTTCACCACCCATAGAAAAAGAGTAAACTCATCCTACCATGAGAAGCTAAACTTGGAAATCACATGGCATACCCCATCTCATGGAAAGAGAGTAACCAAATCTGAGGTTATAAATACATGTATATATATATATATATTATCAGTCAAAAGAAACTCAAATGAGAGAGAAAAGGGATCTCCATCTCACAGATCATCCCTAGAAGAAGTGTCATCATAAATTTAAAATGTTCATAAATGATACACAATATCTCACACATCTACCAATAAGTATCCGTACAAGTCAACCCATACCTCATCATTATGTCGTGGAGTTGTGGGGCCATAATATCTAGGTAGAGGATTCATGCCTTGGTATAATAGGAGGGTTCCACTTAGTGGTAGAGGAGGCATGCCCAGCCTAGCTAGAGGGTTCCACTCTATAATCATGTAGAGGACACATTCCTTATACCAATAGAGGGGTTTCACTATATTCATCGAGAAACCACTCCCAGTACAGCTAGAGGGTTTCACTCGAATGTATATAGAGGACCCATGCCCTACCCAGCAAGAGGGTTCCACTCTTGAAGTCTATAGAGGACCCATACCCAACCCAGATAGAGGGATCCACTCTAAAAGATACCGAGGAACCATGACCAGCCCAACTGAAGGGTTACACATGGCAGATTTGTAGAGGACCCATGCCCTATGCCAATAAGAGGGTTCCACCATAGTCATCGAGGACTCATGCCTAGCACAGATAGAGGGTTCAATTATTGGAGTCTATAGAGGACCCATACCAATCCTAGATAGAGGGTTACACTCTAAAATTAATTGAAGACCCTTGCTCATCCCAGTAGTAGGGTTCCACTCAAGATGCCTCTGATGATCCTGTGTGATCACCCCCATCGTTGAGCATCTCCTAACCAGTGTCGTGCCTGGAAAATTATACATAGTATCTCAAAAACCACAACCAAGGGAACCATCACATTATATGTGAAAAAAAACTTATGATACACTATACAAGGGACAAAATATGAGTCCAAAAAAGGATATGTGTAAGCTTGAAGTTCCCTCAAAAGGAGATAAGAATTACACAACTTATAGAGGACCCACACGGTGTGTGGTCTAGCTCCATATCCTAGTTTTTCCCCTATAAGTACATGGATATCCTACCGTATAGGTATACATGTCATTCCCAAGCCACTCAAGGTCCCACCCATGTGCATGGATATGTCCATGTATCCATCCCATGTTCATGTATCCACCCTATGTCTGTGTACTTTCACCTTGTGTCCATGTACATTAGTACAATGTGTGCCTCTACACATAGGATATCGCTTGTTTGCTCTGGTCGAGCATGTGTACTCAGGCACATGGAATTTTCTTGTCTATTTAATTCAACCCATGGATCATTCACATAGGAAAGGGGGTGCACGATAATTAGGGATTCTACACAGCGTACCATACTTATAATTTTACGAAACCCTATCCACCGCTGTCAGGGACTGACACATCGTGTGTTCTTCGAAATATATGGTGTGTAGTAAGGATTTTTCTTGATTCACATATCCATTTTCTATGTTCCAAATCGGTTATTAGCCTTTAATATGGGCTTTAATTCAACCCAATATTAGTATATCTGACTCCATTTTGTCATTTTTTGCCATCCAGTGTCTAGAAATCGATCTCCTTGACCCATGGGGGTTCTTCCATATGCACCACATGTCATCTCACCGTTTACCTTTGAAGATTTGGATCCCTATCATTGAAATGATCTTCCACTACCCGAAAAAATCCTAGAAATATCCCTTATTAATTGATGTGTTTCTCTCTTTTTGTTTCTCTAGGATTCTGGGGGTCTGATCGGGCTCGGTACTACCCAAAAATGTCAAACTGGGACTGTAGGCCCCTACTGGTGAAGAAATCAAATAAATTGAGGGATAAATGCTCAATAATAGATTTTCAACCATATTTGAAGAAAAAATATTGGAAAATGATCATGAATGAGGAATATCCAGGTTAGAAAATAAGAATAACCTTATTAAAAATACAATACACAAGGTCATATTGAGGCCACAATTAGCGCATATCAATATAATGGGATTAATCTTCTCAATAAATTTAATTAAAAAAAGAATAAATCAAAAATTGAAGATTCCTATGAGAATATTGAATTTTTCATCATTGAAGAAGGTTCTCACCAATGATCAAGGGAAGTCTTTTCATTCTATGTATCTCTATCTTCTATGATAAAGATTTTTTTTGTCATCCAAGGTGATTCACCAACAGAAGAAGGGGGATAACCTCTAGAATCCTCCAAGGGTTTATGTGGATAACCCTAGAGTATTGACCATAGCAATGTATTTTTAGAAATTTTATTTAGGTTAAACAAATATATTAATTAATTTAATTAATTAATTAATCCACTGAATGAACCACCAATGAGCTAGATATCTAAACAACCCACAAAGACGTTTTTTGGTCACTCCTAGGGTAAAAATCCATTCTAGACTCAACCACCATCTCATGTTTTTGATTTGAGATTTTTTTAAGATTTTTCCAATTTTCTTTAAGAAACTGGACATGCGTAATATGAAATATATATAAAAAAAATTATAAAATTAATTTAGGGCACATCGGGCCTCAGGATCGTACTCCATCTCAGCTCCTAGCTCTAGAAATATATTTATAAATATTTAAAAGTATTAAAAGGAAAAAAAACTAGGTCTCTACATGATATGAATAGTATAGTCTCCCCACTGGTAGATTTATACTTTCTCTACTAGTCAACAGCCTCTTATGTATGGTGAGGTGTGCATAAGGTCCTGTGAGTTCCTGGATTGGACCTGGTGGTTCGGTTCAGGATGTTAAAAAATGGTATCAAATCCACTAGGTTTACTAACTTTTATTTTCTCTAGAATTTATTTGAGACATGATGGATAAGACTTTAGGATGGTTGGGACTCAAAAATTGGAACTATGGAAGTGTCTGGACAACACATTATAGTGGACAATTGAGTTTCTATAAAATTTGGAATTTATGTTTTTCTATTAGAGTTTATTAAATCATCTCGGGAGATGAACATTATATTGATATGAGATTTATAATATTTTGGGTGAATTCATACATCATGATAGGTCATGTAGGTTCACATTCCATATATATATATATATACTTGTTTTTCTGTATAGTAATTATTTAACTAAATGTATTGATTTTTACTATCTATTCGTGATAGTTTCAGTTTGAATGATATATCTATCTTTACATTTTGTTATTATATATCTTTACTTTCATTTATTTATAGAACCGATCATGTTGTATTGTTATTATATATAAGATTATTATGACTAATGTACAAGGATGGAGACCAGGGTTGTCTATAAGAGGGTTACACCTTGGGTTGTGGGTATAATCCTATAAGAACCTTGTGTCATATTATAGACTTGATATGTTTCTGATGTTCAAGCTCATTGTCCTGAGTTGTTTGAGAAAAACTGATAGAGCCTTTCTTGGATATGTGAAGTCATATTATGGGGATAATGGTTTTATCCTCTATTTTTAATGATAATAAAAACCCTCTTTGTCAATAAATTTTGACTATTTTTATGTGAAAATGTAAATTTTCAATAAAAATCAAATTATAAATAATTTAATGGATTTTCATAATTGTAAAATCCCAGGTAACACCTTGTAATATTCTATGGAATATTTTATGAGTTAGCTTCCGAGTTAGCACAAGATATCAAGGCTTTTAGAGCCTTGGTATTGATATAATAAAAATATTAAATATATTATATCAAGTGCACATAGTTTTTTAGAAATAATGGAATATCACCCAAATGGTGTATTGAATGTGAAATTTGAGACCTAAATTAAATCTGGAATACGGGTTTTACTGTAGACATGACATAAAATCTGTGCACATTAGGAGTTTAGTTATATCACACGTAAGGGTAATAATGATTGGTATATGAATATTTATTGTGAATAATAATAATAATTTTTTTATTATTTATGATGAAGAAATGGGATAAAAATTTACAAGCATAATTAAAAATTGTATTATGGTAGAAATTTTGTTAATTTTTATTAGTGATCAAAGTAATAAGAGTTATATTATTATTTGTCCTAAATAAATGCAATTGTGTGGTTAATAGAAAATTATTAACTATTATCGGCATTTAATGGAAGTTATATTTCAAATGTTAATGGTGACAATAATGAGAGATATTTAATTATTATTATTATTATTATTATTAAATTGGGAAAATAAAATTTGTTTGTAGATGTACATAATGTGTAGATATATGGTGTGTGTGTGTGTGGGTGAGTGTATATATGTATATGTGGATGTGTTTATATATATATATATAACATGTATGTATGGGTTATATATATCTTCATGTGTGTGTAGATGAATATATATATATATATATATGAGGATGTATATATGTATATGTGGTTATGTAAATATATATATGTATATATATATATTGATGAATTTAAATATATATTTATTAGTTGATTAGATAAATTTCAGAGGAGAAAAAAATAAATAAAATTTAGTGTGGGGTGCCCTGTATATAAGAGGAAGGAATAAAAATAATTAATAAAATTAATAATAAATGAAGGGCGGCTATGTGGGTAGAGGAGATTTTGGATCATGAAAACCCCATGGTGGAAAGGAAAATATCAAACTGAATTTAAAAAAAAGAATGAAAAAAATTGAAAAACATATTTAAAAGGGGGATTGGGGAGTACTCAGCACACATGAGATTTTACTCCCCTCACTCTACTCTATATCTCTTAAACATTCCTCCCTATTATATATATTTTTTATTTTTTTATTTTATTCCAAACACCTCTCGTAAATGTCTCATGTGATATTGATCGGATTGATGCATCATCTGTGTTGTTGGGTTCGTCTCGACAACCATAATTTAAAACTTATTTTGGTTTATGATGGTAGTGTAGATTAAGTGGTGAAATTAAACTCATATGTCAACTCTTGTCGTCAATTGACACTATACCTAAGGTAGGAATTCCCTTACCTTCTTTGTCTTTCATATACACTTGTTTTCGTGATATGATTGTTGTGTTGGAATGTTTGATACCATGTTTGATTATGATCCTATGTTGATGTGTGTTGTTGGAATATTTATCATGTTGATATACTTTTCATGTATGCTCTAACTTGTATGTTTGTATGTTTCCTTTCTTGGAATTATTTCCCTTGGTACTAAAAACAGATGGACCATTGTTACATGATTATCCCTAAGAGAGGGAGTGTGTATGACTTACAACGATGGTGAAGATGGACCTGAGCACATGTTGGGGATATGATGATTCTATGGAATGTTGTGTATCATGAACTCCCAAGATTTTAATGAAATATATCATCTACTACTTGAGTTTCATACTGTATGATGGGTGCTCACAAGTCATATGGAAGGTACCCTTGTGAGATGCATACTTCATATCAGGAACTCACACGAGTTGTATGTCATATATTGGGCACTCGTGTGGGATGCATGTCATATATTGGGCGTTCCTACGAGTTTCATTTCATACACCAAGCAAGATGTCGTGATGTTTTCAAGTGATAGATATACTAGCTCAGAGTTTGGTTTGGTTACTACTGACATTATCCATTAGTATTTCGGCATGAACCCAAAGCTCATACATTCGGGGGTTTATGGTGGCTTTGTTGGTGCACAAACACTCAGTTTTGGATTTTTTTTTATTATTGTTAGGAATTTACATTTATTATGAAATAAACTTGTTAAAGTTGAGAATATTAAGTTATGTATGCATTGTTCATGTCTTAATGAGGCTTTTACTCACACCCTACTTGCGAATTTTGATGCACCTGTAGATTTAATGAGAGATCTGGTGAAGAGAAAGGGCCCTATGGTAGACAGATGAGAAGAGGATCAAAAATATGGAAGTGGATTGAGACGGACCTAGGGTACCTTGATATTTATTTATTATTTATTTATTTATCTTATTCTTGTACTCTAGATATACTTACCACCTTGGGATATACTTATATTGTATGACATGTATACTAACTTAGACTTCTTCATGATTGATCTTATTATTTATTATTATTATTATTGTTTATTTATTATTGTGTTATGACATGATACTAAGGGTATAGTCTCTCCACTGATGAATTTAGCCATCCTCTACTAGTTGGAAGCCTCTTACGTATAAGACATATAAGAGGTCTTATGACCTCCCGGCTCAGACCCGGTGGTATGAGTCAGGATCTTATAGATATGATGGTTCATATATACGGGAGAATCCCCAAGATGATGGATCAAAATAGTAGTAGTCATCATGTGAAGCTAACCAGACCCAATATTGGAGGAGGTATATGGAAGAAATTCCATCAACTCATGCAGATTTTCATAGGACACTGTATTATGATAACAATTTCAAGTGGTGAGTTGGGAGAAGTATTGGAAAAAAGCTAAGGAGTGGCTATTTTAGTGAAGTTAGGGCTAATAAAGTTTTAAGGTTTTATAGTATGGATCTATAGGCCATGTAATTTTATGGTATAATTTCTTTGGTCCTTTGGGTATTGTAAGATTTCCCTCCCAACTTAGTTAAAAATATGGATTATCAAACAATAAAAAATATGGATTGATCCCAAGGGAAATATGTTGCCTTTAAATTTTTATGAATTTAAGAATTTGGTCCATAATTTGGGACTTAGTTATCATAATATTCATGAATGATCAAATTATTTCATCTTTTATTATGGTGAAAATGAATCATTATAGATAATTGAGGTACAAAGAAATGTTTCCCCCAAGAAGAGGAAGTTATTTCATAGTGGAGAACACTAGCCCTACTTAAAAGGGGTTAAAGGTGAGCTTGAATATACCAAGAAGAGGAAACTCACATGTTAAAGTGAGGCTTATCCCTATGTATAGGGAGTTAATGGTGATATTGGATATCCTAAGAGGAGGTAGTTTGTGTGCAATGGTGATCCCTAGCCCTGTTTCATAGGGGTTTGTGGAAAATATAAATCCACTGAGAGATTTTCCAAGAAGAGGATCATCATGAGTGGTGATTTTAGAAGATCCCCAACAATGGGGATATGTGAATTGTGGTCTGTTAGATAGAGGTAGGTCATGTACAGTTGTCAAGGGAGATTTTTGTGGCCTATGGAACCATTCTTGGTGTGGGGGTCGGTGGCGGTGAAGCACAACAAAAAGGGTGGATCGTTTTTAGCGTAGAATGGACCTTGTTGGTAGAAGGGTTTATTCATGGAATCATATTTATTCTATATCTACTTGGATCTATAAACACAAAATTTAGAGAAGGTGTGGTTTCAAAGACAAGGAGTGGACATCAATCATTCATTGGGTGATGAGTGATGGTGTGGAACCATCAATTGACGTGGCTTCTATGACTCTTTATCTATACATCCCCTATCCTTGATTGGACTCTTCTGAGAGGGAAGGGATCACTACAGTGGTATTTGGGGATGATGATAATGTTTTCATGGTGTCAGTAGGTGTGGGAATTACTAATTAGGCTTTCTATGATGATGTGACATTTTCAACAATGAGTGTGATAGAGGCACCAGCCAGATGAATGAATTGATCCTCACCACTAGATAGTTCGGATATAAATAAGATTCTTGTAGTGGCTAGGTTTTTATCTTGCATAAAAAAAATCCTTTTTTTAATACTTGGGTCCTTACTGGGCCTCTAATTCATGTTGTTTTATCTGGGCCTTCGGGTCAGGTTGTTGGTTTCTTCTTTTTTGGGCTATCTAGATATTTCAGTTGGGCTTCTTGACATGTTATGAGTCCCTAACCTATCCAAATAGGGTTTTTCATTTTTCTTTTTAATAAAGAGACTTAACCCAACTCATTTCAGAGGTAAATAAATAAAAATAGGAAGGTCTTGATTTTTTCATCTTAAACATTTGATGTATTTTCTAATTACACATAGATTAAAGCATTTATTTATGTCTTGAAACATAACTGAATTGATGAAATGGCAAAGATCCAATAATTTTGTAAGTAAAATCATAAATTATGATTGTGATGGTAATTCAAAGAAACACATTGATCATGTTTATTCACCTTTTTTTATTCAAGAATTCATAACATGTAGTTAGGTCTTTCTAAAAAAAGTTTCTATCTATTTGGTTCTAATAGAGGTAAATATTCTTATTGTCATGTTTTCATAACTCTTTACAACTTAACTTATTGGATATTGAAAAATTATCTATAAATATATTTAAAATTACTAGTTACAGGACATCCAAAGAATAATATTGGTGTTTATTGGAATACATTGATTGATGAGTTAATTTTATTATGGAGTGACAGTGTAACTACATATGGTGTAGTTGTAGAACAAAATTTTACTATGGAAGCTACATTAACGTGGAAAATTAGTGACTTTCTAGTGAATGGTATATTATTTGGATGGATTACCCGTGGTCCAAAATCTTATCTACACTACATGGGTGACAGTAAAATGTTTATGATTATCCATGGAATAAAACCTAGTTTTTTAGACTCTCACCCAAAATTTCTTCCTATAGATCATCTTTTTTGAAGGAAAAGAAATAATTTTACAAAATGTGGAATTGAAATATATGAAACACCATCGGTACTCTCAGGTAATCAGATAAGAAATATTATCTCTTCATTAACATTAATTACCTTTGTACCAACTATAAATCAATAAAAAATAAATGATTTTAGGAGAGATCATAATTGGGTAAATATAATTATTTTTAAGACTTACTATATTAGTCAGTTTGTTGGTCTGTCACATGTTAGATGTAATTCATATTGAGAAGAACTATTTTGATAAAATATTTAGTACTATTTTGTACACACTAGGAAATAATATAGGTATTGTAAATATATGTCTAGATATTTCTCATATAGATTCGATGATACCATATGGTTATGCATCTAATTTGTCTCACTATGATGGAAATGATCATATTATCATATTAAAAAGTCATGATTATCATGTATTAATAAAATATTAGTACTTATTGTACTCATAGGGTTGTTTAATTCTTCTATTTATATGTGTTGACTAAAATATCATATTTTCTGGATATATCTAGGAGTAAACAAAAAACTCGGATGCATTGAGTATGCTATAACAAGATTTTTTTTAAATTTATGTAAAATGGAAAAAATTGTTTTTTCATCATTCTTTGGTTCAATTAAACTTTTTTATATAATAAAAAATGTGGAGGGGTGTTATAGTTTCTATGGATGTACCCATTAAATATTTTCATGGAAAAAATTAATACGGTATGTAGTAAAGAATCAGTTTAAGGGTAAATTGTAGAAGTGTGATTGTATGAGGAAAATTCAAATTTCTACTCTTACTTTTTTCAATCTAAATATCGTTCAAAACAAAATCAAACTGGTCTCAATGAGGAAAATTTTAATGATTTCATAGAATATAGATTCTCAGTGTTTAATCATTATAATCTTGGTTTTTGTTGTTGATCATGAATAATGTCTTTCAAATGTTGAAAAACATAGAGCTCAAATATATATTATGCACAATTGTGAAAAAATGACATGATTTTATTAGTAAGTACTACTTTTAACTATATTTTTCAAATATTTTTAAAAGTAAATTTATATTGTTTTTTATAGACTATATAATGATCATATAAAAAATCACACAAATTACCATGGATTATCTTAAAGAACGCCGAAAACATAATTTTTACTATTGGGATTAAAGGTAAATTAAATTATTTATGGTTGAACATATGAAATCAACTTATTATTTTATGCATTATTTATTTATTTGTTTTTCCAGGTATTGTAGCATAGAAATAAAATTGATATTCAATTATGTGCATTGGGAAACACACCATCCAAATTGATCAAATCTTATAATATGCATGGGGTTAATTGATTTTTTGTTTCATACATGCACATATGGTAAATCAAAAAAATCAATGAAAAATGGTGTTTCTAAAGGATATCATCAAAAATAATGTGAATTTAACTTTTATGGAATATAGGTTCAAATATTTTAGTTATATTATCATGGATATAATTTCATAACAATGTTTAAATGTCATTGGTTTGATATTGATCAAGGGTTGTGTGTTAATCTATGATATGGAGTCGTTGAAATTATATATAAGTATTATTACTAAAAATGAACCATTTATGTTGGAACATCAAGAAAATCATGTTTATTACTCAAATTATTATAGAGTTTCAAGAGATTGAAATTATGGGTGGAGTGTAATAAAAATGAAATATCGTAAAAATCAGTATGTGGAAAATAAAAGTGGTTCTCTGAATGTTCAAACTAGTGAAATATTTCAATAAATGTATTAAAATACATATCGTACTTGAAGGGATACTAATATAAATGATAACAACGCATAATTAAGGACTTATGATGTTGATAATATAGATGGTGTAACCAATGAGTATTAAATAATGATGGATGATGAAATTAAAGCTTGTATAGAAACTGATGATATTGAGGAGGAAGATGAATACATTGACATCGATGGATATGAAGATGAATAATGATGTGTTAAATAAACTTATTATCATAATCAATATATTTTATTTGTTTTCAATAATAATTTATTAGTTTTTTATATTTGATATATGTACTAACAATTATTTATAAGTGATGTTATTTTCTCTAGGTCTCTCTTATATGGATCAAGAAGAGTTTAATGTGATGATTCATATCTTGGATAATAATGAGATTCTTTATAATGTTCCTACAATGTTTTTAGTTGAGGGTGATAACGCAACACCTATTACAATGAGGGGTTGAGGACTTGTGTGATTGATGGTTTTTTATCTTATTACTAAGTGGTGCTCATCCCTTATTTTATTCCACATTGGAGGAAGTAAATTTAAATATTAATTGTATTTATTTTCATTTATTTTATTATATTTTATTTATTAATTTTATTACTAATAGTTTTTATTTTCATATTTTTTCAACATCTAATTGTCTCTAAAACTAGTTTTAATCATAATAACAATTTTTATGGTATGTGGATGTAATGGGATTAGGTTTCTACTAACATACATCATCATATGTATGATCACTTGATGGAACATAAAAATAAATATTTTATTTTATTTTAAATTTATGTAATTTCTAATTTTATTTATTATTCAATATTTGTAGGTTTTATGGTCTCCTATTGATGATATCTTGAGACCCTCTATTTGAGAGGCTTGTGAGGAATGAATGTACAGACATTTTCATCAGTTTTTATATAGTCTTCAACGGGAATTTGTGGAAATATCATCAAAAACTATATTAGATGACTATTATGCACCCCACCGACCTGATTACATCATTTCCTATGTTTGGGAGGGAATGTGTACTTACTAGATAGAGGAGTATTTCTACATTAGTTTGTCTTCTAGTCAACAAAATCAGGTGTGACAGGACATCCCACATAGAGCAGGGAGCTATACTTTTTGTATAAATCATCAATATTTGTTAGGTGTTATTTAATAATTTTTATAAGTTTATATATATATATATATTACTAAATGCATATAATAAATTTATGCATTATATTATAGATCCACCTATTACAAAGTTTGGTGTGTATAAAAAGATGTACACTGGTGGTAGTGGGGAGATTTCTAGTGACAGGCATCCACAAATTGTGGTTAGTATTTTTTTGATGTTTTATAAATTAACATAATATTTTTTTTATCTTTTTAATTTCAATTTATACAATCTAATTAATCATATGAGAAAGGGGTTTCTTGAAAACACAAGATTCATACATAGACATATATTAGAGATGAGGCCTCATGTGAGTCACATTTTAATGGGGTTGCTTGGTTGTAGGCGATGGTGAGTGGTATTCAAAAAGGGTGCGTGATTTCTATTTGATCATTATTGACTATGCCTAGTTACTATAGTATTGAATTGGTGTCATCATTTAGCTCAAATAAAGGGTTTGAATGGTTATCATCTTCTTTTTTTGCAGAGTATGATGCAATTATACAATCATAGGATGAGACTATACTAAAATTTGATAAATATTAGGAATATCAACAAAAGTATCAAGAAGAGAAATGACATTAGCACAAGCAGAAACATTATCAATATGATCAGTTAATAGAGTATGTGAACTGATTGAATCATGGTTAAGGGATGGAGTTCCCACCAGTTTATGTAGATAATCCCCCACCCCTCAGTAGCATTATTATTATATTTTTGTATATAAAAATTATGATGTATTATATATGTGTCAATATTTTATTAAATGTTTTTTTACGGATATTAATTTTATAGTGACATTTTTTTCAACTTTTATTTCAGATAGAACAATTGTTTTCTCACAAATATGTTTTTTTTAATGATAGTAAATATTTTTTTGGGAAAGTTTTTAGCAGTATATGTTCATATTCCTTCATAAATAACATTCCAGTCAAATATTTTTGACATTTCCCACATCCATCACCAATAATTTTAGTGACAATTAAAATTCAAATAACATCAATACTAATGATAATTACAGTGACCCAACACAATTACTATTAATTGAGATGTGAATTTCTAATATGATGTATTTTTGGTGGATTTCTATCATAATTAACCTTTGGAGGTGAAAATATATCACAACTAATTCATCAAAAATATCCATTTTTCTATTGTATAAAAAGATAGTTTTAAATAAATATAAGGAAGTACCTTTTAAATTATTATTAAAAACAAATAAAAAGTGTGGATCACATTTAGACTTTACTTTGAAACATTACATGTTATCTAAATTATTATCAATTAATCACATTTAAATTAATAAAATTTTAAGTAAAAACAACCATATGTTATAAATCATGTGAATGTACCATGGAAAAACCCTATTGGATTAGGGTAAGGGAATATGAGGACCTCATAGTAATCAAGTTCATAATAAATCCATAATAATATTCTCATAGGCTACTAGCTAGAGAGGAATCCTAAACTAATTGTGATGGAACTAGCTTGAGAGGAATACTAAACTATACCACACTATAGTGGAATACTAAACTAGGTTGGCCAAAACTAGGTAGAGAGGAATCATTCTCTAGAATTTTACTTACCCTATTATCCCTCTTAAACACCCAAGGTTTCGCATGATGTTCTTTTGTATTCATGGGGTTCAAGTTATTCAATATCAAGCATACTTAATATTTCCTTAGTCAAACTTTAGATATCATTTATAACAATTTAATATGTGTACATTTTAAAATAAATGGGTATCCATGTTAAATATAGATAAATGATAAAAAAATCACGTTGGATCAAGAAAAACACCACTTCATTTAAGAAAATATCTTATAAATATTTGTCAATAATTATTTATAATTTAAAGTTAAACATTCCATGAAAACACTATTATTCAATTCATTGAGAATCCATGATTGGAATTTATATAAACATGTTTTTTGAACCTCTTTACATCAAGGAAAAATTTAATTTTTAATCAATGAATGTACCATTTATAGAATAAAATATGAGAAAATAGTTACATGGTTATAATAAAATAATCATTGGTATAAAATAAATATTGTACTATAAAAAACACAATTAAAAATTTGTAATCAAAAAACGTTTGTATCAAATATAGAAGTGGTATAGAACATCCTACCTCATCTTTTCAATACCACCTTCACACAAGTAAAAACAATCATAAAATCATTCATCGTTACCTATGTGAACAATCACACTTCAAAAAAACAATAAAATATACCTGAATATAATGTGTAGAAAATGAAATTTACATAGTAAAATTATTGGGAAACTTTAAAGTGATGAATCTTATTTCATTGAGGTGTGATGAACCTAATCGACACCCCAAAGCTCCGTTAAACAAAAGCATCATCATTTTCGGGGTGTTTCACTATGTTCTAGTGAAACCTCAACCCCTAAATCCCTAGAATCCCAAATTTTCATAGATATAGGTTTTAGAAACTATAATAGTAGGAAGAGGGAGGAGAATAAATAAACTAATAGGGTTGAGGTAAAGAAACCATACTGAGATAAACATCTCTCTATGGTAAAAGAATCAGAAAGGAAAAAGGGGGTGGTCGATGCCTCCCAAGATCAGAGTCCAATAGGAACGAGACACACTTATTTGGGGTTGGTTATTATTTATTTATTAAAATAATTTTTATAATGATAATAATTTTGTGAAATCAATTGAACATGAATTGAAACCGTAAAGAATTTCGAAACCGGAAATGTAAGACCGATCAAAGGAGAATCACATTATTGATGAAGCGAATGTTAGATTTATGTATAAATATTAAGAATACATATAGAAATACAAATTTAATAGATATACGTGATTGAAATAAAATAACACAATGTAGATCTATAACTTCTCTACATTTCATTGACATATAATCATATATATAGAGTATATTGGATTTGATCCAACAACTCCGATTAATCCGTATAATATCTAATACAATGGTTGGAATTAAAACATTCATAGAATATAGATGGTTTTCCACTCTGAGGTAAATATACCAGGAATATAGGATTCATTATTATCATAATTATGACGTCTATTTAATAAATTTTCATAACACTCCCCCATTGATGTCATAATTTCATGGAATCTTATTTAATCTTCATTTTCAAAAAACTTTTGGTAAAAATAACTGAAGTCAAAATAAATGAATTCCATGTCATAATGACTCATTAAAAACTATACAAACAAAACCCAGTGGGAAATCCCGAATGAAAGCAAAAAAGAGTGTAGAGTTCCCAAATCCCCCTGATTATATAATTTAATTATATGTTCAGGACATTAATTAATATTAATATTGTATTATATATTAGATACATGGGAGGACCATAGGTAATAATTAATGGTGTGATTGAAAATTATAACTCATGAAAAAGTCCAATAATTTCTTTTAATTATAGATATCCATAAAAATTTATAAAATCCTTAGATATATGTTCTGATGTGTGATTTTACCATTAAAAACCTCATCAAGGAAAACCTCTTCAGGGGAAAATCCTGTATTTAGGGAAAAATATTACCATAACATCAAGTCTCTAGAGTGTTTCCTCATTAAAACATTATCAAGAAAACGCAATGGGAAAAACATGACTAAGAGACAAATATTACAAAAATTACATCTCCCACTTATAATGATCATCACTACATCATTTAAATCATAGAATTTACATGATCAATTCATAACTAAAACATTCAGTTTTGAATTTTGGAATAAAAATAATTTATACCCTTTAGATTTCAATGAATATGGAAAAATATTACCTTGTTTCTTAATATGATTTCTTTTTATTTTTAAGGTACTTATGCACATATTCATGTATATATTTCAAGGATATATTAAATGTTCATTTATATTTAATCCTTCTAGGATAAGTAATTTATTCATCAACAACTCATGAATGAAATATATCACTCTTGGAAGCGATAGATTAATAAATAAGGGTAAAATAATTCCAAAATTAAATATTTCATATTCAAGATGATTAATTCAAAATACAAGGACATTCCATGTAGTTTCATGATAAAATAATTCATTTATTTCAAAAAAAAGTTTCAAGAGTTTAGATGTTTTTTAAAACATATTAATAATATGATGAATATAATGATTCATAAAAATTATGGGATGATAAATTATGTTTTATATTTATCAATATTTTTATATGGATACATAAAAAATATCATATTCAATTCACCCCATAATTTATCAAATTGGGTGAAACTTTCATAATTTTGAATATGCTTCATGCATTTTGAACCCTTTTGGGATACATATATAAATATTCAAATATACAAGCAAGAATATTTCTTATAATAAGATCATTAGTATTCAATAGTCTTAAATTTTTTGATGATAAAAAAACCATCATAAGTTTTACATATCACGGGTTCCATTAATAATTTTGGCCAATTATTATGATGTTGACATAGATAAAATTCCATTCTCATCAGTGTGTTTTGAAATATTTCTAATAAAATATATAATTAATAACATTTGATATAGATATCGTAATATTTTGGGTAATATTTTCACTTCAGAGAAAATATCAAAAATCATATAATATTGTCAATATATTCATTTTTCTCATAAAGGGAAAATATATTTATTTCTTTCTACCCATGGTTCTGGGTGTGTATAATTAGACTATGGATTTAATACACTTTACATTCATGTAAGTGTTGTGAGCATTGGTGTTTTGAGCATCTGGTCAATGGTTATTATGGGCCATTTTATATGTTTCATGTGATTCTTAATAGTTATTTTAATCAAAATTCCTAGAATGTAATGTGTACACACTGACATCAAATAACACACATGATCATTTAGTGGATGTATCTTTCTTATATTATTTAAATGGACCACATGATATGTGGAAATAACTATATATAAATCATCATTTTTTTCTTCATAAATATATGGTAAATTCACAAAAATAGATTCTAATTATATAAATAATTTACCAAAAACATGGTGACCTCATGATAAATTATTATACAGGTGCAATTCATAATAACATAATGATAAGGAATTCATTGATAATTTTGTAGACATGTATCCATTAAATAAATTTATCATCCCCCCCTAATGGGTGTCTATTATGTCATTAATAAATATATTCTTGTGTATACTTGAATCAATATATTTCATTATAATTTATCCTGGAATGAATAAACCATCATGTCATAAATTTAAAGTGATGGAATTTTTAAACTTATGGTTTACCATTATTGATTTGATTGTACATAAAAAATTATTTGTAACCACTTTTATGATTGCTTTTTATATATTAAGCTACCTATTTTATCGAATTTCTCCCCATGGTATTCATTTTCAATAATACTATTGATATATCTCATTGAAACTGGAGAAATGGCAAAGCATTAAGAATTTTTACTACCAGACAAGAATATTTTCTACCTTTTTGATCCATTAATTAATTTTCTATACGTGTAAATGTACATACATGACCATATTCTAACTCATATATGAGTTATTTTGAATCATTTGATAAAAATAATATTTATAATGATTTTTCTTCAAGATCAATGTATATAAGATCTCCAGGATCTTTCATGGTGCATAATAATATTTGTCATTATAATTTCCACTTATGGTGGTTGATGAATTCATAATATAATCATAATGGGTTAGGACCCTCAACAAGAAGATTATTGGATATTTTTTAACTTTTAGACCAAATATTATTTTAAAATACATCCACTTAGGAGTGGAGCCCCTATGTATTTTTTAGCTGGTGATTGTGGTAGCAAGAAACAATGTGGAAGAATATTCTATATTCATAACACACACCTCATCACCATCAAAAACAATAAAGAAAATGCACTTTAAGAAATTAAGTAGAAATAGTTTGATCAAACTTCATCAAATCTCAAGTATTTATGATAAAATTTTAAGTATGGGTAGCACAAATCATATCAAATTTTTCATGAGGAATTTCATTCTCTTCAATAAATGAGATAATATAACTACATTCACAACGAGAAAAAAATTCATTCATTGAATTTCATGATCCATGAATGATAATAACTTATTAATAAATAATGATCATTTGGTATAAAATAATAATTTTTATTAATTATGATGGTCATTGTTTTAACCACTTTAAGTGGAAAAATCATTTTCATAAAATATATGTGATTATCAAAACAATGAAATTCAATCATTTCATTTATGAACTACATATATAGAAACATCCTCTTATAGGGATAAGTTAATTACATGAGATGATGTTCATAATCAATAAGAACATGATAAATAATAATTTTCCCCATAAATATAATTTTAAAGGACACTATTTTAATATCATCCTTCAGGGATGCATTATTTTATAAAAAATAATAAAATTCATTGGGCTCTATAAATATTTATTGACATCAAAACACTTATGGTGACTATATTATTGTTGTTTATTTTCCTTCATAAATAAATATGACACAATGATTATCGGTAAAATATCATATTCATCTAGAAATTGATTGAAAATAAAATCATTTATATTTGTATTCACTTAAAGAAATGAAATAAATGACGTTAAATAAATATTATCATTCACTCTAGGGAATGGAATAAAATTATTTTTTCATGTTTTATAGTGTCTTAAAGTTAATAACATTGATATTAAATTATGTAATTCTATCAATTTCATCCACTTCAGGGGATGGATATATACAAAATATATTTATGTTTATTCTTCATTAATATTTATTTTCTCTCAAATATTTTATAAGAAATAAAATGGAAGAGAATAATAAAAAATAGTAAAATATTTAAAAATAGTAAAATTAAATATGATCATCATCATGAGACTGTATATATTATAATCAAACTTGACACCTTCAGTGTGAAGAAGAAATAAGAGATATAAAATTTCATGGTTTATGGCATGATCAGGAAACATCGGCTCGACGTACGATGGGTATGAAATGTTCATCAATGATTCATAAACATCAGACTGATGTATGGTAGGTACATGATGTTCATCATTCATCCACTTTGGGTGACATTGTTTCATTATTTTATTTGATGAATGATATTTTTCTTAACACCGACCTAGTTAGTTATTAATCAAAGGCATTATATTTAGGGAATGAAGTGAAATTTTTTCTTTGTGAGTCATTACAACTCTTCTAGAGATCATTATTTTTCAAGCAGTAAATTATTAAGAAAATATAATTATATTTTCCTATTTATTAGGATGAAAAAACTAATGTATAAATATCTTATATAAAATATTATACTTTCCTTTTGATGTATCTATTTGAATTACTGGATTCAATTCTCACACAAACTAGTATGTCA
The DNA here is from genome assembly GCA_963277665.1 of Viscum album. Classification (NCBI taxonomy): domain Eukaryota; kingdom Viridiplantae; phylum Streptophyta; class Magnoliopsida; order Santalales; family Viscaceae; genus Viscum; species Viscum album. Next base: position 60,446,687 of record OY728127.1, on the reverse strand, counting down.
AAATAATAATGTCTATAAAAACATGTGACATACATTTTTAACATGAGATTTATCTTATGTCAATGATGGGGATGATGAAAACATCTTCATGATGTGAAATGTGGAGAGGACGATGGTGTTGATAAAATGTTATGAAATCGATCAAACAATGATTAAAATTTTGAAAACATTCGAAACTAGAAATGTAAGACCAATTGAAGGCAATCACATCAGTGAAAAAGAAAGCATCAAATATATGTATAAAGATAAAGATGACATATAGAAATAAAAAATATAAGACAAATACATAAACTAAATAAAAGAACACAAAGTAGATCCAAATTTTCTTTTCATTTCAATGATATATCACCATATATATAGAGTACATGGGATTTGATCCAATGGTTGGGATTAATCCCTGAAATATCAAATCCAACACCTATAATTCCAATGGTAGGAGAATAAGATGGTTGGCCATTATGAGTGAAATTTATCAGGAATTGAGGATTCATTATTATCAAAATTATGACATCCATTTAACAACATTTCATAACAAATACTACTATATATAAATATACTAATAACACTAACAAGTCATCTACTACCTTAATAAAAACATGACTAATAAATAGATATATTAAATTAATATTGATAATTATACCCATGACCCTTGTTTTTATAATGTGATTTATAAATAACATTTAAAATAATTTAATAATAATTATCGACAAATATCATTATTCACACTAATAATATTATTTAATGATAGTAATAAATTTACTAATTATAATTTCGATCAAAAAATTCACATCAATATTCAGACATGCAATATTAAAATTGCACATCATAATAATTAAAATAACTATGAATGTGTATAAATAATAGAGGAAATAATATCCATTATTCATAAAAAATCAAATAATATTCTACAATAATATCAATAATAATATTTCAAAATAATATTTAAAACCATTTATCAATTTATTTAACTATAATTTATCTACTTAATATTAATAGATCACTTGAATAAAAAAACATATTTTAAATTTAAAAAATAAAAAAAAAATGATTTTTAGATATCACCATATATATTTACACAATTATTATGAAAATTATCAATTTAAATAGTATATGTGTATATATAGTGGTTATTACAAAAATATGGTAGGTGACCATCATCGATCTAATTTTCGTTTCTCAAATAGAGTTTATAGTGTTATGGTGAATATATAGATATAGAAAATAACTTCTTTCTTTCATGCCAACACACAATAATATAATATTGATGAACTAGAGCCTCAAAATCATTGTGAAATGTTTTTAGGGATTATTATTTGAATCCTTTGATCTATGAAAATCTTACACTGAATAGAGTGTTGTCGAATCACAAAAAAAATTTGAGGTATCATTTTGTGTAATTTCTTTATGAATATTTTTCATATATGAAATCCATGTGGAAATATGGGTGTTGGTATACTATATATGTTGTTATTACATAAATTTTGTTAAACAATTAATGAAAATACTATCATTGAATGCTTATATTCCGTTATCATTATTTTAAATAAATCATGAGAAAGATGAATAAAGGAAACAAACCTGGAAACCAAAGTACCAAAATGCAAGTCACCCCATGTATGGGTATTGAGTATTTATTAACCATTCAGGTACCCAGTGACATTCCACAAAAATACTGATGACTAATGGGTTCCTAGAGTAATTTTACAATGTTCTACCACGAACCTTCCTAATTCCAAAAACATACAACACTTTTTATGAATCTCATCCAAAACATTATAAAGACTTTAAATAGAATCTATGGTCCTCCAAATAGGTTTATAAAATATATAATTATTATTTATTAATATATTCACATATAATAATCAAATAAAAATTAATATTTCCAATATTTTATCACAAATTTCATATTTTAATGAAGAAGAGTGAAGGAAAATGAAGAACATTAAATTTAATTTCAATATTTATTACTAGTATTATTATTTAAAAAAATTATGAGACTCAACCTGTCATCATCACTAATATGATACATATTTATATTTAATTTAACTTTTACTAAGATATTAATAATCTGTTTTAATAATATATTCATTTTAATGAATCTATAATTTAGAAACATCAATATAAATATGAATTTCTGCAATTTAATTCAATTTTAATAAAATAAACCTCTCAAAAATAAAATAAACATTCAAAAATTAAATAAAAATTTAATATTGACATTTTTATAAGGTTTTATAATTTTATATCAATATTTTCAACACCATTATTAAATCTCCAATAAAAGAGAAGGAATTAGAATCACTAACCACAACATGGCCTTTTAAATACCTTATCTTTGTTCAAGATTGAGAGGATTCAAAAAGGGATAGGGTCATGATAATTAAGTAATGGGGGATTAATATGATATTTGAGGTCAAAAAAAATTTATAGGATTAATTATTTTAATAATCAACCCATTAAAAAGCTTGAAAATTATACTATCTCAAAATGACCCTAAAATCATACCTTATCGTAAATTTCCCACTTTAAGATTATTTGAGTAATTTTTTTCCAAATCATGGTAATTTACATGGTCAAAATAACAAATTTTTTTAATGATTCAAAATGACTAAATTGTTTTTGGAACTTAAAAAACTATAAACTAAGAACTCTATGGATCTTTATATCCTCCCTGACTTTAGAAGTGGTCACCATTGAGATGATTTTTACCACATATAAATTTGGAAATAAGGAGGGAAATAGATATCAACAATCATACAAATTTTATATAAAAATCAATAACATGAATAATAATTTTTATAAAAAAAATATAAGGGAGATATGATAGGGTTATAACTAAAACAACTAAGGTCACTGAGCCCTCATCTAAGACTCATAGTTCTGGATTCATTCCTAAATTACATCATTATTCAAGAATAATCACATTAAGGGAATTATGAACTGATCTATTACCTGATATATATTTTCTAAGATCTATATTGGTGTTGTTCCCACCAATATTATTATAACCACACTAAGAGGGGGATTGAATTCATGTGAATATATTTAAACCAAGAAAAACCTTTTTACCTCCACAATAGTTAGGGATAATGGTACTCACACTATCATCTCACACTCAACCTTCATCCATGCAATTAAGATAATAACAACAAAATATTAAGCACACATATTTTTACGAGGTTTTTTCACAATGTGTGAGTCTTTTCTCATTGTATGGTGGTTGTTATCCCCCCCACACATAGTAGATATTTTATTATCAAGAATAAACCAAGGTAATGAGGATATATTTGAACCCTTTAATTTTAAACTGACCATAATACATGAAAGACACAAACTAACTCTAGAAATCATTCTCTTTCTCATCTCATATACTATCACCAACCAACTATTACTTCAAAAATTAGATTCAGTAGGTTCCCTTTGATGTAAGATAAATATTGTAAGCACTTTTTCTCAATGGATATGATCTGCTTCCTTGGTAGAACAAATATTCTATGGACACCTATCTTTATTACTTGAAAATCAATATATTCATGGTTTTTTCACTTAATATTATTCAATAACTTCAAAACATAATATTTTCAAAAAATTTAGTGTTGGATATCTCATTATCTCCTTTTTATTCAATACTCATAATATCCAGAAGAAACATATCACTATCTTCTATCTCTTTTTTCTCAAAATTATGATATTATCCTCCCATAATTTATAAAAACTCTCTCAACATTTTTATATTTCCAAAAACTCAGAATAATCATAAGGATAATATTAAAAAATTCCAACTTTATAAATTCACATTAAAATTTTCATCTTGATATCCAACCTTCAAATCTGGTTAAATGATAATCTTGAAATCCTCCAACCTATTTTCAGCCTAAATGTTTTTAATATCTTCATATATGAATATTTATAAATATCATGCAATGATATTCATTAATATTTCCATTCAATGTTTATCTTTTAATTCTCTTTTAATTCTTCTTGTCAAATAATATTCATAAAATTATCAAAGTAGTAATCCTTAATTAATACACCATCAAAATATTATAAGGATCCTCAAAAATATCACACCAATATTCCTCATCATTTGATTAATTAATTCTATCCTAAAATTTATCATTTAAATCCTCCATAGTATTTGAAACATCTTTTTAATGTGTTCAAGATCACATGTATATAATAATATTTTAGTGTGAAGTCCCATTTCATGTTGTAACATACTCCTTTAGATATCAAAGTTATCTCATCTTGTATCATGATCATCCAGAATTATCATGAAATTTAATCACTAGTGAATAACATAACATAATCTAGTTTTAAGTTTAAAATTCACTTGAGAACATATTTTAATCTTACATGACACTCATAAGTATCTTACATAGACTTTAAATATTTCAGGTTGATCTTATGTAACATCCAAATTATTCTTATACGAGCCACTAAAAAATATCAAGTAGCCCCTAAAATTTTGAATTATTATTATGTAACCTAAAAAATACTCTTTCATAGCTACCTTTTACTATCTCATAACTTATTTTTTACTATATTTACTCATTCATAACAGACAATTACTCTTATATAACTGTGGAAACCTTTCATTTAATCATATTTAGCTCCCATTTACTTATATATACCCTTAGAAAGCTCCGAGTTATTCTTACACCGACTCCCAAGTTATTGTTACATGGAATCAGTGAATCCATAGTTACTCTTATGTATCTCAGTGTTTCTATGGATTTATATATACACATATATTTAATGTTATGCACAATCATATTATCTTTACACAACAAATACTTTTATAAATACTAAAAAATTTACAACTCTAAACCTTCTGAATTCAATTACATCCTTTTCTAATTATCTTCAAAACACCACAGACATTTTAATTTGATTCAAAACACTTCAAATAACTTTAGGAAATTATTATACCTCTTAAAGACTCTTAAAAAAATTAAAAATCATTTACATCATATATAAACTGTAACTATTTCAAATAATCTCAAAACTTATTTAAAACAACCTCAACCATTTTAATTCATCTTAAATCACATCAGGATATTTCAAAATTATCTTTATCCATTATAGAATTATCCAAAATATTTTTTAGAATATAATAATTTATTTTTTAGTATTTAGTTAAACTAGAAAATAAATACTTTAATCAATATTCAACTCTGTAAAATTCTTTTAGCTCTTTTTTAAACTCAGCCAATACTTCAATGATTCTTATAATTGATGAAAATATATCTCAAATAAAATTTTATCACTATTTGTCATCAAAGATACCTATCATATCATTAAAAAAAATTAATTCTTGATAATCACAATGATGTGTCTACACTAAAATACACAACTTTATTTCTTCTTCAAAAAGTTGACAATCTAGTCCAACAGCCTCCTTCAATGCATAAACAACCTCGAATTCTCATCATTCATAGTCATACCATATAAATGTTAAACCTACATGATAATAATATCACTTAATCATCTCAGTATATACCTAAAACCCATTAAATAGATTCTATACATGAATTATCAAGAAATAACAATCTCAAACTTCAAAAAAAAATTTTAAATCTAGAACATATGTAATCCATTTTTCATTATGGTATTTGGAATATTCAATTAAATTTTATTCCAAGACCACTTTACCCCTTATTAAAAATATTATTTTAGCATGATATTTAGGCAAATAAATCTCTAAGTTGCATCTCAAAAAACTCAATACATTTTATTCTTTAATATTCCTATTCATTGAGATCTTGTTTTTTACTATTCGTCTTTATTCTGTATATATGCTCGTGTACTTCAATATTATTTCAAAAATATCATCATGATACTTATTTACATCATTTATTATTAAAAATTGTAAATCCTAATAATGTAAGGGACCAATAGTCCCCCAAACATAGATTTTCTTGTTAATACCTATAATGAAAATTAATTTCAATATGTCTAAAATTAATTTATACTTCTTCCTCACTCGTTGAAAATAAATATAAATTTTTGAATCATATGTGAGTTATCAATTAATAAAATATAATTCTTCTAAGGAAATGATTGATGAAGAAAAATGGGGTGACTAATCATCTTCCCTGCATTGTTTTTTTATAAACATGTATTCTTTAATATATCCACACGTTTCTTATCATTGAACAAATAAATTCCACACTCCATTATAATTTATTCATTTAAAACTAATTTTGTATAATGTTACAAACATACCAAAAAATTAAAACAAAGATAATTTTCCAAAATTTATAGCTTCTCATAAAATAATATATTATATAAACTTTCTCAAATCATATCATAATAAAGGGGTTTACTTAAAAAACTTCTTTACCAAAGACGATCACTTAATCGAATAAGATTCAATCATGATTTTCATAATTGTTCTTCAAGAACTAATAAAACATAGATATATCTCTTTCAAGTTGGACTACTCTAAATAGTAGTACATTAATCACAACATTGAACTCTTTAGTTATACACCAAAATACATGATTCATATTTAAATCATTATATAGAAAAAACACAATGTATATAGGAACAAGGTGTTACATCTAACACTCATTATTGAGGTCCATAAGGAGAGAGGTATTTACCAACCAAAAAATCCTTTATTTCTTATCTCTAAAAATGGTAGAACTCTTTATTCATGATTATTTCATTTTAGAAATAGTAATCTCTATGAGAAACATGGTTTTTACCCTTTTAACCTATCTCTTTGTGTGGAATCTTGTTTACTTTGAATAAAAAATCACATGAATTTCTTTATGTATGTTTGATTCTCTTTAAAATCTCCTCTTGTATTGAATTTATGATCATGAAATCTTTTGAGATATGTCCAAATTAATTTTACATTACACATAGATTCTCGAGAATATTTGAGTTACCTTTTATTAAAAATTTGTTAAGAAATTAAATTTTTTCTCCATTATCAGATATTTATTCCACCAAACTAAGCCCTTTATTTATTTCATGGATTTATTTTCTTCTTTATAGCTCATAAATTCCTCTATCTATACCAATTCTCAAGGATTCATTATAATAATCCAGGGTATATCCTTTTATTTAATAACATAAGAATTTTCACCATTATTTTAGTGTATTGTTCTTCTTTTAATTCTTGAAAATATTTTGTTCAACTTTTACCTTTTTCTTCAAACCCAAGGAAAACACACATTCTTTCTTATATTTATTAAAAATAAACTTATGTTTTTTTCTTTATTCAAATTTATTTGACACATTCTTGGTTGATTTGAACCAATATGCTTCTTCACAATTACCATCCTTTTTCAATTTCCATGGATATTCTTCAAGCTTTCAAATCTATTCTAGATAAAAAAAATTCACTTCTACTATTAAATTTTCATGAACCTAACACCAATCCCCCTTGATTTATGCCTTATTTATATTCAACTAATAATTATATTATGACAATAATTATAAGCCTTATGCCCAAACCTTTTATAGTAAAAAGATAACCATTCAACTTTGATTTATTTATTTTTAATGTAATTAGGAATGATTTAAGTTCTTGAATTTTTTATATGAAAACAAATTAGTTTTTAGAATATTTTAGGGGAAAACTTTAGATTATACCCTTAACCACCCTTGATTTAGTGGTGGGTTTCTTACAAATTTTACTAATTCATTTTTTTTAAATTTTTCATTATAACCATTATTTTTCATGAAGACAACATTAATGCAAACATTATCTTTTATAAAAAGGGTTACCTTATGCATTGATCATACAATATGATTGTCATTAGATGATCATAAGATCTTATTTCCAATAGATAAATGTATTTTAGATCAAATTTCCTCTTCCAATATATGTATGTTAGTAAATATTTTCTCAATATTTTGTGAAGATGTGACTTACGTCACTTCTCTATTTTTTAATTTGACTCCCAATTCAAGAATATTTAGATTAAGATTGTTTTTTATATTCCATTTTCTTAACTATTTCTTCACAATCCCTTATTTTCCTCTAAGTATGTTTCTCATGTTATTCATGCATCTTAATCTTCTTTGGTAAATATTTTTCAAGATTAATTATCTTGTTTTTTTATTTCAAGATGAGAATTATTGATATTAATGATGAAATTTTTATTTTATTTTAATTCATGGATCTTTTTCAAAATAAATTTCATAGATTATTCTTTCTCTTGTATTACTTTAAGAAATTCATTCTTAGTTTTTGAGCACACTTTTGTAATCAACACATTCATATAACTTTTAACTAAAACTTTTTTTCTTGAGATTCATACATGTCAAAAACTTTTGTGCCAATGCATCCTTCATTCTTTCTGTATCTTATTTATGTTGGTTGATCTCCTCATGTATTCTCTAAAAGTTAAATAAATGAAAGTGAAAACTTATTCAATAAATTTCTACATGTTTATTTTCAAAATTGCATACGAATCAACATATAATTTATTTGAAGCATGATCTTCCATAATTGTACATGGTTAATCACTAGGAAAATCATGGCAAGAAACTTAAGTTACACCATCTTTATATAAATACTATGAAACTTGTGTGGAAAAATTGTTTTCTATATTTTCTCTAGTTGATTTTCCAGCAAGTTTTTCTTTATCCATGATAGATCTAATTTCTTTATAATTATAACATTTTGAAGTTGAAATTTCACCATATTTCCTTTTATGGGCTGTCTTATTTAACATTCCCATCTCATTATTATTTCTATTAATTAGATTCATAGAAGATATAGGGTTCATATCATAAGTTTAAACATATTCTCCATGTTCTTACTTTTTCATACCTTTTATAAGAGAAAATCAAAACATAAAATCAAAATCTATTGAAAATATAATCATAGGTGGAACCTAGAACTTTGATATTAATTTTAGTTACCACAAGGATCAGTGCAACCACACTAAGAGTGAGGGGGTGAATAATTATGGATAGATTTAAACTAATAAAACCCATTCCCTTTTTACCTCTAAACAGGTTAGGGTGAATGGTTATCACACTCTAATCTCACACTCAGCCTATATGAATCCAATAAATACAAGAACAATACCAGAAAAAGTGCAAAAAAAATTTACATGGTTCACTCATAATTTATGAGATTGTACTCAGTGTATGTAGGTCGTTATCCCCCCATACATGATTGGTCTTTTATAATCAAGAATCAACCAAAGTAAAATAGATAAACATGAAAATTTTAATATGGAACTGACCATAATAAATTCACGGCACCAAATATTTATAGAAATTGCCAACTTGATATGCCCACATACTAGCTCCAACAATCACATTCTTACAGAACTAGATTTGGATAGCTCCTCCTTGAAGTAATATCAGCATTATAAGTACATATATTTAATGGATATGATCTTATTTCTTAGTTGTAGCAATATTTTATGGATTCCACTCTTTCACACTTACATAAATATCTCTTCATGTCTCTATCACTTCACCTTTTTGAAGAACTTCAACACATATGATTTTCAATAGTAGTAGTGTTAGATATCTCATCCTCTCTATTTTCTTCAACACTAAAAATATTTAGAATATAATATTCCTTAATAATGGTAAATCAAGTGGGATATCAAGTATTGTATACTCATAAAATCCAGAATAAGCATAACAGGTGGAATAAACACTAATTTATCACATACTAATATAAAAGTAATAGTTATTTATCTAAATGAGTTTTTTAAATTTTAATGATCAATTTAAGATAAAAGGTTATTAAAAAAGAGTTTATTTTATGTTTGGATGTTCACGTATATTTTGGGAACAAAAGTTTTTCACATTTGACCTTTAATACATAAAAAATAATACATCCATTTGATAATCGAATGGTGAATTTTAAATAAAACTTTTTAAAAAATGAAATGTCCATGGATACGACTTCATTATAAGAAATTGTTATGGATAAATTCTTTTGTTAAAACCAATTACATAATTATTTATTTAAAAAATAAATAAGTTTAGTGTTTAAAATTTTTAGGGTTACTTTAAAAAAAGTAAACAATTTGATAAAACTAAACAAAATGAAAAACCAAATCATATCTTCCCACTTAATCAACCAATTTGTTATCTCACCAATGAAGAAATAACATAACCAAAGGTTAAATATGGTTCGTTGAATTATAATTCATTCATTTGAATTATAAGGAAAGTCTTTTCTTTTTTAAGATAAAATAGTTGTTTAATAGAGGATGATTTATTGAAAGTATGATTGTTTCATTCAATCTTTAGTTTTAAAACTCATCCCATACTCTAATAAAAGTACTCAAGGTGATGTGACATGATGTTCACCCTTTAGGTTTAATTTTTGGATCAAATATCTTTCTAAGATAACATGTATTACTCCTTTTAAATTTATAACCTTGTGGATTAACTCAGACATAATCCCAACAACTTCCTCTTAATTGAATTTAGAAATATATAACATTTTATGTAATTTCAAGGAAATAACCTTGATAATTAAAAAAGTAATCATGAATAAGGAACTCATGGTCACCTCTTAAATTTACAATGAATGATTATCCAAGGTAATGGAACACACATCTTGGATTTTCTAAAAAACCAAGCATAAAACGTCCAATATAAACAATTCTAGCACAAATGAACAATAATTTAAAAACCTTAATATTACATCTAAAAATATGGAACGATACATGAAGAAAAAATGTAAATCAAACCATGAGATAAAATTAAAATTGTTTATTAAAATTAAACACCATCTGTAATGGAAAAATATTTTCTAAAATTTAACTTATATAATATTGTAAAACCTGGCTTTTAAAGAAGGTAAGAATAAATAAAAAACATTTCATGGTTTCATGTGAAATATTATTTAAAAAATTTGAATAGATATATAGAAATATTATTGAAAATCACCCATTCATAATTTCCAACATAGAAGTTCAACTTTATTATTATTATTTTAGAAAACAAATGACAAGAATGCTCCAACCATATCCATAAAATTCACCCAAAGTGTTGAGAACGCCAACTATAACCATTTCCAAGATCTATATACTACAATGATCATAAAAAAGAACATGAAAATACCTAAATTTATTTCAACAACCAAATAATTCCAATTAAAAATCACCATAAATCAAGATTGTCTCAACACAATAAAGTCATGGGAAATTAAATTATAAAAGATATCTAACACCATAAACACCAGGGGCCCAAGCGATTTAACCTACAAATATTTCAATTTCATCCCAAAATCATGAAATACTGATAGTAAGTAATACCTCAATCATAATGTATCAAAAAACCATTTAAGTAAGGTAAATATATCATTTAATTTCCCTTTATCCAAAAAAGAGGAATCATTAAACCAAATTGGTATTTCACTGTTCCATGGTAAAATCTAAAAACAAAATCATGAAATAAAGAGAAACGTATTAGATAAGAAAGAAATAAAGGATAATATGATGACGTAAAGGTGAGTTACCTTATTTTAGTGATGGAAACCCATGTTTGGAAGACAAATATTGAAGAGGGTTAAATGAAGTGATGAAGAAGACACATAGGATTCATGGAAGAGGATCTTGGTTGGAATAGGTAAATGAGGTTCAAAGGAACTACTTTGTTGATAATATGATCAAATGTAATTCCAATAAAACAACTTAATATCAAGACTTAAACCATTGAAAGTACCCCTACTTAAGTTGATTATTAAAAAATGTGTAGTGGAAATATTCCCTCAACTGAGTGTATCGGAAGTAGGAAGTCAGAGAACCCTACCCACAAAAAAATTCATCATCGAACACACATATGAAAAACACACACGTATTCAAAGAAACAAATTTAAAAATAATTAGGGAACATAAAAAAATAAAGAAAACAAGGGATTAATGTGATTGAAACAATTTTTCCTATATGAATAGGAGAAACATAACAATATTCTTTATATTTAGTGGAAGTACAAGGAATTATAAAAAACTAAAAATGAAGTCAATAAGTTGTCATTATAGGTGATTAACTCTCTATAATTATCTTATCCACTACACACTTCACTCATGTATTGTATGTAATTAAGATTCACTATTTTTGTTACAAATCCACTATAAAGAGGGTCCCTACTTACTTTTATAATAATCTTCAGTTGGTCATCCTTGTCTCACTGCATTCTAACATTCAAGGAGAATCATAAATATAGAATAGAAATTACCGATCTTCAGTAACCCCTTGATTTTTACCACATGAATTAGTAATTTATCTCGAAACATCATTCCATATATTTCTCTTGTTCATCGTGTATTTTGTACCTTATTGATACTATATGAAGATATAAACTTCCAATGATCCTACTATTACATAGACAATATGTGATTTTGTTGACTGGACACTGAGCTAATCATCATCTGATGCATTATTTCTTTAATTAAATTCCATTATAATAACTTGTAGTAAGTTGAAACTAGACATAACACCATAATAATCTCCTACTTAAATTCTTATTTCATGGAAATTTTGATAACTCTCTAAGAAAATTCCTTCCTTCCTTTTCCACATATTATAGTGTTTTTTATTCTATTATAATTCACCCAAGCCCTAGTGAGGAATGATTAAACATCAAAATTTCTTAAATTAATGTTTTACTGAACACCTCTTATATATTTTGGTTACCATATACATTTTGAAAATCTAACAGTTTCTACTCTAGTATGTTTCCGATGAAGTGTTACTTCAATTTGATGTGATTTTTTCCATTCATGAAATTTTTTATTTTGATACAAGTGAATCACAATCTGATTATCATTAAACAATATTCTTCCTAACTAAATTATTTCAAGTTCTTTTAGAAACTTCTTCAACCAAACCAACTCGTTCCCTTCATCTATTGCAGCAACATACTCTTCTTAGATTATAATTAAATTTTTTAGGTCTCTTGGTATGGAAGTTGTGAATAGTGGGGGGGGGGTTGAATATTACTTTTTATTTTATTATTAAAATTAATAATTAATCATATTTATATAATAGTGTTAAATTTTGTTGTGGAAATAAAAGAGATAACACCATCTATTTTAATAGACTTTTTGATCACCAAGATCCTAGTCCTCTCTTCAATATCCTGTACTCCTTGATGAGATTCGTATACAAAAAATCCTCACTATTTAAAGGGAGTGAAAATCCAATTACATAAAAATATAGATGTACCTTTTTTAAACCATGTGGTATAACCTGAACTACTTTTTTCACACATAGTTGTATAACCCCTAACTTTTGATGGAGTCACAACCTATATTCATTTTATCTAAGATTAATAACCTTGATATCCTTCTAAATGGGAGGGATAAGCCAATCGCAACTTTTGGATAAGAAAATATTAAACTCAGACTCTAGAGAACAAACATGTGATTGGATGTATTACAATGGAGAAATAATAGAATACAAATACAACAACATTTGAATATATAATGAATAATTTTTTTTCAACTCGTGTTCCTTTATCATATCAATAGATGAAAATGAATATGATGAAGATCTACAGTGATCACAATAGAATATCATATGTTGAAAAAGTTTCTTTATTAACTAAAGATCATTATAAAATGTATTCTTTTATCCCAATTTAATTTTTCAACTGCATTTTTGATACATGGCATGAAATCTAGGTAAATATCGTGATCCATCGGTACAAGACGTGACAATAGTCATACCAGCGTATGAGATTTCTATAGATTAAATGCGGCATAGGAAAATCGGATCTAAGGTGTATGTTGTGTACCCCAAGTACACACTATGACAACGTCGACACGCATAGAAAAAACATGGGATACGGGCTGTAGGTTGGGATGGGATTTCCTTATAATAGGAGGCCTCCAGCCACCATTTCAAAGGATGATGGGACCAACGAAGGTCATGCAATAGTAATGGACAACCAACTGATGATATGGATCCTCTCTTCACCTCCATTCCTCCCTAAGTACCCATGTCACTCACTCTCATCATGATAATGTAGTCTCTATAGTCTCGGGTGATGTTATTTGTAGGGGGTCCTACTTATGGATTATTTTCAGTATTTTATTCATGTTTTGGATTGTTGTGAACATTATTTATAAATTCAAATCTATTTAATTTTACAATTTCATGAACATTGATTTTTATTTGAATAGAATTATTTCATTGATTCAATTAATTAGTGTAACACCCCAAGATTTCATAGTAAGTTATTTTCTTTAATGTAATTCAATAGCTTGTGCTACACGCAACACCGAGTTCGAGCCCACCACAACTTACCAAACTGGCTATTCAAAAAGCATTTATGAATTTTATTAACTGAATTTTAAATTTTTTATACTCCATATAATTTTTGAATCCATTTTATGTGTTTCTTAGACAAAATATAAGAACAAATTCATTCTTTCATGTAAAAGAAATATTTTTCAAAAAATGAAATTTTACCACCTTTTAATGAAAAACCCTTTTTAAAACCAATATTTGACACTTTTATATATTAAATTTAATGAAATTAATTTAGTATTTAGAATCAGGACATAAAAATTTATTTTGGATAAATTTTTCGTACTTTTCTGATAACTTTCATATTTTGATGAATGCTGAAAAATACTAAATTTTAATTGAAAACAACTTTTTTAATAAAAAAAATTTATAGTGTTAAATTATTAATTAGAATGGTTTTGGTGTATAATTACATTATATTTTAATCATTTAATACAATGTAAGTCATTATAAGTAATTTCAAATTTAAATTTGACATAAACACATGTCAATATTTTGATAGTTTGTACTTTTTAAAAACCTGCTTTTCGGTTTTGACCGTGGGAATTAATTTTAAATTAATTAATGTGACTTCTATGTTTTTGAATTTGGTAAAATAGAATTCATTTTTGAATTTGGAATATCAAAATTAGAATAGGGTAACTTTTTGTTATTTTTCTGAAAATATTTAATTTTTGATGAATAGTGAAAAACAGTCCTTTATAGTTTAAAACCAACTTTTTATTTAAATAATTATTTATTTTATTTAAATTTATTTAAAGTAAAAATAGATATATAATACCTATATAAGTTCAATGTAATTCATTGGAATAATTTTATAATAAAATTAGGTGTATAAAATCTTATTGAACTTTTTACCGTCTTTTACCCACCTCCTAAAGTATTTACAAATTCACATAAAACTTCATTTTACCGCTTCTATGACAAGAATTTCAAAAATTTGAGAGATATGGTTGATATAATTAACTAAAATATGGTTCAATAAGATGAAAATAATTTTTTTTGAATAGTAATTTTTGACTTTTATTTACCACGATTAAAAGTAAATAGGGTAATTAAGGATAAAAATGATATTATAATTACCCTAACACATGTCCTAACTATATTGGATAAGTTTAATTCGACCAAAAACATCCTAAGGAATAAAATATGATCCCCTTAAGTCCACTTGGATTAGATTAGGACATTTATTATTATTTTATTTAAAGAAGAGTTGAAAGAGTTAAATAAAAAGTTTAATAACTAAACCATTTTTAATATAGTGTTATACATATAATAAATTAGACTATAAATATTAATTATAAAGATAAAAAAATTTCTTACATAATTGTATTTTATTTATAATTTTTATACATTAAATAATTTAATTTATTTATGACACAATGATGATGCAATAATTACCTTATTAATGAAATATTAAAATAATTGATATTATAAATATCCAAATAAATGTAATTTGAGACTTTTGATGAATTAAACTAATTTTATAGGTTAAAATGACATGTTAGGGCTGATTAAATAACTTTTTTTGATGTAATCATACTGTTATGATTTTTACAAAAACCAAATACTAAATAGTGTCAAAATTGACATAATTGAGTTTTTAAAATAAATATTATATTATTAATTGATATAATATTCCTAAAAATATAATGTTACTCCAAAGGACTTAGATAAGGTTATATATATTAATAATGAACCAGTTGGGGTTCTCTTTGCTTGTAACAATAAGTTTATTAACCATATTATATAAAAATACAAAGAGACATGGTAGATGTCAAACTATTTAACTAAGAGTAAAATCTAAATGATAAGGTTAATATGGAGACCTAAACCTATCTAAAACCCATTTTTTGAGAGTTTTTAGACCCATACCCACTTTATCCTCTAAATAAATCATTTTTAAGCCATTATAAACCGAAAATGAGTTTATTATATAATAATATTTCAAGCTTTTCCTAAAGTGACCCTCACCCCTCTTATAAAAGGGCACTTCCCGTTCTCTAAAATTCACACCACCCAAGCCATTTGGCTCAGCCAAAACCTGCCCAAATATCCTCCCAAAATTACACCCTTCATCATAGATGTCGTTCTTAGGTCATGAATCCAACTTAAGGATCCCTTTTTGATCAAATAAAAAGGAAGAACCCAAAGAAGAGGTAAATATTTCATCACCTCTTTCAAGTTCTTTTCTTCTTCCACTTCCTCTTTCTATATAGTTTCCATTATAAAATAATAAATCCAGTATCTTATATATAATTTTATATTATTATAAAAATTTTACAACCATAATCATTATTCAATCCATCATATGAATGACTATGTCACCATACGTGCGTACGTACGGCTTACCGTCTCCACGTCGTGGTGTAGTTTGTTATTCAAACTCTTCATTATTTTGATGGGTATAATGATGATGTATAATTGATTTAAATAATAAATATAAAATTTTAATTATTCTGAATATATGATATAACATTCAATTATATATTATTTCACCATTAATATAATGATATTGTTGCCCGTGCGTACGTATGGAGTACCGTCTCCACGAATGCGATGAGATTCCTTCTCCATCGTAATCATTAAAGAAAAATATTCATTTTATGATTAAAAACAATGTTTAAGAACTTAATATAATTATTTATATGAATAAAATACATCCTATCCATAAAAAACATGGCTTACGTAATGAATCATGTAAATGGAAACATATCAGTTAACACCTAAAATATTGATACTACTAAAATATTATTAACAAGAAATATTAGAGGATCATGTATGATATAATATTTATTTATATATTTCGTTTATAATTTAATAAAAATGATTTAACTATTATACAGGAGGTTAACATACCCTTGACCAAGGAAAAGTACAAGGTAAGGAGTTTCTTGTCTCACTTTTAATTCCGTGAGATTTCCATTGTTCGCCACTAATATATTGCATGTGGTGTATTGTCTAATTACATTTGATATCTATTATTATGAATCTTTTTATATTCATTTTATTCTGTGAATCATTTGGTTGTTATTAATTTTGGTTCATACAACTCAATTGATTACAACGTGGTAAGGGGTTTTCATCTCACTTTTATTCCTGTGAGATTCATGCTATATTTTCCACTATTACCTTTTGTGTGGTATATGTACTGCCCGTGATTATATTATCTACACAATATAATTTAATTTATGGGTATTTAAATCATCATTGGATTATCCTTCTTTCATGGGTTTTATGTTTCATATGGTACCAAATCGGTAAGGGAATTTCAATTTTCAATTTCCACTCATTCGATTTTACGCAAACTACCTTATTACTTTACTCCCAGATTATGTGTGAAATCACTATTTATTTACTTATGTAGTAATTTCCACTCCCCTTTGTGCAGATATACTTTTTATACACATAATTACTCCATTGATAAATTCACAAGTCATCGATATGAACTTGATAAGAGTAATTTTAACTCAATTTCTATTCATTGAGTTAAGCATCCAACTCATTGGTGTTGTTTTTACAAGAATATGAGTGAATGTACTCTAATTGATTTACACTGAATATCCAATAATATTGAGTGTATTTATATGTTTCACACATAATATGGTCATTGATATATCCTTAACCTAAGGATACGGTCTTTATAAAGGAATTTGTCTCGGCTTACATTATATTGAGACTTCTTTGTTTTTATGTGCCAATTCACTTTTATTTGGTGTATATACTGTACTTTGACATAGTATATCATGAATCCCTTTATTCTCATGATATTATAAATTTTTTATTACCTCAATTATTTGTATTCAAGTGTCTCTCATTTGGTTAGGAACTCTAACTAAAACATCATTTTAAATGTTCTAAAAATTTATTCTTCTAAATATTTCTCATTAATGACCATGTTTTAAAAATGGTTTTAAGGTTTTATTTATATAGACTTTAATGTTTTAAAATTTAAATTCCTTTTAAATATTTAGATGTGGTATGAGACACTTGGATTAAAAAATCTATTTTAAAGATCTTCTTGATAAATAGTGATACTTTTAAATGTTTTCATGAAAAAAGGATATTTCCCTCAATGATTTTTAATGATCATTTTCAACTATGTAAACATCCTTTATGGGATATTATTCTTGATTGAGGTTGATTTATTATGATACAAATCTTCCATAATGTATTTAAGGTTTTGTGATATGTTTGACTTTGGATGAGTTATTTTTATACCATTCATGGTTTACGGGTAAATATTGAAATTTTATATGCTAGTTTTAATACAAATGTTTATGTTATGTTTAAACCTTTTCATATGAGGAATGTGATGGACTTAGTAAGTGATGGGTGGAGCCTGCTATAGCTCCTCGATTCATCAGTAGGTCTCATGAGACAAACTAGTGTCTTGGCACAAGGCCTTGAAAAAATCTTATTTGTAGTCTTGGCATAAGGCCTTGACTATGTGGTTATGAAGTCTAGAATTATGCATTTCATTATTATGAAGGTGGATATTTATATTGCATGTGATTATTCTAATAGTAGAATATTCATGTAAATAATTAAATGGAATTATTTGATTTTATCTTTGCGATAGTATGCTCATGTTTAAGTTTAAAAGACTTGTGTTCTAGTCTTATACATTGCCTTAAATGTTTATTCCTATTTATGATAGTTTTTTATATATTGTTATCCTTGCTGAGCATCTGAGGTCACCCCTTTATTATGTTTTATTTTTCCAAATATTCAAAGAAGCATATTACCATTAACTAGTAGGAATAGGATAAGGGATATAAAAGTGTTAAAGGGTACACAATTTTGTTTTTTTATTTCATAATGTAATGTAAAACTTATGTATGTATCTAGTACATCCAAGCCTACTAAACTGATCAGTCTTTTGGGACATGATTCCTTGTATCATGGCACTATTATGTAATAATGCACCGATTCTGGGTAACTGGGGTCCGAGCATTACAGTTGGTATTAGAGGAAGTTTAGTACAATCCTTGGAAACTAGATTTTGAAAAAATCTTATTAGAGAACACTACCCTAAGATAGAATTTGAGGATTAGAATAGAATAACTTCCTAGAATTTTGGTACTGTATAGATTTTTTGAGTTTTGCAAGAAATACATCGTTTTTTGGATACGAGTTGGTAGAGGCGGCTTTGGAACAGATATACCCAGGAGTGAAAACTATGACAAGGAGTTTCGGGCTTGACCCGGGGTTTCCTGGTACACAACAGTGGGCCTTGCTGCACTCTTGATTACGACACTACTGGGGTATATGCTTAGGATAATTCAAATTTTCTTTACAAAACAATTTAATGGATTTTAATATAAGATGAGAATAAATAACCTTGGTTAATCCTAAGGAATTTTATATTGAAAATAAGGTGTTATGGTATTCTCTAAATGATTTTATGACTCAAACTATTCTTTCTTGTATTAGTCAATGGCTGGATTCCAAGGAAGTCATAGTAACATTGAAGATTATATACATGGTGGGAACATGGGTGGAAATGAGCAATGAAATGGAATGTTGATATGTGTAAAATATATCATGTTCATGTCGAATCTGTTTCTCAAAAATATGATCAATAACTAATATATTTACCAACTTCCAGACTCAACAAAAAAGAGGAAGGCGGTGAATGATAAGAGCTCTAGTAGTGGAGACCATGGAGAAAATAAAGCTTAATTTCTATCACGCAGGAAATGTGAAAGGAGAGACCTATGAAAGTGTCTCAATAGAAAAAATAAATGCTTTATTTTTGGGAAAGAAGGACATAAATTAAATAATTTCCTTGAAAAAAAGAAGCACACTATGGAAGAAAATAAAAATGATCCTAAGAATCCAATTACATTCATTTTCCATAAATGTAAGGGACCTTGGCATTACCTGAGTCAATGTACTATTCTATAGGATAACCTCTAAGTCAAGGAAGAACCTATTTGGAAATAAATGGATGGAGAAATGTTTAAAAGTATGGGATTACTTTAGAAGACTATTCCCTTGTATGTGTAACCTTGTAGTCTGTTATGTGAAAATGCTATTTGGGGAAAAAATATCTTTTCTTTTGTGGATATAGTTATAAAGAACCATTTGGGTTTATATGATCCTTGAATTTTAGGAAATTACTAGTTATTAATTTTTGGGATGAAAAATGTGAGGTATGAGAAAAAAATTTGTGGTTAAATTATGTTATAGTTATTTTGATAAATTTATCTCATTTTGGGAAAGTTATAAAATATAGTTTTTGAAAAAGGACAACATGTAGACCGTGTGACAACCCATCATGTCGGAAAAAGTTGTGGGAATCGAACACACAACCAGAGTGTGATTATGATTTATCACCTACCACTGGACTACGTGAAGTCCCTGTATAGTGTGACTAATTCTTTTTAGTTAAATGATATTTTTGATCAATAATAAGTTGATTTGAGATCTTATGTCTTATCAAATGGATATCCTTAGAATAAGAAAATGATTTGGTGATTAAGTGATAAATTTTATTTTGGAAGACGTTCGCTCTGTTGGGGACACTATATGCCTAAGGAAAATAGAATACTATGGGATCTCATTTGAGGAGTAATAGAGGATTCTTATCTATGTTTTTATTGTGGATTTATAGCGATTTGGGTTATTTATGGAAATGATTAACCTGTCATATAGAATATGTGATAAGATTAATTACTATTAAGTATGTGATTTTAAGAGTAGTCAATATTATCTGGAGATAAAATTTAACGTGGAAGACTACGTAATTAAATTCTTCTAGGTTTTGGGTTTCAATATTAGTTTGGATTATAATGAAGGATTTTAAGGATAATTGTTTATTGAATGGTTTTTATTAAAATTTGGGTATTATTGGTTTAATTTTAGAAATTAAGATTAGTATTTTTTTCTCTAAAAGATTATCCTTTTTGGGGATCATTTGATCTTGTACTAACCATTTTGGTTTTGGTTAATCTCTAAAGATAAGGGAAATATACAATTTCTCCTTTGTGATAATGTGATTCTCTAAAAGTTGATTCTAGCACTTTAGGTGTGACCAAGTCATCTTGAATAATCATCGTTTGAAAAAAAAGATGAGTTATTGGTAGAAATTTATTAAAGGATAAAATTTTTCTTAAAAAGTAAGTATATATCTTTATGTTCTTAGTCAATCTTAGAAATAAATTCCTCAAAATTATGAAATGGAACATAAAACAAAAAATTGTTGTCTGTTTACTTTTCCTACAGGGAAACTAATGACCATTTATCCCATCACAAGTTTGTGGTTTTCTTGTTATTAACATTATCCTGATCATGTTTTATATCAATCTCCATCAGAACCTGACACTTACTTTATCTTTCATATCCATTTTTTCCTACATGGAATCCTAATATGGGTTATCTCGGGTAACCTTTGTACTTTTCTTTATTTCTTTTAAAGTGATAGTTTTATTGACTCTTTTTCCAATGTGGGAATTTCAATAAAGTTCCCAAGCCCAATTTTAAAATTGTGAGGATGAAATTTAAAAAAGGGGGGAAGAATGTAACACCCCAAGATTTCATGGTAAGTTATTTTCTTTAAAGTAATTAAATAGCTTGCGTTACACGCAACACTGAGTTCGAGCGCACCACGACTTTCCAAACTAGCCTTTAAAAAAGTATTTATGAATAGTATTAACTGAATTTTGAATTTTATATAATCCATATACTTTTAGAATCCATATTATATGTTTCTTAGACATAATATAAGAACAAATTCATTTTTTCAGATAAAAGAATTATTTTTCAAATAATGCAATTTTACCATCTTTTAATGGAAAACCCTTTTTCAAACCAATATTTTACACTTTTATGAATTCAGTTTAATGAAATAAAAAAATTACTTTAGAATCAGGACATAAAAATTTATTTTGGATAAATTTTTGGTACATTTCTGATAACTTTCATATTTTGATGAATACTGAAAAATACTAAATTTTAATTGAAAACATATTTTTTAATCAAAATAATTTATTGTGTTAAATTATGAATTTTAATGGTTTGGAGGTACAATTATATTATATTTTTATCATTTAATACAATTTAGGTCATTATAAGTAATTTTACATTTAAATTTGACATAAAAACATGTCAATATTTTGATAGTTTTTACTTTTTAAAAACCAACTTTTTGGTTTTGACGATGGAAATTAATTTTAAATTAATTAATGAAACTTATATGTTTTTAATTTGGTAAAATAGAATTCAATTTTTAATTCGGAATATTAAAATTATCTTAGGGTAAATTTTTGGTATTTTTCTGAAAACATTCAATTTTTGATGAATAGTGAGAAACAATACGTTATAGTTTAAAACAGATTTTTCATTTAAATAATTATTTGTTTTATTTAAATTTATTTTACATAAAAATATATATATAATACTTCTATATGTTCAATGTAATTCATTGGAGTCATTTTATAATAAAATTAGATGTATAAAATTTTATTGAACTTTTTATCGTCTTTTACCCACCTCCTAGGACTGACTGACTGAATGGCCCAAAGGCCTAAATTTTTATTAATTTTTGGATAAACCCCTTTTTAAGGGAAAAAAGGGGGGAAACCTCACAAGACTTAAAGGAAATAAAACATCAACAAAAATTTCAGGAAAAAGCCCAGAACTAGACCACATAGACAAACTCCTCCCCAGCATAATCATCATTACGAAAAACCTCCACCAAAGCATGACTATTCAGAAAGCTGTCCCGTGCAGAAATGCACGGGCCAGGTACCGATGGCAGAGC
Source organism: Viscum album (assembly GCA_963277665.1). Classification (NCBI taxonomy): domain Eukaryota; kingdom Viridiplantae; phylum Streptophyta; class Magnoliopsida; order Santalales; family Viscaceae; genus Viscum; species Viscum album. The sequence goes on along the minus strand of OY728127.1, from coordinate 60,423,667 downwards.
CATAACCTCTCAAACTTCCAAATCTGGATAGTCATACCCAGTGAAAGCACCTGCTCTAATCGTCTTCTGGAGAAAATCCATGTAGAGAGTCTGGAAAAGCCTTCCAAAACCCAAATTAAGAACCATTGGTTCAAATCCAAGGCAACAACATCACAATTCCACAGAACCAGACCTCCTTCATAAAAATAAACACACTTCCACACTAAACCAACTCCCAGCCTCGAACATCCTCAAACTGAACAGAAATCATTGCCTCCTTCCATCCAAAATCAGACAAGAACATAAAGAAAAATCAAACAGAAACCAAACAACAAGCATGCTTCCAAATGAAAATCAAATGGAGGCTTCAGCATCAAAACTGTGTCCTTGTAAGAAAGAGAAGTTGAGAGCATCAAATACGCGGAATCCAAACAGAATATCAACACCCAATCAAGGACTCAACAAAAATCAAATCCAAAACCGTCGCGCAGACTCAGCAACACGAACAATCGCAACCCAAACCAAAATGGCTGTAATAAAACCAAAACAGAAGAAATCACCAGTATTCCAGAAGGAGATCCTCCGCCCATATCCCATCACCGTCAACCATAACGCACTCGAAGACCACGACGAAGCACCAATCGCACACGTCGGAGATAAGGCGGAGACCTCAGGCCGCTGGATCTGGAAACTCAGTTGCGGACCGGCAGCGCGCCGCCATGGGGACCCTATCCAGCTATGAAGGAATTGGGTGAGAGAGGCCAGCAACGGTGCCAAGGAAGAGACGACCCGATCTCACGAAGTGTCACTGCAACCAAGGATCCACTGAAAGATCTCGTCGAGCACCAGAAGTGTCTCTGCGTCAACCAGAGTCGAAGGAGGCAGCGATGAGGGAAAAAACCCTAATGCATCGTGCCCTTTACGGGCTCATTTATCACCTCCTAGGAGCATTTACAAAGTTTCATAAAACATTATTTTACAGATTCTATGAGATTAATTTCAATAATCTAAGAGACATTATTGATATCAATAAGTAAAATGTTGTTCAATAAGATGAAAATAAGTTTTGGTGAACAATAACTTTTGACGTTTATTTATCACAATTAAAAGTAAATAGGGTAATTAAGCATGAAATGATATTATAATTACCCTAACACATGTCCTAATTATATTGGATATGTTTAATTCGACCAAAAAAACTGAGTAATAAAATATGATCCCCTTTGGTTCACTTGGATTAGATTAGGACATTTATTATTATTTTATTTAAAGAAGAGTTAAAATACTTAAATTCAAAGTTTAATAATTAAACCATTTTAAAATAAGGTTATACATAAGATAAACTCGACTATAAATATTCAATAGAAATATAAAAAAATTCCAACATAATGGTATTTTATTTATAATTTTTTGACATTAAATAATTTAATTTATTTATTACACAATGATGATGCAGTAATTACCTTATTAATGGTATATTAAAATAATTGATATTATAAATATCCAAATAAATTTAATTTTAGACATTTTATGAATTAGAATAATTTTATAGGTTAATATGACATGTTGGGGATGATTAAATAAATTTTTTCTAAGTAATCATGTTGTTATGATTTTCACAAAAACCAAATACTAAATAGTGTCAAAATTGACATAATTGAGTTTTTAAAACGAATACTATATTATTCATTGATATAATATTTCTAAAAATCTAATGTTATGCCAAATTACTTATATAAGGTTATATATATTAATAATTAACCACTTTGGATTATATTGGCTTTTTATAGTAAGTTTATTAACCATATAATATAAAAATACCAAGAGACATGGTAAATGTCAAACTATATATCTAAGAGTTCAATCTAAATGATAAGGTTAATATGGTGAACTAAACCTTTATAAAACCTATTTGATGAGAGTTTTTTGACTCCTCCCAACCATAGACTCGAAATAAATCTTTTTGGAGCCATTAGAAACAGAAAATGATTTTATTATAAAATAATATTTCAAGCTTTTCCTAAAGTGACCCTCACACCTCTTATAAAAGGGAACTTCCCATTATCTCAAATTCACACCTCCAAATCCATGTGACTCGGCCAACCCCTTCCCAAATATCCTCCCAAATTTCCTTCCTTCATCCTAAAGGCGTTCCTTTGGTCAAAAATCCAACCTAAAGATCCCTTTTTGTTCAAATCAAAATGAAGAACCCGAAGAAGAGGTAAATATTTCATCACCTCTTTCAAGTTCCTTTCTTCTTCCACTTCCTCTATCCTTGTTGTTTTTATTATAAAATAATAATTATAGTATCTTATATATACTTTTATGTTATTATAAAAATGTCACAACCATATTCATTATTCTATACATCATATGAATGACAAAGTCACCATACGTGCGTACATACGGCTTACCGTATCCATGTCGTGGTGTAGTTTGTCATTCAAAGACTTAATTATTTGGATGGGTATAATAATTATGTATAATTTATATAAATAATAAATATAACATGTTAATTATTCTGTATATATGATATAACATTCAATTATATATGATTTCACCATCAATATAATGATATTATCGCTCATGCGTACATACGGATTACCGTCTCCACGAACGCGATGAGATTCATTCCCCATCATAATCATTCAAGAATAAATTTAATTTTATGATTAAAAATAATGTTTATGAACTTAATATAATTATGTATATTAATAAAATATATCCTATCCATAACAAACATTGCTTACATAACCAAGCATGTAAACGAAAACAGACCAATTAACAACTGAAATGGAGATATTACTAAAATATTATTAAAAAGAAATATTAGAGGATCATATATGATATCATATTTATGTATATAGTTATTTAATAATTTACCAACAATTATTTAACTATTATATATGAGTTTAAAGTACCCTCAACCAAGGAAAAGTACAAGTTAAGGGGTTTCTTGTCTCACTTTTAATTCTGTGAGATTTCCATTGTTCGCCACTAATTTATTGCATGTGGTGTATTGTGTACAAACATTTGATATATATTATCAGGAATATATTTATATTCATGTTATTATATGAATCATTTGGTGGTTATTAATTTTTAGTCATACGACTCAATTGATTACAACGTGGTAAGGGGTTTCATCTCGCTTTTATTCCCCTGAGTTTCATGATATATTTTCCACTATTAACATTTTTGTGGTGTATGTACTACCCATGATTGTATTTTTAGTGTAATATACATTAATTTATGGGTATTTAAATCATAATTTGATGATCCTACTTTCATGGGGTGTATGTTTCGTATGTTACCAAATCGGTAACGGATTTTCAAATTTCAATTTCCACTCATTCAGATTTACGGAATCTTTATTGATTACTTTACTCCAAGATTATGTGTGAAATCACTATTTATTTACTTATGTAGTAATTTCCACTCCCATTTTTTTAGATATACTTTTGATACACATAACCAATCCATTGATAAATTCTCAAGTCATCGATATAAACTTGATAAGAGTAATTTTAACTCAATTTCTATTCATTGAGTTAAACATCCAAGTAATTGGTGTCATTTTTACAAGAATATGTGTGAATGTCCTCTGGTTGATTTAGACTGAATATACAATCATATTGAGTTATTTATATTTTTCACACATAATTATGTCATTTATTTATCCTTAACCTAAAGATATAGTCTTTATAAAGTAATTCGTCTCTACTTACCTTCCATTGAGACTTCTTTGTTGTTATGCGCCAATTAACTTTTATTTGGTGTATATACTATAATTTGACATAGTATATCATGAATACCTTTATTCTGATGATATTATAATGTTTTTATTACCTCAATTATTTGTATTCAAGTGTCTCTCATTTGGTGAGGAACTCTAACTAAAATATCATTTTAAATGTTTAAAAAATTTATTCTTCTAAATCGTTCTCATTAATATCCATGTTTTAAAAATGGTTTTAAGGTTGTATTTACATAGAAATTAATGTTTTAAAATTGAAATTCATTTTAAATGTTTCAAATTTATATGGGACACTTTGATTCAAAAATCTATTTTAAACAGCTTCTTGATAAATAGTGAGACTTTTAAATGTTTTCATGAAAAATGGATATTTCCCTCAAAGATTTTTGCCAATCATTTTCAACTATGTCAACATACTTGATGGGATATTATTCTTGATCGAGGTTGATTTATTATGATAAAAATATTCCATGATTTATTGAATGTTTTGTGATATGTTTGACTGTGGATGTGTTATTTTTATACCATTTATGGTTTATGGGTAATGTATTGAAATTTCATATGATTGTTTTAATACGAATGTTTATGTTAGGTTTAAACCTTTTTCATATGAGGAATGGATTGGACTTAGTAAGTTATGGGTGGATCCCGCTATAGCTCCTCAATGCATTGGTAGGTCTCATGAGACAAACTAGTGTCTTGGAAAAAGACCTTGACAAAATCTTATTTGTAGTCTTGGCACAAAGTAATGACTATGTGGTTATAAAGTTTGTCATCATAAATTCCATCATTATGAAAGTGGATATTGATATTGGATGTGATTATTCTAATAGTAGAATATCCATGTGAATAAGTAAATTTAATTATTTGATTTTATCTTTTCCATATTATGCTGAAGTTTAAGTTTAAAAGACTTGTGTTCTGGTCTTATACATTGCCTTAAATGTTTATTCTTATTTATGAAAGATTCAACTATATTGTTATCCTTTCGGAGAATCTGAGCTCACCCCTTTCTCATGTTTTATTTTTCCCAAGATGAAAATAAGTATATTTCTATTAAACTTTAGGAATAGTCTAAGGGATATAAGAGTGTTCAAAGGGGACACAATGCTTCTTTTTTATTTCATAATTTAATGTAAAACTTCTGTTTGTATCTAGTACTTCCAAGGCTACTAAACTGGTCAGTATTTTGGGACATTATTCCTTGTATCATGCCACTATTATGTAATAATGAACCGATTCTGGGTAACTGGGGTTGGTATGTTGTAATAAGTCTATTTTTCCCATAATCATTGTTCAATCTAATCTAGTTATGTTTAAAAATGGTTTTCGGTCTCCTAATTCTATGTTTTTTCCGAGAGAATGACCATTTCAAAGGTGAAACTACATTACTAGGACACGATACCAAGGCCAAGGATCCCCGCTGACCAAATTCCAAAACCAAGACTAAATAAACACACTCTCACGTAAACCCTTAGCACATGCCTCTAAAAATCATTGAACCCAACATGTCCCCATCCACTGATTCACAACACAATCTTTTATGTTGTTATTTCATTCCTTTTCAAAACAGACCAGACAATTTCAATTATTGTTTTCCTAATTAGTTAAATACATATGCTCTGTCTCTGTGGGTTAGACTCCTAAACTTTCCTAATACTATATTTATATTAATTGAGTAGCATAGTTTGGGTTTTATAAATTTAATTTTTTCATAACACCATAGGGAACTAACGACACCCTATGGGGATGTCAATTTATACAATTGTTTTTATCCTTAAAGCATTCTCTAATAACATTTAAAAAATATAAATAGGAGTGTGTCCATGTAAAATCTATTCATGACACTTTTTAGGGATTAATAATGAAAAAATATGACTTTCAGCTAATTTTTTTGAAGCCTCGCTGAAAAAAACACTCAGAAAAATATTTAATCATGGAATATTAATAATAATATTTAATATGTTAAGGGTAATATTTATAAAAATATTAACAATTGAAAATTAATTCAATTAATAATAAAATTATTCAAATTCATTCATGAAGTATAATGTAATAAAAATATTATATTTTAATAAGACAATCTTTATGTGAAAATGTCATTGAAAAAATGCTACAATTAATTTTTAAGAAATGTTGCAATTGTAGTTCAACATAAAATAATAAAAAATAATCAATATAATTAATTTAAACAACATTGACTAAAATTAAGAGAATAAAAACTTTGAAACATGTTTTAACTAATTATGATACATTACTCACCATTGAGAACAAAGAGTATTGAGACATTTCTCACTGTTGGAAACATAGAGTGGTGAGACATTTCTCACTATTGGAAATTTCTAACAGTGGGAAATTACTCAACGTTGGAAAAGTCCATAAGTGAGACATTACTCCCCATTGTAAAATTATAGTGGTGTAAATACAAAGTATTAACAATCGATGTAATTTTAAGAAAAATTAAAAAGAGTTTAACAAAACTAAAAACACTACCATGCATCTAAAATTTAAATGGTTTGATGAGAATAATAAAACATTACTCATTGTGGGTTATCCAATGGTGATTCATGAATCACAGTTGGGTTATAGAGGTCACTCATGTCTCATTATTGGGTTCCAATTTTGAATTAGTATAAACTTAATAAAAATTGTTGAAACAACATATTGATGTTGCAGATTAATAAAGAAAAATATTTGTTTCTATAATAATCTTAAAATAATAAGATGAAAAATATATTTAAAAACATATAATTCCAAGAATATAATGAAATATAATATCACATAAATGTTATATTGAAACATAATTATAATCTAGTGATAAAAATAAGAACATAAAATTGAAGCAATTAACAAAACACAAGTGGAAAAGATTAAACAAAAAATCAAACAGTTAAGAAGATAAATTTAAAGAAGGATATTGCAAAGGATATGTAGAAAATTCAAACAAATGATCTAAAATAATAATAAGAAAATAAATAGAACAAATAGATATTTTTAGCAATCAAGATAGAAAAATAAGCTTCTACAAGGAAAACAACAATAAAAAGAAACAAACTGAGAGAAGAAAATAATAACTCATCTACAGGCAAGGTGAAATAGTGACTATATTTATTCACCGTTGATCTTCTAGCTGTGTGTTAGTGACTCACGGTTCAAGTTCTAGTGGTGATTAAATTACTCACCATTGGAGAAAAATGTCTTATCCAGGACAAGGTCTCACCATTAGTAAAAAACCAGTAGTGAAACACAACCAACACTCACCGTTGGTAAATACCAATAGTGAAAAAAGACTCGCCATTAATAAGAACCAACGGTGAATCGATAGAATTTAGAATAATAAATAAAGAAAGCTTCTATATAGTATACACAAGTAAATATAGAGAAAAATGGAAGGAGGTTAAAAGCAGAAGGAGTCTGAAAAAAATAACTCCTGAACTATAAAAGTAAGTCAACACTACATGAGAAATACACAAGCTTCAAGAGAAAAAATAAAAGAGAGAAAGTTTCTTTTGAAGGAGATAAAGTGATGAAGTATATCTAGATTTTTAGTTTGAGGGATATTTAAAGATGAAATAAAAACAATATTAAATTTAAGAATATGAAGAAAAATAGAAAAGTTGGGATGAGGAAGAAGAAAAGAAGCACAGACTGTCAAATTGGAGAAGAGTGGATTTTCATAGAAACAGGAAAGGAAGAATGATGGTAGGTATGCTGTGAAAGATGATGAGTGGGAAGAATAAACACTTTCATGGGATGAGTTCAAAAATTAAATGAGTCAGGGATATAAGAATAGATCAGGGGACTCAGGTAGAAGAGATCATATGGATGGTAAAAATGCAGAAGAGATCAACAACTTAGATTGATTCTCAACAAAAAACAATGCTTCCCACATCGAAATCAAGAAATATAGGGAAATAAGTATAAAATAAAAGACTTGGTTTACATTTTCTCAAATAGAAATGGGCATACATGGACATACACTAGGCCTATAGGCCATACAAGCGATCTTATCCCAACTAATGCAGGCGACTCCTTGGGCCTTAGACATGGGCCCAGTTAGGTCTTGGTCAACACTATCCTCGATCCATGACACTGTGTGGGCCACCATGACTACATTACATGGGGGTGGACTATCAGGTTCCTGTATATGGTAGAAGGTTTGGTCTATGTGGATTTACTCAAGTAGGTCTTAGTTTTTACATAAATTGAAAAATAAAAAGTATAAAGATAAAAACAACCAAAAATATATAAAGGAACTAAACTAGGTTATAAGAAATAATTTTTTTGAACTAAAATTAAATTTAAAAAAAATTTATGCAATTGAAATTTATCAAAACAAAAAATAGATATTTAAAAATTCAGTAAAAATTTACAAACAATTTCCCACTCTTTAAAAATTACAAGACATAAAATTTATTACATTTTCAAAAAACAAAATAGAAAATTATTAAATCTTCATAAAATTTCTCCACCTTTTTTAAATTTATTAAAAATTATAGTAATATAACAATAATCAATAAAGGGAAAAACAAATTAAAATATTATATTTATATATAGTATTAAAAATTAATTTTATTGATTAACTAAGAAATTTTAAACATTATGATCTAGATATTATTTAATCATTTTACAAAATACAAGTTAGATAAAGAAAATAAAATATAGTTTCAATTTTTAAATACTTAGTTATTTAAAAAATAATCAGAATGTAATGATGAACTTTAAATTATATAAGACATACATAAAACATTTTGAATATATTTATCAAAATAGAAAATTATACTTAAGAAATATTTAATCTTCTATAATACCAAATTCAAAACATGTATTAGTGTATAAAATGAATACTCCCTTTTAAATAAAAAATCAAACACTATAAAAATAACAAAGTACTTTATTCAATGAAAGAATAATTGAGACAATGTTATTTTAGCAAAGAAATTTTTCAACAAAAATGATCAAATTAACATTATATAGTATTGATCATCAAATTTACACAAAATAGAAAATTTAATCCTTTTAAATATTATGTTTAAACATGAGAAAAGAAAAAAAACATAGTTACATTTAATGAAATTCTGATTATCTTGAATAGATTAGATAATAAAAAATGCTTTTAAAATAAATAAAAAATTTCTTTACATTAAAATTTTTAACCCCCCCCCCCCCCGTTTAAGAATAGAAATATTAGATTCAAAAATAGATCACCAATACAAATTTTAGTATCAAAATTAAATCAATTTTAAAATAAATTGATTATTTAAAACAATTCCATATTCTAAAAATATTTCCACTAAGAATTATGAAAATCTAAAATATAAAGAACAAAACATATTTAGAAATATATTAAATATTTCCACAGATATTTTTTGGAAAAAATTACTTCAAAAAAACTAAGAAAATTTGAGTTTCCAAAATAAAATTGTTTAAACACTTATTTAGAATTTACATAGTAGTACATTATTTAAAATAATAAACAAGGGGTAACTCTCACTTAATTCATGCATCATTAAAGAAAGATAGAATACTACTGTTAAATTTTTTTAGAGAAAAGTAAATATATACATAGAATATTTATAACCTAATACTTAACTATGTAAACTACAAAAATTTTACATTCTATGGAAAAAATAAATAAAAATTAAACCATATACCTTGAATCAAAAATAAAATTATTTTATAAAAAGATATTAGATATTTTTTATTCCATCATATCAAATTATATTGTAGAAGATATTATACATGATGGTTCAAAATTAAATCATCTAGAAATAGTGACCATGTTATGTTCAATAAGATTTGAAACATCCTTTTGGATCCCATATTGTCCATATTCCATGTGACTTTGTAACTATTCATTCAGGTTTCCTTTAAAACAAATCAAACAGATGGATGTTTTGGTACACAGACTAGTTTGAGTCAAAATGTATTAGTAAAAAAATATTTAAGAACCCTCAAAGATTTGAGACATGTATTATACGGTATTATGGAAGACAAATTTTTATAAATAAACGCCTTAGTATATCCTAAAGATTGGGTAAACTATAAATAATTTTTTTATATAATTAACATTCAATTAACTATTAAAGCAGGTAATATTTGAAATATTACCATTTATTCCTTTAACAAAAATAGTTCTATACATATAAGAAACTCAAGTTTATATCCATAACCCTTTTTTCATATTTAGGTTTGTTTATAGCCATTATTTTATCAAATTTCTCTTATATTTGAAAAAATATAGATAAGGTTTCCTTTAATATAGTTATTTCCCTTTTAATATTTTCATTTTCATTTTTAATAGCTTCTAGGTCATTACATACTCTCACATTTAAAAATTATCCATAATTTTTTAGTTTATTATTTTCAAGTTTAATATGTTTACATTACTTTTCAGTTTTATCTAAATCATCATAGACTATTTTTAATCTTCTAGGTCGATCTTCATAATTTTTTGACAAGAAATATTTTATTTTAACATTATCATATTTGAATTTTATCAGTTTAGAATTTGAAACCATTTTTATATATCACTTGAAACAAAATCATTTTATTTTTTATTTTCTTCTTTAATATTTGTTATTTTATCTTTTCAATTCCCTATACAGTTCATCCATTCTAAATATTTCACTTTGATATTTTTCATTTTGAGCAGCTAATTATTTAACGTCATTTTCAATATTAGTTTTATAACTAGAATTGTAATTATAGTCAGAATGTACCTCATTTATAATAGAATATATCAAACATAAATCTGAATATTCTTTTTCACTTTCAAAACCAACATCACTTGAGTCTAGATCTTCTGTAAAACTCCTTCCAGTATGATAATATTTTCTTTGTTCTTTCTTATATTTATATAACTTTATTTCTTGTTTTAATTTGGAAAATTTGATTTTATGTTCCCCTTCTTCATGTACTCATAACAAGTTAATTCGGAAGCATCATATTTACTGGTCTTACCTATTTTACTATCCTTTTTGTCATCCTTTTAATAATAACTTCAAGGATGCATCTTAAAGACTCTTTTACCCTTCATGTACTTGTAAACACCTTTGGTAAAATTTTCAATTTCATTGATATCAACTTGTTATAACTTAGAATCATATGAATTAGAAATAACATTTATATTTTAGTTAATGATAATAGATCAAATGGGAAATCTCCTCCCCCGACGATGACCTAGCTGGTCAATGTCGGCCGCGACAGCCCCTCCCCCGATGGGGGAGGGGGGATCTACTGCTACTCAGCTCCGTCGCCCTGATCAGAATCGGTGCTCAGAGATTCCGGCCATCAAGATAGGCCCGAAGGATCCTGTCGTCTTGGAAGGTTTTCCAGTAGTGGAAATCTCCTCATTGGAGTTTTCCCTCACCTCAGAACGACATGTATTGGCGCTTGTTGCTCGCTTCAAGCAAAGACATCCAGCTTTTCGTGACTTTTCACTACATGTCAGGTAAGCATGGGGTCTGAAGAGATTTGTGTCGATCGGTCTTCTGGATTCAAAATGTTTCCTGCTTCTGTTTCAAGATGAGGAATATTTTCTAGGGGCTTGGTCGCACGAATGCATATTTTTTGGTTCATTTTGTTTCCTTCTATTTCAATGGTCGATTGACTATCACATGGGTCAGGATCCGCCTATGGCTACGGTGTGGGTGCGCCTTCCAGGTTTACACCTCCCCTTTTTCAATCCTATAATTTTACGCCTTGTAGGGAATGATTTTGGTAGATTCTTGTGCTCAGATATACATTCAACATCGCTGCAGTATCCCGCTTATGACCGCCTATGTGTGGAAGCTGACCTATCCAAACGTCTCCCTAATTTTATCTGGATCAGTATTTTAGGGGAATATCGGTTCAAAAACAGGTGATTTTTTAAGATAATCCTCCTTTATGTGAATGGTTCTGTCAGCAAGGACACAAATCTCATGTGTGCCGCAAAGCGGTCTTCAGTAATCCCTAGGCTGCATACCAGATGGAGGAAGTGCAGCGAGGTTGGCCTGCCATTGAGGTTGGGTATGTCTCGGGTTCTTCCCAACCAAACACCCATCTCCCTATAGCTGCAATTTCTGAGTTCCATTTGGGTTCGTGGGGAGACTCTAACCCTCGAGCAAGTAGTGATCTCCAAGATAGTGGAGTGGTGATTAGCAGGACAGTCACTCCAATTGATGGGCAGGTAACAGATCTGGGTGGAAAAGATTGGAAGTCTAGGAACAGGAACTCTAAAGTGAGGACTAAAAGTATGTATGATGTTCCAATAGTTAGGGGTGAGATAAGCAACTCTCAAGGGAAGGTGTTAAGCCCTCCCAACAAACATGGAAACATGGGAAAACAAAATGTATGTCCTAATGTTCAACTGGGGGTAGAGGGGACCCCAGTGGCCCAAAGATTCGGGCCTCTAGGAGAGGTTGTCCCTAACTCCAATGAATACAATTCTTGGATAGTAGTGAGATCCAGAAAGAATTTGAAGCAAGTTGTAGGTGTTGAAGCAAGTCAGGTGATGGACAATATTTCTTCCCCAAAAAAGCTTTTTTTAATGGAAGAGATATTGATGATGTAAATACTTCAACTTCTAACTGGGAAGCGGGTGTCATTGTTGAAGGTTCTTTTCACTCAGGCAGGCAGAAATGGGAAAAAGACTTTTGGGATTCTGGGGACTTTCTAGAACCTTCAAAGAAGATGACCAAGAAAAATAAATATTATTCCTACCTTCCTAAACAAATATTGACTAGAGTAGCTGGAGGGAAGGGCACTTCCCGGGGAGCCATGAGCCAAAGTTTTGAGGGAACCTTTACTTCAAAATCTTTCTCAGACTCCATCCCCTCAGAGGTGGGTGTAACTTTTGGTGATCAGAAGGGAGATACCTTGAGACCTCTAGTTTTTAATGGAAATATGATAGTGGCGTTCAGTATGTTCGGGAAGGCTACAAAAGAAGAGATCAGTAGGTCAAGATTTGGGGATTATTCCTTGGCAGCAGAGGAGTGGGAGAGACTTGAGCAGGGGAGGTATCTAGAGAATCTCATCCCAGAACAGATGGTGTGGTACACATCTCAACTTGATGTCTTGTTCCTAGATTTTGTCTCTCCGGTTGATATGGACTCAATCTTGAGGTTGATGGATTCTATTGCAATAAAGTTAGGGGGTTTTTTTGCCTCACACCCAGATACCGACATCAAAGACTTAGCGCAGAAGTACTGGGATGATCCATCTGGGTAACGTATCCAGTGAGGTATGATTTTGTATTAGTATTTTTGTTGTTTTTTGCCGCAGTGGCTTGTTTCTTTTGTGCGGTTTAACGATTTACTCCAAGTGGGCTCTTTTTTAAATGAAACAAAAATTTACTTTGGAGGTATCTAATTGAAATACCTTTACTTTTAACATGGTCATCAGTATTTTCATTCTTCATTTACATCTTATATTGAATAAGTGATCCTATCAACTCATCCATAAAATATTTATTAAAAACCTTAATTTCTTTAATAAAAACTTTCATTAAATGTAATCTATTGGGTAGAGCTTGGAGTATTATTTCAATGAGAGCTTAATTATTTAAGGTCCCTCCAAGACCAACCTTGTTGTTGAAAATTTTGGTGAATCTATTATACATCTCATTTATGCTTCTTGGTCAGTAACCCTAGACTCTTGAAACCCATCTCGATGTATACCAAGATTGGCTCTCTATAACATATCATTTCCTTGATGAGTGACTTTTAAAGTCCCCCAAATGTTAGAAGCAGTTTAACAAGATGAAATATTACTATACATATTCCTAATTAATGAAAAATATAGTAAAGTTATATGTTTTTAATTTAAAACATATTTTTTTGCATCATTACTAGTAAGAGTTTCTAAATCAACTTCAGTCAATTTATACGAGTTTAATAATATACCCTAATAATAAAGACCTATATTTTTAAGAAATATATCAATTATATATTTCTATTAGACATAATAATTTCCATTTTAGTGGGGTGGAATTCCAGGATTCAACATCTCAAAATCCTGATTATCCATAATGGATAAGTGGATCTTAGTTCCTTATACTTTTAAATCCTGGATAATGGTTAGTTCAGAAATATATTATGAAACAAATGAAACCAAACCCTTCAGAAGAAACCAAACACTGATACCAATAGTTAAGTCCCTTGGTATGGAATTAGTGACTAAAGGGGGGGTGAATAATCCTTTTTATTTATTATTATATTTACTAATTTATCAAAGTTATATAATAGTTTTAAAAGTTGCAATGGAAATAAGACAGATAACATGGAAAATTTTTATAGAGGTTCATATCACCAAGATCCTAGTACTCTCTTAAATATCCTATACTCCCTGAGGATATTGTTATGAACTAAATCCTTACTTATTATAGAGAGTGACAACCCAATTACATACAAATATAAATGTAACTTTTTCACACTTGGTGGTATAACATGACCAACATTTTTCACACCTAGTTGTATAATCCCTGAGTTTTAAAGAAGTCACAAACTACTTTACTTTTTTGTAGGAGGAATAACCTAACATTCATTTTATATAGGAGGAATAACCCAATTATATCTTTTGGATGGGAAAATATTAAACCAGGACTCTAGAGAACAAACATGTGATTGGAGGAATTTCAGTGGAGAAATAATAAGAAACAAATACAATAACAGTTGAGATGATGATAAAGAAATTAATTGAAGATCATGTTCTTTGATTACATCAATGGAGGAAGATGAAGATGATGAAGATCCTCAGTGATCAATGTAAAACAAAAGATTTTGAAGAAGTTTCTTGATCAATTCATTGGAAGAAAAAAATTATGCCTGTATCCTTGTTGAATTGATCAACAACACTTGTACAATTGTTTTTATCCTTCAAGCATTGTCTTAGAACATTAAAACAGAGATCAATAAGAGTGTGTCCATTTAAAATCTATGAATGACACTTTTTAGTGATTAATAATAAAATAATATAATCATTACCTTATTTTTTTGAATTCATATTGAAAAAACACACTCAACAAAATATTTAATCATGGAATATTAAAAAGAATATTTAATATATTATGAGTAAAATTTTTTAAACAATTCTCAATTGAAAATCAATTTAATTAAAAATATAGTTTTTATTAATTATTCGTGAAGTAGAATGTTAGAAAAACAAAGTATCATAAGAAAATAATCTTCATGTGCAGATGTCATTGAAAAAATGATACAATTAATTTTTAAAAAATGTTACAATTATAATTAAACAAAAATTAATAAACATTAATAAATATAATTCATTTTAAAAAAATTAACTCAAATTAAGAAAATAAAAATTTTGAAACAAATTTTTACTAATAGTCAGACATTACTCACCGTTGAAAATAAAGAGCGGTGAGACATTTCTCACCATTGGAAACATATAGTGGTGAGACATTTCTCACTGTTGGAAATGTCTAGTGGTGAGACATTACTCACCATTAGAAAGTTATTTTGGTGAGACATTACTCACCATTGGAAAATTCTAGTGGTGTCAAGACAAAGTATTACCAAATGATGAAATTTTAATAAAAATTAAAGAGTTTAAAAGAACCTAAAACACAACCAAGAATGTTAAATTTAAAATGTTAAATGATAAAAATAAGAAATAAAAAATCTTTGTGTTTCATATATGAATCATGTCTCACCATTGGGTTATAATAGTGAATTAATAAAAACTGAAGGAAAGTTTTTGAAACAAAATATTGAATTTTGATATGAATAAAGAACAAATTTTATTGATCAAAGAATATTAAATTAATAATATCAAACAAAAATATATTTAAACACATCTACTTCCATGTTTCTGATGAAATAAAATTTCATATAAATTATGTATAGAAACATAATTAAGATATCATGATAAAAATAAGAACACAAAACTGAATTAATTAACCAGATAGTAGTAGAACATATTCAAAAAGATATCAAATAGCTAAGAAGAGAAATTAAATGAAGACTACTGTAAAGGATGTGTAACAAAGAAAAAAAATGAACTAAAATACTATTAAGAAAATAAATACAAAAAAATAGATATTTTTTATAATAAATATAAAAAATAATCTCGAAAAAGGGGAAAAAATAGGGAGAAACAAACTGAGGGAAGAAAAGAATAAATTGTCTACAGATAAGGTGAAATGGTGAGTAGATTTAATCATTATTGATCTCCCGGTGGTGAGTTTGAGGATCGTCATTGGGGTTCCAATGGTGAGTAAATCAGTCACCATTGAAAAAAAAGTCTTAGTGGTGATAAGGTCTAACTGTTGGTAAAAAACCAGCAGTGACACACAACAGACACTCTCCATTGGTAAATACCAATAGTGAAAAAAGACTCATTGTTGGTAAGAACCAACAGAAACTAGATAGGATTTAGCGGACTAAACAAAGATAGATTCTATATAGTATAATAAAGTCAATAAAAATAGAAATGGAAGGAGTTTATAAGAATAAGAAGAAGAATAAGAGGCTAAAACCATAAATCTTGAATTAGAAAAGTAACTCAACACCAAACGAGCAGTGCACAACCTTGAAGAGAAAAAACAATAGAGAGAAAGTTTTATTTGAAAGAGATAAATTTTTGAAGTACATCTGGATTTTCTAGTTCAATAGAGCTCTAGAGAATAAATTTAACTACTATTAACTTTATGAATAAGAAGAAAAATAGAAAAATTGAGATGAGGATGAATCAAAGTAGCACACATCATCGAATAGGAGAAACATATGTCAATGGAGAAATAGGCAAGGAATAATGTAGGTAGGTCCGATGTTAAAGATGAAAATCAATAAGAATAAACACTTGTGTGGTAAAAGTAAAAAAATTAAATTATCATGAGATACAAGGATGGATCATGAGTCTCAGGGAGAAGATATCAGAAGGTTGGTAAAAAATGCAGAGGAGATCAATGGATCAGATTGATTCTATGTAGAGAATCTTATTCCTACCGTGAAATCAAGATGTGGAGGGTAAGTGGTATAAAATCCATGACATGGTTTACATTGTATATAATATAAATGATCATACACGAACACACACTAGGACTATGGGCCATGTGGTCTCTCTTAGCCCAAATAATGCGGGTGACTCATTAGGCCTTAGACATGATCCCATTAAGGTCTTCGCTAGCACTATGCTCAATCCATTCTACTATGTGGGAAACCATGAATACCTCCCTTTAGGGTTGACATTTGGGCCCCCCTATATGGTGGATGTTTCAGTCTAAGAAACTTACCTCAAGTAGGTCTTATTTTTTACACAACTTGAAAAATAAATGGTATAAAGATAAAAACAACCAAAAAATATAATGTAATTACAATAAGTTATAAGAAATAATGCTTTTGAACTAAAATTAGATTTTAAAAAATGTTATGAAATTTTAATTTATCAAAAAAATAGAGATATTAAAATTTTTAATACCCAATTACAAACAAAAGTAAAAATCCTTTACATTTGTAACATCCAACTTATTATTATTCTTCTATATGTAAACTTAAAACAATTTATGCTCTTCTAGGTATCTAAATCTCTAGATAAGTTTTCTTCTACAAAACCTTATAACGGATCTTCCTTCCAAAGACAAAGAGAAGCTTCTTCTGTAGCTTTCGAGTAAAGAATAATCCAATTGAAAACATCTCATTGTTCTTTTCTAAGGTTTTACATAGATCGACATACAAATCCTACTAAAAATGTTATTTATTTATAAGTAAAAATAATTGCATACATCAAAATTATGGTACATGATGTGAATGGGGATTTCTCCATGTACCAGATATCTTTTTATATTATTGGTTCTTGTGCCTTATACAGTTTTAAGTGTTTACTGATAACAGTAGATACTATCTTGCATACATCCATTCCAAACATTTCAACTATCTTATGGATGTAGTTTCTATTGGATAACACCAATGTTTTGGCTTTCATATCCCTTTCTATACCCATATCCAATATTTTTATGTCCTTCCCAAGATCATTAATCTCAATGATTCTAGAAAAGTTATAATTCAATTTCTAAATTTTTCTTTCATATAGTCTAACTAGAATATTTTCATTGACATATAAAATAAATATGATGAAAGTTCCATTTTAACAACCCTGACTCTAGTAGCCCAGAGTCATTGTTTAATATCTTACATTATTTTAAAATAAAAGGAACCCCACCATGAATGAAAAATCAGTTTAGATGTCTTGAAAAACTAGATACATACATGATTTCTATATTACCTTGAAAATATAAAAACATAGTATAAGAAACATTATTGCATCCTTGAAATAATTAAAATAATCCTTCTTCATATCCTGGGGAAATAAAAAAATAAAGGGTGATTTTGGATACTATGTTTGGGTTATGTACAGAGGAATATATCTTGAGTGAATAATAAATAATCAATATGGAAGTGTATATAATCAAAACACATTATATTCAATCAATAAATTGATTTCAAAGTACATTTATGGATAATATCGACATAATAGTCAAATGTGAAATGGAATCTAAATAATAAATAAAGGAAATTCATAATTCTAGACATTCATGATCTTACCATCCAGTCCATATCCAATATATCAGGAATATTACCATCAAGGCCTCATCCAATACATTCTTAATAAATTAGTAGGTGTAAACCCTATATTCATATAATATAGAATTTCTACTATTTTGTCTCATGAGACATATTGATATATTAAAGGGATATCTATAACGAGTTCACACTCATTACATACATGTCTAATAAATTTCTCATATATTTAATTATCAATACAATTCATTCTCAAAATTCCTTATAAATCAACAATTATATGTATTGAAGCAAGATTATAGAATTTTTCCCTAGTTATTGAAAAAAATTTCTTAAGAATATTTCTCTAATGGATATTGTATATAGAAATGGTATATGGTAAATACAATATCAAAGTGGTGGAAATAATACCATATAAAACCATGATACTTAAAATATGGACATAGATGATAAAATAATGTCCAATTAAATGATGGAGAGTGATAGGGAATGTGATCATGATAAATTTATTAACCACCAAACCATAAATCATTAAAGGATGAGTGAATATCATAAATTTATCAAAAATGAAGGTTTTTATTAAAATAAATCATTTTATAAATATAAAATATAATATAATTAATACATTAAAAATAACATCCTTTTAACTTTGGGTAAGAACAAAGTTATAAATCACTTTCAAAATTATTTTCATTCCTTTACGAAAATAACACCACATTATTTTAAATTAAAAATATATAATTATGAATTTTCTTTTAATAACTATAAAAAATTTTAGAGGATTATAAATAGATATTAGCAGTAATGTTGGAAACAAAATTCATTCATGTTGTATATGTTAAAAAACATTTCTTTCACACTTTTGTAAAGAAAGTCAAATATACCATTTTCAAAAAATCTTTTGATGATTACTTATTATTTTTTTTTGAATAAATTCAAATGTAGTTGAAAATGACTTCAAATAATCATTTTTAATTTAAATAATAACATTATTGGAACAATATGAAGAACATTGATATAGAGGAAAATACTATCATTCCAAAAGAAGAGATAAAGTGGACATACCTTACGTGTAACTTAATTATTAGCTATTGTTCCAAAAAGAGAATAAATGGGACATGTAAACCCAAAAAACCATAGAAAACTAAAATATATGGTTTTTAAGATATTATTATCATATAATTTTCCCAAATGAAAATTTAATATAAATAATTCTGAAAGAAAATGTGATTTTAACTAAAATCTCTTATATTGGGTATCTTCTCAGTCTTAAATTTTTTATCATTTTATATAATTATTGTATAATTTTTAATCGCTCATAAAATAACTATATTTAGACTTATCATACCATAAATTATTAACGTATAAAATCTCATCACCCGTTAATTAATAATTCTTCATTAGCATCATCATTTCAGGTGTTGACTATTCTACTATTCATGTATTTTTTATTTTGGAAGTCTCAATTTTTATATCATGGTCATGGTTTCATATTTTTAAGAATCTTAATCATGATAAAAATATCATATTTATTTATTATTTGAAATTTTATATTGATTTTTTATATGTGGTAATAGAAAAATAAAATACATCGTTCAAGGAGACAATAGTCTATATTACACATGAACGATTTTTTTTCATTTTTTAATAAAAAGAATAAAGTACGGAAAATAATATATTACCATTAAAAATTATATTTATATCATAATTATCATACATAATTATTAAATATATCATTATATCCATCCATGATAGGTGGTGATGTGAATTGAGTCACATCTCTACGTAGAGATGGTAGTTTGTACGTACACATCACAGATGCTTTCATTTTCCATTTGTTGGAAGAGTAAGAAGGTAGATTATATATTATAATTTAGGAAGAATAATTATATCATATAAATATTACATAAAAATTATAACTTTTATAATAAACAACCATGAATGGTGGTGATGAAAAATGAAACACATCAGTTCGTGGAGGCGGTAGTCTGTATGTACGCATGGGTGATTTTTTCATTTTTTGTTTAATATAAAGGATGTGGATAAAAGTTTTTCTATAATAAAAATAAATTTTCAGTATACTTATAATACTAAACTAATTTTTTAGTAATGGATAAAATATATTTTAATGAGGTGTAAGAAGAAAGAATCGTAGAAAGAGTCTATCAACACGATTTGAGAGGCCTCTTATGGATTACACATTAATCCATATTAAGATCGTCTTAGGGGAATAATCGAAGATCTAGGATGCAGGGAAGTAATCTAGGAAGTAATTTATTTATGTACTGGCTTAGTTAAGTTGATAAATATTTTTTAATAAGAGTAGAGAGGGGTGCACTTCTATAAGTGATGTGGGTGGAAATCTTGTAAATACTAGAAATATTATTATATATTATATATCTTACTCAAGTAAAGTAGATCCAAATTGTCACAATTTATAATATCATGTGATTATAGAAAAATATTATCATATAATATAATTTAGACAAGTTTTTATGTCATTTTAACTCTTATATTTTTAGTTTAAACCCCTTTTAACCCATTTTAACACTTATTGTAGTAATTAATATTTACTTCAGTTACTATTAATTATTAAAAAAATGAAATTGACCTGTTAAAAAAAATATAATTTGAAAACTTGGAAACTATTTTATCAAATTAAATTCTTATAAGTGGCATAAAATAATTTAAAAATAATATCAATAAACATGATAAAAATAATTTTTTGGAAAATGAATTTCTCAAGATTAAGTTGAATTTATTCAAACTCTTTTCTTAGTAACTACTAATTGATGAATGTAAATTTATTTAATTGAATATATACTCTAATGTTTTATTAAATTAATTCTCCAATAGAGTTTATTTTAATTTATAAATATATTGGAAACATTAAAATACTTTTTCATAAAT
The DNA here is from genome assembly GCA_963277665.1 of Viscum album. Classification (NCBI taxonomy): domain Eukaryota; kingdom Viridiplantae; phylum Streptophyta; class Magnoliopsida; order Santalales; family Viscaceae; genus Viscum; species Viscum album. Next base: position 60,402,499 of record OY728127.1, on the reverse strand, counting down.
TATATATGTTCTAACACGTAATTATAAATAAAACGGAAATTATTTAAATATTATATTTTAAATTATTCATAAAAATTAATTTCCAAGGGAAATTTTATAAAAATAATTCTAGCCTTATTTTGACACAGTAAGGACAAAAGTGATATTCATCCTATAAAAATTAAAATTTTGTGTTGTAAAATATTAAAGTATTCATTGTGCTATAGTTTATTTATAATGAATATTTTACATACTATAATTGAATCTTGGGTGTTACATTCTCGCTTACTTTAAATTTTTCATCCTTGAAATTTTCATCGATATCACTTCCTAAAAAAATGTGGGTTGTTCTTAATCATTACTTCCTCAAGATCCCATGTTTCCTCTCATGTATTATGATTTCTCTAAAGAACCCTCACCAATCAAATCCTCCAATTATACAATACATTTTCTCTAGTTTCAAGAATCTAGATAGGCTCTTCATAGTATGATAAATCAGGTTCCAGTTATATTTACTCATATGTGATCACATGCCATGGGTCTGGCATATACTTCCTTAATAAATAGATATAGAATACATATTTACTTTAGAGAGGCTAGGTGGAATTTTCAAATGGTAATCCATAGCTACAATTATTTCCAAAATTTAAAAGGTCTTAATGTATCTAGGAATTTTATTCCCATTCTTTTCAAAACTTATAACACCCTTCCATGGAGATACCTTTAAGAAAAAATGAAATCCCATTGAAAAGTATAAATTATTCACTCAATTATCGATACAACTCTTTTCTCTACTTTGAGGTGACTTGATACGATTCAGAATAGTTTTCACTTAACTATTGTATCCACCATGAGATATGAACCTACAAGATTACTTTTACCAAATTTATCCCAACATGTTCGAGTATGAATTTTTTTTTCATATAATGATTCATATTGTGTCATTTGAATGCTCGAATAGAAGATATTATTATATAAAAATTTCACAAACGGGGAATAATGATCCCACATACCTTGAAAGTCAAGTGATAATGACCTAAACATATCTTGTAATGTCTGAATAGTCCTTTTAGACTACCCATCAGTTTGAGGATGATAGGTGGCTCCCAAATATATATATTAGTGTCGAGTGACTTATGAATAATTTTCCATAATTTCAATGTAAATCAAGGATCATGATTAGATATAATCAAAAAGTTTCACCATGAAGTCTCACAATTTCATTAATATAGATATGTGTGAGGAACTCAAAAGTTTTATCTTCCATTACAGTGAGTAAATGTGTGGAATTTTTAAGGTGGTCAACAATAAACCATACAACATCACTATTTCTTGGATTTTTTTGGAAATCCATTGACAAATCCCATATTAATATAATTCCATTTTCATATAGGAATAAGTAGATATCACATTACTCCTTTAGGATGTTGTCTCTCAACCTTTACCTATTTATAAACCAATAATCTTGATACATATTCTTCAATTTACCATTTCATATTATCCCAGAAAAAATGTTCCATCAAACGTCATTACCTTTTGGTGCTACCAGGGTGTAAAAGTAAATTTTATCTATGATATTTATCTAATAATTATATTTTTAGCTTATAAATGGGTGGTACACATAAATGATTTCCAAATTTCCAAAATACCATCTTCATATATTAATTATTCCAACTTACCGTTATTCATGACTTTATTTTTTTTAATATTATTTGCATCAAGCTGGGAACTTTTTATTTTCTCTAGTAAAGATGTTTTGGAAATCATTTGGAACGTATGTGATGTTTACCCATCCTTAATTATTCTCATATCCAACTTTACTAAATCCATGAATATATGGTCTTTTTATCTTCATTTTAGTCAAAACTCAATGATATTTCTAATCATTACATCAACCACCTTATTTTCCTTCCTATGGTGGTAGTGTATTGGGAAATAATAATCCTTGATTAGTTTTATCCATTTCGTTTTTCTCATTTTGAGCTATTATATGAGAGTATGCATTTAAAAATTTTATGGTGCACATATATTTCACATCTTTCGCCATAATTTTAATTCCTCTATATCTTTAATGAAAATATTTTGGCTTCCAACTCAAGATCATGAGTGGGATAATTCTATTCTTGGATACTAAACTACCTTTATTCATAGGTAATAGCTCTATTATTTTGCATAATGACACATTCAAGTCCCTTCTTATATGCATCACTATATATCACAAATCCATCCCTTCCCAATAATAAATTCAATATTGGTGTATTGACTAAACTCCTTTTAATTAGTAAAAACTTTATTTACATTATCATAACCATATTAACATAACCACTTTACATGTCAACTTGGTTAATGATAAATATAATCAATAATTATTTTGAAAATTTCTTTTATAGTAACATATTAATCCAAGGAAACTATATAGCTTTTTTATATTCATTGGTGTTGGCCATTCCATCACTACCTTTATCTTTTAAGGATCAACTAATATTCCTTTATTATAGACAATATGTCCCAAAAAAGAAACTTCATGAATCCATAATTTAAACTTGATAATTTTTTATATAACTTATTTTCTATAAGAGTCTCATGATTTATTAAAAAATGACTTTTAGTCTCATTATAGATTTTAGGGTATACCAAGTTATCATCACTAAATACCACAAATAAATTATTGAGCTAATCCTTGAATACTATATTTATTATATAAATAATAATAGAAGGTGAATAATTTAATCCAAAGGGAATTACTGAATATTATTTATTTCCATACCTCATATGAAATTTCAAATTTTGAATAACTTACTTATTTACTCATAGTTGAATATACGAGGAACAAATATCACTCTTTAAGAAATATTGAGTTCCTTGAAGTTGATTGAAGAATTCATCAATTTGGGGTAGAGGATACATGTTCTTTATAGAAATAACATTGATTTCTCTATAATTAATACATAACATCATAAACCCATATTTCATCACAAAAAGGAATATGGGATTTTCATGGTGAAATAATAGGGAATATGATTACCTTATCACAAAACCCTACAATTGTCTCTTCAGTTCTTCTAATTACACTATTATCATCCTATAGAGAGTCTTAGGTATAGGGTTTTCATCAGATATAAGATCAATAAAAAAATCAACTTCACATTTTTGTGGATATCCATGTAGTTATTTAGGAAACACATCAATGTATTCCTGCATAATAGGTACATCCTCTCATCTGGGGATACCATTCACATTCATAGGTTGCATTGACTATTCTTCTCCAATAATTTCATTAAGGAGAGATACTAGAGGTGGATACAGACACAAATCAGATGATGAAGTTTCCCCTCTAAAGATAATGGATTCCACATATCCTTCATGAATCATAATATCCTTATCTTCAAAATAAATTTTTGTATTATAATTTGAAATACAATCCATAACAAGGATTATATCTAATAAAACCACAATTATAATAACCAAGTTTGAAAATAAGGTATAACTATGCAACATAATAGTAAAAAATTGACATATAATTATTGTAATAATATTCCAACTAGGTGTTTTGGATTGATAATTATCCTTTTATAGTGGTAGGGGTGATTTAAAATTCTTGGAAAACATAGAATATATAAAAGAGTGTGAATATCCCAAATCGAAAAAATAGATAAAATTGTGTTTATAATAAAAGTACCTGCTACTACATCTTTAGGAACTCCAACCCCATTCATAGAAATCTTATAAGTTTGGACTTATCCCCTTGGAATTTTCTATGGGATGTTCCCTTGAAACTTAAGACATTGGTTTGAATAATGTTATATATCTTTACAATTGAAGAACCAGATAACAATGGATTATTTATTTTCCAATAATTCATGAGCCTAATGACCCTTTTTATCCACACTTGAAAAAAATTATTATTCCCATTAAGAAATTATTTTGGTATTTTCGTCCACAATTATCACATGTTGGAAATACCATCTTACCTCTCTTCTTCATGGCCACATTTTTTTCACATGGTGCTCAATTGTTATCTTATTTTATTGATTTACATTGAAGATATAATATCTATAGAATTATTTATGATTTGATGGAACTTGATATTATATCATCATATTATGAAAACATTTTCAAAATAATTTCCCATTGGATAATTTTCTAAAGAGCATTAAAAAATGTCCAGTCTTACTTTCCTGACTACATATGTTGTTTACAACATACCAAGATAATATTGTAAAGTTAGCCTTATACTCTACAAAAATTTCTCCTTCCTTTTTCTTTAAAGTGAGTATATTACTCTCTATTTCATCTCATTTCACTTAAGTAAAGTAATTTTCAAATAATATCACATTAAAATTTCTTTATTTTATATGTCATATTTCATATTCGTCTTTAGTATTCTGGATCAATGACCACTATTGATTGGAAACTACTTTCAAAAAATGTAATTTCAAAATAACCTTTTCCCATTAATTACTTACCATGACTAGAAATGTATTTTCAATAGACTTAATCCATTGTTCAGTTATCAATGGATTAGTAGAAACATTAAAAAGATGGAGGCTTCTATAAAATGGTGTGATCCAATATTAGTGAATATTATTGTGAAACAAGAGGTTATTATATATGGGAAAATTATTATTCACATACTGATTCATCTATCCTAATATGGTTATGATCTTATCAACTCTAACACCATCTATATTGGATTTCTTAATAGGGAAATCCCAACATTGACTAACAGTATTGACATGATTTCCATTTATTTTTATAGGAACCATATATAAACAATGTAACACACATATTTAGCTCATAAAATAAATATTATTGATCTATAACATAAAAATACTAAAAATAAATTAAACATTTTATGTGTTTATCTTAGTTATCATGCTTGTTATGTTCTTCCAAAATCTAGTTATCATGGGTCCTGCTAAACATCCTTTGATACCAATTATAAAAACCATATCTATAGTAACCTAGAGTCGGTGTTTACTTTATTACATTGATATAAGATATAAGAGGTTTCACCATGACCGGTCGATTAGTTTTGTAGTTTTGGAAAACTTTATGTATACATGATTACCATATTACATTAGAAATATAAAATCATAACATAAAAAACATTATTTCACCCTTGAAATTATTCAAAGAATACTTCTTTACATCCTAAGGAAAGGGAAAAAATAAAGGTTATGATAAGATTCTCAATAAGGGTTATGTACAGTGGAATATATCATGAGTAAATAAGGCATAATTGGTTTGGAAAAGTGGATAATTTAAACACACACCATTAAATCAACATCTTGGTTTCAAATAAAATCCATAAATAATATAAACATATAAATAACATGTATAATGGAAATTGAATTATCATTAAATTAAATGCATAATTCTAGAAATTCATTATCTTAGCATCAAGTATTAGACCAAGATATTATGAATCTTACCATCAAGACATCAGATAATACATTCTTAAAAAATAGATAGGTGTAAATCATATACACATCTAATATGGAATGTTATTTGTTATCTTTTAAGATACCTATTGATGTGTTGAGTTTGTATCTATAATTGGGCCCAAACCATCACATTCATATCCAATGCATTCCTTATATATTGAATTATCAATACAATAAATTCTCAAAATTCTTTTTAAATCAATAATTATCTATATTGAATAAAGAATACGTAATATTTTTTCAATCATTGAAATAATTTTCTTGATAATATTCCTTCAAAAGATACCATATATAGAAATGATATAAGGTCAATAAAATATAAAATTGGTTTAAATGATACCATATAAATCAATGATATTTAAAGTATGGACATGAAGGAGAAAATAATTTCCAATGAAATGATGGTGAGTAATAGGGTATGTGATCATGATAAAGTTAATGAACACAAAACCATAAATTAGTAAAGGAATAAGGAAGACCATCAATTAATTAAAAATTTTGGTTTTTAGTAAAATCAATCATTTTATAAATATAAAATAAAATTTAATCAAATCAGATCTTTAATAAAAGTTCCTTGTAAATTTGTATAGGAACAAAGTTATAATTCACTTTCAAAATTATTTTCATTCCATTAAAAAAATAATACCCATCTATTTTAAATTAAAATTTCAAAGATAAAGATTTTCCTTGAAGAACTATAAAAACTTTTAGAGGAAGATAAATATTTAATAATGGCCATGGTGGTGTGAAAATTTGTTCATTTCATATATGTTAAAAAACATTCATTTCATACTTTTGTAAAGAAATTCAAAAAAACTATTTTCAAAAAATTATTAAAATATTACTTATTAATAATTTATGAATAAAATAAAAGGTAGTTTTAAATGAATTAATATAATAATTGTAGTGTAAAAAAACATTCATAATACAATATAGAGAACATGGATATGGAGGAAAATACTCTTAACTGAAAAGAGGAGATAAGGTTGGAATTCGTATATGTAACTTACTTGTTGAATCTTGATCCAAAAATAGAATAAATGGAACATGTAAACCACAAAAAAATAGTCATATAAAAATAGATATTTTTAAATAGATTAGTATCATATATTTTTTATAAATTAAATATAAACATAAATAATTCTGAAATAAAATGAGATTGTAACAGAAATCCCTTACACTGGGTCTCTGCCTAGTCATACATATTTGATCATCCTATATAATGATTTTAGAATTGTTAATAACTCATACCTGAGATAAATTAATACTTATAATACTATGTATTATTATCTTATAACATCTCATCACCTATTAATTAACAATTATTCATTATCATCAACATTTCAGGTGTTAACTAATCTATATTTCATGTATGTTTTGGGTTGGAAGTCTCTATTCTGACATTGTGGTCATGGTTTCATAATTTAATGAATATAAATAACAATATAAATATAATATTTATTCATTATATATAGTTTTATAACAATATATTAAGGTAGTTAGTAGAAAAATTAAATATATTGTTCATGGAGACGACAATCTATATGTATGCATGAACGTTGTTTTCATTATCTAAAAAAAATAAGAAAATAATGATAAATAAAATTTTATCACTAAAAAATAATATCTATATCATAATTATAATATAAAATAATTATATATATCATTATATCTAACCATTAGTGGTGGTGATGTAAATGAACCACATCACTATGTGGAGATAGTAATTCATATGTACGCACAAATGACACTTTAATTTTCCATTAGTTGGAAGAGTAAGAAGGTAGATTATATATTATAATTAAAAGTGTATAATTATATAAAATATATCATATATAAAAATTAAATATTTATTAATATTTAACCTTGAATATTTTTTATGAAAAATGAAATACATCGCTTCGTGGAGGAGACAGTCTGCATGTATGCACGAGCGATAATTTTATTTCTAGCTTAATAAAAATGAGGTGGATAAATGTAATTGAAAAAGAATAATAAAATTTTATTATATTTATGATACTAAAATAATTATTTTAGGAATGGATACTATAAATTTTAATTATTTATAATAAGAAATAAACATAGAAATAGTTAGTTAAAAATATTTCTTCTTAATTGGGAGACCTCCTTTTTTTACACCTAAATCCTTATTAGGATTCTCTGTGGGGAAGAATAGAAGCTCAAGAACATGGGAAAGGAATAAAAGAATGTATTTGTGTAATTATTTACTAAACTAAGAAACTGAATGTTGTAAATAAGATTATAGAGGTGGTTCCCTTTTATAATTTAGGCCGATAACAATCATGTACACACTTGAAATATTATTTTATATTATATTTCTTACTCAAGTCATGTAACATACCAAACAAAACCATTATCTTGGTTAGGGTGTGATGTAACACTAACCTTAGGTTACATCACCATGGCACCAAAGGATGGAAATTTATTCTAATGTATTATGATAATTTTGGGGGATGATTTTTCATTTAGACCAACAAAACCTATCAAGATAAAATAATAATAGTCAAAAAAACTATATAATTCATGAAGTCTAAACAAGAAAAATAAAAATGAAATACCAAAAATAAAAAATATCAAAGTACATCAAAAAAATAAATCAGAACAAGAAGACACAAGAGTAAATAACAACTAGGTAACGGTGGTTAATAAACTCTATACTCTAAGGACATGACCGATTCCAAAGCTCCAACTCCATACAATTATATCAAGTAGAGCCACTAGAGAAACACAAAATCTTACCATTTCTTGTATAATGTAAAATAGTGTCTGAATACACACCAAAGTGAATATCCAATGGTTAGTAATCATACCCAGTAGGTAATACACCAAAATCTTCCCACACACTCCACTATGACAAGAACACATTAGCTAACAGTTAAAAAAATTAAAATAAAATAAAGCAACATAAAAGAATATTAAAATTTAAATAAATTTAAATTGAAAATATAAACAACATATATATTCATTAAACATGGAATACCCAAACCAAATACACTTATAAATGGACACATTCTTTCTAGGTGATAGTTCCATACTCATGAGTAGTTACTCATCGATTCACCAATTCTTCATTGGGTAACCCCTCTCTAGGTGCCTCTAGTATAGAACCACACCCAAAAATAGTCACATATAATGAAAATTAAATCAACCTAACCATGTAGTCAAATTAATAAAACCAATTAAATTCTTAAATCAAAAAATATTTTTAAATCATTAAATTAAACACCTTGTACACATCATCTAAAATTCACCCTTTAAATCATGGGACAAAATATATTTTCCAAAAACCATTAAATCCAATATTTACGATTTATCTAGAAATTAGTTTTCCAATAGTAAATCAACAATAGTTCCAATTGAAATTGAAATTAATTAATTTTAATATCCAAGACTTAGAGTTCTAGAACGAGTGGAGAATATAGAGAATCCACCTACCCCACAATGGGTGATGAAAACGAATAATGACACTACAAAACCTCTAGATCCAAGCTCAAAATTATTTTCCTCAAATATATCCAATAAATGTTTAATAAAAACATATAATAAATCATACCTATATTCAGAACATTTTAGTTATAATGTTTTGATCAAAGTAAAATGATAATTTTTTTAAATAAGAGAGAAGAAAGGAGAGAAAAGGGGTTTTAACTTGAATCTCCTTGATCCAAAACACTTTTATTAATTGATCACTGGTTTTACAGAGAGATTAGGTACTATGAACACAAAAATAGAATCTTCAAGTTTGTGACCCTGGTTCAAGGGTATAGAAATGAGAGTTTTTTGGTGAAAATAGAATAAAACCAGTTTTTATAAATATCAATGCAGGTTGCACAATTAGGCCACATGGTATAATAAATTGTGTGATAACCATGTGAGTGATACTAGAAAATTTCCAAGTGGCCAGATAGTTGTGATGCTTGGTTTGGAAAATTGTGTGCCAACCATGAAAAATGACTCTATTGCAAAAAACATAAAATTGCATAATTTTTCACATGGTTTGTCCAGACCATGCACCAATTGTGTGCCTATCCAACAAATGTCATAATCTCTTTTACTATTTCCTAGATAAGTTTTATAGTTCCACCTAACCATGATCAAATTGGCCACCCTTAAAAACATTTCCAAAACACACCAAAACCATCCATAAACTAATAAAACTCAACCCAAACAATATATAACATCACAATACATAATAAAAGGGTGAATCACCTCTAACCAGGGATGTTAAATTCTCCCTGCCATTAGGATTTCCATCCCTAGAAAGATGAATATCATTTGTGCTTCAGAAAATTTTAGTCCATTATTTCAGTATCTCTTTATAGTGTTCTCATGAAACCTATTTAACTTCACCATGATCCCATAATACCTTAACCAATGGAATATATTTTTCACACCATAATTTATTTTGTATATCCAGGATATGAATTGGTGATTGAATAAATATAGCATCTGGTTCAAGATCAACATGATCCCATAAAATAAAATGGATATAATTAGGCTAGTAATTCCTCAATTCAGATGCATGAAAGATATAATGAACTAAATTAAACTAAAATATGGGGGTAAATCCAATTGATAAGAAAGATCGCAAATTCTTTCAAGTATTTCAAATGGTTCAACATACCAAGGAGATTACATTCCTTTCTTAGATAATCTCTGATGTCCCGGTCTTGGAGAGAATTTTAAGAACACATGATCTCTCACAAAAAAGGATAAGGGTTAAATGTGATTATCTACATAATATTAATGAGATATTTTTATGAAACCATCCTTTTTCTGATCATATGAAAATTCTAAATGATCTCATGAACATGGGTAGGTCTCAATAGTGAAGTTTCTTTGATATCTACACAAAAAAGTGGAGTGTGAAAAGGTCATACATACAACACCTTGAACAGAGCCATCTATATCATGGCTAGATAAATATTATTACTCAAAAACTCCACTAAGAGAAAATTATCCCACTACAAGCTACTAAAATCCATAACACAAGCTTAGATCATTTCTTCCAATATCTAAATAATTTCTTTTAATTTCCAATCCATTTGAGGATGATACTCTATGATCATATTCAATTGGGTACCCAATTATTCTTGAAGTGGTCACCAATTCTAATAGGTAAAATTAGGATTTCATTCAGAGATGATCAAAGTTGGTATTTCCAAAAAATTTACCAATTCTCAAATATAAATATTTTATAAGTCAAATTCTATATTTAAAAAAATTATAATGAAAAAGGGTGACTTTGTGAGATATCCTATAATCAATCATATTTAATCATTCTTTCAAATAATTATTGGCAATCCCATGACAAAGTCTACAAATATTTTCTCCCATTTCCATTTGTGTATAGGTAAAGATAGTGCCATTATAGTTATTCGTTGATACTCATACTTGACCTATTGACTGGAGAGGAATTTGCTTACATAATCAACCCTATTTAATTTCATACTTGAAAACCAAAAATAATACCTCAAAGCCTAATACATATTTTGGATTTTTAGATGAATCAACCAATTTGATTAGTTATGAGTAGATATATGTTTTTCTTAAAAAGAGGTAAGAATAACTATTTGATCACTAAAAAGTAAACATAGTGTTTCTATATTGTTTCCATCCATCAACGGTCTCCCCACCATTATATTTTGATGTAATTATTAATCCATCAGGATCTGATCTTTGATAATCCCTAACTTTCGTAAGAAACTTATGAATGAAATTAACAAGAAATAAGATGAAAAATTATTCTATTTAGATAAATCCAAGTTCATATTACTAATCATAATAATTTATTTTCAATAATTAGAAGTTTCTTTTTCTAATTGATTATAATAATTTATCCTTAAATAAATTTCTATGGAATTTCCTTTTCCTTGTTGTAAACCAAGTCAAAGTCAAACATCTGGACATATTTTATCCATCATATTTGTCTTAGGTTAAAATATATTTGTGAAAATATGTGTTTAAATATTTTGTGTTATGTGAACATAGTGAAATTATCTCCAAAGAGATAATGATTCCATGTTTTCAATGTATAGACCACCATATCCAATTCCATGTCATGGGATTGATAATTTATTTCATGAATTCAGAATTTTCGTGATCCATAATATATGACATGATCTCCTTGCATGAAAACTATAACATCTCAAACCCAACCACTAGGTGTGATCCAAAATTCCACAAGACCTCATGCACGCCTCCCCATATGAAAGAGGTTTCTGATTAGTATTTAGGGTCTCAAGTGGAATAATGGGGAGACTATACCCATCATATCACGTAATAGGATTGATAATAAATAATAATATAAATAAATAATCAAAGTACATGTGGAATCAAAAAGATTACATACATGATAAAAAATGATGCACAACAATGATCCAACTACAAGATAATGCTAGTAATGAAAACAACAACCGACGTCCCACACAAACTTCATCTAGCAATGACTTCATCCTCCCACTTCACTTTCCCAATTATCAACCATAGTTCCCTTTCCCTTCATCAGATCCCTAGGCATTCTATCTAAAAGAGAATCGTAATTCATGAGTATGGTGTTAGTATAAGACTCAGTGGACACCACCAAATTACCTTAACACCAATTCATTAAAATATACTAGTGTATGGAATAATAATAATCAATGTGTAACAAGATTATAAATACACAATCCATAAAAAGTGGTGGTGTGCTAAAAAATCCTCCACAAACCCTCAAACATACCTGCTTTGGCTCCATAGAGGAAAAAATCAGAACAATCACAGGAACATCCCAATGTCAGAGTCAACCTCAAGCTACTCGATAGTCGTATAGGCCATAGGCCTCTAGTTTAGGCCACACTAGGTCATCATGCCCTATCATTATTTTTGGGTCAGATAAAATATACCATCATCCCCCATTGTTTCCATACAGGTCTAATCACTCATGATCATCATGCCCCATAGTCATCACGTACAGGTCTTAGCACTCACGGTCATCATGCCCCCAAGTCAGCCACACTAGGCCACCATTCCTTAATGTCCATAACGGTCTCGTCATCAAGTCACATGCATCATCTAAACGTGCTCCCCCTCTATAGTTATCGTACCATGATGGGTCTACCTATCACTTTGGTACCATGAATAACACAACATCGTATCATAAACCATAATATCACAAGACCAAAGTGACATTATACAAAAAATATCATGAGAGTGAGAAAATCTATACATACAGACATGTGAGCAACACAACATGGTCTAAATCATATAAACACGCCTAATCATAATATGCCAACAAATAAAGTATCATAGCTACAATTATCACAACAGGTCTCATGGGTTACACACACACCCACGTGTGATCATAAGTCAAGAATGTACAACAATAAATCCACACGTAAATCATAACATGAAAATATGTGTATAACGAGAGGCCAAGAGGTAAGGAATTTCCTAAATCTACACACGCACACCAACAATCATGTAAATTACCCATATAAAACATGTGATAATGTCAAGAGCTTCCTTCCTTCAGTGCAACGATGACTAACGATGAGGTTTGACGTCCGAGTTTAACTACACCAATGAAACCTCATTGCTTTGGTAAACAAAAATATGTTTAAAATTCTTCTTTTCAATAAAAACCCAATGAAACTGACGACACATCAACCCGATCAGTGATGTAGGAGATATAGTTGATGGAAAATTTGGAAAAATAAAAAACTAAAAAAAATATGAGATAGGGTGGAAGAGATAGGGAAAGAAGAGAGAGGTAGGGAGAAAATAAAGGTAAGGGGGTAAACACACATGAGTTGCCTCTCCTTTTCCCCATATTTATCATTTTTTAAAAATTCTATTCATTTATATGATTTAATTTATTTTATTTTTGGTAAATAATAAATTCTTTGAACTCTTGTCCAAAGATTTATACATGAACCCAAAAAAACCCTCCAGGATCAATGTGAATCACCCCACATGGCCCCCCATTACCCTTTATTATTCCACCTAAATCATATAAATCATCAATTTATTAAATAAATTATTTTATTATTCTCTCTTACATAAGAATATGTGCTACACTCATACCCATTTAGACATTTTTAACCCCTTATAAAATATATTTAATCATTCATTAAATTTCATTTAACTCATATATATATATATATATATATATATCATATATATAAACAAATTATATATATATATATACCAACATTATTTCCCCAATTTAATAATAATAATAATAATACTAATTTATTATAATTATAAAATCTCACTCATTATTACCACCATAAACATGTTAATAAAAACGACAATTAAATACCGATAATAGTTAATAAAATAATATTAACCACATTTTTGCATTTAATTGGATCAATTAAAAATATCTTATTAATTATTTTGGTTACTAATTATTTTCACAACAACACCATCATTAATTATTGATGTATATTACCATTTTTTTCTTATACACAAATAATAATAATAATAAAATTATTATTATTATTTCTACGAGTCTAAAAAAATATTTATATACCAAATAACTTATCATCACATGTGATTTGACCAAAAGTTAGATAATCCCAAATGTTAGGCCCCACCTGGGGTAAAACCCATGTCTCATACCTAACGGTGGTCTTAGATTTCTCATATGATGCTCCATTTGAGAGATATTAATTAATTATTTTTTAAAAATCATAATAATAAATTAATTAAATATAAAAAAGGTATTATTGTCTGTGATGTTTCCAAACACATGTTTCACATTAAAGTTAGACCCTTTATAGTGTAAACCCCTTATTCTGAACCCAATGGTGCGTTCATATTTCTAATATGATGCATCGTTTGAAGTTTTTTTATTTTTTTTGAAAAAATGTTCACGTGTATGAATAAAATATATTCAATATTATTATTTTATCAATGTCGTTGCTCTATGGGCCTAAAAATTCAATGCTGACAGTGTGCCAAACTCTGAAAATATTTCATAGAATATTCTAAAGTTTTAAACATGGATTTTATCCTTAAAGTCATAATAAACACAATTATTAAAAAATTATATTTTCACATAAAATTATTTATAATTTATTTAACAAAGTGAGTTTTTAATAACATTTAAAAATAAGGATGTAACGATTCTCCCCACTATAATTCTTATCATCCTTGAGAAGTTTTTCAAATCATTTTACCCCTAATACCCACCATAAGAGTTTCCATATTAATTTTTTTTAATTAAAACATTTTTAATTAAAACATTTTTAATTATAATGTTTTTAATTCCACCATTGGTGTTTATAATTAACGCATTTCAATTCCAATAAAGATCCATGAATGGAACATACATAACACTTAGCACTTATTCAAAGCATAATTCCATATTACCAGCATCTGCACATGAGTCACAACCACATATGAAAACTCAAGCTTTGAATGCAACATACTCAAATAAAATAATTCTAGAAATAATGAACCAATGCAATATCATAATTTCAATAAGAATTTAATTATTTTGGATAATATCTAATGAAATAAACTGTTATATAGAGAATGTGAACCTATGTGTCTAACATGATGCATGAATGAAAACAAAAATCCATAAATCACATATCAACATCATGTGCATCACCCAAGGTAATTTTAATCAATAGTAATAGAAAAACATAATTTCACCATTCTATGAAAAGTCAAAGGTCCACTATTTAGTGCTGATCAGACACCGACATAGTTCCCATGCCCAAGTCCCATCCATCCTAACTCATGTTTATCCTATCCCAAATCAAGGCCAATAGAAATGGAAAGTTAGTGATTCCTGACCCTTTGATACCATTTTGTAGCATCTTGACCCGAACCCCCTGGTGAAATCTGGAATACCATAGGACCTCATGCACACATCCCTATACGCAAGTGGTTTTTGACTAGCAGTGAGGGTCTCATGTTTAATAATGGGAACACTATACCATCCATATCATGTCATAGGATCGATAATAAATAATAACAATATAAATAAATAATCTAGGTACATGAAGAATCAGAAAAATGACATAAATGATAAAAAAATGATACACAATAAGGATCCAAGTACAATATAAGGCCAGTAATGAAAAAAATAGCATAATTCTCCCTCAAAATTCATCCAGAAATGATTGTATCCTTCTACTTCACCTGCTCAACTATCCACCACAAGGACCTTTCCCTTCGTCGGGTCCCTAAGCATTCTATCTATAAGCACATC
Source organism: Viscum album (assembly GCA_963277665.1). NCBI lineage: Eukaryota > Viridiplantae > Streptophyta > Magnoliopsida > Santalales > Viscaceae > Viscum > Viscum album. The sequence goes on along the minus strand of OY728127.1, from coordinate 60,386,845 downwards.
AAAATTCCTAAGTAGGGTGTGAGTATAATGCTTAATAGGAGACCACCAAATTCCCTTAACATAAGTACATAAAAATATACAAGTGTATACCATAATAATAATGAATTATTAACAAGCATATAAACACACAATCCAAAACTGAGGGGAGGTGCGCTAACCAAGAATCTAAAAACACTTAGTCATACCTACTTAGGCTCCATGTCAGAGAACATTAGAACAATTATGGAATCATCTCAATGTTATAGCTAACCTCAAAAAACTTGATAGTTGTATGGGCCCTAGGCCTCCAGGTCAGGCCACACTAGGCTATCATGCCCCAGCACTATCTTCATGTCAGATAACATAGATCATCATACCCCACTGTTTCCGTGTTGGTATGATCACTCATGATCTCCATGCCCCATGATCATCGCGTACGGGTCTGATCACTCATGATCGTCATGCCCCTAGGTCAGGAAACACTAGGCCATCATGCCCCATCATCCCACTTGGTCTCATCATCAAGTCACATGAAGCGTTTGAATATGCTCCCCCGGAGGGCTATCGTGCCACGATGGGTCCACCTATTACTTTGGTACCATTAATAACACAACAACATAGCATATACCAAAATATCACAATGTAAAAATGGACTTATACATAACATATCATGAGTGTGAGAAAATATAAACATACACACATGCGAGGAACACAATATTGTCTAAATCATATCAACGTGCATAATCGTAATATATCAAACAAGAAAATATCATAGCTAAAATTATCACAACAAGTCTCATGGTCTACACTCACCCACATACAATAAAAAGTCAATCATTAATATCAATCAAGCCACATATAAATCATAACATGAAAATATGTGTATAATGAGATCCCAAGAGGCAAGGGACTTGATACATCTACACAGGCACACCAACAATCATGTCAACAACCCATAAAAACACATGCTAATGTCATGGTATTCCTATGTTAAGTGCAACGATGACTGACAATGAGGTTTGACATCTGAGTTTATCTACACCACTAAAACATAATTACATTCTAAAACAATAATATGTTTAAAATTATTATTGTTGAGATGAACCCAATGACACCAACAATGCATCAATCCAAACAATGTTGTAAGAGATATCAATGATTGATGATTTATAAAAATAAAAAAAAATAAAAAGAAGAATAGGAGAGAGGGTGGAAGATAGAGAGAGAGAAGAGAGAGAAAGGGAGAAAAAAATGTTGGGGGAACCGCAGAGGAGGTGCCTCATATTTTCCCCTTATTTATCATTTTTTTTAAATTCCATTCATTTATTTGATTTAATTATTTTTTGTTAAATCATTGATTCTTTGACTTTTTCTCCCAAGGGTCATACAAGAACACAAAAATACAACCCCTCCAGGATCCCTATGTAGTGCCCCACAAGGCCCACATTATCATTTATTATTCCACCTAAATCAAATAAAACATTCATATATTAAATAAATTATTTTATTCTTATCTATTACTTAAGTATATGTGCTACACCTATACCATGTAGGCATTTTTTTAATCCATTATAAAACACATTTAATCATTCTTTAAATGTCTTTTATGTCATATATCTATATATATATATATATATCCCATATATATATACACACACATCATATGTACACACACGGAAATTATTTCCCCAATTTAATAATAATAATAATAACACTATTTTATTATCATTATTAAATATCACACATTATTACCACCATAAACATGTTAATAAAAAATCCATTAAATACCGATAATAATTAATAAAAATAATATTAAATATGTGTTTTCATTTAATTGGATCAATTACAAATATCATATTAATTATTTTCATCACTTATTATTTTAACTGCAACACCATCATTAATTACAGATGTACATTACCATTTTTCCTTATACACAAATAATAATAATAATAATAATAATAATAATAAATTTAATATTATTATTACCACCAATCCAACAAAATATTTATATACCAAATAACTTATCATCACGTGTGATTTGAGAAAAAGTATAATGCTCACAAATGTTATACCCTGCCTTGGGTAAACCCCATCTCCCAGACCTAATAGTGGTCTCATATTTCTCATATGATGCACCATTTGAGAGATATTTATTATTTATTATTTAAAAATAACAATAATAAATTAATTAAATATAAAAAGGGTATTATCACGTGCGATATTTCCAAACACCCTTTGAACATTACTGTTCTAGCCTTCCCAGGGTAATCCTCATGTTCCGGACCCAATGGTGGTCTCAGATTTCTATTATTATGCACCTTTTATGAGTCATTTAATTTTTTAAAAAACACACACTTGTATGAGTAGAATATATTTAATATTATTATTCTATCAACGTCGAGGCTCTACGGGCCTTGAAATCTAACTCTAATTGAGCACCTAACTCTAAAAATATTCCATAGAATATTCTAAAGTGTTAAACATGGATTTTATCCTTTCATAAATTCATAATAAAGATGACTATTAAAAAATTAAATTTTCTCATCAAAATACTTGTAATTTATTTCACAATGTATGTTTTTAAAATAATTTAAAAATGATGATGTTACAAAAACACAAGAGATTCTATATCCCAATGCATCATAATAAATTTCATAATGTTTTCCATGTTTTAGAAAGAAAAGAATGTGTGTTGAAGTGATCATGAATTTAAAACCAAAAAAGATTGATGAAAATCATTAATATAGTGGAATAGAGTACAATTTCTTATGAGAACTTTTATAGGAGATATGATACATGATAATTCTCAAACTAAGTGAGGATATTAACCTACTAAGCCTGAAAATATTTATTTATAAAAGTCTTTCTTTGGTGGTTTCCAAGAGATGATAGATTCTATATTTTTTGGATCAACTAATATTCCTTTATTAGAAATGCCATGGCCAAAGAAGCAAACTTCTTGTATCCATAAATCACATTTAGAGAATAGTGTATATAATGGATGCTCTCAAAAAAGTATCAACACAAACTCTAAATGTTCTTCATGGGATTTTAGTGTTCGATAATACATAATAATTTCATCCAAAAAGAGAATAATGAAATATTATAGGTACAATTAAAAGACACAATTCATCAATGACATGGAAACTAATGGTGTATTTGTTAGATCAAAGGGAATAACCAGATATTCATAATGACCATATAGACTCATGAAATCTATTTTTAGATTATTCTATTTCCTAACCTAGATTCGGTGATACCTAAACTATAGATCAATTTTAGAGAACCATTGGTCACCTTTAAATTTATCAAAAATATCATCAATTCATGGAAGAGGATATCTTTTTTTTTCTCAACCTAATTTTTTACAGTAATCAACACAAAGTCATAAAAAAATCATCTACCTTATTTATAAAAATAACAATAGTAGACCAAGGTGACATACTTGGTCTTATGAAACCTTTAATTTCCAATTCCTCCAACTGGAATTTCAATTCCATTAACTCCATTAGTTTTCTTCAATATAATGGAATTGAAATAGGATTTGTTCCCAGAGAGAGATCAATTAAAAATTACACTTCCATTTTTGGTGGAAAATTTAAAAAAAATTAGTGAAACATATCAAGATACTGATCCAAAAAGGTAGGAATATTTCTATTCTCACTTATATTATTAGTCTCCGAAGAAAATAATATTAATTAATAATAAATATATCCAACCATTGGTTCTAATGGTCATGCTATTCCAATTTTCATATCCTCATCTCGATAAAAAGATACACCATCCAATTAAGAGATGAAAAATATACATGTTATCCATAAAAATATATATGAGCCTTGAAATCAACTAACCAATCAATTACCAAGATTAAGTCAATGTTGTCCATGTCTAAACCTAAAAAAATTACATACAAATTGGACTCTATCAATTGTTATAGAATAAGCTTCACATTAATATATTATATTTCTTACTCAATTCAAGTGGCTCCAAATTTTCATAAATTAGAATATTAAAGATATAATATTGAAATATAATGAGCCAATAGAATCTAGAAATGTTTTTAGGAAATTTTGACCCTTATCTTTTTAGTTTAACCCTGTTTTAAATCATTTTAACATTTACTATAATAGTAAATTTTACCTCTATCACTATTTACTATGCCAAAAACCGAAGTTGACCTATTTAAAAAATTTAGACATGGTGATTTAAAATTTGGAAACTATTTTATCATATTGAATTCCAATAATTGGTATAAATTAATGTAAATTAAACCCATAAATGAAATGAAAATAATTTTTAGGAAAATGTATTTTTCAAGCATAAGATGAATTTATTCTAACTCTTTACCTAATAACCAACATTATATGAATGAAAATTTATATAATTGAATATATAATATATAAATTTTATTAAACTATTCCATCAATAAAGATTATTTTAATTTAGAAATACATTATGAACTTAAAAACAACTTTATAAAAAAATAACCATTTTTTTACTTCCAAATGATTTTATCTGTATTTATAATGATTTGATAATAAATGTATGATTAATTTTATATGTTCTAATAAATTATTATAAATACAATGATATTATTAAAAAACTAAACTTTTAATTATTCATAAAAATTCATTTCTATGGGAAATTTGAAAAAAAAATCACTCTAGAATCATTTTGACATGGTTAGTTCAAAAATGATATCCATCCTATAAAATTTAAAAATTATTCTATAAAATATTAAAATGTAAATTGTATTATAGTTTATTTAGAATGAGTTGTTTACATACTCTAATTTAATATTGGTTGTTACTCCTATAATCTCATTGCTTCTAGTAACTATAATGATTTACATCTCATCTCATGAATCCTTCTTCCAACATAAATCCATCAAACTACCAATTCCATTATCTCAGTTCTTGATTAAATCTATAAATTATTTCACGCAATTTAAATACTATGTTATGGTTTCCTTTTTCTATAAAACCCATATTTTGTATCATGTAAATATTTTCTTCTAAATCACCATGAAAAAAGGTTATTTTAACATCAAATTTCTTGAGATATAGATCTTCTAATGCTACCTTACTTAGAAATTTCTAGATATTTCCACGTTTAAATATTTTAGAGAATATTTTTTGAGAAATTAATTCTATCCTTATATTACAATACTTTTACCACTATTCAATCCTTTTAATCCTTCTTTACTTTATCTTATTTCTTCAAGTGGGAAACCCATTTATTCCCAAGTGATGTCTTTCCTTCATATTTGTCAGTAAGCTCCCAAGTTCTCTTAAACTTCAAGGAATCCATTTATTCCTTCATGGATTACTCAAAATATTTTGAGTCACTAACAGTCACTACCTATTTTTTGGAAATCTAGTTCTGAAATATCCATTAAGAGTATAAAGTCTATATCAGTCCCAAACCTCTGAACTAGTATCCTAATCCTAGTCTATCTTATCAACTTAATTGTTAACTATGCACTACTCAGTTCTTCTTTGTATTTTGAACCCCAAATTCTAAAACTCCCACCAAATATTTTTTCCATTCTTAAAATTTCTAGAATGTATTTTGATGTTCTTACTCCTAGATGTCTTTTACTTTCAAAATTATCATTTGTGTTTCCTAGAATTTGTGATATTCCATTATGATTACTCCAATAAACTTGAACTTAAATTGATGATTTATATTCCTTAACCTCCTTCTCTTCCAAGTTACAATCCTTTCAAAAATACTTCTCATTAAAGAGAAAATATCCACTTTGAATGATTTTTCAACAGTCATCACCCCATAATTGATATGAAAAGTTTTCATCTCCATATCTAAAGGAAACCATATTTTAGATTTTTTCATGATCTTGCCTCAATCCATGGAATCAACATTCACACACACAAAACTTTTAAATACTTTAAAAGAGATAAATTCGAATCATTTACCAAAACATAGCTCATATAGAAGTTACTACCCAACTATATATTACATATATCAATTCATAAGGTATGTTGTTGTATTAACTAACTACACCCAAATTTCCTTATAAATTATACAATGAAAATGCATACTTCTAGAATTCAATGTCAAAATCAAATTCATCCCTTCATCCACACTGTGTTTTCTAGTATTCTAGGTATTATCTTCTCATTACATATCCCTTTATTCTTGAATATTTTATAGAATATTTTCCTAGTGTATTCACCCCCATTGTCTATAAGAATACATCTCTACTTTTAGCCGCATTACCTATCCAATAGATCGTTCAATTGAATAAAAAAAGAACCAAATTAGAATTATTCTTCAAAAAAGTAAACACAGAATTTTCAAGTAGCATTATTAAGAAAGGTTACAAAGTAGAGTGGAGCTTTGTTGGATTGAATAGGTTCTGGCCCCAAAACATCTAAATGAAACATCTATAAATTTAATGATATTGGATTCCATCTATATAAGTTAAAGGAAACCCTTATCTATTTCTCCAACACACAACACTCAAAATTTATAATTTCTACATGGTCAAGATTCAATATTATTTTTTTCATTAAAACTTTTATATTATTCTCACTAAGGTGACCAAGCCTTCAATGCCCAAATTTTTTATCATCAGAATTTAAACTTTCATAAACTTCAATTTCAATTGAACTTTTAGTTAAGGTTACCCCTTATGAGACTATCTTGGATCATCATTTAAATTTTTTAAAACCATTAAAAAATGTAGTAACATATCATACCTCATCTAGTTGTCCAATGGAAAAAATATTTTTTCTATAGAATAGGGATATGACTTAATTACATGAGAGTTAAGAATCCTCTATTATTTATTTGGATGTTGGAGTTTACTTTTCCAATAACATCTAGGGCTTCATATTCTACTAAATAAAATATGAAATACCTCCCATATACATAATTGACCAGGAATATGTTTCACAAGTTGGGTGAAAGGATGTTATAGAGATAATCACCAAATATTCTACCAACGTATTAACACTTAGTTATAGGTTATTACCACCTTTCATTTTACTAATATAATTTGAACTTCTAGATGTTGATTCCATTCAGGTGTTCTCCTTTTGACTTTTACATTACTTATGGAGGAAAGCTCAACATTCTTCGACTTCTTTCTTGATACATATATTCAATGGATTATTTCGATACTCCTAAAGGGTGACCATTCTCTTCCATAAGTATTAATTTCACTTCCAAATGGTCCTTGAGCTTGCCTCCACCTGAGTACCTTATTCAAGAATATGCTTTGGATATACTAAAACACCATATCTATTTTTGTAATGGAATTACTAAAAGTAGATATCATAGTACCTCAACTTTATATAAGTCATAATAATATAATTAAGACCCATATATCATCATTAAATGTTACCTTAAATAATTTAGGCTTCTTATGGATAATTTTGAGTTCATTCACATTATTTACCACTATTTTTCCTTAAAATATTCTTAATATGAATAGACACAAAAACAGGAAATATTTATTGAGAGTTATTGGTTTCACATTCATATCTATCAGTGACTTCATCACTTTAGCAATAGTTTTTTTCCTATATGTTGAATGAAATATTTTGTTCCAAATATATCTTCACCAATACTAGTTACTTCCTCTCCAAATATTCCAATTATTCCCTTTCCATTTTCTCTAGATGATTACCTGATATCAAAATATTGAGGTCCTTTTCAATTAAATGGTCATCTAATCACATTCTATAAAATCCAAAATATATCCCATTAAATTTATCTATCTAGATATTTCCTCTATCCGATGATACAACTTCTTCTGATAGTTAACCCTATTGAAAATGAAATAATAAAAAGTCAAGAGAGAATGATAACATGATCTTGCTCTAGTGTGTTGATTGAGCACTAATCCATGCCCCAATATTTGATATCACATGTTAAGAATATGATCATCTCACCTTATGATAAAACCATCAAAAGTTGTGACTTCAAAACATAGGATTACCCCACCATAAGTATACCAACAATCGATGTGTAATGAAAACATTACCTTAAACAAGTTTATTAGGAGTAGGAAGTCAAATAACCAACCCAACACCCAAATATGACCTCACACACACTTATGAAAAATTCACAAGCATTTAAAATGATAGAATTATAAATAATAGGAGAAAATAAAATAAGAAATAACACAAGTGATTAGTGTGAGTCAAATAAGTTATCTTATATGCATAGTATAATCACTAAGTCTTTATTTTTATTCACCATATGTATAATGAATTATAAACAACAGAGAAATTTGTCAATATGTATTCATTACTGGGGATAAAATATATGTAATTATCTGATCCATTTTACACTTCACTCATTCACTACACATAATTGGGATAAATTATCCATGCCATAGATCTGATATACATAGTGTTCCTACTTACTTTTGTAGAAACTTTATCTGATTATCTCAGTCTTACTAACCTCCAACATTCATAGAGAAGCCTCCATCTGGAATGGTAATAGTTTATCTCTAGTAAATCATTGAATTTGATCACATGCATTGGTAAACATCTATAGAAACATAATTTTAGGTACTAAACTTATTTTTAAAACATTTTTTACCTTCATAACATTATATAGAGATACAAACTTTAGATGGTCCTACTTCCACCTAGAGAGTTTGCACTACTGCTATCTTTGCATTGAGCCAACCATCATCTGGTGCATTAAACTTTAGAAACAAACATTCATTGGGTAAATTTTTGGTAAACTAAAACTAGAATTCACATCCCAACATTATTTTAGGGGTTAAATGGAGGAATGGAAATCATCATTTCTCCCTTATTTTAAGTAAAATTAAACCCAGGACCATCTGATACCCATTACAACACCACTGGGTACCCATTTGTCCGTCCATACAACCCTTCACTACCCAGCCTCACTAAGTACCCATTACCAACCATTAGGTATTCAGTTACATTTAAAGATTTAAACTAGAGATGAAATAACCTCCATGATTTTACCAAACCCCAAAAAAATTATGTTTTTTTCAACAACTACACAATTATTTCATAAATCCCAAAGCAAAATATGAAACCGAATGAAAAATAAAAAATTTAGAGAAGACCACTTTTTCATCACTAAATTACCATAGTTATATCTAATATTCAAATATAATAAACCACTTGGACATGTGTCATAACAAATAACCCACTACAAAACTTTTCACCTCTAAAAATATGAATTGACCATTCATCCAAAATGCATTCCCCACATAACCATTAATTCACCATTTCTACACATACCACAAAACATTCACAATGTTCCTGATATGAAACTTCTAAATCCAATACAAATCAATAAATACCCCAAGATTCTAGAGGCCAAAGGACACACTAGTATACCCAAATACTCAAAATACTGACAATAAATCAAGTATAATTGAATATTATTCCCCAATATATAAACTCTCTAGGATTTATTTATGTATGTCCTTCCATTGAATTTTAGTTTATTAAAAATATTCACTATTAAAAATGGTTTTATAGAAAATAAAATTTTATTTCAGAATAATATATTAAATTTACATCATAAAACTCTATGTTTTATAAATTTTGATCACTCTACATATCCATTTTCAAAGAACATTTTCCAATTTACTTTATACTGAGTTACTTAGTTCAAAAAAACCATTAATTTTGAAAACTATATTCCATTTTAATATCAATGTTTAAAACAATATTTATTTCCTTTTAAAATATAAGAATGTTATCCATCACTACCTATATAAGGCGACATAAGAATCATACAACATGGAATGTAAACACTTTACAGATATCATGATTTAGAATATAAATCATGACAGTTTCCATGTTATATTACCAAAAAACAAGCAGCATGCTTGGAATTTAGGTTATATAATAGTTTTATAGTATGCTACTAAACATAAAATATATAATTAGTATAAATTTATTCAACAGAGAGAAAATCATGAATTATGTTAGATAAATAAGTAAAAAATGAATTGTTACTAAGAAAGTATTACTATATAGGGAATAAATCATAAATTACAATAAATTATATATGATAATGACTTTAATTAATTACATCACCCATAAAAGGTATTCTATAAATCACTAATTACTTTATTAGATTATTTTATTTAATTAAGTATATTCACATATAATGGTTATAATATAAATAATATGTGCATGCCCTAATGTTCCATTAGACTATATGATGTATGAATAGATGTAAAATTGGACCCCCAATAGATCAATAAGAAACTTCTCGAGTTCCAACATATTATATTGGGATATTTAAATGCATGATCCGATGGTGGATACTCAATGATCCAATATACCTTGGTAACTTATGATTCCACCATGAATAGGTTGATTGGGACTATTTATGGGATATTTATAAAGTCCTAAATATTCAAGACCCTATCTATAATATCATAAAAATACCTAAAAACCTTAAATGATAACACTTTAATAAAACTGACCTAGATACTCAAATAGTACATGAATTTCATTTTCACTGACTCCAAAAGAATTACTCAATCTGTGGGGGTTGAAAACTAGTGTAGAGAGTATCATTTTATCATTGGGGAATGATTTTACTATGTTTATTAATAGAATAATTCATGACTAGTTTCTTTTAAAATACCATTGTGACTCATCCAAATGTTTCATGTTCCTAAATATAATAATATAAACTTTTTTCCATGTGGAGTAACCTCTACATTGGTGATACCATATGATACTAAATCATGACATAAAGGAAAAAATATACATATCTATTTGTATATAGATAAACAAAAAATAGACTAGAAGTAAATACATTACTCTGAATAATGTGAAACCAAATAGATTATAAACAATAAAAATTAATTTAAAACAATTTAGCGATGTACTAACACAACTATAGAGAAATATGTCCTCCTTTTCTAATTCCACGTGAAAACAAAAAACATAAACCCATACTAATACCCCACTAATCAACAATACATACAACATTTATCTATAAACCAGTTCATACCTAAAATGATATGAATGAAGCTACATGTTCACTGAGGGATCCATGAAGGGTGGGAGAATAAATACTCAGTAGGTGGCCATTAATGATTCATCAACTTAATAGTAAATAAATAAGGGTATGAATGAATTTTTTTAATAATTTATATATATAATTATATATAACACAATATTTTCTATTATAATCATAAAATCATAATATAAATGAGTAAATAAAACTTTACAGATAAATAAATATTCTAATAAATAACTCCATATACTAGTAGGGTCTATACCTACATAAACTTGATTAGATCCCAGCTTGAAATTTAAGAAGAGTTATTATATTAAATTTTGATCATTACAACCCATCCCAAAATGATCGAGTGTCAAGCATCCCTATCATCCTCACTATAGAGGTAGGAATGATAGAGTGTTAAAGAACCCACATTATCTACACCTAGGAGGAAAGAATGATCGAGTTCCAAACACAACTATTATCTTTACTAAGGAGGGAAGGATAATAGAGTAAAAAACATACCTTATGGTCGTTATTAAAGAGAGAATAATGATTGAGTTATAAAGCACACTCTCTTTCCTCACAAAGGTAGGGATAATGATTGAGTAACAAAGTACCCTCATCATCCCCACAAAAATAGTATTTTAACACACTATTATAAAACCAAACAAGGTAAATACATGGCATGATGATAATCAAAACTAGTCACTACAATCAAGCATGATAACTATGCAAGTAAAACATGGAATATGACATGTCATATTTAAAGCATACTAAATGAGGAATCTAATAATGTGATGCACATGGAATATGAAACTACTAATAAAACATTTACTAATTTATATTATTATTAAAACTAATGTAATAATATCAATACAATCATGAAACACATAATGGAAAAAGAAACACATAAATGCATTCTAATGACAATCCACATAAATCCTAAAGCATGTCCAAAATAACACTTTATGTTTTAAAATTATCATGCTAAAAAAACTCAAGATATGAAATTAACACTAAATATTCCATAATAGTGGTAAATCTTGTGTGTTATCAAGTATGGAATTGATATTAACCAAGTTTTACTCATAAAAATAAAAAATACACCTAACATGTGTTCTAGAGACAAATTTAACACATACCAATAGAAAAGTAATAGTTATTTATCCAAAACAACTTCCACCTTATAATGTTTAATTTAAGGGAAAAAGTTACCAAATAAAGAAATTATTAGATGTTAATATGTTTTACTATATTTTTAGAATGTAAGGTATTCAATTTTCAAATTTAATAATTAAAAAATAATACATTCAATTTAAAATGGAAGAGTATGATTCAAATAAAACATTTTAAATAATAAAAATTCAAAACGATGTAGATTCATCATAAATAATTGGTTTGGTTAAGAAATTATATAAAACCAATTCCATCCTCTTTTATTTAATAATGAAATATGTTTAATGTATAAAAAGTTTCAAATTTACATTAGGAAAACAAACAAGTTGATAAAACAGAATCATCCCTTCCCACTTAATTAACAAAACCACTATCTCTCCAACAATGAAATCACTTAACTGAAGATTATATATGGTCATTTTAAAAATAACTCATTCAAGTCAATTGGAAAGATTTTTTTTTCATAATAAAGTTTTAATATATAATTCTTCACTAAAAGTGTGACTATGTCACTAAAACTTTAGCTTTAAAACTCACATAATACTATGATAAAATTAATCAAGGTGGCTTTACGTGAATGTCACCTTTTAAGTTTAATTTTTATCCCAAAATACCCTTTTAATATAACATGTACGACACTATTTCAATTTAGAAGAAAGTAAAATAATTCAAACATATTTCAAAAAACTATTTATTATATGATTTTAGAACCATATAATATTTTAAAAAAATTCTAGGAATAAACCTTTATAATTAAAAACACATTCAGGAATAAGGAGTGCATGTTTACCACCTAAATTTATAATGAACACTTATCCAGTGTAAAGGAATATGATTTATGATTTTTTTTAAAAATGTGAAAAATATTATATGTAAATAAGTTCATCACAAATGAGTAAGACTGTAAAAACATTGATGATACAACTAAAAACATGAAACGATAAAAAAATAAACCAATGAAAATTGAACCATGATATATGATTATTATTTTTTATTAAAATTAAACACCATCTTCAATCCATATTATATTTTTTACTAATTCTCAAAATAAAAACACTTTTAGGGTTGAGTGGAAACCCGAACATATGTGGTATTTGACTCTATAAGGGAATTTAAACCATTCTATAACAACATAAAATTATTGGAACTGTACATGTGATCAAGGCTCCAAATGATCATAAATTTTCTTCAATGTGGCTCCTTGTGAATAAGATATTTGAATGATGAATCCATCTTATACCAAATATTGATGAAATCCTTTATTCTAATCTTCCCTGCTTTAAATACTTGAACCAAAATATGATACTAAGAGTTAATACATTCTTATTGTTCTTGATTGGTGACAACAAAAAGGGTTCTATCACGCATCCTATCATATTATTCCATTGGGGCATTAAAAATAAATTCATTTGACTTTATTTCCTATTTATAATGAATAAGGAGTTCCAAAATAGACCTTCCTTGTCCCCCTCCACTTTCAATCTGGGAGATTTGCTACAGGTCTTCTTGGGGGAAGTTATCTCTATAACATTGAGTGAATTTTGTATAATGTTTTAGTTCTCATTGTAGGATATTTGAAAATGTTTTACTTTTAGTGATATAATTTTTACTACTTCTCCATCCACTGATTCTCTAACAATTTTTTTCCTTTATTCTACCTGCCCCACTACATTTTCATGATGAGTCAGATACCTTCTAAACTTATTAGGGACTATTTAAAACTCATTTATATTGAGTGTAATTATATCAGTAGCATTAATTGTTGGTATCTTTAATTTTTGACTAACCAGCAAATTGCCTATAGCTATGAGGACTCTAATATTGGAAACCTAAGTGATTATCATCTTCTTAAATAACCCTTTATTGTGGTATTAATTATATTTATTTGATCCCTGATCTCTATTTTTTATCTGTTTAGTATTTATTTTTATAGGGAAAATAGTTCTTCATATTTCTAGTTTTCTTCCCTTGTTAATTGGGTAGCTTCCCATATCGAATTCTTCCTTATTATCATTTTTTATACCTCTATATAAGAGTTTTTTAGCATGGAAATCCACTTAGAACTAAAATCATTCCTAAATTGAGTCTGATTCCCCTTGAAGATACTCCCCATATGTAGAAAATTCTGTTAGACAGGGGTATTCCGATCTTTAGATGAAGTTGGACCAACTGCTGGCAGACCATACTACACACAAGTCCCCAAATTTTAGAGCACTGTAACAATGTTGACTCGCTATAGAAGAGCAGAACAACAACACAAATATAGAATTTTAGTAGTGAATAATTACTATATAAACATATGATAGGACATTGTAGCTATATGTACTTAGACATGGCACTACAGTGGCATGTTACTGGAAACACCGATAGGTCGTTGTAGGTTTGTGGACTTATAGCCATAGGTAACTATAGTACGGTGGAACTACTATGAAGTTAGTGTCATAGTTTCATCAACTTATTTCTGATATAATTTGAGATAGTTTTCCTAGGTGTGTAGAACCTTGATTTTAACCCTCTAATTTTGATCCCAATATAGTGATAATTCTTCCACTCTGTAGATATTGGTATCATTTCCCAAACCATATAAATCTCAGTGTTTCATGATCTTCTTCTTCTTCTTCTATTTTTTCTTTTTACTCTTCTTATATGAAATTCAATAATGTATTTCTTAATATAATTTAATTACAGATCCCATTATGTGGTAATGGTTTTTTTTCATATGTTCTATAGTTCATTATGTGCTCCATTCACACTGCTAAGATTCTTTTTCATTTTAGACTTTGGTGTTCTCATCCCTCATTATCATCATTACACATGCCATCACCTTATAGAGTTTCAAATCTATTTTGGACAATAAATTATAAGTTATCTTCCTATATAGAACTATTTGGAAAGATAATGATGTCATTCCTAGCACTTTATCATTCCATGGAAAATCTATTAGATTTACTTGTCCATAGAGGTCCGAATTAGAGATCTCTCCCATCACTAAATGGATATTGACTTTTCTCCTTGAACTTCACGAACCATATCAGTAATATAAGAGATACTATTAATTATTTCCTTAAAAATATTTTCAATTACTAATATGGTAGTCGTTAGATCTTGAGAATAGGATGATACTATTGGTGGTTGATTCTATCCATCCTCACTAATCCTAGCATGACGATTTGAAGGTGTATTATTGTGATCATTACTAGACCCACTTCCTTCAATACCAGAGACTAGGTTAGGATCTGATATACCATTCAGTGGGATGATGGTAGTCTTAAAACCCATTTATCCTTTAAAGTATCTCTAACCAGTTACACATTCTTAAAAGATCCTTGTAGGTACACCTACTAAATATGTATTGAATTTTTACACGAAGAAAAATATTTGTAGAATGATTCAAAATAAACCCTTTGAATTCATCAAAACCCTTTATTTTTTAATCAACACTAGTTCAACTAGGGCCTTGGATAAATTAACCTAAGTATAAATCCATTTATAAATCATATTATATGGGGATTTAAACCTTCTATAAATGCATAATAATCTACCCACCATATTACATAACATTTGAAGCATAGAAGTGTTTTGATATTGTAGGGGAAATCTAAGGAAGGTGGCCCATATTTCCATATTAGTGGGGTCCCTATCCATATGAAATCCATATATCAAATAAAACTAATAAAAATGAACCCCATAAATAATTTTCTTACCTTGGGACCAAGAAAACATAAGGTCATATTTACCCCAACTCATGAAGAGATCTTGAATGAATTTCGAAATATATAGTTGACACAATTTTGTGTCATTACACTTCCAATTAACAAATATTATAATGAAAAACATATCATATCATTGAGACCTTATCTTGAATTGTCAAAACATTATTTCTTCATCCCCATAAGAGAAGAGAACATATTTCTTATAAAATAATTTTATTACAATATTTAAAAAAACAAACAACATATTCCATAGATTACATGGACCTCATCACCATTTCATCTATAGATGTATTATCTCTGAGAAATGATCATTATTTTAGTTTACTTATTGGTATTCTATATATAGCCTGAAAAAAATTATTTTATTTGGAATTATTAGGAATTAGTAGAAGAATATTTATTTTATCCGAAAAAGTGTGCGAATGAAAATAATGGGAAAATACTGTAATATAGGATTAAATTTTCAATGTTTACTATCTTATGTCAATAAAATTGGATTGAATAAAAATTTAAACCATAGCACATGGATGTTTTAAAACCAAATATCCAAAAATCTTAGCATCATTACGTGTCCCTTCTCAGCGAAGAGTTCCACTTGAGGAAGAAGGGGACACCATATTTGCGAAATCCAATTCCATCTCCAATAAAAAAATAGAAATGATAATTTATCTCATCCAACTCCACACAAATGAAAATAAAATTGAAGATACACATTTCAATATTGAAATAAATATAGAATCAATATTGTTTAGATGTTATCTAATCTAAATGGAGTGTTTTAATAATAAATAATTCAATTATAAAAAAATGTATCAACAAAAATAAAGATAATTCAAAATTAATCTAAATAAATTAATAAAAACATTACAAATAATTTTTTTATCTCTTTTGATCCTCTATAACATCATTATACTTTAATAAATTTTTTTCATAATTCCATTCATCGTATCTGTCAAAGTTTTTATTTTTCTTAAATTTGAATATATAATTCAATAATAATTATGTGCATATTTTTATAAAATAAGGAATAAATTTTGATATGTTTATATATATATATATATATATTATTCATAAAAATAGATATTTATAATTGGGGTTTTCTAAATAGATCCTAGATACTTCATTATTTGATTGGTTCAAAACAAAGAAAAAATCATAATTTTTTTTTATTTATATTTATTGTAAATAATCCCCAAAATAATGTATTAAAGAATAATTGTAAATCATCACATGTTCCAAATTTTCTTCAATTTTATTAAGGGTTATAGAAGAAAACATCTCAATCAAGTGAGAACATATAGAAATAACATATATCCTAAGATATCTTACAAGCCACACTATATGTCAAATCAAGTTGAATATTTCACTCCACGAATTAGATTTAAAATATTAACAATATATTTGTTGAAGTATGCCAAATAAGTACAAAAATCCTTATTATGACATAGAAATGCAATTTTCAATATCTAACAATCAATTTTTTTTACTTTTTTTCTTTTCATATGTCATGAACTAAATGATGTTTATCCTCCAAATTTGTAATTTTATATACAAAGTATTTACTTGTTACTAATAGTATATCTCACTGATTCAATTTTATTCATTTCCTTATATACCTTGTATCACTCTGATCATTTAGTAAAATAAGTCAATGCATAAAGAATTAAGGAATTTTCATACAATACTAGGTTTCTTCATTAAGTGAAAAAGGTATATTCATGAAAATTAAAATCCTCACTATTTAATAGTTGACCCACACGTCTTCATCGATGTTGCTTTTCAACATCAATCTAATAATGAAAAAATATTTTTAGAGGTTTTCCCTGATTTTTTCATCAATAGACCATTCGAAAAACCGTGAATTTATAGAAGTTGGAGTAAAGTAGAAAAAAATTCCAACAAGATTATTCAAATATATAGAAGATTGAGAATAAAGTAACTAGAAATAATGTGACTAATCAATGATTTTCTATAGGTATTATCTAAAAACAAATTCACAAAAAGGTATACAAAATGTTAATAAAATCATTTTCATTAGTTAAATCAATTTCAACTAGAAATTCAAAAAAATGTATTTTTGTACTCCAAGGAAGTAATCATATGATTATAATCATAGTTATGACTCAATAAACATTTTCATAACTGAATCATTATGTTTTTTTTTGAGATTATAATTATCTCTCCATTGGGGACCCATGGAAACATTTCAACCATCGTTGCTGCCTAGGGAATCACCATCATAGGCAGATTTAGGTTCTGTGTCAACTAACTAATGCATAAAAAACATCTTGAATGGAAAATGATCTACTAATATTTTACCTAATATATAGTTATTATTCATTTTTTCAAAATATCAAAATAACGAATCAAAACCATTACATGGTTTAATGTAAAACCCTATTTAAAATCCTTGACCTAGTATATCTAAATATCCATGAAAATCATTTATTTAAATTTTCCAATACAGATGTTCAACTATATTATTTTTAGTTTGGAATAAAAGTGTATGAAAGTTTCCAAGTATAATAATAAAATTCACTATAAGGGTTTAGAACACCTGCCATAATAATGGGTGAGCATCACATACTCCAAATATCATTGAACAATACATAATAATATTTAAATAAAAAAATTTACCAAATAATTCCAATTATGAAATAACTATAAATCAAGACTCACTAAACCTAAGGAATACCTTGAAAGATAAATTATAAATGATATCTAACACCATAAAAATAAAAACCCCACATGTAAGTAAAACTAGGACTCTTCAAATATCATCCCAAAATCCAAAATCAAATAGTGTAAATCATAACATTATCACCTCGTATCAAAAAACCCATTAAAATAAACAAAACAATACATTTAGTCTTACTTTATCCAAATGAAGATGAATCCCTATATCAAAAAAAATTCCCCATGGATTTCAGAAATCACATAGAAAAATCCCTCACTATGGAGAAAGTAATTATATAAGAGGGTTAGAAAAGAAAATACAGGGAGGTAGAAGATAGTTACCTTGATTTGAGGATGGAAAACATTTCTTGGTTTCCATGGATAAGAGAGGGTTGAAGTAGGGGATAAAGAATAAAAATAGTATCCATGGAATATGATATAGGCTAAAATGGGTAAATGAGGTTCGAACAAACCACATTATGGTTTAAAAGGTGGAAGTAAATGATCAATTTACCCTTATTTTACGGAAAAATCAACCTAGAATCATCAGGTATTCATTTAATGGATGCTAGGTTCTTGATTATCCCTTTAAAACCACCCCCTCATTTCCTAACCTCTGTGGGTGTCCAATACCAACAAATGTGTACCTAATGCCATCTATATTTTTAAACTATTGGTGAGACAACCTCATCGCCTTCCCCAAACCCCCAAACCTTCAAATAAACCTCAAATAATATGTAAAAACACCTCCAGTTTCATTCACCAAAACTAAAATTCATTCTTTAATCCTAAAAAAAATTATTCCTGATCTGAAATAAAAAATTTAAACAATTCCACCTTTTCATCATTAAATATACATAATTAAACCCAAAATCCATATTCAATAAACCCAATTGGAAGTGGTTCACTACTTTTTTGCTACATGATTTCTTTATGATTGAGAGTTTCTTATGGTTTACTCTTATGATGTATATGATTATCGTTGAGTGATTTCATTACTTAGTAATTTCTTTCATTTATGGTTCTTTATAATTCCATGATAATTATGTTTTGATTTATATTCATATTCATAAAATTTTCCTTTACCTTGATAGTTATCTTCTGTTTATTTTTCTTTACATTATAACCAAAATATTTTCAAAATAAATCCAAATTGATTTTGGTTATAACTATTTTTCATAAAATGGTAAAGGTTTTTTTAAATATAACAGAGAATCAATTTTATTGGTAGTGTGAATATATTATTTTTTTCAAATGATTTCTTTATTAAAATAACTTTACTTCTATTTTTTTGAAAAATGGAATATAGTTATTTTTATATATTTAAGTCAAACTATCATTTCATGGTGTATATTTTAAATGGATTTATATAGTGAATTTTGTGGAATTCTATAGGGAATATTTTTCTCACTCTCTATATACGCACTCTATGTGTATGTAGAATTTTCATATATTATATAGGTAAATATTAGTTTATTCCCAATCTATAGGATAATAAGATCTTTGGTTCGGGTATAAAGGAGGTAGACAATGAAGCACATGTAGTTACCAGACACATATAGGTAGATGGGCTCTTTTGTTTGGTCATGTGGTCATTTATGTTTTATGGTAGCATTGTGAACATTCATCCACCTATTCCATCCTATATTATAAAATATTATTTTCAATTCATTTTGGGTATAGTATATGGATTATTCTTATATAGAGTTCTTGTGTTGAATTTATGGTTGGAATCCACCATTGATTTTTATATCATCAAGAAAAATCATTCCCAATTTGAGTAAGGTTAATTCCACGACACTTATTGTTATCCTCTGTTGATTAGTAATGCACTTCCTGAATTTTAGAAGACTAGATCGGGTACCAAGATATAGTATCCTAGGTTAGTCTATTACAAAATGGTATTAGAGAACAATTTTTTATGTTATTTTGGGAATAATCTTGATAGAATATTGGATCATTGGAGCTCAAGAGTTATGTTACGAGTAATTTTTTGGCCAACAATTAGCATGAAGATACTTGATTTACTAGGGGAATGTCAATAATATGTATTTTTTGTTTTGATGTTGATTATTTAGTCATTTTAAATGAATTTTAAACCTAAAAAATCAAAAATTATAGGGTATTTTAGAGGTTCACAATTATTATAAACAAGATACAGACTATGCACAAACTGTGAAACACATTATGGAGTGTCTATTGAGTCTTATACACTTGGAACATAGTTTGGGAAACCAGATAACCAAAATTTGCATACTAAGTTCAAGTATATGTTGGGTTATCCACAATTGGTGGAAATTTTTGGTGATCCACACATCCAAATCATATAGCTATATAAAATTTATTATTTTGGGATATTTTTATTATGTATGACTTATAGTTACTTATAATATTAACTATTGTTTACTTGAGATAAAATTAAAGGGTTTTTTATGAATTTTTTTGTTATTTATTTTAGTCAAGTTAGTACTTTATATGATAATCCTTGGGTATTTCTTTTTGAAAATAAAATTTTTAGGCGAAAAAGGTATTTAATACAGTGAACTTAAAGTGATTTTTAAATAATTGAAAACAAAATCACTTTTTTGGTTTTTCTGGGGGGTTTTACAGTTAATTGTTTTTGTTTCAAACTATTATAAAGTAATTTCCAAGACGTCTTAACAATTTTACAAAAATAATTTCAATTTATCTTTGTAAAATGGTTTTATTATAAAAAATGATTTTTTTAAATTAGGTATCAATCATATTTTAGTCAAGTTTCTTATACTAAAAGTACATGATAAAAAAATTAGAATATTATTATTATTATTTAAAAGAGTATTTTTATGAGGTATCCTCAGAGTACTTGTGGTTTTATAAAAAGTATTTCATTTCTATTATCAATTTTTTTGCTTCAAAATAGGATTTCTCATAGTATGAACCAGTTTACAATGGTGGCTTTATTTTCACATTATGTGTTTGAGAAATGGATATGGGATGTTATTAGTATGGTGATGTAAATAGAATATTATTATATTTGGTATTATTTCATTTATTTATATTTAATATCATGTGTTTAAATAAAAAGTAATAACTTGACTATGTTTTTTGTTTCTTGTTAGTATAGAGTCATTACACCAAAGAAAACCCTAATGAATTTTCCTAATTAAGAGTAAAATTATTTACCACGAGATAATATTTAAGTTGATTTATGTTTTTCTAAGTTAGTAATCTATGATTTTTAAGTTCTAGATAGTAACATGGGTTCGATTTTCACTCAATATAGAGATTTTACTCAAGATTTCAAGGACTATAACTCATCTATCCTCCATGGAGAGAAAATTTTCTTAGAAGTAGAGGAGTTGTTGATGGATATTTAAAAAATATTTAATCTTATTGAGATTATTCATATCATTAAAGTTAAATTTTACACTTTCACATTGAAAAATACATGTTTGAAATGGTTGAAATCTAGTTTTGGTCTAGTCCACAGAAGAACCAATCGTGTAAATATTTCAAAGCTTTATTCATTTTATGATTCTGACCTACAACCATAAAAATGGTGAAAGAAATAGATTTTTATATTTTCAATATAATGATCAAATGGTAATAGAGTACACTAAAAATATCTTCATGTTATAATTTTATCTACCTGAGTTAGTATCAAATAATTATTTTAAATCCCAATGTTTTCGGAGAGGTCTCCATCGTAGTGTTTAGTTGAAAGTTTCTTTGTGTGGATAAGCCTCATATAGTGAAGTATCATCTCATGATTTTGTATAGAGGCATTCATATTAGAATTTTCTTGAAATGAATAAATTTCCCCAATACCTAGAAATATTGAATGAAGAATCAATAGAGTAAAAGAGGATGTTAGTTAATCCTAGAAAAATGGGTGGAGTTAGTATAAAATTTTTATCTCAATTCATTATTTAAAATTATTATAAGAGTAAATATATGGTGTGAAATCAATGTGGAAATTCAATGAATAAAAATCCAACATGTAAATAATATTTAAAAATTTTGTATGGTTATGTCTAGTTAAATCATCTCTAATGATTTTATAGAGATGATTCACAATGGAAGAGTGGGTGTAGTTTGAATATTTTTGGAGATACTCAACCTCATATAAATATTTTTCTAGGAAATAGGTATCTCTCTAAGAAATAAATAGAGCTATGGATATTGAGGATGAAGTCTCATTAATGTGAGAAAACTTAGGATTACACTAATCCTCTTCTAGTGGATGAAATTGAATATATTCTTACTAAGTTTGAAGTTAGAGCTGCATCAGTTTTAGGTACCAATTAAATCATTTTTCTATAATATTTTTTCTATTTTATGTAAATGTATATCTTTTTTAATGTAAGGTTTCACTCAATGCATTTATTTGGGAAATTTATAGGATTATCACCCATAATTATTGGTAGTGGTATCCTATAATTTTTTAGAGTAAATAAACCTTATAATGACCTTTTGGATCCATGAGTATTAAAAGGTTAATAATATTAATTAATTACATTATTTATAGTATTATTTTCATTTTTTGTAATGTTGGGATAAATTAAACCTTGATTTTGGGCTTATATACCTTTGTGTCATCCTCTTAAAATTATAAAGGTCATATTGTTAATTTGAATCTCATTATGAGGAATTTGAATCCTATGATTCAATATATAATATGAATTATAAATAGGATATGGGATATTAGAAAATGGTCCCTTTTCCTTAGTAATGTCCTTAACTTATAGAATTGTTTTGTAATTCTTATTTAAATTTTCCTCTCATGTCAACTAGGGAAAATAGAACATCAAACATCTTGAGGATGTCTTTTTACCTAACCCTCCTTAACCTAAAACGAGAATGATGTCTTTTCCAATTATGAGTCATCCAAAAAACTTGGAAAATCAAGAAAATATTTTTTTACAGATTGATTTATCATTTTTGAAAAATATCTATCTTTTGTTAATTGAGAAGTTCAAAAAAAATTGTGAGTAATGTACATTCATTAGATTCATATTTCTAGCCAATGAATCTTTTATGAATTTCTTGTGGAATAACGGGTATTTATGGGGAGAATTATGAGACACATGATGACACTACTTTTTTATTATTTATTTATATATTATTTTACCATAATATTTGGGATGAAAATTTTGAGTTTTTGAAGAAAATTCTATATTCCATTATTGAAGCATAGTTGTACCACCCATGTATATGATCCATGCATAAACAAAAAAAAATTAAGAACCATGTGCATAGTTGGTTCATAGTTATGTGAACTATTCCCCCAATCTGTGTAGGTCAATGTTTTGGTTCTACTATCTTGTGCACTGTTGGTGAATTATTAGCCTAACTATGATCCTAAACCTAATGATCTTCTAAAATATTCATTTTTATTTCTTAAAATCATTATAAATAAGGGTTTAACATTATTTTCCCCACATTTAGACAACTCTCATCTCAGGAACTGACTCCCTATCTTCTCATTTTCTTCCATTACATTTTTCATCTAATCTTTATCAAAGCAGAAGATTTATTTTAGTATTTTCTATAAAAATTATTTCTTCTCTATTCATCTTCTTAATCCTCCTATTTCTTGGTCCTAAAATGGTTATAATGATGTAATATTTCAAATAATATTATTTTCACAAGGGTATTTTATTATTTTAGTAATTTTATTCATTTTCTATTGTTTTTGTATATGTTATTTTTTTTAATAACACCTCTTTACGACACACTCATCAATAACAAGTAGGTGGATTTATATAACTCCTTTTGATCATGAAACTATATATTATTGATTATTTAAATTGGATTCTTATTCCATATAAAACCTATATTGTATGTATAAAATTGTTTCACAATTAGTTTTCTTTACCCTCATCAAAATATCACTTTGGATAAATAGTGTTTTTTACTTTAAAAGGATGGATTTATAGTAAAGTATAGTTGTACATTCCACATGTTTGATTAAGTTCATAGGATGGTTTTTCTTATGAAATAATCAAATGGCTTATATAGATGATTTTCCCATGAATTATAGACAAGGTGAAATGTGTTAGTGATGTTTCTAAAGAAAAAATAAGGTATTATTTATACTCTAAATGTTTCTTAGAATTTTTTGGTTTGGATTGTAAAAGGAAAGTACCATGATTATCCATTTTATTTATATTATTTTTTATGACTTATTATGACTTATAATAGATCATTTTCATATTTTTATTATGTTTTCTTTAAGGTTTCTCATGTCCAAAGGCCTATATGGGGAATGGAATAAATTTTTTCAATATGTGTTTTCCAACCTTAAAGATATGCCCATTAGTTGTTGGTTATGTTATGATGGATTATAGTGAGATATTTGAAATTGAGGATTTATAGGATTATTATGTTTTAAAAAATGGGTAGTTTCATTTAAGGGTGATTAGAGGTGAGGTTTGAGTTATTTATTATATTATATTGAATTTATATTATGTTATTTTGAGTTTCTTTTTCCCCTACAATTAAAATATCATGGGAAAAATTTGGTGGCTAAGTGATAAATTAAGGGATGGGTACTACACCAGTTTAGATTACACATTGACTAGTGTCACCCTAGAGTATAATCATTACTCTAGATATGGTATTTACTAATTAGGGAGGTTTTAGATAGATAATTTAGTGTAAGTGTAGTTAGAATCATCATCAAGACATATGGAGATTTATGTCTTAGTTTTGTACAATATTTTATCCTTAGAACCTAGGTTATTGACCCATGATGATTGTTATGTGTCATTAACTTAATTTATTTATGATCGATCACATATTATGGTTTACTATTATAATGAATATTTTTCTTTATTGGTTATTTAATTTCATAGTAATTTTTTTCTCTATTATATAAAGATACTTATGTATTGATTGAAATTCATGTTCATGAAAGTTTCCCTTTCCTTAATATCTATCTTTTGAGCCTTTTTGTTTCCATGATAACCAAAATATTTTCAACATAAATAAAATTTGGTTTTATTCAAGGTTTTTAGATAAAAAGGTAATGTTTTATTTCAATATAATAAATAATCAATTTTATTAGTTGCATGGATGTATTATTGGCTTAAAAGGTTTTTCTTATTCCGAGCACCTTCTGGTAATTTATTTACAAAATTAAAAATTTTACTTTTATATATGTATTTAAAACTATAATTTCATGTTTTATCTTCTAAAATAATTTTTAAATATCATGTGTTGGAATCCCTCTGGGAATGTTTTTATCGCACTCTACATAAACACTTTGTGTATATATACTTGACTTTTCTTATGCAAGTAAATCTTGGTTTCTTCTTGATTTAGTATATTATTGATTTTTTGGTTTGGGTAAGTAGGAGGTAGAAAGTGAAGTGTGTAACACCCCAAGCTTCCTCGGTACGCTTCTCTTTGAATAATACAGTAGCGTTTGTTGTACGCAACTTCGAGTTCTAACACACCACAACCAATCAAACTAGCCGGTATGAATAGTAATACCATATTTTTGAAATTTTATAAATTTTATCTTTCAAAATAGACTTAATTTTTTGATTCATAATATTTAAATTATGTTAGGGTGAATTTTTGGTATTTTTCTGAAAACTTTCAATTTTTTATGAATAGTGAAAAACACTGAGTTATAGTTTAAAACCAAATTTTTATTTAAATAATTATTTTTTTTATTTAAATTTATTTTAGGTCAAAATAGATACATAATACCTATATAAGTTCAATGTAATTCATTGGATTCAGTTTATAATAATTTTAGATATATAAAAATTTTATTGAACTTTTCACCGTCTTTTACCAACCTCCTAGGAGAATTTTAAAATTCACATAAAACTTATTTTTACCACTTCTATGAGTGGAATTTCAAAAATCTAAGAGACACGGTTGATATTAGTAAGAAAAACATGGTTCACTATGATTAAAATAATTTTTGGTGAATAGTTACTTTTTACTTTTATTTACCACGGTTAAATGTAAATAGGGTATTTAAGGGTAAAAATGATATTAATATTACCCTAACACATGTCCTAATTCTATTGGATAAGTTTAATTCGACCAAAAAAACATTAAGAATAAAATATGAACCTCGTTGGTCCATTTGGATTAGATTAGGACATTTATTATTATTTAATTCAAGGAAGAGTTAAAAGAGTTAAAATCAAACTTTAATAACTAAGAAATTTTTAATATAGGGTTACACATAAGATAAATTAGACTATAAATATTAATTAGAAAGGTAAAACTATTTCCTACAAAATTGTATTTTATTTATATTTTTTATACATTAAATAATTTAATTTATTTAGGACACAATGATGATGCAGTAATTAATTATTTAATGAAATATTAAAATAATTGATATTATAAATATCCAAATAAATGTAATTTGAGAATTTTTATGAATTCCACAAATTTTATAGGTTAATATGAAATGTTATAGTTGGTTAGATGAATTTTTTTCGAAATAATAATGTTTCAATGAATTTAGAAAAAACAAAAGACCAAATAGTGTCAAAATTGACATAAAATAGTTTTTAAAACAAATATTTTATTATTAATTGATATTATATTACTAAAAATCTAATGTTCATCCAAAAGACTTATATAATGATAGGTGTATCATTAATGAACCTCTAGGGGTTCTCTTGGAATTATATAGTATGTTTATTAACTATATAATATAAAAATACAAAGAGACATGGTAAATGTCAAACTATTTAACTAAGAGTTAAATATAAAAGATAAAGTTAATATAGTGACTAAAACCTATCTAAAACATATTGGTTGAGTTTTTTATACCCATACCCACCTTATAATTTTAATAATATATTTTGGAACCATTATAAACCAAAAATTGTTTTATTATAAAATAATATTTCTATCTTTTCCTAAGGTGCCACTCACCCCTCTTATAAAAGGGCACTCCCCTTATCTCTATTTCACGCCATCAAATCCCTTTTTCTCAGACAACCTTTGCCCAAATACCCTATAAACATTCCTTACATCATCCTAGAGGCCTTACTTTAGGCATAAATCCAACCTAAGGATCCATTTTGATCAAATCAAAAGGAAGAACTCAAAGAAGATGAAAATATTCCATCACCTCTTTCAAGTTCTTTTCTTCTTCCACTTCCTTTTTCTTTTTTGTTTCCATTATAAAATAATAACTCCAGTATATTTTATATACTGTTATGTTATTATAAATATGGTACAACCAAATTCATTATTCTATCCATCCTTTGAATGACATGTCACCATACGTGCGTACGTACAACTTACCATCTCCACGTCGTGGTGTAATTGTTATTCAATGCATTATTATTTGGATGGGTATAATAATGATGTGTAATTGATGTAAATAATAAATATAACATGATAATTATTATTTATATATGATATACCACCCATTTATATATTATTTTAATATCAAAATAATGATATTGTCGCTCGTGCGTATGTACGGATTACCGTCTCCACGAACGCAATGAGATTCATTTCCCATCGGATCCATTCAAGACTAATTTTCATTAGATGATTAGAAATAATGTTTAAAGACTTGATATAATTATTTATATGAATAAGGTTCTTTCCATACAAAACAAATATGACTCACATAACAAAGAATATAAAGGAAAATGAATTTGTTAATACCCGAAACAACCATAATACTAAGATATTATTAACAAAGAAATGTTAAAAGATCATATATGATATCATATTAATGTATATGATTCTTGTATAATTTAATAACAATTATTTCACCATTATAAAGTAGGTTAACCTACACTCGACCAAGGAAAAGTACAAGGTAAGGGTTAATTTCACAATCTATTTATTATCCAAGGTTTTTTTTACGTAAGTATCTACTGGGACCTCTTTATCATCCACATCCATGTTTTGTAAAAGTATATTTCAAAACATTCTTACTATTTTATAAACTTTGGGTTAAAGTAATTTATACCCTTGTTTTACTTTTATAAGATTTTTATAAAGGAATCATTCTGTCGTTTTCCAGACAAGTTCCTTTATAACCTTTTCAACAAAATTAAGGTAAGAATGTCTTTTTTTAACTTATACGGCGGGTGAGGCTATTTTCCATCGTTATAACATCATCAAAGATTCCCTTACAAGCTTATAATAATATTTAAAAAGTAAATTATTTCTTTTAAAATTATATTAATTTTAAAATATTTCAAAATAGAAAGATATGTTTCTCTCAAAAGGGTTTGATTTCATCTCTATCAACATCCTTTGATGGATTTTAAGCTTATTTGAAGTTGAATTATTATGATACAAAACTTTCATATTGTGTTGAAGGTTTTGTGATATGTTTGACTGTGGATGTGTTATCTTTACATCATTCATGGTTTATAGATAAAGTATTGAAATTTCTTATGCTAGTTTTAATATGAATGTTTATGTTATGTTTAAACCTTTTCATATGAGGAATGAATTGGAATTAGTAAGTGATGGGTGGAGCCCGCTATAGATCCTCAGTGCATCTATAGGTCTCATGAGACACACTAGTGTCTTGGCACAAGGCCTTGAAAAAATCTTATTTTTAGTCTTGGCACAAGGCCTTGACTATGTGGTTATGAAAGTCTGGAATTATGCATTCCATAATTATGAAATTAGATATTGATATTGCATGTGATTATTCGACTAATAGAATATCCGTGTGAGTAAGTAAATGGATTATTTGATTTTATCTTTTCCATATTATTCTGAGGTTAAATTTTAAAAGATTTTGTTTTAGTCTTATACATTTCCTTAAATGTTTATAATTATTTATGAAAGTTTATGCTATATTTTTATCCTTACTGAGCATATGAGCTCACCCATTTCTAAGTTTTATTTTTCCCAGGATGTGAAGAAGTATTTTATGACTGACTTGCAGGGATAGTCTAAGGGGATATGAGTGTGGTCTATGGAAACAATGTTTTTGTAGTTTTTCTTTTTATGATGTAATGTAAACCTTATGAAGGTATCTAGTACTTCCACAGCTACTAAACTAGTCAGTCTTTTGAGATTTGATCTTTTGTGATCATGCCAATGATACGTAATAATGCACTGACTCTGGGCTTCTAGGGTCGGGGTGTTACAAAGTGAATTTACTTTCTACATGGAAATGGGTTACTGGTCTCATGTTGTGTCCATGTAATTGGTTATTTATTTTTGTATCAATATGTATAATCTACCACCTCAACATTTTTCTCCTTTTTAATCTTGTTTTCTTTTCATTTTGGTTCTAATGTATTGCTTTATATTGTATATTTAAAAATAATAATTCATGGTTATGTTTATTTCTCTTGTTTATTTTTATTATGCTTTATATTAGTTTACTGTCTTATTTAGATGTTCTTGTTTTCACAAATGCTTGTTTATTTGGTGTGTAAATTTCAATATATAGAGTGGATATATCAAATTTCTATTTGTAATCCATCATCAATATTTATATCATTAGGTTAAATCATTAAAAAATTGAGTACCTATGATTACCCGACACCTATTTTTTCCCACTGTGACTGATAATGTGCTTTAGGTCTAATGTAATACTAGATCTAGAATCAGTATAGAGTAGCTTGAGTAAGTATATTATACATACCAACATGGAAATGGAAGAACATCACTCGAGATTTTGTCACAGTTCATCCAAATACATCTAAGGGAAATAATTCCATATAGGTTATAGTAAATTGAATTACCAATATTGGTCTCTTCATCACCATCCAAGAATATTTATTTCTCAATAAACTTTTCAAGATATAAGTCAAAAGGTAGTGAGGTTGTATGGGGAACCACTTTCAATAATATCTAATCAAGATACAACATTTATCTTAAAATTATATAGGTGTATTCAATATGACTTGATCATGGAGTGGATCTTATCTTTGATTTATCATCCCAATATAGATAATCAATCTGAAAGGAAAATTTATAAACTTGAATAAATATTGAGATCTTGCTCAATAGACTTCAAAAGTGGTTGGGATTAACATATTTACTTGGTAGAGTTCTCACACAATGTTAAATTCCACTCAAGTACACATATAAACCCATTTGAATATCTATATGTGAATAGATATAGAGTTCCAATATGTTGGGATGAATTTGGTGAGTAGAAACTAATGGTAGTTGAACATGTGTAATAAATAACAAAGAAATTTCAAGTCATTCAAAAACACAACAAAGTGACTTAGAGTTAACAGAAGATCCATTATATCAATTGTTTAAGATACTTAATGTTAAATTTTGGTGATAAATTGTTCCTTTGAATATCTTCTTGGAAGGGAGTCATGAGATTTGTAAATAAGTGAAAGCATCTCCCTGGGTCCATTTTCCCCTTTGATATTATTGATTACATAAGAGTTGTGGCATATAAATCATCACTTCCATTAAACACATATCAAGTTCATAATGTATACCATGTGTCTCCCCTAATAAAGTATATACACAATCATTCTCATGTAATGATTCCTAAGTTGATACAACTGGAGCGTGACCTCTCTTATAAGGAGTAACCGATGAAGATTGTAGATCGTATAGGAAAAATTTTACACAATAATACAACTCACCTTGTCAAATTAATTTAGATAAACTATATGCATGAATAAGTAACATGGGAACTTAAGGATGAAATGAAATATAAGTAGTCTCATCTATTCTCAACTAAGGAAAAATTAAAATTTTGAGGATGAAATTTTTAAAGGGGTAATAATGTATTGATGTATAATTTTCAATATGATTGTTTCCATCTTAATATATATTTGTGTGTGGAATATTATAAATAAATCACTTTAAATACATAAAAAATAATTTTATGTCTTCAATATTAATAATTACATAAAAAGGATAAATACATTTCGTAAAATTTAAAATAGTGCAATGGGATAATAAAAAAAGTAAATAATATGAATATAATTTCAAAAATATATAGGTTTTTGGTCCTCTGTAAATATCAATGTTTTAAAAAACACTATAAAAACAAAACAAAACATTATAAATAATATTGTTAGTTTATACAGTGAAACTTCGGATAAAAATTAGTGAATTATGAATGAATAAAATAAGAGGTGTTTGTAAATATGATTGTTGAAATTTTAACATAACTATTAGAATAGTAAATTGAGCATTAGAATATTAAATTTTCCATTGGAATTATAAAATGACTAGTAAGTAATATTTACCATGAATAAAAAACTTAAAAATAAATATTATAATTTCATAAAATAAATATTCAAATTACATAACTCAAAGATAATATGAGTGTTTTTAGAGATGGTTTTAGTGATAAATAGAACTTCTATTGAGCTTGATCTAGGAAAAACACAACTATTAAAAATATAATTTCTATATGAATTAACTTTCTTATCAAATATACTACTACCTACCCCCCTCTATAATGGAGTAAAAACAGTTTCATTCTAATAGAAATAGATCAGGGTTTTATTGATTAATTTTAGAGTATCTTTGGTTTGTTTTTTTTCATGGAGGATGACCTAACTTAGATTTTATTCACCACATGATGGAGGTAGTAAAATTTTTAAAATTTATTATTAGTCTTATGTATTTTGATAGATTTATTCTTGGATTTAAAGATCACAAATAGTTATATAGATATTGAATACAATAATTCAAGAGGATTTTAGGATTATATATGGATGTTTACAAGTGGCCATCATATGCTCTAAAGGGGTTTAAATCATCATTGATAAATATCTGGGTAGGTTTCATGTGCTTTAATTTACATAATTTTTTATCTATTTCTATTATGGAAATATCTAGTTATATTGGTTCTCCAATTAAAATTGATTCATCTAATCTCAATCTTTCATGTCTTTCAATGGCTCATGTATGAATTGTTCTTGACATTTAAATTGATCTATTGAAATTCATTTTGATTAATAATGTGAAGGAATATTTTCCTTAATAATTACTTTATGAATATGTGTCACTTTCCTATTTCAAGTATAAAAATTGTGGACACCATTTATCTGATTTTTGATGGTCATGTGGTGTGTAGAAGAGATAGCATACTGAGATTGACGGTGGGAACAACGATTGACTAAGGGAACATTACATGAATTATTTTTTATCTAATTATCACATAATGAATTCTGACTAGGTGAAGGATAAGCCTGAAGTTCTGGATTATTTCTAGAAGGATAAGATAGAGATTGGGATGTAGAAGAATATATTTTTTAAGAAATTTGAAAATGAATTATGTGATACTTCAATTTTTTAAACCTTGGATTCTAGATGAGATGAATCTAGATTTTGATCATTCTATAAAATAGGCCTCTAACTTAGTTGAAGTTTCAAGGGACAATTCAAGGTGAAATAATTGGTTCCAATAATCAACAGAAGCTTGTGCTTGACCAAGGTAATTTTAATCCATATCATGTTGAGGAAAAAACTCATCTGGTTTAAATTTATAACACTAAAGAGGCCATGATTTTATTATAATCCAATACTCTAGGGTGCACACAATTTGAAAACATTGAGGATAAATTTCAATATATGGGTTTGTCTACTTAGGGTGAAAGAAGTCATGGTTATGTGTATGAGACATGAATTTTTTCATAGAAGGATTTTTTTAGTTGTTTGTGTTGCATCAGATAAGAATATTTCTACTGGTTAGGATATATCTAATTATATATAGGTTCATTATTTTCCACAACAAAATTATCTTCTTTTGATATTATGGGAAAAATTAAAAATATGGATAAAGATGATGATCTGTCTTTTTTACCCACTGAAGATAATGTTGGAAAATTTTATAATTCAAGAAATTACTTGGGAAATAATCCAGTTATTGATTCTGATAGCTTCATAGTTTGTCAATCTAATGAATCAATGTGTCATATAAAAATACTTGTTTATGTAGTGTATTATGATCACTATAATTATCATTAAATAACTTAGAAAAACAACATTGAAAATTATTCTTCTAGAAGAGGATAATTTGAATAAATTTGATGCTATAAAATATATTTCAAAGTCTATGGAATCTCCCAATTCTCAATTGGAATTAATTATACTAATAGATTCTGATATGGAGGTAAAATAAGTTATTTATTGTCTTACACCAGCAAGTGATATGACAAAATGGAATATATATAAAATGTTCTCAATATAACATTCTAATAAACATAAATCTTGGTTTTTTTAAAAAATGGGGACTCCTCCTAAAGGGAATAAATGTTAAGTGGATTAGTTTTGATCAAGGATTTTCAGGATATATAAGAAAATTTATTATTTCAATGGCCCTCTTATTTATAACCAGGTTTTGAATAATGATGACTTTTATTATGAATTTTTTTGGACTCTATAAGTAATCAGATTATTTTTTAGAGAATGATATAAGATGGTCTTAATGCTTGATTTGATAATTATTTGATCTTATCTATTTTCTCTAGAGTTTTATCTTGTACTATTGTTATATGGCATTATTCCACCATACATGAGATTTTATGTTATTTTCTTTTCTACTAAAAAAGTGTATATTTTTAATAAGGTTTGTTTTGTATTATTTTATAAAAACCGTATTTTTAATATTAAAATTATATATTATAATTAAAAAAAATAAAATTATTTAGATAAAATAAATTCCCTCTTGGATCAACACATAAAATCATCCAAAGATTTTCTTTGGTATTATTCGCAAAAACATGATTTTTTTGGTGAATTTTGATATTACAGTTTTTTAAATAATATATTTTTATGATTTTATTATTACTTAATGAAATTTAGAATGATTTTATAGATCCAAATTAATTATAATAATATAAATAATCTATTCAAAAATAATAAATTCAATTTTAAAACATAAAAGTAATGTCTATATTAAAAAAAACAAAATTTACCCCGTTTTAAAAAATATTTTTCATTACATTTATTCTTTATATTGTATGATTTAATAAAATAATGATATTTTATTTAGTAATTTATTAAAAGTTATGAAAATATATATTCTTAATTAAATATAATTCATATTCTCAATGAATACAACTATTACAAGTTTTGGTCCTTAAATGATTATGTAATCAATATTTCAACTCCAAATTCCCCTCCCCTCCAAGTGTACATACCCCTATCACCCCCTGACAAATAACTTTCAAAATTCATCCCATTTCACAGGATTTTCCCATATACCAACTTTTAATCCTCTAATGTGTATTTGTGATTTTGTGGTCTCACCCCACTCTAAGCCTATAGGACATTACTCCCTTAGCAAAGGGTAATCATCAAAGAAGAGGTAACTCCCCTTTCTCTTCATTTAATTGTTCTTATTTTATCCATATATTCTTATTTAATTTTTAACCTTCCAAAACTAATTAATTAATAATTATGCATGATATAAATGTTATTGTGTTACTATATAATTGTTATAAAAATTTTATATTTTATATATCATCTATCTCTCTCTTGTCGCAACTTATTAATGGTTGATTTTACCACCTATGAGAATATTTCAATTTATTTATTTATCACTCCCTTTATTGTTGATTAGTGTTGTAGAACATCTAGATTTTATTTTTAAAACTTTTATAATTATTTTAAAAACTTTTTTTTGATGTTGTGGATGATTTTTTTCTCTAATTTTAGTTTATTGAGGATTTAGAGATGATATATATATATATATATATATATTGGGGATTGAAGGATTAGAGATGTCAGTGATAAAAAAAATTAAAAATCATAGTGTGACTTATATTGTCATAATGTGAAGGAATAGGACATGATGTGTCCCTTGTGTTATGGAATGAGGTGTGAGTTGTGAGAGTTTAGTGGTTTATTGTTTTTAGTAGGAAGGATGTTCACGGTGTGTGGAGATATTATTCATAGTGTAGGGGTTTCCATCATGATGTGGCCACATCTGCCCCAACACGACACCTAGGTTATAGTTTCACCTTTAATAGTATTTTAATATGATTAATTAATTAATGTTATATTTTCTAACCCTAAATACCCATTTTTGATCATCTTAAACATCTATCCCTAGGGTTAGTCACCATAAACACTAGCTAGAGAGAGGGAGGAGAAGAAATGTTTATGTCCTATGTGTGGGTTGTATGAGTAATGGAGGTTATGGAATGCCAGAGGGCTCTGTAGTGTGATAGTATGAGTAGTAGAAATGGCTATGTCCTATGTGTAAGATATACTTACAGCATATGAAAGGATTCCACAGTGTGATGTATGGATGGATATTGAGAGGCCACAACATGGAAAAGGGTGTAATGGTGTGCCAGCATATTAAAAATGTGTCATACTTAAATAAATTAGGTTCATGGGTGGTGGGGGAATAGTAAATGTAATGATTATCACCTCAAGATGAGCTATCATGTCATAAAAAACACTATCATTCCATGAAAATGTCTTTCTAGAAAGTTGTGTAGTGGTATCTTTCCATGTAGTTAGGGCTACAGTGTTTTATTTTCATATAGAATTAGATGGTTCACTATTCTTTAACATAAGAGAATAATTATGAAGTTAAATTATAAATTTAGTCTCTTTAAATATATAGGGTAAATGATAAGTATTAGGCATGGTGATCAGATAGTTTTCAGGTTCAGGTACCCCCTCATCCACTGTGTTCTACTTGTTGAGGCATGAGTCCCCCATATTAATGATAGAGTTAATTCATCCCTATCTTTATGTGTTATAATTGTGTTTTGGTTCCTCCATCTATATAGTTAGGTCTTCCCTCATTTTGTGGGCTATATGGGGAGAAATTCCTTTATCTATGGATTTAGATTCTCCTTCTTCTGTTGTGTGCTACTCAATGAGGTGCAGGTCCTCCACTATAATTCTAGAGTGGTGAAACTGGTTTCTTAGTTTGGGTAGTTTTTTTTCTTGGGGTTTCTTGTTGGTTATATTATATCTAGGTTTTAAAGATAATAAATCTATACTATGTTTTGGTTTTATCTCATTGAAATCATGTATGGGTTTTCTTTACTCTTTATCATTAGTTACGCTTTCCTTCTTAACTTTTTGTTTTGAGGTGGCTAGTCTTTTTATTAGTCCTTTGTGGTTTTCAGAGCACTATACTCGGTATATATATACTCATGTCTATATAGGCATCTTCTCTTGCACATGATGTCTCTTATTATAATGACCTGATTCTTTATAAATGATATTTTTTCCCTGAGAAAATTTTTTGTTATATTTTATTATACACATCAAAACCATATCTCATTAATATTTATCAATAAATTAGTTGTTTATAAAACCAATTAAAATTCCAAACATTAAAACTGAACAAAAAAATATAAAATAGAAAATAAAAAATGGTTAAATATGGATCACTTCAATCCATTAGAATCATCACCCCGTGGACAAAACTATATAAATAAAACAAAATATTAGTAAACTAATCAATATATTAGAAAATAAAAATATATAACCTTGAAAGTAATTGTAGTGAATATTGAATGAAATAATGATGTGGTATTTATAGAGTATAAAGGGAGATGTGACCATTTAGATTTTATCGTAATAGGGTCGTTGGTCAAATATGACTATCAGTCAATATAACCATTGGAAAATTTGATCATTGAGAACTATACCCTTTTTTAATAATTTTAACATTATAAGTAGTGTTTATAATTAGTAATGAAAAATTATAATTAATTACAAAAGTAGAATTGATTACCTAAACTATTAGAATCTTTTCGTATGAAGTCCATTTTTCATAACCTGGGAGGGAGGTAGCATCACTGGGGTTCTCCCTTGAACAATCCCAAGTCGAGCTTTAATAAGTGAAGATATAATGAAATATCTTATGGTATAATTTCAATTTATGGAAAATTACCACTTGATCGATGTTAGCCAAGCTGACCCATGAATTATCACCATCACACACCTTACCCTTAGGTCGCATGTGGGTGTTATAAGGGGTTATGTGTCTTGGCCTTAGTTACTTAAATTTTAATTACTTCATTTAAATAAAATTGTGATTCCATCAATTCCATTTTAATAATAAATTTTCTTAACAATATATATGTTTAAGTGAGAAGAATTTGATAAATTTATTTTTCAAACACAGATTATAATTTTTAGAAAAGTTATATATTTTTATAATAAACTAAAATATTCTAAATAATATTTATTTTAATTAAATATAATTTTTAACACACTTTTATTTAAATATAAATGTTAAAATAATTTTATTATGTGCTAGGGAATTTTTAAGTGTTAAAAATTTAACTATACCTTACAACCTTCTATTTTCATAACAAATAAGTATTTTTATATTTAAAAGTTAATTTTTTCATATTTACATAATTGTTTTGATAAAATAAAAATTAATTTTGAAATAAGAACATTGAAATTAGTTTATGGTGAATTTATTATAATATTCTAAAAAAAATTATTTTTCTCTAAATTGTAAAAATATAGTTTGGGTCTTTCGTTAAGTTTAATGAATTCATAATTATTTCATAATTAAGTAATAATTAATTAACAAAAATCTATGAACTATGATACAATATTATATTAATATCAAGTATTTTAATATATTTTAATCAATTTCCAAACCTATAAATGACACTCCAAAGTCTAAAATAGAAAACTTTGACTATAAAAACAATACTTTGTGGAAACTTTACTTTTCCCTGCCAAAAGAAGTAATAAAAAAGTGATTTTCGGTTCTAAAGGATTAAAATAGCCTAAATGTGTCCAAAATTTCCAAATACATGGGAAAAACCATGGGTGAGTCGATGGATTTTCATTTTCCACAACCAAGATTTCCATGGTCTATATTTTGAAACTATTAAACAAATCCTTCACTTTTTCTATAAATATCCATCCATTTGTCCATTTTATTTCATGAAAAATCCATCCTCCACAAAATTCAGATGTTGTTTCCTCCCAAGGAGTCTCCCAAGGTGTCCTTAATCTTATAAGGTTCTATTTCTCAGGATTTAGGAGTAACTCTTCAAGGTAAGGGAAGTATCCTTCTTTTCGCTTCAATTCAAGAACCATTTTTTGTATATATATTCTAATTATCATGATTACTCTATTTTATTACCCTTTTTATCATAACCTTACATAAAAATTATGTTTTCTCAAAGTGATACCCTTTCCCCTATCATTTTACCCTTTTCTAAAATTCTATTTTATACCTGTTATGCTTCCAAAATTACTTCTTAAATCTCTCTCTCTCTACTTAAGAAATTCTATTTTATTTTCTTTTTTTGAATACACAAACCTCTTTTTTCTATGTTTATTCATGTATTTGTAAAAATTATTTATTTTATTCAGGTATTTACACATAATAAAACCTCATTCCCATTTCTTGTGATAAAAATGACATAATGATCATCTATTTTAATAACTTTTGAAACACCATGGTTTTGATATGAAAATCAGTCATTATTATCCATGGGTTATTAATGAAAAGATTTATTATTATATATGTTCCTACTAATAATTAATAAATATCAATTTTGTGCCCTAATAGAACTCTAATTAATTGGTTAAAGAATTTATTCTCTAGATAAGATATGTTTTGTGATACCTTGGCGAATAACCTTGGTAATTTTCATTTATGACACCTTGGTAAAAAACCCTAGTGATATTATTATGAATATATCATTTAAATATTGTAAACACATTTCCATGTTATGATTCAAGTTATTTTTATTATTATATTCCTCATGTTACCTTTATAATTCAATAAATATATTTGTCACATTCTTATTGTATTCCTCATGATCACATGTTAACTATTTCCCTTACTTATTCCGTTATTGGGCCTCATGATCACCCCATTCATTTGATTTAGTCCCCAGCTTATGAGATGCAGTAAATGTAACTTTTGATGAACCCATTCATGAATCCTTTCAAGTTTATTAGAATAATGTTTTATTTTTTCATGTATTATGTTCGCAATTTCCATGAAACTAAACTTTAAAAGATCCTCTATTATGTACAATGTAATTAAAAGATCATGAACTAAAAATGCGGTATCAAAGGAAATTTTGTTTATTTATGTTAATTAGGAATATAAACTCTTTATATGAACCCTATATAAAAGTTTAAAAATAGGAAAACATCCTAGTAATTTGGTGAATTATTAAGTAATTAGTTTCCTAGAAAAGAAATATTTGTCGGGATACAGACAAGTGGATGTGGATATTGGAAAAATGTAGCTAAGGGTAATACCCAAAAACAACACATTGAGATAGACTCAATTGGGAATTGGTGAACAACAACAGGCCTTAGTGCACTCATGGTTTGACACTCTTAGGGGATATTTTTGAAAAATCACATGATTTTTATGAACCATTATGAAGGATATATAGAAAATGTAATTGCTATTAAAGAATAACAAATTTAAGCTTGCTATTTTAAGACATAAAATTCCTTTATAATTATAAGATTATTAAAATAATACTGTTTCTCAATAATGTTTTCTTATTTTATAAAAATAGAGTTAAATTGGAGGAACAATGTAAATGATTAGCACAACAGACGATGCACTGAAATCCCTTCATTGGAATCTAGAATGGAAAACTTCATGATGGTGATAAATCTAGTATATCAATTTATAAATAATAACTTGATTCAACATGAGAATCCATATTCACCTTGAAGGGAAATACATTTTGAGTCCTTCATGCATCAACGACCACTTTATTATAGTAGATCTATCGACCCATTGATTGTTTAAAAATGGATAATATCTATATAAAATATCTTTTTTATAATTCATTTTTCTGAATAAGATAATTCACCCTGGTTTTATACCACTTAAAAGAAGAATATGATCAGTGGTGGAAAATGATTAAAAACACAAATACAAGAAGGTAGAATGATTCTATAGAGTGGGAAGATTTCCAGAGAATCTTTTTCAATAAATATTTCCCCTTTTGGTTCAAACAAAATGG
Organism: Viscum album; assembly: GCA_963277665.1. NCBI lineage: Eukaryota > Viridiplantae > Streptophyta > Magnoliopsida > Santalales > Viscaceae > Viscum > Viscum album. The sequence continues at coordinate 60,346,422 of OY728127.1, read as the reverse complement.
AGAAGGAATTTTTAGAACTAAAGATGAAGGAATATTAATTAGTGGTAATCTATGAGATGAAATTTACAATACTTTCTCATTACACCTCTAGATTTGTTAGGGATCCTATGTGAAAGGTTTATATGTTCTTTGGTATACTAATACCCCATCTTCAGAGGAATATAGTAAATCTTAAGTATAAAATCTATAAACAGATAGTGTGGAGTGGTATGAAGGTTAAATTAGAGTTTGGAGAAACTTAGTGGTCACATAGGTCGAATGAAAAGAAGAGAACTATAGATCCAAACTCAAGGAGGAACTTTGATCATAGAAGAGGAAGAAAGAAAGTGAAACCTCCCACATGAAATAGATGTGGGAAGAATAATTATGGGAACTAATTTCTTGGGATTGGAAAATGTTACAAGTGTGGAAAAGATGTCCATATAGCTCGGAAATTTCATGGTGTGGTAAAGTCTGAAACTCTCAACACTAACAATATAGGGAATATGGTGCAGGTATAGCTTGATATTCAATGATTAAAGTGTGGAAAGCTTGGTCACTTTTCTAATCACAATCCAAATAAGAAGATAATAGAGGAGAATGACCATAAACCTCAACTTAGGTTAAGGGATAAAGGTTGGGATTTTTCTATCATAAATATTGAAGTAGAGGCTCTGAATTATGTGGTGGTAGGTACTCTTATTGTTCTCCCAAAGATAGCATGTACTTTGTTTGATTTTGGTTCTATTCATTCCTTTATTTCCTCTATGTTTTCAATGAATATATAATCAATCATCTAGATTCTAGAAGTATAGTTATCATTAAATACTCCAATAGGGATTATCCAAGCATAAATAGTGTATATAAACTCTAGTATTGTATTTGGTCAGCACAATCTCATCATAAATCTAGTAGTCATTCCAACGGTGAAATTCAACACTATACTATGGATGGAGTAGCTCTCAGAGTATAATTCTATGACCAACTACAGAAGCAAGGAAATATCAGTAGTCTTTAATGTATAAACTATATTTATTTTCAAAGGTGATATATCCTAACCTAATCTTTATCTAGAATCACCTCACATATCCTTCTTTATGGAGATGATTGGTGAAGAGGTAAAAGTAAATGAAAGTATAAATATAGATAATGTCCCCATCATTTAGGAATATAATGGCATATTTATTTAGGATTTACCTAGTCCTCCCCCAAAAAGAGAGGTAGATTCCTCCATTGAACTCATACCTAGATCCAATCCGATATCAAAGACCCCATATACAATGGAAATTGTATAGCTAGAGGAATTAATGAAACAAATTCAATATACTTTGGAGAAGGGACTCATCTGACCATTTGAGTCTCCATGGGGATCACCTATTATCTTTGTGAAGAAGAAGGATGGATAAATGTGGCTATGAATTGATTTTAGAGAACTTAATTGGATCACAATAAAGAATAATTACCTCCATCTAGGATTTATGATTTATTTGATGACTTCGTGGGGCTCAATTCTTCTCTAGGATTGATCTTTGATCTGGTTATCATTAATTGAGGGTGAAGAAAGAATATATTCTAAATACTTTCTTCTAATCAAGATATTGTCATTATGAGTTTATTTTTATGCCCTTAATCTCGACTAATTATCCTACTATACTTATGGATTTTATTAATATGGTCTTTAAGGACTACCTTGGTAAATTTCAGGCAGTTTTTATTGATGATATTCTGAAATATTCCTAAAGTTGTAAGGAGCATGAGGTTCATCTGTGGGTTATATTGAAAACTTTTAGGAAGGAAATGATATTAAGAAAATTCATAAAATGGGAATTATTTTATTAAAGGATGATTTCTTGGGAGAGATTATAACCAATGAAAGAATCTTAGTTGACACTTTCAAGACAATAGTTATGGAGGAGTGGCCTCATCCTACAATAGTAACTAAGATTTGTAGTTTCCTTGGTTTAACGGGATATTATAGGAGGTTTGTGAAAAACTTTTCATGACTTTCTAATATAATAACCAAGTAATATTTTAAAAGGGATAAGTTCTTCTAGAATAACGAGTGAGAATAAAGTTTACAATAACTGACGAATAGATTGGTTACTGCATATATGTTAACTCTACACTTTTTTGGAGTAGGATTTGTTATTTTTTGTGATGCATCTATTAATGGTATTGGGTGAATCCTCATGAAAATTTACAAGGGGATTTCTTATACATATTGATAGTTAAATCCCCATAAGTAGAATTACCCTATACATGTAATGGAGCAAGATGTTATTATTTTTCCTTCGAATATATCGAGGTACTGTCTTTATGAGGAAAAATGTGAAATATAAATAGACCACCAAAAGTTTGAAGTATATATTTTCTCATAAGGAATTGAATATGAGACAAAGGATTTGGTTGTGACTTCTTAAAGACTATGAATTTTCAATTCATTATCACCCCAGAAGAAAAAAATTGTTGATTAATTAAGTAGAAAAGAACTTGTTGTGATGGAAATAATGTGGATTCAAGGATATCCATCGATAAAGTACCTAGTAAGGTTTTTCATGGGAATCATTAGGTAATGTACATCATAAATCCTATCCCAAATTATTTCTCAACCATCATTACTATATATGATCAAGAAATATCAAATAGAAGATCCCTTGATACAAAATAAGATAGAGGATGTGAAGAATGGGAAGTTTTCTGAGTTCAATATTGATTAAGAAAGTGTATTGAAATTTTATACAAGGATGTGCGTTCCATCTATTTCAGAGATAAAGAATTAACTGATGGATGAATCTCATAGCTCTACATTCTCTATACATATTGGAATCACTAAAATTTATAGGGACCTTATTGATCATTATTGGTGGGATAATATGAAAAGGTAGATTGATGACTACACTACACGGTGATTGGTATGTCAGCAAGTGAAGACAAGGTGACAACTTCTTAAAGGGGTATTGCATCCACTACCCATACCAACATGGAAGTGAGAAAATATACCTATAGACATTTTTATTGGTCTACTAATAACATTCAAAGGAAACAATACAATATGGGTTATAGTGAACCAACACACCAAGACTTTCCATTTCATCGTTATTCAGTAAGATTCCTATCTTGACAAACTTGCTAAGATATACGTAAATAAAGCGGAAAGAATGAATGGGTCACTACTTTATATCATTTTTGATAATTATCTAAGATTCACATATAAATTTTATTGAATTGTTCAACATTCTCTGAATACTGAATTGAATTTAAGTATGACTTATCACCCCCTAAAATGATGGCCAATTTGAAAGGACTATTCAGATACTCAAGGAAATGCTAGGAACCCGATCAATGGAATGTAAAGGTGGACGGGATCAACACCTCCCCTTAGTTGATTAATAACATAAAAATAGCTTCCACTAGATTATTAAAATGGCACTATATGAATCTCTATATGAGAAGCAATGTTGAAATTCTACTCATTGGGATGAAGTTGGTGAGATAATGATGCTTGGGCCCGATCTTGTACAAGAGATGACTGAAAAGTTTTATGACATCCAATAATATGTAGAAGCTAATCAGAGTCTGTAGAAGACCTATATTATCAACTATATAAGGTTCTTTAAGTTTGATGTCAGAGACAAAGTTTTCCTTTGAATATCACTATAGAATAGAGTCATGTGGTTTGGGAAGAAAGGGAAGCCTAGCCCTTGGTACATTGGCCCCTATGAAAAATTTGATCTCATAGAAGTAGTGGCCTATCGGCTTGAATATCAACCAAATCTAGATCATTTTCATGATGTATTCCATGTATCTCCCTTGAAAAATCACATACCTAATCCCTCACATGTATTGAATCTGGAGGTGGTATAACTGGAACATAGCCTCTCTTATGAGGAGTAACCGGTGGAGATCTTGGACCAAAAAGACAGGGTTATATGCAATAAGACTACCCACCTTTTCAAATTTTTTGGGGTATTTATAAGTTTGAAGAGGAAACATGGGAACCAGAATAAATAATAATGTATAAGTACCCTCACCTTTTCTTAACTGTGCTAATGAGTTGAAATTTCAGGCATAAAATTTCTAAAGTGGGGAAGAATATAATAACCTATGTTTTTTTAAATTATATTTTTCCCTGATAAAATGTGTGTTATATTATATTATACACTAAAAATATCTAAGTAGTAATTATTAATACATTAGTCATATATTAAACCAATTAATATTCTAAGCATTACAACTCGACCAAAAATATAAAATAGAAAATCCAAAATGGGAAAATATGGATCGCTCCAATATGTTTGAATCATTTCCCCCAATGATCAACACTATAGAAATAAAAAAAATTAGTAAACTAATAAACATTTTAGAAAATTGAAATATATATCCTTGGTTGGAATTGTAGTGAATTTTTAAAGAAATAATGAAGTGGTATTTATAGAGTATAAAGGGAAATGCGATTTTTGGGATTTGACCTTTATAGGACCATTGGTCAAATATGACCATTGGTCAATATAACCATTATAAATTTTTACCATAGAGAACTATAACCTTTGGTAATATTTTTAACATTTTAATTAGTGTATACAAGTAGTCATGAAAAAGGATAATTAATGCATAAAGGAGAAATTATAGCCCCAACCAGTAGTTTCATTCTGTATGATTCGTATTTGTCAAAACTTGGGAGAGAGATAGAGTCAATGGGGTTCACCCTTGACCAAGACTAATATGATCTTCAACAAGTGAATATATAAAAAAATTATAGATGGAAGAACTTCAAGTTAGTGGAAACTACCAATTTCTCAATGTTAGTCAAGCCGCCCCATAAATTTATCACCATCACAAACCTTACCCTTAGGTTGTATGCGAGTGTTATAAGGGGTTATGTGTCTACTCCTTAGTTTCTTAAATTGTAATTATTTTATTTAAATAAAATTTTTCTTCTATCAATTCCATTTTAATAATAGTTTTTCTTAATAAAATATTTTTTTAACTGATATGAATTTCATAAATTGATTTTTAGACACAAATTGTAATTTTCGTAAAAGATATAAATTTTTATAATAAAATAAGGTATTTTAAATGATATTTATTTTAATGAAATGGTATTTTAAACAAACTATTATTTAAATATAAATAATAAAATAATTTTATTATGTCCTAGAAAATTTTTAAGTGTCAAAAATTTGACTATACCTTAAAACACACTATTTTTTAATAAATAAGTATTTTTATATTTAAATGTTAAAATTTTTATATTTACATAATTATTCTTATAAAATAAAAATAATTTTTAAAATCATAATGTTGAAATTACTTTAGGGTTAATTTATTATAATTTTCTAAAATATTGAATTTCCTCATGAATAGTAAAAATACAGTTTGGATTTCTTAGTGTGTTTTATGACTTCATAATTATATCATAATGATTTAATAATTTATTAACCACATTCAAATACCTAAAATATTTTATTTTATTTATATCAAGTATTTTAATAGATTTTAATCCATTTCAAAACTCATAAATGACTTTCAAAAGTATAAAAAGGAAATGTTGGCTTTAAAAACATTACTTAATGGAAACTTTATATTTCTATGCCAAAAAAGTAATAGAAAATTGATTCTTAATTATAGTGCATTAAAAAATATAATATTTTTCCCAAATTTCCAAAACCATGGGTAATCCCATGGTTTTCCATTTTCCACAACCTAGATTTCCAAGGCCCGTATATGTAAATTATTAAACAAATCTTCCACTTTTACTATAAATACACACCCATTTATCCACTTCCTTTCACTAAAAATATCCTTCAATATTTTATCATGGGTTTTCCTCCCAATGAGTCCCCCAAGGTGTCCTAAATCCCCAAAAGTCCCATTTCTCATGATTTTCGAATAACTCTTCAAAGTAAGGGAATTATCAATCTTTTCTCTTCAATTCAAGAACCTCTTTTTGTATATGTATTCTAATTTTTATTATTACTATATTTTATTACCCTTTTTATCATAATATTACTTAAAATTATGTTTTATCAATGGAATTCACTTTTTCCCCTATCATTTTACCCTTTTCTAAAACCACATTTTATACCCATCATGCTACCGAATTTACATCTCAAATATCTCTCTCTACTTAAGAAATTATATTTTATTTTATTTTTGTGAATACCCAAACCTCTGTATTTTATATGGTTATTAACCTAGGTGAAAAATTTATTTATTTTATTTGGTTATTTACACATAATAAACCAAAATTCACTTTTATTAGGCTAAAAATGACGTAATGATCATGTCTTTTAAGAAATTTTGAAATGGTATACTTTTGATAAGAAATCAATTCATTATTCTCCATGGGTTATTAATGAAATTATTATTTATGATCTATTTGGATCAAATTAATTAATAAATATTAAGGGTAGGCCCTTATGACACTCAAATTCATTGGGTAAAGAATTTAATCTCTAGAAAATACGTGTTTTACGATACCTTTACGAATAACCTTTGTAATTTTCATTTATGAGACCTTGGTGATATTATTATGAATGTATCATTTAAATGTTTTCACGAAATTTCAAATTTATGATTCATGTTATTTTTATTATGATATATATCATATTCCCTTTCTCATGCCATAAATATATTCCTCATATTCTTATTGATATTCCTCATGATCACATGTCAATTGTTTCCCTTTCTTATTCCCTTACTATGCCTCATGATTACCCATTTCCGTTGATGTATGCCCCTAGTTTATGAGATATAGTAAATTTAACATAGGATGAACCCATGAAGAATCCTTATAAGTGGAATAAAATATTGTTTTATGTCTTTATGTATTATGTTCCTCATTTTTGAGAAACTAAAATTTAAAATATCTTATGTTTATACCATGTAATAAAATGATTATTTAATGAAAAGGTTGTATTTTATAATTATATTGATGATAGATAGTTTGGAAGTGACTTTTCTTGAAAATATTTTGGTATATCTTAGAAATGGTCATAGGTGTGTGTAGTGGATGATGTTCGATCATGAAGCTAGTTTATCACAATGATCTCTTTAACGTCGGTGTTTAGGTTGGTTTTACTTTGGGTTTTTGGGAATGTATCTTTCCCCTTATTAAATTATAGTCTATGTATTGTTTCTCCATTTTAATCATAGTGGGGTTTTCATGCATCATATATTATAGTTTGATTTAATTATCAATTTTTCATTTTTATATCCTTTGTGGAGATGAGTTTTTTTTACAGGTGCCTTATAATAAGGCCTCCCATTATGTGTGATATTCCTACTCAGTGCTACTCACCAGCCCTTAACCTTTTAGAAAAAATTATGGGGTGGCACAATTGGGTTACTACTGATCATTAGGGGTCCTGGTGTTATAGTTCATGTCAGGTATAACTTATACACAATATATAAATGTATATGGTTAGATCTTGTATGAAGTTCTCACTTCCTTTCAGGTGGCCTTCCTAAAATAATATATAAATGGAAATTAAAGATAATATAAATAGATTCATATTTTTAATATTCTGGAGATAATGTTACTAATGGATAAATAACAATAAATAAAACATCTATATTTAAAAAATGGAATAATTCAAACAAACATGTAGTCTACCTTTCTATCATTAATGAAAATTTAATAATTAACTTTAAATGGAAAATAAATCATAAAAAATAACATAAATTAATGTAAAATACTTTTTTAATAATGTTTTAATAAACATAATCCAGTTATAAAGTATGTGTAAGCATGGATAAGAAAATTTGGATCTATGGTAAGGGGGTTCCTCATTGATTGTCTCTCATTTGGGTTTGAATTATCTTTTCTCAACCTTTATTCATTAATGATTTATGTTTTTACCTACAAATGTATATTTATAAATTTATCATCTCTTTTGGGATATTGTTCTTCTTAATATCATATTCATGATTACAAAATTTTTTTAATGGAAACATCCTTTATTTCTCTCTTTAAAAATACAATCTCTATCTAAATCTTTTTTTAGAAAATTTTTATGAAATTTTTTATACCTTTATATTCTATTTTATTATTATTTTCTCATTATTTACATTTCATTATCCAATTTCCTCTATGCATTTCCTTTTCTTTCACTTATGTAAAAATTATAGAATGGACGCATTTAAATTCCCCTCTCAACTTTTTCTCATTTTTAAATTTATGTTTATTCACCTCATTGATGGTATCTATCCCCTATATGATTCTAAATGAACATGTCTCAATCTTAAATTTTTATTAAGACCTTAATATTTACCATAATGATTACTTACCTATTTTTCCAAAGATTACTTTAAGGTTGATGATATGGTATGATTTATGAGTTTATTATGAAAATTATTTCCATTTCATCATAGGTTGTCTATGTGACACATATGGATTTATGTATAACCAAGATATTATTTATATTATATGTGACATGAATGATTTTGAATATATTATGATGTGATTAGAGTACCCAAAATTATATGGTCCTCCAATTTATTAGGTAAAGCATTATATCTCATGTGATAATTATACATGGACATGATGTAGTTATATTTTTACATAAGAATGAGTCAAGGATTAGTCACTAATAAATTATAGAATAGTGGAATAACCTAATCACTATTACAATGGTAACCTTATATTTATGATTTGATAGTGACTATTATTATTACCCATGTACTGATATCTTCTTTTCATTCCTACTATTTCTCCCCTTGGGATTTTTGGATCACATTTTATTTGATGTATGTCCCCAGGTGATCACATATATTAAGAAGATTATGAATTTATAAAGGAGTACTATGATGAAGTCATTAAAAAATGTTTAAAATTTTATGATTATTAATACTGTGTGGACCTAATTCATTATTACAATCGACCAATCCATTTTGGGATATGTATTATTATTTATATTTTTCATAAAAATGATTTAACAATAATGTATATAATGTGTGAGTTGCTATATTTTTTCATCAACCCTAACATTAATTGATATATTTTTAAATGGGTTATATCCTCATCTTCAGACTTCACCTATCCAAGCTTTCAAAAATTACAAGAAATTGTTCAATGTGTCGAAAAGTTGGAGGTAGAATTTTTAAATTATAAATAGTGTCATTGGGTTTTTTACAATATATAGAAAGGGGGAAATTGTTAAACAATATTTTCTGATTAAAAACATGCAAATAAGAAGTTCCAATACCCCTTTTTACAAAAATTTGTAAGGAAACATTCTATAAATATTCCATAAGAAACTAGAAGATGGTTCAAATATGGGAAGAATGGGATCCAAGATTGATAATGTTTCTAATAAGTCAGTATGTTAGTAAATGAAATCATTTTTTAAGTAATCATTATATACATTCATTTCACATTTTCTCCCAATCACAAGAAAAAAGGTAATATTAGTATTGAGCCAAAATTATATTTTATTTAATTTCCTTTTGATTTTCATTCAATTTTTATTAAAAAAACTCCCCCTCCACCTATAAAACAATTAGTAGTGATCTTGGTATGTGGAAAAATTTTAACATCATAGTATCACATTATCTAGATTCTGAACACTATCATGAATTTTTTCTATATTTAACAAATTATATGGATATACAAGATACATAATACTTCTCTCCAAGTGATTATCTTTTCTTTCTATCATGGTTGTGTTTTTATATGGTTAATTTAAATGACACTCTTTCATGTAATACCCTTCTTTACTTATGAATTATTTACTATTTTATTTAAGGGTATTTCTATTTTTATCCATATCATTCATTTATGGGGGATTTATTAGTTTAACACCAACCTCCTTTATTTGTGAGTTAAAATTTATGATTGATATAATGTTATGAATTATTTAAAATATTGATTCATAAATATATATAATTCAAGTGTTTCATTTATATTTTAACAAATTATGTGATTTATTATCATAAAAATTATATATTTCTCTAATGTAAGGAGTATTTTTTTCATATTTAGGGAAATTATGTATGAGGTACTAATAGGTAGCCTTACTCACTATGATATCATGGCTTTAAGGGAATAATTATCATATGATTTCTTAGTAGTTAACTTTAATATCATATTTATAGTATCCAAATATCATTTTTACTTATTTTCCATTCTTGTTGTTGACAATTCCTAGGTTTTATGATGATATAATGATTTATAACATGTTATATAGAGGAATATTAATTTACAACCATGATTATATGATGAATTTTATCGATTTTAAAACATTCCTTTTTGTATTTAAAATCCATAAAAATTGATAGAATTTAGGGCTTATAATTTTTGGAAAAATTTGAAGGATTCTATAAATAATTTGTGTTTTAATGATTTATTTTTTATTATGTTCTTTTATTAGAATTTTGATTTATGAATAATTTTATTGAAATAGAATCATATATTATGTAATTAATTTTTTATTATTTTATCACTATATTCAAGAATGTGGGTGTGGTACATCACATAATTATTTAATTGACTTTAATAATAGTTTTTTAGAGTTTGAGGTGGGTGTCATGTTCTCTTGAAGTCTCCCCTATAATGCGAGGAAAACAAGATTAAGAAATCTATTAACTTGTTTGTGTGGTTCATGTGACCCATCTAGGTGTTAAAACATATTAGATCACTAAAATATTTGTTGGACATACCTCTTCTTTTAGAGTTAGTGCATGAAATATTTCATGTGTAATAATTTTGAAAGTATAACACAATGGGGTGAACTATATTTGGAGGAGGATGTGATATTCATAGAATATCTAAAGAAGATTCAAGAACATGGGAGAAAGGTTTTTATAGGCATTCCATTCCTTTTTGTGAGTATTATAGAGGCATTATAAATATTGGAAATAGATTATAAGAATAGAAGTCTCACATCATGGTGAAATATAATGTCTCAGGCCTTATCAGAATGTTACTTTGTATCTTTTGGGATTTGGGGGTGTTGGGATAAGTTTAGAGTAAGGAAGGTATGGTTTAGATGTGATATTTATGTTCAAGAAGTTTATTGTGGCATTATTGTATGTTTTACACTATGAGTGGTCAGTTGGAGAGTTGGGAGGAAATTTTGAAGATATGTTATGACTTTGGATGTGGGTGTGAGAGTTTGAGGCCATGATGTTTTGAGGAGAAAGTTAGCATAAAAAATGGAGGGTGTTGGTTATAGTGTGGATATTTCTAGGAAATTTTTATGTGAGTCTATTATTTAATCTTCCATGATTTTTTTAGTTCATGTTTTTTGGGTCACAACATAGTGGTCTTGATGTATTTTTAGTTTACCTTACAAAAGTTGGTTATTGTATAAGAATAATCTTATATAGGGAAGTGTTTCGATTTGGTTATTATCTTCATGTCATGGATTCCTATGTGGATGGTTTCCTTTTTTCTATCTGTCTTTAGTCTATTATGATGTGGTTACTTCCATTTCATTGTGGTTTGATCAAGGTTTCATCGGGTGTTGTGGTGAGAAGGTTGAGGCTCCACTTTTTTTTTGAGGAAGCATGTACTAAAACATGGACACTATGGTTGAACCATGTAATTTCATTAAAAATATAGAGTTAAAGAGGTTTTTATCACGATATTTAGATATAGATAAGGGTTGATCGTGGCATGATTTTTAGAGGCGTGATTTATTTATCCTTGTTATGGAAAGATTGGAACCTATCACGCTAGGACTCATTAATTTTATAGTTCTATTATAAATCCTAAAGACCATATGAATTATTCCAAATTCTTTCAAAATTCCTCAAAACCTAGAAAGTTTTTTTATTGTCTTTAGATATCTTTAATCCCCTTATGGTATCTTTTTTTCCTCATCTTTAAGTGATCAATATCCTTGAGATCTAAGTTGGTAACCTTTTCACTTATTTATTTTCACTCTTTATTTGTTATTGGAAATTATATAGCTGTAATGTTGGTTTTGTTTAGATGGTGTTGGATAAATTTATTGATAATGGTTTATGTTCTATATGTTTTCAAGGATGTCCTTATAAATTTGTAGCCTTGTGATCATCTCACTCTACTTTTTCTTGCACTGCGATTGTTAAATTTATGGTTGAGGTAACATATTTAAGACTTATATTACCTTATTTATGTACAACTATCGAATTACCATCCTTTTTTTTCTTTGGGAGGATGGTATGGATTAGCCTAAATATTATAATGAACTGATGTAAAGTAAATTTAAAGGAGGAGTGAATTTACATGTGCTTTACTTAATTCTAGGTGATTTCTTATGTGTTTATCATTCTCTCTTGGTGTTATTATTTTGTAAACCATATCTACTATTTATGACATGTTTGAATTACCTTCTATAATAGAGTAATAATTTAAAAATGGTAATGAAATGGAGATTGTGAAAATTTAGAATTATTGATGTTCATGTCTATGCATAAATGTTTAAATGGATATGGGAGGATTCTTAAATTAAGTTGTTTGATGTGTTTCACTACTATGTTTATTTTTGTTTTATATTGTAAATATAGTTGACTGATATGTGTTTTTTTATGAATATATATGCTATTATTGATTTTATTTCCAACTTCATAAATGGATAAATCCTGTAAAGTTGGTAATGAATAATTTGTGTGGAAATATTGATTTTTGTTGTTGATGTTTGAAGTGAAATTATAATTTAATAATAGAGAATTATTAAGTAAAATCTATTCAATGTTAATTGTTGTTATTTTTACTCTTGTTTTTTTGTATATTTCATCCTCCTTAATGTGTTAAAAGGGATGTTGGATGTTTATTGAATCTAGTTAAGAGAATATGGAGAATTTTGGTTATGGTGATGATGGATGGTATGTTTTATGATTATAGAGGTAGTGTAATGTATTTTTGTATGGAAATAGAGTGGATCAGTGGATGTTATGTTGTCTTTTGGCATGGATTGTGTGCGGTTTTATGAGTTGATAGATTTTATTATTATGGTTTGTATTATTTTTTTCCTGGTGGCATGGAATGTGAATGGAATAAATGAAATAAGTAATGGGTAATGAGTTGGAATTGAAAAATGATGGCCTAGAGAATGATAAATGGTAGAAATGGTTGTGATTAATAAATGGTAAAATCTATGATAATTTTGAAATATAAATTAATGGATGGATTGAAGTAGAAGGCAGTTTATTTAATGGATATACATTAGATTTGGATAAATGAATGACATAATGAATGTAATGAGGTTAGTAAATGGTAATTTTTTAAATCATAATAATGATATAATTGAATAGGAGGTTAATTGTGATTGATATGGTCATATTCTATGGATAAGTAGGGCTAGTTTGTGGTGTAGTGATGAAAACAATTGTTAAATCATGGTAGTAGTGATGAGAAAATTATTATGGTTGATCATAGTGTTTGTTTTGTGTGAAACCTTAGGTTGTCCTTGTGTGGATATATGATATTAAATTATTTTTATTTTTATTTCTTACACACCACCACTTGAGTTAGATAACCTAACCAATGTCCATTTGGTTTTAGGTTTTGGTTTTTTTCTCAACATCTAGGTTGTAGAGGAAACTGATGGATGAATGTGCCCTCGTCCTTACTCTCCCTTAAGATGTGGTATGGTCTATGATGGATCATGGTAGACATATACATTTTCAATTTTATATATAGTGGTTTGAGTATGTATATACTTGTTGACATGGGTTATGATTATGATACAAGGTGGGGATCATTCATGGTTAGTGGAGGGAATGAGGTTGATTTTCTTTGTGTTCACAATACCTTACAATGAAGAGAATGTGGTTGTGGTTGTGATATGTTATGTGGTTATGGGGATGGATGGTTATGGTTGTGATGTGGTTTATAGCTATGTATATATGTCGATATAGAAAGTATCGAAGCATAGGATGTAAATCAATGGTGTAAGTTCCCAATCAATGTATTGTATCACTGAGAGGGGTAGGGGTGAATTAGTGATAATCCTTTTCATTTATGTTTCCTTTTAATTGAAACAACCCTCACCTAATATTAAAGATTCAATTCCCTAATGAAAAAAACAAACACACATCCCCTAGAACATAGTTATTTACAAGGTTCATTATTCAATACGAATAGATACGTCCTTGGTATAGTTTGGAGACAATCCAATACCATACAATCCACTAGAATACAATACTTGGATTACAATGAGTAGAATATGCCCTTTAACTCATGTAGCACTTTGAAGACAATCCAAAAGTCTGTGTGACCCATCTTATCACAGTTAGGGTAATGTAATTGTTATGTAACAACTCATGTTACGTGCACTTATTTTCAATTCAACATATATATTCAATTGAAATAAAATTATTCAATTTCTTACCCATAACAAAGGAAAGAACCTCCTTGAATTTTTTTATAAAAACTGAGTCTGATTTTACTAGGTCTGATTATCCCAGTATTATTCCACCAAGTATGATTCTTGAAAAACAATTATTCAAGTCCCCTTTTTAGATAGAATACAATACAAATGAATTGGCATTACATCAAATCATAATACAATACTTCTTCAGGTCAAGAAACCCAATATGAAAATCCTAAAGCTGATTAATCCAGCCAGATACAGTGATCAACTGAATACAATGTTGAAAAATTGAATATAGTGATCCACTATTTATGATGAATTCTGAATAATATGATCATCCGAATACAACGTTACGATATTGTCTTCTTCCCCCATCAAAATTTCTTCAATAGAAACAAAAATGGTATCACTTTCTATCACTGAAAACTCAGAGCTTCTCTATCTACTATGGTGAATAGTACAAATAGTAAGAAATTAAAAAATTACTTCTCCTTTTATAGGTGAACCTTGAAAGGTTTGGGCAAGAATCCCAAAAATCTTCCCACTCACACAAATTCACACACATTTTAATTTACCCTAAAATCTTGAATGCATTTTGACTTCATCAAGGCTTCTCAAAACATATCTATTCTTCTTTAAACATTATATCCTTCTTTATGATTTCATTTTATTCATATGTATGATTTCAATACATGATCTTGATTTTTCTGAAAAATATTTCTTCAATACAAATCTCTATATCAATTGAAAACAAATGTATGAAGAAATGGATACCATTCTGCTTTACTGAATATAATTCTCAAAACTGATTTGAATCAAAAACATTCATTTGTATGTACAACTCCCCCTTGAAAATTCATTCAGAAATCTCCTTATTTTTTTCTTTTCTCTTGAATCACTTGAAAATTCACTTCATTCAAAGACCTTTTCTTATATCATAAATTCCTTCATGACTTTAAATTCATTTGAGAATAGTTTTAGAATCATTAGACTTCAATATGAAATTATCAAAACCTTCCATTCAATTCAGGTTCTTTCTATTCTTCTAAACCTAAAAATGATCTTTTCTAAATATTATTTGTCTTGATACAATCATCCAAAATACAATCTTTCTAGGTATGATTTCTTCTTTTTCCAACCACATATAATCATTTTGAAGAACAATCAGCACAATCTCTTACTCTGTTATCATCACTGCTTCTTCAATCAACACCATTATAACATCCTAGGTAAATAAAGAATATTACATTTTTATATTTATTATATTTATAAATTAATTATTAATTTTACTTTAAGGGGATGCTATGTTCGATGGTGTACCCGATACATAACAACGAGTTTCTTTGAAATCTTACGTTGTACACAACGTTGGATCATACAGAAAATCAATAATATAATATAATTTTAAATGGTAGTTAACGCCTAGCTATTGTAATGGTGATAATGAACATAACTAACTAAAAAATGATTATACATGTTTTTTAAATGTTTTTACATTTATCCAATAAAATTTAGAGGCATAAAATGTGAATGAATCTAATTTTAAGCATAATTTACATTAAAAGGTTGATTTACCGCCTTTTAATGGAGAACCCTCTTTAAATATAGTTTTGGTCACATTTATATATTATAATTGACCAAATAAAATTCTTCTTTAGAATCAGGACATCAATATTTACTTTGGGTAAATTTTTAGTATTTTTCTGATAAAATTCCATTTTTAATGAAAAGTGAAAAATGTTGTATTTTAATTCAAAACTGCCTTTTAATATAATTTATTTATGTGGTTAGATTATCTTTTTAATTGTTTTTAAAGTTTAATTAGATTATATTATTACCATTTAATCAAATTTTAGTTATTGGAATTAATTTTACTTTGAAATTGGACATAAACAAGTGTCAATCTTTTGATAGTTATTATTCCTTAAAAACACGCCTTTTATTTAGACAGTGGGAATTAATTTTAAATTAATTTCTTCCACTTGTGCGGTTTGAAATTTGAAAAATGTATTCCATATTTGTAATTAGGATGTTCAAATTGTGTAAATAGGTAACTTTAATTTTTAGACCTTATGAATGTTTACTTCAGTAAATATTTTATTTACCATGGTTAAAGGGTAAATCTGGTAAATAAGGGTAACCAAATATTACTATAATAATATAAAATTACCCTATCATGTGTCTTAATCCTATTGGTTAATATATTTATGATCATGGTCATATTTGGGTTGATTTTGGGACCCCATGGAGCCACCTAAGAGTGATAATGACACTTTATTATAATTAATTTAAAGTAAAGACAAAAATGACATAAACAAATATCTTTTAGTAAATCAATTTTTACATAGGGTTATATAAGTTATATTTTTTACTATAAATATTATTTGGAAATATAAAAATATTTCCTACATCATGGGATATTTGTATAATTTTTAGACATCAAATAAATAAAATTATTTACAACACAATAATGATGCAGTGTTTACCTCATTAATGAATGATTTAAATAAATAAGATTATAAATATTACAAAAATATACAAAACCTATACAGTTATTATTGGATGATTTTATTTTGAATATGAGTCATCATATATTATAATTTAATTTGTTTTTGAAATTTTTAAACTGAAGATAAGTTTATAATAAAATATGTTTTTTAAACTTTCCTAAAGAGCCTCTCCCCCCTTATAAAAAGCCATCACTTCTAACCAATTCGTCACACCTATCAATCCTTTTGGATCATAAAAACTCTACCCAAATTAATCTACCTATATCCCTATCCTCCTCTTATAAGCCTTACCTTAGGCAGAATGCACTTTAAGAAGTCTTTTTGGTTCAAACCAAAGGGAGTTACCTGAATTAAAGGGAACATTTTCTCTTAAATTCTTTTCTTTTATTTCACCTCTCCAACCCCTAAACTCATTTTATTACTTTCTTTTATAAAAAAAACCAGTATAATCAGTATACTAGGACGTTTTTATGTGAATTATTTGAACTACACTTACACACACCTCCATCTAATGGATAAAGAACATACTGTTTCTGTGGATGACGAACTACTACCTCATGAAACGATGATTGTTCAAATATCTATTACCACCTCTCATGATGGCCATTATGATGGAACTGTATTTACATATGATATATATTATTTTTAGGTTTTCATTATTATTCTTTATTTGTCATTTATATCATACCTTTATGGTTTCAATAATAGGTAAACGTGATAATTTCATTTTAGGAAGTGTGGACTACTGCCCCCTCAAAGTGATATGACTCATTAATGCCTTATGTGGGATGTATAAATGATGGATTAAATGATATTATATATTATATTATACTTTAATTAAAATATACCATTATATAATTATGTTTTCATTCCATTAAATACGAAATATAAATGAAAGTAGCATTCATGTGTATTACGGCTTACCATCTCCATGAACGGTGCATTTCATTTATTACCTATAAAAGTTATGTAATATTATAAATATATATATATATACTGGATATATTTGATATATATGATATCTAAATCATTAATATCATTATGGAGATAATGGATATTTGACCACAGGAACAACTTGTAATTATAAGAAGTTTATTTTTGACTCAAATACCAAATTTCAACAAAATGACCGTTATTAACATAAATGATTACGTAATGTTTATAACATGGTAATAAGTGATATAAAAAGAATAATAACTTGAAAAATTTTCTTGATAAATTATAAATTTACTTTAGTTTATTATTCAGGAAGAACAAGGAACAAACAAGTCAAGTTGAACACAGAGTAAGGGGTTTCTTATCTCACATTTAATTCCGTGAGATTTCCATTGTTCACCACTTATTTATTGCATGTGGTGTATTTTGTACCGAAATTTGATAAATATTATCATTATTCTATTTATATTCATGGTATTCTGTGATTAATTTGGTGGTTATTAACTTTTTTTCATACGACTCAATTGATTACACCGTGGTAAGGGGTTTTTATCTCACTTCGTATTCTCGTGAGATTCATGATATATTTACCAGTATTTTCTTTTGTGTGGTTTATATACTTCCCATGAGTGTATTCTATGTGTAATATACTTTAATTTATGGGTAATTACATCTTCATTGTTTGATCCTTCTTTAATGGGGTGTATGTTTTGTAAGTTACCAAATCGATAAGGGAACCTTTCACCCTCCTCTTTTTAAAAGACTTCTTTTTGTTATGTCTTTTAATTTACATATTCTTATATTGGGATGTGTTATTATATATCCTTATTACTATAAATTTTATTTCCAAGTGATGATATACCCTTTTTCCTCTCATCAACTCTTTTTCTAAATTTTTAAGTGACGTTGTTAGGCCATCGAATTTCTATAAGGGAACTTCCTTAACCCAATTTCAATTATTTTGGTTAAACTTATACTTCTTGATTATGTCATGATATGAATATGTGTGAATGACCTATGATTATATTACACTTAATATACACTTATATTGGGTGTATTCTTATTTTTCACACATAATTATGTCATTGATTTAGCCTTAATCTAATGATATGATCTTTACAAAGGACTTTATCTCAATTTACATTCCATTGAGACTTATTTGTTGTTATACACCAATTAACTTTTATATTGTGTATATACTGTCCTTTGACATATTATATCATGATCCCCTTTATTCTCATGATATTATAATGTTTTTATTAATGTTATTCCTCAATTATTTGTATTTAAGCATCTCTCATTTGGTTAGGATCTCTTTAATTAAAATATTTTTTTAAATGTTTTAAAGATTTATTCTTATAAATATTTATCATTAATTTCCATGTTTTAAAAATGGTTTTAAAAATGAGCCCGAGATAGCTCTCCAATGCATTGGGTAACATGATGGAGATCAACATTAATGTTTCTCCTAAGAGATTTATGGAATATAATGTGATGGGTATTCCAAATGTGACTCCCTGTGTAGCTATGATAGCTATAATGTAAGTTTGTTATGAATGCCATAATTTACCTTTATGATTTATGATTTTTGTTTGTTATCCACAAATCTTATGATTTTTTAAGGTATGTTATGATTGAAAAATATTGGTTTCAATGATTTTTATTTATTGATGGGCTAATTTTTTCCCCTTATTTATAACCCTTACTAAGATTTTTATGCTCATCCCAAGTTTTTGAAATGTTTTCCACATGACTTAAAGATGAATAGGGTCAAGTATGGGATCAATAAAAATTTATGTTGTCTAAAACATAGAACTAGACATGTTTCTTTATATGAGTTTTTATTTTATGAAAAAATGGATACTGAGTAGTAGTGTAAACATGTAAATTTCAAGTTGTTATGTAATAGTTATGGCCTATTTCTCTAAAACTCTAAACCTGAAAAGATCATCAATGTGAATTATTCATTTAATTTAATATTATGTAATGTTTTAATGTTGGTTCCTTACAGTTGGTATCAGAGGTTCATTTAGATAACTTTAGAGGTTAGGGTATTCTTTAAGTATAAGTGACATAACCATAATGGTTAGGATTTTAGAATGAGTCTTAGTTTTTTTAATAAAGATAATGAGTTTAAGATAACTTAAATAAGCATATCTTAGTATTTACCATCCTCATAATATATTATATAATGATTTTACTGATATACTCACACTGACCTTTTTGGTTTTAGTAAATGGATGGATCTAATAGGCACCAATGTAACATTGAATGTGAAGAACACTGTGATGGTTTTCTGAATGAGCAATTAAATGAAATTAGAGTTTCAATGAGAACTCTTATTGTTATTCTCAACCATCTATCTGGAGTCATGATTGACCACCTAAACCTTGGTGTTTTTTATAAGGCATCATATATATGAGAAACAAATTCCCACAGAAGTTCAGGTAATAATCATAAAGGTAAGTATATTCCGAAACCTATGTGTCGAGGATGTGGAAACAAACACATAAGAAAATGTTTCAAAGGGTTGGTAAGATGCTATAGATGTGGAAATGAAGGTCATAAATAAAAAACCCGCCACGGAAAAGGGAAGCATCTAGTTGAATCTAGGAAAGGGAAAGAAGTTCTTTCTGAGGGATCAATAGAATGTTTTAAATGTGGTGTGTATGGTCATTATACAAACAGATGTCGTACGAAGATGTTTCAGGAATGGGATCACTTAGATCATACAAATATGTGTTTACCAATACCTAATTCCATTCTGATTGAGGATGAATAAAATGACAATGACAAATGAAAGGTATGGATTATTTCTTAACATATATTTTTATATTATTTAATCTTAGGATATGATTCATGATTTCTTTATGTAGGAAAGAGGTATTTCAAAATAAGTTACTAATGAATTATTAATGGATCATGATGAATGTTTAATGAGTAAGAAGTAAACATATAATGGATTCAAGAGTTTAAATAGATTTTTGGATGGTGAAATTCTTAAAATTATTAAGGCTCTTTTAATGATGGGATTACATTAGAAGACTTTTTATAGTATGTGTAACCATAAAGTTTGATATATGAAAATTTTATTCAAGGAATAATTATCTTTTCATTTGTGAGTATAGTTATAATGAACCATTTGGGATTATATGATCCTTGAATTTCATGAAATTACAGGTTAATACATTTTGGGATGCAAAATGAAATTTATTAGATAACCTTTGTGGTTAAAATATGTTATGGTTATTTTTGATGAATTTATCTCTTTTTGGAAATGTTATAAAATTATATAGTTTTTTGAAAAAGGACAACACGCAGACCATGTGACAACCTATCACATTGGACAAAGCTGTGGGAATCGAACCCACAACCAAAGTGCGACTGGGATTTATCACCTACCATTGGACTACATGAAGTCCCTGGTAAGTATGAATAATTCTTTTTATCTAGATGATTTTATGAATCAAGAATAAGTTTATTTTGGGTTACCTATTTAAATTATTAACTTATCATGGAGAATATGTGATTAGGTTAATTAAACTACAATATAAGACTTTAAGAGTAATATATGTTATTTAGAGATACATGTTAATATTTATCATGGAAGATTATGTGATAAAATCCTTCTGAATTTTGGGTTTCAATATTAGTTTGGATTACTTTGAAGAATTTTATAGACAATTGTTTATCAAATGGTCTTTGTTGATCTTTGAGTAATGTTTAAAAAATTTTAAGATTAAGAGTAGTTTTTATTTTTGTAATAGATTATCCTTTTGGGTATTACCTGATATCGCACTAAGTATTTTGTTTTTGGTTTAGGTCTAAAGACATGGGAAATATACATTTTATCTTTTTTGGATTATGTGATTCTCTCTAAGTTGATTATAGCACTTTTAATGTGAACAGGTCATCCTGAATGATCATTGTTTGGAGAAAATATGAGTATGTATTTTTTAAAAGAATAATACATACAACCTAAATAAATAAAATGGTTACAAAAGTCTAAAAGTGGGAAGAGTACATTATCACGGTTGAAAATCAAAAATAAATGTTCTGAAATAGTAGAGTAGAAGATGTTGGTACCTTCAGTTACTCCTTTATTAGAAAGGATGTCCGCAAGTTGATTCGCCTCACGATATGTATGAGTGATGATGTATGTCATGGAGGCAAGTATTTTTAGGCATTTTCTCCATTTATTCATGTACCTCCAGGAAAGATGAAGTTGATTATTCCAAACAACTTGGATAATATTCTCCGAATCACACTCAAATCAGGCCTTGTTCTAGTTATTCATCCGAGCATGATCACCCGCTTTTAAAAGAGCATACATTTCAGCTTCAATTGCAGTGGCTTCTCCACAAGGACCTGATTTTCCTCCCAGGAGGTCTCCATTATCATCTATGAAGGCAAAGCCATACCCAGCTGGGTTGGGGTTTCCTCTCAAAGCACCATATGAATTATATTTAATCTATTCAATAAAGGGAGGATCCTAGAAAACATCAATGGTGGAAAGTGGTTTGTGAAAATTAACTTTAACTTGAAGTTTGTTCAAAATGATAAGATCAGTAACTGAATTGAATTATCTGCCTTTATGTTGGAAGTTTTCATTTTGAACTGCCAGGAGGAACTTTTGAATGGAATAGTTGTGACCAATGATTTTCTCTCCATGAATATCCTTATTTCTTCTGTTCCAAATGATATGAAAATTTTTGGCACAAGAAACAAGGAAAAGAATTTGTACTTGGTTGGAGAACTGAATGGCAAGGATGTCTTGCACCCATTGGGTAATGTTCCTATTTGTAATCTAATACAACTCAAAGAAATTGAAAATATAATTCCACAGTGCAGAAGAGGTATTAAAAAAGATAAATAGTTTATTAACATATTCATGATGTTATTGGAAAAAGGGGCATCTGGAACAAAGGGATATACCCACCCACTGGAGGTTCTCCTCAAGGGGGATTTTACCTAAGTGAAGCCTACAAAGAAGAGTGAAGCGAGAAGGCATCAGCCATATTTTTGTAAAATTATTCATGAAAGTTCTATCACCATGGTTGATATGGTTGTAGTAAGCTTTGGAATTTAAATGAGCATCCGTAGAAAGTTCCAAAATAAGAATATCATTATCTTCTAGAAAATCATAGTTTTTAACTATTTGAGCAATGTTATTGGGGAGAAGATATTGTTTTTCCAATTTCTTCTTGATAGAGGAGTTTAGGTACAGATTGGAATTAGTGGCATCAATTTGATCGATCAGGAGACTTCCAGACCAATTATGGTTTCAGAAGTTAAGAGAAGAGAAAGCATTAATAGACCATCTAACATTATTGTTTATATATTGGATGATTTTTTTAAGTCTAGACCAGATGGAAGATTGCAGATAGGTCATCTTTCCATTAACAAGGTTTTTAAAAACCCAATCTCTTAGTAATCTTATAGAATTATCCTGTTGATTAATAAGATGTCAGATGAATTGGGAAAGAAGTGACTGATTGAAAATTTCTAGGTTTTCAATTCCTATGCCTCCTTTTTAGAGGGGTAAACAACAGGTTTTCCAAGAGACAGTGAGAATATTTTTTTTAATAATGCTTTAGCTCCACACAAAGTTTCTCATCATAGTGTTCAGGTTTTTAATAATAGCAACAGGCCAAGAGTAGACCATGAACGAGTAGACAAGTTTAGTAGTGACCACATGTTTAACAAGGAAGATGTGGCCCGCCACTGAGAGGGTTTTACATTTCCAAGAAGAGAGAGTCTTTCTGACTTTGCTGACTGCATAAACAAATTAGGAGGCTCTTGGTCTTCCAAGGAAGAGAGGTACACCTAGGTAATTGAAAGGAAAGCTACCAGCTTCGATACCAAGGTAATTTATAAGGTCATGTTTTCTAGGGTTATAAATTTTTTTAACAAAGAAAATGAAGGATTTATTCCAATTTATTTATTGACCAGAGACCAACTCATAGAGACAAAGACAATTCTTAAGGTTCTGGATGTTCTTTTTGTGATCTTTAGTGAAAATGATGATGTCATCAGAAAAGAGAATATGAGAGGGAGCCGAGACACCTCTAAAGGATTTGATAATAATAATCTCACCTGTAGAGACCATTTGGTTGAGCAACCTACTAAGATAGTCTTCAGCAGTAGAAAAGATGATGGCTGAGAGGGGATCACCCTATCTGACACCCCTAGAACATTTGAAGTAGCCTTCAGGGGATCCATTAACAATAATGAAGATATGAGTTGAGCTAAGTAGATCATTAACCCACTGTATCAACTTCGTGTGGAAGCCAAATATGAGTATGTGTTAGAAATCTAGTAAAGGATGAAAGTCTACATGAAAAGTAAGTATGTTTTCTTATGTTTTTAGTTATTCTTGTAAATAAATTCCTCAATGAAAAGTAACTGAAAACAATGTTTCTTGTTAACTTTTCCTACTAGGGAATCAAAGTTTGTTTAACCCATCACATGTTTGTGATTTTCTGGTGGATAACTTTCTCCTAATCATGTTTTCTATCACCCTCCATCAGAACTTGATGATTTGTTTTCTCCTCCATATCCACGTTTTCATGGAATCCTAGTATCTTTTGTCTCGGATAACCTTTGTACTTCTCTTCTTTTATTTTAAAGTGATATTTTTATTGACTCTTTTTCTGATGAGGGGCTTTCAATGAATTTTATGATCCCAATTTTAAAATTGAGAGGACGCAATTCCCAAAAGGGGGGAAAGATATAACATCCCAGGTAAATAAAAATTATAAAATTTTTATATTTATTAATATTTTTAAATTAATTATTAATTTTACTTTAAGGGGACTCTATGTTCGATGGTGTACCCGATACACAACAACCGGTTTCTTTGAAATCTAATGTTGCCC
This sequence comes from Viscum album, assembly GCA_963277665.1. Lineage (NCBI taxonomy): Eukaryota > Viridiplantae > Streptophyta > Magnoliopsida > Santalales > Viscaceae > Viscum > Viscum album. The sequence continues at coordinate 60,321,819 of OY728127.1, read as the reverse complement.
ACAATGTTGGGTCATACTGAATAATAATAATATAATATTATTTTAAATAGTAGTTAATGCCTAGCCAATTTAATGGTAGGAATAAATATATCTAACTAAAAAATGATTATACATGTTTGTTAAATGTTTTTACATTTATCCAATAAAAGTTACATGCTTAAAATGTGAATGAATCTAATTTTAAGCATGATTTACTTTAAATGGTTGATTTACCAACTTTTAATGGAGAACCCTCATTAAATATAAGTTTGGTCACTTTAATATGTTCTATTTGACCAAATAAAATTCTTATTTAGAATCGGGAAATCAAAATTTACTTTGGGTAAATTTTTAGTATTTTTTTGATAGAATTCAATTTTTAATAAAAAGTGAAAAATTATATATTTTAATTCAAAACTACATTTTAATCTAATTTATTTATATAGTTAGATTATATTTTTAATTAGTTTTAATGTGTAATTATATTATGTTTTACCATTTAATCTAATATTGGTTATTGTAATTAATTTCACTTTGGAATTGGACATAAACAAGTGTAAATATTTTTATAATTATTATTTTTTAAAACACGCCTTTTATTTTAACAATGGGAATTAATTTTAAATTATTTTCTACTAGTTATGTGATTTGAATTTGGAAAAATTTATTCCATATTTGGAATCTGGAGGTCCAAATTGTGTAAATAGATAACTTTAATTTTTAGACATTATGAAAATTTAATTCAGTAAATATTTTATTTACCATGGTTAAATGGTAAATCTGGTAAATAATGGTAAACAAATATTACTATAATAACATAATATTACCCTAAAATGTGTTCTCATCCTATTGGTTAATACATTTTCGACCATGGGAATCTTTGGGTCGATTTGGGGAACACATGGAGCCACTTAAGAGTGATAATGAAACTTTATTTTAATTAATTTAAAGTAAAGACAAAAATGACATAAACAAATATCTTTTAGTAAATAAATTTTTACATAAGGTTATATAAGTTATATTTTTTAACATAAATATTCATTGAAAATATATAAAGATTTCCTACATCATGGTAGTTTTTTTTATAATTTTCAAACATCAAATAAATAAAATTATTTATGACACAATAATGATGCAGTGTTTACCTCATTAATGAATGATTTCAATAAATAAGATTATAAATATTAAAATAATATCCAAAATCGATACAATTATTATTGTATGATTTTAAATATAATATGAATCATATTAAATTTTACTTTAATGTGTTTTGGACCTTTTGAAACCGAAGATAAGTTTATAATAAAATATGTTTTTTAAACTTTCTTAAAGAGCCCCTCCTCCCCCTTATAAAAAGCCCTCACTTATAACCAGTTCCTCACACCACTAAAGCATTTTTTCTCATCCAAAATCTGGCCAATTAAACTCCCTACATCCCTATCCTCCTCCTAGAATACTTAACTTAGGCAGAAGGCACTTCAAGAAGTCCTTTTTGTTCAGACCAAAGGGAGTTACCCGAATTAAAGGTAACAGTTTCTCTTAAATTCTTTTCTTTTATTTTACTTCTCAAACCCCTAAACTCTTTTTATTACTTTATTTTATAAAAACAAAATTATCCTAAATATACTAGGATATTTTCATGAGAATTATTCGAACTACACTTACACACACCTCCATCTAATGGATAAAGAACATACTGTTTCTGTGGACGGTGAACTACTGCCTCACGAAACGATGATTGTTCAAATATCTCTGACCGCCTCTCATGGTGGTCATTATGATGGAACTGTATTTATATATGATATATATTATGTTTATTTTTCCATTATTCTTTTGTATTTTTCATTTATACCATACCTTTATGGTTTCCATAATGGGTAAACGTGATAATTTCATTTTTGGAAGTGCGGACTACCACCCCCTCAAAGTGATATGACTCATTAATGCCTTATGTGGGACGTATAAAGGATGGAGTAAATAATATTATATATAATATTATACTAGAATTATAATATAACATTATATAATTATGTTTTCATTCAATTAAATATGAAATATAAATGAAAGTATCCTTCACGCGTACGTACTACTTACCGTCTCCATGAACGGTGAATTTCATTTCTTACCTCTAAATGTAATGTAATATTATAAATACATATATATACTAGATATATATGATATATATGATATCTAAATAATTAATATAATTATGGCGATAATGGATATTTGACCACATGAACAACTTGTAATTATAAGAAAGTTATTTTTGACTCAAATACCAAATATCGACAAAAGGAATGTTATTTACTTAAATGATTACATAATGTTTATAACATGGTAATAAGTGATATAAAATGAATAATAAACTTGAAAAACGTTCTTAATCAAGTATATATTAACTTTAGTTTATTATTCTGGAATAACAATGAACAAATAAGTCAAGTCAGACATGAGGTAAGGGGTTTCTTATCTCACTTTTAATTCCGTGAGATTTCCATTGTTCACCACTTATTTATTGCATGTGGTTTATTGTGTACAAAAATTTGATATATATTATCATGATTCTATTTATATTCATGTTATTCTATGATTCATTTGGTGGTATTAACTTTTTATCATATGAATCAATTGATTACAACGTGGTAAGGCGTTTTCATCTCACTTCGTATTCCCGTGAGATTCATGCTATATTTACCACTATTTCCTTTTGTGTGGTGTATGTACTTCTCATTATTGTATTCAATGTGTAATATAATTTAATTTATGGGTAATTACATCTTCATATTATGATCCTTCTTTCATGGGGTGTATGTTTCGTAAGTTACCAAATCGGTAAGGGAACCTTTCACCCTCTTTTTAAAAGACTTATTTTTGTTATGTCTTTCAATTTACATCTTATTATGTTTGGATATGTTATTATATATCCTTATTGCTGTAAATTATATGTCCAAGTGATGATATACCATTTTTCTCTCATCAACTTATTTTCTAAATTTTAAAGTGACGTCGTTAGGCTATCGAATTTCTATAAGGGAACTTCCTTAACCTAATTTCAATTCATTGGGTTAAACTTATACTTCTTGATTATGTCATGCTATGAATATGTTTGAATGACCTCGGATTGTGTTACACTTAATATAAATTTATATTGGGTGTATTCTTATTTGTCACAAATAATTATGTCATTGATTTATCCTTAATCTAAGGATATGATCTTTGCAAGGGACTTTGTCTCAATTTACATTTCATTGAGACTTATTTGTTCTTATACACCAATTAACTTTTATATGGTGTATATACTGTCCTTTGACATATTATATCATGATACCCTTTATTAATATGATATTATAATATTTTTATTAATGTTATTCCTCAATTCTCTGTATTCAAGCGTCTCACTTGGTTAGGAACTCTTTAACAAAAATATCGTTTTAAATGTTTTAACGATGTATTCTTCTAAATCTTTATCATTAATTTCCATGTTTTAAAAATGGTTTTAAGGATTTATTTATATGGACATTAATGTTTTCAAATTATAATTTATTTAAAATCTTCAAAGTGGTATGGGACACTTTGATTCAAAAAATATTTTTATTAAATGTTTTAATTTTTTTTGAAAATGGTTTGATAAATCATTGTTTATTTCAATACCTTGATATGATATATTGTGATTGGAATGTGGAAATATTATCTTTCTTTTATGATTGTGTTATGTGTTATGATTATTTTATGGTTATTGGGCATTGTTTACATATACAGGTGGTTCCGTGATAAACCTAGGGCAGGTGATCCCAAGATAGCTCTCCAATGCATTGGGTAACGTGACAGAGGTAAACGTTAATGTTTCTCTTAAGAGATTTAGGGGATATAATGTGATTGTTATTCCAAATGTGACTCCCTATGTAGCTATGATAGGTACAATGTAAGTATGTTATGAATGCCATAATTTACCTTTATGATTTATGATTTCTATGTGTTATTAATAAATCTTATGATTTCGTAAGGTATGTTATGATTGAAAAGTATTGGTTTCATTGATTTTTTTATGCATGGGATAATGTTTTCCTTCCTTATCTTATAACCATTACTGATATTTTTATGTTCATACCAAGTTTTTGAAATGTTTTCCACGAGACTTAAAGATGAATAGGGTCCAATATTGGATCAAGGAAAAGTCATGATGTCTAAAACATGGAACGAGACATCTTTCTTTATAAGAGTTTTTATTTTATTAAAAATTGATACAGAGTAGTAGTGTCTACATGTAATTTTCAAGTTTTTATGTAAACGTTATTGCCTAATTATCTAAAACTATAAACATGAAAAGATCCTCAATGTGAATTATTCATTTAATTCAAGATTATGTAATGTTTTAAGTTCGGGTCCTTACAACCACCTCTTCAATATGCATCACCTTTTCAATCAGAACCACCTTTTCATCGGCAACACCTTTTTTAATCGGCACCACCTATTCAATCAGTACCACTTTTTTTAAACAAAAACTCCTTTTAAAAAATCACCTCCTTTTAAAATAGAACCATGTTATAAAATAGCAATATCTTTCAAAATTGCGGTAAGTTTTAAAACAGCACCCCATGTTATAAAACATCACCCCCTCTTAAAAAAACCATATTTTATTGGCCCCAATCTTCATAGGAACCATCTTACTAATTGGTACCACCTACTTATTAAATCAACCTCTTTTTATCTTCTTTCAAATGGATACTGTTGTTTTGAAAAACAATTAGTATCACTTCTTTCTCCTTACTACCCGGAAATGATAAATCTGAATACGATCCTTTTCTTATTGAAAGCATATCTTTCAATCCCCCTTTCATGCATTAATATTTCATCATAAGTTCTCTATTCAACTCATGATTTTTAAGAAATAAGAATCAGAAAATCATCATCACATTTAATTGAATCATAGCCATAGAAACTATGATTTAAAACATCCACTTTATTCATATCGGTTCCATAGTGAATCGGATTACATTTACTTCCATCAAGATGTTTTCACTTTCATTTCATACCTATTTTGAGTCCGATCAAAAAACTTTTATTCTGAAATAGCTTCTTTTAATTATGATGGACCTTCACAGTGAGTATGGTTCTTTTGAAAACATGGATCAGATTATTTTGAAAACATAGGTCAGTATGATTGTTTTGAAACTGATAAAATATTTTCTAAAAACAAAATGATTCCGAATAACTTTTTTCTTTCTTAGTAAAATGGATCACCCACAAAACTTATTTCCTTTAATCCTTTTCAATATGAATTCTCATTCATAATATTTCTCAATATCCTTTCCTTATTCATCATATCGATCGATTGACAACAAATAAAAAAAACACAAATTGGTCCTAACAATCTCCCCCCTTTGTATTTGTTGTCAATACCCACTTCAAACTCTTCAATCTCATAAAAATAATGAGTGGAATTTTTTCTTTTCTTGCTTCCCCGATTTATTTTTTCGCTCCCCCTTTCTCTTATCTCTCCCCTTTTCTCTTATCTCTCCTCCTTATTTACAATCAAATTCAATGGCGCATTCATGATATGTTTCCCCCTTATTGGAAAATGATCTCTATTTCTAGAGTTTGGGACTTTTCTTCAACATGGGAATCATATGATTTTCTTAACAAAGAACCTTTAAATAAAAAACTCTAATTTTATGTCGGCTAACCCGATTTTGAAAACAAGAGTCTATAATCAAGGTGGTCAATGTTTCCCATAACACAACTTTCATGTAATACCTTTTCCATTCTTAATCCAAAATTATCATGACTTAGAGAAAACATTGAGAGAATTTTTTTTGGATAAAATTAACCTTCACCCATATAAACAAACACATCAAAAAGTTCAAGTGTATAAAAAACACCTTTTTAAAACAAACTTTTCATATCCTCATTAATTTATTTTGCAAGAAAATTAAGAGACTCATCAATTACATCTTCATTATTTATAATCCTTAAATTACCTACAATTTAGCATAAGTATACAAATATTTTTAGAATAAGGAAGAACCTCGATTGTTCCTTAGAAATAGTAATTGGACTGAGAGTCCTCTCTCAGTCTTTCTTTTCTCTTCTTCTTCTTGGATTTTTCATTGGACGTGATTTCTTCCTTTCATTAATCCTTCTCAAATTTTATAACAATTTCTTTATTTATAAAATATTCTAAGGAGTATGTCAAATATTATTTATCTTTAGAAACATCTTTGCTTCCCATGCTTGTCTTATTTTCTAGCAAGATAGTTGAATAATTTTTTATATCATGATTATATTACTCATATCCAAAATATGTTGATACCTTTTTGTCAACATTTCTCATTTATTAAGAAGTCTTTTTCATCCCCTCTTCTTTCAATTAATTTTTTTATTCCTCCAATTTCCTATCCAAGTGAATGTGTTCTGTCTAGAAAAACTCTTTCTTTTCAGACTTAGCAAATCAGCCTTTCTTGACTTCCCAAATATTCAGCTTCTGAGAATTATTTAGAAACTTTTTATGTGCTGGTAACAAAATAAGATATCCTTTTTCAAGGCTTCTAGGTTGTTCAAACCTTTCAAAAATATTTTCTAGTGGTTGGAACCTATATTCAATCTTTACTTTGACATTTTTAGGTTTCTTCACAACCACCTTCCCAAAACACTTTTTTTAGGGGATTAAATCTCCCTCAACCTATGACTTACATAACCTATGGGGTAATAGTAATGATTTTTATTAAATAAACACATATTTTTTGGGTGTATGAATCCCCCAAGATAATAGAAATATCCATAGAAAGAATATTTTTCTCTAAAACATCCATATTGATTAGAATTCTAAATACATTTTTCATCCAACTTATTCTCTTTCTTTTCTGAGTCAGTAACATTTATATTTCCAATTGGATTCTTCCTTTTTATTCTTGTGTTTTTAGAACTACATGTATTGGTAACCTTTCTATATTTATATTTTCTCAAAACATTTTAAGACTCAGAACATTTTAGAACATCTGAATTCCCAACCTTGTTGTTTTTTGCTACATATATGACTTTCCTAGCTTTCTTCTTTTCAGAAACAGTTATATATTTCTTATCACACTTTGAAGGTAACTTGTTCTGAACCTTCTCATGTTTATAATTTAGATAACTTTCACAAAATTCAATGATAAAGTTTTGGAAACTTGTATTTCTCAATTCATCTTTAGAAAGTTTTTATTGGACAAGTTCCAACTCTTCTTCTTTTCCTTTCAACTTCACTTCTAGATGATCATTATGATTATTTTCTCCTTCAGGATATTTCTTTAATATCAAATCTCTACCAGAATTATATTCTTATCTTATAAAAATATTTCTTGAATTTTTGAGTAACATTCATCTTCCAACTCCTTGTTTTTCATTTCAAGCCTTCTTATCTTTCTCAAGCATTCTTTCAACTCTCCTTTCAAATGAATTTCAAGTTGTGTTTCTTCTTCATCAGAACAACTGATTTAGAATTATTTATCATTAATTTTTACAATAAAAGTATTTCTCCCATCATTCTCAATAGATTTTCTGATTCATATTCACTTTCTTCTTCTTCTCTGGAACAACTACCTTTACTGTCAGAAGAACATTCCTCATTAACTATTGAAATAAACATGTTATCCTCACAATAATTTGTAACGTCATCACTATCATATTCCTTGGAAAAAACGAATCTCCTTTTGTATTTGGAGAACTTATTATCTTCTCTCCTGGAATATAATCTTTCTTTATCACCCTTTTTCTTCTAAGGACTTATTTTCCTTCCTTCTTCTTCTTCACTTTCTTCTTAATCACTTTCTTCTTCATTTCCTATTTGAGGAAAATTGGAAACAAAATTTCCAAAGTCTCCCCATCAAAAACATTTTAAGGTAATTTTCCCTTTATAACATCCTATAACTTTTTTTTATATTTGTAGAAAACAAGGATAAAATGTCATTATTATTTTTACATACCTCATTTTTAAAATCAGAATATCCAGATTCTTCTTCTTCAAGAATATTCTTTTCTTTATTGGAATAATTGAAAGAAATTTATCTATCATCATTAGTGTTTTACTTTAATAGAATTCTACCTTATCATTTCATTAGTAATATGTGTACTTTGAAAATCATCAAGAGATAATGTTTCAGGATCTCTGTCTTCCAATTAAGAAACATTTGCATCAAATTTGTTAGGTAGGATTCTCAAGATCTTTTCAACCACAGTAGAATCATCCAATTTTTCACCAAGACATCTGATAGTACTCACTATGTCATTCACCCTCATAAAGAAGTCTCCAAAAGATTCATATTTACCCATATTTAAGTCTTCATACTTAAATCTCCAAATTTGATGTTTTTCCTTCTTCACCTTTGTATTACCTTCATATACATTTTTCAATTTATCTTGTATAACTTTGTATGTGGAAATAACATTAAATAATAAGAATTAACTTTTAAAAAGTGATGATAAGATATCATTCTTCACCCTTCCATCATTCTCAAGATGCTTCTTATCAACAGGTGTAAGTTGATCATTATCATCAATGGGTGGAAACCCAACTATTACAGCTTCAAGAACATCATAAATGGTAGAAATAAGATAAGGCATAATTCTATCCTTCCAGATATGATAATTCTTTTCTTAAAAGACTAAAATACCTTTAATGTTCATACAATTAAAATAATCCATCCTAATGTCATCTTCAAATAATTTATCAAAGTACAAGATAAGGGATACAATGCTCTGATACCACCTGTAAGTTCTTAGTCAGTGTATTGTATCACTAATAGGGGAAGGGGTAAATCAGTGATACTATTTTTCTTTTATGTTTACTTTTAATTGAAACAACCTTCACCTCCTATTAAATTTTCAATTCATAACTGAAAAAACACATCCATAGGAACCGAGGTATTTACAAGGTTCACTATTCAATACAAATAGCTACATCCATTGTATGGTTGGGAGAGAATCCAATAGCATATAATCCACTTGAAAAAAATCCTTAGATTATAACATGTAGGATATTACCATTCACTCATGTAGCGATTTGAAGGCAATTCAAAAGTGTATGTGAACCGTCTTAACACAAATAGGGTAATGTGATATTTATGTAATAACTCATTTCACCTGAATTTATCTTCAATTAAAAAAATTTATTCAGTTTAAATAAAATTCTTCAATTCCTTACCCAGAATAGAGGTAAAAACCTCCTAGACTTTGTTTATGAAAACCGATTATGATTTTCCTAGGTCTGATTTTCCCAATCTGATTTCTCTGAGTATGATTCTTGCAAAAAAAATATTCAAGTTCAATTTATAGATACAATTCAATAGAAATGAATCAAAAACACTTAAAATAAGAATACAAAACTTCCCTTGTTTGAGAAACCCAATATATAAATCCCAAACCCGATTAATCTAGCCCGATACAATGATCATCCAAATAAAATGTTGAAAAATCGAATACAATGATCAGTTGAGTGTGATGAATTCTAAATATGATATTCAGATGAATAAAAAGTTTTGATACTTCATTTTTCCCCATTTCAATGTCTTCAATACAAAACAAAACAGTACCACTTTTTCTCATAGAAAACATGGAGCTTATCTCTCTACTTTGGTGAATAGTACCAATGGTTAGAAAGTAAAAAGTACTTCTCCTTTTATAAGTGACCCTTGAATGGTTTGGGAAAGAATCCCAAAAAGTTTCCCACTCACAAGAAATTCACCCACATTTTAATTTCCCCAAAAATATCAAATTCATTTTTACTTCATCAATGCTTCTCAAAACTTCTCAATTCTTCTTCAAACTTCATCCCATTCATCATACTTTAATTTCAATTGTAAGTATGATGTCAATGCATGAGCCTAATTTTTCTCAATATTATTTATTAAATACAAATATGTTTATCAATTGAAAAAAAAATGAAGAAATATATACCATTATGATTTGTTGAATATGATTCTCAGAACTGATTTGAATCAAAATATTTCATTTGAATGTACATCTCTCCCTTGACAATTCATTCACCAATCTCCTTCTCTTTTCTTTTATCTTGACTCACATGAAAATTAACATCATTCATAGACCTATCCTTATATCATGACTTCCTTCATGACTTTAAATTCATTTGATAATAGTTTTAGCATCATCATGATTTAATTGGAAAGTATCGTAACTTTCTATTCAATCCATCTTCTTTTCTTCTTATCAACCCAAAAAATGATCCTTTATGAATAAAATTGGTCTGGATAGGATCACCATGAATAAAATATTTCTAGGTATGATCATTTATTCTTCCAACTATATATAATCATTTTTAAAAACAATCAGCATCAGCTCTTACTCTTATATTGGCACCACTTCTTCAATCGGCACCGCCTCTTCAATCAGCATCACCTTTTCAATCGGAACCACTTTTTCAATCAGCATCACCTTTTCAATCAGCACCACCTTTTCAATTGGTAACACCTTTTTAAAACAAAACCTCCTTTTAAAAAAACACAATATTTTAAAACATCCCCACATTTTAAAATAACACCATGTTTTAAGATAGCACCACCTTTTAAAACAACACCATGTTTCAAAACACCATCAATTTTTTAAAAAGAACCATCTTTTATCGACACCACTCTTCATCAAAACCATCTTAACAATAGGTACCACAACCTTATTCAATCAATATCTTCTTCTATTCTTTCAATTATATACGATTGTTTGGAAAAACAATCGATATCACTTCTTTCACTCTACCTCATGGATATGATAAATTTGAATACAATCTTTTTTCTATTAGCGTCATCACATTCACTCCCCCTTTCTTGCATTAAACTTTCATCATAAGTTCTCCATTAAAATCATGATTTATAAGAAATAAAAATCATACAAGCATCATCACATTTAATTCAATATTAGGAACATAAAATCTGATTCAAAACATTTACTTCATTCATATCAGTTTTAGAATGAATCTGATGACATTTACTTCCAACGAGATGTATTCACTTTCATTATAGACCTAAATCATGTCTTATAGAAAACCTTTTATTCCAAAATATATTTTTCTCATTATAATGGACATTCACAGTGAGTATGATGTTTTTGGAACTATGCATCTAATTCTTTTGAAAACATAGTCTAGTACAATTGTTTTGAGACCAATACAATATTTTCTGAAAACAAAATGATTTCTAATACCTTTATTCTTTATTATAAAAATAGATCACCCAAAAAAAATATTTCTTTCAATCCCTTTCAATCCGAATTTCCATTCAACATATTTCACAACATCCTTTCCTTCTTCAGCATACCAATCGATTGACAAAAAATACAACCAAAATGCAACTTATACCTAACAATTAGGGTGTGGGAGAAACCAGATCATTGGGTAAGTGGTTGTGGGGTACCTTGTTAATATATTATATTATATTAAGTTATGATATCTTGGATATGATATTGGGTGGGTAAGCCTCTACGTGGTTTGGTAGTATTTGATCTAATATAGGTGTGGGTTGGTTTTCTTGTTTGTTCATTGAGGCAATAGTATACTTCTTCAACATTTTCATAAGAGGTTTTGTAGATGATCCTACTAAGTATAAATGTATGATAACCAAATTATATATTTATATATCATATTTGTAGTAGTTATTTGGTATGTGGGCTTACTAACACGTGGATTTTATGAGTTACAGCCATTTGGGATATCTTTTGTATTCCATTTAGAGTCTATTTTATGTATGAAATTATATTCATTTGTGGGGAATTGGTTTTGTGCTATATTAAATGGATTTTATTGGAGATTTATCATATATTCATGGGATTATTAGGGTAATTCCTCCCATTTATGTGTGATTATACACTCAATACTAGTTTACTACCTGGGGCCTATTTGAGGTGGGATTCATGGATCACTCTCATCTTCACTACAGACCTTAGAGGGTTCCCAGTGTTAGTGGGTCATGATATATTGGTATCAAAGCTATATATGAGAGTTAGGAAGGAGTTGGAGTTAGGTACTTCTGAGGTTTTCATGGTTTTGGTTGGGAAACGATATTAATTGAATTGAGAATGGGATTTTTCAAGGGATACCAACTAGGGGTAATACATTTAGGTCCCACTATGATCTGATGCAAGGGCCTTAAACTTACTAAACACCCAAGGAGAGATAATTCTAATTGTGTGGTAAAGACCTAGGAGAGGTATAAGCATCATGATTATGATTTAATTGAGGTGATTCTAAGAGATAATTAAAATGAATATAATAAAATAATCTCTAATGAATTCCATTTTTTGGGATTAGGGGTTCATTTTACACTAGTGACCTATGCTATGGTTTTGGGTATATGAATGGGGTTACTAGAATTGTCATTTCAATTAATATTATTATTTCTTCTATTTTCTTGATATGTTTTTGGTGTAGTCTTTTCCTTATGTTGTGAGTAAACTCTTATCTATATTGATTTGTATATATGGTAACTCTTTTATGTTGATATGTTTGTAATGTAATGTTGTTGTATTATTTAATGGGATATAAAGATGGTATTAATTTGAAATTCGTAAAATCAATTAGTTTTAACTAAATTAAATAGTCAATGTAAAAACTAGAAACCTTGAAAATGTAAAAATCAACTATATTATTTTTTTGAATTTTTCTCTTAAAATATACAATTTGAGTGTTTACATTATTCATTTTTTAATATTTCTATGACATGTAATGTGTTAATAAATATTTCTTATTTTTTGAATTCAAAAATGTTGATATTTATTAGATGTGTAATGTGTTAGGATTTATGAATCAAGATAAAAATTTGATAAATGTGTGTAATTTTTTTCTATTATAATATATTTGAGTTATTTAGGATAGCATGTTTAATATAGTATGTTAGCCATCATGTCAGTATATCTCAAATTTCATAGGGTGTTTAAGAGCTTAATAGAAATAATGCTAAAATATTTAATATAGTAAATACTGAACAACAAATTTTTCATTATACATGATGAGTTAAATTGGTTAATTGGGTAATTAAGTCTCTTTAATTGGTAAAAAAATTATGGATTTTTTTTAACATTTTGCATATATAATTTTGAGAACCCTTACCATGAAATACAATAATGTGTGTACTGACATTTGAAAATGTTTACTGACTTTTTTAAATAGTGACGTTCTTTGTTGGTAATATTATTTCTTAAATAAATTTTAGATTTTATTTTAATTAAGGTTATGTTGATTTTTAAGGTGTTCTTGAAAAAATGTTTGGGAGTGATTTATAAAGGGTTTTTCTTGGTACCCTATTTTAAATAAAGACTTAAGATTTTTTTATTTAATTGTTTTTTGGAAAAGGGAATATTTGTGGCTGATTTAAAATAATTTAAATGTGTGGATTTCAAGAAAAAAAATTCATGTTTTAAACCAATATTTTTTCAAGATTCTTTTAACCATGATTTAAAGTAATTAAATTTATGAAAAAAAAATTAGGCCCTTTCTTTAACTAGGGATTTTCTATTCATTGTATGGTAAACATGAATAGTGGATAAAGTAGGGTATTTTATTACTTGATGGTTTAATGGATAGTTGTATAGGGTTGATGGGAAAGTTATATTTTTTAGGGAAAATATGGTGTTTATTTGAAATATGATGATATTTTTTCTTGGATTAGGAGTTATTTTAAAAATTACAGGTGTAGGAGTGAATTTGATTCTTATAGCATGTTTGTGTTTTTTATATTGTTGGTGCGTGATTTATTTGTTTGAATTAAATTTTTTTATTTTGATAGTTGGGTTGAAGACAAGAATTTTAACCCTTGTCATATTATTGTTCTTGAGAAGTATAAGGAGTCATGGGATACGTTTTTGTCCATATTTCAATGGAAAGAAGTATTAAAGTTCCATGTTAGAGCGTTAGGCCTCGAGGTTGAGGAGTGGTTAGAAGAGGTTGAGGTTTCCTTCGAATTGAAAGGGACTCTATATCAATTTTGAGTTTTCTTATCAGTGGGTTTGCTTTATGTGGTAGATCAAGTGTTTTGAAAGATGAACCATGGATGTACATTAGAGGTTTCTTTGGATGATTTTATTTTCTTGGTTAAGTCGTAGTTAATTCCCCACCTATTTAAGGAAGAATGTATGAATGTTCTATTAGAGTTTTGGTATAGAGGATCTAATTTATGGGATCTTGGGATTTTCTTTTTCACAATGATTTTCCAATTTCCTAACCTCTTAGAATATGAATATGTATGATCATGACATTTCAAGTTTGACTTAAGGCTTGATATTCAACAATAGGTGGAGATTTTTCTTCTTTAGGTGTTGGGTAGAGATGAGGAAACATGATGGAATAATAGAGGGAGATTTTCTCAATGTTATTGGAAGAGATGAGAATGATGCCTCAAGTGGTGGGTCTTGCAGTAGGTGAAGTTGGAGAGTGAGGTGGAATTTTGGTGTTTGAGTGTGGATTTGAGCTTTGGGTTTGAGTAGCTTGAGGTTTTATACATTAGGTAAGCTGATATTTTTTTCACTATGAAGTAGTATTACATTGATACTAATAGTTCCTCATGGTTCATGGTGTTCTTTTTTTGAGTGAAGAGTTTGTTTTTCTTGGTATTGTGGTTGGATTTTAGTTAGTAGTAAGTTATAGTGGAGTGAGACTTGTTTTGGGAAGTTAAGAGTGATTTTTTAGCCACATTATTACTTTTATAAGAATATCATTAAAAATTATTTTTAATTTTAATTTGAAATGTTTTTGGAATATTCTCACTCAAATTTTAATTTTTTTTTTGAAAATTCATGCTTGTTTTTCTTTAAAAAGAGTGTTGGTTCTTCATTTACTAAGTTGGAATAAAAACATAAGAAGTTTTCCTATTTACCTTAAATTATTAGATGATTTTATAAATTTGTAGTGGATTTTATATTTAATGAAGTGAATAGTTTTTAAAACATGATATTATGAGTTTGTGTTTTCATTAAGAAAAGGTGAAAGGTTAGTAATATGGTGGAGTTTTGGGATGACATAATTGGTATTGGATTCATTTTTTGTCTCTTTTATCCATTTTGATAGCATAATTATTGTTTGAGAGGTATCATATATAGTGTTTAGGATTTGGTATAAACTCTTATTATAGTGAAATTCTTGATTTAAGGATGGTGGTTGTGTAGGTTTAATCATTCATAGGAATTAAATGGTTTCTCCTCTAAGTGGTAGAGTCTTATCTAGAATTTAGAGAGTAGTTATTTAGATAGTTTTAGTCTCATTTGAGAGGTATATTTTAGGGATGTTTGGATTCATGGTCTTTTACCTTATTCTTATTAGGATGGTTATAATTCTCAAGGAAAAGAATCATTTTAAATGAATATAATGTAATAGATTTGGCCTTCTCGGATCATTACCTTACATCGTATGGGTATTGGAGGTGTCGAGAAATGGTTGGAAGAAAAAAGTTGGTTCTTGGAGATGAGGTTTCATTTTGAGAAGTGTATTTAAGTGTGATTATATGTGTTGTGGTTTGAGAGGGTGGTTGGAGAGTTGGTAGGTGGTGTAAAGATCTCTCATAGCATGGGGTTTGGTTCAATATATTTTGGTGTCACATTTTTTTGAGGACAGAGTCCAATTATGGAATGAAGGGTGTTGGTTGCATCCTTATGGCTTTCAAGACAATTTTACGTGAGGATTTTGTTTAACCTTATATTATTTTAGTCATTCCATGATTTTTTAGGTCACATTTTAGTGGTTCTATGGTATTTTGATTTTACCTTATGTTAGAAGGATTTTATATTGGATTAATCTAGAATGGGGGAGTGTTTCAACATGGTTATTTTATTTTTATTTTTGAGACTTGGGTAATTGGTTTCCCTAGTTATGTATATCTGAGTTCTATTACATGGAGGTTCCTTTTATTGCACAGTGGTTTTGTTTAGGGTTTGTTGGGTTTTTAGGTGAGAATTTTGGGGTTGCAACATGTTTTTATGTGATTATGTACTATGTTATGGCCACCATGATTGTGTTGTGTATTTTCATTAAATGTATAGAGTTAATTAAGTTTTGACTACATGATTTAGGGATATATATGGGAGATCACTACATGAGTATCAAAGGTGAATTCGATTTAGCCTTTTTGTGACGTGATCATATCCCATCACATTGTGATTCCTTAATTTTCCATTTCTATTATAAATCTGAAACCCCGTTTGAAATATTAAAAATTCCTTTGATCTTACTTAAACCCTACATGAATAGAGGAGTGTATTTGGAGATCTTCGACCCCCCTTTGGTATCTTTTGACCCTTAACTTTAAGTGATCTGTCTCTTTTAGATCCAAGATAATATCATTTCCTCTTTTTTATTCTCTCATATTTTTCCTTATTGGGGTGTATATGGTAGAGTTATTGTTTTATTTTGTGTGATGATAGATTAAATTATTGATGAAAGTTGTTATGCTATATATTTTTGAATATTTCCTTGTGTTTCCTTATCCTTATGAAAATATCCCTCTCCTAGTTCTTTCTCTGTGATTGTTAAAGCTTTGGTTGAGGTAGGGGATTTGAGACTTCTCTTCCATTATTTATTTAAAACCATGCAAGTATCATGATTTTATTTCTTTGGGTGGATGGTATGACTTGACATGAATTATATAATGAATTTAACTAATAGAAATTTATTTGGGAGGGTGAATTCACTTATTCTTTACATAATTATATATATTAGGTGTTTCGGGGTATAATTACATTCAAAAATGCACACACCAAAAACACAGGCTAGAAAAGAAGTTTATATCCCCCCCAAGGGTGTATCCCACCCATAAAGCCTTATTTATTTAGTACATGGATTATAATCCCAGTGAGTATGAATCCCATTACATGGATCTAAAGCCTATTGCAACGTTATGCCTATATCATCATGCCTGTTTCACCACCTACCTACGTCATCATTAGCATTACCACCTACATATTAATATAATATTACCTATCTCCAATAGGTCTTGAACATGATATCTCCTGGATTCCAAGAAGTATCCTTTACTTAATTATATGTTACTGCTTATGTGTTGATATTTCTCACCTGATGTTATTTTTGTGTAAACCCAATTTTTTATTGATGACATCATTGAATAACCTTCCATAATGGGTTAATAATTTAAATATAGTAATAAAATAGATGTGGTGTAAATTTGGAAATGTTTATGTTCTTAGTTGTGCATAAAAGGTTAAATGGATATGGGAGGATGCCTAAAGAAAGTTGTTTGATATGGTTATCTAAAGTGTTTGTTGTTGTTTTATTTTTAAAATATAGTCAGCTGATATGTGTTTCTATAATAACTTTGGTTGTTATTATTGATATTATTTCCACCATCATAATTTCCTAAACCACATAAAGTTGTTAATTAATTAGTTTTCTAAAAATCTATAATTATGGTGTTGATGTTTTAAGAGGAGGTTTGATTTAATATAAGAGAATGATTAAGGAAAAATTCTACAAATTTAATTTATATTATGTTTACTGTAATTATCTAGTGTATGTGGGGTCTTATTTCCTATGTTAAAATGGTGTTTGATGGTTATTTTGGTTGTTTAGTAGAATTTGGTGTGGTTTAGTTGTAGTATCGATGGATGGGATATTGTGTGATTATGGTGGAGGTGTCATGGATTATTATTAGTGGACTAAAACCTACTATTATTACTTTATATTACATGTATATTAAAATATTTTAATATTAATAAAATAACTTATTAAATATTTTTTTATGCATGGATTTAAAGTATTAATTCCCTAGAGTATCTATCTCATTGATAAGGTCACAACAGTTCCCTGCTATGATGAGAACCTTGAAATTACAGGATGATATTCTTAAATATAGTTCTACGGTTGGATAAATTTATTTGTTTCAGCAAATATTATGTTGAATATCAGGAATGAATACTATTAATAATATGAGACTTCATCTCATAAAATTCACACTGGGTAATTTCTAAGATGGAAGATAATGAGAACTGATCTACCTGTAGAAATGTTGTATGTTTATAAGTAATTGGATATTCTTATCTGTAAACATGTGTAATGGTACTTAGAATTTAATATTATAATTAATACATGTTACAAATTACGTACTTAGATTTATTTTCTAAACCATATAGATAACATATTATGGTGAAGTTTTAAGTGTTGGGTGGGTCATGAGTGATGTGTTATTAATTAATAAGTTGAGGATGGATTTGTACCTTCCACCTTTATGAATTTTTTTATCTTGGCACTTTGATTCAAATGAAACCATCACATTAAATTCCATAGATATGGTGTAATGACATGTATATTTTAGATATTCAAATAAATATGTATCAATCGTATAGGTTAATGATATAGATGTGCAACCTTCTGGACGAGATATTATGATAAAGGGATTATATTACACAATGAATGTTCATATGTGGTTGTCTATGTTAGAAAATTAAGTTATTTCTATTAGGTTCCTTGGAATTTTTATAGACATTAATCTTTGTATTTCCGAATGATAAATAAATTACAAATAGAAACGATCCTAGAGGGTCACACACACTACTACAAAACAGGCCATTAACATCACTAAAAATGGCCTTTATTAGCACTAGAGAAGTGCTGACTACTAGAGTGTGATTAAAAGCCCTTGGATTTTATCATCACTAAAAATCACTAATAAATGGTTCATTTATCATCGCATTTAGTATCACTACTTAAGGGGTATACTACTATGTTTTATAACAACACACTGCAGTACTAGTACAATGTGATGTAACAACGCACTGCATCACCATAAACAACATAAAAAAGCATCAAAATCAAGTACCAATAAAAATTTAAATGAAATAAATTTTACAAGAAAAATAAAAGAAAAATATTATATTATATACATTCCAAATACGGGTTTATAAAATTATATGAGTAAGTACACATTATTATATACATTAAAAATATAAATGTTTCATTATCTTTTCACCTAACCTTGACTCGTGATATTTTCAAACAAACTAATCATGCTCAATAAAAATAAAGCACCTGTATATGAAAAAAATTCTTATGTTAGTAATAATATAAATAAATAAATTGAATAGAAAGTGTTGATTTTAAACTAAACTTTAAGTTATACTAGGAACGTTGTGTAACAGATTGATTTCTGGTTGATTCTCGCAAATCACACCATTTCTTATTTGTATTAAATAATTATATCTATGAAAATTAAATAAATAAGTATAAGATAAAAATGATTTGTAAATTAATTAAGTAATATCATATAAAATAATGAGAGAATAATCTAGGATCTTTTGCTTGGTTTTAGCGATGTGGTGAACATTTTAAAAAAATGACACTTATTAAATTAAAAGATGTGGTGGGAGTCATATCGACCACACCATGCAACAGATTGAGGTTAAGTTGATTCAAAAATTTCCCAAATTAATTATGAATAATTTCCCTAAATTATAAAAACAATTAGAATGTGTTTTCTCATTTTTGAGTATGACACTTTTCTTTCTGTCTACAATCTCATTTTAAACTAGAAACACACAATTTGAGTCATACTGGTCAAATAGTGTGTCGTTCTGACGTGATACTGATTTCTACACATCGAAAATGACTTATGAATAATTTTCCTAAATTATCAGTACAATATAAGTTCATTTTCTCAGTTTTCAGTTAGTGACACTTTTTGGACTAAAATGTCAATTTTAAACTGATAACAGAAAATTTGAGTCATACTAGAAACATAGTGTATCTGATAGAGGTGTGTCTTATTAAACATAAAAAATGACTTATGGATAATTGTTCTAAATTATCAAAAAAATCATGATGTTTATGCTCAATTTTGAGTATGTTAGTTGCCTTTTTTACTAAAATTAATGTCAATTTTAAATAAAAAGATGAACTTTGATTCATATAAGTCACACTGTTTGTTATATTTAGTTTTTGATGATTATTACACATCCCAAATAAATTATGGATCATTTTTATAAAGTATCAAAACAATGCAAATTCATTTTCTCGTTTTTGAGTACATCACTTGTCTTGTTTACTAAAATTTCATTTAAAACTAAAAACATGCACTTTGAGTCATACAGATCACATTGTGTGTTATTTTTACATCATGCTGATTCCTACACTTCAAAAATGACTTATGAATCATTTTAATAAACTATCAAGATAATCCGATCATGTTTTCTTGGTTTTTAGTGAGTAAAACTTTTTGGACTAAAATATCAATTTTAAACTGATAACAAAAACTTTGAGTCGTACCAGACACATCATGTATCAGATTAAGGGATAGATGATTGCTACATATAAAAATTTCTTATGGATCATATTCCAAAAGTTTTAAAATAATAAAAATGTTTTTTCTCATTTTTGAGTATGTTTGTTGTCTCCTATACTAAAATTGATGTCAATTTTGAATAAAAAGACGCACATTGAGTCCTATTGGTCACACCGTGTGTCTGATTGATGTGTGGTTAATTCCTACACATATAAAATTAATTCTGGATAGTTTTCCAGAAGTATCAAAACAATATGAATGAATTTTCTTAGATCTGAGTACGTCACATGTATTTTTTACTAAAATGCCATTTTAAATGGAAAACACACACTTTGATTCATACCAGTCACATCATCTATCATTTTTCTGTGAGACTAATTACAATATTTTACAAATGAATTATCAATAATTTTACTAAATTATCAAGATAGTCTGAGCACATTTTCTTATTTTTTAGTGAGTGACACTTTTTGAACTAAAATGTAAATGTTAAACTAATAATGAACACTTTGATTTATACTGGGAACATCACATATTGGATTGAAGTGAGAATGATTCCAACACATAAAAATGACTTATAGATCATATTCTAAAAGTATCAAAATAATAATAATGTGTTGGTTCCATTTTGAGTGTGTTAGTTTACTTTTTTACTAAAATTAATGTCAATTTTAAATAAAAAGATACACTTGGAGTCATATCAGTCACACTGTGTGTCAGATTGAGGTGTGGATGATTCCTACAGGTCTCAAATGAATTATGGATCATTTTTATAATGTATAAAAACAATCCAAAATTTTCTTCTCGATTTTGAGTATGTCACTTGTCTTTATTACTAAAATGTCATTTTAAACTAAAAACACACACTTTAAGTCATATTAGTCATATCATGTGTCAGTTTGATATGATACTGATTCCTACATGACAAAAATGACTTATGAATATTTTTTTAAAATTATCAATACAATCCGAGTTTGTTTTATTGGTTTTCAATGGGTGACACTTTTTGAACTAAAATGTCAATTCTAAACTGATAACAGACACTTTGAGTTATAACGGGAACATCGTGTATCAGATTGAGGCGAGGATGATTCCTACATGTCATAAATGAATTATATATTATTTTACTAAACTATAAAAACAATAAGAATGATTTTTATCTGTTTTGAGTATTTCAGTTGTCTTTTTTACTAAAAGTAATGTTAGTTTTAAATAAAAAGACACACTTGGATTCATATCGATTACATTGTGCGTCAGATTGAGGTGAGGATGATTCCTACACATCTCAACAAACTTATGTATGATTTTAATAAATTATATAAACAATATGAATCATATTAATTGATTTTGAGTTTGTCACTTGCCTATTTCACTAAAATTTCATTTTAAACTAGAAACACAAAATTTTGGTTGTACCCATCAAATTGTGTGTCTGTTTGATGTGAGCGTGATTCCTACACATCAAAAATTAAATGCGAATAATTTTATAAAATTATAAATAAAATCTAAGTGTGTTTTCTTTATTTTAAATGAGTTAAACTTTTTCATCTAAATTTTCAATTTTAAACTGATAACGGACACTTTGATTTATATCAGGCACATCATGTATCAGATTTAGGTGCAGCTGATTCCTACACATAAAAAATGACTTATAGATCATTTTACTAAAGTATAAAATAATATGAATGTATTTTTTATTTTTTAGTATGTCAGTTTTCATTTTTAATAAAATTAATGTCAATTTTAAATAAAAAGATGTACTTGGACTCTTACCAATCACACCATGTGTCAGATTGAGGTGAGGCTAATTTCTACATGTCCCAAAGTATCAAAAAAATACAAAATTAAAAGGTTACCATGATTTCCATTTCATTTATTTTTTAACCTTCCAACATATCATATTGATTTTATGTTCTTATCCAAAAAAAAGGTTTTTTGGATAACAACATCAACTCAATATGCATTGTTGGCAGTTGTACAAAGAAAGGAAA
Source organism: Viscum album (assembly GCA_963277665.1). NCBI lineage: Eukaryota > Viridiplantae > Streptophyta > Magnoliopsida > Santalales > Viscaceae > Viscum > Viscum album. The sequence continues at coordinate 60,299,594 of OY728127.1, read as the reverse complement.
TGGAAGTCCTGGTAAAATTGGCAGACAATAACTTGTTATCTATTGTTTATATTTTTGTAGATAGTTGAAAGAAAAATATGACTTCCTAAAAGATTAGTGAGAAAAACTATATAAGTATTTGATAAAATGATAAAGAAATTAAATTAAAAATATTAGATAAAATTAGGAAAACATTAATTAAATAAGTAGTAGTAATTCACCTTTTCATGATGTTTGTATACATTCTTGACCCATTTTCTTATTTTCATTATCTCATTTGTATCCTTGAAGTCCAATATATCATAAGCATGAGCAGCTTCAAACAAACCACCCCAAATTAAACAAAATAATCCACCTATATAAGAAAAAAATTATTAAGTCAATAATACTAAAAATAAATTAATTAAACATAAATATGAAAAAATAAATTGATTCTATGGAAAGTGATTTTACTATGAAAATATCATTATTACCTCTATGATTGAGCAGCGGCAGTTCCATTTCTCTTCCTGAAAAAGATGTGGATGGAACTTTAAGGAAAGTGATAAATACCAACAAAACATAAGTGAAAAGGTTTTGAGGGAGAAGAAGTCTGTTGATGTTTTGGTGTAGAAAGGCATGAATGATGGGTAGAAATATTCTAAAAAAACAAAATTTTCAATGAATAATGAAAATTAAATCAAGGTTTCATGATATATTTTTTTCAGTAAAATAGAGAAATTATATCATAAAATAACCTTTACATATTCCCAGAGGTTTTCCCTCATTGTAGTTTGTTCTTCCAGGGGATTGGTAACATCATCATGTGTAGAAGACATTATCTTAATGAGTAGTCAAACATTTAATTTATATTATGTTAATGAATTATAGAACATATAATATTATGAATAAAAACATAGTATATTAAAATATACTTTTACCTTCTCATTGAAATCTCTTTATTTTTTAAAGGTTTTAGGGATTTGGTTCCTCTAACGAAAATCCAAATACCTTATTTGTAGTCCCCTCAAACATAAAATACATTGTCTACATTGGGACATGTATGAACTTATTGTGATCTCTCAATGAAAGGTCCATCCTCAATTGAATTTTCATCTGACCCAACAATTATTTTAGTCACCAGTAGGACAATTGACCAATTCTTGTGTTCTAGATCTGAGAAAAAAAATAATTTCACATCTTGTGATTCCATTATGAATGGATCGTCTTTTTCCCCTTCCATTCTAAAATTCACCTTCATAAATCCCATTTCGTTAACTTTCACTACAATCCTAGTGTCAACCCTTTTGTAACTAAAAATAGGCACTGGAAATGTTGTATAATACAACTCATTAATTTGTTCGATAATGCCAAAATATGACATATTTTCATAAATTGGATTTATATCCTAGGAACCATATATGTGCATCACTTTCACCACAAGAATAAATCCACTTTTTTGAATCATACTACATTCATCATATATGTTTATATAATGTGTAACAATTTATTACAACAATAGTTTATGATATAACATTTTAATTTGGTCCCCTATAAAACCATCAAATTCATTTGGCAATTGAATTCATATTTTCAGATAACTCCTTATAAATTTGATCTCAGAACCATCCTATAAACTTTTGATTATGTTTATTTGATTTTCATCCTCCATCCCTTAATGGATTCAAATATCTAATAATTTATTTGTAGGATTCAACATATGGATAAACATCTTCAATATTATGTAAACTGTAAAGGTTAACTTTTTCCCAATCTATGAAAGAAATTGTAACAATATCTCTTTCAGAAATCTCTTCACCCATAAGGCATCTACTATGATGAGACTTTGGGAGATTTATGATTTCAGCATCTTATTGGTAATCAATATAGAATTTAATAACCTCTTTAAAAATATATCATTATTTAATAAAACATTTTGTCCAACTTCAATTCTTGACATGCCCTTTCAAAATCTTCACTCACATTTCAATTTGTTACATCCATATATAATAGATAGAACCATATAGTTGAACCACTCTAACCAAGTGAACCATTATGTAGACCATTATATCAAAGAATTATTGTGGTAATAACATCTCTATTTCACATAATATTACTTCAACCTTCTTATTCATGATTGGAAACTTCTTATGTTCTATAACATTACTGTATATAGATTTGAAAAAAAAGAACAATATGGTTAATTTATGTCTTACATTTTTAGGAAGAATGAAACAAAAATTAACATGCATAAAATATTGCATCAAAACATTACATTCGTGTGATTTTAGTCCATATAACTTCCAATTAGTCATTGATAAGACATTCTTGATATTTTATGAATACCCATCTATAACTTTTACATTATTAATGAAAAGAAAAATTTGAAATTTTTCCTCTCTGGAGAGAGTGTAAGCTCCTATAGAAAGAAAACTCTACCCATTACCCTTCACAATTTCCAACTCTTACATTATCCCCATGTCAATAATGTCCAACTTAGCCTAGATGCAATCTTTTGTTTTTTCATGAAATTTTTTAATATACTAATAACCCAATAAAATAATTTTTTTATGCATTCATTACATCAAGAAAATTTCTGATATATAAACAATTACAATATGAAAATTCAAATAAAATTGATCTCTTCTTCCAACCTTATTTCATTAGGTTTTTCGAAAATGTTTTATTGAAAACTGTGTCAATATCTTTTAATTTATCAAACAATTTATCACCTGTTAGTGGAGATGATGTTGTACCTTGTTTGATATTCCCATAGAATGTTTTCATCAAGGGTCAGTATTTATGTTGCTGAGGTAAAGCTTCTAATTTCCTAAAAACATAGTCTTTGAGGAATGTTTTAACCAAAATAATTGTGTGAATTCCTCATAAATGGGACACCCCGACATTCCTTTTATGTTATAGCCTAATAAATTTACATGGGTAGAAAATTAATTTATCATAATGTACAATATTTCCCTCAATGTGAATTATTTACTTTTATGAGAATCATACATTGTAACACCTATATCCCACATCTATTTCAGATCTTCAATCAATGGATCCAAATAGAAATCAATATAATTATTGGGTTTCTTTGGTACATATACAAGTAGATAGAATATAATGTATTTGCACATCATGCATAACTATGGTGGTCAGTTATAATTTACCAAAATGAAAGGTCATGTACTGTGAATACTATTCTATACACCAAAATGATTGATTCCATCATTATATAATGCAATACTGAAGTTTCTTGACTCATTTACAAATTCTGGATACTCATAATCAATTTTCTTCCACTGAGGAGAATTTACTGGATGATATAGGTTCTCATATTTAATTATTGTATCTAAATAACATGTCAATTGTCTCATGATTTCTTGACATCCATATAATCTTCTAAACCATGGAATTATAGGAAAGTACCAAACAACTTTTAAAGGAATTGATTCATTTTTCTTGTATTGATTTGTGCCACACTTAGGGAATTTTATGAGTGATTCATGGTCCTTGAAAAACTATATGAAATCATTTGGAAAATAATGTATTTTTTTTATAGATCATTCCCATTGAAATTATCATTCTTTTAGAATCATATATTTTACATGGAAGTTTATTTTCTTTTGGTATCATATCATTCAGGAGACCAAGTAGTTCTGTAAATCTGGTGTTTCTCTATCCGCTGCCAGCTTTCAAATATATAACTTCAATATAGTTGACAATATTGTGTATTTAGTACAAAAAGTATAAAATGGTCTATTATAACAACTATTTAAATTCTCAAAAAACATTGTACAATCAAAAATTTCATCTTCAATTGCCATTTTCATTTCTCCCATGCGATCTCAATCTTCATTTACACTTGTATTCATATCAAATGATACATAAATTACAGTATCTTCCCAATCGATGTGCATGTTTAGTTTTTCCCTGTGTTTAGTCTAATATTTATAGCTCTGATCTATTCTATGAAAAATCAAGTGTTCTTACAACTCTTTTGGACTAATATTTCTTGAATAACATCAATGTAAACATGGTAAAATGATTTGGGAAGGGATGTATTCATGATCTATTAAAAACATGATAGAGTCTTTAACTCCATATTTATATTATTTCATCCAATGATTAGTGTGAATATATTTTTAATTCATATCTATCACACCCATCATCTTTAAATAAGTTATTTCATTAATTTTCTCTGCATCGGGTAGTTCAGTGTTAAGCCCGACTTGAAATTTGAGGTTTTTATTTAAAAACTCTTGTAATGGTCTTGAGTGCGTCCAGCGCACCACGGTCAAAGCTGTGCGACCACGCTCTGGTTGTCGTGCGACCTCGCCCGGTTAACTCCACGGCCTTCCCGGTGCACGATTAATTAATTAATAAATTAATTAAGTGAAATGATCAATAAAATATTGAAATTAAAAGGTGTTAAGGATGATAATTTTCTTATGATTATCATTATATTAAAATTTTTAAGGGTCGTGCGGGGTAACCGTGTATTTTCCCGACTCTTTAAAAAAAATCAAACGAAGTTTAAAGAATTATTTTAATGATAATAAAAATAGTAAAAAAAATTATTATTACAATTATTATTATTATTATTATTGCATTCATTTTTTTAGGTTTCACTTTGTTTTATTTTCTTTTATTTTATTTTCTTTCCTTCTTTACCTTTATTTTCGTTTTTTATTTTTTTTTCTATTTTATTCCTCCCCCTCTCTCTTGTAGCATTGAGCTACATGTTCCCCATTTTCCTCCTGGGTCCTAGAGCATACCTCATCCCCTGAAACCCTAACTCACGTCGCCCCCATGGCTTTCCTCTTCACCAAAAACCCACAGTCTCCCCTACTCTTGCTCCCACCCTTTGTCCATGCCTCCCTCATTTCCCCCCTTCTACCCTCGAGCTACAGGTCCTCCCTTCCCCTCCTACATCCAAAGCCTCTCCAGGCTCCCTCTCTTGTTCATGCCACTCCCTTCTCCGTTGTTCGGCCTTCTGTCTGGCCACCTTTTATCCCTTCCATCCGGTGAGCATCGTATTGCCCCGGCCTGCACTGCCCTGCCTTACCATCCTCGGTCAGCCCCCTTGTGCCATGAATTGAGTTGTGACCTCCCTTTCCCATACAACTCGAGGCACCACTCTCTTCTCCCCACCTAGAACGTGTTGCACCCCACTGGCCTCCTCGCTCGCGCCATCTGCCAGACCAGCCGCACCCCACCGCTCCTGATCAGCCTCCTCCTCCTGCTTGGAACCCCGTCACGTGAACCCCTATCTCAGCATCCACAACCCCATATGGCTACGCCCTTGCGCTGTATGCCTCCTCCCTCTCCTCCCCTGTCCAGCATCGCACTGCCTCCCCACCCCCGGCCAGGATGGCTTGTTCCATCGCGCGACCTCCCTCGCTGGTCGGCGCTGCTCCTGCTCCCCCACGGCGTCTCTCCCAACTTCCATGTGCGCAAAACCCCCCGGATAGGTCCCTCTTTTATCTTCTTTGAGTTTTTGTTTTTTTTAGTAGGTATGAAGTTTGTTAAGAGTTGTTTTTAAATCTCTGTTTTGGTTTGAATTCTTGTTTTAGGGTCCAATTAGGATTCTTTGTGGTGCGTTCATGGTGCAAGTGGAGTTTTTCCCTAATTTGTGAGAATTTTGGTGTCAAAGGTAGGTGTTTCTGTGACTTAGAATCATTAGATTAATTTAATATGTTTGTTTAAATTTATTAATGTATTATTTGGTTTTATTATGTGATACGTTTGGTATTTTTGAATTGGTTTGTGTTTAAATGTTGAAGTTTGATTTCTAATATAGCGATTGGCTAGGTTTTGGTATGTGATTTGATGCAATTTTTTTTAAAAAAATGGGTTTTATTAGTTTTTTGGGTTGCGCGAAATGTTCTCAGAAATATTTTTGACATGCACATGTGATATTGGTTCTACCCGTCATATGAGTCTTGTTGTGAGAGTTATTGGAAACATGCAATTAATTATTTTATGTGTAGAAAATATAATTTGGTAATCATTTAATATGTATTTGAGTTAGAAATGTATTTTTATTGAAGAAAATTGGTTTTGTGTCGTGCATATAATATTGTGGTGTTTCTTGAAAAAGGTTTTCAGGTTCGATCTTAAAAGTGTGAAATATTTTCTAAAGTACTTAAGGTGAGAGTGTATAAAAAAGGGTTTAAAGGAAAAATTATTTATTATGGAACATTAAACTTATTGTTCACCTTTTTATTTAAATTTTAAATAGTTGGATTAGCAGAAAACATGATTTGAAACGGTTGTACTGCACATTCGGGTTTTAAGTTGTGTTTTGGCATGAGATCAAGTATGTTTTTGGTGTAAATTGTCGTGTGTTATTCTTAAATGTTTTATAAATGTTTTAATTGATTTTATTTAATTAAATGTGATGTGTGGACGTCGTCTTTGATAAAGTTAAGCATGTGTTTAATTTTAGGTGTCGTTATTGGGTGAAAATTAGGCATTTTTCATGTGAAACCCTTGATGTGCCAATTAGAAACTTTCTATTAGTTTAAATAATTTATGAAGTCATGCATGGGATGTGATTTATGATGTGAAACAGTTTTGGTGTGCATCTGTTCTAAAAAGGGGTGTTTTGGAACATGTATTCAGGTGTAAAGTGTTGTGGTACCTTTGCAAATTATTTCGGAATTTTTTATGAACAATCAAATAACATAATTTGTGTGAGGCATGTTTATCAAATGGTTTAATATGTGTGTTTTTAGAGTGGTGTTTGGGTGTGTAAGTGGTGGAACACTATATACCTTGTTTGGATTGACTTTTGGGTGTAAATGTGTTGTGTTAGTGATTTGTAAATGTGAAACATGATTGAGCACAAGGGGAACCCCAAGTAGCTAAGAGGGTGGACTAGACTAGTGGGAAAGTGTTCCGAAGGTGACTCGACCCGGTTTCACTGGCAGGACAGACGATTGCAGCACTAACTAAACATATGCTTTTTTTAGGGTTTTATCCTTCTAAGCCACATTTTTTGAGGGTCGTGGACTTCAAATCCATGTTTTCTAAGGGTCATGGTTTCTAATCCACGTTTCACCAAGACACAAGTTTCTAGGGTCCCTCTCTAGCTAGATAAACCTTAGGGGATTTACCTGCAGTACTCTACTATCATGATGTGGTGCCTTCCGTCGACATATGGAGGACCACTGGAGTTCGTGCATGTTCTTTATAAATGTTTCCCTTCTATTTTAAAGTAGTATTGTGAAATGGTTTTCCTTTCAGTACTCTTCCCTTTTCTCTTTTAGTTTTTAAATGTTTTCCCTAAAAGCATTTTAAAATTTTGGTTTAAATAAGCATGTTAAATTATCTTTTTTTATGTTGTGACATGGAACCTTTTTATTGGGTGATGTACTACTGGGCCTTTAGCTCACACCCTACATAAACCTATGGGTGTATGTAGACCATGTTTCTTGTGTATTATAGGTTGTGACAACGTGCTTAGTGATGGTGGTTCTGGATACTGTTGCTCTTCGCGTGTAGGTTGGTAGTGGTAGCTTGGGGATGTGGCTTCTCATGTCACCTAGAGATTGGTATGGAGTTTCGTTCTCTATCGTTGTTGTTGTCACATTTAGTTTTTAGTAAAATTTTATACTTTAAATCTATTTATAGTTTAAAGGAGTGTTTGGTTATCTATATTCAGTTTCAGTTTGTTTATCTTATTAGTTTTTTTCATCTTTTATTTTGGGTAAATCGTTCCCATGTAATGTTTTGATACCTGGGAACTTGTGTCAGCCCGTGGGGATTGTGAATGCCCTTCGAACCATGTTGCGGATTGGGTCGGGATCCGGGTCGGATGGAGACCGAGCCTGGTGTATGAAAAAATGGTATCAGAGCTTTTTGATCTCTTGGGTCATTTTCTTATGTGATAGATTCATGGTAGACTAGAGTTAAAGGTTGTCAGGACTCGACATCTTGGCTACGAGTAAGGTTCCTGGACAGCACACCTCGTGGCGGGACTCGAGTTAGCAAAGTAAGTTCAGATTTGTTTACATCTTTTGTCTGTGTGATTAATTTTGTTTAGAGGGGATGATAATGAGTAGGGACAGTGGTCCCAGTTATCTCACAGGGTCTGGAAAGCCATGTGGAGCTGGGGGCGTTGTCCAAGAATACTTATTGTGTAGGTGGTGTGATTCGCGTATGGCCGCCAACCATATGTTCTAGTCACCCACTGACATAAGTTTTCTCTTGAACCATTCCTCATTTATTTTTTTTGGAATTGTGGAAATTTTGTTTTTAAATAAAAAAATTATTTTTTCTTGGAATTTTTTTTTAAATGAAGCACTTTAGAAATAAAATGATGTATGAGATATTAAAGGTGTGGGTTGAATGTTTTGGTATTGAAAAAAAATGGAAGGGTTTGGTTTTGATCCTTGTGTTCTCATGGGAAACCACATGCATGAGTGTATATTTAAATATAAATGGTCAATGGCATGAGAAGATGGATTCCAATATGGATATGAGGTGGGTACTATTGTGGAATGGGAACATGCATGTGTGAGGCCCATGGGACGCCATTGGTGTTTGTGCAACCCACCATCTTTGCTGATTTCCAAAAAGTGTTGTTAAATGAAAATTTGATGTGTTAATAATCGGTGATTATGTGGTGTGTCCTTGTGTTTTGGAAATGTCGGATGCGAGGTGTTTTGAGCCGAGGATCCTTTTCAGATGATTTCTGTTTTGAGTTTGAATTCTTATTTGTAAGTTGGTATGAAAGTGTGTAGTTAGTGAATTCTATTGAAAATTGCTTCGGGAAGCCCTTGCAGTGGTTCCCTCTGCACATTTAGTGTTCACTTGTGGTATTTCTTGGTCATTGGACCAGTTTAGTTGGGTCCATGGTTTTCTTTCTTGACTAGTGTATACACCCCCATAAAAAATTAACATGCGATTGAAGTGTGGCCATGGGAAACTCACCATTGGTCGGACCTCCAGTTGATCATATGACTCTCTTCTTGAATCCTAGAATTGAACCCACCTCTCTTTTTTACAACTAGATGAATCCCTTAGCAGCGGGATGAAAATGCGAGGGGAGTTGATTGGAGTTTTGGTCTTTTTGAGTTGTGTGAGTTGTCGGGTACAAAGTTTGACATCGTTGTGTTTGAAGGTTTCCTTGGAAACGGTGAAAGAAATTCCAGCAGGAAAGGGTGAAGGCGGTTTGGAATTATTTGTGTTGACCGATTTCTTGAAAGGATTGTAGTGCTTCCATCGGCTATAAGGGTCGTGTTTGGTGACGTTTGCATCTTGAGTTACCTTAAAGAGAAAAGGTGGATTTCAGGGGACCATTCAAGAATTCTTGTTTTCATACGAGTGTGTCCTCCTCCCAAGGTGTGTTTGTCGTACGTCTATCCTTCTTATGTTTCATGGTGAAAGTGAAGAGGTGATGCATGTGCATCATCTAAACCTCTATTCTAGTGGATGTGTCGTGAGAGAGTAGTTGTATGTTGTGATGTGTTGTGTTTCCTGGTGTTTTCTCGGTTGCAGTGTGGTTGCATGTGACACCAAAAGGAGAAGCTCCGTTCGGGAGTTTTCAATACCTTACTATGAGGCAGGAGATGCTTCATACATCAGGGCTCCATCCATAGGCCTCGGAGTGAAGCTAGTGTGTGGTTAGGAACCCCAAGAGTGTATGGGAATCCGAATTTATTTCTATCACCGGTGTTGAAAGTAAAATAAATTTTAATTTTTTTTATATGGTTGTTCCGTTCCAACGACCCGTCTAGGTATGCGAGGGTTCTCGTGGCTACGAGGAGATGTGGTCACCTCACACCTTAAAGTCCCGACAGATTCATCCCACCAGATATAATCTCTTTTACTAGTCCTTATTAGGTCTGCTTGGGAAATAAGTCCCAAATTTGAATGATGCTCATCCAGGGATTTGGAGATGTTGGTCTGTCTCCGGCCATGGTTTGGATTCCTAGTAGTTGGGCCTGACCCTCCCCGCCCCTTGTGGTGGGGTGCTTGGTCCCCGTCGAAAAATTTCTAAAGTTTTGTATCTGCTGTCAGTTCCAATTTTTGGGATACCCACATTAGATCTTGCACGAATGTCTCTGGAATGAATCGATGTTGGACTCTTTTTTAATGGTGGGGAGTCCGCTCGGACCTCACCGTGTTGATTTTCCAGTCTTATCTTGGTCATTGGTAGGTTCTTAATGGTGGGGATCCCCTTTGGTATTTCCCCATGTTGACCTTTTAGTTCAGTTCCTAGAGATGATTGGGCAATATGTGATAAGAGTACTCCTGGGATGTGCTTGACCTTGTTTGTCTGTTCTAGTCAATGGTGTGGTTTTGTTTCAATAGTTCTTGAGGTGTTTTGGCTTGTGAAGTTGGTTTGTGTGGGTGCGAGAGTTCATTTCCTTAACTTATCAACTGGAGGTGTCCTAGATCTTTGGGGAGGGTGACACATGTGAGAAAGTCTTTTTATGGGTTTCTTAAGGTCGTTATTTAACTCACCTTCTCTGAGCACGATGTATTTGCCTCTTTTATCTTGTTTTCATAGGGATCCTCTTTGGACCTTAAGGGGGATTCATTTCTTACTTTGGGTCTCAGGCTTAGTTGTGGCTCTCCGGGGACGGAATGATTTATGGTGGGGAGAATTGTCACACCCGTCATATGTAAATAAGTTATTTCATTAATTTTCTCTGTGTTGGGTAGTCTGAGGTTAAGACTGAATTAAAATTTGAGGTTTTTTATTTAAAAATTATTTTAATGGTCTTGACTGCGTCCATCACACTATGGTCAAAGCCGTGCGACCTCGCTCTAGTCGTCGTGCGACCTTGCCGGGTTAACCTCACGACCTGCCCGGTGCACAATTAATTAATTAATTAATTAATTAAGTGAAATTATCAATAAAATATTGAAATTAAAAGGTGTTAAGGATGATAATTTTATGATATTTACTATTATTATCATCATCATTCTATTAAATTTTTAAGGGTCGCGCGAGGTAACCGCGTAGTTTCCCGACTCTTTAAAAATAAAAAAAATAAAACGAAGTTTAAATAATTATTTTAATGATAATAAAAATAGTAATTTTTATTATTAATATTAACATTATTATTATTATTATTATTATTACTATTTCATTCCTTTTTTTAGGTTGCATTTTATTTTCTTTTCTTTTCTTTTATTTTCTTTCTTTCTTTCCCTTAATTTTCTTTTTTTCTTTTTTTTTCCTTTTTTATTCCTCCCCCTCTCTCTTGTTGAAATGTGCTACATGTTCCCTATTTTCCTCCTGGGTTGCGGTGCATACCTCATCCCCTGAAACTCTAACTCACGCTGCCCCCATTGCTTGCGTCTTCCTCAGAAACCCGCCGTCGACCCTGCTCTTGTTCCCACCTATTGGTCGTGCCTCCCTTGTTTCTCCCCTCCAACCCTCAAGATGTTGGTCCGCCCGTACCCTCTCACATCTGAAGCCTCGCTTGGCTCCCTCTCCTGTTCACACTACACCCTTCTCCATAAGTCGTCATTCTGTCCAGCTGCCTTCTATCCCTTTCATCCGTCGAGCATTGTATTGCCCCGGCTTGCACCGCCCCGCCTTACCCTCCTCAGCCAGCCCCTTGCACCTTGCCTTGTGTCGTTCCCTCCCTTTACAGGCTATATTGAGGCACCACTCTCTTCTCCCCACCTGGATCATGTCGCACCCCATTGTCCTCCTCGCCTGCGTCATCTGCCGGACCAGCCGCACCCCGCCGCTCTCGATCGACCTCCTCCTTCTGTTTGGAACCCCATCGCATGAACCCCCAGCTCAGCAGCTGCACCCCCATATGGCTACGCCCTTGCGATGTGCACTGCCTCCCTCTCCTCCCCTATCTAGCGTCACACTGCCTCCCCACCCCCGGCCATACCGGCTCGTGATGTCGCGCGACCTCCCTCAATGGTCGGCGCTGCTCCTACTCCCCCACGGTGTCTCGCCCTGCTTCTGTGTGCAAAAAACCCCCCTAAAAGGTCCCTCTTTTATCTTCTTTGAGTTTTTGTTTTTTTAGAAGGTATGACGTTCGTTAAATGTTGTTTTTAAATCTCCATTTTTGTTCAAATTCTTGTTTTAGGGTCCAATTTGGATTCCTTGTGGTGCATCCGTGGTGTGCGTAGAGTTTCGCACCAATTTGTGGGAATTTCAGCATCAAAGGTATGTGTTTCTGTGCCTTAGCATCATTATATTATTTTAATATGTTTGTTTAAATTTATTAATGTATTCCTTGGTTTTATTATGTGATTCATTTGGTGTTTTTGAATTGGTTTGTGTTTAAATGTTGAAGTCAGATTTCTAATATAGAGATTGGCTAGGTTTTGGTGTGTTCTTTGATGCAATGTTTTTTTAAAAAAATTGGGTTTTAGTAGTTGTTTGGGTTGCATGAAATGTCCTCAGAAATATTTTTGACATGCACATGTGATATTGGGTCTACCCATCATATGAGTCTTGTTGTGAGAGTTATTAGAAACATGTAATTAATTATTTTATGTGTGGAAAATATAATTTGGTAATCGTTTAATAATTATCTGATTTAGAAATGTATTTTTCTTGAAAAAGGTTTTCAGGTTTGATCTTAAAAGTGGGAAATATTTTCTAAATTACATAAGGTGAGAGTGTATAAAAAAGGTTTTAAAGGAAAAATTATTTATTATGGCACGTTGAACTTATTTCACACCATTTTATTTAAAATATAAATAGTTGGATTAGTGGAAAACATGATTTGAAATGGTTGTGCTGCACATTCGGTTTTTAAGTGGTGTTTTGGCATGAGATCAAGTATGGTTTTGGTCTAAATTGTTGTGTTTTATTCATAAATTTTTTATAAATTGTTTACTTGAATTTATTTAATTGAATGTGATGTGTGGATGTGGTGTTTGATAGAGTTAATATTCTATTGAATTTTAGGTGTCGTTATTGTGTGAAAATTAGGCATTTTTCATATGAAACCCTTGATGTGCCAATTAGAAACTTTCTATTACTTTAAATTATTTATGAAGTCATGCATGGGATGTGATATATGATGTGAAATAGTTTTGGTGTGAGTTTGGTCTAAAAAAGTGGATTTTGGAAGATTTATTCAAGTGTAAAGTTTTTTAGTGCCTTTGAAAATTGTTTTGGATTCTTTTTATGAACAATAAAATAACATAAGTTGTATGAGGAATGTTTATCAAATGGTTTAGTATGTGTGTTTTTATAGTGTGGTTTGGGTGTGTTAGTGGTGGAACACTATGTACCTTGTTTGGATTGACTTTTGGGTGTAAATGTGTTGTGTTGGTGATTTGTAAATGTGACACTTGATTGAGCACAAGGGGAATCCCCGGGTAGCTAGGAGGGTGGACTAGACTAGTGGGCTAGTGTTCTAGAGATGACTCGACCTGGTTTCACTGGCAGGACTGACGATTTCTACACTAACTAAACATATGCTTTTCTGAGGGTCGTGGACTTCTAAGCCACATTTTTTGAGGGTCATGGCCTTCTAAGCCAGGTTTTTTTAGGGTCGTGGGTTCTAAGACACATTTCACCAAGACACGAGATTCTAGGGTCCCTCTCGAGCTATATAAACCTTAGGGGATTTACCCGCAGTGCTCTATTATCAAGATGTGGTGCCTTCCATCGGCATACAGAGGACCACTTTAGTTCGTGCATGTTCTTTATAAATGTTTCCCTTCCATTTTAAAGTAGTATTGTGAATTTTTTTTCTTTCAGTACTCTTCCCTTTTCACTTTCAGTTTTTAAATGTTTTCCTTAAAAGCATTTTAAAAGTATAGTTTAAATAAGCATGTTAAATTATCATTTTGATGTTGTGGCATGGATCCTTTTTATTGGGTGACATCCTACTGGGCCTTTGGCTCACACCCTACATACACCTATGGGTGTTTGTAGACCTTGTTTCTTGTGTATTCCAGGTTGTGACATCGTGCTTAGTGATGGTGGTTTTGGATACTGTCACTTTTCACGTGCAGGTTGGTGTTGGTAGCTTGGGGATGCAGCTTCTCATGTCGCTTGGAGGATGGTGTGGAGTTTTAGTTCTCTATCATTATTGTTGTCACATTGGGTTTTTAGTGAAATTGTAGACTTTAAACCTATTTATTGTTTAAAGGTGTGTTTGGTTGTCTATTTTCAGTTTCATTTTGTTTATCTTATTAGTTGTTTTTCCATCTTTTATTTTAGATAAATCGTTCCCATGTAATGTTTTGATACCTTGGAACTTGTGCCAGCCCGTGGGGATCAGGAATGCCCTTCGGGCCATGTTGAGGATCGAGTCGGGCACCAGGTCGGATGGTGACCCGGCATGGTGAGTGACAATATCCATCATATTTGGTTCATAAAATATTCATTTCTTATAATAAATAAATAAATACACATAATATATTCACTATAAAAGGTGAGAGTTATAGATAATTCTATTCAGGGGAACCCAACATTTTATTATTTCAATTAATTTTTGTATGATTTGATGGAAATAGGTAAATTAATTTAAGAAAATAATTACTCCACTGTGGTAGGTATTATGCTCTGAATTAATCCTATGGCGAAAGTTATAGAAAACTATCATCCTCATTAGCTTCATCTCCCGAACATTTATTATGGAATTTTGTTTCTTGATACTAGTCCCCCATTTATTGTGGACATCCGCTTATGTTTCTTGAACTACTCTAACCAAAATTTATCCCATACCTGGTACTAGTGATCATTTTTGATGACTACTAATCAGAGTAGTTAAAGAAACCTAGAAGATATGGGGTTTGATTCTCAAGCAACAAATTTCAATAATAACTATTTGAGTGATGTAGTTGATGATGATGAAACCAAATCTTTCTTATCTTAAATAATGGGGGTGCTTATCATTTTTTATAGTTTCTCTTCCAAAAATAAAGAAAACTAAAACAAAAAAAATATAAATAAGTTTATTTCTTATGGAAATAATAATAAATCATATATAATAATGAACATAAAAGCTAATGTCATTTTTGAATCAAGAGTTGTATACTTTTTTACAAATAAATTTTAAAAAGATAATTAAAATAAAATTATTTCTAATATATATAGATCGTGTGTTTCATCTAGTGAAGTGATAATGATCAAGAATAAAGATTATTCTTAATTTGGACCTAAACGGATTAAAAGACCTAAACAGAAGAAACATCCATATCATGAGTTCTTATATTTAAAATCCTTCATTTTTCATATAGATAGAGATCAACATAATAATATTTTAAAAAAATATCTTCTGTATCTAACCATAGATGTTGATCTCAAGTTATATAAAAAAGCATTGCCTTCCAAATATTGTCTATTATAGAAAGATACATTTAATGATGAAATAGATTCTATTATGATAAATTAGAAATTTTCTGAAATATTAAAATCATTTTGGTTGTAAATTTTTATTTAGAAGTATGTATGAATCCAATGATAAAATTTATGTTTTTAAAAATATATTTGTAATAAAAGGATTCAAAAAAATGGAATGGATTAGTTATGTTGATACTTATTCTCATTTAGTTCAAATTATGACAATAAGGATATTATTTTCCTTTAAATTTGATAAATCATTTGTGTGTTCATTAAATAGATTTTAAAACTTTATTTTTAAATGTAAATTTAAATAAATAAATTTACATGTGAATAATATGAATATTCTAAAAATAATTTGATAAAGACCCTATAGAACATTTCAAATGAAATAGTCACTTATATTTTTTGAATTTATAGAAATATTTATGAGGAGATCACTGACTATGATGATGAAAATAAATGAATGGAGAAGGTTTTAAAAGAAAGGGTATAATTCTATTTTAATCTCTCCAAAAAAATAGGATAAATAAATACAATGATTTTGGAATTCAAATAAAAAATCACTTATTTTAAACATGTGTGTATCACTACAATTCAAGAAAGGTAATATGATAATAAAGGGCATGATGAGATAACCCACAAATTAAAATAATTTATTGTTATCAAATATTAT
Organism: Viscum album; assembly: GCA_963277665.1. NCBI lineage: Eukaryota > Viridiplantae > Streptophyta > Magnoliopsida > Santalales > Viscaceae > Viscum > Viscum album. The sequence goes on along the minus strand of OY728127.1, from coordinate 60,283,668 downwards.
CTACTTGAGATTATAGGAAAAAGGATTAAAGAGATTGAATATCTACTAAAAGGAAACAAAGAAATGCATGAAGATAAAATTTGAGAGATAATGATATCTTTTGAAGTCAAAATAAAAATAAAATAAAATGAGAAAATCATTCTAAATATGAAATGATTTTAGATTTATACTAAATTGAAGAATCTAGAATCAATACAATCAGTGTCTTCTCAAAAAGTAAAAAAGAATAATCATACCCCACAATATTTCATGGATTCTTAAAGTGAAATAACTCTGTCTAAGTGAATGAAAATATACATATCATTTAATTATCCAGATATATCTACATCAGAATGGAAATATATCATCTATTTTTTAATGTAATTTTCTGATAAAAATATTTTTATGTGAACCACTTGTTTGAAATGTAAATTATTGAATAAGTGGTTGATGAAAACCTATGAATTTCCCTCCATTATATCCAAGGTGGCTGGTAGAAAGTGTATAAATAGTTTTTACCTGAATAAATCACAACCAATTGATACAATAACTTGAAACTGTAAGCTTCTAGTTCTGAAAAAACTATACACCATTTGGTTCAAGATAATAAACAATGTTTTATGAATCACTGCATTTTACATAATAAATTTTGACATAGTGCATTGGATATTTTGTACAATTTACAAATTCTAAAGGTATAGTGGGAGGCTATTTTTAGGTGGAAAATGTCTCACATGAAGAAACATCCACATACATTGAACACATATATGTTAAACTCAACTAGAGTTGTAAGTATTATAAATATATGTGGTATTGGCAATGACGATAGTCACGATGAAGAGGAATGCAGGTAAAAATTATTCACGCATGAAATCAGTGATACATGACGAATAATAATAGATAATGAACAAAAAAATGAAAAAAAGTATATCTTCAAATAAGAAAAAAGGTTGGGGATAAGGATAAAAATTAACAAACCTTGGATTGAAGCTTTGATTTGACCAAGAGAAATAGAGATATCATGAGTGAAAGCTTGGATTTGTTCGAGCCTTGGATTCTTCGTGCTTTGATTTGTTCGAGCCTTGGATTCAACTCATAGATTCATTCGAGAATTTATTCGAGGTTTGATTTGTCGAGGATGAGTGAAGACGGGAGGTGGCTTCTATGGATATCTTGAAAAACCATGACAGATTCAATCACTCTTAGAGTTATTAAATAGGCCAGGAACAATTTTATTAACGCCTCTAAAAAATGATGATGATGATCCCTTTTATCATCGCTAAATTAGTAAACGCTAATAAAAGGAATATTTATCAATGCTAAAACTTTAGCACTGATAAAGAATTTATAATTATAATTATAAATAGAAAAAAAATTAAATATTTTTATATATTTTTATTTTTATTTATTATAATTTTATAATTATTTTAATATATAATTATTTATTTATAATTATATAGATACTTTTTCAAAAAACTATGACTATTTATTTATAATTAGAAATATATTTATTTCATTATATGTATTTATATAATTATCTATATTTATTAAATATATCTAAATATAAATATTGTAGATGTATTCATTCCTTAAATATATTTATATCATTTTATATATTTATATAATTATATATGTAGTAAATATATTCATTATTCAAATATATTTATTATAATTTTATAATTATTTAAATATATTTATTTTAATTTTAAAATTATTAAAATATATAATTATATAAATACTTTTTAAAAAAAATATTTATATATTTATATATTTATATCATTATTTATTTAAATATTTATATATTTATATATTTATATTTATTTATATTTGTTAAATATATATAAATATAAATATACATATAGTAAATATATTAATTATTTAAATAAATTTATCATAATTTTATAATTATTTAAATATATATAATTATTTATTTATGATTATATAAATACTTTTTTAAAAAAAATATTTTTTATAATTATAAATATATAAATTTTAAAATATAGTAAATATACATTTATAAATATATTTATTTATACACATTTACAAATATACTTTTAACATTATTAATGGATATATAATCTTTAATGCATGCATGTTAGAAATGAGTGAAATTGAATAATTAAAAATGGGTACACTTTAAAAATATTAAAAAAATGGATAAGTTGTATTAATTAAATATAAATTTATTAAAAAAATATAGATATATATTGAAATAAAGACGAATACATATTAAAAATATTTAAACATAGTAAATAAATATATAAATAAACAATAAAAAATGATTAAATTCCCAAAAAAATAAAAAACTATATATTAAAAATACTAAAAATGAATTAATACCTAATTGTAATAAAATTAAACATAAATAAATAAAATTTACTGATTAAAGATATAATATATTAAAATGTATCAGGTTATAATGAAATTTGAAAATGAATACTAAAATTTGAATAAATTATATAAATATTAGGTGAATATATTTCTATATAAGATTTCATTGATTACGTAAATATTTGTGTGTGTACATTATATATAAAAATGAATTAATTATGCATATGTATGTGAAATCAATATAACACACATTTTATATATTTTAAATTGAAAAATCAAATGAAATTTAATTATGTCTATTACTCGATGTAGTTGGAATGTATTTTAAATTCATATTAATTTTAAATTATAAATCATTCTTCACTAAATATATGACTTGTTTAATGTAAAGAATAAATATTTTGTGTTATATAAATCATATTTTGGAAATATTATATACTTTCATATATATATATATATATATATTTAATATTTACTATTTATTAATATTTATAATATATATATGTATATTAAATTTATTTATATTTATCAATATTTCTTTAATTAATAAAATGTTTAACATTTTTTTTAATTTACATATTTTTTATTTTTATTTGTTTAATTATTTCATCTTACATATCTATATATTTATAATATATTATTTATTATTATTTATAATTTATATATATTATACTAATTTTATTCATCTTTATTAATAATTTTTTAATTAATAAAATTTTAAATATTTTTTTTAATTTAATCATTTAAAATTTTTATTTGTTTAATTATTTCATTTTATTTAGAACCTTTATCGGTGCTAAAAAACACTGATAAAGGATCTATTTATCCACGCTAAAAATAAAGTGATGATAAAGGGTACCCTTTATCAGTGCTAAAAATAAATCACTAATAAAAGGTACCTTTTATCAGCACTAAATAAAAGTGCTAATGAATGTTTCCCTTTATTAGTGTTTGTTTTAGCGCTCATAAAGGGAACCTTTATCAACACTTTTTCTTTCTTATGCTGATAAAAACCAACGTTGTTAAATGACTATTTTTTAGTTGTGACACAAAGTGTTTTTATTAATCTCAGTTAAATTCTATTTTAATTTAATTAATAGAATAAATATTATTCTCGAGATCGAGGAATAATTTTATTTATTTTTTATCAATCGAAAATATCTTATTTCATATTTAATAAATATTTATTCCCCAAATGTTGAATATAAAATTAATTAATTAATTAATTAATTAATTATTCAATTATTCAATAAATTTTGAGGAGGATGTGCAGACCAAGACTGTGTACGGTGATAAATATTAATTTACCAGCTGGTAAAATAATATTTATCATTTTTCTAGTTAGTGCAAACCATTAAAATATTATTATTATTATTATTATTATATGGAATGGGGTTATATAAAGTTTATTATATTATTTAAGGCCTTTTGTTCAATTAAATAATATTTTAACTTAAAATCTAACTTTATAAATGGGATGATATATCTATTGTGTAGTGTTAATTAGAAATTGATAATTGAGAATCGTTGTGCACAACGAACTTCAGTTTTGACTCCTCCTCTCATTCTCTCAAGAATGAGAAGATCACAAAAAAACACCTTCAAGATCAAATGATCTTAAAGTGGTCAAGATGAACAAGCTATGATTATTGATCTTCCATTCTATCACCCAATAATCAATTGGTGTAATTCAGATATCAAAGGAGAAAGTATGGATCACCATTAGACGGGTTCTACACTTTAATCCTAAAAGCACAATGAAGATAATCTAGAAAAAGGTTTTCAGGAAATAAACATCATCAATAAAGAAATATTCTATGACGATGTAACCTTAATTTCAATCATAATTAAATTAATTATAAATTTAACATGAAAAAGATCATTTCTCTTTGTTCTGATCTTTTCTATGTCTATATTCGATGGAAAACTTTTGTTAGTCATGATTTTTACATCTTATATGATTTGATAATGATCTATTGAATCTGAAAAAAAAATATGGTTAATTTCTCAACAAGGTGCTTCCACTATGCCCAAAAACATCAAGTGGTTTCAGAGGGGTTGCATTTTAAATTTAGATTTATTTATTTGAGTGTTGATCGATTATGTGTGATGGTGGTTAGATCTTTAATATTTAGATTATTCATTATTTAATATCATATTTAATTAACATGCCTTCGAAATTTTAATTACTTTATTCATGAATCAAATTTTCTTAAAGGATTAAAAATAGTTGAAGAATGACTAGATATGACATCGTTAAGTGCTAAGGATTCGGGTAGGTGAGATTGGGTTACATGATGTATAGCCAAAGTACACACTATGTACCCAAGTGCCTTGCACTTGGATGTGTTGTGGGATACAGTACACACTGAGAAGTAATTACACATAGTGTATTTATTACACACTATGTGTAGACCGATCCAACAAGACACATGACTTTTTAGATTACACGGTGTGTCATTGGTGTACTTGTCATGTAGTCTACATTTTTTAGAGGTTAAATTAACCTAAACCATGTGGTATAATACACATTCAAAACTGTATGAGATCAGTATCCTGGAGAAATAATGAAATACATGATTTTTAGTCAATTTGCATGACATGTAACTCATTATTTAACATATCTATGATACACGTCAAGTCATTTTGGAAAGTTACAAGGGAACAAAACTAGAAATACACAAGACATGTATTTGGGGTAAATTTCATGTTGTCTAGAATTTGATGAACACATTGAGACCTTCAGTGGGTTATGATAACACATAAAAAGAATGATACATGGAATGTAACTGGTGAGTACATGATGTGAAGTATGGATAAGGTACATGTTGAAGCCCCAAGAATTTATCCTAGGGACATGGAAATTGAGTTACATAGCATGTTGCATGTAAGTACATGATGTGTAGTCTTCCAATAAAATAAATAATTTAATTACATTTAAATAATTAATTACATCATTAAAATTTAATTACACCATTGGAATCAGATGTGTTTGACTATGAAATAACGGATTTAAATAATTGTTAAATTATCAATATATTTAATGTAATAATCTATAGTTTTTTTCATGCCATTTATTTTCAATGAATTCATTTTCGATAGGTATCTCTAAGAGAATTCGTATTTTCATTAAGATAAAACCGAATAAATTAATTAATTAAATCACATTAATATTAATAATAAATAAGGGATAGAAATGAATGTTATTCATTGTAATTTTTCATATTTGTTACATGTGTATGACATATCATGGGATTGACCAAGCTTGTATATGTGTTGGTTATATTTAATTTATTTTATTTCATGGTTTTTCAAATTATTTAATATTAAATTAAATATGATGGCATGCGAGTAATCTATGAATCCTTTATTATGTTATACCTGCATGTCCAAGGTGATTTATGCAATTCCACTTAACCAATCCTTTTGTTCTCCTCACCTGTGTGTGAGTTATAAATACATATAATAAAAGGATTGTCTCATGGTGTGTAGAGGTGTTTCAAGATGGAACCAAGATGATGCCAACCCAGGTGATACATAGGTGGATAGGTGGAATGTTGAAACTCATGACCAAGACTGTAATAATGATTTCTCCACTAGGTTATAGGTTTATTTATCATCTACTCAATAAATCAACTATTTAATAAACAAATGATCAAGTCATTTATTTATTTACTTATTTTTTGTCTTAAGAATTATTTATTTAATGGATGAAATACCATGATCATATAAATATATGAATTAGTTTAAAAATATGAAATTTAAATAAATGGTTTGTGCATAAATGTTTTATCAAAACATGGTTAATATATTAAGTAAAATATAATCAATATTAACAAGACATATAAAGGATAAAACAAGAATTTTTTTACACATAATGAATAAAATCCCTCTACTTAATATTAATTAATACTTCGACTTCCATTACCTAACTAGGGATGAAATCCATTTAACTAAGAGTTTTTTCAACCCTTGTTGGGGCACTTAATTTTATCGTGGAGTTATTATGTAATTTTTAGGTTGACTTAACCAACTTACATCAAGATAAGTAACCCTCACATACTTGATGTAACTTGGAGGCAAGTGTTAAGTAAATCGAAGTAAGTAATTATGGATTGGGGAGTCAAAAGGAGCAACAATCCCATAGTTAGAAAATGCATTCCTTCCTAAATACCTTAAAGTAGCTTAACTAACCCTTATTGGGGTTATGAGAATGGGTATATTTATACTTAACACTGGAATGTCTTAGAAAATAGACATTTAGATTCCAATGGTGAGGGTTGTTAGTACTTGATAAAATAATGGTAGACTTAATAAAATTTAATTCATTATATCTCACATAAATTTCAATCAAGTGAATTATTAACAATCTAGTCTTTAATAATTATATAATAATGGAAATTTTTTTATACACATTATCCTTGTAATCAATATTGGAAAAATACTATATCCTTACTTGGAGTAACTTCTAGGAATGGTTTAAACACCATTAGGTTGTGTTGTTCCGTGAACTAAAATATTACATACTAGAATCATCACTGCCAGATCAACCCCCAAAGGAGGCGAGTGATGAATAATTCACTATCTATGGTAAATGCATGAGCAATGTGGTTGGAATCCAGCGTTTAATGCTTTCAAAAAAGTCAATTGAACTCATGAAGTCTCATAATAATAATGGTTCTTATATTATACTCAAGTATCTCCATGGTTTAGATCAAGAGAGATCTAGATAAGAATAGTTTGAGACATCGAAGGATATATTTAGAGTATGATTGGATAGGGTGTTCTAGTTGGGCCTTACATAGTTAAAGTCATTATCTGCATTGATCACCTAGAGGTTCTAAGGTTTAAACTTCCTGAATAACTGCACATTGATCTCATTCTTACATAACTCCCTTATAGATTCTCTATATTTTTTGTTAATTTCAATATTGTCAGCATTTAGAAGTCTCTCCTAGATCTTATCAATCTACTTTTCCAAATTGATAAGGATACAAAGTTTTAATATCCTTCCATCCTTAAGGTGAATAAATTGAAAGGACATTCAAAGATCTCTAATACCAAATATTATTCATAATTCCCTTCCAAAAAATATAAATATCAACGAGAAAACAAGGGATAAGGATGCTATTTATTTCACATGTGGCATGAAGTTCCACTAGAAGAAAAAATGTACCCAATAAAGGGATGAAGGAGAAACTTCATATTCATTTATTATTGAGTAAAATTTATATTTTTCTATAAAATGGGTGTTGGATATAACTTATGGTTATCACATATATATTCAAATATAGAAACCATGTATAGTTGGGAAGATTGACTGAGGGGAGGTAGATCTGTGAGTAGATAATAGATACAAACTTGTTTTCTTGGATATTGGGGACTACTAAATTATGTTACCAATGAGAATGATCTTGGTTTTAATATATTTTTATTATGTTCCATCTATTACCAAAAACATTATTTCAATATCTATAATTGATAAATATGTATTTATTTTCAATTTTAGGAATAAACATTGCTTATTTTACAAAGATAACATTTTTATGGTACGAAACATTTAAATAAAAGTATTTATGTGTTGGATTACAAAAAATAAGTATTGGAAATCAATAGAAAAACTGCTATACATGACTCATACCATACCCAACTTTGGAATCACCAGTTAGGTCATGTAAAAACATTTCACTAAATTACACCAAGATTTATATTTATATTCCTTTGAACTAAAACAAATTGGTGCATGTCACATAAGTTTACAAGGTAAAATGACCAAATTCCCATTTAGTCAAAGACGTGAAAGGTCCAAAGATCTTATTGAATTAGTTTATACTAATGTGTGTGGACCTATTTAAGAAAGGGGTCTGTAATTATATGTAAGTAACTTTTATTGATGATTTTAGTATAAATGGATATGTCTACTTGATGAGGTATAAGTCAGATTCCTTTGTGATATTAGAGGAATACAAGAATGAATTTTATAACCATATTTGTAATAATATTAACAAACTCTACTCAAACTATGGTTGAAAATATCTTAATCATGACTTTATTGATCATTTATAGGAGTTTGGGATTCTATCTCAACTCAATACTCTTTATACACTATATTGGAATAGTGTAAATGGATGGAGAAATTCTACCCTATCTGATGTAGTGGGATCAGTGATGATTCTTGTGACTCATCTCTAATCGTTTTTGGGTATATGTGTTACAGAAAGTATCAAAAATACTAAACTAAGTTCCAACAAAAGTGCCAGATGGTATCCCATACCAATTATCAAATGGAAAGAAACATGTGTTGGAAAACTTACCTATATAGGGTTGTGAAGTTCTTGTTAGGGATTATTCAAGAAAAATACTTGCACCCTAAGGCATAGATTCTAACTTTATAAGATACCCAAAGTAAATAAGGAAATATTACTTTTACAACCCTTACAACAAAAGGTTATGGTGGAAAGATGTGTTCTTTTCCTGGAGAGGGAACACATATCTAAAAGAGATAGTGGTGTGAGATAGACTTTGATGAATTATAGGCTCAAGGTACACACGATATGGCATAGGAATAAATTCCAAAATGCCCTTAGAAGAAGAATTTCTAGAGACACAAGTGTTATATAGGATTACAATATAGGTTATAGAACTAGAATGATTTGTTTTTCTAGTAACCTAGGATGGTGACTCATTTTTAGTTGATAATAATGATCTTATAAACTATAAAGAAGTAGTAAGTGGCACAGATTTTTCAAATTTGAAATAATATATGAATTATGAAATGGATTCCATGTAGAAAAACCAAGTCTAGATTTTGGTAGATCCTCTAATGGATGTAAATTTCATTAGGTGTAAATTGGTATTCAAGAAGAAACTTGTCATGGATGGAAAATTTTGTACCTATAAGGAATAATTGGTTACAAAAGGGTTTAAACAGCATCAAGGTATATACTATGATGGAACATTTTCACCATTTTCTATATTGAAATCCATTATAATTGCACTTTCCATTGTATATTTACATGACTATGAGATTTGGAAAATGGATTTCAAAACACCCTTCCTTAATAGGAACCTTTAACAAGATGTCTGTGTGACATAACCTAAAGTGTTTATGACTCCAAATGATTCCAACAAGGTACAAAAATTTAAAATATCCATTTATGGATTAAAACAAGCATCTAGGTCAAGGAACATTTGGTTTGAAGGGTGCATAACAAAATTTGTTTTCATAAGGAATGAATGTGATCCCTATGTCTATAAGTAGTTTAGTGGGAGTGGAGTCCATTTCATAATAGTATATGTTAATGAAATGTTACTTTTTGGAAATTAAATACCAGCCTTACATTTTTTTAAATCATGGTTGAATAAATAATTCACCATAAAGGATTTAGGTGAAGAAACATATATTCTTGGGATCAAGATCTATCATGACATATCCAAGAGGCTAATCGGCCTATGTCAAGGTACATATATAGAAAAGATACTAAATAGATTTAGTATAGAACAATAAAAGAGTGGATTTTTTCCAATGTAATATAACATTCATCATTCTAGGAAAATGAATCCTCAAACACATGAGGAACGATAGATGATAGTAAGGACTCCATACATATATGTGATTAGGTCAGTAATGTATGTTATGTTACATACTAGGATAGATTTCACATATTACATTAGTGTGGTAGGAAGATATCTAGTTGACCTAATTGACCACCATTTGATGGTAGTCAGGACTATAATTAAGTATTTGAAGTAAACTAAGGATATGTTATTGTTCTATAGGGGAGATAAAGAACTAGTCCTCAGAGGATATGAAAATTATAGTTTCAAAGTAGATCAAGATAATCTAAAATCATAGATGGGAAACATATTCCCTCTCAATAGAGGTGTTGTGAGATGGAAAATCTCAAAGTAGGCTATTGTCACAGATTTTAAAATAGATATTGATAATATTACATCATCTGAGGAATCTAAATAAGTAGTTTGGATTCATAACTTCATCTAATATCTTGACTGTGTACCTAGATGTAAAGATCATATCACACTCAATTGTGATAATACTATAGCGTTGGATCTCATATAGGACCCAAAGTCACATCAGTGGAAGAAACACATACTTCATATGTATCATCTCTAGAAATATTTTTATTAGAGAGGTGAATTTTCATTTAGCAGAATATCCATGGAAGACATTGTGGTGGACCACTTGACTAAATAATTGACTCAGTATAAACATGATCATCATGTGAGGTCTAGTGGAATAAAAGTCTTTGGCAGTTGGCTCTAGTCTAAGTGGGAGTCTGTTGAAGTTGGTGGTCAAGAACCAACTGTTTGTACTTTGTATTACATGTATATTATAATATTTTAGTATTTAAAAAACAACTTATTACATATTTTTTATTTTTCTTCATGGATTTTTTGTAATAATTTTCTAGAGTATATGTTTCATTGAAAATGTCATATCATTTTCATGGAATGATGAGAATCTTGAAATTAAATGATGATATTATTAAATATAGTTCTATGTTCAGATAAAATTATATAATGGGGAACATGGAATGTTGACCATCAGGTGTGAGTACATGTAAGGATATTAGACTTCATCTCATTAAGCTCCCACTTTGTAATTTCTAAGATGGAAGATTATGAGAACAGACCCGCCTACTGGACTTCCACATAATTATGTGTCATAATATATTCCTATCTGTGAGTATGTGTAATGGTTATTACACTTTAAGATTATTGTTAATACATGTGATGACTTGTGTGCTTATATGTATTTTTTAAACCATGATGATAACAGTTCATGGTGAAGTTGGATGCATCGGGTGTGTCACAAGTGATTTTTCATTAATTAATAATTAAAGAAAGGATTTTTCTCTTTCATCTTTAAGAAAATTGATATCTTGTCCCTTTTATTGAAATGGAACCATTTCATTAAATTCCATGGTTGTGGTGTAACATCATGTTTATTTAATATATTCAAAGAAATATGTATCAAGCATAATGGTTAGTGACACAAATGTGAAAACTTTCTTGATGAGATATTTTTAAAAGGGGATTATATTACATAGTGAGAGGTTATATTTGGTTATTTAAATTATGATATTAATTTTTTTAACTTGGGTTCCTTGACCCATTTCTAGAGATAAATCTTGGAATTTAGGTAATACCACCTAATTCCAATAATAAATAATCTTATAGGGTCAAAAAATAATAGTTTCCATTGATCTTAACTAAATTATATTTGAATTTAACTAGTGGAATGAATATTTTTATCAATACCAAGGAGAAATTTTATTCATGTTGTACTGATTGAAAATATTTTATTTATTATTTAATAAATATTTATTCTCTAGAATGTGTATAAAAGATTTATTTATGAATTAAGCTTTTAATTAAATATTTATTTGGGTATTCAATAAATACTGAAGAGGATGAGCATACCAAGATCGTGTCTGATAAGAAATATTATTTTACAAGTTGGTAAAATAATATTTATCCTTGCATCAGTTATCACAATCCACAAAAATAATAAAATTATTATTATAGGTAATGGGGTTATATAAATTTTATTATATTATTTAAGGGTCTTTATAAAATTAAATAATATTCTAATCTAAAACCTAACTTTATAAATAGATTATTATGTCTATTGTGTACAGTAAATCGAGAATTGAGAATTGAAAATCATTGCACACAACAGACTTCTCTATCTACTATTTATTCTCCCATCATCAAAAGAATGAGAATATTAATAGAAACTCCTTCAAGATTAAAGGATATTAAAATAATCAAGATAAAAAAACAAGGTGATTGATCTACCATTCAAGCACATGATAATCAATCAGTGTTGTTCGGATATCAAAGGGGCATGTGTGGATCACGACTAGAGGGATTTTATACATGGATCCTAAAAAATTGAATGTAATTGAGAAAAATTGGTTTTAAAAAATCAACTTCATAAACAAAGAAATATCCTAATATGAGGTAACCTTTCTTTCAATTATATTTAAATTAATTATAAATTTAACATGAAAAAGATAATTTCTATTGGTTTTGATATTTTCCTTGTAAATATTTGATAGAAAAATTTTCATTGGTCATGATTTTTATATCTTATACAATTTTTGAATGGTCCATCAAATATGAAAAAAAAAATATTCATGGTTAATCACCCACCATGGAACATTTGATACATTTAGAACCTTTAGTTGTGTGGAAATAGAGTTTCTTTTAGTATGGGTTATGTGGGGGTTTGTGTGGTGATGGGTTTTGTTATTGTGTATTTGAATTATAGTTTCTAAATATCATAAAATATGGTTAAAATAAATGTAATCATTAATGGGTAATGGGATGATATTGATAAATTATGGGTTGTAAAATGTTTAATTTCTAGAATGGTTGTGATAAATAAATGGTAAAAGTTGGGATAAATGTAAAATATAAATTAATGAATGGATTGAAATGGAGTATGGTTTATTAAAAGGATTAACATTAAATATTGATAATAAAGGACATAATGAATTTAAAAAGGCTTATAAATGTTAATTTCAAAGATCGTAATAATCATATGGTCTATTGTATGGTTAATAATGATAAAATAGTTATATTATGTGGATGATTGGTTGGTTTGTGATGTGGTGATAGAATATAATAACTCTTCTCTTTATTAAAAATTAATTCATGATTTATTAAAAAATATTACAAATAATACAACTCAAAATATGATATGTCTAGTGTATTTGGAAATTAGGTACATTACATAACAACTTAAAACATGGGGTACATCAATACAAGGAATATCATTGAGTGGGAATAGTGATGGAATTCACAACAAAAATTTTGGCATGGAGAAATCATAGTGAAATTGTAAGGACCTAACCCCAGTTGCCTGGAGCTGGTGTCTTATTTGATTACATTGGAATATAAACAAGGAATATGTATCTCGAAGGACTGAGTAGTTTAGTAGTATTAGAAACAAGACACATACATAAGTTCAACATTACACATTGAAAATAAATACAACATAAAAGTTTTATTGGGAACATCCACAACTCTAATTTTATCCCTACAGGTCACTCATAATAAACTTCTTCATCTCCTAAGAAAATGAAACATAAGAAAGGGGTGAGATCAAATGCTCAGTAATGGTAAGCAATACAACATAATATATCATAACATAAACTATCAGCATGGTGAATAATTAAAAACACATGCCTTTACAAATAATAAACTTGAACACATTATGGTAGGAATATGAGCTGAGGAAATAATGCAATAATAAAACATAATCATGGGTATTCAATTAGTAGAATAACAACATGAACCATCAATACTATTTTCATAATGAGGGAATGCATAGTGTGGTACATCATCACCATACTCTCAAGGCCTCATGCCAAGACCATAAATAGTCATTTTGTTAAGGCCTTGTGCTAAGATCGTAGTTTGTCTCATGAGACCTACCGATGCACTGAGGAGCCATAGTAAGCCCCACTCGACACTTTCTATGTCTAATGAATTATTCATATGAATGGGAATAAATATAAACAACACATTCATTCTTATTAAAACCAATATATGAAATTTAAATAACTTTCCCCAAACATTAATCATAAACACTAACCATTCGGAGTAAATTGGTGAATATTTTAAGATAGAACATCCAAAGCCAAAATAATCATAAAAAATTAAATTAAATATTCTATATGATACCATGAAATATTAATCCCTATAATACATAATAATCAAAAAGAGTGTTTAAATATATGAAGATACTCTTATAAAATCTTCGAGTAATTCTTGAGATAAATACCCTTTTACTTTGAAAATAAGAGTTCTTTTGGAAAAAATATTTCCATAAAACCAGAAGTGAAGTAAAATAAAATGATTTATTTTATAAAGATAATTCTTTCCCAAAAAATATTATGGGGTTCCCTTGAAAATAGGTAAAAATTTGAGAAATTCCCTTGAATCGGGCTTGTTTTTTCGGGAAGGATTTTTAAAAGAACCTTTTAGAACATATAACTCCCATTAAATGAAAGTAGTATTCCGGTTGGTAAACATATATAGAACACTCACACAAAATTTATAAGGAGTAAATAATAATGCACACAAATTTATTTTATGTAATTAGACAATAAAAATAGCCCGAATAAAAATGGAGGTTTTGGTAGAAAAAACTCTTACCTCAAGCCCGAATGTGTTCTTCTCTTGAACTTATGGTCCTAGAATATGAAATTAGAATTATTAATAACTTATTTTAGAACCTATTATAAATTATTTTAGTTTATGATAATTATATTTAGTTAATTTATGTCCTTATTGATAAGTTATTATATTGAATTCTGTCATTCCGGAGTGTTTGTTTTCTTGATTTCCATAATTGGTTCACTTGTTTTTAAGTAATGGAGTTCAGGTGGAATGGATTTAAATCTACAGAATTGAAATTAAATATTATTTATGAGCATAACGAATTTTTAATGTTCATTTGTATCATTTTTTTACATGTAAATAGGATGAATCATTAGATGAATTATTAATGACATTCACTTAGTTTATTTTAGAGGTATTTTGATTATTAGGAACTAGTTTGGTCATATGATTTAATAATATGTATATATACTGGTTTCTAAATATTAATTAGGTTATCATACATATATTATAGTCTATTTCAAAAATAAAAATGGTTTCATGACCAGTAATGACGGAGAAATTGAAGAACGAAACTTCGTCGTCCACGAAGGTTATAAATTGGAACCTCGGGGATGTTGATTTCGTTTAAAAAATAAAAGAGAGAGAGTAAGTTTATTGATGATGGTTCTTCCATTAACATGATATAATTCCTGTATATAGATGATACTGTATATTTTGTGGTCATTTGGATAGAGGATGTGAGGAGAGGATAGAAAAATAAGATAAATTGAAATGAAACTAAATGAAAAAGAAAGATTCTTTACATCTTGAAATAACCTCTTAAGAACCTCATTAAGGGAAGGGATTTTGGTATTTTTGAAAGACCAAGATTATATTGGAAGTGGGGAGTGACTAGGAAAGGGTATTTGGGAAGATATTTGAGGATATTCAAGGCTTAGAGGAGTGAAGAGAAGAGGGAGTGATGAGGGGTTTTATAGTGGAGGAGAGGAGTGAGTTTTGAATATTTTATTCATTATTTTATTTATTCCCTCAAGACAACCAATAGGGTTGTTTCATGTGACCCATAATAGTAATAACTACATGTTAGTTCTAAAAACGTTTCCTTGAATCACTCATGATGTCATAAATATTGTACTTAACTGATAATTTGTATATACGGTATTTTACAATATTTCACTATTCCTAAAAAAATCAAGAATTTCAGAAAAATCCCATAAATTTACCCCTACCATTTTTTGACATGTATAATTTAAAAATGAACTCAATTTTTCAAAATTAATTTTTTAAATATTATTAATTTAATTTTTAAAGAAAATCATAGTTAATTTCAAAAATAAGAATTTTAAATGTATAATTAGTTTTATATCACATTGAAAAAATATTTAAGATCTTATTATCTTATTTCCTTAATAAAATAAAAAATATCATTATTTAATATTCATAAGGGTCATTTTACTGTTCATATTACTATTCATAAGGGTTTGTTACTATTCACCATAAAAAATTGTTCTATCAGACTCCAAATGACTTTCTGATCACAACTCTATATGACCGTTTTTTCGAAATTCAAAACAAAGCATATGTAAAGTTGTGTTTCACAAATATATTATAAAATGTGTTGTTTTTTAGGGACATAGTGTTTCATTCATTCAATATTTATTTTCAAAACCTTGGGGTTTTACAAAAAATTTGGCAGCATAACGAAAATACATAAATGTTAATAAAATAGTTTACTGATAGAAAAGGGGGTATATCATCATTTTGACATAAAATTTGAAGTAATGAGGATGATTATAAACATATTCCAATATTATTGGTTGGAAATAAAAAATAAATAAAATGAATAAGATTCTTGAATAAATTGGAGAAGGAGAGGATTTCGGCATATTAACATCTTAGGTAAATGCTATAATGAGAGGAGATAAATGATCTCTCATTGTTAAGAAATAAATTAGAAAGTATAGTGATATTTATAAGGTCATGAAAAAAAATAAATCATTTATATTGAAAAGGAAAAATATAATGAAGGTTCTTGAATTGAAAAGAAGAGGTAGAGGTCCCTCACTTTGGGTATGGATAGTCACAGGACAATTTTGGAAGTATAATGGGTGTACATAATGGTTCATGGTAGGGATTAATGAGATTGAAAGGGGTATCCCATCACATGGAAATAAAAATAAAATTAATAGGTATGTATAAAAACATACCCAAACAAGAACCAATGTAAATTAAGAGTCACAACATAAAAGATGTCCTTGAATAAAAAGATGAGAGGGAGATCACTTACCTTTAGAGGGTTATTCCAAATGGTTGGGAGGATCATAATGAGAGCTTGAGAGCACATTATGAGGGCTATAGAGAGGATATGTAAGAGTAATGATATGATAAAAGGTTTTTTAGTGAATTTGGATGGGATATTCGGTGGGATTATATAGGAAAGGAGGGGGAGTTCTTTTTTATTTCTCAAACTTAGGTATTGGACACTATATAATAAAGTAATAAAACCCACAAACTATAACATGGGTTTTCCCATTATTTTTTCCAAATATAATTGTTTTTAATTATTTTATAAGTTAAAGGGATGAAATTATTAAAACATTTCACTTGGTTATGTGGAAGTGAATCATGTTCTAAAAGAAATGTTTTTTAAAACTTAAAATATATTATAGGTTTTGGAGGATTCATAAAGGCTTTATAAAATTAATCAAATTACCATGAAAACACATTAATTTAAAGGGAAAACATATATTTGGTCATGGATACAATTTATAGAATTCATTACATCAATTTTGGGTTATTATGATGTCATACTACACATTGAATATTTATATCGTATTTAACTTTTACCTGAAAATTTGATTGTATCAAAAAATTATGAAAAATTCACCATTGAATAGTTTCAATGTTCTGATTCCAAAAATACCATTTATTTAATCCAAATAATTTTATAAATATTTTTATTTTTACTTTTAAAATAAGAATCGACATTTGTTGAGAAATCATGGGGTTTTTGACAATAAACATTTTCAAACCCTTAAAAAAATTATTATTGACTTTGTAAAATTATATTATCAACTATAATTAATAAATATTATTTGATAAAAATATTTATAAAAATATCATTCACTTCAAAAAAGAATTAATTTTTCAAAACGAATGACTTAATTGAAATTATATATTATCCAAAAATATAATTCTAGTTTTATCAAATAAAAATCAAAATCATTTATAAAGTAAAAATAAAAATAATTATACATAACCATTGTTCTATTGAAAATAAAATATACATATTAATATTTTTAGGATATTGATACATATCACTTTATTACACCAGAAAATTTCTTAAGGGTAAGGTGTGTGATAGTGATATTTTCATGGGATAGTTCAACGTATATCGTTTGGATTGTGATCTCAATGGGATTGATCTTCCCGCGTAAATGGTTTCACTCATGCTTTAGTTATTGGATCTCAGCTTAGGATTGGTCAAGGGAAAATCCCAATGATTCTATCTCCCCCAAAATATTTGATAAATTGGATTCATAGGGCATGATCTTAATGGTTGATATTATCACTTCCTTTTTCTGTGTCGATAGGATTTATCAAAATCCTATATTTATACTAATCATATGATCATTTTTCAATGACTATATTATCATTGGTTATGATTATTATTGGTATAATAAAACTAAATAAGAGCATGTGTTTTTAAATCCATAATACATAGTAGGAAATTTAATTTAACCAAAAATTAAATTTTATTTATAAAAGTTCAGGTCGTTGCAATATTCCAATCCATTTTTTTATATTATTAAAAAACCTCTTTGAGGGAAAGTGGGAATCTACAAGAAAAACACCCACACCAGAATCAAGTCCCACAGACTCATTACACTTTGAAAGAATTCAAGATTCAAAAATATTCAAATGGAACCAACATCACCATTCCAAAACCATCAACATGCCACCTATTTCAAAAGTCAAAGGGGACCCTATCATAACATATCCCAAAAATCCCACTATCCACCTGAGGAGAACTACACTCATCCTGAAAACACGTCATCACCATCATCATATTTCCACATCATCATCTTGGCACCCACGTCCACCACTACAGACTGCATCACCGTTGTCCCTTCACCAACATGCACCACCAGCACCATAGGTCATTGAAGACCCTTGAAACTGTCATCGAACAACATCATAATATCAATCCCCATCGAACCAGAAACAATGAGACCCCCAATAATGAACAAAACCAAACCATACAACCACTACCATAACCAATCAGGAATGAATCCAAACCAGAACCCCAAATTGAAACACCATCGAAAAACCTTCTAACTGGTCGATTATTGAGAGGAAGAAAATAAACATTTACTAAATAATCGAGTAAAAACCAAAAAACCAAAACCCTTGTCGAAGTTTGTGACCCATGATCACTATCGGCCACAAAACCACACCTCCCAAAACCCCATTGGTACCACTATTCCAAATCCAACTAGGAGGGGAGCAATGAAGCGTAAGGTCAGAGCAGTTGTTTGAGCGCCCAAGAGCTCTAGAAGATGGAAATAACAACGATGTAGAAAATTGGGGGCTTTCAAAAACTGGAGAAAGCTGACCTAGGTAGCACATTGAGACCCATCAACCTCTGAGCCACAACACTCAAAACAACTTTGAACCACCACTCCATATCTGACATAGAGAGTCGCAGTGGAATGTGAGGCCATATCTATAGAGAGATTGTCTAAAAACATCATCAGAAGATAACCTGTTAGGAAAACACCTCCATAAGAAGAAGAAGTCGACATCATGGAAGAAAAATCTAAAGCACCTATACCGGAGTGAGAAAGAGGAGAAGGACTGAAGAGGAAGAACATAGGAGCGGTCAAGCCGCAAAAGAAGTTCCAGGGGAAATAATACATGTATAATCCACATTAACAGAGCAAGAATAGGTTGGAGGAGGCAAAAAAGGATAGAATAGGATAAAGGAGAAGAGGAAATGAGGAAACGGGGAGCCACCAACCCAGAATCAAAGGATTTTAGGGGGAAACCCAAGGTGAAGATGGGAGCAAGAGGAAAGCCAAGAGAGAAGGGTTCCATGTTGCAATCTTCCCCCCTTTAGAAATTTCTCCCTTGAAATTTTCATTTCACACACTAAAATAGATGAGGGTAATTATGTTTCATAACCTCTTATGGTCCCCACATTTTATATTCAAACTTTTGGTCTCTCCATATCACTTTGACCAGGTTCATTTTCTTATTTTGTAGAACTTTTCCTCTATGATCTAAGATCATTACTGGATTCTACTAATATAAAAGATCATTCTGCAATAGTACCACCTATTGATTGAGTGCAAGTGATGGGTCTGGTATGTACTTCCTCAATAGGGATACATAGAACACATCGTGTGATTGGGATAGGTCAGGTGGTAGTTCTAGTCTATAGGCCACCACTCTGATTAAATCAAGGATCTCAAAGGGACTGATGTATCTTGGAATAATAATTCCATTCTTCCCAAATATCATGAATTTATTCCATGGAGATATGTAGATTAATAACTTTTCTAAAACATCAAACTCTGTGTCCTATAAATTATTGTCATTATAGATCTTTTTTTACTCGGAGAAGCCTTGATGTGCTGCTACATGGTCAAGACCTTTTCCACCATTTCCTTGACCATTTCAAGACCTAGAATATTGTGTTTCCCAACAACATCCCAACATGCAGGTGTTCTACACCTCTTCCAATAAAGTGATTCAGAGGGGGTATTTGGATTCTTAAGTGGAAACTATTATTATATTAGAACTTGAATTGATGAAGATGTTGATCATATCCTCCTTTTATGTATATTTAGAATTCTCTCAACATATCCTTGAGTGTCTGGATAGTCCGCTCATATTGGACATCAATTTGACGATGATAAGATATTTTGAAGTTCAAATAAGTATTTAGATCATATTGGAGAATCTTCTATAACTTCAAGGTAAATCTTGGATCTTGATCAGATATAATCAATGCTGGTTTTCCATGAAGCCTCACCACTTCTATAATATATATCCTTCAATATTGATCAAGTGAGAAGTCCTCTTGAATTGAAATGAATTGAGAAGTATTAGTAATATGATCCACCACAAAATATATATAATTATTTCTTCTTTGTGAATTTGAAACACCATTTAAAAATTCCATGGTTATTTTTTCCCATTTCTATATAGGTATGGGTAATGGTTGCATCATCCCCTGGGTTTTTTTCTTTCATTATTTACTTATTGACATACATGAAATCTTGATGTATATTCTAGATTATCCTACTTCATATTGTCCCACCAATAGTTATCCTATAGATATAGATATATGATTTTAATCCTTAGATGGATGGAGAAGGTCGAGCTATGTGCATCATATAACACCACCTTATTTAACTCATGATTTTATGGAACACATAGTCTTGACCCAAATATTAAAACTCCTTCATTAATTTTGAACTTTGATTATTTCGATTTTTATAGCTTCCTCCTTCTTCTGAATTCCCACATCATCTCTTTGATCATCATTTATCTTCTCTATAAGGGGTGGTTTAGAAATAATTTGTGAAAGGATTTATGATTTTTCTTCCTTTATGATTATCATGTCCATCCATTTCAAGTCTAAGATGATCAGATCCTTATCAATTCTCATTAATGATAAAATTATTGGATCATATATACTTAAAGCATATGAAACATTATTTTCATTACCAAGATGCTAGTGGATTGAGTATTCATACTCTTTAATCATCTCTAACTATCTTTTTTGGTTTATATTCATCTCTTTTTTTGTGAATATATACTTGAGGATCTTATGATCTATATATATATATATATATATATATCACACTTATCACCAAAGAGATAATGTCACCATATTTTCAACGCAAAGATCACTTGAACAAACAATAGACCATCAAATTGGTAGTTATATTCATGAGATTTTAATTTACTTGAGGCATAGGTTTTCACTTTTTCATTTTGCATCAGTACACATCCCAAGCCCTTCTTTGAAGCATCATTGTATACCATGAAAAGTTACCCGCTTATGGTTAGAGTAATTACAAGTGTAGTGATAATAATATTTTTCTAAATCTCTCTATAATTTCATTATTCCAAAAAAAACGTTACTCCCATATAAGTTATTTTGGTTTTAGGGTTTGATAATAATGAGAAATTTCTAATAAATCGATGATACTATCAAGCTAATCCAAGCAAACTATAGATTTTTGTCACAGATGTTAGCCTAGGACAACCTTCAATTTCTTCTGTGTTTGAAGAGTCTATAGATATCCCATTTATTGTGATAATATATCCTAATAATGAGACTTACTTAAACCAAAAATCACATTTGTTTTAATCTTTATAAATCTTTTCCTTTTGTAATTTCTTTAGCACAGTGCTCAGATTCTCTACATGATCCTTCTTGATTTTGGACTATATTAGAATATAATCTATAAATACTACCATATATTTTCCAAGGTAACCTATAAAATACTCTATTCATCACTTCCTTAAAGATTTATAGAGCATTAGCGAGTCCTAATATCATTACTATGAACTCATAGTTCCTATACCTTATATGGAAAGAAGTCCTGAGGATATCCTACTTCTTCACACTAACTTGATTATACCCCAACAGAAGATCCACATGGGGGAAGTATTGGGATACACATAGATGATAAAACAAGTCATAAATCCATGGAATATGATACTTTTTCTTTATCATGATCTTTTTTATCTCATAATAATCAATTAAAAGGTTTATTGACCCATCCTTATTCTTGATGAAGAGAATTGGTACACCCCAAGGTGAAGCACTTGGGCATATGAACCCTTTATTCAGATTCTCTAATAGTTATTTCTTTAGATACTAAATTTCCACAGTATCTATTATATATAGAGTCTTGGATAATGGAAATTCCATGGGTATAATCTCGATTGAAAATTATACCTCTATGTTAAGAGGAAGACCAAGCAATTCTTTAGGAAACACATCAAGGTATTCTCTCACAATGGACATGTCTTCAATAATGATCTTTTCCTTAGACTCAATCATTTGAGCTAGATAAACTTTCTCATAGAGAAAAAAATATGGATACTTGATATGTTGGTGGTAAATATGATTCATCCTCTTCCTTACATTTTTATAGAATAGGAGGAAGATTCTCAATAGAAGATTGATTTCCTTATCATGTTGATTTATGATAGACATATATAAGGAAATATAATACATACCCAGAATTGCATCAAATTCCACTAAAGGGAGTATCATAAGGTTCTATGGGAAGTACATCCCAAAATTTTTTATAGTCGCGGAGTTATATATTTAGGATGAAATAATTACCCCATTCATTGATTTCACTAACAACTCTACTTCCATGCTTTTATGGTGGTGTTTGAATAGTTATACTAAACTTGTGTGATATAAAGGAATGCATAAAATCATAATTGAAATGTATGTTTGTAACATCCTAATAATTTAAGAAGGAAACACTATGTTTAATAGTGTACATGATACGCCACATCAATCTTAAACAAACATCTAAATATTATTATTTAAATATTACCATTAAAACCTTGTCGTTATAATGGAAGGAATGAATAGTATTAACTAAATTATGAATATAGGGTTTACACAGGTATATATAATTAATTATTTTATGACCAATTAATTATAAATTAATTTAAAAACTTTTTTTAAAATAAAAGGAAATGTTTTTCTGAAAAAAACTATTTAAATAAATATAGTATTTTTCTAAAAATAAAGTTTTTCTGCCCTTTGAAGGATCTATAATTTTAAATCTATTTTTTGACAATTTTATAAGTTCTATTTGAAAAAAAAATTAATTTTAATCAGAGTATCAAAATTTAATTTGGTTAAATTTTTGGTATTTGTCTGATAAGTTTTATATTTTGAAGAATAGTGAAAAATAATACATTTTAATTGAAAATAAATTTTCATGAAATTTATTTATAGTATTAAATTATATTTTTGAATAGTTTTAAAGTATAATTATATAATTTTTTTATAATTTAATCTAATTTAGGTCATTTTAATCAATTTCACATTAATATTGGATATAAAAGGTTTGTGAACTTTTAAACATTTTTACTCTAAAACCTTATTTTCTCATTCTATCAACAGGTTTAATTTTTTATTAATTTATAAAATTTTTTGTTTTTAATTTTAGAAAATGGATTCCATATTTTTAATAATAATTTCTAAATTTTACTAAATATTCCCCTTTTATTTTTGAAAATTATAAATAGTAATTTTAGTAATTTTATTTTTATTATCACGGTTAAGGGTATGTCAGGTAATTAATTATGAAAATAATATTATAAATATTATAAATTTACCCTAAAACATGTCCTAATTTTATTAGATGACTATTTTTCATCACTAATTTTTAAATTATATGTTATGAGACCATTTGTTCCCTTTTATATGGGAATATAACCACTAATATTATATTCAAAGAAAAGTCAATTTTCTCATACTTCTGTTTTTTACAAGAGAAACATTTTTATTATGGGGTTATATAAGGAATATGTTTGAATATAAATAGTATTATTAAAGATAAAATTTATGTCTAAATAATGTTAATTTATTTAAAAATTTTAGAAAATAAATAATTAAATTAAATGGAAACATAATGATGATGATGTAATTGTTTAATTAATTGAAGAATCAAATAAATGATATTAGAAATATTAAAATAGATATAATTTCATATATTTAATGTCATACAAGAATTATATTATTTTATATGACATGTTAGTGATGTTTTAGAAATTTTGGTTCAAATTTATCTTGTTTTCTGATTTTTTATGAGACAAAATAATGAATAGTTGTAAAAGTGAAATTTATTATATTTTAAAATAAATTATATTTTATTAAATTATATTTAAAAATTTAAAATTCATCCAACTGATTGGGATAAATATTAAAATTTCATAAATGACTCATTTAGTGGGTTTTTTCATTTTATAGTAATTATATTAACCCTTAATGTATAAATTAAATCATCTTACGATAAGAGTTTAAAGAGTTTAATAAGGGTTAAAACAAAAAGATAAGAATTAACAAAATAATAAAAACTTGTCCAAAAATTATTGTATAAATATTATTCCACTCTTATCACCTTAATATCTAATTGTATTTTTTTAATGGAAACTTTTCTATGAAAATAATTTATATATTATTTAAGTCAAAGATAGTTACAAAATATCACTCTCTTTGTATTTAATATCTTTTATGTGTACACATAGGAACAAAATCAAGATATGAATGAATATAAGTTTCTATTTTTATCATAATGAAATTAATTTCATTATATAATTTTATTTTGAATTTTTATATATTATATACTTAACCTAAATGTTTTTATAATGCTTAAACATTATTTATTTAATAAACAGAAAAAAAAATTGATATTAAAAATACTAATTTTGATATATTTTTGATGTTTTAACGTGTCTATAGAATTTAATAGAACTATAAGATATATTAGATATGTTTTAAACCATTATATTCAAATTCCCACTTTTTATTGATGTATTTTAAGTCAAATTAAATAAATAGTATCAAATTTGAGAATAATGATATTTTAATGGATTAATATATTATTAAATTATTTAAAAACAATAAAATATAAAATAATCACAAAGTGAAAGATATATGGTCTATAATATCTTCCTCTATTAATTTATTATCCATTTTTATGTCACTGGATCTGGAATAGTCTTTTTATATTTTAATATTTTGAAGAATTCCAAGAGTGCCTCTCCTCTCTCTTATATAAGAGAACTCATTATTCTCTTTTATTCACACTTAAAAAATAATTTTTTCCACCAATATATGCCCAAATACCTTACAATAATCCCTAAATACATTCTATAATCCTTATTTTAGGTATAATAGCCTCTTTATAATGTGTTATGTTGATATTCAAAGGATATCTTCTGAAGAAGAAATATCGTTTTTAATTAAGTATTTCTATTTTATTTTTTCATCCACTTTCTTCAAATATTATTCATTCAAGATTATATGATAAATCTAGTATCCTCAATATAATTATATTCTATTATTTTAATATCATCACCTAAATCCATCTCCACTTCTATCAAATGGGAATAGAACCAATCGTTTGTTCGTACATGTGAATTATCACCTCCATGAACCGATATAATTCATTTTATATTACCGTCTCTCAAATATAGTTATAATGATCGAATTAATGTATATATATTATATTCATGAAATTTTAATCATTATAAGATAATAATATATCAATTACATTCATACTTATCATGCACATAAAAATGATAAAGTCGTTCATGTGTAACTGTGAACTATCACCTCTACAAAGCGATGTGAGTCATGTTTAATCACCACGCCATATTAATAATATATATAAGTATATTTAAATTATTAATATGATATTACTGATATTATTATATTTCTTTAAATATAAAATAATACATACCTTCTTTCTATAATTATCATTAAAAAATGGAAATCTTACTCATGTGTACTTACGACATATCGTTTCCAAGATTGCAACATAGTTCATTTTTTCATAAAAATATTTAATGGGTGGATTTAAAAGTATATTTGATGTTTTTAAGCAATTATTATGTCATTAATATTATTCTTTATTTGATTGACTAATTACCACTTTGACTATTTACATCATACCAAATTCATTTGGAATCAAGTACTGAATATCGTCAAAACATACGACATGAACTTAAATAATTAATTAATTGTAATAACATGATAATAAGTGATATAAAATGAATAATAAAATTTAAAAAGGTTGATAATAAATTAAATAATTAACCTAATTTTATTATTTAGGATGATAAAGATTGTACAAGATGATTTGGGCTCAGGTTAAGGGACTCTTTAACTAAAAACATCATTTTAAATGTCTTAAATATTTATTACTATAAATATTTATATTTAATGTCCATGTTTTCAAAATGGTTTTTATGATTTTTTTTATATGGACATGAATATTTTAAAATGTTAATTTTCTAATTTCTCTCAAATTTTTCAACGTGGTATGGGACACTTTGATTCCAAATTTTTTTTTAAATTGTTTTTTTTTCAGTTTTAAAAATGGATTGATTATTTCAATAAATTTGAATGTTTTTTAACATATATGGCATGAATAGAATTTTCTAATTTCATGGATATTTAATTATTTAATTTTTCCTTTATATTTTTTCATATTTCTTTCCAAATAAAGTTGTTTCTTTATTATGTGTGTGGTTTTTGTATTTTTAAAATTTATTTTACATAGAAATGGTATTTTGATATCTCGAAGTGTTTAACACATGGGTTTAAAAAAGTTTTCAAGGGTTTTATTATTGATTTGGTCCTTAAAGATTATATATAAAGGTTTGAGCCTCATTATAAATCATAGGTTGGCCTGATATATATTATACGAAGGGTTGATCTCTAATATATCTCATGAAAAATGATTGATCCCGATATAACTTATACAAATGGTGAGCCTCATTATAGCTCTCCAATGCATTGGGTATTCCAGATATGGTAGTTGACCATATTTTTATTCCATTTGTAAGGGATAATTTAATAGTGTTATTTTAATTATATTCTAAGGAACATACATTATTTTTTTATGCTTGTTAGTTATTTTTTAAGAAAGGGTTTTAAATGGGTTTTCATGTTTTCACTCGACTAATGATTCTCTTTCTTTATGCCCCTTAATGATATTTTTGTTCTCATCCCACATTTTAAAAAAAATCACGGGACTTAAGATTTTCAATTGAAAATAATATGTCATTATGAAATAATTGAAGATGTGTCTTGAAAAGAAATCATGTTTAATTTTAAAAGAGTTTCCCTTGGTGAAAAAATGGATACTGAAAATAAGTTTCCACTAATAATGTATGAGTTTAATTTTTAAGAGTTTGTCCTAATTATCTAAAAATATAAACTGAAAAGATCCAAAAATATTAATTATAGTTCAAAAAAACTATAATATGTAATTTTTAAATTTAGGTCCCCACAATTTTTATAAAATAATGGTTTGGACCACTTTGGATATTAGTATATCTTCTTAAGAGTTATGGATATCATCATGGGTTTCCAATTTTCAGTTTGATCATGAGTTTAGTGTATTATAAACCCTTTTTAAGGCTTTAAGTTAGGAAATTTTTAGGTGATTAATGGTAATTTTGTAGACATTTATTTTTGAGGTATTTATGGGTTGTTACTTTTTTGGATGCAAAATGAAAGGTATGAGATAAAATTTGAGGTTAAAATTTGTTATGGTTATTTTTAATGATTTTATCATATAATTGTAATGTAATAAGAATTATATAGTTTTATAAAAATGAAAACTCATAGGATGGGTGACAACCTGTCACATTAAACAAGGCCATATTAATGAAACCCACAACCGAAGGAAAACAAGGGTGTATTTCCTACTACTATCCTACATGAAGTCCCAATTAGTATGAACTATTATTTTCAGTTAAATTATTTTATGGATGAAGAATAAATTGATTTTGGTAATATTTATTTTATCTAATAGATAACCATGGGATTGGAAAATGATTTGGTGATTAACTGATTAATGTTGTTTTGGAATATGTTTACTATTTTGGGAACCCTTTTTGATTAAGGTAAATAGAATAATATGGTATATTATATAAGAAGTAAATTCTGAATTATATTTTGGAAGAATCTATGATTTTATTGTGTAATTATGTTTATTTGGGTTATTTATGGAAATAATTAGCATATCTTGGAGATTATATGATTTGGGAAATTATATTTTTGTTATGAGACATTAAGAGTGATTGATGTTATTTGGATATAAATGTTAAAATATATCTTTGAAGACTATGTTATCAAATCCTTATAAATTTTTGGATTAAAAAATACTTTGTATTATTTTTATGAATTTTAAGGATAGTTATTTCTTGAATGATCTATGTTGAACTTTGGGTGTTACTATTGAATTTTGGATATTGAAGTAGTTTTTCATAATATGAAGTTTTTATTTTGGGGAAATTATCTTATCTTGTACTAACCATTTTGGTTTTGGTTAATTTATAAATATAGTAGAAATATATAGATGGTATTTTTTAGATTATTTTATTCTTTAGAATTTGATTCTAGTGCTTTAGGAGTGAAAATTTCATCTTAAATACTCATCATTTGGAGAAAAATATGAGTTTGTGATGGAAATTGATTAAAGGATGAAACTTTAGTTTTCAAGGAAGTATGATTCCTTATATTGTTATTCCAAGTAGTAAAATAATTTATAAAATATTTTAAAATTATTTCAAAACAAAAATGATATCCTTTTAATTTTCCTACTATGAAATCAATGACTTTTTAATGCATCATAGATTTATGGTTTTTTGATTGTTAACTTTCTCATGACCATGTTCTCTATCAATCTTTATCAGAACATGATAGTTATTTTTCTCTTACATGCCCATGTTTTCCTACATCTAACCCTAGAATGTGTTATCTCAGGTAACCTTCGTACTCCCATTTCATTCTTTTAAAGTGAATGTCTTATTAATCTTTCTTTTGATGTGGGATTTCAATAAAGGTATTTGGAAAAGTCAAACCCCTTGTTTTCAATCCCGAGTGAAAATTTCAACTATGAAATTTATTAAAATGTGTAATAATGTAACATCAAAATAATTTAATAAGGAAAAAACTCTATTTGATAGTGTACATGATACACCACATCGATTTTAAGAAAACATCTAAATAGTATTATTTAAATATTAATGTTAAAACCTAGGTATTAGAATGGAAATAATGAAAAATATTAACTAAATTATGAATATAGGATTTAATCATGTATAAATAATTAATTATTTTATAAAAAATTAATTATAAATGAATGTAAAACATTTTTTAAATTAAAAGGAATTTTTTTCTGAAAAACTATTTAAATAAAAATAAGTGTGTTTATAAAATATGAAAACCACTCTTATTAGATTATATTAATGAAAGATATTTATATATATAATATATTCTACTTAATGTTTAAAATTCATCTTATATGTTTTCTAGAAATTATATAAGAACTTATTCAATTTTATAGATAAAATGAGTATTTTTCTAAAAAGGTTGTTTTGCCTCCTTTTGATGGTGCACTTATTTTAAATCCATTTTGAAACTTTTATAAGTTATATTTGATGAAATAAATTTTTATTTATAATTATATATTAAAATTTTATTTGGTTTAATTTTTGGTATTTTTTAGATAAGTTTCACGTTTTTGATAAATAGTGAAAAAATAATGCATTTAAATTGAAAACTACTTTTTCATCAAATTTATTTTTACAATTAAATTGTATTTTTGAATGTTTTTAAAGTATAATTAGATAAATTTTTATCATTTAATCCAATTTATATTATTGTAATAAATTTCACATTGAAATTGTATATAAAATCTTTGTGAACTTTTGAATGTTTTTACTTTAAAAACTTGTTTTCTCATTTCGTCAGCAGGATTAATTTTTAATTAAATTTCTTAATTTGTTTGTCTAGAATTTTAAAAATTTGATTCCATATCTGGAATTATAATATAAAAAATTATTAAATAGTCTCCTTTTATTTTTTTAAAATATAAATATTAACTTTAATAGTTTTATTTTTATTACGACGGTAAAGGGTAAATCAGGTAATTAAGGGTAAAAATAATATTATAAATATTATAAAATTACCCTAACATAAGTAATAATTTTATTAGATGATTAGATTTTGTCCCTAATCATTAAATGATCGTTTATTATACCATTTATGGCCTTTTAGACAATAATATAAACCATATAATACTATATTCAAAGGAAAGTCAATTTTCTCATACTTTTGTTTTTTACAAGAGAAACATTTTTATTATGTGGTTATATAAGGTATATGTTAGACTATTAATATTATTTTTGAATATAAAATGTTTATCTACATCATGGTAATTTATTTATAATTTTTAAGAAATAAATAATTAAATTAAATGGAGACACAATGATGATGCATCAATTATTTAATTAATAGAAGAATCAAATAAATGATATTAAAAATATTAAAATAAATATAATTTGAGATATTTAATGTAATCCATGAATTTTATTGTTTAATGTGAAATTTTAGTGATGTTTTATAAGTATTGGTTCAAATTTATGTTGTTGTTTTTAATTTTTTCATAAGACAAAATAATGAATAGTGTCAAAATTGACATTTATGACATTTTAAAAATAATAATATTTTATTAAATGATATAAAATATCTAAAAATATAAAACTAGGATAAATTATTTTTATAGATCTCAAAATTTCTTAAATGACTCATTTACTGGTTATTTTGAATTTTATAGTAATTATATTAACCCTTAATGTATAAATTAAATTATATCACGGTAAGAGTTAAAAGGGTTAAAACAAAACAATAAGGATTAAAAAAATAATAAAAACTTGTCCAAAAAATATTGGATTAAAATTATTCGACCCTTGCCACCTTAAGATCAAATTTTAGATGTTTAATGGATGCTTTTCCATGAAAATGACTTTTATATTGTTTAATTCAAATATAGTTACAAAA
The DNA here is from genome assembly GCA_963277665.1 of Viscum album. NCBI lineage: Eukaryota > Viridiplantae > Streptophyta > Magnoliopsida > Santalales > Viscaceae > Viscum > Viscum album. Next base: position 60,252,572 of record OY728127.1, on the reverse strand, counting down.
TATCACACTATTTGTATCTGATATCTTTTATGTTTACATATAGGGACAAAATCAAGATATGAAAAAATATAGATGTACATTTTTATCATAATGAAATTATTTTCCTTATATAATTTTATTTTAAATTTTTATATATTATATGCATTCCTTAAAGATCTCTTTAATGTTACAAAAATATTTATTTAATTAACAGAAAAATAAAATAATTGATATTAAAAATATTAATTTTGATATATTTTGGATAATTTAATGTGTTAAATGATTTTTTAGATCTATAATATATACTAGAGATGTTTGAAACCATTATATCCAAATTATCACTTTTTTCTTGATGTGTTTTAAGTCAAATTAATAAGTAGAATCAAACTTTACAATAATGATATTTTATTGAATTAATATATTATTAAATTATTTAAAAATCACAAAAAAGTATACTAATCACAAAGGGGATAATATATGGTCAAAATTCCTTCCCCTATTCATTTATTATCCCTTTTTAAGTCTTTATATCTATAATAGTCTTTTATATTTTAATATTTTGGAGAATTCCAAGAGTACCCCTCCCCTCTTCTATAAAAGGAAACCCATTATTCTCTTTTCTTAACACTTCAAAACATATTTTTTTCATCAAAAATCTACCCAAATACCTTCCTAGAATACCTATACACATTATAAATTCCTTATTTTAGGCATAACACTCTCCTTAAAGGTGTTAAGGTGATAATCAAAAAAGATCGTTTGAAGAAGTGATATCGTTTTTAATAAAGTATTTCTATTTTATTTATTCTTCCACTAACGTAAAATATTATTCATCCATGATTATATAAAAACTTAAATATCCTCAATAAAATTATATGATATTATTTTAATATCATCACCTAAATATATCTCCACTTTCATCAAATGGAAAGATAATTAACCGTATGTGCGTACATGTGAACTATCACCTCTATGAACCGATATAATTCATTTTCCATTAACATCTCTCAAAGATGGTGATAATGGTGGAATTAATGTTTATATATGATATTCATGAAATATTTACCATTATAATATAATAATATATCAATTATGTTCTTAATTTCCATGCACAAAAAAATGATAACGTTGTTCGTGCGTATCTGTGAACTATCACCCCCACGAAATGATGTGATTCATTTTTAATCACAACATGACATGAATAATATATATAATTATATTTAAATGATTAATATTATATTAATTATATTATTATCATTCTGTTAATAGAAAATAATACATACCGTCTTTTCGTAATGATCATTGAAAAATTGAAATGTTAGTCATGCGTATGTACGGCATACCGTCTCCATGATTGTAACGTAGTTCATTTTTAATAACAATATTTAATTTATGGATTTAAAATTATATTTGATATATTTAATTTTTTATTATTTCATAAATATTATTCTTGAGATGATTAACTAATGACCACATTGATATTTGATATCATAGAAAATTCATTTTGGACTCAAGTATTGAATATTGTCAAAACGACAAACAAGAACATAAATAATTAAGTAATTGTTATAACATGATAATAAATGATATAAATGGAATAATAAAATTTAAAAATATTCCCAATAAATTAAATAATTTAACTATGTTTATTAATAAGGAATATAAATATTGTACGAGATGATTCAGCCTCAGGGTAAGGGACTCTTTAATGAAAAACATCATTTTAAATGTTTTAAATATTTATTCCTCTAAATATTTCTCTTTCATGTCCATGTTTTAAAAATGGGTTTTATGAGTTTATTTATTTTGACATGAATATTTTAAAATTTTAATTTTCTAATTTCTCTCAAAATTTTCAAAGTGGTATGGGACACTTTGATTCAAAAATATATTTTTTTAAGTTTTAAAAGTGTTTTAAAAATGGATTGATTATTTCAATAATTTTGAATGTTTTCTAACTTATACAGCATGAAATAAACTTCCTAATTTCATGAAACATTAAATATTTAATGTTTTCATTAAATTTTTTCCTAGTTATTTCTAATGAAATTAGTTTCTTTTTTATGTGCAAGGTTTTTATATTCTTAAAATTGATTTTATATGAAAAGGGTATGTTGATATCTGAAATTGTTTTACACATGGTTTTAAAAGAGTTTTCAAGGATTTTATTAATTATTTGGTCATTGGAAATTATATAAGAAGGTTTGAGAACCATTATATCTCATGGGTGAGCCCAATATAGATTATACTAAGGGATGAGACCCAATATAGATCGTGAAAATAGGTGAACCTGATATAGCTTATACGAAGGGTGATACCAATTATAGCTCTCCAATGTATTGGGTATTATGGAGATGAAAGTCGACTGTATTGTTATTAAATTTGTATGTTTAAATTTAATATTGTTAAGGTAATGATGTCCCAAGAAAACTATATGATTTTTCTATAATTATTAATGAGTTTTTAAGAAATGGTTTTTAATGGGTTTTCTTCTTTTCAATAGACTAACGATTCTCTTTATTTTTGTTTCTTGCTAAGATTTTTGTTCTCATGATTAGTTTTAAAATGTTTTTCACTGGTCTTAATATTGGTAAGGAGAAATAATATTTCATTATTAAGTAATTAAATATTTTTTCTAAAGAATAAATCATGTTTTATTTTGAAAGGTTTACCCTTGGTGAAAAAATGGATACTAAGAATAAGTGTCTACATAAAATGTATGGGTTTAATTTGTAAGATTTTTTCATAATTCCCTAAAACTATAAAATAAAAAGATCCTAAAATGTGAATTTTAGTTAAAAAACTCTAGAATATGTAACATTTAGGGTTTGTATCTTACAAAGTTCATTATTCTTGAATGAAAAACTAACATACGTGTCACCACTTAATTTTTGGGATCCACCTTAGTGGTTGTGATAGAATATGCTTTCCCTTGCTACCTTGGAGATTTTTGGCATTAATTTTCTCTAACAAATCCTATCTTAGGGCATTGGTTCACATAGTGTTATTGTTCTTTGTAGTTGAAACATTGGATAATGGCTTGAGGGCAGGCTACATCATTCCTTTATTTTATTTCATTAGTGGGTTTCTCCCATAAAAAATCTGTCGATTGGTGACCTTCATTTCCACACCTAAATAATTTTTTAACCCCCTTAGGAAATTTTCACAGTACTTATTTCCATACTTTTGACAAGTGGTATGTTGAAATTTCTTACCACCGCTAGATTTTTTCATTACACCACCTGAATTAAACTCCATTGTTGGATTTTTATCCCCATGATACCCTTGAAATTCAGCGATCTCTATTTTTAATTTGAGGGAACATTGGAAAATTTTATCATAGATATCAATGTATCAAATCTCTATGGTTTTTTTAGACTATGTTTTATCCCACCAAACAAATGGTTAACTTTTTTTGAGGGTATTGATAAATTCAACGGTGTATTGTGAAAAACTTGTAAAATTTTCCTCACATGCCCCAATGGATTCATCCAATTTTTTATTGAGTAAAAAGAAATTAAATTCCATTTTATGATGGAGAGTATTAAGAAAATATTTTTCAAAAAACATTTTCCAGAATTCCTTCCACCCCATCACTTCGATATCTTCCTCATGATTCATATTCTTGATCAATTTCCACCACTGATCAAATTCTCACTTCATACGAAAAGTATCCAATATAACCATTTCTTATTTAAAACATTAAAGGATGGAGAATACATTCTTAATAGAGTTGATACATTATTCTAATATTAAGGGATCATATAATCCATTGGAAATTGGTGGCCTATTCGTATAAAGGTCTCAATTGTATCTTGTTCTTTCTTAGGGGGGTTTTGTAATTCATCCTAATTTAGGTTTATATTCATAACCTGAGTCAACTAAGAGAGTATCCTCACAAATTTCATCATTCCTGATCCCATCAGGTTGGGAATTTCATTAGGGAATTCATCACATTTCCCTTCACATTGGTTGTTTACTCGGTTCCTCATATTTCCAACCATCGTCTAGAATAAAAGAAAAATTTTGGATGAGTATTTTTAAATTATTAAATTAATACTTGAGAATCCAAAAACATTATAGTGATAAATTATAAATGAAATTTCTTCCTTAACATAATAATTTCTAAGCTTCAATATATGTTATCCATAATATACTTGCTAACATAGACACTTATGAGAATTTTTCCCTTGATAGTGGTTCATAATGAGCTTGTCAATTTACCATAGCATATCCACTGTGTTTTTCAAACTAGGTGTATAGAAAGACCTATTGTTGTGCTCCATATCCAGATCAATTCTTTCTCAATGCAGTGTTTTTAGTTTTAACCCCTAGGTACATATATTCCAGATCCACATCTACTTGTAGTATCCAGACAAGGATGTATTCGTTTAAAACCACTTACTCTATACTTTACCAAACTTTATCGATATCTTATTATATTTAGTCTTCTCCCTAAATATTTCTCTATAATTTTATAATATTACTCTCAAAAATAACTAAAATTTTCTTTTATACCAATTATAACAGCCCTTCTCTTTATTACACATAATTTCGTGATTTATAACAAAAGATGAAACATAATATAACATGAAAGATCGAGAAGTCTAGTGTCTTTAAGAATTATATAAATTACATAATAACATAAAACAAGAGGTAAATCGAAATTATTTAAAATTTCCTTAACATGATTATATTATTCCTTAATTCTTAAAACTACATGGGATAACCTAAGGACATACATAAGAATGGGGGGAGCTATAAATCCCATTAAGGGAATAAACATGACATAACCTGAAGAAATTATTACATGTTAGAAAAAAGACATTTAAATTGGATATAAAAGTGATTATAATAATAAAATTGAATAATAATGTATGATATAGCATGGTATCATAAATTTAGCATGGGAAATATATAAACAACTTTAAACATGCCATTATAAACATAGGTAAAGGTTAACCCCTAAGACATCATAACATAATATGTTTAAGATAACTTACTATACACTATACATGGATTATCATGAGACTAAAACATTTCCCAATTAATTGGAGTGTTATATGGGTGCACCCAGCAAGTAATCTATAACAGGATCACCCAATTCTTTCAGGGTTCACCCATCATAATCATATCATGTGCATGCATAAGTGCACTACATAGATCATATACATAAGAACATATTTAATCACATTTAATCACATGATAATGGATTGTCGATTAATTACATGAAATTCCCCAATCAAAGAATTATATACATGTCTAGGTTAGTACCTATGAGTTGGAATATCAAGGTTGTTCACAAAAAAAATGTTTGACATGAAAAAATAATAGGGAAATTTCAGCAGCAGAACGACAGTACATAATGGTTAATAAAATGGTTTAATGAGAGAAAAAAGGGGTCTATAAACATTTAGAAATAAAATGGGAAGTAATAGGTATGTGGATAAACATATCCCAACATTAGGATTTGTAAATAAAAGGTCATAAAATGAAGAAGATGCTTGAATAAAGTGAATAAGAAGAGGATTTCGGCATAGAAATGACTTAGGTAAACTCTATAATGAGAGAGGATAAATAATCTATCATTATTAATAAATAAATTGTACAGTATAGAAATATTTATAGGGTCATGAAAAAATAAAAAATTATATTAAAAATGTTAAATATAATGAGGTTTCTTGAATTTAAAATAAGAGGGAGAGGTCCCACACTTTGGGTATAGAAAATTGTAGGACAATTTCGATAGCATAACGGGTGTACATAATGGATCATGGGATAGATTAATCAGAGTGGAAGGGGAATTTAATCACATTTAAATAAAAAATGAATTAATATATATTTATAAAACATACAAAAAAAAGAAAAAATGAACAATAAGAGGCACAACATAATAGAGGTTCTTGAATGAAAAGAAGAGAGGGAGATCCCTTACCTTGAGACGGTGATTCCAATAGCTTTGGAGGAGATTCTTGGGAGATTGGGGGAACCTTGGGAGGAATATAGAGATGGGAGGTTAGATTAATTATGTGATACAAGGTTTTTAGTGATTAATAATGGTAAATTGGTTGGGTTTATATAGGAAAAGTTGTGGGAGTTCTTTATTATTTCTAAAACTTAGTTTTTGGACTCTATATAATAAAGTAATCAAAACCAAAAAACATACCATTTTTTCCAATTGTTTCTATCAAAGGGAATTTTTTTAATTATTTTTTATGTACAAGTTATTAAGTTATCAAAATATTATCCTTGGTGATTTGTAAGTGTGTCATGTTCTTAAAGAAATGATTTTAAAACATTAAAATATATGATAGGTTTTGGAGAATTCAGGAAGGATTTATAAAATTAATAAAATAACCTAAAAACACTTAAATTTAAGGGTTAAATATATATTTGTTTGTTTATAAACTTTATAGAATTTATTACATCACTTTTTGTCATTGTGATGTCATGATACACACCATATATTTATACTGTATTTAATTTTTAACCAAAAAATCGACGGTCTCAGAAAATTATGAGAAATTCACTATTGGTTAATTTCGATATTCTTATTCATAAAATAATTTTTATTTTATCCAAATAATTTTCTAAATATGTTAATTTTCACTTTTAAAATCAATATTTATTGAGAAATCTTTGTTTTTTTACAATAACAGTTTTCGATCCCTTATAAAATTTATTTTTTACATCCTAAAATTATATTATCAACTATACTTTAGAAGAATTATTTAATAATAATATTTTATTATAATATAATTTATTTCAAAAAAACATTAATTTATCCAAAGGAATGTCTTAATTGAAGTTTCATGTTACCCAAAAATATAATTTTTGTTTTATCTAATGAAAATCCAAATCATTTATATATTAATAATATTAAGAAGTAAATATAACCATTATTTTATTAAAAATATAATATAAATATTCATATTTTCAGGTTATTGATACATATATTTTTATTACACCAAAAAATTCTATAATCTTAAGGTTCACGATGGTGATATTTTCATGCAGTGGTTCAGCGCACATGGCTTAGGCCATGATCTAGACAAGATTGATCTTCTCCTGTAAATATTTTCACTGATGATTTAGTTATTTGATCTTATCTTGGGGTTAGTCAATGTAAATTCCAAGTGATGATATATTTCTCAGAAGTATTAATAAATGGGATTTATAGGGTATGATCCTACTGGTTGAGGTCATCACTTCCTTTTTCTGTGTCAATAGGATTTATCATAATCTTATATTTATACTAAATATATGATCAATATTAAATAACTATATTATCAAAGGTTATGATGCTTAAAAATATAACAAAACTAAATAATTGTATGTTATTTCTATAACCATAATACATAATAGGAAATTAAATTCAACCACAAATGGAATTTTATTTATAAAAGTTTAGTTCGTTATAAGGAAGCAATTGTTAGAGCCTGGTAGTAGTGATTTTTTGGTGTGAAACCTTTGGTTGGGGTTTTTTGGCTATATGATTCTCATTGTATTTTCTTATTATTTATTATACACCACCACTCAAGTTGTATAACCTTACCAATTCCCATATGGTTTGGGGTTCTGGGTATTTTCCTCAATATCTAGGTTGTAAAGGGAATAGATAGTTGACTTCCCCATCTTCCCCACTCTATCATAAAATGTGGTATGGGTTGTGATGTCTTAATATAGAAATAAACATATGGTATGTGATGGATAATGGTTTTAGTATGTGTATATTAGATGATATAGGTTATGATTATGATACATGGTGGGGGTTATGAATGGTGGGAGGAGGGACTGATATTGATTTAATTCATGTTCACAATATACTACTATGATGAGAATGTTATTATGGTTGTGTAATGACATGTGGTTTTGTGGATGTATGGTTATTGAAATGATATGGTTTATAGTTATACAGATATGTGTATATAGATAGTATTGAAGTATATGATGTATGTTGTTGGGGAGTGAGAGCAACCAGATTAGTGGTGAAGTGGTTATGGGGTACCTTCTCGATATATTATTTGATATTAGGTTACTATATCTTGGATAAGATATTGGGTGAGTGATTCATGGTGCTTTTGGGTGGTATTTGATGTTAGGCTAGGATGGTTATAAATAAGACAAAGAAACAAAATGGGGTAAATTGTGTAATTTAAAAACTCTGATAGATTCAAACCACATCTCTTGTTATGCAAGGAACCATTCCCTCTCTCAAAGATGAGTGAGTAGTGGAAATAAATAAAGAAAATGAAAACATCATTGTATAGTGATTCAGGGAATAAAGATCACATAGGCCACTCCACCAATGCTCAACTCCATGAGCTTGGTTATTTTCACTAGCAGGTCCTATTATCCTAAGACCTTCATAACAACAACAGAGTGTAGGTAGTTGACACCTTAAAATTAGGCTTTATAGTGCCTTTTGGTTATTTTATAGGGAACTGTAAATCCACTACCTAGTGAAATAAGTTGACACTTAACCACGACTGATTTTCAGTAGTATAAACTCCAGAAAATCCATAGAGTTTGATTTTGTTGAGAAAATAGGTTAAATTTCACAGTTGCAATAAAAAATGAAAGATATAATTGATCTTCAATAACGCACGACACCAAATAGATCTTTCACATTACATAGGATTTCATAGAAAAGTGATAAAGAAAAAACTGATTCATGTTAAAACATGAATGACTTCAAATTATATCTCCAAACAAATGCTTCGTCATTCATTGTAGTAAATGATATAATAATAGAAGAAGTAGTAGTGAAAATAATAGAAGTGAGTCAATCAGATAGATAAAAACATGTATGTGTCCAAAGTGTATCTCTAAAGGAAATTACACATATATTTTATTTATGTATATATCCTCATGATATTATGTATATTTTTATGAATATTTTAATTCAAAAAACAATCAAGAGATTCATAACCTTCTGTAAGAATAGTGATGATTTACTCGATTGAATATGATCCTTTATAAATCATAATGAGCCTTTGAATCGGTCCTAAATTAGTTTTGAATAGATATTTACTTTCATCAAAACCATTTCATAAATCATGAATAATATCATAGATTTAAAACTCTATAATTGAATAGTCAAACACAAGTTTCTTTTATGTGATGAAAAAAATTCAAACGTAGGGCTTGACAATTTATGGTCGATTACAAAAGTAGGGTTGATGTACCAAATGTTTGTTTCCTAAAATGTAGGGTTATTCATAAACATAGGTTTGTTTAACCAAAATTTTACAACAATATAGGGTACATGATCCATATGTGTTGTTTCAAACATTGGATTTCTGAAAAATACATTATTCTTATAAATGTAGGGTATGAAGAGTGTTTCTGGAAAATGTTTAAACACATCCTAAATAATTCAAAACAATATTTCATGTGGATCAATGAATTTAATATAATTCCATAATAAATATTTTGATGAATAATAATTTCCTAAAATTCACTTAAAATTAAATTCACTAGTAACATAAATTTGGGAATTTGTGATCATAAAAATCAAAAATAAATTAATGAAATTATTGAATCAATACATGCTCAAAATCTCAACCTTTTGGATGATCACAAAACCCATGAAAAAATATGTAAAATTTAAAAACAAATTTTTAAAAAAATCCAAAATAACCCCCCCTTATTTATAATATTTATTCCATATAAAGGAAACATCCCCCTACTAATACTTTATATAATTTTTCTTATAGAAAACTCTTCTAGGATCAAAACTCCCCCATGTTATGTTCACCCCTTGTCATACTAAGTTCTCCAAAATTCCAACATGATGATAACATTAAAACTATAAACATATCTCCCTTTTTTGACTTCAAAAAGATAAGAGTAGTAAAATTAACTCCCCTTAAATTCATGCTTTCTTAAAAAGATATAAATTTTTAAAAAAATGAAGTATAATAAAATATTTAATGAATAAAATTATTATTTTCTTAAAACTCTCCCTAAATAATATCATCTAGGATATTCAATGAATTAAAACAAAAATTTCACAAGTAATATTTTAAAATAAAACTATTATTGTTATTTTTACTTAGAACAATAAACTTATTTATGAGATAATTATATATTAAGTTCATGATTACATAAGATAACTAAAACAATATTAAAAATAAATTATGAAACAACTTATAGGACTATTTCTAATAAAAAAATATATTGAAAATAATACATATAAAATTTATTTTAAATAAACAGAAAATAAAAACAAAGGGTTAGGTTGGAGTAGAATATTTTTCTGAATTTTACAAACTTCAAAATTTTTCTCTTAAATAATCCAAAACTATTAAAACTTCTTCTAATATTCTTTAAACATCTACTGTTATTTGATATGAATAATAAAAACATTGTTCAGCTAGAAATAGCTTCATCTTATCAAGATCCAGCTTGGTAAAAGATTCTCCAATGCCCAATTCCATTTAACTTACCATTTCTATCTTGAATGCTTCAATGTATACTTTTGAGATTGAACTATCCTTAATAATATGATATTGATTTTTTTAATTAATCAAATACCATTTTTGAAAAAAATCATTTCTTTATTTCATCATATGACTTTCTAGACACATCCAAATTAGTTTGCATCTTCATTTTTTCTTCACTCAAGGCGCTGAATTTAAACAGAATCTTTTCATAAAATATTTGAGATGAAGAAACTTCAAGTTCTTCATCACAATGAACATCCTTATTTATTTTATAAAACTTTTCAAATTAATATTCAACATATGAAACTGATTATTCTTTTCATAGATCATAAGGATTACCTTTTTTCCTTTTGTAAGTAAAATTTTCTTCTGAACTTGAAGTACTTGATCGCTTTATCTTACTGTGTCTATTTTTCCAGAATCATTTGAACAGGATATTCTGTAGAAGAAGATAGATAAATAAAAATATTTTACGAATAATATGATATGTTAGGATCTGACAAAATGAAGATAATGTTTCATATTTTTTATTTGGAAAATACATAATAATAATTATATATTATTATTATTTGAAAATACATGTTACGTAATATTTTTTTGTTACATAAAAAAGTTTTAAAAATACTGTATAAACATTTAAATATTTTTAAATATAGAAAATATAAAATTTTCATAATTTAAAAAAGTACTTTATTTATCTAAAGAGTAAAATAGTTTTTGAAGTTATTTGAATAAAAATAAAAAATTAATTATGAAATCAAAATATAATAATACTTGATTCAAAGAATAAATAAGACTCTTCATCAAATTATAAGAGATATTTCTCTCTCCCTATATAGAACAATTGATGAACTAATAGCATGTTGACATAAAAATGAAATAATTCATGAAATAGTGATTTAAGTACTGTGTATTTTTTATAACGAACAACTTCAAATTTTTTCACTTCATTGGTAGAGAATTTTATATATCAATTGATCTGCCAATTAAATATTTAACGATGAATCTTAGTGGTGTAATCCTACAAATCATCAAATGAAAGTAATTTTTGGTACCAATATGATTTTGGTTCTATCAGTATTAGCAATTAAATTTCTAAGTAACCAAAATTGTTTATTTTTAGTATTAATTATAAAATTAAAGTTAAATAATTATTTCAATAAAAAAACATTTTTAACTACAAAAAAATTTGGATTTATAAAGAATCAATAATTCATGTAATGTCCATTAATAATACAATAAAAAATTAATGTAGAAATGTACTTTCTATTTAAGTGAGGAAAAAAATAATTCATATACAGTTCTGGTCTTTCACCGTTACTTCTTATTCCAAATTTTCCTTTCTGGATTTTATTTTGGCCAAGAATTTGATTTAAATATTTTTCTCCTTTTTTCAGCATACTAGAATATTTTTTTAAATTACTACCTTTATCCAATAATTCTATAATATTAGTGTCATTCAAATCATAAGAAATATTATAAGAATTAGGTAATAATCTATAATATGTTTTGAAAACATTTCATTATATAATAGATAAGTGTCATTAGATTTACTAATTTTTCTATGATATTTATATAATGATTCATATTTATCTTATAGAATAATGAAATAACTATTTAATTCATTATAAGATATTTTTTTACTACTATATTTTTTAGAGTAAGAATATTGTACCTCATCGGTATGATCTATAAGACATACCATTTGTCTTTTATACTCAGCCTCATAATCTATAGAAGATTCATTATTTAAACTAGAATTATTAATCCATGTATCTTTTATGATTTTATTTCTTTTTATCTTATACTAATATTCCCTTTTATCTTTAAGTAGAATACATTTATCCATTATATGACCCTTTTTCCTTTCATTCATAGCATTTGTTTTCTTTAGTCTATTTCTTTTTATTTTTGTAAAATTTTTCAAATATTTTAGAAAGATATAATAATTATTTATCCAAATCTGGATGACTTGACTCAAATGATTCGTCCATGGTAGTTTTTAGAGAATCTTTTACACACTGTATATGATTTTTAGCCCCATCCTATATCTTAACTTTATACATCATTAAATTCTCAATCAATTCCCTCATAACTAATTTTTTTACTGGTGTAGATTGATTTATAGCTATAGATATTCCATTCTATATAGAGGGTAGTGCTCTGAGTAATTTTTACACTTTATCTATTTGTAAAATTGGATCTCTCAAGGGATAAATTTTTTTGAAAATATCTTTCAATCTTCCATTAATTTGAGGGATAGTTTCATCCTCACACATTCTGAAAATATCAATCTTTAATTTCACAGTTTTGTTCCTTAATTGTATAATATTTTTATTTCCTTCATAGGAAATAACAATATTCTACCACATATCATATGTAGTGGGACTTTGAGATACTTGATTGAATTCATTAGTTCCTAAACCAAACATAATAGAATTCATGGATTTTAAATTCAAGTCATATTATCTTTTTTGATCATTATTCTAATATTCCATATCCTCCTTAGGAATCTTATAAGTGTTAATATCCTTTAAATAAACCCTTATTATAATATTTTTCAAATAAATGATCAAACTGGATTTACAACATCCATAATTATCACCATTAAAATAATGAGCATAGATCATTGATATACCTTCTCTAGAATATTTCATTTCAAGATGTCTTCATCTGAATCTTTAACTCATGATTGTTTAGTCACTACCTTTGATATTACTTGTTAGTATCGAATAGATCCAACAGAATATTCAAGGATTTCCAAAAATATAAATATATAAATAGATCACTACCTTCGATACCAATTGTTAAACTAATATGGTTATAATGAATAAAAAGACACAACAAGGGGGTGAATTGTGTACTTTTAAAACTTTGATAGATTCATAACACCTCTCTTATTGTGCAATGAACCTTTCCTTATCTTAAAGATGAGTGAGTAGCGCAAATAAATAAAGGAAAATAACACAATGATGTATAGTGGTTCATGGAAAAAATATTCCCTAGTACACTCTACTAATGATCAACTCCATGAGCTTGGTGATTTTTCCTATCAGATTCTTTTATCCTAATACCTTCATAAGAAAAACCAAGTGCAGGTAGTTGACACCTTACAATAAGGATTTATAGAACCTTATGTTTCTTTTATAAGGAATCATAAATTGATAGCTTAATGTAAGAATCAAACACTTGACCAAAACTAATTATGATAAGTCAAAAATCTATAAAATCAATAGATTTTAGTTTTGTTGAGAAAACAGGTTAAACTTCATAGTTGTAGTAGAAACTAACTAATGTAATTGATCTTCAATAACACACAACTTCAAATAGTTATTAAAAGTTGCATAGGCTTTATCCAAATAATGATATGTAAAACATCCAAAACATGTTAAAACATGAATGTATCCAAAGTGTATCTCCAACCAAATGATTTTTCAATCTTTTCATAAGAATATGGAACAATAAAAGAAGCATTAGTGAGAGAAACAATAGTGATTTGATCAGATAGATAAAAACATGTATGTATCCAAAGTATATCTCTGAAGGAAACGACACACGACTTTTCCTTATGTATATCTCCTCTCTTATATTATGTATATTTTCCTGATGAAGAGAATATTTATATTTATATAGGAGGTCGAACAACTCAAAGTCAAACCATCTTCAGAAATATTGCACAATAAATTATGAATATTTTAATTAAAAAATGAAGATATTTTTAACTTTCTATAATAATAGTAATTATTTTCTCTATTGAATATGATCCTTCATAATAATCATAATAAGACTTTTAATCGGTCATAAAATAGCTTTAAATGGATATTTACTTTCGTTAAGACCTTTACATAAATCTGAGATAATGTCAAAGATTTCAAACACCATTGTTGAATAGTCAAATATAGGTTCATTCATGTGATGAAAAAAATTCCAAATTTAGTTTTTGCCAATAAACGATTGATTACAAAAGTAGGGTTGATATACCATACGTTGGTTTCCTCAAACATAGGGTACTTTATAAATATAGGGTTGTTTAACCAAACTTTTCTAACATCGTAGGGTACATGATCTATATTTATTGTTTCAAATGTAGTATTTCTGAATAATATTTTAGGATTATAAATTTAGGGTATGAAAAATGTTTCCAGAATGCATTTAAACACATCCTAAATACTTCATCAAATATTCCTATCTGATTAATGAATTGAATATAATTTCAAAATAAATATTCTAATGAATAATAATTTTATTAAATTCACTTAAAAGTAAATTAACTAGTAAAATAAATGTTGTAATTTGTGATCATAAAAACCAAAATGAGATTAACAAAATTACTGAATCAACACATGTTCAATAATTGACCTAATATAGGTGAAATTTGGTTATGTTTTTTGTTCACTAAGGTGCTAGTATGCTTATTCGACGTTTTCATGAGAGATTTTGAATGTGATTTTAAATATTATACATGTATGATCACCCCCATTATATATATATATATATGTGTGTGTGTGGGTGTGTGTGTTTCATATTTTTAGGAGGGAGTTAGTGCATAGGAATACTCGATCATGGAGTTTGTGGCTAGAGTTCATGAGTTACAAAAATAAAGGCTTTTTTTGCATTCCATTTGGATTTTATTTTAGGTATAAAATTACATGAATTTACGGGGTACTAATTTTTTCTATAATAAATTAAGTTTATTAGTGTTTTGTCTTATATTCTTGGAATTATAAGGGAAATTCCTCCCATTTATGTGTGATTATACACTTAGTGTTAGTTACTAACTTGGGACCTATTGAAGGTGGGATTTTGGGGTCACTATCATCTTCACTATAGGCTCAGTAGGGGTTCCTAGTGGGGTTAGGTTGTGGCACACAGTAACCTTAGTTTTTAAAATTTTCCTATCATGTATCTTGTGTTTCTGAATTATTGTATTATGTATATTATTTCCCCAATTCTGATTTTATGAAAATTTTATTGGTTCCCATTATGTTATTTATCTTATTCTCATTATATACTTGGTTTAAACTCATGAGGGAGAGATTTTATAAAGTCAAGGAGGATATATGGATATGTAATTTATTTTTTTATAATTTTTTAAATTTTTAAATCATTTTAGTCATTTTACACCACAATAAAAAATACTAATTTGGGATATCATAATAAATTCAAATTAAATAATTAATCATGAAAGTAATCTTAAAATTAAATGGTTTGGGTGGCGTGTGAGTTTTAGGACACTTTGTTAAACTTCATTTTTGGTTCACTTAAGTGGTCCCAAAATATATTAGAAAATTTGACCTATAAATAGTAATTTTAACTCTTTCTCATTCTACTTCTAAATACTAAAATGGATTGACATAGTTTCTTGGGGATTCTTATTATTTTTAGTAATGATCAATAATAATCAATGGATTGATCAAGGTACATGAAATCTAAATCTCATCTTATTCATCATGAATATAGCATTCTTATAATTTCTTAAAGTGTTTCTATTCTATTATTTATAATAAATTTTCTATAATTCATCTAATTTAATATATAATTAAACATTTTTAATATATAATAATTTTTGTGATAAAAATGGTTTTTTCTATTAAACATAAAATCTAAAGGTATTTTTGAAATTATGGAACTAGATTACTCAAAATTAAGTATTCCTTTGATTTAAAACTTATTATTCATCACGTGAACTCTTAGGTGATGGGCCTCACAGGTGTAAACACTCTCACAAGTGATGAATTCCCCCCATTACAACACTTTTATAGGTGGTAGTGAGGCTCTCATGGGTCTTCCTTCTACAAAAGCAAACCCTCACACACAAACTTTTCTAACTCATGTGAACTCATAGGTGATGGATCGCACATTCAATAACGTAAATAGTGAGGCAAAAACAATCATAGGTAGATACGTTTCTCACATTTAAACTCTCACAAATGATTACACTCATAAGAGATGGTGATAATCTCAAAATCAAAGAGGTGATAAAACCCACAGAAAAAAAAACCTCATGGATTCACCCATAGGAAGCGATGACACTCACAAACTGATAGATTTATTCCTTAAATACAATGTATAACATATTATGTGTTTTGATATATAATATGTGACAATATTGATATATCTTATGGTATAACATATGTAAGAAAAACATGTTATGTGCTTTTTTATGGTCATATCATAAGAAATTTTATATTGATATCATGTTATCGTATTCATGAAACAACCCCCAACTCTAGTAACCCAGATCCGGTGTTTACTTTATTACACCAGTAAAAGATACAAGGGATCTCACCATGTAGGATAGATCAGTTTAAAAATATTGAATAACTAGATTCATACATGATTACAATATTACATTGGAAATATAAAATAAATTTCATAAGAAACATTTCCTCATCCTTGATTTTATTCATAATATCATTCTTCATATCCTAGGGAAAGGAAAAAAAATAAAGGGTGAGCTCAGATACTCAGTAAGTGTTACATATATTTGAAGTTATCATGAGAAAATAAGTCATAATAAATATGGAAAGGTAGATAACTAAAAACACATTTCATTTAATAAATAACTTGAGAATGAAATGAATCTATGGATAATATCAATGAAATAATCTCATGGATAATAATAACTAAATTATCAATGAAAGAAATTCTTAATAGTATATGTAATTATTTCAAATATCATGATATATTTATCATCAATACCTTGTTCTAGTATAGTTTAATTGATGGGTCAAAAAACCAGTTTAATAAGGTTATCCAATTGGTTTGTCACATGAGATTTTTCGATGCATTGAGGGGATACATAATTCCAGGTTCCACCCATCACTACATTTCCAATGTATTCCCCATATATTGAAGGATCAATTTAATTTATAAACACTATTTCATATTAAAAAATATCTATATTGAGTAAAGAATATGGAATATCAAGATATTTCATTTTCAATCAATAAACTTTCATATTAAATCACCATATGTAGAAATGGTATATGGTTTAGGTAATATGAATATCTATGATAAAAAGAATATTCATATTTAAGAGAAATTTAATGTACAATAAAAGATGCTAATAAAAACTTTAATGTTTCAAGATACATTTAATGACCACAAAATTAACCAAGAGATGAAATATAACCATCAATTCATTAGAAAATTAGAATTTGTAGTAAAATAATGACTTTTAAATAATATATTAAAATTGAAAAAAAAATTAAAATAAGTTTTCATAAAATATTTTTCTTTGTAAAACTATTAAAAACTTTTAGAATTAGATAAATAGTATAAAATGTTTTGGGCGGTGGAAAATTTCATTAATGATGTATACGTTAAAAAAGAAACATTCTTTTTGATTTGTTAAAAATAATGTTTAAAATGAATTATTCATAAAATATTAAAAATATTATTTTAAAACCTTGTAAAAAATTAGAGGATAACATAAACTGTACATGATAAATCATTTTATAAAATAAAAATTATTTTTATAATAAAATTTTAAAAAAATACCAACATGGAAGAACAATATACCCGATCAAAAAGAGAAATAAGTTTGTATTTTCTTTTAAATACTAATAAGATTTATTCAAGTTACAAATAGAGGAAAATTGAAATAATACAATAAAACCTCTTAAATATCCAGATTATAAGAAAATACATGATTTTTTTAAGGATATTTTATAACGTTCCTTCAATTCAAATAAGAGAAATCCCAAAAAATGAGATTGTAAAATAAATTCTTACCTCTTTGGTAACCTTAAAATTATAAAACCTTTAAATAATAAAGATTAATTGAAAATTTATTCATCATAAATAAATCGATATTCATTTTAAATACATAAATTGGTAAATATGTACACCACATAAAATAAAATAGGTGCCTAATAAAAAATATGTATCAATGGAGTGCAAATTGAGACGAAACCCCTTACCTCAAATTCAAATTGAATTATAAGTGATTTTGAAATTCTTTATAATAAATTTATATTTATTATAATTAAATAAAAAACATATAAATATGTATAATATCATATATTATCCATTTAAAATATTTCAACACCCATTTATTAATAATTCTTTATTAAAATCATCGTTTTTGGGTGTTAACCATTTCATTTTTCATGAGAATTTCAGTTTGGTGGTTCTAGTCATTGTACTTTGATTATGGTTTCATGATATAAACTTTTTTAATCATGATATAAATATCATATACATTAATTATATATATATATATATATATATTTTTTCATAAATGGTATATATAAAAAATGAATTACACCATTTATGAAGACGGTAGGCTATACGTATGCATGAATTTTGATTTCACTTTTAGAAGGAAGGAAATAAAGAAATGAAAATAATAATTTATCTATTAGTAATCATTATTATATAATATATATCATATATATTAATTAAATATATCCTTATTACTATCTTTGTGAAGTGTAAATGAAAAACGAACGACATCGCTTTGTGGAAGTGGTAATCCATACGTACACACGTGTGACGTCATCATTTTTCAATAGATTGGAAGGTAAGAATGTAGATATGATATTATGATTATAGAAAAATAATAATGTCATAAATATCATTTATATTTGTTAGTTCCATAATTATAACCATCCAAGTAAAATGGTGATGAAAGACAAATTTCTCCACCACATGGAGATGGTAAGCCATACGTATGCACAAGCAATGTTTTCACTTTTAATATGATTAAAATGAGATGTAAAATGGTTCTAGAGAAATAATCAAAAAATATCATTATATTTATGATACTTCAGTTATTATTTTAGTATGGATACCATATATTTATAGTAATGGGAAGAAGAAATAAATTTGAAAGAGATGGTAAAGATGACTACCATTTCTTTGGTAGACTTCCTTTAAAGACGTTATTAAGAACCCAAAAAATGGTATTTTAAGAAAAATAAAAACCTATAAATCATGTCTAGGTAATATTATCAGATAATTTTTTAGATTTTTTCCAAGGTAGATGTCTCAAATAGGTGTGAATAAAAGAGATAAGGTGTGTCCTTTTATAACTTATGGGAGAGACACTTTTGTAAATTCATGAAATATTATAATATAATATGTATCTAACTCATGTAAATTGGTTCCAAAATGACATATATTAAAAATTAATTAGTATAATGTCTTAATATAATCATCCAATAAAAATTTGATATGTTTATATATCATTTTAAACTATATCCTTTGAATTAGAACCTTGGTTAACGAATTTTAACCTTCAGTGTGGTAATGAATATTTTTATTATAAAAATGTTTTATTTTTCTTATAAGATGAATGTTAGATGATAAATGACCAATGAAATATATTTTTACCACATATTATCCACCTTTTCCTCTTTCAATATTTTTATAATTTTTAAATAATTTAATAAAATATTTTTTTCCTAAAATTTCATTAATGTCGTTTTTTGACACTATTCATCTAATTTGACATTAAAGACATCAAGAAAAAGATAGATAGAATATAATAATCTCACACATACATAATATGATATATTATTGTATAAAATTCATGTAATTTCACATCCTAACATGGTTTACTCAATAAATATTAACCAGGCTAGTTAGTGATAGGGCATCAAGCATGTCTCCCCATATGACAGAGCCTACCGACTAACATCAAGGGTCTAAAGGGGGTATAGTGGGGAGACCATACCCTCTATATCAGTAATAAATATATAAAAAGAATAAAAAAAATAGTATAATTAAATCATCCCAATAATAATAGTCATCCAAAATCCATAACCATTATCACATAAAAATGATGATGAAAAGATGTTGTACAAAATAGGAAGTAGTCATACAATACAATACATTCTATGAAAAAGTGAACAAAATACCAATATCTAACTTAAAATAGCATATAAATCACTATCTCGGTCCCTTTATCCCATAATCTATCCTATTATATAAGGTCAATTATTCATAGATGGGTGTATGCTCTAATCCATACCAGCATACATTTTATTTTTCCATGTACCCAACGGTGGCCTAAATAGGGTGTGAGTAAAACTGAGTAGCACATCGTCAAAAGTTTATAATTAAAATCTATTTAATTAATATAAAATGATTAGTTTTGGGTATAATAAATAAAGGTAGTAAAGAAATGATGTAAATATAGCACAAGTCAGGCTCAGGTTCCTTGTGGGCACCTGACTGACCATACCCACTTCAGCCTAAGCTAGAATGTATCTTATAATTTTACATTTTATATAAAAAGAACTATGAATCAAGTCTTATATCAAAGGTGTCAATTTATAATGATAATCATGTGAGGTTCTATAATTTTCAGTGTCATCTTAGTTTTATAAACTGGGTGAAGTCCACAGGGGTGTACCCTTAGTAGTTCACCCTAAGGGGAAAAATTATACCTGGTCCCTGGGAACATTTCCTAGGAGTCCTCAATTATATACTTTAAAGGAGATTAAGTTAACGACCAAGGCATTCCATAACATTAAGCTAAATATAAGGATATTCATCCAAGGAATTCAATTTAATTTCCAGAAATATATGTGAACCCTTGGTGCTAAGATGAGGCGTTAACATCTAAGAAAAAGACTGAATCCAAGTGTGGTTATTCACTTGGAAGACAAATCAATGAATTGGTTAGCAACCCATGAGTCCATTGAAGTCAAGCCACAATTGGAATCCAAGTATCACTCAGGTTATGCAACACATTCAATGTAATTCTAGCTCCAGGAAAATAGTCCAAATTTCAAATAATAAATTTGAATAATCATGTCCAACATTGTTTAATAATTCATAAATTATTCAATTAAAATTACCTTATAATCCTATCAATGACGTTTTGTATTTTCTGGTCGAGGTATACAGGAAATCATGCAGGTAACATTAAATAATTCAAAATAGTCCATGAGAAATATCCATTTCAAATTAAAATTCAAGGTTACATTTAATAATTTATTTAAAATTACCCAAGGAATGCATCAATTCATTTAATTTCACCTTTCCATTATATATATCATAAAAATTTTCCCTGATTCTAGTGAGAATAATCAATAGTTATGTGAGTTACCCATTCCATTTCCACCACTTAATCTACTCCATTTAGTCATTAAATAATTAGTGATAAACCAAAAAACCTTAGTAGGGTTTTTTTTACATAGAAAAACATGTTCATATACAAAATTTAATATCATACATCCTAATGGGTGGTTCAAACTTAGGTCATCAACCACTAGTGATGCCAAAAGGCTCATATTCATGATCGAATAAATTTAATTATAGGAGTCTCATATTTAATTAAATTACCTTTTCATCCAAGGATATAGTTATTAAATTTAACATGGTCCAATTAAGTATACATTCCCTATTTTAATTCCAACAATTCATTTGTTATCATATAATCAATTCCCATTCTAGGATTCAAACCAAACACACATAAGGAGGTGTTTTTTTCATTTACAAACAATAGAAAATGTGGGGAAATAATATGAAACACAAAAAGGTGTGGCCAAAATTTAGGTCACCAGCCTCTAACCATGTCAAGGTGTCTAAATAACATTAATTCTATGATATAGATATTTAATTTAAAGTATTCTATATTTTTGGAGCAATGTAAAGGAAGTTCGGCATGCAGCACAACAATAACACAATATAAACAAAAATACTTTGAGATAAAAGACATAAACCACCCACCTCATTCTTAGGATGCATCGCTCACCCATTATCTACCTTTTATTTGATTTGAAATGATATAAATTAGAAGAATTGACGAAAACCTTGAAAATAGGGCATATGATCTTGCATAGAAATAACATCCAATATTGTGAAATAAAATGAAATAAAAAGGAAGATGAATGATATAATAACCAATAGTGATCCAAGTTGACCAATGTTGATAAAATTAGAGCTTTGATAAGGGAGATATGTCAAGTTCTATTAGAGGAGGAGAGCTCCCACACATGGCCACTACTATCCAAAAGGGGGAGGAGGTGGAGAAATTACATTTAAGAGGAAGGAGGGAAAAATTGGAATTTCATACCTTTTTAAAGGATCACCTGGTTTTTTCATAAGGTTTTCTAAATCATGAACTAATCATGTGGATTACTCTGTCTAGGAGCCACACCCTGTATGGTTCATGTGCACGGTTTGACAAATCGTGCATATATCATTTTCTTGGAACTACCTCAATCCACTATGCTTCACATGGTTGTAGCAAATGGTTACACAAACCATGCGCCAACTGTGCGACTTAAGTTTTGGTTCTTTACCGTCTCACACGGTTCCCTATATATACCACATAGTTTGAGAAAACTATGTGCCAAAAAAATTGGCTTCATGATTATAATTCATAGTTACTACTAACAATGCTACCTTTGTTTTTTCTCCTGAAAATGAGTTTTTTAAGCCCAACACTCATGAAAATCATCCAAATTTCCAAGAAAACTCTTGGGCCTTAAACCACATCCAAAAAAATTCTTTTAAGTGTTCCAACTCTTAGAATTACATTCCAAATCCCAGATTAATATTTAGACCATCCACCAAATGAAAATTTTCAAAATCCTTTATAATTTTCAACCCATCTAAAAACATGGGATTTTACAACCTCCCCACATTAGAACTTATCTTCCCTAAGAATCCTTGGTGGGAATCAAAATGAACAACATGGCCTAATTTGGTTAGAAATTCTTGATCAATTAGTTTAATCTCATTTCCAAACAACCAATGTGCCCCCAATATCATTTTTAAACATATAGTAATGAAACCATTAAAAATGAATCCAATACTCATAACCACCATCAAAAAAATAAAGACAGAGTTTAGTCTAGTCCATCTATCCAAAAACAATATCATGTCATTAGTCGACCTATGGTACTCCTTCCATAGTCTCTTTCTTTTAACATACAATTCTGATTCATGGTACTACAACCATCAGAATTTCTAGGTTTAACATGACTTTATAATCCTACAACACTCCTAACATGATTCTTGTTTTGGTAGAATTTATTACACACAAATAAACTACCTTTGGTCATTGATCTGATCGAAATGGTCAAATTATAATCATCTAATATTATCCTAATGATGTTGACTTTCCCTTGAAAATACCCAAATGACCTTTAATCTACACTTGTCTCAACCCACATCATTCTATATGCAATTCCTCACTAACTACATACAAAAACATGAAATAAGTCAAGTCATCAGCCTCTGGATGGATTCCTCCAAAAACTCTTAGCTCTAACAGTCGATGAATCCAAAACCATATCCCTACACCTTTAATCAAAGTTACACTAAGTTGTTTTTGAGAACACTCATCGAATAATGTACCTGATTTATGATGACATCTCTTATAAGACCCTTTACTTGTTCATAAACTTTTGTCTTTTAAGTGCATGAACATTTTTTCATTACTAATCCATCACCCCTGGATCATCACAAGATATCTCAGGCCTCATGCTCGCATTTAGACTTCACCCAAGCTCATGTTCAAACCTATACCTATCATTTACCAATAAAAAAATCATATATTATACTATTTATCTAGAGTTATACAAGAACCAAAACAACAATTACACAATCGGTATCTAGGTCTCATGACCTTTCTCACAAGAGGGTCACCCACTAGTGAATGACATCCCACTTCCCACCGTAGGAACCTCCATATCTTCATAACAAAAACAAAATATTACCAAAACAAATTCCCCATCTATACCCAGTTATAATGACTCACATGGTGAAGAACCTTCTCATCACCAAGTGATAGAACAAATATAACCCATTTTCTTTTCCCACTTCCCTAGAATAGTTTTCATGGAGTTCACCATATTTAAACTGATAATGAGGGTCACCACCCTCAAGTGGAAAAAAAATTTACCCCCCAAATTATGTATTAACTTAAACCACTCCTCACACACAACTCTCAATGAGTTCTTTCATCATACCAAAAAAGAACTTTAGATAGATTAGTGTATAGCTGATGATCTCTCTATTTACTCAGAATGATGTCAAGATATGGGGAATGGTCATCTTTAAACTAGGAATATACTATGATTCCATCGATGGGCATGTATTTCTCTCTCGATCCATGCTCCCATCAACCAAACTATGCTTTCCTTAGCCAGCCCTTTAAACCATATCTCTTGGTAATTATTTTCATGGTCTGGCCACTAGTTAGCCATCTCGTAGTACCCAATTCACTTCCAAGTTAGACTCATCATAGGGAACCTCCTTTAATTTACCAAAATGTCTAGGCCTTAATGCATGAATTAACCATAATTGAACTCAAGAATCCTTGGACCACACCTAAACACTCCCCGGAGATCCATATTAAATTGTTCCCATGCATAACCGACAAAAAACATTCCATATGTAGTGGGTGTATATATCATACCACCCAATTAAATACCCAAATCACACTCTCATTAGTCATCCAAAAACAAGGAAAAACTGATTATGCTACATGAAATATCATTTTTAACATGTCTGGATCTCCCTTGGAAATCCTATTTAAAACCAGACACCTCAACTATTCCATCATTCATCAAACGACCACCCACCTCACAAAATAATTTCTTAAATTAAATCATCAACAACAAAAACACTGGTCAATGGGGCTAGGCATCCGAACAATCTGTCCCATAGAATCTAGTCTCGATACCTAATCACTCTAAGAAGTTCCTTGAAAACTATAAGCATCACCATTCATACCTCAAAAAAATCGAGCACTGGCATAACTCAGCCTTCAATTCGCGTTTCAATGATGCCATGATCATAACAACTTTTTAATTATTAGGTCACTATACTCTAGAGATGACCTATAAATTTAGATTCCATGAACTCAAAACTCTATCTCCAAGTGGTTGTGAACTAAATATCTCCAGTTATTACCATGATTGCATCATTACAAACTAGGAAAACTTGAGTGATTATCAAAGATCCATACACAACTTTTTTATAGCTTAACTTAACTTTAACAACACCACATGAATCAATATGTACTTACTAGATATCATAAAAATGAAAGAAGTTCTCTATTTTACTAATTAAAAGCCTAAAATTACTATAAATCCTACCCTGTGATATCATACACAAATGATTAACTCCAAGATACATTATCCCATACAACTATTAACCTGGGTGATGGAATTCTAATTAATCTATCCAAAAAGAGGAAATGTTACATAATTAATAAGTAGATGACCATGACCTTATCATGTCTAACCCATTTAACTTGACAATTACTCAATGTTTTTGTCCCTAACTAGGTTTAAAACACTGAATGACCACCCATATACCCAAGCATCACTTTATAAACTAATAGTCATATCCAACTCAAAAGAATAAGAAATGGTACATAATGTTCCTAAGAACTTGGTTAAAAGTTCTACAAGTTTATTAACTATAACGATACTACCACAACTGGGATAACCCCTAATTTAAATCAATTTATGAACTTTAAAATTAGAATCATGCTATGAAGGTCACTAGGCTCTACCACATAACCTCTAGGCCAAAGAAAAAGTATAAAATAAGCCAACTTGGACTCATAGGAAACATCCATGTCCACATTCAATGCATCCCTCAAGGAAATTCTAAAGCTAACCCTTACACGAGGGTTTGTACTATTAACACTACTAAAGGTTTTTATTTAAGCTATAACATCATTTCATATACATTATAACATTTAAGAGGCTCATATACATGCATTATCAAGTACTATTTATAAATAAAAACATTTTAAAACTATACTTAACACTTTATTTAGCTAACATCATGTATCATTGTAGGAAAATTATATCATAATTTCCTTTTAATCCATCATTTAGTTATCCATAAGTTCTCACAACTAGATTTGTTAAAGAAAGTTTTAGTTCCAAGATATAGCGTAAAATTTTCTTTAGGTTTTAAATGGAATTTTAATTAACTAATGCCTCACAACAATAAAGTTCAAAAATGAAAAAAAGTGATTTCAAAAATTTAGGGGGAATTAGTTGGGTAAGATGACACTAAATATTTATATGAAACATTGTATAAGTGGTTATAAACACTTTAAATAACCATCCTTATGTATCATGAATATACCTCAATGGGGTTAGGCACCAAGGCACATAAACAGTACTAAATGTGCCTTACAAGGGTCCCATCAATCCAACCAGGTTTTAGTTATGTGGGAAGCCATTAATAATTTATGGATTTAACACTCTATAATTTACATTTGGGATCCCATTTAAGTGAATCACATTAATATTTATATTATTCAAGATTAAACACAACATCATTATGCTTATCTCATATGTATAAAATGATTAAAATGACCTACAAGGTTCTAGTCAAGCATAAGAGGACTCAGTTACATGGGTATTCCTTCAAAAGTTATAGAGGTAAAAGCCTTTATAAGTTGTAATTGACACAATATTTAACTGACATTCATAAAAAATAACTTAAATTTATTAAAAACTAACCAAGTTCTTTGAAATTTTAAAAATTAAATTTCAAAATCATTTTATTTCATTAATCAATAATAGGTTATATAGATAGTGTTCCATCATCAAGATATGTGGTAAAATTACATTTATGTTGATATAGACACTTTATTTAAGTAAAATTACATCGTAACTATAATAAAGAAATTTTTCACATCATCATAGAATATGTATATATATATATATACAAGGAATGCTCTCACAGAATCATGGTATATAGGAAATCATGCAAACTAATCATACAAGCATGGTATAAAAATTATCATTCTAAATAATCACATGATCATTGTGTATGAATAAACATGAAACATAATCACACAATCATGGTATATATATAATCGTTCTAATGAAATGTAAATCTTATGCACCTAAAATGGTACATGAATGCACCTTTTCTCTTATCATATTAGGCCAAGAGGTAAATCCCATAAATCAATAACTAGTGTAAAGTACACAAATCACTCAAGGTGAAATAAAAATAAATTTACAATAACGAACAACATGAAAAATAGTCTCATCCTTGGAAACTTGATCTTTCCCCCATGAGTGGGTTTTTCATTCCCAAATATGATCTATTTACTAAGTTCTGAAACATTCCTAGTCTCCTATCTACCATACCAAAATGATAGTACAAGGAAATGAAAAAAGAATCTATAATACCAATTTTTCATGTCCCGACTCGGTTCACTCAATAAATAGTAACTGGATTGGTAGATGATAAGGCCTTAGGCACACCTCCCCATACGCCATCAGTATCCAAATAAAAGTGAGGGTCTAAAGGTAGTACATTGGGTAGATTATACCCTTTATATTAGTAATAAACATAAATTAAGAATAGATAAATAAAATGAAATTAAATTAAATCATCCCAATAATAATAATCACCCAAAATCTACAACCATTATCATATAAAAATGATGATGAAAAGATGTTCAACAAAATTGAATGTAGTCATACAATACAATACATTCTTATAAGATCCCGATCTTTTTAGTGATTTACCCGGATTTTTTAGAGGTATTATTTTTCCTTGTTTCGAGTATAACTTGTTTGAATCTTAATTTGGAATCATTTGGGAGAAAATTGAATAATTTTGGAAGGAAATGGGAAAGTTCACAATTGGCACATGTTTTTCCCAAACCGTTCACCCTATCCCAGCTAACTGTGTGAACCAAGGTAGAGTGGATTTTCATAGCTGGGGAATAGTTTGGAAAACCATGATCTTTAATAGGAGTAACTACACCCCCCCCCCCCTGAATAGGTGCATGGTTAAGGTGAACAGTTAAGGGAAACCATGTGCCCATGCATAGAAAATCATGTCTAGGAATTTAATTAGCTTGAAAATTATATTTTCATTTCCTAAACCCCCTATTTTAAACCCTATTCAACCCCAAATCTCCCTAAATCAATTTATCTCATTTTTGAGGATCTCGGACAAATTTATAAGGCTCCCAAACTCTGTTCTTGGTGATTCAATTTAGTAATTTTTAGATTTGAACCTCTCCTGACAAGAGATTCCAATCCTGGTTTTTTTTCAATTCTTTTTTTGTTCTTCTATAATTCATTAAGGGATGTTTTCCTTTGTTTTATCATATCAAGATCCATATTTAGGGGATCTAGATATTGGATTGTTGATCTAGATCTATGATTATTGGATCATGATTCGTTTGATTTTGGATCTAGGTTTTAGATCTGGATTGTGCTCTTCATTGTTATTTTCAATTTTTTCGCTGAAATTGGGTTTATCCATTGGTGAGAAATCATTGAAATGTCCCGAACCGGGATCTATTGAATGGTGCTCCGAGCCGGTTGGTCACAATCCCTCAAGCACGCCTCCTCATACACCAGAGGGTGTCGACTAGCAGTGAGGGTCTAGTAAGTTAGTCTTGGGGAGACTATACCCTCTGTTATCATAATATAATACCAGCAGAAGTAACCAAGCAATAGTGGAAACGCATATAAATATAACAGTACAATGTCACTAGAATTATAAAAACTGAAAATACAATACTCAATTGAAAGGTAAAACATGCTATGATAATGCAAGTTCCAAGTGTCTATAATGACACTGAAAGTAAAGATGCAACGAATCCAAACGGGTCTCGACCCATGTCTGATTCTTTCTTCCATGCTCCAACCCCAAAAAACACTCTAACCAGGTCTATTTCCCTTGTCATGTCCTACAACAATAAAGTCTATTCGGGTACCAATCAGGCTGCCCGGGTAAGGTGTGAGTACGACTCAGTAGATCACCAACAACAGTGTCAAAAAAAATTTAGTCATAAGCAGTGTAAGTAGTTACATTAATAATAAAGAACGGAAATAGGGAAAATAATTATATTTATCCAATTAACCTTTATTTAATATGTTAAACATCTGGGTTTCTGAGAACACCCAAAACACAATTCTTGCTTTTCATATATTACTGTAGATTTATCCAAGACTTTTCCCATTTGGAAACACCACTTTCAGGCTTGACCAAAAAGGGTTTAAAGTTTGAATGGTCAGAGTCTTGTGAGACATCTTTTCAGGAGTTGAAGAAGCTTTTGACGTCCGCACCAATTTTGGCTCTACCTGAGTCAGGTGAAGATTACATGGTGTATTGTGACGCTTCTGCGATAGGACTCGAGGCTGTGTTGATGCAAAGAGATAAAGTTGTGGCGTATGGGTCTCAATAGCTGAGGTCGCATGAAAGGAATTATCCAACACATGACCTTGAGTTGGTAGTGGTGGTTTATGATTTGACGTGTTGGCAACCCTACCTCCTGTAACTAGTGGAAATACTGGATTTAACGTCATCGTAATAACATCAGTTTTTTAAAAACCGACGTGAATAGTATGTGAGGGAAATTTATGGCATCTACGACACCGAAAACAATTATCTGATGATATTTTAGGTCGGTTTTCACGAAACCGACGTCGATAATAAATATAAAAAAATTCGGCATCGGTTTTGAGGAAAACAGATGTCGAAAATTTAAAAAAAATAAAAAATTTGCGTCAGTTTTCCTGAAAACCGACGCCATAAGATGTATTTTCAGCGTCGGTTTTCTCCAAAACTGACGCCAAAAGTCATTTAAATTTATTCGGGGACCGAAACCCTCATTTTGTTCGATCGTCGAAATTGAGTTCTGCTATGGAGCTTTGGTCTCTAGATGACCTTCGAAGCTCATTTGTGATCTTAGAAGGCCATTGTTGAAGGTTTTGTGTCGTTTGCACGATTTTGGGTATGCATTCTTCCTTTTTATCTCTTGTTTCATCTCCCATTGTTTATTTCTTCTTCAATAACCCTATTTTTCTGCGATTTTAATTATTGGTTCGATTTTAGTTGTTGTTTATCATTATTTTTGGTTTTTATTATCATTGTTGGTATAGATTTTATAGTTGTTGTTTTTTAAAGTAATTATACCAAGCGCAGTTTGGATTTAACATCTCCATCCAGGTTGAAATTCAAATTTTGTAAGCTTTTTTTTAAATTTTGTAGATAAATCATTTATCATTCAATTTTGTTATTGATTTTCATTAATTATTAGTTTATATTTTGTTAGGACATGTTTAAATATTCTTTCAACAAACATTCTTAAATATCCCTTCAACAAATTGTATTTTTTACATTGATGTTTTTGTTCCGTTTGCACGATTTCGGGTATACGTTCTTCCTTTTTATCTCTTGTTTCATCTTCCATTGTTTATTTCTTCTTCAATAAACCTATTTTGCATGATTTTCAATATTGGTTCGATTTCAGTTGTTTTTTATCATTATTTTTGGTTTGTATTATCATTGTTGGTATAGATTTTATAGTGTTTGTTTTTCAAAGTCATTATACTGAGCGCAGTTTGGATTGAACATCTTCATTCGGGTTGAAATTCAAATTTTGTAAGCTTTTTTTTAATTTTGTAGATAAATAATTTATCATTCAATTTTGTTATTGATTTTCTTTAATTAGTAGTTTATATTTATTTTTAAATATTTTAGGACATGTTTAAATATTCTTTCAACAAACATTCTTAAATATCCTGTCAACAAATTGTATTTTTTACATTGACTCCAATTAAATTTCACCCAATACACTTATTGCATCCTTTAAATTAATGTACTCTTCAATATTTTTGACCCATGAAACATAGAAATATTGAAACTATTTAAAATGAACTAATAAATATTAAAGGAATGATATTATAATTAAATTATAATATTAATATAACACAAATGTATATAATATGAAAATAAACTTTTTACTCTATTTGTAAACGTGTTTCATATCTGATGTCTTTTATCTGATTATCAATAGTTTTTATTAACACTACCATAAAACTGGGCAAGGCCAATGCCCCCCCTTTATCAGCACTGATAAAGGGGGGGGCCTTTATCAGCGCTAAAAAGCGCTGATAAAAGTACCCCTTTATCAGCGCTTATTTCATAGCACTGATAAAGGGTCGACTTCAAAAAAAAATTAAAAAAAATTAATATAGTTATATAGTTATATAGTTATATTGATAGAAATATAATATATAATTTTTAAATATATTTTAGATAAGTATAAATGTACATTTACACTTATTATACTTAATATATAAGATATTTAGTGAAAATGGATTCTTAAAAAATTTAAAAAATATTTTTAATTAATAATTTTCTAATTATTATGGAGTAATAGTCAATTAATAACAATTTGAAGAATAAAAAAATTAAAAAAAATTAAAAAAGATCCAAAATATGTTGAAAACGCAACTCGAACTTCAAACGACCATAACTATTGATCCGGGTGTCCGTTTGAGCTCTACCACATATCAAATCGAAGCCTGCGATGAGCTCTACGTCGCTATGATTGGGGGAGACCTAGGTCAAAAGCTTTTCGAGGCCAAAAACGGCCCAGAAGGCCTCCAAAACTAAGTTTTTAGTCGGGGTACCCATATTTTTTTAACATTTTGTGGATTTTCAGCCTCGTTTAAGGGGGTATTGTTGGCTTTTTTTGGTGGGGACTGAATTTATTCCAAGGTATTACATTCATATTGATATTTTTTCTTTGAAATTTAATCCTTTTTTATAATTCACTACTATTTATAATCAAATATATAACTATATGTAGATATTTTTTATGTATTCACATCTAAAAATTAAATTTTTTAAATAAATAATTAAACATGTTTACATATAAAATATATTAGCTTTATCTAAATAATAACTAATAACCATTTTATTTAAAATACCAATATATGAATATTTATATAACTACTATATATTAATATAACTATACATATATTAATGTAACTATATATATATATTAATATAAAAATATGTATATATTAATATAACTATATATATTAATATAAATATATATTACTATATGAATAAATATAACTAAATATATATATATAAATAAATAGATATATCATGAATAAGAGAACAAATCAATATAGGTTAGTGGAAAAGGCTTTAGGTGCGCAGGGAGGAGGTCTCGGGATCAAATCCGGGTGGAGGCACGGGTGCGCTCCCAAGGGTGATTTAAAGGGCTAGCGCTGATAAAGGGTGTAGGTGGTGTGGGTGGGCACTGGAGGTGCGGGAAAGCATTGATAAAGGGGGCTCGAGCACTGTAAAAATCCCCCCCCCCAAGATTGGTCGTATTTTTTTATTTTTTTATTTTTATCAGCACTAAAAACAAGCACTGATAAAAGGGGTCTTTATCAGCGCTTTTTAGAGCGCTCATAAAGGGGACCCCCTTTATCTTTGCCAGCATTAATAGAGCTTTTTCTAGCACTGATAAAAGCCATATTTGTAGTAGTGTAAATATGTTTTTGTTTACAATTTATCTGATATATTTTTAAATGTTTATATGTTTTAATATATTCATCAATTATATTTTGATATCAGGTATTAATGGATCATAATTAGATTTATTTACGAAGAACCACTAGTGAATATGAAAAAGGAGTTGATAATTTTTTGGAATTTTCTAAATGACATCTTCAAAATATTGATTTGATTTTCTGTCCATGTGTGAAGTGTGTAAATATGATAAAGTTAAACTCCATAGAAATCAAGGATCATCTCATTTTTTATGGTTTTAGCCTTAATTATACACATTATATCTTTCATGGTGAAAGAACTGAAAATTCAACATCCAATGTTGATGACGATATTCATAATGAGGCAGAGGATCGTATTGACGAATTAATTCATGATTTAGATGTTGAAACCATCAAAAAAACACCAACTTTTGAACGATTGTATGGAGATTCTAAGAAACCATTATTCCCAGGTTGCGGTAAATATACAGTGTTATTAGTAGTTTTGAGATTAGTTAACTTAAAAGAAAAAAATGGGTGGAGTGATAAAACTTTCTCCAGTTTACTTGAGCTTTTAAAAGAGCTACTTCCAGAAGGCAATAGGCTTCCAAATTCAAATTATGAGGCAAAAAAAATATTGTTCCCAATGGGATTAGGGTATAAAAAGATACATGCTTTCCCCAATGATTGTGTACTTTATAGGAAAGAAAATGAACATTTATCAAGTTGTCCTACATGTGGGACAAAGCGCTATAATATGGATGAGAAAGTCAACTCAGATTCATTCTTAGGTGATGTCATGTAACGTTATGAAAAATCAATTTTTTACATTCCAATGATATCATCCAATTTTTTTTGCATAAAATTCTAATAATTCAATTCTGGTTTATTTTTAGGTACCAGAATCAAAACTACAGCTAAATCAATTTGCTACCTTCTAATAATTCTTTGTTTGAAGCGTCTATTTTCAAATTCAATTGATGTAAAAAGGTTATGATGGCATTTAGATGAGCGCATCTCTGATGGTAACTTATGTCACCCTGCCGATTCACCACAGTGGAAGAGTTTTGATAAAAAATTTCATGATTTTGGAAGTGAAGTTAGAAATCTTAGAATGGGATTGTGTACTGATGGAATGAATCCATATCAGAGCCTCAGTATCCAACATAGTTCATGGCATGTTTTACTGGTACTTTACAACTTGTCCCCACATCTATGTATGAAGAAAAAATATGTTATGATGAGCTTGATGATTTCTGGACCAAAACAACCAGGAAATGATATTGATGTTTATCTTACACCATTGATTGATGATTTGAAACTGCTATGGGAGGAAGGTGTTAAATTTTTCGATGCATACAAGAAAGAGTATTTTCTTTTGTGTGTTATGATAATTTTCACTATAAATGACTTTCCTGCATATGGAAACTTATCTGGATATAGTGTTAAGGGACATAAAGCATGTCCAATTTGTGAAGAACAAACTTCATATTATCAATTGTAGAATGGAAGAAAGACAGTGTACATGGGACATCGAAGATTTTTGTGAATTGATCATCCTTGTCGTAGATTGAAAAAACCATTTAACGGTTTACAATAATACAACCTCCCCCTTCAACCATTGTCAGCTGAAGAATATTATGACAGAGTGAAAGATATTGATTCGATATTTGGAAAGAGAAAAATTTCTAGTTTTCAAAAACATATCTGGAAGAAGCAGTCTATTTTTTTCGAACTACCTTATTGGAGATTTTTAGAGATAAAACATAACATTGATATTATGCATGTTGAGAAAAAAATATGTGACAGTTTTATTGGTACTTTGTTATAAATAAATGGAAAGACAAAAGATGGATTACATTCTAGATTGGACTTGATATTAATGAGAATACTTTTGGAGTTAGCTCTTGCTGTGAAAGGAAAAAAGAACATATTTACCTCCAGCTTGTCACACATTAAGCAAGATTGAAAAGATGAATTTTTGTCAGTGTCTTCATGGTATTAAAGTACCTAGCGGTTTTTCTTTAAATGTGAATAATTTTGTGTCATTGAAGGATTTTAAATTAATAGGTAAGAAATCTCATGATTTCCATGTGTTGATGCAAAAAATTCTACCAGTAGCAGTGCATGGTATATTACCGAAAGATGTTAGAAAGACAATCATCAGGTTATGTAATTTCTTTAAATCCATTTGTAGAAAATTCGTTGATCCAAATTTATTAGATGTGTTGGAGAATGAAGCAACTCTTATTATTTTTCAACAAGAAATGTATTTCCCACCCACATTTTTTGATATAATGGTTCATCTATTGATTCATTTGGTGTGTGAGATAAGAATATGTGGACCTGTTTATTTAAGATGGATGTATCCTTTTGAAAGATATATGAAAATTTTGAAAGGATATGTTAATCCTTATCGACCAAAGGCCTCTATTGTTAAAAAATATGTATCAGAAGAGGTGACTGAGTTATGTACTGATTATTTGAATGAGGTGGAGCATATTGGTCTCCCTGTATCTCTACATATGACAGTTGATAGAAAAGGTAGAGGGGTTCGAGGCTTAATGGTAAAGTTTATTCCACGTGATGAAGTGATGCAAGCACATTTATACATTTTGAACAACACAGATGAGGTTCAACCATATATATCCTCACATATTGCTGAATTAAAGTTATGATGTCAGAAAAGAAATGAAAAGTGGTTGATGATTGAGAATAAGAAGACATTTGTTTCATGGTTTAAAGAGAAAGTCACCCCAGATATGTCTATATCAGAAACATTGAAGTGGTTAGCAGTGGGACCATCTCTTAATGTGATCACATGGTCTGGTTTTGATATCAATGGCTACACATTTTACAAAAAAACCTAGATGACAAGAGTACCATTCAGAATAGTGGTGTGATGGTATTCACTGAAGCAGTGCATTTTTCGAGTTCCAAAGATAAAAACCCAATTTCTGCATCAATGTCAAATTTTGGAGTTATTGAAGACATATGGGAAATTGATTATATTAAATTTTGAGTCACTGTTTTTAAGTGTAATTGGGTTGATAGTAATATTGGCATGAAACATAATGAATATGGGTTTAAAATGGTTGATTTGGAAAGATTTAATCACAATGAGAAACCATTTATCATTGCAACACATGAAAAACAAGTATTTTATGTCATTGATTCGTCGAATGATCAGTGGTAAGTTTTTTTGCAAGGGAAAAGATACCATTTGGGTGATGGGGATGATTCTGATGATGTTAGTGATTTACATGAGCCTTATTCATCTATTGCACAATTTCTAGATGATTACAATGAGTATAAGACAGAAATAGTGCATGCAGTACGTACCAATCATGATGAAGGCATGTGGGAAAACACTAAATTAGTCTCCTAATTTTTTCAGGTAAATATTTATATTTTGTGTCTATTTTTAAAACTTACAAATGCATGCCTCTATTTTTACATACTTATTTTTGTCTTCCTTGTTTCTAATTATTCAGTTTTCTAATGATATGCAGGTACACAAAATTTCATTACACTTTCTAGTAACAATGTCAGATACAGATAGAGAGGATCAGTTAACGAGGTATATCTATTTTTACATATTATAAAATATTCAGTAATATACTTATTTAATGAAATAAAACTCTTAATTTACAAAAAATTTGCAGGACTATTGATGCGTCCTTGGCGGAGGAGACTTCTCCTGTTACTACTCAAAAATCAAGTTCTCAAGTTGGTAAATGTGGTATTACACATTTACCAAAACTATCACTTTCTCGTGATGATAACAAAGTACACATCCATTTTGATGATAATAATAATGTAGTTGGCCCAAATGCAGTTCAATTTGTCAGTTATATAGTGATGCAGAGCCGTTGCAGGATTAGTATTTTATATCCTGATTGGAAGTCAGTGGACAGGACGGCGAAGCAACAGATTTGGGAGGCCGTGACGGAAAAATATCTTACTTTATTTCTTTTATATCATTTTTTGAATATTATATATTTTAAATGACATATTTAATTTATTCAATTACATATGACATTCAATTTGGAGGAAACCAAATAAATTAAGAAAAGACATCTCTCTTTAGCGGCAGTTCGATGGAGAGATTTTAAAAAACAACTGACAAAAAATTATGTTTTTGGAAAGAGAAGGTTTGAAAGCCCATGTCTTAAGTATCCATATATAGATGAAGAAACATGGAAGCGATTTTTTGATAGTCGTCAGGAAGATAAATTTCAGGTATGGTAATTGTTTTATATTTTAAAATTTATGCTATATTTTTCTTATTACTTAGAAGTTTATTTTTATATAACAGGCCTCCAGGAGATCTTATCAGGAGATCTAGTTGAAAAACATATACCCTCATACTTTATCACGTAGAGGGTATTCGTATTTGGGGCATAAAATGATTGAAGAAAAATTTGAAGCATTAAGAGCTCGATCAAGTAGTGGTTTAGAAGAGGTCTAGTTTGGTCCTACATCTCCTCCCACTCGCCATGAGAAATAGAAATGAGAAAGAAGAAGAAGAAATTAACAATGTCTTAAAGAGGAATCTCATCAAGTGGCTGATAAAATTGTAAGTAAATATTATTTATTGGTTAACAATTTTTCTATTTTATAATTTATAAACACTAACATAACCTTTTTATTTTTCATTTTAGGATGAACTTCAGGAGCAAGAGACACAGGGCTCTTTTATCCCTAAGGGTAGGATGGACATCCTAGCCACTGCTTTGGGAAAGACAGAACACCTCAGCCGTGTTAGATGATATCAGCTGGGTGTTAGTATTCAGAAGGTTTTTGGTAAGAGTAATCAATCAAAAAACCCAGAAATAGAATCCTTAAAAGAAGAGTTGAAAGATATGAAACAGTCTATGGGTGATCAAATTCAAGCAGCAGTGCAAAAGGATTTATTAGAACACTTGTCAAGATAATCACAGTCTGCGTAGCCTTCCCAGGTATATTATTTATTTGTCGTCAATTTTTCTATTTTATAAATTATAATCACTAATATAATTTTTTCATTTTTCAGCCTTCCCAGTCTTCTCACCCGGACTACCCTGCCTCATCTGCTTACCATACCACATCTACGCAGCCTTCCGAGGTATATTATTTATTTGTCATCATTTTTTTATTTTATAAATTATAAACACTAATATAAGTTTTTCATTTTTTTAGCATTCTCACCCTACTCACCCGGACTACCCTGCCCCATATGCTTACCCTTCCCCATATGTGCAACCTTTCGAGGTATATTATTTTATTTTAATCAATTTTTCTATTTTATAAATTTTAAACACTAATATTACTTTTTCATTTTTCTTCCTTCTCAGCCTCCTCACCCAGACTACCCTGCCCCATCTGCTTACACTTCCCCACCTGCTTACTTTGAGCCTCCACCTCCTCCCTCAGATCAAGCCTTATATTGTGAGTTATTTGCGGGAGATCCTCATGTACATATTGTTGCGTTAAGACAAGTGCATTTTTTGGGGGACTCGGTACATCATCAGCCTATGCAGATGGGTCAGGTTAGAGTATCAGTACTTGTTATTAAAGATCCTACTGCTCTACTACTATTTCCTACTGTAGAGATCACTAGTGTTAGGGAATGTACATGCCATTTTTTACTTTGGCCAAATACCCTTCTTCGTTATATTTCACTTCAGGTATTAATTTTTTTAAATATTAATTACAAATGATTCAAAATTACTTATAACTTTTTCTAACATTTAACTTATATAGGAATATCTGAAAAAAAAAATGAAACTGCACAAATGCAACAAAATGTTCAAGAACAGTTGTTTGTAGATAATTCTGATATTTCTTATGGGTTAAAAAGATTATCTGAGTCCTCTTCTTCCTTAAATTTTATCTATGAGTTTCGGATGATGCCCGATATATGTGGAAGAAATTATGGATTGAAATTATTGAAAGAAGATATCATGAATTTTGTTAATTTTGAAGAGATCACACCGAGTCTGGTGCAGTTTTTTATCATGTAAGTAAATTAACCTTTGAATTGCTATTTATTTAATAAAATATTGTTATGTCATTGACTAACTATATTTTCTTTTTAAATTAGGTATCTACACATGCTTCTTTTAATAAAGGAAACAGTAGGCATTTACATCTTTATGTTGAGTCAATAAGGTTTTCCTTATTACTTTTCCATTCCTTCTTGTTTTGAAAATCAAAAACACCTTATCTTTAAGAAAATTTCTTTTGTAAGGAAAATCTCTTTTTTAAGAAAAATTATCCTTATCACATTTTCACCCATATATTTCTTAAGTACAAGATTCAGATTCATTTATAGATTTTCGGAAGTGTTTATAACTTTTTCTTAAAAGCATTCTGTTTTAGGCTCCGAATTCTGGATACGAACTTTAAAAAATATCAACTCCAAATTCTGGATGAGAACTATAATGAAGCTCAACTCCGAATTCTGGATACAAACTTTAATAAAGATCAACTCTGAATGCTGGATACGAACTCTCATGAAGTTCAACATCGAATTCTAATGACAAATTTTCCATTACGATTTCTGATTACGAATTCTGATGACGAATTCTCATTCCAAATTCACCTATTAAACAGAATCTGGTCATATTTGTTTTATACACTCTGAATTTATTTAGACTCCAAAAATTATTTTTGGTTAGACTCCTAACTTTCTTTTTGCTTACACTTCTATAATTTATCTAATCTTTGACTTTTTGTTTACACTCCGAACTTTTTTGTTAGAATTAAAACGATGTCGTACATTATGTTACACTTGTTTTGTTATAAAATTATGTCGTCTATTCTGTTATAAAATAACTATTGGTTAATTTACACATGTACAGGTCCCTCCAATTTTTAAGGAAAATATGACCGTTGGGAAGGAGGCCGACCTTACCTATAAATAGGAGCTCATTTGAAAGAGCTCGAGAGACAGAGAAGTTTATCAATCTAGAGACCACACACTACTAAGGTGATTTCTAAAGAGAGAAATCTTTTCATGCCTTGTGCGTACTGAACCGCTCGTTCAGTTTTTTCTTTGTCTGACTCCGAATGTTGGTGATTACATTCGAGGACTTCCGGGGATAGGAAGACAGAGGTTTACAACACCTTGAAGTTGAGGGGTTCCTTGCTGAGGAAGACAGAGGTTTCCAACTACCTTGAAGTTGAGGGCTTGCAGGGATAGCAAGACAAAGACTCCGATCTTCGTATTGAGGGCTTACCCTGGTGTGGGTAAGATAGACTTTCTTGAAAGTATAAATCAAGGTACCTTTATTCAAGGTTGTTGGATACCCTTCTCTTTGGGTTAAAAGAATTATATATTGTTACTTGTAGTTTTACTACTTGTTTATTTCTGCTGCATTTCATATTATAAGGAAATTATAACTTTCTTATACTTCCTTACTTGTACTCTGTTTCATTTAGATTCTATACGCTTTAAGGTATAATCTCATATTGTAATCTTTTGTTAAGTTTCATTTTCCGGAACCATATTTCCAGAACCTACTTTCGGAATCTCTTTCCAAGTTTTAATTTGGTGTTAGTGGTGTTGTGAATTTTCTTAATTTTAACTTTGTTGAACTTATCCCTTTACTTTTCTTAAGGAAACCATAGTTATTCATAACTAACTTTAAAGGTTCCAAAGGAATTTTTAAAGTATACAATTCACCCCCCCCCCCACGAGTATATTGAGCATCTACATCATTATTTAGATCCTACAATTTGTATCAGAGGAGGTTTCTGGAATACTTGTACTCACGTATAAGTTTTTCTTGCTCACTTTATCATTCCGAACATTCCCATTCTGAACTTTCCCATTCTGAACTTTTTCATTCCTAACATTGTTATTACGAATCTTTTCTACTAATGAGTTTGTGTGCTGAAGTTTTTTAAGTATGGTAGGAATTAATGTTGGGTCTATTGATAATCTAAATCCTACAAGACCACTAATCTTTGATGGTAATGACTATGAGTACTGGAGAGATCGAATGAAGACTTTTGTTATCAATACTAGAGTAGACAACTTTGTTATGCTTACTGGTGATTATAAAATTCCTGATAAGGAAGTTAGAACTTTTACTAACCAGGAAAAGCAAGAATATCAACTCAATTATGTGGTACACAATACTTTACTATGTTCAATGACAAGAAATATATATAGCCAAATTTCTTCTTGTGAAGCAGCTAATTGTATCTGGAAGAAGTTAGAAGTTACTCACTTTGGAACTTCTAAAGTGATTGAGACTAGGAGAGCTATGCTTAGAGATAAATATCATGGCTTCAATTTTCCTTATGGTGAACCAATTTGTAAAGTTCAACAGAGATTTATGACTATCGTCAACAGCCTACAGTCTATGGGAGAAAAAGGGTTAGATGATGAAGCAATTGTGGATAAGATAATTTATGTTATTCCCAATGAGTGGGAATCCAAAAGAACTGCTATAGATGATAACAGAAAGTTCACTCAAATTTCTCTTGATGAGTTATTTGGAACTCTTCTTCAACATGAAACAAGAATGAAGAGAGATGCTGATAACATCAAGAAGAAAAATGGAAATGGTACTGTTTCTTTTACAACAACATCAAATCATATGAAAGCTAAGACTCCTGAGAGAGTAACCAGATCCAAGTCTAAGAAGATAGTTTTTCAATCAGATTCTAGTGAGAGTGAAATATCAGAAAATGATTTAGCTAATCTTGCTCGGAAAATGAACAAGATAGCTGGCTAGAGAAATTTTCAATCCAAGTATAAGAAGAAGGAAAGGAAAGATAAGAAATATGGAGAATTTACTTGTTATGAATGCACGAGAGATGGACATGTTAGACCAGATTGCCATTTGCTCAAAAAGAAAGAAAGGAAAGAAAAGCATTCAGACAGGAACAAAAAGAAGTATTATAAAGCCAATGCTAAGAATGTTTTGAAAGCTAATGACACCTGGAGTGCCAGTGGTGGTGATTCTTTGGGTGAATCTTCTGATTACGAATCTTTAGGACAGAAGAATCTTAGTCTTATTGCCAGATTACCTGTTGAAA
Source organism: Viscum album (assembly GCA_963277665.1). Classification (NCBI taxonomy): domain Eukaryota; kingdom Viridiplantae; phylum Streptophyta; class Magnoliopsida; order Santalales; family Viscaceae; genus Viscum; species Viscum album. The sequence continues at coordinate 60,210,850 of OY728127.1, read as the reverse complement.
ATCATTGTTTTATGGATAAGGTATGAAATGCTGAATCATTGACCAATTTTTCTTTAAATTATAATAATAGTAAGTATTATAATTATTCTAATGAATAATCCTATTCTGATGAAGAAAATACATTGCCTACTTATGAAGAAGTCTCTAGGTTTGTTGAAATTCTTGAGATTGAGAATTCTAAACTCAATAAAAAACTTGATAAGGAAAACTCTAGGAATTCTATTCTTACAAAAGAGATATCAGATATTTCTAAAGATCTTGATAGGAAAAATGTTGATTTTGAAAGTATTTCAAAAATTCTTGAGGAAGCAAGTTCTGAGAAGAACAAACTTTCTAAAGAATTAGAAAAAGTAATTTCTAATAAAAATGTTTTCGAGCCTAGCTCTAGTTCTAAAACTAATGATTTTGAGGATAAAAACTTGGTTATAAAACTCAAGTCCGAAATTTTTTCCTTAAAGAAGTGTTTATCAAACTTTACCCATGGTAAGGAAAATTTTGATAAAATGTATTCCCAAATACGAACTTTAAGAAATAAATCCGGATTTGGTTATACCCATGAAAAACCATTTTTTAGTAACAATTATTTTGTTCCTCAAAGTGCCCCATTTTGTACCAAGTGTCAATGTGATGGTCACTGGGAAAATAATTGTTCCTTAAACAAAACTCAATCCTTAGGTTTTCATAAAGCTTACTTTTCTAAGAAGATGTGGGTTCCTAAAATTTTATTATCTGGAAATCTCAGATCCAAGCAAGTTTGGATTCCGAAAGTCTAATTCTCTTCTTGATTTCAAGAAAAAAAAGAGAGTACCAACAACAATACATGGTACATGGATAGTGGATGTTCCCGACACATGACTGGTAACAAAATCTTTTTTGAAAAGATTATCAAAACGAAAGGAGGAAAGGTAACATTCGGAGATAATGCTAAGGGAGATATTATTGGTATTGGTAATATTCTTCTTCTTGGTAAAACCTTGATTTCAAATGTTCTTTTTGTTAAGGGTCTTAAGCACAACCTCATTAGCATAAGTCAGTTATGTGATGAAGGTTACCTTGTGAATTTTAGGAATGATAAGTGCTTAGTTCACAATTCCAAGGAAGAATTTATTCTCTCAGCCAATAGGCAAGAGAATGTTTACACTTTGAACATAGAAGACCTTATAATCCAAGATTTACCTTGCCTAAGTGCAATGGAAGATCATTCTTGGTTATGCCATAGAAGACTAGGTCAATGTAACCTTAGGAACCTATGTAAACTCTTTAAGAAGAAACTAGTTAAGGATCTACCAGAGTATAGATTTGATTCTTCTAAAGTTTGTAATCCTTGTAAATATGGAAAGCAACATAAATCTAGTTTTAAATTAATCGGTGAAGTCTCGACAACCGATGCATTACATTTAGTGCACATGGATCTTTTTGGTCCAACACAAACTGGAAGTATTGGAGGAAAATACTATGTGTTTGTTCTTGTTGATGATTATACTAGATTTACTTGGGTCTATTTTCTAGCAAAGAAGTCTGAAGCTTTTTCTTATTTCAAAAGTTTTAGAGATCATGTTAAAAATGAGAAAAAACTTCCTTCGAAAATAATTCATAGTGATCATGGAGGAGAATTTCAAAATTCTGATTTTGAAACTTTTTGTAGTAGAAAAGGTATTACTCACAATTTCTCAGCACCTAGAACTCCTCAGTAGAATGGTGTAGTTGAAAGAAGAAATAGAATTCTTCAAGAGATAACTAGAACCATGTTGAGTGAATATTCTATAGCTAGACATTTCTGGGATGAAGCAATAAGTACTGCTTGCTATACTATAAATAGAGTTTTGATTAGACCTTTTCTTAATAAAACTCATTATGAGTTATGGAATGGTAGAAAACCAAGACTATCCTACTTCAAGGTTTTTGGTTGCAAAGTATTAATTCTGAATACTAATGATAACTTACATAAATTCGCACCAAAATTTGATGAAGGAATTTTCTTAGGTTATTCCACAACTTCTAAGGCTTATAGAGTTTTTAATAAAAAATACTTGTACTGTTGAAGAAACAGTACATGTAAAATTTGATGAGTCTGATCCTTTTGTTTTTAAAACATCCCAACCTACATCCTCGGATGTGTTTACAAAAACTGATTGTCAACCTTTGATAGAAGAACCTTCTGATAAGGATAATGTTCAAGAAGATAATTATGATACATTTACCCTAGAAGACTTTCTACCCTATGTTGGTGAATAGGCTTTTCAAAACCCAAATCAGGCGTTTCTTAAGAATAATCCCAGTGATAGTATCATTGGTGATGTAAATCAACTTGTAAGGACTAGAAGTTAGTTAAGAAATGAAGTAGAACATCTAGCATTTCTTTCCCAATTTGAACCTAAAAGCACTGATGAAGCTTTAGGTGATAATGATTGGATCAAACCCATGCAAGATGAACTAAATGAATTTGAAAGGAATAAAGTCTGGACCTTGGTTGAAAGACCTAAGGAAACTTCTGTTATTGGAGTAAAATAGGTTTTCAGAAATAAATGTGATGAAAATGGAGTCATAGTAAGAAATAAAGCTAGACTTGTTGCTAAAGGTTATAATCAGCAAGAGGGACTAGACTATGAAGAAACCTATGCTCCAGTAGCCAGACTTGAATCTATCTGTATTCTACTTGACTTTGCAGCATTCTTTAATTTTAAACTTTTTCAAATTGATGTGAAATGTGCTTTTCTTAACGGTTATGTTCAAGAGGAAGTTTTTGTTGAACAACCTCCTGGATTTGAAGATACAAAACATCCTGATTATGTTTTTAGACGTACCAAAGCTCTGTATGGCCTTAAACAATCCCCACGAGCATGGTATGATAGACTCACTGGATTTTTGCTTCAAAATAACTATGTTAAGGGAAATTCAGATCCAACCCTTTTTATAAAGAAAGATAAAAAAAATGTTTTGATTGTTCAAATTTATGTTGATGACATCATATTTGGTTCAACTCAGCAATCTTTGACCGACTCTTTTGCAAGTCTAATGAAATCTGAGTTTGAAATGAGCATGATGGGTGAGTTAACCTTTTTCCTTGGTTTTCAAATTTCTGAAAAACCAGAAGTCACCTACATATCTCATTATAAGTATATTAAAGATATTCTCAAAAAGTATGGTTATGACAACACTAAGAGTATAAGTACCCCTATTGGTACCTCAAACTCTTTAGATCTTGATGAAGCTGGGAAACCAGTAGATCAAACATCTTTTAGAGGTATGATAGGAAGTTTAATTTACTTAATAGCTAGTCGACCAGACTTAATGTTTTCAGTATGCTTATGTGTAAGATATCAATCCAATCCTATGGAATCTCACTTAAAGGCAGTAAAAAGAATTTTTCGCTACCTTAAGGGAACCATGGATCTAGGATTATTTTATACTTCTGGAAATGATTTTGTTCTAAAAAGATTTTATGATGCTGAATTTGGTGGATGTAGAATGGATAGAAAGAGTACATCCAGAACTTTTCATTTCTTAGAAGATTCGTTAGTTTCTTGGTCTTGCAAGAAGAAACATTCTGTAGCACTCTCCACTGCTGAAGCTGAATATGTAGCAGCTGGAAGTTGTTGTGATCAAGTGTTGTGGATGCAACACACACTCACAGACTATGGCTTGAGTTATACTAAAACTCAAATTTTGTGTGATAACACAAGTGCCATTTCCCTTAGTAAGAACCCTTTACATCACTCTCGTCCAAAACACATAGATATTAGGCGTCACTTTCTTAGGGATCACACACAAAAAGGAGATATTATTCTTCAGTTTGTCGGAATGCAAGATCAACTTGCTGATATTTTCAAAAAATCCTTGCCTTCTGATAGATTTGAATACATTAAACGGAATTTAGGAATGATAACCGTAAGGTAATCCTTCTTAATTAACTTTCTGTTGAAAAAGTCTCCTTACAGCAATAAACTCCTTTTCATAGGGGGAGTACATTTTATTGTTAGAGTAACTAAATTTTTTCAAAGTTAGTTTTTCAAACTTTTCGGAACTAAAATTCCGAAATGGAAATTTCCAGAACTAAAATTTTCCAGAATGGATATTTTCATATAGAAAACTTCTGGAATGGAAATTTTCGTATTAAAAACTTCCGGAATGGAAAATTTTGTACTGATATTTTTGTAACGGAATTTTCGTACCAAATCTTTCATAATAAGTTTTTTCATTTTCAAATTTTGTAATTTTTGTACTGAGTTTTCCGTACTGAGTTTGTTTTTCATAATGAGTTTTGCGAACTCTGTCCTTTCGTAGTAAAGTTTTTTTTTCTTTCATAGTTTTCTTAAGAATGTTACCAATTACGAATAATCTTCCTAATCCAATCTAAAAGGTATGATTTTCTTACCCAAGTTTTCGTAGTCATACTTTACTTGCTGGTATTTTCTTATACTTTATTTTTGGATTATAATTTTCTTAAATCTTTGTTTTAATACAACCTCAAAAAGATCGGATTCAAGTTTTCATGAGAATTGGTTTTCGACCGTCAGATCTGATCTCATCTTGTCACAACTGTTCGATCAACTGTGGAAGATGAATCGTTTTCTCGTTGCCTATATAAAGGGGACCCCAAATAGTTGTCCCACATCGATTTCAAGCTCCAGCATCCCGAAACTCTGCCTCTCTGTTTTAAGACCATTCTGAACTTCTCAAAAGTCGTCAGACCTGAATGTCTGTGGAATTAGATTCTCAATAAATGTCATCCTCAAATCCAATTTCACAATGGTTAGTTTACAGAGAAATGCTGGTTCATCCGGATTTCTTCAAAAACTATGATTCTCTTATTTCGAAGAACATAAAGCTGAACGGATGGGAAGATATTGTTGTGTCCAAACCGGGGAATCAAGATGATGTTTTTTTGGAGTTACTTTTTGAATTCTATGAAACAGTTTCCTTCTTTAAGGAAGATAATAGGGAGAAATTTTCTTTTAAGTCTTATGGAAAGACTTATAAGATTTCTTATACCAAGGCAGAAAGCTTGGTAGGGCTGACCTATGAAGGAGAAGCTGAGTTCATATCTCACGTATTGCCAGATTCTAAAGGAAGCCTCAACAAGGAAAAAGCTTTGAAAACTCTCGGACTGACAGATGACAAGGCTCCGAATATTTCTAGATTGCCTACAAATTTTCGGATTCTAGAGTTGTGGGTACAAGGTCTTATCGTACTGAGGAAAGGTGATAAAGACAGTCTGAAGAAGAGTGAAATCTATATCTTAGATTTTCTGACAAATATAAGGAAGTTTAACTTCATGAGGCACATTCTTATAACTATTGAGAATGGTAAGAAAGGAAATATCAGAGCCCAAATCGTAATGTACCCAGCAATTTTATCAAAGTTAATAGTTCAGTTTCTTGAGTCTTTCAAGGAAGCTTGCAGGACTAATCTAAGGGTTTGAAAAATTTTATTGGTGAGTGATGATACTCTTAAGAGGATGGATGTGGCTTTCAACAAGGAGACTGGTGAATTCTTCGACTTGCCAAGTCAAGAAGAAGTGGTTCCGAAGGCGTCTAAACCGGAATCATCTAAGCCAGTAAAGAAAATAATGTTGAAAGAAGTTGAAGCTGAAGCACAGGATCATAAATCTAAGGAAGTTCAATCCGCACCTCCAAAACCGAAGAAGAAGAAAGCCTATCCTGATGAGGTAGTTTCAAAGTGGAGAGCAGATAAAGAGAAAAGGAAAGAAGGGGATCCGCAGTTCGGATTGGATCCTGCGGAAGCTAAGTCTTTGAAGGAAAAGACAGAAGATGAATTGGTAAAACTCGCAAAACAAAAGAAGCTCAAGAAGAAGATGACGGAAGCTGAGGTAGTTCAAGCTTTGTTAAAATTTAATGAGATGGTTTCCGAAAAAAATCCAGTTCTGAGATCTTTCTCCTTGGAATCTCTACCCGAGACTCCAGGAAGAAACATTGATTTTCCGGAAGAGATTATAGCTAAGCCTGTTGATCAAATAGAGCAGATTGAGAAAGTGGAAGAAGAAGAAGTTATTGCTGAAGGAAGTGGTGAAACCGGAGATGTGTTGAAAGAAGTAGAAAATTATAAGGGGTCACCTTCGGAACATCTGTCACTCCAAACATCAGAGGCTGAATCCTCTAAGTTAGTAACTACAGAGAAGGATAAGAATGAGGAAGATGTTGTTCAAAAATTTGTTGATGATGTTATTCAAGTATCTACTAGCGAGCAGAAAACTCCAGATCAAGAATCCATTCCGAAAAAGGACAAGGGAAAGAAACTCCTTATTGATACTCCAAAATCAGTGGCAAGCAAGAAAAGAGAATTTGGTGACTCGTATAAAAGGAAGTTGGAACTTATTGAGGAAGAAAATTATCCAAGAAAAGTTTCGGATTCGGATTCATCCTCGTTGGGGCATGACTTTGTTGTTAAATATTTGAGGAAGTTAGTGGGTTCCATTCTGACCATCTCGACTATAGATTCAAGATGCCAGATGCTCCAACATGCTCTGAATCAGAAATCAGATTCAATATCCATGTTTATAAATAAGTGTGTTGCGATAGAATCTGAATTCAAATCTTTTCTTGTTGGCTATGAAGCCCACAAAAGATCTTGCAAGAGGATGACTAGCTAGTCGAGGAAAACTGTAGAATATATGAGGCTATTTGATGAATTTCAAAACAATGTTAAAGATGCTTTTGAGACTGAGTAAAGGAAGATAAATGAGCCGACTTCTTCCTTTGAAGAGAAGCTGACAGATGAAAAGAACTTCCGGATTCAAGAAGTCAGAGATCTGAATGGGAAGCTGAACTCTATTTCTCAAAACTTGATGTATGAAAGGGATCATCGTATTGAGTTTGAAGAAAAGCTTAAGGCTCAGGAATAAAAGATTAAAGCCCAGGAAGAAAATATTGAAGCTCAATCTGCAAGAATAGTGGTCTTAGAGAAGCAAGCTGAAGAAGACCATAAAGACCTAAAGAAGATCAAGACTATTCTTAAGGGGCTCATTTCGAAGGAAAAAGATCCAAAATGGTTAAATCCTATCTTTTTGTTGTATCTTTCATTCCTTAAAATTAATGAAAATCTTGGTTGCTCGTCTCTTGTTATTATTACTAATTTTTTTCAGGTACTTTGTTATTTTTTCCATTCCATAGAATTCTTTTTGAAAATCACAAAGGGGGAGAAGGAAAAGATCCTTAAAGAAAAAAAGAAGTCTAATAAGAGCTTATATAAGGGGGAGTTTTTCATTAAATAAGACTTTCTTATTTGTAATGAAATGTCACTCCAGAAATCTAGAATACGATCCTTAGAGTTTCAAAGCCTAAGGGGGAGTTAGTTGTATTCATCAATATCCTTAAATCAAAGGGAGATAAGCCTTAATGTTTTTATTTCTTCTTAGAATTTCTTTTTCGTAAAGAAGTTTGTGCTTTCAAAAAAGGGGGAGATTATTGAGTCAATAAGGTTTTCCTTATGAATTTTTCATTCCTTCTTGTTTTGAAAATCACAAACACCTTATCTTTAAGAAAATTGCTTTTGTAAGGAAAATCGCTTTTGTAAGAAAAAATATCCTTATCACATTTTCACCCATATATTTCTTAAGTATAAGATTTGGATTCATTTCTAGATTTTCGGAAGTGTTTATAACTTTGACTTAAAAGCATTCTGTTTTAGGCTCCGAATTCTGGATACGAACTTTAATAAAGATCAACTCTGAATTCTGGATGAGAACTATAATGAAGCTCAACTCCGAATTCTGAATATGAACTTTAATAAAGATCAACTCTGAATGCTGGATACGAACTCTCATGAAGTTCAACATCGAATTCTAATGACAAATTTTCCATTACGATTTCTGATTACGAATTCTGATGAAGAATTCTCATTCCGAATTCTCATTCTGAATTCACCTATTAAACAGAATCTGGTCATCTTTGTTTTATACACTCTGAATTTATTTAGACTGTAAAAATTATTTTTGGTTAGACTCCAAACTTTATTTTTGCTTACACTTCTATAATTTGTCTAATCTTTGACTTTTTTTTTACACTCCAAACTTTCACTCTGAACTTTTTAGTTAGACTTAAAATGATGTCATACATTATGTTACACTTGTTTTGTTATAAAATGATGTCATCTTATTCTGTTATAAAATAAACGTTGGTTAAGTTACACATGCACAGGTCCCTCCGATTTTTAAGGAAAATATGACCGTTGGGAAGGAGGCCGACCTTACCTATAAATATGATCTCATTTGAAATAGCTCGAGAGATAGAGAAGTTGATCAATCTAGAGACCACATGCTGCTAAGGTGATTTCTAGAGAGAGAAATCTTTTCATGCCTTGTGCATACTGAACTGCTCGTTCATTTTTTGCTTTGTGCCACTCTGAATGTTGGTGATTACATTCAAGGACTTCCGGGGATAGGAAGACAGAGGTTTCCAACACCTTGAATTTGAGGGCTTCCTTGCTGAGGAAGACAGAGGTTGCCAACTACCTTGAAGTTGAGGGCTTGCGCGGATAGCAAGACAGAGACTCCGATCTTCGTATCGAGGGATTACCCTGGTGTGGGTAAGATAGACTTGATTGAAAGTATAAATCAAGGGACCTTTATCCAAGGTTGTTGGATACCCTTCTCTTTGGGTTAAAAGACTTATATCTTGTTACTTGTAGTTTTACTACTCGTTTATTTCAGTTGCATTTCGTATTATAAGGAAAGTATAACTTTCTTATACTTCCTTACTTGTACTCTATTTCATTTAGATTCTATACACTTTAAGGTAGAATCTCATATTTTAATCTTTTGTTAAGTTTCATTTTCCGGAACCATATTTCCGGAACCTACTTTCGGAATCTCTTTCCAAGTTTTCATTTGGTATTAGAGGTGTTGTGAATTTTCATAAGTTTAACTTTGTTAAACATAGCCCTTTCCTTTGCTTAAGGAAACCATAATTATTCATAACTAACTTTAAAGGTTCCAAAGGAATTTTTAAAGTATACAATTCACCCCCATCTTGTATATTGAACATCTACATCATTATTTCGATCCTACACTTTATAGGTCCAGAGTACATTTCCTCGGAAGCCAAATATGTGAAGAATCATGAAAGAGTTCAATATATATCCGAGATATTAACACAGAAATAGATTCAGTGCTGGTTTTTTCCATTTCTTGATAATTAAGAACATTAAAAATTTTATGAACTAATGATCATTATAATGTCATTAATTGTGAACTTTTTGTATTGTAGGGGGCATTGGATGTTAGGAATATTTTTCCCAAGTTAATGCACCTTATATTGGTTTTTCTCTTTATTATGAGGAGTGCGTAAACCATTTCTAACCTTATTAAATAGGTAAAAAATATATTTTTTATAAGCTCATTATGTTTAATTTTCATTTTTTACACAAGTATTATTAGTTCATATATAAAAAAATGCAGATCATGGAAACATTTTAACAAGGAATACATGTCAGAAAAGAAACCAACAGAAATCAAATATGTGGAAGTACAGGTAATTAGTTTTTATATTTTGGTTATATATTGTTTTTTTAATTAAATTTTTTATAAATGCAGTGTCATCATCAAAATGGACATGTTGAATGTGGTTATTATATTCTACAATTCATGTACGAGATAATCACAACTGGGAAAACTACTTATTTTCATAAGGTTATTTGTATTAATTTTTTATATATTTTCTCCCATATTATTCTATTTTTTAATTTCATATCATTCAATATTATTATAGGCATTCAATGATTCACAGCCTTATTCCGAATCTGATATGACCCATATTCAATCTACTTTTACGAACTATCTATTAAGTCTGATTAAGATTTGAGGTATGTATATTCTAATATTTGTAAATAATAATACATATGGGTACAAAAACCTAACTCTTTTAATATATTAGGTGTTTGAACCTATTAATAATCAAATGAATGCTTCAATAATAACCAACAATGAGCATGTCCTAAATGCTGGAGTCGTGGGACTTGCAAATGTCACAAAATTTCTTGAAGTCATTGATTTCCGGTACGTGTATTTTAATTTTACTTTATAATAAAAATGTATAGATAATTTTTTTGATTAACTAGATATAAGCATTGAAGTTATACGATGCATTGGATGATAAATACTGTTTAATTGTTTTTGTATACTTTGTTATTTTTATAGGGGTTTTGAATTTTTTGGGATGTGTAATTGGAAGTATTTTATAAACAAATATTATTTATGGCATAGGTTATTTAAATAACCAAAGCCTAAAGATTAAAAAAAATTAACTTCGACATCGATTTTACTGTCGAAAATTAGTTTCGGCGTCGGTTTTATGTAAAACCGACGCCAAAACTCTTACCAAAAAATGTTTTTGGTGTCGGTTTTTCAAAAACTGACGCCAAAAACTATATTTTTTACATCACCTTTATAGACGTCGGTTTTAAACCGACGTCAAAAATAAAAAAACCGACATTAAAATATGTTTTTCCACTAGTGTGGGTGAAAGTTTTACAGTTTATACTGATTAAAATAGCTTGAATTACATCTTTTCTTAGCACGATTTGAATATTCGACAGCGAAGATGGGTTGTGTATATGCATTATTTTGATTTTGAGATGGTATATACACTCGGGAAAGGAAATGATGTGGCTGATGCTTTGAGTAGTAAGTCTCAGACTCAGATTGTTCAGGAATCTAGTGTCGAGTAGAGGATTATGTCGTTACTAGCTGAAATGCATGTTGGGGTTTAGAAGAGACAGGAGTAAATGAAACTCGTGTCGGTTGCAGTGGATTATACACTTTTGAGATGGATCAGGGACAAGAAATATGAGGATATTGGATGCTTATCCTTGAGGGAAAACTTTAAAGTTGGGGAGACACCTTCAGATTGTAAGATATATGAGGATGATATCATTTATATGAAGAATTGGGTTGTTGTTCCTATGAGCATGTGAGAGGAGATCAAGCAGGAATTTCATGCCTCAATATGGGAGGTGCACCCTGGTGTGACCAAAATGTATTGTGACCTGCGATGACAGTTTTGTTGGACAGGCATGAAGAAAGAGATAGCAGGGTTTATGACACGATGCTTCACCTGTCAGTAGGTGAAGGTAGAGCATCAATAACCTGGAGTTTTACTATGACTTTTGTCCATTCCATAATGGAAGTGGGATGATGTGAACATGGACTTCATGATAGGCCTTCCAAAAAAACTTATGAGGAATGATTCTATTTGAGTCATTGTGGATCGACTGAAAAAGGTGGCACATTTCTTGCCTATAAGGGAAACTTTTACAGTTGAGAAGTTGGGAGAGCTGTATTTACAGAAGATAGTTCTATTGCATGGGGTGCCACAAACTATAGTTTCGGATTGCGATTCATGGTTTACTTCATGCTTCTGGAAGGGCTTGCAAAAGACACTTGGTACGCAGGTTTTATTGAGTGCGTCTTTCCATCCGCAAACAGATGTACAGTCAGAGTGTACTATACAAGTGCTTGAGGATATGTTGAGGGCGTGTGTTCTTGAATTCAGTGGTTCAATGGAGAAACACCTAGCTTTAGCAGAGTTTGTAGGATTAAAATTATGATGTAGATTCTCAATATACAAGAGGGGGTGAATTGTACACTTTAAAAATTTCCGTAAATAAGGAAATATCTAAGTTTAACGAATTTAAACTTAATAAAATTCACAACACCACTAACACCAATGAAAAATTTGGGCAAAGTATGAAGTTACAAACTTCTAGTTCTATGCACTCGCTTAAATCTGGAAAGTGATTCAGAAAAATTGGGTCCGGAAATATGGATTCAGAAATTGAAACTTATCCAAAGTTTACAATATGAGATTCTACCTTAAAGAATATAGAATCTAAATTAATCAGAGTACAACTGTAAGGAAATATAATAAGGTTATACTTTCCTTACAATACAAAATTGCAGCGAAAAAACAAGTAGTAAAAATACAAGTAACAAGATATAAATCTTTTAACCCAAAGAGAAGGGTATCCAACAACCTTGAATAAAGGTCCCTTGATTTATATTTTCAAGAAAGTTTATCTTACCCACACCAGGGTAATCCCTCAATACGAAGATCGGAGTCTATGTCTTGCTATCCCTACAAGCCCTCAACTTCAAGGTAGTTGGAACCTCGGTCTTCCTTAGCAAGGAAGCCCTCAAACTTAAAGGTAGTCTGCACCTCTGTCTTCCTATCCCCAGAAGCCCTCGAATGTAATCACCAACATTCAGAGTCGCACGAAGCAATCTGAACGAGCATTTCAGTACACACAAAGCATGAAAAGCTTCTCTCTCTAGAAATCACCTTAATAGCATGTGGTCTCTAGAGTGATCAACATCATTTCTTGTGTGAGCTCTTTCAAATGATCTTCTATTTATAGGCTCGGTTGGAATGGTCGGCTCCCTCCTCCAACGGTCATATTTTCCGTAAATTTAGGAGGGACCTGTACACATGTCACTTAACCAACGGTTAGTTAGAAACAGAATGGACGACATCATTTTATAACAAAACGTGTGTAGCTGAAATCACGACATCTTTTTATAATGAAGTGAGTGTAAGCATAAGAAAAACAAATTTCATAATGTAAGAAAATAAAAGTTTGGAGTCTAACCAAAATGGAATTCACAGTCTATAATAAAAAAGATATTCAAATTCTATTTTATAGGAATTCGGAACCTGAATTCTATAGAAATCCGGAGTCTGAATTTCTAAGGAAATTCGGAGTCTGGTTTCATCAAAGTTCAGAATCTGAACTTACAGAATTAAGATTTGATCTTATAAAATATCGGAGTCGAACTCATAATAGTTTGGAGTCGAACTAGTAAATGTTCAGAGTCAAACTCATAAAAGTTTAGAGTTCAACTGGTAAATATTCGGAGTCGAACTAGTAAAAGTTCAGAGTCGAACTAGTAAAAGTTCGGAGTCGAACTCATAAAAGTTCGGAGTCGAACTAGTAAAAGTTCGGAGTTGAACTCATAAAAGTTCGTATTCGAACTAATAAAATTTCGGAGTCCAGAATTCAGAGTTGAACTTTGTTAGATTTCGTATCCAGAATTCAGAATGGAACTTTATTAGAGTTCGTATCCTAAATTCAGAGTGGAACTTCATAACAGTTCATATCCAGAATTCGGAGTGGAACTTCATTACAGTTCATATCCAGAATTCGGATCCTAAAACAGAATTCTTCATATCTTATCATTATATGATTCCAAGGTTTTGGGTATGAATCTGATTTTTATACTTAAGAAAAATATTGCTATGTATAAGGAAATCTAGGTTAGGGTAAATTTCCTTTAAGGAAGAAAATTTTCCTTAGGGAAGTAAAATATAGATTTGCTTAAGTATAAGGTGTTTGTGATTTTCAAAACAGGAAGGAATGGAAAAGTCATAAGGAAAACCTTATTGACTCAACAATCTCCCCCTTTTTGGAAAGCACAAACATCCTTAGGAAAACGAATGTAAGGAATTTGAAAATTTTCATTAGACTTTGAAATTAAAACTTATCTCCCTTGTTCATGGATGATAGTGAATACAACTAACCCCCCTTAGGAATTGAAACTCTAAGGATTGTATTCTGAATTTCCAGAGTGGAATTTTCATTATCATGGGAATGAAAAACTTCGTAATGAGAAACTCCCCCTTACTTTAAGGATATCTTCACTTAGAAATTTTTCCTTCTCCATTTTAAATTTTTCCTTCTCCTCTTTTAAGTAGTTCTTTTTCCTTCTCCCCCTTTGTGATTTTCAAAAAGAATTTAAGGGAATAGAAAAGAAATAGAGTACCTGAAACATTAGTATATAACAACACAAGATACAATGAAGAAAAAATTTCATTAGAGTTGAGAAAAGTTTTACAAAGAAAGACAAATACAACAAAAGATTGGATTGAGTTTATTTGTCTTCCTTTTCCTTTGGAATTAGCTTCTTCAACAAGGTTTTTAGTTTCTTCAAATCTCTTTGATCCTCCTCATCTTGCCTTTCCAAATCTTTTATCCTTTCATCTTGGGCTTTCAAAACTTCTTCCTGAGACTTCATGGCCTCTTCTTGCTTCTTCACTAACTCATATTTCTTTACAAGTCTTTTTTTGAGCTCAATCCAGAGATCTCCATATCTTATAAAATTTTGAGCAAGAGAGTTAGCCTTATCATTCAGTTCCTTCACTTTTCGATTCCGAGAACTTTGTTCAATGATCAGTTCATCCTAAAGAATATTAATCTTGTTATCCTTGGTGTCAAAGTAATATTTTACCTCATTCTGAAAGTGATAAAACTCATCCATTTATTCTTCAATTTTCTTAGACCACAAAGTGATTTTTCTGCATGATTTCTTGTGTACATCATAATTGATAAGGAAATTTATATGGTCGGCTTCAATCTTTATACACTTATCCATCACCATAGATAAGGATTCTGACTACTGATTCAAACTATGTTGCAGCATCTGGCATCTAGAGTCTATAGTGGGAAATATCGGAATGGTGTCCACTAACTCTTTAAAAGATTCAACAACAAAGTCATGATCGTGTGCTGATGACTCTGAATCATAGACCTTTCTTGGAGATTGTTCTTCTTCAATTTGCAGCAACTTCCTTTTAGAAGAACCACCAACTTCTTTCTTTCTGATGATATATTTTATTGGTGTATCCATGAGCACTTTCTTACCTTTATCTATTCTTGGAATAGGTTGATCATCTAGAGACTCTTCCTCACTCTCTGATAGTTGAAAAATATGGTCTTCATCAATTTTTTCCTTCTCTGTTCCTTCTTCAAGATAATGCTTCTCATAGCTTACTTCCTCATCAGATAAAACATTTTCCTTCTCTTCCTATTTCTTATCATCATCCTTCCTATTTTCTTTCTCAACTCCCTTTCCCGGAGTGACTAATTTTGCAGATTCATCCTTTTCTTGATAATATTCTACTTTTTTGATCAAGTCATCTAGATCATCACTTCCTTCTTCTTCTTCTTCTTCTTCTTCAACAACCTCTTCCTCTATTTTTTCACTAGATTCGTTTTCTACTTCATCAACTACCTCTTTAACCTTAGACTTTTCCAGAGTGATTTACTTCTTCCCAGGAGTCTCTGGTAATTATTGGACATCAAAGGTTTCCGAAATGGGAATATTATCAGAGGCTATTTCAGTATCTCTTAACAGAGATTGTACAAGCTCAGCTTCAGACATCTTTTTCTTCATCTTTTTCTCTTTTGCTTGTTTTTCTAACTCATCTGCAGCTCTCTATTTTAAGGCGTTTGCCTCAGCAGGGTCCAATCCGAACTGTGGATCCCCTTCTTTCCTCTTCTCCTTGTCTTCCCTCCACTTAGCAGCCACTTCATCTGGGTATGATTTTTGTTTTTTCAGGTTGGGAGGTGCGGACTGGGTTTCCTTAGCATTGGGGGTTTTTTCTTCAGCAACCAATTCCTTAAGCTTCCTCTTCTTAGTAACTTTCTTCACTAGTTCAGCCTTCTCCACATTTCCCGGAATGGGCTCAACCTCTTCTTCTGGTAAAGCGTATAATTCTCCGGATTCATCAGAAAAAACCATTTTCATCCTCTTTAATGTATCCTCACTTACTAGAATTACCTTGAAATTTATTTTCTTGGAAGTGCAAGCAACTTTGAATGAATCAAGACATCTGATGATAAGTTTATAAATCAAAGCTGGATACATTATGATCTGAGCTTTCAGATTCCCTTCTTTGATATTCTTAACTATAATAACAACATGCCTCATCAGATTTATCTTCCTTAGATTTAACAAGAAATCTAGGATGTAAATGTCACTCTTCTTTAGATTATCCTTATCACCCCTTCTTGGTACAAGAAAACCTTGTACCCATAGCTATAAAATACGATTATTCAGAGAGATATGAGTAATCTTAACAGTCTTGGCATCTTTAAGTCCAAGACATTTCAATTCCTTCACTTTGTTGAAACTTCCTTGCTTATCCAGAAGCTTATGTGAACAAAACTCATCTTCACCTTCATAAGATAAACCCACCAAACTTGCAGACTTGGTGTAAGATAATTTTTAAGTCTTCCCATAAGACTTGAAAGAAAAGAAATCCCTCCCATCTTCCTCAAGGAAGGAAACAGATTCATAGAACTCAATAAGTAAATCTGTATAAACCGGATCCTATTTCTCTGGCTTCGACATGTAAACCTCCTCCTATCCATTCAATTTGATATTCTTAGATATAAGAGAATCATACTTAAAGAATCTCGGATGCACTAACCTCTCCCTGTAAACTAACCATTTTGAGATTGGTTTTTAGGTAGACATATCTTGGGAAGTAGCTTCAATAGACATTCGGAATGGATAGTTCTGGAAGATTTGGAACAGGCTTTAACAAAGATCGGAATGGACTTAAGAAGATAGGTAGAGCTTCGAGACATGAGAGATTTGGAAAACCGATGTGGGACGACCCTTGGGGGTGCCCTTTATATAGGCGATGGAGTTGACCTTTGAACTTCAAAAACCCATCTAACAGTTGAAAAACCTTTTGATCTGATCTGATGGTTGAAAACAATCCCGCAAGGAAATATTGAATCCGATATTTTGAGTTTTTAAGAAAAACAATCAGATTTGAGAAAACTAGAATCCGAAAAAATTTAAAACTCTTAAGAAAACACCAGCAAGTAAAATATGATTACAAAGACTTAAGTAAGGAAGTCATACCTTTCGGATTGGCTAGAAATATTGTTCGTAATTGGTAATATTATTCTTGAGAAAAATTTGACTAAGAAAAAACTTACTACAAAAAACTTCATTACAAAAAAGCCAGTATGAAAAGTTCATTACAAAAATTCTAAGTATGAAAATTTGCATTCCGAAAATTTCAGTTCTGAAAATTTCCATTCCAAAAATTTCAGTTCTGGAAATTTTCATTATGAAAATTTCAGTTCCGAAAATTTCTATTCCAAATATTTCAGTTCTGTAAATTTTGAAAAACTCGTTACGAAAAATTTTTGTTGCAAAAGTTTGAAAAAAAACTGACTATGAAGGTTTTGATTACAAAAGCTAAAAAACTTACTATGAAAAATTTGATTATGCTAACATGCAAATGTTATCCCCCTATGAAAAGGAGTTTATTACTATAAGGATAATTGTTCAAAAAGAAGTTAATGAAGAAGGATTACCTCATGGTTATCATTCCTAACTTATGTTTAATGTATTCAAATCTATCAGAAGGTAAAGACTTTGTGAAAATATCAGCAAGTTGATCTTGCGTTCTGATAAACTGAAGAATGATATCTCCTTTAAGTGTGTGATCCCTAAGAAAGTGATGCCTAATATATATGTGTTTTTCATGAGAGTGATGTGCAGGGTTTTTACTAAGGGCAATGGCACTTGTTTTGTCACACAAAATTTGAGTTTTAGTAAAACTCAAGCCATAGTCTGTGAGTGTGTGTTGCATCCACAACACTTGAGCATAACAACTTCCAGTTGCTATATATTCAGCTTCAGCAGTAGATAGTGCTACAGAATGTTGCTTCTTGCATGACCAAGAGACTAATGAATCTCCTAAGAAATTAAAAGTTCCGAATATACTCTTTCTATCCATTCTACATCTACCAAAGTCAACATCTAAAAAGCTTTTTAAAACAAAATCATTTCCTGAAGTATAAAAGTCCTAAATTCGTGGTTCCCTCTAAATAGCGAAAAATTCTTTTCACTGCCTTTAAGTGAGATTCCTTAGGATTGGATTGATATCATGCACATAAGCATACTAAAATCATTAAGTCTGGATGAATAGTTGTCAAGTATAGTAGGCTTCATATCATACCTCTAAAAGATGTTTGATCTACTGGTTTCCCAACTTCATCAAGATCAAGTGTGTTTGAGGTACCAATAGGAATACTTATACTCTTAGTGTTTTCATAACCATACTTTTTAAGAAGGTCTTTAATATACTTATATTGAGATATGTAGATTACTTCTGGTTTTTGAGAAATTTGAAAACCAAGGGAAAAAGTTAACTCACCCATTACACTCATTTCAAACTCAGATTTCATTAGATTCGCAAAGCAATCAGTTAAAGATTGCTGAGTTGAACCAAATATAATCTCATAAACATAAATTTGAACAATCAAAACATTTTTCTTATATTTATTTATAAAAAGGGTGGGATCTACATTTCCCTTAACATAGTTATTTTGAATCAAAAATCCTATAAGTCTATCATACCATGCTCGTGGGGCTTGTTTAAGGCCATACAAAGCTTTGGTAAGTTTAAAAACATGATCGGGATGTTTTGTATCTTCAAAGCCTGGAGGTTTTTCAACAAAAACTTCCTCTTGAACATAACCATTAAGAAAAGCAAAATTCACATCCATTTGAAACAGTTTAAAATTGAAGAATGCTGCAAAGGAAAGTAAAATATGAATAGATTCAAGTCTATCTACTGGAGCATAGGTTTCTTCATAATCTATTCCTTCTTGTTGATTATAGCCTTTAGCAACTAGACTAGCTTTATTTCTAATGATGACTCCATTTTCATCACACTTGTTTCTGAAGACCCATTTTACTCCAATAACAGAAGTTTCCTTAGGTCTTTCAATCATGGTCCAGGCATTATTCCTTTCGAATTCATTTAGTTCATCTTCCATGGCTTTGATCCAATCATCATCACCTAGAGCTTCATCAGTGCTTTTTTTGTTCTAATTGGGAAAGAAATGCTAGATGTTCTACTTCATTCCTCAAGGAACTTCTAGTCCTTAGAGGTTTATTTACATCACCAATGATACTATCACTGGGATGATTCTTTAGAAACACCTGACTTGGGTTTTGTAAAACCTGTTCATCAACATAGGGTAAAAATTCTTCTAGGGTAAATGTTTTAGAAATATCTTCTTGAATATTTTCCTTATCAGAAGGATCTTCTAACAAAGGTTGATAATCATTTTTTGAAAACACATCTGAAGATGTGGGTTGGGATTGTTTAAAAAAAAGGATCGGACTCATCAAATTTTACATGCACTGTTTCCTCAGTAGTACATGTGTTTTTATTGAAAACTCTATAAGCCTTAGAAGTTGAGGAGTAGCCTAAGGAAATTCCTTCATCAAATTTTGGTGTGAATTTTTTTAGATTATATTTAGTATTCAGGATGAATACCTTTCAACCAAAAACCTTGAACTAGGAAAGTATAGGTTTTCTACCGTTCCATAACTCATAAGGAGTTTTATTAAGAAAAGGTCTAATTAAAACTCAATTTATAGTATAACAAGCAGTACTTACAGCTTCAGCCCAAAAATGTCTAACTATAGAATATTCACTCAATAGGGTTCTAGTTATCTCTTGAAGAATTCTATTTCTTCTTTCAACTACACCATTTTGTTGAGGAGTTCTAGGTGCTGAAAACTTTTGAGTAATACCTTTTCTACTACAAAAAGTTTCAAAATCAGAATTTTGAAATTCTCCTCCCTGATCACTATGAATAGTTTTCAGTGGAAGGTTTTTCTCATTTTTAACTTGGGCTCTAAAACTTTTAAAATAAGAAAAAGCTTCGGACTTCTTTGCTAGAAAATAGACCCATGTAAATCTAGTGTAATCATCAACTAGAAAAAACACATAGTATTTTCCTCCAATGCTTCCAGTTTGTGTTGGACCAAAAAGATCCATGTGCACCAAATATAATGCATCAGTTGTTGAGACATCACCGATTGACTTAAAACTATATTTATTTTTCTTGTCATATTGACAAGGATCATAGATTTTAGAAGATTCAAATCTAAGCTCCAGTATATCCTTAACTAAGCCTTTTCTTAGAGAGTTTGCATAGGTTTCTAAGGTTACAGTGACCTATCCTTCTATGCCATAACCAAGAATGATCTTTCATTGCACTAAGGCAAGGTAAGTCTTGGCTCCTAAGATCTTCTAAGTTCAAAGTGTAAACATTCTCTTGCCTATGGGCAGAAAGAATAAACTCTTCCTTGGAATTGTGTACTAAGCACTTATCATTACGAAAATTCACAAGGTATCCTTCATCACACAACTCACTTATGCTAATGAGGTTGTGCTTAAGACCCTTAACAAAAAAAACATTTGAAATCAAAGTTTTACCAAGAATAACAATATTAACTATACCCACAATTTCTCCCTGAGCATTATCTCTAGAAGTTACTTTTCCTACTTTCGTCTTGATAATCTTTTCAAAATAGTTTTTGTTACCAGTCATGTGCCGGGGACATCCACTATCCATGTACCAAGTATTGTTGTCAGTACTTCCTTTATCTTCCTGAAAATAAGAAAAGAATCAGACTTTCGGAATCTAAACCTGTTTGGATCTGAGATTTTTAGATAATAAAATTTTGGGTATCCACATTTGTTTAGAGAAATATGCTTTATGAAACCCAAGAGATTTAACTTTATTCAAAGAAAAAATTTTCTTCCAATTCCCACCACTTTGTCACTTTGTGCAAAAAGGGGCACTAGAAGGAACAAAATAGTTGTTTTTGAAAACTGGTTTTTGGTGAGTATAACCTACTCCAGTAGTGTTTCCATTAGTTTTAATTTTGCAATACATCTTGTCAAAATTTTCCTTACCTAAGTTAAATTTCACAAGGAGCTTCTTAAGAGAAAAAATTTCAGATTTTAGTCTAACGACTAAATTCTTATCCTCAGGAATCATTTCCTTAGAGTTAGATTTTTCCTCAAAAACTTTTATTTTTTAAATAGAATTCTTAAGATCTTTATAAAGTTCTTCCTTATCAGAATTTTCTTTCTCAAGGTCTTTAGAAAGTTTTTCTATAAGATCTTATTTATCTTTAAGATCTGAAGAAAGATCTGAAATCTCTTTTGTAATAACTTCTTCCCTGGTATTTTCCTTGTCTAATTTCTTAGAAATTTTACAATTTTTTTCTTAAAGTAACTTGGAAAATCTAGATACTTATTCATATGAAGGTTCTTCATTTTCTGAGGATGAAGTATCTTCATTTGAAGTACTATTTTCGGAATAGTAATTCTTATTAAGGGATAAGTTTGTTAAATCCTCGACAGAGCGTACCTTGACCATAAGACATGTATGTGGAAAAGAAGTATTAACAATGAATCCCATATTCTTCTGAGATGATGAATCATATTCCAAAGATTCAATTTCTGAAGAGTCTCCACAGCTAGCACTCCAAGTAGTATTAGATTTCAAACTTTTCTTAGCTTTAGCTTTATAAAACTTCTTCCTGTTCCTTTTAGAATGCCTCTCTTTTATTTATTTCTTTTTAAGCATAGGGAAATCAGGTCGTTTGTGTCCACTTATCTTTCACTCATATCATGTGACCTATGAATCTTTATTATCTTTCCTTTACTTCTTCTTATACCTAAATTGGAAATTTATTTGACTAGCTATCTTGTTCATTCTTCGAGCAATATTAGCTAACTCATTCTCTGAGAATTCACTCTCACTAGATTTGGATGGGATAGTAACCTTCTTTGACTTGGATCTAGTTACTCTCTCATGAGTTTTAGCTTTCATATGATTTGATGTTGTAGTAAAAGCAATAGTACCATTCCCATTCTTCTTTTTGATGTTGTCAGCATCCCTCTTCATTCTTATTTTATGTTGGAGAAGAGTTCCAAACAGTTCGTCTAAGGAAATTTTAGTGACCTTCCTATTCTCATAAATTGTTGTTCTCTTTGATTCCCACTCATTGGGCATAATATCAATAATCTTTTCCACAAGAACTTTATCATCTAGACCCTTCTCCCCCATATATTGTAGGCTATTAATGATAGTCATAAACCTTTGTTGCACTTTGCTTATAGGTTCTCTATAAGGAATGTTAAAACCATGATACTCAGCTCTCAACATAGCTCCTCTAGTCTCAATCACTTTAGATGTACCAAAATGTGTAACTTCAAGTTTCTTCCATATACAGTTAGCTGTTTCACATGAAGAAATTTGGCTATATATGTTCATATTCATTGAACATAGTAGAGTATTGTGTACCTTATAGTTTAATTTATAATCATGCTTCTCTTGGTTTGTGAAAGCACTTACTTCCTTATCAGGAATTTTATAACCTCTAGTAAGCATAACAAAGTTATCTACCCCAATATTGATGACGAAGGTCTTCATTCGATCTCTCCAGTATTTATAATCATTTCCATCAAAAATTGGTGGTCTTGTAGGATTTAGGTGGTCGATGGAACCAACATTTAAACCTACCATCTTTAAGAAAATATTTCTACACAAAAACTTGTTAATAAAAAAAGTTCGGATTCAAGGAAAATATTCCTAAGGAAAATATAGAACAAAGGAAAAACTGAGCAAGGAAAACTTATATGTGAGTATAAGTATTTCAAATACACCCTCTGATACCAATTGTAGGATCGAAATTATGATGTAGATGCTCAATATACAAGAGGGAGGGGTGAATTTTAAACTTTAAAAATTTCCTTAAACAAGGAAAGATCTAATTTTAACAAAGTTAAACTTATGAAAATTCACAACACCTATAACACCAATGAAAAATTTGGACAAAGTATGAAGTTACAAACTTCTATTTCTATGCACTTCCTTAAATCTGGAAAGTGATTCTGAAAAAGTGGTTCTGGAAATATGGATCCAGAAATTGAAACTTAACCAAAGTTTACAATATGAGATTCTACCTTAAAGCATATATAATCTAAATTAATTAGAGTACAATTGTAAGGAAATATAAGAAGGTTATACTTTCCTTACAATAAAAAATTGTAGCGGAAAAAAAAGTAGTAAAACTACAAGTAACAAGATATAAATCTTTTAACCCAAAGAGAAGGGTATCCAACAACCTTAGATAAAGGTCCCTTGATTTATACTTTTAAGAAAGT
The DNA here is from genome assembly GCA_963277665.1 of Viscum album. Lineage (NCBI taxonomy): Eukaryota > Viridiplantae > Streptophyta > Magnoliopsida > Santalales > Viscaceae > Viscum > Viscum album. The sequence goes on along the minus strand of OY728127.1, from coordinate 60,188,057 downwards.
ATGTCTTACCCACACTAGGGTAAGCCCTCGATACGAAGATCGGAGTCTCTGTCTTGCTATCCCTGCAAGCCCTCAACTTCAAGGTAGTTGGAACCTCTGTCTTCCTCAGCAAGGAAGCCCTCGAACTTAAAGGTAGTCGGCACCTCTGTCTTCCTATCCCCAGAAGCCCTCGAATGTAATCACCAACATTCGGAGTTGCACAAAGCAATCTGAATGAGTAGTTCAGTATGTGCAAATCATGAAAAGCTTCTCTCTCTAGAAAGCACTTTAACAGTGTGTGATCTCTAGAGTGATCAACTTCAGTTCTTGTGCGAGATCTTTCAAATGAGTTTCTATTTATAGGCTCGGTTGGAACGGTCGGATCCCTCCTCCAACGGTCGTATTTTCCTTAAATTTCAGAGGGACCTGTACACATGTCACTTAACCAACGGTTAGTTAGAAACAGAATGGACGACATCGTTTTATAACAAAACGTGTATAACTGAAAGCAAGAAATCATTTTCTAATGAAGCGAGTGTAAGCATAAGCAAAACTAAAGTTCAGAATGTAATCAAATAAAAGTTCAGAGTCTAACCAAAATGGAATTCAGAGTCTATAATAAAAAGGATATTCAGATTCTATTTTATAGGAGTTCGGAACCTGAATTCTGTAGAAATCCAGAGTTTGAATTTCTAAGGAAATTCGGAGTCTGGTTTCATCAGAGTTTAGAATCTGAACTTACAGAATTTGGAGTCGATCTTGTAAAAGTTTGGAGTCGAACTCACAATAGTTCGGATTCGAACTAGTAAAAGTTCGGAGTCAAACTCATAAAAGTTCAGAGTTGAACTGGTAAAAGTTTGGAGTCGAACTAGTAAAAGTTCAGAGTATAACTAGTAAAAGTTTGGAGTCCAGAATTCAGAGTTGAACTTTGTTAGAGTTCGTATCCAGAATTCAGAATGGAACTTTATTAGAGTTCGTATCCTGAATTCGGAGTGGAACTTCATTATAGTTCATATCCAGAATTCAGAGTGGAACTTCATTACAGTTCATATCTAGAATTCAGATCCTAAAACAGAATGATTCATATCTTAGCATTATATGATTCCGAGGTTTTGGGTATGAATCTGATTTTTATACTTAAGAAACATATTTCTATATATAAGGAAATCTAGGTTAGGGTAAATTTCCTTTAAGGAAGGAAATTTTCCTTAGGGAAGTAAAATATAGATTTTCTTAAGTATAAGGTGTTTGTGATTTTCAAAACAAGAAGGAATGGAAAAGTCATAAGGGGAACCTTATTAACTCAACAGAGTTTTCCTATAACAACAGTTATCATGAAACTATATAGATGGCACCACATGAGGCTCTTTATGGTAGTCCATGTAGATCACTGCGATGTTGGATGCAATGGGTGAGTCAAAGTTGTTGGGACCTAGTCTCGCATAGAAGACGACTGAACAGATTTAGATGATTTAGAAACGAATGACTACAGCTCAAAGTCGGTAGAAGTATTATGTTGCTAGATGGAGGTGACGTCTAGAGTTTACAGTCAGTGATTGCATTTTCCTTCAGGTATCACCTCGGTTGGGTCAATGTAGGATATGAAGTCAGGGAAAGTTAGCACCCATGTTTGTTGGACCTTTTGAGATCGTGAAGAGAGTCGGGTCGGTAGCATACCAATTGGCTCTTCCACAGAAATATAGTGATATGCATGATTTTTTCCATATATCACAACAACGAAGGTATCACACTGACCCTTCTCATGTGATTGATGTGGATGATGTTGAGATAGAGATAGATATGTCCTTTGAGGAGGATCTGATACGTGTGTTGGATCGTAGTGAGAAGGTGTTGAGGGGAAATATTGTACCGACAGTTTGTGTTTTATGGCAGCATGGACGTGTGCAGGAAGAGACATGGGAAAGGGAGGCAGATATGCGGACTTAGTGGCCCGATCTTTTTAGATCAAAATCTCAGAGAAGTTTGGGAGTACAGCTTGAGGACGAGCTGTTATAAGGTGGGGAGAATGTAAGATCCTGACCTTTTCTGGAGTCAATATCGAGCAAGTTTTTAGGTTCTTTTGATTTTTTAAGTACCTTTGTTTTGGAGTAGTGACTTGGGGTGAGTTGGTGAACTTTTAAGTAAAACTAAAGGATAGTGGGTTGTGCTCGGTTTGACAAACCGTGCCAACCATGTAGAACTGGACAGATAGGTACGCATATTTTGTTCATAGTTTGACAAACCATGTGACCAAAACATACAGACCATGATAGACAAGACAATGAGGTATGCACAGTTTGTGCACGGTTTTTCCTAACCGTGCACCACTGTCCAGGAAATCATGCACACATTTTTTTTATTTCCGAAAATCCTTTTTTAAAACCACTGAACCCCAAGACTTCCTTATTTTATGACCTTGGCTAGGGATTGGCAATTTCTAGGTGTTTCTAAAGCCTCTTGGAGAGATTACAAGGCGATCCAAACACCTTTCCCCGAGATTGAAGGCTTATATTGAAGATCCTCTCTCCTTCCAGTAAGTGGATTTCATCCTGTTGTTTCTTTTGTTCTTTCCTCTATATTTCCTTGATCTTTTCATGGGAGATTTATATAGTTTCCATGGATCTAAACCTATGAGTTAAGGTATAGATCTAGTATTGTGGATATAGATCTAGTTTTGCAAGATCTTGATGCCTTTGATCTTATTTTTGTTTTGAAGGATTTAGATCCAGAACTTGATTGACGACATTGTGCCGCTCGGATTTTGGGGATTTTCATTGGGAAAACTTTCATCAATAAATCAAGGTAGGTGGTTTAAAATCCATTCCCAAAATCTCATCTTGTTATGCGTATGTAGTTGTATAAATTCCATGGAATAAATAATTAATTGGTGGTTTGGTTATGCAGTTCTTTGTGAACTATGGATCTAGTTGAATATGGGTGAGAGTTATGATGGAAGGATAAGGATGATTAAACATTTGAATAATGTTGTATATTTGAAATGGATATTTGATTTGAAAAAGGGTTGTGGGACATGGAACGACGTTCCTAATACCCACAGAGGTTCTAGACATGGCGTTCTAGAACCAATGACATGCATGAAATTGATATTTTATAGGACAAGGACTGATGCTCCAAATACCCATGGGGTTGTGAGATAGGGACTGATGCTCCAAATACTCACATTTGTGCTAGACATGATGTTATACACTCTTTCATTTATTTTGTACTATGGTTTCATTTGGATATTCATAAACTTAATATTGTGACATAGACAATATGAATTCAAGAGGGGAAATGGTTTAGGCTCCTACCCGAGCCGAAGAAGGCATTTTGTTTTGGGTGTTCTCGGAAACCTGAATGTTTAACATATTAAAGAAAGGTTAATTAGATAAATATAATTTTTTCCCTATTGTCTTGCTTTATTATTAATGCAACTGCATACACTGCTTATGACTAGATTTGTGTTTGACATTGTTGGTGGTGATCTATTGAGTCGTACTCACACCCTACTCGGGCTGCCTGATTGGTACCCAAATAGACTTTGTTGATGCAGGACAGGACATGGGGATTATTGAATTAAATAATTAATTGTAGAATTAATTATAGGATAATGATATTTTGAATTGAATAATTAATTAAGCAATTAATTGGGGATATTTAATTGATTGAGGTTAAAAAATAAATTGATGGATCAATTTGGAATATTGATTTGTTAAGTTGACATCATTAATTGATGAATTAATTATGGGGATTTCATGATTGTGAATTTGATTAATTAATCATAGAATTAATTAATGGAATTGGTAGGATTAATTAATTGGTGGATTCATTGAAGAAGTGAAATATAATCAATTCATCATAGAATTAATTAATGGAATTAATGGATTAATTAATTGGTGAATTACTTAATAGGAGCAATGTGATTATTTAATTATTTAATTAAATAAAGGAATTAATTAATTAATTAATTAATGGGATTTATATGATTATTTAATTATTGAATTAAATAAAGGTTTTAATTAATAAATAAATTAATCAATGGGAGTTATGTGATTATTTAATTGTTTGATTAAATAAATGGATTAATTAATTGATGAATTAATTAATAAGAGTTATGTTATTATTTAATTTTTGAATTAAATAAAATGGATTAATTAATTGATGAATTAATTAATGGGAGTGATGTGATTATTTAATTATTGAATTAAATAAAGGGATTAATTAATTGATTAATTAATTAATGGAAGTAATGTGATTATTTAATTTTTAATTATATAAAGGGAATAATTAATTTATAAATTGATTAATGGGAGTTATGTGATTATTTAATTTTTGAATTAAATAAAGGGATTAATTGATTGCTAAATTAATTAATGGTAGTTATGTGATTATTTAATTAATGAATTAATTAATGAGAGTTATGTGATTTTTTAATTATTGAATTAAATAATGGGATTAATTTTTTTATGAATTAATTAATGAGGGTTATGTGATTATTTAATTATTGAATTAAATAAAGGTATTAATTAATGAATGAATTAATTAATTAGAGTAATGTAATTATTTAATTGTTTAATGAAATAAAGGTTTTAATTAATTGAGAAATTAATTAATAGGAATTATGTGATTATTTAATTGTTTAATTAAATAAAGGGATTAATTAATTGATGAATTAATTAATTAGAGTATGTGGTTATTTAATTTTTAAATTAAATAAATGGATTAATTAATTGATGAATTAATTAATGAGGAGCAATGTGATTATTTAATTGATGAATTAAATATTGAAATTGATGGGAATAATTAATTGGTGAAATAATTGAAAGAGTTAGATATGATTAATTAATTGTGGAATTAATTATTATGATTGATGTGAAAAATTAGTTGGTGAATTAATTGATGGATGAAATATTTAGATTATTGTTTTGGATAATTAATTATTGAATTAATTGTGATATATAGAGATTATTGATTTGGATAAATAGTAGTTGAATTAATTATGAGATATTGAGATTTTTTTTGGATAATTAACTATTGAATTAATTATGAGATATTGAATAGGGATTTGGGGATAATTTATTGATGAGTTAATTATCAAAATATTATATTGTGAATGAATAATTAATTATTGGATTAATTATGGGAAATTGAGTTTTTGAATGTTGATTAATTAATCAGTGAATTAATTAAGGGTACTGATGTGCTTATTTAATTTGGGAATTAATTATGGGGTTTGATATATTGAACTAATTGTTGAATTAGTTACAGGATTGAGATTTTTAATTTATTATTGAGTTAATAAAATTGTTTTGTTAATTAATATGATTGAGATAATTAACTAATTACTAAGTTAATTAATGAGATTCAGAAGATTAATTAATTTTTTAGTTAATTAATGAGATTGAGAATATTAATTAATTGTTGAGTTCATTAATGATATTGAGATGATTAATTAATTATTTAATTAATTAATGAAATGAATAATGGTAATAATGATAATCATGTGTGAATTGAGATCTAGAATGGTAACAGTGGCATTCTGATATATGATAATTGAGTTATAGAATGGTAATAATAGAATTCTAAGATTGAGATGAGATAAAATGGTAACAGTGGAATTCTAGGACATGAGATCCCTTGGGGATTATCTAGTCTCTGTCATGGGCTGAAGTATGTATTGATATTTTGGTGTCCTTAGGAACCTAGGGAGTTATGTGGATAAATAAAGAATAAATTGATAATGTGATGATTTTTTATTTATGCATTGTGCTTATTTATTTACAAAACTGCATACACTATTATTGAATGGATACTGTTTTATACACCATTGGTGGTGGCCTACTAAGTTATACCCACACCCTACTCAGGATATCTGGTCTATATCAAAATAGATTTCAGGATTGTGGGACAGGTTAAGGGAAAAGGCCTGGTGTTAGATGTATGAATTGGGTATGGAGCATAGATTAGGGAACTATACATGGATTGGGACCTACTTGGGAGTCTTCGGTATCTTTACTTTTGACTTTCATTTCACACTTGGCACGTACATTAGCATGGCATATTTAAAACTTCAGTTTTGATATTTTATCCCCATTTTTTGTAATCTTATGATCTTGGTATTGTTCTATTTATGGTTATTTTTTATTCAGTTATTGTTTCATTATTTTCTACTAGTGTATTACTCTAGTAAATATATAAAATAGGGTAGGTCTCCCCATGGATGATATTAGACACTCACATTGAGTCGGTAGCCTCTGGTGTATGTGGAGTTGTGTATGATGTCATGTGACTGACCGGCTTAGGGTACCAGTGAGTGGCACCCATGTCGGGATGTTACACTATACAAAAGAAAAAAATAGTTATGCTCCACTAGCATTGTGAGAGCTATCTTGGTCATATTATCCTTTACTTTATCCTAGTATAGAAGTTCAATCATCCATATATAGGTGCATGACCAGAACTATACCTATATGCATGTGATCTATCTTGGAACCCAATGAAGGCACAAATAGGGTGTGGGTAATACTTAGTAGGCCACCACTAATAGTGTCCAATAAAAATACCTTCTATGAATATAAAATATTAGTGTGCAGGTATAATAAATAAAGTCAATAAATCGATTATGTAAATATAACCCAAGTCAATCTCAAGTTCCTCATGGAAATTGAGCTAACAATACCTGCTTTGGCCTAAGCTAGAATGTATTAGAGAGAATTACATTTTATATAAAAAATACTTAGTACTCAAGGATTATATCCAATTCATCAATGTATAATGATAATCATGTGAGGTTCCATAATTTTCCATGGAATTTAATTTTTATAAACTGGGTGAACTCCATAGGGGTGTACCCATGGTAGTTCACTATAAGGGAAAAAATTCTACCCAAACTTTGGGAACATGTACTAGGAAGCCTCGACATTATAATTGAAAGGATCCCAAGGTAATAACCAAGATTGTCTGTAACATTAATTCAAATCCAAGGAGAATCATCTAAGGAATTTAATTTAATTTTCAAAAATATAGGTGAACCCTTGGTACTAACTTAGGGTATTAAAATTTAAGACAAAGACTAAATATATGTGTAGTCTTTCACTTGGAAGATACATCAATGAATTGATTGGAATCCTAGGAGTTCGTTCAATTATAACCACAATGGGAGTTCAAGTATCAGCCACACCTTTAAGTTAATTCTAGGCCCATGACTATAGTCCAAATTACAAATAAGAAATTTGGAGCATCATGTCCAAAATTATTTAATCATTTATACTTTATTCAAACAAAAGTTTCTTATGGACCTTACTATGTATTTTTTATAGGAACCCAAGTATTTATCAAGGCATACTAGTAAGAAATCAAGTTACATTAAATAATTAAACATATTCCATTATAAATATTCATTCCAAATTACAATTCAATCGTACATTTAATAATTTATTTAAAAGATACCAAGGAACACATAAATGTATTTAATTTTACCTTTTCATTATATATGTATTTATCAAGAGAAACGTTGAAGAATATAGTGATAATAATCTAGGGGAATGTGAGCTACATATTCCATTTTCATCACTCAATCACCTCTATTTATTAATTCAATTATTATTAATAAGACAACACACCTTAGAAGGTTGTTTGGTTACATATACAATAATTTTTATATACTGTATTTAATATCATACACCCTAATGGGTGGTTCAAAATGAGGTCATTAACCTCTAGTGATTCCAAGGGACTCATAGTTATAGACAAAGTAATTTAATTTTAAGAGTCTCATATTTAATACAATTCCATTTTTATCCAAGGGAATACTTATTAAACTTAACATTGGAAAAGTAAGTATACTTACCCTTTTGTAATTAAAACAATTTATTTATTATCATTTAATCAATTATCATTCTGTCAATCAATCTAAACACACCTAAGGAGGTGGTTTGGTTGATTACAATCAATGGAAAACATGGGAAAATAATAGGGAACACCAAAAGGGGTGAACCAAGTTCAGGTCACCAACCCCTAATAATTTCAATGGGTATAAAGGACATCAATTCTATGATCTATACATTTAATTTAAGGTATTTAAAATTTTGTATTAGTGCACATGAAGATTAATGTATGGAACAATTACAACATAATATTAAAAATAATAATTTGAGGTAAAAGACATAGACCACCTACCTCATGCTTAATACATTTTAGTCATCCAGTATCGGTTTTTTATTCGAGTTAAAATTATAAAAATCAAAATAATTGAAAAATGCCTTGAAAATAAGGCATATGATCTCGTATGGAAATAACATCCAATACGGTGAAAGAAAACACGATGTGAAGGAAGTTGAATGATAGACTGAGGGTGATCCAACATTATCATTGAAGATTGAATAAGAGCTCAAGTGAGGGAGATATATCAAATCCTAATAAAGGAGGAGAGGAGATCTCCCACACATGGTTGTTGTTATCCAAAAGAGGAAGGAGGAGGAGGATAATTTTGATTTAAGAGAAAGGAGGAAAAAAATTAAATTTAATCCATTTTTAAAGGGGATACCGGTTTAGCTGCATGATGTTTCAAACTGTATGTCAACTATGTAGATCACTCAATCAAGGAACCGCACCCCCAAACGATTCATACACAAAGTTTGAAAAATAGAGACTTTGCCTTTGGTAATTCCTCAATCCCTCATGCCTCGTACGGTTGCAGTGAACAGTTAGAAAAACTGTGCACCAACCTTGAAACCTCCTCTGTGGTTTTTTACCATCTCTCTTGGTTCCCTAGAGTCATTTCATGGATTAAACATGCTCTTTGCTAGTAGAAATTGGACAGCATGGTTAGGTCACATGATTACTACTAACAGTGAGCCCTATTCTGTTTCTCCCAAAAAATAGTTTTTAAGTCCCAATGATCCTAAAAGTCTTTTAAACTCCCAAGACACCTCTTGGGATTTAAACCCTTTCTAAAACAACATTTTTAAATGTAATAACTCTCAAAATTACATTCTGAAGCTTGGTTCAATATTTTTCTCATCAATGAAACAATTGGTTTTGAAATCCTTTGGAATTTTCAACCCGTCCAAAAGATGGGATCATACATGGAACACAATAATTCATTCAAATTGTATTAATTTTAATATTTTTAAATTCATTTATTTTATTTTTATATTAATTAAATAAATATTGGGCTATCATTGCATATACATTTAAGTTAATTATTCAATCACTAAAAATTAAAAAAATTAACATAATAAAAAAATGAATTCAAATTTCAAAAAAAAATAAAACTAAACATAATCTCTTTTTATGCTTAAAAAAATATTAAATATATTAAATTAAAGAGTATGGCATTTTGTATTTATTATTTTTATAAAATAATATAAAGGTCAATATAAAAACAATGGCCCCAAGTGGGCATATTTTCAAGACTTAGATGATAATTTTAGAACTATACTCATCTAATAGGATAAAGTAAAGTTCTAAAGAAATTTTCAATCCTTATCCCAAAGTTTTCACCCAGTTTTACGTGTTTTACCCTTACGATGTGACAAATTTTAACATATTTACTATTTATAATGCCTAAAAATAAAAGGAACCTATTTAATATATTTTAACCTAATTATTTCAAATATGGAATAAATTTTATCAATTTTAATTACTATAAGTATTAGAAATTAATTTTAAAATAAAACTGTGAAATATTAAAAAAACATTCTTCTAGAAAAATGTGTTTTAATTCTAAAAATTGACTTATATAAAAATCATATAAAATTTTGATATCGATGGAATTAATTAGACTATTATAAATAAAATGTATCTTATAAAAAAATATAATTTATTTAAATAAAAGAAATGGTAGTTTTATAGAAATCGATATTTTTCACTATTCACTAAAAAATAAATCTTTTTTAAAAAATCCCAAAAAATTAAACATTAGATAATATTAACATGATGATTTTAGAAATGATAAAATTTTCACATAATAATATTTCAATAGTTTTTCATGGTTTTCCTAAATTAGGTGTTATGTTTAAAGAATGTTTTCAAAGAAATTAGATTTTCTTAAAAAGAAATATATCATAAAATATCATGGAAAGTGGCATGAGATAGATCTAAAGACTGTTAGATCTGAATAGAGAATGGATACACTCATTCTAGGAGAACTCACTCCTAAGTGGGGAAAGATCACGATACATGGATGAGGATCACTGAAAGGGACTTGGCGTATACCAAAACTCATCCATATTCACCTAATAAGTATAGAATATAAATCCTATAGGATTGGTCACATCAATACCTGACTCTACCTAGGGCCAAGAATGAGTATAGGATCTCGCTCTGGGCATCTTAGAGGGATTCTGACTCTATCTAGAAAGTCCTGCTGAAGGGATCATACTCTTATAGATTGAAATGATACCTGACCTTCAAGGGAATGAGAAAAGGGGGAACTAACCCAAACAAAACTTTTACAAGGATTAGTGAACAAGGATATCAATCCATGTAGAAGAGAGTACACAACATTTAGTAAGGTTACACACCGTGTCCCTTGACATCAGATACTGCCTGTGTACAATGTCCTAAGTCAGAAGACTCGCCATGTAAAAACTACATACACAGTGTGTAGTGATGGTCACACATTATGTCTGATTATCTAGGGTCTACTCCATGTACGTTAGCCATGTACCCATACACAGCTTCGACCCGTCTATTCCAACCCGTGTATTGGTATATGGGGTAACTCGTGTAACCGGCCTGGTTTGGCGTTGTGGTGGAGTACATGTCATTTACTCCACCCCATGTTCGTGTATCCTCTGAGATACATGTAGAGTATCATATAAGAACCCACATTCCATGTGACAGTTGTCACATGTCGTGTCATCACATCCTTTATTATGAATCCCTAGCCACCATAGAGTCTTCCCCACACATCATGTTCTTTAGAGAACCCATCATGTTCTTCAAGATTTTCCAAAATCATTGTTCTTACTCTTTGCACCTTCAGTGATCTTCAATCTTTCAATCTGGCCATTCAACCTTGTTGAAACTCAAGATGCAGGGTTATCCCATCATGGAAATGTTGATTTGAAAAGTTTCGGGTATCCAATCGGCTCTAAAAACATGTTTCGATCGTCCTTGCGAAGAACGATTGAAGAATGATTTCTTCTAATCCATGTCGATTCATTGTCCTCCATCATAGTTGCACCTCCTCTTGGTTTTCATGATGTCAGATATCTAATTTGGGATTGTTGAATTGAAAAATGGATTCACAACGATCTGTTTTTCATAACCCTGTGATGAATGCGAAGAACGCAATGTCAAAAAGGGAAAAGAAAATCCAAATAGAAAATCAAGGAATGAACCTCCACCATTGTTCGTCATGGTGTTGATGTTATCTCATTATAGGGATAAAATGGAGAAATTGAAATACAAATTAGAATAAGCATGGATTGATTCCCCAAAATAAAACCCAATAAAAGACCCTTCCGTAAGAATGAACGATTTGTGGGTCAACATGTTCGTGGGTTGATCTTTGTTCCTCATTAAATCAAAGAATGAGGAAAAATAAAATAAAAACAATAACCCCTTCCTCGATCATTAATGAAGAGGGAGAGCGGTCTTTAGTCAGGATTTATCTCATTGTGAAATGATCCATGCATCGCTGCTCGTTGTCATTCGTTGATATTCCTCCAAGGATGGATCCTCTCCAAAACTCCAGAGCATCCAAGGAAAGTTTTCTAGGGTTATTAGCCTAACCCAGGGATCCTTGTTATTTAAAACCAACAAATGTGTCATTTCCTTAATTAAAAAATTTAAAATAAAATAAATTATTATTTTATTTTATTTCCTTTAAAACGTCTAGAAATTAACTTTTGTTGCCAACCTACGCCATTCGAAGTTAGGCCCCACCTAAGGTAAAGTCACTGCTTTGAATGCAACGGTGCCCTCAGATCTCTAATTTGGGCCCCCCATTTAAATGATATTCCACTTTTTTAGTAAAACTTCTCGTGTGTGCTATTTAAATGTTTAATTTATTTCAAACATTTATTCTGAGCACCCTGGGCCTTGGAATCGCACACCATCAAAAATCATGGTCTTGAAATAATTCTATATAATATTTGGACAAAATAAATGGAAAATACAATACATTGAATTCTCCCCACCTTAGGGATTTTAATCCCAGAAAATCCAAATCAAAAGGCTACTCAAACAGATGTGGGTATTGTACACAAATATGAGCCTCCCGCTCCCACATTCTCTCTTGAAGATTCTCGTGCTGCCACCAGACATGCACCAAGGGAATCACTTTCCCATGAAGGACCCTCTCCTATTGATCCTCAATCTCTACTGGGTACTTTGAAAAGTTCGTTCCATACTAATTGTCTAGATCACCCCAATTGATGATGTGTGGTGGGTCATACACGTACCTCCTCTACTGCGACAAGTAGAAGACATCATGTACCCGATAAAACTGTAGTGGTAGAGCTAGGCGGTACACCACCTCTCCAACTCTGCAGAATATCTGAAAAGGGTCGATGAACCTTGGAGACAACTTCTTCCCTTTGCCAAATCTCTGTAAACATCATCGAGGTGATACCCGAAGAAAGACATGTTCTACCTCTTCAAACTCCAGAGGTCTCTATCATCTATCATTATAAGACTTCTCCCAGCTCTGTGTAGTCTTCATCCTCTCCTAGATGATTTTCACCTTCTCAGTGGTAGCTCGCACCAACTATAAACCCATTAGTGATGACTCTCCGGGGTCAGTCTAGAAAATTGGTGATCAGTAGGGTCACCCATATAAAGTCTCAAACGGTGCCGATGGTAGATTGGTAGCTGTTGTTTTACAAAAACTCTACCAATGGTAGGTGGTCATCCCAACTGTAACCAAATTCCATGTTACAAACCTGAAACATATCCTCAAGAACCTGAATGGTTCTATCTATCTAACCATCTATCTAGGGATGGAATGATGTGCTCAAATGTATCTGAGTCAAAAACGCCTCTAGCAATTCCTTCCACGACTGGGATGTGAAATGAGCATCATGATCTGAGACTATCGTAGAAGGGAAACCATGAAGCCAAATTATCTCATGCATGTAGTGGTATCCCAATATCTATATGAAACTCTTCTCCCAGTTAATTTAGAAGTGGGTCGACTTGGTGAGTTAGTAAACGATCACCCAGATGAAATTGTTTCCCCTATATATTTGTGTTAAGCCCATCATGCATTCCATTGATATTTCATCCCACATACACTCTGGAACTTCTAGGGGTGGGATAACCCTGTTAGAACCTAGTGCTTAGACTTCACCTCATAGAATGTAAGGCATCAAGAAATGAACTTTTCTACTATATTATTCATACCTATCCACCAGAACTGATGCTGGAGGTCCTGGTATATTTTTTTCACTCCAAGATGTACTGCTAAGGGGGGTGTATGAAACTCCCTCAAAACCTCCTCCCACAACACCATTGGAACAACTATGTGTCCTTTGAAAAGGACAACGTGCTCCCCACCTCATGAATATCTATTAGGATCATGTCATGTGGATAACTAAGCATGTAAAGTTTCACTGTCGATATCCCCTAGTTTTGCCTCCCTAACTCGCTACAAGAGTGGAGGGATAAAAACCATCAACTTGAGATAAGTTGCATCCACACTAACTACAAAGGATAACTGTAGAGATGCCAACTGCTTCGACACCTCGTTCAGTAGTTGTGAACTCGATCTCTGACTGAGAGCATCATCTACTATGTTCCCCTTCTCCATAGTATAAATGATCTCAAATTTGTAATCTGAGAGGAACTACAACCATCACCTCTAACACATATTCATATCCTTTTGTGATAAGATGTAATTGAGGCTCTTCTGGTCAGAGTCGATGATAAATTATTCTCCCATCAGGTAGTATCACCACATATTCAATGCAAAAACTACTTCTACAAACTCAAGATCATTGGTCGCATAGTTTTTCTCATGTGGCCTTATCTGGAACAAACCATAATTAATCACTATCTATCTCTGCATCAGGACACAGCCAAGTCTAGTCCTTGATGCATCATAAAAAACTACATAATCGATACCCACTTCTGTAAATATCAAGATCAGTGCACTCATTAAACGTTTCCTCATCTACTGGAAAACCTACTGGATTCTCCTTCCATATAAAAGGATTCCCCTTCTTGGTCAAGTTTATCATCGGTGCTGATATTTAGGAGAAATTAGTGATAAATATCTGGTAGTATCTTGCCAACCCATGGAAGCTTTGTACCTCTGTCACACTCTGAGGTGGATCCCATGCTAACAATGCCTCAACCTTGGCTGGGTCCACTGCTACTCCATTGGATAAGATAACATGTCCCAGAAAGTAGACTTCCAATATCCAGAACTAGAACTTTGATATCTTCCCATAAATCTGGTTCTCTCAGAGTACATCAAAAACCATTTGTGGGTGTCTCACATGCTTCTCCTCTAGCACCGAGTACACAAGGATGTCATCGATGAAGACCAATATGAACCGGTCTGAGTATGGTTGGAATATTTATTTCATAAGTCCTATGAACACTGTAGGGAAATTATTCATGCCAAAAGGAATCACCAAGTACTCGTGGTGACCATAGCAGCATCTGAAAGATCTCTTCGATATATCCTTATCTCGTACTTGTAACTAGTGGCAACCCGATCGATGGTAAAACTTCGAGAACCATCGCTCCCCTCTCAGTTGATTGAATAGGTCATAGATCTTTAGTAGTGGATACTTTTTCTTCACCATTACCGGATTCAGGTCCCAGTAATCCATGTACAACCTCAAACTCTCATCTTCCTTCTTGGAAAACAAAATTGGGGCCACCCAGGGTGAAACATTGGGTCTTACAAAGACCTTCCTTTTTAATTCCTATAGTTACACCTTCATATCATAAATCTCTACGGGGTCCATTTGATATTCTAGTGATGATATCGGTGTCATCCCAGGGTATAAGTCAGGGAAAAAGTTGATTTCCCAGCAGGGAGGTAATCCTAGAAGATCTTCTGGAAAGAAATCCTCATACTCCACCACTACTGATGGGAACTGAAAGATCATTACATCTACTACTCTGAGGGTAAGGATAGCCAACTCATGAGTGATAGGTTGCACCCTCCTAAGCATGATCCCATTCTGTGATGCCTGGGTTTCCTTTTCACCAACAAAAGAAAGCCTTATTCCATCATTGTAGACACGCTGAACTCTTCGCCTAAAGTAGTAAATCTGGGAATGGACCAAAGATAAACAATCTATATTGAGAATGACATCATAAGGCCTCGATGCTGACACCAAGAGGTTCCAACTAAAACTCTCACCTCCAAGGGTAAGATCACATTGTTGGAAAAGATGTGTGATCATGGAGTCTCCTCCCGTAGGTGTCTCCAAGCATAAGGGCCAAGTCAACGGCTTCACCAGAATCTCAAGGTTTCTCACAAGACATGTGGTGAGGAAATAATGACTAGAACATGTGTCTATAAGTATGACATCTAAGTTAGAAAATATATAAATCATACCTCAGATCATCCCTGGAGTCCTGAGTTCATACGCCTCGACCACATGTAATTGCCCCCGCCTCTATCCCCCATCTCCCTGAGCCTGGTACGGACCTCCTGGGGGTGGTGGTGGAAGTAGTTCAATGAATTTTCCACCTCCTGCAGCTCTCCCTACTCCTCTTCCATGTTCGCCACCTGGCAGGTCTGCTTTCTCTACTCTTTACCTCTACCTCTATGGTATATCCACTGCCTCCCAATAAGTAGTTCTATGGGTTGGGAAATCTCTAGCGAGATGTCCTCTACCATTTCATGAGTAGCATCGCCTCTCCCTAGGATGATTGGATCCATACTGAGAGCCATGGACCATAGATCCCCAGTTTTGGGTCCTCCTATGACCTCTATCACTTCTTGATCATTGTTCCTAACTTGATCACCCAAATACTGAGGTATTTGTACCTATCTTCCTATTGCTGACTTCCATTGGTTGTCTCTACTCATCTAAGAAGCTTTTGACCACCAAATCTCGCTCGAGCACTCCTTCATAAGTCAAAATGCATAGAGGAACAACACTAGATTGTATTTCCAATCATAGACCTCACTCGATACTCCGATCTCTAAAGTATTGATCCCTGACCATATCCATCGAGTACCTGGTGAGGTTAGTTAACCTTGATAAACAGTCATCCACTGTTAAATTGCCCTGCTAGAATGGAAGAATATCTTGGATATGCACTTCTCTTAGCGTAACTAGAGAGAACACCTCCCTAAAGAGTTTTTTGAACTTTGTCTATGAAATAGTCTCTTCATCGTGACTCTACATGGTCAAAGAGTATATCTGGATAGCTGACACTAAAGGAAAGGGAAAACAAAACCCATTTCTATATGAAGCATGTACCATTTTTCCCTAAAATAAGTCTTATCATGTACTGAGTTGAAATGAAGGTTATCAGATTCTTGGTGTATGGTTACATCATTCACCCGTACCAACATTGGAGTCTTTATCCTGAAAGATGATCTTAAAACACTTAACGCGGTTTCCCCAAACCAATCTCATAGACTCTTGTTCCTAAGGTCGAATTGAACACCTTTGATACCACTCTTTCATGACCCATCCTAGTGGGGACCATGTTGTGACTCACTAATCCTGTCTCCAATAGGCCATAGGTCGGTGACTAAAACCTAGTAGGAATATCACTAACATGGGATGCATTTCCTAAGTACCTATAAACACACAAAAATCTACAAGCCCATAAATGATGAATGTAAAAAAACTACTAAGGAACAAAATCCATGCATACGAATAAACCCAACCAAAAGAGTACAACGGAATATAAAGTGTTGAAAGTAAACTAGGTCTGAATAAAAGCCCACCAAAAGAAAGAGTCTGCAAACTAAAAAGTCCAACCAGTAAGCAAGAAATAGGTACTAAGACTGCTGCTTGTAGTTGTAGGAACACCGCATCCTATAAGGAAGATAACAAAGCTTAGTTTGGTCCTGGTCCACCCTAGACTCTGTCAAAAAGCCACTCATCTGCACAAGACACGACTCGTGCAGGAAAATCCTGTGAAGGGGTGAGTATAACAATACTCAGTAGATGACACCAAAAACCACAAAAAAGTATAAAAAGTAAAGGTACAGTCATATTTACATAGTATATGTCTACATAACATATAATAAGATAAATTAATCTATATATACTCGAAACCCAAACCCATAGTCTATAGGAAAGTCACAACAACCGCATACCTATACTAGGGATTTAGTTCAAATATCCCATGAAGCACTCGTCCAGGAGAACTCACTCTATGAGTCAGATAGATCTAATGAAATATATCTAAGAATTACGCTCATCGATAAGTTTCATGAGAGAGATAGACACACTAGTAGATCTGAAGAGAGAATGGGTACACTCATTCCGGGAGAACTCACTCCTGAGTGGGTAAAGATCACGATACATGGATGAGGATCACTACCAGGTCCTGGAGTATATCACAACTCATCTAGATTCACCTTCTAATTAGAGGATCAGAATCTTGTAGGATTGGTCTAGTCGGCACCTGAATCTAACTAGGGTCAAGAATGGGTAGAGGATCTCACTCCAGGCCTCTCAGAGGGATTCTGACTCTTTCCAGAAAGTCCTTCTTAAGGGATCATACTCATGTGGATAAGAATGATACATGACCTTTAGGGGAACGAGAAATGGGGGAACTAACTCAAACAAAAATTGTCTAAGGAACGGTGGACAAGGAGATCAAGCCTTGTAGAAGAGAGTACATGGCATGTAGCAATGTCAAAATTTGTGTCCCTTGACTTCGGGTACTGCCTGTGGGCAACGACCTGAGTCAGAAGACATGTCATGGAAAAAGTGCATACATTGTGTGTAGTGATGGTCACACGCCATGTATAATTATCTAGGGTATTTTCAATTTATACTGGCCATGTTCCTATACATGGCTTTAACCTGTGTATGCCAACTTGTGTACCGATACATGGGGAAACCCCCATAACCAGCCTAGTTTGGCTATGTGGTTTAGTACATTCCATGTAATCCATCCCGTTTTTGTGTATCATCTGAGATATAGAACAAGTCATGCATAAGGACCTACGTACCATGTAATAGTTTTCATGTATCATGTCATTGCTTTCTACATCGTGACACCCTAGATGCCGCAGAGCTGGCCCCACACGTCGTGTTCTTCAGGGAACAATCCATGTTCTTTGTGACTTTCCATAATCAATTTTATTCCTCCGCGCACCTCCAGGGATCTTCAATCCATTGATCCAGCTGTTCAATATTCTCTAAACTAAAGATCCTAGGTCATCCCATTATGGAAACACATATTTGGTAAATTTTAGGCATCTAATCGTATCTAAAAATGTGTTTCAATCATTTGTTCGAAGAACAGTAGAAGAATTATTTCTTCCAATCCGTGTTTATTCATCATCCACCATCTTCTTTGCACCTCCACTAGGTTGTCACGATGTTGGATCTCCAATTTGGGATCATTTCATTGTGAAATAGATGTAAAATGATATGTTGTTCATAAACCCATGAAGAACATGAAGAACACATGGTCAAAAATGTGGAAGAAAATCCAAATAGAAAATCAAGGAACGAACCTCCACTTTCATTTTTCTTGGGGTTGATATGATATCATTAGAAGGATCAAACAGAGAGAATCAGAATAAGTATGGATTGATTCCCCAAAATAAAACCCAATAAAAGACCCTACTGCAAGAATAAACGATCCACATGTCAACCTGTTTATGGTTTGATCTACGCTCATTATTAAATCAAAGAATGGGGAAAAATGAAAACAACAACCCCTACCTTGATCGTCGATGAAGAGGGAGAGCGGTTCTCTTTTGATATTGATCTCACTGCGTAATGATTCATGCATTTTCGCTCATCATCATTCATCGAGATTCCTCCAAGGATGGCTCCTCTCCAAAACTCCAAAGTGTCCAAGAATTGTTTTCCAAGGTAATGAGCTTAACCTTGGGCTCTTGGTTATTTATAACAAACAAATTTTTCATTATGTTAATTAAAAAATTTAAAAAAAATAATTAATTTATTTTATTTCCTTTAAAACATTCAGAAATTAAATTTTGCAGCCAACCCACACCATTCGATGTTAGGTCCCGCCTAAGGTAAAGTTGATGCTATGAACACAACAATGCCCTCATATTTCTGATATGGGCACCTATTTAAAAGTTATTACACATTTTCAGGAAAATTGCTCGTTCATGCTATTTAAATGTTTAATTTATTTCAAACATTTATTTTGGGAACCTTGGGCCTCAGAATCACACATCTTCACAAAGCCTAGTCTTGAAATAATTCCATATAATATTTTCAAAAAATACACTAAAAATCTGAGACATTATAGAAATGATGCTCTATAGTCAATCACTAAAGATTATACTAAAGTATTAACACTCAACAATAGGTTATTTCTACCTTTAATTATACAAATTGAAATTTAACTACTAGATATGGATGTCATTCATGTGTTCTCCTTATGACTCTTGCAATTATTTTTAGTGTTACTTTTCTTTCCAAAAACCCAATATATAGGACCAAGACTAACCAAATTTATTTGGATTATTTGTTTAGACTTATCCCCTGATGGATTATTTTGATAACTCCTCTAGGTTGACCATTCTCTTCCATAAATATTAATTTCACTTACAAATAGTACTTAATATTTCATCCACTTGAGTTACTTATTTAGAATTAGGTTCTTGATATACTCAAACACCAAATATTTTTTCCCACTGTAATTAATAATAGAAATTATAATAGAATCTTGGATTTATATAACTAAAGATAATATAATTAGCACCAATAAATCATCCTTGAATGTTTCCTTCACTAATTTTAGCTACTCACATATCATGTCAAAGTCATTCACATGATTTGTCACTGTTATTCCTTCTAATAATCTTAAGCTAAATAACCACCTCAACTAGTCATTATATTGATAACTATTGGTTTTTCATATATATTTTTCAATTAATTCACCACTTTAGTAATAGTTTATTTCCCATGTATTTAATAAAATATATTTTTTTCAAATATATCATTTCAAATATTACTTCCTTCCAATCCAACTATTCTCATTCCACCTTTTCCATTTTCTTTAGATGTACACATGATATAAAAATATGTAGGTTATTTCCAATAAAATGGTTCTCTAAATACAATATCCAAAATCCAAAATCTATCCCATAAATTTTTTTTATCTGGATATTTCCTCTATATGATGCTATAATTTCAATTGAGAGTAAAATCCCACTAAAAATGAAAAAACAACAAGGAAAGATAGAACAAAACCTAAACTTTTTCCAGTGTGTGGAGTGATCACTGATCTAAAACCTGAGCTCTGATACCACATATTGAGAATCTAATCACCTCTCCTTATGATAAAACAACCATAAGTTGTGACTTCATCAAATGAAAGTACCCCATCGTAAGTAGACCGCCAAATGATGTGCAATGAAAATGTTTCCTCAACTGAGTGTATTAGGTGTAGGAAGTCAAAGAACCCTACCCACCATATAGAGTCAACCTCATACACACTTAAGAAAAACTCAAAATAATTAAAAGAAATATAATTAAAAATAACATGAGAACATAAAGCAGGAAAGAACAAAAGGGATTAGCATGATTTAGATAAGTTATCCTACATGCACATGATAAAAAAATACGACTTTCTTTTTATTCACTAGATATATAAGTAATTATAAAAAATTGAAAAAGTAGCCAATTAGTATTCATTGTATGGGGATTAAATTTCTTAAATTCTCTAATATATTATACACTTAACTCATACACTATATATAATCAAGATACATTGTTCATATCACAAATATACAATGCAGAGGGATCCCACTTCCTTCCCTAGTAAACTTTATCTGGTCACCTAGGTGTCACCACCTTCCAACTTTCATAGAGAAGACTCTATAAAGAATGTAAGTTGTTGATATCCATTAACCCATTTTATTCGACAACTTTCATTGGTCAGAATATCTAGAAACATCATTTTAGATACCACTTTTATTCATAAAACATTATATATATTCATAATTCTATAAGAATATATGAACTTATGATGATATTGTTTCCGCTTAGAGAGTTTTAAATACCACTAACCACACATCAATCCAACCATTATTTGATGCATGAAATTTTAGCAAAAAAGTTTCATTTGATGAACTTTCAGTGGACTAAATCAATACTTCACATTCAAATACTATTTTAGGGGTTAAACGTAGGAAGGAAAATGGTCATTTAACCCTTATTTTAAGTAAAATTAGACATAGGCCTACCTTGTACACGTTATAATGACACAATGTACCCAGTGGTCCTTCCATACCACCCCCTCACTACCTAACCTCACCAAGTACCTGGTACCAACCATCGAGTACTCATGCCATTTGAAGTTTTAAACAGTAGATGAAAGCACCTCCTAGATTTTACTAGACCCATAAACCTCTTATAAAACCTCAAAACATATGTAAAAAATCATATGTTTCATTCACCAGCTCTAAATTTAATGCCTGAATCCCAAATTAAAATAAAAACCCTAATCTAAAAAAAATCAAACAATCCCCCCTTTTCATCACTAAATTCCCATAATTATACCAAAAATACTTATTTAGAAAACCACTATGACACATGTCACTACAACCACCTTACTATAACACTTTTTCACCTAAAAAGATGAATCTATTGTTCATACAAAATTTCATTCCACATATAATAATCAATTGACCATTTCTTCATATACCACAAAACATTCACCATTATTCTGATTTGAAACTCCCAAAACCAATACAAATCACCAAAGACACCAAGATTATGAATCCTGAAGGACACACTAAACTATCCAAAATCCCTAAAATAATAACAATATATCAAGTCTAATATAATAGAAATCCCCATCATAGAAATTTTCTAGGATTTACCTATACATTCCCTACCAATAACATTAAGTTTTATTAAAAAAAATCACTTGTTAAAACAATTTTACAAGAAATCAAATTACATTTCATAATCATATAATAAATTTACTTCAAAAAACTCCATGTTTTATAAATTCAACTCATTATAAATATCCAATTTCAAATTTAATTTTCTAGATTACTTTAAAAAGAGTAACTTATTTGGAAACAACCATTACTTTTGAAAATTATCTTTCATTTGAAATATCAAGGTGTAAAAAATATTTATTTAATTTTAAAAATAAAAAAGGTTACCCATAACTACCAGTATAACATGACACAAGAATATTATAACATGGAATGTAAAAACTATGCATATATCATGATTTATAATAAAAATCATAATAGATTCCATATTATATTACTAAACAAAAAACAAGCAGGATGCTCATAATTCAGGTTATATCATAGTTCTGCAGTATTCCACTAAACATAGAATAGATCATCAGTATAAATTTTTTTTATTGAGAGAAAATCATAAACGGTGTCCCTTAAATAATTAAAAAATAAATTATTACTAGAAAATTATTACTACGTAGGGAATGAATCATAAATTTTAATAAAGTATATATGTGACTAAATTTAATTAATTACATCATCCCTAATAAGGTATTCTCGAAAGCACTAATTCCTTTATTGGTTGCTTTAAATTAATTAAGGACATTAACATATAATGGTTATAAAATAAATAATATGAGGATGCCCTAATATGCCATTAGACCATATGATGTATGAATAGATATAAAATTTGACCCCCAATTGAGCCATATGACACTTATCAAGTTCCAACATATTGTATTGGTATATTTAAATGCATGATCTTATGGTACATACTCAATGATCAAACATACCCTAAAACTTGAGATCTCGCCATAAAGAGGTTGATAGGGCCTCTTTATGTGTTACTTCTCAAGTCCCAGCAATCCTAGATCCTGTCTAGAAAATCATAAAAAATACATAAAATAGTTCTTCGATAACACTTTTAACAAACCTGGCCTGGATACTCATTTAGTACCTAAATCAGGTCTTCACTGGCTCCAAGAGAATTACTCGATCCCTGAGGCTCGACAACTAGTGTAGTAGGTCTCAGTTTATTGTTGAGGAATGATTTTCCTTCTTTGATTAATAGAATAAGTTTTAATTAGTTTCTTCTAGAACATCGTTG
Source organism: Viscum album (assembly GCA_963277665.1). Lineage (NCBI taxonomy): Eukaryota > Viridiplantae > Streptophyta > Magnoliopsida > Santalales > Viscaceae > Viscum > Viscum album. The sequence continues at coordinate 60,164,901 of OY728127.1, read as the reverse complement.
TGAATCATATATATGTTGGATGTTCCCAAAAACAATTTTATTACTTTTTCCATATGGAGTAACCTATACATCAGTGATACCTTATGATATTGAATCATAAAATAATGGAAGAAAAAACCATATCTATATGTATACTATCAAACATAAAAATAAACACGGAGTAAATAAACTACTATGAATCATGTACAACCCAACATAATATAAACTCTAAAATAATAATTTATAATAAATTAGTTATGTATTGATATAGATGTCGATAAACATAGCCTCTCATTCTAGCTCTACAAGAAAAATGAACACATAAACCCATACTAGTACCCCGCTAATCATCAATGCATCCAACATATACCAATAAACTAGTTCATAACTAAAATCAAATGAGTTAATCTATATGTCCACTAAATAATCTATGCAATGTGTGAGAATAAATATTGAATAGGGAACCACTAATTATTTCTCAACTCAATAGTAAATAAATAAGTGTATGCATGAAAAAAATTTATAATTTATACATATTCACATATATATATATATAAATAGTTTATATTATAATCATCAAATAATAGAATAAATGAGTGAATAATAATTTAGAGATAAATATAGATCCTAATAAATAAATACATATTCTAGGAGAGTCCATACCTACACAAAATAGATCCAAGTCCAGATCGAGATATATAAAGAATGGATATACTATATTTTTATCATTAAAACCCATCCTAAAATGATCGAGTGCCAAGAATCCTCACTATAGAGGGAAGAATGATCGAGTGTTAAAGCACCCACGTCATATTCACTAAGGAGGAAAGAATGATCGAGTGTAAAACACCCATATTATCCTCACAAAGGAGGGAAGGATGGCCAAGTAACAAATTTATCCCATATTCCTTATTAAAGAGATAATAATGATTGAGTTCCAAAGCACCATCTTGTTCTTCACAAAAGAGGGGAGAATGATTGAGTACCAAATTACCCTCATCATCCTCACTAAGGAGAAAATTTCAACATACTATTAGAAAACCAAATAAGTTATAATATATGGAATGATGATAATCAAAATGAGTAAATAAACATATCATTCTCAATAATCAAGTATGATAACTAGGTAAGTAAAACATGTAATAAGAATTTTCATATTTAAATCATACTAAATGAGGAAGCCAACAAGGTGTTACACATGGAATAGGAAACTACCAATAAATAATATACTTAGGAATACTTGTATTAAAACAAACATAATAATATCAATCCAAACATGGAACACGTAATGGAATTAAAACCACTTGAAGGTATTATAATGATAATCCTCCTAAAACCTAAAGCAAGGCACAAATAACACATTAATGTTAATAATATAATGCCAAAAAAACTCTGGAAATGGAATTAACACAAAATATTACATAATAGTGGTAAACCAAATGGGTTATCAAGTATGGAATTTATCTTAAACAATGTGTAATAATAAAGATCTAAAATAGTCATAAGTTGTGAAATAGAAAAAAAATTAACACAAATAAATAGAAAAGTCAGGGTTATTTATCCAAATAAATTTTCCATTTTATGAATTTAAATTTAAGGAAAACATTTACCAAATTAAAGAGTTAATTTGAAGTTAATATGTTTTTTCATATTATGAGAATGGAAGGTTTTCACTTTTATCCTTTAATACATAAAAGATAATACATCCAATTCATAATGTAATAGTGTTTTTAAATAAAATATTTTGAAGAAATAAAATTCCCATGGATTTGGTTTAATTATAAAAAAATGGTTTATGTTAAAGTATTTATATAAAACCAATTCCATACTTAATTGTTTACTAATGGAATAAATTTAGTGTTCACAAATTTTTAGGTTTAATTTTGAAAAAAACAAGTTGATAAATCTAAAAAACCGAAGAATAGATTCATCCCTTCCCAATTAATCAACCCAGACACTATCTTTCCAACAACGCAATCACTTAACCATGGGTTAAGTATGGTTAGTTGAAAGATAATTCATTCAAGTCAATTGGAAGGAAAACATTTTATTTGTGAATACATAATATAGGTTTAAGATAGAATGATTTACTAAAAGTATGGTCATGTCATTAAAACTTTAGTTTTAAAACTCATCTCATACTATGCTAAAAGTAATCAAGGTGACTTGAAACCAAGGTCTCCCTTTAAGTTTACTTTTTAGAGAAAATAGTTTATTAAGTGAACATATACAACACTATTTTAATTTAGAACCAAGTGACATAACTCAAACACAATACCAAAAACTTCCTCTTCTATGATTGTATAATCATATACTATTTTAAATCACTTCTTGGAATAAAACTTTATTATTGAAAATCCAATCATGACTAAGGAATGTGTGTTTACTTCCTAAATTTACAACGAACACTTAACTAGGGTACCCAAATGTTCTTCATGAACATTTTAGAAAAAGGGTGTAAAATATCCTATGTAAAAAATTTAAACAAAAATGAAAAATACTTTAAAATCTTTGAAATTACATCTAGAAACATTAAAGTACATATAAAAAAACCAATGTAAATTGAACCATGATATATACTTAACTTTTTATATTAAATTAAACACCATCATCCATCCGAATTATATGTTTATTATGTTTGAAAGTAAAACCACTTTTAGGGATGAGTGTAAACTTAAACATGAGTGGTATATGACTCTATAAGAGAATTTAAACCATTCTAGTACAACCTAAAATTATTGGAATAGTGCATCCAATAAAGGATCCAAATGATTAGAAATTTTCTCCACTATAGATCCTTGTGAATAAGATCCTTGAATTATGAAGCCATCCTGCCCCAAATCTTGATGAAATCTTCCATAATAATCTTCCTTGCATTAAATCCTCAAACTAAAATATGATACTATGATTTAATAAATTAGGATTTTTCTTGATTAGTGCCTACACAAAGGGATCTAGAAGACATACTATCATATTATTCCATTTAGGCATTAACAATAAATTAGTTTTCTTTATTTCCTATTTTTAATGAATAAGGAGATCCAAAGTGGACCTTCTTACTCCCCCTCCAATTTCAACCGATGATATTTTACTGCTGATCTTCTTAGGGTAAGTTATCTCTTAACATCAAGTTCATTTTCTACAATGGTTTTCATATTGTGATAGGATATTTGAGGATGTTTTTCTTTGAACATAAAAATATATACTAATTCCATATCCACTGATTCTCTGTCAATTTTTCCTTCATCCTTCCTACTCCCCCTCCACTTTCAAGATAATTGGGCCACATTATAATATTCTTACGGACTATTTATAGCTCTTTTCCATTACGGGTATTTATAAAAATATCATTAACTACTAGTATCTTTAATTTTTCACTAACCAGTGAATTTCATGTAGCTACGAGGACTCTAATATTGGTAGTCCCAAATCATTTCATCTTCTTCGATGTCAATTTGAAAGGGAATTCATCATATGAATTTGATCTATGATCACTCTTTTTCAATCAGGTTAGTATTGGTTTTGATAGGGGAAATAATACTTCATATTTCAAGTTTTCTTTCCTTTGTTAACTAGGTAGCTCCCTATATTGAATACTCCATTATTATCATTTTTTTACCTCTCTATAATAATTTTTTAGCTTAGACATACAATTCACACTCAAAGGAGACCTTGATAGAGATCATTATCACTTTAATATCCTTCTCAAAATTATCAAATCATATTGGACTATTGTATCCTGATCCATAGATGAAGTTGGGCCTATAGCTAGCAGATCATATTGTACACCAGTGTAACGTCCTAGCCCGGATTACCCTCAAACCAGTAGTCAGATCAATGGGTCACATGGCCTCATGAACATATCCACGTACATCAAAGGCTATCGACTAGCAGCAAGGGTCTCATGAGGTGATAGTGGAAAGACTATACCCTCATATCAAAGTTGAAACAATATACAATAGAAAAAAAATAACGGAAGAATTTGATAAATCAAAGACAATAGAGAAAGATAAATAATAGAAATAAAATAAAAGAGACCAATGTCAATTTATACAACAGAAGAATGCATGACCTGTTAATGATACATATATGAAATTAGTAAAAAAACATCATTATTTTCACAACATAATAATATAGGACTCAAAAAATGAAAAGAACTAAAAAGTATAATGGAAATCCCTACGAGCATCCTAATCTTCAGATTAGTTCTTTTATCCTAACTCTAGGTAAAAGCATACAACAATAAGAAATTTCCAAGGTCCTTAGTCCTATGAACAAGAAAGGTCTGCTTAGGTACCCCAATGAAATGGTACCTTGAGTATGGTGTGAGGTATAATTCTCAGTAGGCTAGCACCACTGGTGTCTAGAACTATCCAGAAAGTGTAATATAAATTTAACAGTGTGTAGGTATGAAGTATTAATGTCAAAATTGAATAAATAATTAACACTCATCCAAGTTCCTAAGGGACACATGATAGTGATACCTACTTCATCCCATGGCTGGTATGTCTGATCAAGTCACCATGTGTGTGTGTATATATATATATAAGTTATCACTGGGATGAGGTAATCATTCCTCTCATCCCTTCTTATATATAGAGAGATATAGAGAGGTTATCCTTGGCACAAACTAAGCATTCCTCTAATCCAAGGGATATTATATAAATGGAACAAGGTAAGAATGCCTCTCATCCATAGGAAATTATATAAATGGAACGAAGTAAGAATGCATCTCATATATAAGAGATTATAAATTCATCCCATCTATAAATTGAAGATAAATAGAACATGGTAATAATTCCTCCCATCCATGCTCATTTACATAGATGGCATGGGGTATGAATGCCTCCCATCCATAAATAGAAGATAAATGGAACAGGGTAAAAATGCCTCTTTTACATGCTCATTTACATAGATGGAATGGGGTATGAATGCCTCTCATATATAAATAGAAGATAAATGGAATGAGGTAAGAATGACACCCATCCATGCTCATTTATATAGATGGAATGGGGTATTAATTCCTCCCATCCATAAATATAAGATAAATGGAATGGGGTAAGAATGCCTCCCATCCATGCTCATTTACATAGATGGAATGGGATATGAATGCCTCTCATCCATAAATAGAAGATAAATGGCATGGGGTAAGAATGTCTCTCGTCCAAGCTCATTTACATAGATGGCATGGGGTATGAATGCCTCTCATCCATAATCATTCAAACATTGACACAATTGTAATATAATGCATTAGGTATTATATCATATGAATTTCACATAGCCCTACCATATCATATGTAAACAACCTCATTCACATTTATACCTATGTAAAACCATCTTAAGTATTTCAACTAAACATCAACAATGGCTTAGTAACCTTCAAGACATAACATGAGGCAAGGACTTCTCATGTATGTCATTAGACACATTCAATTCCATTTTAAGGAATCCATCACATTTAAACTCTTTAACACAAGTCAATCAACTCAATATGACTATTACATTCATTGAAGACATGCCATTTGAAATGAGTCACCCTACTCGAGGTCATCTCACCCAATTTTCCTAAGCATGGAAAATGGGTTTAAGGGTTAAAGTGTCAAGGTCACTCCAACCAATTGATGAAAATATCTCATTTAATCCCTCTCATTTTATTACATTGTTATTAACCATTTCACGTTATTAATTAAGTCATGGTAACTTATAAAAAGCCTACTCGGGCAATTCGAAGCCTAAAGTGTCCCAAACACCCATGGGGTTTATTGGGTTCACTGAATTACACAAGGGATAAGGAAAACATAATATATCCAGGAAATTAATTCAGTTATTAAGGATGGAAACTTTTCATACATAGATTCAAGGTATAAGCAATACAAATGCAGCAAACCAATAAAGCACAGAATTCTACTTTCTACATCTTTAGCTTGAAGGTAATGCACCTCCATTGGAGGGGTTTTATTATAAAAACATGACATTTCTTATCAATAAATAAATCTTCAAATTAAATAATTTCATTAAATTTATCAAATAAATCACTATTATAATAACTATGACACTTGGAATGCATTAAATAAGGGTGTGAGAACTAGTAATTAAATAATTAATGCTTAAAATAGACTGGAAAAGGAAAATGACCCTACCTCAAAGTGAAACCAAGTCATCCATTTCATATCTTGGACCTTTATAACTAAAATTTGTTTCTCCCCCACTGAGTATATGCACCTTCACACAAATTCAAGGACACCTAGCCCCTATGCACACAACTTCATGGCCATGAGCATGTGCAAGGGGATCCTCACAAATAAGCTTATATGCATATACTCTTCTTCACTCACCTACATAAATATTTTCATATATATACATGGGAAACACTAGCCTCATATGTGTGTAATAACCACCATGGGTGATTATACACATAACGGGGTAATCGACACACACACACACACACACACACACATATATATATTTACTTACCTATTCCTACATAGGCGAGTCGCCCATGACCCGACAACTCAAAATCACAAAGAAACGACCAAAACACTATAAGATAAATACTAAGAATCTTAAAACACATAAATAACCTTATTTAGCATGTTTTAAACTAAGCATAAAGAATAAATAATCACCTTATATTGTGGTGATGAGCCGAAACAAGCCGAACCACCTCGCCTTCAGTGACGTTTGTTAGAACATGATCCAACAAGACCCGAGAGTCCATTCATACAGCATACAACCAAAAGAAAACTGAAAATAGAATCACCCTCAAACCCTAGTGTTTTCCTGCACCATACCTAGTGACGTAGAGGCTGGAAATCAGTCCGAATCAGCGAGGAGATGGTATGATTGAGCCTACTTCAATGATTCGAATGAAGAATGTGAAGGAATCTGGATGGATTTATTAGAGGAGAGAGAGCTGTGGATGGGAGTGTCGCGTGACCCAAAGGAGAGAATAGGGGGAGATTCTTTATGTAGGTCAAGTGAGAAAGGAGGTGTGAGGGTTATGTTTAATTTTTAATTTTAATTTTATTTTTATTTAATTAATTTCTTAAACAGACCCAACTATATGGTTTGACCCGCATAGTTTTCCAAACCGTGTGAAAACTATGTAGCACTTCCTATTTAAGAGACCCCCCTCACATGGGTTAGGTGTATAGTTTAGAAAACCATGCACAACATGTGAGAAATCTTCTTTCCACCAGAATTAAGCTGCATGGTTTCTTATAGTGGTCCACACGATTTCATAAAAATCATGCACCCTCTATAGTTTTCCAAAAACTTCTTTTCCAAGTATGGTGCTCTCGAAACTCTTAAAGCCACCTAAAAAACATAATGGGGCTTCATCCAAGTCCAAAAACATCACTTTAAACTGACCCAATTCTCTGAATTCAATTTTGAAGATAGTTTTTAAAAACGACCCATTCAGTAATTGAAAATTTTCAAAAACCTTTGTATTTTTCTTCAGTCCAAAACACAAATCGTTACAACCATACCCCAATTTTTTGGAGACTGTAGAAATAATGAATCACTATATAAGAGATAAATAGTGAAACTGACATGGAACTGTAGAAATGCATAATTACTATAGTAGCATACAAAATGACATTGTAGTAGTGTGTACTTCGACATGACACTATAGTAGCTTGTTACTAGTAACACTGTTAGGTCACTATAACTCTATGAACTTCCCACCACCGGTTACTATAGAACATTGGAGTAATTATATGGTTAGTGGAATAATTTCATCATATTATTTATGATATCATTCAAGCTAGGTTTTTTGGGAGTGTGAAATTTTTATTTTTTCCTTGTAATTTTTCTCCCAAACATAGTGATAATTATTCCTCTCTATAGACATAGAGATCATTTTCTAAACCCCATAAATCTCTATGTCCAGTAATATTCTTCTTGTTCTTTTCTTTTTACCTTTTACTCTTCTTATGTGAATTCATTGATCTATTACTCCATGAACTTTTGTAATAGATCCCTCTAGGTGGTAGTGGTTTAAATTCATCTATTTTGTAAGTTCATCTTGTGCTCCCTTCACACTTCCAATCTTATTTTTCATTTTAGACTTAAATGTTCACATCCCTCATCATCATCACTGCCCATTATATAGACTTATATAATATAAAACCTATTTTGGATTATAACTTTCATGTTATCCTCCTAAATATACCCATATATATTGGGGGATGATGAAATTTATATCACTAAAATATGGTATAGAAAAGATGTAGGACATTCTTGTCCCTAGAGGGACAAATCAGAGCTCTCTACTAATACTAGATGAATATTTTCTTGAGTGATAGCTACTCGAACATTAAGGACCGTGTATACTATATAAGTCCTACCATTTTTTATTTCCTTGAAAATATTATTAGTCAGTAATGTGGTAACAACTTGAGCATAGGATGACACTCCAATGGGTTGACTTGGTCCGGCCTCATTAATCCTATCATGACTATTTAAAGGTGGGATATTGTGATATTTACTAGGCCCTCATCCCTAAATACCATAGATCAAGTTAATATTTAACATACCATTCAATAGGATGTTGGTAGTATTAGCAATCACTTTATCCTTATAAGTATCAAAAAATAGTGCTACTTTCTTAGAAGAACTTTACAGGAAATCCTACTAAAGATGAACCAAATTTTTACTGGAAGAACAATATTCATACAAGAATTAAAAATAGACTCCCTAAAAGAATCAAAACTCATATATGACCTTAATCAACACCAGTTCAATCAGGTCCTTGGATACATCAACCTAAAAATAGATACAAGTAGACATCAGATGACATAGGGCCTTCATCAAACTATCAAAGCTAAAGAATATACCTACCATATTACCTAACATTTGAAGTATAAAAGGGTTTTGAAATGGAAATGGAAATCCTAGGAAGATAACAAAAATAATCATATTAAAGGGGGACCTATTCATATAAAATCCACATGTCTAATGAAATAATGAAAAATGAATCCCATCAATAATCCACTTACCTTGGGACAAAGAAAACAAAAGGCCATATTCTAAATTAAAATGAATTAGGACTTGTTAAGGATCTAGTAAACCTATTATAGTGAATTCCTTCAAATCCCATTTTCTGTTAATGAATATATAAAAAGTTTAAAAATGAAGGAATTATCTGACCAAAGTCAGAAACCAAGGATAGGCTATTGAGATCCAAAGCCTTGGTGAATTCATGAAGAGAAAATGGAAGCTTCAGAGCCCCCAAATGGAGAGGAATCACTTTTGGGATGAGAGATATGTGGGGAAAGGCATGAAGCAGAATTGGATTTTTGAAAGGGAGAAAAGATGAATGAACTTATATAGAGGAATCAGTTGGACCCCTCTACCTTGTAGGGGTGGGATGAGGTCAAGACCATTACTATAGCCTAGGGTATATCCATAATAAGAGGATCCATGTTCTGAGTCGATCCACCAAAGAAGACTAAATAAACACCATATTTAAAGGGAAAATATTTTCTAATATTTTACCTAATATAAGGTTATAAATCAGGGTTTTTAAAGATTTCAAGAACAAATCAAATCCCTTACATGGTTTAATGCAAAAAAACTTAAAACCTTTGACTCAATATATCAATATATCATTGAAAATAATAAATTAATATTTTACAAAATTGATATTCAAAAATATTATTATTAGTTTGGAATACAAGTGTACGACATGCTCTAAGTATAGCTATAAAATTAACTTTAAGGGTTGAGTCCACCTACCATAATAATTAGCTAGCTTTATATGCTCAAAATATAATTAAACAATACTTTATAGTCTTTAAATAAAATTTTGCCGCTAAATAATTCAAATTAAAAAAACACTATAAATCAAGACTGTTTAAACCGAATGAATTCCTATCCAGATAACTTATAAAAGATATCAAACACCATATCCATCAAAACCCCACATGGATTTAAACCTATGCATCCTCCAATTTCTTCCCAAAATCTTAAAGTTCCTAAGGTAAATAATACAAAAAACACATTAAAATAATGAAAACAAAACACATTTATGCTTCCTTTTATCCAAAAGAATAGAAATACCTAAATCAAAATGTGATTTTATCATGAATTTGGGAAATATCATACCAAAATCCCTAACTATATAGAAAGGAATTAGAGAAAAGGGTCAAAAAGAAGAATATGGGGAGACATAAAAGAGTTAACTTGATTTGATGAGGTAAAACCATTCTTGGAAGTCATGGATTAAAGAGGGTTTAAGGAGAGTATAAAGAAAAATAGAGGGTCCAAGGAAGAGGCTCTCATCTAGACTGGGTAAATGAGGTTCAAAGGAACCTATTTTTGGGTTAAAAGGAGGAAGGGAATGACTGTTTTTCTCTTATTTTAAGTAAAATTAAACATGAGACTATTGTGTATTCATTAAAGGGATATTAGGTTCTTGATTGTATATCTAAATCCACACCTTCATTTCGTGGCCTATCTAGGTATCCAATACCTTCCATTAAGTACCTGATGCCATCTGTACTTTTAAATTGTAGTTTACACAACCTCCTATACTTCCCCAAACCCCCAAACCTCCTAATAAACCTCAAAAAATATGTAAAACACCCCAAGTTTTATTCACTAACTCCAAAATTCATATCTAAATCTTAAAAAAAAATTACAAACTCTAATCTAAAATAAAAAAATTTAAACAATCCCACTTTTTATCATTAAATTCCCACAATTAAACCCGAAATCCATATTTAATAAATCAAGTATGAAATGGGTCGCTACTTGTTGGATACCTGATTTCTTTATTATTGAGAGAATATTATGGTTTACTCTTATGATGTATATGAGTCTTTGTAAGAACCAGTGTTCTTAGACCGGATAAAATACGAGATTTTTTTTTTATTTTCGTTTATCGGTTGGTCAGTTTTAAAACCGTGCTTCGGAACGAGGTTCCGAGTGCGCGAACCGGTTCAAGCGGTGACATTGGGCTACGCATGGTCGTTTAGACCATGCGGGTCAAGTCGCGCAGTTGACCAATTGTCAAAACATTTTATCTAATTAATTTGAATTAATGGATGTTTTAATGATAATAAAAGTGAGAGATCATTATTATTAAATGTTGTGAAAATGTGTTTAATAAAATGATGGTAAAACGAGATTAAATTTGGACGTTTTAATAATAATGATTTTGGAAGATTATTATTATTAAATATTACGCAGACATGTTTATTTAAGTGGTAGTCAAATTCCATTAAATGTAACGTTACAGTTTGACCAAAGAGTGTCAAATTAAAATCATGGTTAACGGATTTTAATTGATGTTGTGGTTTAATAAAAGACGTGTTATTTAATTAAGTCACTCAATGAGATTAAATGGATGTTTAATAATAATAATATAAGGATATTATTATTTATATTATGTTTTATTAATTAAATTCCTGGAAATGTGAATTTAATTAATTGTGTGAACTAAATTCATTGATTACTTGGGTCAAAGATATTTTATTTTGATGGGAAGTTTTAATAATAATAATGTTAGGATATTATTATTATTAAATGTAATGCAGGCACATTATTTAATTATTCTAAATAAATGGATGTTTTTAATAATAATAATGTTGGGAGATTATTATTATTAATTGTTGCACAAAGGCGTTTATTTAAATGTCGGTCAAACACAATTAAATGTGAAGTTGCATTTTAACCAAGAATGTTAAATAAAAATCGTGGTTTAGTGGATTTTAATTAACGTTGAATTTTTTAATTAAAGGGAGCATTATTTTTAACACATTATCTTAATTGCGGCGGCTTCGCAATGAATCGTTAATTAAATGAGAGTGTTTAATTAAATTTTCGATTATAATTATTAGTTTTGATCATTATTATTATAATAATAATTGGGTAATTAAATAAGGGTTATGGTTGACATAATTAATTAAATAGATGGCTGAAGAATCCATTTAAGTATTTAAGTGTAATTAATCCTAATAATAAATATTGTTGACCATTATTATTATTATTATTATTATTATTATTATTATTATTATTATATTCTTGTGAATGGTATTATAAATATAACATTAATGATGGCCTATAATATATATATATATATATACATAGAGTGTAATATATATATATATATGTATGTATATAGATTAGTTGTAATATATATATATATGAGTAAGAAAGAAAAAATAAATAAATATATTTTTTAAAAGAGGCGCTGGGCAACGGGGGCGTGACTCCCCCCTGCCCTTTTTCTTCTCCAATCACGCACCCCATTCGCATGGTGTCTTTTTTTATCTATTCTTATTATTCTCCCCAAACCTGCATAAGAAGACTCCCTCTACTGCGTGACTCTCTGCAGCGTGAACATCCCCCACGACCGGACCTCCTCCTTCTGCGGGTTCCCCTGCTTCAGCACACCGATAGCTCTCCCTCCTCCTGGCGCGACGGACCTGCTATGGCGCGACCTCAGATCACGGCTTCTCTGCGGTGCGATCCCGAGCAGATGACTCCCGCCTAGACAGCTCCAGTATTGCGACGCCCTGCTTCGGCTCCTCCCCACGGCACGAGTCCTCTCTTTCCCGGTTCTCTTTCTCCCTCGACCTGAACAGGCTCCCTTGGCGGACACTCGTTGCCGCAGCACAACGGTCGGGCATACCCAAGGAGCGCAACCAACCCCTTCCTGGCTTCTCCTTCATGCATCGTTTCACCCATATTTATTCTTCAATTTGGGTCGATTCATCGTGGTATATAATTTTTTGATATTGCTTCTTATCACTTTTGTGGTTTGGGGTTGTTTCGATGCCCATTTGAAATTACCTAAAACTATTTATTAGGGTTTGTTAGAATCTTGTGTTCTCTTGTTTTCAAGGATGTTTGTGCAACGTTTCAGGACCGTTGGACCACACTCTGACACCCGCGAATGAGCGCAATTACGTTTTATCGCTATTTGGGTATGAAAGTGTGTTTACACCACTATAGTTCTTTTTATCTGGTCCTGCGTTGGTTTTTATGTTTTAGTAATATATTGTTGTTTACGTTGAAGGTTATATATACACATCACTTTTATGTGTATAGGTATATATATACATACAGACATATATATATAAATATATATACACGCACATCAAAGTCACGCATGTGCGACTGCGTGACCGACAAAGCAAGGCATGTTAACCTGGGTCCACTCTGAGGGAAAACTGAAAGCCAACATTCGAGTATATCGTCCCTCTCACCACGAGGTAAGTGGTTTGTGCCTTTCTTTATAAAGTTGATGAGTATTTTGTGCAAATTCCACCAATACCCTTGAATGGGGTATTGTGTGTTACCTATTTTGTTCTGTTTTTTTCCTGGTTTGCTTGATTGATGTAGTAGAGGGTTATGCTTATGAGTAGAGTAATTTATTTTGTGATCAGGTTGCTTTTCCATGTTTGTTATGCTAGTTAGGCGTTTTCCATTTTCCATGCCTAGTCTTAGGATAGTAGAACTGCTACTTTATTATGTTGTTGAGCCTTAGAATGATAGCGATGTAATTCTTGAGGTTTACTTGGACGATACATGCACGCTATGCATGTTTATTTTCACTCAGGACTGTGAGAACCTAGAGTAGTAGACCAAAGGGAGAATTGACATAAGGGATTCTCCAGAGTGTCTTTAAATATGATGCGAGACCACAGGGGGAATTGACGATGAGTGCTTCCTAGAGAGTTTGTAGTTCCTCGACGCGGGCCACAGGGGGAATGAGATGTTGAGTGATTCCCTAGAGAGCCTTTAGTATGGTACGAGACTATAAGGGGAATTGATGGTGAGTGCTTCCTCATAGATTCTATTAATTTCATAGCTGAACCAGAGGGGTGAGACTGTGTGTGCTTCCTAGAGGGTTTCTAGTACTGGTAGGTTGAACCATAGGGGTTAGGCTGTGAGAGCTACCCAGAGGGTTACCTATTTCTTACTTGTTGTTGGTTGTTTACTTGTGTACTTTATATGTTAGAACTGTGAATTGTAGCTGCTGTGTATTTCTTGTTTACTGTTCCTGTACATTACTTTCCATGTATTCATTAACTGTTAGGCATAGATATTTGGGTGGTTTCCTACTGGGACTTTGTCTCACACCCTATTTGGGCCATGTTTTTGTGCCCAAGTAGACTATATTTCTACAGGTATAGATAAAGGAAATCTCCCTTCTACTTCGGGTACCTGATTTGCTGTGGAGATGGAGAGAATAGGACCAAGCTAAGGCTTGCGATGCTGAGGATACTTTTGGATGCTTTTTTTTCCTTTTCATTGTTACTATATTGCTTCCAGCCTATTTTTTGGTTTGGCTATTTTATTAGACTTATAACATGCCATGCATCATATCTTTAGTTCCAGTTAATTATTATTTTATAAAGTCTTCCACTGTTAAATTCTGATGAGAATGTTGTTTACTTATTCTGTTGTTATATATTGTTTCCTTCCTTTTATTTCCATTACCTATGAGAGAATAGTTCCCCCAACTACCTTACCTAAGGCCCTCGCTGCTAGTCGGCAACCTCTGGCATTTGGGGGAATGCGCTTGAGGTCATGTGGTGAACTGGGTACGGGCACCAGTTGAGTGGCTCTGGATTCGGGTCATTACAAAGTGGTTTAATAGGAGGTTGTTCTTTCTTTTCCTTTTGTCTTTCTGTTTCGGGGTTGGTAGACAGGAGACTAGGAAGGTGTTAGCGCTTGGGTTAATAGTCATGCTTGGGACTGATCACCCCATGTACGGGAAATGACCAAGTGACCAGGTTTGGGATTGATATTCATACTGTTTGTTGTTACAGTTGATGTAATTTCACCTTGGGTGAATGTTGTACTTTCCACTACTTATTGATTATGAAAATTTTTAAGAAAATTTGCCTTGGCCTATTATGGCAAGAAAAATTGCATTACATGCATCATATTAAGCACTTAGAGATTCATATGCATGCATATGTGCCATGCCATATAGTTTCATTAGTAAATTGCCTGCTAATATTGATTGTGTGCCTTGAATATGCGACATTTCTTGCATTTATTTAGTATGTCTTGATTAGATAGCATGTTTCGGTGATATAATTAACATGATTGTGTGATAAAATGCCATGCATCCTATCTTGTTATATGCCATGCTTTTTATGTTATAACATGTTTGGTGATTTAAACATGCTGTGTTGTGATAGTTATTTTTAGTGACTTTGTAGCTCTCTAATAAATGATAGGTTGTTATGGATAAATATTATTAGTTGTGAATACGACGGAACCAGTTTTTTTAGTTGTAAGGTGTATGGGCGCCTTATAACTGGGAAAAAGGGGAACCTGTGTATTAGAACTTATGAAAAAGGTTGCTAATGTAAATCATAAATTGAATGGGAGCCAAGTGTCAGCGGTAAGGTGTATGTGTGACTTATAGATTGGTATGTGGCCACCCATGTGACTAAGGATTTTATAACTATGTGTGTTTTAAAATGGTTATAAATATTAAACTGTTGATTTTTTAAATGAACTGTATTACGGTTTCTTTTGTGAAGAACTCGGATTAAATGAATGGGACCCTCGGAGGCCGCCTTTTCAGTAAAAGGAATTTAGATGCTAAATTTCTTGCTAATGTTTGAATAACATTGAATAATTAAATGTTAAGAGGAAGTTTGTTCTAACTTTCCCATTTTCCATGGGTGTTGATCGAAAACCAAGTGAACTTGTTGTGAACAATACTTGTGTGTTTTAGAATTCTTTCAAATGTGTGAGGGTTGAAATGAATTAAATTTAAGTGGTTAAAATTAAAATGGCTCTTGAGCCTAGTTTTTAAATTTCTTTCTGTGACCAAGAAATAGAGTCAATGTGTGGTCTTCATAAGGGGATAGCCCATGGTATATTGCACCCTTAGATCCTGATATGCCTTGTTTTGGTTGTGAACTTTTAAGGTTGGTGCCTTTCATGACGTTGTTCCTCGTAGAGATTTTCAGTTTAGAAATACATCCTCATTCGGATGGGTGGTTGTTGACCCCTTGGCTTCTTATTAAAGGGATGATTTGTTATGACGTCATCCGGGACAATCGATGTGTGATGTGACACAGCCCTGATGTAAACCTTCTTGTGCTGTCGAGTATGATTTCAGGTTCCTCCGTGGTAGAGTGACCTGATCGTTAAGGAATCAGTTTCATCCCATTACTCGGGAGAACTTTTGACTCGGGTATTTTGACATGCCGATAGGTTTATTTATCATCTTCCATGTAAGATGTTCATGTGCTGATCGAGGTTCTTGTAACATCACACATGGGTTAAGATATTCTCATATAGCACGTTGGTTAGTGGCTGATCTCTTTTTGCAACGATATGGAAGATCTTAAGGTGGGTAGTGTCACTTTTGTTTCCATAAACGTGTCGATGCTTACTTGGTAGCACGACTGATCTTCTTGATGACCTTGGTTTCCTCTTAGTGCACTCTCTCAAATGAGATGAGCATGTCCCCCATCTTGAACTCATGCTATAGGCACTAGGATAGCGTCAGTTATATGCCACGCTAAAGTTTAAAATTTGTAGGCTTGTCTTGTGATCTCCTTCATAGTTGTTCACGGGATGTGTGTTTTCATTAATCTTTGTCCTTATTCATGCTAAGGCACGGTTGTTTTCAATAACCTTATGAAGGTTTTTCAGGACTTCGGTGTACACACAGTTGGTAATCTAATAGTTTTAAAGACACGTCGTCAGTTAAAGGATGAGTGTGGGTTTTGGGTCAGCGATGTCTTCTAAGGAAGCATGTGTAACCTCTTTATGTTGGTTGATTGAGATTGACTATTTTCGTTGATGATGTCCCTGTGATGAACTCGGATGTAAAGCATTGTTTTGGTGTTTGAGTTTTAAAGTGAGTGTTGGCTCGGGTTTTAAAATCTCAAGTGTGGTTTTCTTAAGAAACACTTAAAGATGCATTGGGCGTTGGGAACGCAATGTGATCTTGTTGAACGGAACTTCATAACCCATGTAGGTCGGGTGATGCTTTTGTTGGTTCACAAAGGATTCTTGGGGACGAGAAGTTTTTAAGGTGGGTATTTTGTAAGAACCTGCGTTCTTTGACCGGATAAAATACGAGATTTTTTTATTTTCGTTTATCGGTGGGTCAGTTTTAAAACCGCGCTTCAGAACGAGGTTCCGAGTGCCTGAACCGGTTCAAGGGGTGACATTGGGCTGTGCATGGGCGGTTAGACCATGCAGGTCAAGTCGTGCATTTGACCGATTATCAAAATGTGTTATCTAATTAATTTGAATTAATGGATGTTTTAATGATAATAAAATCGAGAGATAATTATTATTAAATGTTGTGAAAACGTGTTTAATAAAATGATGGTCAAACGAGATTAAATGTGGACGTTTTAATAATAATAATTTTGGAAGATTATTATTATTAAATATTACACAGACGTGTTTATTTAAGTGGCAGTCAAATGCCATTAAATGTAACGTTACAGTTTGACTAAAGAGTGTCAAATTAAAATCATGGTTAACGGATTTTAATTGACATTTTGGTTTAATAAAAGACGTGCTATTTAATTAAGTCACTCAATGAGATTAAATGGATTTTTAATAATAATAATGTAAGGATATTATTATTTATATTATGTTTTATTAATTAAATTCCTGGAAAGGTAAATTTAGTTAATTGCGTGAAATAAATTCATTGATTACTTGGGTCAAAGATATTTTATTTTGATGGGAAGTTTTAATAATAATAATTTTATGATATTATTATTATTAAATGTAATGTAGACACATTATTTAATTATTCTAAATAAATGGAAGTTTTGAATAATAATAATGTTGGGAGATTATTATTATTAATTGTTGCACAAAGGCGTTTATTTAAATAATGGTCAAACGTAATTAAATGTGAAGCTGCAGTTTGACAAAGAACGTTAAATAAAAATCGTGGTTTAGTGGATTTTAATTACTGTTGGATTTTTTAATTAAAGGGAGCGTTATTTTTAACGCATTATCTTAATTACGGCAGCTTTTCAATGAAGCGTTTAATTAAATGAGAGCGTTTAATTAAATTTTTGGTTATAATTATTAGTTTTGATCATTATTATTATAATAATAATTGGGTAATTAAATAAGGGTTATGGTTGACTTAATTAATTAAATAGATGGGTGAAGAATCCATTTAAAGATTTAAGTGTAATTAATCCTAATAATAAATATTGTTGACCATTATTATTATTATTATTATTATTATATTCTTGTGAATGTTATTATAAATATAACATTAATGATGGCCTATAATATATATATATATATATATATATACATAGAGTGTAATATATATATATATAGATTAGTTGTAATATATATATATGAGTAAGAAATAAAAAAAAATTAAAAGAGGCTCTGGGAAAGGGGGGCGTGACTCTCCCCTACATTTTTCTTCTCCAATCATGCACCCCATGCACATGGTTTCTTTTTTTTATTTTATTTTATTTTTATTTTTTATCTATTATACTTCTTCTCCCCAAACCCACACAAGAAGCCTCCCTCTCCTGTGTGACTCTCTACTGTGCGAACAGCCCCACGACCGGACCTCCTCCTTCTGCGGGTTCCCCTGCTGCAGCACGCCGATGGCTCTCCCTCCTCCTGGCGTGATGGACCTGCTATAGAGAGACCTCAGATCACGGCTTCTCTGCGGTGAAATCTTGAGCAGATGACTACCGCCTGGACAGCGCCCGTAGCACGACGCCCTGCTTCGGCTCCTCCCCATGGCGCGAGTCCTCTCTTTCCCGTTTCTCTTTCTCCCTCGACCCGAAGAGGCTCCCTTGGAAGACACTCGCTACAGCAGCACAACGGTCGGGCATACCCAAGGCGCGCAACCAACCCCTTCCTGGCTTCTCCTCTATGCATCATTTCACCCAGATTTCTTCTTTGGTTTGGGTCGATTCATCAAGGTATATAATTCCTTGATATTGCTTCTTATCGATTTTGCAGTTTGGGGTTGTTTTGATGCCTGATTGAAATTACCTGAAACTCTTTATTAGGGTTTTTTAGACTCTTGCATTCTCTTTTTTTCAAGGTTGTGTGTGCAACGTTTCGGGACCGTTGGACCACACTCTGACACCTGAGGAGGAGCGCAATTACGTTTTATCGCCATTTGGGTATGAAAGTGTGTTTACACAACTATAGTTCTTTTTATCTGGTCGTGCGTTGGTTTCGATGTTTTAGAAATATATTGTTGTTTATGTTGTAGGTTATATATACGCATCTCTTTTATGTGTATAGGTATGTATATATATACGCACATCAAAGTCGCGCACGTGTGACTGCGTGATTGATAAAGCAAGGTGTGTTATCCTGGGTCGACTCCGAGGGAAAACTGAAATCCAACATCTGAGTATATCATCCTTCTCACCTCGAGGTAGGTGGTTTGTGCCTTTCTGTAGAAAGTTGATGACTATTTTGTGAAAATCCCACAAATACCCTTGAACGGGGTATTGCATGTTACCTGTTTTGCTCTGTTTTTTTCCTTCTTTGCTTGATTACTATACTAGAGGGTTATGCTTGTGAGTAGAGTAATTTATTTTGTGCTCAGGTTACTTTGCCATGTTTCTTCTGCCTGTTATGCGTTTTGCCAGTTTCCATGCCTAGTCGTAGGATAGTGGAACTGCTAATTTATTATGATGTTGAGCCTTAGAATGATAGATATGTAGTTCTTGAGGTTTACTTGGACGATACATGCACGCTATGCATGTTTATTTTCACTCAGTACTGTGAGAACCTAGAGTAGTAGACCAAAGGGAGAATTGAGGTAAGGGCTTCTCCAAAGTATCTTTAAATATGATGCGAGACCACAGGGGGAATTGACGATGAGTGCTTCCTCAGAGAGTCTGTAGTTCCTCGATGAGGTCCATATGGGGAATGAGACGTTGAGTGCTTCCCCAGAGAGCCTTTAGTACGATATAAGACTATATGGAGGAATTGACGGTGAGTGATTCCTCAGAGAGTCTATTAATTTCATAGCTGAACCAGAGGGGTGAGACTGTGTGTGCCTCCTAGAGGGTTGCTAGTACTGGTAGGTTGAACCATAGGGTTTAGGCTGTGAGAGATACCCAGAGGGTTACCTGTTTCTTACTTATTGTTGGTTGTTTACTTGTGTACTTTATATGTTAGAAATGTGAATTGTAGCTACTGTGTATTTCCTATTTACTGTTCATGTACTTTACTTACCATGTATTCATTAAATATTAGGCACAGATATTTTGGTGGTTTCCTACTGGGAATTTGTCTCACACCCTGTTTGGGCCATGTTTTTGGGTCCAAGTAGACTATGTTGCTGTAGGTATAGATAAGGGAAAGCACCCTTCTACTTCGGGTACTTGACTTGCTGTGGAGCCGGAGAGCATGGGACCAAGCTAAGGCTTGTGATGCTGAGGAGAATTTTGGATGATTTGTTTTTCCTTTTCATTGTCACTATATTGCTTCCAGCCTGTTTTTTAGTTTGGCTGTTTTATTAGACTAATAACATTCCATGCATCATATCTTTAGTTCCAGTTAATTTTTATTTTATAAACTCTTCCACTGTTAAATTCTGATGATAATGTTATTTACTGCTTCTGTTGTTATATATTGTTTCCTTCCTTTTATTTCCATTACCTATGAGGGAGTAGTTCCCCCAACTACCTTACCCAAGGCCCTCGCTACTAGTCGGCAGCCTCTGGCGTTCGGGGGAATGCGCTTGAGGTCATGTGGCGAACCGGGTACGAGCACTAGTTGAGTGGCTCCGGATTCGGGTCATTACATTCTTGATGAGTGATTTCATTACTTAGTAATTGTTTATTTTATAGTATTCCAGTATCATATGATAATAATGTATTTATAGAAATCATGTGTTTTTTTTTATTTTAACATTAACCATGATATTTTTAAAATTAATCAAAGGTGATTTTGGCTAAAAAAAGATAAAAACTTAAAGGTTTATTTCAATCTAATAAATAATAAATTTTATTTATAGTATGAAATTATTATTGGTTTTAAAGGTTTTCTTTCTTCAACTAAACTTTTTTTTATTTATTTTGAAAAATGGAAAATAGTAGTTTTATATATATAATTCAATCTAGAATCTCATGTTTTATCTTTTAATAAGATTTATATATAGCATGAAGTGTAATTCAATAGAGAATGTTTTTCTCACACCCCACACACACAATATATGTGTATATAGACTTACCTATATTATATAGTTAATATTGGTTTCCTCCCAATATAGTGTATGATCATATATTAGGATTTAGTATATAGTAGGTAGAAAGTGAATCACATGTAGTTACAACACATAGATAGGTATTTGGGATCATTTTTTGGTCATGTGATTAGTTATGTATTATCATACCATTATGTATATTCGATCACTTCTACATTCTTGTCATATAAAATATTATTTTCTATTCATTTGGATTCTGATATATGGATTACTTTTTTATAGAGTGTTTAGGTAAAATTTCTAGTTGGAAATAGTCATTTATTAGTATATCATCTGGAAAAATCATTTCCCAATTGAGTAAGGTTGATGCCTTGACAATTGTTTTCAGCCTGTAGTGATTAGGAATTCGCTTCAACCATTTTGGAAGACTGGATTGGGTACCATGATATGGTACCCTAGGTTGGTCTATTATAAAATGGTATCAGAGCCCATTTTTTGTGTTATTTAGGGAATAAGGTAAAGATAGGATTCAATAATTAGACCTCAAGAGTTATGTTATGAGTAAGTGTATAGACACCATTTAGCATGATGAGCCTTGATCTACCAGAGGAATGTCAAGAATTTGAATTTATGGTTTTGAAATTGATTCTTTGGTCATTTTAAGGGAATTTGATCACTAAAAATGGGAAAAACAATTAGGGTATTTTAGAGGTTGACAATTATTATGCACAAGCTACTGACTGTGAAAAAACTATGTAACTGATTTTGGAGTGTCTATTGAATCTTTCATGGTTGGAACATAATTTAGGAAACCATGTATCCAAACTGTGCATACTAATTTCAAGTATCCAATGGGCTATACACTATTGGAATATGGTTTTAGTGAATAATTCTTCCAAACCATACGACTATATAAATTTTTTTGTTTCATGATATTTTGATTCTGTATGACTTCTAATTACTTATATTATTGTTTTCTATTTACTTGAGATGAAATTAAATGGGTTTTTATGAATATTTTTTTATTTTACTTATTCAAGATAGTACTTTATATGATCATCCTTGGGTATTTCTTTTTGAGAAAAAAAATTTAGGCCTAAAAGGCATTTGATAAAGTGTAATGGTAGTGATTATGGAATAATTGAAAACAAAAGTGTAGTTTTTGATTTTCTGATGGTTTTTAGAGTTTATTTTCTTCATTTTTAACTATTATAAAGTAATTTCTAGGACTTCTTTACAATTTTACAAAAAAATCATTTTTTTCTTTGTTAAATATTTTTTTTATAAAAAATGTTATTTTTATTACAGTAGGCACGGATCATCTTTTGGTTGAGTTTATTATAATCCAAGTATTGATAATAAATTTTATAATATTTTTATTATAATGTACATGATTATTTTTTTAAATTATCATTAGAGTTCCTATGGTTTTATAAAAATTATTACATTATCTCTTATCAAATTTCTTTAGTTTAAAAATAGGATATCTCATATTATGTGTGATTTTACTTGGGTGGGTTTATTTTCACTTAATGTGTTTAATAAATGGATATGGGAAGTTATTATTATAGTGACATAAATTGAATTTTATAATAATTTTTATGACTTCATTTATTTATATTTAATTTCATGTGTTTGAATAATATGGCATATTTATACTATATTTTTTCTTTCTTGTTATTATATATCAATTCCACTAAAGAAAATCCTAATGAATTGTCTTAAGGAAGTGGTAAGTTATTTATTTTAAGCTGATATTATAGTTGATCAAAGTTTTTTTGAGTTAGTAATCCATAATTTTCTAGTCATGGATAGTAACATGGGTTTTAGTTAAACTCAATATAGATATTTCACTCAATAATTATAGGACTATAACTCATCAATCCTTTGAGGAGATAAAGTTTCCTTAAAATTATTAGAGTGGTCAATGTATATTAAAAGAATACTTGATCTTATCAAGACTATTCATATGATTAATGTTATATTTTCCACTTTTAAACTTAAATGTATAATTTTAAAATGGTAGAAGTCCATTTTTGTCTAATTCATATAATGATCAGTCAATGGTAGATATCAACACCTTATTCTTCCAGTGATTCTACCCTATGACCATAAAAATGGTGAAAGTGATGAATTTTTTATATTTTCAAAATAATGATCAAAGGGTTACATAGTACAATAAAAATTTATTCATGTTAGAACTATATTTACTAAAGTTAGTATTGAATAATTCTTTGAAATCACAATGTTTTAGGAGAGGCCTTCATCACAGTGTTCAGTAAAATGTTTCTTTGAGTGGCCAAGCCTCATATAGGGAAGTATCATCTCAAGATTTTTAGGATAGAGGAATTCATATTAGGATTGTATATAATTGAATAAATTTCCCAATACCTATAAATAGTTAATGAGGGATCAATGGGGTAAAAGAAGAAGTGAGTTAAGCCTATTTAAACTAGTGGGGGTGGTATAAAAACTCCATCTCAATTAATTTCTTTAACATATTCTAAGAGTAAATATCTGGTGTACAATTAATGTGTCAATCTAGGGAATACAAATCCTAAATGTCAAGAATATTAGAAAACTTTATATGATTCTTTCTAGTTAAATCATCTCTAATTATTTTTTATAGGTGATTATTAAAAGAAAAGTGGATAAATTTCAAATATTTTAGGAGATTCTAAACCTCATATAGATGTTTTTCTAGGAAATATAAATCACTCTCAGAAATAAAGGGAGTTGTGAATATTGAGTATTAAGTCTCATCCAGGTGAGAACCCTCAATCTTATACTACACATCTGTAAGTGGAAGCAATTGAATATATTTCTATTGATTCTGAAGTTAGATCTATGTCAATTTGAGGTACCCATTATATCATTTACCTTTGGTCTTTATTCTATTTGGTGTAAATTTATATCTTTCTTAAGTTAAGGTTTCACTCGATATATTTATTTGTGAAATGTTAATGATTATCGTCCATAGTTATTAGCAGTGGTATCCTATAAATTTTTAGAGTAAATTAACCTTGTAATGTACTTATGGATCCATGAATCTTCAAGGGTTTAGAATATGAATTAAAGGCATGCTTTATAGTTTACTTGTCTTTTTTTTGTAAAGTTGGGAATAATTAAAACATGATTTAGGGTTAATCTATCTTTTGGGTCATCTGATTGAGTTAGTAAAGGTCATATCATTGATTTTATTCTCAATCTAAGGTAGCTAAATCCTATGACTCAATATTCAATATGAATTCTAAATGGGGAAAAGTCCATTAGAAAATGGTCCCTTTTCCTTATTAATGTCATTAACTTAGAGATTTATTTCTAAATTCCTATTCACTTGTTTCCTCTTATGTTAGCTAGTAAAAAATGGAATACCAAAAATATTGAGGAAGTTATTCTACCCTACCCTCCCTTACCCAAAACGAGAACTAATCCCTTTCCAATTATGCCTTAATAAAAAATTTGGATAATCAAGGTAATACTTTGTCATATATTGAATTATCATGTGTGATAAACATAATTTCTATTTTATCATGAACATTAATATTTTTAGTATATTTATGAATTTTGATTCATTGGGTTTATATTTCTGGTCAATGAATTTGTGAGGGATTTCTTATGGTAGAAAGCATAATTATGGTGAGAATTATAACACACATGATGACCCTATTTGGTTTCATTTTATTATATTATTTATTTATTAGTTTCCCATGATATTTGGGATAAAAATTTTGATCTTTTGTGGAAAATTTTATATTTCACGATTGGAGAACAATTGTCTCACCTATGTATTTGAGCCATGCATAATGAAAATGCACTACTGAAACCATGTGCATAGTTGGTGTATTGTTATGTGAACTATAACCCCAAAAGGTGTTGTTTAATTTTTTGGTTCTAATGTATTGTGCATGGTTGGTGAATGATTATCCTAACCATCCACCCAAACCTAATTATCTTCTAAAATATTAATTATTTTATTTTCTTAAAATATTTATAAACAAGGGTTACTACTTATTTCCCATTTATTCGGCCAACTCTTTTCTTAGGCACTAACTCCCTCACTTATCTATTTATTCTTTTCCATTATTCATCTAATATTCATCAATATGGGATATTTCTTTAAGTAAGTTCCATTAAATTTATTCCTTATCTCTCTTGTTATTCTTCTTCTTCATCCTTCCACGTTTCAATTCTAAAATGGTCATAGCGACCCAAGGTTTTATCTCATAAAATTTCACAAAGGATTTTCAATATTATAAGGATCATCTTGGTTTTATAAGGTTATATATTCCTTTATTTTGGTTTAGTAACACATCTTGACT
Source organism: Viscum album (assembly GCA_963277665.1). Lineage (NCBI taxonomy): Eukaryota > Viridiplantae > Streptophyta > Magnoliopsida > Santalales > Viscaceae > Viscum > Viscum album. The sequence goes on along the minus strand of OY728127.1, from coordinate 60,139,437 downwards.
ATAGAATCATCGATAACCAGTAGTTGTCTCTATATAACTAATTTTGATCATGAAACTATGTGTGTTTACCTATTTAAAGTGGTACATTATTTTATATAAACTCTATATTTTATGTATAAAATTGTATCAAAATGAGTTTTGTTTTTTTAATAAAAATATAACTTAGGATGAAGAGTATTTTTTTATTTTTGAAGGTTTATTTTTCACTCAATTATAGTTTTTCATTATAGGTGTTCGGTGAAATGACTAAGATGGTTTTTCTTATGTAATAATCAAATGGTTTATCTGGATGATTTTATTATGAATTTTTAAACTAGTCAACATGGTTTAGTGATGGTTATAATGAATAAATATGGTATTTGTTATACTTATAATGTTTCATAAAATGTTTTGGTTTGGATTGTAAAAGGAAAGTACCATGTTTATCACTTTTTTCCTTATATGACTGTTTATGATTTTTTATGACTTATATTGGATTATTTTTATATCGATTTTATGTTTAATTTAAGGTTTATCATGTCCAATGTACTTTTTATTAATGAATTAAAAGTTTTCATTATGTTTTTTATATCCTTGAAGTTATGTCCCTAGGTTATTGTTTATGTTATGATGGATTGTTGTGTGATGTGAAAAATTGATGAATGTTAGAATTATTAAGTTTATAAAAAGGGGTTGTTTCATTGAAGGGTGTTCATAGGTGAGGTTTGAGTTATTTATTATATTATATTGAATTTATATTACATTATTTTGAGTTTATTGTTCACCTAAAATTAAAATATCATGGTAAATCTTGGGTAGTTTAGTGAGAAATTGAGGGATGATTGTTATACCAGTTGAGATTACACATTGACTAGTGTCACCCTGAAGTATGATCATTGCTCTGGAGAGGGTATTTACTAATTAGAGGGTCTTTTAGATATATAATTTAGTGTAAGTGTAATTATTATCATCATCTAGAAATATTATGATTTATATCTTCGTTTTGTCTAATATTTTCTCCTTAGGACCTAGGGTATTTTACCATGATGATTTTTATGTTTCAGAAACTTAATTTATTTATGATTGATAACATATTATGGTTTACTCATATAAGGTATATTAATCTTTATTGGTGATTTATTTACTTAGTAATTTTTTTTATTATTCTATAATATCTTATGATAGTTATATATTGATTGATATTCATGTTCATAAGAGTTTTCCTTTACCTTGATACCTATCTTTTGTTCCTTTTTATTTCTATGATAACCAAAAAAATCAAAATAAATAAAATGTGATTTTATTCAAGGATGTTTTAGATAAAAAAGGGAAAAAGCATATTTTAATTTAATAGAGAATCAATTTTATTATTTAAGTGAATGTATTATTGGTTTCAAAGGTTTTCCTTCTCCAAAGAACCTTCCTTCCATTTTAAAAAAAATTGAAAAATGGTACTTTTATATATGTAGTTCAAGATTTATTTTCATGGTTTATCTTATAAAAGTATTTATATAGATAATTTTGTGGAATCCTACCAGGCATGTTTTTCTCACACCCTACCTACACACTCCATGTGTATATAGACTTGTCTTATCTTATATAGGTAAATATTGGTTTCTTCTTGATACATTTGATTTTTTGTTTTTTGTTTTTGTTAAGAAGGAGGTATCAAGTGAAGTGAATTTACTATCTACATGGATATGGATAGTTGGTCTCGGGTTGTGGCCATGATCTTGGTTATATATTATGGTATAATTATGTATATTCAAACACCTAAACATTTCAATCTTTTTGAATCTTTTTTTATTTTTATTTTGGATCTAATGTATGGATTGTGATTTTGTATTCAAAAATTATAATTCATGGTTATGTTCATTTCTCATGTTTAGTTTTATTATGATTTATATTAGTTTATTGTCTTGTTTGGATGTTTTCGTTTTGGTAAATTTTTATTTCTATGGTATGTAAATTTCAACATATGGAGTGGTTATATCATATTTCTAATTAGAATCCCTCATTTTTTTATATCATTAGGTGAAATCATTCCCAAATTGAGTAATTTTGATGCCCCAAAACTTATTGTCTACCCATGGTGATCAAGAATTCACTTTAGGTATTATGGAAGACTATATTAGAAATCTGGACATGGTATAAAAGATTGGTCTATTACACATACCAAAATGGAAATTAAAGAACATTGCCAATGATTTTGTCACAAGTCTTCCAAAGATGTCTAAGGTAAATAGTTCCATATAGGTTTTAGTAAATAGACTTTCCAAACTGATTAACTACATCACTATCTAGAAAGATTTGTCACTTGATAAAATTTCCACGATATATATCAAATAAGTGGTGAGGCTTAATGGGGAACCACTTTCTATCATATCTGATCAAGATACAAGGTTTAACATAAAATGTTTAGGTTTCTTCAACATGATTTGAACAAGGAGCAGAAATTTAGTCTGTAATTTCATCCCAACATGGATGGACAATGTAAAAGAAAAATTTCGAACCTTGAATAAATATTGAGATCTTTCTCAATAGACTTAAAAATAGGTTGAGATCAACATATTCCCTTGGTAGAGTTCTCTCACAAAAATAGATTCCACTAAAGTATATATGTGGCCCATATTAAGCTCCATATAGGAAGAGATAAAATGTTATAATATGTTGGGATAAAGCTGGTGAATGGAAGTTGATGGGGCCTGAACTTGTGTAAGAAATAAAATATAAAGTTCAAGTCATTCAACAACACATTAAAGTGACTTAGAGTTAATAGAAGATTCATGATTAAAATAATTGAAGGGACCTGGATTTTAATGTTAGAGATAAATTGTTCCTTTGAATATGTACATAGAAGAGGGTCATGATATTTGGAAATAAGTGAAATATCATCCCTATGTTCATTATGAACTTTGATATTATTTATCACATAAGAATTGTGGCCTATTAACTGGCACTTCTACCAAACCTGGATCAAGTGAATAATGTATTCCATGTGTATCTCCTTAGAAAGTATATAACCAATCATTCAAATGTAAAGAATCATAAGGTGGTACTACTAGATCATGACTAATATTATAAGGAGTAACTGATGAATAACTTGGATTATATAGTCAAAGTTTTATGCCACAATACAACTTATCTTGTTAAACTACTTTGGATAAACTATAAGTATGAATAAGTAATATGGAAACTTGAGGATTAAATGAAGAAAAATTAATCTCATCTATTCTGAAGTAAGGGTAAAAATTGAAATTTCAAGGATGGAATTTTTAAAGGGGTAATAATATAATGATGTATACTTTTCAATGTGAAAGTTTCCTTATTAATATATATGTGTGTTTGTGTTTTATTATAAATAAATCACATATACCACATAAAAATAAACACTATTTTATTTCATCAATTATAATAATTACATACAAAGGATAAATACATTCTATAAAATTAAAAATAGTACATTGGGATAATAAAAATAAATAAATAACATGAGTATAATTTCCAAAAATATAAATCTTCAAGGTCCCCTATTAATATCAAAGTTGAAAAAAACTAAAAAAACTAAAATTATAAATTATAAATAATAATGGAATTTTAAATAGAGAACCTTGAGAGAAAACTAAGTAAATGATGAATGAATAAAACAAGAGTTATTTATAAATATGATCATTTGAATAGTAACATAACTGTTAGAATGGTAATATGAACATTAGAATGGTAACATGACCATTATAATCGTAAAATGGCTAGTAAGTAATATTTACCATAAATAATATAAGTAAAAAATAAATATTAGGATGTCTTAAAATAAATATTCAAATTAGATAACTCAATGAAAGTATAAGTGTATTTAGAGATAACTTTAGTGATAAATAACTCTTCAATAAAGATTGGTCCAGGAAAACCACCACCATTAACAATTAAATTTCTAAATTAAATCCCTTTCTTATAAAATATATTTATACCTCCACCCCCCCCCCCTCATTATAAGGTAGTTATAACTTCAAATTTTCATATAAATAGATTAAGGTTTTGTTGATCAATTTCAGAATAACTATGGTTATGGTTTTTTATGTAGGATGGCCTAACCTAGATTGGATTCACCATGTGATGGAGGTAATTGAATTTTAGAAATTTATTATTGGACTTATGGATGTTGATGTAGAGTGATTCAGAGATTTTGAGGATTATAATTAGTTATATAGATATTGGATACAATAAGTCAAGATGGTTTTAGGATTCTATATGAAATTTTAAAAATGGTAATTGTATGCTCTGTAAGGGTGTAAATCATCATTGATACTGATTTGGTTAGGTTTCATGGCCTTTACTTTATATATTTTTTTATTAGATTCTATTATGGAAATCTATATTTCTCTTGGTTCTCTAATTAAAATTGATTCATTGAATATCAATATTTCATATCTTTTGGTGGTTTATGTCTGCATCATTCTTCAAATTACAAATGATCTATTGAAATTAATTTTTATTAAGAATAGAAAGGAATATTTTTTTCAATATGTACATAATGAAGATGTTTCACTTTTATATTTCAATAGTAAACACTATGGAAACACCTGCTAGGCTTGTTAATGATCTAGTGGTGTTTGGAAGAGCAAAGGGATTGAGATTAATGGTAGGGCCATTGATCTAGTAAGGGAACCTAAATCGAAGGATTGTTTGTCTACTTATCACACAATAATTCTGAATATGTGAAGGATAATCCAAAAGGTGTGGTTTTTCTCTTGAAGTAGAATATATAGACTGGGTTGTAGAAAAATATATTTAGTACTAAATTCGCAAATGAATTAGTTTATTCTTCAACTTTACTTGGACCTTGGATTCTATAGGAGATTAATCTAGATGTTTATCATTCTATAAAAGAAGCCTCAACCTTAGTTGAATTTCAAGGGGTCATTCAAGGTGAAATCATTGCTGAAAAAAATCAATAGAAGGTTGTGTTGGACCAAGTTATCTATAATCCTACTCATTTTGAGGATAAAACTCATCCAGGTTAAATGTATGATACCAAAGAAGAAACTATTTTATTTGAATATGATACTCAAGGGTGAACTAAATTTATAATTATTAATGATAAATTTCAATATAATGTTTTATCTACTCAAGGTGAAAGTGGTTATGGTTTTGTTTGTGTGATAGGAATTGTTTAATGGATGTATTTTCTAGTTGTTTTTGTTGCATTAGGGAAAAAATGATATTGGGTATGAACCATCCAAAGATATCTAGGTCCATGATTTTTCACAAAAAAAAATTATCTTATTTTGTTATTGTGGGAAAAATGAAAAGTTATTATAAAGATGGTAATATTCATTTGTTACCCACTAAATATAATGTTGATAAATTTTATCATTTAAGAAATCACAAGGGAAAGAATCCAATTGTTGATTCTGAAGGCTTCATGGTTTCTCAATCAAAGAAATCAAGATCATGTAAAAATATGCTTTGGTACATATTGTACCATGATCTTGAGATCTATTAGTAAAGAACTTAGTGGAATAAAGTCAAAAATTATTCTTTTAGAAGAGGTTAATTTGACTAAAGTCGATGCTACAAAATCTATTGAAAAGTCCGTGGAAGCCCCCACCCCTTCTCAATTGATATTACTTTTACTAATATATTTTTATAGGGAGGTATAATACATTATTTATTTTATTAAATTATAAAATGAGGAGAAAAAAATAGAATACCTATAAAATGTACTCAATAGAGCATCTAGATATACATAAATCTTGGGTTTTAAGTAGAGGTGACTCCTGAAGGGAATAAATGTTAAGTAGATCAATTTTGATCAAGGATTATTAGGATAGAAAAAAATTATTTATTATTTAAATGGACCTATACTTTCTAACTTGGTTCTAGATAATTAATATTTTTATTAACAATTTTATTTGGACTTTATAAGTAATCATATTCTTTTCAAGTGGACGATCAAAGGTGATCCTTTTGTTTGATTCAATAATTGTTTGATATTCTATATTTTTTTGGTGTTTTTTCTTGTTCTATTATTATATGTCATTATTCTACCATAAATGAGGTTTTATGTTATTTTATTTTCTATTAAAAAGTGTATATTTTTAATAAGGTTTTTTTTGTATTATTTTATAAAAACATTAATTTTATATTAATATTAAGTATTATAATTACAAAAAAAATTAAAATTATTTAGATATAATGAATGAACTTTTGTAATCAACACATCAAAATTATCTAAAGGATATGATTTGGTATTTTTAGGAAAAACGTGAATTTTGGGGTGAATATTAAAATCACATTTTTTTCAAATAAGGTATGTTTTATGATATAATAATTACCAAAAAAATTAGAATGGTTTTATTGATCCAAACTAGTTCTAATAAGAAAAATAGTCTTTTTAAAAATAATAAATTCAATTTTTAAACATAAAAGTAATTTCTAAAGTCTAAAAACAAATTTTATCCCATTAAGAAATATTTGTCATTCCTTTTATTCTAACCTTTATATAATTTATTAAAATAGTGAATTTTTTTAAATGTCTTAAAAGTCATGAAAATATATATTCTCAATTAAATAATATTCATAGTCTCAATAAATACCACTATTACATGTTTTGGTCCTTAAATGATAATATACTCAATATTTCAACTCAAAATGCCCCTCCCCTCCAAGTATACATACCTCCATAACCCCCATGATAAATCAATTTAAAATTTAATCCCATTTCCCAAGATTTTCCCATATCCCTCCTTTTAATCCTCCTAGGTGTCTTGAAGATGTTACGGTCTCACCCCACTTTAAGTCTACAAGACATTACACCCTTGGTAAAAGGTAATCATCAAAGAAGAGGTAATGCCCCTTTCACTTCATTTAATTTTTGTTCCTTTATTCTTATATTATCATTTCATTTTTAACCTTCCTAAACTGATTAAAAAATTAATCTACATGATATAAATGTTATTATTCTACTATATAATTATTATAAACTATTTATATTTTATATATTCTCCCTCTCTCTTATCACACCTTGATAATGGTCAGTTTTACCAACTATGAAGACATTAATATTTATTTATTTATTACCAACTTCATAGATGGTTAGTGTTGTAAAAACCCTAGTTTTTATTTTTTTTTAAATCATTAAAATTATTTTAAATAATATTTTGAGGCAGGTCACAGAGCAGTTTCATTAATTTTGGTTTTGTGAGGCTTTAGAGATAATATATATATATATATATATATAATTGAGATTATAGGATTTGATATTTCAATGATGATACCATTAAAAATCATGGTTCTCCCTCTGGTGTCATGAAATTAATGATTAGGCCATGGTGTGGCCCTTGTTTCATGGCATGAGGTGTGAGTTGTGATGGTTTGGTGGATCATTATTCCAAGGAGGAATGTTGTTCATGGTGTGAGGGGTGTTGTTCATGGCATGGGGGTTTTCCATCATGGAATGGACACATCATCCACAACATGAATCATGGGTTTTACTTTCACCTTTAATGGTTTTTTAATTAGATTAATTAATTAATGTTATATTTTCTAACCCAAAATACCCCTTTATGATCTTATTAAACCTCTCTACCTAGAGATTTTCTCCATAAAAACCAGCTATAGATAGCGCTGAGAAGATTATTGTGATAATAAAGACCTGGATATCTAATGAACTCACTCATCAGTGAATCAATCATGTATCTCAAAGAAAATATAAGCCTCTTTAATAAATGATCAAAACACAAGGAAGGGATTTATTATTTTGGTCCTAGTAGGTTCTTTGTGATTATGAGAATAGAATTTTGTGCTGAATTTATTTTCACAATGCATGAACCTGAAAAAATTATTTTCCTTTTTTACTTTATCCTGAGATTTAAAAATTTTGTGTTGCCTCTATCTTATTATTCACCATTGATAGATCTGTATCCGATGAACGATGCTCAAACCCTCATACTGGACATTGACTATTTTCTATTATTATTTTTCAATGTTTCTATCCTATATTTTTTATCATTTCACCATCAAACATAACTGTGTACGTTTTTTTTGAATGAGATCTAGGGTGGGGGGGAAATTGAGATCTAGTTCTTGAAATTGATGGATTTGGATGTAGTAGAATCAATCGGAGCATGTGGGATCAATGATGGGTGATGGTGGATCCCCATAACAAGAATCGATATTTGATATCAAAACATGTAGAGGCATTAGGGTTGAGTAAGAACCCCTAATATATTGTTTTACTCTAATGCATAGACAATAATCAACTAACCAAGGAATAATAGTGGTGGATGAGGACCTCAATAGTGATTTGGATTTGTGTGCGGGAAAGGACACCATAGTGTGATACAGGTGATCATGAAGTGATTAAGAGAATGATCCAAAAGGATCACACCATGGTCTAGGTACACCATAATTTCTAGATTATATGAGTAATGGAGATCATGTAATGGAAGAGGGTTCCACAATGTGATAGTCTAAGTAATTGAAATGGCTAAGTTCTATATATAAGATACAGTCAGGGCGTTTTGAAGGATGTAATGGTGTGAAGGCTAGGTGAAGGTCAAGAGGATACGAAGTGAAAAAGAGTTACATTACATGGAATCCTAAAGTCAAAGAGGATCATAGGAGGAAAGTTAAAGGGTCATTTCATGATACTCTCCTTGAGTTGGGCCCCCATGGTGAGACCAACACATTCATTCCATGATAGTGTCTTTCTAGGTAGTTTTGTGGTGGTGTCTTTCCAAAAATTCAAGGTGATAGTGTTTTCTTTTCATGTAGAATGTGATGGTGCACTTTTCATCAGAATAGGATGCTAGATGTGGGGTAAAATGATCAATTTAGTCTGATTTTGTACATAAGGATAATTATGGGGATTGGGCATAGTGATCAAAGATTCTATAGGGTTGGGTACCCTCTCATCTATTATGTACTACACGGTGATGGTGAGTCCCCCATATTACCGATAGAGTCTTGTAATCCCTCATCATTTGTGTTATACTTTGGTTTTGGGTACTCTATCTATGTATTTAGGTTCTACCTCATCTATTGTGTACTACATGGGGAGAAATTCCTTTATCTATGGTGTTAGAACCTCCCACTTCGGCTATGTGTTACTCAACGATGCGCAGGGCCTCCACTGCAATTTCAACATAGTGATGTGTTTTTCTAGGTTTATGTAGTTTAGATTCTCAGGGTAAAATTTTGGTTATCTATTACCTAGTTTGTAAAGAAAATAACTCTCTCCTATATTTTGGGTTACCTCTTTTAAATTATATATGTGTTGTTTCCTCTTCCTCATTAGTTACTCTTTCCTTACCTTTGTGGTTTGAGATGATCAAACTTTTTATTTTTCCTTTGTGTTTTTCCAATAATTATACTAGGTATGTATACACTCACCCCTACATGAGAATATTCTCCTAAACATGATGTGTCTTATACTGATAATAGATAATTTGGCAGTGAATTTGGTGGATAAGATTTTAGTGGATCTTATCGATGCTTAGAGGTGTGTGTAGTGGAAGATGTTAATGTATAAAAATAATTCACCATAGGGATATCTTTATCCCAACTATTTATGATTGTTTTACTTTGGTTTCTTGGGAATGTATCTTTCCCCTTTTACATTGTAGTCTGTGTATTGTTTCTCCTTTGTGAATCATATCGATTTTCACTTGAATTATATATTTTATTTTATTTTATTTGTCTATTTTTCATTATTATATCCTTTGTGGTGATTTTAATTGTTTAAAGGTGCAATAGGATAGGTCCTCCCATTATATGTGATATGCCTACTCAGTGATAGTCACCATCCCTTGACCTATTATTGGTAGGCTTGGGGTGGCACACTTAGATTATCTTTAACTAAGAGTAGTTTAGGTGGGTTAGGTCATGTTAAGTGTAGATTAAATGAAATATATATGTGTGTGTGTGTGTTTAAATCTTGTATCAAGTTCTCACTTCATTTCAAGAAAAATTCCTAAAATAATATTCAAAAGGAAATTATATTGAATATATGTGTGTGTGTGTGTGTGTGTGTATTCATTTATTTTTAATCTTATGGTGGTAATGTAACTAAGCAATAAACAACAATAATGAAAACATTAATATTGAAACAAAAAATTAAAAATTCAAACAAACATGTCATCCACCCTTTTATCATTAACAAAATGTTAATAAGTAACATCAAATAGTAATAAAATATTGAAAATAATTTAAATTAATGTAAAATAATTATTAAATAATTTTTCAATAAACATAAGTCTGTTATAAAGGATGTGTAAGAATGAATAAGAAAAACATGACCTAAGGAAAGGGGGTTCTTTACCAATTGTCTCATATTTGGATTTTAATTCTCTTTTCTTTCCATTCATCCATTAATGATTTATGTTTTTTTCTATTTTTGTATATTTATAAAATTATCATCTCTTTTGGGATATTATTCTTCTCAATATCCTATTTATGATGACTAAAAAAATGTATTGAAATGTATTTTTTTTCTCTCTTTAAAAACACAATATCTTTCTAAATATTTTTTAGAAGATTTGTATAAAATAATTATTCATTTTTATTTTATTTTATTATTATTTTATGATGATTTAAATTTCATTTTCATATCTCCTCTATGTATTTCCTTTTTCACATATGATGAAAATTATGGAAAGGGTTCTTTTACATTCCCCCCTTGACTTCTTCTCATTTATACCTTTGGATTTATTCACCTCATTGATGATATCTCTCCCATATATTATTCTAAATGAACATGTATCAATATTAATTTTTTTTAAGTCCTTTATATTTACCATCATAATTAATTACCTATTTTTCCAATCATTACTTCAAAGTTGACGATATGGTATGATTAATGAGTTTATTATGAAACTCATTTCCATTTCACCAAAGGTTGTCCATGTTATGCTTATGGATTTATGTATAACTATTGTATCCTTTATTTTCTATGTGACATGTATTATTTTTAATATATTATGATGTGAGAGGGGTACCCAAAATTATACATTCCTCCAATTAATTGGGTAAAGCTTTATATATCATTTGATAATTATACATGGCCATGATATAGTTAGATTATACACTATGCTATGAAAGTACATGATGTGATTAGATTTTTCCACTATGATGTAATGTATTGATGAAAAATCATTGGCTCATGCTTATGATATTTCATTATTATGCATGTTCCAATGACTCCCTTATTTTTTATAATTATAAACCAATGTTTATAATGTGATAGTGACTATTATTATCACTCTTGTACTGATATCTTCTTTTCTTTCCTATTATTCCTCCCCTTCCTGGGATTTTTAGCTCACCTTTTCTTTGATGTATTTCCCTAGGTGATCACATATGTTAAAAAGATTATGAATTTATATCAGAGGACTATGATGAATGATTTAAATAATGTTTCAAACTTTATGTGTATTAATTTTTTATGGACCAAATTCATTAATAAAACAAACCTATCAATTTTTTATATGTATTATTATATATGTTTATCATAAAAATGATGTAACTATTTGATACCTTGGTATGGGAGTAGTGACTAGATGGTGTGAATAGTTCTTTTTTATTTGTTATTACAAATACTAATTTATCAAAGTTTTAACAGTGTTAAAAGTTGTAGTAGAAATAAAATAAATAACACAGGATATTTTTATAGAGGTTCGTATCACCAAGATACTAATCCTCTAATCAATCTCCTCTACTCCTTGAGGAGATTGGTATTCACTATATCTTCACTTTTGATTGGGATCGATATCCCAATTACATACAAATAAAAATGTACCTTTTTCAAATATGGTGGTATAACCCCTGACTTTTTAAGGATTCATAGCCTACCATCTTTTTTTTATAAGAGGAACAACCCGACATTACTTTTAGATGGGTGGAATAACCCAATGATATATTTTGGATGGGAAAATCATAAACCAAAACTCTATAGGACAAATAGATGGTAGGAATAATTACAATGGAGAAATAACATTAAAAAATAAAACATAAGCTGAGCAGATGATGTAGAATTTTTTTTCATCTTGTGTTTTTTGATCACATCAATAGAGGAAGACGAAGGTGATGAATATTATTTGTGATCATAGAAAAAACTGTGAAATTTGAAGAAGTTTCTTGATCAATTTGAGAGCAGTAGAAAGTTGTATCATTGTATCCTTGTCTAATTGATCATCCGCACTGGTGCATGTGTTTTTATCCTTACATAAATCTATGAAAACATTAAAATAGATATCTAAATGATTGTTTCTATGTCCAATGTATTCATGACATTTTTTAGTGTTTAATAATAAAATAATATGATCATTACCTTATTTTGTTAAAGCTTCACTGAAAAACAAAACACAGTCAGAATAATATTTATTTATTAAATATTAAAAGGAAAATTTAATATATTAAGAATAATAATTCTTAAAAAAAACACTATTTAAAATAAATTGAAATAATAATATAATTCTAAATATTAAACATACAACATAATGTTATGAAAAATAGAGCATCATATAAAAAATATGCACGAGAAAATATTACTAAAAATATGTCACAATTATTTTTTAAACAAAATTGAAATTGTATTTAAACATAAAATAATAAACTTTTAACAACTTAATTTATTTTTACAACATTAACTACAATTAAGAAAAAAATTGAATAAAATTTTAACTAACGGTGGTTCATGAACAACCATTGAAAATAGAGAGTTGTGAATCATTACCTACCGTTGGAAATTTTCAATAGTGGGAAAACAGAGTATTTCTTAATATTCAAATTTTATGTAAAAATAAAATGATTTATGAAAAAAAAATCAGGAATATTAACACCAAATGGAATTCTATGAAAAATAAAAAAATACCTACCATTGGATGTCCAATGGTGGGTCAGATCCAAATATCTGAATGTATTTAATGATGAATAAATTTAATATTGTTTATCAACAAAGCATGAAATATCAAAAATCAAAAACAATAAATTAAAACAAAATATAATTCCATAATTCAATAATTATGGAGGAATAAAAAATCATGATGCATCTAATAACTAGGATAAAAAATATGTTTTCTAATGAAAATAATAAAAAAGATTAAAATACTTCAAACACTTAAGAAGAGAAATTTTCATTTTGAAAGAAGAGGCAAGATCACTTCTGGGAGCTTGAAGTAGATATTGATAAGACAAAGTGTATAAAAGGAAAAGAAAAGTAACAAATTTTTTATAATAAATTAAAAATAATACATAGAGATCTACAACAAGTAAATAAACAAAGGAACCCATCAAAGGAAAAGAACAACAACAACAAAATCAAACAGATGGTATAAAATATAACATATGATTGATGTTCAATAGTGGGTAAATTTACCTACCATTGATGTGAAACGGTCAGAAAATTTTCTCATTATTTATCTTCTGGTGGTGGGTTGGTAACCCAGCATTGGGTTCCAACGATGCGTAAAAACACTCATCGTTGGAAATCTTTCAATGGTGACTAAAAAACGCACCATTGGTAAAAACCAACAATGACTCAACCAAGATGGAAAACCAATAAGTAAAGGGTTAGATATATAAGAAAGTAGAGATGATTAAAAAACTCAGAAGAAGAAAATGAGATGCTGAAGAATAGTAGGTCGAGCCACTACTCGAGAGAGGATGTAAAAAGAAATAGCAAAGATAAAATGTGATAAACTCTGTGATGAAGAAACATGAATAGATTAAGATGAGATACTGATATCGAATCCAAAGAAAATAATGTTGTTGGTTGGTCTTCTATAGAAGAAGATGATTGTAGGAATAATAAGTTATGCGGGAGTGGAAAAGAAATTATGGGAGTTCAAAAAAAATGTGTGAGATTGGAGGAAAAATCGGATAAATACGAAAAATAGAGAGGAAATATAACAATCGCAATTAAAAATCAGTTTATAACTTCCATACCACATCGAAATTAAATCAAGGGGACTGGATGGTATATAACCCGAAACAAAATGAATGGTTTCCAGAATAAAATCACTACACACACACTTGTCCTGTAAGCCATGTGAGCAATCCTGGGCCAACCTATGCAGGCGCAACCCCTGGGCCTTATACACGGGTCCAGTCAATTCTTTGTCAGCACTATTCTATACCAAGGTTTTATGTGGGACATGATGGTTGGACCTCCCACAAGGGTAGACCTTCAGGTCCCCTTATGAGTGGTTGATGGTTTGGCTTAAGTGGCCTGAGCAGAAGGCTTATTTTTTACAACACTTAAACGGAACAAAAATTGTAAGATAAAAACAACCAAATTTCATAATAAACAATCAAACTAAGTTATTAGAAATAATATTTTTTAAATAAAAACATATTTAATTAAATATTATGAAAGTTTAGTTTATCAAAAAAAAAGATAAAATAGATAATACCCAATTACAAACAACCTCCCCCTTTTTGTAAATTACAAAACATAATATTTTTTAAATTTTCAAACAAATTAATATAAAATTATTGAATATTCAAAAAATCTTTCTCTCTATTTGTAAAATTTATCAAAAGTAAATTAAGAAAATAGTGAATGAAACAAAGAAAAAAATATATCATTTAGATACAATATTAAAAAATAATACATTTTTATTGTTTAACTATTAAATTTTAAACATTAAAATCTAATTATTATTTAAGAATATTACAAAATATTAGTAAGATATAGAAAATAATATATAGTTACAGTGTTCAAGTAGAAATTTTTTTTTAATAATAATTAATCATATTGAAATAAATAAATTTTAATTACAGAAGACATACAAAAAAAATATTGAACACATTTATCAAAATAAAAAATATACTAAGAAAAAGTTAATCTTTCATAATACCCAATTCAAACTTTATTTTTTTTTAATTTAACAAAATCTCGGAATTTTGTGAAAATGTCAGATAATTGGTTCTCAGTTGGAACAAATTCTAAACATATATCACCTTTATTTACATGGTTCCTAAGAAAATAAAATCTAACATTAATGTGTTTAGTTCTTAGGTGCTAAAGAGTATTTTTAGAAATTGAAATGGAACTTGTGTTATCACAGTATATAGGAATTTTATCAAAATTAATATTAAAATCATACAAAGTTTTCTTTATCCAAATAATCTATGAACATAAACTAGTAGTAGCAATATACTTAGCCTCAGCTGTTGACATTGCGCCTAACAGTTGTTTCTTATATCTCCATGAGATTAAAAGTTTTCATAAAAAGTAACACATACCTGAAGTTCATTTTCAGAAAAGTATGCAACCTCAAAAGTTAGAATCATAGTAAGATAGTAAATCAAAGAAGTTATCATTAGAATAAAATAGTCTATTACTAAAAATACCTTTGACATACCTAATTACTATTTTAATAGCCTTAAGATGACTTTATTTGGGGGTTGGATAATATCTATCACACATACAAATAGAAAACATAATATATGTCCTTGAAGTAATAAGATACAAAAGACTACTTATCATGCCTTTATATATCTTATCATAGATAGAATTTCTATATTTATCTGTATCTAGTTTATATCTTGTGGTCATAGGGGTTCTCATAGTTTTATAAGAGTCAAGTAAAATATTTTTAACAAGTTCTTTGGCCTACTTATCTTGATTTAAGAAAATATCATCTTTCATTTGACTAATTTTCAAACCAATAAAAAAAATTCAATTACCCCATTAAGAAAATATCAAATTAATTTGTCATTAACTTTGAAAAATCATTACTTATTAAACATTTATATAAGAAAACATAATATCAGCAATATAAATATATATAATTAGTATATCATTTTAAACTATTTTTATAAATAATTTTGGATCGACCTTACTTTTAACAAAATTATTTTGAATTAAAAATCAATTTATTATTTCATACCAAGCTTAAGGAGATTTATTAATACCATAAATATCATTATATGGTTTGAAAACATGATTTGGAAATTCATTATTTTCAAAACCATGAGGTTTTTTAACATAAACCACTTCTTAAATTACTCCATTTAAAAAATCACTTTTTATATCCATTTGTAAATGTTTAAAATTCTTAAAACATTCAAAAGCTAGTAAAATATGAATAACTTATAGTCTATAAACTGGTGAAAAAATACTTAAAATCAATATCTTCTTCTTGAAGATAACCTTGGGAAACTAATATTTTCTTATTTATAACTATATTACCAGATTCATCTAATTTATTTTGAAAAATCCATTTGGTTCCTATAGAAAATGTTTCTTTAGGTAACTGAAATAGATTCCAAAATTTATTTATTTGAAACTATTAAATTTCATCATGCATTTTATTAACCCAATTAGAATCATTCAAATCATCTTTGATATCAATGGAAACAAAATTAGCTAAAAAAGAAAAATTAGCGCAGAAATTTAAAAAAGAATGTCTAATTCTAATTCCAGATTTAACATTTCCTATAACATCTTCCAAAGGGTGATATTTATGAGTTTTAAAAATTAATTGATCATATTGAGATGATATATAATCCCCTTTAATTTATACATCATTACTTTCAGGTTTATCTTTATCAAAGTTGAATTATTTAAAATCTTCAACATTATCAACTGAATCAGTACTTTGTTTATCATTATTTTCAATTAATTTAACATGTATAGATTCTTCCATTGTCATAGTTAGTTTATTGTATACCCTATAAGTCTTAATATTATTATAGTATCCCAAAAATATACCTTCATTACTTTTTAAATCAAACATTTTCGATTATCTTTAGTATTTAAAATATATACAGTTCATCCAAAATCATTAAAATAACCAATTTTGGGATTCTTATTTCTAAACAGTTCATATGGAGTTTTCTTTAATAAGGGTATGACGTAAACTCTTTTTAAGATATAGAAAGTAGTGTTAATAGATTCATCCCAAAAATATTTTGGAAGGTTGAATTCATTGAGTATTATTCTTTCCATTTCTTGAATAGTTCAATTTTTCCTCTCTACAAAACCATTCTTTTGTAGGGTTATAGGGGTTCAAGAATTATGAAGATTTCAATTAGAGGAGAAAATCAAATTAAAATTTTACAAACTCTCCTTTTTATCATTTTTAATATAATAAATTAAGTGACATTTCTGATTTTGAATTTTCTTATAGAAAGTAACAAATTTGTTTAATGGTTTCAATTTTACAAGATAAGAAAATAGTCTAATTCAATCTATTGAAATCACTAACAATTAAAAAACATATCTTTTAGAACCTAAACTATTAGTACTCATGGGTACAAAAATATAAATATGTAGAAGTTTTAAGAATCTAGTATTAATAACCATATTTACATATCTAAAATATTATTTGTGTTCCTTACCTTTTAGATAATAATCACATAAATAATACTTAAATGACCTGAACTTTGGAAGTTCCAAAACCTATTCATGTTTATCTATATTTTACAACTATTTAAGATGAACATGTCCCAGACTTTTGTTCCATAGTATTTGATCTATATCTACAACATTGTATCATTTTACATTCTGTTGGGTTAGTTCTAAAAAATCCATAGAATATATATTTTCTTTTCTATTATCATAAAATAAAACTTTATTATCTTTATAAATAAGTCATTTTTTATCTTCAAATTTTACATTCATGTTATCATCACAAATTTTTGATATACTAATTAAGTTATGTTTTAATCTTTCTATAAAAAGAACTTTAGAAATTGTAACAAAAGTTAATATACCTACTTATCTAAAACCTTTAACCATACCTTTATAGTTGTCACCAAAAGTGACAGCACCTCCATTACAATATTTAGAAGATAAGAAGTTATAAATTTCACAAGTCATGTGCCTTGAGAATCCACTGTCCATTTACCATGTGACTTTGAAACTCTTCAGGTAGGTTTCCTACAAAATAGATCAAGATGATGGTTGTTTGGGTACCCAAACTAGTTTAGATCCAATTGGAATAATAGCAATAGATTTTGGTACCCATACATATTTGAGATAAATATTTCATGGAAATCTAAAAGACAAATTTTTAGAAATGAAATTATTAGTATGTAATAAAGTCTAAGTAAACTTTAAAGAACATTAATTTTTATAATTCCTTCTCAAGTTACAATTAAAGCAGGTAACATTTGAAATATTCTCATTTATTCCTTTAATAAAAATATTTCTATATATCATAGGAACATAACTATTATAACCACAACCATTTTTATCATATTTGGTTTTGTTTATAGTCATTATTTTATCAAATTTCTCTTGGACTTAAATAAATATAGAT
This sequence comes from Viscum album, assembly GCA_963277665.1. Taxonomy (NCBI): domain Eukaryota; kingdom Viridiplantae; phylum Streptophyta; class Magnoliopsida; order Santalales; family Viscaceae; genus Viscum; species Viscum album. Next base: position 60,121,189 of record OY728127.1, on the reverse strand, counting down.
AAGGTTTCCTTTAAACCAGTAATTTCCTTTTTAAGGTTTTTATTCTCTTTATGAATAACTTCCTGGTCATCATAAACTTTTTCATTTGAGCATGATCTAGAATTTTTCAGCTTATAATTTTGATGTTTAATATTCGTACATTATTTTTCAATTTAGATGTTTAATATTCCTATATTATTTTTTATATTATTTTTTACTTTCAGAACCAATATTACATGAGTTTAACTCTTGTGTACAACTCCATTTTTCATGATATTTGTTTATTTATTCCTTCTTTTATTGCATGTTTTTCTATTTTTTTTAATTTGGGATAGTCTAATTGTATATTACACTTTTTCTTGAAATCATAACATATTAATTCAGAAACAAAATATTTACTAGTTTTACCACTTTTACTACCCTTTTTCATCCTTTTGAAAATATTTTCTAAGATTCTTATTAAAACTTTTCTTTCCCTTCATGTACTTGTAAACTCCATTGGAAAAAAATTCAATTTCTTTCTTATCCCTTTTCTATAACTAATAATCCTAATAATTAGAAATAACATTTATTTTTTATTTAAATTATATACCTTTCCCTTTATCATGGTCATGAGCATTATCATTCTTCATTTCCAGCTCATATTTAAGAAGTGATCCTATCAACTCATGCATAGAATATTCAGTAAAATCCTTACTTTATTCAATATAAACTTTCTTTAAATTCCATCTCTTGGGTAGAGCTTGAAGTAGTATTTCTATGAGATATTCATTCTTCATGGTCTCTCTGAGAGAAACCACATTATTGAAAATTTTGGTGAATCTATTTTACATCTCATTTATTATTTCTTGATCATTCATCTTGAATTATTGAAACTAAGCTCAGTGTATACCGAGCTTAGTTCTCAACAACTTATCAGTTCTTTGATGAGTGATTCTTAAAGTCCTCCAAATGTCAGAACTAGTTTTATATGATGAAATATGACTTTAAATATTTATATTTATATATAGGTATAATTAATTCATAACTTTGTAATTTATAACACATTTTAAAGCATTATTACCAGTAAGAGTATCTAAATAATCTTCAGGTAATTTATATGGTTTTTACATTATAGCCCAATAATCAAGACTTTTATTTTTACTAAATACATCCATTATGTATTTTCAGTAGACGTATTCACTTCTATTGAAGTGAGGTGGTCTGATGGGATTCAAAATCTCGAAATCATGATTATCCATAATAAAATAGTGGATATTTTCCTTGAACTTTTAATTCTAGGATAATGGTTAGTTTATAAATAGATAATTAAATAATTAAAACCAAATCCTTAAAAAGGAACCATGCTTTGATACCAATTATTAGGTCCCATTATATGGAATTAGTGACCATAGGGGTGTGAATAGTCCTTTTTTATTTATTATTACAAATATTAATTTATCATAGTTATAACAATATCAAAAGTTGATCAAAAATAAAATAGATAGCATAGGATTTTTTTATAGATGTTCAGATCACCAAGATCCTAGTCCTCTTATCAATCTCCTCTACTCCTCAAGGAGATCGGTATGCACTATATCATCACTTTTTAATGGGATTGATAACCTAGTTGCATACAAATACAAGCGTACCTTTTCACACCTGGTGGTATAACCACCTACTTTTGAAGGAGCCACAACCTACATTCCTTTTTCCTAGGAGGAACAAACCAACCTTCCTTTTTGATGGTAGGAATAACTCAATGATAGATTTTTTATAGGAAACTATTAAACCAAAACTCTAGAGGGAAAACAGGTGGTAAGAAGAATTACAATGGAGAAATAACAGAAAACAAATAAAATAAAAGTTGAGAAGATGATGTAGAAATTGGTTTCAAATCATGTAATTTGATCACATCAGTGGAGGAATATGAAGGTGAAGAATATTCTCTGTGATTATAGTAGAACAAAAAAATTTAAAGATGTTTCTTTATCAATTTAGGATCAGAAGAAATATGTATCAATGTATCCTTGTCAAATTGATCATATGCACTGGTAAATATATTTTCACCCTTGGATAAAAATCCCAAAAACATTAAAATAGAGATCTATAAGATAATTTCTGTGTCTAATGTCCGCACAACACTTATTAGTGTTTAATAATAAAATAATATGATTGTTACCTTATTTTGTTGAAGTTGTGTTGAAAACAAAACACAATCGGGAAAGTATTTATTTATGAAATATTAAAAGGAACATTTAATATATTAAGAATAATAATTCATAAAAAACACAATTGAAAATAAATTTATATAAAAATATAATTCTATATATAAAACATATAGTAAAATGTTGTAAAAAATAGAGCTTCATATGAAAAACAATATGCTTGAGAAAATGTCACTAAAAAATTATGTAATTATTTTTTTTTAAGTTGAAATTGTATTTTAACATAAAATAATAAACTTTTGAAAATGTAATTTATTTTAACAACATTAACTAAAATTAACAAAATAAAAATTTTGGAATTTTTTTTAACTAATGGTGGGTCATGACCTACCATTGAAAACAAAGAGCGGTGAGTTATTACCTACTGTAGGAAATGTCCAACAGTGGAAAAATAGAGTATTACCCACCATTTCAATTTTATGTAAAGATTAAATGATTTAAGAAAAAATAAAAACAATTACATTCATCTTAACACCAAATATATTAGTAATAACAATAAAAAATTACTTACCATTAGATTTACAATGGTGGATAAATTACCTATCATTCGGTTCCAACGGTGGGTCAGAGCCAAACATCAAAATGTATTTAAAGATGAAGAAATTTACTATTATTTATCAAATAATCATGAAATATTGGAAATAAAATAGAATTAATTGAAAAAATACACTTACATACTTCAATGCTTCTAGAGAAAAAAAAATTGTGAGGCTTCTGATAACTAGGATAGAAAACAAAAATATGTTATCTGATAAAAATGATAAAATATATTAAAATAATTCAAACACTTAAGAAGCGAACATTTCATTTCAACAGAAGAGTCAAGAGATCTTATGGGAGCTTGAATCAGATACTTCTAATAAAAAGTACGGCAAATGAAAATAAACAAAAAAAATCTAATAAGAAATTAAAAAGAATAAACACATATCTACAACAAGAAAATAAAAAAAGATGCTTTTCCAAGGAAAAAAACAAAAAAAAACAAATAGAGGGTGGAAAATATAACCTACCATTGATGTTAAATGGTGGGTAAATTTACCTACTATTGAGTTGAAATGGTGATTAAATTTACTCACCATTGATCTTTTATTGGTGGGTTAGTGACCCACCATTGGGTTCCAACAGTGAGTAAAAATACTCATCGTTGGAAATTTTTGAACAGTGGATAAAAACACCCATGTTGTTAAAAACCAATGGTGACTCAACCAAGATGGTAAACCAATAAGTAAAATGTTTGATGTTGAATAAATTAGAGATGATAGAAAAACTCATAAGAATAAAATGATACAATAAAGAATAGCAGGTCGAGCCACTTCTTGAGAGAGGATGTAAAAAGAAAAGGTTGAGATCAAATGTGATAAAATGTGTGCTAAAGAAACTTGAATAGGGTAATGTTAGATGCTGAGAAAAACTCCAAGTAAAATAATTTCATTGTTCAGTACTCTATGGAAGAATACAACTAGAGGAATAAGAATCCATGCAGGAGTAGAAAATTAATTGTTGGAGTTCAAAAACAAATGAACGGGATAAGAGGAAAAATTGGACGAATGTGAAAAATAGAGAGGAGGTCCAAAGTCCAAGATTAAAAATTAGTTTATAAATTTCATCCCACATCAAAATGAAATCAAGGGTACTAAAATATATATAACCCAAAATGCATTGAATGATGTCTAGAAGAAAAACACTACACAAACACTCGGCCTATGGGTTATGTGGTCGATCGATTCCCAACCTATGATAGTGCAATACTTGGGCCTTATAAATGAGCCTAATAAGCTCTATTCAAGAACTATGCTCAACCATGGTTCTTTTCAACCCACGATGGTTGGACCTCCCATGAGGGTAGACCTCTGGATCCCCTTAAGAGTGGTTGATGGTTTATCCTATGTGGCATGAGCAGAAGGCTTATTTTTTAAAACTCTTAAACAAAATAAAAATTATAAAGATAAAAATAACCAAATTTCATAATAAATAATTAATCCAAGTTATTAAAAATAATATTTTTGAAATAAAATTAGATTTAATTAAATGTATTGAAATTGTAATTTATCAAAACAAAAAGAGAAATAAAATAGAGAATAACCAATTAAAAATAGAAACAATCATGTATGAAATGTATGAGTCGCTATAATTTTTCATTGACTCTAAAAGTAAAATTGATAGTTTTTTAAATGGATTAAATCCTAGTCTGCATACTTTTTATATCCAAGATTTTAAAAGTTAAAAAATAAATTTTTCACAATTTCAAAAATTTGGAGATAAATTTTTTTAATTCTCAATATTTTCATGGAGTTTTGATAAGATATATAAATGTGGAAATTATTAAACAATATTTTCTTAGAGAAAACAATAAAAAAAGGTACAACACCCCTTTTTCTAAAAAATATAAAGGAAACATAAAATATTCTATAAGGAACTAAAATATGGTTCAAATGTGGGAATAATGGGCTTCAATATTGAGAATGTTTCTAATAAGGTAGTATGTTAGTAAATTAAATCATTTTTAAGTAATCATGACATAAATTAATTAAACATTTGTTTCTAATCACAAGAATAACCACTTATCTTATTATTGATCCAAATTTATATTTTATTTATTTTTTTATTCAAGTTAATTCTATTTTTATCCAAAACAATCACCCCTCTATCAATAAAAAATAATATATATTTCTCATTCACATCTTATCAAATTAGTATTTCTACTTGATAGTTCTCCCAATATATTTCTTCTTTATCTCTCTCTTTAATTTAAGTATTTAATAGGTCATGAAGGACTGTATCTAAATCTATGAAGTGAAGAGATATAAGATATTTCACTCTTATATATAAATATTTGTTGGAGATTATTTTATATTAATGGTATTTCCTATTCATTTTGGTTTAATGTCTATTATTCCCTATTTCATAATCCATTTGTGTGTGTTCATATACTTATGGTATAGTGGTTGTGGGGAATCTAAAGGGAAGCTTTGTTGAAATTAAAATCTGTGGTACATCTAGTTTAACCCTTACCAAAACCATTTGTAGTGCTCTTTGTATGTGGAAAAAAATTAAACATTTTAGTATCTGATTATCTAGGTTAGGAACACTATATTTAATTTTTTTCATTATTTTATGAATGATATGGATATAAAACTTTCATAATACTTCTCTCCAAGTGATTGTTTTTTATTTCTATCATGATAAATTTTTTAAATGATTCTTTGAAATGAAACTCTTTCATATAATACTTCAGTCATATACCCTTAATTACTTATGAATTATTTCCCATTTTTTTAAATGATATTTATATTTTTATTTATATCATTCATTGATTGGGTATTTCATAGTTTAACACCCACCTCCATTATTTATGAGTTATCATTTATAATTGATCTATTGTTGTAAATGATTTGAAATGTGAATTCATAAATATATATAATCGAAGTGGTGCATTGATATACTAAATAAATAACCCAATGTATGGTCCCAAAAATTATATATCCCCATAATGAAATGGGTAATGGTTCATCTCTAGGGAAATTATTTATGAGGTACTGACAGGTAGTCTTACTCATTATGATATCATGACTTTAAGGGAATCATTTTCATTGTATGTATGAGTAATTAACTTTAATATCTTATTTATAGTATATAGATATCATTTTTACTTATGTCCCATGATTCTTATTGATCATTCTAAAGTTTTGTGATTATATCATGATTTATAACATGTTATATAGAGAAATATTCCTTGACCTCAATGATTATATAATTCCTTTGATGGGATTTTAATATTTCCTTTTTCTTCCTATTTAAAATCTCTAAAAATCAAGAGGATATTAGGATTATGAAATGTGGATATATTTGGAAGATACTATAGATAATTTAGGTTTTAATGATTTATTTTTTATTATGTTCTTATATTAAAATTTTGATTATGTGAATCATTTGATAGTAATATAATATTATATTATGTAATTAATGTTATATTATTATATCACTAGATTCAAGATTGTGGGTATGGAACATTACATAAGTAGTGAATTCATTTGAGGAATAGATATTTGGAATTTGAGGTGGGGCCATGTGCTCTTAAAGTCTCCCCCAAAATATAAGGAAAAATGTTTTGTATAGGCATATCATTCCTTTGTTTGAGTATTAAAAAGGCACGGTAAATGTTTATAATAGAGTCTAATAATTAAATTCTCACATCTTAGTGCAATTTAATATCTCGAAGCTTCTCAGATGGTCACTTTGCATATTTTGGGTGTTGGGGGTTTCAGGATAAGGTTGTAGGAAGGATAGTGGGGTTTAGATATGATATTTCGATTGGATAAGTGAATTAAATCATGACTATATGTGTTCCACAATTATAGGTTAGCTACAGAGTTTGGAGGTTATGTAAAGATATGTCGCGGATTTGGATATGGGCTATGAGAGTTTGGTAATATGTGTTTTGAGGAGAAATTTAGTTCATGTCATGAAGGGTGTTAGTTATAGATTGGTAGTTTCCCGTTTATTATGACGTGAGGATATTATTTAACCTTACATGAGTTTAGTTAGGCCATGTTTTTTTGGGTCACAACGTAGTGGTCTTGAGGCCTTTCGAGTTTACCTTACATAAGTTACTTGTTGTATAAGTTTAATCTTATGTGGGAGAGTGTTATTTCATGGTTATTATCTTCACATCATAGAGCCATGGGTGGATAGTTTTCTTTATTCTATTTGTATGAGGTCTGTTGTGATGTGGTTCCTTTCATTACACAATGCTTTGTTTTGGGGTTTTTTTGGTTTTTGAGGTGATAAGGTTAGAGTTACACTGTGTTTTTAATGGATCGTGTACTGCAATATGGACATTGTGGTTGTATCATGGACTTTTATTAAAATTTATAGTTTAGGTGGTTTTTATCATGAGATTTATAGAGAGATAAAGGTAGATCATGGAATTATTTTCATAGGTGTGTTTGATTTATCACCATTGCAGCATGATTAGAACCCATCACACTGGGACTCCTTAATTTTACAATTAAGTTATATATCCAAAAGCCCATATGAATTATTAAAAATTATTTAAATCTTTCTTGAACATTAGAAAAACATTTGAGGATATTTGGATATCTTTAAGCCTCCATTGATGTCTTTTGTCCCTCATCATTAAGAGATCAATCTCCTTGAGATCTAAGGCAATCCACTTTCACATATTTATTTTCTCTTGTTCATTCTTCCAGGTAATTCTAAAGCAGTGGTGTTGGTTTTCTTTTGGTGGTGTTGGATCAAGTGATTGATTAATTTTTATGTGATATTTTTTTTGAGGTTTTCCTTATAAGTTTGTGACCTTGTTATCATCTATCTATCCTTCTTCTTGCACTACAATTTTTAGAGTTATGGTTGAGGTAAGGGATTCAAGACTTATCTTCCATTATTTATGTGAAACTACTGAATTATCACCCTTCTATTTTCTTTGGGAGTATGGTATGGATTAACCTAAATAATATAATTAATTGGACTAAATTATATTTAAGGTGGGTGAATTAACATGTGCTTTACTTAATTCTATGTGATTACTTATGTGTTGATATTTCTCGCTTAGTGTTATTGTCGTGGAAACCTTGTTTACTACTGATGAAATGTTTGAGTTACCTTCCATAATAGATTAATCATTTAAATATGGTAATGAAATGGATATTGTGAAAATTTGGAATTATTGATGTTCTTGTCTATGTATAAAAGGTTAAATGGCTAAAGGAAGTTGTTTCATGTGGTTCACTATTATGTTTATTTTTTTTTAATACTGTAAATATGGTTGATTGATATGACATATTGTGATAACATTGCATGCTATTGTTGATATGATTTTAACCTTTATAATTGGTTAAATCATGCAAAGTTGGTAATGAATCAGTTGTATGGAAATTTGGAATTACATTGTTGATGTTTTAAGTGAAATTATGATTTAATATGAGAGAATGATTAAGGAAAAGTTATTCAAAGTGAATTGGTGATATATTTACTCTTTATTGTTGTTTTATATGGAATCCTCATTCCTATGTTAGAAGGGGTATTGTCTAGTTATTGTGATTGTTTTGGAAAATATGGTGTGGTTTGTTTGTGGTTTCGTTGGATGGGATATTGTGTGATTATAGTGGTAGTTTCATGTCATGTTTTATAGAAATGGAGTGTCTTAGTGGATGTTATGTTGGATACTATAATGGGTTGTGTGGATTTTTATAAAGTTATGGGTGTGATTTTTATGGTTTTGGGTTATAGTTTCCTAATGTCATGGAATTTGGTTGGAAGAAATGAAATAAGTATTGGGAAATGGGATGGAATTGATAAATGAGGGTCTGGAAAATGATAAATGATTAGAATGGTTGTGATTAATAAATGGTAAAATCTAGGATAAATTTGAAATATAAATTAATGTATGGTTTGGAGGTGAAGGTGTTTTATTGAATTTATTAACATTGAATAAGGATAAATTAATGAAATAATGAATGTAATGAGATTAGTAAATGGTAATTTTGGAAATCGTAATAATAATATGATTAAATGGATGCTTAATAATGATTGATATGGTCGAATTCTATGGATAAGTGGGGATAGTTTGTGGTGTAGTGATGAAAATAGTTGTTAAAGTGTTGTAGTAGTGATGTGATTATTGTTATAGGTGAACATAGTGTTGGTTTAGTGTGAAACATTAGTATATGATTGATTGGATATATGATATTCATTTTATTTTCTTTTGATTTGTTACACACCAGCACCCAATTTGAAAAACCTTACCAACATCCAAATGGTTTTTGGTTTTTGGTTTTTTTCTCAACATCTAGGTTATAGAGGAAATAGATGGTTAACTGCTCCCTCTACCCTAATCTCCCTTCAGATGTGGTATGGACTATGATGGAAGGTACACACACACACTCACACACACACACATATATATATATATATGGGTTTCGATGGATAGTGGTTTTAGTATATATATACTAGTTGACTTGGGTTATGATTATGATACATGTAGGGGCTCATGCATGGTAGGAGGAGAGCATGAATTTGATTTTATTTGTGTTTATGATACCATACGATGATGAGAAAGTGGTTGTGGTTGTGATATGGTTTGTGGTTATGTAGATGTATGGTTGTGGATATGATATGGTTTATAGTTATGTATATATGTAGATATATAAAGTATTAAAACACAAGACGTATTTCACTGGGGTGTGGGAGAAACCATATTAGTGGGGAAGTGGTTTTGGAGTACCTTATTAATATATTATTTGATATTATGCTATTATATCTTGGATGCGAGGTTTGGTGAGTAATCCTTGGTGAGGTTAGGTGGTATTTGATCTGATATTGGTACGATTTTGTTTTGTTGTTTTTTTACTGAGGCATTAGTATACTTCTTCTATATTTCCATAAGAGGTTTTTAGGATGATGCTTCTGAGTATACGTGTATGGTCACCCCATTATATATATATATATAATTTTTTTAGGAGGGATTTGGTTAACTGTATTACTAGATCACGGGTTTTTGGATTTTCTACTATATGGTTTATTTTTTGTATTCATTTTGAAGTTTATTTTATGTATGAAATTATATTAATTTGTGAGGTATTGGTTTTATTATATATTAAATGGATTTTATTGGTTATTTATCTTATATTTTTGGTACTATGAGGGAAATTCCAACAATTTATGTGTGATTATACCCCTAGTTCTAGTCACCAACCTGGGGATAAGGTGGGCATAGGGGATGACTTTCATCTTTACTATAAGCCCAAGAGGGGTTCCCAATAGAGGTGGGTCATAACAGATTGGTATCGGAGCTATGGATTAGAGTTATAAAGGAGTTTAAGTTTGGTACTTGTGAGGTTTTCATGTTTTTGGTGGGGAAATGATATTAATTGAACTTAGAATGTGACATTTCAAGAGAAAATGGATAGGGAACAATAATTTAGGAACCCTATGATTTAATTAAAGGACCTTAAGCTTACTAAAGACCCTAAGTGAGATAATTTCGATTGTGAGGTAGATACCTAGGAGTGGTATAGGCATCGTAATTATGATTAAATTGAGGTGATTCAAGGAGATAATTAAAATGAATATAATTAAATAATCTCTAATTAATTCAATGTTTGGGATTAGGGATTTATTTTACACTAGTGACCTATGTTAAGGTTATAGTTATATGAATGGGGTTATCAATATTCTCATTTAAATTCCCATTATTACTGATTATGTTGTCTTGAGATGCTTTTGGTGTAGTTTTTTCCTTATGTTGTGAGTAAATTCATGTCTCCACTGATTTGTATATATGGTAAAAAAATATGTTGATATGTTTATAACATAATGTTATTGTATTATTTAGAGGGATATAAAGATTTTATAAATTTGAAACTCTAAGAAGCAATTACTTTAACTAATTTAAATGAATAATGTAAAAAATTCAAATGTTAAAAATGTTAAAACAAACTACTTTTTTTTGAATTTTTTTCTTAAAATATACAATTTGAGTGTTTTCCTTGGTTGTTTTTTAAATATTTTTATAACATGAAATGTGTTAATTAGGATTTTATAATTTATAATTTAAACATGTTAATATTTATTATATGAATATCATGTTAGGATTAAATGAATCGAGCTAAAAATTTGATAAATATGTGTATTTTTTCTATTTTTGAGAAATGTGAGTTATTGAGGAATGCTGGTGTAATATGGTGCGTTATTCATCAGGTTCAGAATATCTCAAATTTCTTTGTGTTGTTAGGTGACTTAAAATAAATCATATTAAAAAAAATTAATGTATTAAAGACTGGACTATTAATATCTTGTTATAAATGATGAATTAAATTTTGTAATTGGGTAATTGATTCTATTTAATTGGTAAAAAATCCTGAAATTTTTTTAGATTTAATCATGTTGGATTTTGAGAACTCTTACCATGATATGTAATAATAGGTGTAGTTCCATTTCAAAATGTTAACTTGACTTGTTTAAATAATTATATTCTTTGTTGGTAATATGTTTTCTTCAATAAATGGAAGATTTTATTTTAATGAATCTTGTGTTGACTTTAAATGTGGTCTTGAAAAATGTTTGGGAGTTATTTATAAAGTGTTTTTTTGGTTCCTTGTTTTATTGAAATACTTAAGAGTTTTTTATTTAATTTTTTTTTTAGAAAATGGAAAAAAATTGTTGATTATTAAAGTTTTAAATGTGTGGGTTTTAAGGAAATGTTTTCAATTTTAAACCAATTTTTTAACATTATTTTAAGCATGCTTTAAAGTAATGAAATTTACTTAAATAGTTGAGGAAATTTCCTTAACTAGCGTTGTTGTACTCATTGTATGGTAAACATGATTGGTAGAGAAAAGGGGGTGTTTGATTTCTTGATGGGTTTATGAATAATGGTATGGGGTGATGGGGGAAGTTGTCTTGTAAAGGGAAAATATGGTGTTTTTAGGAAAGATAATGAAATTTTTTCTTGGAGGATGATTTGGTTTAGAAATTCATTGGTATAGGAGTTAATGTTACTCTTACAGTGTGTTTGTATTTTTTCAACTGTTGTTTCATGCTTTAGTTGTTTTAATTAACCTTGTTAATTTTGATGGATGGGTTGAAGAAATGTATTCAGATCCTTCTCGGGGTGTTGTGCATGAGAATCAAAATGAGTCTTGGGATAAGGTGTTGTCAAGATTTAAATGGAAACAAGTACCAAAGTTCCTTGGTTGGTTATCGGGCCTCGAGGTTGAGGAGTGGTTAGAAGAGGTTGAGGTTGAATTTGAATTTACAAATATTACATATCAGTTTTTTAGTTGTAGTAACAATGGATTTTATTCATGGGGTGGCTCTAGTGTGGTATAATATGAACCATGAATATATAGAAGAGGTTTCTTAAGAATAGTTCCTTGTATTAATTAAGCAGTAGTTTATTCCATATGTATAGAAGGATGAATGTATGAATGTTAACTTGGATTTTTGATATATAGGATACAATGTATGGGATGTTTGGATTTGATTTTTTATGTTGATCATCCAATTTTCTAACCTCTAAACTAATGAATACGTACGAGCATGAAATTTTGAGTTTTCCTTAAGGTAAAAGATTTAATAATGGGTGGATAGTTTTTGTTTGAGGTCTTGGGTAGAGGTGAGGAATCATTATAAAGTTATATAGGGAGATATTCTCTAGAATATTGGGATACCTAAAGATGATTCCATGAGTGGTGGGTCTTGTAGTAAGTGAAATTAGAGATCAAGGTTGCCTTTTGAAGTTTGTATGTGGCTTTGAGATTTGGGTTTGAGTAGCTCATGGTGTTTTATATCTGGTAAACCAATATTTTTTCATTATAATTATTAGAACACTAATTTTAAAATTTCATCATGGTTCATAGTTTTCCTTGGTTTGCGAAAAAAATATTTTTTATTAGGTAGTGAGGTTGGATTTCAGTCGGTAGTCAGTTATGGTAGAGTGAGCCTTATTATGGGAAGTTAAGAGTGAGTGTGATTTGAGCTAGTGACCTTATTCCTTTCATAAGAATATATTTAAATAATATTTAGTATTCCAATTTAAAATGATTTTAGAATATTCTCACTCTAATTCTATTAGGATTTTTCAAAAAATTCAAGCTTTTTTCCATTTAAAAATAAAGTTGTTTTATCATTGATTGAGTTGGAATAAAATTATAGTATGTTTTCTGGTTTACCTAAAAAACATAGATATATTAATAAATGTATGGAGGATTTAATGTTTAATTAATTGAATATTTTTAGAAAAATTCTATTATGAGTTTGTTTTTTCATCGAGAAAAGGTTAATGGCTAGTAAAAGGGTTGAGTTTCGGGCTAATATAATTAGAATTGGCTTCCTTTTTTTATCACTTTCAACTGTTTTGGTATTATAAATCTTGTTTGAGAGGTATCACATGTAGTGGTTAGGCTTTGTGAAAACTCTTATTATAGTGAAATTATTGATTCAAGGATATTGGATGTGTAGGTGTAATCATCCATATGAAAAAAAAATGGTAGGTCCCCTAAATTCTATAGTCCTTTCTTGAATTTAGAGAGTAGTTCCTTAGATATTGTTGGTGTTTTTTAGAGGTATATCTTGGGAATGTTTGAATTGAAGTATTCATACACAGTGGAATAGTGGTAGTTGGGAGGGCCAAAATTTTCTTTTACCATAATCAATGACCAATCTGGGATCAATATGATGATGAATGCTAGTATCCACATATTAAAATAAAATATTTACACAAATATAAGAATAGTGTCGGATCCGAGAAAGATGATCTTTCACATCATTATTATAATTAATTTATTAATTTTTGAAGAAATTAAATACCTGGGTCTTCGGTAATTTCTTAGTTGATGATCATTGATCATCCAGAATAACCCTTCCATATTGCCTTCATTTCTCTTGTAAGGATCCAAAGTAGAATCCCTCTAACAGTGATTCACACATGATCCAATGGTCTCTGAACAACGTCACTCATTCTCTGGGTTCTAGTGCGGTGAAGTGAATGTCTTGCGTTGATCATTCTTTATCACTCATTCTTTAGACTTGAAGAACTTCTCTTCTTCTTGAGAGGGAGAGATGAGAGGATTCGAGAGAGAAAATGTATGGCTCAACAATTCTCAATTCACTGGGACTTGGCACAATAGACGTACCTTCCTATTAATTGATATGGGGTTTCAATTACAATATTTAATTACAAAACTTCAATTAAATATAATTATAACTATTAGAGAAAACTCATGCCACATAATAACAATAACAACACCATTATTTATGGTGCACCAACTTGCGCAAAACGGAATCATAAATGAAAAACCATGCCACATAATGATAACAGTATTGTTATTATTTCTTACGCCAACTTGATAAATATTATTTACTGACTTGTATATAATTAATTTATCAATGGACATGGTCTTTGTTTGTTCAAACTCCTCTCCCATTTATTGAACACCCAAATAAAATATTTTATTCTCTTAAATAAATATTTTTATTTATAAACTTATAAATAAATATTTATTAAATGTTCAATAATATAAATAAATATATTTTATTCACAATCCGATGAATAAATATTTATTTAATTTATGTGATCAAATTAACTTGAATAAAATTATTCCTCAGTCCTGAGAATAATATTTATTCCATTAAATAAATTCAAATAGAACTTAATTGAGACCACCATAAACACTTAGTGTGTGACCTTATAGGATTCTTTCTCATTGTCATTAGGCAAGCTTGCCTAAAGTCTAATATAACTATCTCGTAATGGTTCAAGGCACCCAAGAGAAAGAAATTAATGTCACAAGGATGACATCCACATACAAATTCTCACTATGTAATATAATCCCTTTGTCACAATATCTCATCAAACTGGTTTCATGATATTTTCATCAACCTATGTTTGATACGTCATTTTTTAACTACCTGAAATAAACACGTGATTACACCATGGATATGGAATTTAGGTCAACGATTCTATTTCAATCAAAGGGTAGAGATATCAACTTCCATAAATGGAAGGGATAAATTCTTCTATGACTTATCCATTAATTAAATGTCATTCGTGATGTACACAATATACCCTACTTCCCACCAACATATGACATGACAGTTTTTATCAATAAGTCTAATTACATGAGTCATGACATGTATTAATGATAATATTAAAGTCTAAGGACCATTACACACACTCGTAGATAGGAATATCTAATGACACCAAAACATGTAAAATTCCTACTAGCGGGTCTGTTCTCATAATATCCTGTCTTCGAGTTTACCAAGTGGAACTTCAGGAGAATAAGTCTCATCTTATTATGAGTACTCACACCAGAAGGTCTATATAATATGTGTCCAATCATAGTATGTCATCAAACCACATAACTATACTTAAGAATATTTTCATATCACTTCAAGCTTCTCATCATAGCGGGGAACTTCTATGACCTTATTAATGCGACAAATACTCTAGGACATTATTACATTATAGTCATGTAAAACAATGAAAAATATGTAATAAGATGTTTAATATTTAAATAAATTAAATATTCATGTAATCAAAGTAAAAATAGTTGGTTTTAGGACACCAACTTCAACAAACTCCCACTTGGCCTAGAGCCAACTACCTACGACTTTCAATCTGCTATACCTCACATGATGATCATGTTTCTGCTGAGTCAAGGCTTTAGTCAAGGGGTGTACCACATTTTCTTCCATGTTAATAATACTCACTACAACTTCGCCTCTCTAAGAATAATCCCTCAAGAGATGGTACTTCTTTAGTATGTGCTTCATCTGATGATGTGACCTTGGATCTTTTGTGAGATCCGTCGTTGTAGTATTATCACAATAGAGTGTGATGAGATCTTTACTTCTAGGTACCACATCCAACTCTTGGACAAAGATTTGCATCCAAACTTATTCTTTAGTTGCCTCATAATCAGATATATACTTATACTCTACTGTAGAATCTGTGACCACACCTTGCTTTGAGCTCTTCCAACTCACAGTACCTCCATTCAAAGTGAAGATTTATCCCATTTATGACTTATGTCATCTTGATTAGTCTACAAACCAGAATATGTATATCCTATGATGACTATTTATTTATATCCTCCATAAACCAGGAACATATCCTTAGTATGCCTCAGATACTTAAGGATAATCTTGACTGCCATCCAATGGCAATCACCTAGATCAACTTGATATCTTCCTACCACACTCAATGCGCAGGTGAAATCTAGCCTAGTACATATCATATAGTATATGATTGACCCAATCGTTGATGTATAAGTAATCCTTTCCATTATCTTTCTTTCCTAGTTCTTCTGAGGAAACATTTTCTTAGAAATATAAATTTCCTGTGACACTGGCAAAAATACCCTCTTGGATTGTTCCATACTGATTCTCTTCAGCATCTTGTAAATATATGTACTTTGACTCAGTCCTAGCAAACTCTTGGATTTATCACGATGGCTCTTGATCCCAATAATATTTTTTGCCTCACCTAAGTCCTTCATAGAGAATCATTTATTCAATCATGCCTTAACAGACTGTAAGACTGGTATTTCATTTCCAATAAGTAATATGTCATCAACATATACTATTAGGAAAATCACTACATTATCACTAAATCATTTGTAGACACAAGGCTCACATTAATTCTTTATAAAACCAAATTTCATTATGTCTTCATCAAAATGAATTTTCCATGACCTAGATGATTTCTTTAATCCATAAATGGATTTTGACAACTTGCATGTCTTATTGGCATCCTTTTGAGTCACAAAACCCTCCAGGTTGTGTCATATAGACATCTTCCTAAAGGTTATCGTTAAGGAAGGATTTTTTGACATCCATTTTACAAATTTTATAGTCATGGTAAGTGAAAATGGCTAGTATAATTATGATGGATTTCCGCATTGAAACTGGTGAAAATGTTTTGTCATAGTTAATGCCTTGACTTTTTTTAAACCCTTTTTCAACTAGTCATTCCTTATAGGTACTTACTTTTCCTTCCATGTCTAGTTTCTTCTTGAATACCTATTTGAAACCAACAGGCTTTACATCTACTGGAGGATCTACCAAAATCTAGATTTGGTTTTGCTACATGGAATCTGTTTTAGAATTCATGGATTCTTTCCACTTGGTAACATATGTGCCACTTACTACTTCCTTATAGGTTAGAGGATTTCTATTATCAACTAATAATGAGTCACCATCCTCGGTAACTAAAAAACTACACCATTCCAATTCTCTAACCTCTCTTATACTCCTACGTAGTACTTGTGTCTTTGAAATAGATCATTCTTCTATGGGGATTTGTGGAATCTTCTCTTGTACTAACTCTTTTATACCTTGAGTATCGACTTCATCGAAATCTATCTCGCTCCCACTATCACCTTTGGATATGTGATCTCTCTCAAGGAATATGGAGTGTTTTTACAATATAACCTTTTTTTTCTAAGGGGTTGTATAGGTAATATCCCCTTATTTCATTAAGGTATCCTATAAAGGTACAATTCATTCTTCAGGGTGAAATTTTGATACCTGAAGAGGCCTTAACAAACACTTATCTTCCCCAAACATGTAAATTTGATAAAATGGATTTTCTTTCACTTCAAAACATGTATGCAATACCATTTATTGATTTAGTTGGTACTTGGTTTAGTATGTGTACCTCTTTTTGTAATGTTTATCTTCAAAAGGATAATGGAAGACTTGCATGACTCATTATTGATCTCACCATGTCCAACAAGGCATGGTTCCTCCTTTAGCTTACACCATTCCACTAGGGTGTGTAAGGAGGAGTGAGTTGGGATAGGATCCCATACTCCCGTAAGTAATCAATGATGTCTTGAATAAGATATTATCCACATTGTTCTGAGCGTAGTTTATTAATCTTCTTACCAAGATGGTTCTCAAATTTATTCTTGTATTCCTTGAACTTATTAAAATAATCTTACTTATACCTCATTAAGTAGATATATCCATATCTACTAAAATCATCAGTAAAAGTTATTAAGTATGGGTACCCACACCTTGCTTCAACTGGAAATGGTCCACACACATCGTTATGAACCAATTCAAGAAGATCTTTGGAACTTTCACCTTTCCCACTAAATGGGGCTTTGGTTTTTTTCCCTTGTTAACACACGTGACATACACCAAGTGGTTTTAGTTTGAAAGAATCTAAATATCCATATTGATGTAACTTTGTCAATATTTTCTCATTTATATGACCTAGTTGGTGATTCCAAAGTTGTGTGTGGTATGAGTCATGTGAAGTAGCTTCATTATTTATTTTCATTACTTGGTTTATGTAATAAAACACATAAAGACCGTTATATTAATGTGCCTTACCAAAACAAATACTATCTTTATAAAAGAAGAATCATTAATTTCCAAACTTAAAAATAAATACATCTGTATCTATCATGGATACAGAAATAATGTTTTTGGTTATAGAATCCACATAATAACAACCTTTTAATACTAAGATCATCCTATACATGAGGTGGTAGCCCCCAATAGATACAGCAGCAATTCTAGCTATGTTGGCTACTCGTAGATCTACCTCCCCTCGATCAATTTTCTTAAATCTACTTGGTTATTGTATTTGGATACATATTTGATCACCACATTCTATATCTAATACCTAATTTGTAGAAATAGATGAATTACACTTGATTAGAAAAACACCTAAAGCTTCCCATTTCTTAGCTGGGTGAAATATTTCTTCCAATGGCCCTTCTTGCCACATGCGAAACAAACTGCTTTTTAGTCCCTTCTATCCCCCTTGATCTTCCTTTTCTTGGAAGGGCATGAATAATCTTTAAAAGTGATTCACCTTCCATTTCCTCCTATTCACCATAAGGATAGAATTATTTTCATGCTTCATGTCTTTTTCCACTTAGTAAAGGAGGATAATAAGATCTGGTAGAGACTTCTCAATGTTGTTCATATTGAAATTCACAACAAAACTGGAGAAGCTTTGAGGGATTGATGCGAGAATTAGATCGGTACCCAACTCTTTGGGGATTTTAAACCCTAGAACCACTAGATGATCAATGTAGATAATGATCTTGACTACGTGAGGCCCAATTGGGGAACCCTCTCCAAGATTAATCTTAAATAGTTCCTTAGAGATCTCAAATCATTCCAATCTTTCTTTATCCTGGTAAATACCATCAAGGTACTCAAGTATTCAATAGGCATCCATGTTTTCATAAGACTTCATGAGTTCACTATACATTGATGATAACATCAGAAATTGAATGTCGATCACATAATTTATATATTTCTCATAGACCAAGAACTCTTTATAACTGGCCTCTTAGGCAGGTGGATTAGTTAATGAGGACACCAGCATGTAAGATTTTCGTTCATGGCATAGAATGACCCAAAGGTGAATAAACCATTCTTGGAAGTTACAACATGTGAGGATGTTGTCTTTATCAAGTATCGATCGTAGGGATAGTGTGGTTGTCATTTTATTCTACAATTAAAAGAGAAGATAATTATTACTTTCTTGATTACATTTTATGACCTGAATGGCCCGAAGGCCTTCATTTTTATTGACTTTTTATAACCACCCCTTCAAGGGATGAGGGGGAACCCTTACAAGGCCCGTAGGCTCAGAGATTAAATGGCCTGTAGGATTAGGAGATTACATGACCCGAAGGTCTTAGGGAATTCAACCAGACTATCTACAAGGAACTGCCCCTCCCCAGTATCTTCATCATGATAGTAGGTATACAACTTCACATGGCCATCTGGCTAGGCATCCTATGCAAGCACAGGCTGGTCCTAATGGCATAGTCATACCCTCTCATTCTGAAAAATCCATTTGGCTCTGCTCTGGTGAGTTCACCTACTCTGAATCCTCTTCTAGGACTACTCCATTTTTGTAGAGTCTGTTTGGGGCAACTATATGTGGCTCGAAGGCCTTGAGGTAACCTGAAGGCCTTAAAGGTGGCCCGAAAGCCCTACTGACCCGAAGGCCTGGGTGGCCTGAAAGCCTTAAGGACTCCAAGCCCAAATTGGTGGCATAAGGTGAATAGTTCCAGCTGCTACAATACCGAATAGTACCCACATAGTGTACAGTCTGTTACAGTACCTGTACAGTGTACAGTACTGCTACAGTACCTATATAGTGTGCAATTATTCTACGGTACCCGCACAGTGTACAATGCCTACTACAGTACCCCTGGAAATATGCCTCTACCTAGTTTTGAACCTGGGTCTTGTGGATTCACTTAAGTATACCTCACCAACTAGGATAAGGCTCATGTGCTTACATTTTATGAGAAATAATAAATTAATTTTATTAAGTATCCCACTATTTTATCAAGTCCCAATGGACCTCACCATTAACCTCGGAATGTCTAGTTTCTAGGACATTCTAGTGGCAAGGATCCATATTCCCCTTCACATAACCCCAACAAGGGTTATTCAAGCTATTTAAAGGTATCTAGGTAGGTACGTCTTTTCCAACTGTAGGCTTTCATCTCCTTGATCCGTTGAGTGGACTCCCCAATCCTGAAATCCTGACTGGAATTTTCTCAACACTTACCTATAAATTTACACCAAGTCTAGCAAGGGATACTCCTATTGATGTAAAATGGTTAAGGGAACCCAGAAATTTCATAAGATTTTCCTATATAAAATTAAGTGTCCCAAC
Organism: Viscum album; assembly: GCA_963277665.1. Taxonomy (NCBI): domain Eukaryota; kingdom Viridiplantae; phylum Streptophyta; class Magnoliopsida; order Santalales; family Viscaceae; genus Viscum; species Viscum album. The sequence continues at coordinate 60,100,819 of OY728127.1, read as the reverse complement.
AAGGGTTGGTTAAACACGTAGTTTTATTTATTCTTTCCCTTAATCAAGTAATAGAAGGCTTAGTCTAACTTAATATTTTATTGAGGGATTTTTATAACTTATACATAAATTGCCTTATTATCTTTATCACCTGGTCGTTATTATCAAGTGGAACTTATTTAAGTGATTAAACATGTATTCATAATATTTACTCATAATCCTGGTTTATTTTAGTTCCGTCTTTCATGATTGTTAATTCATTAATTATGTAGTCGCAACAACACATTCATAAGGACAAACCATGCAATTGAAAAAAATAAAATAAAAGGGAATTATCATGAGATCTTCTAATGGTTATGTTATATAGCGGTTGATAAACTAACCACTGACCTAAGAGAGAAACACCTTAAACCATTTATGTTTCATGTCTATAGCTTTACACCTATCTACCTTTGTATATCCTTGGATTGGTTTCACCTCGGCTCCTTACTTGAACCACCTCCACATGCTTGGGAGCTCCATCCATTACATATGCTTTTTAACTCACGCGTAGGTGAGGGGTAAAAAGGGGGTTTGGATAAAAGAAACCATGGGCATGCAGGCCCTATATATTAATGAGGAGAGATGGCATGCAGGCCAACAATTTAATTTAAAATAAATTAAAAGGAAACCAATCTCATAAAAAGTTATAGTCTAGCTCATGATCACCACATACATGCAATGATTACACATTTAATAAAACTAGAATTAAATTATTTAATTGTTATTATTAAGATAAATTGTACTTGAATCGATTAATTATTATCTTTAATTAATCAATCCTTTTATATTAATCCTTTTTCTAAATTTCCCTGAGATTCTCATCTATAAACTTAGATGTAACATGGTGAAACCTCATTGGAATCTACATGATATGTAATTCTGAACATTACACAAACATTAAAGTTTTAATTCTATGTAATTTGGTAAAGTACATGGGGTGTAGTTCCGACTACACAGCATGTACTCCCTTTACTATATTATCTGAAGTACATGCCTAGGGACTCAGTGTGTGAGGTGTAATTTGGAAATCTTAGAGTACACGGTGTGTCCAGTGGGCCACATGCAGTGTTGTCCCCGGGTTACATAGTTATTAGTCGACTTATCCATGTATGGGATACATGTTTTGGACCTTGACATGAAGGGACTACACGCCATGTACAGTAGGTCACACGGCGTGTAATCCAGCTGACCATGTGCTAGTATGTCTTGGTCAACACGTGGTGTAAGAATTAACTGCACCGTGTGTCATTAATGCACACGGATTGATTAATTGATGAATTACTCCTGATGCACATAACACAATTACATAGTGTGTAATATGGATTAAAAAGTGTGTATGGCAGATTACACGGTGTTTAAATCCGAATACACGACATTTATTTTAATGTTACCTAGATAGAATCTTCGACACCACCTGATGAGATCCTCAATTTAATTTTAATTAAAAAATTATTTATTTATATTAGATCTGTGAGAAATTAAAAGAGGAAAAACATATCACAAAATTCAGATAACAAGAATGATTAAACATGAATTGAAAAATTAATTATTAAAGCGTAAATCATCAATGAATTATTCAAATAATTATAAATGATGATGATCTCACTCTGATACCACTTGAAGGATCAAGACATAGTGTAAGTGTGGTAGTTGGGAGGGCCCAACTTTTCTTTTTCCGTAATTGATGTCCAATTTGGGATCAATACAATGATTAACACTGGAATCCACAGATTAAAATCAAGTATTTAGACAAAGAGAAAAATAGTGCTGGATTTGAGAAATAGGTTCTTTCACATAATGTTTATAATTAATTTATTAATCTCTGAAGAAATTAAATACCTAGGTCCTAGGTTATTTCTTCATTGATGATCATTGATCATCCAAAATGACCCTTGTAGACTTTCTTTGTTGTGCTTGTGAGGATCCAAAGTAGAATCCCTCTTGCGGTGATTCATACATGCTTCAATAGTCTCTAAACAATGGCACTCATTCTCCAAGAACTATATTGGATAAGTGAATGTCTTGGGTCAATCGTTCTTGATTTATTATTCTCCGGTCTTGAAAAACTTCTTTCATTTTTTAGAGGGAGAGATGAGAGGAGTTGAGAGATAAAATGTTTGTCTCAACAATTCGTAATTCACTAAGGTTTGGCAGAATAGACATACTTACCAATTAATCAACATGGGGTTTCAGTTATAATATTTAATTACGAAATAGTAATTAAATGCAATTATAACTATTAGATAAAACTCATGCCACATAATAACAATAATAGTTTCATTATTTATGGTGTTCCAACTTGCGAAAAATAGAATCATAAATGAAAAACCATTCCACATAATGATAACATTATTATTATTTTTTCTTTTTCTAACTTGATTAACATTATTTACTGACTTGTAACTAATTAATTTATCAACAGGCACAGTATTGTTCCATTTGAACACCTCTCCCATTTATTGAACACTCGAATAAAATATTTTATTCTCTTAAATAAATATTTTTATTTACAAACTAGTAAATAAATATTTATTAAATGTTCAATAATATAAATAAATATATTTTATTCACAATCTGGTGAATAAATATTTTTTTAATTTATGCGATCATATTAACTTGAATAAAATTATTCCTTGGCCTTAAGAATAATATTTATTCCATTAATTAAACTAAAATATAATTTAAATGAGACCACCTGAAACCCTTAGTGTGTGACCCACTAGGATTCTTTCTTATTGGCATTAGGAGGGCTTTCCTAAAGTCTAAGATTACTGTCTAGAAATGGGTCAAGGAACCTAAGAGAAAGAACTTAAAGTTTCAATGAAAACATCCACATATGAACACTCACCGTGTAATATAATCCATTTGTCACAATATCTCATCAAGTAGGTTTCATGATAGTGTCATCAACCTATACTTGATACTTCATTCTTTGACTACCTAAAATAAACACATTGTTACAGTAGGGCCATGAAATTTAGGGCGAAGGTTCTATTTAAATCAAAGGGCTGAGATATAAACTTCCATAAATAGAAGGTACAAATCCTTCTATGACTTACCATTAATGCACCCAACATACCCTACTTCCCGCCAACATATGGCATGACGGTTTTCATCATAAAATCTAAGTGTGTGAGTCATGAAACATATTAATGATAATATTAAAGTCTAAGGACCATTACACATGCTCATAGATAGGAATATTTGATGACTCCAAAACATGTGGAATTCCTACTAGCGGGTATGTTCTCATAATCTCTTATCTTGGAGACTACCAAGTGAGAACTTCATGAGAATATGTATCATCTCCTTATGAGTACTCAAACCTGACGGTATGTATACTATGTGTCCCATCATAATATCTCATCCAACTATATAACTATATTTAAGAATATTTTCATAAAACTTCAAGATTCTCATCATAGTGGGGAACTACTATGACCTTATTAATATGAAAAATACTCTAGGAAATTATTACATTATAGTCATGCAGAACAATAAAAAATATGTAATAAGATTTTTAATATTTAAATACATTAAATATTCATGTAATAAAATTACAAACAGTTGGTTCTAGGACCCCAAATACAACATGGATTCATGTTATTTTACCTTTTTATTACAGAGTTGTTTTTTATTATCAAGGAAAAAATGATTTTATAGGTATCTATGTAATGGTTCGAGCCTTCTCAGATCATTACATTGCATCATTTTGGTTTTGGAGGTGTCAATAAATTTTTATTAGAAGAAATGTAGGTCTTAGTGGTGGTATTTTATTTTTATAAGTGTTTTGTGTCATGATTATGTGTTTTGTGGTGTGAGAGGTTGGTTAGAGAGTTGGTATGTGTTGTGAATATGTGTCATATCTTAGGGTGTGGGTCATTAGAGTTTGTTTTAAAAAAATTAAAGAGTAATTCCATTTGTTTCATTAAGGGTGTTGTTGAATCATGATAGTTTCCAAGCCATTTTGACATGAGGATTTAGTTTAACCTTACGTGAGTTTAGTCACACCATGATTGTTCAAGTCATGATACAGTGGTCTTGAGGATTTCTTAATTTACCTTATGTTTGTTGGATTTCATATAGGATTAATATTTCATGGGGTAGTATTGTATAATGGTTATTATCTTTGTTTTATGGAGACCTAGGAATTCCATTTTCCTGGTTATGTAAATTTGATTTTTTTTTCATGGTTCTGCCTTTTATTGTGTTTTGGTTTGGTCTGGGGTTCATTGGGTCTTCAGGTGGGAATTTTGGGTCTACACTATGTTTTTTGTGGGATCATGTACTGTGGTGTGGCCACCTTGGCTACTTTGTGGCCTTTCATTAAATATATAGAGTTAATTTGGTTTTGAACGTATGATTTTGTGAGAGATAGGGGATATTGCAGTGTTATTGTCAAAGGTGCATTTGATTTAGCCTCATTGTGGTGTGATCATAACTCTTCACATCATGAGTCCTTAATTTTTTAGGTATTTTATAAATCTAAACTCCCATTAAAATTCTTCCAAATTCCTTCTATGTTCCCCAAACCCTACATGAATTTTGGAGTGTATTTGGAGATCGTTGATCCCCCTTTGGGTAGATGGTATGACTTAATCTAAATGAGATAATGAACTAGACTAAATTAAATTGAAAGTGGGGGTGAATTCACATGTGATTTACTTAATTCTAGGTTATTTCTTATGTGTCGATATTTCTCACTTGATGTTATTACCTTGAAAACCTTATTTTCTATTGATAGATTATTTTAATTACCTTTCATAATGGTTTAATCATTTAAATATGGTAATGAAATGTATATGGTGTAAATTTGGAATTATTTATGTTCTTAATTATGCATAAAAGGTTAAATGGATATGAGAGGATGCCTAAAGGAAGTTTTTTGATATGGTTCACTGTTGTGTTGGTTGTTTTTTTCTTTTGAAAATATGGTTGGTTGATATGTTTTATTGTGATAACATTGGTTTTTAGTATCGATTTTCTTTCCACCTTAAAAATTGGCTAAACCACATAAATTTTTCAATTAATTAGTTGTGTGGAAATATAGAATTATGGTGTTTTTGTTTAAAGTGGAATTATGATTTAATATGTGATAATTATTAAGGATAAATTCTTCAAAGTCAATTTATGATATGTTTACTCTTGTTTTATAGTGTATGTGGGGGTAATTTTTCCTATGTTAAAAGGGTTTTTGGCTTGTTATTATGGATGGTTGGGAGAATATGGTGTGGTTTGGTTGTGTTACCAATAAAAGGGATGTTGTGTGATTATGATAGAGGTTTCATGTGTAAAGTGAGTGTCTTGGTGGTTATTATGGTGTCTTTTGGCATGGGTTGTGTGGATGTTTTTGCAGTGATGGTTTTGGTTATTTTGGGTCTATTTTATAGTTTCTCAATGTCATGGAATTTGGTTAGAATAAATAAAATCAATAATGGGTAATGGGATGAGATTGATAAATTATGGGATGTAAAATGATCAATTTTTATAATGGTTGTGATTAATAAATGGTAAAATTTTGGGTAAATATAAAATATAAATTAATTAATAGCTTGAAATGGGATGTGGTTTATTAAATGGCTTGAAAATAAATATGAATAAATGGATAAAATAATGAATGTCACGAGTATTATAAATGGTAATTTTACAAATCATAATAATGATATGATTTAATAGAAGTTTAATTCTTATATAATGGTTATATTTTTTCAATAAGTGGTTTGCTTGTGATGTAGTGATGATAATAATTATTAGAGCTTGGTAACTATCATGCAATAGTTGATATGGGTGATGGTGGTGTTGGTTTTCTATGAAACCTTAGGTTGGGATTTTTTGGATATATGATATTAATTATATTTTCTTGTGATTTATTATACACCACAACCCATGTTGTATATCCTTACCAATTCACATATGGTTTTGGGTTCTATGTGTTTTCCCCAATATCCAAGTTATAAAGGGAATAGATGATTGACTGCTCCCTCTTCCCCACTCTCCCTTCTGATGTAGTACAGGTTGTGATGTCTCAAGGTAGACATAAATGTACAGGATGTGATGGATAGTGGTTTTATTATCTATATATTTGTTATGTGGTTTATGATTATAATACATGGTGGGGGTCTTGAATGGTGGGAGGATGGAATGAGATTGATGTATTTCATATTCACAATATCCTAATATGATGAGAATGTGATTGTGGTTGTGATATGGTATGTGGTTATGTGGATAGATGGCTTTGGATATGATATGATTTGTGGTTATGTGTATATGTAGATATATATATATATATATATATATATATATATATATATATATATATTTGTATATATATATATTGGATTGAATCACATGATGTATGCCATTAGGGAATGTGAGGAACCAGATTAGTGGGGAAGTGGTTACAGGGTACCTTCTTGATATATTATTTGATATTTGGTTACTATATCTTGGATTTAATATTGGGTGAGTGATTCTTGGTGATTTTGGGTTACAGTTGACCTAATATAGGTGTAGTTTAGTTCTATTGTTTATTCACCAAGGCACTAGTATGTTTCTTCCACATTTTTATGAGAGGTTTTGAATATGATCCTAGTGAGCATACATATATGCTCACCCCCATTATATATATATATATATGTTATTTATATTTACAGGAGGGATTTAGTGCATGGTCTTACTAGCTCATGGAGTTCGTGGCTGGAGTTTATGATTTGCTACCATGCATGTTGTTTTTGGTATTCTATTCAGAGTTCATTTTGTGTATGAAATTATAGGAATTTGTGGGATACTGATTTTTTGTTGTATTTAATTGTGTTGATTGGTGATTTATATTATATTCCTGATATTATGGGGGTAATTCCTTCCATTTATGTGTGATTATACCCTAGGTTCTAGTTTTCAACTTGGGGCCTTAAGAAGGCTTTAGGGGTTAATCTCATCTTCATTGTAGGATCAGGAGGGTTTCTCATTAGAGATGGGTTGTGATATACAGTACCCATAGTTGTATTAATTTTATTTCCATGTATCTTGTGTTTTTGAATTATTGTATTATGGAGAATATTTACCTAATTCTGATTTTACAAACATTTTATCAATTCCCATTATGTTCTTTATCTTATTCTCATTATATACATGGTTTAAACTTATAAGGTAAAAATTTTATAAATTTAGGGAGTATATAAGGATATTTAATTTCCATTTTTTTATAATTTTGTGAATTTAAAAAAAAATAGTCATTTTATACTTTAAAAAAATACTATTTTTCCATTTAAGGAAATTCAAATTAAAAAATTAATAATGAAATTGTTCTTAAAATTAAATGGTTTGGTTGGGGTGTTAGTTTCTAGTCACTTCGTTATATTTGAATTTCGGTTCACTAAAGTGGTCCAAATATATATCATTAAAATTTTCCATTAAATAATAATTTTAACTCTCTCTCATTCCTATTCTAAATCCTAAAATGTCTAGACTTAGATTCTTGGAAATTATCCTTACTTTCAGGAATGACCAATAATTATTGAAGGATTGATCAAGGTGCATGAAATCTAGATCTTGTTTTATTTATCAGGAATATATAATTATTATTATTTTATTTAAGAATTACTCACCTATTTTCTATCATAATTTTTATATAATTCATCTAATTTTATATAAAATTCATCATTTTGAATCTATAATACTTTTTATGATTAAAAATGTGTTTTCCATTGAACTCTAAATATAAATGTTTTTTTAATTAATAAACTAGATTGATAAAAAATTATTATTATATTGATTAAAAACTAATTATTCATCTTTTAAACTCTTAGGTGATGGGACTCATAGGTAGAAACACTCTCATGAGTGATGGATTCCCTCATGAAATCACTTTTATAGGTGGTAGTGAGGCTCTCAAGGGTATTCCTTCTAGAAAATAAAACCCTCACAAACAAACGTTTATTACTCATACAAACTCATAGGTGATGGATCTCATATGCGATTAAAAAAATTGTGAGGAAAAAATACTCATAGGTATATACATTTCTTACACTAACACCCTCAGAAACTATGACACTCATAGGAGATGGTGATACTTATTGAGTCAACAAGGTTTTCCTTATTACTTTTCCATTCCTTCTTGTTTTGAAAATCACAAACACCTTATCTTTAAGGAAAATCACTTTTATAAGGAAAATTTCTTTTATAAGGAAAATTGCTTTTATAAGGAAAATTGCTTTTATAAGTAAAATTGCTTTTATAAGGAAAATTGATTTTATAAGGAAAATCGCTTTTATAAGGAAAATCGATTTTATAAGGAAAATCACATTTATAAAGAAAATCATTTTTATAAGGAAAATCGCTTTTATAAGGAAAATTGCTTTTATAAGGAAAATTGATTTTATAAGGAAAATTTCTTTTATAAAGGAAATTGATTTTATAAGGAAAATTGCTTTTATAAGAAAATTATCCTTATCATATTTTCATCCATATATTTCTTAAGTATAAGATTCGGATTCATTTTCATATTCTCAGAATCGTTTGAAACCTTGATTTGAAGCATTCTTTTTTAGGCTCCGAATTCTGGATAAGAACTATAATGAAGTTTCATTCCGAATTCTGGATACGAACTCTGATAAAGTTCTACTCCGAATTCTGGATACGAACTATGATAAAGTTCTACTCCGAATTCTGGATACGAACTATGTTAAAGTACTACTCTGAATTCTGGATATGAATTCTCATGAAGTTTGACATCGAATTCTCATTACGAATTCTGATATCGAATTCTCATTAAGAATTCTGATGACGAATTCTCATTACGAATTCTGATGAAGAATTCTCATTACGAATTCTGATGACTAATTCTCATTAGGAATTCTGATGATGAATTCTCATTACGAATTCTGATGACGAATTCTCATTATGAATTCTGATGACGAATTCTCATTACGAATTCTGATGACGAATTCTCATTCCGAATTCTCATTCCAAATTCACCTATTAAATAGAATCTGATCATCTTTTCTTTATACACTCCAAATTTATTTAGACTCTGAGATTTATTTTTGGTTAGACTCCGAACTTTCATTTTTCTTACACTTTTATAATTTCTCTACTCTTTGATATTTTTTTTACACTTCGAACCTTCACTCCAAACTTTTTAGTTAGTCTTAAAATGATGTCATACATTCTGTTACACTTGTTTTGTTATAAAACGATGTCGTCTATTCTATTATAAACTAACTGTTGGTTAAGTTACACGTGTACAGGTCCCTCTGATTTTTCAGGAAAATATGACCGTTGGAAAGGAGGCCGACCTTACCTATAAATAAGAGCTCTTTTGAAAGAGCTCACAACGACTTCTGCTTCGATTTGTGTTCACATGTTGTTGAAGTGATTTCTAGAGAGAGAGTCTCTTATTAACTTTCAAAGCTTCGTGTGACTCCGAATGTTGGTGATTACATTCAAGGACTTCCGGGGATAGGAAGACAGAGGTTGCCGACTACCTTGAAGTTCGAGGGCTTCCTTGCTGAGGAGGACAGAGGTTGCCAACTACCTTGAAGTTGAGGACTTGTGGGGATAGCAAGATAGATACTCCAATCTTCGTATCAAGGGCTTACCCTAGTGTGTGTAAGACAGACTTTCTTGAAAGTATAAATCAAGGGACCTTTATCCAAGGTTGTTGGATACCCTTCTCTTTGGGTTAAAAGACTTATATTTTGTTACTTGTAGTTTTACTACTTGTTTGTTTCCACTGCATTCTGTATTGTAAGGAAAGTATAACTTTCTTATACTTATTTACTTGTACTCTGTTTCATTTAGATTCTATATGCTTTAAGGTAGAATCTCATATTGTAATCTTTAGTTAAGTTTCTATTTCCAGATCCATATTTCTGGAACCTACTTTCAGAATAACTTACTTTAAAGGTTCCAAAGGAATTTTTAAAGTATATAATTCACCACCCCTCTTGTATATTGAGCATCTACATCATTATTTCAATCCTACAATTGGTATCAGAGCAGGTCTCTGAAATACTTGTACTCACGTATAAGTTTTTCTTGCTCACTTTTTCATTCCAAACTTTTTCATTCCGAACTTTGTTATTACGAACCTTTTCTACTAACAAGTTTGTATGCCAAAGGTTATTTTAAGTATGGCAGGAATTAATGTTGGTTCCATTGATAATATAAATCCTACAAGACCACCAATCTTTGATGGTAATGATTATGAGTACTGTAGAGATCGAATGAAGACTTTTGTTATCAATACTGGAGTGGAAAACTTTGTTATGCTTACTGGTGATTATAAAATTCCTGATAAGGAAGTTAGAACTTTTACTAACCAGGAAAATCAAGAGTATCAACTCAATTATAAGGTATGCAATACTTTACTATGTTCAATGACTAGAAATATATATAGCCAAATTTCTTCTTGTGAAGAAGCTAATTTTATCTAGAAGAATTTAGAGGTTACATACTTTGGAACTTCTAAAGTGATTGAAACTAGGAGAGATATGCTTAGAGCTAAATATCATGGCTTCAATTTTCCTTATGGTGAACCAATTTGTAAAGTTCAACAGAGATTTATGACTATCATCAACAGTTTACAGTCTATGGGAGAGAAAGAGTTAGATGATGAAGCACTTGTGGACAAGATAATTGATATCATGCCTAGTGAGTGGGAATCCAAAAGAACTACTATAGATGATAATAGGAAGGTCACTCAAATTTCTCTTGATGAGCTTTTTGGAACTCTTCTCCAACATGAAACAAGAATGAATAGAGATGCTGACAACATCAAAAAGAAGAATGGAAATGGTACTGTTGCTTTTACAAAAACATCAAATCAAATGAAAGCTAAGACTCCTGAGAGAGTAACTAGATCCAAGTCTAAGAAAGTTATTTTCCAATCAGATTCTTGTGAGAGTGAAGTCTCTGAAAATGAGTTAGCAAATCTTGCTTGAAGGATGAACAAGATAGCTGGCCAAAGAAATTTCCAATCCAAGTATAAGAAAAAGGAAAGGAAAGATAAGAAATATGGAGAAGTCACGTGTTATGAATGCAAGAAAGCTGGACATATTAGACCAGATTTCCCTCTGCTCAAAAAGAAAGAAAGGAAAGAAAGGCATTTAGACAGGAACAGAAAGAAGTATTTTAAAGCCAAAGCTAAGAAGGTTCTGAAAGCTAATGACACATGGAGTGCCAGTGGTGGTGACTCTTCAGATGAATCTTCTGATTATGAATCTTCAGGATAGAAGAATCTTGGTCTTATAGCCAGACTACCTATTGACAATCATTGTTTTATGGCTAAGGTACGAAATGCTGAATCATTGACCAATGTTTCTTTAAATTCTAATGATAGTAAGTATTATAACTCTTCTGATGAAGAATCCTCTTCTGATGAAGAAAATACTTTACCTACTTATGTAGAAGTTTCTAGGTTTGCTGAACTTCTTGAGATTGAGAACTCTAAACTCAATAAAAAAACATGATAAGGAAAACTCTAGGAATTCTATTCTTACAAAAGAGATATCAGATCTTTCTAAAGATCTTGATAAGAAAAATTCTGATTTTGAAAGTATTTCAAAAAATCTTGAGGAAGTAAGTTCTGAGAAGAACAAATTTTCTAAAGAGTTCGAAAAAGTAATTTCTAAGAAAAATGTTTTCGAGCCTAGCTCTAGTTCTAAAACTAATGATTTTGAGGATAAAAACTTGGTTATAAAACTCAAGTCCGAAATTTTTTCCTTAAAGAAGTGTTTAACAAAATTTACCCATGGTAAGGAAAATTTTGATAAAATGTATTCCCAAATATGACCTTTAAGAAATAAATCTGGATTTGGTTATACCCATGCAAAACCTATTTTTAGTTACAATTATTTTGTTCCTCAAAGTGCCCCATTTTGTACCAAGTGTCAATGTGCTGGTCACTGGGCAAAGTATTGTTCATTAAACAAAACCCAATCTCTAGGATTTCACAAATCATATTTTTCTAAGATGATGTGGGTACCTAAAATTTTGTTATCTGGAAATCTCAGATCCAAACAAGTTTGGATTTCGAAAGTCTAATTTTCTTCTTAATTTCAGGGAAATAAAGAGAGTACCAGCAGCAACACATGGTACATGGATAGTGTATTTTCCTGGCACATGACTGGTAACAAAATCTATTTTGAAAAGATTATCAAAACGAAATGAGGAAAGGTAACTTTCGGAGATAATGCTAAGGGAGAGATTGTTGGTATTGGTAATATTTTTCTTCTAGGTAAAAATTTGATTTCAAATGTTTCTTGGTCTTTCAAGAAGCAACATTCTGTAGCACTTTCCACTGCTGAAGCCGAATATGTAGCAGTTGGAAGTTTTTGTGCTCAAGTGTTGTGGATGCAACACACACTCATAGACTATGGCTTGAGTTTTACTAAAACTCAAATTTTGTGTGACAACACAAGTGCCATTTCCCTAAGTAAGAACCCTGCACATCACTCTCGTGCAAAACACATAGATATTAAGCATCACTTTCTTAGAGATCACACACTAAAAGGAGATATTATTCTTCAGTTTATTGGAACGCAAGATCAACTTGCTGATATTTTTACAAAATCTTTACCTTCTGATAGATTTGAATACATTAAACAGAAGTTATGAATGATAACCATAAGGTAATCCTTCTTAATTAACTTTCTGTTGAAAAAGTCTCCTTACAGTAATAAACTCCTTTTCATAGGGGGAGTACATTTGATTGTTAGAGTAACTAAGTTTTTCAAAGTTTGTTTTCAAATTTTTCGGAACTAAAAATCCGGAATGGAAATTTCTAGAATTAACATTTCCCGGAATGGATATGTTCGTATAGAAGACTTCTAGAATATAAATTTTCATATTGAACACTTTCAGAATGGACAATTTCATACTTGTATTTCCATAACGAGATTTTCGTACCGAGTTTTTCTTAATGAGTTTTTCATATTCAATTTTTTTAATGAATTTCTCATACTGAAATTCTTATAATGTTTTTCGTACTGAGTTTTCCGTACTGAGTTTGTTTTTCGTAGTGAGTTTTGTGATTTTTTTTCTCATAGTTAATTTTTCTTCAAATATTACCCATTACGAATAATCCTTCTAATCTAATACTAAAGGTATGATTTTCTTGCTCAAAGTTTTCATAATCATACTTTACTTGCTGGTATTTTCTTATATTTTGTTTTCAGATTTTAGTTTTCTTAAATCTTTTCTTTAATAAAAACCTCAAAAGATCGGATTCAAGTTTTCTTGAGAATTGGTTTTCAACCGTCAGATCTGATCTCAGCTTGTCACAACCGTTCGATCAACCGAGGGAGTTGAACCGTTTTCTCGTTGCCTATATAAAGGGGACCCCAAATTGTTGTCCCACATCGGTTTTCAAGCTCCAGCACCCCGAAGCTTTGCCTCTCTATTTTAAAGTCATTCCGAACTTCATCTTTCTCTGTTACAAACATCTCAGAGGTCTTCAGATCCTAATGTCTGTGGAAGTAGATTCTCAAGACTTGTCTTCCTCTAAGATGATTTCGAAGTGGTTAGTATATAGAGAAAGGCTGGTTCATCCGGATTTATTCAACAAGTATGACTCTCTTATATCCAGGAATATTAAGCTTAATGGATGGGAAGATGTTGCTGTGTCAAAACCTGGGAATTAAGATGAAGTGTATTCAGATTTTCTTATAGAGTTCTATGAGACAGTCTCCTTCCTTAAGGAAGATGGAAGGGAGAAGTTGTCTTTCAAGTATTACGGTAAGACTTATAAGTTTTCATATGCCAAGGTAGCCAGATTGGTATGGCTGAACAATGAAGGAGAAGCTGAATTCATATCTCATGTGTTGCCGGATTCAAAGGGAAGCTTCGACAAGGAAAAGGCATTAGAGATTATTGGACTGGTAGATGACAAGGCTCCGAATATTGCTACTCTATCTACGAATTTTCGGATTCTAGAATTATGGGTACAAGGACTTATTGTACCGAGAAAGGGTGACAAAGATATTCTAAAGAAGAGTGAGATTTATATCCTATATTTTCTGATAAATCTGAGGAAGTTTAATCTAATGAAACACATTCTTATTACTCTTGAGAATGTTAAGAAAGGGAATCTGAGAGCTCAGATCATAATGTATCCAGCAATCCTCTCATAGTTGATAGTTTGGTGCCTTGAGTCCTTCAAGGAGGCTTGAAAGTATAAGCCAAGAGTTTTCAAGATTATGTTGGTGAGTGATGGTACTCTCAAAAGGATGGATGTAGCCTTCGATAAGAAGACTGTTCAGTTTATTGATTTACATGCTCAAGAAGAAGCGGTTCCAAAAGTTACTGAACCTGAATCTTCTAAGACAGTGAAGAAGAGAAAGTTGAAAGAAGTTGAAGAAGAAACAGAGAATCCCAAATCTAAGGAAGTTCATTCCGCACCTCCAAAACCAAAGAAGAAGAAAGCTTACCCTAATGAGGTAGTTGCTAAGTGGAGGGAAATCAAAGAGAAGAGAGTGAAAGGGGAGCCTCAGTTTGTCTTGGATCCTATGGAGGCTAAGGCCTTGAAGGAAAGAACAGCGGATGAGATAGAAAAACAAGCGAAAGAAAAGAAGCTCAAGAAGAAGATGTCTGAAGCTGAGGTGGTTCAGACTTTATTAAAGTTTACTGAGATGGCTTCTGTAAACATTCCAGTTCTGAGATCTTTCTCCTTGGACTCTCTACCTGAGACTCCAGGAAGAAACTTTGTTTCTCTGGAAGAGACAGTTGCTAAGCCTGTTGAGGAAGTAGAGCAAATTGAGAAAGTGGAAGAGGAAGAAGCTGTTGCTGAAGGTAGTGGTGAAACCAGAGATGTTTTGAAGCAAGTAGATGATTATAAGGGGACACCTTCGGAATATTTGTCGCTCCGAACTTCAGAAGCTGAATCATCGAAGTTAGTCACTCTAGGAAAGGATGAGAAGGAAGGAGAAGAAGAAGTAGCTTATCATACAGAGGAATAACAACTTCTACATGATATTTCTCAAATGGAGAATGTAGAGGTTGGTGCTCAAAAAGTTGCTGATGATGAAGACAATGTTGTTCAAGTGTCTGACAGTGAAAAGAGAAATCCGGAACAGGACTCCATTCCGAAAATGGACAAGGGAAAGAAACTTGTTGTTGATACCCTGAGTTCAGTGGTGGTAAAGAGAAGGTAAGTTGGTAGTTCTTCAAAGAGAAAGCTTGAGAATATTGAAGAAGAAAATTCTCCAAGCAAAGTCTCATATTCGGAGTCATCTTCGTTGGGGCATGACTTTGTTGTTCACTCTTTAAAGAAGTTGATAGGTACTATTCTGACTTTCTCAAGTATTGATTCAAGATGCAAGATGCTCCAACATGCTTTGAATCAGAAAACAGACTCTTTATCCATGGTTATGGAAAAATGTGTTGAGTTAGAGGCTCAGTTCAAAACTTTCTTTGTCGTCTATGAAGCCCACAAAAGATATTGCAAGAGGATGACTAGTTGGTCGAGGAAGACTGTGGAAGAGATGAGGCTCTTTGATGAATTCCAAGATAATGTGAAGGATTCCTTTGAGACAGAAGACAGGAAGATAAATGAATTTACTTCTTCCTTTGAAGAAAAGCTGACAGATGAAAATAATTTCTGGATTCAAGAATTCAGAGATCTGAATGGGAAGATGAATTCTGTTTCTCAAAACTGGAAGTATGAAAGGGATCATCATATTGAGTTTTAAGAGAGGTTGTTAAAGCAAGAACAAATCTTTAAGGCTCAGGAAGAAAATCTTAAATCTCAGGAAGAAAAGCTTCAAGCCCAGGAAGAAAAGATTGAAGCTAAAAATGCAAGAATTTTTGTGTTAGAGAAGCAAGCTGAGGAAGACCATAAATACTTAAAGAAGATAAAGACTATTCTTAAGGGTCTCATGGCGAAGGAAAAAGATCCAAAATAGACAGATCCGATCTTTTGTTGTATCTTAACTTCTTTGTTGTTGAATTTTCAAACTTAATGAAAATTTTTCTTACTCGTTTCTTTTCTTGTTGCTACTAATTTTTTTTAGGTACTTTGTTACATTTTTCATTCCCTCGAATTCTTTTTGAAAATCACAAAGGGGGAGAATGAAAAGTACCCTAATAAAAGGGAAAAAGAGTCTTAACAAAGGGTGAGAAAGAAAATAAACTCTAATAGAGTTTATCTAAGGGGGGGTTTTCATTAAAGAAGACATTCTTATTCTTAATGAGATATCATTCCAGAAATCTAGAATATGATCCTTATAGTTTCAAATCCTAAGGGGGAGTTAGTCGTATTCATCTACATCTATAAGAAAAGGGAGATAAGTCTTAATGTTTTCTTTCTTCTTAGAATTTCTTTTTCATAAGGATGTTTGTGCTTTCCAAAAAGGGGGAGATAGTTTAGTCAATAATGTTTTCCTTATGACTTTTCCATTCCTTATTATTTTGAAAATCACAAACACCTTATCTTTAAGTAAAATCTCTTTTATAAGGAAAATTTCTTTTATAAGGAAAATTGATTTTATAAGGAAAATTGCTTTTATAAGGAAAATTTCTTTTATAAGGAAAATTGATTTTATAAGGAAAATATATTTTATAAGGAAAATCACTTTTATAAGGAAAATATCTTTTATAAGGAAAATCGTTTTTATAAGGAAAATCACTTTTATAAGGAAAATTGCTTTTATAAGGAAAATTGCTTTTATAAGGAAAATTTCTTTTATAAGGAAAGTTGCTTTTATAAGGAAAATTGCTTCCTTATCATATTTTCATCCATATATTTCTTAAGTATAAGATTCTGATTCATTTTGATATTCTTGGAATCGTTTGAGACCTTGATTTGAAGCATTCTGTTTTAGGCTCTGAATTCTGGATAAGAACTGTAATGAAGTTTCATTCCGAATTCTGGATATGAACTCTGATAAAGTTCTACTCCAAATTCTGGATACGAACTTTGATAAAGTTCTACTCCGAATTCCGGATACGAACTCTGTTAAAGTACTACTCCGAATTGTGGATATGAATTCTCATGAAGTTCGACATCGAATTCTCATTATGAATTCTGACATCGAATTCTCATTACAAATTCTAATGACGAATTCTCATTATGAATTCTGATGATGAATTATCATTACGAATTCTGATGACAAATTCTCATTACAAATTCTGATGACGAATTCTCATTACGAATTCTGATGAGGAATTATCATTACGAATTCTGATGACGAATTCTGATTACGAATTCTGATGACGAATTCTCATTCCGAATTCTCATTCCGAATTCACCCATTAAACAGAATCTAATCATCTTTGCTTTATACACTCCAAATTTATTTAGACTCCGAAAATTATTTTTGGTTAAACTCCGAACTTTCATTTTGCTTACAATTTTATAATTTGTCTACTCTTTGATATTTTTTTTACACTCCAAACCTTCACTCCGAACTTTTTAGTTAGTCTTAAAATGATGTCGTACATTCTGTTACACTTGTTTTATTATAAAATGATGTCATCTATTCTGTTATAAACTAACCGTTGGTTAAGTTACACGTTTACAGGTCCCTCCAATTTTTCAGGAAAATATGACCATTGGAAAGGAGGCCGACCTTGCCTATAAATAGAAGCTCATTTGAAAGAGCTCACAACGACTTCTACTTTGATTTGTGTTCACATACTGTTGAAGTGATTTCTAGAGAGAGAGACTCTTATTAACTCTCAAAGCTTCGTGTGACTCTGAATGTTGGTGATTACATTTGAGGACTTCCGGGGATAGGAAGACAGAGGTTGCTGACTACCTTGAAGTTCGAGGGATTCCTTGCTGAGGAAGATAGAGGTTTCCAACTACCTTGAAGTTGAGGACTTGCGGGGATAGCAAGACAGAGACTCCGATCGTCGTATCGAGGGCTTACCCTGGTGTGGGTAAGACAGACTTTATTGAAAGTATAAATCAAGGGACCTTTATCCAATGTTGTTAGATACCCTTCTCTTTGGGTTAAAAGACTTATATTTTGTTACTTGTAGTTTTACTACTTGTTTGTTTCCGCTGCATTCTGTATTGTAAGGAAAGTATAACTTTCTTATACTTATTTACTTGTACTCTATTTCATTTAGATTCTATACACTTTAAGGTAGAATCTCATATTGTAATCTTTAGTTAAGTTTCTATTTCCGGATCCATATTTCCGGAACCTACTTTTGGAATAACTAACTTTAAAGGTTCCAAAGGAATTTTTAAAGTATACAATTCACCCCCCCCCCCTCTTGTATATTGAGCATCTACATCATTATTTTGATCCTACAATACTCACACAAGCAATGAGGTGATATCACTTAAAAACAAAAACTTCTCTTATAGATACACTCATAGGAAGCGATGACACTCACAGAATGGTATAGATATTCCCTAAAGAAAAAGTAAATCATATGATGTGTTTGGATATATCGTATGTGATAATATAGATGTATTTTATGGTACAACATATGCAAACAAGAAATGTTGTATGATTTGTTATGATCATATCATAAGTAATTTTATATTCATATCATGTTACTACCTTCATGAAACAACCCCAACTATAGAAACCTAGATCCAGTGTTTACTTTATTACATTGGTACAATATACAAGGGATCTCTCTATTTAGGATCTATTATTTTAAAAGTCTTGAAGAACTAGATAAATACATGATTCCTATATTACATTGGAAATATAAAATACATATCATAAGAAACATTCTCGTGTCCTTGATATTATTCATGATATCTTGGGGAAAGGAAAATAGATAAAGGGTGAGATAATATTCTCAGTAAGGGTTACATATAGTAGAATTTATCATGATTAAATAGGGAATAATCAATATGGTAAGGTAAATACCTAAAAACACGTGTTATTTAATCAATATCTTAAGTAAGAAATACATCCATGGATAATATTAATTCAATAATCCCATAGATAATAATAACAGAATTCTTGATGAAGGAAATTATTAATGTTGGATGTCATTATCTCAAAAATCATGATATCTTTACCATCAATTCCTTTCACCAAAGAAGTTTAATTGATCTTAAGGTATACACTAAAAAACAATTTAATAAGGCTAGCCAACTGGTTTGTTTCATGAGACTAATTGATGCATCGAGGGGCTATATAATTCTGGGACCCACTAATAACTGCATGTCTAATTTATTAATCATATTTTACATGATTAATTTAATTTATAAATAATATTACTTATCAAAAAACATCCATATTAAACATAATTTTTCCACTTCTGTGTTTTGAATTTCAAAAAATGGACATACACAGTTGTGATCAGTAAGTTTTTTAGAGTCTGATAAGACCAACTTAATTTTTGGTGAATAGTAACATACCCTTATGAATAGTAATGTTACCCTTATGAATAGTAACATACCCTTATGAATAGTAACCTCACCTATGATAGTATATATATAAGATTTAATTAAAATTATGATATAACCATATCTGAAATAAGTAAATAAATGTTTTAAAATTGTTATTTTTCAAATAAAATATTATTTTAATTAAAAACTAAATTTCTCATATTTAAAAAATTATTTTGATAAAATTGAGTTCATTTTTCGATTCTACACATCGAAAAAATGGTTGGGGTGAATTTTTGGTAATTTTATGAAATACTTGAATTTTTGTGAATAGTAGAATACGATAATAAGAGTATAAATACATTATGAGATAAATACACTATTCCATGTATCATGGCTGATATAAGAAACCATTAGTTCGAAATAACATGAACTTATTACTATTTTTAGTCTTGGAATCATAACTATTTCTTGTCTTCTGGAAAAATAATAAAATAATGATTAAAATAAGGGAAAACTCATCCTCTCCTCCACTATAAATACCACCCATTTCCCCCTCTTCCTCCCACACCTCTCGAGCCTTGATCCTTGTCTAATTTATAAAAAATAATCCTATAAGGCCCCTTACCCACATAAAAGACCTTTTGGTCTCACCAAAAGGCCAATAACAAGGTCCTTAAGAAGGATCTCAAGGAGAAGAGGTCAAGAGGTAAACATCATTGTTTGTTTTCTTTCTTTCCTTTTCGTTTTCTTTTCTATTCTTATTATTTACTCACCTCCACTTATAAAAGAGGCATGAATGATCCAGTATAATAAATATTATTTATTTCATAATGTTTATGGAAGATTCACCATTATAATTCTTCTCCTCTCCAACTTATTCTAGAAATTAAAACACTGTCTGTGATGTGTCGATTTACCGACATCATCGACGATGTGTTTTCAATTTCCTTTCCTCCCTTCAATACTGGTCAAGAAACCATTTTTATAGTTGAAATAGATTATAATTGATTTATTATATCTTATATAAGGTTCTATAATCATTTTTTATGCATTTTATTAATTTATAAAACAAAATGGGTTCATTATGATCGAAGAATTTCCAAAATGACCTAAACAAATATCAATAATGTTTTAACTTATGAATCTTACTCATGTAAAAATTAAAAATGATAAATTGTATAATTTATGGTTTTGGAAGTATTTAAATATCATTCCATTCTAATTCTTTATTTTTACTTCCAATAAACAAGAATATCCATCATGAACCGATCATGGAAACTATGTGAAAAATGCACTCAAAAACAATGGAATTAATAAAATATTATTAATGAATTGGTGGAATGATGTTATAAAATGATCATTAAAGGTGTTATAAACATGAATATGTTTCTGTAAAATATTAATAACACTATTTAAACCTTTATACAGGAGTTTTAAACACATTTTAAGTAAGAATAACTCGAGGTAAGGGAATTCTTAACCTGATTTCCATTCTTTGGGTTAACCATCTACTTCATTATTTATGTGGTATTAAAATTGTTTTTTATAGTGGTTTTTTGTTTATATTATGTTTTATTATGTTTATTTATAGTGCATACACATATCCATTCCATTCTATTAATTCTCACTCCATTTATATTTGTAAGGTACTTTCCTTTTAAGATCCTTTTAATAGTCTCTCTAATGAAATTCAAAAAGATTATTTATTTGGCATGAGTAGTTCTATTGATTTCATGATGCTTTACCTATATGATGTTTCCATTATATATTGATATGGTATTTTTTTTATGAATAGTATTTCATTATTATGTGCATGGTCTCTATATTTTAAAAGTTATTTGTTTTACGAAAAAGGGAATTTTGAAAACATTAATGTGTTTTGCTCAAGGGTTCAAATGATTTATCAAGTGTTTTATTCATGATATGTTCCTTGGACATAGTTATGTAGGGTTGATCCCATTATATCTCAATATATGTTTGTTTGAGCTCATTATATCCCAAGATATGTTAGGTTGAGCCCATTATATCGCATTATATATTGGGTTGAGCCCATTATAGCTCAAGATATGACAGGTTAGCCCCATTATAGCTCTCCAATACATTGGGTACTTTGGAGATGGAATTTGGATGAAGGGTTATTTCATATGTAAGGTTGATTGTAAGAGTGATATGTTAAATATTTCCCAAGGGAACTACATGATGTTTTTATGCATGCTTATGAGTTTTCAAGAAAAGGGTTTCTAAAGGGTTTTCATGTTTTCACTGGACTAATGGTTTTTCTTTCTATATATCCCTTAATGATCTTTTTGTGCTCATCCCAAATTTTTAAAATGTTTTTCACAGGATTTCTTAGTGGTTCAAAGGACGGTTAAGTTTCTAATTCAGATGAATCTAATTATTTATATTGTAATTATTTTTGTAAACTCTGATTCTATATATGTAAGTTGTTGTCTAATTCTCCAGAACCTAGACTGGAAAAGGTCCTCTATTTTAATAAATGTTGTTTATTTATTCAAGTTTCTTTTAAAAAAATACGCAGCAATTTTAAGGGCTGAACCTAGGTTTCATGTTTGGGTCTTTATACATAAAATGTCCTTGATAAATCATTTTTGTAAATAAAAAGTATATTTAAAAAAATTAACAAATATAGACTTGGAAGAAAAATATACTCGATCAAAAAGAAAACAAATTTGGATTTGAATTTAAATATTTCATTTCTTGATTCAAGTGAAATGGGAGGAAAATTTTAAAGAAAACAATTAAACTACTTAAATATCCAAAAGATAATAAAATATATTAAGTTTATAAAGGATATATTATAATAGTCCTTCAATGAAAATAAGATTAATCCCTAAAAATTGAGATTGTAAAATAAATTATTACCTCTTTGGTAACTTTCAAATTATAACCCTTTAAAATAATAGACTTGTATTGAAAATTTAATCATAATTAATAAATATATATACATTTTAAATACATAAATGGGTAATTATATACACTAAATAAAACAAAATAGGTGCATAATACCAAATGTGTCTCAATGGAGTGGAAATTATGACGAAATCCCTTACCTCAAGTTCAACTTTCCTCATAAGTGCTTTTAACCTCCTACATAATAAATTTATATTTATTTAAAATTAAATACCATAACCATATAAATATATATAATATCATATATTATCCAATTATAATATTTAAACACCCATTTATTAATACTTACTAAAATTGTTATTTCTAGGAGTTAACTATTTCATTTTTCATGAGAATTTCAGTTCTGTAGTTTCAGTCCTTATACCTAGATTATGTTTACATAATCCCAATAATTTTAATCATTATATAAATATAATATATATTAATTATATATATATACAGTAATCCATTCATGTTATAGATAGAAAAAATAATTATAATGTCCATGGAGACGATATGACGTGTGTACGCATGAATATTGGTTTAACTTTTCGATGGATGGAATGAAAGAAAGTTAAATAAAAATTAAACATTATAGAATAATTATTATATCATATATATAATATATATTAATTAAATATATCCTTATTACCATCCTTCTAAATTATAAATGAAAAAAAATGTATCGCTTCATGGAGGTGGTAGTCCACACGTACAAACAAGCGATGTTACTGTTTTCTAACAGATTGGAAGGAAAGAAGGAAGATATGATATTATGATTAAAAAGTATAATTATTTCATAAATATCATATATATTTATTAGTTCCAAATTTATATATTTCCAAGTAAAATGGTGATGAAAAATGAATTTTACCACTACATGGAGACTGTAAGTCGTACATACGCATGAGTGATGTTTTTTCTTTTCATAGGATGAAAAAGAGTTGGAAATGGTATTACCATAATAATAATAACATCTAAGTGTGTTTATGATAGTATAGTTATTTTTTTAGGATGGGTACAATAAATTTAGAGGAAGTATAAGAATAAAGAAATTTGAGAGAGTCAGTAAAGATGATTACCACTTCTTCGGTGGAATTACTTTATATCCCTTATTAAGTACCCTTGAAATGGTAATTTAAGTATACCAACACCTCAAATTCATGGATATGGAAGTTGATAAGATAATTGGGTAGGTTTTGGTTGTTCTATATGGTTCAAAGTGTTGTAAATAAAAAAGATAATGGGTTTCCTTTCATTAGTGAGGGGAGGGGAACTTTTGAAATTTCATAAAATATTATAATATAATATTTTCCTAACTCATGTAAAATGGTTCCAAAATGAAATAGATTGGATGATAATGAGAATAAGGTCTTAATATAATTATCCAATCAAATTAGGAAGTTGTGAAGTGGATACTAAGGTATCTAAATAGAATCAAGGAATTGTCTATGTGTTCTAAGAAAGGTAAATCATTGCATGGGTTTGTGGATATTGACTTTAGAAGTAATTTCAATATTAGAAGAAGTGTCATAGGTTATTTATTTACCTATAGAGGAATTTTAATGAGTTGGATATATCAACTATAGAAGTGGTGACTCTATCTAGCATAGAGGTAGAACACATTATTGTAACAGAATCCAGGAAGGAGATGGTTTGGCTGAATAACTTCTTAGATGATTTGGGTAGAAATAAAAAAGATAGTTTATTACAATATAATATTCAATTTTCAATACATATTTTAAAGAACACATTAATTCTTTCCCGAATGAATCATATTTAGTTAAAGTTACATTTTATCAGAGGTTTGATACAGGATGGGTTACTAACATTGAAAAAGATTCATGGAACTAACAACCAAGAAAACATGTTGAAAAAGATAATGGTGATAGAAAATTTGAGGAAATTTTGTGCCTCTATTGGTCTCTATTGATAAATAGAAAATGAGAGGAAAAATATGGGAGAACACTATGGGTTCACAAAATGGAAAACAATTGGTATTTTATGAATCATCAGTTTGAAATTTAATTTGTGGATGGAAAGAACATACTGGTGATTGAAGAAGAGGAGGATATCATATTAAGTAATTTTTGGTAACTATAGCAATATAGACTCACTGTTGAATAGTTGATTGGTGACACCAATAGGGTAACATAAAAGCATGGTCTTACTATAGCAGTATGTAATAGGACACTATAGCATCTAGGACTTTTAATACAACATTATTTGTATCTATAAAAACTTATTACCATTGACATTGTAGTAGCTAAGACTTGGGTGGTTTGGGGACTATAACACAGTGGACTTACTGTGTAGTTGGGGAAATATTTACATCATCTCTTTTATGAGATAATTCTAGCTAGGGTTTCTGTATGTATATAAAACTCTAAATATATCCCTATAATTATTATCTTGATTATAGTGAATTATTATATCTCTCCATGGACATAGGGATTATTTCTCAAACCATGGAAATTTTTGTGTCATGTGATCTTCTTCTCATTTTTTTATTACTATCTTTTTTTCATATATAAAAATTTTCTTTCACTACAACTCCTAGAATTTCTACAACAACTAGTATCATATGGTGATTTAGAAATATTGAGTTACAATTTCCTCAAATTAAAAATTTCATATAGAATAATTAAAGGTGAAGATTTATTTCTTTGATGGAACTCACTACAGATATTAGTGGTTGAAATTCAAGGATTTTCCTTACAAGAAAAAGATAAACTTACCACTTATGGCTGTAAAACTAGTGGATGTGGAGCAGACAGACTGGGATCTACTGGATAGATGGTTTCTTGGTGTTTTTAACCTCACATTGGATAAAAATTTTCCATTCAACAACATAGAGGGTAAGACGACGGTTAGGATGATAAAATCTTGCTTGAATATATATGAGAATCCTTATATACTGAACAAAGTGTACTTGATGTGATGATTGTAACAACCTTAACCCCAGTAGCTTGGAGTAAATTCCTTACTTTATTACATTAGAATAAGATACAAGTAATCACATCCTGAAGGACCTAATAGTTTAGTAGTCTTGGTAAAGTAGATACATAAATGATTCTCATATTACATTTGAGAACACAAATTACAACATTTTTTAAGAATATTACTATTACATCTATAATATACTTGTATATAAAACATAGTACACTTCATGTATTCCTGGGAAAGGAATAAAAATAAGGGTGATCTCAAATGATTAGTAAGGGTTAAGTATAGCAGAATCTATCCTGAACCAATAAGCATAATAAATATGGAAAGGTAAATAACTGAACAAGCATTCCATTTAAATAACTTGAATATCTTGATAATATAAGGAATAATAAATATTTAAAGGTAAATAACTGGTAAAATATTCCATTTAATCAATAAACTTAGAGTTAAATGCATCCATAGATATTACCATAGTGAAAATATCATAGATAACAATAATAACTGAATTATAAATGAAGGAAATGCTTTGTTATTGGACGTCATGTTTCCCAAGAACATGATACCTTTACTATTAATATATATCCTCAATATAGTTTAAAACATATTGGGTACAAACTAATCTTATTTTTCCAACTCATTTGTATCAATACCTTTCACAAAAAACTTATTGTCAAAATTTATCCTCAATATAGTTTAAACATTCTGGTGAAAAAATCATAGGGATTGGACAACTGATTTTGTATTATAAGACTATAGATGCATCAAGGATATTTATATAAACAATACCCAACTAATTTATTTCATGTCCAAATAATTCCCCACATATCAAATAATCAATTTAATTCATGAATTATATGTCTTATCATCAAGTAGTTTTATTGAGTAAAGGATGCATATTTATCAATATTTCTACAATAAATCAAATAACTTTAAAATAAAACACCATATGTAAAAATGGTATATAGTTTAGGAAATAATTATATCCCTAAAAAATAATATATATATTTTTTGGAAAATCTAATTTAAAATGAAAAAATATCACAAGAAATTGATTATTTCAAGAGAAAGTTAACAATCACAAAAGAAAGTGGGATTGCACAATAACTTTTACCACTGGGTAATTTTCAATTCAATTCCCCTTGGATGAAATAATTCAAATTGAAAGTTAAAATATCATGATTAATTAAGTATTCATGATATTAAATGTAAAAGGGTTAGTATATAAACCACATAAAATTTAATTGTTGCATAATAACAAATAATTCTCAATAGAATGTAAATTGAGATGAAATCACTTACCTCACCATTCATTTTGGTTTTATGTGATTTAACCTCCTGTATGGTAATTTTAAACATATTATTAACTGATAAAAAAAACATAATCATATTTATAATATCATATATGATCCTATTATAACATTTTACCACCCTTTTGATAATAATATTTCATTATCTTCATTGTTTCGGGTGCTAATCACCCTATTTTCTCATGTGTGTTTTGTCATGAAAGATTCGGATTTTGAACCTATTTTATAGTTTAATCATCTAAAGAATAATAATAATGAAATAAATGTCATATTTTTTCATAAATTTTACTTTTAAAACCAATCATGAAATATGTTTATGAAAAATGAATTCCATTATGATCATAGAGATGGTAGACCATACATACACATGAGTAACATTTTCATTTTTCAATGATCATTATGAAAAAGAGGTAGGTAATATTTTATATTTATATAATGATAATGATATAATATATATAATATTATTTCTTTATATATACTTATATATATCATACATGTGATGTGTTAAAGATAAGGGAGTCACAATGTTTTGTGAAGGTGATAGTCCACACGAACACGAATGACGTTATCATCTTTCATTTAGTGAAAATGTAAGAAATAAAATGATATATATTATCTTTAAATAATTATAACTATGTAATTATTTTATTTATATCACATATAATCATTAAATTTACCCTTATCACCTCCCATGTAAAGCGTTAGTGAAAGACGAGTCACATCACTTCGTGAGGCAGTAATTCATCGTACACACAAACGACGTTATCGTATCTCCTATGAAATGGGAAGTAAAACATTTATATATTAAATAATTAATAAATAGGTATAATTATGTTATAAATATCATATATATAATTTATATCCATCATAATACCCAACCTTGAGACGTGGTAATGGAAAAATAAACGACATTGGTTCGTGAGGTGGTAGTCTATCATACACAGAATGATGATTATGTAACCCATTTTATGGAAGTGGAGATGTCTATAGGTAATGCCATTATTATAAAAACATACCATTATATTTAATATACTGAGTTTATTATATCATAATTATTTAATAATAATTGAAACAGGTGGAGAAATAAACAAAATAAAAGCGCTCTTTGAAGAACATTACCTCTTCTTCAGGTATCCTCCTTAGGTTTGCACTAAATCCTTTCTAGGTTGTCTTTATGCCAAAAATAAGGCTTATAGGATGATATTAGGGATTTTGGGAAGTTATTTTCGTAGATATTGGATGAAACAAAGTGGTTTTAATGTGTGAATAAGTGAGGGGAGTGAGTTCCCTATTACAGTTGAGGAGGAGTGGAATTTTTGTAAATACCCAAAAGTATTCAATATTGAGAGTTCAATCATACCTCAAGTGGATCCAAAATTGATAATTATAGGGTGTTAGGGATTATATAGTCTATAAAAACCTCCACTACACAAAAATACACATTTTTTAAATGTTTTGTTTCTTAACTTCTAAGTTTCCTTATTTTTACCATTTTGGTTTTTCACTATGGTAACTAGTTTTCTAACCTAGGTAATTTATCCTTTAAAACTAAATTAATGTGAGAATTATTAGAATATCTTGATCCTATAATAATAAATATGAAATAAATTTTATCAAATGAAAATCCTATTTTCATTTAAAATTTATTTTAACACAAGAACATGTATGTGCAAAAACACTGCTTTAACCATAACCATGCTAGAATAGCTTTTTACTATTTTGTGGTCAAAGTAGTAATTATAATATAATAATTGGTAAATTAAAGGAAAATATTTTATATTTATTTAATTTTAAAAATCACTTGGCATAATATATTATTTTTTAAAAACTTAAATCATTTAATAAAATATCATTTATTATAAAATAACATTAACATCAATTTTGACATTATTCATTTAATTTGAATTTAAAAATATAAATAAAATGATGGAATTTGAATATATTAAGATAAAAAATATTTAAAATTATATATTCTTCTAAAAAATTTAGGTAATACAATAATTCATTCAATTTACTTCACTTTTAATATTTTCAGTATCATTTATTTTATTTTATTATTAACAAAATAATTAATGTGTTGGAATTTCTTAAGAATTTGAAGTAATTATTTCATCTCAAAAAAATAAATTAAACTATCATGATAAAAAAACTCATTTATATTCCAAAATAATATTTATAACTGAACATATGTTATTTTTTCCCTATCCCAAATCTTTATAGAAATTAAAATCAAGGAAGGTACTTTTTTTCATTTTCTTTACTTAACTTATTATATGGGTCATATTCAATGTAAAGTGGAAATAAATTTCCATATTTAGAATAAATTTATTTAAAAGGTATAAATAAACTCATAAAATAAAATTAAGATAATATTTTAGGTCATTTTCACTCTTATATTGTTAGTTTAACCTTACAGTAAACTCATTTTTACCTTAACAACAGTAAATATTTTTTATTATTTTCACTATTAATTTTGGAAAAAAATAATTTGACCTTATTATACATTATAAATTATTATTATTATTAAAAATATGGAATCAATTTTTCCAAATTCATTTCACATAAATAGAAAAAATAATTTAAAATTAATCTCACAGACGTGACGGGAAAGTGAGTTTTTTAAAAGGGAAAAAAGTCAAAACTTAAAAAGTTTTTATATATAAATTAAATATTAAAATTATTTAAATGACCTAAATTGTGATAATTTATATAAAATTTAACTAATTTTACTTTAAAACCAATTCAAAATATAATTTAATTTTATAAATTATTTGAACAAAAAGGCTATTTTCAATTAAAATTCAGTATTATTCACCATTCCTTGAAAAATGAAACTTTTCATAATAATCACAAAAAAACCCTAATCTAATTATATTATTAATATTTCAAAAATTAATTTTATTTTTTCAAATAAATTTTATAATAGTGTTAAAAAATAATTCTAAATCAAGTGTTTAAAGCGTGACTAAACTGAGTTTTGTTCAAACCCAGTGTTGTGTGCATTACAAGCGATCGATAAAATTAAATTTATTCTAAAATAAATATGTTGTAAAGTATTTGGATGTTACATTATCCCCACATTAAATAAATGTGGTCCTCACAATTTAAACATGATCTCAGGAATCAAGGGTTTGAAATTTGAAAATTATTTGGTTAAAAACCCATATCGTAAACAAGATTAATAAAATATATTCTTAATAAGAGAGAATGGGAAGTACACATGTCATCTATAATAATAACATAACTAGGTTTCAATTTAGGATAACATATGTGGGGAATAAAAAAACAGATATGGAAGAGAATACTAATTCCGAATGATTAATATAAAATGATATAGGTCATTAATCATAAGAAAGTGGGTGATATAGAGAAGGTTAACAACCACAAAACCATAAATAAAATAGGTGTGAAAAGGGTCATCATAAAAAATGATAATAATATGAAAACATTTTTTCAAGATCATTTTTCTATAGCTTAGGAATTCTTTTACTTTCTAATAATATAAGGAAATATACTCACATGATACATTTATATTTCATAAGCATGATTTTATCCTTTATTTGTTCTTCAATAAATTTTTAATTCATCCATTGATCCAATAATTGAATATCCAAAAATTAATTTTTATGCCTAAAGAACTAAAATTACCTTTTAGCAAATCATATGATCCATAAAAGAGTAACAAGATATTCCTCCTATCTTTATTAAAACCAAAATAGTTATAAAAATTTCTACAATAACACCTAATGTTCAACTTAATCCATTCCATAAATAGTTATCCATAAATATCATCCAAAATATGTCTGGCCATATTTATAAGTAAGGTCACTAAATCATCATTATATTCCCCAAAAAAAATAAAGTGGCTCTTAGTCACCACATACCAAACATGCGAATACCTTAATCATGTACTATCTTGAAACATGGTAATGACCTGAATTGCCATAAAACCATATTGAAAACATGCAAGATTACTTATTCCATAAATAAAACACAAATTATTAGATATATTCCTTAAATACAAAAATATTGTTCACTCCCTCAGTGATAGAAATAAACAACTTTGTCAACAAATAATTAATCAGTTACAAGGTAGTAAGTACTATCAAATTTAATTTATCTATATCAATCATCTATTTATAAAAACATTGTTATCTCTAAATAAATAAAAAATTATGAGTTATTTTTCCTTCAATCATCTATTTTCCAAGAAGTTCAACTTTCCACTATATCATTTTTCTTGGTCATTGGTACCGTTCAACATATGCTTTCAAATCCTTAATGAAAAAGCATTACAGTACAATACTTGTATGTTTCATAATTTTTATAAGTAATATATCATTGATAAAATTCTCAAATTAAATAATTATGAATCCAAACACAAGAACATTAATCATTCCTCTTCATCTATGGTAATAGCATAATCTTGAGCATGTTCCATTAGATTCTCTTGAGGTATATTCCTTTGAAAATTGTGGTATTCATTTGTCTAGTAAAGAGACCCAAGCTTGAAGTACATGGGTATTACATTAATTTTTCATAATACTTAATATATAACAAAAACAGACACCCAAGGACCGTAATAGTTTAGTGTCTTTGGAAACTCAGAACATAATCTTCTAATCATGGTGAAAGTTCTTCAACATCTCCCATAATGATCTTCCCCTTTTTTTCCTACCTAAAACCTTTCTTTATATCCTGGGGAAAAGAAAAAGTAAAACATAGAAAGGGTGAGCTCGAATTCTCAGTAAGGTTAAACATGGAGAACATAAAACAATCCATAAAAAATTTAACTTAAAAACATGAACATAAAATTTAAACATCAAAATCTTGAGAAATGACATAAAACATGACAGTACGTAAGGCATGGATCATAAAGGACCATTAATCATGATAAAATAGCATGAAAATAAAACATAGATTTGTGTAAAACCATTAATCACATAATATGATTTCCATAGTATCCAAGGCATTGCTACCAATACCATCATAGTGGACGATGTCCATTACTGAACCGGATTTACTTGTCGTTCCAGCCCTGTATTACTGAACAATATTTACTTATCGTTATAGCCATATCTATCTCATGAGATATAAATCTTTACCCAATGAATTGGAGGGAAATATAGGTCTCACCCATCTCATAATGAAATCATTCTTCTATGTGCCACAAAATAAACATAAATCATTCTTCATAACCCAATGAATAAAATGGGTTTCATATACATCATCCCATCATAACATAATCCATATAAAACAATGGATATAATTTCATCATAAACAAAATAAAACCATGTAAATAATAGGGAAATTATAAATGAAACATATCCATATTAAATAATGTCATCTTATATGGAAAATAGTTTTGATAAAACACTTTAAATGAATTCTTGAGGAAAATATCCTTTCTTCATCAAAATCATTTTCTTTTCTCAAAATGTCGTGCAATTTTAAAAGAAAATAATTTCATTGAAAATAATCATGAAATCTTGTAGAGGAATATTCATGGAAATAATGTGTTACAAAATTGTAAAAATTCTTTCATGCTGTATAATTTAAAAAAGTGTTCTCCTCGTACTTTTTCCGGAAAAGTCAAAAAGTACCTCATATGATAAACAAAAGAAAGATTCCTTCCATACCATGTGGTAAAAGCCAAAAAAGGGTAAAAATGACTTTAAAAATATATGTAAGAATAGTAAACATTTTATGAAAATATTTTTATAAGACATGGACATGGATAATGAATATAAACCCAGTAAATACTTACGAATAAACAATCTCAGATAGAAACGAGATTGGAAAAGTTACCCATTACCTTAGGTCCAATTTCTACCGTACATGTACAAAACTTCTGTATATTGGAGTTAAAAAATATTATAAACTTGTAACAAAACCATAATAATATTTATGATATCATATATGATTCACTAATGACTTTATATTTCCCGTTCATTTGTCAATTCCATGTTAAAGCAGCGTTTTGGGTAAAATCGTTTCATTTATCGTACTTGTTTTGACTTTTAATTTTTCATATGATTACTTAGATCATCATTAATTACTTCAAGAATGTAAAAAATTATTTATATATCACATATATTCAATATATAAATATATATAATTTATCGATAAATGGACTGAAATACACCGTTCATGGAGACGATAGGTCGTACGTACGCATGAACGCTGTTTTCGTTTCTTTATTAAATTAAATGGAAGTAAATGATATATATATATATATACATAAATCCAGTAGAATTATTATGTCATATATTTCATTATTATTTATTATATATACTTTATAATCATTCTTGATGGTTAACATGGAGAATGAATCCCATCGCGTCGTGGAGACGGTAAGCCGTACGTACGCACGAGCGACAATATCATTCCCATGATTGTGGAATTGTATTGAAGTGTATGGTGTATAATATTTCAGAATAAATATCACTTTAAAATAATCATATATAGTTATTTCTTCCATTATTATACCCATCCAAGTAGGTTGGTTATGAAAAACAGATTACATCATGGCGTGGAGACAGTAGGTCATACGTACGCACGCGTGGTGATTTCATTTTTCATAGGATGGATAGAAGGTGTAATATGGTTGTTTCATATTAATAAAGACATATCAGTATAAAAGTGATACTAGAGTTATTACCTAATAATGAAACAACTCATATAGAGGAAGTATAAGAAGAAATAATTTTGAAAGAATCGGTAAAGGATATTACCTCTTCTTTGACGTGCCTCTTCTAAACCTCCTCTTAGGGCACTAAGGTTGGTATTTGAAGAATTCCAAGACCTCTAGTATATCTCTAGGGAAGTTTATATGATAAATGTTCAGGTTTTTTCTGAGTTTGAAAGCTCAAATTGGTGTGAAGAGGAGAGGGATGAGATGCCATTTTATAAGAGAGGAGAGGGCCACTTTAGGAAACTCTCAAAAAATATTAATTTATAATAAAATCAAACCCCACATATAAACCTCCAAAATGACTCAACATAAAATATGAGATGAGATAGGGTGGTAATATCATCAAACAATAAAATTTATACATGTTTGGAATTTATTGTAAACCTTATCATTTTGATTTATCCTTATTTAATTTATTTGATTTTATTTGTGGTAATAATATTCTAAATTTTAAATTGTTATAAATACATAATTATGTGTTGTGAATTGTCTATAATTAGATAAATTATTACATTTTAGACCATATAATTTTTAATTTGTAATTTTTAAATTTTTTTGTGATTTTTAAACAATTTAATAATATGTTATTTTTAAAAAATATCAATAGTGTCAATTTTGACACTATTCAGTTATTTGAATTTAAATAAAATCCACACAGAAGATATGTTCGAACAAAAATATTTAATAGATTCCTAACAATTCATATATGTCTATAAAAATCATATATCACATTAATTAGTTCATATAATATTTATTTTAATATTTTTAAAACCATTTATTTGATATTTTTCTTAATAAAATAATTATAACAACATTTTTTTATAATTATTTAATATACTTATATGTTGCATAAAAATTAAAAATAAAATAATATGATTAATATAAATCTAAATATTTCATAATAACACTTTTATTCGAATTTATCTTCTAAAACAACCATATTTTAAAATGTTATCTTTATTAAATTATGAATGTGACAACTTTGACATCATTTAAAATAATATAATATAAATGTCATAATCTATTTTATAAGGCTCAAAATAGCCCACAAGTAGACCCTTGGATTATTATGGTTTATATATACTCTACTAATAAGGTTTGGTCAAGTTTTTTCCCTTTTTATGGGTATTATTATTTTAATAAAAACTATATTATTGATTTTTCACTAAATAAATAATTTTTGCATCATTAATGTTTAAGCTATTAAGGTAATTATGAATTTCTTAAAAATTACAAATAAATTACCATGATAAATAAAAACATTTTATCTTTCAAATGAGTATTTATAATTGAATTTATATTATGTATAACCTTATATTAAAAATAATTTAATTAATAAATTTTGAGTGAGACATATTTCACTTTCCTTTAAATAAAATAAATTAAAGGTATTAATCTCATCCAAGTGAGTCCCAATAGATTCCATTTCCACCCAAGTATGTTTTAGAGAGAAATATAATCAACCAATTATATCAAGACAAGTGTTAGTGTAATTTTATAATATTATTTTTACCCTTAATTACCTGATTTACCTTTAACTAAGGTAAATAAAATTTACTGTAGTTACTATTCATAATGCATAAAAATAAAAGTTATCTATTTACACAATTTGAACCTCTTGATTCCAAATATGGAATCTATTTTTATAAATTCAAAACACAGAATATGCAGTAATTAATTTAAAATTAATCTCATTGTCGAAAAAAACGGGTTTTTATTTAAAACATTACAAAAGATTGAAATGTTTTTACCTATGAATTCAATGTAAAATTAATGATAATGACATACATTATATTAAATGGTTAAAATATATTATATTTATAATTTAAAACCATTAAATATTAAAATTTAACCATATAAATTATCTTGATGAAAAAAGTTGTATTTAAGTAAAATTTAGCGTATTTTTACTATTCATCAAAATATGAATGTTATTAGAAAAATATCAAAGATTTATCCAAAGTAAATTTTTATATCCTAATTCCAAATAAGAAGTTTAATTTGTCAAATTGAACTTATAACAATGTCAAAAAATATATTTAAAATGGGTGTGCCTCAAAAGGCGGCAAAACTGTATTTTTTTTAGAATACTTCCCTTATATGAAAAATAATTTTTGTTCTTATACCATGTTCTAGAAAATGTTTAAAATGAATTATAATTTTATAAAATTCAAAATTTGGTTAATACTATTGATAATAGCTAGTTTGTAATAATGTTATAACAATATATCGTTGTTTAGTGAAACTCGGTATTGCATACAACACACGCTATTGAGGATGGTCGCTCTTGCGTGCAACACAAACCAAGAATAGTGTTGCATATACTACAAGCTAATACAATGTTGTGTATAGTGCATGTTAATCTTGGTGTATCATATAACACAAGACATCAAAGAAATTAAAAAAAAGAATATTTCTCATGAAATATCGGGGTGTTACATTCTACCCCCCTTTAAAATGAATTTCACCCCTGAAATTCATTGGGGTTATAAATAGTTTACTACTTGAAAGTTTCTTTCATAGAAACACACATAATAAAAAGGAATAATAAAACTTAATTTTAAAAACTAAAGTATGAAACGTAGCGGTTACCCAAATTAACTTATCACTAGGTTTCCACATAGGAGAACATAGGTGAAAACATGGATATAGAAGAGAAATCTAACCATCAAATTCTAAAGGAGAGTGGTAGAGAACATGGCTATGAAAAATCCAACAATCACAAAGATATAAATTTTTTATGATCTAAGGTACCATCAAATTCATTGGATATGAGGGTACTAGGACAACATTTTTGGTTTTCAAGATCATTTCCCTAAATTTGAAAATTTTGAATTAGGAGAAATACTTACTTGATTTTGGTACAATCTCACCGTTGGTAATTACATAAACAATTTTCACTTCATATCTTAAATAAATGAAGTTGAATTTGTCATTCGTGAAGTATTAGCAGATCATGTGATAGAATTATGGGTCATTCCATCTGTCTCTATCAAAAAAAGGTTAGAAAAAGATATTAAATATACATAAGTCCATTTATGGTGAGGTTAATCGTATATGGTTCCAAAAATGGACTTAGACTTCATCTATCATTCTATTTAATAAAATAAAACTAATTTCTAAAAACGAGGGACTTCCTGTAGGCTATTGGTAGGAGATAAAGGCATATCGCACTTCGGTTGTGGTTTCGATTCTCGCAGCCTTGTCCGACATGACGGGTTGTCACTTGTCCTACAGGTTATCATTTTTCTAAAACTATAATATGATAACATTCTAGAAATAATATAAAAACATTTCTAGCCTTAAACAATACTATCTGATTTCTAACATAATTCATTCCAATCTTCAGGATTATCCAAAATATTTCTGTCCAATCTCATAGTATAAAGAAAGATATTACAAGAGAGGTCATCTACCAGGCATGTGAATACCATAATTTATCCCCCATATATTATAAGATATATCTTGTTGGTCACATTCCAAACATGTGAATACTTTAATCATGTATTCTATTTAAACATGAATTACCATAGAACCTAAGTGAAAAAATTAATACTATCAAAAGTTAACTCTTTCCACATACCAAAATCCCAAAATTTCTATATAATCAAACCATGATATGACTTTTATATCAGTCATGAGAACATTAATACTATCAAACATATTATTTTCTCCTTATCCCATCATTATGCGCATATCATCTTCTTTCCAAAAATATTTCAATCACTTTTCATGGTTACCGGTACCATACAATTATTGAAAACCAATACATAGATATTCCAATATTCCATGATACTATAAATGAGATTCCACAAAACTATTTTGGAATCCTGTTACATAAATAAATATTCATTCCACCACTTCGATGTCATATTCAACGTCGCCAATAGTGATCTCATGTGAATTCTCATTGTCTTTTTCTTTAAGAGGTTATTGATGTCGATCATCATTAACCCTTGGATTAGGGAATTGGTTAGCATAATGCCACATTTCCTTGCACTTGTAGCAATGAAGTGTTGGTGGTGTGTTCTATATAGTCTTTTCTCTATTCACATCATTAGTTTAAAGACCCTAAAATTTCAAGGAAATTTTTTTCTTAAATGCTTTGGAATTTTGCGAGTATGCAGTCTGACGGCACCTGATTCCGAGGCCCGTTGTGCCCAGAATAATTTTCTGAAGTTTATCTTGGGTACGTTTATTGAACGAACGAGCGGGTTTTTCTATCTCTTGAACTGGTGCTTAGAATTTAAATATGAGGGCATCGATGAACTCACAGTGCCGGTTTTCTCTTAAGGGGATCTTTACCGCAGTTGCGTTTTATGCAGGTTGTAAGTTAAAAATTGGGGTTTAATTAAAAAGTTAGATAAAATTGTTTAGAACAATTTTATTCACCTCAGTAGTTTAATCCTACATGGGGAAGTTATTGGTGGGGCCCAAAAATACCTAACTTCCCATGTGTGGATATTTGTGAGGTGGGGACCACATGATCCCCAACCTTTCATCTCCCCTAAACTCCCTTAACCCCCCTTTACTTAATTCTTTGATAACTCCCCTTATTTAATGAGAACTCTTCCTCTCCCTCTCTCTCTATTTATTCTTTTCCAACACACTTTAATTAATTAATTCAACCTCTTCAATTAATTAATTGAGTGATTTGAATTTTAAATTTCATGTGTTAATAAAATAATAGCCATAGCTATTATTTTATTATGGAACACGTTGTGTTGAGAGTATATTTGGGAGATCTCTTGTGTAAAAGAATAAGAGAGTTCCTCTTTCATTGAAGAACACCATCCTTCTATTAAGAACGACAACTCTTCGACGAAGAATGCTGATTCCACGAAGAGCAACGACGTGTCTTCCTTCCTCTTCTCCACAACAAGTGTGGAGACGCTGCTTCCTCCTCGGATGCACTCTGACGTCATCTACGAATCCTCACTCTGTGATGCTCGACTACCGCGAACCTTAATTCAAGGTCAGGTTTTGCTTAATTTATTTTAAATAAATTATTCTTTCGTTCTTTTTGTATACAAGTGAGCAATTTTAGCCATATGATACCACCTAACGCGGAG
The DNA here is from genome assembly GCA_963277665.1 of Viscum album. Classification (NCBI taxonomy): domain Eukaryota; kingdom Viridiplantae; phylum Streptophyta; class Magnoliopsida; order Santalales; family Viscaceae; genus Viscum; species Viscum album. The sequence continues at coordinate 60,062,563 of OY728127.1, read as the reverse complement.
GGCGCGGGCCGAACGAACACAGCTCGACGACCCTCCATTGAACCTTGTTCCTTTTCGATGACGACAGTGATGGAAGGGTTGGCGGTGATGATTGAAGGCGGCGGCAGTGCGCCGGCCTCGTGCAGAGGAACCACAGCCCGCAACCGTGGGCCGCTCGACCGAGGAAGAATCGGTCGGCCATTGTCGATTGGGCCTAAGGGAGGAACTGTGGCACCCCATGGCGTCGCGCTATGGAAGACTGTGGCCCGTGTTCCGCAGGCCGCTTCGGCCGAAGAATCGGTCGGCCCGTCGGCCGGCCGGGCGGAGGAGAGCCGCAGCGCCAGGAGGGCGCCGTGATGGATGAACCGCGGGCCGCTTGCGCCAAGAAGGCCTGCTAGTTAGGGAGGGCGGCGCTGCTTGGTGCTTCCGGTTTGGGCAGTTGGGGGGCCGCGCCTCCCGCCTCGGACCGCTCGGCCCCCTGGGGCCGAGCCGCGGCTGGGTCGCGCCCTGTCGGGCTGGGTCGCGCCACATCGGGCCGCGCCGAGCCGTGTCGGGCCGGGCCGCGTCCATCGGGTCGAGTCGTGCATTTCTTCGATCCGGTCTGACCCTCTACTGGGTCAGACCCACCAAAATCTGGGTTAACCCAACCCGCCAGCTCATTGGGCTTAACGGGCCAGGCTCGTTTTCACTTAAAGGCGAATAACTCGAAGATCGCACGTCTGATCGATGCGCCGTCTGCGGCACTGGGACCCTCGTGATGAGGAGGTCCTTTTGCGATACTCTAAGTGAGTTTTGGACGACTTTGGGGAATGGTAATGTTAGAAATGAGCATATTTCTAACCGGGCCCCTAGAATGGAAAAGTCAATATCTCTCAGACCGGGCGTCCGATTGACGCGCTGTCTGTCACGTTGAGTTCCTATTGACGAGACAGAACTTTGAGATACATCAACTATGGACTTTGTGACAGTTGATGCATCGACCCCTTGGCTCGAGGAGCGGACCCTCCCGGAATCGAGCGTGCTGTGTGCGGGAACCCTTGAGCTAGCTGCGACTGCGACGACTACCATGTTGGGATCATCCGTGGGTTCGACGAAGATGAAGACTATACTTGGATCCTCTGTGGGTTCGGTAGTGATGACGACTGTACTTGGATCCTCCATGGGTTTGGCAGTGATGATGATTGTACTTGGATCCTACGTGGGTTCGGCAGCGATGGTTACTGTACTTGGATCCTCCATGGGTTCAGCAGCGATGACTTCTGTACTAGGATCTTACGTGGGTTTGGCATAGGAGATGATTCAGAGGCGACATCTAATCATCTCCACCCCTCTTTGTGAGTTGTATACATGTGTGAGCTGAGTCTTGACTTTCAATCATTATCATCGATGTGATTGACTTCTTTCTTGTGTGGAATCGGATGTGCATGGTCTCGAGAGTTAGATCCGAACTGGAATTGATGACTTAGGTATATGTATGGGCATATACCTAAGTAGGGTTGGTTGTTACTTCATGTTTGTATCTTTCTTTTGTGGTTATCATTTGTGGATTTAGGGAGACTCAAGGGGGGTCCCGGGGTCCCTAATGAGTATCATATACTCACCCCTGCACGGGTTATGCCCGCACTACGTTGTGTTGGATGCAGACGACGAACGGCACTGATCGAGGTGGAGGCTTATGGAGCTATATGGTACCCGGAGGTGGACCACTTAGCGGGACGTACACGAAGCGGACGTCCGAACCCGAGGAGCTGAGGAGACCATCTGTACCCACCCTTCAAGTGGGATATCTGGAGGAAAACTCAGTGGTTTCTACTTTACTTTACTACTGTTGTACTTTCTTTTCAGTTGTACTATACTTTCAGTTGGGTTTGTATACTGGCTCATTTACTTTTCAGCACTTAATTTTGTATTCAGTTTTACTTAGTACTTACTTCACTTGCATACTCTGTTGTGTTTGTTTACATTTATAAAGGCAATGCCTTCTCTTTTATCGGGAATTATGCCTTTGGTGCTAGTTTCCAGCCCCTGGCCTCTGGAAGGCGGGCTTGGGGTAGTCACGGTACAGGCCCCTAGGATGGGTCATGACAATTAGCTACCTTTTTCCTATTACTTCGGCACTCATCTGCTCAATGACCTTATTTTCCACACTTAAAACATTTTATATTCCCTTTAAGATAATCTCCACCTTGATTCTTTCCAAACATTGAGCATAATGAAACATTTGTCTTCTTTTCACCATAGTTTTGATATTTTTCCTTGAAATCCATATTTCGTTTCTTGTAAAAACCATGAGATGGATATGTAACACAAACTTTCAGTTCTAACTTGATATCACAACTCACAATATCTTCATAGATAATAAATTCTCTTATAGCTAATGCCTTTAGAAGACTTGGTTTTAAGCCACTGAAAAATCAATCAACTTTACTTTTAGGTTGGATGATAAATCCAGATGCATACCTTGCAAGCCTTGTAAAATTTGCTTCGTATATACCAACAGATTCATCATCCTTTTGATTAATCTCAAGGAAATCCTTTTCCATCTTTGTTCTAAGAATACGAGGAAATTACTTATTGAAAAATAAGTTCTTGAACTCATCCCATTCCATGGATTCAATTTCATCTTGGGGCCTTGTATTCTTAATTAGAGTCCACCACTAGTCGGCTTCACCTTCTAAACAGTAAACAGCTAGAATGACTTTTTCATGTTCCAAAAAGAGAATTATGGAAAATATATTTTCAATGGCACTGATCCATTGTTCAGAAATAAGTGGATCAGAATATCCATTGAAAGAAGGAGGGTGTTGCCTCATGAAGGGCTCAATAGAATATTGATCCCTTCTCTACTCATTTGGAAGTCTAAAATGATTCATAGATTATGTAAGTATAGAAATAATATTTCTCACTCCATCTCCCATAACATTGGTTTGTTCAGGAGGAAAATCATTGCATTTTCCATTACATTGATCAACAAGGTTCCTTCAGGTTCCAGCCATCGTCTAAAACTCAAAAATAATAGTGTGAGAGGAAAAAATCATGCTAGGAAAACAACATAATAAAGGGGGAGTACCTTCAATATCTAACATCTTAGGTTTAATTCTAAGATCGTTACTATAATTCTAGGACTATAACCTATACTTATACTTAACCTTAGGGACATCCCTAGACATGCCTTATAAATATCTCTATGGATCTCACTAATGTTTTCGCATCCTAGTTTCCAAAGGTTAACTAAACCTTTCCTATGATACCAACTGAAGAGACCCAAGTTTGACATACATGGGGATTACATTACTTTTCCAGAATACTTAATATATATAAAAACAGACACCCAATGACTGTAATAGTTTAGTGTCTTTGGAAACTCATAACATAATCTTCTAATCATGGTGAAAGATCTTCAACATCTCCCATAAAGAGCTTATCCTTTTGTTTTCTTACCTAAAACATTTCTTTATATCCCGGGAAAAGGAAAACATAAAACACGAAAAGGGTGAGATTGAATCCTCAGTAAGGGTAAACTTGGAGAACATAAAACAATCCATAAACATTTGAACTTAAAACATGAACATAAAATTTAAACATCAAAATCTTGAGCAATGACATAAAATATGGCAGTACGTAAGGCATGGATCATAAAGGACCAATAATCATGATAAAATAGCATGGAAATAAAACATGGAGTTATGGAAAACCATTAATCACATAATATGATTTCCATAGTATCCAAAACATTGCTGCCAAGACCATCATAGTGGACGAAGTCCATTACTGAACCGGATTTACTTGGCGTTCTAGCCCTGTATTACTAAACCAGATTTACTTGTCATTCCATCCATGTCTATCTCATGAGATATAAATCTTTACCCAATTAATTGGAGGGATATGTAGGTCCCACCCATCTCATAATGAAATTATTCTTTCATGTTCCACAAAATAAACTTAAATCATTCATCATAACCCAATGAATAAAATGGGTTTCATATACATCATCCCATTATAACATAATCCATATAAAAAAATGGATATAATTTCATCATAAACAAAATAAAACCATGTAAATAAAAGGTAAATTGTACATGAAACATATCCATATTAAATAATTTCATCTTATATGGAAAATAGTTTTGATAAAACACTTCAAATGAATTCTTGAGGAAAATATCCATTCTTTTTCAAAATCATTTTCTTTTATCAAAATGCCGTGAAATTTTAAAAGAAAAGAATTTTTTTGAAAATAATCATGAAATCTGGTAGAGGAATCTTCATGGAAATAGGGAATTATGAAACTATAAAAATCCGTTCATGCTGTATAAGTTAAAAAAACGTTCTCCTCGTACTTTTGCCGAAAAAGTCAAAAGGACCTCGTATGGTAAACAAAAGAAAGATTCCTTCCATACCATGTGGTAAAAGTCAAAAAAGGGTAAAAATGACTTCAAAAATACATGAAATAATAGTAAAAAATTTATGAAAATAGTTTTAGAATACATGGACATGGATGATAAATATAACCCCAGTAAATACTTACGAATAAACAATCTCAGATAGAAACGAGATTGGAAAACTTACCCCTTACCTTAGGTCCAATTTCTTCCATAAGTGTTTGAAACTCCTGTATATTGGGGTTAAAAAATATTATAAACTTTTAATAGAACCATAATAATATTTATGAAATCATATATGATTCACTAATGACTATATATTTCCTGTTCATTTGTCAATTCCATGTTAAAGCAATGTTTTGGGTAAAATCATTTCATTTATCATACTTGTTTTGACTTGTAATTTTTCATATCATTAATTAGATCATGATTTATTACTTCTAGAATGTAAAAAATTAGTAATATCACATATATTCAATATATAAATATATATAATTGATCGATAAATGGATTGAAATACATCGTTCATGAAGACGGTAGGTCGTACGTACGCATGAACGCTGTTTTCATTTCCTTATTAAATTAAGTGGAAGTAAATGACTTATATATATATATATATAAATCCATTAGAATTATTATGTCATATATTTCATTATTATTTATTATATATACTTTATAATCATTCTTGAATGGTTAACATGGAGAATAAATCTCATCGTGTCGTGGAGAGGGTTAGCCGTACGTACGCACGTGCGACAATATCATTCCCATGATTGTGGAATTGTATTGAAGTGTATGGTGTATAATATTTTAGAATAAATATCAATTTATAATAATAATATATAGTTATTTCTTCCATTATTATACCCATCCAAGTAGGTTGGTTATGAAAAACAGATTACACCACGGCGTGGAGATGGTATGTTGTAAGTACACGCGCGTGGTGATTTCATTTTTCATAGGATGGATAGAAGATGGAATATGGTTGTTTAATATTCATAATAGAATATCAGTATAAAAGTGATACTGGATTAATTACCTAATAATGAAGCAAATCATATAGAGGAAGTAGAAGAAGAAATAAGTTTGAAAGAATTGGTAAAGGATATTAGCTCTTCTTTGACGTTCCTCTTCTAAAACTCCTCTTAGGGCACTAAGGTTGGTATTTAAAGAAGTCCATGACCTCTAGTATTTCTCTATGAAAGTTTATAAGATAAATTGTCAGGTTTTGGATAAGTTTGAAATATCAAATTGGTGTGAAGAGGAGAGGGAGGAGGTGCCCTTTTATAAGAGAGGAGAGGGGAACTTTAGGAAACTCTCAAAAATATTAATTTATAATAAAATCAAACCCCACATAAAAACCTCCTAAATGACTCAACTTAAAATATGAGATGATATAGGGTGGTAATATCATAAACTAATAAAATTTAGACATGTTTGGAATTTATTTTAAACCTTGTCATTTTGATTTATCCTTATTTAATCTATTCTATTTTAGTTGTGGTAATAATATTCTAAATTTTAAATTGTTATAAATACTTAATTATGTGGTGTTAATTGTCCATAATTAGATATATTATGACATTTTAAACCATATAATTTTCAATTTTCAATTTTTAAATATTTTTGTGATTTTTAAACAATTTAATAATATGTTATTTTTATAAAATACCAATAGTGTCAATTTTGAAACTATTAAATTATTTGAATTTCAATAAAATTCATACAAAAGATATGTTAGAAAAAAAATATTTAACAGATTCATAACATGTCATATTTACCTATAAAATTCATATAACACAATAATTAGTTCATATAAAATTTATTTTAATATTTTTAAAACCATTTATTTGATATTTTTCTTAATAAAATAATTACTACAACATTTTTGTATAATTATTTAATATACTTATTTGTTGCATAAAAATTAAAAATAAAATACTATGATTAAGATAAATCTAATATATTTTATAATAACACTTTTAGTAGAATTTATATTCTAAAAAATCTAGCTTTTAAAATGTTATCTTTATTAAATTAGGAAGGTGACAACTTTGACATCATTTAAAATAAAATAATATAAATGTCATAATCTGTTTTATAAGGCTCCAAATGGTCCAAAAGTAGACCCTTGGATGATTATGGTTTATATATAATCGACAAATAATGATTGGTCAAGTTTTAGGTCCTTTGTATGGGTATTATTATTTTAATAAAAACTATATTATTGATTTTTCACTAAATAAATAATTTATGCATCATTAATGTATAAGCTATTAAAGTAATTATATATTTCTTAAAAAGTACAAATAAATTACCATGATAAAGAAAAAAAATTATATTTAAAATGAGTATTTATAATCTAATTTATATTCTGTATAACCATATATTAAAAATAATTTAATTAATAAAGTTTGAGTGAGACATATTTCACTTTCCTTTAAATAAAATAAATTAAAGGTCTTAATCTTATCCAAGTGGCTTCCAATAGATTCCATTTCTACCCAATTATGTTTTATAGAGAAATATAATCAACCAATGATATCAATACAAGTGTTAGTGTAATTTTATAATATTATTTTTACCCTTAATTACCTGATTTACCTTTAACTGTGGTAAATAAAATTTACAGTAGTTACTATTCATAATGCCTAAAAATAAAAGTTATCTATTTTCACAATTTGAACCCCCTTATTCCAAATATGGAATCCATTTTTACAAATTCAAAACACATTAGATGCATTAATTAATTTAAAAATTAATCCCATTGTCGAAAAAATGGGTTTTTATTTAAAACATTGCAAAAGATTGAAATGTTTTTACCTATGAATTCAATATAAAATTAATGATAATGACATAAATTATATTAAATGGTAAAAATTTATTCTATTTATAATTTAAAACCATTAAATATTAAAATTTAACCATATAAATTATCTCGATGAAGAAAGTTTTTTTAAGTAAAATGTAGCGTATTTTTACCATTCATCAAAATATGAATGTTATTAGAAAAATATCAAAAATTTACACATAGTAAATTTTTATATCATGATTCCAAATAAGAAGTTTAATTTTTAAAATTGAACTTATAAACATGTCAAAAACTATATTTAAAATGGGTGTTCCATCAAAAGGCGGCAAAACTGCATTTTTTGAAAAATAATTGCTTTATATGAAAAAATGATTTTATTCTTATACCATGTTCTAGAAAATGTGTGAGATGAATTATAATGTTATAAAATTCAAATTTTGGTTAATACTATTCATAACGTCTAGTTCATAATAATATTATAACAATATATCATTGTTTAGTGAAACTCGGTATTGTGTACAACACACGCTATTGAGGATGGTCTCTCTTGCGTGCAACACAATCCATGAATAGTGTTGCAGATACTACAAGATAATACGGTGTTGTGTATAGCACAAGATAATATTGGTGTAGCGTACAACATAAGACATCAAAGAAATTAAAATGAATATTTCTCATAAAATCTCAGGGTGTTATATCTACTACCTCATTTCCTTATAGTTGAAGCATTGAAATTTGGAAACATTTTTCTTTCCCTTGAAATCATAATCATGGTGGTCTTTATCTATATACTTATAGAAAACTCCTTTTCTTTTTAAGCATGTACCAAGTCGTTTCTTTACATAGTTATAACATGTTGGAAAATCCTTATTTCCCTTCTTCCTTTTAACCATCTATTTTTATTCCATCCTCTTATTATCTTTCTTCCCTTTGAATCCATAATACTTAGATAATTCTTTAACTATCTTTTTATCACATGATGCCATGTCCTCAAATGATGAGAATGTTTTGGAGACTAGTTACCTTCGAATGATTGGCTTAATCTCATCAAAGAAATGATCATTCTTACTCTTTGGATCTCATGCATTGAGGTAGATCCCATTCCTTCTACCAGGTTCCATTTATAAATAGTGTAATACACTAGATAATATCATATCATTATGAAACATAATTTATTATCAAAAAATAGAGAAATACTTAACACAAATTAAAAAATTGATGTGTTGTTAATATCATAATTATAAAAATTATTTATTTTTGGATATCTTTATTTTTAAATCCTTCATTATATAAAGAAAATGTGAATTATCATAATAATATATACCATTAGTATCAATCCAGGTGTGTAGTAAGTCTCGTTTCTGTGCACTAGGTGACAATCTAGACTAGACTAATACGCCCTTTTCAGAGTTATTTCCCCTAGGTACCTCTATGCCAGAACCATGTCCACTTATAGTACCCATAAAGGGATGTATTTCTAAGCAAAACTACATAATATCTACCTTAAAAAAACTTTAGGATGTTCTTATATACTTATCCTCAAATATTATCTAATTTTTATGTTCCCTAATCTGTGTTTTCTTAAATCTAGTTCCCAAGGTTTCTACTAAACTTCCTATGATACCAAATATAATGACCCCAACCCCAGTAGCTTTCATATGATCCCTTACTTTATTATATTGTAATAAGATACAAGGAATCACATCCTAGAGGAACAAATAGTTTATTAGTCTTGGTAAACCATATATATACGTGATTCTCATATTACATTTGAGAATGAAAAATGAAAAATAATATTTTTTTCAAGAATATCCTTATTCCCTCTAGAATATCTGTAGAAGCCCTAGTTTCTAGTATGTAACCATTTATTTATTATTTTCAGGTATATAAAGTATAAGGGTGAATGTTGGGAGATTTTGGGGAACTTTTAAGGAGTTTTGGGGCTAAAAGGGAAGTGCACTGATGCACATGGGTTTCCTAAACCATGCAAAAATACTAGGAGAAACCATGAACTTTGGAAGAAGTTGGATAGTAGCTTCAACATGGTGTGTGTATGGATATTGAGACTGTGTGAGGAGGTTGTTTGAGTGTATACCTATACAATATCTAATACACGGTTAGCGCACGGTTTGTCTAACTATGTGAACTAACCATGCACAGGGTCAAAGTGAAATCCTAAAAAAGTAGATCTCACATGTTTTTGACTCTAACTCCATAATTTTTATCCTTTTTTCTATAAATAGTTATTCTTATCTCTTTAAGTTTATATAACCTCTCCCAATAAAATTGGAATCTATTCAGATCCTTTCCTTGGCGTTTAGAAACCCGATTCTTGCGATAAGTGCTTGTTTTTCACCGTTCTTGTTATATTTTCTTAAATCTACTTCGCCCTTCTTCTCATATTCTTAAATATACACCCTATGTGGTTATATATAAGATTATGGATTCCAAATAAGTTTATATTTGGTCTTGATCAGGTTAGGGGAAGAGATCTAAGGTAGTTTCATGGAATTCTAACCCGGTTTCTTGAGCGTTCTTTATCCGTTTTCTGTTTTTTCCAAAATGGTCGAGGTGGCTGGATTCACTCTCGACTCCTCTTAGTAGAACTGATTGGTATGCTTTAAAATGTATTAAATTTTGATTAAATTATTATTAATTGGATATTTTTTATTATTAGAAACCTTCTTGAATGTCATATGGTGAAAATATGGAAAATTGGTGTTCTTGAATAAAGTGAATGATTACTAATTTTAAATGGTATTTTTCTATAATTATGGTAAATGGATTTTATTAAAGGGTTTTAAATAAAAGTAATGATTTTATTGAAATATAATGGGTGTTTGGAATTGGTTTTTAATGGTTTTCAATAAAATAATGTTTTATTGAAATGGGTTAAATTGGTTGAACACACTTGGTTTTGGCATGGGTTGGCATGGGTTATGGTGTGTGTTTGTATAAATTGGGATGGATAATAGTGTAAAGTAACCCCATAAAAATGTTGGGATGGATATGGGATTGAAGTACCCCCTTCAAATTGTTCAACTAAGTAATGGCTTAGTGGAAGGATATCTCACCACTCCCCGGTATAAGGAGGTCCAGGTTGCATGCATGGTTGGAAGTGTGGTTAAGTGGAATGGTTTTTACAAAATAATATTGAGTAATATTTTTAAAGATTTTTTTGGTATCCTTTCTAGAAATTTTACTTTCTGAAAAATTGGTCAAAATAACACTTGTGTACATTTGGTTATAAATGGTTTTGGAACTTGTTTATATTTAGTTGTAAACTGTTTTGGGAAATTTTTTTATATAAACTATTTTATATAAATGTTTCTAACCTTTCTATCCTAGTGGAATGAGTAGGGAAGTCATTGGGGAAAACCTACTAATTTTTATACTCACCCTTGCTTTGGAACTTTTGTTCTTTTGAAGATGTTATATTCTGGGACATGGGAAAAAGGTAAAGTATCACATGTTTTTAGAACCACCTCGTGGTGCTTAGGCTATCTGGTGATGTTGGAACATATAGATTGTGGAGCATAAAGTCATGTTAATCTTGGATTATTTAGTTTTTTTTCAACTATTTACTTTTATAGTTTATTTTTCTTCCATTGTAGTACACTTTTGTGTGCTTTTGATATAAATTAAGTGGTTGATTTTTCTTTCATTTATTCATGCATTATATAGTGAGTTGTTTGGTTATGGTTTAATGGGTTAATGGTTTTATTTATTAAAGGTTAAATCATTCCCCACATATATTTGAAATCCTTAAGCATTTATTTTCAGCATTTGGTATCTTGGGGATGTCTCTTAAGGCCAAGTAATGGCTCACCGATCTCTCCTTACAATGAAAATAAGTGGGTCATTACAAATGGTATCATCTTGTTTAGTCCTTGCCTAACAAGTGGTCTTCAGTTTCCTGGTCTTGGAGTTAAATTCATTCTTATTTATTCCTTGGGATGTAATCCTAAAAAGGACTAGGATTTTCAGGACTTGAAATGTAGATCTTAAAAATACGTAGCTAACCTTTTTATGTCAAACTTCAAGTTACCAGGGAGTTGGGTACATAAGTTTATTGGACACGCTTATAGGGAATTGGAATCTCATTGTCATGGGTTTAGCCAATGATAAGAGAATGACATGAATTAGAGGAATAATTCCCACTAGGATTGCATATTTCATTTTGGAAAAATAACATATTATGTGATGAATTGTGTTTATTTTTGAAAAAATTTGAATTTTTTTTCAAATGAAAGATTTTGAAAAGGGCATGATTGGTAAATTTTGAAAATGGGTTGATTTTCAAAAGAAATAATGGATTTTTAAAAAATTATTAAAATTGGAAAAGGTTGATTTTGGAAATCACTATTGTGATAGTTAATGTGATAGAATTTGAAATTCTAAGCCTTCAGTTTCTAGAGATTGAGCCTTATAGAGTTTGTTGTTTTTTTAGAAAATGGATCATGGTAAGCATCGTAGAAACCAACTAGAAGAAGCTGCAAACAATATGGTTGCACTTGAGAAACAGTTCAATTAAGAGCTGGTTTAGAGTATCATCCAAGTGTTCTAAGCTGTGAACACGGAGAACCGAAGGGATGATCCAAGACATGTGGATCATTCCATCTAGTTCATGAAGCAGAATCCATCCATTTTTTGGGGTGATTCTGAACCCAAAAAGGAAGAGGTGTGGCTGAATAGGATGAATCATATCTTCGATTTCATCATCACACCAGCAGAGTTGAAATTCAAATTAGAAACATATATGCTCAAGGATCTTTCATGCCAGCGGTGGGACCTAGTGGTTCAGGCTAAACTAGATCAAGGCCTCATTTGGGAGGATTTTGAGGAATTTTTCAAAAAAAAATCTATCCTCACGCATTCAGGATCTATAGAACGACAGACTTCTTTATCATGAATATAGCAACCCAAGCCTTTTACATATAACATTACATGATTTTAAGCGTATTTAATCATCATAGTACAAGCCAAGGATCGTTAAGTCTAGTGTCTTGGAAGACTAGGTACATATAACATAAAACATGGGGATAAAAAACACTTCTTTATTTAATCTCCATAAAGAGATCCTAACTTCCTTTGAGCCCTTATATCTGCATAGGGTACCCTGGGGAACACATGAACAAAGGGGTGAGCTGAAGATCCCAGTAATGGAATGAATATAAGGATACATTTTAAGAACATGAGTTAGGAGGCATGACATAAAGATATCCAAAGCATGGAACTTGTGAAATCATATCGTATAATCATGGGTTCATATAAACATGAAATCATATAAATGTGGCAGAATCATAAAACATTTCTTTAGTATGGGTTAAGGCTAACCACCAACCCCATTTCCCATTTTAGTATGGGTCAAGGCTAACCGCCAATCCCATTTCACATCGCATCTTATGAGACTTAACTTTACCCAATGCATTAGAGTTCTATCTGGGCGCACCCATCTCAAAATTTTCATGAATATTCTTGCCAAATAAATATTATTGCCACATAAATATTCTTTCCACATAAATAATCATACAAAATCAATTGTTCATAAACCTAGGGATACCCATGGAGAGAATTGGGTACCACAATAATGACATAAAGCATAACCAATGAGTGTATCATTAAAGTGTACATGAAAGAAAGGGATTAGAACATACATGGAAGTTCATAAGGTAATTTAGGCATATATCATGGTAGGTGGTAACAAATAGAATTGACAACATATAAGAAATGTATTTTAGAAACATTAGCATTAAAACATTTTTTTTTTGCGGTTTTAAGGAAAATACTATAGAGATTTTAAAATATGAAAGAGGAAATTATTTTATATAAAACCATAATTGAACCAAGAAGTTTTTCATAATAAAAATACTGATTTTATAAATACAATGGTTTCCTAAAATAGAGGATAGAGTGCACTTGAAATTGGGTAGAATTTTGGGAAGTTCCTTTAAAACGAGGGTGCTTATTGGGAAGTATCGAGGAGGGATTCACTTAAAAGAATGTATATCCCTGAAAGAGAATGATAGATGGATCTTGGAACATTATTTTTGAGCATATTAACAGAATATAGTATTTTTACATAAAAATAAAATACAACTACATTTTGGTAAAAAGAAAGATAGAGCAACCTGAAGGAATAAAGGAAGTCTGGGTAGAATCCATTACGGTTTATCGGCATGGTATCGAGGGTAGCTAAGAGAGATTTATGAGAGAGATAAGGGGTTTATCATCACTTATAAAACATTAGGGAAGTATGGGGGAGGTGAGAAAACATACCCCATCACTTGGTATTACAAAAAAAATCATAGCATAGAGAATAACCTTGATTAAGAGTGAAAAGGAGATGATCCCTTACCTTAAACCCGCTGGTGTTCTCCACTTGATATTAAAGACCTGAATAAACAAATTAGTCTTATTAATTAATAATTCCAGAACCTATTCTATATGTAATTGATTTATTATAACCCTTTTTAGTTTATTCAATGCCTTATTGATTAGTTATAAGGATCGATTTCTTTGTTTGGGCTCGTTTGTTTACTTGATTTTAAAAGATTGGTTCACTTATATTCAAGTTCGGATAAATATGAAAGATGGAAGTGGTTGTCAAGAAATGAATTTATATGATATTAGTGAACATACAAGAGATTAAATGTTTTTATATTTAATTTGGTTACTTAGAGTGAAGTCGAATTATTATATAAAACCAAAGTGACAACCGTTTTTTGTTAATTGGTGGGTTTGATTACAAAGAACATATTTTGCCTTATAAATTAATACCATTTGTACAAAAGATTACAGAATAAAAATATGATATATTACATATATATAATCTGGTTCAACCATAACTAAAATGGTTTCATGAACATATTTAAAGATGATAGCATAAATAGATAAATCAATGTCCTTGAATGTGCTAAATTGGCACATCTCAAACGGTACTTTCATTTCTTTCAAACAAAAGGTGAGGAAAGGAGAGAAGATAAAGAAGTATACCATTAGAATAATATAATTCTAGTACATGTATGATACTGTATTTATCATACCATTTCGGTGAATGGAGGTGAGTAAAGAAACAACAAATAAAAGAACTTAAAAGAAACGAAGGAATTGGAAAGAGGAATTTACCTCTTGAGACTTCCTCCTTTGGGAACATCTTAAGGGGAGAGGTTTTGGTATTTTGAGGAGGCTGGGAGATTTTGGACATGGGGAAAGACCTTGGGGAGATATTTGGGAAGAATATTAGCAAGTTAAATGTCTTTAGAGGAGTGAAGAGAAGAGGGACTAAAGGGGGTTTTTTATAGCGGAGGAGAGTGGGAATTTCACAATATAAAATTCGTTAATTTATTATTTCCTCAAAAGACAAGGAATAGTGAGTCTTCCTTGACCAAGAATAGTATTTTTATCATGTTATCCCGAATCAAGTGGGCTTACATCAGCAGAACATCATCAATGACTCAATAAATCCATTATTTAGCATTTATTGTAAATTATTGTATTTTTACTATTCATCAAAAATTCAAGTATTTCAGAAAAATATCAAAAATTCACCCTAACCATTTTTCAACATGTAGAATCCAAAAATGAAGTCCATTTTTCAAAAATAATTTTCATATATTATTAATTTAATAGTAAATTAAAATCATAATTTATTATTAAAACTAGTTTTAAAACATTTATTTACTTATTCTAAAATATAGGTATATCATAATTTCAACTTGAATAATATTTATATACTATCATAGATAAGGTTACTATTCATTAGGGTATATCACTATTCATAAGGGTATGTTACTATTAATTAGGTTATGTTACTATTCACAGAAAAATTAATTTTTCCTTATCGGACTTCAAATAACTTACTGATTACAACCATGCATATCGAATTTTCAAAATTCTAAACATAGAAGTGAAAAACTTATGTTTAAAAGTCACTTAGAACTTAGTAGTCCATTATGTTTTGTTTTCATGTTATTTTATGACATATTTATAAGAAGGGAATTTCCCATTGAAAACTTTGGGTCGTTACATTATTCCCCCTTATGAAATTTCACCCTCGAAATTCCGTTTTACATTCTAGGCCATAAACAGGTGAGGGTACTTCTCCTTCATAGCCTCCTTCAGTTCCCAAGTAGCTTCTTCAAACTTTTTGTTCCTCCACAACACTTTGACAAGGTGGGTTTTCTTGTTGCGTAGAACCTTATCTCTTCGGTATAGAATCTTCACTAGCTGCTCCTCATAAGAGAGATCATCTTCCAGCTCCACCACCTATGAGTTCAGTACATGTGAGGGGTCGGGTATATACTTCCTCAGGAGTGATACGTGAAACACATCATGAACTCGAGTCATATTCATAGGAAGTGCAAGCCGATACGCTATGGCTCCTATGCGGTGAAGGATCTCAAAGGGTCCAATGTACCTTGGGCTTAACTTCCCTTTCTTTCTAAACCACATGAATCTATTCTATGGTGATATTCGAAGGAATAATTTATCCCCAATGTTAAACTCCATGTCCCTTTGATGATTGTTAGCATAGCTCTTTTTTCTGACTTTGAGCATCTTTGATGTTTTTCTGGATGACTTGAACCTTCTCCATCATCTCTTGCACAAGATCGGGTCCAAGTAGCTTTCGTTCTCCATCTTTATCCCAACAGGTTGGAGTTCTACATCACTTTCCATACAGAGCTTCATACAGAGCCATCTGAATACTCGAGTAGAAGCTATTGTTGTATGAGAACTCAACCAACAGGAGATATTGATCCCATCCACCTTTGAATTATAGAGAGCAGGCTCTTACTATTTCTTCAAGCGTCTCAATAGTCCTTTCGAATTGGACATCAGTTTGGGGGTGATAGGTCATGCTGAAATTTAATTCAGTACTCAAAGAGTGTTGAAGACTCCACTAGAATTTAGATGTGAACCTTGGATCACGATTAGAGACAATTGAGAGTGGAACACCATGCAGTCTCACCACATCCTTCACAATATTTTTGAAATTTGTTCAAGAGAGATGTCTTCCCGAATAGAGATAAAATGGGAAGTCTTGGTGAGTCGATCAACCACAATCCATATCGCATTATTTCACTTTGACGTCTTCGGGAGACCCGTGACAAAGTCCATTGTGACATTCTTCCATTTCCACATGGGTATAGGCAATGGTTGCATCATCCCTTTGGACTTGTGTCACTTTGCTTTAACTTGCTGACATACCAAGAACCTTGATATATATTCCACAATCTCTTTATTCATGTTATCCCACCAGAGTGTTCTCAGAGATCACGATACATCTTGGTACTCCCAGGATGGATAGAGAATATTGAGCTATGTGCATTGTCCAATAGCTTTTTATTTATCCCAGGTGATAAAGGCACACAAAGTCGCATTCCAAACCAAATCACACCATCATCTTTGATATGGAACTCTTGCAGCTTCCCTTACTTTACTGCATTGACCCTCTTTTGTAACTCCACATCATTCCTTTGTACTTCTTTAATCTTTTCTTGAATGGATGGTTGCATAATCATTTGGGCAAGGTAAGATGTATCCCCTGCCCTTATGATTTCTAAATCCATCCTTTACATATCCAAGAAGATAGGGTATTTCTCGATCCATAACATGGATAGAGTAGCATGTTCTTTCCTACTTAGAGCATTAGCTACCTTGTTTGCCTTTCCAGGATGATAGTGAATCGAGCAATCGTAATCCTTGATTAGCTTTAACCATCTCCATTGACGCGTGTTGAGCCCTTTTGTGTGAATATATACTTTAGGCTCTTGTGGTTTGTGTATATGTCACACTTCTCACCATAAAGGTAGTGCCGCCATATTTTCAAGGAAAAAATCACGGCTTCCATCTCTAGATCATGCGTCGGGTAGTTCTTCTCATGGATCTTCAACTGCTGTGAGGCATAGGCTATCACATTATCATTTTTCATGAGTACACAACCCAAGCCTTTCTTTGAAGCATCGCTGTATATCATAAAACTTTCTCCACTTTTTGGTAATGTGAGTATAGGTGCAATGATCAGCCTTCTCTTTAGCTCCTTGAAGCATACCTCACATCCTTCCATCCATACAAACTTTACCCCCCTTTCATTTTATCTTGGTCATTGGGTTTGATAGTCATGAAAAGTTCTCCATGAATCGTCAATAATACCTAGCTAAACCCAAAAACCTATGGATCTCTGTTACAGAATATGGCTTGGGCCACTCTTCAATTGACTTCATCTTGGAAGGATCCACAGATATCCCTCTTCTGGTGATAACATTCCCCAGGAATGATACTTTCGTCATCTAGAACTCACATTTACTGTACTTTGTATACAACTCACCCCTTCTCAAATTATTTAACATAGTTTTTAAATGTTCCTCGTGTTCCTCTTTCCTCTTTGAGTATATCAGAATATCATCAATAAAGACTACCACAAATTTTTCAAGGTAATCTCTAAAGACTCTATTCATTAAATCCATGAAAATTTTTGGAGCATTATTGAGTCCAAATGGAATCACTATGAACTCATAGTGTCCATACCTTGTTCGAAAGGCAGTCTTGAGTATATCTTCCTTCCTCGCCTTTATTTGGTGATATCCTGACAGAAGGTCCACCTTAGAGAAATAATTGGCCCCATGAAGCTGATCAAACAAGTCATCTATCCATGGAAAGGGATACTTGTTCTTCATCATGATTTTATTGAGCTCACGATAATCAATGCAGAGGTGCATTTATCCATCCTTCTTCTTAACGAAGAGGACTGGCGCACCCCACGGTGAAGCACTCGGGCATATAAAACCCTTCTCCATATTCTCCTACAACTACTTATTTAGCTCCTCTATCTCTAAAGTGTCCATTCTATAAGGTGTCTTTGATATAGGTAGAGATCCATGGATAAGTTCGATTGAGAACTCAACCTCTCGGTCAGGAGGAAGAATAGGAAACTCTTCAGGGAATACATCAGTGTAATCCCTCATGATGGGCATGTCTTCAAGCATGATTCTCTCCTTTGTCTCAATCATTTGAGCTAGATATATTTTCTCATAAGGTAACAATATCCACACTTGAGACGAAGATTCTAAAGGAGACTCATGTTCCTCCTTAAACTTTTAAGAATTGGAGGATGATTTGGGATGTGAAAAGTGATCTCTCTTTCCTAACAGTTGATATTGGATTTGTACAAAGATATCCAATCCATACCCAATATTGCATCAAACTCCACTAAAGGAAGTATCAAGAGATTTGATGGGATGTTCAGTCCACAAACATGAACCAGGGAGGAGTTATAAACCATGGATGCAGCGATTACCCCATTTGTTGTTCTCACAGATAACTTTTCCTCCAAATTTTGAGGTGGTGTTTGAATAGTTCTACTAAACATGCAAGATATGAAAGAATGCGTAGAACCAGAATCAAATAGTATGTCTACTATTCTTGAATGAATAACCAGCGTACCTGTCACCACATCATTTTCTGGCTTCACCTTAGTAGTAGTGATATAATAAGCCCTTCATTGTTTCCTTGGAGGTTGTTGTTGATTTCCTCCGACAACCCTCGGCTTAGGGAAATTGTTTGCATAATGCCCATGCTCCTTGCATTTGTAACACTGCACTACAGGCTGACTGTTGATCTAAACATTCCTTTCTTCTTCAACATTAGCAGGATTTTTTATATCCCTTCAGCAGTTCTTGGCTAGATGAAAAAACTTTCCACATTTGAAGCAATTCTTGGTTCCCTTCAGACAGTTACCAAGATGCTTTTTCCCACAATTTTTTCAAGGGGAAAAGGCATGCTTATTTCCATCATGGTATTTTTTTGATGAACCACCCATGTTGTTCTCCATTTTCCTCTTCTTTTGATTGGGCCCACGAGACCACTAAGAGTCTCTAATATCCATTTCCACCTTGAGGGAACAACGGACAATATCTTCATAACTGTCGAAGTCTTGAATTTCCAACACTTTTCGTAGACTTGGCTTTAGTCTGCTAAACAAGAAATACACCTTGCTTTCGGTGTTCATGACAAATCCAGAGGTGTACCTTGCAAGCCTTGTAAAGTTTTCTTCATACACCCTGATGGACTCATCTTCCTTCTACTTGAGTCTGAGGAACTCTCTTTCTATATTGAGACGAAGGGTTCGAGGAAAATATTTGTTAAAAAAACTCTTGAATTCCTCCCAATCCATGGGATCAATTTCCTCTTGGGACCTTGTATTCTTGATCAGTGTCCACCACTGATCAGCTTCCTCATCAAAACAATAGACTGCCAGTACAACCTTCTCTTCTTCTGAGCACTGGAGAATGGAGAATATTTTTTCAATGGAGTTAATACATTGTTCTGAGAGGAGGGGATCAGAATATCCGCTAAACATGGGAGGATTTTTCCACATGAAGGATTCTACGACAACTTTCTCTTTCCTTGGAGGAGGATTTAATTCCACATGATTCAAGTTATTATTCATAACTCGAGCTAGCTGAGCAAGTACTATCATGAAGTTGTGAGCACCCGCTCCCATCATATTAGGAATATCGTTAGGGTAATATTCACATTTACTACCACATTGGTTGTTGGAACGTGTTATCTATTTCCCTCCATTAACTAAGAAAAATAACGTATAATTAGAGGCCTTTAATACTTATTTATTGAGCATAAAAAAGGAAACTTTCAATATAAAAGGATAAACTTATAAAGAAGAAGTACATCCAAACTTGTGATTCCTTAGGTTAAAACCTAGTTTATCCTCGATCTATTTCTTGACTTATATTCTTATGGGTTTTTTGTCCCTTAATAATGGTTTGTAATAAGATCATGAATCTACCAAAGCACATCCCCCAGGAGTGTCATAACCAAGAGTGCAGCAAGGCCCATTGTCGTGCACCAGTTCCAGTTCAAGTCTAACTCAAAGTAGTGTTTTTGGGTTTTACCCCTAGATTCATCTGTGCCAGAGCTGCCTCTACCTGCTCGTATCCAGTCAGGGATGTATTTTCTAGATAAACCACTTACTCAATACTCACCAAAATTCAGAAATGTTTTCTTATACATAGTCTCATCCTTAAGGTTCTCAAAAAGGTGATCTATTCCTAATCTCCAAAAATAACTAGACCATCCTCTGATACCAACTATATCAAACCAATCCTTTTAAATATAACATTATATGATTTTAAGCATAGTTAATCATCAGAGTACAAGCCAAGGATCATTAAGTCTAGTGTCTTGGAAGACTAGGTACATATAACAAAAAACATGGGGCTAAAAAAACTTCTTTATTTAATCTTCATAAAGAGCTCCTAACTTCCTTTGAGCCCTTATATCTACATAGGGTACCCTGGGGAACACATGAACAAAGGGGTGAGCTGAAAATCCCAGTAAGGGAATGAACATAATGATACATCTTAAGAACATGAGTTAGGAGGCATGACATAAAGATATCCAAAGCATGGAACTTTTGAAATAATATCATATAAGCATGGGTTCATATAAACATGGAATCATATAAATGTGGTAGATTCATAAAAAATTTATTTGGTGTGGGTCAAGGCTAACTGTCAATCTCGTTTCCCATTTTAGTACGGGTCAAGGCTAACCACCAATCTCGTTTCACATCGCATCTCATGAGACTTAACTTTACCCAATGCATTGGAGCGCTATCTGGGCACACCCATCTCAAAATTTTCATGAATATTATTTCCACATAAATATTCGTGCCACATTAATATTCTTTCCACATAAATAATCATACATAATCAATTGTTTATAAACCTAAGGATACCCATGGAGAGAATTGGGTACCACAATCATGACATAAAGCATAACCAATGAGTTTATCATGAAAGTGTCCATGAAAGAAATGGATTAGAACATACATAGAAATTCATAAGGTAATATAGGCATATAAAATGGTAGGTGGTAACAAATATAAGTGACAATATATAATAAATGTATTTGAGAAACATTATCATTAAAACATTTTTGTGCGGTTTTAAGGAAAATATTATAGACATTTTAAAATAGTAAAGAGGACATTATTTTATATAAAACCAAAATTTAACCAAGAAGGTTTTTGTAATAAAAATACTTATTTTATAAAGATAATGGTGTCTTAAAATAGAGGATATAGTGCACTTGAAATTGGCTAAAAGTTCGGGAGGTTCCTTTAAAATGAGGGTGCTTATTGGGAAGTATCGAGGAGGGATTCACTTAAAAGCATGTATATCCCCAAAAGAGAATAAGATATGGATATTGGAAAATGATTTTGGATCATATTAAAATAATTTAGAAGTTTTACATAAAAATAAAAGACAACTACATTTTGGTAAAAAGAAAGATAGAGCAACCCGAAGGAATACAGGAAATCTGGGTAGAATCCATTACCGTTTATCGGCATGGTATCAGGTGTAACTAAGAGAGCTTGATGAGAGATATAAGGGGTTTATAATCACTTAAAAAACATTAGGGAAGTATGGGGGAGGTGATAAAACATACCCCATCACTTTTTATTACACAAAAAAGTCATAGCATAGAGAACAATCTTGATTAAGAGTGAAAAGGAGAGGATCCCTTGCCTTAAATCTGTTGGTGTTCTCCACTTGTTATTAAATACCTGAATAAAAAAAAGAGGCTTATTAATTAATAATTCCAGAACCTATTATATATGTAATTGATTTATCATAAACCTTTTTATTTCATTCAGGTCCTTCTTTATTAGTTATAAGGATCAATTTCTTTGTTCGGGCTCGTTTGTTTACTTGGTTTTAAAAGATTGGTTTACTTATATTCAAGTTCAGATAAATATGAAAGATGGAAGTGGTTGAAAAGAAATGAAGATATATTCTATTAGTGAACATTCAAGATATTTCATGGTTTTATATTTAATTTGGTTACTTAGAGTGAAGTTGAATTATTATATAAAACCAAAGTGACAACCATTTTTTTTTGTTAATTGGTGGGTTTGAATACCAAGAACATATTTCGCTTTATAACTTAAAACCATTTTAAAAAAATATTATAGAATAAAAATAGAATATATAACATATATATAATCTGGTTCAACCATAACTAAAATGGTTTCATGACCATATTTATAGATGATAATAGAAATTCATAAATCGGTGTCCTTGAATGTGCTAAATTGGCACATCTCAAACGGTGCTTTCATTTCTTTCAAACAAAAGGTGAGGAAAGGATAGAAGATAAATAAGTATCCCATTAGAATAATAGAATTCAATTAAATTTATTCTACTAGATTTATCATACCATTTGAGTGAAGGGATGTGAGGAAAGAAACAAAAAATAAAAGAACTTAAAAGAAATGAAGGAATTGGAAAGAGGAATTTACCTCTTGAGACTTCCTCCTTTGGGAACCTCTTAAGGGGAGAGGTTTTGGTATTTTGAGGAGGCTGGGAGCTTTTGGACGTGGGGGAGGACCTTGGGGA
The DNA here is from genome assembly GCA_963277665.1 of Viscum album. NCBI lineage: Eukaryota > Viridiplantae > Streptophyta > Magnoliopsida > Santalales > Viscaceae > Viscum > Viscum album. The sequence goes on along the minus strand of OY728127.1, from coordinate 60,039,968 downwards.
GATATTTGGGCAGAATATTTTCAAGGTAAAAGGCTTTAGAGGAGTGAAGATAATAGGGAGTGAATGGGGTTTTTTATAGTGGAGGAGAGAGAGAATTTCACAATATAAAATTCATTAATTTATTATTTCCCCACAAGACAAGGAATAGTGAGTATTTCTTGATCAAGAATAGTATTGTTATCATGTGATCCTGAAACAAGTGGGATTACATCAGCAGAACATCATCAATGACTCAATAAATCCATTATTTATCATTTATTGTAAATTATCGTATTTTTACTATTCATCAAAAATTCAAGTATTTCAGAAAAATCTCAAAAATTCACCCTAATAATTTTTTGACATGTAGAATCCAAAAATTAATTCCATTTTTCTAAAAAAATTCTAAATATTATTAATTTAATATTTAATTAAAATCATAATTTATTATTAAAACTAGTTTTAAAACATTTATTTACTTATTCTAAAATATAGGTATATCATACTTTCAACTTGAATAATATTTATATACTATCATAGATAAGGTTACTATTCATTAGGTTATATCAATATTCATAAGGGCATGTTAATATTCATTAGGGTAGATTAATATTCACCAACAATAAAGTTTTCCTTATCAGACTCCAAATAACTTACTGATTACAACCGTGTATGTCGGATTTTCAAAATTCCAAACACAGAAGTGACAAACTTATGTTTAAAAGTCACTTAGCACTTAGTAGTCCATTATTGTTTGTTTTCATGTTATTTTATTACATATTTATAAGAAGGGAAATTTCTATTTAAAACTTTGGTTCGTTACAATGAAGTAGGGAAATCTCTCTGTCATAGAATATGAAGCTAAATTCATGACTTGGGTTCACTTTGAACCCAAATTTGCAATGAGTGTGGCCTTGAAGGAATTCATCTTTGAATCGGTGCTAATTCAAGAAATTTGATCAAATATTGCGGTGCTTTGTATTATGGATTATACATAGATGGTGAACAGAGTGACAGTGGATGAATTTGATATCTCAGGAACTATGGGAAGAGGAAGTATGATGATACCTATGGTAAATGGTGGGAACTCGAATGCTGGGAGAAAGTAGAAGAGGGACACCTATTTCCAAGGTGGGAGAGAGACTCAAAATAAGACGGGTGGATTAGTAAACCTTCCTGCATGACCTAAGAGAAAATTAGGTTATTTCTAATGTGGTTTGCTTGAACACATAAAACGAGAGGGTATGACATAACCTAGAGTATGTCATAACTCCAAGAATATGGGTAATCTTCAACACTATTGTCACACTGCTTCAAGGTCAGGTGCTCGGCACACTTATTAGGTGTCGTAAGAATCTTATACTTTGATAGGATGAGGGTAGCAGAATCGGACTCATTAGTAGAGAAGTGCTAACCATAGTGATTCTAGAAATACCATGACTCCTTAGTAAGGTAAATCTTAGTAAGAAAATAAGAAGTAGTGTGTAACAACGAAGTAATTGTATGGAGTTGAGTAGGTGATTTTGGATGATTGGTATGGACCATTTGTGGTGAGAGGTATGATTATTTTTAATTCTACCCTTATGCATGTGATGTTTGGTACTGGTGTATCACATTCCTTCATATATTCTTGTGCTATTGATTTTATAAGTATAAAACTCTATATGATTTATTCTATTTTAAAACTTTAAAATCTTATCAGTAAAATTGAATGTCGAGACTTTTTGTGTAGAGAATGTTCTATAATCATTGATGGATCTGAGTTTAAATGGTACTTCTTAGTGTTAGATATGTATGTCTTTTATGTAATCCTAGGTATGGATTTGTTGAAAATGTTCAAGGTTCACATCAACTATTATAGCTGAAAGGTTAGTTTTACAACTGATGACGGTGTCGATCATCTATTCAGAGGACAAAGGGTTGTAAAGATAGGTGTAATGGGATGGTTGGAACTAGTAGTGGGAAAGATCTCTTACCAGTTGGCAACATTGACCTTGGCATCAATGTAAGAGATAGAGGATAACAGTTTTCCAGTAGTAGAGGATCAATTTCCATATTTTTTTTCCAAGAACTTCTCAAGATTACCACCTATAAGGGAATTGGATTTTATGATTGATCTCCTTCCAAGGATCAATCATATTTCAATTATATCTTATAGGATGGAACCAATAGAATTAAGGGAGATGAAATTGTAGTTAGAAGAGCTAGAAAGCAAAGGTTTCATTCGGTCGAGCACGTCTCCGTGGCAGCACCAATCTTGTTTGTAAAGAAAGCATATGGAACTCTAAGGTTTTTTGTGGATTGTCGTAAGCTTAACCAAGTCACAATAAAGAATAGATGTCCAATTTTATGAATTAATTAATTGTTCGATCAATTGAGAGGAGTTCATTGGTTCTCTAAAATTGACTTATGATCAGGATGTCACTAATTGTGAATTCAGAAGGAGGATATTCTGAAGACAACTTTTAGAAGCATGTATATCCATTATGAATACATATTCACACCTTTAAGTCTTACGAATTCACCAGAAGCCTTGATAGAATTGATGAATTGTATATTTTAGATATATATGTATTCTTTTGTTGTGTTTTTTTTTTGATGACATATTGGTGTATTCAAGGACAAGGGCTAAGCATGAGAAACACTTGGATACAGTGTTGGGAATCTTGAAATATCGTCGATTGTATTCCAAATTGTCAAAGTTTGATTTTTGGATACAATAGGTACACTTTCTTGGCCATGTAATTTTTGAGAAATGTGTTTTAGTGGATCTTGAAAAGATAGAAGTTGTTATCTCTTGGAAACTGTTAAAAAATGTCTCTGAGATATGAAGCTTTCTTGGTCTTACTGGTTATTACTAACATTTTTTTCATGACTTCTCATGACTGGATTCACCAATGATATATTTAACAAAGAAAATGCTTCATTTCAATGGAGTGATTAATTTCAGAAGTCTTTTTAAGAGCTAAAATTTTGTCTTACATCAGTACCTATCTTGATTTTTTCAGAATCAGGACAGGGGTATGTGGTGTACTGTGATGCTTTTGGATCTGGGTTGGGATGTGTTCTCAAGCAAGGAGACTATGTGGTTTCTTGTGGTTCAAGGAATTTGAGAGTGCATGAGAAGAATTACCCAACACATGATTTGGAGTTATCTATGGTCGTCCATGCCTTGAAAACTTGGTGTCATTATCTCTTTAGTGAGAAATTTATTGTGTTCACATATCATAAGATCTTGAAACTTATTTTCTCACAACTTGATTTGAATCTAAGGAAAATGAGATGGATGGAGTATATTCAGATGTTTGACATTTAATTTATGTATACACCGAGGATAGGTAATTTGGTGGTTGATGCATTAAGCAGAAATTCAAATACTCATTTGGAAAAAGAAGCTTCAGATGAGTGGAAATTGATGTCGGTCCTATCTGATATGCATGTCGATTATGAAGACCGAAGTGATTTTACAGTATTCCTTTTGGTTTCTATGATTCCTGATTTATTAAAGATGGTTAAAGAGTCATAAGCATCTGATGCAAATTTTATGGTTATGAGTTCAAAAAGCAATGGTGGGAAGACCATTGAGGGCTGTAAACTTGATGGGAGTTTAGTGTTGTGGTTTATAAATTAGATGCATGTACCTAGGTCTTTTATGAAACAAATTCTTCATGCTTACCACCATTCTATATGGTATGTACATCCAAGAATATAGAATATGTATAAGGCATTGAAGGTGCAATTTTGGTGGATCGGTATGAAACAGAAGGTGGTTGAGTTCATTTCAAAGTGCTTTTTTTTAGTAAGTTAAGGTAGAGCATCAATGACTAGAGGGTATGTTGTATTATTTACCTATACCATTATGGAAATGGGAGAATATATCCATGTATTTTGTTACAGGTCTCCAAAGAATGGTTCTGAAACACAATGTCATATGGGTGATAATGGATCGGCTCACAAAGTCAAATCATTTCATCCTTATTCATGAAACTCATATGGTGGACGATCTGTCCAAAATCTATATCCAAGAAGTAGTAAAGATACATAGAATACTAGTTTTTATCATATCATATAGAGATCCAAGGTTCACCTCTTGTTTCAGGAAATCCTTATAGAAATCCCTTGGGACTCAGTTGACTATGAGTACAGTGTATCATCCTCAGACAGACGGCCAATCTAAATGAATGATACAGACATTGGAAGATGTTTTACAGGCTTTTGTAATAGATTTTGGTTGCTCATGGGAGGATCATATACCCTTAGTGGATTTCTAATATAATAACAGCTATCAAGCCTAAATACATATGGCTCTGTTTGAAGCATTGTATGGGCGTCCTTGTCGTTCTCCACTTTGTTGGGTGGAAATAGGTGAGGATTTATTAGTTGGGACAAGCCTTTTCCAATAAACAACTGATAATAATCATTTGATCATAAAGATAATGGATATGGATAAGAGTTTTCATAAATTTTATGCAGATCATCATCGAAGACCTTTGTCGTTCACAGTGAGTGATCATGTGTTCTTAAGGATCTCTCCAGGGCTTGTACATCATCATTTTGGGAAGCTGGGAAAGCCATATCTTTAATACATTTTCCCTTTCAAGATATTTTAATGGTTTGGAGAGGTGGAATATCAGTTTTCATTACCACCATGGTTCAAATTGGTGCATAATGTGTTCCATGTATCACAGTTGAAAAAGTATCAATCTAATCCTGACCATGTGATCATATGGGATCACGTTGAACTAGAGTCGGATGCTTCATTGGTACATATCCTAGCGTGGATTGTGTATAGGTAAGAGAAATTATTGTGTGGAAAAAGCATCAGTCTAGTGTAGGTTTTATGGAAACATGGTCAAATTTAGGAAGAGACTTTGGAACGTGATAAGGAAATGAAAGAGCAGTGGTCGGAACTCTTTCAGGTCAAGGATGGTTTTTTACTTTCCAGGGATAGAAATATCAATAGTGGGGATAATGTAGCACCCTCATTTTAAGTTATGTAAACCTTTATTTATTATTTTCAGGTATATAAAGTATAAGTGTGAAGGTTAGGAGAGTTTGGGGAACTTTCAATGAGTTTTTGGGGAAAAAAGGGAAGCACGCGGGATGTGCATGATTTGTCTAAACTGTGTGGAAATCCTAGGAGAAACCATGCACTTTGGAAGATTTTGAATATTAGATTCATCATTATGTTCACATGTTTAGGGATAATATGTGAGTAGGTCGTGCGAGGTTCTACCCAAACATTAGTTAACACGCGGTCAGCACGCGGTTTTTCTAACCATGCGTGGGGTCAAAGTGAGATCCTAAAAAAAGTGGATCTCGCATAATTTTGACTATAACTCACTCATTTTTTCTCCTTTGTATCCCTAAATCCGGATTCTTATCTATTGAAGGTTTTAAAACATCTCCCAATAAAATTGGAATCAATATGGAGCCTTTCCTTAGTGTTTAGAATCCGTATTCTTGAAGTAAGTGATTGTTCTTCACCGTTCTTATCACGTTTTCTTAGATCTACTTCACCCCTCTTATCAGATTATTATATCAACACCTTTTGTGGTTAGATATAATATTATGGATTCTAAATAAGTTGATATTTGGTCTTGATCAGGTTAGGGGAAGATATATAAGGTAGTTTCATGGAATTCTTACCCGGTTTCTTGAGCATTCTTCATCTATTTTCTATTTTCATCAAAATGGTAAAGGTATGTGGCTTTACTCTAGACTCCTCTTATTAGAACTGATTGGAATTCTTTCAAATTGATTACATTGTTATGAAATGATGATAAATTGGCTGTTGTTTATTGTTATAAATCTTCTTAAATGTTAGTTGGTGGAAATATGGAAAATTGGTGTTCTTGAATAAAGTTCTTGATTCTTGATTTTAAAATGAAGATTTTAAAATGGGATTTTTCTAGAACTATGGTAAATGTATTTTATTAAAGGTTTTTAAATAAAATTAATGATTTTATTGAAATGGATTGGGTGTTTGGAATTGGTTTGTTTAATGGTTTCTAATAAAAGAACGGTTTTATTGAAATGGGTTGAGTTGGATGAACACACTTGATTTTGGCATGGGTTAGCATGGGTTGTGGTGTGTGTTCATGTGCATTGGGATAAATAAGGGCATAAAGGACCCCAATAAAAAGGTTGGGATAAATATGGGCGTGAATTACCCCCATCAAAGTGGTCCACTAAGTGACGTCTTGGTGAAAGGATAGCTCACCACTCACGAGTCTAGGGAGGTCCGTGTTTCATGAATGGTTGGAAGTGTGGTTAAGTGTAATTCTTATTCCAAAATAATATTGATAAATAGTTTTAAACATTTTTTTGGTATCATTTCTGGAAATGTGACTTGCTGGAAAATTGGTTAAAATAGAACTTGTGTACTTTTGGTTATAAATAGTTTTAGAAATTGTTTATATTTAGTTGTAAACTATTTTGGAAAAAAAAATTATATAACATTTTTTATATAAATGTTTCAAACCTTTATATCCTAGTGGCATGAGTAGGGAATTCATTGGGGAAAACCTACTGAGTTTTATACTCACCCCTGCTTTGGCACATTGGTGCTTTCTCATATGTTATCTTTTGGGACATGGGAAAAGTTATAATACCGCATGTTTTTTATACCAACTTGTGATACTTGGGATTTCTAGTGATATTGGAACATGGAGCTTTTGGAGCATGGATTCTTGGTTGACTTGGAGTCTTTAGTTTTTCTTCGCTACTTACTTTGATAATTTCTTTGTCTTCCATTGTAGTAAACTTTGGTGTAGTTTTTATATAAATGAAGTGGTTGAGTTTTATTTCATTTATTAATGCATCATATAGTGAGTTTTTTTATGGTTTTCTAAGTTGATTGATTTATTTATTAAAGGGTAAATCATCCCCCAATTGTATTTGAAACCCTTCGGCATTTATTTCCAGCCTTTGGTGTCTTAGGGATGTCGCTTAAGGATAAGTAATGGCCCACCACTCTCCCAAGCTAATGAGAATAAGTGGGTCATTAAAATATACTTATATATCAAACAGATTACACTTTATGTATTTATAATAATGGAAAAAAATAAGGACGATCTCAAATTCTCAGTAAGGGTTAAGTGTAGTGGAAGCTATCATGAAACAATAAGCATAATCAACATGAAAAGGTAAATAACTGAACACGCGTTTCATTTAAATAACTCTATTATCATGATAAGATAAGGAATAATCAATATGGAAAGGTAAATAACTGATAATATATTCAGTTAAATTAATAAAATGATAGTTAAATTCATCCATATATAATATCATGGTGAATATAACATGGATAATAATAATAAATGAATTTTTAATGAAGAAAATACTTAGTTATTGGACATATTTTTTCCCAATCACATGATATATTTACCATCAAGATTTATCCTCAAGACAGTTTAAAAAAATTTGGTATAAACCAAATTTTTTTGGCCAACTCATTTCTGTCAAGACCTTTCACAAGACACTTACAGTCAAGACCTATCCTCCATACAGTTTAAAACATACTGGTTACAAACTCATAGGGTTTGGCCAACTAATTTTGTCTCATGAGACTACCGATGCATCATGAGTATGTCTATAAATGGTACCCAACCCATGTATTAAATTTCATAATAATTCCTCATATATCAAATAATTGATTTAATTCATGAACAATATTCCTTATCATTAAGTATCCATATTGAGTAAAGGATGTGGATTTATCAATATTTCCTCGATAAATCAAATAACTTTCAAAGTAATCATCGTATGTAAAAATGGTATGTGTATTAGGAAATAAACATATACATGAAAAAATATATTGATATTTAGGGTAAAATTAATTTCCAATGAAAATTTACCACAATAAAGCGATTCTTTTTGGAAAAAGTTAACAATCAAAAAAGAAAGTTGGATTTCATAATAACTTTTACCACTTTATAATTTTTAATTAAAATATAATTGGATGAAATAATTAAAATTGAAACTTAATATACCATGAATAATAAATTATTCATGATATTACATGTCAAATGGTCAATATATACACCACATTAAAGTGAATTCGTGTATAATAACAAATAAGTCTCAATGGAATGTAAATTGAGATGAAATCCCATACCTCACGCTTCCTTTTGGTTATACATACTTTAAACTCTTATATATTTGTTTTAAACATGATATTAACTTATAATAGAACCATAATTATATTTATAATTTCATATATGATTCTCTTATAACATTTTACCACTCGTTTGATAATAATATTTCATTATGTTTATTATTTCGGGTGTTAATGGCCCAGTTTTCTCATATGTATTTTATTATAAAAGATTTGGTTCTTTCACATATTATATTGTATCATAATATCCATAAAAATAATAATGAAATAATTTTCAATTTTTTACACAATTTTACTTTTAAACCCAATCATTAAATATGGTTATGCAAAATTAAGTATTTTATGATCATAGAGATGGTAGGTCATATGTACGCCTGAGTAACATTTTCATTTTTCAACGATCATTATGGAAATGAGGTAGGTAATATTTTATCTTTAAATAATTATCATAATATCATATATATCATATTATTTATTTATATACACTTATATATATTATCCATGTGGTGTGGTGATGAAAATAGTCACATTGTTCTGTGAAGGTGGTGGTCCATGTATACAAGAACGACGTTATCATCTTCCATTTAGTGAAAAGATAATAAATATAATGAAATATATTATATTTAAATAATGATAAATATGTAATTATTTAATTTATATTTCATATAATCATTAACCTTTCCCTTATCATCTTCCATGTAAAGCGTTAGTGAAAGACGGGTCACGTTGTTTCGTGAGGCAATAGTCCATCGTACGCACGAGCGACATTATCGTGTCCCTTACGAAATAGAAAGTAAAAAAATTAATATATTATATAATGACTCTAGAGGTATAATTATGTTATAAATATCATATATATACTTTATATTCATAACAATACCCAACCTTGAGATGTGGTAATAGAAAAATGAAAGATATCGGTTTGCGAGGCGATAGTCCACCGTACACACAAATGATGATTTTTGTAACCCAATTTATGGAAGTGGAGATGGTTTTAGGTCATTAAATTATTATATAAATATACTATTATATGTAATATACTGTGTTTATTATATCATAATTATTTAATAATAATTTAAGAAGGTGGAGAAGGAAATAAAATAAAAGCACTCGTTGAAGAACGTTACCTCTTATTTGAGTATCCTCCTTAGTTTTGCACTAAATCCTTAAAATATTAGATTTATAAAAAAAATTAAATATTATATTATGATAGTAGGGTTTTTTTAAGTGATTTAGGTATGTATTTTTCAAAAAAATGGGTTGAAGGTGTAAATAATTGAGGGGAGTGAGTGCCCATTTATAGTTGAGGAGTGGCAATTTTGTAAATACCCAAAAGTATTCAGTATTGGGAGGTCAAGAATACCTAAATTGGATCCAAAATAATAATTAAATGGTTTTAGGGATGATATTTTATATCTAAACCTCCACTAAACAATAAAACACATGTTTTAAACATTTTGTTCCTTAACTTCTAAGTTTCCTTATTTTTACTATTTTGGTTTTTCAAAATGGTAAGTAGTTTTCTAACCTAGTTAATCTATCTTTAAGAATAAATTAAAGTGATAATTATTATATAATTTGGATCCAATGATTCTAAATATTAAATCTAATTTATGAAATAAAAATCATATGTGTATTGAAAATTTATTTTTACACAAACGTATGTACATGCAAAAACACCACTTTAACCTTAACTATGCTAAAAAATGTATTTACTATTTAGCAGTAAAAATAATCATTATAAAAGAAAAATTCATAAATTAATGTAATATAGTTGATATTTATTTAAATTTATAAATCACTTTCTAGAAGTTATTATTTTTATTAATTTTAAATCATTTAATAAAATCTCATTTATAATAAAATAGCATTAATGTCAATTTTGAAATTATTCATTTAATTTGAATTTAAAAATATAAATATAGTTATGGAATTAGAATATATTAATTTCACACCTGTGTAGAATGATATATAAATTTAAAAAATTAATTTAAGATAATAATACATTCAATTTACTTCACTTTTAATATTTTTAGTGTCATTTATTTTATTTTATTATTAACTAAATAATTATTGTGTTGGTGTTTCTTAAGGGTTTATAGTAAATATTTCATCTCAAAAAAATTAAAATGAGTTATCATGAAAAAAAAACTCATTTATCTTCAAAAATAATATTTATAAAAAAATATATGTTTCTTTTCTTTCTATCTCAAAGCTTTGTAGAGATTAAAAGAAATGAAGGTATGTTTTTGTCATTTTCTTTACTTAACTTATTATATGGGTCATATTCAATGGAAACTAGAAATAAATTTCTATATTTTAGAGAATTTTATTTAAAGGGTAGAAATAATATCATACAATAAAATTAATAAAAAAAATTTATGTCATTTTCACTCTTATATTGTTAGTTCAACCCTATAGTAAACTCATTTTTACCTTAACTACGATAAATAAATTTTACTGTTTTCACTATTCATTTTGGTCAAAAATTTATTGGACCGTATTAGACATTATAAAATATTATTATTAAAAAAATGGAATCCATTTTTCAAAATTTAATTCACATAAGTGGAAAAAATTAATTTAAAATTAACGCTGCAAACTTGATGAGAAAGCAAGTTTTTTAAAGGGAAAATGTTCAAAAAGTTACAAAGTTTTTATATTTAAATTCAATATGAAAATTATTTTAATGAACTAAATTGGGTTAATAGATAAAAATTTAAACTAATTTTAATTTAAAACTAATTAATAATATAATTTAACATTAAAATTATTTAAAATAAAATGCATTTTTCAATTAAAATTCAGTATTTTTCACTATTCCTAAAAAAATGAAACTTGTCAGAAAAATATCAAAAATTATCCCTAAGATAATTCTTGTATTTTGGTTTCAAAAATGAAGTTTATTTTTTCAAATAAATTTTATACCAGTGTTAAAAATTAATTCTAAATTAAGTATATAAAGAGAGACTAAACCATGTTTTGTTCAAACCCAGTGTTGCGTGCATTACAAGCTATCTAAGAAATTAAAATTTATTCTAAAATAAATATATTATTATTCCTTGGGGTGTTACAATGACTTTTCAATCTGAAAATTATTGAAGGGAGGATTGTTTCAGATCATGTCAATGAATTTAGCACTATCAAAATCAGTTGGAATTGGTGAGAACTGTGTTTGTTGATGCGGTATGTGCATTGGTTTTACTATCTTCATTACCTGATAGTTAGGAAGTAACTATAAAAACTACGAGTAGTTATTTGGGGAATACAAATCTAGTTTATAAGGATGTGTGATACTTGATCCTCAGTGAGGATATTCAAAGAAGTAAATTAGTAAGTTTCTCTATTTATTCTCTGAACGTATAAAGAAGAGGAAGATACACATAATGAGATAATCATAGAGGATGATAAAAATAAAGAGGAATGAGTAAAGATAAGGAAAAGGGGTCTGGTCCTACCTACTAGATTTTTAGAAAGAAGGGACATGAAAAGAAGGAGTAAAAAGAACAATGGAAGGCACCTAAAACTAATAAAGAAAATGTGGGGGTTGAAGGAATTAATGATGTGTTTCTGTTTCAATTGGATATATCTATAGATAACTAGAATGTTTTAAAGAGGTAATACAATTGAAGAATCTAAAAAATGATATTTGGCTATGAAGGAGTATATTTTTCATTAAATAACAATAATACTTGGGATCATGTATGCAAAGGGTTGATGAGATGAAAGGGAAGCTAGCTGAGGTGTTTAAGATAAAATATCTTGGAAAAGCTTGCATGATTTTGTGGATAAAGATCAAGAGAGACCATGTAGTTTGAACATTTATGTTAACATAGGTTGACTGTCTAGGAAAGTTTTTGAGAAGATTTTGTATGTTAGAAGCAAAGTCAGTCTCTATTCCCCTAGAAATTTATTTCATATTGTCAAAGGAGAAATCACCAAAGATATTAGAATGTGTTGAGTACATGAAAAAGGTTCCATACACATCAACTATTGGAATCCTTATATACTCCATGGTCTTTACTCAACCTAACATTGCTCATGTGGTGGGAGTTATTAGCAGTTACATGGATAACCCTATAGAAAACCATTAGGAAGTTGTGAAGTTGATATTGAGGTATCTAAATGGAATCAAGGAAGTATCTATATGTTTCAGGAAATTAAAATCATTGTGGGTTTATGAGGATGCTAACTCTAGAGGCAATTTTAACATCGTAAGGAGTACCACATGTTATGTATTTATTTGTTGAGGAATTTTAGTGACCTGAATATCTCAACTACAGAAGGTGGAAACTCTATTTACCATAGAGGCAGAATATATTATTGTAATAGAAATCGGGAAGGAGATGGTTTAGATGAATAACTTCTTGAATGAGATGGGTAGATTGTGTGAAGAAAATGTATTATATTGTGACATTCAGAGTTCCATACATCTTGAAAAGAATCCAGTATTTCATGTACTGATTAATAAAATTCAGTTAAAGTACTATTTCATCATAGTTATGATATAGTATGGATTACTGACATTGTAGATGACTCATTGAACAAAAAATACAATGGATATGTTGAAAAAGATAATGGTGATAGAGAATTTATGGTACTATTGTGCCTCTATTGGTCTCCATTGATGAATGGAGGATGAGAGATAAAATATGGGAGAATACTATAGCATCACAGAAAGGAAAATAGATGGTATTTCATGAATTATTAGTTTGAAATTGAATATGTGAATGGAAACCACACACTAGTGAGTAAAGAAGAGGAGGAGATCAAACTAAGTAATTTTGTGGAACTTTAGAAATGTTGACTCACTATATCAGGGCTAACTAGAAACACTAACATAGTATTGTAGTAGTGCAGACTTATTGTAGCTAGTATTTGATATGGCACTGTATCATCTCAGAATTTGGAGATAATAGGCACTATATCTACACATACTTCTTACCACTGACACTATATCATCTTGGAATGGGTCACTATGGAATTGTATCACAATGGAATTATTATCCGGTTGGTGAAATAGTTTCATCATCTCCTTTATGAGATCATTAAATCAAGGGTCTCTACATGTTTATGAAACTCTAAATATCTCCCTATAATTCTTCTCTTGATTATAGTGAGTAATTTTGTCTCTCAATGGACATTGGTATCACTTCCTAAACCACATAAATCATCATGTAATGTGATCATATTCTCATTATTTATTTTTATCTTTTATTCATATACAAACCTTTTTTGTCTCTATGACTCCTCATGTTTCTGCAATAACTAGTTTCAGAGAGTGATTTTGAAATATAGAGCTTCAATTTCCTTGAATTAAACATTGGCTACAGAAGAAGGAAAGTTAAAGATCAATTTCTTCAATAAAACTAACTTTAGTTAAAGGGGGATTTAGATCAAGGATTATCTATATCAAAAAATGAAATTGTTTCTTATTGGTTTAAAATGAATGGATACAGAGAAGATGGAATGGGATCTACTGGATCAACAGGTTCTTAGTGTTTTACACCTCATGTTGTGAAAAACGTGGAATTAAACATTATAGAGTATAATATAATGAATGGGATGATAAAATATCTCATGAATTAGTATGAGAATACTTATTCATTGAATAAGTTGTACCTAATGAGATGACTATTAAATCAAAAAATGTTTGAAGGGAGGATGTTGCAGATCACATCATAAATTCAAAACCAACACAAGTTAGTGAATATCAGTAGGAATTGTGCTTGAATATGAGGTATGTGAACTGGTTTTACTGTCTTCATTACCTAATAGTTGTGAAGTATCTATAATAGCTATGATAAGTTCTTCATTGAATTTAAATATAGTTCAGATGGATTTGTGAGGCTTGATCCTCAGTGAGGATATTCAAAGAATAGAATCAGGTTGATTCTTTAGTTCTTATATGAATGTAGAAGGAAGAGGAAGATATGTGCAAAAAAGATAATTACATAGGATAATAAAAATAAAGAGGAAAGATCCAAGATAAGGAAAAGGGGTTAGGTCCTTCCTACTATATTTTTAAGAATAAAGGTACATATTAATAAGGAGATTAGAGAAAAACAAAAGTCACGTGAAACAAATACAATAAACATGGAGGATGAAGGAACTAATGACGTGTTTCTTATAAGAATAGATATATTTATGGAATCTTGTATTTTAGACTCAAGGGGATCTTTCTATTCTATGTTAGAGAAGGGTTTCCTGAAAAATTATGTTTCTGTAAATTTTGGCAAGGTGTATCTTGTTGATGATAAACCCTTACAGATTGTGGGGAAGGGGGATGCATGGATTAAAACCAAATGTTAAAGTTTTTTTGGTTCTAGATAATATAATGTATATCCCTAGACTGAGAAGAAATATTATTTCTATTGGGAGGACTGATGATGTGGGTTTTAGTACCACATTCACTAGTGGTGCATGGAATATTATCAAGATATCTATGGTCATAGATCATGGAGAAAATAATGGAACACTATAAAACATGATAGATACTTTCATGGACATGATTTCATAAATAAATTATATTGGGGATTTAAAACTATGGAATTATAGTCTAAAACACACGAGTGATAAGGGTATTAAGGTAGTGACAATAAAATGAATACTGTCAGAGCTAAATTTAGTGGAATTTGGCTTATGTAAATAATGTATCATTTAAAAGTAGAAGATGGTATCCTTTTCAAAAGGAGGAAAAAACCTAAGGATGGGAAGCTGTTCCTGGTGCACACTAATTTATGGGAGCCTACACCAGTATATTCCATTAGAGTGTCACTATACTATGTTACATTTATTGATGACTCAACTATGAAGGTATGTGTTTACTTTATGAAAATAAAATATGATGTATTTAAGTTATTGTAGAAGTGGAAGACCATGGTGTATAATGATTCTGGAACAAAGATGAAATTCATGAGGTATAGAAATGTTGGAGAGTAAGGCAGTAATGAGTTTAGAAAATTATGTGAAAATAATGGAATTCAGTGAGAGAAGACTCTTCCAGTTACACCACAATGGAATGGTGTATCTAAAAGGATGAACATGAAACTTAATGAACATTCCAGAAGCATGAGTCTAAACTCAGGGTAACCCAAAACTTTATGGGATGAGGTAATGAAAATAGAATCATATCTCATCAACAAGAGTCTATCATTAATAATAGGAGAATGTCTACCTGATGAAACCTATCCGAGAAAGGTGGTAAGACTCTCACATTTACAAGTCTTTGGTTGTTTGGAATATATACATGTAGATAATGGTTCAAGGTAAAAGTTTGATGTTAAGTCTAAATCATGTTTCTTTATTGGCTATGGTGTTGAGGATTATGGTTATCTATTTTGGGATGATCATAACATGATGATCATGAGAAGCCAGAATGTGATATTTAAGAAGGTTTCATGTACAAGGATCATCATGTAGCTAAAGTTGATCATGGGAATAAAGAATCATAGTTCCTGATACATGCCTATCATGGGGTGTGTAAAAAAAATTATTTTCTAAGTTAAAATGAAATATAGTGGTCAACCTAGGTTGTCTCCATAGAGGATTGCACAACAATCATGTTTGTCACTATAAATTTGAGGTAAAATGAGGTTGTTTTTCAAATTGTTTGATTTTGAAAAAAAATCAATGAAACAAAAGAAAGTAATAAATAAATATATTGAAATAAATTTGACATAGAAAGTGATTGAAAAATTGATATTAATTGGGTGTTTATTTCAAGTTCTGTTTTCTAATTTCAATGTTATCATAGTCCCAATTTATTCAATCCTTTTCTACTAAACCGATTAAGGTGAGATTCCAAGATCGCTTCTTCACACTTCCTTGGTCAATGGTGATGGAGAGAGTAAGACTTAACAAGATCTAAATTAAATATACTCTCCTTACAATGTGTGATAGAGTTATAGATAGTACCCTCAATTGGATTAGGTAATTCCTAATCAGGTCTTGTTTATCCCAAACAATCAATAATATGCACTACCCCTCCCATACGTATTTACGATCACTGAGTACTTCACTAATAATACCTACTATATTCCATCGTATATAGACCAAAACCTAGTGTAGGGTGGGAATGATCATTTACCAAAGAAATATTAATAATAAAATATAAAATTAAATATGATTGCATAAGATAATAAAAACCATTATTAGAATTCGAAACCAACTTTTCAAAAGAGAGAAAAGATTTCAAACCATTAAGTGAATGAACTCAAAACATTAAAAAATAGAAAACCTCTTCTTTCTCCAATAACTCATGGGATTAACCCTCCATGTGAAGGTAATCCATGAATAAGGTGGAATAAGAAGATATTAAAAAACTAAAAATAAATAAAAAAGGGAAAAGGAAGGATAGAAATAATTACTTTAGAATCTATCCTCCATAAGTTCAATTATTTTATGACCACCAGATGGTAGAAACATGACAATGTCCCTTATTATAAGATGTTTATAATTTATTTGAATATATACCCTTGAAATTTAAAATATTTTGGAGTCGTGTACAAGATGTTATGGCTTTATTAATAGAACTAATTTTTTCTGGCTGTCGATTATTATTCCACCAACCCCACTTTGACTCATTCAAGGGATATTACAATGAAATAATTTATCCATGACATTTGATAGGAATTTTACCCTTTGATTCATATTTTGAACCAATATGGAATCCCTTCATTTGGAGGTCGGTATCCTGAGATATGCCTCATTTAATAAGGTATGGTCCATTTTTCAGACCATAATAACTTTTCAAATTGGTCAACTTTTTTGGGCTTATGGGAGTTTAAATGGGCTCTAGGTCTAGAAAAAGAATTTGTATCCCATAAAAATGGAATCCTAAAAAAATAATCACTGAAATTGAATCCAAATTTTAAAATTTATGCTCTAAATACATAGGTGAAATAAAACTATTAAATTTACAAAATTAACCAATTTTTATATTTAGGCTCAAAACTCACAAAAAATCATAAAATTATAAAAATAAGCTCAAATTTATTAATTGGAATGGATTAAATCATTTAAAAAATTATTAATAGTTATAAAAATATTAGCTCTATCAATGCTAAGATCAAGTGGAGCTTAAATTTGTACCTGAGCATGTGACACCAGAACCAGTGGAGTCTGCACCCCAAGTGGAGTTGGGGAGATCAACAAGGGTGAGAAGTAATGTGAAGAGGTACTTACCAACCATACATTATCATTTATTGAATGGTGGTGGATAAATAGAATTTTTTGAAGGGTCAATGTATATGTAAGAGTCTTACAAGTGGGGGTTGTTTATGAAGGAGGATATTTCTTATTTATATAACAAAAATACTTGGGAGCTGGAACCTTTATCATGAGTAAATAAGGCATTTCATAAAAAATGGGTGTATCGTGTCAATGAATAACATGATGGTAAGAGGAGGTACAAGTTAATGCTAGTTGTGAAAGGTTTTTAATATAAGGAAGGTGTGGCATTCACTAAATTTTTCTCACCTGTAATGAATATTATCACCATTCGGGTGGTTCTCAGTATTGTTTCATCATAAGTCTTACATCTTGAGTAGCTTGATTCGAAAATGGATTTCCTTCATGAATATTTGGAGGAGGATATTTGTATGAAATAGCCATATGGATACCTTAATTCTAGTAAGGAAGACCTGGTTTTCAACCTCTAGAAGAGTTTATAAGGGTTAAATAAAGAACATGGGAAGTGGAACAAAAAATTTGATTCATTTGTGACTAAAAATATATATAAATAGTGTTGAATGGATCAATGTTTCTACTTCAAGTCATTTAGTGGTGGACACATTATGATGCTTCTCTATGTGTATGAAATTCTCATTATATGATCATTTATACGTGGGATTGATGATATTAAAGGATAGTTTGTTGAGGAGTTTGAGATGAAAGATCATAAAGAAGATGGAAATATTTTGGAGATGAAGATCAAGAGAGTCCATGCAGTTATAACCTTGATTTTATCATAGATTGACTACATTAGAAAGGTTTTATAAGATTTAGTATGCTTGAAGAAAATATATTCTCTATTCCCATGGAAAGTAATTTAAAATTTTCAATGGATTAATAACTAAAGATAGAATAAGAGGTTGATCACATGGAAAAGGTTTTATATGCATCATCTTTTTTAATCCTAATGTATGTCATGGTTTGTACTCAACCTGAAATTTCTCATGTGGTGGGAGTTATGAGCAGGTACATGGATAACCCTAGAGGAATAATACATTGCTATAATAAAATCTATGAATGATATGGTTTGGATGAATAAATTCTTGGATGAACTGGGTAGAAATATAAAAAGAAAATGTATTGTACTATGAGAGTTGGAGTGTCATACATCTTAAAAAGAACACAGTATTTCATGCCTGGAGGAAGAAATTTTAGTTGAAGTACCATTTTATTATATTTTTGATATATTATGGGTTGTTGAAATTATAGATAATTCATGGAACCAAAAAAACTAGTGTAAATGTTGACAAAGATGATGGTGATAGATAATTTAAGGCACTATTATATCTCTTTTGGTCTCCACCGATGAATATAGGATGAGAGGAAGAATATGGGAGAAGATTATGGGAGAAAAAAAGGGGAAAACATCTGGTATTTCATGAATTTTCATTTTTAAATTTAATATTTAAATGTAAAGAACATATTGGTGAGTAAAAAAGAGTAGAAGATCAGATTAGGTAATTTTGGGGAACTGTAGTAATGCGGACTCACTATATCAGGGATGAATAGTGACACCAGAAGGGTATTGTAGCAGTGTGGGTTTACTATAGCAGAATGTGATATGACACTATAGAATCTTATACTTAGAAGATATCGGTCACTATAACTCTATCTAATTATTTCCACTAACATTGTAGTATCTTGGACTTGGGTGTCTAAAAAACTATAATATATCAGAATTATTGTGCAGATGGTGGAACAATTGTATCATATCCTTTATGAGTTCCTTTGATCTAGTGTTTTTATATGCATCTAAAACTCTGAATATCTCCCTATAATTCTTCTCCGAATTATATTAAATTTTTATACCTCTCTATAGACATAGGGATCATTTCCCAAACCATGTAAATCAATGTGTCCTATTATCTTCTTCACATTCTTTTGTTTCTGTATTTTCTTTATCTAAAAAACTTTTTATTGCTTTGACTCTGGGTGTTTTTGAAACAACTAGTATCATAGAGTGAGTTTGAAATATCGAGTCTTGGTTTCCTTAAATTAAACATTGGCTATGAAATATGGTGAGGTGAATATTTATTTCTTTTATGGAACTAACTTTAGTTACTCAAGGATATAGATTGATTTTTATCTTTATCAGAAAAATATTCACTTACCACTTCTAGGTATAAAACCAACAGATATGGTGTAGACTGATTGGAAGCTACTAGATCAATAGGTTTGTGGTGTTCTGCACCTCACATTATCCAAAAATGTGATGTTCAAAATTATATAGGAGAATATGATGGTTGGGATAATGAAATATCTCATGAATATGTACAAGAATCCTTCTACATTTAACAATGTGTACCTAATGTGATGATTGTTAAATTTGAAAATTATTGAAGGGAGGATTTTTGTAGATTAATTCAATGAATTCAAAAACATCACAAGTCAGTTCACGTCGGTGGTAATTGTTCTTGATGATGATGTATGTGCACTAGTTTTACTATCTTCATTACCTGAAAGTTGGGAAGCAATTGTTACAATCATGAGTAGTACTTTAGGGAATACAAAACTAGTTCATAAGGATGTGGGAGATCTGATTCTTCATGAGGATATTTGAATAATAGAATTGGGAAGATTCTCTAGTTCTACTCGGAATGTATATGGAATAATAATATATGTGCAACAAGATAATTTTAGAGGATGATCAAAATCAAGAGGCAAGATCCAAGATAATTCAAAGGGGTCTGGTCCTTCCTCGTATATTTTCAAGAAGAAGGGACACGTTAATAAGGAGTGTCGATAATAATGAAAGGTGATTGGAACCAATACAGCAAACAAAATGGCTGAAGGAACTAATAATGTTTTCTTGATGATTGTGGATAGACCTATGGAGTCTTGGATTTTAGACTCATGGGTGTCTTTCCATTCCATGTCAGAGAAGGGTTTTCTAAAAAAATATTTTTCTAGAATTTTTTTTTAAGATGCATCTTGATAATGATAAACCCTTACAGATTGTGGAGAAGGGAGATACATGGATTAAAACAAATAGTGGGATTTTATTGGTCCTTGAGAATTTAATTTATATCCCTAAACTAAGAAGAAATATTATTTCTATTGGGTAGCTTGATGATGCAATTTTCAGTTCCACATTCATTGGTGGTGCATAGAATATTACCAAGGGATATATGGTTATAGCTCGTGGAGAAAATAATGGTACCCTTTAAAACATGAAAGATAATTTCATGTATATTCTTATATCAATAAATTATTTCATAGATTCATAAGTTTGTAACTACAATATAATACACATGAAAGATAATTGGATAAAGGTACTAGAAACAAAATGAATTCTATCAAAGATGAAGTCAGTTGAAGTCGGCTTATGTAAATATTCTATCCTTGGAAAGCAGAAGAATGTATCCTTTTTAAAAGAAGGTAGATCACAAAAGGCCGGGAATATGGACCTGGTAAACATTGATGTATGGGATCCTGCACCATCACATTCCTTTAGAGGGTGACTATATTATGTGACATTTATAGATGAATTGACTTGGAAGTCATGGGTATGC
Organism: Viscum album; assembly: GCA_963277665.1. Taxonomy (NCBI): domain Eukaryota; kingdom Viridiplantae; phylum Streptophyta; class Magnoliopsida; order Santalales; family Viscaceae; genus Viscum; species Viscum album. Next base: position 60,019,124 of record OY728127.1, on the reverse strand, counting down.
ATTTTGAAAACAAAATTTTATGCATTTAAGGTGTTTCAAAATTGGAAGACCATAGTGTTGAATAAGTTAGGAACAAATCTTAAATACTTGAGGTCAGACAATAGTGGAGAGTATGGAAGTAATGAGTTTAGAGAATTTTATGCAAATAATATAATTTTATGGGAGAAGTCTCTTCTAGGTACACAATAATAGAGTGGTGTACCTAAAAGCATGAACAGGACATTGAATAAATGCTCCAAGATCATAAGTATACACTCAGTGTTACTTAGTACTTTTTGGGATGAGTCAGTGAATGTGGTAGTATATATCATCAAAAGGAGTCCATTAGTATGATTGGTAGAATTTCTACCCAAGGATCTTTGATTGATAAAGGAGTTAAGAATCTCACATTTATGATTATTTGGTTTTTTGGAATATATACATATAGATTCCCAATATGAAGTGAAAGTCTATCATCAACGACAATATTAAGGTCACACATACCAGGCGAGAGGGGAATAAAGTAGCAGATCACCTTTCTTCCCAGGTGGGTCAAGCATTCGAGGTCACGTGTCTCCATAATATATCTTACTTTAAACCTGAGGGGGTGGACATGATAAGAAGGGATTCCCTCGGCCTACACTACTTCAGGCCTCTTTAGGCTCTGGGGTCCACTTTTCTTTTAATCCTTTTCAGAATAAAAAATATAACAATGATGATATATATATATATAGATTATTTTGTAAGGTAAAAGCTTGATTCTAAGTCCAAATCATTTTTGTTTATTGGGATTGTGTTGAGGAGCGTGATTATCAATTTTTGGATGATCATAACAAGATGATAATCAAAATATAGAACCTAATTTTTAATGAAGGTGTCACATACGAGGACCATTATGTAGCTAAAGTTAATAATGGGAATAAATAATCAAAGTTCCATGAGAAAGTGGAGCTTGAATGTGTACCTGAGTATTTGACACTATAAACAATAGATCTGGCCCCTCAAGTGGATTTGAAAAGATAAACAAGGGTGATAAGGCCTGTATAGTGGTACTTACAATCCTTACATTATCTATTATTTATTGATGGTGGAGAACCTTAATTTTTTGAATAGGTAATGCAGTTAAGGGAGCAAACAAGTTGGAGTTAGCTATGAAAGATGAGATTTATTCATTACATGAGAATGATACTTGGGATTCATCACCTTTACCATAAGGAAATAATGCTTGTAGAAAAAATGGTTATACCATTTTCAAGGAAGAACATGATGGTAAGAGGTGGTAAAAGGAAAGTCTATTGATTAAAGGTTTTCAATAGAATAAAGGTTTGGGCTTCACTGAAATTTTCCCACCTATAGTGAACCTTACCACCATCTGGGTGGTTCTTAGTATTGTTTCATCAGAATACTTACATATTGAGTAGCTTGATGTGAAGAAAAATTTCCTTTATGTAGATTTAGAGGAGGATATTTATATGAAATAGATAGATGGATTCATTGTGTTAGGGAAGGAAGAATTGGTGTGTAAACTCTGAAAGATATTATATGGGTTAAAGTAAGCACCTAGGATGTTGAAAAAAATGGTGCATTCATGAATAAAAATTCATAAAAATGGTGTGACATGGATAGATGTTATTACTTAAAATAATTTAGTGATATATATATTATACTTATTTTATATGTGGATGACATACTCATTATAGGATCATGTATATAGATGATTGATGAGATCAAAGGGAAGCTGGATGAGGAGTTTGAGATGAAATTTCTTAGAGAAACTGGAAATATTTTGGGGATGAAGATGAAGAGAGGTCATGCATCTAGAACCTTGATGTTATCACAGGCTGACTACATTGAAAAGTTTTTGAGAAGATTTAGTATGTTGGAGGAAAATCATGTCTCTATTCCCCTGTAAAATCATTTCAAATTTTCAAAGTAGAATTTAGAGGTTGAGTATATGGAAAAGGTTTCATACACATTAGTTTTTGGAAGCCTTATATATTCCATGGTCTGTATAGGACCTGAAATTTATCATTTAGTGGGAGTTGTGATCAGGTGCATGAATAACCCTAGAAAAAAAACATTAGGAAGTTTTGAAGTGGATAATGAGGTATCTGAAGGTAATAAAGGAAGTATCTCTATGTTTTGGGAAAGGAAAATCATTATAGGGGTATGTGGATGCAGACTTTGTAGGTGATGTCAATAGAAGAAGGAGTACTATAGGTTATGTACTTACCTTTGGAGTAACTAAAGTGATATGGATATCTCAACTAAATAAGGTGGCAGCTCTATCGACTATAGAGTAATAATACATTATTTTAATAGAATCTAGTAAGGAGATAGTTTGGCTAAAGAACTTCTTGGATGAGTTGGGTAGAAATTTTGAATAAAATTTATTACACTGTGATAGTCTGAGTTCCATAAATCTTGTAAATAACCCATTATTTCAGGCTTGGATGAATAAAAATTAGTTTAAGTACCATTTTATTAGAGTTTTGATATATTATGGGTTTCTTATATTGCATAAGATTCAGGGAACCAACAATCTAGTAGATATATTGAAAAATATGATGGTGATAGAGAATTTGAGGAAATTTTGTGGCTCTATTGGTCTCCACTAATTAATGGAGGATGAGAGGAAAAATATGGAATAAAAATATGGGAGAACAAAAGGGGAAATAGGTGGTATTTCATTAATTTTCCGTTTGGAATTGAAGTTGTGATTAGAAAGCACGCACTGGTGAGTGGATAAGAGAAGGATCTCATATTAATTAATTTTGGGAAACTATAGAAATGATGACTCACTATATAAGGCCGTGACACCAATAGGATTGTGTAGTAGTGCGTACTTACTATAGAAGAATGTGATGGGACACTGTAGCATCTCATACTTTGGACAAATTGATCAATGTAGCTCTACAAACTTCTTTCCACCAATATTGTAGTAGCTTGGGCTTCGGTGCTTGTAAAACTTTACCACAATGGACTTACTGTGTGGTTGGTGTAACAGTTGCATCATCTCCTTTATGATCTTATTCGATCTTGGGTTTCTGTATGTGTCTAAAACTCTAAATATCTCCCTATAATTCTACTCCTGATTATAGTGAATTGTTTTTCCTCTCCATAGATATAGGGCTCATGTCCCAAACCCTTTAAATTGTTCTGTCATGTGATCTTCTTCTCATTATTTTTTTCATGTATTTTCCTCATCTACAAACCTTTTAAATTTTTGTAAATCTCAAAATTTCCACAACAATCAGTATCTAAGTGTGAGTTTGAAAGATTGAGTTTCGATTTCCTATAATAAACATTGGCTATGGAAGATAGAAAGGTGAAGATCAATTACTTTGATGGAACTGACTTCATTTTCTACAGGATATAGATCAAGGATTATATTTATTATAAAAAAGATTAACTTGCTACTTCCTAGTGTAAAACTAATGAATATGGGGCATGCAGACTGGGAGAAACTAGATTGATAGTTTATTAGTATTCTTCACCTCAGGATGTCTAAAAACATGGTGTTCAATATCATAGAGGAGAATATGATGGATGGGATGATGAAATATCTTGTGAATATATATGATAATACTTCTAAAATGAACAACCTATATCTGATGTGATGACAATTAAATCTAAAAATGATTGAAGGCTGGATTATTATATATCACGTCAATGAATTCAACAACATCACAAGTCAGTTGGCATCAGTGGGAATTGTGCTTCATGATGAGGTATGTTAACTAGTTTTACTATCTTAATTACCTGAAAATTGGAAAACAACTATAATATCCATGATAAATTCTTCTAGGAATACAAAGGTGGTTCAGAATGATGTGTGAGAACTTATCCTCAATGAGGATATTCAAATAAGATAATCGGGTAGATTCACTAGTTCTACTTTTAACATATAAGGAATATGAAGATATGCATAGTGGGATAATCATATAGGATGATCAAAATCAATAGGATGGTGTTGAGATAGGTAAAATGGGTCTATTCCTACCTAATGGATTTTCAAAAATAAGGGACATGTCTAGAAGGAGTGTAGATAAAAATAGAAGGCACCTAAAACTAATATAGAAAACATGGTGGATTAAGGAACTGAAGATGTGTTTCTACTAAGAGTGGATAGCCCTATGGAATCTTGAATTTTAGACTAAAGGGAATCTTTCCATTCCATGTCAGAGAAGATAATCCTGAAAAATTATGTTTTGGAAATTTTGGCAAGGTGCATCTTGATGATGATGAACCCTTATAGATTTTTCAGAAGGTAGATACATGGATTAAAACCAACAATGGAATTTTGTTAATATTAGATAATGTAAGGTATATCCCTATACTGAGAAGAAATATTATTTTTTAAGGTCATATTGATGATGCAGGTTTTAATACCATGTTCACTGGTGGTGCATGAAAGATTTCCAAGGGAGCTATGGTCATAGCTCCTAGAGCAAAGAATGGTACCTGGTATAACATGAACATGACTTTCATAGACATTCTTGAATCAATAAATTCTATCATGGATTCAAAACTATGGAACCACATGCTAATTCACATGAGTGATAAGGGGATAAATATTCTAGAAAGAAAAGGAATTATACTGAGGATGAAGTCGATGGAAGTTGGATTATGCAAAGATTATATCCTTGGAAAGTTGAAGAATTTATCCTTTACAAAAAGAGGTAGAACACTGAAGGCTAGGAAGATAGACCTAGTGTACACTAATGTATAGGGTCCTACACCAGTATATTTCTTTCAAGTTCCACTATACTATATGAAATTTTTCAATGACTTGACTAGGATGGTATGGGTTTAATTTATGAAAAGAAAATCTAATGTATTTAAGGTGTTTTAGAAGTGGAATACCATGGTGTAAAATGTGTCAAGAATAAATATGAAATGCTTGAGATTTGAAAATGGTGGTTATTATGGAAGTAATGAGTTTATATAATTTTTTAAAAATAATGTAATTCAGTGGGTGAAGACTCTTCTTGGTACACCATAGTAGAATGGTTTAGTTGAAAGGATGAATAAGTCACTGAATGAATGTTCCAAGAGCATGAGGCTACACTTGGGGTAACCTGGGACTTTTTGGGCTAAGGCATCGAACATGGCATCATATCTCATAAATAAGAGTCCATCAGTACCAATGGGAGAATGTATAATTGAGGAGATTTAGTCAAGAAATGAGGTAAGGCTCTCACATTTATGAGTCTTTATCTATTTGGAATATGTACATATACATGTTGGTTCAAGGTACAAGATTAATGAAAATTTCAAATCATGTTTCTTTATTGGATATGGTGATGAGGAGTGTGGTTATTTCTTTTGGGATGATCAGAACAAGATTATTATTAGAAGTTTGAATGTTATATTTAATAAAGGTTCCACATACAAGGATCATCATTGTAACGTCCTGGTTCCGGAAGCCACCTAGAGGCGCCCCGTACCCGGTTAGTCACATGGCCTCAAGCACATTTCCCCGAATGCCAGAGGCTGCCGACTAGCAGTTAGGTCCTTGGGTGTGATAGTGGGAAAACTATGCCCTCATTGGTAGAGTACACAGTGGAAGTAACAATACATACAATAGAGGAAGCAGTAATACCCAACAATAGTAAAAAGCATAAGACTAGAATAATAACCAACCATATCACATATATATAAGAAATGATGCATGATACATATGTCTATAAAATCATCCAAACAAGTCAAAATTATGAATACAATACAAAACCAAAGTACAAAAGAAAAATAGATGAGTAACTCCTCGGAATCGCAAGCCTTGGCTTGGTCTCATGCTCTCCAGCTCCAATGCAATCAAGTACCTGAAGTCGAAGGGCACTTGACCTTGTCTATACTTGCAGCAATATAATCTGTTTGGGCCCAAAATAATGACCCAAATAGGTTATATTACTGCAGGTATAGACAAGGGCAAGCACCCTTCGACATCAGGTACTTGATTGTGTTGGATCTGGAGAGCATGGGACCAAGATGAGTCTTGTGATGCTGAGGAGTTGATCATATTTTTTTCTTTTGGACTTTGGTTTAGTACTATATTCAGCATTGTGACTTGTTTGGATGATTTCCTAGACATATGTATCATGCATCATTTCTTATATATATGTGCTCCAGTTATTTATTATTCTAGTCTTCTGCTGTTTACTTTTGTTGGATATTACTGCTTCTTCTATTGTATGTATTGTTACTTTCGTTGTGTACTCTGGCAGTGAGGGCATAGTTTCCCCACTATCACACCCAAGGCCCTCGCTGCTAGTCGGTAGCCTCTGGTATTTGGGGAAATGCGCTTGAGGATATGTGACCAACCGGGTACGGGGCGCTTCTGGGTGGCTTCCGGAACCAGGATGTTACAAAGTGGTATCAAAGGAATTATTTTCTCTTGACTTACTATTTGGAGCCTATAACTAGGGATAGGATGGAATGGGTACTTGGTAATAAGTTGTGCCTGGGATTAGCTAACTCGTGTACAGGGAAAAGCCAATTTACCTTGTTTATTTCCATTTATTCTGGTTTTTCAAGTTTATGGTTGATCTGATTTTCACTGATGGGTGACTCACATGTTTTGTGTTGTTACTGTTGATATTATTGGGGTTCTATTTATGTCACAACCTGATGAGATGAGGGTATTCCATCTCATTCATCATATAGACACTTGATAGAAATCACATGTCATGCATTTTTTCTATGCCATCTAGGATGCATTAGTGATTGCATGTTGTTGTGGTAGATGTTGTGTGAAATATTCATGTCTTTGTGATAGTTGCCTTGATAAAATACCTGCTAGTTGATACAGTATTGTTTTGTGTAAAGTTTTGCTTGAATGAACTTCAAATTTTGGTTACTAAGGTGTTATGGGCCCTCATGGACTAGAACATGGTGGATCATTGCCTTGTCCTTGCTTGTTTATAACATGTTTAAGATGCCAGGCTTCGATTCGTGGGGAGTATGGGCCCCCACGGATTGGAATTTGGCACTTTCAATGTTCATTTCAGTACTTCTGGGTCCTGGAGTAGTTTCTAAGGCTTACCATTCGGAAAAACCCAGAATACACACCGTGTAGTTTTGACTACATGCCAGGTGTTCTTCTGTTCGGGAAGAAATATCCTTTTTTAAGTACACGGCATGTACTCTCTATGCATGTCATGTACTCCGGTGTTTCAGTCCTTGTTATTTCTGATTTAAGGTGTGTGCTTGACCTTGCATAGTAATGTCGCCAAGACATCCTCCGGTTGTATGTCTATTTCAGGGTAGTGATAAGACACTGGATATGGCTGATCAGGGACTTCCTACAGATCCTCCCGTTGTGCCAGTCTTGGCACCAACCATTTTACCTAACATAGGTGATGATGTACAGTTTAGGGAGGGCTTTCTGAGGATGATATAGACCTTTTAGGGAGCATCGCCTCCTGCCCCGTCGATGGCAGAATTGACGTGGGTTTTTCAGCAGCAGCATCCTCTGACTTTCTCAGGGGATGGAGGAACCAGGCTGCAGAATCATGGTTAGAGGCCACGCTAACAATCTTCGAGCATCTGGAGATACCTCCAGAGAAGAGGGTGAAGATCGCTACCAATATGCTCCAAGACTCTACCAAGAGGTGGTGGGAGGTGATCTCATGATCAGGATGCCAGAAAAGTATGACTTGGGATGAGTTTTAGAGCATCTTCTATGATTACTTCTACCAAAATACCTTGAGGTCCGATTAAGGCTGGGATTTTATGAGTCTAGAGCAGGGCACTCTTTATATTATGGATTACTCGTCTCGCTTTACTAAGATGCAGCATTTTACGCCTATTTCAGGAGGCGATGATTTGTGCCTTGCGTGGTAGTTTGAGGATGGTCTGAGGCATGACATATGATCGCAGGTGAATATCTTCAGGTTGACTTCTATATCCTCTATCATCAACCAGGCGTTGATCACTGAGCACAATCTGAGGGATTCTGGAGTAGTGAGCCAGGGTGGTTCAATATCCAGAGATAGTGTTCCTCCTACTGATAGTAGGAAGTGCCACAGGGAGTCTTCTCGAGGAAATTAGAGTAGGTGGGATGTATCTTCAGGTAGCCATGTAGTATGCTACCAATGTGGGAGGAGCAGGTATACTAGGCCTCATTGCCAGAGAGACCTGATGGAGTTCCTATCTTATGTCAAGATGGGCCATCTTCAGCGTTTCTGTTATATCTTATCACCTACAGCTGGTGGTATGGGTTCTTCTATGACCCTATGTTCCAGAGAAGCATCACCAGTTTCTCACCAGTCTGGGAACTGGTGTTCTTCCAGCTGTTTCGGCCGAGGTGGAGGTTGGGACCATGGTGGTCATTCACTAATCTACCAGCGATAGTAGAGTGGATCAGCTCAGAGTGGTCAGGTAGGGTCACAGGGCTGTGGAGTAGGTCAGAACTTTGCTGTGGAGCAGACCCATCAAGAGTAGGATCAAGGCCCCTCTACAGTTCGAGGTACGATCTTAGTAGCCTCAATTTTATCTTCATCTCTTTTCGATACAGGGGATTACCATAACTTTATATATATCATTGTTGTGGAGATTCTTGGTCTCTATATCTTTTCTTCTGCCGACATTTTGACACTAGACACACCGTTGGGGACTAGGACGGCTAGTGTACGTCATTGCAATTAATTCCCTCTAGAGGTTGGTGGGTGTCACATTCTATGGGATCTATATGTCCTAGAGATGACATGTTATGATTTCATTCTCAGGATGGACTAGTTAGTTCCCTTCCAGGCAGTTGTTGATTGCTATCACTGCAGGGTGAGTTTCATATCACCAGAGGGTGGATCTTTTCTTTACAAGGATGAGTGGGATGTCTAGGCGAGTAGAGTAGTTCTAGAGCATCTTGGGTTAGGAGGAGTTATAGCCCAGATTTCCAGTCTATATCTGGATGACCAGGGGAATTCACGGTTAGACTTTACTCTAGTGGTGGATCATTTCAGGGACGTATTTCCAGAGGACTTTGCAAGTTTTCCTCCGGAGCGTGAGGTAGACTTTTTTATTGAGCTTGTGCCAGGGTCGGCACCGGTGTCTATTCCTCCTTATAGGATGGCTACACCAGAGTTGTAGGAAATAAAGAAATAGTTGGAGGAGTTGCAGGCTAAGGGTTTCTTATGACCTAGTACTTCTCCTTGGGGTTTGCCTATCCTGTTTGCGAAGAAGGCAGACGATACCCTTAGGATTTTTGTGGATTATCAGAAGCTGAACCAGTTGACGGTCAAGAACCGATATCCCTTGCCTAGGATTGATGGCCTATTTGATCAGATTCGAGGATCCAGGGTGTTCTTGAAGATTGATTTGAGGTCCGATTATCATCAGTTATGCGTTAGACCATCTGATATACCTCCTACAGCTTTCTGGAACAGGTGTGGTCTATACGAGTATATGGTTATGTCATTCGGTCTCATGAATGTGCCTGCAGTTTTCATGTCACTGATGAACCGAGTATTCTATCCATACTTGGATGATTTCATGGTTGTTTTTGTGGACGATATCTTGGTGTACTCTCACACTAGACACGACCATTCCACACATCTTGAGATCGTTCTGAGTACACTGAGAGAGTACCAGTTATATGATAAGCTCTCAAAATGTCACTCTTGGATGGATCAGATTCACTTCTTGGGTCATGTTATCTCAGAGACAGGAGTATTAGTTGACCCATATAAAGTGAGAGAAGTAGTTTCCTGGGAGAAACCGAAGAACGTCTTTGAGGTGCAGAATTTTTTAGGGCTGGCTGGTTACTACAGGCGTTTCATACAGTACTTTTCACACTTAGTAGAACCGCTGACAGGTCTGACCAAGAAGGGTTCAAAGTTCATGTGGTTAGGTTCTTGTGAGTTAGCCTTTCAGGAGCTGAAGGGGAGGTTGACTTCATCACCTATAATAGTCTTGCCAGAGCCAGGAAAGATCTATATTATTTACTATGATGAGTCAGGTATCGGGTTTGGAGCTGTGCTTATGCAGGGTGATGGATTCATTACGTATGGGTCTCAACAGTTGAAGCCACATGAGAGGAATTACCCGATGCACGATCTGGAGTTGGCAGCTATTTTTCATGCCCTACTCTATTGGATACATTATCTTCTGAGAGAGCATTTTTTGGTTTTCACTGACCAAAAAAGTCTCAAGTACATCTTCACTCAGCATGATCTGAATTTGAGACAACGCATGTGGGTTGAGTACCTACAGTCCTTTGACTTTTATCTTGCCTATAAGCCTAGGAAAGGCAATGCAGTGGCTGATACATTGAGCAGGAGGACTCAGATATAGGCAGTTCAGGAGGCCAGCATTGATTGGTAGCTTATGGCTCTATTCTCTGAGATGCATTTGGAGGTGCATGATAGTGAGGAGCAGACGTTTCTTTATTCTTTAGTTGTTACCCCTACTCTTCTGGATCAAGTTCGGATGAGGCAGCTATCAGATTCTGAAGGCCTAGTCCTAAGGAAAATCGTGTCAAGAGATGACCCTATTCCTGGATGGCCACAGGTGAGGATAATATCTTGCATTTCCAGTGGCGCGTATGGGTGCCAGCAAACATACACAAGGAGCTGATGCGGGACTTTCATTCCTCAGTTTGGGCAGTTCATCCTTGTGTCACCAAGATGTATCGTGATCTACACTATTAGTATTGGTGGCCAAGTATGAAGAGAGATGTTTCTAGGTTTTTCATGAGGTGTTACACCTGTCAGTAGGTGAAGGCGGAGCATCAGCAACCAGTAGGGCTTTTGTAACAGTTACTTATTCCCGAGTGGAAGTGGAATGACGTCGTGATGGATTTCGTGATAGGGTTGCCGAGGTCTCCTCGAGGGAACGACGTGGTATGGGTTGTCCTTGATAGGCTTACGAAGGTTTCTCACTTCTTTCTGATCAAAGATACCTTCAGTGTTGATGAGCTGGGATGGTTATACATCCGAGAGATTGTACATCTGCATGGAGTTCTTCACTCCATTGTATCAGACAGGGATGCACATTTTACTTCTCATGTCTGGAAGGGGCTTCAGAAGGCCTTGGGTACATAGGTAATTTTGAGTACAGCATACCATCCCTAGAAAGATGGCCAGTTCAAGCGTACGATTCAGGTGATTGAGGACATGCTTTGAGCTTGCATTCTGTATTTTGGAGGTTCTTGGTAGAATCATATCCCTCTTATAGATTTTTCCTACAACAACAGTTTTCAATCAACTATCCAGATGGCACCTTATGAGGAATTCTTTGGTAGGCTATACTGATCACCCTTGTGTTGGCTAGAGGCAGGAGAGGCAGCTATGTTGGGACCTCATCTTGTCCAGCAGACCACGGAACATATAAAGCTGATTTGGAAGAAGATGGATACTGCGCAGTCTCGTCAGAATTCTTATGTTGATTGGCGGAGACGACCTCTGGAGTTCGATGTTAGAGATCGGGTTTTTCTATGTGTCACGCCGAGGTTGGGGAACAGAAGGATCAAGAGACAGGGTAAGATTTCTCTAAGGTACGTCAGGCCGTTTGAGGTGTTGGAGAGAGTTGGGTTGGTTTCCAATCGGTTGCAGTTACCTCAGAGGTACCAGGCTATGCACGACGTCTTCCACATTTCACAACTTCAATGTTAATTTTTAGACATGTCTCATGTCTTGAAACCCGAGGAGGTTGAGTTAGAGGCGGATTCCTCATTCGAGGAGCATCCTATCTGAATTTTGGATCGCAGTACAAAGGTTCTTCGTGGCCGGTTTGTTCCTCTGGTATGAGTGTTGTGGCAGCACGGCTGAGTAAAGGACGAGACTTGGGAGAGGGAGGCTGATTTATGTGCACAATGTTCAGAACTGTTCAGGGCTTCTTCTTCTACACCATGCTAGGGAAATTCGGGGATGAATTTCTTTAAGGGGGGAAGTTTGTAAGAACACAGATCTTCTTTTTAGGTATGTTTCTATTTTCTGGTCATTTTTTAGAAAAAGAGGAATTTCTAGGGAAAACCTTTAAAGTTGTGGAGGTTGTGCAGGGGCGCACGGTTGGCGCATGGTCTGAACAAACCATACGGCCAGCCTAGGAAACTGTACACCCTTGATAGTGGACTCCGCACAGGCGGCGCACGGTTTTTTAGACCGTGCGGGCAAGCTATGTGAAGTCCCTGGGTGAGACAGTGGGCTCCGCACGGGTGGCGCACGGTTTCTCCAAACCATGCGGGCAAGTCGTACGAAGTACCTGGAGGAGAAATTAGCAACTACACGGTTGGTGCATGGTTTTCCAAACCGTGCGGGGTAACCGTACGGCCACTTAAAGTTAGGGTTTTTAAGTCCCTGTCCACTCAGGATTTCCCATTCCTCCACCATTCTTCCCCCTAATCGTGGCTCATGCGGGAGTTGAAATTTTTAGAGTTTGGGGAAGATCCTTGGCTCGTTTTGGAGGCAAATCGAAGGGGTTTCTTAGCGGATCAAAGGCGGTTCTCCTCGGGTAAGTCCCTATTTTGGTTCTTTGAGGTTTTGGTTAGGGTTAGCCCTCTTCCTCTCTTCGTTTCCAATATCTAAAAGGGTTTCATGTAGATCTAGGGTTGTGTTGCCCTTGTGTGTTAAAGGTTGACCCTGTTGATGTTAGGGAAGAGTTTTTGAGGAGGTTTAGAGGAGGCGTTCACCCAGTTTGGAGAGTGTTTGGTAAAAGAGGTTGATTTTTCTAAACCCTAAGAGGTAGGTGGTTTGTTCCTTTCTATTAGAAGTCTTTGAGTATTATGTGAAAATTCCACCAATACCCTTGAACGGGGTATTGTGTGTTTACTGTTTTACCCCTATTGTTTTTCTGCTATGCTTGTATGCCTGTGTAGAGGTAAATTGGATATGAATTAGGTTGATTGTTATACCCTGGATGTTCTGCTCATGTTTTGTTCTGCTTATGACCATTTGTTCCTATTTATCCTTTTGGCTGTTTACCTATTTTCCATGCCTTGTGGTCATAGGATGGAGTGTTGTTCTTATGACATGCTTGAGATGTTGTAGACTAGTTAACCAAGTAGTTCTGTAGGTTTATTGTGGCCTTATAGCATTACTATGTGTTGACTTACATGGGGCCGTGAGAACCTGGTGTTATAGACTATAGGGGGACAGACTGAGTGAGCTTCCTCATAGAGTCTTTGAACATCATAGACTATATGGGGATAGACCGAGTGAGCTTCCTCAGAGAGTCTTTAAGAATTATAGACTATATGGGGATAGACCGAGTGAGATTCCTTAGAGAGTCTTTGAGCATTATAGACTATGAGGGGATAGACTGAGTGAGATTCCTTAGAGAGTCTTTGTTTACTTGGAATTACCTTGAACCATCCTAGACTATAGGAGGAATTGACCGAGTGAGCTTCCTCATAGAGTCTTTGAATGACTTGGGCTATAAGGGGAATTGACTAGGTGAGCTTCCTCAGAGAGTCTCTTGACCTTGGGACTATAAGGGGAATTGACCGTGTGATCTTCCTCAGAGAGTCCCTAACTACCTTGGACTATAAGGGGAATTGACCAAGTGAGATTCCTCAGAGAGTCTTATAATTCTCATATGACCAAACCAGAGGGGTTAGGCTGAGTGTACTACCCAGAGGGTTGTTGGTAATTCTTAGGTAGGACCAGAGGGGATGGATGTGAGTACTTCCCATAGGGTTACCTTTTGTGGTTAGCTGTTTGCTTCACTATTTCTTGATTGATCTGTCGATTGTTTATTACTGAGCACTGTCTTTTTTCCTATTTACTTTTTACTATTTACTTTACTTTTACCTACCATATACTCTTTGATTGTTTGGCACAGATCTTTGGGTGGTTGACTACTCGGATTTAGTCTCACACCCTGTTTGGGTCATGCTTTTGGGCCCAAATAGATTATATTGCTGCAGGTATAGACAAGGGAAAGCGCCCTTAGACTTCAGATACTTGGTTGCGTTGGAGCTAAAGAGCATGGGACCAATCCAAGGCTTGTGATGCTAAGGATTTGCTCATCTATTTTTATTTTTTACTTTGGTTTAGTACTTTATTCAGCATTGTGACTTCTTTTTCTTCTTTCCTAGACATATGTATCATGAATCATTTCTTATATATATGTGCTCCAATTGTTTATTATTCTAGTCTTCCACTATTTATTATTGTTGGATATTACTGCTTCTTCTATTGTATGTATTGTTACTTCTATTGTATACTCTACCAATGAGGGCATAGTTTCCCCACTATCACACTCAAGGCCTCGCTTCTAGTCGGCAGCCTCTGGCATTCGGGGAAATGTTCTTGAGGCCATGTAACCAACCAAGTACAGGGCGCCTCTGGGTTGCTTTCGGAATCGGGACGTTACAATCATGCTTCTAAGTTTGATAATGGGAATAAATAATTAGAGTGGCATGAGAAAGTGGATCTTGAAGGTGTACCTAATCATGTGACACTAGAACCAGTCAATACTACCCCTCAAGTGGAGATGAGGAGATCAAAAAGAGTGATAAGACATATGCATAGGTATTTACAATCCTTACATTATCTATTATTGATTGAAAGTGGATAACTAGAATGTTTTGAAGAGGCAATAAAGTTGAAGGAGTTAAACAAGTGTGAGTTGGATAAGAAAGAGGGGTTTTATTGATTACATAACAAAATTACATGGGATATGACACAATTTCCCCAAGAAATTAATGAATTATAGAAAAAATGGGTGTACTTTATCAAGGAATAACATGGTGTAAGTGGAGGTATAAGGAAAGGCTAGTGGGGGATGGTTTTAATAGAAAAATAGTGTCGATTTCATAAATATTTTCTCACCTATAGTGAATCATACCTCCATCCATGTCATTCTTGGTATTGCTACATCATTAGACTTACATCTTGAGTATCTTGATGTGAATACATATTCCCTTCATAGAGATTTCTAAGAGGATATTTATATTAAAAATCTATATGGATATGTTGAGTCAAGGATTGAATAATTAGTTTTCGTACTATAAAAGATTTATATATGTGTTAAATCAATAACCCAAGTATAGGAATAAAATTTTTGATGAATTCGTGACTAAAAATGCATATAAAAAGTGTTTTATGGATTAATGCTTTTACTTCAAGTCACTTAGTGATGGATACATTATACTTCCTTGATATTTGTATGATATTCTCATTACAAGATCACGTATGTAGAGGATTGATGAGTTGAAAAGAAATCTGGGTGAGGAGTTTGAGATAAAATATCTTTGAGAAGATGGTAATTTTTTTGGGATGAATATCAAGAGAGAACGTGCAGCTAAAACTCTTTCATTATTATATTATGAGAAAATTAGAAATTATTTTATAAGATTTAGTATTTTGGAAGAAAATATGGTCTCTATTCCCCTGGTAAGTCATTTAAAATTTTCAAAGAAACAATCAATGAAGATATTAGAATAGGTTGAGTGCATCGAAAAGGTTTCATATGTATCATCTATTGGAATCTTGATGTGTTTTATGGTCTGTACTTGACCTTACATTTGTCATTTAGTTTTAGTAGTGAAAAGGTACATGGATAACCCTATAAAACCACATTGGGAAGCTGTAAAGTGGATATTTAGGTATTTAAAGGAAATAAAGGAAGTATATCTATGTTTTGGGATAGAAAATTATATAAAATGTATATAGAGTCTAACTTTGGAGGTCATGTCGATAGAAGAAGGAGTACTCGGGTTATGTATTTACCTGTGGAGTAACTGTAGTGAGCCAATTATCTCAACTATATAATTTTATGCCTCTATCTACCATAGAGGTGGATTACATTGTTGTAACAGAATATGGGAGGGAGATGGTTTGGCTAAAGAACTTCTTGTATGATATGGGTAGAAATAGTGAATAAAATTTATTACACTGTGATAGTTATAGTTTCATACATCTTATAAAGAAATCATAATTTCATTCCCATACAAAGAATATTTAGTTGATGTACCATTTTATCAAAGGTTTTATATAGGATAGGTTGCTAACATTATTGAAGATTCATGAGCCAAAAATCTAGAAAACATGTTGACAAAGTGAAGGGTTATAGATAATTTTAGGAGTTTTTGTGCCTCTATTGGTCTCCAACGATGAATAGGGGATGATAGGTTGAATATGAGAGAACACTATGGGATCACAAAAGGGAAAACAACTGCTATTTCATGAATTATCAGTTTGAAATAGAATTTATGAATATAAATCACATGCTAGTGAGTGAAGAAGAAGAGGGGCTCAGATTACATGATTTTTAGGAATTATAGAAAATTTGCCTCACTGTATCAAGGATAACTGGTGAAATTGATAGATGTATTGTTATAGTGTGGAAATACTATAGCAATATGTGACAGAACACTATAGAATCTCAGACTTTAAAGATAGCGGTCATTTTTGCTCCATATACTTCTTGCCACCAACACTATATCAACTTGGACTTGAGTGGTTTTGGCATTGTAGCACAACAGACTTACACTAAATTTAGTGGAATAGTTACATAATCTCTTTTATGATTGCATTTGATCTAGGGTTCCTACATGTGTTTGGAACTCTGAATATCTCCCAATAATTATACTCCTAATTATAGTGATTTTTTCTACTTCTCTGTGGATGTAGGGATCATTTCCTGAACCATGTAAACCATTATCTCCTCTAATTTTCTTTTCATTATTTTGGCATCAAAGGGTGAGTTCAAAAGGTCAAGTATTGGTTTCCTCAAATTAAATGTTGGATATGGAAGAAGTCAAGGAAAATATTGATTTCTTTGATGGAACTAACTTCAGTTACTAGAGGATGAATATTGAGGATTATATTAATCAGAAAAAGATGCAATTTACACTTCTGGGTGTAAAACCAACATATATGGAGAAGATGGACTGGGATCTATTAGATTGACAGGTTCTTGGTTTTTTGCACATCATGTTGGCCAAAAACATATAATTTAACATCATATAGTATAATATGATGTATGGGTTGATGAAATATCTCACAAATATATATGATAAGCCTTCTTCCTCAGACAAGGTGTACCTAATGTGATTATTGTTCAATTTGAAAATGATTTAAGGGAGGATTTTTTTCAGATCACATCAAGGAATTTAACACCATCACAAGTTAGTTTACATCAGTAGTAATTCTGCTTGATGATGAGTTTTGTGCACTAGATTTACTATATTCAATACCTGACAGTTGGGAAGTGGCTATAACATATGTGAGTAGCTATTCAGGTAATACAAATTTGGTTCAAAAGGATGTATAAGACCAGATCTTCAATGAGGATATTCAAAGAAGAGAATTGGGAAAATTCTCTGAATTTTCTCTGAATGTAGAAGGAATATGAAGATATTCATAGTGATATAACCATATAGGATGATCAAAATCAAGTGTAATGAGCCATGAAAATTCAAAGGGGTATGGTCCTACCTACTAAATTTGTTTTAAGAAGGTACATGTCAAGAAGGAGTGTAGAGAAAAATGGAAGGCACCTAAAACTAATATAGTAAACACAATAACTGAAGAAACTGATAATGTGTTGCTTATAAGCATGGATATCCTTATTGAGTCTTGTATTTTAGAATCAATTTTATCATTACATTCCACATTAGAGAATGTTTTACTAAAAAATGTTTATTGAAATTTTGTAAAGGTTTATATTGCTGATAATGAACCCTTGGAGATTTTAGGGAAGGGAGATGCATGGATTAAAACCAATGGTGGAATTTTTCTAGTTCTGTAGAATGTAAATTATATCCCTAGATTGAGAATGTAACATCCCAGCCCATGTGCCACTATATTTGGTGCCCTGATGCAATTCTCCACATGATCTCAAGAACACCTCCCTATATTCCATAGGCTAGTGATAAGCAGCAAGGGTATAATAGATCTTGTTGAGAGACTATACCCACTTTACACAATTAAAAAAACAAAAACCAAAATAAACATCAATATAAAATAATAATAAATTCCACAAACATCACATACCATGTTCCAAAACAGAGGAGGTACCCACGAACTAATTCAATAAAACATAACATGTCACTAGTGTCAAGTTCCATAAGAAACCCCAAAATAAAACATGATGAAAAATACCTAAAATGAGCTCAAACATAAATTATGGTTCTCTTATCCATGCTCTATCATGAACCCAAAATGCACCATCTAGAATAGGGGCTTTTCCCTTGTTCTGAGCTGTAATCATAAAGTCTGCTCTGGTACCCAATGACGGACTGATAAGGGTGTGAGTACAACTCGGTAAGCTACCACCAAAATTTTCTACAATGTTATCTAGTCTAATATAGTTTATACATGAGTGAAATAAATAATAATAATATAAAAATAAACTAGGTTCCATCATTTAACAGTATTTAAATCAATCAATCTTATTCTTAGTTCCATGTTTTACCCATATTCATCAAACCTACTTCATCCCATGATGGTCATCTAAACCATGTATCGAAGGGGTCATAGGTTGTAAAACAAGGATAATTAGTCCAATTATCTAATAAAGATTCAAAATTCCATGTATGACCATCCCAACCATGATATGGAATGGTTCATACCCTTAGAGTCGTGAGCATTAGTCCTTTCTCCAAAAACTACAATGCAAGGGGGGCACCTAGAGCATCATCCTGGCCCACCTAAGGGAGAGTAGTATCAATCCAGCATGCCACCAACCTTAAGTCACATTTTCCAAAGGTCAACATTAGTGTCCCTTTTCATTAACAAATATAACATAGGTTTACCTTTTCATTTATCACATTTCCATGGTTTATTACACTCAACATGTTATCAGATTCCATAGTTAGACCATTTCATCATTAAATCAAATTAAAATCATTTTTCACCCCTTTCATGTCATTTAACCACAAGTCCAAGATTTTTTAACCATTCATCAAATTTACCCCTTTAAAATCCATAACTTCTTTAAATCATTCTAGTTAAACCAAATACCCTTTTTATATTATTTCCACATAATAACATCATTTCAATTGGTTTAATCTCATAAATCCTTAATTTCATCATTTAAAAATTCAAATCTCTTGTTCAAGGGAGTGGATCACCCCATGGGTGACCATAATTCTAGTTTAATCATCCTCAATGGATCCAATGGGGGTCGTGAGTGGTTTAATCATATCATTTAAACACCCAATTTAACATTTATTACCAAAGATACAAATCCACAGCATAAAGACACCAAATAACAACCACATACACATAAATTAAGGCATCAAGACTATGGGATATACTTTTAGAAAACCTACCATAAATTCATAGACAAAAACTCACTTAACAATATCCCTTTATTCGAACTCAAACTGCCTTCAAATCCCAAACATAGAATATACTAGAAAATAAAGGGTTTAGAGGCTTTTTAAGGATAATAACAATTTTACAAGGCCTGTTCTAGAAAATATTGGGAAAAGGAGTGATAGAATCACACAAATCTTTGATGCTCACCCAAAAAATGCTTTAAATGACTCTAAATCGAGGGAGAACAATCCTTGGAAGAGGGGGAAGCTCCTGGTTCATCACCCGAGCTACTAGAGAAAGGGAGGGTAAGAAAATTGGGTAATAACCCTTAAATCATGAGGGGGTAAATGGTAAATTTACTCTTTTAATTAGGAACATGGTTTAGCTGCATGGTTGGGAAAACCATGCGCTAATTATGTGTCACCCTCTGTCCAAGAGGGGGCCTGAGTCGCATGGTCTTTTGGGAAGCCTTCATGGTTTTCCAAACTATGTGGAGGTAATTAACTTAGACCTATCCAAAACTACATGGTTTCTAGGATCCCCTTTCATAGTTTTTTTATTGTGTACCATCCCCCTATAGGTTGTAAGGTTAACGCACATGGTTTGTACTAACCATGCACTAACCATGCACCCTACACAATATAGAATATTTTATTATTTTTTCATGCCTCGAAACCCTAGGACACCCCCGAGTCCCCCGCTATTATTAAGAAAATTTCATTAACCATTTTAAAGGGGAAACTCAATATATAAACAAGGACATACCTCCTCGAAAGGTTGGGATCTTATAGAGAATAAATCTTATTTCTATCGGGTAGCTCGATGATGCAGGTTTTAGTACCATGTTCACTAGTGGTGCATGGAAGATTACCAAGAAATCTATGGTCATAGATCATAGATAAATTAATTATTCCTTATACAATATGAGATATACTTTCATGAACATCTTGCATCAATAAATTCTATCATGGATTTACTACAATGGAACTACATGATAAGGAACATGAGTGAGAAGGGGATGAAGGGTCTTGAAAAAAAGGAATGCTACCAGAGATGAAGTCAACAGAAGTTATATTATGTGAAGATTATATCCTTGGAAAGAAGAAGAAGGTGTCATTTTAAAATGGTATAAAAATAACAAAGGTCAAGAAGCTGAACCTGGTGAACAGTAATGTATGGGGGATTACACTAGTAAATTATTTGAAGGGTCACTATAATATGTGACATTTATCGATGAATCAACTAGAAAGGTGTGGATTTATTTCTGAAAAGAAAATATGATGTATTTAAGGTTTTTTATAAGTGGAATAGCATGGTGGAGAATGATTCATGAACAAAGATGAAATGTTTGAGGTATGAAAATGGTGGAGAGTATGGAAGTAATGAGTTCAGATAATTCTATGAAAATAATGGAATTCGGTGAGAGAATACTCTTCTAGGTACACTAAAGAAGAATATTATAGTTGAAAATATGAACAAGACACTTAATGAACATTCTAGGATCACAAGGCATTGCTCAAGGTTACCCAAGATTTTATGGGGTGAGGTAGTGAACATGGAATCATATATCAGAAACAGGAGTCCATCGATACCAATGAGAGAATGTTTACCCAAGTAGAAATAGTCACAAATGAGGTAAGAATCCCACATTTATGAGTATTTGGCTATTTGGAATATGTATATATAGATGTTGGTTCAACGGAAAAAATTGATGCTAAGTCCAAAATCATGTTTCTTCATCGTCTATGGTGTTGAGGAGTATGGTTATCACTTTTGGGATGATCAGAAAAATATGATCATCAGAATTCATAATTTTATATTTAAGGAAGGTTTAATGTATAAGGAATGTCATGTATCTAAAGTTGATAATGGGAATAAACAATCAGAGTGTCATTAGAAAGCAGAGCTTCAAGGTTTACTTGATCAAGTGATGCCATAACCAATGGATCATACCCCTTAAGTGGATTTGGGGATATAAACAATAGTTAGAAGCTCTATACAAAGGTACTTTCCATCCTTAAATTATCTATTGTTGAATTATAGTATAATAATAGAATTTTTTGAAGAGTCAATGCAGTTTAAGGAGTCAAATACATGGGATTTGGTTATGAAGGAGGATATTTCTTCATTACATAACAACAATAATTGGGAGCTCACACCTTTTCCATAATAAAAGAAGGAATTATAGAACAAAATGGTATATCATGGAAAGGAAGAACATGGTGGTAATAGGAGGTACAAGGAATGTCTGGTGGTGAGAGGTTTTCAATAAAAGTAAGGTGTGAACTTCACTGAAATTTTCTCACCTATAGTGAAGCTTACCACCATTCAGGTGGTTTTCAGTATTTTTGCATTAGAATACTTACTTCTTGAGTATCTTGATGTTAAGATAGATTTAATTTATGATGATTTGGACAAGGATCTTCATATGAAATAGATAGAGGTATGTGTTCAGTCAAGGAAGGAAGACCTAGTGTGCAAACTCTATAAGAGATTATATGGGTTAAAGAAATCACCTAGGTATTGAAACAAAATTTTTGATGCATTCATGACTAAAAGTACATACAAATGGTGAGTCAGGGATTGATAGTACTACTTGGAGTCATTTAGTGATGGATACATTATTCTACTTCTATATGTGGTTGAAATTCTCATTGTGGGATTATTTATGTAGAGTATTGATGGGATGAATGGGAAGATGTATGAGCAGTTTGAGATGAAAGATCTTAAAGAAGATGGAAATATTTTGGGGATTAATATCAAGAGAGACTATTTAGTTGGAACCTTGATGTTATCATAGGCTGACTACATTAGAAATGTTTTGTTAATACTTGGTATGATGGAATAAAATACATTCTCTATTCCCCTAGGAATTAATTTCAAATTGTAAAAAATCAATCACCGAAGATAGAAGAAGTGTTTAAGTACATGGAAAAGGTTCCATACGAATTAGCTATTGGAAGAATGATGTATGAAATGGTATATACTCAAACTAACATTTCTGATGCAGTCGGATTTGTGAGAAGCTGCATAGATAACCCTATAAAACAACATTGGGATGTTGTAAAATAGATAATGAGTTATTTTAAGGGAATAAAGAAAGTATATCTATGTTTTGGGAAAGTAAAATCATTATAGGTGTTTGTGTATACTAAATTTAGAGGTGATGTTGACAGTATTGTTGAGAAAGTGTTGTTTCCAACAATACTCTGTCTTTTTATAATGTTTTTTATGTTCACAAATACCCTTATTTGTTATTCTAATGATTTTACTTTTAGTATATTTCAATAAATTAATATTATTTATTTACTTATTTTGAAATAATATTTAAGTGTTTTAATATGCATGGAATATTTGTCAACATGTTCAGAAATCACTATAGCATGTTCTAGAAACACTATTCATACCCTACATTGAGGAACATAGTGTAAGGATGAAAACCGTCTCTTACGGGTTATCAGAAAAGTATGGTTAAGTAACCATATGTTATCAGAAAAGTATGGAAGAAGAACCATATGTTTAGAAGGAACCTTACGTTTGGAATATCAAAAAAGTATGGAAGAAGAATCCTTTGTTAATATGGAACTTCATATTTGTTTCACAAAAGTATGGATCATCAACCTTACTTTTGTGAACAACCTTATGTTGGATCATTTTCTTTTTATTTAGAATCTGATAAAAGTTTGGATTATATATCATGTGTTTGAAAGATGAAGAGAAAATCATTTGGGGTAAACCTTACATTTGTGATCAACCTTATGTTTTTGATCAACCTTACGTTGTAAACCTTATGTTAATAGAATGTATGCTATGCAATTCAACCCTACGTTTGGTGTCGGAGATTTAAATTATGACTTTATTAAAGCAACGGTCTTTGTGCGGATTATTAGGCTGATTTAAAGTTAGATTAATAGCCCAAATCTAAAGCATGTCTTTTAATGATTAAAATTCGTTTATTTATGATTCAAAGGATTGATTTAAGAGGATATTTTCATAGCGAATTTTAAGGGGAGTTACGACTGCTCTGTTATTCAAATATTTGAATATCATGATTATAAAGGCGATTTTTGTGGATCTAAATTCAAAAGGAGATCACTTGTATTTATTCTATATATTCTTGTATTATTTTTTATTACAGATAGAGAGGCGAATCATCAAAAAAAAGAAAAATATATATCAAGCTCTAAAGTTTTTCACTGCTACAGTTTACAGAGACAATCAAGTCTTACAGATCTTTTATTACAAAGAGTGAAAAAGCTCTATTTTCTGAAGAAGAAGAAACATAATTGAAGATTCACCAATTCTATATCAAATATCTTTTGTGAATTGACTATTGTTAAAGTTGTGATTTATATTTCAAGATATACTACAACCAGATCGACTCAAAACTACTCTTTACCTGAAGAACATCATTTCTGAAATCGACGATCCATCAATTGTCGATTGCTTGTTGTTGCAATTTTGAAGAACAACTGGAAAGTATTTCAAAGAAAAAATACTCTTTTACTTTGAGTGACTGACTTATCATACTAAGTTGTGTGTCTGGTTCTATGTATGAACCATAAGGCTCTATTTTTTCCTTAAATTTTTAAAGGTGTCAACTGCCTGCACTCAGTTGTGGAGCAGTCTGTTGATAAGAGGGACAGATGGTGAAAATCACCAAGATCATGGAGTAGAGTATTGGTGGAGTGGACTAGGGGCCTTCTGTTTCCTGAACCACTATACATCGTGCATCCTTTTCTATTTATTTTCCACTGCTTAATCATTCTTATAATGTTAAAAGGACAGATTACAATCTTGAAAAGAAATTTTAATACACACAATTCACCCCCTCTTTTGTATATTTGGTATAACCCAATCCAATAATTGGTATCAAAGGTGGTTCTTTTGATACATCTATAACAAGCTGAATGTTTTTGGATTATACAAATCTCAATGGCTGATACATGATAGGGTATGTCAATGGTTCGAGCTCCCTACTTCAATAGTGAAAATTATGGATGTTGGAAATCAAGGATGATCATTTATTTAAAAAAACTTGGATACAGTGTCTACTCAAAAATTCTAACTCCCTATGTGATTCGAGAGAAACCTGAAACATGGAGTGCTAATACAGAAGCAGAGTATGACATAAACTCGAAAGCTATGAATGATATCATCTATGTTCTTGGACCAGATGAATTCAATAGAGCATCTCAGTGCCCAACAGCTTATGAAATGTGGTAGACTATTGCAGTTGCTTATGAAGGAACTAAAAATATCAGAGAAATGAGTTATGCCACTACTTAATTAAAATTTGACACATTCAAAATGTTTGAAGGAGAAAGTATTACCCAGATGAATGGAATATTTACAGAAATTGTCAATAACATCACTGACTTGGGAGATCCTATTAAACAAGAAGATCAGGCCCTGAATTTTATAAGAGTACGCCCACCAAGATGGAATGGAATTTTAGCTGGCATTAGGCAATCATCACCAGTCAAAAATATTACAATGAGAGAGTTAATTGGAACTCTTATGATGTATGAAGATAATATGGAAGATGAATCAAATGAGCGTAAACTTTTAATCAAAAAGGAAAATACTACTTTGAAGGTAACATCTCAAAATAAAAGTAGAAAAATGAAGAATGAAATCAAAGTGAAATTAGAGAAGTATGATTCATCTGATTCAGATGTGGAACTGGCTCATCTAGCCAGAATGTTCAGTAAATTCTATAGAAAGAATAAAGTATTCAAAAAATCCTTCAAAAAGTATGAAAAATAACCAAAGAAAGTTAGATGCTATGAATGCAAAAAAGACGGGTCACATCAGACCTGACTGTCCTTAATTAAAGGAAGACAATAAAAAGAAATTATTCAAGAGAAATGACTATGAGAAGAAATAAAAGAAGGAAATGAAAGCTACATGGAGTATTTCTAAAGACTCCAGCAGCTCATCAAAGTCTTACTCGTAAAAAGAAGAATCAAATATGAAAGCAAACATGTTCTTTATGGCAGAAGTTGATGAGGTACAATCATATTACTCATCTAATTCAGATTCTAGTTCTAGCTATTCAAATAATAAACTTTCAGCCTACTGTAATATGTTGGAAGATAAATATTATTCCTTATTTAAAAAACATAAACCTCTGAAAAATATTCATACTAATATTTTAGGAGAAAGAGGCACTCTACTAAAACAACATCAAGAGTTAATTGAAAAATATAACTCATCAAACACAAACTATACAGATAATGAAACTAAAATAAAAACACTTCAAACATAAGTAGAAACATACAAAATTGAAGTTCTTATTTTTACAAAAGAATAAAATACACTAAATGAAATACTTGGAAAGAATGTGATTAAAAAGGAAAGATATGGAATGGGAAGTAAAGGTGAAAAACCTAATCTATATAAAAATTGCATTGTTCCTAGTACTATAAAAGTAACATGTAATTATTGTGGAATAAGAGGACACATATCTAAAAATTATTATTTAAGTAAACCTTAAATAAGTGGGATTAAGAAAGCCTTTGATGCAAGCAGTTTATATGATTATGTTGATTATAGAAAAATAAAGCAAGTCTGGATTCCTAGATCTCTGCTAACTAACACTACTGGACCCAACAGAATATGGGTACCAAAAAAATCCTTGTTTAAATTCCATTGTAGGAAGCAGGTCACAGAAGCAAAACTAAAATGTGGTATATAGACAGTGGCTGCTCCAGGAATATGAGTGGAAATTCATCAAATTTCAGAACTCTAACTCAAAAGGATGGTGGTCTAGTCACATTTGGTGACAATGCCAAATGAAAGATTATTGGCATTGGAATAGTTGGAGAACTAGAAGCAGTATCAATCATTAAAGTACTTTATGTACAAGGATTGAAACATAACCTGATAAGTATCTCTTAACTCTGTGATGATGGTTATTTTTTTGATTTTTCTAATAAATTTTGTTCTATTTTTAAAGATAAATTACTTAGGTTTAGACCACCAAGAACTGATAATGTTTACACCCTGGACTTAAATTCCTTGTGTAAACAAAAAGTAAAATGATTAACTATAAGATAAATCAATCTTAGATCTGGTATAGAAGACTTGGACATTGAAATATATATTCTTTATATAAGTTATCTAAGAAACAATTAGTTTTTGGTTTTCCTAGTCTCAAATTTGAAAGTGATAGATTCTGTGATGCATGTCAACTTGGCAAGAATCAAAAATAATCCTTCAAATATATTAACAAAATTGCTACATCTAAACCTCTAGAACTTATCAATATGGATTTTTTAGACCTTCAAGTGTAGAAATCTTGGCTGGTAAATTATATATATATGTTTTAGTTGATGACTATTCTAGATTTACTTGGATTTATTTTATAAAATATAAAAATAAATCTTTTACTATATTTGAAAGTTTTTGAAAAGCTGTTCAAAATGAAAAATATTCTAAAATATTTTCATTAATAAGTGATTGTAAGAACCCAAATCTTCTTTTTTAGGTATGTTTTCTTTTTCTGGTGTTTTTGAGAAAAAGATGAATTTCTGGAAATTTCTTAAGTACACACTATGTACTTTATGAGTACACACTGTGTACTCGGTTACTGTGGGTAGCCATGTGCTGGCCGTGTAACGGCTGTGCACACAGCCTTATGTGGTGACCTGGAGACACTACAATAAATATGGCTTTTATCAGTGAAAGAAAAGTTCATTAACAGCGCTAAAAAAGTGATGTTAATCAAGGTGAAGATAAAGGGGGTCCCTTTTATCAGTGCTCAGAAAAGCACTGATAAAATCCCCTTTTATCAGCGCTAAAAAAAGCGCTCATAAAAGGGGTCCATTATCAGCGCTTTTTTTAGCACTGATAAAGGACACCTTTTATCAGTGATTTTTTTAAGCGCTGATAAAAGTCAAAAAAAATTTAAAAAAAAAGTTAAAAAGAATATATAATGTGGGGGGGTCTTTTAACAGCACTTGACCCCCCCCCCCCCATCAGTGCTAGGTAGACCCCATGTGACTCTCCCACGTGCTGCCCTTGCCTGCGCTATCCCCCACATGCTTGTGCGCCCCTCCTTGCTTCCACCCGAACTCGAACCCGCGACCTCCCCCCTTGCGGGCCTACACCTTTACCACTAAGCCATTTCATTTTTTCTCTACTTAATGATATATCAATATATATATATATAGTTATATTTATTCATATATTAATTTAAATTCATATAAATATAAATATATTTAGTTATATTAATACATATAAATTTATTCATTTATTAATATATATATTTATTCATATATTAATATATATTTATATTTATTCATCTATATATATATAGTTATATTTATTCGTATATTAATATAGATTCATATTAATATAAAAAAAATTAGTTATATTAATACGTATATATTTATTCATATATTAGTATATATATATTTATTCGTATATTAATTTATATTTATATTTATTTATATGTATATTTTTAGTTATAATTTTTTATCCATACATTTATTTCTATATTAATATATATTTATAAGATTAGTTTTAAATACATTTATAAAATATCTTTTTTTATGTGTGTTTATAAATAAATAAATAAATACTTACATACATATATACAACACACACAAACACACACATATATATATTTACGAATAAATACATATATATGTGTATTTGAAAAGCCATAGAATGTTAAAATGGTCATAACTTATAATCTAGAAGTCCATTTCAACTATACAACCAGTCAAATCAAAGAAAATGAAACAATATTCGATATGATATGTGGTACAAGCCTAGAGGACATCTGGATCAGAAGTTATACCTGTTTGAATGTTAAAAAATCGGGGTATCCCGATTAAAAACTCATTTTTGGAGGCATTATGGGCCTTTTGGGCCTTAAAAATGTGACTGAAGGTTCCCTTGGGTCACTATAGCATAGATATCATTTCAAGCTTAGATTTGATATGTTGTAAATCTCAAACGGACACCCGGATCAAAAGTTATGTCTGTTTGAAGTTTGAGTTACATTTTCAACTTATTTTAGATCTTTTATTCTTTTTTTTTGATGTTTTATGTCTAAAGATTGTTATTAAATGATCATTAATCAATGATAATTAGGAAATTTTTAATTAATAATATTTTTTAAAATATTTTAAAGCCATTTTCACTAAATTTATTATATATTAAATGCAATATTCTACTCATACTTATCTAAAACGTATTTAAAAAATATATATTATATTTATATCAATATAAATATACTTATATAACAATATATTATTTTTCATAATTTTTTTAAATATAAATTTTATCAGCGCTTGGAAAAAGCGCTGATAAAGCCCCCCTTTATCAGTGCTACTAAAAAAACGTTGATAAAGGGGTCCCCTTTATCAGGACTAAAAAAAGCGCTGATAAAGGGGGGCCTTTATGAGCACTAAAAAAAGCACTGATAAAGGGGACCCCTTTATCAGCACTTTTTTTAGCACTGTTAAAAGTTCCCCTTTATCAGTGATTTTTTTAGCACTGATAAAGCCCCCCCCCCCTTTATCAGTGCTTTTTTTAGCACTAATAAAGGGTGGCGCTTCCCTTCCCCGTTTTGTAGTAGTGAGACCACCTAATGCATGGGTTGGTAGGGGCAAGTACACACCGTGTACTTCTAAATTACATGCCATGTACTTTCTTTTTTTTCATTAAACGGACCGGGGTAGCGTCTTTTCGACAGAACCAACTTCTTCTTCGTCTCTTTTGTCTGAGAGTGTCCATACGACGCAGATCTTCGCCGAGCCCCCGATTGAGTGTTCGTTCTCTGAATCGAACTTCTTCAGTTGCGTTGGAATCACATCGGTGAGTTCTCTCTTCTTCTAAAACACCTTCTTCCAATTCCTTCTCTCTTGTGAGATATCGTGGGTTGAACATTTTTTACATTTTTGTAGATATATGGTGTTCTAAGGTGATTGAATGCATGAGATTCAAGTTTATCGATCTCACGATATCGAGGTAGGTAATTTGTGCCTTTCCATAGATAGTCTTTGAATATTTTGTGCAAAAGTGCCCAATACCCTTGAATGGGGTATTGTGTGTTTACGGTTTTACCCCTATTATTTTTCTGTTATGCCTTGTGTGCTTGAGTAGATGTTTGTTGATTGTGAATAGGGTTATTTACCTTGAAATGGATGTGTTTTCCCATGTTTTCATGCTTTTGACCATTTGGACTAGCATTGCTTGATAGGTTGTTGTTTGTTTCTCCCATGCCTAGTATTGTAGAATGGTGTGATTATTTTATCTGACATGCTGTTATGTTGTAGATTGTTAGCCAAGTAGTTCTTGAGTTTTACTTTTGCCTCCATGCATTGCTATGCTCTATTGACTTACATAGGGTTGTGGGAACCTGGTGTAGTAGGCCATAGGGAGAATGGATGTGAGGGCTTCTACAGAGGGTCTGTTTTTACTATTATGATGCGAGACCATAGGGGGGATTGACAAAAGTGATTCCTTAGAGTGTCTATAGTTCCTCGATGTGGGCCATAGGGTTAATGAGACGTAATTTCTTCCCCAGAGTTCCTTTTAGTTACTAATATGAGACTATAGGGGGAATTGACGGCGATTGCTTCCTCAGAGAGTCTATGTTTAAGCTGAACCAGAGGGGTTGGACTGTGTGTACTTCCTAGAGGTTTACTTGTTCTTTTTTAGTTGAACCAGAGGGGTTAGGCTGTGAGTACTCCCAAAGGGTTTCCTGCTTTTATTTTTCTGCTTACTTGATACATGATTTTGAATTCATTGAAACTATAGGAATTTTTTCTTTTGAGTAATTCCTTGTTTACTGCTTCCTTTTGCTTATTTCCTTCCATATATATATTCACTGACTGTTAGGCACAGATCCTTGGGTGGTTTTCTACTGGGATTTATTCTCACACCCTGTTTGGGCCATGCTTTTGGGCCCAAATAGATTATATTGTTGCGGGACTAGATAAGGGAAAGTGCCCTTCTACTTCAGGTACTTGATTATTGAGGAGTTGGAGAGCATGGGATCAAGATGAGGCTTGCGATACTGAGGAGTTTATCTGTTTTCTTTTGTACTTGGGTTATTTCTGTATTCCAGCATTATGACTTGTTTGGCTGCTTTCCTAGACATACGTATCATGCATCATTTATATATATGCTCCAATTTTTTCTTATTTTCAGTCTTCTATTGTTTACTATTGTATGGTATGTTTATTACTTCTGATATTGTATATCTGTTTTGTTTCCACTGTGTTACTCTGCCAATGAGGGCATAGTTTTCCCACTATCACACCCAAAGCCCTAGCTGCTAGTTGGCAGCCTCTGGCGTTTGAGGAAATGCGCTCAAGGCCATATGACCAACAGGGTACAGGGTACCTCTTGGTGGCTTCCGGAACCGGTACATTAAAAAGTGGTATCAAATGGTATTCTTTTCTTCTTGAATTACTATTTGGAGCCTATATCCAGGGGTAGAAAGTAATAGGTACTTGGTAATAATCTATGCCTAGGAGTAGCTAACCCCTATACAGGGAAAATCCAATCTACCTTGTTTATTGCAATTTTTCTGGTTTTGCAATTTTACAGTTGATTTGATTTCACTGTTGGGTGATTCACATGTTTTGTATTGTTATCATTGATGTTATTGAGGTTCTATTTATGTTGCAACCCGATGAGATTAGGGTATTCCATCTCATGCATCATATAGGCACTTGCTAGAGATCACATGTCATGCATTCTTGCCATGCCATTTAGTGTGCATTAGCAATTGAATGTTTTTGTGATAGAAGTTGTGATAGATATACATTCTATTGTGATATATTCCTTGATAAAATACCTATTGTTTGATAGGGTATTGTTTGTGTAAGGTTTTGTTTGAATGAACGCCAAACTTTGGTTCTTGAGGTGTTATGGGCCCTCATGGACCAGAATTTGGTGGATCATTGCCTTTTTTTCCTTGTATATGACATGTATAAGATTCCAAGCTTTGATTATTGGGGATTATGGGCCTTCGTAGATTGGAATTTGGCACTTAAAGGTTCATTTCAGTGTTTTTCTGGGTTCTGGAGTAGTTTCTGAGGCTTACTATCTAGAAAAACCCAGAATACACGGTGTGTAATGTTGAATACATTCCATGTGTTCTTTTGTTCGAGAAGAAAATGTTTTCTTAAGTACATTTCGTATACTGTATGTACACGTCATGTAGTCTCTAACTGTGTCTCATACTGTGTGGGCAGATACATGGGGTTTGGAAATCTTTGGTAGGACACACCATGTACCGTATGTACAGTCGGGTTGTAGAACCATGTATCCAATCATGTAATGAGAAAAATGGGTCGGTTAAATCTTCTTGTACATGTCGTGTCTGGTATAAACACGCCGTGTATAGTCAGTCGTGTGTTCACCCGTGTAACTAACAACACAGGTAGTTGAAACCTATTAAGTACACGTTGTGTCCATCTGGAACATGCTATATAGAGTGATCCGTGTATACAGTCATGTCACTAACAACACGGGTCGGTGAAGATTGTCTAGTACATGCCGTGTTTGGCACTAACATTCCATGTAGTATTGTTCTCGGAGATCCGTGTGGCTTATCCGTGTAAGATAACTCGGGCAGGGAAAAAGGATTCAAGTACACGTCGTGTGTTAGGACAACACACTGTGTGTTTGGGGTGTTACACGACTAGTTGTGGCAGGAGTACACTCCCATGTGAAAGGCTTTAGGGAACACACCGTGTAGTCATTATACACACTGTGTATCCATTTTTTGAAAAACTTGAATTCTTTCTTTATTCTGTTCTCTTCTTACGCTTCTAGTTTTCAGTTCCTATTAATCTTGTTCTAAGGTGTGCGCTTGACCTTGCAGAGTCATGCCATCGAGACGTCCTATAGTTGGTTTCCAATTGCAAGGAGGTGATCAGACACCAGACATGGATGATTAGGGAATACATGTAGATTCTCCAGTTGTGCTAGTCTTGGCACCATCCATCATTTCGGACACAGGTGCTGGCGCATAGTTTTGAGAGGGCTTTATGAGGTTCATGCAGACCTTTTGAGGGGTACCTCATCCTACCCCTTATATGGCAGATTTGACGTGGGTTTTCCAGCAGCAACATCCTCCCACCTTCATAGAGGAAGGAGAACCTCAGGTTGTAGAGTCATGGTCAGAATCCATTCTTTTTATCTTCAATCATATGGAGATGCCTCTAGAGAAGAGGTTGAAGCTCGCTACGTACATTCTTCTAGATTCCTCCAAGATATGGTGGTATGTGATCTCACAGGTGGGACGCTAGCAAGTTATGTCCTGGGATGAGTTCCAGCATGCCTTCTATGACTACTTCTATCCGGAGACTTTGAGGTCCGACCGAGACCGAGAGTTCATGAGTCAGGAGCAGGGTACTCTTTCAGTTATGGAGTATTCTTCTCGCTTCACAGAGCTGCAATACTTCACACCCATCCCAAGAGGTGATGATTTATTCCTAGAAAGGAATTTTGAGGATGGTCTCAGGAACGACATCTGATCTCAGGTAAATATCTTCTAGTTGACCTCCATCACTTCTATAGTCAACCAGGCGCTGATCACAGAGCTAAATATGAGGGATTATAGAGTTGTGAGCCAGGGGCGGCTCGACATCTGGAATTAGTATCCCTCCTACTGAGATTAGGAAGCACCACAGGGGGTCTTCACACGGTGATCCAAGGAGGTGAGACACTTCTTATGGTAGCCAGGTGGTGTGCTACCAATGCGGAAAGAGCGGGAATACGAGGCCACATTACCTGAGAGACCCAGTGGAGTGCCGATCTTGCTGCAAGATGGGGCATCTTCAGCACTTCTATTAGATCTTCTCACCAGAAGTTGGTTATAGGGGTTCTTCTATGACTCCTCATTTAGGAGAAGCACCACCAGTTTCTCAATAGTATGGGAACTGGAGTTCTTATGGACATTAAGGCCGAGGTGGAGGTCGCGGTCGTGGTATTCAGTCGCCAGGATTTTAGCGATAGCAGGTTGGATCAGCTCAGAGTGGTAAGGAAGGGTCATAGGGTCATGGTATAGTCTAGACTTTCACAGTGGAGAAAACCTAGTAGGAGTAAGATCTCGAACCCTCTATTATTCGAGGTACGATCCTAGTTGCCTCGGTTTTATCCTCTACTATTTTCGATACAAGGGCTTCTCATAGATTTATATCTGTTGTTGTTGTGAAGATAATTGGGCTCTGTATCTTTTCTTATGCTAATATCTTTACTCTAGACACACCGTTGGGGACAAGAATGGCTAGTGTATGTCATTGAAAAGAGTTCCCTCTTGAGGTTGGTGGGTTCCACTTCTTATGGGACCTCTATGTCCTAGAGATGACGGGTTATGATGTCATTCTCATAATGGACTGGTTAGTTCCCTTCTAGGCTGTTGTCAGTTGCTATCGTCATAGGGTGAGTTTCACATCACCAGAGGGAAGATCGTTTCTTCATAAGGGAGAATGGAATTCCCAGGGGTGCAGAGCAGGACCTGAGAATCATGGGTTGGGAGGAGTTACAACCCAGATTGCTAGTCTATATATGGATGACCAGGGGACTTCATAGATGGACTTTCTTCCAGTGGTGGATCATTTCAGGGACATCTTTTTGGAGGACTTTTTAGGTTTGCCTCTAGAGCGTGAGGTAGAATTTTCTATTAATCTTGTTCCATGAGCGGAACCAGTGTCCATTCCTCCTTATAGGGTGGCTACACTAGAGTTACAGGAGCTCAAGAAGTAGTTGGAGGAGTTGTAGACAAAGGGTTTTATCCAACTCGGTACTTCTCCTTGGGGTTCGCCTATCTTGTTTTTAAAGAAGGTGGATGGTACCCTCAGACTTTGTGTGGATTATCGGAAGTTGAACCAATTGACCGTCAAGAACAGATATCCCATACTAAGGATTGATGATCTCTTTGATCAGCTTTGAGGAGCTCGGGTGTTCTCAAAGATTGACTTGAGATCTGGTTATCATCGGTTGCATGTTATACCATCTGATATACATCTTACAGCCTTCTAGAGTAGTTATGGTCTATACGAGTATGTGGTTAAGCCATTCGGTCTCATGAACACACCTACAGTCTTCATGGCACTGATGAACCGAGTGTTCCATCCATACTTGGATTCTTTCATGGTGGTCTTCGTGGACGATATCTTGGTGTACTCTCACACTCGACACGACCATGCCACACATCTTGAGATCATTTTGAGTACACTAAGAGAGCATCAATTATATGATAAGATCTCAAAATTCCACTTTTGGATGGATCAGATTCACTTTTTTGGTCATGTTATTTCGGAGACAGGAGTGTCAATAGACCCAGAGAAAGTGAGAGCAGTAGTTTCTTGGGAGTAGCCGAAGAATTTCTTTGAGGTGCGGAGTTTTCTAGGGCTATCTGGATACTAAAGACTTTTCATACAGGACTTTTCATGCTTGGCATCACCACTGACAGGCCTTACCAAGAAGGGTGCAAAGTTCTTGTGGTCAGATTCTTGTGAGTCGTCCATTCAAGAGCTAACAGGGAGGTTGAATTCAGCACCAATACAAGTATTTACAGAGCTGGGAAAGAGCTATATTGTGTACTATGATGCTTCAGGTATCAGTTTGGGAGATGTGCTTATGTAGGGGGAAGGAGTCGTTGCGTACGAGTCTCTGTAGTTGAGGCCACATGAGAGGAATTACCAGACGCACGATCTTAATTTGGCTATTGTTGTTCATGCTTTAAACTTTTAGAGACATTATATTCTGGTAGATAATTTTGTGGTTTTCACCGACCAAAAAAGTCTCAAGTACATCTTCATTTAGCATGACCTGAATTTGAGACAGTAAAGGTGGGTTGAGTACCTTCAGTCCTTTGACTTTGATCTTGCCTATACGCCTAGGAAAGGAAATGCAATGGCTAATGCGCTGAGCATGATAACTTAGATACAGTCAGTTCATGAGGCCAGTAGTGAGTGGTATCTTATGTCTCTATTCTCTGATATGCATTTGGAGGTTCACAACAAACAGGGGAAGACGTTTCTTTCTTCTATAGTTGTTACCTCTACTCTTCTTGATTGAGTGAGAATGAGGCATTTATCAGATTCTGAAGGCCTAGTCCTACAGGAGAGCATGTTAGGAGAGGACCCTATTCCTGGATATACCATAGATGAGGATGAGATCTTTTGTTTTCATGGGCGCGTAAGGGTGTTAGCAGACATACGCGAGGAGCTGATGTGGGAATTTTATTCCTCAGTTTGGACAATTCATCCTGGAGTCACCAAAATGTATTGTGATCTACACCATTAGTATTGGTGGCCAGATATAAATAGTGATGTTGCTGGTTTTGTCACGAGGTGTTCCACCTATCAGCATGTGAAGGCAGAGAATCATCAACCATCAGGGCTTTTGAAGCAGTTACTCATTCCCAAGTGGAAGTGGAATGATGTCGTGATGGACTTCGTGATAGGTTTACCGAGGTCACCTCAAGGGAATGATGCAGTTTGGGTTTTCATTGACAGACTCATGAAGGTTTCTCACTTCTTAATGATCAAGAAGACCTTCAATGTTGATGAGCTAGGAAGGTTGTGCATTCATGAGATTGTGCGTCTGCATGGGGTTCCACACTTCATTATTTCAGAAAGAGATGCATGTTTTACTTCTCGGGTCTGGCAGGGGCTACAGAAGGATTTGGGCACACAGGTACTTTTGAGTATAGCTTACCACCTCCAGATAGATGGCCAGTCTGAGCATACGATTCAGGTGCTTGAGGAAACGCTTCGAGCATGAATCCTGTATTTTGGAGGTTCTTGGGATAAGCACATACCTCTTGTGGAGTTTTCCTACAACAATAGTTTTCAAGAAACTATTCAAATGAAACCTTATGAGGCTTTGTATGGTAGGTCATGCCGATCACCTTTATGTTGGCTGGAGGTAGGAGAGGAAGCTATGTTGGGACCTCGTCTTGTCCAGGAGACTACATAGCAGATAGAGTTGATTCGGAAGAGGATGGATACTGCACAGTCACGACAGAAGTATTATTCTAATCGATGGATACAACATCTAGAGTTCAAGTCCAGAGATCAGGTTTTTGTACATGTCACACTGAGGTTGGGACACATAAGGATTAAGAGGCAGGGTAATCTTTCGTCGAGATACATTGGGTCGTTTGAGGTTTTTGAGAGAGTTGGGCTGGTTGCCTATTGGTTGCAGTTACCTCAGAGGTATCGGGCTATGCATGACATCTTCCATGTTTCTCAACTTCGACATTGCTTCTCAAACCCATCTCATGTTTTCTAACCCAAGGAGGTTAAGTTAGTGGTGGAAGCCTCATTCGAGGAGCATCCTATCCAGATTGTTGATCGAAGTGTGAAGGTTCTTTGTGGCTGATATGTTCCTGTGGTATGAGTGCTATGGCAGCATGGGCGAGTACAAGATGAGACTTGGGAGAGGGGGTTGATGTATGATCACAGTGGCTGGATCTGTTCAAGGTTTCTTATTCTACGTCACCTTTCTAGGGAAATTCGGGGACAAATTTATTTAAGGGGGGAAATTTGTAAGAACTCGGATATTATTTTTCAGTTATGTTTTCTTTTTCTGGTGTTTTTGAGAAAAAGATGAATTTCTGGAAATTTCTTAAGTACATGTCGTGTACTTTATGAGTACACGTCGTGTGCTCAGTTACTGTGGGTAACCATGTCTTGGCCGTGTAACAGTTGTGCACACAGCTATGTGTGGTGACCTGGAGACCACCTAATGTGGGGGTCGGTAAGGGAAAGTACATGTCGTGTACTTATAAAGTACACGCCGTGTACTTTTTCTCCATTAAACGGACTGGGGTCGCGTCTTTTTGACAGAACCAACTTATTCTTCCTCTCTTCCATCTGAGAGCATTTGTACGGCGTGGATCTTTGCCAAGCCTCCGATCAAGAATCCATTCTCCGAATTGAAATCGGTCGGTTGTGTTGGAATCACATCGGTGAGTTCTCTCTTCTTCTTGAACACCTTCTTCTGATCCCTTCTCTCTCATGAGATATTATGGGTTGAACATTTTTTACATTTTTGTAGATATATGACATTCTAAGGTGATTCAAGTCCTTAGATTCAAGTATATCGATCTCACGATGCCAAGGTAGGTGGTTTGTGCCTTTCTGTAGATAGTATTTGAATATTTTGTACAAAAGTGCCCAATACCCTTGAACGGGGTATTGCGTGTTTACGGTTTTACCTCTGTTATTTGCCTGTTATGCGTTGTGTGCTTGAGTAGAGGTTTTTTTATTGTGAATAGATTTATTTACCTTGAAATGGATGTGTTTTCCCATGTTTTCATGATTTTGACTGTTTGGTCTAGCTTTGCCTGATAGGCTGCTGTTTGTTTCTCCCATACCTAGTATTGTAGGATGGTGTGATTATTTTATTTGGCATGTTGTTATGTTGTAGACTGTTATCCAAGTAGTTATTGGGGTTTACTTTGGCCATAATGTATTTCTATGCTTGATTGACTTACACAAGGCCGTGGGAACCTGGTGTAGTAGGTCATAGGGAGAATGGATGTGAGAGCTTCTCTAGAGGGTATGTTTTTACTATTACGATGTGAGACCATAGGGGGAATTGACAAAAGTGCTTCCTCGGAGTGTTTTTAGTTCCTCAACGCGGACCACAGGGGGAATGAGATGTAAGTGCTTCCCCAAATAACCTTTTAGTTACTAATATGATACTATAGGGGGAATTGACGGTGAGTGCTTCCTCAGAGAGTCTATGATTAAGCTGGACTAGAGGGGTTATAATATGTGTACTTCCCAGAGGGTTGCTTGTTCTTGTTTGGTTGAACCAGAGGGGTTAGGTTGTGAGTACTCCCAGAGGGTTACCTTCTTTTATTTTTCTACTTACTTGATACATGATTTTGAATGCATTGAAACTGTATGAATGTTTGCTTTTGAGTACTTCCTTGTTTACCACTTCCTTTTTCTTATTGCCTTCCATATATATTCACTGACTATTAGGAACAGATCTTTGGGTGGTTTCCCACTGGGATTTATTCTCACACCCTGTTTGGGCCATGATTTTGGGCCCAAACAGATTATATTTTTTCAGGACAAGATAAGGGAAAGTGCCCTTCTACTTCAGGTACTTGATTGTTGAGGAGCTGGAGAGCATGGGACCAAGCTGATCCTTGCGATGCTGAGGAGTTTATCTGTTTTCTTTTGTACTTGGGTTATTTCTATATTCCAGCATTGTGACTTGTTTGGATGATTTTCTAGACATACGTATCATGCATTATTTATATATGTTCTCGAGTTTTTTCTTATTTTCAATCTTCTGTTGTTTACTGTTGTATGGTATGTTTACTGCTTCTGCTATTGTATATCTGTTTTGTTTCTATTGTTTTACTCTGCCAATGAGGGAATAGTTTCCTCACTATCATACCCAAGGCCCTTACTGCTAGTCGGTAGCCTCTGGCATTCGGGGAAATGCACTTGAGTTCATATGACCAATCAGGTACGGGGCACCTCTGGGTGGCTTATGGAACCGGACGTTACAATGGTCATGGTGGAGAGTTTGGGAATCTGGAATTTAATTCCTTCTACTCAAATATGGGTATTAAACACACCTTATCTACACCAAGAACACCTCAATAAAATAGAATTGTTGAAAGAATAAATAGGACTATTCAAGAAATGGCTAGGACTATGCTAAATGAATACAGTCTTCCTACCTATTTCTAAGAAGAAGCTGTAAGCACAACCTATTATATAATTAATAGTGTTTTAATCAGAACTTTTTTTAAAAAAGACACCCTATGAACTCTAGAATAAAAGAAAACCTAAAGTAAATTACTTTAATGTTTTTTGATGAAAGGTTTACACCTTAAACACAACGGAAAATCTTGGTAAGTTTGATCCAAAATCTAATGAAGGAATTTTCTTAGGATATTTTGCTACTTCCAATAATTATAGAGTTTTTAATAAAAATTCAATGATTTTTGATGAATCAGTTCATGTGAAATTTGATAAATATGATCCCTTTGAGAAAAGGAAAGACCAAATTGATGAATCTGACTCTAATGATAACATGAGGCTTGAGAACTTAAAAGATGATTTTGAAAAAGATGTAAATTAAATTTTGTCATGTTCAGAAGAACATGAAATTGAATAACCTAACAGTGTACTACCTAGACAATCTAGACCCCTAAAGAATCACCCTTTAGAAATTGTTATAGGAGACCTAGACACTAGAATAAAAACCAAAAGAAATGTAGGAAATCTTGTTAAATTCTCTGCCTTTTTATCCCAATTAGAACCTAATACATTAGAAGAATCCTTAGTTGATGAAAGTAGGATGATATCAATGTAATAAGAACTAAAGAAATTCAAGAGAAATTAAGTTTTGAATTTAGTTGAAAGACCTCAGAACTATCCAGTTATAGGAACCAAATGGGTCTTTAGAAATAAACAAGATGATCAAGTAATAATAACTAGAAATAAAGCAAGACTTGTATCTAAAGGTTATAATCAAGAAGAATCTATAGATTATGATGAGACCTTTGCACCTATATCTAGATTAAAATCCATTAGGATCCTTTTAGCCTATGAATATCATATGAACTTAAAATTATTTCAGATGGATGTTAAGTCTACCTTTTTAAATGGTTACTTATTGGAGGAAGTTTATCTTGAGCAACCTCCTGGTTTTGAAAATTAAAAAAACCAAATTCTATTTTTAAACTTACTAAATATTTTTATGGCCTTAAACAAGCACCTAGAGCTTGGTATGAAAGATTAAGTTCTTTTTTTAAAAAAATTATTTTACTATTGGGATGGTAGATCCAACTTTGTTTAAGA
Source organism: Viscum album (assembly GCA_963277665.1). Classification (NCBI taxonomy): domain Eukaryota; kingdom Viridiplantae; phylum Streptophyta; class Magnoliopsida; order Santalales; family Viscaceae; genus Viscum; species Viscum album. The sequence continues at coordinate 59,979,121 of OY728127.1, read as the reverse complement.
AAACTGTCAACTATAATATTTTATTGGTTCTAATTTATATTGATGATGTAATTTTTGGTTCAACAAACAAAAATCTTTGTCATGAATTTTCAAATTTAATTAAAAAATAATTTGAAATGAGTATGATGGGAGAATTAGATTTCTTTTTAAGTCTTCAAATTTATCAAAAAGATTTTGGAAATGTTTTAAATCAAAGAAAATGCATTACTGATTTACTCAATAAATTTAGACTTGAAAACAATAAGACATATTAAACTCCTATGTGTACTAATATAAAACTTGATTTGGATGAAACTGGAAAATCAGTTAACAAAAAGTTATATAGAGGTATGATTGGTAGTTTATTATATCTTACTACTAGTAGGACAGATATAATGTACTCAGTATGTCTTTGTGCTAGATTTCAATCTGGTCCAAAAGAATATCACTTAAGTGATGTCAAAAGAATCTTTAGATATTTAAAAGGAATTGTTTTTCAATCTCTTCTCTATCCAAAAACTTCTAATTTTAATTTAATTTCTTATTCAGATGTAGAATTTGGAAGTTTTATATTAGATAGAAAAAGAACCTCAGGGAATTGTCACTTTTTAAGAAAATCCTTAGTGTCATAGTCTAGTAAGAAACAACACTCAGTTTCTCTGTCAACAGCCGAAGCAGAATATGTATCTGCTAGCAGTTGTTGTGAACAAGTTTTGTGGATGAAAAACACTCTTATGGATTTTGAACTAAATTTTAATAATACACCTATTTTATGTGATAATACTTGTGTTATAAATATTTCAAAAAACCCTATTAATCATTCTAGAACTAAGTATATTGATATCAGACATCTCTTTCTAAGAGATCATGTTCTTAAAAAGTATATATTTTTAGAATTTGTAAGCACTAAAATTCAATTAGCTAATATTTTTACTAAAACACTTTCCACTGCAAGGTTTGATTTTATTAAGAGGGAGCTAGGTTTATTTATTTTTAAATGAATTTTTTTAAAATTTATTATTTTTAATTCTTTTTTTTTTTTTGCCATTATTTTTTAAAAAAATTCAGTTCAACTTTAATATTTTTGACGTGTAAGTTTTTACTTTTAAATAATGTAATAATTACTATGTGCATAACAACACTAGAATCAAGGATGTCAGAAACCATTTCCTATTCCAAAACCATTCATTTTCTCAAAACCCCAAGGACTTCTACCGATCTTCTCTATTCGCACCTGAACCTTCAAAACCCTATCTTTTCAAACCTTCAGAAATTTGTGACAGTAATGGCCAAAATCAAAAGGACTGATGAGCCAAAAACTAGAAACACCAAGCGGCAACGCTTAGTAGGACGAAAGATTTTGCAAGGAAAAGTGATCAATCTGGAATGATTGTACCAGACGGATCTGATGCTAAGGCAAGCCCTAGCATTTCAGAAACTAGAGAAAACCTTTAATGGGGACTATATGGAGTTCCTATATGAGGTAGAACTTTGTCACATTTTTAAATTGGTTGATTTCAGTCTGGGAGAAGATGAAGATTCATTAATAGCTATGATCGAGGATAGAGATTTTTCGATTTCGTCTGTGGAGATAGCCAAAATTCTTCACTGCCCTCATGACGGAGTTTTCCATTTTGATTTAAAGAATATTGGTGATAATTTCCATAATTCTGAGGAAATTATGTATTTTCTGTTTGGATCTAAAAATATAAGGAAGATGTTAGTGAAATATCTAGAGCCTAACCAGAATATTTTAGTTAAATTTGTGCAAACAGGTATTGCACCCAGAATGTCAGAGATGGAGAAAAAATTGTACCCTGATATGTATATAATGTTTCTGTTTATGAGTGATATATAGTTAAATTTTCCATGATTTATGATCAGATATCTCAACTATTACTGCCAACCAGAAGCGAGGATGACCTTCTATCCCTTTGGAAGGTTCATTTCAAAGATCTTATTTAAGTCAGATATGATAAGGCTGCTAGATTCCTGAGTGAAATGTCACCATAGCAACATTTTCAACGCTGGAACACTAAGGAATATTGGTTTCTTTTTCAGCACAATAAAAGGAAAACTCATGAATGACAGACTACAGGACCTTCAATGCAATAGTTCTCCTTTATCTATATTGTTGGACAATCAGAAGTTTCTTATTAACCAGTTGAATTTGAATGAACCTGGAATTAGAGTTTTTCTGAATCAGTTCACTACTAAGTTAACTCTTTTTATAGAAAATGAAGAGAGGTTACATGAGTTTTTCAGAGTTAATTTAATTGAATACATTCATCTGACTCAGGAAGGAAGAGATCTCATAGTCCAGTTAAGTGATGGATTGATGAAAAGGTAGTGACTAAATCTCAAAGAAATCATTCAGAGGTGTTGAAACCCATTTTAAAAACCTTTATAGTCTAACCTTGATTCCCATCGTCATTACTATACTTGTAATTATGTTTTCAATAACATATATTTGAATCACATGTTTATGTGTCATTAATTTGTTTTACTATATTATCTATGTTCGAATGCCAGTAATCCAGATTCAAATATTGATAACTAGTTTACCACAGAATTTACTTAAGTTCAGTGCTACATTAAAATGTGTTATATTCCTTCTTCTATCATTCTTTTTGATATCACAAAAAGGAGGAAAATATGGATAAAAAAACATATTTTTTTGGGAGAATTTTTTTGGATAAACTCAAAATTATTTATTTATAAAAGAGGATATATTATTTTACTTTATAAAGAGGGAGAAAATGTAAAAATTAGGAAATAATTTTTTTATAATAAAATATTGTTTTTACCTTTTCAAAATTCAAATTTATATTCAATTAATTCTGTAAGATAATTTTATTGGTTATTTTATGGGTTTTGTGGTCATTAGAAAAGGGGAGATTGTTGAGAAAGTGTTGTTTTCAACAATACTCTGTCTTTTTATGATGATTTTTATGTTCACAAATACCCTTATTTTTTATTCTAATGATTTTACTTTTAGTATATTTCAAGAAATTAATATTATTTATTTCTCTATTTTGAAATAATCTTTAAGCATTTTAATCCACGTGGAATATTTGTCAACATGTTCGGAAATCACATTAGCATGTTCTGGAAACACTGTTCATATTCTAAGTGTTTTGAAATCACTTTAGCGTATTCTGGAAACATTGTTCATACCCTGCATTGAGGAACATAGCATAAGGATGAAAATCATCGCATACAGGTTATCGGAAAAGTATGGTTAAGTAACCATACGTTATCAGAAAAGTATGGAAGAAGAACCCTACGTTTGGAAGGAACCTTACATTTGGAATATTAGAAAAGTATGGAAGAATAATCCTTTGTTAATATGGAACGTCATATTTGTTTCTCAAAATTATGGATCATCAACCTTACTTTTTTGAACAACCTTACATTGGATCATTTTCTTTTCATTTAGAAGCTGATAAAAGTTTAGATTATATATCGTACATTTGAAAGATAAAGAGAAAAGCATTTGTGATCAACCTTATGTTTTTGATCAACCTTATGTTTATGATCAACCTTACATTGTAAACCTTACATTCAGAGAATGTATGCTATGCAGTTCAACTCTACGTTTGGCGTCAGAGATTTAAATTATGACTTTATTAAAGAAATAGTCTTTGTGTGGATTATCAGGCTGATTTCAAGCCAGATTAATAGCCTAAATCTAAAGCACATATTTGACTGATTCAAAGCAGTTTATTTATGATTCAAAGGATCTATTTAAGAGGATCTGTTTATAGTGAATTTTAAGGGGAGTTACGACTGCTCTGTTATTCAAATATTTGAATATTACGATTTTAAAGGCGGTTTTTGTGGATATAAATTTAAAAGGAGATCACTCATATTTATTCTATATATGTCTGTATTATTTTGTACTATATATATATAGGAGAATCATTGAAAATAAGAAATATATATATATCAATCTCTAGAGTTTTTCATTGCTATAGTTTACAGAGATAATCGAGTCTTACAGAACTTCTGTTACAAAGAGAGACAAAGCTCTATTTTCTGAAGAAGAAGAAACACGATTGAAGATTCATTGATTCTACATCGAATATCTTTTATGAATTGACTATTGTTAAATTTGTGAATTATATTTCAAGATCTACTGCAATCGAATCGACTCAGAACTACTCTTTACCTGAAGAATATCATTTCTGAAATCGATGATCCATCGACTATCAATTTCTTGTTGTTGCAATTGTAAAGAACAACTGGAAAGTATTTCAAAGAACAAATAATCTTTTACTTTGAGTGACTAGCTTCTCGTACTATGTTGTGTGTTCGGTTCTATGTATGAACCAGAAGGCATTGTTTTGCCTTAAAGTTGTAAAGGTGTCAACTGCCTGCACTTAGTTGTGGAACGGTCTGTTGATAAGAGGACTAGATAGTGAAAATCACCAATCTCGTGGAGTATAGCGTTGGTGGAGTAGACTAGGGGCCTTATAATCCCCAAACCACTATACATTGTGCATCCTTTTCTATTAATTTTCCGCTACTTAATCATTATGATAAATTTAAAAGGACAGATAACGATCTTACGATGAAATTTTAATACACACAATTCACCCCCTCTTGTGTATATTTGGTATAATTTGATCCAACAAGTATAAGGAGTACCACAGTTTAGGTATTTACCTATAGTGTAAATGTAGTGAGCTAGATATCACAACTAAAGAAGGTGGTGTCTATATCTACCACTGCGGAAGAATACATTTCTTTAATAAAATCTTGGATGGAGATGATTTTTCTTAAGAACTTCTTGGATGAGTGGGGTAAAAATTGAAAGGAAAATGTTTTTCATTATGATTGTCAAAGTACATCTTGAAAAGATCCCATTATTTCATGTGAGTATGAATCATATTCAATCAAATTACCATTTTATTAGTGGTTTTATATATGATGGGTTTCTAATATTATATAAGATTCATGGAACCAAAAATCTAGCATAAATGTTGACAAAGTTAGTGGTGATAGATAATTTGAGGAAATGTTGTGCCTCTGTTGGTCTCCACTTATGAATGAGTGATTAGAGGCATAATATGGTAGAACATTATCAGAGCATAAAAGATAAAATATCTGGTATTTCCTAAATCTTCAGTTTGAAATTGAATATTTGAATGGAATGAATGCAATAATGAGTAAAGAAGAGGATGATATCATATTAATTAATTTTGGGGAACTATGGAAATTTTGTTTCAATTTATCTAGGATGAATGATGATACTGATAGGGTACTATGTAAGTGTGTACTTACTGTATCAATATGTGATAGGACATTATAGCATCTCAGAATTTGGAGATAGATGTCATTGTAACTCTATATAATTATTCCCATTAACACTATAGCATCTTGGATTTGTATGGTTGTGGAAAAGTAGCATAGAAAATTTATTGTGCAGTTGGTGGAATATTTTTCATTATCTTGTTTATGATCACATTCGAGATATTTTTTTTTCATGTTTCTGAAACTACAAATATCTCTATGTAATTATACTCTTGATTATAGTGAATTATTATGACTCTCTATATATGTAGGGATCATTTTTTGAACCATGTAAATCATTGTGTCCTATGATATTTTTTGTGTCCTATGATATTCTTATCATTCTTTTGTTTTTGTATTTTATTCATCTGAAAAACATTTCTATCATTGTGACTCTCTTCGTTTATGAAACAACTAGTGTCAGAGGTTGAGTTCAAAATATTGAGTTTTGGTTTCCTCAAATTAAGCATTTTCTATGTAATAATTCAAGGTGGATATCAATAACTTCAATGAAAATAACATTGGTTACTAGATAATGTAGATCTAGGATTATCTTTATCATAAAAAGATGCACTAGTCACTTATGGATATAAAACTAATAAATATAGAGTAGACAAGCTATGATCTACTGGATCATTAGTTTCTTGTTTTCTTTGTGCTTTACATTGTCCAAAAATGTGGCATTGAACATCATAGAGGAGAATACGATAGTTGTGATGATGAAAGATCTCAAAAATATATATGGGAAGCCCTCTAAATCAAACAAGGTGTACCTCATGTGATGATTATTTAGTCTAAAAAATATTAAAGGTGGGATTTTAGCATATCACATCAATTAATTCAACTCCATAACAAGTCAATTTTCATCAGTGGTAATTTTACTTAACGATGAGGTATGTGCACTAGTTTTACTGTATTTATTACCTAACAGTTGGGAAGTGACTGTAACAACCACGATCAGTTATTCGATTAATATAAAGTTGGTTTAGAATTATGTATGAGACCTAATACTCAATGAGGATATTAAAATAATAGAATCAGGTAGATTCTCTATTTCTACTCTGAATGTAGAAGGAATAAGAAGATATGTGTAGTGATATAATTTTAGAGGATGATAAAAATAAATAGGAAAGAGTCAAGATAATGTGAAGGGGTCTAGTCCTACCTACTGGATTTTTATGAGGAAGGTACATGTCAAGAAAGAGTGAAGATAAAAATTAAAGGTTCCTAAAACTAATATAGAAAACACGGAAGCTGAAGAAATTGATGATGTGTTACTACTGAGTGTGGATATCCCAATAGACTCTTGCATTTTGAACTCAAAGGAATCTTTCCATTCCATGTTGGAGAAGGTTTTCCTAAAAAATTATGTTTTTGGAAATTTTTTAAAGATGTATATTATTGATGATAAACCATTAAAAATTATAGTAAACATAGATGTGTGGAGTAAAACCAACAGTGGGAGATTTTTGGTTCTATAAAATGTAAGTAATATCCCTAGACTGAAAAGAAATATTATTTATATTGGGAAGCTAGATGATAAAGGTTTTAGTACCACGTTCAATGGTGGTGCGTGGAAGATTACCAAGTGAGTTATGGTATAGCTTATGGAGATAATAATGGTACCTTTTACAATATGAAAGAGACTTTCATGGACATGATTTCATCAATAAATTCTATTAGGAATTCAAAATTGTGTCACTACAAGCTAAGCTACATGAGTGACAAGGGTAGAAGGTGATAGAAATAAAATCAATTCTATTATAGATTAAGTTGGTGGAAGTTGGATTATGTGAAGATTGTATCCTTGGAAAGTAGAATAAAGTATCCTTTGAGAAAGGAGTTAGAACACTAAAGGCTGGGAATTTGGACCTGGTACACACTAATGTATGAGGTTTTTCACCAGTACATTCCTTTGGAGGTTCATTATACTATGTGACATTTATCTACTACTCAACTAGGAAGGCATGAGTTTATTTTCTAAAAATAAAATTTTATGTATTTAAGGTGTTTCATAAGTGGAAGACCATATTGGAGAATGACTCAGGAATAAAGATGAAATTAATGAGTTCTAACAATGGTGGAGAGTATGGTGGTAATGAGTTCATAAAATACTATGAAAATAATAAAATTTAGTGGGAAAAGACTCTTCCAGGTACACAACAACGTAATGGTGTAGATGAAAGGAAGATCATGACACTAAAATAACATTCCATGATAATGAGGTGGAATTCAAGTAACCCAAGACTTTCTGGGCTGAGGTAGTGAATATGGAATCATATCACATCAATAGGAGTCCATCAGTACCAATGGTAAAATGTATACTAGAGGAGCTCTAGATGGTAAATAAGGCAATACTCTCACATTTACAAGTCTTTGGTTGTTTTTAATATATATATATAAATGTTGGTGTAAGTTAAAATCTTGATTCCAAGTCCAAATCATGTTTCATTATTTTGTATGGGTCTTAGGAGTATGGTTATTGATTTTGGTATGATTAGAACAAGATGATCATCAGAAGATAGAACCTGATATTTAATAAAGGTGTCATGTACAAGAACCATCATATAGCTAAATTTAATAATGGGAATAAATAATCATAGTTCCATGAGTAAGTGGATCTTGAATGTGTATATGAGAATATGACACCAAAACTAGTGGAACCTGCCCCTTAAGTGGATTTGATGAGATCAAAAAGGGTGAGAAGGCCTACTCAGAGGTACTTACCATCCTTAGATTATTTGTTATTGACTTATGGTGGATAAATAAAATGTTTTGAATATGAAATATAGTTAAAGGGGTCAAACAAGTGGAGGTTATCTATAAAAGAGGATATTTTTTCATTATATAATAACAATACTTGTGAGTCTACACCTTTTCTATAGGGAAAGAAGGCATTTCAAAACAAATGGGTGTACCATGTTAAAGAATAACATGATGATAAGATGAGGTATAGGGAAATTCTGGTGGTTAAAGGTTTTAAACAGGAGGAAGGTATGGACTTCACTAAAATTTTATCTCTTATATTGAAGCTTGCCACCATCCGAGTAGTTCTCAGTATTATTGCATCTGAAGACTTATGTCTAGATCATATTCATCTGAATATATATTTCCTTTGTAGAGATTTAAAGGAGGATATTTATATGAAATATCTTGATGGGTATGTTGATTAGGGGAAGGAAGATCTGGTGTGAAAACTCCAGAAGAGATTATATGGGTTAAAGAAAGCACTCGGATAGTGGAATACAAATTTTAATGAATTCATGACTAAAATTGAATAAAAATGGTGTGGCATGGATCAGTGTTACTACTTAAATTCATTTAGTGATGAATGAATTATAATGATTCTATATTTGGATGAAATACTCACTGAAGGATCATGTATGTAGAGGATTGATAAGATGAAAGAGAGGCTGGTTGAGGAGTTTGAGATGAAAGGTCTTAGAGAATCTTATAAGATTTCAGGGATAAATATCAAGAGATAATGTGCAGTTAGAACCTTGATTTCATTATAGGATGACTACATTGAAATTTTTTTGAGAATATTTAGTATTCTATAAGAAAATCCAATATCTATTCCCCTATTAAGTCATTTTAAATTGTCAAGTGAGCAATTACTAAAGACAGCTGAAGAGGTGGAGTATATAGAAAAGGATCCATGTGTATTAGTTCTTGGAAGCCTGGTGTATTCAATGGTATGTACTTGACCTGAAGTTTATCATGTAGTAGGAGTTGTGGGAAAGTATATGCATATCCCTAGAAAATGATATTGGGAAGCTATAAAGTGGATACTGGGGTATCTAAAGGTAATTAAGGAAGTATCTCTGTGTTTTGGGAAAGGAAAATCATTATAGGGGTATGTGGATTCTGACTTTATATGTGCTATAGATAGTAGAAGGATTACCATAGGTTATGTATTTACCTATGGTGCATCTATAGTGATCTGGATATCTCAACTAAAAAAGGTGGTGATTCTATCAACCATAGAGGTAGAATACATTGTTGTAACAGAATTCAGGAAGTGTATGGTCTAACTAGAGAACTTTTTGGATGAGTTGGGTAGAAAGTGAGAAGAAAATTTATTTCACTTTGATAGTAATAGTGCCATAAATATTTTAAATAACCTATTATTTCATTCCCAAATGAAGCATATTTAGTTAAAGTACCATTTTATTAGAGATTTTATATAGGATGGGTTGCTAACATTTCAGAAGATTCATTGAACCAACAATCTAGTAGACATATTGACAAAGATGATGATGATGGATAAGTTGAGGCACTTTTGTGCCTCTGTTGGTCTCCACTAATATATGGAGTGTGAGAGGAATAATGTGTTAGAAAAATATAGGAGCACAAAAGGTAAAATAGCTGGTATTTCATGAATCGTCACTTTGAAATTGAAGTTGTGAATGGAAAGAACACACTAGTGAGTGAAGAAGAGGAGGAACTCAGATTAATAATTTTTAGGAACTGTAGAAATGTGAAACCACTATAGTAGGTCTAACTAGTGACACCAATATGGTACTATACTAGTGTGTAACTACTATAGTAGTATATAATAGGACACTATAGCATCTCATACTTTGGAGATAATGGTCACTATATCTTCATGGGCGTCTTTCCACTGACATTATAGCATCTTGGACTTGGGTGGCTGTGAAATTATAGCACAAGGAACTTACTGTGTGGTTAGAGGAATAGTTGTATTTTCACCTTTATGAGATCATTTGAACTAGGTTTTATCCATGTTTCTAAAAAAATTAATATCTCCCTGTAAATTTTCTCCAAATTATAGTTAATTGTTATACCTCTCCATAGACGTAAAGATCATTTTACGAAACACATAAATCACTATGATCTATGATATTTTTCTCATTATTTTATTTTTATCTTTTCTTTATCTGTAAATCTTTTCATTCACTATAATTTTTTAAATTTACATACCAACTGATATCAGAGGGTGAGTTTGAAAGATCGAGTTTCGGTTACCTAAAATTAAATGTTGTCTATGGAAGAATGAAAGGTGAAGATTAATTACTTTCATTAAACTAAATTAAATTATTGGAGGATGAACATAGAGAATTACCTTTTTTATAAAAAATAAGAACTTACTACTTTTGGATGTAAAACCAATGGATATGAAGCAGATGGAATAGGAGCTGTTGGATTGATAGGTTCTTGGTGTTTTGTACCTCTCATTGTCCAAAAACATTACATTTAACATTATAGAGGAGAAGACAATGCCTGGATTAATGAAATATCTTATAAATATGTATAATAATCCTTATAAATTGAATAAGGTGTGCCTTATGTAATGATTTTTCAATCTAAAAATTATGGGATGGTGAATTTTTTTAGATCGTGTCAATGAATTTAACGCCATCATAAGTAAGTTGATATTGGTGGTAATTGTGCTTGATGATGTGGTATGTGAACTAGTTTTACTATCTTCATTACCTGACAGCTGGGAAGATAATATAATAGAAATGAGTAGTTATTTAGGGAATAAAATATATTTCAAAAGGATATGTGAGTCCTGATCCTTGGTGAGGATATTTAAAGAAGATAATCCGGTAGAATCTCTTGTTTTTCTCTGAATGTATAAGGTACAGGAAGATATTTGATGCTAGATAATCATAGAGGATGGTCAAAATTAAGAGGAAATACCTAAGATAAGAAAAAGGGTTCCATTCCAACTGGTTGGATTTGTGGTAAGAAGGGACATGTCAAGAAGGAGTGTAGATAAAAATAGAAAGTGCCTAAAATCAATACAACAAACACGACGGCTAATAGAACTGATGATGTATTGGTGCTATACATTGATATCCCTATAGAGTCTTAGATTTTAGAATCAGTGGAATCTTTTAATTCCACATTGAATAAGGGTTTCCTAAAAAAATATTTTTCTTGAAAATTTGGAAAGTTGAATCTTGCTAATGATGAACCCTTGCAAATTATGGGGAAGGAAGATGCACAGATTAAAACCAATAGTGGAAGTTTTATAGTTCTAGATAATGTAAGGTATATACTTAGACTAATAAGAAATATTGTTTCTAGAAATTATCTTGATGATACAGGTTTTTGTACCAAATTCACCAGTGGTGCATGGAATATTACAAATGGATCTATGGTCATATCTCATGGAGAAATTAATGGTACCTTTTACAACATGAAAAAGACTTTCACGGACATACTACATCAATAAATTATATCATGTATTCAAAAATGTAGAACTATAGACTTAGAAATGTGAGAAATAAGGGGATAAAGGTGATGGAAACAAAATGAATGCTACTGAAGCTGAAGTCAGTGGAAGATGGATTATGTGAAAATTGTATCCATAGAAAGAATAAGAAGGAACCCTTTGCAAAAGTAAGAAGAATACTGAAGGTTGGGAAGTTGGACTTGGTATACACTGATGTATGGGGGCATGCACTAGTACATTCCTTTGGAGGGTCACTATACTATTTCACATTTATCGATGAATCAACTAGGAAGTAATGGTTTTAATTTCTAAAAATAAAATCTAATATATTTAAGTTTTTTCAGAAGTGGAAAACCATGGTAGAGAATGAGTTAGAAACAAAGATGAAATGATTGAGGTACGACAGTGGTGGTGGGTATGTTAGTAATAAGTTCAGAGAATTCTATGAAAATAATAGAATTTGGTGGGAGAATACCCATCCAGGTACACCATAGTAGAATGGTGTATCTTAAAGGATGAATAGGACTCTGAATGAATGTTTCGGGTGCATGAGGTTGCGCTTGGGGCTACCCAAAACTTTCTAGGCTGAGGAAGTGAACATGGAAGCATATCACATCAATAATAATCCATCAGTAGAATTAGTAGAATTTATTCCCAAGGATCTTTGGTCAGGAAAGGAGGTAAGACTCACATTTACAAGTCTTTGGTTTTTTTTTCATATGTACATACAGATTTTGGTACAAGGGAAAGGCTTGATATTAATTCCAAATCATGTTTCTTTGTTGGGTATGGTGATGAGGAGTGTGGTTATCACTTTGGGATGATCACAACAAGATGATCACCAAAATAAAAAATGTGATATTTAATTAAGGTTTCATGTAAAAGGACCTTCATGTAGATAAGGTTGATAATGAGAATAAATAATCAGAGTTCCATGAGAAAGTGGAGCTTCAAGCTGTACCTGAGCATGTGACACCAGAACAAGTGGATCCTATCCCTTAAATGAAGTTAAAGAGATCAAAAAGGGTGAGAAGTCATTGTAGAGGTACTTACCATTCTTGCATTATTTTTTATTGAATGACGGTGGAGAACAAGAATATTTTGAAGAGGCAATATAGTTTAAGGATTTAAACATGTGTGATTTGTCTATGGAGGACGTTTATTCATTACATAACAATAATACTTGGGAGATGACACCTTTTCCATAAGGAAAGAAGTAATTGAAGAACAAATGGGTGTACCATGTCAAGGAAGAACATAATGGTAAGAGGGGGTAAAGGTAAGGCTAGTGGTGAAAGGTTTTCAATATAAGTAATGTGAAAACTTCACTAAAATTTTCTCACATATAGTAAATCTTACAACCATCCAGGTGGTTTTCAGTATTATTGCATCAGAAAACATACTGATAATATTGACGTGAATATGGATTTACTTCATAGATATTTATAGGAGGATCTTTATATTCAATAGAAAAAGGGATACATTGATTCAAGGAAGAAATACCTAGTGTGAAAACTCCATAAGTGATTATATGGGTTCAGGAAAGCACCTAGGTAATGGAATAAAATTTTTGATACATTCATGACTAAAAATGCATAAAAATGGTTTTTCATGGATCAATTCTACTACTTCAAGTTATTTAGTGATAGATACATTATACTGCTTCTATATATGGATGACATGCTCATTAAAGGATCATGTATACAGTGGATTGATGAGATGAAAGGGCAGTTGGCTAAGGAGTTTGATATGAAAGATGTTAGAGAAGATGGAAAAATTTTCGGGATGAATTTCAAGAGAGACCATGAAATGGGAACCTTTATGTTATCCTAGGTAGACTTCATTAGAAAGGTTTTGAGAATATTTAGTATGTTGGAAACAAATCTAGTCACTATTCACCTGGAAATTCATTTCAAATTTTCAAAGGATAAATCATTGAAGATAACATAAGAGTTTGAGTACATGGAAAAGGTTCCATACCCATCTAATATTAGAATCCTAATGTATTTCATGGTATGTACACGACTTGAAATTTCTCATGTAGTGGGATTTGTGAATAGTTACTTGGATAACCTTGAAAAATAACATTCAGAAGCTTTGAAGTATATATTAATGTATCTAAAGGGAAGAAGACAAGTATATCTATGTTTTGGAAAAGGAAAATCATAGTTGGGGTATGTGGGTGATGACTTTGGAGGTGATTTCAATAGTATAGGAAGTACCACAGGTTATGTATTTACCTATGGAGGAACTATAGTGAGCTGGATATCTCAACTATAGAAGTTGGTGGCTCTATCTACCATAGAGGCAAGATACATTATTATAATCGAATCTAGGAAGGAGATGTCTTGGATGAAGAACTTATTGGAAGATCAAGGTATAAATTGAGAATAAAATGTATTAAATTGAGATAGTTAGAGTGAAATACATCTTGAAAAAACCCCAATATTTCATTCCCAAACAAATTATATTTAGTTGAAGTACCATTTTATCAGAGGTTTGATATAGGATGGGGTTTTTATATTTCATAAGATTTTTGGAAGCAACAATCCAAATGATATTTTGAAAAAACTGATGGTTATAGAGAATTTAAGGTACTTTTGTTCCTCTTTTTTTATCAACTGGTGAATGGAGGATAATAGTTAGAATATGGGAGAACACTATGGGAGAAAAAAATGGAAAATATCTGGAATTTCATGAATCATTAGTTTGAAATTGAATGTGTGAATAGAAAACACACACTTGTGAGTGGAGAAGAGGAGCTCAGATTAATTAATTTTGGGTACTGTAACAATGTTGAATCTTTATAGCAAGGATGACCATAAACACCAACATGGTACTATAGAAGTGAATACTTACTATAGTAGTATATGACAGGACATTGTATCATATCAAACTTTGGAGATAATGGTCATTATAGCTCCATGTAATTCTTTCCATTAACACTATATCAGATTGGGATTGGGTGGCTGTGGAACTATTGCATAGAAAACTTACTATCTAGTTGGTAGAATAGTTGCATCGTCTCTTTTATGAGATCATTCTAGCAAGAATTTATACATGTTTTTGAAACTCTTAATATATTCATGTAATTTTTCTTCCAATTATAGTGAATTATTCTGTATCTATATGGATATAGGTATCATTTCCAAAATCAAATAAATTGTAGGGTCCAGTGATCTTCTTTTTATTATTTTATTTCTATATTTTCTTTATCCGCAAACCTTTTATGTCACTATGACTCCTGGTGTTTCCACAACAACTGGTATTAGAGGGTGAGTTCAAAAGATCAAGTTTTGGTTTCCCTGAATTAAACATCGGATATGGAATAAGGAAAGGTGAATATTGATCGCTTCAATGGAACTAACTTTAGTTATTGGGGGATACATATCAAGGATTATTTATATTATAAAAAGATAAAATTTCCTCTTGTGGGTGTAAAATCAATGGATATAGAGTAGATAGAGAGGAAAATATTATATTGATATGTTCTTGGTTTTTTTCACCTTATGTTGGAAAAAACATGATGTTAAACATTAGAGAGGAGAAGATGATGACTGGTCTGATGAAATATCTCATGAATTGTACAAGAATCCTTCTGCATCAAACAAGGTGTAACTAATGTGATGAATATTCAATCAAAAAATGATTGAAGGTAGGATTTTTATATATCACATCAACAAATTAAAACCCATCACAAGTTAGTGGATATCTTTAGTAATTGTATATGACGAAGAGTAATGTGCATTGGTTTTATTATCTTCATTACCTAACAATTTGGAAGTTATTTTAATAGTCATGAGCAGTTCTTCAAGGAATTCAAATCTATTTTAGAGTGATGTGTGACACCTAATCTTCATTGAGGATATTTGAAGAAGAGAATTGGTCATATTATCAAGTTCTGGTATGAATTTAGAATGAAGAGGAAGATATGTGCAGTGATATAATCATATAGGATGATCAAAATCATGAGGAAAGAGACAAGAAAATGTAAAGGGGTCTAATATTACCTTATAAATTTACAGGAATAAGTAATATGTCAATGAGTGTAGAGAAAAATATAAGGCACCTAAAACCAATATAGAAAATATAGAAGATGAAGGAACTGATGATGTGCTACTATTGAGTGTGGATAGCCCTATGGAGTCTTGGATTTTAGACTCATGGGAATATTTTTATTCCATTTTTGTGAAGGGTTTTCTGAAAAATTTTGTTTTTAGAAATTTTGGAAAGTTTCATCTTATTGATGATGAAACCTTGAAAATTATTGGGAATGGAGATTCATATATTAAAACCATTAGTGGGAGTTTATTGGTTCTAGAGAATGTAAGGCATCTCTTTGGACTGAGATGAAATATTATTTATATCAAGTATCTTGATAATTTAGCTTTTAGTACCATGTTCACTGGTGGTGCATGGAAGATTACCAAGGGAGATATGGTCATTGCTCAGGAAGTAAAGAATGGTTCACTATACAACATGACATATACTTTCATAGACATGATTGCATCAATAAATTTTATCAGGGATTCAAAAATATGGAACTATATGCTAAACCACATGAGTAAGAAGTGGATAAAGTTCCTAGAAAAAAAAGGAATGTTACCAAATATGGATTTTGTGGAAGTTGGATTATGTGAATAATGTATCCTTGGAAAGAAGAATAAGGCATCCTTTATAAAAGGAGTTTGAATATTGAATACTGGGAAGTTAGACATAGTGCACACTGATGTATGAGAGCCTGAACCAGTACATTCCTTTGGAGAGTCGCTATATTATGTGACATTTATCTATGAATAAACTAGAAATGTATGAGTTTACTTTCTAAAAATAAAATATTATGTATTTAAGGTTTTTCTAAACTGGAATATCATGGTGGAGAATGATTCAAGAACAAATATGAAATGATTTATTTTTACAATAGTTGAGAGTGTGGTAGTAATGAGTTCAGATAATTCTATGAAAATAATGGAATTCAATGGGAGAAGACTCCTCCAGGAACACCACTATAGAATGGTGTATCTAAAAGGATGAACAGTACAATTAATGAACATGCCAAGATCATGAGGCTACACTCAAGGTTACCCAAGACTGTTTGGGTTGAGGCAGTGAATATGGAAGTATATGTCATCAATAAGATTCCATTAGTACCAATGGGATAATGCTTACCCGAGGTGATAGGGTTGGAAATGGTGGTAAAAATCGTATATTTATAATTATTAGGCTATTTGGAAAATGTACATGTTGATTTTTGTGCAAGGTAAAATCTTGATGATAAGTCCAAATCATGTTTCTTTATTGGATATGGTGCTAACAAGTATAGTTATCACTTTTGGGATGATCATAAAAATATGATCATTATAATTCAGAATGTGATATTTAATAAAGGTGTCATATACAAGTATTTTCAAGAAAATAAATTTGATAATGAGAATAAATCATTATAGTGAAGAGAGTAAGTAGATCTTGAATGTATATTTAATAATGTGACACTATAACTAGTTGAGCCTACCCCTCAATTAGAGTTGAGGAGATCAATAAGGGTGAGAAGGCTTGTTTATAGGCACTTACCTTCATTAAATTATCTATTATTGACTATCAGTGGAGAACCAGAATTTTTTTAAGAGGAAATATGGTTGAATGAGTTGAACAAGTTGGATTTATCTATGAAGGATGATATTTCTTAATTACATAACTACAATACATGGGATCTGACAGCTTTCCCATAAAGAAAGAAAGAATTTTAGAAAAAATGGGTGTACCATGTCAAGGAAGAACATGATGGTAATGGGAGGTGCAAGGAAAGGTTGGTGGTGAAAGGTTTTTAAAACAAGTAAGGTGTGTAATTCAAAAAAAAATTATCACCTATAGTGAAGTTTACCACCATCTAGGTGGTTCTATATATTGTTACATCAGAAGACTTGTGTCTTGACAATCTTGATGTAAACACAACTTTCCTTTGTGTATATTTTGAGTAGGATCTTCATATGAAATATCTAAAGGGATATGTTGAGTCAGGGTTGGAAAAACTAGTGTATAAACTCTATAAGATCTTATATGGATTATCTCAAGCAACTAGGTAGTAGAACAAAACTTTTGATGCATTTATGACTAAAAATTCATACAAACAGTGTGTCAGGGATCAATACTAATAATTCAAGTCATTTAGTGATGGATACATTGTATTAATTATATATGTACAGGAAATTCTTAGTGTATGATGATGTATGTAGAAGAATGATGATATTAAAGGGTAGCTAGTTGAGGATTTTGAGATGAAAGATCTCAGAGAAGCTGGTAAGATTTTGGGGATGAAGATAAAGAGTGATCATGCAGCTATAACCTTGATATTGTTACAGGTTTACTACATTGTAAAGTTTTTGATATGATTTAGTATATTGGAAGAAAATTAGGAATCTATTCCCTTAAAAATACATTTCAAATTTTCAAAGGAGAAATCACTAAATAAATCATGAGAGGTTGAGTAGATAGAAAATGTTCCATACATGTCATCTATTTGAAGCATTATGTTTTTTATGGTTTATACTTGACCTAATATTTCTTATACAGTGGGAGTTGTGAGCAGGTACATGGATAACCCTAGAAAACACATTGGTAAGTTTTGTAGTGGATACTGAGGTATCTGAAGGGAATAAAGGAAGTATCACTATGTTTTGGGAAAGGAAAATCAATGAAGGGGTATGTGGATGCTAACTTTGGAGGAAATATCAACAAAAAAAGGAGTACCATATGTTATGTATTTACCTATGGAGGAATTGAAATGATATTGACATCTCAACTGTAGAAGGTGGTGTATCTATCTACCAAAGAGGTGGAATACATTGTTGTAACAGAAGCCGGTAAGAAAATGGTTTGGCCGAAGAAATTATTGGATGAGATTGGTATAATGTGTGAAGAAAATGTATTGTACTGTGATATTCATAGTTCCATGAATCTTATAAGGGACCCAGTATTTCATGCCTGGATGAAGAATATTTAGTTGAAGTATTATTTTATCAGAGGTTTGATACGGGTTGGGTTGTTAACATTATAGAAGATTCTTAGAACCAAAAATCTAGCAGAAATGTTAACAAAGCTGATGGTGATAGAGAGGTTGAGGAACTTTTATACCTCTATTAGTCTCCACTGATGAATGGAGGATGATAGGTAAAATGTTATAGAAAACTTTGGTATAACAAAATAGAAAAAAACTGGTATTTCATGAATTATCAGTTTGAAATTGAATTTGTCAATGGAAAGAAAACACTAGTGAGTCAAGAAGTAAAGGATATTAGATTAAGTAATTTTGGGGAATTGTAGAAATGCTAACTCACTATATCAAGTCTAACCAGCAACACAAACAATGTAATTTAGTTGTGCATACTTATTGTAGTAGTATGTGATAGGACACTATATCATCTCATACTTTAGAGATAGTGGTCAATCTAGATCTATGGACTTATAACCACCAACACTATATCAACTTGGAATTGGGTGGCTATGGAACTATAGGATAGTGGAATTACTATTTGGTTGGTGGAAGAGTTTCATCATCCCTTTTATGAGATCATTCGAGATAGGGTTTCTACATGTGTCTAAAACTCTAAATATCTCCCTATAATTCTACTCTTAATTACAATGAATTATTCTACCTCTCCATAGACATAGGGATCATTTCCAAAACCACATAAATCATTGTTTCTTGTGATCTTATTCGCATTATTTTATTTATATATTTTCTTTATCTGCAAAACTTTTCAATAATTTTGACTATCAGTGTTTCTGCAATAAATGGTATGCAAGGTTGAGTTCAAAATATCAAGTTTTGGTTTCTTTGAATTAAATATTGGATATCTAAGAAGTTCAGGTGAAGATAAATTTCTTTAATGGAACTGAATTCAATTAATAATGGATATAGATCGAGAATTATCTTTATCAGTAAAAGATGCACTTGCTACTTTTGGGTGTAAAACCAATGGATATAGAGCAGATGAACTATGAGATATTGGATTAATAGGTACTTAGTGTTGTGAACCTCATGTTAGAAAAAAACATGGTGTTCAGAATCAGAGATAAGAATATGATGACTAGGCTGATGAAAACTCTTGTGAATATGTATATGAATACTTCTACATTGAACAAGTTTAACCTCATGCAATGATTGTTCCATATGAAAATGATTAAGGGATGATTGTTATAGATCACGTCAATGAATTAAACACCATCACAAGATAGTTTACATTGGTGGGAATCATGCTTGATAATGAGTTATATGCACTGGTTATACTATCTTCGTTACCTAACAGTTGGGAAGAAACTATAATATTTGTAATTAGTCCTTCATGGAATAAAAATATGGTTCAGAAGGATGTGTGATACCTGGACCTCAATAAGGATATTCGAATAAGAGAATTAGGAAGATTCTCAAGTTCTACTCTAAACATAGAATGAAGAGAAAGATATGTGTAGTGAGATAATTATATAAGATGATAAAAATCAATATGAAAGATTCGATACAAGAAAAAGGGGTATAGTCCTATCTACCGGATTTGTGGGAGGAAGTTATATTTCAAGGAATGTAGAGAAAAAATAGAAGGTTACTGAAACCAATACAGTAAGCATGGAAGTTGAAGGAATAGATAATGTGTTGCTGATGAGCATGGATATCCCTTTTAAGTCTTGGATTTTAGACTAATTGGAATCTTTTACATTCTTTGTTAGAGAAGGGTTTCCTAAAAATTACATTTATAGATTTTTTGGAAAGGTGCATCTTGCTGATGATTAACCATTGCAGGTTGTGGGGAAGGGAAATGCATGGATTTAAACAAATAGTGGGATTTTGTTGGTTCTATAAAATGTAAGGTATGTCCTTGGACTGAGAAGAAATCGTATTTCAGTCAGGATTCTTAATGATTCATGTTTTAGTACCATGTTTACTAGTGGTGTAAGTAATATTACTAAGGGAGGTATGTTCATAGCTTTTGGAACAAAGAATGGTACCCTATAAAACATGAAATAGACTTTCATGGATATACTTGAATCAATAAGTTTTTTTAGGGATTCACAATTGTGGAGCTACAGGTTAAGACACATGATTGAGAAGGGGATAAAGGTGATGAAAACAAAAGGAATGTTATCAGAAATAAAGACATTAGAAGTTGGATTATGTGAAGATCTTGTCCTTAGAAAGTAGAAAAGGTATCCTTTAGAAAAGGAGGTAGAACACTGAAGTCCAGGAAGCAAGACCTAGTAAACACTAATGTGTGAGGGCCTACACTAGTACATTCCTTTTTAGGGTCAATATATTATGTGACATTCAACTAGGAAGGTATGGGTTTACTTTATAAAAATAAAATATGATGTATTTAAGGTGTTTTAGAAGTGGAATACCATGGTGGAGAATGATTCAAGAACAAAGATTAAATGCTTGAGGTATGAAAATGGTGGTGATTATGGTGGTAATGAGTTTATAGAATTATGTGAAAATAATGGAATTCGGTGGTAGAAGAAACTTCTAGGTACACCACAGCAAAATGGTCTATATAAAAGGATGAACAAGACACTAAATAAATGTTCTAAGAGTATGAGGTTGCATTAAAGGTTATCCAAAACTTTTTGGGATGAGGCAGTGAACATGGAAACATATCTTATCAATAGAAGTCCATTAGTACAAATGGGAGAATGTCTACCTGAGTTATGGTTAGGAAATTAGGTAAGTCAATCACATTTATGAGTCTTTTTCTATTTTTCATATGTATATATAGATTTTGGTGTAAGGTACAATCTTGATGCTAAGTCCAAATCATGTTTCTTTATTTTCTATGGTGCTGAGATGTATGGTTATCATTTCTGGGATGATCAAAACAATATGAACATCAAAATCCATAATTTGATATTTAATAAAGGTGTCATGTGCAAGGAATATCATGTAACTAAAGTTGATAATGGGAATAAAGAATCAGAGTGCCATAATAAAGTAGAGCTTAAAGGTATACCTGAGCATGTGACACCAGAACCAGTGGAGCCTACCCCTTAAGTGTAGTTGAGGAGATCAAAAAGGGTGAGAATTCATGTGCAGAGGTACTTACCATTATTATATTATCTTGTATTAACTGGTAGTGGATAAGAAGAATGTTTTGATGAGGTAATGCAATTGAAGGATTTGAGCAGTTGGTAGTTGGTTATGAATGATGAGATTTCTTCATTACATAACACCAATACTAGGGTGCTAAAACCTTTTCCATAATAAAATAAGTCATTATAGAAAAAATAGGTGTATCATGTCAAGGAAGAACATAATGGTAAGAGGAGTTACAAGGAAATTATGGTGGTGAAATGTTTTCAAGATAAGGAAGGTATGGAATTCACTAAAATTTTATCACGTGTAGTGAAGCTTACCACCATCTAGGTGTTTCTTGGTGTTATTGCATCATAATACTTATATCTTGAGAATCATGATATAAATATGTATTTTCTTCGTATATATTTAGAGGAGGATCTTTATATGAAATAACTAGAGCGATACATTGAGTTAGGGAAGAAAAACACTATGTGAAAACTCCAAAAGAGCTTATATGGATTAAAGAAATCACACTGGTAGTGGAACAAAACATTTGATGCATTAATGACTAAAAATGAATACAAATGGTTTGTAATTGATCAATTCTTCTACTTAAAGTTATTTAGTGATGGATACATTATACTACATCTATATGTGGATGACGTTCTCATTAAAAGATCATGTATGTAGAGGATTGATGAGATAAAAGGGTGGTTGGATGAGGAGTTCGAGATGAAAGATCTTAGAGAAGCTAGAAATTTGTTGCCAATGAAGATCTATAGAGACTGTGTAGTAGTATCCTTGATGTTATCACAAGATGACTATATTAGAATGGTTTTGAGAGTATTTAGTATGCTAGAAGAAAATCCAGTCTCTATTCCCCTAGAAATTCATTTCAAATTGTCGAAGTAGAAATCGTTGAAGATAGCATAAGATGTTGAGTACATGTAAAAGGTTCCATATGCATCATCTATTGGAATCCTGATGTATTCCATGGTCTATACTCGACCTGTCATTTATCATGTAATGGTAATTGTGAGAAGGTACATGGATAACCCTATAAAACAACATTAGGAATCTTTGAAGTGGATATTGAGGTATCTGAAGGGAATCAAGTAAGTATCTCTATTATTTGGGAAAGGAAAATCATTACAAGGGTATGTGGATGTTGACTTTGGAGGTGTTGTTGATAGAAAAATGAGTATGATAGGCTATGTATTTACCTATGGGGGAACTTTAGTAAGATAGTATCTTAACTAAATAAGGTGGTGGGTCTATGAACATAGAGTTAGAATATATTATTGTAATAGAATCGAGGAAGGAGAAGGTTTGGCTGAATAAATTCTTGGATGAGAAGGGTATAAAGTAGGAAGAAATTTTATTTCACTATGATAGTTAGAGATCCATACATATTGAAAAGAACCCAGTATTTTATTTCCAAATAAATTATATTCAGTTGAAGTGTCATTTTACCATAGGTTTGGTACAGGATGGGTTGTTGACATTGCATAAGATTTATGGAAACAAAAATCAAGTCGATATGTTAACATATTTGATGGTGATATAGAAGTTGAGGCACTATTGTGACTCTTTTGGTATCTATGGATGAATAGAGGATGAGATTTAGAATATGGGAGAACTCTATGGGAGAAAAAAAATGAAAATGAATAGTATTTCATGAATCTTCAGTTTGAAACTAAAGCTATGAACAGAAAGTACAAATTTGTGAGTGAAGAAGTGGAGGAGCTCTGATTAAGTAATTTTGGGGAACTTTAGTAATGTTGAATCACTATAGAAGGGATGACCTATGACATCAATAGGGTACTATAGCATTATGTAATTACTATAGTAATATGTGACAAGACACTATAGCATCTCAGAATTTGGAGATAGTGATCACTATAGCTCCATGAACTTTTTCCACTAACACCATAGTAGCTTGGAATTGGGTGGTTATGGTACTGTAGTACAACAGATTTACTGTGCAGTTGATGGAACATTTTCATCATCTCCTTTATGAGATCATTTGATCTAGGGTTTCTTTATGTGTCTAAAACTTTGAATGTCTCCCTATAATTTTACTCATGATTATAGTGAAACATTTTTCCTCTTCGTGGACATGGGAACCATGTCCTCAACCACATAAATCATTATTTCCTATAATATTCTTATCATTCTTTTATTTTTATCTTTTCTTTATCTCCAAAACTTTTCTATCATTATGGATCTGATCATTTCTGCAACAAATTGTATTAGAGGGTGAGTTTGAAATATTGAGTTTCAGTTTCCTCAAATTAAATGTTGAATATGGAACAAGGCAAGGTGAATATTTATCACTTTGATGGATTTACTTTATTTATTAGAGGATAAAAATTAAGAATTGTATTTATCAAAAAAAATCACTTTCCACTTGGGATTGTAAAACCAACAAATATTGAGAAGATGGACTGGTAGATACTGTATTGACAGGTTCTTGGTGTTGTGTGCCTCATTTTGGAAAAAAACATGTTATTGAACATCATATATGAGAAGACGATGGATAGGATAATGAAATATATTTCAAATATATACAAGAATACTTCTACATTGAACAAGGTGTACCTGATGTGATGATTGTTCAATCTAAAAATGATTTAAGGGATTATTTTCATAGATTACGAAAAAAAATTCGACACCATCATAAGTTAGTTGACATCGGTGGGAATTGTGCTTGATAATGAGGTATGTACATTGGTTTTATTGTCTCCATTACCTAAAATTTGGGAAATGGCTATAATAGTTATGAACAGATCTT
Source organism: Viscum album (assembly GCA_963277665.1). NCBI lineage: Eukaryota > Viridiplantae > Streptophyta > Magnoliopsida > Santalales > Viscaceae > Viscum > Viscum album. Next base: position 59,954,788 of record OY728127.1, on the reverse strand, counting down.
TAGTGAATACATAGCTATTTCAAAAGGATGTGGAAGACCTGGTCCTTAGTGAGGATATTCAAAGAATAAAATCTGGAAGATTCTTTGGTTTTTCTCTGAATGTTGAAGGAAGAGTAAGATATGTGAAGTAAGATAATAATATAAGATGATAGAAATAAAGAGGAAATATCCTGCCTGAATGGCCTAAAGGCCTTCTTTTTTTATTGATTTTTGATAACCCTTCTTTCAAGGGATGAGAGGGAAACCTTACAAGGATCTTAGGCTTTATAGATTACATTTCCCATAGGCTTGGAGACATTACAGGACCCATAGGTCTTAAGGAAATCATACAGACTATGACTACTTGAAACTGACCCTCCCCAAAATCTTCATCATGTTCAGCTCTCCACCTTTGCATGGTTGTTCAACTAGTTATCCTGTACAGAGATGCACAGGACCAGTATTTATGGAAATGTCATACCCTCTCATTTTTCCAAATATGTTATCCCTACTCTGGTGAATGTTCCCTACTCTTGAATCCTCCTATGGAGCTGGTTCCTTGTAGAATATATATGGGCATCTACATATCAGGTGGCCCTGAAGGCCTTGAGGTGGCCCAAAGGCCTTGAGGTGACCCGAATGCCTAAAAGGTGGCCCAAAAGCCTTACTGACCCGAAGGCCAAGGTACCCCAAAGGCCTTAAGGACTCCAACCCCAAACCAGTGGCCCAGGGTGAATAGTCATGGATACTACAGTATTGAACAATACCTACTATAGTAACTATTATAGTACCTTCTATAGTACCCACACAGTACTACTACAGTACTTGGTACAGTTCCTGCTACATTACCTAGAATTATGCCTCTGCTTGGTTTTGAACTTGGGTATCATGGATGCACTTAAAGAGACCTCACCAACTGGTTGAGGCTCTTGTGCAAAATGTGTGTATGGTTAACGCTCAACTCCCACTAGGTGGATGCCATGACCCAAAGCGCACCGCACATTCCCCAGCTAGGCAGATGTATTTGAATTTCCCTATGCATAATACGCACAGTTTCCAAGTCTAGCGGGACTCGAGCCTGGGCCAGTTCCCATATAGAGAGAGGGGTACAACCAGTAGATACCACTTGATCCTACTTGTTGGATTTTTGGGAATAAGGGACATGTCAAGAAGGAGTGCAGAGAAAAATGGAAGGTGTATGAAACCAATGGATCAAACAAATTGACTAAAGGAACTGATGATGTGTTTCTACAGAGTGTGGATAGCTCTATAGAGTCTCGGATTTTAGACTTAAGTTCATCTTTAACCTTCAACTAAAAATTTTATAACTGCGTCAAATTGACTTAGAACTCCTTCAATAATTCTAAAAAATATATAATTAACTAAAAAACATCCTCAACACCTCATAAACATTCTTAACAGCTTCCAAATATTCTCACATGTGGTTGACAACAAATACAACATTTACTTAAAAATTCTATGGGTTCTTCAATATTAATTTTGTGGAAGGAATGCTATTCTAAACTAAATAATTAAAATAATTCATACATGTAAAGGGTGTAATATGATATGTTATTGTGATATTAAATCCTATTTAAAATATTTTGTGTCAAATTCCATCCAAAGAGAACACTTTTTACGACCTTGATCATCTAACCGTGTAGTTTCATGCTAAATCTGGGTGCCCATGGATTATCTTGTGAAAGAAAAAGAAGTAATGAGGTGACCATAAAAGTTATGAACCTCATTTTTTGTATTTTTATTAGGTTACACTTATATGGGAACCCTTATGATATAGGATACCAGAGAAATAGTATTGAGTTTATTTATATAATGGATTTGGTAAATATTTGTCTACTCAACCATCCAAGATTAATATATGATATGATTGGAATAGTGACCTACCTAAATAAAAGTAGTGAGAGGAACATTTAAGTGGACTTATTTTGTAGTGAAATTTGGATCTTGGTCTAATAATGGATATAATGGATTTAAAAAGGTTCATCATTTTAGTGGGATCACATTTAATAAAATTCCTTATTAAATGAATTTAAAATATGATACTCATAAAATAAAAGTTTTTATTGTAAATATAATGGAATCATCATCATCAAACTTAACTTTTACATAAAATTTATAAAAGGATAATATTAATATAAGAAACTTATTAGATTGTTATAAAAACTTAAAAAAATCTAGAAAACAATATATGTGTTAGATCAATACTATCTTGAGTATCTGAATGTTGAAGTGGTTTTACAAGTGGATCTAAATGATTATAAGAAACAAATATAGATTCATAAGAGGCTTAAAAGGAATTAGATGAAATATTTCTAAGGGAACATTAGTCTACATCCATATAGTTAATATGATAAAGTGTTCTAATGAATTAGTGAGACTCAGAATAACTACTAAGGCATGGACTGGGTATTTAATTCATTTTATCAATATTGTTAAAATGTTTCTGAAAATATAAACAAGATCAAGAATTTTTTACCCTATTTTCTATAAGCGTTGATAATTTTTGAGAATTACATTTGATTTCAAGGATCTAGCATTGTGTTGATAGTGTGAGTGGGTAAAATTTTAAACCAAAATAATAAGATCTAGTTAGAGAGTCCAACAAAGTTTCTTTGAATAGCCATTCATGGTCATCGAAAGCTAACAAAGGTGTTATGAAGGTAGAGAAAGTGTACCATATATGATGGGATTATTCAGTATACCTTAATGTGTTTGAGAAACTTCATGGAGATTCTACATCAAGTATTAGTGTTATAGAAATAATTCTTTTAATTTTAGGTTTATATGATACTAAATGTATATTTTAAAAGTGTTGTAAATATATAAGAGTTCTAAATCAAGGAAAGAATTGATGGAACTTTTAGTTTTCATTCAAATAATAAATATTAGTTCTACTTAATCATTGATTTGAATGAAAAAGAATTTTCCAAGCTCATATGAATTTAAATAAAGGATTTTAAGGTTTTCTCATTTCTCTTAATGATAATAGAATATGTTTATTAACAAATAGTTGTTGTAAACATTATAAGATGATGGACTTGATATTATTGGTTTATGATTCATCAGATTATATAATTTTTTTTGGAAGAAGATAAGTATAAAATATGTTCTATTTAGGATAAATAGTTTATTCTATATATTTTTTAAAATATGAGGAATTGATATTCCATCACTCATTAGTGGAATGATTTAAATAATAAAATATTCTTTTCTTATTAACATTTCAAACACATAGAATACTATATTTGATAAGGAAAAATATTTTCTTTTTTAAATATTTATGATAAAACACATTTTTATTGAATATTTTATTGATAATAAATGATAAAATTTCCTCAAATTGTGTTAAATATTCTTATTTATAAAATATTTGGGATTAGATCATTCATTTGAAAATTTGATGGAAATTCTAGTTTTACCCCTTAAAAATTCATTGTAGTATTTCAAACATAAATAATTTTATTTGGATTATTCGAACTTAATACTTTAAAAATGTGTTCCTGAAATAATTTTCTACAACTTTCATTTAGGACATTGTAGCTAAATCATGCATTTGGTTGGTTAAAATGGTCCATGAAGTCAAAGTTGGGCTGGAATCTCCAGATTGGACATGGGTTCTATATTTGGGCCATAACATCTTCATTCATGCTTTTATTGTGCCCAAATTGTAAGATGAGCTCGATGGATCATTTTCTCATGACTCATAATTCTGAAAGGATATCTTATTCATGCGTTTTGGTGGTCAAATGGGCGGTGAAAGTTGACATAAAATATTTTTCCGAGATTCCCCATTCACACTTGAAACCACTTTGAACCTAGTCTCCCCACCAGTCTATAAATTGGTGTTTTTATCATTTGGTGGGGTTGGGACATGAATTAGGAGATTTAAGGTAGATTATAATTGGTTTCACCCAAATTATACAACCTTTGTAAGAGGGGTAGCTCTTGAAGCAAGGATCCCCTCATCGAAGCCTTTTTCTCTTCTTCATGTAGTAATGTTTTCATTTGTGTAATAAACTTATTTTTTATTATTTTATTTCTTCTATTTTCTTATGTTTTTTTCAATTATATTCTTATTTACTCATCCTATTTGGGTTGGAATCAAGATTGGAGATGATATTGGGTTCTACCCTTTCAATCCTTTTCTCAAGAAAAATGTCTCCACGATGACCACACCACCCGTGGAAGAGTAGTTCTCTTAGTGATCGATCTATCTTCTACCCTATTCATTTAATTATTTTGAATCATTGAACTATTTTAATTCACTTAATATGATCCATGAATTTAGTTTTTAAATTATAATAAACTAAGTAAGAAATTGAACAATTAACATAAAAACACGCGAGTTCGAGTATTGTGTAAATTATGAGAGCCCAAACTTAATCGGTAAAACAAGACTACACAGGATAAATTTGTAGAGTTAAAATATAATCCCTAAGCTCAATTCAAACTCATTTTTTATAATATACATGTTACTTAATTTACCAATGACTATAATCTATCCTTATAACATCAATCAAAGCAGGGTGCTGTGATTACATGTTCAGAAGATAACCTAGGGTTTAATTCTCTTCATATTTATGGAAAAGTTAATTCTCATAGGGTTAGGGGGTTAACAAATTAGGGGATCATAATTAAGTGAATATTAATTTAAATGATAATGATTAATAAGTAAATGAATAGGTAGAGTTATATTGATTATATATTTTAAATTTTGTCTAAAAAACATCTTCTTGTTGTGTCTTTTTAATTGAACTTCATTTCAAAAATAAAAACAAAAATATAATACAATATTCTTCCAACAAACTTATTCTAGTTTTATGAACGGTAAACCCCCCCCCCCCCACATCCTTTCAAGTAGTGTTATTATTCCATTTTATGTTATTTTTAAAATACATTTAATAAGTTGTTAAATTTACTTCTTCCTTTAAGATACGACCTTGGTCAGCCAGTCGACTGCACCGAAGTACCCAAAAAATCACTAATCATTTGAGGGCGTCCACGATAGCGCCTTTCAATTTCCACTAAAATAAATTAGTGTTATTTCATGACATAAAATAATTTGTGGATCTTAGCATGATATTATGAATATAATATAGTTTGTAAGAATATAGTGGAAATATATTTGGACTTAGATAAATTTGAAGTTAACAAATAAAATATTATGTCAGACAAAATTAAAAGTAAATGTTACTTTATATCCCAAAAGATTTTATGATATATTGGTAAAAAAATAATATAAAGTTACATTAGTTACCAAAATTTTCTCAAGGAATGAGTTTGATATAAAATTTTCAAGAATGGTGATGATGATATATTTAGAAATAATTCTAAGTAGAAAACAAAATTTATTAACATCATAACATTTAATGTTGTGAAGTAAAAGAGTAATAATACTTGTTTAATGATATGAACATTGGGAATATGATTCTTATGTATCAACATTATTCAAATTGGATTTATTAATATATGTAACTAAAGAGTTTAGTGGGAAGGTTTTATTAAATAGTCACATAGATATGTGGTAAGAATTACATAGAGTTGTAATGAGTTTAATAAAGCCCTAAAATTATAGAAAACATAAGGCCTCTTTGGTAATTTCATATGTGATATGATTATAAAATTTCTTATTTATGGTTTTTTAAATATTCTTAGATAGGTTTAATAATATAAAATGTATCACGTTGAACAAAAGGCAGTATCCAATTCATCATTCTTACATGTTAGATGCATATATTATATAAATTGTAATGAAAAATAACCTCTCAACATATGAATTTGAGTTATATATAACCGATGTTCATTATAAAGTATTATAGGTTGTGATGAAATTTTAAGGTTAACATGGGTAGTATTTTTTATAGATAAACATATTATGATCATGAAGAATGAAATTATTTTTTTTACTATATAACCTACAAAGTATACTACATAGAGTGTCATGCACTATGAATTCAATATACTAGGTGTGCATGTTTTATATTTAATCCTAATTCTTGAGTTTGGTGAGATATTTATCATGATAACATTCATACATTTATATCTTTATTACACAAGATTTTGGGATTAGCTAATAAAGGGGTGGTTGGGCATATTGTTGATCATGTTATTGGTTGAAGTTTAACCAAGATGGTATTTTTTTTCTCCCATAGAAGAGTATGACATTTGGACCCCTGATTGAGATAGACTAAATGAGAGTACAGACATACCTAGATAATACATGTGATTGTATTGTCTATTGTATGAGGGGCATGTTATATTCTCATCTATAAGGATGAATAACTTGTGATATATTCATCAACTTGGTCAGTTTTTACTCAGATAATTGAGAATGAATGAGCAGGTTATATTGGATTGAAATGATCTATGACCCATATTTTCTTTATGTCTAAGACAAATAGATTTTATGATTAATCATTCTTTTATATTTTTTAGATCATGAAAACAAGTGTAGAGATGCATGTGGTTTTTGGAGATTGGGTTAGATATTTTTACAGCTTGAGTAGCACTAACACTTTGCTAGAGGATGCTCTTTTATTACATTTATGAAATTAGGAATTTTTATTTATTTTAAATTCTACAGAGACCCATTGGGTCACAATTTTTTACTGACTAAATAGGGATTGAGTTTTAAAAAACTAGGAGAGTTTATCTAAAATGTGTTTTAGAGTTTATCTAAAAGGTGTTTTGGATGAATATTTAAAAGTCATTGTATATGATGTGATACTATGTAAGATTAATGATGAATTTTCAAAAGTGTTTTGGAAATATCCAAAAGTAATTTTTGATATGGCTTCATAAGTTATTATATATGATACAATATAAGGTGAAATTTCATAAAGTCTTAGAGGCTTTAATGCAAGTGGTAGAGTAATATATATATTCCATAAATACAATGAAAAACATATGATGTGTTTTTATATATCTTATGTGAAGATATGGATATATTATATGGTATGAAATATGGAAACAAGGTATATTTTATTCTTTGTTATGGCCATATACATTCAAGAATCTTCCACTACTGACTATCATCGATCAAACATTTCATATGATAAAATATAAGGGAGAATACAAATCGATAGGAGGGTTAAAAGCATTATAAGTGTTTTAATTTACTCAAATGTCCCATAACATATGATAAAATGCATGAAAACTTAAAGATCATCCTAGAGGGATATAAAAAGAGTTATATTCATTACATGTGGTGTTTGAAATTTCCCTTGCCTCTTATAGATTCTCCATGTCCTAGAACTCTCCTACTCCATTTATCTGAGGTAGCAGCATACCATGGTCATGAGGGGGGTTCACTAGTAGAAAAGTAGTTTTCTATATTATTATTTTAATGTCTATTTTTTTAAAATGACTTGAAAGGTTCTTTTAAACTCGGTTTTTAAAAAACCAATGTTAAAATATAATTTTAAACTCAATTTTTAAAAAACCTAAGTTAAAAATATACTTTAACATCATTTTTAAAAAAAACTGAGGTTAAAGGACTGAGGTGAAATTCTTTAAAACACATGTGTTATTGATTTTCAATTTTTCACATCACGCACTTTTGAATATTTTCTTCTGTATTGAGAAAACATTACATGATTGTGAATTTTTTTTTCTCTTCTCTTATAAATACATCAACCCAACCACTATTAATCATTTTTCTTGAACTTTTTATTTATCTCAATTTTTTATTTCTTTATCTACTCCCATTTCACCTTTTGATTGATTTGAGGTGGTAATCTATCCATATTGTAGTTATTTTGTTGATTTTTTTCCTTATATACATTTTTTTGACAATTTTCATTTGTTTTTTTATGAATATGTCACTTTTAACAATGATTAAACTTCCATATGTGATCTTTAATATAGTACTCAAAATGGCTCATGAGTTTTTCATCATGAATCAAATGAATATCAAGAAATGATCTCTAAAGTCGGAGGAAATGAGCATAATCATGGAGAATAGGGAAAATCATTAAATCTTATTTTTTTTCATTTGGTTATTATAATGTTATAATAGTTATCTTATTTTTTCATTGAAGTTATTTTATGTGTGCTAAAAATTTTGTTTCAAAGAATTTTTATAACTTTACACATCAGTTAGATATATAATCAATGTAGAAAAACACTTTTCACATTGGTTATATATTTAAACATCTTGAAAATTATTTTCTCACATCAGTTATATATCTAACTGATGTGTAAAAAAAATTACAAAACCTTTATACATTGATTTTATATAATTGATAGTAAAATGTATTTATAATGTATGCGGAAATAATGTCAATAAAAACCCAACATTAAAAAGTATTTTTCTACTCGTGGTCCTTATCGAGTGTCGAGTAATTTAGATCATATCGTGGATACACCATGAAGGGAAGAATACATTGGTTGTTCATAGTGTTCTTCATCAAGCATAGATTGAAGATAGCATCAACATCCTTCTTCAATATAAGGTTCACATTCTTCATTTAGATTATACATGATTTCATTTTTATAGCATTGTGTCCTACCTAAATAAATAAGCAGATAGAGGAACACTAAAGTAGATTCATTTCTTAGTGAAATATGGATCTTTTCCCATTAATGGATATGATGGATTTAAAAAGGGATCATTATTTTAGTGGGAGAAAAATTAATAAAAATACTTATTAAATGAATGTAAAACATGATATTCATCTGTTAAAAGATTCTATTTTCCTAAAAAGATATATGTATCAGTACTATGAATAACTGATAAGACCATAAAAAATCAAAGTAAAATCAAAGTAACAATATTTAAGTATCGATATTTCATAATTACTGATGAACTTAGTGTGAATAGTAAAAATATAAAAACTATCATATTACAAACAAATTCATATAAAATAGTTAACATGATGGAAATAAAAAATAAACTATGAAGTATATATTTACCAATCAAATACCCCTAAAAATTATTATGAAATCCTCACTTTTAACCCAAAATGAAAGAGGAAACATAAACTAGTTTCAAAGTATCCTCTATTGTCAACCCATAAAAAGGTTTCTGAGAATTATATCTTAAATCTTGGATCTGAATTCATTACCCTAGAATCCATAGATTAGCCTAATTGGTATTTCCTACTTCAACAACTTGAATCTCAGTTAACTTTCTACTTAGATCGGTAGCTTGGTACTTATGCTATAATAAACAGTAGCTCAGTATGCCCCACTACTTTAACCAGTATCTTAGTTCACATGATACTTAGTCTAGTATCTTAGTTAAAATGATTACAATAATAAAATCTATAATCATGTACAATTAAAACTACTCAACTATAATCTCTATAAAAATAATCAAAAAGAAAAACAATTGTAATTATACTAATCAAAAAAAGTTTTAAGACTTCAAGTGATTACATCTCTTAGAGTATTCTTGTATCACTTTTGTTTTTTTATCCATCAGGTAAAACTCTATTTATAAACAATCCTCCAACAGTTAGATTTCACATATCTTGGGGTTAATTTTAATGAAATCAGTAGCAACTTAATGTTCATATTCTGATGGACTCAACATCTTTCAATATCTATTATTGAGTTGAATCAGCATCACTATAGTGCTTTTATAGTAATAAAAAATCTAATTTACATATTTAGTTTAGTAAACCCATAAATTATCGATATTTTGAGATTCATTACATTATTAAATTTGAAAAATTCCTCATACCATTAGTATTTTTCAAAACCTTAGATTATCAATATTTTTATTAAAAGGTTTTATATTCTGAAATCATCAAAGATAAAATAATAAAATTAAGTTAGATATAATACTAAATAAAGTGGTTTTTGGTATTCAAAACAAGTGAATTAAAGTGAGCCAATGACTCAACAATTTCCACATTTTTTAAAAACACAAAAACATAAAGATAAATTAAAATGAATTGAAATACTCCCTTTATATCTTCAAATGAAGATATACTTATTTCTTTTTTTGGGTAAGTTCCCCAGATAGTTCTACCCATTTGAAAAATATACTTCCCTTTTGAAAAATATAGTTCTCCCCTTAAAAATAGATAATAGTAATGATGATTTTAAATTATTTCTCCCCATTTTTATAGAAAATATCAGTTATCCCCCTTTGTAAATTATTTTAATTATTAAATAATTTATACCCCTTTATAGTTTTTGAAAATAAGGTCTTGAAAAAAAATCTTTGAAAAACTTATAAGTAGTTTCTTCTTAAACAGAAAAATAAAAAATGTTAAAAAGTTTATGTAATCTGAAATAGAAAACAATCATCTTCATTCATAAAAAGAAAAGAAATATTATCAGAAAAAATTATCAAAATAGTGTCATCAAGATAATATCAAGAAAATGTTTTTTGAATAATGATATAAAGATACAAGAAATTGGAAATTTGAAAATCATTATTTATTAATTAATTTTTTTATCATGTGTTTCAACTTCTTGGTGTATTTCTGTTGCTCATTTAGATGGTCATATTAAGCTTTGAACTTCTATTTAAACTCAACTACTTTCTCTGAAAATATATTTCTTGAGTTTTTAACAACTGATTATGCTCAGTAAATTTTTCTTCTAATGAAATGATCTTTTAAATAGAATCTTTGGATTTATGTTTCTTATCATTAAACTTTGTATTCTAATCCATTATTTGTTTATTCTGAATTACTAAAAGATTATCTAAATCTCCAATAGGTGAATAAATTTCATCATTTTTTCTTTCAAGATCTTTCACATCTTATTCAAGAATGTTTTATTTCTGAAAAATAATATCATAGTTCTAATGAAGATAAATGGTGTGTTTACCAATGGAATTTATATCCTTGATATTTTATTTTAATCACTTTAGAAATTTATTTAACTTTCAATTATTAAGATAAGTTTCTTCTCTGAAATCCTTCAAATCTTTCTTAACATCTACTATAGAATATATTAACTGATTTTTCCATTATGGATTATAAGAACGGGTCATCTTATTTTGAATGAGTATCACTCTTTTACTTAGTTATGGTATCATGCTAGTGGTATAATTCATTATTCTTTTCATGATTATAATTGAGTAAATATTTTGATCAGAATATCGAGTAGTAACTAAAGTAATTGATTATGATGCATTGTACTTTTTCATCTTCTGATCTTTGGAAACTATTGATTCATCTTCCTATACTTTGAAATTTTCTATATAAGAGTTATCAATGTCATTTGGATCATCATTGACTATATTTCTTTCATTAATAGATATATTAGATGAACTTGATGAAGAGGAACTTAAACTTAAACTTTCTTTTAATGAAACTAATTTTTGAAGACCTTTCTTGGAAGGAAATGAATTAACTATTGTTGATGTATGAACTAAAGATTCAAGCAGAGATAAATCTTAAATTGTATATTTCTTATAATGGGATTCATATTTCTTATTAATTGACTTTTCAATAACTTATTTTGACAAAGATTCTACTCATCAAACTCCAACTTCAGTGTATAGAGGAGGAAAAACTTTAGGTGGTACTATAGATGATTGAACTTCATCTAAATGAACATCAGATGGATTCTCAACTAGACTTCTAGTGATCCAATGAGGTTAAGATAAAAAAGATTATTTTTCAAAAACTTTTGAGGTGACTTATTTTCATTTACCTTTAAAGTAGAACTTTATTTTCAATGGGTTTTTCTCCAGTGACATATTCTTTAATGGTTAATCTAGGTAGGATTTCTTTAGCATTTTGGGATTTCTTTATATTCAATTCATATTAATTCTTCTTCTTGTCTTTTTTCAACTTCTAGTTTACTTCCTCTATTAAGTTATTAGCCACGGAATTATTTAAACCAAAATAAGGATTCTCATATTTGCTTTATTCTTTATTAGTTTTCACTTATTCAGAATTTTATTTTAGAAAATAGTTTTTGGTATAAATTAACTTCTTTATACAATCATTTGAAGAACTGATTTTTATCTTCTCTGAATGATTTTTTTTAGTTCCATTGTTTTTACCTTTTCCTTCTCTTTAAAAGGTATAAATGCTTTTACTAATTCAATATACTCAACTAATTTTAGTCTCTTTTTCTTAGGGTCCTTATTTGAAATAGGAGATTCATAAGATTTCTTTTTCACTGTAATTTTAAATTTCTAATTCTGTATATCTTCTTCAACTTATTTATGAATATCAGTAGACACAACAACTGGTTTTTTTTCAAAAATGTTTTTGTTCTTGAAATCATATATCAATCCCATCCTTGATATTTTCTTATCATTAATTGGATTCTTTTTTATCTTTCAGGATGGGATTTGTTTTCAAAATTTTCTTCCTTAAGAAACTTTATAAGAAACTTGTTCAAAATTCAGCCATATAATAAGATATTCAGCTTAACTGCTTCATTGCAAATGGATTCTATATACGACCAAAAGAACTTAGCGAGATTAAAATTTCTAAACTTTACAAGAAATTATAGTATTTATACACCCTATATATTTATTATATATTTTTCTCCCTTCCCTATAATTAGAAATGATAAGATCCACTAAAAAACAATTCTTACTTCAAGAAGTAGATTCCCTGTCTTATGCACTTTCTCATTAACCACAAAAAGATTCTTTTCTACTTTAGACTTGGAAATTTCACCATAAAATTTTGGTAGTTTATGTGACACAAAAAGATATTATCCCTCAAATGATACTTATATCATAACAAAAAAAATTCCAACATCAAGGTAAACTTATGGAAAAAATTTACAAAAGTTACCTTCTTGACGCATTCTTCTTTATAAAATTTGGAACATCCATAAAACCCACTGATCAGCAAAGGGTAATACAGCTCATGTTTTTTCTAAAGAAACCAATTTTCTCTATCCTTTAAAGGTTATGATATCCTTTATCATAAAATCATAATTTTCAAATAAAACTAAATCAAACATCCTTTCTCATACTATCTTTTTATTGGCTAGTTCTTCAAATGACACCATTATCATATCAATATATAGACAAAAACTTTTTGAAAATCTTCAATATATTCACTTATGATAGTAATTCATGCATCCAACAAACACTGGTTCCACCTATTTATAAATTTATATTTATAATATAAATATTCACTATTAATTTACTTGATCTAATAGTTCATATTTGATCCTTCCAAAACACGTGATACCATATTCATTTTTCAAGGAAATGTTTGATTTTTAATTTTTGATCATTTTCAAATTTTAACAAAATTTTAAAATTGAGGTTGATAAATGACACATAATAGTTCAAATAAAAATGAAATTGAAAAAAAATCAGGTGAAAACTAAATGTAGTTAAATGAAATTTTTTTATGAAAATCTAATCAATAAACAACAGTTCCTAAAAATCTAATGAACTGAAAAAATAAATATCTCAATAAGTTGGAAATTATATTCTATTAATGAATGTTTTGAACATATTCTTTCGAATATGGTTCAATAAATGTTTTTACATAATTTTTATGTTATTTGTAAAAATTAAAAATTGTTTAAAAGTTAACTAGAAACAATTAATAGATACTCCCCCTAAATAAAAGGAATAAATGAAATGTAGTAAGAAAAATCAAAGTAAAATATTTAAAAAAAAATGTAAATAAGAAATAAAAAAGGCATCAATGATAATAATTCAATTTATATTGCACAAAAATAAAAGTCTTCTAAATTATAATTTGGGTAGATAGACCACATTAGGTCTAGAAGAATTAGAAAATAAGATTTTTGGAACCCATACTTGTTTTGATTTATGATGCTCAAATGAATCTAGCTCTTTTGATATAAATTCATGATGTCTTATAAAGGATTAAACTCTATTCAGTGAAAAATAAATTCCCTCAATGGCCTCTATGACACATAGTTCAAAAGGGTGATTGATTTGGAATAAAATAACTTTTTTATTAGACTGAACTTCTAGTGGTTTTACTTCCAAATCCGGATGAAGTTCTAATAGGTCTCAAATGACTATATATATTCTCAAATTCATTTCTTATAGTTGTAAAAATTTTCAATAATTTCTTCTGAATTTCAATATCATACTTTATCTTGATAACCTCATTATCATTAGAAACAAAAGATACATTATTCATTTTCTTCTTAGAATTTTCCTTATCCTAATCATCTAACTTAGGATGAACTTATGATGAATTGACTTTAATTTTTCTTTTAATTTCAGTAGTTGTAATAACCCAGATCTTTTTTTCAGGTATGTTTTTCCTTTTTCTGGAGTTTTTGAGAAAAATGAATTTTCTGGAAATTTCATAAGTACACGTTGTGTACTTTCTGAGTACACGCCGTGTACTCCTCCCCGACTCGAAGTCATGTGATGGCCATGTCTGGGCCACACACACGGTGTGTAAAGCTGAGGTGGAGGCCGGTTAATTCGGAGTACAGAAAAAAAAAATTGAAGTACACGTCATGTACTCAAGAAGTACAGGATGTGTACTTTCTTTTTTTTCATTAAACGGACCGGGGTCGCGCCTAACCTCTATTTTCATCTTCTTCTTCAGTTTTCGTCTGTCCGAGAGCGACCGTACGGCCGGATCTTCGACAGAATCCCTCCTAGTCGTCCGTTCTCCGATTCGATCACAGTCAGTTGCGTTGGAATCCCAGCGGTGAGTTCTTCCTTTTGCTTAAGTCATATTTCTTGATTCCTCCTCGTTTCCAAGTTATCGTGGGATGAACGTTTTTTGAGTTTTCTTATATCTACGTTGTTCTAAGAGGAATCTGTCGTCGAGGTTCGCATATATCGATCTCCTCAGATCGAGGTAGGTGGTTTGTGCCTTTCCGTAGAAAGTTGATGAATATTTTGTGCAATTTCCACCAATACCCTTGAACGGGGTATTTCATGTTTCCTATTTTTCCCTTGTTACTTGCCTGGTTTTCTTGATTTATTTAGTAGAGGTTATTGCTTGTGATTAGAGTAATTTTTTTGTGCTCAAATTAGTTTTCCATGCTTGTTCTGCATGTTTGGCATTTTTCCAGTTTCCATGCCTAGTTGTAGGATAGTGTAACTATTGTTTTATTGTTTCTGTTGAGCCTTAGTTGATATCCAAGTAGTTCTTGAGGTTTACTTGGAAGATACACACGCGCTGAGTATGTTTAGTTATACTCAGGATTGTGAGAACCTAGAGTAGTAGACCAAAGGGAGAATTGACGGAAGGGCTTCTCCAGAGTGTCTTTTAATCACGATGCGAGACCAAGGGGAGAATTGACGGAAGGGATTCTCCAGAGTGTCTTTTAATTACGACACAGGCTATAGGGGGAATTGACATTGAGTGCTTCCCCAAAGAGCCTTTATCACGATATGAGACTATAGGGGGAATTGACGGTGAGTGCTTCCCTAGAGAGTCTTCTTAATTACATAGATGAACCAGAGGGGTGAGACTGTGTGTGCTTCCCAGAGGGTTGCTAGTACTTATAGGTTGAACCATAGGGGTTAGAATGTGGGATCTACCCAGAGGGTTACCTGTTTTCTTCTTGTTTCTAGTTGCTTACTTGTGTACTTTACTTGTTAGAACTTTGGATTGTAGCTGCGTGTGCTTTCCTGTTTACTGCTTCTTGTTTATTTACTGACATGTATCCATTCACTGTTAGGCACAAATCTTTGGGGGATTGGATACTAGGATTGTATCTCACACCCTATTTTGGCCATGCTTTTGGGCCCATGTAGACTACGTTGCTACAGGTATAGATAAAGGCAAGCGCCCTTCTACTTCAGGATCTTGACTGCATCAGGAGCTTGGGAGCATGGGACCGAGCCGTGGCTCGCGATGCTGTGGAGATTACTTTGCTTTTCTTTTGCACTTGGTTTTAGTTGTATTTCAGCACGTTGTTGTGTTTGTTGTTTCCTTAGATACTTATACCTGTTGCATCATTTTCATCATAGTTATATATTTACATTGCTTCTGTTGTTTAGTTTCTGTTGTTATGCATGATGTTTACTGCTTCCGTTGTTTATTGTTGTATTCTTACCTTTTATACCTTACCAAATGAGGGAATAGTTTCCCCACTGACTCACCAAGGCCCTCACTGCTAGTCGGAAGCCTCTGGCGCTTGGGGAAATGCGCTTGAGGTCATGTGGTGAACCGGGTACGAGGCACCAGTGGAGGGGCTCCGGACTTGAGTCGTTACAAGTGGTATCAGAGCAGTTCTTTTCTCTTGTCATACTGTTTGGAGAATTTATCCAGGGATAGGACGGATTCAGTATTTGGTATTAAGATGTTCCCGGGAGTAGCTAACCCATGTACAGGTAAAATCCATACTACCTCATTAATTATAGTTTTCTAGTTTGGGGATTTTATGGTTGGTATGTTTTCACCTAGAGTGATTCGTATGACTTGTGTGGTTTTTTTTTTTTGATATTTTGGTTCTATTTCTATCGCAACCCGATCAGATGAGGTTATTCCATCTCATGCATTATATAGGAACTTGTAGAAATCACATGTCATGCATTCTTTCCATGCCATCTAGGGTGCATTAGCGATTGCATGCTGTTGTGATAGGCTCTGTGTAGATTATGCATGTTTTTGTGATAGATGCTTGATAGATTCTCTGCTGTTGTGTTAGAAAATTGTTGTTTTTCTCCTTGCTTAAAATGAACTCCAAAATTTGGTTCTTGAGGTGTTATGGGCCCTCACGGATCGGAATTTGGCATCTTTTCCCTCGTTTTTAGTGTTTCTGGAATTCTGCGCAGTTTCTAAGCTACTGCCCAAAAAACCCCAAAATACATGGCGTGTACTTTTTAGATACACGTCGTATAGTTTTTCAGGCCGTGTCACTGACCGTTTGAGAAGAACACGGTGTCGTGGGAGTAACTTCGGGAACACACCGTGTACCATTGGTACACGTCGTGTGAGTTCGGAGTCGTGTACCCGGCCGTGTCACTAACAACACGGGTCGGGGAAGCTCGGGTAGAACACACCGTGTCTATAGGGAACACGTCGTGTAGTCCTATCTAGGTACCTGGCCATGTCACGAACAACACGGGTTAGCGTTACCTTCCTTTCCACCCGCCGTGTTTGCTTGGAACACATCGTGTAGTCTTTCCAGGTACTCGGCCGAGTCACGAACAACACGGGACAATGTCGCCTTCGCCTATACATGCCGTGTTTGTTCAGAGAACACCGTGTAAGGTTCAGCCATGTAGACGTCTGTTTGATTAACAACACAGACCACCAAATCCTTGTCTAGAACATTCCGTGTTTGTTTTCGAACACGCCGTGTAGCCTCGGGTTGAGTCGGACCATGTGGGTTAGCCATGTAAGGAGACTCGGGCAGGGGAATAGTTTTCAAGTACACGCCGTGTGTGGGGGTCAACACACTGTGTAGTTTGAAGTGTACACAACTTGTAGGGAAAGAGTACACACCCATATCAGTGGCTTAAGTAGACACACTGTGTAGTTTTTATACACGCCGTGTAGTAGTGTTTTGCAATCTTGTGTGTTTTTCTTCCCATGTTCCCATTTTGTACTCTTGTGTTATCTGTCCTTGTTTTCCTGGTCTAAGGTGTGCTTTTGATCTTTCAGAGCTATGCCTCCGAGATGTCCTCTGGTCGTACGTTTGTTGTCGGGCAGTGATCAGACGCCAGATATAGCTGATCAGGGACTTCCTGTCGATCCTCCAGCCGAGCCAGCCTTGGCACCGGTTGTTGTACCAGTTGCAGACGCTGATGCACAGTTCAGGGAAGGTTTCATGAGGATGATTTTGGCCTTCCAGGGAGCACCGCATCCTGCCTCGTCTATGGAAGACTTGACACAGGTTTTCCAGCAGCAGCATCCTCCCACGTTCTCGGGGGAGGGAGGACCTCAGGCTACAGAGTCATGGATGGAAGCCATGCTGACTATATTCAAGCATCTGGAGATGCCTCCAGATAGGCGGGTCAAGATCTCCACCTACATGCTCCAAGACTCTTCCAAGAGGTGGTGGGACGTGATCTCACAGGCGGGTCAGTAGCAGGCTATGGATTGGGAGGAGTTCCAGCGCGTGTTCTACGACTACTTCTACCTGGAGACTCTGAGGGCCGATCGAGCCCAGGAGTTCATGAGCTTAGAGCAGGGTAATCTATCTGTCATGGATTATTCCTCCCGTTTCACTGAGCTGCAGCGTTTTACACCCCTTCGGGATGGGAGTGGGGTGTTCTTGGCGAGGAAGTTTGAGGATGGACTCATGCGGGATATCTGCTCGCAGGTGAACATCTTATAGCTGACTTCCATTACTTCCATCGTCAACCAGGCACTGATTGAAGAGCGCAATCTGAGAGACTCCGGAGCTGCGAGCCAGGGCGGTTCTGCTTCCAGAGTTAGCCTTCCTCCAGATGACAGCAAGAAGAGTTGTAGGGAGCCTATGCACGGTGATTCGAGGAAGAGAGACGCATCATCAGGCAGCCAGGTGACGTGTTACCAGTGTGGTCGGACGGGGCACATGAGGCTGCAGTGCTAGAGAGACCCCGTGGAGTGCCGATATTGCGGCAAGATGGGTCACCTTTAGCATTTCTGCCAGGTTTTCTCACCAGCAGTAGGTGATCGGGGTTCTTCCATGACTCCTCATTCAGGAGCAGCCCCACCAGTCTCTCACCAGTCAGGGAACTGGAGTTCTTCTGGCTGTTCGGGATGAGGGGGAGGTCGAGGCCGTGGAGGTCAGCCACCAGTCCCTCAGCACCAGCAGGGAGGTTCAGCTCAGAGTGGTCAGTCAGGGGCATAGGGTTGCGGTGCAGGCCAGTCTTTCACCATGGAGCAGACTTATCATGAGCAGGATCCCGACCCTTCTACTGTTCGAGGTACGATTTTAGTAGCCTCAGTTTTATCTTCAGCCCTTTTCGATACTGGTGCTACGCATAGTTTTATCTCTATTTCCATTGTGTAGAGCCTTAGACTCTCTATCTTTTCTTCTGCCGACTCGTTGACACTAGACACACCTTTGGGAACGAGGACATCTAGTGTACGCCATTGTAGAGAGTGCCCTCTTGAGATTGCAGGGTATTGATTCTTATGGGATCTCTATGTCCTAGAGATGACAGGCTCTGATGTCATCCTTGGCATGGACTGGTTGATTCCCTTCTAGGCATTCGTCGACTTCTATCGCCGCAGAGTGAGTTTCGTTTCACCATAAGGTGAATCATTCCTTCATAGAGGCGAATGGGACGTTCGGGCAAGTCGGGCGGGACTCGAGCATCTTGGGCTAGGAGGAGTGACGGCCTAGATTTCTAGTCTTTATCTGGATGATCAGGGGACTCCACAGTTGGACTTTCCTCCAGTGGTGAATCTCTTTAGGGATGTCTTTACAAAAGAATTTTCGGGTTTGCCTCCAGAGCGTGAGGTAGACTTCTCTATTGAGCTCATTCCAGGAGTGGCACCGGTGTCCATTCCTCCATATAGGATGGCCACACCTGAGTTTCAGGAGCTCAAGAAGCAGTTGGAGGAGCTACAGGCTAAGGGTTTCATCGGACCCAGTACTTCTCCTTGGGGTTCACCTGTTCTGTTTGCGAAGAAGGCAGACGGTACCCTTCAGCTTTGTGTGGATTATCGAAAGCTAAACCAGTTGAAGGTCAAGAACCGATATCCCTTACCGCGAATTGATGAACTTTTTGATCAGCTTTGAGGAGACCGGGTGTTCTCGAAGATCGAATTGAGGTCCAGTTATCATCAGTTTCACGTTAGACCATTAGAACTACCTCTGATAGCCTTCAGGAGAAGGTATGGTCTATACGAGTATACAGTCATGTCGTTCAGACTCATGAACGCACCTACAGTTTTCATGGCACTAATGAACCGAGTATTCCATCCTTACTTGGATTCCTTAATTGTGGTCTTCATGGACGATATCTTGGTGTACTCTCACACTCGACACGACCATGCCACACATCTTGAGATCGTTCTGAGTACACTGAGAGAGCATCATCTTTATGCTAAACTCTCGAAGTTCCACTTCTGGATGGATCAGATTCACTTCTTGGGTCACGTCATCTTAGAGGCAGGAGTTTCAGTGGACCCAGAGAAAGTGAGATCTATAGTTTCCTAGGAGCAGCCGAAGAACGTTTTTGAGTTATGGAGCTTCCTAGGGCTATCTGGATACTACATACGCTTCATTCGGGACTTTTCTCGACTAGAATCACCCTTGAAAGGTCTGACCAAGAAGGGGGTGAAGTTCTTATGGTCATATTATTGTGAGTTAGCCTTTCAGGAGCTGAAAGGGAGGTTGACTTCAGCACCGATACTAGTCTTGCTAGAGCCAGGCAAGAGCTACACTGTTTACTGTGATGCTTTGGGTATCGGGCAGGGAGCTGTGCTTATGTAGGGAGATGGAGTCGTTGTGTATGGGTCTCGGCAGTTGAGGAAACATGAGAGAAACTACCCTATGCATGATCTGGAGTTGGCAGCTGTTGTTCATGCCTTGCGTTGTTGGAGACATTATCTTCTGGGAGAGCACTTCGTGGTCTTCACTGACCAAAAGAGTCTCAAGTATATCTTCACTCAGCGTGATCTGAATCTGAGGCAACGCAGGTGGGTCGAGTATCTTCAGTCTTTTGATTTTGAGCTTGCCTATACGCCGGGAAAGGACAACGACGTGGCAGACGCGTTGAGTAGGAGAACTTAGATTCAGGCAGTTTAAGAGGCCAGTAGTGAGTGGAAGTTGATGGATATGTTCTATGAGATGCATCTTGAGGTGCACAACAGACGGGGACAGACCTTTCTATCTTCTGTAGATGTTACCTCCATGCTACTTGATCGGGTACGGATGAGGCAGCTATCAGACTCAGAAGGCTTAGTTCTGCAGGAGAGTGTGTCAGGAGTGGGCCCTCTTCCTGGATGGATAGTGGGCGAGGATGAGATCTTCTGTTTCCAGGGATGCGTATGGGTGCCATCAGACATACGCAAGGAGCTAATGCGGGATTTCCATTCCTCTGTTTGGGCAGTTCATCCTGGCGTCACCAAGATGTATCGGGATCTTCATCGCCAGTACAGGTGGCCAGGTATGAAGAAGGATGTTGCTCGTTTTGTCTTGAGATGTTCTACTTGTCAGTAGGTGAAAGCAGAGCATTAGTGACCAGTAGGCCTTTTACAGCAGTTACCCATTTCGGAGTTGAAGTGGAACGATGTTGCGATGGACTTCGTGACCGTGTTTCCGAGATCACCTCGATGGAACAATGTTGTTTGGTTTGTCGTCGACAGACTTATGAAGGTTGCTCACTCCTTTCCGATCAAGGAGACCTTCAGTGTCAATGATCTGGGATGACTTTACATCAGAGAGATCGTTTGTCTACATGGAGTTCTGCGCTCTATTGTTTCAGACAGAGATGTGTGCTTTACCTATCGGTTCTGGCAGGGACTTCAGAAGGCCTTGGGTACACAGGTACTTTTGAGTATAGCATACCATCCCCAGACTGATGGCCAGTCCGATCGCATGATCCAGGTGCTTGAGGATATGCTCCGAGCTTGCATCCTTGACTTTGGCGGTTCTTGGGAGATGCATATCCCTCTGGTGGAGTTCTCCTACAACAACATTTTTCCGGCGACCATTCAGATGGAACCATACGAGGCTTTGTATGGTAGGCCATGTCGATCACCCTTATGCTGGCTGGAGGTAGGAGAGGCAGCTTTGTTGGGACCTCATCTTGTTCAGGAGACTTCAGAGAAGATAGAGCAGATTCGGAAGAGGATGGCTACAGTGCAGTCTCGACAGAAGTCTTATGCTGATCAGTGGAGACGACCTCTAGAGTTCGAGGTCAGTGATCAGGTTTTCCTACGTGTCGCACCGAGGTTGGGACACAAAAGGATTTGAAGACAAGGTAAGATTTCACTGCAGTACGTCAGGCCGTTTGAGGTCTTGGAGAGAGTGGGGTCGGTCGCCTATCGGTTGCAACTACCTCAGAGGTATCGGGCCATGCACGACGTTTTCCAAGTCTCTCAGCTCCGACGTTACTTTTCAGACCTGTCTCATGTCTTTCAGCCTGAGGAAGTCGGGCTTGAAGCGGATGTATCGTTCGAGGAGCACCCTATCCGGATTGTCGATCGTAGTACGAAGGTTCTCCATGGGCGGTCTGTTCCTCTAATACGAGTGCTATGGAAACACGGGCGAGTATAGGACGAGACCTGGGAGAGGGATGCCGATGTACGGTCGCAATGGCCAAAGTTATTCGGGGTTTCTTCTTCTCCATCTCATTAGGGAAATTCAGGGACGAATTTCTTTAAGGGGGGAAGTTTGTAAAAACCCAGATCTTCTTTTCAGGTACGTTTTTCCTTTTTCTAGAGTTTTTGAGAAAAATGAATTTTCTGGAAATTTCATAAGTACACGTCATGTACTTTCTGAGTACACGTTGTGTACTCCTCCCCGACTCGAAGTCGTGTGTTGGCCGTGTTCGGGCCACACACACGGTGTGTAAGGATGAGGTGGAGGCCAGTTAATTCGGAGTACGGAAAAAAAATTGAAGTACACATCATGTACTCAAGAAGTAGACGCCGTGTACTTTATTTTTTTTCATTAAACGGACCGGGGTCACGCCTAACCCCTATTTTCATCTTCTTCTTCAGTTTTCGTCCGTCTGAGAGAAACCGTACGGCCGGATCTTCGACGGAATCCTTCCTAGCTGTCTGTTCTCCGATTCGAGAACGGTCTATTGAGTTGGAATCCCAGCGGTGAGTTCTTCCTTCTACATGAGTCATGTTTCTTGATTCCTCCTCATTTCCAAGTTATCGTGGGATGAACGTTTTGTTCTTTTTCTCAAATCTACATTGTTCTAAGAGGAATCTGTCATCGAGGTTCACATATATCGATCTCCTCAGCTCAAGGTAGGTGGTTTGTGCCTTTCCATAGAAAGTTGATGAATATTTTGTGCAATTTCCACCAATACCCTTGAACGGGGTATTGTGTGTTTCCTATTTTTCCCTTATTACTTTCCTGCTTTGATTTATTGCTTTAGTAGGGGTTATTGCTTGTGATTAGAGTAATTTTTTTGTGCTTAGATTGCTTTTCCATGCTTGTTTTTCTTGTTTGGTGTTTTTTCAGTTTCCATGCCTAGTTTTAGGATAGTGGAACTGTTGTTTTATTGTTGTTGTTGAGCCTTAGTTTATATCCAAGTAGTTCTTGAGGTTTACTTGGACGATACACACGTGTTGAGTATGTTTAGTTATAATCAGGACTGTGAGAACCTAGAGTAGTGGACCAAAGGGAGAATTGACGGAAGGGATTCTCCAGAGTGTCTTTTAATCATGATGTGGGACCAAGGGGAGAATTGATGGAAGGGATTCTCCAAAGTGTCTTTTAATTACGAAGCAGGCTATAGGGGGAATTGACGTTGAGTGCTTCCCCAGAGAGCCTTTAGCACGATACGAGACTATAGGTGGAATTGACGATGAGTGCTTCCCCATAGAGTCTGCTTAATTACGTGGCTGAACCAGAGGGGTGAGACTGTGTGTGATTCCCAGAGGGTTGCTAGTACTTATAGGTTGAACCATAGGGGTTAGACTATGGGAGCTACCTACAGGGTTACCTATTTTCTTCTTATTGCTAGTTTCTTACTTGTGTACTTTACTTGTTAGAACTGTGGATTGTAGCTGTTTGTGCTTTCCTATTTACTGCTTCTTGTTTATTTACTTCCATGTATCCATTGACTATTAGGAAAAAATATTTGGGTGATTTCCTACTGGTATTGTATCTCACACCCTGTTTGGTTCATGCTTTTGGGACCAAGAAGACTATGTTGCTGTAGGTATAGATAAGGGAAAGTGCCCTTCTACTTTAAGATCTTGACTGCATCAGGAGCTGGGGAGTATGGGACCGAGCCGTGGCTCGCGATGCTGAGGAGATTACTTTGTTTTTCTTTTGCACTTGGTTTCATTTGTATTTCATCACGTTGTTGTGTTTGTTGTTTCCTTATATACTTGTACCTGCTGCATCATTTTCATCATAGTTATATATCTACATTGCTTTCGCTGTTTAGTTTCTGTTGTTATGCATGATGTTTACTGCTTCTGCTGTTTATTGTTGTTTTCTTACCTTGTATACCTTAACTAATGAGGTCATAGTTTCCCCCACCGACTCACCAAGGCCCTCGCTTCTAGTCGGTAGCCTCTGGCATTCGGGGAAACGCGCTTGAGGTCATGTGGAAAACCGGGTACGGGGAACCAGTGGAGGGGCTCTGGACTCTGTTCATTACAGTAGTAAACTTCATAATTTTCTATTTGGACTTATCAAACTCTAAAATACATTTTTCATTTTCTTTTCTAAAATCAGTAATTTTATCTTAAATCTTTAGAAAACATGTTTTCTTTCTGCAGTTTCATTTTTTGGATTAATATACTTCTTATAAAGTTTATGATATATATATTTACATTTAGTCTCATAAACCTTCATCTAATTATATATTTCTAAAACCTTTTCATCATCATAAAAATATAATGAAATTTCTTCATCATTATCACTTTCACTTTCTGAATCATAAAAGCACTTAGCATCTTGAGTCAAATTTTTAAGGGATTCGGAAGTAAGTTTTTCGATGAAAGACTTTTCATTAGCATAAGATCCTATAATTTTTTTTGTTTTACTCACTATATTACAATAAACTATATGAAGTGGTATCACCACCACTATCATGCCAAGTATTCATAGCTTTAAAACTTTTCTTATCTTTATTTTTAGAGTATTTTATAGAGTATTTATTATCTTTAATTTTAAGTTCAGGACAATCTAGTCAAAGATGATCAGGTTTTCTAAATTAATAGCATGTAGGTTTAATAAAATATTTCTTTTCAAACTTATCCTCTATATTTTCTATCATTAAAATAATCTCTTTTGAAATTCTAATTCTTGAACATAATTCCTATCAAATTATAAATTTCACCTTTAGTTGGTTCTCCTTCATTATCTTTTAATAATTTCTTAGAATTTATTTTGTAAATATATCCTTGAGATAAAGAATCAAAATCTACTCCACTTAGTATCTATTTTTAATCTGATTTCATACTGTTTGAGTGTTCCAATTAAGTCATCAAGACTTAATTTAGTAATTTACTTTATATATGAAGATCCTTTGTGATGGTTTCTAGCAAAGCTTTTTATTTTTTATCAACATTATTTTTTATGAATGTTTTTGTAAAAAAAAGGTGAAAAAGAGTTTCATAGAAGTTTTTATTAATAAATTCCTACTATGAAGGTTACAAGAGAAATTCAAGAAGAAAGAAAGTTTTCTCAACTTTGTTAAAAAACATTCTTAAAAATTCAGGAGATTCTATGTTGTTCAATCAAATTTTTCAACATCATGAAGAATTAATGATACAAGATGAAGTTTATAGAATATAAGAGAAGTGAATTTGAGTTCTAGATGAAATTTTTTGGAAAAACCTCATCGGATGAAATTTCTTTAAGAAAATTTGTATATTGATCATTATAAGAAAAAAGAATGGAATTTTTCATATATGATTCATTGGTCAATTGTTTTTGTAATAATTTCATGCATTTACATCAACATACAAAATAATTATCATCAGACAAATATTTTTTTGAAAATATGGAAGTGTTGTTATTTCAATGTTTGTGCAGTTTCGTAAGTTGAGGAAGTAATTCAAAATGAAGATACAGATACAAAGGAGGAGAGTTCAAAGTTTGAGGCTAAATTTTTGAGTTGAAGAGGTTATATGAAACTGAAGAAGTTATATGTTCCAACAATATATTCAACCATACTCAAAGGTAGTTGGATTCAACATAAAAACATTTTGTATGGATTTTTCAAGTAGTGAAGTTGGTTCTTCAAAATGCATGAAGTATGAATTTTTGAATTTTTGAATAATTATTGACTGAAATGAGAAAATCAAATGAAAAATCATAAAATCCATTAGAAAAACATTTTATATGATTTTTTGGATATAGGATTCTTTTGAAGATCATCAGTAAAAGAAAATTATGAGGAAGTTTCATCAGACAAATAGTTCATCGGACAAAATTTTGTAAAGAATTCTATCATATTAAATTTTCCATGAATATGATTTACAAAGTTTGAGATAAGGGAAATTAACCATATGAATAAAAACATTAAACCATAAAACAAACATTTTCTTTGATCCAGCAGATAGAGGGTGCTTATGAAAAGCATCGGTCAAAGATGAGATGAGGAAGAGTCATCAGAAAAACCAATTCTTTGGATAAAGTTTTGTTGAGTAACTTTGTGAAGTAAAAATATTGACAATAATGAGATGGTATTTTCATTTCAATTGGTTTATTTTATTTTAATTTATTTGAGATTAATAAATTTTGAGAAATAATGGAATTGTTATAGAATTCATGAAGCTTCATGAAATTTTTAGAAGAGTTGAGAAGCATCCAGTTTTTTTCATATTTAAGTGGGAAATATTAATTGTGAAACATTTTAGTGGGAAATTGGAATTATTTTCCCACCTTTACCACTCTAGGAGAACCTATAAAAAGGAGTGAAAATTATAAGTACAAACACTATTCACCCCATACAAAAATTCAAAATGTTGTAGAGTTGGTGTTAGAAGTGAGTTTCTAATGAAATCACTTTTGAGTTGAATAAAAGTTACTAAATAGATAATTATGATTAGATTATTGAATGGAGTTTACTTACAAAGTTTTTAGATAGATAATTATAGATAAGAGACGTCATATAGAGTTTATAGCATCCTAATACTGTTTTCAGGTATTCTTAAACCCCTCTTTTGATTATGCTTTGGTTGGGTTTCATTTAGGGATGCTTCGGGTGAAATTTTGGAATTTTTTTAAGGTATTTTGGCATGTGCATGGTTGGTGTGTGGTTTTCGAAAATTGAGTGCCCTGCTAGTGAAAACTGTGAAAACCCAAATAGTGAGGGTTTGCTCGGTTGGTGCACAGTTAGGAAAATCATGCACTCACCAAGGAGAAACCATGAAACCCCATTAGTAAGGGAACATGTCTAGGGTGCATGGTTTGTATAACCGTGCAGCCTTTCCTAGATAACCATATGTATAGGATTTAATTAATACGAAAATTAATTTTAAAATATTGAAACCCTTAGTTTAGTGCCCGATGGTCTTGTGTGACTCTAATAAGTTGTGTTCTTCCTTTGAGGCTCCCAAGAGGTAATTTTGGACCCTCTAACCCCTCTAAAAGTGGATTGAGGCTAAGAGAAAGACGTTTAATCTCTTCCTGATAAGTTTCCACTTTATATTCTCTTTCTCCCTCTCTTTCTTCTCACCTACCTAGGGTTTTGTAGGTATCCATGTTGTTAGAGGATCTAATATCTACTGTTTTAGATCTTGAATTTGGGTTCAATTCTTAGATCCTTATTTCTTAAATTCTTCATTGGAGTTCCCTAATTAGGTATTTGAGTTTCCTGATCCCGTAATCCTGAGGTAGTTGGTTCAATTTATAATAGCCAATTTTATTAACCCCAAATTGGTTGATTTAAATTCAATTGTTTAACTTAATTTCAATTGGTTGATTTCAATTAAATTTCTTTCAATTGGTTTATTAAAAACCCAATTCTAGTGAATTGGGGATTTGGATTTTATTTGGAACAAAATTAGAAAATCCCCTAATACTAATGAACTGGGTTGTGTCTTTGAAATTACTGGGAAAATTTGAAATTTAAATTGTTGAATTTAAATGGAGAAATTAATTTAGTGAAATTTATTTCAAAGTTAGATTTGATAAAAATGGGTTAAAATGGTTTTGATAGAAACTCAGCAGTTTTATATTGGAAAAGGCATGATTTGATTAAAAACCTTGTTTTGGTTTTTAAATGGAAATTATCATATTGAAATGGAAAAATGGGTTGATTTTTTTTGAATAATTTTGAAATAAATTTTCCATTATTGATTATTATTAGAGAACATATAATCCTAGGTATTTAGTCTGTTATTCGGGAAAACACTCTATTGATGCTTTAAAATACTAACAATATATATGCAGAAGGTTACATTTGTCATGGGATGGTGATGGGTTTCTCTTTGACCAGTGTTTGAGGTTTGTGTGCACACATATTTCCATGATAACTATTCAAGTGTGAGGGAGTCCCATATCTTGGAACTATCATACCTCTTGTAATATGACCATGTTTTCCATTCTTTTTTATTTGAAATATATTCCATTATTGTAAACTATTTTACACATGCCTTGTGAATTTATATAATTTTTTTTATATAAAAATGTTTATTTAATCCATTTTTTAGAAATGTTTCCATCAATTGAAATGTAAATAATGATTTGTTTTAAATATTCTTTTGAACTTCTATGACTGTTTATTTAAATTTGAAATATTGATTTGTTTAATTAAATGTTGTAATCCTGTTATGAAATCCTTGGTGGGACCCTAATGGGATTTTATCTCACAACCTACCTATGCCTTCATGTGTTTGTAGATTATCTCCTTCAAGGTTCGAGCAAGGGTAAAATTCCACTTGGAGGTGGTTCTAGTTGTTGATACTTGGGATTGAAGAGTTACTTCCACTGGGACTTGGGTTTTTATAATTTTTTCTGGTACTTATGGTTATACTTTGGTTTTTTTATGCCTGTTTGACTTCTAGTATAGTTCTCCCTAGGGAGTTTTTCTTATATGCATACTGCTTGTTTATATTTCTTTTATTGTGTTTTTAAAAATAAAAAAATTCCAATTTAATATTGTATGATTCCAGGTGCTAGTCTTTAACCCATGGTAATCGAGAACACCCTTCGTACTCTGTCAGGACTAACCTAGTTATCGGGGTACCATGGTTTTTGAGCTGGCTTGTGACAAAGTGGAATCATAGGTGCTAGCTAATCACATTACCTTGTTTTTAGTATGCATTTGAGTAATCTTTTTGGGACTTAGGAGGTAGTTGTGACTGAGTACCTATATATATCTCATTACAATGATCCTTAATCCACCAGGTTCTAGTTGAGGTGATTATGCATACTGTCCAAGCTCTAGGACAAGAACCACCACCAATTCATATTCAAGATCCAGTGATGGAATCTTAGAGGGATGTTTTACAAAAAATGTGCTCATGATTTTCTTCACCAGAAGCCTCCAACATTCAAAGGCTCCAATGATCCTCAGAATTATGAGGAATAATTGAGTATAATTGAGCATTTTTTTAAGTTCTTGGAGACACTTGATGAAATCAAGGTGATGTGTGTCATCTTCATGCTGGATGGACTGAGAAGGAGATGATGGGACATAATGGTAACAGAGAAGAATCATGACGGATTAGAGTGAAAAGACTTTAAATCTATTTTCACCAAACTATTATTTCTAGAGTTGATGGTATTATCCAAGGCTATAAATTTTTTAAAACTTGAGTAGACTGATAGGACTATGGCAGAGTATGTAAAACATTTTCCTGAGCTAGTGCATTTTGTAGCTGAGATAGTATCGAATGAGAAGATTAATACTCAATAGTTTGAGATGGGACTTTAATATAATATTCAGTCTTAGGGTTTCTTTCCAAATATTCCCTATTATTCTGATGTGTTGGATAGAGAATTTATGGTCGAAATAGACATGGTTGGTAAGTCAGGGTTGATGGGGGTTCTAATTTCTCCTAGTGGTAGTGTGAATTCATCTAAAGGAAAGAGGAAGCGTTATGATTCTCATGGTGTATCTCAAAATTGGGGTTTTTCTAGACCTCCTGCAGTTCTAGGCATAGGCCCTTTTTATTTTATACCAGTGTGTAAAGCCTATGAATTTTAAGTGGGTCTGCACTGAGGCACAAAAAAACTATGGCTCCTACGGATGCTCGGGTCACTTACAGAAGTTCTGCCATGCATATTCAACTCCGCATAGTGGCACGGGATCATTAGTGCATACTAAAACTATGGTGAAATTATATTATTCATATAAAAATGGGTTCCATCCATAGGAATCTAGAACAAATCTTCTTCACATAGTGGAAGAGTCTCTAGAGGAAGAAGATATGGGTCCAGCGACTGTCAGAGGTACCATCACTATTACCTCATCTTTAGTAACTTCTTTATTTGATACTAGGGAATATTATTCATTTATATCAAAAATTATTGTTAACCTACTAAAACTTCCTATGAATATTTTCTCATATTTTATTCATATTACTACACCCCTTAGAATAAAGAGAGAGCAGGGACTCCATAGTCCTGCTTGTGTCTTCTTGTTATCAGATATTGAGCTTTCTTGGAGTTTTTTGGTTCTCGACATGAAGCCTCTTTATATCATATTTATGATGGATTGGATAATTTTTAATAAATCCAAGATTGATTATTATCTTCGATGGTTATCCTTTACCACACCATATGGGGTTTTTCATATCTTTTAAGGAGAATGGGAGTCAATTTCAAGTAGATCTAGACCTTATTATCTAGATTTTAGGAAAGTGATATCCATGCTTTCTTTAAATATAGAGAAATAATATTTGAGTGGTGATCTCCCTAAATTTGTTGTATATTTTCTAAATGTTTTTCCTTCTGACTTCTCTGGTTTTCCACTGGTAATAGAGGTAGAGTTTCATATCGATTTAGTGCCTAGTACTCAACCAATATATATTTCTTATTATGGTATGGAACTGGCTAAAATGAAAGATTTAAAGTCTCAGTTGGATAATATTTTAGAGAAATTATTTATACACCTGAGTGTGTCACCTTAGGTAGCATCGGTTCTTTTTACTAAGAAAACAAATGGGTCACTTTGCCTTTACATTGGTTATAGAAAGCTCAATCTATTCATGGTAAATAACAAGTATTTGTTGTTTTGGATTAATGATTTTTTTTGACTATTTGAAAGGGTAAAAGTGGTTCTCAATCATTTTTATTTGATTTTGTTACCATCAATGAGAATAAAAGAATCTAAAATTCAGAAAACCACCTTTCAGAGTAAGTACGACCATTATGAGTACCTTGTCAATCCATTGGGTTTAACCAATGCTCCTGTAATTTTTGTGGATTCGATGAACATTTTATTCCATGAGTACCATGATTATTTCATGGTTGTCTTTATGGATGAAATTCTTTTTTACTCTATGTCCAAGGAGGATCATGTGTGTCATCTGGGAGAAGTTCTAGAATTGTTGAGAAATTACACACTTTATTCCAAGATTTCAAAATGTGATTTTTGGATTTGGTAAGTGAAGTTCTTGAGACATGTGGTGTGAAAACATGGTATTCCAGTTGATCTTAAAAAGGTGAAAGATTTTATGACATGGGAAAAAATATGGAATGTTTTTGAGATTTGGGGCTTCTTGGGTTTAGCTGGAAATTATCACTAGTTTTTAAAATACTTACCAAATATGGATTCTCCAATGAATGATCTAACTCAAAAAGGATTGAAGTTTGATTATGATGAAAATTTTCAAAATTCTTTTGTTGAGCTGAATTTTCTTTTCACTAGTGCACCAATGTCGACTCTTCCAAAGGCCAAGAAGGGCTATGTGGTCTTATGTAATGCATCTGGGTTAGGTTTGGGCTGAGTTCTTATACAGGGTGATTATTTTGTTGCTTATGGATCTCATCATCTTAGGTCACAAGACAAGAGTTACCTAACCTGTGCCTTTAACTCGCAGTTGATGCATGCGCTTAATATTTTTTTACGTTACCATTTCGGAGAAAGGTTTACCATGACTTCTTACCACAAGGTCCTGAGTTATATCTTCTCTCAAAAAAAATTGAATCATCACCAAAGTAATTGGGTGAAATACCTAAAATATTTTGATTTAAAAATTTCCTATACCTTGGGGAAAGGGAATGTTGTGGAGGATTATTTGAGAAAGAAACTTCTGACCCAAGTCGTGAAAGAAATATCATAAGAGTATAACTTGAGGGATCTTTTTTCATAGTTGCTTATTAGAGTCCAGGAATTAGGGAATGAGGTTTCCTTGTCCAGTGTTCAATTGTAATTTTCTCTTCTCAAAATGATTCTTTAGGAACAATATCTTGACGATGATTTATGTGGAAATAGAGACTCTCTTTATGGTGGGGAGACCATTTTTGATTGGTTAATCTCCATAGAGGGAATTAGGTGTTTTCAAAATCACTTTGTTGTGTCATTAGTGCTGAGGAAAGTTGTGATGGGGAGTTTCCATAGCTCCTAATGGTAATTTCACCCAGGAACTATGATGATGTTATATGACTTGAGGCATAGATTCTGGTAGTCAGGTATGAGATGATGCATTTTTGAGTTTGTATCTCATTATTATGCATGCCAATAGGTTATGGTCGAGCACTAGAGACCTTTGGGTTTTCTTCAACCACTTTCGGTTCCAACTTGGAAGTGAGATGATATCTCTATGGACTTTTTGGTTGGGTTTCTATGTACCCAGAGAAAGAAGAATATGATATGGGTTATGATTGATAGACTGACCAAATCAGCTCAATTTATACCCATTCGTGATACAAACAAGGTTTAGGAGTTGGTAAATCTCTATATAAAAGATATTTTTCATTTTCACATTGTTTCATCTATTGTGTTTTTTGATAGAGACCCACATTTTACTTCTCGCTTTTGGAGAAACCTTCAGGAGGCATTGGGATCTTAGGTTCGTTTGAGCATGACATACCATCTATAGTCAGATGGCTGGATAGAAAGAGCTATACAGATTCTTGAGGATATGTTTCACACCTTTGTTCTTGACTTTGGTGGGGCTTAAGATGACTACTTAGGTCTAGTTGAGTTTTATTATAACAATAGTTACCAATCTATGATCAGAATGGATCCTCTTGAGGCCTTTTATGGTCATCCTTGTAAATCTATGTTGTGTTGGTTGGTGATTGGTGAAAGTTCCTTGGTTGGACCAAGCTTGGTTCAAGAGATGATAGAAAATATTCTTTCTATTTGTCATATAATGTTGACGGATCATAGCCGATATAAATCTTATGCTGATCATCATCACAGAACATTGGAATTATCATTTGGTGATCAGGTGTTCTTAGAACTTTCACCTCATTTTGGTCATCAACATATTATGATGAAAGGGAATCTTTCTCCTTATTTTTTGGGGCCTTTTGACGTTATTTAAAATGTGGGAAAATAAGTGTTGGTTCAGTGATGGAATCTTAGAGGGATGTTTTACAAAAATTGTGCTTGGGATTTCCTTCACCAGAAGCCTCCAACATTCAAAGGCTCCAATGATCCTCAGGAGGCTGAGGAATAATTGAGTAGAATTGAGCATTTTTTTTGAGTTCTTGGAGACACTTGATGAAATCAAGGTGAAGTGTGTCATCTTCATTCTGGAAGAACTGAGAAGGAGATGGTGGGACACAATGGTAACAGAGAAGAATCATGATGGATTAGAGTGAAAAGACTTTAAATCTATTTTCACCAACCTTTTCTTTCTAGAGTTGATGGTATTATCTAAGGCTATAAATTTTTTAAAACTTGAGTAGGCTGACAGGACTATGACAGAGTATGTAAACCATTTTGCTGAGCTAGTGCATTTTGTAGCTGAGATAGTATCGAATGAGAAGATTAATACTCAATAGTTTGAGATGGGACTTCAATATAATATTTATTCTTAGTTTTTCTTTCCAAATCTTCTCAGTTATTCTGATGTGTTGGATAGAGCATTGATGGTTAAAATAGAACTAGATGGTAAGTGGGGGTTGATGGGAGTTCCTTTTTCTCCTAGTGGTAGTGTGAATTCATCTAAAGTAAAGAGGAAGCATTATGATTCTCATGGTGGATCTCAAAATTAGGGTTTTTCTAGACCTCCTATAGATCTAGGCAGAGTCCCTTTTTATTTTCTACTAGTGTGGAAATCCTAGTCATTTTAAGTGGGTTTGCACTGAGGCACAAAAAACTATGGCTCCTACGGATGATTGGGTCACTTGTAGAAGTTCTTCCATGAATATTCCACTTCACATAGTGGAAAGGGATCATTAACGCATACTAAAACTATGGTGAAATTAGATTCTTCATGTACAAATGGGTTCCATCCATAGGAATCTAGAACAAATCTTCTTCACATAGTGGAAGAGTCTCCATATGAAGAAGATATGGGTCCAGCGACTGTCAAAGGTATCATCACTATTACCTCATCTTTAGTAACTGCTTTATTTGATACTAGCAAATCTTATTCATTTATATCAACGATTATTGTGAACCTACTAAAGCTTCTTATGAATATTTTATCATATTTTATGCATATTACTACACCCATTAGAACAACGAGAGAGCAAGGACTCCATAGTCCTGCTTGTGTCTTCTTTTTATCAGATATTGAGCTTGCTTAGGGTTTTTTGGTTCTTGACATGAAACCTCTTGAAATCATATTTATGATGGATTGGATAATTTTTAATAAATCCAAGATTGATTATTATCTTCTATGGTTCTCCTTTACCACACCTGATGGGGTTTTTTGTATCTTTTAAGGATAATTCGAGTCAATTTCAAGTAGATATAGACCTTATTATATAGAGTTTGGGAAAGTGATATTCATGCTTTCTTTAAATATAAAGAAAGAATATTTGAGTGGTGATCTCCCTCCATTTTTTGTATATTTTCCCAATGTCTTTCCTTCTGACTTCTCTGGTTTTCCACTGGTAATGGAGGTAGTGTTTCATATCAATTTAGTTTCTAGTACTCAACTAATATATATTTATTATTATGGTATGGAACTAGATAAAATTAAAGATTTAAAGTCTCAATTGGATAATATTTTATATAAATTCTTTATATTCCTGAGTGGGTCACCTTAGGCAGCGCCGGTTCTTTTTATTAAGAAAGAAAATGGGTCAGTTCTCCTTTACATTGGTTATCGAAAGATCAATCGATTCATGGTAAAGAACAAGTATTTTTTGTTTTGGATTAATGATTTTTTTGACTATCTGAAAGGATAAAAGTGGTTCTCAATCATTTTTCTTTGATCTGGTTACCATCAATTGAGAATAAAAGAATCTAAAATTCAGAAAACCACCTTTCAAAGTAAGTACGACCATTATGATTACCTTGTAAATCCATTGGGTTTAACCAATGCTCCTGTAATTTTTATGTATTTTATGAACATTGTATTCCATGAGTACCATGATTATTTCATTATTGTCTTTATGGATGAAATCATTTTTACTTTATTTCCAAGGAGGATCATGTGTGTCATCTGAGAGAAGATCTATAATTGTTGAGAAATTACATACTTTATTCCAATATTTCAAAATGTGATTTTTGTATTTAGTAACTGAAGTTATTGAGACACGTGGTGTGAAAACATGGTATTCTAGTCGATCTTAAAAAGTTGAAAGATTTTATTAAATGGTAAAAAACATGGAATGTTTTTGAGATTTGGGGCTTCTTGGGTTTAGCTGGCAATTATCACTGGTTTTTAAAATACTTATCAAATATGGATTCTCTAATGAATGATCTAACATAGAAAGGAGTGAACTTTGATTATGATGAAAATTTTCAAAATTCTTTTGTTGAGATAAATTTTCTTTTGACTAGTGCACAAATGTTGACTCTTCCAAAGTCTAGGAAGGGCTATGTGGTCTTCTATGATGCATTTGGGTTAGGTTTGGGTTGGATTCTTATACAAGGTGATTATTTTGTTGCTTATGGATATCGTCATCTTAGGCCACAAGAGAAGAGTTACCTAACCCATGCCTTGAACTCACAGTTGATGCATGCACTTAAGATTTCTTTACGTTACCATTTCAGAGAAAGGTTTACCATGCCTTCTTATCATAAGATCCAGATTTATATCTTCTCTCACAAAAATTTGAATCATTGACAAAGGAATTGAGTGAAATACCTAAAATCTTTTGATTTCAAAATTTCCTATACCTTGGGGAAAGGGAATGTTGTGGGGGATTCTTTGAGCAAGAAACTTCTGAACTAAGTTGTGAAAGAAATATTAGAAGAGTGGAACTTGAGGGATATTTTTTAATAGTTTCTTATTAAAGTCCAGGAATTAGGGAATGAGGTTTCCTTGTCCAGTGTTCAATTGCAATTTTCTCTTCTCAAAATTATTCTTTAGGAACAATATCTTGATGATGAGTTCTGTGGAAATAGAGAATCTCTTTATGGTGGGGAGACCATTGATAATTGGTTAATCTCCATAGAGGTAATTCTATGTTTTCAAAATCACTTTGTTGAGTCATTAGTGGTGAGGAAAGTTGTGATGGGGGGTTTCCATAACTCCTAAGGGGAATTTCACCCAGGAACTATGATGATGTTCTATGACATGCGGCGTAGATTCTGGTGTTCAGGTATGAGATGATGCATTTCTGAGTTTCTCTCTCATTATTATACATGCCTATAGGTTAAGGTCGAGCACTAGAGACCTTTGGGTTTGCTTCAACCACTTTCGGTTCCAACTTGGAAGTGGGATGATATCTCTATGGACTTTTTGGTTGGGTTTCTACGTACCCAGAGAAAGTAGAATGTGATATGGGTTATGATTGATAGACTGACCAAATCGGCTTAATTTATACCCATTCATGATACAAACAAGGTTTAGGAGTTGGTAAATCTCTATGTAAAAGATATTTTTCATTTTCACATATTTTCATCTATTGTGTTTTTTGATAGAGACCCCTATTTTACTTATCGCTTTTGGAGAAACCTTCAGGAGTCATTGGGATATTAGGTCTTTTTGAGCATGACATACCATCTGTAGTCAGATGGATATATAGAAAGAGCTATACAGATTCTTGAGGATATGTTACACACCTGTGTTCTTAACTTTGGTGGGGCTTAGGATGACCGCTTAGGTCTAGTTGAGTTTTCTTATAACAAAAGTTACCAGTCTATGATCAGAATGGATCTTCTTGAGGCCTTGTATGGTCATCCTTGTAAATATATGTTGTGTTGGTTGGTGATTGGTGAAAGTTCCTTGGTTGGACCAAGCTTGGTTCAAGAGATGACAGAAAATATTCTTTCTATTTTTCATAGAATTTTGATGGATCATAGCTGATATAAATCTTATGTTGATCATCATCACATAACATTGGAATTCTCAGTTGGTGATCAGGTGTTCTTAGAAGTTTCACCTCATTTGGGTCATCAACATCTTATTAGGAAAGATAATATTTCTCCTCATTTTTTGGGGCCTTTTGAGGTTATTTATAATGTGGGAAAAGTGGTTTACCATTTAGCACTTCTACTACAGTTGACATTGATACATAATGTGTTCAATGTATCACAACTCCAAAAGTATCTATCTGATCTATATCATGTTCTGAGCTAGTGTGATCTCTATGTCGAGCCTAATTTATCTATCACTGAGCATCCAATTAGGATAGTTTATTCTGAAACCAAGGTACTTCATTGGAGGATGATACTTTTGTTTCGAATGCTATGGAAACATGGTTTTAATATGCATGATATGTGGGAGAGGGGGAAATTATGAGAGAGAATTGGCCTCATCTTTTTGACATGGAAGCTTTTTAGTAGGATTTATCGAGACATAAATTTTCTATGGTGAGGAGTTTGTAACATCCTATTACTATTTTCAGGTATTCCTAACCCCCTCTTTTGATCCTATTATTATTGGATTTCATTTAGGGATGATTCAGGTGAAATTTTGGAAATTTTTGAAGGGATTTTGGGCTCTACGTGGTTGGTGCATGGTTTAGAAAACTATGTGACCATCAAGGAGAAACCGTGCAACCCCATTAGTATGAGAACATTGATAGGGTGTAAGATTTTTCTAACCATGCATCCCTACCTAGATAACCATGCATACAGGATTTAATTAATTCAAAAATTGATTTTAAAATCTAGAAACCCTTGGTTTAAGTGATCAACGGGCCTGTATGGCCCTAATATGTTTTCTTCTTCCTTTGAGGCTTCCAAGAGGTGATGTTGTCCCTGCTACATCCCTCCAGAAGAGGATTGAAACTAGTAGAATGAGTTTTGATCTCTTACCTGTAAGTTTCCTCTTTCTGTTCTCTTTCTCCTTCTCTTTCTTCTCTCCTCTCTAGGGTTGTGTAGATCTTTGTGCTGTTGTAGGATCTAATATCCAATATTTTAGATCTTGAATCTAGGTTTGATTTTTGGATCCTCATTTTCGATGTTCTTCATTGGAGTTTCCCAATTAGGTCTTTGAGTTTTGTGATCTCGTGATCCTGAGTTGAATGGTTTTGTTTATAATGGCCAATTTGATTAACCCTAATGATTAATTTAAATTCAATTTTTTTATTTAAATTCAATTGATTGATTTAAATTAAATTTTTTTAATCGGTTTATTAAAAAACCAATTACATTGAATTAGGTAATTAGATTTGATTTGGCATGAAATTGGTAAAACACCCATTTACAATGAATTGGGATGTGTTTATGAAATTGGTGGAAAATTGTGAAATTTATATTGATGAATTTAAGTGGTGAAATTGATTTGATGAAATTGATTTCAAAGTTGTATTTGAGAAAAAAAAGGCCTAAAATGGTTTTGATATAAACTCAGTGATTTTATCTTAGAAGATGAATGATTTGATTAAAAACCCTACTTTGGATTTTAAATGGAAATTGGCATATTGAAATGGAAAAATGGGTTGAATTTTATTTTGAACAGTTTTGAAATAAATTTCCCACTATTGATTATTATTAGAGCACATGAAATCCTAGGTAGTTAGTGTGTTATTCGGGACAACACTCTATTAACACTTTAAAACACTAATAATATATATGCAGAAGGTCACATTCCCAATGGGATGGTGATGAGTTCCTATTTGACTAGTGTCTGAGGGACGTTTGTACACGTATTTTTGTGATAACTATTCGAGTGTGAGGGAGTCCCATAGCCTAGAACTATCATACCTCTTGACATATGACTATGTTTCTCATTTCTTGTATTTGAAATATATTTCAATGTTGTAAATTATTTTACACATTCCTTGTAAATTTATATATAAATATTTTATATAAATATTTTATATAAAAATGTTTATTTAATCCATTGTTTAGAAATGTCTTCATCAATTAAAATGTAAAGCATGGTTTTTTTAAATATTCTTTTGAAGTTCCATTTCTATTTATTTAAATTTGAAATATTTATTTGGTTAACTAAATGTTGGAAGCTTATTATGGAATCCTTGGTCAGACCCTGTTGGGATTTTAGCTCACACCATACATGTGCCTTTAGGAGTTTTTAGATTATCTCCTTCCAAGTTTGAGTAAGGGTTAACCACCACTTGTAGGTGGTTCTAGTTATTGATCCTTGGTCTTGGATACTTATGTTCATTGTGACTTGGATTTTTATCCTCTTTTTTGGTACTTGTGGTTGTACTTTGGGTTGTTTTTTCTTCTTAACTTCTAGTACAATTCTCCCTATGGAGTTTTTCTTCTATTTATACTGACTTTTTTATCCTTCTTCCATTATGTTTGTGGAAAATTCATTTCTAGTTTCAAATTGTACAATACCAAGTGCTTGTCAACAACCCATGGGGATTGGGAATTCCCTTTGGGATATGTTAGGACCATCCAGGTTATCAAGGTACTAGGGTTTCGGAGCTGGTTTGTGACAGAGTTTTTCGAGTATAATTTGAGGTGTAGTGGTTTTGTTAAATTGAACAAAACACAGGATAGGAAAATAAGTGTTGGTTCAGTGAGTTTCATTGGAAAAAATTTATTAAATTGATATATACACACCATATGGAATTTAACATAAGGATGAATTGGATGGACTTTCCATACAAACTTTTCTGGTGCAGAATTTACAAATATTCATATCTTTTGTATTGGATCAATTTTATAAGAATTTTTTTAAACTGATGGGAGCCATTATAATCATAAATATCAGGATATATAAGTAGTATAATGGGTTTTGACTCAAATTTTTATTCACTTCTTTCTAATAGTGAATTTCCTTAGACCCATGGGAGTGTCCATGGAAAGAAGGTAGTTTCTTACACTAAGCCTGAACCTTGAAAATTCAGCGTGCCTTGTTTACTTTATTTTCATTGCATGCTTTTGATATTTCTATAAATTTTGAAAAATAAAATAACTCTAACAAGTTTTATGTCTTAAAATTTTTAAATATTGAAATTTTTAAAAATAAAACCACCGATTCACCCCCCCCCCCACTTATTAGTGGTTCAACGATCCTATAGAATTTCAATTTGTATCAGATTGAAGGTTACCCTATTGAATCCTTATAAATAAAAATATCAATTCATTCAATAGAATAGGTTTCTATATTCAATAGAAAAAATTATCATGAATGGAAAAACATTATGATGTCTTATCTTCAAATAGTGAAGAAGAAGGAGGTGAAGAAAGGTACAAATAATATCAATTAAGATCAGAACTTGTTTCATGTATTGGGAAAAACACTAAACTCAAGAAAGAGATCATAATAATGAAGAGAGAGAGTAGAAAGGATACTAAAGTAAGGAAATATGTTCTTAAATAGGAATATGATTATACCCAAGAGATCATAAGACTAAAATTGAGAGTTACTAAATAGGGAAAATTGGTGGAAGATCTCAGTAAGAAACTTATAGCTATGGATGATGAGGTTTTTAAAACTCAATCAAAACTTCTTAAGGTTTAAATTACCTTAAGAAATATGAACAATAATTTCAACAAATCTTCATAGGTAAAAGCTAAAACTTCTCAAGCTATTGAGAAATATCATCTTAAGAATCAAGTGAAATTTCCACCCACAAAAAGTAAAAGATCATCTGATTTTACTAACCTTGTAGTTGTTAAGAAAAATGTTGGGAAATATTGCATTCATAAAGCATGTAAAAAATATATCACATTAAAAAAAATTTAAAATAACCTCCATAAGAAATTTTCCCCATGCTAGGAGAAAACAAAAGTATAAAGATATTACAAACCTCAGAAAACTCTCTATAGGGAAAAATACTTTTGTTATAGAAAACCAAGATACGATGGTTTTTATTGGTGTTTTGTAGTTTATGGGAACAATTATTGAAACTATTGGCATAATATTCCACTTCTCAAAAATAGGTAGGAACAAATGAAGGTAATAGTGGAAGAAAAGTGAGAAAATTTCCTAAGCCTTAGGAATTTAGAAAATAAAAATCTCAATATGTTATAAAAATTCTAATAAAAAATATTTTTTAATTATTAGAGGAAATTTATGAAATATATTACCAAGATAGAAACTTTTTAAAATAATGTATGACAACTCTTCAAGGATAAGTTTCTTATAAAAGGAAAGAAAATAATCTATAAATAAGAAATTTTAAGAAATATACTTTTTTGTTGAGACGGCTTTGAAAGCAATAAAAATTAACAAACCATGGATTCTCAATAGTGGTTATTCCTCACACATAATAGGTGATATAAAAAAAATTTAAAGATATTGAAAATTTTGAAGAAGGAGTAGTTAAATTTGGCAATGATAGTTCCTTAAAAATAAAAGGAATGGTAATAAATGAGATTAAATCTTAAAAACTGAAATCTAAGAAAGTTTTATATGTTGTGGGATCAAACAAAATTTACTGAGTATTAAAAAACTTTGTGATGTTGGAAAATAAGTTATCTTCTAGAAAGATTCATATATCATCATAAGTGTGGAAGATGAAAAAATTGTGACCAAGGGAGAAAAACCAGCAGAAATATTTTTTAAATCGAAGAACCCAGTAACTCATGCTACTTAAGTGCCTAATATGAAAACAAATTATGGCACTAAAGACTTGGTAATCTAGGCCAAAAAATTATGAGTAAAGTTTTTCAATTTGATGTTGTAAGAAACTTTCCACCGCTAAAGATAAAATATGATGTTATTTCCTCAACATTTTGTAAAGGAAAATGGTTATTA
This sequence comes from Viscum album, assembly GCA_963277665.1. Lineage (NCBI taxonomy): Eukaryota > Viridiplantae > Streptophyta > Magnoliopsida > Santalales > Viscaceae > Viscum > Viscum album. The sequence continues at coordinate 59,913,164 of OY728127.1, read as the reverse complement.
TAAAACATAATAAAGTTTAAATTCAATCAACATGACCTCTTGAGCTTATTTACTCTGATATTTTTGTGTTGATGTGACATCAATCAATAAATTCTTATTTTAATTCATAAATTTCGTTGATGATTTTACTCGGCTTATGAGAATAATGTTCATGAAACATAAATCATAGGTTTTAGTGATGTTAAAATATTTTTGAAAGGATGTTGAGAGAGAAATGGGTGTTTATATATATAATATTAGAACACATAACATAAATGAGTACACATGAAATTCTTTCGAATTCTATCTAAAGAAACATGGAATCAAACATCAATACAGTGCTTCATACACCCCTCAAAAAATGGAATATCAGAAATGAAAAACTAAAGTTTAGTGGAAATGGGAATAATTATGTTGGATTAGTAGAAACTTTTTAAGTTTCTTCTAGAGAGAATATGTTTTTACTATTGTATATATACAAAAAAATATTTGTAGTGTCCTGAATCCAACATAACTACCTATGAAATTTATTTTAACAAAAAAAACCTTCAGTGAAGTATTTCAGGGTTTTTGGGATTCCCTACTTTCTTAAGATCAAAAATTTCAGTCTTGAAAAATTTTATGAAAAATATGAAGAATGGATTTTCATGTTATATTCATCCAATGGAAGAAGTTTTAAATATTGGAACAAACATTTACAAAAGTTAGTGGATTCCTATGATGTAAAAGTTATTGAAAACCCAAATTCCATAACAAAAGTTTCTAAAAATATTTTGGAATAAAATTTGAAGACTTACAATGATAATAAAAAAAAGTGAAGATGAGTGTGACTCAAAACAAGTACATAAAGATTCCGAAGAATTGTGTGATGAGGAAAGTGAAACTGGAATAAAAACTCAGAAATTTCATACTCTAAAAAATAGGTTGAATCTAAGAACATTATTGTAAATTAAATAGATTCAATTCAAAATAGAAGAAAGTTGATATTAGAGAATCAGAATTCACTTATTGCTTAGATTTAGATAGAATCGGTTTTAGAAGTATTTGAGAACCAATAATGGGTATAATCTATGAATGAATAATTAGATCAAATTGGGAAAAATGACACCTGGGGACTTGTTCCTTATCTAGCAGGAAAGAATATTATAGGAACAAAATTTGTGCTCATAAATAAGCTAAATGAGTAGGTAGAAGTTTCAATAAATAAAGCATGACTAGTTTGTAAAGGATATTTATAGGTGGAAGATGTGGATTTTGAAGAAACATTTTCCTCTATTGAAAGATTGGAAACAATAAGAATGTTTCTAGCAGTTATTGCACATCTATGTTACAATGTTTATCATATGGATGTAAAGAAATCCTTATTAAATGGATAAATTGAGTAAAATTTTACATTGAGAAAACTTATGGGTTTTTACTTAATAAAGATGATACCAAGGCATATCAATTAAAGAAAGCTTTCTACATGTTGAAACAAGCTCCACGTTCCTGGAACTGAAAAATTGATAGTTGATTAAAGAAGTTAAATTTTTATAAATATAAATTTAAAAAAAAAATATATGTGATGGATATGAAATCGAGTACCCTTATTTTTATTGATAACATAATTTTTTTAGGGGATATTAAAAATTATTGTAAAGAGTTTTCTGAATAAATGAAGAAAAACTTTAAAATGTCAATGCTTGAATAATTAACCTTCTTTTTGGGCTTACAAGTGCAACAAAGGGAAATATATATTTTTTTATCTAAAGAAAAGTATTTCAAGGAGTTGTTACAAAAGTTTATAATGGATTATTTCAAATAATTTTCTAATCCTATTTCAGTTGGAATGAAGATAATAAAATATGAATATGGGGAAAACGTGGATCGAAAAGACTTCTAAAAGTTGATAGGAAGTTTTCTTTATCTTATGTATTCAAGGATAGACGTTGTTTATGTTGTGAATTTATCTGAAAGATATCAGAGTGATATGAAAGAATCACATATGTTGGCATAGAAAAATAATTCTTAGATATGTAAAATAAACATATTCATATAGGATGTTATATAAAAGAAGTAATGATATGAACCTCCTTGGATACACTGATACTGATTGGATTGTAGATTGAAATGATAGAAAATCAACATTAGGAGAAACTTTTTCATGGGTGAATTTTGTGTGAGTTGGCATAGTATTAAATAGAGTTTAGTGACTTTGATCATAGTAGAAGTAGATCATGTTTTCACCACTCATTCTTATACACTGTTGATTTGGATGAAAGTTCAGTTGGAAGATTTGAGGGTGAATGTTTCTACAACATTGAAGGTGCTTTTTGATCATCTATTTATTATTTATCTCTTCAAAAACCATTTACAACATTTTATATCAAATCCCATTGATATTAAGTATCACATTATAAAATAGAATTTTTTTGGTAGAGAAGCCTTTCTTTAGTACATTTTTATGAAATATCAACTTGTTGATGTTCTTACTAAAGAAATGCAAAGAGATAGATTTTTGTAATTGATATTGAAACTACATTTTCACACTCCACTAAATAATTTATAAAATTATTAAGGAATTCCCTCACTATGCTTTGGATTATGTTGTCAAAGGGAGAGATAAACATATAACTTTTTCCTCATAGGGTAGAATTACTTTTTTCTATAAAGGGGGAGATTAAAACCTTTATCCTAAAAAATTTAGAGTGAGTATAAATCAAAAATTATTCTAAAGTTGAAGATATCATAAGTGGGGGAGATATTTAAAAATTGAGAGTAAAAAAATTGAGTGACAATAATTTGTGAGTTCTTGAGAAAAATGAGTTTTGAAAAACTTGAGTGTTAAAAAATGATGAGTTACAAAAGTTATTAATAAATGTTGTCAACAAATCCAAAAGGAGAATTTGAATATCCTTTATGATGGTTTCCAATATTTTTTTTATTTTTTGTCAGCATTATTTTTTATGATTTTTTTAAAAAAAGGTGAAAAGAGTTGCATGGAAATTTTGTTAAGAAATTATTTCTATGAAGGTTGTTAGAGAAAGTCAAGAAGATAGAAAGTTTTCTTAACTTTTTTAAGGAACTTTATTAAAAAGTCTGATGATGTTATTCTGTTTGATCAAATTTTTCAACATCATGAAGAATTCATGATACAAGATGAAGTTTTTATAAGGGAAGAGAAGTAAATTTGAGTTTCAGATAAACTTTTCCAAAAAACCCTCATCAGAAGAACTTTATTTAAGGAAGTTTGTACATTTATCATCATATAAAAAAAGTGTAGAAGTTTTTCGAAGTTGATTCATTAGTCGATCCTTGTGTAATCAATTCATAAATTTTCATCAAACGTAAAAAATGTTGATCATTAGAAAAAGAATTTTTGGAAAGGTTGAAGTTTTGTTATAAATGAGTTTGTGTAGTTTCATAAAATGAGTAAATAATTCAAAATGGTTGTAAAAATAAAAAGGAGGTGAGTTTAGAGTTTGAATCTAGAGTTTTAAATCGAATAGGTTTCATGAAACTAATGTATTTATAAGTTTCAATAATTTATTCAACCATTTTCAAAGATAGTTGGAGTCATCATACAAACATTTTGTATTGAGTTTTCAAGTAGTGAAGTTAGTGTTAAAAATTGTAAGAAGTATAAATTTATGAAGATGTGAATAATCATTGACTAAAGGAAGATAATTTAATGAAAAATCATGAAATAAATTGGACAAAAATTTTACTTGATCCATCAGACAAAGGATACTTATGAAGAGCATCAGTCAAAGAAAATTTTGAGGAAGTGTCACTGGACAATTTTTTTTTAAAGAAGTCCATCATAAGAACTTTTCTAATAATCTGATTCATAAAGTATAAGCTGGGGGAAATTTATCATATGAATAAAAACATTGATCCATCAGACAAACATTTTTTCTGATCCATTAGAAATAGGATGCTTATGAAAATAATTGATCAAACATATATTAAGGAAGATTCATTGAACAAATAAATTCTTTATATGATGTTTTGTTGAGAAAATTTTTGAAGTGCCAAATCTTGATGATTTTGTGCTGGTCTTTTCATTTAAATTGGTTTTTTTGTTTTAATTTATTTTAGATTATAAAATTTTGAGAAATAATGGAATTGTTGTAGAATTAATCAAGCTTTTTGAAAGTTCTAAAAGAGTTGATAAGTGTCCATCTATTTTTAAATTTAAGAAGGAATGATTAATTCTAAAATGTTTAAGAGGAAAAGTAAAATGAGTTTCCTGCATTTACCAATCTAGTAGAACCTATAAAAAGGAGTTAATTGTATGAGTATCAGCATTGTTCACCCCATACAAAAAAGTTGAAATACTTCAGAGTTGGTATAAGAAGTGAGTTTCCAACTAAATCACTTATGAGTTGAAGAAAAGGTATCAAACATAGAATTATAATCAGAAAATTAGAAAGAGTTTCCTTATTGAGTTTATAGACAAAGAATTATAGATCAGAGAGACCAAACAAAGTTTTCTAGGTAGAATTTGATTTGTAGTGGTTTTTGAAATTAGATATAACATGAGCACCGAAAAGAGGGTCAAGTTTAGTGAGGTTCATTGGACTAAGATTACTGGATGAAGACAGGCACAATGGATGGAATTTTTCATAAGGAGGAATCAGAGGGACTTTCCAGATGAATATAGAGAATAATTTACAAATATTCATATCATTTTTTTAGATCGATTTTGTAAGAAAAACTTTGTAAACTAACAGGAGTCAGTATAAACATACCTATCGGAAGATAGAAGGATCCTAATGGTAGTTAACTCAAAGTTTTATTCACTTATTTCTAATAGTTAATTTCCATGGAATCATAGTAGTGGACATGTAAAAGATATAGATTCTAACACTAAGCCCAAACCATATAGATCTTCTATGCCTTGTTTACTTTATTTTCGTTTCATGCTTGTGATATTGTTATAAAATTTGATAAGGAAAATAACTCTAACAGGTTATAGGGGTTAAATTTTATAAACATTGAAATTTTTAAAAATAAAACCCTAATTCACCCCCCCCCCCCGTTAGTGGTTCTATGATCCTACAAAACTTCATTATCATTTATAATTTTTCCTTTATATTAAAATTATTTAGGTAGTATGTCTATAACCTTATTAACAATTTGGTCATATGATAATTCCTTTTGTCCAAGATATTGTAGGTTTTTAATAATTTTCATGAATATTTGATGCATTTGAGCTACAGATTCACTAAGTAGAATATAAAATGATTGATAATCATCTTTAAACATTGCTCTTTTAGTTTCAAGAACTTTTGAAGTTCCAAAATGAGTAAATTTGAGTTTTTCTATATATCACAATTTGTTCAACATGAATAAACTTGGTTGTAAATGTTTCTCTATATATAATATAATAAAATAATTCTCAATATGAAATTAAACTGGAATTCATTATTTTTTCTCATGAAAATTTATAAAGTTCTTTCTATAGAATTTTATAATTACCTATGAGAATTAGAAAATTCTCAACACATATAATAATTAAAAATTTCTTCATTCGATTACACCAATACACAAAATCATTTTCATAAAATATAGATGGTCCATTTGGATTTATATTTTCAATTGATCCGATATGTATTCATTCTAGAAACTAAAATATGAAGATATGATAAAGTAACAAAAAAATATCAAGTTAGTTTTTGATGTAGAAACCCTATGATACCAAATGTAGGATCATGAAAGGTATGGAAAATATTCTACAAAGGGGGGTGGATTGTAGTTTGAAAACATCTAAATTTTTTTCTTGTCCTCCTCAAAATATATATGTATCGGTACTACAAAGAACCGATAAACCCATAACAAAATAAAAGTAAAATTAAAGTGACAATATTTAAGTATCGGAATTTCACAATTACTGATAAACTTAATATGCACAAAAAATATATATAAACTATTTGTATTATAAATAAATATCAACACTGCTACAAAACACACCTTTAACAGTGCTAGAATCATCCTTTATTCGCACTAGAAAAGCGCTGACTACCTTAGTGTGGTTAAAATTACATGGCTTCTATCAGCACTAAAAAAGAACTGATAAAGGGTGTCTTTATTAGCGCAAATAAAAGTGATGATAAATCATAATTTTATTAGTGCTTTTAAAAGTGTTGATAAATGTGTGATTTAGCAGTGATTTTATTTGAGCTGATAAAAGAATGATTTTTTTAGAGCATTTAAAAGTGATAATAAAGGGTAGATTTATAACAAACTTTAAAAGTGTTGATAAATCATACTTTTATCAACGAATTTAGTAGCACTGATAAAGGTTAAAACTGTAGTGTGATACAGCAGTGCACTGCATCACTAGAAACAGGTGCAGTTTGCTGCAACAACACACTGCATCACTAGAAACAACAACATCATTTACCAAAATAAGATAAAAATACTGAATTTAAATTAAATAAAGTTTCTAACACAAATACAAGAAAAAGAGAACACTATTATAGAGTATGATAGTTGTTTTTCACTAAAATTAATGTAAATTTTGAATAAAAAGGTGCACTTGGAGTCATACCGGTCACACCTTACATCGGATTGAGGTGTTTCTGATCCCTACATGTCCCAAATGGCATATAGACCATTTTCCTAAAGTACCGAAACAATATTAATGTGTTTTCTTGGTTTTGAGTATGTCTGTTGTTTTCTACAATAAAATTAATGTCAATTTTGAGTATGTCCATTGTTCTAAATGACTCATAGATCATTTTCCAAAAGTACAAAAACAATATGAATGTTTTTTCTCAGTTTTGATTATGCCACGTGTTTTTTTACTAAAATGTCATTTTAAACTGGAAACACAAACTTTGAGCCATATAAGTGGCATCATGTGTGGGTTTGACATGAGACTGATTCATACCTGTCACAAATGAATTATGAATCATTGTCCCAAATTATCGAGACAATCTGATCGTGTTTTCTTGGTTTTCATTGAGTGATACTTTTTTGTACTGAAATGTCAATTTTAAACTGATAGAAGACACTTGGAGTCATACCAATCACATTGTGCATCAAATTGAGGTGAGTATAATTTTTATACATCAAAAATGATATATGGATCATTTTCCTAAATTACCAAAACAATCCAAATGTGTTTGATCAGTTTTGATTATGTTAGTTTTTTTTCACTAAAATTAATGTAAATTTTGAATAAAGAGGCGCACTTGGATTCATACCGGTTACACTGTGTGTAGAATTGATGTTATTTTAATCCCTACACATCTCAAATGATGTATGGATAATTTTACAAAAGTACCAAAACAATATAAATTCATTTTATTTTATTTTTGAGTTTGTCAGTTTTTTTCACTAAAATTAATGTCAATTTTGAATAAAAAGACGCACTTAGAACCATACTGGTCAAACCATGAATTATATTGAGGAACAGGTGATCCCTACACATCCTAAATGACTCATGTATCATTTTTATAAAATACCAAAATAATATGAATGTGTTTTCTCAGTTTTGAGTACTCTACATGTGTTTTTTACTAAAATGTCATTTTAAACTGAAAACACACACTGTGATCCATACAGTTTGCATCATCTATGGGTTTTAAATGAGACTGATTAATACACAACACAAATAAATTATGGATCATTTTCCCAAATTATCAAGACAATCTGAATTCGTTTGCTCGGTTTTCATGGAGTGGCATTTTTTGTATTAAAATGCCAATTTTAAAATGACAACGGACACTTGGAGTCATACCGGTCACACCATGTATTGGATTGAGGTGTGGCTGATCCCTATACATAAAAAATTAAGTATGGATCATTTTTATAAGTACTAAAACAATTCAAATGTTTTTTCTTAGTTTTAAGTATGTCAGTTGTTGTTTTCACTAAAATTGATGTAAATTTTGAATAAAAAGGAAGACTTGGAGTCATACCGGTCACATCGTGCGTCGTATTGAGGTGTGTATGATCCCTACATGTCCAAAATTACTTATTTATATTTTTTACTAAATTACCAATACAATTGGAATGTGTTTTTTTAGTTTTGAGTATGTTAGTTTTTTCACTAAAATTTATGTAAATTTTGAATAAAAAGACACCCTTGGAGTCGTACCGGTCACACCGTGCATTGTATTGAGGTGTGTATGATCCCTACATGTCCCAAATTACTTATGTATCTTTTTGGATAAAGTATAAAAAGATTCAGAATGTTTTTTCTCAGTTTTGAGTATGTTGGTTTTTTTTCACTAAAATTAATGTCAATTTTGAATAAAAAGAATCACTTGGAGTCATACCGGCCACACCGTGCATCGGATTGAGGCACGGATGATCCCTAAACATCCCAAATTATTCATGGATAATTTTCTTAAATTACTAAAACAATATTAATGAATTTTATTGATTTTGATTACACCACGAGTGTTTTTTACTAAAATGTCATTTTAAACAGGAAATACGCACTTTGAGTCATACAGGTGGCATCGTGTGTGGGTTTGACATGAGATAGATTTATAAAAGTCAAAAATAAATTAAGAATCATTTTTCCAAATTATAATTACAATAAGAATGTGTTTAATTGGTTTTCAGTGAGTGACTCTTTTGTGTATTAAAATATTAATTTTAAACCGATAACAGACACTTGGAGTCAGACTGGTCACACCGTGCATCATATTGAAGCGTGGTTGATCCCTACATGTAAAAAATGATGTATAGATAATTTTTATAATTTATCAAAACAATATTAATGCATTTTCTCAGTTTTGATTATGTTAGTTGTTTTCTTCACTAAAATTAATGTAAATTTTGAATAAAAATGCACATTTGGAGTCATACTCGTTACACCGTGCATCATATTGAGGTAAAAATGATCCCTAAACCTTCAAAATTATATATTGATAATTTTACTAAAGTAAAAAAAAATAATATGAATGTGTTTGCTCAGTTTTGAATATGTCGATTGTTTTTTTTCACTAAAATTAATGTCAATTTTGAATAAAAATGCACTTGGAGTCATAACAGTCACACCATGCATCGTATTGAGGCGCAGCTGATCCCTACATGTCCAAAATGACTCAAGGATAATTTTACTAAATTAAAAAAATAATATGAATGCATTTTCTTAGTTTTGAGTACGCCATGTGTGTTTTTTATGAAAATTTCATTTTAAACTGGAAACATACACTTCGAGCCATACAGGTGTAATAGGGTGTCGTTTTGACATGATATTAATTCATAAACATCAAAAATAAATTATTAATCATTTTCCATAATTATCAAGGAAATATGATCATGTTTTCTCAGTTTTCAATGATTAGCACTTTTTGTATTAAAATGTCAATTTTAAACTGATAACGGACACTTGGAGGCATACCAGTCACACCATGCATTAGATTTAGATTTGACGGATCCCTATACATCACAAATGATGTATGGATTTTTTTCCCTAAAGCAATAAAACAATCCTAATGTGTTTGATCATTTTTGAGTATGTTAGTTGTTTTTTTCACTAAAATTAATGTCAATTTTGAATAAAAATATGCACTTGGAGTCATATTGGTCATGCTGTGTGTTGAATTAAGGTTAGAATGATCCCTACACATACCAAATGACGTATGTATTGTTTTCCTAAATTACCAAAACAATATGAATCTATTTTCTTGGTTTTGAGCATGTTAGTAATTTTTTCACTAAAATTAATGTCAATTTTCAATAAAAATATGCACTTGGAGTCATACCGGTCACACCATGCATTGGATTGAGGTTTGGATGATCCATACACATCCAAAATGAGTCATGGATCATTTTCCTAAAGTATTAAAACAATCAGAATATGTTTCCTTGGTTTTGAGTATGCAACGTGTGTTTTTTACTAAAATTTCATTTTAAACTAGAAACACACACAATGGATCGTATCTTAAGTGACATGTTTTGTGTGAACTTTTAAAAAAATTGTTCTAAAACGCAATAATATTATGATCCTTGTTCTACTTCATTTCCCAACAATTTTATTGTTTTCAACCTAGTGCTTCTTATCCACCTCTTCCTCAGTCTCCACCTTAGTCGTCGCCTCTACCTCCTCCTCCAGGTCAGTCTCCGACTCTGACTCTGCCTATGCCTTCACCTCTACCCCTGCCTCTTCCTTCACCTCTGCCTCCACCTCCACCTCTATATCTATGATTTATTAATAGTTTTATTGTTTTCAGTTCAGTTCTTCTAAACAAATTTATTTCCTCCATTATTCTTCTCCTTGAGAAAGAGATCAAAAATAATATATAAGCTTTATGAAAATAATTCTTCAAACCCCAAATATCTTTTGAATGTCATAACTCATACTAGATCACAAAAATAGTAGTTAATCACCTAAATTTGTTGTTGGCATACATTCTGACAAAAATTATGATGCCCCCTCATCTCTAAACAAATTGATTTCTTCTTTTGAGTAACTCTATTGTCATCAATCTTGATAGTACTGTGAATATATAGAAAACCAAATTATTATGAAATATATTCAATGTAATTTTAATTAACTTCATAAATTACCTATTGGGGGACTCTAGTATTTTCATGCTTTATGATTTCTCTCATAAATTTACAAACATAATATCCACAATCGATTTCATTATCTTGTTTCAAACACTTTAGAAACATTGACCAAAATAAGTAAATTGTTTTGAAATTTTTTGATAGTTAAATATTTCTATATATACCTTAATTTTTTTCCATTTGTAGTAATCTGTAGGCTTTATCTTTTCAGACACCGACTTCATGCCATGATCTAGCCTGTATTGAGTGATCGCCCTATCATAAAAAAATCTTTTTAAAACACAGACTAAACATATAATTAGAGTTTTATCTTTAACATTTTGATTTTAGTGTATTACATATTCACAATAAAAATCATGTGTGGTCGTTTGGTTGCATATCCATTCATTGAATCCAAAAAATAAATATTTGGGGTGTCTATATTGACCGCTATTAGTATCCCGTGCCTCCTAAAAAACCAAAACAATTCAACAATGAAAAAATTAAAACTATGTTTTATGTGATTATACCATATATTTTTACCCTTGAAAAGTAGGAATTAAAAAGAGACTATCATATGATGTTTTTTTATTAAACTCTTTGTGTAACTCGCCTTTTTACTGGTTAATTGCTTTCTCATTAAAAGTGAATTATGGCATAGAAATGATACAAGGATTCATGAATCCAAATCGTTATTCATACAATATTACCTTTATATAGTTGTAATATAAATTCCTATAAAAATATGAATACTTATTAACTTTAATAAACATATTTAGCTCACTATTTGGACATATGTATTATGAAAATGTACCTTATGTATGTATTCAAAACTGAGATTCCCAACCATTCATTCTTGATAATATCAATTAGAGTCTTGATAACAATTATATATATGAAATAATATCCATATATGTTTTATTAATATTCAATGAAAGACCTATTTTTATCTTTAAATGTGGTCTCTGTATGAATTTTTAATGATAACAAATGTTGCTCTGGAACCTGTGGGGAGAAGGTACTCTCAGAAGTTCATTTTGCTTTCTTGGTTTATTCACTATATTTTCTTGATTAGACCTTATATTTCTTCACCAATTTATCCATATGTAATATCATACCTCACATAATACCTTTTATCATAAATTGTTACATGTTTTTCATATGAAAAAAAAAATTAAAGATGCACCCCATGTATCTTTATAAGATTAGTTGACTATGCTATGAAAGCTCTAATAGCAGCTTTGACCATTGTAATATCTGGACCATCGAGTAGAACAGGAAACTCAATAGTCATCTCATAAACTACCTCAATCCCCACTCTCATGTGTTTTTTTGGGAGGGTTTGATTTTGTAGTTGGTCTCCCAGGATATTATACATTGTACCCATTACAACATGGCGATATATGGGTGTTGACAGATAAAAATCACCTACAACTTTACCCTGCATAATTTTCCTAATATAAAGTTTTCAGAATTTGTTTTATACACATTTAGGATAAAGAGTAATGAAAAAATGGATTATCCCGGGTAAGGTGTGTGGTTGGGGGGATGACTATCCTCAAATATAGTGGTATCATTTGGTTTATGTGTGGTTATTTTCTCTACCGCTTGTTCTCTTTGATCATTTCTTATACATTTTTCTACCAATCCAGACTGTAAAATAATATCTTTCAGTGAGTCTATTTGTGTCTGAAATTGTCTCATCATATTATATGTATTTTCATGTGGTTTTATCTTCTCAAAATATGTTCTATGAGAGACTCCAAAACCTAATCCTATAACCCGACCATATTGTTGAGGCTGATTCAAAGATACGGAAAGTCGCTTTTATTCTGTACATCCATTGTCGATTTGTGTGTCTAAACCATATAAAAATTATGAATGTATTTATTTTTATGTAATATTGTTATAAATCATAACAAATTAAAATTATGTCATACTTAAACATTCTACCCATAATGCTTTTGTGTTTTCATCAACTAATATACCCTCCTTATTTACATGAGCCTCCTTCCATAGCACGTGATGTGGGATGAAAGTGGATTCAGATTTTGATTCATAAATATGAACATAAACAAAGGAACATATGTTGTTTTATATCACATAATTAAACTTTTATTATTAATTTAAAATACATACCAGTTTCTTATCTAATGAAGTGTACCCCATCCTTCCTTTTCAATAGGAGTACATTAGTTTGTATGCACGTTCTTTATTTTCAGCACTCTTTTGTTGTTTCATAAATTAAAAAAAATTAATCAAGTTGTATAAAATAAATAATTTCAAATAATATATTATCAACTTCAATGCACCTAAAATTATTTATCACTATGAAAATTACAAAAATAAATCTGTGTTTACTAATTTATAATGTGTGCATAACTAAGTGGTGGGTGGGACTTTATTCTTCCCTCAACATCTGTAAGATGTAACTTCGTCATAAGAGTCTAAAAGCCTCTATGGGATTGTCTAGTGTCCATTAAGAAAATTTTATTACAAAAATATTCTAAAATAAATGAATTCTGCAAGGAATAATGAAAACTAAATCAATATTTCATTATATAATTTTTCATTGAAACAGAGAAATTATATTGTAACATTACAGTTATATCTTTCCAAAGTATTTCCTTTGTTATAAGTTAGATGTGGCGCCATGATTCAATATCAATTAGCACATTCATCCTCATTATGGCCCTAATATAACTAATGAATTCTGACTTGTTAGGGTCAATAAGTTGTCCACATTAATTCCATCCAACCTCAATTTTTATACTCTGACTTCTTGCCTTGATAATTTTATTCAAAATTGTGATGTTGCGTTGTTATTTTTTCTTCATCAACATGTTTTTGATCCCCTAATAATTCCATAGTTTCATCGTTAATAGTTTGTTCTTCCTTGGGATTGGTAACATCATCATGTTTAGAATACATTTTCTGCATGAGTAGTCAAAAATTTAATTTGTATTGAATAACAAAAAAACAATATAATCTATACATAAAGGTCCACAATTTCATTCATCTTTCATGAAAATTGTTACTATCTTGAACATAGATATAATACTTCAATACTAAAGTAAAACTAACCTTTACTACCTTTATTTAATCCATCCTTAGATTCTTGATTGCCTTATATCTATTGATGATGGATTTGAAGCTACTCATTCCCTCTTTCAAACTAGCCTTCCTCCCATAATTGTTCGAGAGGTATGTCATCAATGAATTTTGGAACCATAATGATGGTAGGAAGGATAGTTTAAAAGAGGGATTCCAATTCATCATCAAGAGATGGAAGACAATCAATCCTCTAAGGATTAAAGTGTCCTAGGAACCTAAACTAATGGAATCACTCAAAAATTATCCTCAATTGAAGAGGAATTGGAATACCTTCACTCTAATGGTCTTGAAGAAATTAATCTCACCCCACCTATATTGGACATAAATTATATCTACTCAAGGATTCCTCACCTTCTAATTTTGGATATTTTTTTAATCCACCATATAATCCCTCTAATAACATACATCCCTTTAAAGGGGTAGTTTTTTAAATTATAATTAGTATTGATCTAGAATTTTTTTACTCTTATAAATAAAATGAATATATTCAATGAAATCCTAAATTTATTATTATGATATATTCCCATAAAATCTTAGAGGAACCATAGATACATCTCATCATTGAAAATTATTCCACATAGCTTGAATTAGATCTATAATTACCACTAGTACATGAGGATAAATATAAGTTATATCATAAAAATTATTTTCATTGGATCCTTCCTATAGAGATTTAGGGGTTAGAGAGGTGACATATTCTATATTAATAGAGAGATTCACATAATTTTCCCCTTCTAAAAAACAATAATCTTTCAAAAAGAGTCACAAAATAATATATATTAAATGTGAACCCCCTTGTAATGCCCCGACCTTAGATGACCTCAATCTGGTGCATTATTACATTTCATTGGAATTATTACAGGGAAACAAATATCTAAGGACCATACAGTTTAGCAGTCTTGGAAATCCATATTACATATGTGATACCCATAGTACATTGGGAAAATAAAATAAGACATACTACACAATAACTAAAATAAACTTCATCCTTGAAATATTAATCAAATTTCTAATCTTCATAACCTGGGAAGAGAAACATAATAAGGGTTAACTCAAATTCTTAGTAAGGTATGCACAATGGAAGTAATAATCAATCTATATGGAAAGGAAAATATATAAAAACACTTTCTATTTAAAAAACTAGATAAGGAACAAATAATATGGCAAGTAAGGAACTGAAACATATGCCATAAATCAATAAACTAAGAATGAACTACTTTTATATATATGTCGATGCAATATATCATGTATAAATAATAACTAAAATTAAATGAGGGAAATACTTTATTTAAGGATGCCATGTCTCATGCACATGAAAACCTATTACCGTCAAGACCTTTCACAAGACGGTTTAAAATTAAGGGTGGAAACCCATTTGGACAAATTATTCATCTCATGAGAACCTTTCAATGCATTGATGATCTATATAAAGTCTATTCTCCACCTATCATTTCCATTCCAAAGTATTTCTCATATTGAATAACCAAAATAAATAACATGCCTTATCAAATAACCATATTGAATGAGTAATATGTATATATCAATAATTACCATAAAGTAAATAATATAATATCATGAAAATAATGAGATTCATGATATAAAAAGTCAAAAGTTATAATATACACCATATAAAATTAACTAGGTGCATAACATTACAATATTCCTTAATGAAATGAAATTGAGACGAAATCCCTTACCTTAAGTTTGATACTCTCTGTATTTGTCTGAAAATTTTGTATGATGGTTTTAAACATATTATTAACTTATATTAGAATAATAATAATATTTATGATATCATATATGATTCTTTTATGACTTTATATTACTATTTTATTAACAATTCCATGTTAATGCAACATTTCGGGTAATAATCGCTTTGTTTGTCGTAAGTGTTTTGACTTGTTATTCTTGATCATGTTAATTAGATCATGATTTAATTAATTAAAAAATGTATAATATGATTTATATATCATATATATTTATAATATAAATATATATAATAGAAATATATATTACATGGAATACAACGTTCATGGAGACGGTAGGTCGTACGTACGCATGAACATTGTTTCCATTTTCTTATCGTATTGAATGGAAGTAAGTGAATGAAATATATGTACATACATAAATATTTATATATATATATATATTCAATTATCAATATTATTTCATATATTTCATAATTATTCATAATATATATCTTTATAATCATTCTTGGATGGTGAATGTGGAAGATGAGTCTCATCGTATCGTCGAGACGGTATGTCGTACGTATGCACGAGCGATGATATCATTTCCTTAATGGTTTAATGGTATGGATTTGGATGGAATATGAATTTTAAAGAAATAATATAATAGTATATTTATTATTTAATTCATTTTTATTCATTATTATACCCATAGAAATAAAGTATAGATGAAAAATAGTTTACACCACGGCATGGAGGCGGTAAGTCGTACGTACGCACGCATGGAGATATTATTCTTCATAGGATGGGTAAAAAAGGAATATGGTTATCCCATAATAATAAAAACATATCATAATATAGTATATTATGGATTTATTATTTTATTATGGTAACAACTTAGTAAGAGGAAGTAGAAGAAGAAATGAACTTTGAAAGAAGGAATATAACGATTACCTCTTCTTTGGGTGTCTCCTTTTGATTTGCACAAAAGGACTCATTAAGTTGGTTTTATGACAAAAGGGTGGCCTCTAGGGTGAATTGAGGTAATTTTGGATGATATTTGGGCAGGTTTTGGCCGATCAAAAAAGATTTAGATGTGTGAATTAAATAGAAGTAGAAGTGCCCTTTTATAAGAGAGGTGAGCGGCACTTTAGGAAAATCTTGAAATATTATTTTATTATAAAATTATTTTAGAATTATAATAGTTAAAAAGTGATATATTTATAGGATAAGATGATAATGGGTTTAAATACTCTCAACCAATAGGTTTTATACAATTTTAGGTCACAAAATTAACCTTATCTTTTAGCTTTAACCCTTAGTTAAAAACAATAACTCTTACCATATCTTCTTGTATTTCCATAATATATGGATACTATAGTTACAATAAAATGACAATAGAACAAAAAATGCATCATTAATGACATTTTTAACATTATATAAGTCATTTGGCCTAATCTTATATTTTTAGGACTATAATATCATTTAATAAAACTGTTTTTGTTTTAAAAACTCATTTATGTCAATTTTGACACTATTTAGGAATTGATTTTTGTTAAAGTCATGAAAACTTCATTACTTTGAAAAAAGGCATTATATAAAATATAATACGTCAATATAATCCAAAAAATTAGTTTATGGAATCAAAATATTCAAATTACATTTATTTTAATATTTATAATGTCATATATTTGAATCTTTCATTAATAAGGTAATCACTACATTATCATTGTGTCATAAATAAACTTATTTATTTAATGTCTAAAAATTATAAATAAAATATCATAATATATAAAATCTTTTTATCTTTATAATTAATATTTATATTCAAAGAGATCAGTCATATAACCCTATATTAAAATTGTTTTAGTAAAAGATACATGTTTATGTTATATTTATCTTTACTTTAAATTAATTCTTATAACATGTCATTATCACACCCAAGTTCTCACGTGGGGTCCTAAAATCATGATAAGTATAGCCATGGTCAAAAATATCTCATCCAATAGGATTATAAAATTTTTTAGGGTAGTTTAATATTATTATAATATTATTTTTTACCCTTATTTACCAGATTTACCTTTTAACCATGGTAAATAAAAATAATTATTGAAGTTACTATTCATAATGTCCAAAAATAAAAGGTACCTATTTAAAAAAATTTGGAACTTATGATTCCAAATATGGAATCTATTTTTCTAAATTCAAAACACATAATTTTTAGTAATTAATTTAAAATTAATTCCTGTTGTCAAAACGAGAAAGCGGGTTTTTAAGAAATAAAAACTATAAAAATATTTTCATGTGTTATGTACAATTTAAATGAGAAATTAATTAAAATGAACCTAATTGGATTAAATGATAAAATATTAATCCAATTATACTTTAAAACCAATTAAAAATGCAATCTAACTATATAAATAAATTATATGAAAAGGTAGTTTTGAATTAAAATGCTGTATTTTTCACTATTCATCAAAAATTGAAACTTTTAAAAAAAACCAAAATTTAACCCTAAGATAATTTTAATATTCTAAATTAAAAAATTAAGTATATTTTGAAAAATAAATTTTATAAAATTTAAAAATGTGGTTAATACTATTCATAATTTCTTTTTAAATAGCTACTTTGATAGGTCGTGGTGTGCTTGAACTCGGGATTACATACAACGCAAGCCATTAAATTGTTTAAAAGGAAGCATACCGAGTAATTTTGGGGTGTTACACCCCTTCCCCTATCTCTCATTAATTTAATTTTTAATAATTATTTTCATAATTTATATATAATTTAAAATATGTTAGAAGCATTATTTTAAATATAAGTATAAAACAAATAACTAATAGTATCGATAAAGGGGGTCACTAAATAAACTCAATCAATTAATAATTTATACAAACCAAATCATCACTAATAAGTTAATAAGAATGCACTATTTATTTAATATTCATGTTTCTATTAATATAAATTTATAATTGATTCTAGAAAAAAATAAAGATACATAAGAACATGACATTTCATATATTCTTACTGATTCCTACCTATCAACTCCTAAATAATAGGCATGAGACTTTAGAAGATAGGTCAAGAAAAAATCAAAAAATACACCCAAACTTGATAAGTATAAACCACCAATCCAAAATAATAAATCAAAAATACCACAAAGTATGTGTCCCATTATAAAATTGCCTCAATACCCTTAACATAACCACACAATTTAAGAAGGGTATATCCAAACAATGAGGCTCATCAAGGAAGACAAAACCTATCAAAAACAATAAAATAAAAAACCACTAGATTCCTAAGTCTCAACCAACTCTACACCCACAAAATAAATATCCTAAGATGAGGTTTGAGAGAAAGAAGGTACCATGTTCCTCACTTGATTTAGAGTCTGGGTAGAGATTGAAACAAAACGAGTCTCCTCTAAATAAAGGGAGAAATAACTTAGAGGTTTATCATCTGAGACAAACCCTCTACTATTTACATTGAACATTTCAGGAGGAATAATTTAAATTAAACAAGACATGAACTCAAATAGTTAATGTATGACAAAGCAAACTAAACAGTCCCTCCAAGATCACAAGACAAATCTAAAATCATAAACACCAAAAAAACACAACATCAACATATTATAAAACTTCTTTTTCTTGAAAATAACTAACTTTAAATAAAGAGTTTTAAAACAAAACACTTGATTAAAAATAAAGAAAAACATTTTTTAGAGTTTATTAACAATTAAATACATTTATAAATAAAGTTGGTTCATTTTAAATCATTTCCATAAAAATCTATATTTTTTACTAAGAATTTTTCTCAAAACCCATAATAAAATCAACCACTTTTTAAAATAACTTTTATGATATAATAAATAAATTTTAAAATAAACCATTAAAAATATTTAAGAACCTAAATTTTTTTTAGAAAATAAGAAAAACCCAATTTAACCCAAAAAACATTTAAAATGTTTAAAACACTACACAAAACTAGATCAAATTTATTTTAATAACTTCAAACAACACCAACCCCTATTTAATTAACCTCCCAAAAGTGAGATTTCACTTTAAGAGTAATTAAATAATTAAAAGTGGTTTAAATAACTCTAAAATGAAATAAAAAACTTCTTTCAGGTTTAGTGGGGTCCTTAGAACTATCCACATGGGCTCCACATGGTTGGATAGACCATGGGGACTAGCCGTGTATCTCCATATCTTCATCCACCATCACCCCAAGCTCAACCAAATCCCAAAATCACTTAAAACTCATTGGGAATTTAAATATAATTTATCATATCAAACACATCAAACTGATCAAAATCTCAATCAAATTCCAAGACTTGAGCCCAAAGTTCCCTAGAAAATTGTTTCTATAAATGGAAGAGAGTTTGTGAAACTCTCCCCCGCATGTACCTCTCAAGTTTCGAGAACCTAACTCCACAATACCCTTACTAATAAAATAAAAAATCACACTTTGAAACTTGGGAACTCTAAATAACCTATGCTCGGATACCATTTTTCACAAACTAGCCAAATTCATGTGTAAATGCTAAGGGATATAGATAACATGTTTGAGAAATGGGTTAACCTCTTTAATGTTTAGCTAAACTCAATTTGATCTTGTTATAAAGCCAGCATTACCTTTGTAGTAGCGTGTGGTGAAAAATATATTTTATTTTTCCATACATGCCCATATACATATGTTGACTAACCTTACCATATGAAAACATCCTTCTCTTTCTTTAAAACTATTGTCTATGGAGAAAAAATATGAAATAGAACCACTCGTTATATTTTAGTAGTGAGGAGAAGAGATGTAGGGTTCATCATAGTTAAGAACATCACAAAAACATAAAACACGAAACCCAAAACATTAAACAATGATAGAGGAAAAGTAGAAAATAACATACATTGGATTCTAGCCTTGATTAATCTGAGGGGACGTAGAGGAGTTACAACAGCAGTAGAGGAGTTTCACGAGAGCTTGAGAATTGCAAGTGATTGATTCATGGTTAGGGTTTTTTTAAATAGATTGGGGACACTTTTAACAGTGCTTTTAGAAAAGTGCTGACAAAGATCCCTTTTATTAGTACTAAATTTATAAGCGCTGATAAAATAAATATTTATCAGTGCTAAAAAATCACTGAAAAAAGTTTTATAATAATTATTATTTAAATAAATTTATTATAATTTTATAATTATTTAAATATATATAATTATTTATTTATAATTATATAAATACATATTTAAAAAACAATATTTATTTATTTATAATAATTTTAAATATAGTAAATTTACATTTATAGATATATTTATTTATAAATATTTATTTACAAATATATTTTTAACATTATTAATAGATATATAATCTGAAATACATTCATTTTAAAAATGAGTGAAATTGAATAATTCAAAATGAGTACACTTTAAAAATATTGAAAAAATGGATAAGTTTTATTAATTAAATATAAGTTATTAAAATATATGGATATATATATATTGGAGTGGATTAATACGTATTGAAAATACTAAAACATAGTAAATAAATATATATAATTAAATAATATAAAATGATCAAATTCAAAAATAATATAAAAAATAAATAATATTTAAAATGAATACCCTAACTGTAGTATTGAAAAAAAAAAAAATTGACTGATTAAAAACATAATATATATTAAATATATCATGTTATAATGAAATTCTAAAGTATACTAAAATTTAAATAGATTACATAAATATTAGGTGTATGTCTTTCTATATATTGCATAAATATATTTGTGTGTGTGTTTGTATATACAAATTCATTAACATATATATATATATACATGAAATAAATGAAGTACACGACGTGTTTGATATAGGTTAAATTGAAAAATCGAACAACATTAAAAATGAATAAGACAATAATATGTTTTTAATTAAAATTTTATATATATTATACTTATTCATTTTATATATCTATATTTAATATATTCTATTTATTAATATTTATAATCTATATATATGTATATTAAATTTATTAATTTTTATTAATAATTATTTAATTAATAAAATGTTTCATATTTTTCTTAATTTACTCATTTTATTTTTATTTATTTAATTTTTCATTTTATTCTAAACCTTTATCAGTGCTAAAAATGTGCTGATAAAGGGAACCTTTTATCAATGCTAAAAATAAAGCGCTGATAAATGTTACCTTTTATCGGCACTAAAAAAAGCATTGTTAAAGGGTTCCCATTATCTGCGCTTTTTTAGCACTGATAACGGGTTTCTTTTATCAGTACTTATTTTAGCACTAATAAATATGGACTTTATTAGTGAATTTTTCTAGTGATGATAAATGTCATCATTGTTATAGATGTTTTTTTTAGTAGTTCGATAAAATAGTTAACAAACTAGAAATAAAAAAATATAGAGAGTAGATTTACTAATCAAATACCTCTAAAAATAATTATGAAATCCTCACTTTTAACCCAAAGAGAAAGGGGAAACATAAACCAGTTTCAAGGTATCCTCGACTATCAACCCATCGAAAAGTGTACACTTATTAAATCCTGAAAATTTTCTCTATCTTTCTTACCATGGAATCCCTTGATCATCCCAATCAGTATTCCTTACTTTAACAACCTCAAGCTTAGTTCACCCGCTACTTAGACTAGTATCTCGGTACTTCTACTACAACAAATGGTAGCTCAGTATGCCCTACTACTTTATCTAGTAGATTAGTTCACCCACTACATAGAGTGGTATCTTTGTTAAAATGATTACAATAATAAATTATATAATATTTTACAATGAAAACCTCTCAATCATAAGCTCTAACAAAACACTCAAAAAGAAAAACAATTGGAAGTACATTAATCAATAAGAGGTTGAATATTTCAAGTGATTTCAACTCTTAAAATATTTTTGTATCACTTTTTTTATCCATGAGTTGCAGCTATATTTATAAAAAATCCTCTAATGGTCATATTCTATATATCTCAGGGTCAGTTTCAACAACATCGGTAGCAACTTAATGTTCATATTCTGATGAACTTAGTGTCTTTCCATATCTACTGATGAGTTGAATCAACAATGTTGTAGTGATTTTATTGTAATAAGTAATATTATTTACATATCTAGTTTATTGAAACCACAAACTATTAGTATTTTTATATTCCTAAGATCATCGTATTTTCAAAAGTCCTTAGACCATCGGTTCATAAAACCTCAGATTAGTGGTTTTTTTCTTAAACATTTTTTGTATTTTGAAATAATAAAAGATAAAACATTAAACCTAAGTTAGATAAAATCCTAAATTAAGTGTTTTTTGGTTTTAAAAACAAGTTAAGTAAAGTGAGTTAATGACTCAACAACTTCTTGGACTAGTATAACAACATAAGAATAATTTTTAAGCTAAAAAAATCTACGTGTTAGAATAATACCTTCCTGAGTAACCAAATATTGAAGTAGTTCAACAAGTGGATCTAAATGCTTATGAGAAACATATATGGATTCAAAAGATATTTAAAGGAATTATATGCAAGATGAGTAAAGGATTTTAATCTACATTCATATACTCAATGTGATTGAGTGTGTCAATGTCTCGGTGAGACTAAAAAAATCTTTAAGGCTTGGTCTGTTTGTTGAAGTCATTATAGAAATATTTCTATTATGGTTCTAAAAATATGAATGAGATTAAGAAATATTTACCCTATTTTCTCTAAGTGTTGATAATAGATGAGAATGACATGTGATTTCTAGGATCTGGTGCTATATTGACAGTGCTAGTAGGAAAATTTTCAAACTGGAAGAAAAAAATTTAGTTGAAGAGTCCAATAATTTTTCTTTGAATATTCATTAAAGGTCATTAAAACCTAAGATACATGTCAGGAATAATGAGTAATGATACCACATATGATGTAATTTTTAATTATACCTTAAGGGGATTGATAAAATTCATGGAGATTCCACATCAAGTATCGGTGTCAAAGAAACAATTCTTTGATTTTGAGGGGTATATGATACTAAATGTATATTTTACAAGTGTTTTAAATATATAGGAGTTCAAAATAAAGGAAATAATTGATGTATCTTTTAGTTTTCATTCAAATGATGAAACAAAGGGTTACATAATCATGGATTTGAATTCAAAATAATTTTTCAATCTTATATGGATTTAAATAAATGAGTGTAAGGTTATATCATTTATCTTATATGATAAGAGTAGTTATTTATTAATTAAGATTTTTTATGAACAATGTGATATGATGGACTTAATACACATGGTTTATGATTCAACAGATTTAATAACATGTTTGAGAAAAAGATAAGGATAAAAGAAGTTTTATCCAAGATAAAGAGTTTATCCTTTATATTTGTAAAAATATGAGGAAATGAGATTCCACCACCCATCAATGGAATATTTTAAATAATAAAATATTTTATTCAGATTTACATTCCAAACACATAGAATACTATATTTGATATGGAAAAATGTTTTTTTATTAAATATTTTCACTAAAGAAAATAAATTTTATTTCATGAAATAAAATAATTTGTGTATCTTAGCATGATATTCTAAAGAGAATATAGTTTTTAAGAATATATTGGAATTATATTTAAACTTAGAGAAGTTTAAAGTTAACAAATAAAATATTATGTCTGTCAAAATTAAAATTGAATGTCACTTTATATCATAAAAGGGTTTAGGATGTGTTGGTAAAAAAATAATACAAAGATTTAAATTATTTACCAAAATGGTCTCTCAAGGAAAATTTTTTATGGAAAAGTTGTAAGAATTATGATAATGATAAATTTAGAAAGATTTCTAAGTAGACAAGAAAATTTATTAACATCATAACATTTGATGTTGTGATGTAAAAGAGTTAAAATACTTATTCAATGAGTTTAATATTGGGAATATATTCCTATGTCTCACCATTATTCAAATTGTATTTATTCATATATGTTACTCACTAAAGAGTTTAGTAGGAAGGTTTTAACAGATGGTCACATGGAGATGTGGCAAAAATTACATAGAGATATAATGAGTTTAACAAAACCCGTAAAGTGCAATAAACATATGGCCTCTCTAGAGATCTATCATATCTGATATGATTAGAAAGATGTTTATGTATGGTTTTGTTAATATTCTTAAAGATGTTTAAGAATATAAAATGTATCATGTTTCACAAACAGTAGTCTCCACTTTATCATTATTTTATGTTGGTTGCATATATTACGTGAAGTGTAATGATAATTAACCTCTCAACTTATGAATTTGGGTTATATCTAATTTATGTGAATTATAAATTATTATAGTTTGTGATGACATTTTAAGTTGGAATGGGTAGGATTTCATATAGAGATACATAATATGCTCATCCTGCATAAAATGAGTTTTGCGCGCTGGATAACCCACCAAGTATTCTACATGGAGTGTCATACACTATAACTTTGGTATACTAAGGGTACATGTTTCATATTGAATCCATATACTTTAGTTTGGTGAGATATCTATCCTTAGAACCTTTATACAATGATATCTTTCTTCCAAAAGACTTGGGAATTAGATAATCAGGGGTGGTTAGGTATGTTGTTGGTCATGAAACTAGTTGAAGCTTAACCAAGATGATATTTGTCCTCTCATGTGATGAGTAAAACATCTGGACCCTCATTTGAGATGAATTTAAGGAGTGTATAGTTTTACATAGATAATACATGTTATGTTCTTATTTATTGGATTAGGGGCATGATATATACTCATTCATAAGTATGAATGTTGTGTGATGTATTCATCAACCTGGTCAGACAATACTCAGAGAATTAATAACATATTTGTAGGTTATATTGGATTTACATACTCTATGTATCATGTTTGTTTGATGTCTTGGAAAAAGGGATTATATAATTATTCATGCTTTTATATGATGTAACTAGTAGATACAAGTATAGAGATGCATGTGTTTGATGGAGATTAGGCCAAATCCCTTTGTATCTTGAGTAACACTAATGATTTGATAGAATATTCTCTTTGTTTACATTTATGAATTAATGAATTCATATTTTTTTCAAATCTACAAAGGACCATAGGGTCACACTTTATGATTTAATTAATGGGGATTATGTTTTATGAAATTTATAGAGCTACTATAAAAGGTGCTTTAGAGTTTATCCAAAATGGGTTTTATAGGAATATTCACAAAATATTTCATGTGATGTGATACTATGTGATATTGAAGATAAATTTCCAAAAGTTTTTTGGAAATATCCAAAAGTGATTTTGGATATGGATACACGGGTTATTATATATGATATAATTTATGGTGAAATGGAATAAAGTCTTTGAGGGTTTAATGCAAGAGGGATATTGATAGAGATATGTCTTAAAGACAATGAAAATCATATGATGTGTTTGTTAATATCTTATGTGATTATATGGATATGTCATATGGTATGATATATGGAAATAAGGAATATCATATTCTTTATTATGGGCATATACATTCAAGAATCTTCCACCAACAACTATCATCGATAAAATTTTTCATATGATGAAACATATGGGAGAATACAAATTGATTTAATGGTTAAAATCATTATAATTGTTTTTATTTACTCATATGTCTTATAACATATGAGTAAATTCATTGAAACTCTAGGTGAATCCACAAGGGATATAAAAGGGGGTTGAGGTGTTGAGATGTATATTTGAGCTTTCCCTTGCCTCTTAATGATTCTACCTATCATAGCACTCTCATGCTCCGTCATTTCCTATCTGATGTAATAGCATACAATGGTTGTGAGGGGATCTGTTGGTAGGAAATCAGTATTTCACATAAATCTTTTAACATCAGGTTTTTAAAAAAATGATGTTAAAATATACTTTTAAACTTGGTTTTAAAAAAAAAATTTAAAGTTATGAGGTTAAATTTTTTTAAACATGAGCATTACTGATTTTCAAATTTTCATATTGCTCACTTGTTATTTGTGTCTTCTCACTAACGAATACATTGCAAGAGTGTGAATTTTTCTTTTCTCCAATAAATACATCAACCCAAGCACTATTAATCCTTTTGCTCAAAATTTTTATTTCTCTCACTTTTTAATTTCTTGATCTACACTTATTTTACATTTTGATCAATTTGAAGTGATAATCTATCTGTATTGTAGTTATTTTTTCAATTTTTTTCATTATATAATTTTTTTAGCAATTTTTATTTGTTTTTAATCAATATGGCACTTTCAAAAATGATTAATATTCCATGTGAGGTCTGCAATCTAGTAATAAAAATGACTCATGATTTTTTCATCATGAATCCAAAAAATATAATGAAACAATCTCTAAAGTCATAAGAAATGAGTGCAAGTATAGAGAATAAGGAAAAACATTAACTCTTGTTTTCTATTTGGTTACTATAATGTTATGATTGTTATCTTATTTTTTCCATCAAAGTTATGTTATGTGTACTAAAATTTTAGTTTTAAATAATCTTTGTGACTTTCCACATCATTTATATATCTAACCAATGTGAAAAGTGTTTTTCCAATATGTTTTCATGTTGGTTTTATATAATCGATGTTAAAATTTATTTACAACATCGGCGACAATAACATTGGTAAAAAACTAACCTTAAAAATCTGTTTTCTACTAGTGGTTATGCTCGAGTTTTGGGTGATTCAAATAAACTCAGGGATACATCATGAATGGAAGAATCCATTGTTTATTCCTAATTTTATTCATCAAGAAAAAAATCGAAGGCAATAGCGGTATCCATCTTCCATATAAGGTGCACATTCTTCATTTAGATTATACATGATTTTAGTTTTTATAACATGGTGATCCTAGGATTTTGTGGTTTCTAATGTCTTTTACTGATTAGAACAAGTATTTTTTTACCCTTAGAATCCCTTCACAAATGTTGAATCCCTTCACTTGGGTCTTACTTCCTTCATCGGAACTTAATAATCCCATGTGATATTTGCCTATGGGCCTAGGTCCTTTGGCCCCCTTCCAAAAAAACTTGAATGTTCGTCTATAAATTGGGTGAAAATTTACATTAGTATTGTTGTGATTTATAGATTATTGTCTTGAAATTTTGTATCAATTGGAACATTGGTCATTCCAAAAAAAATCATCATTATTCATTAAAAAATAAAAACTAGCACTAATATAGTTTTGGGTTTATCCAATGTTGACCTTTATCAACACTGATAAAGGCCACCTTTTATCAGCACTAGAAAAAACACTAATAAAAGACCCCCTTTATCAGCTCTTTTTTTAGCATTGATAAAAGGTACCCTTTATTAGTGCTTTTTTCTAGCATTGATAAAATTTACTCTTTATAAGTGCTTTAATTTTATCACTAACAAAGACAACTTTTATCAGTGCTTTTATTTTAGCACTGAAAAAATGTATATTCAATAAAAAATTTATATATCATTAAAAATCATATATTAATATATAAATATATTGATATTGATATAAATATGATATATTTTATTAAATATGATTTATAGAAGACTAAATATGAATTTACACTTAATATATAATATATTTAGTGAAAATGGATTATAAAATAATTAAAAATATATAAATTAATAATTTTCTAATTATTAATGAATAATGGTTATTTAATAGAAATTGGATGATATAAAAATTCAATAAATAAATGAATGATATAAGATAAGTTGAAAATATGACTTGAACTTCAAACGACCACAACTTTTGATCTAAGTGTCCATTTGGGCTCCACCACATATCAAATCAAAGTCTATGAATAGATATACATTGTTCTATGGGAACCATATTCACTGTTTTTTAAAGATAAAAAAAGGTCTAAAAGGCCTCCAAAACTAAGCTTTTGGTTGGGATACCCTGATTTTTTAATATTCAATGGGATTTCAGCTTCATTTAAGAGGGACTTATTATACATTTTTAGAGGATAATAAATTTATTCTCAGGTATTATATTCATATAGATATTAGGGTTTTTAAATTTAATCATTTTTCACATTGTAGATTTATTTATAATTAAATATATGCTTGTTTTCTTATATTTTCATATGATAAATCAACTGTACAAATAAATATTTAAATATATTTACATAAAATATATTTTTAAATATATGAATCATATGGAAATGAATAATTATTATTCATTTTATTTAATATAAAAAATTATCCATTTTATTTACCTTATAAAAATGCATTAATATATAAATATATATATACCTATAAAAGTAATGTTTATATATAAATATGTGTGTGTCAATAACAATATATATATGTATATGTTCTAATATATGTAAATAAATACATATAAGTAAATATTTGTGCCTGTATGTGCAAAATATAAATGTGTACGTGTGTGTGTCACTATTTTGTAAATACATCATATATAAATGTATTTTTATAAATATATCATTATCATTAAATATAGTATATAAACATATTTATAGTAAATATTTATAAATACATTATAAAAAAATTATATCTAAATATACAATTATATATGTGAATATGTATAAATATATATATATAAAAACATATAGACATATAAATATATACGTAATATATAGAATTTATATCTAAATATACAATATATAGACATATTTTAAAATTTTATTTAAAAATAATTATATAAATCATATGGAATTAATTATTATCCATTTTATTTAAAATAATATCTAACCATTTTTTACATTATAAAAATATATGAATATATATATACTTATACAAATGTATATATAATGTTCATATATACATATGTGTGTGTATTAATAAATGGATATATATTTATATATATATTCTAATATATGTAAATGAATATTAATTTATAATATATTTAAATAAATATAAGTGTATATATATCACACACACACACATAAACATATATTTCATAAATGTAATTAAAATAATTATATACATATAAAAATATGCATGTAAATATATATATATATATAAATATATAAATATCTTTAAATATAGAATAAAACAAGTTTGGTACGATGATAATGGCGTTCAAATTTCACAAGGGGGGTCCAACAATCAAATTCATGTGTGTGTGTGAGTGACACTACTGGAAAATGGGTCTATAACCATGCACCTATACCCATGGTTTATAAAAATCCTGGGGATAGACATGCTAGCTAAAGGTATTCCCATAGTTTTATTAGAATCATGGGTATATGTTGAGATATACCCATGATTTTAAAAAAATCGTGGGTATACCTTCCCCTGATTCCTCAATTCCATCGCGCTCATCCCCTATGTGCACCCCTTCTCTCCCCTGACAACCTTCTTCTCCCTCGATTCCTCTATCATCCATCATGCCCATCCCTCACATAAACCCTATCCTCTCCCCTGCCAACCCTCTTCTCCCCTAATTTCTCCATCATCCATCGCCCTTATCCCACTCAAAGCCAAAACCTTGCCTCAACACTCTGTTTCCTTCCAATTCTATCATTCCAACTTTGACTTCCATCCTCCCTGTTAATGCTCAAAGCCTTAATGGTTTATGGTGTGATCTTCATGGTTTATGTTTGGCACACAATGTTTTGGTATCCACTTCCTTTTTCCCTAATTCCTTGTGGGTTTCTCCTTCCTTGTTGTCATGTTTGGTTTGGTCGAACCTTGGTTCAAGGGGTTGACCCAATTTTTATGGTTTCTTTGGGGTTTAGGGTTCATGGTAGTTTTTTATTGGTTTTTTGGTCATCCACCATCAGAGGTGATGCATTCCAGCTCATTTTTTGTTGATTCGAGGTAGGTTTTCCCATGCCCTAACTTTTAATTTTGAAACCATTGATTCCATGGTGTTTTGAACTTATGTTTTAATTATTAAATTATAGTTTTAATTAATGTTACTGGATTTACAAGGTAAAAAATGTATTTCTCATAGATTTATTTGAAAGAGAAAGGTTTTACTATTTTAAGGGCCAGTCCAAATCTAATTTTATGTGACTGGTCACATAGTGAATTTATGAGATTGCACAAATGGCCTTTGAAAATAGTATTTGAAATTTACAAATTTGTGAGGGAGTCCCATATCCTAGAACTATCATACCTCTTGTAATATGACCATGTTTTCTATTGTTTTTATTTGAAATATATTCCATTCTTGTAAACTATTTTACACATGCCTTGTGAATTTATTTAAATTGTTTTATATAAAAGTGTTTATTTAATCCATTATTTAGAAATGTTTACATCAATTGAAATGTAAAGAATGATTTGTTTTAAATATTCTTTTGAACTTCCATGCCTGTTTATTTAAATTTGAAATATTCATTTGGTTAATTAAATGTTATTATCCTATTATGAAATCCTTGGTGGGACCCTAATGGGATTTTATCTCACAACCTACCTGTGCCTTCATGTGTTTGTATATTATCTCCTTCCAGGTTTGAGAAAGGGTAAAATTCCACTTGTAGGTGGTGGTTGTTGATACTTGGGATTGAAGAGTTACGTCCACTAGGACTTGGGTTTTTATACTTTTTTTTGGTACTTATGGTTATACTTTGGTTTTTTTATGCATGTTTGACTTATAGTGCAGTTCTCCCTATGGAGTTTTTCTTATATGCATACTGACTTGTTTATATTTCTTTTATTTTGTTTTTATAAAGAAAAAAAATCCACTTTCATATTGTATGATTCCAGGTGCTAGTCTCCAACCCATGGGAATCGAGAACACCCTTCGTACTGTGTCAGGACCAACCTGGTTATCAGGGTACCATGGTTTTTGAGCTGGTTTGTGACAAAGTGGAATCAAAGGTGCTAGCTAATCACATTTCCTTGTTTTTAGTATGTAGTTGAGTAATATTTTTGAGACTTAGGAGGTAGTTGCGACTGAGTTCCTATATATATCTCACCACAATGATCCTTAAGCCACCAGGGGTGGTTTGGTAAATATGTCTTAATGATTAGATCTAGTCTTTTCCCTGATTTTTATTTGGATAGTTTTAAATACAAATATTTTGTTCTTATCTGTTGGGATTAATTTCCTATGTTTCTTTGTTTTAGTGTTAATCTGATGTCTTCAATGTTGCATGCTGATATTGTGTATCATCATGCCTCTCTAAGAATATGTACAAATAGGATCCAGGAAGAAGATTTTGATGAAACTTAGTGAGAAAATCCTCTCATGGACTCGGTTCTAGTTGAGGTGATTGTGCATCTATCCAAGCTCTAGGACAAGAACCACCACCAGTTCCTATTCAAGATCCAGTGATGGAATCTTAGAGGGATGTTTTACAAAAATTGTGCTCAGGATTTCCTTCACCAGAAGCCTCCAACATTCAAAGGCTCCAATGATCCTCAATAGGATGAGGAATAATTGAGTAGAATTGAGAATTTTTTTTGAGTTCTTGGAGATACTTGATGAAATCAAGGTGAAGTGTGTCATCTTCATGCTGGAGGAACTGAGAAGAAGATTTTGGGACACAATGGTAACAAAGAATAATCATGAGGGATTATAGTGAAAAGACTTTAAATCTATTTTCACTGACCTTTTCTTTCTAGAGTTGATGGTATTATCTAAGGCTATAAATTTTTTAAAACTTGAGTAGGCTGACAGGATTATGACAAAGTATGTAAACCATTTTGATGAGCTAGTGAATTTTGTAGCTGAGATAGTATCGAATGAGAAGATTAATACTCAATAGTTTGAGATGGGACTTCAATATAATATTCATTCTTAGGTTTTCTTTCCAAATATTCCCGATTATTCTGATGTGTTGGATAGAGAATTGATGGTTAAAATAGACATGGCTGGTAAGTTGGGGTTGATGGGAGTTCCTTTTTCTCCTAGTGGTAGTGTGAATTCATCTAAAGTAAAGAGGAAGCATTATGATTCTCATGGTGGATATCAAAATTAGGGTTTTTCTAGACCTCCTACAATTCTAGGTAGAGGACCTTTTTATTTTCTACAATTGTGGAAAGCCTAGGCATTTTATGTGGGTTTGTACTGAGGCACAAAAAACTATGGCTCCTACGGATGCTTGGTTCACTTGCAGAAGTTCTACTATGCATATTCCACTCCACATAGTGTCAAAGGATCATTAGCGCATACTAAAACTATAGTTAAATTAGATTCTTCATGTAAAAATGGGTTCTATCCATAGGCATCTAGAACAAATCTTTTTCACATAGTGGAAGAGTCTCCAGAGGAAGAAGATATGGGTCCAGCAACTGTCAGAGGTACCATCACTATTACCTCATCTTTAGTAACTACTTTATTTGATACTAGGTAATCTTATTCATTTATATCAATGATTATTGTGAACCTACTAAAACTTCCTATGAATATTTTATCATATTTTATGCATATTACTACACCCCTTAGAACAACGAGAGAGAAGGGAGTCCATAGTCCTGCTTGTGTCTTATTTTTATCAGATATTGAGCTTGCTTAGGGTTTTTTGGTTCTTGACATGAAACCTCTTGAAATAATATTTATGATGGATTGGATAATTTTTAATAAATCTCAGATTGATTATTATCTTCGATGGTTCTCCTTTACCACACCTGATGGGGTTTTTTATATCTTTTAAGGAGAATGGGATTCAATTTCAAATAGATATAGACCTTATTATCTAGAGTTTGGGAAAGTGATATCCATTCTTTATTTAAATATAGATAAAGAATATTTTATTGGTGATCTCCCTCCATTTTTTGTATATTTTCTCAATGTTTTTCCTTCTGATTTCTCTGTTTTTTCCACTGGTAATGGAGGTAGTGTTTCATATCGATTTAGTGCCTAGTAATAAACTAATATATATTTATTATTATGGTATGGAACTAGCTCAAATTAAATATTTAAAGTCTCAATTGGATAATATTTTAGAGAAATTCTTTATATGCCTGAGTGTGTCACCTTAGGCAGCACCAGTTCTTTTTACTAAGAAAGCAAATGGGTCACTTCTCCTTTACATTGGTTATCGAAAGATAAATTGATTCATGGTAAAGAACAAGTATTTTTTGTTTTGGATTAATGATTTTTTTGACTATTTGAAAGGAGATAAGTGGTTCTCAATCATTTTTCTTTGATCTGGTTACCATCAATTGAGAATAAAAGAATCTAAAATTCAGAAAACCACCTTTCATAGTAAGTACGACCATTATGAGTACCTTGTCAATCCATTGGGTTTAACCAATTCTCGTGTAATTTTTATGGATTTTATGAACATTGTATTCCATGAGTACCCTGATTATTTCATGGTTTTCTTTATGGATGAAATACTTTTTACTTTATTTCCAAGGAGGATCATGTGTGTCATCTAAGAGAAGTTATAGAATTGTTGAGAAATTACATACTTTATTCCAAGATTTAAAAATGTGATTTTTGGATTTATTAAGTGAATTTATTGAGACATTTGGTTTGAAAACATGGTATTGTAGTTGATCTTTGAAAATTTGAATGATTTTATGACATGGTAAAAAACATGGAATGTTTTTGAGATTTGGGGCTTCTTGGGTTTAGCTGGCAATTATCACTAGTTTATAAAATACTTATCAAAGATGGATTCTCCAATGAATGGTCTAACTTAGAAAGGAGTGAAGTTTGATTATGATGAAAATTTTGAAAATTATTTTGTTGAGCTAAATTTTCTTTTGACTAGTGCACCAATGTTGACTCTTCCAAAGGCCAGGAAGGGATATGTGGTCT
This sequence comes from Viscum album, assembly GCA_963277665.1. Lineage (NCBI taxonomy): Eukaryota > Viridiplantae > Streptophyta > Magnoliopsida > Santalales > Viscaceae > Viscum > Viscum album. Next base: position 59,879,241 of record OY728127.1, on the reverse strand, counting down.
TCTGTGATACATTTGGGTTAGGTTTGGGTTTAATTCTTATATAAGGTTATTATTTTGTTGCTTATTGATCTCTTCATCTTAGGCCACAAGAGAAGAGTTACCTAACCCATGCCATTCATGCACTTAATATTTCTTTATGATACCATTTCAGAGAAAGTTTTACCATGTCTTCTTACCACAAGAGCCTGAGTTATATCTTCTCTGAAAAAAATTTGAATCATCGCCAAAGGAATTGGGTGAAATACCTAAAATATTTTGATTTCAAAATTGCCTATACCTTGGGGAAAGGGAATGTTGTGGAGGATTCTTTGAGCAAGAAACTTCTGACCCAAGTCGTGAAAGAAATATTATAAGAGTGGAACTTGAGGGATCTTTTTGCATAGTTGCTTATTAGAGTCCAGGAATTAGGGAATGAGGTTTCCTTGTCCAGTGTTCAATTTCAATTTTCTTTTCTCAAAATTATTCTTTAGGAACAACAGCTTGACAATGAGTTCTGTGGAAATAGAGACTCTCTTTATAGTGGGGAGACCATTGCTAATTGGTTAATCTCCATAGAGGTAATTCTATGTTTTCAAAATCACTTTGTTGTGTCATTAGTGGTGAGGAAATTTGTGATGGGGGGTTTCCATAACTCCTAATGGGAATTTCACCCAGTAACTATGATGATGTTGTATGACATGCAGTGTAGATTCTGGTGGTCAGGTATGATATGATGCATTTTTGAGTTTCTCTCTCATTATTATACATGCCAATAGGTTAAGGTAGAGCACTAGAGACCTTTGGGTTTGCTTCAACCACTTTCGGTTCCAACTTGGAAGTGGGATGATATCTCTATGGAATTTTTGGTTGGGTTTCTACATACCCAGAGAAAGAAGAATATGATATGGGTTATGATTGATAGACTGGCCAATTGGCTCAATTTATACCCATTCGTGATACAAACAAGGTTTAGGAGTTGGTAAATCTCTATGTAAAATATATTGTTCATTTTTACATAGTTTCATCTATTTTGTTTTTTGATAGAGACCCCCATTTTACTTCTCTCTTTTGTAGAAACCTTCAGGAGGCATTGGGATATTAGGTTCATTTGAGCATGACATACCATCTATAGTCATATGGATAGATAAAAAGAGCTATATAGATTCTTGAGGATATGTTTCACACCTGTTTTCTTGACTTTGGTGGGGCTTAGGATGACCTCTTAGGTCTGGTTGAGTTTTCTTATAACAACAGTTACCAGTCTATGATCAGAATGGAACTTCTTGAGGGCTTGTATGGTCATCCTTGTAAATCTATGTTGTGTTGGTTGGTGATTGGTGAAAGTTCCTTGGTTGGACCAAGATTGGTTCAAGAGATGATAGAAAATATTCTTTCTATTTTTCATATAATGTTGAGGGATCATAGCCGATATAAATCTTATGCTGATCATCATCACAGAACATTGGAATTATCAGTTGGTGATCAGGTGTTCTTACAAGTTTCACCTCATTTGGGTCATCAACATCTTATTAGGAAAGGTAATATTTCTCCTCATTTTTTGGGGCCTTTTGAGTTTATTTAGAATGTGGGAAAAGTGGTTTACTATTTAGCACTTCTACTATAGTTGATGTTGATACATAATGTGTTCTATGTATCACAACTCCAAAAGTATCTATCTGATCTATATCATGTTCTGAGCTAGAGTGATCTCTATGTTGAGCCTAATTTATCTGTGACTGAGCATCCAATTAGGGTAGTTGATTATGAAACCAAGGTACTTCATTGGAGGATGATACTTTTGGTTTGAGTGCTATGGAAACATGGTTTTTATATGCATGATATGTGGGATAGGGAGGCAGTGATGAGAGAGAATTGGCCTCATCTTTTTGACATGGAAGCTTCTTAGCAGGATTTCTCAAGATATAAATTTTCTATGGTAGGGAGTTTGTAACATCCTATTACTATTTTCGGGTATTCTTAACCCTCTATTTTTATCATACTATTTGTTGGTTTCATTTAGGGATGATTCAGGTGAATTTTGGAAATTTTTGAAGGGATTTTGGGCTCTACGTGGTTGGTGCATGGTTTAGAAAACTATGTGACCAGCAAGGAGAAACTGTGCAGCCCCATTAGTAGGATAACATTTCTAGGGTGTATGATTTTTCTAACCATGTGGCCCTACCTAGATAACCATTCATACAAGATTTAATTAATTCAAAAATTAATTTTAAAATCTATAAACCCTTGGTTTAAGTGCTCAACAGGAATGTATGACCCTAATATGTTTTCTTCTTCCTTTGAGGATTCCAAGAGGTGATTTTGTCCCTACTACATCCCTCCAGAAGAGAATTGAATCTAGTAAAATGATTTTTGATCTCTTACCAGTAAGTTTCCTCTTTCTGTTCTCTTTCTCCTACTCTTTCTTCTCTTCTCTCTAGGGTTTTGTAGATCTTTGTGTTGTTGTAGGATCTAATATCCAATATTTTAGATCTTGAATCTAGGTTTTATTCTTGGATCCTCATTTTTGATGTTCTTCATTAGATTTTCCCAATTAGTTCTTTGAGTTTTGTGATCTCGTGATCCTGTGCTGAATGGTTTTTTTTATGATGTCCAATTTGATTAACCCTAATGATTAATTTAAATTCAATTTTTTGATTTAAATTAAATTTTTTAATTGGTTTATTAAAAACCCAATTCCATTAAATTGGGTATTTGGATTTGATTTGGCGTGAAATTGGGAAAACACCCAATTCCAATGAATTGGGATGTTTTTATGAAATTAGTGGAAAATTGTGAAATTTAAACTGATGAATTTAAATGGTGAAATCGATTTTATGAAATTGATTTCAAAGTTGTATTTGAGAAAAAAAGGATTAAAATGGTTTTGATATAAACTCGGTGATTTTATCTTATAAAATGAATGATTTGATTAAAAACTCTACTTTGGCTTTTAAATGGAAATTGGCATATTGAAGTAGAAAAATGGGTTGAATTGTATTTTGAAGAGTTTTAAAATAAATTTCCCACTATTTATTATTATTAGAGCACATGAAATCCTAGGTAGTTAGTGAGTTATTCAGGACAAAACTCTATTAACACTTTAAAACACTAATAATACATATGCAGAAGGTCACATCCCCAACGGTGATGAGTTCCTATTTGATCGGTGTTTGAGGGACGTTTGTACACATATTTTTGGGATAACTATTTGAGTGTGAGGGAGTCCCATAGCCTAGAACTATCATACCTCTTGACATATGACTATGTTTCACATTTTTTGTATTTGAAATATATTTCATTGTTGTAAATTATTTTACACATTCCTTGTAAATTTTTATATAAAAATTTTATATAAAAATTTTTATTTAATCCACTATTTAGAAATGTTTTCATCAATTAAAATGTAAGGCATGATTTTTTTTAAAATATTATTTTGAATTTCCATTTCCATTTATTTAAATTTGAAATATTTATTTGGTTAATTAAATGTTGGAATATTATTATGGAATCCTTGGTTAGACCCTGTTGGTATTTTAGCTCACACCCTACATGTGCCTTTAGGAGTTTTTAGATTATCTCTTTCCAAGTTTGATTAAGGGTAAACAACCACATGTAGGTGGTTCTAGTTATTGATCCTTGGTCTTGGATTGTTATGTTCATTATGACTTGGATTTTTATCCTATTTTTTGGTAATTTTGGTTTTACTTTGGGTTGTTTGTGTCTGCTTAACTTCTGGTACAATTCTCCCTGTGGAGTTTTTCTTGTATGTATACTAACTTTTTTACCTTGATTCGGTTATGTTTGTGGAAAATTCATTTCCACTTTCATATTCTACGAGGCCAAGTGCTATTCAACAACACATGGGGATTGGGAATTCTCTTTGGGATATGTCAGGACCAGCCTGGTTATCAAGGTACCAAGGTTTCCGAGCTGGTTTGTGACAGAGTTTTTCGAGTAGAATTCGAGGTGTAGTGGTTTTGTTAAATTGAACAAAACACAGGATAAAAAAAAGAAGTGTTGGTTCAGTGAGTTTCATTGGAAAATTTTTATTAAATTAATATAGACACACCATATGGAATTTAACATAAGGATGAATTGGATGGACTTTCCATACAAACTTTTCTGGTGCAGAATTTACAAATATTCATATCTTTTGTGTTGGCTCAATTTTATAAGAAATTTTTTTTAAACTGATGGGAGCCATTATAATCATACCTATTAGGATATATAATGAGTCTAATGGGGGTCGAATTAAATTTTTAATTAATTATTTATAATAGTGAATTTCCTTAGACCCATGGGAGTGGCCATGGAGAGAATTTATTTTCTTACACTGAGCCCAAACCTTGTAAATCAGGTGTGCCTTGTTTACTTTATTTTCATTGCATGCTTGTGATATTTCTATAAATTTTGAAAAATAAAATAACTCTAACAAGTTTTATGTCTTAAATTTTATAAATATTTAAATTTTTAAAAATACAACCGCTGATTCACCCTCCCCCCCCCCCCTCCCCCACTTCTTAGTGGTTCAACGATCCTATAGAATTTCAATTTGTATTAGAGTGAAGGTTACCCTATTGAATCCTTATCAAGAAAAATATCAATTCATTTAATAGAATAGGTATTCCTATATTCAATAGAAAAAATTATCATGAATGTAAAAAAATAATGATGTCCTATCTTATGTCACTTGGATGGTAGATTATTAATACAGTAACTTTTAGGTTTCAACCCATTGAGAAAAATTCACCTATGACTTTTACTGACAAAAGGAACATTGAAGTTGATGGAAAATATATAAATGTTATTATTATGTCTTTGTCCAAAAATGTTTCCATAAAGGTAATGGGTCTCAAAACAGCCAAACAAAGTTGAGAAAAACTCAAAATTATCTCTAAGGGGAACACCAAAGTTGTCACGACCCGACCCAACGGGGCTCGAGCCGCGTCTCCCCAAGCCTGCCTCCAATAGGCCAGGGGCTGGCGACCAGCGCCGAGTAGGCTATCACACACATGGGAGGCATTAGCCTAAGGTACCTGTACACACGCACCCACAAACACCTCCATGAAACAGTGCAGAGATAAAGAAACTGAAAAGTAAATGCATGCATACAATCTATCCCAAACCAGAGTGCAACAGCAAAAGTACAAGGGCAAAACAGGGCCCACCAAAAGGAGACTACAAAGCGCGTCCAACCTGCTCTGAAGAAGGGGAACGCTGCCACAAACACCCGCCGGAAAGCTCCCTCGGCACAGCTCCAGTAAACACCCCGGTCAACTCGCTCACTAAGCTCCACCTGCTCCGGGTCCTCCTGGGACTCCGCAAAAGGCCTGTGGTCTGCACAAGACACAAACATGTGCGGGCAAAGCCCGTGCAGGGGTGAGTATAAACATACTCAGTAGGCACCCCAAAAACCCAAAACCCAAGGGAGCAACTGAAAGGCAACAGTCCGCTCAACCCAGCCAGAGGGAACCCAGATGAGAGAGAAACTCCATCTCGTGACCATCATCGGCTAAACACAACAAGTCAGCTCAGCTCAGCTCAGGTGTATGCCCATACATACACCTTGAACAATCCAGATATACACAGCTCACGCCACAAAGCCACAAGAGGTACCGACCTCATCACCAGCAACTGTCCACAACCAGGAGAGTACACCACGAACACTGTCATACCAGATGACACTCATCCGAGAGATACACTCCATCGGGATACTCGCAAACATCTCAGACGCTCACCCGTGATATCACGCTCGTCGGATAGCATCACTGAGGAAACATCGCTGAAACACCATAACCACCAAACTCCTCGGATAGGGGATCGCCGCTAGGGTCCGCTAGGGGATACCAAGACCCACTCCGGTATACATAGCTCACAGATAGGGGATCACTCCCAGGGTCTGCTGGGGGATACCACGACCCGATATGGCATACGTAGTTTTCACAGATAGGGGATCACACCCAGGATCCGCTGGGGGATGCCACAACCCGATCTGGCGCTCGACAGAAGCTCAACACTCAGATAGAGGATCATCGTCCATATAAAGATGGTCATGATGATACTGGAACCCTACCTGGTATAACTCGCGATGTAGGGGATCGAACCGACGATGTCGCAACCCTACCGAAACCTCGCGCTGAGTAGGGGATCGTATAACCAACGATACTGCAACCCTACCATAAACATCATGCTGAGTAGGGGATCGTAAGCCCGACGATGCCACAACCCTACTGTGCACAACCCACCGCGTAGGGGATCATATGTCCGATGATGCCACAAACCCTACGGGGTTAACCTGCTAGATAGGGGATCACCGCCCGTAAATAAGCGGTCACAGCGATACCAAGAACCCGATCTAGGTAAAGATGCTAGAGGATCCACTCCGGGCCCACCGGAGGGATACCACAACTCTAACAGTTTAAACATCCCATCGAGAGGATCACAAACCCATACGAAGGTTGTGATACCACACGAACCCTCGTAGGAACGAACCAAGGGAGAACCCTCAACCACTGCTGGTCCAAACGTCGCTAACCCGAGCGACTCTCCACAACGCCACACTGTGCACCTCTGAAGCCAAAACCGAGGCCATTATCGCGTTCCACGCGGAAAAACACGCAGGATAGGCTGTTTACTCGCCCGAAACGGAGCACCGGTGAAAAAGGCACTATTCACCATAGCTAGCTCGTGCGGGGCCCACACAACGATCCCGAAACCCATCGAGCGGATCACACCACGATGATCCCCTCGGAAAAACAAGCGGAATCGACTACTCGCTCGCCCAAAACGGACACCCGGTGAAAAAGGTACTATTCACCGAAGGCCGGCTCGGGTGGGGCCCACGCCTGGATTCTGAAACTCATCAAACGGATCGCACCATTGCAATCCTCTCAGAAAAACACACAGGATCGACTATTCATCCGCCAAAATCGGACTCCTTGTGCAAAAGCTGCGTTTCCCCGCAAACGCCCAAACCCAGCCTCGTGGGGCCCGCACCCCGTTCGCAGACCCAACACCCGGAAACGATCACAAAAAGTTTGTCGTATCATCAGGGTCTCAATGCCACTGACGGAACGTCAATCGGACGCTCCGGGTAGAAGTTACAACAGCCCGAAGTCGTAAAATAATAAAATAATATTATTTTATACGACGTTTCTAACTCCCGGGCCACGATCCCGAACTCTTAAACCCTCAAAGTGAGTTCAAAAGGTCTGTCTCGATGCAATGAGCGCGTCGCCGCAAACGGCTCGCAAATCGGAGTTACGGTTTGCGAGTTACGGGGGTTTAAAGAACCCCCGGAAAATCCTGGCCGGACCACCGCCAGCCTCGCCGGAAACCACTGCGCCGCCGCCGGATTCCGCCGCGCCGCCGCCGCCGTTGCCAGAAACCGCCGCGCCGCCGCCCTGCCTCGCCGGATTCCGCCATGGCCACCGCCGGAATCCGGGATTTCCGCCGGAAAACTTCCGGGGACCCCCGGGAGCACCTGGGTGCTCCAAAATCAGATCTGAAACATGTTTCGGAAAGCTCAGGACCCGAACTATACAAATCTTACGAAAATTTGAAGAAAAACAACACAAAAACGGGATTCGGGATTTTCAAAACGTAAAACGCCTACCTCGCGGGCGAAACGCCGACGATCCGCGCTCCAAAGCTTCCGTTGCACGATCCTGGAACGCCCGCCGTCGAAATCTGAGCTCGACGGCACCTTGATCGCGCGATTCGGCCGCTGATTCGCCGTCGGAAGGGGAGGAGAAGGAGGAGGAACTCCTCCTCTGCGTTACACACGTCCAACAAGGGGGGTAGATATTTGTTTCCAACAAATATCTGCTTAACTCCCCGGCTCGACACGCCCCCGACCCCGCACCAGATGTGAACCAGGATAAGGTCACCTCTAGGGTAAACGCGCCGTTCTGAACGCAACGGTGGACTCAGATTTTCCATCCGAGACTCCGTTCAGAAGTTATTCGAGCCGACACTCGCACACTAACTTTGATACTTATTTACGAAAACGCCCCTGGTGGCGTTTCTCACCGCATGCCCGCGCCCGCAAAGTTTACACCCCGCCTAGGGTAAACGGCACGTTCCGGACGCAACTGTGCTCTTAGATTCCCGTTCTGAGCTACCGTTTAGGAGATATCACACCCCCGCCAAGTGCATAGTATAAAAAACTTAATATTTTTATAAAATTAATTCTGGGCACACCGGGCCTCGGAATCGCACGTCGTCTTCGCGCCAAGCTCTGGAATTATTCGTATAAATATTCCAAATTCTGACAGGGCCAAAAACCCGAGTCGCTACATCCTCCCCCCCTTAGAACTTTTCATCCCCGAAAAGCCCTAAGCACAAGGAAAGCGACTCGACTCTCAACTGGGTCTCACACACCAGCGAGCTCACCAACCAACACCCACACAGGGTCTTACCAACGCCCTGAACAAAACTCGAGCAAGAAACATAAGGAAAGAGTACCGCTAAACAGTGTCTGACAAACTACTGCAGTAAGTAGAAAGACACAAGACGTACCTCTATCCATCCTCGGTGCCTCTGGGTCAACAGCCTCCAGGGCATGCAGTTGTCCTCTCCCTCGACCACCAGCTCACTGAGCTTGGCGTGGACCACCTGGGGGTGGGGGTGGTGGTAACTGGTACTGCCTACCACCGCCTCCCGCTGCACCAGCTCCGCCGCCACGTCCGCCGCCCTGCGGACCTCCTTGCTCGAGACGCTGCCTCTGCCAAGGCGGCCCATCGACCGGCTCCCTCTCAGCAGCACTTCGGGTCGGACAATCTCTAGCAAGATGTCCCCGACCATCGCAAGCGTAACACCGCCTCTCCTGCGCCTGACCAAAACTAGTCTGCGAGCCCTGTGAGCCCTGAGGCTCAGATCCTCCATCCTGGGGTCGCCTCCTGTATCGTCGGCCACGTCCAGACCCCTGAGTCTGACGTCGGCTACCAGATGCCGATCCGACCGACGAAGTCTCATCTCTCGAGTGCCCAGCACTAACAGGGGGAAACTACTCAGCCAGAAAACTCTCCACCACCAACGCTCGCTCCAGCACTCCAGCATAGGTGGGCAGGCACAAGGAAACCACACCTGCTCGGATGTCCCTGCGTAAGCCCTGCTCGAAGGTCCAAGCCCTAAAGAACGGGTCTCGAACCATATCCAGGGAGTAGCGCGACAGGTCTGTAAACCTCGCTGAGTACTCCGAAACAGTCATGCTCTCCTGACGAAGCTGCAGAAGCTCCTGGATCCGCACTGACCTCAGCGTCACCGGATAGAACTCCTCCCTGAAGAGCCGCTCAAACTCTGCCCACGTGAGCGTCTCCTCGTCATGGGACTGTGTCACCAAACTCCACCATCGCCCGGCCGAACCATGCAGAAGGCTCGCCGCTAGGACCACCATCTGATCAGGAGGTGTCCTCACTAGGCGGAAAACTCGAGTAACTGCCTCGAGCCAGTCATCAGCTGCCTGGGGGTCTGGATCACCCCGAAACCTCAGAGGTCGCTGCCTCTGGAACTCGTGCAATGCAATCAGCCTGCGTGAAACCTCGTCCTGCACCTCCGGCACAACCAGCTGCTCGACAGGTGGTGGCTCAACTGGAAGACCACCGGGAGGTGCAACCTCAGAACCTGCGCCCTGCTCCACAGCCACTACACGGGGCGGGTCATCAGCACAATCCTGTTGTGGAACCCTCACTGGCTGTCGTCGTGGAGGCATCCTGAAATACATTCAAGACGAACCATAGTCAAAGAGTATATCTGGAGAGCTGACTCAAGAAGGACAATAAAAAAAACCAAAAACCCAGTCCTATATGATGCATGTACCATGATGTCCCCGCGACCAGTGTACGAATGTCCCGAGTCGAAAGGCAGGTTATCAGAGTCCTGGTGTATGGATACGTCGGCCGCCGCACCAACACTGGGGTCCCTGGCTTGAAAGCCGAACTCGAAACACCCTAACACTGCCGCTATGCAACCCAAACCAAACTCACAGCTAGACCAGCTACGCTCTGAGATCCCAAAGGTGGAACCTCCTTTGATACCACTATGTCACGACCCGACCCAACGGGGCTCGAGCTGCGACTCCCCAAGCCCGCCTCCAATAGGCCAGGGGCTGGCGACCAGCGCCGAGTAGGCTATCACACACATGGGAGGCATTAGCCTAAGGTACCTGTACACACGCACCCACAAACACCTCCATGCAACAGTGCAGAGATAAAGAAACTGAAAAGTAAATGCATGCATACAATCTATCCCAAACCAGAGTGCAACAGCAAAAGTACAAGGGCAAAATAGGGCCCACCAAAAGGAGACTACAAAGCGCGTCCAACCTGCTCTGAAGAAGGGGAACGCTGCCACAAACACCCGCCGGAAAGCTCCCTCGGCACAGCTCCGGTAAACACCCCGGTCAACTCGCTCACTAAGCTCCGCCTGCTCCGGGTCCTCCTGGGACTCCGTCAAAAGTCCTGTGGTCTGCACAAGACACAAACATGTGCGGGCAAAGCCCGTGCAGGGGTGAGTATAAACATACTCAGTAGGCACCCCAAAAACCCAAAACCCAAGGGAGAAACTGAAAGGCAACAGTCCGCTCAACCCAGCCAGAGGGAACCCAGACGAGAGAGAAACTCCATCTCGTGACCATCCTCGGCTAAACACAACAAGTTAGCTCATCTTAGCTCAGGTGTATGCCCATACATACACCTTGAACAATCCAGATATACACAGCTCACGCCACAAAGCCACAAGAGGTACCGACCTCATCACCAGCAACTGTCCACAACCAGGAGAGTACACCACGAACACTGTCATACCAGATGACACTCATCCGAGAGATACACTCCATCGGGATACTCGCAAACATCTCAGACGCTCACCCGTGAGACCACGCTCGTCGGATAGCATCACTGAGGAAACATCGCTGAAACACCATAACCACCAAACTCCTCGGATAGGGGATCGCCGCTAGGGTCCTCTAGGGGATACCAAAACCCACTCCGGTATACGTAGCTCACAGATAGGGGATCACTCCCAGGGTCCGCTGGGGGATACCACGACCCGATCTGGCATACGTAGTTTTCACAGATAGGGGATCACACCCAGGATCCGCTGGGGGATGCCACAACCCGATCTGGCGCTCGACAGAAGCTCAACACTCAGATAGAGGATCATCGTCCATATAAAGATGGTCACGATGATACCGGAACCCTACCTGGTATAACTCGCGATGTAGGGGATCGTATAACCAACGATACCGCAACCCTACCATAAACATCATGCTGAGTAGGGGATCGTAAGCCCGACGATGCCACAACCCTACTGTGCACGACCCACCGCGTAGGGGATCATATGTCCGATGATACCACAAACCCTACGGGGTTAACCTGCTAGATAGGGGATCACCGCCCGTAAATAAGCGGTCACAGCGATACCAAGAACCCGATCTAGGTAAAGATGCTAGAGGATCCACTCCGGGCCCACTGGAGGGATACCACAACTCTAACAGTTTAAACATCCCATCGAGAGGATCACAAACCCATACGAAGGTTGTGATACCACACGAACCCTCGTAGGAACGAACCAAGGGAGAACCCTCAACCACTGCTGGTCCAAACGTCGCTAACCTGAGCGACTCTCCACAACGCCACACTGCGCACCTCTGAAGCCAAAACTGAGGCCATCATCGCGTTCCACGCGGAAAAACACGCAGGATAGGCTGTTTACTCACCCGAAACGGAGCACCGGTGAAAAAGGCACTATTCACCATAGCTAGCTCGTGCGGGGCCCACACAACGATCCTGAAACCCATCGAACGGATCACACCACGACGATCCCCTCAGAAAAACAAGCGGAATCGACTACTCGCTCGCCCAAAACGGACACCTGGTGAAAAAGGTACAATTCACCGAAGGCCGGCTCGGGTGGGGCCCACGCCTAGATTCTGAAACTCATCGAACGGATCGCACCATTGCAATCCTCTCGGAAAAACACATAGGATCGACTATTCATCCGCCAAAATCGGACTCCTGGTGCAAAAGCTGCGTTTCCCCGCAAACGCCCAAACCCAGCCGCGGGGGGCCGCACCCCGTTCGCAGACCCAACACCCGGAAACGATCACAAAAAGTCCGTCGTATCATCAGGGTCTCAACGCCACTGACGGCACGTCAATCGGACGCTCCGGGTAGAAGTTACAACGGCCCGAAGTCGTAAAATAATAAAATAATATTATTTTATACGACGTTTCTAACTCCCGGGCCACGATCCCGAACCCTTAAACCCTCAAAGTGAGTTCAAAATGTCCGTCTCGATGCAAGGAGCGCGTCGCCGCAAACGGCTTGCAAATCGGAGTTACGGTTTGCGAGTTACGGGGGTTTAAAGAACCCCCGGAAAATCCTGGCCGGACCACCGCCAGCCTCGCCGGAAACCACCGCGCCGCCGCCGGATTCCGCCGCGCCGCCGCCGCCGTTGCCGGAAACCGCCGCTGCGCCGCCGCGCCGCCGCCCTGCCTCGCCGGATTCCGCCATGGCCGCCGCCGGAATCCGGGATTTCCACCGGAAAACTTCCGGGGACCCCCGGGAGCACCCGGGTGCTCCAAAATCATATCCGAAACATGTTTCGGAATGCTCGGGACCCGAACTATACAAATCTTACAAAAATTTGAAGAAAAACAACACAAAAACGGGATCCGGGATTTTCAAAACGTAAAACGCCTACCTCGTGGGCGAAACGCCGACGATCCGCGCTCCAAAGCTTCCGTTGCACGATCCTGGAACGCCCGCCGTCGAAATCCGAGCTCGACGGCACCTTGATCGCGCGATTTGGCCGCCGATTCGCCGTCGGAAGGGGAGGAGAAGGAGGAGGAACTCCTCCTCTGCGTTACACACGTCCAACAAGGGGGGTAGATATTTGTTTCCAACAAATATCTGCTTAACTCCCCGGCCCGACACGCCCCCGACCCCGCACCAGATGTGAACCAGGATAAGGTCACCCCTATGGTAAACGCGCCGTTCTGAACGCAACGGCGGACTCATATTTTCCATCCGAGACTCCGTTCATAAGTTATTCGAGCCGACGCTCGCACAATAACTTCGATACTTATTTACGAAAACGCCCCTGGTGGCGTTTCTCTCCGCAGGCCCGCGCCCACAAAGTTTACACCCCGCCTAGGGTAAACGGCACGTTCCGGACGCAACCGTGCTCTTAGATTCCCGTTCTGAGCTACCGTTTAGGATATATCACACCCCCTCCAAGTGCATAGTATAAAAAACTTAATATTTTTATAAAATTAATTCTGGGCACACCGGGCCTCGGAATCGCACGCCGTCTTCGCGCCTAGCTCTGGAATTATTCATAGAAATATTCCAAAGTCTAACAGGGCCAAAAACCCGAGTCGCTACAAAAGTAAAAGAAGCTAAGTTACAAATTGGGTGTAGAAAGTTTAAGGATATCAGAACGAAAAATGAAGAAATTTTTTGATGAGTTCATTACCAAATTAAATGAAGTTGTTTTCAAAATCAAAGGATTTAAAGATATCTTGGAATAATCTAAAATTTTTAAGAAACTCATGAGAAACTTCTCTCATATATTTGACTCTAAAATATTTAATTTAAAATATAAATATGATTTATCTCTTGATTAATAGAATAACTTTCTTATTTCTTATGAGATGAGAAAATCACCAGGATTCAAAAAGAAGATAAAGGATGAAATGTATTTTTAAGCTATAAGAAATCTAAAAATGCAAGAATTTTATAATAACATTATTGAAAACAATGATTCAAAAGATATTTAAAATTATTAAATGAATGAAAAGATCATGTATCTTATCTCCAAAAATTACCAAAGAGGTAGAGGTAAGCATGGAGGAAAACTTAAAATTAATTTTTTTGAGAGTGTAGGAATTGGGTGCTTTATTATGAATTTTTCCAATAAGAAATTTGAGGAATACAAATATCATTCTGATGAAAATCCTCAATGGAATAAGTTTAACAAAACTTATAAGGAAGATAGGAAATCCACTGATGGTAAGAAAAAATTCACTAGAAACAAAAGAAGTATGTTGAGTAAGAAATTTGAGCGTGACTCTAGTAATAATAGTTCATCAGCAAATGATGCAACAGAAAAAATTTAAAATATCTTTTCTAATTTTGAGAAGAAGGAAGATTCCTAAAATAGTGAAGAAGAAGGAGGTGAAGAAAGGTACAAATAATATCACTTAAGATCATAACTTGTTTCATGTATTGATAAAAACACTAAACTCAAGAAAGAGATCATACTAATGAAGAGAGAGAGAGTAGAAAGGATACTGAAGGAAGGAAATATGTTATTAAATAGGAATATGATTAAACCCAAGAGATTATAAGACTCAAATTGAGAGTTGCTAAATAGGGAAAAATGGTGGAAGATCTCAATAAGAAACATATAGCTAAGGATGATGAGGTTTTTAAAACTCAATCAAAACTTCTTGAGGTTGAAAGTACCTTAAGAAATATGAACAATAATTTCAACAAATATTCATAGGTAAAAGCTAAAACTTCTCAAGTTATTGAGAAATATCATCTCAAGAATCAAGTGAAATTTTCACCCACTAAAAGTAAAAGTTCATCTGATTTTACAAACCTTGTAGTTGTTAAGAAAAATGTTGAGAAATATTGGGATAATAAAGGATGTGAAAAATATGCCACAATAAAAAATTTTAAAATAACCTCCTTAAGAAATTTTCCCCACTCTAGGAGGAAAAAAAATCATAAAGATATTACAAACCTTAGAAAACTCTCTACAGGGAAAAATACTACTTTTATAGAAAACCAAGATACGATGGTTTTTATTGGTGTTTTGTAGTTTATGGGAAAAATTATTGAAACTGTTGTCATAATATTCCACTTCTCAAAAATAGGTAGGAAAAAATGAAGGCAATAGTGGAAGAAAATTGAGTAAATTTCCTAAGCCATAGGAATTTAGAAAATAAAAATCTCAAGATGTTATAAAAATTCTAATGAAAAATTTATTTTAATTCCTAGAGGAAATTTATGAAATATGTTACCAAGATAGAAACTTTTGTAAAGAATGTATGAAACTCTTCTAGGATAAGTTTCTTATGCAAGAAAATAAAATAATCTATAAATAAAAAGTTTTAAGAAATATACTTTTTTTCTGAGACGGCTTTGAAAGCAATAAAAATTAACAAACCATGGATTCTCAATAGTGGTTGTTCCTCGCAACTAATAGGTGATATAAAATTTTTTAAAGATATTGAAAATTTTGAAGGAGGAGTAGTTAAATTTGGCAATTATAGTTCCTTAAAAATAAAAGGAATGGGAATAAATGATATTAAATCTTAGAAACTGAAATCCAAGAAAGTTTTATATGTTGTGGGATCAAACAAAATTTACTGAGTGTTAGATAACTTTGTGAAGTTGGAAAAGAAGTTATCTTCTGGAAAAATTCATACATCATCAGAAGTGTGGAAGATAAAAATATTATGACCAAGGGAGAAAAACCAGTGGAAATATTTTTTAGATCGAAGAACCTAGTAACTCATTATACTTAAGTGCCTAAGATGAAAACAAATTGTGGCACTAAAGACTTGGGAATCTAGGCCAAAAAAGTATAAGTAAAGTTTTTAAATTTTATGTTGTGAGAAACTTACCACCGCTAAAGATAAAATATTATGTTATTTTCTCAACATTTTGGAAAGGAAAATAGTTATTATAAAACATAATAAAGTTTAAATTCAATCAATGTGACCTCTTGAGCTTATTTACTCTGATATTTTTGGGATGATGTGACATCAATCAATAAATGCTTATTTTACTTCATAAATTTTTTTGATGATTTTACTCTGATTACCAACGTAATGTTCATGAAACATAAATCATAGGTTTTGGTGATGTTAAAATATTTTTGAAAGGATGTTGAGAGAGAAATGGGTGTTTATATATAGAATATTAGAACTCATAACAGAAATGAGTACACATGAATTTCTTTCAAATTCTATCTAAAGAAACATGGAATCAAACATCAATACAGTGCTTCATACACCCCTCAAAAAATGGAATGGCAGAAATGAAAAACTAAATTTTAGTGGAAATGGGAATAATTATGTTGTATTAGTATAAAATTTTTAAGTTTCTTCTAGAGAGAATCTATTTTTACTGTTGTATATATATATAAAAAATATTTGTAGTGTCCTGAATCCAACATAACTACCTATGAAATTTATTTTAACAAAAAAACCTTTAGTGAAGTATTTCAAGGTTTTTGGGATTCCTTACTTTCTTAAGATCAAAAATTTCAGTCTTGAAAAATTTTATGAAAAAGATGAAGAATGGATTTTCATGGGATATTCATCCAATGGAAGAAGTTTTAAATATTGGAACAAACATTTACAAAATTTGGTGGATTCCTATGATGTAAAAGTTATTCAAAACCCAAATTTCATAACAAAAGTTTCTAAAAATATTTTGGAATAAAATTTGAAGACTTACAATGATAATAAGAAAAGTGAAGATGAGTGTGACTCAAAACAAGTACATAAAGATTCAGAAGAATGGTGTGATGAGGAAAGTGAAACTGGAATAAAAACTCAGAAATTTCATACTCTAAAAAATAGGTTGAATCTAAGAACATTATTGTAAATTAAATAGATTCAATTCAAAATAGAATAAAGTTGATATTAGAGAATCAGACTTCACTTATCGCTTAGATTAAGATAGAATCGGTTTTAGAAGTATTTGAGAACCAATAATGGGTATAATCTATGAATCAAGAATTAGATCAAATTGGGAAAAATGACACCTGGGGACTTGTTCCATATCTAGCAGGAAAGAATATTATAGGAACAAAATGTGTGCTCATAAATAAGCTAAATGAGTAGGGAGAATTTTCAATAAATAAAGCATGACTAGTTTGTAAAGGATATTTATAGGTGGAAGATGTGGATTTTGAAGAAACATTTTCCTCTATTGAAATATTGGAAACAATAAGAATGTTTCTAGCAGTTATTGCACATCTATGTTACAATGTTTATCATATGGATGTAAATAAAACCTTATTAAATGGAAAAATTGAGTAAAATTTTATATTGAGAAAACTTATGGGTTTTTACTTAATAAAGATGATACCAAGGCATGTCAATTAAAGAAAGCTTTCTACATGATGAAACAAGCTCCACGTTCCTGGAACTCAAAACTTGATAGTTGATTAAAGAAGTTAAATTTTTATAAATATAAATTTAAAAAAAATTATATGTGATGGATATGAAATCAAGTACCCTTATTTTTATTGATAACATAATTTTTTCAGGGGATATTGAAAATTCTTGTAAAGATTTTTCTGAAGAAATGAAGAAAAACTTTAAAATGTCAATGCTTGAATAATTAACCTTATTTTTGGGATTACAAGTGCAACAAAGGGAAATATATATTTTTTTATCTAAAGAAAATTATTTCAAGGAGTTGTTACTAAAGTTTATAATGGATGATTTCAAATAATTTTCTAATCCTATTTCAGTTGGTATGAAGATAATAAAATATGAATATAGGGAAAATGTGGATCGAAAAGACTTCTAAAAGTTGATAGGAAGTTTTCTTTATCTCATGGATTCAAGGATAGACGTTGTTTATGTTGTGGCTTTATCTGAAAGATATCAGAGTTATATGAAATAATCACATGTGTTGGCATAGAAAAATAATTCTTAGATATGTAAAATAAACATATTCATATAGGATGTTATATAAAAGAAGTAATGATATGAACCTCCTTGGATACACTGATGCTGATTGGATTGCAGATTGCAATGATATAAAATCAACATTAGGAGGAAATTTTTCTTGGGTGAATGTTGTGTGAGTTGGCATAGTATGAAATAGAGTTTAGTGACTTTGATCACAGTAGAAGTATAACATGTTTTCACCACTCATTCTTATACACTGATGATCTGGATGAAAGTTCAGTTGGAAGATTTGAGGGTGAATGTTTCTACAACATTGAAGGTTCTTTTTTATCATCTATTTATTATTTATCTCTTCAAAAACCATGTACAACATTTTATATCAAATCCCATTGATATTAAGTATCACATTATAAAATAGAATTTTTTTGGTGGAGAAGCCTTTCTTTAGTTCATTTTTATGAAATATCAACTTGTTGATATTCTTATGAAAGCAATGAAAAGAGATAGATTTTTTTAATTGATATTGAAAATACATTTTCAGGCTCCACTAAATACTTTATAAAATTTTTAAGGAAGTCCCTCACTATGCTTTGGATTATGTTGTCAAAGGGAGAGATAAACATACAAATTTTTCCTCATAGGGCAGAATTACATTTTCCTATAAAGGGGGAGATTAAAACCATTATCCTAAAAAATGTCGAGTGAGTATAAATCAAAAATGATTCTAAATTTGTGGATATCATAAGTGGGGGAGATATTTAAAAAGTGAGAGTAAAAAAATTGAGTGACAATAATTTGTGAGTTCTTGAGAAAAATGAGTTTTGAAAAACTTGGGTGTTAAAAAATGACGAGTTACAAAAGTTATTAACAAATGTTGTAAACAAATCCAAAATGAGAAATTGAAGATCCTTTATGACGGTTTTCAATATATTTTTTTATTTTTTGTCAGCATTATTTTTTATGATTTTTTTTTTAAAAGGTGAAAAGAGTTGCATGGAAATTTTTGTTAAGAAATTATTTCTATGAAGGTTGTTGGAGAAAGTCAAGAAGATAGAAAGTTTTCTTAACTTTTTTAAGGAACTTTCTTAAAAAGTCTGATGAATTTATTCTGTTTGATCAAATTTTTCAACATCATGAAGAATTCATGATACAAGATGAAGCTTTTATAAGGTAAGAGAAGTAAATTTGAGTTTCAGATAAACTTTTCCAAAAAAAACCTCATCAGAAGAACTTTCTTTAAGAAAGTTTGTACATTTATCATCATACAAAAAAAGTGTATAAGTTTTTCGAAGTTGATTCATTATTTGATCCTTTTTTAATAAATTCATAAATTTTCATAAAACGTAAAAAAATTTGATCATTAGAAAAAGAATTTTTGTAAAGGTGGAAGTTTTGTTATTAATAAGTTTGTGTAGTTTCATAAAATGAGGAAGTAATTCAAAATGGTTATACAAATACAAAGGAGGGGAGTTTAGAGTTTGAAGCTAGAGTTTTAAATCGAATAGGTTTTATGAAACTAAAGTCTTTAGAAGTTTCAATAATGTATTCAACCATTTTCAAATATAGTTGGAGTCATTAGACAAACATTTTGTATTGATTTTTCAAGTAGTGAAGTTAGTGTTACAAATTGTAAGAAGTATAAATTTATGAAGTTGTGAATAATCATTGACTGAAGGAAGATAATTTAATGAAAAATCATGAAATAAATTGGACAAGAATTTTACTTGATCCATCAGACAAAGGATACTTATGAAGAGCATCAGTCAAAGAAAATTTTGAGGAAGTGTCACTGGACAAACTTTTTTGAAGAAGTCCATCATAAGAACTTTTCTAATAATATGATTCATAAAGTATAAGCTGAGGGAAATTTATCATATGAATAAAAACATTGATCCATCAGACAAACATTTTTTCTAATCCATTAGAAATAGGATTCTTATGAAAATCATTGATCAAACATATATTGAGGAAGATTCATTGAACAAATAAATTCTTTATATGAAGTGTTGTTGAGAAAATTTGTGAAATGCCAAATCTTGATGATGTTGTGCTGGTCTTTTCATTTAAATTGGTTTTTTTGTTTTAATTTATTTTAGATTATAAAATTTTGAGAAATAATGGAATTGTTGGAGAATTCATGAAGCTTTTTGAAAGTTCTAAAAGAGTTGATAAGTGTCCATCTATTTTTAAATTTAAGAAGGAATGATTAATTCTAAAATGTTTAAGAGGAAAAGTAAAATGAGTTTACTGTATTTACCAATCTAGTAGAACCTATAAAAAGGAGTGAATTGTATGAGCATCAACATTGTTCACCCCATACAAAAAAGTTGAAATACTGCAGAGTTGGTATAAGAAGTGAGTTTCCAACTGAATCACTTTTGAGTTGAAGAAAAGGTATCAAACATAGAATTATAATCAGAAAATTAGAAAGAGTTTCATTATTGAGTTTATAGATAAAGAATTATAGATCAGAGAGACCAAACAAAGTTTTTTGGGTAGAATTTGATTTGTAGTGGTTTTTGAAATTAGAGATAACATGAGCTACGAAAAGAAGGTCAAGTTTAGTGAGGTGCATCGGACTAAGATTACTGGATGAAGACTGGCACAATGGATGGAATTTTCCATAAGGAGGAATCAGAGGGACTTTCTGGATGAATTTTTATAGAGAAGAATTTAAAAATATTCATATCATTTTTGTTAGATCGATTTTGTAAGAAAAACTTTGTAAACTGACAAGAGTCAGTATAAACATACCTATAAAAAGATAGAAGGATCCTAATGGTAGTTAACTCAAAGTTTTATTCACTTATTTCTATTAGTTAATTTCCATGGAATCATAGGAGTGGACATGTAAAAGATGTAGGTTCTCACACTAATCCCAAACCATATAGATCTTTTATGCCTTGTTTACTTTATTTTTGTTGCATGCTTGTGATATTGTTATAAAATTTGATAAGGAAAATAACTCTAATAGGTTATAGGGGTTAAATTTTATAAACATTGAAATTTTTAAAAATAAAACCACTAATTCACCCCCCCCCCCTTAGTGGTTCTATGATCCCACAAAACTTCATTATCATTTATAATTTTTCCTTTATATTAAAATTATTTAGGTAGTATGTCTATAACCTTATTAACAATTTGGTCATATGATAATTCCTTTTGTCCAAGATATTGTAGGTTTTTAATAATTTTCATGAATCTTTGATGCATTTGAGCTACAGATTCACTAAGTAGAAAATAAAATGATTGATAATCATCTTTAAACATTGATCTTTTAGTTTCAAGAACTTTTGAAGTTCCAAAATGAGTAAATTTGAGTTTTTCTATATATCACAATTTGTTCAACATGAATAAACTTGGTTGTAAATGTTTCTCTATATAGAATATAATAAAATAATTCTCAATATGAAATTAAACTGGAATTCATTATTTAATCTCATGAAAATTTATAAAGTTCTTTCTATAGAATTTTATAATTACCTATGAGAATTAGAAAATTCTCAACACATATAATAATTAAAAATTTATTCATTCGATTACACCAGTACACAAAATCATTTTCATAAAATATAGATGGTCCATTTGGATTTATATTTTCAATTGATCTGATATGTATTCATCCTAGAAACTAAAATATGAAGATATGATAAATTAACAAAAAAAATATCAAGTTAGTTTTTGATGTAGAAACCCTATGATACCAAATGTAGGATCATGAAAGGTATGGAAAATATACTACAAAGGGGGGTGGATTGTAGTTTGAAAACATCTAAAAAAAATTCTTGTACTCTTCAAAATATATATATATATATCGGTACTACAAAGAACCGATAAACCCATAACAAAATCAAAGTAAAACTAAAGTGACAATATTTAAGTATCGGAATTTCACAATTACTGATAAACTTAATATGCACAAAAAAATATAAAAACTATTTGTATTATAAAGAAATATCAACACTGCTACAAAACACGCCTTTAACAGTGCTAGAATCATCCTTTATTGGCACTAGAAAAGCGCTGACTACCTTAGTGCGGTTAAAATTACATGGCTTCTATCAACACTGAAAAAGAACTAATAAAGGGTGGCTTTATTAGCGCAAATAAAAGTGCTGATAAATCATAATTTTATCAGTGCTTTTAAAAGTGTTGATAAATGTGTGATTTAGTATTGCTTTTATTTGAGCTGATAAAAGAATGATTTTTAGTGCATTTAAAAGTGCTAATAAAGTGTAGATTTATAACAAACTTTAAAAGTGTTGATAAATCATAATTTTATCAACGAATTTAGTAGCACTGATAAAGGTTAAAACTGTAGTGTGATACTGTAGTGCACTGCATCACTAGAAAGAGGTTCAGTGTGATGCAACAACACACCGCATCACCAGAAACAACAACATCATTTACCAAAATAAGATAAAAATACTGAATTTAAGTGAAATAAAGTTTCTAACACAAATACAAGAAAAAGAGAACACTTTTATAGAGTATGATAGTTGTTTTTCACTAAAATTAATGTAAATTTTAAATAAAAAGGTGCACTTGGAGTCATACCGGTCACACCTTACATCGGATTGAGGTTTTTCTGATCCCTACATGTCCCAAATGGCATATGGATCATTTTCCTAAAGTACCAAAACAATATTAATGTGTTTTCTTGGTTTTGAGTATGTCAGTTGTTTTCTTCAATAAAATTAATGTCAATTTAGAATAAAAAGATGCGCTTGGAGTCATACCGATCACAACATGAATCATATTGAGGCGCAGATAATCCCTGCATGTTCTAAATGACTCATAGATCATTTTCCAAAATTACAAAAACAATATGAATGTTTTTTCTTAGTTTTGAGTATGCCACGTGTTTTTTTTACTAAAATGTCATTTTAAACTGGAAACACAAACATTGAGCCATATAGGTGGAATCATGTGTGGGTTTGACATGAGACTGATTCATATGTGTCAAAAATGAATTATGAATCATTTTACCAAATTATCAAGACAATCTGATCCTGTTTTCTTGGTTTTCATTGAGTGATACTTTTTTTGTACTGAAATGTCAATTTTAAACTGATAGAAGACACTTTGAGTCATACCAATCACACCATGAATCAAATTGAGGTGAGTCTAATTTTTATACATAAAAAATTATATATGGATCATTTTCCTAAAGTACCAAAACAATCCTAATGTGTTTGATCAGTTTTGAGTATGTTAGTTGTTTTTTTTCCACTAAAATTAATGTAAATTTTGAATAAAGAGGCGCACTTGGATTCATACCGGTCACATTGTGTGTCGAATTGAGGTTATTTTAATCCCTACACATCTCAAATGATGTATGGGTCATTTTAATAAAGTACCAAAACAATATAAATTCATTTTATTTTATTTTTGAGTTTGTCAGTTTTTTTTCACTAAAATTAATGTCAATTTTGAATAAAAAGACGCACTTAGAACCATACTGGTCAAACCATGCATTATATTGAGGCACAGGTGATCCCTAAACATCCTAAATGACTCATGTATAATTTTTATAAAATAACAAAATAATATGAATGTGTTTTCTCAGTTTTGAGTACTCCACATGTGTTTTTACTAAAATGTCATTTTAAACTGAAAACACACACTGTGATCCATACAGTTTGCATCATATGTGGGTTTTAAATGAGACTAATTAATACACAACACAAATAAATTATGGATCATTTTCCCAAATTATCAAGACAATTTGAGTTCGTTTTCTCGGTTTTCATTGAGTGGTATTTTTTTGTATTAAAATGCGAATTTTAAAATGACAACGGACACTTGGAGTCATACCGGTCACACCATGTGTTGGATTGAGGTGTGGTTGATCCCTATACATAAAAAATGAAGTATGGATCATTTTTATAAGTACTAAAACAATCCAAATGTTTTTTCTTAGTTTTGAGTATGTCAGTTGTTGTTTTCACTAAAATTAATGTAAATTTTGAATAAAAAGGCACACTTGGAGTCATACCGGTCACACCGTGCATCGTATTGAGGTGTGTATGATCCCTACATGTACAAAATTACTTATTTATATTTTTTAATAAATTACCAAAACAATTAGAATGTGTTTTCTTAGTTTTGAGTATGTTAGTTTTTTCACTAAAATTAATGTCAATTTTGAATAAAAAGACGCGCTTGGAGTCGTACCGGTCACACCGTGCATCGTATTGAGGTGTGGATGATCCCTACATCTCCCAAATTACTTATGTATCTTTTTGGATAAATTATAAAAACATTCATAATGTTTTTTCTCAGTTTTGAGTATGTCGGGTTTTTTTTCACTAAAATTAATGTCAATTTTGAATAAAAAGAATCACTTGGAGTCATACCGGCCACACCGTGCATCGGATTGAGGCACGAATGATCCCTAAACATCCCAAATTATTCATGGATAATTTTATTAAAGTACCAAAACAATATTAATTAATTTTATTGATTTTTATTACACCACGAGTTTTTTTACTAAAATGTCATTTTAAACTGGAAATACGCACTTTGAGTCATACAGGTGGCATCGTGTGTGGGTTTGACATGAGATAGATTCATAAAAGTCAAAAATAAATTATGAATAATTTTCCCAAATTATCAAGACAATAAGAATTTGTTTAATTGGTTTTCAGTGATTGATGCTTTTGTGTATTAAAATATTAATTTTAAACCGATAACAGACACTTGGAGTCAGACTGGTCACACTGTGCATCATATTGAAGCGTGGTTGATCCCTACATGTAAAAAATGATGTATAGATAATTTTTATAATTTATCAAAACAATCTTAATGCATTTTCTCATTTTTGATTATGTTAGTTGTTTTTTTCACAAAAATTAATGTAAATTTTGAATAAAAATGCACATTTGGAGTCATACTGGTTACACCGTGCATAATATTGAGGTAAAAATGATTCCTAAACCTTCAAAATGATATATTTATCATTTTAATAAATTAAAAAAATAATATGAATGTGTTTGCTCAGTTTTGAGTATGTCGGTTGTTTTTTTTCACTAAAATTAATGTCAATTTTGAATAAAAATGCACTTGGAGTCATAACAGTCACACCATGCATCGTATTGAGGTGCAGCTGATCCCTACATGTCCAAAATAACTCAGGGATAATTTTACTAAAGTAAAAAAATAATATGAATGCATTTTCTTAGTTTTGAGTATGCCATGTGTGTTTTTTATGAAAATGTCATTTTAAACTGGAAACATGCACTTTGAGCCATACAGGTGGAATAGGGTGTGGTTTTGACATGATATTGATTCATAAACATCAAAAATAAATTATTAATAATTTTCCTAAATTATCAAGGAAATATGATCATGTTTTCTCAGTTTTCAATGATTAGCACTTTTTGTATTAAAATGTCAATTTTAAACTGATAACGGACACTTTGAGGCATACCAGTCACACCGTGCATTAGATTTAGATTTGACGGATCCCTATACATCACAAATGATGTATGGATTTTTTTCCCTAAATAAATAAAACAATCCTAATGTGTTTGATCAGTTTTGAGTATGTTAGTTGTTTTTTTCACTAAAATTAATGTCAATTTTGAATAAAAAGACGCACTTGGAGTCATATTGGTCACACTGTGTGTTGAATTAAGGTTAGAATGATCCCTACACATACCAAATGACGTATGTATTGTTTTCCTAAAGTACCATAACAATATGAATCTATTTTCTTGGTTTTGAGCATGTTAGTAATTTTTTTCACTAAAATTAATGTCAATTTTCAATAAAAAGATGTACTTGGAGTCATACCGGTCACACCATGTTTCCTGGGTTTTGAGTATGTCATGTGTGTTTTTTACTAAAATGTCATTTTAAACTAGAAACACGCACAATGGATCTTATCTTAAGTGACAAGTTTTGTGTGAACTTTTAAAAAAATGTTCTAAAAAGCAATCATATTATGATCCTTGTTCTACTTCATTTCCCAACAATTTTATTGTTTTCAACCTAGTGCTTCTTATCCACCTCTGCCTCAGTATCCGCCTCAGTCTTCGCCTGTGCCTCCTCCTCCATGTCAGTATCCGACTCTAACTCCACCTACGCCTTCACCTCTACCTCTGCCTCTTCCTTCACCACTACCTCCACCTCCACCTCTATCTCTGTGATTTCTCAATAGTTTTATTGTTTGCAGTTCAGTTCTTCTAAACAAATTTATTTCCTCCATTATTCTTCTCCTTGAGAAAGAGATCAAAAATAATATATAAGAATTCTTATAATAATTATTCAAACCCCAAATATCTTTTAAAGGTCATAACTCATACTAGATCAAAAACATAGCAGTTAATCACCTAAATTTGTTGTTGTCATGCATTCTGAAAAAAATTATGACGCCCGATCATCTCTAAACAAATTAATTTCTTCTTTTGAGTAACTCTATTATCGGCAATCTTGATAGTACTGTGAATATATATAAAACCAAAATATTATGAAATATATTCAATGTAATTTAATTACCTTCATAAATTACCTATTGGGGGATTATAGTCTTTTTATGCTTTATGATTTCTCTCATAAATTTACAAATATAATATCCACAATCGATTTCATTATCTTGTTTCAGACACTACAGAAACATTGACCAAAATAAGTAAATTGTTTTGAAATTTTTTTATAGTTAAATATTTATATATATAACTTAATTTTTTTCAATTTGTAGTAATCCATAGGCTTTATCTTTTGAGACACCGACTTTATGCCATGATCTAGACTGTATTGAGTGATCGCCCTATCGTAAAAAAATTCTTGTTAAAACACAGACTGAACATATAATGAGAATTTTATCTATAATATTTTGATTTTAGTGTATTACATATTCATAATACACATCATGTGTGGTCGTTTGGTTTCATATCCATTCATTGAATCCAAAAAATAAATATTTGGGGTGTCTATATTGACTTATATCAGCATCTGGTGCCTCCTAAAAAACAAAAACAATTCAATAATGAAAAAATTAAAACTATATTTTATGTGATTATATCATATATTTTTACCCTTGAAATGTGGGCATTAAAAATAGATTGTCGTATGATGATTTTTTATTAAACTCTTTGAGTAACTCGCCTTTTTTCTGGTTAATTTCTTCCTCATTCAAAGTAAATTCTGGCATAGAAATGATACAAGTATTGACAAATACAAATCATTATTCATACAATATTACCTTTATATAGTTTTAATATAAATTCCTATACAAAATATGAATATTTATTAACTTAAATAAACATATTTAGCTCACTATTTGGACAGATGTATTATGAAAATGTACCTTATGTATGTATTCAAAACTGAGACGCCCAACAATTCATGCTTGAGAATATCAATTAGAGTCTTGATACCAATTACATCTATAAAGTAATATCCATATATGTTTTAGTCATATTCAATGAAAGACCTATTTTTATCTTTACATGTGGTCTCTGTATGAATTTGTAATGATAAAAATGTTGCTCTGGAACTTGTGGGGAGAAGGTACTCTTGGAAGGTCCTTTTGTTTTCTTGGTTTATTCACTATATTTTCTTGATTAGACCTTATATTTCTTCACTGATTTATCCATATGTAATATCATACCTCACTTAATACCTTTTATCATCAATTGTTACATGTTTTTCATGTGAAAAAAAATTAAAGATGCACCTTGTGTATCTTCATAAGATTAGATGACTATGCTATGAAAGCTCTAATAGAAGCTTTGACCATTGTAATATTTAGAACATCAAGTGGAACAGAAAACTTAGCAGTCAGCTCATAAGCTACCTCAATACCCACTCTCATGTGATTTTTTGGGAGGGGTTGATTGTGTATTTGGTCTCCCAGGATATTATACATTGTACCAATCACAACACGGTGGTATATGGGTGTTGAAAAATAAAAATCACATACAACTATACCCTGCATAATTTTTATAATATAAAGTTATCAGAAGTTGATTAATTCACATTTAGGATAAAGAGTAATGAAAAAATTGATTACCCCTGGGTAAGGTGTGCGGTTGGGGGGATGACTAGCCTCAAATATAGTGGTATCATTTGGTTTATGTGTGGATATTTTCTCCACCGCCAGTTCTATTTGATCCTTTCTTATACATTAGTCTACCAATCCAGACTACAAAATAATATCTTTTAGTGAGTCTATTTTTTTCTGCAATTTTCTCGTCATATTATATGTATTTTCATGTGGTTTTATCTTCTCAAAATATGTTCGAGGAGAGACTCCAAAACCTAATCCTATAACCTGACCATATTGTTCTGGCCGATTCAAAGCTACTGAAAGTCACTTTTCTTCGGGTACATCCATTGTCGATTCGTGTTCCTAAACCATATAAAAAATATAAATGTATTTATTTTTCTATAATATAGTTATAAATCATAACAAATTACAATTATGTCATACTTAAACATGCTTACCATAATGCTTTTGTGTTTTCATCAACTAATATACCCTCCTTATTTACATGAGCCTCCTTCCATAGCACATGATGTGGGATGAAAGTGGCTTCAGATTTTGATTCATCAATCTGAATATAAACAAAGGAACATATGTTGTTTCATATCACATAATTAAACTTTTATTATTAATTTAAAATACATACCAGTTTCTTATCTAATGAAGCTTACCCCATCCTTCCTTTTTGATAGGGGTACGTTAGTTTGTATGCATGTTCTTTATTTTCAGCACTCTTTTGTTGTTTCATAAATTAAAAAATTTTAATCAAGTTGGATAATATAAAAAAAATTAAATAATATATTATCAACTACAATGCACCTGAAATTATTTCTCATTATGAAGATTGCAGAAATAAATATGTGTTTACTAATTTATAATGTGTGCATAACTAAGTGGTGGGTGGGGCTTTATTCTCCCCTCGACATCCGTAAGATGTAACTTCATCAGAAGAGTCTGAAAGCCTCTATGGGCTTTTCTAGTGGCCATTAAGACAGTTTTCTTACAAAAATATTCTAAAATAAACGAATTCTGCAAAGAATAATGAAAACTAAATCAATATTTCATTATATAATTTTTCATTGAAACAAAGAAAGTATATTGTAACATTATAGTTATATCTTTCCAAATTATTTCCTTTGTTATGGGTTAGATGTGGCGCCATGATTCAATATCAATTGGAACATTCATCCTCATTGTGACCCTAAGATAAATAATGAATGCTGACTTGTTGGGGTTAATAAGTTGTCCACATTGATTCCATCCAACCTCAAATTTTATACCCTGACTTATTGACTTGATAATTTTATTCAAAATTCTGATGTTGCATCGTTGTTGTTTTTTTCATCAACATGTTGTTGATCCCCTAATAATTCCATAGTTTCATCATCAATAGTTTGTTCTTCCTTGGGATTGGTAACATCATCATGTTTAGAAGACATTGTCTACATTAGTAGTCAAAAATTTAATTTGTATTGAATAAAAAAAATACAATATACTCTATATGTAAAAGTCCACAATTTCATCCATCTTTGTAACACCCTGACCCCACTAGGTTGGAGCCGATGCATTACTTGTGATATTTGCATGGTTAGAAGGAATGAAAATCCCGAAGGAACGATCATTTTAGTAGTATTGAAGAAACTAGATACATAGATGTAACTCAAATTACATTGGAAAAGGTTACAAAATACAATACATAACAAAAAACTCAAAACTGCAACCACAGGAACTCAAAAGAAGACCTTCTCTTCATCACCTGTCGAAGGTAGACAATGAAATGGGTGAGCTCAAACGCTCAGTAAGGGTTAAAAATAGCGGAAGCATGAGTACAATAATATGTTAATCACAATCAATCTGATATAATCAATATGGCATAGTGAATAAATGAATAACTAATTCCAATAATAAAATGAGAATGAAACTGCATCCATAGATTTTGTCATAGTGAAAACCTCATGGATAATAATAATAAGTGATAATGAATAAAGAGAATTCTTATTAATTGGACGTCATGTATCTGGCACACGAAACCATAATACCGTAAAAATGGTTTTGTTATGTGGGTAGAAACCCGTCTGATTTTTGGAAACAAACTCGAAGGGTTTGTCGCCAAACTGTTTTGTCTCATGAGACCTACCGATGCATTGAGGGGATATAGCAGGCCCCACCCACCACTGCATTTCCAAATAATTCTTTATAAATTGATTCAATACAAATTCAATATGACCTTTCAATATCTGTATAGAGTAGAGTATATGGATTCATCAATATTTCCATAATTAAAATAACTTTCCAAATAAACACCGTATGTAAAAGGGTATACAGTTTAGACAACAAACATATCCATGACATGAGATTATGGATATTTAATATAAATATAATTTCAAATGAAAATTGATATCAAATGGGCAGTAGGTACACCACATAAGGATTATTAGGTGCACGATACAAACATAGTCACAACGAAAACGGCAGCTGAGACAAAGTCTCTTACCACAATGTAATCGGTCGAACCTTATGACCAGAACTTAATAACCATCAATTGAATCATTGAATAACATGAATATAAATAGAATAATGTTATTATATATCAAATTTAAGTACACATATACCAAATATAATTAATAATTGGCAAACAATGGAAATCTCACAGAAATGAAAGTGAGATGAGAAACCCCTTACAATTGGGCTTGTATTTTGGAAACAGTTTTGAAAGTTTCTTTTAAAACGGGTAACTATTCATATAACAAGGATTCTTGTTGGTTTAAATATATAGAATAATCACACATAATTTATGAGGAGTACATAAAAATACATAAGAATTTCATTGAGGAAATTAGACAATAAAAATAACCAGAATGAAAATGGATGTTCGGGTGGAAACCCTTACCTTATGCTCGAGTGTGTTATTCGTTTGTTTTAATGAC
The DNA here is from genome assembly GCA_963277665.1 of Viscum album. NCBI lineage: Eukaryota > Viridiplantae > Streptophyta > Magnoliopsida > Santalales > Viscaceae > Viscum > Viscum album. Next base: position 59,848,679 of record OY728127.1, on the reverse strand, counting down.
CTGAATAATCAAATTTAGCATCATTAATTAATATTTAAATAACCTCCTATACATTTAATTTATTTATTATAACCTTATTAGGTTCATTAATGTACCATTCTATGGGTTCAATTGTTCAAATTTCATGTTTTGGAAGCATTTTCTTCCTTTGTTTTCATGGTTCGTTTACTTGTTTCCATGAATGGAAGTTAATTTGAAACATGGTTAAACATAAAGAATTTTTAATACATCTTATTAAAGAAATTATGGTGATATAAATTATCTTATAATGATTTTGGTTTATATACCATGATGATGATTTATTAGTTAAAACATTAATGGCGTTCGTTTAGATCGTTTTAGTTGTTCTTTGATAATAACAACCTCATTTTGTTTTATAAATTAGAACCATGAGTACAAAATAATTCTAGAAAAATGGGTGAGTCATAACACATATATTATAACCTTTTTAAACCTTATAAATGGTTTCATGACCATACTTGAAAGAATTAATGCGAATTGAAATCACATCATCTACGATGTCAGTAATTTGACACGTCACGGACAATGTTTTTAATTCCTTGAACAAGTGGGGGAAAGAAAAAGATTGATGATGAATTTCACATGAACATTAGAAAATCCTGAATATACAAGATTCTGGAGATTTCATTCCTCTTGGGTAAGAAGAGATGAATAAATAATAAATAAAGAACTCAAAATAAAAGAATAATTTTGAAATTGCCTACAAAAATTCGGCAACCTAACGGCTACGCAACATAGTTTTAGAAAATATTAAAAAGAGAGGGGATAGGGGTCACCTATCTAGAAATAAATAATAATATATAGTATATCAAGAATAATAATAAAAATAACAACATGGTATGGAAACTTGAAATATATACCACATAAAAGAGAACTTGAAAGGAAAAAAGAAAGAAATTGAGAATTTTCTTACCTTGTAGAGTAACCCTTAGAACATGAAGGTTGGGACCTTGGGAACTTGAGGAAACCTTGTGAGGAATAATATGGAGGTAAGGAAGCCAGAAATTAGTTGAGGGAGAAATGGGAATGAATTCAATGAAGGGAAGAGTTGGTATTTATAGGAAAAGTGAGGGATTATTTTAATAATTTTCAAGGGACACCTCATGAGTGGTTTTTGCAAAAACATGGGCTTTCCCATGGTATTTGACCATGGTTAAAGCCACTTGGGACACCTCGCATCTTATTTAACTATACACAAGTCTACCAGATTCATGACATCATTATTACATCATTAATGATGTCATTAACACAATGAAACTAAAAACTGTATTTTTTTACTATTCACTAAAAAATCAACTGTTTCAAAAAAATTCCCAAAATTCACCCTAACCATTTTTCAACGTGTAGAATTAAAAATTTAAATCCATTTTTCAAAAATAATTTTCTAAATATTATTAATTTAATTTTTAAATAAGGTCATAGTTAATTCCAAAAATAACAATCTTAAAGTGCAATTAGTTTTATTTCTCATTGAAAAACTAATTAAGATCTCATTATATTATTGCCTTAAGAAAATAAAATAATATTATTATTTACTATTCATAAGGGTCATATTTCTATTCATATTACTATTCATAAGGGTATGTTACTATTCACCAAAAATTAAGTTTTTCTTATCAGACTCCAAATAACTTACTGATCACAACCGTGTATGTCGGATTTTTGAAATTCTCATCATTGAAGTGACAAAATTATGTTTACATGGGTAGGTTGTAACAAAGTGGTATTGGTAGAGACATAGTGATTTATGCATTCTATAATAAATATATTTTTAAATTCTTGGGGTGTTACATTATTCCCACCTTCAGAAATTTCATCCTCGAAATTTTATTTACTTATTAAAAAAACGAGTGGGTACCTTGATCATGGTGTCCATATGGTTTCATCATCATCCTGCTCACGTAAATAGAAGGTCCACTCATTGCAACAATGATTTAGAGATCCTTCAAAATAATTTGCTTCCTTCATCCAGATATACCTTGTACAACTTGGGTCATATGGGTGTTCACAGAAAAACAGTTTTGGAAAGTAATCATGTATGACATATAATTTCAAAACATCTGATAAAACATGATTTTTATAAAATAGTCAGACCAAATTTGAGTTAAAACTTTCAATCAATGGTCCTTTTTAAATTCCACAAGTATGTGCTGAAAGATTATATTTCAAAATCAAATATAGATAAGTTGCACAAGGGTCTCCTTCTTGCGCACCTTTTTCAAAATCATAATATGCTTCAAAATCTTATGATAAGGTAAAATATTTGAAAATTACTTGATAATATTTACCTTTCTTGAAAATATGAGAATATTGAGAAAATGGGATTTGATTAAATACAACTCATGATCCACGATGGTATCGAGGTATAGTGGAGGTGTTTGATATCTCAAAAAATTTCTTGCAAGTGAGTTGTATGTTCGAAAATTTTTCATAATTGTCATGGAATGACTTTGCAATAATTATTGCAAGCAAGTCATCGGGAAGGGATAGAAATTTCATTTGAGATCCTCCTCCTTCCATTTGTAACTGAATTTTCTTGATCTGAAAAGTTATAAAACAAGGATTTAACTTAAAGAATAGACATAGACACTAACCAAATGTTTAATGAAAACTCATAATCCCTAAAGGCGCCATTTCTAAATAATGGCACACACTAGATTAGGGTATGAATCACAATTTATAATCTTAACTTAACAAAATACTTAGCACGGTTTAAGATCCAACGCATGGCTAATCCCATAATTGGAAAAATGGTTTCTTTGAGGAATAATTTACATTTCAATCCTTCATAATGGCTTGTAAAGAAAATATAAATTATCCTAAGCATATCCCCTGGGAGTGTCGTAACCAAGAGTGCAGCAAGGCCCGTTGTCGTGTACCAGTTCCCGTTCGAGTCTAGCTCAAAGCGGTGTTTTTGGGTTTTACCCCTAGATACATCTATGCCAGAGCCGCCTCTACCTGATCGTATCCAGACAGGAATATATTTCTTTAAAGATCCACATAATCTATTCCTTACCAAAATACTAGTAAGTTCTTGTATTTTTATCCTCAAATACTACCTTAGGTATTTGTTCCCTAATATATATTTCCTACTCTAGTTTCCAAGTTTTCTACTAAACTTCCTCTAATACCAACTGTAACACCCCGACCCCACTAGGCTGGTGCTGGTGCATTACTTGTGATATTGGCATGGTTAGAAGGAATGAAAATCCCGAAGGAATGATCATTTTAGTAGTCTTTAAGAAACTATATACATAGATGTAACTCAAATTACATTGTAAAAGGTTACAAAATACAATACATAACAAAAAACTCAAAACTGCAACCACAGGAACTCAAAAGAAGACCTTCTCTTCATCACCTGTCAAAGGTAGACAATGAAAGGGGTGAGATAAAATGCTCAGTAAGGGTTACAAATATCGGAAGCATGAGTACAATAATAAGTGAATCATAATCAATCTGACATAATCAATATGGCATAGTGAATAAATGAATAACTAATGCCAATAATAAACTGAGAATGAAACTGCATCCATAGATTTTTTCATAGTGAAAACCTCATGGATAATAATAATAAATAATAATGAATAAAGAGAATGATTATTAATTGGACTTCATGTATCTGGAACATGAAACCATAATACCGTAAAAACGGTTTAGTTCTGTGAGTAGAAACCCGTCTGATTTTTGGAAACAAACTCCAAGGGTTTGTCGCCAAACTGTTTTGTCTCATGAGACCTACTGATGCATCGAGGGGCTATAGCGGGCCTCACCCTCCACTTCATGTCCAAATAATTCTTTATGCATTGATTAAATACAAGAGAAATATTCCCTTTCAATATCCGTATAGAGTAGAGTATACAGATTCATCAATATTTCCATAATTAAAATAACTTTCCAAATAAACACAGTGTGTAAAAGGGTATACGGTTTAGACAACAAACTTATCCATGACATGAGATTATGGATATTTAATATAAATATAATTTCAAATGAAAATTGATATCAAATGGGTAGCAGGTAAACCACATAAGGATTATTAGGTGCACAATACAAACATAGTCACAACGAAAACGACAGCTGAGACAAAGTCCCTTACCACAATGTAATCGGTCGAACCTTATGACCAGAACTTAATAACCATCAAGTGAATAATTTAATAACATGAATATAAATAGATTCATGTTATTATATATCAAATATAAGTACACATATACCAAATATAAGGAATAATTGGTGAACAATGGAAATCTCATAGAAATGAAAGTGAGATGAGAAACCCCTTACAATTGGGCTTATATTTTGGAAACAGTTTTGAAAGTTTCTTTTAAAACGGGTAACTATTCATATAATAAGGAAGGATTATGATTTTTGTAAATATATATAATACTCACACATAATTTATGAGGAGTAAATAACAATATATAAGAATTTCATTGAGGAAATTAGACAATAAAAATAACCAGAATGAAAATGGATGTTCGGGTGGAAAACCCTTACCTTATGCTCGAGTGTGTTCTTCGTTTGTTTTAATGACCTGAATAATCAAATTTATCATCATTAATTAATATTTACAGAACCTCTTATACATTTAATTTATTTATTATAACCTTATTAGGTTCATTAATGGACCTTTCTATGGGTTCAATTGGTTCAAATTTCATGTTTTGGAAGCATTTTCTTCCTTTGTTTTCATGGTTCGTTTACTTGTTTCCATGAGTGGAAGTTCATTTTAAACATGGTTAAACATCCAGAATTGTTAATAAATCTTATTAAAGAAATTATGGAGATATAAATTATCTTATAATGATTTTGGGTTATATACCATGATGATGATTCATTAGTTAAAACATTAATGGCATTCATTTAGATCGTTTTAGTGGTTCTTTGATAATAATAACCTCATTTTGTTTTATAAATTAGAACCATGAGTACCAAATAATTACAGAACCATGGGTGAGTCATAACACATATATTATAACCTGGTTCAACCTTATAAATGGTTTCATGACCAGACTTGAAAAAATTAATGCGAATTGAAATCACATCATCTACGATGTCGGTAATTCGACACATCACGGACAATGTTTTTAATTCCTTGAACAAGTGGGGGAAAGAAGAATATTGATGATGAATTTCTCATTAACATTAGAACATCCTGAATATACAAGATTCTGGAGATTTCATGCCTCTTGGGTAAGAAGATATGAAGAAATAATAAATAAATAACTAAAAATAAAAGAATAATTTTGAAATCGCTTACAAAAATTCGGCAGCCTAACGGCTACGCAACATAGTTTTAGAAAATATTAAAAAGAGAGGGGACAAGGGTCACCTATACAGAAATGAATAATAATATAGAGTAGATAAATAATAATAAGAAAAATAAGAACATGGTATGGAAACTTGAAATATATACCACATAAAAGAGAACTTGAAAGGAAAAAAGAAAGAAATTGAGAATTTTCTTACCTTGTAGAGTAACCCTTAGAACTTGAAGGTTGGGACCTTGGGAACTTGATAAAACCTTGGGAGGACTAATATAGAGGTAAGGAGTCCATAACTTAGTTGAGGGAGAAATGGGAATGAATTCAATGAAGGGAATAGTTGGTATTTGTAGGAAAAGTGAGGGATTATTTTAATAATTTTCAAGGGACACCTCATGAGTAGTTTTTGCAAAACCATGGGCTTGCCCATGGTATTTTCCCATAGTTAAATCCAATTGGGAAACCTAAAATCTTATTTAACTATACACAAGTCGACCAGATTTATGACATCATTATTACATCATTAATGATGTCATTAACACACCGAAACTAAAAACAGTATTTTTTTACTATTCATTGAAAAATCAACTATTTCAGAAAAATTCCCAAAATTCACCCTAACCATTTTTCGACGTGTATAATTCAAAAGTGAAATCCATTTTTCAAAAATAATTTTCTAAATATTATTAATTTAATTTTTAAATAAGGTCATAGTTAATTCGAAAAATAACAATCTTAAAGTGCAATCAGTTTTATTTCTCATTGAAAAACTAATTAAGATCTCATTATCTTATTGCCTTAAGAAAATAAAATATTATTATTATTTACTATTCATAAGGGTTATATTACTATTCATATTACTATTCATAGGGGTATGTTACTATTCACCAAAAATTAAGTTTTTATTATCAGACTTCAAATAACTTACTGATCACAACCATGTATGTCAGATTTTTGAAATTCTCATCAGTGAAGTGACAAAATTATGTTTACATGGGTAGGTTGTAACAAATTGGTGTTGGTAGAGACATAGTGATTTATGCATTCTGTAATAAATATATTTGTAAATTCTTGGGATGTTACAATCTTTCATGAAAATTGTTACTATCTTGAACATAGATATAATACTTCAATACTAAAGTACAACTACTCTTCACTAACTTTATTTAATCCATCCTTATATGCTTGATTTCCTTATATTTATTGATGATGGATTTGAGGCTACTCATTCCCTCTTTCAAACTATCCTTCCTCCCATAATTTTTTGGGAGGTATGTCATCAATGAACTTTGGAACCATAATGATGGGAGGAAGGATAGTTTGAAAGAGGGATTCCAATTCATCATCAAGAGATGGAAGAAAATCAAGCGTCTAAGGATTAAAGTGTCCTAGGAACCTACACTAATGGAATCACTAAAGAAGTATCCTCAATTGAAGAGGAATTGGAATACCTTCACTCTAATGGTCTTGAAGAAATTAATCTCACCCCACGTATATTGGACATAAATTCTATCTACTCAAGGATTCCTCACCTTCTAATTTTGGATATTTTTTTAATCCACCATATGATCCCTCTAATAACATACATCCCTTTAAAGGGATAATTTTTTAAATTATTATTAGTATTGATCTATAATTTTTTTACTCTTATAAATGAAATGAATATATTCAATGCAATCCTAAATTTATTATTATGATATATTGCCATAAAATCTTAGAGGAACCATAGATACTTATCATCATTAAAAATTATTCCACATAGATTGAATTAGATCTATAATTACCACTAGTACATGAGGATAAATATAAGTGATATCATACAAATTATGTTCATTGGATCCTTCCTATAGAAATTTAGGGGTTAGAGTGGTGACATATTGTATATTAATGTAGAGATTCACATAATTTCCCCCTTCCAAAAAACAATAATCTTTCAAAAAGAGGCATAAAATAATCTATATTAAATGTGAACCCCCTTGTAATTCCCCAACCTTAGATGACCTGAATCTGGTGAATTATTACATTTCATTGTCATTATTACAAGGAAAAAAATCTCAAAGGACTATACTGTTTAGAAGTCTTGGAAATCCATATTACATACGTGATACCCATAGTACATTGGGAAAATAAAATAAGACATGCTACATAATAACTGGAATAAACTGCATCCTTGAAAGCTTAATCAAAGTTCTCATCTTCATAACTTGGGAAGAGAAACATAATAAGGGTGAGCTCAGATGCTCAGTAAGGGTATGCACAATGGAAGCAATAATCAATCTATATAGAAAGGAAAATATCTAAAAACACTTTCCACTTACAAAACTAGATAAGGTACAAATAATATGGAAAGTAAGGAACTGAAACATATGCCATAAATCAATAAAATGAGAATGAACTACTTCCATATATATGTCGACAAAAAATCTCATGGATAAATAATAACTGAAATTAAATGAGGGAAATACTTTATTTAAGGATTTCATGTCTCAGGCACATAAAAACCTATTACAGTCAAGACCTTTCACAAGACGGTTTAAAATTAAGGGTAGAAACCCATTTGGACAACTTATTCATCGCATGATAATCTTTCTATGCATCAAGTATCTATATAAATTCTATGCTCCACCTATCATTTCTGTTCCAAAGTATTTCTCACATTGAATAACCAAAATAAATAACATGCCTTATCAAATAACCATATTGGATGAGTAATATGGATATATCAATAATTACCATAAAGTAAATAATATAATATCATGAAAATAATGAGATTCATGATATAAAAATTCAAAAGGTATAATATACACCATATAAAAGGAACTATGTGCATAGCATTACAATATGCCTCAATGAAATGAAATTGAGACGAAATCCATTACCTTAAGTCTGATACTCTCTATATTTGTCTGAAACTCCTCTATGATGGTTTTAAACATATTATTAACTTATATTAGAATAATAATAATATTTATGATATCATATATGATTTTTTATGACTTTATATTACTATTTTATTAACAATTCCAAGTTAATGAAACATTTCGGGTAATAATCGCTTTGTTTATCGCACGTGTTTTGACTTATTATTCTTGATCATGTTACTTAGATCATGATTTACATAATTAAAAAATTTATAATATTATTTATATATCATATATATTTATAATATAAATATATATAATAGATATATATATTACATGGAATACAACGTTTATGGAGACGGTAGGTCGTACGTACGCATGAATGTTGTTTCTGTTTTCTTATCGTATTGAATGGAAGTAAGTGAATGACATATATGTACATAAATACATATTTATATATATATATATTCCATTAGAATTATTATTTCATATATTTCATAATTATTCATAATATATATCTTTATAATCATTCTTGGATGGTAAATGTGGAAGATGAGTCTCATCGCATCGTGGAGACGATAAGTCGTACGTATGCAGGAGCACTGATATCATTTCCTTAATGGTTTAATGGTATGGATTTGGATGGAATATGAATTTTAAAGAAATATTATAATAGTATATTTATTATTTAATTCATTTTTATTCATCATTATACCCATCGAAATAATGTATAGATGAAAAATAGTTTACACCATAGCATGGAGACGGTAAGCCGTATATACGCACGCATGGTGATATTGTTTTTCATAGGATGGGTAAAAAAGTAATATGTTTGTCCCATAATCATAAAAAAATATCATAATATATTATATTCTGGATTTATTATTTTATTATGGTAACAACTTAGTAAGAGGAAGTATAAGAAGAAATGAACTTTGAAAGAAGGGATAAAACTATTACCTCTTCTTTGGGTGTCTCCTTTTGATTTGCACAAAAGGACTCATTAAGTTGGTTTTATGACAAAAGGGTGGACTCTAGGATTAATTGAGGGAATTTGGGAGGATATTTGGGCAGGTTTTGGCCGATCTAAAGGGCTTTATATGTGTGAATTAAAGAGAAGTAGAAGTTCCCTTTTATAAGAGAGGTGAAGGGCACTTTAGGAAAATCTTGAAATATTATTTTATTATAAAATTAATTTAGAATTATAATATTTAAAAATTGATATATTTATAGGATAAGATGATAATGGGTTTAAATCCTCTCAACCAATAGGTTTTAGACAATTTTAGGTCACAAAATTAACCTTATCTTTTAGCTTTAACCCTTAGTTAAAAACAATAACTCTTACCATATCTTCTTGTATTTCCATAATATATGGTTACTATAGTTACAATGAAATGACAATAGAACAAAAAATGGATCATTAATGACATTTTTAACATTATATAAGTCATTTGGCCTAATCTTAGATTTTTAGGACTATTATATCATTTAATAAAATAGTGTTTGTTTTAAAAACTCATTTATGTCAATTTTGACACTATTTAGGAATTGATTTTTGTTAAAGTCATAAAACTTTATTACTTTTAAAAAAGGAATTAACTCAAATATAATATGTCAATATAATCCAAAAAATTAGTTTATGGAGTCAGAATATTCAAATTACATTTATTTTAATATTTATAATGTCATATATTTTAATCTTTCATTAATAAGGTAATCACTACATTATCATTGTGTCATAAATAAATTTATTTATTTAATGTCTATAAATTATAAATAAAATATCATAATATAGGAAATATTTTTATCTTTATAATTAATATTTATAGTAAAATATATCAGTCATATAACTCTATATTAAAATTGTTTTAGTAAAAGATACATGTTTATGTTATATTTATCTTTACTTTAAATTAATTCTTATAACACATCATTATCACACCCAAGTGGTCCCATGGGGTCCTAAAATCATCCTAAGGATACCCATGGTCAAAAATATCTCATAAAATAGGATTATAACATTTTTTAGGGTAGTTTAATATTATTATAATATTATTTTTTACCCTTATTTACCAGATTTACCCTTTAACCATGGTAAATAAAAATAATTATTGAAGTTACTATTCAAAATGTCCAAAAATAAAAGGTGCCTATTTAAAAAATTTGGAACTTCTGATTCCAAATATGGAATCCATTTTTCTAAATTCAAAACACATAATTTTTAGTAATTACTTTAAAATTAATTCCTGTTGTCAAAACCAGAAAGCGGGGTTTTAAGAAATAAAAACTATAAAAAGATTGACATGTGTTTATGTACAATTTAAACGTGAAATTAATTACAATGACCCTAATTGGATTAAATGATAAAATATTAACCCAATTATACTTTAAAACCAATTAAAAATTCAATCTAACTATATAAATAAATTAGATGAAAAGGCATTTTTGAATTAAAATGCTATATTTTTCACTATTCATCAAAAATTGAAAATTTTCAAAAAAATACCAAAATTTAACCCTAAGATAATTTTAATATTATAAATTAAAAAATTAGTCTATTTTGAAAAATAAATTTTATAAAATTTAAAAATGTGATTAATACTATTCATAATTTCTTTTTAAACAGCTACTTTGATAGGTCGTGGTGTGCTTGAACTCGGGATTACATACAAAGAAAGTCATTAAATTATTAAAAAAAATCATACCATGTAATTTTGGGGTGTTACTGTAGATACCCGAACTTGACATACATGGAAATTACATTACTTTTGCAGAATATTTAATACATTACAAAACAAATGCCCAAAGACCGTATTAGTTTAGTGTCTTTGGAAACTCGGAACATAATCTTCTAATCGTGGTGAAAGATCTTCAACATCTCTGATAAAGATCTTCCCCTTTTCTTTCTTACCTAAAACCTTTCATTATATCCTGGGGAAAAGAAAACATACAAAGGGTGAGCACAAATTCTCAGTAAGGGTAAACATACGGAACATAAAACAATCCATAAACATTTGAATGCAAAAACTTGAACATAAAATCTAAACATCAAAATCTTGAGAAATGACATAAATATTGGAAGTACGTAAGGCATATATCATAAAGTATCATCAATCATGATAAAATAGCATGGGAATAAAACATGTAATTTTGTAAAACCATTAAGCACATGATATGATTTCCATAGTAGCCAAGTCATTGCTTCCAAGACCATCATAGTGGACAAAGTTCATTACTGAATCTTCTTTACTTGTCGTTCCAGTCCTGTATTACTATACCGGATTTACTTATCGTTACAGCCATGTCTATCTCATGAGATATAAATCTTTACCCAATGCATTGGAGGGAGATATAGGTCCCACCCATGTCACGAACCGAATCTGGTCACCGCCAAAACCGGCACCAAACCTAGCCCATGACATGACCCGAAGGGCGTTCCCTATCCCCACGGGCTGGCACAAGTGCCCGGGTATAATTTATTTTTGTTTGGGAACGATTTACCCGAATATGAAGGCATAAAACATTAAAAACAATCAATAAACTGAATCTGAAAAATGTAAACAAAACTATGTTTAAAAAAACCAGAACTAAATACATATTTTTAAAGACACTACAAGTGGTCTAAAACAAATAATGATAACATAAAGACATCCCCATGGACTCCACATGATAATGGGGTCATCACCCGCAATCCTTCTCCGCAACTCCGCCCCAACGATGGGGACTAACACCCTGAACCGTCATCACCCTTAGCATTCCCTTTACCTGAGTCAAGCATAAGCGGGTCTACTTACACCCAATGGGTGTAAGTAGGGTGTGAGCCTAAGCCCAATAGGATACCACCAGATGATTCCAAAGATCATGCAATACAATGTGAACAAAACAAGAAATTTTAATACACAAGGTGAAATAGTGTTAAAATTCAAAGAAATGCAACTTTCAAATGAAAATAGTTTTCAATCCAAGAATTCCAGTATGTTAACACATTAAATAGACATGTTATATACTATAAAGTACTTCCAAAACACCCCACAACAAGGTTAAATACCACAAATCCAATGAGCATCAAAATCGGGAACACCCCTAAGCACTAGGTTGTCTCGGGCCCTATGTACCTCATACCTCAGTGTAGAGTAACCATAGAAAAATCTGTTCTCGTGCACGATCCACTAGTAGGTAACATACCCATAACCTAGTGGTCCCCAATAATCATCCACATATTTTATTTAGAGCTTTCGTTATCCAAATGCTAAGTGGAACAGGGACAAAACCCATCTGATCCACTAGTCGTACTAGTACAAATCCGCCCCACCTAGGTACCCGGGCTTCCCCTTTTGTGCTCAAACAATTTCAGAAAACAACACACATACTTTTTCATATAAAATTTCACTACTGGTCACAAACAAATAGTACAGTAGCTACACACATTTTATACCATTTAAAACACACAATAAAATAATTTTATTTTCAATAAAACAACCTCTCAAAACATCACATTGTTTTGCACCCAAAGCTCTTTAAGGTATCCACTTTGCACACTATGTGAACACTTTTAAGTCATTAAAACAAAATCTCAGTTCAATACCCTTTAATGAAACAAACAATTCCGTTATGGGGCAGCCCAATGCGAACCAAGAAGTTATATCTTTTAAAAACCACCATTTTCACAAAAACATGGCACTTAAAGCCCATTTGCTTCCCAAACACCATTTAAGCAAACTTTCACAGCAACAAAAAAAAAAGAATAAACGTTAAAAACATGATTTTAAGTCATAATATATTTCAATAAAATCAACTAAGTAATTATAGGTCAGCCCAAAATGAACCAATGAAAGATTTGAATGAAAAACCCCCAATTTCACCAAAAATTGGAACTTAAAATTCATTTTCATTATAAATGCAACTAAAACCAATTTTTACAGAGACATTCAAGGGAAATAAACAATAAGGTACCATGAAAAAAGCAATATAATTCACAAAAATTGCACACAAAATGGAATCACCTACCAAAACCAAGGAAACCCTTGAACCCTTTGTGCGAAAACTCAAACGCATCACTACCGCACCTCAAGGAAGGTAAACCAGACCTAAAACCAGAATTTCAGACCATGAAACACAAGATAAAACCCTAATTTTTAAACCCTAATCCCTGGACATTAGAAACCTCAATGATAAGGTAATAAACCCTAAGTAAATTGGATGTAACCCTAAACAAATTGAAAGAAGAAAGAAGGAGAACAACTTACTTAAAATATCTTGTAGAAATCTCCTCCACAAATACTAGTATCTGATTTTAAAAATACTAAAACCTTTAAGGGAGATTAGAAAAAGGATATTGATATCATTTAGGAATTTTAATGGGGGAAAAAGAGTAAAAAGTGAGAAAGATGTGAAGGAATGAACTTACCTCTTCAAATTTGGACGATTTGAGGAATCCTATGAAGTTCTACACCAAATCGCGATTAACCAGTGCTCCAAAGAGGGGGGAGAGAGAAGGGTAGCGCGGATCGGTTCAGTGGGATTGGTTCCCACTTGGAATCACCGAAAAATCCCAAAAAATGAATAAGATATAACATAATCAAGATTTATTTTTAAAACAGGAATTGGGCTTTCGGGCAGGCCCAACCCCTTAGATAAAAACCCAAATAAACTCTGGTTATGGATTTATAAAAGCTCCAAATTACCTTTGTTGTGTTAATGGGTTAAGTTAGGTCAAGTAGGAATTTTAATGGATGAAAAATGTTTAAAAATTAAAAAGTTATAGAAGATACAAAATTTATTTTTTAATCTGAAATTGGGCTCACGGTTTGGCCCAATTCATGAATACTCATCTATTCCTCCCTAAAACCTAGGTAAACCCCCAAAACAAAGAAAGGATGTAAATTAAATGAAAAAAAATACCTTTAAAATATGTCATGGATGTGAAAATTCTCCCCACCATAAAGCATTCCACCCCCGTAATGGCACAACAACACCAGATGCAAAAGCAAAGCCCAAACGATAGACCAAGACAGACTTCCTTGCCATGTTTTCACCCACTTCAAAAAGGAAGAACATCTCCAGTTGATCAAAAAAAGGAATATAATACTCTAACCAACCAAAAATTACCCCACTTAATTAAAATTATGAAACACATTCAAAACACATCCCAAAACAAAACACCTCAAACACTACAAGATGACGCTCAAGCAATCCACTTGAAACGAACAACGAACTCAAATAACGCTTCCACAACATTATGTAAACAAAACCATTGGGTGTTCTCCAACCCCAAATTTACCCAAGTAACAAATTTGTGGATATATAGACTTGAACGATACTACCTCCTACCTAGAATACACCAAGGAGAAAACTGAGTCACTAGTACGGCGTGACCCAATCTGGACATCCCACCACTAGGGACAACTCAATTTTCTTAGATAGAATAAGGATAACAATTGGGGAAGGAACGAACGGTCTCCCCATAATAAGGGTTAAAATAAAATTATTCCTTTTCAAAGATAACATACATGATACCCATGATGGGTCTCCCCACCATAATAATGAACACAACTTTCCTTAAGATAAAATCAAGACACTAACAGGGGGCCTCGAATGGAATTCTCAGCATTAGGGGTAGATTAATATCATAATTCTTCCAATGAAACTTAAATGATTCCCATTGTGGGTATACCCCAAACAAAACCCAACCATATTAACTAAATAGTATGGGATAACAACAACAAAAAACAATAGAATTTTAAGGAGATGGCATGGCCGCACGGTTGGTTCACACGGTTTTGGAAACCACGAGTTAACTGTGCAGATCATTCTGTCCAAAGAGGAAACTTCACACAGTTTCCTTTGCCAAGGATCATGGACGTGCAGAGACCATGAGGTAGCTACTGTCTCTTATCACATGGTCCCCTAGGTTGGCACACAGTTACTACTAACCGTGCACAAACTATGCACTTCAACCTGCCTAACCCAAATTTTAACCTTTTCTCCAAAACAGAAGGGAACCCAAAGGGGAAAAATCAACTCAGGGTATGACATGGGAACAAGGTACTCAAACCTCTTTCCACCAAATGTGAGAAATTGGAACAAGACAATGACACCAGAGGTTTAAACTATTCCTATCTTTCATATTGAGTATATGACTTTGACCAAAAGTTTGAATAACTCTAGGATTTCCCCTAACTACGCACCAGCTTCTCTCCAGGGCCTATGGCTGGAGCTCAATGGATTGAAGCATCTTCGGCCTCGCAGTTAGGATTTGAAAACCCCTAAACTGAACATCTTCTTCCAGTGCCAAAAACAATTATATTGTAATCTCATATGGTCTCATTGAGACATGACACACTTCAAACCCTCTTTTCCACAACCCATCATTTTACCAAAACAAGAACTTAGCGGATGCACACACATCGCCCCTTTTTTTTCTCCGGATGCTAAACAACAGAATGAAAGGACATATAGAAACACATTCCTCTAGAACATAGGATTTAGAATTTCCTATAGGGAGACACACATCCAACAAAATATTTACACTCATAAGATTGCTCAATCTTCACCCTTATAGTCAAATGAACACATGAAATCGCAAGGCATCACCGAACATGACCATTGTGGTTAAAATAAAACACAAGGAGAGGGACCTTGTACTGAGTCCCAAACAGCACATGATTCCAGCAAGTGTCCATAATAGCCACTCTTGTCCAGATCTTGCACACTGGTGGCCTAACATGAACTCTTGCTTCAATGATACTGACGAAAGACCCAGAGGCCCTTTAAGACATCATTCTACAATGACAACCCTGAACTTCATTGACCTTCAACAACTTAGGAAACGTAATAAAATAATTTCTATTTCAACCTCCCACAAACACTCTCCCACTATAGGTGGATCCACATAATTTAAAAAGAAGAGGGGTAAACTCAATCTCCAAACCTCAAGAAAAAAGTCCTTATGTTGATCAACTGGAGGATCATCCAACGGTGAATCACCATAGGCCAAACATGAATCATACATTAAAACTTTATGGGGACGTACCCTAGCCTACAAGAAAACCCAAGGACCCAACTGATCTGGTCATTTGGTCACAAAAGACCACAAACCTAAACCGAACACATGATGGGAGCCACCACATTGGCCTCCCAAACTTTTCCTCAAAAGAGACCACTGACCAACACTTCATTCCAACTTATCAATGAAACACCAAACCAAAACATCGTTCAAACAAGAGGGGTTATTGAAATCTAAACATCCCATGATAATAATCCCGAAAACACATAATCCATACCTCCCAACCATACATTATCAAAACACAACATTTTCCTTCAAAAAAATTTATTTAAAAAAAACAGTGTTGGTGGGTTGCGCATTTACCAATGGTATCTCATGAGCCTCACACATGCTTTTTTACATGACACACTGGAAACCCACCTCATATCCATCCATATTCCCAAATAAACCTATGAATGTGGTCACCCTTGAGAGCACCAATTACCAAAAATCAATCCTTTCCTCTTTTTAAAATCAAAACTTTTAACCACACTTTCCCTTTCTCAAAAACAATAACCATAATATCAAAACCCAATTTTTCATCTCACAAACCAATTTAGAAAAGAATCTATAATTCAATAAAAGCACATATTCATGCCTTTCACAATTATTTCAAAACATTTCAACCCATTTCAAAACAAATCTAATTTCATGAAAAACACCATTTCATAAATCTCCATTTAATTAAGAACTCAACTCTTCTCATTTCAAGAAAAGGTTCTAAAATTTCATAAGTTTTTTTTTTGTTCAGTAGTCACCAAAACCAAAATCCATTTTCAACCCCCACACAAAAATTCTAGAACACTTAATTCAATCCAAAACACTTTTCCACGGTTTAAAAAAAATCCATTAGAAACATATTTTCAAAACCCCAATTAACATAGTTCATACTTTCAAAAGAGGTGTAAACACATAATTTACCCTTTTGAAATAATTCTGAAATTTCATTTATAGGCATTAAAAAAAACATAAAACCATTTTCAATTTACTAGAAAATAACTTCACAAAAATTCACACTCCTTAAAGTGAAGTCATTTTTTTTTTGCTTAAAAAAAACCAAGTTTCCAAGATTCCAAAACAAAGAGACACAAGACAATGTGAGAGGAAACTAGTTTCAGTGGGTGACTTGGACATATGGTTGGAAGCCATATTCCAATCACTTCACTGTCACAGAGAGTATTCTAGGGAAATATCCACGGCTCCACATGGCTTTCCAGGCCCTGCGAGCTCACTGAGATTATTCGCCCAACTCTCTTTTCATTTCCCATAGTCATCATTAAACCAAGAAACCCAAAGGACTCAGATAAATCCATACTACCCATGGTGACTTGAATCCCGTCATGAGGTGTGCTGGCCAGGCACACTACCCATGACTAAAATGTCAAGTCCCGACAATCCAAGCTCCAGACTATCCTGACTCTTCCCCAAATAACATGACCAAAGGAGCGAACCTCCTCTGATACCATTTTGTCATGAATCGAATCTGGTCGCCGCCAAAACCGGCACCAAACCTAGCCCGTGACATGACCCGAAGGGTGTTCCCTATCCCCACGGGCTGGCACAAGTTCCCGGGTATCATTTATTTTTGTTTGGGAATGATTTACCCGAATATGAAGGCATAAAACATTAAAAACAATCAATAAACTGAATCTGAAAAATGTAAACAAAACTATGTTTAAAAAAAACCAGAACTGAATAAATATTTTTAAAGACACTACAAGTGGTCTAAAAACAAATAATGATAACATAAAGACAACCCCATGGACTCCACATGACAATGGGGTCATCACCCACAAGCCTTCTCCGCAACTCCGGCCCCACGATGGGGACTAACACCCTAAACCGCCATCACCCTTAGCCTTCCCTTTACCTGAGTCAAGCATAAGCAGGTATACTTACACCCAAGGGGTGTAAGTAGGGTGTGAGCCTAAGCCCAATAGAATACCACCAGATGATTCCAAAGAGCATGCAATACAATGTGAACAAAACAAGCAATTTTAATACACAAGGTGAAATAGTGTTAAAATTCAAAGAAATGAAACTTTCAAATGAAAACAGTTTTCAATCCAATAATTACAGTATGTTAACACATTAAATAGACATGTTAGATACTGTAAAGTACTGCCAAAACACCCCACAACAAGGGTAAATACCACAAATCCAATGAGCATCAAAATCGGGAACACCCCTAAGCACTAGGTTGTCTCGGGCCCTATGTACCTCGTACCTCAGTGTAGAGTAACCATAGAAAAATCTGTTTTCGTGCACGAGCCACTAGTAGGGAACATACCCCTAACCTAGTGGTCCCCAATCATCATCCACATATTTTAGTTAGAGTTGTCTTTATCCAAATGCTAAGTGGAACAGGGACAAACCCCATCTGATCCACTAGTCGTACTAGTACAAATCCGCCCCACCTAGGTACCCGGGCTTCCCCTTTTGTGCTCAAAAAATTTCAGCAAACAACACACATAATTTTTCATATAAAATTTCACTACTGTCACAAAAAAATATTACAGTAGCTACACACATTTTATACCATTTAAAACACACAATAAAATAATTTTATTTTCAATAAAACAACCTCTCAAAACATCACATTGTTTTGCACCCAAAGCTCTTTAAGGTATCCACTTTGCACACTATGTGAACACTTTTAAGTCATTAAAACAAAATCTTAGTTCAATACCCTTTAATGAAACAAACAATTCAGTTATGGGGCAGCTCAATGCGAACCAAGAAGTTATATCTTTTAAAAACCACCATTTTCACAAAAACATGGCACTTAAAGCCCATTTGCTTCCCAAACACCATTTAAGAAAACTTTCATAGCAACAACAAAAAAGAATAAACATTAAAAAAATTATTTTCATTCATAATACAGTTCAATAAAATCAACTAAGTAATTATAGGTCAGCCCAAAATGAACCAATGAAAGATTTGAATGAAAACCTCCCAATTTCACCAAAAATTGGAACTTAAAATTCATTTTCATTATAAATGTAACTAAAACCAATTTTTATAGAGACATTCAAGGGAAATAAAAAATAAGGTACCATGAACACAGCAAGATAATTCACAAAAATTGCACACAAAATGGAATCACCTACCAAAACTAAGGAAACCCTTGAACCCTTTGTGCGAAAACTCAAACGCACCACCGCCGCACCTCAAGGAAGGTAAACCAGACCTAAAACCAAAATTTCAGACCATGAAACACAAGATAAAACCCTAATTTTTAAACCCTAATCCCTATACATTAGAAACCTCAATGATAAGGGAATAAAACCTAAGTAAATTGGATGTAACCCTAAACAAATTGAAAGAAAAAATAAGGAGAACAACTTACTTAAAATATCTTGTAGAAATCTCCTCCAAAAATACCAGTATCTAATTTTAAAAATACTCAAACCTTTAAGGGAGGTTAGAACAAGGATATGGAGATCATTTAGGAATTTTCATGGGGGAAAAAGAGTAAAAATTGAGAGAGATGTGAATGGAAGAGAGTTTGTGACACTCTCCCCCGCATGTACCTCTCGAGTTTCGAGAACCTAACTCCACAATACCCTTACTATTAAAATAAAAAAGTGCACTTTGAAACTTGGGAACTCTAAAGAACCTATGCTTGGATACCATTTTTCAAAAACTAGCCGAATTCATGTGTCAATGCTAAGGGATATAGATAACATGTTCGAGAGATGGGTTAACCTCTTTAATGTTTAACTAAACTCAATTTTATCATGCTATAAAGCCAGTATTACCTTTATAGTAGTGTGTGGTGCAAAATATATTTTATTTTTCCATACATTCCCATATACATATGTTGACTAACCTTACCATATGAAAATATCCTTCTCTTTCTTTAAAAATATTGTCTATAGAGAAAAAAGATGAAATAAAACCACTCGTTATATTTTAGTAGCAAGGAGAAGAGATGTAGGGTTCATCATGGTTAAGAACATCACAAAAACATAAAACACAAAACCCAAAAACATCAAACAATGATAGAGGAAAAGTAGAAAATAATATACATTGGATTCTAGCCTTGATTAATCTGAGGGGACGTAGAGGAGTTGTGCCAACAGTAGAGGAGTTTAACGAGAGCTTGAGAATTGTGAGTGACTCAGTCATGGTTAGGGTTTTTTTTAAATAGATTAGGGACACTTTTAACAATGCTTTTAGAAAAGCGTTGATAAAGATCACTTTTATCAGTTCTAAATTTATAAGCGTTGATAAAAGAAATATTTATCAGTGCTAAAAAAGCATTGATAAAAGTTTTATAATAATTATTATTTAAATAAATTTATTATGATTTTATAATTATTTAAATATATATAATTATTTATTTATAATTATATAAATTATTATTTAAAAATAATATTTATTTATTTATAATAATTATAAATATAGTAAATTTGCATTTATAGATATATTTATTTTTAAATATTTATTTACAAATATATTTTTAACATTATTAATAGATATATAATCTGAAATACATGCATTTTAAAAATGAGTGAAATTGAATAATTCAAAATGAGTACACTTTAAAAATATTGAAAAAATGGATAAGTTTTATAATTAAATATAAGTTATTAAAAAAAATATGGATATATATATATATATTGGAGTGGATTAATACGTATTGAAAATACTAAAACATAATAAATAAATATATATAAATAAATAATAGAAAATGATCAAATTTAAAAATAAAATAAAAAATAAAAAATATTAAAAATGAATACCTTAACTATAGTATTAAAAACAAATAAATAAAATTGACTGATTAAAACATAATATATATTAAATGTATCATGTTATAATGAAATTCTAAAATATACTAAAATTTAAATAGATTACATAAATATTAGGTGTATGTGTTTCTATATATTGTGTAAATATATTTGTGTGTGTGTTTGTATATACAAATTCATTAATATATATATATATATCAAATAAACATAGCACATGACGCGTTTGATGTAGGTTAAACTTGAAAAATCAAACAACATTAAAAATAAATAAGACATTAATATGTTTTTAATTAAAATTTTATATATATTATACTTATTCATTTTATATATCTATATTTAATATATACTATTTATTAATATTTATAATCTATATATGTATATTAAATATATTCATTTTTATTAATAATTATTTAATTAATAAAATGTTTCATATTTTTCTTAATTTACACATTTTATTTTTATTTGTTTAATTTTTCATTTTAATATAAACCTTTATCAGTGCTAAAAACGTGCTGCTAAAGGGAACCATTTATCAATGCTAAAAAACATTGATAAATGTTACCTTTTATTGGCACTAAAAAAGTGTTGTTAAAGGGTTCCCTTTATCTACGCTTTTTTAGCACTAATAACGGGCTTCTTTTATCGGTACTTATTTTAGCACTAATAAAGATGGACTTTATTGGTGAATTTTTCTAGTGTTGATAAATTTCATCATTGTTATAGATGTGTTTTGTAGTAGTTCAATAAAATAGTTAACAAAATGGAAATAAAAATATATATATAGTAGATTTACCAATCAAATACCTCTAAAAATAATTATAGAATCCTCACTTTTAACCCAAAGAGAAAGGGGAAACATAAACCAGTTTCAAGGTATCCTCGACTGTCAACCCATCAAAAAGTTTACACTTCTTAAATCCTGAAAATTTTCTCTATCTTTCTTAACATGGAATCCATCGATCATCCCAATCAGAATTCATTACTTTAACAACCTGAAGCTCAGTTCACCCGCTACTTAGACTAGTATCTCGGTACTTCTGCTACAACAACTGGTAGCTCAGTATTCCCTACTACTTTATCCAGTAGATTAGTTCACCCACTACTTAGAGTGGTAGCTTGGTTAAAATGATTACAATAATAAATTATATAATATTTTACAATGAAAACCTCTCAAGCATAAGCTCTAACAAAACACTCAAAAAGATAAACAATTGGAAGTACATTAATCAATAAGAGGTTGAAGATTTCAAGTGATTTAAACTCTTAAAATATTTTTGTATCACTATTTTTATCCATGAAGTACATATATATTTATAAACAATCCTCTAATGGTCATATTCTATATATCCTAGGGTCAGTTGCAACAACATCGGTAGCAGCTTAATGTTAATATTCTGATGAACTTAGTGTCTTTCCATATCTACTGATGAGTTGAATCAACAATGTTATAGTGATTTTATTTTAATAATTAAAATTATTTAAATATATAGTTTAGTGAAACCATAAACTATTAGTATTTTTAGATTCCTAAGATCATGGTATTTTTAAAAGTCCTCAGACCATCAGTTCATAAAACCTTAGATTAACATTTTTTCCCTTAAACATTTTTTATTTTGAAATAATAAAAGATAAAACATTAAAATTAAGTTAGATAAAATACTAAATTAAGTGTCTTTTGGTTTTAAAAACAAGTGAATTAAAGTGAGTTAATGACTCAACAACTTCTTGGACTAGTATAACAACTTAAGAATAATTTTTAAGCTAAAAAAATTTATGTGTTAGAATAATACCTTCCTGAGTAACCAAATATTGAAGTAGTTCAACAAGTGGATCTAAATGATTATGAGAAACATATATGGATTTAATATATATTTAAAAGAATTATATGAAAGATTAATAAAGGATATTTAAACTACATTCATATACTCAATGTGATTGAGTGTGTCAATGTATTGGTGAGACTAAAAAAATATTTAAGGCTTGGTCTGGCTGTTGAATTCGTTTTAGAAATATTTCTATTATGGTTCTAAAAATATGAATGATATTAAGAAATGTTTACCCTATTTTCTCTAAGTGTTGAGAATAGATGAGAATGACATGTGGTTTCTAGGATCTGTTGTTATGTTGACAGTGCTAGTGGGTAAAAGTTCAAACTCGAAGAAAAAAATTTAGTTGAAGAGTCCAATAATTTTTCTTTGAATAGTCATTAAAGGTCATTAAAATATAATAGAGGTGTTAAGAATAAGGATTAATTATACCACATATGATGGAATTGTTAATTATACCTTAAGGGGATTGATAAAATTCATGGAGAGTCCACATCAAGTATCGGTTTTATAGAAACAATTCTTTTATTTTGAGGGGTATATGATACTAAATGTATATTTTACAAGTGTTGTAAATATATAGGAGTTAAAAATAAAGGAAAAATTGATTAATCTTGTAGTTTTCATTCAAATTATGAAACAAAGGGTTACAGAATCATGGGTTTGAATTCAAAATAATTTTTCAATCTCATATGGATTTAAATAAATGAGTGTAAGGTTATCTCATTTATCTTATATTATAAGAGAAGTTATTTATTAATAAATAGTTTTTATGAACAATATGATATGATGGACTTAATACACATGGTTTATGATTCAACAGATTCAATAACATGTTTGAGAAAAAGATAAGGATAAAATAAGTTTTATCCAAGATAAAGAGTTTATCCTTTATATTTGTTAAAATATGAGGAAATGAGATTCCACCACCCATCAGTGGAATATTTTAAATAATAAAATCTTTTCTTCATATTTACATTCCAAACACATAGAATACTATATTTGATATTGGAAAAAATGGTTTGTTTTTTAAATGTTTTCACTAAAGAAAATAAATATTATTTCATGAAATAAAATAATTTGTGTATCTTAGTATGATATTCTAAAGAGAATATAGTTTTTAAGAATATATTAGAATTATCTTTATACTTAGAGAAGTTTAAATTTAATAAATAAAATATTATGTCTATCAAAATTAAAATTGAATGTCACTTTATATCATAAAAGGGTTTAGGATGTGTTGGTAAAAAAATAATACAAAGATTTAAATTATTTACCAAAATAGTCTCTCAAGGAAAAATTTTTATGGAAAAGTTTTAAGAATTATGATAATGATAAATTGATAAGGATTTCTAAGTAGATAAGAAAATTTATTAACATCATAACATTTGATGTTGTGATGTAAAAGAGTCAAAATACTTATTCAATGAGTTTAATATTGGTAATATATTCCTATGTCTCACCATTATTCAAATTTTATTTATTCATATATGTTACTTACTAAAGAGTTTAGTAGGAAGGTTTTAATAGATGGTCACATGGAGATGTGGCAAAAATTACATAGAGATATAATGAGTTTAAAAAAACCTTGAATGCGCAACAAACATATGGCCTCTTTGGAGATCTATCATATCTGATATGATGAGAAAGATGCTTATGTATGGTTTTTTTATTATTCTTAAAGATGTTTAAGAATATAAAATGTATCATGTTTCACAAACAGTAGTCTCCACTTTATCATTATTTTATGTTGGTTGCATATATTATGTGAAGTGTAATGAAAATTAACCTCTCAACTTATGAATTTGGGTTATACGTAATTTATGTGAATTATAAATTATTATAGTTTGTGATGAAATTTTAAGGTTGTAATGGGTAGGATTTCATATAGAGATACATAATATGCTTATCCTGCATAAAATGAGTTTTGCACGCTAGATAACCCACCAAGTATTCCACATGGAGTGTCATACACTATAACTTTGGTATACTAAGGGTACATGATTCATATTGAATCCCTATAATTTAGTTTGGTGAGATATCTATCCTTATAACCTTTATAAAATGATATCTTTATTTCACAAGACTTGGTAATTAGATAATCAGGGGTGGTTAGGTATGTTGTTGGTCATGAAACTGGTTGAAGCTTAACCAAGATGAGATTTGTCCTCTCATGTGATGAGTAAAACATCTGGACCCTTGTTTGAGATAAATTTAAGGAGTGTATAGTTTTACATAGATAAGACATGTGATGTTCTTATTTATTGGATGAGGGAAATGATATGTACTCATTCATAATTACGAATGATGTGTGATGTATTCATCAACCTAGTCAGACTATACTCAGATAATTAATAACGTATGTGTAGGTTATATTGTATTTACATACTCTATGTATCATGTTTGTTTGATGTCTTGTAAAAAGTGATTATATAATTATTCATGATTTTATATGATGTAGTTGGTAGATACAATTATAGAGATGCATGTGTTTGATGGAGATCACGCCAAATCCTTTGTATCTTGAGTAACACTAATGCTTTGATAGAAGATTATCTTTGTTTACATTTATGAATTAAGGAATTCATATTTGTTTTCAATGCTACTAAGGACCATTGGGTCACACTTTATGATTGACTGAATGGGGATTATGTTTTATGAAATTTATAGAGCTATTATAAAAGGTGCTTTAGAGTTTATCCAAAATCAGTTTTAGAGGAATATTCACAAGGAATTTCATATGATGTGATACTATGTGAGATTGGAGATAAATTTCCAAAAGTGTTTTGGAAATATACAAAAGGGGTTTTGGATATGGATTCACGGGTTATTATATATGATATAATTTATGGTGAAATGGAATAAAGTATATGAGGGTTTAATGCAAGAGGGATATTGATAGAGATATGTCTTAAAGCTAATGAAAATCATATGATGTGTTTGTTAATATCTTATGTGATTATATGGATATTTCATATGGTATGATATATGGAAACAAGGCATATCATATTCTTTATTATGGGCATATACATTTAAGAATCTTCCACCAACAACTATCATCGATAAAATATTTCATATGATGAAACATATGGGAGAATACAAATTGATTGAAGGGTTAAAATCATTATAATTGTTTTTATTTACTCATATGTCTTATAACATATGAGTAAATTCATTGAAACTCGAGGTGTATCCACAAGGGATATAAAAGGGGTTGAGGTGTTGAGATTTATATTTGATCTTTCTCTTACCTCTTAATGATTCTATCTATCATAGCACTCTCATGCTCCATCATTTTCTATCTGATGTAATAGAATACCATGTTTTCAAGGGGGTCCACTGGTAGGAAATTAGTTTTTCACATAAAGCTTTTAACATTAGGTTTTTAAAAAAAATTATGTTAAAATATACTTTTAAACTTGGTTTTATAAAACAATGTTAAAGTTATGAGGTGAAATTTTTTAAAACATGGGCATTACTGATTTCCAAATTTTCATATTGCTCACTTGTTATTTTTGTCTTCTCACTTACGAATACATTGCAAGTGTGTGAATTTTTCTTTTCTCCTATAAATACATCAACCCAGACACTATTAATCATTTTTCTCAAAATTTTTATTTCTCTCACTTTTTAATTTCTTGATCTACACTTATTTCACATTTTGATCAATTTGAACTGATAATCCATCTGTATCATAGTTATTTTTTCTATTTTTTTTCATTATATAAATTTTTTTAACAATTTTTATTTTTCTAATCAAGATGGTGCTTTCAAAAATGATTAATCTTCCATGTGAGGTCTGCAATCTAGTACTCAAAATGATTCCTGAGTTTTTCATTATGAATCCAAAAAATATAATGAAACACTCTCTAAAGTCATAAGAAATGAGTGCAAGTATAGAGAATAAGGAAAAAAATTAACTCTTGTTTTCCATTTGGTTACTATAATGTTCTGATTGTTATCTTATTTTTTCCACAAAAGTTATGTTATGTGTACTAAAATTTTAGTTTTAAATAATCTTTATGACTTTCCAAATCAGTTATATATCTAACCAATGTGAAAATTGTTTTTCCAATATGTTTTCATGTTGGTTTTATATAATCGATGTTAAAATTTATTTACAACATCAGCGACAATAACATTGGTAAAAGACTAACCTTAAAAATCTATTTTCTACTAGTGGTTATGCTCGAGTGTTGGGTGATTCAAATAAACCCGTGGATACATCATTAATGGAAGAATCCATTATTTGTTCCTAATTTTATTCATCAAGAAAAAAAACAAAGGCAGTTGTGGTATCCATCTTCCATATAAGGTGTACATTCTTCATTTAGATTATACATGATTTCAGTTTTTATGGCATGGTAATCCTAGGATTTTGTGGTTTCTAATGTCTTTCACTACTTAGAACAATTATTTTTTTACACTTAGAATCCCTTCACAAATGTTGAATCCCTTCACTTGGGTCTTACTTCCTTCATCGGAACTTAATAATCCCATGTGATATTTTCCTATAGGCCTAGGTCCTTTGGCCCCCTTCCAAAAAAACTTGAATGTTGGTCTATAAATTGTGTGAAAATTTACATTAGTATTGTTGTGATTCATAGATTATTGTCTTGAAATTTTGTATCAATTGGAACATTAGTCATTCCAAAAAAAATCATAATTCTTCATTAAAAAAAACTAACACTACTATAGTTTTGGGTATATCCAATGTTGGCCTTTATCATCACTAATGAAGGCCACCTTTTATCAGCACTAGAAAAAGCACTGATAAAAGACCCCCTTTATCAGCTCTTTTTTTAGCATTGATAAAAGGTACCATTTATCAGTGCTTTTTTCTAGCACTGATAAAATGTACTCTTTATAAGCGCTTTAATTTTATCACTAATAAAAACCAATTTTATCAGCGCTTTTATTTTTGCACTGAAAAAATGTATATTGAATAAAAAAAGTATATATCATTAAAAATCATATATTAATATATAAATATATTGATATTGATATAAATATAATATATTTTATTAAATATGATTTATAGAAGACTAAATGTGAATTTACACTTAATATATAAGATATTTAGTGAAAATGGATTATAAAATAATAAAAAATATATAAATTAATAATTTTCTAATTATTAATGAATAATAGTTATTTAATAGCAATTGGATGATATAAAAATTCAATAAATAAATGAACGATATAAGATAAGTTGAAAATATGACTTGAACTTAAAACGACCATAACTTTTGATCTGAGTGTCCATTTGGGCTCCACCACATATCAAATCAAAGTCTATGAATAGATGTTTATTGTTCTAGGGGAACCATATTCACTATTTTTTAAAGATAAAAAAAGGTCTAAAAGGCCTCCAAAACTGAGATTTTGGTTGGGATACCCTGATTTTTTAATATTCAATGGAATTTCAGCTTCATTTAAGAGGGACTTATTATACATTTTCAGAGGATAATAAATTTATTCTCAGGTTTTAAAATTCATATAGATATTATGGTTTTGAAATTTAATCATTTTTCACATTGTAGTTTTATTTATAATTAAATATATGCTTGTTTTATTATATTTACATATGATAAATCAACTGTACAAATAAATATTTAAACATATTTACATAAAATATATTTTTAAATATATGAATCATATGGAAATAAATAATTATTATTAATTTTATTTAATATAAAAAATTATCCATTTTATTTACCTTATAAAAATGCATTAATATATATATACCTATAAAAGTAATGTTTATATATAAATATGTGTGTGTAAATAACAATATAAATATTTATATGTTCTAATATATGTAAATAAATACATATAAGTAAATATTTGTGCGTGCATGTGCAAAATATAAATGTGTGCGTGTGTGTGTCACTATTGTGTAAATACATCATATATAAATGTATTTTTATAAATATATCATTATCATTAAATATAGTATATAAACATATTTATAGTAAATATTTATAAATACATTATAAAAAATTATATCTAAATATATAATTATCTATGTGAATATGTATAAATATATATATATAAACATATCGACATATAAATATATATGTAATGTATAAAATTTATATCTAAATATACAATATATAGACATATTTTAAAATTTTATTTAAAAATAATTATATAAATCATATGGAATTAATTATTATCCATTTTATTTAAAACAATATCTAACCATTTTTTACATTATAAAAATATATGAATATATATATATACTTATACAAATGTATATATTATGTTCATATATACATATGTGTGTGTATTAATAAACGGATATATATTTATATTTATATTCTAATATATGTAAATGAATATTAATTTATAATATATTTAAATAAATATAAGTGTATATATATCACACACACACATAAACATATATTTCATAAATGTAATTAAAATAATTATATACATATATGAATAAAAAAAGATGTATGTAAATATATATATATATATAGAAATATCTTTAAATATAGAATAAAACAAGTTTGGTACAGTGATAATGGCGTTCAAATTGCACAAGGGGGGTACAACAATCAAATTCAGGTGTGCGTGCAGGTGACACTACTGGAAAATGGGTCTATAACCATGAACTTATACCCACAATTTGTAAAAAACCTAGGGATAGACATGATAGATAAAGGTATTCCCATAGTTTTATTAGAATCGTGGGTATATGTTGAGCTATACCCATGATTTTAAAAAAAATGTGGGTATACCTTCCCCTGATTCCTCAATTCCATCACGCTCATCCCCTGTGTGCACCCCTTCTCTCCCCTACCAACCTTCTTCTCCCCCGATTCCTCTATCATCCATCATTCCCATCCCTCGCATAAACCCTCTCCTCTCCCCCTCCAACCCTCTTCTCCCCCAATTCCTCTATCATCCATCGCGCTTATCCCACTCAAAGCCAAAACCTTGCCTCAATGCTCCGTTTCCTTCCAATTTTATCATTCCAACTTCGATTTCCATCCTCCCTATTAATTCTCAAAGCCTTAATGTTTTATGGTGTGATCTTCATGGTTTATGGTTGGCACACAAAGGTTTGTTGTCCACTTCCTTTTTCCCTAATTCCTTGTGGGTTTCTCCTTCCTTGTTGTAATGTTTGGTTTGGTCATACCTTGGTTCAAGGGTTTGACCCAATTTTTATGGTTTCTTTGGTGTTTAGGGTTCATAGTAGTTTTTTATTGGTTGTTTGGCCATCCACCATCAGATTAGATTCATTTCAGATCATGTTTTTTTTTATTTGAGGTAGGTTTTCCCATGCCCTAACTTTTAATTTTGAAACCATTGATTCCATGGTGTTTTGAAATTATGTTTTAATTATTAAATTATAGTTTTAATTAATGTTATTGGATTTCCAAGGTAAAAACTGTATTTCTCTTAGATTTATTTGAAAGAGAAAGGTTTTACTATTTTAAGGGCCAGTCCAAATCTAATTTTATGTGACTGGTCACATAGTGAATTTATGAGATTGCACAAATGGCCTTTGAAAATAGCATTTAAAATTTAAAAATATGTTTAGGATTTAAAAGTTATTTCTCAAATTTATCACTTGGAATTTCATGTGATACTTGAAATTCCATCTATTGAAAAAATATTTCAAGAATTGTTTTAAATGAAATGTAAAGGTTTCAAATGGTTTGATCTCATTTAGGTCATGAATTAAATTAAAGGGTGATGTTTGAAAGCATGGAGGTTTTGGGATAAATTTTCATTTCCCAATTTGTTTTGGATAACTAGGGTGTTTTTTAAATGGATTTCAATATGTTTTTAAATGTTTGGTTTTTAAGAGATATTTGAAATGAGATTTTAAATGATTTAAAGAAATGGGTAAAGTATCTCTGAATCATGACTGTTATGTTTTTAATGGATCATTTTTCACTTTAAGTGATTTTATGAAGTGTACAAGCCCCGCATTAAACCCATGTGACTATTGTACCCTTTCCCTATTTTTTGTGGTAGTTATACATATGATGAGATAAATATGGTTTTGATATTTGATCATCTAATTTGTAATACCCTAACCCCAGAAGCCTAGAGCCGGTGAATTATTTTAATACATTCTCATGATTACAATGAATCAAATCCTAAAGGACTGGTTAGTTTAGCAGTCTTGGAAAATAGATTACATACATGAACTTTACATTACAATTTCAAAACATAAAATACAACATAGATAATCCTTTGAGAACACAATTATTATCCTATATTAACCCTTTATATAAATCATAATACACTTTATAGAATCTTGGGAAAATAAAACATAATAAAGGGGTGATCTCAGATGGTCAGTAAGGTTAAACAATATGGCAGAAGCTTTCATAAATAACCATAATCTTTTAGGAAAGTATAAAGGTGAAACAAAATCCTTTTAAACATAAACTTGAACATAATATGGAAAGAATAAATCAAATAATTTCATTTAAACATTCACATGGATATTATACTAGTACAATAATCACATGTAATATCAATAACTAATCTCATAATGAGAGAATTCATAATGTCGAACATCTGAAACATATCGTCAAGGTCTCAGCCAAGACATCTGATAATAAATGGTTAAGGCCTCGGCCAAATTCATATCTGAAAATAAATGGTCAAGGCCTCAGCTAAGTCCATATCTAGTTTGTCTCATGAGACCTACCGATGCATCGAGGGGCTATATCGGGCCCCACCCTTCATTTACTAATTCAAATACATTCCTCCTATGAAAATGGTGAAACATAAACAACATAATCATTCGTATTAAAATATAGTATATGAAATATGAATACTTTAACCATAAACCAAGAATGGTATCTAAATAGCACATCTATAGCCAAACATATCATAAAATATTCAATAAAATATGGAATATTGTATCACACTAAATCAACCTCAATTAAGCATAAAATCCAATAAAGTACATTGACATGGATGAAAATAATCTAATAAATTCATTAAAACTCTTTGAGAGAAATATCTATTTTTACTTTGAAATTATTTAGAAGCCGAGCAATTATAAAAGAAAAAATTGATTTTTAAAATAACCTTGTAATCATATATAAAAAGATTTAAAATTTTAAGGCATCATAATGGTGGAAAATAGTTTCTTGCACTGTATAAGTTAAAAAAACATTTTTTCCTTAATTTGTTGAAAAGGTTATAAAGTACCTCATTTGGAAAACAATGGAAAGATTCCTTTAAAAACATTTTATAAAAAGTCAAACATGGGTAAAAATGACTTTAAAAAAATAAATAATATTTTGAATTACATTTTAAGAAACATGGACATGGATGATAAAGATGTCCCAGTAGATACTTACGTATAAACAACCTCAAATAAAAATGAGATTATGAAATTAACCCTTACCTTATAATTTTATTTAGTAGAGGGTGAATTAACCTTCTATATAATGGTTAAATCATGTTATTAAATTTTACTAGAACTATATCCATATTTATTATATCTTATATGATCCTATTATATCCTTTTGGAAATAATATTTCAGTATTACCGTTGTTTCGGGTGTTAACTGCTTTGTTTTCCAATTCATGTTTTGTTATGTAAGTCGTGTTTGTATTTTATTCATATCCAGAATAATATTAAGTTCATAATTATTATTTTTACTCATCATATAAATTTTATAATCATTCTTAAATGGTTAACATGGAGAATGAATCTCATCGCGTTGTGGGGACGGTAGGTCGTACGTACGCACGAGCGATGGTATCATTCACTTGATGGTTAAATGGTATGGAATTGGATGGTATATTAATAACTGGAACCAGTGATTCTAAATATGTAATATATTTTTAAAAATTAAAAACACATAAGTTTCAGTAATTAATTTAAAATAAATCTCATTATCAGAATGAAAAATGGGTTTTTAAAAGTTAAAACATTGCAAAAGATTGACATATTTTTACATCTGGCTTCAATGTAAAATTAATGACAATGACCTACATTATATTAAATTTTAAAAAATATTATATTTATACTTTAAAACCATTCAATAATATAATTTAATCATATGAATTATTTCGATGAAAAAAAATCAATTAAAATTTAGTATTTTTTTACTATTCCTCAAAACTTAAAACTTATCAGAAAAATATCAAAAATTGAACCAAAATAAATTTTGATATTATTATTTCAAATATGAAGTTTATTTTGTAAAATTGAATATATAAAATTTTCAAATATTGTATTTAAAATTGGTTCTCCATTAAAAGGCGGCAAAACTACATTTTTTGAAAAATACTTCTTTTATCCAAAAAATTGATTTTTTTTCTTATATCATGTCTATAAAATACATAAGATAAATGTTAAAATTATATAGAATATATAAAATTCAAAATTTGGTTAATAATATTCATAACCCATAATTTAATGGATAGGTAATATATTATATTAAATAATAATATTTTAATAATATATTGTTGTTCGGTAAAATTGGGTCTTATGTATAACGTAAGCCAACTCATTATTGTGTGTATCGTAAGATTAACATGGTTCTATGTAAAAATTAAGCAAGAAAAAAAATTAAATTTATTTATAAATGAAAATATTATAAAGTCTTGGGGTGTTACATAATTGGTGTCTCTAACCACAAGCAATTGTTGAGTTTTGCCTATTTTTATTTATTAACATTATAATTTCTTCCCTTATGCATATTTATAATTTGAAATGTTTTTTTATTTTATATTAATTTATACACATTTGATTATTTTCTCTGATCTTTGATATTATGTTTCATCGTAGATTGCACAATAATTGATGCCTTCCTACATCAAATAGACTCATTTTTAGTATCATTAAGGGACTCTTTTAAGGAAAAGAAAAATTGCCAATAGATTTTTCATAACTACTCTACTCTATTGAAGGTTTTATTTTTTTTAATGAATGCATACATTATTTATTCTATTATAAATTTTCATTTAATACTATATACTATTATAAACTATCATTTTTTTAATGTCTAATGTTAAATAATGTCATTTAATACTGTCTACTGTTATACATTATCATTTTTTTAATGTCTAATGTTATACACTGTCATTTAATATTTTCTACTATTATACACTATCATTTAATAATCTCTACTGTTATAAACTACCTATTTAATATTTTTTATGTTGTTATACACTGTCATTTTTTTAAATACTTGGTGATGTAGATATTTATTAATTTCAATGGAGTACCTGGCTGTTTATTTTCCTCGATGTGATCACTAATAAATTGTAGACTGTCATTTTTTTAACACTTCATTGATTTATTATTTATCCCATCTGCTGAAATGTATAGAAATAAATAGTTTCCTTCATCTTTTAGCTATCTCATCTACTATTGTATCTCACTGAAATGTATAGGAATATACCCAAATTTGGGTATCTACCCAAGTACTTTCTCTTATAAATACATATTTCAAATTCAAAACCCAATGTAAAAAAATGAATGATTGTTTTGTTTCTCTTAATATATAGTTTTTTTCCATTATAATTTTTTTATAAATGAAATTTTGATACACTTTATAAGTTTTGAAATATATTTTCCTTATTACAAGTTTAAAAAATGATGTCTTAATATACTCTTCATCTGAATTCCATGTAGCCTGCTATTTCATGTTATCATTTTTGGATGTTTGAGTGTCTTTAATTCAATTTTTTAAATAGTATTTTTTGTAGGTGGGATTTTCTCTATAATCCTCTTAATATTTTTTTGAAGTTTAGGGACACCATGTTATTAGGTGCTCCTATTTTGTTCCCTGATGATAAAATTCTTGAAGGATTAGTGTTTTCTTTATGATGGATCGAGTTATGTGATATTTTTGGTTTCCTCTTCAATGTTCATTTCATTTTCAACCATTTCAACTAGACCCTAACTCATTTTGGGGGTTTTTCTTTTGGTCGATTCTTAATGTTTAGGGCTCTTGGGTCCCGTTGAGGATGGTTCTAGCCACCATCGTCAAGGGAAGTGGGTTCACCTTGGATTTTGGGTATGTTTTATTCCATTTCAATTATTTTCCATTTTTTAATTTAGGTGTTTGGGGGTTTTGAGTTTTTGGTGTTTTTCTGGAGTATTTTGGACCTGCTACGGTGGTTTTAGGTTATTGTTGTCAAAGGTGACTTGCACATGTATGCATAGGTAGGAATGTGCATATATAAGTTCCCCCATATATATATATTCACTCATGTAGGTATGAATATATATATTGGGGATAGGTGTGCTTATGTATATAATATGAAAAATGCATACGCGTGTAAGGTAAAGGGGTATATACAAGTATAAGCATATATGTAAGGATCCCCTTGTAAATATTTAGCCATGAAAATATGTACATAGGAGCTAGGTGTCCTTATATATATATGAAAGTGTATATGAGTGCAAACGGTAAAGGGAATATTCAAGTTTTCATCATCATAAGCATAGGTTCTTGAGTCTGAGGTAGTTTCCCTTATGCATTAGCCTTTAAATTTAAAGAATTGTTGATTGCTTGTATTTAACACCATGTTTTTTCCTAAACAGTGATATAGATTTCTTAGAATAATTTTCATCAATAAACTAAGAGAAAACAAAACTAACCTATATGATATTTAGCTATATTAAATAATAGTAAATTGAATTAAATGGGAAATAATATAAGTAGGAAAAACCAAAATAATCTGAATTTTATTAACCTATAAAGAGTAAAACTGAATATTCCTAAATGTATTTAGAATAAATTAATTTATCCTATACTGAACAGATTAATTAAAACTAATTAGATCTAAAACAAATCATATCATGTTTTACTAAAGTGAATCATACATAATCATTATAATACAGTTAGACCTCTTCGGACCAGCCTAAATTAGGATTGCACAAACATAACAAACCAAGATGAACCACAGGAAACCAAACCAAATAAGATTAAGAAGAGTAAACCCAAAACGAGTTGAACTAAATAAAGTGGAACTATACAATTCCAAAATGGATAGATAAAACCAAATAAAAAAATATAATCAAACATTTTTTAAAAAAAATCAAAAAATAAATGAACATTACTGGTATAAATGTAAATCAAATCAACAAAAATAGATCTAGAATGATCAAAATCAATAAAATATAATTAAAATGGAAAAAATTGGATGAAAATAAATTGGACCAAGTCAAACTAATCTAACTTGAACTAATATAATGTAACAAATAATGAATAAAATTGGACCAAATATAATGAATTCAAACCAATATGACCACAACCGATATGAACTAAAATGAACTAAACCAAACTGATATGAACCAAATATAATCAAATTGAATCGATTAGAACCCAAATGAATGAAATTTTCTAAGATAATATAAACAAAAACAAGAAAAACTAAATCTAATGAAAATTTCCCAAACAAACTTGTATCGAACAAATCTGACCCAACATTTCCCAATTTATGATAATTCAATCTAAACTAAAATGAATGTAAAAAACCTAAAATGAACCATACATTGAAAATACATAACTAAAACAAAACATAACTGAATTGAATTGAACATAATCAATTGGAATTGGCATGAAATAAAAAAAAATTGAAGTGTACCAAACTAAAGTAATGTGAACTAGAATAAATAGAAATAACCAATATCAACCTAATTAAACTATACATAACATAACCAAGAAAAATCAAGCCTAGATAAATAAAACCAAAAAAATGGATGAAACCACATCCTCTTGAACTAATCTAATCAGCTTCCCCCTTTCTTATAGGAACATGTTTTGACCCATGGGGCATTGTGGTTCTTATATATTGGGCGACGACTTGTATAGTCATAGGAGACAGGTATGTTGTAGTTTAGTTTTTATTTTATTTTCTTTATCACATTTTCCACTTAGGCCTTTTACCATTTTTTATGGATGAAGGGTAGTTATATTCTGTGAAGGGGGCCAGAAGGGAAGTAGAGGCGGCTACGTGGTTTTCTTTGAATGGGATGAATATCAAGGTAGTGGAAGGATTAATTAGTGTGTTTATTTATTTCTACCATTATATTGTGTTGCTTCTATTTATTTTCTTTTCCTTTGGTGTGGACATCCGACGTACGGATGGGTCATGCTGAAATTTTAAACACCTCTGTTTGGATCATGCAATTGGACTACTATAACAAATTTATTATTTTGAAATGATGATGAGATCTTGGACACCAGTTTTTAATTAATATGTATAGGATTTTACCAATGAAATCATGCATTCTCAATTATCATTTTTGGTTCTTAATAGTTTTTAACAGATTGCCTCGAGAGAATAGTAGAAGTATAACTTTCTATATAAATAAGATGTTTCATACCACTTTATATGTTAATAACATTATTGATAATGGTGAACTATGGTCATCTAAGTTCACATTAAGAGACTATGTTCTTCAATAGGATTGGTCACATCATAATCTATTTGGAACCCAGCTGCCTAGATCAGGGTGCGGGTGGCTATGGAGTAGTTTGGAAATGTTCTATGGATAGTTCTAACACTAGAATCGTGTAGTGTGGGAAGTAATTCAATGAGAAATTGAGGAAAACGTGATAGATGTCATAAACCAACAAAACTAGACTCAACTAAAACCATATTTAATTAATCCAAAGTTAACAAAACTGAATAAATCCCAACTAAACAAAATAAAAAAATTAACATGAACCAAACAACCATAAATAGAATTAAACCATTTTAACTAAACTAATCCAAAATAATTTGATATAAATTGTTCCATATAGAATGAAAAAACTAAACTGAACCAAACCGAACCAAACTTGAACCTCTCCAAATATAATCGACATGCATAAACCCATGCTAACCCAACATGAACCAAGTATAACCAAACTTTAATGAATTGAATCAAATTGAATCAGCATAACCTAATCCAAATAAAAAAATAGATTAAATTAAACTAACATGAAATCAATAAAACTGAAATGAATATAATTTAATGAAAATATACTAAAACAAAACATAAAAAAATAAAACAAACTAATTGGATTGTCCTAAATAAATAAAATTGGTCAAGCTAATATAAACAAAAACAGGACAAACTAAATCTAATGAAAATGTCCCAAACAAACTTATATAAAAAAAACCAAACCAACATTTCCTAGTTTATGATAATTCAATACAAACTAAAATTAATGGAAAAACCTAAAATGAACCATATATTGAAAATACATAACTAAAACAAAACATAACTGAATTGAATTGAACATAATCAATTGGAATTGGCATGAAATAAATAAAACAAAATTGAAGTGTACCAAATAAAATTAATGTGAACTGGTCCAAATAGAAATAACCAGTATCAACCAAATTAAATTATACATAACATAGCCAAGAAAAATTAAGCCGGTCTAAACAAAACCAAAAAATATATATGGAACTGCGTCCTCTTGAACTAATCTAATCTATATCAGACCTAACCAAACTAAGTTGAAACTAGAGCCAAACATGTGATGTAGACTAAGGGGACCAACTAGGGCACATATATTTGATCCCCCCTATGATCTGATATAAGGACATTTAAATCCTATAAAAATGTTTAAGTGAAATAATAACCATTTAGAGTTGAAATCAAAGGGAGTTACATGAATCACTTTATTATATGCATTGGCATATTTATTATAAACCTTTTTTTGTTATTATTCTTTACTAAATTTATTGATGTTTTTTATTTTTTGTCCAAACTGATTATATACCATTAATAGGAAGAGTAATTGTTAATTAATAGGAATGTATTATTTGACAATGTCATATTGAAACTTTGATCTATTTCCCCCTTGCTTGCAGGAATATGTTTCCTAGTGAATTGATTTCTCATTGGTTTTTAATGTGTGTAATATAATGAAATGCTCCCAAGATGTTTAGAATTGTTAGTAAAGCATTCTTAAATTAATATTATTATTTTTAATATATGATTTTTTAGATAGTTTATAAAATGATTTTTGGTTAGACTATTTTATATTGATAGGTTGAATAGGTTTGTTTTTTACCCATGTTTATATGTAAATTAATTCCTATACAAGTTGGTATGTCAACTGTTTCCATTTACTTATGATATCTACCATGTACTGTGGTCTATAAGTGGTTTCTATTTTTTATGGGTTTAGGGTTATAGGTTCAGGATGGAAGGAAGGTTGCTACTGCCTATTTGGGACAGGTATTTATACCCACGGTTCAATGAACCATGGTTATATTATGTCTGGTGTGATAATTTATACCCATGATTTTTTTAACTATGGGTATAGATATATGAACATGGTTTAACTAAAAACATGGGTATTATGGAAATCTCCATGTCTATACCCATGGTTTCTATAGAAACTTTGGGTATATCTCTATATTGATGCCTCCCAAGGCCACGGTTTATGGAACAATGGGTATAGCCTATACCCGCGGTATTAGGGGCTATACCCATGGTTCCAAACCATGGGTATAGGTAATGTTTCTAGTAGTGTGAATAGGAATTTGGGATATGGAAAATCACTGAAAAAGGGGTATTCTGAGCACTAATAGGGGAAGAGGGGGAAGTGTGGGTTCCAAGTGGGGTGGGGGTGGGTGGATAAAAATCTTTGAAAAAGGGGGGTGGAGCACTCCAAATTAACCTTTAATGTCACTTTTTTAGCACTTATAAAGATTTTATTTTAATGTTTCTCATCCAAACAATGGTTTTTTAGCATTGATAAAGACAATTTCTAGCACTTTTAAAAGTGTGATATGTAGTAGTGTGAGTTTCAATAACTCATATTTTTGGAGTTGAAGGTTTTGATTGATTTCATTTTTATGATCTAACACCATTCTTTGATATACTTTGGTCATTTTTATTGATGTAGATAATTTGTAATTGAATAAATTGGTCCTAGATCATGATTTTTGTAAATGAAATAAGTTTTAACAAGTTGTTGTGAAGTCTCGATGTTTAGTGCCCCAACATTCGAGCAATCAAAGAAATGTATTCCAAAATAAATGTATAAAACCTATTTTGATGGTTTTTAAACTTAAAATAGATTATCATAAACTTCCAAGGAAATGTATTCCCAAATTGAATTAAATAATTTTTGAATTATTGCTCCATTTGGGGGTCTATTGGGTATTATCCATTTTTGGGGTTTCATTATCAGTGATTCCCTGATGCGACTCCATTTTTTAAATATGGGTATTGATTGTAATATTTGGTATGGTATTATGTTTCTCTAAAATTTCTCCCAAAATTTTATAATAATGTTGCATATTATGTTATGATATTATATAAATGTAGAGTATGTTATGGATTATCATGTCATGCCTTTTTGTAATGATTGATGGGATCAATCCTGAATTGGTTGACATGGGAATTCCTAATGAGACACAAGTTTGATGAAAAACTACTACTTTCATCTAAATAATTATACTAGATGAGTTTTTCATGTCATGGGAATATTATTGGGAGGATACCATAAGATGATGGATGAATAATAGTGATGGTAGATCATTTCACCCGCTACTTAGACTGGTAGCTCGGTATTCCCCTCTACTTTAAGTGGCGGCTTGGTTCACCTGCTACTTAGATTGGTAACTCAGTTAAAATTATTAAAACGAGAAATGATAGAAGCTTTTACAATTAAAACCTCTCAAGCATTAGTTGTAACAAAACTCTCAAAAATAAAAACTATCAAAAGTACATTAATCCACAAGAGGTTGAAGACTTAAAGCGATTAGATCTCTAAAAGTATTCTTATATCACTTCTTTTATCCATGAGGTGTATCTCTATTTATAGACAATTATCCAATGGTTGGATTCAACATATCTTGGGGTCAGTTGCAACAACATTGCTAGTAGCTTAATGTTCATCTTCTGATGAACTCAGTGTCTTTCCATATCTACAATGAATCGGCACTACTATAGTTCTTTTTTTGTAATAAACAATATGATTTAAATATCTAGTTTAGTGAAACCATGAACTATCAGTATTTCAAGATTAATAATATCATCGGATTTTCAGAAGTCCTCAGACCATCGGTATTTCATAAAACCTTAGATTATCTGTATTTTTCTTAAACGGTTTATATTTTGAAATCATCACAGATAAAAAAATAAACTTAAGTTAGATAAAATACTAAATGGAGTGTTTTTTGGTTTCAAAAAAAGTGAATTAAAGTGATTCAATGTCTCAAAAACTTCTTAGACTAATATGAAAACTTAATAATTGTTTTTAAGCTATAAAAAAATCTAGTGTTAGAGTAATACCATCCTCAGTAACCAAATATTTAAGTAGTTCAACAAGTGGATCTAAATTATTATGAGAAACATATATGGATTCAAAAGATATTTCAATGGCATTATATGAAATATGAATAAAGGAAATTTAGTTTATATTCATATAAAAAATGTGATTGAGTGTTCCAATGGATTTGTGAGACTAAAAAATATTTAAGGCTTGGTCCAGTTGTTTAATTCATTCTAGAAATATTGTTAAAATGGTTTTGAAAATATTAATGAGATTAAGAAATATTTGCCATATTTTCTCTAAGTGTTGAGAATATATGGGCAAGACATGTGATGTCTAGGCTCTGGTGTTTTGTTGACAGTACGAGTGGGTAAAGGTTCAAACTGGAAGAAGAAAATTTAGTTGGAGAGTTCAACAATGTTTCTTAAAATAGTCAGTCGAGGTTATTGAAACCTAATATAGGTGTTAGTAAGGAGGATAAATGATACCATATATGATGGAATTATTCAGTATACCTTAAAGGGTTTAAGAAACTTCGTGGAGATTCCAAATCAAGTATTAGTGTTATAGAAACAATTCTTTGATTTTGAGGGGTATATGATACTAAATGTATATTTTACAAGTGTTGTAAATATATAAGAGTTCAAAATCAAGGAAAGAATTGACGGATTTTTTAGTTTTCATTCAAATGATGAAATAAAGGGTTACTGAATCATGCATTTGAATTCAAAATAATTTTTCAATCTCATATGGATTTAGATAAAGGAGTTTAAGGTTATCTCATTTCTCTTATGTGATAAGAGAATTTATTTATTAACAAAGAGTTTTTATAAACAATATGAGATGATGGATTTAATACACATGGTTTGTGATTTAGTAGATTCAATAACATATTTGAGAAGAAGATAAAGATAAAAGAATTTTTATCCAATATAAAGAGTTTATCCTATATATTTATTAAAATGTTAGGAAATAAGATTTCACTGCCCATCAGTGGAATATTTTAAAGAATAAAATATTCTTTTCAGATTAA
Organism: Viscum album; assembly: GCA_963277665.1. Taxonomy (NCBI): domain Eukaryota; kingdom Viridiplantae; phylum Streptophyta; class Magnoliopsida; order Santalales; family Viscaceae; genus Viscum; species Viscum album. Next base: position 59,806,640 of record OY728127.1, on the reverse strand, counting down.
CATTCCAAATACATAGAACATTATATTTGATATGGAAAAAATGGTTTGTTTTTAAAATATTACCACTAAATAAAATAATTTTCATTTCATGACATAAAATAATTTGTGTATCTTATCATGATATTCTGAAAATAATATAGTTTTTAAGAATCAAGTGGAAGTATATTTAGACTTAGAGAAGTTTAATATTAAAAAATAAAATATTATGTCGGTTAAAATTAAAAGTGAATGTCACTTTATATCACAAAGTATTTTAGGATGTGTTGGAAAAATAATAATACAAAGAGTTAAATTCGTTACCAAAATGGTATCAAGGAAATTTTTTGATAGAAAATTTTTTATAATGATGATAATCATAAATTTAGAAAGATTTATAAGTAGAAAAAAAGTTATTAACATCATAAAATTTGATTTTGTGATGTAAAAGTGTTAGAATACTTGTTCAATGAGTTGAACATTGGGAATATGATTCATATCTCTCACCATTATTAAAATTGGATTTATTCATATATCTTACTCACTAAAGGGTTTAGTGGGAAGGTTTTAACAGATGGTCGCTGGTCTTGCCCAAATTTACCCAAGTTTTTAGGGTTAAGCAGTCGCTTGTAATGTAGCTTGGGTTGTCGAATCCTCAAAGACCTAATAAGAAACCAATAGACACGTACATTATATAGACTATTTTTGTATATAAAATTGAGAACTTTGGGTTGATTTTAGATGGGTTTAAGTGGACACTATGAGACTTAAGTGAATCAATTTAAAATAATGAGTTGATCCTAGGTTATCGCTTAGGGTGGATTGGATGAATTCCTTTTTTCTAACAATTTCAATTTCATTAACTCGAGTTGGATTCATTCAATGAATTCAACTGGGCAGGCTGCAATCTCTACCTCCCAGGGTTCCCCGTGCTGGAGATCTCTTTCAACCAGGTCAGGCTTTTTCCGACCTTCACGTATACAACTATGGATGCATACTAAAGGGAACTTTTCAATAACATTAACCCTTTTGATGAGTCGGACAAGTGCATTTTTTCTGACTCTACATCTAAAAACTTATTCACCCAATCCTTTATTGAATCCACCTGCACCAGACAGGAAGAGGATTCATGGTAAAGAAACCTCTGGTGTAAAAAGATCCCAACAAAAATGAACTTTCTGGTCTGGAAGATCCGTAATAGAGCCATATCGATAGATGAGAACATCCATAAGAAAGGTATTCAGATTGCCTCCCACTTCTTGTGTTGCACCAACCCAACCACGGAGTCAGCATGGCACCTTTTTTTTTATAGCGTCTGGGATAAATTTTCATGGTACTTGGTTGGCCGACATATGGGAGTGCAGGGGCATCATGACAGCGAATCTGACTTCTTCACCTGGTGGTTTCAGGGAACTGAGAACTGACCTAGGGCGCGCAATCTTCATGGCATGGCGTGCGTTTCGATTTGCTGGGTCATTTGGGATTTGAGGAACATAGAATGTAGAGGTAGTCACAGGTTGTATACATTTCTCAAGGTTCGCTTGCTCACCATGCTGGAAGAGCTTATTTGTCTTCTTTATGGAAGGACGTTGACGATGCCTTTGTCCCCGGATAGACCTAGCATAGGACAAGGGAGGTGGGTTAAGTGGAACCCTCCTAGTTCTGGCCTCAAACTCAATGTGGATAGGGCCTATTCTCAAGGCATTATTAGAGGAGGAGGGTTGGTCTGAGACAACAGATGATCTGTGTTCATTGGTTTCAGTGCCTATTATGGTTCGGGCACCCCCATTGAAGCTGAATCCAGAGCCCTGCTCAGAGTTCTATCCATCTGCCATGATCTCCACATCCCCATCTATGTAGTCGAATCAAACTCTCACCTCCTGTTAAACTTCCTACAAAACATAGCCAGACCCCGTGGTACTTATGGTACATTATCAAGAAATGAAAACTCTTGTTACGCCATGACACGACGATTACTCACTCATGGAGGGAGGGAAACTTTGCTGTTGATTTTCTTGCTAGAAAGGGAAGCCTTGACAATCGTTGTATTATCTATGATAGCCTTGGGTCTCTTCCTAGTGACTGTAACCTCCTTGTAAGCAACAATGCACTAGGCTTGCATCACTTTCGGCCCCCTTGACTCGGTGGGATCCTCAATAAAAAGTCATTTTCAGCCAATTCAAACTAACCTCATCACTTACTGGTTAAACACCTTCACAAAAACATTTTATTCACCTATACACTTGTAAGATCATTTTCATGAGCACTCCAAGGTAATGGATCTTATTAGCACATAAAAGTGGGCGATAAAATTCAATAAGGAAAAGGAAGAGAGAAAATCATTGAATAAAAAAACTAAAATAAAAGAAATTAATAAACATTTATAGAGTGAGAAATAACATCCAATTCATCCCCTTTATACTCCCTTAGATCAAACCATAAAAGGGTTATCCCTCCATTAATGACATGTTATCAATGGAAGTGGGAAGTAGACTCATAAGGGAGGAATTGAAGAAGTAAAAACAAAAAAATAACGATCACTCCACTGTTGTGTAAAGAATTTCACAAGGTTTGATGTGAATAAGTTCACACCTTGAGGAAAAGGTATAAAAGTGATATGAAGAACAATATAATAAGAGTATATGAATAACTTTTATTAAAAACTAAGGTGATTCAAACAACTTACATGAGAAAGAAGAATGTTACAAAGACAAATCGGCATAATAACATTACAATGAAAACAAAGCTCCAAGATGATCAAATACTCTACCACCACTACCTTAAATATTCATTTTGGAAGCCTACCCCAACATTACATATCTTCCCACTTGAGTATGGTAGGTATAGGGTGGTGGAAAGTTTGTGGAATTTAGACTTTTCCACTTTTGACCCGAAATGGCATCCAGCTTGCATCCACCAAACAGAGGAGCCTAAATGAGCTTCTATATGGAATAATTGGAGTGGTACATAGAAGAAGAAAATTAATATCAGGATGTCCCATAACTTTATGTAAATTTTAAGCCCAAACCTAATTTTTTATTTAGAGATATGGTTGAAATGTTGGAATGTTTTTATGGGCCATAGAATATAGCCCAGAATTTCATCTTCAACTTGGTCTGCTTGTAAATCCATTAAAATATAAGAGTTATCTCTTTTCACTATTGTATGAAATGTTACCCTTTATGTCCTCTATCTTAGGTTCAATTTTCAGAATTATTGGGCTTGGATCTTGGCCTCTAAGGTCTCTTTATTGGGCTACTGTCCAGTTTACTTTGCCCAGAATGTTGTCGGTTCAAAGCCCACTTTGGTGGTCTTCTAATGTGAATCTTCAAATGATCATAAATCATGAATTGTTCCTTATAGCATGGGAGACCTGAAAATAAAATATTAAAATAAAATCAAGAACATTGTGTGTTTTATGAGGTGTTCAAAAATGTACCATGCAATAGTACATTTTAAAAAGGAATTACAATCATAATGTGAATTAATGTTCAATTTCTAAAATGCACTAAAAATGGTGTTTATGAATAAGGAATCACGTGAATATTATAATATAATAAATGAATATTATCCTCTTTCAGTGACTAATCACATCCCCAACTTGAGTTTCGCTAATCTTGAGCAAAATGTATCTCAAAAATATGAAATTTGCACTACTAGAAACTTGACATATACCCATGGTTTGAAACTGTGGGTATAGCCCCTAAAACCATGGGTATAGACTATACCCACAGTTTCAGGGAACTGTGGGCACCCAAGGTGTCAGGATAGCCCCAGAGTTATACCCACAGTTTAGGAAACTGTGGGTATAGGTCCAGTCCACCATGTTAGACACCATGGCACCGTGTCATTCACCTATACCCACAGTTTTAAAACCGTGGGTATAGCTTTGATAAAAAAAGCGGTTGCAGGATTCAATCCATGAACTGATATTTTATTCCTCCCACACCTAACCACTATCCTATATGTATTATTGGTATATAAATATATATTTAGTTATATATATTTATATAAATCGTGGCTATAGGTAGCAAACCATGGGAATATGTGTTCCCACCAAAAAAAATTGTGCCCCGCGAAAAAAAAACGTGTCATAAGGCGGGAAAGATATACCCATGGTTTACAAAACCATAGGTATAGGTCTTCAAAAATAAACCCTATACCCACAGTTTCTGTTAAACCGTGGGTATAGGTCTTGAAAAACTACCCTATACCCACAGTTTTGGAAAACCATGGGTATAGGTTTCCATACTTTACATATAGCCACAGTTTTCCAAAAATCATGGGTATAGGGGTGCCTATACCCAGGTTTTAGGTAAAACCATGGGTATAGGTTCCCATATAATACCTATACCCACGGTTTTGGGTAAACTGTGGGTATAGGGGTGCCTATACCCATAGTTTTTCCCAAAACCGTGGGTATAGTTCTATTTTATAGTAGTGTTGACTTCCCTTTTCCAGAAACATTTTAATACACAATGCTCACCAAAATACCTCATACCAAACAATTATGAAACCCATAAAAATAATTTAAAATAATCTAGGTTCAGATGCATATCCCAAGCCCAATCTCATTCCTTTGTTCAAATTCATTATCACATTTCATCCGAATTCAATTAAGCATGATGAAGTATTGTGCATCACAATAGACATGGGGGTTCATCTTTATTCAAAGGAGAAAAGATGGAAGTGCTAGGTGGAATCACATTTTAATATTAATATGAGTATTCATTTTTTCTATTTTTTAATTTTTTTTATGTTTTTGTTTTGTAATTTTCCATGGTAATTGGAATTTAACTCAATCGAGTCAACCCATGTAGAAAGACTTTGTCGATGACTCACAGGCTCAAAGACCTTAGGGCACCAAGTGAAGCTCACATACTCAGGCATCATCTCGAGTTTACTCAATCAAAAACAAATTCAAATTACCACAAATAGAGGTAAAATTCCCAACTCTGGGCCAGAAAACTATGGATTCACAATCCCCAAGTGCCTAAAGCCACATATTAGGTCAATCCATAGCTCTATGCATAATTTTTTTTTGTCTTGATTTTTTTTTTTGATTTTTTTTTTCTCGATTTTTTTTAATACTCATGTTAAAATTAAAATGATCACCAAACCTATGAAATTTATTATGGAATCCCAAGAACTCAAACTAATACCCCATAATCTAGAGGATGTGAATTTTTTTATTTTGTTATTAAATGGATGAAAATATAAATGGTAAAAAATCGCATCGAAAATCCGCACTTTCCAAAATATATGCACATGAACTTAAAATTTCATTGAAATCGGAATCAAGACATGAAAAATTATTTGATATTCAATTTCAAAGTGTGAAATGTGGATTATCGTGTTCAAGGTTAAATAAATTTTCCCTTGCACACATTTTTTTATGCACACAAAAGCATTTTTTATGCACAAAAAAGCATTTTTTTTATTTTCACCCCCCAAATTAGAATAACATTTTCCACATTGTTTAAAGAAAAGAAAAATTAGAAGGGGGTAGAGGAGAGGATTTCAAAGAGGACATTGAAAATGAGGATCATGGAATGAAGTCACATGGTGGTTGAAGTTGACGTTCGTGCTACTCCAATTTAATCCTTTGATATCCATGTCACTCGCAGAGTTCCATAGTGGAACAAGGAAAAACAAACAAACAAACAAACAAATATATATATATATTTATTTATTTATATTTATTTATTTATATAAAAAATTAAAATATAAGTATATATACAAAAATTATAGAAGAAGGAAGCACTATAAGTCACAGGTCAGTAGAAAGTGCGTGCCCCTATCTCCCTTCGGTTCTGAGTTTGAGTCCTCGAGGCTTTGCTGGTTGTGACGGGGGTTCCCCATGACCTAAAATGTGTCCTTTTAAATTTTTTTAATTATTATTATTTTTTTATTTTTCTTTTAACCTAAAAACACATAAAAATAAAATAAACTGATGATACATTATCTTTTTTTTTAATTTTTGGGTAAGGTATTACTCAAGGATCACACCATGTGACACACATGAATACAATGCTCTCCTTTCATACCCATCCATACTCATAATAGAATAACTGGTCAATAGTCAAAGGTACTATAATATTCAGAGTTGATTGATTAAGTAATTTTTTTAATATCAAAATGATTCATTAATCCTATTTGAAAAAAAAATTGATTCGCAATGATTGGAAACATGAAAATCACAGGTCGCCTCCCATGCAGTGATTTTTTTTAACATCGAAAGCTCGACTTAGACCCTTAATTGTTTAAGTATTTTCTTCATCTAAGGTTGGTTCACATAATTATTCATCAACTTCATGTTTTTAGAATTGTTCAATGAATGGTTTGAATCTATGACAATTAACTTTAAAGGTTTGACCATTAGTGGGATCTTGAATTTTTACATCCCCATGTGGGTACACCTTATGCACTATGTATGGACCTAACCATATGGACCTCAACTTTCCCAAGTGTAAATGAAGTTTTGAACTATATAAGAGCACGAATTTTCCCATTTCAAAGTGTTTGACTTTGAGATTCCTAGATTGGTAGGCTTGAACTCTAGCTTTATTTATCCTTGAATTTTTATAAGCCTCCATCATAAGTTAATCAAGTTAATTAAGATCTAATTTTTTCTTTCCCAAATTTACCCAAGTTTTTAGGGTTAAGAAGTTGCTTGTAATGTAGCTTGGGTTGTCGAATCCTCAGATACCTAAGAAGAAACCAATAGACACGTACATTCTATGGACTATTTTTTGATATGAAGTAGCCAAATTTGGGTTGATTTTATATGGTTTTAAGTGGAAACTATGATACTTAAATGAATTCAATTTAAAATAATGAGTTGATCTTAGTTTATAGCTTGGGGTTGGATTGGATTAATTCCTTTTTTTAACAATTTAAATTTTATTAACTCGATCAGGATGCATTCAATGAATTAAAACTAACCTCATCACTTACCAACACCTTCACAAACACATGATAATCACTTATACACTTGTATGATCATTTTCATGAGCACTCCAAGGTAAAGGATCTTATTAGCACATAAAAGTGGGGCGATAAAATTCAATAAGGAAGAGGAAGAGAGAAAATCATTGAATAAAAAAACTCAAATAAAAGAAATTAATAAACATTTATAGAGTGAGAAATAACATCTAATCCATCCCCTTTATACTCCCTTGGATCAAACCATAAATGTTTTATCCCTCCATTGATGACATGTTCTAAATAGAAGCGGGAAGTATACTCATAAGGGTGGAATTGAAGAAGTAAAAACAACAAAATAACGATCACTCCACCATTGTGTAAAGAATTTCACAAGGTTTGATGTGAATAAGTTCAAACCTTTAGTAAAAGTTATCAATGAGATATGAATAACAATAGAATAATATTATAATAAGAACTTTTATTAAAAATTAAGGTGATTTGAACAACTTACATGAGAAAGGATAATGTTGCAAAGACAAATCGGCATAATAACATTACAATGTAAAAAAAGCTCCAAGATGATCAACTTCTCCACCACCACTACCTTAAATAGGAATTTTGGAATCCTTGGGTCTATCCCCCAACATTACATGTCTTCCCACTTGAGTATGGTAGGCCTAGGGTGGTGGAAAGTTTTTGAAATTTAGACTTTTCCACCCTTGACCCGAAATGGCATCCATCTTGCATCCACCAAACAGAGATGCCTAAATGAGCTTATATATGGCCGAATTAGAGTAGGAAATTTAAGAATAAAATAAATATCCGGATGTTCCCTAACTATCTATAAAATTTCAGCCCAAATGGAATTTTTTATTTCTTTATATAGTTGAAATGGTGGGCTGTTTTTTCGGGCCACAAAATATGGACCAGAATTTCATCTTCAACTTGGGCCGATAGGAACTCCATTAAAATATCCTAATTATATCTTTTCACTATTTTATTAAATGTTACCCTTGTTTTCCTATATATTTAGTTCAATTTTAAGAATTATTGGGCTGGGATCTTGGCCGCTGTAGTCTCTTTATTGGGTTGTTTTCCAATTTACTTTGCCCAGAATGTTGTTGGTTCAAATCCCACTTTAGTGGTCTTACAATATGAATATTCAAGTTATTAAAAATCATGAATTTTTCCTTATAGAATGGGAGACCTGAAAATAAAATATGAAAACAAAATAATATCATTGTGTGTTTTATGAGGTGTTCAAAAATGCATCATGCAATAGTGAATTTTAAGAAGGAATTACAATCATAATGGAAAATAATGTTCAATTTGTAAAATGAACTAAAAATGATGTTTATGAATAATGAAGCACATGAATATTATAATATAATAAATTAATATTATCCTCTTTCAGTGTAAAATCATTCACATAGAGATGTGGTAAGAATTACATAGAGATATAATGAGTTTAACAAAACCCTAAAAGTGCAGCAAACATAAGGCCTCTCTGGAAATATATCATATTTTATATGATTATACATATGCTTATTTATAGTTTTTTAATATTATTAAATAGGTTTAAGAATATAAAATGTATCAAGTTGCACAAATGACAGTCTCCACTTTATCGTTATTTCACGTTAGTTGTATATATTATGTGAAGTGTAATGATAATTAACCTCTCCAACATATGAATTTGGTTTATATATAATTGATGTTCATCATAAATTATTATAGGTTGTGATGAAATGTTAAGGTTATCATGGGTAGGATTTCTCATAGAGATACATAATATGCTCATGTGGTACAAAATGAGTTTTGTGCAATGGATAACCCACCAAGTATGCCACATAATGTGTCAAACACTATGACTTTGGTATACTTGGGGTGCATCTTTCATATTGAATCCCCATACTTGAGGTTGTTGAGATATCTATTCAGAGAACCTTCATACAATGATATCTTTCTTTCCCAATCCTTGGGGCTTAGCTAATCAGGGGTTAGTTAGGTATGTTGTTGATTATGTTGGTGGTTTAAGCTTAACCAAGATGAGATTTTTCCCCTCATGTGATGAGTACAACATCTGGACCCTCGATTGAGATAAAATGAAGGAGTGTACAGTCGTACATAGATAATACATGTTATGTTCTTATCTATTGGATGAGGGGAATGTTATGTTCTCATCCATAAGGATGAATGACGTGTGATGTCAACCTAATCAGTCTATACTTGGAGAATGGAGAACGTATGTGTAGTTTATATGGGATTGGCATACTTTGTGTCTCATGTTTACTCGATGTCTTGGACAAAGGGCTTGTATGATTATGCATTCTTTTATATGATTTAGCTAGTGTACATGAGTATAGAGATACATGTTCTTGATAGAGATCACGCCAAATCCCTTTGTAGATTTAGTAGTGCTAATGATTTTCAAGACGTATCTCTTTGCTTACATTTATGAATTCCGCAAATCATATTTGTTTTCAACTATAAAAAATCATGTTGGGTCACACTTTGTGATTGAATGAATGGGGATTATGTTTTATAAAACTCATATAGGTTCTCTAAAAGGTTCTTTAGAGTTTATCCAAGAGGAGTTTTAGATGAATATTCACAAGGCATTGCATATGATGTGATGCTATGTGAGATTGAAGATGACTTTCCAAAAGTGTTTTGGAAATATCCAAAATGAGTTTTGGATATGACTTCACGGGTTATTATATATGATACAACATATCGAGAAATGGCATAAAGTCTATGAGGCTTTAATGTAAGTGGGAGATTGATAGAGATATGTCCTAAATCCAATGTAAATCATATGATGTGTTTGGTTATATCTTATGTGACGATATGGATATGTCATATGGTATGATATATGGAAACAAGGCATGTCATATTCTTTGTTATGGGCATATATGTTCAAGAATATTCCACCAACGACTATCATCAATCAAACATTTCATATGTTTAAATGTATGGGAGAATACAAATTGATTAAAGGGTTAAAAGCATTATAATTGTTGTCATTTAATTTTATGTCTCATAATGTATGAGTGGGTGCATTGAAACTCAAGGGGCATCCCCAAGGGCTATAAAAGGAGGTCGAGACATTGAGATGTGGTGTTTGAGCTTTCCCTTGCCTCTTGATGATTCTCCCCATCGTAGCTCTCTCCTACTCCATTTTATATCTAATATAGTAGCATATCATGGTTGTGAGGGGGTTTGCTGGTAGAAAATTAGTTTTCTACATCGAGCTTTTAATGTCGGGTTTTTAAAAAATTGATGTTAAAATCTACTTTTAACTCAGTTTTAAAAAAAGAACGTTAAAGGTATGAGGTGAGGTTTTTTAAAAAAATGTGCATTACTACTTTTCAATTTTTCGGATTGCACGCTTGTGATTTTTGTCTTCTCGCTTACAAATACATTGCATGATTGTGAATTTTTTCTTTTCTCCTATAAATACATCAACCTAGTCACTATTAATCATTTCACTCGAACTTTTTATTTCTCACACTTTTTATTTTCTTGATCTACACCTATTTCACTTTTGATCGATTTTAAGTGATAATCCATCTGTATTGTAGTTATTTTATTGATTTTTTTTCATTATATAAATATTTTTGACAATTTTTATTTGTTTTTGATGAAGATGGCGCTTTCAACGATGATTAATCTTCCATGTGTGATCTGAAATCTAGTACTCAAAATGCCTCAGGAGTTCTTCATCGCGAATCCAACGAATATCATGAAACGATCTCTAAAGTTGGAAGAAACAAGTGCAAGTACGGAGAATAAGGCAAAACATTAACTCTTGTTTTTTCATTTGGTTGCTGCAATGTTCTTATTGTCATCTTATTTTTTCCATCAAAGTTATATTATGTGTACTAAAATTTTAGTTTCAAATAATTTTTATGACTTTCCATGTCGGTCATATATCTTACTAACGTGGAAAGTTTTTTTCCAATACATTTCCATGTTTTTATATAATCAATGTTAAAATGTATTTACAACGTCAGCGACAATAACGTTGGTAAAAAACTGATGTTAAAAAGTCTTTTTCTACTAGTGGTCAGGCTTGAGTGTCAGGTGATTCAAATCAACCCGTGGATACATCATGAATGGAAGAATCCATTGGTTGTTTCTAATGTTCTTCATCAAGCACAGATCGAAGGCAGGAGTAGTAGCCATCTTTCATATAAGGTGAACATTCTTCATTTAGATTATACATGATTTTAGTTTTTATAGTATGGTGATCCTAGGATTTGGAGGTTTCTAATGTCTTTCACTGCTTAGAACAAGTATTTTTTTACACTTAGAATCCCTTCACAAACATTGACTCCCTTCCCTCGGGTCTTACTTTCTTCATCGGAACAAAATAATCCCATGTGATATTTACCTACGAGCTTAGGGTGTTTGGCCCCCTTCCAAAAAAAACCTGAATGTTTTCCATAAATTGTGTGAAAATTTGCATTAGGACTATTGTGATTCATATATTGTTGTATTGAAATTTTGTATCAATTGGAACATTGGTCGATCCAAAAAAATTGTTTATCTTTTTTCATTGAAAAATAAAAAACTAACACTACTATAGATTTGCGTTTATCCAATGCTAGTCATTACCAGCACTAACTAAAAGCGCTAATAAATGTCATTTTTATCAATGCTAGAAAAAAACACTAATAAAGGGTGTATTTTATCTGCACTAAAAAAACGCTGATAAAAGACCTCATTTATTAGATCTTTTTTAGCTTTAATAAAATGCACTCTTTATCACCACTTTTTACTAGCACTGATAAAATGTACTCTTTATCAGCGTTTTTATTTTAACGCTAATAAAAGCCACTTTTATCAACGTTAACAAAAACTCTAATAAAGGGTACCTTTTATCAACGCTTTTATTTTAACGTTGATAAAAGGTATATTTAATAAAAAAAGTATATATCATTAAAAATCATATATTAATATATAAAGATATTTATATTAATATAAATATAATGTATTTTATTAAATATGATTTATAAAAAACTAAATATACATTTACACTTAATATATAAGATATTTAGTGAAAATAACATATAAAATAATTAAAATAATAATATTAATTAATAATTTGTTAATTATTAATGAGTAGTAGTCATTTAATAACTATTGGATGATATAAAAATTCAATAAATGAATGAACGATATAAGATAAGTTGAAAACATAACTTAAACTTCAAATGGTCATAACTTTTGATTCGGATGTCCGTTTGGGTTCTACCACATATCAAATCAAAGTCTTTGAAGAGATATTCGTCGTGTTGGGGGGGCTTAGTCGCTATTTTTTCGAGGACAAAAAAGGACCGGAAGACCTCCAAAACTGAGTTGTTGGTTGGGATATCCTAATTTTTTAATATTCGGTGGGATTTCAGCTTCGTTTAAGAGGGTCTTCTTATACTTTTTCAATGAAGGGTGAATTTATTTTCAGGTCTTATATTCATATAGATATTATGGTTTTGAAATTTAATCATTTTTCATATTGTAGTTTTATTTATAATTAAATATATGCATGTTTTCTAATATTTACATATAACAAATCAACTGGACAAATAAATATTTAAACATATTTACATAAAAAAATGTATTTTTAAATATATAAACCATATGGAAATAAATATTTATTATTCATTTTATTTAAAATAAAAAATTGTTTGTTTTATTTACCTTATAAAAATGTATTAATATATATATACCTATACAAGTAATGTTTAGATATAAATATGTGTCAAAAACAAAATATATATTTATGTATTCTAATATATGTAAATAAATACATATATGTAAATATTTGTGCGTGTATGTGCAAAATATAAATGTCTACGTGTGTGTGTCACTATTGTGTAAATACATCATATATAAATGTATTTTTATAAATATATCATTATTGTTAAATATAGCATATAAACGTATTTATAGTAAATATTTATAAATACATCATGAAAAATGTATATCCAAATATATAATTATATATGAATATGTATAAATATATATATATGTAAATATATAGACATAAATATATATGTAATATATAAAATTTGTATCTAAATATACAATATGTAGACATGTTTTAAAAATGTATTTAAAAATAATTATATGAATCATATGGAATTAATTATTATCGATTTCATTTAAAACAATATCTAACCATTTTTTTACATTATAAAAATATTTATATAAATGTATATATAATGTTTATATATACATGTGTGTGCATTAATAAACGGATATATATTCATATTTATATTTTAATATATGTAAACGAATATTAATTTATAATATATTTAAATAAATATAAGTATACATATCAAACACACACAAACATATATTTTATAGATGTATTTAAAAATAATTATATGCAGTGGTAAAGTCATTCAAATCGCATAAGGGATGTCCAAGGATCGAATCCAAACGTGCATAAGGGTGAACAAGAGGTTGGGCTGTGGAAAAGCACTGACAAGGGCATTCCGAGCGCTGATAGGGGAAGTGTGGGTCCCAGGTGGAGTGGGTGGCTAAAAAGCAATTACAAGGGGGTGGAGCATTTCAAAGTTCCCTTCATCGGTATTTTTTTTTTTTTTTTTGTTGATAAAGACCGGCTTTTAATGTACCCAGCTATACAATGTTTTATTAACGCTAATAAAGCTAGTCTATAGTGCTTTTGAAAGTGCGATTTGTAGTAGTGTAAGTTTCAAAATCACGTATTTTAGGTTAATTTCATTTTTATGATCTAACACCATTCTTTGATATACCTTGGTCATTCGTATTGATTTAGAGAATTTGGAATTGAACAAATTGAGCATGGATCATGATTTTTGCAAAGGAAAGAAGTTTTAACAAGTTGTTGTGAAGTCTCAAGAAATGTATTCCAAAAGCAAATGTATGAAACCTTGTCTATTGGTTTTTAAACTTAAGATGGAATATCATAAACTTCCAAGGAAATGTATTCCCAAATTGAATAAAATCGGTTCTGAATTATTGCTCTGCTTGGGGGGGCTGTTGGGTATCATTTATTTTTTGGGTTTCATTATCAGTGATGCCCTCATGCGGCTCCATTTTTCGAATATGGGTATTGATTGTAATCTTTGGTGTGGTATTATGTTTCTCTACATTTCTCCCAACATTTCACGATAATGTTGGGTATTATGCTACGATATGATACAGGTGTAGAGTATGATAGGGATTATCACGCCAGGCCTTTTTGTAATGATTGATAGAATCAATCCTGAACTGGTTGACATGGGAATGCCCAATGAGACTCTAGTTTGATAAATAAAATGCACTCACATGCCAGCCCATTTAGGCCATTTCCTAAACACTGAGGCCCACTACTCTATATATTTTAGATTCTTTAAAATGCAATAACACTGCTTTTCAATCCTAACAGCCTTTTAATTTAAAAGATGGGAACAGAGAAAAGGACGCCGTGGCAGATGTTAATGATGCTTTGCCTGTCCTGAAGGCTCGGTCTTTGCCGGAGCAATCTTTGCACGATCGGACTGGGTGGAGACTATAAAGACGTGCATGAGGACGGTGACGAGGCCCAACCCAGCAGCTGAAAACGCAATCCCCTTCCACGTCGACAGCAATGAGGTGGATTGCAGAAATCTCAGTGCCCCACAAATAAGCAAACATGACCATGCCACCACCACCTATAATAATAATTGTTAGAATGAAGGAGAGGTGACCCAAATGCCCGATATGCCTCTGAAGGGATGACTTATGTGGGACTCCCTCTAATAATAATAAGACAAACCATTTGCATGCTATGTGACAACACTAGTAAAGAAATGATTTTTTTCAGATTGCTTATTGAAAATGTGTTTCAGAATGCAAAATACTTAATGATTTTTTTTTTTAGGCAATTAGGAGCGAATGCATTTTTCTTTCAAAATGCTTATTTTAAGTAATAAAAGCTTCCACCCACTCTTCAAAACCAAGTATCTCACCGCGAGGGATTTCACCGGCCGCCCTTGTTTTTTAGGTTGCTCATCACCAAACGTGCCTCCTGCCCCATGTTTGTCAAGTAACGCATCCTGCCATGCCAAAAAAGCAACTAGGATGAAAACCAGAGGAAGGGGCAAAAAAAGAAATTTGTGCCAAAATAATTATACAAGACAATGAAAATGATACCTTAGTTACAAATATATCTTTACACCATTGCGCCAAAGCATCATCAGATTCCGGCAACCCCTTCATCAAATGTCGTTTGATGTGCAGATGCACCTACAAGACTTAAATGCTACTATAACATCCAATGCATTGACTGAAAAAGATGATTAAATAGATATAGAAAAACAAACTACATATTCTTACACAATGTAAAATAACTAAATAGAGCCTCAGAAGTGCAGCAGGGCCTGTGGGTCTCGATGAGGTCTCGAATTCAAGTCTCACCGAGTACTTCCCTGTATTTATGTGTTGTATAATTTTCTTTGTAATGTAACATCTTTCCCCACATCGATGTAAATAGAGCCTCATAAGTAAATACTTAGGGTTAATTGTATTTTTTTATATCTTGTAGGAATGTACAAGTCCCTACCTCAATGAGAGGTGGAGAGATTCTTTTATAGATAGATGAAAAGAATTGCAAGTTGGATTGATCCGATGCGAGACTCGGAAATACCCTTTATCCAGAAATATAATTAATCGGGTTCAACATATCTCAATATCAAGATTCGGCTTCTCAAAAGAGAAAAACAATAACTGAAATACTGATGCATGATGAGTAAAGAAATGAAGACTTGGGGCTCTGGAATGGAATGAGAAATAATAGCATTTGATACACCTTAATAATAATGTTGGAGTCTGCATCCCACATTGAACTAGTAATCTGATGTAGTGTTTATTATTCATTACAAAATAACCTCGAACCCTCTCTTAGAAATGAACCTTGAGTATTGGGTCTACCCCTTTTATCATTCTACAAATAAAATCATGAAAATAAATCATTTTTATAAATAAATAAATAAATAAAATCATTCAATTAATAATTTCTTTCAATAAATCAATAAGTTAACAATTATTTTTAATAAAATTGCTTTTATTTTCAAAATATTTAGAATCATTTTATTCACTTAATTAATTAATCAGTTAAAATAATTATTTTTAATAGATTAATAATTGCTTTTAACAAGCTTACAATTAATAATTATTTTATAACTTTTCTGTTGAAGTCTGTATCCCACATCAGACTTGAGGTCCGGTGTGGTCTTAATTATTCATTATAAAAGAACCCCAAGGGCTCCTTTAGAGAGAACACCTTGGGGGTTCGGGTCTCTCATTCTTATTCTTCTACATGGTATCAGAGGGAACCTAATCCCGACCCTCCTCCCATCTATTTTTTTTCCCGTCGGCCTCTAGAGTTTCTCCCCGTGAGGGGCACCCCCCCCACCTCATGTAGGGCTGGGTTTACTTTATTTTGTCGCCCCTCCGAGCTCTTTTTTTTTCTCCCTGTCGGCGGATCCCTTCGGGCGAAACCCCCCCTCTGGGCTCTCTTTTTTATCCCTGTCGACGGATCCCTTCGAGCGAAACCCCCCTCCGAGCTCGTTTCCCTCGGCGGCCCTCCACGCCGGCACGTCTCTCCCCGCTGGATCCCGACCGGCGGGCGTCTCCCCAGTTCTCCAGCCGACGGCGCCTCCTCCTGCGAAGCGTCCCCTCTTCGTCGTCTACCTCCTCCGCCCCTGTGAGACGGACCACCCCTCCCTCCTCCCCGCAGCATCTCCCAGCGGCACTCTCTCTGCGAGCGGAGTCTCCCTCCCGGTGGTCTCATCCTCGCGTCAGCTTCTCGAGCGCACCGCCTCCCTGTGCGCGCGATGGATCCCAGCGACCCCCTTCCTCCTGTCCGACGCGGTGCTCCGTGCGACGACCCCGACCTAGGTTGCGCCTCCCGTCGCTCCTCCTGATCCCAACGGATCTCTTCCCAACGGATTCCCTGCGCCGCTCATGTTCGTCGGCCTTCCTGCACCTCTAACGCCACGACCCGACCGCCTCTCCTGCGCGGATCCCCTCCTGCGGCTTCTTCCACCCGGCAGCCCTCCCTCCCGGCGGATCTCTCCTCCCTACCGGCTCCTCCAGCAGCAGGCATCTCCCCCTGCCGGCTCCTCCAGCAGCCGACCTCCACCTCTGTCGGCTCCTCCAGCAGTCGGCCTCTCCCCCTGCCGGCACCTCCAGTAGCCGATCTCAACCCCTGTCGGCTCCTCCAGCAGCCGGCCTCCACCCCTGCCGGCCCCTCCAGCAGCCCGGTTTTCATCCGTTCCAGTCAGGTGAATCTCATTGTCTGGCACTTCCCCCGGTGAACAGCTGCTCCATCCATGTCGGTCACCTCCTACGGAATCCTCACCTCGCCGGCATCTCCCGATGACTCCCGGCAGCCGCATCTCTGTCCGCCGGCACGCCCATGCGCTGGCGCAGCAGCTCGACCACCTAGGATTTGGGCTCGTTGGCGACGCCGGATCCCGCAACAATTCTGCGGAATCCCCGCCTCCAGTCACCGGCCCCGCAAGTGCGGCTTTCCCGATGCTAGTGTGGATTTCCCAGCATTTCATCGACCGGCCCCACTAGTGCGGCATTCCTGGCGCTCCGTCAACCGGTCGGTCTGAGTGGTTTCTTCTGCTGCGCCCGCGACATCTTCCATCCATCATCGTGAGGGGGAACTGTCATCGTGAGGGGGAGCATCAGTCTTGCAGCTTTATCTTTTATTCTGTTTTGTCTTGTTTTGTCATCAACCTGGATATGTCCAACTTGAGGGGGAGTGTTTGCAGTTTGTTGATTGTTTTTCATTGGTTTGGTTTGTTATTTTCTTTATGTGTCCAAACTAGCTTCACCTAGCTTGAGGGGGAGTGTTGGAGTCTGTATCTCACATCGGACTTGAGGTCCAGTGTGGTCTTAATTATTCATTATAAAAGAACCCCAAGGGCTCCTTTAGAGAGAACACCTTGGGGGTTCGGGTCTCTCATTCTTATTCTTCTACATTTTCAAACAGTGTAATGTCTTTTTACCACCAATTCTCAGAAGGAACAAGGTTTTTTTACACGTCCAGTTCTCAATCTCCATTCCTGCACTCCAACTGAGATTCCTTTTTTTTTCCTGATTCATTGTGCCTACCAAACACCTAAAGTTTAGGATTTCAAGAAATATAATTGTCAGGAATCCAACAAAACAGATCTTTGAACTCACATTCAACTCAAATGTTCAATCTCATTTCATGGAGATCTTTCAAAGCATAGAACATTTTCAATGTCGAAAACCAAGTGCTCAAATGTCTTTTTCACTTGAACCAAAATTGACATTTGTAGAACCGTACCCCTACCTCAATGAGAGGCCTCCTTCTTTATAGATAGAGAAAATGGATTACAAGACCGGGCAAACCAATGTGGGACTCTAACATACACAAAATTAGGTCCAACACTCCCCCCAAGCATAACAAATTAGCTTAAAAGAAAAATCCCAAAAAAAACAGGAGGAAAAACACAGACTGAACACACTCCCCCCTCATGCTGGGTTGTGGATGTTGTGGATGCCCAGCTTGGTGCACAAAAAATCCAGACGAGCTCCCGTCAAACATTTGATGAAGATGTCGGTAAGCTGATGAGTTGTTGGAATATAGCCCAAACTGATATGTTTTTGCTCGAGTTGATAGCGAAAAAAGTCACAATCAATCTCAATATTCTTTGTGCGTTAATGGAACACTGGATTCGAAACAATCTTCATGGTCATCAGATTATCAAACCAAATATGAGCAGAACTCTGTAGCGGGAAACTAATTTCAGGAAGAATTTGACGAAGCAATAGAATTTCAGCAGTAACTGTGACCAACGCATGGTATTCAGATTCAACACTGGATCGGGAGATGACATATTGTTTCTTGTTTCGCCAGGAGATTAAGTTAACAACCAGAAAAACCGCAAACCCAGAAGTAGACTTTCGGGTAGATAAGTAGTCAGCGTAGTCGGCATCACAGAAAGTCTCAATATCGTGATGGGAATATCGAAGACCATGGGTAGGGACTTTCTTAATGTATGTGAAGGACAACGTCCCATTAAGATTTTGTCGGATGTTCCATGAATTGATTGGCCTTGCTGAAGCCGCAAATAATATCTGAGCGAGTCATCATAAGATAATTGAGTTTGCCCACAAGACAACGATATCTATCCGGATGCGAATATGAGTCAGTTGCATCATAGAGAGATCATTCCCTTGGTACAACGGCAGTTGCCTGAGATAAGTCAATATACTGCAAGATATTCAATGCATATTTTCATTGAGAAAGAAAAATGCAAATTGGAGAACGGGAGACTTCAATGCCAAGAAAATATGTCAAGAGACTCGGGTCTTTGGTATGAAACTGTTGTTGAAGATAAGGCTCGAGATGAGTACTGTCATGTGAATCGCTCTCAATAATAATGATATCATCAACATACAAAACTAACATGATGCACCCAGAGGACATGTTTTCCAATAGAAAACAGTGTAATCCGGGATACTCTGAGATATACCGAAGGTAATGATGACGGTGCAAAATAATGATATCTCAAGAACCTCTCTTCTAGTTTATCTCTCTAGAAACCTCTCTCTAAACTCTCACTCTAGAAACCTCTCAATGAAAGCATCAATTGATAGGAATCAATTAGAGAGAAAGAAAAACAGTAGTAACTTCAATTAATAGTGGCTGGAATTACAGTAGAAAGAAAGAAGAATAAGAAATAGAAGAAGTATCATGCTTGAGAGGCGCTGCTCTCCAAGGCCTCCAAGGCCTGGCCGCAACCCCCCATTCTGCACAGCAGAATATCTCCTAAACAATTCCCCCCCTCATACAGCCCACAACTCCCTTTTTTATAGACTCCACTGGAAGCTTCTAGACAACCCCTCCTCCCAACAACTTTCTAACAAACTAACAAATTTACAAACTAACAAACTAACAACCTCCTAACAACCCCCCAGCCCCAACCACTCTCTACATCAATTACAATACTGCCCATTGGCAGTAACTAACCCCAACAACAGCCTCCCAACCAACTCCCACCAGCCCCTGGACAGTTGCACACTGCCCACTATGACCAGCCCGCCCTGCATTCCTATCATTACCGCCCTCTTGAAATTTCACCTTATCCTCAAGGTGGAAAAACTTAATAAGCTTATGGAGTTGTTGTTGTTGTAATCGCTGCAGCCTCTGGAAACAGATTTGAAGTTGTTGGACTCGCTGTACAGCGAGGAATGTGTCTCCATTGTTTGCCCCAAACAAGCCACCACCTCTAC
This sequence comes from Viscum album, assembly GCA_963277665.1. NCBI lineage: Eukaryota > Viridiplantae > Streptophyta > Magnoliopsida > Santalales > Viscaceae > Viscum > Viscum album. Next base: position 59,786,447 of record OY728127.1, on the reverse strand, counting down.
TACTTGCCTCCCTGAATAGGATCTCCATCCTCCCAACAACTTGTTGGTAAACACCTCCACCATTGACTGAGCATTAACAGCCTTTTCTTCCTTCCTAGCTTTAGAATTAGGAACATGATGACGCTCCTTACGGTGTGGAGGTTCTTTTCCCTCCATGTCTTCCCTTCAGATCCCAGCCTCTGCAACTTCTGATAGTTGTTGTTTCAATCTCTCCAATGTAGTTTTATCCCTCATACCACCAGAGGACGTGTTCCGGGTTTTCCTGCCCCAAACAGTAGCATTGGGAGGTGTATAACGGGCCTGTACTATCCACTTCTTCATGTATTCTGAGAGTAAACTGGTGCACATAAAATTTTGCTGAAATGTTTTTCTGTTTCAGCTTCATCTCCTGTTCCGCAACTACGCTGCCACTCTCAGTTGTTGATAATTCTCCACCTCCCACAACAGTAGAAACCGTTCCAAAAAAAAAATGTTGGTGGGTAGTGTTTCCAATACGACTCCCCACGAAAAACTGAAACAACAAAAACCATTGATTCGGCTTTGATCATGTGTGTATCTTCACAAAATCCGGGTGGAATCAGCTCAGACATTGCCTCTGAAAAATCACAGCCACTGCTGCCACGCATCAACACAATAACAGGAAGCCTTGGCGGTGGCTCCGGCGGTGGCCTTGGCAACCGAACTCCCCTACTCACTAAACGAGGTCTTCCTGTGGACAACACTTCTGTCCGAACAAGACCAAAGTCAATCAATGCTTTGCCAATCCATCCCTGATCAATCCGGAAAGGTTTCATGCCTACCGCATCTTCCTTTATATGTGTTGTTTGTACCAGAAAAAACTGTCGAACTGCCAAGTAAGTGTTGGCCACTGGTTGCTTTTGCAACTCACGTTTCTGTTTTTCCGAAAGTTCTATAGCAACCTGCGCTTGTACCGGCACCATCAGCAGCGTCACTTGTTGCGGCTGTACTGGTCTGGAAATTTCCAGCTCGACACATGATAGCAGTCCGGATTGTTCACACTGCTGGTCTTTAATCACTATTTTTGGCTTATGTGTAGTCCATACCTTTGTTTCATCCATTGTTTCACGCTGCTCTTCTATTTCGGCTCCTGTATTCTTCGGTTCTCTACCTCCAGCTTCTGACTCCCCTTTGCTATCTTTCCAAACCAAACAATCTGTTTGGTTCAACTTCTGCCGAGTCACAACATTCATCAACGCATACTCAGAACAGTTCTTCTGCTCAAGACATATCTGATTTTTCTCTGTCGTTTATGCTGCCAAATTACCATACTTCTGGAGGATCTCTTCTTTGAGTTGAGTCCATGAGAGTTCCGGCTTTGACGCTTCCAACAATATAAACAATTCTCTAAACATACCTGACATATGTAGTCGTGCTGTCCAAATCTTCAACTCTTCCCGCGTTTGATGGTAAGAAAAATATTTCTCAGCTTCGGTGATCCAAGATGTAAGATTGACTCCAGTAAAAATCGACATCCTAGGTATCACCTGCCACTCCTCCAGCCTCCTAGACAGTCCGGACAGAATCAACCTTACCTCCTGCACTGGATCCTCCTTGTGCGTGGGAGTAGGGTTGTTGTGCTGCGAACCGTTTGCCTCTACAGCATCGTGTTCTTTGTTGTTGCGCGTCGGTGTTGTCTGCTTACTCTACCTCAATCGCGTCCTTTCCAGAACTAGAAATTCTGTTGCGATGCCCCGTTTGCCTGTTATGAGTTGGACGTCTTCTGCAACGTTGGTCTCCAAACTACCGATTTCAAGAACCTCTCTCTTCTAGTTTATCTCTCTAGAAACCTCTCTCTAAACTCTCACTTTAGAAACCTCTCAATGAAAGCACCAATTGATAGGAACAATTAGAGAGAGAAAGAAAAACAGTAGTAACTTCAATTAACAGTGGTTGGAATTACAGTAGAAAGAAAGAAGAATAAGAAATAGAACAAGTATCATCCTTGAGAGGCGCTGCTCTCCAAGGCCTGGCTGCAACCCCCATTCTGCACAGTAGAATATCTCCTAAACAATTCCCCCCTCATACAACCCACAACTCCCTTTTTTATAGACTCCACTGGAAGCTTCTAGACAACCCCTCCTCCCAACAACTTTCTAACAAACTAACAAACTAACAACCTCCAAACAACCTCCTAACAACCCTCAGCCCCAACCACTCTCTACATCAATTACAATACTGCCCATTGGCAGTAACTAACCCCAACAACAGCCTCCCAGCCAACTCCCACCAGCCCCTGGACAGTTGCACACTGCCCACTATGACCAGCCCGCCCTGCACTCCTATCATTCAATTGATAAGAATCAATTAGAGAGAGAAAGAAAAACAGTAGTAACTTCAATTAACAGCAGCAGGAATTACAGAACAAAGAAGGAAAAAAAGAGAAATAGATGAAGAAAGGAAGAAGAAATCCTCTAGAGGCACTGCTCTCCGAGGCCCAAGGCAGCAGCCCGTAATTCTGCACAGCAAAATTCTTCTCTCTAAAACAATTCCTCCCCCATACACCCCACAACTCCCTTATTTATAGACTCCACTGGAAGTTTCTAGACAACCCCTCCTCCCAACAACTTTCTAACAAACTAACAAACTAACAACCTCCTAACAACTACAAGAGTAATTACATAGCTGCCCCTGGACAGTTGCACACTGCCCACTACGACCAGCCCGCCCTGCACTCCTATCATTACCGCCCTCTGAAAATTTCACCTTGTCCTCAAGGTGGAAAACTTGATAAGCTTCTGGAGTTGTTGCCATTGTTGTAACCGTTGCAGCCATTGGGAGCAAATTTGAAGTTGTTGGACTTGCTGTACAGCGAGGAATGTGTCTCCATTGTTTGCCCCAAACATACCACCGCCTCTACTGCTTGTCTCCCTGAATAGGATCTCCATCCTCCCAACAACTTGTTGTTAAACACCTCCACCATTAACTGAGCATTAACAGCCCTTTCTTCCTTCTTAGCTTTAGAATTAGGAACACGATGACGCTCCTTACGGTGTGGAGGTTCTTTTCCCTCCATGTCTTCCCTACAGATCCCAGCCTCTGCAACTTCTGATAGTTGCTGTTTTAATCTCTCCAATGTAGTTTTATCCCTCATACCACCAGAGGACGTGTACCAGGTTTTCCTGCCCCAAACAGTAGCATTGGGAGGTGTATAACGGGCCTGTACTATCCACTTCATGTATTCTGCTTCATATATCGCAGAAATGCCTTCAATAGCCTTTGACCGCTCCAGAAATACAACTCGCAACTTGCACTGTTGTGTATGACTAGACGCCACTTGCAAAGGTTTCGAAATTCCGAGAGTAAATTGGCGCACAGAAAATTTTGCTAAAATGTTTTTTTGTTCCAACTTCATCTCCTGTTCCGCATGCTGTTGTCGGACAGAAAACTGAGCATGTGTTAGCGCTGGTGCTTGCACAGACTGCAGCTTATCTCGCGTCTTCCGCTCCAACTTCTCTCGCTCGGAAGTCCGTATTACCTTGTCAGGCACTACTGCTTCATACCTCTGTTTTCCACCTGTAACTTCCAGTTTCACACAGTGTTCTCCCTCCTCGTTATTGGCCGATTTTTCTTTGTCAACATCCAAAGTTGATCGCTCCTCCCGACTCCTAACGTGTTGTACAACAGTTGTCGTCAACTCCCGCAAAGCTAACTTCATCTCCTGCATTTGCCGCTGAAATTCCAACTTCATTTCCAGAATAGTCGTCTCCAGGTTTGTTTGGCACTAGACTCCAGATTCCAACTCAGATACATCCATTTCCAGTTGCGCAATTCTGCTCTCCAGTGTGATCATGCACAACCACAACAGGTTCCGCTACGTTTGGTGAGCCCTCCTCAGCTAATATAAGAGGTGTTCCACCTCAACCGCCGCGTTTCACTGCTCCAATCAAGATCCTATGAGCAAGATCTCAAGTTCCTCGGTCAAGATCAAAAAACCTCTTTCTTCTAGTTTATCTCTCTAGAAACCTCTCTCTAAACTCTCTCTCTAGAATTCTCTCAATGAAAGCACCAATTGATAAGAATCAATTAGAGAGAGAAAGAAAAACAGTAGTAACTTCAATTAACAGCAGCAGGAATTACAAAACAAAGAAGGAAAAGAAGAGAAATAGAAGAAAGGAAGAAGAAGGGAAGAAGAAATCCTCTAGAGGCGCTGCTCTCCGAGGCCCAAGGCAGCAGCCCGTAATTTTGCACAGCAGAATTCTTCTCTCTAAAACAATTCCTCCCCCATACAGCCCACAACTCCCTTATTTATAGACTCCACTGGAAGTTTCTAGACAACCCCTCCTCCCAACAACTTTCTAACAAACTAACAAACTAACAAACTAATAACCTCCTAACAACTACAAGAGTAATTACATAGCTGCCACTGGACAGTTGCACACTGCCCACTACGACTAGCCCGCCCTGCACTCCTATCACAAGCAATATCTATTCGTGAGGCGGTAGTCCACTATAATTTATTCCACGGTAAAGGAATGTGGAATTAATACATCAAACACGTCCATCAAATAAGTAAATGTGCATAAAGGTGAATACCCATGATAAGTAAATACCTTATGCTCGTGTTATGATTATGTGATCATTTATATTTGAACTGTTTAACCTTATGAATTTGGGTTATAAAGTGTTTGAGGTGTTACATTATTCCCACCTTCGGAAATTTGATCCTAGAAATTGTTTTCATGTATAAAACCCTTCAAAAAGATGTGGGTGGTAAGCCGCCCAGAGGCGCCCCGTACCCGGTTGGTCACATGGCCTCAAACGCATTTCCCCTAACGCCAGAGCCTGCTAGGGAATCATGATAGTGATATGTATTTTATCATCATATGGCTAGGAACCCCATTTCTTTACACATTCATCATGGGCAACTTTTTTGGCCTGCGGTTTGTCACGCCATCTCCATTTTGTTTTCATAATAGAGATTTAAAAATGGGGAAATAGAAATTGAATCAAACAAACACCGTACCTTTAGGTTGAATCAGTCGATGAAGAACATACAATCAATGTCTATGTCTATGGCGAGGAGATTCTACCCCACATGGTGACATCAAAACAAAACATTCATAGATAAATTGATTCATAATAACAAATAATTCTCAATTCACTATAAATTAAGATGATTTCTACTACCTAGGGGCTGGTGACTAGCACCGGAAAGGCATATCCCAAAAAGTGAAGGCATTGACTTTTTTCATTATATATTTAGGTTTGAAAAACATAAATTAAAAAAAAATAGAGTATCTACTGGGACCTCTTTATCACCATGAATTGAAAAATCTTGAGGAAAAGAAGGTGCATGAAACTGATTCAGAGGATACTAACATAAGTCTTATTTAGGGTGAGGGGTGACCCGATTTCGTCGTTTTAGAATGAAGGATGGGTAAAAAATTAAAATAAAACACAATTGAAGTCCTTTGTGAGTTTACTAATGGAGAGAAGATTAAAAAAACTACAAGGAACATGGGCCACTAAAGCCAGACGAATAGAATGAGTCAAGGACCATGTACCAAATCAAGCAATAGGAATTATAGATCCATCCGCAACAGTAATGGCAACGACACCGATATACGGATGATAGGTAGTAAGCATACCTGCATCACCTGTGAGATGATCAGAAGCACCAAAATTAAGCATACAAGCTATCAGTCGACGAGATACACAAGCGGTAGGGTCACTAGTCTGAGGAATAGAGGATGAAGAAGAGGTAGGTGGCAAAGCACCCCGATGAGAGTGTATAAGCGCAATCTCATCCGTAGAGAGGTCCAAGTAGTGTTGGATCTCGAACGGTGGCGAGGATGTTGCCATGTCTAGAAGGAGATGGGAAAGAGGCTGCAAGAACCCACTTGGCGGGAACAATCGAAGATGGGAAATCTGGCCTCAGCATAAAAGGCAGGGTTGCGCCAATGACAGGCGGAAACCATGATCGTTGTTTGATGACGATGTGATGCCGGAGAGAGACGCCATAGGTGAGCAGGGGCGCTGGGAGGCCAGGACTTGGAGTGTTATATGCGATTAGCTGGAGGGCGAGGTTGAGGTGGACCTAGAGGATCGCAAATCTGATGTGACGTCGTGGGACAGGAGAGGGAGGCGATCGGCAGGAGATGTGCACAGGAAGAGGTGTTATCAGCAGGGGCGCCTGGGTGCGCCTGAGTAGCCCGAGGCCATCAGGGGCGGCGAGCGAAGGTACAGTCGCAAGGAGACGTGCACAGGAAGAGGCGTCATCAGCAAGGGCGTCTGGGTGCGCCTGAGTAGCCCGAGGCCATCGGGGCGGCAAGCGAAGGTACAGTCGCAAGGGGAGCCACATGGGTGGTTGGGCGCACTTGGATGGGATGCGTGCATAGGGAGGATGCGTCAGGCGACGGGTCCTGATGCGGAGGCGTGGGGTGGGGGGACCATCTAACGGGGTGGACGCGTGGGAAGGGAGGTGTGATGGGCCTGGAGGGGGTCATCGGGGCCGTCGCGCAGGGGCACAGCCGGAACAGGACCGGCGCACAGGGATTCCGGCAGGGGGCGGTCACGGCCGACAGAGGAGGGGTGCCGGGGGAATTGTTATCCAGCTAGCTAACAGCAGCACTGCCAAGCCAGTTGGAGTCATCGAGGATGTACTAGCAGCTTAGCAAGGGTGAAAAATCTTTGTTTTCCAGCAGATTTTTAAGTTCTGGATATGGAAGATGATAGGATACATAGTCATGCACCACTCATTTTAGGTAAACCAGTTTTAAAGACAGCAAAAACAGTTCTTAATGTTCATCACGCAACTTTTTCAATGGATTTTGGTGGTAAAGCAGTTCACTTAAAAATACTTGAAACAATGAGATATCCAGTAAAAGACCATTCATCTTTCCATGTTAATATCACTGTGTATTGAACTTCTTTTGAGGCTTTTTTGCCTAGTCTAGGATCTGTTCTTCAAAAATGCATAGAGAAGAACTTTGTTCTTAACTATGAGAAGTGTCATTTTATGGTGAAAAGAGGGATAGTTCTTGGCCGTGTTGTTTCTAAAGAGGGAATTTGATATAGAACAGAGGACCACTTGTATTTATATATAAAACGAACCAGATAATTACAGCAGAGGAGGAAGAAGAAGACTGGAGAGGAAGGAAAGGAAGGGGAGAAAATACCCAGGAGTTCCCCAGGAACAGCCGCCCAAGCCCAAGGCTGAATCTGTTACGAAATTCTTGTCTGCCCCCCTCACTCTCCAGCTCCTCTTTATAACAGTCTTGTCTTCCCCTTAATCCTCACGTGGGGACCCCTAACAAACAGGTGTCGGGGTCTGTAACAAACTGGCCAGCTGTGCCCGCGGTAGTTTCTCCCCTGCAATGACCCATATGCCCTTCTAGAAAGTGCACAGGCTAGGTATGGGCCAGGTGCTTCCCAGGCAGCATCCCCTTCTAGATTAAGCCTTTCCATGCCTTTCCAGGCTGTACTGATGTGTCCCTGTCTCAATCAGAATTCAAGTTGATAAGTCCAAGGTTGATATCACATGTTCCTTACCTTATTCCAAGAATGTGAGGGTGGTTAAATCATTTCTGGGACATGTTAGATTTTACAGGAGGTTCATTTAAATCTTTGATAAGATTGGTCTACCTTTGTCGAGGTTGTTACAAAAGGAAAACCCCTTCAGTTTTTTTTAACAGTGTAAGGATTCCTTTGAGTTAAAGAGGAAGCTCATTACTCCACCCATCATTCAATCAACTCGATGGGACATTTCATTTGAGCTAATGACCAGTGCATCTGATTTTTCATTAGGAGTTGTCTTCATAGAGTTGATTGGCTGTCTCACGTTATAGCTTATACTTTTAGAACTTTGGATTCTGCCAAGGCTAATTACACCAAACTGAGAAGGGGGTTTTGGCTGTTAAGTTTGCTCAAGAGAAGTTTATATCATTCCTTTTAGGTTCACATCACAAGTTGTTTTGCACACTGATCATGCTGCTATTAGATATCTTTTGAAGAAATTTGATGCTGAGCCAAGACATCTTAGATGAGTTTTACTTCTTCAAGAGTTTGATATTGAGATAAGAGACGGAAGAGGGAAAGAAAATTTGACAGTTGATCATAGTAGGATTCCTGATATTGTAGGAATTGAACCATCAGGTTGTCATCCAACTAAAGAAACTTTTCCAGATGAGCAATTGCAAGAAGTTGAAATTGATGTTCCTTGGTATGCAGATGTTGTTAACTATTCCGTTGCATCTGAGACCCCTCACTGGTTTATTAAACATCAGTCAGATAAGTTGCATAGTGAGACTAGAAATTTTATATGGGATGACCCATATCTTTGGCATATTGGAAGTGAACAAGTTATGGGGAAGTGTCTGCCAGGCAGTGAGATACCCCTAGTTCTTATGTTTTGTCATGCTTTTGCCTGTGGAGATCATTTTGTGCCACAGAGAACAACAAAAAAGATTTTGGATTCAGGATTGTACTAGTCAACTGTTTTTAAGGGCTCATATGAGTTTTGAAAAGCATATTCTCAATGCCAGTTTACAGGGAATATTTTCAAGAGAAATGAAATGCCCCAGCAGCCTTTGCTATTTTGTGACATTCTGATGCCTGAGCGGTAGAGAGAGGATTCATTATGAATTTTAGGGAAATTAGATTCAACAAGGCTACTGCTCTTGGGAAGAGGTTTCTCTCTGGTATTTACTGAACATAGTAAGGTAGTTGCTCACAGGAGGTGGTGGTCTCCCACCGTGATCCTTTATTGTTAGGACACAAGAATGCATGAGAGAGAGAGAGTAAGAGAGAGATTAAACAGCCGAAGAATCTGTGTATTAACTGCTGAACAGAAACAAAAGTAGAGCCACAATGGTAGGAGGAAGAGGAGGAAGGAAAAAAGAAGTAACCCGCAGGAGAAGACCACCCTCCTGAGAGCCCAGCCAAGACCACCGGCGAACCTGCTGCCAAGCTAATAAAATGATTCATGCCCTCCCTCCAGCTGGACCCCCTTTTAATACTCCACCAGGACAGCCAACAAACATCCTAACAACTACAGCTGTCAACAGCTGGCAACACAACAAATTATTAAAAGGGAAAATACCAAACTGCCCCTAAACTGCTAATGCCCACACCTGGACAGCCTGGACAGCCCACACCTGGACTGGGCAGCCCACACCTGGACAGCCCCTCGAGCAAAGACCCACACCTGGACAGCTTGGACAGCCCTCTATACTCCTAACAATTCCCTCCCACCTAAAAACCACCTTGTCCCTAAGGTGGACCTCTATCTGTGCTAGGGGTCTGTAACACAAGAACACAGGAATGGCTGCCCCTAGATAGATCTCTGGAAGCTTCTTCACAATCATTTGTTTTTTCAAAGTTAACAGGTCTGCCAACTTGGAACCCCGCCTTCTCTCCATGAACTTCTCCTGCATGCATGTCATTTGCTTCTTTTGCGCGCTGCAGCATGTGTTTCATATCTTGTACCCTGACAAGAATACCAACGACTCCTTCACAAGCCTCATCCTGAGCTTGTTCATCAGCTTTTTCCTCATGCTCCACTTCTCTCATCAGGTCGACTACTGATTCCACAGCATCTCTATGAAGACTGTATTCTGGAAAATCTGGAGACTAAGGTGTTACTGAAAATATATCTGAAGGGATTTGTTCTGTATCGTTGTGTCCATGATGCACAGTCACTGACTCCTCTGAGACAGCAGCACACAAACCATTCAAGTTGACATATGAAGATGTTTCTTTTGTATGGTCATTCCTGTGGTTCACTATCATTGACCCATTTACTTCAGAGACAGCAGTACACAAATTATTCAAGTTGATATTACCTTCAAAATTTCCCAGCACGATGGAGAGTGGAGATCCTACAGAGGTTTGTTTGGGTGCAGTTCTGACAATGTTAGTTTGACAAGACTGTGAATCCCCGCCAGTCCCACTACAAGCATTTCCACACATATGATCATGGCTATCATTTGCCTTGTAAAAATTTGAAATTGAAGAACCCACTGAATCCTCATCTAACAAGGCAGAATCCCCGCGCAAGTCATTGGGCATATGATCAACAATAGCAGTATACATACCAACTGCAGTTCCCTGACTGGAAGAGGGACCGACAACAACTTCTTCAACAGCCATTGAATTCGTAGACGAACACTCCACCAGAAATTTCGACTTTCTGGATTTTGGACTTCGAGGGCCCTTGTAATCGATGGCAGGAAGCTGGCCATCAGACTGCGTCGACATAAAAGGAAGCACCTCCAACAAAATGAATTCTATAGCTGAATCGACATCTTTTGAATGTTCAATAGCAACTGCCTTCAGTATGCGAGCATCAACAATGATCCAGTGTAAGGTGCTAACTGAAAACTTTCCTCCATAAATGTCAACGCCACTAGAACCGGTTCCTTCAGAAAAATCTCCACCTTGTGCAACAAATCCTATACAAAGTCCCTGAAAAATTGTTGATGTCGTAGGGACAACCGGCTTTGAAACAATTATTACATCCCTGTTAACACCTCTAGAATTTGGAGTCGCTTTCCTCTTTCGAACACTCCGCATGAATGTCATCCAACACCAAACTCGACTCCTGCATGTCCAGCCCTTCTTCACCACTATAACACAATTCCCAAAGGAAACCAGAGTACAACCAATAGATCTATAAGGCTTTACATGTTGGAAAAATGACGGCAGCTTAAAGGGAACGTGCCGCACCCCGGACAACATTGTTTTCCTTGTCTTTGAGCTGGACAGGAAAAAGTTGATGCCATGTACAAGGTGTGTTTACAACGGATGTGCTTGTTGGAAACCGAACCTGGAGGTAGGCCGCACTTTCTAGGCATCCCAGGTGCAAAGGCGCCCTTGCTGTAGCTATTATCCTCCATCACAGACATCGAAAGTTGCTCCACTCGAGTTTTCATGACTTGAGGAAGTGAACCTAGTGTCCCTTGAACAGGTTTCCTCTGCAACTCCTCCTCTTTAAGACTGCAGGCACCCCCTGCACTATCCTCGCAGCCATTTTGAACATCAACGGAGGGAGTTCCTAGCTCATTAACGGCCTCTCTTCCGGTATCTACAATAGTTGCCTCGGCAGCTCCGACAACTAGAATTTCTGGAACCACATGCTCAACACCTATAACTGGATACTCATATGCTTTTGCAAATTCATCTTCAGAAATACTTAAATCTTTTAATCCTGAACTAAGAAAAGTGGGGCAAGTCTCCCTGTCGCAGGGAGAAGTTTGTGTGGTGTCTCCCTCCATTCTTTGCCGCTCCCGTGTACCTGAAAGTTCATTCGGCCCTGTTTCTTCCCTTGCAAATAACTTTGTTCGCTGCTGCTCCCTGCTATCCAAATACCTTTCCAAAAGTGCTGGTTTCAGCCTCTTCCACCCCGAACCAGGGTTTTCTTTCAACCATGGCAAGAACCTATACAAAACTGAATACTCCATCCACAACTGCGCCCAATGAACCTTCATATCTTCCGACGTCCGATTGAATGTGAAGTAATTCTCCATTTTAGTGATCCAACCACATGGATCCTCTCCTGAAAAAGGAGTCAACCGAACTCTCACTGTCATTCTGATTAGCCAACCTCTAATGAAATCCTCCAGCCGAACAACTGTGCATCAAATTTTTTTTCGAACTTTTTCGTCCTACTGCATACGTCTCTGCAGTTGCTTTTTTTTCAGTAATCACATGGCACAACAGTACCTCCACTCAACGATTGAAAGACAATAATCGTTTTCACCCTACACCACAAGGTGAGCACGACTCCCTCCTTCGATCACGCTGCACATCTGCCAACAAACAAAAAGACGTCCCGACCTCCTCTGTTCGATTGGAAAGCACTGATCGTCTCCAAAAACAGACGGTGCAAACTTCTGCCGGCAAGTCCACTCCACAAAGCGAAAGCAATTGACAGCTCCAGGCGAGCTCGGTTCATCACTGTAACAGTACAGCAGGCGCGCGAGTGCTCGACGACTCCAATACTCCCGCATTTTCTCCAAAGTTCGTCTGGCACTGAACAAATGCACGACGCACTCGAGTTTCCCTGCGGAAGTGCAAGAATTCTCCAGTGACTGAACAAACGCACGTCGCCTTTTCCCTCTATGTTCATCGGGTGTTGTAGCGTGATCTCTCCTTTTCTTTTTTTCTTTTTTCGTCCGTTTACAGCGCTGGCGTCGGGCGTATACCACGGCCAAATCGCACTCCCAGTCACAAACGTACTTCTTTGTTTGCTCACTTAATCTCCTTCCTATTTTAGTCTTTGTCCAAACAAAACGTCCACAATTCTTTTCTCAGTCCGTTCGGCAGTCCTGCACGTTTTCTTCCCAGCTAGCTTCACCTGCAACGGCGTCCAACTCCAGCGATTCTATTCCCAGCAGCAAATGTCTCTCTCGCACGACATTCCCCAGCGGAGTCGCCAAATTGTTAGGACACAAGAATGCATGAGAGAGAGAGTAAGAGAGAGATTAAACAGTCGAAGAATCTGTGTATTAACTGCTGCACAGAAACAAAAGTAGAGCTACAATGGGAGGAAGAGGAGGAAGAGGAGGAAGGGAAGAAGAAGAAGTAACCCGCAGGAGAAGACCACCCTCCTGAGAGCCTAGCCGAGACCCCCTTTTAATACTCCACCAGGACAGCCAACAAACATCCTAACAACTACAGCTGTCAACAGCTGGCAACACAACAAACTATTAAAAGGGAAAATACCAAACTGCCCCTAAACTGCTAATGCCCACACCTGGACAGCCTGGACAGCCCACACCTGGACTGGGCAGCCCACACTTGGACAGCCCCTCTAGCAAAGACCCACACCTGGACAGCTTGGACAGCCTTCTATACTCCTAACATTTATTGTAAATTTTTATCTACATATTCTACGGATTGAGTGATTCTTGTCTCTGAACTATTTCTTATGCTACATATACACAACATTAACTCACTGGGTTGTCAACTTACTCCGTGATTATTAAATATTTCCAGTTACTGATGTTTGTGATGTATAAACATTTGTGTGATATGAAATTGCCAATGAATAGATGATTTGTGCTTGTCAAAAGTTTTCATGGAGTTGATGATAAGGAACCAGGTGAGGGTGTGGAAGAACGCTAGAAAATGAATGAAATGTAAAATGGGTGGTATATGCACCCAATAAACACAAGTGCTAACTATCGCAATGGTTTTTCAAGGTAATTCTTTTGTTAAGATTTTGATGCTTTGAATAGTTTGGATTTATGACACCATGGTGTCCTAACGACAAAAGTCCCGCCCAAGAGTAGTAGAGCGATAAATGATGGTCCTGCCATCAGAACTGAGCACCGGTTCAATCCAGAGAAACAACCCTGAGGAGATGTGGACTCTAGCCAAAATGGTCCCCACAATTTTTTTGATTTGACACCATCGATCCTGATTTAGAGTTGAACAAATGTTGATGGATTCAAGATCTGAAAGCTTTTGTTTGTGAAATCAAAAAGATTATGATTTATAAGGCCACAATGTTAGGGTTTGATGAATCTGAGTAATCCGTATGATAAGAAGCAGGAAGAGTATAGAAAACTGACCTTTACCGTAGGAAATCAAAAAAACAGCAATACAATTGCAGAAAAAGAAAACAAACAGGAGAACCTGCTTCTCCCGCCCAAGCTCTATTGGCCAAAAATAGACTACACTGGAAAATCCGTGCCCCTCTCTCCCTGCGGGTCCCGAATATATGAGGGTCCACTTCTAACAGATTTCCCCCTGTGCAATCTCCAAACTGCCCTTCTACCTTTCTGTTTAAACAGCTGAACTTTCCTCAACTGAATCTTCTTGTTAGTGGAACCACCCAAAACCGAATCCCCTTGAACATTACCATCATTTCCAGATCTGCCCCTGCGTGTATAGACTATCCAGGGTCCCTCCTTAACACTCCCCCCTGTCTTGAGATACATGCTTGTCCGCAAGTTGAAAAGAGGGAAATTGATTACAGACATAATCATCCTCCCAAGTAGCGTCGTCACTGGATTGGCCGCGCCATTGAACAAGCGATTGAGAAATATCATTGTCCCCCTGCTGCTGAAAACGTGTAGCCAAGATAGCTTCAGGTTCAGGCTGAATCAGGAACCAAGTTTTCAGGTGAAGAGGGCTGGACGGGGATGTTGTCCACTGCCTTTTTTAGTTGAGAAATGTGGAAAACCGGGTGGAGGCGAGCGTGGGAGGGTAACTTCAAATGGTAGGCGACAGGTCCCACACGTTTTAAGATGCGGAAAAGGCCATAAAATCTGGGAGAGAGTTTGGAATTAATTCGTTGAGTCAGCGAAGTCTGTCGATGAGGGCGCAGTTTGAGATACACAAATTCTCCCACCACCTGAAATTCCACATGACGACGATGTCGGTCAGCCCACTGTTTCATATAACTTTGAGAGCGAAGCAAATGATGACAAAGTTGTTGGAGGGCCTCATCGCGATCTCCCAAAGAAGTAGCAACGGCATCCACCCGAATTTCAGATGGCTAAGAACTAAGAAGTGTGGGTGGTGGGCGACCATAAACCACCTCGAAAGGAGTTGTGTTGATTGATGAATGCCAAGAGGTGTTATGTTATGCAAAAATGTGAGGGAGGAAAAGAGAAGCTAAACTGTATATATTGATGTAGCAGCTGAATTACAGTAGCAGAAATACAGCAGGAACACAGCAGAAATATAGCAATTACAGTGAGGAGAGAGAGAGAGAGAGATAGATGTAGGAGAACCCGTGGAAGACCACTCCTCCGAGCCCATCCCATGCTGGATGTCCCAACGCACCAGCCCACTCACAGCAGCCAGCTGTGCAGATTTCCCAGTAAATGAGTTGTGTCCCTTACACACACTGCCCCCCTCTATTTAAAGACCCTCTCAGCCAGCTAACCACCCAAAACTACTAACAAACTCTAACAACCTACTGCCAGCTATCACCAGCCCCTAACAAACTAAGAAACACTAACAAACAACCCAAAGACATCACTGCCCCTTGGCAATTGTACACGGACAACCCCCACGCCCCTTAACAAACTTTCCAGCCACTGCTGCTTCTCCCCCCCTACACGGGCAGCAGCGCACTCAAGTCAATTAACACATATTCCTAACAATTCCCTCCCACCTAAAAACCACCTTGTCCTCAAGGTGGAACAAACTCAACCTCTGCTCGGCTGTGCATTGGGACAGCAGCACTCGGTTGCGGCTTTGGTGGAGGCATCAGTATCATTGCATCTTTATTGGAAATCAGCAACACACTTGGGCAAATTAAGACAGTCAGTGCAAGTGGTCCGTATTCCTCTTTGTCCTTCCTTCGATCCCCAACAACTAGTAAAGGATACTCTAATTGTTGTGCAACACAATAGGTCTTCATTTCACCATAAATCTCAGCCAACCCCTCAAGCACAATGTCCACTTCTTTAGGCCGTTTTGGTTGTCCAGCTGTTTTGGTTGTCCAGCAGCTATAGCAGTTTGCCATACACAAAATTCAGCGCCAATTGCATGCGGATGGCAGTCTAAAACAATCCCCACAGCTTGTGTAAAAACTTTAATGGGCTCCGAAACCGATTTCCCTTAGGCAGCACCATCGAAATTATCTACCTTGGCCTTCAAATTTGAGAAGTTAACAGCAGCATTTGAAACATAATATAGCTCCGTCCGGTGCAATGGTTCTTGTACCATTTTACCCCTTTTTCTGTCACCAGCATCCCATGGAACGCCAACCGGCTTCAATCTTTCTTTAACATGATCCTCATAGGGAGAAGTTATCAGCCAATTGAGCAAATTAGAGCAATCAAAGTAGAGGGAGAACTGCGGGCCACATTTAATTGCAGATGAATAAGTAGGCCAAAAAAATGATCCCTTGCATCCCAACTGAAGCCTGATATCACCGTGATCCACGTCTCTCCAATTAAAATAGGTGGATAGTGTTTCCAATACAATACAACGTTGTAACCACAAGCTCCTGATTCTGCTCCGTCTAAGAATATTCCCAAAATGCACATATAAACAGACCTGAAACCACCTACTCCAAGGGTGTTTGAAGGAGCAAAATATTTTGTGACAACCCTTGGTGGTGGCTTTGGTGATGGCCTAAGTAGCGGTGAAACTTTATTTTCTATTTCCTCTTCCGGCCAAGCAACGCTGTAATCAACCAGCTCCTCACGTTTTTCACATCCGTCCTTTTCCCGACCTCTCTGGAGACCCCTTAAGCTTAATACTGCTTCTTCCACCTCCTTGGGATCCACTATCTTCACCACTTGCTTGTCATGTTCTGAACCAGACGCAAGTCAGTCCATACTGCTCATAAGTGGCCATGTTTGCATTACCCGATGGAAAAAAATTTGCGTCACACGAGCAGACATAAGTTGCACAACCACTTCGTTCTCTCGGCACACAGGTTCGGGAGACAAAACACTCAATCCTTCTCCAATCTTTTCTGTTTGTGCAAGTTGCGTCTCAATCTGAACCTTGAAATTCCTTCCTGGCTCATCATCGCCTGCACACAGAAAATGAATTTCCACCTCTGGTTGTTCCGGAATAGACGTATACTGCTTAGATTGTCTAACCTGCTCTTCCACTTCGGAAATCAAATATGTAATCTCCTCAACAGGCTGTACCAATTTAGATTCAATTTTCTCCACAAAAACAGCCTCTCGAAGCCCCTTTAAAAACCGTTGTGGATCTCCCTCCGTTGCCTTTCCATACTTTTTAATCATCATCGGTTTCAACTGCTCCCATGACATTCCGGGATTAGCTTTCAGCCATGATAAGAACCAGTATAGAGTTGAGTTCACCATACAAAGTTGTGACCAGTGTACTTTCATGTCTTCCGACATCCTGTTGATCAAAAAATAAGCTTCTGTTTCAATGATCCAACCAAGAGGATCCTCTCCAGTAAAGTCAGGTAACTAAACTCTCCTGATCATACCTCTCGTCTGCTTCTGCAATAGTGTCTGTATCGTACATAGTTGTCTCGTGTATTCAGCTCCCCCCAATCGAAAACTTCGTCGGACGATCGTGCTTCAAGCTCACAACTGAGCAATCTGTGCATCTGACCGATTTGCTCGGAAAAAACAGCCATCTGCTCCAATGTCTCCATCCCGTGCGTCAACCAACAGCAGCACTATCAACTTGAGAGACAAAAATTTCCTACAAACTGAATTTTCTCTCTTTTATTTGTCGTCCGTCTTCAGCACCACAGGCTTTCCACGGTTCTCTTTTTCTCTCTTTTTTTTTTGTGTCCTTTCTCGTCTGTCTTTAGCGGGAGCGTTTCCACTTTTTGTTTTCCCCTTCTTACCTCTCTTTTCCGTCCGTCAACAGCTTTTACGTCGGTTACGCACCGCGGCCCGAAAGCTCTCTCAGTCGCAAACCTCTCTCTCGCACAGACTACCCTGCGTCGGCTTTCGGTTCTTGTCCAGCAACAAACAAAAAACAAATTCGGGCAGCACTCCTTGCGCGGCACTCCCCCGTTGCGATTCCTCCTCCACGATCGTTCTCTTCCGGAATGCGTTACCCTAGCAGCGATTGTCCTGCTCCCACGATCGTGTCTCCAACTCTGGTCGCCTCCAGCGTTCGAAACGCTTACCACAGCAAAATGATCTCCCTCGCGCGACTGCAGACAAGAAAACGAGTCACCCTCTCGCGTCTCCAACAGCGAACGCAGCTCCAGTTGGATCTTCGAACGGCTCCGGCGTTCTCCTGCTCCGATCTTTTTTTTTATATATATACAACCACGTTAGACTCTCCATCCGAGCCTCCCTGCGCAGCAACAACGTTCTTCTTCTTCTTCTTTTTTCCTTGCTGCTACGATTTTTCAGCAGCAATCCTCCTCACCTCCAGCGTGCGATCAATCCTCTCGCACGGCACCCCCCAGTGGAGTCGCCAGTTTTGTAAAAATGTGAGAGGGAGGAAAAGATAAGTTAAACTGTATATATTGATGTAGCAGCTGAATTACAGTAGCAGAAATACAGCAGGAACACAGCAGAAATATAGAAATTACAGTGGGGGGGGAGAGAGAGAGAGAGATGTAGGAGAACCTGTGGAAGACCACTCCTCCGAACCCACCCCTTGTTGGACGTCCCAACGCACCAGCCCACTCACAGCAGCCAGCTGTAGTAAATGAGCTGTGTCCCTTACACACACCGGCCCCCTCTATTTAAAGACCCTCCCAGCCAGCTAACCACCCAAAACTACCAACGAACTCTAACAACCTACTGCCAGCTGTCACCAGCCCCTAACAAACTAACAAACACTAACAAACAACCCAAAGACATCATTGCCCCTTGGCAGTTGTACACAGGCAGCCCCCACGCCCCTTAACAAACTTTCTAGCCACTGCTGCTTCTCCCCCTATACACGGGCAGTAGCCCACTCAAGTCAATTAACACATATTCCTAACATGTTATTATTAAATTCAGCCCAAGGTAACTAAAAAGACCATGATTTGGGTTGTTCGCCAGCAAAACAACGGAGGTAAGTCTCAAGGCAACGGTTGACAACCTCCGTTTGGCCGTCGATTTGCGGATGATAGGATGAACTGAATTTGAGTTTAGTATGGCGAAGACGAAATAGTTCAGTCTAAAAATTGCTAAGGAAAACTGGATCACGATCACTTACAATGGACGTCGGCACCCCATGCAACCGAACCACTTCTTGCACAAAAACTGGAGCCGCAAACTTGGTTGTATAGGGATGTTTCATGGAGATAAAATGAGCATACTTTTATAAACGATCGACCACGACCAAAATCACATCAAACCCGCGAGATTTTGGTAAGCCTGAAATGAAATCCATGGAAATATCCGACCAAATGAGCATAGGAAGCTCAAGGGGCTGTAATAATCCTGTCGGGGCCAACGTGGAATATTTAAAACGTTGACAAATGTCACATTTCCGAACAAAATCAAGCACTTGGCGACACATACCTATCCAATATAAAGTAGCGGCCAGCCGTCTGTAGGTACGATAAAATCCAGCATGTCCACCTCGAGGCGAGGCATGAAATTCAGCCAAAAGTTGGGGTACCCAGGTAGAAGCAGCAGAAATAACGAGACGGCCATGATAACGGAGGATACCCGTGAGAATAAGTGAAACCAAGCTTAGAAGAACTATCCACTTAGAGTGCTTGAATAATATGGTGAAGTGCGGGTCGGACTGGACAGCAGCGGTTAATGTAGAACTATCAGCCCACATGGGGATAGGATTGAATAAAATGAGATTCAACTGTTTCTTCTTTTTGGGATAAAGAATTTGTTGTCGAGTTAGCCGATCCCAGCTTGAATTTAACATTAAATCGATAGCCAAGTAATTTTGCAATCCAGTTTTGTTGATCGGCTGATACAGCCCACTGCTAAAGTAGAAATTGAAGGCTGCGGTGGTCGGAAAATACTATGAAAGTGCTGCCCAATAAATACGGACGCCAATATTGGATGGTCAACACCAAAGCCATAATTTCTTTTTCATAAGTGGATTTGGCTAACGTTTTATCACCAAAAGTCTTGCTGAAATATGCAATTGGACGACGATTTTGCATAAGTACCGCGCCCACCCCCCGTCTCGAAGCATCACATTCCACCTCAAGAGTTTTTGGAAAAATCGGGTAAGGTGAGCACCGGGGTGGTAGTGAGAAGAAGCTTTAAATGGTCAAAAGCAACTTTAGCAGCGGAATTCCAAAGGAAACCTGTTTTTCGTGTCAAAACTGTAAGTGAGTGAGCAATCTGGCCATAACCCCGGATAAACTTTCGGCAATAACCGGTGAGGCCAAGGAAACCACGCACCCCCTTGACAGAAAAGGGTTGGGGCCAATCAACAATAGACTGAACTTTGGAGGGATCAACCGACATGCCCTCGTGAGAAATAATATGACCGAGATAACCAATACGAGTTTGCACAAAGAAACACTTGTTGGGGTTGGCAACGAAACAATGAAGTCGAAGTGACTGAAGAGCTAAACGAAGATGTTGTAAATGTTGTTGCCAATCCTTGCTGTAAATAAGGATATCATCAAAGAAAATCAAGATAAATTTGAGGAGAAATGAGCGAAACACATAGTTCATTGCAGCCTGAAAAGTTGACGGAGCGTTGGACAATCCAAAAGGCATAACTAGAAATTCATAGTGGCCACTGTGAGTACGGAATGCTGTCTTTTCAATATCACCTTGCCGCATTCTGGTTTGATGGTAGCCAGATTTTAAGACCAACTTAGAAAAATATTTTGCACCACCCACCTCATCAAGCAATTCATCAACGACTGGATTGGGAAATTTATCAAGGATAGTTACTTGATTGAGGGACCTGTAATCCACACAAAGGCGCCATGTTCTATCCTTTTTTTTATGACTAACACAGGGCTAAAAAATGCGCTGGTACTAGGTCAACAAAGGCGCCATGTTCTATCCTTTTTTTTATGACTAACACAGGGCTAGAAAATGCGCTGGTACTAGGTCGAATAAATCCAAGCTATAACAAAGAATGAACTTGTTTTTCAATTTCATTTTTTTGAAAGTGTGGGTAGCGATAAGGGCGCACTGCCACTGGTCCCTGGCCCTGCTCCAACCGAATGTCATGCTCCCATTGGTGAGGAGGTGGAAACCCCTTGGAGTCACTAAAAATATCAGCGAACTTCTGTAACAAACTATTCAAGGTCGGTTGCTGCTACAAGAACAGTAGTGGTGTAGGAGACTCCTCCTTGCTGCCCCAGAATAAGTGATGGAGAACTGGATAGGTAAGACGGCCATAAAAGCTGTTTAAAGATGTTGTCTGAAAGTTATGGGGAGCACTTGTAAGAGAGTAGTCATGTCTAGAAAATTGAAAACGCATTGTCATTTTTGCCCAATTTGTCGTGACGTCACCGAAGGTGCGTAACCAAGCGATGCCCAAAATGAAGTTCAAACCACCTAAATCAATCACATAAACATCTACAAAACAAGAAAAATTGCCAATCAATAAATGAAGTTGTCGACACAGTCCTTGAGTGTAAATATGATGGCGATCACCAAGTTTGACCCGTAAGTGTGGTGATAGAACAGATAAATGAAACATTTCAACCACCTTAGGTGAGTGAAATAAAATTATGAGTTGCTCCACTATCCAACAAAATCAGAATAGGGAGATCTCTCAAGTGGCCCTCAACTTTCAGAGAAGTAGCAGACAGGTTAGGTGAACCTTGAACAGACAGCACTATCCCATAATCTGGAAAAGCAACAACAGAACATTCCCCTTCAGTGGCAGGAGCAGAATCTTCGACTAGTGGTTCGGAACATTCATCCACTGGCACTTCATCATCCTCCCCCAACAGTGTGGTGTGTAACTTGGAATCAAGGCATTTATGAAGTGGATTATAAGGAAGACCGTGAAAACAGAGGCCTCGTTTTCGATGATCCTCCCACTCCTGTGATGATAAAAATTGAGTGCCACAACTACTGGGAACATAAGGCTTTGAATTGTCAGGCTTGAATCCAGAAGTACCCATGTCGCGTGGCCGAGGAAGACGAGTAGAGGGCCCAATTTGTGAAACATTAGGGGTCTGGCGTGAGGGGGTAACCAGCGATCAGGATCACGAGTACCAGAGATTGGCCGAGGTGGAAATGATCGAAAACCAGAAACGCCACTTTTGGAAACTGTGAGCTCCACATGTGCGCATTGCTTGGAGACGGGTCTCTGGATTTTGAATTCGAACCCAACTGTGGATGTCTTCACGCAAACCGAGTAAGAAATAGCCCACATATTGCATTTCTGGCTGGCGTGGAACGAAGGAAGCCAAGCACTCAAATTGCTTGATGTAATCGGCAACCAAAGTTTGTTGTTGTAGTGCAACCAATTCTTCATACGAATTTTGATTGTCTAAGCCACTAAAGGGCGCCATCAACTCAGTTTTACAAGACGACCGAGAAATGTGCGGCTGAACCTCTTGAAGCACTGTAAACCAGTGGATAACAATCCCTTCCATGCATACATGTGCGAGGGAGATCTTCAAATCATCCAGAGTTCGCTAAACTCGGAAATAGAGCTCCGCTCAGGTTAGCCAACCTCGCGGGTCTGAACCATCGAAAATAGGGAGCTCAACACGACAAACCGAAAGGAGATGATCATAGCTATTGGGAACCGCAACCAGGGGGCTTGAGTGAGGCCCTATGTCGAAAGGAACAGCGGAACCCGAGACGTCCATGGTGCCAAAAAGATGAGGACGTAGTTTGTCGGATGAAGGGAGAGTGCCCGGAGGTATTCCCGAGAGAGCGGTATCGTCGGACGTAGGAAAATCAGGTCGTTGGGCCTGTTTCTCCATGTGACGAGTCATTAAACGGCGAAATTCAGCTTGATCAGCCAGCTCTTTCTCCCAACGCAAATGATCGGCCTCTGTTTGCTATTGTTTTTCCAAGATTTCTTGCAACGACACTTCCAAATGTCCCAATCTCTGTTCGATGCCATCCAGACGAGTGAGTTGGCGGGTCCCCATAATAGCAGCCCTAAGGAGAAGAAAGAAATAGAGTCTGGCGTCAGGAGCGGCAGGTCGGACCAAAGATGATAGGAACCACGAGTAATTCGTATGATAAGAAGCAGGAAGAGTATATTCAGAATATAGAAAACAGACCTTTACATTAAGAAATCAAAGAAACAGCAGTACAATTGCAGAAAAAGAAAACAAACATGAGAACCTGCTTCTCCCGCCCAGGCTCTACTGGCCGAAAATAGACTGAACTGGAAAATTCGTGCCCCTCTCCCTGCGGGTCCCGAATATATGAGGGACCACTTCTAACAGATTTCCTCCTGTGCAATCTCCAAACTGCTCTTTTGCCTTTCTGTTTTAACAGCTGGACTTTCCTTCTTACCTGAATCTTCCTGTGCAGTGGGACCCACCCAAAACCGAATCCCTTTGAGCATTACCAGCATTTCCAGATCTGCCCCTGTGTGTATAGACTATGCAGGGTCCCTCCTTAACAAAATCACCCTAGATGTCCATTACAGACTGGTGCAAAACGTGTTGGCGATTCAAGATTTTGTTCAAGATCGATACTGATTGAATTTGATTGACGGTTTCATGAAATTTATTGCACAAAATGTCATCCAAGAAAAATTGAAAAACCCAATGTTAAGGTTTTTAGTTGAGGTTTGATAAGGAACTTGTCCCCCAAGCTAGGTCTGCCTAGCTTGGATGCATAAAGAAAAACTAACCAAATCAAAGAAAAACAAAGCAACAAGAAACATTGCAAACACTCCTTTTCAAGCTGGACATACTCAGCTTGATTACAAAACAAGACGAAACATAAAAAAATCATCCGCGAACGCAGCAACTCTAGAGATGAAAATGATGGATGATAGAAGATGTCATTTGAAAAAGATGTGCAAACAAGGCGCCGGGAAAGCCGCAAAGGCGGGGCCAGTCGTCGGGGCGTCAGGAAAGCCGGATAGGCGGGGCCGGTCGACATAGTGCTGGGAAAGCCCCAGAGGCGGGACCGGTCGATGGAGTGTCGGGAAAGCCGGATAGGTGGGGCCGGTCGACGGAGCGCCGAGAAAGCCGCAGAGGCGGGGCCGGTCGATGGAGCGCCGGGAAAGCCGCACAGGCGGGGTCGGACGACGGGACGCCGAGAAAGCCACACAGGAGGAGTCGTGTAGAGGCGGAGGAGCCCCGCAAAAGCGGAGCCACGCTGGAGATCGATGACGAGTTGTCGATGGAGGTGTGGAAGTGAGCCGTTGCAAGAGGTCGCTCAGGAGGGGCGCTGCCCAGGGAATCGAAGGCGGCGGTCTGGATCCGTCACATGGGAGGCGATGCGCAGTAAGAGCCGGCGCTGCAGGAAAGCGTCACGAGGGGAAGAAATGGTGCGTTGGCGGCGAAATTGGGCCGTGCGCGGCCGCGGGTGGGTGGCAACCCCGGAGGAGCCCGTGGCGGACGGGATCCAGCCGAATTTGGCCGAATCTGGGAGAGGGGAGGTTGCAAGAGGCTGTCACGATCAATAGGAGAGGCGCTCGCGATTGGGAATGGGCGCACAAGCGCTCACAATCGAAAGAGGAGGGGTGTCCGCAAGAGGAGAGGCCGACGACGGAGGCGGGGCGTTCGCTGGAGGAGGCCGACGACGGAGGCGGGCCGTCCGCGGGAGGAGGCCGGCGACGGAGGCGGGGCGTCCACGGGAGGAGGTGCCGCGGCCAGGTAGGAGAGGCGGGCGGCCGGCATCGAGCGCACCAGGGCCACGCGCAGGAGGCGGAAGGAGGGGCGACGACATGACTTATGGCTCCCTGGCCATGGAAGCCGCCGCCCCCTTGGGGGAAAATCGTAGGTTTTTTTTTACCAGGAGAAAAGAGAGGGGAGGACGAGCTAGGGTAAGAGAACCCGCTCTAATACCATGTTCAATGATATGGAGAGGTGAACCCAATACCCAAGATGCCTCTAAAGAGAGGTCTTAGAGTTTATTTATAGGGAAATATAAAGATGACGAAAGACTCACGTCTGATGTGAGACACAGACTCCAACAGAACTCAACTGCACTTGGAATTTGCATACGAGATTTTGAGAGAAACCATATGATAGAGAGAAATCGATGCACGTTGGTGTGATTTGCCAATTTGATGAGTTTCACTACATGTGACAATTCCATATGTGGAATTGACGCAAAGGATTCAAACATAAACACTACGGTTGTGCAATTTGAATTACTAGAAAACATTTTGAAATATTTTGAGATAAGATTCAGGCTACTTTAATTCCAAGATACGTGAGATTGGGCACACAATGCTTTGACAGAAAGAATATATTTCTGAGGATGAATCAAGGCCACCTTGTTAAAACAAGTGGTGGTTTATTTAATCTGTGTACTCTGATCTGATTGTTAGAACACTGAAATTTGATTGAATGTTCAAAACTGCTCCATCATGAATTTTGCAAAAAATGATTTAGAAATTGTAAACGTAGCCAAGAGCAAGTTATTGGCCATCAAAATCTATTGGGAAACATGTGGATTTGATTTGTAGCAGTGCTAAGAAACGGGTTATTTGTTTCTGTTTGATGGTGGTCGTCCACCTACCTAGATAATAGCCAATATGATGACTAAGCACTCCTGATTTGATATTTGATATAACTGAATTTTTGTGAAAATTTATGCATGAATTTTATGCTGTCTCGTGTTTTTTTCAATGTTGCCAAGTTAGATAAATCATTCTTATTCACAGAACAAGGTCCTAATTTGGGTCATGGCAAGAATAATCATGAAACTGACAAGAGTGCAATAGCAAAAAAGCCAAATGATACGACTGAAAGAAATCAGAAAGAGATGCTTAGTGAAAAAAATAACATTGACAAGTAAACGACAAGAGAACGGGCATTTGAAAAGACTGTCCGGAGAGGTGTGTTTTAAAAAGGTGAAACTAACGCATAGCACACATTCAATTCACAAATTCAAATTCAAAAGTGGCCAAAGACACTACACATAATGCAAATAGAAATATATTTTCCAGCAGCAAACTAAATAAATGATTTCAAAAAATACAGAAAATGACATATAACTAGGAAGTTTCGTTGCTTACTACAGAAGACTGTCCTTTCAAGAGCCTCAACATTGTTGGCGCAGGCTGATCTTTAGGGATAGCTACTGTGCAATCATAAATGGCTGGAGCAAATGAGCGCATATTTTTTACAGCTGAAACAAACCCCTAAAAAGTAAAATAATAATATAAGAAATAGAGAATCAGAAGTTAGACATATGGTATCAAGCAGTAAGTCAAAATTACAAAAAGTTTGTACAGCAGCATTTGAACCATTAAATACTCAAAACTAAGAGCACCAACAACGCATGACAAGCATAATGGAGTCAATTTCCATTAAGCATGTAAAATGGATCGGGCCCCAGCCTAGCGGCCAGGATCTCAGACCAGGCATGAGCAACCCAGCAATTTTTTTAAATAAAAATCTAAAATTTTTAAATCAAAATCTAAGAAAAGAAATAATTTTTATAAATTTATTAAAAACCCAGGTCAGGCCCGATTTGGGTTGGCCTGATCAGGCCACCAGGCCCAAATCTTCGGCATGGGCCCAACCCAGTTTACTGTCTGGATCAGGCAAGGCCCAGGCTCCAAGCCAATTTTACACCCCAACTTTCCATCAATAACATTATTTTCAGTAATACCAAAGAACATAGGTGGAGATAAGAGAAGAAGACTCTGCAATTTAAGAATACCCAGGTGTCTTTCCCTTCCATTTGTTGAGGGTGGTTTTCTTAAGCAGATTAAAAAAAATTAAGCTTCTTTTTTCCTTTACACGTCATGCTGAAGTTTACTTGCCCAGATGATAAAAATGGACCCTGATGAAGACGCAACAACAAATTACGGTTGAATTTGTTTTTTAACTGCCAAGGGTATATGGTAATTGAGTTTAGGAGAAGCAGGATTGTATGTATGTACACAAATCATGATAATACTCAATAATTTGACAGTAAAAGGACGTCCTCGCTCTTCACTAAACAACGAAAAGTAAGATTATTGTACTGCAGTGGGCGAACACCATTAGCTGGTGAAGACAGCATTCCCTTCATGTAGAAGACAAAAAAACAACAAAGCAGAACTCTGTAAGTCAAAAAAAATAGCGTTGGGAACTCTACAAGTTGATAAAAAGTTAACATTAATGGAAGAAGCCAAGGTGTCTATGATAAAATAAGTAGCCACAATTTAAAACAAAAATACGCTTACACATTAACAACAACAATAACAAACAAGCCTTAAACCCAATTAAATGAGGTCAGTTACATGAATCAAACATCGCCAATTAGATCTATGAAGACCATATTTTCATTGAAACCATTTAGAACAAGATCATCTTGAATGATTTGTTTAAGGGTCCTTTTAGACCTACCTCAAGAGAAAAAAAAATGAAAGCAATGATGGATTTCTCGTAGAAAAAAGAATGAAAGGAACTTGCTAGAGAAAAGGATTTTCAATCACTCTAGTCCCTGCATAAAATTTCAGTGACTAAACCTTAGTGCGAGGAATCAAAACATTTCTTGGCACAGGCAACCCCATGGAGGTTGCATATTCTTGAGAAGCTAAAAGCTTTGCCTGCGTAAAGCGGGTTCCCTCTACAAAAAGAGCCAACCAGAAGGGCTGAGGAAAATCCTTCAACCGCTGAAGACCAGACTGTAGAAAAAACCCCCAAAAAAAACACGATGAGACGAACACGGGTATGCACATAGTTACTCATGACCCTACCTATGCTTATCTGAGAAATTTAGGTAAAAGAATAAAAAAAAATAGCTATTGTACCTTCAATGTGCTTTCATCCTTGGCCCAATTTCTTTCTAAAAAAAGATATTCAGAGAACCACATAGACCAGCCAATGACCTGCAAAATGTGGACAAATCAGCCATTCTATTTTATAAATCCAAGGTGCTGAGTAAAACGGTCCAGAGTGGCAAATGATGCATCATACAAGAAGGTAAGACTTGCCCACCTAACAGGAACATGAGGGCAGCATTCACAGTCACCCAAATCAATGTTAACAACCTTAACCATACACAAAAACAATGCTGAGCGCTCAAAAAGGCAAATTAGCATATGAGAAGAAAAATTTTAGAATGAAGGGTCAATGCATGAATCATTAGACATGTTTAATTAACGAGCACGCAAATGTAGAAGACTCTGCGATGATCTCCTTGAGCTATGGCCCATTCCACAAAC
This sequence comes from Viscum album, assembly GCA_963277665.1. Taxonomy (NCBI): domain Eukaryota; kingdom Viridiplantae; phylum Streptophyta; class Magnoliopsida; order Santalales; family Viscaceae; genus Viscum; species Viscum album. Next base: position 59,758,826 of record OY728127.1, on the reverse strand, counting down.
TTTGGCAGAAGCAACGATTCAGCATGATCAACTCTGCCTCTTCTCTATTACATGGCCTGCCACGGGAGTATACTATTACAACTACTGAGATCTTGGTCAGCCCATCCACCATGGATATCCCACTTTTGTATCATCGTCTCAGTAAAGCCCATCACTCACTTCATTCTCCATCCACATCTATGGATCACGGCGCTTTGGCTTCTGCTATGGGATAGGATGGTGGTAGGTCTTATTGATCCTAAGGACGTGGTCCTGACGATGATCACGGTCATGTCACTTGCCAAAATTATAGTAAAATGGGTCATCCTATTCAGGATTGTTGGTTATTACATGGTCGCCCAGCAGCACCCTCCTCGTACAACACAGGCGGTTAGTGGTGATCGGTCTTCATCATCGCCCGATCCACACCACTCTCTCGAGTTGTCCATGGATGAGCTATAAATCATCAATTCTCGCCGTACCCAATCTGAGATGTCATCATCATCAACAACAATTGCTCATTTTGGTGAACAAACAACGTGTGTTTCTACACAACCAACTACCCAGATGTTGGATTTCAGTGCTTTAGATCGTATTACAAGAGACACAAGTTTGCTTAATGATTATCACTCTCATGTTGGTTAGGCCGCAATTACAGTTGTTGATGGTTAACTATGTTGGTTGTTGTTATACATTGTCATCGTATATCACATTATCTCAAGTGGTGCATGTTCCTCACAGTTCATTCAATCTTCTATCTATCATTAAGCTTACCCGTGACCTTAATTGTGTCTAAATCTAACAACATCTACTTAATTTCATTGTGAATCTTGTCAATTTTCCAAACTTTATCGCACTTCATATACACCTTGTCTTCAACCATGAGCATCCAATTCTTTTGTGTTGTTCCAAAGTGTGTTGGTTACAATTGTTGTCAATATGTCAATATGTGTTTGCAGAAAAAGTTACTTGGAGAAGAAGTTCGTGAGAAGAGTTGTTGCTAAGTTCAGAGACATTATTAAGTTGGACGATGCTATGTTGATCTTCAAAGTAACAAATGTCATGATTACTAAAAGTTCTCATGGTTCAAGCTTGAGTCCAGAGGGGGAGATTGAGATACAGCTGAACAAAGTTCATGCAATGAAGAATTGTGAAATACACCGGACTGGGGTTAATGGACCGAATCTACTGAAACAAAGTTCGCGTAACAAAGTTTGTGTTACAAAGGTAATGTTGCAACTTTACGAAGTTCAAGTTATAAAGACATGGAGACAGAAATTATTTAACTACCAACAAAGGAAGAGTTTGTCGATCCACCAGACAAAAATCTTTAAACGTTACCAAAAGGACAGGTACGAAGTTACATCGGATTTAGATGTATGAAGTCTACCGAACGGACAGATGATCAGACGGAGAGAGCTGGTGATCAACGAAGTACCAACAGATAGACATTTGCAAAGTTTATCGAACAAACTTTTACAAAGTGGTACAGCTGCAGAAATCCACGAAGTCGCATCAGACAAACATATGTGATGTCATCGAACTGAGAATTGTGATGTCATCGGATGGAAAAATGTGAAGGTGTTTCAGCTAGAGAAAGGGTGTACCAAGTTCAAGATGAAGATGAGTCATACCGAACGGAGAGAAGAGAACAAAGTCCATCGAACAGAGGAAAGCTCTGAAGCTCATTAGACAAGCAACCTTCTCGTGTTGAAGAAGTTCAGCAGGAGGAGGCATGTCGCTTTCAATCCGATGACCATACTCAAAGGATTTGCCTCCCCTGAGCAACTCGAAATTGATCTGTTGAAGCTCTACTATTCTGGCTTCGAGCTAAGCAATCTTCTCTCCTGCTGAGATGGCTTTACCATGGCCAAGTGATGGGTGGGTAGTGAATGTGGCCACATATATCGCCTTCTCGACAATATCAAGGTTGGCATCATCAGCTGGTCTAACAATGATGACATTCACTGATGTGAAACACGTGACAGGAAGAACGGATTCCCATGGAGGAGAATTTGGAATCATAGTGCATTCCTGCTCACTTGATGACATTGGAGGTGATTGCAAGGTTAGAGAATAAAAATGCCCCCAACAGTGTGGGGTGGGGTATTGTAACGACCCAAAGTTTTTCAATGGAAATTCTCTTCTTATATTTATGTCATAAAATAACATGAAATCACAACATAATGAACTACTAAGTGATAAGTGACCTTTAAACATAAGTTTGTCACTTCTGTGTTTGGAATTTTAAAAATCCTACACACACGGTCGTGCTCAAGATGATTTTTGGAGTCTAATGAAACAAAAATAATTTTTGGTGAATAGTGACCTACTCTTATGAATAGTAACATACCCTTATGAATAGTAATATGACCCTTATGAATAGTAAATTATCCAACATAAGAGTAGCATTACCTATGAATAATTAAATAAAATTTAGACATCTTAGAAAGTGACAATTTGACCTTAGTAAACGTTTTGGTATTTTGTAGGTCATAAATAATTAATTATAATTAATTAATTAATTTAAAAGAATATTTATTTCCTTGAAATGTATTCATAAATTATTGAATCAATGTCTTATAATTTTTAGATAATTTTATAAGACCCTACGTAATTTTTGAAAGCACTATAAAATCAGTTTTAATCTTAAAAACTGTTTTTTTAAATAAATTATAATTTTAATTAAATATTAAATTAATAATATTTAGAAAATTATTTTTGAAAAATGGACTTCATTTTTGGATTCTACACGACGAAAAATGGTTGGGGTAAATTTTTTGGGATTTTTCTGAGATACTTGAATTTTTTATGAATAGTGAAATACCGTAATTTACAAAATAAGCTAAATAAGCTAATTATAGGGTTATGTGTGATGTTTTGGTGATATAAGCCCACTTGGTTCGGGATTACATTATAAAATTACTATTCTTAGTCGTTCAAGACTCACTATTCCTTGTCTTATGGGAAATTAATAAACTAATGAATTTTATATTAAGGAAACTCCTGTCCCCTCCACTATAAAAGCCACCCTTCACACCCTATTTTCCCCACACCTCTCAAGCTCCAAGCCTTCTCTAAACTCTGCCCAAACACCTTCTCTAGCCCCTCCCCCACGTCCAAAAGCTTCTGGTCTCATCAAAAGACCAAGACTAGCTTCCTTAAGAAGGATCTCAAGAGAAAGATTTAAGAGGTAATTTCTCTCCTTCTTCTTTAATTTCCTTTCAAGTTCAAGTTCCTTTCTTGATCTCTCCCCACCTATCTTCATCCAAATTGTTTTGTAACTCCAGTATCATACATATACTGTAATTTTATGATTCTAATGGGATATTATATCACCCCACACCCTTTCCCTCTTCCTTTTATTTTATTAAAGAGAACGTTGTTCGTGAGGTGTTAATTTATCACCTTCAAGAACGACATGTTTTCTTCTTCCATTTATACCTTCAGATCTGGTCATGAAACCATTTTTATGGTTGAACTAGAATATGTTATATGTATTATGTTCTATTTAAAGTTCTGGAAATAACCTATGTCCATATTACTAAGTGATATATTAAAACAAGTTCGTTGTGATCCAAAAACCGCCCAAATTGACCCAAATAACCATCACTTAATTCTTATCTAATGATTCATCCACATGGATCTAATATAATTCATTATAAGATCATTAAAACTCTTGTAGTATCATTAATGACATGTAATATCATTTCTGGATGTTTACTCATGTTCTACCCAAACTTCAATTTAAGAATACAAGTGAATCACCCAAGAAAACCCATAAAAACAAACATCACTTAATTCTTATCTAATTGTTGGAGTCTGTATCCCACATCGGACTTGAGGTCCGGTGTGGTCTTTACCATTTATTATAAATACACCCCAAGGGCTCCTTAGGAGAAACACCTTGGGGGTTCGGTTCCTTTCTTTTAATCTCCTACATGGTATCAGAGGGATTTTTATCCCGAACCCTCCCTCCCTTGCGGATTCCCGGCGTTCTCCCGGCCCCGCCTCTCTCTCTCCTGCCCTAAGCCTCTCTCGGCAGGCCCTCCCTCTCCCGGCAGGCCCTCCCTCTCCCGGCAGGCCCTCCCTCCCCGTCGGCGCTCCCGGCAGGCCCTCCCTCTCCCGGCAGGCCCTCCCTCCCCGACGGCCCTCCCTCCCCGACGGCGCTCCCGCTGCCCTGCGCTGCTTTCGGCTCCCCGCGGCTCCCGACACCATCACCCGCGCACCGCCGGCGGCCTCCCGCTGCTCCCTGCGCGCTCCCGCCCGACGGCCTCGCGCTGCTCCCGGCGCCTCCCGCTCCTCCCGCGCCTCCCGCGCCTCCCTCTGCTCCCGCGGCCTCTCCCGGCTCCCGGCTCCCCGGCTCCCGGCTCGCCCCGCCGTCCCGGCGCACCTCCTCCCGGCTCCCTCGCCCTCGCCCGACGGCCCCCTCTCTCCCCGACGCGGCCCGCGCCGGTTCCTCCCTGCGGACTTCCTCCCCGACGGCGCTCCCTCCCCGCGGCTCCCCGCGGCTTCAGCCGCCATCGCCCCGGCGCTCCGCCCAGGCGCCCCTTCTCCGGCGCTCCCCTCACGGAGGGCCTCTCATCCCGGCGGCCCTCATCCCGGCGTCCCCGGCTCGCCCCGACGGCGCGGCTCCCGACTCCAGCTGCTCCCGGCGGCCCTCCTCTGCGCGCTCCTCTCCGGCCGGCGACCCTTCTCCGGCGGCCAGATCCGGCGAGATCCGGTCTGTTCCGGGCAGTTCCGGGCAGTTCTGAGCAGTTCCGGGCAGATCCGGGCAGATTCGGACTGTTCCGGGCAGATCCGGACTGTTCCGGCCTCCACCCGTGCCGGCCGCTCCACGCAGGGGGCCTCCTCGGGTTTCCAGCGCTGTCTCCCGGTCTCCTGCACCCTTGCTGGCCTCCTCCTGCGGCATCCCCGCCTCGCCGGCATCTCCCGGCACCTCCCGGCACCTCCCGGCAGCCGCATCTCTATTCGCCGGCACGTCCATTCGCTGGCGCAGCAGCTCGCCACCTAGGATTTGAGTCTGTTGGCGCCGCCAGATCCCGCAACGATTTCTGCGGAGTCCCCGCCTCCCGTCGCCGGCCCCGCAAATGCGGTTTTCCCGGTGCTAGTTTGGATTTCCCGGCGTTTCAACGACCGGCCCCACTAGTGCGGCATTCCTGGCGTTCCGTCAACCAGCCGATCTGAGTGGTTTCATCTGCTGCGCCCGCAACATCTTCCATCCATCATCCTGCGGGGGGGAGCTTCGATCATGAGGGGGAGCAGCAGCAGCAGCAGCTTAATATTTTATTTCATCTTGTTTTGTCATCAAGCTGGGTATGTCCAGCTTGAGGGGGAGTGTTAGCGTCTGTTTTATTGTTTTCTTTTCATTATGTGTCCAAGCTAGGTACACCTAGCTTGAGGGGGAGTGTTGGAGTCTGTATCCCACATCGGACTTGAGGTCCGGTGTGGTCTTTACCATTTATTATAAATACACCCCAAGGGCTCCTTAGGAGAAACACCTTGGGGGTTCGGTTCCTTTCTTTTAATCTCCTACACTAATGATTCATCCACATGGATCTAATATAATTCATTATAAGATCATTAAAACTCATGTAGTATCATTAATGACATGTAATATCATTTCTGGATGTTTACTCATGTTCTACCCAAACTTCAATTTAAGAATACAAGTGAACCACCCAAGAAAAATCATAAAAACAAACATCCCCGAACAATGTTTTTAAACTCTATAAGTCATCCAAAGGAACATAATATGACATAATGAAACCAGAATAAACCCTATTAATGTACACATGGTTCTGGATTTCTAATTAATGAATATAATGTCATTATACAGGACATTAAAGAGAAGGAAGCATTCGGGTACAAGGTAAGGGGAAATCTCGAACCCAATTTTCTTCATTCGGGTTCTCCCTCTTTCACTCCATTTTTGATATGGTTACTCCTTAAAGATCATTTATTCATCATTGGCTTTACTTTTCTGGGATATACATGTTTGTCACTGGTTTTTATGTCCAACAAAATGTTTTCCAAAAGAACTCTTCTTTTAAGAATACCCCTTTTACTTCTCACTCAAAGTGCACGGTTCTTGTAACATGTGTGTTATCCCCTCTTTCTTTTAGGAACCCAAAGCTCATGAATGTGTTATTATGAGATGAAACTCATTCCTTTTCATGGGTTCATTATGTTGATTTATGTTATATGTTCATTGTGGCATGCATGATAAATGATAATGTTATGATGTGACGGGTGCGCTCGGAAGTATATAGCGCAATATGAATGTTTAAATGTGACGGGTGCGCCCGGAATTATATAGCGCTCCAATGCATTGGGTAAAGTGATGAATCTCATGAGTAAGTGTGAAATGATGTGTGAACAAGATGCTAACTTGGTTCACAAGTATGTGTGGTAGTTAACCACTAAGACATGATGTTTCATTTTTATGCATTGTCACATTTCAAGTCTTCTATTTATGCTCCTCTCATGTTCATGATCTTTTGCCTATGTTATGATTATGCTCACCCCATGATATATTGTCCTTATCTATCCTCTTACTGGGCTTCTAGCTCACCCCTTTTGATGTATATCCTCAGGTGGCTACATGTACTAAGGAGAGGACAAGTGCCAATACGAAGTTAAAGAAGAAGAAATTAAATAAATGTTTATGCTAGATGTTGTATTTTTTATGTGTGGTCCTAGTTTGCCCAAGACACTAAGCCTTTGGATCCTCTTTGTGTAATACTATTATGTTGTTTATCTTTGAAATGATGTAATAGTAGTGTAAGAAAATGCTGGGATGCAATAGGTATTCCCTAGGATTCTTCTATCACCGAGGCTAGTTGCGCAAATGTTTGAAGCTTCTGGCTAGCGGTAATCGAGAGTCGGCCCTGAGCCGCAATCGAGATGCGCGGATGGGCCTCAGAGGTGCTGGCAGTAGCAAGGACATAAACCTGCTCTAGAGTTGCAGTGGCTTGCTCCCCGGGCGGGCTCTCCTTTTGGATGCATGAATCTGGATAGTTGAGATAGGCACTTTTTCCTCTGCAGTTTCTTGTAGAATTGGGGTCGCACGTCGGTGATGATGACCACAGTGGATGGGGCCCCTCCTGGGTAGCTCTCGGGTGATTTCCTTGACATGGTAGACATCATCGCCCACCTCCCCAAGATAGGGAATGCACAGGTTGCTACCCCCCTAGGGTTAGGATCCTGAATTTACTGGATGTGGCGACAGACGCCACTTGCTTCCTCGCAACCCGTCGTTGATAGGACAGCCTGCAGGGCTTCATCCACTAGAGACATCCATAAGTTGCTTCCAGTGTTGAGATAGATCCATTGCAATGATACTGTCGCACTGGGGCGTTCACCATCTAGGGATGGAGGCATTGGGTTGATGACAGTGTATGTTGAGGCCATGAGGTCATGGTCTCCATGGTAGCCGAGGAGTATGTTTAGCATATGCGCTGGTTGTGTGCATTGGCTTGAGGTGTCCTGCAGGTGTTACAAGCATTACCGATGATCTTGGAATTCATTGGGGGACTCGGAGACGCCATTTGGATTGCAGGGAATCTTGGATGTTCTGGAAAAGAAACACAAACAAGAAACCAATCAGTGTAGCATCACAAATAAGAGTGCATGGTCGATCGATCAGTTCCACAGGTTTCACATCTGGCCATATTGTTTCATGTGAGAATGGCCTAACATCCAATTGTGAAAGGCTGGAACAGTTGAAAGATTCGCGTATTATTCACCATTTTTGTTTGGCACCAATTGTCGGGGCGGTTTACAACGGGGTTTATTCATGGAACTAAAAACATCCAACGGTTCCCGCATCAATGATACGGACCTAATTTCCAGAGGCAAGTGGACATTGGGTGTAATGACTCGTTTATCCTTATTGGCTTGAGAATACAACAAGTCATTACTTGGCCTTAAGCGACATCTCCAAGGCGCCAAAGGCTGGCAATAAATGCCGAAGGGTTTCAAAACAAGTGGGGGACGATTTACCCTTTTAGAACATACCACAGAACCAACAACCATAACCAAACTAATCAACTAAATGATGCATGATAAAAGCTAAGACAACTCAACCATTTATTTTATCATAAACCAACCAAGAGTACAACAGCAGAAACCAACACTAAATCAGAGTAAACAGCGGAAAGACAAACTAAAAGACTACAAGACGACAACCCAACTCCATGCTCCACAAGCTCCAAGTTCCAACATCACGAACCAGCCCAAGTATCACGAAGTAGTGCTATAAACATGTGACACTTTACCTTTGCCAACATCCCGGTATATGACATCTGCAAAAGCACCAACGTGCCAAAGCAGGGGGTGAGTAATGAAACTCAGTAGGTTTTCTCCGATGACTTCCCAACCCATGCCTCTAGGATAAAACATGTTAGCACATTTATATAAAACAATTTATATAAAACAATTCCAAAACAGTTCACAATATAACAAGTTCAATGTCAAAACCATTTTCCAACAAAAACCATCTTTCTCAAGAAAAGCAACTAAGCAAAGTTTCCAATCAAATTCACATTTCCATTTTGGCACATTCATTCCATTTCACAAATCCACACAACCAACCATGTATGCAACCTGGACCTCCCTATACTCGCGAGTGGTGAGTTATCCTTCCACTAAGTCATCACTTAGTGGACTACCTTGACGGGGGTACTTCACGCCCTTATCTGTCCCAACCTTTTGATGAAGGTACTTCTCGCCCTTATCCATCCCAACCTTTTGATGGGGGTACTTCTCGCCCTTATTCATCCCAATGCATATGAACACACACCACAACCCATGCAAATCCATGCCAAAACCAAGTGTGTTCAAAACCTTTCAATAAAGCATCAAACCTTTTATTGAAAACCATTTCTTTCAAGCAGCAAAACCATAACCAGTTTAAAATCACCATTTTAAATTCACTTCAACAAACACTTTTCAAAAACACACAATTTCCATCACACGTTACTTAAAAGGGGTTTCAACCATTCTTTCACAGCAGATAAACACACCATTTCAATCAAGGAAAACAATTTGAAACTAAGCCTTCAAGTTCTAAGAAAGAGAAATCGGGAGTGAAGTCACCTACCTCAACAAATTAGGCGAAACCAACCAACGGACGAAGAACGCCAACAAAACCGAGTCAACTACTCCCCGAAACCTCCTTAGATTCCTTCCCTTGGTACCAACAAAACCAAAACCCGACTTAAAAGTCATCCACTGCCTCAGATCTACCCACCTTGGGCGTAGATCTAAGGATTCGTCAAGAGGGAAGAAGGAGATCTAAGAAAACTCAAGGAAACGAGACTTACCTTGATCAATCGGCCTCTAAACGCCAAGCAAACCTCCGGATCGCTTCCAAAACGCCCGGTAAGTGTTCTCCCACCTTCACCGGAGAGAAATCCCGAGTTAGGGCCGTCTAAGAGCAAAAACGAGTGGGTTTAATGATAAAACGGATTAGATCCTTTAAAATAAGATCTAAGTTGACCCCACGCACGATTAGTTCGCACGGCTAGGCAAATCGTGCGCTAACCGTGCGGTAGTCACCGCTTGGAAGGGGCGCTCCGCACGGCCTCCTCGCACGGTTTGCCCAAACCGTGCGCACACTGTGTGGTCTCCTCTGTCCAAAGTGACCACCACCTGCACGGCTTCCGCACGGTTTGGGCAACCCGTGCGAAGCCCGTGCGTCACCACTTTTTGCCCTTTTAACACTTTAAAAGTCTCCAAACTTTCCCAATCATTTCTCATATGCTTCATGTGCTTAAAAAGCATAAAACAATAGTTACTTACCAGAAACCGGGGGTACTACATTGGGCACTTTGTCAATGATGCTTAGGGACTCACGTTGGTTGAGAGGATGGGAGGTCGGACTCATCACACCCTTTTGGGGGAAATTATTGTGTACTCCGTGACTCTTACATATTTAAGTCATTCGTGAATTTTTCCCAAATCACAGTGTGGGACTGGTTACCCTATTGCCAATGATATGATCAAGACAATGTGTTTGATGTTGTTGAACCCGGTTAATTGTATTTCTGGGTAAAGGGTATTTCCAAGTATCACATCGGAGTATTCCAACATGTAATCCTTTTTATCCATCTATAAAAGAATGTATCCACCCCACCTTGAGGTAAGGGAAATTCACCTTTTACATGGCATCAAAGGAAAAATCCAAATAACTTTTCCTCCCATCCGCAGCCCTCATTGTGGATGATCACGCCATCAATTGGACAACCTTAGGATAAAGAATAAGAAGATGATTCATCTGATGAGGAACACATGAAGCTCCCCGATATGATTAAACATTTTTTAAAGGGAGAATGAAAAATTCTTGGTGGCTTTACATGAAGAAACACAATTCCAAACTGCTTACTTTGGGGGGATTTCTATATTGATTCATTTTTCTTTAATTCACTTAAAAATGAAATTCTCACCAACTTTCCCCTTCCTAAAATTCTGGATGTAGCGGGCCTTGGATGATGTTGAAGAAGTGGCCAAAGTTGTGGCCGAAGTTGTGGCCGAAGTCGTGGCCGAAGCTGAGGACCCATTCTTTTTCCTTCCTCCATGATACAAGGTGTACTATATTGCTAAGGGGATGGATCTGTTGTACTTTGTCCATGGGTTCCTCTACAACCAGTGTGGGGAGAAGAGAACTGGAAAGAAGAAGTTTCGATAGTTCATGAGCATGAAACCACATCCACCTTCGAATTGGGGATGGTCAACTGCAACTATCTGGCTAGAAGTAGTAAAAACCTAGCACCCGTTTGAGGGGTCAAACCAAGTTCTATCTTCTTTTCTCTTTCTCTTTCTTTTTCCTTAATTTTCTTATGTTTCGTTTTGTTCTTGCTTTATATGTTTCAAAGTGAGAGTAGTTAGGAGTTTAACTCAAAGTTGTCATTGAAAAATAAATCAGGTTGTGTCTCTCATTTCCTTTATTTTATTTGTTGTCCAATTTAAATTTTGCATGCAAAGCTATCTTGATCTGATTTGAAATAAAAAGAGGCTAGTAAATGGAATAAGTGTAGGGGGTTTCAACCTATTTTAGGAATTTTGTGTGTTCCCATGTTGATTTTCGTGTTTTTTTCGGAATTTTGAATGTTTTGTTTTCTGATTTATTTTTAGTGTTTTTAGGATTCTTGAATTGAATCGAATACCTTGGAAAATCCAAACCATCTTGGTATTTTTCGCAGGTTGTTCGATTTGAATTACTGAGGATTTAAATAATTGTTGAATGGATTTTGATTTCTTAATATTGAGAGTCTTGAGTCGTGTTGTGTGATCCAAAATGTAAAGTTATTCTCTTTTTCAAAGTTGTGAGTTCATGGAATGTGTCAAGTATGATTGATGCACCATTTTGAAAACCCCTTTTTACATTCAACTCTTATTTTGGCCTACTTTTACATTTGACATTTATTAAGCCCTTAATAGCCAAGAAATACTTTGTTAGGCGGTCACATTACAAGTCATTTATCTATTCCCAACCAAATCTGGAAGTTAATAGCATGATTATTGTTGAAATCAAGTCTCGGGATGTGTTGTGTTGTGCTGGTTTGAAGAATTTGTTTAAGCTGAAATTGAAGGTGTTCATACTTATTGCTACTTTGGTGGAAGAAAATTCATGATAAAAAGATGTACGGTGGCCCAAATATCATTCAAAGTTGGGTCGGGAGTTCATCAATACTTGAAGATCAAAAATTGCTTCTCTTTTCCTCAAAAATATGATTCTAAAGAGAAATTCCATATCTGAATTCAAGCTGAAACGGTAGAAAAAATGGGGGGAAAGAAGAAAGAAATTTATCATTGGTGTTGAAATTCCAAGGTGTGGACTGCCCAACAGAAGCAAGACGTGTTTGGAGGTGAATCATTTTCAAGCTGAGTGAGGAGCACACCATTATTGAGCAAAACGATTTTCATGCATTTACTTCACTTTAGAGCACAACCCTCCTTATTCTGCTTCTGATATTTTTACATTTGAAAAATATCAAACTTTAGCCACAGAACAACCCATGTAAAAACCATCAACATTGACACATTTATGACTGTGAAGTGGAGATGCTAGGAATATAGCAAGCCTATGGAGATCACACATGTTCTTAAGAATGAGAAAAGCTTCATATCAAAAATCTTGAGCGAGAGAGAAATAAATTTTTGGGGAGGTGGGTACTAAATGCACATGGGGATTGGCATGAGATTGGATGGAATTTTGTGATCGGTGATAGGAAATTTTGATCCATGTAGGATAAATGATATTTCTTTTGGGTGTGAGAGTTGAGTGGTGCTTTCCATTTATACCTTGAGAAGTTTGTTTTGACCTTAATATAGATGATTGTACAAGAGTACAATGTTTAAGTGTTGAGGAATTTACAGAACCAATATTTTCAATAACTTTACTTTGAATTTCAAAGTTTTAATCCCATCAATGTGTTATTTTATGAGCAACTATCAAATTTTTAGGTTTTAGTAGTAATTTGAGCTTAATTGAGAAAATGGTTAATTGTGGCATTTTAAGTATTTTAAATCGGGTTTGTAATTCGAACATAACTTTTTTTACACAAAGCTAAATTGTGAAATTCCTTTTTTGTAGTCTTCCAGGCTTGTTGGGCTACATTTCATTCAACTAGACCTTGAGCTAAATCCAACATTATGAGGCCCAAGAGAAGAATGCAAGTCGGGTCTTGGAATCTATGCCCAGTTCAAAAGACCTTCAAAATGGGCCCATACCTCCTAAACGACCGAAGTAAAGGAGCTGAACTTTTGTGTAGAGAAAGATAAGATGTGGATGATAATTTTATTCAACTATGGCTACGCGTGATTTTGCCTCCTTCATGGTCATAAATGCATGAGAAATGGAAGAAGGAGAATATGAAGAGTCTCTAGGCCAAAAATAATTTCTTTAGTAATCCGACAACAACTTCGGCTACACATGGCCAATAGAGCTCAAATTTTGTCGGTGCACGCACAAGACATAGCGAAACAACTTTCAAGAATATCACTTTCACAAATTCAGCTATTTACTACCCCAACCACACACAAACTTTCAGAGGTCGAAATTGGAGGGAAATCAGGGGAGACTCTTTTGCCTATAAAAATGTATCTCTCCATTTCAAAGAGTAGGTCATTTTAGTTGGCCGTTAGAGTTCGCCATTTTCTATAGAATAGGGGTTGTTTTGATGATGTACTCTTCTATATTTCATATATATATATATCAGTGTTCTCTTTTCTTTTCTTCTTCACTCTCATTTCTCTCTTCTTCACTCTCATTTCTCTCTTCTCTTCACCGTGGTCTTTTTACACTCACGATGGTGAGTGACTAAGTCGAGGCTTGGCTTGGGGGGAAGGGGGGGTCACGGTGTTTCGGAATTCTTGCTCTTCAATTCTTAATGTTTTTATCTTGTTTGTGGTGAGGGAGAGAGGACTGTTATGGGTTGAAGCAGCGATCATCCACACTCCTCAACCTGACTCTCGAACTCATTTTATTCTCCACCAAATCATCATTCCCTCCATTCTCTCAAGCATGCTCTTCATACGACGAAGTTGAGTGTCTTCGAGGGATAAAACGGTATACAATAAGCCGGGTCTTGAAAGGTGTCACGCTCTTGATTGAGGTGTACTCATCATTTTTGACCACCGGAGGAGGTAAGGTTTGGTCTGCTGAAAAGATATTCCAGGCATGCTAAATTTCACACTCAAGGTGGGGAGTAATAGTTCATGTACGACAAGATGGACTATCAAACAAAATTTAGACAATGATAATAAATAATGAAGGAACTTGTGTAACTAACCCTAGGACCAAGTCCTTTACTGTTAACTCGTTCATTTTGTCTGCATTCCATGTTTATTTTCCTGTATTGCATTCCACATTCACAACCCCCATATTTTCATTGTTTTCATAGATAGATAACTAAGTGAATAGGAATAGTCAATGTTGACCGCAAAAGCTCCTGAAGTGAGACGACTCTAATAAACCACTGTGTTGCACTAGGAAAAATACATAATTGCTTTTGCCGCACCGGTGACATGTGTGCGCCAACCCCCAAAGGTTCTCTCACCCAAGCTCTAAAGTCGAACCACCAAGCAATATCCTTTTTAATCCTCTCTGCCCAGCCCTCCCCCAATTTAACACCCCCAGTTTATTCCCCACGTGGGTCCTATAATAGTTGTGGGGCCCCCAATATATTCCCCTAGTTTGTTAAGCTTAATCAGCTGCTTGTCAGGCTGTGCTCCACGATCTGATGGGCCCCCTTTCCCCTTTCTAGAACATGCATCACAGTTGTGCCAGGTGTGACCACACAGAGGGTCTATCACATAATCTTTAGAATATCATGTCAAGCCGTACTTTTTTTGTGTATGGGAAATGACATTTATTTCCCCAAGAGTAAGAATATTTAATAAATAAACTATTGATCACCATATCTTATATGGTATTCTATGTGTTTGGAGTATTTTTCTGAAAAGGATATTTTATTCTTTAAAATATATCATTGATGCTCTTGGAATCTCAATACGTTATATTTTAACGAATATCTTGGATGAATTCTTTTATCCTACATAAAGGAGTTTTACCTTATCTTCTTCTCAAACATATTATAGAATTGGATCGAAATTATAACCATGTGTATAACCTTCATCTCATATTGATCATAACTCTGTTAATAAACATCTCTTATCATATAAGAGAAACGAGATAACCGTACCCATCCTTTGTTTAAATCTATCTAAGCTTGATATATTCCTTTTCATTCAAACCATGATTCAGAAACCTTGTGCCTCGTCATTTAAATGCAAACTACAAACTCAATCAATTCCTCCCTTGATTTTGAACTCTTAAATATTTACATCATTTGTAAAGAATACAATTGGTATAATATACTCTTCAAAATCGAAGAATTGATTTCTAAAACACTGATATCCGACATGGACTCTCCACTGGGTACAATTCCTTCAGGTACTATGTGAAGGTTCCGGGCGCAGCGGAAGCGCGCGGGTGGATGTGCCCACTTGGCTTTTTGTCATTGGCAATGATCAATCCGGGATCAATACGACGATAAACGTCAGTCTCCACAGATCGAATCACAGAAAAAGACAAAGAAAAAGGTTTGTCCCGGAACCACAAACAAGGATCGTTACAGGTTGATTATAATTAATTTAATTAATTATAAAGAAATACCTTTTGGGTGTTCTTTCTTCGTTGATGTTCTTGATCACGTTGTCGATGTGATCCGTCGTTGCGTCGCAAAAGCCAAGTGTAGACTCCCTCTAGCGGTGATCCACACGTGTACCTCGTATCTCTGGACGTCGCCAAAGGATTCTCCGGGTGCTAGCGTGGAGAAGCCTTTGCTTCCGTTGTCCGCCTTAGATCGTCTTGATCCGATGGAAGAGGATCTCTCTCGGTCTTGAGAGCGTTCTTGGAGGAAGAGGTTCTTTCGGCCTTGAAAGAATTCTCCAAAATTGTTGTGTCTCACACGGGGTAGGAAAAGAGTTGGGGTTGTGAGGATATTTATAATCAGGTTTGAGGTTGTAGAGTTATGACAATAAATAAACGCGTTACGCGTTTTATTTATTTCATTGACTCTTATTTAAAATCTCCATGTCGAATAATTAATTCCTTGACATGCGCTCACGCTGATTATAATAAATATCATTTAAAACAATATTATATCCTCAAAATCCCGACTAGAAAAACTACACGGCGTGTATTAATAAATACACGGCGTGTACTTGTTTTTCATTGAAAACTACACGGCGTGTACATTCAATGTACACGGCGTGTACATCTTGTTTTCATTTATTCATTTCCTTTCCATAAAGAAAACTACACGGCGTGTAATTATTAATACACGGCGTGTACTTGTTTTCCATGAAAAACTACACGGCGTGTATATCTTGTTTTTCATTTCCTTCTTCCTCCATCATTAAAACGATTTATGCTTCCTTGAATAATTATTAAACCACGTACGGGAATAATCTTTATTCTACTTGAAATACTTGAATACACTTAGTGTGTGATCCTCTAGGCCTCTTTCTCGTTGGCATTAGACGAGCTTGCCTAAAGTCCAAGATTACTGTCTAGCAACGGGTCAAGGCACCCAAGAGAAAGAAGTTGACGACGCATTGACGTATCACCTCATACGAACGCTTACTGTGTAATTTAATCCCTTTGTCTCGATATCTCATCAAGCAGGTTTCATGGCAGTGTCATAAACCTATATGTTTGATCCGTCGTTCTTTGACTACCTGAAATAAACTCGTCGTTCACACCATGGCCATGGAATTTAATGAGACAGTTCTATTTCAATCAAAGGGCCGAGATATCAACTTCCATAAATGGAAGGGACAAATCCTTCCTCGACTTATCCATTAACAACATGTCACTCGTGACGCACCCAACGTACCCTACTTCCCGCCAACTGTCTGCGTGACGATTTTCGTCAGTAAATCTAAGTGCGCGAGTCATGACATGAGTTAATGATAATCTTCCAGTCTAAGTTCCATTACACACGCTAGTAGATAGCAAAGTCCGATGACACCAAGACATGCAGAATTGCTATTGGCGGGTCTGTTCTCATAATCTCTCATCTTGAAGATTACCAAGTGCGAACTCCATGAGAGAGAGTCTCGTCTTCTTACGAGTACTCGCACATGACGGTCTGTATACTATGTGTCCTATCATAGTATGTCATCCAACCGTAGAACTTTATTTAGGAATATTGTTATAGCATTTCAAGGTTCTCATCATAGCGGGGATCTGCCGTGACCTTATCAATGCAACAAATATTTCAGGACATTATTATATTATAGTTATGCAGAACAATGAACAATATATAATAAGTGAACATTCATGTAATCAAAGTACAAAACAGTTGGTTCTCAGGACACCAACCCTTACAAACTCCCACTTAGACTAGAGCCAACTGCTTTTAGTCCGCTAGACCTCACATGATGATCATGTTTCTGCTGAGTCAAGGCTTTAGTCAAGGGGTCCACCACGTTGTCTTCCGTGGAAATACTGCTCACTGCAACTTCACCTCTCTAAGAAAAATCCCTCAAGAGATGATACTTCCAAAGTATGTGTTTTGTCCGCTGATGTGACCTTGGCTCTTTTGCAAGTGTCACCGCTGCAGTATTATCACAATAGAGTGTGATAGGATCTTTACTGTTCGGTACTACATCCAGCTCTTGGACGAAGCTTCGCATCCATACTGCTTCTTTAGCTGCCTCAGAAGCTGCGATATACTCGGACTCTGCTGTAGAATCTGCCACCACACTTTGCTTTGAGCTCTTTCAGCTCACTGCACCTCCATTCAAACTGAAGATGTATCCAGTCTGCGACTTCATGTCATCTTGATCAGTCTGGAAACTAGCATCTACATGTCCTCTGATGACTAGTTCCTCATCTCCTCCATAAACCAGGAACATATCCTTAGTACGCCTCAGATAGTCTTAACTGCCATCCAATGGCGGTCTCCTGGATCAGCTTGATATCTGTCTACCGCACTTAATGCGTAAGCAACATCTAGCCTCGTACATAGCATAGCATATATGACTGACCCAATCGCGGATGCGTAAGGGATCCTTGTCATTCTCTTTCTTTCCTCATGTGTCTGAGGACACATTTTCTTGGAAAGATGAATGTCATGTGACACTGGCAACAATCCCCTCTTGGATTATTCCATACTGAATCTATTCAGTATCTTGTCAATGTATGTACTTTGACTCAGGCCCAGCATTCTCTTGGATCTATCACGATGGATCTTGATCCCAAGAATATATGCTGCCTTGCCCAAGTCTTTCATGGAGAAGCATTTATGCAACCATGCCTTAACTGACTGTAAGACGGGTACTTCGTTTCCAATTAGTAATATGTCATCAACATATACTATTAGGAAAACGGCTGCACTCCCACTAAACCTCTTGTAGACACAAGGCTCGCATTCGTTCTTAACAAAGCCAAATTCCGTTACAGCTTCATCAAAACGAATGTTCCATGATCTTGATGCTTGCTTTAATCCATAAATGGATTTCTGCAACTTGCATACCTTGTTGGCATCCTTTGAAGTCACAAACCCTTCAGGTTGTGTCATGTAGACATCTTCCTGGAGGTTCCCGTTAAGGAAAGCTGTTTTGACATCCATTTGCCAAATTTCATAGTCATGGTAAGCAGCAATGGCCAATAGAATTCTGATGGATTTCAGCATCGCAACCGGTGAAAAGGTTTCATCGTAGTCAATTCCTTGACGCTGTCTAAAACCTTTTGCAACCAGTCGTGCCTTGTAGGTGCTGACTTGCCCCTCCATGTCCAGTTTCTTCTTGAATACCCATTTATTACCAATAGGCTTTACATCAACCGGAGGATCTACCAAAATCCAGACTTGGTTTTGGTACATGGAATCCATTTCAGAATTCATGGCTTCTTGCCACTTGGCAACGTCTGTGCCTTCAACTGCTTCCTTGTAGGTAAGAGGATCATCATTGTCAACCAATAATGAGTCACCATCCTCGGTGACAAGAAAACCATACCGTTCTGGTTCTCTCACCTCTCTCGTGCTCCTACGCAGTTCTTGTGTCTCTGGAACAGATTGTTCTTCCACGGGGCTTTGTGGAATCTGTTCTTGTACCAACTCATGTGTATCTTGAGCCTCGACTTCATCGAAGTCTATCTCGCTTCCACCATCTCTTTTGGAGATGTGTTCCCTCTCAAGGAATATGGTGTGTCTTGCCACTGTAACCTTTTTGTCTGAGGGGTTGTATAGGTAATATCCCCTTGTTTCCTTGGGATATCCTATAAAGATACACTTTGTGCCTCGGGGTGCAAGTTTGTTACCTGAAGAGGCTTTAACAAATGTTTCGCTACCCCACACATGTAAATTCGATAACATGGCTTTGCGTCCACTCCATAACTCGTATGGAATACCATTTATCGATTTAGTTGATACTTGGTTTAGTATGTGCGCTGCTGTTTGTAATGCATATCCCCAAAAGGATAATGGAAGACTCGCATGACTCATCATTGATCTCACCATGTCCAACAGGGTGCGGTTCCTCCTTTCGCTTACATCATTCCATTGTGGCGTGTAAGGAGTGAGTTGAGATAGAATCCCAAACTCCCGTAAGAAATCAATGAAGTCCTGATTAAGATATTCTCCTCCTCTGCCTGAGCGGAGTTTCTTAATCTTCTTACCAAGCTGGTTCTCAACTTCATTCTTGTATTCTTTGAACCGATCAAAAGAATCTGACTTATACCTCATTAAGTAGATATATCCATATCTACTAAAATCATCAGTAAAAGTTATGAAGTACGAGAACTCACCCCTTGCTTCAACTGGAAATGGTCCACACACATCTGTGTGAACTAATTCTAGAAGCTCTTTAGCTCCTTCACCTTTCCCACTAAATGGGGCTTTGGTCATTTTGCCTTGTACACGCATGACATACACCAAGTGGTTTTAGTTCGAAAGAATCTAAATACCCATCTTGATGTAATTTTGTCAAACGTTTCTCATTGACATGACCTAGCCGGTGATGCCAAAGTTGGGTGTGGTATGAGTCATGTGAATTAACTTTGTTATCGATTGTCATTACTTGGTTTGTGTAGTCTAACGCATAAAGGCCGTTATATAAATGTGCCCTACCAAAACAAATGCTATCTTTATAAAAGTAGCAACATTCATTTCCAAACTTAAATATGAATCCATCAGTATCTAATTTGGATACTGAAATAATGTTTTTAGTAACAGAAGGCACATAATAACAACCTTTCAAAACCAAGACCATCCCAGTAGGCAATGTGAGGTGGTAGTCTCTGACAGCTACAGCAGCGAGTCTGGCTCCGTTGGCTGCTCGTAGATCCACCTCACCTCGATCAATCTTTTTGAATCTACTTGGTTCCTGTATTTGGATACAGATGTGAGCACCACAAGCAGTATCTAATACCCAATTAGTAGAAACAGATAGATTGCATTCGATAACAAACGCACCTGAAGCTTCCCCTTGCTTCCTTGGCTGGGTGCAGTTTTTCTTCCGGTGGCCCTTCTTGCCACATGCAAAACAAACAACATCTTGTTTCTTTGCCTCCCCTTTGATTTTCCTTTTCTTAGAAGGCCTTAAAGAATCTTTGGCCTTAAAGCTCTTCGCCTTCCCTTTCCTTTTATTCACCATAAGGACAGAAGGCTTTTCACGCTTCATGTCATTATCTACTTGGCGAATAAGGATAAGAAGATCAGATAGAGACTTCTCAATGTTGCTCATGTTGAAATTAACAACAAAGTTCGAGAAGCTCTGGGGGTGTGATGCAAGAATGAGATCGGTGCTCAGTTCTTTGGGGAGTTTAAACCCTAAAACCTCTAAGCGCTCAATGTAGCCAATGAGCTTGACTACATGAGGCCCAGCTGAGGCACCCTCTCCAAGCTTGCTCTGAAATAGACTTCATGAGCTCACTGGACATCGATGATAGCATCAAACATTGAACGTCGAGAGCATCGTTCAAATGTTGATCATAGACCAGGAAATCTTCATCACTTGCCCCTGAGGCAGGAGAATCAGGAAGTGAGGACTCCAGTACGTAAAACTTTCGTTCATGGCGTAGGATAACCCGAAGGCGCCTAAACCATTCCTGAAAGTTACTGCCGGTGAGGATATTGTCTTTATCCAGTATTGATCGCAGAGAAAATGTGGTTGATGAGTTTGTCATCTTGATTCTACAATTTAAAAGAGCAGATTTATTAGTACTTTCTTGATTACAATTTATGAGAAATAATGAATGAATTAATTAATTCTCCCACTATTTTATCAAGTCTCAATGGCCCTCACCATTGAACTCGGAATGTCCAGTTGTTTTGACATTCTAGTGGCAAGGATCCATATTGCCCTTCGTATAACCCCAACAAGGGTTGGTCAAGCTATTTGAAGGTATTTAGGTAGGCAGGTCTTTGCCAACTGTGAGCTTACAGTTCCTTGATCTGTTGAGTGGACTCCCCAATCCTGAAATCCTGACTTGGATTTCCTCAACTTTTGCCTCCAATATTACATCAAGTCTAGCAAGGGCTACTTCTCTTGATGTAATATGGTTAAGTCAACCCGAAACCTTTTATAAGGGCTTCCTTTATAAAAGTAAGTGTCCCAACAATGGTTGGTCAAACACATAGTTTTATTGAGTCTTGCCCTTAATCAGGTAACGGAAGGCATGCTCTGACTTAATATGGTATTGAGGGATTTTAGTCTTTATGCGTAGTTTTGCATTATCGCATGCTTGTTAATATTAGGTGATGCTTGCTTAAGTGATTAACCATGTTCTGATAATGTTTACGCGTAGTCCGGTTTTTATTTTATTCCATCTTTGCATGCTTGTTCATTTTATTAATTATGTGATCGCAACAACACATACATAATAAATAAACCATGCAATCAGACAAAAATAAAATAAGATGGCATGATCATGAGCTTCTATTGGTTAGCTTATCTAACGGTTTTGATAAGCTAACCCCGACCTAGGGAAAACACCTTGAACCTGTTGGTTCGTGTTTTGCAGCTCCCACCTGTCCACCTTTGTATCTTCTTACGTCGGTTTCGCCTCGGCTTCGGGATTTGAACCGTCTCCTCTGGCTTGGGAGATCCTCCATTACATGGGTTTACATTAAAGAAACCATGGGCACGCAGGCCCTACATTTTATTGGAAGAAGGCTCGCAGGCCAACAAATTTAAATTAAATAAATTTAAATGAAACCATACACATACAAAGGGTCTTTGGTCTAGCTCATGATCATCCATAGTATGCAACGATATTTACGCATATTTAGAATTCAAATTCTTTTAATCGTTCTTTTATTTAAGATAAGACGCGCTCGAATTCAATTAATTATGATCTTATAATTAATCAATTCTTTATCTTAAATTCCTTTCTGAATTTCTTTGAGATTCTCATCATCCATATTCCCTGTACGGGTCTTTGTACATTGGAGGAAACCTTGTGAAATTCCATTTCGGGAAAGTACACGGCGTGTAGTTTATAATTACACGGCGTGTATTTTTCTTTTCACCCTTTATCCAAAGTACACGCCGAGGCTTTGGCGTGTTTTCTGTACTTTAGAAATTTTGGAGTACACGGCGTGTAGATGAATCATACACGGCGTGTACTTCCTTGTTACGCGGTAACCGGCCTGGCGATCCCGTGTACGCGGTACGCGGCTTATCTTTGTACACGGTTTCACCTGGGCCGGAACGGACTACACGGCGTGTTGCTCCAACATACACGCCGTGTATTCCGGTTTCCACGCGCCGTTCAATTCTGGTCAACACGGCGTGATTAAAACTTAGGCATAATCAATTCACACGGCGTGGTTTGGCGGACCAGTGCCGGTTCGTTGAACCTAAGTACACGACGTGTAGTTTTAAGTACACGACGTGTAGTTTTAAGTACACGCCGTGTAATCCCATGTTGTACAGACAGAAAGAGCGGCTCCTCCGGATGAGTTCCTCGTTTTTATTTTAATCAAAATTAAAATTAAAAGGTCGTTTCTGTGATATGAATCGAGAAACGAAGGAGGAAGAATAGATCTCATTTATTCAGATTTATAGAACGATTTATTTCGAATTGAATCAAATATAAAGCGTAAATTATCAACGAAAATTAAATAACTATAATCAACGTTGTAACCTCCCTCTGATACCATTTGAAGGTTCCGGGCGCAGCGGAAGCGCGTGGGTGGATGTGCCCACTTGGCTTTTTGTCATTAGCAATGATCAATCCGGGATCAATACGACGATAAACGTCAGTCTCCACGGATCAAATCACAGAAAAAGACAAAGAAGAAGGTTTGTCCCGGAACCACAAACAAGGATCGTTACAGGTTGATTATAATTAATTTAATTAAATATAAAGAAATACCTTTTGGGTGTTCTTTCTTCGTTGATGTTCTTGATCACGTTGTCGATGTGATCCGTCGTTGCGTCGCAAAAGCCAAGTGTAGACTCCCTCTAGCGGTGATCCACACGTGTACCTCGTATCTCTGGACGTCGCCAAAGGATTCTCCGGGTGCTAGCGTGGAGAAACCTTTGCTTGCATTGTCCGCCTTAGATCGTCTTGATCCGATGGAAGAGGATCTCTCTCGGTCTTGAGAGCGTTCTTGGAGGAAGAGGTTCTTTCGGCCTTGAAAGAATTCTCCAGAATTGTTGTGTCTCACACGGGGTAGGAAAAGAGTTGGGGTTGTGAGGATATTTATAATCAGGTTTGAGGTTGTAGAGTTATGACAATAAATAAACGCGTTACGCGTTTTATTTATTTCATTGACTCTTATTTAAAACCTCCATGTCGAATAATTAATTCTTTGACATGCGCTCACACTGATTATAATAAATATCATTTAAAACAATATTATATCCTCAAAATCCCGACTGGAAAAACTACACGACGTGTACTAATAAATACACGGCGTGTACTTGTTTTTCATTGAAAACTACACGGCGTGTACATTCAATGTACACGGCGTGTATATCTTGTTTTCATTTATTCATTTCCTTTCCATAAAGAAAACTACACGGCGTGTAATTATTAATACACGGCGTGTACTTGTTTTCCATGAAAAACTACACGGCGTGTAATCTTTAATACACGGCGTGTATATCTTGTTTTCATTTCCTTCTTCCTTCATCATTAAAACAATTTAGGCTTCCTTGAATAATTATTAAACCACGTACGGGAATAATCTTTATTCTACTTGAGATACTTGAATACACTTAGTGTGTGACCCTCTAGGCCTCTTTCTCGTTGGCATTAGGCGAGCTTGCCTAAAGTTCAAGATTACTGTCTAGCAACGGGTCAAGGCACCCAAGAGAAAGAAGTTGACGACGCATTGACGTGTCACCTCATACGAACGCTTACTGTGTAATTTAATCCCTTTGTCTCGATATCTCATCAAGCAGGTTTCATGGCAGTGTCATAAACCTATATGCTTCATCTGTCGTTCTTTGACTACCTGAAATAAACTCGTCGTTCACACCATGGCCATGGAATTTAATGCGACAGTTCTATTTCAATCAAAGGGTCGAGATATCAACTTCCATAAATGGAAGGGACAAATCCTTCCTCAACTTATCCATTAACAACATGTCACTCGTGACGCACCCAACGTACCCTACTTCCCGCCAACTGTCTGTGTGACGGTTTTCGTCAGTAAATCTAAGTGTGCGAGTCATGACATGAGTTGATGATAATCTTCCAGTCTAAGGACCATTACACATGCTCGTAGATAGCAATATCCGATGACACCAAGACATGCAGAATTGCTATTGACAGGTCTGTTCTCATAATCTCCCATCTTGGAGATTACCAAGTGCGAACTCCATGAGAGAGAGTCTCTTCTTCTTACGAGTACTCGCACATGACGGTCTGTATACTATGTGTCCTATCATAGTATATCATCCAACCGTATAACTTTATTTAAGAATATTGTTATAGCATTTCAAGGTTCTCATCATAGCGGGGATCTGTCATGACCTTATCAATGCAACAAATATTCTTGATCATTATTATATTATAGTTATGCAGAACAATGAACAATATATAATAAGTGAACATTCATATAATCAAAGTACAAAACAGTTGGTTCTCAGGACACCAACCCTTACACTATGTACAATTCCTTCTCCAATGGTCAGGCTTGTCATAATGAAAACATTCACCTTTCTTTTTTACTCCACCCCTTCGGTTTCAAAGACTTTGACCGGCCACCAAAAGATTCATTCTTGGACTTTCCAACAGATCTTCTCCTTCCGGTTTGAACTTTTACCACCTTGCACTGTCAATACAACACTCAAAGTCTGGACTTCCCATGTCCTGCTCAGCTATCCTCAACATAAGTAGCTCGGGTAAACTTTTCCTGGGCTTAATCCGCGAGCTGTGCAGAAGCGTGTGGCCATGCGGTAGTTTTACCCAATTCTCTCAGCATGGCAAATGGTGAGATCAAGGGCCAAACTTTTCGAAGGGGGGCCTACTCTATTGGAAGCTCAATTGAGCCTCAAAACGACCATTCCTCAAACCTTCAAGTGATTTTACTTCATTTTAGAGAATGAGCCTCATTGTTTTTTGAGTTTTCGTTTCAACTTGTTCTTCATTTTTTCTTTGTGCCTTATCTCTCATACTGTGAGCTTCATGTCAAAAAGGAACAAACTTAATTTGTAACACACTCTTCGTCGTTACACTCTTCATTCACCAGACGAATAAGACCGCGGGATAAAAACCGAACCATATTTTGTTAGGATAGGTGAACATTGCCAATCCTCAATGTTAGGGATATATCGTGTTTGGGGAAAAGATCCAACCTTCCACTCGGGATTAGGAGCGGAGGAGTTTAGGGGATAATAATTAGTCACATCTTGCTTCATTTAATGAATTAGATATGGGACTACGGATTGTTCACCCTGAACCCCTTTATCAATAATGTGTCCACCATCAGCAATTCCCGTGCAGTACTTTACTTTCTATTCT
Organism: Viscum album; assembly: GCA_963277665.1. NCBI lineage: Eukaryota > Viridiplantae > Streptophyta > Magnoliopsida > Santalales > Viscaceae > Viscum > Viscum album. The sequence goes on along the minus strand of OY728127.1, from coordinate 59,733,355 downwards.
ATTTTATCTAACTATCCATGATTCAAATATCATTACTCATAAGATTTGAAATAATCACTTTTAGTTTTATGTTTGCAATACTTCCCGCTTTCTGTTTTCTTGCCTTCTGCGTATACTTTATTACATTTTTTACTATGCATAATTAACTTCCGGGTAAATACTATCCAAACTCTAGTTAGCTTATATAAACTTTGGTTTTTTACTTAAAGGAACAAACAGTACTTATTTTTTTCAAACTGTTAATCATGCGAAATAAGTGTTGTAAGCACTTCCCAATAAGAGTTGTCAAATTGTGCCCAAATCACATAAAAAAAATTGTTCAGTCAAGAAAATTTTGAATAATATGGTTTATAACTGAAACAAGTCGTGCAATAAATACCTGGCTCGTTGCATGCACAGCACACTTAACAAAGCCAGATTTATTCAATTGAAGGCATCACTAAAGTCAGGATTTCCTCGTCACGTGAAAACAAGTGTTCCATACACAAAAACACGGATGAAGTTTTTCAGGGCTGGTGGCTAGGAATCATCAAAATCATGCAATGTTATTGAACTTTTTTTAAACTTCTACATGCAACAATCTTTCATCGTTTGAGTAAAAAATAATTTCTGCATTAATTTCTTAGTTTCAAATAGCTGCTTCACTGAACTCTTCCCTTGAAACACGATTATAGAATATCATTAAGATTGAGATACAAATAAGTGAGTTAATTTAACAATTAACTTGTGCAGGATCAAAAATAAAATGAACAATGGACACCAGCTTATTTTAATTAAAGGACATCAAAACGGGAACTTTCTGAAAATTCATGTAAACTTACTGGAAGGAATTTCAGTGACCTCTTCATGACAGCTAGCGTGCTACCAAGGCAACCTGACCGCTGTAAGGCAAATATCACCATCTATCAACACTACTGAATATTGACATAAACCAAAAATCACATCAAAAGACTGAATCGCGAAGTTAAATCCTATACAAGCATTATGGTTTCCATCATTCAAAATAAATGTAATATATCAGTTACAAAAGCATCCATTGTTTACGCAAATGACTGACTGCAAGGGAAAGGCTTAAGTAGTTTAGTCTTTTCTCAACATGCAGTATGCAAAACTATTACCTGTGCAAGAACCCATCCGACAAGCCAGTCAATGTCACTTTTGTGATTGGCAAGAAGAAGTGCATGTTCTTTACCTGAAAGCTTAATAATTTTAATGTCTTATTCAGCGTATTTAGGGTCCATTTGACAGCACTTATTGAAAGACTGTCACTTATGAAGTCGATTTGGGGGGGGGGGGCGATAGACTGTTCTTGTTTTGTTTACAAAAAATCATTCAAGCTTAAATTCCAGAATAAAAACACTTACATAGGTGACAGAAAAATACTTTCCCAATAAGCAATTAGGGAAAACTTGCACGAAAGCACTTGTCAAAAGTCAAGTACTATAAGACGTTTTCGATAAATGTTGCCAAACGGAACCTTGAGCATCAGGGATAGGATGCATTCCAAAAAAAAGGAAAACACGGGAAACAACCATATAGCCTTACCCATTAACTGAAAGGTTTCTTGATCAGTGTACAGTTGGATCTGCAATCAGAAAGGTCTTACACGTTTAAACGAGACTAGAATCAAGTTAAAGCAATGCCCTGATAATTACTAATCAGTTAATTAACTAAATAATGAGAAATATGAAAAAATATAAACTATTATGAGTTATTACACAATTGCAAACATTACATAACATTAAAAAAGAAAAAGAAAAAGGAAAGAAAGAAGAAAGAAAGAAGAAAGAAAGAAGAAAGAAAGATTTTCCGTTCACTACTAAAGACCGAATAATATTTCACGCTACCCTATTGTTACCACCAATAACATATATAAATTATTCCCAGGCTTTGACGTGACCATAAAAGAACTTTGATGAATTGCTAGCCTGTTATTCAGTTTATCATGAGTTATTACACAAATGCCAGCATTACATAAGACCGCCAGAAAAAAAAAATGGCACTCCCAAAGTCATATTGTATTTTGCACTAACATATTTTTATCACCAATATCAAATATAAATATTGCAAAGGTTTTGATGACTTTAAAAAAACTTTGATGAAAATATTCTAAATTATTATGATGTTTATTATTGTTGGCCCCACAAGGGTTTTAAGTGAGAGATGCCCTGAGAGGGGGTGAATTAGGATATGTATAAAACTCGTTTCGCATTTCCCCGCTTGACCTGAAACTCTCACAACCCTATCTGATCTTGACCTCACTTTTAGTAGGGTCACTCTTGAGTTTTTCTTTAAATGATGATCTTTTGATAATACGCTTATCTTAGCATTAAACAGATATGATTGATGATTGTTCAATCCACATACACAGATTGTCGTCCATCAGAATACGAGTAAATCATGCATACAAGACACAAGAATTTTACTCAGTTCACCCGCATTGGGCTACGTCCAAGGAGCATACACCAACATTGTATCGATGTTAATATTGTCACATACATGACTTATTTTAAAGGTATTTTTCATGTAATTTCCATTCTTTCTTTGTTGTGGGGGTTTCCCATGCATTTTTTTAGGAAAGGGTGGGTTTTCAAGATTTGGGTCAAACCGTGAGTCTATTTCCAGATTTAAAAATAAATTTTATTTCTTTTATAACTCCTCCGTTTTTCAACATTTTTCACTCATTCCACTTCCCACTTGGGCTCCTCTAACCTATTAAAACTACCAAATCCATTTGGACCTTTAGAAATCCATGATCATGGTAGGTTTGGGTGATTTATTCAGGCATTGGGTCAACCCGTGAGCCAATTTCCTGTTTTAAAAAAAAAATCTTTCATATCTCATTCATTTTTTAATGTTTTTCAGTGATTCCACCTCTCACTCGAGCCCACTGACCCTAAGCGCACCCCCATGATCATTTCTTCCTCTTTGGAGCTCATCTTCATCGCGGATTAGGGCAAAATTTCTCAAGCTTTCTCAAATCATCCATATTTGAAAAGGTAATTTGTTTCTTTCATAACTCCTTCATTTTTTACTCTTTTTCCCCATTTAAGTTCTCACTTTACCTCCTCAGCCTTATTTGAACCTCCATATCAGTTTTGGCTGCTTAAAGATTCACCTATTGGTGTATTTGGGGCGATTTCTTCAAGATCTCTCAAGTAAGTAGGTTTCCTTCCTTCCTCCTCCCATTTGCTTAGGATTTCTTCCATTTTTCTTTAAGTTCCTAATGTCCAGCAAGTAGGGCTTCGAACCTAGGGTTTGATCTTGGGTTTCTTGGTCTAATCTTGTGGTTTTAGGTTTGTTTTAACTCCTTTGTGGTGCGGTTGAACTTTCGCACAAGGATTTGGTGTTTTTGACACACTTGGTAAGTGATTCCATGTGTAAGCACTACTAGATGAGTTGGCCTTGCTTGATTTCTATTTTTAGCCTACTCCATCATTGTGCTTGCTGCGAAAATTATTTTTGGTGGCATTTGTTAACCAATTGATTTTTAAGTGTCGTTTTTGTGTGAAAATGAGTGTTTTAAATGTGCATTCCATGTTGTACCATTTGGGGCTATTTTATAATTCATGGGAGGGTCTTATTAAAATGTTTTGCTGCTGCCAATTCTAATTTGGGGTAATATTGGTGTGCATTTGGTCTTCAAAGAGGGCTTTTAGATGGATTTTAAGTGCAAAGTTTGGTTATATTCCTTGAAAATGTTTTATGAAAATTCTAAATGGTTTATTAAGTTATATAAATGGTGCGAAGCATGTGTAGCTACTGTTTTGAGTGTGTATGACCAGAAATGGTGTTTTTATATGCAAATTGCATTTGGTAACATGTGGAAATTGTTTGAGCACAAAGGGGGAAACCCGGGTATCTAGGTGGGCGGACATGTACTAGTATGTTAGTGATCCGGAGTGGTTTTGTCCATGTTTCACTTAGCAAGTTGGACATTGACAACACTAACAAAACTATAATGATGACGATTGGGGATCACTAGGTTATGAGTATATTCTCTACTAGTGGCTCGTGCACAAGAAAGGATATTGTCGTGGTTACTTTACACCAAGATACGAGGTATATGGGGCCCGAAACTAACCACTGCCTAGGGATGTTCCCAAGATTAGTGCTCATTGACTCTGGTATTTATCATTGGATTGTGGTGTGTTTGGCTGGAAAATTCAGTAGCTTACATGTTTTATTGAAATGTGTTCATCCTTTAAAATCATCATTTGAAAACTGTTTACTTTTAAAAGTTTCATTCTTTAGAAACTTAAACACCGTTTCTTGTTTATTAAAATTTGCATGTTTTTTATCTTGTAATGATTACCATATGGAGTCTTTTGGGTGGTATCCTGTTGGGCTTAGGCTCAACACCTTGATCATGTTTGACACAGGTAAAGGTAAGGTCTTGGGTGATGGCGGTTCGGGTTGTTAGTTTCCTTCATGATGCGGTGTTGTGGAGACGACTCGTGGGTGATGACCCATTGTCATGTGGTGTTCCTTGGGCTGTATTGTTGCTACTTTTATGTATCTTTGGACCTCTTATGTAATGTTCAGACCCATGAATTCAGTTCTGAATTTCATTTAAGGCTTGTTTTGTATGTCCGAATGGTCTGAAGGCCTTCATTTTTATTGATTTTTTGATAACCCCCTTTCAAGGAATGAAGGGGAACCCTTACAAGGCCCGTAGGCTCAGAGATTACATGGCCCGTAGGCTTAGGAGATTGCATGACCCGAAGGTCTTAGAGAATTCAACCAGACTATCTACAAGGAACTGCCCCTCCCCAGCATCTGCATCATGATAGTAGCTTTCCACCTTCGCATGGTCATCTGGTTAGGCTTCCCGTTCAGCTTATTGATTGTTTTGGTTGTTTTATGTATCCATACTCAGGTAAATCGTTGACAAACCAATATTTATAATACCCGAACACTTGTGTCAGCCCGTGAGGATAGAAAACGCCATTCGGGACTTGTCATGGACTGGGTCGGGTGCCGATTTTATTGGCGACCAGATTCGGTTTGTGACAAAATGGTATCAGATGCGAGGTTAATGTTTTTAGGTTATATTATTATTTTGGGATGAGTCGGGCTAGACAGGAGCTAGGACTGTTGGAGTTCGGAGTTTTGGTCGCGAGTAGGGTGTCTGGCCCGCACCTCTCGTGACAGACCTCAAGTCACCATGGGACGTTGGAACTGTTTGTTTGACTTCACTTCCAGGTGAGACGTGTGGGCTACAAACTATGCGTGGACATCGGGTGGGGGTGAAGTAGTTTATTTTATTGTTGTAATGTGTTTGGCTTATTTATATTTGATATTATTGATGAAATTTTTCAGAACTGTTGTACTGATTTTTTCTCTTATGATTGTTATCTTTTGTAGCAACATGTCTCCCCAGAAAGCTCACACGCACCCACAGGAGGAAGCCGGAGAGAGTTCTCCCTCGCCCCTTGATCAGAGGTTGGTGGAAGCTGTAGTCCGGGCTGTTCAGGCTCTAGAACAAGGAGCGATTCCTGCTCCTGCGCCATCCAAAGAAGATGATGAACCCGGTCCTAAGAAGGACAAAGCTCAGAAGTTTCTGAAAAACAAACCTCTTACTTTCTGAGGTAGCACAGAACCCCAGGAAGTGGAGGAGCGACTCGAAAAGATCGAGCGCATGTTTGAGTTCCTGAACACACCCGAGGAGGTTAGGGTGAAGTCTGCCTCTTTTCTGTTAGAGGGTCCCAGCTGAAAGTGGTGGGAATCAGAGCTTCAATCTGAGAAGCATGAACAGATGAGCTAGAAGGGCGTCAAGGTTACCTTCAATGACCAGTACTGCCCTGAAGTCTTGGCATATGCTAGATCTCGGGAGTTTACGGAGCTAGTTCAGGAGGACCTTTCAGTGAGTATGTCAACCGTTTTGCTGAGTTGGTCTGGTGTGCTCTGGAAATGGTCTCCAATGAGCAGATGAAGACCCAGAAGTTTAAGAGGGGTTTGCGGCCAGAGACTTATTCCCAAGTCTTCTTGTTCAAGCTAAAAACCTATGCAGAGGTGGTTAATCGGTGGCTTCTATGCGAGGTCTATTGTGTGCCACCGGTGTGGGAGGCCAAGGCACATCCGACCAACATGCACATCTCCTCTGAAGCCCTGTTATCAGTGTAGAGGTATGGGACACTTGCAGCGTTTTTGCAGGATGGCACGTCCACTCCATAGTGGGGCAGGATCTGTGGCTTCCAGGGGAGTGTCGGCTCAGTCGGAGCCGTCGAGGACGGGGGGTCTCGGTTTGGTGGTCGTAGCGGCAGGGCCGGATCATCTTCCGGGCAGAGCCATAGGCAAGCGGTCGTTCTCAGGCAGAGACTAGGCATCTTCATGCGGTGGATCAGGCACCAGCGGGACGTCAACAGTTCGAGGTACCGTTTTGATTGCATCTTCTATAGTTGTTGCTCCTTTTGATACCGGCGCCTCTGTTTCATTCATCTCTCTGCCTGTTTTGTGAACATGCTGAATTTGTCAATCGAGCTTTTGTCTTTTGCGGTGAAGTTGATGACGCCGCTGGGAAAGGGGCAGGGTCTCAGGTGCCCATCGTGTGCGCTTTCCGTGTCAGGGGTTGAGATGGAGTGGGACCTCCTGGTCTTAGATATGGATCTATTTGTTGACGTGATACTTGGCATGGATTGATTGTTACACTTTCAAGCGCACACCGATTGTTATAGGCGGCGGGTCAGTTTCACAGCACCTGATGGGAGTCGTCTGGTTTTCCTTGGGGACTGGGATCCTCGATCGGGTCGCGCAGGACCGCCACTCCCAGAGTTGGGGAATCTTGTCTTCCAGTTATCGTCGCTCGCGCTAGAGGACGATGGTCGTGCTCCTGGAGGTGGACTACCTCATGTAGTGGATGAGTTTCCGGAGGTATTCCCAGATGATTTTTCAGGATTGCCTCCGGAGCGGGGCGTGGACTTCTCGATTGATTTGGCGCCAGGAACACAGTCAATATCTCTTCCCTCATATTGTATGGCCCCACCGAGCTGAGGGAATTAAAGATACAGCTGGACGATTTAGAATCCAAAGGATTCATCCGCCCGAGCATCTCTCCTTGAGTCGCTCCTGTTCTTTTTGCGAAGAAGGCCGACGGATCCCTCCGGTTGTGTATTGATTATCGGAAGCTGAACAAGGTAACCATCAAGAACAAATATCATTTTCCCCGAATAGATGACTTGTTAGATCAGTTGAAGAGGGAAAAGTGGTTTTCTAAAATAGACTTGCGTTCAAGTTACCCTCAACTCAGGGTGAAAGAGGCAGATATCCCAAAGACAGTCTTCCGAAGCAAATACGGCCACTTTGAGTGCTTGGTCATGCCCTTCGGATTGATCAATGCTCCAGTGGTCTTTATGGCGCAACTGAACAGGGTGTTCCACCAGTATCTCGATTCTTTCGTCGTGGTATTCATGGATGATATCCTAGTTTACTCTGGATTCGAGGAGGAACACGAACATCATTTGCGGGTCGTGTTGGGCACCTTGCGAGAGCATCACCTTTATGCAAAGTTGTCGAAGTGCACTTTCTGGATCAGGGAGGTGAAGTTTCTGAGGCATGTGATCTCGGAGCAGGGGGTTTCAATGGACCCCGAAAAGATCAGTGCGGTTATGTCATGGGAGCAGCCGAAGAACGTGTTCGAGATCAGGAGTTTCCTCGGCCCGGCTGGTTACTACAGGCGATTTGTTCAGGATTTCTCTCGGCTTGCTTCGCCCATGACCGCGCACACCCGGAAAGGGGTGAAGTTTGAATGGGGCCCAGAGTGTCAAGCATCCTTCGAGGAACTGAACGGCGGTTGACTACCGCCCCCGTGCTGATTTTGCCAGAGGCTGGAAAGAGGTATGTGGTGTATTGCGACGCTTCAGGTATGGGTCTTGGGTGTGTGCTTATGCAGGGTGATCACGTGGTGGCATATGGTTCTCGCCAACTCCGCATGAAAAGAATTATCCGACCCACGACTTGGAGTTAGCAGCTGTGATGCATGCTTTGAAGACTTGGCGTCACTACCTCTTTGGGGAGAAGTTTGCGGTCTACTCTAATCACAAAAGTTTAGCCTAAATCTTCTCACAGAAGGATCTCAATCTAAGGCAGCGCCGCTGGATCGAGTACTTGCAGGGGTTCGATTTTGACATTGTCTATACCCCGGGCAAAGGAAATGTGGTGGCGGATGCTTTGAGTAGAAAAGTACAGTGCAAGAATTGAGGAAGTCCAGTGATGAATGGACTCTGATGGGACTCTTTGCTCAGATGCATGTGGAGACCAAGGAGCACAGTGGAGGTGTGTTCTTGGCGAGCATTCAGTTGACTCCTCTCTTAGAGTTGATTCAGCGAGAACAACCCAGTGATGAGCTTTGTCAGCGGTCGAGGCAGTTTCTTCATGGTGGGGAGATGTCTTCTGATTGGTCGTCATCTCCCGAGGGCATCTTGTGCTTCAAGCGCCGATAAGTAGTTTCGTCGTCTCTACGGAAGGCAGTGATGCAGGATAGCCACCAGTCTCAGTGGGTTGTCCATCCTGGTGCCACCAAGATGTATTATGATGTGTGTCGGTAGTTCTGGTGGTCAGGTATGAGACGAGACATAGTTGACTTCGTGTCGAGATGCTACATATGTCAGCAGGTGAAAGTGGAGCACCAAAGGCCCTCTGGTTTGCTCCAGCCATTACTCATTCCTACTTGGAAGTGGAAAGAGGTCACCATGGACTTCATTATTGGATTGTCTCGTACACCTCGGGGTAAGAATGTCATATGGGTAGTGATTGATCGTCTGACTAAATCAGTCCACTTCATTCCGATCAAAGATACAACTAAAGTGGATGAGTTGGGTCGTTTGTATCTTCAGTAGGTGGTACGGTTTCATGGTGTGCTATCAGCAATTGTCTCAGATAGAGACTCTCGTTTCACTTCTCGGTTTTGGGAAGGCCTTCAGAAGGACTTGGAGTTAGCAGCTGTGATGCATGCTTTGAAGACTTGGCGTCACTACCTCTTTGGGGAGAAGTTTGTGGTCTACTCTAATCACAAAAGTTTAGCCTACATCTTCTCGCAGAAGGATCTCAATCTTAGGCAGCGCCGCTGGATCGAGTACTTGCAGGGGTTCGACTTTGACATTGTCTATACCCCGGGCAAAGGAAATGTGGTGGCGGATGCTTTGAGTAGAAAAGTACAGTGCAAGACTTGAGGAAGTCCAGTGATGAATGGACTCTGATGGGACTCTTTGCTCAGATGCATGTGAAGACCAAGGAGCACGGTGGAGGTGTGTTCTTGGCGAGCATTCAGTTGACTCCTCTCTTAGAGTTGATTCAGCGAGAACAACCCAGTGATGAGCTTTGTCAGCGGACGAGGTAGTTTCTTCATGGTGGGGAGATGTCTTCTGATTGGTCGTCATCTCCCGAGGGCATCTTGTGCTTCAAGCGCCGATCAGTAGTTTCGTCGTCTCTACGGAAGGCAGTGATGCAGGATAGCCACCAGTCTCAGTGGGTTGTCCATCCTAGTGCCACCAAGATGTATTATGATGTGTGTCGGTAGTTCTGGTGGTCAGGTATGAGACGAGACATAGCTGACTTCGTGTCGAGATGTTACATATGTCAGCAGGTGAAAGTGGAGCACCAAAGGCCCTCTGGTTTGCTCCAGCCATTACTCATTCCTACTTGGAAGTGGAAAGAGGTCACCATGGACTTCATTATTGGATTGTCTCGTACACCTCGGGGTAAGAATGTCATATGGGTAGTGATTGATCGTCTGACCAAATCAGCCCACTTCATTCCGATCAAAGATACAGCTAAAGTGGATGAGTTGGGTCGTTTGTATCTTCAGGGGGTGGTAAGGTTTCATGGTGTGCTATCAGCAATTGTCTCAGATAGAGACTCTCGTTTCACTTCTCGATTTTGGGAAGGCCTTGGGGTCGCAGATTAAGATGAGCATGGCATATCATCCTCAAACAAATGGTTAGATAGAGTGGGTGAATCAGATACTGGAGGACATGCTCCGTGCATATGCTTTGGACTTTGAAGGTTCTTGGGATAGCTATTTGGGATTGGTTGAATTTGCGTATAATAACAGTTACTAATCCTCGATTCGAATGGCTCCTTTTGAGGCGCTCTATGGTCGGCCTTGTCAGTCCCCCCTATGTTGGGCTGAGATAGGTGAGACTTCACTGTTGGGGTCGAGCCTTGTTCAAGAGACGTCTGAGAAAGTCAAGTTGATTAGGCAGCGCTTATTGACAGCTCAGAGTCACCATAAATCTTATGCGAACCAGAGGCATCGAGACCTAGAGTTTTCTGTGGGTGACCGGGTATTCTTGAAAGTGGCCCCTCGTTTGGGTCATCGTCGCTTGGGAAAGCAAGGGAAGCTGACGTCGCGGTATGTCGGACCTTTTGAAATCACTGAGCGTATTGGTAAGGTGGCATACAGGTTGGCTTTGCCTTCTCAGTTGGCATTCATTCATGACGTCTTCCACGTCTCTCAGTTGAAAAAGTACAACCAGGATCTGTCCCATGTGCTGAATTGGGAGAAGTTGGATATAGAGCCTGATTTGTCTGTTTTTGAGCGGTCGGTGCGAATAGTTGATTCCCAAAAGAAGATGCTTCATGGAAAGTCTATTCCACTGGTTCGGGTCCTTTGGAAGCATGGGAATGATGTCCACGAAACTTGGGAGCAGAAGTTGTGGGTTGAGAAAGAGTACTCATTCTTGTTTTTCGATCAAGCTTTGGGTTGACTTTCTGGGGCGGAAAGTATTTTTTATATAATTTTCATTCTTTGTTGCGGGGTTTCCCATGCATTTTTGGAGGAAAGGGTGGGTTTCAAGATTTGGGTCAAACCGTGAGTCCATTTCCAGATTTAAAAATAAATTTTGTTTTTTTATAACTCCGTTTTTCCACATTTTTCACCCATTCCACTTCCCACCCCTGACCTATTAAAACTACCATATCCATTTAGACCCCTTAGGAATCCATAATCATGGTGGGTTTGGGTGATTTATTCAGGCATTGGGCGAACCCGTGAGCCCATTTCTTGTTTTTTTTTTAAATCTTTCATATCTCATTCATTTTTTAAGGTTTTCCGGTGATTCCACCTCTAACTCGAGCCCACTGACACTAGGCGCACCCCATGATCGTTTCTCCCTCTTTGGAGCACATCTTCATCGCGGATTAGGGCAAAATTTCTCGAGCTTTTTCAAATCGTCCAAATTTGAAAAGGTAATTTGTTTATTTCATAACTTCTTCATGTTTTACTCTTTTTCCCCAATTTCAGTTCCCACTTGACCTCCTCAGCCTTATTCGAATCTCCGTATCAGTTTTGGCTGCTTCGAGATTCACCTATTGGTGTATTTGGGGCGATTTCTTCAAGATCTCTCAAGTAAGTGGGTTTCCTTCCTCCTCCCATTTGCTTAGGGTTTCTTCCATTTTTCTTGAAGTTCCTAATGTACACCAAGTGGGGCTTCGAACCTAGGGTTTGATCTTGGGTTTCTTGGTCTAATCTTCTAGTTTTAGGTTTGTTTTAACTCCCTTGTGGTGCGGCAGTTGGGCGGTTGAACTTTCGCACCAGGATTTGATGTTTTTGACACACTTGGTAAGTGATTCCATGTGTAAGCACTACTATATGAGTTAGCCTTGCTTGATTTCTATTTTTAGCCTACTCCTTCATCATTGTGCTTGTTGCGAAAATTATTTTTGGTGGCATTTGTTAAGCAATTGATTTTTAGGTGTCATTTTTGTGTGAAAATGGGTGTTTTAAATGTGCATTCCATGTTGTACCATTTGGGGCTATTTTATAATTCATGGGAGGGTCTAATTAAAATGTTTTGTTGCTGCCAATTCTAGTTTGGGGTAATATTGGTGTGTATTTGGTTTTCAAAGAGGGATTTTAGATGGATTTTAAGTGCAAAGTTTGGTTATATTCCTTGAAAATGTTTTATGGAAATTCTAAATGGTTTACTGATTTATATAAATGGTGCAAAGCATGTGTAGCTACTGTTTTGAGTGTGTATGACCAGAAATAGTGTTTTTATATGCAAATTGCATTTGGTAACATGTGAAAATTGTTTGAGCACAAAGGGGGAAACCCGGGTATCTAGGTGGGCGGACGTGTACTCGTATGCTAGTGATCCAAAGTGGTTTTGTCCCTGTTTCACTTAGCAAGTTGGACATTGACAACACTAACAAAACTATAATGATGATGATTAGGGACCACTAGGTTATGGGTGTGTTCCCTACTAGTGGCTCGTGCACGAGAAAGGATGATGTTATGGTTACTTTACACCGAGATACGAGGTACATGGAGCCCAAAACTAACCAGTGCCTAAGGAGGTTCCCAATATTAGTGCTCATTGACTCTTTCGTATTTATCATTGGATTGTGGTGTGTTTGGCTGGAAAATTCAGTAGCTTACATGTTTTATTGAAATGTGTTCATCCTTTAAAATCATCTTTTGAAAACGGTTTACTTTCAAAAGTTCCATTCTTTAGTAATTATTGCCACCATTTCTTGTTTATTAAAACTTGCATGTTTTTTATCTTGTAATGCTTACCATATGAAGTCTTTTGGGTGGTATCCTATTGGGTTTAGGCTCACACCCTACTTACACCCTTGGGTGTAAGTAGACTTGATCATGTTTGACACAGGTAAAGATAAGGCCTTGGGTGATGGCAGTTCGGGCTGTTAGTTTCCTTCATGATGCGGTGTTGTGGAGACGGCTCGTGGGTGATGACCCCTTCTCGTGTGGTGTTTCTTGGGTTGTATTGCTGCTACTTTTATGTATCTTTGGACCTCTTGTGTAATGTTTAGACCCATGAATTCAGTTCTGAATTTCATTTAAGGCTTGTTTGGTATGAATTTTCAAATTCAGTTTATTGATTGTTTTAGTTGTTTTATGTATCCATACTCGGGTAAATCGTTCCCAAACCAATATTTATGATACCCGGGCACTTGTGCCAACCCGTGGGGATAGGTAAGGGTGTAATTTCGGCCCAGGCCTGGCATGCAAAAAATCGGGCCACTGACCACTATTCGGGCCGGGCTGGGCCGACCCGAACATCCCCATGAGGCGGCCCGAGCCCGGCCTCGGGCCGGCCCAAACAATCGGTTCGGCCCGGGCGGGCTTTTTCGAGTCGGGCCATGGTGGGCTTTTATTATTTTCAAAATGATTGTTTTAAAACTTGTTTTAAACGTTTTTATTTAAACATTTTTTTAACATTTATTTAAAAAAAAATTACATTTATTTTTAAAGGGAGATGTTTTTTGTAAAAATGTTTATTTTATTTTTTATTAACATTTTACAGTGGGTGGATATGTTTTTTTTGTCTAAATTGATTTATATATTGTGAATCTATATATATTATTTGCAAATTGTAAAAAAAATTAATGAGGGGTTTTGGGGGGTGCGCAGCAATGGATGAGTTTAAAGTCTTGTTATTTAAATGTTTTTTTAACATTTATTTAAAACATTTTTTTACATTTAATTTTTTTAACTTATTTATAATTTTTTAAAAGTTTGTAAAATTTTTTTATTTAAAAGTTTTTATTTAAACCATTTTTTAACATCTGTTTAAAACGTTTTTTTACATTTTTTTAATGATTAATTTAAAACATTTTTTAATTTTTTTTAAACGCATGTTGTTTACAAGTATTTTTTTAAAACATTTAACATTTTTCATATTTTAATGTAAAAAGTATTTTTTAAGTGTTTGGGGGTGCGCCGCAGTGGGTGGTTTAATTTTTTTTCAAAATAGATTTATATATAATATATGAAGTTGCAACATATTTAAAAAAATTAATGAGGTTGGGGGACGTGCACGAACATCATTAGGTGAGTATGTTATTTTTTTGTTAATATAAAATAAGTTATTATATATATAATATTAAATCATTGATACACACACACACATATATATATATTATTAATGGATTTTTAAAATCCACACATAATTGATATATATTATTAATAGCTTTATATATATATATATATTATTAATGGCTTTGTTTATATATATATTATATCATATCATTGATATATATATATTATTAATGGATTTGTTTATATATATATAATATTCAAGTTTAATCATATTTAAAAAATAATAATGAGGTTTGGGGTGTGAGTGAACATCATTGGGTGAGTGTTATTTTTTTTTAATATATAATAAGTTATTATATATATATAATGTTAAATGATTGATAGATATATATATATATGTGTGTAATATGAGAAAATTGTAAAAATAATAATTAAGGGTGGGGTGCACTGCAGTAGGTGGGTTAATTTTTTTTTCTAAATAGATTTATAAATATATAGTATATATAATATATGCAAACTGCAACATACTTAAAAAAATTAATGAGGTTGCGGGACGTGCACGAACATCATTAGGTAAGTGTGTTATTTTTTTATTAATAAACAACGAGTTATTATATATATATATATATATAATATTAAATCATTGATATATATATATATTAATGGCTTTTTTATATATATATTATATTAAATCATTTATATATATATATATATTATTAATTGATTTTTAAAAGTCACACTTAATTGATATATATTATTAATGGCTTTGTTTATATATATACATTATTATATATATATATAATTATATATCGTTGTGTATATATATATACACACACACATTATAATTATATATAATAATAATTATATGTATATATATATACATATTATTAAATATATAATATATATATTATATATTATATATTATTTTTTGTTAATATATAATGATATATATATATATCCATATATATAAATTCTGGTGATAATATAACAGGCGCGGCCTTGGAAGCTTGAGGTAGGGGGATCGAATCTCCCTACCAACAGTTTCCCATTAAATTTTTTTACAGCTGTTGGGCTTCGCACGGGCTAGCGGGCTGAGCTTCGCACGGGCCAGCGGGCTGGGCTTTTTCGGGTCGGGCCGGCCTGGCCCGCGGGCCTTCATGGATAGGCCCAGGCCCGACCCGATGAACCTACGACTCGAGCCCGGCCTGGCCCAACGCGGGCTTTGCCGGGCCGGGCCTGTCAGGCTTTTGGGCCGCCGGGCCAAAATTACACCCTTAGGGATAGGGAACGCCCTTTGGGACTTGCCACGAACCGGGTCGGGTGCCGGTTTTAATGGCGACCAGATTCGGTTCGTGACAAATCTTCACTAGTTTTGTGGATACAATTGTTTGGCCACGGTCACTCCGTGTCGAGCTCATTGCCTTTAGAATATTTGGAGCAAACTCAATGTCTCTCCTGGTCTACAACCATTCACACTTAAAAGTTCACTGCTCTCTCAACTGAAGTGAATGCATCGCTCCTCCAGAAGATTCTTTCGTTGATCTGAATCACACAGAATTGGTTCGCGCATATGTGAGTGTTCCATGAAACTCTGTTTTCACCTGAGAGATGAAATCCACTTTACCGCATAGCGTTTGCTTTGCGGAAACTCCTTTCGTGAACTACTTTTATTAACACGTGAAATGATTTAATCCCTTCGCGAACTGCTTTAATCCCTTCACAAAATGTCTTGCACTGCGTAGCGCAAGTGCCTCACGAACTACCTTTGATTCGTAAACGGATAACGTCTCGCGAACAACCTCTCCCTTGCGAGCTACAGTGCACCGCAAACTAACTATCTCTCGCAAACTCAGCTTCCTTTGCAAACTCAACTCCTTCGCGAACCACTTTCGGACTTACTCGAATTTCTCTAAAGATGAAGCTCTCTAATGAACTTCGCCCTCCAAATGGAGTGGTTAGGGGTCTTTTATATAGTCAAACAAATCCGGAAAACCCGTTCCGTTAATCACAATTACGTTTAACTCCTTAGCAAATTAGCCTTCACCGCGTACTGCACTCGCTATGTGGTTCACATAGCGCATAACTCCCCTTGCGGCGGCCTCTGAAACACTGTCTTTTCGAAAACGACGAGCACCCTTTGTGGTGGCCTCCAAATCACCGCCTGCAACCGCGAACGACAACGCACCTTTTGCAGTTCGCATAGCGCGACTGCTATGCAAAATCCATGCCTTAGGCGAATTCTCTTTCCAACATCAAATATGCGGTTCCCATAGTGCACCTCCTATGCGATAAAATGTCTTTGCTGAAAATCCTATGCGAACTCCTTTAGGTGTTATGTGATCACGTAGCGCTTCACGTGCTATGCGAAATTTCTTCCTCTGCCATAAAATCACCTCCTAAATTTCAAGCACATAAATATGGCAAACATTGGAAAACTGTGTCACCCTCCAAACTCCTGCTTCGGCAACAAACATGCTGGAATTTTGTCAACTGGGCTTGTCAACAAATACAATCAACCCAAAATCCACGAAACACCACCCGAAGGGATTTTTCCCAATAGTTATGAATGTTCTTAGATACATGTTTTTGTATAATATATTTGTAGGTTGAGAAACCCCCTTGCCTCCTTACCTCAAAGTGAGGCGGAGGCATTCTTTTATAATGAATGAAAAGGACCACATCGGACTTGTGGTCCGATGTGGGATACAGACTACAACACTCCCCCCTCAAGCTAGGTGTACTTGGCTTGGACACATAATGAAAAGAAAGCAACAAAAAAAACAGATGCTAACACTCCCCCTCAAGCTGGACATGCCCAGCTTGATGACAAATACAAGACAAAAACAGAAGAAACGAAAATAATAAAATCGTTGTTGATGGTGCTCCCCCTCAAGATGGTAATGTGATGCCGCTGAAAAAAAAAGGATGGGTCATCGCCGGAAAAGTGTGGGGCCGGACAACAGAGCGCCAGGAAATCCACACTGGCGGGTCGGTCGTCAGAGCGTCGGGAAAATCCGCACTACGGGCCGGTCGTCAGAGCACCGGGAAATCCGTAATGTCGGGCCGATCATCAAAGCGCCGAGAAATCCACACGGGAGGGCCGATCATCAAAGCGCCGGGGAATCCGCAGGAGGCACCGGCGATGGGATGCGGTGATTCCGCAGGAGGCACCGGGTAGGCAGGCGGGGATTCCGCAGGAAGCAGGAGGAGATCGGCATGGAGGGAGCAGTTGTTGATGCGCAGGAGGCCGCCAAGGGAGGCGCGGCAGCAAGGAGGCGCGGCAGCAAGGAGGAGCCAACAGGGATGGAGGCCGGCTGCTGGAGGAGCCGGCAGGAATGGAGGTCAGCTGTCGCGTGGGAGAGGGGCCAGGAGCCGCGAACTGGGCCGCGCAGGGCTGGCAATCGTGATGCCGCGGAAGGAGATGGGGAATGGGAGGCCAGAGTGTCGCACGCAGGGAGCCGCCGGGGAAGGGAGGTTGCTGGTGAAGGGAGGCCGCCGACGCTGGGAGTCGGCCGGGACGTAGCCGCCGGGGAGGGTGGGGCCAGCGAGGAAGCGGCGCCGGCACGAGGGTGGGCCGCCGGGGGATCCGCGGGAGGTGTTACGCGTACAGGAGGACCGCCTGGGAAGCCCGGTTCGTGCGTAGCAGGAGAGGCGGAGCCGAACGTATCGCGTGCCTGGAGAAGCGGGAGTTGTTGCCAACGCGGGAGAAGTCGTTGGACGAAGCGCGCGCGCGTCGGACAGGATGCGCGCAGGGATGACCTCCGATCGCAGGAGGGAGGCGGCGCTGGGATGCCGCCGAGGGCTGCCGTCGGGTGGGAGGGGGGCGTCGGGCTGCGTCGCGATGAAGGGGCGCAGCAGAGGGGAGTCGGGAGAGACGCCGGGAGAGTCGTCGAGAGGGATGTCGGCGGAAGGCTGTGCTCAAGGGTCGGGATGCCGCAACGTAAGCGGGGAGCCGGGAACCCACGCTGGATCGCGAGCGGGATGCACCGCGACGGGATGCGCCGGGAGGGAGGCCGTCGGGGAGGAGCGGCGCTGGAGGGGAGAATCGCCGGAGGGCAGGGAGATCCGCGACTGAAGGAGTCGCCGGCAGGGGGAGGTCCGCCGAGAGGGAGGGCCTGCGCGACCGGGAGGAGCAGCGGAGTGGGGGGGGCGACTATTTGGATGGGAGTCGCCGCCCCCCGGACGGGGAAAACCCTAAAGCCTGATGGGAGAAAAAAAAATAGGGAGAGAGGGATCGGGTTTCGAAAACCCCTCTGATACCATGTAGGTTGAGAAACCCTCTTGCCTCCTTACCTCAAAGTGAGGCGGAGGCATTCTTTTATAATGAATGAAAAGGACCACATCGGAGGTCCGATGTGGGATACAGACTCCAACAATATTAAATATTAAACGAATAAATATAGTATTTATGAGCACTCGATGGTTTCAATCAAAATTTAGAATTCTATGTATCATTTTTGAGCTTCAAAATTTTCATTTCCCAACTTCAACTTAGCAAGCCTTTTTTATATTTATTTTCATCAGGGATAATTTTTAGAATAGAAATATTAACACAACAATTATTTTCATTAAAATAAAATATTGTCATAGAATTAAAGAGGCTAAGTATTAATGTAAATGGATAAAAAGAAAAAAATTATCAAAATATTAAAATAAATACATGTGTGGTTAGCTTAACATGTGTCTTTGATGGTTCGGTTTTCAAATATGAAAGTATACTTTAAGGATACCTGCACGAATACTGAATTGTTTCTTCGCGAATCTTAAAATAATCCACAAAGGCATTTATAAACACATAAAACGTAGAGGGAAAAGGATAAAAAATTAACTTGTACAAAATCAAGAAATATGAGAGGGAAAGAAGACAAAAGGACAGTAGCGTCCTCAGCTTGATATTTGAAAAGACAAACACGAGATAATTAGACCAGAAAAAGGAACGGAAAAAACAGGAATTAATGATTTTGTGAGGCATAAATTCTCGTTAATTAGAAAGGCAGAGGCATACTTTTTAACTAAGCAATACCATGTGCAAGGTCGAACTCTTTAGACATATAAAAGAACACACATGTGCATCTAAACACCAATAAATGACCGCCAACAAAACACATTTTAACTCCTAAGATACAGAACAGAGGGTAATTTCATAAAAGAGCAAATCCAAATCACAGGATTTAAAGTTCAATTGCTAAGCCCACCCACGCTGCATAAAAAGAAATTTGACTGCGCGGAAACTTGAAAGGTAGGCATCAACATAAATTGATACATTGCAGTCCATTATTGAAGTTCATGTTGAATCAGGCCAAGTTTGTGTTGACTGTTGAATACTGTGTTGCTTTTCTTTTTCTCTTTTTTTTCCTTTTTTTTGGGATCGTTGGATTTATATAATTATAACAGCTAAATTCCAAATGGAGTGCACTTTTGATAAGTTTTTATTATGTAAGGATGGTCGATACTAAAACAAGGTAGATCCTAACTAGATATCAAACAAAATCAAGTGGAATTGACAACCATAAAGCACTCAACCAAGATTGTATAACGCTTAATTTCTTTAACTCCGCACTGGCAAGCCATGCAGAGAGAATAATAAGGATCAACTTACATTCCCAGGAACAGTAAATTAAATAATTAATAATTGAATTTATGCATTGTTTGGATGACTGTGCTCATTGGCTCAAATTACAGCGGTGTTGGGCTATAGGTTGCTTTCTTGCTGGATGCGCACTGCTTAAACACCTAAAAACAACTATTTATAATGTTACTGTAAACATTCTAAAACAACACAATGGGAAATGTAAACATGTATGCAATGAGGTGAATAAGACATGGTGATGAGAGTTTGTTTATGAGGAGAAAAAAAACAGACTCCGATGCTAGCTGGACACAAAAGCTTCCACACTGATTCCCACTTTCAATATTAGGAATGCTACCAGGAAGGTCGTGCTGTGATAAATATGGCTATACAAAAAAATGCTGCAGATTTTTATTAGGACCTTGACGCCAGCCCACCAATCAATGAGCCACACAAGCTGCAGCCACAATAATTCTGCCACCACCTTATTGATTCGTCTGTACGTGCTTTTCGAAACAGGGAAGACGAGGACAAAGACGACCGCCTGGAGAACAGCGACGGTAGGGATTAGCAATCAACTCAGAAAACAAGCGACGGGGATGTCCTAAAACCCAAAGGGAAGTAATAAGAGGAGACCAAGGCTGAAACTATCTTAAATGTAAATGACACGGGTAAGTTCCCCGAAACCCGCAACGCTTTTACGTTGACGCATTTGCAAACACGCCAAATACGAAAAAAAATACAAACACTCCGATTAAGCGGCGATATCGACCACACCATTGGTCAACAAATTCCAGATACGCATGGAATCCCTAAGAAGTCTTCATGCAACGGCTCGACAGGGGAAGAATCGGCCCCAAACTAGAGCACCTGAATGAGATTGACGACGAGACCAGAGATGAGGAAAAGCATGCCGAAGAGCACCACCGCAACAGCCGCTGCAATCGCCATGATTGGCTAAAACTACAAACTCCCAACAGGGAACTCGGACCCAAGCAGATACGATGCCGCGGGAAAGGGACGGAAATGGGAGCAGTGGCGTTGAGATCGAAGAAGATGACGGCTCAATTGAAATGGGGGTGGGAGTTCGGCACTTGGCAGCTGGGGGCTATGCTCGAATCGTTTTGATAGCATCACCGTCTCACCTGTTTTCTTCGCAGCATTCAACACTTAAAAATGGTTGATATAAATTATAACACTAATAATATTAAAATATTAGAAACATAAAATTATTTGAAATTATTTGATAGAATATCTCAAAGGTTGAATTTTTAAAACTATAATTTTATTTTGACGCACAAAATTGATACAGTTCAGTGAAATTTTGAATTTTGATGTTAAATCCTTACAATTAAGTTGGTATTTAACATCAATCTCACTCATTTTTGATTTGATAGTTTTTCTATTTTATGAATGAGTGTATGGGAGAAGCTAATTGTAGTCGTGATTTTATAGATAAATTTTATCTCAAATAACAGATGAGATGAATTTATACTACATTGTTGTCAATCATTACACACCAACATCATTTTTATGCAAAATTTATCCCATGTCACTCTAACATGATATAAATTTATCAAGAAAATGTTTAGAATTGCGTGACGCTTGTTTTTTTGTTGTGTATTTTTTTTTTTAACTCGGTTTTTCAATTGAAATGTATCCCTGTATATGCATATGACACAACTTTCACATGCAGGTGCTATCGGTTCACGCAAGCTCAACAATCACGAAGTAGGGACATTCTTTTCTCACATAAAAATCCAATTACAATCCTTATCCCCGCTAAAATTAATCTGTGTATGTCAAGATAGAGTGTTTTTGTATTTATTGAAGCGTTGTTGGGGGGAAAGTTATAAGTGTGAGTTTTGTAGATGAAATTTATTTCATGTGGTCAGTGCAATGAAAACTCTCACATTGCAATCGTCGCTGTCACTAAGCACCGACTCTTGTAAATAAATTCACCACACTCGTCTAATGAGACAGTTAATAGTAGGGGTTTTATTTCTCTTCTAAAACGTGACAAAAAATCTAATTATAAGTTTAATTCATTAGGTACACTACCACAAAACTGGGTTTCCGCAGCACCACTTTTTATCAGCACTAAAAAAACGCTAATAAATGGGGGCTTTTATCATCGTTTTTTTTAGTAGCGCTGATAAGGGGGGGTTTTATCGGCGCTTTTTCCTAGCGCCGATAAAGTCTATATTTCAAAAAAAATCATGAAAAACAATATATTGTTATACAAGTATATTTATACTGATATAAATA
Source organism: Viscum album (assembly GCA_963277665.1). Lineage (NCBI taxonomy): Eukaryota > Viridiplantae > Streptophyta > Magnoliopsida > Santalales > Viscaceae > Viscum > Viscum album. The sequence goes on along the minus strand of OY728127.1, from coordinate 59,711,735 downwards.
TAATATATATTTTTTAAATATGTTTTAGATAAGTATAAATAGACTATTGCATTTAATATATAAGAAATTTAGTGGAAGTGGGTTTAAAATATTTTAAAAAATATTATTAATTAATAATTTGCTAATTATCATCAATCAATAATCATTTAATAACAATTTGAAGACACAAAAAATCAAAAAAAAAAGATCTAAAGTAAATTGAAAATGTAATTCAAACTTCAAACAGTCATAACTTTTGATCCGAGTGTCCGTTTGAGTTCTACACCATATCAAACCGAAGCTTGCGACGAGCTCTACGCGCTGGTGATTTAAAAGAACCTTCTGTCACATTTTTTGAGGCCCAAAAAAGCCCAGAAGGCTTACAAAACTGAGTTTTTAGTCGGGATACCCCGATTTTTAACATTCAAACTGGTATAACTTCTGATTCGGATGTCCGCTAGGCCTGTACCACATATCATATCAAAGATTGTTTAATTTTCTTCAATTTGACTGGTTGTGGAGTTGAAACGAACATTTGAATTAGAAGTTATGGTCATTTTAACATTCTATGGCTTTTCAAATACACATATATATGTATTTATTCGTAAATGTGTGTGTGTGTGTGTGTGGTTGTGTGTGTGTGTGTGGTTGTGTGTGTGTGTGTTGTATATATGTATGTATGTATTTATTTATTTATTTATAAATACACATAAAAAACATATTTTATAAACGTATTTAAAACTAATTTTATAAATATATATTAATATACAAATAAATATACGGATAAAAAATTACAACTAAATATATATATATAAATAAATACAAATATAAATTAATATACGAATAAATATATATATACTAATATATGAATAAATATATATGTATTAATATAACTAAATATATTTATATTAATATGAATCTATATTAATATACGAATAAATATAAATCTATATTAATATACGAATAAATATATATATATATATATATATTAACATGTGAATAAATATATATGTATTAATATAACTGAATATATTTATATTAATATGAGTCAATATTAAATAGTTTTTTATGAGCGCTGATAAAAGGGACTCCCTTTATCTTCGCCTCGATTAACAATGTTTTTTTAGCGTTGTTAATGCCCTTCTATAACGTTGATAAATGCCATATTTGTAGTATTGGTATGTGATATAAATTTCATATATGAACTTGATCATTAAATTTCACATGAAAATATGACTGACATATGTGTCATGTCCCAATCCGAATCACCCGGACTAGGTCGGAGTGCCACATAATCTCATGCACGCCTCCTCATATGCAAGAGAATGCCAACTAACAGTGATAGTTTAAAATCATGTGAGGGGACTATACCCTCGTTAACCATAGTCATCACCGGAATATATCGATATAAACATAAGCGAACTAAACAACACAGTGGAAAATAATATGAATGGATGTTATAATCGATATCATGTTAGATCATACAATAATAATCAAACATACCCCCAATGTGGTGGGTCAACAAGCATAAGCAGTATAACTGGAAATGATAATAAATAAATGTGTTGCAATAACTATCTGGAGTCCATCCCAGTACCATGACTATCTATAAACTCCAGGCTCCTTAACAACATGTTGCAGGGCCTCTGTCATTCTCTGGATCCTTGATCACGAAGTCTACACGCGCATCGAGATGCCTGTGCAGGGTATGAGTATAAACTCAGTAGGATACCACCAATGTGTTCTCAACATAAGTGCACATATATAAGAGGTGTATGATAACAGATAAACGTGCAAGCAAACAACAATCAATCATGTGTCGAGCGACGGTGCACTAACCAAACTGCCACAAAACCCTGGTCATACCTAGTTCGGCTCCATGTCGGAAGAACAATCGTAACAGAAGTCGTGATCATGGGTTGACCACAGGGTCACCTCATACACACTACTACAAAATAAGCATTTAACAATGCTAAAAATGGCTTTTATCAGCGCTAGAGAATCATTAACCACCGGAGAGAGATTAAAAGTCCCAGTCTTTTATCAACGTTTATAGAAGCGCTGATAAATGATACCTTTATCTGCATTTGTAAAAGCGTTGATAAAGGGGCGTACTATAGTGTGTTGTAACATCACACCGCAACACCAGTGTAGTCTATTGTAACAACACACCGCAACACCAGAAACACCACCGGATATCAACAAAATCAAGTACTAATACAAAATTTAAATGAAATGAAATTTACAACACAAATACAAGAAAAAACACTATATTATAGAATTTTCAAACATTGGTTTATACAATTATATAAATACAAATTATCACACACATTCAAAAACTTCAATGTTCCTTTTTCTTTTGATCACGAGCTCAACTCATGCTATTGCCAAACAAACCACCCCTACTCAAGCAAAAAAACGCACATGTATAAGAAAACAATTCTCATGTTAGTAATAATATAAAGAAATAAATCAACAGAAAGCGTTATTTTAAACTAAACTTTGAGTCATACCAGGAACACTGTGTATCAGATTGAGTTGCGGTTGATTCCTACATGTCACACCATTTCTTGTTTGCATTCAAGCATTATCTCTATGAAAAATAATTAAATAAGTATAAGATAAAGCCCCACAGGCACAACCTAGTGGTTGTGTCCTGTTGTGGTGTTTGAGAGGTCTTGGTTTCGAGCCTCCCCATGCACATTTAGGTAGGTTTTCATTTGTTTACCCCCCCCTCACATGACTGATGTAATATAAATAAGTATAAGATAAAAATGACAAGGATATAATGATGAGAAAACAATCTAGGCTCGTTTGCTCAGTTTTGGCGATATGATGTGCGTTTTAAACTAAAATGACACTTATATGTTAAAAAGATGTGCTTTGAGTCATATCAGTCACACCGTGAGTCAGATTGTGGTGTAGTTGAATCCTACATGTCTCAAATGAATTATGTTTCGTTTTCCTAAAGTATCAAAACAATCTGAACGTGTTTGCTTGATTTTGAGCACGTCACTTGTCTTTTTTATTAAAATGTCATTTTAAACCGTAAACATGCTCTTTGACTCATACTGGTCACATTGTGTATCAGTTTGACATGATACAGATTTATACACATCACAAATGACTTACGAACCGTTGTCCTAAATTATCAAGACAATCTGAGCGTGTTTGCTCGCACTACCACAAAAACAGTTTTTCTCAGCGCCCACATTTATCAGTGCTAACAAAAAAACGCTGATAAAAGCACCCCTTTATCAGCACTTTTTTAGTAGCGCTGATAAAGGGAGGCCTTTATCATCGCTTTTAAAAGTGCTGATAAAGGGTCGACTTCAAAAAAAAATTAATTAAAAATAATATATTAATATATAAATATATAAATATAGTTGTATTGATATAAATATAATATATAATTTTTAAATATATTTTAGATAAGTATAAATATACATTTACACTTAACATACTTAATATATAAGATATTTAGTGAAAATGGCTTATAAAAAAATTAAAAAAACATTTTTAATTAACAATTTGCTAATTATTATGGAGTAATAGTCATTTAATAACAATTTGAAGACTAAAAAATTAAAAAAAATTAAAAAAATATCCAAAATATGTTGAAAACGCAACTCGAACTTCAAACGACCATAACTTTTGATCCGAGTGTCCGTTTGAGATATACCACATATCAAATCAAAGCCTGTGATGAGCTCTATGTCGCTGTGACCGAAGGAACCCTAGTCAAGGTTTTTTTGAGGCCAAAAGAGGCCCAGAAGGCCTCTAAAACTGAGTTTTTAGTCGGGGTACCCCGATTTTTTAACATTTTGTGGATTTTCAGCCTCGTTTAAGGGGGTATTATTGGCTTTTTTTGGTGGGTACTGAATTTATTCCAAGGTATTACATTCATATTGATATTATGTCTTTGAAATTTCATCGTTTTTTATAATGCACTACTACTTATAATCAAATATATAACTATATGTACATATTTTTTTATATATTCACACCTAAAAATTTAATTATAAATATAAATAATAAAATATATTTACATATAAAATATATTAGCTTTATCTAAATAATAACTAATATCCATTTTATTTAAAATACAAATATATGAATATTTATATACCTATATATTAATCTAACTATATATATATTAATCTAACTATATATATATTAATATAACTATATATATATATACTAATATGAATATAAATATATATATTAATATGACTATAAATATATATATTAATATCACTATAAATATATATATTAATATAACTATATATATATATTAATATAACTATATATATATATTAATATAAATATATATTACTATATGAATAAATATAACTATATATATATATAGATATATATTAATATAACTATATATATATATATATTAATATAAATATATATTACCATACGAATAAATATAACTAAATATAAATATATATATATAGAGATATCATGAAATGGAAAACAAATCAAAATAGAGGAGTGGTAAGGGCTTAGGCGCGCAAGGGGGAGGTCTCGAGTTCAAATCCTGGTGGAGGCAGGGGCGTGCGCGCATGGGGGAATATGGGAGCAAGCACTGATAAAGGGTGGAGGAGGTGTGTGGGGCGTTGTAGGGTGACAAAAAAGCACTGTAAAAGGGGGGGCTCAAGCGCTATAAAAGCCCCCTCGATTGACATTATTTTGAACTAAAATATCGATTTTAAACTGATAACGGACACATTGAGTCATACCAGACACATCATGTATCACATTGAGGTGCAGATGATTCCTATATGTCAAAAATGACTTGCAGATTGTTTTCATAATGTATCAAAATAATCTGAATGTGTTTGTTCAGTTTTGAGTAGGTTAGTTATCCTTTTTATTAAAATTGATGTCAATTTTAAATAAAAAGACGCGCTTGGAGTCATATAGGTCACACCGTATATTGGATTGAGGTGTGACTGATTCTTACACGTCTTAAATGAATTATGGATCATTTTTCTAAAGCATAAAAATATCATGAATGTGTTTTCTTGGTTTTGAGTACTTCACTTATCTTTTTTACTAAAATGTCATTTTAAACTGGAAACACACACTTTGACTCATACCGATCACATCGTGTATTGATTTGATGTAAGAACAATCCCTACGCTTCAAAAATGACTTATGAATCATTTTCCTAAATCATCAAGAAAATTTGAGTGTGTTTTCTCAATTTTAAATGAGTGACACTTTTTGAACTAAAATTTTGATTTTAAATTAATAACAGACACTTTGAGTCATATCAAGCACATCGTGTATCAGATTTAGGTGAGTCTAAATCCTACAAGTCAAAAATGACTTATGGATTATTTTATTAAAGTATCAAAACAATATGAATGCCTTTTATTGATTTTGAGTAGGTCATTTGTCCTTTTTACTAAAATTGATGTCAATTTTAAATAAAAAGACACACTTGGAGTCATACCGGTCACACCGTGTGTCGGATTAAGGTGCGAATAATTTCTACAGGTCTCAAATGACTTATGAATCATTTTTCTAAAGTACCAAAACAATCCTAATGCGTTTACTCAGTTTTGAGTACATCACTTGTCTTTTTACTAAAATATCATTTTAACTGGAAACACACACTTTGACTCATACCGATCACATCATGTATCGATTTGATATGAGACTGATTCCTACACATCACAAATGAATTATGATTTTTCCCCTAAATTATCAATAAAATTCAAGCACGTTTTCTCAGTTTTCAGTGAGTGACACTTTTTGAACTAAAATGTTAATTTTAAACTGAAAATGGACACATTGAGTCATATTGGGCACATCATGTATCAGATTGAGGTTAGGTTAATTCCTATTTATCACAAATGGCTTGTGGATCGTTTTCCTAAAGTATCAAAATAATATGAATGTGTTTACTCAGTTTTAAGTAGGTCAATTATCCTTTTTACTAAAATTGAAGTCAATTTTAAATAAAAAGATGCACTTGGAGTCATACCGGTCACATTGTGCGTCAGATTGAGGTGTGGATGATTCCTAGACATCTAAAATGACTTATGAATCATTTTACTAAAGTATCAAAATAATAAGAATGAATTTTCTCGATTTTGATTACATCACTTGTCTTTTTTACTAAAATGTCATTTTAAACTGGAAACATGATTTTTGACTCATATCGATCACATTGTGTATTGATTTGATGTGAGAATGATTCTTACCCGTCACAAATAACTTATGAATCATTATCCTAAATTATTAAGAAAATACGAGTGCATTTTCTTAGTTTTCAGTGAGTGACACTTTTTGAACTAAAATATCGATTTTAAACTGATAACAAACACTTTGAGTCATACCTGACACATCGTGTATCATATTGAGGAATGACTAATTCATACACATCAAAAATTACTTATGGATCATTATCTTAAAGTATCAAAGAAATATGGATATGTTTTCTTAGTTTTGAGTATGTCAGTTGTATTTTTTATTAAAATTAATGTCAATTTTAAATAAAAATAAGCACTTGGAGTTATACCGGTCACACTGTGTGTTGGATTGAGGTGCGATTGATTCCTACATGTCCCAAAGTCTCAAAAATATCTTAACTTCCAATGTTACTGTATCACCCCTTGTTTCTGGTATGTAACCCTTCCTCGATTCTTTTCATATGTTTAAAGGTTATGTGGGAAGTTGGGGGAGACTTTGGAGTACTTTTGGAGGGTTTTTGGTAAAGAAAAAAGGGGTGTATGGTCATCACACAGTTTGGCCAAACCGTGCAAGGCCAAAACTAATTCCCTGTCTTTGTGGATCTAATTCAGTCTGGCCATCTGTTTAATCTATTTCAATAAAAATCAACCTTAACATGATTTTTTTCTCCCCAAAAGGCCAAAGGTGGTTCTCCCATCAATATGGAAGCGATCTGAACACGCTCCTTGGTGAATCGAAGACATATTCTTACAGTAAGTGCCCGTTCTTCATCGTTTTTTTCATGATTTCTTAGATATACTCCTCCTTTCATCTCTTTTTATTATATTTACACCCCTATGAGTAGATATAATATTGTTTAGGCCAAATAAGGTTATATATGATGTTTTTCATGATAGGGGAGGAGATCTTAGGTGGTTTCTTGAAATCTTGACCCGGATTCTTGAGCATTCTTCGTTTGTTGTCGGTTTTCGTCAAAACGAGCGAGGTAGGTGGCTTCACTCTCACCCCACTTGTTGGAATTGATTTTAATGAATTAAAATTTAGTTTTTTATGAATATTAAATTGTGTTTTTGTTGTTTTACAATTGTTAAACCCTCTTTAATGATGGGTGGTGGAAAATGTGGAAAATTGGGGGATTTTGTGAAAAACCCTAGTTTTTTATTTTAAATGGGGATTTTTAAATTATGGATCTTCTAGAATTTTGTAAAATTTATTTATTTATAATGTCTATAGTATATATATGGGTTTTTGAAATGCTTTAATGTTTTGAAATTGTATGGTTGGAAAGTTTTCAATAAATGAGCGTTTTTATTAAAACATGTTCAATTGTTTGAAATTGGTTTTGGTTTTTGGAAAACTTGGTATGCGTATCATATTGAATTACTGGGAATGGTTGAAATATGATCATGTGCCTAGTTAAAAAGCTTAAATGGCACATGGGGAATAATTACCTTGTGAAGACTTGGTAGATCGATGAGAAACCGCTCATGAGTATGGAACTGTCATAACGTTGCATGCATTTTTGGTAGTTGTTGTTGTGTGGAGTTTATTGGTTTGCCAAAGTAGTTTTAAAAAAGTGTTTTAAAGATTTATTTAAATTTTTACCTAGAGTATATCTTTTTGGAAAATTGGTTCACATGGATTTAGTTTATATTTAGTTATAAACTATTTTGAGAAGTGTTTATATTTAGTTATAAACTGTTTTCAGAAATTTTTTTATATAAACTATTTTATATAAATGTGGATAACTCTTCTATACTAGTGGAGTGAGTAGGAAAGTAATTAGGTAAAGACTACTGAGTTTTATACTCACCCCTACTTTGGAACTTTGGTGCTTTTACAAATGTCATCTTCTTGGATGTGGGCAAATGTAGGGTGCAATAAGTTTTTAACACTACTTCTTGACTTGTTGAGCTGTCTGGTGGTGGTGAAGCACGGAGCTAGTAGATCCTAGATTCTTTTGGTTATTTTAGAGTCTTTTTGAGTTATCTTCCACTGTTAGGTTGATGTCTAGTTGTCTTCCATTGTAAAACTTTTGTTTGGTCTCACTTTGGTATAAAAGATTTTCTGAATTTTCATTATTTTGTTCATGCATCATATAGATGCTATGAATTGTGGTTGGTTGGTTTATAGTTTATCTCTAAAAGGGTAAATAATCCCCCACTAGCCTTTGAAACCCTTCAAAATTTATTTCCAGCCTTTGACGTCTTGGGGATGTCGCTTAAGGCCCAGTAATGAATCATTGTGTTCTCAGGCCAATGAAAATGAGTGAGTCATTACAAATGGTATTAGATTGGTCCCTTCTCTATAGAACAAGTAGTATTGAGTTTTCTTGGTCTTGGAGTTGAAATACTTATTATATATTCCTTGGGTGGTCTTCTTATAAAAGTGTAGGATTGTCGGGACTTGAAATGTAGAGCATAAAATGATGTAGCTAACCTTTTTATGCATAACTTCAAGTTACTAGGGAGTTGGGTATGTAAGTGTTTTGAAAACACTAGTAGTGTAACGACCCGAATCCGGAGCCCTTCCACTGGTGCCCCATACCCGGTTCGCCACATGACCTCAGGCGCATTTCCCCAAACACTAGAGGCTGCCGACTAGCAGCGAGGGCCTTAGTAAGTTATTGGGGAAACTATTACCTCATTTGGTAAGGTATACAAGGCAAGAAAACAACAGTCAATAGCGGAAGCAGTAAACAACATACAAACACTGGAACTAAACAACAGAAGCAATGAACATATAATAATGATGATAATGATGCATCTTGTACAAGTATCTAAGGAAAGTAGCAAACACAACATCATGCTGAAATACAACTGAAAACAAAGTACGAAAGTAACAACAACTCCAGCAGCATCGCAAGCCTAAGATCGGTTCTATGCTCTCCAACTCCAACCAGCAATCATGTACCTGAAGTAGAAGGGCCACAATCCCTGTCCACACCTGCAACCACATAACCTTTTTGGGCCGAAAAGCAGGACCCAAACAGGGTGTGAGACTAATCCCAGTAGGCAATCACCACGAGATCCGTGCCCTACTGTTAGTGAGTAATATAGAAAAAGTAAAGGAAATAAATGAAGCAGAGAAACACAAATATACTAAAGTAAACAATTATACAAATCTCTATTCACATTTATTTAGCAGTTCAGTATAATCATTTAGCTATCAACCATGAAACCTAGCAACAGCTCTATACTCCCAAGGCAAGCAAGTAATCACAACAGGTAACTCAGCAGTCTACCTAAACAACAAACAGTACAAACCCAAGCTTGTTCTTTGGCTTAGTGGACTCATCACAACCAACCAACAAATAAAGCACTGACTCTCTGGGTGGATCCAACTAGCAAACCCCTCTAGTCAAGTAAACGTACAAAGGCACAGACACTCTGGGAAGCTATCACCGTCAATTCCCCCGTGGTCTTGCAACGAAAGATATAGACTCTCTGAGGAAGCACTTACATCTAATTACCCCTATAGTCTCGCTACGTAACTAAGGAAACTCTGAGGAAGCACAAAGTCCCATTCCCATAGGTCCTGCGATCGATACTAATTATAACAGACTCTCTAGGGAAGCCCTAATCGTCAATTCCCCCTTTAGTCTACCACACCAGGTTCATTCAGCCCTGAGCAGTTTAGTCGTGCATAATCGACTGTTAGCAGCATAAGTAAGTTCAGAAACTACTTGGCTAATAGCTACAAATGCATCCACAAGCATATAAACAACATACAATACATGAAATCAAGTCAACAAGTATACTAGCAATGTGCAAAAAGGGTTGCCTCGTAGGCAAACTGTGCCAAATGATAATCAATATCCAAACAAGGGGAACACCCATGGGGTGATCCTCAAACATGCTAACAAGAAATTTATTAACCATCTAATAACCTCAAGCATACAAGCAATCTAAGACAGATAACAAAACAGGATCAAAACCCTAACCCGAGATACCCGATACATGGGTATCCGACACTTTTGCACCAAAAACTCAAAGACATTCAACGTAGGGCAACAAAACACCTACCTCGATCCTAGTAGATCAATATAAGTGAACCATGACGAAGGATTCCCCTTAGAACGACGTAGATATGATAAAACACACAAAACGCTCAACCTACGATAACTTGAAAACGAGAAGGAATCGAGAAACAAGGATAAAGCAGAACAGAGAACTCACCACTGCGCTTCCAAAGCAATTGACGACGGCTGGAACTGAGGTTGGATGGAGGCACGATGGCTCGGAGAAGATTCAGCCGTACGGTCACTCTCGGATGAACGAAACCTGGAGAAGAAGACGCTTCTGTGCGTCAGGTGCGACCCCGGTCCGTTTAATGAAAAAAGAAAGTACACGGCGTGTACTTTTAGAGTACACGGCGTGTACTAGGTCTTTTCCATACTCCGCCAAAAACGGCCTCCATGTCACCCTTACACACCGTGTGTGTGGCCCGGACACGACCAGCACACGACTTCAGCGGGAAAAGAGTACACGGCGTGTACTCAGAAAGTACACAGCGTGTACTTCAAAAATTTCCAGAAAGTTCATTTTTCTCAAAAACTCTAGAGAAAGGAAAAGCATACCTGAAAAGAAGATCTGAGTTCTTACAAACTTCCCCCCTTAAAGAAATTCGTCCCTAAATTTCCCTAACGAGGTGGAGAAGAAGAAACCCCGAACAGTTCCAGCCACTACGATCGTACATCGGCCTCCCTTTCCCAGGTCTCGTCCTGTACTCGCCCGTGCTGCCATAACACCCATACCAGAGGAACAGACCGCCCGCAGAGAACCTTTGTACTGCGATCGACAATCCGGATAGGATGCTCCTCGAATGACACATCCGATTCAAGCTCGACTTCCTCAGGCTGAAGGACGTGAGACGGATATGAAAAGTAGCGTCGGAGTTGAGAGACGTGGAAGACGTCGTGCATGGACCGATACCTCTGAGGTAGCTGCAACTGATAGGAAACCGTCCCAACTCTCTCCAAGACCTCAAACGGCCTGACGTACTGCGGTGAAAGCTTACCATGTCTTTGAATCCTCTTGTGTCCCAACCTCGGGGTAACACGTAGGAAAACCTAGTCACTGACCTCGAACTCCAGAGGTCGTCTCCGCTAATCAGCACAAGACTTCTGTCAAGACTGCACTGTATCCATCCTCTTCCGAATCATCTATATCTGCTCTGAAGTCTCCTGAACAAGATGAGGTCCCAGCAAAGATGTCTCTCCTGCCTCCATCCAACATAAAGGTGATCGGCATGACCTACCGTACAAAGCCTCATATGGAGCCATTTGAATGGTCACTTGAAAACTGTTCTTGTAGGCGAACTCCACCAGAGGAATATGCTTCTCCCAAGAACCGCCAAAATCTAGGATGCAAGTTCGGAGCATATCCTCAAGCACCTGGATCGTGCGCTCGGACTGACCATCAGTCTGGGGATGGTATGCTATACTCAAAAGTACCTGTGTACCCAAATCTTTCTGCAGCCCTTGCCAGAAATGCAAAGTAAGGCGAGCATCCCTATTTGAAACGATAGTACTCAGAACCCCATGCAAGCGCACAATCTCACAGACATATAACCGTCCAAGATCATCGACACCGAAGGTATCCTTTATCGGCAAGAAGTGAGCAACCTTCGTAAGCCTGTCAACGAAAACCCATACCACATCATTTCCTCTCGACGATCTCAGTAACCCTATCAAAAAGTCCATCACGACATCGTTCCACTTCCACTCTAGAATGGGTAGCTACTATAAAAGCTCTGATGGCTGCTGGTGCTCCGCCTTCACCTGCTGACAGGTGGAACATCTCATGACAAAACCAACCACATCTCTCTTTATACCTGGACACGAGTACTGACGGTGCAAATAACGATACATCTTGGTGACGCCAGGATGAACTTCCCAAACTGAGGAATGGAAGTCCCGCATCAGCTCCTCGCGTATATCTACTGGCACCCATACGCGTCCCTGGAAACGCAAGATCTCATCCTCGCCAACAGTCCACCCGTGAAGAGGGTCCTCCCCTAACACGCTTTCCCTTAGGACTAGCCCTTCTGAATCTGCCAGCTGCCTCATCCAAACTCGGTCCATAAGTACAGAGGTAGTAGCCACAGAAGATATGAAAGTCTGCACCTGCCTATCGTGCACCTCCAAATGCATCTACGAGAATAGAGCTATCAGTTTCCACTCACTGTTGGCCTCCTGAACTGTCTGTATCTGAGTTCTCCTACTCAGTGCACCAACCACTACGTTGCCTTTCCCAGGCGTATAGGCAAGGTCGAAATCGAAGGACTGGAGATACTCAACCCACCTCCACTGTCTCAGATTCAGGTCACGCTACGTGAAGATGTACTTGAGACTCTTTTGGTCAGTGTATACCACAAAATGCTCTCCCAAAAGGTAATGTCTCCAGCAACGTAAAACATGAACAACCGCAACCAACTCCAGGTCGTGCGTAGGATAATTCCTCTCATGAGGCCTCAACTGCTGATATCCATACGCAACCAATCGATCCTCCTATATAAGCACTGCTCCAAGTCCGATGCCAGATGCATCATAGAAAACTGTATAGTTCTTGCTCGGCTCCGGCAAAAATAGGATCGGTGCTAAAGTCAATCTCCCCTTCAGCTCCTGGAAGGCTGAGTCACAGGCTTCTGACCAAACAACTTCACCCCCTTCTTAGTCAAGACTGTTAGCGGTGCTGCTAGGCATGATAAGTCCTGTATAAACCGCCTGTAGTAACCATCCAACCCCAAGAAGCTCCGTAACTCAAAGACGTTCTTCGGATTCTCCCAGGTAACCACTGCTCTCACCTTCTCCGGGTCTACTGATACTCCTGTCTCTGAGATGACATGACCCAGGAAGTGAATCTCATCCATCCAAAAGTGGTACTTCGAGAGTTTAGCATAAAACCGATGCTCCCTCAGTGTACTCAAAACGATCTCAAGATGGGTTGCATGGTCGTGTCGAGTGTGAGAGTACACCAAGATATCGTCCACAAAGACCATGACGAAGGAATCCAAGTAAGGATGGAACACTTGGTTCATCAGTGCCATGAAAACTGCTGGCGCATTCGTAAGACCGAATGACATAACCGTATACTCGTAGAGGTCATACCTGCTCCTGAAGGCTATCAGAGGTATATCTGAAGGTCTAACGCGCAGCTGATGATAACCGGACCTCAAATTGATCTTCGAGAACACCCGATCTCCTCGAAGCTGATCGAATAGATCATCAATCCTCGGTAAGGGATATCGGTTCTTGACTGTCAACTGGTTCAACTTACGATAATCCACGCAAAGCCTAAGGGTACCGTCTGCCTTCTTCGCGAACAGGACAGGTGAACCCCAAGGAGAAGTACTGGGTCAGATTAAACCCTTTGCCTTCAAATCCTACAACTGCTTCTTAAGCTCCTGCAACTCAGGTGTAGCCATACTATAAGGAGGAATGGACACCTGTGCCGCTCCTGGCATGAGATCAATCGAGAAGTCTACCTCACGCTCCGGAGGCAAACCTGAAAAGTCTTATGGAAAGACATATGGAAAGCGATCAACCACTGGAGGAAATTCTAACTGAGAAGTCCCCTAGTTATCTAGATAAAGACTAGAAATCTGGGCCGTAACTCCTCCTAGCCCATGATGCTCGAGTCCGGGTCGACTCGCCTGAACATCCCACTCGCCTTTATGAAGGAAAGATTCACCCTCTGGTGATACGAAACTCACCCTACGGCGATAGCAATTGACGACTGCCTGGAAGGGAACCAAACAGTCCATACCGAGAATGACGTCATAGCCCGTTATCTCTAGGACATCGAGGTCCCATAAGAAACAATACCCTGCAACCTCGAGAGGGCACTCCTTGCACTAACGTACGCTATATGTCCTCATTCCCAAGGGCGTGTCGAGAGTCAACATGTCAGCAGATGAAAAGACACAGAGCTCAAGGCTTTCCACGACAGCAACAGAGATAAAGCTATGTAAAGAACCAGTATAGAAAAGGGATGAAGATAAAACTGAGGCTACTAAGATCGTACCTCAAACTGTAGAGGGTCCGGGATCCTGCTCCTGATGAATATGCTCTACAGCAAAAGTCTGGCCTGTACCGCGACCCTGAGTAGCAGCCTGAAAACCCTGAGTTGCTCCTCCCTGAGCCTGAACACTGCGTCCATGGCCTCTACCCTGACCTGAACGTCCTGCAGAACTCCAGCCCCCAGTTTTCTGTGGAGCGAGTAATACTGCTCCTGTGCGCGGGGTCGAAACCGATCCTCCTTCACTAGCCGCTGGAAGGGAAACCTTGCAGAAACGCTGCAGGTGACCCATCTTGCCGCAGGATCAGCACTCTATTGGGTCCCTCGGGCACTGGGGATTCTTATGGAAACTCCTCCCACACTGATAACAAACCACTGGGGTTCTAGAAGGGGAATCTCGTCTACTAGAAGGAATACCTCGCTTCCTCGGGTCGCCTCGGGTAGACTCTCGGTAGCGTTTCCTGCTGTCTGTCTAGAGGGAATCAGCCTTGGATGCTGTACCGCCCTGGTCCAAAGCTCCAGTCTCCCTTAGATTACTCTCCGTGATGAGTGCCTGATTGACTATCAGAGTAATAGAAGTCAACTGAAAGACATTCACCTGCGATCTGATCTCCGGTCTGAGGCCTTCCTCAAACTTCCTCGCTAAAAATAGCTTGTCATTCCCCAGAACGGAAGTGAATCGTTGTAACTCAGTGAAGTGGGAGGAATACTCCATAACTGAGAGAGTAACCTACTGTAGGCTCATGAACTCCCTGACTCTGTCAGCCCTCAGCGTCGCTGGGTAGAAGTAGTCGTAAAACGTACGCTGAAACTCATCCCAAGCCATAGCCTGCTAGCACCTCGTCTGAGAGACTATGTCCCACCATCTCTTGGAAGAATCTTGTAGCATATACATCGTGAGATTCACCCTCCTCTATGGAGGCATCTCCAGATGCTCGAAGATGGTCAACATGGTTTCCAGCCATGACTCTACAGCCTGAGGTCCTCCATCCCCTATGAAAGTGGGAGAATGCTGCTGCTGGAAGACCCGTGTCAGCTCTGCCATAGTGGGGGAAGGATGCTGAACTCCCTGGAAGGTCTGCATGAATCTTATGAAACCCTCTCTGAACTGAGCGTTGGCACCAGTGTCTAGAATCACTGTAGGTGCCATGTCCGGAATGATGGGCGAAACTACTGGAAGTCCCTGATCGGTCGTATCAGGCGTATGATCGCTGCCTAGTTCCTGGCGAGCAACGAGAGGACGTCTAGGTTCCATAGCTCTGAAAGACCAAAACACACCTTCATTAAAGACGAACAAAGTTGCAACATAGGAGAGTTAAAATGGAACAGGAGGGGAAAACCATTAAATCTGGAAAAAACATAACTACACGGCGTGTAATACCAATACACGACGTGTTTCCAGAAATCCTACCCTGGGCGTGTACCTTGGCCATACATGGCTGTGTAAAAAACCCGACTACACAGCGTGTTCTTAAACTACACGGCATGTACTGACCCTTTTCTCCCTGCCCGGCTACTCCTACACAACTAAGTCACACGGACTGTCCCAGCCGAAGACTACACGGCGTGTTTAAGGAAGACACAACGTGTACTAGACATGCCTTACTTGGCTCGTGTTGTTAGCGAAACTGCCTGACACATGGTCGACACTACACGACGTGTTCCTAAGAGACAAGACATGCACTTGAAGGGAAACCTCGGCCCGTGTTGTTCGTGACACGGCCGGGTACTCGGCTGATCCTTCCACGGCGTGTTCCGAACAAACACGGCGTGTATAGGAGAAGATAACACCGACCCGTGTTTTTCAAGACATGGACGGGTACCGGGGAAAGGATACACGGTGTGTGCATATCGAATAAGGCGTGTACTAAACATGCATTAACTGGCCCGTGTTATTAGTTACACGGCCGAGCTCCTAGTTAACCTCTACACGGCGTGTTCCTGAAAACCATTTACAGCTATGTGTCCCTGTCCACACGGTCAGTGACACGACCAAAAACTACACGGCGTGTATATATAAAGTACACGCCGTGTATTCTGGGTTTTTCTGGACAGTAGCCTCAGAACTGCACTGGAGCCCAGAAAACACAGAAAAACAAGGGTTAAGGTGCCAAATTCCAATCTGTGGGGGCCCATACTCCCCGTGAATCAAAGTTTGACATCCTAACAATGCATATAACAAGAAAATAGTATAAGAACTCACGACCCACCAAATTCTGATCCTCGAGGGCCCATAAAACCTCTAAGATCAAAGTTTGGCATCCGTGATAGGAAAGCTTCCAACAACGATACCCTATCAACATAGCATACATTCTATCACAACAACTATCACAACAACATGCATTTTCTATCACAAATCCTATCACAACAGCATGCAATCTCTAATGAAACCTAGATGGCATGGAAAAATGCATGGAATGTAATCTTATAACATGTTCCTATATGATGCATGAGATGACATACCCTCATCTCATCGGGTTGCAACAAAATAGAACCGCAATCATATAAACAGTAATAGCACAAAACAAGTGCATCACCCAACGGTGAAATCAATTAAACTGTAACATTCGCAAAACTCAAAACTTGCAATAATCGAGGTAATCTAGCTTTTTCCCTATACATGGGTTCTAGAACGCCCGGGCACATCTATTTACCATTTAACTATTCTGTCATATCCCTGTCTAATGTTGCTAAATAGTAAGTCAATAGAAAAGGAAAGAACTCCTTTGATACCACTTTGTAATGACCCGAATCCGGAGCCCTTCCACTGGTGCCCCGTACCCGGTTCGCCACATGACTTCAGGCGCATTTCCCCAAATTCCAAAGGCTACCGACTAGCAGCGATGACCTTGGTAAGTTATTGGGGAAACTATGCCCTCATTTGGTAAGGTATACAAGGCAAGAAAACAATAGTCAATGGAGGAAGCAGTAAACAACATAAAAACACTGGAACTAAACAGCAGAAGCAATGAACATATAATAATGATGATAATGATACAACATGTACAAGTATCTAAGGAAAGCAGCAAACAAAACAACGTGCTGAAATACAACTGAAAACAAAGTACGAAAGTAACAAAAACTCTAGCAGCATTGCAAGCCTAAGCTCGGTCCTATGCTCTTCAGCTCCAACCAGCAATCATGTACCTGAAGTAGAAGGGCCAAAATCCTTGTCCACACCTGTAACCATATAACCTGTTTGGGCTGAAAAGCAGGACCCAAACAGGATGTGAGACTAATCCCAGTAGGCAATCACCACAAGATCCGTGCCCTACTGTCAGTGAGTAAAATAGAAAAAGTAAAGGAAATAAATTCAGCAGAGAAACAAAAATACACTAAAGTAAACAATCATACAAATATCCATTCACATTTATTTATAAGTTCAGTACAATCATTTAGATATCAACCATGGAACCTAGCAATAGCTCTATACTCCCAAGGCAAGCAAGTAATCACAACAGGTAACTCAGCAGTCTACCTAAACAACAAGCAGTACAAACCCAAGCTTTTTCTTTGGCTTGGTGGAATCGTCACAACCAACCAACAAATAAAGCACCGACTCTCTGGGTGGCTCCTACTAGCAAACCCCTCTAGTCAAGTAAACATACAAAGTCACAGACACTCCGGGAAGCTCTCACCATCAATTCCCCCATGGTCTTGCAACGAAAGATATAGACTCTCTAAGGAAGCACTTATGTCTAATTACCTCTATAGTCTCGCTACGTAACTAAGGACACTCTAAGGAAGCACAAAGTCCCATTACCATAGGTCCTGCGATCGATAATAATTATAACAGACTCTCTAGGGAAGCCCTAATCTTCAATTCCCCCTTTAGTCTACCACACCAGGTTCACTCATCCCTGAGCAGTTTAGTCGTGTGTAATCGACTGTTAGCAGCCTAAGTAAGTTTAGAAACTACTTGGATAATAGCTACAAATGCATCCACAAGCATATAAATAGCAAGCAATATATGCAATCAAGTCAACAGGCATACTAGCAATGTGCAAAAAGGGTTTCCTCGTAGGTAAACCATGCCAAACGGCAATCAACAGCCAAACAAGGGGAACACCCATGGGGTGATCCTCAAACATGCTAACAAGAAATTTATTAACCATATAATAACCTCAAGAATACAAGAAATCTAAGGTAGATAACAAAACAGGATCAAAACCCTAACCTGAGATACCTGATACATGGGTATCCGACACTTTTGCACCAAAAACTCAAAGACATTCAACGTAGGGCAACAAACCACCTACCTCGATCTCATTAGATCGATATAAGTGAACCATGATGACAGATTCCCCTTAGAATGACATAGATCTGAGAAAACACACAAAACAATAAACCTATGATAACTTGAAAATGAGGAGGAATCGAGAAACAAGGCTAAAGCAGAACGGAGAACTCACCACTGCGCTTCTAATGAAATCGACGACGGCTGGAATGGAGGTTGGACGGAGGCATGGTGGCTCGGAGAATATTCGGTCATACGGTCGCTCTCAGATGAACGAAACCTGGAGAAGAAGACACTTCTATGCGTCAGGCGCGACCCCGGTCCATTTAATGAAACAAAAGAAAGTACACGACATGTACTTTTAGAGTACATGGCGTGTACTAGGTCTTTTCTATACTCCACCAAAAATGGCCTCCACATCACCCTTACACACCATGTGTGTGGCCCGGACACGGCCAACACATGGCTTCGGCGGGAAAAGAGTACACAGCGTGTACTCAGAAAGTACACAACGTGTACTTCAAAAATTTCCAGAAAGTTTATTTTTCTAAAAAACTCCAGAAAAAGGAAAAGCGTACCTGAAAACACTACTGGAAATATAATATTTCCCAACGGTTCACAACCATTGGGAAAGCCCCTCTAACTGTTGGTATATGATATACCAACGGTTCTGATAACCATGGGGAAGTAAGCCGTTGGGAAAAGGTTTTCCCAACGGTTTACTGGAAACCGTTGGTATAGGCTCAGAAAAGCCACCCTATCCCAACGGTTCTGCCAAACCGTTGGGATAGTTTTTCCCAACAGTTTGGGAGAACCCTTGGGAAATATCAATTTTGGGATAGTTTTCCCAACGGTTCTCCCCAAACCATTGGGATATCCCCATGGATGAACTCTTTCCCAACGATTTAAAACCGTTGGGAAAAGAGATATTTACCAACGGTTCAATGAACCGTTGGTAAAAACTTCTTTAGGATTATATGCCAACGGTTTTAAACCGTTGGCATATCCTATGCTGCAAATTACAGCAGCCTGCAATTTGCACATCCCCTGTCCATCACGCCCCTCTCCATCAGGCCTCATTTTGACCTCATTTTCAATCCAATTATTGTACCTGCAATAAAATAAAACATACATATACAATTACGAACAAATTCATACACATTTAACATATAATGGATCCTGAAACTATACACATCCATAATTAAATTAGAATTCATAACGTAATTATAAATGTACATAATTCATATAGAATTCAATTTAAAATTTAGATGACAATTATATGTGGAATCCTAAATTCAATTCATAATTTGATCGGTTTTTTCTATACCATATATTTTTACCTCAAATGATGTCCATTTTAAACAAAATACATACACCTGAAGTGATACCGGCCACACCGCACATCAGATTGAGGCGGGGTTGACTCGTACACGTCACATTTGACCCATGGATCATTTTTCTAAAGTATCGACACAATCCGAATGCGTTTGGTCGGTTTTCCGTATGCCAATTGATGTTTTTCACTTAAAATGACGTCCTTTTGAAAAAAAAGACGGACACTATGAGTGGTGCCGACCACACCGAGTCTCCAATTGAGGCGGGGTTGATTCGTACATGTCACATATGACCCATGGATCGTTCTCCTAAAGTTTAAATGGAAACCAAATGTGTTTGGTCGGTTTTCCGTATGTACTTAAAATGTTGTCCATTTTAAACAAAAAAGTGACACTTAGACTAATCCTGACCACACCGCGACTCAGATTTATCTCGGGTTGGCTCGTACATGTCACATATGACCCATGGATCATTGTGATAAATTATCAAAAGATTCCGAATGCGTTTGGTTGGTTTTGCGTATGCCAGTTGTTCTTTTCATTTATAATCATGTCCATTTTAAACAAAAGAGACAGAGTTAGAGCGGTTTCGGCCACACCGCGTCTCGGATTAAGATGGGGTTGACTTTTACACGTCACATATGACTCATGGATCATTGTGCTAAAGTATCGATAGAATCCTAATGCGTTTGGTCGTTCTTCCGTATGTCAGTTGATGCCTTTCACTTAAAATGACGTCCTTTTGAAACAAAAGACGGAAACTTTGAGTGGTGTCAGCCACACCGCATTTCGTATTGAGTCAGGGATGATTCGTACACGTCACATATGACCCATGGATCGTTCTCCTAAAGTTTCAACGGAAACTGAATCCGTTTGGTCATTTTTCCGTATGTACTTAAAATGGTGTCCATTTTAAACAAAAGAGAGCCACTTAGACTTATCCTGGCCACACCGCGACTCGTATTCATCCAAGGTTGGCTCGTACACGTCAAATATGACCCATGGATTGTTGGGATAAATTATCAATAGATTCGGAATGCGTTTGGTCGGTTTTCCGTATGTCAGTTGATGCTTTTCACTTAAAATGACGTCCTTTTGAAACAAAAGACGGACACTTTGAGTGGTACCAACCACACCACGTATCCAGATTGATCTGAAACCCCCGTGAAACATTCTAATTATTATTCGTGACGTGTATGCGTAGTCGGCACGTCAATCGGACGTGCGGTTTGCACGGTACGACTCAATATTTGTGTTTTAAGTGATGCGCGCGCTTCGTAAACGCGCGTGAGGGGGGTCCAAACGGACCGAACAAAATCGGAATGACCTGAAATCAGACGAAAAATATGGGAGAGTGATTTATGAAGTGGTCGAGCAGACGGAACGTCAATCGGACGTGCCATGTACCCGCGGTGACCGACAACGCAGTTCTGGTGTCATAAAAGGCCAAAACGGGCGTCCGACAGTCAAATTCATAGAGGAAGACCTCATATTGAGCTGAAACCACCGTGCAACATTCTAATTATTATTTGTGACGTGTACGCGCAGACGTCACGTCAATCGGACGAGCGGTTTGCACGGTACGACTCAATATTCGTATTTTAAGTGATGTGCGCGCTTCGTAAATGCGCGTGAGGGGGGTCCAAATGGGACGAACGAAGTCGGAATGGACTGAAATCAGACGACAAATACGGGTGAGTGATTTATGAAGTGGTAAAGCAGACAACACTTCAATTGGACCTGCCATGTGCCCGCGGTGACCGACAACGCAGTTCTGGTGTCATAAACGGCCAAAACGGGCGTCAAACGGTCAAATTCATAGCGGAAGACCTCAGATTGAGCTTAAACCACCGTGAAACATTCTAACTATTATTCGTGACATGTACGCGCAGACGGAATGTCAATCGGACGTGCGGTTTGCGTGGTACGACTCAATATTCGTGTTTTAAGTGATGCGCGTGCTTCGTAAACGCGCGTGAGGGTGGTCCAAACGGGACGGACGATTTCGGAATGGCCTGAAATCAGACGACAAATACGGGTGAGTGATTTATGAAGTGGTCGAGCAGACAACATGTCAATCGGACGTGCCGTGTGCCCGCGGTGACCGACAACGCAGTTCTGGTGTCATAAACGGCCAAAACGGGCATCAAACGGTCAAATTCATAGAGGACGACCTCGGATTGACCTGAAACCACCGTGAAACATTCTAATTATTATTCGTGACGTGTAAGAGTAGACGGCACGTCAATCGGACGTGCGGTTTGCGCGGTACGGCTCAATATTCGTGTTTTAAGTGATGCGCGCGTTTCGTAAACGCGCGTGAGGGGGGTCCAAACGGGCCGAATGAAGTCGGAATGGCCTGAAATCAGACGAAAAATATGGGAGAGTGATTTATGAAGTGGTCGAGCAGACGGCACGTCAATCGGACGTGCCGTGTGCCCGCGGTGTCCGACAACGCAGTTCTGGTGTCATAAACGGCCAAAACGGGCGTCCAACGGTCAAATTCATAGAGGACGACCTCAAATTGAGCTGAAACCACCATGAAACATTCTAATTATTATTCTTGACGTGTACGCACAGACGGAACGTCAATCGGACGTGCGGTTTGCGCGGTACGGCTCAATATTCGTCTTTTAAGTGATACACGCGCTTCGTAAACGTGCGTGAGGGGGCTCCAAACGGGCCGAATGAAGTCAGAATGGCCTGAAATCAGACGAAAAATATGGGTGAGTGATTTCTGAAATGGTCGAGCAGACGGCACGTCAATGGGACGTGCCATGTGCCCGCGGTGACCGACAACGCAGTTCTGGTGTCATAAACGGTCAAAACGGGCGTCAAACGGTCAAATGCATAGCAGACGACCTCGGATTGAGCTGAAACCACCGTGAAAAATTCTAATTATTATTCGTGACGTGTACGCGCATACGGTACATCAATCGGACGTGCGGTTTGCACGGTACGGCTCAATATTCGTGTTTTAAGTGATGCGCGCGCTTCGTAAACGCGCGTGAGGGTGGTCCAAACGGGCCGAACGATTTCGGAATGGCCTGAAATCAGACGACAAATATGGGTGAGTGATTTATGAAGTGTTCGAGCAGACGGCACGTCAATCGGACGTGCCGTGTGCCCGCGGTGACCGACAACGCAGTTCTGGTGTCATAAACGGCCAAAACGGGCGTCCAACGGTCAAATTCATAGTGGATGACCTCAGATTGAGCTGAAACCACCGTGTAACATTCTAATTATTATTCGTGATGTGTACGCACAGACAACACGTCAATCGGACGTGCAGTTTGCGCGGTACGGCTCAATATTCGTATTTTAAGTGATGCACACGCTTCGTAAACGCGCATGAGGGGGGTCCAAACGGGCCGAATGAAGTTGGAATGGCCTGAAATCAGAAGAAAAATACGGGTGAGTGATTTCTGAAGTGGTCGAGCAGACGGAACGTCAATCGGACGTGCCGTGTGCCCGCGGTGACCGACAACGCAGTTCTGGTGTCATAAACGGCCAAAACGGGCGTCAAACGGTCAAATTCATAGCAGACGACCTCAGATTGAGCTGAAACCACCGTGCAACATTCTAATTATTATTCGTGACGTGTACGTGCAGACGGAACGTCAATCGGACGTGCGGTTTGCGCGGTACGACTCAATATTCGTGTTTTAAGTGATGCGCGCGCTTCGTAAACGCGCGTGAGGGGGGTCCAAATGGGCCTAACGAAGTCGGAATGGCCTGAAATCAGACAAAAAATACAGGTGAGTGATTTCTGAAGTGGTCGAGCAGACGGCACGTCAATCGTACGTGCCGTGTGCCCGCGGTGACCGACAACGTAGTTCTGGTGTCATAAACGGCCAAAACGGGCGTCAAACGGTCAAATTCATAGCGAACGACCTCGGATTGAGATGAAACCACCGTGAAACATTCTAATTATTATTCGTGATGTGTACGTGCAGACATCACGTCAATAAGACGTGCATTTTGCGCGGTACGACTCAATATTCGCGTTTTAAGTGATGCGCGCGCTTCGTAAACGCGCGTGAGGGGGGTCCAAATGGGCCGAACGAAGTCGGAATGACCTGAAATCAGACGAAAAATACGGGAGAGTTATTTCTGAAGTGGTCGAGCAGACGGCATGTCAATCGGACGTGCCGTGTGCCCGCGGTGACCGACAACGCAGTTCTGGTGTCATAAACGGCCAAAACGGGCGTCAAACGGTCAAATTTATAGAGGACGACCTCAGATTGACCTGAAACCACCGTGAAACATTCTAATTATTATTCTTGATGTGTACGCACAGACGGAACATCAATCGGATGTGTGGTTTGCGCGGTACGGCTCAATATTCGTGTTTTAAGTGATGCGCACGCTTCGTAAACGCGCGTGAGGGGGGTCCAAACGGGCCGAACAAAGTCGGAATGGCCTGAAATCAGACGACATATACGGGAGAGTGATTTCTGAAGTGTTCGAGCAGACAGCACGTCAATCGGACGTGCCGTGTGCCCGCGGTGACCGACAACGCAGTTCTGGTGTCATAAACGGCCAAAACGGGCGTCAAACGGTCAAATTCATAGCGGACGACCTCGAATTGAGCTGAAACCACCGTTAAACATTCTAATTATTATTCGTGACGTGTACACGCAGACGTCACGTCAATCAGACGTGCGGTTTGCGCGGTACGGCTCAATATTCGTGTTTTAAGTGATGCGCGCGCTTCGTAAACGCGCGCGAGGGGGGTCCAAACGGGCCGAACAAAGTCGGAATGGCCTGAAATCAGATGAAAAATAAAGGAGAGTGATTTCTGAAGTGGTCGAGCAGATGGAACGTCAATCGGACGTGCCGTGTGCCCGCGGTGACCGACAACGCAGTTCTGGTGTCATAAACGGCCAAAACGGGCGTCCAACGGTCAAATTCATAGCGGACGACCTCATATTGAGCTGAAACCACCGTGCAACATTCTAATTATTATTTTTGATGTGTACACGCAGACGATACGTCAATCGGACATGCGGTTTGCGCGGTACGGCTCAATATTCGTATTTTAAGGGATGCACGCGCTTCGTAAACGCGCGTGAGGGGGGTCCAAACGGGCCGAACGAAGTCGGAATGTCCTGAAATCAGACGAAAAATATGGGTGAGTGATTTCTGAAGTGTTCGAGTAGACGTCACATCAATCGGACGTGCCGTGTGCCCGCGGTGACCGACAACGCAGTTCTGGTGTCATAAACGGCCAAAACGGGCGTCAAACGGTCAAATTCATAGCGAACGACCTCGGATTGAGCTGAAACCACCGTGAAACATTCTAATTATTATTCGTGACGTGTACGCGTAGAAGGCACGTCAATCGGACGTGCGGTTTGCGCGGTACGGCTCAATATTCGTGTTTTAAGTGATGCGCGCGCTTCATAAACGCGCGTGAGGGGGGTCCAAATGGGCCGAACGAAGTCGGAATGAACTGAAATCAGACGACAAATACGGGAGAGTTATTTCTGAAGTTGTCGAGCAGACAGCACGTCAATCGGACGTGCCGTGTGCCCGCGGTGACCGACAACGCAGTTCTGGTGTCATAAACGGCCAAAACGGGCGTCAAACGGTCAAATTCATAGCGGACGACCTCGGATTGAGCTGAAACCACCGTGAAACATTCTAATTATTATTCGTGACATGTACCCGCAGATGGAACATCAATCGGACGTGCGGTTTGCGCGGTACGACTCAATATTCGTGTTTTAAGTGATGTGCGCGCTTCGTAAACGCGCATGAGGGGGGTCCAAACGGGCCGAACGAATTCGGAATGGCCTGAAATCAGACGAAAAATACGGGAGAGTGATTTTTGAAGTGGTCGAGAAGACGGCACGTCAATCGGACGTGCCGTGTGCCCGCGGTGACCGACAACGCAGTTCTGGTGTCATAAACGACCAAAACGGGCGTCCAACGATCAAATTCATAGCAGACGACCTCAAATTGAGCTGAAACCACCGTGAAATATTCTAATTATTATTCGTGACGTGTATGCATAGACGGAACGTTAATCGGACGTGCAGTTTGCGTGGTACGGCTCAATATTCGTATTTTAAGTGATGCACACGCTTCGTAAACGCGCGTGAGGGGGGTCCAAACGGGCCGAACGAAGTCAGAATGGCCTAAAATCAGACGAAAAATACGGGTGAGTGATTTATGAAGTGGTCGAGCAGACGGCACATCAATCGGACGTGCCGTGTGCCCGCGGTGACCGACAACGCAGTTCTGGTGTCATAAACGGCCAAAACGGGCGTCAAATGGTCAAATTCATAGCATACGATCTCGGATTGACCTGAAACCACCGTGCAACATTCTAATTATTATTCGTGACGTGTACGCGTAGACGGAACGTCAATCAGACATGCAGTTTGCACGGTACGGCTCAATATTCGTGTTTTAAGTGATGTGCGCGCTTCGTAAATGCGCGTGAGGGTGGTCCCGACCACACCGCATCTCGGATTTAGGCGGGGTTGACTCGTACACGTCTCAAATGACCCATGGATCATTGTCTTAAAGTATCAACACAATCCGAATGCGTTTGGCTGGTTTTCCGTATTCCAGTTGATGTTTTTCACTTAAAATGATGTCCTTTTGAAACAAAAGACATACACTTTGAGTTGTTCCGACCACACCGCGCCTCAGATTGAGGCGGGGTTGATTCGTACACGTCACATATGACCCATGGATCGTTTTCCTAAAGCATCAACACATTTCGAATGCATTTGATCAGTTTTTCGTATGTCACTTTTTGTTTTCACTTAAAATCTTATGGAAATTCATATAGAATATTTTTATATCATATTTAGTATGAATTAGATTTTAGTTGATAGTGCTATGAAACATTTCAGAGCTAATGAAATTAAGAAAGGTGGAGGGGCTGTCCGGGGGGTTGTCCGGGGGGCTGTCCGGTGGGTGTCCGGGGGGCTGTCCGGGGACCAAGGAGGAGGGTGGGGGGGCTGTGCGGGGTCTGTCCGGGGGGTGTTTGGGGGTTGTTCAGGGGGTTGTCCGGGGTTGTTCAGGGGGTTGTCCGGGGGTTGTTCATGGGGTTGTTCAGGGGTTGTTCAGGGGTTGTTCAGGGGTTGTTCAGGGGGTTGTCCGAGGTTGTTCAGGGGGCTGTCCGGGGGGTGTTTGGGGGGTTGTCCGGGGTCCAAGGGGGAGGGTGGGGGGGTTGTCCGGGGGGGTATCTGGGGGGCTATCCGGGGTCCAGGGTGGAGGGTGGGGGGCTGTATGGGGGGCTGTCCACGGGGTGTCCACGGGGCTGTCCGGGGGGTGTTTGGGGGGTGTTCGGGGTCCAAGGGGGAGGGGGGGTTGTCCAGGGTCCAAGAATGAGGGGGGTTGTCCAGAGAGTTCTCAAACACACAACCACTAAAAGACAACAACATCCATAAAAACAGACAATATATAAAAATAACTCAACTCCAATACTATACTACGAGTCTAGATAAAACCAACAACTAGAATAGATTAAACATCAAATCTCAGTAATATAAGTCAAAAATGTAACGGATCAATATGTCCCACATCAGCATCACCATCACCATCATCATCATCATCATCATCACCCTCGTCATCGTCCTCCTCATCGTCCTCACCCTTCACAGTGCCCTCCTCCTCGCCTTCGCCCTCCTCCTCGCCCTCCTCATCTCCCTCCTCTTCCGCATCAGACTCCTCGCCATCATCATCTTCAAGATGGACATCGGCCTGACCACCACTGGAACTGCCACCTGGTGCACCATATATAGAATGTATCGACGACATGTATTCATCAATCGCTGGGCTGGCCTCTGCTGGAAGTGTTGGACGTAGAACTTAAATAAATTTCATAAATGCACTGTTTGCCCTAGCAGACTGTTCTGCCGTCTCTGTGGCCCTTTTCTCAGCCTGTTCTGCCTGTTCCCTAACTTGCTGCAGTTCGGTGTCACTACAACTCGTACCTGAGGAAGACCAATACCTTGTCGGGGCTATCCTAGGTCGGCAGCGTACTCTGCCAGAATGATCCTCTCCCAACACCTGATGTAAGTGATCAGATGGCCCAAAATTGTCTGCTTCTTGGGCATCGAGGGCCTCTAAAGCATCCTGTTACAAATATAAATATATTATTAAGTTACAAAATAGATATTAAAATATAAAATCAACAGATAAAAACTTACAATCTGCTGCCGAGTCGCTTCGTTGACAGCACTTCCATCCATTTTTCGTCTACTCGAGCAAAACAGTTTTGCTCGAGGCACACGTCCTTCAATATTTTGTACTTGCCTCTACAATGACATTGAAAACAAAAGTTATATAAAAACTTTATCAAATGATTAAATAATTGAGGAAACAAAAGAAAATGTAAGTCGTAAAGAAAACTTATAAACAATTGTCATACCTGCTGCCTCTCATGATCCGGCATCGTCGTGCGTCCTAGTGTATGGAGGTATTTTTTTGCATCAATGTTTTTTTTATTTTTTCCAGATGATTCCTAAATAAAATTCGATAATGCAAAGGATAATATTAATGCAAAACTTGAAAGTTATTATTTAAATACCTCAAATGTAATTCATACCTTAAACTAGGTACTCGTCCAATGAGTAATCATCTGACGATACTGCTCTATAGGACAATCATCCACGACTGGTACCTCCTCTAACTCAGTGCCAACTCTAGCACGCCATCCAATATACAGCTCATGCTTGTAGGCTCTCCAAAGCTCACCTAAATCCTTTAGACGTTCCAGTCGTGCACCCTCACCATCAGGAAAATTAAATCGAAGCTGAAATCAAAATATTAATTCATATAAATACAAAAATAATTCATGGCATTAAATACAACAGATTTTTTTACCCATATCTCTGCCCAAACTCTATCTTTGACCTCATGTGGCAAATATCTCCACGACAGCGGGCTGACGGGAATGATGTCGGAGTATTTGGAAAGCGTCGCCAGAAAACTCCGACATTGCTGCCCTGTTTTCTCAACCATCTGATTGTCTTCATTATATTCCACCATAACCTGTGTGCGACGGTTCCACACCGAACGCATGCGTGTACGGCCCCGCCCCCGCCTCCTGTCAGTTGATGTATCTGTCATGAAAGGAAAACAAATATTTTATCAAAACATGTTATAATGAAAATAAATATTGCTATAAAAATTTGTTAGGGTTTTATAAATATACCTGCGCTAGTCTGATCAATGAGTGGCACCGGATCCACAGAACCTGATGGAACACCCTCTGGTGGAACAGGAGTCGAAGACGATGGAATATAAAAGCTCGGAGAGACATAAGTAGAAGGAAAAGAAGATGGAATAGCTGTATGACCTGATGCTGACTGGGGAGTGGGAATCATCATGGGATGTGAAAATGATGGGGCAGAAGATGCAGAAGGTAGCGAAAACATGGGAGGCCTAAATACCCCGTGTGTCCCTAACGACACACTGGGATCAGAATGTGGGAAGGCTGAAATGTTAGTGGGAGGGGCAGGGTCTAGTTGGGCATGTGCAACTCTACGTCCACCTCTGGTACGAACCCTCCTCGTACCACCGACCTGAGTACTAGGACCAGTACTAGGCTCCTCGTCGAATAACTGTCGACGTAACGGTGGATCCTACAAAAAATTTTACAAAAAAATTAATCACATGACATTATATATTATGTAAATATATATATATATATATATATATATATTTGAAATAAAGTACTCACTGTAGGCACTAATGGTGGAATGCCCATCTCCTCCATCCGATGATTGTTCTCCGCCATTTTTTTTCTTCGTCTCTCTTCAATTGGATGCATTTCCTGCATTTGAAAACAAATATGTAATTAATTAGAAAAAGAAAATTAATGTGTAAACCAAAAAACTAAATATATGAGGGAATGAGGGGATTCATTGTTAATTTATCTATTAATTGTTTTAGAAGAGATTGAATGAATTTAATAAAACATACAAGTTGTAATGTTCACCAAGTTAGAAATATTGTTTGATTTGGTTTGAATACAGTTCAATTCCAAATTAGAAAATGCAATTCAAATAAAACAGCAACCAATAAACATTGAAAATTCACATAATGGTCAAGTCAGCTAAAACATATTTGTGATCAATACTAAATAAATATGAATATTACCAACCTTAACAACCCAACTCGAGGTAAACCAAAATAATTGAGAACATGGATGAATGATTCTATATATTTCCAACCACAACTTCAGGTTCACAATCAACTCTGACAATTGAGCTATTGGAGTCATCAAAAGAAATAAATGGATTGGTTCCAATGGCAATAGGGACAGTGTCAATTCCATCATCAGCATCATCAAAAATATGTCTTGGAATTACTTCAACTATGACACCAAATTCAGGTTGAAGTTGATCTTTGACATAAAAAACTTGTTTAGCCATTGATGCCAACACATATGGTTCTTCGGTAGCAAGAGTGCGGGTCATATTAATTACTCGAAATCCACAATTATCAATAAATGTGCCATGTCTCATCATCGAATCAAACCAATGGCATTTCATCATTGTGACTCGTCCATAAGAGTAATAATCCAATATTATTATTTTCTCAACGACTCCATAATAACCCACATTTTCAAGTCGCAGTCTACTATCTGATGCACTGGCATAACAATCTGTTGTGGCAGTAACCATAATACCATCATGTTGTGTTCTCATGTTTTTGGCTCGTTCAGTGACAATAAATCTGTACCCATTGATAACAATTGATTTACAGTCATGAACCACGGTATTAGGACCAAAAGCCAAAGCTCTTATTTCCTCAGAGACAGAGTCAGCAGACAAACTCAATACCTGCAATATAAATGACAGTTAAACTTAAGTAAATATTGAAATAATTAATTTAAACAGTAATATTTTTACCTTCAATTTTAACTAAGAAGAAAACTCTTTGCTATGCAAAGTCTCTCTCCTTCTCAAAGATAAAGAACGATGATTCCTATTTATCATTGTTTTATGTTCCCTGTAGATAAAAAAATATGAATAGTTTAACAGATATATATGTAAGATATACATATTCAATTTTGTTACCTGATATAGTCATCGAACAAATCACAGTTGAACAAAACTGTGCGATGTGTCATCTCCCGCTCTTCATGGATTAATGTCTTCAATGTATATGATCCAGGAATTCCTCCTGTTTGAGGAAGTGATGAAAAACTGGGTTCAATTTGCTCATATTGTTCTTCTTCATTTCTCATTGGTCTGTTCATTCTTGTAGTAAGATCAGACAAATACATCGAACAGAAATCCATACATTCTTGAGCTAAGTAACCGTTCACGATAGAACCTTCGGGATGATTCTTGTTTCGAACATAAGACTTTAATGTGAACATATTTCTTTTAGTTGGATACATCCAACGAAAAGAAACAGGTCCTCCGAGAAGTATTTCAGTTGGAATATGGACAGTCAGATGCAGCATGCATGTGAAAAATGATGGGGGGAATATTTTCTCCAACTCACACAAAATTAATGAGGCATCTGTCAACATTTTTTGCAAGAAAGACTTGGACAACTTCTTAGCACAAATATCTCTAAACAAATGGCACAACCGAATAACACCCACCCTTACATTATTGGACAAAAGATGACGGATTGCTATTGGAAGAAAATCATGCAGTAGAACGTGATAATCATGAGTCTTCAAAGATTTTAGCTTCAAATCTCTTCTGTTGACCCGTTTAGATATGTTGCTTGAATATCCATCAGGAACTCTAATAGTCTCTAATACTTCCAAAAATTGTTTTTTTTCAGTAGGTGTCATCACATAAGAAGCACATGGAAGTTGCCATTTATTTTCACTGATACGCACAGGATGCAATTCTGGTCTGATGCCCCAATCCACCAAGTCACGTCGAGATCGTAAATCATCTTTTGTCTTCCCCTTGACATTTAGAAGAATTGAAAGCAACATTTCACATATATTCTTTTCAATATGCATTACGTCTAAGCAATGACGTAGCAAATTGGTTGACCAATAAGGAAAATCAAAAAAGATACTCCTCTTCCTCCAATTGTAACAGGTTTCTGTGGAAACATTCTTTCTCTTTCAAAATTTCATTTGACCCTTCCCGAACGAAAAAATGAAATCTTTCAATTCATTAAGCACATCAGTTCCAGACATACGTTGAGGTGGATCATCGGTCTCTATAGTATTATCAAATCTTCGACGATTCATTCTATATGGATGATCCTTTGGCAAAAATCGTCGATGTCCCATAAAACTGAAACTACAATGATGTTTCAGTCTTTTGGATCGTGTATTCTTCATACAAACTGGACATGACAGTTTTCCCTTCGTGCTCCATCCAGACATCATTGCATAAGCCGGAAAATCATTGATCGTCCACATAAGCGCAGCACGCATCTGAAATATGTCTTTCGAACATGCATCGTATGTGCGCACACCCACATCCCAAAGAAGTTTCAACTCTTTTATTAAAGGTTGCATGTATACATCAATATCAATGCCGGGTTCAGAAGGACCAGATATGAGTATACTCATGAAAGTGAAAGATTTTTTCATACACAACCATGGGGGAAGATTATAAATGTGTATAAAAACTGGCCATGTGCTGTGCGAAGTAAGCATCTGCCCAAACAGATTAAAACCGTCGCATGAAAGACCCAACCTCACATTACACACGTCAGCTGAAAAATCAGGATGTCGAGCATTAAATCTCTTCCATGAAAATCCATCTACAGGATGAACCAACTCATCATTAGTCTTCTTTCTCTCGGTATCATTCCATCTCATTTTTATTGATATGTCATCAGACATAAAAAGATTCTGGAGTCTGGGGATCAATGGAAAGTGCCACATTACTTTCTGTGGAACGCGGGATGGTTTTCCATCATATTTTGACTTCCAGCGGGATGTGACACATTTTATACATTCATTTCATTCAGCGGTTTCTTCCCAGAATAAACTGCAATCTTTCGGGCAAGCATGAATTTTGTTTCTGGAAAATCCAAGTTCTTCAACTAACTTCCATGCCATATAGTGGTTTGAGGGAATATCTACATCATCTGGAAGTAAATCCTTCAAGAGGGTAAGAATTTAATCGATTGCTATATTAGAAATCCCATACATAGTTTTTCCATGAAACAATCGGATTAAAAATTCCAGCTTTTTCATTTTATCGCATTGTCAATATACTGGAGTCGTGGCAGCATCATTCAATTTTTTCACCCTATCAATATCATCATTTTCACTAGATGCATCAGTTGTCCTCATATCGACGTCTTATTGAGTCGAAATCCTTTCTTTTTCATGATGACGAATAAACGGAAACCGATCATCTAACAAATTATCCATTCCAGTCCTTTCATTTCGATCATCACCAATTTGAGATTTCATTTTCTCCCCATTGTGATACAACACAAAGTAGTTTGCTTGAAAACCATTTTTGGTTATGTGGTAGCTGACTTCTTCATGACTCAACCAAGGTCTACCAACACAATTGGAACATGGGCAGTGTATGCGACCACTATCTGAAGCATTGTGAAATGAAAAATCTATAAAGCTCTCCAAATTGTTTTGAAAATCGCTTGAGATACGATCGGTTTCATGCATCCAACTTCTGTCCATTCTGTAAAAAGAATTCATATAAGTAATTTTGTCATAAACAATTCAATAGGATTGAACTTTAATAGAAAATACATTTAAGTAAACGATAATGGAAGAAAATAATCATGGTATCAACTACACATGTGAAAAAAACATACTAATGTGTTATTGAAAAAATGTAAAACCAAAAAGAACTTAATGTGTTATCACATCAGAGCATGCCTCATCCCATAACCATATTAGTAGGGTACCCTCGTGGACAGCCCCTCCCACCCCCGTGGACAACCCACCCACCCCCGTGGACACCCCCTACCCCCTAGACAGCCCAACCACCCCCGTGGACAGCCCACCCACCCCCCTCGACACCCCTTCTCCCTATGGACAGCCCCCACCCCCTTGGATAGCCCACCCACCCCCCTGGACACCCCTACCCCCTGTGGCCAGCCCACCCACCCCCCCTGGACAGCCCGCCCACCCCTCCTTGACAACCCGACCACCCCCGTGGACAGCCCGTCCACCCTTGTGGACATCCCGCCCACCCCCGTACCCCCCTGGACACCCCGTACCCCCCCCCCCCCCCCGGGATAGCCCCGCCCACCCTCCCAAACAGCCCACACCCCCTCCCCTGTAACCCCATCACCACCACCTAGACATACCAACCCCCCTGGACACCCCACACACCCCTCCCCCACCAGGACACCCCACCCAGACCCCCAGGATAGCCCACACCCCCTGGACAGCCCCGCCCACCCCCGTGGACAGCCTTTCCCACCCCCGTGGACAGCCCCACCCACCCCCGTGGACAACCCACCCACCCCCGTGGACGCCCCCTACCCCCTAGACAGCCCAACCACCCCCGTGGACAGCCCACCCACCCCCCTCGACACCCCTTCTCCCTATGGACAGCCCCCCACCCCCTTGAACAGCCCGCCCACCCCCCTGGACACCCCTACCCCCTATGGCCAGCCCACCCACCCCCCCTGGATAGCCCTCCCACCCCTCCTTGACAGCCCGACCATCCCCGTGGACAGCCCGTCCACCCTTGTGGACAGCCCGCCCACCCCCGTACCCCCCTGGACACCCCGTACCCCCCTGGATAGCCCCGCCCACCCTCCCAAACAGCCCACACCCCCCTTCCCTGCAACCCCACCACCACCACCTAGACATACCACCCCACCTGGACACCCCACACACCCCTCCCCCACTAGGACACCCCACCCAGACCCCCAGGACAGCCCACACCCCCTGGACAGCCCCGCCCACCCCCGTGGACACCCCTACCCCCTAGACAGCCCAACCACCCCCGTGGAAAGCCCACCCACCCCCCTCGACACCCCTTCTCCCTATGGACAGCCCCCACCCCCTTGGATAGCCCGCCTACCCCCCTGGACACCCCTACCCCCCGTGGCCAGCCCACCCACCCCCCCTGGACAGCCCGCCCACCCCTCCTTGACAGCCCGGCCACCCCCGTGGACAGCCCGTCCACCCTTGTGGACAACCCGCCCACCCCCGTACCCCCTGGACACCCCGTACCCCCCCTGGATAGCCCCGCCCACCCTCCCAAACAGCCCACACCCCCCTCCCCTGCAACCCCACCACCACCACCTAGACATACCCCCCCTGGACACCCCACACACCCCTCCCCCACCAGGACACCCCACCCAGACCCCTAGGACAACCCACACCCCCTAGACAGCCCCGCCCACCCCCGTGGACAGCCTTTCCCACCCCCGTGGACACCCCCGCCCACCCCCGTGGACAACCCACCCACCCCCCGTGGACACCCCCTACCCCCACAATCCATTATCCAAAACATATCAAATTGGTTTGAACACAATCCATAATTCCCACAATCCATTATCCAAAACATGTAAACGTTCACGATAGCCTCCCCCAACTCTGATTTACATGTTTTGAACACTCTCCTTCCAAACATAGAATACAAAAACATTAAAGAAGTATTCACAAACACAAACAATATCCTATTTAGATATTAATTTCAATAATCAATTAAACCACCAACACCTGGAAAAAATCTATTCATTAAAACAACTAAAACAATATGGTTGAGATCAAATTTTACCTATTCGTATGGGGGTGTACCTTTTGGGATGGGGGGTGCTGGTGTTCGGATTCGCGAGAGCAGTGGAGTCGGATGGGGTTCGCTAGAGCAGCGAAGCGAATAGATTAGGGCTCTGTCCGAATGGGGAGAGGAGATCGCGATCTGGAATTTGGGGGAAACCTTTGCCAACGGTTTATAAAAACCGTTGGCAAAGGCACACATTTCCCAACGGTTCACTGAAACCGTTGGGAAATGTGTGAGTTTAGCACCCCTTTCCCAACGGTTCCAGTGAACCATTGGGAAAGGGTCCACATTTCCCAATGGTTCCAGTGAACCATTGGGAAAGGGTCCACCGAAATTCCCTTTGCCAACAGTTTTGTTAAACCGTTGGCAAAGGCTCACTATACCAATGGTTTAAGTAAACCGTTGGTATACTACCGTTGGGAAAAGACCAAATTCTAGTAGTGAAAGAAGATCCAGGTTCTTACAAGTAGGATAGTGGGGTATCATTGTCATGAGTTTATGAAATGAGACCAACATCACATGAATTGTATATGAATGAATTACCACTATGATTGCATATCTCATTTTGAGTAATTACGTATGATTCAGAGCATGGTTTTATTTTTGAAAAAAATGAAGAAAATTGTTTTCAAATGAAATACTTTGAAAAGGAAATAGTTTATGTGTTTTGAAAATGTTTTTATTTTCAAATGCAAGAGTTTTTTGTTTTAAAAAATGGTTATATTTTTAAAGAAATGTTGTGATATTGATGTTATAGAATTTGACATGAAAATCCAATCAATTTCTAAAAGAGTGAGACTTAGAGAATGTGTTGTTTGTTTAGAAATGGCACTCGGTATGCGACATAGAAACCAATTAGAGGAAACTGCTGAAAATGTGGTTTCACCTCAGCCACAATTGAACCAAGAGCTGGTGAAAAGTATAATCCAAGCATTCTAAGCTGCGGACATAGGGAACTGAATGGAGGATCCATGACAGGTGGACCACTCCATCCAGTTTCCGAAGCAGAATCCACCCATCTTCCGAGGTGATTCAGAACTAGAGAGTGTAGAGGGTTGGATGAACTGGATGAATCCACTACTAGAAATGAAGCCTTTACCAATGGTTCCAAACCATTGGTAAAGGCTAGAAAACCATTGGTATAATATATACCAATAGTTATCCAAACCGTAGGGAAACACATATGCCAACAGTTTCTGGAAAACCATTGGTATATGTTAGGAAATCTACATTATACCAACGGTTTGACATAACCATTGGTATAAATTTTCACCAATGGTTTAAAACCGTTGGTAAAAATACTATTCCAATGGTTTCAAACCATTGGAATATATTTTTGTATTGCCTTTTACCAATGGTTTGTGTAAAATATTGGTAAAGGGTGGACATTTCACTATATCCCAACGGTTTGTAAACCGTTGGGAAAGTGTTTTTACTAACGGTTCTCTAGAAATGTTGGTATAAAACACATTCAAAGACCTATGCCAATGGTTTACAACTGTTGGCATAGGCTTTTCTATGCAATTTAGCCAGCAACCTGCTGCAGGCTGCCCTTTCTGTATTTCCAACTTCCCCTATAATTACCTAAAATAACCAACTATAACACATACATATACACAATTAATTCATACAGTTTTAACACATAATGCACCCTGAAACTATACACATACATAATTAAAACATAATTCATAAGGTAATTATAAACATACATAATTGATTTAGAATTCAATTCAGAATTGAGATGACAATTACACGTGCAATTCGGAATTCAATTCATAATTGAATACTAAATTGAATACATACATAATTTAATTATCAATTATGAATACAATACATAAAAAACTGAATACGTAATTATATGTGTTATACATAATTAAGAATACATACAAAATTGCATTTTGTATAACACATACACAATTGAATTCAGAAATTAAAAGCTAATAACCCCAAAATAAGGAAATGGATAAATGACTTCAACCAAACACAAATATAATGTCCCATGGTTTGGGGCCGATGTCTTTAAACTTAGTGATGATGATAATGGGTGTGTATCAATGAGCTTGTGTGACTTAGGGAATGTAGTTGTCCTTGGCGTATTAAATGTCATGTGTTTTAGAATAGGGGTATGAGTTCCTCACATGAGAAGTGGATTGTGTGAGGCTAGACCATGGATCATTGTGTTATAGTATCAACACAATCTGAATACATTTGGTTAGTTTTCCATATGCCAGTTGTTTTCACTTAAAATGTTGTCCATTTTAAACAAAAGACAGACACTTCGAGTGATACTGGCCACACCATGCCTCTAATTGAAGCGAGGTTGACTCGTACACGTCATATACGACCCATGGATCATTTTCCTAAAGTATCAAGACAATATGAATGAATTTGGTTGATTTTTCGTATGACAGTTGTTGTTTTCACTTAAAATGTTGTCCATTTCAAATAAAAGTGAGACACTTTGAGTGGTACTAGCCACACCATGCCTTAGATTGAGGTGGGGTTGACTCGTACACGTCACAAATGACCCATGTATCATTGTTCTAAAGTATCAACACAATCCGAATATGTTTGGTCGGTTTTCCGTATGCCAATTATTTTTACTTAAAAGAGTATCCATTTTAAACAAAAGAAAGACACTTTGAGTGATACCAGACAAACTGTGACTTGGATTGAGGAGGAGTTTACTTGTACACTTCAAAAATGAACCATGGATCGTTGTACTAAAGTATCAATAGAATCCGAATGCGTTTGGTCAGTTTTCCATATGTCAGTTGTTGCTTTCACTTAAAATGTTGTCCATTTCAAATAAAAGTGAGACACTTTGAGTGGTACTGGCCACACTGTTCCTTTAATTGAGGCAGGGTTGACTCATACACATCAAAAATGACCCATGGATCATTGTTCTAAAGTATCAACACAATCCTAATACGTTTGGTCGGGTATGCCGATTATTTTTACTTAAAAGGGTGTCCATTTTAAACAAAATAAAGACACTACAAGTGATACCGAACACACCGTGCCTCTAATTGGGGAAAGGTTGACTCTTACACGTCAAATATGACCATTGGATCATTTTCCTAAAGTATCAACATAATACGAATGCATTTGGTCCGTTTTCCGTATTCCGGTTCTTGTTTTCACTTAAAATGTTGTCCATTTCAAACAAAAAAAAGACACTTAGAGTGATAACAGACACACCATGCCTCATATTGAGGAAGTGTTGACTCGCACACGTCGCATACGACTCATGGATTGTTTTCCTAAAGTATCAATAGAATATGAAAGCATTTGGTCAGTTTTCTGTATGTCAGTTGTTGTTTTCACTTAAAATGTTATCCATTTCAAATTAAAATGAGACACTTTGAGTGGTACCGACCACACCGTGCCTCAGATTGAGACAGGGTTGACTTTTAAACGTCAAAAATGACCCATGTATCCTTGTGATAAAGTATCAACACAATATGAATACGTTTGGTCGATTTTCCGTATGCCAGTTGTTTTTACTTAAAAGGGTGTCCATTTTAAACAAAAGAAAGACACTACGAGTGATATCGGCCACACCGTGCCTCTTATTGAGGCAGATTGACTCGTACAAGTCACAAATGACCCATGGATCCTTGTGCTAAAGTATTAACACAATTCAAATGCGTTAGGTCGGTAATCCGTATGCCAGTTGTTGTTTTTACTTAAAATGTTGTCCATTTCAAACAAAAGAAAGACACTTCGAGTGATATCGGCCACACCACACCTCATATTGAGGTGGGGTTGACTCATAAACATCACATATAACCCATGGATCGTTTTCCTAAAGTATCAACAGAATACGAATGCATTTGGTTAGTTTTCCGTATGCCAATTGTTGTTTTCACTTAAAATGTTGTCCATTTCAAATAAAAGTGAGACACTTTGAGTGGTAACGGACACACCATGCCTCATATTGAGGTGGAGTTGACTCGTAAACATCAAAAATGACCCATGGATCCTTGTGCTAAAGTATCAACACAATATGAATACGTTTGGTCGGTTTTCCGTTTGCCAATTGTTTTTGCTTAAAATGGTGTCCATTTTAAACAAAAAGAAAGACACTACGAGTGATACCAGCCACACCGTACCTCATATTGAGGAAGGGTTGACTTTTACACGTCACAAATGACCCATGGATCCTTGTTCTAAAGTATCAACACAATCCAAATGCGTTAGGTTAGTTTTCCGTACGTCAGTTGTTGTTTTTACTTAAAATGTTGTCCATTTCAAATAAAAGAAAGACACTTTGAGTGATACTGGCCACACCACACCTCAGAATGAGGAGGAGTTGACTCATACACATAAATATGACCCATGGATCATTTTCATAAAGTATCAATAGAATATGAATGCGTTTGGTCAGTTTTTTGTATGCCAGTTGTTGTTTTCACTTAAAATGTTGTCCATTTCAAATAAAAGTGAGACACTTTGAGTGGTACAGGTCACATCATGCCTCATATTGAGGTGGTTTTGACTCTTACAATTCAAAAATGAACCATGTATCCTTGTGATAAAGTATCAACACAATCCAAATACGTTTGGTTAGTTTTCTGTATGCCAGTTGTTTTTACTTAAAAGGGTGTCCATTTTAAACAAAAGAAAGACACTATGAGTGATACCGACCACACAATGCCTCTAATTGAGGTGGGGTTGACTCGTACATGTTACAAATGACCCATGTATCATTTTACTAAAGTATCAACACAATACGAATGTTTTTGGTCAGTTTTTTGTATGCCAGTTGTTGTTTTTACTTAAAATGTTGTCTATTTCAAATAAAGGTTAGACACTTCGAGTGATACCAGCCACACCACATCTCAGATTGAGGAAGGTTTGACTCTTACACATCACATATGACCCATGGATCATTTTCCTAAATATAATTTGAATGAGTTTGGTCAGTTTTCCGTATGCCAGTTGTTGTTTTCACTTAAAATGTTGTCCATTTCAAATAAAAGTGAGACAATTTGAGTGGTACCGGTCACACTATGCCTCGGATTTAGGTGGGGTTGACTCATACACATTAAAAATTAACCATGGATCCTTGTTCTAAAGTATAAAAACAATCCAAATACGTTTGTTCAGTTTTCCTTATGCAGTTGTTTTTACTTAAAAGGGTGTCCATTTTAAACAAAAGAAAGACACTTCGAGTGATACTGGCCTAACCATGCCTTGAATTGAGGGAGGGTTGACTTTTATACGTCACATATGACCCATGTATCATTTTACTAAAGTATCAACATAATCCGAATTCATTAGGTCAGTTTTCCGTATACCAGTTGTTTTTTACTTAAAATGTTGTCCATTTCAAATAAAGGTGAGACACTTTGAGTGGTATCGGCCACACCGTGCCTTAGATTGAGGCGGGGTTGACTCTTACACATCAAAAATGACTCATGGATCATTGTGATAAAGTATCAACACAATCAGAATACGTTTGGTCATTTTTCCATATGTCTGTTGTTTTTACTTAAAATGGTGTCCATTTTAAACAAAAGAGAGACACTTTGAGTTTTACCGGCCACACCGTGCCTCAGATTGAGGAGGGTTGACTCGTACACATCAAAAATGACCCATGAATAATTATAATAAAGTAACAATACAATCATAATGAGTTTTGTTGGTTTTCCGTATGTCAGTTGTTGTTTTCACTTAAAATGTTGTCCATTTCAAATAAAAGTGAGACACTTTGAGTGGTACCGGCCACACCATGCCTCGAATCGAGGCACTTTGAGTGGTACTGATCACATCATGCCTCGTATTGAGGAGGTTTTGACTTGTACAATTCAAAAATGAACCATGGATCCTTGTGCTAAAGTATCAACACAATCCAAATACGTTTGGTCGATTTTTCGTATGCCAGTTGTTTTTACTTAAAAGGGTGTCCATTTTAAACAAAAGAAAGACACTAAAAGTGATAACGACCACAGAGTTCCTCGAATTTAGGTGGGGTTGACTAGTACATGTCACAAATGACCCATGTATTATTTTCCTAAAGTATCAACACAATCCAAATGTGTTTGGTCAGTTTTTTGTATGCCAGTTGTTATTTTTACTTAAAATGTAGTCCATTTCAAATAAAGGTTAGACACTTCGAGTGATAACAGCCAAACCATGCCTCATATTGAGGTAGGGTTGAATCGTAAACATCAAATATGACCCATATATCATTTTTCTAAATAGAAGCCGAATGCGTTTGGTCAGTTTTCCGTATGCCAGTTGTTGTTTTCACTTAAAATGTTGTCCATTTCAAATAAAAGTGAGACAGTTTGAGTGGTACCGGTCACACCGTTACTCTTATTTAGGTGGGGTTGATTCGTACACATTAAAAATGAACTATGTATCCTTTTTCTAAAGTATCAACACAATCCGAATACGTTTGGTCGGTTTTCCGTATGCAATTGTTTTTACTTAAAATAGTGTCCATTTTAAACAAAATAAAGACACTTCGAGTGATACCGGACAAAACGTTCCTCGAATTGAGGCGGGGTTAAATTTTATACGTCACATATGACCCATGGATCATTTTTATAAAGTATCAATACAATCCAAATGCATTAGGTCAATTTTCCGTATGCCAGTTGTTGTTTTTTACTTAAAATGTTTTCCATTTCAAATAAAGGTGAGGCACTTTGAGTGGTACCAGCCACACCGTACCTTGTATTGAGGCGGGGTTGACTCGTACACGTCAAAAATGACCCATGTATCATTGTGCTAAAGTATCAACACAATAAAAATATGTTTGGTCTGTTTTCTGTATGTCTGTTGTTTTTACTTAAAACAATGTCCATTTTAAACAAAAGAGAGACACTTTGAGTGTTTCCGGCCACACCGTGCCTCAAATTGAGGCGGGTTGACTCGTACACATCAAAAATGACCCATGAATCATTTTCCTGAAGTAACAATACAATTAGAAAGCATTTTTTTGGTTTTCTGTATGCTAGTTGTTGTTTTAACTTAAAATGTTGTCCATTTCAAATAAAAGTGAGACACTTTGAGTGGTACCAGCCACACCATGCCTTGGATTGAGGCAGGGTTGACTCGTACACATTAAAAATGACCCATGGATCCTTTTTCTAAACTATCAATACAATCCAAATACGTTTGGTCAGTTTTCCGTATGCCATTTGTTTTTACTTAAAAAAGGGTGTCCATTTTAAACAAAAGAAAGACACTTCGAGTGATACCAGCTACACTGTGCCTCTGATTGAGGCAGGGTTGACTCATACATGTCACATGTGACCCATGGATCATTTTACTAAAGTATAAACACAATCCGAATGAGTTAGGTTTGTTTTCAGTATGCCAGTTGTTATTTTCACTTAAAATGTTGTCCATTTCAAATAAAGGTGAGACACTTTGAGTGGTATCGGCCACAACGTGCCTCAGATTGAGGCGAGGTTGAATTTTACACATCAAAAATGACCCATGGATCATTGTGATAAAGTATAAACACAATACAAAGCTCCCAAGATCTCTTAAGGGTGGATCTCCTTCGATCTATGGGGCGTTTTGAGTGTCGTCAAGTGCGGATTGAAGATCCAGGTGAGTCTACTCCTCTCCTTGCTTCCTCTTTTCGATTAGGGTTTTAAATCTTCTCTCATATTATTATAAAGCTCTAAAACCCTATTTTCCATTGGGATTTAGGGTGAATCTTGAAGAGAGCTTAGATTGGGATCTGAGACGCCAAATTAAGAGTGTGATTGTCTCTGGAATCAAGGTAGGTGGTCCTTAGCCTTTCATGAATTGTCGTGATGTTTTATATACGCCAAATCACCGCTCACCCAATGTTGGGGTGTCGGGTCGAGGGGCTGTCTGGGGTCCAGGGAGGAGGGTGGGTGGGTGGGGGGGGGCTGTCTGGGGGGCTGTTCGGGGTACATGAAGGAGGGTGGGGAGGCTATCTGGGGTCCAGGGAGGAGGGTGGGGGGGATGTCCCGGGTTCAGGAAGGAGGGTGGGGAGGCTGTCTGGGGGCTGTCTGGGGTCCAGGGAGGAGGTTGGGGGGGGGGGGGTTGTCTGGGGGGCTGTCTGGGGGGCTGTCCGAGGGGCTGTCCGGGGGTCTAGGGAGGAGGGTGGAGGGATGTCCGGGGTCCAGGGAGGAGGGTGGGGGGGCTGTCCGGGGTCCAGGGAGGAGGGTGGGGGGCTGTCCATGGGGTTGTACAGGGGGATGTCCTAGGTTCATGGGATGATATTTACATATTTTCTAAGCAAATTATTTCAAGGTTAAAAAAATAATTTCATTATATCAACTTCTAATCAGATCACCAATTTTCTAAATTCCACTAAAAAATTACAATTTCATTAAAATAGGGGAATTTAATAGAAAATAATCAAATAAAGTTTTATTATTTATAGATAAAAAAATAAAGATACTATAACCTACCTAATCACACATATATTCAGGCACAACAAATCAATAAACATCAAAGGTCAGTAATATCAGTCAAAAATGTAATGGATCAATCTATCCCTTATCACCATCACTATCATCACCATCATCTTCACCCTCACCCGCATCCTCATCGTCATCCCCATCATCATCCACGCCCTCCTCCTCGCCCTCGTACTCAGCCTTGACCTCCTCATTTCCCTCCTCCTCCACCTCGACCTCCTCCTCACCCTCCTTCTCCGCCTTAGCCTCCTCCTTGGCCTCCTCCTCCTCCACCTCGACCTCCTCCTCGCCATCGTCTCAAACACCACTATAATTGACACCTAGTTCACCATATATAGAACTCATTGATGACATATATTCATCATAAGCAGTTCTATCCTCTGGTGGAAGTGTTGGACGTAAAGCTTCCATCAGTTTCATAAATGCAGTGTTTTCCATAACAGACTGTTCTTCTATCTCTGTGGCCCTTTTTTCAGCCTGTTTTTCCTATTACTTAACCTACTGCAACTCGATGGCACTACAAATCATACCCGAGGAGGGACAATACCTCATCAGAACTATAATCTTCCCAGGTCGACAACATACTCTATCAGGGTGCTCATCTTCCAACACCTGATGTAAGTGATCGTTTGGACCAAAATTGTCAGGTTCTTGGGCATCAAGGGACTCTAAAGCAGCCTATTACAAATATAAATAGATTATTAAGTTACAAAATAGAGATTAAAATTTTA
The DNA here is from genome assembly GCA_963277665.1 of Viscum album. Lineage (NCBI taxonomy): Eukaryota > Viridiplantae > Streptophyta > Magnoliopsida > Santalales > Viscaceae > Viscum > Viscum album. The sequence goes on along the minus strand of OY728127.1, from coordinate 59,667,132 downwards.
AATCTACAAATTTAAACTTACAATCTGCTGCTGAGTCAGTTCATTAACCGCACTTCCATCTTTATTCTTTCTACTCGAGCAAAATAGTTTTGATCGAGGCACATGTCCTTATATATTCAATTTATGCCTCTATAATGACATTGAATGTAGGAAAACATAATTAAAAATATGATACCAAAAAAAAACAGTAATTTCATAACTAAAATTATATAACAACTTTAGCAATCGAATAAATTATGGAGGAAGCAATAGAAAGTGCAAGTCGTAAAGAAAGATTATAAACTGTCATACCTACTGTCTCTCATAATCTGACATCGTAGTATGTCCCAATGTATGGATGTATTTCTTAGCATCAATTTTTTTTATTTCTTCCAGATGCATCCTAAATAAAATTCAATAATTAGTATTAACGAAAAACATGAAAATTTTCATTTAAATATCACTAATTTGATTAATACCATAAATTGGATAGTCTTCCAATGAGTAATCATCTGTCAGTACTGTTCTAATGGGAAATCATCCATGACATGGAAAACCTCTAACTCCATTCCCACTCTAGCACGCCAGCCAATGTACAACTCATGCTTATAAGCTCTCCAAAGCTCGCCTAAATCCTTTAGACGTGCTGGCCGTGAACCCTCACCATCGGGGAAATTAAACCGTAGCTAACACCAAAATATTAATTAATATAATTACAAAAATTAATTTATTTCATTAAATACAACAAATTTTTGTACCCATATCTCTACCCCGGATTTATCCTTGACTTCATTTGGCAGCTGTCTCCATAAGAGCGGGCTGACAGGAATGATGTCGGAGTATTTGGAAAGCGTCGCCAAAAAAATCCAACATTGCTGCCCTGATTTTTCAATCATCTAACTATCTTCATTGTAGTCCACCATCAACTACGTGCGGCGGTTCCACACCGCACGCATGCGTGTACTCCCCTACCCCCGCCTCCTATCATTAGATGTATCTGTTATGAAATAAAAACAAATATTTTATCAATACATGTTATAATGAAAATAAATAATGGTGTAACAATTTGTTAGGGTTGTATAAGTATACCTGCGGTAGTCTGATCAATGGGCGTCGCTGGATCTGTAGAAACTGAAGGAACACCCTGTACAGATGGAGTGAGTTCCAATATATGCTCTGCAGGGACAGACTCTGGCGGAGCAGGAGTCGAAGAAGATGGAATATAAAATCCCAGAGAGATCGAAGCAGTAGTAAAAGAAGATGATAGGGATGGCTGGCCAAATGCTGGATGGGGAGTGGGAATCATCATCGGATATGGTACAAATGGGTGAGGAGGGTCAGATGTAAAGGGTGGTGAAAAAATGGGAGGCCTAAATATCTCCTGTATCCCTAACGGCACACCAGGATTAGAATGTGGGATGGATGGTATGTCAGTGGGAGGGGTAGGGTCTAATCGGGTACACTGACTAGATCATCTAGCTCCCGTACCATCCCCCTCATATGAACACCCCGAGTACTGGGACCACTACAATGCTACTTATCAAATAACTATCACCTAATATATGGATCCTGAAAAAATGTTTAAAAAAAATTAATCACATGACATTATATATAATTTAAATAAATATATTTGAAATAAAATACTCACTATAGGCACTAGTGGTGGAATACCCAACTCAATCATGTGACGATTGTTGTCCATAATTTGTTTTCATCACATCTCTTTAATTGGTTTCATTTCTTGCATTTGAAAAAAAATATGGAAGTAAATAGAAAAGGATAACTATTGTGTAACCCAAAAAACAAAATAAATGAGAGGGAATAGGGGGATTCATGGATAATTTAACTAACAATTGTTTTAGGTGAGATTGAAAAAATATTTAATGAAGTCAATAAATCGTACAAGATGTAATAAAGAAATTTAATTATTAGTAGGATGATTATTTACTAAGTGTTATAGGTTTATTAAAATCACGGAACATTGATTCTACCAGATTCATAAGTGGAAAAGCAATTGTCAAAATTAAGGAAAAATTTAATTTCTTTAGCTCAGGTAGATGGTGTAGGTTTCAATACATGTTTTGCAGAAGAATACAAATCATCATGTTCATTACCTAGTAAAATGTTAAAGAGAGGTCTTAGATTCATAAACTTTTTATACAAATCACAATTGAAGTATTGAAATGTTCACCAAGTTATAAATGTTGGTTTCATAGGTTTAAATACAGTTCAATTCCAAATTAGAAAATGCAATTCAAATAAAATTTTCAACCAATAAACATTGAAAATTCACATAACGGTCAAGTCGGATATAACATATTTTTAATCAATATTAAATCAATTTGAATATAACCAACCTTAACAGCCCAACTCAAGGTAAACCAAAAGAATTGAGAACATGAATGGATGATTTTATATATTTACCACCACAACTTCAGGTTCACAATCAACTCTAACAATTGATCTATTGGAGTCATCAAAAGAAATAAATGGATTGGTTCCAATGGAAGTAGGGATGGTGTCAATTCCATCATCACCATCATCAAAAATTTGTCTTGGAATTACTTCAACTATGACACCAAATTCAGGTCGAAGTTGGTCTTTTACATAAAAAACTTGTTTAGACATTGATGCCAATACATATGGTTCTTCGGTAGTAAGAGTGCGAGTCATATTAATTACTCGAAATCCACAATCATCAATAAATGTGCCCTGTCTCTTCATCGAATCAAACCAATGGAATTTCATCATCGTGAATCATCCATGAGAGTAATAATCCAACATTATTATTTTTTCAATGACTCCATAATAACCCACATATTCAAATCACGGTCTACTATCTGATGCACTGGAATAACAATCTATTGTGGTAGTAACCATAACACCATAATGTTGTTTTCTCATGTTATTTGATCGTTTAGTGAAATAAATTTGTACCCATTGATAACAATTGATTTACAGTCACAAACCACAGTATTAGGACCAAAAGCCAAAGCTCTTATTTCCTCAGAGACAAAGTCAGAAGGAAAACTCAATACCTGTAATATAAATGAATATTAAACTTAATTAAATATTGATTTAATTATTTTAAACAGTAATATTTTTACCTTCAATTTTAACCAAGCATAAAACTCTTTTCCATGCAAAGTCTCCCTCATTCTCAAAGATAAAGAACGATGATTTCTATTTATCATTGTTTTATGTTCCCTATTGATAAAAATTATGAATATTTTAACAGATATATATGTAAGATATACATATTCAATTTAGTTACCTAATATAGTCATCGAACAAATCACAGTTGAACAAAACTGTGCGATGTGCCATCTCCCGCTCTTCAAGGCTTAATGTCTTCAATGTATATGATCCAGGAATTCCTTTTGTTTGAGGAAGTGATGGAAAACTGGGTTCAATTTTCTCATACTGTTCTTCTTCATTTCTCATTGGTCTGTTCATTATTGTAGTAAGATCAGACAAATACATTGAGCAGAAATCCATAAATTCTTGATCCAAGTAACCATTCACGATAGAACCTTCAGGATGATTCCTATTTCGGACATAAGACTTTAATGTGTACATATTTTTTTCAGTTGGATACATCCAATGAAAAGAAACAGGTCCTCTGAGAAGTATTTCAGTGGGAATATAGACAGTTAGATGCAACATGCATGTGAAAAATGATGGAGGAAATATTTTCTCCAACTCACACAAAATTAATGGGGCATCAGTCAACATTTTTTGAAAAAAAGACTTGGAAAACTTCTTAGCACAAAGATCTCTAAGCAAATGACACAATCGAATAACAGTCACCCTTGCATTATTGGACAAAAGATAATCAACTAATGTATAAGAACGTGATAATCACGAGTCTTCAAAGATTTTAGCTTCAACTCTCTTCTATTGACCCATTTAGATATGTTTCTTTAATAGCCATCAGGAACTCTAATAGTCTCTAATACTTCCAGAAATTGTTTTTTTCCATAGGTGTCATCACATAAGAAGCACATAAAACTTGCCATTTATTTTCACTGATACAGACAAGATTCAATTCTGGTCTGATGCCCCAATCCACCAAGTCATGCCGAGACCGTAAATCATCTTTTGTCTTTCCCTTAACATTTAGAAGTATCGAAGAAGTATCAAAAGCAACATTTCACATATATTATTTTCAATGTGCATTATGTCTAAGCAATGGCATAACGAATTGGTTGACCAATAAGGTAAATAAAAAAAGATACTCCTCTTCCTCCAATTGTAACAGGTTTCAGTGGAAACATTCTTTCTCTTTCCAGATTTCATTTGACCCTTCCCGAATGAAAAACTGAAATATTTCAATTCATTAAGCACATCAATTCCAGACATACGCTGAGGTGGATCATTGATCTCTATGGTATTATCAAATCTTCGATGATTATTTCTTTATGGATGGTCCATTAGCAAGAACCATAGATGTACCATAAAACTAAAAATACAATGATGTTTCAGTCTTCTGGATCTTGTATTCTTCATACAAACATGACATGATAGTTTTCCCTTCGTGCTCCATCCAGACATCATTGCATAAGCCAGAAAATCATTGATCAACCACATAAGCACAACACAAATTTGAAATATGTCTTTCGAATATGCATCATATGTGTGCACACCCACATCCCAAAGAAGTTTCAACTCTTTTATTAAAGGTTGCATGTATACATCAATATCAATGTTGAGATTAAAAGGGCCAGATATGAGTATAATCATAAAAGTGAAAGGTTTTTTCATACACAACCATGGGGGAAGATTATAAATGTGTATAAAAACTGTCCATGTGTTGTGCGAAGTAAGAATCTTCCCAAACAGATTAAAACCGTCGCATGAAAGACCCGACCTCACATTACGCACATCAGCTGCAAAATCAGGATATCGAGCATCAAATCTCTGCCATGCAAATCCATCTGCAGGGTGAACCAACTCATCATTAGTCTTCTTTCTCTTGGTATCATGCCATCTCATTTTTATTGATATTTCATCAAACATAAAAAGATTCTGGAGTATGAGGATCAATGGAAAGTGCCAAATTACTTTCTGTGGCACACGGGATGGTGTTCCATCAGATTTTGACTTCCATAAGGATGTTCCAAATTTTATACAATAATTTCGTTCAGCGGTTTCCTCCCAGAATAAACTACAATCTTTCGGGCAAACATGAATTTTGTTTCTTGAAAATCCAAGTTCCTAAACTAACTTCCATGCCATATAGTGGTTTGAGGGAATATCTACATCATATGGAAGTAAATCCTTTAAGAAGGTAAGAATGTAATCGATTGCTGTATTAAAAATCCCATACATAGTTTTCCCATGAAACAATCAGATTAAAAATTCCAGCTTTTTCATTTTATCACATTGTCGATATACTAGAGTCGTGGCAACATCATTCAATTTTTTCACCCTGACAACATCATCATTTTCATTAGACACATCATGTGTGCTCATATAGAAGTCTTCTTGGGTTGGAATCCTTTCTTTTTCATGATGATGAATAAATGGAAACCGGTCATATAACAAATTCTCCACTCCATTACTCTCATTTGGATCATTAGAAATTTGATATTTCAATTTTTCCCCATTGTGATACCACACATAGTAGTTTGATTGAAAAACATATTTGGTTATGTGGTAACTAACTTCTTCATGGCTTAACCAAGGTCTACAAACACAATTGGAACATGGGCAGTGTATGTGACCACTATCTGAATCATTGTGAAATGAAAAATTTAAAAAGCTCTCCAAATTGTTTTGAAAATCTCTTGAGATCCAATCAATTTCATACATCCAACTTCTATCCATTTTGTAAAAAAAAAATTTATAAGTCATTTCATCAAAAGCAATTCAATAAGATTGAAGTTTCATCGAAAATATATTTAAGTAAATGAGAATTGTTCACTTTATATGAAACCATAATTGACACACTACTCTATATGATAATCATAATATAAAAGACAACAAATTACTATATTTATAACAAAATATCTTTGAAAAACTATACATGAGTGTACAAGATCATGTACACTTGTGGAGGAGAATAATTAAAGAGTTGACTAAATTTTAGATTGAAGAAATTTTATATTTTAGTAGATAATTTGAGTGATCACACACATTTCCCAAGGGGGAGGGGGTATCTAGGGGGTGCAGGGGTGTCCAGGGGGGTGGCGGGGCTGTCCCGGGGGGTCAGAGGTGTCCAGGGGGGTGGGGGATGTCTAGGGGGGTTGGGGTGTCCAGGTGGGTGGGCTGTCCACAGGGGTGGTCGGACTGTCCAGGGGGTAGGGGGTGTCCAGGGGGGTGGGCGGGGCTATACAGGGGGGTAGGGGGTGTCCAGGGGGGTGGGCGGGCTGTCCATGGGGGTGGTGGGGCTGTCTAGGGGGTATGGGGTGTCTAGGGGGTGGGCAAGTTGTCCAGGGAGGTGGGCGGGCTGTCCACGAGGGGTGGTCGGGCTGTCCACGGGGGGTGGTCGGGCTGTCCATGGGGGGTGGTCGGGCTGTCCACGGGGGTGGCGGGGCTGTCCAGTGGGGTCGAGGGTGTCAATGTGGTGGGGTGGGGCTTTCTAGGGGGTGGGGGTGTCTAGGGGGACGGAGGGTGTCTGGGGGTGGTGGGCAGGTGTCCGGGGGGGGGGGGGGGGGTGGACAGGCTGTCCACGGGGGTGGGTGGGGGGGTGGGGGCTGTCTAAGGGGGTATAGGCTATCCAGGGGGGTGGGCGGGCTATCCACGAGGGTGGTGGGGTTGTCTAGGGGGTGGGATGGGGGGCTTTTTGGGTGGGGGGGGGTTGTTCAGGGGGTATGAGGTGTCCAGGGGGTGGGCGGGCTTTCCAGGGGGTGGCGGGGGTGGCGGGGCTGTCCAGGGGGTACGGGGTCTCCAGGGGGTGGGCGGGCTGTCCACGGGGGTGGGGGCTATACACAGGGGGAGGGGGGTGTCTAGAGGGGTGGGAGGAGCTATCCAGGGGGTACAGGGTGGGTGGGAAGGCTATCCACGGGGGTGGCGGGGCTGTCCAGGGGGGTACGAGGTGTCCAGGGGGGTGGGAGGGCTGTCCACAGGGGTGGGGGGGGGAGATATCCAGGGGGTATGGGGTGTCCAGGGGGTGGGCGGGCTGTCCACAGGGGTGGCAGGGCTTTCCAGGGGGGGGGGGTCCAGGGGGGTGGGGGGGTGGGGGGGCTTTCCAGGGGTGGGGGCTGTCCAGGGGGTACGAGGTGTCCAGGACAGCCCACCCCCACCCCCTTGGACAACTAACACCCCTCCCCCACCTGGTCAGCCCACCCCACCCCCCTTGGACAACCCACCCCACCTTGAAAACCCACCCCCTTGACATCCCACACCCCTCCCCACCTGGATAGCCCACACACCACCACCCCTGGACAACCTACCCCCTCCCTGGATAGCCCACACCCCCTCCCCTGCAGCCCCCCCTCGACAACCCCCCTGGACAACCCCACTCACCTGGACAACCCATGACCCCACCCCACTGGACAACCCCCCCTCCCTAGACAGCCCATACCCCCTCCCCCACCTGGATATCCCCTACATGACTATAATGACCCAGCCTTAAACATTACATAATCTTGAATTATGTCAAGAATTCACATTGAGGATCTTTTCAGGTTTAGAGTTTTAGAGAATTAGTCCATAACTATTATATAACAGCTTGAATATTATAAGTAGACACCACTACCCAGTATCCATTTTTCATAAAATATAATCTCTTAAAAAGAAATATGTACAGTTCCATGTTTTAGACATCATGACTTTTCCTTGATCACATCCTTTTCCCTATTCCACTTCATGTCCTGCGGAAAAAATTTCAAAAACTTGAGATGAGAAAAAAGCTCAGTAAGGGATACACAAAGAACGAAAACTTTTAGTTTTTTTCAAAACAACAAGTAAACCATGAATACTTTATCATAAGTAATACTTTTCATCTTTATGAAGTAGTAAATACTCTTCACTGAATAAAAGATAATTGCTTACCCTTTTGTAACCAAAAGATTACCATAAAACCCATATAAAGAACACATAAAATATAAATGTAACTTGGGACATAAAAATTCTTAAGTGGAATAACCATACAGTTGACTTCCACAAATATCACTAAATGGAATAGCCATACGACCGACTTCCATACCCAATGCATTGGAGGTTATAACGTAACCACCCCTCCTGGTTTATCACAGCACCACCCGTCATATGGTTTATCACATAACCACCCATCAAATGTCCAAGTACCATCATAACACATAAAAATATTGAAAATATAGAAATTTCACTAATAACATTTCATTTGAAATCACAAGAAGTAATTTCAAGATATTGAAATAATCATTCCATTTTCATAAACCATTTTAAAAGAGATTTTTGAATCAAAGTGTCCCATAACACTTTGAATATTTTAATGGAATTATAATTTTAAAACATTAATTTCCATATAAATAAATACTCAAAACCATTTTTAAAAAATGGACTTTAAATATAATGATTTAGAATAATAAATCTTTAAAACATTTAAAATGATATTTTAGTGCCTGGCGCCTGTGTCTACTAGTACCGAAGTAAGCGTAGAGTAAACACAAAGCGTACCTCGAACCATCTTGTGTGCTGGGGGTCACAAACACCCATAACTTGAAGCTTCCTGCGACCCCTACCGCCAGCTCCCTGAGCCTGGTGTGGGCTGCCCGGTGGTGGCGGTGGAAGGACCTCAAAACGCCGTCCTGGACCTCCAGGTCCTACCGCTCTGCCTGCGCCTCCTCCCTGAGGACCACCCTTTCCTCGCCTAGGGGATCCCTGATCTCGGTGCTGCCTCTACCGCTGCGGTGTGCCCACTGCCTGCCACGAATGCTCGGTACGCCTGGTCGGGCAGTCCTGTGCTTGCTGGCCCCGTCTGTCACAGGCATAACACCGACTCTCTCCTGCCTGCCCTGGTGATCCACGACGCCACTAAAGTGTACGACCCTACCCCTATGTCTGCTCACAGAAGGGCCTCCTCGACCGAGGCTCTACTCTCTGCCACCTGCCTATCACCGAAGACTCTTTTCTGAAGTGGCCACTGCTAGGCCCTGTCAGCTGGTGCCCCTCAGCCAAGAAGATCTCTATCACGAGCGCCCGCTCTAGCACCCCGACATAAGTAGGGATGCACAGGGGAACTACACTAGCACATATCTCCCTGTGAAGACCTTGTTCAAACTTTCGTGCCTGAAAGTAACTGTCACAGATCATATCCTGTGAGTAGCGTGTTAGATTGGTAAACCGGGCTGAGTACTGCGCCACAGTCATCCCCCCCTTCTTTAGCTCTAGAAGCTTCTGAATTCGGACAGAGCATAAGCAATAGGGGGAGTACTCCTCCCGGAAGAGCTGCTGGAAGCTATCCCACGTGAGAGATGACTCGTCATGGGTCTACGTCACCAACCCCCACCAACGCCCGAACATCCCGTGGAAAAGGATGGTATCTAGAGATACCATATGGTCTGCTGGTGTCCGTACTAGCCTAAAAAGTCGGTCCACAGACTCTAGCCAGTCTTCCGCTGCCTGGGGATCTAGGTCTCTACAGAAAGAACTTCTGTGGTCGCTGACGCTGAAAGTCTCGGAGTACACTCTGCCTACGCTCAACCTCAGCCTGTACTGCCGGTACAAACTGCCACTCCTTAGGTGGAGGGGATACTACTGAAGCACTGGGTGGAAGGGGATCACGAGAGGGTCCCTGAACTGACACCTCATCGCTCGCCAGGTCGTCGTCATAAACTGGAGAGGGTAACCTGACTGGCTGCTATCGTGGGGGCATCCTGAAAATTATCAAGGATTACCGCGATTAGATGAGCATATATATATAACAGTAATAATAAAGGGGATCTGACTCAAAAAGGACAGTCAGAGACTCAATCCTATTGGATGCATGTTCCAATGTTCCCTGCAACAAATGTCTCAGCATGCCGAGTCGACAAGTGGGTTATTAGGGTCTTGGTGAATGGATACTTTGGCCGCCCGTACCATCACTGGACTCCCTGGCCTGAGAGCCACTCTCGAGACACGTCGACACTATCGCCCTAATCCTAACCAATTCCTTTTTAGGGACATCCAAACAATTCCCCAAGGAACAAACCACCTCTGATACCACTTTGTCATGACCTGACCCTACCGGTCTCGAGTCGCGACTACCCCAACCCCGCCTCCATAGGCTAGGGGCTGGCAACAAGCACTGAAGGCGTAACAATCTCAGGGCGGCCTTTTCCTAAGTACGCGTACACACACACACACAACCCACTCAATGCTGAAGTACAAAGTAAAAAAGGAAACTAAAGGACAAACAACTATAACCTAACCACAGTCATCCATCAACCTCTAAATAGGAAAAGTAAAGTGCTAAAAAGTACTGACAGATATAGAACAGAAAAAGGGAAAAACACATGCCCATCCAGAAAGGTGCCACAACCCGGAAATAGGTAAACGAAAGAAAACAGCTGGTGAGTCTCTCACCTGAAAGACCTACTATGACCACCGAACCCAGCCCAAGCTCCTGTGTCCTCTACGCTCCTCTGTAGTCTCGATCGACCTGCCTGTCGTTTGCAAGGGCACACCAAGTGTGGGCAAAGCCCAATCAGGGGTGAGTATAAGGATACTCAGTAGGATGCCCCGAAATCTCAAGGGAGAAACAAAGGAGATAATGAATAGTAAACGATTGACATAACAAAGTAAGATTACAATAGAGAGAGTGCAACTCAACCCAATGAAAGAAAGGAAATAGACTCATTCCAACCAAGAGGAGATAAACACAGAAAGCACGTGGAATACCCCACATGTCTTCGCCCCTCTTAGAAGGAGAGTAACTGGTCCCAAGGAGTGGGAACAAAATTAGGGTGTATATATATATATATGCTCAAAAAGAAACCTGAACGAGTGCGTAAGGGGATCTCCATCTCCAAGCTCAGCCCAGGTAAAAGTTTCCAACAGTTCTAAGGATTTCCGCCACTGATGCCCAACAGTCCCGCACGTCAAAACCACCTCATCGCTAAGCTGTACCACCAAAATTCCCGCTCCGGTAACCACAGAGGAAAACCAATGACTAGCCTCGACAAAAGGGGCGGAGTCTGAAAGAAGCCATCGGGTAACCCACTGCCCAACCCAACTAGAGGGTAAACCCCAAAAGGTCATCGGGTGACCCACTGCCTAGCCCCACTGGAGGGTAAACCCTAAAAGTCAATGGGTAACCCACGGCCCAGCCCCGCTGGAGGGTAAACCCAAAGGTCAACGGGTAACCCACTGCCCGGCCCACCCGGAGGGTAAACCCTAAGGTCCACGGGTAACCCACTGCCCGACCCACTCTGAAGGTAAACCCCAAAGTCAACGGGTAACCCACTGCCCGAACCACTTGGAGGGTAAACCCTGATATGGGTCCGATAACTCCGTGCTACACGTGCCATAACTGGGTGTCGCTAACATCGTGACCGTGCGTTGGGTCGGAGTGCGTCAAAGAAATCCCCGACCAACATCCTTATATATTTCCACATTTAATAAGATCATGAAAGAGGCTCCACTAGCTCGAACAGATTTCACTATTGTAATCCTCACAAAAAAACACACGAGATAGACTACTTACTCACTGGAAACAGGCTCCTGATGAAAAAGTTACTCAATGCCGCTTTACGCCCACACAACATCTCATGGGGCCCACACCTCAGTCCCGAAAGAGGTCGGGAGAACTGCGCTATTGCTATTCCCTTGAAAAAACACACCAAAATAACTACTCATTCGCCCCGAATGCACGTCTGATGAAAAAGTCACAAAATGTTGCTTACAGCTTTAAAGACGACCCGTGGGGCCCATGCCTTAATTCCGAATTCAATGCCTGAAACCACCCTGGACTGCTTCGTCTCAGTTCCTGGGTCACAACGCCGCTGACGACGCCTTAAACGGACTCCAGATGTGTCCGCGCCATCCGAAAGAAGAAACATGGTGTAGTACTTAACGAGTATGACATGCCACCAGGCCCCCGTCTCGGGAATTAAAATTTTCCGAGACCATTTCAAAAGCTTCGTCTCGATCCGAGGATTGCGCTTCCGTAGACGACACACAAAACGGACACCCATAGAAAAAGTTACGGGTGTCTGAAGTCAGAGGGGACGAACCCCTTGGGCCGGACTGGCCGTCCCGGCACGCAACGCCAGCCCGCGGCTCAGCCGCGTGGCCCGGCCGTGGACCCTAGGTCCACGCAGCGCCAACCGACCCTCGTGGCCGGTCGCGGTCTTGTGCAGAGACCCGCCGGATGCGGGTCTCTGTCCCCGAACGGGGTCGCGCGCCGTGACCCCACCCTCGTCGCACCCCGGCAGGCTCGCCCACCGCCTGGAGCCACTTCCTGGAGCCACCGCGCGCCACCGCCATCACCCGCCGGAGCTCCCTGGAACCGCCATAAAAAGGGGGAAAACGACTAGGAAAATTCCCGGGGCTGCCCCAGACGCCCCGAGACTCGAAATTTCGATCCGAAAGGACCGTTGGGAAGCTCAAATCGGGCTCTACACAAATATGGTCTTTTATCAACGATTGGAAAACATTTAAATGTGAATAATTTCATTCAAAGGGGGTTGTGGGAATTAAAACGACAAAAACGCAAGCCTACCTCGATGGGCGTAGCCCGATGCTTCACCAACGGTCCGCCGAAGTTGCCGTGCCTCACCGGAGAGGTGGAGGATAGGGGAGGAGCTCATTGAGAGGAAACACAAAGGAGGGGAGAAAGGGGGAGAAGAGGGTGGGGTGGTGTTTAAATAGAAAAACACTTAAACCCCCCGCCCGTAGACCCCGTACTCGAACTTTCGGCGGGGTCGGGGTTAAGCCGCCCCTAGGGTAAAAACCACGTTCTGAGTGCAACAGTGGTCTGAGAATTTTAATTTGAGACTCCATTCAAAAGTTGTAAAGTCCACGCCTAAGGCTGCTAAATTACGAAAATGCCCCTGGTGGCATTTTTCACAGAAGGGCCGTGCCCGCGAAAGTTATACCCCTCTTAGTGTAAATGGCATGTTATGGACTCAACGGTGCCCTCGATTTTCCCATCCGAGAAACCGTTTTGGAGTTATTCTATTTATTTGGCATGCCTAGTGTGAACGCACCAAAAATTTAATTCTGTCCACACCGGGGCTCGGAATCACACGCCGTCTAAACGCCCTGCTCTGGAATAACTAAGAAAATTTCAAAGTCTTACAGGCTCAAAACCTGGGTTCTTAAAACAACATCCTAGTATATTGAGGATACTAGTGTTTCTATAAAATAAAGGAATAAAAAGAGTTTAGGGGGTTGGAGAAGTAAAATAAAACAAAAGAATATAAGAGAAACTGTTACCTTTAATTTGGGTAACTTCCTTTGGTTTGAACCAAAAGGACTTCTTAAAGTGCCTTCTGCCTAAGGTAAGGCTTCTAGGAGGAGGAGAGGGATGTAGGGAGATTAATTGGGCAGAGTTTGGATGAGCCTAAATGCTTGATAGGTGTGAGGAATTGGTTAGAAATGGTCTCCTTTTATAAGGGGGAGGAGGGGCTCTTTAGGAAAGCGTGAAAATATTATTTTATTATAAAATTATATTAGGTTTCTAAAGGTCCAAAAATCATTAAAGTTGAAGATAAGATTACTCATGGTCAAAATAAAATCATCCAATAAGACTTGGATAGGTTTTGGATGTTATTTTAATATTTATAATCTTATTTATTTAAATGATTTATTAATGAGGTAAATACTGCATCATTATTATGTCATAAATAATTTAAATTATTTGATGTCTAAAAATTATAAAACAAATACCATGATGTAAGAAATATTTTTATCTTTCCAAATAATATTTATAGTCAAAAATATTACTTATATAACACCATATAAAAATTAATTTACTAAAAGATATTTGTTTATGTCATTTTTTCCTTTACATTAAATTAATTAATCTAAAGTGTCATTATCATTCATAAGTGGCTCCATGGGGTCCTAAAATAGACCAAAGGATGCCTATAGTCGGCTATTACTCATCCGATAAGGTTAGGACAAGTGTTAAGATAATTTTGAATAATTATAATATCCATTTTACCTTGAACTACCCAATTTACCTTTAACCGCGGTAAATAAAAGTCAAAAGTTACTATTCACAAAAAATTATTTTCATCTTATTAAACCAAATTTTACATACTAATAATAACCATGTATGTCGAATTTTCGAAATTCAATTCACAGAAGTGGTAAAATTTCATTTAATTGAAAAGGTCAGTTTTTAACCACTACTAAGTGGTTTCACTATTCATCAAAAATTGATTTTTTTTAGAAAAATACCAAAAATTAAGCCTTAGATATATTTGATATTCTGAATTCAAAAATTATGTCTATTTTACAAAATTCAAAACATATAAGTTTCATTAATTAATTTAAAATTAATTCTCGTTGTCAAAACAAATAGCGTGTTTTTAAGAAATAATAACTATCAAAATATTGATACTTGTTTATGTCCAATTTCAAAATGAAATTATTTCCAATGACCAAAATTAGATTAAATGGTAAAAATATATTCTAATTACACTTTAAATCGAATTAAAAAGATAATCTAACCATATAAATAAATTAGATTAAAATGCACTTTTGAATTAAAATACAGTATTTTCACTATTCATTAAAAAATGAACTTTATCAAAAAAATACCAAAAATTTACCCAAAGTAAATTTTAATGTCCTGAATCTAAAGAAGAATTTTATTTTGTCAAATAGAACATATAAAAATGACCAAAACTAGATTTAAAGAGGGTTCACCATCAAAAGGTGGTAAATCGACCTTTTAGAGTATTTATGCTTAAAATTAGATTCATTCACATTTTAAGCCACAAAATTTTATTGGATAAAAGTAAAAACATTTAAAAAACATGTATATTCAGATTTTAGTTAGTTCTATTCATTCCTGACAATACAACGACTAGGCATTAACTACTATTTAAAATAATATTATTATTTTATTAGTGTGCAACGTAAGATTTCAAAGAAACCTGTTGTTGCGTATCAGGTAAGCCATCAAACATAGCATCCCCTTTAAAGTAAAATTAATACTTAATCCACAAATATTAATAAATATTAAAATTTCATGTTCTTTATTTACCTGGGATGTTACATCCTTCCCCCCTTTTGGAAATTGCGTCCTCGCAATTTTAAAATTGGGCTCGAAAACATCATTGAAAGTCCCACATTGTAAAAAGAGTCAATAAAACTATCACTTTAAAATAAAGGTAGATAAGTACAAAGGTTACCTGAGACAAAATATACTAAGATTCCCTAAAAACATGGATATGGAAGAGAAACTAACTCTCATAGATTAATAGAAAGTGATAGAGAACTTGATCATGGAAAGTTAACCACCACAATACCATAAATTTGTGGTTGGGTAAAATTATGATGATAAAAGAGGGCTTATTACATTTTTTCTTCAAGATACTTTTCATAGGGTTGAAGAATTTTATAAATAACAAGACTAATATCGCAAGGAAATAGACTTACTCATCATGTAGAGTGTCATCCTTTAATAAAATTCTACCACAAATTCATCTTTTCTCCAAACGACGAGTATTCAAACTGACTTGGTCACATTAAAAGTGCTAGAATCAAATTCTAGAGAATCACATAATCCAAAAAATATGAATTATATATTTCCCCAATCTTTATACATTAACCGAAATGAAAATTGGTTAGTACACGATCAGATAATCCCCAAAAGGATAATCCTTTATAAAAAGAAGTACTACTCTTAATCTCCAAAATTCAACCAAAAGTACCCAAAGTTAAATAAATACCATTCAATAACCAAAATTCCTTAAAATTATTCAATATAATCCAAAATAACATTGAAAAGAAAAACTCATAAGAATTTAATCCCATAGTCTTCCACAGTAAATCTTAACATTTATCTCCAAATAACATCGACTACTTTTGAAGTCTCATACTGAAGTGTAATTAACCTAATCACATATTATCTATGATAGGTTACTAATTTTTATAAATAAACCAAAATAAACTTATTCATAAGGTCATTAAACTAAAAATAATTACTCATACTAACCAGGGACTTCACGTAGTCCAGTGGTAGGTGATAAATCATAGTCGCACTTTGGTTGTGGGCTCGATTCCCACAACTTTGTATGACGTGAAGGGTTGTCACGCGGTCTACGTGTTGTCATTTTTCAAAAAATATATAATTTTATAACATTTCCAAAAGAGATAAATTCATCAAAAATAACCATAACATATCTTAAACACAAAGGTTATCTAATAACTTTCATTTTTCATCCCAAAATGTATTAACCTGTAATTGCCTCAAATTCAAGGATCATATAAACCCAAATGGTTCTTTATAACTATATCCACAAAATAAAAGATAATTATTCCTTGAATAAAATTTTCATATATCAAACTTTAGGGTTACACATACAATAAAACGTTTTCTAATGCAATCCCATCATCAAAAGAGCCTTAATACTTTTAAGTATTTCACCATCCTAAAATCTACCATAAATATTGAATCCATTATATGTTGAATTCTTACTCATTCAACATTCATCATGATCCATTAACCATTATTTACCAACTGATTCTGAAATACTTCTTTCCTACAAGAAAAATCATGAATCATATCCTAAGATTCAATAATGACAAAACATATGTTAAGAAATAATCCATACCTTTCATTGGTCATTGTCGGTTTCTTCATCCTCAATTGGAATGTAATTAGGTATTGATAAACATATATTTGTACGATCTTGGTGATCCCATTCTCTAAACATCTTCTTAAGACATCTGTTTGTATAATGACTATGCACACCACATTTAAAACATTCAATTGATCCCTGAGAAAGAACTTCTTTCCCTTTCCTAGAGTCAACCAGATGATTCCTTTTTCCATGGAAGGTTCTTGATTTATGACCTTCATTCCCACATCTATATCATCTTCCCATACCTTTGAAGCATTTTCCTAGGTTTTTGTTTCCACATCCTTGACAAATAGGTTTTTGAACATACTTACCTTTATGATTATTACCTAAACATCCGTAGGGATTTGTTTCTCATATATACGATGCCTTATAAAAATCACCAAGGTTCAGGTGGTCAATCATGACTCCAGATAGTTGGTTCAGAAGAACCACAAGAGTCCTCATTACAGCTCCCATTTCATTCAGTTGCTCATTCAGAAAACCTTCACGGTTTTCTTCACATCCACTGTTACTTTGGTGCCTGCTAGATCCAGCCATTTACTAAAACCAAAAATCTCAGTGTGAGTATATCAGTAAAATCATCATATAATATCTTAAGAGGAGGGTAAATACTAAGATATACTTATTCATGTTATCTTAAACTCATTCACTTTATCTAAAATAACTTTGTATCTTTCTAAAATCCTAACCATTATGGTAATGTCACTTATGCTTAAAGAACACACTAACCTCTAAAGTTATCTAAACTGACCTATGATACCAACTATAAGGACCTGACCTTAAACATTACATAATATTGAATTATGTTAAGAATTCACATTGAGGATCTTTTCGGGTTTAGAGTTTTAGAGAATTAGGCCATAACAATTACATAATAACTTGAATATTACAAGTATACACTACTACCTAGTATCCATTTTTCATAAAATATAAACTCTTAAAAAGAAACATGTCCAGTTCCATGTTTTAGACATCATGAATTTTCCTTGATCACATCTTTGTCCCTATTCCACTTCATGTCCTGTGGAAAACATTTCAAAAAATTGGGATGAGCAAAAAGCTCAGTAAGGATACACAAAGAAGGAAAACTATTAGTTTTTTTTTCAAAACAACAAGTAAACCATGAATACTTTATCATAAGTAATACTTTTCATCTTTATGAAGTAGTAAATACTCTTCACTGAATAAAATACCATTGCTTACCCTTTTGTTACCAAAATATTACCATAAAACCCATATAAAGAACACATAACATATAAATGTAACTTGGGACATAAAAATTCTTAAGTGAAATAACCATATGGTCGACTTCCACAAATATCACTAAATGGAATAGCCATACGACCGACTTCCATACCCAATGCATTGGAGGTTATAACGTAACCACCCATCCTGGTTTATCACGGCACCACCCGTCATATGATTTATCACATAACCACCCATCAAATGTCCAAGTACCATAATAACACATAAAAATATTGAAAATATAGACATTTCACTAATAAAATTTCATTTGAAATCACAAGAAGTAATTTCAAGATATTTAAATAATCATTCCATTTTCATAAACCATTTAAAAAGAGATTTTTGAATCAAAGTGTCCCATACCACTTTGAATATTTTAATGGAATTATAATTTTAAAACATTAATGTCCATATAAATAAATACTCAAAACCATTTTTAAAACATGGAAATTAAATATAATGATTTAGAATAATAAATCTTTAAAACATTTAAAACGATATTTTAGTTAAAGAGTTTTTAATAAAATGAGAGACTCTTGAATACAAATAATTGAGGAATAACATTTAATCTGAACTTTATAATATAATTAGAATAAAGGGATTAATTATATAACATGAAAAAGGACAGTATATACCCCATATAATAATAAATTGGTGCATAACAACAATGAAGTCTCAATGGAAATGTAAATTGAGATGAAATCCCTTATAAAGACGGTAACCTTAAATTAAGGATAAATCAATCACATAATTATGTGTGACAAATATAAATACAACCAATATAAGTGGATATTAAGTGTAAAACAATTAGAGGTCATTCAAACATATTCATAGGATGACATATTCAAGAAGTACAAGTTTAACCCAAAGAATTGAAATTGGGTTATGAAGTTCCCTTGCAAAAAATCGAAAGCCTAACGACGTCACTTTAAAATTTAGAAAATGTGTTGATGAGATAAAAAGGGTATCTCATCACTTTTACATAAAATTTAAATCAATAAGGATATATAAGAACATATCCCAACATAATAATATGTAAATTAAAAGACATAACAAAAAGAAGTCTTTTAAAAAGAGGAGGGTGAAAGGTTCCCTTACCGATTTGGTAACTTACAAAACATACACCACATGAAAGAAGGACCATACAATGTAGATGTAAATACCCATAAATGAAATTATATTACACAAAGAGTAGAATCATGGGCATTATATACACCACTCAAAGGAAATAGTGACAAATATAGCATGAATCTCATGGGAATAAAAAGTGAGATAAAAACCCCTTACCTCGTTGTAATCAATCAAGTCGTATGACCAAAAGATAATAACCACAAAATTAACCACAAAATACCATGAATATAAATAGAATCATGATAATATATATCAATGGAAGTATAAATTACACCACATGTAATAAATAAGTGGCGAACAATGGAAATCTCACGGAATTAAAAGTGAGATAAGAAATCCCCTTACCTCGTGTCCTACTTGACTCGTATGTTCTGTGTTCTTCCTGAATAATAAACTTAAGTTAATCTCTACTTAATTAAGAAAATTTTTAAATTTAATTATTAATTTTATGTCACTTATTATCTTTCTATAAAAACTAGTTAATTATTTGAGTTCATATTGGATATTTTATCGGTGTTCGGAACTTGAGTCAAAAATGAACTTGTTATAATTACAATTTGTCCATGTGGTCAAAATTCCATTATCTCCAGAATTATATACAAGTTTTATATATAATATATATCATATATATATATTGTATATGTATTTATAATATTCCATATCATTTGGAGTTAAGAAATGAAATGCACCGTTCATGGAGACGGTAAGCCGTACGTACGCATGAACGCTACTTTCATTTCTATTTTATATTTAAAGGAAGGAAAACTTAATGAAACATTGGTATATTATAAATACAGTATAATATCATATGATATTTTATGTTAAATAATTTCATTAACTTCATGCTTTATACATTCCATGTAAGTCATGAACGAATCATATCACCTTGAGGGGGCAGTAGTCCGCACTTCCTCAAATGAAATTATCACGTTTATCCATAATGGAAACCATAAAGGTATTCTTTAAATGAATAATAAAGAAGCATAAATAAAACATAAACATAATATACATCAAATATAAATACATTTCAATCTTAATGGCCACCATGTTAGGCGGTAGGAGATAATCGAACAATCATCGTTTCATGAGGCGTTAGTTTTCCATCCACAAAAACAGTATGTTCTTCACCCATTAGATGGAGGTGTGTGTAAGTGTAGTTCGAATAATTATTATAAAAACATCCTAGTATATTTAGAATAATGGTGTTGTTATAAAATAAAGTAATAAAAAGAGTTTAGGGGGTTGGAGAAGTAAAATAAAACAAAATAATATAAGAGAAACTGTTACCTTTAATTTGGGTAACTTCCTTTGGTTGGAACCAAAAGGACTTCTTGAAGTGTCTTCTGCCTAAGGTAAGGATTCTAGGAGTAGGATAGGGATGTAGGGAGATTAATTTGGTAGAGTTTGGATGAGCCTAAAGTCTTGAGATGTGTGAGGAATTGGTTAGAAATGGTCTCCTTTTATAAGGGAGAGGAGTGGCTCTTTAGGAAAGTGTGAAAATATTATTTTATTATAAAATGATATTCAGTTTCTAAAGGTACAAAAATAATTAAGGTTGAATATAAGATGATTCATGGTCAAAATAAAATCATTCAATAATAATTGGGAAAGTTTTGGATGTTATTTTAATATTTATAATCTTATTTATTTAAATGATTTATTAATGAGGTAAATATTCCATCATTATTATGTCATAAATAATTTAAATTATTTGATTTCTAAAAATTATAAAACAAATACCATGATATAGGAAATATTTTTATCTTTCCAAAGAATATTTATAGTAAAAAATATTAATTATATAACACCATATAAAAATAAATTTACTAAAAGATATTTGTTTATGTCGCCTTTACATTAAATTAATTAATTTAAAGTGTTATTATCATTCATAAGTGGATCTATGGGGTCCCAAAATCAACCAAAGGATGACTATGGTCATAAATTACCCATCCAATAAGTTCAAGACAAGTGTTAAGGTAATTTTTAATAATTATAATATCCATTTTACCTTGAATTACCCTATTTACCTTTAACCACAGTAAATAAAAGTCAAAAGTTACTATTCACCAAAAATTATTTTCATCTTATTAAACCAAATTTTACATACTAATAATAACCATGTATTTCGGATTTTTGAAATTCAATTCACAGAAGCGGTAAAATTTCATTTAAATGAAAAAGTCAGTTTTTAACCACTACTAAATGGTTTCACTATTCATCAAAAATTGAAGTTTTTCAGAAAAATACCAAAAATTAATCCTAAGCTATATTTGATATTCTAAATTAAAAAATGATGTCTATTTTAAAAAATTTAAAACATAGAAGTTTCATTAATTAATTTAAAATTAATTCCCATTGTCAAAACAAATAGCGTGTTTTTAAGAAATAATAACTATCAAAAGATTGACACTTGTTTATGTCCAATTTCAAAATGAAATTATTTCCAATGACAAAAATTAGATTAAATGGTAAAAATATATTATAATTAAACTTTAAATCCAATTAAAAAGATAATCTAACCATATAAATAAATTAGATTAAAAGGCACTTTTGAATTAAAATACAGTATTTTTCACCATTCATTAAAAAAATGAACTTTATCAGAAAAATACAAAAAATTTACCCAAAGTAAATTTTGATGTCCTGAATCTAAATAAGAATTTTATTTTTTAAAATAGAACATATAAAAATGACAAAAACTATATTTAAAGAGGGTTCGCCCTCAAAAGGTGGTAAATCGACCTTTTAGAGTATTTATGCTTAAAATTAGATTCATTCACATTTTAAGCCACTAAATTTTATTGGATAAAAGTAAAAACATTTAACAAAAATGTATATTCAGATTTTAGTTAGTTATATTCATTCCTGCCAATACAATAGCTAGACATTAACTACTAATTAAAATAATAATAATATTTTATTAGTGTGCAACGTAAGATTTCAAAGAAACCTGTTGTTGCGTATCAGGTAAGCCATCAAACATAGCATCCCCTTTAAAGTAAAATTAATACTTAATCCAAAAATTTTAATAAATATTAAAATTTCATGTTTTTTATTTACCTAGGATGTTACATCCTTCCCCCCTTTTGGAAATTGTGTCCTCGCAATTTTAAAATTGGGCTTGGAAACATCATTGAAAGTCCCACATCGTAAAAAGAGTCAATAAAACTATCACTTTAAAATAAAGGTAGAGAAGTACAATGGTTACCTGAGACAACAGATACTAAGATTCCAGGAAATCATGGATATGGAAGAGAAACTAACTCTCATAGATTAATAGAGAGTGATAAAGAACTTGATCATGGAAAGTTAACCACTACAATACCATAAATTTGTGGTTGGGTAAAAGTCTAATGATAAAAGAGGGCTTATTACATTTTTACTTCAAGATACTTTTCATATAGTTGAATAATTTTATTAATAACAAGACTAATATTGTAAGGAAATATAATTACTCGTCATGTAGAGTGTCATCCTTTAATAAAATTTTACCACAAATTCATCTTTTCTCCAAATGATGAGTATTCAAACTGACATGGTCACATTAAAAGTGATAGAATCAAATTATAAAGAATCACATAATCCAAAAAAGATGAATTATATATTTCCCCAATCTTTATAGATTAACCAAAACCAAAATTGGTTAGTACGTGATCAGATAATCCCCAAAAGGATAATCCTTTATAAAAAGAAGTACTACTCTTAATCTCCAAAATTCAACCAAAAGTACCCAAAGTTAAATAAATACCATTAAATAAACAACATTCCTTAAATTATTCAATATAATCCAAACTAACATTGAAAATAAAAACTCAGAAGAATTTAATCCCATAGTCTTCCACAATAAATCTTAACATTTATCTCTAAATAACATTGACTACTTTTGAAGTCTCATACTGAAGTGTAATTAACCCAATCACATATTCTCTATGATTGATTAATAATTTACATAAATAACCCAAAATAAACTTATTCATAAGGTCATCTAACTAAAAATAATTACTCATACTAACCAGGGACCTCACATAGTCCAGTGGTAGGTGATAAATCTGAGCTGCACTTTGGTTGTGGGTTCGATTCCCACTGCTTTGTCCGATGCGACGGGTTGTCACGCGGTCTATGTGTTGTCCTTTTTAAAAAAATATATAATTTTATAAAATTTACAAAAGATATAAATTCATAAAAAATAACCATAACATATCTTAAACACAAATGTTATCTAATAACTTCCATTTTTCATCCCAAAATGTATTAACCTGTAATTGCCTCAAATTCAAGGATCATATAAACCCAAATGGTTCTTTATAACTAAATCCACAAAAGAAAAGATAATTATTCCTTGAATAAAATTTTCATATATCAAACTTTAGGGTTACACATACAATAAATCATCTTCTAATGCAATCCCATCATCAAAAGAGCCTTAATACTTTTAAGTATTTCACCATCCTAAAATCTACCATAGCTCTTGAATCCCTTATATGTTGACTTCTTACTCATTCAAAATTCACCATGATCCATTAACCATTCTTTACCAACTTATTCTGAAATACTTCTTTCCTACAAACAAAATCATGAATCATATCCTAAGATTCAATAATGTCAAAACATATGTTAAGAAATAATCCATACCTTTCATTGGTCATTATCGGTTTCTTCATCCTCAATTGGAATGGCATTAGGTATTGGTAAACATATATTTGTATGATTCTGGTGATCCCATTCTCAAAACATCTTTGTAGGACATCTGTTTGTATAATGACCATGCACACCACATTTAAAACATTCAATTGATCCCTCAGAAAGAAATTATTTCCCTTTCCTAAAGTCAACTGGATGCTTCCTTTTTTCCATGGTAGGTTCTTGCTTTATGACCTTCATTCCCACATCTATAGCATCTTACCATACCTTTGAAGCATTTTACTAGGTGTTTCTTTCCACATCCTTGACACATAGGTTTTTGAACATACTTACCTTTATGATTATTACCTGAACATCCGTAGGGATTTGTTTCTCATATATACAATGCCTTATAAAAATCACCAAGGTTCAGGTGGTCAATCATGACTCCAGATAGTTGGTTCAGAAGAACCACAAGAGTCCTCATTGCAGCTCCCATTTCATTTAGTTGTTCATTTATAAAACCGTCACAGTTTTCTTCACATCCACTACTACTTTGGTGCCTACTAGATCAAGCCATTTACTAAAACCAAAAAGCTCAGTGTGAGTATATCAGTAAAATCATCATATAATATCTTAATATGAGGGTAAACACTAAGATATACTTATTCATGTTATCTTAAACTCATTCACCTTATCTAAAATAACTCTGTCTCTTTCTAAAATCCTAACCATTATGGTAATGTCACTTATGCTTAAAGAACACACTAACCTCTAAATTTATCTAAACTGACCTCTGATACCAACTGTAAGGACCCGACCTTAAACATTACATAATCTTGAATTATTTCAAGAATTCACATTAAGGATCTTTTCAGGTTTAGAGTTTTAGAGAATTAGGCCATAAATATTACATAACAACTTGAATATTACAAGCAGACACTACTACCCAATATCCATTTTTCATAAAATATAAACTCTTACAAAGAAACATGTCCAGTTCCATGTTTTAGACATCATGACTTTTCCTTGATCACATCCTTGTCCCTATTTCACTTCATGTCCTATGGAAAACATTTCAAAAACTTGGGATGAGAAAAAAGCTCAGTAAGGGATACACAACGAAGGAAAACTATTAGTTTTTTCAAAACAACAAGTAAACCATGAATACTTTATCATAAGTAATACTTTTCATCTTTATGAAGTAGTAAATACTCTTCACTGAATAAAAGATCATTGATTACCCTTTTGTAACCAAAAGATTACCATAAAACCCATATAAAAAACACATAACATGTAAATGTAACTTGGGAAATAAAAATTATTAAGTGGAATAACCATACGGTCAACTTCCAAAAATATCACTAAATGTAATAGCCATACGACCGACTTCCATACCCAATGCATTGGAGGTTATAACGTAACCACCCATCCTGGTTTATCATGACACCACCTGTCATATGGTTTATCACGTAACCACCCGTCAAATGTCCAAGTACCATCATAACACATAAAAATATTTCAAATATAGACATTTAACTAATAACATTTCATTTAAAATCACAAGAAGTAATTTCAAGATATTAAAATAATCATTCCATTTTCATAAACCATTTAAAAAGAGATTTTTGAATCAAAGTGTCCCATACCACTTTGAAGATTTTAATAGAATTATAATTTTAAAACATTAATTTCCATATAAATAAATACTCAAAACCATTTTTAAAACATGGACATTAAATATAATGATTTAGAATAATTAATCTTTAAAATATTTAAAACGATATTTTAGTTAAAGAGTTTTTAAAAAAATGAGAGACTATTGAATACAAATAATTGAGGAATAACATTTAATCTGAACTTTATAATATCATGAGAATAAATGGATTCATGATATAATATTACAAAGGACAGTATATACACCATATAATAATGAATTGGTGCATAACAACAATGAAGTCTCAATGGAAATGTAAATTGAGATGAAATCCCTTATAAAGAAGGTATCCTTAAATTAAGGATAAATCAATCACATAATTATGTGTGACAAATATAAATACACCCAATATAATTAGATATTAAGTATAAAACAATTAGAGTTCATTCACACATATTCATATTATGACATATTCAAGAAGTACAAGTTTAACCCAAAGAATTGAAATTGGGTTATGAAGTTCCCTTGCAAAAAATCAAAAGCCTAACGACGTCACTTTAAAATTCAGAAAATGTGTTGATGAGAGAAAAATGCTATCTCATCACTTGGACATAAAATTTAAATCAATAATGATATAGAATAAAATATCCCAACATAATAAGATGTAAATTAAAATACATAACAAAAAGAATCCTTTTAAAAAGAGGAGGGTGAAAGGTTCCCTTATCGATTTGGTAACTTACAAAACATACACCACATGAAAGAAGGACCATAAAATGTAGATGTAAATACCCATAAATGAAATTATATTACACAAAGAGTATAATCATGGTCATTACATACACCACTCAAAGTAAATAGTGACAAATATAGCATGAATCTCACGGGAATAAAAAGTAAGATAAAAACCCCTTACCTCGTTGTAATCAATTGAGTCGTATGCCCAAAAGATAATAACCACCAAATGAACCAAAAAATACCATGAATATAAATATAATCATGATAATATATATCAATGGTAGTATACATTACACCACATGCAATAAATAAGTGGCGAACCCTGGAAATCTCACAGAATTAAAAGTGAGATAAGAAATCCCCTTACCTCGTGTCCTACTTGACTCGTATGTTCCGTGTTCTTCCTAAATTATAAACTTAAGTTAATATCTACTTAATGAAGAAATTTTTTAAAGTTAATTATTAATTTTATGTCACTTATTATCTTGATATAACAACTAGTTAATTATTTGATTTCATATTGGATATTTTATCGATGTTCGGAACTTGAGTAAAAAATGAACGTGTTATAATTACAATTTGTCCATGTGGTCAAAAGTCCATTATCTCTATAATGATATACATGTTTTATATATCATATATATATTATATATCTAGTTTATATGTATTTATAATATTCCATATCATTTGGAGTTAATAAATGAAATGCACTGTTCATGGAGACGGTAAGCCGTACGTACGCATGAACGCTACTTTCATTTCTATTTTATATTTAAAGGAATGAAAACTTAATGACACATTGGTATATTATAATTCCAGTATAATATCATATAATATTTTATGTTACACAATTTAATTAACTTCATCCTTTATACGTTCCATGTATGTCATGAACGAATCATATCACCTTGAGGGGGCGGTAGTCCGCACTTCCTCAAATGAAATTATCGCGTTTAACCATAATGGAAACCATAAAGGTATTATATAAATGAATAATAAATAAGATTAAAGAAAACATAAAAATAATATACATAAAATATAAATACAGTGCCATCTTAATGGCCACCATGTTAGGCGGTAGGAGATAATCGAACAATCATCGTTTCGTGAGGCGTTAGTTTTCCATCCACAGAAATAATATGTTCTTCACCCATTAGATGGAGGTGTGTGTAAGTGTAGTTAGAATAATTTTTATAAAAACATACTAGTATATTTAGGATACTAGTTTTGTTATAAAATAAATGAATAAAAAGATTTTAGGGGGTTGGAGAAGTAAAATAAAACAAAAGAATATAATAGAAACTGTTACCTTTAATTTGGGTAACTTCCTTTGGTTTGAACCAAAAGGACTTCTTGAAGTTCCTTCTGCCTAAGTTAAGGCTTCTAGGAGGAGGATAGGGATATAGGGAGCATAATTGGGCAGAGTTTGGAGGATCCTAAAGGCTTGATATGTGTGAGGAATTGGTTATAAATTGTATCCTTTTATAAGAGAGAGGAGGGGCTCTTTAGGAAAGTGTGAAAATATTATTTTATTATAAAATAATATTCGGTTTCTAAAGGTCCAAAAATCATTAAAGTCGAAGATAAGATGACTCATGGTTGAAATAAAATCATCAAATAAAAATTGGACAGGTTTTGGATGTTATTTTAATATTTATAATCTTATTTATTTAAATGATTTATTAATGAGGTAAATACTGCATCATTATTGTGTCATAAATAATTTAAATTATTTGTTGTATAAAAATTATAAAACAAATACCATGATGTAGTAAATCTTTTTAGATTTCCAAATAATATTTATAGTCAAAAATATTACTTATACAACACCATATAAAAATAAATTTACTAAAAGATATTTGTTTATGTCAATTTTTCCTTTACATTAAATTAATTAATCTAAAGTGTCATTATCATTCATAAGTGGATCCATGGGGTCCCAAAATTGACCAAATGATGTCTATGGTCGGCCATTACTCATACAATAAGTTTTGGACAAGTTTTAAGGTAATTTTAAATAATTATAATATCCATTTTACCTTGAATTACCCTATTTACCTTTAACCGCAGTAAATAAAAGTCCAAAGTTACTATTCACCAAAAAATATTTTCATCTTATTGAACCAAATTTTACATAATAATAATAACCATGTATGCCGGATTTTTGAAATTCAATTCATAGAAGCGGTAAAATTTCATTTAAATAAAAAAGTTAGTTTTTAACCACTACTAAGTGGTTTCACTATTCATCAAAAATTGAAGTTTTTCAAAAAAATACCAAAAATTCAGCCTAAGATATATTTGATATTCCGAATTTAAAAATGATGTATATTTTAAAAAATTCAAAACATAGAAGTTTCATGAATTAATTTAAAATTAATTCCTGTTGTCAAAACAAATAGCGTATTTTTAAGAAATAATAACTATCAAAAGATTAACACTTGTTTATGTCCAATTTCAAAATGAAATTATTTCCAATGACCAAAATTAGATTAAATGGTAAAAATATATTCTAATTACAAGTTAAATCAAATTAAAAAGATAATCTAACCATATAAATAAATTAGATTAAAAGACACTTGAATTAAAATATAGTATTTTTCACTATTCATTAAAAAAATGAACTTTATCAGAAAAATACCAAAAATTTACCCAAAGTAAATTTTGATGTCCCGAATCTAAATAATAATTTTATTTTGTCAAATAGAACATATAAAAATGTCCAAAACTATATTTAAAGAGGGTTATCCATCAAAAGGTGGTAAATCGACCTTTTAAAGTATTTATGCTTAAAATTAGATTCATTCACATTTTAAGCCACTAACTTTTATTGGATAAAAGTAAAAACATTTAACAAACATGTATATTCAAATTGTAGTTAGTTCTATTCATTCATACCAATAAAACGGCTAGGCATTAACTACTATTTAAAATAATAATATTATTTTATTAGTGTGCAATCTAAGATTTCAAAGAAACCTGTTGTTGCGTATCGGGTAAGCCATCGAGCACAACATCCCCTTTAAAGTAAAATTTATACTTAATCCACAAATATTAATAAATATTAAAATTTCATGTTCTTTATTTACCTGGGATGTTACAAGGACAGTCCACCCCTCCCTGGACAGCCCACACCCCCCTCCCCTGCAGCCCCCCCACCTGGACAACCCCCCACCTAGACAGCCCACACCCCCTCCCCTGCAGCCCCCCACCTGGATAGCCCCCCACCTGAACAGCCCCCCACCTGGACAACCCACCCCCACCCCCACCTGGACAACCACCCCGCCCCAACCTGAACATCCCCCACCCCCACTTGGACACCCCCCACCTGGATACCCCCCCACCTGGACAACCCACCCCCCCTCCCTGGACACCCCACACCCCCTCCCCCACCTGGACACCCCACCCTGACCCCTAGAAAACCCACACCCCTCCTTGGGGTAGCCCATACCCCCCTCCCCCCTCCCCCACACCCCTATATACCCCCTACCCCCTTGTAGCCCCCTACCCCTTGGACAACCCACCCCCACCTGGACAGCCCCCCACACCTAGAAAACCCCCTACCCCTCCTGCACCCCCCTTAAGGTATTTTTATTTGAAATCATTTTATTCATTAAGAAATACAAACTCATGCATTAGCCATTTCACTAAACAAAAAACATAAAACCCCACTAAACATAAAACATAAAACCCCACTAAAAAAAAACATAAAACAAACATAAAACAAACCCTTTACCCCACTAAAAAAAACATAAAACAAACCCTTTACCCCCCCCCACTAAACAAACTCCACTAAACAGACCCTTTACCATGTATGAAGTGTATAACAAAAAAAACATAAAACAAACCAAAGGGTTTGGTACTCCAACAATAATAACTCTAATTTATCCAAAATCAAAACATCAAACATAAAACAAAAAGAGGAGGAACACTAAAACTAAGGTAACACTTACTAATTTGAAGTGCATAAATAAAAATTTGTTTGATTGAAGAGGATCTTTAGGTGGAAGGTGTTTCGCGGCCAAGAAGACTCCGGGAGGAGGTCTAGATTAGGTCTGCAATTGGGCCGACTGGGAGATGGGGCACTGGGTAATTTGGGGGAAAACTTTCCCAACGATTTTTAAAAACCATTGGGAAAGGTTTTCTTTACCAACAGTTTATCAAAACCATTGTTATACCTTAGATAAAATAGTTATTTCCCAATGGTTTTGGAAAACTGTTGGGAAATCTTAGGAGTATATACACATTTCCAACGGTTTGAACAAACCATTGGAAAATGTTGCTTCTTTTACACTATAGCAATAGTTTCCTCAAACCATTGCTATAGTACCATTGGTAAAACCCCAGGTTCCAGTAGTGATCTAATATTCGAGTTCATCGGTACACCAGCGGAATTGAAGGTCAAATTGGCAACTTATATGCTAGAGGATCTTACATGCCAGTGGTGGGATTTGGTAGTGCAAGATAGATTGGATAAAGGCTTGAGTTTGGAGGATTTTTTAGAAATTTTTAACAAAAAATTCTATCCTCACACTTTCAGAATTCAGCGAACAATAGACTTTTTCAGTCTAAAGTAGGAGAGCCTATCTATTACTGAATATGCGGCTAAATTCATGAATTTAGTGTTCTTTTCACCAGAAGTTGCAGCAAGTGTGAGCTGTTAGATTTGGTGGCCTAGAACCAATAATTTGTACTTTGATTACATGGATATTTAATGTATTACATATTGTTCATTATTCTGCATGACTATGATGTAATAATGTCCTAGAGTATTTGTTTCATTGATAAGGCCATGACAGTTCCCCGCTATGATGAGAACCTTGAAATGTTATAAAAATATTATTAAATATAGTTCTTCGGTTAGATGAAATACTATGATGGTACACATAGCATACATACCATCAGGTGCGAGTACTCGTAAGCAGATGATACTTCCTCTCATGAAGTTCACACTTGGTAATATCCAAGATAGAAGATTATGAGAACAAACCCTCTAATAAGAATTCTGCATGTTTTTGTGTCATTATATATTTCTATCTATGAGCATTTGTAATGATCCTTAGACTTTAATATTATTATTAATACGTGTCACGACTCGCGCACTTTGATTTACCGACAAAAACTGTCACGAAGACAGTTGGCGGGAAATAGGGTACGTTGGGTGTGTCACGAGTAGCATGTTATTAATGGATAAGTCAAGGAAGAATTTGTCAATTACATTTATGGAAGTTTATATCTCATCCCTTTGATTGAAATAGAACCATCACACGAAATTCCATGTCCATGGTGTAATGATGAGTTTATTTCAGGTAGTCAAAGAATGACGTATCAAGCACAAAGGTTGATGACAATATCATAAAACATGCTTGATGAGATATTGTGAGAAAGGGATTATATTACATAGTGTGCATTCATATGTGGTTGTCATTGTTGCGACTTTAAGTTCTTTCTCTTGGGTGCCTTGACCCGTTGCTTGACAGTACTCTTGGACTTTAGGCAAGTCTGCCTAATGCCAATGAGAAATAATCCTAGAGGGTCACACACTAAGTGTTTCTGGTAGTCTCAGTTAAATTCTATCTAAATTTAATTAATAAATATTATTCTCAAGACAGTGGAATAATTTTATTCAAGTTAAAATGATTGCATAAATTAAATAAATATTTATTCACCAGATTGTGGGTAAAATTTATTTATTTATTTTACTGAACATTTAATAAATATTTATTTACTAGTTTGTAAATTAAATATTTATTTAAGAGAATAATTTATTTATTTATTTATTTGGGTGTTCAATACATGGAAGTGGAGTTTGAGCGGACCAAGGCCAGTCCGGTAGTAAAATAATTATTTGCAAGATGATAAATAATTATTTAACTAGTTGGTACAAATTAAAATAACACTGCTATTATTTTTTGACGCTTAATTATATTTATAATTCCGTTTTGTGAAAGTTGGCGCACCATAAATAACGATGTAGTATTATTATTAATATCATGAGTTTTATTTAAGGTTATGAATGTATTTAATTTTTGTTATGCAATTAAATATTGTAACTGAATCCCCATGTCAATAAATAGACACATACGTCTATTGTGCCATGTACCAAACCGCACACTCGGTGAATTGAGAATTGTTGAGCTAGACAATTTCTCTCTCGAATCCTCTTCCCACAACTCTCAAGAACGAGAGAAGTTTTTAAGGCTGAAGAACAAGCGATCAGGAACGACCACCACAAGACACTCGCTTCGCTGCGCTAGCACTCAGAGAACGAGTTGTGTCGATCAGAGGACATCAGAACACATGTGGATCACCACTAGAGAGATTTTAGTTTGGATCCTTGCAAGTGCAACAAGATAATCTGGAAGGGTCATTCTGGATGATCAAGATCATCAATGAAGAAAATACCGAAGATCCATGTATTCTTTTATTTATGAAATTAATTAAATTAATTATAAACATGATGTGCAAGATCCTCTATAAAGGTTTCATGCCTCTTCCTTCTTTATCTAAATCTTTGATTCCATTATATGGAGATTGGTGTTCATCTTCATATTGATCATGGAATAATCATTGATCATGGTAAAAATCAAAGCCAGGCACTGACCCAACCACGCTTCCACTATGCCCAGAACCTTCAAGTGGTATCAGATCTAGGTTACATCATAGTTTATAATTATTTAAATATTTCATTGATGATTAACACATTTAATAATTTAGTTGTTTCAATTCAAGTTAATTGTTCTGTAAATATGAATCTTGAGATCTGTTCCTCCTCTTTCATTTCTCGTTCACCTTACATAAATGACCTTTTCTTTTAATTTTTATTAAAATAAAATTGAGGATCTCATCTGGTGGTGCGAAAGCTTCCTGGCCGTACAACACCTGAACACACGACGTGTATTCGGCAGTACACGTCATGTACTCAAGATTCAATGCATCAGACCGGTCCACCAAACCAAGCCGTGTGTTGGAGTCTTTCTAAGTATTAAATGAATATGTGTGTTGACCAAGAACATGTGGCATGCGGTTTCCAAATTACACGCCGTGTAGTCCACTAGACACGGCGTGTAGTCCTTTCGGGTTAGGGTTGGACCATGTACCCCATACACAGCTTTCCCAGCTGGAGACCGTGTAACACAGATACTACATGACGTGTGGCCCACTGAACATTCCATTTACTCCGAAGATTTCCTAAGTACATCTACACACCATGTCCCCGAGCGTGTACTTTGAATGGATGGTGAAAAATAGTACATGTCGTGTAGTTGGAGCTACACACCATGTACCCATCCAAATTACGCAGATTTATTAAAATTTATTATTATATTATACAAACCCTTGATACGTGTACCATTGTGCGGGTGTAAAGCTGAGGCACAACACGTGATAGGTGTTTTATATATATGTGTTTAATTTAACATCTGCGTAATGTTCATTTCTACTAATTGGGTAGTTATGAATAGAAATTCACTGGGTTGCCTCCAAGGTACAAGTTACGTACAAAGATAATTTTAAATGAATTTATTTGTTTAAAATTATGATGGATGAGAATCTCAAGGAAATTCAGAAAAAGGGTTTAAGATAAAAGGATTGATTAATTAAAGATGATAATTAATTGATTCGAGCATGATTTATCTTAAATAATAATGATTAAAGAATTTAATACTACTTTTATTTATGCATAAATATCGTTGCATGTATGGATGATCATGATATAGACCAAGACCTTTGTATGTGGATGGTTTATTTTAATTTATTAATTTAAATTAAATTTGTTAGCCTGTGATCCTTTTACTCATTAATATGTAGGGCCTATGTGCCCAAGGTTTCTTTTATGTAAAACCCCCTTTTACCCATCACCTGTATGTGAGTTAAAAAAAGCATATGTAATGGATGGAACTCCCAAGCTGGTGGAGGTGGTTCAATCTAGAGATGAGATGAAACCAATCCAAGGAGATACAGAGGTGGACATGTGGAAAGCTATAAACACGAACCCAAAAGGTTCAAGGTATTTCTACCCTAGGTCAGGGTTAGTTTATCAACCACTAGATAAACTAACCATTAGAAAAGATCATGATCATGACCTTTTCTTTATTTTATTTCTGTCAGATGCATGGTTTATCATTATGGATGTGTTGTCACGATCACATAATTAATAAATTAAACAAGCGTGCAAGATGAAACTAAATAAACCAGACTTATACATAAATACCATCAAGACATGGTTAATCAATTAAGTAAGTTCCACTTAATATTAAAAATCACGTGATAATGATAATAAGAAATTCACGCATAAGAGATAAAAATACCTCAAATAAAATATTAATCCATACCAAGCCTTCCGTTACTTGATTAAGGAAAAAACTCAATAAAAATTTGTGTTTGACCAACCCTTGTTGGGAATATTAATTTTATATAGGAAGCCCTTATGAAAGGTTTTAGGTTAAATTAACCATATTACATTAAGAGGAGTAGCCCATGCTAGACTTGGTGTAATATTGGAGGCAAGAGTTGAGGAAATCCAAAGTTAGGATTTTAGGATTGGGGAGTCCACTCAACGGATCAAGGAGCTGCAAGCCTGCAGTTGGCAAAGACCTGCCTACCTAAATACCTTCAAATAGCTTTCCCAACTCTTTTTGGGGTTATTCTAAGGGGAATATGGATCATTTCCACTAGAATTTCAGGAAAATTGGACATTATGAGTTCAATGGTGAGGGCCATTGGGATTTGATAAAATAGTGGGAGACTTAATTTATTATTTCTCATTAAATGTAATAAAGAAAGTACTAATAATCTTCTATTTTAATTGTAGAATAAAAAATGACAAGCTCATCAACCACACTATCCTTGAGATCAATTCTGGATAAAGACAACATCCTCACCAGCAATAACTTCAAAGAATGGTTTAGACGCCTTCGGGTTATCCTACACCATGAACAGAAGTCTTACATGTTGGAGTCAAAATTACCTGATCTGCTTTACAAAGAGGTGAGTGATGAGGATTTCCTGGTCTATGAGAAACATATGAACGACATGGTCGACGTTCAATGTTTGATGCTATCATCAATGTCTAGTGAGATCATGAAGTCTCATGAAAATATGGATGCATATAGAATGCTTGAGCACCTTCGTGGTCTTTACCAAGAGAGAGCAAGACAAGAAAGGTTTGAGATCTCTAAGGTACTCTTTTAGAGTAAACTTGGAGAGGGTTACCCAGTTGGGCCTCATGTAGTCAATATCATTGGATACATTGAGCGCCTAAAGGTTCTAGGGTTTAAACTCCCTGAAGAACTGGGAACCAATCTCATTATCACATCACTCCATCAGAGCTTCTCCAGATTTGTTTTTAATTTTAACATGAACAACATTGAGAAGTCTCTATCTGATCTTCTTATCATCATTCGCCAAGTGGACAAAGATATGAATCCTAAAAAGCCTTATTTCCTAATGATGAATAAGAGGAAAGGGAAGGAGAAGAGATTTAAGCCCAAAGATTCTTCACAAACTTCCAAGAAAAGAAAGATCAAAGGGTAGGCAAGGGAACAAGAGGCTGTTTGTTTTACATGTGTCAAGAAAGGCCACTGGAAGAAGAAATGCACCCAGCCTAAGAAGCAAAGAGAAGCTTCAGGTGCATTTTTTATCGAATGAAATCTATCTGTTTCTATAAATTTGGTATTAGATACAAATTTTGGTTCTCACATATGTATCCAAATACAGGAACCAAGTAGATTCATGAAGATTGACAAAGGGGAGGTAGATCTGCGAGCAGCCAACGAATCCAGACTTACTGCTGTAGCTATCTGGGACTACCACCTCACGTTTACAACTGAGATTATCTTGGTGTTAAAGGGTTGTTATTATGTGTCATCTGTTACTAAAAACATTATTTATGTATCCAGATTAGATACAGATGGTTTTGTTTTCAAGTTTGGAAATGAATATTGCTTTTTTTACAAAGATAGAATTTGTTTTGGTAGGGAACATTTATACAACGGTCTTTACGTGTTGTATTACACAAACCAAGTAATGGAAATCGATAACAAAGATACTTCACATGACTCATAAAACACCCAAATTTGGAATCACTGGTTAGGTCATGTAAACAAAAAACTCTTGACAAAGTTACATCAAGATGGATATTTATATTCTTTCGAACTAAAACCACTTGGTGTATGTCATGCATGTTTACAAGGCAAAATGAACAAAGACCCATTTAGCGGGAAAGGAGAAAGGGATAAAGAACTTATTGAATTGGTTCATACCGATGTGTGTGGACCATTTCCAGTTGAAGCAAGGGGAGGGTACTCATACTTCATAACTTTTACTGAAAATTTTAGTAGACATGGATATATCTAATTAATGAGGTATAAGTCAGATTATTTTGATAAGTTCAAAGAAAACAAAAATGAAGTTGAGAACCAGCTTGGTAAGAAGATTAAGAAACTTCACTCAGACCGAGGTGGAGAATATCTTAATCATGACTTCATTGATTACTTAAGGAGTTTGGGATCTTATCCTAACTCACTCCTCCTTACACACCCCAATATAATGGTGTGAGAAAAAGGAGGAACCGCACCCTATTGGACATGGTGAGATCAATGATGAGTCATGCGAGTCTTCCATTATCCTTTTGGTAATATGCGTTACAAACAATGAAACACATACTAAACAAAGTACCAAATAAATTGATAAATGTTATTCTATATGATTTCTGGAGTGGAAAGAAATCCATGTTATCAAATTTACATATGTGGGGAAGAGATACGTTTGTTAAGGCCTCTTCAGGTAACAAACTTGCACCTTGAGGCATAAAGTGTACCTTTATAGGATACCCTAAGGAAACAAGGGGATATTACCTATACAAACCCTCATACAAAAAGTTTATAGTGGAAAGACATGCCATATTCCTTGAGAGGGATCACATCTCCAAAAGAGATAGTGGGAGCGATATAGACTTCGATGAAGTTGAGGCTCAAGGTACCCAAGAGTTGGTACATGAGCAGATTCCACAAAGCCCTATGGAAGAAAGAACTGTTCCAGAGACACAAGAACAATATAGGAGTACAAGAGAGGATAGAGAACCAGAATGGTATAGTTTTCTAGTTATCAAGTATGGTGAATCATTATTAGCTGATAATAATGATCCTATAACCTACAAGGAAGCAGTAAGTGGCATAGATGTTGCCAAGTGGCAAGAAGACATGAATTATGAAATGGAGTCCATGTATCTGAAAGCATGGATGATTGTCACCTATATACCTTTCAAGGTTCCGATGCTCTGCTAATGTGTATAGCAGCACTCGGGTCGAATCCTCGGTGATGATACTTTTTAATAGTCAGTTGTTTTTAGTTGATTGTATTTTGATTTGGGGGTTTGTTTATAGAGATTAATTAAAATTATTGATTAATTAATATTGATTTAAAAATTTGATAAATATTAGGGTGATTTCATTATTATGGAGTTAATCTTGTGATATCCTTGAGCTTTGGTTTATATTTCATTTAAATTAACATCCACTTCACAAGATAATGTTGATTAGAATTCCTAAGTGTTACGGATTTAATCCAAGCCTTAACTTAACTTAGGGTTCTAATATCAATCATAGCTTATTGATGGTAATATATTTATGGTTCTAATAATCCATGGAAACCACTCGTTAAAAAAAAACAAGTCATTAATCCATGACATGTTAAGTCCAACATACACAATGTTAATTCAAAGAATATTCATCGAGCAAAAGTTCTCAATCACTTAACATACCTAAATTATAACTAACCCCAATGAGAGATTTAATCATCCATTAAGATGATTATTAATCTATTTTATTATATTTATGATGATTAATTATAAAAATAAGAAAAATAAAGGGATAAGAAAAGAGTTGTGCGTCGAACACACACACACGAACAATAATGAGAATTAAAAATGAACTTTCGATTAAATGAGGAAGAAAAATAAGGGAAGAGGATTCAACTGTATTTAAAATATTTTAAGACCATTAATATTATTTAACATAATTTGGACGAGAATAATAGATAAAGAAGAATAAACATGCATTAAAATTCTATTGAAATGAAAACAGACTTACACGATTACAAATAAGAACACAAAAGAACATGGAAACAAAGAGAGGAGGAAGGATATATCAAGTGAAAACTTAAGTATGGAAGGTCCTCTCAAGAATTTTTAAATTATTTGTTCGTTCCAATATATTATTATCTCTTCTGAAATGCCAACTATTTTGAAAGGAGAGGAGGGAATGTATTTATAGCCCAAGGTGGTGGACTGTTTTCATTCCAAAACTACCCCTCAACTTGGATTGACGATTTGGACATCCATACAACTGAATATAGAGATAACTCATTCTTAAAAGTTGTATATAATAATGTTTTACGTCTACTATAAAAATTTGGAGGATTTTTTACTTAGTTAAAAAAAGTTATGGTAGTTTTAGTAAACAATTATAAACTGTCCATTTCTATCCATTCTTTTTTGATGGCCGAAATGCGAATGGATTTTTTAATAGGAATATTCCTTAAAATTCGAATTATTTCTTCAAAAAAGTCGGCAAACTATATCTCCTATTTCACAATAAAAAATATAAACTTGATTTTATGACTATATCATGAGTAATGTCATGAATAGTGTCTAGATTTTAATTCCCGTCCAGAATGGTGGGATGGACTTCAAAGCATCAGTTGAGCCCCTTGTTCATGTAGTTGGACCTTAAAATTTTTATCCATGATTATTTTATATAATAAATAAAATATATTGGATTTTCATAAAATTTGGGTTTCAATATTTATACCAATAACTCAATCATCATGGATGGTCCAGTTTCTTCACAGATTATTTGGGTCTTCTTTTGTGGACCATATGACCCTCCAAATAAACTATTTGGACAAATGTCCCTTCTAATGAAATGTTTTAATTTGAGTAAGTAACCCTAAAAAACAAGAATAATGAAATTTGGATAATTAGGGTGAGATTTATTAATAAAACATTAAACAGAATTGAATCTGGATGAATTCAAATAGTGCTCAAAAATTATATTTAATATTTAAACATTAATATTTCACATAAATTATGAAAATTTCATATAAAATCAGTAAATAGAGTATATAAAATGTTATGAAAATATTAATAACATAAACTCCCCCACACTTAGTCTTGTGCATGTCCTCATGTACAACAAATATAAAACCATGACAAAATCATTTTCACTCACCAAAAAATATTAAAATTTTGTTTTCCCCAATCAGGGGAGGTTTAGAAAATTTCACTCATCTATATTGAATTCCACCACAATTTGTTACAGAAACAATGTTCAAAAAACAATTCATTTTTTCATGATCAAATTTAGAAATGGAAAATGGTGGCACACAAAACTCACTCCTCTCGATGATAAAATTAATTTATGGAGCTTCACCCATTCACCAACCAAAAGTGAAAATCTTAGAGTTTGTAAGAGCTCTCAGCTTACATCCCCTATCCTAAAGTGCACAAGAATCAAGAGGTATTTTTAATGGGTTTTTCTGTGGCTATGGGATGGTGGGAATTCAATATTCAAAAGAGTATAAAGAGGGCTAAAACACCAACATGGAAAAAGCAATGCATAATATTTTTTTGAAATGAAATATGGAAAGAAATGGAAACACATATTTACAAGGGAACAACTGTGTGATTCAAGACACAAAAGTGGAAGAAAATTTTAATGGAATTAGAAGATGAAATATTTACAAAACATGAAACTTCTCCCAATGACATAAGTGTTCATTTTTTTTGTTTTTTTTTCGAAATTTCAACTTGAAACAGATCTCGCAATCATATCCCAAACCATGATTGATCTCCTCACAAAACTAATTG
This sequence comes from Viscum album, assembly GCA_963277665.1. Classification (NCBI taxonomy): domain Eukaryota; kingdom Viridiplantae; phylum Streptophyta; class Magnoliopsida; order Santalales; family Viscaceae; genus Viscum; species Viscum album. Next base: position 59,627,162 of record OY728127.1, on the reverse strand, counting down.
TAATAGTTATAACAAGATAAAAGGCTAAGAAAAAGTGATTTTTGACCCACCCAAGACACAACCCATTATTATTTTCATTTTTTGATTTTTTTGATATTTTTTTGAACACTTTTCAATATACATTTCCAAACCCCACTAAAGGACAACCTTTACCCCACACTTAAATTTATGATTTCCCTCAAGCATATGATAACATGGTAAAAATCAATAAAAGGGTACCCAAATTGAAATCCATTCCCCCCCACACTTAAATTTCAAAAAAAAAATATGCAATGAAAATCCATGTTGATATTGGGTGGGATAAGGTATTGGGATTGTAATGTGGCTATCAAAGAAAAGGTTTTCATAGGATCGAAGGGGCTTTCAAAAGGAGGATTAATTTATGGTTAATGGAAGGCTATTTGGCTATTATAATTCTCATGTGGTTTAGAAAATGCCTCTATCATATTAATGCACACTAAAGTAGGAAATTCAGATCAAAGGTACACAAACTCAAGACTCACAAATGGGGGTGAAAAACACACATTTTGAAAATATGGCCATAGGTAGCCTTGGAATGAAAGAAAATTTTGTTCCTCATAGGTGGGTAAAATAATTTTCCAAATAAAAAATTGAGCATTCAAAATTTTTTGGTTTTGACATAATATTCTTTATCCAAATTTATAAAGAAACCACAAAATTTTTGAGATGAAACTATGTCTTTTGACACCCCAACAAAATTTAAAAATTGGAAGGTTAAGTATGAATCTTGATTTTTCATATTTTTTTAAACGATTTTTTGTTGTTGTTTAGTTTTTTAGGTTTTTTTAGTTTTTTATAAAGGCACACCCACACAAAATAGAAAGAGAAAAAGAAAAGGGTTTGATAAAGAAAGTGTTAAAAAATGAAAGATAGGGGAAAAAGAAGAAAGAGGGAGAGAGAGGAAAGAGAGAGAGAGAGAGTTAAAGGGAAAGAGGTTCCCCTGGTTTGGATTTGGTGGGTTTCCATCTCCATCTAGCGGTGGGTCAAATGTAGAAGTTAGGGATCTGATGGAAGTCGATGTGGTTCCAGGATTGTGTGTCCTCTCATGGTGATGCTTTAACCGATGTCCATTAAATGTGAATGTCCTTTTTGAAGAGGGGTCTTGGACTTGCACTACACCAAATAGGTAAACATTAGTAATAACAAAAGGACCTTCCCAACAATAATTAAGCTTGCCTAGGTGAAGTCAAAATCGAGAATTGAAGAGCATTACCTTTTCACCTTCATGAAATACCTTTCTAAGGATGTGTTTATCATGGAGTGACTTGGATTTTTCTTTGTAGAGATTATAATTCTCATAAGAATCAAGTCAAAGCTCCTCCAGTTCATCCAATTTCAAAAACCTTTCTTCATTATATTTTTCACAATAAAAATTACAGGTTTTCACAGCCCAAAAAGACTTATGTTGGATTTCAACTGGTAAATAACATGATTTACCAAAAACTAGCCTAAAAGGAGACATCCCAATGGGTGTTTTGTAGGAAGTTAGATAACCTCAAAGTGTTTAACCAAGTCTTTCAGGCCAGTCTTTTCTGGTGGGTTTTTCAATTCTCTCAATAACTCTTTTCACTTTTCTATTAGAAAGTTTAGCCATTCCATTTGTTTGGGGGTGATATTTAGTTGAAGTTTTATGTACAACCCCATTCTTTTTCAAAATAGATTCCATGGTTCTATTACAAAAATGGGTTCTTAAGTCACTTATCAAGGCACATGGTGTGCCAAATCGGTGGAAGATGTGTGTCTTTAGGAACTCACTAATAGTATGTGAATCATCCCTTATAGTGGGTTTGGCCTCGACCCACCTAGAAGCATAATCAACTTCAAGAAGAATGTATGAGAATCCATTGGAAGGGGGGAATGGTCTCATGAAATCGATACCCCAAAAATCGAAGATATCATAGAAAATTAAAGGCTTTTGTGGCATTTAATTTCTCTTTGAAATTGTTCCAAACTTTTTTCAAGTGGGACATGATTGACAGAACTCATGTGAGTACTTGAAGAGTGAAGTCCAGAAGAATCCAAAGTCTAGGACCTTTCAGGAGGTCCTTTGTGGTCCAAAGTGGCCACCACTAGACATTGAGTGATAGAATTCTAAGATGGAAGAATATTAATTTTCATCAACACATCTCCTAATTACCATATCTTCCCAAGTTTTCTAAAGTTTATTTTCTTCCCAAAAAAAGTATTTTGAATCACTTTTCAACTTTATTTTTTATTCTTTTTAATTTTTTTAGTAAAACACCAGAAACCAAGTAATTTAAAATTGGGGCATACCATGGTGACTTTGGAGTGAGATATGAAAGGTGCTTAGTGGGGAATTCAAGATCAATGATTTATAAATGAGAAGAATTAGAAATTCTACTCAAGTGATTAACCATAAGGTTTTATTTTCTTGGACCATCTTTTATTTCAAGGTTAAACTCTTGGAGCATTAGGATCCATCTTATTAGCCTATATTTGGAATTAATTTTCTTGAGTAATAACTTTATAGTAGAATGGTTTGTGAAGATGATGATTTTGGTACCTAATAGATAGGTCCAGAATTTATCTAAGGAAAAAACCACTACTAAAAGTTTCTTTTCAGTCACAGTGTAGTGATATTGAGTTTCATCCAATGTTTTTGAGGCATAATAGATTACATGAGGAATTTTTTCTCTTCTTTGACCAAGAACATCCCCAACAACTCTATTAGAATCATCACACATCAACTCAAAGGGTAAAGACCAATCTGGGGGTTGGATTATCGGGGTATATGTAAGAGAAGTTTTGAGTTCAATGAAGGATCTCTTGCAAACCTCATCGAAATGGAAAGTGACATCATTTTGGAGTAACCAAGTGAGTGGGAGGTAATTCCTATTAAAATCATGGATGAATTGATGATAGAAACCAACATGACCTAGGAATGAACGGATGTATCGAACAGAGGTGGGTTCAAGAAGTGATTGGATCACTTCAATTTTGACAAGATCAACTTCAATACCATCTTTTGAAACTATGTTCCCTAGAACAATCCCATTTTCAACCATGAAGTGACATTTTTAAAATTTTAACACAAGGTTACACTTGACACACTTTTTAAAGACTAGAGAGAGTGAATGCAAGAACAATTCAAATTACTCACCATAAATGGTAAAGTCATCCATAAAGACTTCCATGCAGTGTTCAATGAATTTAGAAAAGACACTCATCATACACCTTTGGAATGTTGTAGGATCATTTCAAAGGCCAAAAGTCATTCTCCTATATGCATATGTTCCAAAGGGTCACGTGAAAGTAGTATTTTCTTGGTCCTGTAGTGCGATTGTGATTTGGAAGTAGCTGGTGTATCCATAAAAAAAGAAATAGTGTGACTTTCTAGAGAATCGTTCTAGTATTTGATCAAGGAATGGAAGAGGGTAGTGATATTTTCTTGTTTCAACATCCAATTTCCTATAGTCTATGCACACATTCCATTTGTTCTTCTCTCAAGTTGTGACTACCCCCATGTTCATTTGTGACAACAGTTATCCCACCCTTCTTAGGTACAACTTGAATTGGACTAACCCATTCACTATCAGAATTTGGGTAGATAATACCATCTTGAAGAATCTTGGTGATCTCTTCCCTAACTACCTCAATTATGAGTGGATTGAATTTTCCTTGTGGTTGTATAATTGGTTTGGATGATTCCTCAAGATGGATGTGATGCATTCAAAGAGCAGGGTTGATTCCTAGTATGTCATCTAGGGTCCAACCAAAGGCATTTTTGTTTTCCTCTAATACCTGAACAAGTTTTGACTCCTTAGTTTTAGTAAGTGAAGTAGCGATAATGACAGGATAAGAGTGATCATGGAAAAGGAATACATATTTCAGGTGTTCAGGAAGATGTTTTAGACCAATCTCATATTTTATTTGTGGGTTAGACAACTCAAGAATGAAGGAATGGAATTCAGTTGCTTCAGATTCATTTTCCTTAATATTTTACAAGGTGGAGCAGTAGAGATTAGAGTTGATGTGGGATTCAAGAGATTTTTCAAGATTCTCTAGATTGACGGAGTTTATAAATGAGAGGTCCATATCAACTTCACCATTTATGACTTGTTTAATCATGGTACATATTTCACAAGATCCTTTTCCATTAGAACCTTAAGAACATGATGGATTGGGGTTCAATTGACTCTCAGAAGTTTCCTCATAAGCATGGATTGAGAATACATAGTGATACTCAGATGGGTATCGCATGACTTGGAAAATGTTGAACTTGACCAGTTGGTCACCAAATTCCATGGATAAGATGCCTGAATGGACATCAATCTTGGTTCTCGCTGTCATTAGGAATGGTATTCTTAGAATTAGGGGAGATCGAGAAGATTTCATCTCACCTTCCATGTCAAGGACATAGAAATCAGCAGGGAAGATAAGATCATTCACACGAACAAGGACATCCTCGATTATACCCTCAGGACTAACAGTGATTTGATTGGCCAATTGAATGACAACACCCGTTGGATTTAAGGGACCTAGACTAAGGTTGGAGAAGATATATTTGGGCATGAAATTAATTGAGTCTTCTAGGTCTACGAGTGCATCATAAAAAGTTGTAACTTTCAATTTGGAATGGAACTGTAAAGGTCCCTGGATCTTTTCATTTTATGGGAATAGATTTCTGGGTGGAAACATTTTCTAAGGTCCTAATTTTCCTCTTATGGGTGCACAATTATTTAAGAAACTTGGCATACTTAGGTATTTGTTTTATGGAATCTAAGAGGGGTATGTTTATTTCAACACATCTAAACATGTCAAGCATTTCAGGATCAGGATCAAAGGACTTATTTGGATTAGAAATGGCTTGAGGAAAAGGAATTAGGTTCTTAAGTGAAATGTAAGGAGTTGCAGGAATGGATTCAGATTCCTTTTTATGTTTCTTTTTCTTTTCATTTTCTAGGTCAATATTCAAATGGGGGTTGGATGACTTATCTTGAGGTATATCAATTTACTTCCCTGATCTAAGTGAAATTTCACTTACATTACCCTTGGGGTTGGGTAATGGTTGAGTTGAGAGTTGGAAAGAATTTGATTATTGTTGTTGGCTGAGGTGGGATGCAAGTTGACCAAATTGGGTTTCAATGTTTTTGAGGCTGGAATGGGTGAAGGAGGCAAGATCTTCCACTGCACTTTCCCATGGTTGCTTGGAAGAAGAGTCTTGTCCTAGATTGGGATTACCATGATTTTGGTTCTTTGGAAAGCGATTGTATTGGTTTGGGAATTGGGAAGGCTCATTAGGATAGTAGAATCCAGGAGAAGGAAGAGGAGGATTGATCCTTTGAGGTTGAGGAACAAAAGGGTACAGTTGTTGGAAGTTAACAACACTTTGACCATATTGGAATTGGTTTGGATTTTGAGGAGGAAATTGAGGGGGATGAGAAATGGGATTACCATAACTCAAGACTTGTTTTAAGGTAGAATATAAGGGCTCAAAATAGGGTTGGTTTAATTTTATAACAAACTGACCTGATTGTTGAGGGTTGGTGTTCCTCTGAGCATATGCTGCATTGAGCTCCATTGGTCCGGATGAATCAGAGGGATCCTCTTGAATTTGTGGACATGTGTTAATAGGATGAGTTGGGGAGCTAAAAATTCCATAGTTCTTGATAGGTCCAGGGAATAGAGATTGTGGAGAAGATGAGTTTGGGGCTTTGGACGCCGCAACTAGTTGTCGTACAAGACTTGTAAGTTCACTCATCCACTCTGTCATATTGTTTGGCTATATTAACTGACTATATTGGGTTTTTTTGACTTGATCATGTGCTTGAGTATGTAATTGTTGTGTGTTTGCAACCATGTTGCTTATGAGATCTCTTACAGTTGCGGGAGTTTTCTCAACAAGAGCACTGCCACTTGAGACATCAATGAGAGTTCTCTCCAGAGCCAATAAACCCTAATAGAAGTATTAGATCAAGAGTTGGTCAGGGATTTGGTGGTGTGGGTAGGTTGAAACAATATTTTTGAACCTCTCATAGTACTCATGGAGTGATTCATTTGGGAATTTTTGGATACCACCAATTTTCTTTCGGATGGAAGCAGTACGAGAATCAGGAAATAATTTCTCTAAGAAAAATTGCTTCATGCCAATCCATGAGTTTATAGAACCAGGAGGTAGGTAGTAGATCCATGACTTGGTGGAGTTAGATAAGGAAAAAGGGAATGCTCAAAGTTTGATTTGTTCCTCATAAACCCCTTGAGGCTTCATGGTAGAGCACACCACTTGGAACTCTTTAAGATGAATATGTGGATCCTCACCAGCTAGCCTGTGGAAATGAGGAAGAAGATGAATCAAACCCGATTTGAGTTAGAAGTTAGCCTCTATATTTGGATATTGAATACCAATGGGTTGGTAATTAATATCAGGGGAAACAAGTTCTTTAAGGGTTTGTTCCCTAGGATTGGCCATTTCTAATTCAACTGGTTGGACAATGAATGATTCTTGAATTATTTGACTATCCCTAATGTTTCTCATAAGTTGGCGAAGTGTTTGTTCAATTTCAGGTTTAAAAAAATCCAAGGGATTGTTTGGGAGGCTAAGGTTCATTCAGATATATTTTGGAAGAAAGAGAAAAATGGGCTTTTCTTTGTGTTTTTTTCCGTTTATGATTTTTATGAGAAGACGGGTTTTTCTTTGTGTTGTTTTTTTTTAATTTTTTTTTAAATTTTGTGTTTTTTTTTTGTTTTTTTACAATAACCAGAAACTAACGACTAATTAATTGCGCCATCCCCAGCAACAGCACCATTTTAAAGCATGTAAGATTGTATCCTATCGACCATTCAAGGTTTTGATGCTCTGCTAATGTGTATAGCATCACTCAGGTTGAATCCTCAACGATGATACTTTTTAATAGTAAGTTGTTTTTAGTTGATTGTATTTTGATTGGGGGGTTTGTTTGAAGATCTTAATTGAAATTATTTATTGATTAATATTTATTTAAAAATTTCATAAATATTGGTGTGAGTTTATTATTATGGATTTATGCTTGTGATATCCTTTAGCTTTGCTTTATATTGCATTTAAATTAACACCCACTTCACAAGATAATGTTGATTAGAATTCCTAAGTGTTAAAGCTTTAATCCAAGACTTAACTTAACTTAGGGTTCTAATATCAATTAGATATTATTTATGGTAGTGTATTTATGGTTCAAATAATCCATGGAAACTACTCATTAAACAAAACATGTCATTAATCCATGACATGTTAAGTCCAACATATACAATGTTAATTCAAAGAATATTCATCGAGCAAAAGTTCTCAATCACTTAACATACCTAAATTATAACTCACCCCAATGATAGATTTATTCATCCATTAAGATTATTATTAATCTGGTTTATTATATTTATGATGATGAATTATAAAAATAAGGAAAATAAAGAGATAAGAAAAGAGTTGTGTGTCAAACACACACACACGAACAATAATGAGAATTAAAAACTGACTTTCGATTGAATGAGAAAGAAAAATAAGGGAAGAGGATTCAACTGTATTTAAACTATTTTAAGACCATTAATATTATTTAACATAAGTTGTATAAGAATAATAGATGATGAAGAAGAAACATGCATTAAAATTCTATTGAAATGAAAACAAACTTACACGATTACAAATAAGAAGAACATAAAAGAACATGAAAAAAGAGAGAGAAGGAAAGGTATATCAAGTGAAAACTTGAGTATGTAAGGTCCTCCCAAGACTTTTTAAAGTCTTTTTTCATGCCAATATATGATCCCCTCTTCTGAAATTCCAACCCTTTTGAAAGGAGAGGAGGGAATGTATTTATAGCCCAAGGTGGTGGATTGTTTTCATTCCAAAACAACCCATCTATTTGTCTCAATGATTTGAACATTCAGAAAGCTAAATCAAGAGATATCTCGTTATTAAATGTTGTATAAAATAATGTTTTCCATCTACTCTCAAAATTTGGTGGCATTTTAACTTAGTGAGAAATTTTTTTGATGGTTTTAGTAAACAATTATAAACTGTCTATTTCTATCCATTCTTTTTTGATGGTCGAAATGTGAATGGATTTTTGAATAGGAATATTCCTTCAAATCCGAATTATTTATTTACCAAAGTCTTCCGTATATATCTCCTCTTTTACACTAAAAAATATCAACTTGATTTGATGACTATATCATGAGTAATATCATGAATAGTGTCCGGATTTTAATTCCTGACCAAAATTGTAAGATAGACTTAAAAGAATCACTTGGGCCCCTTGTTTATGTAGTTGGACCTTAAAATTTTTATCTGTGATTTTTTTGGATAATTAATAACATATGGTGTAGTTTCATAAAATTTGGGCTTTGAGATTTAGACCAGTAACTCAATCATCATGGATGGTCCAGTTTCTTCACAGATTCTTTGGGTCTTCTTTTGTGGACTATATGACCCTCCAAATGGATGATTTGGCCAAAGGTTAATTCTAATGAAATGTTGTAATTTGAGTAATTAAACCTAAAAAACAATAATAATTCAATTTGTATAAGTAGGGTATGTTGAGTCAAAAGTCCTCTTTTGACTTCTATGTTTTGTTTTAGAAATCACAAATGTCTTGTTAATCGTACTAACCTTGTCTATCGTATCATACTGATCATGATGATCGTACTGACCATAATGATTGTACTAATCATGCTGATCGTACTGACCATAATGATCGTACTGATCATGCTGATCGTACTGACCATGCGTATCGTACTGATCATACTGATCGTACTGACCATGCCAATCGTACAATGATGATCGTACTGAATATGGAAATTGCATTGACTCTGCTTCTCATATATTTCATTACATAATTGTTTTGGTACTTTGTCAAAAACACACGTTTCATATAAATCATACTCATGATTATCTTGTTCATATATCTTGTTTTAACCAATACGATGTCGTTGAGTTAGTTACAAACTAATCAAAACGATGTCGTGCTTTCTGTTTCAATATGACCGTTATGATGCCAGGTGTCCAAGTCCCTCTGAGTTTTTCAGAAAAATATGACCGTTGGAGGAGATGTGACCATTGGAACCCGAGGCCTATAAATAGGAGGTCATTTGAAGCTGAGATTACAATAGACAACTAAGAACAAGCGTGATACAACTGTGATATTTTGTTTCTATCAAGTTCTAGAGAGAGATGCTGTGACTTCTCTCATGCTTTGTGATTTGTGCATCCGATCATCGTATCGAGGTCTTTCAAGTTATTGAAAGATAGAGGTTCCGATTACCTACAAAATTGATGGCTTCCGGGGATAGGCAGACAGACGGTCCGATCATCGTATCGAGGGCTGCCGGGGATAGGCAGACAGACGGTCCGATCATCGTATCGAGGGCTGCCGGGGATAGGCAGACAGACGAACCGATCATCGTATCGAGGGCTCACCAAGGTGTTGGTGAGACAGACCTTTTATCCTAGATGAAAGGATAACCCTTCTCTTTGGGTCAAAAGAATTGTAATACTTTTACTTTTTCGCTGCTACTTGTATTAGAAAAGAAGTTGTATTGTTTCCTTTCTTCTTTACATATTCAATTGTAATTGTTTCAATTAAAATCATTCTATTACATATTGTATTGATTTATTCTATACGCTTTAAGGTAGAATCATTCATCCTTATATTACTCTGATTATTGTGTTCATCTTGAATACAATTGTTTTACATTTCTTTAGTATTACATTACATCATACCTTTTATATTCAATACAATTGTGGGTGTTTGTATTTGTATTAGTTTAAGATCTTTTAAACTAATCTCTTAAGTTCTAAAACTCAAAGGTTTTTAAACCTACAATTCAACCCCTCTTGTATTGTTCCATCTAATATACATATACATCTACATATTTGATCCAACATGGTAAGAGTTATTAATAAAACACTAAACGGACTTGAATCTGGATGAATTCAAATAGTGCTCAAAAATTATATTTAATATTTAAACATTAATATTTCACATAAATTATGCACATTTCATATAAAATCAGTAAAGGGATTATATAAAAAGTTATGAAAATATTAATAACATCAATACCAAAACCAATTTTGGATTTTGGTAGACCCTCAAGTTGATGTAAAGCCTGTTGGTTGCAAATGGGTATTTAAGAAAAACTGGACATGAAAGGAAAAGTCAGTGCCTATAAGACATGACTGGTTGCAAAAGGTTTCAAAAAGCGTCAAGGAATTGAATATGATGAAACCCTTTCACCAGTTGCAATACTGAAATCCATCAGAATTCTATTGGCTATTGCCGCTTACCATGACTATGAGATTTGGAAAATGGATGTCAAAACATCATTCCTTAATGGAAACCTTCATGAAGATGTATACATGAAACAACTTGAAGGGTTTGTAACTACAAAGTATGCCAAGAAGGTATGCAAGTTTAAAAAATCCATTTATGTATTAAAGAAAGCATCTAGGTCATGGAGGATTCATTTTGATGAAGCCATGACGAAATTTTGTTTTATCAAGAATGAATGTGAGCCTTATATCTACAAACGGTTTAGTGGGAGTGCAGTAATTTTCCTAATAGTATATATTGATGACATATTACTTATTGGAAACGAGATACCAATATTATAGTCTGTTAAGGCATGGTTGAATCAATTATTCTCCATAAAGGAATTGGGGGAGGAAACATATATTCTTGGGATCAAGATCCATCGTGATTGGGTTAGTCATGTATGCCATGCTATGTACTAGGTTGGATGTCGAATATACATTGAGTGTGGTAGGCAAATATCAAGTTGACCCAGGTGACCGCCATTGGATGGCAGTCAAGAATATCCTAAAGTATTTGAGGCGTACTAAGGATATGTTTCTGGTTTATAGAGGAGATGAGGAACTATTTATCATAGGATATGAAGATTCTAGTTTCCAAACTGATCAAGATGACATGAAGTCACAAATGGGATGCATCTTCACTTTGAATGGAGGTGTAGTGATCCGGAAGAGCTCAAAGGAGAGTGTGGTCACAAATTATACAATAGTGTCTAAGTATATCACAACTTCTGAGGTAGATAAATAAGTAGTTTGGATGAGAAGCATCATCTAGGAGCTAGATGTAATACCTAGAAGTAAAGATCCCATCACACTGTACTATGATAATACTACAGTGGTGGATCTCACAAAAGAGACAAGGTCACATCAGAAGACGAAGCACATACTTCAGAAGTATCATATCTTGAGGGATTTTTCTCAAAGAGGTGAAGTAGCAGTGAGTAGTATTTCCACGGAATACAACATGACGAACCCCTTGACTAAAGCTTTGACTTAGTAGAAACATGATCATCATGTGAGGTCTAGCAGAATAAAAGTTATAGGCAGTTGTCTCTAGTCCAAGTGAGAGTTTTTTAGAGTTGGTTTCCTAGAACCAACTATTTTTACTTTGATTACATGGATATTTAATGTATTACATATTGTTCATTGTTCTGTATGACTATGATGTAATCATGTCTTAGAGTATTTGTTGCATTGATAAGGTCATGGCAGTTCCCTGCTATAATGAGAACCTTGAAATGCTATCAATATTCTTAAATATAGTTTGTGTTTGGATGATATAATATTATGATACAGATATCATACAGACCGTTAGGTGCGAGTACTCGTAAGCAGATGAGACTTCCTCTCATGAAGTTCGCACTTGGTAATCTCCAAGACAATAGATTATGAGAACAGATCCACCAGTAGGAATTCTTCATGTTTTTGTGTCATCATATATTCCTATCTACGAGAATTTTTAATGATCCTTAGACTTTAATATTATCATTAATACGTGTCATGACTCTCACACTTTGATTTACGGATACAAACCTTCATGGAGATAGTTGGTGGGAAGTAGGGTACATTGGGTGCGTCACGAGTGACATGTTATTAATGGATAAGTCGAGGAAGAATTTTTCCATTACATTTATGTAAGTTGATATCTAGTCTCTTTTATTGACATAGAACCGTCACACAAAATTCCATGGCCATGGTGTAATAATGAGTTTATTTCAGGTAGTCAAAGAACGATGTATCAAGAAAAAAGGTTGATGACATTATCATGAAACCTGATTGATGAGATATTGTGACAAAGAGATTATATTACATAGTGATCATTTGTATGTGGATGTCATTGTTGAAACTTTAAGTTCTTTCTCTTGGGTGCCTTGACCTTTTGCTAGACAATACTCTTAGACTTTAGGCAAGTCCGCCTAATGCCAATGAGAAATAATCCTAGAGGGTCACACAGTAAGTGTTTCTGGTGGTCTCAGTTAAATTCTATTTGAATTTAATTAATAAATATTATTCTCAAGACAGTGGAATAATTTTATTCAAGTTAAAATGATTTAATAAATTAAATAAATATTTATTCACCGAATTGTGGGTAAAATATATTTATTTATTTTATTAAACATTCAATAAATATTTATTTACTAGTTTGTAAATAAAATATTTATTTAAGAGAATAAATAATTTATTTATTTATTTGGGTGTTCAATAAATGGAAGTGGAGTTCGAGTGGACTAAGGCCGATCCATTAGTAAAATAATTATTTACAAGACGATAAATAATTATTTAACTAGTTGGCACAAATTTAAATAACGCTGCTATTATTTTGTGATGTGGAATTTTATTTATAATTCCATTTTGCACAAGTTGTTGCACCATAAATAATGACACAATATTATTATTAATAGCATGAGTTTTCTTTAAGGTTATAAATGTATTTAATTGTTTTTATGCAACTAAATATTATAACTAAATCCCCATGTCAATAAATAGACACATACGTCTATTGTTCTATGTATCGAACCGCACACCTGGTGAATTGAGAATTGTTGAGCTAAACAATTTATCTCTTGAATCCTCTTCCCATACCTCTCAAGAATGAGAGACATTTTTCAAGGCCGAAGAACAAGCGATCAAGAACAACCGACACAAGACACTCGCTTCACCGTGCTAGCACCCAGAGAACGAGCAGTGTTGATCGGAGTCCATCAGAGCACGTGTGGATCAACTCTAGAGGGATTCTAGTTTGGATCCTTACAGGTGCAACAAGATAATCCTAAAGGGTCATTTCAGATGATCAACATCATCAACAAAGAAAATACTAAATATCCATGTATTCTTTTCTTTATGAAATTAATTAAATTAATTATAAACATGATGCACAAGATCCTCTCTAAAGGTTTCAGGTCTCTTCCTTATTTATCTAAATCTTTGATTCTATTCTATGAAGACTAGAATTCATCATCGTATTGATCCTAGAATAATCATTGATCATGGTAAAAATAAAAGTCAGGCACTGGCCCAACCACACTTCCGCTGCGCCTGGAACCTTCACGAGCTTGAAGGCATGCATCTTCGAGTCGGGACTAAGGTAAGATATTCAATCAAAGATTTTAGTACTTTGTATCACAAATTATATGAATATGGTAAACAGGGTGTTAGTGGATGAGCGGGATATCTCTATAGCTATGAGAGGAAGAAACACGGTGATACTAATAGGAAATGGTGGGGACTCAACTGCTGGGAGAAAAAATAAGAGGGAAACCTATTTTCGAGGGTGGCAATGAGAATCAGAGGCAAACAACTGGATCAATAAATATTCCTCCTAAACCAAAGGTCCAGTCGAGATGTTATCAATGTGGTTTATTCGACCAAATTAAGCGAGAGTGTATGAAAAAACCTTGAAAATTCCACAACTACAACAAAATGAGACATCTTCAGTGATATTGTCGCAGTGATCCATGGTCGGGTGCTCGGGACACTTCTAAGGTGTTGCAGACATCATGTGCTTTGACAGGGCAGAGCCGGAAGAATCAGAGCCGCCATTAGAGCAGAGCTATCCATGGTGATTCTAGGAACACCATGACTCCTCAATAGTGGAAATATTAGTAGGGAAATAAAGATCAGAGTGCCACGACAAAGCAGTTATATGCAGCAGAGCAGGGGACTCTGGATGATCAGGCTGGAACGTTTATGGTGCGAGGTATGATTATACTGAATTCTACCCTTATGAAAGTGCTATTTGATACAGGTTCATCACATTCCATTATTTCTTCTCGTACTATTGATTTGATGGTTTTGAAATTTGAAATGACGCCTTATGTGATAAAACTTCAAACCCCTCTCGGTGAATGAGAATGTTGATATTTCATGTGTAGAGAGTGTTCTATAACTATTGATGGAGTTGAGCAGAAATGAGATTTATCATTGCTAGAGATGGATGTATTTGATGTAATCCTAGGAATGGATTGGTTGATAGTGTGCAAGGCTCACATCGATTGTTATAGTAGGATGGTTAGTTTCGCAACTAAGGACAACATCAGGAATCTCTTTAGAGGACAAAGGGTTACAAAAACAGGTGCAACAGGCTTGTTGGCACTAGCAGTTGGAATGATATCTTATCAGTTGGTTGCGTTGACTTTGGAATTAATGGAAGAGATCAAGGATAAAAGTTTTCCAACAATAGTGGATCAATTTTCAAATGTGTTTCCTAAAAATTTTTATGGGTTACCACCTATAAGGGAAGTAGAGTTTATGATTGATATCCTTATGGAGACTAGTCTTATATCCCTTCCATCTTATAGGATGACACCAATAGAATTAATAGAGCTGAAATTATAGTTAGAGGAGATGGAAAGCAAAGGTTTCATTCAGCCAAGTACATATCCATGGGCAGCATCGGTCTTGTTCGTGAATAAAGTAGATGGAACTCTTCGGATGTGCATTGATTATCGCAAACTTAACCAAGTTATGATAAAGAATCAGTATCCATTTCCACACATTGATTATTTTTTCGATCAATTGAGGAGAGATAAGTGGTTCTCAAAGATTGAATTGCGATCAAGATATTACCAATTAAAATTTTAGAAGGAAGATATTCTGAAGATAGATTTTAGAAGCGGATACGACCACTATGAATATGTAGTCATGCCTTTCAGTCTAACAAATGAAACATCAGTCTTCATGGATTTGATGAATCATATATTTCAGCGATATCTGGACTCTTTTGTTATGGTGTTTGTGGATGACATCTTGGTGTATTCAAAGAAAAAGGCTGATCATGAGGAACACTTGGCGACAATGTTACAAATATTGAGAGATCACCGTTTGTATGACAAACTATGTAAGTGTGATTTTTGGATACAAGAGGTATGGTTTCTAGGCCATGTGATTTCTGAAAAAGGTGTTTTAGTGTAACCTAAAATGATTGAAGTAGTTATCTCTTGGTAACCGCCGAAGAATGTTTTCAAGATATGAAGCATTCTTGGTCTCACTGGGTATTATTACCATTTTTTTCACGAATTCTCATGACTATCACCAACAATGACAAAGTTGACAAAGAAAAATGTTCCTTTCTAGTAGAGTGGAGAATTCCAGAAGTCTTTTAAAGAGCTAAAAGTGCATCTGACATCGGCACATATCTTGGTTTTTCCAGAACTAGGACAAGGATATGTGGTCTACTGGGATGCTTCGGGATCTGGGTTGGGATTTTTTCTCATAAAGGGAGACCACGTGGTTCCTTATGGTTGAAGGTAGTTGAGAGTGCATGAGAAGAATTACCCAACACATGATTTGGATTTAGCTATGGTAGTTCATGCATTAAAGACTTGGCGTCACTATCTCTTTGGTGAGAAATTCACAGCGTTCTCCGATCATAAGAGATTGAAAAAAATTTTCTCACAAAGGGATCTAAATATAAGGAAAAGGAGATGGATGGAGTATCTACAAATGTTTGACTTTGACTTGATGTATACATTGGGAAAAGAAAATTCAGTGGCTGATGCACTAAGCATGAATTCATATGCTCAGTTGGCAAAGGAAGCTTCAGAGGAGTGTCATTTGATGTTGGTCTTAGCCGATATGCATGTGGAATGTGAAAACCAAGGTGATGTTGCCGTTTTCTTCTCAGTTTTAGTAGTTCCTAATTTGAAAATGGTTAAAGAGCACATAAATCCGATGCAGAATGCTTGCTTATGAGTTCAAAACTCAATGGCGGGGAGACCATTGAGGGCTAGAAACTTGATGGGACTTCAATTTTGTGGTTCATAGATCAAATGGTTGTACCTATCACTTATTACGAACAAATTATTCATGCTTACCAACATTTAATAAGGGTTGTACATCCAGGGATATAGAATATGTATAAGGTGTTGAAGGAATAGTTTTGGTGGAATGGAATGAAGTAAAAAGTGGTTGAGTTTGTTTCAAAGTGCTTAACTTGTCAGCAAGTTAAGGCAGAACATCAATGGCCAGCGGGTATGTTGTAGTTTTTACCTATTCCAGTGTGAAAATAGGAGCATATAACTACATATTTTGTTACAGGTCTCCCAATAACGGTCTGAAAACATGATGCCATATGAGTGATAGTGGATCGTCTCACCAAGTCGGCCCATTTCATTCCAATTCATGAAACTCATACGGTGGAGGATATGTCCAAAATCTATATCCAAGAAGTGGTAAAGAGACATTACATACCAATTTCAATAGTCTCTGATAGAGATCTGAGGTTCACATCTCATTTCTAGAAATCCTTATAGAAAGACCTTGGAACTCAGTTGACTATGAGTACGATATATCATCCTCAGAAAGATGGGAAATCTGAAATGAAGATACAGACATTGGAATACATGTTGCGGGCTTCTGTAATAGATTTTGGTGGAGCATGGGAAGAGAAATTGTCATTGGTGGAGTTCTTGTACAATAAAATTTATCAGGATTTGATACATATGGCCCCCTTTGAAGCATTGTATGGGAGTCCTTATCGTTCTCCACTTTGTTGGGTGAAAATAGGTGAGACCTCATTAGTTGGGCTAAGCCTTGTCCAAGAAACAATGGTGAAGATCCAGTTGATCATAAAGATAATAGATACAGCTCAGAGTCATTAGAAATTATATGCAGATCATCGTCGAAGACCTTTGGAATTTTTAGTGAGCGATCATGTGTTCTTGAGGATATCTCAAAGACTTGGACATCACCATTTTGGGAAACAAGAAAAATTGTCTCCCCGATACATTGGCCCTTTAAAGATACTGGAACGAGTTGGAGAGGTGGAATATCAGTTGGAATTGCCACCATGGTTCAGTTTGGTACACAATGTGTTCCATGTATCTCAGTTGAAAAAGTATTATCCTGATCCTGACCATGTGATCAGATGAGATCACGTTTACCTAGAGCCAAATGCTTCGTTGATACATATCCCGATGCGGATTTTGGATAGGCAAGAGAAAATATTGCCTGGAAAAAGAATTGGTCTAGTGAGGGTTTTATAGAAACATAGTCAGATTTAGGAAGAGACTTAGGAACGTGAGAAGGAAATAAAAGAGCAATGGCCAGAACTCTTTCAGGGCAGTGATCACTTTCAACTTTCTAGGGATGGAAATACTAATGGTGGGGAGAATGTAGAACCCTCGATTTCTGGTATGTAACTATTACATGATGCTTTTCATATGTTTAAAGGTTATGTGGTAATTTTGGGGAGACTTTGGAGTACTTTTTGAGGGTTTTGGGTAAAGAAAAAAAGGGGTGCACGTTCAGCACACGGTTTGTCCAAACCGTGTGGAAAAACCGTGCAAGGCCAAAACTAATTCCCTATATTTGTGGATCTAATTCGGTTTGGCCATCTGTTTGATCTATTTCGGCCCAAATCAACCCTATCATGAATTTTTTCTCCCTAAAAGGCCATATTAGGTTCTCCCATTGATCTAGAAGTGATACGAACATGTTCCTTGGCGAATCGAAGACATATTTTTGTGGTAAGTGCCTGTTCTTCATCGTTTTCTTGGATATACTCCCCTTTCATCTCTTTTTATTAGATATATTCCCCCTATGGGTAGATATAAGAGTTTTAAGGCCAAATAAGGTTAGATATGGTGTTGTTCATGATAGGGGAGGTGATCTTGGGCGGTTTCTTGGAATCTTGACCTAGATTCTTGACTGTTCTTCGTCTATTGTCGGTTTTCATTGAAACGAGCAAGGTAGGTGGATTCAATATCATCTCCCCTTTCTGGAATTGATTGTCTTACATTGAAATTTAGTTTTTTATGAAAATTAAATTGTGTTTTTTTGCTGTACAATTGTTAAACCCTATTTAGTGATGGGTGGTGGAAAACATGGAAAATTGGGGGTTTTGTGAAAAAACCTTGTTTTTTAATTTTAAATGGGGATTTTTAAATTATAGATCTTCTGAAATTTTGTAAAATTTATTTATTTAGAATTTTTATAGTAGATATATGTGTTTTTTAAATTCTTTAATTCTTTGAAATTGGATGGTTGTAAATTTTTCAATAAATGAGCGTTTTTATTGAAATGGGTGAAATTATTTGAAATTGGTTTTGGTTTTTGGAAAACTTGGTGTGCATATCATATTTCATTACTAGGAATGGTTGAAATATGATCATGTTCCCGGTTATAAAGGTTAAATGGCACATAAGGAATAATTATCTTCTGACAACTTGGTAGATTGATGAGAAACTGCTCATGAGTATGGAACTGTCATAACGATGCATACATTTTTGGTAGTTTTTGTTGTGTGGAGTTTATTGTTTTGTCAAATTAGTTTTAGAAAGTGTTTTAAATCTTTATTTAAATTTTTACATGGAGTATAACTTTCTGGAAAATTGGTTCACATGGTTTTAGTTTATATTTAGTTATAAACTATTTTGAGAAGTGTTTATATTTATTTATAAACTATTTTCAGAAATTGTTTTATATAAATGTGGATAACTCTTATATCCTAGTTTTATGAGTAGGGAAGTAATTGGGAAAATACTATTGAGTTTTATACTCACCCCTTCTTTGAAAATTTGGTGGTTTTGCAGATGTCATCTTCCGGGATGTGGGCAAAGGTATGGTGCAAGAGGTTTTTAACACTACTTCTTGAGTTTCTGAGATGTCTGGTGGTGGTGGAGCACAAAGATGGTGGATCCTGGAGTCTTTTGTTTATTTTGGTGTCCTGTTGAGTTATCTTCCACTTTTAGGTTGATTTCTAGTTGTCTTTCGCTGTAGCACTTTTGTTTGGGCTCACTTTGGTATTAAAGATTTTATGAATTTTCATTATTTTGTTCATGCATCATATAACAATTATGGATTGTGGTTGGTTAGTTTATAGTTTATCTTTAAAATGGTAAATCATCCCCCACTAGTCTTTAAAATCCTAAGGAATTTATTTACAACCTTTAGCGTCTTGAGGGTGTTGCTTAAGGCCCATTAATGAATCATTGTGTTCTAAATCCAATGAGAATGAGTGAGTCATTAGAGTTACTATGATTTCCATTGTCTTTATTTTGTCAAACTTCCAACATTTCATATTTAATCAATGTTCTTATCCAAAAAGCCTTTCTCATTGTTGAAAACCAGAAAATTAGATGAATCTCGTGTGCCCATTATATCACGAGAAGTCACCACAATGGGCACACAAGATTCCTATAATCTTATAACTATCAATAACTAGAAAGGTTTTCCAGATAAGAACATCGATTCAATAGGAAGTGTTGGCAGTTCAACAAATAAAGGAAATGGAAAGCATCATAACACTGGAAGAAAGGAACATTTTATCTCTTTTGTGGATTGTTTTAGATAGTTGAAAGTAAAATATGACTTCCCAAAAGATCTGTGAAAAAAACTAAATAAGTATTAGATAAAAATGATAATGAAATTAACATACAAATAGTAAATAAAATGATGATAAAATTAATTAAATAATTATTAGGAATTCACCTTTTCATTATGGTTGTATGAATTCTTGACACATTTCCTTATTTCCATTATCTCAGTTGCAAGATCAAAGTTCAATCTCTCATGAGCATGAGCAGCTTCAAACAAACCACCCCAACTCGAATAAAATAATTCATCTGTATAATAAAATAATTATTATATAAGTAATACTAAAAAGAAATAAATTAAACATAAATATGAAATGATGCATTAATTCCATAGACAATGATTTTACTATGTAAATATCAATATTAACATTGTGATTGATAAGTTGAGGGATCTTGAAGGAAAGTGATAAATGAAAACACTACAGGGGTGAAAAGGTTTTGAGGGAGAAGAAGTCTATGAAAGTTTTGGTGCATAAAGGCATGAAATTTGGACAAAAATCTTCTAAAATAAACAAACTCTATAAGGAATAATGAAAATTAAATCAACATTTCATTATATAATTTTTTGATAAAATATAGAAAGTATATGATAACATTACCTTTACATCTTTCCAAAGGGTTTTCTTCATTATAGTATGTTCTTCCATGATATTGGTAACATCATCACGTGAAGAAGACATTATCTACATGAGTAGTTAAACATTTAATTTAAATAATGTTAATATAGCATAGAACAAATAATATTATGAGAAAAAATATAGTATATTAAAAAACACTTTTAAATTATCATTGAACTCTATTTTTTAAAGGTTTTAGGGATTTGGTTCCTCTATCGAGAATTCAAATACCCTATTTGCGGTCCCCTTTAACATATAAGACATTGTCTACATTGGGGCTGGCATGATCTGATTATGATCTCCCAATGAAAGGGTCATCCTCAATTGAATTTTCATCTGACCTGACATTTGTTTTATTTGCTTGTAGGACAATCGACCAATTCTTGTTTATTGGATTCGAGACATAAAATAATTTCACTGCTTGTGATACCATTATAAACAACTCATTTCCCCCCCTTAAACACTGAAACTTATCTTCACAAAACCCATTTCATCAATTTTCAATGTACTCATATTTTCAACCCATTTGCAATAGAAAATAAGCACTTGAAATATCGTATAATACAACTCTTATATCTGTTTGATAATGAAAAAATATGACATATTTTTATAAATTGTATTTCCATCATTAGAACTAGATATGTTCATTGCTTCTTCCATAAGCATAGAAACACTGCTTTTCATTGTACCACAGTCATTATGTTCTTTTGTATAGAATGTATAACCATTGATTACAAATCCAGTGTAAGATATAAAATTTTCATTTGGTCCCCCGACTAGCCATCAAAGTCGTTCGATAATTGAATTCATATTTTCAAATAACTAATTATAAATTTTATTGTGGAACCATCCTATAAACTGTTGATTATATGTATTTGATATCTATCCTTTATCCCTTGATGAATTCAAATATCTAATAATTTCTTTATAGGATTCAATGTACGGATCAACATATTCACTATTATGTAAAATGTAAAGGTGTGCTTACTCCTGCTCTGTTAAGGTAATTATAAAAACATCTCTTCTGAAAATACCTTCACCCATATGGTGTTCACTATAACAATACTTTGGGAGACCAATGCTATCAATATCTGATAGGAAATTGGTATAGAATTCAACAGCTTCTTCAACAATATATCGGTATGAAATACAACCTTCTAGTTGACTTTGATTCTTGACATAACCTTTCAAAATATTCATATGTCATTCAATGGGGTATATCCATCTATAATGGATAGGACCACAAAGCTAAACCTCTCTCACTAATTGAACCATTAGGTGGACCATTATATCAAACAATGATGGTGGGGAGAACATCTCTAATTCACATAATATATCTGCAACCTCCTTATTCATGATTAGAAACTCCACCAGGTCTATAACTTTACTACATATGGATTTGAAAAATAAATAGAGTTTGGTTAATGTATGTTATACATTTTGTGGCAGAATGCAATAGAAAGCAATAGACATTAAATCTTGCATCAAAACATAACAGTCGTGTGATTTTAGTCCCTATAACTTCAAATTAGTCATTAACATGACATTACTGATATTTTATGAATACTCCTATGGAACTTTTATACTATTAAGGAAAAAAAATTGTAATTTTTCTTGTCTGAATAGAGTGTAAGCTTCTGGAGGAAGAAAAGTTCATCATTTACCCTTCATCAGTGCCAACTCTTCCCTTATCCTCATGTAAAACATGTCCAACCTAGCTTTGATTCAATATTTCATTTTTCTAGGAACATTTAGTAATGCTCCAATAACACTATGAAATATATTTTTTTCTACATGCATGAAAATAAGAAAATTCTTGACATAAAAACAATTCCAATACGATAATTCAAATAAATTTGATCTCTTCTTCTAACATAATTTTGTAAGTTTTTTTTAAAATGGTTTACTGAAAACAGTGTCAATATATTTTACTTTATCAAATAGTTGATCAACCATTAATGAAGATGGTATTGTACCTTGTTCGATATTCCCATTGAATATTATCATCTATGATAGATATTTATGTCACTGAGTTAAAAAATTTCAATGTCCTAAAAACATAGTCTTTGAGGAATATGTCAACCAAACAGAGTGTGTGAATTTTTCACAAATGGGACACCCCAATATTACTTTAATGTTATAACCTGATAAATTTCCATAACTAGAGAAGTCATTTATCATCCCATACAACTTAACCCTCAATGTGAATTATTCACTTCTATGAGCATCATACATTGTAACACCTATATACCACATCAATTTCAGATCTTCAATCAATGAATCCAAATATACATTAATATCATTACCAAGTTTCTTTGGTACAAATATAAGTAGAGAAAACATAATGTATTTTTGATTCATTAATGACCATGGAAACAAGTTATAATTTACCAACATAATGGGTCATGTAATGTGAGTACTAATACATACAACAAAAGGATTTATTCCATCTATAGGTAATGCAAGATTAAAGTTTCTCAGATCATTTCCAAATTCAGGATACTCAAAATCAATTTTATTCCACTGAAGAGAATATACTGGATGGAATAGGTTCCCATATTTAATTCTTGTATTTTAATGCCATGCCAATCATCTTGCGGTTTTCTAACATCCATATAGTCTTCTAAACCATGGAATTATAGGAAAGTACCATACATATTTTGAAGTACTTGATTCATTTTTCTTGTATCGATCAACGCCACACATTGGGAATTTTATGGGTGATTCATGGTCCTTGAGAAACAATATGCAATCATTTGGACAAGCATGTATTTTTTTAGAGACCATGCCCATTGAATGTAGAATTCATTTAGCATCATATTTTCTACATGGTAGTTCATTTTCTTCTGGTATCATATCATTTAGGTGACCAAGTAGTTCTGTAAAGTTGTTGTCACTGCATCCACTACCATATTTCAAATTATATAACTTTAATACAACTGATAATGTTGTGTATTTAGTACAACCACTATATAATGGTATCTTAGAACAACTATTCAACTTCTCAAACAACTTTGGACAATCATTAAGGTCATCTTTAATTACCATTTTCATTTCTTCCATGCGATCTCCATCATCATTTACACTAGTATTCATATCAAATGATCCATGAACCGCAGTTTCATCCAAATCGATGTGAACACTCAATTTTTCCCCATGTTTAGTCTAAAATTTATAGTTTTGATCTATTCCATGAAAAATTAAATGTTTTTACAAATCTTCCGAACTAATTTGTCTTGAATAAAAACAATGTAAACATGGAAAAAGGATTTGAGAATGTTTGTATGCATGATTTATTGAAAACTTGATTAACTATTTAACTCCATATTCATACTCTTTTGTCAAATGATTAGTGTGTATCCATTTTCGATCCATATCCATCCTAGCAGGTTAATAAAATATTCATTTTGTAAAATAAATAAATAAATACACATAAGATATTCATTATCAAAGGTGAAAGTTATATATAATTCTAATAAGGGGAACCTGAAATTTGATTATTTCAAATAATTTCATTATGCTTTGAAGAAAATGGTTAATTGAATTTAAGAAAAGAATTACTCCACTATGGTAGGTGTTATCCTCTGAATTCATCTAGAGATGAAAGTTACAGAAAACTATCATCCTCATCATCTTCATCTCTTGAGCATTTTTTATTGCATTTTGTTACTTGAGACTCGTCCCCCATATCTTGTGGACATCCACCTATGTTTCTTGAACTACTCTAACCAAAATAAATCCCATACCGGGTACTAGTGATCATTTTGGATGACTACTACTCAGAGTAGTTCAACCAACATAAAAGATATGGGGGATGAGTCTCAAGCAAAAAATTTCAATATTAACTGTCTAGGAGATGGAGTTGATGAGGATGAAACCAAACCTTTCTTATATTAAATAATGGGGGTTCTTATAATTTTCAAAGTTTCTATTCCTAAAAGAACT
This sequence comes from Viscum album, assembly GCA_963277665.1. Classification (NCBI taxonomy): domain Eukaryota; kingdom Viridiplantae; phylum Streptophyta; class Magnoliopsida; order Santalales; family Viscaceae; genus Viscum; species Viscum album. The sequence goes on along the minus strand of OY728127.1, from coordinate 59,602,965 downwards.
AAAACTGAGACTAAAACAATTAAATAACTTTTTTTTTCTATAAAAAATATTAACAAATCATATAGAATAATGCACATAGAAGCTAATGTCATTTTTAAATCTAGAGTTGTATACTTTTTTTAAGAATAAATTTTATAAAGATAATTAAAATAAAATTATTCCTCATATCCATAGATCTAGTGTTTCATATAGTTAAGATATAATGGTAGAGAATAAATATGATTCTTGAGTTGTACCTAAACGGAGTACAAGACCTAGAAAATAGAAAAATACATATCATGAATTCATATATTTCAAATCCTTCATTTTTATTATTAATTGAGATCAAAATAATAATATTCTGAAAAAATATCTTATGGGGATAACCATAGATGATGATCTCAAGTTATATAAATAAGCATTGTCTTTAAAATATGTTGTATTCTAGAAAGAATCATTTAATAATGGAATAGATTCTATTATGAGAAATAATACTTGCATATTTAATTTTTTTCTAAAATATTCAATTCATATTGGTTGTAAATGATTATTTAGAAGCATGTATGACTCCAATTATAACATTCAAGTTTTTAAAGCTAGATTAGTAATCAAAGGTTTCAAAAAAATGGAACGGATTGGTTATTTTGATACTTATACTCATTTAGTTCAAATTACAACAATAAGGATATTATTTTCTTTTAAATTTGATAAATCATTTTTGTGTTTATTAAATGGATGTTAAAAATTTATTTTTAAATGAAAATTTAAATAAATAAATTTACATGGAATAATATGAATATTCTTAAACTTATTTGATAATGACCCTAAAGAAAATTTCCAATGCAATAGTTACTAATATTTTTGGAATTCATAGAAATATTTATGAGGAGATCATTGACTATGATGATGAAAATAAATGAAAAGAGAAGGTTTTAAAAGAAAGAGTATAAATCTATTTTAATCTCTCCAAACAATTTAAACAAACAAATAAAATGATTTTGGAATTCAAAGAATAATGCACCAATTTTAAAAATGTGTGTCTCACTACAATTAAAGAAAGGGAAGATGACAATAAATGGATTGATGAGATAAAAGGTAAATTAAAATAAGTAATTGTTATCAAAGATGCTCAACTGGAGATTAGAGGGAAAAGTATTAAAGATATTGAGCATCCACTAAAAGAAAATAGATAAATGCATGAAGATAAAATTAGAGAGATAAGAATATATTGTGAATTCAAAATAAAAATATAATAGAATGAGAAAATAATTATAAATATGAAATGATTTGATATTTCTACTAAATTGGAGAATCTGGAATCAATACAATCAATTTCTTCTCAAAAATTAAAAAAGAATGATCATACCCCACAATATGCCATGGAGAATTCTTATAGTGAAAGAACTCTATTTGGGGGAATGAAAATCCTAATATCATCTAATAATCCAAATATATCTACATCAAAATGGAAATCTACCATCTATTTTTTAATATACTTTTTGTGATAAAACTTTTTTCAAGTGCACTACATGTTTGAAATGTAAATTATTGAATAACTGGTTGATGAAAACATATGAAGGACCCTCCACTATATCCATGGTGGCTAATAGAAAGTGTATAATTGGGTTTCCACAAATAAAGCCCAACCAATTGATACAATCACTTTAAAACTTCAAGCTTCTAGCTCTAAAAAAACTAGACATCATGTGGTAAAAAATAATAAACCATGGTTTATGAGTCATTGCATTACTAAAATAAATTTTGACATAGTGAATTGGATATTTTGTAAAATTTATGAATTTTAAAGGTACAATAGAATGCTATTTTTAGGTGGAAAATGCATCAAATGAAGCAACATCCATAGACATTGAACACACATATTTTAAACTCAATTAGAGTTGAAATGATTAGAAATATATGTGGTATTTGAAATGACAACAATCATAGTGAAGATGCATGCATGTAGAAATCATTCAAGAATAAAAGTAGTGATGGATGATGAATAATAAGATATAATGAACAAAATAACACAAAAATATATTGTTAAACAAGAAAAATAAGTGAGGAGAAGGATAAAAATTAATATACCTAGGATTGAAGATTTGATTCCTCCAAGAGGAATAAAGATATTTTGCGCGAAAGCCTAGATTCATTCAAGCCTTGAATTCTTTGAGCATTGATTCATTTGAGCCCTTAATTAGAGCCTTAGATTCATTAGAGGCTTGATTGTTGGTTGGATTCATCGAGGAGGAGCGATGGCGAGAGGTGGCTTTTGTGGATATCTTGAGAAATCGTGACAGATTCAGTCATGGTTAGGGTTATTAAATAGACCAGGGACACTTTTATCAAAAATTCTAAAAAATCATTGATAAAAACTCATTTATCAATGCTAAATTAATAATCATTGATAAAAGAAATATTTATCAGTGCTGTTTTAGTGCACCTAAAGATAGAGATTTATCAGTGCTAAACAAATGCTGATAAAATCCACCTTTATCAGCGTTAAAGTTTTAACACTGATAAAGATTCATTTTATTAGCATTATTTTAGCACTGATAAAACTCCATCTTTATCAGTGCTAAAACTTTAGCGCCGATAAAAGATTTATAATTATAATTATAAATAAAAAAAATTATAAATATATTTATATAATTATATCTTTATTTATTATAATTTTATAATTATTTAAATATATAATTATTTATTTATAATTATATATATACATTTTAAAAAAATTATAAATATATTTATATCATTATATATATTTATATAATTATGTATATATAAAAATATAAATATAGTAAATATATTTATTATAATTATGTGATTATAAATATATTTATATAATTATATATATTTATATCATTATATATATTTATATATATTTAATAAATAAATATAAATATAGTAAATATATTCATTATCTATATATATTTATTATAATTTTATAGTTATTTAAATATATAATTATCTAAATACTTTGTAAAAAATAATATTTATATATTTATATCATTATACATTTATATAATTATATATATATATAATAAATAAATATAAATATAAATATAAATATAAATATAAATATATTAAATATATTCATTATTTAAATAAATTTATTATAATTTTATAATTATTTAAATATATATAATTATTTATTTATAATTATATAGACACTTTTTTAAAAAATAATATTTATATATTTATAATTATAGATATATAAATTTTATATTTAGTAAATATACATTTATAAATATATTTATTTATACATATTTACTAATATAATTTTAACATTATTAATGAACATATAATCTTAAATGCATGTGTCACGACCCGACCCTACTGGTCTTGAGCCGCGACTACCCCAAACCCACCTACATAGGCCATGGGCTAGCGACAAGCGCCGAAGGCATAACAATCTCAGGGAGGCCATTTCTTAAGTACTTGCACACACACACACAACCCACTCAATGCAGTAGTGCAAAGTAACAAGGAAACCAAAGTACAAACAACTATAACTCAACCACAGTCATGAATCAACTTCTAGGTAGAACAAGTAAAGTGATGAATAGTACTGACAAGATAACTGAACAGAAAAAGGGAAAAACACATGCCCAACCCTAAAGGTGCCACAACCCGAAAACAGGTAAACAAAAGTAAACAGCTGGTGAGTCTCACACCTGAAAGTCCTACTACGACCACTGAACGCAGCCCAAGCTCCTGTGTCCTCTATGCTCCTCCGTAGTCTCGATCGACCTGTCCGTCGTCTGCAAGGGCACACCAAGTGCAAGAAAAGCCCAAGCAGGGTTGAGTATAAAGATACTCAGTAGGATGCCCCGAAAGCTCGAGGGAGCAAAAAAGGAGGTACTAAAATGGTGAGTAGTAGACAGAACAAAGAACAATGTAAGAGTACAACAGAGAGAGTGTATCTCAAGCCAACAAAAGAAAGGAAGTATACTCATCCAACCCAAGAGTAGCTAGACATAGAAAGTACGTGGCATACCCCGCGCGTCTTCGCCCCTTCTAGAAGGAGAGTAACTGAGCCCAAGGAGTGGGAACAAAAGTAGGGTGTATACATATATATATGCTCAACAAGAAACCCGAACGAGTGTGTAAGGGGATCTCTATCTCCAAGCTCAACCCAAGAAAAGTAACCAACAGTTCTAAGGATATCCATCACTGATGCCCAAAAAGTCCCGCACACCAAAGCTATCTCATTGCTGAACCGTACAACCAAGGGTCCCACTCCGATAATCACAGAGAAAAGGAACTGACTAGCCTCATCGAAAGGGATGATTCTGAAAGAAGTCGTTGGGTAACCCAATGCCTAGCCCAGCTGGAGGGTAAACCGTAAGAGGTCGTCGGGTGACCCACTGCCCAGCCCAACTGGAGGGTAAACCCTAAGAGGTCATTGGGTAACCCACTGCCCAACCCAGCCGGAGGGTAAAACCTAAGGTCAACGGGTAACCCACTGCCCAGCCCCACTAGAGGGTAAACCCTGACACACTGGTGGGTAACCCACTGCCCAGCCCCGCTGGAAGGTAAACCTGGAACTGGACTGATAACTCCACACTGCCCGTGCCATCACTGGGGGTCACTAACATCGCTACCGTGCGTTGGTTTGAAGTGCGTCAAAGGGACCTTCGACCAACACCCTTTCATGTTTCAACATTTAATGAGATCTCTAAAGAGGCTCCACATTCCCAAAAAAATTACACCATTGCAATCCTCGTGAAAAAACACGCAAGATAGACTATTTACTCGCTTGAAACGGACTCTCGATGAAAAAGTTATTCAACACCACTTTGTGCCCATACGACGTCTCGTGGGGCCCACACCTCGGTCTCGAAAAAGGTTGGGCAAACTGTTCCATCGCGATTATCTCGGAAAAACATGCCAAAATGACTATTCATTCACCCCGAACGGACGTCGTATGAAAAAGTCGCAGTATGCTGCACACAGCTTAAAAGACGGCCTGTGGGGCCCACAATTCAACTCCGGCTTCAACACCCGCAACCACCCTGGACTAATTCATCATGACGCCAGGGTCACAACGTTTCTGATGGCGCCTAAAACAGACTCCGAATGTGCTCGCGCCATCCGAAACAAGAATCCCGGTGAGGCGCTAAGTAACGCTTAACGAGCGTGTTGCGCCACCGAGCTCCCGTCTCAGGAATTAAAAATACCCGAGACCATCTCAAAACCTCTTTATTGATCCAAGGATCACATCTCCATAGACAGAACATGAATCCGACACTCAGTTAGCAATTTAGGGGCGTTTTAGCGCTAACGGACGGAGACGGGGTGGGCCGAACCAATTCGGCCGGTCCACCCTCTTTAGACTGGCGGTCCGCGACTCGGCCGCCCGGACCACCCGGTCCACCACGGCCCGCGGTTCACCACATGGGCTGCGTGGATTTAATTGGACCAGCATGAGTCGGTCTATATTTTCCCCCATGAGACACGCGTTTCGCGGGTCTCGGTTGCTCCCGGGGTCGCGACGACCCCGGTCTCACGCCGCCTGCTGACCGACGAAGCCGACCAGCGCACCTCGCCCCGCACCGCCTGAACCGCTGAGGTGCCAGGCCGCCGTACGGCTCACCCAAGCCGCTACCTGGGAGCCGCGCCGCTGCCTGGGAGCCGCGCTGCTGCCTGGGGACTCGCCGGACCACCACGCGGAGCCGCCAGACTGCCCTGGAACCGTTGAAAAATGAGGGTATTGGCCGGAAAAACTTCCCGGGGTCACCCCGGATGCCACGAGACTCGGATTTTTGATCTAAAAAGAGAGTTGGGAAGATCTGATAGAAACCTACACATATATGTACTCCACTGAAAAAAAAGCAGTTAGACACTATAATTTGAGTTCTAAGAAGTTTTGGAAATTTAAAAAAAAATGAAACACAAGAACCTACCTCGTAGGGCGTAGCCCGTCGCTTCATGAACGATCCGCCGGAGCCGCAACCACCTTGGAGAGGTGGGGATAGGAGCTTGAAGAGGTGGATCCTTTGTTGGGATAGCTTCCACCAGGGAGAGTGCAAGGGGGAAGAAGGGGGAGTGGGTGGATGTGTTTAAGTAGGGAAAAGAATTAATTAATTCTTAAACACCCACTAGTAGGCCCGTACCCAAACTCTCGACGGGGTTGGGGTTAAGACACCTCTAGGGTAAAATCCACATTATGATCACAACGGAGATCTTGGAATTTTAATCCAAGCCTCCGTTCAGAAGTTATAAAGTTCACGCCCGAGGTCGCTAAATTATGAAAACGCCCCTGGTGGCATTTTCCACAAAAGGGCCGCACCTGCCAAAGTTACACCCCTCATAGGGTAAAAGGCATGCTCCGGACTCAACAGTGCTCTTGGTTTTCCCATCCAAGCAACCGTTTAGGAGTTATTCTATTTATTTGGTGTGCTTAGTGTGAACGCACTTAAAATTTAATTCTGGCCACAATGTATAAGGCCCTAGCCTTAAACATTACTTAATATTGATTTATTACAAGATTACACCTTGAGGATCTTTTCAGGTTTAGAGTTTTAGAGAATTAGATCATAAAAAATGCATTATATTCCAAATTTAAACAAAGTGGTTACATAAAAGATAGTATTCATTTTTCCCATCAATGGAAACATAATTAAAATAAAACATGGATTCTTTCTTGACACTTCCTTGACACTATCATCATATCATGTACCTTTCCCTTGACCTGTGAAAAACATTTCAAAAACTTGGGATGAGCATAAAAAGCTCAGTAAAGGATATAAAAATATGGAAAGGAAACATGGGTACATATATACATAAGAATGAAATCATACTTTACCCATAAAACATAAGCACTTTAACATACCTCATCAAATAATGAATAAATCATAGAAATGATAAGACATAAAGGTAACTTGAGGCATTCATAACATTCTTACGTAGGGAGTAACCCTCTTGGTTATGTTTGGAATACCCATCACAGTATATTCCCTAAATCTCTTCGGAGAAACCTTAACGTTTCACTCCTTTGCATTACCCAATGCATTGGAGAGCTATATTGGGCTCACCCGCCCTTAGTTTATCACGGAACCACCCGTCTTCATAAAAAATTCCAAAGAACCATAACATAATCGTAACACATAAAACATGAATAAAAGAAACATAACATTTCCACATTTTAATCACAAGATATCAATACAACAAATTGATATAAAAACATTATGAAAACCATTTTCAATACCAAAATAAAAGAAAAGTAAAACAGGGTATTTATTTTTCTTTTTAAAAAAATGTATGGCTTGTAGAGGAAGCTGAAACCCAAATAATGGTCACGGCGGCAGAGAAGTCATTGTCGCCGCATACGTACGACAAAAACATTCCCTTTTTTCGTTTATTAAATTCTTATTATAAAAAATATTCCTTTTGAATAAATGTAAAAGTCAAAGGGGTTTATACACCGTATAAAATAAGGTTGTGTATAAAACAAAATATGCCTCAATGAAAGGAGATTGAGACGAAGTCCCATACCTCGGGTCCGACTTGACTCGATCATTCTTTAAAGTCCTGAATAATAAAATTGAGTTAATTTCTACTTGCTTAAGAACCTTTTTCAAGTTCATTATTCCTTTTATATAACTTATTACCATGTCATGAACACCATGTAATTATTTAAGTTAATAACGGTCGTTTTAACGATCATTGGTACTTGAGTCAAAAAAATAAACTCTTTATAATTACACGTTGTTCATGTATCCATTATATCTAGAGTTATAATCATGATTTAGATATCATATATATCATATATATCCAGTATATACATGCATTTATAATATTACATAACGTTTAGAGGTAAGAAATGAAATGCACCGTTCATGGAGACGGTAAGCCGTACGTACGCATGAACGCTACTTTCATTTCTATTTCATATTTTATGGAATGGAATCATAATTATATAAAGGCATATTATAATTCCAGTATAATATCATATATAAAATCATTAATTACATCCTTTATACGTCCCACATATGGCATTAACGAATCAAATCACTTTGAGGGGGCGGTAGTCCGCACTTCCTAAAATGAAGATATCGCGTTTACCCATAATGAAAATCATAAAGGTATTCCATAAATGAAAAATACAGAAGATTAAGTAAAACATAAACATATTATATATCATATATAAATATATTGACATCTTAATGTCCACCTTTGAAGGTTTTATATGAGTGTTGAACAATCATCGTTTCGTGAGGCAGAAATTCGCCATCCACGGAAACAGTATGTTCTTTAGCCATTAGATGTAGGTGTTTGTAAGTGTAGCTCGAATATTTCTTATAACAAGATCCTATTATATTGAAGATACTGGAGTTGTTACAAAATAAATGAATGAAAAGAGTTTAGGGGGTTGGAGAAGCAAAATAAAATAAAAGGACTCAAGTGAAGACATTACCTTAAAATCGGGTAAATTCCTTTGGTTTGAGCTCAAAGGCTTCCTTGGGAAGACTTTTGCCCAAAGTGAGGCTTCTAAGAGTTAGAGAGGAATGTGGAGAGACAAAATGGGCAGGGGTTGGCCGAGCCAAAGGCTTTGGAAGTGTGGGTAAGGAGGTAGAGGTGGGGGCCTTTTAGAAGAGGAGAGGTGGGGTACTCTTGGAAAGTAAAGAAATGTTACTTTATTTTAAAATGCGTTTAGGATTTAAAAGGTCCCACATTGATATAATTCGAGGATGAGGTGATAAGGGTTCGAAATATACCCAACCAAGAGGTTTTTGACAAGTGTAGGTCTTAGATTTTACATTATCTTTTCATTTTATTTAAATCGTTAAATAATGAGGTAATCGATGCATCATCATGATGTCATAAATAATTTAATTTATTTAATGTCTAAAAATTATAAAAAATACTATGATGTAGGGAATATTTTTATCTTTCCAATGACTATTTATAGTTAAAAATATGACTTGTATAACCCCATGTAAAAATTGTTTTAGTAAAATAACTCATGCTTGTGACATTTTTACTTTACCATTGAATTAAAAGATATTAATGTCATTTTCCTTCCAAAGTGGCTCCATGGGGTCCCCAAGTTGACCCATGGATTGTCTTGGTCGGCCATGACACATCCAATAAGGGTAGGACATGTGTCAATCTCATCTCATATTATTAAAACATTATTTTTACCTTAAACTACACTAATTACCTCTAATCGCGATTAAGAACTTAAAAGTTACTATTCACCAAAAAATTATTTTAATCTCATTGAACCACATTTTACTTTATAATGACAACCATGTATGTCGGATTTTTGAAAATCAAATCACAGAAGTGGCAAAGTTTCATTTAAACAAAAAATCAGTTTCTTTAACTACCACTTAGTGGTTTCACTATTCATCAAAAATTGATGTTTTTTAGAAAAATACCCAAACTTCACCCTAAGCTATATTTGATATTCTGAATTCAAAAATGATGTCTATTTTACAAAATTAAAATCATATAAGTTACATTAATTAATTTAATAGTTAATTCCCGCTATCATGACAAATAGCGTGTTTTTATGAAACAATAAGTATCAAAAGATTTACACTAGTTTAAATCCAATTTCAAAGTGAAATTGATTCGAATGACCACCATTGGATTAAATTGTAAAAATATATTCTAATTTCACTTTAAAACCAATAAAAAATATAATATAATCATATAAATAAATTAGATTAAAAAGAGGTTTTGAATTAAAATACAACGTTTTTCACTATTCCTTAAAAAATGAACTTTATCGGAAAAATACCAAAAATTTACACAAAGTAAATTTTGATGTACCGATTCTAAAGAATAGTTTTATTTGGTACAATAGAAAGTATAAGAGTGAACAAAACTATATTTAATGATGGTTCACCATCAAAAGGCGATAAGTGAACCTTTAGTGAAAATTAGGGTATAAATGCCTAAAATTGAATTCTTTTCTTATTTTAAGCCTTTATCTTTTATTGGATAAATGTAAAAACATTTAAAAACATATATAATCATATTTTAGTTATTTCTATCCATTCCTGCCAATACAACGACTATGTGTTAATTACCATTTAAAATTATATTATTTTATTACTAGTGTGCAACGTAAGATTTCAATGAAACTCTTTGTTGCGTATCGGGTATGCTATCGAATATAGCAACCCCTTTAAAGTAAAATTAATATTTAATTCATAAATATTAATAAATATGAAAATGATTTATTCTTTATTTACCTGTGATGTTACATCCTTCCCCCCTTTTGGGAATTACGTCCTCGGAATTTTATTCACTTATTAAAATAAGTGGGGGTATTTACCCCTCATAGTATTTTCAGATTCCCACGTTTCCTCTTCAACCATATGGTTTTTCCACAAAACCTTTTCCTGGTGAATTACCTTATTTCACAACACTTTCTCTCTTCGGTCAAGAATCTGGACCGGTTGTTCCTCATAAGATAGGTTCCCTTCCAGCTGAACTACCTCTGGACTCAAAACATGAGATGGATCTGGCATGTACTTTCTCAGCATCGAAACATGAAAAACATTGTGTACCTGAGATAAACTCGGAGGTAAAGCCACTCGGTAAGCAACTGATCCAACTCTCTCCAGAATTTCATATGGTCCAATGAACCTTGGACTCAGCTTTCCTTTCTTACCAAATCTCATCACACTTTTCCATGGTGATACTTTGAGAAAAACATGATCACCTACCTCAAAAGAGATATCCTTCCTCCTATTGTCTGCATAACTCTTCTGCATGATCTGAGCTGTTCTCATGTGTTTCTGTATCAGCTGAACTTTTTCTGCCATCTCTTCTACCAATTCTAGTCCCATCAGCTTCCTTTCACCCACTTCATCCCAAAAAGCTGGAGTTCGACACCGCTTCCTATATAACGCCTAAAATAGTGCCATCTGTATACTGGAATGAAAACTGTTATTATAAGAAAACTCAACCAAAGAAAGATGTTGGTCCCAACTTCCCTAATAATCCATCGAACAAGAACGTAACATATCTTCAAAAGTCTGAATTGTTCATTATGACTGCCCATCTGATTGAGGATGAAAAGCTGTACTAAAATTTAATTCAGTACCCAATGACTTCTGAAGGCCTTTCCAAAAGTTAGAAGTAAACCTGGGATCACGATCAGATGCAATGGAGAGAGGAACTCCATGCAACCTGGCTATCTCTTTAAGTTACAAAAGGGAAAGTTGATCTAGGGAAAAAGTATCTCGTATAGCAAGGAAATGAGTAGATTTATTCAAGCGATCAACAATAACCCAGATTGAATTATTACCTCGAGGTGTCTTCGGCAATCCCACAATGAAGTCCATGAATATATTCTCCCATTTCCATTCTGGTACTGGTAAAGGCTGAAGCATCCCTTTCGGTAACTGCCACTCTGCTTTAACCTGTTGACAAGTCAAAAAATTCACTGTAAAATCAGCAATATCCCTTTTCATTCCATCCCACCAGTAATACTCTCGCAGATCTCTGTACATCTTAGTACTTCCAGGATGAACTGAAAACGGAGAACTATGAGCTTCACATAACAACTCTCTCTTCAATTGTGAATCACAAGGCACACACAAACTCTTCCCAAATCTAAAAACACAATCATTATCAATGTTGAATTCAGGTAACTTACCCTTCTGAACCAGCTCTACCTTTTTCTGCAACTCACTGTCTTGCTTCTATGCTTGATTAATTCTGTCTGATAGAGAATATTTCACTGATACCTGATCATTCTGCATAAGGACACAACCAAGTACCTTCAATGAAGCATCAATGTATATAACAAACTCACCATTCCTGGAAGGAAGTGCCAAAACTGGAGCATTCACCAATCTTCTTTTCAACTCCTGAAAACAATCATCACATTATTTTGTCTAGATAAACTTAACAACCTTTCGAGTTAGGTTAGTCATTGGACTAGATAACCGTGAAAAAATTTCAACAAAAATTCGGTAGTAACCTGCCAAACCAAGAAAACTACGGATCTTGGTTACATTTGTGGGTCTTGGCCATTCTTCAACAACTTTAATTTTATCATGATCAACAGTTATTCCATTTTTTGAAACAATGTGACCAAGGAAAGAAATTTGTTGTAACCAAAACTCACACTTGATAAATTTTCCATACAGTTTCTTTGCTTTTAAGGTTTCCAAGATAACCCTTAAATGACTTTCATGCTCCTCTTTACTTTTAGAAAACACCAAAATATCATCAATAAACACAACCACCATTTATAACCTGATTCAACTGAGTCATCACTGCAGTGAACTGCTCAATTCTGATTCCGACCATCTCTGGTTGCTGATTCGGAAAGTCATTCTACTCAGTATGCCTTCCCAGAAAAGATGCTCTGTTTCCTTTATGAAAAACCATTCTTAACCCAGAAATATATTAGGAGAAGAAACATGGTAATCTTTAAATACTATATCATTTCAATCATACCATAAATTAATTTATAATTTAACAATTTTCTAACTCCTAAAGTTGTCTAAACCGACCTCTGATACCAACTATAAGGCCCCAGCCTTAAACATTACTTAATCTTGAGTTATTACAAGATTACACCTTGAGGATCTTTTCAGGTTTAGAGTTTTAGAGAATTAGATCATAAAACATGCATTACATTCCACATTTAAACAAAGTGGTTACATAAAAGATAGTATTCATTTTTCCCATCAATGGAAACATATTTAAAATAAAACATGGATTCTTTCTTGAAACTTCCTTGACACTATCATCATATCATGTACCTTTCCCTTGACCTGTGAAAAACATTTCAAAAACTTGGGATGAGCATAAAAATCTCAATAAGGGATATAAAATATGGAAAGGAAACATGGGTACATATATACATAATAATGAAATCATACTTTACCCATAAAACATAAACACTTTAACATACCTCATTAAATCATGAATAAATCATAGAAATCATAAGACATAAAGGTAACTTGAGGCATTCATAATATTCTTACGTAGGGAGTAACCCTCTTGGTTACGTTTGGAATACCCATCACAGTATATTCCCAAAATATCTTCGGAGAAACCTTAACGTTTCACTCCTTCGTGTTACCCAATGCATTGGAGAGCTATATCGGGCTCACCTGCCCTTAGTTTATCATGGAACCACTCGTCTTCATAAAAAATGCCCAAGAACCATAACATAATCGTATCACATAAAACATTCATAAAGGAAACATAACATTTCCACATTTCAATCAAAAGATATCAATACAACACATTGATATAAAAAAATTATGAAAACCATTTTCAATACCAAAATAAAAGAAAAGTAAAACAGGGTATTTATTTTTCTTTTAAAAAAAAATGTATGGCTTGTAGAGGAGGCCGAAACTCAAATAATGGTCACGATGGCAGAGAAGTCGTTATCGCCACATACGTAACACAAAAACATTCCCTTTTGTCGTTTAGTAAACGCTTATTATAAAAAAGATTCTTTTTGAATAAATGTAAAATTCAAAGGGGTTTATACACCATATAAAATAAGGTTGTGTATAAAACAAAATATTCCTCAATGAAAGGAGATTGAGACGAAGTCCCATACCTCGGGTCCGACTTGATTCGATCATTATTTAAAGTCCTGAATAATAAAATTGAGTTAATTTATACTTTCTTAAGAACATTTTTCAAGTTCATTATTCCTTTTATATCACTTATTACCATTTCATGAACACTATGTAATTATTTAAGTTAATAATGGTCGTTTTAACGATCATTGGTACTTGAGTAAAAAAAATAAACTCTTTATAATTACATGTTGTTCATGTATCTATTATATCCAGAGTTATACTCATTATGTAGATATCATATATATCATATATATCCAGTATATACATGTATTTATAATATTACATAATGTTTAGAGGTAAGAAATGAAATTCACCGTTTATGGAGACGGTAAGCCGTACGTACGCATGAACGCTACTTTCATTTCTATTTCATATTTTATGGAATGGAATCATAATTATATAAAGGCATATTATAATTCCAGTATAATATAATATATAAAATCATTAATTACATCCTTTATACGTCCCACATATGGCATTAACGAATCAAATCACTTTGAGGGGGCGGTAGTCCGCACTTCCTAAAATGAAGATATCACGTTTACCCATAATGGAAATCATAAAGGTATGCCATAAATGAAAAATACAGAAGCTTAAGTAAAACATAAACATATTATATATCATATATAAATATAGTGACATCTTAATGTCCACCTTTGAAGGTGTCATATGAGTGTTGAACAATCATCGTTTCGTGAGGCAGAAATTCACCATCCACGGAAACAGTATGTTCTTTAGCCATTAGATGTAGGTGTGTGTAAGTGTAGGTCGAATATTTCTTATAACAACATCCTATTATATTGAAGATACTGGAGTTGTTACAAAAGAAATGAATAAAAATAGTTTAGGGGGTTGGAGAAGCAAAATAAAACAAAAGGACTCAAGTGAAGACATTACCTTAAAATCGGGTAACTTCCTTTGGATTGAGCTCAAAGGCTTCCTTGGGAAGACTTTTGCCCAAAGTGAGGCTTATAAGAGTTAGAGAGGAATGTGGAGAGACAAAATGGGCAGGGGTTGGCTGAGCCAAAGGCTTTGGAAGTGTGGGTAAGGAGGTAGAGGTGGGGGCCTTTTATAAGAGGAGAGGAGGGGTACTCTTGGAAAGTAAAGAAATGTTACTTTATTTTAAAATGAGTTTCAGATTTAAAAGGTACCACATTGATATAATTAGAGGATAAGGTGATAAGGGTTCGAAATATACCCAACCAAGAGGTTTTTGACAAGTGTAGGTCATAGATTTTACATTATCTTTTCATTTTATTTAAATCGTTAAATAATGAGGTAATCGATGCATCATCATGATGTCATAAATAATTTAATTTATTTAATGTCTAAAAATTATAAAAAAATACTATGATGTAAGTAATATTTTTATCTTTCCAATGACTATTTATAGTTAAAAATCTGACTTGTATAACCCCATGTAAAAATTGTTTTAGTAAAATAACTCATGCTTGTGACATTTTTACTTTAACATTGAATTAAAAGATATTAATGTCATTTTCCTTCCGAAGTGGCTTCATGGGGTCCCCAAGTTGAGCCATGGATTGTCTTGGTCGGCCATGACACATCCAATAAGGGTAGTACATGTGTCAATCTCATCTCATATTATTAAATCATTATTTTTACCTTAAACTACACTAATTACCTCTAATCGCGATTAAGAACTTAAAAGTTACTATTCACCAAAAAATTATTTTAATCTCATTGAACCACATTTTACTTCTTAATGACAACCATGTATGTCGGTTTTTTGAAAATCAAATCATAGAAGTGGAAAAGTTTCATTTAAACGAAAAATCAGTTTCTTTAACTACCACTTAGTGGTTTCACTATTCATCAAAATTGAAGTTTTTCAGAAAAATACCAAAACTTCACCCTAAGCTATATTTGATATTCTGAATTCAAAAATGATGTATATTTTACAAAATTCAAATCATATAATTTACATTAATTAATTTAATAATTAATTCCCGCTGTCATGACAAATAGCGTGTTTTTATGAAACAATAAGTATCAAAAGATTGACACTAGTTTAAGTCAAATTTCAAAGTGAAATTGATTCCAATGACCACCATTGGATTAAATGGTAAAAATATATTCTAATTTCACTTTAAAACCAATTCAAAAGATAATATATTCATATAAATAAATTATATTAAAAAGAGGTTTTGAATTAAAATACAACATTTTTCACTATTCATTAAAAAATGAACTTTATCGGAAAAATACCAAAAATTTACACAAAGTAAATTTTGATGTCCCGATTCTAAAGAATAGTTTTATTTGGTCCAATAGAAAGTATAAGAGTGACCAAAACTATATTTAATGACGGTTCGCCATCAAAAGGCGATAAGTGAACCTTTAGTGAAAATCAGGGTATAAATGCCTAAAATTGAATTCTTTTCGTATTTTAAGCCTTTATATTTTATTGGATAAATGTAAAAACATTTAAAAACATATATAATCATATTTTAGTTATTTCTATCCATTCCTGCCAATACAACGGCTATGTGTTAACTACCATTTAAAATAATATTATTTTATTACTAGTGTGCAACGTAAGATTTTAATGAAACTCTTTGTTGCGTATCGGGTACGCTATCGAACATAGAAACCCCTTTAAAGTAAAATTAATATTTAATTCGTAAATATTAATAAATATAAAAATGCTTTATTCTTTATTTACCTGGGATGTTACACAACGGGCCTCAGAATCACACGCCGTCTGAACGCCCTGCTCTGGAATAACATCAAGAAAATTTCAAAGTCTTACAGGCTCAAAACCTAGGTTCTTACAACATGCATGTTAAAAATTATTGAAACTGAATAATTAAAAATGAGTACACTTTAAAAATATTGAAAAAATAGATAAGTTTTAATAATTGAATAAAAATTATAAAAGAAATATGGATATATATTGAAATAAAGACGAATACATATTAAAAATATTAAAAAATAGTAAATAAATAAATATAAATAAATAATAGAGAATAATTAAATTACCCAAAAAAAATAATAATATTAAAAATGAATTAATACCTATTTGTAATAAAATTAAAAATAAATAAATAAAATTTACTGATTAAAGACACAATATATTAAATGTGTCATGTTATAATGAGATTATAAAATAAATACTAAAATTTGAATAAATTACATAAATATTAGGTGTATGTGTTTCTATATAAGATTTCATTAATTACATAAATATTTGTGTGTGTGTTGTATATAAAAATGCATTAATTGCGTATATGTATGTGAAATCAATATAACACACATTTGATATATGTTAAATTGAAAAATAAAACGACATTCAATTATGTCCATTACTCGATGCAATTAGTCAGTATTTTTAATTCATAATAATTTTTAATTATAAATCACTCTTCACTATAAATATCTGACCATTTAATGTAAAACATAAATATTTTGTATAATATAAATCATATTTATATACATTAATATATATATATATATACATTTAATATATAATATTTATCAACATTTTAAATAAATATTTAATTAATAAAATGTTTAATATTTTTCTTAATTTACCTATTTTTAATTTTTATTTGTTTAATTTTCATTTTACATATATCTATATATTTAATATAAAATATTTATTCGTATTTATAATTTATATATAGTATATTCAATTTATTCATTTTTATCAATAATTTTTTAATTAATAATTTTTTAATAAAATCATTTATTTATTTAATTATTTAATTTTATTCAGGACCTTTATCAGTGCTAAAAAAACGCTGATAAAGAATCCCTTTATCAACGCTAAACATAAAGTGTCGATAAAGGGTACCCTTATTGGTGCTAAAAACAAAGCATTGATAAATGGTACATTTTATCAGTGCTAAAGAAAAGAATTGATAAAAGTTAACCTTTATCATTGCTAAAAAAAGAGCTGATAAAGGGTACCTTTTATCAACGCTAAAAAAGTACTGATAAAAGGTACTCTTTATCAGTGATTTTTTCTAGCGCTGATAAAGACTAGTGTTGTTAAAGGCCTATTTTGTAGTAGTGATATTTTTGAGTAACCATAAGGCCAATGAGTCTTGGGTTAGGCCCCAGGACCTTCAAGCCCCGTCTTTATCACAGGTCAGGACATAAGGCCACTGTACTCCTTCCTCTACCTCGAGTTTAGGTTGAATGGTCATTGTATCTGTGCACTGTCTCAGGCCAGACCGTATGGTTGTTGTACCCCTGCACTATCTTGGGTTAGGCCACAAGGTCATACTACCCTTGCCCTATGTCTCGGTCCATCATCGTCATCATCACATGTCGCACATGTCCCCCCTCTAAGGGATAACCAAGCCATGATGATCCACCTGTCATTTGCTACCAAAAGAAAATACTTCAAAGTCTATACATCTATACACAATAGGGAATAACACATATAGACACAATATAGTATATCAAGCATGAGTATCGGTAGCCACACACACACATGTGTGTGATCAACATAAAAAACGAGTCTCATGGGCTACACATGCACATACGTGTGATCTACTCAAGCATGGGTCTCAAAGCACACAAGCACATGCCATCATATCATGCCAACAATCATATACAAGGGCTCTATATGGTAAGAAGTTTCTTACCTCAATAATTTAATGTCAATGTCATTATATGTTAAGATCCAAAACCCAACTTACACTCCTGCACCAACTAGATAAAGCCTACACACCAAGAATCCTTAGAGCCAACCCCAAATCATTATAGGTTCTGGGCACAGCGGAAGCATGCGATGGGCAGTTCCCAACTTTAATTTTTTCCATAATCAATGATAAATCTGAGATCTATAAGATGATGAACATCATGATCCACAGAATTGAGTCAAATAAATAGACAAAGAAGAATTACGTTGGAACCGAGAGATATGGATCAGCACATATTATTTATAATTAATTTAATTAGATAGAGAATTACCTCTAAGGAATTATTTCTTCGTTGATGTGTCTGGTAACAGATCTACGACGCACCATCATTGATTTGTAGAGATCAAGTTTATATTTCCTCTAGTGGTGATCCACACATGTTCTAGGAATCTTTAGACATCGTCAAAGGAGTTTTTGGGTGCTAGCATGGAAGATCCTTGCGTTTGCATTGTCCACCTTGATCCGGTGGAGGAGGATTTCTCACCATTCTTAGGATCGTTCTTGGAGAAGAGAGCTCTATAGGCTTGAGAGGATTCTCCTTGAATCGTTGTGCACAACTAAATAATCTAATGAGAAAATAATATAATTGGGTATTTATATTACTAGGGTTAAATAAAATAACTGTACAAGTTCCCTTACTATTATTTAATCACAGCAAATCCCCATGTCAAATAAAAATAGTAATATTATTATTTCTTGACACACGATTAACATGCAAATTATTATTAAATATTATTCAGTTAAATAATATTAAATATTATCATTTCTCACCATACCATTAAACTCAGTCCTCCATTCCTCCATAATATTTATCGATCCTTGAATAATGTCTATTTATTTATTAAATAAATATCACTGCATTATTCACCAATAAATAAATAAATATTATATCTACTAAATAGGAAATAAATATTTATATCTGATCAAGAATAAATGAATAATTATTAAACCAAGTTTGGAAATAATATTTATTCAAACTATTAAATAATAAATAATAATATATCATTTAACTAAGATTCTGGATACACTTAGTGTGTGACCCTATATGCCTCTTTCTCACTGGCATTAGGCAAAGCAGCCTAAAGTAAAAGGTTAGCATCTAGCAACACACTAAGAAACCCATAGAGAAAGAAGTTATTGACACAATGACATGTCACTTCATATGAACTCCTACTGTGTAATATAATCCCTTTATTACAATATATCAAATCGAGCAAGTTGCATGCCAGTGCCATCAATCTATATGCTCGATATCTCTTTCTTTGAATTTTTGGAAATAGAACTTGCCTATAGAACACCATGACCATGGATTTATTTAGGATATATCATTTCCATCAAAGTTAATGAGATATTAACTTCCGTTAATGAATAGAAGGGATAAATCCTTTCTCGCGTTATTCATTAATGCAATATTACTCATGAGGTACCCAACATATCCTACTTCACCGAGAACATCTGTCATCATATTTTTCATCAATACATCTAAGTTTGTGACTCATAATACTCATTAATAATAATATTAAAGTCTAAGTACCAATACACATGTTCGTAGATAAGAAAATTTAATGATAGATAGAAATTTGGATTTCCTACCGACGGGTCTCATTCTCATAATATTCATACTGGACATTACCATGGGAATAAACCATGACAAGGTTCCTCAAAGTCCTATGATTCTCCACCCCTAAGGAGTTTATTAATATTCAAAAACCATGAATACAAGTTTATCATAAATTACAAAGAAGTTTTTTAGGGCACCAATTCCAACAGACTCCCACTTGCACTAAATACAAATGCTAATAACCTTCAGTCCGCTATCTATCACATGATACTCATGCTTATGTTGAGATAGACCTTTAGGAAAGGGGTCCTCCATGTTCTCTTCTATGGGTACTATGATCACAAAAACTTTACCCCTACTATAAAAATACATAAAGAGGTGATACTTTCAGAGTATATGCTTTGTCCGTTGGTGTGACCTTGGATCTTTTGTAAGAGCCACCACTGCAATATTATCCCAATACAATGTGATAGGTTCTTTACTGCTAGGTACCACATCAAGCTCCTGGAAAAAGTTATGAATCAAAATGTTTTCCTTGACTGTATCAGGAACTATTGTATACTCGGACTCCACTGTAGAATCAGCGACAACTGGCTGCTTTGAACTCTTCCAGCTCATAGATCCTCTGTTGAGATGAAAAAAATATCATGATTACAACTTCAGATCATTTTGATCTGTCTGAAAACCATCATCATCATACCCTATGATAACAAGCTCCTTGTCTCCTCCATACACCAAGAACATATCTTTAGTTCTACTCAGATACTTAAGTATAGTCTTAACTGTAACGACCCGAAATTTTGAATAAATCTTGTTTCCAAATTTTGTGTGTTGTTTTATTTTTATTTTATTTTTATACTCAACAAAAATGTTTCATTTGATAACATGAGTATAATTAAAATGAGACCGTTGGGTTTTAACTGTGATATGACCATTGGTCAATATGACCGCTGTAAACTAAACGCTTCGATTATTTTCTCTAAATACAAGTAATCATGGTTAATTAATATAGAAAGAAGATTCGATGGCCTCACCCAGTAGTCTTGGACCGATCGAAGCCCATCTAACAGAACTTGGGAAGGTGGTAGCACCACTGGGGTTTTCTTTAGACCAAACCCAAGCTGAACTTCATCGTGTGAAGCTAGAATGGGATCGCCTTTGCGAGAATTTCAAACTGATAGAAATTACTACTCATGTGATGTTGGCCGAGCCTCCCTCGGATTCTCTCACCTTAGCACACCTTACACTTAGGTCCTATGCTGGTGTGATAAGGGGCTATGTAAGGAGACCGTAACTGCCTTGTGTAATCCTTTGTTTTAAATAAAATTTTTGATTTCTTCTTATGATGAAGTTTATGAATTTTCAAATGTCTGGATAATTTTAGGATGTATTTTATTGATGAATTTTGAAAAAAGGATATTTTAAAATATTTATGTAAACCCTAAATAATTAATGATGTGTAATGATTTTCAAAAAATGGTCTTCTACAAAAGTGTTCAGTAAAGAATTTGAAGTCTAATAAGATCAACTTAATTTTTGATGAATAGTAAATTATGAATAGTGATTTTATGCTTAGGATTAGTAATGTGACCAAATGGATTAGTAATCTCACTTAAAGAAAGTATTAAAATAAGCTAGGCACTTTGATTAAGTAATGTGATTCAATAAAATGGTTAAATAACGGTTTCATAAATTATTATTCAAGTATTAGTTTGTTCATGTGAATAGTGTTTTTTAATTAAAAATTTAATTAAAAATATTTAGGAAATTATTTTAATAAAATGGATTTCATTTTTGAACTCAGAGCATCGATATTATGTTAAGGTAATTTTTGGGGATTTTTCTGAAAAAAATGAATTTTCGGTGAATAGTGTTTTTTAATTAAAAATTTAATTAAAAATATTTAGAAAATTATTTTTATAAAATGGATTTATTTTTTGAAATCAGAGCATTGATATTTGGTTAAGGTGAAATTTTGGAATTATTCTGAGAAAGTTGAATTTTCGATGAATAGTGAAAATACAATTTTTAAGTTACGGGTGTTTAATGACATCATTAAATGATGTATTAAGTATGTAATCAATATGGTTGACTTATGAATAGTAATATAAGGTATGAGGTGTCTCAAGTGGCCAATACCATGGGCAAATACCATGGGCAAGCCCATGGTTTTGCCAAAACCACTAATGAGGTGTCCCTTGGCCATTAATGCCTTGTCCCCTCACTTTCCCTATAAATACCAAGCCATCCTCTCATCCATTCGACTCCCCACTCTCCCCCAAAGAAGTTCTGGTCTCATTACCTCCCAAGGAGTCCTCCCAAGGTGCCCCAAGCTATCAAGGTCCCAACCTTTGAGTTTTAAGAGTTACGTTTTAAGGTAAGGGATCCGACCTCTCTCTTTCTTTTCAAGAAATCTCTTTTATGTAATTTCTTTTATGCTCCATGTTATTATGTTAAAGGATGTTATTTTATACTCCTCTTACTACCCTCTTCATGTTCATATAATGATATATCCCCTCTTACTCTCATTATTTCGTTTTATGAAATTTTAAGTGGCGCCGTTAGGCTGCCGAAATTGTTGTAACGGATTCTTTCTCCCTTCTCATTTTTCAAGATCTATTTTCATGTAAAGTGTTTCATGTTCCTTTTTATTATGTTGGGGTATGATATCTAAATTTATCATACTGATCTCTTATGATCATATGATGAGAGCATCGATATTATGTTAAGGTAATTTTTGGGGATTTTTCTGAAAAAAATGAATTTTCGGTGAATAGTGTTTTTTAATTAAAAATTTAATTAAAAATATTTAGAAAATTATTTTTATAAAATGGATTTATTTTTTGAAATCAGAGCATTGATATTTGGTTAAGGTGAAATTTTGGAATTATTCTGAGAAAGTTGAATTTTCGATGAATAGTGAAAATACAATTTTTAAGTTACGGGTGTTTAATGACATCATTAAATGATGTATTAA
Organism: Viscum album; assembly: GCA_963277665.1. NCBI lineage: Eukaryota > Viridiplantae > Streptophyta > Magnoliopsida > Santalales > Viscaceae > Viscum > Viscum album. Next base: position 59,580,195 of record OY728127.1, on the reverse strand, counting down.
GTATGTAATCAATATGGTTGACTTATGAATAGTAATATAAGGTATGAGGTGTCTCAAGTGGCCAATACCATGGGCAAATACCATGGGCAAGCCCATGGTTTTGCCAAAACCACTAATGAGGTGTCCCTTGGCCATTAATGCCTTGTCCCCTCACTTTCCCTATAAATACCAAGCCATCCTCTCATCCATTCGACTCCCCACTCTCCCCCAAAGAAGTTCTGGTCTCATTACCTCCCAAGGAGTCCTCCCAAGGTGCCCCAAGCTATCAAGGTCCCAACCTTTGAGTTTTAAGAGTTACGTTTTAAGGTAAGGGATCCGACCTCTCTCTTTCTTTTCAAGAAATCTCTTTTATGTAATTTCTTTTATGCTCCATGTTATTATGTTAAAGGATGTTATTTTATACTCCTCTTACTACCCTCTTCATGTTCATATAATGATATATCCCCTCTTACTCTCATTATTTCGTTTTATGAAATTTTAAGTGGCGCCGTTAGGCTGCCGAAATTGTTGTAACGGATTCTTTCTCCCTTCTCATTTTTCAAGATCTATTTTCATGTAAAGTGTTTCATGTTCCTTTTTATTATGTTGGGGTATGATATCTAAATTTATCATACTGATCTCTTATGATCATATGATGAGAGACCCCATTTGATCTCTTCAATTCAGTATTTTGAAGTTTTAAGTGGCGCCGTTAGGCTGCCAAATTTTTAAGTGGTTCTTTCACATTTCTCCCTTTTCAAAGTTCTAATTCCATGTCAAGTCTTTCAAAATCCTTTTTATTATGTTAGGGTATGATCTCTAAATCTATCATACTGATATTTTATGTTCATATGATGAGAGACCCTATTTTATCTCATCAATTCATTTTTATTGAAGTTTAAGTGGTGCCGTTAGGCTGCCGAATTTCTAAGGGGTTCTTTCACCCTTCTTATTTTCAAGATCTACTTTCATGTCAAGTCTTTCAAGATCATTTTTATTATGTTGTGGTATTATCTCTATATGTATCATACTGATCTTTTATGTTCATATGATGAGAGACCCTAATTGATCTCGTCAATTCATTTTTTGAAGTTTAAGTGACGCCGTTAGGCTGCCGAATTTTCATAAGAGAAATCTTATTTTTGTCTTCCTTTCATGTTCTTCATTTCATATGGTATATTTTCAAATTTCATTACCATGTTCTTAAATCCCTTATATTATGTACCTATACTGTTTTATGGGTCATTTATGAATGTTTGACCCATGTCCCCTCTCTTTTCAATGTTTTCTAAAACCCTGTAACATAGCCGTTATGCTGCAGAATTTTCGTCTCAAAATGCCTCTCTCTTTTCTCAAAATTATTTTATGTTATAAAGTGAATAATCAAAGCTCTTATTTCTACAGGTTTATTCAAATATATACCAAAATTTTCTATTTTAAATTCTTGGATTTACATGCATGAGACCCGCTTTCCCTTTCCGTGGGTTTAAAGTGACGTAAAGATCATGTCTTTAAAGCAGTTTTTAAAATGTTAGGATTATGAAATGAAACCCATTTATTTTATTCTATATGGGTTATTTATGAAATGTTTGATGATGATATATGTGGCTCACATGATAATAAAGGCAAATTTAAGGGTGCGCCCTGATAGCGCTCCAATGCATTGGGTAATGATGTAACCACTAGAGATTACAATTTTCACAATACCTTGGTGAATAACCTTGGTAATTTTCAAATGACACCTTGGGGATGGACCTTGGTGATATGTTCATGATTGTCTATGTTAAATGATATAGCCACATCTTCAAGTTATGAAAAATGTTATTTTTATTATGATATATCTCATGATTTCTTTCTCATGCCTTAAAGTTCTTTTCATGTCCTTATTGAAGTATCTCAAGTTCACATGTAAAATGTTTTTCTTGTTTCCCTTACTGGGCATTATGATCACCCTTTCTTTTGATGTATGTCCCCAGGTTATGAGATGCAGTAATGAACCTAGGATTAACTTAAGGAGAATCCTTTCAAGTGTTTAAGAAGAATGTTTTATGTTTTCATGTATTATGTTCCTTGTTTCCAAGACACTAAACCTTAAAGATCCTCAGTTCTGTGTAATGAAATGAAAGTTTATGTTATAAAAAGATGGGATTCTATATTAACAATAATTGAATGCTGTTCTCCTAGATATTCTTGATATCTTCCTACCATGCTCAATGCATAGGAAACATCAAGTCTAGTACATAACATGACATACATGATTGATCCTATCACTGAAGCGTATGAGATCTTAATCATTCTATATTTATCCTGTTGTGTATGGGGAAACATTTTATTAGAAATATGTAAACCACATGACACTGAAACCAATACCCTCTTGAATTATTCCATACTAAATATCTTTAGTATCTGGTCAATATATTTACTTTGGATTAGTCCAAGCAGCCTATTGGATCTATCATGAATAATCTTTATCCTTAGAATATAGGATGCTTCCCCTAAGTCTTTCATGGATAAACAATTGTTTAATCAGTCCTTAACAGGTTGTAAGATTGGTATGTCATTTCCAATAAGTAATATGTCATCAACACACACTACTAGGATAACGAAGGCATTCCCATTCAACCTATTGTAAATATATGGTTCACATTCATTTTTAAAGAAACCAAATTCTTTTATGGCTTCACCGAATCAAATGTTCCATGACCTAGATTCGTAATTCAATCCATAAATGGATCTATACAACTTTTAAATCCTTTTAGAAACACCTTGAGTCACAAACCCTTTTGGTTGTGTCATATATACATATTCTTGAAGGTTCTTGTTAAGGAATGCAGTTTTGACATCCATCTTCCAAAACTCATAGTCATGGTAAGATGATATAGAAAGTATGATTCTAATGGATTTAAACATGGAAACTGGAGAAAAGGTTTCATTTTAGTCAATTCCTTGATTTTGTTTAAAATATTTAACCACTAGATTTGCTTTATAGGTACTTACTTTACCTTCCATGTTCAGTTTCCTCTTGAATACCCATTTGCATCCAACATGATTTACATCAAATGGAGCATCAAACAGAACCCAAACTTGATTATGATACATGTAATCCATATTAGAATTCATATATTTTATCCATCTTGTAGCTTTTGAGCTCTCTACTACCTCCTTGTAGGAGAGAGGTTCATCATTATCCAATAATAATGAGTCACCATCCTTAGTGACTAGAAAAACACATCTCTCTGGTTCCCTTACCTCTCTTAACCTCCTACTAAATTCTTGTGTCTTAGGAACTACTTCTTCCATGGGGACCTATGTAACTTTTTCCTATACTAACTTCTGTATATATTGAGCATCAAATTCATTGAAGTCAATCTCGCTCCCACTATCCTTTTTGAGGATGTGCTCCCTCTCAATAAATGTGGCTTGTCTAACAACAATCACTTTCTTGTCTAAGGGTTGTATAGATAGTATCCCTTTGTTTTCTTGGGATACCCTATAAAGATACACTCCATTCCCTAGGGTGCTAGTTTGTTTCTTGAGAAGGCCTTAACAAATTCCTCACAACCCCATACATGTGTATGTGATAAAATGAGGTTCTTTCCACTCAATTGCTTGAACGAAATTCCATTTTTCACTTTAGATGGTACTCGGTTTAATTTGTATGTCGTAGTTTGTAATGCATATCCCCAAAAGGATAATGGAAGATCTACATGACTCATCATTGACCTTACTATGTCCAACAAGTTGTGGTTCCTCCTTTCACTAACACCATTCCACTATGGTTTATAAGGTGGAGTGAGTTAAGATGGAATCCCAAACTCTTGTAAAAAGTCGATGAAATCTTGGTTAAGATATTCACCACCTTGATATGATTGAAGATTATTTATCTTCTTACCAAGATGATTCTTTACTTAATTATTGAATTCCTTGAATTTTTCAAAGGACTAAGACTTATACCTCATCAAGTATATATAGACACATCTACTCAAGTCATCAGTAAAATTTATGAAGTAAGAATATCCACCTCCTGCTTCTACTAGAAATGGTCTACACACATCAGTGTGTACCAATCCTAGAAGATCTGTGGCCCTTTAACCATGTCCACCAAATGGTGGTTTGGTCATTTTTTCCTGTAAACAAGAATGAAATATATCAAGTGGTTTTACATTATAAGAGTCTAAATATCCATCTCGATAGAGATTTGTCAAACACTTATTGTTTACATGATCAATATAGTGGTGCCAAAGCTGAGTGTTATATGAGTCATGTGAACTTTATTCATTATAAATTTCCAAAACTTGGTTTTCGTAATTTAATACATACAGACCATTATTTAAATGTGTCATACCATAACATATGTTTTCCTTATAAAAGAAACAACTTTTATTTCCAAACTTGAAAATAAACCCATATATATATAAACTTGATACGAAAATTATGTTTTTGGTAATAGTAGGAACATAATAAAAATCATGTAAAACCAAAATCATTCCTATTTTCAATGAAATGTGGTAGTCACCAATAGCAAGAGCAGTCATCCTCACACCATTGGCAGCTTGGTGACCCACCTATACTCTAGCAATTTTCCGAAATCTACTTGGTTCCTATATTTGGATATAGTTGTGAGAACCACAAGCTATATATAATACCCAATGTGTAGATATGGAAAGATTTCAATTGATAATGAATGCACCTTTAGCTTCCCCATGCTTTTGGGTGCAGTTACTCTTCCAGTGTCATAGCCTACCACATGAAAAACACACTACCTCCTTTTCCTTGCCCTCCCTATGGATATTCTTCTTCTTGGTAGTACAGTGCTTGGGAGATTATATTATTTATAAGTCTTGGGCTACTTTTCCTTGTCCTTCCTCTTCTTATTCACCATAAGGACTATGGGTTTGTTACAACCCATGTCCTTATCCACTTGGAGAATCACAGTCAGAAGTTCTGAAATACTCTTCACATTATTTATCATATTATAATTCATAATAAAGCTGAAGAAGTTATTGGGTAGTGATGAAAGTATGAGATCTGTACGCAACTCATCCAGGAATTTAATCCCTAATATGTACAGGAATTCAATGTAGCCAATAAGCTTGATTACATGAGGTCTAACTAGCACATACTCTCCAAGATTAGTGGTAAACAAATCATTGGAGATCCCATAACACTATTTTCTTGCCTTCTCTTGATAGATATCCCAAATGTGAGACATTAGTCTATATGCATCCATTTCATCATGCTGCTTTAAAAGCTCATTGGACATGGATGATAACATGAAGCACTGAATATTTATAGAATCATTCAGATGTTTCTCATAGAGAGATAGTTCTTCATCACTTTCCTCATTTCCAGGTGCAACTGATAAAGGTTCTTTCAGCACATATAATTTCCTTTCATGGTGAAGGATAACCCATAGGCGCCTTTTCCAATCTTGGAAATTAGTTTTGGTGAGAAGGTTTTCCTTCTCAAGTATGGATCATAGTGATATGTTTGATGTCATCTTTAATATTGTTTCTACAAATAAGATAAACAAGGATTTTTTACTTTATATGATAAATTTAGACAAATAAATAAATAAATATTATATTTATTAGTCTCCCACTATTTTATCGAAACCCAATAAACCACACCATTGACTTCAGAATATCCTGTTTCTTGACATTCTAGCGATAAGGATCCATATTCCCCTTCTCATTACCCCAACTTTGGTTGGTCAAGCAAATTGAATGGTTTTAGGTAGGCATTCCATATGCCAACTGCATTAACTCATAGTTCCTTGATCTATTGAGTGGACTCCCCAATCCTAAAATCATTAATTTATATTTTCTCAACCTTTGCATCTTAGTTACACCAAGTCCTACTTTGGAAGTCAACCTTTGATGTAAACCAAGTTAAGTCAACCCAAAACCTCATGTTATAATTCCCTGATAATTGAAAACACCCCAAATTTGGTTGGCAAGCACTTTGAACTATGGTTCGATTCTAACCGAAGCAATAGAAGGCTATACTGACTTAATATTTTATTGAGGGATTTTATCCTTTATGCATAAATTTCCAATTATTATATTTATTACATGGTTTTTAATATTAAGTGTGATTAATTAAGTGATTAACCTTGTCTTAGATAATATTTATGCATAAGCTAGTTTATTTTAGTTTCATCTTGCATGCTTGTTAATTCATTAATTACGTGATTGTGATAATGGTTAGTTTATCTAGAAGTTGATAAACTAATTTCCGACCTAGGGGAGAAATACCTTGAACCAATTCGAGGTTCATGTTTATAGCTTTCCAACTGTCCACCTTTGTATCTTTATTGGATTGGTTTCGCCTCAACTCCAAACTTGAACTACCTCCACTAACTTGGGAGCTTCATCCATTACATATGCTTTTACTCACATGCAGGTGATGGGTAAAGGGGGGTTTACATAAAAGAAACCACAGACACACATACCCTACATATTAATAAGGAGAGAGGCATGCATACCAACAATTTAATTTAATAATAAATTAAAATAAAACTAATCACATACAAAGGTCTAGTCTAGCTCATGTTCATCCACTAGCATGCAACAAATTACGCATTTAATAAAACTAGCATTAAATTCTTAATCATTCTTATTTAAGATAAATCACACTCAAATTGATTAATTATTATCTTTAATTAATCAATCCTTTTATCTTAATCCTTATCTAAATTTCCTTGATATTCTCATCCATTATAATTTTAAAAAAATTAAATAAATTCATTTAAAATTAATATTTAACATAAATGTGCCTTGGATGCAACATGGTGAATACCTATCCAAATCTACCTAACAGGTATTATACTTGTATAATATTCTACTTTTGTGACATATGACATACATGACTTATCATGTACTTTCACGACATGTACTTTATGGATGATTACACGAATTACATTATTTTTCGATCACATGTTATGATTTAATGTATGTAGAGTAACAACATGTAATATTATTAATACGCGATATTAAGATCTTGAACATTATTCAAATATTACCTAAACATTTAAATATTTTTGTATATTAAAACCTATCACATAGCATGTCCTATCTTCATGACCACACACAAGAACATGTCTCAAGGTTTTCATAGTAAAATAAATATATGTTAAATCTGCGTAACTTGGTATAAGTACATGGTGTGTAGATATGATCAACATGGCATGTACACCTCTTATCGTATATCCAAAAAACAAACCTAGGGACTTATCATGTAGTCTATGCCTCAGAAAATTTGGAGTACATGACGTTTCCAATGGGACACACATCGTGTTGACTCTGTGTTACACAGTCACTTTTCAGGTATGTCGTGTGTTGAATACACAACATGTCTTTGATGTAAAGGGACCACACACCATTTCCAATGGGCCACACGACGTGTAATCCCGCTGAACGTGCACTAGTCTGTCTCAATCAACACATGGTATAAGAATTAACTACATAGCGTGTCATTAATTCACACGGGTTAAGTAATTGCCGAATTAACTCATGATGCATTGAACACAACTACACGATGTGTAAATTTGGTTACACGGTGTGTACTATTGTGTTATTCAGGCAGAATCCTTGGCTCCTCCGAATGAGTTCCCCGATTTTATTTTAATCAAAAAAATTAAATGCCTCTATTAGATCTATGAGAAATGAATGGAAAATAAACATATCTCAAAATTCAGATTAAAATAATGATTAAGCTTGAATTGAAAAAATTAAATTATAAATGTGTAAATCACCAATGATCTTAAATAATTATAAACAATTATGTGCATGCTCTGATACTACTTGTAGGTTCTGAGAACAGTGTAAACGTGCAATGGGTGGTGCCCAAATTCAATTTTTTCCATAATCAATGATCAATACAAGATCTATACGATGATGAATGTCGTGATCCAAAAAACCGAGTCAAAGAAATATACAAAGAATAATTGCTTCGAAACTGAGAGAGATGGATCAACACATATTTTTTATAATTAATTTAATTAGATAAATAATTACCTCTAATGAATTATTTATTCATCGATGTGTCTAATGATAGATCTGCGGTGCACCATTGTTGCGTTGTAGAAACCAAGTGTATATTTCCTTTAGCGATGATCCACATGTGTTTCAGGAATCTCCATACATTGCTGAAGGAGTCTCCAGGTGATAGCATGGAAGATCCTTATGCTTGCGTCGTCCACCTTGATATGGTGGAGGAGAATTTCTCACCGTTCTTGGGAGTATTCTTGGAGAAGGGATCTCTCTAGGCTTGAGAGGATTCTATTTGAATCATTGTGCACACAAAAATAATCTAATAATAAAATAATATAATTGGTTATTTATATTTCTAGGGTTAAATAAAAAAATTACACAAATTCCCTTATTATTATTTAATCCTAGATAAGACCCATGTCAAAGAAAAATAGTATTATTATTATTTCTTAACATACGCTTAACTTTAAAATTATAATTAAATATTATTCAGTTAAATAATATTCAATATTATCATTTCTCACAAGACCATTAAACTCAGGCCGCCATTCCTCCACAATATTTATCGAGTCTTGAATAATGCCTATTTATTTATTAAATAAATACCACTTTATTATTCAATAATAAATAAATAAATATTATATTTACTAAACAACAAATAAATATTTATATGTGATCAATCATACATGTATAATTATTAAAAAATGCACAAAAATAATATTTATTCAACCTGTTAAATAATAAATAATAATATATTATTTAACTAAGATTCTGGATACACTTAGTGTGTGACTCTCTAGGTCTCTTTTTTAGTGGAATTAGGAGAAGCGGCCCAAATTCCAAGGTTAGCATCTGGAAACATGCCAAGGCACCCATAGAGAAATAATTTAATGCCATAATGACATGTCACCTCATATAAACACTTACCATGTAATATAACTCCTTTATCATAATATATCAAATCGAGCAGGTTGCATGCTAGTGCCATCAACCTATATGCTCGATATCTCTTTCCTTGAATTTTTAGAAATAAAATTTACTTATAGAACACCATGGACATGAATATATTTAGGCTATATCATTTACATCAAAGGTCCTGAGATATTAACTTCCATTAATGAATAGAAGGGATAAATACTTTATCACATTATTCATTAATGCAATATTACTCACGATGCACCCAACATATCCTACTTCACCGCGAACATCTGTCATCATGGTTTTCATAAATACATCTAAGTGCATAACTCATAATACTCAATAATAATAATATTAAAGTATAAGGATCAATACACATGTCTGTAGATAGGAATATCCAATGACACATAGAAATTTGGATTTCCTACCAGTAAGCCTCATTCTCATAATATCCATACTGTACATTACCAAGGGTGTACATCACGAGAAGGTGCCTCAAAGTTTTCTGAGTCTCCACCACTAATATCCTGTATCATTTGTTTCCCTCAAATGATATTTTTTGGCTATAGAATATATATTCAAGAATAGTTTCGTAACACTTTTGGGTTCTAATCATAGTGGGGAACTACTGTGACCTTTTAGTGCGACAACTACTCTTAGGACTTATCACATATTATGTCATGTAGAAGAAAAATAATTATGTGATAAAGAGTTTATTAACATTAAAAAAAACATAAATACAAGTTTATCATAAAGTAAAAAGAAGTTGGTTATAGGGAACCAACTCCAATAATAATCACAAAAGAGATTATAGAATAAGATCCCAAAAGGAGATAGTGATATAGTCATGGATTTGTGATTCATCCTAAGAGAAAGAAGGAAAAACTAATCATATTTGGGGATGAAATCACCCAGAATTACCAAGAGTTGATCCTATAATGTAGGGGATAAATCCAAGAGTTTGGGGGCTAGAATCACTCTTGAAGAATCCCTAGATTCACCCGAGGTTTGAGGGGAAAGGTTAGGAAAGGATAGGGTTTGAGGAGACTCAAGAATTTATAAGAAATCTAGAAATACAAGAATCATGGAACAACGTATAGGGATACACTGTAATGGGTCCCAAAATGGCAAGGACTATGGAGTAAGATTGCTGACCACACCGCAGTGGTGCCTTGTCAAAATCATGTCTGAGATCCACGCTATGGTCAATAATGAGATCCTAGAAACTAGGGAAAGGGACTATGACATAATGGTCATCACCACACCACTACCTCCAAGTCCTCACAATAACGCTACACCACAACAACCCTCCACGTCGTAGTGATGCCAAAATTAGTAGAATTTCCCAAATTCCACCTTCCAACCTCCACATCGTAGCTATGCTAAAATAGGCAGAACCACCAAATCTGACCATTATGCCACATTTCCCCAATCATGCTGCAACAATAGACACCATAATTCAAAACAAACACTACACCTTAGAATATAGTTCCACTTGAAAAAATCAGTTAAACTTCTCCCTTTATCCTCCAAAAATAACCCCAGGTCATTCCTTAAAACCCCAGGGTGTCACAAATCTCCCCCTATAATGACTTTTCATCCATGAGAAGTACCTCTGGGATTCTTGCTTAAATAACTTGGTCCATTGGGCTCGAACATCATATTCATGTTCCCAAGTCTCCTCTTGAATTCATACATGTTTCCAATGGACCCTAATAAGTGGAACCGTCTTCCCTAAAAAAACTTTTTCACACTAGGATATGATATGCATTAGGTGCTCTACAAAAGAAGCATTAGGCTCTAGCTCAACATCCCCACAATCGATCACATGAACAAGATCAATATACCTATGAAGTTGAGAGACATGTAACACATCATGCACAAATCAATAACATGGATTAAGATCTAAATGGTAGGACATTATCCTAATATTCTTGGTAATATCAAACGTTCTGATGAATCTCAATGCTAGCTTCCCTTACTTCTGCAACCATTGATTCCCTAGTAGAGGAGTCTCTCACAAAGAAACTTGATTTCCAAAAAAAAAACTCCAAGGGTTTCATCCTCCTATAAACATATGATCATTGTATTCTTAGAGTAGAGACTAAACAATTTTGGATCAAATGAACTTTCTTAGAGGTCTCATGTACCAAATTCAGTCCCATAACTGTTGTCTCACCAAGCTCGTGCCAACATAATGGTGAGTGAAACGACCAACCATCAAGATCCTCAAAAGGTGTCATCTAAATCGAAGCTTAAAAGATATTATTATATGAAAACTCAACCAAGTCTAGGTGATCATACCAAGATCCATAAAATTCTAGGATGTATGCTCGTATCATATCCTCTAAAATCTGGATTTTCATCTCTAACTTTCCATGAATCTGTAAATGATACGCTTTACTCAGTTTTTAGCAGGGTACCCAAAGCCTTCTGTAACCCTGCCAAAACTATGATGTGAAACACATGTCCCTATATGATATGATTCTCAAAGGAGATCCATGTAAGCATGAAATATCTCATAGATACAACTTTACCAACTCATCCATGGAAAGGGTGTCTCGAAGTGGCAAGAAATGAGCCACTTTCATCATCCAATCAACTATCACCCAGACAATATCATGAATTATCAGGGTCTTGGGTTACCCTGTTATGAAGTCCATTTTCATGTCATACCACTTATACATAGTCACTATAAGTGATTGAATAAAACCACAATGATGTTGATGTTATACCTTTACCCTATGGTAGATAAGACATCATGAAACAAAAATATAAAACCTATATCCTTAATAAAATTTATTTCATGATTTATTACATAAAGATATGCTTAATATAACCCCAAAAGATCACGAGGCTTAGTGTTTTGGGTAATTATATACATAGCATAAAAACTTGAAACAAAAATACAATGACATAAACTAAACTCCATAACATTCCCTTAATTTCCCTTGATCTTCTAAAACTACATGGGATAACCTAGGGATGTACATAAGGAAGGGTTGAGATATAAAGCCCAGTAAGAGAATAATCAAAGAAAAAAATAATGAAAGTAATACATGTGAGTCAATAAGTATATCAACGAGACATAAAAGGGATGAGAATCACGATCTTGAACAATGAGTCATGATATAACATGACAATATCAAGACAACGTAGGAATGTGACAATAACATAAAACATGACATAAGTATAAGCCAAGGTTAACTACCAAGACAACATAACATGGTGGAAAAATTCCCATCATGGATTAGTTTTACTCCATAATCTCATACATAATATCTCATGAGACAAAAACATTACCCAATGCATTGGAGGACTATATAATTTCAGGCCCACCTGTTACATTCTTAACATCTACATGCATAAGTGTGCCACATAGATCATAAAACATAATGATGTTTTTCATCAATTTTAATCCCAATATTAAGGAGTGAAGGTTATATATATAAAATTACCCAATAAATTAAGGATATTTATACATAGGTGAATACCCTTGAGTGAAAATTAGGATGGGTATTCATTATACAAATGTTTCGCATGAAAAAATCACAGGATAATTTTAGTAGTACAATTAGGGTACATAAAGATTCATGAAAGGGTTTAATGATAGTGAAATGGGTATATAATCACTTAGAAATAATAAATTTATTAATATGTATGTTTAAAAACATATTCCAACATGAAAAATTTGAAATCAAAAGTCATAATATAAAGAAGGTTCTTGAATAAAGAGGAAGAGAGGACCCCTTACCTTGAGAGAGTGCTTCTAAAAGATTGGGAGGAGATTATTAAGAGCTTGGGGACACCTTGGGATGGATATATAGAGGAAAGGTAAAATTAAATTCTTTCTCCAATATATTTGATTGAATAGTAATGAGAGTTTGGGCGGGTTTATATAACAAAAGAGAGGGGAATTATTTATTAATTTATAACTTAGGTTTTGGACTTTACACAATAAAATAATCAAAACCACAAAAAATCCTATGATTTTATCAAATTTTTTCTACCAAATATGATTGGTTTTAAATATTTTATAAGTACAAAACCTAACTCATTAAAATAACACACTTAGTGATGTGGAAATGAGTCATGTTTATAAAAAATTGATTTTAAAACCTTAAAATATAATATAGGTTTTGGAGGATTCATTAAGGGTTTATAAAATTAATAAAATAACTTAAAAAAAACATTATTTAAAGGGTAAAAATATTTTTTTTATTTTATACTCTTTATAGTATTTATTACATCACTTTTGGTCTCTTATGATGTCATAATACATACCATATTTATTTTTTACCCAAAAAATAGGTTGTCTCATAAAATTATGAAAAAAAATCACTATTGGATAATTTTTACTTGTTTATTTCAAAAATAATATTTATTTTAGAAAAATAATTCTCTAAATATGATAATTTACACTTTTAAATCAAAAATCCCCATTTATTAAAAAATAATGTTTTTTTGACAATAACAGTTTTTTGACCCTTATAAAAGTTACATTTGACTTCATAAAATAACATTGTCATTAATATTTAATAAATATTATTTAATAATAATATTTTATTAAAATATAATTTATTTAAAAAATTCTTGAATTAATCCAAAAAGTGTGTCTTGATTGAAACCATATATTTCCCAGAAATACAATTTTTGTTTCACCATATTAAAATCTTATTTCTATTAAACTTATTATTTAATCATTATAATGTAATAAGAGATAAATATAATCATTAATTTATAAAAAAAATAAAAAATCATATTGATAGGGTATAGATATACAACCCTTTATTACACTAGTGAATGCCCCAAGGATAGGGTGTGCGATTGTGAGATTTTCTTAGGGTGGTTTGGTGAATATGGTTTGGGCTATGATCTCAATGAGTTTGAAATAAACCTGTAAGAGGTTTCGCTTATTATTTTGTTATTGAATCCTAACATGGGCTTGGTCATGGAAAAATCCTAGTGATGCTAACTCCCTAATAATCTTTCATAAATGGGATTCATAGGGTATGATCCTACTGATCGAGACCATTACTTCCTTTATCCATGTAAATTGGATTTTTCATAACCCTATATATGTACTAATCATATGATCACTATATAATATCTATACTATTAATGTTGCAGTTTTCTTCTCAGTTTTAGTAGTTCCTGATTTGAAAAAATGGTTAAAGAGCATAGAAATCTGATGCATAATGATTGATTATGAGTTCAAAACACAATGGCGGGGAGACCATTGAGGGCTAGAAACTTGATGTGACTTCAATTTTGTGGTTCATAGATCAGATGGTTGTACCTATCACTTGTTATGAACAAATTTTTCATGCCTAACACCATTCAAGATGGGTTGTACATCCTGGGATATAGATGATGTATAAGGTGTTGAAGGCATAATTTTAGTGGAATGGAATGAAGCAAAAAGTGGTTGAGTTTGTTTCAAAGTGCTTAACTTGTCAGCAAGTTAAGACAAAACATCAGTGGCCAAAGGGTATGTTTTAGTTTTTACCTATTCCAGTGTGGAAATGGAAGTATATAACTATAGATTTTGTTACAGGTCTCCCAAGAATGGTCTGAAAACATGATGCCATATGAGTGATAGTGGATCGGCTCACCAAGTCGGCCCATTTCATTCCAATTCATGAAACTCATACGGTGGAGGATATGTCCAAAATCTATATCCAAGAAGTGGTAAAGAGACATTTCATACCAATTTCAATAGTCTCTGATAGAGATCTGAGGTTCACATCTCATTTCTAGAAATCCTTACAGAAAGACCTTGGAACTCAGTTGACTATGAGTACGACATATCATCCTCAGAAAGATGGGAAATCTGAAAGGACGATACAGACATTAGAAGACATGTTGTGGGATTCATTAATAGATTTTGGTGGCTCATGGGAATAGAAATTGTCATTGGTGGAGTTCTCGTACAATAAAATTTATCAGGATTTGATACATATGGCCCCCTTTGAAGCATTGTATGAGAGTCCTTATCATTCTCCACTTTGTTGGGTGAAAACAGGTGAGACCTCATTAGTTGGGCTGAGCCTTGTCCAAGAAACAATGGAGAAGATCCAGTTGATCATAAAGAGATTAGAGATAGCTTAGAGTCATTATAAATCATATGTAGATCATCGTCGAAGACCGCTGGAATTTTTAGTGAGCGATCATGTGTTCTTGAGGATCTCTCCAAGCCTTGAACATCACCATTTTGGGAAACAAAGAAAATTATCTCCCCGATACATTGGCCCTTTCGACATACTGGAATGAGCTGGAGAGGTGAAATATCGGTTGGAATTGACACCATGGTTCAGTTCAGTACACAATGTGTTCCATGTATCTTAGTTGAAAAAGTATTAGCCTGATCCTGACCATGTGATCAGATGGGATCATGCTTACCTAGAGCCAGATGCTTCGTTGATACATATCCCAATACGGATTTTGGATAGGTAAGAGAAAATATTGCATGGAAAAAGTATTGGTCTAGTGAGGGTTTTATAGAAACATAGTCAGATTCAGAAAGAGACTTAGGAACATGAGAAGGAAATGAAAGAGCAATGGCCATAACTCTTTCAGGGTAGTGATCACTTTCAACTTTCCAGGGACGGAAAGACTAATGGTGGGTAGAATGTCGCACCCTTGATTTCTGGTATGTAACCCTTCCCTGATGATTTTCATATGTTTAACTATTATGTGGGAAGTTGGGGGAGAATTTGGAGTAATTTTTGAGGGTTTTGGGTAGAGAAAAAAGGGGTGCATGTTTAGCACACGGTTTGTCCAAACCGTGTGGACAAACCGTGCAAGGACAAAACTAATTCCCTATATTTGTGGATCTAATTCGGTTTGGCCATTTGTTTGATCTATTTCGACCAAAATCAACCCTAACATGATTTTTTTATCCCTAAAAGGCCATATGAGGTTCTCCCATTTATCTAGAATTGATACGAACATGTTCCTTGGCAAATCAAAGCAATATTTTTGCGGTAAGAGCATGTTCTTCATTGTTCTCTTCACGTTTTCTAAGATCTACTCCCCCTTTCATCTCTTTTTATTAGATATATGCCCCCTATGTGTAGATATAAGATTTTTGAGGCCAAATAAGGTTATATATGGTGTTTTTCATGATAGGGGAGGTGATCTTGGGCGGTTTCTTGGAATCTTGACCTGGATTCTTGAACGTTCTTTGTATGTTGTCGGTTTTCATCGAAATGAGAAAGGTAAGTGGATTCAATATCATATTAACTTTCTAGAATTGATTTTATTGCATTGAAATTTAGTTTTTGATGAAAATTAAATTGTGTTTTTTTTTCTGTATAATTGTTAAACCCACTTTAGTGATGGGTGGTGGAAAACATGGAAAATTGGGGGTTTTGTGAAAAAACCTTGTTTTTTATTTTAAATGGAGATTTTTAAATTATGGATCTTCTGGAATTTTGTAAAATTGATTTATTTAGAATTTTTATAGTAGATATATGTGTTTTTTAAATTCTTTAATTCTTTGATATTGTATGGTTGTAAATTTTTCAATAAATGAGCGTTTTTATTGAAATGGGTAAAATTATTTGAAATTGGTTTTGGTTTTTGGAAAACTTGGTGTGCGTATCATATTGAATTACTAGGAATGGTTGGAATATGATCATGTTCCTGGTGATAAAGGTTAAATGGCACATAGGGAATAATTATCTTGTGATGACTTGGTAGATTGATGAGAAACCGCTCATGAGTATGGAACTATCATAATGATGCATGAATTTTTGGCAGTTTTTGTTGCGTGGAGTTTATTGATTTGTAAAATTAGTTTTAGAAAGTGTTTTAAATATTTATTTAAATGTTTAAATGAAGTATAAATTGCCGGAAAGTTGGTTCACATGGTTTTAGTTTATATTTAGTTATAAACTGTTTTGAGAAGTGTTTATATTTAGTTATAAACTATTTTCAGAAATTGTTTTATATAAATGTGGATAACTCTTATATCCTAGTTTTATGAGTAGGTAAGTAATTGGGAAAATCCTACTGAGTTTTTTACTCACCCCTTATTTGAAACTTTGGTGCTTTTCCAGATGTCATCTTCTGGGACATGGACAAAGGTAGGGTGCAACAGGTTTTTAGCACTACTTCTTGAGTTGCTGAGCTGTCTGGTGGTGGTGGATCACGGAGCTGGTGGATCCTGGAGTCTTTTGTTTATTTTGGTGTCTTGTTGAGTTATCTTCCACTTTTAGGTTGATTTCTAGTTGTCTTATGCTGTATCACTTTTGTTTGGGCTCACTTTGGTTTTAAAGATTTTATGAATTTTCATTATTTTGTTCATGCATCATATAACGGCTATGGATTGTGGTTGGTTGGTTTATAGTTTATCTTTAAAATGGTAAATCATTCCCCACTAGTCTTTAAAATCTTGGGGAATTTATTTCCAGCCTTTGGTGTATTGGGGGTGTCGCTTAAGGACCAGTAATGACTCATTGTGTTCTAAAGCCAATGAGAATGAGAGAGTCATTACAGTTACTATGATTTCCATTGTCTTTATTTTGTCAAACTTCCAAAATTTCATATTTAATCAATTTTCTTATTGAAAAATCCTTTCTCATTGTTGAAAACCAGAAAATTAGAGGAAGATCATGTGCCCATTATATCATGAGAAGTCACCACAATGGGCACACAAGCTTCCTATAATCTTCTAACTATCAACAACTAGAAAGGTTTTCTGGATAAGAACATCGACTCAATAGGCAATGTTGGCAGTTCGACAAATAAAGGAAATGGAAAGCATCATAACATTGGAAGAAAGGAACATTTTATCCCTTTTGTGGATTGTTGTAGATAGTTGAAAGAAAAATATGACTTCCCAAAATATCTGTGAAAAAAACTAAATAAGTATTAGATAAAAACGATAAGTAAATTAACATACAAATAGTAAATAAAATGATGATAAAATTAATTAAATAATTAGTAGGAATTCACCTTTTCATTATGGTTGTATTCATTCTTTACACATTTCCTTATTGTCATTATCTCAGTTGCAGGATCTAAGTTCAATCTCTCATGAGCATGAGCAGCTTCAAAAAAACCACCCCAACTCGAATAAAAGAATTTTCCTGTATAATAAAATAATTATTATATAAGTAATACTAAAAATAAATAAATTAAACATAAATACGAAATTATACATTAATTCCATAGACAATGATTTTACTGTGTAAATATCAATATTACCATTGTGATTGATAAATTGAGGGATCTTTAAGGAAAGTGATAAATGACAACACTGTAGGGGTGAAAAGGTTTTGAGGGAGAAGAAGTCTATGAAACTTTTGGTGAATAAAGGCATGAAATTTTGACAAAAATCTTATAAAATAAACAAACTCTATAAGGAATAATGAAAATTAAAGCAATGTTTCATTATATAATTTTTCGATAAAATATAGAAAGTATATTATAACATTACCTTCACATATTTACATAGGGTTTTATTCATTATAGTATGTTCTTCCAAGATATTGGTAACATAATCATGTGCAGAATACATTATCTGCATGAGTAGTTAAAGATTTAATTTAAATTATGTTAATATAGCAGAGAAAAAATAATATTATGAGAAAAATTATAGTATATTAAAAAAAACTTTTAAATTCTCATTGAACTCTATTTTTTAAAGATTTTAGGGATTTGGTTCCTCTATAAAGAAATCAAATTCCCTATTTGTGGTCCCCTTTAACATATAAGACATTTTCTACATTGAGTATGACATGATCTGATTATGATCTCCTAATGAAAGGGTCATCCTCAATTGAATTTTCATCTGACCCGACATTTGTTTTATTTTCCTTCATGATAATCGAACAATTATTTTTTATTGGATCTAAGACATAAAATACTTTCACTGCTTGTGATTCCATTATAAAAAACTCATTTTTCCCCTTACACACTGAAATTCATCTTCACAAAACCCATTTCATCAATTTTCACTGCAATCATATTGTCAACCCATTTGCAACAGAAAATCAGCACTTGAAATATTGTATAATCCAACTCTTATATCTGTTTGATAATGACAAAATATGATATATTTTTATAAATTGGATTTCCATCATTAGAACCAGATATGTTCATCGCTTCTTCCATAATCATAGAAACACTGTTTTTCATTGTACCGCAGTCATTATGTTCTTTTGTATAGAATGTATAACCATTGATTACAAATCCAGTGTAAGATATAAAATTTTCCTTTGGTCCCCTGACTAGCCATCAAAGTCGTTTGGTAATTGAATTCATATTTTCAAATAACTAATTATAAATTTTATTGTGTAACCATCCTATAAACTATTGATTATATGCATTTTATATCTATCCTTTATCCCTTGATGGATTCAAATCTCCAATAATTTCTTTATGGGATTCAATGTATGAATAAACATATTCACTATTATGTAAAATGTAAAGGTGTGCTTAATGCCGATTTATTAAGGTAATTATAAAAACATATCTTCTAAAAATCCCTTCGCCCATATGGAATCCACTATGACGAGACTTTGGGAGACCAATGCTATCAACATCTGATAGGAAATCGGTATAGAATTCGACAGCTTCTTCAACAATATATCGGTATGAAATACAACCTTCTAGCTGATTTTGATTCTTGACATAACCTTTGAAAAGATTCATATACCATTAAATTGGGTATATCCATATATAATGGATAGGTCCACATAGCTAAACCTCTCTCACCAAGTGAACCATCAGGTGGACCATTATATCAAATAATGATGGTGGGGAGAACATCTCTAATTCACATAATATGTCTGCAACCTCCTTATTCATGATTAGAAACTCCACCAGGTCTATAACTTTACTGCATATGGCTTTGAAAAATAAATAGAGTTTTTTTAATGTATGTCATACATTTTCAGACAGAATGCAACAGAAAGCAATAGATATTAAATCTTGCATCAAAACATAACAGTCATGTGATTTTAGTCCCTATAACTTCAAATTAGTCATTAACATGACATTACTAATATTTTATTAATACTCTTATAGAACTTTTACACTATTAAGGAAAAAGAAAAATTGTAATTTTTCTTGTCTGGATAGAGTGTAAGCTTCTGGAGGAAGAAAAGTTCATCATTTACCCTTTATCGGTGCCAACTCTTCCCTTATCCTCATGTAAAACATGTACAACCTATCTTTGATTCAACATTTCATTTTTCTAGGAACATTTAGTAATGCGCCAATAACACTATGAAATATTTGTTTTTATACATGCATGACAATAAGAAAATTCCTAACATAAAAACAATTCCAATATGATAATTCAGAGAAATTTGATTTCTTCTTCCAACCTGATTTCGTAAGGTTTTTTTAAAATGGTTTTCCGAAAACAATGTCAATATATTTTACTTTATCAAATAGTTGATCACCCATTATTGGAGATGGTGTTGTACCTTGTTCGATATTCCCATTGAATGTCATCATCTATGATAGATATTTATGTCATTGAGGTAAAAAATTTCAATGTCCTAAAAACATAGACTTTGAGGAATATTTCAGCCAAACTGAGTGTGTGAATTTTTCACAAATTGGACACCCCAATATTACTTTAATGTTACAACCTGATAAATTTCTATAAGCAGAGAAGTCATTTATCATCCCATACAACTAAACCCTCAATGTGAATTCCTCACTTCTATGAGCATTATACATTGTAACACCTATATCCCACATCAATTTCAGATCTTCAATCAATGAATCCAAATATACATTAATATCATTACTAAGTTTCTTTGGTCCAGATATAAGTAGAGAAAACATAATGTATTTGTGCTTCATGCATAACCATGGAAACAAGTTATAATTTACCAACATAATGGGTCATGTACTATGAGTAATAATCCATACACCAAAAGGATTTATTCCATCTATAGGTAATGCAAGATGAAAGTTTCTCAGATCATTTCCAAATCCAGGATACTCGAAATCAATTTTATTCCACTGAAGAGAATATATTGGATGGAATTGGTTCCCATATTTAATTCTTGTATTTTCATGCCATGTCAATCATCTCACTGCTTTCTAACATCCATATAGTCTTCTAAACCATGGAATTATAGGAAATTACCATACATATTTTGTAGGACTTGATTCATTTTTCTTGTATCAATCTACGCCACACTTTGGGAATTTTATGGGTGATTCATGGTCCTTGAGAAACAATATGAAATCATTTGGACAAGAATGTATTTTTTTAGAGACCATGCCCATTGAATGTAGCATTCATTTAGCATCATATTTTCAACATGGTACTTCATTTTCTTCTGGTATCATATCATTTAGGAGACCAAGTAGTTATGTAAAGTTGTTGTCACTACATCCACTACCATCTCTCAAATTATATAACTTTAATAAAACTGATAATGTTGTGTATTTAGTAGAACCACTATATAATGGTATCTTAGAACAACTATTCAACTTCTCAAACAACTTTGGACAATCATTAAGGTCATCTTTAATTACCATTTTCATTTCTTCGATGCGATCTCCATCATCATTTACACTGGTATTCATATGAAATGACCCATGAACCACAGTTTCATCCCAATCGGTGTGCACACTCAAATTTCCCCCATGTTTAGTCTAAAATTTATAGCTCTGATCTATTCTGTGACAAATTAAACGTTTTTCCTAATCTTCCGAACTAATTTGTCTTGAATAAAAACAATGTAAACAGGGACAAAGGATTTGAGAAGGGTTGTATGCATGCTCTATTGAAAACTTGATTAACTATTTAACTCCATATTTATACTCTTTTGTCAAAATATTCGTGTGTATCCATTTTCGATCCATATCCATCCTACCAGGTTAATAAAATATTCATTTTGTAAAATAAATAAATAAATACACATAAGATATTAATTATCAAAGGTGAAAGTTATATATAATTCTAATAAGGGGAACCTGACATTTGATTATTTCAAATAATTTTAGTATGCTTTGAAGAAAATGGTTAATTGAATTTAAGAAAGGAATTACTCCACTATGGTAGGTGTTATCCTTTGAATTCATCTAGAGTTGAAAGTTACAGACAACTATAATCCTCATCATCTTCA
Organism: Viscum album; assembly: GCA_963277665.1. NCBI lineage: Eukaryota > Viridiplantae > Streptophyta > Magnoliopsida > Santalales > Viscaceae > Viscum > Viscum album. Next base: position 59,558,201 of record OY728127.1, on the reverse strand, counting down.
TCTCTTGAACATTTTTTATTGCATTTTGTTACTTGAGACTCGTCCCCCATATCTTGTGGACATCCACCTATGTTTCTTGAACCACTATAACCAAAATAAATCCCATATAGGGTACTGGTGATCATTTTGGATGACTACTACTCAGATTAGTTCAACCAATATAAATGAGATGGGGGATGAGTCTCAAGCAAAAAATTGAAATAATAACTGTCTAGGAGATGGAGTTGATGAGGATGAAACCAAACCTTTATTATCTTAAATAATGGGGGTGATTAGAATTGGAAAAGTTTCTATTCCTAAAAGAACTAAAACTAAAACTAAAACAATGAAATAACTTTTTTTTTCTATAAAAAATAATAACAAATCATATAGAATAATGCACATAGAAGCTAATGTCATTTTTGAATCTAGAGTTGTATTTTTTAAGAATAAATTTTATAAAGATAATTAAAATAAAATTACTCCTCATATCCATAGATCTAGTGTTTCATCTAGTTAAGATATAATGGTAGAGAATAAAGATGATTCTTTAGTTGTACCTAAATAGAGTACAAGACCTAGAAAAAAGAAAAATACATATCATGAATTCATATATTTCAAATACTTCATTTTTATTATTAATAGAGATCAAAATAATAATATTCTGAAAAAATATCTTATGGGGATAACCATAGATGATGATCTCAAGTTATATAAATAAGCACTGTCTTCAAAATATGTTGCATTCTAGAAAGAATCATTTAATGATGGAATAGATTCTATTATGAGAAATAATACTTGCATATTTAATTTTTTTCTAAAATATTCAATTCATATTGGTTGTAAATGAGTATTTAGAAGCATTTATGAATCCAATTATAACATTCAATTTTTTAAATCTATATTTATAATCAAAGGTTTCAAAAAAAAAATGGAATGGATTGGTTATTTTGATACTTATACTCATTTAGTTCAAATTACAACAATAAGGATATTATTTTCCTTTAAATTTGATAAATATAGAGATTTATCAGCGCTAAACAAATGCTGATAAAATCCACCTTTATCAGCGTTAAAGTTTTAACACTGATAAAGCTTCATTTTATTAGCATTATTTTAGCTCTGATAAAACTCCATCTTTATCAATGCTAAAACTTTAGCGCCGATAAAAGATTTATAATTATAATTATAAATAAAAAAATTATAAATATATTTATATAATTATATATTTATTTATTATAATTTTATAATTATTTAAATATATAATTATTTATTTATAATTATATATATACTTTTTTTAAAAAAAATTATAAATATATTTATATCATTATATATATTTATATAATTATATATATATATATATAAATATAAATATAGTAAATATATTTATTATAATTATGTGATTATAAATATATTTATATCATTATATATATTTATATATATTTGATAAATAAATATAAAAATAGTAAATATAATCATTGTATATATATATTTATTATAATTTTATAGTTATTTAAATATATAATTATCTAAATACTTTGTAAAAAAATAATATTTATATATTTATATCATTATATATTTATATAATTATATATATGCATAATAAATAAATATAAATGTAAATATAAATATAAATATAAATATAAATATAAATATATTAAATATATTCATTATTTAAATAAATTTATTATAATTCTATAATTATTTGAACATATATAATTATTTATTTATAATTATATAGACATTTTAAAAAAAATAATATTTATATATTTATAATTATAGATATATAAAATTTTAAATTTAGTAAATATACATTTATAAATATATTTATTTATATATATTTACTAATATAATTTTAACATTATTAATGAATATATAATCTTAAATGCAGGCATGTTAAAAATTATTGAAACTGAATAATTAAAAATGAGAACACTTTAAAAATATTGAAAAAATGGATAAGTTTTATTACTCGAATAAAAATTATTAAAGAAATATGGATATATATTGAAATAAAGATGAATACTTATTAAAAATATTAAAAAATAGTTAATAAATATAAACAAAAAAATAATAGAGAATAATTAAATTCCCCAAAAAAATAAAAAATAAAAAATAAAAAATATTAAAAAATGAATTAATACCTATTTGTAATAAAATTAAAAATAAAAAAATAAAATTTACTGATTAAATACACAATATATTAAATGTGTCATGTTATAATGAGATTCTAAAATGAATACTAAAATTTGAATAAATTACATAAATATTAGGTGTATGTGTTTCTATATAAGATTTCATCAATTACATAAATATTTGTGTGTGTGTTGTATATAAAAATGCATTAATTGCGTATATATATGTGAAATCAATATAACACACGTTTGATATATGTTAAATTGAAAAATCAAACGACATTCAATTATGTCCATTACTCGATGCAATTAGTCAGTATTTTTAATTCATAATAATTTTTAATTATAAATCACTCTTCACTATAAATATATGACTAATTAATGTAAAACATAAATATTTTGTATAATATAAATCATATTTATATACATTCATATATATATATACATTTAATATATAATATTTATTAATATTTTAATTAATTATTTAATTAATAAAATGTTTAATATTTTTCTTAATTTACCTATTTTTAATTTTTATTTGTTTAATTTTCATTTTACATATATCTATATATTTAATATAAACTATTTATTAGTATTTATAATTTATATATAGTATATTCAATTTCTTCATTTTTATCAATAATTTTTTAATTAAATTTTTTTTAATATTTTTTTTAATAAACTCATTTATTTATTTAATTATTTAATTTTATTCGGGACCTTTATTAATGCTAAAAAAATGCTGATAAAGAATCCCTTTATCAACACTAAATATAAAGTGCCGATAAAGGGTACCCTTTATTGGTACTAAAAACAAAGCATTGATAAAGGGTACGTTTTATCAGTGCTAAAGAAAAGCATTGATAAAAGTTACCCTTTATCAATGCTAAAAAAAGAGCTGATAAAGGGTACCTTTTATCAGTGCTAAAAAAAGTGTTGATAAAAGGTACTGTTTATCAGTTCTTTTTTTCTAGCGCTGATAAAGACTAGTGTTGTTAAAAGCCTATTTTATAGTAGTGATATATTTGAGTAACCATAAGGCCAACGAGTCTTGGGTTAGGCCCCAGGGCCTTCAATCCCCATCTTTATCACAGGCTTGGCCATAAGGCCATTGTACTCCTTCCTCTACCTCGAGTTTAGGTTGCACGGTCATTGTATCCCTACACTGTCTCGGGTCAGACCGTATGGTTGTTGTACCCCTGCACTATCTTGGGTCAGGCCACAAGGTCATCCTACCCTTGCCCTGTGTCTCGGTCCATCATCGTCATCATCACATGTTGCACATTCCCCCCTCTAAGGGATAACCAAGCCATGATGATCCACTTGTCATTTTCTACCAAAAGAAAATACTTCAAAGTCTATACATCCATACACAATAGAGCATAACACATATAGACACAACATAGCAGATCAAGCATGAGTATTGGTAGCCACACACACACACGTGTGTGATCAACATCAAACACGAGTGTCATGGGATACACACGCACGTACATGTGATCTACTCAAGCATGGGTCTCAAAGCACACAAGCACATGCCATCATATCATGCCAACAATCATATAAAAGGGATCTATATGGTAAGAAGTTTCTTACCTCAATCATTTAATGTAAATGTCATTATATGTTAAGAGCCAAAAACCAACTTACACCCCTCCACCAACTAGATCAATCCTACACACCAAGAATCCTTAGAGCCAACCCCAAATCATTATAGGTTCTGGGCATAGTGGAAGTGTGAGATGAGTGGTTCCCAACTTTAATTTTTTCCATAATCAATGATCAATCTGAGATCTATACGGTGATTAACATCGTGATCCATATAATTGAGTCAAAGAAATAGAAAAAGAAGAATTTCATTGGAACTGAGAGAGATGGATCAACACATATTATTTATAATTAATTTAATTAGATAGAGAATTACCTTTAAGGAATTATTTCTTTGTTGATGTGTCTGGAAACAGATCTACGATGCACCATCGTTGATTTGTAGAAATCAAGTTTAGATTTCCTCTAGTGGTGATCCACACATGTTCTAGGAATCTTCAGACATCGTCAAAGGAGTTTTCGGGTGCTAGCATGGAAGATCCTTGCACTTGTGTCATCCGCCTTGATCCAGTGGAGGAGGATTGCTCACTATTCTTAGGAGCATTCTTAGAGAAGAGAGCTCTATAGGCTTGAGAGGATTCTAATTGAATCGTTGTGCACAACCGAATAATCTAATTAGAAAATAATATAATTGGGTATTTATATTACTAGGGTTAAATAAAATAATTGCACAAGTTCCCTTATTATTATTTAATCACAACAAAGCCCCATGTCAAATAAAAATAGTAATATTATTATTTATTGACACACGCTTAACATTAAAATTATTATTAAATATTATTCAGTTAAATAATATTAAATATTATCATTTCTCACCAGACCATTAAACTCGGTCTTCCATTCCTACATAATATTTTTCGAACCATGAATAATGTCTATTTATTTATTAAATAAATATCACTGCATTATTCACCAATAAATAAATAAATATTATATCTATTAAATAGGAAATAAATAATTATATCCGATAAAGAATAAATGAATAATTATTAAACCAATTTCAGAAATAATATTTATTCAACCTATTAAATAATAAATAATAATATATTATTTAACTAAGATTCTGGATACACTTAGTGTGTGACCCTATAGGCCTCTTTCTCAGTGGCATTAGGCAAAGCGGCCTAAAGTAAAAGGTTAGAATCTAGAAACACACTAAGACACCCATAGAGAAATAAGTTATTGACACAATGACATGTCACCTCATATGAACGTCTACCATGTAATATAATCCCTTTATTACAATATCTCAAATCGAGCAGGTTGCATGCCAGTGCCATCAATCTATATTCTTGATATCTCTTTATTTGAATTTCTGGAAATAGAACTTGCCTATAGAACACCATGACCATTGATTTATTTAGGCTATATCATTTCCATCAAAGGGCATGATATATTAACTTCCGTTAATAAATAGAAGGGATAAATCCTTTCTCGCATCATTCATTAATGCAATATTATTCATGATGCACCCAACATATCATACTTCACCGAGAACATCAGTTGTCATAGTTTTCATCAATACATCTAAGTTTGTGACTCATAAAACTCATTAATAATAATATTAAGGTCTAAGTACCAATACACATGTTTGTAGATAAGAACATTTAATGACAAATAGAAATTTGGATTTCCTACCGACGGGTCTCATTCTCATAATATTCATACTGGACATTACCAAGGGCATACACCATGAGAAGGTGCCTCAAAGTCCTATGAGTCTCCACCCCTAATATCCTGTATCATTTGCATCCCTTAAATGATATCGTCCGGCTATAGAACATATATTCAATAATAGTGTTGTAGCACTTCCAGGTTCTCATCATAGCTGGGAACTGCTATGACCTTTTAGTGCGATAGCTACTCTTAGGACATTATCACATTCTATATTACACAGAAGAAAAATCATGATGTGATAAGGAGTTTATTAATATTCAAAAACCATGAATACAAGTTTATCATAAAGTACAAAGAAGTTGGTTTTAGGGAACCAATTCCAACAGACTCCCACTTGCACTAAATACAATTGCTAATAACCTTCAATCCGCTAGCTATCACATGATACTCATGCTTCTGTTGAGATATACCTTTAGAAAAGGGGTCCTCCATGTTCTCTTATATGGTTACTATGCTCACTAAAACTTTACCCCTCCTATAGAAATCCATCAAGAGGTGATACTTTCAGAGTATATTATTTGTCCATTGGTGTGACCTTGGATCTTTTGTAATAGCCACCACTGCAATATTATCCTAATACAATGTGATAGGTTCTTTACTTCTAGGTACCACATCAAGATCCTGGACAAAGTTAAGAATAAAAATGGTTTCCTTGACTATATCAGAAACTATTATATACTCAGAATCCACTATAGAATCAGCAACAACTAGCTTCTTTGAACTCTTCCAGCTCATCGATCCTCTATTGAGATAAAACCATATCATGATTGTAACTTTAGATCATTTTGATCTATCTGAAAACCATCACCATCATACCCTATGATAACAAGCTCCTTGTCTCCTCCATACACCAATAACATATCTTTAGTTCTTCTCAGATACTTAAGTATAGTATTAACAACAATCTAATGTTGTTCTCCTGGATATTCTTGATATCTGCCTACCATACTCAATGCATAGGCAACATCAAGTCTATTACATAACATGGCATACATGATTGATCCTATCGCTGAATCGTATGAGATATTAATCATTCTATCTTTCTCCTGTTGTGTATGGGGAAACATTTTCTTAGAAAGATATAAACCATGTGACACTGAAACCAATACCCTCTTGGATTATTCCATACTAAATATCTTTAGTATCTGTTTAATATATGTACTTTGGATTAGTCAAAGAAACCTATTGGATCTATCATGAATAATATTTATCCTTAGAATGTAGGATTCTTCACCTAAGTCTTTCATGGAGAAACACTTGTTTAACTAGTCCTTAACAGGTTGTAAGATTGGTATGTCATTTCCAATAAGTAATATGTCATCAACATACACTACTAGGATAATGAAGGCATTCCCATTCAACCTATTGTAAACATATGGCTCACATTAATTCTTAATGAAACCAAATTCTTTTATGTCTTCATCAAATCAAATGTTCCATGGCCTGGATTCTTGCTTCAATCCATAAATGGATCTCTACAAATTTTAAATCCTTTTAGAAACACCTGGAGTCACAAAACCTTTTGTTTGTGTCATATAGACATATTCTTGATGGTTCTTGTTAAGGAATACAGTTTTGAAATCCATATTCCAAATATCATAGTCATGGTAAGATGCTATAACAAGTATGATTCTAATGGATTTAAATATGAAAACTGGAGAAAAGGTTTTATTTTAATCAATTCCTTGATATTGTTTAAAACCTTTAACCACTAGACTTGCTTTATAGGTACTTAATTTACCTTCCATGTTTAGTTTCCTCTTGAATACCCATTTACATCCAACATGATTTACATCAACTGGAGCATCGACCAGAACCCATACTTGGTTATGATACATGGAATCCATCTTAGAATTCATATATTTTATCCATCTTGTAGCTTATGATCTCTATACTACCACCTTGTAGGAGAGAGGTTCATCACTATCCAATAATAATGAGTCACCATCCTTAGTGACTAGAAAACCACATCTCTCTAGTTCCCTTATGTAAGAACCCAGATCTTCGTTTCAGGTATGTTTTTCCTTTTCTGGTCATTTTTGAGAAAAAGAGGAAAATATGTAAATTTTCTAAGTACACGCCGTGTACTTTTCTTCCACGTGAGGTCATGTGCTGGATGTGTCTGGGACACAAACATGGTGTGTAGCGGTGATGTGGAGGCTGCTTAATGCAGTGTACGGAAAGGGAGAGTACACGCCGTGTACTCATGAAGTACATGCCGTGTGCTTTAATTTTTATTTCATTAATCGGACCGGGGTTGCATCTTAAACCTATTTTCATCTTCTTCTCCACCTAATTACGTCCAGAGCATCCGAGGAGACTGAATCTTCTCTGAGCCACCGATCCGTCATCGGTTATCCGAATCGAACGCCGTCGGTTGCAATAGAATCGTAGTGGAAAGTCCTTGATTCTTATTTGGCCACGTTTCCTGATTCCTTCTCTTGTGAGAGTTATCTAATTTTGAACATTTTATATGTTTTTTCAGATATTATCCATTCTAGGATAATTCATAGGCCGAGGTTCAAGTATATCGATCTCCTAGGATCGAGGTAGGTGGTTTGTTGCCCTACGTTGAATGTCTTTGAGTTTTTGGTGGAAAAGTGTCAGATACCCATGTATCAGGTATCTCGGGTTAGGGTTTTGATCCTATATTGTTATCTTCCTTAGATTTCATGTATTATTGAGGTTATTAGATGATTGATAATTTTTTGTTAGCATGTTTTAGGATCACCCCATGGGTGTTCCCCCTGTTTTGGCTATTTATCGCCGTTTGGATTAGGATGCCTGTGAGGCATACCTTGTTGCATTGTTTTCCTGACTTGGTATAATTGATTGTATATATTTTCTGATGTTTATATACTTTTGATGCATTATAGATATTACCCAAGTAGTTGTTGAACTTACTTAGGGCTGCTGACTGTCGATTATGCACGACTAGACTGCTCAGGGCTGTGTGAACCTGGTGCGGTAGACTAAAGAGGGAATTGACAATTAAGGGCTTCCCTAGAGAGTCTGTTATAAATTAGAATCATTCGCAGGACCTATGATAATGGGACTTTTTTCTTCCTTAGAGTGTCCTTAGTTACGTATCGAGACTATAGGGGGAATTAGACGTAAGTGCTTCCTCAGAGAGTCTATAGTTATCATTGCAAGACCGTAGGGGAATTGACGGTGAGAGATTCCCAGAGTATCTGTGACTTTGTATGTTTACTTGAATATAGGGGTCTTCTAGTATGAGCCACCTAGAGAGTCAGTGTGAGTATTTTTTGGTTGGTTGTGACGAGTCCACCAAGCCAAAGAACAAGCTTGTGTTTTGTACTGCTTATAGTTTAGGTAGTCTGCTGAGATACCTGTTGTGTTACTTGATATGCCATGAGAATATAGAGCTGTTTTCTAGATTCCTTGGTTGATAATTTAATGAGTGAATTAAATTAATAAATTAATGTGAATGGATATTGGTAGGAATTTTTACTTTAGAGTACTCCTGTTTCTCTGCTGCATTTATTTCCTTTACATTTTCTATATTGCTCACTGATAGTAGGGAATAGATCTTGTGATGATTGCCTATTGGGATTTGTATCACACCCTATTTGGGTGCTGTTTTTTGGCCCAAACATGTTATATGGTTGCAGGTGGGGATAGGGATTGTGGCCCTTCTACTTCAGGTACATGATTGCTGGTTGGAGATGGAGAGCATAGGACTGAGCTTAGTCTTGCGATGCTGCTGGAGTTGTTGTTTACTTTTAGTGCTTTGTTCTCAGTTGTATTTCAGCACGTTGTTGTCTTTGCTGATTTCCTTAGATACATGTACCATGCTACATCATTATTATATTATACATTTCTTCCGCTGTTTAGTTTCAGTTGTTGTATGCTGTTTACTACTTCCGCTATTGACTGTTATTTCCTGTACCTTGTACACCTTACTAAATGAGGGAATAGTTTCCCCAATAACTTAACAAGGACCTCTCTACTAGTCGACAACCTCTAGAGTTTGGGGAAATGCGCTTGAGGTCATGTGGCGAATTAGGCACAAGGCACCAGTTGAGGGGATCCAGATTCAGGTTGTTACAAAGTGGTATCAGAGGAGTTTCTTTCCTTTTCTATTGACTTACTATTTAGCGACATTAGATAGGGATAGGACAAAATAGGTAAATGGTAAATAGCTGTGCCTAGGAGTTCTAGAACTTGTGTATAGGGATAAAGCTATATTACCTCGAATATTTCAATTTTCGAGTTTTTGCAAATGTTATAGTTTAATTGATTTCACCGTTGGGTGGTGCACTTGTTTTGTTCTATTACTGTTGTATGATTGTGGTTCTATTTTGTTGCAACCCTATGAGATGAGGGTATGCCATCTCATGCATCATATAGGCACTTTTTAGAAAATCACATGTCATGCATTTTTCCATGCCATCTAGATTGCATTAGAATTTGCATGCTGTTGTGAAAGAATTTGTGATAGAAGATGCATGCTGTAGTGATAGCTGTTGTGATAGAATACCTGCTATATTGATAGGGTATCGTTTTTTAGAGCTTCTTTATCATGGACGCCAAAATCTGGTCTTAGATGAGTTATGGGCCCTCGAGGATCAGAATTTGGTGGATCGTGAGTTGTTATACTTTTTACTTGTTATATCCATTTTTATGATGCCAATCTTTGATTCGCGGGGAGTATGGACCTCCACAGATCGGAATTTGGCACCTTAACACTTGTTTTCTGTGTTTTCTGGGCTCTGGTACAGTTCTGAGGCTAATGTCTAGAAAAACCCAGAATACACGGCGTGTACTTTATGCATACACGCCGTGTAGTTTTTAGCCGTGTCCCTGACTAGGTTGGGCAGAGACACAGGGTTGTAAAGTTTCCTGTAGGAACATGCCATGTACCAGCTTAGCACGCCGTGTAGTCTGGAATAGGTATCCGTCCGTGTCATGAACAACATAGGCCGAGGTTTTCCTTCAAGTGCACGCCGTGTCCCTTGGGAACACGCTGTGTATAGTTGACCATGTAGCCAGCCGTGTAGCCAACAATACGGGTTGGTGTTATCCTTCTGCGTACACGCTGTGTCCATATGGAACACACCATGTAGTGTCAACCATGTGTCAGGCCGGGTCACTAACAACACGGGCCAGGTAAGGCATGTCAAGTACATGACGTGTCTCCTTTGACACGCCGTATAGTAGTGGTTTGTGTACCAGTTCGTGTGACTAACGACACAGACAGGGGAGAGATCTTAAGGACACGCCGTGTAGTGGACCAACAAGTCATGTAGTTTCCTACTGGGACATTCCATGTTCCTAGCCGTGTAGGAGTGAACGGGAAGGGAGGAAAAGGGTTAGTACATGCCGTGTATCCGGGTGGTTTACACAGCCATGTATGGACAAGGTACATGTCTAGGGTAAACTTTTAAGAAACACGCCGTGTAGTAGTACTACACGCCGTGTTGTCATGTTTTCCTAAACTTTAGAGTTTTTCTCTCCTATTCTGTTTTTCTCTCTTAAGTTTCATCTGTGTTCATCGTTAATGAAGGTGTGATTTTGACCTTTCAGAGCCATGGCACCAAGATGTCCTCCCGTTGCACGTCAGGAACCAGACAGTGACCGTGCACCTGATACGGGAGATCAGGGACTACCAGTAGTTCCGCCTATCATTCCGGACATGGAAACTGTAGTGATTCTAGACACTGGTGCTGACACTCAGTTCAGAGAGGGTTTCATGAGATTTATGCAGACCTTCCAGGGAGCTCAACATCCTGCCCCATCTATGGCAGAGCTGATGCAGTTTTTTCAGCAGTATCACCCTCCCACGTTCACAGGGGATGGAGGACCACAGGCTGTAGAGTCATGGATAGAAGCCATGCTGTCCATATTTGAGCATCTGGAGACACCTTCGGAGAGGATAGTGAAGCTAGTGACTTATATGTTGCGATATTCCACCAAGAGATGATGGGATATGGTTTTTTAGACAGGGAGCCAACAGGCTATGGATTGGGATGAGTTTCAGCGTACGTTCTATGACTACTTCTACCCGACGATGCTGAGGGCCAACAGATCCAGAGAGTTCATGAACCTGTAGTAGGGTACTCTCACAGGTATGGAGTATTCCTCCCTCTTTACAGAGTTACATCGTTTCACTCCCATTATGGGGAATGAAGAGCTGTTTTTGGCGAGGAAGTTTGAGGAAGGACTCAGACCGTACATCAGGTCATAGGTGAACATATTTCAGTTGAATTATATCACTCTGATAGTCAACCAGGTGCTTATTATGGAGAGAAACCTGAGGGAGGCTGGAGCTATGGACCAGGGCGGTTCAACATCCAGGGCTGATTCTCTCCAGACAGACAGTATGAAGCGGCACCGAGAGTCTACACGAGGTGACTCGAAGAAGCGAGGTATTCCTTCTGGTGAATGGAATCTTCCCTCCAGAAACCAATTGGTATGTTATCAGTGTGGAAGAAGTGGTAATAATAATCCCCAATGCCCGAGGTACCCAGTAGAGTGCCGATCTTGCGGCAAGATGGGTCATCTGCAGTGCTTCTGCAAGGTTCTTCTGCCAGCAGCTAGTGAAGGAGGATCAGTTTCGACTCCACGTACAGGAGCAGGATTACCAGTTCCACAATAGACTGAGGGATGGAGTTCTTCAGGTCTTTCAGGCCAGGGTAGAGGTCGTGGACGCAGTGGTCAGGCTCAGGGAGGAGCATCACATGAATCTCAGGCTACTACGCAGGGCCGCGGTACAGGCCAAACTTTTGTTGTAGAGTAGATTCATCAGGAGCAGGTTCCTGGACCTTCTACAGTTCGAGGTACAATTTTAGTACCCTCAGTTTTATCCTCTGCACTTTTCGATACAGGAGCTTCTCATAGCTTTATTTCTATTCATACTGTGGAAAGCCTTAGACTTACTGTTTATACTTCTGAGGATATGATGACGCTAGAAACTCCCTTGGGAATTAGAACTGCTAGCATGCGTTAGTTATTAGACTAACCCCTAGAGGTTAGTGGGTCTCGTTTTTCATGGAGTATCTATGTTTTGGAGATGACAGGATATGATTTCATTCTCAGGATGGATTGGTCAGTTCCCTTCTAGGACTTTGTCGATTTCTATCGCTGTAGGGTGAGTTTCACATCACCAGAGGGCAAATCTTTTCTTCACAAGGGAGAATGGGATGTCCAGGAGAGCAGAGCTGGACCAGAGAATCATGGGTTAGGCGATGTTACGGCCCAGATTACTAGCTTATATCTGGATGACCATGGGACTTCTTAGGTAAATTTTCCTCCAGTGGTTGATTGCTTTCCAGATGTCTTTCCAGAATACTTTTCAGGTTTTCCTCTGGAGCAAGAGGTAGACTTATCTTTTGAGCTTGTTCCAAGAGCGACACCGGTGTCCATTCTTCCTTATAGGATTGCTACACCTGAGTTGCAGGAGCTCAAGAAGCAGTTGGAGGAGTTGTAGACAAGGGGTTTCATCTGACCCAGTACTTCTCCTTGGGGTTCACCTGTCCTGTTTGCGAAGAAGGCAGACGACACTCTTAGGCTTTGTGTGGATTATCGGAAGCTAAACTAGTTGAAGGTCAAGAACAGATATCCATTTCCATGGATAGATGATCTCTTTGTTCAACTTTGAGGAGCCAGAGTGTTCTCGAAGATCGACTTGAGATCCGGCTACCATCAGTTGCGTGTCAGACCATATGATATACCTCTTATAGCCTTCCGGAGTAGGTATGGTCTGTATGAGTATTTGGTTATGTCGTTTAGTCTTACAAAAGCACCAGCAGTTTTCATGGCACTGATGAATAGAGTTTTCCATCCTTACTTGGATTCCTTCATGGTGGTTTTTGTGGACGACATCTTGGTGTACTATCACAATCAACACGACCATGCTACCCATCTTGAGATCTTTTTGAGTACATTGAGGTAGCATCAGTTATATGATAAGCTCTCAATGTGCCACTTTTGGATGGACGAGGTTCACATCTTGGGTCATGTAATCTCAGAGACAGGAGTATCAGTAGACCCAGAGAAGGTGAGAGTAGTAGTCACCTGGGAGCAGCCGAAGAACGTCTTCGAGGTACGGAGTTTATTAGGGCTGTCTGGTTACTACAGGTGGTTTATACAATAATTATCACACTTAGAAGTTCTATTGACGGGATTTAATAAGAAAGGGGTGAGTTATGTTTGGTCAGAAGCCTGCGATTCAGCCTTCCATGAGCTGAAAGGGAGATTGACTTCAACACCGATTCTAGTTTTGTCGGAGCCGGGCAAGAGTTATACAATTTTCTGTGATGCATCTGGCATTGGGCTTGGAGCCGTGATTATGTAGTAGGATCGTGTTGTTGCGTATGGATCTCGGCAGTTGAGTCCACATGAGAAGAACTATCCTACACATGACCTGGAGTTAGCCGAAGTTGTTCATGCTTTGCATGGTTGGAGACATTATCTTCTGGGAGATCATTTTGTGGTGTATACTGACCACAAGAGCCTAAAGTACATCTTCACGCAGTGTGACTTGAATATGAGATAGAGGAGTTAGGTTGAGTACCTGTAGTCTTTCGATTTCGATCTTGCCTATATGCCTGGGAAAGGAAATGCAGTGGCTGATGCACTGAGCAGGATGAATCAGATACAGGCAGTTCAGGAAGCTAGCAGTGAGTGGAAGCTTATGGCTCTGTTCTCTAAGATGCATTTGGAGGTGCACGACAGACAGGGGAATACTTTCCTATATTCTATAGCTGTTACCTCTATGCTTCTCGATCGAGTTCTAATGAGGCATTTATCAGATTCTTAAGCCCTAGTCCTACGGGAAATCGTGTCAGGAGAGGACCCTCTTCCCAGATGGACTATAGGTGAGGATGAGATCTTGCATTTCCAGGGACGTGTATGGGTGCCATCAGATATACGTGAGGAGATGATGTGAGAATTTCATTACTCAGTCTGGGTAGTTCATCCTGGCGTCACCAAGATGTATCATGATCTACACCGCTAGTATTGGTGGCCAGGTATGAAGAGAGGTGCTGCTGGTTTTTTCACGAGATGTTCCACCTGTCAACAGGTGAAGGTAGAGCACCAGCGACTGACAGGGCTTTTACAGCAGCTAACCATTCCCGAGTGGAAGTGGAATGAAGTCGCGATGGACTTCATGATAGGTTTACTGAGATCGCCTCGAGGGAATGACATGGTATGGGTTGTCATTGATAGGCTCATGAAGTTTTCTCACTTCTTTCCGATTAAGGAAACCTTTGGTGTTGATGAGCTTGGACGGTTGTACATCCGTGAGATTGTACGCTTGCATGGGGTTCCGAGTACTATCATTTCAGATAGGGATGCCCGCTTTATGTCACATTTATGGCAAGGGCTATAGAGGGCTTTAGGTACATAGGTACTTCTGAGTACAACTTACCATCCCCAGACAGATGGCCAGTCAGAGGACATGATTCAGGTTCTAGAGGACATACTACGAGCATGTGTCCTTGATTTTGGAGGTTCTTGGGAGATACATATACCTCTAGTGGATTTTTCCTACAATAATAGTTTTCAAGGAACTATTCAGATGGCACCTTACAAGGCTTTGTACGGTAGGCCGTGCCGATCACCCTTGTGTTGGCTGGAGGCAGAAGAGGCAGCTATGCTGGGACCTTGTCTTGTTTAGGAGACCACAGATCAGGTGGAGTTGATTTGAAAAAGGATGGCTACTGCATATCCTCGGCATAAATCTTATGCTGATCAATGGAGACGACCTTTGGAGTTTAAGGTCAGGGATCAGGTTTTCCTATGTGTTACCCCGAGGTTGGGACACAAAAGGATCAGGAGACAGGGTAAACTTTCACTGAGATATGTCAGGCCATTTGAGGTTCTGGAGAGAGTCAGGTTGGTTTCTTATAGGTTGTAGTTGCCTCAGAAGTACCAGGCTATGCACGACGTCTTCCATGTTTCTCAGCTTCACCGTTATTTCTTAGACCCGTCTCATGTTTTTCAACCCGAGGAGGTTGAGCTGGAGCAGGATGCATCGTTCGAGGAGCATCCTATTAGGATTATTGACCATAGTGCAAAGATACTCCGTGGCCGGTCTGTTCCTTTGTTATGGGTGCTATGGCAGCACTGCCGTGTATAGGACGAGACTTGGGAGAGGGAGGCCGATATGCGATCACAGTGGCCAGAGTAGTTCAAGATTTCTTATTCGCCACCAAGTTAGGGAAATTCAGGGACGAATTTCTTTAAGGGGGGAAGTTTTTAAGAACCCGGATCTTCGTTTCAGGTATGTTTTTCCTTTTATGGTCGTTTTTGAGAAAAAGAGGAAAATCTGGAAATTTTCTAAGTACACGCCATGTACTTTATGAGTACATGCCGTGTACTTTTCTTCTGCACGAGGATGTGTGCTGGCCGTGTCCGGGCCACACACACAGTGTGTCATAGTGATGTGGAGTCCGCTTAATGCGGTGTATGGAAAGGTCAAGTACACCCCGTGTACTCATGAAGTACATGCCATTTACCTTTCTTTTTATTTCATTAATCGGACCGAGGTCGCGTCTTAAACCTATTTTCATATTCTTCTCCACCTAATTACATCTAGAGCGTCCGAGGAGGCCAAATATTCTCTGAGAAACCTATCCGTCACCGGTTATCCGAATCGAACGCCGTCAGTTGCAATAGAACAACAACAATGATTTCTTGGTTCTTATTTGGCCACGTTTCCTGATTCATTCTCTTGTGAGAGTTATCTAAGGCTGAAATTTTTAAACGTTTTTGCAGATATTCTCTGTTCTAGGATGATTCACAGGACAAGGTTCAAGTATATCAATCTCCTCGGATCGAGGTAGGTGGTTTGTTTCCCTACATTGAATGTATTTGAGTTTTTGGTACAAAAGTTCTGGATACCCTTGTATCGGGTATTTCGGGTTAGGGTTTTGATCCTGTATTGTTATCTTCCTTAGATTGCATGTATGCTTGAGGATATTAGATGATTGATAATTGATTTTTAGCATGTTTGAGGATCACCCCATGGGTGTTCCCCCTGTTTTGGATGTTTATCACCGTTTGTCTTAGGATGCCTGTGAGGCATACCTTGTTGCATTGTTTTCCTGCCTTGGTATAATTGATTGCATGTATTGCCTGCTGTTTATATGCTTTTAATGAATTTTATCTATTATCCAAGTAGTTTTTGAACTTACTTAGGGCTGATGACAGTAGATTACGCATGACTAGACTGCTCAGGGTTGTGTGAACCTGGTGCGGTAGACTAAAGAGGGAATTGACGATTAAGGGATTCCCTAGAGAGTCTGTTATAAATTAGAATCGTTTTCAAGACCTACAGGAATGGGAATTTGTGATTCCTTAGAGTTTCCTTAGTTATGTATCGATACTATAGGGGGAATTAGACGTAAGTGCTTCCTTAGAGAGTCTATAGTTATCGTTGCAAGACCGCAGGGGAATTGACAGTGAGAGCTTCCCAGAGTGTCTGTGCCTTTGTATGTTTACTTGACTATAGGGGTCTTCCAGTATGAGCCACCTAGAGAGTCAGTGTGAGTATTTTTTGGTTGGTTGTGATGAGTCCACCAAGCCAAAGAACAAGCTTGTGTTTTGTACTGCTTGTAGTTTAGGTAGTCTGCTGAGATACCTATTGTGTTACTTGTTATGCCTTGAGAATACAGAGCTGTTTGATAGTTTATGTGGTTGATAATTTAATGAGTGAATTAAATTAATAAATATATGTGAATGGATATTGGTAGGATTGTTTACTTTAGAGTACTTCTATTTCTCTGCTGCATTTATTTCCTTTACTTTTTCTATATTTCTCACTAACAGTAGGGAACAGATCTTGTGGTGATTTCCTAATGAGATTAGTCTCACAGCCTGTTTGGGTCCTAATTTTCGGCCCAAACAGGTTATATAATTGCAAGTGTGGATAGGGATTGTGTCCCTTCTACTTCAGGTACATGATTTCTGGTTGGAGCTAGAGAGCATAGGACCGAGCTTAGGCTTGCGATGCTGCTGGAGTTGTTGTTTACTTTAAGCGCTTTGTTCTCAGTTGTATTTCAGCACGTTGTTGTGTTTGCTGCTTTCCTTAGATACATGTACCATGCTGCATCATTATTATATTATAAATTGCTTCCGCTTTTTAGTTTCAGTTGTTGTATACTATTTAATGCTTCCACTATTGACTGTTATTTCCTATACCTTGTATACCTTACCAAATGAGGGCATAGTTTCCCCAATAACTTACCATGGACCTCACTACTAGTAGGCATCCTCTGGCGTTTGGGGAAATGCGCCTGAGGTCATGTGGCGAACCGGGTACGGGGCACCAGTTGAGGGGCTCCGGATTTAGGTCATTACACCTTACCTCTCTTACACTACTACTCAATTCTTGTGTCTCAGGAACTACTTCTTCCATGGGGACCTATGTAACTTTTTCCTGTACTAACTCCTATGTATCTTGAGCATCACTTCATTGAAGTCAATCTCACTCTCACTATACTTTTTGAGGATGTTCTCCCTCTCAATAAAGGTGGATTGTCTAACAACAATCACTTTCTTGTCTGAGGGGTTGTATAGGTAGTATCCCTTTGTTTCCTTGGGATACCCTATAAAATGCACTCCATTACCTATGGTTCCAGTTTGTTTCTTGAGAAGGCCTTAACAAATGCCTCACAAACCCATACATGTGTATGTGATAAAATGAGGTTCTTTCCACTCAATAGCTTGAAGGGAATTCCATTTTTCACTTTAGATGGTACTCGGTTTAATGTGTATGTCTTAGTTTGTAATGCATATCCCCAAAAGGATAATAAAAGATCTACATGACTCATCATTGACCTTACTATGTCCAACAATTTATGGTTCCTCCTTTCACTAACACCATTCCACTATGGTTTATAATGTGGAGTGAGTTAAGATAGAATCCCAAACTCTCGTAAAAAGTCGATGAAATCTTGGTTAAGATATTCACCACCTCGATCTGATTGAAGATTATTTATCTTCTTACCAAGATGATTCTCTACTTCATTATTGAATTCCTTGAATTTCTCAAAGGACTGAGACTTATACCTCATCAAATAGATATAGAAACATCTACTCAAGTCATTAGTAAAAGTTATAAAGTAATAATATCCACCTCCTGCTTCTACTAGAAATGGTCTACACACATCAGTGTATAACAATCCTAGAAGATCTGTGGCCCTTTCACCATGTCCACCAAATGGTGGTTTGGTCATTTTTACCTATAAACAAGCATGAAATATATCAAGTAGTTTTAGATTATAAGAGTCTAAATAGACATCTTGATAGAGATTTGTCAAACGCTTCTCGTTTACATGATCAAGATAGTGGTGCCAAAGCTGAGTGTTGTATGAGTCATTTAAACTTTATTCATTATCAATTTCCAACACCTGGTTTTCATAATTTAATACATACAGACCATTATTTAAATGTGTCATACCATAACATATGTTTTCCTTATAAAAGAAACAAATTTTATTTCCAAACTTGAAAATAAACCCATATATATATAAACTTGATACTGACTGAAAATTAATTTTTTATTATCAAATCACTTTTGAGGAGAAAGTGAGAAACCAAGAACCAACATTACAACCAAAATTCAAAACCATAGAAAATACCGCACACATCTACATGATCTACCCCTCCCCAGCAACTAAACTGAGAAGACCAACCTTCACCATTGCATGACCACTCAGCAGACTGTCCCATGCAGGGATGCATGGGCACAGAACCGTTGACATAGTCATACCCTCTCAACTACCGATTCTGAATGTCATGCTCTGGTGAGGAAAAAATGCTCTGAACCTCATCTGGGGTAGACCCAAATAGAGAGTAGGATGCCTATCACAAGAGTAACATAAAATCTAAAGACACACAGAAATGACCACAAACAAACTCAAACCGAACAAGAAAACCTCCCAAATCAGTCAACAGGCTTCACCATTTTAACATCATTGAAGAAAATCTTGAGATTCCCAGAAACAGATTCCCTACACAATTTCCAGGAGATTGAAGATACCTGAATACCTGGTACACTCAACACTAGTCTTTCAAACTCGGAAGCTAGCTGATCCTAGTACTGTATGTACTCCTACAGCTTTATCCTTCCTTTATTGAAGCCCCCTACCAGGATTAAGTCTTGCTTATAAATCCAAGAATATTGCTCCTCATTGAGGTCCACCCTTAAAGACCTCCCCATAATCGCAGCTGCCTCCTCTTCGGTCGCATTAAGAAATAAAACCTGGTCAACCATGTCTTCATCAGAACTTAGAACTAGTTCCAAGAGCTGGTCTTCCACAACATCTAAATCTCCTGTCTTGTCATTTAACTTCTTACCAGAATGGGTCTCCAAGGGAGGAGGTAAAGAGGAGTAGTCTTTATTGCTTCTCTTTACTCTATTACTCCTATTACACTTAGCCCTTGGGTCTTCACCTGTCGAATAACGAGCCTCAATTCCATTGGGTCCATTCACATTGACCTCGTCTGTATCCATCAAACTAGCTATAACAGAACTCAGACCAACTTCATTCAGGCCTTCAAACATGTTTCTCACCTGTAAAGGGGTCGGAGACATCAAACCGGAACCTCCTGTTCCCTCCTTTCTAACAGGAATGGTCGCCTCCTTAACATGTTCCTATCTCCCCTTAATAGAGACTCCATTGCCCGCATGCAGCGCCTTATCAAAGGAAGCAGTGGATTCCTCTACCTCATCACATGCCCGCTGCTCCATACCAGTTGCAGCCTCCTCTATTTGGAAAAAATCAACACTCACCCTCAAACTCTCCACATTAAATTGATCATTGCAGATGTGTGTTCTTCCAAGGTCCTGCTTCAGCCTTGAGAAGACCTTAGAAACCTTTAGATTTCCCAAATACTCTGAGTCCTTTTTCTCCACAAAAGTGCCAGAACCCACGGATGATGACACAACCACTGAGTCGCTGTGTAGAAAATTCTCCTCCACCGGACTCGATGTCTGTCACTCCTCCAAACCAGACTGTGGAGAACAATCCTTTCCACCCAGACCATCACCTTCCATCCTCTTATCCACCTGATTCAACTTGCACGCCTCCACATGGACTTCCTCAGCCTTACCACTGGCTCTACCCGCCTTCCATCCAGAAACACGAACACCCCGAAGACAGTTAATCAAAGATTGACCCAACCATTTGTAGGAAGAGAAGAAATCTATCCAGTTCTCATACATCACCTATTGCTTGTACCTATACTCCTCGCCGATAGTTACCCAAATGCACTAGAAAGGGATCCTCGACACATCCATCTCTATGCATATCTGCGGGTTTACAGGATGAAAGACGTACCTAGTTCGGCTATCATCACAAAGGAACCGTCCAACAAGATTTACAAGAATCCTAATAACAGAAGGATTTTGAAATGGAAATGGTAGGTTAGGGAAACTTACCCAAACCATAGTGGAAGAAGGATCGCGTCCCATGTGGAATTTGAAAGACCAACGAAATAGGAAGAAACAAAAACCATTGAAGCTGCGGGGAGCACTTGACCAAGCGGTGATGAGGTCCTCCTCCAAAGCGAATCGAACCATAATGTGATGACTATCAATCAAACCAACATTCTCCCTCTCCTGAAAATTCCAGGAATTGAAGATGACCCTGTCAAATGAATCCACCGATGGTCGCCTCTGCTTAAATTATGCAACTAGAGTGAGGTTTAGGAGTGCCGATGTTTTTGAAAACTCCAGAGTCGACAACTGGAGGTTGGGTGCAGTTCCTCTTCCAGTGTCCTAGCCCGCCACATGCAAAACACACTACCTCCTTTTCCTTTCCCTCCCTATGAATATTCTTCTTCTTGGTAGTACAGTGCTTGGGAAATTTATATTATTTATAAGTCTTGGGCTACTTTTCCTTGTCCTTCCTCTTCTTATTCACCATAAGGACTATGGGTTTGTTACACCCCATGTCCTTATCCACTTGGAGAATCATGGTCAGAAGTTCTGAAATACTCTTCTCATTGTTTCTCATATTATAATTCATAATAAAGATGAATAAGTTCTTGGGTAGTGATGAAAGTATGATATTTGTACACAACTCATCCAGGAATTTAATCCCTAATATGTCCAGGCATTCAATTTAGCCAATAAGATTTATTACATGAGGCCCAACTAGTGCATAATCTCCAAGATTAGTGGTAAAAAAATCATTGGAGATCCCATACCACTCTTGTATCACCTTCTCTTGATAGATATCCCAAATTTAAGAGATCATGCTATATGCATCCATTTCCTCATGTTGCTTTAAAATCTCATTGGGCATGGATGATAGCATGAAGCACTGAATATTTATAGAATCATTCAGATGTTTCTCATAGAGAGATAGTTCTTTATCACTTGCCTCATTTCCAGGTGCAACTGATAAAGGTTCTTTCAACACATATAATTTCCTTTCATGACGAAGGATGACCCATAGGTGCCTTTTCCACTCCTAGAAATTAGTTCTGGTGAGAAGGTTTTCCTTCTCGAGTATGGATCATAGCGATATGTTTGATGCCATATTTAATATTGTTTCTAAAAATAAGATAAACACGGATTTAGTACTTTATCTGATAAATTTAGACAAATAAGTAAATAAATATAATATTTATTAGTCTCCCACTATTTTATCGAAACCCAATAAACCTCACCATTGACTTCAGAATATCCTATTGCTTGACATTCTAGAAGTAAGGATCCATATTCCCCTTCTCATTACCCCAACTTTGGTTGGTCAAGTAACTTGAATTGTTTTAGGTAGGCATTCCACAAGCCAACTGCAATAACTCACAGTTCCTTGATCTATTGAGTGGACTCCCCAATCATAAAATCATTAATTTATATTTTCTCAATCTTTTCCTCTTAGTTACACCAAGTCCTACTTTTCCAGTCAACCTTTGATGTAAAACAAGTTAATTCAACCAAAAACCTCATGTTATAATTCCCCGATAATTAAAAACACCCCAAATTTGGCTGGTCAAGCACTTTGAACTATGGTTCGATTCTAACCGAAGCAATAGAAGGATATACTAACTTGATATTTTATTGAGGGATTTTATCCTTTATGCGTAAATTTACAATTATTATCTTTATTACATGTTTGTTAATATTAAGTGTGATTACTTAAGTGATTAACCTTGTCTTAGATAATATTTATGCATAAGCTAGTTTATTTTAGTTTCATCTTTCATGCTTGTTAATTCATTAATTACATGATCGTGATAATGGTTAGTTTATCTAGTAGTTGATAAACTAATTTCTGACCTAGGGAAGAAACACCTTGAACCAATTCGAGGTTCATGTTTACAGCTTTCCACCTGTCCACCTTTGTATCTTTCTTGGATTGGTTTCACCTCGACTCCAAACTTGAACTGCCTCCACTAGTTTGGGAGCTTCATCTATTACATATGCTTTTAATCACACGAAGGTGATGGGTAAATGGGGGTTTATATAAAATAAACCATAGGCACGCAGACCCTATATATTAATGAGGAGAGAGGCATTCATACCAACAATTTAATTTAATAATAAATTAAAAATAAAACCAATCACATACAAAGGTCTAGTCTAGCTCATTATCATCCACTAACATGCAATGAATTATGCATTTAATAAAACTAGCATTTAATTCTTAATCATTCTTATTTAAGATAAATCACGCTCGAATCAATTAATTATTATCTTTAATTAATCAGTCCTTTTATCTTAATCCTTATATGAATTTCCTTGAGATTCTCATCCATTATAATTTTAAAAAAATTAAATAAATTCATTTAAAATTAAACTTGTACATAAATGTACCTTAGAGGAAACATGGTGAATACCTGCCCAAATCTACCCAAAATGTATTATACTCATATACTATTTTACTTTTGTGACATATGACATATATGAGTTGTCATGTACTTTCATGACATGTACTTTATGGATGATTACACGAATTGCATTATTTTTCAGTCACATGTTATGATTTAATGTATGTAGAGTAACAAATTGTAATATTATTAATACACGATATGCAGATCTTGAACATTATGCAAATATTAGCTAAACATTTAAATATTTATGTATATTAAAACCTATCACATAGCATGTTCTATCTTTATAACCACACACAAGAACATGTCTCAAGGATTGCATAGTAAAATAAATAAATGTTAAATCTATGTAACTTGGTATAAGTGCATGGTGTGTAGATCCAATCTACATGGTGTGTACACCTCTTATCATATATCTGAAACACACTCCTAGGGACTCGACATGTAGTCTATGCCTCAAAAAATTTGGATTACACGAAGTTTATAGTGGGACACACACCGTGTTGACTCTGTGTTACACGGTTACCTGTTAGGTATGTCGTGTGTTGAATACACAACATGTATTTGATGTAAAGGGGCCACACACCATGTCCAATGGGCCACACATCATGTAATCTAGCTGAACGTGCACCGGTCTGTCCTGGTCAACACATGGTATAAGAATTAACTACATAGTGTGTCATTAATTCACATGGGTTAAGTAATTTCCGAATTAACTCATGGTGCATTGAACACAACTACACAATGTGTAAATTCGGTTACACG
This sequence comes from Viscum album, assembly GCA_963277665.1. Taxonomy (NCBI): domain Eukaryota; kingdom Viridiplantae; phylum Streptophyta; class Magnoliopsida; order Santalales; family Viscaceae; genus Viscum; species Viscum album. The sequence continues at coordinate 59,534,223 of OY728127.1, read as the reverse complement.
GTATGTACTATTGTGTTATTCGGGCAGAATCCTTGGCTCCTCCGAACGAGTTCCCTGATTTTATTTTAATCAAAAAATTAAATGTCTCTATTAGATCTATGAGAAATGAATGGAAAATAAACATATCTCAAAATACATATTAAAAGAACGATTAATCTTGAATTGAAAAAATTAAATTATAAATGTGTAAATAACCAATGATCTTAAATAATTATAAAAAATTATGTTCATTCTCTAATACCACTTGTAGGTTTGGAGAACAGTGTAAACGTGTGATGGGTGGTACCCAACTTTAATTTTTTCCATAATCAATGATCAATACAAGATCTATACGATGATGAACGTTGTGATCCAAAAAATTGAGTCAAAGAAATAGACAAAGAATAATTTCTTCGAAACTGAGAGAAATAGATCAACACATATTGTTTATAATTAATTTAATTAGATAAAGAATTACCTCTAAGGAATTATTTATTCATTGATGTGTCTAATGATAGATCTGTGGTACACCATTGCTGCATTGTAGAAACCAAGTGTATATTTCCTCTAGCGATGATCCACATGTGTTTCAGGAATCTCCATACATCGCTGAAGGAGTCTTCAGGTGCTAGCATGAAAGATCCTTATGCTTGCGTCGTCCACCTTGATCTGGTGGAAGAGAATTGCTCACCGTTCTTGGTAGTATTCTTGGAGAAGGGAGTTCTCTAAGCTTGAGAGGATTCTTTTTGAATCTTTTTTCACAACCAAATAATCTAATGATAAAATAATATAATTGGGTATTTATATTTCTAGGGTTCAATAAAATAATTACACAAGTGCCCTTATTATTATTTAATCCTATAAAAGACCCATGTCAAATAATAATAATAATAATATTATTTCTTGACACATGCTTAACTTTAAAATTATAATTAAATATTATTCAGTTAAATAATATTCAATATTATCATTTCTCACTAGACCATTAAGCTGGGCCCGCCATTCCTCCACAATATTTATCAAGTCTTGAATAATACCTATTTATTTATTAAATAAATACCATTGTATTATTCTTTAATAAATAAATAAATATTATATCTACTAAACAACAAATAAATATTTATATGTGATCAATCATACATGAATAATTATTAAACCATGAACATGAATAATATTTATTCAACCTGTTAAATAATAAATAATAATATATTATTTAACAGAGATTCTGGATACACTTAGTGTGTGACTCTCTAGGCCTCTTTTTCAGTGGCATTAGGCGAAGCAGCCCAAATTCCAAGGTTAGCGTCTAGCAACACGCCAAGGCACCCATCGAAAAAGAAGTTAATTCCCCAATGACATGTCACCTCATATGAATTCTTACCATGTAATATAAATCCTTTATCACAATATCTCAAATCGAGCAGGTAGCATGCCAGTGCCATCAACCTATATGCTCGATATCTCTTTCCTTGAATTTCTAGAAATAAAATTTGCTTATAGAACACCATGGACATGAATATATTTAGGATATATCATTTACATCAAAGGGCCTGAGATATTAACTTCCATTAATGAATAGAAGGGATAAATCCTTTATCGCATTATTAATTAATGCAATATTACTCATGATGCACCCAACATATCCTACTTCACCGCGAACATCTATCATCATGGTTTTCATAAATACATCTAAGTGCATGACTCATAATAATCATTAATAATAATATTAAAGTCTAAGGACCAATACACATGTCTGTAGATAGGAACATCCAATGACACATAGAAATGTGTATTTCCTACCGACAAGCCTCATTCTCATAATTTCCATACTGTACATTACCAAGGGCGTACATCATGAGAAGGTGCCTTAAAGTTCTATGAGTCTCCACCACTGATAGCCTGTATCATTTATTTCCCTCAAATGATATTGTTCGGCTATAGAATATATATTCAAGAATAGTGTCGTAACACTTTTGGGTTCTCATCATAGTGGGGAACTACAATGACCTTTTAGTGCGACAACTACTCTTAGGACATTATCACATATTATGTTATGCATAAGAACAATCATGATGTGATAAAGAGTTTATTAACATTAAAAAAAACATGAATATAAGTTTATCATAAAGTAAAAAGAATCTGGTTATAGGGAACCAACTCCAATAATCATCACAAAAGAGATTATAGAACAAGATCCCAAAAAAAGATAGTGATATAGTCACGGATATGAAATTCATCCCAATAGAAAAAGGAAAAACTAATCATTTTAGGGGATGGAATCACCTAGAATTACCAAGAGTTGATCCTATAATGTAGGGGATAAATCCAAGAGTTTGGGGGCTATAATATCTCTTTAGGAATCCCTAGATTCACTTGAGGTTTGAGGGGAAATGTTGGGAAAGGATAGGGTTTGAGGAGCCTCAAGAATTTATAAGCAATATAGAAATACATTAATCATGGAACAATGCATAGGGATACACCGTAATGGGTCCCAAAATGGCATGGACTATGGAGTAAGATTACTGACCACATCGTAGTGGCGCCTTGTCAAAATCATGTCTGAGATCTATGCTGTGGTCAACAATGAGATCCTAGAAACTAGGGAAAGGGACTATGACACAATGGTTATCACCACACCACTACCTCCAAGTCCTCAAAATAACACTACACCACAACAACCCTCCATGTCGTAGTGATTCCAAAATTGGCAGAACTTCCCAAATGCCACCTTCCAACCTCCACATCATAACTATGATAAATTAGACAGAACCACCAAATTTGACCATTATGCCACATTTCCCCGACCACACTGTAACAATAGACACCACAATGAAAAAAAATCACTAAACCTTTGAATATAGTTCCACTTGAAAAAATCAGTTAAACTTCCCCCTTTATCCTCCAAAAATAACCCTAGGTAATTCCTTAAAACCCAAGGGTGTCACAAATCTCCCCCTATAATGACTTTTCATCCATGAGAAGTGCCTCTGGGATTCTTGCTCAAATAACTTGGTCTATTCGGATCGAACATCATATTCATGTTCCCAAGTCTCATCTTAAATTCATCCATGTTTCCAATGGACCCTAATAAGTGGAACCGTCTTCCCTTGAAAAACTTTTCACACTAGTCTATGATATGCATTGGGTGCTCTACAAAAGTAGCATTAGGATCTAGCTCAACATCCCCAAAATCGATCACATGCACAAGATCAAAGTACCTATGAAGTTGAGAGACATGGAATACATCATGCACAAATCAATAAAATGGATGAAGATCTAAATGGTAGGACATTATCCCAATATTCTTGGTAATAGAAATCATTCTGATGAATCTCAGTGCTAGCTTCCCTTACTTCTGAAACTGTTGATTCCCTAGTAGAGGAGTCACTCACAAATAAACTCAGTTTCCCACAACAAACTCCAAGGGTTTCCTCCTCATATTGGCATATGATCATTGTCTACTTAGAGCAGCGACTAACTAATTTTGGATCAACTGAACTCTCTTAGAGGCTCATGTACCAAATTCAGTCCCATAACTATTGTCTCACCAGGCTTGTGCCAACATAATGGTGAGTGAAACGACCAACCATAAAGAGCCTCAAAAGGTGTCATTTAAATCAAATCTTAAAAGATATTATTGTATGAAAATTCAACCAAGGCTAGGTGATCATACCAAGATCCACCAAAGTCTAGGATGCATGCTCGTATCATATCCTCTAAAATCTGGATTGTCATCTCTAACCTTCCATGAATCTGTAAATGATACGCTTTACTTAGTTTTTAACGGGGTACCCAAAGCCTTCTGTAACCCTGTAAAAACTATGATGTGAAACACATGTCCCTATATGATAAAATTCTCAAAGGAGATCCATGTAGGCATGAAATATCTCATACATACAACTTTACCAACTCATCCATGGAAAGGGTGTCTCGAATTGGCAAGAAATGAGCCACTTTCATCAGCCAATCAACTATCACCCACACAATATCATGAATTATCTGGGTCTTGGGAAACCCTGTTATGAAGTCCATTTTCATGTCATACCACTTATACATAGTCACTATAAGTGATTTAATAAAACCACAATGATGTTGATGTTATACCTTTAACCTATGGTAGGTAAGACATCGTGAAACAAAACTATAAAACCCATATCCTTAATAAAATTTATTTCATGATTTATTACATAAAGATATGCTTAATATAACCCCATAAGATCACGAGGCCTAGTGTTTTGGGCAATTAGATACATAGTATAACAACTTGAAACAAAAATACAATGACATAAACTAAACTCCACAACATTCCCTTAATTTACCTTGATCTTATAAAACTAAATGGGATAACCTAGGGACGTACATAAGAAATGGGTGAGATATAAAGCCCAGTAAGAGAATAATCAAAGCAAAACATAATTAAAGTAATACATGTGAGTCAATAATTATATCAACGATACCTAAAAGGGGTGATAATCATGATCTTGAACAATGGGGCATGATATAACATGATAATATCAAGACAATATAGGAATTTGATAACAACATAAAACATGACATAAGTATAACCAAGGTTAACTACCAAGACAACATCACATGGTGGAAAAAGTACCATCATGGATTAGGTTTACTCCATAATCTCATACATAATATCTCATGAGACAAAAACATTACCTAATACATTGGAGGACTATATAATTTCAGGCCCACCTGTTACATTTATAACATGTACATGCATAAGTGTTCCACATAGATCATAAAACATAATGATGTTTTTCATCACTTTTAATACCAATATTAAGGAGTTAAGGTTATATATATGAAATTCCCCAATAAATTAAGGAAATTTATACCTAGGTGAATACCCTTGAGTGAAAATTAGGATGGGTATTCATTATACAAATGTTTGGCATGAAACAATTGCAGGATAATTTTAGTAGTATAATTAGGGTACATAAAGATTCATGAAAGGGTTTAATGAGAGTGAAATGGGTATCTCATCACTTAGAAATCATAAATTTATTAATATTTATGTTTAAAAACATATTCCAACATGAAAAATTTGAAATCAAAAGTCATAATATAAAGAAGGTTCTTGAATAAAGAGGAAGAGAGGACCCATTACCTTGAGAGAGTGCTTCTAAAAGATTGGGAGGAGATTATTAAGAGCTTGGGGACACCTTGGTAGGGATATATAGATGGAAGGTAAAAGTAAATTCATGCTCCAAGATCTTTGATTGAATAGGAATGAGAGGTTGGGCGGGTTTATATAACAAAAGAGAGGGGAATTCTTTATTAATTTATAACTTAGTTTTTGGACTCTACACAATAAAATAATCAAAACCACAAAAAATCCTATGGTTTTACCCCATTGTTTCTACCAAATATGATTGGTTTTAAATATTTTATAAGTAAAAACTGAACTCATTAAAATAACACCCTTGGTGATGCAGAAATGATTCATGTTTATAAAAAATTGATTTTAAAACCTTAAAATATAATATAGGTTTTGAGGATTCATTAAGGGTTTATAGAATTAATAAAATAACTTCAAAAACACATTATTTTAAATGGTAAAAATATTTTTTTATTTTATACTCTTTATAGTATTTATTACATCACTTTTGGTCTCTTATGATGTCATAATACATACAATATTTAATTTTTACCGAAAAATTTGGTTGTCTCAGAAAATTATGAAAAAATAACTATTGGATAATTTTGACACGTTTATTTCAAAAATAATATTTATTTTAGTAAAATAATTCTCTAAATATGATAATTTATACTTTTGAATAAAAAATCCCCATTTATTAAAAAATAATGTTTTTTGACAATAATTGTTTTTCGGCCCTTATAAAAGTTACATTTGACTTCATAAAATCACATTATCATTCATATTTACTAAATATTATTTAATAATAATATTTTATTAAAATACAATTTATTTAAAAAATTCTTGAATTAATCCAAAAAGTGTATCTTGATTGAAACCATATATTTCCCAAAAATACAATTTTTGTTTCACTATATTGAAATCTAATTTATATTAAACTTATTATTTAATCATTATAATGTAATAAGAGATAAATATAATAATTAATTTATAAAAAAAATAAAAAATCATATTGATAGGGTATAGATATACAACCCTTTATTACACCAGTGAATGCCCTAAGGATAGGGTGTGCGATGGTGAGATTTTCTTAGGGTGGTTCAGTGAACATGGTTTGGGATATGATCTCAATGAGTTTGAATTAAACCTTTAAGTAGTTTTGATTATGATTTTGTTATTGAATCCTAACTTGGGATTGGTCTAGGAAAAATCCTAGTGATTCTAGCTCCCTCATAATCTTTCATAAATGGGATTTATAGGGTATGATCCTACTGATCGAGACCATCACTTCCTTCATTCACACCAATTGGATTTTTCATAACCCTATATATGCACTAATAATATGATCACTATATAATATCTATACTATTAATGTTTATGATTCTTAACGGTCTTTTATATATGAAAATATATAACTTATAATGGTCTAAAATAACCAAAGTAATGCACATTTTTTCTATAACTATATTACTTGGCAAGGCATTTATTTAATTAAAAAAAAATTCATTTATAAAAGTTTGGGTCATTACATTCTCCCCCCTTCAAAAATTTTACCCTTGAAATTTCATTCATACATTAAAATAGATGAGGGTACTTCTGTTTCACCACTTCTTCTAGTTTCCAAGTCACTTCCTCAAACTTATGGTTCCACCATAGAACTTTGACCAGGTGATTTGTATTGTCTCATAGAACCTTGTCTCTATGATCTAAGATATTCAATGAATGGTCCTCATATAAAATATCATTATCCAATAGTACCACCTCTATATTCAGTACATGTGAGAGTTCTAGTATGTACTTACTTAATAGGGATACATGGAACACATCATGTACTTGAGATTGGTTAGGTGGGAGTGATAGTCGATAGACCACTGCTTAGATATGATCAAGGACATCAAAATGGATGATGTATCTAGGACTAAGCTTTCTCTTCCTCCCAAAACTCATGGATTTATTCCATAGTGATATATTAAGGAACACCTTATCTCTAAAATCAAACTTTGGGTACTGTCTATGATTGTTTTCATTGATTTTTTGTCAATTTTGTGCGGATTTCATATGACATTGAATGGTTTGAACATTCTATATCATATCTTGGACAAGATCAGTTCCCACCAGCTTCCTATCTCTAACTTTATCCCAACATGTCAAATTTCGACACCTCTTCCCATACAAATAATTATAAGGTTCCATTTGAATGCTAGAGTAAAAATTATTGTTATATGATAACTCTATTATGGGAATGTGTTAATCCCAAAAACCTTGGAAATACATTGAACAATATCTCAACATATCTTATAGAGTTTAAATAGTTCTTTCATACTGACCATCTGTCTGAGGAAGATAAGTAGTGTTGAAGCTTAGTTTTGTATCCAATTATTATTGAAGGATTCTCCAAAACCTTGAGATAAATCTTGGATCTTGATGAAATATGATAAAAATGGAACTCCATTTAGTATTACCACTTCCCTTATATATATCTTAGTGAGTTGGTCAAGAGATAAATCTTCCTTGAAAGTAATGAAATGCATTGAATTGGTAAAGTGATCAACTACCACCCATATGGAATTATTGCTTTCAGGGGTCCCGGGGAATCCTATGACAAAATCCATGGTTATTTTTTCCCATTTTCATACTAGTATTTGCAATGGTTTCATAATACCCTTATACTTATGTCATTTAACCTTGACTTGTTATCATACTAAGCATCGTGATATAAATTCTATGATCTCCCTCTTTATGTTATCCCACCAGACGTTTTACTTAAAATCTTTATACATTTTAGTTCTTCCAAGATGAACAGAGAAGGATGATATATATGCATCATCCATAAGCTACCTCTTTAGTTTTGGTTTTAACGGGACACGTATTCAGGTTACAAACCTTATAACTATATCTTTATCAAAGTTAAACTCCAGAATATTCATGGACTTTTTTTGTAGCACCACATCATCCTTCTAATATTCTTGATTCTCTAAAGAATATATGTTTTAGTAGTCATTTGAGAATGGAAGGTTATACATCCTTTTATTATTCCCATGTCCATTCTATGTATGACCAAGAATATTGGATCCCTTACAATTATCATCATGGATAGGATTTCACGATCCTTTCTACTCAGAGTATCTGCCACTTTGTTTTACTTCCCATGGTGGTAATGGATTGAACAATCATAATCCTTGATCATATCTAACTACCATAATTTAAATATATTGATCTTCTTTATGTGAATATGTCACAACCTGACCCAAGTCAGGGATCGAGATGCAACTACCCCAATACCACCTCCATAGGCTAGGGGTTGAAGACCAGTGTCGAAGACACAACTAACATGGGGAGGCATTTTCCTAATTACCTATACTCTCACACACAACTATCTCAATACATAAGTGAACAAGAAGAATAATAAAAGATGAAAAAATCTAGGGAAATAGAAATTCATGTAAAACCTCTAGAAAATATAAGAGTACAAAAGCTTAAACTGAAAACTAAAGGGAAAAAATACACGCTTAGCTAGAAATAGGTCTCAACTTGAAAAAACTAGAAAGTAAAATTCTTAGAGAGCCTATCTATTGATCTCCAAGATGAGACCAATATACGTGGTCCAAAGTACTAGGTATCCCTAAGCTCCTCTGAAGTCACCACCAACCTATCTGTCATCTGCATAAGACATGAGACGTGGAGACAAAATCCCATACAGGGGTGAGTATATACATACCAAGTAGAACACCCTGAAATATGAAGGAGGAGTAGTAAGAGATAAAGTGGGAACAAAAATATAGTAGATAGTAAATAGGATGTAGATCAACCCAATAAAGATAAAGAGTAACCTTGTACAAGAATAAGGGGATCAATATTCCAAGTAAATAAACTATACGTCGATTCTTTTCCACCCATAGTAGGAGAGTGAACTCATCCAACCATGAGAATCTAAACACAGAAAGCATGTGACATACCCCATGCATCTTCACATCTCATGGAAATATATTAAAGAAATAAAAAGGTATGGATATAGATGTATATATATACTCAGTTAAAAGAATCCCAAATGAGAGAGTAAGGTGATCTTTATTTTACAACTCAAACCAAGAAGAAGAGTCTCAAATAGTTCCAAAACTCTATAAACGATGCCCATCATCTCATGTATCTACCTAGAAGTAACCATCCAAGTCAAACCATGCCTTGTCATTATGCCACATAGTTTAGGGACCATAATCTCTAGGTAGAGGACACATTCCCTGATACGATAGGAGGGTTCCATTTAGTGGTAGAAGACCCATGCCCAACCCAGCTGGAGGGTTCCACTCGGAAGTCTATAAAGGACCCATGCCCTGTGTTGATAGGAGGGTTTCACTATGATATTCGATGGAGGACCCATGCCCTGCTCAACAGGAGGGTTCCACCCCAATGGTAGATGACCCATTCCCAACCCAGTTGTAGGGTTTCACTCTAGTCATAGAGGACTTATACCCAACTTAGCTAGATGGTTCCTCTCAGGAGTTGATAGAGGAACCATGCCCTATGCCAATAGGAGGGTTCCACTCTAAGAGTATGAAGAGGACTCATCCCTACCCTAGCTGGAGGGTTTCACTCGGGATGCCTTTGGTGATCCTACATTATCACTACCACTATCGACCATCGCCTAACCAAGAATTGTGCTCATAAAATTCCACATTATATCTTAAAATCCACAATCAAGGGAACCATAACATTCTATGTGGAAAAAAACTCAGGGTAGGCTACTCATGGGACAAAATACGAGTTCAAATGAATGAGATGCGTAATATTGAAGTTTCCTCAAAAGGAGTAAAGGGGTACATGACATGTGAGGGGACCCACACGACGTGTGGTCCCACTCCTTCTCCTAGTCATCTTCCTATAGGTACACAACTCTCCAACCATGTAGGAGTACACAATGTGTGGGGGAATATGCATGGAATGCCTATGAAACTCAGATACCTACTCATGCGCTTGACTGTGTCTGTGTATCCAAGCTGTGTCTGTGTACTTTACCCCATGCCCATGTACTTTACCTCGTGTCCATGTACTTTGGTACATGGTCATGTGTTTGTCTATTTACTCTCACATGGGGTCCCAACCATGTGATTCTCCATGTAGCTTATCCACCTAGGGATGAGGTACACAACATGTAGGAGGGATACACACCATGAAATCCTTATAGATTTCCAAAACCCTAGCCATTGTAGTCAGGGCCTAACATGCCGTGTATTATTCAAACTACACAACATGTAGTTGGTATTTTTCTAGAATTGTAGATCCATTTTTGTATGCCATATCTAGTCTTAGACTTCAATTTCAGCCTCTATTCCACTCATGATTTTTGGATCTATCATCGGTCGGCAGATTCTGACCCTCTGGTGGCTGAAAACTCAAATCCGGTTTGATTTAGTGCAAACTCGTATGCACCACACATCCTGATTCCTTTTTTCCATTGATGATTCAGCTACTGATATTACAAATGACCATCCATGACCTAAAAACATCCTAGATCTGTCCTTATTCCATCAATCCATTCCTCATTCATCATTTTTTCGTGATTCTAGGGGTCTGATTAGGCTTGGTACCACCCGACAACTTCGAACCGGGATAGCGGAGTCCTACCAGTGAAGGACATGAATAAATTATGGGAGAAATGAAAAAGAACATTTGTTTAACCATCATTGGGAAAGTGTTATTGGCCAATGATTAGGAACAATGATATCCAGTTTAGAAAACAATGAATAAACAATTTAATTGGTACACGAGGACATGCACAGGTCACAATTGGCGCATACCAAATATGGGGATTGATTCGCTTAATAAATTTAATAAAAATGGTGTAAACCAAAAATTGAATATTCCTACTACTGATTTGATTGTTCTTAATCAAATAAAACACTCTCCAATTATTTAAGTAAGACATTTCATTTTTTGTATCCTGATCTACTCCGATCCTATGTTTCATTATCGTCAGAGGTAATTCGCCAATGGAAGGAGGTGAAGAAGCTCTGGAATCCTCCTAGGGTTTATGTGTATAACCCTGGAGGATTCTCCATAGTGATGTATTTATAGGAAATTTGGGTTAGGTCAAATGAATTAATTAATTAATTAATCTACTGAGCATACCGCTAATTAGCGAGATGTATGAACGCCACACTCTGAACTATTTTGGGTCATGCCTATGGTAAAAAACACATTCTGGACTCAATCATGGTCTAAGATTTATGATATGAGTTTTTTTAAGAGTTATCCCATTTTTTAAGAAACCATGCACACATAATATAAAAATATATTTAATATTTTTATAAAATTAATTCTGGGCACCCCGATCCTTGGAATCACATATCGTCTTAGTGATTAGCTCTGAAAATATATATAGAAATATTTAAAAGTTTTACAAGTCAAAAAATGGGTCTCTACATCATTCCATCCTCTAATATTTTTTCCCCAAAAAAAAAAACTAAAAAAAAAACTTGGGATACTGAGCCTACATCTGGATATCCTATTCCCAGGAACTCTCATGCATATTCCTATGCTACCACAACATGTGAACTAAGGGGATGGTCCATCTATGTAGGGTCCTCTTCTGTCGATCCTCAATTTCCACTGGGTGCTCCACAAAGGTGGATCCATCCTCTATGTCTAGCTTTCCCCATTCGATGACATGTGTGGGGTCATGCACATATCTCCTCAACTATGACATCTAGAAGATTTCATGCACTTGATCCATCTATGGGGGTAGGGAGAGGTGGTAATCAACCTCTCCAACCCTCTATACAATCTTAAATGACCCGATGAACCTCAAGGATAACTTGACTCCCCAACTGAACCTCTACAATCCTCATCATGGGGAGACTCTCAGGAAAACATGGTTTCCCTGCTCAAACTCTAAGGGCCTAAAATGGTGATCTGTGTAATATTCCTGCTTGCTCTAGGCCATCCTCATCTACTCACGGATGAACTGGACCTTCTCCATCATCACCTGCATCATCTATGGGCCCACAAGAGATGTCTCTATGACCTCTTTCCATCATATGGGTGACCTATAGGGTCTCCCGTATAGGGCCTCAAAAGGTGAAATTCTGATGGTAGAGTGATATCTATTATTGTATGCAAACTCTACCGAGGGAAAGCTATCCTCCTAGCTCAATCAAAAGTCTAACACACAATCCCTCAACATATCCTCTAACACTTGGATAGTTTTCTCGATCTTTCCATCGATTTGGGGGTTAAAGAATGTACTCATCCTCATATGGGTTCTAAATTCATCCTTAAGGCCTCTCCACAATCATGAAATAAACCATGCATCATGATAATATACAATCATTGAGGGTACCCCATGAAGGTAAATGATCTCTCACACATACAACTACCCCAAAATATCCACCGAACTCTGCTCCCTAATAGAAAGTAAGTGAATCAAATCTGTGAATTGATCCACTATCACCCATATTGAATAATGGACCTTTGATATGTGTGGAATCCCTGTCACAAAGTCCATGGATATGCCATCCCATTTCCACTTTGAGATCTCAAGGCGCCACAACAAACCTGCCATAATTTGGTGCATGGCCTTTACCCACTGACATGCGAGGCACTGAGAGATGAACTCAACCACTCTCTATCTCTTGTTGAACCATTAAAAATTCCACTGAAGGTCTCTATACATATTCCCCACACCAGGATGTACAATTAGAGGAGAAGTGTGGAACTCTCACATCACCTCCTCCCTCATTGTGACTAGGACCACTGTCCGTACCTAGAAAAATATGGCATGATTATCCCCTTTAGAATATCCATATGGTGAATCCCCCATGGATATATGGTCATGAAAGACCTCATAGTCTATGTCTCCCAAATTGTATTCTATCACATGTTCGATAAGTGGAGGATTCAACCCCATCAAATGTATAAAAGTTATACCCTCCTGCTCCACTAGGGTCAACTATAGGGAATCCAATTGCTCTGAAGCCTCCTGCACCAAGCGAGCCTGAGACTTCCTTCTAAGGGAATCTACTACAACATTTTCATTCTCTAAAGTATTGACTATCTTGAATTCATAGTCTTTTAGGAACTCGAACCACCATCACTAGATTCAGTTCAAGTCTCTCTACATGAAGAGATACCTGAGACTTTGATAGTCTAAGTAAACCAAAAAGAACTCCCCCAAAAGATAATGCCTCCACATACTTATGTAAAAGACTACATATGTAAGCTATAGCTCATGAGTTGTGTAGTTCTTGTCATGAGGTCTCAATTACCTCGACCCATATGTGATAACTATATTCTGCTGCATTAACACGCAACCGAGACTATCTTTCGAGGCATCATAATACACTACATACTCTAATCCCTCCTCTGGTATTCGCTACATAGGAGCACTTTTCAGCCCCAACCTCAACTCCTAAAAGTCCTTTTATCACTACTAAGTCTAGGTAAATGGATTCCCTTTCCATGTTAGGGCAGTCAAAGGGGATACAACACTACTACAAAAACAGAAAAGGGAAGCGCTACCCTTTTATCAATGCTAAAAAAAAAGCACTGATAAAGGGGACCCCTTTATCAGCACTGATAAAGGGGGATTTATTAGAACTTTTTCCTACTGGTGATAAATTTTATGTTTCAAAAAAAATCATGAAAAATAAATTATTGTTATATAAGTATATTTATATTGATATAAATATAATATATATTTTTTAAATATGTTTTAGATACGTATAAATAGACTATTACATTTAATATATAATAAATTTAGTGAAAATGGCTTTAAAATATTTTAAAAAATATTATTAATTAATAATTTTCTAATTATTATTGATTAAAAATTATTTAATAACAATTTTAAGACACAAAAAATCAAAACAATTAATAAAAGATCTAAAATAAGTTGAAAATGTAACTCAAACTTCAAACGACCATAACTTTTGATATGGGTATCCTTTTGAGCTCTAAAATATGTCAAATCGAAGCCTACAATGAGATCTACACGTAGGTGACCCAAGAAAAGCTTCTGTCACAATTTTCGTGGCCAAAAAAGGCCCAAACGACCTCTAAAACTGAGTTTTTAGTCGGGATACCCCAATTTATTAACATTCAAACAAGTATAACTTCTGATCCAGATTTCCGTTAGGCCTGTACCACATATTATATCGAATATTGTTTCATTTTCTTCTATTTGACTTGTTGTGGAGTTGAAATGGGCTTCTGTATTATAAGTTATGATTATTTTAACATTATATGGATTTTTAAATACACATATATATGTATTTATTCATATATATATATATATGTGTGTGTGTGTGTTTTATATATGTATATATGTATTTATTTATTTAATTATAAACACACATAAAAAAAATATTTCATAAATGTATTTAAAACTAATCTTATAAGTATATATTAATATACAAATAAATATACGGATAAAAAATTATAACTAAATATATATATATAAATAAATAAATAAATATAAATATATATTAATATACGAATGAATATATATATACTAATATATGAATAAATATATTTATATTAATATGAATCTCTATCAATATATGAATAAATATAACTATATATATATATATATAAATAAATAGATATATCATTAAATAGAAAAAAATGAAATAACTTAGTTGTAAAGATGCATCTATGAAAGGGGGAGGTTTTGGGTTCGAGTTCAGATGGAAGTAGAGGGGTGCATGCATGTGAGGATGCATGGGAAGGGTAGCATGTGGGAGACCTCCTAGCGCTGATTGGGGGGGGGGGGGTCAAGCGTTGTTAAAATATCTCCCCGCATTATATAATTTTTTTAAATTTTTTTAATTTTTTTTGACTTTTATCAGCACTAAAAAAAGCGCTGATAAAGGGATATTTTATGAGTGCTTTTTTATCACTGATAAAAGGGGCCTTTATTAGTGATTTTCAGAGCACTGATAAAAGGGACCCCCCTATATCAGTGCTGAGCTTTAGAGCACTTTTTTAGCACTGTTAAAGCCCATTTTGAGCACTGATATAGGCTGTTTTTGTAGTAGTGAAAATCTGGATAAGTCTAGAAAAAACCTCCTGCAGTACCTCACCAAACTAAGAAAACTCTGCACCTATGACACTCTCTTGGGTGGATCCCAAGAAAGAACCACATTAATCTTTGCTGGGTCCATGACTAAACCATGTTCATAAATGACATGCCTTAGGAAGTGAACCTCATGAATCCAAAACTATAACTTTAATAGATTTCTATAAAGCTAGTTCTCTCAAAGAAAATCTAGAACTAACCTCAAGTTCTCTATATGTTCCTTCTCTGATGCAGAGTAGATGAGTATGTCATCGATGAAGACAAATAAAAACTGGTCTAAGTATAGTTGGAAAACCTATCTTATCAAATCTATAAACATAGCGGAGGAATTTTACACACCAAAGGGAATTGATAGGAACTCATAGTGTCCATAGAGAAATCAAAATGTTAGCTTTGAAATATTAGCCTTGCGAACCCTCAACTGATGGTAGATGGATTGAAGATCAATCTTCAAGAACCATCCCACACCTCAAAACTGGTCGAAGAAGTCATCAATCCTTGGTAAGGGGTACTTATTATTTATTATGGTCTAGTTCATGAGACAATAATCTATGGAAAGCTACAATCTCTTGTCCACATTTTTCATGAACAACACTAGAGATTCCTCGGGGGACACATTGGGACTAATGAAAACCTTCTCTCAAAGGTCCTATAACTGCAACCGCAGCTCCTAGAGCTTGGAAGGGGCCATACGATATATCACAAAAGATATCATAGTGGTGCCATAATGCAAGTACATATAAAACTCAATCTCCCATCTCAAAGGTAGTCCCAAAATTTACTTGGGGAAGACATCCATATAATCCTCCATGATTCAAGGAATCCAGATACATGAAGATCCTGCTGTACCAAGGGGTATACTTTCCAACTAATGGGTGATGGGTTGTAGTCTCCTTCTCACATAACCCACTCATCCCTCCATGAGACCCCTCTTGACCATAAAGGTGTATCTCATCTCATCATTGGGTAGGTATCTGAATCATCTATGGAAATAGTAAATCTGGGCTCAAACCATAGACAAAAAATACATACCCAAGATAATGTTATAATGTTCCATCATGATGACAAAAAGGTACCATGTGAATTTCTCTCCACCAAGAGATATCTTGCACTGCCAGAAGATAAAATATACAGAAGAAGCGTTCCATGTAAGAACCTCAAGATGAATCTACTGGGCTAGAGACTCAACTAGGATCTCTATCTCTCACACCATAAGTATAGATATGAAGGAATGAATAAAACCTGCATATAATAATACTAAAGAAAAAGTAGAATAAACACAGATCGTACCTCTAATCATCTCGTGTGCTATGGGGTCATAAGACTCTAAAGCCTGCAATTGTCTGTGACCCTGACCACTGGCTCCCTAAGCCTGACTTGGGACACTTGGTGGTGGTGGTGGAAGGATCTCATATTTTCGTACACCACCCATATCCTCTCCTTCTCCTCTTCTACCACCACCTCTCTCGAAACCACCCTGCCCTCGCTTGGGAGATCCTTGATCACAACTCTGCCTCTGCCCTGACAGTCCTTCGGCTACCTATCTGCGCTCCTCGGTATGTCTGGTCAAGAATCATGTGCTATGTGACCTTGACCATCAAAAGCATATAACCAAACCTCTGTGGGATTCCCTAGTGCTCTGTGTTTTCCTTGTACCACACAACCACATGCCCGAGTCTAATCATGAAAGGATATCATGCACTGATATCCCACCGACTGTAACTTCCTAGCTGCTGTAGAGGACTCAGCTCTGTGAAAACCATTGCTAGCTCTAGCTTTCTAGAATCCCTCTAAAAGAAATATCTCTATCACTAGTTCCCTCTCTAGCACCCCGATATAGGTGGGGATACAAAAGGTTAGCACGCTGGCACAAATCTCTCTGAGGAGTCCCTGCTCAAACTTTCGTGGTTAGAAGTAGCCATCATATATCATGTCAAGGGAGTTCTGGGTAAGGTCTTTGAACCTCGCTGCATACTCATCCACTATCCTCACTCCCTGTTGCAGCCCCATAATCTCTTGAATCTTAACTAAGTGCAAATAGGAGGGGTAGTACTCCTCATGGAACAATTGCTGGAAGTTGGGCCATGAGAGTGTCAACTCATCGCACATTTGGGTAACCAAAATCCACCAATTCCTAACTGCTCCATGGAAAAGGTTAGATGCTAAAAAAAAATAATAATAAATCAATGTTTGGATGATCTTGAAGACCCAAACCACCGAATATATCCAATACTATGCTACATGGGGATCTGGCATGCCACGAAACCTCAGTAACCTCTAGCATTGGAACTCACAGAGCACGCTAAGCTTGCGAACATCCTCAGACCACTCTACTGGGATGATCTACTACTCGATAGGTGGAAGTTATACTACCTACCTACTTAGAGAAATAATATCATGGTATGAACCCTAAATTGAGGGCTTATTTCTCATCAAATTGTCATCATGATCCAGAACTGGTATCCTGGATGGCTATCATTGCAGAGGCATCCTAAAATTTTAATCAAGATGTACCACAGTAAGATGAGTATATATATATATATATAACTAGGGATATGAATCAATAAGGACAATCAAAGACTCAATCCTATATGATACATGTACCATTGTTCCTTGAAACCAATGTTTCAGTATGTCGAGTCGACAAGCAGGTAGTCAAGGTCCTAGTGAATGAATATATCACTCACCCGTACCATCACTAGATTCCCTAGACTAAGAGACACACTCAAGAAAATTTGAAATTGTTTCCCTAATCCCAACCAAATACTCTTAAGGGGACTACTTCAAACAAAACACTAAGGAATGAACTGAACTGATACCAATATGTCGCAACCCGACCCAAGCCAGGGCTTGAGCCGCAACTACCCCAAGCCCACCTCCATAGGCTAGGGGATGACGACCAGTGCCAAAGGAACAACTAACATGGGGATTCCTTTTCCTATATACCTATATGTACACACCCATCCATATCAATGCATAAGTGTAGAGAAAAATACACACCTAATTAATAAATAGGTCCCAACCTGAAAAAACTAGAAAGAAAAACCTTGAGAGAGCCCAACTCATGATCTCTAAGCTGCAACCACTGTATGCGGTCCAAAGTACCAGGTATCCCTAAGCTCCTTTGAATTCACCATCGACCTGTCTGTCATTTTTATAAGATATGAAATGTGTGAGAAAAATCTCATTTAGGTGTGAGTATATACATACTCATTAGGACACCCAAAAAGATAAAGGGGGAGTAGTAAGAGATACAATGGGAACAAAAAGATAGTAGATAGTAAATAAGATACAGATCAAACTAAGAAAGAGGAAAAGTAACCTCATACAAGTATAGGGGGATCAACACGATGAGTAGATGAACTACACATCGAGTCTTTACCACCCATAGTAGGATAATTAACTCATCCAACCATGAGAAGCTAAACATAGAAAGCACATGACATGCCCTATGCATATTCGCATCCCATGGAAAGAGATTAACCAAATCCAAAGGTATAGATACAGATTTATATATATGTGATCAATTAAAATAATCCCAACCAAGATATTAAGGGGATATCCATCTCAAAGATCATCCCAAGAAGAAGAGTCTCCAACAATTCCAAAATTCAATCAATGATGCCCAATATCTCAAGCGTTTTCCTAGAAGTAACCATCCAAGTCAAACTATGCCTTGTCACTATGCTGCATAGTCGAGGGGGAATAATATCTAGGTATAGGACCCATGCCCTGGTATGACAGGAGGGTTCCAATCAGTGGTAAAGGACCCATGTCCATCCCAGTTGGAGGGTTTCACTCAGAAGTCTTTAGATGACCCATGCCCTATGTCGATAGGAGGGTTCAACTATAATTGTCAAGGGAGGACCCATGCTCTACCCAAAAAGAGGGTTCCAATATGGTGTTATAGGATCCATTCCCATCCCAGCTGGAGGAATCCACTCTAGTCATTGTGGACCCATGCCCAACCCAGCTAAAGGGTTCCACTCAGAAGTCGGTAGAGGACCCATGCCCTATGACAATAGAAGGGTTCCACTTTAAGAGTATATAGAGGACCCAATACTAGACTATATGGAGGGTTCCTCTTTAGAATTCAATAAGGATCCATTCCCAGGCTAGCCGGAGGGTTCCACTCGGGATGCCTTTGGTGATCCTATATGATCACTGCCACCATCGAGCATCGCCAAACCAAGAATCATGCCTAAAAAATTCCAATAAGTATCTCAAAAGTCACAACATAGGGAACCATTGTGTTGTATACATTAAAACACTCAGGATAGACTACTCACTATCAAAAATCTGATTTCAAACGAAGGAGATATGAAAGATTTAAATTTCCTCAAAAGGAGACAAGGGGTACACAGTGTGTGTCCTTTACCTAAACATGTCCCTAGAGGTACACAACTCTCTAACCATGTAAGAGTACAATGAATGTGGGGGGATATACATGGTGTTATTATGAAACTTGGGGTCCCACCCGTGTGCTTGTTCGTGTTCATGTATCTAAGTCATATCTGTGTACTTTACCCCATGTATGTTTACTTTGGTACATGGCCGTGTGCCTGACTGTGTACTCTCACATGGGGTCTTACTCGTGTGATTCTACACATGTATCTTCCACCCATGGAGGAGTTACATGGGGTTTAGTAGGGATACACACCATTCCATCCTTATATATTTCCAAACCCTAACTTCCATAGCCAAGGCCCGACACGCTGTGTGTTCTTTGAACTACATGACATGTAGTCGAGATTTTTCCAGAATCACAAATCCATTTTCTGTATGCAGGATCTGGTCTTAGACTTTAATTTTGGCCTTGATTATTCTTCTAATTTTTAGATCTAGCATCATCCCACTAGTGCAAAAAATGTTTAACACATTGGCGTTTTTCACGTTGGTTCTATATAACCAATGTGCAAACCTGAAAAAATTGGTTTATCACATCGGTTATTTTATAACCGACGTGATAAATCAAATCTTGGCGATTTATCACATCGGTTATAAAATAAATGACCTGATAAAATTCCATTTATCAAGTCAGTTATAAAATAACCATCATTATAAAGGATTTTCTACGTCATTTATTAAATAAACAATGTTATAAACATAAAAAAATAGTTTATCACGTCAGTTATTAAATAATTGATGTGATAAAGCTTTTAAATGATTTATCACATCCCGTATTCGGTCATTCTGTTTTCTTTGATCGGGTGACCTGCGAATCGTCTCTCTCATGTGGAAAACCTAGAAAGGATTATTTGAATTCATTACCTCCAACCATGTTTTTCCAACATCATTCATCATCTTTATTATCACCAGATCTATCAAGTCGACTCACAACACTAAACTAAGCCTCAGATGCCTCAGTTTCATTTTTTATTTTTCACAATTCCCTAAACTTATGTTTTTAGATGTTATTTTTTTTATCTTTGTTCTTGCTATCAGGGTAGGTTTAATAGTGTTATTTTATACCATGCTAAATTCTTTTCTGGTAAAATAAACCATGGAAGTGATATCATGCAAGTTTACGATTTTTGTGTGTTCTATCATGTGTGTGCGCGTGTACTTTCATGTGTGTGTTGAGTGGGGGGGGAGTTGTGTGGGTGGGGGGTGTCCAGGGGTGTGTGTGTGTGTGGGGGGGGGGGGGGGTCCGGGGGTGTCCAAGGGGGGTGGGGGTGGGGGTGGGGGTGTCTAGGGGGTGATGGGGATATCCAAGGGGGTAGGGGTGTCTAGTGGGGTGGGGGGGGGGTGTCCAGGGGGTGAGGGGGATGTCCAAGGGAGTCAGGGGTGTCTATGGGGGTGGGGGTGTCCAGGGGGTGGGGGGTGTCCAGGGGGGTGTGGGGTTGTCCAGGTGGTGGGGGTGGGGGTGTCCAAGGGGGTGGTGGTGTCCAGGGGGTGTCCAAGGGGGTGGGGTGGGGGGAGTTCAGGGGGGTGAGGGGACTTTCTAAGGGGGTAGGGGTGTCTAGGGGGTGGGGGGGGGGTGAGGGGGTGAGGGGGATATCCAAGGGGGTAGTGGTGTCCATGGTGTGTGTGTGTGTGTGGGGGGGGGGTGGTGTCCAGGGGGTGAGGGGGCTGTCCAAGGGGGTCAGGGGTGTCCATGGGGGGGGGTGTCTAGGGGGTGGGGGGTGTCCAGGGGGTGGGGGGATGTCCAGGGGGGTGGGGGTGTCTAGGGCGTGTCCAAGGGGTTGGGGGGGGGGGGTTTCTAGGGGGGTGATGGGGATTTCCAAGGGGGTAGAGGGTGTCCAGGGGGTGTGGGGGGAGCTATCCAGGGGGGGTTGTCCATGGGGGTGGGGGTGTCCAGGGGGTGGGGGGCTGTCCAGGGGTGGGGGGCTGTCCAGGGGTGGGGGCGGGGCTTTCCAGGGGTGGAAGTGTCTAGGGGGGTGGAGGGGGAGGGGTATTCAAGGGGGTGGGGTTGTCCAGGGGGAGTCCAAGGGGGTGGGGGTGGTGTTCAGGGGGTGAGGGGGCTCTCTAAGGGGGTAGGGGTGTTCAGGGGGGTGGGTGGTGGTGTCTGGGGTGGGGCTGTCTAAGTGGGTAGGGGGTGTCTAGTGGGGTGGGGGGTGTCCAGGGGGTGGGGGGGAGTCCAGAGGGGTGGGGGGGGGGGGGGGGTTGTCTGGGGGGGTGGGGGCTCTCCAAGGGGGTGGTGGTGTCCAGGAGGTGTCCAAGGGGGTGGGGGTGGTTTCCAAGGGGGTGAGGTGGATTTCCAAGAGGGTAGGGGGTGTTCAGGGGGTGGGGGGTATTTGAGGGGTGGGGGGGGGTTGTCCATGGGGGTGGGGGTGTCCAGGGGGTGGGGGGATGTCCAGAGGGGGTGTCCAGGGGGTGGAAGTGTCTGGGGGGGGGGGATATTCAAGGGGGTGGGGTTGTCAAGGGGGTGTCCAAGGGGGTGGGGGTGGTGTTCCGGGGGTGAGGGGGCTGTCCAAGGGGGTAGGGGTGTTTAGGGGGGTGGGGGTGGTGTCTGGGGTGGGGTTGTCCAAGGGGGTAGGGGGTGTCCAGTGGGGTGTGGGGGGGTGTCAGGGGGGTGGGGGTGGGGGGGGGGGTCTAGAGGGGTGGGGGGGGGGGGGGGTGTACAAGGGGTGGGGGGATATCCAAGGGGGTGGTGGTGTCTAGGGGGTGTCCAAATGGGTGTGTGTGGTGTCCAAGGGGGTTAGGGGGCTTTCCAAGGGGGTAGGGGGTGGGTGGTGGGGGGGGGGGGGGCTATCCAAGGGTGTAGGGGGTGTCCAAGGGGTGGGGGTGTCTAGGGGGTGGGGGTGTCTAGGGGGTTGGGGGGTGTTTATATAGGTGGGGGTGTCTAAGGGGGATGGGGTGCTGTCCAAGGGGGTGGGGGTGTCCAGGGGTGTCCAAGGGAGTGGGTGGGTGGGGGTGGTATCAAGGGGATGAGGGGGCTGTCCAAGGGGGCAGGGGTGTCTGGGGGGGGGGGTGTCTGGGGGGTGAGGGGGTTGTCCAAGGGGGTAGGGGTGTCCAGTGGGGTGGTGGTGGGGCTGTCCATGGGGGTGGGGGTGTAAAGGGGGGTGGGGGGGGGGGCTGTCTAGGGGGTTGGGGGGGATGTCCATGGGGGTTGGGGTGTCTAGGGTGGGTGGGGAGGTGTCCATGGGGGTGAGGGGATGTCCAAGGGGGTAGGGGGTTGGACAACACCCTCACCCCCTGAACACCACCACCCTAGACACCCCCTGCCCCCTTGGACAACCCCCTCATCCATAGACACCACCCCCACCCCCTTGGACACCCCCACCCCCTTGGACAACCCCTAACTCCTAGAAACCCCCACCCCCATGGACACCCCAACCCTCTGGATATCCCCCCACCCCATAGACACCCCCTAGAAACCCCCTTTACACCCACCCCCATGGACAGCTCCCCACCCCTGGACAATCCACCACCACCCATTGCAATAGATTATATACTAGAGAGTGTATTCCAATGATTCTTGAACCGTTGGTATACATATATCCCAACGATTTCCATGAAACCATTAGAATAGATTATATGTTGGAAAACATGTATTACAATGGTTATTTAATAGTTGGTATATATATATCCCAATGTTTTCATTGAAATCATTGGCATATATTAAATTTAGGCAGTCTATACCAACAGTTCCTATATAACCGTTGGTATAGGGCTATTGCAACGACCATCATGCCAACAGTGTGTGAAACCATTGGGATATTCTATCCCAAAAGTTTCAGGGGATATCCTAATGGTTTCAAATCATTGGGATAGGTATAATTTTCAATAGTGAATGTATACATATTTTAATATTTATACTTCATATTTATTGTTTACAGAAGGGTGAATTTGGTATCCAGTTGCACCAGGATGTATTCTTTGTGTACCTTAAGAATAAAGGATCCAAGATGAATTTAAAATGATTAAATCTAACTATATTTTCTTTTTAAAATCATTTTCATGCATATACTTTTCAAATATTCATGTTTTTTTATATTTCAATTTTTTTACATTCAAATTATGATATTTTTCAAATAAATATAAATTTGGGGGGGGGGGGGGGGTTTCCAGGGGGTTGGTGGGTGTCCAGTGGGGTGGGGTGGTGTCTAGGGGGTGGGAGGGTGTCCAAGGGGATGGGGTGGAGAGGTCCAGGGGGTGGGATGGTGTCCAGGGGTTGTCCAGTGGGGTGGGGTGGTGTCTAGGGGGTGGGGGGGGGGCTTTCGAGGGGTGTGGGAGGGAGGCTAGGGGGTTGGGGGGGTGTCCAGGGGGGTGGGGGTGTCCAGGGGTGGGAGGGTTTCCAGGGGGTTGGGGGTTGTCCAGGGGGTGGGGGACTGTGCAGGGGTGTGTGTGTGTGTGGGGGGGGGGGTATCCAGGGGGTGGGTGGGTGGGGGGTGTCTAGTGGGGTGGGGGGGGGGAGTGTCCAGGGGGTGGGGGGTGTCTAGGGGGTTGGGGGGGGGGTGTCCAGGGGGTGGGGGGATGTCCAGGGGGTTGGGTGGGGTGGTGTCTTGTGGGTGGGAAGATGTCCAGGGGGTGGGGGTAGGGGAATGTCCAGGGGGTGGGGGTGGGGTGTCCATGGGGTGGGAGGGTGTCTAGGGGGTGGGGGGTTGTCCAGGGGGGTTGAGGGGATATCCAGGGGGTGGGGGGTGTCCATGGAGTGGGAGGGTGTCTAGGGGGGTGGGGGGGGGGGCTGTCCAGGGGGTAGGGGGTGTCCAGGGGGTGGGGGGTGTCTAGGGGGTGGGGCTGTCTTGGGGGTAGGGGGGGACTGTCTAGGGGGTGGGGGTGGTGTTTAGAGGGTGGGGGGTGTCCAAGGGGTGGGGGTGTCTAAGGGGTGGGGGTGTCCATGGGGGTGGGGCAGTGTCTAGGGGGTGGGGGGGGGGGCTGTTCAGGAGGTAGGGGGTGTCCAGGGGGGTGGGGGGGCTGTCCAGGGGGGTAGGGGGGCTGTCCAATGGGTGGGAGGTGTCCAGGGGGTGGGGGTGTCCAGGGGGGTGGGGGGATGTCCACGGAGGTGGGGGTGGGGTGTCCAGGGGGGGTGGAGGGATTTCCAGAGGGTGGGGGTGTCTAGGGTGGTGGGCGGGTGTCCAAGGGGTGGGGGGGCTGTCCAGTGGGGTGGGGTGGTGTCCAGTGGGTGGGAGGGTGTCCAGGGGGTGGGGGGGCTATCTAGGGCGGTGAGAGTGTGTCTTGGGGGGTGGGGGGGGGGGGCTGTCCAGTGGGGTGGGGGGGCTGTCCATGGGGGTAGGGGTTGTCCAAGGGGTTTTAGGTTCTTTTAAGTTGACATTGTAAGTTTTGAATTTTATGTATGTGAATGTTTAATTTTGCTTTCGTTCTTCTTGTTTTGGTCTAGTTCTGATGTTTTTCTGGTATATATTCTGGTCTGGTTTTGGTCTATTTTCTGCTTGTTTGAGGTCTTCTTTGGTAGATCATAGTAATGGTTGAACAGTTTTATTAAAAAATTTTGTTTTTAGGTTGGTTATAAAATAACCGACGTAATAAATTCATGGGAATGGTTTTTTATGTCGGTTATTTAATAACCGATGTAGTATATATGTTTTCACATCGGTTAAACAATAACCAACGTGAAAAATGCTTAACAGACTGGTTTTTATGTCGATTATTTTATAATCGACGTAATAAATGCATGGGAATGGGTTTTTATGTCAGTTATTTAATAACATACGTAGTATATATGTTTTCACATTGGTTAAAAAATAACTGATGTGAAAAATGCTTTGCAGACTGGTTTATCACGTTGGTTTTTTAATAACTGACATGAAAAACGCTTCAGAGGCACAATTTATTATGTCAGTTTTTACATAAATGATGTAATAAACTATATACCACATTTATTATTTAAAAACGACGTAATAAATCATGACTCTGAAGCATTTCCCAAATCGGTTTTTTAGGAACAGACATAAAAAACACTTCGGATTTATGTTTTTTATGTCGATTTTAAAATAAACCACGTAAAAAAATATATTTATAACGTCTTCTGTAATAAATTTGGACAAGAAACAACATAAAAAATAAAAAATAACCAATGTAAAAAACATTTTCTGCACTAGTGGCCGATAGATTTTGGCCCTCCAGTGGCCGAAAACTCAAATCTGGTTTGATTTCGTGTGAACCTGTACACACCACATGTCCTGATTACTTTCATCATTGATGATTCAGCTAACTATTATCCAAACAGTCATCCAAGACCCAAAAACATCCCATTTATGTCCTTATTCCTTCTATACATGCATTTTTCTTCTTTTCATCATGATTCTAGGTGTTCTATCGGGCTCAGTACCGCTTGAGAATGTCGAAATGAGACCGCGAGGTCCTACCGGTGAAGGATGCGAAGCAATTAAATTAGAAATACACAAGAATAGATGTTTAACCATCATTGGAAAATTTTTATTGTATAACAATCAAGAACAAGGATATCCGGGTTAGAAAAAAATTAATAAACAATTTAATTGGCACACAGGTGCATGCTTAGGCTACAATTGGCACTGACTAAAGAAGGGGATTAATCCACTCAATCAATTTAATAAAAAAGGGAGTAAACCAAAAATTAATGAGTATTACCAGTGATTGGATCATTCATCATAGAATAATATGCTCTCCAATGATTGAAATAAGTCATTGTGTTCACTGTATCTTGATCTGCTTTGATCCAACATTTCATCATCGGTAGAGGTGATTCACCAATGGAAGGAGGATAAAAGCTCTAGAATCCTCCCATGGTTTATGTAACTAACCCTAGAGGATTATCCATAATGACATATTTTTAGAAATTTGTGCCAGTTAAAATTAATTAATTAATTAACTTAATCAATTAATTAATCACCTGAACATACCGTCAATGGGTGACATGTCTGAATGCCCTGCACCGACCTATTTTAGGTCTCACTAGGGGAAAAATGCATTTCAAACTCAATAGTGGTCTCTTATTTCTGATTCGATCTTTTTTTTAAGAGTTATCCCTTTATTAAGAAACCACATGCACATAATATAAAAATATCTTTAATATTTTTATAAAATTAATTCCAGACACACTGGGCCTCAAAATCGCACACCATATCAGTGCCTAGCTTTGGAAATATATATAAAAATATTTCAAAGTATTATAAGGTAAAAACTATGTCTCTATAGAATATATACTTGAGGATTTTATGATATATATATGTCACACTTATCCTCATAGAGATAATGTTTCTAAATCTTCAGTGTGAAGATCACTACATCCAATTTTAGATTATGTGTTGGGTAGTTCTACTCATGGATCTTTAATTGGTAGGAGACAGAGGCTATCAATTTTTCATATTGCATGAGTACACAACCCAATCCTTTTTTGGACGCATCATTGTATATCATAAATCATTACCCACTAGTGGGTAATATGAGCATAGGTGTAGTAATTAACATATTCTTAAACTTTTTAAATCTTTTTTCTCATTCATCACTCTAGAAACACTTCACCCACTTCCGAGTTATATTGGTTAATGGGGTTGATAATCATGATAATTTCTCACAAATCTATGATATTACCCATCTAATCCAAGTAAAATACTGATTTATATCACAGAGTTTGGTCTGGGTCATCCTTCAATTGCGCATGTTTTTAAGTATCTACAGATATCCCTTCGTTAGCAATAACATGCCCCAATAATATTACTTTCTCCATCCAAAAATCATATTTACTATACTTTTCACACATATTTTCTTTCTAAAAGGTCTTAGGAACAACATACAAATGTTCCCAATGTTCCTCCTTGATTTTAGAGTAGATAAGAATATCATCTATAAAGACCACCAAAAATTTGTTGAGTTAATCCTTAAAGTCTCCATTCCTTAAGTCTATGAAGATTTATAGAGCATTAGTGAGTCTAAATGGCATAAAAAATTAACTTGTTGTGCCCATAACATATACAAAAAGCAGTCTTAGGGATATCCTCCTTCATTACCTTTACTTGATAATATCCCAAATGAAGATCCACCTTAGAGAAGTAATGGGATCCATGTAGCTGATTGAACAAGTCATCAATCCATGGGAGAAGATACTTGTTCTTTATCATGATTTTGTTTAGTTCATGATAATCAATGTAGAGTTACATTAACCCATCCCTTTTCTTAACAAAGAGGACCAGTTCACCCCATAGTGAAGCACTTGGGTGTATAAATCCTTTATCGAGATTCTATTTTAGTTGGTTATTCATCTCCTCATGTTTAATAATGGTCATTTTATATAGATCCTTGGATGTTAACAAAGCTCAGGATATACATTTGATCGAGAAATCAACCTCTCATCCAGGAGGAAGACTTGATAATTCTTTAGGAAATACATCGGTGAGTTATATTATAATTGGTATGTCCTCAAGGATGATATTTTCCTTAGTCTCAATCATTTGATCTAAATAATCATGCTTATAATCCAATAATATCCATTCTTGAGATGATGATACAAAATGAGATTTATCCTCCTCTTTATGCTTGTATAGAATCAGAGAGTGATTTATGATATAGAGGGTGATTTACTTATCTCAACAATTTATGTTTTCTCTATAAAATGAAGGACAATCCATGATCAGAATAGAATAAAATTCTACTAAAGGGAGTATCATAAGGTTTTATGGTTAATTCAGCCCAAAAATTTTGATAGTGGAGGAGTTATATACTTGGGATGAAATAATTTCACTATTTAACATTTTCACCGATAGCTCTACTTACATGTTTTTCGATGGAATTTGAATAGTTCTACTAAACTTGCATGATATGAATGAATGTGTAGAACCAGAATCAGAAAGTGCAGTTTCTATTCTTGAATAAATAAACTAGCATACCTATCACCACTTCATTGTCAAGATCCACCTTAGAAGTTGTGATTATATAATCTCACCCTTACTCTATAAGCCTTGGAGGTTGTTGACATCAGTTATCATTGAAAACCCTTGGCTTAGTGCATTTATTCATATAGTATCCTTATTATTTACTGTTGGAACATTGGAAAATAGATCAAGGGTTGAATTAAGCATTACTTTCTTCCATCACATTGGTGGGTTTCTCCCATTGTCAATCATTAGCTAGGTTCCCCTCTTTCCTGAACTTAAAAAATTTCTTTTTCCCCTTTAGGAAATTACTGAGATGTTTCTTCCCACACTTTTTACAAGTAGGATGTCAGAATTTCTTACCCCATGAGGATTTTCCATCACATCGCAAGAATTAAATTTCATTCCCCACTTCCTGTCTCTAGACCCATGAGACCCTTAAGATTCACTGATCTCCATTTTGACTTTGAGGGAACATTGGAAAAATTCCTCATAGTTTTCAAAGTCCCAAATGGATAATTCTTTTCATAAACTCAGCTTCAGCTTACCAAATAAGTGGTCAAATATACTTTTAGGGGTAATAAAAAAGTTGGAGGCATATTTTTAAAGTCTTATGAAGTTTTCCTCGTATTCCCTGATAGATTCATCATCTTTTTTCTTGAGGATAAAAAATCCCATCTCCCTAGTCAGAGAGTGCAAGGAAAATATTTATCGAAAAACATTTTCTGGAATTATTTCCACTACATTACTTCAATCTCCTCATTGGGATTTTTACTTTTTATCAACATACAACATTGATTGGATTCTACCTCTATATAATAAATAGCTAGCACAAAACTCTCTTGCTAAAATAATTGAAGGATGAATAAGATCTTTTCAATGTATTTGATCCATTGGTCTATGATTAAAGGATAAGAATATCCACTGAAATTCAGATTCCTTTGTCACATAAAGGTCTCAATAATAACTTGATATTTCTTAGGGTGGTTAAAGTAATCCTCCTAATTTAAGTTTTGGTACAAAAATTGATTTAATTGAGAAAGTACTATTATGAAGTTCTAAACTCTTTCTCCCATTGGGATGATCATCTCATTTGGGCAGTCATCATATTGCCCCTCATATTGGTTGTTGACTCAGTTTCTCCTATTTCCATCCATAGACTAAAAAATAAAGTAAAAAATTTGGGATTATTATTTTTAAAATATTAAACACATAAACAAAAAACCATGAACATTAAAGGGATACATCATCAATGACATATATTACATAACCTATGAATTTATAAGTTTCAATCTAAGTTATCCATGATCTATTTCCTAATTAAAATATTATGAGAATTTTTATTCTCTTCATAATGGTACGTAAAGAGATTGTGAATTTAAAAAAGAATATCCCATGGGAGTGTCAAACTATGTGTACAATAAGGCCCATTTTTATGCACTAGGTGAAGATCGAGTCTAGATCAATGCACCTATTTTGGGATTATTACCCCTAGGTATGACTGTGTTAGAGCCACATCCACTTGTATTATCTAGAAAAGGATATATTTGCTTGGAAACCACTTAATAGAAACCTTAACAAAATTTATAGATGTTTTAATATGTTTAGTTTTATCCCTAAGGCTTTCAACATGGTTTTATAATCCTAATACAAAAAATAACTATACTTTTATCTGATACCAACTATGACAACTCATATCTTTAATACACTTTATTTCATGATTTATTACATAAATATACACTTAATAAAACCCCATAAGATCGATAAGCCTAATTTCTTTATTAATTAGGTAAATAAAAAAAAACAAATTTCATATAAATACAATGAAATAAAATAAAATCCATAACATGCCCTTAATTTCCCTTGATCTTCTAAAATTGCACCGGATAACTTGAGGGAGTGCATAAGAAAGTGGTGAGCTATAAAACCCAATAATGGAATAATAAAAGCATTACATGATAAAAGTAATACACATGAGTCAATAGGTATATCAATGAGGCATAAAAGGGATGAGAATCACAATATTGAATAATGAGGCATGATATAACATGATAACATCAATGCAACATAGTAATTTGGACTGAAAATTCATTTTTTATTTGATTTTACAAATCTTCTTTAAGGATGAGCAGTAACCTACATTCCATTCCAGGCGGGAAAAAAAGAAAAATAAACCCATTACACATTTAAAAATTCAATATCATCTGCAAAACCCAATGAAATCAAGATCTGAGAATCACCCGCATCTTGATCATGATTGCCACTATTTCCATATCCAATCGTCATCACCTAAGTACCACTGTTGTCATCACTATCCTTCAAAATGCCTTCATCATCATCCTACCACCTCACCATAGACCAGAGACCGTCAAAGACCGCCATCTTCATCATAAACATATCACCAAAACAATAACCAGGCAAGAGCACTTCATCACAAATCACAAACCATCACACACCACCGTCAAGACAAACAATCAAAACATCACCAAGAACCTGTAAATGATAATATAGTATTCCCAAGAGCCACAAATCATCCCAAAACAAGAACCCATCCACCAAAAATCCTTCACTGGTCGCCGGAACTGAGGCTGGAATCCAACCTCCATCCCACCCCCAACCAGCTGCAGATGCCATAGGAACAAAGCCTCAACGGAGCCTGAATGGCGCATGAGAAACAAGAGGAGAAGCAAGAAGCATCCAAATATGGAGACGCCACACAAATCCAGAAGAACTTCAAACATCAAAGAAAAAATAAAGAAACTCGTTACCACAAAGACCTCCGGAGCCGAACCTGTGAGGGAAGAAGAATAAGACTGCCACAAGCCATAACAAAAAAAATCCCGTCACCGCCTTCGAGATGACGCACAACGGTCAAATCCACCCAATGCACCCCCATCTGACTCTGACACGAAGCATCAACCTTCACTGCAGTAGTAGGAAGATCGAACATTGGAACCTCACCACGCCCCCATGTGAAGCTCTATCCAGATTGTAGGATAGATCAGGGAAGAGGCTGACAAACGGATCGAAGATGAACGAGTCCACGAAGACATGCCACCGCAGGAGAGAGACCGCACGCCATGAGCTCGCTAGGCTGAAGCAACGAAATCCAGCCGATCCTCCATGGGGAGGAGGAAGCCAGCAGTGAGGGGGAAACCCCAATGCAGAGACAAAAACATTACCCAATGCATTGGAGGACTATATAATTTTGAACCCACATGTCAAATTCATAACATGTACATGCATAAGTGTGCCACATAGATCATACAATATAAGGATATATTTCATCACTTTTAATCCCATTATTAAGGAGTGTGTATTAAATACATATAAGTACCAAATAAATTATGGATAGGTATATCTAGGTGAATAACCTTGAGTGGAAATTGGGATGATTATTCACTATACAAATGTTTGGCATGAAAAAATCATAGGATAATTTTGGCAGCATAACGGGGGTACATATAGATTAATTTAAGGTCTTAATGAGAGTCAAAGGGGTATATAATCACTTTTAAATCATAAGTACATTAATAGTGATATGTAAAAACATACTCCAACATGAAAAATTGGAAATAAAAAGACATAATATAAAGAATATTCTTTAATAAATAAGAGAAGGATAAGATCCCTTACCTTAAGAGGGCACTTCTAAAAGCTTGGGATGAGCTTATTAAGAGATTGTGACACCTTGGAGGGGATTTATAGATGGAATGAAAAAATTCAATTCATGATCCAAGGGTTTTGAGTGAAGAGGAATGGGAGGTTTGGTGGGTTTATATAGCAAAAGAGTGGGAAATTCTTTATTGATTTCTAAACTTAGGTTTTGTACTCTATACAAAAAAATAATCAAAAACAAAAATATTATCATGGTTTTGCACATGGTTCCTGCCAAAGAGGAGTTATTTTAAATATTTTATAAGTCCAAGAACCTAACTCATTAAAATAATACCCTTGGTGATGTGGAAGTGAGTCATGTTTATAAATAATTTATTTTAAAACCTTAAAATATAATATAGGTTTTGGAGGATTCATTAAGGGTTAATAAAATTAATAAAATAACTTAAAAAAAATATTATTTTAAAGGTGAAACATATTTTTGGTCATTTATACTCTTTATAGTATTTATTACATCACTTTTGGTATTTTATGATGTCATAATACATACCACATATTTATATCATATTTAATTTTTACCCAAAAATGGATTATATTAGAAAATTATGAAAAATAAATATTATATAATTTTAACATTATGATCTCAAAAATATAATTTATTTTATAAAAATAATTCTATAAATATGATAATTTACACTTTTGAATAAGAAATAATCATTTATTGAAACATACTGGTTCTTTTACAATAACAGTTTTCAACCCTTATAAAAGTTACATTTGACTTAGTAAAATTATATTATCATTTATATTTAATAAATATTACTTAATAATAATATTTTATTAAAATATAATATATTTCAAAAGTTCTTAATTTCATAAAAAATTATGTCTTGATTGAAACTATATATTTCCCAAAAATACAATTTGTGTTTCATCGTATGAAAATATAATTTTTATAAAACTTATCATTTAATCATTATAATGTCATAAAAGATAAATATAATCATTAATTTATAAAAAAATACAAATTCATATTGTTAGGGTCTTGATACATAGCCCTTTATTACACCAGTGAATACCCTAAGGGTAAGGTGTGTGATGGTGAAATTTTCTTGGGGTAGTTTGACGAACATGGTTTGGTATATGATCTTGATGAGATTGAAATTCTCCCATAAATGGTTTTGATCATGGTTTATTTGTTGAATATCATATTGGTCTTGGTTGAGGGTAAATCCCAGTGATGCTATATCCCTTGAAAGCTCTGATAAATGAGCTTTATAGGGTACGATTCTACTGGTTGAGGCCATCGCTTATTTTGTCCATGTCAATTGGATTTATCATAACCCTATATATATATTAATTATATGATCACTATATAAAAATTATACTATCAATGATTATGTTTCTTAATATTATTTTAAATATGACATGATGTAACTTATAATAGTCCAAAATAACAAAATTAGTGCATGTGTTTTCTATAACTACATTACGCACTTAAGAATTTATTCATTCCAAAGAGAATTTAATTTATAAAATTTTAGTTTTTTATAAAAATTAGCACTATAACTCTTCATAAATGGCCACCAAAACTAATTTCAAATATCATGGTACATTTTCATTGATCCTAGATGCACTGTTCACTTCGAAGCATGGGTGTCTCTCATTAACTCCTCCCTCAAGGAATCTGACATTACTAACCTTCCATGAACATAAACTACATTGTTATCATCTAAGAACAACCCTAGGACTAAATCATCCATTTCTAAGTGCTCTCGCATCACTACATGCCTGAGATTCAATTTTTGGTTATCCTTTACCCAGTCCACTAAAGATGAAATAATAACCAAAGGAGAAAATATCATAACTCCATGATCCTTAGATGATTCCACTATCTACTAAACCATCAAACTCAATAGATATCATTCCTACTGTAAAGGCCACTCTCCAATCTCCCCCAACTATAGCATTTTTTTATTGATAGAATCTGTAACGATGCTACCTTTTCCTGGAGCATAGTCCATTTCAAAGTAAATTTTATTTAGATACTCCACCAAATTACACTACCTCAGATTAATAACCCATTAATATAAAATGAATCATAAGCTCTTGTGATTTGTGTGGGTGACAAACCTCTTGCTGGAGAGATAATGTCATCAAAACTTCATAGAGTAGACTATAATTGCCAAGTATAAGTCATTAATCAAGTAGTTATACTCATGGGGTCATAGCTGACATGACCCATAAGTGACTACCTGATCCCTTTGCATCAACACAACTCCCAACCCAACAACCAAGGCATCACAATACACTATATATCCAATCCTAGGTTCTGAAAGGATCAAAACTAGAGTTTTCATCAATTTCCTCTCCATCTCTTATAAGTCCTATTCACACTGATCAAAACACTCAAACTTCACCCCCTTTTTGGTTAGTTTCATCACTGACACTACCAAATGGGAGAATTCCTGGATGAAATGATGATAATACACCATAATCCCAAGGAAACTTCAAATCTCAAACACATTCTAGGGATGTTTCCAATACATCATGACCTATAACTTCTCTAGTTCCATTGAAATCCCCACCTAAAAAATTAAATACCTAAGTAATTACACTTCCCAAATCTAAAAGTGTCACTTCAACATTTTAGTACAGAGCTGATGCACTCAAAGTTCACTCAATATAATCTCAAGGTTCCTAGAATTCATATATGTTGTCTTGGAATATATTAGAATATATTCTATGAATACAATGATGAAGGGGTAAAGATATGGATGGAAAATACTATTAATGATATAAATGAACACCACTGGAGCATTTTTCAACCTAAAATACATCAAAAGATACTCATACAATCCATATATACTCATAAAAACTATCATGGAAATATACTCCTCTTAGACCCACAACTAATGGTATCCTGGATGAAGATCAATCTTGGAAAAACACATGACACCCTATTATTGATCAAATATATCATTAATCCTGGGTAAAGGGTATTGTTCTTCACTATTACCTGATTCAAATTCCTATAGTCCACACAGAGTTGTATACTACCATCTGCCTTCTTGGAAAACAACAATGGATCACCCCAAATAGATGTGCATAGTTAGATAAATCCCTCCACTTACAAATCCTTTAACTAAACCCTCATCGCTCTCAACTCAGCTGGTTACATATGATAAGGAGTAATAAATATCAGTTACACCCAATGCATAATTTTAGTCTCAAATTCAATTACACTATCTGGAGGAAGACCTAATAAGTCATCTGGTAAGACATCCTGATAATGATCCACCATTGGAGGGAAGATAGGGGGAGCTACTATTAACTACTAAAAGAGTCAATACTGATACTTATGCCATGATAACTTCAATATGGCTCAGTTACAGTCCCATGCTACCTACTCTAACATCCCAATCACTGGTTAAGATGAACCTCTCTTCTATAGGCATGGTGAATGATACACATCTTCGATAACAATCGATATGATCTTGATAACTAGTCAGCTAGTACATTCTTAATATCACATCAAAACTATCCATCTCTAAGATCATGGAGTATCATAGATTTTTGTAGCCATTAATAACTATGGGACATTAAATACATCACTATAGATGGTCTACCTTCTTTCCTAAAGGAATTTCAAGAGAGAAAAACTTAGAAGACAACTTAACTGGTAAATCTAGGCCAGTGATGACATGAGAAGATATGAAAGAATAAGAAGAACATGTATCAAACAAAGTATTATATATTATAGAGGTAATTAAAACTGTACCTATAACTATAGAAGGTCCCTCTCCACCACTAGCTGTAACCTGGGCCACTCCATTCACTCTTCCTGTCACAACTACATGGGCCCTCCCTTAAGATGCATAACTTACCTAGGTCATCAAAGTCTATGATCTATAGTTCTATTACTAAGTACGCTTATCAGATCCCTGATTCACATTCCATATATTCCCTACACCCATGAAATATCTTGTCCATAATACTGTCAAATAGAACTGCTGAAGATGTACCATCTTGCCACATCTGTGACACTTGATCAGAGGTTTTAGAATTTTTTTATGATAATTCCCACTATGTACATATTTGAAACATTAGGGACCCACACTTACCATAGAGGGGAATGAATAATCCATACTCTGATCCACCTATATTCTTCCTTGATTCACCTCCTTATCCTTCCTATTCCAACTACCATAAGAGGAACTCACTACAACAGTGGGAAGTCTGGTTGGAAGCACATTATGGGCTAGAAGAAAGGTTGTAATCCTGTCATCCTCTATCCCCTTATAAAAAAATAAGGACCTTGAAAATAACTTATGCATATTTTATTAGATCAAAGATCCTAACCTAATGTCTAAGCTCTGATCAAAGGTCAATCTCAAACTTCCTAGAATTATGCACATCAATCCTATCCAAAAGAGGATAGAAACGTTACAACTTCTTGAAATGATACGAGTATGAAAAAATGAAATCATCCCCTACCAAAGCTCTATAGACTCTTGTAATTGGTCTAAATTTAGTTTGTAGAGAAATAAATCCTCAAATAATAGCTCCTTGAAATCCTCCTAAGTATGACCATCATGTTTTACTTCCTGTCCTAGAATTCCCAACCACCTCCTAGTGAGTCCATGAAGCATAAAGGTATCCAACTTCACAATTTTATCCTTAGGAGACTCTACCAGATCGAATATTAACTTGATTATGTTTATCTATTACTAAATATTCTAAGGACCACTAGTGACTTGGAATTATGGAGCTAAAATTCTTGTACATAGTCAACTACCATCCTTTGTGCCCCTCTGCCCTGAGTAGGAAAAATCTAAAAAACTATAATTTGGGGTGGGTTTACCACCTGAACCACTAGATCAGGTGTGAGAGAAAACTCAAGTGAATCCTCCTACATAGCCTAGGGTGGAAATGGCACGTCCTCACTAGCAAGAACATTCTGGTATCTCTAAGGTGGCCTTTTATGAAATGTCAAATGAATGCTAAGAATGCCCATAACAATTTTCTTATGATTACAACTTAAGCAGTTATAAGTCACACACATGGGATTTCTAATGAAATACCAATCCTAGGATATAACCAAACACAAGGTATGCCCCTATTAGTTACAACAAATTCTAAATCCTAGTCCTCTATACCTGCACATTAGTCACAATCACACACGCACACACACAATATAACAACATTCTCAAGTTCAAATAAAAAATTAAAACATAGATATATCACAATAGTAGAGAGAATAGATATATCATCGAACAAAGAAAAAAATAAAGGAATTTACTTAAATGACTACTATGTATCTATAACTATTATATATATGTGTGTGACATGTGATCCTACATCCCTATTCATGACACTTGAATGCACTCAAATCCCATAAAAATTTAACAAAAAACTCATCACTGGTAACTCAGAGGTCTATTACACATGAGATGTCTAACCACATGAAAAACCACTACTGAAGTACCATAAAATTAATAGGATCTAAGACTCAAATTTATACCATTTTTTAACACCCTGACCTAAATCACCCGGTCTAGGCTGGAGTTCCACATAACCTCATGCGCTCCTCCCTATACACATGAGACTGTCGGCTAGCAGAGATGGTCTAAAGTGACATAGGGAGACTATACCCTCGGTAAACATATTCATCACTATAATATATCAATATAAACATAATTTGACTAAAAAAATCAACACACTATAGTAAAAACATCAAATAATAGTGGTTTTATAGGTTTAGTGGCGATTTTAACCGTCTCTAAAATGTTTTACGAGGGTTTTATAGAACTACCCTGAAATGGTATATCATTATATATTTAACAATATTTTTTTGTTATAGTTTTATTTTTCAATGATAAAATTTATATTTATCTCAGTTTTTTCTTAATTATTGGAAACATTTTCATGGTGAAAAATTTTATAGCGGGTTTTCTAATCAGCGGCGTTTTTCCTAGAAAAAAATATGTAGTGGATTTTTAAAACACCGCTAGATATGGAAGATTACCATATTTTTAGTTGTTTTAATCACCATTAATTTATCCATGGTAGTTAAAAGTGCCCCTAATTTATTAGTGGTGTTTTAGTTATGTAGTTCTAGAAATAAGATAATTCATTACCACCTGATCTATCAAAAACCAGTACACAAAAAATATATACAAAAAATAAGCAAAATTTCATGGTTTAAAAAGCACCATTACATATAATACAACAAAATTACATTACATACAATACAAAAAAATTAAATTGCATCATAATTTAAAATATTTTAATTTAAAAATCATTCTTGGATACTCAACTAAGATACATACTCCTCACCCTTCATTACTCGGTCATGCTCTGCCCATCAACTCCTTCCCCACTTCCTACCTCTAGTACTGACATTTAAAATAGTTAATCGCACACTAGTAATGATAATATTCAATGAATAATAAATGAATCAAATTTAAAAAAATATATAATTTGATCAAAATTTATTTTAATTAATGGTATAATAATGAATAATCTTATTTAGATCCACATAAATTATTTCATAAAAAATTATGTGCCTCAAAAACTTCACCACTTGATTCCAAAAGTGATATTTATAAAAATTTATATATAAATGATGTTAATGAAAAATATTTAAAAAAATCACCAAATTATTTCATTGATATGACTTTGATCTTGATTAAATCAAATTATTATCCAAAAACACTACCATAGCGGTATTTAGATATTTGTGGAAGATACGATTTATCAGATCTAGAAATATCATAGGATCATTAGTAACCCCAAATTTCATTATTAGGAATTCATAATATACATAAAAAATTCAAAAAAATCATATTTTAGAGTGACATAACCCTTAAACCTTTAATTAAGACATCCATGTCTCAAGTTAATCTCTAAAAACCCCTTTATTCCCTTCAATAGTAAATATATAAATGTAAACTACCATCAAGATTCTTAGAAAATAATAGTGGAATTTTTATTAACAAATACCTATTAAAATAAATACATTTATCTTATGATCATCCAATTATACCTAAATTCTCATAACTAAATCAATTACATTCTATAAAAGGGTGAAAAAATTTGCTAGTTCAAGGTAAAAGGTCAATTTATAATTCTTAGTGTCTTTTTAGAGTCAATCCCAAAAAATATTTATGAAAATCATTAGGGTATTTTCCTATAATAAATAAAAGTTTAGACTCATAAATAACCTCTAAAGA
This sequence comes from Viscum album, assembly GCA_963277665.1. Classification (NCBI taxonomy): domain Eukaryota; kingdom Viridiplantae; phylum Streptophyta; class Magnoliopsida; order Santalales; family Viscaceae; genus Viscum; species Viscum album. Next base: position 59,494,950 of record OY728127.1, on the reverse strand, counting down.
TTCCTAAACATATCTCATTAACTTACTATAGTTAAAAAAAATATCTTAAATAATTTAACCATTCCTACTTAAACTATAATCCCACTCATTTTGGAATGTATAGATAAATCTATATAGAGAGATTAAAATAAACCTTTAACTATAATAGTTCACATGATCTTTGTATCTCAAAAACCAATCCATTATGATGATAAGGTCACATGTTTTCATCTCAAGGATTATAAAATCCAATGAGATTTCAATATCACCTATCATAATAGAGCATTATGGATATTTAAACCCTTTCTCATTCCCTTATCCAAATGGGGTATTAATTATCATTGAATAAGGAAACAATTAAATTCACAACCCTAAATTATAAAATACATATGAAGATATAAAATAATGTGATAGACCTATATCAAATAATAAAATAATCATAGTTTATGAAATAATAATAACACCTCTAATAATAAATGGTCCTACATTAGCCTAAGATTCATCAATTATATGTTTGATATCAAAAATATCACTTCGATCCTTCTGAGATAGTGGTTTATTTCTTTTTTGAGGACTAACCATTTTTCCTTGAGTTTCTAACCCAAACAAATTTAGTTTATCCACTATAATTTATCATCCCTACATCAAGTATTATGCTTACCTAGTATCCCCATAGTATAAAATTTCACAAAGCCTATTTAGATGACCCTTATTTTGAGACCTATGATAAGTCCTGGGTGAAATTGTGTGATGTGTCTTTACATGGTCTGTAACATCCTGCCCCTCCTCATTAGCTTAAGAAGTGACAAGTTTACTACTAGGGCTTAAGTGACATCCCCAAGGCACTGCTGGCTGATAATAAATTCCAAGGGCCTCAAGAACATTTGGAGGATGATTTTCCCTTTTAAAGATAAAAAATCCAAAATACATAAAAAATGACCAACCAAACATCTATATATTGCATTGATATAAAATAAAACTCAAAATATAACCAAAACAATAAACCATATTAGTGTACAAGTGGAAACCAAAATACATACTTGCGTAGAACCAAATGACCATAAAACTCAAAACTCCCAAGTGACATCAACCAATAACACCCAACCCACTCCAATCTCCAACTCCACATGTCATTCCCACAATATCAAGAATCATCACTAAATAACTAAGATACCTTTCCTTTTACCATGTCTTGATAAATGAAATCCACAAATTCACAATGGTTCCCAAGTAGAGGGTGAGTCTAAAATCAGTAGTATTTCCCCAATGACTTCCCAAATAACTTCACTAGGACAAAACTTGTCATAAAATTTATATAAAACTATTTAAAAGCATTTTAAACATTTTATATAAAAACCATAAACAATTTTCAAGGAAAAAATTTGTAAACATAAAACCTTTCTCATATATTTGGAATACCCATAACCATATCTCCACACACACACCATGCATACCCATATGATAGTTCCATAATAATGAGCAGTCTCTCATCGATCCACCAAGTCATCATAAGGTGACCAATACCAGATACCCCAATGGCACATTCCCCTTACACAGAGTCACATCTATGGATGCATTCACACCAAACATGTATTACAAACACCCATGCCAAAAAATTACACATAAAACATTTTTATTATTTAAATTATTTCAACAAACACTTTAAATTCATCAAAAACCAAATCATAATTTTAAAATTATCTTTTTAAAATCATAACTAAAAGGGGGTTTCTCAAAATCCATCAATTTTTCCAAATTCCAAAGCTAAACAAAGTGGGTTTCCATAAATAATCACATAATTATATCACAACCATTTCAATAAAATAATTTAATAAAAACTAGGCCTCCAAGTTCTAAGTCAGGTAGGGATGAGAGAGAAGCCACCCACCCCAAAATGGGTGGAAAAGATGAAGAACAACACATAAGACTTCAAGATCTGATCACAAACCACGTTCGCTTCACTATATCCAACAAGATTTGATCATAAAAAATTCATAACACATAGATACATCCACAAATTACTACATATATGGTTATGAGAGAGATAAAACCATTTTATCTAATAATAACAAGTAAGAATAGGTACTTACTGGTGAATCTGAACCTCCAATTCACTTTAATTTGCTTAAAAATCACATCTAGATCAAAGGGGATCGTCTCTCAAGCCTAATGAGAAAAAGGAATTATGGTTATTGAGGGATTAGGGTATTAAAGGAGGTCTTAGGGATTAATTCAAATCAAATACACATTTTTAGGGGTGATAATTGAACACCACATGGTTAGACTACACAGTTTGGTAAATCTTGTGCCAACCATGTAGTGCTACTATCTTAATCTAACCCCTCGTACGATTGACTCACATAGTTAGAAAAACCATGTACTAACCTTGTTTTTTTCACTATCTCAAGTTTTATAGTTTCCCCTAGGTAGTTGCACAGTTTGACCAAACCGTGAACCAACCATGCTTCTTCCCAGTGCCCACTTTCTTCCCTTACACAGTTTCCTAGAGGTGGTGCACAGTATCTACTAATCATGCACAAACTGTGCACCTTAATAAAATCCTCCAAAACATTCCAAAACCCCTCATAACCTCTAAAAACTTAACCCAATCATTATATAATCTTAAATAAATAAAACAGGGGTCATGTACCTGAAACCGGGGGTGCTATATTCTCCACACATTTTTACTTTCCATCCCCAAAAAGTAGAAAACCCATATTTTCTTGGAAGAGTTCTGGACACTGCTCTAACATTTAATTTTTTTGATCCCATGTTTCTTCTTGGTTCTGAACATGTTTCCATAAAACCCATACTGGACCAATTATTTTCCCATGAAAGATCTTCTCTTATCTATCTAAAATCTGTATCATCACATGGATCAATGTAGCACATGACTCTCGGTCAACATGATCCCATCAGATCATATAGTCAGGATCAGGTTGGTACTTCTTCAACTATGATACATGAAACAAATTATACATTGAACTGAACCTTGGTAGCAAGGATAACCCATATTCTACCTAACCAACTCATTAAAGTATCTCAAAAGGGTATATATATTAAGGATAAAACTTTCCTTTCTTACCAAAACAATTATGCCCAAATCTTGGAGATATTATCAGGAAGACATGATCACTTACCTCAAACGAAAATGGTTATCGATGATGATCCACATATGATTTCTAAAAAATTTGAGCCATCTCCATCTTCTTTATGACTGAATCTTATCTATTTTTTATTGTATAAGGTTGGGTATAATTAGTTAAGTATCATCTATTTCCACCCAAAAAAGTGGATAAAGATAATGACACCTGTACAATTATTTAAAAGGATTTATATGTATCAAGTGCTAATAACTATTATAGTATGATAACTACACTAATGGTACATGCTCCTCACAAGAACCACTAAAATCCATCACATAATCCCTAAGCATGTTATCCAATGTTTGGATTGTCCATTCAGAATTCCCATCCATTTGAGGATGATAATCTATGATCATAGTAATTTTTTTCCAAGGGATTGATATAAGGATTTCTAAAAATGAGATATAAAACCGGGGTCTCTATCAAATACAATCAAGACTGGAATTATGTGAATCTTTAAAATTACCAAAATGTAGAGTTTAGACAAGTCTTACACTATATTAGTTTCACAAATAGGGTTGATGTGGGAAAAATTTGTGAGTCAATCCATAATCACCCATATGGAAACGTGTTTCCTAACCATCCTTGGTAGAACTATTACAAAATCCATGGTTATATGCTCCCATTTTCTCATGAGAATCAATAAATACTACAACATACCCATTGGCCATTGATGCTCTTCCTTGACCTATTGATAGGTGAGGCATCTCATGACATAATTCACTACATTTCTTTTCATACAAATCTTTTGAAACTATGTTTTAAATGCTTTATACATTTTATGTATTATCGGATGAAAAAATTATCTCGAATGGTATTAAGCACTAAGAATTTGTTCCTGATAAGTTAAAGATATGGACATCAGATAAAAAACTGAAACACTGAACTCCCATCCATCTTCCAATCCTCAATGGTCTCCCCACCATTAAGTTTTGACCTCAAAGTAACAAAATAAGGATCATATTTCTAAGCCTTTCTAACCAGCTTAACCAAATTATGAATAACAAAAACCGGAAAGAAAATGACCACATCACCTTGGTCTAATAAATATAGATGTATATCCTCTATGAATGATATTATCTTTCATTAATTTAAAGCCTCTCTAGAAAACTAGGTATATGAATTTCTAATCAAGGCATATGTTATATAATTTCCTTTCCCCAATTTATACAACAGATCAATCTCAAACATATGTAGATACTCCATCCATATATGCTTCCTTAAATTCAAATACATTTGTGATAAAATGTGTTTCAAACTCTTATGATCCATAAACACTATGAATTTATCACTAAAGAGGTAATGATGAAAAGTATTTAAATCATGGAACATAATATCTTATTCCAAATCATGCGTTAGACAATTATTCTCATGAAACCATAACTTTTGTGAGCCATAAGTAACAACATGATCTCACTACATGAGAAAAAATCCCTAACCAGATCCTGATGCATCACAATAGACTACATAGCCCTATTTAGACTCTGTAAATGTGAGGATAGTTTCTAATGTAATATAACCTTATGTTCTTGAAAGGATTTCTGACATTCATCATTCCACTACAAAGGAACACCTTTACTCATCAAATCTATCATAAGTGAGGCAAAACATGAAAAATCACATACAAAACATCTGTATTATCCTGCTAATCCAAGGAAAAGATGTATCTCAAAGACATTATAAGGTGGGTTCTAAGAGATAAATACTCTTATATTTTCAAGATCTACAAAAAAACTTTTTTAGAAATGACATGGCCAAGGAAACACACCTATTGTTTCCATAAATCACACTTTGATAACTAACATAAAGGAAATTCTCTTATAAGGTACCCAAATCCATAGACACGTGTTTCTCATGATCCAATTTTGTCTTGAATACAACATAATATCATCAAAAAATATGATTATAAATGAATCCAGATACCTTTGAAATATTCGATTCACTAATTCTATAAATACGGATGGTACATTCGTAAGACCAAAATTCATAACGACATGTTTATAATGTCTATATCTTCTTCTAAAAGCTATTTTTAGAATATCCTCCTTCTGAAATTATAGCTGGTGATACCCCAAATGTAATTCAATTTTAGAGAACCATTGGATCCCATAAATTGATTAAATAGATCATAAATTCATGGAAGAGGATACCATTTCTTTATTTTAACTTAGTTGAGATTACAATAACACATAAGAAATCTAATAGTTCTATAATAATTCTTTATAAACAGAACTAGTGCTACCCACGGAGACGTACTCAGCCAAATGAACCCTTTACTCTAGAACACTTATATCTGAACATTCAACTCCCTTAATTCTATTGGTGTTATCCAATAATATAGAAGTGAAATAATACTAGTTCATAGTGGGAGATCAATCATAAACTCCACCTCTCTTTTTTGTGGAAACCCCATGAAATTATTTGAAAAAACATGAGGAAATTGGTCAACAATAGTTATAAAATTTATATTCCCAATCTCATCCATAGATTCTAATTTCAGTTCTGCTAACTAATATGAGATAGTTCCAACCACCAGTTCCAAAATTCCCTCTCTACTAGTCTTTACATCCCAATCTCTTCTAAAGAGATGCTCAGCACCATCCAGAGATGTTAGAATAACTTTTCAAGCAAAACAGTAGATGTGGGCCTTGAAAAATTTCAAATAATTCATACCCAAAATCAATTCATATATATCTATCTCGAACATTGAAAAAACCCAAAGAATCTTATCCTCATCAATAGTTATAGACCAAGCTTTATACATAAAGGCTCAAAATTCTATTTGTACAAGATGACTCTTAAGTTTCAACACAGAAGGCATCATCTCAACATATAAATCCATATGATCAATAACATGAGAAGCAATAAATGAGTGGGATACACCCGTATCAAACAAATCTTGCATAAGGTTAGAATTAAAAAGAATCATAACTCTCAGTATTGAAGGACTAGATTGATCATATACGATCCCTTTCTTATCTCCATACAATTTCTTACTTGTTACACTTTTCTCTTTATTACCCTATTGATATTGCACTGTTTGAGGAGTCATGGTGTTCCTAGAATCACCTTTTCTCACTCGATTATGATGATGGGAATTATTCTACTATACTCATCCTATTTAAGCATATGTTTTTTTGGAACCATGAGATGTGTCTCTAGCACATGAACTTGGAGCATTATGACAATAACATTGAATTTGTCCCATTTGGTTGCAACTATGAAAATCTCTAGGTGGTGTCGTACAATCTCACTTAATATGATCAAAATATCTACATTAAAAATATCCTGGATTACTTTTTGGTTGATTAGGAATGTTTACTGATCCCATGGTTTGATTCTAAGGTGTCCCACCACTATGGAAATAAGTTTCTCTCTTCCAATTATATTCAACATTAGAGTTACCACCTATTCCCATAGGAATAAACATGCTCCCCACAACTGTATTTCCCAAGATATCCCTTTCTACCACCATCTCTCTATTAACTATTTATGTATATTCTATTATATAAATAACTAAAATATTTAAGTGAATATTAAACCTTAATCCTAATTCAAAAATGGATTCCTTCAAGGATTCACTTGAATAAACTTCTAGGGAAAAGTAGAATAAACTCATAAATTTATCCACATACCCTATCACTTATAGATTCTCTTGCTTAAAACTAAGTAAGTCTATTGTTTTAGAAATCTAAAATGTGTGAGGATATAATTTCTTATTAAACAATTCCTAAAAATTATCCCATGCCATACCTTGGTCTAATTTAGTATGAACTAATAATTCCCAACATTGGTGTTCCAAATCCTCTAGAATATATGTTGAAAAATTTAATTTCAACTCTACTAGTGTCCCAAGGAAATTGAAGGTTCGATTCATCCTATTCATCTAGAATTATACTTTTTTAGTTCAAAATCCCCTTGAAATATGGATGGATTATGCTTTTGGAACTGAAAAAATGGTCCAGTTGCTGAGGTTCATCATTCCTATCACCCTTATCCACAGCCTGAAAATCCTAGACAATTCTTTAGAACAACTATTGTGGAATAGGTGCAACCACATTCTCAGTAGCCTCTTCCAGTTGATTTATACGATGCCTACCCAGTGCCATTCACTATAACCAGAACAAACCCATTTTAGTCTCACTAATTAACAACTAAAGGATTAAAAATTTCAATTTACCACATCAAATCATATCACAGACATAACTTTCTACAATTCAACCATTTTCAACATTTTAATCCTTTTTGAAAATACTACAACCATGATTTTCAAAACAACCATTTTCACTATTTTCAAAAATCAACAATTTTTCCCATTTGATAAACCATTAAACTTGGAATGAAAAATTTAGTCCTAGTGGGAATTATTACTATCAATTAATGGTATGAAATTATCATCGGCTAAACCAATGATGATGAGACGAAAAATACACATAAGTGTCTCCAAACACTTTTGTACCCAAATTCCCTGGTAACTTGAAGTTCAACATAAAAAGTTCGACTATGTCTTTTTATGCTCTATATTTCAAGTTTTGAAAATCCTATTTTCTTGCTACCAAACTAGCTCAATAACTGAACAAATTGATACCATTTGTACCAAAAATAAATTTGGACTAACTAATACTGATATCATTTCTAACATCTAACCCCTCCTCATTGGATCGAGAAGTGACATGTGTGTTACTAGGCCTTAGGTGACATCCCCAAGATAATGAATGATAGAAATAAATTCCAAGGTCCTCAAGAATATTTGGGGGATTGTTTTCCCTTTTAAAGATAAAACATAAAAACTACATAAACAATAACCAACCAAAACTCTATATGATTCATGAGTATAAAATAAAACTCAAAACATAACCAACCTAATAAACCATATTAGAGTACAAGAGGAAACCAGAATACAAACTAAAAGATAACCAAAAGAACAAAAAAAATAAAAACTCCCAAGTTAAATCAACCAAAAAAAACCCAACATGATCCAAGATCCAACTGTACATTCCATGTTCGCAGTATTTATTATGTTGTCGAGAACATCAAATTAGATGTTTATTTTTACTTGACTTTCTTAAATATAGTCGGAACCCTAGGTGATCTATCGATGAAGCCTTATATAATTAATTTAAAAATAAGGTTTTGATTGATAATAGGGGAATGATATTTTATAAATATTTAGTTTTTTCTATTTAAGAGGCAAGCATAAATAAAAAATTAATAAAATAAATAAGAAATTTATATATTTGATTAAGCATGATCAATACGGGGAAATTTCATGATGATTATCCTTTATCGCTTTAAGAGAAAGGGTATAGATATTTTAATCCCTAGTTTTAACACCTAGAACCAAAATTTTACTGATTTTATACTAGGATATCTCCTAGAGTTTGGTTGGAAACACAAAATGATTCACCAACTATTATTGATGATAAGGTTATTTGTGTCTGACTTCATAACCAAAACTCACTGAGGCAACACATGAAGAACTCAACATGTTGTCTAGGTTTTCATGTTAATTAAGTGTGATACCATGATACAAATGTACATAGAAATTAAAGTATTTATTTAAATTCAATTTACCAATATGAACCACACTAACACCACAATTAAAAGGGGTAAGAAGAAGTGGTGAATGTTGTGTGAAACATCACATAAATGGGTACCCCCAAACACGATCGTATGAGTTGAGTATAACATAATGGTAAATAAATCAAGTAAATAAGAATATATGATAAAGATAAAAACATATAAACCTGGAATTGAAACTATCATTCAAAATAATACCAACATGGATCAAGGTATTTGCATCATGTTCCTCCTCAGGCGATCACAAAGAGTTTATAATTCCATGGAAGGAGATGAAGACATATATGTTTAAGAAGAACATAATTAGAACTAAAATCCCACCCTCTTGTTGAGAAAAAAAATATAATGAGGCCTAGGTATGTTTTTATGGGAAATTACATCAATATTTCTATACAATAAGTCAATTTCCTAAGGTACTAGGTGACTATTCATGGCATACTTTCTCCTCCTTATTTATCTAGCTGGTCGACTGACAAAAACATGTGAAAATTTCATAAAATTTGGTGAAGATGTGGTATTTATAGATATATGTCTAATGTAAGTATAATCAGATCAATTTGAGGCACAAGGCCTGAGTTATAGCCCAAATATAGAAGGGTGTTCCAATCTAGCCTACCTTTAATTTCTTCACATTGTGGGCCTCTTTTGGGCCTCAAAATTGATGAATTGGGATCTATGATCTTCTAGAGAAATGTATAGCACATATTTTTTTCATTATTCCAAAAATTTTCGTCCAAATTGGATGCACTTATTATCCATAATAAATATTTAAGTCCACATGTGTGCTTTGGACCTTGCACAGTTTGGTTCGTTTTGCTTGAATTCCATCGCGAGCTCTCCAAATCACCTCCACCTAAAATGAAACCATAAAAAGTAAAATAAAATTTTTTAATAGTGATAAAAATTAAATTATTAAATCAACCATGAAGTTAAATTTGTTATTATATTTTTAATTTTCAATACAAAACTAGTTTAAAACAGTGGTGTAAGGGTGTAAATGAATACTGAATCACTACACAATCATGTATCAAGAAGAATCACTAAATAAATGAGACACCTTTCCTTACCCGTGTCTTGATAGATGATATATGAAAATGAACAATAGTACCCAAGAAGAGGGTGAGTCTAAACCGAGTATGATTTCCCTAACAACTTCCCAACTCATGCCATTAGGACAAAATATGTTATCATAATTTATATAAAATAGATTAAAATAAGTTTAAATAATTTATATCAAACCCATAAAAAATTTACAAGGAAAAAATTTTCAAGCATAAAACCTTTATCATTTATTTGGCATACCCATAACCATTCATCCACACACACACACCATGCATTCCAAGGTGATAGTTCAAAACTCATGAGTGGTCTCTTTTCAATCCACAAAGTCATCACAAGGTGACTAATACCAGGCACCCTAATGAAACATTCCCTTCTATAAGGTCATGTCTATGAATCCACTCACACCAACCATGTATTCCAAATAAATATTAAAAAACATTCCACATAAAAACTTTTTATTATTTAAAGTATTTAAACAAACACTTTACATGTGTTAAAAACCTAATCATAATTTTAAAATCATCATTTTAAAATTATAACCAAAGGGTGTTTTCCTAAAATCCATCCATTTTTTCCAAATTACAAAGATACAACCAAAATGGATTTCTATAAAAAACCACATAAGTATTTCAAACTATTTCAAGAAAATAATTTAATAAAAAACAATCCTTCAATTTTTAAGTAAAGTAGAGATGAGAGAGAATCCTACTACCACACAATGGTTGAAGAAAATAAAGAACAACACTACAAAACTTCAAGATCCAATCACAAACCAAATCCCCTTCACTATATACAACAAGATTTCATCATAAAATAATTCATAACACATAGATATATCCAAAATAGACTAGATATATGGTTATAGGAGAGATAAGAACCTTGTATCTAATAAGAATGAGGAAGAATGAGTACTTACCTATAAATCTAGACCTCCAATGCACTTTGATTTGCCTAAAAATTTCCTCAAAATTGAAGGGTGTCATCTATAAAGACTAGGGAGAAAAATTAATTCAGGTTATTGAGAGATTAAGAAGTTAAAGGAGGTATCAGGGCTTAATTCGGATTATATCCGCATTTTTAGGGGTTCCAACTGTATGTCACATGGTTTGGAAAACCATTCACCAATCATGTTGTGCTACCATATTAAGACAACCCCTCATACGGTTAGCTCACACAGTTAGAAAAAATGTGAACCAACTGTGTTTTCCCACTATTTCAAGTCACATGGTTTCCCCTAGGTAGTCACATGGTTTGGAAAAACCGTGCACTAATAGTGCACCTGTCCAGTGCCCAGTTTCTTCCCTTGTATGGTTTCCTGGAGGTGCTTCATGGTTTCTACTAATTGTGCAAAAAACTGTGAACCCAAGAAAAATCCTCCAAAACATTCTAAAACCCCTAATAACCTCCTTAAACTTATCCCAATCATTATATAATATTAAAATACATAAAACATAGGTCATGTACCTAAAATTGGGGTTGTTAGATGGTCTATTCCACCACATCGATAACATACATGTGATTTTTTTTAAAGAATTTACATTTCAACTTCTATATAATTAATGAACATTCCCACCCACTAAGTTTTAAATAGAAAATAATAATTCTATAGAATCCTTCTATGTCACCATCCACTATAGTATCTTTTATAAAAACCTCCACATAGTTAAGTAAATTGAAGAGTATAATTCTAGACCAAATTACTAATAAAAGACTCATCTCAAACCTATATTCCTATTTACCTTCATTATTTACCAATTCTAGTTTAAAGTTAATGAGATCTACAAAATAATAAAATTACTCTATGATAGAAAAACCCCCTTACTATAAATCTTGAAAGCTAAAATCCTTAATCAAAATTTAACATTTCTAGACAAAACTAATCATCAACCATCTTCTAAAAACCCACTTATAAAATCCCCTCATGAAACTTATATTTTTTATTAATCTTCTACCATGTACATTCCAATAATTATAATGTATTAGTTGTAATACCCACCTTATAAGTGTCCAATTTTGATAAAAACTTAAAAATATAGTGCATTCTCTCTAACCAATCTTTTAAATCTTGAAGTAAAACATCATCCTAATAAGATAGTGGATTCTACCTCTGTAATTCCAAACATACATCCTTGTCTCTACATCTATCTTAATTTTATTTCTTTATAATAACTCATATAACTTTTACAAAGGTTTTAATAATATGATGATCAATAAGTTGATTTTCTATAAAACCCTAACTTGACCAAGGGTAATCATTCTAAATAATATTTTTTCTATAATATCGAAATAAATTCCTTAAAAACTATATAATAACTTATCATTTCCATCAACCTTATCTTAGAATTTATCTAGGTGAATCACTAACTTACTTTTGTTATCTCATTTTCTAATTTTTTTAAAACATTTTCAACACATTTTGAAAATCATAATCCCAAATAAATATCTAAAATCTATGATCATTAAATAAATCCATTTAAAAACCATGACCATGTGATAAAATATCCACCATGTATAAAATGACGCATGAACACTTTCCCTTGTCAACCTTTTGTGATTGGAAGCATATACATGGAATAATAGATAAAACATACCACAAGATATTATATAACCTATTATTCCACCTGAACTACTCAATAACTTATCTTATGAATTACTTATATGGTTTATGATAATGGAAATGAAAATTTTCAAGTTGAAGTAATCCTAAATGTTATCAGAATTATCATGAGCTTACAATGTGGATTATTCAAAAAATTAAAGACCTATTTATATGTGAGATACTAAAGAAATATTTAAATTAATTTGACTTAAAATATTTAATGAAAAAAATAACTACTAAAATGAATAATATTAGTGTAAATTTAAGAAATTTATAACTAATTCACCTCCGATGAGTGTTTCTATTTCTTCAATAATACTTCTGGTCATCTTCTTAAACACAATAGCCAAAACACTCTCCAATGTTGAGACATGAAAATTTTGTGTATTAATAAGTGATTCCTAGCCTTTAATGGTATTCTTCAATACATAAATTTATATTTTTTTCACCATGATCACCAAAATATGTAAGCCCCCTCTCCTTTTGACATAATCAATGGAGATATATGTACCCTACTGAACAACCTTGATGGAGATGGACCACAACCTATCCCCTTAACATGACCAAAATTTTATTTTCTAAGAACCCAAGCCATGTCATCCTATGAGGGTATTGAAACAAAAAACTCTAGGTCGGAATCCCATGATTCTTTGAGTTTACAATGAAAATTAAATAATATTGCATTATAAAGTAATTTAGTAACACCAACTAATAATTAAAATTTTTGACCCCTAGGTCTTATATAAGGTTGTTGATATAGGTGCCATATTTTTTTATGGACATAAAACCACAATTATGTCCTTCCAACAGAATAAAATTCCACCTTATTTTATTTTAAAAAATCACATAACTAATATTTAGAAAAACTAAATTACTTGAAGTGTTATAGAGATATATTGTAATAAATTGAATGAAAACCTTCTATGTCATTTCCTTGTGAAAATAATTGATCTAGTAGAGTGGGAAATCATTTTCTTCTCTCAATTGATAGAATTTATCATACAAATCAGCTGAAGAAATTATATATCAATAAAACTTGAAATGTTGTTAAATTTTTTTTATTAATATATTGAAATTTAATAAAAGACCTTATGAGATTCGACATGATCATGGTCAAGAAATTTTTTCCACTGGTCCCTAGGCATGCCTTCAGGGACCTTCTTATATATCTGTGACAATGATAGAGATGTGTCATTGAATTCATTCCATAACTACCACTTAAAATATTTCCATTTTTTTCCTAAAATTTTAAGGTACAAGGATGTGAAATGAAATTATACACATCAAAACGGAACATTGTATACAAATAAATACATTAAATGCATTAAATTATTAACACATTAAGTAACAATGTTTAATTTAATCATATATGAATACATAATAATGATAATACATTTATTTGAGAATCAAAAAAATTATTTTTCCAGGATAATGGAATGTTTCTCTAATCTAAATAATGAATAAGGAGGCATGTTTATTCACATGCTAAATACCATAGGAACTGGCCAAAAATACATGTTTCATCCTGAGTGGGTACCCCATATTCATTTAAAGGAATAATTAACTTAGCATTAGTAAAATTCCAAACATATTGACTATTTATGTTTGTCTCCATTATATTATTATCTTTATCTATTACACATATAAATTAAACAATAAGTATTAATATTTAAGAATGTAGTATTGTCACATTGAATCACATACTGATGATGGTGACCCACCATTAACCTCTCAATGGAAACTAATAGTTGGATGAATTACCAAATAGATCCATCATAGGTGTCCAATATAATTCATTGAAATCATCAGTAGAAGTCATACCCATGGATGAAATAATATTATGATAAGATGAAATGGTATCAAAAAAGTTTTCAAGGTATGTGATGAATTGTACCTTATGTCATAGAGGGAGAATAAGAACCCAATGATGTAGAGTGGGTATGGTCAATAAACCTTTTATGATGCGACATACTTGCAAAACAAACATTCCATATATACTTAAATTCCCACACTATCAAATATAAAATATAAAATATAATTATATAATTATATATAAAAATAAAATACATTTAATTTTAAAAAAGGAGACAATTTTAATTTTCTAAATTCGTATAAACATATTAATACACATAGTTTAGTCATTCACATGAAATTTTATTTACAGATTTATAGTAAAATATTATATAACTAATATGAAATAAAATAAATATATTTTTATAAGTCATACACACAATTTATAATAAAAAACTAATATGATGATTTATTTCACCATTTATAACAATACACCACACTATAACATAACCAAATAACACTAAAAATAATAATTCAATCACACATAAATTTATTATTAATTTTTATAATAATGTTAACACCAATTTCATGAATTATTTCAAAAAACTATACATCAAACACAAATAATTCATAAATATACTAAAATAAAATCATTTAAGGAGAATTAGAATAGGTAAATTACTATACTTAACTCTATTACACAAATCTTCCCTAAAATAGAGAAAAAAATCAACTACATATGATCAGGGAAAAAATAATATGAGGGAGATCACCCAAAATCATGTCAAGGTTCTAGTGGTTTAGAGGGAAAGAGGGAATTAGAGAGGGGGATCCAATATCAAGGTCAATATGGAAGTAGGTCCAAAATCAAGAAACATTGAGGGGGAGGCCGAGAAGGGGTCTGGTGCTGAGTAGTGGTGAGGGGGAGGTTGAGAGGGGTTCAACATCAAGTAGTGATGAGGAGGAGTGTGAGGTAGGTCCGATGTCGAGCGGTGGTAAGGGGGAGGCTGAGGCTAAGAGGTGTTTCGAGTGGGTGGGTGGGGGGGGGGGTTGGGAGCATGGTGGTATCATTAAAAAGTATAATGGAAGTTTTAAACAAAACCAATATGAAATAGTTTTTAAAATTATTTAGTAGTGGTTTTAAATAAACCTGTTACTAAATACTAACCCTTTACAAAAGTGTTGGTAAAATAGGGGGACAAAATACTGTTTTTTTTTGTTTAGAGGTAGTTTTTAAAACTTCCTTAATATATAATATTTATTATAGTGATGGAAAATTACATGAAAATATGTTATAACTAATTCCATGTCAGTCCATACAATAATAATCAAATGGACCCCCAATGTGGTAGGTCAACAAGAATAAGTAATATAACTAAAAATGATAATAAATAAACGTGTTTCAAAAACTATTTAGAGTAAATCCTAGTACTAGGTCTATATACCAACTCTAATCTCCTCAGAAACCTAAAACAGAGCCCTTACCCTTCTCTGGATCACTGATCATGGATTTTTCACACGCATTGAGATGACCATGCAGGGTGTGAGTATAAACCTAGTAGGATACTACTAATGCATCCTTAACATAAGTGCACATGAATACAAGGTGTATTACATGATAACAGATAAATGAACAAGTAAATAAAAATCAATCATGTGTTGAGAGACCATGCACTAACTCAGCCTCCATGAACCCTGATTGTACCTTCTTCAACTCCATATCGAAAGAACATTCATAACATAATTCATGATAATGGGTTGTCTGCATGGTCACATCATATATCTCTAAGAATCAACAAGTACAATGAGTATTGAGTTAGGCCATAAGGCTATCAATCCCTATATCTATAATTAGTTAGTCCACAATGTTTTCATACCCCTACCTCTGTCTCAGGCCAGGTCACATAGTCATCATATCCCAACACTATCTCAGGTTAGGCTACATGGTCATCGCACCCCTACCATGTGTCTTGGTCTATTATCATCATCATCACATGTCACACATTCTCCTCTTTTAATATCCAACCAATCCATGACACTCCACCTGCCATTTTCTACTACAAAAAAATATTCCAAAGTCCATAAATCCATACAAAATAGAGCATAACACATATAGTCACAACATAATTGATCAATCATGAGTATCACTATCCACACACACACACACACACATGTGGTCGATATAAAACACGAGTCTCACGTGACACACGCACATGTGATTAACTCAAGCATTGGTCTCAAAGAACACAATCACATACCATCATATCATGCCAAAAATCATATACAAGGTCTCTATATGGCAAGGATCTTATTACATCAAGTGTTCAAAATCAACTTAAATATTTTCCAAGATCCAAAACCCAACTCATTACCCCAAACCAACTGGATCAAGCCCACATGCCAAGAATCCTTAGAACCAACCCCAAATCATAAAAAAAGATTCTAGAACAAGATCATAGAAGGAGACAATGACATAGGATTGGATATGTGATTAATATTAAGTGAAAAAGGAAAAACTAAGTAAATTAGGGGAGGAACTCACCTAGAATTACTAAGAGTTAATCCTATAATGTCGAGGATAGAGCTAAGAGACTGGGGATGGAAGCACTCTTAAAGAAGACTTAGAGTCACCCAAGGTTTGAGGGTAAAGGACAAGAAACAAAAGGGTTTGAGTAGAATCAATAATTTATAAAAAATCTAAAAAAAAACAAGAATCATGGTGCAACACATAGGGCTATACCGTAATGGGTCCTAAAATAGAAAGGACCATGACACAAGGGAGTTGACCATATTGCAGTGGTGTTTGGTCCAAATCATGTATGAGATCTATTTCATGGTCAATGATGAGATCCTATAAACTAGGGAAAGATACGATGGTGCAATGATCATCACCATGTTTCAGACTCTAAGACCTCACAAGAACACTATGCTTTAACCACCCTCCATGATGCAATAATTCCAAAATTGGTAGAACTACCTAAACTCCACCTTCTAGCCTCCACACTGTAGCTAATTCTCCATACTAAATCTATGCCAAAAGAGGAAAAACCACCAAATCTGATCACTACACCACATTTCTACAACCATGACATAACCATAACCTCCACAGTGAAGAATAATCACCACACAATAGAATCTAGTTCCACCTAAAAAATTATTTCAACTTCCCCCTTTCTCCTCCAGAACCAACCCCATGACATTATTTAAAATCTAAGGGTTTTACAGTATGAAAGGTTCATAATGAAAAACTAATATGAAACTTATCTCATTACATGGGTGAGATCAATTTCATCTATAAAACTATCAAATACAACTAGTATATACTCAACGACTATTGGTTTACAAATATGAATGCACATCAAAATATTAAAATTTAAAAATATAAAATGATATTTTACACTTTGAATGGTTTTGGGATGTGGCCAGTTTTTAAATGAAATTTATATCACCATGTTGTTGAGATAAATTTCACTTAACTATCTGAGTGTCAAATAGGGTGTTAATTAACTGGTTGTATATTGTTTCTATATTTAATTCTTCTTTAAGTGGTTGTTTTGGGTTTATTGTGCATTATCTAATTTAAAGAAAATTTATCTCATATTATAAGTGAGATAACTATAAGTTTAGATCATGCCTATTTATATTTAATTGATCAGTAATAATTTTAGGAAACATTTAATTCACCCGCTATAATAAATAATTTTCACTTGAAATAACTATCAGGTTTCAGCTATGTGTGTGAAAACCATTTTTAGGTCCTGGAACATTGTCAAATAGAATGATAAATTCAAAGAGGATAATTTTTGAAAATCTCATGTAAATTATGTAGTAGAATTTGAAAATTCCAAAAGACTATAAGTAATACTAACTTTATGGTGTATATGGAATCATGAAATCAAATTTTATCCCTCAACTCAAACTGAAGGTGGAGTGCATAGTGAAAAGGACATGCATAAGAGTTACTTGGATAGATCGTAAGAGTAAACTTGTGAGAGTCTCAAAAGAGTGTAAAATTTATTGGTTGGAGGAGTTGAGGTGGCGAGAGATTTTGACCAATTAGAGAGATAACTGTGAAGATAAGACCTATGTGGAAGCACTCCCCTTGGAGATGAGAAGACATGGTAATTGGTTGATTCAACTGGGTCCTAATAAAAATAGTAGGATGGATAATTTGATTAGTTAATAATGAAATTGTAATCACATTACATTTCTTTAATAAAAGTAAAGTAGTTCTACCCCCATGGAGTAGGACTCAAATTTGAACCATATAAATCCGTGTTGTTCTTTTATATTCTTTTCTTGCAATCACTATCTTTTGATAATATTATTTGTGTTTTTTTTGAGGTAGTTTGTATGTTGTATTGAAGTGATTTAGGTGTGTTTTTATAAAATTTATAGACACCATATACAAAATAAACAAAATAATAAAAATAAAAAATAGGCCCTAGTATCATCCTCGAGACTCACCTCACCCAAATCTCCAGACTCCATTTGAGAAAATCCCACTTGATCATGAAACACTAGTTCTATGCCTTACCCAAACCTATAAATATTGAATTATGCTCGGGTACCAAAGTGTCATGGACTCTCGATCAAGGTATGAGTACAAATTAGCAAGGAACCACCAATGGGTTCCCAAACATAACCACTAAAGTAGTGCATGCATAAGTGATATTATCATAAAATAACAAATGATAGAACATAAATAAATAATATCATAGATCCTTAGGTTATAAGGTGACACCTAGGATCGATCATACTTACTTTATCCAGTGCTATGTGTCTTTGAGCATGTACATAATCATCAGGAAGGATACATGTCCTGATCCAGGATCTCATGAATTTATTTTCTAGTGCAAACACTATATCTTAAGAATCATATGAGGCATACCATATAGGCATAATTTTATAATCCTAGGTAATATACTCAGAATTCCATGCATGAATAATTGTTGGATCCCAAGAAATATATGAGTCATTCCATGTAAGGATAATCACTGAATCCTAAGTAATATCCTAGGAATTCCATGTAAGATTAATCATTTAATCCCAAGTAATATTTTAGGCATTACATATAGGAACAATCATAAAATCCCAAGTAATATATTAGGAATTACATGTAGGCATAATCACAAAATCCTAGGAAAAATATTAGGAATTTCATGTAGTAATAATCACCAAATCCTAGGTAATATCCTTGGTATTCCATGTAGGAACAATTTATGAATCCCAAGTAATATCCTAGGAATTTCATATAATCATAATCATCGAATCCTAGGTTATATACTAGGAATTCCATATATTTTTTATCATAAAATACTAGGTAATATCCTAGTCATTACATATATCTATAGTTTCTAAATACTAGGTAATATCTCAGACATTCCATATAGGCATGATCTTTGAATCCTAGGCAATATCCTAGGTATTCCATATAGGTGTAATAGTTGAATCTCGGGTAATATCCTAGGAATTACATGTATAAAATTTGTGGGGGGGGGGGGGTTGAATCCCACCCGACCATCTCATAATATATATAGGTCAAAAAATACACTTGGTATCATATTAAAAATAGTAGCATGGGTTGACCATATTCCTAAACCCATCTCACATAATCAAGGTCAGCCTCTTAATCGC
Organism: Viscum album; assembly: GCA_963277665.1. Classification (NCBI taxonomy): domain Eukaryota; kingdom Viridiplantae; phylum Streptophyta; class Magnoliopsida; order Santalales; family Viscaceae; genus Viscum; species Viscum album. The sequence goes on along the minus strand of OY728127.1, from coordinate 59,475,156 downwards.
ATGGCTTGCAATTGTCACCACACTAATTCTAGGTTACCACCATACTATAATCACTCTATTATCCATATCAGGGGTCACAGAAAAACCAGATCACCCACAAATTTTCCCTATCTCACTGGTGACTCCCAAATTTATCCAAGTTATATGGTTAAAGAGGTCTCTTTTAGTATATCTTGGGTTGTTGAATCCTCAAATACCTAAGAAGAAACCTAAAGAAACATACATTATATGGAGGTGATTTGTCTATGAAGTGGACAACTTGGGTTTTATTTCATCATATTATTAAATAGTTTTAAATACTTAAATTAATTCAATTTAATACAATGAGTTGATGTTAGGTTATCGTTTGGGGTAGATTGGATAAATTTCTTTTAATAGTTTCAATGTCTTATATTCGAGCATTTATTTCAACAAATTATGAACTTCCCAAATCACTCATGTATTTTGTGTTTTCAATATCCTAAGTATAATCACCCATACACTTTGAGGATCATATTCATGAGAACTCTAAGGTAAATGATTGTTTTATCACTCAAGATGTCTAGCCTTAAAATTAGTGAGATCAAAGGAGAAAGTACATCATTAAATGAAAATATCCAAAAAATAATTGATTAAGAATTAATAAAATGATAAATAACATCAAATAAATCCCATTTTTACTACCTTGGATAATCCCATAAGATTTTTATCCCTCCATTGATTCTATTCTATCAATGTAAGCAGGAAGTAGACTCATGAGGGATGAATTAAATAGAAAAATAGTAAAAAAACAATCACTCCTCCATTGTGTGAATAATTTCAAAAAATATGATGTGAATAAATTCATTACCCAAGGAAAAAATATCAAATTTATATGAATAATAATATAATAAGATAATAATAAGAACTTTTATTATGAAACATTGGTTATTTGAATGACTTACATGTGAAAAACAAATGCATGAATACAAAATGGCATCATAACAATACAATTGAAATAAAATCATGAATCCCAAATTAATTCACCAAATACACCTTAAATAGAAATATTATTATCCTAGTTTATATATTCCATCAATCAATTCCTTCCCCATTAATTAGGAGAGTCATAAGGTGGGTCAGAAATCAAAGGAATTTGGAGTTTTCAAAGTTGACCAAAAAATTCAGGCCACATTCATCCCCATTTTTGGCATGAAAATATGGAATTAAATATGGAATAATATTTGATGGTTGTAGAAGAGAAATAAATTTTTCCAAGTGTCCTATAATATATGTCAAAATTTCATTCTAATTGGATCATCCATTCAGATTTTATTCTCTAAATGGTGGGCTGATTTTATGATCCCTAAAATCTAGACCATAATTTAATCTTCATCTTGGGTCACATGGATCACCATGAAAAACTCATAATTTGATCTGGCCATAGTTTAATGAAATTTTTACCATAATTTTATCTATCTACAGTTACAATTTGAGCTTCATTAGGATTTAATTTTTGGCTCCACTTTTATTTTATGGGCCGAAGGCCCATTCTGCTTTGTCCAGAAATATCTGCATTCATGGATGCAAATTTCCATATTCCATTATGATTCATACATTTATCCTAAAATAAAAAAAATTCCAAAAAAATTTATCAATAATATCTCAAAATATAAAATTCAAATAATTAAAATAATGAATTCCAAAATCTGATGATTAATTGGGCCCAAATTGAACCAATGTAAACATGAAATGAAAAATTGATGAGAAATGAAGTTAAATATATAAAATGAACTAAATTTGTGTTTATATAATTTTAAACATGTGAATATTAAAAAATAATTAATGAATATTATCCTCTTTCAGTGGATAATCACACCCCAACCTGAGTTTTTCTAGTCCTGAGAAAAAAGTATCTCAAAAAATATGAAAATTGAATTACATTTTCCAAAAAAAAACATTAAATGATCACCAAAATACATCATTCCAAAAAATCATAAAACCTTTAAAAATAATTTAACGCAAGATAGGTTCATAATCATATCCCAAGCCCAAGACCATTCCTTTATTTAAATTCATCATCACATTTCATCCAATTTCAATTAAGCACGAGGATGTGTCATGAATCACAATAAGTATGGGGCCTATTTTCTTGTTAAAGGGGAAAAAATGTAAGTTATAGGTGGTAATCACATTAAAACTTAAGAAGAGTATCCAATTTCTTACTTTTTTTTTCAGTTTTTTTTTGTTTTTTAACCACAATAGAGATGAAAAGACTAACTCTAGAAAAGAAAACTATGGAGTTATGATCCCCAAGTGTCAAAATCTACACATATTGTCAATATCATGCTCTATAATAGAGATATAAATCCTAAATATGGGAAAGAAAACTATGGAGTCATGATCCCCAAGTGTCGAACGCTACACATTGGGACAAAAAATGCTCTATGTTGTATTTTTTAAAATTTTTTTATGGATACTCAAATTAAAATGAAAGGGAACCAAAACCCTATGATATGATGAAAGGGACCCAAGAAATAATACTTACACCCAAAATCCAATGTATGTGCATTGTGGAATTTTTATTAAAATGATGAAAATGTTAGCAGTGAAAAATCACATCGGAAAACCGCACATTCTAAAAACTATGCTCATGAACATAAATGTGAATTAAAATAATAATCAAGGAATTAAAAATAATTTGACCTTCAGTTTTCATTTTTAATAATTTACAATAATGAATGAAATGATAATGAATTTAAATTCTCCATAAAATCACAATATTTTTTTAATCTCATATTTTCACTCCCCCCAACTTAGAATGAAACTGGCCTTAGTGTTGAAAGAGAAGATAAGAGACAGTTCATAATTGGGAATAAACAGGGGGAGAATGTGATTTGAGATGAATTTTTGGAACAAAATCACCTGGTTTAAATTTTATGACCCATCAAAAAGCAATTTATCACTTTGGATTCATTTCAAAAATAGAATCCTTGGGGGTGGTTGAAGGTAGGTTTAAATTATGTATGACATGTGTTTCATTTGGAAATAATAAAATTCTCCAGCTAATAAATCTCATAAAAAAGAAACATTATATCACATTGTAAACCCCAAGGGGGTTCCCTTAACAAAAAATAGGAAATGATGGAAAAAATACCTATTTATTTTGAAATTCCAAACTCCGACTCAATGTACAGGTAAAAGCTGAGTTTCCTCCTAGAAATATCTTTTTTTAATGTCGTTAACTTGACTTGGACCCTAAATCTAACAATTTTTATGTGGTACATAGGTTGGATCAGTTAACTCCTCCTATGTTTCTTTTTTATTGAATGATTCAATGAATGGTTTTAACCTATGACCAATGACTTTGAATATATGACCATTTTTGGGGTCATAAATCTATAATTCCCCATGGGGTTATATATGATGCACTGTGTGAGGCTCTAACCATCTCGAACTTAACTTTCCTAGGTGTAAATGAAGTTTGAAACTATACAAGAGAATAAATTTCCTTGGTTCAAAGTGTTTGACTTTAATATTCCTATATTGGTAGGCTTAAACTCTAGCTTTATTGATATTAAAATTTTCATAAGCCTTCATACTAAGTTTCTCAAGTTCATTAATGTCTAATTTCCTCTTTATTTTTTCCAAATAAATGTAAAAGTTCATTTTTTTTATTTCCCAAAAGGCCTTATGTTTAATTTCAATAGGTAAATAACAATCTTTTATATAAACCAACCTATATGGTGACATGCCTAGGATGATTTTGAATGCAGTTCTATATCCCCAAAGGGCATCCAAGAGTTTCTCAGACCAATCTTTCCTTGATGGATTGATAATTTTTTCAAGAATTTTCTTAATTTCTCTATTTTACAACTCATCTTGACCATCGATTTGAGGATGGTAGTTAGTGGATTTTTTTTGAGAAATATCATACTTATATATGAGTGTTGAGAAGGGATAGTTGTAGAAATGGGTTCCATGATCACTAATGATAGCCCTAGGAATTCCAAATATAGAAAAGATGCGTTTTTCAAGAATTAGATCACAACTTGATGGTTATTTGGCTTAGTGAGAATGGAATCAACCCATTTATAGATATAATCAACATCTAAGAGGATATAGAGATATCCCCTATATATTAGGAAAGGTCCCATGAAATTAATTCCCCAATAGTCAAAGATTTCAATAACCAAAATGGTTGTAAGGGGAATTTTATTTCTTTTGGTTATGTATCCTAATTGCAGATGTCAAGAAAAAAATTGGCAGAATGTGTAGAAATACTTAGTGAGTTTAAGCCAAAATAAACCACTTTTTAGGACCTTTTTAGTTTTTTTATTTGTTGACAAGTGGCCTCCACATGCCTCTTCATGACATAATTTAAGAATGGACTCATTCTTAGAATCTAGAACACATCTCACAATGGCTTGATCAGGACTGAACTTGAAGAGGTATGGACCATCAATCACAAAGTTTTTGATATCAGAAAGTAATTTACTCTTAGCTTGTGTCCTTAGGAATTTTAGAATGACACCTATAACCAAGTGGTTTTCTATGTCAGCATACCTTGGGAAATCACTCACAGAATAGAGGTGCTCATCGGGAAATGAATCAATCACAAAAATGTGACGTGAGATATATTTAAATTCCATCCTAGAGTGGTGATAAACTACAAAATTTTCAAAACCATTTTATCCTTAATGATTATATCAAACTCTTAAAGACGAAGGACCCACCTAATCATTCTAGCCTTGCAATCTTATTTTTGGAAAAGGTATTTCAGAGTTGAATGATCTATGAAGAAAATGATGGGGGATCCTAAGAGATATGAAATAAATTTTTCTAAGGAAAATACAACAATAATAAACTCTTTTTCTATGGTGGTGTAGTTTATTTTTTCATCATTTAATGATTTAATTTCATAATTAATGACATATGGATTATTATCACAATGTTTTCCTAAAAAATATCCTACAATGTAGTCAATAGCATCACACATGAGTTCGAATGGAAGTTTCAAATTTGGATATTTCATGATATGTGGAGACATAATATAATACTTGAGTGTTGAGAATGATTCCTCACAGCTTTCTATTCATAAAAATGGATCATCTTTCACCAGTAGTGCACAAAGTGGTTGGGAAATTGAGCTGAAATTCCCAATGAACCTTCTATAGAAACCAGAATGTACTAATAAGGACTTACATTAATTGTTTTTTTATATAGGGAATGTGATGAATGATATCAAATTTATATTTATCAACTTCAATCCCTCTACTAGAGACCAGATGGCCCATAACAATTCCTTCTTTTTCCATGAAATGATAATTTTTTCCTAGTTTAGGATGAGATTATTATCCTCACATCTAGAAAAAACACTTTAAAAATTTATTAGGCATCCCTAAAATGTATCCTATAATATGTATAATCTATCCATAAACACCTCTAAACAATCCCCCACTATGTGAGAGAATATTCCCATCATGCACTGCTGGAAGGTACCAGAGGCATTACATAACCCAAAGGGCACGTGTTTGAAGGAAAAAGTGACCAATGGATAGGTGAAGGTTGTTTTTACTTGATCTTATATGGAGAACACAATTTTATTATACCTTAATAATCCATATAGGAATTATTATAACTGATTACATTCCACTATCGTAAGGACTTGATGAATGAAGGGAAAAGGGAAATGTCCTTTCTTGGTATATGGGTTTAACTTATTATAGTCAATGCACACTATCAATCCACTAATCACCCTTGTTTGGAGAAGATCCCCATCCTCATTGGAAATCACAGTGATTCTAGAATTCTTTGAAAAAACTTTAATTGGTATTGCCCACTTACTCTCAGTAATGGGGTACATGATACTCACTTTCAACAACTTTAGAAGTTCTTTTCTTACCACATATATAAGATTTGGAATGAGTATCCACTAAGGTTGAAGACATGGTTTGGAGTCAGATTCTAGAGAAATCCTATGAGTTCCAATGAGTGGCATAATATAGCAACCCTAGTCTTTTACACATATCATTACATGATTTTAATCATAATTAAACATCAAATTACAAGCCAAGGATCATAAAGTCTAGTGTCTTAGAAGACTAGGTACATAAAACTAAAAACATGGGACTAAATAAAACATTTATTTAATTATAATCCATTATAAGCTTTTAAATTCCATTGAGACCTTAAATATACAAATTATAACCTAGGGATAACATGAATAAAGGGATGATCTAAAAAGTACAGTAAGGGAATAAACATTAAAATAACGCTTAGCACATGGGTTAGAAGGCATAACATAATGATATAAAAAGGCTTAGAACATGATTAAAAATAAGGAATCATAAAATGGGATCATGTAATCATGAATTCATAGTAATGTTTCAAAAAAATAAAACATTACTTTAGAATTAGTCAAGGCTTGTTGCACATAGATGAGCACAAGTTAAAGCTCATCGCACATAAAAGAGCATAAGTCAAGGCTACCACCAAGACCGTTGCACATAACATATCACGAGACTAAACTTTACCCAATTCATTGGAGAACTATCTGGGTTCAACCATCATAACATGGTCATGAATATTTTTTCCACATAAAAAATCATACATAACCTATCAAACATAAACATATGGGTTACCCATGGAAAGAATTGGGTATCATAATAATATCAAAAGGCACATCAAAAGAGAATTTTGTGATTGTTTCCATGAAAGTATGGATTTAAATAATACATGGACATTAATAAGGGAATAAATGCATATATAATGATAAGTTATGTCAAATTGAAGTGAAAATAGTGTTTAAGAAACTTTATAAATAAAACATTTTAGTACGGTTTAAGGGAAAACTTTCAAGATTCTTTAAAATGGAAAAGGCATAATTATTTGCACAAAACCAGAATTGAAACAAGGTAGTTTTTTATGATAAAATAATTAATTTTAGAAAAATAATGGTGGCTTAAAACATATTATGTATCACACTTTAAAATGGGTAAGAATTCAGCAAGTTCACTTAAATCAGGCTTGCTTATCAGGAAGAATTGAGTAGGGAACCTTTTAAAAACATGTATATCTACAAAAAAAGGATGAATGGATATTGATACACGAGTTTGTAAAATAAAAACAAAATTTAGAATATGAACAAAAAAATAAAAGATAATTTCATTTGTGTAAAATGAGAGAAAGAGTAACATGAAGGAATAATGGAGGTTGAGGTAGAATCCCTTACCTTATGTCCAAAATGATTCTACAATTGGTCTTAATGTCATGAATAACAAAATTATATTAATTAATTAATAATTCCATAACCATTTATACATGTATTTTATTTATTATAACTTCATTATGTTCATATATGACCTTTTTTATGGGTTAAGAGATTCAATTTTATCGTTTGGGAGTGTTGATTCCCTTGGTTTTCATGATCGGTTTACTTGTATATGTGTATGGAAAATCATGTAGAATGAAGATATTTTTCCAAAAATGAACTTATATGTTATTAATTAACTTATAGAATATTAAAATACCATTTTTTTAGAAGTGAGGATGATTCATTAGATAAATCATTAATGATAATCATTTAGATTAATTTAGCATTTTTTGATCACAACAAACTCATTTTGTTTTATAAATTAATATCATATGTAAAAAATGATTATAGAAAATTAAATAATATATAATAAATATATTATAATCTGGTTGAACCATAAAAATGGTTTCATGACCATCCTTGAAGACAGAATTGAAAGATGAAAGCATGTCGTCCATGAAGGTGGTAAATCGACACCTCACATACAATGTTTTCATTATTAAAATAAAAAAGAGAGGAGAAGAGATTTGATGAATAATTATTTCATAAACATGATAAAATTATATTATATTTAATTTAATATATTTTTAATTCCATTTGTATGAGGGGAGGTTAGGATAGAAAAATAAAATAAAGTAACTTGAAAAGAAATTGAAAGAAAACGAAAGAGGGTTTTACCTCTTGATTCCTTCTTCTTGAGAACCTCCTTAGGTGATTGGTTTTGGTATTTTATTAAGACCAAAATATCTTGGTCATGGGGAAGGTAATTGGGAGGATATTTGAGCATAATCTTGATAAGGCTAAAGTCTTGAGATGTTTGAGGTGAAGAGGTGGTGAGGGGTTGTATTTATAGTAGAGGAGGGTATTTTTTGAATATTTTAATCATTATTTTATTATTTTGCTCAAGACAAGAAATAGTTTTGATTATTGAGAATAATTATAGTAGATTAAGAATGTGATTTCTAGATAATGGTCTTACATCAACACAACATCACCTATGACTCCATAATTATAGCATTTAGCATTAATCTTAAATTATCATATTTTATTATTCACCAAAAATTCAAGTATTTCAGAAAAATCCCAAAAATTAAACCTAACCATTTTTTGATGTGTATAATTCAAAAATAAACTCCATTTTATGAAAATATTTTTCTAAATATAATAAATTTAATTTTTAATTAAAATCATAATTTACTTGGAGAATACACATTTTAAAATTAAAACTGCTTTTCTATCACTTTGAAAAATTAAGTAAGGTCTCATAAAATTGCCTTATAATATTAAGAGATAAAAATATAAATTTATGAATAAATTTTATGAAAATAAATTTTATTTTAAATTATTAAATTAGTCATAAAATTATAATTAAATATTTATGACCTATAAAAATACCAAAACTTAATTAATAATTTTTAAAATATTTATTTACTTATAATATGATATAATTATATCATATTGTTACATATAAGATGGATAAATTTTATTTATAATTTCATTGGCGAGGTTACTATTCAATTGGTCGGTTTACTATTCATAAGGGTCACATTACTATTCGAAAGGCCAAGCTACTATTTCTTCGGTATAGGTTCCTTAACTTCTAGAAACACTTCTTATTTCATTCATTCATCATTTATAAAGCTTGTATTGTGTTCTCTATGTGTTTATACCATATGAAATAATTACAGGAAGGTAATTTCTATAGATAAAACTTTGGGTTGTTACATTCTTCTCCCCTTATGAAATTTCACCCTCAAAATTTTATTTTACATTCTAAATTGTAAACAAGTGCAGGTACTTCTCTTTTATTGTTTTCTCTAGTTCCCATGTTGCCTCTTCGTACTTATGGTTCTTCCAAATTACTTTGATTAGGTGAGTAGTCTTGCTGCATATAACTTTATATCTATGATCTAAGATCTTTACTGGCTTCTACTCATAAGAAATATCATTCTCCAACTATACCACCTCTAAAGTCAGTACATGTGAAGGATCTAGTATGTACTTACTTAAGAGAGATACATGGAATACATCATGTACTTGAGACATGGTTGGTGGAAGTGCTAGTCGATAGGCCACAACTCCAACATGATTAAGGATCTCGAAGGGGATGATATACCTAGGACTTGGATTCCCTTTATTTATGAGTCTCATGATCCTATTCCATGAAGATATGCAGAGGAATACCATGTATCAAAACATAAACTCCAAGTCCCATCAATGATTGTCTGCATAGCTCTTTTGTGAACTTTGGATTTCCTTGATGTACTATTGAATGGTTTTAACCTTCTATACTATTTCTTTGACCATTTACGGTCCTAGCAGCTTATGTTCACCAACTTCATCCCAACATGATGGTGTTCTACAACTTTTACCATAAAGGGATTCATATGGAGTGATTTGGATGCTCGAGTGGAAACTATTATTGTAGGAGAATTCAAACAGTGGAAGATATTGATACCATCCTCCTTTTAAGTCCATAGAACATGATATCAACATGTATTTCAATGTCCGAATAGTCTACTCAGATTGGTCATTAGTTTGAAAATGACAGGACATATCGAAGTTCATCTCAGTGCTTAGATCATGTTGAAGAATTTTCCAGAACTTGGAGGTGAATCTCAGATCTTTGTCAGATATAATATATAGTGGTACTACATGTAACCTTAATACCTATTTTATGTATATACATGCAAGTTTATCTAGTGATAGGTCCTCTAAAATTTTAATAAAGTGAGCTGTCTTTGTAAGATGATCCACAATAACCCTTATATCATTGTTTCCTATGGATGTCTTTGGAAGTCCGTTGGAAAATTCCACGGTGATGTTTTCCCATTTCCATGCTGTTATATGTAATGGTTTCATCATCCCTTTAGACTTTTTCCTTTCATCCTTCACTTACTGACATACCATACACTTTGATATATATTCAGCGATCTCCTTTTTCATATTGTCCAACCAAAAATTCTCCCAGATATCTCAATACATCTTTGTGTTCCCTAAGTGAATAGAGAAGGTTGAGCTATGTGTGTCATTCATAATATCTTTATTTATATATGTATTGGATGGAACACAAATTTGTGACCCAAATCTTACAAATCCATCCTCAACAATCTTGAACTCAGTGGATTTCCCATTTTAGATAGCTTCCATCTTTTTTTGAATTTCCACATCATTTCTTTGAGCATCCTTTATTTTATTCATAAGGGATTGTTGAGAAATCATTTGAGAAATGATTAATGATATTCCTACCTTATTTATTCCCATTTACATCCTTTGTAAGTCTAATAAGGTTTTATCCTTATCAATTATCATCATTGATAAATATGTAGGATCCTTTCTACTTAGAGCATATTCCACCTTATTTGCCTTACCAGGATGGTAGTGGATCGAGAATTCTTAATCCTTGATGAGATCTAACCATATTAACTGACGCATATTAATCTCCTTCCATGTTAATATATACTTGAGACTCTTGTGATTAGTATGTATCTCAAACTTCTCCCCATAGAGATAATTCCACCAGATTTTTAATGCAAATATCACAGCTGCCAACTCCAGATCATGCGTAGGATAGTTTGGCTCATGAATTTTATACTACCTTGAGGCATAGGCTATAAATTTATCATTTTGAATAAGCACACAACATAATAATTTCTTTGAATCATCCCTATATACCATAAATAGTTATCCACTTGTTAGGAGTGTGAGTACTGGTGTAGTGATAAGCCTCTTTTTGAGATCCTTAAATCATTCCTCGCATTCTTAAGTCCAGACAAACTTCACTCCCTTCTGTGTCAACTTGGTTATTAGGTTTTAAAATCATGATAAGTTCTTCACAAATCTTCAATAATACCTGGCTAGAGCAAGAAAGATACAGATCTTTGTTACAAATGTTGGACTGGGCCACTCTTCGATTGCCTTTATCTTAGAAGGGTCCACATCCATTTGCTGGTGATAACATTCCCCAATAATGGTACTTCCTCCATCCAAAACTTACATTTACTGTACTATTCATATAGTTTCTTCATTGTTCAAAGTCTTCATCATGGTATTCCAATGATCCTCGTGTTCCTCCTTTCTCTTAGAGTATATTCAAATATCATCGATAAAGTCTACCCCAATTTTTTCGAGATAATATCTAGAGACTATATTAATTAAATACATGAAATTTTTTGGATCATTAGTGAGTCCAAAGGGAATCACTATGAACTCATAGTGTCCATACCTTGTTGAAAAGCTAGTCTTGTGAAAATCTTCCTTCCTCACTTTTAATTAGTGATATCCCAACCAAAGGTCCACCTTAGAGAAATAACTGGCCCCATATATCTGATCAAACAAGTCATCTATCCGAGGTAGGGGATATTTTTTCTTCATCGTGTTTTTATTGAGATCACAATAATCAATGCAAAGATGCATTGATCCATCATTCCTCTTAATGAAGATGACTGGTGCACCCTATGGTGAAGTACTAGGGCGTATAAAACCCTTGTACAGATTCTCCTGTAACTACTTATTCAATTATTCCATCTCAATGGTGTCCATTATATAAGGCATATTTGATATAGGCAGAGATCCAGAAATAAGTTCAATTGAGAACTCAACTTCTTGGTTAAGAGTAAGACCAATAAATCACTACCACAAAAACAGTTTTTCCCGGTGCCAACCTTTATCAGTGCTAACGAAAAAGCGCTGATAAAGGGGGGGTACCTTTATCAGTCCTAAAAAAAGCGCTGATAAAAGTACCCCTTTATCAGCACTTTTTTTAGCCCTGATAAAGGTACCCCCTTTATCAGTGCTTTTTTAGCGCTGATAAAGGGACCCCCTTTATCAGCACTTTTTTTAGTAGCGCTGATAAAGAGGGGCCTTTATCAGTGCTTTTTTAAAAGCACTGATAAAGGGTCGAATTCAAAAAAAGTTTACAAATAATATATTAATACATAAATATATAAATATAGTTATATTTATATAAATATAATATATAATTTTTAAATATATTTTAGATAAGTATAAATATACATTGACTCATAATATACTTAATATATAAGATATTTAGTGAAAATGGATTATAAAAAAATTAAAAAAATATTTTTAATTAATAATTTGCTAATTATTATGGATTAATAGTAATTTAATAACAATTTGAAGACTAAAAAAATAAAAATAAAATAAAAAAGATCCAAAATATGTTGAAAATGCAACTCAAACTTCAAACAGCCATAACTTTTGATCCGGGTGTCCGTTTGAGCTATACCACATATCAAATCGAAGCCTACGATGAGCTCTACGCGCTGGTGACCCAGGAAAAGACTCTGTCACATTTTTCAAGGCAAAAAAGGCCTAGAAGTCCTCCAAAACTGAGTTTTTAGTCAGGATACCCCAATTTTTTTAACATTTTGTGGATTTTCAGCCTCATTTAAGGGGGTATTATTGGCTTTTTCTTGGTGGGGATTGAATTTATTCCAAAGTATTACATTCATATTGATATTATGTCTTTGAAATTTTATCGTTTTTTATAATTCATTTCTATTTATAATCAAATATATAAAAACATATACATATTTTTTATTTATTCACACATAAAAATTTAATTATAAATATAAATAATAAAATATATTTACATATAAAATATATTAGCTTTATCTAAATAATAACTAAAATCCATTTTATTTAAAATACAAATATATGAATATTTATATACCTATATATTAATCTAACTATATATATATATTAATATAACTATATATATATATATTAATATAACTATAAATATATATATTAATATCACTATAAATATATATATTAATATAATTATATATATATTAATATAACTATATATATATATATTAATATAACTATATATATATATATATATTAATATGTATATATATTTCTATACGAATAAATATAACTATATATATATATATAAATAAATAGATATATCATTAATAGGATAACAAATCAATATAGGGGAGTGGAAAAGGCTTCAGGCACATAGGGGGGAGGTCTCAAGATCAAATCTGGGTGGAAGCAGGGACGCACGCGCATAGGTGAATCTGGGGGCTAGCACTGATAAAGGGTGGGGGGTAGCGTTGATAAAGGGTGGAGGGGTGTGTGCGAGTGCTGGTGGGGGGCGGAAAAGCGCTGTAAAAGCAGAGCTCAAGCGTTATAAAATCCCCCCCAATTGGCAGATTTTTTTTAAATTTTTTTAATTTTTTTTTAATTTTTTAACCTTTATCAGCACTAAAAAAAGTGCTGATAAAAGGGGTCCTTTATCAGTGCTAAAAAGAAAGCGCTGATAAAGGACCCTTTTATCAGTGCTTTTTAGAGCGTTGATAAAGGGGACCCCCTTGATCTTTACTGGCTTTAAGAGCGCTTTTCTAGCACTGTTAAAGGCCATTTTTTGCCCTGATAAAAGGGGTATTTGTAGTAGTGAATTCTTCAGAGAATATATTAGTGTAATCCCTCATGATAGTCATGTCTTCGAGCATGATCATCTACTTTTTCTCAATCATTTGAGTGAGATATGATTTCTCATAAGGTAGTAATATCCATACTTGAGACTATGATTCTAAAGGATATTCATCTTCCTCCTTATACTTGTAAAAAATTAGAGGATGCTTCATAACGTGAATAGTGATCTCCCTTTCCTGACAGTTGATGTTGGATTTGTATAAAGATATCCAATCCATGCCCAAAATAACATCAAACTCTACCAAAGGGATTATGAAAAGATTTTATTGGAGGATTAGTCCACAAAAATTAACAAGGGGATTCAATAATTTCCCCATTAGTTGTTCTCATAGATAAATCAACCTCCAAATTTTGAGGTGATGTTTGAATAGTTCTACTAAACTTGCATGATATGAAAGAACGCATAGAACCAGAATCAAACAGTAGTTATTCTTGAATGAATAACCAGCATACCTATCAATAAATCGTTGTCCGGATCCACATTAGTAGTAGTGATAGAATAAGACCTTCCTTGTTACCTTGGAGGTTGTTGTTTATTTCCTACAACAACCCTAAACTTAGGGAATTGGTTCAAAAAATTCCCATGTTCATTTGAAACACTGCACTACTGGATGAGAATTGATATGAACCTTCCTTTCTTCTTCCACATTAGTGGGATTCTTCATATCCCTTCGGAAATTCTTAGCCAGATTCCCCATTCTTCCACATTTGAAGCATTTCCCGATTCCCTTTAGAAATTTCCCAGGATGCTTCTTCCCACAATTTTGACATGTGGGATATTCGGTCTTTTCTCCATCATGGGATTTATTTGCTGATCCACCCATATTAGACTCCATTTTTTCTCTTTTTTTCACCAATCCTACGAGACCATTGAGAGTCTATCATCTCCATTTCAAACTTGAGGGCACAACAGACAACCTCCTCATAACTTTCAAAGTCTCAAATCACTAATGTTTTTTTAGACTCGGCTTTAGTATGATAAATAAGTGATCCACCTTACTTCAATTTTCATGACAAAGTTGAAGATGTATCTTTCAAGCCTTGTAAATTTTTCTTTATATGCCCTGATATAACCATCTTCCTTCTTCTTAAGTATGAGTAACCCTATTTTCAGCTTGAGATGGAGGGTTTAGGGAAAATATTTATTAAAAAACATTTTCATGAATTCCTCCCAATCCATGGAATCAATTTCCTCCTTAGAATTCGTATTTTTGATCAGTGTCCACCATTGATCAGCTTCCCCATCAAAACGATAGACTTATAGCACAAATTTTTCTTCTTCTAAGCACTGGAGAACATATAATATCTTTTAAATAGAGTTAATCCATTGTTCCATGAGGAGGATATTAGAATATCTACTAAACATGGGAGGAATTTTCCGCATGAAGGATTCTATGGAAACTTTCTCTTTCCTTGGAGAAGGAGGGAGTTCCATGCGATTCAAGTTTTTATTCACAACTTGAGCCAATTGAGAAAGTACTATCATGAAGTTTTTAGCATATGTTTTCGTCATTTTTGGCATATCATTAGGGAAATAATCACATTTAATATCACATTTATTGTTGTAACATGTTATTATATTTCCCTCCATTAACTAATAAAAATAAAGTGAAATTAGGGGGCTTGAATACTTAGCTAATAAGAATAAAAAGGAAACTTTAAATATAAAAGGATAAACTCTTAAAGGAAAAGTACATCCTAACTTGTGATTCCCCAGGTTTCAATATAGGTTATACATGATATTTTTCCTAACATATATTCTTATGGGAATTTTCTTTATTCCCTTAATAATGGTTTGTAATGAGCTTATGAATTTAACAAAGCATATCCCCTAGGAGTGTCAAACCAGGTATGCAGTAAGGCCCATTGCCATGTATCAGGTTACCCAGAGTAAGGCCTGTAACACCTTTTTGGAGTTGTTACTCCTAGATATATATATTCCAAAATGACTTCTACTTTTAGTATCCAAACATGGATTTATTTTCTTTATAAACCACTTACTCTATACTTACCAAAATTTAGGGATGTTTTCTTATACTTAGTCTTATCCCAATGGTTATTACTAAAGTGATCTATTAATAATCTACAAAAAATAACTAAATTTTTTCTATGATACCAACTACAGTGACCTTAGTCTTTTACACATATCATTAAATGATTTTAAGCACAATTAAACATCAAATTACAAGCCAAGGATAGTAAAGTTTAGTGTATTGTAAGACTAGGTACGTAAAACTAAAAACATGGGACTAAAAAAAACATTTCTTTATTTATCATCCATTATAATCTACTAACTTCCTTTGATCCCTTACATCTATATAGGATAAATTGGGTATAACATAAAAAAATGGATGGTCTAAAAAGCCCAGTAAGGGAATAAATATTAAAATAAATCTCAACACATGGGTTAGAATGCATAAGATAATGATATAAAAAGGCACAGAACATGATTAAACATAAGTAATCATAACATGGGATCATATAATCATGGATTAATAGTAATGTGTAAGCAAAATAAAAAATGAATTTATTATGATTCAAGGCTCGTTACACACTGAGGAGCATGAGTCAAAGCTTGTTGGACATAGAGGATCATGAGTCAAGGCTGCCACAAAGACTGTTGCATATAACATCTAATGAGACTAAAATTTACCCAATTCATTGGAGTGATATCTGATTTTACCCAAAATAACATGTTCATGAATGTGTTTGTCACATAAATAATCATACATAATCAATCAAACATAAACATAAGGGTTACCCATGGAAAGGATTGGGTATCATAATCATGTCAAAAGGAAGATCAAAAAGGAATTTCGTAATGATGTCCATGAAAGGATGGATTTAAATCATACATAAAATTCATAAGGTAATATAGGCATAGATCATGATAAGTTATGCCAAACTTAAGTGAAAATAGTGTTTAAGAAACTTTATAAATAAAACATTTTAGTATAGTTTAAGGGAAATATTTCAAGATTCTTTAAAATGGAAAAGGCATAATTGTTTGAAAAAAACCAAAATTTATCCAAGGTATATTTTCATGATAAACTGAGTGATTTCATAAAAATAATTTTGGATTAAAACATATTATGTAGCACACTTGAAAATAGGTAAGAATTCAGGAAGTTCCCTTAAATCGGGCTTGCTTATCGAGAAGAATTGAGTAGGGAACCTTTTAAAAACATGTATATCCCCCCCAAAAAAGGATGAATGGATATTGATACATGATTTTTAAAAATATAAACAACATTTATAATATTTATATAAAAATAAAATATAATTTCATTTGGGTAAAAAGAGATAAAGAGTAACTCGAAGGAATAATGGAGGTTCGGGTAGAATCCCTTACCTTATGTCCGAAATGATTTTGCACTTGGTCTTAATGTCATAAATAATCAAATTAGATTTATTAATTAATAAGTATAGAAAAATTTAAATATTTATTTTATTTATTATAACTTTATTAAGTTCATTTATTTTCTTTTTATGGGTTAAGATATTCAATTTCATCGTTTGGGAGCGTTGATTTCCTTGGTTTTCATGATCAGTTTACTTATATATGTGTATGGAAAATCACGTAGAATGAGGATAGTTGCATAGAAATGAACTTATATGTTATTAATGAACTTATATAATATTAAAATACAATTTTTTCCAAAATTGAGTATGATTCATTTGATAAATCATTAATGATAATCATTTAGACTAATTTAGCGTTTTTTTATCACAACGAACTCATTTTGTCTTATAAATTAACATCATGTATAAAAAATGATTCTAGAACATTAAATAAGATATAATACATATATTATAATCTGGTTCAAACATAATTTTTTTTCCATAACCAGACTTGAATACATAATTGAAAGATGAAAGCACTTCGTCTACGAAGGTGGTAAATCGGCACCTCACAGACGATGTTTTCATTCTTAAAATAAAAAAGAGTGCCGAAGAGATTTAATGAATAATTATTCCATAAACATGATAAAATTATAGTATATGTAATATAATTAATTTTTCATTCCATTTTGATGGGGGGGGGGGTGAGGATATAAAAATAAAAGAAAGGAACATGAAAAGAAATTGAAAAAAACAGAAGAGGGTTTTACCTCTTGATTCCTTCTTCTCGAGAACCTCCTTAGGGGATTGGTTTTGGTATTTTATTAAGACCAAAATATTTTGGTTACGGGGAAGGGTATTGAGTGGATATTTTAGTATAATTTGGATGAGGCTAAATTCTTGAGAGGTTTTATGAGAAGAGGTGGTGAGGGGTCGTATTTATAGTGGGGGAGGGGGTGTTTTTTGAATATTTTAATCATTATTTTATTATTTTTCTCAAGATAAGAAATAGTGTTGATTCTTGAGACTAATTACAGTAAATTGAGCATTTGAGATCGAGATAATGGGCTTAAATTAGCACTACATAACCTATGACTCAATAATTCAAGTATTTAGCATTTATCGTAAATTATCATATTTTATTATTCACTAAAAATTCAAGTATTTCAGAAAAATACCAAAAATTAACCCTAAATATTTTTTGAAATGTAGAATTTAAAAATTAACTCCATTATGTAAAAATAATTTTCTAAATATGAGAAATTTATTTTTTAATTAAAATCATAATTTACGTGGAAAATACAAATTTTAAAATTAAAACAGCTTTTCTAACACTTTGAAAAATTAATTAAGGTCTCATAACATTTTCTTATAATATTAATAGATAAAAATATTAATTTATTAATAAATTTTATTAAAATAAAATTTCTTTTAAATTATTAAATTAGTCATATAATTTTAATTAAATATTTATGACTTATAAAAATACCAACACTTAATTAATAATTTTTAAAATATTTATTTACTTATACTATGATATGATTGTATCATATTTTTACATATAAGAGGGATAAATTTTATTTATAATTTCATTTATGAGTTTACTGTTCAATTGAATGGTTTACTATTCATAAGGGTCACATTACTATTCCAAAGGTTAAGTTACTATTTCATTATTATAGGTTCCTTAACTTCTAGAAATGTTTCTTATTTCATTCATTCATCATTTATAAAGTTTTTATTATGTTCTCTATGTGTTTATACCATATGAAATAATTAAAATAAGTAATTTTCTATAGATAAAACTTTAAGTCGTTATAGATAATCCCAGGTATATCAAAAGGGTCCATCTGATTACTTTCTTGTGATTTCCCAGGACATCTAGTAGCATCCTCTCTTGATTGGATTAAAGAGAGAAAGAAATTAAAACAAGTAAGGTTTGATTGTCATATAATAATGCATAATTGAGCGATGAAGGTAGGACCTTAAATTCAAGATCATATTGGTTAACACTTTCATAATAAGGATGGGACTTCACATCTGACCTGAATTCATTTTCTAAATTTCTTAATAGAATTGGTTCCTTTTGAATTTAATTTTAAGACACCACATTTTCTAGATCAATGTTAATAATGGGAATGGAATCTAGGTTTTTTATTTATCTAATGTTTTCATTGATTATTGATCTTGAAAAATCATTAAAGGATCCATCTGAAAGTGATTCCATCCAAAGAGATAAATTTACATCATGTGAATAAAGTAAATCAATCTTATATTGACTTAAACATCCTTAAAAAATTAATTTATGTTCCTTAGGTTCTCTATCAACACTACCTATCCAATTGACCTCATGAATCTCTTCATCATACCCAATTTGAGAGTTTACATTATAAATGTTCAGATCCAGGATCATGTTTTGGAAGGTTATTATCATGTTCCCATTCCTAACTCAGATTATTGAGTTGATTGTTGCTAATAAGGGATGACCAAGTATGATTGGGGTTTTCTACCTAGTACCTAAACTAGGGTTATTTTCTAGGAAAATGAATTCATTAGGGTAAGTGAAATTTTCAAATTTCACCAAAATGTCTTATAAGATCCCCTTAGGAACTCATACACTAAAATCTACAAGTTGGAGTGTGACATAATTTGGTTGGAGATCTTAAATACATAATTAACAATACATGGAAAATGTAATTAGGTCCACACTATATCCTATATTAAAAAGGTATTTGACAACTTGTTTCTATACTAACTCAACGTTGATGTATGGACATCCTGGGTCTTTCAACTTAGGAGGAATGATCCCTTGATTGGTGGTACTCACATTAGCATCCAAAAGGACTTGGTTTTGATGTGGAAATTTCATTTTAAAAGTTTAAAAGTCCTTAAGGTAATTTGAGTAGGTAGTAGTGGTTTTTATTGCATCAAGAAGGTGAATGTTCATCTTAACCTGAGAGAAGATTTACCTCAATGTTTCATTCAGTTTAGTTTTAGATTTTCTTTTCATATGTTGATGGAAGGGAGAAGATTGTTGGATTTTTTGGTGATGTTTTGGTTATTTCAAATTCTTATTGGATTTTTTAGAATGTAAGGTTAGTTATTCAACATTTTCATGTTATATTGAATATTTTTATGGTTCCAGAATGGTTTTTAAGGGTTTTTAATGGATCTCCCACTCCTTAAGATAGTCACTGCTTTTAGTTGTTCATGAGAGGTTTTTGTGTAATTGGATTACCCCTTAATGTTAGGGGTGTGACAGCCTGAGTAGGAATGGGTGAATTTTTGGTTTTTATTTTTTTTAATTTATGTTTAAGTGGTGAGACTTATGAGTTCATTTTCTCTATTTGTTTACACAACTATTCAAGGATTCTGAGAGGGACAACTTGGGAATGGGCTTGTGCTAATAGGTTTATCCCAGGAGGATAATATGTTTGTTGGGTTATCTATTGAATGGGTTATTGGATAGGTTTTTTTATTGGACAGGAGGATGTTTTTATTTTAATGGTTTTGGTTGGAACTGATTATGGGTTTGAAAATTCTATTTAGGGTAGGGTTTGAAACATTTTGGTTGTATTGGTTGTTAATTGTCCTTCCAACAGAAGGCTGGATGGTCATTATAACTCAGATTGAAGGTTTTTTGGTACTATAGATTTTGAAAGTTCATTTTATTAATCTCTTATGATATTACTCCTAAAATAACATCCCTGATAGAAGGAATAGTTGGGAAATTATTAGTCTTGTGGTCATGTTTGTCACAAATTGTGTAAACATGCTGAACAGTTTGGATTTCATAAGCCTTTCTAATATTGATATCCACAACCTTCATAGTGAGTGAAAAAAGTTTTTATCTAAGGTTTTCCTCTTCTCTAATATTGTGAATCCCACCAGATTTGGGTGGCTTCTCATAGTAAGGTGATATTTCTCATGTTTGGTTATGTTCAGAAAGATTTTCCAAATACTCGTAAGCATTATTTGTGGATTTGTTTTTGAATGTTCCATTACACATAATGTAAATAAAATATTTTTTACCTATATATAACCCTTAATAGAAAATTATCACTTGTTCTAGGATTTAGAAACCATGGTTTGGTACCATTTTTAATGTGTCTTTGAACCTTTCCCATGTTTCATAGAATTTTATCCCTCTTTTTCAATTTTTTGGATTATCTTCTTAAGAAAAATTATTTTGAGATGGGGGAAGTATTTTTTATACAATTCTAATTTAATTTGGTCCCAATAGTGAATTTATTATGGTTTAAAATTCCATAAACACTAATTTGAGTGCATTTTATAAATTGAACTTCATTTCTCATCATTGTGTAATTCATGTTTAAAGTGGTTCAATTAGGACCAATTAATCATCAGATTTTGTAATTATTTATTTTAATTATTTGAATTTTATATTTTGGGATATTATTTATAGCTTTTTTTGGAAATTTTTTTCTTTTCGGATCAATGGATGAATCACAAGGAAATATGGACATTTGTTGCCATGAATGCGGAAATTTCCAAACAAAGCAGAATGGGCCTTAGGCCCATCAAATAAAAGTTGAGCCTAAAATTAAAGCCCAATGAAGATAAAATTTTAAATATACATTGATAAAATTATGGGAAACATTTAATTCAAATATTATTGGAGAAAATTCTGAGGTTTTAATAGTGATCCAAGTGGCCCAAGTTGAATATTAAATTATGGGCCAGATTTTAGGGCCCATAAAATCATCCCTCAATTTTGAGCATAAGATACAAATGTATTATCAAATTGGAATGAAATTTTGAAAGATATTAGAGGAAAAATATATTAATATATTTATATTATATGATAATCAAATATTCTATAATATTAAATTCCATATTTTCACTCCAAAAGGGTGATGAATCTGGTTTGAATTTTATAGTCAACTTTGAAAACTCCAAATTCCTTTGATTTATCACCATAATTTTGATGCTCCTAATTAATTGGGAAGTAATTTATTTATGTATTATCGACCCTAGTATCATAATATTCCTATTTAAGGTGGTTTTGGTGAAGGAATTTGAGATTCATGATTTTCTTTCAATTGTATTGTTACGCTGCCATGTTGTATTCATGCACTTGTTTTTCACATGTAAGTCATTTTAATCACCAATGTTTCATAATAAAATATCTTATTCTTATATTCTTATATTATTATTCATATTATTTTGAAAATATTTACTTAGTTAGTTAATCCATTCAGAACATATTTTGTTAAATTCTTCAAATAATGGCGGAATGATCCTTTTTTTACTATTTGTCTTCTTCAATTCCTCTCTCATGAGTGTACTTACTACTTCCATTGATAGAATAACATCAATGGAGGGATAAAAATTTTATGGGTTGATCCAAGGGAGTATAAAGGGGATTTATTATATGTTATTTCTCATTTTATTAATTCTTAATCAATTATTTTGTTGATATTTTCATTCAATGATGTACCCTATCCGTTGGTCTCACTAATTTTTAGGCTACACATCCTGAGTGCTAAAACAACCCTTTATCTGGTAGAAGAGGTCTCTATATTATAGTGGTGTTTATTCCCACCTATTACATGGGTGACTTGGGTTTTATCTTCTAAAACAGTGCCAAAATTTGGTGACACCCAAATTTACCCAAGTTATATGGTTAAAGCGGTCACTTTTAGTACAACTTGGGTTGTAAAATCCTCAAGGACCTAAGAAGAAACCTAAATAAATATACATTATATGGGGTTTATTTGAATATGAATTGGAAAAACTGGGTTTTATTTGAGTGGATTATTAAATAGTTTTAAATAATTTAATGAATTAAATTTAAGATAATGAGTTGATCCTAGGTTATCGCTTGGGGTGGATTGAAAACATTTCTTTTAATGGTTTCAATGCCTTAAATTTGAGCATTTTTTTCAACAAAATATGAAATTACAAAATAAATCAATAATTTTGTGTTTTCACTATCCCAAGTCTAATAACCTATACACTTTTAGGATCATATTCATGATAACTCCAAGGTAAAAGATTGTTTTAGCACTCAGGATGTGTAGCCTTAAAATTAGTTAGATCAAAGGAGAAGGTACATCATTGAATGAAAATATCAACAAAAGAATTGATTAAGAATTAATAAAATGAGAAATAACATCCAATACATACCCTTGATACTCCCTTGTATCAAACCATAAGAGTTTTATACCTCCATTTATGCTATTTTATCAATGGAAGTGTGAAGTAGACTTATGAGGGAGGAATTGAAGAAGACAAACAGTAAACAAAAAAAATGATCACTCCGCCATTGTGTGAATAATTTCACAAAATATAATGTGAATTGATTAACTACATAAGTAAAAGGTATAAAAATGATATGAATAGTAATATAATAAGTTAATAATAATAACTTTTTTATGAAACATTGGTGATTAGAATGACTTACATGTGAAAAACAAATGCATAAATACAAAATGGAATCATAACAATACAATTGAAAAAAATCATGAATCCCCAATTAATTCACCAAAAATAAATTAAATAGGCATATAAGGAGCCTAGGTTATATAAACCATCAATAAATTCCTTCCCCATTAATTATTAGAGTCAATAAGTGGGTGAGAAATCAAAGGAATTTGGAGTTTTCAAAGTTGACCAGAAAATTCAGACCAGATTCATCCCCCTATTTGGAGTGAAAATATGGAATTTAAGATGGATGAATATTTGATGTTATTATAAGATAAATATATTATTATATATTTATTCTAATATATGTAAAATTTTTATTCCAATTGGATCAGTAATTCATATTTTATGATCGAAATGGTTGGATGATTTTATGGGCCCTGAAATCTAGCCCATAATTTAATCTTCAACTTGGGCCACCTGGATCACTATGAAAACTATATAATTTTCTATGGTCATAGTTGAATGAAAATTTTCTCATAATTTTATCTATATAAATTTAAAATTTTAGCTTTATTGGGCTTGAATTTTTAGCTCCACTTTTATTTGATGGGCCTAAGACCCATTATGATTTGTCCAGAAATTTCTACATTCATGGAAAAAATGTCCATATTCCCTTGTGATTCATCCATTGATCCTAAAAATAAAAAATGTTCTAAAAAAAGTGATAAATATTATCCCAAAATATAAAATTCAAATAATTAAAATAATGAATTCCACAATCTGATGATTACTTGAGCCCAAATTGAACCACTTTAAACCTGAATTTCACAATGATGGGAAATGAAGTTCAATCTATAAAATGAACAAAAATTGGTTTTTATGGACTTTGAACACATAAATATTAAAATATAATAAATTATTATTATCCTATTTCAGTGTATAATCACTCACATCATAATTTATACACCCTACATGGTTTCCTCTATATCATTTTCATCTCTCGATCCCATGCTAGTCACTCAGAGGACATAACATCTCTCATCATCGTCGTAATCATAACATGGCCGCATCAGCCTTATAGGAAAAGCCAAACTGGAATCACTCTAATGAGATGAGATGTAGTCAATCTCAATTTACAAGGTTATCCTAGTTTTTTACACTCACCCAACCTATCATAAATCTACCCATGGTATACCCACTTGGGTGTTCACACACTAAAAGGGGAGGAACACTCACCCCGATCTCTATCAACTATCCCATTGAATATGATGCATCTCAAGTTATTCATGGAATATCCCCAGGTTTTAAGGTGACACCCAAGGTTTTCCATACCTAGTCCATCACCACTCCATACTTCGGGGATCTAAGGAACCTATCTCAAGGTCCACTATTTTATTTATTTAATTTAATTTACACCCCATGGGGTTCCATGTATCTCTTGAACATTTTATAATGAATCCCTATACCATTAGTGATTGAGGAATCAAACCAGTGTTAAAGTTTTTATCTCGGCCCTTGACACTTTTTTTATTTCATGGGAGTTTAAATAAAATAATTCATTTTATATTTAAGGCCAATCACCCATTGGTGGGGAGACCATATATAACATAGCACATATCAAAATGCACATACATAGAGAGATGTCCAAGGGACCACTAACCTCATTCATGGATTTATTCCCTTTAAAGTAATCTTATAAACCCTCAAATAATCTCATCCAAGCATAACCAACCATCACCCATCAGCACAAGTCTATAAATCATAAAATATCTTTCAATTAATTATTAACCCACTTTAACTAATCTTTCAAAACTTAAATATTTAAGAAAAGGGATGTGAAACATCCTCAATACCCATCCATACCTTTATAATTATATTATTCCATTCAATCCATTAATTTCACCCAAAATTTCAAAAACCCTAAATGAAATCATAGTAGCGACATACCTATTTGAATCCACACAAAATCTAGTGTTATTATCCTCTTGGTATCTTTTTATCCAAGATGATAAAAATACCATTGTCCTGATGATGATTACATCACAATTCAATGGAATCATCACCAAATCATTAGTTTGAGTCGCACAACTTAGTAGTGATAAAGAGGAGAAGAAACTGAGTAAAAATCGATGTGAAGTGTTAGATTTACTTCGAACTTTCCTTTGAATAAAAAACACTTGATTTTAATAAAAAATATATATAATTTAGATATTATGAAAAAAACCCTGAAATATGGAATAAATGTTCATATTCAGTATAATAATTAGAAATAACATGATAAATAGAGATAAATGAACATAAAGTGATAAATTTTTCTTTGGATTCCACCCGAATCGAATGACACTTGAATTAATTGAGAAATGAGGGAGATATCACTTTAAGATGAAGAGAGGGTAAATAGAACTATCTTGAATTTTTTTTCCATATAAAGGTTGTGAAAGACCCAAAATACCCTTTAAAAATTATTTTTAATCCTTAAGTTAATATTTTAGAAATTTTGAAAACATTATTCATCTTTAAAATTTTGACAAACTTTGAGACTCTAGAACCCTTCATACTAGATCCAAAATTCTTTCATACTACCCGAATGTCCCAAAGGCCTTCTTTTTTATTGATTTTTTTGATAACCCCCCTTTCAAGGGATGAGGGGGAACCCTTACAAGGCCCGTAGTCTCAGAGATTACATGGCCCATAGGATTAGGAGATTACATGACTCGAAGGTGTTATGGAATTAAACCAGACTATCTACAAGGAACTGCCCCTCCCCAAAATCTGCATCATGATAGTAGATCTCCACCTTCACATGGACATCTGGCTAGGCTTCCAGTGCAAGCACAGGCTGGTCCCAATGGCATAGTCATGCCCTCTCATTCTGACAATCTATTTGGCTCTACTTTGGTGAGTGTGCCTGCTCTGAATCCTCTTCTGGAGATGTTCCTTTTTTTAGAGTCTGTTTGGGGAAACTGCATGTGGCCCTAAGGCCTTGAGGTGGCCTGAAGGCCTTAAAGGTGGCCCGAAACCCCTACTGACCTAAAGTCCTAGGTGGCCCAAAAGCCTTGAGGACTCCAAGCCCAAACCGATGGCCCAAGGTGAATAGTTCCAGCTACTACAGTACAGAACAGTACCTGCTACAATGCATGCTATAGTACCACACAATGTATAGTTTTGCTACAATACTTTCACAATGTACAGTCTGCTACAGTACCCACACAGTTTACAGTCTGCTACAATACTACTACAGTGCCTGCTATAGTGCCTGCTACAGTACTGCTACAGTACCCCCAGAAATATTCCTCAACATAGTTTTGAACATGGGTCTCATGGATGCACTTGAGGATACATCACCAACTGGGCTGAGGCTCATATTCCTTTCATACTAGACTCTTAAACCTTTCAAAATATGTCCAAAACCTTTCATACTAGATCCAAAACCTTTCATAATAAGACTATAACCTTTCATACTAAGTACAAAACCTTTCATACTATGTCCCAAACCTTTCTACCATGTCCAAAACTTTTCATACTAATTCCAGAACCTTTTATACTAAGTCCAAAACCATTCATACTAAGTCTCAAACATTTCATACTAAGTTCATAACCTTTTATACCAAGTTCAAGACCTTTCATACTAAGTAAAAAACCTTTCATACTATTTTTCCTTTTCTAAATTTTCAAAAATATGCTAAAGATCCCAAAAAATCCAAAAACTCTAAAAAAATCATTTTAACCTCTAAAAACATATCCAAAACCTTAAATAACAATAGATTCATATACAAAAAACACAAATTGTTTTTTATATAAAAATTAAACCCCAATATTTGTCCAACTCCCTAGGCTTGTTCCTTAGCCTATACTAACACTTCCAACACCTCTACAGGGTCCAAAGTCTAATTTCGGCATTCACGAGCCATTACATTGACCCTTTTACCAACATTCACCCAAGAACTCATGACATTCTAAGAGCCTCTAACCAAATCTAAAAACATTACCCAAAGGTGTTCTAACTCTCAGAATCATGATCTAAGGCCCAATTCTCAAAACTCCCCCTCTCTAGAATCAAAATTTAAAAATCCCAATTTCCCATTATTTTACTAACCCATAATAGCATGGGTCATTATAATTTGGAACTTTAAACCCTTCTGATTTAAATCTATGTATATTTTACTTCAATGTGGTTTCCTTTATCATCTCCAAATATTTTTTAAGGTGGGTTATCTGGGGTATAATTCTTGTGTTCTCTTTTTAAGATCATTGGTATTTAGTTTTTGAGATTCATGCTCAATGATTCTATAATATATAGGAGATTTTAAGGTAACTCTTATCTGGTTTTTGCTTTGGGTATTCTTTTTTTTAGTACTTATTAAATTTTACTTATTATTTTATAGATTATTCCTCAGTGATGATTGTGTTTCTTATGGTTTATATTATGTGGTTGGTCTATTAGGATTTTAGTTTTAATATATCGAACATGGGAACCTTGAGTAGGAGATTAGGGGTTCAGAATGGGTGTGATTTAGTTTGAGCTCGGGTTGGATCCATTTAGATCTTGTTAAATTCACCATGGGTGATGTTCCACGAGTGAGGTTCTGAGTTACCCTCCTTTCTAGTTCCTTGACCCAAGATTAGATCCACGTTAGTTAATGTTGATGGATAATTATAATTCATGGTGTTTCTTTCTTAATTACTGTGTGCTGCTTGGTTAGAACTTATTTTGGAATTCTTGTGGGTATCCTTCTTGATTGGTTCTTTCCTTATAGAATTCTAATATAGCTTCTTTAACAAATTATGTGATTGATAGGGGTATTCTATGGAAATGTTTTTTCTTTATGATGTGTATTTTTGGAGTTTTTATCTCATTGATCCACCATTTTTGATGAAATATAAATGTTTGGGAGACCTTAATAGGCCTTTATGTTCTTTAGGATCCATCTCTCTTATTAATAATTTTAATTTACTCTTAGATATATTGAATTATTTATGAGGATATACTCTATAGATTTTGAGGATCATTTTGTGGTTGGTATTTTGCTTCACCAAAGGTCTTTTCTAGTTTTTCTTGTCCCTACCACATTTACTTTAGGGTGTTGAGGTTTTATTGTTAATTTTAGTCCACATTTACTAATGAATTTATGGGGACATAAATTGTAATGGTGGGTAGAATGATCACACTTCAACCTTTAATTTCCTTATTATTTTACTCATTTATTGGTTTTCATCCATTTCCTTGAGTTTCAAGTTATATTCTCTTAAAATCTTTGGGCTATAATGTTAGGAAAATAGATGGTTCATAATTATTTATTCCCATATGACCTAACCATGAAATATTTATATCATATTTTATAAGTGTTCATATGGTTAGAACATATTTTTTCTAACTATATGGACAAACCATGTGGTGTTCACCTAGTGTGTCTAGTGAATGACACACACTTAGCACACCATTTTTTAAATAGTATGGTTTTCCCAATTTTTAAAATTTGTAAGTTTCCCATTTCCCCCTATTTTAATCAAAGGGGTTATACCCCCTTTATCCTCCCATTTTTCTTTTTCAACCCCCAGACATGCACCACCTTGATTCTCCTCTCCTCCATGGATTCTCCCTTGGATTTATTTGGTGTTTGAGCTCAATTCTTAAAGGTAAAACACTTTAGATCCTTTTATTTCATTTATTTACTTCTTATACCTTAGTTTTTTATTATCCCATGAAACTTAGGGGACATTTTGTTTGAACTTAGGATTTAGGGTGAACTTAATAATGGGGTTTTTTGATGTCTAAGTCTCTTAGGCATCATTTTATTTTATGGTTGGGATTCTTCCATTAAAGGCGACTTATTCTACTTGTGTTAAAGTAAGTGATTATATTTAATAACTTTTACTTGTAATATTTTTGAATTATTGGGTTTTTTCTAAAATAATTTTTAATATATATAATATTATATAGGGTTCCCTTGATGGGTGTTGAATGTTTTTCAACATTTTTCTTATTTTCCATAAAAGTATTTTTAATAGATTTTATATTTTTGATCTTGAAATTATTGGTTTAAGAATTCCAATCGAATTTATAAATTCCCTAGTGATTTTTTTCAAATAAATTTAGAATTTTTAAGGGAGTTTGATACCAGTGTGAGTTTTAAGAGGTTGTTTTCAATTAAGTAAGGGGTTTTTTGAAGGATCATTTAAAAGAGAAAGTTCTTGAATTTAAAAGGGATCTTTATATTTTAAAAGGTTTCAAAATGACATATTGGTTTCAAAATGGTTTCCAAATAGATTATTAAATTATGATTTCACAATTGAACATTTAAATCTCGGTGATATATCTTAGCATTACCAAGATAGTTTTTCGAAGTCCCATTTGGAACATTCAAAAATGAATTTAAATTAGTGATTGAGATACCCTCAATTATGAGCCTCTTATTTCATATGATGCTTGTATTCTCTAAATGGTAAGGGTTATATTTTTATGAAATAATTGATGAATTTTAAAAAGGGGTAGTTTCTTATGAGGGTGTTGGAGGTGATGTGATTTTTATTGTTATGCATTATCATTGATTTCATGAAACATTGTTTTCTCACCTCCAATTGATTGATTACATGGGAACCCCATGTACTATGAGAGAGGTATGTATTTGTGATACATTGGTTATCTCACATGATATATAGTGTCCGTTATTTAAATGGTTGTCTCAGTCTAGGGGAGTTCCCCCTGATGAGGCATGTATAGGGTATGTTAGGAAGCTTGTGTATTTTTTAGGATGCAACATAGGCCAGCAATTGGTCTCATATTATTTATTTTCTAATACCATCTCGATTTAGGATCTAGTGAGTTTCTCTTGTTTCTTGTCCATTAATGATGATTACAATGGGGTATTTCCACCTTATGTTCATTTTAATACCCCTTATTTACTTTTCTTATATGGTACCATTGAATTTTTGTTATTTTATTTTTTTTCATATATGGATCTATTTAAATTTTTATCTTCTCTTTCTCATGGTGTAGTTTATGTTTCAATGTGTTTTCTTAAAATTGATATTTTTATTTGATAAAGTTTTTGATAAAGGAGAAGGGTATTAGTGAAAACATTTAGTATTATAAAGAAAAGTTATGGTTTTTCTTTCATGGTTTAAAGGTGTGTTCTTTTAAAGTCAAACTTTTGTTTTAATTTCAAATGGAAGTATATTCCAAAGGAAGTGTTTCTTGTTTTATTTTATGCACTCTCATGTGAAAACCTATTTTCAAAATTTATTTTAAAATATCCTATTTAAAATGTTAATTATAAGGAATTTCATAAAATCCTTGGTGGGAACCTACTAGGCATGTTTATCTCACACCCTACATGCACCTCTAGGTGTGTTAAACTCTTATATTTTATTTTAAGTCCCCAATTTATGCCCTGTATTATTTCTTACTATTTAGTTTTGAGGTGGATGTGTCTACAGGAAGTGAGTGTCCATGGTCCATATGAAGTTTATTGTGATACTATCTAGTTATGTTTTTATTTTATTTTGGTATCATGTGTATTAACCATTTCAACCTATTGTTTTTATATACCTTTCAGTTTCTATTGTATCTATTTTTTATTACACAATCTATATTATTATATTTTTGGGATGAGTTTGGATACTCATTTTGGTTATTCCTTGTTTCTATATTGTTTTTTATTCTTGTATTTTTATTTTACATGCATGATAGTTCAAAGTATAGACATACCATGTCAAATTTTCAAAAAAGTTTATGTTGTTTGTTTGGTTATTATTCATTGGACAAATTGTTCCCAAGAGTGTCTTCCTTGATTCCTAGAAACTAGTTTACAACCCATGGGGATTGAAAATTCCCTTCGGGATTAATGGAAAATCAGGTTGGGTGACACGATAGGTTAGTTCGGGCCAGTTCATTAGATCACCCATAATTATATTGGACATATACTAAGCATGACATCCTTAACAAGTTCCAAAACATTCCTATATTAGAGATCCATGAAATCCCAAATAAAAAAACTGAAATACCACTTTGTAACAACTTTACTTTAATACTACTTGTAAACCACCAAGCTTTAATACCACTTTATAATTCCCTGACTCATCTCACTATATAATAACTAGATCAATGAACTACTAAACCTTAGGCATGCCTCTCCATACACTAAAGGCTATCGAATAGTAGTGAGGGTCACTAGGGTGATAGTTGGGAGACTATACCCTCTAGTAATAGATAATAGTAAACATAACACAACATAGTAAAACTAATTCTAAATAATTGTTAAGACCATTTTGGGATATGCTCAACACCGAGAGAGGGGTTAATCAGTGTTGGTGGATTTTTATTTGAATTTGATACTTTTTATCTCTTTACCTATTAGAACTATTATGATATTAATTCTCTTGTTCTATCTTCCTTTTTTATAAAAGTTTATGAAATAAAGTAAAGGATGACACACAATGTTTTTTACAAGGTTCTACTCAACAAGAATATCTTGTATATTATGTGTATGGTGGTGACTAGTATACATATTCACCACTATAAAAAGGTACTAATATAGTGTTTTCTTGGAAATAATCATAAGCCTAAGTGTGATTACCTAAAATTTAGGAGGTGGATAAAAAACAATCTTGATTCTCTATAATGTTGATAACCTGGTACAACTACATATCCTTGTTGGGTCTTTATACTTGCTATATAGATAGTTCCTAACTTTGTCAATTACTTTGAAACACCAAGTGAGTCCTACACTAGTTGAGACTCCTATTTTAATTTCACATTGTTTATTTTTTCTTATCCTCCTCCTCCTCCTTATATTGTCACTTTCACAACAACCTGAAAACAACTTATCTTCTTTTTCCCATGTATGCACATCAATGCACATAACCATATTCCTCTTCATAACAACAGACTGAAATGATTTTTTTCATACACAGGTGAAAGACTTGTTATCCTATTATTATTTTTATCACTCATTGGGTATTATATATCTCTTCAATCTATGAAACCTGAAATGCACAACACTTTCTTCTTCTTGTGAACCTCACTGAAAATTAATCCAATTATTATTCTTCTTCTTGTCTAAAAAAATATACACAAAACCTTCTCCTCTTCTTCCCACTTCTTTTTATTATTCTTCTTCTTTATTCAGTGCACTTGATTAACCTACACTGGATCTTCTTTCTTCCCATCAAATCAAATAATGTATAAAGATTGCAGTTGAATCATATCTTATTCTTCTAGACACCAAAATATTATGTCTTTAATAATAACATTGAACCTTTCACCTCATAACATTTTTTAACCTGTATGAATATATATAGTAATAAACAGTTTCAATATAGATTACTTATTTCCTATCACTTATTAATTTATATATTCACTAAACCATGCGAATACTTGATTTGAATTACCAATATTTACCAAAATTCAAATCCTCATGTATCTCTATCCTTCATGGTCTTTGACTAGATCCACAGTCTTCTATTTGGACTTCTTTTCATTTAAAATGCATGAAAACTTGAAATTAACTACTTCCAAAATAATAAAAATTATCATAAAACTTAACCTATAATAACCAAACATAATGACTATATATTAATATACAATAACTGATGTGGCTTCATAATTATTAAAAATGACTCCTTTATTATGCATGATACTCTAGTAAATGAAGTCATGAATCCTCCTTCATTTGTGGAATAAGATAATTCTGAAAATCCTTCATTATTATTTCCACAAAATCTTTTTCATATTTATAGGATTACCTGAATGCATGAACTTTTTGTAGTTATGGAATGTACATCATGGCACAAAGACTACAATTCTTCTCTCGATTCATGCACAATAAACAACTCACACATTCCTTCAATCTTTATGTCTGCCCAGATAATGGATTAAACCAAAGCCTCTTGATTATCATTTTGAGGAATGTCATATCACTTGGAATTTTATGAATATATTTTCATATGTCAATATTCACATGCATATTTCTTGACGTGGACAATTATCATCTATAAAAAATTTATGTATGTGAACCATCACATATCCAATTTAACATTTGTAGAATATTCAACTATATGGAAAATTAATATACATATAAATTCACATATGTGCATTTACATGAATTGAAATACATTGATACATTTATATACACTTTTTAATTCACGTACGTACACTACTAGAAATAGGGGATATCCCCACGGAGCTATACCCACAGTTTGGTAAACCATGGGTATGGCTTGAATAGAGTTAGTCTATACCCATGGTTTATTTATAACCATGGGTATAGATATTCTATCCCAATAGATTTTAAAAAACCATTGGGATAGAATGAAAAATATTTCTCCCCACCCACCCTCCCCCCTTTACTCATCAGCCCCCCCCATAGGTCCCTTTCCCACCCCCCAGTGTTTCCCTCAGCTGACAGCCATCCCCCCTTATCCTCCTCTGGTCGACTCACATACCACCTTCTCCTCCTCCTTCAGTCGACACATATCCTCCCTTATCCTCCTCCTTCGGTTGATGTGCACCCCCCTTCTCCTCATCCTCTAGTAGAGTTGTGTTTCACTCACCTGATTCACATACCCACTAGGTCGAGCAGTGTTTCCCTCACCCAATGACCAATGCTTATACTGGTCCAACATTCTCCATTGATTGAGTGTTTTTCTGATTCTAGTCTTTTTTGACAGTGAGTCCCTAATCCTTCTTCTGATATGGTTAATTTATTCTAGTTTAGTTTGGGTTTTGTTGATTCAGTTTGTATAATTTAATATTGTTTCATTTTTATTTGATATCTGATTGATTTTGGTTTTGTTCATATTGGTTATATTTAACATAGTTTGGTTTAGTATACATGATTTTAGGTTTATTTTGTTTTCTGTTAAAGTTATGACTATTTTGGTTGGGGTAAACTCCATTTTGTTAGTTTTCAAATCACTAGTATTCTATGTAGCACCGATAAATTTAAATGGGTTGAGTATCAGTGTCAGACACTTCTCTAACACTGAT
Source organism: Viscum album (assembly GCA_963277665.1). Classification (NCBI taxonomy): domain Eukaryota; kingdom Viridiplantae; phylum Streptophyta; class Magnoliopsida; order Santalales; family Viscaceae; genus Viscum; species Viscum album. Next base: position 59,440,693 of record OY728127.1, on the reverse strand, counting down.
ACATGAATGACACATCCGTCACATGAAAAAAATTCTCTAACTTCCCCCCCTAACGACACGTTTGAAAAATATCTTGAGCACGAGGAATAGGGAAGGAGGGGGGCTGCCAGGGAAGCAGGGTGGGGTGGGATAGGGAAGGTGGTGTAGTGGGATAAAGGGAGAGGGATGGAAGGTGGCATGTATCTGCCTCTAGGGTTTCTGGTGATTGTGTCTAGAAGAAAAAGTAAATCCCCCCATCTTGTTTTTGAAGACCTGTATGAAAAAAATACGGAAAAAAATACTCAAAATTCAAAATTTAAATTTAAATTCAATTTTATATATAAATAAATAATAATAATATAATTATAATAATAAAAATAAATATTGAACTAATTTTATTATACAAAAAATGATAATTAAAAATTTATTAACTAATATTAAAGTTATATATATATTATACTAATTATAAGAATAAATAAAATAAAAAATGATAATTAATGTATGAAGCAAGGTTTGAAAACCATTATTTTAATTTTAAAAACAAAGGTCATTATTTTTAGACCATTCTATATAAATTTTTTTTTACACTTATTTATTGATATTTCAATATTTAGTTTCTATTTTGTGATATTTTTATTCATAATTTTGTATTTGATTATAAATTCTATCATATTTTATTTATTAAAAATATATTTTAATTGATGTGTCGCAGTGTGTGGAAATTTCAATTTTTTTATAATTACATGTCGACATGTCATGTCATGTCGCATGTCTCATGTATATGTCCATGCAACATAGATGGTATTTCATAGTTTTTTTTAGTTTGATGAGATATTGAAGTTGAAATTCCTTTGGATTGAAGGAGTAAAACTTGATGTTGTTTGTTTTGAAATTGTATTCATGAAATTTTTTGGGGTTGGTAAATTTCAATTTCATATAGATTAAAAAATTGTAATTCAAGTTTGAGCCACATGTAATATGAATAAATAGATATATTGGGATGTGTTTTGGTGTTTATTGGTTTTGAATTGTGATTTTGGAATGTTGAATTCCTCAATATCTATATCATTATTTTTATTAATTATTTAATCTTGTTTTTATTATTTTCATGTTTTTTATATGATCTTAACCAAATATGAATATAAATAGCTATATAATTCTCAAAATAAACTCATGTAACATGGGTTATTCTCCATTAGCCTATGAAAACTCTATTTTTCTATAATATTTACCAACCCTTAGTGAATAGTTAACATCATCACCACTTCACTCTAATGACTTTAATGACCATTATTTTGCACATCCACTAGGAAATACTTCTATGTATTATTCATCAGAGTCCATGGAACTCATGAACTTCTACACTCTGTATCACCTACTCCTAATTTTTGTTCAGTAGTCGATATATTCCCCTTTCGTCTACTTCACTCTTTCCTTCTTTGTTTTACTAGATCCTAGTATTCTTTGATTAATTTAATATTAAAATTGGCTATAATGAATTTTTTAATTTTGTTTTATATTGTTGATTGGAAGATAACTTCTTTTCATGTAATAGAATGGATAAAATATGTATGTATCATACTAATCATATTTTAACTACGTTTCAAAAGAATTTGGATTTTTTAGATTTTTCATTTAACTATGCTTCAGATGAAGGTTGTATACAGTTTCCATGCTATAAATGTGTTGTAAGACCATGGTTAATCTAGGAAGAAGTTACCTACCATATAATGTAATTTGGATTTCAAACAAACTATTATGTTTGGTATCACCGTGGAGATACAAGCCGATATTCTATTGTTCATGAATGAAAATAAATAAGTGGAATGAAGAATTTGATATTTGATTGGTTTCCATTTTTTTTATTATCCCAAGAGAGATAGTATTCCAGTGCAAGAAGGCAATGATTTCAATACACATGAGGAAAATACTGAAGATGGTAATGTTGAGAGAGTGAAAATTTTATTGGATGATGTCAGAACTCCAATATATCAAGAATGTACTAAAATAAAAAATTTGGAATTTTTAATGTGGTTATATCATGAAAAACCATGTATGTAATTTCTAATACCTCCATTGATTATATTATTTCCTTTTTTAAAGGACTTTCTTCTTGATGGTGCAGAAATTCCCTCAAATCATTACAAGGCATTAAAGTTAATCAAACTACTTGGATTTGATACTAATAAAGTTCATGCTTGTCTAAAAGATTCCAGTTTATTTTTGGAGGGAACAGATGATAGTAATGACTATAAAGAATATAGAACATCTTGACGGAAGGAAAATGTAGATGGAACACCATCTCCTATGCCACAGAAAGTCATGTGGCACTTTCCATTGATTCCCAGACTTCAAAATCTATTCATGTCTGCAGAAATCTCATCCAATATGCAATGGAATAATGATGAGATAATTAAATGTAATGATGAGTTGGTTCATCCTGAATATGGATTAGCATGGCGGAAATTTGATGCACAACATCCTGATTTTTCAGTTGAGATACGTAATGTTAGGTTGGGTCTATACTATGACGTTTTTAATCTGTTTGGTCATATGCTTACTGCTCACAACATGTGGCTAGTTTTTATTCATGTTTATAATCTTTGTTTGTGGATGTTTATGAAAAAACATTTCAATTTATTAAGTATACTGATATCTGGTCCTTCTGATCCTGATAATGATATAGATGTCTACTTGCAGCATTTAATAAGAGAGTTGAAGCAGCTTTGGGATATGGTTGTCCAGACATTCGATTCTTCTTCAAAAAATATATTTCAGATGTATGCTACCATTCTATGAACAATAAATGATTTCCTTGATTATGAAATTATGTCTGGTTGGAGCATTAAGGGAAAACTATGATGTCCCATTTAAGAATACATGATCGAGAAGACTTAAATATCATCATAGTTTTAGTTTCATGGGACATCGAAAATTCTTTCCAATGGATCATAAATACAGGAAGAATCATTGGAGGTCTGATAATACTGTTGAAACTGAATAACCACCTCAACGTATTTAGGGTGGTGATTTGATTAACAAATTAAAATATTTTAGTTTTTCATTATGGAAAGGTTATTTAAAATCTAAAAAGAGGAATAATGTTGACAATGAAGCCACTTACAATTAAAAAAATAGAAGTATATTTTTTGAGTTTCCATATTGGTCTACCAATTTGTTACATAATCGTATAGACATAATGCATATTGAAAAAAATATATGTGAAATATTGCTTGAAATTATTCTAAATATCAAGGGGAAGACCAAAAATGACTTCCTATCTCGTTGGGGCTTGTTATATTGGGGTATTCAACCAGAACTACATCCTGTGTGTATTGGTGAAAACAAATGGAAAGTTCCTTATGCTTCTTATTTGATGGCACCATCAAAGAAAGATCAATTTCTAACAGTATTGGAGAATATCAAGGTTCCTAATGGATATACCAACAACATATCTAAACGATTCAACAGAATATATTTGAAACTAAAATCCCAAAAAACTCATGATTATCACATCCTTCTTCATGAATTGATTCCAATAGAAATTCAGTATTTTAGATCCAATAATGTAAGGGTGAAAACGGTTTGTTTGTTCCATTTTTTTAGAAACCTTTGTGATAAAAGGTTATCCAAGTCATTCTTGGTAAAAATGTAGTAAAAGGCACCATTGATTTTTTGTGAGTTAGAAAAAAAATTTCCTCCATCCTTTTTTACCTACATACTACATTTAACAGTTCATCTTCCAACTAAAACACTTCTTGGGGTACCGGTTGATTTTTGATGGATGTATCCCACTGAAATAAATATGTTCACAATGAAATCATATGTCTGAAACAATAATTATCCTGAAGGTTCTATTGTGAGATGTTATCTGTCTCAAGAATGTATGGATTTTTGTTCAATGTATTTGTCTGATGTGAGAACAAGACATAATCGGCCAATGGAAAATGAAGATGAGAAATATGGGGGAATTGATCCTTCATTTCCATCTCTTCCCCAAAAAGGATGAATTTTGGGGTCATATATATTGGCTACATTGAGCCTTGAAGAGTGGGATATGGCACACCGAACAGTCTAGTTTAACTATGGTTTTTTCGATGACTATATCAAGTAAGTAATTTGGATATTTATATGTTATCTCATACTATGTCATTTCACATATACCTTAGACTTTTATTATCATTTTATATAGGGAACATAAATAAATTATAAGTAGAGTTCATCAATATTTTCCTTTGAGAAGGAGAGAGGATTTTCATAACTAAAAGTTTACTACTTGGTTGAAATAAAAGGTATGACAATTACTTTAATTAGCTTAAAATATAGATATCTATTTAATTGTATTGTTCATATATATTTCAGGTATTGAGTTTACCTATTCAATCAGTTTCTCAATAATTAAGAGCATTGGATTTTGGTCCCAAGTTTTTGGTTCATGAATGAAAATATTTAATAATAAATTGATATAAATTTATTACAAATAATAGAGTGGTGAAAATTAGAACACAACTTGATGAAATTTTTTTAACTGCTACAACATATTTCTATGCTAGCACATCGGGTAGTCAGCCTCGATATGAATATTTGTATTATTATGGACTGGTTGAGAAAATAATGTTATTGGATTACTACTCTCAAGGTCGAGTCACTATGATGAAATGTAAATTGTTTGATTCAATGATGTGACAAGGTGTATTTATTGATGATTGTGGATTTAGAGTTATTTACATGAGTTGATTCATGCATACCGATGAACCATACATTTTTGAATTAATGGAAATAACAATTGTTTTATATGAAAGATCATCTGAGACCTGATTACAATGTCATTAACGAAGTAATCCCAAGATATATTTTTGATGATGATGGAGACGAAATTTCCACCATCGATGCCCCCATTTGTATTGACCAAAATATTGAATTTGATGACTCAAATTGTCCCATTTTGAGAGTTTATGTTGAACCTGAAGTAGTGGTGGGTAATACATAGAAACAACCATATATGTCAATAGTTCATTTAGTTTACCTTGAAATTAGTTTCTCAGGTTGGTATTACTATAATTATTATAGTTTAGTTTCATTTTTCATTGATATGTCTATTTAAGTATTTTTTGGTTTCATTTCATTTAATTATATTTATTTCAATTCAGAAAACTGGGTTTAAAATGGGTTTTTAAAAAATGTATAACTTGGTTTTAAATTATTTTTATTAAAAGATGTTATGACTTTGTTTATGCCTATTTGACTTCTAAGTTGTATGTATGATTTTTAAAAACTATTTATAAAATATGTACATTTCATTCTTATGCATATTATGAAAAATACTTCAAAAAGTCGAAGAAAGCGACTTTTTGATCCTGGTCATCAGGAGTAGGAGCGTGCATTGCCTCTTTCACATTCCTCAGTGAGTATACTAATTTTAATATTTTTCTTATGTATTACATATAATTTCATGTTCATATTCTTTATCAAAATTTTTTAGGCACAATATATTCAACCAGAGATGAGTAAACCTACTAGATGGAGCATCCATCTTACCCCTTCCCACACTGACCCACATGCGGACACCCCATCTACCTCATCTGTCCATCCTTCTATTGTACCTCTAGGGATGTTACCATCCATCCCTCTATTATCATCTCATTTACCCTCTTATTCCAATACCATGTCTATACTGCCTCAACCGATTTTCCCACCATTACCATTTCTATATCCATTCATGTATCCCCAATCTCACTACCCATATTCGAACATGTCTACACCACCCCCTTTTCCTATCATCCATCCAAAATATCATGAGTCTGTTCCTTTAGCTTCCACTACAGTGCATGTAGATCACCCAGAGCCTATAGCGGAATAGACACTTCCTTCAGAGGCTGATGATCCAAGACAATATATAGATGCATCACAGACTATTGAGGAGCCTACATCAGTTTTTATTATTATAACAGTGTCAAATTATATCAATTTATTTTTTACCTATTGTACCATGACTTAAATATTCTTTTCCCACCTCTTATCTTATTCAGTGGGATCTTCCAATAGGCAATGTGGGTGCACTCATATACAGGAATCCTAGAATCGTGAAACTCAGATTATGGTGGATTATAATGAACAAAATCATATGGTCGGTAAAAATGTGAGGCAATGTAGAATTTTCATGGTCATTTTAGCCAAGTACCATGATATCATTCCAGTGGAACCGGTCTCATAGAGACATGTCTATAACGACATGAAATACAAGGAATGGGAGTGGATATGGGTAAGAAAATTTTATAAATTTATATCTATATTAGTATTGTATTTATATGTATTAAAATGTTCATTTTAAAGTTGCTTTAAATTTCTCAACGGTGAAGATGCCAAAGTTTCAAGGTTGATGGATCTTGGAGAGTCATGTAGAGCATACAATAATTAGTTATATGTTGGATGGATGAGCATAGTTGGTTCTAATTTAGAGGGTGTACCCATATACCCTGACTGTCCAAAAACTCAATATCAAAAAATGATTGCATAATAGAAGACTGATAAGTTTAAGGTATTCCCAATGTTTAATGGTTTTCATATAAAATTTAATTAGTATTAATTTTATTAAATTTTTGTTTTTAGGAAGCATCGGGAAAAAATAAAAAGAACAAATATGCAACAACATATCTACACACATTGGGGTGCACTACAATGCCTGAGCATGAGAAGTGCCAGGTACTTTAATCTGAATTGAAATAATGTCCTGATTTATATTGTTACTTAGTAAGATTTTCATGTCCAATTGGACTATAGGCCTAATTTACAATTGTCCCCTAGGCCTAATTTCTAATTATCCTCTAGGCCTAATGGAATCATTTATCACTTTTTTAAATTTATGAATTTTTCATTCAATTTAGAGTTATTCCCCTTTAATTATTATTCAAGATTATAAAATGTTTATATTATGAATATGTTTATACTACTCAATGTAATTTTTAGAAATCTATATTGGGAATCGATGGTCGTGTACCTCATGAAAAATTATTTTTCTCCAATAGGAAGAAAAAGGATAGAAGTGCAGTAAATTCACAAACATAAGAAAATATTCTATGTTTTTTTTTATTTTTATTTAAAATATTTATAAAAAATTCATAATATAATATCTTGTTTATAATTTCAATAGCCTGCCTTGGAGGCCCTCGATGATAAAGAGGATGAAAATTTCAGGCCAAAAGATCATTTTAGTCAGGTATTGGGTGAGGAGCACCCGAGGAGTGTCTGATGTCAACTAGGAAAAAACAACATCCCCTCTAGGTATTGGTACTCATCAAGCTCCTCTCAAGCCTCTTAGACTACTGAGCTGGAAAGCGCTCATGCATAATTAGTTGAGTCAAAAAAATAGCTTTAGAGGAGTGTGAAATAAGTAAACATGAGTGTGAAATAAGTATAATGATGATCAAATAGTTCATGAAAGCTATGTTGTTTTGAGTCAATCACTTCCATCAGAGGATGATACTACTTTTCATTCATATATGACATTAATGAAATCTTTAAATGATGCCTTAGGTGATTCCAATGAGGGTCCTAATGGAGATCGAGCAGAAGGTGGTTGAGATAAAGCGGTTGGTGGTGAGGATATTTTTAATTATTTTGTGGGTGATGAGGTTGTTGATGATGTTGAGAATGGGGATGGATATGTTGGTGATGGGGGAGATATTAATCCCCTCCATTTTTGACTTAGAAGGAAGAAGTCTTGTGAAATTACTTTAATAACTTGAATTGGATGCTTGTATGGATGTACATTGAATTGACTGCTTGTATGGATGATGACGCATATGTATGTTTTATATGATTTTATAGGTGTAGTGTGGTTTTTTTATTGGAAGTTCTGTTTTTTGGACTACTTGTATGGTATTTGGTTTCTTTTTTGGAGCTCTATATAGGTTTTGGGCTATTTTGGGCCACTGGAAGGGGGTTTCTGCCTGGTGGGGAGTTAAGCCTATACCAATAGTTTTATAATATTTTGGTATACATTTTTCCTATGGGGTTATCTATACCAACAATTTGGTATTACCCATGGCTATGATAAACTTGCTATGAGCTATACCCATGGTTATTATGAAAACTGTGGGTATAGCTCTATATCGACGACTCTAAATCCCACGGTTTCTAAAACCATTAGTATAGGCTATATCAACAGTTTTGGGGGATATACCCACTATTTAAAACTATGGGTATAAGGTGTTTTTTCAGTAGTGGTGGTGATATACTTCTATAGATACAAATACACAACAGTGAATTCTGGTATGCAGATTCGCTTATGCCGGAAAACCCGTATATAGATATTCAAATACTTTTCAACCTACTCAGGAATGTAGATTCATCTACATAGAAAATCCCATATATAGGTATTTCCTTTATGTAGATCACATACGTAAATTTTCATACATGGTTCTACACTTATTCAAACAACTTCCCAAACTCCATCTTTTTCCTTTTCTTCCTCTTTCCTCCATTCAAAAACACATTTTCAAGAATCTTGATAGCCATCATGATATTTAATCCTTAGAATAAAAATTTACTTTGCATCATATTATTTTAATATCCTCATATTTATCTTCATCTTCATACTTGTGCTCCAACAAGTCAGTCACTCATGGTAGCTTCACTTTCCATGTGAAGCTCATGATCCCACATCCTTCCATGTGTGTCCATAATCGCTCTGCATACAGATCACTACTATAAAAATGAGTTTATCCAATGCTAATGTTTTAACAGTGCTATAAAAAATCACAGTTAAAAACCCCCTTTGTTAGCACTAGAAAAATAACTGTTAAAGGGGGGCCTTTATCAGCACTTCAAAAAAAGAGATGATAAAGGCCCTCCCTTTATCGGGTCTAGTAAAAAACTCTAATAAAATGTACCATTATGAACACTTCTAAAAAAGCACTGATAAAGGGTATATTTTAAAAAAATTATATTTCATTAAAAATAATATATTAATATATAAATATATTTATATTGATATAAATATAATATATATTTAAACCATGTTTTAGATAAGGCTAAATAGGCATTTACACATAATATATAATATATTTAGTGAAAATGACTTATAAAATAATTAAAAAAATATTCTTAATTAATAATTTGATAATTATTATTGAGTAATAACCATTTAATAATAATTTAAAGATAAAAAAACAAAAAATTAATAAAAGATGTAAAATAAGTTGAAAACTTAACTCGAACTTCAAACAACCATATGTTTGATTAAGGTGTTTGTTTGGGCTCTACCACATATTAAATCAAATATTTCAATAAGCTTTATGCCATTTTGACTAGGGGGAACACTATTCAATATTCTTTTAAGGCCAAAAAATGCCCAAAAGTCCTCCAAAATTGATTTTTTAGTCGAGGTACCCAAATATTTTAACATTTGATGGATTTTCAGCCTCGTTTAAGGGGGTATTTTTACCCTTTTTAGTGGGTATTGAATTTATTCCTAGGTCTTACATTCATATTGATATTATGGATTTGAAATGTTATCATTTTTCACAATGTACTATTATTTATAATTAAATATATAATAATATATACATATTTTTTATATATTCACACATCAAAAATTAATTTTATAAATAAATAATTAAAAATATTTAGATATAAAATATATTTCTCAATATATAAAACTTATATAAATAAACAATATATCTATTTTATTTAAAATAAAAATGTATGAATATTTATATACCTATATAATTAAAATATATATATATATATAATGTTTATATATATATATTTGTGTGTGTATTGACAAACAAATATATATTTATCTATATATTATAATATATGTATATAAATATTAATATATAATATAAGTAAATAAATATAAACATGTATGATTATATTTATAGATGCACACACACACACATATGATATTTGTTTGTTTTTACATATTTATGAACACACACACACACAAATATTTTATAAATGCATTTAAATAAATAAATAAATATATATATAAACATATATATAAATATATGGATAAAAAATATAATGAAATAAATAAATATATATATATCATAAAATGTAAAAAAAACAATATAGGGGAGTGGAAAAGGCACTAGTGTATAAGCTAGAGGTCTCAGGTTCAAAACTCACCGGAGGTAGGGGAATGCGTGGGAGGGTGGGATTATCTAAAATGCTGATAAAGGGATGGTGGAGGTTCTAATAAGGGGGGGGGGGGGGGGGTTCTGATTGGGGGGGGGGGGGTGAATAAAAAAAATCATCCCCTTTATCAGTTGGTCCTTTATCTGTGCTTTTTTCAGCACTATTAATAGGGGTCTTTAACAGTGCTAAAAAATCACTAATAAAGGTGGTATTTAACAACTCTTTTTACAAGCACTGTTAAAACTAACCCTTTAACATCAATTATATTATCAGCGCTTCTATAACACTGATAAATCCCTTTTACTAGTGCTGTTAAAGGCCCAATTTGCAGTAGTGAATGCATTAATCCTTCGGTGAAGATTTCAATTTATAGAAGCTACTCTCCATAGAAGCTCCTCTCTATAGAAGCTTATTCCATGGATGTTCCATTTCATGGAATCCCCATTCCATGAACTCTTCTATAATCTTATACCATAAATTATTCCTTCTCCAAATATTTTAAGGCAAGAACTCTCTTCTATCATATGTAATGTGATAGAAAACTCTAAACTAATATTCCAAGATGTATTTCATAGATCATAACTTAATATCAAGTCACACAAAGCTTGGGGCTTATTCTTATTTAAGTTTGGATTATTTAACTAAACTTCCAACCTACTTCTTTATCATTAATATATTGAAATGTCTTGAAAATCATTCATTGATAACAAATAAAACTCTTAAAAAGTGCGATTAATAATCCCTCCTTTGTATTTGTTGGCAATACCTTCTAAATGATGTGTCAATATGTGTTTTGTTCATTCATACTCTCCCATTTCTCATAAATATTTTATTTTACTTTCTCCCATACCATATTGATGAGAAATAAAAGTAATTGGGAAAAGGGTATTAATTATTTGATTAGGAAAGGGAGGATATACCCACCAGTGATGATGCACATGATATTATCCACTTTGGGTGATAACCCGCACAAATTTTCTTTTTTTGGGACCCAACCCATCTAGAAAAGGCCTCATTTCAGGGGGAAATATGACTTAACTTATTAATATCATCAGAAAAACCCCTACACACCATGTGGGAATCAAGTCTTTCTAGAAGATCACACATGGAAATTGGGAAATTAGTCCATGTCATGAATCTAAGGGGAGAGCTAAACAAACATGGCTCTAAAAAAATCAAACTCAGTGCTAGCCAGAGGATTTAAAGCTTCACTCGGGTTCCGATACCAAATTAGGAAAGGGTGGATCCTCTCCCCAGCACTGCTTCACATGATATTGTCCATTTTGAATAAAAATTCATGAAAATTTGATTTTCCAGGTCCCCCAACCCATTTGAAAAAAGGACTCATGTCCGGGGTGGGGATTTTACTTGACTTATTAATCACATCTAAAAAAACCCCATACCCAATGTGTGACTCATGTATTTCTAGCATATCACACCCAACAACAAGGTGGTTCTTTGTTTTCATGAATCCAATGGGAGCGTTTCACAACCATGGGTGCAACAATAATAGAAACAATGAGAAAAATAAATATATAACCACTTTAAAAAAATATTTACCATCCCATGATAGTCATGAAAAAATGATGATATATTTCCCTTAGTCTAATTACATATCCCTAAGGACTCACTTGGTATCCTTGAAAAACCAATACATCAAGCTCATGCACCACCTGTACTCCCATATCTATAAGGTTCCTAATTCTGAACCTTTACCCTTACGTATAACAAGAATTATAAAGTCTACATGCATCTCGGATGACCTACATAGGGTGTGAGTATGAAATCGGTAGGTCACCACCAATAGTGCCCCTAACTAATATCTATATCATATAACAATGTATTAAATCATAATAAAAAAAAAGTAAAAAATATTATATAACATTCCCTAATCATGATCAACCATTCCTGAGTGAGCCTTTACCTTCCTCAATCAGTGCTGGAGTGGAACCATATATCCAAAATTTGTTATATCATATGTTCCCTTGTCCTTAAAATCAATTCCATGTATCATGGAATCTCAATCCCAAAACAATCATGATTCCCTAATGACACCGCCATAAGAAACATTATAAGTCCCATGAACTTTAAAACCTTTTCACAAATTCCAATTAAATAGACTGAAAAAGGACAAGGCATGAATACACTCATCCTTTAGTAACATGTTTCTCAATATCCCCATCATGTATGATAATCCTCAACTCCCATCTGGTGGTCTCACATACCACCAACCATGGCCTTCTATGATACACCCCTCCCTCATACCGACAGTTAACACCACCCTCCTATGATGTGTAAACTAAATAGGGTTTCACCCACATGAATTAGACCAAACCACCTCATGGGCCCTATCTTGTGTTCATATTATCCCAACAACCTCATACCTCCATGTTGAGTGGCATCACCAACAATATTGACCACACCATCGACGTACCTCCATCACTACACAAGGAAATGATCAATGAAATCTACATCATACCGGTGACCTCTTAACCCTATATTCAGTGATCAATATCATCCATAGTCACACAAGTTGTACACAACATGTTCTCATGGAACCACATCAAACATCACAACTTAAGAATAATCATTTTACAACATGAAACATCAAGCCCATCATGGATTAAACCCACAACACTAGGAAAACATGCCATGCTAGATCATGTCTATTATCTTCCATGTGATACCACACCTTGATATCTCTTATCAAAAATTTAAACCCCATGTAGTCCATTCCCGATCACACATAGATAACCCAACCCATTCCTATTTATTATACACACACAACACATGTATAGAACCAGAAATAGGTAGGTACAACCTTTTTAGAGTATGAAAGACTCCAATCATTTAAGACTCTGACCAAACCAGATTCAATCAAAATATTCACAAAAATCTATCAAACTCTATACAATTAGGTTTTTTTTATAAAATTAAAAGATAATAGCAAGAAACTTGGATAAAAGATGAACATAGATTCTAAACTTACCCATGGCTATCCCCTATTTCATATTACATAAAGATCTAGTAATGATTGAATAAAATATCCCTAAAAAATAAAGAGATGATAAAACTGGAGACCAATGATATAAAATGGTTGAAATGGACATAAAATCCCTTTTATAGTCAAATTTAAAATAAAATATTATTTTAATTAATTTTGAAAAAATCTTTCCAAAACTCAACAAACTAAACTTTGGAAAACACTGATACATATCTTACATATTAACCTTACATAGAGACCCGTACATAATATATATTTAGAAATATTATGTATTACATTGGTCCAAAACTTAAACAATTTTCTCCCAAAAAAATATCTTACATATGAAAATATGTAATATATTTACTAATACATATTAGGTATGTGGGGGTGTGGGCTGAAAATGATAGGAATGAGTGAGGGTTAGTGGGACTATCCATACATGGGCATGGGTATTAACTGTCAAGGGGTGATATTATATTTTTTAATTATTAGTTTGTTTTGGGGTAGTTGGTATTAGGTTGGGGTAATAAACATGGGAGATATTAGTTGGGAATGGGATACAAATATTCAATGGAATTTTAGCCTGGATAAAGGGAGGTTCAAACCTTGGGAGGCCTCAACTTAGCTTCTGGAAGTGCACTTTTATAGAGAGTGTTGGGTTTTATGCCCTAAAAACAACTTCTATGTACTTTATGATTACTTATATTCATGTTTTTTGAATATAAATAAAGTTTTATCACATCATTATTGTTCTTCTATGTGACATAGTATGTGAAAATTCCCTAAGTGTATATATCTCACTAAAAGGTTATTACAGTTCCCCACAATTATGAAAAACCTAGAAGTGACATGATAATATTCTTAAAGATAAGTTCTATATCCAAATGATATCATTTTATGGTACACAAATGATACAAGTTATCAGGGGTAGGGGGATCATAATTCATTGATACCTTTTCACATAAAGTGTATCCTTGGTAATCTCAAGAAAGGAGATTATGAGAAATTGATCCTTTAGTAGGAAATACACATTTATATGTGACATTATATATTCCTATCCATGGATGTGTGTAATGGTTCTTATAATTTAAGATTATTATTAATGTATATCATGAGTTATGTAATTTGATGTATTTTTATAAACCAAGGTTACATATGTTCATGGTGAAGTTGGGTATGTTGGGCGTGTCATGATTAACATTTTATTAATTAATAATGCAAGAAAGTATTTGTATCTTCTGTTTGAGAACTAAATTTGATATCTTATGAACTTTTATGGGAATAAAACTTCCTAAATAAGTCTATGAATATGGTGTTATATTGTAAATTTTAATTCCAAAAATACAAATAAATAGACATCAAACACAAAGGTTGATGACACCAGCATGAAACCTGATTGATTAGAGATATCAAGTTGAATGGATTATATTACACAGTGTATGTTCATGGGAGGTTTTATGTAATTGTAACATTAACTTCTTTCTCTATGGGATCATTGACATATTATTATATGCTAACCTTGAAATTTGGGTGGTGTAGCCTAATTCCACTATGAAAGGGGACTAGAGGGACACAAACTAAGTGTATTAAAAACCTCAGTTTAATTATATATAAATTAACATGTTGGATAAATATTATTCTCATGTGTGATTTAATAATTATTCATTTTAGTTTGATCACAAATATTTATCCACTAGTTATTAGAGAGATTATAAATATGAGTTAAATATTTAATGAAAATTTATTCACTAGGTGAATAAATATTTAAATATGTGAATATATAATATTTATTTATTCTAGTGATCCGATGATGAAACTCAATGCCACGATCAAAGAGAAATTGAATGATTCTTTTTCTGACCAACATGATGTAATTATAGTAGTGGTAAGAAATTATAATTTCGTCAAGAGGGATGATATTTTAACCTAGGAAACTATAAGTAATGGGATTCTCAACTTAAAGATCTATTATTGGAATTTAATTTCATGGAGATATCATGACTGGATTGGACAGATGAACAAAACCCATATTACTCCATCCAGATTCATTATTTTCTGGAGACTAGTGTATGATAAACTACCGGTCAACTATTGTCTTCAAGTAGTTGGAATTTATATTAAATCTAGGTAAAATTTCTGAAATAAAAATAGGGAGGACCTCAACCATCTTTTTCTAAGCTATGAAACTACCTTGACACCATGGAATTCCATATTTGAAATTTTTTATATGTAGCCTCCCCGAACTGGTTTCGTACAGGAACACCTCAAACTCTGTTCTTGGATTTTCTTATCCTCATAGCTCCTCAATTTATTCGAAGTAGATTTTTCTTAAATTATTCATATCATCTAGTCCAGTTAGAACAAAGGGATTCATGAGAAAATCCATTTTAATATTCAAATCTCTTTGGAATGAATCATAGTTGTAATAAATAATGCCAACACCCTTTAATATGGTTAGTGCATCAACTCTATGCACGATCCCTCTATTATTAGATGTATTATCATATTTGGTAGGTTCCATCTACCTTATAAAAATCTTTAAGTCATGTAGAACTCCCCATTTATTGGATAGATCAAATATAACTCAGATGAAGCATCTAGAAGAAATCTAAGACCTTTAGGCTTTGGAGCAGTCTTTAAAGACCACAAGGGAGAAATCATGGGCTGCCTTTATGGTCTATTTGGAATTGATTTATTGTTGGAGGCTTAAATTATTATCTTAATTAATGTGGTTAATATGGAAATGCGAAGAGGATGGAACAATCATTTTCTAGAGTGTGAATTTACCACCATTGTTCAAGCAGTGATAATTGAACAATTGTAACTCTCATGGAAATTCAATGTCCAGTGGATCTGATTCTTGGACATCATATCATCTATGAGTTATTTCATTACACATGCATACCAATAAAACAACTTCTTATATGAAGGCCTTTAGGCCATTTAGATAACATCACTTTGTCCAACAACTTACCCAATGAACTTTGTCCACTTTTTAGAGGTATTTTTTTTTAAATTTCCATACTTTATACTTATATAATTTAGTATTTTCATAATGAAATAGAATTTTACTTATGGGATAGTTATCATCCTTATTCTAAAAAATAATTATTTATTCACTAATCTAATGAATAACATTTTTTGTTTATTGGTGAATAATGCAATGATATTTATTTAATTAAATAAATAGTTATTATTCAAGGTCTAATAAATATTGAGGAGGATTGAATGACCAAGTTCAATGATCTATCAAGAAATTTCATATTAAATATTATTTGAATAAATATTAAATTATTTATTTAAGTAATTTTTTTTAATGAGTTTAGTGAATGTAAAATAAATAATAATAATTCTATTATTATTTAGAAATAGAGTTTTCTGGGGATTAAAAAAATAATAATGACCCTTGTGAAATTATTCTTTTCTTACCCTAATGCTAATTAAACTAGGTTATAACATTTTCTGAAACCCTATCAATTTTTTTAATCGTTTTGAAAAATGAGTTATAGATAGGATTATCTCAACCTTTTGAGATCTAATCTCCAATAAAGATATCAAGAATGTAGATAAATTACCCTCCTCTTCCATAATGATTCTTTCTCACCTTGAAGGATTCTGCTCTGATCAACAGTGATTTTCACAAACATTAGTGAAGTTACCCAGTCAGGATCCAAGTATCACTGAGAGGGGGAGGGAGTGAATCACTGATATCTTTTATTTTTTATGTTTCCTTTCTTTTTGAAACAACATTTTCCTCCCATTAAAGAGTTCTTTCCCTGCTGAATGCACACAACCCCAGGAACACAAGATTTACAAGGTTCACTACTCAACAAGCATAGCTACGTCCTTAGTATGGTATGTAAATAATACAGTACCACACAATCCACTAGAAAAGAATTATTTTATATGGAATATAATGAGTAGGATATTCCCTTTCACTCTTTTAGTACTTGGGAGATAATCCTCAAGTATGTGTGCACCTATTATCACAAATAGGGTAAATCAATATCTCTGTGCTTCTTGAAAAACTTTCTCAAATATGATCTTTGAAAAACAAATCTTATCTTTCCTATACAGAAGATGATAGGAACTACCTGTAATTTGTAATAATACTTAGTCCTATACCCCAGTCATATCTTGATCCACTTGAAATCACTTCTCACTTAATTTGGGTACTCAAAACTTTAGCTCGCAGAGCTCCATTGTAGAGCCCCTTTGCGAAGCTTCTAGCTTCACAGAGCACTCTAGTTCACAAAGATCATTAATTTTACAAGATCACTAGATCATAGATATTACTATTTCATGGAGCACAGATTGGTCTTTGAGAAGTTAACTTCCTTCGCAAAGATTAATGGCTCACCGCAAAGCTCTGTTTTTTTGCGGAGCTCTCTACCTTTGTAGAGATCACTTTCTCTTTGAACCTTCTTCGCAATTTGAGAGCTATAAAATTATTGTTAAGTCTCTATAATTTTCTCTCGGGGGTGGAGGCCTATTTATAGGTGTTTCCCACCGACTCTAAAACCTTCTATCCACCTCATCTCCACATCAACACCAAATCACAGAGCTCCGAAATTTCTGCTGAAATTCACTCTATTTCACGAAACACCATGGTTATTTTCTAGATTCGAAAATATCATCTTAATCATGAAGAGTTCCATAAAATCCTTTGCACCACCTTGATTCTCATTATTCCTTTACACTGCCTCAATGGTCTTCCCCTTCACCACTACAATTCTCACCCACAATGCTCTTTTCCTTGGCCATTCAAAAAGCTCGTCATAATCGAGAAGAACACCGTCAACATTCTTCATGTCGTCGAGAAATCTACTTAATGAAGCCCATATTCTATAAATTCATGTCTTTTATATATTTTTATGTGATATTCAAGGAAATAATCTTTTCATAATGTTATCCCAACTCCAAATTTTAGACCCCAAAAATTTGGCAAACACTGGAAAACTGCCCCACCTTAGGCACCTACTTCTGTAAGACCAACCATACTGACTGGACTAATATTTTCTCCCCCCTTTATTTATAAATATTTCATCACAAGTTCTAAAACCAACTTATCATCTTTGTAAACTATAGATCAAAAAATAATCGTATGATTTACCATGGAAATTATTAGAACTTTCCTATCTTTCCTCACCCACTTATACAAAGTGAAGTGATTTCCTTTCTTCTCAAAATTCCTTGACAATAAAAGACAATAATTAATTCATCCAAAAACTTCATCAAAAAACTTGGTCCCAACAATTATAACTATCCTTTCTATCACCCTAAGGATTTTATAGTGATAATTGGAGGTTCATAGAACATGTGTGGGTTGCTATTAAAGGGAATACACCATTGATTCCTCTAATGTAACAATGATATAACAATAGTTTATTATCCGATCATCAAAAAAAAAAAGAAATAAATTCTATGAAATAAATATATTTTGAATTATATGTAAAAATATCATATCTTATTAGTTCTAGTGTTTCTATCAATTAATATTTGATTTAATTTCATTGGTCATGGAATTCTTCATCATGTAAATATCAGAATTATCATTGATTATGATAAAAAACAAGTTGAAAATTGCCCAATATGAACTTCTGTTGTGCTCATAACCTTCAAGTGGTGTTATAGTTGTCACATAATAATTTATAATAATTTATTATTCATTGATCAATTATATGTAATTTTTGTTACCTTTTCACTTTTAGTTTATTCATTCTTTAATATGGAGTTTAATTAACATGTTTTTAACATATTAATATTATTTGTTCAAATTTCAAATGATCTTAAATATGTTAAGAACACATGAAGAACAATTAGAGATTCCATCAGAGAGACGATGAAGGTTCTGGCTGGTAGATGCGGTTACGTGATGTGTAATTGAAAAGTATACATCATTTATTGAGATACATCGCACCTAGAAATGTCATAGGATACATGACACACCGATTGATTAATGACATGTGTTTTTTACATAAAATCATTAAATTTACAGTATGATGACTAGATTAGCCTCACACATTGTATTTCAGACCACACGACGTGTTGTATGTGTACATGTCATGCAGTCCACATGGTTTAACAGTGAAATTCACGCTAACTTCATGGTCAAATATGAGTCACCTGACATGTGTGACCAGTGGATGTAAAAATTAATGAGTACATGACATGTAGTTGTTGTACACATCATGTTACTCATTCTATTTGCATCTAAGAAATATTTTGAGTTGATAAGAAGTTTTTTAGACACACGACAAGAAGAACACATAGTGTGTAGCTCATCAGCACACGCCATGTATCCTTGTCAAGATACACATCGAGTCCTTAGGTGTTTATCCTAGGTACATGACAAGAGATATACACAACGTGTAACTCTTCAGTACATTCCATGTAGTCACCCAGTATTGAACATAATTAAATTACATAAAGAATAATTAATTGTAGCATTAAAACCTAGTTACATTGATAGTAGCTGGTTTGTTGACTATGTAATAAGGTTTTTAGAATTAATTAATGCTCAATTAATTCCATGTAATTAACTATAAATTATGGTCATGTTATTTATTTTCCATGATGCATCATGTGATGGATTTCTCCAAGACACTTCAGATGGACATTAAGATAAAGGAATTAATTAATTAATTAATTAAATTAATTCAAGAAAATTTATCATAATATTAAATAAAAAATTGAAGTGAATGTTATCTAGTGTAATTTTTCATATTCATTGAATATATATAGACAACCATGATATCAAACTATCCTGAATGTGTGATTAATTTTTTTTATTTTTTTATTATTTCATAGTTTTTGTAATAATTTATTAAATTAAATAATGGTATGTGTTTAATTAAAAACCTCTAATTATGTAAGGATCTGTGTGCCCATTGTTTCTTTTATATAAACCCCCTTTTCCAATATTTTGGTCCCCCTCACCTGTATATGAGTAATAGATTATGTAATGTATGAATCTCCAAGGTGATTGGAGGTGGTACAAGTTTGAAGTTGAGGAGAAACCAATCTAGGAGGTATATATGAGCACATGTAGAATACTAGAACTCAAACTGGGAATGGTTCTAGGAGTTTATTCCCTAGGTTAAAGGGATGGTTTATCATCCTCTAGATAAAAAATCATTATAAAATCTCATGGTTTTCCATTTAATTTATTTTATTTCTATTATTTTCTTGGTTAATTATTTATGGATGTTTAATCATTAAATAAATTAATTAACCACCATACATGATGGAATTAAAATAAAACTATAATATGTGTAAAATTTATCTAGACATGGTTAGTCACTTAAATAAAACCCACTTAATATTAACAAGCACGCAATAAGATAAAATGTAAAGTTTACACATAATGATAAAAATCCCTCAAATAAAATATTAATTTAGAAAAGCCTTTAATTACTTTAATAAGAATTAAACTATATAACTAAGTGTTTTCATGACAGAAGTCTAGAAACTTATTTTTATTAGAGAATTATTATAAGGTTTTTGGATCAATTGAACCAAAATAGTATTGGGTGTAATGGATAAAATTTGTCCAGTACTAATTTAGAGGTAAGTGTTGAGGAAATCCAAGTACAAGATCTCAGGATTGGGGAGTTCACTAAATGAATCAAGGAGCTATGAGTTAATGCAGTTGGAAATTTACATCTACATAAATTTATTTTAAGTAATTTTCATGACCAAAGTCTGGGTTATGAGAAGAAATTAATAAATCCTTTCCACTAAAATATCTATGTGATATGATATTTTAAAACCAATGGTGAGGGATATAGGATTTAAATAGAATCATGGGAGATTAATAAATTAAATTAAATTTATTTTCTATTTTGAAATCCAAATAAAGTACTAAAAAACTTCTTGTATTTACTATAGAAATAGAAAATAATATGACTTTGATAATATCACTGCAATCCATATTAGAGAAGGATAACCTTCTCACTAGCTTGAATTTATAAGAATGGTATTAGAACTTTCACATTATATTACACTATGAATAGAAATTATATATACTAGAAACCCCTATTCCTAAAACACCTGAGAAGGAGGCAAGGGAGGATGAACTCTCTCTCTATATGAAACATTTTGATGATGCCACAAATGTTTAATTTTTCATGCTATCGTCTATGTCGAGTGATATTTTAAAGTAACACAAGGATATGAATATGTATAGAATCACACCTTACCTTCATGATATTTATCAATAGAAGGTGAGAAAAGAGATATATGAGATATCTAATTCATCATTCACATAGAATCTTAGAGATTCGGTGCTGGATAAATGTCATCTAGTCAAGTTAATTGGAAACATTGAGAACTTGGATATATTGGGATTTAAGATCCCTAATGAGTTGTACACATATCTCATTATATAATCATTACCTAAGAGATTAACCAATTTCATTATTAATTATAGTATGAAAAATAGTGAAAAATATATCTCAGAACTCCTTACATTGATTCTCTACGTTGACAAGGACATGAGGTGTGAAAAAATTACGGTTTATATGGTGAATAAAAGGAATAAAAAATAAAAGGACCCAAAGAACCACTCAAAATCTAAAGATACTAGGAATTATCCTTCCAAAAAAAGTAATATCCAAAGATAGGTAAAGGAAAAGGGAACAATATGTTTTTCATGTGGCAAGTTGGGACACTAGAATAAGAACTTCACCTAATTAAATAAGGGTAATATTCAGGTGTATTTATTATCGAGTGTAATATTTCTATATCCACACATTGGGTATTATATATAGCTTGAGGTGATCACCTATGTATTAAAATACAATAACTGAGTAGATTTTTAAATATTACACTAGGATGGATGGATTTATAGACTACCAGTAGAGCAAGTTTAGTTGCTTTATCCATTTAAAACTGCCACCTCACATTACCAAAAATAATTATCTTGGTTTAAAAAAAATGTTATTATATTTCCATTGTTACCAAGAACATTATATCTATTTATTTTCATGACATGGATTTATTTATTTTCAAGTTTGGAAATAAATAATAGCACTTTTATAATAATGGAATTTCTTATTGAAGAATATTTATGATGTTATTTTAACAAATTTTGGTATTTGTTGACAACTATCCTTTTTTGTAAAATAATGTTTTTGTTCTTCAGGATTGAACCCAGTCCATCAAAATGTGTTTTTGAAAAATAGATTTTTGGATATAGGTTTTTGGACTGAGAAATACCATACATAGAAGGTATAAGGAAGATAGAATTTTTAAGTTCTATAAAGTTGTTGATAGGATGAACCATCATACTCATATCCATTGGCATGATGTTCAAGATTAATCGGACACATTTTTGGTTATAAAGTCAGAAGTTGCGGAGTGAGGAATTCAAAATGTTGTTGAAGAGGATGAATGAAGACAGTGATGTCAGGAGTTAGAAAGTTCTTTACTTTCTAACCTAAATTCAGATGATGCTTTTCCTATATTTAAGTTATCATAAATCATTAAACATTCTCATGATAAAATATTTTAAACAAATGGAGTAATTGTAAAGATTGTATCGGTTCCAGGAATCAAGAAAATTTTTACATCAGATCTAGAAGTATCGAACCCAAAATATTTTATAATTATTAATGAGTTATAGATGACAAGGTTTGAAGAATTTCAATTTTGTGAGTGGATTTTCCATCATAATGAGAATTACCTTATAACAAGAATTCCATCATTATGAGGATTCCATCAGACTAACTCTAAGAAGGAAAGATGATCATACTGATTATGAGGAGGAAAGTCAATATGACTAAATATGATGATGAAATTCATTTCGGAATGAGATGAGGAAGTTATATCGTAATGAGATGAGTAAGTTCTATAGGAATGATATGAGGAATTTCTATTGGAATGATCTAAGAAAGTTCAACCGTGATGAGTAGAGGAATAAATTCATATCATAATGAGAAGAGGAATATAGTCAGATCCTAATGAGTAGAGGAAGATAGTCAGATCCTAATGAGTAGAGGAAGATAGTCATATCCTAATTAGATGAGGAAGATAGTTAGATCATAATGATCAGGGGAAGATAGTTCCATCATAATGAAGTTACATTATATTGAATCTGAATAAGTTACATAAGATTGAAGAAAAGTTAGTATTTTTGAGAAGACTAATTTTAGATAAATATTTAGAAGGTTTGAAGTAGTCAAAGTTTAAGTTTAAATGTGATTGATTTTCAGAGATTTAAAATTTGAGTAAGTGGGTTTTTTTTAATTTCTATCCCTTTCTATTTTGAGGTGCCTATAAATAGAATCACGGTACATTCATACTTTTAAACTTTTCATGAGTGCATAAAAGGTGGGGCACTACATATTTCTTATCAAGTTTTCTTTTCAGACTGAGATCTTAGAAGAAGGTCAGACTCTTGAAAGTTTTTGTACCGAACTAAGAAGATCAGACTGAGGAAGATCATACTAGGAAATTGAGCAGTTCTTGAGAAGTGTATATTGAGAAATAGAGAATTGTATTGATTCAAATTGAGAAAGTGAATTGGATTGTGTTCATCTGACTAAAGTCCATCAAATTTAGGTTCATTGAACTTGAGTTATTTTTTGGATCAGATCGAACAAAGTATTTATACTTTTTTTGGATCAATTTTTTATAAGAAAATTTTTTAAGCTGATGGGAGTCAGTATAATCATTCCTATTAAGATATAGAAGGTTTATAATGGGATTTGGTAAAAGTTGAATTAACTTTTTCTTAATAGTTAATTTCTATAAACCCGTGAGAGTATCTATTTAATGAATGTAGGTTCTCACACTGAGGCCAAACCTTGTAAATCTTGTGTGATTTACTTGGTTCACTGCCTTTTACATGCACAAGTTTACTAAAATATGATAAGGAAATGAACTTTAATAGGTTTTGGGGGTTTATTTTCTAAAAGTTTTGAAACTTATAAAATGTTAACAATTGATTCACCCCCCTTATGAGTTGTTATTCGATCATTTGGAACTTCAATTGGTATTAGAGAAAAAAATTCTCTTGTTGAATCCTTATCATGGATAATATTAATTTTGTCAACAATAGAGGAATTCCTACATTTTATGAAAAAACTTATTATGGATTAAAAAATAGGATGATTCATTATCTCCTATATCTTGTCTTAGAAGTTATTGATGCTGTTACAATTGGTTTTACACATATTGAGATGGATGCCCCGATGAATTTTTCTGATAAGAGAAATATCAAAGTTGATGGAAATGTTAGAAATTTTATCCTTATATCCTTATAAAATTTTTTTATATGAATCTACTGGAATTAAAAACCTTAAAGATCATGTGTAAATCTATCTCTCCCCTCTTATTTATCTTTAATCAATCTCATTCATCGTCCTCTTCTAATATTCTCAAAATTCCCTTTTATAATCTTTTAATCCTTTAGTTAGTTTCTCACCATTCTTAGATTGTTGTAACTAAATACCTAAATTCCTATAATGACACTAGAAAATAAAAATTAGTATATTCCTAATAAATCTACAATTACCAATCTTCTATGCCTATCTAATTCAATGTTCATCAATTTTCAAAGAGAGTTGCAACCCATGAGCTTGGAATTATTATTTGAATGAATATTCTCTTGAAACTTCTTCAGATGAAAATGATTTGGCTTAAGTTATTCTTTTATTCAATTATTTATACAAAAATTGATTTCTCAATGGATTAATTATATATATCTAAATCCCCAATTGTAACTCCCCTTAACCTTAACTATCACTTATTTTTATGAGGCTCTAAATACAAGTAGTTTATTCTAACATGGGAAATAAAATTAATCTCATGTAGCAACCTCTAAAGCGATTTAATCTCACACAAACACTTTATAAGTAATTTAATATCATGTAGTCAATTCAATATCTTACAAAGTGTGGATTTAATCCAATGTATAACTTTTGAACTTCAGTTTATGTTATATAGATCCTTAAAAATCACATTAGTCTTATGTGAGGCACTATGATACAAAATATTTAATAATTTATCTTCACATAAGATTAAAAATTGGATCTATAAGAATAAAAAAACTATAAAGATAAAACTTGACCCTCATAAAAGCTTCAAAAATTAACAAATCAATTCCAAAATAACTCTTCAGAATTAAAAAAATAAAACAAATTTTAAAACATCCAAAATAAATCTAAAATTGTTCCCAAAAATATATTTATGATAAACTAAAATAACATTTGAAATTATTTCATAAAGAATTATATTTTTCTCCCTTATCTAAATAAATTATAATTTCAATAATAAAATCATATTTCCAATCATAAATTAAAAGAAATTATTTTTCAATAAATAATGATCAATAATGAATAATTTGAAAATAAAAAAACATTTCAAACACAAAAACACTAATAATTTCATAAAAATTATATGGAAAACATTTATAAAGATAAATCCACAAAATTAACTTTTAACATTTGGTTTCCTTATAAATCATAGTATATTATTGGTATATCATCATACTAAGATATTGTTATATCATACTATATGATTTGCCACAAGTTGTGATGTGATATATATTATATCACACCTAAAGACATCCCTTTCAAGGATTAAAATATGACTTGGTTTCAAGTTTCTCATACATTATGACATAACATATATTTTAAACTATAATATAAATAAAAAAATTATATGAGTTTTATTGTCTTTAGGTTTTATCTCCATCAATCTCCGAGTGTAACTAAATCCATATAGGCTTTGTGTCATTTAACCTTATATTGTATCATATACAATAACTCATGAAACCATATCCAAAAATCATTTTTAATATTTCTAAAACACTTTGAAAATTTAGAATAAATTTAATCATGTATCTCATCATATGAAATAGTTTGTGAATATATATACAAAATTAATTTTGGATCAACTCTAAAGAAAGTTTAGAGAAGATCCCTAAGTTTCATAAAAACATATCCCCATTTAGTCAACAAAAAAATGTGAACTCATTTTCCTTTGTATCATTGATAAAAAAAATGAATTTTTAAATTAAAAAATATATGTAAAGATAATCCTATAGAAAAAAATCAATTATACTCAAGCTATAAAGGAATATTGTGTGATCTCAATCAAACATGTTCATCTCAATACATGTTTCCCCTAAATGTATCATATATATAATATGAATAATCATATGATTTCTATGTCCTAGAAACCAAGTACCCACAATACCTAGAGTATGTAAATCCCATATATCTACTCATACATTCTTGATTCCCAAATTATATACTGACCATGTGGATGAATATGTCACATGTCATTCATCCTGATGGGTGAGCACATCACATGCCCCACACCCAATATATATTCACATCACATGTCACTTATCAAGTAATAACCATATTCGACATCATTTTATCTCAATTGAGGGACCAAATATCATACTCATGATATAAGAGGATAAATATCATCTTGATTAAACCTCAACCGATGTCATGATCAATAACACACCAAACTTCCCCTAATTATATTTTCCTCAAGGATAGTGTAAGAAAGATATCAAATTATGAAGGTTCAAATATTTGGTATATTTTATAACATTGGGTAATTAATAAATATAAATATGAAATATACATCCCTTGTATACCAAACACATAGTGTATGACACTCCATGTGGTTTACTTTGTGGGTCATTCGACACAAAAGAAACTCATTTTGTGTCTCATGAGAATATTTTTTATCTTGTATGAAGTCTTAATCATGATAACTTTAACATTTTATCAAAACCTATCATACTATATTAAAAAAATAGATTAGTAATAACTCAAATTCATACATTGAGAGGTTAATTATCATTTCAATTTATAAAATATATACATCCAATGTAAAAGAATGATAAAGTTGATTCTATATTTGTATAACAAGATACATTTTATATTATTAATTTTTTTAAATAATATAAAAAAATCATATATAAACACCCATATAATAATATCCTATATGATATACCACCAAAATAAATGTTATGTTTGCAATGATTTTAGGGGTTTTTTAAACATATTAAATCACAATGTAATTACTATCACATCTCTATGTGACCATCAAACAAAATATTCTCACTAAATTTATTTAATGGGTGAAATATATGAAGAAAGATAGTTTGAATAATAGTGAGGCTTATAATCATATTCATAAGGTTCAAATATTTGAACAAGTATTCAAACTTCTTTACTTCATAATATCTATTGTTATAATGTTATTAACTTCTATTATCTTAATGTGTGCCTATCGTGAGGAACTCAACAATTTTTTTTGAACCTGATAGATATTTAGTAAAAGTGGGACTCAAATTGTCTCTAGAAAAGATAGTATTGTGTTTATGTTAATATCTTGTTTTGTGGGTTCAATTTTAAAGAAACAATAAATAAATTTGGTTGATTTTAAAATTAATTAAAGAAGCAGTGGTTCAACCTTGGATTATACCCTCATTAACCTATTGAATCATTATTCATTTGGATTCTAATCACCCTCTAATCAATTGAATCCAACTGATTACTTACATCATGAAATTTTGGTTTAGATAGAAAAATACAATGATCACTATATTTCCTACCCTTACCTAGCTTGGTGTTTGGATACCCCATTCACCCTTGAATTACCTTACTATTTGTTATCACATGTAGTGAAATTAATCCAAGTGGCTTGGGTGCGCATTTCTAAAAACAAGTAAAAGGAATTAAAATCTAAATCAGAAGAAACTTCTACTGATAAAACCATTAAATTATATTTAAGAGTTTCGTAAAATCATTGAAAGATCAGAATTTATTAACAGGGGAGGTAAAGGTATTCTCCTAGGCTAAACCATTGAGGGTATAATGTTCCATCATCAAGGTTTAAAAAAAGGAAAGTTAAATAAAATAATATTTATAGCTGGTAGTGATTGGTATCCCCCTATTTAGAGAATGTTCTCCCCTTATATAGTTTTCAGCTGCTAAGGTTCTGTTCATGTGAGGGGTACATGTTTCTTCATTGAATTCTGGAATGTCTACAGGGATCAGGTTTACTTTTAGGTTGATGGTTGACACATGTCTAGAAGGAAGGTTCTGGGTGAATTATGTAAGGCATTTGCACTCTTCCATGATCCAGACCAATATCCTTTAAAGGTGGAGTGATCCAGTGCTTCTCAATAGTGGGTAAAGGAAAAATGGTCTTGGTATTTTAGTTACGGGCCTCATTATTTTAAATATCACCTAGGAATAATTGTTTTACCCATGAGACATCATGTTTTCTAGTGTTTGAAACTAGTATTCTCCCATCACTGGTCGGTAAAGGTATCATTTATTTTTTAGTGGCGCTATATCTTCTCAGCTGAATGGATTTTCCTACTTACCTCATGTTTGAAAATTATGTCCACCAATGTTCTACTCAAGGGAGTTTCTTAGAATCTTCAGACAGTGTGGAATAAATCTTGATGCTACTCCCTTACTTCCTTCATATGAGTGCTTGATCCTTTTTCATGCAGCTTCGGTTGTGAAAATCAACATTATATTTCGTGATAGAGTGGAATTCCAAAATCCCTCAGTGTCTATGCAGACAGGTTAGCTTCACTCATGGTACACTAAGATGGATCTCATCCTTAGTCAAAGCAGATCTCATATTGAAGTAAAGTATCATTGTAGTTCTACTGGTAAGGTGGATTCTCCCCACCGTCGCCTCAAATCCAAGGGTGACAGTAGAAGGTGGCATCAGTATGGTAGGTGGAAACCTGTTTCTCCTTAGGTGGTAGATAAATGGTGGTGGAGAACTTTGGAGTAGCACCCAGTCCCTGGATCTCCTTAAATCATCAATCAAGAGAGATATTTATCTTTAGGGTAAGTGGAGGCTTGGTGTCTATAATGGTAGCTTAGAAGGTAGATTCATAGTAGGGTAGGTGGGTAAAGATTGCAGTGATCATTCTTACTGTGAAGATCATAGTCAACATGATGATGGTGAGATAGAGGATAAAAAGGAAGGGATCACAATAGGTATTCCTACCATGAGAATAGTTTAATAGTAAATGAATTTTTTTCATGTCATCATCTACTTTTTCATTTTTAGAAAATTTTAGCACACAGTAAGCTAGCGTCACTCAAAGTAGGTGTACTTACTCTGAGACTATAGTGTTGTAAGGTGGGTAGGTGACTGTGAGTAGTTCTTGTTGTAATTTGGTGGCAAAGTCACCATGCCTACAATGTGACAGTAGGTTCATTCAGGGGAAGCATATGGTCAGTACCCATAGTAAGCATAGTGATTATGGATGTCATGGTCACTTTTGGCCTTTTTAATTTTCCAACCTGAAAAAGTTCATATTTTTTCTTAATGAAGTATTTCTTTACAATTAAATTCCATCTTAAAAATTCAAAAAGAAGCTCCATATTTTAAACCAATTTCAAATTAAGTTATAATTTTAGAAAGTCAATAGAAACTTCTATCAACCTAAAAAATAAACTAAAATGTAGGGTATTTTCAATGAATAAAAGGTAGTAAATTTTGAAAATTCCAGCTCATGTCACTCCCCCAAACTTATTCTATTTCAATCCCGAGAAATATTATCATTGAAATAAATTTATTCAAAAAAGAAAAGAAAGAATGTTACTCTATCTATATCTAAATTTACTAGCCAAAGAATAAATAACACACAAACTCATCCACTGTGCAATTGGGGTCCTATCCTAGTTTTTATAGTGGCCATGTAATTCTGCATCCATCCAATAATCAAACCTTGAATGCATCAATTATTGAGGGATTTCTCATCAGGGATAGGAAATTTACAGTGGGAGGATTCACTTAGTTATCGACTCTTGACGGTTGGTGCGATGGGTCGCAATGAGGAGATGCAGCAAGGATGAAGCAGAAAAAAAGCAGGCTTGCCTTCAGGCCAATGTTAGACTTAGGTGGACCGATCACTACAAAAGCAGAGGTGGTAGTCCAATAGGTGAGAGGTGGGGTCAGCGTTAGGATTCTAATGGCCCATGGTGGCTGTCATCGGTGATGGTGGAACGAGTCGCAGTGGAGGTGGCGGGCCAGTGGTGAGTGTAACGACCCAAAATTTTATCAATGGAATTTTTACCTTCTTATAGTAATTTAATATATTATAAATAACATAAAATAACTTATAGACCATAATAAATACTTTATAAATGTATAATTAATTAAATAAGAAGTATTTCTATAATTAAGAAACCAATACTGATAAAATAGTAACTTGACCTTAGGAATAGTAATATGACCCTTATGAATAGTAAACTATCCAAATGAATAGTAACATCACCCATGAATGTACAAATAAAATTTTGACATCTTATGAATGCAAGTATGGTATAATTATATCATATTCTAAGTAAATAAATGTTTTAAAAATTATTAATTAAGTGTAGACATTTTTGTAAGTCATAAATATTTAATTACAATTTTATAATCAATTTAATAATTTAAAAGAAAATTTATTTTTGTAAAATATATTCATAAATTAATATTTTCATGTATTATGATTTTAATACAATTTTATGATACCTTAAGTAATTTTCAAAGTGTTATAAAATATGTTATAATTTTAAAATATATATTTTCCAAGTAAATGATGATTTTAATTAAAAATTAAATTACTCACATTTAGAAAATTATTTTCATAAAATGGAGTACATTTTTTAATTATACATTTCAAAAAATAGTTTGGCTGAATTTTTGGGATTTTTCTAAAATACTGCATTTTTTTATGAATAGTAAAATACGATAATTTATAATAAAAGATAAATACATGAATTATGGAGTCATAGATGATGTAAGGCTGATGTAATAAAAAAATCTCAAACTCGCCTTCGTTTTTTAGAGATAATTCCCAAAATATTGATAGTCTTGAGCCAAAATAATAAACTAATGAATATAAAAATGAGAAAACACCCCTCTCATCCACTATAAATATCATCCCCCACCCCTCTTTTCCTCACACCTCTCAAGATTTGATCCTTGAAAAAATTCTACCCAATACTCTTACCTATCCCCTTCCCCAAATCCAAGATCTCTTGGTCTCATAAAAAGATCAAAACCTTTTCCCTAAGGAGGTTCTCAAGGAAGATAAATCCAAGAGGTAAAACCCCCTTCATTTTTTTTAATTTCTTTTCAATTTCATTTATTTTATTCTCTTCTACTCACCTTCACTTATCCAAATGGAATGTTAACTCTAGTATGTTTTATATAATAGTATTATATCATGTTAATGGAAGATACATCATTAAAATCCCCCCCTCTCTCTTTTATTCTAAAAATGAAACCGCCGCCTGTGATGTGTCAATTCAGCGATATCTTGGGCGATACACTTTCATTTTCCTTCAATGCCTCCAAGTATGTTAATAAAACCATAATAATGGTTGAAAAAGATTTTAAAATGTATTATATAACCCTATTTGTAACACCCCACCCCTACCTCATTGGCTTGAGGGGGCGGTGAGGGCTACTTGGCCTTAAGCGACGTTCCCAAGATGCTAAAGGTTGGAAATAAATACCAAGGGCTTCAAGATCAAATTGGGGAACAATTTGACCTTAATAAAAATCAACCAAACCATCCATTAACCACCACTATATGATGTGTGTCAATAAAACATTCCAACATGAATTCCCAAAAGACAACCAAAAGTTCCACAATACAACCCAAAACCAAAACCAACAACACAATATCAGAGTACTACGCCAAAGACCAAACAACAAACACTACGAGCCATGACACCACCACATCTCCACACCATTCTCCAAGATCTAAGCTCCACCAAGGCATCACAATAAACCACTAAAGGAGGGTGATGCCTTACCTTTTCCCATGTCATGGTACACAAAATCTACAAAGACACCAACGTACCGAAGCAGGGGGTGAGTACTAAAACTCAGTAGGATTTCCCCAAATTACTTCTCT
Source organism: Viscum album (assembly GCA_963277665.1). NCBI lineage: Eukaryota > Viridiplantae > Streptophyta > Magnoliopsida > Santalales > Viscaceae > Viscum > Viscum album. Next base: position 59,408,672 of record OY728127.1, on the reverse strand, counting down.
ACACACGCCACAAGGATAAAATCGTTAGCACAATTATATAAAATAGTTTATATAAATTAAATCACAAGTGCAACCATTTCCATAATCCAAACATGCCCTTACCAAGCCATCACACCCAAACCAAGCAACCAAGGGAAAGCCAAACAAACATGCCACAATCCATTTCATCATTTACACACTAGCACAACAATTTCCAACTTGAAAAGTAGTGCACAAAAAACAACCAAAACAACCAAACGGTGGAGCTTCCGTCCAACCCGTTCACCCATTCACAACTAGTGGGTCTTCTCATCCACTTATCCTTTGATGGTGGCCCTTCCGTCTACTATCCATCCCCTTTTTATAGTGGTAATTCTCACCACTTCCACACAACATTCCAATCAATCCAAACCAAGCATATCACCCACCAAGGTCACAATAACATGCAATCAACCAATTCAATTGCATATCAATCCACTTTAATAAATCACCCATTTATTGAAAACCATTTTCCATGCTGAACAAAATTTCAATAAAACAAACTCTTTATTGAAAACCATTTCCATCAATCATTTTTACAAATCTACCATAGCATTCCATTTTAAAATATCCATTTTAAAATCCACAACAATAACATTTCTCCATAAAACCCCCCTTTTCCCAAAAATCCCCAAATGGATTTCCAACCAAATTTGCACATAAAAACACAATTAATTTCAAGCCAAACAAATTAATTGTAACAAAAAAAGCACTAGCTCTAACCAAGTGGAGTTGAGAGAGAAGCCACCCACCCTTAGGGTTCCCGAGAAATCGACCCACAAGCACCCGTACCTCAAATCCGGTGAACGCACCACTAAAACCTCTCTAGATCCCCTTCCCTAATCATAAAAATCCTTAAAATCATCATCCAAGGCAACCAAAACCCTATATCTACACACAACATGTGTAGATCTAGAAAACCGAGAGATAGGGAGATGAAGATCTAGAGGAAAACACAATAAAACCAAGAGGAGAGACTTACCCAGGAGAAACCACCTTCAATCCACCAAGAAAACCCTTCAAAACGCTTCCAAAACGAGTGGGAGAGCCCCTACAACCCTTGAGAACCGAAAATCCCAAGTGAGGCTTGAGTGGGAGGACGATTGGAGTGGAATGAGGAAAGACCGAGTGAGTTCAGGTTTTAAAACCCTATTTTTAAGTGGCCACATGGTTAGCCTGCACGGTTTTGGAAAACCGTGCGCTAACCGTGTACACGCTATTGCCTCGAGAGTAAGGGTTCACACAGTTTCCTCACACGGTTTGGAAAACCATGCACAGGACATGATAATCCTACTATCTCCCCCAGCACGGTTTCTTGGAGCGTCGGCACGGTTTCCACTAACCATGCTCAAACTATGCACCCATAAAAAAGCCTCCAAACTCATTCAAAACCATTCCAAACTCTCCTGAACTCTTCCCAACTCATCCCATGAACTTTAAACACGTAAAAATGCTTAAAAAAGGCCACTCACCTCAAACCGTGGGTACTACATTCTCCCCACCATTGGTATTTACATCCTTGGAAAGTAGTGAACCGAACCTTTGCCGAAAGACCTCGGGCCACTGCTTGACCATCTCTTTCTCCTACTCCTAAGTCTCCTCTTGAATCTGGACATACTACCAAAATACACAAACTAAACCAATGATTTTACCATGAAGGAATTTCTCTTGCCTATCCATAACCCGCACTAGCATGTGCACCAACGAAGCATCCGGTTTTAGTTCAATATGATCCCATCGAATCACAAGGTCACGATCTAGCTGATACTTTTTAAACTGCGACACATGAAACACATTGTGCATCACACTAAACCTAGGTGGAAAAGCCAAATGATAAGTCACCTCACCAACTCGCTCGAGAATCTCAAAAGGTCCAATATACCTTGTAGATAACTTTCCCTACTTCCCAAACCAACGATGTCCCAACCTAAGAGAGATCCTCAAGAAAAAATGATCACTCACCTCGAACGACAACGACCATCAATGATGATTCACATATAATTTCTGACGACTCTAAGACATCTCCATTCTCTTCCTGATTAATTGATCTTCTCCGTAGTATCTGGGAAAAGGCTCGGTCCAACCATCGTGGACTCACCAGTTTCCACCCAACATAGTGGAGAACAACACGACCACCCAAAGAACACTTCAAACAGATCCATGTGTATGGATGCCTGATAATTGTTATTGTACGATAACTCAACCAATGACAAGTACTCCTCCCATGATCCACCAAAATCCATGACACAAGCCCACAACATATCCTACAAAGTTTGTATCATCCTATTTGATTGACCACCCATCTGAGGGTGATACTCCATGCTCATAGTAAAATATGTCCCAAGGGATTGCTGCAAGGATTTCCAGAAAAAAGATGTAAACCTCAGATCTCTATCTAATATAATCGAAACTGGAACACCATGCATCTTTACCACATCCCGGATATAGATTTTGGACAGATCCTCCACCGTATGAGATTCACAAATTAGGATGAAATGGGCCGACTTCGTTAGCCGATCCACTATCACCCAAATGACATCGTGCTTTCTGACCATTCTTGGGAGACCTGTGACAAAATCCATCGCTATTTTATCCCACTTCCAAAGAGGGATTGGTGATGACTGCAACATTCCCGCTGGCCTCTGATGCTCTGCCTTGACCTGCTAACAAGTCAAATATCTCGAAACAAACTCATCCACACTTTTTTTCATACCAGGCCACTAGAACTGTGCTTTCAATGCTTTATACATTTTATAAATTCCAAGATGAACAACCCACCTAGAATGGTGATATGCCCTGAGAATATCCTTCTGAAAAGAAACTGGTACAACCATCCAATTTTGAAAACACAAAACTGAATATCCATTCAGTTTCCAACCCTTAACGGTCTCCCCACCATTGATTCTCAACCCCATGGTCACACACTCAAAATCAGATATTTGTGCTTCTTTAACTAGGCCAACCAAGTAAGGAATCAAAAAAACCGGAAAGAAGACCTCTCTATCACCCTGGTCCTCACATTGAAACCGCATATCAGCTATAACTGACATCAACCACCACTGGTCTGATGCCTGTTTCACCATCTGAGCATATGATTTTCTACTTAATGCATCTGCCACCAAATTTCCCTTACCTGATGTGTACATTAAGTCAAAATCAAACATCTGGAGATATTCCATCCATCTCCTTTGCCTCAAATTTAAATCCCTTTGTGAGAAAATGTGTTTGAAGCTCTTATGATTTGTATATACCATGAATTTCTCACCGAAGAGATAACGACGCCATACTTTCAAAGCATGGACCACTGTTGCCAATTCCAAATCATGAGTTGGGTAGTTCTTCTCATGCACTCTCAACTGCCATGAGCCACATGCTACCACATGATTCCCTTGCATGAGAACGTACCCCAACCCTAATCTTGATGCATCACAATACACCACATACCCTTTTCCCAGTTCTGGAAAAACCAAGATTTGTGCTGATATAAAGCGACCCTTTAACTCTTCGAAACACTGTTGACACTATTCATTCCACTAGAATGGGACATTATTTCTTGTAAAAGCTGTCATCAGCAAAGCCAAACATGAAAAATCACGAATGAAACACTGATAATACCCAGCTAGACTAAGGAAAATCCATACCTCAAACAAATTATTTGGCGGTTTCCATGAGATAACAGCCTCTACCTTTTCTGGATCCACCAAAACACCTCTTTCAGAAATCACATGGCCAAGAAAACAAACTTCCTACATCCAAAAGTCACAATTTGATAATTTGTCATACAACTGCTAATCCCTCAAGATCCCCAACACTGTCGCCAAGTTCTTCTCATGCTCTACCCTTGTCTTTGAATACACCATAATATCATCTACAAACACCACCACAAATGAATCTAGATATATATGAAATATCTGATTCATCAATTCCATAAACACCACTGGCGCATTTATTAGACCAAAGGGCATAACCACATATTCATAATGGCCATATCTACTTCTAAAAGCTACTTTAGGAATATCGTTCTTCCTCACCCGCAATTGATGATATCTCAACCTCAGGTTGATCTTGGAGAACCATTAGGCTCCCCTCAACTGGTCGAATAAATCATCAATTCGTGTAGGTGGATATATGTTCTTTATCGTAACTTGGTTAAGTCTATGATAATCAATACATAGCCTCAAAGTTCTATCCACCTTTTTCACAAACAATACCAGCGATGCCCACAAGGATGTGCTAGACCAGATAAACCCATTGTTTTCTAACTCTTCCAACTGGACTTTCAATTACCGCAATTCAGTAGGTGCCATCCGGTAAGACGGAAGTGAGATAGGACTGGTCCCTGAAAGGAGATCAATCGTAAACTCCAATTATCTTACGGGAGGTAACCCAGAGAATTATTCAGGAAAAACATCCATGAACTGATCCACCACTACTGGAAGAACATTATACTCAACACTGTGTACCAATTCAAATGACAACACTGCCAACTGATACGATAACATGACCACTAATGGTGTCAAAAAACCCGTTGCACCCTTCCTTTCATGCCTCTCTCCTCTAAATAGATTTCTAATGCCATCATTTGTTGTAAAAGCCACTGTCCGTGCATTACAGTCGATGTGGGCCTTAAATGGAACCATCCAATCCATTCCCAGGATTACATCATACCGATCCATCTCAAGCACAGAGAAATTCCAGGTTATCTCAACTTCTCCCACCACAATACTACATGCTCTACACAAGAAGGCTCGACACTCTCTTCGACCCATAGGAGTTTAAAGTTTTAAAACGGTGGGCATCATTTCTACTCTTAAACCCAGAAAATCAACCACACGTACAAAAATAAAAGAGTGTGAAGCACCCATATCAAACAACACTTGCATCAAGGTTAAATTTAAAAGAATAGTACCTCGCACTGTGGATGGTCCCGACTGATCATCCACCACAACCTGCTCAGCTCCAAAAAATTCCTTTGTTTCCACACTCTACTATTTATTTCTTTTCTAGGGAATCGTGGTATTTCAAGAATCACCATGACCCTCTTTACTCTACTGACGAGGGGTGTGCTGCTGTCCCCATCTCGTCGAAGCATATGACGTCTGCGATCCCTAAGGAGTGTCACGCGCACCCGACCTTTGAGAATTCTGACAATAACACTGTAGATGCCCCATCTTCTTACAATTATGACATGCTTGAGGTTGTTCTGTACAATCCTGCTTGATGTGGCTCATAGAACCACACAGAAAACATCTCAGCTTGATCTGGGGATTCAGAGGAAGATTCACCGATCCTTCTGTCGGATTATATGTCATATTCCCGCCCTGGGAATAAGTGTCCGTCCTTCGCTTGAACCCAGCATTAGGGTTCCCACTATTCCCCATGGGTACCACCATGCTTACTCATCCCGGAGCGCCCAACAGATCCTACTCAGCCACCGAGGCTCTATTCACCATTTCTATGTAATCATCTATACACAGCACCGCTATCTTGGAACAAATTTATTTCCTCAAACCATCTTCAAAGATATGAGCTTTCAACGATGTACTACCCGCCACCTCGGGTGAAAATATCACTAAGTTCATAAAATTAGCTTCATAATACGTCACAGACATATGCTCTTGCTTCAGACTGAAGAAATCAGTCATGCGCTGAATTATAAACATATGTGGGTAGAATTGTTTATTAAACAATTCCTCAAAGCCTTTCCACGTCACACCCTGGTCTGTTCCAGCTTGAACGACCAACTACCACCACTGAAGGGAAAGATCTTCCAACATATACATGGCCAAATTCACTTTTAACTCTACCGGTGTTCCCAAGAACTCGAAGATGTTGTTCATTCTATTCAACCATGCTTCTTCCCTCTCTGGCTCTGAATCACCCCTGAAGATGGGTGGATTTTTATTTTGAAACTGAACCGCATGATCCACATGCCTTGGTTCATCCACTTTGTTTCCACTTTCCACAGCTTGGAAAGCTTTCACTATAATTTTCACTAGATACTGGTTCACCTAAGGCTCAGGTGAAACCATGTTCTCATCGGCCAGTTCCAGTTGGTCTCTACAACGCCAACCTAGTGCCATTTCTATAAACAGAAAACAAAAAACCATGAGTCTCACTTCCGTAGACATCATGAAATCCAATTTCAAATCACATTACACAATACTATCACAACTAGGCTTTCCACCTTTCCACATTTTCCATGTTTCACCATTTTGAAAAACAAACCATTTTCAAAATACCAATTCTATTCACTTTCAATTTCACACATTTGAAAAACCATTTTTCAACTCAGCCCATAAATCATTATGCCCAATGAAATATGCATCCTAGTGGGAAGTCATTTATACCATGCATGCCATGGTCATCTCATTGGCTACACCCACGACAATGAGATATCCAATGCCTATAAGTTTCTCCAAAACAATTATGTACCCAACTCCATGGTAACTTGAAGTTCAACATAAGAGGGTTAGCTACGTCCTTTTATTCTATACATTCCAATTTCCAACATTCCTACGCCTTGGTACCATCCCGACTTAAGGAATATACCACAAAGAATGTCAACTCCAAAACCAAGGCACCAAAGCGACCGAAAAACTACTCTCACTTGAAAGTTAAGGACCAAACAAACTGATACCACTTGTAACACCCCACCCCTACCTCATTGGCTTGAGGAGGCGGTGAGGGCTACTTGGCCTTAAGTGATGTTCCCAAGATGCCAAAGGCTGGAAATAAATACCGAGGGCTTCAAGATCAAATTGGGGAATGATTTTCCCTTAAGACAAACCAACCAAACCAACCAAACCATCCATTAACCACCACTATATGATGCGTGTCAATAAAAAATTCCAACATGAATTCCCAAAAGACAACCAAAAGTTCCATAATACAACCCAAAAACAAAACCAACAACACAATATCAGAGTACTATGCGGAACACCAAACAACAAACACTATGATCCATGACACCACCACAGCTCTACACCAAGCTCCAAGCTCCAAGCTCCACCAAGACATCACAATGAACCACTAAAGGAGGGTGATGCCTCACCTTTTCCCACGTCACGATATACAAAATCTGCAAAGACACCAACATGCCAAAGAAGGGGGTGAGTACTAAAACTCAGTAGGATTTCCCCAAATTACTTCCCTACACACGCTAATTGGATAAAACCGTTAGCATATTTATATAAAAAAGTTTATATAAATTAAATCACAAGTGCAACCATTTCCATAATACAAACATGCCCTTACCAAGCCATCACACCCAAACCAAGCAACCAAGGGAAATCCAAACAAACATGCCACAAGCCATTTCATCATTTACACACTGGTAGAACAATTTTCAACTTGTAAAGTAGTGCACAAAAAACAACCAAAACAACCAAACGGTGGAGCTTCTGTCCAACCCGTTCACCCATTCACAACTAGTGGCTCTTCCCGTCCACTTATCCTTTGATGGTGGCCCTTCTATCCACTATACATACCCTTTTTATAGTGTTACTTATCACCACTTCCACACAACATTCCAATCAAGCCAATCCAAGCATATAAACCACCAAGGTCACAACAATATGTAATCAACCAATTCCATTTCATATGAATCCACTTCAATAAATCACCGATTTATTGAAAACCATTTTCCATGCCAAAAAACATTTCAATAATAAAAACTCTTTATTGAAAACCATTTCCATCAATCATTTTCACAAATCTACCATATCACCCCATTTTAAATTCTCCATTTTAAAATCCACAACAATAACATTCACCATAAAACCCCCTTTTCCCCAAAAATCCCCAAATGGTTTTCCAACCAACTTTTCACATCAAAACACAATTAATTTCATGCCAAAAAAATTAATTATAACAAAAAAACCACTATCTCTAACCAAGTGGAGTCGAGAGAGAAGCCACCTACCTTTAGGGTTCCCAAGAAATCGACCCACAAGCACCCACATCTCAAATCCAGCGAACGCACCACCAAAACCTCTCTAGATACCCTTCCATAACCATCACAAGCCTTACAATCATCATCCAAGGCAACCACAACCCTATATATACACAAAAAGGGTGTAGATCTAGAAAACCGAGAGATAGGGAGATGTTGATCTAGAGGAAAATGCAAGAAAACCAAGAGGAGAGACTTACCCGGGAGAAACTACCTTTAATCCGCCAAGAAACCCCTTCAAAATGCTTCCAAAATGAGTGGGAGAGCCCCTCCAACCCTTGAGAACCGAAAATCCCGAGTGAGGCTCGAGTGGGAGGAATATTAGAGTGGAATGAGGTAAGCCTGAGTGAGCCCTGGTTTTAAAACCCTATTTTTAAGTGGCCGCACGGTTAGCCCGCACGGTTTGGAAAACCGTGCGCTAACCGTGCGCACACTACTGCCTTGAGAGAAAGGGTTCGCACGGTTTCCTTGCATGGTTTGGAAAACCGTGTGTAGGCCATACGAAGCCTACTGTATCTTGATACATGGTTTCCTAGAGCATCTACACGGTTTCCACTAACTGTGCTCAAACCATGCACCCATAAAAAAGCCTCCAAACTCATTCAAAACCATTCCAAACTCTCCCGACCTCTTTCCAACTCATCCCATGAACTTTAAACATGTAAAAATGCATAAAAAAGGACACATACCTCAAACCGGTGGTACTACACTATTTATGTTTTTAACTAATATATACATAATATTAAATGATAAAACAAAACAAGTTCGTTGTGATCGAAAAACCGCCAAAATTAACCTAAAACGTTCATCATTAAATTTTATCTAATGAATCATCCTCATACCATATAAAAAAAATTATTTATAAGATCATTTAAAATTATTTAAGATTATTAATAACATATAATAACAATTCTATATATTTATCCACATTTTACATGAACTTCCATTCATGTATACAAGTGAATTGATCATGAAAACTATGAAAATGAACACTCCCCAATGATGAAATTAAACTCTACAGCTCATCAAAAATCCTAAAAATGAACTTAATAATACCATAATGAATCAAATTAATGTTTAAAAGTTTATTCATTTGTTAATTAATGGATATAATGTGATTTTATAGGATATTAAAGTGAAGAAATCATTCTGACATATGGTAAGGGGAATTCTTAAACCCAACTCTCTTTATTTTGGTTTTCACTCTTTCAACCCATTTTCAGTATGGATATTCCTTAAATATAATTTCTTCAGAATTATCTTAACTTTTCCAGTATATACATGTTATCTACTTGATTTTATGAAAAACACAATGTTTTCCAAAAAAACTCTTATTTCAAAAAACACACCTTTTACTTCTAAATATTGATTCTTCTTCACTCAAGGTTGATGATTCTTATATAAAGTATGTAATTCCATATTTAATTTGGGAACCCAAATTTTATGAATTTATGATTTATGAAATGAAACCCATTCCTTTACATGGGTTATTTTATGTCCAATATTGATATATGTTCTATGTGGCATGCATGATAATGTAAATGTTAGCATGTGATGGGTGCACCAAGAATTATATAGTGCCATGTAAATGTTATGATGTGATGGGTGTTCCTAGAATTATACAACACTCTAATTCATTGGGAAATTTGATATAAGAACCCATATCTTCTTTTTAGGTATGGATCCTATTTTTCAGGTGTTTTGAGAAAAAGAGGAGGTTCTGGAAATTTAAGGAGTACATACCGTGTACTTTGAAGTACACACTGTGTACCTGATTGTTGCGGGTGACTGTGTACATGCCATGTGATAGAAGAGTACATGGCCATGTGGGGTGACCTGGACACCACCTAAAACAGGGCCCGATAAAGGAATATACACGCCATGTACTTTTAAAAGATACATAGTGTACTTTTATTTTTATTTGTTTAATCGGATCAGGGTCATGTCTAATTGGAAGAAACTCCTTCCTCTCAACTCATCTTGTCTAGGAGAGACCATAGGACATGATTCTTCTCTGAGCCCCTGATCGACTATCCATGCTCTGAATCAACTATCATTGATTGCATTGGAATCACCATGGTGAGTTCTTCCTTCTTCTAGAGCTTAATTCCTTGATTTATCCTCTTTCGTGAGATATCCTTGGTTGAACGTTGTAGACATTTTTTGTATATCTACGTCATTTTAGGCTGATTAAAGGGACGAATATAGAGTATATAGATCATATAACACTGAGGTATGTGGTTTGTGCATTTCCATAGTTTGTCTTTGAATTATATGTGCAAATTTTTCCAATACCCCAGTTTAGGGTATTGCGTGTTTAGGGATTTTAACCCTATTGATGCCTGCTATGATTTTTTTCTTGAGTTAGGACTCTTGTTTTTCGGCAGGGTTATTTTTCCATGATATGGAGGTGTTTTCCCATGTTTGATTTGATATTGACCATTTGGTCTAGTTTTGCCTCTTAGGCCGCTTGCTTTCCATGCCTAGTGTTGTTAGGATAGAGTGATTTATCTGATGCTATGATATGCTTTGTAGTTTTTTAGACAAGTAGTACTTTTAGGTTTACTTTGGCTACTGAACATTTTTTATGCATGATTTCTTTACACAGGGTTGTGGGAATGTGGTATAGTGATACCATAGGGAAAATTGACGTTGAGGGCTTCCCTAGAGTGTCTATTTTTCTTTATCATGCTGTGATACCATAGAGGGTATTGATGTTGAGTGCTACCTCAGAGTTTCTATAGTTACCGTTGTGATACTATAGGGGGGATTGACATTGAGTGCTCCCTCAGAGTGTCTATAGTTACCGTTATGAGACCACATGGAGAATTTACTTTGAGTACTTCCTCAGAGTGTATGTAGTTTATCGTTAAAAGACTATAGGGGGAATTGACGGTGTTTGCTTCCTCAGAGAGTCTTTGTTTGCCTGAGACCAAAGGGGTTAGACCATGTGATCATACCCAGGAGGTCGTTATATCCTTGTATGAGTTGAACCAGAGGGGTTAGGCTGTGAGAACTTACCCAGAGGGTTACTTGAGATTGTTTGGTTGAACCAGAGGGGATAGGCTATAAGAACTTCCTAGAGGGTTTCTTGTTTTTGTTTGGTTGATTAATTGACAAATGTAAATGAATTTAATTGAAATTGTAGGACTGTTTACTTTTGAGTACTTACTTGTTCATTACTTCCTTTTCTTATTTCCTGACATATATATTCACTGACTGTTAGTCATAGATCTTTGGGTGGTTGCCTACTGAGATTCATCTCACACCCTATTTGGGTCATGATTTTGGGCCCAAACAGATTATATTGATGCAGGTATAGATAAGGGCAAGCACCATTATACTTAAAGTACTTTATTTCTATGGAGCTAGAGAGCATGGGACCAAGATGAGGCTTGTGATGCTTCTGGAGTTATTTACTTGTTTTCATTGTAATTTGGTTTAGTACTATATTCCAGCATTGTAAATTGTTTTTCTGATTTCCTAGATACTTGTGACATGCATCATTATTGATATATATATATATATTGTAGTTGTTTATTTACTTTCAATATTCTGATGTTTACTATTGTATGATATTATCATTGCTTCCTCTACTATTATATATTTCTTCCCACTGCATTATTCTGCCAATGAGGGTATAGTTTCCCCACTATCACACCCAAGGCCCTCTCTGCTAGTCGGAAACCTCTGGCATTTGGTGAAATGCACTTGAGGATATGTGACCAACTAGGTACGGGGCACCTCTAGGCGGCACCCAGAACCAGGACATTACAAAGTGGTATCAGAGAAATTCTTTTCTTCTTGAATTACTATTTGGAGCCTATAGATAGGGATAATAAGGAATAGGTAGTTGGTAATAAGCTGTGCTCAGGATTTGCTAACCTGTGTATAGGGAAAAGCTAATTTACCTTGTATATTTCAATTTTTATGGGTTTCCAATTATTACAGTTGATTTTATTTCATCGTTGGGTGATTCACATGTTTTGTACTGTTAAAATTGATAATATTGAGGTTATATTTCTATTACAACCCGATGAGATTAGGGTATGTTATCTCATGAATCATATAGACACTTTCTATAGATCACATGTCATGCATTATTTCCATGCCATTTAGGGTGCATTACTAATTGCATATTGTTGTGATGGATGTTGTGCTAGATATGCATGCGGTTGTGATAGATTCCTTGATAGAATACCTGTTATTTGATAGGGTATTGGATTGTGTAAGGTTTTGTTTGAATGAACACCAAACTTTGGTTCTTAAGGTGTTATGAGCCCTTATATATCAGAATTTGGTGGATCATTTCACTGTTATTCTTGTATATGACATGTATAATATGTCAAACTTTGATTAGAAGGGAGTATGGGCCCTCACAGATTAGAATTTGGAACTTTAATGTTCGTTTCAATGTTTTTTGGGGTTCCAGAGTAGTTTCTAAGGCTTACTATCTGGGAAAACCCAGAATACACGGTGTGTATTTATGAATACACTCCATGTATACTTCTGTTTGGGAAGGAATTTTTTTCTCTTAAGTACAAGCTGTGTATTGTATGTACAGGCCGTGTAGTCTCTAACCATGTCACTGGCTGTGTGGGAAGAGACATGGGGTTGGGAAATCCTTGGAGGAACACACTGTGTATTGTATGGAAACACTGTGTTGTAGGGATCTTGTGTCCACCCATGTGACCAATGACATGGATGGATGAAACTTAGGTCATACACTCCATGTCAATCTTGAACACTCCATGTAGTTTTACCCATGTATTCGGCCATGTGACTAACAACACAGGTCGGTGAAATCCTTCTAGTACACACTGTGTCTGGCAAAAACATGTCGTGTAGTCTTGTTCTAGGAGAACCGTGTGGGTTAATCATATAGAAGAACTTAGGCAGGGGAAAACGATTCAAGTACATGCTGTGTATTTGGAGAACATGCCATGTGTATGGGGCATTACACAACCAGGGTTGGCAGGAGTACACACCCATGTGAAGGCTTAAAGTAACATGCTGTTTAGGGGTCGTACACGCCATGTATCCCTATTTTGAAAAACTTGAGTGCTTTCCTTCTCCTGTTCCTTTCTTGAACTTCTATGTTTTAGTCCTTGATAATATTGAACTAAGGTGTGCACTTGACCTTGTAGAGTCATTCCACCATGACATCCTCCAGTTTTGTGCTAGATACAGGGAAACGATTAGACACCAGATATGGTAGATCATGGTTTATCAGTAGACCCTACCATCGTGCTTGTCTTGGCACCAACCATCATTTCAGATACAGGTGTCGATGCATAGTTCCAGGAAGACTTCATGAGGTTTATGCAGAACTTCCAGGGAGCACTACATCTTGCCCCATCTATAGCATAGTTGACACAGGTCTTTCAGTAGCAGTATCCTCCCACTTTATCAGGTAATAGAGGACCTTAGGCTATAGAATCATGGTTAGAATCCATTCTATCAAATTTCAAGCATCTGGAGACACCTCCAAAGATGAGGGTGAAGCTCACTACGTATATGGTTTGGGATTCCGCCAAGAGATTGTGGGATGTGATCTCACAGGCAGGACACCGACAGGTTATGGCATGGGATGTATTCCAATGTACCTAGAGACTTTTAAGGATGATCGATCTCGAGAGTTCATAAGTTTGCAGTAGGGTACTCTATCAGTCATGGAGTATTCTTATCTCTTCACAGAGTTTTAGTGTTTCACACCCATTCTATGGGGTGATGATATTTTCCTAGCGAGGAAGTTTGAGGATGGTCTCAGGCATGACATCCGATCTCAAGTGAACATCTTCAGGTTGATGACCATATCTTCTATAGTTAACCAGGAACTGATCACAGAGCGTAGCCTGAGGGATTCTGAAGCAGTGGGTCAGGGTGGTTCAACATCCCGAGTTTGTGATTCACTGGATAATAGTAGGAATCACCACAGGGAGTCTACATATTGAGATCTGAGTAGGTAATATACACCTTTAGGTAGCCAGGTGGTATGCTACTAGTGTGGGAAGGGCGTACATATGAGGCCACATTGCCCGAGAGACCCAGTGGAGTGCCGATCTTGTGGCAAGATGGGATATCTTCAGTGGTTATGTCAGTTTTTATCACCGGTAGCTGGTGATAGGGGTTCCTCTATGACTACTCATTCAGGGGAAACACCACCAGTTTCTCATCAATCTAGGAAATGGAGTTCTTCCGGCCATTCAGGCCAAGGTGGATGTCATGGTCGTGGTATCCAGTCATTAGGATTTCAGTGAAAATGGGGTGGATTAGATCAGGGTGGTTAAGAAGGGTCACAAGGTCGTGGTACATGTTATAATTTTTTAGTGGAGTAGACCCAACAGGAGCAGGATCCTGGACCCTCTACAGTTTGAGGTACGATCGTAGTTTCCTCAGTTTTAGCTTCTGTACTCTTCGATATAAGGTCTTCCCATAGTTTCATATCTATTTCTGTTGTGGAGAGCCTTTAGCTCTCTATCTTTACTTATGATGATGTTTTGATGATGGACACTTCATTGGGGATAAGAACAACTAGTGTACGTTAGTGCAAGGAGTGGCCTCTTGAGTTTAGTGGGTGTCACTTCTCATGGGACCTTTATGTCCTAGAGATGATAGTCTATGATGTTATTCTCATAATGGACTGGTCGGTTCTCTACCAGGTTTTTGTCAGCTGCTATCATCATAGGGTGAGTTTTACATCACCATAGGGCAGTTTGTTCTTACATAAGGCTGAATGGGATGTCCATCCAAGCATAGAAGGACCCAAGAATCATGGGTTGGGAGGAGTTACAACCCAAATTTATAGTCTATATCTAGATGACAAGGGGACTTCACTGTTGGAATTTCCTCCAGTGTTGGATCATTTTAGGTATGTCTTTCTAGAGGACTTTTCAGGTTTGCCTCTAGATAAAGAGGTGAAATTTTTTATTGAGCTTGTTCCAAGAGAGGAACTGGTGTCCATTTCTCCTTATAGGAGGGATACACCAGAGTTACAAGATCTCAAGAAGCAGTTAGAGGATTTACAGGAAAATATTTTCATCTGACCCAGTACTTCTCTTTGGGGTTCTCTTGTCCTATTTGCAAAGAAGGTGGATGGTACCTTCAGACTTTTTGTGGATTATCAGAAGCTGAACCAGTTGATTGTCAAGAACCGATATCCCTTACTGAGGATTTATGATCTATTTGATCATATTTGAGGAGACCAGGTGTTCTCGAAGATTTACTTGAGATCTGGTTATCATCAGTTGTGCGTTAGACCATCAGATATACCTCTTATAGCTCTTTGGAGAAGGTATAGTCTATAAGAGTATATGGTTATTCTTTTCGGTCTCACGAACGCGCCTATAGTTTTCATGGAACTGATGAACCAAGTATTCCATCCATACTTGGATTCTTTCATGGTAGTCTTTGTGGAAAATATCTAGGTGTGCTCTCACAATCGACACGACCATTCCACACATCTTGATATCCTTTTGAGTACACTGAGAGAGCATCATTTATATGCTAAGATCTCAAAATGACACTTTTGGATGGACTAGATTCACTTCTAGAGTCATGTTATCTCAGAGACAGGAGTATCAGTAGACCCATAGAAAGTGAGAGTTTAATTTCTTAGGAGTAGCCGAAGAATGTCTTTGAGGTACAAAGTTTTATAGGGTTGTATGAATATTACAAACGTTTCATACAGGACTTTTAATGCTTAGAAGTGTCATTAGCGGGCCTTAATAAGAAGGGTGTGAAGTACTTATGGTCATATTATTATGAGTAAGCCTTTCAGGAGATAAAAGGGAGGCTGAATTCAGCACTGATTTTAGGTTTTCCAGAGATGAGAAAGAGATATACTATTTACTATGATTCCTCAGGTGTCGGGTTGGGAGCAGTGCTCATGTAGGGGGAAGAATTCATTGCGTATGATTCTCGGAAGTTGATGCCACATGAGAGGAATTTCCTGATGCACAATCTTGAGTTGACTACAGTTGTTCATGCTTTATGCTGTTGGAGACATTATCTATTGGGAGAGCACTTTTTGGTTTTCAATGACCACAAAAGTCTCAAGTATATCTTTACATAGCGCGATCTGAATTTAAGACAATGAAGGTGGGTTGAGTACCTTCCATCTTTTGGCTTTGAGATTTCCTACATGCCTAGGAAAGGCAACATAGTGGATGATTCATTGAGCAGGAGGACTTAGATGCAGGTAGTTCAGGAGGCCAGTAGTGAGTGGAAACTTATGGATCTGTTCTCTGAGATTCATTTGGAGGTGCATGATAAATAGGGGAATATGTTTATTTCTTCTGTAGCTGTTACCTCTAATATTCTTGAACAAGTGTGAATAAGGCATCTATCAGATTCTAAAGGCCTAGTTCTATGAGAGAGTGTGATAGGAGAGGACCCTATTCCTAGATGGACAGTAGGCAAGGATGAGATCTTGTGTTTTCATGGGTGCGTATGGGTGTCAGTAGACATACGTGAGGAGATGATGCAGGATTTTCATTCCTCAGTTTGGACAATTCATCCTGGTGTCACCAAGATGTATCGAGATCTACACTGTCAGTATTGGTGGCCTGGTATGAAGATAGATTTTACTAGTTTTGTGATGTGGTGTTCCAACTGTCAGTAGGTGAAGGCAGATCATCAACAACCAACCAGTCTTTTTCAGCAGTTACCCATTCCTGAGTGGAAGTGGAATGATATCACGATGGAATTTGTGATAGGTTTACCGAGGTAGACTTGAGGGAATGATACAGTTTGGGTTGTCATTGACAGACTCATGAAGGTTTATCACTTCTTTTTGATCAAGGAGACCTTCAATGTTGATGAGCTAGGAAGGTAGTACATTTGGGAGATCATACGTTTAAACAGGGTTCCTCACTCCATTGTTTCAGATAGGGATGTCCATTTTACTTCTTGGGTCTGGCAGGGACTACATAGGGAATTGGGTATATAGGTACTTTTGAGTACATCTTACCATCCCTAGACAGAGGGAAAGTCTGAGCATACTATTTAGGTGCTAGAGGACATGATTAGGGCATGCATCCTAGATTTTAAAGGTTCTTAAGATAAGCACATACCTCTTGTGGAGTTTTCATACAATAATAGTTTTCAAGGAACTATTTATATGGCACCTTATGAGGTTTTGTATGGTAGGCTATGCCGATTACCCCTATGTTGGCTGGAGGTAGGAGAGGTAGCTATGTTGGGACCTCATCTTGTCCAGGAGACCACAGTGAAGATAGAGTTGATTTGAAAGAGGATGGTCACTGCACAATCAAGACAGAAGTCTTATGATAATTGACGGAGATGACTTATAGAGTTCAAGGTCAGAGACCAGGTTTTCCTTCATGTCACACCGAGGTTGGGAAACAGGAGGATTAGGAGACATGGAAATCTTTCGCTGAGATATTTTGAACCATTTGAGGTTTTGGAGAGAGTCAGGATGGTTTCCTCTCATTTGTAGTTACCTCAGAGGTACCAGGATATGCATGTCATCTTCCATGTTTCTTATCTACGGTGTTACTTCTCAGACCCATATCATGTTTTTCAACCCAAGGAGGTTGAGTTAGAGGTGGATGCCTCATTCGAGGAGCATCCTATCCGGATTATTGATCGAGGCATGAAGTTTCTCCATAGACGGTATATTCTTATGGTACGGGTGATATGGGAGCATAGGTGAGTACAGGATGAGACTTGGGAGAGGGAGATCGATGTGCGATCGTAGTGGCTGGAGCTGTTCAAGGATTCTTCTTCTTTTCCACCTTCTTAGGGAAATTCGAGGACAAATTTCTTTAGGGGGGGGGGGAGTTTGTAAGAACCCAGATCTTCTTTTAAGGTATGGATCATATTTTTCAGGTGTTTTGAGAAAAAGGGGAGGTTCTATAAATTTAATTAGTACACGCCGTGTAATTTGAAGTACACGCCATGTACCCGGTTGCTACAGGTGACCGTGTACTAGCCGTGTGATAGCCGAGTACATGCTCGTGTGGGGTGACCTAGATACCGCCTAAAGCGGGTCTAGTAAAGGCATATACATGCCATGTACTTTTATTTTTATTTGTTAAATTAGACCAGGGTCATGTTTAATTATAAGAAATGCCTTATTCTCGACTCGTCTCATCCAGGAGAGATCGTAGGGTGCGATTATTCTCTGAGCCCCCAATCGACTGTCTGTGCTCTGAATCAACCATCTTCTATTGCATTGGAATTTCCATGGTGAGTTCTTCTTTATTCTAGAGATTCATTCCTTAATTTCTCGTATTTAATGAGATATCCTTGGTTGAACGTTTTAGACATTTTTTTATATATATGACATTCTAGGATGATTCAAGGGATGAAGACGAAGTATATCGATCATATATAACCAAGGTAGGTGGTTTGTGCCTTTCCGTAAATTTTCTTTGAATTATATGTTCAAATTTTCCCAATACCCTAGTTCAGGGTATTGCGTGTTTAGGGATTTTAACCCTTTTTATTCCTAGTATTCTTGTTTGCATGAGTTAGGACTCTTGTTTTTAAATAGGGTTATTTTTCCATGCTATGGAGGTGTTTTCCCATGTTTGATTTGATATTGACCGTTTAGTCTAGTTTTTACTATTAGGATGCTTTCTTTCTATGCCTAGTGTTGTTAGGATGGAATGATTTATCTGATGCTATGATATGATTTGTAGATGTTTAGCGAAGTAGTACTTTTAGGTTTAATTTGGCTGCTGAACATCATTTTTGCACGATTTCTTTACACAGGGATGTGGGAACCTAGTATAGTGAGACCATAGGGGGAATTGATGTTGAGGGATTCCCTAGAGTGTCTATTTTTCTTTATCATGCTATGAGACCATAGGGGGGATTAACATTGAGTGCTCCATCAGAGTGTCTATAGTTACCGTTGCAAGACTATAGGGAGGATTGATGTTGAGTGCTCCCTCAGAGTGTCTATAGTTACCGTTATGAGACCACAGGGGGAATTGACTTTGAGTGCTTCCTCAGAGTGTCTATAATTTATCGTTAAAAGACTATAAGGGGAATTAACAGTGAGTGCTTCATCCAAGAGTCTTTTTTTGCATGAGACTAAATGGGTTAGACTGTGTGAGCTTTCCCAAGAGGTTGTTATATCCTTGTATGAGTTAAACCAGAGGGGTTAGGCTGTGAGAACTTACCTAGAGGGTTACTAGAGATTGTTTGGTTAAACCAAAGGGGATAGGTTGTGAGAACTTCCCAGAGGGTTTCTTGTTTTCATTTGGTTGATTAATTTAAAAATGTAAATGAATGTAATTGAAACTATAGGACTGGTTACTTTTGAGTACTTCTTTGTTCATTAGTTCTTTTTCTTATTGCCTGCTATATATATTCACTGACTGTTAGGCACAGATATTTGGGTGGTTTCCTTCTTGGATTCATCTCACACCCTGTTTGGGTCATGGTTTTGGGTCTAAATAGATTATATTACTGCATGTATAGATAAGGGAATGTGCCCTTCTGATTCAGGTACCTGATTACTGTGGAGTTGGAGAGCATGAGACCAAGTTGAGTCTTGCATTGCTAATAGAGTTATTTAATTGTTTTCCTTGTACTTTGGTTTAGTACTGTATTCCAGCATTGTGACTTGTTTGGATTATTTCCTAGATACTTGCGACATGCATCATTATTGATATATATATATGATGTAGTTTTTTATTTACCTCTAGTCTTCTACTGTTTACTATTTTATGGTATTATTATTGATTTTGGTACTATTATATATTTCTTTCCACTGTATTACTCTGCCAATGAGGGCATAGTTTCCCCACTATCACACTCAAGGCCCTCACTTCTAGTTGGAAGCCTCTGGCATTTGGGGAAATGCGCTTGAGTCCATGTGACCAACCAGGTATGAGGAACCTCTGAGCGGCACCTAGAACCAGGATGATACTTGTGATGTATCTCATGATAAAAGTAAAATATGTATTAACATGATGCTATATTTGTTCACAACTATGTTTTATAGTTGTCCACTAAGACATGATGTTTAATTTTTATGCATTTCTATATTTCAATCCTTTTCTTAATGAAAAATCTCATGATTATGATCTTATGCCTATGTTATGATGATAATGATTATGATCACCTCATGTTATATTGTTTCATATTCTTATCTATCCTCTTATTGGTCTTTTATCTCACCCCTTTCTTTGATGTATATCCTCAGGTGACTACTTGTACTAAAGAGAAATCAAGGGATAATAAGAATCTAGGGAAGAAGGAATTAAATAAATATTTATGTTTTATTTTTTAAATGTTATGTATGGTCCTAATTTTACCAAGACACTAAAACATTGGATCCCAGTCATGTAATTATTTTATGTTGTTTATCATTAAAATGATGTAATAGTAATGTAAGAAAAAACAGGGTTGCTATTGTTAGTATTAGAGTCCGGTTTAGTTAATTTGGTAATTAGTATTAGAGAACCTTAGTGAAAACTCTTATTTTGAGACTGATTATATATAATAACACAAGAATATTTTATAAATATAGGGATCCCATAAGATATTACTTTAGAGTTAAATTCAAAAAGGGATAAATTATGGATGACTTGTTGACTTATGTTTTGTTCTAACCTTTTCTATTTTAGAAAATGGTGGGAACCAGGAGAAACTAGGCCAACAACCCATGTGAGGGATAATGAAATGATTGCCCAAAAAACATCCCCAATGATTTAGGAGGTGGAGTTAAAAATTTCATGGTGATTCTTACCCATATATCTTAGGTTATGAACAATAAACTGAATAATGTGGAATGTATGCCTTCACCTAAGAGGGAGAAATTGGATATCAAGTGTTTTATGTGGAAATTACCACCAACGTTTAGTGGATCTTCCGATCCACTAGCCACTGAATAGTGGGTCAACTCAATGGAGACGATCTTTTTTTCTCTTCACTATTCTGAGATGGATAAGGTGACTTTGGCTGTTTATCATCTAGAAGGATAGGCCGACCAATAGTGGGTGTTGATTAAGAACACCAAGATGAAGGATGAAATTGAAGAGATGGATTGGGAAGACTTTAGGATAATGTTTCTTAATAAGTATTTCCCTCAAACTATTCACACAAATATGGATAGAGAATTCATAGAGCTTAAGAAAAAGGAAGGAGAATCTATCAGGTACTATGAAGAAAATTTCACAAGACTTTCATGGTAAACTTTGAGTTGTGTTATCAACAATGATAGAAAAATTGATATATTATTTAGTAGTTTAAAACCAAACCTTCAAAAGGCTCTAGAAATTAGAGACTTTGGGAGTTATGAAGAAGTTTTTTGATGTGATCTCAAAGTGGATATGGAGTTTAGAGAATGTTCTCATGGATATGGTGATAAGAAACAAAATATGGAGTTTCAAGCTAGATGATCTAATTAGAAAGGTGGAAAGAAAATTCAACCACCCACATGTCAAAAACGTGGGAAGAAGTATCATGGGAATTGCCTCAAAGGGATAAATAAATGCTTAAAGTGTGGGAGAGAAGGCCACAGAGCTCCTAAATGTCAAAAATAAATAAGGAAGAAGGAAAATGTTGTGGTGTAAAGGAGAGAACCACCCATGGTCTAATGCAACAAATGTTGGGAATAATGGAAATATGCAATCTCGTTCACTAAACCTCGATTCCTTGAGGGTAATCAATGTCAGCAGCCACCAAAGACAAAGGAGAAAGTCAAGGCTTATGCCATCACTACTGCGAATGTAGAGAAAGAAAATTAAGTCATACAAGGTACAATTTCTATTCACTCAAGAATGGAAAGAGTATTATTTGATTCTGGTTCTACACATTCCTTTATATCTTAAAAGTTTTCTAGAACTATTGAATCAAAGTCTCGAAACCTTGAAGTAGTGATATCTATAAAAAACTAAGTGGTGAAATCATTGCAACCTAGGTGATGTGATCTTCTTCTATTGGTGTATGTGGGAGGATTCTTCCATCAAATCTCATGATACTTTCCTTGGTGAAATTTTATACTATAATGAGAATAGATTGGCTCTCGTTATATACAACACATATAAATTGCCAGGAAAAGGAAATATATTTTCATATTATGAACCATACCATGCTCCTATATAAATGAAAGGAAGATCATGAATATCCTTTGTAAAATCTTTAAATGGTTTGGGTGTTGATTCCCTATGAAGAAGCATACCTTTCTCAAATGGTTGAGTCAAAGGAATATATCAACCGATGGAAAATTCCCATTTTGAGGGAATTCAATGATGTATTTCCTGAAGAGTTACGCAAAATTCCCCCATATCTTGAGGTATATTTCTCAATAGAAATCATACCTGGAGATACTTTTATCTCAAAGTATACCTATAGGATGGATCCTAACAAACTGGAGGAGTTAAAGAAGAAGATTCAAGAGCATTTGGATAAAGGGTTCATATTCCCTAGTGCATCGCCTAGTAATGTGCAATTGATCCTTTTCAAGAATAAGGATGGATAAATGAAATTGTGTATAGATTATCAAGAACTCAACAAGGTCACCATAAAGAACAAGTATCCTCTTCCAAGTACTGATGACTTGTTTGATCAGTTGTGAGGAGCTCAATACTTCTTAAAGGTGGAACTTAGTTCTAGATATCATTAGATAAAGGTGAAGAAAAAAGATATTCATAAGACTTCCTTTTGTACAAGGTATAGGCACTATGAGTTTCTAGTGATTCCCTTCAGATTTAATAATTCCCCTGAAATCTTGATGGATTTGATGGATAGAGTATTTATAAATTACCTTGATAAATTTGTGGTACTATTTATTGATGATATTCTCATTTACCACAAGAGAAAGGAGTAACATGAAGAATATCTAAGGCTTGTGTTGGAGACATTAAGGAAAGATAATTTATATTCCATGTTCAGAAAGTGTGACTTTTGGATGTAAAAAAACACATTCTTGGGACATGTGATCACAAGTGAGGGAATTTATATGGATCCTTCAAAAACAAAGGAAATTGAGGAATGAACTAGACCCTATAGTGTCATGAAAATCCACAGTTTTCTTAGATTAGTTGGGTATTACCAATATTTTATGAGAAATTTATCATGATTATCAAGAATGATAACTAAGTTAACAAGGAAAGGGGTAAAGTATGTTTGGACAGAAGAATGTGAGGAAATATTCAAGGAGCTAAAGAATATGTTGATCACTACACATGTACTCACATTACAAAAAAGTGGAGAAAGTTTTGTGATATACAATGATTCTTAAAATAATTTATTGGGTTGTATACTCATGAAAAATGATAATATGATAACCTCTAACTCACAGAAGTTGAAGATCCATGAGAAGAACTACCCGATGCATGATCTGGAGTTAGAAGTTGTGATTTTTTTCTTTGAAAATATGGCGGCACTACCTCTATGGTGAGAAGTGTGACATATATACTGATCACAAGAGCCTAAAGTATTTATTCACACAAAAGGATCACAAAATGCATCAAAGGATATGGTTATAGCTTATCAAAGACTACAATTTCTCTATTCAATATCATCCTGGAAAGGAGAACAAGGTAGTTGGTGATCTTAGTATAAAAGAAACTACTACTCTATCCATGTTGTGGATTGAGAAAGACCTTATATTCATGGATATGAAAAGAATGTATTTGGAAATTAAGGGAATAAATCTTACCTTTCCCAAATTATTTCCCAACCATCTATCCAAGAGAAGATTAAGGAGACACAAAGGGATGATCCAGAGTTACAAAAGAATGTGAATGCAGTAAAGTAAGGGAAGATACAAGAGTTCTATATCAATGATGATGGTGTGATTCAGTTCATAATGAAGCTATGTGTGCCTTCATCACCTGGGCTAAGGAAGGAGCTATTGGAAAATGCGTATAACTCAAATTTCTTTATCCATCCTAGGAGTTCCATGATATATCGTGATCTATATGAACACTTATGGTGGGACAACATGAAGAAGGATATTTATGAGTATATCTCAAGGTGATTGATATGTTAGAAAGTTAAATCTGAGTGATATAAGTCCAAAGGAATGATGCAACCATTTCCTATGACCAATAAATTTATTATGTTATCATACCAAGGAACTTAGGTTAGGCTGCATAATTGTTCACCGAGGAGGGAATCATCCAGACTAGTCTTTGGTATAGGTTCTACCTCCATAGTGTGAGGAATCCTACTCATGTGGTCAACCACTATATTTTCATTTCCATTTTTTACTTAATATCAAGGTCAAAATCTTGTAGAAACAACATCCATATTACTAGTTGGGGTTTTGCATCAGTCTTCTTGATCAAGTATCTTAAGGTTGCATGATCAGAATAAACAATTACTTTAATTCTGAAGAGATAAGAACAAAATCTTTCTAAATCTAAAAAAATAGAAAAAAACTTCTTCATTGTTGTTTTTTAGTTAATATGGGTAGTGTTTAGGGTTTTTGAAATATAGTGTATTACTCATGGAATCTTATCAATCTTTTGGGACAACACGACCCTGACAGCTCTATTGGAAGAATCACATGGTATCTCAAAGGGGTGACTCTATTTTAGTGGTAAAATGATGAGGGAAGTGGATAAATATTCTTTAAATTTATCAAAGTATATCCTAAATGAATCATAAAATAAAAAATCAATTTCTTTCTTGAGTAATTTAGTTAGGGGAAAATAAATTTTTCTAAAGTCCTTAATAAATGTTCTATAAAATCCAACGTGGACAAAAAATGATCTAATATTCCAAAGTGATGGGGTATGGTAGTCTTTAAATGAAATAATATTTGGATTTATCAACATAAATTCCATCTTTAGAAATAAAATGTCCTAAAACATTTCCCTTTTCCACCATAAAATTGCAGTTTTTAAAATTCAAAATCAGTTGTTTCTCAATACATCTTTGTAAAACCTTTTCCAAAATCTCCATAAAATTTTGAAATATAGTCCCATATACAGTGAAATAATCAAGTAATAACTCTAATAAACTTTAAATTAGTTCTAAAAAGATACTTACCATGAAACATTGAAAGGTACCTGGGGAATTAGAGAGACCAAAAGGCATATTTTGGTATAAAAATGTACCAAAGGTACATGTTAAGGTGGGTTTTCTTAGTCACATGGAGAAATGGGAACTTGAAAATACCTATAAAAACCATAAAGGAAACAATAATTTTCTTTACCATCTAATAAATCTAGAATTTTTATACAAAGTTTATAGGGGAATGGTCTTTCTGGGTTACATGGTTTAATCTCCTATAGTCAATACAAACTCTCTAGCTATTCTAGATTCTAGTGGGTACCAATTCATTTATTTTATTCTTCACAATTGTGTAACTAGTTTTCTTTGGAACAATTTGAATGGGGTTCACCCATTGGAAGTCTGATATGGGATAAATTATTTCATCTTTTAAAAGTATCTCTAATTCATTTTTTTTTCTACCTCTAGGAGGGTCGGGTTGAGCCTTCACTGGGTTATCTCATAGACTTGGGTCCTCTTTCCAAAAAAATTATGTGCATTCTGGTAGTAGGGTGTATTCTTGTAATAACTCATAATGTCCACCCTATGTCCTTAACATTATTTTCCATGATTTTCAGTAGTTGGAAATTATGACTGGCAGTTTCTTATCCTCTTTAAAAAAAATCATATTTTAAATTTGAGGATATCAAATTTAATTCTAATTCATGGGGGTTTCATAGAGATGTTTTCATTTCATTTTCACCTATTCTAGAAACCTACAAATTTATTTAATAACTATTAGTATCAAACTTTAGTAACTCATCAAAATAATTTTCATCAATTCATTAAAATTGATCAACAATTGAAATATTATCTAGTCTGAGTTCACTTTCAAAACTATATTTGTCTAGAGAGTTGGGTGTTTACAAAGATTATCCTATTTTAATTATTTCATCAAACATTTCAATTTCCTCCCTAGAGGAACATGGGAGTTCAAAATATTTTAAGGTGAAAATAGAATATTCTTCATGTGGATGTTTCATTGAATCAAGAATGTTGAAATCTACTATCTCCTCACCAAATGTCATGGAAAGGGTTCCTTAATTGAAATTTATGATGGTTTTAGTAGTCTTTATAAAGTATATTACTACAATAATGGTAGAATAATCTTAACATTTTCCTTATTCTATGTTTAAAATGTAGAAGTCAGTAAAGAATAAGTAACCTTGTACACTTACCAAGACATCTTCAAGAACACCTACCAGATAAGTAGTGGTTTTATTGGAAAGTTTTACAACACACAGGTGGGTTTAAGTTCTAACATATATAAAGATGAATAAATATAATAATTAATTACATTAATTTAAGCACACAAGTCACACAGTTCATTAGAAAAAGTGAGCTCACTAATTGTGCAGGGAATAAAAAAAATTACCCAGATCTTGTCATTTTTGGGGATTTTAGGGGTGATAAGAGCATACACATACTTACCTAGTAATAAACCTTAATTTATTTCTAATATCCTTCTACTGGTGAATATATCCTTAATGAATTTTTTATACCTTGTAATTTGGTGAATGGAATCTAGTAGGGGATATTAATTCCCACATTTTTTTTAAAACTTCTAGCATCTATTGTTGCAATGATTCCGACTTGGTTATTTTTAGTTCTTGTATTCTTATTAGAAAGATAGGTGGGGATTGTTTTGGATATTCCATGGTTTTTATTTTATATTTTTATGGATATTTCTATACCTCCTCCTTGGGTACTCTTTCTGAGGAATATTTTTCTACTGTTTACATCCAATTTCAATTTTCAAGGGTAATACATTACTGTCTTCTAGTTCTTTTACACTAATCAATTTAATGGAGATGGAATTTCTCTTAGGGTTTTAAATTGTCTGATCATGAAGCTTACTTAAGCCTTGATTTACCATATTATTTAGGATAGTCATGAGCTAGCCAAATTTTCAATTTAATTCTTTTAATTATGACCCATGAGTAGTGAGTGTGGTGTGTTGATTATTTTTAGATTCTATTACCAATATCAACATGTACTTAATGGATGGTTCTTATGGTTTCCATTTTTTAGCTTTTAGATGGTTGGAAATTTTATCTTTGTAATATAGGGGGATGAGAAGTTTGATGAGAAGCCTGTTAAAAGGTTAGTCTTTGAGTTTTTTTTGACTCTTAACTCCAAATTGGTTAGTGGGAATTTATCTAAATCCTTGGTTTCTAGTTGGATAGTTCTATAATTTCCTATGAAACATGGCGTCACAGATTTCAGTTACTTAAACTTTAGGTAATCCATCAATAAAATTATCATGGGAATAAAACAGTTGGTAGGACCTTAGGGGTGTGGTGGTTGATGTTTCATGTACTTTTTTCATAGCTAATTGTATCACAAAGGAAGTTAATTATTCAATTTTATTTTCTAAATATGGTGAGTTGGAGATTTTTATCTCATGTAGTCCTTTGGTTGCAGTTATCATACCAAAATGTTGGAATTTTATGTGATCCTTTTGATGATTTATCTTACCTCAGTTGGTGACTTATCAATCAGTGATCCTCTTAAAGAAGCATCATGTAGGTTAAGATAATTCTCCATAAATACTTGGTAGAAAATACCAAGAAGTTATGTTCTTCATATGGATGGTGTGGGTAGTATGTGGTTAGTTTCTTGAACATCTCTTAGAACTCATAGAGATTTTATCTAGTTTCCTTTTTGATTCCATAAATTTCCTTTTGAAGTTGATCAACCATTGAATCAGGAAATAATTTATGGAGGAAAATCTTCTATAGATACACTCATGAGTTGGATTATTTATGCTATATATTTTAGATCCACTCCTTGGACTCTCTTTAAAGTGAGAAGGTAAAATCATTCCAATTGATTTATGCCTCATTGAATCCTCTGGTTATAAATCCATTTCAAACTTCTTTAAATTCTCTTAAGTTCCTATAGAAGTATTTAGAAAATAGCCCATGAAACTTAGGTAATATCCCAATCATTTTAGTTTCTAGTTCACAATCTTGTTTAATATTTAATTTTAATTGTCGGTTGTTAATATTGAAATTGGGTGCATACATTTCTCTCAAAGTTCTATTAACTCGAGCTTGATTTCATTCCATATCTACACTTTATATTATATATTTTGAGGAAGATGAAACTAAGGAGGAAAGTTAGCCAATGGAATGGTGACAAAATCTCTTTCCACTTGTTTTTTGTTTCTTAATGTTTTGAGTCTTGATAGTACATTTTTCTCAAACTCTGGATCAAATCCATTTAGGTTGGAATAACTGGATATTTTAATTTGAAGATATTTTATTTAAAAAAATTAAACAAAACACTAGCCTCCCTGAAAATGGTGTTGAGTTTGATGCACACCTATCATGGGGCACTCAACAAAACAATTTTTAACCTGAGAGATATGTAGTAAAAGTGGGACTTGAATTATATTCATAGAATACAATGTTGTGTGTATATTGAAATCTTGTTTTGTGGGTTCACTTTTAAATAAATAGTAAGTAAATCAGGTTGGTTTCAAAATTAAATAAAGAATTAGTGGTCCAACCTTGGATTATCCACCATTCACCTGTTGAATCATTATTCATTTGGTTTCCAATCACCCTCTCATCAATTGAATCCAACTGATTACTTTCATCAAGAAATTTAGGTTCATATAGAAAAATATAATGAGCTTTTATTTTATACCCTTTATTAACCTGGTGTTTGGATACCTCCATTCACCCTCTAATTATCATACTATCTATTATCGCATGCAGTTGACTTAATCCAAGTGGCTTGTGTGTGTAATGTCGAAAATAAGAAGAATAAATTAAAAGAAATAAGAAGAAACTTATACTAACGAAACCATTAAATTCTATAGAGGAGTTTGGTAAAATCATTAAAAGATCATAATTCATCAACACGGGAAGTGAAGGGATTCTCCTTAGCTAAACCACGTAGGTTCTACTGTACCATCATCAGATTTTTATAAAAAAAATTAAATAACACAGGAGTATTGACCAATAGTGATTGATAGCCCTCAATCTAGAGCATGTTATCCCTCTTATATAGTGCTTGTATACTAAGGTTTTATTCATGTGATTGGTACGTGTTTCTTCATTGAATTCTGGAATATCTGTAGGGAGAAGGTTTACTTTCAGATCGATGGTTGACACATGTACAGAAGGAAGGTTTTGGATGAATTCTTTAAAGAATTGGTACTCTTCCATGATCCATCCCAATATCCTTTTAAAGTTTGAGTGACCTAGTTCTTCAAAATAGTGGGTAAAGGAAAATGGGCTTGGGATTTTAGTTGTGGGCCTTGTTATTTTAAATAGTGCATGGGTATAATTGTTTTACTCACGAGAAATCATGTCTGCTAGTATCTAAAACTTAGATACTCCCATCATTGGCCAAAGAAGGCCCACCTTTCTTTCTCACCAGCACTATAGCTTCTCCGTGTAATGGATTTCCCTACTTACATCATGTTTGAAAATTACATCCAATAACGGTTCTACTTAAGGGAGTTTCTTAAAATCTTTAGACAATGTGGAATAAATATTGGAACCACTCCCTTACTTCATTCATATGGGAGCCTAGTCCTTTGTCATGAGACTTTGGTGTTGAAAAAAATAATTCTCCTTTATGATAGATTAGAGCGGCAGATCTCCCTTAGAGGCTATGCAGATAGGGAAACTTCGCTCGTGTCATGCTCAGTGAGATCTAATCTTTATTCAAATAGAAGCTAATATTGGAGCCAAGTAATACCATGATTCTCTTGGTAAGTTTTATTATCCCCATCATCACCTAAAATCTAAGGGTGGCAGAAGAAGATGGCCTTGAAAGGGTAGGTGGCACCCAGTTTCTCCTCAGGGTGGAAGATAAATAGTGGTAGAAACTTCTGGAGAAACACCCAATCTGAGGATCTCCTTCAAGAATTAGTCAAGAGTGATCTTTCTCTTCAGGGGAAGTGAAGGATTGGGGTATATAATGAAAAATTATAAGGTAGAATCATGGTATGGTAGGTGGGTAAATCTTGTGGTAAGCATTCTTACTATGAAGTTCACGGTCAGTGTGTTGACCATGAGATGGTGGCTGAAAAGGAAGTGATCATAATAGGTATAAGGACCCATCCTTAAACATTAAATAATCTTGAATTATTTCAAGAATTCATATTGATGATCTTTCCAGGTTTAGAGTTTTAGAGAATTAGGCCATAACTATTAATATCAACTTGAATATTACAAAGTAGACACTTATACTATAACTGATTTTTCACAACAATTGAACTCCTTAAATAAAACAAGAGTCTTTTTCTTGATATAAATCTTCTTGAATACTTCCTTTCTCTTACCCTTCCTTATAACCTATGAAAAAAATTTCAGAAACTTGGGATGAGCATAAAAAGCTTAGTAAGGTTTATAAAATAAGGAAAGGAAACATTAACCCATCAATAAATACAAATCAATGAAACCATAATTTTCAATCATAACATACCTTCTGAAATCATAATATCTATGAATAACACATAGTAATCATAAATCATAAAGGTAAATTATGGAATTCATAACATAATTACATTGTAGCTATCACAACTACATAGGGAGTCACATTTGGAATACCCATCACCGTATATTCTCTAAATCTCTTAGGAGAAACATTAACGTTTACCTCCGTCACGTTACCCAATGCATTGGAGAGCTATCTCGGGCTCGCCCGCCCTAGGTTTATCAAGGAACCACCCATATACGTAAACAATTCCCAATAACCATAGAATATTCATAACACATAACACAAGCATAAATGAAAGATAACAATTCCACATTCCAATCACAATATATCAAATCAGGATATTGAAATAAACAATGCTTTATCAAATCATTTTCTAAACCATTTAAAACATTTAATAAGGAGATTTTTGAATCAAAGTGTCACGTACCAATTTGAATCTTTTAAATGAATTATCATTTGAAAACATTAATGTCCATATAAATAAATACTTTAAACCATTTTGAAAACATGGACATTAATGAGAAATATTTAGAAGAATAAATTTTTAAAACATTTAAAATGGTATTTTAGTTAAAGAGTTTTTAACAAAATGAGAGATGCTTGAATACAAATAATTGAGGAATAAAATTTAATTAGAACATTATAATATCATGAGAATAAAGGTATTCATGATATAATATGACAAAGGACAGTATATACACCACATAAGAGTGAATTGGTGCATAACAACAATGAAGTCTCAATGGAATGCATATTGAGACGAAATCCCTTATAAAAACCATATCCTTAGATTACAAATAAATCAATTACATAATAATGAGTGAAAAATATAAATACACTCAATATGATTGGATATTTAGTGTAAATTAATCAAATAACATTCACAAATATTATTTTTAATACAAAACTAATGACTTGGATGTTTAACTCAATGAATGGAAATTGAGTTAAAATTACTCTTATCAAGTTCATATTGACGACTTGAGAATTTATCAATGGAGTGATTATGTGTATCAAATGTATATACAGAAAAAGGGGAGTGTAAATTACAACATAAATAAATAAATAGTGATTCCACACATAATCATATCATGACATAATTAGGAATTATAAGATTAACCCAAGGAATGAAAATTGGGTAAAAAGGTTCCCTTACCTATTTGGTAACTTAAGAAACATACAAACCATGAAAGAAGGATCATAAAATTAAGATTTAAATACCCTTAAATTGAAGTATATTACATAATGAATACAATATTTGGAAGTAAGTACACTACAAAAAGGAAATAGTGACAAATATAGTAGGAATCTCACGGGAATAAAAAGTGAGATGAAAATACCTTACCACATTGTAATCAATCGAGTCGTATGACCAAAATTTAATAAACACCAAATGAATCACAGAATACAATGAATATAAATAGAATCATGATAATATATATAAAATTTCAGTATAAAATACACCACATGAAATAAATAAGTGGCGAACAATGGAAATATCACGGAATTGAAAGTGAGATAAGAAATCCCTTACCTCGTGTCCGACTTAACTTGTTTCTTCCTTATTATTATTGAATAATAAACTTAAGTTAATTTATAATTTATTAAGAACCTTTTTCAACTTTTTTATTCCTTTTATATCACTTATTACCATGTTATAAATATTATGTAATCATTTAAGTTAATAATGGTCGTTTGGTCGATATTTGGTACTTAAGTCAAAAATGGACTTCTTATAATTACAAGTTGTCCTTGTGGTCAATAGTCCATTATCTCTAGAATTATATTCATGATTTATATATCATATATATAATATATATCCACTATATATATATATATGTATTTATAATATTACATAACATTTAGAGGTAAGAAATGAAATGCACCGTTCATTGAGACGGTAAGCCGTACGTACGCATGAACTCTACTTTCATTTCTATTTCATATTTTAATTGAATAAAAAATTAATGATACATAGTTATATTATAATTATAGTATAATATCATATATAATTTCAATAACTCCATCCTTTATACATCCCACGTATGTTATGAACGAGTCATATCACTTTGAGGGGGCGGTAGTCCGCACTTCCTCAAATGAAATTATCGCGTTTACCCATAATGTAAACCATAAATGTAGGATATAAATGTAAAACACATAAGAATAAGTAAAACATAAAAAAATATCATATATAAATATAGTTCCATCTTAATGGCCACCATGAGAGGCGGTAGGAGATAATCGAACAATCATTGTTTCATGAGGCGTTAATTTTCCATCCACTGAAATAGTATGTTCTTCACCCATTAGATAGAGGTGTGTGTAAGTGTAGTTATAATAATTCTAATAAAAACATCCTAGTATATTTAGGATACATGTTTTGTTATAAAATAAAGTAATAAAAAGAGTTTAGTGGTTGGAGAAGTAAAATAAAAGAAAAGAAGTTAAGAGAAACGGTTACCTTTAATCTGGGTAACTCCCTTTGGTTTGAACCAAAAGGACTTCTTGAAGTGCCTTCTGCCTAAGGTAAGGCTTCTAGGAGGAAGATATGGATCTTGAGAGCTTATTTGGGGAGGGGTTGGACGATACAAGGGGCTTGAGAGGTGTGAGTAATGAGTTATAATTGAGGGATTTTTATAAGGGGGAGGAGGGGTTCTTTAGGAAAGTGTGAAAATATTATTTTATTATATAATGATATTCAGTTTCTAAAGGTACAAAACTAATTAAAGTCTAATATAAGATAACTAATGTTTGAAATAAATTCATCAAATAATAATTGGATTGTTTTTGGATGTTATTTTAATATTTATAATCTTATTTATTTAAATCATTTATTAATGAGGTAAATATTGCATCATTTTTGTTCCATAAATAATTTTATTTATTTGATGTATAAAAATTATAAAAAAATACCATGATGTAGGAAATATTTTTAGCCTTTACAATTAATATTTATATTATAAAATATAACTTATATAACTCCATGTAAAAATTAATTTACTAAAAGATATTTGTCTGTGTCATTTTTGTCTTTACTTTAAATTAATTAATCTAAAGTGCCATTATCACTCCCAAGTGGCTCCATGGGGTCCCAAAATCGACCAAAGGATTCCAATTGTCGGCCATGACTCATAAAATAAGTTTAGGACAAGTGTTAATGTAATTTTGTATTATTATAATATTCTTTTTACCTTGAATTACCCTATTTACCTTTAACCGCGGTAAATAAAAGTCAAAAGTTACTATTCACCAGAAAAATTATTTTCATCTTATTAAACTACATTTTACTTACTAATAACAACCATGTATGTCTTATTTTTCAAAATTCAATTTATATAAGCAGTAAATTTTCATTTAAATGAAAAATTCAATTTTTAACTACTACTTAGTGGTTTCACTATTCATCAAAAATTGAGGTTTTTTAGAAAAATACCAAAAATTCAGCCTAAGATATATTTGATATTATGAATTCAAAAATGAATTCTATTTTACAAAATTAAAAACATATAAGTTTCATTAATTAATTTTAAATTAATTCCCGTTGTCAAAACAAATAGCGTGTTTTTAAGAAACAATACCTATTAAAATATTGACACTTGTTTATGCCCAATTTCAAAATGAAATTTATTACAATGACCAGAATTGTATTAAATGGTAAAAATTTAATCTAATTACACTTTAAAACCATTTAAAAAGATAATATAACCATATAAATAAGTTATATTAAAAGGCAGTTTTGAATTAAAATACAATATTTTTCACTATTCATTAAAAAAATGAATTTTATCAAAAAAATACCAAAAATTTACCCAAAGTAAATTTTGATATCCCGATTCTAAGAAAGAATTTTATTTTTTCAAATAGAACATATAAAAGTGACCAAAACTAGATTTAAAGAGGGTTCGCCATCAAAAGGCGGTAAATCGACCTTTTAAAGAAATATTTTAGTATTTATGCTTAAAATCAGATTCTTTTCTTATTTTAGGGCTCTAAATTTTATTGGATAAATGTAAAAAAAATTTACAAACATGTATAATCATATTTTAGTTAGTTATGTTCATTCATGCCAATACAACGTCTAGGCATTAAATACGATTTAAAATAATAATATTATATTATTAGTGTGCAACGTAAGATTTCAAAGAAACCCATTGTTGCATATTCGGTACGCCATCGAACACAGCATCCCCTTTAAAGTAGAATTAATATTTAGTTCACAAATATTAATAAATATGAAAAATTTCATGTTCTTTATTTACCTAGGATGTTACATCCTTCCGCCCTTTTGGGAATTGTGTCCTCACAATTTTAAAACTGGGCTTGGAAACTTCATTAAAAGTCCCACATCAGAAAAGAGTAAGTAAAACTATCACTTTAAAACAAAGAAAGAGAAGTACAAAGGTCACCCAAGAAAACCCATACTAGGATTCCATGTAGGAAAATATGGATATAGAAGAGAGAAAAAATGGTCAAGTTCTGATGGAGAGTGATAGAAAACATGATTAGGAGAAAGTTAATCACTAGAAAATCACAAACTTATGATGTGTTAAATGGTATTTTATTACCCAGTAGGAAACATAAAGCAACAATGTTTGTGTTTTATGTTACTTTTCATAATTTCGAAGAATTCATTTACTACATAGAATAAGAACATAAGGAAATATACTTACATTCAAGTAGAGTTTCATCCTTTAATAAGTTTATACCAAAAACTAATCTTTTCTCCAAACAATGAGATTTCAAAAATACTTGGTCACATAAAAATCACAAGAATCATCTTCTAGAGAATCACATAATCCACAAAAGAAGAACTGTATATTTCCCTTGTCTTTAGACATCAACTAAAACCAAAATGGTTAGTACGAGATCATATAATCCCCAAAAGGGTGATACTTTATAAAAAGAAATACTACTATTAATCTCCAAAATTCAACAAAAAGTACCCAAAGTTCAAGAAATACCATTAAATACACAATTGTCCTTAAAATTATTCAAAATAATCCAAACTAAGATTGAAAACCAAAACTCAGAAGGATTTAATTACATAGTCTTCCATAGTAAATCTTAACATTTAACTCAAAAAACATAGACTACTCTTAAAGTCTCATACTGGATCATAATTAACCAAATCACACATTTTCTTTGATAGTTTAATCATTTCCATAAATAACCCAAATTGATATATTTCCACAATAAAAACAAATATTATTCCAAAATAAAATTTCAACCATTACTCCACAAATTTAATCCCATAATATTCTATTTTTCTTAAGCATACAGTGTTCCAAAAAGAGAGAACATCTTCCAAAATCACTTTTATCACTTAATCACCAAATGATTTTATTATACTAAGGATATCCATTTGATAAAACATAAGATCACAAATCAACTTATTCTTGATCAATAAAATCATTTAACTAAAAAGAATAAGTCATACTAAACAGGGACTTCACATAGTTTAGTGGTAGGTGATAAATACCAATCACACTTTATTTGTGGGTTCGATTCCTGTAGCTTTGTTCGACGTGATGGGTTGTCACACGGTCTGCGTGTTGTCCTTTTTATAAAACTCAAAAATAACCCTAACATGTTTTATACTAAATGGTTTCCTTATACCTCCCATTTTCATCCCAATTCATTATGATCTCAACATCTTAATTCTTGAAGTCTTATATATATTGTCATTTTTTTATTTTACCACCATATAATAAAATAAAACGATCCCCAAAATAAAGAATACCATACCTTGATCATGGTGTCCATTTGGTTTCATCGTCATCTTGTTCACGTAGGTATAAGGTCCATGCATTGCAAAAATGATTTAGAGATCCTTAAAAATCATTTGGTTCCTTCATCCAAATACACCTTGTACAACATGGGTCATATGGGTGTTCACATAAAAACAGTTTTGGAAAATAATGATGTATGACATATAATTTCAAAACATCTTATAAAACATGATTTCTATAAAACATTTGGAACTAATTTGAGTTTAAACTTTCAATTAATGGTCCATTTAAAATACCATAGGTATGTACTGAGAGACTATATTATAAAATCAAATATAAATAGGTTGCGCAAGGGTCTCCTTCTTCATCACCTTTTTCAAAATCATAATATGATTCAAAATCTTATGATAAGGTAAAATATTTGAAAATGACTTGATAATATTTACCTTTATTAAAAATATGAGAATATTATGAAAATAGGATTTGTTTAAATACAACCCATGATCCACGATGATAATGAGGTATAGTGGAGGTGTTTGATATCTCAAACAACTACTTGAAAGTGAGTTATATGCTAGAAAAAGCTTCACAATCATCCAAACATGACTTTGAAATAATTATTGCAAGCAAGTAATCAGGAAGAGATAGGAATTTAGTTTGAGATCCTCCTCCATCCATTTTTAACTAACTTTACTTAATCGGAAAAAGTTATAAAACAAGGATTTAACTGAAATAATAGACATAGGGAGTAACCATGTGTCTAACGAAAACTCCTAATCCCTAAATTTATCTAAACTGACCTCTGATACCAACTATAAGGACCCATCCTTAAACATTACATAATCTTGAATTATGTCAAGAATTCATATTGAGGATCTTTTCAGGTTGAAAGTTTTAGAGAATTAGGCCATAACTATTACATATCAACTCGAATATTAAAAATTAGACACTTTTACTATAACTGATTTTTCACAACAACAAAAATCCTTAAATAAAACAAGAGTTCTTTTCTTGATATAAATCTTCTTGAATAATTCCTTTCTCTTAACCTTATTTATAACCTATGAAAAATATTTAAAAAAATTGGGATGAGCATAAAAATCTCAGTATTTTTTATAAAATAAGCAAAGGAAACATTAACCCATCAATAAATAAAAATCAATGAAACTATAATTTTCAATCATAACATACCTTCAGAAATAATAATAATTATTAATAACATATAGTAATCATAAATCATAAAGGTAAATTATGGCATTCATAACATACTTACATTGTACCTATCACAGCTACATAGGGAGTCACATTTGGAATACCCATCACAATATATTCCCTAAATCTCTTAGGAGAAACATTAAGGTTTACCTCTGTCACATTACCCAATGCATTGGAGATCTATCTTTGGCTCACCCACCCTCGGTTTATCACGGAACCACCCATATACGTAAACAATGACCAATAACCATAGCATATTCATAACACATAACACAAGAATAAATTAAAGATAAAAATTCCACATTCTAATCATAATATATCAAATCAAGATATTGAAGTAAACAATTCTTTATCAAATCATTTTCTAAACCATTTAAAACATTTAATAAAGAGATTTTTGAATCAAAGTGTCCCATACAACTTTGAAGATTTTAAATGTATTATCATTTTAAAACATTAATTTCCATATAAATAAATCCTTAAAACTATTTTGAAAACATGGACATTAATGAGAAATATTTATAAGAATAAATCTTTAAAACATTTAAAATAATATTTTAGTTAAAGAGTTTTAACAAAATGAGAGATGCTTGAATACAAATAATTAAGGAATAAAATTTAATTAGAACATTATAATATCATGAGAATAAAGGTATTAATGATATAATATTATAAAGGATAGTATATACACCACATAAGAGTGAATTGGTGCATAACAACAATTAAGTCTCAATGGAATGTAAATTGAGATGAAATCCCTTACAAAAACCGTATCCTTAGATTATAGATAAATAAATTGCATAATAATATGTGACAAATATATATACACTAAATATTATTGGATATTTAGTGTAAATAAATCAAATAACATTCACACATATTCTTTTTAAGACAAAACCAATGACTTGGATGTTTAACTCAATGAATATAAATTGAGTTAAAATTAATCTTATCAAGTTCTTATCGACGACTTGAGAATATATCAATGAAGTGATTATGTGTATCAAATTTATATCCACACAAATGGGAGTGTAAATTACAACATAAATAAATAAATAGTTATTCCACACATAATCATAGCAAGACATAATTAATAATTAGAAGATTAACCCAAGGAATGGAAATTGGGTTAAAAGGTTCCCTTACTGATTTGGTAACTTATGAAACATACAACCCATGAAAGAAGGATCATAAAATGAAGGTGTAAATACCCATAAATTGAATTATATTATATAATGAATACAATATTTGGCAATAAATACACCACAAAAAAGGAAATAGTGGCAAATATAGCAGGAATCTCACGGGAATAAAAAGTGAGATGAAAATCCATTACCACGTTGTAATGAATCGAGTCGTATGACCAAAATTTAATAACCACCAAATTAATCATAGAATAACCTGAATATAAATATAATCATGATAATATATATCAAATTCCAGTACAAAATACACCACATGCAATAAATAAGTGGCAAACAATGGAAATCTCACGGAATTGAAAGTGAGATAAGAAATCCCTTACCTCGTGTCCGAATTGACTTGTTTGTTCTTTGTTCTTCCTAAATAATAACCTTAAGTTAATTTATAATTGATTAAGAAAATTTATCAAGTATATTATTCCTTTTATATCACTTATTACCTTGTTATAAACATTGTGTAATCATTTAAGTTAATAATGGTCATTTGGTTGATATTTGGTACTTGAGTCAAAAAATGGACTTCTTATAATTACAGGTTGTCCTTGTGGTCAATAGTCCATTATATCCAGAATTATATTCATGATTTATATATCATATATATAATATATATCCAGTATATATATTTATTTATAATATTGCATAACATTTAGAGGTAAGAAATGAAATGCACCGTTCATGGCGACGGTAAGCCGTACGTATGCATGAACGCTACTTTAATTTCTATTTTTTATTTTAATTGAATGAAAAATTAATGATACATAGTTATATTATAATTCAATTATAATATAATATATAATTTCAATAACTCCATCCTTTATAAATCCCACTTATGGTATGAACGAGTCATGTAACTTTGAGGGGGCGGTAATCCGCACTTCCTCAAATGAAATTATCACATTTAACCATAATGGAAACCATAAAGGTAGGATATAAATGTAAAACACAGAATAATAAAGAAAAAATAAACATAATATATATCATATATAAATATATTTCCATATTAATGGTCACCATGAGAGGCGGTAGGAGATAATCGAACAATCATCATTTCGTGAGGCATTAGTTTGCCATCCACAGAAACAATATGCTCTTCACCCATTAGATGGAGGTGTGTTTAAGTGTAGTTAGAATCATTCTCATAAAAAAATCCTATTATATTTATGATACTGGTTTTTTTATAAAAGTAAGAAATAAAAAGAGTTTAGGGGTTGGAGAAGTAAAATAAAAGAAAAGAAGTTAAGAGAAACTGTTACCTTTAATTTGGGTAACTCCCTTTGGTTTGAACCAAAAGGACTTCTTGAAGTACCTTCTGCCTAAGGTAATTCTTATAGGAGGAATAGATGGATCTTGAGAGCTTATTTGGGCAGGTTTTGGATGAGCCAAGTGGCTTAAGAGGTGTGAGTAATGAGTTATAAGTGAGGGATTTTTATAAAGGGGAGGAGGGGTTCTTTAGGAAAGTGTGAAAATATTTTTTTATTATATAATGATATTCGGTTTATAATGGTTAAAAACTAATTAAAGTAGAAGATAATATTACTAATGGTCTAAATAAATTCATCCAATAAGAATTATACAGGTTTTGGATGTTATTTTAATATTTATAATCTTATTTATTTAAATCAATTATTAATGAGGTAAATACTACATCATTTTTATGTCATAAATAATTTTATTTATTTAATGTTTAAAAATCATAAAAAAAATACCATGATGTATGAAATATTTTTATATTTCCAATTAATATTTATAGTCGAAAAGATAACTTATATAACCCCATGTAAAAATTAATTTACTAAAATATATTTTTTTGTGTCATTTTTGTCTTTACTTTAAATTAATTAATCTAAAGTGTCATTATCACTCCCAAGTGGCTCCATGGGGTCCCAAAATCGACTCAAGGATTCCCATGGTCGGTCATGACTCATCAAATAATGTTAGGACAAGTTTTAATGTATTTTTATATTAATATAATATTTTTTACCATGAATTACCCTATTTACCTTTAACCGCGGTAAATAAAAGTCAAAAGTTACTATTTTCCAAAAAAAATATTTTCATCTTATTGAACCAAATTTTAATTACTAATAAAAACCATGTATTTTGGATTTTTATAAATTCAATTCACATAATTGGTAAAATTTCATTTAAATGAAAAGTCTGTTTTTAACTACTACTTAGTGGTTTCACTATTCATAAAAAATTGAAGTTTTTTCAGAAAAATACAAAAAATTAAGCCTAATATATATTTGATATTCTGAATTCAAAAATTATGTATATTTTAAAAAATTAAAAACATTGAAGTTTCATTAATTAATTTAAAATTAATTCCTGTTGTCAAAACAAATAGCATGTTTTTAAGAAACAATACCTATCAAAAGATTGACACTTGTTTATGCCCAATTTCAAAGTGAAATTTATTCCAATGACCAGAATTGGAATAAATGGTAAAAATATAATCTAATTACACTTTAAAAGCATTTAAAAAGATAATATAACCATATAAATAATTTATATTAAAATAAAGTTTTTAATTAAAATACAATATTTTTCACTATTCATTAAAAAAATAAATTTTATCTAGAAAAATACAAAAAATTTACCCAAAGTAAATTTTGATGTCCTGATTCTAAAGAATAATTTTATTTTTTAAAATAGAACATATAAAATTGACTAAAACTATATTTAAAGAGGGTTTTCCATGAAAAGGTAGTAAATCAACCTTTTAAAGAAATATTAGAGTATTTATGCTTAAAATCAGATTCTTTTCTTATTTTAGGCCTCTAAATTTTATTAGATAAATGTAAAAACATTTAAAAAACATGTATAATCATATTTTAGTTAGTTATGTTCAATCCTACCAATAAAACATCTAGGCATTAACTACCATTTAAAATAATAATATTATATTATTAGTGTGCAACGTAAGATTTCAAAGAAATCCATTGTTGCATATCGAGTACGCCATCAAACATAGAATACCCTTTAAAGTATAATTAATATTTAGTTCAAAAATATTAATAAATATGAAAAATTTCATGTTCTTTATTTACCTGGGATGTTACAATCGGTATGCTTACCTTGAGAATAGTGGTACGGTAAATAAATTTTGTTCATGCAGTTAGTTGTCTTTAACTTTTCATAATTTTTGAACACACGGTAAGCTAATGGAACTAAAGTTAGGTAGATGTATCATGATACTATGGTTCAGTAAGGTGGGTAGGTGACCATGAGCAATGCTCATGGAAAGTTAGAGTTAGGGTCACCATGCCTACCTTATAACAGTAGGTTCATGTAGGGGTGACATACAGTTAGTACCCACGATAAGAATTATGATCATGGATATCATGGTCACTTATGGCCTTTGTAATTTTACAACCTGGAAAAGATCATATTTTTTCTTATTGTGGTATTTATCTACAATTAAAGTCTATCCTAAAAATTTAAAAATAAAAATCATATTTTAAGACAATTTCTAATTAAGTTCTAGTTTCATAAATTCAACGGAAACTACTATCAACCTAGAAAATGAACTACAATGTGGGGTATTTTCATTGAATAAAAGGTATTAAATGTTGAAAAATCCAACTCATGTCATATCTATATTAAAATATATCTAGGTTCATAATTGTAATCTAAATCTCCATTTAAACAATTCTTCGAGATTAACATACTGATAACATATAAATCATTACATTAT
Source organism: Viscum album (assembly GCA_963277665.1). Taxonomy (NCBI): domain Eukaryota; kingdom Viridiplantae; phylum Streptophyta; class Magnoliopsida; order Santalales; family Viscaceae; genus Viscum; species Viscum album. Next base: position 59,366,411 of record OY728127.1, on the reverse strand, counting down.
TTATTTCCCAACATACCCTAAAATACTTAAGGGTATTAATTAACATTTAATCTAAATTCAGATGGTATAATATTTTAATTATTATACTTTAAACTTTTCTAAGTCTATACATAATCCCATTAGTCTCTTAGAAACTATATTTCTTCTCAAATATCATGCTAAGATACAAAAAATATTTTGTATTAGGAAATAATACTTATTTATTATAATGGGAATATAAAAAAAAATAAAATATTAACAACCATATCTTATATGGTATTCTATGTGTTTTAGAGTATTATTCTAAAAAGAAGACTTTATTCTTTTAAAATATTCCACTGATGGGTGGAGGGAACTCTTTACCTCGTGTTTTAAAAAACATCTTAAATAAAACCCTTTTATCTTAGATAAATAATTCTTATCATTTTATCCTTTTCAAAAAATGTTATAAAATTAGATTAAATCATAACAATGTGTACTGAATCAATCATATTGTATTATTTATTAAACTACCATTGTTTGCAAACATCTCTCATAATATAAGACAAAACAACATTAAAATACACAATTATTATTATTATTGATCTATATAAGCTTTGAAGTAATATTTTGCATCTAAATCCTTGATGTAACAACTGTTTATCCACCACTTGAATGAAAAAAATTAATCTTTAACCGTTAAATATTCCTCAATTTTTAACTTTTATACATATTTAAAATCTTTTTTTGATGTGTAGTATGTATCATATTCCATTCAAAATCTAATAATTTATTTATATAACATAATACTTTATGTGGAATCTCTACGATAACCAATAATTCCATAATATATTAAATTACCCTCTTTACTAATTCCTCCCTTATGTTTCAAATTGTTGTATATTAGAATACACGCTATTAGAAATTCACTATTAATAAAGCACTTGATCCTTGACATCCCATGTACTACTTAGATATCCTCAACATATTTAGGAGATAAAGTAAACTTTTATTAAATACATTCATATTTTAATTTACAATAAACTATCCAAACCTTTTTCATGAGAAATTATAGAATAAAGTCTATAACTAGATTAACCCTAAATAGAGACCTAGACCTCTCTAATTCATTGATATACCCAATCATATTGAGTAAATGAGTGTAGAATGAAGTTCTTAAAAAATCTTCAATTTGAACAATGACTTCAAAACCTCATACCTATCATGTTTTACCTATTATTGATAGATTCATTTCAGATTATATATCTTATTGAACACATATATGTTCTCATTTTTCTCATAAAACTTAGGCTAAATGGACATAATAATAATAGTAGAGATATCCAAAAATAAATAAATTATTACCAAAATCATCTGAATAAATTGGTTTAATAGCTTCATATTTTGGTTGTTTAATAAGGGGTTTCTCTAACATATAAAATTTTCCTTCTTTCATAAGAACGATTCTTAATTTTATATACAAGTCTAAAAAATTTCTCCCATTAATATTCTATTTCTCTAAGATTGATCTCAAATTCATGTTTGATAATGATCATTCCATTTATCTATAGTATAAGATTTTATCATATGATTATCATGTTTTACATTAATTTAATAAGGACATTTATTTAATGTTCTCTCACTAAAATGATGGCCCCTTTTGAGTTACATTATATCCATTAGTGGTCAAAGATCCATATTTCACTTAGTAAAGGGTCCACTTTATTGTTCCTATCACAAAATAGTTATTTAGGAATGAAATTACGATAATTATATCTAATATGTCTCTTGGATTGTTGAGAGGATAAATATTAATCCTAATCCATCATATATATGAACTCAACATTATTACTCTGGTATCCTATCTCACAGGGTTTCCTAGTTAATTGAAATCCAAAACACATAGTAGGATTTAGTTACCTAACTATTATGGTTATCTATTTCCACCATGCCTTACAAAAGATAATCCATGGGAAACCATTTTTATCATGAACCAACCCAGTTAGATGATCAAGGTCTTGACATGTGTTTATTTTGTAAGGAATCTAACTCTTATTATTTTAAGTTTTTTTAATATCTCACAATCATATCTCATATATTACTTTCACATGCATGTAAGATTATAATTTTTTAGTTTGTAATCCTTATTCCTTAAAAAAATCAATATGTTCAAACCATATTGATGTATAAATATTTATATATCCCATAGTTTTTCTTATTAACCCAAATTAAAATAAAATTATATTAACACATATCCAAATGTAAAACATGAATAAGGTATATGAATCCCTTTCATGTAAAATCATTTAATCATATGAAATTAATAATCTACACACGAGTGAGCATGGTGTGATAGATAGTCAACCCTCACTTTTTTAGACCGAGCCTAAGCTCTAAGACCGGTGAGAAGTCTATCCCAAATCCTCACTACCCATAGTTCAATACTCAAGAGAGGATTCAATTCCATTACAATTATTACACCTAATATGTATAAACTACAACTAACATTTAAATTAATGCTCATAACTCATAAAAAACCCAAATTCAAGGTAGAATAATACTAAATCAATTTCCAATTATCATACCAAGCATGTAACTCCTTAAATGCATGTATGATAATTTATATAGGTAGTTTAACACTTGAAAATAAAGTGTATATTAATTCATAATATAACATTTATATCAAATAAATACATGGAATAAAACTAAATAAATGATCATTTCATATATTTACACATTATATTATGAACAATTCATAAATAAATTAATTATAAAAAATTTATAATTTAGTATGTTTTATGGAAAATTCGTAATCAAATAAATATAAACACTAAATATTTATTTATAATATTAATTCCTTAATATTATCATTATATATGGAATATTATATTTAATTGAAATATAAACATTTTATATTTAAAAAATTATACATTATTTAAACATTTTTCATAATAAAAATATCACATATTTACTATTATTTGAACCTTGATCATATCAATTATCAGAAATTATTTTTAAATGATTCAAATAATTTCTCAAATAAGGATTTTTAATTTGAACATTTTAGATTAGGAATTATGAACAATTCATAATTCAATATACACTATTTTATATTTTTCCTTCTTTTGTAATTTATAATCACTTTATAAATTACCTTATAATTTATATATAAACACTTTATATTAAAATTTTAAATTACTCTATATATATTAGTGGTGTGTAATATTAACAATTAATATTCATGATATTTATTGATTAATTGATTTAATAACTTTTACAGACTAATTATAAACATTGTATGATTAATTAATTTATAAACTCTTTATAAATTAAATAAATATCTCAAAATACCTTTTTTATATCATTATAAACAATTTATAAATTTTTAATTCAATTCATTACTAAAAATATTAAAAATCACATTTTTCTACAATTTCATATTTTACAACATAAGTTATATTATAAGTCACAATATAATATAGTTCTAAACTTATAACATGGTATATTATAGGTAAGGGTGACTATAAATATCACCTTTTATGACTGGGAGTTGTATTTTATGATATGTACCATTATCGCTAAGGTGATACGATGTTATTTTTAAATATGTGGATCACCACTATCATCTTACATGCCTCCCTATATCGTATATTAATATATATTATAACCAAATAATATAAATTGTGTCATTTTATAAGATATCCCATTACATATGGCATGATAATTTTATTGCTTATGATATCATATATAGTAAAATCTACCATAATAAAAAATCTATATTGCTGATGCACTTGCCAACAAAGGGGTCAATGCTGAAGGATGTCTCTATTAAACCACTCTACCTAGTAATATGTTACCCCTTTTACTCCATGAAAAATGTAAAATTACCTCTTTTTGAATTGTGTAATCTTTCTTTGACTTAATAGAAGGTCCCTATAAACCACTTTTCTCAAAAAAAAACTCTTTTCATTAGTATTTGAGTGCCTGGGTGGAGAGTCGCACTTCGTCGTATGTTCATGCATGAGATGCATAGGAATCAGTTAGTTATTTAACCATTTATATAATACCATTGATGGTTGTATTAGGATTAAATAAAACTTACTCAAGTAGTGAACGAAAAAGAAACCACAAACCATGATCTCCATTCTATGAAACTGAAAGCATGCATCAATATTGGACAAATCTCACGTCTTCAACCACAGGATTGATAAATATCACTAAGAATCAACCAATGGATGGGTTCCTTTACCTTAGGGTATACATAGGATAATTAATCACCCAATACTTGGGTGGGATTCCCCTTTAGAACATGATATTATAGTACTTCTCAGGGTAAAGGAACAAAGAGAACAAAGCTTCAGTGAGTAGAATCAATAGATGGTTTGGGTTGTCATTTTTATGGCCTTAGGCCTCTTTATATAATACTTAAGGGAATTACTTGATCCTCCCATTAATTTAATTGAACATTATGTATTGTAATAGTAATTCATATATTTACAAACCATTTTTAACCCTTATTTGAGTTCATGCATGAATTTAACACTTAAATGCGTCATTGAATCTCCCATGCATTTCATCATATGAAACATAAATGATCAATGAAATCCATATGTGGAAGATTCTTGAACATTAACTTTTAACATTCTACTACCTTACCAATTATAGTATATAATTCATATATCATCTTACTCTGATATGGTTATATCATACTATATGATATGCCAAAGGTAGTGGTAAAATATCTATTATATCACACCTAACAATATCCATTTTAAGGCATGCAATATTCCTTTATTTTAAGTATATTTTACAGTATTCCTTACCTTATATTTCAAACTATTATATAGATAAAAATATCATTTTATTTATTGTTTTTGGGTAATATCTCCACCATCAACCTTAAGAAACTTTGCTCTTAAACCCCCCTCTTCTCATAGTCATTTGTTTTGAATTCAATACAATGGTGTTATAGAATTATCTGATTTCATCATCAGTATTGTTTAAATAATTTTCTATAGTATCTTGATCAAAAATGATTTCACATTAAGGGGATAGAACATCATAGAAAAATTCCATTAACTGATGAGAAAGAGACTGATGATGGGTTCATTACCATTTTAAGTCCTTAAACGTATCCAAAGATTTATTAAATATATCTCCTTGATCTTCCATGAATCTAGTAATTTGATTTATAATTTAACTAGTAAATTTTTATAAATAAATCTCATTAAAATGAATTATATATTTGTTCATATGTGTCAAAATTATTCCTATAAAGTTTTAAAAAGTTCTATCTCTCATTATTTTTTATAAAATAAGAAAAATGTATCGTCCTTATCTCATTCTCAGTGAGACCTTGTAGAGACAATTATGTTACACTATCATGGAAATCCCTAATGAAAGCGAGAGCATCCTCACCAATCATTCCATTAAATATGAGTAGTAATGAAAAATTTTATTGTTTAAGATCATAGTTCTATGATATTTCATATAGTTTAATTTATAAAGAATTTACCGTGATTATATAAAGTTGTAGTTCTATCAACATAGGCCTCTCAAGATTATCATTCCTAAAATTTTAAAATATAATTTACATATTTGGTTATTTAGTTATTTTAAGACTTTTAACCACTTTATCACCAATTCCTTCCATAAATACCCTTTTATTAAATGTAAGAGAACTGAAATGACATCAATTTTAGGAATTAGTGGAGTGAGTTTAGAATTAGATAAATTTTTAGTATCAATGTAATTATAAAAACACATAAAATGTTAAACAAAAAAATCTATGAAAAATATGAAAAATATAATGTATATTTCAACACCTTACTTTAAAAAAAATCCAAATTATGATCTATGTCTATTGACAAGGAATTAAAAACTAAAATTTTTAAATATTCTCATTTTACTAAAATGTATAATGGTGGAGGGTAAAATCACATGGAATTATTGAATAATATTTGGTTTTAACACATTTTGGGGAAAAAGGAAACAAAAAATAAGATAAATTAATGATAATGGTTTAAAAAATATTATATTCAAGTAATGAATTAAAAACAATGAACTTAAATAGATTGAGAGTTTAAAAAAATTTATAATATTAAAGAAGAGAAATTATTGATTTGGGAGAATCATGAATAATTATATTTTATAGTAAGGATCTCTATTCATTTAAAGAAATATTGTTGAATTACTAAACCAATAAAAAATGACAGTATATTCATCACGCCTAGGTTAAATAATTAATCATGTAGAGAGAAATGAAAATCTATTTAAAGTTCATTCACAAAACAAAACCATTGTTTGGTTCATGAATGTTTATTCTATGTGATATCATCAAAATGCATTCAATTATTTAATATATATATTCCATGGGAAACATATTAGCAAAGGCTTCCTCTTATCCACGATTTAATCAAATCCTATGAATAATTTCTCTCATAAAAAATCAAGGTTGAGAAGAATAAATTAACCATCATCAAGTAAAAATACCATCATGGTAAAAATATTTCTCAAACTATATAAATCTCTATCTAAATAATCAAATTATATGAAAATAATAATATAAATACAATAAAAAATCATTGTATCCATGAAGATATGATTGAATAGATTCTGCTATATATCTATCCTTATCTCCTCACTAATTATGATTTATTTCTTAAAATTTCTTTTTCACCTTTTATGCACATCAAACTATCTAGAAGGATCTCTATATTTTCTCTCTTGGTGTTTCATCAGTCTTCACCTATAATTTGGACACTTAAAGACACATTTATATCTTCTAAAATTGCTCAACTTAGATTTTAATATGCTTTTTCTAGTGCAACAATCAATGATCATGGTACATGTCTTGATTTCTCCCATAATAATTATTTAAATCCATTTTTGTAGAAATTTTTTCCCCATATACCATAAAAAAATATTCTCCATAAATATCCAAAATGATTTAAATTTTCTTCCTCATGGTATCGTAACATGTATCCTCAAATTTTATGTTCGGTGCATGAATTTCATGTAATACTATTTTTAAATTATTTCAAAAACCTTACGTAAGTTTTGGTCACTTGTTTTTGGGATTAGTTGAATGTAGTATTCATAATCATATATAATATTTTAATGGTCAACTAAGGTCTTCTTCATGATTAAATTTCCTAGGGATTTTTGGTCACATCTATTACATTTATATAATCGACTTCGGTATTTTATATAGTTGACCGTACATCATAAATTTGTACTACATGATCAATTCAATTCATATTCATGGTTTACCATGCCTTATAAAACTTGACCAAAATATAATAACAATAAAACCATCTTTATTCATCTAAAATAAAACAAAATACTCTTTCAAATACCAATTCATAAAAATAATGTTTTTAGGAAATTAAAGTCCTTATTTAATCCAAAATTACAAATGAACCCATAATTATCATGAGATACAGAAAAAACTTAATTTTAGGGTATTATCATGCTTAATATAAATGCAAAACATTTAAACTTGTATTGAATTTATGTATAAAAATTTCACTACCAATGAGTTGTTATAAGAGATACATGGATTGATTTATAAGTTCTATAATACTAATATAATTTTCAAGTAGAATTTAAGTGTTATAAAAAATGGTTTGATAAGGGATATACAAATTTACTGATAACATATGTTAATGGGAAACAATATTTTAAATATAAGGTATAAATTTTAATGAAACCTTTGATTTCAAAATTAATATTCTTGTTTCCTATATTTAACATGACTCTCAAAATATTATAGTTAATGATTGAGATTATCATTTCTTATTTTTAATATTTTAAAAAAATGGTATTTTTTATCAATATACACATTTTGATTTTAAAGAGGTAATGACTTTGAGTTTTACTAAATTTATTTAGAGAATCAAAGGATGAGTTTTAAAAACATATGGATTGTGTGTCAAAGGGGAATAAGATCCATAAATACAAATTAAAATGTGATAAGAGAATGATTTATTTATATATAATTATAAAGGGGTTGGGGATAATATATTTTTTAATATATTATAAAATATTTATTTATGGTAGTGTTGAAAAAAAAATCAAAAGTGATATATAGTTACAACCATGGGTTGTTTAACTCTTAGATTTATAGATAACTATTTTTTTAAAGAAAGAGATTTGTTTTCAACCGTTAATCCTAAAGAAAAAAAATATGAATATGGTATTGGAGATAGTTTAGATGTATCCAAGTTTGAGGATGTTTGTTTTATTGAATGAGTTGAGAATTGTGAGATTATTATAATCATTGTTCGTATTTTTGTTCGATTGGTTTATCAATATGATTATAAATGACTGTTGGATTTGTTATAAACTAATTGTGATTTTTATTAATAAAGAACATGGATTTACATAAAAATTAAAGATAAGGATATAATAACTTTAAGATCTATTGGTTCATGTATCACATTAAATATAAATGAAAATACATGAATACATGCTTGGATTCCTTTGAGGTGGTTCAATAATAATGTTGTGAAAGTCAGTTTTGATTAAAGGATGAAACATATGTCATTGAAACTATATATACAACCTTTTAATTAAAGTTAAAAAGAACATGGTAAGTTGGTTGGAGTTATTCATATGGACTTTGGAGTCATGATTCAAAATTAATAATGATGTGCTAAGGAATCAATAATATTATATTGATGTTTGGAAATATTGAAATATTTTTTTTAAACATAAAACCATTTAATGTTCAGTGGTAATGATTTTTGGAACAACTATTTTTATAGTTAATAAAATAATCCAAATGATATAGAAACACCTTGGAACAAATGAAAAATGAGATGTGTGAAGTTATAGTTTAGTGGATTGAATGGATATATATTTAAAAAGATTTTTTGATAAGGTGTTTTTCAGGATCTCAATTGAAAAGTATTTAGTTTATATGATAATGGAGGATAAAAAACATAATGGGGGAAGTTATTTTGATGAATAATAGTTACACAATCTATATATACCATCATATGAATTAAAGTACATTCAATTTTTATAGGAGTGTTTATGGGAGTCGAGATGCTATCATTGGTATCTATGAGGTCATTAGTATAATCATGAAATTTTATATAAGGATATTTGATGAAAAAAATACATTGGAGAAGGTAAAAGTGTTTCACAAATGTTGTTTTACTATATCATGAAATCTGATAAACTAAAATCAAGAACCTTGTCATGGTGATTGATAAATGTCTATGGTGAGTGAGTCTTGGTAAATTTTAAAATATGGAAATGGAAAAAAATAGAGCAAATCATGTTGACTAATGGAATATTTTAGAGTCAATCTTTAACTAATTAAACAATGACATGGTGGTAAATAGCACACCATTGTTTGGGTTATAAGAATGAAAATTGAAGATATATATTTTCTATGATTTTGGATCTTAAAGAGGATGATTTTTATGTTATAATTTGACTTAAATGGACACATTTGAATTTGTATTCATAGATATTAAACTTAGATCAATATTATAAGATATTAAAGATATAGAAAAATTATAGTTATTCAATGTTTGGTATGGGATATTGATTAAATAATATATATGGTTTCTATGTTTCATATAAGTGGATATGATTCAAAGAAATGTGTTGTGTTTATTTTTATGTTTGGATTAGAGATAAATAAATTTTTATTGATGAAAGATCACTGGAATTCCCAATGAATATAAAAATAAGAGAAGAAGATATAGGTAATCATAAAAATTACCTTAACATGGAATTGATCAAACTTAGATCCTTATTGAAGTAAATTGATGTCACTATGAATATTGTGTTGAAGGAATTGAAACATCCCTATTAACATGAGGTTTTTTAAATCTTTCATGTGATGATGGAGGTAATTTATAAGGACCTGATCCTTATTCAATCCATAATTTCATTTTTTATACAACAATTCAATTTATTTTATTTTTAGGATCTTCTTAGGTTTAGAGTTTTAGAGAACTAGGTTATAACTATTACATAACAAACCCATAAAATACATGTTGGAGACTTCCTCTTAGTATCAATTTTTTCCATAATACAAAACTTTTAAAAAGAATCATGATTTCTTTTCGTTAAAAATATTTATGATTTTTAACTTTACTTCTTCTTTGTTCCCACTCATCATTAAACCCTATGAAAAAAATTAAAATGTGGGATGAGAAAAAAAATCTCAGTAAGGGACATATAAAATAAATAAAGAAACTAGTTATTCATTTTGAAAACATGAGTTCAGAAAAGATAGTTTTCCTTTAACATAATAAACTTTCAACTCAAAAATTTGTTTACTTACTCATGAAATCAACTTTACTACCCAATTTTTTTTCATAAAACACTTTTTAAGAAAACTTAAAGGAAAAAAATAAAATCATAAGGGTTTAATAGATAATATGAGAACCCATGAAAACACTTCCTTAAAAACACACCTTTTTACCCTAAAAGGGCATAATCCTTCCTTTAGAAAGATCATTAGATTACCATTTGAAATCAAATAGTTTCTATGAAAACTCATTATAAAGAATAGAAAAGTCACGTTAGTTAATTTGGATATCCTCTTCATAGAACCATTATAATAACCCTTATATTAATGTTGTATATGTATATGTTAAAATAGAGTAATCTTTTTCTCTTTTATAAAGAAAGTGAAAACCTTCTATATAAAATACATAAAAAGATTACTTTTGGAAAACATTTGAAAGAAAGTAAAAAGTGAAATAAAATTCCATTTATAATTCATTTATGTCTATATAAATACATCCATAAAATAATATTAAGAATATGGTCATGAAAGAGAAATATTTAGAAAATAAATCTTTAAAACATTTAAAAGAGGGTTTTTAAAGTAAAATGTATCTTACCTTGAGTCTGAATCATCATATACATTCTTTATATTCCTGAATAATAAAGTTATGTTAATTAATTAATTGATTAAGAAAATTTTTAAAGTTTATTATTCCTTTTATTTTTTTTATTTCTATGTTATATTCAATTACTGAATCATTTAAGTTCATATTAGACGGCTTGATGATATTCAGTTTATATATCCAAAATGAATTCAGTAGGTTGAATATGGTCAATGGGTTCATGAGTAAATAATATATATAATAATAATAATGATGTATTTGTTATTTTTATACATCAATTATACTTTTAAAACCAACCATGAAATATGGTTATGAAAAATGAACTATGTTACAATCATAGAGACGGTAGGTCGTACGTTTGCATGAGTAATTTTTTCATTTTTCAATGATCATAATGAAAAGAAGGTAAATATTATTTTATATTTCCATAATTATAATGATATCTTAAATACCATATTATTTATTTAAATTAACTTATATATATCATCTATGTAATGTGGTGATGAAAAACAAATCACATCACTTCGTGGAGGTGGTAATCAACACGTACACACAAACGACGTTATCATTTTTCAATGAATGGAAAGGTAAGAAAATATATAATATATTAATTTTTAAATAATTAAAATTATGACATAAATATCATATATATACATTAAATCCATAATTATAACCATCTGTTAGAGGTGGTAATGGAACACAACACTTTGCAGAGGTTGTAGTCTACATGTACACACGAACAATGTTTCTGTTCCCCATTTGATGGAAGTGGAGATGGATATAGATTATTCCATTAAAATGATAAAATATCAGTATATTTAATATAATGGTGTTATTATTTCATTATGGTTTAATAATACTTGAAAGATGTATAAGAATAAATAAATAAATAATGCTTAGTTAAGAACTATATATCTTCTTTGGATAACCTCTTTAGGTTTACACCAAAAGCCATATTAAGTTGGTTTTATGATTAAAACAAGGAATATAGGAAATTTTTAGGGATTTAGTGAATGTATTTGGGTAGGTACTGTCTAAAAAATTCTTTTGAAGTGTGAATAAAAGAGAGGAATAAGCAACCTTTTATAAGGAAGGGGAGAGGCTGTATTGGAATTTCTTAAAGTATTAAATTAATATAAATTAATTATCATGTTAAAATGGATCCAAATTTATATAATTAGAATATAATATGAGTATGAGTATAAATAATATCATACAATAAAAATTAGAAAATTTTAGGGGATGTTTTCACCCTTATGTTTTTGTTTTAACCCCTTGATAACCCTTTTGACGATTATCATGATTACAAAGTTTTTTACTCTTTATGGGTCAAGATAGTTTCTATAAAAGGAAAATAATCCCATAAAATTAATTTTGTTAATATTTTAAACCATAACCTGATCACTTGGTCAAAGATAGTTTTTTTAGAAATTTTAAACCATTTAATAAAATATTTTTTATTATAAAACATCATTAATATCATTTTTGAAACTATTATTATAATTTGACATTGAAAACAATATGAAAAAGATGAATTATAAAAAAATAATTTAACACATACCTAACATGTTATATTTTTCTAAAAAATTTGTGTAACATAATAATTAATTCAAATTATATTAATTTTAATATTTTTAGAATCATTTATTTTTGTTTTTCTATTAATTGAATAAATACCGTGTTGGTGTTACGTAAACATTTAAAGTAATTATTTAGTCAATAAAAAATTGATATAAATTAACATGATAAAAAATAATAATTTAGATTTAAAATAACCATTTATAACTAAACATGAGGTTTTTATCCCTCTCACAAAATATTATAGATATTAAAAGCAAGAGGGTGGAATTTTTGACTTTATCTTTTACTTAAATATTATAAAGGTAAAAATTAAATAAATATGGCCCCAAGTTTCCATATTTTTTAAACTTGGATGGACATAAACAAACACCACTCATCCAATAGGATAAAGGAAAGTGTTATGATCATTTCTTTATCCTTATCATATTTTTTAATTTTAATTACCCAATTTACTATAACAACCCATTATTTTCATGCATAGATATTACATCTAAATAGATTAATTTTCATTACATAACATATAGAAACCATTATATAACTATATGAGTTTAGTGTCTTTGGAAACTTGGAAACATAAACAACTGGTTCATAAAAATCTATATCATCTCTCAAAAAAATTTCACTTCTACACTAGTATAATAAAGGCCTTTAGTGATGGCAAAAAGCCGTCGCTAAAGGTCTTTAGCGACCGAAAAACCCATCGTTGTTGCTAATAGCATCCTCCATCTAGAAGACACTATAGATGAGCCAAAATGGACTATAGAGACTGCCATTTGGTGGTTTCTATAGGTGATATCAGCGGCAGCTAAAGAATCCGCCAAATAGCAGACGCTATAGACCATTTCGGATATGGCTACAGTGACCACCATTTGGCGATCGCTATAGGTGCCGCCGATATCACCTATCGTGACCCCCAAATGGCGGTCCCAATAAGCTTTTTTTTAAAAAAAGTGCCAGCAATATAATAAAAAACCCTGTATTTCAAAATCACAAAAAAATAAACTTTTCCAAAATATCTAAACTCATACTCGCATAAATCTCTTCAACTCGTCATCTTCCAAACTTCCACATCCATCATCAAATATAACTGCATGAAAAAATTTAATAAAAAAATTAATACCAAAAAAAACATCCAAACAAATAATTGAAATGAAATAACATATATTTCAATTCAATCTTACTATAACAGATCAAAAGTATTTGAATTTGAAAATATATTAATAATTTCGAATACCTTTTTAAAAATGTAAAATCGTTAATTATATGGTTCTAATCAGACCACATTTTCTATTGATGTTTCCTATGATGACACACGTCAAAGATAATAATTATAATGTTGTCATGTGATTTCAAGTCATTCTGATGTCGTTCGGTATGCATTTGACCGTTAAACGCCTGTTATGGTCGTTTATGGCACCGGAAATGCATTTTCGGTCACCATAGTCACATGACACCTCCGAATTATGTGTGGTATATCCGAACATTTCAAAATTCATACTCCGGTTGTTGTAGCCTGATTTCATGGCATTCTGAGGTCATTTGGCTGGTTTTGACCACCCCACACACCTTTCTCAAGCACTCCAAACACCGACAAAACACATATTCAGCCGTACTGTGCAAACCGCATGCCCGATTGACATTCCGTCTACGCGTACATGTCATATATAATAATTAAATTTTTTTACTATGATTTCAAGTCATTACTATGTTGTTTGGAATGCATTTGACCGTTAAACGCATGTTTTGGTTGTTTTTGGAACCAGAAGTGTGTTTTCGATCACCGCAGTCACATAAATCCTCCGATTGATGTGTGGTCTACCCAAAAATTTCAAAATTCACTCTTCGGTTGTTGTCTCCTGATTTCATGGAATTCCGAGGTTGTTCAACTAGTTTTGACCACCCCACGCACCTTTTTCAAGCGCGCAAAAAACTGAAAACACACATATTCAGCCGTATAGTGCAAACCACACATCTGATTAACGTTATGTCTCCACGTACATGTCACAGAAAATAATTATAATGTTTTACTGTGATTTCAAGTCATTTCGATGTCGCTCGGTATGCATTTGACCGTTAAACTCCTGTTTTGGTCGTTTATGGCACTGGAAGTGCGTTTCCGGTCACCGTAGTCACAAGACACCTCCAATTGACGTGTGGTCTGCCCAAAAATTACAAAATTCACTCTCTGGTTATTTTCACCTGATTTCATGGAATTCTAAGGTCGTTTGGCTGGTTTTGACCACCCCACACACCTTTGTCAAGCGTTCCACACACCGAAAAAACACATTTCAGCTGTACTGCGTAAACCGCACATCCGATTGATGTACCATCTCCTGAAAAATGTCATGGATAATAATTAGAATGTTTTCCTTTTATTTCAAGTCATTATGATGTCGTTCAGTATGAATTTGACCATTAAATGCATGTTTTAGTCATTTATGGCACATGAAGTGTGTTTTTGGTCACCGCGGTCACACGACACCTCCGAATGACGTGTAGTCATCCTGACCATTTCAAAATTCACTCTCCAGTTTTTGTCTCCTAATTTCATGGAATTCCGAGGTTGTTCGGCCGGTTTTGACCACCCCACACACCTTTCTCAAGCACTCCAGGCACTGAAAAAACACATATTCATCCGTACCGCGCAAACCGCACGTCCGATTGATGTTCCGTCTCCACGTACATGTCAGGGATAATAATTAGAATGTTTTCTATGATCTAAAGTCATTGTGTAACATCCCAGGTAAAAAAAGAATATGACTTTTTCATATTTATTAATTTTTTAATTAAATATTAATTTTACTTTAAAAGGGTTGCTATGTTCGATAGCGTACCCGATACGCAACAATGGGTTTCTTGGAAATCCTACGTTGCACACTTATAATATAATATTATTATTTTAAATGGTAGTCAACTCCTAGCCGTTGTATTGGCAATACTGAACAAAACTAAATACAATATGATTATACATGTTTGTTAAATGTATTTACATTTATCCAATAAAAGTTAGAGGCTTAAAATGTGAATGAATCTAATTTAAGCATAATTTACATTTAAAGGCCGATTTATCGCATTTTAATGACGAACCCATTTTAAATCTAGTTTTGGTCACTTTAATACATTATATATGACCAAATAAAATCCTTCTTTAGAATGGGGACATCAAAATTTACTTTGTGTAAATTTTTGGAATTTTTCCGATAAAGTTCATTTTTTAATGAATAGTGAAAAATATTGTATTTTAATTCAAAAGTGCCTTTTAATCTAATTTATTTATATGGTTAGATTATCTTTTTAATTGGTTTTAAAGTGAAATTAAAATATATTTTTACTATTTAATCCAATTTGGGTAACTGGAATTAATTTCACTTTGAAATTGGATATAAACAAGTATCAATCTTTTGATAGTTATTGTTTTTTTAAAAACACGCTATTTGTTTTGATAACGGGAATTAATTTTAAAGTTAATTAATGCCACTTATATGTTTTGAATTTGGAATAATAGACATCATTTTTGAATTCGGAATATCAAATATAGCTTAGGCTGAATTTTTGGTATTTTTCTAAAAAACTTCAATTTTTGATGAATAGTGAAACCACTTGGTGGTAATTAAAAAAACTGACTTTTTCATTTAAATGAAATTTTACCACTTCTGTGAATTGAATTTTAAAAATCCGACATACATGGTTGTTATCAAGAAGTAAAATGTGGTTCAGAAAGATGAAAATAATTTTTTGTGAATAGTAACTTTTGACTTTTATTTACCGCGGTTAAAGGTAAATAAGATAATTCAAGGTAAAAAGAATATTATAATAATTAAAAATTACCTTAAAACTTGTCCAAAAATTATTGGTTGAGTCATTAACAACCATGAGCATCTTTGGGTCAATTTTGGGACCCCATTGAGCCACTTGGGAGTGATAATGACAATTTAGATTAATTAACTTAAAGTAAAGGAAAAAAAGACAAAAGCAAATATCTTTTAGTAAATTAATTTTTACAAGGGTTTATATAAATTATTTTTTCGACTATAAATATTCAATGTAAATATAAAAATATTTCCTACATGATGGTATTTTTTTTATAATTTTTTGAAATAAATAAATTAAATTATTTATGACACAATAATGATGCAGTATTTACCTCATTAATAAATGATTTAAATAAATAAGATTATAATGATTAAAATATTATCCAAAACATATCTAATTCTGATTGGATGATTTTATTTCGACCATGAGTCATCTTATATTCATCTTTAATGATTTTTGGACCTTTTGAAACCGATTATCATTATATAATAAAATAATATTTTCACACTTTCCTAAAGAGCCCCTCCTCTCCCTTATAAAAGGAGACCACTTATAACCAATTAATCACACCTCTCAAGCCGTTCGGCTCATCCAAACTCTACCCAATTAAGCTCCCTACATCCCTCTCCTATACCTAGAAGCCTTACCTTAGGCATAAGGCACTTCAAGAAGTCCTTTGGTTCAAACCAAAGGGAGTTACCCAAATTAAAGGTAACAATTTCTCTTAAATTGTTTTCTTTTATTTTACATATACAACACCTAAACTCTTTTTATTAATTTATTTTGTAAAAAAACCAGTATCTTAAATATACTAGGATGTTTTTATAAGAAGTATTCGAGCTACACTTACAGACACCTCCATCTAATGGGTGAAGAACATAATGTTTTTGTGGATGACAAACTAACGCCTCACGAAATGATGATTGTTCAATTACCTCTTACCACCTCTCATGGTGGCCATTATGATGAAAATTTATTTATATATGATATATATTATGTTTATTATTTCCTTATGCTTCTTTAATTCCCATTTATATCACTCCTTTATGGTTTCCATAGTGGGTAAATATGATAATCTCATTAGAAGAAGTGCGGACTACCGCCCCCTCAAAGTGATATGACTCGTTAATGCCTTATGTGGGACATATAAAGGATGGAGTTAATAATATTTTATATGATATAATAATTTAATTATAATATAACTATTTATCATTATGTTTTTATTTCCATTAAAATAAGAAATAGAAATGGAAGTAGCGTTCATGCGTACGTATGGCTTACCGTCTCCATGAACGGTGCATTTCATTTCTTACCTCCAAATGTTATGTACTATTATAAATACATGTATATACTAGATATATATGATGTATATGATATCTAAATAATTAATTTAATTCTGGATATAATGAACTATTAACCACATGGACAACTTGTAAATATAAGGTGTTCATTTTTGACTCAAGTACCAAATATCAACAAAATGGACGTTATTAACTTAAATGACAACATAATATTTATAACATGGTAATAAGTGATATAAAAGGAATAATAAAATTGAAAAAGGTTCTTAAGAAAGTATAAATTAATTTTAGTTTATTATTCAAGAGATTAAAGAACGATCGAGTCAAGTCGGACACAAGGTAAGGGATTTTCTTATCTCACTTTTAATTTCGTGAGATTTCCATTGTTCACCACTTATTCATTGCATGCGGTGTGTTCTGTACTTCCAATTGATATATATTATCATGATTATTATTATATTCATGGTATTCTGTGATTAATTTGGTGGTTATTAACTTTTGGTCATACGACTCAGTTGATTGCAACGTGGTAAAGGGTTTCATCTCACTTTTTTATTCCCGTGAGATTCATGCTATACTTGCCACTATTTCCTTTTGTGTGGTGTATGTACTGCACATGATTGTAATCTTTGAGTAATATACTTTAATTTATGAGTTTTTACATCTTTATTGTTTGATCCTTATTTCATGTGGCGTATGATTTGTAAGTTACCAAATCGGTGAGGGAACCTTTCACCCTCCTCTATTTAAAAGACTTCTTTTTATTATGTATTTTAATTTACATCTTATTATGTTGGGATATGTTATTTTATATACCCATTGATGTAAACCTTATATCCAAGTGATGGGATACCCTTTTTTATCTTATCAACTCATTTTATGAATTTTAAAGTGACGCCGTTAGGCTGTCAAATTTTTACAAGGGAACTTCTTAACCCAATTTCAATTCTTTGGGTTCAACTTGTACTTATTGAATATTTCATCCAATGAATGTGTGTTAATGACCTATTATTTTTTTACACTTAATATCCACTTATATTGGGTGTATTTATATTTTTCACACATAATTATTTGATTGATTTATCCTTAATTTAAGGATACCATCTTTATAAGGGATTTCATCTCAATTTACATTTCCATTGAGAATTAATTGTAGTTATGCACCAATTCACTCTTATATGGTGCATATATTGTACTTTGACATATTATATCATGAATCCATTTATTCTCATGATATTATAAAGTTCTGATTAAAAGTTATCCTTCAATTATTTTTATTCAAGCATCTCTCTTTTTGTTAAAGAAACTCTTCAACTAAAATATCGTTTTAAATGTTTTAAAGATTTATTCTTCTAAATACTTAGAATTAATGTCCATGTTTTCAAAACTGATTTTAGGATTTATTTATATGGAAATTAATGTTTTCAAATGATAATTCATTTAAAATATTCAAAGTGTTATGTGACACTTTGATTCAAAAATCTATTTTTAAATGGTTTTGAAAATGATTTGATAAAACATTGTTTATTTCAATATCTTGATTTGATATATTGTAATGTGGAAATGTTATATTTCCTTTATACATGTGTTATATGTTATGATTATGTTATGGTTATTGGGAATTATTTATGTATATGGGTGGTTTCGTGATAAACCTAGGGCGGGTGAGCCCGAGATAACTCTCCAATGCATTGGGTAATGTGACAGAGGTGAACATGATGTTTCTCCTAAGAGATTTAGGGAATATACCGTGATGCATATTCCAAGTGTAACTTTCTATATAGCTATGATATCTAAAATGTAAGTTTGATATGGATTCCATAAGTAACCTTTATGATTTATGATTTGTGTGTGTTATTCATAAATCTTATGATTTCGTAAGGTATGTTATGATTGAAAAGTATGGTTTCATTGATTTGTATTTATTGATGGACTAATGTTTTCCTTTCTTATTTTATAACCCTTACTGAGATTTTTATGCTCATACCAAGTTTTTGAAATGTTTTCCACTGGACTTAAAGATGAATAGGGTCAAGGATGGGATCATGGAAAATTCATGCTGTCTAAAATATGGAACTAGACATGTTTCTTTTTAAGAGTTTTTATTTTATGAAAAAAATGGATACTGAGTAGTAGTGTCTACTTGTAATATTCAAGTTGTTATGTTATAGTTATGGCCTAATTCTCTAAAACTATAAACCTGAAAAGTTCCTAAATGTGAATTATTCATTTAATTCAATATTATGTAAGGTTTAAGGCTGGGTCCTTATACATTCAGATGTCATTTGGTATGCATTTGACCGTTACACGCTTGTTTTGGTCGTTTATGGCACTTGAAATGGGTTTTCGGTCACCATGGTCACCTGACACCTTATAATGACGTGTGGTCTACCTGAAAATTTCACAATTCACTCTCCTATTGTTGTCTCCTGATTTCATGGCATTTCGAGGTCATTCGGCCAGTTTTGACCACCCCACACGCCTTTTTCAGGCGCTCCAGACACCGAAAAAACACATATTCAGACATACCGAGAAAAATGCACGTCCGATTGATGTGATGTCTCCACGTACATGTCAAAAATAACAATTATAATGTTTTCCTGTGATTTCAAGTCATTCTGATGTCATTCAGTATGCATTTGACCATTAGATGCCTGTTTTGGTCGTTTATGGCACTGGAAGTCCGTTTTCGGTCACCGCGGTCACACAACACCTTCAATTGATGTGTGGTCTACCCGAAAATTTCACCATTCACTATCTAGTTTTTGTCACCTGATTTCATGGCATTCTGAGGTCGTTCGGCCAGTTTTGACCACCCCACACACCTTTTTCAAGCACGCCAACCATCAAAAACACACATATTCAACCGTACTGTGCAAAACGTACGTACGATTGACGTGTTGTCTCCTAAAATATGTCAAATATAATAATTAGAATGTTTTACGGTGATTTCAAGTCATTTCGATGTTGTTCGATATGCATTTGACTGTTAGACGCCTGTTTTGGTCGTTTATGGTACTGAAAGCGCGTTTTCGGTCACCACGGTCACATGACACCTCCGAATGATGTGTGGTCTACCCGACCATTTCAAAATTTACTCTACAGTTGTTTTCACCTGATTTCATGGTATTCAGAGGTCGTTCAGATGGTTTTGACCACCCCACACACCTTTCTCAAGCGCTCCAGACACAGAAAAAACACATATTCAGCCGTACCACGCAAACCGCACGTCCGATTGACATTCCATATCCATGTACATGTCACGGATAATAATTAGAATGTTTTCCTGTGATTTCAAGTCATTCTGATGTCGTTCGGAATGCTTTTGACCGTTAAAGATCTGTTTTGGTCATTTATGGCACCGAAAGTGCGTTTTTGGTCACTACAGTCACACGACACCTCCGATTGACGTGTGGTCTGCCCTACCATTTCAAAATTCACTCGCCGGTTGTTTTGTATTAATTTCATGGAATTATGAGGTTGTTCGGCCAGTTTTGACCACCCCACACACCTTTTTCAAGCCCGCCAAACACCGAAAAAAAACATATTCAGCCGTACCGTGCAAACCACACATCTGATTGATGTGCCGTTTCTGTGTACAGGTCACAGAAAATAATTAGAATGATTTCCTATGATTTCAAGTAATTCCATTATCTTTCAGTATGCATTAGACCGTTAGACGCCTGTTTTGGTCATTTATGGCACCGAAAGTGCGTTTTCGGTCACCACGGTCACACGACACCTCTGATTGACATGTGGTCTACCCGACCATTTCAAAATTCACTCTCTGGTTGTTGTCACAAGATTTCATGGCATTAAAAGGTCATTCGGCTAGTTTTGACCACCCCACACACCTTTTTTAACCGCGCCAAACACTGAAAACACACATATTCAACCGTACCACGCAAAAAGCAAGTCCGATTGAGGTGACTTCTCCGCGTACACATCACAGACAATAATTAGAATTTTTTTCTGTTATTTTAAGTCATTATGATGTCGTTTGGTATGCATTTTTCCGTTAAACGCTTGTTTTGGTCATTTATGGCACTGGAAGTGCGTTTTCGGTCACTGCAGTCACACAAAACCTCTGATTGATGTGTGGTCTGCCCAACCATTTCACAATTCACTCTCCAGTTGTTGTTGCATGACTTAATGGAATTCCTAGGTCATTTTCCTGGTTTTGACTACCCCACGCACCTTTTTCAAGCACTCCAAACACCTAAAAAACACATATTCAGCCATATCGGGAAAACCACATGTCTGATTGACGTTTCGTCTCTGCGTACATATCACAATTAATAATTAGAATGTTTTCCTATGATTTCAAGTCATTCCAATGTCATTCAGTATGCATTTTACCATTAAACGCCTATTTTGGTCGTTTATAGCACTGGAAGTGTGTTTTCGGTCACCGCGGTCATACGACACCTCCGAATGACATGTAGTCTGCCCGAACATTTCAAAATTCACTCTCCGAATATTGTCGCTTGATTTCATGGCATTCTAAGGTCACTCAACTGGTTTTGACCACCCCACGCACCTTTCTCAAGTGCTCCAGACACCGAAAAAACACATATTCCGCCGTACTACACAAACCGCACATACAATTTATGTTTTATCTCTGTGTACACATCATAGATAATAATTATAATGTTTTTCTGTGATTTCAAGTCATTTCGATGTCGTCCGTTATGCATTTGACCGTTAAACGACTGTTTTGGTCATTTATGGCACCAGAAATCCGTTTTCGGTCACCGAGGTCACACGACACCTCCGATTGATATGTGGTATGCCCGAACATTTCAAAATTCACTCGTCGGTTGTTGTCTCCTGATTTCATGGAATTATGAGGTCATTCGACCAGTTTTGACCACCCCACACACCATTCTCAAGCGCACCAAACACCAAAAACACACATATTCAACCGTACCACGCAAAACACACATATTATTGACATGCAGTCTCTACGTACACATCACGAATAATAATTATAATGTTATCCTTTTATTTCAAGTCATTCCGACATCGTTCGGTATGCATTTGACCGTTAGATTCCTATTTTGGTCGTTTATGGCACCAGAAGTGCGTTTTTGGTCACCACGGCCACAAGACACCTCTGATTGACATGTTTTCTAAACGAACATTTTACAATTCACTCACCGGTTGTTTTCACCTGATTTCATGGAATTCCGAGGTCATTCGGCTGGTTTTGACCACCCCACACACCTTTTTCAAGCGGGCCAAACACAAAAAACACACATATTCAGCCATACCATGCAAACCTCACGTCCGATTGACGTGATGTATCCGCTTACACATCAAAGATAATAATTATAATGTTTTCCTATGATTTCAAGTCATTCCGATGTCGTTCGGTATGCATTTGACCATTATACGCCTGTTTTTGTCATTTATGACACAGAAAGTGCATTTTCAGTCACCGCGGTCATACGACACCTCTGATTGACATGTGGTTTGCCGGAATATTTCAAAATTCACTTTATGGTTGTTTTCATATGATTTCATGGCATTATGAGGTCATTCGGCCTGTTTTGACCACCCCACGCACCTTTTTCAAGCGCACCAAACACCGAAAACACACATATTCAGCCGTACCATGCAAACCGCACGTCTGATTGACGTTCCATCTCCGCATACAAGTCATGGATAATAATTAGAATGTTTTCCTATGATTTCAAGTAATTATAATGTTTTTCAGTATGCATTTGACTGTTAAATGCCTATTTTGGTCATTTATGGCACCAGAAGTACGTTTTCGGTCACCGCGGTCACACGACACCTCCGATTGACGTGTGGTCTGCTCTACCATTTCACAATTCACTCTCCGGTTGTTGTCACCTGATTTCATGGAATTGCGAGGTTGTTCTTCTAGTTTTTACCACCCCACGCACCTTTGTCAAGCGCTCCAAACAGCTAAAAAACACATATTCAGTCGTACTGCGCAAACCACACGTCCGATTAACATCCTATCTCCACGTACACATCATGCCTAATAATTAGAAAGTTTTCCTATTATTTAAAGTCATTTTGATGTCATTTAGTATTCATTTGACCATTAAACTCCTGTTTTGGTCGTTTATGGAACCAAAACTACATTTTCAGTCACCGCGGTCACACGACACCTCCGATTGATGTGTCGTCTGCCTGACCATTTCACAATTCACTCGACGGGTGTTTTCTCCTGATTTCATGGAATTCATAGGTTTTTCTTCTAGTTTTGACTACCCCACACACCTTTTTCAAGCGCACCAAACACCAAAAACCCGCATATTCAGCCGTACCACGCAAACCGCACGTTCGAGTTGTAACACCCCGAGATTTTATGAAAAATATTATTTTAATTTCATTAATGTCTTGTGTTGTATTCTACACCAAGATTACCTTGCACTATACGCAACACCGTATTAGCTTGCAGTATACGCAACCCTATTCTTGGATCGTGTTACACACAATTTTGATAATAGTTATTCTACGCAACATTGAGTATATATATATATATATTCAATGTATAAATGAAATATGGTTGGATTCTGTTATAAAAAACGATGAAGGATTCTTTCACAACACGCAACCCTGACTTGGCTTGCATTACACGCAATCGCGACCTTCCTCGATAGCGTGTGTTGTACGCAATACCGGGTTTTAATAAACAACGATATATTATTATAATATTGTCATGAACTAGCCGTTATGAATAGTATTAACTAAAATTTTAATTTTATAACATTATTATTCATCTTACACATTTTCTAGAACATGGTATAAGAACAAAATGAATTTTTCGGGTAAAATAAGTATTTTTCAAAAAATACAGTTTTGCCGCTTTTGATGGCGCAGCCACTTTAAATCTAGTTTTTGACATGTTTATAAGTTCCATTTTACAAAATAAAATTATTCTTTGGAATCAAGAAATAAAAATTTTCTTTGGATAAATTTTTCATTTTATTCTGATGACTTTCATATTTTAATGAATAGTAAAAACATGCTATATTTTAATTAAAAACAACTTTTTTCATCATAATATCTTATGTGGTTAAATTATAATATTTAATGGTTTTAAAGTATAAATAGAATATATTTTTACCATTTAATATAATTTATGTCATTAGCATTTATTTTACCTTGAATTCGTAAGTTAAATCAATTCAATCTTTTGCAATGTTTTAAAGAAAAACCCATTTTCTTTCGACAACGGGATTAATTTTAATTTAATTTCTGCATCTTTTGTCTATTGAATTTGGAAAAATGGATTCCATATTTGGAATCAGTGGGTACAAATTATGTTAATAGGCTACTTTTTATTTTTGGGCATTGTGAATAGTAACTACGGTAAATTTTATTTACTATAGTTAAAGGTAAATCGGGTAATTAAGGGTAAATATAAGATTATAAAATTACCCTAACACTGGGAAAAATCCTATTGGATGGCTAACAGTAGACCCATATAACCTAAGGGTCAGATTAGAGTCATTTTATGGACTTTTGTCCATGAAAATAATTTAATTATTATTAAAACCAAAGAATGCGACAACATGTCACTTTCTTAAATATTATAAGTATAATAATTTTAATCTAGTGATAAACTTCATGAAGCTTCAAAAATGAATAATATCCAGAAAGATAATACAATTATCTACATCATAGGAATTTATTTAGAATTTTTAGGGATTAAATAATTATAATTTATTATGACACAAAGATGATGCATTAATTGTCTTATTAATGAAATATTGACATAATTGATGTTATAAATGCCCAAATAAATGTAATTTGAGACTTTTTATGACTTAAACTAATTTAATAGGTTAATATGACATGTTATTGTTGATTTAAGTAACTTGGTTTGAACTTATCATTCTGTTATGAATTTCATAAAAATCATGTACCAAATAGTGTCAAAATTGACATAAATTAGTTTTTAAAACAAATATTATATTATTAATTGTTATTTTATTCCTAAAAATCTAAGGTTCGGCCAAATAACTTAGATAAGGTTATATATATTAATAATAAACAACTTTGGGTTCGTTTGGCTTGATATAGTAAGTTTATTAACCATATAGTGTAAGAAAACAAAAAGACACTGTAAAAGTTAAATTATTTAACTTAGAGTTAAATCTAATTGATAAGGTTTAAATAATAACCTAAACTTGTATAAATCCTATTGGATGAGATTATTTCGACCCATAACCACTTTAGCTTCAAAATAAGACACTTTTGAACCATTATAAACCTAATTTTACCTTAATATAAAATAATATTTTGAGATTTTCCTAAGGTGCCCCTCTCCTCCCTTATAAAAGGGCACCTCCTCCCTCTCCTCCTCACACCAATTTGAACATTCAAGCTTGGCCAAACCCTGCCAAAATATCTTCTCCACTTCCCTAGTATCATCCTAGAGGTCCTAGTCTTCTTCAAAGACCATCCTTAGTTCTTTAAGTGGAGGTTAAGTGAAGGCGCGTCAAAAAGAGGTAATATCCCTTACCGATCATTTTCAATTTCTTTCTTCTTCAACTTCTTCTTATTTAGTTGTTTCGTGATAAAGTAATAACATCAGTATTTATTATATACTTATATGTTATTATAAATATGAAACAACTCTAATTAACCTTCTATCCATCCTACGGAAAAAGGAAATCACCGCACGTGCGTACGTACAGAATACCGTCTCCACGCCGTGGTGTAATCTATTTTCCGCCACCACCTTAATTGGATGGGAATAATGGTGTAATGAGTAACTATATATGATTATTATAAAGTGATATTGATACTGAAATAGTATACATACACTTCAACACAATTCCACGACCATGGGAACGATATCATCGCTCGTACGTACGTATGGACTACCGTCTCCGCGACGCGATTAGATTCATTCTCCACATTAACCATTCATGAATGATTATAAAGTATATATAATGAATAATAATGAAATATATGACATGTTAAATCTACTGGATTTATGTATATATATATATATGTATGTCATCTACTTACTTCCATTCAAGACAATAAGGAAAGGAAAACAATGTTCATGCGTACGTACGAACTACCGTCTCCATGAACGATGTGTTTAATTTCATTTATCTATCTATTATATATATATATACTGAATATATATGATATATAAATAATGTTTTATATTCTGGAAGTAAGTAAATCATTATATAAGTAATAATAATGTCAAGAACAACAAGTCCAAACTCCTACGATAAATAAAACGATTTTACCCAAAACACTTCTTTAACATGGAATTTACAAAAGAACGGGTAATATAAAGTCATAAGTGAACCATATATGATATCATAACAATGAATATGATTCTGTAATAAGTTAATGACATTATTTAAATCATTATACATGAGGTTCGGATACGTACAAATCATATCAGACATAAGGTAAGAGAAATATCACAATCTCATTTTTATCAAAGATTGTTTATACTTTGGTATTTACTGGGGTGTATTTTATCATCCACATCCATGTTTTCTCAATATGTAATATTTATATCATTATAAAATAGTTTATATCCAATTTTACCCTTCGTTGAGTTTTTAGTAAAAGATATGAAAGGAATCTTTTGTCGTTTTTCATACGAGGTACTTTTTGACTTTTCCGACAAAAGTACGAAGAATGTTTTTTTAACTTATACGGCATGAATGGATTTTTAAAACATTATTTCCAAGAAGATTTATTTACAAGTTTTAAAGTTTATTTTTAATCAAATTCTTTTAGTTTAAAATTGTATGACATGTTAAGAAAGGAAAAATGTTTTTGAAGTAGAAAGGATATTTTCCTCAAGAATGGAGTTCAAGTGGTTTATCAAAATTATTTTCCATCTAAGATAATAAAGGGTTCTGTTTCTATCCCTATTATTACATGGATTTGATTATGTTGTGATGGAAATATTTTTATGAATTCATTTATCTTATATGAATTGTTTTATGATGTCATGATGTTTAAGATTCCCATTTTTATTACATGGGTTATGCAATGATGTATGATTTATGATTTTGTGGCACACATAAGAATGGTATCATTATGAAATGGGTGGGACCTATATCTCCCTAAAATGAATTAGGTAAAGATTTTATATCTCATGAGATAGACATGGCTGAAATGGTAGGTTATACCGGTTCAGTGAAACAGGACTGAAACAAGGGTGACTCGGTCCAGAAATGGACTTTGTCCACTAAGATAGTCTTGGCAATGAGTCTTGACTAATAAGAAATGA
Source organism: Viscum album (assembly GCA_963277665.1). NCBI lineage: Eukaryota > Viridiplantae > Streptophyta > Magnoliopsida > Santalales > Viscaceae > Viscum > Viscum album. The sequence continues at coordinate 59,338,626 of OY728127.1, read as the reverse complement.
TTCTATATGATTATGTGTGTATGCCACAAAGTTTCGTGTTTTAAGTTATGATTATTGGTATTACATTTCACTTCTATGATTTATCCCATGTTATGATATTATGATCTCTTTTGCAGGTTAAGATTTCCAAAAGTTATGTTCTTATATATATGATGTGATTGATATTTCTTTTGTTTACCTTTATTGAGCATTTGATCTCACCCTTTTGTATGTTTTATTTTCCCCAGGATATAAAGAAAGGTTTTAGGTAAGAAAAAAAGGGGAAGATCTTTATGGGAGATGTTGAAGATCTTTCACCATGATTAGAAGATTACGTTCCGAGTTTCCAAAGACACTAAACTATTACGGTCCTTGTGTGTGTGTTTTTGTTATGTAATAAGTATTCCGCAAAAGTAATGTAATGTCCTTCTACGTCAAGCTCCGGGTCTCTACAGTTGGTATTAGAGGAAAAGTTTAGTCATCCTTTGGAAACTAGGATGCGAAAACGTTAGTGAGATCCCTAGAGATACTTCTAAGGTATGTCTAGGGATGTCCCTAAGGATAAGTATACGTATAGGATATAGTCCTAGAACTACTGTAATGATCTTAGAATTTAACCTAAGATGTTAGATATTAAGGGTACTCCCCCTTTACTATGTTGTTTTCCCTAGCATTATTTTTTCCTCTCACACTATTCTTTTTGGGTTTTAGACGATGGCTGGAACCCGAAGGAACCGTGTTGATCACTGTAATGGACAATGCAATGATTGTCCTCCTGAACAAACAAATGTTATGGGATATGGAGTACAAAATCTTATTGCTATACTTACACAAGCTATGAATCATTCTGGACTTCCAAATGAGCAGAGAAGGGAACAATATTCTATTGAGTCCTTCATGAGGCAACGTCCACCTTCTTTCAGTGGGTCTTCCGATCCACTTGTTGCTGAACATTGGATTAGTACCACTGAAAAGATATTTTCAGTTCTTCAATGTTATGAACATGATAAAGTCATATTAGCAGTATATCGTTTGGAAGGTGAAGCTTATCAATGGTGGAATCTTATCAAGAATACGAGGCCAAGAGATGAAATTGAGTCCATGGAATGGGACGAGTTCAAGAACTTGTTTTTCAGTAAGTACTTCCCTCGTATTCTTCGAACAAAGATGGAAAAGGAGTTTCTTGAGATGAAGCAGAAGGATGATGAATCTGTTGGTATATACGAAGCGAATTTTACAAGACTTGCAAGGTATGCATCTGGCATTATCATCCAACCTGAAAGTAAAGTTGATCGATTTTTCAGTGGCTTAAAACCTAGTCTTAGAATGACATTAGCTATAAGAGACTTCAGTAGCTATGAAGAAATTGTGCGTTGTGCTATCAAGGTAGAAATGGAAGTTTGTGTTACATATCCATCTCATGGTTTTGACAAGAAAGGAAAGATGGAGTTCAAGGAGAAATCTCAGAATAATGGTGAAAAGAAGATGAATGTTTCCTTATGCACAAAGTGTGGAAAGAAGCATGGTGGAGATTGTCTTAAAGGGACTAGAAAATGTTTTAAGTTTGTAAAAGAAGGTCATCGAGCAGCTGAGTGTCGAAGTAATGGAAAAAGGGTTTCTAATTATGTGAATAAAGCAAACACTACAGAGAAATCACCACCAACACTTCAATGTTTCAAGTGCAAGGAAATGGGGCATTATGCAAATAAATGCCCTAATCCAAGGGTTAGTGATGATCGACATGAGCAACCACTTAAGGCAAAGGACAAAGGGAAGTCACATGCGATCACTATTGGAGATGTTGAATATGACAACGATGTGGTGGAATGATTAAGTGTTTATGTAATGGGATTCCAAAATAATGTTGTATCATGGAGTATTGGAATATTTATGTATTGGTCTAATGTGGTATTCAAAGTGATTGAGATATTTTTGGAATGTAGATGATATGCGCATAATGAAGGGATAAGGAGAAAAATAAATGTTTGATAGTATTCATGAGCTCATGACTGATATAAGGAAATAGTTATATCATGGTTTGAGTATATAGAATTTTGGGTTTTTGGTATGTGGAATGCGTTAACTTTTGACAGCAATCATGTTTTTACTAAGATTGAATGGGTATTCATTTTTCAAGAGATTACATGATTATGGTATTCACATGACTGGAATGTGACGAACAAGATATATGAGGGATAAATGATGGCATTCACGTGATCATTTTCTCTATACTATGAGCTTGGACCGAAGTATTTTGGATAAGCCTAAAGATTGGAATGGATTATGTTGGAAATTAGTTAGTATTGTTTAATGATAGAGCCTTTTTTCGATATTATTGATGGGATGATATAGTAATGTAGTTTTAGAAAAAGGACAACCTGCAGGACGGGCGACAACCCATCGTGTCGGACAAGGCCGTGGGAATCAAACCCACAACCGAAGTGCGACTGGCCTTTATCGCCTACCACTGGCCTACATGGAGTCCCTGTTTAGTAGAAACTAGTTTTATTATATTAAGCAGAATGATATATGAAGTATAAGTCCATTTTAGGAACCATATATCATTAATCTCACTATTGATGGACTTATGTATTTTTTGATAACTTTTCTAACCTTTTGTTTGAGACAGATGGAATGAACCATCATTCTATCACATGATCTACTAACACATCACGAATGACAAATTAAACTTTATTTCTTTAAGAGATGAAGTGTAAATTGTCCAAAGAACGACCAACGGTGAGACTATACCAAAATCACGAAATAATTTCTTCTAATTTCAATTTCATCAACTTTAGGGAAATGATCTTGAAAGACCAAAAATGTTGTCCTACTGCCCTTATATCCGATGAATCAGATGGTACCTTAGATAATCACAAATCTATGGCTTTGTGATTGTTGGCTTTTTCATAGCCATGTTCTCTACCACTCTCCATCAGAACATGATTGTTAAATTTCTCTTCCATATCCATATTTTCACCTATGTGGAAACCCAGTGATTAGATTATTTGGGTAACCGTTATGTTTCATACTTTTGTTTTTAAAGATTGGTTTTGGTATTCCTTTTTATGATGTGGGTTTCTATTAAAGAAACTTTCGATTAGTAAACCATTTATAACCCCGACGAATTTCGAGGGAGAAATTCATTTTAAGGGGGGTAGAATGTAACACCCCGAGATTTTATGAATAATATTATTTTAATTTCATTAATGTATTGTGTTGTATTATACACCAAGATTACCTTGTGCTATACGCAACACCGTATTAGCTTGTAGTATACACAACCCTATTCTTGGATCGTGTTACACACAATTTTGATAATAGTTATTCTACACAACATTGAGTATATATATATATATATTCAATGTATAAATGAAATATGGTTGGATTCTGTTATACGAAACAACGAAGGATTCTTTCACAACGCGCAACCCTGACTTGGCTTGCATTACACGCAATCACGACCTTCCTCAATAGCGTGTGTTGTACGCAATACCGGGTTTTAATAAACAACGATATATTATTATAATATTGTCATGAACTAGCCGTTATGAATCGTATTAACTAAATTTTGAATTTTATAACATTATTATTCATCTTAAACATTTTCTAGAACATGGTATAAGAACAAAATAATTTTTTCGGGTAAAATAAGTATTTTTAAAAAAATGCAGTTTTGCCTCCTTTTGATGGCGCACCCACTTTAAATCTAGTTTTTGATATTTTTATAAGTTACATTTGACAAAATAAAATTATTATTTGGAATCAAGAAATAAAAATTTTCTTTGGATAAATTTTTCATTTTATTCTGATGACTTTTATATTTTAATGAATAGTAAAAACACGCTATATTTTAATTAAAAACAACTTTTTTCATCGTAATATCTTATGTGGTTAAATTATAATATTGAATGGTTTTAAAGTATAAATATAATATATTTTTACCATTTAATATAATGTATGTCATTAGCATTGATTTTACCTTGAATTCGTAAGTAAAATCAATTCAATCTTTTGCACTGTTTTAAAGAAAAACCCGTTTTCTTTCGACAATGGGATTAATTTTAATTTAATTTCTACATCTTTTGTGTATTGAATTTGGAAAAATGGATTCCATATTTTTAATCAGTGGGTCCAAATTATGTTAATAAGCTACTTTTTATTTTTGGGCATTGTGAATAGTAACTACGGTAAATTTTATTTACTATAGTTAAAGGTAAATCGGGTAATTAAGGGTAAATATAAGATTATAAAAATACCCTAACACTTGGAAAAATCCTATTGGATGGCTAACAGTAGACCCATATAACCTAAGGGTCGGATTAGAGTAATTTTATGGACTTTTGTCCATGACAATAATTTAATTATTATTAAAACCAAAGAATGTGACAACATGTCACTTTCTTAAATATTATAAGTATAATAATTTTAATCTAGTGATAAACTTCATGAAACTTCAAAAATGAATAGTCTCCAGATATCTAATACAAGTATCTACATCATAGGAATTTATTTATAATTTTTAGGGATTAAATAATTATCATTTATTATGACACAAAGATGATGCATTAATTGTCTTATTAATGAAATATTGACATAATTGATGTTGTAAATGCCCAAATAAAGGTAATTTGAGACTTTTTTTGACTTAAACTAATTTTATAGGTCAATATGACATGTTATTGTTGATTTAAGTAACTTGGATCGAACTTATCATTCTGTTATGAATTTCATAAAAATCATGTACCAAATAGTATCAAAATTGAGATAAATTAGTTTTTAAAACAAATATCATATTATTAATTGTTATTTTATTCCTAAAAATATAAGGTTCAGCCCAATGACTTAGATAAGGTTATATATATTAATAATAAACAAATTGGGGTTCGTTTGGCTTGATATAGTAAGTTTATTAACCATATAATGTAAGAAAACAAAAAGACACTGTAAAAGTTAAATTATTTAACTTAGAGTTAAATCTAATTGATAAGGTTAAAATAATAACCTAACTTGTCTAAATCCTATTGGATGAGAGGAATTAGACCCATACCCACTTTATCTTCAAAATAATACCCTTTGGAACCATTATAAACCGAATTTGACTTTAATATAAAATAATATTTTGAGATTTTCCTAAGGTGCCCCTCTCATCCCTTATAAAAGGGAACCTCCTCCCTCTCCTACTCACACCAATTTGAGCATTCAAGCTCGGCCAAAACCTGAAAAAATATCTTCTCCACTTCCCTGGTATCGTCCTAGAGGTCCTGGTCTTCTTCAAAAACCATCCTTAGTTCTTTAAGTGGAGGTTAAGTGAAGTCGCGTCAAAAAGAGGTAATATCCATTATCGATCTTTTTCAATTTCTTTCTTCTTCAACTTCTTCTTCTTTAGTTGTTTCGTGATAAAGTAATAAAATCAGTATTTATTATATACTGATATGTTATTATAAATATGAAACAACTCTAATTAACCTTCTATCCATCCTACGGAAAAAGGAAATCACCGCGCGTGCGTACGTACGGAATACCGTCTCCATGCCGTGGTGTAATCTATTTTCCGCAACCACCTTAATTCGATGTGTATAATGGTGTAATGAGTAACTATATATTTTTATTATAAAGTGATATTGATACTTAAATAGTATACATACACTTCAACACAATTCCACGACCATGGGAACGATATCATCGCTCGTGCGTACGTACGGACTACCGTCTCCACGACGCGATGAGATTCATTATCCACATTAACCATTCATGAATGATTATAAAGTATATATAATGAATAATAATGAAATATATGGCATGTTAAATCTACTGGATTTATGTATATATATATATATGTATGTCATCTACTTACTTCCATTCAAGACAATAAGGGAAGGAAAACATCGTCCATGCGTACGTACGGACTACCGTCTTCATGAACGGTGTGTTTAATTTCATTTATCTATCTATTATATATATATATATACTGAATATATATGATATATAAATCATGTTTTATATTCTGGAAGTAATTAAATCATGATATAAGTAATAATAATGTCAAGAACAACAAGTCCAAACACCTACGATAAATAAAACGATTTTACCCAAAACACTTCTTTAACATGGAATTTACAAAAGAACGGGTAATATAAAGTTATAAGTGAACCATATATGATATCATAACAATGAATATGATTCTTTAATAAGTTAATGACATTATTTAAATCATTATACAGGAGGTTCGGATACGTAAAAAGCATATCATATATAAGGTAAGGGAAATATCACAATCTCATTTTTATCCGAGATTGTTTATACTTTGGTATTTACTGGGGTGTATTTTATCATCCACATCCATTTTTCTTCAATATGTAATATTTATATCCTTATACAATAGTTTATATTCAATTTTACCCTTCGTTGAGTTTTTAGTAAAAGATATGAAAGGAATCTTTTGTCATTTTTCATACGAGGTACTTTTTGACTTTTCCGACAAAAGTACGAAGAATGTTTTTTTTAACTTATACGACATGAATGGATTTTTAAAAAATTATTTCCAAGAAGCTTCCTTTACAAGTTTTCAAGTTTATTTTTAATCAAATTCTTTTAGTTTAAAATTTTATGACATGTTAAGAAAGTAAAAATGTTTTTGAAGTAGAAAGGATATTTTCCTCAAGAATGAAGTTCAAGTGGTTTATCAAAATTATTTTCCATCTAAGATAATAAAGGGTTCTGTTTCTATCCCTATTATTACATGGATTTGATTATGTTGTGATGGAAATATTTTTATGAATTCCTTTATCTTATATGAATTGTTTTATGATGTCATGATGTTTAAGATTCCCATTTTTATTACATGGGTTATGCAATGATGTATGATTTATGATTTTGTGGCACACATAAGTATGGTATCATTATAAGATGGGTGTGACCTATATCTCCCTCCAATGCATTGGGTAAAGATTTTATATCTCATGAGATAGACATGGCTGAAATGGTAGGTTATACCGGTTCAGTGAAACAGGACTGAAACGAGGGTGACTCAGTTCAGAAATGGACTTTGTCCACTAAGATAGTCTTGGTAATGAGTCTTGAATAATAAGAAATGATTCTCTATGATTATGTGTGTATGCCACAAAGTTTCATGTTTTAAGTTATGATTATTGGGATTACATTTCACATCTATGATTTATCCCATGTTATGATATTATGATCTCTTTTGCAGGTTAAGATTTCCAAAAGTTATGTTCTTATGTATATGATGTGATTGATATTTCTTTTTTTTAACCTTATTGAGCATTTGAGCTCACCCTTTTGTATGTTTTATTTTCCCCAGGATATAAAGAAAGGTTTTAGGTAAGAAAAAAAAGGGGAAGATCTTTATGGGAGATGTTGAAGATCTTTCACCATGATTAGAAGATTACGTTCCGAGTTTCCAAAGACACTAAACTATTACAGTCCTTGTGTGTGTGTTTTTGTTATGTAATAAGTATTCCGCAAAAGTAATGTAATGTCCTTGTACGTCAAGCTTCGGGTCTCTACAGTTGGTATCAGAGGAAAAGTTTAGTCAACCTTTGGAAACTAGGATGCGAAAACGTTAGTGAGATCCCTAGAGATATTTCTAAGGTATGTCTAGGGATGTCCCTAAGGATAAGTATACGTATAGGATATAGTCCTAGAACTACGGTAACGATATTAGAATTTAACCTAAGATGTTAGATATTAAGGGTAATCCCCCTTTACTATGTTGTTTTACCTAGCATTATTTTTTCCTCTCATACTATTCTTTTTGGGTTTTAGACGATGGCTGAAACTCGAAGGAACCGTGTTGATCACTGTAATGGACAATGCAATGATTGTACTCCTGAAAAAACAAATGTTATGGGAGATGGAGTGAAAAATCTTATTGCTATATTTACACAAGCTAGGAATCATTCTGGACTTCCAAATGAGCAGAGAAGGGAACAATATTCTATTAAGTCCTTCATGAGGCAACGTCCACCTTCTTTCAGTGGGTCTTCCGATCCACTTGTTGCTGAACATTGTATCAGTACCACTGAAAAGATATTTTCAGTTCTTAAATGTTCTGAACATGATAAAGTCATCTTAGCAGTATATCGTTTGGAAGGTGAATCTGATCAATGGTGGAATCTTATCAAGAATACGAGGCCAAGAGATGAAATTGAGTCCATGGAATGGGACAAGTTCAAGAACTTGTTTTTCAGTAAGTACTTCCCTCGTATTCTTCAAACAAAGATGGAAAAGGAGTTTCTTGAGATGAAACAGAAGGATGATGAATCTGTTGGTATATACGAAGTGAATTTTACAAGACTTGCAAGGTATGAATCTGGCATTATCATCTAACCTGAAAGTAAAGTTGATCGATTTTTCAGTGGCTTAAAACCAAGTCTTCTAAGGGCATTATCTATAAAATACTTCAGTAGCTATGAAGAAATTGTGCATTGTGCTATCAAGGTAGAAATGGAAGTTGGTGTTACATATCCATCTCATGGTTTTGACAAGAAAGGAAAGATGGAGTTCAAGGAGAAATCTCAGAATAATGCTGAAAAGAAGATGAATATTTCCTTATGCACAAAGTGTGGAAAGAAGCATGGTGGAGATTGTCTTAAAGGGACTAGAAAATGTTTTAAGTGTGGAAAAGAAGGTCATCGAGCAGCTGAGTGTCGAAGTAATGGAAAAAGGGTTTATAATGATGTGAATAAAGCAAACACTGCAGAGAACTCACCACCAACACTTCAATGCTTCAAGTGCAAGGAAATGGGGCATTATGCTAATAAATGCCCTAATCCAAGGGTTAGTGATGATCAACATGGGCAATCGCTTAAGGAAAAGGACAAAGGGAAGTCACATGCGATCACTATTGGAGATGTTGAATATGACAACGATGTGGTGGAATGATTAAGTGTTTATGTAATGGGATTCCAAAATAATGTTGTATCATGGAGTATTGTAATATTTATGTATTGGTCTAATGTGGTATTCAAAGTGATTGAGATATTTTTGGAATGTAGATGATATGCGCATAATGAAGGGATAAGGATAAAATTAAATGTTTGATAGTATTCATGAGCTCATGACTGATATAAGGAAATAGTTATATCATGGTTTGAGTATATAGAATTTTGGGTTTTTGGTATGTGGAATGCATTAAATTTTGACAGCACTCATGTTTTTATTATGATTCAATGGGTATTCATTTTTCAAGAGATTACATGATTATGGTATTCACATGACTGGAATGTGACGAACAAGATATATGAGGGATAAATGATGGCATCACGTGATCATTTTCTCTATACTATGATCTTGGACCGAAGTATTTTGGATAAGCCTAAAGATTGGAATGGATTATGTTGGAAATAAGTTAGTATTGTTTAAGGATAGAGCCTTTTTTTGATATTATTGATGGGATGATATTGTAATGTAGTTTTAGAAAAAGGACAACCTGCAGGACGGGCGACAGCCCATCGCGTTGGACAAGGCCGTGGGAATCGAACCCACAACCGAAGTGCGACTGGCCTTTATCGCCTACCACTGGCCTACAGGAAGTCCCTATTTAGTAGAAACTAGTTTTATTATATTAAGCAGTATGATATATGAATTATAAGTCCATTTTAGGAACCATATATCATTAATCTCACTATAGATGGACTTATGTATTTTTTGATAACTTTTCTAACCTTTTGTTTGAGACAGATGGAATGACCCATAATTCTATCACATGATCCACTAACACATCACGAATGACAAATTCAACTTCATTTCTTTAAGAGATGAAGTGGAAATTGTCCAAAGAATGACCAACGGTGAGACTATACTGAAATCACGAAAGTATTTCTTCTAATTTCAATTTCATCAACTTTAGGGAAATGATCTTGAAAAACCAAAAATGTTGTCCTACTAACCTTATATCCGATGAATCAGATGGTACCTTAGATAATCACAAATCTATGGCTTTGTGATTGTTGGATTTTTCATAGCCATGTTCTCTACCACTCTCCATCAGAACATGATGGTTAGATTTCTCTTCCATATCCATATTTTCACCTATGTGGAAACCCAGTGATTAGTTTATTTGGGTAACCATTACATTTCATACTTTTGTTTTTAAAGATTGGTTTTGGTATTCCTTTTTAAGATGTGGGTTTCTATTAAAGAAACTTTCGAATAGTAAACCATTTATAACCCCGACGAATTTCGAGGGAGAAATTCATTTTAAAGGGGGTAGAATGTAACACCCCGAGATTTTATGAAAAATATTCTTTTAATTTCATTAATGTCTTGTGTTTTATTCTACACCAAGATTACCTTGCGCTATACGCAACACCGTATTAGCTTGCAGTATACGCAACCCTATTCTTGGATCGTGTTACACACAATTTTGATAATAGTTATTCTACGCAACATTGAGTATATATATATATATATATTCAATGTATAAATGAAATATGTTTGGATTCTGTTATATGAAACAACGAAGGATTCTTTCACAATACGCAACCCTGACTTGGCTTGCATTACAGGCAATCACGACCTTCCTCGATAGCGTGTGTTTTACGCAATACCGGGTTTTAATAAACAACGATATATTATTATAATATTGTCATGAACTAGCCATTATGAATAGTATTAACTAAATTTTTAATTTTATAACATTATTATTCATCTTACACATTTTCTAGAACATGGTATAAGAACAAAATAAATTTTTCGGGTAAAATAAGTATTTTTCAAAAAATGCAGTTTTGCCGCCTTTTGATGGCACACCCACTTTAAATCTAGTTTTTGACATGTTTATAAGTTCCATTTGAAAAAATAAAATTATTATTTGGAATCAAGAAATAAAAATTCTCTTTGGATAGATTTTTTATTTTATTCTGATGACTTTCATATTTTAATGAATAGTAAAAACACGCTATATTTTAATTAAAAACAAATTTTTTTCATCGTAATATCTTATGTGGTTAAATTATAATATTGAATGGTTTTAAAGTATAAATAGAATATATTTTTACCATTTAATATAATGTATGTCATTAGCATTGATTTTACCTTGAATTCATAAGTTAAATCAATTCAATCTTTTGCAATGTTTTAAAGAAAAACCCGTTTTCTTTCGACAATGGGATTAATTTTAATTTAATTTATGAAACTTTTGTGTATTTAATTTGGAAAAATGGATTCCATATTTGGAATCAGTGGGTCCAAATCATGTTAATAAGCTACTTTTTATTTTTGGGCATTGTGAATAGTAACTACGGTAAATTTTATTTACTATAGTTAAAGGTAAATCGGGTAATTAAGGGTAAATATAAGATTATAAAATTACCATAACAATTGGAAAAATACTATTGGATAGCTAACTGTAGACCCATATAACCTAAGGGTCGGATTAGAGTGATTTTATGGACTTTTGTCCATGAAAATAATTTAATTATTATTAAAACCAAAGAATGTGACAACATGTCACTTTCTTAAATCCTATAAGTATAATAATTTTAATCTAGTGATAAACTTCATGAAACTTCAAACATAAATAGTCTCCAGAAATATAATACAATTATCTACATCATAGGAATTTATTTAGAATTTTTAGGGATTAAATAATTATCATTTATTATGAAACAAAGATGATGCATTAATTGTCTTATTAATGAAATATTGACATAATTGATGTTATAAATGCCCAAATAAATGTAATTTGAGACTTTTTATGACTTACACTAATTTTAAAGGTTAATATGACATGTTATTGTTGATTTAAGTAACTTGTTTCGAACTTATCATTCTATTATGAATTTCATAAAAATCATGTACCAAATAGTGTCAAAATTGACATAAATTAGTTTTTAAAACAAATATTATATTATTAATTGTTATTTTATTCCTAAAAATCTAAGGTTTGGCCAAATGACTTAGATAAGGTTATATATATTAATAATAAACAACTTTGGGTTCGTTTGGCTTGATATAGTAAGTTTATTAACCATATAGTGTAAGAAAACAAAAAGACACTATAAAAGTTAAATTATTTAACTTAGAGTTAAATCTAATTGATAAGGTTAAAATAATAACCTAAACTTGTCTAAATCCTATTTCATGGGAGTATTGCGTCCCATCCCCACTTTAGCTTCGAAATAAGACCATTTGAAACAATTATAAACCAAATTTGACCTTAATATAAAATAATATTTTGAGATTTTCCTAAGGTGCCCCTCTCCTCCCTTATAAAAGGGAACCTCCTCCCTCTCCTCCTCACACCAATTTGAGCATTCAATCTCGGCCAACCCCTGCCAAAATCTCTTCTCCACTTCCCTAGTATCATCCTATAAGTCCTGGTCGTATTCAAAGACCATCCTTAGTTCTTTAAGTGGAGGTTAAGTGAAGGCGCATCAAAAAGAGGTAATATCCATTACCAATCTTTTTCAATTTCTTTCTTCTTCAACTTCTTCTTATTTAGTTGTTTCGTGATAAAGTAATAACATAAGTATTTATTATATACTGATATGTTATTATAAATATGAAACAACTCTAATTAACCTTCTATCCATCCTACGGAAAAAGGAAATCACCACGCGTGCGTACGTACTGAATACCGTCTCCACGCCGTGGTGTAATCTATTTTCCGCCACCACCTTAATTGGATCGGTATAATGGAGTAATGAGTAACTATATATGATTATTATAAAGTGATATTGATACTGAAATAGTATACATACACTTCAACACAATTCTACGACCATGGGAACGATATCATCGCTCGTGCGTACGTACGGACTACCGCCTCCACGACGTGATGAGATTCATTCTCCACATTAACCATTCATGAATGATTATAAAGTATGTATAATGAATAATAATGAAATATATGACATGTAAAATCTACTGGATTTATGTATATATATATATATGTATGTCATCTACTTACTTCCATTGAAGACAATAAGGAAAGGAAAACAACGTTCATACGTACGTACGGACTACCGTCTCCATGAACGGTGTGTTTCATTTCATTTATCTATCTATTATATATATATATATACTGAATATATACGATATATAAATCATGTTTTATATTCTAGAAGTAAGTAAATCATGATATAAGTAATAATAATGTCAAGAACAACAAGTCCAAACACCTACGATAAATAAAACGATTTTACCCAAAACACTTCTTTAACATGGAATTTACAAAAGAACGGGTAATATAAAGTCATAAGTGAACCATATTTGATATAATAAAAATTAATATGATTCTCTAATAAGTTAATGACATTATTTAAATCATTATATAGGAGTTTCGGATACGTACAAAGCATATCAGACATAAGGTAAGGGAAATATCACAATCTCATTTTTATCCGAGATTGTTTATACTTTGGTATTTACTGGGGTATATTTTATCATCCACATCCATGTTTCCTCAATATGTAATATTTATATCCTTATACAATAGTTTATATCCAATTTTACCCTTCTTTGAGTTTTTAGTAAAAGATATGAAAGGAATCTTTTGTCGTTTTTCATACGAGGTACTTTTTGAATTTTCCGACAAAAGTACGAAGAATGTTTTTTTAACTTATACGACATGAATGGATTTTTAAAAAATTATTTACAAGAAGATTCCTTTACAAGTTTTAAAGTTTATTTTTAATCAACTTCTTTAGTTTAAAATTTTATGACATTTTAAGAAAGGAAAAATGTTTTTGAAGTAGAAATGATATTTTCCTCAAGAATGGAGTTCAAGTGGTTTATCAAAATTATTTTCCATCTAAGATAATAAAGGGTTATGTTTCTATCCCTATTATTACATGGATTTGATTATGTTGTGGTGGAAATATTTTTATGAATTACTTTATCTTATATTAATTGTTTTATGATGTCATGATGTTTAAGATTCCCATTTTTATTACATGGGTTATGCAATGATGTATGATTTATGATTTTGTGGCACACATAAGAATGGTATAATTATGAGATGGGTGGGACCTATATCTCCCTCAAATGCATTGGGTAAAGATTTTATATCTCATGAGATAGACATGGCTGAAATGGTAGGTTATACTGATTCAGTGAAACAGGACTGAAATGAGGGTGACTCGGTTCAGAAATGGACTTTGTCCACTAAGATAGTCTTGGCAATGAGTCTTGGCTAATAAGAAATGATTCTCTATGATTATGTGTGTATGCCACAAAGTTTCATGTTTTAAGTTATGATTATTGGGATTACATTTCACTTATATGATTTATCCCATGTTATGATATTATGATATCTTTTTCAGGTTAAGATTTCCAAAAGTTATGTTCTTATGTATATGATGTGATTGATATTTCTTTTGTTTACCCTTATTGAGAATTTGAGCTCACCCTTTTGTATGTTTTATTTTCCCCAGGATATAAAGAAAGGTTTTAGGTAAGAAAAAAAGGGGAAGATCTTTATTAGAGATGTTTAAGATCTTTCACCATGATTAGAAGATTACGTTCCGAGTTTCCAAAGACACTAAACTATTACGGTCCTTGTGTGTGTGTTTTTGTTATGCAATAAGTATTCCGAAAAAGTAATGTAATGTCCTTTTACGTCAAGCTTCAGGTCTCTACACGATTGACGTACCGTCTCCACATTCACGTCATGATTATATACATATATCTTATAGAAAATTTGTGTTTCTTTCACTTGTATCTTAATGGTTTAAACCTTCTCCATCGATTCTTGGACAATGCCATGCCATATCTATTTCCTCTCTCAAACTTCATCCAAGAATATTGGAGTCCAAAATCTCTTCTAATATATAGCCTCATATGGTTCCATCTGAATACTAGAATGAAAATTGATGTAATATGAGAACTCTACCAAGGGGAGGTTTTGATCCCAACTTTCTTGAAATTCCATCAAATAAGATTTTAGCCAAACCTCCAGAGTTTGGATAGTCCTCTAAGACTGACCATCTATCTAAGTGTGATAAGCACCATTGAAACTCAAATTTGTATCCATTTCATTCTAAATATTTATTCATAATATTGATATAACCTTGGATCTAGATTAGATACATTAAAAACTAACACCCCATGGAGTCATACCAATTTTCTTATGTATATCAAGGAGAGTTGGTCATGAGAGAAATATTTATCAATGAGGATAAAATGAAATGAATTTGAATAAATATCAACTAAAAAATAGCATTATAGAGCTTAGATTTATTGAGGAGTCCCCCAAAACAATCCATGACAATGTTTTCCCATTTCCATACTGATATATGCATTTGACCGTTAAACGCCTGTTTTTTTCGTTTAGGGCACCAGAAGTGCATTTTCAGTCACCGCGGTCACATGACACCTCCGATTGATGTGTGGTATAATCAAACATTTCAAAATTCACTTTATGGTTATTTTCATCTGATTTCATGGCATTGCGAGGTCATCCGGATGGTTTTGACCACCCCACACACCTTTTTCAAGCGCACAAAACACCCAAAACACACATATTTAGCCATACCGTGCAAACCCCACATCCGATTGACATTCCATATCTGCGTACACATCATGAAAAATAATTATAATGTTATCCTATGATTTCAAGTCATTCTGATGTCTTTCAGTATGCATTTTACCGTTACACGCTTGTTTTGGTCGTTTATGGCACCATAAATGCATTTTCGGTCACCGCAGGCACACGACACCTCCGATTGACATGTTGTGTACCCAACCATTTCAAAATTCAATCTCCGGTTGTTGTCTCCTAATTTAATGGAATTACAAGGTTGTTCAACTAGTTTTGAACACCCCACACACCTTTTTTCAACCACGCCAAACACTTAAAAAACACATATTTAGCTATACCGCACAAACCACACGTCCGATTGACGTGCCGTCTATCCAACCATTTTACAATTCACTTGCCGGTTTTTGTTGTGTTAATAAATTGAAGTGTTATGTAATATATCATAATTAACAATCAGGTAAAATTTAAAAGAATGAATTAAATCAAAAGAATTAAAACAATAAAACTCATAGGTGTAAATAAAACTAAAGATTCACGAATAATTATTAATTACTAATTAATTTATGATATTAAAATGGTAATTTAAATTAACTCATGCATGTTCAACCTCATTTGGATCACCAATATCACTACGATGTCCACCATCTATATCCGGAGCCTACAATATATATCAATATTATGTATCTTAAGCATATATCAATAGAAGTCAATATGAGTGTGGTTTGTTTTATTGTTTACCTATGATGCCACTTGTGTACCATCAATAAGACATTGTGTCGTCACTTCATCGATATGTCCTGACATCTGTGATAATATCTCCTCATACTCTGCATGTAACTGCTAAAACTGCGCATCCTTCTTCTATTGCATAGCCTGCATGGCAGCATCTATCTTTGTCTGTGTATGCATCCCTGCATCTCTACATCCACCCATCACCTCTTCTCTAACAACTGCACATCGTGGGACACCACCACCATAAGTCAAGGAATAACCATAACCATCATGCCCCATGAAATGATGAAATATCTAATCTCTACGCACATTACTATGACGTTGCTCCTCTAGAAACTCTACTAACTAAGCGTCAAATTGAGCCTGTAGTATATAATGAATCAATGAACAAATATGAATAATTTTTATAAAATAAAAATAAATTTATTAGTAAATATTTTTCTTACTATAACACTGACAACATCAGGATCTCCCGCCCTACGAGTCCTCACCCATATGGAAATCTGACCGATTGACTCACCTCATTGGTGTAACTATAATAAAGGGATTCACCATAGTATACTAAAATAGTTTTAATATATGAATGAATATTAAATTATAAACTTACATCATGTCTGAGCTATGAAACATGTCGAGTTCCAAGTCTGGAAGGTGTGCCCTACATCACCCAATTACGTGAATGACGATCAGACTTGGTCTACATTCAATGTATTTAGTTAATAGACGTATTAAAAATTAGTAATTTATAGATTAAAAGTAATAAATCTTACTATCATTGCCTCACTTGACCAAAACGCAACCAAATCCTGCCACTACATGGGAATAATACCTGAAGGGACTCGCTGTAGAATGTCTAACACACCCGAAAATGGTATCCAATGATCTCTCTTCACCCTTCCCTTGTAATCCTTACATAATTTTCGGCATTTTTCCATACATATGGCCCGAAAATAATCTGTATAGGATGTCAAATTATCTTGTAAAAAAATAGTCAGTATATGCAACAATAATAAAAACAATATCACGAAAAATTAAACATAGAATTTACCTGAACCTCCCATAATAATCTGTCAATCGTAACCTGGGGGAAAGAAGTCCAATCATGAGTCGTCAGGGGGAATCTATGTGGGTCTCGTATCATATGACCAAACTGAATAATCAATACAGTAGCACCTTCTCTAACTGGGTGGAATGTGTCATCAAATAACACATCTAATCGGGCTCCAGAGTTCCAGGTTCGAACCCCTCTACCAGGACCTCTGCTTCTGTTGGAAGATGCACTAGATCCTAATAAACATAAATTCATAATTCAATTATAATATAACTGAATTTTTAATTATAAATTAGAAATATTTAGGTAAATAAACACATAAAATTACAATCAATTAATTTAGAAAAATGAAAACATACATACCGACAACATCAAGTGAACCACTCTGATCACCCCGTGACATACCTACATTAAAAAAATTATAGTTAAATCAAGAAATTTTTTATACATATATAACTCATAAATATTTTTACAAAAAATATGGGGAAATAATTAAAATTTTCACTAATCATGCAAGTCTATCGTAACTCCTTCAATTGCATCTCTGGACCATTGTATATCTTCATATCATATAGCTATTGTTGTTTGGTCAAGTGTTCAATCAGGAAATGCGACAACATCAGGTTTCACTTGATCAATCAGAAACACCTCTCTTCTAGACATTTTCACCACAACTTTCCAATCAGAATCAATGACAACAAAGTAAACTTGCTCTACCTGCGATGCCAATATGAAGGGCTCATTGCTTACTCGGTCATCTTTATACAACATATTGTTAAAGTTTACTTACATAAATTGGAAGTTATCAACTTTCATTCCATGAACTGGATCGACCCAATCAGACATTAACAATATGTGTTTTAAGCCACGACCATAAATAACCTCAATAATATCCTTCAACAATCCATAATAATAACCCACACCAACAAAATAACAACCAAAACCACTATTTTGTGTGGCTTGATTCATGTCAACATTACTAATACAAAATCGGAATTCTTTAGCAACCAAAGATTTATAGCGATGAGATGTAATAAATGGGCCATCAACTAGTTGGTTGAGTTCTTCACTAACAGTATGGGTACTTAAATCACATATCTTTTGAATATGAAAATTTCACATAGTTCAATGGATAAAGGATTGTGAAAATACAACTAATTTCACTATAAAAATATTAAATCAATTATTTATACGTACATGAGTCTTGAACCACTCATGAAATGTGTTGAAATGATGTTTTTGGATTTGATAGTCAGTTGAACGGGGATTTTCACGTTTCAACTCAGCGATATGTGTCTTAAATCACAACACAATAAAAGTTAAGTAATAAAATAAATATAGAAATAGAATACACATAAACTATGAAACTTACTATATCAATGTCATAACTGATGGAGTGTTGAACAAAACATATTGATGATCTTGAACCCACTCATCATTATGCATATCAAACATTATTCCTTCTCCAATTAGACCCTCATCATTCTGGGAGGGTTTATCTATCTTTTCTTCAACCTCATCAATATATGAAGTACACAAATTAGTACACTCATCCATTAAATATCCCTTGGAAATTGAAGCTTCCGAATGAGCTTTGTTGCACACATACCGTTTCAATGCATTTAAGTATCACTCTATTAGATACATCCACCTGAATTTCATGAGACCACCAGCAATGAATTCACCAGTTAAATGCACAGTCAAGTGAACCATGACATCAAAAAAATATGACGGGAATAGTTTCTATAGGTGACATAGTGCAAGTAAAATCTTATCCTACTGCTTTTTAAAATCATTCATGTGGTGATTTATTGAACAGAGATGTCTAAAAAAATTAGAAACTTCAATCAACGGCTCAGTAACCTGGGTAGGTAAGCAATCATGAATTGCTATAGGAATTTACTATTGAAGTAGAATATGATTATCATGACTTTTCAACCCTTTTAATGTCATGCTCGTCATATTGACATTCTTGGAAATATTAGATCAGTAACCATCTGGCACCTTAATGGTCTTCAAAATTGATAAAAATGTTTGTTTCTCTTTTTTACTCATTGTGTACTATGTAGTACGAATGTATGCCTGATTACCTTCACCCAGTTGTAAATGTTAAGGTTTTCTCAATCCCATTTCTTACAAATCACGTCAAGCATTAGCACTATCTTTTGATTTCCCCTTGATGCCTAAAATGGTGCACAATATATTATCACATACATTTTTTTCAATGTGCATCACATCCAAATTATGTCTTACAATATTATGTTTCAAACAAGGCAATTCAAAAGAAAATACTCCATTTCTTCCAATTATGACTGTGCTGCCTATTTTTGGAAGGAATCAAAGGAAATACAGGAGCCAATAAATCGTGAAAATCATACATTGTACGAATGTTTTCTTGATCTATTTGTTCACAAAATTGAACCCCAGACAATATTTGTGGTGATGGGTCATACTCTCTATTCCCATCAAACAACACATGGCCTTTTCTGAACTTGTGTAATAGAGGAAGAAAGCGCCTATGACCAAGATATGCCCACTTTCTACAGTACTTAATCCATATAGATTTATTACTCTTATTATAACAAGGGATGGAAAATTATCCTTTTTTACTCCAACCTGATAAGTTAGCATATGCTAGAAAATCATTAATTGTCCATAATAAAAAGGCCCAGAGTCTAAACATTTCATTATCTATAGAGTCAAAATTCATTACACCATTG
Source organism: Viscum album (assembly GCA_963277665.1). NCBI lineage: Eukaryota > Viridiplantae > Streptophyta > Magnoliopsida > Santalales > Viscaceae > Viscum > Viscum album. The sequence goes on along the minus strand of OY728127.1, from coordinate 59,318,636 downwards.
GCTCAAAATTCTTGTATCTCATCTATCAAAGGTTTCATATAAATATCGATTTTATCGCCAGGTCCCCTCGGTCCATCAATTATAATCGACAATAACAAAAAATGGTTGTTTCATACATACCCATGGGGGAAGGTTGTATGGAACCAACACCACTGGAAACGTACTATGTGTTGCACCAACCATGGACCTAAATGGGTTAAAACCATCTTCTACCAAACCCAGTCGAACATTATGATCATCCTAGGAAAAGTTTGGGTGTCTTTGATCAAACTCTTTCCATGCCAAAGAATCTGCCAAGTGAGTTAATTTATCAACCTCTTTGTTTCTCTTTGAATTAAAAGTCATCAATTTAGCAATTTTAGTTAACATGAAGAATCTCTTTAGTCTCATTTTTAGTGGAAAATAATGCATCTACTTAGTGGAAACTTGTTTCCCTTGATTCAAGACTCTTCCAAGAAGAATCTGACTACCTTGATTAATCTCATTGGCCTTCCACCTGGATATATAGAAAATAGTAAAATTATTTAATTTCATATTCTCTTTTATAAAAAACATACAATTACTATGTCACACATCAATGATATTATATGTAAAAACAAGATCATTTGTCAACTTGCGAGGTTGATAGAATGACTCTGGAATCTTTGCTCCAGTAGGGAGTAACTTATTCAACAATACCAACAACATGTCGAATGAGGTGTCTGACCACTGGTTCACAGCCTTCAGGTGTAACAATTCAATGATGAATGACATTTTGCTAAATTTAGTGAATCCATGATATAATTCAGTACACACACCATCAATAATCTCAAAGAATTTCAATGCTTCTCCATCTGTAGAAGAAAAAGGATTACTCAATCCAATGTCGACATTTATGACATTATTGTCTTCAGTTTGAAACTGACACATCATATCATTGAGTATTATGTTCATCAGATTAACTGTTCTCAAATAAACATCCATATGAATATTTTCTGATTGATGATATGAAATAGACTCTTCTCCATGATGTTTCCATGTCTTATAGTTTTTCAAAAACCCATTCAAAAACATATTTTCTCTAACACTATCTCGTTTGAAGAGATACCTATTTTCACATTTTCTGTGTGGACAACTAATCAAATCGCTTGGAAATCCGTTGGTGAAATCCATAAATTTCTTAATCCCCTCATAATATTCAGAAGAAAACCTATCTTTCATATCAATCTAGCTCTTATCCATATCTGTATTTAATAGAAATAAAATAATTGAAATATCTTATTTAAATTCTAAAAAAACTCATATCATTAAAACTTAAAAACCAATGAGTTCAAAACTATTTTTAAGGAAAAAAAACCTATCTTGTAGGTTCGATAATGAATAAAAAAATATTCCCTATGAGAGGTCTCTATGGGTAATATAATTTTCATAAATAACTTGCATAATAGATTGCAGAAGTCAAAAAATAACTTACCTGTAGAGGACTCAACCTCGGGTAATGGGGTGAGACTCGATTGCGGATCCATGATGGTGCAATGGCTTGATAGCAGGGGTTTGACGACTGGACTCAAAAGGGGAGGAATTGTTTGATGAATCACAGGAGTAGTTCAAAAAGGCAGCTAAATAAGTAAAAAATACACATTATAATATACAAAAAATTAATTATTTATGGTGAAATATAGGTTATACAAAAAAAGTGTTATATTGTAAAGAGGTTCTTTAAGGAATAATAGAAGTGTATGTAGTCATGTAGAGATCAATATTCTTAATCCATTTTATGTATATTATTTCTAGTATAAATTTTATATACACTAAGGAAAATATAAATAATTAGGTATGTGAAGGAATTTTATAATGGTGGTTGAAATTATGTGGTGAAAAAAACGAAGGAGTCATAGAGTAAGATAAAAATCAAAAATAGGTTTTCATATTTGATAGATTAGGATGATCTATCACATATTAAATAGGACCAAATATTTTAAAAATGAATGGATGTGATCAAAAAAAGGATTAGATCAAAATGAAAAGGATTGAGAAGTCCACATATACAAATATTGTTTTGATAATAATTTATTATGTCATATTTTCAATTCATGTCATTATATTGATTGGAACAAATATCTTATAAGATGATTAAATATGACATGCAATGTAATGACCCAAAATTTCATTAATGGAAAATCCCTCTTGATCCAGTTAAAGGTTTCATTATGAAAAAAAATGTTTTTATAAGATGTCAACTTCTTTAGTTTAACGTTAAGATTTGTGACCGTTACTTTTATAGCCGTTGAACAGTGATCATCTGGGTAGTTTAAATATAAGGCTTTAACGAACCAATTTTCTACTCAGACAAAGGAAGCGATGGCCCCATCCAGTAGAATTGCCCCTTACGAAGCCCATTTGTCGGAGCTCGGAAAGGAGGTGGCGTCTTTGGGCTTTGCCCTTGACCAAGCCCAAGCTGAGCTTCATCAAGTCAAGCTCGAACGTGATCGTCTACGGGAAAAATGGAAGTTGATAGAGATTACCACTCGAGCGATGTTATCCGAGCAACCCCAAGAGTCTGTCACCATCGCACACCTTACCCTTAGGTCTTATGCGGCTATTTTAAGGGGTTATGTAACAAATAAGTAGCACCATGTTCATGTACATTATTTTTTTTGTATATAATAATGAATATAATTTCTAGTCATTTTTGATACATTGTAATTAGTTTTTAAAGTACAAACAATGTTTTTAGTTATTATTTAATTAAGAATTATATTTTATTAAATTAAAGGATTTTTGAATTAAATAATATTTTAATAAAATATTATTATTAATATTAAATTAATTTTTATTAAATATAAATAATCTTATAATTTTATGAATGCAATTAAAATTTTTATTAAGGTTTGAAAGCCATTTCTGTCAAAACCCGTGAATTTTTTATAAATGTCGGTTTTTATTTTAAAAGTAAAAATTCACATATTTAGAAAATTATTTAGATAAAATAAATATTATTTTTGGAATCAGGACGTCGAAATTATCCAACGGTGAATTTTTCATAATTTTCTGAGACAGTCAAATTTTTGGGTAAAAATTAAATACCATTTAAATATATAATGTGTTTTATGACATCATAATGACCCAATGGTGATGTAATAAAATACCATAATCCTTATGTTCGGCCAATATATGTTTTATCATTAAAATAATGAGGTTTTGGGTTTGTTTGACTCAATTTTCAAAGCATTAATGGATCCCTCAAGACTTATTCAACACTTTGCCTTTTTAAATTAATTTCCATGGGAGTGTGACTCACCTCCACATAAGCAACCCTAATTTTTTAATAAGTTCGGACTTTGGCCTTGTAAAATATTGTTTTCCTCTTTCCTTTTCTAGAAACCATGGGCAAATACCATGGGATGGTTTGTGGTTTGGACTATTTTAATATAAGGGGTCCCAAACCTAAATAATAAAGAATTCTCTCACCTTTCTTATATAAACCCACCCAAGCTCCCACTTCCTCCTCACTCAAATCCCTTGAAGTTCGTCCAACCTCTGCCCTACTCTCTCTAGAATCCTCTCAAGGTGCCCCAAGCTCCCAAGAAGCCTCTCACAAGCCTCTCTCTAGCCTTTGGAAGCACACTTCCAAGTAAGGGGTTTTCTTCCTTTCTAATTTTTTTGTCAATTTTCATTAAGTTGTATTTCCCTTTTTATTTCAATTATGAATGTTGGGGTATGGTTTCACACCTCCCCCATACTGCCCTCTTATTGTTTGAATGATGGGAGAACCCTTTCTCTCTCATTAAATTCCTCCCATGTACACCCGTTACTATGCCGAAATTCCGAAAGGAACTTCTCTCTCTTCTTTTACATTCAAGCAATACTTTTGTATCATGAATCTAAATTCCATTTCTATTGTTGGGACATGTATATATATGATCTCCTTACTTTCCATTACATGTAAATATGATGAGGAACCCTTTTCTCTCTCATCAACCTTTTTTATGAATTCTTATGTCACGCCGTTACGCTGCCGAAATCGCACCGATTTTCTAAGTCAATGTCTTTGTATAGTGAATACCATGCCCATTTCTCCATCAAGGGTATTCACCTTTATGCACATTTACTTATTGATTATAAAGTTTCATGTATGAATTCCACATTCCTTTATCGTGGAAGAAATGATTATGTTTTATGAATCCATGTTTTATGATCCATGTGGCACACTTATGCATGAAATGAAATGTTTAAGAAGGGTGCGCCCTGATAGCGCTCCAATGCATTGGGTAAAGTATAGTATCATGATACGTCATGTGCAATGAGTGTTGAATCATGCTAATTCAAGTGAAACGAGGGTTTACTCGTGCTTCAAGTGCAATGAGGGTTTACTCATGCTCCATGTGCAATGAGCCTTGGCTCATGCTAATTCAATGTTAAGTGTTGTTGCCACATTTCCATGTTATGATTATCATGCTTTATCATGCCTTTATGTTCATGTCTCTCTTATTCTCTATTGATATGCCTATTGCCTAACATGTATTGTACTCCTCATGTTATTCATTGTGTACTCCCTTACTGGGATTTATAGCTCACCCTTTTCTTATGCATGTCCTCAGGTTATCCCATGCAATGCTAAGTACGAAGGAATGTAGTGGTCATGTAAAGGAAGTTTTCAATAAGGATGTTGTATTTCAAGTTTAAAGTTTTTATGTAATGATCCTAATCCCAAAAGACACTAAACCTCTCGATCTTCTTTGTTGTATCAAGTGAAGTTTTATGTAATAAAGCATGTTTATGTTGTAATAAAAAGTAGGGTTGTCATAGTTGGTATCAGAGGATAGGTTTAGTTATTTTTGGGATTAGGAAACCCTAGTAAAGCCTTAGATACAATACTAATCATAATAAAAACATCCCTAAGTTTTGGTAAATACTAAGTAAGTGGTTTATCAAACAAATACATCCCTGTCTGGATACGAGCAGGTAGAGGCGGCTCTGGCACAGATGTATCCTAGGGGTAAAACCCGAAAACACCGCTTTGAGCTAGACTCGAACGGGAACTGGTGCACGACAACGGGCCTTGCTGCACTCTTGGTTACGACACTCCCGGGGGATATGTTTTGATAAATTCACAATCTTAGTATGAACCCTTATTAAGGGAAAATGCCCCTAAGAATATATGTTAGAAGGAAGATCATGAAAAGCCTGGATTGAATCCTATAGACTCATGAGTTAAAGAGATTAAAGTTTATTTATAAGTCATCAAATTTTGTCTTTGGATTACCCTTTATGTGTTACCCCTAACTTTCCTTTTATTCTAGCCAATGGCCGGTAATAGGAGAACTCGGGCTAACAACCGTTGTGAAGATCAGTGTGATGATTGTACTTATGAGATGCCCAATCCAATGGGAGCGGGAATCGAAAACTTTGTCACGCTTCTCTCTCAGCTAACTCAAGTTTTGAATAGAAACACTGGTCAAGAGGAACGTTCAACCCCCCCTAAGAAAGAACAAGTCACTATTGAAAGCTTCATAGACAAAGGCCTCCTACTTTTAGTGGATCATCCGATCCCATGATTGCTGAACAATGGATCAAATCCATTGAAAAGATATTCTCCATCCTCCAATGCTCTGAAAAAGAGAAGGTTCTCCTGGCGGCTTATCGTATGGAGGGTGAAGCTGATCAATGGTGGACATTGATCAAAAATACGAAGCCTGAGGAGGAGATCGAGGCTTTAGAATGGAAGGTATTCCGGAAGATGTTTTTCGATAAATATTTTCCACGCACCCTCCGTCTTAAGATGGAAAGAGACTTCCTTTCCCTCAAACAGAAAGATGAAGAATCTGTGGGAGCGTACGAGGAAAACTTCACAAGGCTTGCACGATACGCTTCCGGCTTTGTCGTTACCCCCGAATGCAAGGTTGACCGCTTCTTTGGTGGGCTGAAGCCTAGCTTGCGGAAAGCATTAGCGATCCGTGACTTCGACAGCTATGAGGAAATTGTCTGATGTGCCCTCAAGGTTGAAATGGAGATCGGAGAATCACAGGGGTATCATGGGGACAAGAAGCGTAAGGTGGACTTCAATGCTGGTGGTCCGATGGATAAATCCAACGGCGCTAAGAAATTCCAGCACCCCACTTGCCCAAAGTGTGGAAAGAAGCACCCTGGAAATTTCCTTAGGGGGACAAGAAAATGCTTTAAGTGTGGAAGAGAAGGGCACCTAGCTGTTAACTGTCAGCAAGAAGGACCCGCGGCTGCGACGGAGGGGAGGAACGCTCCGTTCGAACCTCAACGCGTTGTTCAATGCTTCAAATGCAAAGAACCAGGTCATTTTTCGAATCAGTGCCCTAATCCAGGGGTTATCGGAGGCAATCAACAACCTCCAAGACAGCAAGGAAGAGCTTTTGCCATCACTTCTGCCGAAGTGAACCCCGACAACGAAGTGGTGACAGGTACGCTAGTTATTCATTCAAGAATAGCGAACGTACTTTTTGATTCAGGTTCTACGCATTCTTTTATATCTCAAAAGTTTAGTAGAACAATTCCTGCACCACCACAAATCATGGAAGTAAAGATGTCGGTGAGTACGGCAAATGGGGCAATCGTTGCATCCCATGAGTATAAGTCCTCCCCTGTTATAATCTGTGGATTGAATTTCCCGGCGAACCTCGTCATACTCCCTTTGGTGGAATTTGATGCAATTCTTGGCATGGATTGGCTTTCCTTATATAGAGCCAACATAAATTGTCGGGAGAGGGAAATCACACTCCATATGGAGAATCGACCCCCGATTCTTTACAAGTGTCAGGAGTAAGATGAATCTCCTTTAGCTCCATCATCTCAAGCATGGATATTACTGCCTTATGAGCACGCATATCTGGCTCAGATGATTGAGTCCAAGGAAGAAACCACCCTTGAAGAAATGCCTATTGTGAGGGAATTTGCTGAAGTACTTCCCGAGGAACTTCCTGGTCTTCCTCCAAGAAGAGATGTTGAGTTATCAATTGAACTTATACCTGGGGCGCTACCAATATCCAAGACTCCATATAGAATGGATGTGGTTGAGCTTTAAGAACTGAAGAAACAACTACAGGATAATCTGGATAAAGGGTTTATACGCCCAAGTGCATCACCATGGGGTGCACCAGTCCTCTTCGTCAAGAAGAAGGATGGGTCAATGCGGCTTTGCATCGATTATCGTGAACTTAACAAAATCACGATAAAGAACAAGTATCCTCTCCCAAGAATCGATGACTTGTTTGATCAGCTGCGTGGAGCACAATACTTCTCCAAGGTCGACTTGCGGTCGGGATATTATCAAGTAAGGGTGAAGAAGGAAGATATCCCCAAGACTGCTTTTCGTACAAGGTATGGGCACTATGAATTCATAGTAATGCCTTTTGGACTCACCAATTCTCCAGAAATATTCATGGACTTAATGAATAGAGTCTTTAGAGATTACCTAGATACATTTGTGGTAGTCTTTATAGATGATATTCTAATATACTCCAAAACCAAGGAGGACCATGAGGAGCATTTAAGAACTGTACTGGAGACTTTGCGCAAGGAGAAGCTCTATGCCAAGTACAGAAAGTGTGAGTTCTGGTTGAAGGAGGTCTCATTCTTGGGCCATATCATCACAAGCAATGGGATATCTGTGGACCCCTCCAAAACAGATGCAATTGAGGGATGGCTGAGGCCAACATCGGTAACTGATATCCGTAGCTTCTTGGGGTTAGCTGGATATTATCGAAGATTTGTGAGAAATTTCTCACGATTGTCCAACCCTCTTACCAAGCTAACTCGAAAGGGAGTAAAGTTTTCTTGGAGTGATGAATGCGAAGAAAGCTTCAAGGAGTTGAAAAGGAGGCTTATCACTGCACCCGTGCTCACTTTACCCACAAGTGGGGAGCTTTTTGTGGTATTCAGTGATGCTTCGAAGAAGGGCTTAGGATGTGTGCTGATGCAGAATGATAAAGTGATATCCTATGCCTCAAGGCAGTTGAAAATCCATGAGCGAAACTATCCAACGCATGATCTGGAGTTGGCGGCAGTGATCTTTGCCTTGAAAATCTGGAGGCATTATCTCTATGGAGAGAAATGTGAGATATATACTGACCACAAGAGTCTTAAATATATATTCACACAGAAAGAGCTTAATATGCGCCAAAGAAGATGGATAGAGCTCATCAAGGATTATGACTGTTCAATACATTACCACCCTGGGAAGGCAAACAAGGTGGCAGATGCCCTAAGTAGAAAGGATCCAGCAATTCTATCAATGATGAGAATTGAGAAGGATCCAATCTTCTTAGACTTGATGAAGATGGACGTGGGAATCATAGAGAAGGGAACATCATCAATCCTTTCACAAATGATTGCTCAACCATCTCTTTTGGAAAGGTTAAAGGATGCTCAAAAGGATGATGCGAGAATCCAAGAAAAAGTGGAAGCTATCAAAAAGGGAAAATCCTCAGAGTTTAATGTTAATGAAGAAGGAATTGTGCGGTTTGGGAAAAGACTATGTGTCCCATCAAGTTCGGAGCTGAAGAAGGAACTTTTGGATGATGCACATAGTTCAAATTTCTCTATTCACCCAGGGAGCACAAAGATGTATCGAGATCTCCGAGAAAACTTTTGGTGGGATAATATGAAGAAGGAGATCGCCGAATATACATCAAAGTGCCTGGTGTGTCAGCAAGTGAAGGCAGAGAGGCAGAAGTCTAAGGGGATGATGCAACCATTGCCCATACCAGAATGGAAATGGGAGAACATCACCATGGACTTTGTCACTGGACTTCCAAGGACATCCAAAAGCAACAATGCAATCTGGGTTATTGTGGATCGTCTTAAAAAGACTGCACACTTCATTGCTATTCGAGAGGATTTCTCTTTGGATCAACTGGCACAGATATATATCAGGGAAGTGGTACGGTTGCATGGAGTACCACTATCTATTGTGTCTGACCGAGATCCAAGATTTACCTCTAAGTTTTGGAAGAGTCTTCAACATGCTCTGAATACTGAACTGAACTTCAGTACGGCCTATCATCCTCAAACTGATGGCCAATCCGAGCGGACTATCCAAACACTTGAGGATATGTTGAGAGCGTGCTCAATGGACTTTAAATGAGGATGGGATCAACATCTTCCTCTAGTTGAGTTCTCTTATAATAATAGTTTCCACTCGAGCATCCAAATGGCACCAAATGAAGCCCTGTATGGGAAAAGGTGTAGAACACCGGCATGTTGGGATGAAGTCGGTGAACATAAGTTGCTTGGACCAAAAATGGTCGAAGAAATGGTGGAGAAGGTGAAAACCATTCAGCAGCATATCAAGGCAGCCCAAAGTCGACAGAAGAGTTATGCAGATAATCGTCGACGAGACCTTGAGTTTAAAGTCGGAGATATGGTGTTTTTACGCATATCTCCGTGGAAGAAGGTCATGAGGTTTGGAAATAAAGGGAAGTTAAGTCCAAGGTACATCGGCCCATTCGAGATTCTTGATCGTGTTGGGGCTGTGGCCTATCGACTAGCACTTCCACCTACTATGGCCAAGGTGCATGATGTCTTCCATGTATCCCTCTTAAGGAAGTACATACCAGACCCTTCACATGTACTCTCTTCTGAGGTGGTACAATTAGAAGACGATCTTTCTTATGAGGAGCAACCAGTGAAGATCTTAGATCGTAGAGAAAAAGTTCTACGAAATAAGACAATGCCCCTCATCAAGGTGTTGTGGAGAAACCACAAGTTTGAAGAAGAAACTTGGGAGTCGGAGGATATGATGAAGCTAAGTTACCCACATTTGTTTTAGTGTGGGAAAAGGAAAATTTCGAGGGCGAAATTTCTTAAGGGGGGAATGTTGTAACGACCCAAAATTTCATTAATGGAAAATCCCTCTTGATCCAGTTAAAGGTTTCATTATGAAAAAAGAATGTTTTTATAAGATGTCAACTTCTTTACTTTAACGTTAAGATTTGTGACCGTTACTTTTATAGCCGTTGAACAGTGATCATCTGGGTAGTTTAAATATAAGGCTTTAACGAACCAATTTTCTACTCAGACAAAGGAAGTGATGGCCTCATCCAGTAGAATTGCCCCTTACGAAGCCCATTTGTCAGAGCTCGGAAAGGAGGTGGCGTCTTTGGGCTTTTCCCTTGACCAAGACCAAGTTGAGCTTCATCAAGTCAAGCTCGAACGTGATCGTCTATGGGAAAAATGGAAGTTTATAGAGATTACCACTCGAGCGATGTTATCCGAGCAACCCCAAGAGTCTGTCACAATCGCACACCTTACCCTTAGGTCTTATGCGGCTATTTTAAGGGGTTATGTAACAAATAAGTAGCACCATGTTCATGTACATTATTTTTTTTATATAATAATGAATATAATTTCTAGTCATTTTTGATACATTGTAATTAGTTTTTAAAGTACAAACGGTGTTTTTAGTTATTATTTAATTAAGAATTATATTTTATTAAATTAAAGGATTTTTGAATTAAATAATATTTTAATAAAATATTATTATTAATATTAAATTAATTTTTATTAAATATAAATGATCTTATAATTTTATGAATGCAATTAAATTTTTTATTAAGGTTTGAAAGCCATTTCTGTCAAAACCCGTGAATTTTTTATAAATGTCGGTTTTTATTTTAAAAGTAAAAATTCACATATTTAGAAAATTATTTAGATAAAATAAATATTATTTTTGGAATCAGGACGTCGAGATTATCCAACGGTGAATTTTTCATAATTTTCTGAGACAGTCAAATTTTTGGGTAAAAATTAAATACCATTTAAATATATAATGCGTTTTATGACATCATAATGACCAAATGGTGATGTAATAAAATACCATAATCCTTATGTTCGGCCAATATATGTTTTATCATTAAAATAATGAGGTTTTGGGTTTGTTTGACTCACTTTTCAAAGCATTAATGGATCCCTCAAGACTTATTCAACACTTTGCCTTTTTAAATTAATTTCCATGGGAGTGTGACTCACCTCCACATAAGCAACACTAATTTTTTAATAAGTTCGGACCTTGGCCTTGTAAAATATTGTTTTCCTCTTTCCTTTTCCAGAAACCATGGGTAAATACCATGGGATGGTTTGTGGTTTGGACTATTTTAATATAAGGGGTCCCAAACCTAAATAATAAAGAATTCTCTCACCTTTCCTATATAAACCCAACCAAGCTCCCACTTCCTCCTCACTCAAAGCCCTTGAAGTTCGTCCAACCTCTTCCCTACTCTCTCTAGAATCCTCTCAATGTGCCCCAAGCTCCCAAGAAGCCTCTCACAAGCCTCTCTCTAGCCTTTGGAAGCACACTTCCAAGTAAGGGGTTTTCTTCCTTTCTAATTTTTTTGTCAATTTTCTTTAAGTTGTATTTCCCTTTTTATTTCAATTATGAATGTTGGGGTATGGTTTCTCACCTCCCCCATACTGCCCTCTTATTGTTTGAATTATGGGAGAACCCTTTATCTCTCATTAAATGCCTCCCATGTACACCCGTTACTATGCCGAAATTCCGAAAGGAACTTCTCTCTCTTCTTTTACATTCAAGAAATACTTTTGTATCATGAATCTAAATTCCATTTCTATTGTTGGGACATGTATATATATGATCTCCTTACTGTCCATTACATGTAAATATGATGAGGAACCATTTTCTCTCTCATCAACCTTTTTTATGAATTCTTATGTCACGCCGTTACGCTGCCGAAATCGCACCGATTTTCTAAGTCAATGTCTTTGTATAGTGAATACCATGCCCATTTCTCCATCAAGGGTATTCACCTTTATGAACATTTACTTATTGATTATAAAGTTTCATGTATGAATTCCACATTCCTTTATCTTGGAAGAAATGATTATGTTTTATGAATCCATGTTTTATGATCCATGTGGCACACTTATGCATGAAATGAAATGTTTAAGAAGGGTGCGCCCTGATAGCGCTCCAATACATTGGGTAAAGTATAGTATCATGATACGTCATGTGCAATGAGTGTTGACTCATGCTAATTCAAGTACAACGGGGGTTTACTCGTGCTTCAAGTGCAATGAGGGTTTACTCATGCTCCATGTGCAATGAGCCTTGGCTCATGCTAATTCAATGTTAAGTGTTGTTGCCACATTTCCATGTTATGATTATCATGCTTTATCATGCCTTTATGTTCATGTCTCTCTTATGCTCTATTGATATTCCTATTGCCTAACATGTATTGTACTCCTCATGTTATTCATTGTGTACTCCCTTACTGGGCTTTATAGCTCACCATTTTCTTATGCATGTCCTTAGGTTATCCCATGCAATGCTAAGTACGAAGGAATGTAGTGGTCATGTAAAGGAAGTTTTCAATAAGGATGTTGTATTTAAAGTTTAAATTTTTTATGTAATGATCCTAAGCCCCAAAGACACTAAACCTCTCGATCTTCTTTGTTGTATCAAGTGAAGTTTTATGTAATAAAGCATGTTTAAGTTGTAATAAAAAGCAGGGTTGTCATATGCAAAGAGTCCTAAAGTTAGAAAATGATAAAATTTTGGATATTATTAACCTTATAATTGAAAAATTGGGAAAAATACCACTCACTAGAGGGGTGCAGCGGGGCCGAGAGGGAACGACCGTGGGACTGTCCATTACGGAGGCGGGAGGTGGGGGTCGCTGGGGTGTCTCAGAGTCGCGCGAGGGGGGGGGGGGGGGGGGTAGTGCGGAGGCAAGGGATTGGGGTCGCTGGGGTCGTCAGGGTCACGGGGGGGAATAGCACGGAGGCAAGGGGGTGGGGGTCGCCAGGGTCATGGGGTCGCTGGGCTCATGGGGGGCACATCACAGAAGAAAGGGGTGGGGGTCGCTGGGGTATGAGGGTGTCTCGGGGTCGTGCGGGGCGCAAAACGGAGGCAATGGGATCAGGGTCGCTGGGGTATCGGGGTCGTCGGGTGGGTGGACAGGAAGAGGTCATGGGGTTGGGGAGGGAGACGAGGGGGATTGGTTCGTGGGGTTTGGGAGGGTAAACGAGGGGGTGATTAGGTTTTGGGTGTAAAAATACAGCGACCAACATTTGGAAGTCACTGTATTTACCCCAACTCAAAAGCTAAAAATTCTACTAGTGCTAGCACCCTTCTTAGACATATCTTACTTAAAACCTTTCTTCATAACCTGTGGAAAAGGAAACATAAGAAAGGGTGATCTCAGATGCTCAATAAGGGTAACCATAGGATATATAAAATATTATATATGCATAAGATGAGCATAAGGGTATAGAACGTAAACACAACAATTGAAAATTATACCATGTACATCAAAAATCATAATTTTGAGTCATGGAATAAATCTTGAAAATTCATAAGACATGAATCATAAAAGAATCTAAGGATATAAGACATAAAATCATAACATGAAATTGTTTCATACACATAAGAATTGAAAATTTATGGCTGGATACACCTCCTAGGTGGGACACACCACCATCCCCAGTGCCAGCAGTTTCCTCATAGTGGAATGAGTTCACTCCCCAAACCATTATAGTAGTCTAGGTTTACTCCCAAGACCATAATATTGAAAAAGGTCCCTTAAAGAAAAGAGTTTACTTACTATTCTAGTCATGTATTGTTAAACCAACTTAATCCCCATTCTTGTCCTATATTACTGAATTGAGTTCAATCCCCATTTTAGTCCGGTCTTATTGAACCAAGTTCAATCCCCATTCCAGTCCTATCTCACTAAACCAGTTTCACTACTTCTTTTAGTACTTTATATCTCACGATATATAAATCATTACTCAATGAATTGAAGTTATATATAAGTACCACCCATAACATAATTAAAAACATACATATGTGTGTTAGAAGAACAAAAATCTTATAAGAACCCATGAAAATTAATTGAGTTTCATAAACATTTCATCATAGCATAACCCATGGAAAAGAAACAGGTTTCATATATATCATTCCATCATAAACATAAACTAACCATAAAAATAATAAGGACAATATGATTGAATAATATCTACAGTAAATCATAATTTACATCAAATAATGTTATATTAGATGGAAAATAGTTTTGAAATATCACTTGAAATAATTCTTGAAAAAAATAACATTTCCATTTCCGAATCATTTATTTTTAAAGAGCCATGAAATTATAAAGGAAAAAATTTATTTTAAAATAAAAATTTAATATTATAAAGGTAAAATCAAATCATTAAGGATTCGTGATGGCTAAAAAATATGCTCATACTATTTAAGTTTAAAAAAAATCCTTTCATATTTTTGTCAGAAATGTCACAAAAAACCTCATTTAGAAAACAAAAAAAAAATCCTTTAAAAAAATTTTGTAAAAAATAAAACTTGAGTAAAAATTAATTTAAACAATAATAATAAAATATTAAGATATTTTCATATTTTTTTAGAAAACATGGATGTGAAATAAAAATATATTTTTAATGGAAACTTTAAAAAGATAATTTTTAAAAGAAAGTCCCTTATAAATATCATATCATTGAAGCGATCATTTATCAAATGAATCAATTATGTGTATCAAATATAAATACATATAAAATAAGTGTAAATTAAACATAATATAATCATAATCCATCTCACACATAATATTAATATGGTAGAATCAATGAAGTAGAAGTTTAACCCAATGAATGGAAATTGAGTTAAGAAATCCCTTTCCAATTTGTAGTCAGTCGAATTGTATACCCTATAAAAGTAATAATTATAAAATTAAAAATTTAATACCATAAATATAATTATATTCATTAAATTATATATCAAAGTTCAGTATATAAACCACACTAAATAAATAATTGGTAAATAAGGAATATATCTCAAAGAAGTAAAATTGAGATGAGAAACCCTTACCTCATGATTCCATTTAGTTTTACATACTTTATACTCTTGTATAAAGGCTTAGAGAATGGTTTTTATTCATTGAAGAACCATATTAATATTTATAATACCTTATATAATACTTTTATAACATCTTACCACCCATTCATTAATAATATTTCATTATTTTCATTGTTTCGGGTGCATTCGTTTCATGGTTTCATGGTCAGTTTATTTCAGTATAATTATGAATTTTATTTTCAAATGTAAATAAAAATAAAAATTGAAATGAAATGGTATTAATTAAATTCCATAAGTTTAAATAGTCCTATACATACTTTTTATTTCTGGTGTGAGGATGATTCATTTAATAAAACATTAATGATAAATGTTTAGTTTATTTTGGCGGTTTTCTAGACCATCTTGAACTAGTTTTGTTTTATTTAATATTATCTATATCTATTAGTTACATAACATGAAATAAGTTATAATACACCTATTAAAATATTATTTCACCAAAATAAAATTTTTATTACCATCCTTGAAGGCGGTAATGGAAAACAAAAAATCATTATTCATGGAGATGGTTAACCACCATAATTTGGAAAATGATTTCGTTTCTTTGAATAAGAGGGGATAAAAAAATGGGTGGATAGATGATATTACATTATAAATATAAAAATTACATTATATACATGATACTGGAGTTATTATTATTTTATGGATAAAGGAGGTGAAGAGAAGGTATAAAAAGAAAAGAAATTAAGATAGGTTGTTTGAGAAGGTTACCTCTTGAATATCTCCTCCTTAAAGGACCCCTTAAGGAACTTGGAATTTGTCTTTGTGTGAGACTAGAAGAACCTATACATGAGGAGAGTGGGGATGAGAGGTTTTATAATAGATTTGAAAATCTTAAAGTCTTTTGAGGAGAAAGGGGGTGGTAAGGAGTGATATTTATACTTGAGGAGGAGTGGTTTTTAAGTGATAAAATAATGATTATTTTATATTTAAAGCTAACCACATTTGGGTGGAATTAATTCTAAGGAATTTGGGTGATAATTAATTTTTTAAAGTATGTTTAAGGTTTAGAAACACATCATACATTCATTTAATGTTGTAGTTTTTAGGTATTTTAATATTTTACCTTTTAATTTTAATCTGTTCCATTATTTTACCTATACTACGGTAAATCTTTTTTTACCACAATAACTTTTTTATGCCTAAAAATAGAGATAACCTTATAAAATAATTTGGACATAATTATTCCAAACATGGAATACATTTTTAAAAATTTTAAAAAGAGATGTTGAAAAATAACATTTAAAATTAAATCATCAAAAACACAACGAAAAACAGTTTTTTAGAAAAATATGTTTTTAATCCAAAAAATGTACTTAAAACAAAATAATGTATAAATATTATTTAAATGTAATTAATTATAATATATATAAATAAAAAGTACTTAAATTACTTTGATATAAATTTAAAATCATAAAATGAATTTTAAAAATGAAGAAAATGAGGGTTTTATAAAAATCTGAATTTTTTACTATTCACTAAAAAATTAAAATTTTCATAAAATTCAAAAAAAAATCATCCTAAGATAATTTTTGACATGATAAATAAAAAAATTATGTTAATTTTATTAAATAAATTTTAAAAAAATTTTAAAATTAAATTATATTTATTTTCTCATATAAATAAATAAAGATCGTTTTTGAAGAAAACATATATTTGAAGAACAAAATAACATTACTAAAAATTATGTGTTTATTTACTAAGAATAAATAGATTTGTATTGAACATGAAATTAATAAATATTTCATAATATAGTTAATACTATTTACACTCTCCAATTTAATGAATATTTTATAATGGTTGTGTTAAAATAATAATATTTTGGATTTCATTTAATCTCGGCATTCCATGCAATGTAAGCTATCAAAGATATTAAATTTAAAAAGAGATATACCGTAAAATATTGGGGTGTTACATTATAACCCCTTAAAATCAATTTCTCCCTTTAAATTCATCACTTATATACAAATAGATGAGGATAATTATGCCTCATAACATCCTCAGGTTCCCACGTAGCTTCCTCAAATTTGTGGTTTCTCCACAAAACTTTAACCAAGTGAGTGGTCTTGTTTCATAGAAAATTATTTATAAAATCCATAATCTTTACCAGTTGTTATTCATAAGAAATATATTTCTCCATTGGCATGACCTATGTGTTTAGTACATGTGAAGGATCATATATGTATTTCTTTAGGAGAGATACATGGAACACATCATGGACTTGAGAGAGGTTCGTTGAAAGCATCAAATGATAATATATTGTCCCGATATGATCAAGTATTTTAATGGGACCAATATACCTAGGGCTTAGTTTTACCTTCTTTATTCAATGGAGAAGTTTGTAAAATAACCTTCTCACCAACTTCAAATTCTATATCATTTCAATGATTTTTATCATAACATTTCTATCCACTTTGTGAAGTAATTACATGTTGTTGAATAGATCTTACCTTATATACCATATCATTATATTGCTTAGTACCAACAACTTTCTTTCTATAACTTCATTCCATTACATTGGAGTTCTACACTTCCTTTCATAAAGGGTTTCAAATAGCCATTTGAATACTTGAAAGAAATTTATTGTTGCAAGAAAAATCAACTTGAGGAAGGTGTTGATCCCAACCACCTTTGAAATCCATAAAAATGATATTAAAATATCCTCTAGGGTTTGAATTATTCTCTCAAACTAACCATCTATCCGAGGATGATATGAAATGATGAAAATCAACTTTATATCAAGAACTCAAAGAGTAATTCACAAAAAATTTTATGTAAACTCCAAATTCTAATAAAAAACAATTTAATGTGGTATTCCATGCAACCTTTCTACTTCCTTAATGTATATTATGAAAAGAAGATCCAAAAAAAGAAATCTTCTTTAATAGCAATGATATGTGATGATTTTGTAAAGTGATTGACTATAAGTCATCATTATTTTGATGTAAAAGATATGTTAAACCCTAAAGGTTACTAATACATTTAATCTTATATTTTAAATGAATTACTCCTCAAATGAATATATAAAACCAAAGGGTTTCATTTCCATAAATGTATCTTAAAATATCCTTAATCTTGATAAACTCTCATCACATAAAACCTTAAAAGGGTTGTCAAAGAATTTGAACTTTTGAACAACATTAAAATCATAAATATATGATGGTATCCATAAATATTAAGTTAATATTACATGGAGACATATATTCTTCCAAAAAGTAATTCCCCTTTTATTTCTTAAATAATATCTTATATTATATAAAAACATTTCCATTGGAAGATTAAGTTCAACCTTATACCGATATAATATCAAATGTGATTTCATTATTTCAGAATTCATGTAGATGGAAATAATAACATTAAATTTCAATAAATAATGAATAATAAGATTTTCATAGGTATCACTCATACAAAACTAGACATTAAATTCCCAACTAAGGAGGGGAGGACAAATTTTCCCAAATTTACATGATTTACTTTGTCCATTGTGACTGCACAAGATTTCCATTTGTACTTTGTCTTTAGAGGTTGTTATGGATTATCATAAATATTATCCCTTGGATTGGGGTATTTATTTTCATAATTCTCAAACTCCTTGAATTTGAAACACTGGAGTGTGGGTGGTGCATTCTGTACAGCTTTCTCTCTATTCACATGATTAGCTAACTTCTTCCCATCACTTTGGAAATCAATTTACTAATGACCTTCCCATCCACACTTAAAACATTTACTAGACCCCTTAATAAAATTTCCACCATATTTATTCCCACATATTGAGCATAAAGGAAAGATCATCTCCTTCTCTCCATGGTTTTTAGAATTTCCTTAGAATTCCATTTTTCATTTCTTATCAAAGCCATGAGATTGATGGGTAACTCTGATCTCCATCTCCACCTTTATATCATATCAAAGAATTTATTCATAGGTACTAAAGTTTATTATAGCTAATTTCCTTCAGATTCTTGGTTTTAATCCAAAAAATAATCAATCAATTTTACTTTTAGAACTAATAATTAAAACAGAGACATACCTTTCAAGTCTTTTAAAGTTAGCCTCATATGTACCAATGGGTTCATCATCCTTTTGCATTAGCTCAGGAAATTTATTCTCTATCTTTGTACGTAGAACACGAGGGAAGTACTTTATAAGGAATATCCTCTTAAACTCATCCTATTACATTGATTAAATTTCTTCTTATTACATTGTATTCTTGATAATATTCCACCATTTTTCTTCTTCATCTTTCAGATAATAAATGGCTAGGACAAATTTTTTATCTCCTGATAATTGAATACAAAAAAATATTTTCTCAATGGTGTTAATACATTGACCAACCACTAGTGGATTAGAAGACCCACTGAAATAAGGTGGGTAATGCCTAATGAAGGACTCGACAGAATGTTGTTCCCTCCTTTTCTCATTTAGAAGTACAGTATGATTCATAGCTTGTGTGATTATAGCAATAAGATTTTACATTCTAGTTTGCATAGAATTCGGTTTCTTAGGAGTAAAATCATTTCATTTCCAATCACATTAATTATTAACACGGTTCCTTCAGGTTCCATCCATTGACTAAAACCAAAAGCATAGTGTGAGCAACACTAATCACAGAGGAAAACCACATTATCAAGGTAAGGTACTTATAAAATTTCAATATATGTCACCTTAGGTTTAACTTAATTTATTCATGATCATTACCAAAACTCTAGGATTGTAACTTAGACTTACCATTAGGGTCCTTACTAATGTTTTCTTATCCTAGTTTCCAAAAGATAACTAAACCTTACTCGAATACCAACTATAACGACTCATTCTTTTCATATATAGATATTACATATAAAGAGATTAATATTAATTACATAAAATATAAAAACCATGCTATAATCGTATGAGTTTAGTGTATTTGGAAACTTGAATACATAAACAACTGGTTTATAAAAATCTATATTATCTCCCAAAATTTCTTCACACCTAGCACCCTTCTTAGACATATCCTACTTAAAACCTTTATTCATAACCTGAGGAAAAGGAAACATAAGAAAGGGTGAGCTTATATTCTCAGAAAGGGTAACCATAGGAGATATCAAAGACTACATAAGCATAATAGGAGAATAAGGGTATAAAATATAAATATAACAATTTAAAATTATACCCTGCATATCAAAAATAATAATCTTGATTCATAGAATAAATCTTGGAAATACATAAGACATAAATCATAAAATAATAAAAGAGCATAATAAATAAGAGAGTAACATGAAATTGTGGCATAAATACAAGTATAGAAAATATATGGGTAGATAAACCTCTTGGGTGGGACACATCACCATCCCCAGTGGAAGCTCTTTCCTCATAGTGGAATGGGTTCACTCCCAAAACCATTAGATTAGTCAAGGTTCACTCTCAAGAACATCATAGTGGAAAAATTCCTTTAATAAACCATGTTGACTTACCATTATAGTCTTGTATTACCAAAATGAGTTTAATCTCCATTCAAGTTATGTCTTACTAAATTGAGTTCAATCCATGTTCCGGTGTTGTCTTACTGAACCATGTTCAATCCCCATTGCAGTCATGTCTTACTAAACTAGGTTCACTCCCTATTCCAGTCCTTTATATATCATGAGATATAAATCATTACCCAATGCATTAAAGGGATATATAGGTCTCACCTGTAACATAATGAAAACTATACATATGTGTTCTAGAAGAACATAAATCATATTATAACCCATGAAAATAAATTAAGTTTCATAAACATTTCATCATAGCATAACCTGTGGAAAAGAAATAGGTTTCATAAATATCATATAATTATAAACATAAACCAAACATAAAAATTATAAGTATATTATCCTTGAATAATAACCCCAGTAAATTATAAGTAACATCAAATAATGTTATCTTAGATGAAAAATAATTTTGAAAGATCACTTGAAATAATTCTTGAAAAAAATAACATTTCCATTTCCAAATCATTTATTTTTAAAAAGTAATTCAATTATAAAGAAAAAATTTTATTTTAAAAGAACCATTAAATATTTTAAATGAAACATCAAAGCATTAAGGTGTCATGATGGTGGGAAAATCTTGTTATACCATTTAAGTTAAAAAAATGCTTCCATATTTTTGTTCGAAAAGTTACAAATAACCTCATTTATAAAATGAAAAATTAATCATTTCAAACAATTTTGTAAAAAATAAAACATGAGTAAAAATTAATTTAAACAATAATAAGATAATAGTAAAAAAAATTCAGAAATAATTTGAGAAAACATGAATGTGGAATAAAAATAGAGTTTTATGTGAAACTGTTAAAAGATAATTTTTAAAAGAAAGTCTCTTATAAATATCATATCATTGAAGTGAAAATTAATTGAATGAATCAATTATGTGTATTAGATGTAAAACCACATAAAATAAGTGTAAATACATTATAAGATAACCAAAACCCATCTCACACATAATCTTAACATGGTATAATCAATGAATTACAAGTTTAACCCAATGAATGAAAATTGAGTTAAGAATTCTCTTACCACTTTGTAATTAGTCGAATCGTATGCCTCATAAAAGTAAAAATTATAAAATTAAGCATTTAATACCATAAATATAATTATATTCGTGATATTATATATCAAATGGTAGTATATACACCACAAAAAATAAATAAGTTGTGAATAAAGCATATATCTCACAAAAGTAAAAGTGAGACGAAAAACCCTTACCTCATGCTTCCCTTTAGTTTTTCATACTTTAACCTCATGTATATTGGTTTAAAGAATATTATTAATTCATTACAGAAACATACTAATATTTATAATACCTTATATGATACTTTTATAACATCTTACCACCCATTCATTAATAATATTTTATTATTTTCATTGTTTCGGGTGTGTTTATTTCATGGTTTCATAGTCGGTTCATTTGTGTATAATTATGGATTTTCTAGTCCAATTGAAATAAAACTGCATAAGTGAAATTAAATGGTATTAATTCAATTTCATAAGTTTAAATGGTCTCATATATATTTTTTATTTTTGGTATGAGTATGATTAGTTTAATAAAACGTTAATGATAAATGTTTAGTTTATTTTGGCGGGGTTTCAACCATCATGAACTAGTTTCGTTTTATTTAATATTATATATATATATTGGTTCCAAAACATGAAATAAACTATAATATACCTATTAAAATATTATTTAACCAGAATAATACTTTTATGACCAGCCTTGAAGGTGATAATGGAAAATGAAAAATCATTATCCATGGAGACGGTTAACCGCCATGATTTGGACAATAGTTTTGTTTATTTGAATAAGGGGATATGAGAAAAGGGGTAGATAAAATATATTACATTAGAAATATAAAATTATATTATATTTATGATACTGAATTTATTATGATTTTATGGATGAATGAGGTAAATATAAAGTAGAAAAAGGAAATAAATTAAGAGAGGTTGTTTGAAAAAGTTACCTCTTGAATATCTCATCCTTGAAGGACCCCTTAAGGAACTTAGAATTGGTATTTGGGTGAGATAAGAAATACTTGGACATTAGAAGAGTGAGGAGGAGAGGGTTTGGTAGATATTTGAAAATATTCATGTCTTTTGAGGATAAAGGGAGTGGTGATGAGTGATATTTATACTTGAGGATGAGTGGTTTTAAATGATTAGATAATGATTATTTTATATTTAAAGCCAACCAAATTTGGGTGGAATTAAATCCAATGAATTTGGATGATAATTAATGTTTTAAAGGATGTTAAAATTCAGGAAACACATCAACCACCCATTTAATGTTATAGTTTTTAGGTATTTTAAGTTTTTACATTTTAACTTTAACTAGTTCCATTATTTTACCTATATTGCGGTAAATCTTTTTTTACCATGGTAATTTTTTATGCCTAAAAATGAAAATGACATTATAAACTAATTTTTTCCTCCTAATTCTAGATATGAAATATTTAAAAAAAAAACAAATCATAGAAGATGAAAAATTACATTTAAAATAAAACCGTCAAAGCGCAACAAGTTTTTTTTTTGAAAAATATGCTTTAAAACCCAAAAATGTACTTATACCAAAATAGGGTATAAAGATTATTTAAATTTAATTAATTAGATTATATCTAACTAAAAATTAATTAAGTTAATTCAAGATCAATTTAAAATCATAAAATCACTTAAATATGAAGAAAATGCGGGTTTTATAAATATCAGTAATTTTTTACTATTCTGTAAAAAAATAAACTTTTTAGAAAATTATTAAAAATTAATCCTAAGATAATTTTGACATGATGAATCAAAAAATTATGTTCATTTAATCAAATACATTTTATAAAAGTTTTAAAAGTAATTATCTTTATTTTCACATAAAAAGCAATAAAAATCATTTTTTGAAGAAAACATATATTTGAAGAACAAAATGATTTTACTAAAAATTATGTGTTTATTTAGTAAGAATAAATAAATTTGTATTGAACATGAAATTCACACACACACATATATATCATAATATATTTAATCATATTCACACTCTCTAATTTAACAACTATTTTATAAAAGTCATGTTAAAATAATAATATTTTGGAGTTCGTTTAAGCTCACTTTTCTGTGAAAAGTAAGCTATTGAAGATATTAAATTTAAAAAGATATATACCATAAGATATTGGGGTGTTACATTTACCCTTACCAAGGTGAAAATTATTTTCTATTATTAATATTCATAATAAAAAAATAAAAGGGACCCATTTTCAAAATTTTGACCTCTTGATTTCAAATATAGAATCAATTTTTAAAGATTCAATTTCTATAAGTGGTAGAAATTAATTTAAAATTAAACCCAAAAAACACTACACAAAATATTTTTTATAAAAATGAATTTTAAGTATAATTTTTTTATACCAAATTGAAGAATAAAATTCATTCTAAAGATCATGATTGGGTTATGTTTAATTAAAATGGACTGATGAATTTTTAAAACTAATCCAAAATAAAATTTGACATTTTAAATAATTGAAAATAAAATATTGTTTTCAATAAAAATAATTATTTTTTAGTATTCCTTAAAAAATCAATCTTTTCAAAAAAATGGCAAAATTTCTCCTTAAGCTAATTTTGATATACTCATTTTAAAAACGAAGTTCATTTTGTAAAATTAAAATTATGTAATTTATAAATAAATTATTGAAATAAAACCGTATAATGCATGAAACCAAGTTTGGTTAGAAATAATATTTTTTCCTTTCGACTGAAAAATTTCCTCATATTCTTAAAATGAAAATAACTCTATGAAATAAAATTATTGAATACTAATTGGATGTGAAATTGGTTATTAACTTTACTTGAGTTGTTATAAAATGATTATAAGACAACGATGCTCTAAATTTAGTATCATATGTGATGTTTTTTCACTAGACTTTAAAATAATTTTTATAGAGGCTTTGTGACTATTTTATGAGAACCTTTTCTTAAAGAAGTGAGTGGAGATAAAAGAATAGATAGTAATCATTTGACTAATTGATTCTAAATATTAAATTACAAATAATGTGTTTAGTGATCAAGGTATAATGGTGTTTTTTGTGTGTATGCTTCTTAGACATGACCATCTATATTGGATGGTATACTATGTAAGAATTTATGTGCCCATGATATTTAATTTATTATTTAAAATAAAAATTAACTCACATTCATTCTAACAAGGGAACATGATCCAATTTAGGATGGAATTTAAAGAAAATATTTAAATACATCATGACTCCAATTCACTCCACAATAAAACGCTTAATTTTAATGATCTTATATTTGATAAAATATTCTCATTACATATAATGGAATCTTCTTTTATTGGGATTCTTATTGATTTTCATTGAAATGTATCCCCTTTGAGACAAACTTCTTCTTTTTTCCATTTTTGATTTAGATTATCAAAAATTATCTTTATTTTGAGACCTCCAATGATCATCAATTCATGATAGTAAATTAATGGGATATCTTCTAAATTTTTTCTTCCTCCTGAAATATTTTTAAGTGTTTTTTATCATCCCAAATATTCTGAAACACATGCATGTTCATGGAAAATATATTTTGAAAATATATAATTGACATTTAGTTTTCTCACCAATTGAGTTTTATTTTCGACTCTCTTTATAGAAACGGTGATCATCATTAATGAGAAAAAATTTCACATCCTCTTCTCAATTATGAGTCTCTCCCTAACTAATTATTTTTTTTTTTGAGATTTTTTTTTTCTCACACATCTTTTCTTCTCAACCCACTTAATTTTATGGATTCTCTCTTTAAAAATACAAATACTCACTAAAAAAACCCATTGTGTGTTTTTTTACATTATAAATATTTAATAATTTTGTTAATGCATTACCGGTATTTAAAAACACAACTTCATTCATGAACCATGTTTAAAAAAACAGGGAAATGTGATGACTGTAAAGTATATCATGTTTTAAATATGTTTTAAACAATCTATCTAATTAGTGATTTCAAAAATAAAACATAGTTAATTAGTGATGTTTTAAACTTAGGTAATGACATTAAACATGTTTTTAAAATAAAAAATGTAAAAAACATGGATAAAATTCTACCATCTAAAAATATTGATGAATTTTTAATTAATATCCTTTTACAAATTAATTTTTTAAATTTCAAACAATTTTTTTATCAAAACATAAGATTTTATTAAAAACTATCACTTATGAATCATTGACACCATGATTACAAGTCAATAGGAAAAACCACAAACCATAACTCCTAGAAACATATTAAAAAATAGAAATATGTATCATGGTAGAAAAACATTGCTGAAAAATCATATGAAAACATGAAAAACACCACCAAATCAAAAAATGTAAAAAAAATAATCACCCAGATGTGCCAAGAAGAAATCTGAACCACAAAAAAATCAGTCCAGGTGATGCTTTCTTTCTATTCTCCCCAGCCTGCGCCACTCAACAAACTGCCAACCAATACCAGAGATGTGTTCTTCAGTTTCAAACTACCATAAAATACCCCAAAACCAATAACCTAACGAAAAAAACTCACAAATCCAAAGAATGACAACACAAATTAGAATAATAACCAAAAATTCAGTTGTGAAAAATAAAAAATTTAAAAAGTTTATAACTAGTTAATAAAAGGCATAGAAATTTTGTCAGCATCAAACCAATGTGAAAGGTGTAGAAAGAATGACATTGGAATAATTTCAAAACAAGTGGGGTTTTATTCTTCTGAAAAAGTGTTTGTAACACACATCACTTGTTCTTTAGAACTTAATAACATAAGTGATAAGTGGTATAAATTTTTTTTATTAAGTGATATCAACCCAAATTTCAGTGGAATCGAATCAAACCTAAGCTAGGCCATTGGTCATTTCATGAAGAATCTTTAACAGTGAAGAAGCCTTGTTCTTCCCCTTCGAACTCCCATTTTCTAAAACATCCTTAACGAGATTGTGAACAATTCCTTTAAAATGTCTTTGATCGAAATGCTTACTGAATAAGATCACCTTATGATGTCAATCTATCTAAATAGGATGTCATGCTTCTCTCTAATGATGGGTTGGTAGTCTTCGACGACGAGTAGGACATAGAGCGTAGTAGTAGAGGAAAGACCATTATAATGGTATATAACACAAGAGAGTGCGCCGAGGAGTCCAAAATGAGTGTCTAATAATAAGATATTCTCATATTAGTTATAGGGAGTGAGGGACGAGACACAATTTAGGATTTTTGAGGATGACCCATGGGAGGAGGATGCTCGAGAGGATTTAGGGAGGGACAATTTGAGGGAGGCAGGGTGTGAGATTTTTAATTTTATAAATATAATTTTAATATTAAATTTGATGTAAATACTCAATATAACCACATAATCATGAAAACATGGTTAAATTAATGTTTTTTTTCATATAAACAAGGATAAATTATCTAAGTTTTATTAAAAAATGTTGTTAAATTATCACCATTTTAAAAAAAATGAGGGTAAATTATTCGAGTATTTTTAAAATGTAGCTAAATAATGTTTGGATCAATTGTGAATTTTTTTTCCAACTAAGACATTAGAACCAAATGATGAAGAAACTCCAAATGTTCTAACATTCGACCTTTGTATGGGGGTGGTGGAACAACAAAAGTGGTTTAGTTGGTCAGACAATGCCGAACAAACGACATAGATCAGACAGTATATCTAGAAGACATCATTAGACAGTGATGTCGGACGATACAAATTAATGTTAGTAGAGGGTGTAGCCGATTAGCTCATTGGAATATCGATCATTCATAATATGATACGCTAGAAGGAATATCTTGAAAAATCATCGAGAACAGGGGATAGTGCACCAGATGAGCTAGTTAGGGCGATGAGAGCCTTTAACCAAGAAGAGTATTTATCTGCGAAGATAGGATCTGGTGGAATTAATTCCTTGAATATATGAAGATGGTGGTGACTAAAAGTAATGGTAGGTCACTATTATATATGTCAGGTGTGATCACATTGTGTGATATACTTGGATTATAATCGTCCTCTTATTCTATTGAATAAAAAATAAAGTAATGTCCTAGATTTTTTGTATAATTTTTTTTATTATATGTAATTATTTTGAGACGATGAAATCAAACGGTGCGTGATTCCGAGGCCCAGAGTGCCCGGAATGATCCGTCGAAGTTTTGTTATGCTTTAATTAGCACGCACGAGTAGTTTTATTGAAAAAGTGGAATAACTCTTAAATGGTTGCCTGGATCAGAAATATAAGGCCACCATAGCGTTTAGATTAGCGGATTTACCCTAGGCGCGACTTAATTTTGGTCGGTGCGGGCCTCATGTGAGAAAACCCAAAAATGACATAATCATAAATAAAATAATTGAATAAATTATTTTATTTCTAAAATGATTATAAATCACAAAAAATAGCTCGAATTGAAAATCTGAGACCACCGCTGAACTTGTGAGGGCATTATTTATTTAAGAAGATACTAAATTTGGCCGACACGGGCCACCGGTGAAAGTTAGTTTTTGGTAGTAAATAAAATAATTAAGTGACAATTATTTTATTGTAAAATCCATAGCTTTTAAACCGTATCTCATTTTGGAAATATGAGAGTGTTGTTGGGTTCGTTGGGGTGTGTTTCACTTGGGAAGAGCCTAACCTTGACCGTCGTGGGTTGAAGGTGACTGTTAATAATTTTCCGAACATTTTTTCGGGTACTTTCAGTAAACACGCAAGCGTCATTTTTTAACTTTTGAACTGGTGATCGGAATTGAAATCTGAGGAAACCATTGAACTCGAAGTGTCGGTATTTACTTAAGGAGACCTTCACCTCGACCATAGTAGGTCGAGGGTGGAAGTTAGTTTTTCACTTTTTCGTGGAAGGATAGAAAAATATAAATACTTATCATTTTTATTTTTCTTGTAACCTCTTTTTGATTTATGGAGGTGGGGATCACAAGAGCTTTAATCCTCCCAATTTTTGAATTCATTGTGGTGGGGACCACCCGAACCCCTCTTTAATATGGGGAAGTCCCTTGGGAAACCTCCCATTTAATTACACCAACATAAATTAAATGGATTGACTTTCAAATACTAAGAAACAACATCGTTGGAATTTAGGAAGGTTCCTATTAAATGAACCTTCATAAATTTCACGATCGTTACTTAACCTCCCCCTATCCTATTTATATGGAGTTTGGGGGGAGAAATTTTCACGACTTCACCAAGCTACGAAACTCTGGTAAAGTGCCCCGACGCCCGACACTTGGAGGACAGAGCCGGTTCCGGCGGGCGGTGGCGAGCGACCCCATACCATGAATCGAAGAACGAGGAACAAACCCTGAGCCCAGATTGAAAGCACCTTGTGGAGACGAAGAACGCCGATGTTCTTCAACGATTTTATCTTTTTTCTCACACCACCTCCTTCAGAACCTTCAAGGTAGGGGTGTGATTTTGATTAATCATTGTTAATTTTCCTTCACGTTGAATCTTCTCCCATGATCGGCTTGCAACCATTCTAACGCAGAGGGTACGGGAAAAACAAACATATCCTGACCTCTCTGCAAATATTTTTGGTTCTTTATGGGTCCTTCGTGATGGAGGAAGACGGAGATCGACACCGGTGGGTCTAGGAAACAGCGGCCGGATCCACGGATGGCCACAGAGAAGACGGCGGCGTGACCGCGCCGCTGGAGAAGGGCCGTGGCGGAACAAGGGCGGCGGCCGACAGAGGCCGGCCGCACTAAGGGGATGGAAGCGCACGTTCGTGCTTCCTAGAGAGAAAGATCCACGACATTGTGTCATGGAAGATAAGGGAGGGTTGTCGGCCGAACAGGCCACCGGTGATGGCGCGGCGCGCGACCGCACCTTGCGGAGGAGCGGCTGGCCATCCGGCCAGCTGGGGGCACCCAGCGGACCGCACCGTGGGCCACCCCACACCGTGGGCTACCCCGCACCGCGGAACTAGAGGGCTGTCGCACCGTGGGCCACCCAGTTTGTGGGGCGGGACCCAGCGGGCTTGGTCGACCTGAACCGTGTCGGGTCAGCCCTGTCCGGGTCGGGCTGGGTTAGTCCGACTGGGTCGGACCTGACCCGGACCAGCTTCGACCCCTTTGTTCTTTTGGCTATATCTTGAGCTACAGATGTTCATTTGAGAAACTGTCTATGGTGATGGAAACCATGGATCGAGATGGTACTTTTGGTATACCCCACTTGAGTTTTGGATAATGTTGGGGGTATGGCCGGGTTGGAACGAGTATGAATCCAACATGGCCCTTGGGTCTAAAAGGAAAATAACTTACAGACTAGACGTCCGATTGACGCACCGTCTGTTGTGTTGAGACCCCTTTGATGTGACAGAACTTTGGGATACTTCTCTATGGGACTTCATGGCAGTTGGAGTATTCGACCTATGGCTTGAGAAGATGACCCTCCCAGAATCAAGCGAGCTTAGTGCGAGAACCCTATAGCTGACTGTAACATGAGAAAGGGATCTTATGTGGGTATGTGATTTGGGATCCTTTGTGGGTATATGATTGACAGTCCCACATGGATCCTATCTAGTAATCTATATGGGAATACTCTAGGATCCTTCGTTGGTCTATTGTACTAGGGTCCTGTGTGGGTCTGATGATGTACTAGGATCCTGTGAGGGTCTGATGATGTACTAGGATCCTTTTTGGGTCTGATGATGTACTAGGATCATGTGTGGGTCTAATGATGTACTAGGATCCTATGTAGGTCTCATGATATACTATGATATTGTGTGGGTATGATGATGTACTAGGATCCTATGTGGGTCTGATGATGATTTAGGATCCTACGTGGGTCTGCCTCTTAACAGTGTAAGATGATTCAGCAGTTACATCTAATCATCTTTACTACCGTACATATGTTATACCTGGTGTGAGCTGATTCTTTACCTTTGTGGTATTTTTCTATGTGGCATACCCGTGTGGTACTTACCTTCGTGGTGATACCTTTTTGGTATTATTATATGTGGAGTACCTGTGTGGTACTTACCTTCGTGGTAATCTTTCCATCGTGGAATAATTGTACTTTAGCTAAGGAGTTGGGCCATGTGTTTCCTCCTGAATGAGATGGGTAATATTTGATTACTTAGGTATATGTATGGGCATATACCTAAGTAGGATTTTCACTGGTTTACATACTTTTTGGTTTATCCTTTGTGGATTTTGTGAGACCTTGAGGGTCTAGGGGTCCCTACTAAGTATCGTTATACTCACCCTTGCATGGGTTTCGCCCGCACCTTGTTGTGTTTGGTGCAGGAGATGGACAACGCTGTTTGAGGATGAGAGAGCTATAACTGGATGGTGTGCGGAGGTGGACCATTCGACAAGATGTGGTGCAGAGGAGACAGATGGACATGGACTGTTGAGGAGGCGATCTGTACCTACCCTTCAGGTAGGATCTATGGTGGACTATCCAATAGTTGCTTTTCACTTTTCAGTTGTACTTGTACTTTCTTGTTGGGCTTATATTCTATCCTTCTTTTACTTACTATACACACTCCTTTTACTATTTAGTTTACTTGTGTTCGTATCTTGTTGTGTGCTTGGTTGTGTGAGTTTACAGGTTATAAAGGCAATGCCTTCCTAGTTTTAGGGAGTACACCTTCAGTGCTAGTCACCAGCCCCTGGCCTATGGAAGGCGAGCTTGGGGTAGTCACGACATGGGCCCCGAGGTACGGGTCGTGACATGTTTCCCCTAGGGTTATGATGCAATTTTGAACCACACAAATCGATTTGTTATTGTGATTTTGATTTTTTTTTCATATCATCACTTCAGATAGTCTTGTATGTTCTTTCATTTGAAGGGTTTTTCATTGTGGTGTAGTGGCTTGGGTTCCCTTGTCTTCCAAGCTTTGGATGTCGTAGCATGGGTTCACATTCCATGACTTTGTTATGTGTGGTAAAATATGGGGGATATATAGACCAGTGGTTTTATAAGTCAGTGGTCATGGGCCTAACAAGTGATATTAGAGATGAGAGTTGGAGTGTTTTGGACAAACATGCCCTGATGAAGGTGTTTCAGATCTCAATTTAGTAGCATTTTTTTGCTATTTTCCTTGTAGGAGAAGTTTGACAAGAAAATTATGACCTATCACTCTACATTGTCTGGAAGTGATGGGAGTTTATAATTTTTGAAGGAGTAGCATCCAATGAGTGTAAGGTTTGGCTAGAGAAGTTCAATGGACCAGATTTTGGGTTTTAGAAGATGTAGATAGGGGATTGAATTATGCATAATGACCTTTACCTTGGCTGGTGCTAAGCTGAAGGTGATGAAAATGGATGAATGGGAGAGGCTCGTCAAGGAATACTTGGGGTTGATTCAGATATCACTCACCTGAAATGTGGCATTCAATATCAGGGAGGTGAAAACTACTTCAGAAATCATGAAGATCCTCACAAACATGTATGAAAAACCATTGGTGATGAACAAGGTATTATTGTTTAGGATACAATTCGAAATGTTTATGTTATAAGGGAATCTTATTTCTGATCAAATTAATAATTTTAATATGATCTAGAGCTAGTTAGAGTTTGTGAAGGTGAACTTTGGTGAGCTGGAATTGACACTGTTATTTCAATCTTTACTCACAGAATTGTGAGAAGAGATAATGACCAGTGTAAGAAATTATATTAGGAAGGATAATTTAAAGTTCCCAAACATATGTGACCCCATATTGAATGAAAAAAACATTTGGGGGGAGATTCAGATATCTTCCAAAAACACATACAATGTGAATGGAAGAGGAAATATTTAAAGTCGAAAAAATTACAATAAGGGGAATGGAATGAGGAGCCATAGTAGGGGTAACTCAACATTCAGTGCTCCCTTATGCTAACATTGTGAAAGTGAAGGCCACATGAAAAGGGATTGTAGTGAATATAGGGATAACTCTAGAAGACATTCTTCTTGAAGTGAGTCTACAAACCTTGTTTTATAAGATGCGAGTGTATTTCTCCTAAGTGTCGCTAGTTTGTTGGGGTCTTGGGAGATTGACTCTAGAGATTCATTCCATTCTATATCTAAGAGAGGAATCATGGAAAATTATACTTTTTAAGACTTTTAAAGGTTTATCATAAAGGTTTTGGGGACAATAGAAGTGCCAAGGGAGGTGTAACCAATTCATATTTTTTGTTATAATCCATGAATATTTTGTGGTGCACATGACAAATAATCATCATGACCAATAGAATTAACATGAAGATTAATTAAAAATAACCTAAAACAAAGAAGAGAGTATATTTTCATATATAATTTATAATTTATTTATTTAATTAAAGAATTACCTTTAATTGAATTCTGTCTTCTCCCATGAATCAATAGACCACTCTTTCCATACCGATGTTGTGTTAGATGAATCAAGGGAAGATTACCTCAAGC
Organism: Viscum album; assembly: GCA_963277665.1. NCBI lineage: Eukaryota > Viridiplantae > Streptophyta > Magnoliopsida > Santalales > Viscaceae > Viscum > Viscum album. Next base: position 59,285,839 of record OY728127.1, on the reverse strand, counting down.
AGAAATTCATACATGCTTCGTGAACCTCCAATCATCACCATATAATTATCCTAGTACTAGAACAAATGAATCCAATGCTTGCGATGATCAGTGTTGATCACAACTGAATCTTTCAAGGGAGAAGGGATTTTCTTTGGCGGAGGAGGAGAAATGCTTTGCATTCTTCAGAGCGTTCTAGAAGAGATATCTATAGGGCTTGATAGAATCCTCTTTATAAATAATTGTGCATAATGAAAGAATGTGCTCTAACTTTCTCACCATCTGGAAAATGTCATAACCGAGTTTATATAGTAGAAGGGTTAGAAAATAAATAATTGTGTAAGGGACCTTATTATTTTCTTAATTCCTAGTGACCCTCATGCTTAAATAATAATAATATTATTATTATTTACTTGACATGAGCTCATGGATAAAATATATATTATTTTCTTGAATAAATAAATTTATATTCATTCAAATAATGTATAATATGAAATTTCTCATTGAACCCTTCAAATCGATCTGATAATCCTCCTCAATATTTACCGGGCCTTGAATAATGACTATTTAATTAAATAAATATCACTGCATTATTCACTAATAAATATATAAATATTATATTCAATAAATTAGTGAATAAATATTTATCAAATATTCACATAAATAAATAAATAAATATTTCATCACTTTGTAAATAAACTAGAATAAATAAATATTATATATTCACTCAATTAAATAATTATATGGTGAATAAATATTTATTAAATATTCAACTCACATATATATTATCTCAAATAACTGGTGATTGGATATTTTGGGTCAAACCAACATGAATAATTATTAAACAACGTGTAAAAATAATATTAATCCAACATGTTAAATTCAACTAGAATTTAACAAAGGTTTTGAATACACTTAGTGTGTGACCCTCTAGGCCCCTTTCTTAGTTGCATTATGCTACACTACCTAAAGTATAAGGGGAAAATCTAACAACATTACAAGACTCCCATAGAGAAAGAAGTTAATGTTTCAATAACACATAACCTCCTACAGACACACATTGTGTAATATAATACCTTTATCTCAACATCTCTAATAAGTAGGTTTTATGTTGGTGTCATCTACCTATGTGCTCGATGTCTCTTTCTTTGACTATCTGGAGAAGAAATTTTTGAAAATTATACCATGTCCATTAACTCAATTAGGAAGTTTTATTTCTATTAGAGGGCCCAAGATATCAACTTCTATTAAAGAACATAAGGGATAAATCCTTTCTCGCATTATTCATTAATACAACATCACTCATGACACACCCAACCTATAATACCCTGTCTTGAGTATATTTTGTCACAATTTTTATCAATACATCTAAGTATTCAGCTCATGATATGTATTAATAATAATCATAAAGTCTTAGGATCATTACACATGTCTGAAGATAGAAATATATAATGACACATATAAATGCAGATTTTCTATTGGTAGGTTATGTTCTCATAATCTCATGCACTAAATATTACCAATGGCATACACCATGAGAAAGTATCTTAAAGTCCTATAAATCTCCACTCCAAATAAACTATATCATTTATGTCTCATTAAATTATATCATCCAGCTATAGAACTTATATTTATGAATATTTTCATTTCACTTCTAGGATATCATCATAGAAAAGAACTGCTATGACCGTTTAGTTTGGCATGTTCACTTAGTTTAAAGAATGGGCCCCACTAACAACACATGCACCTTACCTTTTTAATATGGTCATCAGGTCTTGGCCCTCCAAGGACCACCGGTTTCTCTATAGTCACGTGTTATCCCCCTGGGGCCTACCCACATGCTTGAATTGATCATCATATTGATGACTATCCCCATAGGCCAATACATGTTCTTTCAGTGTGCTTTTTCCTCACTCACACACACCTTGGGAAAATTCCTAGGAGTTCAACCATCCTGACACTACTCCAGGTCAAGCTCACTTAACTTTGGAGTTTTTAATCAGGAATACTTTAAAAAATAAAGTTCACCTTATTAACATGAGTACTAACATTTTGTATTTTAAACATTTAACTTTTAGGGGTGTTATATTCCCCCTATACATCACATTGTCCCCATTGAGGACCCTATATTTTCACCCAGGTAGTGCCATTGAACTTATGGATTGTCATTACTTGACTAACCGGGGCCCTCTTGGCTAGTGGTAATATAACTTTCCAAGACTTTTATATATATTATTACATTATTTTTAACATAAAAATCCATTAATTATTTCCCAACTATCCTGTGACCTAGTGTCTTTTGAATACTAGGTACATAAAAGATCAAAAGAAAACTAAAAGATGAAATCTTTATTTTTATTCTCCTTAGTGAGCTCTTAAATCAATTTGATCTCCTAGAACTACATAGGATAACCTAGGTAAATACATAATATAAATGGGTGAGATAAAAATTTAAGTAAGGTAATAAACATGATAAGGAAACATAACATATGAGTCAAAGGTATAAAATGATATCATAAAAGATAAGGATCACGAGTAGTCACATGGAAGAATAAAAAAAAGAACATGGTATTGTAAGATCATGACATCATAGAAAATCTGGTAGTAACATATAACATGACATATAAATTAGTCAAGGCTAATTAACAAGATAATATCACATGTCGTAAAAGTCTCATAATGGTCTTAGGTTTACTCCCTAATCCTATACATGATGTTGTACAATACTAAAGATTTAACCAATGATTTAGAGCTCTATCCAGGTACACCCATCATAACATATTCATGATTTATATTTTCCACATAAATAAAATCAATTATAAGGAATAACATAATAATTACCCATGGAAAGGAAATGGATTTCATAATTTTTCCTCATATCATAATCGAAATAAATTTCATAATGAAGGTATTTAAGAAATGAAAAAGGAATGTATTGTTAGGACCAAGTTGTATTTTGGTTTTATTATTTTTTCAATAGATCATTATGTTGGTTATGCTGAAGAAGGAAATTATATTGAGAAGATTATGGATGGAAATCCAAATTGAAGAAAGTTTTCAATTAGATTCAGACCATCTGGATGAGTCAATATGATCAATAGGATTGGGATGTTGATAAAAAGTCAAAATTTGGTAGAAATCAGATTCATTATCATAATCAAGAAGAATTTTTTTGGTGATTGTTTTTTCTACCAAAGAGGAAAATTAAATCACTTCACTTTTTAAAAGATGGTGATTGGACTCAAAAATCATATTTAGGAATTCATTGTATTCATGAATTCATTATATTCAGGAATTATGACATATGGTACATAAGAAAATCCATAATATTCAGAATCTATTTGCTGGAAGAAAAGGATCATTGGATTCACCTAGAGTTTGATCAAAGAAAATATGATCATAATGAGTTTTGGAGTCTTCATGGATTTGTTGTAAATGAGACGATGCTTTGTTAATCATGGAATTCTCATAAATTACAATTTTTTGGTGAACTTGTGATGAAAGTTTGATGAAAGAAAGGGGGAATGAAAGAGATACTACCAATCATATTCATATTTATCATATCTAGATGTAAAAGGATAGAAAAGGGTGTTGGAGATCAAATTCAGTTAGATTGTAATCATGCCAATTATATTATGGACAATCGTATTCAGGCTGAGCGGGAAAGAAAAATGTTACTATAGGAATGGAAATGTATAATAATTTCCATTGTAAGTCAGATGATGCTGAATTTGATCTTAAATGTATTCAATGTCATGAAGGAAGTTATAATACAGTCAAGAGTTTTTAAATGAAGGAAGTTGTTGAAGTTGAAGTTGTTGATACTAATTCATCAGATTCAGTATGTCATCGTATTCATCATAGGAAGTTTTATTTGAAACCAATGAAGAGGAAAATAAGTTTTTTATTGAAATGGGTCAAGAGACATAAAATTGAAGAAGACCCCAGGACAGGTCAAGACCAATCATTGGGTTGTAGGAAAGAATAAAAAGAAGAGTATTGTTTAAGGCCTTGTTGAAAATATTTTCAAAGGGGGAACCTAAAATTCTATAAAGATTTTGTTTGTTTGTTATAGAGAAATATAATGAGGAAACTATTATTTTACATTTATCTTCATCATAATAAGGCATATTATAATAAAAATATCGAATCGAATTGAGAAAGAAGTTTTCCAAGGATATTAAAGATGTGTATTTCTTTATACATTCAATTGGTATAAAGAATCGCAATGAAGAAAATGTATCGAGCATTAGAATGGGAAATCATAATCGGTCTAGTGTTTCTGAAAGAATTTAGAATAGAGTTGAAGCTAATAAAAGATTCAAGAAGGATCATGAAGAAATGAAAAGAATTGAGAAGCATAGATGAAGTCAAGATGCACCTGAAATTCAAGGAGACATTGAAATTATGGTAATTTGGTTGAGCAGTAAACAATTTTAGGATTCCCACCCAAACCATTTTGGATCACCTATGAAAGGAAAAAGTACTCTTTACTTTTCGGATGAGTGGATTGTTCATGAAGAGAGAGAATCTATGATGGTATAGGGAGATAAGAAGAGGTTTATAGGTTATTTTCTTGAAGAATTATTTCCATACTAATGTGAAAGGAGAGGAGATAAGATTGTAATGTTTTTAGTTGATTATCAAATTCTACTTTTCATTGTATTTGGATGATCATTGTATTAGGATGGATAATTGAAATAGGATTTCCCTATTGGTTTTTCCAGACTGAAAAAGGAAGTTTTCAGAATTGTATCAATCATATTTTGATAGAGTTATATTATTGTATTGAGAAAATAAGACTTTGTAATTGGATTGGGGAATCAGACTAGGATTTCCATACTCATATTTTAAGTGGTTCAGATTATTTTAGTGGTATTCCGAAAAATTAATATTTACATATTAAACAATCAGCCCAAGGAATAGAACAAGGAAATCAGAATGATTATCACTATGAAGTCCAAGAAGTTCTTACCAGATTCTGGGTAATAAAATGAATATTTTTTTAAGAGAATACATTTGTGGAAGTTGATAAATAAGAGTAGGTAACATGTGTTGTTATAAAAACTTTTTATCACACCATTTGTGCTAAAGGGATCACACACACTATTGGATTGTTTTCATAGTGCTACACGAGTGAAAGGGCATATCCTACCCATTATATTCCACACAAAAGGATTATTTTCTAGTGAATTTTGCGGTATTGGATTATTTCAAACCATATTGAGGAGGTAGATATTCTTATTGAATAGTGAACCATGTAAATACTTGTGTTCATGTGGATGTGTGTTTGATTTGTTTTCAGTTGAGAAATAAATACTTAATAGGGGAGAATCTTGTTTCAAAATAAAGAAAACTTAAAAGAAAAAGATATCACTGATTCATACCCTCCCTCTCTCAGTGATACAAATATCATACCTGGGCACTTACAAGTGGTATTAGAGTTGAAGGTTTCATTTTTTTTATTCTTTGATGAAGTTTTGAAGAAGAATTTGTGATGGATAATCTAAGTTGTGTGAGTAGTTAGGGGATTTTGATCTTAAATGATATGAATTATCATATCTAGAAAGGAAGAATATTGTTATATCTAATGTCTCTTGGGTATGATGTTTCAAGATCTTTTACAGATGGTTTCCCTCCTTATATTGAGAATTCACCTCTCACAAATATTGATAAGGAAAACCTTGAGAATTATGGAAGATATAATAATGCTTTACTCTCATCACTTTCTAAAAGTGAGTTTCTAAGAGTAACAAGAGTTTCCACTGAAAAAGGTGTCTAGGATAAACTGAATAACATTTATTAAGGTAATATAAAAGAGAAAAAGGTAAAGTTACAAATTTAGAAATTGGAGTATGAAGTTCTGAAGATGGGTGAGTATGAATCTATTAGTGGATCATTTATCAAGGTGAATAAAATTGTTAGCACTATCAGAGGCCTTGGTGAAAATTTAGAAGATTCTATTTTTTTGAAAAGATCTTTAGAATTATTCTCAACAAGTTTGATGCCAAATTTCTATATTGGAAGATAGAGATTTAGATACATTATCTCTAGATGATTTTTATAATACTCTCATCACATATGGGATGATAAGGGAAAAATTTATGAAGGGAAAAAAATTTGATAGATAAATGTTTTTCAAATCCACCAAGAAGGAAAAGTTAATGAATATTCTTGAAGAAAAAGAATATGGAGATTTTGATTTTGAAAATGAGGTATGTGAAAATCTTGATGAAAATTTATTATTGTTTTATTAGAATGTGAAAAGATGTATATAAAGGTATAAAGGGAAAATTCCCTTAAAATTATTTAGATGTAGAGATATTGAGCATTTCGTTTCCAATTGTCCTTGAAGAGGTGATGATGAAGAAAGTGATGAAAAAGAAAGTGAATAAGAAGAAAGAAGACCAAGAAGATATTTGAAGAAAAATGGTGATAAAGAAAAATAATATTCCAAGAGGGAAGATAATAAGCTCTAAAAATCCAAAAGGAAAATCTTTTTGTCAAAGGATGATAATAGTGAATAGGTTAAAAATGGTGCTGAAGAGAACATGTTTATTGAAATAGTTAATGAAAGTTTTTCTAGCTGTGAAAGTAGTTATTCTGAAGAAGAAGAAAGTGAGGATGAATCTGAAAACTCTATTGTGCATGATTGGGAGAATACTTTCATTGAAAAAAATAAAAATGAAGAATTCATAATTATAAATTCTTAAGAATAAGAAATTCAATTAGAATATCACCTAAAATATTAATTGAAATAATGTACAAGGAAGATTGGGAGACTTGAAATGGAGAACATGGAGGTGAAAAGTGAAAAATGTTCAACAAAAAATCATTAATGTATTCCTAATGATAAATTTAAGTTGATGGAATATATTTATAATTTGAATAAATCTATTTAGAAAGAAAAGAATTAAAATAAACATCTGAAAGTGAAGTTAAAGAAAAAAGATGAAGATTTTGAACTTGTCTAACAAAAACTTTCTAAAGCTGAACAAAGAGGTAAAGTTTCAAAAAATTTATCTCTAAAGTTGGCGAAAGTTATCATATATAGAAACATGAGTAGGAACAAAAATATTTATATTCAAAGGTTAGGAATAAAGCTGGGAATGTTATATATGTGTCTAAGAATAAAAAATTTGGGAATTTATAATTTCTAAAAAACCCTAAGTATGAAAATGATTCCAAACATTCTAAATATAGAAATATTTCTATTACATTTGTTTCTGAAAAGTAAGAAATTAAAAGAAAGATTCCAATTGATAACATAAAGTTTGGTGGCTCAGATAAGAAAGACAAGAAGGTTTCTACGAAACATGTTTTCAACTCCTATCAGTATGGAAGTTATAAAATAAAATACACTTTATGTGGATAATATTTGAATTTTTATGGATTTGGTCATAAAACTAACATGTGTTGGTTAAACCAATAATATTACAACAATTCCAAAAACTATAGAAGGTAAAGTTTGAGGGGGAGTTAATACCATCAAAGGAAGAAGTCTGAGAAGGATATTTGGAAGAAACCTGAGAAGGTTGATGTGAAAATTAAAAATAGGATCCAACCTATGGAAACTGTTTGTGAAATATGCGAGAAACATGGAAATATTTCTAAAGGATTTCTTGTTTTTTTATCGACTCAATAAAATATTCTTAACAATTCTCAGAATTTAGATGTTTTGGAAGTTAAGAAAAAAAATATTTGTTGAACCTGAAAATAAAGAATGATTAGTTATCCAGTTAGAACATTTTGACTTGTATAGTAAGTTAGAGGAAGCAAAAAAATTAGTTAAATAAGAGGGTAAGAATGATAATTCTAAAGACACAAGTAAAGTTGAAAAAACTTATCAACAGATTATGGATATGAGAAAGAAGGGTAGGATTTCAAAATTTGTTCAACTATCTTACTAAAAAAAGATAGGTATGAAAAAAGATATTACTAAAGATGAAGAAAATTCTAAATCCTCATCAGAAGATTCTACAAATGAGAAGAAAGTTGTTACAAAATCTTAGAAGGATGAAAAGAATAAATAATGTCCAATGAAAAATACAATAAAAAGAAGAAAAGGTCAATAATCATAGAGGAATATCAGTTTGATTGTTGTTTCTAATAAACAATAAAGGTTCCTCCGTATTCCCAAAATATTTGTATATTTGTAATAACATATAGGAAATTTATGGAGTAGAAATAAGGAATATGGAATTAATGAGTCTCTTAATATTCTTTCAAAATAAAGTAATGAGGTTATGAAAAATATGTGGTTTTGAAAATGTTTTTTTATACACATGAAATTTATGATATGTTTATTGAGATGGGTGCATGTTACTTTTATCTTAAAAAAATGCTTTCAAGGATTTCCCCAATCATGACAATATTGAAAGAAACATGAAAAGGGTGTTATATGGATGTTGTGTTATTGAAAACATTGATCACCTTGATTATACACTCTTGTTTTCTTCACTGATCTCACCCATATAGACTTAGAGTTGTTTAGTTAAAGTTTATTTGTTAAGAAACTCATGTGATACCTATGTTGAAGAAAAGTTTCAACACTCAACCCCTTGAAACAAGATCTTTTTTCAACAATAAAGAAACTTTTTTTGTTGGATCCTTTGAATTTGATTGTCAATAAGGGGGAGAGATAATAAAAAGGGGGAGAGAAAAGAAATAGGGGGGGGAGAAAATAATGGAGAGAATAAAAAGTGATAAAATAAAACAATACCACTTATCATTTTTAAGCGGTTGAAGTGGGTATTGAAAACAAATACAAAGTGGGAGATTGTTATGCCCAAGTTGTGTTTTAGTTGTATTTTATGTCAATAGATCATCATGTTGGTTATGTTAAAGAAAGAAAGTATACTGAGAAGATGATGGATGGAAATCCAGATTGAAGAATGTTTTCAATTAGATCTAGACCATCTGGATGAGTCAATATGATCAATCAGATTGGGATGTTGATAAAAATTCATAAGTTGGTGGAAATTAGATTCACCATCGTAACTAGGAAGAAGTTTTTTGGCGATCAGTTTTACTACCAAAGAGGAAAATAAAACCAGTTAACTTTTTAAAAGATGGTGATTTGAATAAAAAATTGTATTCGTGAATTCACTGTATTCATAAATTCCTTGTATTCAAGAATTCTGACTTATGGTACTTAAGAAAGTCCACCATATTTAGAAGTTGTTTTCTGGAAGAAAAGGATTATCAGATTCACCTTGAGTTTGATAAAAGAAAATATGATCATATTTAGTTTTGGTGTCTTCATGGATCCATTGTAAATGTGATGATTCTTTACTGATCTTGTAATTCTCATAAATCCCAAGTTTTTAGTGAACTTGTGATGCAATCTTGATAAAATAAAGGTGGAGTGAAAGAGATACTGTCAATCATATATAGATTGATCATATATGGATAGAAAAGGAGAGAAAAGGGTACTGGAGATCACATTCAGTCTGATTACAATCATGCCAATTGTATTATGGGCAATTGTATTTAGGTTGAGTAGGAAAGAAAGATGATGCTAGAGGAATGGAAATGTATAACACTTTCTGTTGTAAGTAAGATGATAATGAAACTTATATTTAATGTATTTAAATTTATGAAGGAAGTAATGATAAAAAAGAGGTTTTTAAATGAAGGAAGTTGCTGAAGTCAAAGTTGCTGATACATATTCATTGGATTCAATATGTCATTGTATTCATCATAGGTAGATTTGTTTGAAACTAGTAAATAGGAAAAGAAGTTTTGTATTGAAAATGGGTCAAGAGCCATCAAATTGAGTAAGACCCCCAGAGAATTCATGAATAATCATCAGGATGGAGGAAATAATAAGAAAAAGAGTATTGTTTAAGGCCTTGTTGAAAATATTGTCAAAGGAGGGCCTGAAATTTGAATAAGATTATGTTTGTTTGATGTATAACATCATAATGAGGAAACTATTGTTTTACATTTTTATTCATCATAATAAGGTAGATTATAATGACAATAGAGAATTGTAATCAAACTAAGGTTTTCCAAGGAGATTAAAGCTGTTTATTTCTTCATACATGAAATTGGAACGAAACATCATAATGAAGAAAATGTATTGGGCATCAGAATAGGAAATCAGAATCAGTAGGATGTTTCTGAAAGAATTCAGAAGAGATCTAAAGATGATAGAATATTTGAGAAGGATCAAGAAGAAACAAGAATAATTGAGAAGCGTGGATGAAGTCAAGATGTACTCTAAATTCAAGGAGACATTCAAATTCGGGTAATTTGGATGCATGGGAAACAATTTTATGATCCCCTCCCAAACCATTTTCAGTCAACTATACATTGAAAAATTACTTTGTACTTTTGTAACGAGTGTACTGTTTACAAAGATAAAGAAGCTATGAAGATATAGGGAGAGAATAATATGTTTCTAGGTTATTTTTTTGAATAAGTCTTGTTGTACTTAAGTAAAAGTAGAGGAGACAAGATTGCAGTGTATTCATATAATTATCATATTTTTCTGGTCATTGTATTCAACTGATCATTGTATCGGGCTTGATAATTGGAATGGTATTTCTATATTGGGTTTTCTGGACTGAAGAAGGAAGTGTTTATAATTGTCTCAATTGTATTCTGATAGATTTATATTATTATATTGAGAAAATCAGACTTGGGAATCGAATTGGGATTTCCAGACTTAGATTTGAAGTGGTTTGGATTTTTTAAGTGGTACTCTGACAAAGCTATATTTCTGTATTAAAAAATAAAACTTGGGAATCAAATAGGGAAATTGGACTGAGTGTCATTATGAAGTCTTGGAAGTTCTTACCAGCCTATGGATAAGAAAGTTAAGAATTGTTTTAAGAGAATACATTTATGGAAGTTGATAAAGAAGCACATATAACATATGTTGTTACAAAAAATTTGTATTATACCATTTGTGCTAGAGGGAGAACACTCACTATTGGATTATTTTCATAGTGCTACGTGAGTGAAAGGGAATATCCTACTCGTTGTATTCTACATAAAAGGATTTTTTTCTAGTGGATTGTGTGGTATTGGATTATTTCCAAACCATACCAAGGATGTAGATATTCTTATTGAATAGTGAACCTTGTAAATACTTGTGTTCATATAGATTTGTGTTTTATTTTTTTCATCTGGTAAATAAATCCTTAACTGGAGGTGAAGGTTGTTTCAAAAGACAGGAAACTTAAAAGAAAAATATATCACTGATTCACCCCCTCCCCCTCTCAGTGATACAACTATCCTACCTGGGCACTTCCATGTATTACCCCATTAAAGTAAGTGGGAATAATTTTGGTATATATGTGATATAAATATATACATAATTTATAAGAAATACATAACATCAAAGGTTTTCATCATTGATGAAAATTTATTTAAAAGATTACATGCAATATTTCTTGAGGAAAATATAATTGTCACTTTGAAATAACTTATTCAAAATCTAAAAAAATCAAAAATATTATAGAAAAATTTTTATTTAAAAAATAGCCACGGAAAATTATAAAGGAAGATTCAATTAATTAAGTAGTAATGATAGTGGGTAATTCTATACATGTAGTATAAGTTAAAAAACATTCCTTTCAAACTGTTATAAAAAGTTAAATAAGTACATCATTCAGAAAACAACAGGAATATTCATTTCAAAAAAAATTATAAAAATTTAAACATGGGTAACAATTATTTTAATAACTTTTTTATAATGTTAAAAATATTCTTGAAAATATTTTTATAAAACATGGATATTGAAGAAAAAAGGATTTTCGACCAAAGAGGGAAATGAAGTCAGCATTTCTTAAAAACATTTTCTTAATAATTTTAAGTAATAAAGAGATGATAATGGTAATATTAATTGAAAATTTCATGAATAAATATAGGAGAATAAAATGAAAGTTTTTTTCATACAATGATCAAATAATTTTGTACAATTCAAATTCAATCATAAATTATCCTGATTAAAATGAGATTGAAACATAAACCCTTACCACTTTGGTAACTTTTGAATCATAGCTCCCATGAGTGAAGTAAATGAATTGGAACTTAAAATATCATGAATTATGAAGGATAAATTATGTAAAATGTAAAGGGGTATTATATAAACTATTTAAAATAAATTACGTGTATACAAGAACATGTGTCTCAAAGAAGGAAGTTTTGAGATGAAACCCTTACCTTGTGTCCAGACTTTGTCGTGTATGTATTTTATCTCCTATGTAATAAAATGATATAAATTATTTTTCTTCTTAATAAATGTTTACATGTTTAATAACTTATAATTAAACCATATACTTCATTTATTTTAATGACTTATTTAATTACTTAATCAGTTATGTCCACGTTAGGTGTTTTGAGGACACTCAGTTCATAATTTCAAAATGACATCGATGTGTTGATCGTGGTAAAGGGGATCATTGTCACATCATCTTCAGAATAATATTCATGAAATAATCATAATTTTTATACATAAATTATAATTTTAAAAATAACCATGAATTATGGTTATAAAAAATAAACTACGTTACAATCATGGAGACGGTAGGCCGAACGTACGCATGTGTAACATTTCTATTTTCAACGATCATGATGGAAAGAAGGTAAGTGTTATTTTATACTTAAATAATGATCATAATATTATAAATATCATATTATTACTTAAAATTCACTTATATATACCATCCATGCGACAAAGTAGTAAAAAATGAAGCACATCAATTCACGATGTGGTAGTCCTCTGTACACACGAATGAAATTATCATTTTACAATGGATGGTAAGATAAGAAATTATATTATCTATAAATTTTCAAAATAATTAATATTTTATGAATATCATATATAAACATTAAATCTATATTTATTAACATCTATGATAGGAAATTATGGAAAATGAATTATATCGGTTTGTGAGGCGGTAGTCCACCATACACACGAGAAATGGTTTCATTTCCAATTTGATGGAAGGGGAGATGGATGTAGGTTATGAAATTAACATAATAATATATTAGTATATGGGAGGTAATTATATTATTATATCAACATGATTGAGTAATATTTTAAGGAGGTGGAAGAATAAATAAAACAAAGATGCTCGGTTAGGAACAATGCCTCTTCCTTGGACCACCTCTTTGGGATTATACCTAAAGCCTCCCTATATAAGATTTATGATAAAAATAAGTACTCTAGGACATGGTTATGAAAGTAAGGAATGTATTTGGGTATGTATTGGTAGAACCACATGGCTTTAGAGGTGTAAAGAGGATAGGAGAGGGGGTTCCCTTTTATAAGTGGCGGAGACGACCCATTTGGAATTTTTGGAAAGAAAAAGTCATACCCACATTTTACACATGTAAAAAGGATCAAAAAATGGGTAACTATAGAAAATTATATGATATAAGGTTTAAATATGTCCAGAAAATATAATTTGGACAAGTTTCTAGTACATTTTATCCCTTATACATTCAGTTTAACCCCCGGTAAACCCGTTTTAACCTTAATCGTGGTAATTAAATTTTATTGTTTTTACTATTCATTATAACTAAAAATTAAGTTTTAGTAATTATATAATATTAATTATTATTATTAAAAATATGGAATATATTTTTCCAAATTCAATTCATATAAGTTGTAGAATTTAATTTAAAATTAAACCCACAGACATGATGAAAAACAATTTTCCAAAGAAAATGTTTTCAAAAGTATAAAAAGTTATTACATAAAAATTAAACATGAAAATGATTCAAATGATCTAAATTGGATTAATAACAAAAAAATTTAACTAATTTAACTTTTACACCATTTTAGAAAAATAAAACTCTGTAAAGGATTTAAATGAAAAGGAAATTTTCAATAAAAAATAGTATTTTCACTATTCATTATAAAATTAAACTTTTTAGAAAAATATCAAAAATTCATACTAAGATAATTTTGACATGTTTATTCAAAAAAATTATTTCATTTCTTCAAATAAATTTTCTAAAATTGGAAAAAATTAATTTTATTATTTGTTCACAGAAATCGGTAAAAATCATTATTTGAGAAAAAGGTATTTTCGATGCTTATCAAGACTTTATCAAGAATTAAGTGATTATTTATTAATATATTTTCTTTATAATTCATAATTAATTTTAAAAATTTGGTTATTCCTATTCATACCACATAATTTAATGGCTAGGTTATAATAGTTATGTTTAAATAATAATATTTTAATAGTATATCACAGTTCATTTAAACTCACTGTTGTGTGTTGTATATGCTATCAAACAGTGTTCTTTTAAAATATCAGGGTGTTAAATTATAAAATCATAAATAAATTGCATCCTTGAAATTTAACTTTTTCTTAGTAATCAAGGGTTTGACTTTAAAAAATTCCTGCATAGAAAACCCACATCCTAGAAAGGGCTAATAAAAAATCCATTTAAAAAGAGGGAAAAGGAAATAAAAAGTTCATAACATAACTGGGTTTCCAAATAGGATAACATTGGTGGAAATTAAAAACATGGATTTTAAAAGAAGATTTGATTATGAGATAATGTTATACCTTTTTTAAGATATAAGAGACCATTGATTTATCAAAAATGAATAACATGCTTATTTCAAGGTCTTTTTCCTAAATTTAAGGGATCATTTTAACATATAGACTAAGAAAATAAGGAAATAAAATTACTTGACGAGTATAATTTCATCCTTTATTCATTTTTCATGAAAAACTCATCATTTTCTCTTAAAAATGAGTAATCAATATGGATTTTTCATGCCTAAAGACTTAAAATTAACTTCTATTGGATCAAATGATTCTAAAAATGATATTAATATATTTTTCTTGTCTTTAGACATTAACTAAAACCATAAATGGTTAGCACATAGTAAGGTAATTTAAAAAATAAATACAACTTCAAATTTATCTCCCAATCCAAAGTTAAAATTAAATAATTCCAAAAATAAATAACTCAATATCCCAAATAACCTTCACATTCAAAGATTTATTTTTGTTCTTAAAAAATAATATTTCACGTTAAATCGCATGTTATATATAAGGCTTACATATTAATCATCACAAATTATTAATTTTTTCCAAAATATTTGATCTTAAAATATGTTTCCCAAAATCAAATTAATATTTATCTATCAAATTTATTATGTAAAAAATTCCATACTAACCAGTACATCACGTAGGCTAGTGGTAGACATTGCACCCTTGTCTCCCTTCAGAAGTGGGTTCAAGCCTTACAACCTTTCCAGATATGATGGGTTGTCACTCAACAAGCACACTGACTTTTTTCTAAAAAAATATTTTTATAATACCTATAATGTTCCCAAAAATATGATGATCATCCTAAAAAATAACATGAATCATAAAATCATTTTTGAACTATAAATTATTTTATACAACTAATTTTACTCTATAAAATAAAATAATATTAATTGACTATAAATACCTCAACATCAAGCACATATTAAATGTTTTATTTTCTTCAATCATGTGTTTTTACATAAAATATAACCATACCATTAAATTAACATTCTAGGTCACTAGTACCATTCAAAATATTATTGAAAAGACTTAAAGAAAATCTATTGCAGAACAATCCTTATATATTTCATGATTCTTATAACCAGCATAACATTGATAAAAAATACTTCAATAATACGATTCTTGAGTTCCAACACCTAAACACTTCAATCATTAAACTTCAATGATTTTCATAAATTAGGACCATAGGAATTAATCATTGGATTATATAATTGACTTAGATAATGACAAAGTTACCCACATCTACGGCATTAAACTATTAATGGCACATTAGTTTGAACTTTATTTCCCCACATCTTGTTAACTAGACTCTTCATTTTTCTTCAGCAATTAGTTGTGTTGTGCCCAACTTTTCCACACCTAAATCATCTTCCAGTTCCTTTAAGTCATGTTCCATGATGCATCTTCCCACATTTTTGACATGCAAGAAATTTAATAATAATTTCTTTATCAGCTTTAACACTTTAGCATACATGAAACATCATCCTTCTCTTATTTGATGTGTTAGTAAATTCAACTATGTTCTAATTTTAATCATAATTTGAGATAGATCATTTATAATTATCACCATATGTATAAATTTATTTCCCATTAGGCTAGGAATCTCTTAAGGTAAATAATTATATTTTTTATCACATTGGTTATTGGCATGCTTTATCTTATTTCCAACCATTAACTAAAAATAATAAAATAAACAATATGATAATGCATTAACATACAATAGTGGAAACTTATAGGCCCAAAATTAATAAGTTATAAATGATAATTATATCATGACTTATGAGTCACTAGGTTTTAATCTAGGTTATCCATGTAATCATTTCCTATTAGGTTTCATAACCTTACAATTTGTTCAAGTCCTTCATAATGGTTCATAAAGAGTTTGTGAAATTCCAAAACATATCCACTAAGAGTTCAAAATTAGTTATATAGTAAGTCCCATTGTCGTGAACTAGGTGACGATCGAGTCTACCTAAATGTATCCTTTTTTGGGGTTCTTACCCTTAGGTACAACTGTGTTGGAGCCATATACACTTGTTGTATCTATAAATGGATGTATTTTATTGGACCCCACTCACTCTATACTTTAAAAAAATTTCAGGATAATTTCTAATACTTTGAATTATCCCTAGGGTTCTCACTAAAGCAGTCTAGTCCTAACTAAAAAATAAATAAACCTTGATATAATACCAACTATAGAGACCCAAACCTTTTTAACATATTATTACAAGATTTTTAACATAAACATCTATTAATTACAACCCAAATAACATGATTCCTAGTGTATTTGGAAGAATAGGTACATAAAACATCAAAAGAAAACTAAAACATGGAATATTTATTTTTATTCTCCTTAGTGAGATCCTAAATCCATTTTATCTTTTAAAACTACATAGGATAACTAGGGGAAATACATCAAAGAAAGGGGTGAGCTAAAAATCCCAGTAAGGGAATAAAAATGACAATGAAACATAACTTTTGAGTCAAAGATATAATATAATATCATAAAAGAGAAGTATCGTGAGTAATCACATGGAAGCATAATATAAAGAACATGGTATTATAAGATCATGAATCATAGGAATTTTTTTAAAATTATATAGTAAGATATAAACACAAGTCAAGGATAACTACCTAGAAAATACCATATGATGGAAAAAGTCCAATAATGGATTAGTTTTACTCCCTAATCCCATAGACGATGCTTTATTAGGATAAATATTTACCTAATACATTGGCACTCTATATGGGAGCACCCATCATAACATATTCATGATTTATGTGTTCCACATAAAGGAAATCAATTATAAGGCATAACATAATAATTACCCATGGAAATAAAATGGGTTGCATAATCTTTCCTCATATTACAATCAATGGAAATTTCATAATAAAATTCTTTGAGAAATGAACAAAATATTTGTATTACCCCATCAAAGTAAGGGAGAATAATATAGTAATATATGTGAGATAAATATATACATAATTTATAAGCAATCCATAACATAAAAGGTTTTTTTTCATTGATGAAAATTTCTTTAAAATATTACATGGAATATTTCTTGAGGAGAATACCCTTTTCAATTTAAAATCACTTCTTTAAAATACAAAAATTTAAAAAATATTATAGAAAAAAATATCTTCAAAAAAACATGGAAACTTATAAAGTAATATTTAAATAATTTAGTGTTTATAATGATAGGTAATTTCGTACATGTCGTATAAGTTAAAAAAACATTCATTTCACACTATTGTAAAAGGTTAAAAAGTACCTCATTAGGAAAATGATAAGAATATTACATTAAAAATATTTTATAAAAATTAAAAATTGTGTAAAAATTTATTTAAAAAATAATTTGGATAATGTAAAAAATATTCTTGAAAATATTTTTAGGAAACATGGATATGGAAGAAAGAAATATTTTTGACCAAAGAGAGAAATGAATCCATCTTTTCTTAAAAATTCTTTCTTAATCATTTTAAGCACCAAAGAGAGGAAAATGGTACTATTACTTGAAAGTTTAATAAATAAATATATTATAATAAAATTTAAGGGTTTTATTAGAAAATGATTATGTCACGACCCATCCTCGGGGCCCGTGCCGTGACTACCCCAAGACTGCCTTCCATAGGCCAGGGGCTGGCGGCTAGCACCAAAGGCGTAAATCCCGATAACTGGGAAGGCATTGCCTTTATAAAAGTAAAAAAAACACCACAGAGTACAAGAAGAAGTAAAACACTAAGTAAAAAAGAAAGGGCTGAAAAGTAAATGGGCCAGAATACAAACCCAACTGAATGTACAGCTACAACTGAACAAAAGTAAATAGAAAAAGACAAACAGCTGGAAGAAAGGAAGCAGCTCCTGGGTCCTCCTCCTTAGATCCAACCTGAAGGGTAGGTACAGATAGTGTAGCTCCTCGATCATCCACCACAGATCCTACCTTAAGGGTAGTTACAAATATCCTCCACAACGCTCTCGCCCGTCAACCTCCTCCGAGTGTCGTCTCGCCATGAATTCCACCTCCGGATGCTGACTCCTCGTGTCGTCCACCTCCGGGTACCGTCCAGTCCTAGAACACTCGGCCTTTGACAGTGCTGCCCGTTTTCTGCAACCAACACAACGAGGTGCGGGCATAGCCCGTGCAGGGGTGAGTATACGATAATCAGTAGGGACCCCAAGACCCTCAAGGTCTCACTAAAACCAACAAGGATAACCACAAAGAAGATCTCAACAGATAACCTCTACTTAGGTATATGCCCATACATATACCTAAGTTATCAAGTAACCCATCTCAATCATGAGGAAACACAAATATTATGAAATCAACGGATAACCACTACTCAGGAATATGCCCATACATATACCTAAGTTACTAAGTGACCCATCTCAATCATGAGGTAAACACAAAGATCATAGACTCAGATCAAACCAGGATTTCCATTATCAAAACTGTAACTGCTGAAGAACCCCATCTCTAGAGTGTAAAGTGGTCTTGTCACGACTCCGAGGTACTGCTTACTAACCTAAGACTGCTGAGGTACTCCTTCTGTCGAGTACCGTGGGTTAGCCACCCAAACATATTAGTGCTTCCCACCGGGGTATGCCACCCAAACACAGTAGTGCACACCCCCTAATAGCCTGCAGAGGTACTATTCGGATGAGTACCGCAGGTCTGCACTGTCACACAGTAGTGCTCCGTCCGCCATGGGTCTGCACCCAAACAAAGTAGTGCTCCGTCCACTGGTCTAGTCGACTCACTCCGAGTCGAGTTGGTCAAGCAGTCGTCAGGTCTCATCCGGCTACATGGTCTCCGTACTCCGCACGCTCGTCTCTGGGAGGGTCTGCTCCATGAGCTACAGGTCGATACTCCAAGTATCTCAAAGTCCCATGAAGAATTATCTCAAAGGACTGCCTCGTCATAGGGGTCTCAGTGCAACAGACAGCGCGTCAATCGGACGCTCGGTCTGTGAGTTATTAACCTTTTCGTCCCAGGGGTCCGGTTGGGTTTGTGTGCGAACCAACCCGGCCATATCTCAACTGTACCCCGAACCCTCATAGGGTATACTCATATGGAACATTTATCAACAAGATCACCAACGCCGCTGACGGTTCGCCAAACAGACGTCCGGTCTGAAAGTTATCAGCTTTTCCGTTCCAGGGGCCAGGTTGGACTTCGGGTACAATCCAACCCGGCCACTATCCAACTGCATCCAAAACTCAGGCGAAGCATGCCAAAAGTTCCGTCTCATCAAAATAAATCCAACAAACTTGACGGCACGTCAATCAGACGTTCGAAGCTCAAGATATAAGTGTTTCCGCTCCAAGGGCCTGGTTGGTTTCGTATTCGAACCAACCCGGCCGTACTCAAAGTTCTCCGAAACCTTGAGTGTAATATACCGAAACGACCGTCTCGATCCAAGGATCGCATCGCAGCTGATGGTGAATCAATCAGAAGTTCGTGTCCCATGATATGGGAGAAAAACCGAAAAAGGTCCGGAAGTGGGGGTTTCGGGCCCGGACCGTTCCAGCCTGAGACCCCCTAGGTCGGCCCGAACCAGGTCGACCCGACCCAGGTCCGGGTCCGGCCTGCCTGGGCGCGGCCCGACCCGGCTGGCACAGCTCAGCCCAGCCTGGGCGCGGCCCGACCAGGCGGTCCAGCCCGACGCGCTGGGCAGGCCAGGTGGCTCGACCAAAACGGTCGAGCCGAAGCGCAAAGGGGGGGGGGGGGGGGGGGGGCGCTTGAATGAACCGCGACCCCATGTGGGGCTGCCCCTTGTCAACAGACACAGCTAATTGCCGCGTCCCGCCTCCCTCAGTCCCGCACGGTCGTGGGACCAGCGGCACACCGGCGGAGTCTTCCGCGGACCACCGAACGCGCTCCGGTGGTCCGTTTTGCTCGCCGCCTTTGCCAATGGTCCTCCCGGGACCCGACCTTCACTTCGGAGGCTTCAAATTTACCTTGCGGCCCCGTTTTTCATCGCCTGTCAATTCGCGCACAACAATCAACCAGCGGAGTCTTAAATCGCCTCCGTGGCCCCGACTCCGGCCGCGGTTTCGTTCGGCCCCAACGGCATGGCGCGACGGCGCTGCGCTTCTTCGTCACGTTCTTACTTGTTTCCGCGCGATGCCGTTGCACCATGTCGCCTTTGTTCGTGCCGCAACGAATCAAAAAAACAAAGGGGGAGGAGAGTCGGCCATGTTCGTGCAGTCTGACCTCCTCCCGTTAAGTTGGTAACAAGCGGCCCAAAAGACGAAGAACAACAAGGATTTTTCATGAACAAAAGAAATCAACCCAAACAGTTTTCTGCACAAATAAATATTCCCAACCCGCAAAAGAAATCATTCGTGGATCAACTTGATAATGAGTTGATCCGAGTTCTTTGTTTTAGAAGGAAAGAACCACGGGAATAAAAACTTACACAAATTTAATCCCTACCTCAAGTATTGTCGTCGAACGAGATTTGTCGTGGAAAGGGACGTCGTGGAAGAAGAATCCGTAAGCATCATTAGCGTCGCGGAGAGAAGGATTAACGACATCACGGTACATGACGTCGCGTGGTCGATCTCCGAGGATTCGGTGTTCTTGTCGACCTTTGTCGGAGGTCAGCATTCTGCGCGTTCTTCGCATTCTTCGACGAAGAACGAAGAACTTAGAGACTTTGAGCCGTTCTCTCCAAAATCCTCCCGCACAACCAAAGCAACAACAATAAAATAAGGGTTACCTTATTTTATTACTCACGCCAAACGTTTTAAAAAAATTCAAAAACAAATCAAACAATTAACTCAATTAATTGCAATGTTTTAAACCGCCCAATTAATAGAGGAGTTTATTATAAAGTTTAAACGCAAGAGTTGACTTCGTTTAATAGGGGGGGGGGGGTGCGTTACCTTAATCAATAAGGGGGTTTCGTGGAAGTTGAAAAGGTGGGGCTCGTGTGGGCCCCACCTCACAAATATCATACCTAGAGGTATAAGATATTCTGGGTCCCACTTTAACCTCTTAACTTAGGTTAAACAACTTAAAATAAAATAAATTGGTCACACCATTTTATTTTATTCATTTACTTAACCTGAAAATTTAGTAACCACACTCGAGAAAACGCAACTCCAGAAAAGGTGTTCCTAAGCAATTACTGGCGCTACGAGTTCATCGGTGCCCTCAGATTTCAATTCTGAGCACCGGTTCAAAAGTCAGAAAAACCCGCTCGTTCGTTCACTGAACGTACCTGAGCCTAACTTCGGAAATTGATTCTAGGCACACTGGGCTTCAGAATCAGGTGCTGTCAGAAACTGCGTTCTTGTAAAATCCCAAAGAAAATTAAGAAAAAAATTTCCCTTGAATTTTACGGGTCTTTACATTACTACCACCTCAGGGCTTTACGTCCTCGTAAAGCTTTAACACAAACTAGGGATACAAAGTGGTATTGAGCATGCATCTGAGCCTTCTGCTCCCATGTGCTTACCTGGAGGTTCCCCTACTGCTAGTGAAAGCGCACCCAAGGAATCGACCGTCCTCGTGGGATCCGCTCCTGTCAATCCTCGACCCGAACTGGAATCTCTACGTAAGTCGCCCTGTCATCGATGTCCAACTCCCTGAGGTCAATGATGTGTGAAGGATCATACACGTATCTCCTCGGTTGAGATACGTGGAAGTTGTCGTTCACCTGGTGCAATTGAGATATGGATGGGTCAAACAGTAAACCACCTCTCCTACCCAGCTGAGGACCTAGAAAGGTCCGTTGAACCTCGGAGATAACTTTCCGCCTTGTCCACATCTCCGTAAACCTCGTCGAGGTGAGACCTATATAAGGACGCGATCATCATCCTCGAACTGTAGAGGTCTCCAATTCCTATTAGAATTGAAACTCTAAACGACTGCTGCCATGAGGGTAAGGTTGACCGACTCAAGAGTGATCGGTTGCACCCTCCTATGCATGAGTTTATCCTGTGCTGCCTGGGGTTTCCTTTTTGCCGACCAAGGAAAACCCATCCCGATGTCGTAGTTAAACCACAACCTTTTGCCTAATACAGTCAATTTGTGTATGAACTGTGATTTCCCAGTCTATACTCAAACCAACGTCGTAAGGCCTTGATGCTGCCACCAAAAGATTCCAACCGAAACTCTCACCTCGAGGGTCTGACTACACCATCGGCGTAAGTTTGATTATCGAGTCTTCTCCCAAGGTATCTCCAGACGTGAGGTTCAAGTCTACAACTTACCGGAAACTCTAGGTCTGTGACAAGATTTGTGAAAGGAAGGAATGATTCATATCGATGTCTATTACTACGACAACTAGTAGTGGACACATACTGTCCCTTGATTCATTTTTAGAGCCATTGGGTCACACTCCTTGACCGCATGCAGCCACACTCTTCCTCCGCCCTCCAGCTCCCTAATACTGGCAGGGACAACTAAGGTGGGTGGTTGTAGCATGTTAAAATGTACACCACCACATGCTACTCTCCTAGCTCTACCTCCATGTCTGCTGCTTCGCAGACTAATTTCTCCTTAAAGCTTCCTCTTCTTGAAACATTTAACACGCCCGAGTCTCTAATACTGGCACCAGTTTCCTGTTTCTTACTGCACTGTGCAGTCTTCATCCACTCCTGGATGATCTGCACCTTCTTTGCCTACGATCTGAAAGAGCTGCTAATATTTCTCCCTTGCTGAAAAGAGAAACTCAGTCTCATCCCCCGGATGAACCACACCCATTGCCTAATACAGTCAATCCTGACATGAATGATGTATTCATTCCATGGATGACGTCATAAGGCCTCAACGTTACTACCAAGAGATCCAACCGTCACTCTCACCTCCAAGGGTCGAGTCACACTGTCAGCATCAGTGTGAGGTCACTGGGTCTCCTCCAGTAGAAATCTCAAAAGTGAGGGTCAAGTCAACAGTTTTAACTGGGACCACTCAGTATCAACCAGAAAAAGGACAGGAAAGAAAACATCACAAAGATAAGTTTCTTTTTATTATTGCAGCTCATAGTACAAAGACACAAATACAACAAAAATATGGAACTAGAAGTACAAGGGACATATCCACTAGTTCCGCTTCTGTCCACCTGCTCCCGGAGCACTACTGGAACAAGAGGCCCCACCACCTGCCTGCTGCTTCCTAAAGGAGGCTGGCAGCAAAGATCACCATGAAGTCTGCTGGCATCCCCACTAGCCTGAAGACTCTCACCACAGCCTCCAGCCAATCCTCAGCCACCTGCGGGTCCGTCTCTCCCTGGAACCCGGGTGGCCTCTGGCGCTGGAACTCGTGCAGCGTGCTCAAGTGGCGTGCATCGCCTACTGCTGGGGCTGGTGGCATCGGTGGACCAACGCATGGTAGTACTGCTGGTGCCTCCACTGGTGCCTCAACTGCAAGAGGTCCCTATACTGAAGCCTTGTCGCTCGGCATGCTGTCATTATGCACATCCCTCTGGGCTCTAGCTGGTCGTCTGTGGAAAGACATCCTGAAAGAAACAACGTGACACAGTCAAACGATTATACCTGGTGAGCTGACCTGGTTTGAGATGACTTTTAAAAACTTCTGGAAACACACACGCAATCAGTGTTTTCGTGCACAAAGTCAGAAATCAGTTGTCAGGGTCCTGGTGTATGGATACGTCAGCCGCCCGCACGAACACTGGACTCCCTAAACTAAATACCACACTCGGTACCCTTAACACTATTGCTTCACAGAAAGAAAATATCAGAGTTATAAGTTCTGCGGTAGAACCGACTCCTTTGATACCAATTTGTCACGACCCGTCCTCGGGGCCCATGCCGTGACTACCCCAAGCCCGCCTTCCATAGGCCAGGGGATGGAGACTAGCACCAAAGGCGTAAATCCCTATAACTGGGAAGGAATTGCCTTTATTAAAGTAAACAAAACACCACAGAGTACAAGCAGAAGTAAAACACTAAGTAAAAAAGAAGGTGCTGAAAAGTAAATGGGCCAGAATACAACCCCAACTGAAAGTACAGCTACAACTGAACGAAAGTACAACAGAAAAAGACAAACAGATGGAAGAAAGGAAACAGCTCCTGGGTCATCCTCCTCGAATCCTACCTGAAGGGTAGGTAAAGATAGCACAGCTCCTGGATCGTCCACCACGGATCCTACCTGAAGGGTAGGTATAGATAGCCTCCACAACGCTCTCGCCCATCAACCTCCTCTGAGTGTCGTCTCTCCATGAAGTCCACCTCCAGATGTTGTCTTGTCGTGTGGTCCACCTCCGGGTACCGTACAGTCCTCAAACACTCGGCCTCTGTCAGCGCTGCCCGTCGTCTACAACCAACACAACGAGGTGTGGGCATAACCCGTGCAGGGGTGAGTATACGATACTCAGTAGGGACCCTGAGACCCTCAAGGTCTCAATAAAACCAACAAGGATAACCACAAAGAATATCTCAACAGAAAACCTCTACTTAGGTATATGCCCATACATATACTTAAGTTATCAAGTAACCCATCTCAATCATGAGGAAACACAAAGATTATGAAATCAACAGATAACCACTACCCAGGTATATGCCCATACATATACCTAAGTTATCAAGTGACCCATCTCAATCATGAGGTAAACACAAAGATCATAGACTCAACTCAAACCAGGATTTCCATTATCGAAACCGTAACTGATGAAGAGCCCCGTCTCTAGAGTGTACAGTGGTCCTGTCACGACTCTGAGGTACTGCTCACTAACCTGAGACTGTTGAGGTACTCCTCCTGTCAAGTACCACGGGTCAGCCACCCAAACACAGTAGTGCTTCCCGCTAGGGTATGCCACCCAAACATAGTAGTGAACACCCCCCTAATAGCCTGCAGAGGTACTCTCCGGACGAGTACCGCGGGTTTGAACTGTCACACAGTAGTGCTCCATCCGCCATGGGTATTCACCCAAACAAAGTAGTGCTCCGTCCACTGGGCTAGTCGACTCACTCCAAGTCAAGTCGGTTAAGCAGTCGTGAGGTCTTAGCTGGCTACACAGTCTCCGTACTCCGCACGCTCGTCTCTGGGAGGGTCCGCTCCACGATCTAAAGTTCGATACTCCAAGTATCTCAATGTCCCACGAAGAAGTATCTCAAAGGACTGCCTCGTCATAGGGGTCTCAATGCAACAGACGGCGCGTCAATCGGACGCCCGGTCTGTGAGTTATTAACCTTTTCGTCCCAGGGGCCTGGTTGGTTTCGTGTGCGAACCAACCAGGCCATATCTAAACTGTACCCCGAACTCTCATAGGGTATACTCATAGGGACCATTTCTCAAAAAGATCACCAACGCCGCTGACGGTTCGTCAAACGGACGTCCGGTCTGAAAGTTATCAGCTTTTCCGTTCCAGGGGCCCGGTTGGACATCGGGTACAATCCAACCCAGCCACTATCCAACTGCATCAAAAACTCAGGAGAATCATGCCAAAAGTTCCTTCTCATCAAGAGAAATCCAACAAAGTTTATGGCACGTCAATCAGACGTCCGTAGCTCAAGATATAAGCGTTTCCGCTCCGAGGGCCCGGTTGGTTTCGTATTCGAACCAACCCGGCCATACTCAAAGTTCTCCAAAACCTTGAGTGTAATATACTGAAACGACCGTCTCAATCTAAGTATCGCATCGCAGCTGAAGGTGAATCGATCGGAGGTTCTTGGCCCAAGATATGGGCAAAAGACCGAAAAAGGTCTGGAAGTGGGGGATTCGGGCCCGGACTGTTCCGGCCCGAGACCCCCTGGGTCAGCTCGAACCGGGTCGACCCGACCTGGGTCCGGGTCCGGCCCGCTTGGGCGTAGCCCGACATGCTGGCTGGGCCAGGTGGCTCAGCCAAAACGGCTGAGTCGAAGCGCAAAGGGGGGGGGGGGGGGGGGGGGCGCCCCCCTTGAATGAACCGCAGCCCCGTGTGGGGCCGCCCCTTATCAGCGGACGCGGATGAGCGCCACGTCCCTCCCCAGCGGTGCGCTGGGTGCCGCCGCCTCCTGGCGGCCGGCCGGTGCCGGCCGCCGGCGGAGTCTTCCGCAGGCCACCGGACGCGCTCCGGTGGTCCGTTTTGCTCTTTGCCTTCGCCAACAGTCCTCTCGGGACCCGACCTTCACTGCGGAGGCTTCAAATTTACCTTGCTCCCCGTTTATCGTCGCCCATCAATCCACACACAACAATCAACCAGCGGAGTCTTCAATCGCCTCTGCGGCCCCAACTGCGGCCGCAGTTTCGTTCGGTCTCAACGGCGTGGCGCGACGGCGCCACACTTCTTCGTCACGTTCTTACTTGTTTTCACGCGGTGCCGTTGCACTGCGCCACCTTTGTTCGTGTTGCAACAAATCAAAACAACAAAGGGGGAGGAGAGTCGGCTGTGTTCGTGCAGTCTGACCTCCTCCCATTAAGTTGGTAACAAGCGGCCCAAAAGACGTAGAACAACAAGGATTTTTCACGAATAAAAGAAATCAACCCAAACAGTTTTCCACGCAAATAAATATTCCCAACCCGCAAAAGAAATCATTTGCGGATCAACTTGAGAATGAGTTGATCTGAGTTATTTGTTTTAGAAGGAAAGAACCACGAGAATAAAAACTTACACAAATTTAATCCCTACCTCAAGCGTTGTCGTCGAACGAGATTTGTCGCGGAAAGGGACGTCGTGGAAGAAGACTCTGTAAGCGTCGTCGGCATCGTGGAGAGAAGGATTAACGGCATCGCGGTACACGGCGTCGTGTGGTCAATCTCCGAGGATTCAGCATTCTTGTCGACCTTCATCGGAGGTTGGCGTTCTTCACGTTCTTCGATTTCT
Organism: Viscum album; assembly: GCA_963277665.1. NCBI lineage: Eukaryota > Viridiplantae > Streptophyta > Magnoliopsida > Santalales > Viscaceae > Viscum > Viscum album. Next base: position 59,258,555 of record OY728127.1, on the reverse strand, counting down.
TCGACGAAGAATGAAGAACTTCGAGACTTTGAGCCGTTCTCTCCAAAATCCTCCCGCACAACCAAAGAAACAACAATAAAATAAGGGTTACTTTATTTTATTACTCACGCCTAACGTTTTGAAAAAAATTAAAAAACGAATCAAACAATTAACTCAATTAATTGCAACGTTTTAAACCGCCCAATTAATTGAGGTGTTTATTATAAATTTTAAACGCCAGAGTTGACTTCGTTTAATAGGGGGGGGGGTGTTACCTTAATCAATAAGGGGGTTTCGTGGAAGTTGAAAAGGTGGGGCTTGTGTGGGCCCCACCTCACAAATATCCTACCTAGAGGTGTAGGATATTGTGGGTCCCAATTTAACCTCTTAACTTAGGTTAAACAACTTAAAATAAAATAAATTGGTCACACCATTTTATTTTATTCATTTACATAACCCGAAAATTTAGTAACCACACCCGAGAAAACACAACACCAGAAAAGGTGTTCCTAAGAAATTACCGGTGCTGGGAGTTCATCGGTGCCCTCAGATTTTAGTTCCGAGCACCGGTTCAAAAGTTAGAAAAACCCGCTCGTTCGTTCACTGAACGTACCCGAGCCTAACTTCAGAAATTGATTCCGGGCACACCGGGCCTCAGAATCAGGCGCCGTCAGAAACCGAATTCTTGTAAAATCCCAAAGAAAATTAAGAAAAAAATTTCCCTTGAATTTTACAGATATTTACAGATTAAATAATTCCATATAATTGAAATTCAAGCTTAAAAAATTCCGATAAAAATGGCATTGAAACATAAACCCATACCACTTTGGTAACTTTTGAATCATAACTCACATGAATAAAGTAAATTAATTGTAAATTAATATATCAAAAATTATGAATGATTAATGAAATAATATGTAAAGTGGTATTATATAAGCCATTTAAAATAAATTAGGTGTATAAATGAACATCTGTCCCAATATAGGATGTTTTGAGATGAAACCCCTACCTCAAGTCCAGAATTTTTCATCTATGTATTATCTTATATATAATAAACTTATATCAATTATTTGTTTTATTAAAAACTGTTTAAAGGTTTAATATCTTATAATTAAACCATTTAATTCATTTATTTTAATGATTTATTTAATTACTTAATTAGTTATGTCCACATTGGGTGTTTTGTGGATGCTCAGTTCATAATTTCAAAAGGACATCGGTGTGTTGACCCTAATAAAAGGGGTCATTGTTCCATAATATCCATAATATTAATCATTAAATAATTATAATTTATATATACATATATAGTATAATTTTAATAATAACCATGGATTATGGTTAGGAAAAATGAACTATGTTATAATCATGGAGACAGTAAGTCGTATGTACGCATGTGTAATGTTTTCATTTTTTCAACAATCATGATGGATAGAAGGTAAATGTTATTTTATATTTCCAAAATGATCATAATATCATAAATATAATATTATTTCTTCAAATTCAATTACATATACCATCCATGTGATGCAGTAAGAAAAAATGGATCACAATGCTTTGTGAGGTGGTAGTCAGCTGTACACACGAATGACGTTATCATTTTACAATAGATGGTAAGGTAAGAAAATATATGATATATTAATTTTAGATAAAAATTAATAATTTATTAATATAATATATAAAAATTAAATCCATCATCATGAATATCAATGTGAGGTGATGATGGAAAACAAATTACATCAGTTCGCGAGGTAGTAGTCTTCCGTACACACGAATGATGATTTTGTTTCCCATTTTATGGAAGAGGAGTTGAATTTAGGTTATGAAATTAACATAATAAAATATCAGTATATGGTAGAATCTTATATTATTATATCAAAATTATTGAGTTATATTTTAAGGATGTATAAGAATAAGTAAAACAAAGATGCTCAGTTAGGAACGATACCTCTTCTTCGTACCACCTCTTTAGGATTATAGCTAAATCATCACTATATTGTAATTTTGATAAAAAAATACTATAATATGAGTTTAGGTAAGTAATTAAGTTATTTGGGTATTTATTTTACAAAAAAAATATATTTATAGGTGTAAATATGAGAGGAGGGTGGGGGGTGCCCTTTTATAAGTGGGAGAGAGGACACACTTGGAATTTTGGAAAAAAAAAAGTTACACCCCCATTTTACACATGCCACAAAGATTTAAGATAATTATCAAAACATAGATGATATAAGGTTGAAATATTTATATAAAATAGTAGTATGAAAAAATTTAGGTCATTTATCCCTTATATTTTTAGTATAAACCCTCAATAAATCTATTTTAACCTTAACCACGTTAATTAATTTTTACTCTTTTTATTATTCATTATGACCAAAAATTAAGTGAAAATTATTATATAATATTAATTATGTTGATTATTAATATGGAATAAATTTTTTCAAATTCAATTCATATAAGTGGTAGAATTTAATTTAAAATTAAACCCGCTGAAGCGACGAAAAATGGTTTTCCAAAGAAAATGTTTTCATAAGTATAATTTTTTTTATATAATACTTCAAAAAAATTGATTAAAATGAACGAAATTGGACTAATAATAACATAATTAAACTAATTTTAATTTTAAACCATTTAAAAATAATATATAACTTTTTAAATAATTTAAAAGAAAAGGTAGTTTTCAATAAAAACCAATATTTTCACTATTCATTAAAAAATTAAACTTTCTAGAAAATTCCCAAAAAATCATCCTAATATAGTTTTGATATGCTGATTGAAAAAATTTAGTTCATTTTTTTAATAAATTTTTTAATGGTGAAAAAAATTAATTTTATTATTTTTTCATAAAAAGTAAAAAAAATAATTATTTGAGAAAAAGGTATTTTCGAAGCTTATAAAGAATTTAAAAAGAATTAAGTGATTATTTATAAATATATTTTCTTAATCCTTCATACTTAATTTTTTAAATTTGGTTATTCCAATTCATACTTCCAAATTTAATGGATATTTTATAATGGACATGTTTAAATAATAATATTTTATTATTATATCACAGTTCGTTTAAACTTAGTGTTGCAAGTTATATACACTATTGAACATAGTGTTATTTTAAAATATAGAGGTGTTATGAGTAAGACAAGTGCGACCCCACAAGCCTTCCTCTAATAGGCCAAGGGATGGAGACCAATGCTGAGTATGTATAACACTAACATGGGAGGCCTTAGCCATATGTACCTGTACAAACACACATATCCAAATACCCACATAATGTTGAAAGGTAAAATAAAACTAATAAAAAAATGAATGCACACATCTATATCCCACATCAAAGTATGATACAAGCATTGGAAATTATAAAGGGTGAAATACAAGCCCACTAAATCTTTAAAAAGAGTCCAACCTGCTATGTAGGAGGGACTACTGTGAAATGAAACACCTCTTATGAACCAGAACTCGTCCAACTCAACTATGTTGCACCTAATCTTGGTCTATTGAGGACCTCATAAAAAGTCATTCCATCTACACAATACAAGACACATGTAGGAAGATCCCATGTATGGGTGAGTATAGAAATACCCAGTAGGACACATCGAAATCACTAAACATTAAAGCATCAAGAGAGTATTCAACACATCATCACAAAGGAATTTCCATCATAATATGAGACATAATAATAATAACCCACTTACACTCAAATTAAACACTAATTATCAAGGTAAATCCACATATATACTTTTGGCATATAATTCTACTTAAGGTTTCATGGTAACACTCATTCTAGTGAATTCACTCCATGATTCAGATAACACCGATGATGATCATCCAGGTTGTTCTCGTTTGGCCTTGCCCTGAATAAGAATACAATGGAACTCAAAATATATCAATACAATGATAAGGAATCCCACCCAGATCTTGTGGGGTATGCTTAACCCTATCTAGAATAACCTTCTAAGTAGGGGATCAGACACATGGGTATGTTTGTCACAAAAATTCCTAAAACCCCACCCGGTGAAGGATAAATGATAGAGGATCACACCTTGGACCACACGTAGGGATTCCTAAACTCTATATGATACTAATACTTTAGAGGGGATTGCATCCTATACTCAAGGAGTGATGACTTACTATACCCTCATAGGGATGGAGAATGGGAATTCACCCTACAGAAACTAGTCTACACTGAATAGAATAGGGGAATCAACCTACCTTGAAAAAAGTACATGACATATATAGGGTATACCTGGCATGTCTTTGCTATCCTGGGTCTACCTGTGTACCATGGATTGTGATTGTGTACTTAAGGTTGTTCCCATGTACTCTATCTATGCCCATGTACCTTGATGTTTCTGAGTACCTATCTGAGTACCGGGTCATACCTGTGTACTATGGTAGTACCCATATACCAAGCTAAGTACCGGGTCATGCTCGTGTACCTTTCCATGTCTATGCTTGTGTACCCTGGGGGTATACACTAAGTCACCTTTCACGGGTCACATGTTTTGTGGTAGGACCCACATAGCATATGATATTTTATTTTATCTGAAACCCTAGCCTCTATATCCATAGTCCAACATAGTGTGTGTTCTTTAGACTATACGCTGTGTATGTTAGGATTTTATAGAACCCGTTGGTTTTCCATGCAGTTCTTCTCATGTAATCATTGCCTTCACTCTATCTGCCAATCTCACCATAAATTTTGTATATAACTTAACCAAACCCTTAATATTGCTGATGTCCAAATTCTAGCCACATGGATCCTCTTGTGAACAACCTCTATCATTCTACAACACCGAACACCAAAATTGAGAATCTCAGACCTTTAATTAGATCCTCGATTTCTTGTATTCATTTTTACACCTCGTCCTTACTATCAATCTTGAACCTAATCCAATGATATCAATCCATTATTATAATGAATTATTTTTCAACGATCTTTCATTATTTATTTGTTAAACCACTGACCAAAGGGAATACCGGTAATGAATATGTGAAGAATGATGAGAGGAATACACAAACAAAAACATAAGGAATGAACCTCGACCATTGTTTGGGTTAGCCTCAGTCCATTTCCATGAGAATGATGAATGAAGAATAAATAATCAAGAAACATCAAACAATAATAATTTCCTATTTCTAGGAAGATAAATCCATACCCACAATTCAACAATTTACCTACGAATCAGTTCGTTAAAAATATTGATTCATGTTCAAAATAAGTTAATAAACAAGGATTAAATACAACATGATAAATTTTCCTACCTCAAGTTTGGATCAATTGTTGATAAATAATTTTTCTAGGTCATTGTTGATGATGATATTCATAAACTCTGATGTTGATTATGAACTCCTTGGCACACCAACTATAAAAACATCCATCAAGGGTTTCCTCCAATGGATCCTCTAAAAATACCTAAGGTTATACAGATAAACCTAGGGATTTTCCATTAGCGAGTTTAAATAGAGAATATTAGGTCTATAGTAATAATAAATAATAAATAAATAAATAAATTTAATAAATTACTATTCTTCCGATGACCACACTTAACCTAAACACCTAACACACACAAATATTATATTGAGCCTAGGTTAAAACCCATAATATAGATTTAATAGTTGTCTCAAATTTATCATATGAGACTTTGTTTGAGAGTTAGTCTATTATTTAAAAACAATTACGCTTGTATGATATAATATATTTAATATTTTTATTATATCAATACTGGGCCTCCCTGAGCCCCAAAATTCCGTACCTAGCCTAAAAAATATTCTTGTTAAATACTCTAAAGTTTTACAAGGGAAAAATAGAGTCATTGCATTATTCCCACATTAGGGATTTTTTTCTCAAAAACAAAAATCCTACTAAAAAAGATGAGGGTACTTGGATCATATATGGTTCTCCCTATCTTAGGAGTTCTCCTGAAGATTCCCATGCTACCCTAGAACACACATTAAGGGAATCACTCACCCATAAAGGATCTTCTCCTGATGATCCTTGATCTTTGTCAGGTACTCTATGAATGTATCTTTATCCTTGATGTCCAGCTCTACCCATTCACTAACAGGTGATGGGTCTTGCACATACCTCTTCAGCAATGACATGTGGAAGATATCATGTACCCGTTCTAACTATGATAGTAGGGCTAAGTGATACACCACCTCACCGACCCTATATAGTACCTGGAAAGGGACAATGAACCTCAAATATAACATGAAACCCCATCCAATTCCCCATAATCCTTACCGATTTTAGACCTTTTGGAGTACATGGTTACCATCATCAAACTCCAAAGGCCTCTATCGTTAGTCCACATGAGATTTTTAATGGCTTTAGGAAGTTCTCACCTGCTCTTGGATAATCTGCACCATCTTTATTATTGCTCACACCAACTCTAGACCCATGAGTGATGACTCTCCTAGACCAGTCCAATATAGTGGTGACCTAAAAGGTCTCCCATAAAAGGCCCATAATATTTCCTTATCGATGGTGGAGTGGAAACTATTTTCATATGAAATCTCCACAAAGGGTAAGTGATCCTCTCAACTATGGACAAAGTCCAACATGAAAGCCCAAATCATGTCCTCTATAACATGAATATCCCACCCAGTCTGGCCATTTTTCTAGGGGTGAAATTCTATGTTAAAATATAATTGAGTCCCAAATTCTTCCTATAATCCACTCCATAATCATGACATGAAGCAAGCATCATGGTGTGAAATGATTATTAAGGGAAATTCATGAATCCATACTATCTCATAAACATAAAGGTGTCTCAATATCTCTACTAAACTCTTCTCTAGGATGGCTAGGAAGTGGATTGACTTGGTGAGTCAGTCTATGATCACCCAGATGGAATCATGTTCTCTAGAAAATCATGGAATCCCCATCAAGAATTCCATAGAGATACTATCTCACTTACACTCAGAAACATCAAGGGTTTGAGCCAAAACTACTGGAATCTGATGCACAATATTCACCTACAAGATAGTGATGAATAAAGAGAGAAAATTTTATACACACTTCTTTATCCTTGACCACCAAAACCAATGATGAGATCCTATTACATCTTCGCTAATACTGGATGTAGCACTAAGGGATGCATATGTAACTCCCTAAAACCAGCTATTGCAGTGTCACTGGAACCAAGGTCCACCCTCTAAAAAGGATGACATGATCCATACCTTTATAAAATCCATTAGGATCACATCAAGTGGATATATGAACATGAAAGGTCTCACAGTTAGTGTATCCAAGCTGAGTCTCCCTAACATGTTGGAGAAGTAGAGGGGTAAAAACCATCAAATAGAGGTAATATTTACCATACTCATCCATACGGGACAACTACAATGTCTCCAACTACTTTGAATCCAAGCTCAATAACTATAAAATATTTCTCCTATTGAGATCATCTTCCACCACATTCCCCTTACCAGATGTATAGAAAATATCATTGTCACAATCCTAGATGAACTATATCTACCTTTTATATCTCAAGTTAAAATCCTTAAATCGAAATATATACATGAGACTCTTTTGGTCATAATAGATGATAAACCACTCACCCATAAGGTAATGTCACCACATATTCAGGGTGAAGACCACTACTTCTTGCCCAAGATCATGGGTCACATTGTTCTGATCATGGGGTCTCAACTATAGATATCCTTAGGAAATCACTACAAAAATATGAATTAGAACACATCCAAGGCCAGTTCTGGAGGAATCATAGAACACCACATACTCAATAACCTCCTCTAGCAGTCTCAATATGGGATTCTCATTAATCTCTTTCTCAACTCTTGAAAATCCTATTGGATCCTTTTCGTACACATGAAAGGCTTCCCTTTGTGGGTCAAAGTAGTCAAGGGTGAAAATATCTTGGATAAATCAAGAATGAATATCCTTAATTATCCTACCAATCCAATGTAATGATCTGTATTTCCCTAAGCTATTCTTTTTTGAAAAACCAGTGCTTGCGGTGTTCTTGGGGGTTGCAGTGGTCACTTTTGGGAGTTTGTTAAAAATTCAGTTTCCCCAAAAAGTTTCACCAAAATGGTGGCACCGTGATGGTGGAACCGTAATGGTGGAACCATGATGGTGTCACACCAAAATAGTGACACACTGAAATGGTGGAATTGTAATGGTGGCACACCAAATGGTGGCTCACCCTTCTCTAAATTTACAGTTTTTCCCAGTTTCTCCTAGTTTTTCTAGTTTCACCCCCTTACATTTTATTTTATGTAAACCAAGTTTAAAGCCTTTTTTGGGAGATTTTAAGGGAGATTAAAATGATAGTAATTATATATTTAATATACTAACACTATTTGGACTTTGATATATTCAAACCACGTGATCTTGACCACGATCCCACATTAATGACTTTTGAAACCATTTCCGTTCCATTGATATAGGATATGACTTTATCTAAATAAGATTTCATCTCCTCTCTTTTGTCTTAGTGTTCCTAGATCTCTCCCTCCCCATGGAGTTGTGTGTTTTTCCATATCCATTGATCGAGTTCCTTTGGAGTCCTTTCCACTGCTCTTTCAATCCCCCCTGTTTTGGTGCAAAGAGGATTTTTGGTCACCTGTTGTTTCAGGTAGAGATTCTTCTACCTATATTTATTTTTTTATTATGTGATGTGGGTGTAGTAATGTTTCTTCATAAATAATGTCTAAATTATTTTACTTAAAAAGTAATAAATGATGGGAAGGTAATATGATGATCAAAACATAACAGAGGTCAATGAAATAACAGTAGGGAAGTGATGATGTTACGTATGGTGTTTTAATTGTTATCCAAGAAACTTGTTTTGAATTTTATGGGATGTAAGGCTATCTAAAAATATTGTTGTTGGTGGTATTTTCTTTCTCATGGGTGTTGTTCTGTATTTTGTTGTGATGCTTTGATAAATTATTGTAACATGAAATCTGCTTAATCACGTATACTTGATTTAATAAATGGATACCTCATCATCAAACATGTTCTATAATCACCCATATTATTTAAATTGGAATTAAATAACCCCTTTTTCTAAATCTGTATATGCTTGGATTAATTGTGTGGTTGTGTGCTATATTTGGTTGGGTTTTATACTTCATTGGGGTTTCGTGAAGTTGTTTTTGGTAACCTTGTTACATGTATAGTGGGTGGACAGAAAGAATGACCTTGTGTTTGGGGGATAGCCTGTTTTTGTGGAGGGCTACTATTTAGTGGTTTTTTCTGTGGTATTTGTGTATGGGGTGGTATAGGAGGTGTGACGAAATCTCAGTTTTATAGATTTATTGATTGTGGAATAGATGAACTAGTTTTGTGGTGGGACTACAAGCGGGTTATTTCCTGATTATTTTTATGAATGGGTGTTAAAATGGAAATCCTTTAACTTGGTCCCTCTTCCATTGTTTAATGTTGGAAGTGTCTAAATTTTTACCCTTTCTCTTGATATCAGTGCCTTTTTGTTCCTTGAATGGGTGAAATCTTAGAATAATCATGAATCCACTTTAGTTAATTAGGATATTCTCCTTATGATAACGGTTGTTGGTGTTTCGATTGTTAGTTTCTTAGGTAGGGATGGAATGAATAAATGAATAATTGATAAATGCAGAATGAAAATTGGCTAAATGGTTTGTCTAATGGTATACTTCTACTTACATAAGTGACTTTCGTTCATGGTGGTACGTGCATGTAGGGGTATCAGCAAAGGTGGTTTGTGTGGGCTAGTTTCTTGTTTCGAAACCCATAGGTTGGGCTGATTTTTTGTTTACATATATGTATAAACTTGTAGTTCCTTGTGAATTTCGATATGAAACACACCCATGTTGAGAAATACATGCCATCCACCCCCATTTCATGGGGGAGGGTGTCTTTTCCAACATCTTGATGAGAAGATGGATGTCTGGTTACTGACTTTCTTCCTCAAAACCTCTTCCAATTCTTATCGATCAAGCCTATCTGGGAAGGCTGTATTGGCTTGAGGTCTACTATAGACCAAGATCCTCCGGGTAGGTTGTGGTGTGGGTGAGAGGCCTAGGTGTTTGTGGGATAAGTTTGTTTCCCAATTGTCTTAAGGATGAGGCCTATTTGTTTTTGGGCGAGAGGTGTGGTTTTTGTGACCCAGGTGTCTATGGGTGGGATATTTATGGTTTGTGTCCCAGGTGTGTGTGAAAAGCTATGCCAGTGGGACTGCATTTGGGAAGATAGGTAGCGTCAAGACATTATTTGTTAGGGAGGAGAAGATAACCAGTGGGAAAGTGGTACGGGGGTACCCAAATCATCAATATGATTATATTGTTATCTTACTTGACTTAATTTATTTGGTGAGTGTGCCTTGGTGAGGTTGGGCTGGTTATCTTTCCTCATTAGGTGATGTTAGTTTCTGATAATTTCGCGGGTGAATTAGTATGCTTCTGCAACTTATGCATGAGTGACTTTGGTTTCCCTACTGAGTATACTTGTATTCTCACCGTACAATATAAAACAATTTTTAGGTTTCTAGGAGGACTTTGAGGACCGTGGAAGACTTTACGAGCTTAGGTGTCAGGATAGTTGATGTGATGCTTCTTATTATTTTCTTTTGGTACCTTTATTTCAAGTTTTTGTTTTACCTTTCTGGTTGTTTATGTTTAAATCATACATGGGTTGTATTTTGGTTTCCCTTATATAAAAGTTCGGAGTTCTTCAGTATTTTTATTGTCTTATCTCCCGAAACTATTTTCCTTAAAAATGGAAATTCATTCCATTTTATGTGAGATTCCATACCGTTGGTTCTATTTTCCACTCTAGGCCCTATTGAAGATGAGAATTGGGGGTTATTATCTCTCCTTCATCTTGAATAAGTAAGGGCATGGAATTTTTTTGTCCCTTACCTCATATTGAATAAGGCATGTCATGACAGAATGGTATCAGAGTTGATGGTTGAGAGATAATATGGATTTAGGGGTTAGGAATAGTGAGGATTTCACGAGATGGTAAGGACATGGTATTAAGAAATCATGATGTGTGAAATAGTCCAGGGAAGACTGGCCAGGACATAAGATTTTAGCCCCCCCGTGATATGATGCAAGGACTCTAGGCCTACCAAACAACTAAGTGTGGCTACACTGATTTTTGGGTAGAGACCCTAGGAAAGTTACATGCATCATAATGACTTGTGTTCTTGTGTGTCTTTATCATTATGGGAATTTACTTTAAATAAAGAGTTAAAATAAATATTAAAAATAAAATTTCATATTACCCAAGGTCAGTAGTTCCTTTTTTAACTTTTTAGCTATGGCACCTGGACGTCTTCTACATGTGGTATGAGCAGTTGAGGCCCAACAGGCTGACTTGGTTGATCATTGGAGGGACGATCGAGAGAAGGACGACGAATTGTGGAAAAATACCCTTCATTCTTTCAAGCGGTAGACCCTAGGGGAGTAGAAAGGCAACATTTTAGACTTAGAGATGGAGGGATGGCTTGAGGATATGAAAATCACCTTTACCTTGATCCATGCTCTGAGGGAGTAATGGTTTCCTCTAGAAGTGAGCCAGATGAGAGGAGTTCCATGTCAGTGGTGGACGCTTTTCCTCAGTGAGAAGAAGGAGACCGATTTATCATGAGACGACTTTGAGAAGGAGTTTTGTGAAGACTTTCTTTCTTTAATGATGAAGCCCGAGAAGAGGTAGGAGTTTCTATCCCTCTAGTAGGGGATTATGTTGGTGAGGTAACTAGGGATCAAGTTCAAGGATCTCCTACGCTTTTCTCCAGATCTCTTTTCGGATGAGGAGTCATGGGCGAGATGCTTGGAGGAGGCACTCCAATCTTCTCTTCAGTATGACTTTAATCCCTTTATCCTACAGACATAATTAGAAGTTTAAAATAAGACTGATGTAGTAGAGAGGATGTACTTGTAGGGAGGTTTACTAAAAGATGGGAGTCGACCAAGTTTGTCTAAGGGGAAGGCAATCAGAAAAAGGTCTCTGATGTTAGGGCCTTCTAGGTTTTGGCCAGCGGGAAGTAGGCCTGAGTAATTCCAATTCCGATCTCATGGTCCTCACCCTTTCCCTATGGTACCAAGACCAATGTGATTTTTCTATGGAGGGAATGGAAATATTCAAAAATAGTGCCTAGTTAGAGCTCAGTACGGTGGGTGTGGGAAGGTTTAGTTCCCACCTCAGCAGTAGCAGTTTCTGATCACACCTTTCTAGCAGCATGGGCAGTGGGATCTTACTCCACCAATGGTAGATGGTGCTGGAGGAGGCTAACATCATGGTGCTTCTCAGGGACCTCGACCAGGGTGTGGTCGGGGAGGCGGTCAATAGTAGAGGGGTATAGGAGCTGGGCATGGGAAGTTGTAAGCTACCGAGGTAGCAATTCCATTGGGGCCGAATGTTGTTCGAGGTACGATCAGTCTGTTTAATACTCTAGTCTATGATTTGTAGGATTCAGGAGCTTTTCACTCCTTTTTTTCACCCATTATAGCCCATTATTTGGGAATAGATGTAGAGATACTTTCCATGCCCCTAGTGTTGAGCACACCATTTGGAGATCAGACTAGTCTATTTGATGTTTTCCAGGGGTATGAACTGATGTTGGGGGATGCATCAGTCCAGTGGGGATCTTCTTCTGCTACAGATGCAACCATAAAATGTCATCCTTGGCATCAATTGGTTGTTCTCTATGATTTCCTTTATCGACTGCTTCCGGAGGAGAGTCGTGTTTTAGGATATGGATGGCCATCATGTAGCTTTTTTTAGTGAGAACAGTCATCAGGAGGGAAGCTGGTGTGTAGAGCCTATTATTTCTGTGTTAGCCAAGCTATCACAGGGGTCGATGGGTACTGAGATGGTGGAAGTTCCGAGAGTTTTTGTGGAGTTCCTAGATGTTTTTACCAAAGAGTTTTTTAAACTACCCCCTTGACGTGATGTTGAGTTTGAAATAGACTTGCAACCCAGTGCTCATCCGATTTCGATAAATCCCTATCAGATGACACCTTATAAGTTGTGGGAGTTGAAAATTTAGGTTGATGACTTGATGAAAAAGGGTTTTATCCGGTCGAGCGTGTCTCCATGGGGTGATCTAGTCTTGTTTGTGAAGAAAGAAGACGGTGGCTTGATAATTTACATAGACTACGAGAGACTGAATCCAGGACTGTTAAGAAATGTTACCCTCTCCCAAGAATAGACGATATTTTCAACCAGTTAATGGGAGTAGGTTGGTTCTCCAAGATCGATCTGCGGTCTAGATATCACTAGTTGATGGTGAAGGAGGGTGACATTCTGAAGACAGATTTCAGGTGAAAGTATAGGAACTTTGAGTTCATGGTCATTACCTTAGGTGTTATGAATTCACTAGTCGTGTTCATGGGGTTCATTAACTCTATATTCCATAAATTCTTGGACTGGCTCATCATCACGTTCATCAAAGATATTCTGATTTACTCAAAGTCATAGTAGGAGCACACTGAGCACCTTAGGAAAGTCTTGTAGGTCCTCCAGCACCACTAGATCTATGTGAAGTTTCCCAAGTGAAAGTTTTAGATGTGAGAGTGGATGGAAGTAGAGTATATATATTTCAAATAACAATGTAGTATTCCTTGGTGTGGCAGGTGGAGGAGTCTCAGTGGGGATACTCAGAGACTAAAGTGATGCGTGATTGTGCTATCCAGGGTGGTTCCCCAGAGGGATGGTTAGAGGATAGTCAGAATAAGATGTTGTTATGTGGGAAGATGCTTGTCCCAGTGGTAATGCATGATGGAATTATCTTCAAGTTCCATAGATCACCCCTTGCGGTGCATCCAGAAGTTTCTAAAATGAACTAAGGCTTGAGGGAATAGTTTTGGTGGCCCTGTTGAGTCAATAAGGTTTTCCTTATGAATTTTCCATTCCTTCATGTAAGGGGAAGATGGTTAAGTCATTAAGGTTTTCTTATGACTTTATCATTCCTCTTGTTTTGAAAATCACAAACACCTTATTTTAAGGAAAATCTTATTTTACCCCTCTTTTACTTCTATAAGGAAAATTTCCTTCCCCAATGAAATTTAACCTTTCCTATATTTCATTTTTCATATCCTAAATTTTTTAAGTATAAAGCTCAGATTGAAACCAAAAACCTCAGAATCATATAATACTTAGATATGAGGTATTATGTTTAAGACTCCGAATTCTGGATTAGAACTCTCATGAAGTTCAACTTTGAATTCTGGATATAAACATTCATGAAGCTCGACTCTGAATTTTGATTATGAACTTATGAAAAGATAGACTATGAATTCTAGTCATGAATTATATCTATGAATTCTGGATACGAACTCTTCAGAGGTCTGACTCTTAATTCTCTTTACGAATTCTGATTACGAACTTGTCTGAGTTATGACTCTGAGTTCTCTGAATTCAGACTCCAAACTCTTATGAGTTCTGACTCTGAATTCCCTTGAACTCTGACTCCAAACTTTTTAAGTTCTGGTTCCGAATTCCTTTGAATCCAGAATCTGAATTTCCTTGAAATTCAGACTCCAGAATTCTACAGAATTCAGATTCCAAATTCCTACAAAACAAAATCCAAATATCTTAGTACTACAGACTCCGAATTTATTTTTTTCCTACACTCCAAACTTCAACTTTCTCCACTCCAAACTTTCATTTTCTCCATTCCTAATATCAGTTTTTGGTTATGCTTACACTTTTTCTATTAAAAAAATGATGTTGTGCTTTTAATTATCAATTAACCATTGTTTAAGTGACATGTGTACAGGTCTCTATGAAATTCAAGGAAGAATATGACCGTTGGATAAGGGAGTCGACCGTTGGAGCTTTGCCTATAAATAGGAGCTCATTTGAAAAGAAGACACGACTTGAAAACAGAACTTTGAAAACTATGCCTACATGCTGTTGAAGTGATTTCTAGAGAGATATACTCTTATCAACTCTCAATCTTTGTGCAGAAAGTTGGAACGACTTGCTCAAACTTTTCCTTGTGCAAATTTGCTTTGTGCGACTCTGATTGTTGTTGTGTACAATCGAGGGCTTTTGGGGATAGGAAGACAGAGGTTCCAACACCTGATAGTTGAGGGCTTCCTTGCTGAGGAAGACAGAGGTGTCGACTACCTAATAGTTGAGGGATTGTGGGGATAACAAGACAGACTCTGATCTTCATATCGAGGGATTACCCTGGTGTGGGTAAGATAGAATTTCTTGAAATTATAAATCAAGGGACCTTTATCTAAGGTTTTTGGATACCCTCCTCTTTGGGATAAAAGAGTTTATACTTGTTACTAGTAGTTTTACTACTTTGTTTTTCTGCTACATTTGTATTGTTAAGGAAAGTATAACTTTCTTATACTTCCTCACTCTTGTACTCTGATATAGTTAAATTTTATACGCTTTAAGGTAGAATCTTCATCTTTGTAAACTTTTGTTAAGTTTTATTTCTGGAATCACTTTTCTGGAATTTAGAAAGTGATTAGAACTTATAGAGGTCTTGTGAATTATCTTGTTTAAACCTGTTAAACATAACCATCTTTAAAAGTTCCAAAGGAATTTTTAAAAGGTACAATTCAACCCCTCTTGTATATGATAATATCATTCTTATTTCGATCCTACATTTGGTATTTAGAGTATATCGTACTCATACATACCATCCTAACAGGCCCGAGGTGAAGCGGGCAGTGGTGGAGTTTGTGGCAAGGTGCCTAGTGTGTTAGGAGGTGAAGGATGAGAACCATGTTCCCGACAGTCTATTCTATCACTTAAACATTCCTGAGTGGAAGTGGGATGAAATATCAATGGATTTCATCATAGGATTACCTAGGACTCAGGGAGGATGCAATGCTATTTGGGTAATAGTGGATCGATTGACGAAATCATCTCACTTCTTAGTGATCAAGGAGTCGAGTGTAGTGGATAACTTAGGACAGAGGTATGTGGATGAGGTGGTGCGGCTTCATGGAGTTCCAAGATCCACTATCTCAGATCGGGATACAGATTTTACATCATTATTTTGGATGAGATTGTAGCATGCCTTTGGCACTCAGTTACGCCTCATCACAGCTTTCCACCCTCATATGGATGAAAAGACAGAGAGGACCATGCATACGTTGGAGGAAATGTTACGGGCATATGTTCTGGACTTTAGTGTGTCTTGGGTGCGACATTTTTCTTTGGTAGAGTTTTCTTAAAACAATAGATATCACTCTTCCATTGGTATAGATCAGTTAAAAGATCTATATGGGAGGCTGTGTTGTTCACACTTATGCTGGATGGATGTTGGGGAGGCAACTATTCTTGGTCCAAACATGGTGTAGAGTATGAAAGAGAAGGTGGAGCTTTTCTGTTAGAGGATGAAGGCAGCACAAGACAGAAATAAGTCATATGTCAATCATAGGAGGAGGCATTTGGAGTTTGAGGTTGGGGACCATGTATTCTTGAAGGTTTCCCCTTGACGTGGGCAGTGGAGGTTTAACAGAGGGAGAAAGATTTCTCCTAGGTTCATTGAACCTTTCGAGGTGTTTGGATGAGTTAGCAAGGTCGAATATCAGTTGGAATTTCCACCGTTGTTGGAGAGGATCCACGATGTCTTCCATGTCTCCCAGCACCATCGACATCTACACGATGACTCCCACATCATTGACTGGGGAGAGTTGGATATCCAAGATGCTGTGATGTCTGTGGATCAACCATTAAAAATCAAGGATCATGAGGAGAAGGTGCTTCAAGGACCGATCATTCATTTGGTTTGTGTGTTATAGAGGCATAGTGGCCTCGAGGAGAGTACTTGGGAGTGATAGGTATAGATGGGTGCCTAGTAACCAGAGCTGTTATGATTTTTATCTCATGTTTTGCTTTATTATTTTCTTATTAAGTAATGCTTGACCTCATTTTCTATGAGATGATTTATTTCCCTATTCTCTGAATGTGTGTGAAAAGTCTTGACTGTGGGGAGGGGATGGCCTGATCCCTAATCAAGATGCATTAATATAGATGTGATTGAACCTGTGCGGGTGAGTCAGTGCCACCCAAATTGGATAGTATATTAAAATGGAGGAAGGATCTACCTAATCCATGTGTATGGACATTGTGACTTTTGGTTTTTTGTGTGGTTTTTTGGGGCAGTAGCGGCAAGTGACGTGTTTTTAGATGTTGAGATTTTCTCTCCAGTTTCCGAAAAACGTTGGGTGGTTTTCCCTAAGAGGTACCTTATGGGGTGGTTGTTCAGACCCCTATTTTTCTGAGTTTTGTTTTAAATTATCTAGGATGAGAATAGTTTGAGAGGTATTTGATGTAATGACCCAGATTTCACTGGGCCATTCCTTTGAGAAAATATAGTGCTTGTGGTGTTCTTGGGGGTCATAGTGGTTTGTTTTGGGAGTTTGATAAAAATCCTGTTTCACCAAACAGTTTTACCAAAATAGTGGCACCATTATGGTGGCACTGTGAAGGTGGGATTGTGATCGTGGCACACAAAATAGTGGCTTACCCTTTTCCAAATTTCCAGTTTTTCCCAATTTCTCCCAATATTTCTAGTTTCATCCCCTTACATTTTATTTGGCGTAAACCAAGTTTAGAGCCTTGTTTGGGAATTTTAAGGGAATTTAAAAGTATATTAAGTATATCTTTAATTTCCTAATGCTCTTAGGACTTTGAGATATTCAAACTGTGTGATCTTGACCATGATCCCACATCAATGACTTTTGAAACCATTTCTGTTCTCTTGATAGAGGATATGAATTTTTATAAAGAAGAGGTTATTTCCTCTATTTTATCTTGGTGTTCCTAGATCTATACCTCATTGTGGAGTCACATGTTGTGCCATATCCATTAATCAAGTTCCTTTTGAGACCTTCCTGATGCTCGCACGACCCCCTATTTGGGCGTAAAGAGGAGTTTTGGTCACCTGTTGTATCAGGTAGGGATTTTTTCCTCTATTTTTGTATCATGTAGGGTGGGTGTAGTAATGTTTCTTTGTGAAGAAAAACTGAATCCTTTTCCTTAACAAGTAATAAATTATGTGAAGGGAATATGATGATCAAAAGATAACATGGTCAATGGAATAACGACAGGGAAGTGATTATGTTATATATGCTATTTTAATTTTTATCCATGGATCTTTTTTTGAATTGTATGGATAGTAATGTAGGATCTAAATATGAATGTAGATGCTCAATTACAAGAGAGGGGAGAGGGTGGATTGTAAGTTTAAAAACTTTCACTTTTAACCCTAAGGAAAACTATGTTTAACAAGGTTAAACAAGGTAAATTCCCAAGACCTCTTTTAGTTCTACAGACGTACTAGGTTCTGGAAATATGGTTCCAGAAATGAAACTTAAGGATAGTTTACAAGGAAAATATTCTATATTAAATCATATAGAATCTTACTTATCAGAGTATAAAAAATTACGAGAAAGTATAAGAAGGTTATACTTTCTTCCTTTATCAAAATACAGCTGAAATAAACTTGAAACAAAACAAATAACAAGTATGAAATATTTTAACCAAAAAATAAGGGTATACAACAATATTGGATGAAGGTCCCTTGATTTATAATTTCAAGAAAGTATGTCTTACCCACACCAAGGTAATCCCTCGATAGGAATATCAGAATCTGTCTTTCTATCCCCACAAGCCCTCAATCTTTAAGGTAGTCGGAACCTTTGTCTTCCTATCCCCAAAAGTCCTAGAACTTTAAGGTAGTTGGTACCTCTGTCTTACTATCCCCATAAGACCTCGATTGTACACAACAACAATCAGAGTCGCACAAATAAAGATGAACAAGATATTCAGTATGCACAAGGCATGAGAGTCTCTCTCTAGAAATCACTTCAGCATCATGCAATCTCTAGAGTGATGAATAGGTAATTCTCTATATTGAGATTGTTCAAATGAGCTCCTATTTATAGGCACTTCTCCAACGGTCGGTTCCCTCCTCAAATTGTTATACTTTTCCTTGAATCTCAGAGGGACCTACACATGTGTCACTCAAACAATGGTTAGTTAGAAATAGACTGTACGACATCGTTTCATAACTATAACAAATTTAAGAAAAATAAGGTTTCTTAATCAAATATAATTTTCAGAGTCTAAGGAGAAATAAAGTTCAGAGTCTAAAAAAATAAACATTAGGAGACCATAACTCATGGATATTTATATTCTATTTTCAAAGGAATTCTGAATCTAAATTCTATAGATTTCGGAGTCTGATTTCCAATGAATTCAGAACCTGAATTCTGAGGAGTTCAGAGTCCGAATTATGAGGAATTGAGAGTCTAAATTATAAGGAATTGAGAGTCTGAATTCTAAGGAATTCAGAGTCTGAATTATGAGGAATTCAGAGTTTAAATTTTAAGTAATTCAGAGTCTTAATTCTAAGTAATTCAGAGTCATAATTCTGAAGAATTCAAAGTCTTAATTTTAGAGAATTCAGAGTCTGAATTTCAGAAAATTTGGAATCTTAATTCTGAAGAATTCAGTGTTTGAATTCTAAGGGATTTAGAGTCTATATTCTAGAGAATTCAGAATCTAAAAATAGAATACTTTATAACCATGGATTTATAGGATTTTGAGGTTTTTTAGATGTGAAACCGATTTTTGGACTTAAGAATAAAATGAGTTAGATTTAGAGAAACTATAAAATGAACAATGAAAACATAGGTAAGGATAAAATTTTCTTGGGGAAGGAAAATTTTCCTTATTAAGATAATTCTTAGGGAAAATATAATTTTCCTTAAGATAAAGTGTTTGTGATTTTCAAAACAAATAGGAATGGAAAATTCATAAGGAAACCTTATTGACCCAACAATATCCCCCTTTTTGGAAAGCACAAACATCCTTATGAAAAATAATATAAGGACTTAGAGTTTTATTTATGGACTTGATAATAAAAACTTATCTCCCTTTACTTATGAATCAAGGTGAATATGACTAACTCCCCCTTCGGTTTTGAAATCCCTAAGGATCGTATTTTTGACTTCCTTAATTTTTTTTTATTTTTTCTTGTATAAGGAAATCTTCTTTGATGAAACTCCCCCTTAGATAGACTCCCCATTACTTAAGGAATTAAATTCTTTACTTACTATTATTTTTATCATTACTTTTTCCCCCTTTGTGATTTTCAAAAAAGAAATAAAGGGAATGGGAAAAAAATTGTTACATGAAATATTAGTACTAAACAACAAAATATATGAAGTGTAACAAAAAAACGTCATTATTATTTAAAGGATTGTACAAAGAAGTAAATACAAAAAAATATCGGATTAGAAAAATTATCCTTCTTTCTTCCTTCGGTATTAACTTCTTCACAATTGTTTTCAAATTCTTAAGCTCCTTGTGATCTTCTTCAATACGCTTCCGCAACTGATCCTAATCTTCACTTTTCTTCTCTAAGGCTTTGATCTTTTCTTCCTGATCCTTAAGAATTTCTGCTTGAGCTTTGAAAAACTCTTCTTGCTTATTGAGTTTTTCTTCAAACTCTATTCTGAGATCCCTTTCCATTTTCCAATTAAATGAAACTGAATTTAGCTTCCCATTCAGATCTTTGACTTCCTGTTTTCAGGTTGTCTATTCGAGACTTAGCTTTTCTTCAAAACTTTTAGTGAGATCATTGAACTTTCCATCTTCAGTGTCAAAATCATCCTTCACACTTTCCTATAAATCATCAAGGATTCTCATCTCTTCAATTATTTTCCTTGACCACTTTGTGATTTCCTTGCATAATCTTTTGTGAGCTTCATATCCAATGAAGAAGGATTTGAAATCTGCCTCAAGTATGACAAAATTATCCATAAGCATGGTAACTGAATATGCTTTCTGATTAAATGAGTTCTAAAGCATCTGTAACCTCGATTCTATACTCAGAAACAAGGGAATGGTATCAAACAGCTTCTTCAAAGATTGAACTATAAATTCATGTCCAAGAGAGGATGATTTTGAATCAGATTGTTTGGTTGGTGAAGATTCTTTTTCTATCTCTTCATATTTTCTCATCGACGAGCCACCAACAACTTTATTTCTCACTATGGATTTATTATGTGTATAAACCAACACCTATTTTCCCTTATCATCTTTCGGAGAGTTTTCTACTACTTTTGGTGATTCATTCTCACTATCTGACAATTGAAATATTTTATCTTCCTCAAGATTTTCTTTCTCGGAACTTACCACAAGATCCTCTAGCTGAACAAAATCATGATTGCTACTCTCTTCTTCAGATGGTTTATTCACTTCATCAAGACACTTTTCTTATTTTCCTGGGGTATCAAGTTTTAAAGATTCAACTTCAAAAGTTCAGATTGAAAACTTCTTAGAAGGACTCTCCTTCCCATGATATTCTTCCACTTGCCTTATCATGTCATCTGTATCACCACTTCCTTCTTCTTATTTTTCTTCAACTTACTCTTCCTAAATTATTTCTTCTTCTTCTGGTTCCAAAATTATCATCTTCTTTCCCAGAGTCACTGGGAGTGATTCTTTTAAAAAATATTCCGGTACTTGAATTTTTTTAGAGTCTTTATCAATAGCCTTGATAAGGGATTGAACAATATCAACCTCCGACATCTTCTTCCTCTACTTCTTTTCTTTTTCTTGATTCTCAAGATCTTCACCAGCCTTCAACTTTAAAGCCTTTTCCTCAGTAGGGTCCAAGACAAAACTAAGCTCCCCTTCCTTCCTATTCTTCTTGTCTTCTCTCCACTTGGAAACCACTTCATCTGAATAAGTCTTTTGCTTTTTTGTCATAGGTGGTTCTGATTGAGTTTCCTTAACATCCAAATATTTTTCTTTCTTATCAGGTTTCTTCGCCTTCCACTTCTTTTCACCCTTCTTTTAAGTCTCAGCCACTTCTAGTTTCATTGATTGGGCTTCTATTTCAGCTTCAGATAAATCATAAAAATCTCTAGATTCACTATTGAATCCAATCTTCATCCTTCTGAGGGTGTCATCACTAAGTAACATGACCTTGAAATTCATTAGCTTAGAACTACAGGGGATTTTAAATGATTCTAGAAAAAGGAATATAATATTGGAGAGAATAACTAGATACTTGATAATGTGAGATTTTAGAGTCCCATTCTTGATATTCATGATTTTAAGTAAAACATACTTCACCAAATTAATCTTTCTGAGATTCACCAGAAAGTCTAAAGCATAAATATCACTCTTCTTCAGGGTATCCTTGTCACCTTTTCTCAGAATGAGAAATTCCTGAACCCATAACTCAAGAATCCAAATATTTGTAGAGAGATGGATAATCTTTGAAGTCTTCACTTCTTTCAAACCAAGGCATTTCAAAGCCTTCTCCTTATAGAACGTTCCTGATACATCTGGTAGCTTTTGGGTACATAATTTAGCTTCACCTTCAAATGGAGTTCCAATTATATTGTAAGCCTTACTGTAGGAAAGAGAATAAGTCTTTCCATATCTCTTAAATTAAAATGTGTCTCTCCCTCCTTCATTTAAGAAACTTATGGATTCATATAATTCTACCAACAACTACGGATAAACCGAATCATGTGCCTTCGGTTTGGATACACATAATCTCTCATAACCATTCAACTTTATATTTTTCGAGATAATAGAATCATACTTATCGAAGAATTTCAGATCTATTAACCTTTATCTATAAATCTTCCATTTAGATATTTACTTTATTTATGCCATTTTATTTTAAGGAGAAGCTTCCACAGACATTCAGAATTGAGGAAAATCTGGAAATTCGGAATGGGCCTTAAGAAGAGGAGTAGAGATTCAGCACGCCAAGACATTGAAGGTCGATGTGGTACAACCATCGGGGAGGATTTATATTGGTCTTTGAGGCAAAGATTCATCTTTCCAATGATATCCAATTTTGAAAAGACTTTTGATTAGATCTGACGGTTGATATGATAGCCTAAGAAGAAAATTTGGTAGGTTCCGATCCTTTGAGGTTTTTAAGATAAAAATTCGGATTTAAGGAAAAGTGAATATGAAATATTTTTAAACAAGATGAAACTACCAACGAGAATAAAAATAATTATGAAAACTTTACTAAGGAATCATACCTTTTAGAATGTTAGGAGAATTACCAATAATAAGGAAAATTCTTCTTGATGAACTTTAGATTCTGGAAAATTTTCTTAAGGAAATTTTTTTAAATTGAGAGTTTTTTTTAACTACGAAAATTTTTTAACTAATGGAAAATTTGAGTATGAAAAATTTTGATTACGAAAAATTTTGAATATAAAAAAATTCAATTACAAAAAAAATTTGATTATGAAGAATTTTGATTGAAAAGAAAATGTACTCCCCCTATGAAAATAAGTTTCTTACTATAAGGAGATAAGTCTGAATAGAAAGTTAATATGGAATATTACCTTATAGTTATTATTCCTAACTTTTCTTTAATGTATTCAAATATATCGGAGGGTAAATATTTTTTGAAAATATCAACAATTTGATCTTGAATTATGATAAATTGAAGAATGATATCTAATTTTTGTGTGTGATCCCTAAGAAAGTGATGCCTAATATCTATTTGTTTTACACTAGATTGATGTTCAGGGTTTTTACTTAGGGAAATGAAACTACTGTTATCACAAAATATTTGTGTTTTGGTAAAACTCATACCATTTTCTATGAGTGTGTGTTGCATCCACAACACTTGGGCACAACAACATCCAGTTTCTACATATTCAGCTTCAGTAGTGGAAATTACTACTGAGTGTTTATTTTTGCATGACCAAGAAACTAATGAATCTCCTAATAAATGACAAGTTCCAGATGTACTTTTCCTGTCCATTCTACATCCACCAAAATCAACATCTGAACAACTTTTTAAAACAAAATAATTTCTAGAAGTATAAAAGTGTCCTAAATCCATGGTTCCCATTGAATAGATAAAAATTATTTTCACTACCTTTAAATGAGATTACTTAGGATTGGATTGATATCTTTCAAATAAGAATACTAAAAACATTAATTATGGATGATTATCTGTCAAGTATAGTAAACTTCCTATCATACTTCTAAATGATGTTTGATCTACTGGTTTTCCAGCTTCATCACGATCAAGTGAATTTGAGGTACCAATGGGAGTACTTATACTCTTAGTGTTTTCATATCCATACTTTTTAAGAAGATCTTTAATATACTTATGTTGAGATATATAAGTTCCTTCTGGTTTTTGAGATATTTTAAAACCTAGGAAAAATGTTATCTCACCTATCATACTCATTTCAAACTCATATTTCATTAGATTTGAAAATGTATCAGTTAAATATTGCTGAGTTTAACCAAATATAATTTCATCAACATAAATTTGAACAATCAAAAATTTTTTCTTATATTTATTTATAAAAAGAGTTGGATCAACATTTCCTTTAACATATTTTTTTTGTAACAAAAATCATGTAAGTCTATCATACCGGGCTCTTGGGGTTTCTTTAAGTCCATATAAAGATTTGGTAAGTTTGAAAACATGATCAAGATGTCTTATGTCTTTAAAACTAGGAAGTTGTTCAACAAAAAATTCCTCTTGAACATATCCATTAAGGAAATCACATTTAACATCCATTTGAAAAAGTTTAAAGTTGAAGAATTCTGCAAAGGAAAGTAAAATACAGATAGATTCAAGTCTAGATACTGGAGCATAGGTTTCTTCATAGTTTATTACTTCTTGTTTATTATATCTTTTATCAACTAATCTAGATTTATTTCTAACAATGATTCCATTTTCATCACACTTATTTCTGAAGACCCATTTTACTTCAATTATAGAAGTTTCCTTAGGACTTTCAACCATGGTCTAGACTTTATTCTTTTTGAATTCATTTATCTCATCCTGCATGGATTTTATCCAATCATCACCACCTAAAGCTTCATTAGTGCTTTTTGGTTCTATTTGGGAAAGGAATGATAGATGTTCTACTTCATTTCTTAATGAACTTATAGTCCTTATATTTTAATTTAAATCACCAATGATACTATCACTGGGATGATTCTTAAGAAATAACTAATTCTGGTTTTATAATACCTGGTCATCAACATATGGTACAAAATCTTCTGGAGTAAATGATTCTGAAATATTTTCTTGAACATTTTCTTTATTAGAAGGATTTTCTATCAAGGGTTGATAATCAATTTTTTTAAATTCATCCTAATATGTAGGTTGAGGTTGTTTAGAAACAAAAGGATCTGTTTCATCTAATTTAACATGTACTATTTCTTCAATAGTACAAGCATTTTTATTGAAAACTCTATAAGCCTTAGAAGTTGTGGAGTATCCTAAGAAAATTCCTTCATCAGATTTGGGTGTGAATTTATGTAGAGTGTATTTAGTATTCAGAATGAATACTTTACAACCAAATACCTTAAAGTAAGAAAGTCTAGGTTTTATACCATTCCACAATTCGTAGGGGGTTTTATCAAGAAAATGACTAATTAAAACTCAATTTATAGTATACCAAGCAATACTTATAGCTTCAACCCAAAAGTGTTTAACTATAGAATATTCAATTAACATGGTTCTAGTTATCTCTTGAAGAATTAAATTTCTTCTTTCAACAACACCATTCTATTGAGGAGTTCTTAGTGTTAAGAAGTTATGAGTAATGACTTTTTTACAACAAAAAGTTTCAAAATTTGAATTTTGAAATTCTCCTCCCTGATCACTATGAATAGTTATCAATGGAAGGATTTTATCATTTTTAACTTGGGCTCTAAAAATTTTGAAATAAGAAAAAACTTCATATTTCTTTGCTATAAAATAGACCCATGTAAATCTAGTGTAATAATCAACTAAGACTAATACATAATATTTTCCTCCAATGCTTTCAGTTTGTGTTGGACTGAAAAGATCCATAAGCACCAACTGTAATCCATCAGTAGTTGATACTTAACCAATTTATTTAAAACTTGATTTATGTTTCTTTCCATATTTAAAAGCATCAAAAACTTTTGAAGAATCAAATCTAAGCTCTGATAGATCCTTAACTAGTCTTTTCATTGAGAGTTTATATAGGTTCCTAATATTATAGTGTCCTAACCTTCTATGCCATATCCAAGCTTGATCTTACATTGCACTAAGACAAGGTAGATCTTGGATCCTAAGGTATTCAAAATTTAGTGTGTATAAATTCTCTTACCTATGTGCAGAAAGAATAAACTCATCCTTATAATTGTGTACTAAGCATTTATCATTCCTAAAATTAAAAAGGTAACCTTAATCACATAGTTGGATTATGCTGATGAGGTTGTGCTTAATACCCTTAACAAATAAATTTTTGAAATCAAAGTTTTTTCCAAGAAGAACAATGTTACCTATACCAATAATTTCTCCCTGAGCATTATCTTCGAAAGTTACTTTTCCTCCTTTCATATTGATAATCTTCTCAAAGAAGTTTTTGTTACCATTCATATTCTAGGAAATTCCGCTATCTATTTACCATGTATTCCTATTGGTACTATCTTTAGTTTCTTGAAAATAAGAGTGTTAGACTTTCAGAATCCAAAATTTCTTGGATCCAGAAATTTCAAAAAGCAAGATTTTAGGAATCCACATTTTATTAGAAAAATAAGCTTTATGAAAACCTAAATATTGATTTTTATTTAAAGAACAATTTTTTCCCAATGTCCACTACACTAAAATTTAGTATATAATAGAGAACTTTGAGGAAAAAATAGTTAATACTAAAAACTATCTTAAATGATTATAACAAAATTCAGAACTATTCCTTAGAGCTCAAATTCGGGAATACGGCTTGTAAATGTTTTCCTTACTAGAGTTAAAGTTTGACAAACAATTACTCAAGGAAAATATTTCTATCATTAGTTTAATAAACAAGTTTTTATCCTTAATAACATTAGTTTTAGAACTAGAGTTAGTCTCTAAAATATTTTTCTTAGAAATTACATTTTCAAGATCCTTATAAATTTTATCTATCTTAGAATTAACTTTCTCAAGGTTTTTGGAAATACTTTCAAAATCATAAATTTTCTTATCAAGATATTTAGAGAGATTTAATACTTATTTGGTTAATATATAAATTCAAGAATTTTCCTTATAATGCTTTTTCTTGAGTTTAGAATTTTCATTCATAATAAGTTTAGCAAACCTAGACACTTATTTATAAGTATGTAATATACTATCTTCATAAAAAGAAGATTATTCATATGAAGACTTGTAGTATTTATCATTAGTATAATTTTCATTCAAGGATACATTAGTGATATATTCTTTATTGTGTACCTTTTCCATTAGAAAATTATTTTCAATGGGTAGTTTGGCTCGTAGACCAAGATTCTTCTGACCAGAAGATTCGTACACTGCGGATTCATCAGAAGAGTCTCCACCACTGGCACTCTAGGTATCATTAGCTTTTAAGACTTTATTAGATTTAACCTTGTAGTATTTATTTATATTTATTTCAGAATTCCTTTCCTTTCTATCCTTTTTCTTAAGCATAAGACAATTTGTCCTGATATTCCCTACTCTTTTTCATTCATATCAAGTGACTTCTGAGTCTTTATTGTCTTTTCTTTCTTTCTTCTTATATCTATATTGAAAGTATTTATTTCCAACTATCTAGTTCATCCTTCGAGAAATATTAACTTTTTCATTCTCACTATGTTCACTTTCACTAGATTCAGATAAAATAGTTACTTTCTTTGACTTGGATCTTGTAACCCTTTCAGGATTCTTGGATTTAGTAGTAGTAAAGGATGCACTTCCATTACCATTTTTCTTATTATTCATATCAGAATCTCTTTTCATTCTTGTCTCATGTTAAAGATGAGTTCTAAAAAGCTCATCAAGTGTAATTTGAGATACTTTCCTATTCTCATCAATAGATGTTCTCTTGGATTCCCACTCATTAGGCATGATATCTATAATCTTGTCCACAAGGGATTCATCATCAATGCCTTTCTCAACCATAAATTGTAATATGTTAACAATAGTCATAAACCATTGTTTCACTTTAAATAATGGTTCTCCATAGGGAAATAGAAATTCACGATACTCCTCTCTAAGCATAGCTCTTCCAGTTTTAATAAATTTTGATATACCAAAATGAGTAACTTCTAATTTCTTCCAGATATAGTTAGAAGATTCACAAGAAGAAATTTGACTATATATATTCCTGGTCATGGAACACAACAAAGTATTATGTACCTTGTAGTTTAGTTGATATTCTGATTTTTGTTGATTGGTAAAGGTTCTTACTTCCTTTTCAGGAATCTTCTAATCACCAGTAAGCATAACAAAATTTTCCACTCCAGTATTAATAAAAAAAGTCTTCATATGATCCCTCTAGTACTCATAATCATTCCCATCAAAAATAGGTGGTCTAGCAGGATTTAGATTGTCAATCTAACCAACATTAATTCTTGATATTCTAATAAAATATCTTTCCACAGAAACTTATTAATAGTAAAAGTTTGTAAACAAGGATAAAAAAACCTAAGCAAGGAAAAATATTTATAACGATGAAAACTTGAGCAAGAAAACTTATATGTGAATATAATTATTTCATTAACTCTATTTGATACCAATTATATGATCGAAATATGAATGAAGATGCTCAATTACAAGTGGGGGTGAATTTTATGTTTAAAAACATTCATTTTTAACCTTAATGAAAACTATGTTTAACAACGTTAAACAAGGTAAATTCACAAGACCACTTTTTGTTATAAAAACTTACTAGGTTCCAGAAATATAGTTCTGGAAATGAATCTTAAGGGAAGTTTACAAGGAAAATATTCTACCTTAAAGAATATAGAATCGTACTTATCAGAGTATACAAAAGTATTAGGAAGTATAAGAAGGTTATACTTTCTTCCTTTATCAAAATACAGTAGAAATAAATTTGAAACAAAACAAGTAACAAGTATGAAATATTTTAACCCAAAGAGAATGGTATCCAACAAAATTGGATAAAGGTCCCTTGATTTATACTTTCAAGAAATTCTTTCTTACCCACACCAGGGTAAGACCTCGATAAGAATATAGGAATATTTCTTGCTATCCCCGCAAGACCTCGATCTTTAAGGTAGTCAGAACCTCTGTCTTCATATCCCCACAAGTTATCAAACTTTAAGGTAGTCGGTACCTCTGTCTTTTTATCCCCTGAAGCCCTCGATTGTACATAGCAACAATTAGAGTCGCATGAAGCAAGATGAATAATATGTTCAGTTAGCACAAGGTATGAGAGTCTCTCTCTCTAGAAATAACTTTAGCATCATTCAATCTCTAGAGTGATGAACAAGTGATTCTCTATATTGAGCTCATTAAAATGAGATCTTATTTATAGGCACTTCTCCAATGGCCAGTTCCCTCCTCCAATGGTCATATTTTTCCTTGAATCTTGGAGGGACATGTACATGTGTCACTCAAAAAACAGTTAGTTAGAAACAAATTATATGACATCGTTTCATAACTATAACACGTGTAAGAAAAATAAGGTTTCTTAATCAAACATAATTTTTGGATTCTAAGGAAAAATAATGTTCGGAGTCTAACCAAATAAAAATTCGGAGACTATAACTCATGGATATTCAGATTCTGTTTTCCAAGGAATTCAGAATCTGAATTCTATAGATTTCAGAGTCTGATTTCCAATGAATTCAGAACCCTAATTCTGAGGAATTCAGATTCTAAATTTTGAGGAATTCGGAGTCTTAATTCTAAGGAATTCAGAGTTGGAATTCTATGGAATTCACAGTCAAAATTATAAGGAATTCGAAGTCGTAATTCTGAGGAATTCGAAGTTGGAATTATAACGAATTCAGAGTCTGAATTCTAAGGAATTCAGAGTTGGAATTTCAGAGAAATCGAAAACTAAATTATGAAGAATTAGGTGTTTGAATTCTAAATAATTTAGAGTCTGAATTCTAGAGAATTCAAAATCTGAAAACAAAATACTTTCTAACCAAGTATTTATAAGATTCCAAGGTTTTTTAGATGTGAAACTGATTTTTAGAGTAAAGAATAAAATGACTTAGATTTAAAGAAACTATAAAATGAACAACGAAAACATAGGCAAGGATAAAAATTTTTTGGGGAAGGAAAATTATCCTTATTAAGATAATTCTTAGGGAAGATATAATTTACCTTAAGATAGAGTGTTTGTGATTTTCAAAACATGGAGGAATGGAAAATTCATAAGGAATCTTTATTGACTCAACATATAGGGCCTTTTAAAAATCATGGTCATTGATGGTATTTTCTTTTCTACTGGTGGTGTTCTATATTTTTTTTATTCTTTGATAAATGGATATAACATGAAATCTTCTTAATTAAGTATACTTGGTTAAATAAATTGATGCCCCGGGATCAAACCTGTTCTGTGATCACCCATATTATTTAAAGTTGAATTAAAGAACCCCTCTTGCTAAGTCTGAATATGATTGGCTTAATGGTGTGGCTATGTTCTATGTTTGGTTAGGTTTTGTACTTCATGGGGGTTGTGTGAAGTTTATATTGGTAACCTTGTTACAGGTATGGGGGGGGGGGGGGGTGGACAGAGGGAATGACCTTGTGTTTGGGGGATGACCTGTTTGTGCAGTGGGTCTATTTTTTGGTGGAATTGTTTTGTGGGATTTGTGTATGGGGTGGTGTAGGAGGTATGATGGAATCTCAAGTTGACAAATTTATTTATTGTGGAATGGATGAACTTGTTATGTGGTGGTATTACAATCAGGTTGTTTCCTGTTTGTTTTTATTAATGAGTGTTAAAATGGAAATCCATTACCTTGGTCCCTTTTCCCTTGTTTAATGTTGATTGTGTATAATTTTCACCCATACTCACAATATCAATGAATTTTTGTGACTTGAATGGGTTAAATCATGGAATAATCATGAACCTTCTTTAGTTAATCAGGCTCTTCTCCTTCTAAGAACGACTGCTGGTGTTGTGGTTGTTAGTTTCTCGGGTACGGATGGAATGAATAAATGAATAATTGATAAATTTAGAATAACAATTGGTTAATTTTTTTGGTTGGGGTTATACTTCCACTTATGGAAGTGACCATCATTATCGGTGGTACGCTCATGTAGGAGTATCAACCAAGGTGGTTTGTGTGGGTGGGTTTCTTGTTGGAATCCCTTAGGTTGGGTTGAGTGTTTGTTTACCTATATGTATAAACTTTTAGTTCCTTATGATTTTGAATACGCACCCCACCCATGTTGAGCACTACATGATGAGCACCCCCCATTTCATGGGGAAGGGTGTATTTCCCAACATCCCAATGGGAGGATTGATGTATGGTTACTGAATTTCTTCCTCACACCCTCTTCTGGTTCTTACCACTCAAGAGTATCTGAGTAGGCTATAATGGATTGTGGTTTACTATATCCCATGATCTTTTAGGTAGGTTGTGGTGTGGGTGAGAGGCCTAAGTGTTTGTGGGATAGGATTATTTCCCAGGTATCTTCAGGATGAGGCCCAAGTGTTTTTGGGTGATAGGTTGGGTTATTTTGACCTAGGTTTCTACAGGTGGGATAAGTGTGGTTTGTGGCCCATGTGTGTGTGGGGAGTTGTGGTAGTGGGACTACATTTTAGAAGAGTGGCAGCGTCAAGACGTTAGCTGTTAGGGAGGAGTATATAACCAGTAGTAAATTGGTATGGGGTACCCAAATCATCAATGATCTTATATTACTATCTTACTTGACTTGCATTATTTGGGGAGAGTTCCTTGGTGAGGCTGGGTTGGTTAGATGTCTTTATTAGGTGCTGTTGGTTTGTACTATTTTATGGGGGAGTTAGTATGCTTCTCCCACTTGTGAACGAGTTATTTTTACTTCCCTACTGTGTATAATTGTATTCTCACCCTATGATATAAACTATTTTTAGGTTTCCAGGAGGACTTTGAGGACCGTGCTGGACTTTACTAGCTCGGGCATTGGGATAGTTGTTGTGCTGCTACTTAGTCTTTTCTTTTGGTACCTTTATTTTGAGTTTTTGTTGTACCTTTGTGGAAATTTATATTTAAATCATTCACGGGTTGGATTTTTATTTCCCTAATATAAAGTTTTGGTGTTGTTTGGGATTTTTACCATCTTTATCTCCTGATCCTATTTTTCTTAAAAAGGGTAATGAATTCCATTTTTGTGTGAGATTTTATACCCTTGGTGCTAGTCGCCACTCCATAGCCTATTAAAGGCAGGACTCAGGGTTCATTATCTCTCCTTAATCTTGAATAAGGAAGGGCATGACACATTTTTCCCCTTTCCCTCATCTTGAATAAGGCGGTTCATGACACCCAAGGAAGCTGGACACCTTAGTCACACTCTTGGGTGGATCCCAAGTTATCACTATACTATCTCAACATTCACCAGGACCACTACTTCACCCTCTTCTGAGATGACATGTCATAGGAAGTGAACCTCTAAAATCCAAAACTAAAACTTTTTGAGAGTCCTATAAATATAGATCTCTCAAAGTATGTCCAAGACCATCCTAAAATGTATTGCATACTCTTCCTCAGACACTGAGTACACCGAGATGTCATAAATGAATACCACCACAAAATGATCTAAGAAGGGTTGAAACATATGGTTCCTAAGTCCCATGAACATTACTAGGGACTTTTCCATTCCAAAATGCATCACCAAGTACTCATAGTGACCATATAAACATCATAATGCCATTTTTAATATGTCCTCATCCCAAAATTAGAGTTGGTAATTTCTTGATCTAAGGTTAATCTTTGAGAACCATCTTGATCCTTTCAAATGGTTGAAAAGGCCATCGATTATAAATAGTGGATACATAGTCTTGAAAATCACCTGATTCATGCAATGATATTCCACACATAACCTCAAGCTCCCATTTTCCTTCTTGGTGAACAAAACTAGGGTTGCCTAGGGTGACACAATAGGTATGAAAAATCCCTTCATATATAACTCATCTAACTGAACTTTCATCTCACAAATATCTATGATTGACATTTGAAATGCTAGTGTACGTATCAAGGAATTACCTTGTACAAATACATGTATAATTTGAACTTATAACATGGAGGTAATCCCAACACATCCTCAAGGATGACATCCTTATACTATACCACCACTACAAGAAGTTGAAATTCTATATCATCTACTACTCTAAGGGTAATACAAGAAAACCATTGAGTAATTGGAAGTATCCTCCTCTATATGAGACCATCATACTCTGATTGAGTTTATTTTTCACTGATGAAGGAAAACCTCAACCCATCTACTTAGATGCACCACATCCTCCTCTTGAAATATTTAATATCTGCATAAACTATAGAGATCCATTACATACCTAGAATTACATCATAAGGCCTCATTTCTATTATAAATAGATATAAAAGGAATATCTTCCATCTAAAAGTCAGGTCACACTATTAGTAGAAGTTTTTTTATCACTAAATCTCTTATGGTAGGAGCCTCCAAGTGTAAGAGTCAATCCAAAGGATATACTAGAATCTCTAGATCTTGAAAAAGATATGTGTCAATAAATAAATGGATTGGACCTATATATATTAAAACTATAGTTAAGGAAAAGAATACATAGATCATACCTCTAATAATATTTAGATCCTATTATTCTTAGGAAACTACTTCCTACATCTATCTTCATCCCTGACCACCAGCTCCCTAATCCTGGTATGGATCATTTGTGGGCGGTGGTAACAATAGATCAAATCATATGCTACCTCCAGATACTCTACCAACTCCTATTCTATGTATGAAACCATGTGGACCTACTTTCTCTATCCACTTCTTCTTCCTAGGTATCCCATCAATTATCACCATATTGGCTATATGGCATGTTAGTAAATCCCATGTGATATGTCCCATCCAATCACAAGAGTAACAATTCATCTCTCTCGGCTGACTAGAACCCTCCTGCGAGCCCTAAACTATAGTCCCTTTGTCCTGGGAATTCCTCTAGAACCACATATCTCACCTAGATCCCTGAGTATGATGTCATCTACCGTCTAATGAAGTCTTATTTATAGGGTTCTCACTACCAGTACCAAATATTTGAGACTACTCCATTAAGAAACACTCCACCACCAACGCTTTCTTGATAACTCCAACATAAGTAGGAATACAAAGAGATATAAAACCAGCCCTAATATCTTTATGAATTACATTATTGAAGTTCCATGGTTGAATGAATTCATCTCAAGCAATATCCCTAGAGTTTCATGAGAGGTTAGTGTACCTTAATGAATACTCTTCTATAGTAATTCTATCTTGTTGTAGTTGAAGAAGCACTTGGATATGCACTGATCAAAATATAGATGGGTAAAAATAATATAAAAATATATTCTCAAACCTTGTCCATCAATGAAATGCCTCAATATACATCAGAGTCACCAGACACCACCATCTTCCTACGGATCCATAAAGAAGTCTCACTTATAGGACCTCCATATGATCTGGAGGTGTCCTAATAAGGTGAAAACTCATGTAACTACCTCAAGCTAGTCCTTAGAATCCCAAGGGTTTGGATTTCCCTGAAACCCAAGGGTTCACTATATATGAAACGCATGACGTGTGCTCAAATCACATGCCTTATTTGCTGGTACTTCTAGTGAAAATTGCTGATCAATGGGTGATGATAAGATTGGAAAACCACCCAAAGGTACCACCTCCTAATAAATTCCTTGTATTGAATCCATATCACTAAGTGGATCTTCTTCATTATCCTGATACATAATACTAGCTATCTTTCATTATGGAGGAATCTTAAAATAGACAAGATTCACCATGGTCAAGAGTATATCTGGGGAGATGACTCTAGAAGGACATGAAAAACATAACCCATTCCTATATGATGCATGTACTAATGTTGCCCTGCAACCAGTGACTACATGTACCAAGTCAACAAGTAGGTTATCAAAGTCCTACTAAAAGGATACATTGGATTCCACACAAACACTGAATTTCCTAGCTTGAGATCTGAACTTGAGACACTTTAACATTGTTTCCCTAGTTTCCAAACCAAACCTCATAGCTAGACAATATCTAAACTATGATCCTAAGATAAACCTCCACTGATACCATTCTATCAAAACTTAACAAACCATGGACTACATAGATGCTGGTAATCCAAGTGTTACACCCCAATCCCATCTCCAATAGGCCAAGGTCTAGAGACGATGAGCAAGCATAACACTCACATGGGCATCCATAGATTAAGGTACCTGTACAAAAACACACACCTCCAAATACCCACGTAATACTGAAAGGTAAAATATAACTGATACCAAGAATGCATGCATACATCTATATCCCACATCAGATTTTAACATAATTATTTGAAAGAATAAAGGAAAAAATAAAATCCCAACAAAGTTATAAAAGGAGTCCATCCTACTAGGTAGGATGGGAATACTATCAAATGAAACACCTTGTATGAATCACAGTTTGTCTGGATC
Organism: Viscum album; assembly: GCA_963277665.1. Lineage (NCBI taxonomy): Eukaryota > Viridiplantae > Streptophyta > Magnoliopsida > Santalales > Viscaceae > Viscum > Viscum album. The sequence continues at coordinate 59,223,220 of OY728127.1, read as the reverse complement.
AACTATGATCCACCTAATACTCCTTCAAAAGGTGTGTAATCTATAAAATAAATGACACATGAGGTCAAAGACCATGTATAGGTGAGTATAAAAATACCCAATAGGACATCCTAGAATCACCAAACATAAAGCATCAAGAGAGTAGTCAGATCATCATCACAAAGGCATGCCAATCAGAATATGCTACATAACAATAATAACCTAGATATACTCATGATAGACACAAATTATCAAGGTAAATCCACAACTATACCACTGACCTATGATTTTGATTGAGGTTTTAATGCAATTCTCTTCCTAAAGAACATACTCCACACGTCTGATACCACTGATGTCACTCATCTGAGAAATCATGCTCGTCAGGCCTCACCATGAATAATTATATAATGGAACTCAGAAGATATCGATACACAAATAAGGGATCTCACCTAGGGCCCATGAGTTATACCTAACCCTATATAGAATAACCCACTAAGTAGGTGATCAAATGCCCAAGTATTTTGGTCATGAAAATTTCTAAAACCCCACTAAGGGAAGAAGAAATGATAGATAATCACACCTATGGTCACACATATGGATTCCTAAACTGTATCCAATACTAATACTATAGAGGGGATCACATCCTATACTATGGATGTGATGCCTCACTGTACCTGCATAGGGATGGATTGTTGAGACACAACCTATATAAACTATTCTACATTGAAGAAAATGAGGGCCTCAAACTGCCCTGGAAAAATTACATAGCATGTATAGGATATAAATGATGTGTCTTCACTGCCCCGAGTTTTCCTATATACTCTAAACCATGCTCGTGTACTTTGGGCTATGATTATATACTCTAGATGTACCTATGTAATAGGCCATGTCTGAGTAACTATCTGAGTATTAAGCCATTCGTATGTACTTTGGTCATGCCCGTGTACCTGGATGAGTACCAGGCCATGCCCATGTACCCTGGTCATGCCCATGTACCCGTCCATGTCCATTCCCATGTACCCTGGTGGTACACAATGAGTCTCCAGTCATGTATCACATGAAATGTGGTAGGACCCACATGACATATGGTATTTTATTTTCTCTCAATCCATAGTCTCTGTAGTCAGGATCCCACATAGTGTGTGTTCATGGAACAACACATCATGCATGTACTGATTTTATAGAACCTTCTAGTTTTCCATGTAGTTTTTCTAGCACCACCATTGCCATCACTCTAGTCACCAATATCACCATAAATCAAAGATCTATCTTGAATGAACCATGATCATCACTGGTCGCTAGATTCCATCCATCTGAATTTTTTCATGAACAACCTCTATCGCACCGGACCACCGAACACCAAACTCGTGAAACATGGATCTTTGATTCGATACTCAATTGCTGGTAGTCATCATCGCACCTCATACTTTCCACAAATACAAAAAATGGGATCATAATATTGATACAATGCACCAAATAATGATTTCTCAATGATCATTCACTAGGTATTTATTTGTGCTCACATAATTTAATCAATAGTGATTAAATAAAAAATAAACAAAATTTATACCTCATGTTTGGATCAATTTTTGAAGAATAATGGTTCTAGGTCATTGTCATTGGTGAGATACTCAAACTCCACTATTGATAAGGAACTCCTTAGCATAATGATCATCAACCCATGATCCATTTTTGTTCATCAAGGGTTTCCTCCAATGGATCCTCTCAAATCCCTAGGGTTATGTGGATAACCCTAGGTTTTTTCCATATAAGGGTATTAATAGAGAATATTAGGTGTGGAAATATAATAACTAAATAAAAAAAATCAATTTATTAAATTACTAATCCACCCATGACCACACATAACCCATACACCTAAAACATGAAAATATTATGTTTCATCTAGGGTAAAACCCACATTTTGGATCTAATTAATGTCTTATATTTTCTATATGATTCTTTTCTGGTGTTATTCCATTATTTCCAAAAATCTATGCATGTGTCATATAATATATTTAATATTATTATTATATCAATATCGAGCCTCCCTAGGCCCCAGAATCCTGTGATGACTTAATCCCTAGCCTAGAAAATATTTAAATAAATATTCCAAAGTTTTAAATGGAAGAAGAGTCATTACATGGATGGGTACCCCTATAATACCACTATAACAACTAGTACCTACTAAAAATACATATACCCTACTTTTTAATATAGTTGTTGGGTCCTGGATCACCAGGAACCACCAGTTTTCCCATAAACAAGTGTTGTTCCTCCCTGGGGACCACCCACATGCCTAAATCTATCAAAAAACTTGCGAATATCCCCAAAGGTGAACACATTTTCTTTTAGTATGATTTTACCTCATTCACACACACCCTGGGAAACTTACCAGGAGGTCACCCATCCTTACACTACTCTAAGTCAAAATAACTTACCTTTCCTCCATGCCCCAGTAATAAGTCTGAATGTTTCCAAGGTGGTTAATTAGAGAATAAGGAGTGAGATTATATAAAACCACCCAAATATCATTACAACTACAATTAGATAGGATATCTTTAATTTTATATCCCCAATAATCCAAATTTAGTTGCTAGGAATACCTATCTTATATATCAGGCATTTTATGCTTTGACTGGGTGATCATGTTAGAATTGTTCTTGTCCCTAGAACTGAGAGAGTTAAGGTGATTCTAGAAACACCCAATCTCCTTAGAAAATGAAATTAAAGAAATAAAGTAAAGATCATAGGGGGTAATTAGTTATATGGTGCTGAGAAGATAATCATGGAGGATCAATCGGGTCATTTGATGGTATGTGGTACCATTAAACATAACTCAACTCTTATTCAAGTTCTATTTTATATTAGTGAATCTCACACTTTTATATCTTCCCATGTCATTAATCAAATGGGTTTCTATATCGATATGATTCCACATGTGATGAGTTTCTAGAAAACTCTTGGGCAGCGATTAAACATAGACTTTAAGTGTGCATCTTGTTTAATAATCATTGATATAGTCCAGTTTTTTGGGAATTTTATTTTTTAGACATGGATATCTTTGAATTAATCTTAGGAATGTATTTTTTTAGTTTCTTTTAGGGCTCATATCTATTTTTATGAATAATGAGTAAATTTTACATTTCTTGATGGGATGATATATCTATTTAAGGGAGATGGGGATGTGAATGCTGGAAGAACTTGACCTTTATCATCGATGGTTGGAACTATTTCTTATCAATTGGAATAAATAACATGGGGGGACTAATGGAATAATTGAGAATAGAAATTTTCCTACCGTTATGGATCAATATCCTAATGTATTTCCTAAAAATTTCTTTGGTTTCTCATCTGAAAGAGAAGTGGAATTTATTTTGATCTCCTTTTAAGGAAAAATACTATTTCAATTCCATTTTATAGAATGAAACCAATGTAATTGAGAGGATTTAAGGTCCAATTGGAGGAATTTTAAAGTAAAGGTTTCATAAGACCAAGTACATCACCTTGGAATACTCTATTTATTTTTGAAAAGAAGGTAGATAGATCGTTATGACTTTGTGTTGATTATTGTTAGTCGAATCAAGTAATGATAAAGAATATATATCCTCTTCCACGAATTTAAAATATTTTTATCAATGTAAATAAGATCAATGGTTCTATAATATTGATCTATGGTCCAGGTATCACCATATTTTTTTTAAGGAGGATATTCCAAAAACAGCTTTCATGAGTCGATATGGTCATTATGAATATTTGGTCAAGCTCTTTGGTCTTACAAATGAATTAATAGTTTTAATGACATTGATGAATCATATATTTAAAAATTACCTAGGAACTTTCATTATGGTATTTTTGGATGAAATTTTTGAGTATCATCAAACTCAAAAAGACCATGAATAACATTTAGATATTGTGTTTTTCAATTTATAAGAGAACTGATTATATGAAACATTCTGTAAATGTGATTTCTAGATACAAAAAGTTTGCTTCATTAGGAATTCCATTTTTTAGAAATTAATATGAGTAGAACTTGAAAATATATAATATATCATTTCCTGGAAACCACCAAAAGAATTTATTTGATATTCTCAACTTTCTGGCCTTATCAGGTTATTATCACTACTTTGTTCATGACTTCTCATGTCTATAATCTCCCATGAAAGTGATAACCAGAAAGGTTACTTAATTCCACTATAGTGACGATTGATAAAAAACATTTTTGTAGCTTAATTATATACTCACTTAAACACCAATTCATGTCTTTATAGAACCTGTGAAAGGTTATGTGGTCTATTATGGTTCATATGGGTCTAGGATTGGATGCATTCTCATGTATGGTGATCATACTGAAGCTTATGGATCATGAAAATTATGAATTCATGAAAATATTTATATGATCCATGACTTTGAATTAACTATTGTTGTTCATGATTTGAAAAAATAGAATCATTATCTCTTTGGTGAAAAGTTAACCATGTTCATAGATTATAAAATTTTGAAACACATATTTTCACAAAGGTATTTGAACCTGAGATAAAGATGATGGATAGAATATCTCCAGATGTTTTAATTTTACTTGGTTTATACACTGGGTAAAGGAAATTATATGGCTGATGCTTTAATTTGTAATTTGTATAACCAACTGGCTAGAGAATCTCATAACCAGTGGTGACTGGTGAGTATGATTTCTGATATTCATTTGGATTACATAGAGTACAATGAATTTTAAGTCTTCTTTATGATAACTCTTATACCTAATTTGGTTGAAAAAGTCCTAGATGCTCAAATATTGGATCCTAATTTCCTTACCATTACATAAAAACTTAATTTTGGGGATACTATTGAAGGATGGAAACAAGATATGAACTTGGTGTTTCATTTTAAAGACTGGATAGTAATTTTTTCATCATTTCAAGAATAACACCTTTCTTCTTATGGATGTTCTAAGTGGGCGATTCATCCAAGAATACAAAATATTTACAAGGCATTTAGAACCCATTTTTGGTGGTCAAGTATGAAATGAGATATGGTTGATTATAAAACCAAATGTCTCACCAATCAATAGGTCAAGGATGAGAATCAATGAGAAGTTGGAATGTTTCAATATTTATCTATAACTGTATGGAAAAGAGAGTAAATATCTATAGAATTTATCATCGGTTTACTGAGAACTATTTAAAATCATGATTAAATATAGGCGATTGTTTACCAACTCATGAAGTTATCCCACATCTTTCTGATTTGTAAATATAATATGGTAGATGATTTGGTTAAACTTTCTATTCAGAAAGTGGTAAAACTATATGTAATAACCATTTTAACCATCTCTGACTAAGATCATCGATTTATCTATTGTTTTTTTTATATTTTTTGTAATATTTTGGTACTTAGTTGACCATGATCATAATGTAACATCCTCAAATGGACGGGTAGTCAGAATAAATAATTCTAACACTAGAAGAAATGATTAGATCTTGTGTTATGGTATTTAGTGTATCATGGGGGGATAAATTTAACTTAGTGGAGTTTTCATATAACAAAAATTATCATTACATGATACAAATGAGTCCCTTCAAAGAATTTTATGATCATCCATGTATATCTTCTATTTTTTTGGGTAGAAACTGGAGAAAATTCACTCTTGGGACCCAAAAATTTTCATGAAATGATTGCAAAGATTTAGATGATCATAAAATCAATGGTTTCAACCCAAATATAATATAAATATTATTCGGATCATTGTCATTACCTTTATACTTTTCTATGTGAGATCATATATTATTGAAAGTCTTTCTAAGGCTGGGGCACCATCGATTGGGTAAGAAAGTAAATTTATCTCCTCGGTATGTTGGATCATTTGAGATACCTGAATGAATTGGTGATGTTGCACATAGATTGCATTTACCACCATAGTTAAGTTTGGTTTATAATTTCTTTCATGAATCTCAATTAAGGAAGTACCAGGATGATCTTAGTCATGTAATTTAATAGGATCATGTTGATCCTAAACCAGATTATACACATTTCATACACCAATTCATATATTGGATAGAAAAGATAAATTATTTCATGTAAAATGTATTCCATTGGTTTTAGTATGATTAAAAAAAGGTAAAATTAAAGAGTAAACATGGGAATGTAATAAAGAGATGATGGAGAAATGAAAAAAATATTTAAAAACACCACCAATTTCCAGCTTATTGGGGATGTAAAGTCTAATGGCGGGGATAATTTAACATCCATAGTTTAATATACTTCACCATTTTATTATTTATTTTTAAGTTACCTAATGTTTGAGTTGATTTATATTAGTTTCTTAATGGTTTTAGAATATTTTGGAAGTGTTTTTATCAGTTCACAGTTCGAGAGCAGTTTAGGGAAATCGTGCAACTTTTCTAGGAAACTATGCAAGGGATTTTGGAAGTTATTGGGAAGGCACGTAGTTTGGAAAAATTGTGAAATAAACCATATTATTTAGATATTTTTTTTTGGAAAAAGGAATTTTTCATAGTTGGTGAATGATTTTACAAACTGTATGAAACAACTGTGTGACTCTAGGTGTTATTTAGTAGAAATCGCAAGGTATGACAACCCATATATTTAAAACCTCCTTAATATGCACATAAAATTCCACCATTATTCCAAAACTACATGAGATAACCTGGGGACGTACATAATAAAGGGGTGAGATATAAATACCAATAAGTTAATAATCAAATCATATCATTAGATAAAGTAGTAAATGTGATATAAGATTCATATCATGGTAACATAAGAGGGGTGAGAATCATAATCTTTAATAATGAGGCATGATATAACATGATAACATAAAGGCAACATAAGAATGTGGTAACAACAAAAAACATGACATCATAAAAATAATTCATGGAAAAAATAAAATAAAACCTAAAATAGTGTGATTAGGATAACCTCCCATGAAATATACATGGAATATCATGAGATAAAACCATTACCCAATTCATTGAAGGTCTATATAATTATGGGACCACCTATTATATTCATATCATGTATATGAATAAGTGTGCCACATAGATCATGAAACATAAGAAAAATGTTTATCAATTTTAACCCCATGAATAAGGAGTGTGAGTTATAGACATTGAAGATCCCAATCAATGAAGGATAGTTAAATCTAGGTGAATACCCTTGAGTGTAAATGGGGATGGTCACACGACACAAATGTTTGGTATAGAAAATCATAGGATAATATCAGAAGCATAATGGGCATACATAAAGGTTTATAGAAGGGGTGAATGAGAGAGAAAGGGGTCTCTAATTACTTGGGAATTACAATAAAAATATGGTTTATTTTTAAAAAAATATCCCAAATTTAACAATTGGAAATAAGAAGGCATGGCATAAATAAGGTTCTTTAATAAAGAGGATGAGAAGATCCCTTACCTCGAGAGGTTCCTTCTAAAATATTGGTATGCCCTTATTTAGAGTTTTATGGAACCTTGGGAGGGATATAGAGAGGTAAGGGAACATTAAATTCATTCTCAAAGAGATTATAGAGAATAAGAATTGGTTGTTGGGTGGGTTTATATAGAAAAAGAGAGGATAATTCTTTATTAACTTATAAACTTAGGTTTTGGACTCTATATGATAAACTAATAAAAACCAAAAACCTTCCCATGGTTTTATCCCATGGTTTTATCCCATGGTTTTATCCAATGGTTTAATACAAAGAGGAGTCCTTTTAATTATTTTATAAGGCCATGAACCAGAAACATTAAAATAATTCCCTTGGTGATGTGGAAGTGAGTCATGTTTATAAAGAATTTTTTTTAAAAACATAAAATATAATATAGGTTTTGAAGGAACCATTAAGGGTTTATAAAATTAATAAAATAAATTCAAAAATAAATAATTTTAAATAGGAAGTGTAATTTTTGTTGTTCATACTCTTCATTTTATTTATTGATTCACTTTTAGGCTTTAATGATTTCATAATACATATTGTATTTAATTTTTACCCAAAAATTCGACTATCTTAGAAAATTATGAAAAATTAACCATTGGAAAATTTTTATTTTCTAATTTCAAAAATAGTATTTAGTTTATAAAAATAATTATCTAAATATGGAAATTTAATTTTTTAAATAAAAAACCCCCTTTAATGAAAAATACTGATTTTTTGACAAAAATAGTTTTCCAAACCTTATAAAAATTACATTTGAATTCATAAAATTGTATTATCATTTATATTTAATAAATATTATTTAATAATAAAATTTTATTAAAATATCATTTATTTTAAAAATTATTGAATTCATCAAAAAGAGTGTCTTGATTGAAATAATATATTTCCCGAAAATACAATTTGGGCTTCATCGTATCAAAATCTATTTTTTTTCAAATTCATTATTTAATATTTTAAAAATAAATATAAAAAATGAATAAATATAGTGATTTTTTATTAAAAAAATATAAAAATTCATATTTTTAGGGCATAGATACATAGTTCTTTTTTACACTAGCGAATGTCCTAAGGATAAGGTGTTCAATGGTGATATTTTCATGGGGTAGTTTGATGAACATGGTTTGGGCCATGATCTAAAAAGTTTGAACTTCTCCCATTAATGATTTTTCTCATGATTTAGTTGTTTAATCTAATAGTGGGATTTTTCAAGGTAAAATATGAGTGATTCTATCTCCCTTAGAATCTCTAATAAGTGGGATTCATAGGGTATGATCCTATTGGCGGAGACCATCACTTCTTCCATCTGTGTCAATTGGAATTTAGCATAACCCTAAATATACTAATATTAATGTCACTATATAATGAATATATTATCAATTATTATGATTCTTAATGGTATTTTTAATTCAATAGACTATAACTATCCAAAATAAACAAAGCAATGCATGTGTTTTCTATAACTATATTACTTGATAAGGAATTTATTCATTAAAAAAAGTAATTTAATATATAAAATTTGGGTCATTAAATTCTCCCCCATTTAAAAATGTTTCCCTCTAGTATGTACTTCCTCAAGAGGGATACATGGAACACATAATGTACTTATGATATGTTTTTTGGGAGTGATATTTTATAGGTCCTATGTGATCAAGGATCTCAAAGGGACTAATGTATATATGAATAAGATTTCCCATCTTCCTAAACCTTATGAATTTATTCCATGAAAATTTATGAAGGAACACTTTATCTCTAACATCAAACTCCAAGTCTCTTAAATGATTGTATGTGTAGATTTTCTGTCAAATTTGTGTAGATTTCATATAATTCTGATTCATTTGAACCTTCTCTATCATCTCTTGGATAATATTAGGTCCCATTAGATTCCTCTATCCAAATTCATCCCATCATGATGGAGTTCTACACCTTTTCCCATATAGAGCCTCATAAGGCTCCATTTGGATGCTATAATGGAAAATTGTTGTTATATGAGAACTTCACTAGGGGAAGGTGTTGACCCCAAAATCATTGTAAATACATTAAAAATTATCTCAGTATATCGTCTAGAGTTTTAATATTCCTTTCTATCTATCCATTTAAAGGTGATAAGTAGTGTTGTAGATCAGTTTTATATCCAACACTTGCTAAATAATTATCCAAAACCTCATGGTAAACCTCAGATCACGATCAAATAAAATAGAGAGTGTAACTCTATATAGTATTACTACTTGCCTTATTTAAATCTTAGCAATCTGACCAAGAGATAAATATTATTTGATAGTAATGAAATGTGTCATCTTTGTAAGGTGATCAACTACCACCCAGATGGTGTTATTACCTTTAAGTGTCCCGGGGAGCCCTATAAAAAAAATCCATGGTTATGTTTTCCCATTTATATACTATTATGGGAAATGGTTGTATCATAACAATATAATTTTATTTTTCTATCTTGACTTACTGGTATACCAAGCATCAAGATACAAACCCTTCAATATCCCTCTTCATGTTATACCACCATACATTTTGTTTCAAATCTCTATTCATCTTAGTGATACCTGGATGAAGATATAAGGATGAGACATTCACATAATCTAGAAGTTCCCTCTTCAGTTATGGTTTTTATAATACACATATCTAGTTTCCAAACTTTATAACTCCATCTTTAGTAAAGTTGAACTCTGAAATATTTTCTACATTCTTATATAGAAACTCATCATCATTATAGGCCTCTTTGAACCTATCAAGAATGGATGGGTTGAGAATTTATTTGAGAATGGTAAGATAAATATCCTTTTATGATTCCCATGTCCATCCATTTAATGACCAAGAATATTGAATCCCTTTTAATCCTTTTCATGGATAGGGTTGAGGGATCCTTTCTACTCAAAGCATCTGCCACTTTGTTTTCTTTCCCAATATGGTAATGTGTTGAATAATCATAATCATTGATCAGCTATAACCACATTCATTGGCGCATACTAATCCCATTTTGTGTGAATATATATTTAAAGATTATATGATCCGTATATATCTCACTTTCATCTGTAGAGATAATTTCACCAAATCTTTAATGTAAAGATCACTACTTCCAATTCTAGATCATGGGTGGGATAGTTGTACTCATGAATCTTTAATTGTTGGGATTCATAGGCTATCACTTTTTCATCTTTCATGATTACACAACCCAATCCCTTTTTGGACACATCAATATAGATCACAAATCCTTATCCACTAGTGGGTAATGTGAGCACAAGTATTTTGATTAGCCTTTTATTCAGCTATTTAAAGAATTGTTCACATTTATAAGTCCGAAAGAACTCAACTCCCTTCCAAGTAATCTTGGTTAGTGGGATTGAATATCATGAGAAGTTTCACACAAATCCATAATAGTACCCATCTAATCTAAGGAAACATCATATTTCCATCATAGATATTGGTCCGAGACATCCTTCAATTACCTCTATTTTTGAAGGATCCAAATATATAGCTTTTTTGGTGATTACATTCCCCAATAAAGTTATTTTCTCCAATAAAAACTCACATTTCTATACTCTTCATATATATTTTTCCTTCAAAAAGGTCTTCGGTACAATATTTAAATGCTCCTTATGTTCCTCCTTGAATTTGAAGTATATAATAATATCATCAATAAAGAATACCACAAATTTGTCAAGGTAATCCCTAAATAATCTATTCAGTAAGTCCATGAATATTATTGTAGAATTAATGAGTATAAATGTAATCACTATTCACTCATAGTGCTTATACCTTGTAAAAAAACAAATCTTAGATATATCTTCCTTCTTCAACTTTATTAGAAAATATCCCGAATGAAGATCCACTTTAGAGAAGTATTGTGCTCAACATAGCTGATTGAAAAATTCATCAATATAAAATAATGGATAATTTTTTTTATCATGATATTTTTAATCTCATGATAATCAATGAAGAGGAATATTGATCCACCCTACTTCTTGATGAAGTAGAGGTGTGCACCCCATAGTGAGGCACTTGTGTGTATAAACTATTTATCCATATTATCCTGTAATTGTTTCTTTATCTCCTCAATTTTAAAAACTACCATTCTATATGTAGTCATGGATATTATAAAATCTCTAGGTATGAGATTTATTGAGAACTCAGCCTCACGTTTATGAGGAATACCAGAAAATTATTCAGAAAACATATCATAAAATTCCCTTACAATAAAAATTTCATCAAGCATGATATTTTCTTTAGTCACAATAATTTTTAATAGATACTATTTCTCATAATTAAATAATATACATGCTTGAGATATTGATACCATATAAGATCCATACTACTCCTTGAACTTATATAAAATCAAAGGGCGATTTGTGATATGGAGGGTGATTTCCTTCTCCCAGCAATTTATATTGACTCTATATAAGGAAAGAAAATCCATGCCTATAATAGCATCAAATTCCACTAAGGGGAGTATCATATGGTTTTTGGTAAATTAATCCCACAAATTTGGAAATAGGATAAGTTATATACTTTGGATACAACAATTAACCCATTTCTCATCTTCACCAATAACTTGAATTATTTTTTTGAGGTGGTGTTTTAATAGTTCTAAAAAACTTGCATGATATGAAATAATTCATAGAACTAGGATCAAATAGTAAATTAATTATCCTTGAATGAATAACTAGCATACCTATCACCACTTCATTATCAGGATGCACCTCAGCAGTTATGATGTCATATTCTCAACCTTGATCTCTAGGACTTAGAGGTTGTTACTGTCTGTTATCATCAACAAACCTTGTCTTATGGAATTGATTCCCATAATGTCTTTGTTCCTTGTAGTTGAAACACTGGATAATAGTCTAAGGATTGACTAGAGCATTTCTTTCTTCACATTGGTGGGTTTCTCCCATTGATAATCGCTAGATAGGTTCCTTTCCTTCCCATTACTAAAGAACTTACTTATCCCCTTCAAGTGATTTTCAAGATGCTTCTTCCCATAATTTTGACACATGGGATGGTGAAATTTCTTACCCCCATGAGATTTTTCCATTACTCTGCTAAAATTAAAATATAATATCTACTTATTGTCTCTAGTCCCAATAGATCCTTGAGATTTTCTAATCTCCATTTTAACTTTGAGGGAACATTAGACAATTTCTTTATAAATGTAAATGTATCTAATAGCTGTCTCTTTTTTTAGATTTGGATTTAGCCCACCAAAGAAGTGGTCAACTTTACTTTCAAGGAAAATGAAAAAGATGAAGGCATATCATGAAAGTCCTGTGAAGTTTTCCTCATAAACCCTAATCTATTTGTCATCCTTTTTCTTAAGGATAATAAAATCCCTCTTTATTTTAAGTTAAGAGTTTGAGGAAAATATTTATTGGAAGACATTTTTAAAAATTCCTTCCACTCAGTCACTTCGAACTCCTCCTCGGGCTTTGTATTTTTTACCAAAATCCACCATTGAATAGGTTCTACATCTATATGATAAAAATATATCACATACTTATCTTTATCATAGAATTTAAGTATGGATAAGATATTTTCAATGGAGTTGATTTATTTCTCTTCGATTAAGGGATCAGAAGATCCACTGAAAGTCAGAGGAATTTATCACATAAAGGTCTCAATTGAAACTGTCTCTTTATTAGGGGGATTTGGGTGTTCCTCCTGATACAGATTTATTTTCAAAACCTAAGTCAATTGAGAAATTATTATTATTATTCTTGTGATTCCTACTCCCATATAGTTAGAAATATCTTTTGGGCTGTCATCAGATTTCCTCTCACATTGGCTGTTGACTCAGTTCGTCTTATTTCCATCAATTGACTAGAAATAAAGAAAAAAAATTTATTGATGATTTTTTAAATAATAAAGATATATATGGTAAACCATGAACATTAAAAGGATAATTAATAAATGATATATATTATTTTACCTATCAATTTCTAGGATTTAATCTAAGTTATCCATGATCTATTTACTAATATTAAATCTTACGGTAATTTTTATTCCCTTAATAATGGTTCACAAGGAGCTTGTGAATTTAACAAATCATATACCCTAGAAGTTAAAAACTAGGTGTTTATAAAGGGACATTTTTTTCACTAGGTGATGATCGAGTCTAACTCAATACAACCTTTTCATTGTTATTACCCTTAAGTACCTCTGTGTCGGAGCCACATCCACTTGTAGTATCTAGACATGGATGTATTTTCTTGGAAACAAATTACAATAAAATTTACCAAAATTTAGGGATGTTTTACTCTATTTATTTTTATCACTAAGGATTTAACTAGAGTTTTCTAATCATAATCCTAAAAGCAACTATACTTTCCTTTGATACTAACTATGACAACTCATATTTTTAAAACACTTTATTTCATGATTTATTACATAAAGGTAAGCATTATACAATCCCATAATATCATAAAGCCTATTGAATTTGGTAAATTAGGTACATTGAATAAAAAATTACAATATAAAATATAATGAAATTATTTAAAAACTTTTTTAACATGCTCCTAAAATTCCATCATTCTTCAAAAATTGCATGGGATAACCTAGGTATGTACATAAGAAAGTAGTGATCTATAAATACCATTATGAGAATATTTAAAGTATAAATTGAGGTAAAGAAATATATTTGATCCAATAGGCATAAAAAGGTAGCATAAGAGGGGTGATAATCATAATATTGAATAGTGAGGCATGATATAACAAGATTTCATAAAGAAAACATAAGAATGTGGAAACAACATAAAACATGACATCACAAACATAAGTAAAGGATAATAGTCAAGATATCATAACATAGAGTGATTATACTAACTTAATCTGAACCATACATAGAATATCATGAGATAAAAATATTACCAAATTTAGCGGAGGGAAATATAATTCTAGGCCCACCCATCACATTCATATCATGCACATGAATAGGTGTTCTACATAGATCATACAACATAAAAATGACTTTCATCACTTTTAACCCAATGTACAAGGAGTTTTGGTTACATACATGTAATTAACCAATAAATTAATGATAGTTACATTTACATTAAAACCCTTGAGTGGAAATGGGTATGGGTATTCACTATACAAATGATTGGCATGGAAAATCGCAGGATAATTTCAGCAGCATAACGAGGGTAATTAAAGTTTATAGAAGGGGTGAATGAGAGATAAAGTGGTATATAATTAATTTGGAATAATAAGTACAATAATATGGATGTGTGAAAACATATACCAACTTGAAAAATTGAAAATAAAAATGCATGACATTGATAATGTTGTTAAATAAAGAGGAGGATAAGACCCCTAACCTTGAGATGGAGCTTCTAAAAGCTTGAGAGGAGCTTCTTTAGAGCTTGAGGGAACCTTGGGAGGGATATAGATAGGATAGGTAAGAGTAAATTAATGCTACAATAGTTTTTAGTTAAGATGAATGATAGGTTGGGTGGTTTAATATAGTAAAATAGAAGTTAATTCTTTATTAATTTCCAAACATAGTTTTTGGACTCTATATGATAAAGTATTCAAAGCCACAAAACATTTCCATGTTTTTTCTCATATTTTATACCTAAGAGGAGTTATTTTCATTATTTTATAAGGATGATAACCAAACACATTAAAATATTCCCCTTGATATTAGTCCAAGGCATCCAATATAAATTATATGAGTAGGTCATCGATGCCGTATTATGATACCTCAAATGAGTGTCATACCGTATCATCCATTATCAACATAATTTATATAATGATTTATGTTTCCATGTCATTTATTAGTTTAATTGATCACAATCATTTAATTTAATTTCCAATTACAATCAATGATGAGGGAGGAGGCCATCTTAGTTTTCATTCCTTTAATCAATTCTATTCAATAAATTATAAGAGGGACCAAGGGTCTCTGTTAGTATCTATTCCCCTTTGTCCATTGAATTTATTATATTGAATTATTTATTCAATTCACATAAAAGTGATTAGAATGAGGGTTATTTTAGTGTCCATTCCACTTCACGAATCAATTACATAATTATGAATAAGCTAATAAATATTATACTTTATTACACAACTCATATTTATTTCATTTAATTATCCCTTTCATTTATAAATGAAAAGGTTATAAATAAAGAACTAAAACTTTAACAATTAATTTAATTTATTTATGTCTCCCATTAATAAATATTGATCTTAACCCACCCCATGGGTGGTGTAAACATGATCAATAAAATGAACCCACCTCATGGTTTTTTTGTGTTGAGGTTGACAACCTCCAACCCTAAATAAGGGTGTCCTAACATGTTTAAATAATAGTTTAAAAAATCAATTTAAAAGTTTTTTAATTTAAGGATAAATTCTTGGAAATTTCGATGTGTGGAATAATGGAAAAAATATATAAACAACAAACTTTAGGGAAATGGTATAGTCCACATACCATAGATGGGTAGTAATTTCCTTATATGATATCAAATTCTGATTTAGTCTAGAATAAAATAAATCCAAGAAATAGATGAATGCCATGAAAATAGGGAAAAATATCTTTCATGTATTTAGCATTCCATATGGGGAGATAAATGAATGAAGGAAGGTAACAGATTAAAGAGCTTACCGATACACTTCCAACATGACAAACGATAATTTGATCATAGTTCATTTTATGGAGGTACTTCAATTCCTAGGTTAAGGTGGATGGAGGAGCTTCCAAATGCGATGGATTTATGTGCATGAAAAGTGAGGAGGAAAGAGTTGAAAATTAGTTTTAATAAAGGAAGGAAAAAATGATCATTTTACCCAACCTTTAAAGGGTGCATAGTTGGCCAAACATTGATCCAACTATGTGTCAGTCCTATCCAAAGGGAATCACCTCTTGCACAGTTAGGCCACACTATTTTTCTAAATTGTACACCAACCATATAGGGTCATTTCCTAAGTAGAAATACCCATATGGATAGGTTCATGATTTATTAAACTATCTATAACCTGTTCGGGTCCCCTTTACAATTTCTCTACCGCTCCATGCATGACTATGCACCCTACCCTACACATTTTAGGAATTGTGATCCACCTCTTATGGGGATGCACAGTTGATCCACATGATTAATCTTAACTATGTTACAATCATACTCCTCTACCCATTACTACACAAAATAGATCTATGGGCTTCAGAAGAGCATTAGAAACTCCCAAACCCTTTCCCAAATTCCTTTTCACTTCCACTAGAAGAAAATAAATATTTATCTTGAAATTTATAGGGTTCATACCTCATTAAAAATACAGAATCTTACAATCACCCCTCTTTAAAACAATTCATCCTTGATTTTCCCTTACAAGGGTGGTAAAACATCATTTAAGAATAGATCCAACCACTAATCACATACATCAACCACCATCTACGAGGTCTCATCCTACACACAACCATGTTTCCATAACACATGAACTAGAGGAACTGACTTATCTTAGAGATCCTTCATGCTTCGATCAACAATACGTATAGGATGATCCTCAAAGGAAACATATAACTCCAACCAAATCACATCATGATAAATAATATGAGATAGTTATGAGTGATAATAATGTAACTCGGATACATGGAAGATGTCATGCATGTCTCAGTACCTATGAAATAAGTGAAATTGATAGGCTACCAACTCAAATCTCTCCAAAATATCAAAATTCCCGACATTACACGGTAAAAAATTACCTTATATCTGAATCCATCAATGAACTAGTCTAGGTGAAAGTTGTAAGAAAAATTTATCCCCCACCTATAACTCTAGTGGTGGACAATGACTATTAGCACAAGACTTCTTCCAAGACTGATCTGTAGAAATACAATTCTTGATAATCTATACCTACTATAATGTCACCTAAATGAGATGTGGTCCCAATAGTACTACCTCTCCTACCTCTAACCGCACATGGGTGAATGAAATGACCTTCCATATAAATCCATATAAGGATCCATCTGTATAGTTTCTTGGAATTTTTTATTATAAGAAAACTTAGTGAGAGATAAATGTTTCTCCCATGAATCTATAAAATCCAAGATAGATGACTAAAAAATTTCCTCTAACACATATATTATATGGTCAGACTAACCTTCAGTCTATGGTTGATAGGATAAAATCAGTATTACTTGTGGACCCAGTTCCCTCTGTAACTCCTACAAAAATTATGATGTAAAATGAGATTCTCTATATGATACTATATTACATGGAACTCTATGAAATGATTTATCGTACACTTCATACCATATAAAATTGACCCCCTTATTAGTGAATACTATGAGTGGTGATGAAATACATGAGAAATATAGTATAAATCAAATGTAATATAAATCCAACCCTAAGAAAATTCATATGTAAAATATGTTCTTGGGATACTCCCAAGAAATAATGGTTCTCACCTTCTCTGGGTAAATCTATACGCCGGTATCTAAGATAATGTGACCCAATAAGTTGACCTTATTGATACAAAAGTGGAATTTTATGAGCTTAGCATATAGTTGGTGTTCTCTAAGTTTATTCAGTATGATATCAAGATGTTTTTCATGGTCATTTTGATAATGAGAATACACTAAAATGTAATTCATGAAGACTGCAACAAATGAATCTAGATACGGGTGGAAAAACCAATTCATCAAATCCATGAATACTACTGGTGAATTTGGTAGACCAAACAACATAACCAAATACTCATACAAGATTTATCTACAATGGAATGTTGTACATGGTATATCAAATGATCTAACATGAACCTGTTGGTAGCCTAAACTCAAATCAATCCTGGAGAAAACTCTCACTCCTTGAAGTGGTTGAAGAGGTTGTCTATACATGGTAGTGGACACCGATTATTTACTGTAAGCAAGTTCAGTTGATAATAATCTATGAAAAGCCTGAGTGTACCATCCACCATCTTGGTGAAAAGTAAAAGTGAACCCCATGGTGAAATAATGGGACATATAAAACCCTTGGATTATAATTTCTCTAGTTTCCTCTTGATCTCATGAAACTTAGTAGTATCTGTCCAGTAAAGAGGAATGAACACTAGTGTTGATCTTGGAACTAGATCAATAATAAAATCCACCTCTCTCTTAGTAGGTAGTCTAAAAAATTCATCAGGGAAGATTTCCTTGAAATGATCTACTATAGGAGGGAAGTCATCCTAACATGTTCCATGATCATCCATATAAAGTCTAGCAATCTAGGCTATCTCTTCATCCAACCCATGATGCTCAGGTCCATCTTGATTTTCATGGATATCCCATTCACCCTTGTGAATATAACTATCACACTTTTATTATTTAAAGGATACCCTCCAGTGATAAAAATAGATATAAGAATGTTAATAAACCAACTTTTCCATCCCAGGAATGATGTCAAACCCTACCATCTCTAGGGAAAATAGGTTCCATAAGAAAATATACCCACCTATCTCAAGGGGACCTCCATACACTAGAATAAACCTTACGACCAAATTCAAAAAGGGGTATTGAGTGTCACTACACCAGAATAATAAAAAATATTTAGCCCAAGGCTATCCACAATATAACAAGATAAGAAGGAGTGGGATGATCCTATATCAAATAAAGCATCAACTAGAGTAGAGGATACTAAGATAATAACTCTAACCATAGATTGACTAATACTATAATCCTTAGGGATCAGCTGCACTATATATATCTATCCTTAACCATAGACTTGAGATATTATTTGACTACCTTGGACATGTCCTCTCTAATGGTATAATAAATCTTAGGTATGGATCCCTTGGACATGACCACCTCCTCGACCTAAATGATGGGTAGTTCTCCATCTCCCTATTTTCCATGGATCAACTGATCCTACTCCTGAAGGTGGAGTTGGTGGGATCCTCTTCCAATATAAATGGTGGAAAGGTTCTAAAAAGTCTTTGAATATTCCCCATCCTACCATAATCTATTCACTCGATTGGAGATCTATTGCACTGGGGCTTCATATGGACCTACTTACCACACTAATGATAGGTTATGTAGCTACCCTAACATATTCTCTAACAAAAACTGCCTCTTAAAGAAAGCTGCAATAAATTATTCCTACTACTAGTAAAAGTAGTTTTAGGTCTCGGAGCCAAACTACCTTGGATTACACCCGCAACCTCTCTCAAGTTATTATCAATAATCAAGGCCTAATTTTCTATCTTAGTCATAGTATTCATACAAAACACATTTACTTATGATCATATTTCATTACTAAGACCATCCTCAAATTGACTATGTAACACCCTAACCCTAGAATCCCAGAGCCGGTGCATTACTTATTACATTGGCATGATTGAAATGAATGAAATCCTGAAGGAATGAATAGTTTAGTAGTCTTGAAGAAAATATATGCATACATGTAAATCATATTACAATGGAATATATAACAAAATAAAATACATAACAAAAACTAATAAACTACATCCATGAGAACTCAATAAATGGTATCCTATTCATAACCTCTTGAAGGTAAACAAATTAAAGGGGTGATATCCAATGATATATAAGGGTTACAAATAGATTAAGCATGCCTCAATAATAATTGAATCATAATCAAATTGTCATAGTCAATATGGCATGGTGAATAAATGAAAAAACACATTCCATTAATAAAATGAGAATGAAACTACATCCATATATTTTCTCAAAGTGAAAACCTCATGGATATTAATAACTGAAAATAAATAAATAAAATGATTATTAATTGGATTTCATGTATATAGCACATGATAACACTATATCTTCAAAATGGTAGTCTATGGGTAGATACCCGTCTGATTCTATTTTGGAAACAAACTTGAATGGTTTTTTTCCAACTGACTTATCTCATGAGACTAGTCGATGAATCGAGGAGCTATAGCGGGCCCCACCCATCACTACAAGTCCAAAACACTCTTTATACATATATTTAATACAAGTAGAGTATGCCTTCTCAATATACGTATAGAGTAGAGGATTCATATTCATCAATATTTCTATAGTAAAAACAATATTCTTAATAAACACCATATGTAAAATGGTATATGGATTAAAAAAATTATCATATCCATGAAACCAAAATATGGATACATAATATATTTATAATTTTAAATGAAAAATTATCTCAAAGGGGTAGTAGGTACACCACATAAGAATGATTATGTGCACAATACCATGTGAATCACGATGAAATGGAAACCGAAACAAAGTCCCTTACAACATTGTAATTAATCGAGTTAATAATCATCAAGTGAATCATAGAATACCATGAATATAAATAGAATAATGATATTATATATAATATTTCAGTAAATGCACACCACATACAAGAAATAAGTGGGGAACAATGGAAGTCTCACGGAAATAAAAGTGAGATGAGAAACCCCATACCTTATGCCCAAAGGTGTTCTCGATTGATCTTAATGACCTAAATAATAAAATTTAGATTCATTAATTAATGATTATAGAAACTACTTAACATTAAATTTATTTATTATAACCTTATTTGGTTCATTCATTTTATTTTTTATGGGTTTAAGAGGTTTAATTTTATTGTTTTGGAAGAATTTGCTTCCTTGGTTTTCATGGTCAGTTTACTTGTATTCATGAATGGAAGTTCATTTGAAATGTGGTTAAACATCCGGAATTATTAATATATATTATTAGATACATTAAAGATATATATATATATGATCTTATAATTATTTTGGTTATATACCATGAGGATGACTCATTAGATAAAAGTTAATGATAAACGCTTTGATTAACTTGACGCTTTTGTGCACAATGAATTTATTTTGTATTATTATTTTATATTATGAGTCTGTAAGGATTAAAAAACATTTAATAAGATAAAATAATTATATTAAGATCCAGTTCAACTGTTAAAAAGGTTTCATGTCCAGTCTTGAATATAATAATAGAAATTGAAAACCCGTCATCCTTGAATGTGATAAATTAACACATCTCGGACGATGTTTTAATTTTTTGTATAAGAGGAGGGGGAAAAGAGAGATGATGATGAAATATTCCATTAGAATAAAAAAATTCCAATTAATGTAATGTAATAGAATTATCATAGCATTTTTCTGAGGGGATTTTAGGAGATAGGAACAAAATAATGGAACTTTTAAAAGAAGTTGAAAGAAAAAGGAAGAGAGGTTCACCTCTTGAGTACTACTCCTTGAGAATATCCTTAAGGACTTTGTTTTTGGCCTTTTGGTGAGATAAGAAGGTATTGGTCATGGTGGGAGGTCTTGGGAAGTGTATTTGGTAGAACTTAGGTAAGCCTCAAATCTTGAGTGGTGTGGGAGGAAGAGGGGGTGAGGGGTGGTTTATATAGTGGAGAGGAGGATGTTTTTTTAATATTTTAATCATTAGTTTATTAATTTTCCCTAAGAAAAGAAATAGTGATGATTCCATGACCAAAAATAATAATAAGTGCATGTGAGTTTGAACCAAGTATTCTTACCTCAGCAAGACATCATCCATGACTCAATAAATCATGTATTTAGCATTTATCACAATTTATCGTATTTTACTATTAAAAAAGTTCAATAATTTCATAAAAATACCAAAAATTCACCCTAACCATTTTTCGATGTGCAGAATCCAAAAATGAACTCCATTTTTAAAAAATAATTTTCTAAATATTATAAAAATAATTTTTAATTAAAATCATTATTTAATCAAAAAAATACCAACACTTAAAATATTCATCTTCATTTTTAAGCTTCCTAAATTTTATGTACACTTTCATGGGTATGGTTACAATTCATAAGGGTCATATTACTATTCATAAGTTTATGTTACTATTCAAAAAGGTATGTTACCATTCATAAGGGTAAGTTACTATTCACAAAAAATTAACTTAATTCTATCAGACTCCAAATATCATCCTGATCACAACTGTGTATGTCCGTTTTTCAAAATTCAAAACACAAAAGTGAAAAATTTAAGTTTAATGTCTAGGTTCTAACTTTATCCTATAAATAACCAAGTTTTTTTTTCACATAGACCCAGTTCTTCATGCAATATAGGCTATCTAATGAATAGAAAGTATTTAAGAGAAACATACCATAACATGTATGGGGTGTTATAGACTATCCCTGGATAACTCATCACTTAGAAGGATAGGAATGAAATAAAATACCACCATGGAATGAGCATATTTTTTCATAACTGATAAAGTGCACCACTCCAAGTGCATAAACTCTCTAGCTCTGTCATCCCTCAATGAATCATGATAAAAATATTAATAGAATTTGTAACTCCCCATTACCATTACATCAATATTGTTCTCATTTTTGTTTTTTTGTTTCCCTTTTTCATTGGGAAATTATTTTAGGCCCTGAATTTTGTGTATACCTATAATGGTGAAGTCAGAGATTTTTTGGATTTTCATCTTTTCCCTTGGATATTCTGCTATTTTCTAGGAAAATTACAAAACTTTTAATGGGATTTCATGATGTGTAATTATTATTGGAATCATCCCATGAGTTGAATTCATAGCATTAGAATTTACATGTCATGTAAGGGTAACATGTTGTGTAATGTGAAAATATAGTTTTTAAATAAAAAGGCAATGAATTTTTCAGAATAACTTAAAATAAAAGGGAATCACGATATGTAAAATATTACACGATGTGTAATTATCCTATTTTTAGTTTTTAGGGTTTTGTGTGGGTGTTTGATGTTTAAATCTATCTTGTAGCCTTCTACTATCTATCAGAGCTCTTACCCTATGAAATTTTGGGTGATTTCCAGATCAGTTTTTTCAACAATTGATCAATAGTGTTAGGTGCTTCATTTCTCCGAGTAATCCTTCCTCTCAGTTTCCCTATTATTTTTGTTTGTAACACCATTTTTTATAGGTACTAGTAATTGGATTGTGTTTTTTATCAATCCTTTTTAGTCTTTGGTCATTCCTTGTCTTCCGAAGGTAGATCTTGTGGTTTCTAATCCTCATTATTAAAGGAAGTTAGGTTTTCTACTATCTTGAGGTAGGTTGATCTATCCAATTGTACTAATTTATTGAATTTCTTATATTTCTTATTAATTACTTGATATTTGAAATGTAATTTCATGTGTTTAAATTGAAAAGGGAATCTGTTTGTGTTTTAAAGGATTTTTTTTCCTTGAAAATAGAATTTCTTTGATTTGAAATGGAAAATAGATTTTGAAAACCTAAAAAAAATTATCCCGGATTTGAAATTGTTTTATAAAAATGTGAGCATCATTCTTCAAATAGAAAAATGACATACATTTCACTGTGGTAACCTTGGATACATTGAGATAAAGACATGAAAATCTTTAGTGTGTGTGACACAACTACAAGGTAACCACTTTTATGTTGATGGTCTATGGTAGGACTCGATGATAGTTGGATTCAAACTTATTACTTATCAGGCTTGTGAGTGTCTAGTACATATTGTCCCATAAGATAGATCCTAGATGGTAGGTGCATTATTGTTTTTGGTTTTTTTATTACATGATTGTTTATTTCATGGATGTTGTATCACATGTATATTTATATTTCAATATCTTTATCTGTTTGTTTATATATTTAGAAAAATGGCCTGAAATTTTTGAAAACTCAAGTATCATCTGAAAAAGTATTTCAAATTGATTTATTTATAAAAAATATTATACAATTGTTTATTTATATCTTTTAATTTTTCATTATTAATATTAGAATTTGTATATATATTTTAGTGGTATCATAGTAATCTGTGTTGGTCACACCCTACTTATACTTATGGGCCATTGTAGTCCTTGTTTTTTTGGATCCATGTAAAGGGAAGAGAATTAAATAGCACACATGCTTCTATTTACATATCTGTTTTATTTTGGGATAGTTTGGAGGTGATGTTTGGTTACATGGAGACTATTTTTTTCTAGATTGTCTTTATTTTTGGTTTATGAGAATTGTCTCAGTTGTATCTCACATTGTTTCTTCTTTGTACTCTATTTATATGTCTTGTTTTTCTTATATAAAAAATAGTTTTTTTTATCTTTGTTTTACCCCACCCTATGATGGGATGACATGGGTGATCGGTCTTGTTGACCCGGGTTGGTCTGTTACAATTTAGTATCAAATGGAATACTTAGCCAAAAGTGTGTTAACACTGCCTAAGTTGTTTTAGTGTCTTGGGTAGATGGGAGTAGGATCATCATAATTCAGATAATAGGTGCAGAAAAGGGGATTGTCCAACTCACTCCCATTATTGAATCCAAGTTTCCATGGGTGGTTGAAAAATCTTTACTAAGTCCAAGAATGAGTATTTAGGTTCATTTTAATAAATTTCATGAGAACTTTATTTAAATAAACCCATCTAAATACTATAAGGACTTGGTTTGTGTAAGTTCCTTTGAATAAACTAAGTGGGGAGTTTATTTATATGTACTTGTTCCTTTCAAAAGTAGGCCTTTTTTGGTAAAATTCATAAATTCTTTAAATTATTATTGTTTTAATGCATAGTTTTGGAATCTTGTTTCCAGTTAGATTATTTTGGAATTTTGTCATGTATGATTGGTTATTTTCGTATTTTTAACATAAAACACCTCCTAAAACAACTCTTCAAAATACAAGAGGGGAAGTCACGAGGCATTTTCTATAGGTGGATCCTCTAGTGGACCTTTCTTTGGTTGAAGTAGTGATCTGTACCATTCATAATCTGGGGTCAGTGGGTGCAGTGAACCCAAGATGGGCAGTGAATCATGGTTTAGAATTTATGAAGAATCATCCACCTATCTTCCTTGGTGAAAAAGGACCATAAGAGTTAGAGGAGTGACTTGAATGGATTGAGAGGATCTTCAAATTTTTGAAGACACATGAGGATTCTTAGGTGGGGTTTTCCATATATATGCTCAAACGACCAGGAAGAAGATGGTGAGACTCGATAGTGAAAGATAAGTTGAATGAAGGTATTACCTAGGTTTCTTTAAAGATGATCTTTAATCCTTAGTTTTATCCTTTTACTTTACATGAGACAAAGACCAGAGAGTTTTTGATATTGGAGAAAGGGGAGTGTACTATTCTAGAGTACTCCACCCACTTTGTCGAGTTAGTGCATTTATAACCAAAGATTATCACTAATAATTACCTGAATGATTAGGGGTTTGAGATGGGGCAGAGGACCAATGTTCAGTCAATGCTTGTTCTTTTGAGTCTCCTGACCTTTATGGAGGTAGTGGATAAAGAAGCTTTGTCTGAGGAAGACATAGTTGGGAGGAAAGGTTTGGGAAGAGATTTAGTGTGTAAAATGGTTAACTATAGTTCTAGTCAGAAAAGAAATAATAATAGTGGTAAATTTTTTACAGGACCAATTTTAGGGGATTCTATAGGGAATAAAATAGTTATTTTATACCAATGTGGGAGGCATGCTCATACCATGCCTCAATGTACGAAGGCTCCTAGAACTTGTTATCTTTGTGGGTGATCTGGCCATCTGTAGCGTTTTTGTGATAAGATGTTCCAAGATAGTAATGCTGGATCAACTTTCACCAAGGGGTCAAAAATTTAGTTTGATACTTCCAAGGGTAGTGGGTCTCATTCTCAAGCCAAGGGGGATATCCATGTGGCTAATTTCAGATGGTTGTATGCAACCAAGTGTGTGCTAAATGAATCAGAAGCAAGGATAACTACTATTAGAGGTAAATTTTTTATTTCTTCTCATATGGTTCTATATTTGTTTTATACAGTTGACACTCATTATTTTATAATACCAAAGTTGGTTGACGTGTTGGGTTTGTGTTTATATCTTATTCTATTCTTATTGGATCTTTCCATGCCTTTAAGAAAGAGGTATGAATAAGGTTTCAAATTCCCCACATGTCGGGTGGTGATAGGTGACTTTGAGGTGGTTTGGGACTTATTAGTGATTGATATTAACATATTTACTTGATCATTATCATGGATTGGATGATTATCATAAAGGATCAGACAGTCTGTTATCGCCTTCAGGTATAGTTATTATCTACCGATGGGGTCACTCATGTTTTTAGGGCGAGTGAGACTCTAGATTAGAAAGGGAAGGGATTATTGATTCTTATGCTGGTTTAATCTCATTCCATTTTTTAGAAATGTTTCTTGATCTAGACAACTCATTCTTGGGTGGTCAGCTACTTGCTACTATGTGTGAATACCCTGAGGTCTTTCCAGATGGTTTTTCAAGTTTATCACCTCAAAGAGAGGCCGAGTTTACTATTGACATATTACATAGAATGATTCCCATTTCTATGCCATCCTATCGAATAAAACCTACCAGGTTTGTGGAACTTAAATTCCAACTTGAGGACCTAGAGGTGAAAGGATTTATTCATACTAGAATTTAACCATGGACTTCACCTATCCTAGGGTGAGTGGGATTCTAGATAAGAAAGGGAAAGGATGATTGATCCTTATGATGGTTTAATCTGATGCCAATTTTTGGAAATGTTTCTTGATGAAGTTGACCCATTCTTGGGTGGTCAGCTACCTAATATTGTGTGTGTGTACCCTAAGGTCTTTCCAGATGATTTTTCGAGTTTATCGCCTCAAAGAGAGGTTGATTTTACTATTTACCTATTACCTGGAATGATTCCCATTTTTATGACAACATATCAAATGACACCTACAGAGTTGGTAGAACTTAAAGTCCATCTTCAGTAAATAGGTGTGAATGGATTTATTCTTCTTAGCGTGTCACCATGGGATTCACTTGTACTATTTTCTAAGAAAGAAGAAAAAATTATCAGGATTTGTATTAAATATCAGAAGTTGAATCAGGTAACCTTTAAGAACAAGTATCCCTTACCCATAATTGATGATCTCTTTGATCAGTTGAGGGGGAATTCTTAGTTTTCTATGATTTAACTATGGTCGGGGTACCACTAGCTGAGATTCCAATAAGAGGACATACCCAAGACAATATTTCAAAGTTGAGATGGGAATTTTGAGTTTCTGGTTATGCCATTCGGACTCACTAATAATCATGTGGTATTCAGGAATTTAATGAACTAAATCTTTCATTAGTTCTTATACTCTTTTGTTGTTGTGTTGATAGATGATATATTGGTGTACTTCAAGACATAGGTGGATCAAAGAGGCCATTTAGATATCATTCTTCAAATTTTAGGGAACATCATCTATATGGAAATCTTTCCAAGTGTAATTTTTGGATCCAAGAAGTAAAGTTTCAGGGGAATGTGATATCTGAGATGGGAATCTCATTTGATCTTGAAAATGGTTAGATAGTTATGTCTTGGGAGAATTCTAGAAACATGTTTTATATTTGAAACTTCTTGGATTTGGCACGTTACTATAGATAGTTTATTATGGACTTCTCCAAGCTTGAATCTTCGATGATAGATTCAAATTTTAAGGGTATAAAATTTTAATGGAATGATAAGTGTCAGAGATATTTTGAGGAGATAAATATGAGGTTGACTTTAGCACCAATTTTGATTCTTCTGAAACCAGGTTCAGGTAATGATGTTTTCTACAATTCTTCTGGTACGGGTTTGGGTTGTGTCGTGATGCAGGGGAAATATGTTGTGGCTTATGGATCACACCAGTTATACCCTCATGAGAATAACTACCCTACCCATGACATTGATTTGGAAGCTGTTATGTATGCACTAAAAATGTGGCATTACCATCTCTTTGGAGAGCAGTTTATATTTTATTCTAATAAAATAATCCTAAAGTATATTTTCACTCAGAGAGATATGAACTTGCGATAGATACATTGGGTTTATTATCTTCAGACCTTTGATTTTGATATCATATATACCCCCAAGAAAGAGAATGTTTTAGCTGATGCATTGAGAAGAAAATTAATGAAATAATCTATGAAATAATCAGTCGAATGGTGGTCTCTAATGAGTTTTTTTTCTGGAATGAGCTTGGAAGTGGAGAAGGTTGGTGGACCAGTGTTCTTGGATTTGATAAAAGTTGAATCATATTTTGATGAGTGAGTTTGACTTGAGAATATTAATGAAACTGAGAGTCGATTCTTAGGAGAAATCCTAAATGATGGTGAGACCTCATGTGAGTTTTATCGATCTCCCAGTATACCTTTGTGTTTCTATAGCATGCTAGTTTTTCTATTTTCCTTGAGGCATGAGTTTCTAGATAGTAAACACTGGTATTATTAGTTTGTGAACCCTAGGACTTCAAAGATGTACCATGATTTGATACATTGGTATTGGAGACCCAAGATGAGGTGGTCAGTTGTAGATTTTGTATTGTGATGTCTCACTTGTCAAAGAGTTAAGGCAGAACACGAGAGACCTTTGAGGTTTTTTGAAGCCTTTACCCATTCTGGTATGGAAGTGGGATGATATTTTCATGGATTTACTCATTGGTTTACCATGAAATCATAGTGGGAAGGATATGATTTGGGTGATTGTTGAAAGACTCACTAAATCAGCACATTTCTTGCTAATAAAGGAAATGATGAAAGTGGAACATCTTGGGGACTTGTATATCCGAGAGATTGTGAAGCTTCATGGGGTTTCATCTGTAGTTGTTTCTAAAAGGGAAACAAGGTTCACATCCATATTCTGGAAAGGTTTGAAGGAGGAAATGGGTTATCATTTGGAGTTGAGAATGAATTATCATCCAAATATAGATAGATAGACAGATAGTTCTATCAAGGTTCTTGAAGATATGCTTCAAGCTTGTTTTCTTCATTTTAGTGGATATTGGGACAAAAATTTACCATGGGTTATGTTTTCCTATAACAATACTTACTAGTATTTGACTAGTATGTGGCCCTTTGAGGCTTTATATGGGTGGCCATGTCAATATCCCTTATGTCGGGAAGAGTTGGGAGATCGGTCCATGGTTGGGCTGAGTGTTGTTTAGGAGATGATAGAGGTAGTGCAGTTGATCCAAATGTGTTTGATAATAGTACAAAGACATCATAAATATTATGCGTACCGCCGATGTCAGCTGTTGGAGTTTGAGGTTGGTGATCGATTATTTCTTAGAGATTCAAATTTCTTGGTACATCGTCAGTTGGGTAGGCAAGGTAAGTTGGCACCAAGGTTTGTGGGCCTCTTTGAGATCATTGATCGACCAGGGAGGGTGTCCTATCAGTTTCTATTACCATATGTCTTGACTTCCATACATGAATTGTTTCCTGTTTCCCAGTTGAGTAGGTATATACCATATCCTTCACATGAAATTATATGGGAGGACATTGTTCTTGAGCCAGATAAAAATTTGGTTGAGAAACCATTTAAAATTATGGATCACTAAGATAAGGTATTGTGAGGTAAAATTATTCCCTTGGTCTGGGTAGTGTGGTAGTGTAGAAAGGATCTCCAAAATACGTGGGAGTGTGAGTCATTGATGAGGTAGTAGTGGATGAATCTTTTTGAAGTTCCAAGATCTTGAGCTCTTTCTATAGACATAAATATTTTATGGTGGGTAGATTGTAACGGCCCATTACTTTTCTATTGGGTATATTCTGATCTTTGTTTCTAGTTTCCCTTTATTGTTCGGTGAGTATTTTCATTCTTGAATTGGAGGGATGCCTATCATGGTTAAGTTAGGGAATTATTGAATTTTTATCTTTTCCCTTGGCTTTTCTTCTATTCACTGGGAAGCTAAACAACATGTAATGGGGTTTCATGAAATGTAATGATGGCCAGATTTATCATGTGAGTTGAATTTATAACGTGAGAATTTACACGTCCTATAAGGTTTACACATCATGTAATGTGAAAATATATTTTTTTAATTAAAAAGAAGACACATTTTTTTGAGTAACTTAAAATAAAATGGAGTCATGATCTGTATTAGATTACACACCATTTAATTCTCCGAGTTGTAGTTTTTAGGGTGTTTTGTGGGTGTTTGAGGCTTCAATATGTCTTACAGCCTTCTCCTCTTGGCCTAAGCTCTTACCCTAAGCAATTTTGGGTGTCTTCTTTCAATATTAATCAATCCGTTCAGTGATTAATCAGTAGGGTTATGAACTTCATATCTTTGGGTAAGCCATTATCTCAGTTTTCCTCTTGTTTGTGGTTTTGAAACTATTTTTTATAGGTATTGGTAATTGGATAGTGTTTTTTATCAATACTTTTCAATCTTTGGTTGTGCCTTGTCTTCCGAAGGCATATCTTGTGGTTTCCAATCCCCATTGTCAAAGTCAGTTAGGTTTTCTACACTCTTGAGTTAGGTGTATCTATTTAATTTTTCTATTTTCTTAAATTTCTTATAGTTATTATTGATTCCATTAGATTTGAAATGGAATTGCATGTGTTGAAATTAAAAAGAGCATGGGTTCATGTTTTAAAGGGGGTTTTGCCTTGAAAATGGAATTGCCTTGATTTGAAATGGAAAATGGGTTTTCAAAACCTAAAGCATATTCTCTTGGATTTGAAATTGTTTTATAAAAACGTGATCATGGTTTTTAAAATAGAAATTGAAAGACATTTCATAGCAAGATCCTTGGGTACATTGAGATAAAGACACAAGTAGCCTTATTGTGCGTAACACCACTAGGAGGTAACCTATTGTATGTAGATGGTCTATGGAAGGCCTAGAAATCAGTTGGATCCAACCTTATGCCTTATTAGTCTGGCTATTATCTAGTACGCATTATCCCATAGGCTAGAGCCCAGCTGGTAGGTGCATTATTGTTTCTGGTTGTTTATGACATGATAGTTTATTTCATGGATGTTCAATCACATGTATATTTAAATTTAAATATCTTTACCTGTTTATTTATGGATTTTTCAAACATGGAATGAAAATTGTAAAAACTCAAGGATTGTTTGAAAAATTATTTCAAATTGATTTATTTATAAAAATGATTCTAAAACTGTTTTATTTTAATACTTGAACTTATCCATTCTTAATATTATAACTTGTATAGATATTTTGGTGCTATCCTACTAGGATTTGTTTCTCACACCCTACTTATGAATGTGGGTGTATATAGACATTGTTTTGTATTATTTAGGTAAAGGGAAGAGCATTATATATCATGCAGGATTCTCTTTACGTTTTTGTTTCCTTTTGGGATAGTAGGGAGGTGACGTTTGGTCACATGGAAACTAGTTTTGTCTAGAATTATCTTTATTTTTGGTTTATCTGGTTTAGATTAGTTGTATCTCCTATTTTTTAACTTTTTTCTATGGTTTTATGTCTTGTTTTTCTTATATATGAGAACAATTTTTTTCTATTTGTTTTATCGCACCCCAGGATGGGATTACTTGGGTGACCAGTCAGGTTGACCCAAGTTGGTCTATCATAGAAGGCCATCTAGAAATCCCTCCAAACCATTTTCTAATGATGATATTATTTGGTAATAAAATTCCACCGTCACTTGGAATAATCTCATAGAATATACATATATAGATTCACTCTCATCTCAAAAGGTGTCTCAAGGTGATTGAAAATAGGCAGAATGGACTCTAGCCATGACTCCAAAGCCAGTGGACCGCCATCCCCTGAAAACATGGGGGGATTCTACTGATTAAATTCTTTCATAAACTCTACCATAGTAGGAGTAGGTCACAGGGCTCCTTATATAGTTACATGATCTGTAAGAATCCCTATTGAAATAGGGTTTCATTTCCCTAGTTGGGAATAATGGGAGGTGCCACAAGTGGCACTATTGGAGGCAATATTGGTGGATTAAGGCCCACCACCTCCAAAGCATAGTCATCGCCACCAACCTATAACATGAATTGAGTAAATCAGGGTTTCATAGTTATAAAAATACTAAGTGCACACATTAGACAAGGATATAATAATGATATAGATCATATACATAATAATAATACATGTACAATCTTTCCTATATAAGAGTTACACCCCTCTTCCTGCTCCTAAATCCAGGTCAGGGAAATGTATAAGACCTTAAGGTGTCATAATAGATATTTCCCAATACCCACTACTAAGATCTAGTTAGGGTTCCGTTCTCTATTTAATATCAAAGGTTTCAGTATACACTGTGTCAATTTTAGATTATAAAGGAAAACACCCTTTAAGTTGTAATTGTAATCACCATTTACAAAAATCATTTGATTAATTTTTTATTAGAATCAATAGTTTTTACTCATTTAATTATATAAAATGGTCCTATTATATTAGTTACCATTCCCAATTTACAAAGTACCATGCTTTATAAGTTGGAATTGGCACCTCATGTAACTCAAACTGAGTTTTTTACATTCAACCTTAGAGTATAAAAATATTTTATATGATAGTTTTATTATACATGTTAACATTACCAGTTTATAAAGGACCCTATACTTTATAAATTTTTATTATCACCCATTTAATCACAACCATAAATGTTTCATGCATTGTAACCAATGATCCATGGATCAAACACGTCATAATTGGTTAATTAAGGTGCCACCATAAGAAATATATGGAAAAATCCATTTAGGTTGATGTAGACACTTTAATAACCAATCCTGTATCATAACTATAATGAAACATTCTATCATGAAGTAATAATACTTGTATACATGGCCATAATCACAGAAGCATGGTATACAAGTAATCATGCTGAATTTATATATAAACTTGGTATATAGGTAAACATGGAACATAATCAGTTAGTCAAGAAATGTAGTCTACATGGCATGGAATATTCATGACATGTAAATATCTATGTTCCAAAAATGAAACATGAGTCCAAAACCTCATTTTAATACAAGGAAGAGAGTAAAAGTGAATCCATATCAACAATAATAAATGCCACATATCAAGTGCATCACCCAACAATGAAATCAATACAACTATTATAAGCATAATCCAGAACAACAATTACCAAACTAGGTAATTTGGATTTTCCCTATACATGGGTTAGATAATCCCATGTACAAGCTCATTACCAAATTAAAACACATTCTTAGTCTCTTGTAAAATAACCCAAAATAGTAAAAAAAAGGAAAAGAACCTATAATACTGCTTTGTGGCGTCTTGGACTGACCCACTCGATAATAGTAGCTAAAGCGGTGGCCACATGACCTCAAGAACACCTCCCCCTATGCCAGTGGCTTCAAAGTGGCAGTGAGGGTCTGTAAGAGGATGTTGGGGATACTATACCCTCATGATCGGAGTGTGGCACAATAGTACCAAAATACCAATAAATAGTGTAAGTAGAATAAATAATTGGTATCAGAATAATTAAATTATCGAGATATCATAAATAAACTAATAGAAACTATATCTAATGTCATATACAAAATTATACTTCTCATTCTTCATCCTCTACTATTATCGCACTTTCATCAACCCCTATGGTTATTCTTCTTTCATCCTGATGTTATTCTCCTGCACACTCCTATTCTTATTCCTCCTCCAGCATCTGTTTTTTAGCTTTCCTGCTTTGGCTTCACTAGTCTCTATCTACTATCTGCCTTCGAGCTATATACAAAATGATACTGACTATTTCATGATAATATAAAAAATGGGAAGGTACATGGGAATATAGAAACATGCATATACAAAAATTTATACAAAAGTACAAAAATATCAAAATCTATCTTCAGTAGCATTACGTGTATAAGCTCGGTCCTATACTCTCATACTCTATCCTAGAAAAGTAAATTAGGCATCCAAAACTATACCCTTCCCTTTTTCCATATCTATAATAATGAATTTTGTTTGGGTACCAATTGGAGGACTAAATAGGGTGTTAGATATACTCACTAGGCCACTACTAATTATTTCTATAACAAATCCAATCCATGCATATAATTTGTAACAATGTACATATATTAAAAAAGTAAGTCTATAAGATAAGTAATATATCTAGCATATAAGCACATGTTATAACAAGAAGTCTATAAATTATGAGTAACTATATAAAAAATTAAGGCATCTACTACAACCTATGATGAAATATCAAGTGTCAATAAACTATAGAAAACCCCATATAATCATGTATTAGACCTAAGAGGTCTAGGACCCAGGTCCAATGACCAAGGATTCCTCTTGGTGTCCATAGAGATTAGACATAGAAAAATCAATATAGGTATACCTAAGTGGGCTAGTTACCCAAGTACCATGGATGAGGTGTCCTCTTTGAGTCCATGGAGATCATCCATAGAAAACACGATAAAGACTTGGGTGGAGGCTAAGGAGCTGTCCAAGGTGGTCTAAGAAAGTTGGATCCAAGGTAACCGTACAAGAAATTGAATATAAAGTACATGAGTGGGTCATCTGTTCCATACTACAATACCTAACATTAGTGTCATTCCATGTCATCCATTATCAATTTAATTTTTATAATGATTTAAGTGTCCATTTTATTTTCCATTCCCTTTATCAATTTAATTCATCACAACTATTTAATTTAATTTCCACTTTGAAGTGACGATGATGGAGGATACCATGTTAGTTTCCATGCCTTTAATCAATTATATTCAATAAACTACAATAGGTACCAAGGGTCCATGATAGTTTCTATTCCCTTTTGTCCACTAAATTTATTACATTCAATTATTTAGTCAATTTACATATAAGTGATAAGAAGGAGGTCTATGTTAGTATCCATTCCACTTCACGAATCAATTACATAATTATGCATAATCCAAGGAATTTTCCACTTTATTCTACACCTCTTATTTATTCTATTTTATTATCCATTTCATTTATAAATGAAATGGTTATAAACAAGGTACTTAGCCTTTAAAAAATAATTTAATTTATTTACAGCTCCCATTAATAAATAGTGAGCTTGTCCCACCCCATGGGTAGTTAAAATGTGATAAATAAAATGATCCCACCTCAAGTGTGGTTTAGGTTGAGTTTGAAAACCTCCAACCTTATATAAGGGTGTCACAAAATGTTTAAATCATAGTTTTAAAAATCAATTTAAATTTTTATTAATTTAAGGAGAAATACCCAAAAAGTCTGATGTAGGGTACAATGAAGACAATGTATAAAAACCCAATTTTATTGAAAAGGTATAAACCACGTACCTCAGATGGGTAGTACTCAACTCATTATATATCAGTTTTTGATTTGGTCTAGAATGAGAGAAATTAAAGAAATAAATGAATTCCCAAAAAATAGGGAAATTAAGCTCACATGGATTTAACATTCCATATGATGAGATAAATAAAGTAAATAAAGTAATGGATTAATGATCTTACCAATATGATTAAAACATGATGAAAAATGGTCTGATCAGAGTTTGTTTGAAGGAGGTGCTTCAATTACAAGGTGAAGGTGGAAGAAGAAGATCCCAAACATGAGGGATTTCTATATATAAGAAGCAAGGAGTAAAGAGAATAATTTTTTTTAAGGAAGGAAAAAATGGTCATTTTACCCAACCTTTAAAGGGATCATGGTTTGGATGCATGTTTGGAAAAATCAGGTGCCAACCGTGTTCCATACCTATCCAAAGAGAGCAACCTCTTATATGGTTAGGCCACATGATTCTTCCAAACTGTGTGCTAACCGTGCAGGGTCACTGCCTGCATAGCTAGGTGCACAGTTTATCAAACTGTGCATAACCTATGTGGGACCCCTCTATAATTTCTCTATATCTCCACGCATGATCATGGAGCCAACCTTGTATAGTTTACAAACCCTGATCCACCTCTTATGGGGTTTCATAGTTGATATGAACGGTTACTCCTAACCATGTGCCAACTATGTACCTCTTCATGTTCCTCATAAAACATGATCTCTGAGATATAAATGAGCCCCCGATGCTCCAAAACCCTTCCTTAAACCCTTATCACTTCCACTAAAAGAAAAATAAATATTTATACTGAAATTTAAAGGGTTCATACATCGTTATAAAACTAGGTATCTTACGTTATAATGGCTATATTATTAATGGTTATAATTCTTAATGGTCTTTTAAATAAAATAAACTATAACTATCCAAAATATCCAAAGTAGTGCATGTGTTTTATATAAATATATTACTTTATAATTCATTTATTCCTTCAAAAGGGAATTTCATTAATAAAATTTCACATCGTAACACATAGTTTGTTAAATTGTGTTGGCTAACCATGAAAGAACATTAATAAAATATGAAAATTAGATTTTTAACCCAATTTTATCTCAAAAACTATCATTATTCATTCCTTGTATTAGGCTATCATCCCTCCATTAGTCAATTTTGGTGACTCACTTCCCTTTGGAACCTAATTTCAATGAATCAAAGTGTGTTGGATCTATTATATTAAAGGTAAGAGCCCTATCCCATCCTCATTCTTCCCTTCATTCTAGATCCACTTTTTTTCATTTGAAAGGAACCATATATAAGTGTTTTTATGCATGAATCTATCGGATAAGACATGTTTTGACAATTCCTTTTTTGGATTTGTTAAAGGAATAAGAGAATGGTTTTTTCTTTTTTAAGAGAAGGGTTAATATGAATACTTGGAATAATTGGTTTTTGTGAGTTCATATTGCATTGGAAGATTCTTTTTTGGGTTCGTACAAGGGGATAATACTGCTTGGGGCCACATAGAGGATTATCAATAATGACTATCTTAGTGGACGGAAGAGTAACTGCTTATTATTATTAAGATTTTAATGGTATGAATGTATGTTTGTGAACATTAAAGGGGTTTTACAAGTGGAATAATTAGATAAAATATTTCTTCAGTTTAAGTTTAATTTTTTTGAAATGGTAAACTAATTTGGTTTCTCCTCTCATTTATTTTAGTTGTATTTTGATTTGTGAGATAACTTGTTATTTTTCTAGTTTCATGAGTTAGGAATTCGTTTAGGGGTTGAATATTGGTTATGATTATTCACCCCTATATAAACACCTTGGTGTGTATACATACATTGTTCTTAATGACATAGGTAAATAAATAGTCTCTTATTTATTTAGTGTATCATCATGATGTTACACTCTCAGAGGGTGGTTGGAGCTTGATGACATTACTTTTGAGTGGTTGGAGTGATACCACATTGGTGCTTCTGCATCATGATGTATTTAGTTTTTGGTTTTTTTCTTGTTACTATTTTGTTTCTACTATGATATTGTTGGTTTTTTGTATTTTTGTGTTTAATTGTTTGAGTTTTATATATCATATAGTTTTGGTTTGGTTGTTTTTATTATTTTCCTAATAGGTTGTGTTTGTTAAAAGTTAAAATAATCCCCTAATTGTTTATTAATCCCTTGGAATTTATTTTTAGCCTTTGGTGTCCAAGGGATGTCATGTAATGTTAGTGGAACCCTAACTCTTTCTAAGAAAATGTTTAGGGACAAGATGTTGCAAATGGTATCAGTTTGGTTGGTCCATTATATTGGGAGAGTAACAAAGAGATATGATATTTATAAACATTAAATGTATCATATAAAAATACATAGATAAACATTTTGTGATGAATTTAAAGTTACTAGGGTGGTTAGCGCACAAAATTGTACAAAAAAACTTCTAGGAATATTGTTATCTCATCATTATGGGTTTAGCCGATGAGTGCAGCATATCATGAATTAGTAATGATACTTCCAACTAAGAATTTATTGATCATATTATGTTTTTTTATTCTTAAATTTTTTGATAATGATTGTTACTATTTATTATTTGGAATATATTGAGACTTTATTTTATTAGTCAAGTGGTAATTGAGTGGTAATTCTGTTCTGACTATAGAGAAAATGGAATTAATTAGATGACATAGAAACCTGGAAAAAGAAGCCATATTAAATGTGGTTACACCTGAAAAACAAGTCAACAAACAACTTATTCAAATAATTTTACAACAATTTCAATCTATTGATAAAATAAATTTAAATAATAAACCATGACATGAAGATCATTCTATATAGTTTCAGAAATATAATCTATCAATATTTGGGGGGGGGGGGGTTAGAACCTAAAAAGAAAAATGTTTGGATGAGAAAAATGAACTGGATATT
Organism: Viscum album; assembly: GCA_963277665.1. NCBI lineage: Eukaryota > Viridiplantae > Streptophyta > Magnoliopsida > Santalales > Viscaceae > Viscum > Viscum album. Next base: position 59,184,945 of record OY728127.1, on the reverse strand, counting down.
TTATTTTCTTGGAACCCTAGTTGATATAAATGTGAAATTTAAAATCTACATGTTGGAAGATCTTACATGCCAATGGTTGGATTTTTTTATTCAAGAAAAAGTTTTACAAGGACTTACTTGAAATATATTTGAATAATTATTCAAAAAACAATTTATAATGAACCAAATCTCTCATACATGATATTAAATCATTTTAGATGAATATTCAACACTTTAAAAAATTATATGATTGGGGACCATAATAGTTTAGTGTATTTGGGAACTTGGAACACGATCTTCTAACTTGGTGAAGGATCTTCAAAGTTTCCTATAAAGATCTTCCTATTTAGTACTCCTGCTTAAAACCTTTATTCTTAACATGGGGAAATGAAACATAGGAAAGGGTGAAATAAGATGCTCAGTAAGGTTAAATAAGGGAGATAAATAAGAATAAAATGAACATAAGGGTATGAGAACTTGAGCATAACATTTTAAGATCATACCCTACATATCAAAGATCAGACACATGATTCACGACATAAATATTGGAAAATCATAAGACATGAATCAGAAGGGAATCAAGAGATATAAATCTTTACCCAATGCATTATAGAATTATCTAGATGCACCCATCATGTAAGTTATAATGTGACCACCTAACTATATCTGGTCCACCCCATCATATAAGCTATAACGGGCTTACCCAATGCTATCTTGGACACCCCATATTATAACATATAATTGGATTACACAGTGTTATCTAGTCCACCCCATCATACAATCTATGTCTAAGAACCATAACATGAATAAATAAAAAATAACATGGATATCATCATAAAAAATCAAAAAAACAATTATTATTTCATAACTTTATTAACTAATGGAAAATAAATGGGTTTTTTTCGAATCTCTTTGGAATATGATTTACCCATGGAAACTAAATAGGTTCCATAAACATCATGCCATCAAAACATAGACTATCCAGAGAAAGAATATGAATGGTATCCTTGGAATATATCCCTAATAAAACATAAACTATATCAAAGGATGTCATCCTTTGGAAAATAATTTTTAAAGATAATTTAAAACATTTCTTGAGGAAAATATCCTTTCCTCTTTGAAAAATTATTTTCAAAACATAAAATATTTTTAAAACCTTTTTCTTTTAAAATAACCTTGAAAACATATAAGGGAATATTTAAAAATAATTTTAAACTCTTTTTAAAACATAAAACATTATAAAAATCCTTTTCCTTGAAAATGAGCTAAAAATATCATTTAAAAACATTTTTGAAAACATTTTTTAAAACATTTTTATAAAAAATTATTTTGAAAGAACCTATATTTATGATTGAAGAGAGAGATAAAGTTGGATTCCATTAATTTTTTTCTTTTAATTATATTATGTAAAAAAGAGTATAAAAATGGAACCATTACTTGAATATATCATTAATAAACATAGGAGAATAAAAATCATGAGTATTCTTGAGATATTAATCATAATATTTTATCATTGGAAGCATAATCATAAATAATCCACAAAGATGATGAGATTGTAGCAATAAACTCTGACCACTTTGGTAACTTTGAATCATAATATCCATGCAAGGACAACATTACAAGGAACTTAAAATATCATGAGAATAATTATATTCAGGATATAACATTTCCAAGGGGTATTACATACACCTCGTAATAGAATATAGGTTCATAACATAACATGTGTCTCAAAGAAGGCAAATTGAGACAACATTACCTTACTGATTTGGTAAATTTTGAACCATAAAACCCAAGAAATTAAGTTCATAAAATGGATATTTAAATCCAAAAAATTATTATTATATGATTAATAAAATATATGCGTGGTTATTATACACACCACAAATAAGAAATAAGTGGTGAACATGGCTTATGTCTCACAGAAAATAAATGCGAGACAGACATCTCTTACAAATTGTGTAACTTTTGAATCATGAGACCCATAAAATAATAACATAAATTGAAACTTTTAGAATAATTAACTAAATTAAATTCATTATTTAACATTTAATAGGGCAATATATACACCACACAAAAGAAATTAGTGGTGAATATGTCATAAGTCTTGCAGAAATAAAAGTGAGACTAGAAATCCCCTTACCTTAAGTCTTGACTTCCTTTTTACATGTTCAAACCTCATGTATAATAAATATAAGTTTATTATAAATCTACCATAGAACCATATTCATATATATAACACTATATATGATTTTATTATGAATTTATATTAATATTTTATTAAAAATTCCATGTTAAAGTTATGTTTTTGGTAATAACTGCTTTGTTTTTCATATATGTTCTGACTTGTTTTTTGTATGTTTTATTTGATCCTGATTTAATAATTTCTAGAATGTAAAACATGATATAAATATCATATATATTCATTATATATTTATTTATAATAATCTAAAAAATATAGAAATATGAAACTAAATACCCCGTCCATAGAGACAGTAGGTCGTACATATGCATGAATGTTGTTTCGATTTTCTTGTTATATAGAAAAAGGAAATGTAAATGATATATATTATCATTCAAGTAGAATTATTATTTAATATATATTACATATTTTTATTAAACCCATCCTTAATTAATTCAATGTAAATATTGAACAAATCACATCGCTTTGCGAGGTGGTAATCCGCCGTACACAAGAACGACGTTATCATATTCCTATAAAATGGAAAGCATGAAGATATGTGTTATATAACAATTAAAGAAAATTAAAAACATAATAAATATAATATATATCACATATAAACAATAAATCCATCATTATTACCAACCTTTAAAGGAGGTAATGTAAGAATGAATGACATTGATTCGTGTGGCGGTAGTCCGTCGTACACACGAACGATGATTGCGTATCTCATTTGATGGATGTGTGTGAATTTATAGGTCATAAACGCAACATAAAAAATATAATTATATTTAATTTAATTATGTTATTATATAATAATTATATATAATTAATTTAAGGGTTTTGATGAATAAATAATACAAAAACATTTGTTGATGAACATTACCTATTCTTCAGGTATCTCCTTCTGGTTTTCACCAAAGGACTACTTTTGTTGGATTTATGCCCAAATTAAGGATCCTAGGATGAGATTATGGAATTTGGTAAGTTATTTTGGCAGTTTTGTTTATACAAATGGCTCTAGAGGTGGAAATAAGTGGGTAGAATGAGTGCCCTTTTATAGTGGAGGAGAAGTGACATTCATGTAAATTCAAAAAAAGGTAAACACTATTGGGAGGTCTAACTTACCTAATGTGCCTCATATAATGAAAACTTTTATATAATATATGGTATATGTTCTAAATATTCCAAAAAAATTGGTTTTATACATGTTTCTAGGTCATTTGTCCCCTTAATTTTAATGTTTACTTCTGCTCATTTTTCTCTTGATAAGTGTAATTAATTTTAACTTTTTCACTAATAATTTTGGTCAAAAATTAAGTTGAACTTATTATAAATTATAATTTATTATGATTAAAATATGTAATCCATTTTTACAAATTATAATCACATAATTATAAAAAATTAATTTAAAATTAACCCCACAGATGGGACGAAACAACATGCTTTTAAAGTGAAAATGTACAAAAGTATGAAATGTTTTTATATCCAATTTCAATGTGAAATTGATTCTACTAACCTAAATGGGATTAATATATTTATAAAATATCAAATTATACATTAAAAAATTTTAAAATATAATTTAACTATTTAAATAATTTGAGAAAAAAGGTATATTTCAATTAAAATTCAGTATTTTTCACTATTCATCAAAAAAATGAAACTTCTTAGAAAAAAATGAAACATTTATCCTAATATAATTTTTTGATTATTATTTTAAAAATAAAATTTATTTTTATTGAATATAATTTATAAATGTTTCATTTTTTTAAATAAGTGGACCATTAAAAGGTAGTAAAACCTCCTTTTAGAAAAATAAATCTTTTAATATGTAAAATTTAATTTATTCTTATCTCTTGTCTATAAAAAACATAAGATGAATTTTAAATATTTTATTGAATATATAATATATAAATTTCCTTAAAATCATTCTTCAAAAGTATTTTTTTTAATTTATTGAGATAAAACATGTTTGTGCATAGAAAAGTTTTTTAGAAAAGGTATTTCTTCATTTAAAAATAGTTCTTACTTTCATTTATAACTGATTGGTTAACAAAGAATTAATTTTATAAACATGAATAAAACATATTTTCTTAATATATTTAATACCTTTCATAACTACCATTACAATGAATTGGTGATAACTATAATAATATTTTAATAATATTTCATGTTTCGTTTGAAATCAGTGTTGCGTGAAACATACGCTAAGATTGGTGTTGCGTGTAACACAAGATAAAATCACCACTATGTTTAGTACAATATTAACTTGTTTTTTTCGTATAAATAAATATTAACTTGGTTTAGTGTTCAATTTAATCCATCAAATAATTTTAATTTATTCAAATAATAATAATTCATAAAAACTCAGGCTTTTACATTCTACCCACCTTAAAATGAATTTCTCCCTCAAAATTATTTTGAGTCATCAATGGTTGAAAATTTGAAATTTCCTTCATAAAAATACATATTTTAGAAAAACTAATATTAAACATTCCTTTAAATACAGAAATTTTGAAACATAACGGTCACCTAAAGTAACTCATACATAGGTTTCCACATAGGATAACATTGGTGGGAAGTGATGACTTGTACATGGAAGAAAAATGTAAATAATTATAGAGAGTTATAGATATCAATTATCACAAGAAAGTGGGTGATCCATATATGGTTAGTGTCTATAAAACCATAACTCAATTAGGAATGAAGAGGTCATTGATATCATAAAAAATTATGATAACACGACAACATTTTATTTCAAGATCCCTTTTCCTAAAGTAGAGAAATTTTCACAAGGAGATATTCTTATTTGATTTCATTCCATTTCTCTTGAAAAATATCAGAATTTGGTCTTTCCTTGACCAATTTACACTCCATATAATTCTCTAAAAATTAAGGTGAATTTGTTATGTCAAATCACTAACGTATCATAAGATCTATAAATAGAACAATAAGTCATTCTATTTATCAAAGAAAAATGGTTATCATAGGTTATAAAATCTGAATAAATCATTATATGGTGAAGTAATAAGTTAATATACAAAACCTCATAAAATGTTCAACTCAAACCATTACATAAATGTTTAACCTTATAAACCTTTAAAAATATAATTCACCATTTATTCTTTAAATAAGAACACATCTTATACCAAAAATATTTTCATTGGAAACTTGGGTCCTTCCTTGTATAGATAGAATATAAAAAGTGATTTTATTATTCCAGAATCCATGTAAAGGGATATAATAAAATTAAATTTCACTAATGTATGAACAATTTTTTTTTCATAGGTCTTATTCATACAAAATCAAACATGAAATTCCACAACTATAAAAGGAAGGATAAGTGTGCCCTAATTATCATGATTCACTCCATCCATTGTGATTTTATAATATTTCCATTTTTACTATGTCCTTAGATGTTTTTTTGGATTATAATTGACATTATCCCTTGTATTGGGGAATTTATTCTCATAATTCCCAAACTCCTAGCACTTGAAACACTAGAGTGCGGATAGTGCATTAGTTGGCATTATCTTCTTCTTCATTGTATTAACTATCCCATTAATCATATTTTGACATTAAAAGACTTTATGAACTACATTTAAACATTTAAAGCACCCATAAATACATTCCTATAATTCCCTTGATCTTTCTTCCCACATTTTGGTCACATAGATTCCTAGAACTTCTTTCAACCATTTGAGTTTTCGTGAGACCCGATCTTCATTTTCTTACCAAAACTAGTGGAATGGTGGGAATATATAATTTAAATTTATTCCTTAAATGAAAATAGAACGAATTATTAATATCTACTAAAGTATCTTTTAACCAATCCCTTTTTAAGACATGGTTTCAGGCCACTAAAGAATTGATCAATTTTTCTTTTAGGGCTGATGATCAAACTAGAAGTGTACCTTGCAAGTATTGTAAAATTAGATTCATAGGTACTAATATATTCATAATAATTTTCATTAAGATCAAGGAATTCCTTATCTATATTTTTTAATAGAAAATGAGGTATGTACTTACTGAAAAATATCCCCTTAAATTCTTACCATATCATAGATTCAATTTCTTCTTATTCGATTGTGTTCTTAATAAGAGTCCACTACAAATCCACTTCACCTTCCACATGATAAGATGATAAAATGAATTGTTTATGATTTGAGTGTTGAAGAATATAAAATAACTTTTCATTGGTACTGATTCATTACTCATCAACTAGTGGATCAGTGAAACCACTAAAAGAATGTGGATGTTACTTCATAAAGGACTCAACAAGATGTTGTTTCCTCCTTTACTTTTCTGGAAGTTCAACATGATTCATATCTTTAGAAAGTTGTTTGATAATATCAATAAGAATTTTCATTTCAACTCCCATATAATTTGGTTATATCAGAGGACAATAATCAAATTTTCCATTACATTCAGCATTAACACAATTTCTTCAGGTTCCAACCATTGACTAAAACCAAAAATAGTATTGTGAGCAACACTAATCATAGTAGAAACCATATAATAATGAAAAGTTACTTATAGGATGTCTAAATCATGGAACCTTATTCTTTAATCTATGAAACCTTAGGTTTATCCTAGGATATTCATAGTCAAATTCTATTTAAATCCTTTATGATGGTATGTAAAGAGTTTGTGAATTTCCAAAGCATATCCTCTCGGAGTGTCAAACTAGGTGTATATAAATTCCTATTATTATGAACCAGTTCCGGACCGAGTATAGATCAATACAGTGTTTTTGGGGTTTTCTACCCCTAGGTATATTTGTTCTAGAGTCATATCCACTTGTAGTATCTTGATAGAGATGCATTTCTAAGAAACCACTCACTATATCCTTTACCAAAATTCCAGGATATTTTCCTTTACATTGATTCATCCTTATACTTATAATTAAGGACATCCCTAGAAATATCCTTAGAAATATCCCTAGGGATTTCACTAAATTTTTCTTATCCCAATTTATAAATGTTTAATAAACCTTTCCTTTTATAAATAATATAGAGACCTAGGATTCTTATACATAGATATTACATCATTTTAGATGAATATTCAGAACATTAAAATAGTACATGATCGAGCACTGTAATAGTTTAGTGTATTTGGAAACATGGAACATAATCTTCTAAATTGGTGAAAGATATTAAAATTTTCCCCAAAAGATCTTCCCATTTAGTACTCATACTTAAAATGTTTCTTCATAAATCAGGGGGAGGAAACATAAGGAAAAGAGAGATAAAATTCTAAGGGTAAATAATGGAGATACATAAGCATAACATAAACAAAAGTGTATAAGAACATGAGAATAACTTTTTAATACCATACAATACATATTAAAGATCATAAAAATGAGTCATGGAATAAATATTAATAGATCATAAGATATAAATCATAAGGGAATCCAGAGCATAATCCATGAGATCATAATATAAGAACAAGACATGGAATTTTTTGCATACACATAATCATAGAAAATTATTTCCATATTAGTCAAGGATCACTTCCAAGTCCATCATAGCAGAAAAAAGCCTTTAATTAACCAATTCACATCACGTTCTAGCCTTGTATTACTGAACTTAGTTCACTTATCATTCCATCCCTATATTACTGAACCAAATTCACTCCCCATTATAGTTGTGTCTATCCCATGAGATATAAATATTTACCCAATACACTGGAGATCTATTTGGGCACACCCATCATATAATCTATAATAGTCTCACCCAATTTTATTTAGGCCACCCCATTATATAAGCTATAATGGGATTACCCGATGCTATCTGGGCCACCCTATGTTATAATATATAATGGGATTACCTAGTGATATATGGTACACCCCATCATATAAGCTATTTCCATGAAATACAACATGAATAAAGTATAAAGATAATGTATATCATCATAAAACTCATAAAAAATATTCTTTTATAATCTAATTAAACCATTCAAAATAAATAGGTTTCATGTCAATATCTTTAGAACATGATTGAGCCATGGAAAAGAAATAGGTTCCATAAACATCATGCCATTAAAACATAGACAATTCAAAGGAAGAATATGAATGGTATCCTTGGATAATATCCAAAAAAATTTAAATTATATTAAATGATTTCATAATAAATGGAAAATAATTTTAAAATATCATTTAAAATATTTATTAATGAAAATTTATTTTCTGCTTTGAAAATATATTTTTAAAAATAAAATATTTTGAAAACCTTTTCCATTAAAAATAACCTTGAAAACTTAAAAATGACGATTAGAAATCAATTTTAAACTATTTGTAAAACATAAAACATTTACAAATCATTTTCCTTTTAAATGACCTTAAAATATCATTTAAAAACATTTTTAAAAACAATTTTAGATTTTTTTTTTGAAAGAACATACATTTCTCACCGAAGAGAGATATAAAGTATGATTCCCTTAAAAACATTTTCTTAATTTTATTAAGTACCAATGAGTGTAAAATGGTACCATTACTTTAAGAAATAATGAATATCTAGAGGATAAGAAAATTCATTATTATTCTTGAGATATGGATCATAATATTTTATCATTGGAATCATAATCATAAACAATCTCGATAAATAATGAGATTGTAGCAACAAACTCTTAGCACTTTGGTAACTTTGAATCATAATCATCATGGAAGGAATTTTTTTTATAAAACCTAAAATATAACAAGAAGTAGGATATCCAGGATATAAAATTTCAATTTTATTGTACATACACATCGTAAAATAATATAGATGCATAACATAACATGTGTCTCATAGAAGAAAAATTTAGAAAACATTTCCTTACCGATTTGTTAACTTTTGAACCATAAACCCTATTAAAGAGAAATCATAAAATAGATATTTAAATCCTAATAATTCTAAGTATATTAATCATAAAATACATACATGGGTAGTGTATACACCACAAATAATAAATAAGTGGTGAAAATGGCTTGTGTCTCACAAAAAATAAAAGTGATATGAAAATTCCTTACTACTTGAGTAACTTTTAAATCATGGTCCCCACAAAAGAATAAAACAAATTTAAACTTTTAATATAATGAAATAAATAAAATTCATGATATAAAATTTCATATTGTGGTATATACACCACAAAAAATAAATTGAGGGCTGGATATATCATAAGTCTCGCAGAAATAAAAGTGAGATTAAAAATCCTTATACCTTAAGTCTTGAATTCCTTCATAAAAATTAAAACCTACTATATAATAAATATAATTTTATTATAAATATAAAAATATTAATATATATAATACCATATATTATTTTATTTTGACTTTATGTTACCCATTTATTAAAAAATCCATGTTAAAGTTACGTTTTGGGTAATTACTCTTTAGTTTTTTGTATATGTTTTGACATGTTATTTTTATTCCATTAACTTTGATATTGATTTACTCATTTCAATAATTTAAATCATGATATAAATCTCATATATATTAAGTATATATGTTTTTAAAATAATATAAAATAAATATAAAAATTAAATTAAATAAACCGTTCATGGAGACGGTATGTCATACGTATGCATGAACACTATTTCCATTTTCTTGTTATATTGAATGAATTAAAAGTAAAAGATATATATATATATATTATCATTAAAGTAGAATTATAATTTAATATATATAAAATATTTCAATTAAATCCATCCTTAATACATTCTATGTAATGCATGAATGAATCAAACTGCTTTGCGAAAGGGTAGTCCTCCGTACACACAAACGACGTTATCAAATTCCCACAAAATGGAAAACATGAAGTTATATGTTATATAATAATTAAATAAGATTAATAAAATCATAAATATCATAAATATCACATATAAACTGTAAATAATTTATTATTATCAACCTTGAATGGTGGAAATGGAAGAACGCACAACATCAGTTTGTGAGGCGCTAGTCTACTATACACATGAACGATGATTGTGTATCCCATTTGATGGATTTGTGTGATTTTTTAGTTCACAATATTAACATAAAAAATATAATTATATTAAATATAACTATTTTATTATATATTCATGATATAAAATGAATTTAAGTGGTTTTTGGATAAAAGAAAACAAAAACTTTCGTTGATGAACATTACCTCTTCTTTAGGAATTTCCTTTTGGTTTGCATCAATGGAATTACTTGGATGGATTTATGAAAAAAGTAAGTCTTATAAAAAGATATTATTTAATTTGGGAAGTGATTTTGTCAGGTTTTATTTTATCCAAATGGATTTAGATGTGTGGAGAAGTGGGGAGATTGAGTTCCCTTTTATAGTGGAGGAGGAGTGACATTCATGTAAATATCAAAAAGGTAAACACTATTGGGAGGTCTCCCTAAACTCATGTGCCTCCAATAATAAAAAATTTCTGATAAAATAGGCTATCTAGTCAATATATTTCAATAAAATTGGTTTTTATATGTGTATAGGTCATTTGGCCCCCTAATTTTAAAGTTTAGTTCCTTGGTAATCTCATTTTTCACTTAATCATTGAAATTAATTATAACTATTTTATCTAATAATTTTGGTAAAAAATTAAGTTTACCTTATTATAAATTATAAATTATGATTATATTAAATATTTAATCCATTTTTCAAAATTCTAATCACATAAGTGTAAAAAAATAATTTAAAATTAATCCCATAAATTGGATGAAACAATGGGGGTTTAAAGTGAAAATGTTCAAAACTTTGAAATGTTTTTATATCCAATTGCAATATGAAATTGATTACAATGAAATAAAATAAATTAATATATTTATAATTGATATAATTATACTTTAAAACAAATTTAAAATATAATTTAACTATATAAATAATTCTCATAAAATGACATATTTCAATTAGAATTCATTATTTTTCACTATTCATAAAAAAATGAAACTTATCATAAAAAACAAAACATTAAATGTAAGATAATTTTGAAATTATGATTTCAAAAATAAAGTTTAATTTTTCAAATATAATTTATCAAAATTTTAAAATATCATTTTAAAATAAGTGCACCATTGAAGGGCAGTAAAACTACCATTTAAAAAAATACATCTTTTTATGTATAAAATTGGATTTATTATTAACTCTTTTTAAAAAAAAATATAAGATTAATGTTAAATAGTTTATTTAATATATAATATATAAATTCCAATAAAATAATGCATAAAAAGTGGGTTGTTTAATTTATTGAGATAAAACATGTTTGAGCATAGATTTTTCTTCCAAAAAGGAATTTATTTATTTTCAAATAGTTCTTAATTTAAATTATAAATAATTGGTTACAAAAGAATAAATTTTATAAACATTCATAAAACATATTTTCATAATTTATTTAATCCCTTTCATAATTTTCATTCTAACATCCTGGTGAAAACTATAAAAATATTTTAATAATATTTCATGTTTAGTTTAAACTTATTATTGCATGTAACACAAGATAAGATTAGTGTTTTGTTTAATGAAATATAAAACCAATGTCTCATGTAGTGTAATATTAACCTGGATTTGATTATAAATCATGATTAACGTTTTTTAGCATGCAATTTAAGCCATCAAATAATTTTAATTTATTCGAAAAATAATAATTTCTAAAAATTAGAGGTGTTACAAACATTTTACCATAAACCTTAAAAATATCAAAAATTCCATATTTATTCAGTCTTAAGTAAGAAAATCCATCAGTGTTGGAATATGAAGTTAAGATTATGAACTTAGTTCATTTTATCTAGAAGTGACTAATGATGAGTCATTGAAGGCGTTTATATTTGAGTATGGACTACAGCAAAAATTCATTCTATGATAGTTATGGATTGTATTAGTAATTATACATACATGGTTAATAGAGAGATTGTGGTGGAAAGGGATATTACTGGGAATCCTATGGGCGGAAGCACATTATTCTTGACAGGTTATGTTTATTATAACATCCCAAACTTTAGAAACCCATAACCAATATTTTTATTACATTATTAGTATAGAATTTATGATTTCTTAAAGGATCTAACAGTTATTAGTGTTGGAAGACCAAATACACACATACATCCCATTTTAAAACATAATATACAATACAAAAACATTGAGAGAACATTATTATCCCTTCCATAATATCTTTGAAAATTAAACATAGTTATCCTGTTGGTTTCCTAGGGAAAGGAAAACAAATAAGGGTGAGATCAGATAATCAGTAGAAATTAGCATACAGTGAAAGAAATAATAATGTAAACAAGTAATAAGCGACTTTTCATGAATAAATAAACATCATTAATCCATAATAAAATGAAATTTAGGGAATACTATATCCATGAAAATAAATGAAAACTTTTAAAACAATAATCATTAATATCATACTGATGGAATGAATAATGTCTGACATCAAAACATGATATCAAGTAATTATTCCAAAACACTATATTGATAAGAGATAAGTACACACCAAAACCCAATATATTCTATCTCATGAGACCTATCGATGCACCGAGTGACTATATAATTCAAGGCCCCACCTATCACTTTATTAAGTCTGATGAATTCACCATAAGAGTCAATGAGACCTTTAATACCATTCCATAAGAAACCCCTACATAAATAAAAACAGGGATATCCATATAATGAGAAATAAAAAAAATCAAATACTTCCCCATTAAATAGAATAATTTGGATGTCTATTAGAACATACCTCAATCAACTTAGAAGATGTGAGGTATTATCAACATAACATGAGGTACCCTTATCAAGAAATATAGATCCAAGGGTAATTTAAATGTGATAATCTATCCATGGAAGATAATAATTGATTTCAATAGTTTTCATTAGTAGGATACCAAGGAAATGGTAGAAAAAATCCTTCATCATGGTTCATAAAGAGTGTGTGAATACTCCAAATCATATCCCCTAGGAGTTTCTAGCCAACTATATAGTCTTAGGTCCATTTATCATACATCAGAGTGATAATTGAGTCAATTATCAACCAACCATTTTTGGTATGATTACCCCTTGTTTCATATATTCCATAGACACATCCATATGCTAGTATCTAGACATGGATTTATTTTATAGGAAACTACACACACTTTTACTTTTAAAAAAATTGGATGTTTTTTCCACCATGGAAAGGATTGAGTTTTATAATGGTTTTGATAACTATTAAAATAAAAAGAACATGTGTGAGGGATAAAAATATATACTTTTAAATCCCTTAAATTTCATGAGTAAAACAGTAAAATTTATTCCATGGAAATTTATTCACCACAAAAAATTAAATAGGTGTTACATATAACATGAGTCCTAAAAAATGAAAATTGAGATGGAAATACCTAATTATGGATTAGGTAAATATTAAATCATAACTTATTGAAAAAGTGAGATTCAAAATGATTTTCAAATACCATTAATAAGGTAATTTAATGATTAAAATCTCAAATAGGTAGTATATATGCACCATATAATGGGAATTAGGTTCATAATATAAAACATGTCTCAAATAGAGGAATTTGAGACGGAAAATCCTAACCTCTTGTCCTAAATTATATGAATATAATTTAAACTCACATATCAAAAACATATATATCTTAATCACTTAATTTAGGACTATAATCATATCCATTTTCATTAATTCTCTTCATGAATAGTCATTATCTATAAGAATTTGACTTATTTTCCAAATCGAGTATTTATAGTTTTGATCGTTTTTACTAGTTTCATAATAGATATATCCATATTAATTATTATTATAAAGATCATCCTTATTAGTTTATTAAATTTACTATTAGGGATGATTTATAATAATTTATAATGTTTCATATTCTTTCCATGAGTGTTTTAGTTTTTATCCTTGAAGACGAAATCGATAACAAACATGCTCATATGATTGTTGACGATCAAAGAATTTTTAATTAATGGATTAAATATTGATATAACATATACCAAACCAAAAAAATCATTATTCAAACTGTTATATCATATTATACTAGTAAATAATTTCTCATAGTCATCCATGTGATAAATTCATAGTTTTGTTCAAGTATGTGGTTAAACTGACTGAAACATGAACCTACCACGATTAATGGATGATTATGAGGAGTTTTAGTTGTAATATCATTATGGAAGACACATAATGATATTATTTAATTTTTATTTATGTGATATATAATAATTTTAAATATGTATAAATATATAATAATTTATATAAAGTCATTACTTAGAAAGAAGAGACCACTTTCCTCTTAGTACACTCATTTTAAACGATTGGGTTAATGATTATCATTTATTGATCATATATTTAACAGGTTATCAAATTTGTAATATTATAATATAAATGATATCATAAAAATAAAATTTATACTTTAATCCCATCATTATATCCAACCTTATAAGGTGGTGAAGGAAAATGAAACACGTTGTTCCGTGGAGGCGGATATCTACACAATGCATGAATGACATTGTCATTTTTCCTAAGAAAAAGTGGAAAGGTAGTTAGAATTTATTTTAAAAATATAAAAATTTAAATACAATATAAATATTTAATTAATAGTATTATATTGGGAAAAATAAATTTAAAATAGAAATATAAAAGGAAAATATTTTAGTGAAAAGATTGAAATTACGTTGAGAACTTTGGTTTTTTTCTTAGAGGATTACTTGAAAAGGAATAGATTAGGATAATATCATGTAACCAGAATATTATAATAGTGAAAGAGTATTCTAGTGGAAGAAAAAGGGATGATTTTCAGGTGGAAACTTAATTTTTAGAGTGTTTTTAAGGGGTGGTGAGAGGACCCTTTTATAATTGGTGAGAATGACATTTTTTTAAAATATTTCAACTTAATATAAATGGAGCACATGTTAAACATGTAAACTGGTTCAAAAAAATAAATAATTGAGTTGAGGCATATATAAGGTCTATATTATTTCAATAATTAAATTATATACATTTTTTATCATGTTTGAATACCTTTACCCCTTGAATTACCATTTTAGTTTTTATCGTGATAACTAGTTTTTGCATAAGAGAACTTAATCTTTATGACTAAAAAAAGTTTTCCTGATTAGATAATTTATATCTAATGATTATAAATTTGAAATAATTTTTTATAATTCAATTTCTACAGGTGTACAAAAATAATTTTATTATGATAAATGTATAATATATTAATTGTTTTTAGAAAAATATTACCTAAGTCTTAAAATATAAATCCAATGTTTATAAACTATTATAAATATTTTAAAATGGGTAATGTAAATTTTAAAATGAATATTTTTTAAATAAAATGGTTTCCTAAATTTCAAATTAATAATTATAAAATAATAATGACATAAACGTTACAGTATTAGTAAAAATGGTATATTACAGTATTCACCTAAAAATAATTTTTTTTTGAAAAATAAAAAAAAATATTATGCTAATATCTTTATGAATAAATAAAAAACTGAATCTTATTTTGTTAAAATAAAATTATAAAATTCATAAATTAAACTTTTAAATATACTCATGTATAAAGGCTCTTTAGAGTGCGCATTGTGTGATAGCTTAGGATATGATATTTACCTTATACAGTAGGGTCTCAGATATCACATTCCACCACATTAAATAATTTCATCATTGAAATTATGGTATATATCCACAATTAAAAAAATGTGATATTTATTCCTCAACATTTCTTTAGGATCCCATGTTTCCTCTTCTAGTTTGTAATTTTTTCAGAGGACTTTCACTAACCAAGTTGTTCAATTCCACAAAACTTTCTATTTAGTGTTAAGATTCTGGATATGTTCTTCATTATTATACAAGTCAATATCAAACCTTTTTCCCTCATATGTGATCACATTCATTGGGAATGGAATGTATTTCCTTAATAATGAAAAATGGAAGATGTTATGTACTTTAGAAAGATTGGGTGTAATAACCAATCAGTAAGCTATAACTCTAATTATTTCTAGTATTTCAAAACTCCCATTATACAAAGGGATTATGTAATGTCTTAGATTTTCTGTGTATTATTTTAAAATTTTATATGGATTAAATTTGAGACCATGTGTTGATAAAGTGTGTGATTCCAAGGCCTAGGGTGCTCGGAATAAATGTTTTAATAATATTAAAATATTAAATATCACCCATGCACAATTTTCTTGAAAAAGTGGAATAAATTCTAAATGGGTGACCGGATAAAAAATATGAGGGAATCGTTGTGTTTAAAGCATTGACTTTATATTAGGCATGACCAAATATCAACTGACATGGTTCGGGTGTGAAAATTAGTTTCTATAACTTTTAGTGAATAAAATAAATTGAATATTTATTTTATTTTTCTCTAATTTGTCGACACAATAACACAATGAGACTTATTCTTTTAGGTAAGCCTTTAGGTAGGCATATAAGGTTAGGATCATAACCCTAGAATTCCCTAGATTATCTGGAGAGAAACCCTGAAGAATTATCTCTATGGTGATACCAGAGATTTAGATTAGAGATCATTCTTGACAGATATCGCTAGTGTCAATCAGTCTTCAATAGTGAACGATCAAATTCCTAGGTAGGATGCATTATTATTTTTTATTTATTTCCCCATTCTTAGATTCAACGACGAATGTAGAGAAACCAATGAACATGTTGATCCACTGTTCGGTCGTTCATTATGGGATGGGTTATACTCTGTGGGATTTATCAGGTTTTGATCATTTGAGAATTGATTTTTTTGTTGATCATTCTTACGAGAATGGATCGAGGCCAGAACAAACAATTCCCGAGGTTCATTCCTCGGATTTATTCCTTGTGTATTTTATCTCCCCTATTTTCTATGTGTTCTTGGTTCTTTGATGGGTTTTTGAACAATCGACCATTATGCCTTTGTTTCTTGGCACAAAGATTTTAAATTGCTGATCCCACATCGGGATGACCTATTGGTGGTGCAAAAGAGGTGGCGACAGGCGAATTAGAATGGTTCGAGAGAAATCGTTCTTTGAGCGGTTTTCATAAAGATGAAAAAAATGGATTTCTTAGATGATTGAAGGCCTGGAACACATCGATTAAGTATTAGGGTGATGAAATGACCAAGGATCTAGAGTTTTGAGGTGAAAAAACCACCATAGCAGAACCCGAGAGATCGACTGAGGTGCGGGAGGAAGAAATCGACTATTCTGGAAATTCTAGAACACACGACATGTAGTATGGGATAGAGGGTGTGTGTTCATTATCAAACCAATCACCTTGTACTTTGGGAGTACATGTGCACAGGTGGACTACACAGGTTCACTAAATACTATGTACTCCCCCACACAACTTGGCTTGGACCAAGTACATAGACTACCCCATGTACTGGTATATAGGTAGATATACATGGGTTGACACCATGTACTGACACATGGCTAGAGTACATGGGTAGACCCCAGATGGAAGGACACAACATGTTACTTCTTCTACACGCCGTGTACCCATCTTTTACATGACATAGTTTGGAATGACATGGGCCGTTGTACATAGAAAATACCCAGGGTCAAGTGACATGGCGTGTGACCCTACTATACACTGTGTATACATTTCTACATGGATTGATTCTATTGTCTCCCATATCTTGGAAAAGTTTCGTTAGGGTTCCTTCCCTTATCTCTTCCCTGAAGGCTGGTATAGATCATTTCCTACTCATAGGACTATGATCCCTTCAGCAGTACTTCCTGGGTAGAGTTATTGGAATCCCACGAGAGGCTCAAAATAGGATATTTTATTCATTATTCGTGCCCTTGGTTTAGTCCTTGATATTGGCATAAGCTAATTCATTGGGATTCGATCCTATACTTAGAAGGTTAATCCAGATGGAGTTGTTGGTATCACCCCATGGCCCTAGCTATGATAATCATATGTGGTATCGTATTCTCTTCAGATCTATCAGTTTATCTCTCTTGTGACAGTTCATGATGAAAAATACTTATTGGAAAAACTTCATTAGGGATATCTAACTCAAGAGTTTGTTATCCTAGATGAGCGCTTCGTGGAATCTTCATATTGGATTCCTAGTGCTGTTATATAGTGGTTGTGACTTACCACTAAACTGCATGTCTTGGATTGGGTATATCTGGATATTATTATTTTATGTGTGGTAGACATATAATATATAGCGATGATTTTATCTTCCTTTGTGTATTGATTTTTTGTTTCAGGGTTTCCTATTAAGTATTGTTATACTCACCCATGCATGGGATTACCTACACATGTCTTGTCTTGTGCATATGAGTGACCTTTTGATGGAGTCCTAAGTGGACCAGGACCAGATGGTGATTTGTGAGATCTGGTAGGCCGAGGTGTTCCTATTACTACAGATAGCAGTCACAATACCTTTTTCTTATAGGTTGGACTTTGTGGTTTATAGAATCTTTTTGGTGGGATTATATTCTAGCTCAATTCACTTTGTTGTACTTTAATTTCCTATCGTACTCTGTTTAGTATATAGTTGTATTCATGCATTTGGTTCTTAGTGGCTTTTGCATTTCATCATTTTGTGGGCTTGGAGATGTGTGCGTGAATATAGGTACATAGACAATGCCTACCATGTTAGTGATATTCCTAATTGATGCTAGTCACCATCCCTTGGCCTATTGGAGATGGGATTGTGGAGTTGCATCATGGGGCCCACTATGATGGGTCGTGACAGAGTGGTATCAGAGGTGGTCGATTCTACATTAGGACTGGGAGTCTATGAGATTGGTTTGTGGAAATAGTGTTAAGTGTTTCGAGTTCGTCTTTCAGGACAAGGACTCTAGTGTTGGTGTGAAAACCGATATATCCATACACCAGGACTTTGATAACCTGCTTTTCAACTCAGTATATAAGAACATTGGTTTCATGGAAAATAATGGCACATGCATCATATTGGAATGGGTTGTGGTTTCATGTTATTCTTAAGTCAGCTCTCCAGATATACTCATTGATTGTTGTACATCTTGTTTTCTTACTGGATACCCCTGATACCTATACCAGATAGGATTCAATAGCTCAATCATAAAGATGACCCCCTCAGTTATGAGGCTTCGATACAAGGACCAGTTCCCCAGGTGTTACCTCCAGGTGGTGCACTAGCGATACCACCACCTGTAGAGCAGTACGTGGTACCCATAGTATTGATAGATGAGGAGAAAAGGTTGAGCACACTTCATGAATTTCAGATATAGATACACCTCAGGTTTCAAGGGGATATTGATCCTCAGGAAGCTGAGGACTAGCTAGAGGTAGTGACCCAAGTTTTCTATCTAGTTAGGACACTAACAGATTAGATGGTTGTCTTGGAGATGAGAATTCTATGGGATTTAGTGGGGTGATGGTAGAGTTTGTCCACCTAAACTCATGAATAGGTGACTCTTTCATAGATAGAGTTTGAGCACCTATTCAGAGAGGATTTATCACCAGTTACACTGAGATATGTGCGTATTTAGGAGCTTCATCAGCTCAAGTAGGGTATCATGACCATGACTAATTATTTATCAAGGATCACTAAACATTCCAGGCACTCTATGGATATGGTTATATATCAGTACTTTAGGGATCAAACCTTCAAACGAGGTTTCAATAGAGACATCCAAGCTAGTGTTATCCCTTTATGAATTTTGACGTATGTTGGGGTTCTTGAGAGAGCTTTGGTGGTCGAAATCTTCTTGGATGAGTAGATACAACCAACAATAGTCATAAGTGAGTATGCAAGAGAAGATACCTCAACAGATGGGATTCTATGTCTGTCCCATGGACCTGAATGTGGGAGACATTTCAGAATGAGGTCCCAAGATAGAGGATCTAATGTTCAGGGATCATAGGATGGGTCTAGTCATCCTAGGGAGAGACAATGCTATTCATGTGATGGTTGGTATCATCTCGCTCGAGATTTTCCAACCCACTGTAATGATGATAGGTAGATAGTTGAAGAACCACTGAGGTAGAGACAACAACATGAGTAGGTAGATTTATAGGGTGGTGGACGTGGCTGAGGAATTGGGAGAGCAGTGGAAGGTGGTTGACATTTTGACTAGTTACCACCACCACCCCTAGGAGGCCCACACTAGGCTCAGGGAGCTGGAGGATAGGGGCGGGGACAGATGCATGCATTAGAGGAATATGACCCAGGGGGTTTGGGAATGATTCAAGGCACGATATGTGTCTTTTATACTTTAGATATATTAATGATAGACACTGATTCTAGACATTCCTTTATCACCACATATCTTGTTCGAGACCTAGTGATTCTGATTAAAACATTGACTCGAACCTTATGCTTAGAGACACCTACCAGAGAATACTCAGTGATCACACATTTTTGCTGACAGTGTGACTTTACCCTTGGATGTGATAGTTTTTGTTGGAACCTCTTAGTGGCAGAGTTGAGGCCTTATGACGCCATTCTTGGTACGGATTGGTTATCCACATTCCATGCCCAAATTGATTGTTTTAGGTGAAGGGTATATTGTGTTTTTAGTGATGGAACATGGTTTTCCGTTATTGGTGAAAAGGAAACCCAGGAAACATAGGATGGACTCATGCATAGAAGGGTGTGGCCAATTACTCATAAGTTGGCTAGCCTAACCCTCAATGTAGGTAATGTTATGAGTTACCAGTTTCCAGCAGTAATGACGGAGTATGAGGACATCATCTATAAAGATGTTCCAAGATTACCTCCCTACTATGAGATAGACTTCGACATTTATTTACACCCCGGAATGGAACCAATATTTGTACCATCATATCAGATGGATCCCACATATCTTTTTTATCCAAGGGTGTAGTTAGAGGATTTGTAGAAGAAGGGATTTGTGAGACCCAGTGTTTCACCCTGGGTGTCCCTAGTTTTGTTTTCAAAAAAAGAAGATAGAAGCTTGAGATTTTGTGTGGACTACTAGAACTTGAACCAAGTGACCATGAAGAACAATTATATACTACTGATAATTGAGTAACTCTTTGATCAGTTGATAGGGAAACGATGGTTATTAAAGGTTGACCTCTGATCAGGCTATCACCAGTTGCAAGCACAGGACGAGGATATTCCAAAGAAAGATTTTAGATGTTGTTACAATCATTATGAGTACTTGGTGATTCTCATTGGCATGAAGAATTCCCCAATAGTGTCTATGGGACTTATAAACCGGATCATTCAGCTTTACATAGAATGGTTCATGGTAGTCTTCATCGATGATATCCTTATGTACTCGGCGTCTGAGGAGGAGAATGTGAGACACCTAAGGATGGATTTGGACGTACTATGAGAGCACCATCTTTATAGGAAACTCTCAAAATGCCATTTCTATATTTAGAAGGTCCACTATATGGGACATGTTATATTAGCGGATGAAGTGGATATAGACCTGGCCAAGGGTGAGACAATGTTAGCATCAGAGCCACCTTGAAATGTGACAGAGGTTAGGAGCTTACATAGAGTAGCGGGTTATTATCGGAGATTCATACCTAATTTATCTAGGATATCAACACCTATGAAAGGTTTGACTCAAAAGAGATAGCCTTTCATGTGGACTGAGAAGTTCCAACATGCTTTTAAGTAGTTGATATAGATTTTGACGAGCACTCCAATATTGAGATTTATAGAGGAGGGTGTCAAGTATGTAGTGTTCTACGATGCATACAGAACTGGGCTTGATTATGTACTGATGTAGAGGAAAGCAGTTATTTCCTATGGTTCACATTAGTTGAGACCACATGAGAAGAACTACACTACCCATGATCTTTAGTTAGCATTGATAGTATTCACATTGAATATGTGTAGAAAATACTTGATAGGTGAGTGGTTTATCATATACTCTAATCACAAGAGTCTCAAGTATATCTTATATTAGAAGGATATGAACTTGAGATAGAGGTGATTTTTATAGTTCCTATAAGATTATGACTTTGAGATTGTCTAAACTATTGGTAAGGGTAAAATGGTGGTATATTCTCTCAGCAGGAGATCTAGTTTGTAGTTTCTGAACAAGGAATTAGAGTAGTTGTCCTCATTACTGTTATACTTAGTGGATGGAGATGGAGTAGTTTACCTCTAGTCATCGGTTGTTACCCTTGAAATCTTATAGTGAGTCCGGGAGGCACAACTTGGGGATACCAAATAGAGAATCTATGTCCTCAAATATCCTCAGGGCATGATCTTGATGTATATTTGAAAGTTGAGGAGAAAATCCTCCTTTTCAGAGGACGTACAATAGAACCAGTGGAATGGCGGGAGGAGGTTTTGAGATATTTTCATATGTACACTTTCGTGGTACATCTAGGTGTGGAAAAGATTTAATAGGACCTCCAACATCAGTTTTGGTGGAAAGAGATGAAGATGGGAGTTATAGAGTTCGTTTCTTGGTGACTTACTTGTTAGTAAGTAAAGGTTGAGCACCAGGTTATAGCTGGTTTAGCTCAAACCCTTGAGGTGATGGAATGGAAGTGGGATGGGATATTGATGGACTTCGTTATGAGTTTACCATGTACATCTAGGGGACACGGTGCCATCTAGGTGATCGTTGAATGAATTAACACACCGAACCACTTCCTAACTACCCGAGAGAAAAGTTCAGTAGATATCTTAGGATGACCCTACATTTAGGATATAGTTTGACTCCATGGAGTTACATCAATGATTATTTTAGATCATGATGATTGTTTTACATCCTAGTTGTGGAATATATTACAGGAGGTGTTTGGGGACCAATTATGCTTGAGCATAACATTTCACCCATAGAAGAACGACCATACAGAGTAGACTATTCAGGTTCTGGAGGGTATGATATGGGATTTCATGTTGGACTTCATTTGTAGTTTGGAGGATCACCTAACATTGATGGATTTTGTGTACAAAAACAACTACCATTCCACTATTGGTGTGGAACTATTCTAGGATTTGTATAGGCGATCCTACAAGTAACCACTTTGCTAGACTGAACTAGGAGAGTTAGCAATCAAGGGACCAGAATTGGTGCAAGATACTATAGATAAGGTGTAGATCATCTAGGATAAGATGAAGACTGCCTAGAGAAGTCATAAGTTTAATGATTATAGGTGACAAAGGACTTTTTAGTTTGAGGAAGGATACAATGTATTCCTATGGGTTTCACCTCGACGAGGATTACAAATATTTGGATGGAGAATCAAGTTATCTACAAGGTTTATTAGAACGTTTTAGATACTTCATAGAGTTGGATAGGTGGAGTATTGCTTAGATCTACCTCCATAGTTATATTGGGTACATGGAATCTTCCACGTGTCACAACTGAAGAGGTACGTGCATGAACCACACCATTTCATCGACTAGGGAGAGTTGGATATTAAGGATTGAGAGACTTTTGCGAAGTACCCAGTGGAGATCAAGGATTGTCCGGAGAGGATACTTTGTGGATGAGGAAGTCCTTTAATGTGTGTATGGTGGAAGAATAGGAATCTCCAAGAGAGCACTTAGGAGTGGGAGGCTCAAATTCATGCTCAATACCCTTATCTTTTTTAGTATCCTTGGTTTTAGGTTTTTAGGGATATAAATCACCAAGGTGGGGATAATTTAATATCGTGAATTTTCCATATATTATTTTTAAATATTATATGAATTAATTTCAAGATTAGGCACTATGACCATAAGCGATTATGAGGCCCAGGGTTCCCGGAATAAATGTTTGAATAATATTAAAATATTAAATAGCACGTGCATGAAGTTTTATGGAAAAAGTGGAATAAATTCTAAATGGGTTCCCAGATTAGAAATTTGAGGGCACCATTGCGTTCAGAACATCAAATTTACCTTAGGCGCGACCTAATATCGACTGGTGCGGGTCATCTGTGAAAAAATAGTTTCTGGCATTTTTAATGAATAAAATAAATTTTAGATTTATTTTATTTTTCTCTATTTTGTCGATGCAGCAAAACAATGATGCTTATTATTTTAAGTAAAAATTTAGATATGGATATAGGGTTAGCCTTATAACCCTGGAATTATCTGTAGGGTCTGGAGAGAAACCCTGAAGAATTTTCTCGGTGATGACGATAGATACATGTATCAGAGATCATTCTAGAAGGATCTTACTAGCGATAATCGATCTTCAACAATGAATGATCCAATTACCAGATAGTATGAGTTATTTTGTATTTCTTTCCTCATTCTTAGATTTAATGATGAATAAAAATCAACCAATGAACAAGTTGATACATGGTTCGATCATTCCTTGCGGGATGGGTTATACTCTATGAGATTTATCAGGGTTTGATCATTTGAGAATTGATTTGTTTCTCTTATCGTTCTTATAGGAATGGATCAAGGTTGAAACAAACAATGTTAGAGGTTCACTTTTCAGATTTGTTTCTTGTTTATTTTTCTCTCCCCCATTTTCTATGCATTTTTTGTTCTTTGTTATTCGATGGTTTTTTCAATGATTTATTATTGTTCCTTCATTTCTTGGAACAATGATCCGAAATTGAAGACCCAACATTGGGACGACCTAATAGAGGTGTGACAATGATGAAAATGGATGAATCGAAATGGTTTGAGAGAAATCATTCTTCAAGCGATATCTTTCGGGATAAAAATAAATGGATTTCCAAGCCGATTGAAGGCCCAAAACACATCGATTCAGTTTTAGGGTGATGAAACGACCTAGGATTTGGAGTTTCATGGTGAACCGACCACAAGATTGGAACTCTATAGATTTTCCAAGGACTGGGAGGAAGAACTTGACTGTTCTGGAAATTCCATAACACATGGCATGTAGTATGGTGTGCACGGCATGTGTTCATCGTCAGACCACTCGGCATGTACTTTGGGAGTACACGGGTATGGGTGGAGTACATGGGTTGCCTACATGGTGCATACTCTCCCACATGACTTGGCCTAGACTAAGTATATAGACTACCCCATGTACTGGTACACAGGAAGATATACACAGGTTGAAACCATGTACTGGCATCTGACCAAAGTACACAGGTGGACCCTAGATGGAAGAACACAATGTGTGAATTCTTCTACATGACATGTACCCATATTCTACATGATACAGTTTAGAAGGACATGGTTCTTTGTACATGGTTAGTACCAAGGGTCAAGGGAAACAATGTGTGACCCTACTACACACTGTGTATACCTTTCTACATGGCTTGATTCTCTTGACCTCCGTATCTTGGACAAGTTTTGTTAGGGTTTATTATTTTATCATTCCCCTAAAGGTAGGTACAAATCATTTCATACTCATAGGACTGTGACCCCTTTAATATGACTTCCTGTATAGAGTTGTTGGAATCCCCTAAGAGGCCCGAAGTAGAATCCTCTATTAATTCTTGATTCCTTAGATAGATTCCTTGGTATTGATGTGCCCAAATTCACTGGGCATCTATCCTATACTTAGCAGGTTAATCTAGATAGAGTTGTTGATATCAACCCATGGCCCTAGTTGTGATTCTCATCCATGGTGTCATATTTTCTTCAAATCTATTAGTGTATCTCTCTCGTGATGGTTTCCAACAAATAGTACTTCTTGGATGGATGTCATCAGTGCTACCAGACTTAGGAGTGTGTTATCATGGATGAGTGCTTTGTGGAATATTTGAACTGAATTCTTAGTGTTGGTATATAGTGGTTGTGACTTACCTCTAGATTGTGTTTCTTGGATTGAGTATATCTAGATATTCTTGTTATATGTTCTATAGACATATACTATGTAGAGATGACTATATCTTCCTTGTGTATTTCTTTTTGGTTTCAAGGTGTCCTACTTAGTATTGTTATACTCAACCTTGTATGGGATTTTCCCGCACATGTCATGTCTTGTGCAGATGAGAAGCCTTTTGATGGATTAATAGAAATACTAGGATTAGATGGTGCTTTGTGAGATCTGATAAGTTGAGGTGTTCTTACAGTTATAGATAGTAGTCCCGATACCTTTTTCTTATAGGTTGGACTTTGTGATTTACATACTCTTTTTGGTGGGGTTATATTCTAGCCCAGTTTACTTTATTGTACTTTACATTCCTATCATACTCTGGTTGGGATATAGTGGTATGCATGAATTTGGTTCTTAGTGGTTTTTATATTTTAGCATTTTGTGGGCTTGGATATGTGTGTGTGCATACAGGTACATAGGCAATGCCTCCCATGTTAGTGATATTCCTACTCAGTGCTAGTCACCATCCCCTAGCCTATTGGAGGTGGTCTTGGGGAGTTTTGACATGGGTTCTACAGGGATGGGTTGTGATAGATTATCTTCCCATTTTAACCAAATCTTATAACTCCCTTCCATGGGGAATCCTTCAAGAATACTATAAGCCCACTTGAAATTCCAAGTCTTTCCTTTGATTATTGAGCTAGTTATTTTTCTCATTTAGGATGATTTAATATATTTCATAATAGACCATATTTTAATAATAACCCCCTCCATAATATCTGGTCCAACTATATTTCTTTTTCCAACTTCTTACCAATAGGTTGGAGTACGACACCTCTTCCCATAAAATGCTTCATATGGTTCCATCTAGATGCTCTAATGGAAGCTATTATTATATTAAAATTCCACAAAAGGTAGATATTGATCCCATATAACTTGTAAGTTAACAGAATATAATATTAACTTGTCTTCTAATGTATGGATAGTCCTATCAGAGTACCCATTGGTTTGGGGATGACAGGTGGTGCTTAAATGTATCTTAGTGTCGAGAACCCTTTGAAGACTCTTCTAGAATTTTGAGGTGAATTAAGGTTCATGATCAAATACAATTAACATAGTTTCCCCATATATCCTTATGATTTCATTGATATATATCTAGTCAAGGTGATCAAGGGGTAGATATTATCTTATCACTAAGAAATCTGATGACATGGTAAGATGATTGATGATGATCCATAAAGCATCATTCTTCCTTATATTCTTTGAGAGTCTAGTGAAAAATTCCATTGTAAAATTTTCCCACTTCCTTATATTTATAGGTAGAGGTTGCATGACTCCCTTAATATGTTGTCTTTTAGCCTTTACCTACAATAATAATAAGCATCTGGACACAGTCTACAATTTACCGCTTTATAAAATCCCACCATAAATGTTCTCTTAAATCCCTATACATATTTTTCTTCCAGGGTGTTTAGAGAAAGTTGATCTATGTGATTTATCTACTAGTTACATTTTAAAATATGGTATGTATGGAACACATAACCTCCTCCCAAACATTAAAAATAAATCTCTATAGATGAAATATATCAATTTTCCATCATTTACTACTTTAAAATTACTTTGTAAGTTCTATTCATCCTACTAGAAATTATCTATATTTTCTAGTAATTATTATTTAATAAGTTCTTGGAAAAGGAAATATATACCCCCTTATTAGAAATTAACAAATATATCTTTACTTGATCTCTATATATAGGATCCTTGTTAATACTCATCATGTTTGGAACTTCACTGTCCCTTATCGTCAATGTATCAACCACCCTGTTTTCCTTCCATGGGTGATAGTGTATTGAGAAATTATAGTCCTTGAGTAGTTCCAACCATTTTATTCGCTTTATGTTGATTTCCTTCTAAGATAATACCTACTTCAAACTCTTGTGGTTCATATATATATATATATATATCATATATTTCTCAATATATATAGCATCTCTATATTTTTAAAGGAAATATTATAGCTTATAGCTCAAGGTTATGAGTTTCATAATTTTGTTCGTGTATTTTCAATTTCCTTGATGAACATGAAATAACCCTACCATTCTACATAAGGACACAACCAAGTTCATCCTTTGATGAATCACTACATATTAAAAATCCATTCTTACCTGATGATAGAGTTAATACTGATGCATTAACTAGTATACTCTTTAATTATTTAAAAATTTCATCACATTCCATTGACAATTTTAATTTAACCCCTTTACATGATATCTTTGTTAACAGGTTGACCAACTAAGAAAAATATTGGATGAAGTATGAATAGTAACTTGTTTAACCTTGGAAAATTTAAATCTCAGTTACGTTCATTAGTATAGGTTGTTCGTTGACTATATTTGTATTTTAAGGGTCAATAGATATTCCATCCTTATAGAAAATATGGTCAAGAAAAGAAACTTCATTACATAAAAATTCACACTTAATATATTTCCCATATAATTCCATTTTCATGAGGGTCTCCAGAATTATTTTCAAATGACTATCATGCTCTTTATAACTCTTAGAGTATTTTAATATATCATCAATGAATATCAAAATAAATTTATCAAGATAACCCCTAAATACCCAATTCATCAAATCCATAAATATAGATTGTGTATTAATCAATACAAAAGGAATTACTGTAAACTCATAATGTCTATACCTTGTTTGAAATGTTATATTCAGAATATTATCCTTCTTTACACTTAGCTGATCATAACCTGTGTGAAGATAAATATTTTAAAAATATTTGGATTCTTTAAGTTGATCAAATAAGTCATCAATTCTTGGTAAATGATACTTATTATTTATAGTAATGGTATTTATCTCCCTATAATCAATTCATAATCTCATATTATTATCCTTATTTTTCATGAATAAAATAGGGGATCCCCACAGTGAAACACTAGGGTGTATAAATCCCTTATCACACGACTCCTATATTTATTTCTTCAAATCCACTATCCCCACTGGTTCCATTATATAAATAGTTTTAGATATGGGTCTTGTATTTAGAATGAGTTTAATAGATAAATAAAATTTATTCTCTGTTGGATGACCAGAAAGTTTTTCTAGAAGAACATGAACACATTTTTATATGACACATACATCCTATATTCTTAGGATGTCTTCATTATTCATAGATTAAACGTTATTTTACTCTCCTCCTGGAATTTTATTTAGGAGATCTATCAGGGGAGGATTCAAACATTATTTAGATGAGGAAGTTTCCCCTATAAAGACAAGAGGTTCCAATTCACCTTCATGAATCATAATCTCATTATCATGGGAAGAATTTTTTGTATTATAATTTGGAATAAAATCCATACCAAGGATAAAAAAAATCAAACCATGGGTATAATAACCAAAATTTCAAATATGGTACACCCATGTATCATAATTAGAACTTCCTAACATATTTTTTTGTAATAATATTTCCATTTAGTTTCTTAATTGATAACTTTATCACCAGGTTCTAGGGAAATATATAATATTTTTGGAAAATAGAGAAGATATAAAAGATTTTGATGATCCATAATTAAATAAAACATTTTCTTACTTTGAGGATATAATAATATTACCTGCCACTACATCATTATTAACTTTAACTCCCATTGTGGTAATCACATAATATTACACGCACTCCATCATCTTTTTCTGAGGTAAATTCACTTGAGGTTTGGGGAATTAGTTCACATAATGTCTTTTCTCCTTACATTTAAAGAATTGAAAATCAACAACTTATTCCTTTCCAATTCATTCACAAGATTTATGGTATTTTTCTCCATAATTGGGAAAAACTATTGTTCCCTTCCGACAATATCAAGGGTGTTTCTTCCCATGATTATCATAGATAAGAAATATCATCCATCATTTATTCCACTTTGTTATATTTTCTTCCCATGATGAAAATCCAACCTATTCTTCTTCTAATTTCCCTTCAATACATACATACTGGAGAACTCCTTTTCTATCTTAATGATTATTGAGACTATATCCTCATAAGAATAAATGATCTAAGAGACCAATTAAATTTAAAGGATAAGTTTTAACCCATCTAATAAATGAAAAATCTTAATTTTAAGTCTATGTACATATTCCATAATATGTCAAGATGAACATGTAAATTTATCTATATAATCAACAACATTTTCCTCCTCCTTTTTTCTAATATTAACGAATTTCATTTTCATTTCTGCTCTTTTCCCATGATGAAATTATTTTACATAGAATAAATCCATGATATTTAACTATTTAATGATACTTATCTCATATTCCTATTTAATATTTTTAATTAGTGACCACCATTGGTCTGCATATCTCTTCAAATGATTGACTTCCATAATAAATCTTTCATTTACAAAACATCACAAATCAAGAAGGATCTTCTCTCGGGATGTGATCCATTATTCAGATACCAATATATTAGTAGTTACATGGAATTATAGAGGGATTTTATCACATGAAGAGGTCTAATATAGTTACACCATGCTATGAATCATCAGGCTTCTCTATGTTGGTGAGATTATTTTTCATAACTCAAATCAACTACCCTAATATGGCTATTATCTGATTAGCATAAACTCCATCTTCATTATATTATTTTGGGGGAACATCCCTACATTGAATACCTATGTTAATACATTTCCCATTCCTCTCATCAATCTCTATCTTTCTATATTGGAATAAACATAATCATATCTTGATATTGAATTATAAAACATAATTCTTATTAAATTTACTAGAGTATTCTCTAGAAATCATGAGTGTTTTCATATTTCTTGGGCTATCAAACCAGGTTCCACTAAATCTATTTCCAAAGGTTCCCAAAAAACTTTCCTTGATACAAAATGTAACATCATGGACTCCAGAAACCTAGAGCTGGTAGTTATATTACATTATTGGTACAAAATAAAACAGTTATTTAATGTCCTAATAGTTTATTAGTCTTGGAATACTAGATACATACATACCTCAAATTTATAAATATATGATAAAAAATGAACACATTGCTATAAAATTATTATCCCTTCCATCATATCCTTGAAAATTATACACAATTATCCTCTAGGGTTCCTTAGGAAAGGAAAAAATAAGGGTGATCTTAGATGATCAGTAAAGAGTTGAATACACCAAAATCTATCATAATGTAAACATGTTATAATATATATGATAGGAATAAATAAACAATATGAAGCTATATTCAACTGAAGCTAAGGGAATACTATATCCATGAAAATAAATGAAAACATGTATAACAATAATTATTGGTCTCATATTGATGAAATTCCTAATTTTGGATATCAAAACAAGTTGTCAAGGCCTATTCCAAGACACTATACTGATATATGAGAGGTATACAAAAAAACAAAATATTTTTTGTCTCATGAGACATCTCGATGCATCAAGGGTCTATTTAATTATAAACCCCACCCATCAGCTAATTAATTCTAATTCATTCACAATAAGAGATAATAAGACCTTTCATACCATTCCCTAAGGAAAATCAGGATGAATAAAAACATAGATATCCACATAATAAGTAATGAAAAAATCAAATATTTCCCCATTTAATAGAATAATGTTTATTTCTATAATAATTTCACTTAATCAACTTTGAATCTATGGGTATCATCAATATAACATGAAGTACCCTTATGAAGAAATATAGTGGTGAGAGTACTTTCGATGTGATTGGTTATCCATGGAAGATAGTAATTGGGTTTAATAGTTTTTATTTCTAGGAAGCCAAGTAAATGTTAGGAAAATCCTTTATCATGGTTCATAAAGAGACTTTGAATACTTCAAAGCATATCTCTTGGAAGTATCTAGCTAGGTGTGCAGTCTTAGGCCCATTCATCGTGCATCAAAGTGATGATTGAGTCAATAATCAACCAACAATTTTTAGGGTTATTAAACTTAGTTGAATATATACTGTAGATAAATAAAATTTATAGTATCTAGATAGGGATTTATTATCCATGAATCTACACAAAATTTTACTTTACCAAAACATAATATGGTTTTTACACCATGGAAATATTGCGTTTTACAAAGTTTTTGGTAACTCTTGAAATGAAAAAACTGTGTGGGTGGGATAAAAATATAAACTTTAAAATACATTAAATTTCATGATTCATATGGTAAAATATCTTCCATGTCAATGTATAAATCATACAAAATTAAATTGCTGGTGAATATAATATGAGTCCCAAAGAATTAATATTGATATGAAAATACCCTCTTGTGGATTGGGTAGCAATTAAACCATAACCTATGGAAACATAATGATTAAAATTGATCTTAAAACTCCACTAATAAGGTTATTTAATGATATAAAATCTCAAATATGTAATATATACACACCACATAATAGAAATTTGGTACATAATACAAATTTTCACATGAGCCTTAGCCTAGTTGGTGAGGACTCCTTAAGTGAATTCAGAAGACCCGAGATCAAATCCAAGCGAAGGTTAATTTCTGGTACTATAGCAGCACTGTATAAGAATTATAGCAAGACTGTGAGGTACTCTAGTGAGAACTGTATTAGGAATTTTTTGCACTGTATCAGGCTTTGTAGAAATTGGGAATATTCCCCCATTTGGGCCTTCGGGCCACCGATTTGGACTCCGATTCCTTTAAAGAATTTGGGCCACCCAGGCCTTTAGGTCAGTAAGGCCTTCAGGCCACCTTATGGCCTTCAATCCACCTTAAGTGCGGATGCAAACTAGACAACCTACAAGGAACCAAATTCAGAAGGAGGATGAGCAAGGAGCTTTCACCATAGAAGAAGCTAAACAAATTGTAAGAATGAGAGGGTATGACACTTGCCACCGGGACAAGCCTATGCATGCATAGGAAAGCCTATCCAAACATCCATGCGAAGTTGGAGAGATGATTTCACGATGAAGATTCTAGTGAGGAGCAGTTCTAAGTAGTTAGTCTGGTTTGTATGTAATGTTTGAAGCCTACAGGCATTGAATTCCTCTACGGCCTACGGGTCATGTAATACTTATGCCTATGGGTCTTGTAAGGGTTCCACATCACCCCTAGAAAAGGGGATTATCAAAAATAAATAAAAAATTAAGGCCTTTGGGCCATTGGAGGTACATAATACAAAACATGTCTCAAAGAGAGGAATTTATGATGGAAAACCCTTACCTATTGTCTTGACTTACACAAACTTAATTTAAACACCTGTATCATAAACATATCTATATTAATTATTTAATTCATAACATTAATCATAACCATTTTCATTAATACTCTCCATGAAAATTCATTCTCTATAATAATTTGACATATTTTCCACATTGGGTGTTTATAGTTTTGATCGTTTGAACTAGTTTCATAATAGTGGTGTCCATATTCATTATTCTTAAAAATATCATCATTAATAGGTTATTAATTTTACAATTATGGATTATTTATAATAATTTATTATGTTTCAAATTCCTTCCATGAGTTTTTTATAATTTATCATTGAAGATGAAATTGATAACAAGCAAGTTTCAGTGATTCTTGACGATCAAAGTGTGTTTTATTAATTAATAAATTAAATATTAATATTATATGTCGAGAACAAAAATAAATATCTATACATTTATATCATATTATAATAGTAAATAATTTATCATATTAATACATTATATAAATGCAAAGTTTTGTTCAAGTAGGTGGTTAAACTGACAGAAACATGAACCTACCATTATTAGTGGATGATTATGAGGAGATTTTGTTGTAATATCATTATACCAGAAGAATAATGACATTATTTAGTTTTTATTAGTGTGATATACTATAATTTTAAATAATAATAAAGCTAAAATAATTTATATAAATTCATTACTTATAAAGAAGGTATCATTTTCCTCTCAGTATGCTCGTTTTAAACGATTGAATTAACAATGATCATTTGTTGATCATATCTAGGTTATAAAATTTGGTATACCAAAACCTTAATGATATCATTAAAATAATATTTATCCATTAATACCATCCTTATATCCATCCTTTTAAGGTGATTAAGTAAAATGAAACATGTTGAGTCATGGAGGTAGTAGTCCACACTATGCATGAATGACAACTTTGTTTTTCTTAAGGGAAAAGGGAAAGGTGGTTAGTGTTTATTTAAAATATATAAAAAAATAAAGTATAATATATATATATATATATATATATATATTAAATTCATTATATAATATTGGGAAAAATAAATTTTAAATGGAAAGATAATAGGAAAATATGTTAGTGAAAAGATTGAACTTATATTGAGAACATTGGGTTTCTCTTAAAGGATTCCTTGGAATGAAATGAATTAGGATAATCTATTTTAAAAAAATATTATCAGAATTAAATATGATTCTCTATGAATGAATTTAGGTATATTTTTTGGAGGAAACCAAATTTTTAGAGTGGTACTAAAGGGACAGTGAGAGGGCCCTTTTTTAAGTGGTGAGAATTGTATTTTTTGTAAATATTTCATGTTAATATAAAGAGAGAACAGTTTAAACATGTAAGGTGGATAAAAAAATAGAAAATAATTGACTTTTGGGTGATATAAGGTTTATTTTATTCCAACAATTAAACTATAGACATGGTATTATCATGTTTTAATCCCTTTACTATATGAATAATCACTTTTACCATTTTAGCTTTTACCTCTATAACTAGTTTTTATCTAAGGAAACTTAATCCATATGCCTAAAAATAAAGTGGTAATTATTAGATAATTTAAACCTATTGAATCTAAATATTAAATTAATTTATTTCAAATTCAATTTTTATAAGTTTAAAAAATTGGTTTTAATATGATTAATTCATAATATATTAATTTTTTTTTTGAGAACAATATTACTTGAGTTCTAAAATATCAATAATAGGGTTTTAAACTATAATAAATATTTTAAAATGTATAATTTAAATTATAAATACATATTTTTTTCAATAAAAATATTTCATAAATTTATAAGTCATACTTATATACTAATAATGACATAAATATCACAATATTAGTAAAAACTGTATATTTCAATATTCACCTAATAATAATTTTTTTAGAAAAATAAAAAAAATTAATCTTAAGATAATATATTTATGAATAATTAAAAAGTAAATTATATTTTTCTAAAATAACATTCTAAAATTTATAAATTGAAATTTTAAATATACTCAGGAATAAATTCTCTTAAGAGTGGTCATTGTGTGGTAGTTCTGGATATATTGTTTACCTATTATAGTACTGTCATAGATATTAAATTTGTTAAAAGGGAAAATAATCCCCCAATAATTTAATTAATCCATTGGAATTTATTTCTAGACTTTGGTATCCGGGGGATGTCTCTTAATGTTAGTGACACCTCGAATCATTCCAACCCAATGGTTAAGGCAGAGATGCTACAATTAGGACATTATTGTATACTATGTCATGTAGAAGAAAAATCATAGTGTGATAATATGTTTTATTAATATTAAAATACATGAATATAATTAATCATAAATAACTCATAGGTTGGTTCTAGGAAACAAACTCCAACAAAATACCACTTTCGCTAGATCTACCTTCTAAAAAACTTCAGCCCTCTATCTCTCACATGATTTTTATGTTTCTATTGAGATAAGGTTCTAGTCAAGAGGTCCACCATGTTTTAATCCATGGAAACTCTTCTTAAAGAGACATCAACCCTTGAATAAAAATCCCTCAAGATATGATATTTGTAGTGTATGTTATTCATCTGTTGATGTGAACTTGGATCCATTGTGAGAGCCACCACTATAGTATTATCATAATATAACATTATAGTATATCTACAAATAGACACCACATAAAGCTCTTGAAAAAATTTAGGAATCGAAAAAATTCTTTGGATGCATTATAAGCTACTATATACCCAAAATACACTATAGAATCAGCTATAATTGGTTTCTTTGAACTCTTCCAGCTCACAACTCCTCCATTAAGACTAAATAAATATACTAAATATGAATTCAAATCATTATTATATGTTTGGAAACTATAATAATTATATCCTCTATTGACTAGATTATCATATCCTTCATATACCAGGAACATATATTTAATATGCCTCGTATACTTAATGATAGCCTTAATAGCATACCAATTCTATTCTCTTAGATCATATTGATATTTAACTACAATGATTAAGGAGTATGAAACACCAAGACTAGTACATAATAAGGCATACATGATATATCTTATCATAGATGTGTATAGAATTCTATCAGAGAGAATTATGGTTCATGGAGAAAGAAGAAACCCCGGGAAGAATGAATGAAGAAGAATAAAGGATAAAGAAGGATAGATTTACCTTGTAATTAGTTTAAAATAAAAAAACAAGCCAAGAATCGAATAGTTAAGAATTATTAAGCTCCTTTTTATCTCCCAAGAGTTGGTCAAGTCATATAAGAGAAGAAAAGGGAAAACCCCTCTTAAAATTGAAAGGTAATTTTTGTCTAAATCACTCTTTAAGTGATTACAAATAGGTCACATGATTTGGTTGTATGGTTTTCCAAACCCTACGGTAACTTTATAGAATTAACCCCATACAAAATAAAAGTTTTATAGTTTATTGGGACATCTATATAGTTTAACAAAACCATACAGATACTATGAAAAACCTCACTATCTCTATGAAAGAACCCTCCACATAGACACTGCACGGTTACCCCTAATTGTGAGAGTAAATTGTGTAACACCCATAAAACCTCCAAAACTCAAAATTCCCAATCTCAAAATTACCATGAATCAAGGTGACTGAAGATAAGTTAAAAATAACTCAAATTAAATGCTGCATTGACATGTGGGTCAAATAATTCTCCCCACCACATGACTTTATTCCCCCAAAAATACCATGGTATAAAAATAATAAAATGAGAATGATAACAAAGTATCCAAATAAGACCAACTAATAGAAACTTCTCAACATGGACCAACCTCAATTACCAATGAACAAAATACTCAACTGTAGAAGTTATTGTTCGGTATTATAACAGCCATAACTATTCACCTGTTTGGGCCTTCATGACACTGATTTGGTCTTTAGAACCTTCAAGGCCTTTGGGAACCCAAGGCCTTCAGGCCAGTAAGTCTTTAGGTCCACCACAAGGACTTCGGGCCACATCAAGGATTTAAGGCCACCTCAAGGCCTACAAGCTACATGATCAATGCAGTTGGCCTAGATAGACTCTACAAGAAGTAGCCCCCCCAAAAGAGGATTCAGAGCAGGCTCACTCACCAGAGTAGAAACAATGGATTTATAAGAATTAGAGGGTATGGAAACACCTTCGTGAACAAACTTGTCTTGCATGGGAATCCTAGATGAATGACCATGCGAAGTTGGAGAGATACCATCATGATGCAGATGCTGGATAGGGGCAGTTCCTTGTAGTTATAGTCAAGTTGAATTCCCTAAGACCTTCAGGTCATGTAATGTCTCATAAGCCTATGGGCTATTAATCTCTAAGCCTACGGTCCTTGTAAGGGTTTACCCTCATCCCTTGAAAGGGGGTTATAAAAAATCAATAAAAAAAGATGGCCTTTGGGCCATTTAGGCAAATAAAGAAGGGATAACTAACAAGGTATCCCCACCATTTATAATTCCTCTAATATGGTAAAACCAATAAAACCACCGAGATATGATATAGAGATTCATAATTTTCATACATAAATATTATATCTTATTTGATAAATATTCATTACATAACATTATCATCCATGATATAACCATAAAGGTTTTGAGTCTTTGGAAAACTAGATACATAAAGAACTAGAACATAAGTGTTCTACATAATCTCCCAGTTAGTACATTGTGACTAGAACCCTTATTAGAAACATCATACTTAAAACCATTCTTCATATCTCGGGGAAAAGAAAACATAATAAAGGGAAAGCTCAAATGATGAGTATGTATAAAAAAGGGATATATCAATGTTTATTTAAACATAACATGTGAATAATGGAATTAGAACATGAGTTTGACCTTTGAAAACTATACCCATAAATTCTTAGATCATAAACATTATTCTTGGCATAAATCCTGGCAGTTCATAACACGTGAATCATAAAGGAATTAAAGAACATGATCTGTGAGAACATAAAATTGGCATAATATCATGTAATAAAAGAGTGTAATAAGGTGTGGCATAATAATAATCATATAAATCTTATGTTAATTGCATCCACCAATACATTCAAAAACATGTGATACTTGGGATGACAATATGTGCTCCTACTTCAGGCTTGGGATAACCTCTTGTGTACCCCCTTTCAGGATTGGGATAAACTCCCATATACCCTTTTAGAATATTAATATTAATCATTACCTAATGAATTGGAGGAATATAAAATTTCAATCCCATTTATCACATAATCATAATTAATTAATATATGTGGAATAAGATCATAAAACATTCTTCATATCATTATAACTTAACCCATGGAAAACAAAAAAGTTTCCCAAAAATTTCATCATTATAATAATAAACTATATAGAAAATTAATAAGGATGTTATAATTTTATATTATACCTAGTACAGAAAAATCAATATCAAAGGATGTTATCGTAGATGCATAATGTCTTTAAAAGATCACTGGAACATTTCTTGAGGAAAATTCCCAATTCATTTTGAAATCACTTATTTATAATATAAAAAATTTAAAAAGTATCAATGAAATAATTTTATATAAAAATAACCTTTAAAACTTATAAATTAAGATTAAAATAATTTAGTGTCCATCATGTAATGAAATTCTATTCATTCCGTGTATGTAAAAATAATGATTACGTTCACATTTTTGGTAAAAAGTCAAAAGTACCTCATTTGAAAAATGATACGAATATTACTTAAATTTTTATATATAAATTAAGACATGGTAAAAAATTAATTTAAAAATCATATGATAATATAAAAAATATTCTTGAAAACATTTTAAATAAAACATGACCATAGAAGAAAATGATTTTTGATCAAAGAGAAAATAAAACATATTTTTCTTATAAAAATTTTCCCGACTATTTTAAGTATAAAAGAGTGGAAAATGTTAATATTTCTTGAAATTTTCTTTGATGACCATAGGATAAGAAAATTAAAGGGTTTTATCAGAAAATTATTATAAAATTTCCTCTAATTAAAATTCAAGCATAAATAATACCAATTAAAATGAGATTGAAACATAAATTTCTTACCATAAGTTTGACTTGCTACGAAAGTGATCAAACCTTCTGTATAATAAATTTAAATTTATTATAATTCTATAAATTAATAATTTACATTATTATTATATAATATATGATTAAATTATAAAATTTCAACGTCTAATTTATAAAAATTCTTTATTAAAATATTTATTTTTCGGTGTTAACTGTTTCTTTTTTCATGGAGGTTTCAAATTTTCAATTTTGGTCATTGTAATTTTATCATGGTTATATCATCAATATAATTTTATAAATGATATAAATATAATATATATTCATTACATACATATTTATAATCATCCATGAATGTTTGATATTGAAAAATGATTTACACCGTTCATGGAGATGGTAGACCGTACGTATGCATGATCAATGTTTTAATTTTATAATAACAAGAAGGAAAGAATGATAAATATTATTTTATAATTAAATAAATATAATTATATCATAAATATAATATATAAACATTAAATATATCCTCATTACCATCCATTTAAATAGGAAATTAAAAACAAATCACATCGCTTTGTGGAGGTGATAGTTCACACGCACACACAAGTGATGTTAACATTTTCTAAAAGGTTGGAAAGAAATATTGTAGATATGATATTATAATTAAATAATCACAATTATGTCATAAATATCATATATAAACTTTAAATATATCTTAATAAACATCCATGATGGATGGTGATGGAAAATTAATTGTATCGCTACGTGGAGGCGTTAGTCCACACATACTCATGATCCATACTTTTACCTTCTATTTGATAGAAAATAGGAAGAATAATGGTGGTTACATAATAATAATTACATTAAATAATATTTAGAAGAATTAATTTATTATTTTATGATGAATTCCATATATTTATAGGAGGTTTAAGAAGAAATAATTATAAAGAGGCCGGGCATGATGATTACCTCTCCTTCAGTTGGGATCCTTTAGATCATATTTTAAGTGCCAATGGAATGGTATTTTAAGAAGAATATAACCAATAATTAATGAAATGGAAAGTTTAGAATATAATTGTTCAGGTTTTTGTGGAGATATATTTATCAAATTGGTGTAAAGAAGATAAAGTAGGGGTGTCCTTTTATAAGCTGGGGGGCACACTTGGAGTTTCTTATAAGATTAAAATATAATAATGTAAAACTCAATAAAAATTCCCCAAAATGGAAAGATATTAAAATTTCAGATATTATGAGGTCAAAATATGGTCATGAAAAAGGATTTATACAAGTTGAATCAGAAAACCTACCCTTATCTCTTGGTTTACCCCCATGTAAACCTGTTTGAACCTTAATCACGATGATTGTTTTTACTAATTTTACTATTAATTATGAAAAAATGAAAGTGGTATCATTAAAAAAAATTTAAACGATGATTCAATATATTTAATTAATTTTATCAAATTTAATTCACATAATTGGAAAATTTTAATTTAAAATTAAACCTGTAAAACGTGAAGAAAATAAATTTTCCAGAAAAAAATGTTTTCTCAAGTATAAAAAATTTATATGCCAAAATAAACTTAAATTAAATATAATGACCTTAATTGGATTATTTATAATAGTATTTAAGTAATTTTATTTTTAAAATCATTTTAAATAAACATAAATTGGTAAATTATTTAAATGAAAAATAATTTTCAATAAAAATTAGTATTTTTCTCTATTTAATGAAAAATGAATATTTTCAGAAAATTATAAAAAATTCAATATAATAAAATTTTGACAAGATGATTTCAAAAATTAATTTAATTTTTCAAATAAATTTTATAAATGTGGTGGAAATTAATTTTATTATTTTTTCACAAAAGGCTATAAAAACCATTTTTGAGGAAAAATGTATTTTTTAAGCCTATAATGACTTTACTAAAAATTAGGTAGTTATTTATCAAGATATTTTATTTATCTAAAAACTTTAAACATATTTTTTTAGAAATTTTGTTATTTATATTCAATCCACTAATTTAATATAAAGGTTATAATGATATACTATATTATGGTTCATTTAGACTCGGGGTTGCATGTATGGTAAGAAATTGAAGAAGTTATATTTATTTGAAGATAAATATATCATAAAATCTCAATGTGTTACATTCTAACCCCCTTAAAATAATTTTTTTACTTTGAAAATAAATTAATCTAATAAAAAAAATGAGGATATATTTATTTCATTCCATCCTCAGGTTCCCATGTACCTTCTTTGAATTTCTTATACCTCCCGAGAACATTATCCAGGTGAGTAGTCTTATTCTGTAGCACTTTATATCTATAATCCAAGATTCCAACCAGTTTTCCTTCATATAAAATATCATACATAAGTGGTAAAACCTATGAGTTTAGTATATGTGATGGATTATTTATGTACATCCTCAGGAGATATGCATTAAATAAATCATGTGACACCCCAATAATTTAGAATATTTTCCTTTTAGAATAAATATTATTTTGTTGTTGGAATTCTTTATATACAATGTTAAACTTATGCTACCAATGACACTGAATTGGCTTGCGTTATACATGAGACTGAGTTTTACCACATTTTAATGGAGAACTTATTTTAAAACTAAATTTTTAAATTTTTATGTATTTGATATTTAAAAATAAACATCATTTTTGAATTTAGAATATAGAAGTTAGCTTAGGATTCTTTTTTGTGATTTTTCTATGAAACTTCATTTTTGTTGAATAGTGAAAATTACTGCAATTTAGTTAAAAATAAGCTTTTTTAAATAATTATTAATTCTAAATTATATTTTAGATTTTTTTAGAGTCACATTAAATAAATTATACATAAATTTATATAGTTAAGTTCATTTGAATTAATTTTACTTACAAATTAAATATAAAAACTTAAAAAAATTTGAACGTTTTTCTACTATAAAAACCCATTATTTCACCTCGTCTGTGGGATTATCATTTATCTTAATTTTACCACTCTTGTGATTTGAATTTTGAAAATCCAACATAAATATAATGGTTTGGTATTTATAGGAAAAGTGAGGGAATATGTAATTAATTTCCAAGGGACACCACATCGGTGGTATTTGTAAAACCATGGGCTTGCCCATGGTATTTTCCCATGCTATTGGCCACTTGGGACACCTCATAACATATATTACCATTCAAAAGTCGAAAATATTTACTATATCATGACTACATCATCAATGATGTCATTAAACACCCGAAACTCAAAACTGTATTTTTACTATTCACTGAAAATTCAACTATTTCCAAGAAATACCAAAAATTTACCCTAACATAATATCGATTCTATAAATTCAAAAATTAACTCCATTTTATTAAAATAAGTTTCTATGTATTTTTAATTTAATTTTTAGATAAAATCATTATTTATTCCAAATAAACAACTTTAAATCTATAGCTTGTTTTTCAACACCTT
The DNA here is from genome assembly GCA_963277665.1 of Viscum album. Lineage (NCBI taxonomy): Eukaryota > Viridiplantae > Streptophyta > Magnoliopsida > Santalales > Viscaceae > Viscum > Viscum album. Next base: position 59,142,495 of record OY728127.1, on the reverse strand, counting down.
GAAAAAGTAATCAAGGTCCCACAAAATTATCGTATAACTATAAGAAAATAAGGTAACAATTTATGATTACATTTTATGAAAATACATTTCCATTTTAAATTACTAAATTAATTATAAAATTGTAAATAAATTATTTATGACATACAAAAATACAAAAACTTATACTATGATCATTGTTTTCACTTTTAAGATGTCTAAATTGTATTTATACATTCATGGGTGAAGTTTCTATTTTTTTGTCCAATTTACTAATCATTACTATTCATTATTATTGATAAGGGTATGTTACTGTTCATACTTTACTATTCACGAAAAATTAAGTTGATCTTATTAGACTCTAAATTTCTTACAAGGAACAACTATAGAAGACCATTTTTTAAAATCAGTTTACATTTTTAATTATTTAAAGTTTACATAAATATTTTAAAATACCCTTTTTCCAAAATTCATTAGTAATATGGAACTTCAATAGAATCATCCTACATTTATCGAGACATTTTAAATTCACAAATTTTACCATAAGAAGAAATAACAATTTTATTTACACCAAGGGATTAAAAAAAGTATCTAAGGCCTCACTACATAGCCCCTAATAACACCTACATAGGACCTAAGTGTAAGGTGTGCTATGTTGATAGAATCATGGGGCGGCTCGGAAAAAATTGCCCGAGTGGTGATTTCTATTAGCTTGAACTTCTCCCTTAGGAGATTCTGTTAAAGCTTCACATGTTGAAGCTTAGATTGGTCTTGGTCCAAAGCAAAGCCCAGAGATGCTACCTCCTTCCCAAGCTTTGACATATGGGCTTCGTACGACCTGAGTCTACTGAATAAGGCCATCGACTCTTCATTCTATATTAACCAATATCACTTGTTTTTATAAACAATAATTGTAATGTAAAGAGTTTAGTTTCCAACGGTCATATCGAACATCAGTCATATAACAGTTGAAAACCAACAGTATCATTTAATTATACCCACTTCATTAATTAAAGGATATAGTTTTGTTGAGTATAAAATAACACAAAAATTTAGGAAAAAAATATTATTCAAAAGTTAAGGTCATTACATTCTTCCCCCTTTAAGAAATTTCATCCCCAAAATTTTAACTCATTCCCTAAGAAGAGAAAAGGTGTGGGTAATTATACCTCATATACTCCTCTAGTTCCCACATGGCTTCTTCATATTTGTGATTTCTCCACAAAACCTTAATAAGGTGGGTAGTCTTATTTTGTAGAACCTTGTCTCTATGATCTAAGATCTCCACTGACTTCTCCTCATAAGATAGGTAATGTTCCTGTTGTACCACCTTTGGATTTAGTTCATGTGAAGGGTCAGGTATGTACTTCTCAAGAGGGATACCTGGAAGACATCATAAAATTGTGCTAGATTTGGAGGAAGTGAAAGCCGATAAGCCACTTCTCCCATGCGATCAAGGATTTCATAGGGGCCAATGTACCTATGTCTTAGTTTCCCTTTCTTCCCAAACCTCATGACTCTCTTCCAAGGTGAAATTCAAATAAAGACCTTGTCACCAACATCAAACTCCAAGTCCCTTATATGGTTGTCGGCATAACTCTTTTGCCGACTTTGAGCAGCCTTAATGTGTTGCTGGATGGCATGGACCTTTTCTATCATCTCTTGCACAAGATCAGTACAAAGAAGATTTCTCTCACCAGATTCATGCCAACAAGTAAGAGTTCTAGATCGCTTACCATATAGAGCTTCATAAGGTTCCATTTGAATGCTCGAGTGGAAGTTGTTGTTGTAAGAGAACTCAACTAAAGGGAGATGTTGATCCCATCCACCATTAAATTCCATTGAGCATGTTCATAGCATATCCTAAAGTGTTTTAATAGTCCTTTCAGATTAGCAATCAGTTTGGGGTTGATAGGCCATAATGAAATTCAATTCAGTGCTCAGAGCATGTTGAAGACTTCTCCAGAATCTTGTTGTGAACCTTTGATCACAATCAGCTATGATAGAAAGTAGAACTCCATGCATCCTTACCACTTACTTTATGTAAATCCTGGAAAGTTTATCAAGAGAGAAATCTTCCTGAATGGAGATAAAATGGGTAGTCTTGGTGAGATGGTCCACAATAACCCATATTGCATTTTTTCCTTTGGAAGTTATCAGGAGACCAGTGACAATGTCCATAGTGATATTGTCCCACTTCCATGCTCATATGGGTAGTGGTTGCAATACCCCTTTTGGAATTTGTCATTGTTCCTTCACTTGCTAACATACTAGGAACCTTGAAGTGTATTCAGAAATCTCCCTTTTCATATTATCCCACCAATAATGATCACAAAGGTCCCTATACATTTTTGTGCTTCCATGATGTATAAAGAAATTAGATCTATGAGCTTCATCCATCAACTCCTTCTTTATTTCCAGAATATATGGAACACATAGTCTTGTAGGAAATTTTTGTACACCTTCTTGATCAATATTGAACTTAGGAAACTTACCATGCTTTATAGCCTCAAACTTCTTCTATAACAAAGGATCTTCTTTTTGAGATTTCTTGATCTTCTCTAGTAATGATGGTTGAAAAATCATTTGGGTTAGGGTTGATTATGTCCCTTCACTTATAATTCCCATGTCCAGCTTTACTATGTCATTGATCAAACGATCTCTTTGAATCCTCATCATGGAAAGAAAAACTGGGTCTTTCCTACTTAATGCATCTACGACTTTGTTTGCTATTCTGGGATGATAATGAATTGAACAATCACAGTATTTGAGAAGTTCCAACAATCTACTCTATCTCATGTTCAATTACTTTTGTGTGAAAATATACTTCAAACATTGACGGTCTATGTATATATCACATTTCTCCCCACAAATATAGTGACTCCATATCATTAGAGAAAAAACGACAGCAGCCAGCTCCAGATCATGCGTAGGATATTTCTGCTCATGTGTCACGACCCGTCCTCGGGGCCCGTGCCGTGACTACCCCAAGCCCACCTTCCATAGGCCAGGGGCTGGCGACTAGCACCAAGGCGTAAATCCCAGTAAAAAGGGAAGGCATTGCCTTTGTAAAGTAAACAAGCACCACAGAGTAAGAAAGCAGAAGAAGTAAACACTATATAAAAACCGAGTACAACAGTAAGTGCCGAAAAGTAAGTGGGCCAGAATACAACCCCAAACTGAAATTAAAGTACAACTCGAAAGGGAAAACAACAACTGAAAAGTAAGCCGCAACGTCGAGCCATCCACTGGGACTCCCACCTGAAGGGTGAGTACAGATAGCCTCCACAGATCCTCGGGTCCAACCGTCCACTCCGAGTACATCCCGCCAGTGGTCCACCTCTAGGTACCGTCCTGCTCCACAAGCCTCAACCACGATCAACCCTGTCCGTCGTCTGCAACCAACACAACGTAGTGCGGGCATAGCCCATGCAGGGGTGAGTATAAGCTACTCAGTAGGGACCCTGAGACCCCCAAAAATCTCCTAAAATCCACAAAGGAAAGATACAATCACGAAGTAACATACGACATCGCTTAGGTATATGACCATACATATACCTGAGTCATCAATTCTCGTTTGGATCCAACATCTGAGCCCATGTACAACCCCGTCCACACAGGAAAGAAAAACGTAAATCCACACAGGATAGCACAACACAATCCACATAGGAAAGCAAAACAGGATTCAGCTCACACAGGTATACTTCTTCGTATGACGATAGAGATGATCAGATATTGCCACTGATTCATCTAAGTCGTCGGACCCACAAAGGATCGATAAGTACTAACCCCCGCAATGACCCACAAAGTATCTGACCCACACAAGATCGATAGGCAACTAACCCCCGCAAGACCCACACAGGATCGATAGGTAACTAACCCCCGGAAAGACCCACACAGGATCGGACCCACACAGGATCTGTAGGTGCTGGATCACACAGAACCGTTGAGCGCTGACCCACACAGGATCAGACCCACACAGTATCGGTAGCACTGATCCAAGTAGGATCACTGAGTTCTGTAGTCGTCGCCGTCGAACCCACTGAGGATCTCTGTACAGTCGTCGTCGTCGTCATAGTCGCAAACGCAGCCAGCTCTAGGGTTCCCGCACACAGCAAGCTCGTTCGGGAGGGTCCGCTCCACGAGCCGAGAGGCTGATACATCAACTGACACATAGTCCAGAGTTGATGTATCCAAAAGTTCCGTATCGTCAACAGGAACTCAACGTCGCAGACGGCGCGTCAATCAGACGCCCGGTCTGAGAGTTAATGGCTTCTTCGTCCCAGGGACCCGGTTGGTTTTTAAGGAAAAACCAACCCAACCATACACCACCTGCGTCCAAACCTTGTGCGGAGTATGCCAAAAGATCCGTCTCACTTAGAGGAATCCAACAAAGTCGACGGCATGTCAATCGGACGTCTGGAGCTTAAGATATAAGCGTTTCTGCTCCGAGGGCCCTGTTGGTTTCGTGTACGAACCAACCCGGCCGAACTCAAAGTATTCCAAAACCTTGAGCGCGATATACCGAAACGACCATCTCGATCCAAGGATCGCATCGCCGCTGACAGCGCGTCGATCGGAGGTCCGTAGCCCGAGATATGGGTAAAAGACCAAAAAGGTTCCGAAAATGGGGGTTTCGGGCCCGGTCCGTCCCGGCCGAGACCCCCTGGGTCGGCCCGAACCGGGTCGACCCGACCCGGGTACCGGTCGGCCCAACCTGGGCACGACGCCAGCTGGCTCGGCCGAACGGCCGAGCCGTTCGGTGTAGCGGGGGGGGGGGGGGGGGGGCTGCCCCCCGCGATTTGTTACCGTGACCCCCCTTAATGGGGGCCGCTTGCTGTCCGACCGGGGGTTTGAACCCCCGGATGTTCTCCTGTCTGGCCAGCCCGCCCCTGCCGGCCGATTTCTGCCACCATGGGACCAGCGTCGGCCGGTCCCCTCCCTGCTCCGACACCGGCGTCCCGGAACCGGCCACCGGTCTCCTTGCTCCGCCGCGGCCCAGAACCGGCCGCGACCTTGATTCGTCCGGTGCGGTGCGACGGCGCCACACCCCTCCGTCGTGGCCCCGCTCCGGCAGCGGTGTTTTTTTGATTCTCCGGCGCGGCGCGACGGCGTCGAGTCCTTGATCGATTTCACGGCGCGACGCGACGGCGCCACGCATTCCTTGCCGCACGATCCCGTGTGGTGCGACGACACCACACCATTTCTTTCCAACCACATTAGAAACAACATCAATAATGGAGGAGGGTCGGCCGTGTTTGTGCGGTCCGGCCGCCTCTCGTTAGTCGTTAGCAATTTTTCGTATTTTCCCAAAGAACGAAAAGATAGTATTCACGAACAAAATAAATAAATAAATCCCCTACCTCGTGAGAGCTTGAACGGAGGTTTGTCGAACGAGGATTCATCGCGGAAAAAACCGTCACGGAAAGAGACGTCGCAGAAGGAGGAAGTCGCGTCGGCATCGCGGTACATGGCATCGCGTAATCGTTTTCCGAGAGCTCGGCGTTCTTCGTCGGCGACCGATGTGTTCTTCGCGTTCTTCGTCGAAGATGAAGAAGTTCCTCAAAGCTTTAGTCTTTTCTCTCAAAAACTCCACCACAAGGTTCCAACCCCAAATAAAATAAGCTCACCTCTTATTTTATTAACATAACATAACTTTTGAATTTCAAGAGTTTGAAATTCAAACATCCACACTTAACTCACTTAATTAATAACATAAGTTGTCAAAAATTAATGGTGAGTTGAGGGGGTTTAATATTATGAAGGGGTGGGGTTTGTGTGGGCCCCACCACCCTCATAACCTCTCTTGGGAAGTTGGGTAGTTACCCAACTTCCACCCAAAGCCTTAAATCACAAAAAGAAAAATAAAAATTGTAGTTAAATTATAAATTAAACTTCCACAATTTTTATCAGCTTCTCTTGTGCAAACGCAACTCCGGAAATGGCGTTCATAAGCAATTACCGGTGCTATGGTTCCATCGGTGCCCTCGGAATTCGATTCCAAGAACCGGTTAAAAAGTTAGAAATTCCCACTCGTTCGTTCACTGAACGTACCTGAGCTAAACTTCGTATAGAAATTCCGGGCACACCGGGCCTTGGAATCAAGTTCCGTCAGAAACTGCGTTCTTGTAAAATCCCAAAGAAAATTAAGAAAAAAATTTCCTTGAATTTTACGGGTCTTTACATCATGAGTCTTCAATTGTCGAGATGCATAAGAAATTAATTTTTCATTTTTCATGACGATGCACCCTATACCTTTCTGAGATGCATCGCTAAAAATAATGAATCCTTCTCCACTTGAGGGAAGAGTTAACATGGGTACAGTAACCAATCTCTTCTTAAGATCTTGGAAACATTCCTCACACTCCTTTTTCCAGATGAACTTGACCCCTTTTCGAGTTAACTTGGTTAATGGATTAGAAAGTCATGAAATGTTTTTCACAAACCTCCTATAATATCCCAATAATCCAAGAAACTACGAATCTCATTTATTGTTGTAGGATGAGGCCACTCCTTTACAACCTTTGTCTTTGAAGGTTCAACTATTATTCCTTCATTAGTTACAATGTTCCCCAAGAAATCAACTTTCAGTAACCAAAATTCAAATTTTCTAAACTTCCCAAAAATCCTCTCCTTCCATAGAGTTTACAAGATAACCCTTAGATTATCCTCCTACTCCTCGTGACTTTTGGAAGATATCAAAATATCATCAATGAAAACTACCACCAAGTTATCAAGGTAGTCCTTAAAGACTCTATTAATCAAATCCATAACAATAGCAGGTGCATTTGTCAGTCCAAATGGAATAACAACAAAATCATAATGACCACAACTTGATCGGAAGGCAGTTTTTGGAATATATTGTTTCTTCACCATCAATTTATGACAACCAAATCGATGATTAATCTTATAGAAGAATTGAGCACCACGAAGTTGGTCAAATAAGTCATAAATTCTTAAAATAGGGTATTTATTCTTCACTGTGATCCCATTCAGTTCTCTATAATCAATGTATATTCGCATCGATCCATCCTTCTTATTTACAAATAGAATTGGTGCTCCCTAAGAGACACACTAGGTCGGATAAAACCCTTCTCCAAAAGATCTTGGAGTTGTTTATTTAACTACTCCAGCTCCAAATTTTCCATCCTATATGGGGTATTTGATATCAGATGAGATCCAGGTATGAGTTCAATAGATAAATCTACCTCTCTTTCTGGGGGAGGACTGGGTAACTCCTCAGAAAATACGTCAATATATTACTAGAGTATGGGGAAATTTTCTATCCTCAAACTCTAATTTCCTTCTTCTTCTTCATTGATAAACTCCATAAAGAAGGATTTAGGAGGTTCTTCTTGACAAATATCAGGCTAAGATATCTCTCCTTGGAAGATAACTGTAGGTTTTCTATTCAAGACTACTGATATTTCTTTACTTCTGCATTTGATCTTAGCATTATAATTTGAGAGCCAGTCCATCCCTAGTATAATGTTGAATTACAACATGGGAATGAATACTAGATTTGTGATAAGATTGTGCTCACTAAAGTAAATACTAGAGTTTCTAAACACTGAAGATTCTTGGATAATCCCACCAGGAGTCTTGACTAATAACTCTACTTTTAGAAAATTAGGGGTTGATTATAAATTCTTTACAAACTTGGAGGAAATAAAGGAATGCGTTGAACCAGAATCAAACAAAGTACTTGATAGCTTTGATAGAATAACAAAAGTACCTTCCACTACATTATTTGGAACTTCAACTTCAGTCGTAGTGATTGCAAAATTACGACCTTGTTCCCTTGGTCGTTGATGAGGATGATGGTGATACCCCTCCACTGCCCTCAGATTTGGATAGTGATTGGAATAATTTCCCAAGTTGTCCAAACTTATAGCATTGGACATCAAGTAGGGCTTGCACCATCTTCCCTTTGTTGTTAGTTTTGGGAAGTTGTGCCTTCACCTCACTACGGGAATTCCTCTCAATGTGGCCATCTATACCACACTTGTAGCACTTCCCGCTCCCTAGCAGGCAGTTACCCGAATGCTTCTTCCTACATTTATTACATGTGGGACATTGTACTTGCTTACCTCATCTTCCTTGATCGAAGCTCCTCATAAATCTTGGTTCCATTGATCATTTCTTGTCACTAGATTTATGAGACCATTGCGTCTCACCAAACTCCAGTTTGACTTTCATCGTGCCTCACATGATCTCTTCATAGCTATCATAATCTCGGTTGGCTAGATTCTTCCACAGATGAGGTCTCAGTCCACCGAAGAATCTATCAACCTTACTATTTGGATCCATGACAAAGATAGAGGTGTAATATGAAAGCCTTGTGAAGTTCATCTCATAACTTCCCACAGATTCATTCTCCTTCTGCTTCATCTTGAGAAACTTCTTCTCCATTATTATTCTCATCGATTGAGGAAAATACATATTGAAGAATATTCCTCTGAACACTTCCCACTCCATATCTTCAACTTCCACTATTGGATATGAGTTTTTAATAATTTCACACTATTGATCATATTCTCCCTCTATGTGATAAACAGCCAAGGTAACCTTCTCTTATTCAGAACAAAAAAGCATAAAAAAGATCTTATCGATAGAGTTGATGCACTATTTAGTAATCAATGGGTCGGTAGATCCACTAAAGGTTGGTGGTCGTTAACACATAAAGGATTCAATAGAATTTTTTTCCCTTTTCAGTGAGATCAGTCTCTCACCTTGATTCAAGTTATTTCCCATAACTTGAGTCAGTTGGTTCATCATTCACATGAATGTTTCCATTCTGGATTCCATTGGAGGTCTGTTAGTGCATGGTCCATTACGGTCACCATTTGCACGGTTCCTCCTATTTCCTACCATTTTCTAAAAGAATAAAACCTTAGTGATAATATTATTTCATTTATGAATATTTTAAATAAAATGGATTTTATGTCTTAAAACTTCATGCTTTAAACAATTACATTTCTATATAAATCCTTCATAATGAATCATAAAAATCTTATGATTAACCAAACATATCCCCTAAGAGTGTCATAACCAAGAGTGCAGAAAGGCCCATTGTCATGTACTGGGATACCCTGGGTCAAGCCCGGAAATTATTTATAGTGTTTTCACTCATAGGTACATCTGTGCGAGAGCCGCCTCTACCTGCTCGTATCCAGACATGGATTCATTTTCTTGATAAACCACTTACTCAATACTCTCCAAAATACCAGGAAGTATTCATATATTTAAACTTTTAAATAGGTTTCTTCCTAATGTTTTCATATCCTAATTTCCATAAATATCTAAACTTTTCTTTGATACCAATTATAGCATCCTGCCTTTTTATTACATAACTTTTCATTACATTTTACAAACAGAGGATCTTTAAAGTCTAGTGTCTTGAGAATCAGGAACAATAAAACATGAAAACATAAAACATGAAAACATAAAACAAAATTTTAAATCCACTTGAAGAGATTATTGAAAATTTCATCCTATGTAAAATTACTACATCTCATAAACTAGAGACATACATCAAAGGAAAGGGTGAGCTGAAGGCCTAGTAATGGTAAACAGGGGAATCAGTTTACTTGTGATATCAATAAGAACTTGATAAAAACATAAAGACATGAGAAATGGAAGTAGAGTCATTTAATAATGAAAATAACATGAACCATAATATTAATATGTGGCTACAACATTTAATTTATACATTCATGAACATATCACCACGGTTTATCCCCAAGCTGTCATAATAATTACCAAGGTTATTTACCAAGGTATCGTGAAACTTGTCATCTCTAGAGATTAAATTCTTTACCCTATGCATTGGAGCGATATCAGATCACACCCTTAATATGTATTTATTTTCATGTGATCCAAATAGATAATAATCATAAATTTCATAAATAACACAAATAAAGTAAAATAAATGGGTTTCATTTCAAAATCGTGACGTTTTAAGAGTTCATAAAAATAAATCATTATGTCATTTATAACCCATGGAAAGGGAGAGAGGGTTATATGTATGTAAATTCCAGAATAAAATAGATCAATATTATTTCTTGATAAATATCCCTATAAATGAAATAGGTTTGGGTATTAACAAAAATAAAATAAGATAATTTTTAAGAAAAAGCGAGAGAGGTTTTGAGACGAAAAATTCTGCAGCAAAACGACTATATAACATGGTTTTAGAAAACATTAAAAAGATAGGGGACAAGATTCACCCAATCATAAATTACTCATAATACATTATGGGTACATAATAAAAAAATAATATCATGTTATGGATATTTTAAGTAAATACCATATGAAAATGAAACTCAAAAGAAAATAGAAGATGCAATTTCTTTTACGAAAATTCGGCAGCCTAACGGTGTCAATTCAAAATTAGAAAAATCTGTTGATGAGAGCAGAAAGGGTCTATAATAAATTGGAAATTAAATGGTAATTAATAAGGATATATAAGAACAAACCCCCACATAATAAAATGGAAACTATAAGACATAACATAAAGGAAGTAATGACTTAAAAGAGGGTGGTGAAAGGTTCCCTTACCTTGAAGAGTAACTTCGAAATATTGAAGGTTGGGACCTTGGGGGGATTGAGGACACATTTTGAGGTAAAAAATACTATAATTTCATTGAGATGGATTTTGGAGTGAAATTAATGAGGGAATGTCTTGGTATTTATAGGAAAGGTGGGGGAATATTTAATTAATTTCCAATGGACACCTCATCGGTGGTATTTGCAAAACCATGGGCTTGCCCATGGTATTTTCCCATGGTATTGGCCACATGGGATACCTAATAAAATATATTACTATTCAAAATTCTACCATATTTATTAAATCATGATTACATCATCAATGATGTCATTAAACACACAAAACTCAAAACTGTATTTTTACTATTCACCGAAAATTCAACTGTTTCATAAAAATACCAAAAATTTACCCTAACCTAATATAGATTCTCTGAATTAAAAAATGAACTCAATATTATAAAAATATTTTTCTAAATATTTTTAATTTAATTTTTAAATAAAATCATTATTTATTCTAAATAAACAACTTTAAATCTATAGATCATTTTGTAACACCTTAAAAAAGTAATAAAGGTCCCACAAAATTATTATAACCATAATAAAATAAAGCAACAATTCATGATTACATTTTATGAAAATAAATTTCCATTTTAAATTATTAAATTAATTATAAAATTGTAAATAAAGTATTTATGACATACAAAAATACAAAAACTTATACTATGATCATTTTTTTTCACTTTTAAGATGTCTAAATTATATTTATACATTCATGGGTGAAGTTTTTTTTTTCCAATTTACTATTCATTAATATTCATTACTATTTCCAAGGGTTTGTTACTATTCACTGAAAAATAATCTGATCTTATTAGACTCTAAATTTCTTAATGGTTACAACTGTAGAAGACCATTTTTTTAAAATCATTTTAAATTTTTAATTATCTAAAGTTTACATAAATATTTTAAAATACCCTTTTTTCCAAAATTCATTAGTAATACGGAAATTCTAAAAATTCATCCTACATTTATCCAGACATTTGAAATTTAAGAATTTTACCATAAGAAAAAATAACAATTTTATTTATACTAAGGGATTTCTAAAAAGTATCTAAGGACTCGTTACATATCCCCTTATAACACTTTCATAGGACCTAAGTGTAAGGTGTGCTATGGTGATATAATCTTGGGGTGGCTCAGACAACATTTCCTGAGTGGTGATTTATATCAGCTTGAACTTCACCCTTAGGTGATTCTGTTTAAGCTTAACATGTTGAATCTCAGCTTGGGCTTGGTCCATAGAATAGCCCAGAGATGCTACCTCCTTCCCAAGCTCTGACATATGGGCTTCATATGGCCCTAGTCTACTAGATGATGCCATCGACTCTTCTTTCTATATTAACGAAGATCACATGTATTTATAAACAATAATTCTAATGTAAAGAGTTTAGTTTCCAATGGTCATATTGACCAACAGTCATATAATAGTCAAAGCCCAAAGGTCCCATTTAATTATACTCACTTCATTAATTAAAGGATATAGTTTTGTTGAGTATAAAATAACCCACAAATTTAGGAAACAAATATTATTCAAAAGTTAGGGTCTTTACACCCTTGTGTGGGAATGTGATTGTTATGCCTTAGGTACATTTTATATATATTAGGATTTCATCATTAGGTGTCTGGGGTGAGGGTAGCTATGGTTATTCCCTATGAGTTAGACTTGGATTGTTTTTTCCTACAGATCACTTCCTCTATTAGTTATGGGAAACTATTTACTAAGTGGAATAACTAGTTTTTCCTCTATTTGGTTCACATGCCACTAGTTTCTCAGTAGTTGTGCTGGGAACGATGTCTAGGTGGGGGTTGGTCATCACAATGATTCCTATCTGGGATAATTGGATAAATGGTTATCGAACTTCATCGCATTTCAGTAGTTGGTTCATGAGTGGTATACCTTTATACAAATAGTTTCTTAGCACATTGGGGAACTTAGGTAGAGCCCATGAAACATTTTATTTCTTGTTGAGTATTGATAGATGGGGGTTTGATCTAGTGCTTGTTTTTATCTTTTCATCTGTTTTCAATGTTATGAAACCTTTTCTTGTTTATATTTTATATATTATTTTTAGTATATTCTTCCTGCTTGAGTTGTTTAAACTGTGAGAGTGTGTTGGGTCATTTCATTTAGAAAATAAGTTTTTCAAAGATGTTCGAAAATCTGTTTTGAATTTAAAGACTCTTTTGTGGTTACATTAAAGTGGATTTCAAAATAGTTGTTTTGGATAAAAGGATGGATTTGTCTGGTTTAATGTCCTAAAGTGACCATTTTGTTTCAAAGATAAAAATGGGATGTTTTTTTAGAAATTTTAATCATGCACTTGGTTTGGAAATGTATTAGGCTATAGGCTTTGTTTTTGAAACATGTGGGTTTAGTTTTGGGGAAACAATGAGAATTATTTTTGGAAATATTATTATAGAATTATTTATTTTCCATATATTGTATATGAAATCTTACTTTATATTTTATTTTCAAAATATCATTGATGAATTAAATTTTGAAACATATTTCATAGATTTAGTGGGTTGTGGTGACAAACTATGATTTTCGGCTCATGCCTATATATTTTAGGTTTTAGGTTCTCAATTGGACTATTTCTTGTTCATATTTGCTGATGTGGGGTGAGTTGCATGGTGGTGAGAAACCAGAGGTTATATGGGAGTGGTTTAGGCTTGGATCAAGTATTTTTTGGTTGTTTTCTTTTGAGGTAGTGTTGTATTAGTTATTCTTGGGTGCATCTTCTTTTTATGGATGTTGTTATGTATATGAAAATGGGTTAAATCATTTGAGTTGGTTATGACCTGTTGGAATATATATTTATTTTATCTTGTTTATTTATTTATTCCACTATTGTTTATTTTTTATTTGGGATAAATAATTACCAAATGGATTTTTATGATTCCCATACACTAGTTTCCAGCCCATGGGGATCAGGAACACCCTTAGGGCCTTGTAGAAAATAGGGTTAAGTGATGGGTCAGATGGAAGCCAGATCTAGTTCATTACAAAATTGTATCAAAGGATTAGGTTCTTTGATATGATCCTAATCCTTTTGTATATCCATTTTTATTTTGGTATGTACTCGTTTAAAAAATATTAAGGTTTCTAGATCTTGAGAGGTAAGGGTGGGAAGAGTCTAGCTATCTCTTTCTTACCCCGAAACTCAAGATTCTCGGGGAAGTTGGGTTTCAAATCGTGAATTTGGGATTTTTAGTTTTGATTTCTTTTGCTGTTTTTATCCCCTTTTATTATATGAGTGATATTATGGATCACTCATTAGTTTTAGGGTGGAAAGGGAGGGGAACTTTAGCTGTGTAATTAGCATGCATGGCCTGGAAAACTATGTGCCGGTGAATGTGCGGTCAAGTTTGTCTCCTTAGTAGGGTGTGTTGTATGATTAGAACATGGATTCCTAGCCATGTGAACAAAACATGTATCACAATATTTATTCCCTTATTAGCAGGTTTATAATCCTCTTGATTTTGAGTTCTCTAAAAGTATTTTCCATTCAATTGAGGTGGACTGAGGAGTTTTTTGTTTCCCTTTGTGGATATGGTTCATGTAAACATTGTTTGAATTCCTGTGAAGTGATTTCTTATGATTGATTTTTTAAAAAAATTGTTTAGTAAAGTGAAAGTATTTTATGAATTTTTTTTTTAAAAATTGGATTAATGGAATTTTTTTATAAACGGTTGTTTCCATTTTGGTGTTTGGAAAATTTTTTAGAGGAAAAAATGTTTTTAAAGGGAAATGAGTTTTTATGAGAATCCTTCAGGTGCATTGTTTTCAATGTGAAATGGAATTTAAAAATGGATTTTTATGATATTCCTTGTTTAGGTAATGTGTGTGTGTGTGTTCCAGCAAGGTCATTTTCCTTTTAAAGTTTCATTGGATTAGTTTTCAATAATATACCCTGGTGGGGGGAGATTTCAAAATTTCCTTGGTGAAAATGGTCGTTTCAAAATAAGAGTTTATTTGGTGTACTATTTTGGTGTCATGGGTCTTATTAGACGACTTGTTATTTTTTCCTAGATTCCCAACTTATGGTGGAATCATTTGGTTTATGTTGTGAGGAATGAATTAGTGTTGTTCAAGTCTTGTGTTGTTTTTATTATTGTCCCCCAGAATGGACAAAACAATTTCCCCATTTTCGATGCCTACCCAGATTCTAAGTGGAGTTGTGGATGTGGAACTATCTATTGTTGAGTTTCATTGAGAGTTTCTAGTCGGTTTTAGTCATGTTTTTGAGTGATTATTGTACCTTCTTGGTTTTATGAGGGTATGTATTGGGAGCTCTTCAAAGTGAAAATTTTTTAGCGGTTGTTTTCTAAGGATGTGGATGTGGAGAGTGATTTTGAACTTATAAACCTTTTTTAGGATGACTAATTAGGGATGGATTATGTCAATCACTTTTTAATGCCGTTTATCTTTTCTCCAAAGTCGGTGGCCAATGATTCTAATAAATATTGTTTATGTGGAGTTGGTCTTCACCCATATTTTTTATCTATTATTTCATCAGGACTAACATATTTTTAGGAGGATGTTAGTAAATCCTTATGAATTGGAAGATGAACAGTCTAAGAAACCTATGACAAATGACGCCTTAGTCCCATCAAAGTATGTGGAGAAAGAAAGGTAGGCATAAGGATAATGTTCTGAGTAAGGAGAAAGAGCATGATGGTCCAATGCTAGAAGCACATATTCTTTCCTGTGGGAAGAAAATATCTCTCATGTTCTCCGAATGTGAGGATCTAGGGCATGTTAAGTCCTCCTTTCCTAAATGTCATAGAGTTTCCTCTATTGTGGTAGTTTTATTTATCAACAGAAGTTTTGTATGTTGGTATTTTGGAATAGGTCTTTTTTTTATCTTTTTGGGATGAGGTGTTTATTATAATATCATTCCTTTTATTGTTGTATTTTT
The DNA here is from genome assembly GCA_963277665.1 of Viscum album. Taxonomy (NCBI): domain Eukaryota; kingdom Viridiplantae; phylum Streptophyta; class Magnoliopsida; order Santalales; family Viscaceae; genus Viscum; species Viscum album. The sequence goes on along the minus strand of OY728127.1, from coordinate 59,126,992 downwards.
GGGTTAAGTATTTGGAGATTTAGTTGTAGTTTTTGGAATATTGTGGATTGTAACGCCCCAACCCCAGTTACCCAGAGTCGGTGCATTATTACATAACATTGGCATGATCACAAGAAAGATCAAATCTCAAAAGAACGATTAGTTTAGTAGCCTTGGAAACACTAGATATATTCATAAAGTTTTACATTATATCATAAAGTGAAAAACTACTACAACAACATATTGTATCCATAGTCCACACTATTATCCCCTCGTAATATCCCTACAGGTCATTTATAATTTACTTCTTCACATCCTACGAAAAATAAAACATAAAAAAGGGGTGAGCTCAAATGCCCAGTAAGGAAAACAATATAGCAGAAACTTTCATAACTAAGAATAAACATTTAAGGAAATGTATAACTAAAAAAATCATTTTAAACTTTAACTTCAACATAGTATTCCAAAAATAAAATGAAATAATTCCATTTACTTATTCACATGGATATTCTACTAATCGAATTATCACATTCTATATCAATAACCACTTTCATAATGATGGAATGCATAATGTCAAACTATCATAACCACATAGCCAAGGCCTCATGCCAAAACTACAAATAAGATTATGTCAAGTCCTTGTTCCAAGACACTAGTTTGTCTCATGAGACCTACCGATGCATCGAGGAGATATAGCGGGCTCCACTTGTCACATATTAAGTCCAATGCATTCCCATATGAAAAGGTTTAAACATAACATAAACATTCGTATTAAAACTAGCATACGAAATGTAAATACTTCATCCATAAACCATGAATGGTATAAAAATAACCCATCCACAGTAAAACATATCACAAAACCTTCAATACAATATAGAAGTTTTTTATCATAGTAAATCAACTTCAAATAAGCGTAAAATCCATCAAAGGATGTTGACATAGATGAAATCAAAACTCTTTTTAGAGAAACAACTCTTTATATTTAGAAATAATTTAAGAGTCATATATTTATAAAATAAAACATTTTCTTTGAAAATATTCTTATAATATTGTAAGGGAAACTTTGAAGATTTTATAACGGCGGAAAATAGCTGCACCCGCCGTATAAGTTAAAAAAACATTCTTACCTTAATTCTGTCAAAAAGGTTAAAAATGACCTTGTTTGGAAAATGACAGAAATATTCCTTTATAAAATTATTATAAAAAGTAAAAAAAGGGTATAAAATACTTTAACCCATATTCTGTAAAATATTAAGAATGTTTTGAAATACATTTTTAAGAAACATAGATGTGGATAATAAAGAAATCCCAGTAGATTATTACGTATAAACAACCTCGGATAATGAAGAGATTGTGAAATAAACCCTTACCTTGTACTTTTCCTTGGTTGGGGGTAGTTTAACCTCCTGTATAATGGTGAAATAATTGTTATTAAATTATTCAAGAATCATATATATTAATATGATATCATATATGATCTTTTAACATTGCTTTGTTAATAATATTTTAGAATTATCGTCGTTTCGGGTGTTAACTTATTCGTTTTCTTTTATATGTTTTGTTACGTAAGCCATATTTTTCATGGATATGTTGTATATTAATCATATCCAAAATCATATCAAGTACTTAGATACTATTATTAATCATCAAATGAGAATTATACTTGAATGGATACGATGGATAATGAATCTTATCGTGTTTGTGGAGACGGTAGTCCGTACGTACGCACGAGCGACAATATCATTATTTTGATATTAAAATAATATATAATTGTACGATATATCAAATATAAAGAATCATTATCATTTTGTATTTATTATTTACATGAATTAATCATCATTATTACACCCATCCAAATAATAATTTATTGAATAACAATTACACCACGTCGTGGAGTCAGTAAGCCGTACGTACGCACATATGGTGACATGTTATTCAAAGGATGGATAGAATAATGAATATGGTTGTACCATATTTATAATAAAATCAAATTATATATAAGATACTGGAGTTATTATTTTATAATGGTAATAACAAAGAAAGAATAAGTGGAAGAAGAAAGAAACTTGAAAAAGGGTGGTGAAATCATTACCTCTTCTCCGGGTTCTTCCTTTTGATTTGATAAAAAGAGCTCCTTAGGTTGGCTTTATGACTAAAGTAAGGCCTCTAGGATTAATTGAGGGAAGGTGAGAGAGTATTTGGGCAGTGTTTGGCCGATCCAAATGGCTTTTAAGGAGTTAATTAATGAGAATGGGGAGTGCCCTTTTATAAGAGGGGTGAGGGGCACCTTTGGAAAAGCTAGAAATATTATTTTATAATAAATTAATATTCGGTTTATAATGGATACAAAGTTGATTATTTAAATGTTAAGGCGGGTATAGGTCTAAAACCACTCAACAAATAGGATTTAGAGAGGTTTGGGTAACAACATTAACCTTATCTTTAAGTATTAACTCTTAGTTAATTAGTTTCACTTTTACAATGTCTCTTTGTATTTTTATATTATATGGTCAATAAACTTACTATATACATCCAAGATAACCCCAAGTGGTCCATTAATTATACACCTATCATGATATAAGTCTCTTTTCAGAACCTTAAATTTTTATGAATTTAATATCAATTAATAATATAATATTTGTTTTAACAACTCTTTTATGTCAATTTTGACACTATTCAATAGTTGATTTTTTTAAAACTCATAACAGAATTATTACTTCGAAAAAAGTTGATTAAATTAATACTAATATGTCATATTATCCTATAAAATTAGTTTAATTCATTAAAAGTCTCAAATTATATTTATTTGGGTATTTATAATATAAATTATTTTAATTTTTCACTATTATGGTAATTACTACATCATCATTGTGTCATAAATAAATTAACTTATTTAATGTCTAAAAATTATAAATAAACTATAATTATGTAGGAAATATTTTTATCTTTTTAATGAATATTTATAGTCAAAAATCCAACATATATAACCCTTTTTAAAAATTGTTTTTCTAAAAGATATATGCTTTGGTCATTTTTGTATTTATTTTAACTTAATTAAAATAAAGTGTCCCTATCACCTACAAGTGGCTCCATGGGGTCCCAAAATCGACCCAAAGATGCCCATGGTCGTACATGTATCCACAAATAAGATTAGGACACATTTTAGGGTAACTTAGTATTATTATAATATTATTTTTTAACCCTTATTTACCCGATTTACCCTTTAACCATGATAAATAAAATATTTACTGAAATAATTATTCAAAATGTCTAAAAATCAGAGTTACCTATTTAAAAAATTTGTACATCCTGATTCTAAATATGGAATCCATTTTTCCAAATTCAAAACACAAAAGTGGCAGAAATTAATTTAAAATTAATTCCCGCTGTCCAAACAAAAAACGTGTTTTTAAGATATAATAACTATCAAAAGATTGATACTTGTTTATGTCTGGTTTAATTGTGAAAATATGTCCAATGACCAAAATTTTATTAAATGGTAAAAATATATTCAAAATATACTTTAAAACCACTCAAATTCATAATTTACCACTATTAATTATTTTGATTAAAAAAGTTGTTTTTAATTAAAATTTAGTAATTTTCACTATTCATCAAAATATTAAAGTTATCCGAAAAGTATCAAAATTTCACCTTAGGCTAAATTCGATACTCCAAATCCAAAAACAAAGTCCATTTTGAGAGATAAAATTGTTAAAATTTTAAAAAGTAGGTATTACTATTTATAACGGCTAGTTTGATCGGTTGTGGTGTGTGTTAGAGCTCGATGTTGCATACAACACACCCTATTGCATTATTCAAAGAGAAGCGTACCGTAGAAGCTTGGGGTGTTAAATTCTCCAATCCTTCAAATAAGTTCGTCCTCAAAATTTCTAGAATAATTCCGCATGAAAAGACTCAGGTGGTTCTTCATCATAAGTTCATTGGGTTCCCACGTTGCCTCTTCCATCTTATGGTTTCTCCACAAGACTTTTACCAGACGAGTCGTCCAGTTTCTCAGTACTTGCTCTCTCGTATCAAGAATCTTGACGGGATCTTTGCAATAAGACAGATCGGGTTCCAGTTCTAATTCCTCATAGGTGAGTACATGTTTTGGGTCAGGCATGTATTTCCTCAATAGAGATACGTGGAACACATCGTGAACTTTGGAGAGATTTGGCAGCATTGCCAAACGGTAAGCTACAACCCCAATTCATTCTAGAATTTCGAAAGGTCCAATGTACCCGGGACTCAATTTACCTTTCTTACCAAAACGTATGACTCCCTTCCATGAATATACCTTCCAGAAAACATGATCATTGACTTGAAATTCCAAATCCTTCCTTCGATTATCTGCATAGCTCTTCTGCCTACTTTGAGCTGCTTTGATGTGGTTTTGGATTACCTTCACCTTTTCCATCGTTTCCTCCACCAGTTCTCGACCTACAAGTTTTCTTTCACCAAAATCATCCCAAAAGGTTGGTGTGCGACATCTCTTTCCATATAACGCTTCATATGGTGCCATATGAATACTCGAATGGAAGCTATTGTTATAAGAAAATTCTACCAGAGGTAAATATTGATCCCAAATACCCTGAAAGTCAAGTGAGCAAGATCTCAACATGTCTTTTAAGGTTTGAATAGTTCGTTCTGATTGTCCATCTGTTTGAGGGTGGTAGGCAGTGCTCAAATGAAGTTTAGTATCCAAGGCTTTCTGAAGACTTTTCCAGAATCCTGAAGTAAAATGGGGATCACGATCAGAAACAATCGATAGGGTTACTCCATGAAGTCTCACAACTTCATCAATATATAGTCTTGATAGACGTTCCAGTGGTAGATCTTCTCTTATAGCAAGAAAATGTGATGACTTGGTAATAAGATCAACAATAACCCATATTGCATCGTTCCTTCTAGGAGTCTTTAGTAGTCCCATGACAAAGTCCATCGTGATATTATCCCATTTCCACTCAGGTATGGGAAGAGGTTGCAATACTCCACCAGGATGTTTCCTTCCAGCTTTCACTTGTTGACAAACCATACATCTTGACACAAAATCAGCAATCTCCCTCTTCATGTTGTCCCACCAAAAATGTTCCTTCAAATCTCTATACATTTTGGTTCTCCCAGGGTGCATAGAGAAATTGGAACTATGAGCATCATCCAGCAATTCCCTTTTTAGATCAGGTATACCGGGAACACAAAGTCTCTTCCCAAATTTCAAAATTCCATCTTTATACACAAAGTCTCCCAATCTCCCATCATTCACAGATTTAATCTTCTTTTGAAATTATTCATAATCGGTCTAAGAACTCTTAATCCTTTCTAGTAAAGATAGTTTGGATACCATTTGAAAAAGCATTGATGTTTCACCTTCCCTGGTTATTCCCATGTCCATATTCACTAGATCCATGAAAATTGGATCCCTTTCAATTCTCATATTGTTCAAAACTCCATGATCGTTTCTGCTCAAAGCATCTGCCACCTTGTTTGCCTTCCCCGGGTGGTAGTTTATCGTGCAATCATAATTCTTGAGTAATTCAAGCCATATCCTTTGCCTCATGTTGAGTTCTTTTTGTGATAAAATATTTTTCAAACTCTTGTGATTAGTATAAATCTCACATTTTTCACCATAGAGGTAGTGCCTCTGTATCTTCAAAGCAAATACCACAACTGCTCACTCGAGATCATGAGTAGGATAGTTTTGTTCATGAATTTTCAACTGTCGTGATGCATAGGCAATAACCCTATCATTTTGCATAAGGACACAACAAAGTCCTTTTTTCGATGCATCACTATAAATAACGAACCCATCATTCCCCGATGGTAGAGTCAATATAAGAGTATTGACTAATATTCTCTTCAGTTCTTAGAATCATTCTTTACACTCTTTTTTCCAAACAAATTTAACCCCTTTACGTGTGATCTTCGTTAATGGGTTATCCAATCAGGAAAAATTCTAGACGAAACGTCGATAATAACCTGCCAAACCAATAAAACTGTGTACCTCAGTTATACTTGTAGGTGCTGGCCATTATTGGATTGCCTTGGTCTTAAAAGGATCAACAGAGATTCCATATTTAGAGACAACATGTCCAAGAAAAGAAATTTCATGAAGCTAGAATTCACACTTGCTAAACTTCCCATATAATTCATGTCTTCTCAGAGTCTTTAGGATAACGCGCAAGTGATTTTCATGATCTTCGTAGATTTTAGAGTATACCAAGATATCATCAATAAATACCACCAAAAATTCATCGAGATATTCCTTGAAAACTCTATTCATCAGATCCATGAATACAGCGGGTGCATTAGTCAATCCAAAAGGCATTACTGTAAACTCCTAATGCCCATACCTGGTTCGAAATTTTGTCTTCGGAATGTCTTCCTTCTTCACACACAACTGATGGTATCCAGATCGAAGGTCAATCTTTGAAAAGTATTGAGCTCCATGGAGTTGGTCAAATAAATCATCAATGCGAGGTAGGGGATACTTGTTATTTATTGTTATAGCATTGATCTCCTTGTAGTCGATACATAACCTCATAGATCCATCCTTTTTAACAAAAAGAACAGGGGCTCCCCATGGAGAAACACTAGGGTGAATAAATCCCTTATTACTCAGTTCCTCTAGTTGTTTCTTTAGTTCAACTAATTCTATAGTGGCCATTATATAAGGGGTCTTCGATATAGGCCTTGATCCATGAATTAAATCAATGGAAAACTCAACTTCTCGTTCTGGAGGATGTCCAGGTAAATCTTCAGGAAACACATATACATATTCTTTCACAATAGGTACATCCTCTATTTGAACATTCCTTTCCCCACCCACTATAATTTCATCCTCTTCCTCCCCAATAATTGAATTTAGTTGAGCTACTTGGGGTGGATCTAGATAAGAATTAGGTTGTGATGATTCTGCTCTAAAGACAAGGTGTTCCTTATCATCATCATCAAAAATCGTAACCTCATTCTTCTTAAAATAAATCTTCACATCATAGTCCGAAATCCAATCGATACCGAGGATTATATGAAACTCAATAATAGGTATGACGATGAGATCAGCGGATAACGAACATTTATGTGCTCTAATGGGGACTGATTCGTAAAACTTTGTTGCAATGATACTTCCCTTGGGAGTTTTAACTGAAAAATCCTTTGTTAAATAAAATTGGAAATATCTAATTTTCTTAGAAAACTGGGAATTTATGAAACAATTCGATGATCCAGAATCAAATAATGCATTTTCTAAACTTGAGGAAACCATTAAATTACCTGCCACCATGTCTTTTGGAGCTTCTACCTCAGCAGTAGTGATAGCATAAGCATGGCCTTGATCCCTTGACCTTTTCTGAGGTATGTTCCCCTGACGCTTAGGACATTCATTTTCATAATGTCCGATCTCCCTGCAATTGTAGCACTGAACATTGGTAGCTTCCTTCTTCCCTTTGCAATCATGATCTTGGTGGCCTTTTTCACCACACTTGTAACAGACACCCATTCCCTTTAAGCAAGTACCGGGGTGTTTCTTCCCATATTTACCACTAGATAGATATTAAACCATTCCCTTCTTCCCCTTATTTTCATTCCTAGATTGATCAGCAGATCTCTTATTCTCTTGATTTGCTTTAAAGTCATAAGACTTTGAGAATTGTTTCTCTGTCTTGATAGCACATGAGACAATGTCTTCATACGATGAGAAGGATTGTGAGACTAGTGCTTGACAGAGAACTGGTTTTAACCCATCAAAGAAACGATCAATCTTACTTATTGGGTTACATATATAATCTCCAGCATACCTTGCTAACCTTGTAAAGTTAGCCTCATACTTTGCGACATTCCCATCCTCCTTTTGTCTCAGACTTAGAAATTGTCTTTCCATATCTGCTCGATGGTCATGAGGAAAGTATTTTTCAAAAAATAAATCTTTGAACTCCCTCCATTCAATATTTTATACTTCATCATCTTCCTTCATGTTTTGAATCAATTACCACCATTGATCAGCATCTCCAGTGAGGCGGTAAACTGCCATAACAACCTTTTCCCTTTCACTACTCCCCAAAGCCTGAAATATTTTCTCTAGGGAATCTATCCATTTCTTAGCTACTAAGGGATTTGTACTCCCATTGAACTTTGGTGGATTTTGCCACATCAAGTGATCTAACATTGATCCTCCACGCTGCGGATCAGGGTGCTCCATACGGGTAAGGTTATTATTCATAACCTGAGTGAGTTGTCCCAGTATGGTGATTAGCTGATCAGCACCAGTTGCATCACCAACTCCACTATAATTATCTTGAGCAGGAGGGAAATACCTACATGGAGTGTGTGCATTGATACAATTTCCATTTCTTCCACTAGGCGCCATTTCTAAACAATGGCATAAACTAGATCAGTTTATGAATCAAAATACAAAATTTCATACTTATAAAACACTTAACATAAATTGAACTATTTATGGATGTAATCAATAATCATAAAAATGCTTTCTTTGAGGAAGTATATACTCATAATCCCTTCATAATTATTTGTAAATAAAATGAGAGTTATCCTAAGAATATTCCCCGGGAGTGTTGTAACCAAGAGTGCAGCAAGGCCCGTTGTCGTGCACCAGTACCTGTTCGAGTCTAGCTCAAAGCGGTGTTTTCAGGTTTTACCCCTAGGTACATCTGTGCCAAAGCCACCTCTACCTTCTCATATCCAGACAGGGATGTATTGCTCGAAAAACTCACAAAATCTCTACAATACCAAAATTCTAGGAAGTTCTTCTATACTAATCCTCAAATTGCGTCTTAAATCTATGTGCTCTAATCAGAGTTTATCTAAATATAGCTTCCAAGGTCTGTACTAAACTTCCTCTGATACCAACTGTAAGGCCCCGACCCCAGTTACCCAGAGTCGGTGCATTATTACATAACATTGGTATGATCACAAAAAAGATCAAATATCGAAAGACCGATTAGTTTAGTAGCCTTGGAAACACTAGATATATTCATAAATTTTTACATTACATCATAAAGTGAAAAACTACTACAACAACATATTGTCTCTATAGTCCATACTATTATCCCCTCATAATATCCCTGCAGGTCATTCATAATTTACTTCTTCACATCCTGGGAAAAATAAAACATAAAAAAGGGGTGAGCTCAAATTCCCAGTAAGGATAACAATATAGCGGAAACTTTCCTAAATAAGAATAAACATTTAATGCAATGTATAACTAAAAAAAGACTTTTAAACTTAAACTTCAACATAGTATGGAAAAAATAAAATGAAATAATGCCATTAACTTATTCATATGGATATTCTACTAATCTAATAATCAGATACAATATCAATAACCACTTTCATAATGATGGAATGCATAATGCCAGACTATCATAACCACATAGCCAAGGCCTCGTTCCAAGAATACAAATAAGATTTTTTCAAGGCCTTGTGCCAAGACACTAGTGTGTCTCATGAGACCTACCGATGCATCAAGGAGATATAGCGGGCTCCACCCATCACATATTAAGTCCAATGCATTCCCATATAAAAAGGTTTAAACATAACATAAACATTCGTATTAAAACTAGCATACGAAATGTAAATACTTCATCCATAAACCATGAATGGTATAAAAATAACACATCCATAGTCAAACATATCACAAAACCTTCAATACAATATAGAAGTTTTGTATCATAGTAAATCAACTTTAAATAAGCGTAAAATATATCAAAAGATGTTGACATAGATGAAATCAAAAATATTTTTAGAGAAATATCTCTTTCTATTTGGAAATCATTTAAGAGTCATATATTTATAAAAAAAACATTTTCTTTGAAAAAATTATTATAAGATTTTCAGGTGTTAACTTACTCGTTTTATTTTATATGTTTTGTTACGTAAGCCATGTTTTTCATGGATATGTTGTATCTTAATCATATCCAGAATGATATCAAGTCCTCAAATACTACTATTAATCATAAAATGAGAATTATACTTGAATGGATACGATGGAGAATGAATCTTATCGCGTTCGTGGAGACAGTAGTCCGTACGTACGCACAAGCAACAATATCATTCTTTTGATATTAAAATAATATATAATTGGATGGTATATCATATATACATAATCATAATCATTTTATATTTATTATTTACATAAATTACACATCATTATTATACCCATCCAAATAATAATTTATTGAATAACAATTACACCACGACGTGGAGACGGTAAGCCGTACGTACGCACGTATGGTGACATGTTATTTAAAAAATGGATAGAATAATTAATATGGTTGTACCATATTTATAATAACATCACATTATATATAAGATACTGGAGTTATTATTTTGGAATGGTAATAACAAAGAAAGAAGAATTGGAAGAATAAAGGAACTTGAAAAAGGGTGGTGAAATCATTACCTCTTCTTCGGGTTCTTCCTTTTGAATTGATCAAAAGGGCACCTTAGGTTGGCTTTCTGACTAAAGGAAGGCCTCTAGGATTATTTTAGGGAAGTTTAGAGAGTATCTGGACAGAGTTTGGCCAATAAAAATGGATTTGAAGGTGTGAATTAATGAGAAGGGGGAGTGCCCTTTTATAAGAGGGGTGAGGGGAACCTTTGGAAAAGCTAGAAATATCATTTTATAATAAATTCATATTCGGTTTCTAATGGCTTAAAATTGGATTATTTAAAGGTTAAGGTGGGTATAGGTCTAAAACCACTCAACCAAAAGGATTTAGACAGGTTTGGGTTACAAAAGTAACCTTATCTTTAAGTATTAACTCTTAGTTAATTAGTTTCACTTTTACAATGTCTCTTTGTATTTTTATATTATATAGTCAATAAACTTAATATATACATCCAAGAGACCCCCAAGTGGTCCATTAATTATAAAAATATCATGATATAAGTCTCTTTTACGAACCTTATATTTTTAGAAATTTAATATCAATTAATAATATAATATTTGTTTTAAAAACTCTTTTATGTCAATTTTGACACTATTCAATAGTTGATTTTTGTAAAAATTATAATAGAATTATTACTTCAAAATAAGTCATTTAAATCAATCCTAATATTTCATAGTATCCTATAAAATTAGTGTAATTCATTAAAAGTCTCAAATTATATTTATTTGGGTATTTATAATATCAATTATTCTAATTTTTCACTATTATGGTAATTACTGCATCATCATTGTGTCATAAATAAATTAAACTATTTAATGTCTAAAATTTATAAATAAAATATCATTATTTAGGAAATATTTTTATATTTATAATGAATATTTATATTCAAAAATCCAACATATATAACCCTTTGTAAAAATTGTTTTTCTAAAAGATATATGCTTTTGTCAGTTTTGTATTTATTTTAACTTAATTAAAATAAAGTGCCCCTATCACCTACAAGTGGCTCCATGGGGTCCCAAAATCGACCCAAAGATGACCATGGTAGTAAATGTATCCAATAATAAGGTTAGGACACGTTTTAGGGTAACTTAGTATTATTATAATATTATTTTTTAACCCTTATTTACCAGATTTACCCTTTAACCAAGGTAAATAAAATATTTACCGAAGTAATTATTCAAAATGTCTAAAAATAAGAGTAAACTATTTACACAATTTGGAAATCCTGATTCCAAATATGGAATCAATTTTTCCAAATTCAAAACACAAAAGTGGCATAAATTAATTTAAAATTAATTCCCGCTGTCAAAACAAAAAACGTATTTTTAAGATATAATAACTATCAAAAGATTGATACTTGTTTATGTCCGGTTTAATTGTGAAATTTTGTCCAGTGACCAAAATTGTATTAAATGGTCAAAATATATTATAAATATACTTTAAAACCACCCAAATTCATAATTTATCATTATTAATTATTTTGATTAAAAAGTTGTTTTTAATTAAAATTTAGTAATTTTCACAATTCATCAAAATATTAAAGTTATCCGAAGAGTACCAAAATTTCACCTTAGGCTAAATTCGATACTCCGAATCCAAAAATGAAGTCCATTTTGAGAGATAAAATTTCTATAATTTTAAAAAGTAGGTATTACTATTCATAACGACTAGTTTGATCGGTTGTGGTGTGTGTTAGAGCTCGATGTTGCATACAACACACGCTATTGCATTATTCAAAGAGAAGCGTACCGTGGAAGCTTGGGGTGTTACATGGATAGTTTATCTTTTGTAATGTTTTGGTTGGTTGTTTGAATGCAGTTTTATGGAATGCCTTATTATTTTTCTATTCTAGATTACCTTATTATTTTATGGTTGGATGTTAGTGTTTTTTATTGAGCCTTGTTGTTTGGGTGAACCTTTTTGAGATATTTTGTTCCTCCTGTTCTTTTGTTGAGCCTTGAGGTTCTCATTTCTTGGAAATGAGGGGGGACTTGGGTGTATAATTGGGTAACTAGGGTGTGCATTTTACTAGTTGAGTTTGGAATACTAACTGGTGATTTACTATGTCCATTAAGATGAACCATGTGAGGGTGATATAGGTTTCTAACATAGGTTATCAGAGTGTATCATGAACTATGGTGAGATATCATGTCATTTTTTTGGGATTTGTGTGGTTATTCCTCCTTATATTAGGTTTAGAAGTTCATTTTATCAAGATTTATTTTCTCTTTTGGTTTATCAATTGTTTAAAGATTCATCTTCTAGTAGTTATATTTAGTACCACCATGTTAGAAGAACTCTAAATGGTGGGGATACCATTTTAGGGGAATTGCAAATGGTGGTGAGACCATGTAGGTTATCTTGTGCTACGTGTGAATTCTATTGTAATGTTTCATTTTTTTTGTGATTGGAGATTTTTGGAGTCCTTATGGATGATTTTCTTTGACCCTTTATAGGATTTTAGTTGTGAGGTTGAGGTTGTATAGTCATGTGTGGTTCTCTTGGGGTATATCCTATTTGGATGCTTTGTTATTTCTTTCCATTATTCTCAATAGTGGAGTTTCTATGGGTATAATGTTTCATAGAATGGATTCTATGAGACCCTCTATGCCACAATGTTTTTTATTTTGTATAATTTTATTATTACTTGAGTAGTTTTGAGTTTAGGTTGGTTATAGGATATAAATTTAAATTTACAGTGGATTTTGGGAGGAGCACAATTTACCCACACTATTAGTACTGAAAATGTGGTTCCATTGTGGGTTACTTGGTGTGTCCGTGGTGCAGAGCCTGGCTTGTGCATGGTTTTTTAAACCATTCGGAATGACTGTAGTTTGGATCTGGTTTTTTAATGATCTATTTAACATGGCTTCCACATGGTTTTAAAAATTGTGCAGAGCTCCATATAAGATGTGTGAGGTTTGAAGTATGTTAGGGGTGATGCCATATTTTTTCTAAAACATGTGGTACCCAGGAATAACCATGTGAGGGGGTACATGGACAAGGTTGTGTCCAGTTCATGGTTGACACATATTTTCAAAAATCATGTGGTCAAAGCATATAACTTTCCCATCTATTTTATTTTTGGATTTTCCCATTTCACCCCTCTTTTATTTTAAGTGGTTTCACCCCCATTTACCCCTTATATTACTTCCCTTCATTTTTTCATTACATGATATTTTTGGTGATTTATTGTTCTATTTATCCCTTCTACCTTTCTCCCTCACTTCTCTCTCAATTTTGGCCTTCCCCATGAACCTTAAACCTCTTTTATCTGATTTTAGTGTTATAGGAGGATATAATAGTAGGTTTTTTAGTGTATAGGGTTTTTAAACACCATTTCTATCCCTTTGGGTGTGGCTATAATTTAAGGATACGTGTTTCGAAGTGTTTTGGTGTGATTCTCATCCTTTTGAGGTAGGTGTTTCTATGAAATTATTTCATTTTAGAATTCAAAGTATGCTTGTTCTTTCTAAACTAATTTTTAATGAATATATAATTATATGTGATATCCTTGTGATGTTTTGAAGCATTAATTATTATCTATTATCAACCAATCAAAGGTTTGGTTCTCTTTTATAATTTTAATAACATTACTCAAGTCTAATCCTTAGAGATGGTACTATTTTTTGGATCCAACTATTTTTGTTTTGTATTTTGAATGGTGGTTTTTTTGTAGAGATCAATTAAATTGATTTATAGAATAATTTTGATTTAATAATTTGATAAATATTGACGTAAGTTCATTATTTGGGATTTAATATTATGAAATACTTGATATTTACAAAACATATCATTAAATTAATATTCACCTCATAGGATGATTTCGATCAGAATTCCCTGTTTTAAATTTAATCCAAGTCTCAAATAGGGTTCCAAACTTTATCAATTTTTTTATGTAATGTTAAATATTTCATGAACCCATGTGTATTTTTGGTTCTAATAATCCAAGGAATGAACATGTCAAACAATACATGTCAATAATATATGACATATCGAGTTACACATACACAATGTTAATTTAAAGAATGTTAATCGAGTAAAATATCTCAATTAATTAAATCCCCAAATTATGAATCACCCCAATGGATGATACAGTCATCCATTGAGATGGTTAGTAATCTGGTTGGGATGATTATGATTATTTTTTAAATGAAAAAAATAATTGTACAAGAAAAATAATTATGCACTGAACACCCACAAATGAAGGGAGGTAAATACAAACTTTTGATTGAATAAGAACTAGAAAGATAAACGAGTTTATTTATTGATTTAAACTATTTTAAGACCATATATATTACACTACATAAAGTTTATGATAATAATAGATGATTATAATGAGACATTTTTTAAACATAAATTTAAATTACAATCACACTTATACAATTACAATTGAAAACACTTAAAGTACATGAAAAGAAATCATGGAGGAATGATATCGGAATTATAAAATCGAGTTTGGAAGGTCCCCCTAGGAATTTTTAAAGGATATGGTCATGTAAATATATCCTAAAATGTTCTAAAGTTCTGACACATTGAAAGGAGAATAGTGGAGTGTATTTATAGCCTAAGATGGTGGACTGTTTTCCTTCCAAAACTTCCCTTCAAGTTGACTTGAAAATTTAACCATAAAGATAACCAAATCTTGAAAACTAATATTCTTAAAATTTTTATATATGGATGTGGATATTATAACCTCAAAATTTGGAGTCTATTTTATTTTTTAACCAAATATATTGTGTTTTCCTAAACAATGTGATGTTGTCTAGTTATATCTACAGTTTTTCAAAATCCATAATTTTAGTGGGTTTTAGGCTTGGAATATGCCCTAAAATTAAAAATATTTATTATAAAATATTGGGAGCCTATATCTTTAATTTATACAAAAAAATCATCTCAATTGGAAAAGTGTATTGGGATAAAAGTTAATAATTTTGGGTTTTTATCATATCCTAAACAGAATTGTGGTATGGACATTCATGAATTAATTGGGCCACTTTTTGGTTGAGTTGAGCCTTGAAATTTTTATCAAATATGTAATGGAATGTTCATGGAATTTTGGTAGAGTATTAAATAATTTAAACTTCTTTATTGATCGTATAAAGTATAATATCACAAATGGTCTAGTTTTGTTATAATATTCATTGGGTATTCTTCTGTGGTCAATATAGCCCTTCAAATGGATGAATTTTCTAAATCTATAGTTGAATGATTTTTTTAATTTTAATTAAGAACACTAAAAAATAATAATAACATCATTTCAATCAGTATTTCAAAATATATGATCAAATTATTTTATAATACACCAGAAGTATAGGGATATTCCATTACATATTGGATAAAAATATCAAGGCCAAATCAACCAATAAGTGTATTAATTGATGCATGAAAGTCTAGGACACAATTCAATCTAGGATTTGATAACATCCCACAATTATTGAGTTTTCTCCAAATAAAATTCAAAAATTGAGATGAAATTCTGTGAGAAAAAATTGAAGATATAGGCTCCCAAATTTTTATAATAAATGTTTCATATTTGAAGGCATATTATAGGCCTAAAATAGATTCAAATCATGGTTTTTGAAAAATTCTGTATAATGCTGGACAGTAACACGTGGTTTAGAAAAAAACCATATATTTGAAAAATAATTTCAATGGACACCAAATTTATAGGGTAGTATTTTCACATCCATATATACAATTTTTAATAAGAGTATATTTCAGTATTTCAATTTACTAATGCTCAAATTGTCAATCGAACTTGAAGGGTAGTTTGGGAAGGTAAAAAATATACCACCTTGGGCTATAAAAACACTCCCCTATTATCCTTGAAAGGGGTTGACACTTAAA
This sequence comes from Viscum album, assembly GCA_963277665.1. Taxonomy (NCBI): domain Eukaryota; kingdom Viridiplantae; phylum Streptophyta; class Magnoliopsida; order Santalales; family Viscaceae; genus Viscum; species Viscum album. The sequence continues at coordinate 59,110,754 of OY728127.1, read as the reverse complement.
AAATTAGGAGAATATATTTTCCTAAACATATCCTTTCTAAAGGTGTGGGAGTACCTTCCAAACCAAAGTTTCTACTTGAGGGACCGTTCTTCCATGCTTTATTTGCATGTACTTTAAGTGTTTTGAATTGTAATTGTATAAGTGTGATTATAATTATAATTTATGTTTAATGAATGTCTCATTTTCAGTATCTATTGTTCTCATAAACCTTTTGTACTGTAATATCCATGGACATAAAATAATTTAAATTAATAAAAAACCTTTCCTATTTTTCTTTCTCATTCAATTAAAAGCATGTATTTAATTACCTTTATTTGTTCCTGTTTGGTGCACAATTATTTTTCTCATCTCATATTTTTCATTTACAAAATCATCATGATCATACTAGAAATATTTCAAACAATATCAATTGATTAGTAAATAATCAATTAGGGTGAGTCATGATTTGAGGGTGTTAATTTATTGAGATATTTCACTCGATTAAAATTATTTAAATTAAAATTTTCTATATGAAACTGGTTATGTCAAGGATTATTAAAACATCTTGTATTACATGATTTTAGTGATTTATTGGTTCCCTACACTTAGAGAAAACATTATCTAGAGTAAGGAAAACACATTTCATATTAACTTTTGATATTTTATCAATGAAAGGATGATAATAAACACCCTCTAGAAACAAATTATATATTGTGCATTTTGATACCAAATAAGGGTAGACTCTTGGTTCAAATAGTTAGAGAAAAACTTAATATTAGGGATAGGTATATTCTGAGGAATTTGAGATGTTTCCCAATTTTATAAGGTTGATATCTCTCTAGAAATTATATTCATAGTTGTATCTATAATTTAGATGCCTTTAGTTATTTTTGTTAGTATGAAATAATTGAAATTATAAGGATGCAATTTATTTAATGAGGGAGAATGTAACACCCTATGTTTTTAAGAATCATATTCTTGTTATAAACCACATTTTTATAATTAGAAACTATATGTTTTTATTTTTTAAAATTAATTGAAATTTATTTGGAAATAATTCATACCATATATGAATTAAATCTAATTTTTTATTCATTCATAAATGGAATAGTACAACAAAATCACATAAAACCAATTATTTCACACCATGTATTATTACTTACCATGAATAAAATACATCAATTATGGATAGAAAAGAATAAAATATTTATGACTAAGAAATCCCCTAGACCATCTTCAACCTTGAGGATAACCATTAGCTAAACAAAACCTATAATGAGGAAGATCACCATGAAATTAGAAATAATTAAGAAACATATATAATACGAAATAAAAACCATTCCTTGTGAAGTGAGAGTTGAATATAAGAATGATTTAGTAAGTGTATATATATAGGAATAAATTACGACCTTTGTAAATATGGTCATTGAAAATATGTCCATTGATCATATATCCAATAGGAATACTAAAATCATGTATTGTTAATTATTAAATGTAAAATAATATAACTCACAATATGATATTAAAATATTATACATATATATATATTCATCACATATAAATACTAATATTATTACTAAAATTTTATATTATGTATATATAAAATTCAAATAAATATTTCAATATCATAGGAGCTATAAAATTAAATTTTAGAATATAAATAACTAATTTTAATGGTATTTGTTAAAGTGTATTTAGTATAAAAGTAATATTTATTTTATTTTGTACTATACATTTTACCCCAATTTATTAAATTGAACACTTTTAAAATATTATTATATATTAACTAATATATTAACATATTTTAAATTATAAATTGATATTAAATAATATTAAGAACACTTAATGTTTAAAAACGTCATTTTTCAACCAAATAATTTTTTATTTATAATATATATTTTAATTTAAAAAATAAATTATAAATTTTAGAATCTGAATTAGAAAAAAATGAAATTATTTTTGGATTTATAACTTTAAAATTTTCTTATTATGAAATTTTCAATGTTTTTTAATGGACTTCTTAGTCAAAAAATGCAGTTTAGAGAAAAATATAATTTTTATGACTTTATAGTTATCTAAGAATATAATAGAATATTAAAAAAACATTTATGTTATAAAATATTTATTATAAAATTATTCATTTTAAAATATTCATTAAATTTATTATCCCTATGTTCAATATTTTGAGAACTAAATTAAAATGCTACTTTAATAAAAAAAATATTTTATCTATTTTCTCCTAATTAAGTGTTTTGATGGTGCAATTTAGTTTTCATATTTCTTTTAAATCCACCTACCTTTTATTTATTTTATAATAAAATAATTTATATCTTAAAATTTATTATTTATTATTATTTTATCTTGTATATAAATTTTTAAACTTAATAACACACTTTTCCTAAAAAAAACTTTTTTTATCTGTTAAGTGCATTTATTATAAAATTAACATTTCAAACTATTAAAAATTTTATTTGGTAATATAATTTATAATTTTAAAATAATAAGTTTCAAATTAGGTAAAATTTCTTATCTTATTTTTTTAATTAATATTAATTACCAAGGTAAAAAATTGATTATAATGGTAAAGGTATATCATGGTAAAAGTTAAAAGCTAAATGAAAAGGCCTAAAATACTCTAGTTTGTATTAAAAATTCGTGTATTAGGATAATTTAGACCAAAAAAACTCTCTATTAACTTTTAGGTATTTCTAATTCATTGAAATTTTAATAGTAACATTACATTATTGAAAATGTAATGGTTACTTCCAAAACTACCCTTCTATTCTCTTATAAAAGGGTAACAATTACACCACTTCAAAATTCAACACTCCATTGATTTATTTTTGAAAATTTTACAAATTAATCCGAATATAACCCTATACCATGTTAAAAATACTGTTTTTACCATTATTTATCATAAGTATTTCATTTCTAAGGAAAATTCAAAGGAAAATTCAAGCCCTCGACGTGAGTATTGTCAACTTCTTAGCTTTTATTCTTAATTATCTTCATTAAATTTACTCTATACATGTTAATATAATGATATTAGTATCGTTTATATAATTTTATGTTAATTTATTAAGGTTAATTTCATTATCCATTCATCCATATCATCCATTAAAAAAATCGTCGTTCATGCGTACGTTCAGATGACCGCCACTACGAGCAACAAAAATCATTTTTCATCACCACCCATCATTAATGGATCCTATAATAGAGTTAATGAGGAAATATTATGTTAATGAAATAATTTATATTCTTTTATTATGGATTAGAGAACCTATTAATGATATGATGCATAAATAATCATCATGGATTCAATCATTTAAAACAAGCATGCTAAGAGGAAAGTATTTTATTCAAATTATGTAATATTTTCATATCAATTACTTATTATTAAAATTAATTTATAATTCTAATATATCACAATAATAAAAACTAAATTATATCATTATTTTATTGGTGTAATGATATTTCAACTAAATCACTTTATAATAATTCATTAAGCATGAGATGTTCAGGTTTTAGTCGGTTATACTACCTACTCAAAAAATGATATGAATTTATATAATTGATGACTATGAAAATATAATTAATAAAATAATATGAGATAAATATTTAAATGTTCATTGTAAAATTCATATTCTAGAATAAAGACAAAGTAATAATGAGTGTAAATTTAAAATTAATAAATTAGTATAATTCAAAAATTATAGTTTATTTAATAAACTTTGAATGATTAATTTTTAAGAAGAATGAATACTAACACCACTCCTACGAAACTAGTACAAAGAGTCAAAACTATAGACGCCTGATGCGGGAAAATAAGAAAAAATTGACTAATATACATGTAGTTAATGATTATAAATGAAAATTATAAATATTTTTATGTATGAATATAGTTTTGAAATATAATATTAAGATATTTTTGTTTTTTATAGGAGTTTAGAGTGCATTCGACCAAGAGGGAATAAAGGTAATGGGTTTCATCTCAAATTTATCTATTTGAGACATGTTTTTTATTATAAACCTAATTCCATTTATGTGGTTTATATACAACCTATTTGAGATATTATGTCAATAATCACCTTTTATTCATGTTAATTTAAGTTCAATTTTATTCTCTATCTTTCATGATGATTTTATTTAAATTCTTCTCATGTTGTAAGGGGTTCTTTGTCTCAAATTTGAATCCCTTAAGGCATATTTATATGATACACCATGTTTTAATTTCGATGGTGTAAATAATGATCCATTTTTTATCATGATTATATTATATTTAATGATATTAAATTATCTATTTATATTTCTACCTCTCATGGGGTTTGGTTCAAAAGTTACAAGGGTTGTAAGTGGTTTTCATGACACAAATATTCTCCTTAGGTCATAATCACCCATCTTTGAAAATTATCTCTGAAGATTTATCTATTCTAACCTATTATGATGTTAAATTTTATTTACAAACTCTTTTATGGGGAAATCATATTTCAAAATGAAGTCTTATTTCCTAATGAAGCTATTATTTCATAATAAAATGTAATTATGTAGATAATAATTCCTATATCTATTAATGGATTTTTTTATCCATATCTATTTTTTACTTCACAATATTTATCTCCATTACCTAGTACAAAATAAATTTATTTTATCTCCAATGATCCTTATATTCCACTTTATTCATTTTAAATCTAAGGTTTTTTTATCCTTTTAACGATGTGAGTATTTAAAAATATTATTTCAAAATGTTCAAAAGGTTTTTCTATCCTTTTAAAATAAAAGGTTTTATCTTCCGCATCACATTAAATTTTAGTAGTCTTAATTTATATTCAAATCTTCATTATTGAAGATTCTTCTAAAATTATTATTTTTTAAATTGTTTTCAATTTACATTTTTGAAATATTTCTGTCATTTTCAAGAATCAATTAGTGGAGATTTTTTTTAAAATTAAAATATTTCAAAGTTTTTTCACTTTAACTTTATGAAAAATTTATGTTTTTTTGAGGCTCCACTATTTTAAGTTCGTTTTTAAAAAGTATTTTTTTAAAAGATTCACTTAACATAAAAAATATATTTTTAAAGAGACTATAACTTATTCTTTTATCCCAAAGATAAATGTGTTTTCCAAAAACCCTTTCACGATTTCAACATTATTTTATTCTTTATATCTAAATGATTTATTTATTTGGGAATTTATTTTGATTGATTAACCTTCTAAATTTTCTTACGAAATAATCTATTTTGGTGATTAAATTTTGGGTATCAATCATTTACATGATTTAGGTCAATTTTAGTGATACCATCTTGAATTGACGTGAAACCCATTTTTATTTCCATGGGTTCTTTGTGATGTGATGAATGAAAATCATTTTCATTCCCATGGGGTTTCATGATTTATTTAATGAGTGATGTATTATGGAAAAAATATTTATATATGATGATGGAAAAAGTCTTATATCAGCCTATAATGAATTGGTTGAGGATTTATATGTCATGATACAAGGATGTTAAGCATGTATATTTTTGTTGTTCACAACCTGAAGCTTGGGCATTATGTTTATTCACAACATGAATCATGAGCATTTGTTTGTACACAACATGAATCATGGGCATTTTTTTATATACATTAATCATGGTATTTTTTGACAATGTTATAATATCCCCATGCTTATGTTTGTCCCAAAGTTCTTTGATGCTTGGTTTAAAGGTAATGAGACATTTCCAAGCCACATAACTATGATTATGCGCTATGAATCAAGTTTATTACCTACTGATTTCAAACTATTTTTCTATGTTATATATAATTATTTTGAGATTTAAGTTCTTTATATTATTAATTATGGAAAATTATTATTGTCCCATGTTCACTGTAATAATATATTTCTTTGATGTTCATGTTTTCTCACTTGCTTATGATCCAACCCCTTGTAACACATTGATAAGTTTTACTTACTAAGAATTTGAGCTCACCAAATTCTTATGTTAACTTTATCAATGTAATGATGATAATTATAATATATGAGAAGTCTATAAGGGGGTCTATAAGAGTTTTATTACGGATAAATGTTCACATTTATTATAAAATAAGTTTCTTATGTAGTTAATCATCAAAGACACTAAACCTTTCGATCCTTAAGTTGTGAGAAGTTTTGTGAGATATATTATCTAAAACATGGAATCAATGTATTTTTTATATATATTTATCTTGTTTCACCATAGATAACATGAATTTGATTATTTTATCACACCCTTATGATCATATTATGTTTTATTATGATTGATATCTCTAATGTTTACCCTTACTGAGCATCTTAACTCACCATTTCTTATGTTTTCCTTCCCTAGGTTTTCATGAAAGGTTCTAAGTAAGATATATCTATAAGGGTATTAACATAAATTAGTTTTTAATATATTTTGGAGATATTTTAATAAATAAGTTGATTATATATCTAGTATCCAAATACACTAAACATATATGATCCTCATACATGTATAATTATGGTATGTATTGAATATTAATATGAAATGATGTAATATTTATACATTTTTTCTTAGGTTTCATTGATGATGAATATCATGTTGAGTATATGATTACAATTTTAAATGACGATGAATATCATATTAAGGAAATTGAAATGATAGTCTAAGATGAACTTCATGATTATGCAAAGGTATTTCAGAAGTTAAATAGCTATACAAAGACACAATTTTATACAATCTGTACTAAATATAAAACATTATCAACTATACTAAATCTATACAATTTAAAATTTTTAAAAATGGAGTTACACCAGCCTTACTAAACTACTTTCTCTATTGAATGATATTCTATTAGAAGATAATGGGATTCTTTGAGAAATATATAATTCTAAATGAATTTTTCATTCAATGGGTAACATGCCTATATAAATGATTTTATTTTGTTTAACATAACCATGAATCACTTAAAAAATGAACAATGTGTGATGTGTGTCAATGCTATAAAATATGAATCAATCTCTTTGATAGTTTTATCTAATTTACAATCATTCTGAGCTTTAGGATCCTATATGGAAGTGAGGAGATCACATGACCATTAACATGTCACGTAGATATAATAAATCAATATGGGAAAATTCATTACCTAGAAGACTCTCCTCAGTGGAAGAAAATTGATAAACGGTATCCTAAATTTGGAAATGAGAAGATAAACCTTCATCTAGTAATATATACATATAGAGTGATTTTTTTGTATAAAGTAACACACATAGTACATGGTAAGTTATATTGGTAAATTATAACTTACCACCATGGTTATGCATAAAGTGAAAATAAATTGTGTTGTATCTACTTATATAAGGACCAAAATAACTTGGAAATTTTATTGATGTTTATTCGGAATCATGAACTGAAGATTTGAAATTAATGTGGGATTCACGTGTTATGTTATATGATTATTATGGAAATAAATATTTTTCATTAAGAGCCATGTTGTATGGGATGATAAATAACATTACTTATTATATAAATTTTATAGGATATTAAAATAAATGAATGATAAGGTTTCTCATTTATGAACAATGTACACACTCAGTTAGGTTGAAACATTCCTCAGTGACTATGTTTCTATTACATCACAAATTTTTACCCTGATGACATAAATATCGATCTTGTAAAAGATAATTAGTTGGGAATTAAGAAGAATAAACATCATCGTCTCCAATAAAATGTGATCATATATTTTAGAAATTAAAGGATATAGTCCCCACTTTTACTAAACCTTTATAAAAATGTATACAAAAATTTGTTGAAAAAAGTGATAAGTTTTTTTGAATTTCCATACTTGAATTGTTTGTATGTTAGATATTTTATTGATTTAATGTACATAGATTTTTTTTGTGATAATGTCATTTCAACATTAATAAAAATACATATAAAAAATGATGACATTAAGGCTAGGTTGTACATGATTTACATGTGGATACAAGAAGAGTTGGTGTTAATAAAGTGTGAAAGACAAAATTTTCTTCCTCTAATTTCTTACACTCTTTATAATAAAGTTATATATCAATTTCTTTAACTTCATGAATGATATAACGGTTCTAGAGGGGTATTCGTAAAATATAAAAAATATCGTTTTAATTAATGATTTAATTTTAAAGGGCCTAAAATCACATGAATTCCATTATTTTATGCAAGATTTAATGCATGTTGATTTATGTTTCTTTTTTACAATTTGTTTTTCATATATTAAACAAGAATTGATTCTTTTTTAATATATGTTCAGTAAAGTTATAGACCTGAAAAAGTTTCTAACTAAGGAAATGGAAATTTTTGTCTTATTATGTGAATTGGACATATTCTTCCCACCATAATTCTTTGATATGAGAGTTCACTTGATATTTCACTGGGTTAGAGAGATACAACTATGTGTTCCTTTTCATTATAGATTAATTTAATCCATTGAATGGGGTATAAATATTTTGAAAGGGTTTTTAAAAAATTGAATTTTTCCAGAAGGTTGTATTGAAAAAAGATATATTTTTGAGGAATCCATTGAATTCTATACTTACTATTTATCTGATGTGGGGAGAATTGGTCTACTAAAATCTTATCATAATAGGAAAATTGTGGGTGAAGGAATTTTCATAATAGATGTTGTTTAAATTACCACTATAGAGTGGGAGCAGGATTATGTTTACATTTTTAAAAATAGTTCAGAGGTTTCACCACATGTTGAAACTGAAAAAGTAATTCATAATCATTTGAATCCATTGAGGGATGAAATATAGACATAATATAAACATAATAAATAGTTTATAGGATGCTTTTTAGATAATATTTTCTAAGATTCATCTATAAATCTAAATTCAATTTCAAAAAGACTATGATGACTAGCCAAGGGACCAAGTGTGCATGTATTATCATATAATGGTTTTGTAATTAATGGTTATATGTCATATACAAATGAACATGATGAATGTAGTACCATGAAAAATATTAAAACTACTATTATGGTGGAAGTGATTCTTATATATGATACCAAAGATATAAATTTAATTTATGAGAATTTCTCATACTTTAGCGTCATTAAAGAAATACAGGAGTTGGATTATACAACATTACAAGTTCCTATTTTTCAATGTAAGTGAGTTAATAATAGGTGGGAAATTAAAATTGATGAATTAAGATTCATCAAAGTGGATTTCAGTAAGGGTACAAGGAAAAAATCCTTCATAATGGAATCAAATGAAATATATGTATTTTATGTATTTGATCCTGCAAATAGAAATATTTCAATTATTTTATTATCATCCAAAACCACTACATGGTTTGATGTAAATTCAACTAAATATTACCCTTTGATTAGGATATATAAATAATTTTTCAATGTTTCCAATGCATATAGGGTATTTTATGTTAGAGGAGACTACAAGGAGAGGATTTGGATACTTAATAGAGGGGTTAAAACACTTCAATATTTAAAGAAAAAATTAGAGAGTTAAATAATCAAGTTAATGTTTTTTTAATATAAATTATGTTACCTCATAGTATTATGTTTTCACTATTGAATTTACATAATCTAAATTAATTGTTTAACTGATTCTGTAGATAATGGATTATCTACCTGTTGATGCTCCAAATCCTGATGAAAAAAAGGTTTCTCCACCTATTGATGCTCCCAATACCGAGGAACAACAGGTTTCCCCACATACTAAAGCTACCAATCTCAAGGAATTGTATATTGATAATTTTTAAGCTAATAAAATGGTTGAAGATGGAAAACCTTTGTCTAAGAAAAAAATAAGAGCATCATAGTGCGGAAGTATTAACAAAATTTATTAAAGTGAAAAGCAAAGGCATAAAATTCATAGTTGGATGGAATGAACACAATCATCTTGTTGACCCCCAAAAGTCCATTTTTATTAGTTTCATTGGGTTCATCACATGAATGCACATTCCAATTGATGTAGATATGTGACACAATGTTGTGTCTATGATGAAGGAAATAATTTTTCAAGAGATTAGGGTAAAATTATGATATAATTTCCCTATTTTACTATAAAATAAAATAAAATAAAATATTGGTATAATATTCATTATTCCTTATGGAGTTCATTTATACTATATAAATGTTCAATTAAATATTTATCAATGGTTGCTGGAAAGGCTCATAGATCCTTTTAGACAATTATTAAAAAGAATTATCTCAAGGATGTGGGGAGGAAAGTAATCCTGCACCCACCAAAGATATTTTCACACATGATAAACCAAGAAACATGTAATGAATTTATTATCCATAATGAGGATGAAACATTTCATGTAGATTGTGATTAGTAATACTTTACTTATAAATACATGTATTAATCACTTTGATTAAGAATTGTTAATTTATGACAAAATAAATGACTGTTTTAAATAAGAAACATGCATCAAAACCAACATAAACCCATGGTAAGGTAAGGATAGGGTACACTTAAATTGAAAAAATGGTATGTATTTTAAATATACATGAATATTTTTATGTGACATGAACAAACAAATTTTTTTTGTTCCTTTATTTATATACATATTGTTGAATCAATATCCATATAGACTTCCATCCCACATCATGTGCTATGAAAGGGAGTTAAAATAAATAAATATGGAATACTAATAGATGAAAACACAAAGATAGTATAAGAATCATGTGTAAGTATAACATAATTAAAAAAATATACTTTAAATTATAATCACATAACAATGAATTGTTATTTTACTATATTTTTATCAGGTTTAGACATAAGAATCGTCATCAGCTGCACATGGTTAATGAGTACTTTCAGTGGCCTTGAAGTGTCCAAAAAAATATGACTGTATCATAGGTGTGAATTTTGGAGTATCATATCAAACATATTTTGAGAAAATAAATGCACAGGGGGATAAAAATAATAAAATGGATGAGATATAGGCATGAATAAAAGTTTTAAAAGAAATACTTAATTGAAGGACTAATTTATTTGAGAATTTTATGGGAAGGAATCAAAGAGGAGAAACAATACAACAATAAATACAAACGAAGACCCATCCCCATAGATTTGAGGCTAACCATTACCCTTAAAGACCCTCCTAACTATGGGTAATTGATTTTTTCATAACTATTTATACGAAATTTCAATTAGGTAGATTCAAATACATTTATTTTTCCAATATTCTATAGGGTGATATTGATTGTGATTTCTATCTATCAATACACACCCATCACTTTGTTGAGAGGGGAATGCTGTAAAATATCCAATGAGATATTGTACAAAAAAACAACATCAAAAATATCACGTGAGAGTAAGGATTCACATAGATCATGACTTGACCATTGATCCACCTATTCCCTTTGATGATTTATATTTTAATATGGTTGACCTTTTTGTTGGAAATTTTATAGAATGGTTGTTTCACCTTGTAGAAATACATGTCGATAACGAGGTATGTCTTTTCCAATTTATTTTTTACGAAAAACCTTTAACAATTAATGTAAAAAGTCTTGAAATGGGGAATATTATTATAGAAATTGAAAATGAAAGAGAATAAAAAATTTAAATAAAAAAATATAAAGGATCAACCAATTAATTTAAAATAACTTCAGAAAGTACCTATGCCCCACCACTTCAACTGACACATTTACTATTATTAAAAGTTTATGAAGATACAATGTTTAAAGATGGTAATATAAACTTCATTGAATTTGAATAAAAAATGTAAAAAGATACCATTATAGACTATATTGGTCTTTATAATGAAGATGAAATCCTCCATCATGGATGGATGAAGGTCTCCATTGTAAATTTATACACGAGGCATGTTTTCATAACATATTTTTTCATTAAATGGTCTACTATGTTAATTAAAATTAATTAATATTCATATTTTTTATAGGTTTAAATATTATTACTATATAAAGGAAACCCCCTACAAAACAAATTTTTTCACATTAGACCTCACATAAATTCTAATTAAAAATGTTCATTGGACGAAAATGAAATTTCAATAATATTAGAGAAATTGGTCGAACGTTTAAAAATAAAATTACAGATAAAATACCCACAATATAGTGGTAAAATTATATAATATAATCATATAAAATATATTTTCATTTATTTCATTTCTTATTCCATTTTTTATAAATAATTGGTTACTCATTGCAATAAATTTAGATATAACAAAAAGATATATTTTGGATTTAATGATTTTTTTACTAATAAATTGACCACACATGATGACGTTTATCATTTTTAATACACTTCATTCTACATTCTAAAAATTTACATAAATTTATACATTTTGTATTATGTTTTAATGATTTTTTTGATAGGGATGTGTTTAAATATCATCAAAATCATGGTACGAGGACAATCCATGAGAATAATAAGTCTATCAATCTCTATAATTATATAGGTATTGGAGTATATATAATAATATCTCAATACCAAAAAATATATCAAAAAAATTAAATATTTTACTCAATGTTTCTATAGTGTCTAAAAATAAAAATAACAATTGTTGTGGTTATGGAATTAGATTTTTTGTAAGATATAATCTTCCATCAACAAACTAGAATCCCTAAAGAGGTATTTATGATGATAATTACAATTTAATTTAAAATATTTATAAATCATTTTTTTATTTTTTCATTACTACATTGATCATCGACAATCAATGTATTCAAAATATGAAATACATTTGTTCAGAAATGTGTGGGAAAAATACATGGTGTCAGAATGTTTATAGAAATCACGAAGAGGTGATTTCACACTACTTATTTAGTTGATCTTCTTATCATTTCATATACTTATTTTTCAGTTAATTTTTGTATCATTTTTATCTACTAAATATTTAGTTAATTTTCATATAGAATATGAATAGGAGACTTCATCAATAATTTATTTTTCTCTAATTATTTTGTGCTCTATGAAGGGAAAAATGATTGGGAAAAAATCAATTATCAAAAAAATATTTGACAAGGTAAACTAAGGTAAATTTGTTTTATTCATAGATTTATTTATTATTTATTTTATCTTTTATGTCTATTAGTGTGCATTTTCAGTTTAAAAATGATAAAAAATTCATGTTTTCAATTTAAAAATGAAATTTTAGTTCAAAACATTAATATTTCATTTAAAACTAAGAAAAAGAACTGATATTATCGTGACACATTATAAAAATGACCCATTAGAACTGATATGACTCAAAGTGTATGTTTTCAATTTAAAAGTAACATTTTATCTCAAAACACATATCACTCAATAGAAACCAAGTAAAAAAACTCATCTTATCTTGATATTTTAGGAAAATTATCAATTAGTCATTTTGATGTGTATGAATCAATTTCACATCAATTCAATGCACGGTGTGGCCGGTATGATTGAAATTGCATGTTTTTTTATTAAAAATTGACATTTTAGTTCAAAACATGAATCAATCACGGAAAAATAATCAATAATGCTCATGTTTTCTTGATAATTTAATAAAATGTTCCATAAATAATTTTTGACATGTAGGAATAAACCACACATCAATTTGACACACAATTTTTCCAGTATGTCTCAAAATGAATGTTTTCAATTTAAAAGTGAAATAATTGTTCAAAACACATGTCACTCATTGAAAAAAAATAATAACACACTTGGTGGTCTCGATATATTGATACAACTATCCATACATAATTTTTGACATATAAGAATCAACCACACATCAATATGAAACATGGTGTTATTGGTATGACTCCAAGTGTACGTTTCCTATTTAAAATCGATAATTTATTTAAAAATATGTGTTAATAAATGATAATAAAGAAAAAAAACTCATATTATCTTTATAGTTTAGTAAAATGATCCATAAATCATTTTTGACATGAAATAATTTACCACATATTATTTTTACACATGGTGGCCTAGTATGACTTGACGTGCATGTTTTTAGTTTAAAATTTATATTTTAGTTAAAAACATGTTTCAATCACTAAAAATAGATCAAAGACACTCGAATTGTCTTTATATTTTAAGAAAATTATCCAAAATTCATTTGTGATATATATAAATTGACCACATCTTAATCCGACACATAGTGATCTCGGTATAACTTAAAGTGTTCGTTTTTAGTTTAATATTGACTATTTAGTTCAAAACAAGCATCACATAATCAAAATAAAAGAAATTTCATATTGGATTGATACTTTATAAAAAAGATACATAATTTATTTTTTACATTTAAGAATCACCCTAACATCAACCAAACACACAATCTACCCGGTAAGACTGAAAGTGCATGTTTTTATTTTAAAAAGTAACATTTTAGTTCAAAACGTATGTCACTCACTAAAAACCATGAAAATGCACTCATATTGTCTTGATACTTCATAAAAATGATCCATAACTTATTATTTATGTATAATAATCAATATCAAGTTAATCTGACACAAAATGTGGCTAGTATTATTGAAAGTGTGTGTTTTTATTTAAAAGTTTCATTTTAGATCAAAACAAGAATCATATAATCAAAATAGAGAAAACAAAATCAAATTGTTTTGATACATTATGAAAATAATTCTTAAATAATTTTTTTATGTGTAAGAATATACCATGCATAAATTTTATATATGGTGTGGCTAACATGATTGAAGGTTTGTATTTTTATTTAAAAGTGACATTTTAGTTTCAAATAGGTTTCAATCACTGAAAAATGAGAAGAAACAATCAGGTTTTCTTGATACTTTATGAAAACAATAGATTAATCATTTTTAGTAATTAGGAATAATCCATGCATAAATCTAACACACAGTGGTCTTAATATGACTCAAATTGTTTTATTTTAGTTTAAAAGTGACATTTTAGTTCAAAATCAGTATCACTAACTAAAATCCAATAAAACCAACTCATATAGTCTTGATACTTTAGGAAAATGGTGTATACATAATTTTTGAAATATAGGAATCTACTAAACATAAATATGACACATAGTGGTCCTGGTATGACTCAAAATGTGTTTTTTTAGTTTTAAAATGACATTTTAGTTACAAATATGTTTTATGCATTTAAAATAGAGAAAGAACACATATATTTTCTTAATACTTTATAAAAACGATCCTCACATAATTTTTTATATGTAGGGATCTACCAAACATTTATATGATGCATGATTTTCTCGATATCAATCGAAGTTCACATTTCCAATTTAAAATTGATATTTTAGTTAAAAACATGTTTCACTCACTAAAAAATACAATTACACTCATATTGTTTTTATATTTTAGGAAAATGATAAAGGAGTCATTTGTGACATTTAGGAATTGACCACACATTAATTTGACACATGGTGTTCCCAATATAACTCAAAGTGTGGGTTTTCACTTTAAAATTTAAATTTTAGTTCCAAACATGTGTCACACTATCAAAATCATGAAAAAACACTTATATTGTCTTGATAATTTTGAAAAAATAATACATAAGTCATATATGACATGTAGGAATCTGTCATACATCAACCAGTCACATGATGCACCATGTATAACTCAAATTTTGTTTTTTAGATTAAAAGTGACAAGTTAGTAATGAATTATATATTATTTATGTTTATTTATTTATAGTATTCCTGACATAAAAATTGTTTTTATATAGATACACTATTTTTTTTGGGTCGGGGTGGATTGTTTGACAATTGGTAGCATGATCGAGCTCTTTTGTAAGGGTATCCAAATATAATGGAACAATGTTATTGATTTTTTTGATGTTTTTAATAAATTGTATGCTCCAATGTAATTATATATTTCAATGTATGGATTTTTTAGAATCATTTTAAAAAGTGTTTTTTTGTTATATTGTAATATGAATTTAATTGAAATGGAATTCTATATTTATTGTTGCAGTGTGGTGTAAATTGTTGTATCACACTATTATAAGTGGGATTTTATCTGCACTATTTCTAGCATTGATAAAATAGCCTTTATTAGTTCTAAAAATAACACTGATAAAGGTGTTCTTCATCGATGCTAAAATGTCACTAATAAAATATCCCTTTATCAGATCTAAAAAAAGAACTTATAAAGGTCCAACTTTATTAATTTTTTTTGCACTAATAAAGTGATATTTTATCAGTTTTATTTTTAGTGTTAATAAATTCTACCAACATTTAAAGGTTATTACAACATCAGAACTTTTTTAGTGAGGATTAAGGTTTTTTCTAGAACTCATAAAGCTTGTATCTGTAGTAGTGGTGTACAGTTTGGGTAAACCATGTGATATACCTAGTTTTAAAATTTTTAAAATTCAAAAAATACCCTTAATGAAATAAAATAAAAACAATCCCTCACCATACATCTTCTTCCATGACCTAGGATTATAACACCTAGGGAGGATCCCCCCCACCCACACACACCTCAAACTACTCTCCCCGCCTTTCGTCTGTTGTTCCTCCCAATTTCTCATGTGATCATCCTAGTTAAGGGTTTCTTCTCATATTTCTCCCTCCACTCTTCTCTTATCTCTCGTTTTACCATACCCCCACTATAAATTTTCCTAGGTTGAACCCTAGATGGGGGCTTTATATTTAAATTGTTATATTCCGTGTTTCTAGGGAATATAGAGGTTTCTTTTGGCCTTTTCCAATATGTTTGAGGGTTTCATTGTATCTACATGCCATTAAGGTATGTGTCTCCATGATTTCTCTCTTTTCTAATAATCTCATGTATCACTTGGGGTTATTAATTTTATATTTTTAGAAATTAAATGTGTTATGTGTTTAATTAATTTTTTAAGAATATTTATTAAGGGATTTAGGTGTTTAAAATAGTTGTTTGAGATTTTAATTAATTTTTAAAGGAAAATTAATGGATTTTATTTGAGTTTTTTTACTACACTAGATTTCTAAGTATGTTTTTTAATTTATTATAAATTTTTTATTGGTTTTAAATGTTTATGGATTTGGGATTATTATTTAATAATGTGGGGACTTGTTTATTTTCTATGGTTTTATGGTTTTACTTGGAAATTACATTGTTCATGGAAAATGATTTAAGATACATCCCTTCACTTAATATTTGGGCATTCATTAAGGATGTTTATATATATGAAAGTGATAGGGACATATCTACATGTATTCATATGTGTATATATATATTTACATGTATATATATATATAGAAATTTCATAAGTAGGTCATTTTAAAACCTAGGTTCTAAAGATTATTTCTTGGTTTCAAAAAGGGAATTTTGAAAAATGGGTTTCAAAGGAGTTTTGAACACAATCTAATTTTTAAATGGATTTGTGAGGAACTTTTAAGTATGAGAAATTGAGGAACTATGTTTCTATGTGTGTGTGGGATTGAAGCTTATTCTAGATTGGATTGTTAGATGGTTTATGGTTGGCACATGGAAGACCTAAGGTAGACGGGAAAATGGACAGATACTACCATAGCTTTAGGCGGGGTGCTAGCTAGGGAATTTTCCAGGTGTTTCCTTGAGAGACCTGGGTTTTTTAGGTCACATTATAATCTAGTGTGTTCCCTCAGTGATTTTGAGTGACTTTGGAACCTAGAGGTTAGATCTATTCCCATGTTTTATGTATTATGATTATGATTATGAATTTTACTTTATGACTACACTTTTATTTATTTTTCTTTATTATGGTTGATCTGTTAGTTAATTTCCCAATTTATTTCATTTGGTTATTTTTATATTGGAACTATTTTGGAGAAATGGTTTTATTTTCCTTCTTCGTGTTCTTTTAAAAAAATCATTTATAAATAAAAATGTGTTTTGGTAAAGGCATTGTCATGACCCAATCTTCCAAGGTTCGACCAGTGACTACCTCAAGCCCACCTCCAATAGGCTAGGGGATGGAGACCAGCGCTGAGTAGGCATATACCACAAATGGGAGGAATTTGCCTAAAGTAACTGTACACACACACACACACACACACACACACAGAGAGAGAGACATTTCCAATCCTAGACAATGATAAAATGTAAAATAAACTGAAACAACGCATGAATATATATAAGATCCCCCAACATAGTACAAAAGTAAGGTACTAAAAGAAAAAAAGGCTCCAAAAACAATACCAACCAAAAACTATAAATAGTCCAAACTTCTATAAGGGGAGGACTAAAGTAAAATGAAATATCTTGGTAAACACATAATTCTATCATGCTTTAGCTATGCATCAACTGCTCCCTATCCTCCCATGGAACTGTCAAATGGGCCATTGTATACACAAGACATGACACATTCTGGAAAAGACGAAGCAAAAGTGAGTATATTAATAATTAGCAGGATACCCCAAAGAAAACTAAACATGAAACACAAAGTTTAGTAATCTCAATAAAATATATCATACTCAATTTATAATAGAAACACCTAGACATACTCAGGAAAAACACTACGCCACCAGAAAATCATAACCAACTAATAACCACCAGATTCTACTCAAAGAAACACTCATTCTAGGATAATCCAATCCATTATCCATGATATCATTAGAGACTTAAAAAATATTTCTAAATCATTAGGCCCTGCCTAATAAAGCTCACTAGTCTAAGAATACCCTGATACTCAGATAGGGGGTGATGCCCCGAACTATTGGGGGACACCACGACCCAATTTGGATCAACCCACTACATGGGGGATCATATGTCAACGATACCACAAACACCACAAATAAACCTTCCAATATGGATGATCAAAAAACTAGTTAGGGAGGTAATTATTATTCCACATACACCACCAAGGGAACAAAGACAACATAGGATCACACTCTGGTCTCATAGAGGGATTCCATAACTATATCCGAGAGTCAACCTCTAGAGGGGATCAAAATCCTATGATTCAGATGTATACCACACTATACCCTCAAGTGAATAGACCAAGAGAACAAAATCAACCTGTAATGGTTCAAAATATGAAAATTAAGAGTTATAAACTCTCTTTAAGGGGATATAAAACATGTACCAGGGGGTACATGACATGTCCTACTATCCCCAAGTCTTCCCATGTGGAAAAGCCTCACACTATATGTAATTATCCATATAGATGGTGTGTGGAATAAGTACACAGCATATAGAGACACATGGCATCCTAGTCATGTTGCCTGGCCATGTCTGTGCATTGTCCCATGTATAATAGGCCATTTCCATGTCTAAGTACACGACGTACCACTTATCCATGTAATTTTTCCCATGTTTGTGTACTTCCCAAAGTACATGCCGAGACTCATGGAAGGGGTCAGATGCCTTGTGATAGGGGTCACATGCTGTGTGATCCTTATCTTCATCCTGAAACCGTAGCCACAGTTGAACAGTCCCCAGACGACTTATAATCCCTATTTACATGCCATGTTGATCAAGATTTTCTATAAATCTATGCCTCATTCATGCATCTCATGTAATTTTCCCTTTCATCTACAATATCACCCAATAACACTAGTTATAGGGTTTCCTAACCTTGTTATCGGTCGTTGTCTTGATTCTTTCCACTAAATGGACTGGGAAGCCATCAACCTTCATTCACATTTCCGTATTCCATTCCAAAAATTAAGAACTTTGGAATCAGTTCTATTATTCCCCGATTTAATCACATTCTTCATCAATTCTCAAACCACAACTGCAATCGTATGATTTACATGTGGTTTCAATCCATTACACTGAAGAAAATTTTCACAATGATCGAGAACTGGGTATAGGTCGAACTGTTGTCCAAAGAAAATACCAACTGTGATTGAGTGAAAAATTTGAAGAGAAATCTTGAAGCTATAAATTGTGATGAATAAACCTCAGTCGCTGTTCGTTTGTTCTTGATTTTTTATCATATAAATAGATGAACAAAGTTTAAAATATAAACAATGAACAAAAAAAATAATTTCATCAACTTAATTATACTAATGATGTGAATATCAATTATAGTCCTATAATTGATATGAATTTATCTAATATTAAGAAACAAGATTAAAATCAAAAAGAAAAAAATCCTTTCTAGATTCTGGATCAATCATCGATGAAGAATGGTTGTGTTATCTTTGTTGATGAGATCCA
This sequence comes from Viscum album, assembly GCA_963277665.1. NCBI lineage: Eukaryota > Viridiplantae > Streptophyta > Magnoliopsida > Santalales > Viscaceae > Viscum > Viscum album. The sequence continues at coordinate 59,090,742 of OY728127.1, read as the reverse complement.
TGAAATCCATTGGTTAAACGATCCATGATCTGATCTTAATCCATCGTCGTTCACCAAGAATGCTATCACCCAAAGACTCCTAGGTCTCTAAGGTCTAGTGGTCAACCTTGATAAAAAAATCAATAACCATATATTTAAAGAGGAAGTAGGTCATTGCATTGAAAATAAAAAAAAATAGTTATTAAATTTATTTAATTTATTTATTCTTGTGATAATTTTTTCACGAATGGCTCATGCTAACAAATATTATGTCATGACTAGGATAAAAACATGTTCTGAACTCAATAGTGACCTCAAATTTATGATTTGGGCCTGAATTTGAGAGTTATTAAATTTTTTCAGGAAAACTACTCATGTGTGATATTTAATATATTTAATGTATTTTAAACATTTATTCTGGGCACACTGGGCCTCCGAACTACATTCTGTCTTAGTGCCTGGTCTAAAAAATTATCCATATAATATCCAAAAATAATACATGCAAAATATGAGTCAATACATTCACCTCACATTAGGTATTTTTTTCCTAAAAAGAGAAAAACTAACCAAAAAAGATGAGGGTACTGAGCTTGCATCTTGGTCTCCCGCTCTCAGGTTCTCTCGTGAAGATTCTTGTTCTTCTACTGAACATGAACAAGGGTAATCGATCATCCATGAAGGATCCTCTCCTATCGATCCTTGATCTCCACTGGGTACTCTATAAAGGTAGCTCCATCCTCGATGTCCAGATCACCGCAGTCGATAATGTTTGATGGGTTATTCATATTGCCTCCCAACTATGACACATGAAAGACATCATGTACCCGGTCCAACTTCAACGATATAACCAAGTGGTATTCCACCTCACCAAATCTACACAGCATTTGGAAGGTACCAATGAATCTCAGAGATAACTTACCATCATTTCCAAATACAATCAATCCAAATTGAGGTGAGACTCTTAGGAATACATGGTCTCCCTCATCAAACTCTATAGGTCTCCATAACTAGTCCACATAAGAATTCTAACGGCTCTATGCATTACTCATTTACTCCTCGATGATCTGAACCTGTTATGTAGTAGGTCACACCAACTCTGGGCCCCTGGCTGCCGAATCACCTGGATTAGTCTAATAAAGTGGTAATCTATATGGTCTCTTATAAAAATAAAAAAATGGTTCTATACCAATGGTGTAATGGTAGTTGTTATTGTAAACATACTCCACTAAGGGTAGGTGATCTCCCAACTATGAAAAAAGTCTAACATGAAAACTCATAATATGTCCTCCAAGAATTAAATGGTTTGCTCTATTTGGCTATCAGTTTGGGGGTGAAACGTCATTCTCAAGAGTATCTGAGTCCAAAATTGCTCTTGTAATCTTCTCCATAACCGAGATGTGAAGAGAACATCACGGTCAAAGATGATCGTCGAGACAACTCAATGGAGTCGGACTATCTCCTAAACAAAGAGGTGTCCCAAACTGCAATGACTTGGAATTATATCAATGAAATTTACCTTCTTATAGTTATTTCATATTCTATAAATCACATAAAATCACTTAGTGAATACAATAAAAAATTTATAAATGAATAATCAATGAAATAAGAGGTATTTCTAGATGTTAAGGATCTTATACGAATGGAATAGTAACTTGACCTTTAGAATCGTAATGTGACCCTTATAAATAGTAAACCAACCAATAGAATAGTAAGATAACCAATTAAATTACAAATAAAATTTATCCATACTATAAATAAAAATATGATATAATTATATCAAATTTTAAGTAAATAAATGATGGGAAAATGATAAATTAAGGGTTTGTATTTTTATAAAGAAGAAATGTTTATTTACAATTTTATAATTAATATAATGACATAAAAGAAAATCTATTTTCATAAAATTCATTCATAAATTAGTATTTTATTATATTATTATAATATAATTTTATGAGACCTTTGTTAAATTTTTAAAGTGTCATAAAATCAGCTATAATATTAGAATTTGTATTTTTTTAATAAATACTAATTTTAATTAAAAATTAAATTTATCATATTTATAAAATTATTTTCACAAAATGGAGTCCAGTTTTGAATTAAACACATCAAAAAAAAAATTTAGGGTTAATTTTTGGGATTTTTCTAAAATACTTATATTTTTGGGGAATAGTAAAATACAATAGTTTATGATAAATGATAAATACATGAATTATTGAGTAATGGATGATATATGGATTATGTAAGACCATAATCTAGAATTATCCTTCATTATTTTAATATATTTAGGTATAACTATTAAACTATTCATATTCCTGAGCTAAAATAATAAAATAATGAATAAAATAATGAGAGATCACCCCTCTCCTCCACTATAAATACCATCCCTCACCAACTCTTTTTTGAATACCTTACAAGCTTTGAGACTTGTCCAATTTATTCCCAATACTCTTCCCAAGCGTCTCCATGATGTCCAAGATCCCTTGGTCTCATCAAAATACCAAACCCTTTTCCCTAAAAAGGTTCCCAAGGATGAGAAATTAAAGAGGTAAAATCCTCTTTTTCCTTTAGTTTCCTTTTCAAATTAATTTCTTTTCTTATCCTATTTTCACCTCCACCTATACAAGAGTAATTAAAACTAAATTATATTTTATATAATATAATTTTATTATGTTGATGGAATAATTCATCTTCTAATATCTCCCCTCTCCCTTCAATTCTAATAATGAAAATATCGTCCGTGGTGTGTCGATTTACCACCACTGTGGAAGATGATTTTTTGTTTTTCACTAACACCTTCAAGGCTGGTCATAAAATCATAATAATGGTTAAATAAGATTTTATTATAAATATTATAAGTCATTTAGTGTTATGGAACTAGTATATATATATGTATGATATTAATTAATGAAACAAAACAAGTTTGTGGTGATAAAAAATCCGCCAAAATAATCTAAACGATTATCACTATTGTCTTATCAAATGATTCATCCTCAACCCATATAACCAGAATAATTATATAACCATTTTATCTATTGTATTATCATTAATAATATATAATTTTGTTTCTTAATAATTATTCTCATTTTATATTAACCTCCATACTCTTATATAAGTAAACCAATCATGAAGTCAAAGGAAAAGAACACTCTTAAACGATAGAATTAAATATTATAACTAATAAAAAGACCATAAATGAACTTAATAAAATTAAAATAAATAAAATAAATTTATTAAATTTTCTTAATTAACTAATTAATGGATTTAATTTTATTATCCAGTGCATTAAGTAAAAGTGCAGAACAATTTCAGACATAAGGAAATTGATTCTCCCCAAACCTCCATTTTTCATCCAGGTTATGATTTCTATCTATTTAACTAAATATAATTATTAATTATTATTATTTAACCCTAAAAAATTATATTTTAATGTTCTATCGATATTTACCTTGTAGAATCCTTCTTTATCTGACAGAGAGTTACATGTTTTATAAAGATCGTTTCTCAATTCCTCTTGATAAGCAATCCTAATTAAAGAGAACTTCTCGATTTTTACCCATTTTCAAGTACCATACATAATCTATTTTAAGACAACATAATTTTTATAAAATCAAAAAAAATTTCATGAAAACTATATTTGTTATTTTTTGATTTTATACCAACAATTATGAAAAATAAAAATTATTTTTCCAAAATAACTTTTCTTTCCAATGTTAAAAAGTGTTATTTCTCTCAATAATTCCTCAATGATTTTATTAGAGTATTTTCTTCTATTTCAAAAAATTTTATTATAATTATGATTTATTGATATTTATCTCTTATTATTATCATATAAAATATTTTTTTAAATGGTTTATGACCAGTTTAACCATGGATTTCATATCTTGATACCATTCACTATACTAATCAGAATGGTTAGTGATTATGTATACATATAGGGGAAAGTTATTTACATTTATTATTTACATGTTGTTTATATTTATAAACATTAATATGAGGAATTAATTAGAATTAGTAATTTATTGGTGGGGACCTCTATATACCCTCATTGCACTGGTAGGTCTCATGAGAAAAAAAAGAAATGGATTTGGTTGAGGCCTTAACCATTTATTTTTCAGATTTCTTGGATGTTGCCTCAACGATATGTTTCATATGTATAGCATTATGAATGACCTAATTATGATAATATGAATTGATAAATCATGTGATTATTCGACTATTATAATATCCATGATTAAGTTTCATGTGATTATTTATATGTAATTATTTATTTAGATTGTATTATTTTCATTTTATGCTCAAAATTATGTTCTAATGGAATATATTTTTATTTATTTAGCATTCCTTATTATTTATATTATCTTCCACTATATTACTTAATCTTACTGATCATCTGATCTCACCACTTTCTTATGTTTTATTTTTCCCCAGGATGCAAAAATTAATATTATGAATGACTTGTGGGGATAGTCTAGGAGTTATGAATGTTTCCAATGGAATTTATATGTTGTTTTTCATTTAATGTTTTAATGTTAGGTACATGTATGTAATCTAGATTCCAAAACTAATAAACTATTCATTCCTTCAGGGTGAGATGTCCTTGTTTATTATACCAATGTAATAAAGTAAGGAACCAAATTTAGGCAACTGGGGTTGGGGTCTTTAAAATTAGTATTTGATAAAGTTTAGTAGTAACCTTGGAAACTAGATTTAGAAAACATAGATTATGGAACATAATGCTAAGATAGATTTTGAGGATAATAATAGAAGAAAATCCATTAATTTTGTTATGGTAGAGATTATGTGGGTATTCCTAGCAATACAACCATGTTTTTATACTACAAGTGGATGTGGTTTTGGGATAGATGTACCTAGTGGTAACAAATCCAATAAGGTGTCTCGAGCCTAACATAGGGTAAACTAGTACACAAAAATGGGACTTACTATATTCCTATTTTGATACTCTTGGGGGATATTCTCAGGATAATTCAAATTTTATTTAAAAACCCTTATGAAGCATTTAAAAGTAAATATGTCCCCAAAGAAACCATATTTATGATTATGAGATTATCTATGCATAAATTCCAATTTATTTTAAGTGTTTTTCTAGTTTAAAATAATGAATTATGACTCATAACCTAGTTTAGTGTATTCCATTATTTAAACATGGTGCCTAGTGGAAGGAATGGAATCTATATCAACGTGTATACCCCAAGTAGGAATTTCCATACTATTTAAGATAATGATGTTGGTACTAGAGCTGGGATAGGTGCAGAGAAAATTATAACTATACTAGGATAGCTAACTGAGGTTATAAATAATAACCTTGCCTATATGGAGAATCCTAAGCCACAACATGGAAGATAATTGTTATAAAGTTTTATACAAAAAATAACTCCATCATTCAATGGGTCTATAAACCCATTTTTAGCAGAGAAGTTGATAAGTTCCTTGGATAATATATTAATTACTTTGGGAAGTAATGAAAGGGGGAAGGTTATCATTATAGTCTATCATCTATCAGGAGATACTGATCAATGGTGGAATTTGATTCAAAACACAAAGGAGGAGGAAGAAATTGAAAATATGGAATGGAAATATTTAAAGAAAATTTTCCTTGAAAAATATTTCCCTCATGAACAATGAGCAGATATGGAAAATAAATTCCTGAATTTGAAACAAAAAGGGAATGTAAATGTTTTGATATATGAATCCAACTTTACAAGGTTATCAAGGCATGTCGTAGACCACATACACAATCCAATGATAAATATTGATCGATTATTTGATGGTTTAAAACCATTCCTCCGAAGGGCACTGGTCACTTAAAATTTCTCATTATCTAAAGATATAGTCTCATGTGCTATAAAGATAGAGAAATAATTATCTAAGTCTTATGAATTTATGGTGTAAAAAGAGAGTGGGGGAAAGAATGTATAAAGGGAAGAATATAAAAGAGATTTTTTCAACGTATGATACTTGTGGAAGGAAACAGCCAAGTTCCTGCTTGAAAGGAAAATGAGTCTTTTACATCTGTGGAGAAAAAGGTCACCAAGCTCGGGATTAGAAGGGAAATAAAGAAGATACCAATGTTCAATGCTATAGTTTTATGAACATGGGACACTATTCAAATGATTATCTTATTCATAAATGGAATTTTACCTAGAGAAGGCTAATTAAGAAAGTATAAGCTTATGAAATCACAACTGAGGAGGTTGAAGTTCTTAATGATGTGGCGGTAGGTACTTTCATCATTTACCCAAACTTAGCCAATGATTTATTTGTTTATGGATTATCAAATTCTTTTTTATATTCCCAGTTTTCCCAAAAAATTATACATTTAAGTTTTTATTTAATAAATTATTTGTCAGTTAAAAATCCTAAGGGATGTACCATTGAAAAAACGAAGTGTCGGTTAGTCCCCTTAATGACACGTAAATGTGCTTTAGTTTCAAACCTTATCATAATACTTATGGTTTATTTTGATATAATCCTTAGTATGGACTGACTTTCAAAATATGATGTGAAAATATATTTCAATAACAAGGAAGTTACAATTCTTTAGGAAGATGTATAATCCCTTATCTTTAGAGAAGAAATGTCATCATATGGTTCTTATCTAGATCCACCCCCAGTAGCTCTTCTAAATGAAATTCTTGGGGAGGAAGACAAAAAACAATCTATATACGAGGAAAGAAATATTCAAATTGAATATTTACCTATTGTGAAAGAATATATTGATGTATTTCCATAGTATTTACCTGGACATCCTCAAGAGTGGGAAGTTGAGTTCCCTATTGATTTAATTCCTTATTCAAGACCCATATCAAAGCCTCCCTACAGAATGGACACTGTGGAATTAGTGTAATTGAATAAACAACTAGAGTAATTGAGTGAAAAGGGATTTATTATCCCTAGTGTTTATTTATGGGGATCCCTTATTCTATTTGTTAGGAAGAAATATGAATGTATGAGGATGTGCATTGACTATAGAGAATTTAATGCTATTACAATAAAGAACATGTATCCTCTACCTCTCATTAATAATTTATTCGATCAAATTCACAGATCTCAATATTTTTTTAAGATTGATCTTAGTTCAGGATATCACAAGTTGAGTATGAGGAAGGAAGATATTCTAAAGACAACATTTTGAATGAGGTATGGACATTACAAGTTTACAGTAATGCCATTTTGATGGACTAATGCACCCTCTATTTTTATGGATATAATGAACAGAATGTTCAAGGAATATCTTGAATAATTTTTTGTGGTATATATTGAGGATATATTGATATATTATAAAATCTATGAGGACCCTGAGAACCACTTGTAGTTTTTTTGGAGACTCATAGAAGAAAAGAATTATATAGGAAGATTATAAAGTGTAAATTATGTCTTCAAAAAGTTTCTTTTCTTGGCCATATTCTCTCTAAGGATGGAATCTCAGTTAATCCAATGAAGAAAAAGGCAATCTAGGAATGACCTACACCAACGAACATAATTGAGGTATGTAGTTTCATTGGTTTAATAGGTTACTATCAGCATTTTGTTTATAATTTTTCCCAATTAACTAACTTGTTAACAAAGATTATTTGTAAAGGGGTTAAGTTCATATGGAAAAAATAATGTGAAGAATGTTTTTAATAATTGAAGAGGAGATTAGTGAATGCTCTGATCTTAACTCCACCATCAAGAAATAGTGGATCTGTGATTTATAGTAATGCATCAAAGAAAGAACTTGTTAATGTCCTTATGAAAAATTATAGAGTTGTTGCCTATGAATTAAGGAAATTAAATGTTCATGAACATAATTATCCAAATTATTATCTTGAGTTAGTATCCATAATTTTTTCTTTGAAGATATCGATACACTATCTATATGGTGAAATAAGAGAGATATATAAAAATGAAAAGAGATTGAAATATATATTCTCATATAAAGAACTAATCATGAGTGAAAATAAGTGGCTCGAGATATTCAAATATTATTATTGTTAAATACACTACCACCTAGGGAAGGAGAATATGGTAGTGGATACATTGAGAAAGAATGATCATGGGGTTATGAAAAAAATTAGGATTAACATGGATCATGTGTATATTGATCGAGAAAAGATGGATATGGTAAATATCAAGGAAGGTAAAACGTCACTGCTTTTCAATTGGTTACCAAACCATATTTATTATAAATGATTAAAAGTTATCAGTCTAATGATGAGAATCTTCAAAAGAAAATTAAAGGTGTGAATTATGGGAAGTTGGAAGACTTCATGTAGGAGGATGGAATTATAAAATTTTGGAAGAGGAATTGTGTTCCCTCTATACTCAATCTAAAAAGGGAGTTATTGGATGATACCCATAGCTCTAATTTCTCTATACACCCTGGTAGTACTAATATGTATAGAGATTTAAGGGAACTTTTCTGGTGGGATAATATGAAGAGGGAAATTTCTAATTATGTATCTAGATGTTTAGTCTGTCAACAAGTGAAGGCCGAGAGACAATATTCTAGAGGAGTCATGAAACCGTCGACTATTCCTACATGGAAATGTGATTACATTTCTATGGATTTTGTCATTGGATTACCAAAGTCTCCATGAAATAAGGATTCAATATGTGTAATTTTTGACCGACTTACCAAAATTTTACATTTCTTCATTATAAGGGAAGATTTTCCACTGGAGCTCCTTACAAGCCTCTATATTAATGAAGGTGTAAGACTTCATGGAGAACCTATTTCAATTTTATCTAATAATGATACAAGATTTACATAAAATGTTTATAAAACTCTTAAAAAATCATTGGATACTGAGCTTCATTTGAGTATTTCTTATCACCCTCAAACTGACAGGGAGTCAGAAAGGACAATCCAAACTTTTGAAGACATGTTTAAATCATTCTCACTTGACTTTAAAGGTATGTGGGATCATTATTTACCATTGGTAGAGTTTTCTAAAACAATAGTTTCCATTTAAGTATTCAAATGGAACCATATGGGGCATTTTAAGGAAATATATTTTGTACACCAACTTTTTGGGATGAAGTTGGTGAAAGAAATCTTGTAGGACTAAAACTTGTGGAGGGAAAAACTAAAAAGGTAAAGACTACTCAAAACTATATCAAAGAATCTAAAATTTGAAAAAATAGATATGTCGATAATATAAGGATGGATTTGGAATTTCAAGTGGGAGATCATTCTTTCTTGAAAGTATCTCCATGGAAGGGTGTCATAAGATTCGGGAAGAAAGGGAACCTGAGCCCCAGGTACATTGGAACTTTTGAAATTATGGATAGCGTTAGAGCAAAAACTTATCATTTGGTGATGCCCCCTAGAATTTATAAGGTACACAATTTTTTCTACATCTCTTTGTTAAGGAAGTACATGCCAGACCCAACACATGCACTCACTTATAACAGAATAGAATTAGAACCTGATTAATCTTGTTGTGAAGAGCCTATCCAAATTTTGGACACTAAAGAACATGTTTTGAGGAATTAGACGACTGAGCTAGTAAAGATACTTTGAAAAAAATAAAAAAATTGAATAGGTGATGTCAGAACCATAGGAAGTTATGACGAATAACTACCCAAATCTTATGAGGTGATATTCTGTAAATTTTGAGGATGATTTTTTTAGGAGGGGAGAATGTAACAAATCAAAATTATATCAACAAAATTTACCTTTTTATAGTTATTTAATATAGTATAAATCACATAAAATCAATTATAGAATACAATAAAAACTTTATAAATGAAGAATGAATGAAATAAGTTGTATTTCTAGAAGTTAAGGATCCTATACCAATGAAATATTAACATGACCTTTAGAATAGTAATGTGAACCTTATGAATAATAAAATGGAAAATAAATTAGTAACCTCACCAATGAAAGTATAAATAAAATTTATCCATCACAAAAATACAAATATGATATAATTGTATCACAATTTAAGTAAATAAATGAAGTGAAAATGATAAATTAAGTGTTAGTATTTTTATAAAGCATAAATGTTTATTTCCAATTTTTTAATTAATATAATTACTTAAAAAAAATTTATTTTCATACATTCATAAATTAGTAATTTTTTATATTATGATCATAATATAATTTTATGATACCTTATTTAATTTTTGAAAGTGTCATAAAATCAGTTATAATATTGAAATTGGTATTTTTTGAATAAATAATGATTTTAATTAAATGTTTAATTTATAATATTTAGAAAATTATATTAATAATATGGAGTCCATTTTTGAATTATTCACATCAGAAAATAGTTAGGGTGATTTTTTGTGATTTTTCTAAAATACTTGAATTTTTTTTGTGAATAGTATATTACGATAATTTATGATAAATGATAAATACATGAATTATCGATTCATGGATGATGTATGATATATTTAATCTCATAATAACAAAATATACTTCATTATTTCAATATATTTAGTGATAATTCTCAAACTATTCATAGTCTTGATCCAAATAATAATCTAATGAATAAAATAACGAAAATTTACCCCTCTCCTCCACTATAAATACCACCCCTCACCACATCTTCTACTCACACCTTAAAAGATTTTATACTTGTCCAGTTTTTCCCCAATACTCTTGCCAAGCCTCTCCCGTAAATCCAAGATCCCTTGGTGTCATCAAAATTGAAAAAAAAATTTCTTAAGAAGGTTATCATAGATGAGAAATTCAAGAGGTAAAATCCCCTCACTAATGGGATAAATGCCTATACCAACGGTTCCAAACCATTGGTATAGGTCCCCAAAATGCTTGTATAGTCTATAAAAACAGTTTTGGATACTTTTGGGTGATTTTGTGTGGGTATAGGTCTATACCAATGGTTTTCCAAACCGTTGGGATAGGTCTTTCCCAAATGTTTTCCCCAAACCGTTGGGATAGGTAAATCTAAAAAAAAGTTACAGTGAAGGTTTGAACCCAAAAAAATCACGTTATATATAAAATACTTTACCAATATCCTACATGTACATATTTTAATATATTTAGATATATATATGTTTTATTTATTTATTTATTTATTTTATGATATTCGACAAAATAATTCATAAAAAATAAAGGTACATATCCCAACAGTTTTGCGAACTGTTGGGATATGTACACACCCTTTCACAATTATTTTCCAAAACCATTGGGAAAATTGGTCTCAAAGTGGGATTTCCCAATGGTTTTTTTGGGAAAAATGGTCTCAAAGTGGCCTATCCCAATGGTTTTGGAAAACCATTGGGAAATCCACACCCTTTCCCACCATTTTTACAAAACCATTGGGAAAAGTGGTATCAAAGTGGACTATCACAATGGTTTTAGAAAACCCTTGGGAAATGGGACCTATACCAATGGTTTTTAAAAACCATTGGAATATATGTGAGGGTATAGGTAGGATTTCTAGTAGTGTCTTTCTTTTTCTTTTATTTTATTTTCAAATTCATTTCTTTTCTTATCCTATTTTCAACTCCACCTATCAAAGAGGAGTGATATCTCTAGTATCTTTTATATACATGAATTTTGTTATGTTAATAGAATAATTCATCTTCTTTTATCTTCCCTCTACCTTTTATTCTAAAAATGAAAATATCATCCATGGTGTGTCAATTTACCGCCACTGTGGATGATGTTTTTCATTTTTCACTAACATCTTCAAGGATGGTAATTAAACCATAATTATGGATAAATAAGATTTTATTATACATATTATAAGTATTTTAGTGTTTTGAAACCAATATATATATACGTGATATTAATTAATGAAACAAAACTAGTTTGTGATGATTAAAAAACCGCCAAAATAATCTAAATGATTATCACTATTGTCTTATCAAATGATTCATCCTCATCCCATTAAACCAAAAATAATTAAATAACCATTTCATATAATATATGATCATTAATAACATATAATTTTAGTTATGTATAATTATTCTCATTTTATATAACCCTCATACTCTTATACAAGTAAAAAAATCATGAAATCCAAGGAAAAGAACACTCCATAACGATGGAATTAAATCTTATAACTAATTAAAATACCATAAAGAAACTTAATAAAATATAATAAATAAAAGAAATTTAGAGAATATTATGAATTAATTAATTAGTGGATTTAATTTCATTATCCATGACATTTAGTACAAGCACTGAAAACTTTCAAACATAAGGTAAGGGATTGTCCCAAAACCTATATTTTTCATTTGGGTTGCAATTTATCTCTCTTTAACACAATATAATTTTTAATTATTATTATGTAATCCTACTAAATTCTGTGTGAATGTTCTATAGATATGTACCCAGAATAATTTTTATTTATTTAATTGGGGGTCACATGTTTTATAAGGATCCTTTCTCAATTCTTCCTGACACGCAAGCCAGATTAAAGGGAACTTCTTCATTTATTACCTAGTTTAAAGTACCATCTACAATCTATTTTAAGGAAACATAATTTCTCTAAAATCACTAATTTTTTCATGAAAAACTATATTTTTTCAGTTATGGTTTTATAAAAAAAATTACAACAAATAGAAATGATTTTTTCCAAAATAACTCTTTTTACAAAGTAAAAAATGGGGTATTTATATTAAGATTTCCTCGATGATTTTATTAGAGTATTTTTATCTATTTCAAGACCTTTGTTGAATATTTGGATTTATTAGTATTGATCTCTTATGATTATTATATAAAATATTTTATTAAATGGTTTATGATCAGTTTGACTATGGATGTGTCATCCTAATACCTTTCACCATACTACTCAGAATGGTTAGTGATTGTGTTTACATATTGGGGAAAGTTATTTAAATTTCTTATGTATATGTTGTTCATGTTTAGATCCATTCATATGAGTAATGTATAGGACTTATAAAGCTATCGTTGGTTCCCAATCTTACCCTCAACGCATCAATAAGTTTCATGATACAAAACGGAAATGGATTCGGCCGAGGCCTTAACCATTTATTTTTAGATGTCTTGGATGAGCCATCAACGGTATGTTTTAGATGTCTGAAATTATGCATTACCTCATTATGATAATATTAATTGATAAATCATGTGACTATTCGACTAATATAATATCCATGGTTGTGTTTCATTTGATTATTTATATGTAATTATTTATTTAGATTTTATTCTTTCCATTTTATGCTTAAGATTATGTTCTAATGGCATGTATTTTTTGTCATTCACCATGAATTATTTTTTATATTAGATACCACTATATTAATGAGCCTTACTAAACATATGATCTCACCCATTTATTATGTTTTATTTTTCCCCATAATGTGAATATATGTATTATGAATGACTTATAGGGATAATCAAGGAGTTTTGGATGTTTCCAATGAAGTTTCTATGTTGTTTTTCATTTTAAGTTGTAATGTAAAGTTCATGTATGTAAAATAGATTCCAAAACTTCTAAAATATTAAGTCCTTTAAGGTGAAACTTCCTTTTTTATTATACCAATGTAATAAATTAAGGCACTGGCTCTGGGAAACTTGGGTCAAGGTCTCTATACAAGCGCTCTACTGAGATTTTCTCTTGAATAGCTAGGAAATTGGCCAACATGGTGAGTCAGTCTATGATCACCAAGATGGAATCATGTCCCATATACATATGTGGTAAGACCATTATGAATTACATATAAATATCATCTCAATTCCACTCTGGCACCTCAAGGGTTTGTGCTAAACTTCTAGAACTTGGTGCTTAGCCTTCACCTACTAACAAGTGAGGAATTGAGAGATAAACTATGAAACTCCTTTCTTCATGCCTAGCCACCAAAACTGATGTCAGAGGTCCTAGTACATCTTTTAAATAACTGTATCATCGGAGGGGATGAATTAAACTCCCACATTACCTCCTGCTACAACGTTAAAAGTACCATCATCTGTACTCTTAAAAGGATAGCATGATACCCACCTTTAGAATATACATCAGGTGAATATCCATTGGATATATAATTATGTAAGGTTTCATAGTCAGTATGTCTATGTTGAGAATCCATAACATGATGTAAAAGATATGGGGTAAAAACCATCGACTGATGATATGAATTATTGTCCATATCCACAAAGGACAACTACAACAAGGATAATTGCTTTAATGCCTCAACCAAAAACTAAGAACAAGATCTCCTACTGAGATCATCTGCCACCACGTTCCCCTTCCCAAGAGTATGGAAAATCACAAATTCGTAGTCCTATAGAAACTCTAGCGATCACCTATGTCTCAAGATAAGATACTTCAGTAAAACGATATATTTGAGACTCTTGTGGTCAGAGTAAATGATAAACCACTCTCCCATCAAGTAGTACCATTGTATCTTCAATAGAAATACTACCATTGCTAACCCAAGGTCATGGGTCATGTATTTATTCTCATGTGGTATCAAATGGTGTGAACCATATTCAATAATCACCTCCCTCGGCATCAGAACACAACCACGTCCAGTACCCGATGCATTACAGAACACTACAAACTCGACACCCTTCTATGGAAATATCCAGATCGGGGAGCCCATAAACCTCTGTCTCAATTCTTGAATAAACTTATGAAACCTTTCCATCCACATAAAATATTTCCCCTTATAATTAAATGTTTTCTAGGGTTCTTCCACCCTGGAAAAGTTGAGTAAAACCTCTAATAGTACCCTACCAACCCATGGAAACTCCACATCTTAATAACACTCTTGGTTGGATACCAAGAAAGTACCATCTCAAATTTTTCTAAGACCACTGCCACTCCGTCCTCTAAGATTATGTGTCCCATAAAGTGAACTTCTTGAATCCAAAACTAACACTTCTAGAGATTAGCATAAATTTAGTTCTCTAAGAGTGTGTATAGAACCATCCACAAGTGTCTCATGTGCTCCTCATCAGATGATGAATACACTAGGATGTCATTGATGAAGACCACAATGAAATAGCATAAGAAAGTATCAGGAATTTTTCCTGAAGAACAACATCACCAAGTACTCATAATGACCGTAGCAACATATGAATGTTGTCTTTGGTATATCCTCATCTCGTACTCATAGTTGATGATATCCTGATCTGAGGTCAATCTTCAAGAACCATCATGCTCTATAAACTAATCAAATAGGTCATCAATCCTTGGTAGGGGATACATATTCTTCACATTCACCTATTTTAAGTTTTGATAATTCACACATAAACTCAAGTTCCCATCCACCTTCTTGGAGAATAATACTTGGGATTTTTAGGGGGAACCACTTGGTCTCACAAATCCCTTCTCTTGAAGGTCTTCCAACTACACCCTCAGCTCTCAAATCTCTATAGGTGCCATCTGATGTGCTGGTGTAGATATTAGTGTCATCTCGGGATGTAATTCAATGAATAATTATATCTCTAAATGGAGAGGTAAACCTAGAACATCCTCAAGAAAGACATCCTCGTACTCCACCACCAATTTAGGAAACTCATAGACCAAAGGATCCACTATTCCAAGAGTCAAGCTAGCCAAATGGTGGGTAATCGGTTGCACTCTCTTATGCATGAGATCATCCTTCTCCACTAAGGTTTCCTTTTCACCCAAAAAGAAAAACCTTATTACGTCACTATAGAAACACCACATCCTATTTATAAAATAGTAATTCTAGGATTGAAATTTGGATGTCCAGTCCATACATAATATTTCATCATAATTCATCATTGATAAAATGAATAGATAAAATACAAATCTCTCACCTCCAAATGTTAGGTTGCATTATCACCACAAATGAAAAATCAAAACATCACCACCCATTGGAGTCTCCAACTACAACAGTTGAGTAAATGGATCAACAAAAATCTCTTAGTCTCAAACCAAAGAAGTGGAAAGAAAGGAGTGAATCACACATGTGTCTATCAATACTACAGTTAAAGTAGAAAAGACAGAGATTATACCTATTATCATCCGTAGAGACTCGGGGTCATAGACCTCCATAGCTTGCAGCTGACCTCGTCCCTATCCACCAGATCTGTTAGCCTGGCCTAGACCACCTAGGTATGGTGGTGGAAATAGGTCAAAACTCCAACCACCTATTTTTTTTCATTTCAACCCCTCTTCCACATCTTCCGCCCTACCAACCACCCGTATCCTGCATCTGCCTCTACCTTGGTCATTCCTCAACCATCTCACGATTAGATGTATGACAGGTCAGACAATCCCGATCCTTATTTCCCCAACCATTTGAGGTGAAACACCACCTCTCTCTAGGATAATTCGATCCATCCCAAGATCCCTGCACCGCTGACCCAATGTCTTGGGATCACCTCCTGAAGTGTTTGAAATACTTGGATCCCTATTACTACCTTTGAACGCATGCTTCCAAGGACTCAACTACTAGGTTCCCACTACTAGCTCATATTACCAGTGCCTAATTTTATAGAAATATTTCCACCACCGAGGATCCTCCAAGCACCCCATCATAGGTTAGAATGCAAAGGGATACCAATGAATCCATGGTGTCATAGTGTAAGCCCTTCTCAAAGGTCTGATCTCTAAAAAACTAATCCAGTAACATATCCAAGGAGTAACGTGGGAGATCAGTAATCCTCATTGGGTAATCCTCTATGGTAAAAATTCCCCACTATAGATGCAAAATATATTGTATGTATACTGATCACAACGTGGCCGGATATAACTCCTCCCTGAAAAGAAGCTCAAAGTTTGACTAGGAGAGAGTTGTCTCATCGTGTGAATCACTCACTAAACTCTACCATTTCCCAGCAGACCCCTGAATAATATTCATCACAAGGAATATCATATGATATATAGGTATCCCCATAAAGCATAAAATGCTAGTGATTTCCTTTATCCATTCCTTAGCTACCTGGGGGTCAATGCCTCTAGAACTCTTGCAATTCACTCAACCTGTGTGCATCCTTACCCGGTACTACTGGTGCCAATTTCTACTCAATAGGTGGTGGTATAGCTGCTAATCCACCTGGAGGTTCTATATTCAATACATGACCCTATACTGATAACTCATCACTCGGAAGATCATCCTTGTGATCATGTAGTGGAATATTGGATGACTATTTGCGTTGAGGCATCCTGAAATAAAATGAGATATACCCTGGTAAAAGAGTATATCTAGAGAGATAACTCAATAAGTACACGAAAAAACAAAAATTCTTATACAATTAATTTACCAAAATGTTTCCTTATAACCAATGTATAGATGTACCAAGTCAAAAGGTAGGAAATCAGAGTCATAGTGTATGGATACATCAATCTCCACACTAACACTAGAGTCCCTGGCTTGAAAGATGAACTCAAAACACTAATAACTATTTTCCCAAACCAATATCATCGACTCTAGTACTAAGGTAGAACCAAATCCTTTGATACCACTATATCACAACCTGACCCACCGAGGTCTGACCTGTGACTACACCAAGCCCACCTCCAATAGGATAGAGGCTTACAACCAGCAACGAGTAGGTATATCTTACAAATGGGAGGCATTATCCTAAAGGACCTGTACACATACACACATCTCCAAGCCCACAAAATGTTGAAATTTAGAAAAAATAATATAATGCATGCATACATATTAGATCCCAAAACATAGTACATAAATAATGTTCTAAAAGTAGAAAAATGTTCCAAATTCAATCCCAACCAAAAACTATAAAGAGTCCAACCTACACCAAGGGAAAGTAATAAATTCAAATACAAGATCTCAGTAAACAACTTGGCCTGTCAGGATACATATATGCTCTACCTACTCCCTATCCTCCCAAGACACCGTTATATGGGTCTTCATCTACATAAGACATGAGACATGCAGGAAATCACCATTTAGGATTATGTATAACAATACCCAGTAGGACACCCCAAAAACACTAAACATGAATAGTTGAGTGTAGTTAGATCAATTCATGATATCACAATAAATGCATAACAGAAACACCTATATATACTCAAGAAAACACCATGACACCATGCGGGCATAACCAAATGATATCCATTTAATTCTACTCGAAGAAACACTCATTACAAGAGAATACACTCCACGATTCATGATATCATTAGAGAAACTCGATAAAGAGGTTTAGATCATTAGGCCTCGCCCAAGAAATATCATCAGTATATTGACGATGATACTCAGATAAGGGGGTCACACCCAAAACTATTGGGGGACCCCATACACCCAATCTAGATCAACCGTCTACATATGGGATCATATGTCAATGATATCACAAACCCCAACTATACAAATTTCTATATGGAGGATCGATGCCCTACTCAAGGATGTCACACTAATTCCACAAACACCACCTATGAAAAAATATGATAGAGGATCAAACTCCAATATCACAGAAGGACTGCAGAACTCGATCTGAGACTCGAACTCTAGAGGGGATCATGATCTTGTGATGTGGATGTAATGCCACATTGTAACCTCAAGGGAATAGACCAAGGGATCATTACCAACCCAGACTAGTCCAAACTATGAAAATGAAGAGCTAAAAATTCTCTTAAAGGGGGTGCACAATGTGTATTAGGGGGTACACGACATGTCCAGCTATCCCAAAGTCTGACCTTGTGGAAAAGACTCAAAAAACATTTAAGTCTCTATATACATGATGTGTATAATAAGTACGTTGTGTGTAGAGACACATGACATCCTTCCCTTGTCGCTTGACTATGTCTGTGTATTGTGGCTATGTCCATGTACCGTCCTGTGTACACTAGGATGTGTCTATGTCCAAGTACATAGCGTGCCACTTGGATGCGTACTTTTTCCCATGTCCATGTACTTCTCTAAGTACACATTGACCCCATAAAATGGGTCACACACCATGTGACAGGGGTCACACGCCGTGTGAGAGGGGTCACATGTCGTGTGATAGGGGTCACATGCCATGTGATCCTTATCTTCTTCCAAAAACCATAGCCACCCCTAAATGGGACCCACATGGCTTGTAATTCATATTTACATGCCGTGTTGATCCAAATTTTCCTGAAATGAAGACCTGGTTCATGCATCACCCGAATTTGTCATCTCTTCCACCAATATTTCCCAAGAACACCAAATCTAGGGTTGACCGTCCATACCATCAGTCATCCTCCAGATTCCGACCACCAAACAGACCAAGAAGTCATCATCCATCATCTTCATCGTCATACGCCATTCAGGAAACAAAGAACTCTCTAATAAAATATATTCTTCCCCGATCTACACACCATCATAATTGATTATAGAACCGTAACCTCCATCATGTTTCGTATCCACTATTTCAATCTGTTGTGATAAATAAAAATTTCATAATGATCAAGAACTAGGTATAGGTTTAACCATTGGACAATGTAAATCCCAAAGGTAATTGAGAAAAGAATTTTGGGAGAAATCCAGAATCCATAAATTGTGAGGAATGAATCTCGACCGTTGATTGTGTGGAATCGATTCGTTGTCGTAGAAAGAGAAGAACAAAGATGAAAAAAATAAAAATAGAACAAAAACCATGATTTCATAAATTTAATTCTACCAACGATGCACATATCAATTATATTCATGGAATTGATATACATTTCTCTGGGATTAATAAATGGGATGAAAATCATAAAGGAAAACATCATACATAGAGTTTGGATTTTTCTTTGATAAGAACTATTGAATTTCCATCGTTGATGAGATCCCTGATTTGATCTCAATCCATCAAAGTTCACTAAGAAAACTCTAATCCAATGGATCCTAGGTATCCATGTTCTAGTGTCCAACCCTAATACAAAATACATAGCCGCATATTTAAAGAGGAAGCAGGCCGTTGCACTGAAAATAATAAAAAAATTAATTATTTAATTTAATTAATTTATTTATGACCGTGATCACGTTTTCATGAACGACTTGAATTGAAAAATATTATGTCGCATATATGGTAAAAAACTCATTATAAACTCAATGGTACTTTCAGATTTCAGATTTGGGTCCCCATTTAGGTGTTATTCCACTTTTTTATGAAAATTGTTTATGTGTTCTATTTAATATATTTCTAATATTTATTACAGGAACATCGAGCCTCGAAACCACACGCCATATTAGTGAATGGTATTCAAAATAATCCATATAAAATCCAAAAAACAATATAAAAAATCCAATTCATTATAAGCATGTTTAAAAATGACTTTCTAAGTTATTTTTTTAAATGAAATAAATAAATGGATTTTCAAGGATTTTCTTAAAAGTTGTCTTCAGTTTAAAGAGAGGATTTGAAATGAGAACTTGAGAAGTCTTCTTGAAAATAATGAAAATTATTATTTTAAATTATTATATATCAAAAAAGTGTTTCTATAAATATTTTTAAAAGGGAAAATCATGGATTTTGTAGTGCTTACCTACGGGCTTTATCTCACACCCCACTTAATCCACTCTATGTCTATAGACCAAGTGCCTTTTTTAGATGAAGATTCAGTTCTTGGTTACTTTTAGAGTGATTTATTTGGATTTTTTTATAAAGAGTGGAATTTTTCTCACACTAGTTATCTATTTATTTATTTAATTTTTTCACTGAACAAGTAGGCCTTTACTGCATTCAATTATCATTACTGGGGATGCATTATATCCATAGAGGTTACAATGGGAATCATGGATCGCTATGTGAGGGATTTTGGATGGCGAGTCGAGGGATTTATTTTTTCAGTTTCATGATCTGATGTTTGTTTAATTTTATTTTAAACCATTGTTTCTTTCTACAATCTATTTTAATTTTACATGGATGTCTGACTTACGAACAGATCATGATGGATTTTAGGGAGGAAAGTTCAGTGTGTGATAACTTTAATAAAAGGGAGAAATAATCCCTAATGATTAATTTTGATGCATATGATACTTGTAATCATCCTAGGGGGGGTTAGGTATTCCCCTCAGTCTAGTGGAGGATTGGTCCGGGTCATAGTTTTGATGGAACTCCGAGTTGGTTCATTATAGGTCATGCTTGAAAGCCATTTAGGGGCCCAAATGCCCCCATCATCCTAGACCAAAGGCCCCCTACATGAATCCTATGTTGCATCAGCGTGTTCTTGGATCTACATCCCTACCTGCATTATCTCCTACATTGAAAGATGCGTTGTTGTCCATAAATGGGAAAAAAATCATCCCCTAAGGGGATTATTAAGATTTGAACCTTAATCATATATAGAATTATGTGGTGACTTTACCACATAGACATGCCCCAACCGCATATTAATAAATTTATTAATATTATAATTAATTTTTTATTAGTAAATGATATTAATATTTTAATAAACATTTTTAATGAAAGTATTGATATTATAAAAATTACAAATTTAAAAAGTTACATTATAATAAGAACGAATAAATATTAAAAATGAATAAATATAAATTATTATTAACTTCATTTGAAAATTTTAATTATCATTAAAAATTGTATACATAATATAAATAAATAAATATTTTTTTAAAATATATCATTTATAAATGCATAAATTGTAATATCATGTATAAATGTTTTCTATAATATATAATTAATTATAAAACTATAAAATTAAAAGTAAGGCTTATAATTTTTAAATGTAAATAGATTTACATTTTCTAATATGTGGGTATATTATTATTACTAAATAATTATATAGATGTATATATTATATTTATAATTATATATAAAATGTAATTATTTATTAACTATATTTAAATTTGTTAATTATGATTAAAAATATGATTATTTATATAATTATATATAATATTTTCCTATGTGTGATATATAGGTGATCCAACACATACTTGTGTGTACCCAACTACTACACAAAATGACATACACAAACACACACATTCACACACACACACACAGACACAAACACATATACACATACACATGCACACACATACACATGAACAAGAATATTCATTTTTTGGAAAATGAACAAACATATACATATACACACATTCAACACACACACATACATTTTATATACATCTATATATTAAACAATCATTATTTAAACACACACATTAATATAAATATATACGCTCACATAAATGTGTGTGTGTGTGTTCCAATACACACACACACACACACAAACAGAATCATAAATTTATATGTATATGAATATGTATATTATTATAAATTATAAAATATGAATTTAAATACAAATATAAATGTGTATATATATATGTTGTAAAATTATATAATTTTAATTTAAAAAATTCATTTAAACAAAGTATAAATGACTAATTAAATATATATATATATATATTACATTTATATAAATATAAATAACTATTTTATATAAACCATATTTAATATTATATAAATATGCACATATAAAATATTTTATATATGTTTCCCTTTATCAATGCTAAAAAATCGTGGATAAAATGAATCCTTTATTTGTGCTAAATAAAGCTATGATAAAGGGAAACCTTTATCAGTTATTTTAGTTTGTATTGATAAAAGACTTTCCATTATCAACATTTTTTTAGCACTGATAAAGGGTAGCACTGAATATCACCTTTTTTCTAGTAGTGTATTTCTTACTCAAAATAATAATTCATAAATTAATTGGAAGTTTCTTTTAAAGTGTAGTATAATTTTTAATTTTTTCTTAAATGAAACTATTTACTATCACAATCATGATCTTTATACTAAATTTTTATGTTTTTCATGGTAAATAGAAGTTTTTTATTCTCTTTATACCTATTTGTAAAATATAGGGGGATTTTCTTATTGGATCTAATTCATATGATATCTACACTTAAATTTCCAAAATAAGAATGGTCTATCCTTAATTGCCGTATATTTGTTTCATTTTAAAAGGGGGAGAATATTTTTAGACACTCTATCATGTTTTGATTTTTTTGGACACTCAGTTATGAAGATATATCAGTTATGGATTTATTTATATTTTGATTTAATTTTCTTTAAGAAATCAAATATTTTATTATGTGTACTATAAATATATGGGTCAATATATGTGAATGATGAAACTAAATAGGTTTATCTATTTATAATATTTTTGTGATAATATTTTCATGAAACTATATAAGTATGGGGATATAAATGTTAAAATATAGAAAATAAATATTTTTATAAAGTAAAACAAAGAACAGCGCTAAGTTCATAACACACTTCACATAAAAATATTACACAACGTCAAGTGCATATCACCATTTAGGTTGCTTTCTTAGATGATGTTACAAATTGAACATAGGGTAGAATCATAATGAGAATGTTGGAAATGATGGGTTCTCAAAAAAATGTTTCAATCACAATGCACTCTGCATTCACAAAACTCACAATAAAGAGTTACCATTTCATAAAACGATCATGAGACATGCCGTGAAGCTATACAATAAAAATGAATTTTGGATCGTTTTTCTAAATTATCAAGAAAATATGAGTGTTTTAACTCAATTTTCAATGAGTGTAGGGTGTTTTGAACTAAAATGTTACTTATAAAATGCAAACATGCAATTTTAGATATATCGGGCACACCATGTGTCAGATTTAAATGAGGTTGATTCCTACATATCAAAAATGACTTATAGATCATTTTCCTAAAGTATCTTTATAATATGAGTGTGTTTTATTGATTTTTAGTGAGTGACATGCATTTTGAAGTAAAATATCACTTTAAAATTGTAAACATGCCATTTGTGTCATACCGGGCTCACCATCCATTGGATTGAAATGTGCCTGATTCTGACTTATCACAAATGACTTATGGATTGTTTTTCTAAAATATTAAGACAATATGAGTTTGTTTAAACATTTTTGAGTATGTGAAGTGTTTTTTGTTATAAAATATGGATTTTAAATAAAAACATGAACTTTTATTCATACCAGACACACCATATTTCAGATTGATATGCAGCTAATTTCAATACATCACAAATGAATTATGAATCGTTTTCCAAAATTTTCAAGACAATATGAGTTCTTATTCTTGGTTTTCAGTTATTGATGTGAATTTTTTGTACTAAAATATTACTTTTAAATTGAAAACATTCAATTTTAGTCATACCGGGCACATTGTGTGTTAGATTGATGTGTGGCCGATTCATGCACATAATAAATGACTTATAGATTATTTTCCTAATGTATCAAGATATCCCAATAATGTTTCCTCAATTTTGAGTATGTGAAGTGTATTTTGTACTAAAAACTTGATTTTAAATAAAAACAAGAAATTTTAGTCATATCGGCCGTACAATGTGTCAGATTTATGTGAGGTTGATTTTTATACACGAAAAATGAATTATGGATAATTTTCATAAATTATCAATATTATATGTGTTTGTTTTATTTTTTTATGTGAGGGACATGTGTTTTGTACTAAAATGTTACTTTTAAATTGAAAACACACACTTTAGCCATACCAGACACATTATGTGTAAGACTGATGTACCACTGATTCTAACACATTAAAAATTACTTATGGGTTATTTTTACTAAAGTATCGAGACAATTTGAGTTGTATTTCTTTGTTTTAAATGGGTGAATCATGTTTTGAACTAAAATGTCACTTTTAAACATAAAATTCACATTTTGATCCATAATAGAAACATTAGGTGTCAGATTGACATAAAAATGATTCCTACACATCAAAACTGCCTTATAGATCATTTTACTAAAGTATCAATAAAATACGAGTGTTCTTTCTCATTTTTGAGTATATGACATGTGTTATTTACTAAAATATAAAATTTTAAGAAAAATATACACTTTCAAGCATACCAGTCACACTTTGTTTAATATGGATGTAGAATTGATTCATGTACATCACAAATGAATTATCTATCATTATACTAAATTATTAAAAAAACTGAGTTCATTTTCTTGGTTTTCAATCTTAGATTACCATTTTGAACTAAAATGTTACTTTTAAACTAAAAACATGCACTTTGAGTCACACTAAGAATTAATTGTTTCATATTGATGTGAGACAAACATATACATATAAAAATGACTCATGGATTATTTTAGTAAAGTATCAAGAAAATCTGAGCATGTTTTCTCAGTTTTAAATGAGTGATGCACATTTTGAACGAAAATGTCACTTTAAAACTTGAAACATGAACTTTGAGTAATACTGAGAAAACCATATGTTATATTGATATAAACCTGATTCCTACACTTAAAAATTTATTTATGGTTCATTTTAATAAATATTAAGATCTATGTGTATATTCTCAGTTTTGAGTATGTGAAGTGTGTTTTATTCTAAAATGTTGATTTTAAATAAAAAACTTTCATTTTCAATAATATCATCCACATTTTGTGTTAGATTGATGTGAGACTAATCTCTATACATCAAAAAGGAATCATAGATAATTTACAAAATTATCAAGAAAATAGGAGTGTGTTTTCTTATTTTTCATTAAGTGACATGTGTTTTGAACTAAAATGTTACTTTTAAACTGAAAACACACACTTTGATTCATACTGGGAACACCATCTATCAGATTGATATGTGGTTTATTCATCAATGTAATAAATTATTTATGGATCCTTTCCCTTAAGTACTAAGAAAAACTAAGAATGTTTTATCATTTTTGAGTATATGTCATGTGTTATGAATTAAGGTGTTTATTTTAAGTCAAAACACACACTTTTAATCATATCGGGAACATTGTATATCATATTAACTTGAAATTAATTACTACACCTAGAAAATGAATTATAAATATTTTCCATAAATTTTCAAGAAAATAAGAGGGTTTTTTCTTAGTTTTTAGTGCCTGCCACATATTTTGAACTTTAAAGTCACTTTTAAACTGAAAACATACACATTGATTCATACTGGGAACACCATGTATCAAATTAATGTGTGGTTAATTCCTACACATAAAAAATTTCTTATGGATCATTTTCTTAAATTTTTCTCACTAACACATTATTAAAAACTTTTGGATCCAAAATAGAATGCATTTCATCACTATTAAACATAAAAAATAAAATATAGAACAAATAACTCTATGGAGAGAACATTAAATAACACCATAGTGCATCTTCCAAGTAAAATCCTTAATCAAGAATTTATTTTTATGCAATCATTTTGTAACTATAAAGAGCACAAAAGGCCTACATATAGAGTTCATGGTACTTCTGGAAAGCTAAAATCCCATGTTAGCCTTTAATAAGGATTGTGAACTCTCAATGGAGTCCTTTTTTCTCTATGTAGGCACACAATGCTTTTAGAAAAATAAACTCTAAATCACCTCTTAATTATCTCTATGAAATTTAACTAAATAAGAAATATATAAAAAATATAAGATAAATAACTAAATAAGTAGTAGATGAAATGAAAAGAAAAGTTACTAAATAGTAAGTAGATAAATTAACTATTTATGATCTTTGTAAAATAAAAAATTAAAAATGTGATATGTTTTCACCTCTTTATGATGTCTAAAAACACTATGAAACCATGTATTCTACCCAATCATTTATTAAAAAAATCTATTTTCTCTTTTGAGTACATGGATTGTCTAAATCTTGGTAGTACTAGAAAAATATAGATAAACAAATGATTAATAAATATTTTAAATTAAATTCTAATTATGATTGGAAATACCTCTTTGAGGATTCAAAATTTTTAATGGAATATGATATCTTTAAAAAAAATCAAATTTAATAACCACATTCATTGTTATTATTTTTTTAGAAATTTTAAACCATTGAGAAAAATAAATAATATATTTTGATATATGTTTTGATAGTGAAATATTGTTATATATTCCCTAATACTTATCCATTTAAAGATATTTATAGGCATTTTGTGCTCATAGACCATATTCATACCATGATTTTGATGATATTTAAACACCTCTCTATAAAAAAAATCATTAAAAAATAATATAAAATGTATAACATGAAGTGTTTTTGTACAATGTTGAATTTATTTTATTTCAAACTGATAAAGGTCATCATGCGTGGTCAATTTATTTGAAATCCATGCTTTAAATCCCAAAAATAAATATTTGAGTATCCAAATTTATTGCAATAAGTAAATAATGATTCCTTAAAAACTAAAATAAATAAGTAATGAAATAAATAAAAATACATTTTATATGATTTGATTATAGAGTTTTACCCCAATAATGTGGGTATTAAGAATTTTTTTTCTACAAGTTTCTTTTGAAACATTACTTCAAGTCAATCCACTATTATTAAATATTTCTTTTTTCCAATGACATTTTTTTTGTAGAAGTGATGTGAGGAATTATGTGTCCTATTGTTTTTTTCAAATGTTTTCCTTACTATAGTACTAATATATATGCCTAGAAAAAATATAAATAGTATTTAACTGTTATTAACATAGTTGACCAACTATTGGATAAATATATTATGAAAACATACCTCAGGTATATATTCACAACTCAGACTCTCAGACATCCATGCTTTAGAATTTAATTTACATTCTCAAGACCAGTATTATCTATAATGGACTATCCATACATTTGTTCTTCAAAATGAATGATGTCTATATTACCATATTTGAACATTGTATTCATATAAACTTATAATATTAATAAATGAGGTAGTTAAAATAGTGGGGTAGTGGTACTCTTATTAGGTCTTTTTTATTTATTGGTTGATCCTTTAAAAATTTTGATTCAACTTTCTATTTCCCCTTCATTTCCACTATCTATAATAACATTCCTCATTTCAGTAATTTTTTTATTAATTGCTAAAGGTTTTGAATAAAAAATAAATTTGAAAGGACAAACCTTTTTATTAATATGTTTTTTAGAAGATTATATGACCATGCTATGAAATTTTCAATATAAAGTTTGACTATGTGAACATCTAGATCATTAAGGGGAACATGTAGCTCTTTACTCATATTTTTAGCTATATGAATCCAAACTCTCAAATGTTCTTTCAAAAGTTTTTGTGAGTTTAGAATATCTCCTTGGATATTTTACACTATACCCCACACAATAAGGTTATGTGTGGGTGATGATAAATATAAATCACAATCAATTTCACCTTGTATAATATTAGTACAATAATGTATGAATATATTTTTTATTCACATTTTTCAAAAAAAATTATGAAGAAATCAATTAATATTGGCAGGACTTTGAGGGGAATGACTAGCCTCAATGTTGGGCAGTAGATGGAACTTCATGTTGTGGTTGTTATTGTGTTGTTTGTTCTATTCGATTCCTTCTAATAACATTCTCTAAAAACTCACTCATCTAATTAATTTTTTATGACAGAAAATTTATTTTTGTCTGCAACTCATATATTTTCTTATCTTTATCCCCCTGTATATATTTTTTTAAAACATGTTTGAGGAGAAACTCTAAAACCCAAACCTATAATGTGACTATATTGTTCTATTCACATCAAGGCCACCAAAAGTAGTCATTCACTGGGTACAAGCAATGAAAATTATTATGTGTAAACCAAATAAAAAATATTGTTAAATTAGCATTCGTTGTTATTTAATATCATTTTAAACTAGATTTTTTTTATTTCTTACTTACAAATGATTCTCATACTCTTTGTGTGTTTTAATATATTTGTATTCCATTATAATTTACATGTGGAACCTTCCATAACACATGAAATGATATGGAAGTTACTTTTTATTTTCATTCATCAATATTTATATAAATAATGGAATATAATTATGTCATTGTTTTGTTCCACATAAAATTATTACCATAGATTTTAAATTTTTACCATTTTTTTCAAGTGAAGTGTACCCCATCATTACTTTATAGTGGAGATATGTTAGTTTTGATGCATGATTATTATTTTCAACACTAAGTTTTTGTTTCATAAATTAAAAATTATTAATCAAAGTGATTAACACACATATTTCCAAGTAAATTACCATCAGTAATAGTGTACCTGAAATGATACCTCTTTCCTATGACCAATAAATTCATTCCATGCTTCTTCATTTATCATGTGGGAATATATCTATGGCAGGTCTGGTTTTACTTTCCATTCAACATCCCTGATATTATGCTTTATAATAATTATTTGAAAGGCTCTATGAGCCTTTCCAATTACCATTAATATAAAATTCATTTGAATGTAATCTAGTATAAATGTACTCTTCAAGGTATAAATAAGAGTACATCAACATTTCAGTATTTTAATTTTTTATTAAAATAGGCAAAGTATACCATAAAATTATCCTAATATATTCCCGAATTTTTTCATTCAATGTGGGAACAACATTGTCCCATGTATCAACATCTATTAGAACATGAATTCAAGTGGCGACCCAGATGTAACTTATGAAAATAGACTTATTAGGGTTAACAAGATGGCCTTTTTTATTCCATACAACCTTGAATTTTATGCCTTTTATTTTTTCCTTAATTATTTTTTTCAAGACTATCATGCTCTGACACTATTTTTTCCCTCTTACATTGGTTGGTCAGATTCTACCATTTGCAGCAACTCGGTTCGCGACATTGGGATTCATAGCCGTATTGGGGTTGAGGGGAATTACCCTTGACCTAGATCTACTTTTGATGTTTTTTGGAAACCCCCTCCCCCAGGATGGATTAAAATCAATATGGATGGTGCCTATAAAGGAAACCCTGGCCCAACAGGTTGTAGATTCATATTCAGAAATCACCTCGACTAGACACTCAACTGCTTATATTGATCTTGTGGTTTTGCTTCCTATTTGGAATCTGAGATGATGAGCATTATCCATTCTATCTCGTTCATCAAGCTTCACAACTGGAACAATATCTAGATTGAAAGTGACTCCACTACTATTGTCCAGGCCATCTGGAATGGTACCATTCATCTTGCTTGGATGCTCACTGCGCGATGGATGGACTGCCTAAACTCTCTTTTAGATATCAACTTCATTGTAACTCATACGTATCGTGAAGTAAACCGGACATTGATAGTCTTTCTAATATGGGGGTTGCTCATGATTTGATTTGTAGGGATTATATTCATCCTGAGTTAATCCCGCTTTATGTTTGGGATGTGAAAAAAATTCCTTATTTCAGACTTGTGTAACTGTTTATTTCTTTCAATAAATTTTGTGTTTTGGTCATTGACTAAAACTCTACCCCCTTTAAAATATATATATATATATTGTTTCTCAGTATTTGTATCATCAATATGTGAAGAAACTTGTTGTTCCATATAATTGGGAGAATATAAATGTGTAGAATCTATTATCTATAGAATTAGTTGAACATTTAATTTAGATTATATAAATCTAGTAGTGAACACATTATACAATGAGTTAATACAATTTATATTTAAACAAAATTAACTTGAATATTGAACTCTCTATTTTCCCCTTAAATATTGAATAAATTTAACACCTTTATACAGTATCCAAATCCCTATTTATCTTCCCCTTTGACATAAAATACCCCATTTAAATTGGGACCACCAAAAACTTATTGTGATTTCCCAATGAAAGTGTTATCTTTAGTTTAATTGACAATTGAACCTAAAATAGTTTTGGTCAAAAATAGAATAATTGACCACTTTTTGGGATATGAGGCATAAAATACTTGTACTACCTATGATGTCATTATGAATAGTTCATCCTTGTACACTTCCTTATAGAAATCCATTTTCACAAATACCAATTCATCAAATTTAAAATGTACTCTTGTTATCGACCTAGTTAAATGAAAAAATCAGCACTTAGAATGTTTTATAATACAATATTTATTCAGGTTGGTTTTGGGCACAGTGAAGGTACTTATCAAGGTTGATACCAACTTATAAAATGTCATATTCAGTGCATCATTATCATATTGTATGAAGTCTTAATGTCATGAACATTGTAATTTTTCTGATAAAATATTAATAAGAAATGTTTCTGTAACCAAGAGAATATTTTTCACATTAAATATAAATTTAATTTAATTTAATAGGAATAAAGATTAATATTCTCTTGGTATATTTATTCATAGTAGATGTTGATCATCTTAAACCATTTTTGGTAATCTATATTTACACTTATAGGATTCAATTGTAGAATCCATCTAGTAGGGATCCACACATGCTTATACGATCTTCAAACAACACTGATAAATATATAATGCTATCATTTTCGATTGATTATATTGTGTTGTTTGTCTTGATCACTTAAATTCTATTTTTTCTTGAAGAAATTATCTTTAATTTATTATTCCTAGGAGGATGTTAAAATTAAGAGGATACTTCTTGAGAGTAATCTTCTATGCACAATGATTCTCAATTAACCTCTCTTATATTGCATTAACAGTATATTTATAGACCTGGGGTTAGGGTTTTTAATTCAATTAATTTCACATGTTCCCTTAATAAAATGATAAAACCATGTCTATCCTCATTCTAAGTATTAAAATAATAATAATATTTTTATTCCATGATGTATTCTAGTTGACACAATGATAAATATGATTTTTTCAGCTTGAAAATTAATATTTATCG
Source organism: Viscum album (assembly GCA_963277665.1). Lineage (NCBI taxonomy): Eukaryota > Viridiplantae > Streptophyta > Magnoliopsida > Santalales > Viscaceae > Viscum > Viscum album. Next base: position 59,059,358 of record OY728127.1, on the reverse strand, counting down.
TGAGACAAAATTGTAGTCCACCCATCCTCCTCAAAATTTATTGAATACTTGAATAAATATTTAATTAATTATTTATTCATAAATAAAATAAATATTATATTCACAGTCTAGTTAATATATATTTATTAAATATTCAATAAATAAATAAATATTATATATCCATGTAATATAACAATTAACTTGTGAATAAATATTTATTTTATTTATGTTATAATTAATCCTGAGTAAAAATATTTCTCATTCTTGGACATAATATTTATTAAAATAATTAAATTTAAATATATTTTAATTAAGGGATCAATGGAAACACTTATTTTTTGACCCTCTAGGCTTTTTTATCAATGGAATTAGGTGGGATTTCCTATAGTCCAAGATTATTTTTGAGCAACAGGTTAAGGAATACATGAGAAAAAAGTTAATTTCATAATGTCAAAAACCAAATATGAGTGCTCGATATGTATTGTGGTCCATTTTACACAATATCTCGTGAAGTAGGTTGTACACTTGTGTCATCAACATATATGCTTGATACTTATTTCTTTGATGATCTAAAATAAAATATTCATTAAAAAATGACCATGGAATTTAATGGGATAGTTATATTTCAATAAAATGGATGAGATATAAACATCTATAAATATAGAAGGTAAAAATCCTTCCCCTACTTATTCATTAATAACATGTCAATCATGATATACCCAACATAACATACTTCTTTAAAACATGCGTCATCATGATTTGGGTTGGTATATCTAAGTGTGTGAGTCTTGACATGCATTAATAATAATCTTAATGTATAAGGGACATTATAGACACTCACAAATAGGAATATCCAATGACACATAAACATGTGTAATTATTAATGGCGGGTCTGTTCTCATAATCTCTCATCTCAGAGATTACCAAGTATGAACTTCATGTGATTAAACCTCATCATCTTATGAGTACTCTCACCCGATAGTCAATATACTATATTCTCCATAATAGAATTTTATCAGGACATAGAACTAGGTTCAAGAATATAATAATGTAATTTCAAGGTTCTCATCATAATGGGGACCTATTATTCCCTTTTCTATGGGATAGATACTCTAGGACATTATTAATTAAATTCATGAAGAATAATGAAAAATATGTTATAAATTTTTTAATTAATATTCATGTTTTTGGATATATATGTTATACAAGTACAAAAAATTGGTTCTAGAACATGAACTCCAATAGACACCCACTTTGAAAAGACAACTAGCAACGACTTTGAAATTTCTAAACCTCACATGAAGATAATGTTTCTACTGAGTTTAGGATTTAGTCAAGGGCTCACCGCATTTTCTTATGTGGATACTCTTCTCACTACAACTTCAACTCTATAAGAAAAATCCCACAAGATATGATACATTTGAAGTATGTTATTCATCTTCTATTATGACCTTAGAACATTTTCAATATAAACCACTATAGAATTATCACAATAGAGTGTGATTGGGACTTTAATGCTATATAATTTGTGACCATGATTTTTTTAAGCTATTTCAATTGACAAAACCTCAATTGAGGGTGAATATGTATCCCAACTATGATTTTAAATCATCTTAATCTATTTGAAAACTATAATCTACATATACTCTGATGATTAGTTCCTCATCTCCTTTATATATCAGGAACATATCCTTAGTTTATCTCAAATATTTAAGGATAGTTCTGAATTTTATCCAATGGAATTCACATGGGTCAACTTGATATATTCCAACCATGCTCAATGTGTATGTGGAATCTAGCCTAGTACATAGAATGACATACATGAATGACTGAATCACCAATGTGTATAGAATAATTTACATCCTTTTTATTTCCTCATGTTTTGAGGACACATTTTCATGGAAAGATGAATGCCATGTGACACTATAAACAATACCCTCTTGGATTGTTATATAATGAATCTCTTCAGTATCTTCTAAATGTATGTACTTTTTCTTAAACTAGGTAGCCTCTTGGATCAATCACGATGGATCTTAATCCCAAGAATATATGTTGTTTGACCTATTTATTTCATGGAGAAACAAATATTAGGATTTAATAGACTATAATATTGGTATTTCATTTCCAATAAGTAGTATATCATCGATATAAACTATTAATAAAATGAACACACTCCCACTAAACCGCTTATAAACTTAGAGATCACATTTGTTCTTTATGAATCCAAATTCCATTGTAGATTCATCAAATTGAATGTTCCATGATTTAAATGCATGATTTAATCTATAAACAGATAATTACCATTCAAACAGATTGTTAGAATCCATTGGAGTCACAAACCCTTAGGTTGTGTCATATAGACATCTTCTTAAAGGTTCAGGTTAAGAAAAGTTATTTTGAGATCCATTTTCCAAATCACATAGTTATGGTTAGCCACTATGTAACATGAAATATTTATGGATTTAAATATTTCAAATTTTGAAAGGTTTTTATCATAGTCTATGCCTTAATGTTGTTTGGACACTTTTGCAACCACTCATTCCATATAAGTACTGAATTGTCCATCCATGTCAAGTTTCTTCTTGAATACCCAATTTCAACTAATGGGATTTACATCCATTGGAGGTTATTACAAAATCTAGACTTTGTTTTAATAGATGGAAACAATTTCAAAATTAATAGCTTCATTCCACTTGGAAACATATGTTCCACTTAATACTTCATTATAGGTTGAATGATCAATAATATCAACTAATAATGATCCAACATCCTTGGTGATTAGAAAACCATATCTTTCAGGTTCTATAACCTCTCTTGTACTCCTATGCAGTACATGTGTCTTCATAACTTCTTCTTACATGGGGGTTTGTGGATTTGTTTTCATATACCAATTATTGTGTACCTTGAGCCCAAACTTCATAAAAATCCATCTTTCTTTCACTATCTCTTTTAGATATGTGACCCCTTTTAGGGAACATGGAATGAATTTTCACAATTAACCTTTTTTCTAAGTGATCATATATATATATATATATATATATAAATTATCCCCTTGTTTTCTTAGCTTATCCTTTGAGGGAACACTTTTTTCCTCAGGGTGAAAGTTTGTTTTCAAAATATTCCTTAACAAATGCTTCACATACCTACACATATAAGTAAATAATACAGGTTTATTTCCACTCTACAATTAGTTTGGAATACCTACATTAACTTTAATTGGATCTCAGTTTAGTATGTATATTTCTATCCATAATGTGTATCCCCAAAATGATAATGGAAGGATCACATGACTCTTTGTTGATCTCACCATATCTAAAAGGGTGAAGTTCCTTGTTTCACTTACACCATTCCATTATGGTGTATAAAGAAGATTGAGTTGGGATAGAATCCCAAAACACCATAAATAATCAAGGAAGTCTTAATTATGATATTCTCTGATATGGTCTGAGTAGAGTTTCTTTATATTCTTACCAACCTAGTTCTCAACTTCATTCTTGTATTATTTGGATTTTTCACAAGAATCTAACTTATACCTCATCAAGTTGACATATCCATATCTACAAAATTCAATAGTAATATTTATGAAATATGTGTACCCACCCCTTTCTTAAATTGGTAGTGGTCCACATACATCACTATGAACTAATTCAAGAAGTTATTTATCCCTTTTATCTTTTCTACTAAATAGGGATTTAGTCATTTTTCCTTGTAAACATGTGTGATATATACCAAGTGGTTTTAGTCTAAATGAATCTAAATATCCATCTTACTGTAATTTAGTCATTTTTTTCTGTTTACATGACCTAGACAATGATTCCATAGTTGGCTTTGTTATTATTCACGTGAACTAGTTTCATTATTTATTAATATTACTTGGTTCTTGTAATCTAACACATAAAGACCATTATTTAAATACGCCTTAACATAAATATTCTTTCTCTAGAAAAGAAGAAATATTTATTCCCAAATTTTAAAATAAATCCATCTATATCATGTTTGGATATATATATAACGTTTTTGGTTTCTAAATGAAATAATAATAGTATTTTAATAACAAGATCATTCCTGTTGGAAATGTGAGGTGGTAGTCCCCAATAGCCAAAATGAATGGAATTATCCATTAGATGGTCATATATTTACCTCACCTTATGAAATATTATTGAATCTACTTGGTTCTTATATTTGAATACATATTTGAGCACCACATGCTTTATCTAATTCCAAATTTTTAGAAAAAGATAATGTTCACTTGATAACAAACATACCTGAAGTTTCCCCATGATTATTTTCCTAGGGGAATTTTTTTCTAGTATCCCTTATTTCCACATGAAAAATACATAGAACCATGTTTCCTTACTTATCATTTAATATTTATATTCTTGTAAGGGTTATGTGAATAATATCTCAACCTAGGTTTCTTCGCTTGAACTTTCCTTTTATTCCCCATAAGTATGTAACAAATTTCATGCTTCATATCATTATCAAATTGGTGAAGTAGTGTAAGAAGATCTAGGTGAGACTTAAAAAATTTGTTCACAATGAAATTAACAACAAATATAGATTATATATAAGGAATTGATGAAATAATGAAATAGGCATGAAGTTCATCAGGTATTTTAAACCCTAAAATCTCTAGGTGATCAATGTAGCCAATGAGTTTCACTATGTGAGGCCCAAATATAGAACCTTATCTATGTTTTACCTAAAATATATCCTTGGATATATAGAATTTTTAATGTTTATCTCCCTCCAAATATAAACCATATAGATTTTGGAGAATGATATAAGAATCTAAGTCTTCATGCGACTTCAAGAGTTAATTAAACATGGATGAAATCATTAAAAACTAAACGTAGGCCACATTGATAAAATTTTTATCATCTAAAATGAAATAATAATAACTCCCATCCTTTTTAGGCATATCATACATTTATTATTATTGCACAAACTATTTTTGTTCACGGTGCAATACTACCCATAGGCATTTGAACCATTCTTGGAAATCACTGCCAATGAGGAGATAGATCATAAGGATAAAGTGGTTTATGATCTTTTCATTATTATATAATATTAAAATATAATATTATTAGTACTTCACATGGATATAGTTAATATTAGACAAAATAATAAATTTATTTTTTTGAAGTCTCTCACTATTTTATCAAGTCACAATGACCCTCGCCATTAGACTCAGAATATCCAGTTGCTCAAATATTCATGGGAAAAAGGATCTATATGACCCCTCTCATGACCCAATCATAGGTTTGGTAAATTACATGAAGGTATTTAGGAAGACATATCTTTTCCAACTATGGGCTTTCATCTCTTTGACCATTGAGTGGATTCCCCAATCCAGAAACCATTCCTCGGATTTCCTTAACACTTTCCTCCAAGTTACAACAAGTATAGTATGGGATAATTTTATTGATTTAAATTGGTAAATTAAACCCAAAAAAATTCATAATAAATCCATGATAAAATTAAGATTCCGAACGTGGGTTGTTCGAGTATTTATTTCTATGGTTTTTATTCTTAATAATGTAATGAAATGATTAGTCTAACTTAATATTAAGTTGAGATATTTTATTTATTATGTATAAAATATTTCTTGTTTTACCCTTTTTTGGTATTTCTAATATGAATTAGATTTTACTTTAGTGATTAACCACATTATGATAAAACATTTACCCATAAACCAGTTATTTTAATCCTATATTTTCATATTAATATATTTATTTATGTGATCATGGTCTTGCATTCATAAAATAAATCATTCATAAGAAAGAAAAAAATAAACAACTGACATGATTATGATATTTATCTAATGGTTGATTTATTGATTAGACAATAAATCAACTTAGGACCCTAGGGATAAACTCCTTATGCCGGTTTTGGAATGAGTTACAACATAGCACCTATCCACCAATGTATATCTTATTTTCATTTCAAGATGGTTTCATATTGAACCAAATCTACCTCAAATACATCTTGAACTGACTCCATGCACCTTTATAAAACTCCATTTATTAGATATTTTTTATAACTCACACACAAGTGAGGGGAACCAAAAGATTAGTTAAGGGGAGTTACTTGAAATAGTCATGGAAACACAGGTCCTACATAATAAAATAGGGAGGGGTAAACTAGATACTGTCATATTTAATTTAATAAGAATTAATTGTAAAATAATGAAATAAAATAATTTGAATAAAAGAAACAAATAAATTTTTATGGTCAAGACCATGATCGTTCATACACATGTAATGATTGTGAATTTAAAATGACTATCTAACATTCATTTAAATCCATTCTTTAATAAGATAAAATTCACACAAATTAGTCTAATTAATTATATTACTAATCAATTAATTAATTTTACGTTATGTCATCCAATCATTATGAAATAATCATCCAATGTAATTTTAAATAAAATAAATATCTTTATTTTATTTAAAACTTAATAAAATAATTCACAAATTTTGTGACGTCTCATCCTGGTATCCACTTAACCCATGTCCAAAGTTGGTGGGTCACATGGACTCAACCATGCTTCCCGTATTCCATAGGCTACCGACTAGTAGTGATGGTGTAAGGGTGGTACAGTAGAGATAATATACCCTCATGTCAGAGTAGCACAACAGGTACAATAGATAACAATCAACAGTGGAAGCATAATATAACAATTAAAATAAATAAACTATGGAAGCATAAATAAAAAAACATTTAAATAATCAGTGAAAGATATAGTCAAATTGAACAACTGAATAACATAAACACAAGCCTCTAAGGTAGTGTTAATATTTGATGTATGACATTCTGATAAAAAAGGGAATAGGGGAACCTGAATACAGTCATGCTATGCAAAAAGTAGAAATAGGAAAAAAAACTTCTCCACTATCATCTCGAGAACATGCTTTATCCTCTACTCTTAAGCCCCAGGTAAGTAATATAAATCAACAACCTATAGGAGGTATTTTTCCAATATTCATACCTGAAAAATATAATCTTCTCAGGAACCAAAGGTAGCCCGAGTAGGGTGTGAGATAAAATCTCAGAAGTCCACCACCAATAGTGTCTATGTGTAATCCAAGTAGTGCTCATAACTAAAAATTGTACAGATATAAGAAGAATACTGGAGAAATTTTGAATTAAATAACCAGGCCGCTCAGGTTCTGAAAATACACCTTACAGATCTACCTACTTCAGCCCATGGCTGGAAAATCTATATGAACTGTTACTATATATATATAATAGTAATATATATATATATATATTATAAGTCATATATATTGAATCCACCTATTTTATCCATGTGAATGTTGTCACCTAATGGCCATATACCTGAAATACTATTGCTGGATGGAATGAGACATAACTCACTTTTCCATGACTATTCTAACGAGCCTAAAATCTCCAACGATACGGTACATTCCTTATATCCCTATAGAGTGAGATATTCTATACTACTTCACTCAGGACGGTGAGTGTGCATGCCATGGAAACTCTCTAAGATGGTACATGGCACTCAAAATCTCATTTCCCATATAGTAGCAGTGGAGTGAGATTCCATACTCAACACTGATGAAAGGAAGTGTGATTACCCTTCTATATCATGACTCCATACCATCGTAAAAACCCACTATAAAGGTGTATAATATGTATAAATGGAATGAGGAATTACCTCCCATAATTTTCATTTCATAAATCCCATATGTATAAAAGGGTCACATTTATTTATAACATTAAAAATAAGGCACAACATCACATGCATTTGAATTTAAACATTATAAAATTCATGGTCACATATACAATTCAATTCACGAGGAAAAAACCTATGATGCATGTCATTATCCACATTCAATTCCATCTAAAACATTTCAATTGACATAAGGAATTTTATAAAAGATAAGAAAAAGGCATGGTTTTATCCATACTATATATTTCAAGACCATTTAATTAATTTCAAGGATAATAAATACATCATGTGTGATCAATCATTTAAAAATCATACTCATTCAATTTCCTAAGCATGACAAATTCATTTATAAGTCACAAAGGGTCAAATGGAAAGTTTCATGGAAACAAGTCATATGACCACATAGGAAATTCCAATTCTAATAGGACCAAAAACCTATGATATGTATTGGAAAAAATTAAATACAAATGAGTCAAGGTATGTTTCATTTAAAATCCAAGCCAAAAGCTAAATTAAATTTTTAGAGAATTGGACCAATTGGCCAAAATGGCCAATTTTCCTTGGCTCACCCATGGGGTGGCCATAGTAATTAAGTGTGATCTCTAAACCACTAAAAAAGAACCAATTAACTTATATCAAGGCTCTTGGGTCATTTATATATAAAATAAACAATGTAATTGATATGTTTGGAAAAGAAAAACATATGGAACAATGAAATAATTAAAATACATCCAAAACACAAATGGAAGATGACATGACCACCTACCTTAGATCCAAAGATGATGCCTCACTTGATATCAACATCGGATTTGAAGAAGGATGGAAGATAAATGAGAAATGTTCAAATGAACTAAAAATTGTGTGAATGATCCTACACATAAATAGAGAGAAACAAAGAAGAAGAAACTTAGATAAGATCAGAGAGACTAGTGTATCTTACCTCAAGGGATCCAATGATTCCAAAAAATTAAAGACCATACATCAGATTGAGACTCTAGCTCGATGCCTAGGTGAGGAGGGTTCTTTAGCTCGAAGTGGAGGAGGAGATTCTACTTTGGCCGCTGAAGTAATATGGAAAAATAAAAATTCTTATAACATTAATTGGGGGAAAAATGGTAATTTTTCCCCAAAATAACACTATGCACAGTTTATGCTCACAGTTATAAAAACTATTTGAAAACCATGCATGGTTATTTATAGATAAGGGAACCCTACATGGTTAGATGCATGGTTTGACTACCCATGTGAAAAATATATGCAAAGAAACTATCCGCCATCTACAACCAGCCACATGACCATGCTCCTTAGGTCACACGGTTTTAGACAAACCATGCGGCGTAACCTATTTTTCCCCTTTCAGAGATCCAAACTCTGAATGAGCTCCTTATGCTCCTAGAACCTCTATTACTTTATTAAACATCACTATTTAATCCATTTATGTTATTATAATTAGAAAAATAGTGGTATATACCTTCATTGAAAAGATGGGTCATTACAACCTCCCCTCCTTAAAGAACCTCATCCCCGAGTTTTCCTTTTGAGGGTAAAGAGGCACTGTCAACAAAGAGTTCTAGCCACTAATATCATTTATCATCTTTATTATACTAAGTCTTATCATATACCTAACCATTCTTCCATAGCACCCGTACAATTGGAATGAACCTACCTCAAAGTGTCTTCATGCTTCGATCAACTATAAGCACTAGATACTCCTTGAAGGAAGCATCCATATACAATTCAACCTCATAAGTCTAAAATACTTGTGAAGGTTATAGATAGTATCAAAAAATCTAAGATACATTAAAAACATATTGCATGGATCAATATCTTTGAGGAAGTTCCAAATAGCAAGCCACTGGTCTGATATTCTTCACAACCTCGAAGGGTCTAACAAACCTCTGTGAGGGATTACCCTACTTCCGAAAATGCATATGCCCTAACCTAGGTGAGAGTCGCAGGAAAAACGGTCTCCAACCTTAAACTCAAGAGGTCACTAACGTCTGTTGGCATAAGAATGATGTATGGACTGAGCTATCAACATGTGCTTTCTGATCAATTGGACCCACTCTCTAGTCTCCTAAATGAGACATGGTCTACAAATAGCTACTTCCCCTACCTCTATCTAGCATAGAGGTGACCAAAAATTACTAACATATAAGGCTTCATAAGGATCCATATCTATGGTATTTTGAAAGTTGTTATAATAAGAAAACTTGATGAAGGGAATGTTCTTTATCCAAGAACCACCAAAGTCAAGGAAACATGATCAAAGCATGTCTTCTAAAACTTGAATTGTATACTCCTTTTTACTATCAATATATGGGTGATAGGTCATGCTCAGATTTACCAACATACCCAAATATTTAAGTAACCCCTACCAGAACCATGATGTGAAATGAGCATCTCTATTAAAAATGATAGAACAAGGAGATACATGAAAATGTACCACCTATTTGAGGTAAAACCTTCTTATCTTGTCTACTAAGAAGGTGAATTGCACAGGTAAGAAGTGTGAGACCTTCATCAAATGATCCAAGACAACCCACATTGTATCCCTACCATGAGGTAATCTGGGTAAACCAGTCACGAAGTCCATCGAAACATCATCCCATTTCCACTAAATAAAGAAAAATGCATATAGAATCCCTACCAGATACTGATGTTCTTCATTCACCTGCTAAAGGGTGGGACATTGAGTGATGAAACCAAAAATCTCATGTTTCATACTAGGCCACCAATATTGGTGTTGTATACCCCAATACCTTTTGGTGACATCGGGTGAACCACCCATGATGAGGTGTGAAATTCCCACATCATCGCCTCCTTGATGTCTGCTGATACCCATACACACCCACAAAACAATAAGGTATCATCCCCATATATATTCCAACCAGAAGATGTATTGTTATCATAGACACATTACCATAGGACGAGGCCCTCAGGATCATATAACTGTCTCATTCTTACCCATTTCATAAGATTGGATGTCACTACTAAGGCTGAGAGAATAGTCTAACCATGTCCCACATGAACCTCAACTTTCATCTCTGAGAATAAGGATATAAGTTTCCATTCATCATGAGATTCCTATACTCACAATGTATGAGTATTTTTTCTCATAGCATCATATACAAGAATTGCCTTTACTAAGAGTGTGGGCAAGTATGAAATCAAATGACTGTAGGTACTCCACCCACCTGTGTTACCTAAGATTTAGGTCCTGCTTTGTAAATATGTACTTGAGTGTTTTTTGATCTATGAACACCAAAAAAAACTCTCCATGTAGATAGTGTCTCCAACAATGTAATTCATGCACAACGACAATTTTATAAAGATTGTGAATCAAGTAGTTCCACTCGTGAGGCCTCAATTGATATGACCCATACACAATGAATCGCTTGTTCTGTAGCAAAGAAGATTCGAGCATGATACTTGATACATCATAATACATAGTGTAGACCATGCCTAGATCTAGAAGAATTAGTATTAGTAAAGAATTCAAAAGACCCTTCAACTTCGGAAAGGCTACTTCACACACTTATGAACATAGAAATTTCACACCCTTATTTTTGAAGCCCGCAATCAGTGAAAAAATGTGTGAGAAACCCTAAATGAAGTGTATATAATATCTATAAATCCCCAAGAAACATCTTTTATCAATTATTTTCTTGGGATAAACCCAAGAAACTATAACTCTCACTTTCTATGGGCATACAGAGACTCTAGATTCTGAAATGATGTGACATAGGAAGTGGACTTTGTCAATCTAGAAGTGGAATTTACTGAGATTAGCGTAGAGATGATGTTCTCACAGTGTATTCAAAAAAATATCAATATGGGTTTCATGGTCATTTCTAGAGCGTGAATAAAAGAATATATCTTTAACAAATAACACCAAAAAATAATATAGATATAGGTGGAAAACCTGATTCATAAGATCCATAAATACTTTAGGTGAATTTGTGATTTTTAATGGCATAACCAAGTACTTGTATAGGACATACCTGCTTCTGAAAGCTGTGTGAGGTATTTTCAAAGTCATAAAATTCACATGATGATAGCATAAACTAAAATATATATTTGAAAAAACTTTTTATCCTTAGATATGATCAAAGAGGTCATCTATTATAGGTATTGGATAACGATTCTTGATCGTGTGCTGATTCAACTGATGGTAATCCATGGAGAGCCTAAGGGTACTGTCCACCTTCTTAGTGAAAAGGATCAGTGAAACCCAAGGAGAAGTGTTGGGATATATTAAGCCCTTAGCCTCTAGATCCTCCAATTGTATCTGAAGCTCCAGAAGCTCCTTTGGTGCTATCCAACAAGGAGGAATGGTCATAGGTGTTCTTCCTAGTGTAATCTCATTAATAAAATCTACCTATCATGCCAGAGGTAGACCAGAGAAGTCATCAAAAAATATTTCTCTAAAATAATCCACTAACATAGGAAAAATAGTGGGTTGTAACACTTAATGATAAAGGAAGAGATTGGAGATATGTGCTGTGAAACTACTTAGCTTCTGCTTCTCGGGTCCCGCTCTAGTCGCACTGAGATCCCATTCTCCCTTATGCACAAGGTCATTGCCCTCTGGTGAAGTAAACATCACCCTTAAATGATAGAAGTCAATATGGGATTGGTAGGGAACTAACCATCCCATCCTAATGATTACATCAAATACCATCAAATTGAGGGCATAGAGATTTCACATGAAAAGGCAACCACATATCTAAAAGGGATAGTCCCTACAATGAAAAACTCCCTCTAAATGGATACCAAATGGTGTTTCTAGCATCATGACACCATGAAAGTGATCATCATTGAGGCCCATAATTTTAGTGATTCCCTCAGATAGAAATTAGTGATACGTGATTGTATCAAAAAAAAGTAGACACTAGAGTGGAGGCTTCTAGAATAGTACCTCATACAGTAGGTGGTTTGACACTCTTATCCTCTTGCCTAAGTTAGACTACATGTAACTGGCATGTACCATGGCCCTGAGTCACTGCCTGATAGCCTTGAGTAGCCGTGATCTGCTGTTACTAAGAATCATAAGTCTGAATGTCTCTTCCTTGATCACCATCTCAGCCTGATCGACCAGTGGTATTCCAGCTACCCTCCTGATGTGATCCTACTGGTCCAGCTCTTGACCATGGATTAGGTGTAGATCCCCACTCACATAGATCTAGAGGGAAAGTCTTGTGAAAGTGCTCGAGATGGCCTATCCTTCCACAACCGCTGCACTCAACCGAATCACATGGGCACTTTTGATTGTCATTCCCTATCTTTCCACACTAGTGAAAGATAAGAAATCTATTTATGTGAGATGCTGGATTTCTACTACCACTGTGAGAAAATTAAAAGTTTCAATTTCACCAAGATGAATATCTAATGGAAGATTTAGGTTCCAAAACACCCTAGATTTAACCCTCAATATCTCTTAGATTTTTTTTCTATAATAAGGGCTTTGTTGATGATTTCATAAATGGTCATAATCTTAAACACACTGACCTACAAACAGAGAGAATAAACCATCCCATCCTCAAATATTATAGCAATCATAAGATCATAATTGGTTAGAGAAAAAGAAAACATTACAACTCAGTAAAACGTGAAAAGTATTACATAACTGACATAATCTTCTATTGAAGTTTCATGAATTCTATAGATCTTTCATCCCTCAGAGTCCGTGGAAAAAAGTAGTCATAGAAGACGGTCTAAAAATACTCCCAGACTATGTCTCTATTCCATTCTTCCTAGGTGATGACATCCCACCAACTTGTAGCTAAATCTAGAAGTACATAAGCTATTTTCTTGACCCTAAACTATGGAGGCATCTCTAGATGCTCAAATATAGACAAGATATCCTCAATCGAAGACTCTGAATCATGGGTTCCACCATTCCCTAAAAAGGTGGTAGGATGCTGCTGCTGAAACTCGCAAGTCAACTTGGCCATACACAAGGAAGGTCACACTAATCCTTGAATACCCTAAACTGTGTGAAGAAAAACCATCTCAAAACTAGGCATCAGTTCCCACATGAGGAATAGAAGGAGGATCCATAGGTGGCTCAACAGGAAGAATAACTAGTAGCTCACGACCTGCTATCGTAGGAACATGATCTTCACCTCCTTCAGGGCATGTGAATTGAGGAACTCATGGAGAAATAATGCTAAAAATCCAAAACTACACCTCATAAAATATTTAATAAATTTAGAATATTTCATTTAGTAGACTAGGATAGGTACAACACGTTCCTATATAAAATACCAAGTCTCCTTGCCTACTCCAAAATCCAGGTCTAGATAGTAGAATAGATTATAACATTCCATAAGAACATAGAAACATCCAATACCCACTACTAAGGCTGGGTTTAGGTCTATGTTTTTGTGTCAGCTATAAGTATAATTTGTCTCTTCTCAATTTAGGAGTAATAATCATTTTTAACTTGTGCTTATTGAGACATTTAAATCACTTTAAAATGGTTGGATTATATGCTTTCCCATTTTATGATCTGTCAGGGACCATAAACCTTATGAATCAAAACATGAAATCCATTAAACTCACACCATAACACGTTCCAGCTCATGAGACCACTATTCCATAGTTCAATGTGCCATAATTGACAGATTATGGTTTCTACTTTAACCTATTCAGGAAAACACTGTTAGGTTAAGGCCGAAACTTTAAGTATCAATTATTTTTTCTAACCCTAAAAAGAATTTAAGAACAATTATATTTAAATTCAAGGCACAAAAAATACATAATAGTCATGGGCATGCTGAAATATTAATCATACTATGCCTATAGTGATTCATGATCTGATGAAGAGCCCTCATTTCATCAGTCGATAGTAAAGTAATCAAAACTTCAATGAAATGAATATCAATAAAATCACAAGTTATGTGTGTCACCCAATGGAGAAGTATTATCAATAATAATTAGAAAAATTAATAAATATAATTAAAATTCAGGAAACTAAACCTTTACCCCATATATGGGTTCGTGAATCCCAAGAACGACTTATGAATAAGTTCCAAGAATCTCCCAATCTCTAATCTATTGTCTCCAAATAGTAAATCAAGAAAGGAACTGCTCTGATTCCACTTTGTAATGTCCCATGTCGGGATCCACTTAAGTGGTCCAACACCCTAAAAATAATGTGAATGATCCTAAACCTAAATAGCATGAGAGAAATCAAGAGAAACTCTTATAGGATTATAGAGACTTGGGGATCATACCCCAAGGGATCCAATTATTCTGACGGATTGAAGATTAGACACCAGATTAAGGATCCAGCTCAATGCCTATGTGAGGATGGTTCCTGAGCTCGAAGGGGAGGAAGAGATGCATGTTTGGCCACTGGAGGAATAGGTAAAAAAGGCTTACAATATTAAGTGGGAAAAATGGTAATTTTTCCCCAAAATAACACTCCACACAGTTTCTTCACACAGTTAGGAAAACCATTCACAAACTATGCATGGTTATCTATAGGGAAGGGAACCCCACATAGTTAGGCGCACAGTTTGACTAACTGTGCGTAGATTATACAAAAAATATATTGTCGACCATCTGCAATAGACTACATGGTCATGAAACTTGGGTCGCATGATTTTAGATAAACCATGTGGCCCAATCTATTTTTCCTCTTTGGGATATCAATACTCTGAACGATCCCTAGATGATCTTAGAACCACCATGACTTGATTAAACATCACTATTTGGGCATTTTAAGGTATTAAAATTGAAATATAATGGTTTGTACCTTCATTGAAAATATGTGTTGCTACAACTTGGTACTTGGAAGAAACTTAGTGATTATCTATCCAAACTATTCAGTATGGATTTATTGTAAATAATGCACTCATATGACATATTATGTATATGAAATGTGTCATAATTTTATGGTGTGTACAATCAATTTAACGCCAAACAAAACATGTGAAATTAAATTTCCTTTAAAATATAATACGTAGAATATTTATTATAAAATAACCATACATGATTCATAGTTTTAAATAACATGCAGAATTAATTAAGTAATTAGTTTAATAAAAAACTAAAAATTAGACTTTCACTGTCAAATTAATGACCCAAAAAACATAGGTCGGCGAGGTTTAATGTAATAATTAATTAAATCTAATATTTCTACATAAATAATAATTTACGTGTCATGTGAAATCCAGTTACATGGAATGTACTTCTCTTCACCAGATATTTGCAGGTACATGTAACGCCTCGACCCTAAAAGCCTAGAGTTAGTGCATTACTTATTACATAGGAATGATTACAAGGAATGAAATCCTAAAGGAATTAAGAGTTTAGTATTTTTAACAAACTAGATACATACATGTAACTCATATTACATTGGGAAAGGTAACAATATACAATACATAACAAAAACTAATAAACTGTATCCATCAGAACTCAATAAATGGTCTCCTCTTCATAACCTCTTGAAGGTAAACAAATGAAATCAGTGAGGTCAAATGATCTTTAAGTTTTAAAAATAGAGGAATCATGAATCAACAATAATTGAATCATAATCAAATTAGAATAGTCAATATGTCATGGTGAATAAATGAAAAACACATGCCAATAATAAACTGAGAATGAAACTGCACCCATAGATTTTTTTCATAGTGAAAACATCATGGATAGTAATAACTAAAAATGGATAAATAGAATTCTTATTAATTGGAAATCATTTATCTGTAACATGATACCACTATACCATCAAAATGGTTTAAGTCTGTGGGTAGATACCCATCTGATTCTTTTTTGGAAAGAAACTCGAAGGGTTTTTCACCAACTAATTTGTCTCATGAGACCTTTCGATGCATCAAGGAACTATAAAAGGCCCATATCATCACTGAAATTCCAAGTCATTCTTTATAAATATATTTAATACAAGTAAAATAAGCCTTCTCAATATCCTTATAGAGTAGAGGATACAGATTCATCAAAATTTCTGTAGTTAAAACAATATTCTAAATAAACACCGTATGTAAAAGGGTAAACGTATTAAGAAAATAATCATATAAATGAAACCAGAATATGGATATATAATATATTTAAAATTTTAATTGAAAAATTATCTCAAAGGGGTATTATTGACACCACATAATAATGATTAGGTGCACAATACCAAGTAAATCACAATAAAATTGAAATCGAAACAAATTCCCTTACAACATTGTAATCAATAGAGTTAATAATCATCAAGTGAATCACTAAATACCATGAATATAAATAGAATAATGATATTATATATCAAATGGAAGTAAACTTACACCACATATAATAAATAAGTGGTGAACAATGAAAATATCATGGAAATAAAAGTGATATGAGAAACCCCTTACCTTATGCCCGAAGGTGTTCTCGATTGATCTTAATGACATGAACAATCAAATTTATATTAATTAATTAAAAGTATAAAACATCATATACATGTAATTTTTTTTATTATAACCTTATTAGGTTCATTAATTTCCTTTTTTATGGGTTTAAGAGGTTCAATTTTAATTTTTTTGGAAGCATTTTCTTCCTTGGTTTTCACGATTCGTTTACTTGTATTCATGAATGGAAGTTCATTTAAAATGTGGTTAAAAATAAATAATTATTAGTATATATTATTAGTGAAATTAAAGAGATATAAATTATCTTTAATTATTTTGGTTATATACCATGAGGATGACTCATTATATAAAATTTAATGATAAACACTTGGATTAACTTTTCAGTTTTGTGCACAATGAACTTGTTTTGTATTATTATTTTATATTATGAGTGTGTAAGAATTACAGAACATTTAATAAGATAAAATATATAAATTAATATCTGTTTAAATAATTAAAAAGGTTTCATGACCAGTCTTGAAGATATTAATAGAAGATGAGAACCCGTCATCCTTAAATGCGATAAATTAACACATCTCAGATGGTGTTTTCATTTTTAGTATAAGAGGAGGGGGAAAAGAGATATGATGATGATGTATTCCATTAGAATAATAAAATTCTAGTTTATGTAAGGTAATATAACTATCATAGTATTTGTATTAGGGGAGGTTGGGAGAGAAAATGAAAAGAATGGAACTTGTAAAAGAAGTTGAAAGAAAAAGAAAGAGAGGTTCACCTCTTGAGTACTCCTTGAGAATCTTCTTAAGGATTTTTTTGGATTTTTGGTGAGACCCGAAGGTATTGGACATGGGGGGAGGGCTTAAAAAGTTTATTTGGTAGAACTTAGGTAAGGATAAAATCTTGAGTGGTGTGGGAGGAAGAGGGGGTGAGGGTGGTTAATATAGTGGAGGGGAGGAGGGTTTTCTTAATATTTTAATCATTAGTTTATTATTTTCCCCTAAGACAATAAATAATGATGATTCCATGAACAAAAATAGTAATAAGTGCATGTGAGTTCGAAACAAGTCTTCTAAACTCAGCAGGACATCATCCATGACTCAATAAATCGTGTATTTAGCATTTATCATATTTTATCATATTTTACTATTCACAATAATTCAAGTATTTCAAAAAAATCCCAAAAATTTACTCTAACCATTTTTTGACTTGTAGAATCCAAAAATGAACTCCATTTTTCAAAAATAATTTTATAAATTTGAGAAATATAATTTTTTATTAAAATCATCATTTAATCAAAAAATACCAACACTTAAAATATTCATCTTCATTTTTAAGGTGGCTAAATTTTATTTACAATTTCATGGGTAAGTTTACAATTCATAAGGGTTTTATTACTATTCATAATGATAGGTTACTATTCATAAGGGTATGTCACTTTTCATAAGGGTAAGTTACTATTCACCTAAAATTAACTCGATTCTATCAGACTCCAAATATCACCCTCATCGCAACTGTGTATGTCCGTTTTTTGAAATTAAAAATTCAGAAGTGGAAAATTTATGTTTAATGGATAAGTTATGAATTTCCCCTATAAATATGAAATTTTTGTTTCACATAGATCCAGTGCTTCATGAAATATAGGCTATCTAAAGAATAGATAGTATTTAAGAGAAACATACCATAAAATGTTTGGGGTGTTATATTCTTTCTTCACTCGAAAATTTTTTCCTCTAAATTTTTCATGTATATTGATCCATAAAAATAAGTGTGTGGTTAATATTTATAACTTCCTCGGGTTCCCACATTTATTCATCCATTTTATGGTTTCTATAAAGAACTTTTACTAATCGTGTTGTCTGATTTCACAATTCCTGCTCCCTTATGTCTAGAATCTCGATAGGCTCTTCACAGTATGAAAAATCAGGTTCCACCAATATTTATTAATAGGTGAGTACATGCGTTGGATCTTGAATTTATTTATTTAAAAATTACATGTAGAACACATTATGAAATTTGGAGAGACTTGGTGGTATTTCTAAACGGTAATCTACAGCTCCAATTCTATCTAAAATTTCTAACAATCTTATGTACATGTGGCTCAGTTTCCCTTTCTTACCGAATGTTAGGACACCCTTCCACAAAGATAATTTCAGAAAGACATGATCTCATACATTAAATTTAAAATTCTTTCTCTGGTTATCAACGTAAATCTTTTTCCTACTTTGGGCCACTTTAATATGGGCCTAAATTTTCATTACCTTTGCATCTGTCTCTTCGATAAGTTTTGGGCCTATAATTTTCCTCTTGCTAACTTCATCCCAAGAAGTTGGGGTTTGACACCTCTTACCATATAATGCTTTATATGGAACCATTTTAATTCTATAATGGAATCTATTATTGTAGGAAAATTCCATCAAAGTCAATTATTGATCCCACATACCTTGAAAGTCAAGAGAGCATAATCTAAAAATGCCTTCCAATGTTTGAATAGTCCTTTGAGATTGTATGTTGGTTTGGGGGTGATAAGTAGTACTCATATGAAACTCATTATCCAAATAATTCTAGAGACTTTTCCACAATTTTGATTTAAACCAGGGAACTCAATCAGACATAATCGATAGAGGTGCACCATGAAATCTTTCAACTTCATTAATATAAAGTCTTTCTAGGCACTCAAGTGGTAAATCCTATCTTAAATCAAGGAAATGTGCTGATTTTGTGAGATGATCAACAATTACCCATATTTCATTATTCCTTATAGGTGTAATCGATAGTCCTGTGAAAAAATCCATCGTAATTTCATCCCACTTCCACATAGAAATAGTTAGAGTTTGTGTGACCCCTCTGGGATATTGTCTCCAAGCCTTCACTTATTGGAAAACTAGACACCTTTACACATAGTTAGCAATTTCTCACTTTATGTTATCTAGCCAAAAATGTTCTTTCAGATCTCTATAAATCTTAGTGGAAATAGGTTGAATAGAGAAATTTGAGCTATGAGCATCGTCTCATAGTTCCATTTTTATCTCACGTACTGATGGAACACATAACCTCTTCCCAAATTTCAGAACTCCATCCTTGTACACGATGTCTTCCAATCTTCCATCCTTAACAACATTATTTTTATTTTATAGATTCTCATCATCAGATTGAGATCTTTTTATCTCATCTATTAAATATATTTTATCAATAAATTTAAAGAGTAAATATGTTTCCCATTCCTTAACAATTCCTATATCTATATTTTGTAGATCCATGAATATAAGATCTATCTCAATCCTCATTGGTGTCAGAAGTCCATGATCATTCATGCTTAATGAATATGCCACCTTATTTTTCATTCCTGGGTGGTAGTGTGTTGAAAAATCATAATATTTGAGTAACTCGAGCCATATCCTTTGCCTAATGTTGAGTTATTTCTATGTAAAAATGTATTTCAAACTCTTGTGAACCGTATATATCTCACATCTTTCACCATAGAGACAATGTATCCATATTTTCAGAGAAAATATTATAGCTTCTAACTCAAGATCATGTGTTGGGTAATTTTTCTCATGATTCTTCAACTTCCTTTATGCATAATCAATAACTTTATCATTTTTCATAAGGACACAACCCAATCCATTCTTTGATGCAACACTATTTATCAAAAATCCATCATTTCTAGATGGAAGAGTCAATATTGGAGCATCGACCAATCTTCTTTTCAATTATTCAAATAATTCTATACATTACTTCATCCATATATACTTAACCCCTTTACATGTGAGCTTGGTTAGCGGGTTAGCCAAT
This sequence comes from Viscum album, assembly GCA_963277665.1. Classification (NCBI taxonomy): domain Eukaryota; kingdom Viridiplantae; phylum Streptophyta; class Magnoliopsida; order Santalales; family Viscaceae; genus Viscum; species Viscum album. The sequence continues at coordinate 59,038,529 of OY728127.1, read as the reverse complement.
TGGGTGAAATTATGAACAAAACACAGATAGGAACATGCTAAGCCAATAAAACTATGTACCTCAGTTATGTTTGTTGGCATGGGACATTCTTGGATTGACATTGTCTTCAAAGGATCAACTAATACTCCATACTTAGAGACAATATGTCAATGAAAAGAAACCTATTGAAGAAAAAATTCACACTTGCTAAAATTCCCATATAATTTATTTCTTCTAAGAGTTTTTAGAACAATCCACAAGTGATTATCACACTCTTTTTAGATTTTGTAGAATACCAATATATCATTGATAAATACCATGAAAAAGTCATCAAGATATTCCTTAAAAAATATATTCATTAGATCCATGAAAATAGAGGGTGCATTAGCCATTCCAAAAGGCATTACTGTAAACTCTAAATACCCATACCTAGTTTCAAATGCTATCTTTGGAATATCTTCCTTCCTCACACATATCTGATGATATATGGATCTAAGGTAAATATTATCAAAATATTAGGCTCCCTGAAGTTGATCAAGTAAATCATCAATTCGTGGCAGCAGATACTTGTTCTTTATTGTAATAGCATTGATTTCCTTTTAATCAATACACAGCCTCATGGAACCATCTTTCTTCTTGATAAAGAGGACAAGGGCTCCCCATGGAGAAACACTAGTTCTGATAAATCCTTTGTCACTCAATTCCTCTAGATGTTTCTTTAGATCTACCAATTCTATAGTGGCCATTCTATAGGGATTATTTGATATAGGTCTTTCACCTAGAATTAAATCAATAGAGAACTCAACTTCCCGCTCTGGAGTATGTTCAGGTAAATCCTATGGAAATACATCAATGTATTCTTGCAGAATAGGTACATATTGAATTTGAAGATTTATTTCCTCACCTATAGATATTGTCTTCTCTTACTCTCCAAGAATTTCATTCAGTAGATCTACTGGGGGTGAATCTAGATAAGAATAGGATATCAAGTTTTCTACTCTAAAGATAAGGGATTCTACACCATTCTCAAAAATTGTAACTTTATTCTTATTGCAATAGATATTCGCATCATAATTTGATATCCAATTCATATTGATAATTATATCAAAGTAACTCTTTAGTATGATGATAAGGTTAGAAATTAAAGCATGTTTATGTGTCGTGAGGGGGACTAATCAACACATTTTTGTTATAATGATACATCCTCTATGAGTTTTGACTGACAACTCCTTTATTAAATCAAATTGGACATGTCTAATTTTCTTGGAAAACTGGGAAGATATAAATGAATGAAATGATATAGAATCAAATAAATAATTGGATAACTTTTAGTAAACAATTAATGTACCTTCCACCATATCATTAGGAACATCAACTTTCATGGTTGTAATTGCATAATATTTCCCTTGCACTCATGGCCCTTTCTGAGAAAAGTTTCCTTGGTTATTAGGACACTCATTTTCAAAGTGTCCCATCTCTCTTCAATTTTTTCCTTGAACATAATTGACTTGTCTCTTCCCCTTGCATTCAATATATTGATGACCCTTTTCTACACAATTATAGAAAACTTCCATGCCTTTCAAGAATTTTTCAGGATGATTCTTTCAACAGTTCTCACATTATGGAAATTTCTTAATTCCTTTCTTATTCATTGGAAACTCATATTTTCCATGGTTATTATAATGAATCTTATTATCTTTATTTCCCTTGAATAGATTTGATCTAGAAAATCCCATCTCTGTTTTGATGATACTTAATACAATTTAATCGTATGATGGAAATGTTTGAGAAGCCAATGTCATTCGAAGACTTGGATTATGACATTAAAAGAAATAATCAATATTGTCTTCTGAATCATGTACATAATCTATAGCATACCTGACTAATCTTGTGAAGGTATCCTGATACTCTAAAACAATCTCTTCATACCTTTTATTTAGGCTGAAGAATTCCCTCTTCATTTCAGTTCATTGTTCATGAGGGAAATATTTTTCAAAGAATATTTCCTTAAAAGGTATCCATTTCATATCTTTTATTTCTTATTACTTAGTGGTATTCTGAATCAAGGACCATAAATGATCAGTATCACCCTTGAGGCAATATAATGCCAGCACTACCTTTTCCTTTTCATTGCATATTAATTCCAGAAATATCTTTTCAAGGGACTTGATCCACTACTCAACTACCACCAGATTAGTATTCCCACTAAAATATGGGGGATTTTACTATATGAAACAATCCAATATAGGTGTAGCATGGTTATTCAACATAGATTGAGTAAGTTGTCCCAATATGGTCATGATCTGATCCTCTCTAACACTAACTGTGTTGAAATGCTCAGTGGGTCAATCCCCACATTGTCCACAGGTATTGATTTCCCTTATTCCATTAGTTGCTATCATGAAACAATGAAATGCACTAAATTATTTCATAGCTCATAATTTATAACTAGCAAACACTTAAGATAATCTTAAAATATATGCACAACTAATCTCATAATCATAAACATTATTTATATTTACTTTTAAATCCTTCATAATGGTCTGTAAATAAAATGTGAATTATCCTAAGAATATCCCTCGTGAGTGTTAAAACAGGTGTGCAGTAAGGCCCATTTTCATGTATGTGGATACCCCAAGTCAAGCCCGAAACTCCTTGTTAGAGTTTTCACGCCTAGGTACATATGTTTCAGAACCACATCCACTTGTAGTATCTAGACATGGATGTATTTTCGAGGAAGACCCACATAATACCTACTTTACCAAAATTCCAGGATGTTCTTCTATGATTGTCTTCAATGTATAACATAGGGTTATTTCCTATAAAATATGTTCCCAAAATCTAGTTTCCAAGGTTGCTACTAAAATTCCTTTAATAACAACTGTAATGCCCCGACCCCAGAAGCCCAGAGTTGGGAAATTACTTACTACATTGGAATGATTACAAGGAATGAAATCCCAAAGGAACAAGAAGTTTAGTTGTATTAAAGAAACTAGATACATACATGTAACTAAAATTAAATTGTGAAAGGTATCAATATACAATACATAACAAAAACTAATAAACTACATCCATGTGAACACAATAAATGGTCTCCTCTTCATAACTTGTTGAAGGGAAAAAATAAAAGGGGTGATCACAAATTCTCTATAAGGGTTAAAAATAGAGGAATCACAAATCAACAATAATTGAATCATAATCAAATTGGCAGAGTTAATATGGCATGGTGAATAAATGAAAAACACAGACTATTAATAAATTCAGAATGAAATCGCATCCATGAATTATGTCATAGTGAGAACCTCATGGATAGTAATAACTGAAAATGAATAAAAATAATTCTTATTAATTGTATGTCATGTATCTATCCCATGATACAATTATACCGTCAAAATGGTTTAATTCTATGGGTAGATACCCGTCTGATTCTGTTTTGGAAACAAACTCTAAGGGTTTGTCGCCAACTAACTTGTATGATGAGACATGTCTATGCATCAAGGTGTTATAGAGGGCCTATCCCATCACTGAAAGTCCAAATAATTCTTTATACATATATTTAAAACAATTATAATATGCCTTTTTAGTATCCATATAGAGTAGAGGATACAGATTCATCAATATTTCCGTAGTTAAAAAACATTCCAAATTGGCACCGTATGTAAAAGGGTATAAGACTTAAGAAAATAATCATATCCATGAAACCAGAATATGGATATATAATATATTTATAATTTCAAATGAAAAATGATCTCAAAGGGGCAATAGGTACACCACATAAGAATGATTAGGTGCACAATACCAAGGAAATCACAATGAAATGGAAACCGAAACAATGTCCCTTACAACATTGTAATCAATCGAGTTAATAATCATCAAGTGAATCACTCAAGACCATGAATATAAATTTAATAATGATATTATATATCAAATGGCAGTAAAAATACACCACATACAAGAAATAAGTGGCGAACAATAGAAATATCATAGAAATCAAAGTGAGATGAGTAACCCCTTACCTTATGCTCGAAGGTGTTGTCGATTGATCTGAATGACCTAAATAATAAAATTTATCACCATTAATTAATAATTATAGAACATACTCAACATTTAATTTATTTTTTATACTAATTCCTTTTTTATGGGTTTAATAGGTTCAATTTTATTTCTTTGGAAGCATTTTCTTCCTTGGTTTTCAGGATCAGTTTACTTGTATTCATGAATGGAAGTTCGTTTGAAATGTGGTTAAACATGAATTTTTTTAATATATATTATTAGTGAAATTAAATAGATATAAATGATATTATAATGATTTTGGTTATATACCATCAGCATGAATCATTAGATAAAATCTAATGATAAATACTTGGATTAACTTGGCAGTTTTGTGCACAATGAAATTGTTTTGTATTATTATTTAATATTATGAGTGTGTAAGGATTACAAAACATTTCATAAGATAAAATTCATATATTATTATCTGATTCAACCATTAAAAAAGTTTCATTACCAGTCTTGAAGATAGTAATAGAAATTGAAAAATTGGCGTCCTTGATTGTGATAAATTAACACATCTCGGACGATGTTTTCATTTTTAGTATAAGAGGAGGGGGGAAAGAGAGACGATGATGAAATATTCCATTAGAATAATAAAATTCTAGTTCATGTAATGTGATAAAATTATCATATCATTTTTATGAGGGGAGTCGATGAGAGAGAAACAAAATAATGGAATTTGTAAAAGAAGTTGAAAGAAAAAGGAAGGGAAGTTCACCTCTTGAGTACTCCTCCTTGAGAACCCTTTTAAGGCCTTGGTTTTGGACTTTTGGTGATTCCATAAGTTCTTGGACGTGGGGGGAGGGCTTGAGATGTTTATTTTTAAGAACGTAGGTAATTATTAAATCTTGAGTGGTGTGGGAGGAAGAGGGGGTGAGGGGTGGTTTATATAGTGGAGGGGAGGAGGGTTTCTTAATATTTTAATCATTCGTTTATTATTTCCCCTAAGACAAGGAATAGTGATGATTCCCTGAAAAAAATAGTAATAAGTGCACGTGAGTTTGAATCAAGCGTTCTTACCTCAGCAGTACATCATCCACAACTCAATAAATCATCTATTTAGCATTTATCATAATTTATCATATTTTACTATTCACCAAAAATTCAAGTATTTAAGAAAAAATCCCAAAAATTCATCCTAACAATTTTTTGATGTGTAGAATAAAAAATGGACTCAATTTTTCAAAAATAATTTTTTAAATATGAGAAATTTATTTCTTAATTAAAATCATCATTTAATCAAAAAAATGACAACTCTTAAAATATTCATCTTCATGTTAAGGTGCCTAAATTTTATTTACACTTTCATGGGTAAGGTTACCATTAATAAGGGTCATATAACTATTCACAAGGGTAGTTTACTATTCATAAGGTTATGTTACTATTAATAAGGATAAGTTACTATTCACCAAAAACTAACTTGATTCTATCAGACTCCAAATATCACCCTAACCGTAACTGTGTAAGTCCATTTTTTGAAATTCAAAACACAAAAGTAGAAAATTTAAGTTTAATGGATTGTTTATGAATTTTTCCTACAAATAAAAATGTATTTTTCCTAGAGACCCATTTATTCATGCAATATATGTTATTTAATGAATAAAAAGTATTTAAGAGAATCATACCTTAAATTTTTTTGGGTGTCATATTCTTCCCTCCTTCGAAAATTTCATCCTTGAAAATTTTCATATATATTCCTCCCTAAAAATACACAGGTGGTCCTTATTTATAAAATCCTCAGGTTCCCATGTTGATTCTTCCACTTTATGGTTTCTCTAAAGAACCTTTACTAGTCGAGTTGTTCAATTTCTCAATTCCTGCTCCCTTGTGTCAAGAATCTAGATAGGCTCTTCATAGTATGGAAAATTAGGTTCTAGCTCTATTTCTTCATAGGTGTGTACATGAATTTGGTCTGGCATGTATTTATTTAACAATGACACATGGAACACATTATGAAATTTAGGGAGCATTGGTGGCATTTCTAAATGTTAATCTACAGCTACAATTATTTCTAAAACATTGAACGGTCCGATGTACCTAGGGCTCAGTTTCCCTTTCTTACCGAACCTTAAGACACCTTTCCATAGAGATACTTTTCAAAAAAAATATCCTACTTGAAATTCCAAATACTTTCTCTGGTTGTTAGAATAACTCTTTTTCCTACTTTGGGTTGTTTTAATATGGGTCTACATTTTCTTTACCATTGTAGTTGTCTCTTTGATAAGTTATGGGCCTATAAGTTTCCTCTTTCCAACTTCATCTCAACAAGTTGGAGTTCGACACCTCTTACCATATAATGCTTCATATAGTGCCATTCGAATTCTATAATGGAAACTATTATTGTAGGAAAATTCCACCAAAGTAAAGTATTGATCCCAAATACCTTGAAATTCATGAGAGCATGAACTCAACATCCCTTCTAGTGTTTGAATAGTCCTTTCAAACTGTCCTTCGGTTTGGGGGTGATAAGAAGTACTCATATGAAGATCAGTATCCAAATAATTCTATAGAATTTTTTATAATGTTGATGTAAATCAAGGATCTCGATCAGACAAAATTGATAGAGGTGCACCATGAGGTCTTACAACTTCATTAATATATAGTCTTGATAGACGCTCAAGTGGTAAATCCTATCTTATAGCAAAGAAATGTGCTAATTTTGTGAGACGATAAACAATTACCCATATTGCATCATTCCTTCTAGGTGTCCTTGATAATCTTGTTAAAAAATCCATCATAATGTCATCCCACTTCCACATAGGAATAGTTAGTGGTTAAATGACCCCTCTAGGATGTTGTCTCTCAGCCTTCACTTGTTGAAAAACTAGACACCTTGACACATAGTTAGTAATTTTTCTCTCTATGTTATCCCACACAAAATGTTCCTTCAGATATATATACATATTATTGCTACCAGGGTGTATAGAGAAATTGTAGCTATGAGAATCATTGAATAGTTACCTTTTTAGATCAAGTACTGATGGAACACATAACCTCTTCCCATATTTCAGAACTCTATCCTTATACACGAAGTCTTATAATCTTCCATCCTTAACAGCTTTAATTTTATTTTGTATATTCTCATCCTCAGATTAAGAGATTTTTATCTTGTCTAGTAAAGATGGTTTAACAATTATTTGAAAAAGGAAATATGTTTCCCCTTCATTAATAATTCCCATATTCATATTTAGTAGATCAATGAATATAGGATCTCTCTCAATCATCATTTGGGTCAAAAGTCCATGATCTTTTCTACTTAATGCATCTTCCACCTTATTTTTCTTTCTTGGGTGGTAATGTATTGAAAAATCATAATCTTTGAGTAAATAGATCCATCTTATGTACCTCATGTTGAGTTATTTCTGTGTAAAAAGTGTTTCAAACTCTTGTGATCCATATCTATCTCTCATCTTTCACCATAGAGATAATGTATCCATATTTTCAAAGAAAAGATTACAGATTATAACTCAAGATCTTGTGTTGGGTAAATTTTCTCACGATTCTTCAAGTGCCTTAATGAATAAGAAATAACTTTATCATTTTACATAAGGAAGAAACCCATCCCATTCTTTGTTGCATCACTATATATAAAAAACCATCATTTCCAGATGGAATATATCCAATTGGAGCATTGAACAATCTTCTATTAAATTATTTAAAAAATTATGTACATTATTTTGTCCATATAAACTTAACCCCTTTACATGTGAGCTTGGTTAGCAGGTTAGCCAATCGGGTGAAATTCTGAACAAAATGCTGAGAGTAACCTACTAAGTGAATAAAACTATGTACCTCAATTATGTTCATTGGAATGGTCAATTCCTGGATTGCATTTATATTTTCAGAATGAACTAAAATTCCATCCTTAGATATAATATGGCCAAGAAAAGAAACCGATTGAAGCCAAAATTCACTCTTTCTAAACTTCCCATATAATTCACTTCTTCTAATAGTTTTTAGAATAATATGTAAGTGATTCTCATGGAATTTGTAGCTTTTAGAGTATACCATGATATCATCGATAAATACCACAACAAATTCATTAAGATATTCCTTGAAAACCATATTCATTAGATCCATGAAAATATAGGATGCATTAGTCAATCCAAAAGGCATTACTATAAACTCGTAATGCCCATACCCAATACGAAATGCTATCTTTGGAATATCTTCTTTCATCACACATAGTTGAGGATATCCAGTTTGAAGGTCAATCTTTGTAAAATATTAGGCTCCATGAATTTGATCAAATAAATCATCAATTCGTGGTAGAGGATACTCATTCTTTATTGTAATATCATTGATTTCCCTGTAATCAATGCATTGCCTCATGGAACCATCTTTCTTCTTGACAAAGAGGACATGGGCTCCCCATGGGGAAACACATGGTCGAATAAATCCTTTGTCACTCAATTCATCTAGTTGTTTATTTAGCTCCATTAATTCTAAAATATACATTCTATAAGGATTCTTAGATGTAGGTCTTTCACTAGGAATTAAATCAATAGAGAAATAAACTTCCTTCTCTAGAGGATGTCTAGGTAAATCCTCTGGAAATACATCAATGTATTCTTGTATAATAGGTAAATCTTTAATTTGAAGACTTATTTCCCCACCCCTAGATATTGTGTTCTCTTCCTATCTAAGAAATACATTTAGTAGAGCTACTGAGGGTGTGTTTAGATAAGAATCATATGGATATCTTTCAACTCTAAAGATAAGGGAATATATACCATTTTCAAAAATTGTAACTTCCTTCTTCTTGCAATAGATCTTCACATCATAATTTGATAGCTGATTCATACTGAGAATTATATCAACGTCAATCATTGGTATAATGATAAGGTTAGAAACTAAAGCATTTTTATGTGTCATGATGGGTACTGATCAGAACATCTTCGTTTCAATGATACATCCCCTAGGAGTTTTGACTGACTACTCATTTATTAAATAAAATTGGACATGTCTAATTTTATAGGTAAAATGGGAAGATATAAATGAATGTGATGATCCAGAATCAAATAAAGCATTTTCAAAGTTTGAGAAAATGATTAAAGTACCTAGAACCATATCATTAGGAAGTTCAACTTCCACTGCTGTAATTTCATATGCTTTCCCTTTCTCTCATAGCCATTTCTGAGGCATGTTTCCTTGATTCTTAGGAAACTCATTTGTAAAGTGTCCCATATCAATACAATTATATCATTGAACATCATTGACTTTTCTCTTCACCTTAAATTCACTAGATCTATAACCCTTTTCTTCATATTTAACACCCCGAGCTTCCATGATACGCTTCTCATTCAATAATGCAATAGCGTGCATTGTACGCAGCTTCGAGTTCTAACACACGCCACAACCAATAAAAATAGCCGTTATGAATAGTAATACCTAATTTTTGAAATTTTATAAATTTTATATTTCCAAATGGACTTTTTTTTTTGGATTTGGAATATCAAAATTAGCCTATGTTGAATTTTTTGTATTTTTCTGAGAACTTCCAATTTTTTATGAATAGTGAAAAATACTTAAAAACAAATTTTTTAATCAAAATAATTTATAGTGATAAATTATACTATTTAGTGGTTTTAAAGTATAATTAGAATATATTTTTACCATTTTATCCAATGGTGGTCATTAGAAATAATTTCACTTTGAAATTGGACATAAACAATTATTAATCTTTTGATATATATTGTTTCTTAAAAACACGCTATTTGTTGTTGACAGCGGGAATTAATTATAAAATTAATTAATGAAACTTATATGTTTGGAATTTTGTAAAATAGACATCATTTTTGGATTCGGAATATCAATTATAGCTTAGAGTGAAATTTTGGCATTGTTCTGAAAACGTCAATTTTTGATGAATAGTGAAACCACTAAGTGGTAGTTAAAAAACTGATTTTTCGTTTAAATGAAACATTACCACTTCTGTGATTTGATTTTAAAAAATCCAACATACATGGTTGTCATTAGGAAGTAAAATGTGGTTCATTGGGATTAAAATAATTTTTTGGTGAATAGTAACTTTTAAGTTTAATTAATCGCGATTAAAGGTAATTAGTGAAATTTATGGTAAAAATAGTATTATAAAAATATGGAATGACCTTTACACTTGTCCAACCACTATTTGATGTGTCATGGACGACCAAGAAAATCCATGGGTCAACTTGGGGACCCCATGGAGCCACTTTGGTAGGAAAAAGACATAAATAACTTTTTATTTAATGTTAAAATAAAAAGGTCACAAACAAGAGTTGTTTTACTAAAACAATTTTTAAATGGGGTTATAGAAGTCATATTTTTGACTATAAATATTAATTAGAAAGATAAAACGATCTAATACATCATAATAATTGTTTTATAATTTTTAGACATTAAATAAATTAAATTATTTATGACACCATGATGATGCAGCGATTACCTCATTAATTAACGATTTAAATAAAATGAAAAGATAATGTAAAATCCAAGGCTTAAACTTGTCCAAGCCTATTGTATGGGTATATTTCGAACTCTTATCACCTTATCCTCGAATTATAGAAGTGTGGGACCTTTAGAATCCGAAAATCATTGTATAATAAAGTAATATTTCATTACTTTCCAAGAGTGCCCCTCCTCTCCACTTATAAAAGGCCCCCACCACTACCACTTTACTCACCCTTTCAAAGCCTTTTGGCTCGGCCAAACTCTTCCCAAATACTCTAACAACTTCCCTCCCTTACTCCTAGAAGCCTCACTTTGGGCATAATTCTTCCCAAGGAAGCCTTTGGCTCAAATCAAAAGTGTTACCCAATTTTAAGGTAATGTCTTCTCTTATGTTATTTTGTTTTATTTTGCTTATCCAAACCCCTAAACTCTTTTTATTCCTTTATTTTGTAACAACAACAGTATATTAAATATACTAGTATGTTGTTATAATGATTATTCGAGCTACACTTACACACAACTATATCTAATGGTTAAAGAACACACAGTTTCTGTGGATGGCGAATTTCTGTCTCACGAAACGATGATTGTTCAAAACTCATAAAACACATTAAAAAGTGGCCATTAAGATGTAACTCTATTTATAAATGATATATAATATGTTTATGTTTTACCTAAGGTTCTGTATTTTTCATTTATGGCATACCTTTATTGTTTCCATTATGGGTAAACGCGATATTTTCATTTTAGGAAGTGCGGACTACCGCCCCCTCAAAGTGATTTGAATCGTTAATACCATATGTGGGATGTATAAAGGATGGAGTAAATGATATTATATATGATATTATACTAGAATTATAATATACCTCTATATCATTATGATTTCATTAAATACGAAATAGAAATGAAAGTAGCATTCATGCGTACGTACGGCTTACCATCTCCATGAACGATGCATTTCATTTATTACCTCTAAACGTTATGGAATATTATAAATGCATGTATATACCGAATATATATGAGATATATGATATCTATATCATGAATATAATTCTGGATATAATGGATATATCACCACATGAACAACTTGTAATTATAAGAATTTTATTTTTGACTCAAGTACCTAAGATTGACAAAATGACCGTTATAAACTTAAATAATTACATAATGTTCATAACATGGTAATAAGGGATATAAAAGGAATAAAGAACATGAAAAAGGTTCTTAAGTAAATATAAATTAACTCTAGTTTATTATTCCAGAGGTTAAAGAACGGTCGAGTCAGGACAGGACGCAAGGTAAGGGAACTTCTTAACCCAATTACCATTCTTTGGGTTAATCTCATACTTTCAAATTATGTCATGATATTATTATGTCCTATCTTGTATTTGCACTTTCTTTATGTGTACTTATAGTGAATACACATAATATATCTATTTTATTTTAAAAATGATCTTTTTAAGGACTTCGTCTCAATCTCCTTTCATTGAGGCATATTTGGTTTTATACACAACATTCTTTTATACGGTGTATAAACCCCTTTGAATTTTACGTTTATTCAAAAGGAATGTTTTGTATACAAAGAGTTTTACTAAACGACAAAAAGGGAATGTTTTTCTTTCCGTACATATGCAGCAACAACGACTTCTCCGCCGCCGTGACCATTATTTGAGTTTCGGCTTCCTCTACAAGCCATCACTTTTTTTAATGAGAAATAAATTCAAAGTTTTAATTTTATTTAATTTTGGTATTGAAAATAGTATTGAAAGTGTTTTTATTACATCAATGTGTTGTATTGATATCTTGTGATTGAATTGTGGGAATCTTATGTTTCCTTTATGCAGTTTTATGTGATACAATTATGTTATGGTTTATAATATGTTTAAACCTGTTCATATGAGGAATGCATTGGACTTAATAAGTGACGGGTGGAGCCCGCTATAGCTCCTCGATGCATCGGCAGGTCTCGTGAGAAAAACTAGTGGCTTGGCACGAGGCCTTGACAAAATCTTACTTGTGGTCTTGGCACGAGGCCTTGACTACATGGTTATGATAGTCTAGAAATATGCATTCCATCGTTATGAAAGTGGTTATTGATATTGCATGTGATTATTCGACCAGTAGAATATCCATGTGAATAAATAAATGGAATTATATCATTTTACTTTTACCATATTATATTTAAGTTCATGTTTAAAAGGCTTTTGTTTTAGTTATACATTTCCTTAAATGTTAATGTTTATTTATGAAAGCTTCTGCAATATTGTTATCCTTACTGAGCATCTGAGCTCACCCCTTTCAATGTTTTAATATTTTACAGGATGTGAAGAAGTATTTTATGAATGACCTACAGGGATAGTCAGAAAGGGATATGAGTGTGGAATATGAAGACCATGTTATTGTATTTTTTCACTTTATGATGTAATGTAACACTTATGAATGTATCTAGTGTTTCCAAGGCTACTAAACTAATCGGTCTTTTGAGACATGATCTTTTGTGATCATGCTAATGTTACGAAGTAATGCAACGACTCTGGGTAGCTGGGGTCGGGGAGTTACACCATACCTATAGAAAACTCTCATGCCTTTGAATCATTTACTAGGAAGATTATTTCTACAGTTCTCACATAATGGAATTTGCTTCATTCCCTTATTCTTAATTGGAGCTTCAGATTTTCCATGATTATTAGAATTCCTCTTATTATCATGATTTCTTTTGAACAAATTTGATCTAGAATATTCCTTCTCTGTTTTTATGGAACTTAATAAAATTTCATCATATTATGGAAATTTTTGAGAAGCCAGTGCTCTTAAAAGAATTGGATTAAGACCTTCAATGAAATGATTAATCTTGTCTTCTGAATCATGTAGGTAATCTGTAGAATACCTGGATAATCTTGTCAAGTTAGCCTCATACTAAAAAACACTCTCTTCTTCCTTTTTATTTTGGATAAAGAATTTCCTCTTCATCTCAGTTCATTGTTCATGAGGGAAATATTATTGAATAATATTTTCTTAAAAGTTCTCCCTTCCATATATTCTATTTCTTCTTCCTTCATGGTATTCTGGATAAAGGACCACCATTGATCAGCATCACCCTTGAGAAAATATATGGCCAGTACTAAATTTTCATTTTCATTGCATCTTAATGATAGAAATATATTTTAATGGGACTTGATCCATTGCTTAGATTCCACCATATTAGTAGTCTCACAAAAATATGGGGGATTCTGCCACATAAAACAATCCAATACAGGTTTAGCAAGGTTATTCAACATAGCTTGAGTATGTTGTCCCAATATGGTCATGATATGATTCGCTCCAACACTGACTGTGTTGAGTTTCTTAGTGGGGTAATCCCTACATTTTCCAAAGTGTATTGAATCCCCTTATTCTATTAGGCGCCATCACTAAACAATGGTATACACTAAATTATGTCATAGTTCATAATGTCTAACTAGAAAACACTTAAGATAATCTGAAAATTTATGCACAACTACTCTCATAATCATAAAAATTGTTTATATTTACTTTTAAATCCTTCGTAATGGTTTGAAAATAAAATGTGAATTATCCTAAGCATATCTTCTAAGAGTGTAAAACTAGGTGCGTAGTAAGGCCCGTTGATGTTGACCAGGATACCCTGGGTCAAGCCTGAAACTCCTTTTTAGAGTTGTTACTCCTAGGTACATCTGTAACAAAAACACGTCTCCATAGAGAGATTTATTTTATCGGATGACCCACATAATCCATACTTCACCAAAATTCCAGGATGTTCTTCTATGATTATCTTCAAAGTCTAACTTAGGGTTAAGTGCTCAAACTATGCTTTCCGATTAGCCTTGTAAAGGTTGAGAGTTTCTTCAAGACCAAATGCTGGGGATGAGTTGTTCAGTGGTGTCATTTGGGTCTTAATCTTTCTACCTTTCAGTGTGATTGTCCTATGTCCATGATGTATTTGGGTTTTCACCCCCTTCATCCCTTAAAAGGGGCTTTATCATGTAATAAACTTTTTTAAGGCCTTCGGGCCGTTGGATTGATAAATCTAGTTTCCAAGGTTTCTACTAAACTTCCTCTAATACAAACTGTAACACCCTGACCCCAGAATCCCAGAGCCGGTGCATTAATTATTACATTGGCATGATTAAAAGTAATGAAATCAGGAAGGAACAAACAATTTATTTGTCTTTAAGAAACTAGATACATACATGTAACTCATATTACATTGGGAAAGTTAACAACATACAATACATAACAAAAACTAATAAACTGAATCCATGAGAACTCAATAATGGTATCCTCTTCATAACCTATTGAAGGTAAACAAATGAAAGGGGTGAGCTCAAATTCTTTGTAAGGGTTAAAAATAGATGAGGGATGAATCAATAATAATTGAATCATAATCAAATTTTCATAGTCAATATGGCATGGTGAATAAATGAAAAACACACACAATTAATAAACTGAGAATGAAACTGGATCCATCGATTTTTTTCATAGTGAAAACCTTATGAATAGTAATAACTAAAAATGAATAAATATAATGATTATTAATTGGAAATAATGTATTTATCACATAATACCACCATACCATTGAAATATTTTAAGTCCGTGGGTAGATACCCATCTAATTCTGCTTTGGAAACAAACTCGAAGGGTTTGTCGCCAACTGACTTGTCTCATGAGACATATCAGTGCATTGAGGGGATATAGTGGGACCCACCCATCAATAATAGTCCAAATAATTATTTATACATATATTTAATACAATTACAATATGTATTCTCAATATCTATATATTGTTGAGGATACAGATTCTTCAATATTTTCATAGTTAAAACAACATTCCAAATAAACACCGTATGTAAAAGGGTATACGACTTAAGAGAATAATCATATCCATGAAACAAGAATATGGATATATAAAATATTTGAAATTTAAAATGAAAAATTATATCAAAGGGGTAGTAGGTACACCACATAATAATGTTTAGGTGCACAATACCAAGTAAATCGCACTGAAATGGAAACCGAAAAAAATTCTATTACAAAATTGTAATCAATCGAGTTAATAATCATCAACCGAATCACTGAATACAATGAATATAAATAGAATAAAGATATTATATATCAAATGGAAGTAAACATACAACACATACAAGAAATAAGTGGTGAACAATGAAAATATCATATAAATAAAAGTGAGATGAGAAACCCCTTACCTTATGCCTACAGGTGTTCTCAATTGATCTTAATGACCTGAATAATCAAATTTAGCTTCACTGGTTAACAATTACAGAACCTCATATACATGTAATTTATTTATTATAACCTTATTAGGTTAATTAATTTCCTTTTTGATGATTTTAATAGGTTCAGTTTTATTATTTTAGATGCATTTTCTTCCTTGGTTTTCTTGATTGGTTTTCTTTTATTCATGAATGGAAGTTCATTTGAAATGTGGTTAAACATCCAAAATTGTTAATATCTATTATTAGTGACATTAAAGAGATATAAATTATCTTATAAGTATTTTGGTTATCTACCATGAGAATGACTCATTTGAAAAAACTTAATGATAAACACTTAGATTAACTTGGCGGTTTTGTGCACAATGAACTTTTTTATTATTATTATTTTATATTATGAGTGTGTAAGGATTCCAGAACACTGCATAAGATAAAATAAATATATTAAGATCTAGTTAAACCAAAAAGGTTTCATGATCAGTCTTGAAGATAGTAATAGAAATTGAAACCCCATCATCCTTGAATGTGATAAGTTAACACATATCGTACGATGTTTTCATTTTATGTATAAGAAAGGGGGGAAGAGAGTTGATGATGAAATAGTAAATTATCATAATAAAATTATATTTCATAAATGGTACTGGAATTATCAGATAATTTGTATGAGGGGAGGTGAGGAGATAAAAAAATAATGGAACTTGTAAAAGAAGTTGAATGAAAAAGGAAGAGAGGTTCACCTCTTTAGTACTACTCCTTGAGAATCTTCTTAAGGCCTTTGTTTTTGGAATTTTGGTGATACCAACAAGACTTGGACGTTGGGGGAGGGATTGGAAAGTGTATTTGGTAGAACATAGGTAAGGCTCAAATATTGAGTGGTGTGGGAGGAAGAGGGGGTGATGGGTGGTTTATATTGAGGAGGGAAGGTTTTTTTTAATATTTTAATCATTAGTTTATTATTTTTCCCTAAGATAATAAATAGTGATGATTCCATTACCAAAAATAGTAATAAGTGCATGTGAGTTCGAGCCAAGTGTGCTTACCTCAGTAGGACATCATCAGTGGCTCAATAAATCATGTATTTAGTATTTATCATAATTTATCATATTTTACTATTCAAAAAAATTCAAGTATTTCATAAGCATCCAAAAAATCACCCTAACCATTTTTTCGACGTGTAGAATCAAAAAAGGAACTCCATTTTTTAAAAATAATTCTCTAAATGTGAGAATTTTACTTTTTAATTAAAATTAACTTTCAATTAAAAAAATACCAACACTTAAAATAATAATCTTCACTTTTAAGGTGCCTAAGTTTTATTTACACTTTCATGGGTAAGGTTAACATTCATAAGAGCCATATTACTATTCATAAGGGTAGGTTACTATTCATAAGGTTTTTTACTATTCATAAGGGTAAGTTACTCTTCACTAAAAATAAACTTGATTCTATCAGACTCAAAATATCACCCTGATCACAACCATGTATGCCTGTTTCTCAAAATTTAAAACACAGAAGTGAAAATTTTAAGTTTAATGTCTAGGTTATGACTTTATCCTATAAATAACCAAGTTTTGTTTCACAGAGACCCAGATATTCATGCAATATAGTATATCTAATGAATGGAAAGTATTTAAGAGAAACATATCATAAAATGTTTGGGGGTGTTATAGTACATACCTAGGGACTCGGTTTATACTTCAAGTTACACAGTAGCCAGTCTTTTTTGAATTGTGTATTAAATACACATGGTGTATTAATTACATAACATAGTTTGAACCTATGTTTTCTACCTTGAAAACATGTGTACTACATGACATGCTATCAAAATATATGGCATGTACTCCAGAAAAGTTATGTGCCATCCCAGCTGATCAACACATGGAGAATTTATTACATGTAGTGTACACTAATTACGTGGTGGACCAGAATCCACATGGGAATCCTTGTGTAATGAATAAGGATACATGTCATGTGAAAATGGAATACATGATTTATATCCCTATATTATCTAACTAGAATTATTGGAACCTCCAAATGGGTTCATTAGATGTGTTATTCATCAATTATTAACCAAACATGGTAATAAGAGAAAGAAATGAAGAAGAGGAAGAAGTGATTTTGATGATGGATCAATAATTAATTAAAACATGAAATAGATTTTAACATTTAAATTAATAATTATCCATAATAAAATAAATAATTATAAATTTTAACATGACCCGCTCTGATACCACTTTTTGGTTTCAGGCACAATAGAAGTGCTTAACAGGGATGATCCCGATATAATAAATGTCATATTTAATAGACCATTCACATATTTTTATATGACACAAATGTTATGGCCAATGAAATTTTTCTGATCAAATATTAACAAGAAATTTCACTGAAAACAAGTCGATATCTTTTCATATTAAATTTTAATTAATTTAATTAAATTAGAATAAATATTACTTATTTCTTGATATCTTTCTTTATAGTAGATGTTGATCATCGAAAACACTTTTTCCATAATATTTCATTTCATGTGTAGGATCCAAGTGTAGAATACCTTGAGTGGTGATCCACACATGCTCTTATGATCTATGATCAACACCGATGAATCGCCAGGTGCTAGCATAGTTGATTGATTATTTTGTAATGTTCGTCTTGATTGCTTCAAGTTTATTTAGCATTGAAGAAATTATCTTAATCCTATAATTTTTGAAAGGATGTTATAAAGAAAAAGATAATTATAGAGGGTTATCCATTGTGCACAATTATTCTCAATTAACCTCTCCTGGAATTTATTAGCGTTATATTTATAGACCTTGGGTTTCTATTTGTAAATCAATTAATTGAAAAAATTACCCTAATAAAATTTTAAACCCATTTCGTTCCCCATTCCATGCATTAAAATAACAATATTTGTTTTACTCCATAATGAGTGCTAACTAGCATAATGATAAATTTAATTTTACTCGCTTGAAAATTTATATTTATCATCAGAAATAATCTTGTTTTTCTCATCCTCTTAGACTTTTATTGAATACCCACATAAATATTTAACTAAATATTTATTCATAAATAAAATAAATATTTTATTCATGCTCTAGTTAATAAATATTTATTAAATATTCAATAAATAAATAAATGTTATATTTTTGCGTAATTTAAAAATTAATTTGAAAATAAATATTTATTTAATTTATGAAATCATTAACACTAAATAAAATTGTTTCTCAATCTTGAGAATAATATTTATTCTAATAATTAAATTCAAATAGAATTTAATGGAGATAAATGGAAACACTAAGTGTGTGAACCTCTAGGATTATTTCTCATTAGCACTGGGTGAGTTGACTAATGTATAGGAGTATTGTTTTCTAATGGGTTAAGGCACTCACCAAAAAGAAGTTAATTTCATAATGATTAAAACCACATACAAGTACTCACCATGTAATATAATACTTTTGTCACAATATCTAATCAAGTAGGCTAGACACACATTTAATCAACCTATATTCTTGATACATATTTCTTTCACTATCCAAAATAAACTCATAATTACACCATGTCAATGGAATTTAATGTGAAAATTATATTTCAATCAACAGGCTGAGATATCAACTTCAATAAATATGGATGTGAAAAATCCTTATTTGAATTATTCGTTAATAACATGTCATTCATGATTCATCCAATGTGATCTACCTCCCATGAACATATAGAATCATATTTTTGGTTAGAAAATATATATGTGTGGGTAATGACATGAATTAATAATAATTTCAATGTCAAAGTATCATTACACACACTCACAGAAAAAAAATCTGATGACACATAAACATGTAGAATTCCAACAAACGGATCTGTTATTATAATTTGTCATCTTCGAGATTACCAAGTGTGAACTTCATGAGATGAAGTCTCATCAGCTTATTCATAATCACACATGATAGTCAACACACTATATTCCCCATTATATAATGTTATCTAACCATACAACTAGGTTTAATAATATAATCACGGTATGTTAAGGTTCTCATCATAGTGGGGAACTGGTATGCCATTTTCTATCCAAGAAATACTCTAGGACATTATTACATTAAATTCATAAATAATAATGAATAATATATAATATGATTTTTAATTAATATTCAATTATTTGAATATACATGTAATCAAAATTAAAAATAGTTGGTTATGATATTTCACAGACAAGATCAATGTATCATTGAGTGGGGAGGGGTGAATCCATGATATCTTTTCTTTTTAAGTTTCCTTTATTTTGAAATAAAAATTTCCTCCTGTTAAAGAGTTATCACCTTGTTTAAAACAAAACAATCACACATACACAGTAACATAAGAATTTACAAGATTCAATACTCGACAAGATTAATTATTCCCTTAGTATGGTTTGGAAATAATCCAATACCACAGAATCCACTAGAAAACAATCAATTTGTGTAGATATAATATGTATGATATTCCCTTACACTTGTGTAACACTATGTTCAATAAAATAGTACATGTTCTTTAAGTAGCATTAAATGATGTAATACATGTTTATGCAACAAATTAAAGAACTATCTCCAATTTCTTCAAAACATATTACTATACCACCTTTTCAACTTTCAAAAATATAATCTTCAAAAAAAATTCTTCACATTCCCACCCAACAGTAGGTAAGAACTTCCTTGGACTTTGTAATGATACTCAGTCTGATATCCTAATCTGAATCTTCTGTCTGATTGCTCAGTCTAGAAATATAAGTATACCTGAATACCTTTGAAAAACTTTTGAACTGCTTCTGCCTCAGTCTAGAAATATTAGTCCGATTTCCCAGTATGATGACGTGGTATAATTTGATAACTCACTGAATACAATATTCCTTCTTCTTCTTCTTATGTCTAGAAAAAATTATCACGAATGATCAATCCAGAAACTCATCTCTAAAAACTTTTATCACTCCGCATTCTATCTTCACTCAAAAATATTTAGAGTGACGAAAATTAAAATGTACTTCACACTATTTATAGGTGCGCTGAAAATGGTTTGTATGTGATTCTAAATTTTTTTTCACCTAAACAAATTTCACAAAACTTCAAATACACCTTATCTTTTGGATACATCTTTTTTTTCTTCAGTTATTCCCAACTCTTCTCCATTCTTCTCTAACCTTCTTGAATATTCTAATAACTTCAACTAGCTTCAACCTTTTTGACCATTATCTAGTCATATTATGATTTTAATTCAGATATATTCATTATGATGATGAAATATATAAAATAGAATATTAATAATTACATTTCTCGATGCCTATTGAAAAATATGAACATAAAATTCCTTCTCATTACGATTCTCAGAACCAACTGAAAAAAACTGCTCTTTCTAATGCTCTTCACCAACTATGAGATATAATATATTGAAACCATTCTACAATAAAAAATTTATATACTTCATTATACTTCATTCTCCTTTCTTTTATCACAAAAATATTCACAACTTATAAATATTCTTTCAATTACTTATTAACACATTATAATTTTCTTCAAAATTCCTTGAAAATAATTTCATAACATTTTTGAAACTACTTCAAAACATTTCTCCTTTTCTTCTTTTCCTCAGAACTATGATATTGCATATGATGAAGTTATTGGTGTCAGCCTGTGTCTAATTGATTGATCTCTACTTCACTCTGATAATCAGTTTCAATGCTAGTCTGATGATTCTTTGACCAATTGCGAACAAATCATCCTAATGAAAATGGTTGACTATATTTTTAATTGATCTATGATCCCATTTAGCATCAGCTTCAACAAAATCCACTTCCTTTTTCCTTTTCATTTGTCCCAAAAACTCTCAATAAAAAAATTTTACTTTAAAAAACCTTTTTTCCTCTGATTCCCTTTTGCAACCATCACAACGTTTGATGACCGATGTCTGGATTACTTCAATGATCGGTAGAACACTAAGTGCGATGGAACGATGTCAAAAAAAAAACTTAACCTTATTTTTGATTATGATAACTAAAATTACAACATTCATCTAATTATTTATTTGAATATTTAATCTCATACCTTATTACTCTGACTGAAAACTAGCATCTTCATATTCTCACACTCCAAACAAAAATTCATGGCCTTTAAACAATCCTATGTATGATGATATCACACCAATGAACCGAGACAAGAAAGGTTTGACTTCAAAAACTTTATTCTTTCACAAAATTCTACTTGTATCATGAATTCTTCATGACTTTGAGAATTTTAAAATCACTATATAATTTTTTGACTTACACTGGGAATTATTCTAACTTCCCATCCTTCTAGAGACTTATTTCTTTCCTAAATCCAATTGAAAATACTTGTTATCCCCATTTATTTTTCCAGGATTCTGTCACAAGTTTCTCTAACCACTTATGATATTTTAGAAATAAAAAACAATAAATCATCAGCAGATTTACATCGGATCCATGTAGAATCTGATACAATTTCACATTATGATTCAACCTTTCATTTTGGACTCAGGGTGAGTCTGATAGACCTTTTCTTCTAGAAAAAATATTCTCAATATGATGGAATATCTTAATAATATTGTGTTTGATCAACTAATTATGATTATGAGTCTGATATCCAACAATCACAAAGTGAATTTATTTCATTCTCTTTGACAAAAAAATAAAGTCCCTTTAGCACAAACTTCTTTCATATCTCATTAACATCTTACAACCAACTTGAACTCAAAAATCTCCCATTTGGATTTTTTTGATAACCTCAGTTTATAAATCACTAAAATCTATAACCTCAAGCTATTAATTACTTATCAATGAATTCTAAAACTATATGATGAAACTCATTGTAGGAAATAAGAATCATTGACAAAAAAACATGCTTTTAAAAAAGTAGTGATTCATGAAATATCTTTATATTTTCTTCAAATCTTCCTCCACATATTTACTTACTTCTTAAACTTTCTCGAAAACAAAATTTTCCAACAACCACTCAAATGAACTATTATAATAGTTCACACACTAACATGCTAAGACCACATCTTACCCAAAACTCCCCCAACACACATGCTTCCTTAAAAGGTTTAACACATATCAATGGATAGATTTATGAAAAAATTATCCCCCTTGACAAAACTACCTAAAAAATATATGAGAGGGGATATAAATACATACCTCAACATTGATGATAAAGAGGTTGGATGCCCATATTCAACCTCAGTTTGAAAAATGATTCCTTCGGTAAAGGTTTTGTGAAAATGTCGGCAGCTTATTCCGATATAGGAAAATACTCAAAATTAAATTAATTATTCTCCACATGATCTTTAAGGAAGTGGTATTTTATTTCAATATGTTTTTAATGAGAATTTTGTACCAGATTTATCATAAGGTTTATGGAACTTTGATTATCACAACCCAAGAATAAGGGTAACTTCACTTCAACTAGTAAGTATTCCAACTGAATCTTCATCCACAAAATTTGGGTAGCATCATGATTGGAAGAAACATATTTTTAATTAACTATGAAAAGAGTTAAAAAAATTTATTTCTTTGTATACCAACTAACACAAATATTTCCCAAAAAGAAATCTCAACCATATGTGGATCTTCTATCATCAATATTTCCTTCCCAACCAACATTTGAATTCCAAAATAAGTCATTACTTTCTATGCTATAATACTTAATTCTAAAATCATTTATTCCATTGATATATCTGAGAATTATTTTTCCATCCAATAGATGTGATTAATTTGGATAACACTGAAATCTTACACATAAGGTAACAACATAAACAATGTATGGTCTTGAGGCAGTCAAATATAAAAACCATCCAACCATATTTCAAAAATCTTTAGGATCAACATTCTTACCTTATCCAAATTTATTTGAACTTAGTTCACACTGAAATTTATGGGAAAAATGGTTTCAAATTTTCCATGTCAAACTTCTTAAAAAGTTCATTATTATACTTTTCTTGTGGAAAAAATTTTATTTCTTATTTTTTGAGATTTTTAACCCAAGAAAGTATTTCATTTCACCCAGCATGGATATTTCAAACACTTTTTTCTTCTCTTTAGAAAATCTTTCCCAAGTTATTTTATAATTCCAAGAAAAGATGATTTCATCACCATAAACAATTATAATGAGGGAAAACTACATACTTTTATTTATTTATAGGTTACTATCAACCCATCCTTTCTTAAAACTCATCTTCCTTGAAAAAGTATCCAATTTATAATACCATTCCCTCTACGATTTATTCTTCCCATACAATGATTTCTTCAACATGCACAAATAAATTTAGTCCTTTATAAAAACAAATAAACATGGTTTGTAGATACCCGATGTTCACCTTGTATACATTGAAATATTTATATATATATATATTCAGAGTTGTGTGCTAAAACGACATGCAATTCTGAGGCCCAGTGTTCCCAGAATTAATTTTATAAAAATATGAATTATATTTTATACTATACATGCGATGGAAATGGTATAACTCTAAAATGGTATCTAGAATCATTAATATAAGGTTATAGTACATTTCAGAACGCAGTTTTTACCCTAGATAAGGCATAAATTTCATCGGCGCAAGACTTATGTGGAAAAATCCATTCAGGGAATAAATCATAATTAAAATAATTAAACTTAATTATTTTACCCATAATTCCAAATAAAATAACTTTCAAATGAGGACTTGGATTGGATGTCTGAGACCACTTTTGAGTTTAAAATGGGGTGTTTTCCCTATGCACGACATAAAATGAGGGGGCACGAGAATATCGTATTTCTGTGTCAAGAGGAATGACTATAAATAGAGGGTTAAGTTTTTTGGATTAGGGTTAGCATCTAATACCCTTTATCTCTCTAAAAATCTCTCTATCTCTCTTCTCTAAACCATTCTTCACCGTTCATTTCCAGATCGAGTAGCAAACTCCACCAAAACACTGGCGTATCGAATTCGGAGCACCGTGGATGTGTTGCCAACGATTAAATAGAGAATCGAGGTAGGATTTATCTCATTTTTCATTTTCAATTAAATTTATCCTTTGACGATTAAATTTTTGGGTTTATGTCTATTTTCGATCGTTAAATCATCGATGGATTCACAAACATGACCATCGATCTGTGTTTAAACCATCATTCATTGTTTGTTCCTCAGGGATATATGCCGTAACTTTTGGGTGAAATAAACCATCGACAGATCGACGATCAGAGGGAAGTGTAGCAAAGACATCATTGAAAGGGTCCCCAATCCACTAATGGAATCATAATCGGGTGAACATATGGAGCTTTATGGTTCAGAAAATGGACCACCAGGGTGCCACTGGCTTCCGGTGGCGGGCCGCTCCGACAACGGTCTGCGGAGCAGCGGCGACACCATGGTCCGATAGTGTCGCGATGTGGCGGGCCACTTGGCCCAGCTGGTCTTTCGGGTGAGTTCATACAGCATGACCCAAGGCAGAGACTTACACCACCAATCACACAACCAGAGAGAAGCCTCAAAGGTCAGGCTGCTATTGGAAGGGGGTAAGGCTGCCACGAGCTGGCCCAATGGAAGTGGGTTAGGCCAAGATATGGGCTAGGCCTAGCCTCGTTGGGATGGGCTGAACAAGGAAGATGGGTCCAACCTAGCGAGTCGGACCCGAACGGGATCCTGGGTTAGCTTGGGTCTGCCAATGGTCGACTAACCATGGTCGACAATGGCAGTCGGCTGGTCGACCGTGGGCTAGACTGACTACTAGTCGGTCTCCTGGCCCCGTGACCCTCTTCTTAGGTTTCAAATACTCATATATTTTGAACCAGATGTATGTTTGAAACGCTATCTACGGAAACGTGACCCTCTCTTCAAGACATAACTTTTATGAATTTGAAGTTCGGGTTTGGGATGAAGGCCCCATGAAAACCTGTTTGGGTGTGTTGTGGTGAAAGGGGACTTTTTCCCTGATTTTCTGTTTTGGAAAAGTAAATAGCCTATCCTATGTGTTTTTTTGTGTAGAAATTGATTGTGAACTAAGTTTTGGAATTGAAGTTATGATGAATGGTGTCCATATCATGATGAATTATTATGTGGTGTTTGATGGAAGTAGTGATTGGGTGATGATATCTGGGATTCTCGAGTGGTACCCTCTAGCCGGGTTGGGTATGGGTCCCCAAAGACACTGGAGTGACACCCTCCAGCCGGGTTTGGCATGGTTCCTCAACCTAATAGAGTGGAACCCTCCATCTGGGCTGGGCATGGGACCTCATCCTACTAGAGTGGAACCCTCCATTCGGGCTTGGTATGGGTCCTCGAAGACACTAGAGTGGCACCCTCCAACTAGGTTGGGCATGGGTCCTCAACTTGGAGATTACTTTATTAATACAGATTAGTGGAAAGATGTACTTTGACGTTAACTTAGTCTCATGAGTAAGAGGGGTGCTTTCCCCACTGATAGGCATCCTTGTGACACAACCTAAAACCTTACAGGTGATGTATACCCACCCAAAGTGGATAGTATCAAGGTGGGGTGTTTAATCCCCTTTGACTTATAGTTCAGGGAAGATGTAAAGAATTATGGGTATTGATGGTGGTTACTCCTAATATTGTTGGAGAATATTTTTCTAGGATGAGCTATGAGATATATATCCCCTTACTCACTTGTTGGGTTTCTTTGACTAAGAATATATATATATATATATATATATATATATATATATAATCTATTACAGTACCCACACTTTGGGTTTTGGTTACTCTCCTTCTAGTATAGCTGAAGATGTGTGGGGTATGTCACATGATTTCCATGCCTAGTTTCTTGTGGTTAGATGATTTTACCCTCTTACTATAGGTAGTGAAGACTTGATGAGAAGTTTAACTTCTCACCATTTCTATATCCTTGTGTTTGGATGATCTTCCTTCACTTTATTGTTGGGTTGAGCTATACACATTTACTATACTTTTTTCCATCTAATGTACTACTTTACTCTTATATCTCTTACTAATCCCCCTTCTTTTTGGGGTGTCCTATTGGGTATGTTTATACTCACCCCTACATGGGATTTTCCCGTACATATTGTTCTTTATGAAGATGAAAGAAAAGTTTGATTGTGACTCAGGATGAGCTCATGGGTACATGATCTTAGACCGCGTGTGGTGGTCACAGTTGGATTTCAGGGGTAGGGATTCTTCAGTAGATTTACTTTCAATTTTATATAAAGTTGGGGCACTTTTTAGTTGGGAATTTATTTTTACCCTTTTTTCCTTTTATCTTAACATACTATATCCATACTATTTTTAGTGGTCTATGCATGTATGGTTTATTTTACAGAAGTTTTATATTTAGTTTCCTTGCCTCTATACTTTTTAATTGAGTTGGCTATGTGTATGTGTACTGGTACTTAGGAAAAGGCCTCCCCTAGTTTTTTGTGCCTTCAGTGCTAGTCGCCACCCCTTTACCTCTGGAGGCGGTTTTGGGGTAGTTGCCACTCGATCCTATCCTGGGTCGAGTCATGAAAACATGGCACCAAAGCAAGGTCATTTCTTGAGATATTGTCTGGACTTTTACCCTTAAGAGTATTGGTTGGGTATAGGGAAGTAGTGTTGATGTGTCTTGAGAGCAGTTCTCATGCCAGGGAGTCCAGTGATGGTACAATGACCAATTTAACCATTTATCAGGACCTTGATTACCTTCTTGTCGAGTTTGCATGCTGAGATATTTGTTACAAGGAACTTTGGTAGATTCACCATATATGATCATATCTTTGACTATACTTGTTGAGTCATATCCTCTTTCTTTTTGTGCTTGTTATATATATATATATATGCTCAGCGGACTGTGATGCTTCTTTATAATTTTAAGGATTACTTTGTGATGGCAGCCAGCCAAGATACCCTCTCTTGTTCATGATGATGACTTCATGAGTGACAAGGCCTCAATATAGGTCCCATCATACAATCCAATTCCTTCAGGTGGGATAATGGTGGGACCTCCACCTATGTAGTAGTAGTTAGTAATGAAATCCCATGATGAGGATGAGCGCAGGTTGAGCTCGATTCAGGAGTTCCACAGACAGAGGCAGCTGAGGTTTCGTGGTGAGCCAGTCCCTTAGGCGGCAGAGGATTAGTGGGAGTCAGTAGTCCGCCTCTTCAGTTTGGTGCAAACACTAGCATATTAGATATTATATTTTTCAATTATCCTTTTTATCAGGTTGGCTGGGTGATGGTGGGGTTTAGTTACCCATATGCATGATGAGTCAACACTCTTGTGGGATGAGTTTTAGTAGTTATTTCATTAGAAGTTCTTTCCCTCATACTTGTGCTCCGTCAGGATTTAGGAGCTTTTGGAGTTCAAGAAGGGATCCATGACTGTGGCTGAGTACGTGGATAGGTTTACTGACCTTACACGCTATTCCGTGGATATGATCCATGACAGTTACATTCAAGCATGGATGTACAACTAGGGTCTCTTTCGATAGATCTGTGTGAGAATAGTTCCCCTATGCATGCCTACCTATGTTGGGGTACTGGAGCAGACACTCATGACATAGATTTTCCTATCAAAGGGATGTCATTCAGTTTCTACTGGTAGTGGTCGCTTCAGAGTGGATACGTCCATAGAGGTTGGCGAACACTAGGTAGCAGAGCCATGACATAGGAGGCCAACCTAGGATCATAATCATCCATATGTCCAGGTAGCTCCCAGAACTCTCAGAGCATTGGGTCATCCTAGAGAGGGATGCATTTTACATGTTATGGGTGAGGTCACATGGTGTGATACTTCCTAACCAGACAAGATGAGCATCTCAGGTAGGTAGTAGGTGGGCCACCATGGTAGAGGAAGCGCTATGATTAGGGTGGTCCCCAAGCAAGCAGTACTAAAAGAAGAGTAAGAGGACCAGGAGGACCAGATGGTGGGGGGAAACACTTCAAGGTTTCACCACCACCACCACTAGGAAGCCCGCGTTGGGTTTAGGGAGATGGTGGCCAGGTCCGCGGATAGCTTCAGGCTATGGATGTCTATGATCCTCCACTGCATGATATGATCCAAGGTACACTCTGTGATTATTCTAATTTTTTGTTTAGTATTATTAAACATAGGATCCAATCATTCATTTATCTCATTACTCCAGGTACGGGATTTGGAGCTCCCGGTAGAGGTGCTATCACAATAGCTTTATCTTGAGGTTCCTATATGAATCTCTTCTTTTGTATCTTTTATCTACCAGAAGTGTGAGTTATCGTTTTGAGGGGAAATTTTCACATGGGACCAACTGGTCATCATGATGGAACCTTATGACATAATATTGGGAATGGATTTACTTTATATGGTTCGATCCTAGATTGACTATCATTGTAGGCTAGTTAGATATTTTCACACTAATGGGATAAGTTTCAAGTTTCCTAGTGAATAAGGCCTTATAGTAGGGTAGGCGAGTGCTGTTAAAAAGAGGCTATAGAATTTTACCCATTAGTTGTTAATCATGAACCTTGTGCAACAGAATCCTCAGGAACATGGGTTCCTTTAGTAATGGAGGATTACATGGACGTCTTCCCCGAAGATGTCCTCTGAGGTGACAGTTGGAGTTTTTCCTCGATTTTCAACCGGGGACTGCTTCTATATCTTCTATGGCATATCATATTGAACCTAATGAGCTCCAGGAGACACATTTATAGCTGAAGGACCTTCAAGAGAAGGGTTTCATTAGGCCCAATGTGTCCCCCTTGGTACCTCTGGTTATGTTTGTAAAGAAGGAATTTGGGGGGTTTTTAGCTTTATGTGGATTATCATTGCCTGAATTAGGCCATGATAAAGAATAAGTACCCATTAACGAGGATCAATGGCCTCTTCGACTAGTTGCAAGGTTCGTGATGGTTCTCCAAGATCGATCTAAGATCTGGCTAGCACCAGCTACGGGTTCGTGAGGATGACATTCCGAAGCTGGCCTTTCATTGTTGCTATGGGCATTATGAGTTCCTAGTGATGCCATTTGGTGTGACAAATGCACACACCATTTTCATGGTTTTTATGAACCGGGTCTTCTAGACGTACATAGACTGGTTTTTTGTTGTCTTCGTAGATGACATACTCATTTATTTGGTGTCATGGAAGGAGAGTGTATAGCACTTAAGGATGGTCCTTGATTTACTTCAGAATCACCATCTTTATGGAAATATATTGAAGTCTCATTTCTGGATACATGATGTTCAATTTCTGGGGCTTGTCATCTCTAAAGAGGGTTTATCCATGAATCATGTGAAGATCGAAGTAATGATTTCTTGGGATCCACCTAAGAATGCATCATAAGTGTGGAGATTTATTTTTTGAGATGGGTATTACCTGAGATTTGTGGAATAATTCTCCAGGATTGAAGCCCCTTTGACTACTCTGATGTGGAAGATACAACCGTTTACCTGGTCTAAGTAGTGCCATAGGGCCTTCATAGAGTTGAGGAAGAGGCTGGTGAGCACTACTATTCTGAGACTACCAGAGGAAGGTGTTGAGTTCGTAGCATACTAAGATGCTTCTAGAGATGGGATCAATTTCATTTTGATGCAACAATTGGAAGTCATCATGTACAGGTCGAGGTAGTTGAGAACCAATGTTAAAAACTATGCAGCTCATGAATTGGAGCTCACAACGGTAGTATTCTCCCCAACGATGTGAATACACTACCTCCTAGGAGAGTTCTTTGTGGTTTAATCAAACCAATATATCCTCAGGTATATCTTTACCCAAAGAGATCTGAATCTAAGGAAATAAATCTGGTTGGTGTTCCTATAGGACTACGACTTTGAGGTAGTTTATAACATAGGGAAGGGCAACATTATAGAAGATTCCCTTAGCAGGAAGTCTCAGGATTTACTAGCATAGGATGCTTCAGAGAAGTTAGCTTCCCTGCAACTGAACCTGGTGGAGCCAGAGGGTACAAATTACTTGTAGTCGATGGTGCTGAATCCTTCAATCCTTGAGCGTGTGAGATATCCCCAACTAGGATATATCAACTGTGAGTTTTTACATGACCAGATATCCACAGGCGACACACCTGATGGTATTCATAAGGATGGAATCATGAAATATTTTTCTAGGAAAAACCAGTGATTCCAATTGTGAAGTGAGAGGAAGTGATGTAGGAGTTCCATACATCAACCTTAACTATACATACTAATGTGGAAAAGATGTACAAAGATCTTTAGTGGAAGTTTTGGTGGTCCTGCATGAGACATGGTGTTGCTGAATTCATCTCTTGATGCCTTACTTATCAGCAGGTGAAGGCTGGTCATCAGGTTCTAGCAGGTTTGCTACAACACCTCGACATACTAGAGTGGAAGTGGGACATAATATCTATGCACTTCATCTTAGGGCTTCCACGCATAGGGAAGATCCATGACTCCATCTGGGTGATAGTAGACCGACTTACAAATTCGGCGCACTTCCTTGCTATCAGGGAGTAGAGTTCTGTGCAGATTTTGGGGCAGTTGTACTTATGGGAGATCATCCACCTTCATGGGGTACCCTCAAAAATTGTTTTTGATCATGACATGTGGTTTACATCATGATTGTGGAGGTTACTGCAAGAAGAATTTGGGACCAGATTGTGGATGAGTACAACCTTTCACCCTCATATCGATGGGAAGACTGAGTGCACCATCCAGGTGTTGGAGGATTTGTTGAGGGCTTACGTTCTAGATTTCAGTTAGAGATGGGACGATTACTTTCCATTAGTAGAGTTTGCGTGCAAGAAAAAATAACATTCTACTATCAGTATGACACTATATGATACCCTATACAGGAGACCCTACGGGTCACATTTATGCTAGATGGAGGTGGGAGAATCATCCCTCATGGGCCTAGAGTTAGTGTGAGCCACAAAAGAGAAGGTGAAAGTCATCTGTGAAAAGATTAATAGAACCCAGAGTAGGCATAAATCATATTTAGACTATCATTGTAGGACCTTGGAGTTTGAACAAGGAGACCACTTCTTCTTAAGGGTCTCCCCACGATATGTAATGTGGAGGTTCGGCTAGGGAGGCAATCTATCCCCAAGGTTTATCGAGATGTTTGAGATCGTGTGGAGGGTTGGTGAGGTTTCCTACCACCTTTCCCTACTCCCACAACTATAGTGGATGCACAACGTCTTCCATTTGTTGTAGCTAAGGCAACACGTGCATGACCTTACGCACATCATCCATTGGGGAGAGATGGAATTCAAGGATGGATCCACCTTTGTGGAGCACCTGGTGGAGATAGATGATCGAAAAGAGAGAACTTTACATGGATAGACCATCCCATTGGTTCACGTGCTATGACATCACAAAAATGTGCATGAGAGTTCTTGGGAATGGGAGAGCCAGATGCGGGCTCAATATCCTGAGTTGTTTCACTAGTTTCTTCTTTGCAGGGATGAAAATATTGAAGGAGGGAATGATGTAGAGACCTAGTTTTCAACAAATAATACTTGGAAATATTTAAATATATATTTCCAGATTCAGGAATTGAGACAACATGAAATTCCAAGGCCTAGTGTTCCCAAAATTAATTTGATAAAAATATTAAGTATATTTATGCACATGACGGAAATGGGATAACTCAAAAATGGTAGCTCGGATCAAGTAAAAGAGCCTCAACCTAGTTGGTGAGGACTCGGTAAGTGCATCCAAGAGATCCGAGATCAAAAACAAGAAGATGGATAATTTCATGTTACTGTAGCACTACTGTAGAAGTTACTATAGAAGTGTAGTAGCGGTACGTATGTAGTTACTATTTGGTACTGTAGGAGCCAGAACTATTCACCCGTTTGGGCCTTCAGGCCACCAGTTTGGTCTTTGGGCCCTTCGAGGACTTCAGGCCACCCAAGGCCTCTAGTAAAGTAAGGATTTTGGGCCACCCCAAGGAATTCAGGACACCTCAAGGACTTCAGGCCACCTCAAGGCCTTCAAGCCACATGATCAATGCAGTTTCCCCACACAGACTCTACAAAAAGGAGCAGCCCTAGAGGAGGATTCAGAGTAGGTGCACTCACCATAGCAGAACCACCAGATTTGGAAGAATGAGAGGGTATGGAAACGCTATCAGAACCAGCCCATGCTTTCACGAGAGGCGTATCCGAATGACCATGCGGAGGTGGAGAGCTACCATCATGATGCAGATGTTGGGGAGGGGTAGTTCCTTACAGTTATAGTCTGGTTGAATTCCCTAAGACTTTTAGGTCATATAATGTCTCATAAGAATATGGTCCATGTAATATCTAAGACTATGGGCCTTGTAAGGGTTCCCACTCATCCCTTGAAGGGGGGGGGGGTATCAAAAAATCAATAAAAAAGAAGGCTTTCGAGCTATTTAGGTCCGGGTAGGTCAGATCATAAATCTGAGGCCCCAGTTGAGTCCAGAATGTGTCATTTACCCTAGACAGATCATAAATTTTGTCAAAGAGAGACTTCAGTGGAAAAAACATTTAGAAGGAAAATATTAATTAAAATAATTAAACTTAATTGTTTTACCCCTAATGAAGAATCAAATAACTTTAAAACAGGGACTCAGATTGGATGTCTGAGACCGTCGTTGAGTTTGAAATGGGATCTTTTCCTAGGAAAGACATAAAATGAGGGGGCTTGGGCATTTCATATTTCTATAGTGTGTGGGATGACTATAAATAGAGAGTTAAGTGTTTCAGATTATGGTTATCCCTTAATCCCCTTTCCCTCTATACAAAGATCTATCTATCTCCTCTCTCAACCGTTCTTCACCATTCTTCACCGGACCGAGGATAAATATTCTCCAAAACACTGATAGATCAAAATGGGAGAACCATTGACATATCTTAAATGATTAAACACCGAATTGTGGTAGGATTTATCTGGTTTTTGAGTTACGATTCAGTTTATCCTTTGAAGATTCAATTTATGGGTTTAGGTTTTCTATTCTATCATCAAATAATTGATGAATTCATGAACACGACCATAAAACTATGTGTAAAAAATATTTCTTCGTCCGTTATTCGTGGATAGCCATCGTAACTTTTCAGCGCAATCAACCACCGATAGATCAACGGTCAGAGGGAGGCACAATGAAGACATCATTGAAAGGGTTCCCAATCTGCTGATGAAATCATGATAGGGTGACCAGATCAAGGCTAGTGGTCCATGGAACAGACAATTGGGGCACCACCGACACGACCCCAAGCGGTGACACCCACCACAAATCACGCGGCCCGTAGGCCATGTGAATGCGACCGACAACCTGGCCAATGGAAGAGGTTCGGCCCCACCCTGATGGGTTGGGCCATACAAGTTGGTTGAGTCCAACCAGGAGGGCCGGTCCTGGGTCGGTCAACAGTCGACTGCCGTGAAAACTTCCATGGAATGGTCTCGGTCAGCCAGTCGACCTTAGGCCGGACTGATGAAGTCGGTCAACCGCCGCGGTAGGTGGACAGACCGCGAGATGGTCCTCCAGCCCCATGACCCTCTTCTAAGGTTTCAAATGCCTATATCTTTTGAACCAGGTGTCTGTTTGACACATCATCTGCAGCAACATGAACCACTCTTTGAGACAGACCTCGTGAGGATTTGAAGTTTGTGGTTAGAATGAGGGCCGTATGAAAACTCGCTCAGGTGTGTTGCAGTGAAAGGTACCCTTTTTATCAATTTTCTATTTTGGGAATGTAAATATCCTATCCAACATGTTTTTTCATGTAGAACACGATGGTGACCTCAGTTTCAAGATCCTGGTTATGATGTGAGGTTTCCCAAGAATGAATAATCCTTAGGTGGTGTTTTATGGAAATATTGATCGGGCAATGATATTAGGGATTCATGAGTGGCACCCTTCATTTGGTCTGGATATGGGTCCTCAATGACACTAGAGTGGCACCCTCCAGTCAGGCTTGGCATGTGTCCTCAACCTACTAGAGTGTATCCTTCCAGCCGAACTGGGCATGGTTCCTCAACCTACTAGAGTATAACCCTCTATTCGAGCTGGGTATGGGTCCCTGAAGACACTAGAGTGGCACCCTCAAGCTAGGTTGGGAATGGGTTCTCAACTTTGATATGACTTTCTTCCTATAGATCAGTGGAGACACATACTTTGACATTACCATAGGATCACAAGTAATAGGGGTGATTTTCCCACCAAGAGGCATCCTTGTGATGCGACCTAAAACTGTATGGGTTAGACAGACCTGCCCAAAGTATATAGTATCAAGGTGCGTTGTTTGAGCCCCTTTGACATATGGTTTAGGGAAGATGTTAGGAATACTAGGTATCGATGGTGGTTACTCATGGGACTGTTGACGACTCTTTTCCTGGGTTGAGCTTTGATATGGTGATCCTCTTACTCTCTTGTTGGGTTTCTTTGACTGAGCACATGCACATATATATATTCTATTACAGTACCCACACATTGGGTTTTGGTTACTCTCCTTATATGAGAGGTGAAGATAAGTGAGGTATGCCACATGCTTTCTATGTTTAGATTCATGTGGTTAGACGAGTCTACTCTCCTATTATACGTAGAGAATACTCAATGAGAATTTCCAATTCTCACTATTTCTAGCTCTTTGTGTTTGGATGAGCTTCCTTCACTTTCTTTTTTCGGTTGAGCTACACTCATTTACTGTACTTTGTTCCATTTTTTACTACTTTTCTCTTGTATATCTTACAAATCCACCTTCTTTTCAAGTATTCCTACTAGGTATGTTTATACTCACCCCTACATGGGATTTTACCTCACATATAATTCTTTATGAAGATTAAAGACATGTTTGATTGCAACTTTGGAGGAGCTCAATGGTACAGGAGCTTGGACCGCATATGGTGGTCAAAGTTGGGTTTTAGGAGCAGGGTTTCTTCAATATATTTAATTTTAATTTTTTGTCAAGTTGGGAAACTTTTCATTTGGGTGTGTATTTTTCAATTTTTTCCTTTCAGCTTACCTTACTATATATGTAATATCTTTAGTGGTCCATGCATGTATGGTTTATTTTCTAGAAATTGCATCTTTTTTTTATTTCCCTATAAAATTTTTCATTGAGTTGTCTATGTCTGTGTGTACAGGTACTTAGGAAAAGGCCTCCCTAAGTTTGTTGTGACTTTGTCGCTAGTTGCCACCCCCTGGCCTATAGAGGTGTGCTTGGGGTAGTTGTAGATCGAGCCCGAAATGGGTCAGGTCATGACATGGTTGTTCAATATAAACTCCCTCATCAAGATTACCATTCAAAAATGTTGATTTCATATCCATATGATTTTTTTAACTTTATTATGTAGTAATATAAATAAAGATTCTGATTTTTTCTAACCTTTCCACTAGAGAAAAAGAATCATCAAAATCAATGCCTTCAATCATTGAGTAACCTTTTCAAACTTATATTTATTTGTTTCTTGTCACTTCTCTATATTTATTTAGTTTGTTCTGGGAAGCCCAATTTGTACCAATAACATCTGTTTCATTTGGTTTAGGTACGAGTTCCTTTGTATCATTATTTTATATCCAATATAACTATTCATTCATAGCCTGAACCCATTCCAGATGCTCAAAATCTTCATTAACATCTTTCGGATCCACTTTTTAATAAAAATAAGTATGTGAATTTTTTTATGTTATTCTTGTTTGAACCCTTTGATGCTAATCACCAATTATGTTTTATCTTCCAATTTCTTCCTCATACTAGGATGATATTTTGAGATTCTTTATCATCATTAGGAATACCTGAGTCTGATTCTTCTTCTTGATTAAGATTAAAATAGTTTTCATCCTTATCAAAATTCTTAACAAAAATTATTTCATCCTATTTATATTCCTTATTTTCATGAGTCTGTTTAAAATCTTCCTTAGTGTTTTCAATAACTTTAACATAAATATAGTCAACTAATATTACAAACTCTTTATCAAAACATTTGAACCCTCTTCCTTCTAGAACATAGATATGAAAAATTCCATCTTCACCTCTCTGCTCAAACTTTCCAAGATTTACACCTTTTTTCTTTATGATGCATGGAATCCCAAAAACACTGAAGTGTTTCAAACATAGAGTTTTATTAAACAAAATATCTTATTGAGTCATATCTAAAATTGTCCTATAGAAACATTTATTTTTAATATACACAATAATGATTATGGATTGTCTTGAAAAGTAATGAGAGAGACCATGTTCAAGTAGCATAGTCTAGGCCATTTCAACCAAACTTCTATTTTTTCCTTTCAACAACACCATTTTCTCGAGGAGTGTAAGGTGTAATGAACACTTACCAAATTTCATTCTTCTTAATATAACATTCAAATTATTCATTCTTGTAATCACTGATATTGTCTATTCACAACTTCTTACCTGAATACTCACATTCCTTACAATCTTTCATCTTAAATTTTTTAAACATTTTTAGAGCTTCCGATTTATTTTTCATATACATAACTCATGTAATGTGAGTAAAGTCATCAATGAAAGTAATGAAGTAATTATATCCAAGAGTTGATTGTTTTCTCATTGGCCTGCAGATATCAAAATGAATAAGTTCCATGGGTCTTTTTGAACAAATGTTAACTTTATTATACACACAATTTGTAATTTTTCATTTCTTAGAAAATATGCAATGCCAATATTTTCTTCTTTACATATCATGAATTTCATAGACACTATCTCTCTTTTATAACTTTCTTATGTTTCTATGAGATATGTTTCTCCAACTTTTATGACATAACTGATTATCTTCCACCATGCCATAGTAACAAGAGTTTTGAACGTCACCATCTTATAACAAGTTTTATTTTTTATGCTGACCTCTTATAACAATCTTTACATATTCTTATCTTTTCACAAAAAATCCATCTTTTCTGAAAACAACTTTTTTTCCTTCATAAAAAAGTTTTGAAACACAAATAAGGTTGTGTTTCATCCCATCAAAAAATAAATATTTCTTGGATTTCAATTATTCTTCCCAAATGATGGCTGATCCAACACCTTTGATTCCAAGATATTCATCATTGTCAAATGTCATTGTTCCATATTTGAATTATTTCACATTCTTCAAAAATTTCAAGTCTCTATTAATATGATAGGAACACCCAATATCCAATATTCATGTTCATTCTACTTTTGTTGTTTTGACAGTGGTTTCTAAAATAGTAGTTTTTTTCTTTCTGTTTATCTTTCTTAACATATAGCTTCTAAGAATTGTTAACAAACTTTTTGTTGTGATGATAATATAATAAGACATATTTTTGAAATATGTCAATATTGTTCACATCAATCACAAATAGTTTCAGAGTTTGGAATCTATTTTCAGATTTTACTCCAACCTTATCAGATTTATTCATATCATCCTTCTCCTTATTATTTTATTGAGAGGATTGACTCACCCTCAAACTTTTCCTTATGTAATTCATGTAATAGTATTAATGTTGTTGTTTAAACTAACACATATTTTCCTTATCTCCGAATCCACCAAAATACCAGCAATATCTATATAAAGAGTATTTCCTTTGTAACTTCCATACTATCTGGAGTTATGAGAATGTTTATCAACAACCTTCTTGTATTTCATATCATAACTTTGCTGACCATCAAACATTCTATTATCACCCAAAATCTTCTATTTCATCTTGGTATTATTTTCAGCCTTATCAGAACTAATGGTTGTAGGAAATTTTTTGGACACATAATTTTAAGAAACTGTTGACTTCTCTACTTTGTTGGTTTTAGTACATATATAACTTTCCAAAAAAATTTCTCAGAAAAAATTTCAACTTTATTTTAAACCTTTAAAGGTAACTTTTGACCGTTCATTGGTCCACCCTTTCTAGAGTTTTAACCAACTTTAGAGATAGAATTATTGAAACTGGTAACCCTCTATTCAAGATTAGAATGTGTTTGTTAGAAAAGTTCCAATTATTATTCTTTTGATTTCAGCTTAACATCAAGATGATCATTCCAATTATTTTCTTTCTCAATATAATTCTTTGATTTATAAATCACTTCCAACAACTTAAATTTCTAATCATAAGAACATTATTGATTGTTTGTTGAGGAACATTAATTTTCAATTTTTTTATTTCTTTTTCAAGACTTATAATCTTTCTTAGACATTCTTTCAATTATTATTTTAGATGAAATTATAATCGAGTTTCTTATTCTTCTTCTTCCAAACTCTTAATTATTAACTATAGAAATGAAAGTATTATCTCCATCTTTCTCAATTGAATTTTCAAATTTATCTTCACTAACTTCTTATTAATCATCATTAGAAAGAAATATTCTCCTTTTGGATTTGGAGAAACTTTTATCTTTACCTTTGGAATAAGATTTAGCCTTATCAATCTATTCCTTAGGTGATCCTCTCGGCCTTCTATCATCTTCATAAATATAGTCTTAATTATTTATTTGAGGAAAATTGGCTACAAAGTTCCCAACAACTACACATTCAAAATATTTAAAGCAAAGTTTCCTTTTTTTTACATGTACCTATTTTCAAATTTTCATAAAACAAGGATAAAAACTCATTAATATTTTTATATACCACATTTTTAAAATCAAAATATCCAACTACTTCCTGTTCAAGAATATTCTTTAACTTTTCCTTTTTAGAAACCTTGAACTACATTTATCTATCAATTTTTTCCTTTTATAAATTTATCTCTTCTCATTTCATATGTGACGAGAGTATTATAAAAAAATTCAGAGATAATGTTTATATATCTCTATATTCAAATGAATAAACTTTGGCATCACACTTGTCAAGAATAATTCTAAAAATATTTTCAACAATAATATATCCTTCCAACCTTTCACTAAGACATATAATAGTTACAAAAATTTCATTCACCATGGTAAAGAAGTCACTAAATAATTCATACTCACCCATCTTGAAATATTTATAATTAAATCTCTAGATTTATAACTTTTCCTTCTTAAATTTTTTATTGAATTCATAAATATTCTTCAGCTTATCCTAGATACCTTTGAAAGTGGATACACCCTTCAATCTTAGAAAATCATTTTCAGAGAGTGATGAGAGTAAAGAATTCTTAGATCTCCCATCATTCTCAATATTTTTCTTGTAAATATATGTAAGAGGAAATTTTTCATCAATAGTTGGAAAACCATCTATTACAGAATCAAGAACATCATACCGAAGAGACATAAGATAAGAAAAAAATTCTGTATTTTTAGATATTATAGTTTTTACCATCAAAGACTAAAATCCCATTACTATTCACCCAATTAAAATTCACTATCTCAACTTCTCTTTCAAAAATTCAGAAAATTGTAAATGAAGGGGACTTGACTCTGATACTAAGTAATATTACCCAACCAAGATCAATGTATCACTAAAAGAGGGAGGGGTGAATTAGTGATATATTTTATTTTTTATGTTTCCTTTCTTTTGAAATAGCCTTCGCCTCCTGTTAAAGAGTTGTCACCTTATAGAATACCAAACAATCTGACATCCATATGAACACAAGAATTTACAAGGTTCACTACTCAAAAACAGTATCTAAATCCTTGGTATGGTTTGGAAACAATCCATTACCACATAATACACTATAAAAAATACTTTTTTGTGGATAAAATAAGTAGGATATGACCTTACACTTGTATAACACTCTGTTCAATAAAAAAATTAATGTGATTCAAGTAGCACGAAATGATGTAATAGAAGTTTGTGTAACAAGTTATGAAACTATCACCAGTTACTTAAAAACATGTTAATGTGCTACCCTGTCAAATTTCACAATTATAATCTTCAAAAAAATTCTTCACGTTCCTACCTAGCAGAAGGTAAGAACTTACCTAGACTTCGTAATGATACTCAGTTTCATACCCCAATATGATTATTCAGTCTAATTTCTCAATCTGGAAATGTAAGTCTTCCAGAATAAAATTGAAAAAAATATGAATAACTTTTGCCTGAGTCTAGAAATCTCATTTTGATTTCCCAGTCCAATGACCCAGTTTGATCTAATAACTTTCTGAATTTTATCTTCTTTATCACCCTTACTCTATCTGGAGAACTTCATCACAAATTCTCAATTCAAAAATACATTATATTTAACAACTATCATAACTCTACCTTCTCTTTTCACTCATGAATAGTAAAAGTGATAGAAATTACAATGCACTTCCCACTATTTATAGGTTAACCAAAAATTGTTTGGGTGGGATTCTTAGATGTTCTCCTTACTAAAAAAATTTCTCAAAACTTTAAATATAACTTAAATTTCAGATAAATATTTGACTTATTTAGTGCTTCTTAACTATTCTCCATTCTTCTAGAACCTTCTTGAATCTTCTCTTGTCTCTAGCTAGATTAAAACTTTCTAACCATTATGAAGTTTGATTATGATTTTAATTCTAATTTATTCATTACGATGAAGAAATATATACAACAACATATGAAAAGAAAATATATTCTCATTATGATTCTCAAAACCAATTGAAAACAAACTTCTTATTCCAATGATCCACACTAACTGTTAGATATAACACATTGAAACCATTCATTCATAAAAAAATTTTCTACTTCATTAGACTTCACTCTAATAATTGGTGTCAGCTCCAGTCCAATGATTCTTGACCCAATTGATAAAAAATATACCTAATGAAAATAGTTGACTATATTTTTGATTGATCTCTAATCCCATTTTGCATCAGTTTCAACAAAATCCACTTCCTTTTCCTTTTTATTTGTCCCAAAAACTCCCAATAAAAACAATCTACTTCAAAAAAATTTATACCAATGATTCCCTTTTACAACCATCACTGCATCTAATGATCAATGTCAGGATTACTCTGAAAATCGGTGGAACACCAAGTCCAATGGACAAGTGTCAGTAGAAACATCTCCACTTTTTTAATTGTGATACCTAAACTTCCAACATTCATACACTTATTTCTCTAATTATTTGCATCTCATATATTATTGGTCTGACTGAAAAACAAAATCTCTATCTTATCACATTATGAACAAAAATTCACATCCTTCAAATAGTCCTGTGTCCAGTGATCTCACATTGATGAACTGAGACAAGAATTTTTGACTTTAGAAACTTTATTCTTTCACAAACTTCTTCTTGTATCATGAATTCCTCATGAATTTGAGAATTTTAAGATTGATTTAACATCTTATGACTTACATTGGGAAGTATTGTAACTTCCTATCCATATAAATACTTCTTTATTTCTTTAATCCAATTGACAACACTTTTTCTCCCCCTTTCTTTCACAAGGCTTTCATAACATGTTTCTCATGCCACTTATGATATTTGAGAAATAAACAACAGAAAAGCATCATTAGATTCACATCAGATCCATGAAAAAGCTGATAAAATTTCTCATTATGATTCATTATTTCATTCTGGACTCAAGGTGAGTCCAATGAACCTTTACTTATAGAAAACTTCTTCCCAATCTGATGGACTCTCTTAATAATGTTGCATCTGATCACTAGATTATGATGATGAGTCTGATCACTAACAATTACTTAGTGAGCTGATTTCTTTCTCTTTAACCACAAAATATAATACCTTCTGTACAAACTACTTTCATCTTTCAAAAACTTATTCTAGACAACTTGGTCCCAATATGTTCTAGAACACCAACTCCAATAGTTCGATAATTCCAAAGTATAACATATTCGCATAAATTTTATTGAAATCCTTGGTACCAGATACATGCATCGATTCTACCAAAAGAGTAACTCTACTATTTTTCATAGTATAAAATTCAGCATCTTCATTTGTATATAATGTATAACCATTGATTATAAAATCATTATAAGATAATACATGTACTATTGATCTCTATTCTATCCAGAAAAGTTGTTTTGAAATTGAATTCAAATTTACATTTGAATCCTTAAAATTATGATCTCAAAACCATTCTATAAATTATAAATCATGTGTATTAGATATCCATATTCCATCCCTTGACGGATTAAAATTCCTAATAATTACTTTATGGATTTCAACATATAAAAAAACCTCTAAATTTTTATGTAAGATGTAAAGGTGATTCTAATACCACTTTATAGTGGTAATTAGAAGAACATTTATCCATGAAATTACTTCACCCAATAGTTTTCCAGTGTGAATAGATTTTGGGATTTTAATGTCCTATATATTAGATAGGCCTTCAATTCATAATTAAATTAATTCCTCAAAAATATATTTCTCTGTTATACAACCTTCTTAATGAATTCAATTTTTGATGTACCAATTCAAAATATTCATATAACACTAAAATGGGTACATCCATATATAATGTATAGAACCACCTAGAAAAAACTTGATAACTAATTGAACAATCAAATGAACCATCTTATCAAAGA
Source organism: Viscum album (assembly GCA_963277665.1). NCBI lineage: Eukaryota > Viridiplantae > Streptophyta > Magnoliopsida > Santalales > Viscaceae > Viscum > Viscum album. The sequence goes on along the minus strand of OY728127.1, from coordinate 58,995,528 downwards.
CTAGTGGAAGGAAAAATGTATCCAATTCACTTAATATGTGAACATTTTTTATTTCCATATTTGGAAGCTTCACCGACTCTATAACTGTTTTTCATATAGATTTGAAAAAAATCCTAGTTAATGTATGATGAATAATTTGGGAAGAATGAAATATAAAGACAACAACATTAAATATTTCACAAAAACATTATAGTTATGTAATTTTAGTATCTTTAAATTTAAATTTTCTATTAACATGATATTCATGATATTTGATGAAAACCACACTAGAATCTTTACATCATTCCAGAAGTTTCAAAATTGATATCTCTCTTTCCTAGAAAGAGTGAAATCTACCAAAGAAAAGTCCACATTTCCCCTTTACTAGATCCAACTCTTCCCATATACTCATATCAATCATGTAAAACCTAGCCTTAATTTCATCCTTTTTTTATCAGGTGCATTTAGTTACATTCCAATGATAATATCACATACATTTTTTTATGTGCATGACATCAAGAAAATGTCTGATGTACAAACAATTCCAATACGGTTTAAATAATTTTTACCAGAAGTGGTGACCATATAATTTACATTCTCAAGTGCTTGATCACCTATTAGTGGAGATGGAGTTATATAATTTTATGAATTTCTATCGAATGATGTCATCCATGATCAATATTTGTGTCATCAGGGTAAAGATTTATGATGTCGTACAAAATTATTCTTCAAGGAATGATTCAACCTAATTGAATGTGTACCTTGTTCACAAATTGGTCACCTTATAGATCCTTTAATGATATATTTTAAAAAATTCATATATCCAATAAAGTAATTATTTCCCATAAAATGTGACCCACGACTTGAAATCTTCAATTATCTAAGTATCGTACAACATAAAACCTAGGTCCCACAATAATTTTAGATCATCAATAAATATAACCAAATAAACATAAATATCACTACCATGTTGTTTTAAAGATGATATAAGAAGAGAAAAAATAATATATTTTTGATTCATGCATAACCAAAATGGTAGGTTATAATTTTCCAACATAAATGGACATATACCCTGGGAGATATATTATAGAAAAAAAGGATTCAATCTATCTATATATACTATAAGGCAATGGTTTCTCAGCTTGTTAGAAAATTTAAGATACAGATGATCAATTTTATTTCACCAAGGGGAGTCTGCTGGGTGATGAAATTTCCCATATTGATTTCTTTTATTTTCCTAAAACATTAATTATCCTGTAGTCTCCTCACTTCTGTATAGGTGTTGAAACCTTAGAATGGTTGGAAAGTTCTATAAAACTTTCCAATGAATTGATTTATCTTTCTTGTATCAATAAATACCACACTTTAGGCATTTTTAAGTGATTCATGGTTCTTGTGAAACAATATACATTCCTTTGAACATCAATGTATTCTTTTGAAGATCATTCCCATTGAGCATAGAATTTTTTTAGCATCATATGTTCGAGAAAGAATCTAATTATCTTCTAATCTTATATCATTAGATAGATAAAGCAGTTCAGTAAATCTAGTATCACTCCATCATTTCTAGATTTTAAATTATATAGCTTCTCTGTGTGTGGAAATGTTATATATTTAGTATAACCATCATAAAATGACATCTTTTAAAATCTCTATATCTTTTAAAATAACTTTGGACAATCAAGAAATATATCTTCAACTATCATTTTAATTTCCTTAATATAATTTCATCATTATTTACACTTGTAGTCATATATTCAATACAATATTCATCATCATTAAAACTTTTAATCATATCGAATGATCCATAAAACAGAGTGTTATCCCAGTCACTAGAAACATTTAATTCTTCCCTGTTTTTTGTCAAACATTTATAAATTTGATCTATTCAATGATAGATCAAGTGTTCTTATAACTCATATGAACTAATTAGTATTAAATAAACATATATAGAACCAAATAAAGGATTTGTGAAGAGTTATATGCATGATATTATGAAAAATTGATAAACTCTTTAACCTCATCCTCTCACTATTTTGGTATACCATTTGAATCCATCCATTTTGATTCATGTATATCATATTTGATTAAGTAATATTCACATTTAACAAAATAAATAAATAAATAAAAGGCATAATCATAGAATCATAAAGGCTATTCTTTATATATACACACATATAGTTATTATATTTGATATAAATTTTCATTATATCAATAACTTGTTAGAACATATAAAGATGAAGAATCATATTCCATCTAAAAACTAGCATCCCCAAAAAGTTATGTCCTAAATTCATATTTTTCACTCATCCTGGAGATGTGGGAAACTTTGTTTAATCTAATTTTCTGAATATTTTATAATTATTAATTTGTTATATATTTATAGTAATATATAATATTTAAACTATTTATGATTGAAATAAACATTTTTGATGGAACATTTCCTTAACTTCATGTTCTATGAACATTTTTAGTAAAATATTTCTATCTGTATTAGTGTTTCTAGAAAAAAGGAAAACATAAAGAATCATTGATGATGATACCTTAAATAACATAATGGCGGCTCATATTTGTTTTTGTTGTATAATAATGTGATTTGGGAAAATGACCAAGGCTTTAATATGGTCTACAAGTGAATTTTGGTGAAGCAGATATGTGAAAAAACAAGTGTATTACATCATTGTTAATGACCTTTAAAATTTTAGTTTTTTTCATTATCCCAACTATGTTAGATACATTTGATTTATTTTGATAACTTTAAGTGTGAATTTTTGTGAGTATTACTTATGTTTAGATTGATTTCATACCTATATTTAATATAAATAACATATTTTAGATCTATTTTTTTAATTCTATTTTTTTAAAAGAATCAAACAAAAAATTATAATATTAATAAATCGAAATACTATTTTAATTATAAATCATTTGTAAAATATGATGTTCAAAGATAAAATTCTCTGAATTATTAAAATACGAGTTGATGGTAATTTTTTAGATCATAATAAAATTATTTTAATTTATCTCATAATAAAAAACAATAGAAAGTCCCATATAATAATTTTTATAAGTTTTCTATTGGTAATAATAAAAAAAAAATTAATATTCAATAAGATTTTGGAAAATAATTAATTTTGTGAGTAGAATGAGAAAAATAAACTATTTAACCAAAATAACCCAAATTTTTTAATTTTTATATCATGAAGAGGATTGATCTAATCAAAAAATATTAATGAGGGATAAAATTCATAAAATAAACAATATTGTTATTAAAATTAGAAAAAATAATGTTTTGAAAATTTTAAATTCTAAAAAAATTAGAAAATTATAAATTTTGATTTATCTATCATTTAAAAATAATGACAACTTTCAAAATAAATTATAACAATATTATTTGAATTATACAAATTATACTAGGATAAAAATTATATGAAGTTTTATGAAATTTTTAATTGAATGATCAATATAATAATTTTTTTTGTTATTTCCCTAATAAAATTATTAAATTAATATAGAAAATTTTGAGAGTATTTTTCATTTTTAATATAAAATTATAGATCAAATTAAAATAATAATGAAAAAATAAATCATAACTCCAAAAAAAAGGTTTTCTAATAAAAGGAAAAAACATTATAATCAATTCATATATTATTTTTTATTAGACCATGACTAAAAATTTAGGTAAAAAATATGTGCTTTTTATATCCATTGAGAGATAATTACAAAAGTGGATGAAGAACAGACGAATATTATTTAAACATGTGGCCAAACATCAACCAGAATATAAAAATCAATAATAAGAACTAATACATGGGAAAAATGTTACAAAACTTCAAGAAGATGAGAAGAACCAATGATAAGAACAAAAAATCACGAAAAATGATGAAAGATCGATTAAAAATATATAACGAATAATATACCTTTAATTTAATGGTCAATTAGTCTGAAAGATTCAAAGGAGGCAACAATAAGATTCAACTTTCATGAGAGATTGAATGGTGTGAGAAGGGGTGATCTCAGTTAGGGTTCTTTTAAAATAGCAGGAAGGGGTTTTATCAGTGCTAGTGAAAAAGTTCTCATAAAGGATAAAGTTATCAGTGCTAAAATGGAAACTGCTAATAATGACATGATTATTCAGTGCTTTATTAGCACTAATAAACCCAATGATTATCACCTCTAAAAAGGCACTAATAAATCATATCTTCATTAGAAATAATAGATATGCATTGATAAATATAACATGTAGAAATGCTTAGTATAACGTTGATGAATACTAGTGGAAAATAATAATAAAATATTAAATTTAAAAATTTTAATAAATTATGAATTATATAAAAATGTATATTAAACATTACTTTATAATAAAATAAATAAATAAATTACAAAAAATATTGAAAAGAAATGAATAAAAAAAATATTTAAAATAAATAATCAATATTATTTATATTAAATGTATTAATAAATTTGATAATATTATGGTTAATGTATTATATTATAGCAAATTTGTTAATATTATGATAAATGAATAAATAATATTAATTATGTATATTATATAAATATTAAAAACTAATAAATTATATATATTATATATATTACAAAAAATAATAAAAATGCGTAAAAATGAATAAAAACTAAATATTTCATTTAAATTAAAGATATTTAAAATAATTTACATATTAAGAACGAATATATAATAAATAAATAAAGTTTTAAATAATAAACATTAAAATAAAAATGAATAAATATTAATTATGTAAATTACAAACATATTAAAAATATTAAATATAAAAATATAAAAATATATAAATAAATATTTAAAACGAATAGATTACATAAATATTAGAAAAATAAATATTAAAAATGAATAAATTACAAAAATAATAAAAGTTAACAGGTGTTAAATTTTAGTAGATAATAATGGATCAATAAATATAAAAATTGAATAAAACTAAACAATTAAAAATAAATATATTGAAAAAATATTAAAATAAATTAATTAATAATTTTATTTATATAAATAAATGAAATAATAAAAATGAATGAATATTAAGATAAAAAAATTAAAATGAAATTAAAAAACATGAGATTTATAATAATATGCTGATTATTAATGAATAAAATATAATTGTATAAATATTTAAATATAAATATATTAAAAAAATGAGTATATATATTATATATAATTTAAATAAATATTAAAAATGTTGAATATTAATATTTACAAAAGTATACATAACTATAAAAAAGAATAAACTTGAAAAATATTAAATGAATAAATATTAAAAATGAATACATATTAAAAATTAATAAACTAAGGAAAATATAAAAAATGGAGAAATATAATAAATGAATAAATTAAAGAAAATATTAAAAATAAATAAATATTAAAAATAAATTAATAATGTTGAATGAGAAATATTAATAATGAATTAAATTTAATAAATAAAATTAAAACAATTATAAAATATATTAAAAAATGAATAATAATATTAATTATATCAGGTACAAAAATATTAAAAATGAAGAAATTTTAAAAAATATATTTAAATATAAGAGATTCACAATAAATTACTTATTAAAAATAAATAAATAATGGTGTTATAAATATTTAAATACAAAAAGTATTAAAATAATACTGAATAAATATTAATTATATAATTTACAAACATTAAAAATATTAAATATTAACAAATAAAAATGTATCAATAAATTTTAAAAATTTAAAAAAATAACAAAAATATTAAATGTGTATATATATTTCTATATAAAATTCTATTAATTACATTTGAAAAACCAAATGACTTTTCCTGTGATTTTCTGTTCTTATATATATATATATATTATAATGATATATGTCAAATTGAAAAACCAAATGACTTTTCATGTTATATATTTTTTTAAAGTGGTTGATGGTCTAACCCTATAGTATTAAAACAAGAAAAGGAAACCCCATTTTAAACATGGTAAATAGGGAACTCAATTCATGGCTCGTAGGCCTAGAGGCACAAAGGCTAGAGAAATAGGACCTGAAGATCCAAACATTGTCTAAGGGACCCAATAACCCGAAGGCCTAGAATATGCTACTCATGAAGAATTAACCCTAAGGCCAAAGAATAAGCATGATTTATTCCATGTAATAGTTATACGTCTATCCAGAACCTTGGTAGAGAAACTATAACAATGATTTTAGTCAAATAATCCCCCCTACTGAGAGAAATGTTGTGCTGGTCCGACATAACATAGAAGAGAAACCTTTTATCCCAAATTGGCATGTGGGGGAGGACCATATGATAGATTCCGACACACCTATCTCTCTTTTGATCGGACCACTTGACGATGTTTGCAAGGCGCTCACAACACCGTTAACCAGATGCTCCACATCATTTGACTGAAACACTATGTAGAAAGCCACATGGTTGGGTACTCCTTTATCCCTCAATGAAATAATGACAGATGACTAAATGATGGGTGTCACCACACCCAACCCTCTTTTGAAGTAACCCACCTAGTGTCACTTGTATGAATTGTTGTTCCTCTTACCTAATGCATTGATTCATTTGGCTAGTTTCTTAATGTCACCCGCAACCCTAAAATATGACCTAGAGACCTAGTAGTTCAAAGGCCCAAGGAATAATACATGACCCAAAGGCCCAGTTGACAAAGACCAAATAAAAGACCCGATGGCCCAAGGGTTTTGAAAAACCATAATCTAACTGCTATCACCCCAAGCTACCACCGGCCTCCATGAAATATTCCTACGCTAAAGAAAATCCTCACCATCTACAACCACACTCCAATGACGCCCGAAGCCACAATTATCATTTCCTTCCCTGCCACCCTCTGGTGCCAAGGCCAAGTCACCGTCTTTGATGACATGGAAGTCACAGATGTCACTGCCACCCACCCTAATGCCCTCCAGCGTCGAAGCCTCACCGCTAATCTGAACACACCATCAACGCAAACTGATTCCATAGATATTGTCACCTTCCCTATCACCCACTATTTCAAAAAACACCCCATCGATGCCACAACAGACATCGAATCCCCTCTCCTTTGATGATTCCATGATGCCTCCACCATTGTTGCTGGTAACCACCATCGCACGATGAAGAAACCCAAGAAGTACAGGGCTAGAAATCAGATCCGTAATAGATCTGAACACGACACACCAAAAGCCGACTCCACTTCCCACCCTATCACCCTCCAGCATCGAAGCCTCACTGATAAACCAAACACGTCATTGATTCCACCCAATTGAGGGAAGATGAGATGCATTCAAAATCAATGAGAGAGTCAGCTAAACCACAAAAGAGTGAAATGGAAGTAGACGCTACGAGATAAAAACATATTCATACACATGCATACACAAGCATACACATGGATACACATGCATCCACATGCATAAAAATACATACACATTCATACATGTACATACACATACATACACATACATACACATACATACACATACATACACATACACATACACATACACATAAACATATACAAGTGCAACACATACATCTATATACATACACAAACACAAACACACACGCACACACACATACATATACTCATACACATGCACATACGCATACATACACATACATACACATGCATACAAATATATGTGAATATTTTATATTACTTATAGTGAATATAAATTTAAATATTCAAATATGAACTATATTTAAATAAATATATATTAATTTATATATTTATGTAATTGTTTAAATAAAATATCATTATATTATATTTATATGTTACATTTTCTAATAAATTTATATACATATATTATTAAAAAAATATTGATGAATAAAAATTTTATATTTTTTTACATAAAATATTATGAAAATAAGATTGGTAATAAATTTTTATAGTATTACAGTTATATAAGTCATATTTATATATTACATTTATATATATATTTATTGTTATAGTAATCATATTTAAAAATATATAAATATGTATATAAATTAAATTACCCAAAGTGTCCTTTATCAGTGATTTTTAGCACTGTTAAATGGGTGAATTTTATCAGCACTAATTATAGTGGTGATAAATGGAACATTATCTTTTCTAAAAAAGAGTTGATAAATATTTTATTTATCAGCTCTTTTTATTAGCATTGAGAAAAGTCTACTTTTTTCACTATTTTCAGGGTCGATAAAGTCCACCGATGATAAAAGTGGAATATGTAGTAGTGGAGGTCTTAGATAGTGCCTTCTTTGAACTTTTTTAAAGTCATTTTCCTGAATAGAACCCTCTTTCAAATGTCTACATAGAAGGCATTGTTTATAGTATCTCCTAATTTAAAAAAAAAACTATTTTTAATAGAATTTAACTATTTTTTATTAAAAATTATTTTTAATAAAATATTCCAAATATATTACACCCCTTAAACTGACACCCAACCCTCTCTTTTATGGGAGAGTCCTCTTTATCATCCCTTCATAGGTTTTAATGTGAGCTCCAGCTTCTCCATTTTTAGTGCATTAAAATAACAATATAATATTATAAATAACACAATAATAATAATTAAAAATATTTTAATTTAAAATATTAAAAAATATTAATAAATAATAAAAAATAATTAAAAAATAATTATTTATATATAATTAAAATAATGTAATAAATATATAAATAATAATATAATAATTATGATTAATTAAATTAGTCATTAAATTTTAATATACATAATAATTATAGTCAATTAATTAATAACTAATTTAATTAAACCTAAAATTAATAATTTTTCATAATATAATTTAAAAGTAACAATTAAATATTTTTAGTAATAATAATTTTATTAATATTTAGTAATAAAAGTTTAATTTTAATAATTAGTAATATAAGTAGCCATCAAATTAATGATTTTTAATAATTATTAATAATATAATATAATAAATAATTATTAATAATATAGTTAAATTATAATAATTAGTAATATAATTAAAATTTATTAATATAACTAAAAAATTAATAATCACCCATTATTAATAATATATATTAAAATATAATTATTAAAAATAATAAGTAATGTAATATTAATATTGTAATTAATATTTATTAATAATTTATAAAATAATATATAATAATAATTAAAAAATTTTAAAAAATATTAATAACGTAGTTAAATAAAAATTATTATTATAATTAAGAGAGTGGGATATGTTTTTGCACAAAATAACATGGTTTAAAAATCCAAATTGATGAATAATTGGGTTGTGAAAAGGTACAATCTTCAAAGCTTGGGTAGGGGTTGTTCAAGGAGTCGAACCTAGTCCTATTAAGAAGCACTCTTCATGAGAGGCAAGATGATCAGCAGAAAATCACTGTATTTCCCAGAATATACATCCTTTGAGTGTGAGGAATGAAGAATTAGGGTTTTCTGATTGACCATGATGACATGTAGAAAGAGAAATACATGTCCTCAAATGCTCGCAGGGGAAATAAGTAATTTTTATTTTTTGAAATTTATATATATATATATATATATGTTGGGATGGAATGATCAAAATAAGTCTAGGACATTTATTTCTTATAATGATATGCTTACAATCCTTAGTAAGGCTGGGAATCCCCCAATCATTCTTATGTATCTGAAAAATATACTTTGAATCCATTTGCTTCTATTAAGAAGATAAATACTACATAAGTATCCAAGAAATCACCTACGAAGAATGATTAAGGATTATCTTATGTGTTGGGAGGATTCCCAGGGTTACTCTACAAGGCTTATGTTAGTTGAATCTGAAGCTATATGCATTGAACTAGATGTGAATGCTTCTGTGCATAAGCTTCTTTCTTCTACCATAAATAATCCAAGCTTGACCTATTTCACATCCATTGAAGTTCATTTGGATAGAAATCCTGATGAAGGGGTGAATCATTCTATCAATGAGGAGTCCCTAAAAATGAGGTCTAGATGGAACTAAACAAGTGATGCAACTAACTAAACCTGATCCTATGTTTGATTAGGTTTCATTTTACACTCTAGTATTTGTAATAGAAATGTAGAAGATGTTCTCCAGGAGTTCTATCATTATAGTAGGATCAAAGGAAGCCTAGGATTCTATGGATTTCCAAGACACCACTCATTATGATGCCATTGTTACTATTGGATGCTCCCTTGCAATATTGGGACATTATCCTAGGATCTATATTTGGTTCTTTATGGAAATAATGAGAAGATGGTCACTAGAAGTACACTATTTGAAGATAGGAATACGACTGATATTATCTCTTAGATTCACTCAAATGATAGTGGGTCTAATATTGATTTGAAAGGGTAACTGTCAATGCTTTCTAACATTATTTCAAAAATAATAGTACACTTAAAATTTTATACTCTTATAACTTTTATACCTCCCATGTTCTCAAGAATGTTTTCATAGGGAAAAAATATTTTAGCAGACATAGAATCACCTTTAACGAGACAATGTTTTCTTATCAGATGTAAAATCACTTTTTACAGTGGATGAATCATTTAAAAGTCCATTAAATATAGATTTATAAAGTCGATAATATGAATTCAACAAAGTTCCAATGGATAATATTTTATAAAGTCTACTGGGAAATATTTATTGGACGGAGGTAAACATACTTTCAAGATGAACTTCGATAAATTTTATCAGATAAAGAAACTCCATTATTCCAGATGGGTCCTTTTAAGCATTGTAATGGTGATTCATCAAAACGAACATTGGGAAGAGGCCCTATTTTGAAACATTCAATTTAAGAAGGATTTTTTTTGATTTCATTGAAACCACCTCTATGATATAAAGAATATGACTGTTTGTAGTGCACCTATAAATAAAGCTCCATTTGGGGAGGAGGGAGTGTTATTTCATCATAGAAAATCTAAAGTTGTTGTAAGTTTTTTTTAACACATTTTTACTTGAGTGAACTCTATTGTAACTTTTAGAGTGTATTTTTCTTAAGGCATCCATATGAGTACTCTTTTGTAAATTCCTTCAGAATTTTTTATTTTGTAATAGATGTTTTTTCGATCAGGTGTGATTGAGGGAATCTAAGTTTTAAGAAGATATAGGTTACAAATATTCTGATCGAGGGTTCCTGAGGCTAGGGAAATAAAAATACATCCAATCTTAGTATCGAGGGATTCCTTAGTTAAGGAAGATATACCTTTATAGTTTGATAAAAACCACAGATACCTAAATCTAGATTTATTTAATTCGTTTACACTATGGATTAAAGTTTGGATATTCTTAAAAAGTTTCTATAAGTTTCTATTACTTTATATAATATTTGTATAACTTGTGTTTACAAGTTCCTTATTTCCACAGGGAACATATTAAGGAAAGTTTATATTGTTTATTATGTACTTTTCAAAACTATGATTATACATTATATTGGTATGTTTCTACTTAATATTACTTTCTTATAAGTGGTTGTGAAAATTATATGTTTTATTTCATAAACTAAAATTAACCCCCTCTTATCATAAAATACCTAATCTTATTATCATGTATTTGGTATCATAGTAGTTTTCTATAGTTATAAACTGGTACACTGATGTGTTTTTATATAAAAGAGTATACATATTTTTATAATGGTAGGTTTTTTCATTGGGACATTAGATAATATAAATCCTTGTAAACAACCTATATTTGATAGTGATGATTATGAGTACTAGAGAGATCATATGAAAACCTTTATTAAAAATATTAGAGTTGAAAAATTTGTTATGTTAACTAGAAATTACCAAATTATGGAAAAATAAATTAATGAATTTATCAAAGAAGAAAAGTTGGAATATCATATTAATTTTCAAGTCATATATACTTTACTTTGTTATATGATAAGAAATATATGCACCAAGATTTTGTTTTGTGAAATTACAAATAAACTTTGAATGAAACTAGAGGTTTCAAACTTTAAAACTAATAAGGTTATTGAGACTAGAAGAGTAATGATTTGTGTATATTTTATATATTTTGATTTCTTACATAGAGAAATTGTTACCCATATGTAACAAATATTTATGGATATTGTAAACAGTCTAAAATATCTTGGATATAAAGACTTAACTAATGAGAAATAGGTTGATAAAATAATTTATATTATTCCTAATGAATGAGAAAAAAAGAACAGATCTTAATGATATGAAACATATGACTAATTTGAGTTTAGATGATCTCAAAGGAAATCTCATGAAATATGAGTGAAAACAAAAAATTGATACTGAGAAATAGATAAAAAAATGGATTTTCTTTTTCCTTATACTTCTATAATAGTTAAGAAAGTCAAATAATCTGAAAAAGTTAGTAAATATTCGAAGAAGAAAAAGGAAGTAAATATTGAGGTAGAAATTAGTTCTTCTGAATGTTTTGAGAATAAATTTGCTAATCTTTCTAAAAGGATGAATATGATTGTTGGTAAAAATGATTTTTTCACAAGTACAAGAATAATCCAAAATAATGAGGTGATAGACTATTCTAAATTGATATGTTATAAATGTAAAAAACTTAGTCATATTAGAACATATTTCCCTAGATTAAAGATGAAGGATAAGAAATACATAAGTTTAATAATGTTATATAAGAACAAGGGAAAGAATTTTTTTAATGTTTTTGAAACATATAGTGAAAGTGGATAAGATAAATCTTTTGAAAGTACTTTTGATAATACCAGTGATGATTAGAAATTAAAGGGGTTCTATTTAAATATTTCTAAGAATACTCAATGCTTCATGGATAAGGTATCTTCTAAATCTTTAACTAATACTAACATTAAATGAAAATTATCAAGATTATAATGATGAATATTCTACTTCTTCGGATTAAGAGAAATAAATTACATCTGATGATAATGAAACCTTACCAAGTTTTAAAAAAGTATCTAGGTATGCCACTTTTTTAGAAAAGTAAAATAATAATAATTATAAGAAATATAATATTAATTAGGATGATCTTTATAAAGTAAATTCAAGAATTTATAATATTTCCATATAAATTTTAGACCATGCTAAATATTTATTAAAAAGTTAATTCTACCTCATATATTGAAAATAAGGATTGTTTTGTGAAATTAAACTCCAATATATTTAGTCTAAAGAACCTTCTATCCAATTTTAGCTCTGTAAATAAAATTTTTCATAATATCAATAGACAGAAGAGACCTAACATAATTATATCTTGTATTGTTTTTTCAAAACCACAACCACATTTTCAAAATAGTTACTTTGTTCCTAAAAGTGATCCTTTTTGTACAAAATTTCATATTTATGGACACTATAAGAATAAGTATTATCTATATAGGGTTTAATATTTAGGATTCTACAAAGATTATATTTCGAATGAATTATCAACTATACAAAATAATAAAGTTGGGATAATGTAGATCCCAAATGTTTTATTTTCTAATAATACAAGACACAAGAACGTTTGGGTACGAAAATCCTAAATAATTATTTTCCGGAAAAAAGAAAAGTACTAATAAAAAACATTTTGTACATGGATATTGGATGTTCCTGACATATGAATAGAAATAAGAATTTATTTCAGAAGCCTATCAAGATGAAAGGTGGAAAAGTCACTTTTGGAGATAATTATCATGGTGAAATATATGGTATAGGTGATATTTTTATTCTTGAATTTTTTTAATTTCAATTGTTTTATTTATTTTAGGACTTAAGAACAACCTCATTAGTATAATACAATAATTGGATGAAGCTTACTTGTGATCTTTAGGAATAGTAAATGTACTGTTCAAAGTTCAAAGGGTAAATTTATTCTTTTTTCTAATAGGAATGATAATGTATAAACCCTAAACTTAGAAGACCTTAGAATACAAGATCTACCTTTACTTAATGTAATTTAATATCAATCTTTTTTATTACATAGAAGGTTAGAAAAGTGTATTTTTGGAAATTTAGGTAAAATTTATAAGAAAGGAATAGTTAGAGATTTATTATAGATAAGGTTTAATTATTTTAAAGTATTTAATCCTTATAAATTTGAAAAGAAACATAAGTCAAGATTTAAATCTATTAATGAAGCTTCAACTTGTTATACTTAATAGTTAGTGGACACCAATTTATTTGGTCCAACAAAAATTGGAAGTATTGGTGGAAAATACTATTTATATATCTTAGTTTATGACTATACTAGATATAAATGGGTCTATTGTCTAGAAAAAAAAAGTTGAAATCCTTTTTATTTCTTAAAAGCATTATATCAAATGTTACAAAAGAGAAATCTATACCTTTAGAAACTAAACATATTGATCAAAATGGATAATTTATAAATTACAATATTGAGCTTTTTTTAGTAAAGAAGGTATCATACATAACGTCTCATTTCTAAGAAAACTATAGAAAAATGGTGCAGTTAAATAAATAAATAGAGTTATTTAGGAAATTACTAGAACCATGTTGAGTGAATACTCAATTGCTAAAAAAATTTCGGATTAAGATGTTAGTAATTCCTATTATACTATAAATAATGTTTTACTTAGATATTTTATTAACAAAAATCATTATTAGTTGTGGAATAGAATAAAGCCAAAACTTTCTTACTTAAGGGTATTTTGATGTAATGCATTTATTCTGAATACTAAAAATAATTTACAAAATTTTCTCCAAAATACGATGAAGGTATTTTCCTTGGCTATTCCACAACTAGTAAGGCTTATATATTTTTCAATAAGAGGATTAAATTGGTATGTAACCACAATATTCTAGTTGTGTGATCCACAAGGGTTTTCAATTGATTCCATCACAGTGGATGTTTACCTCTCCCTATCCCTCTCTTTGTTTCAGTTCTTGTGGGTTGTACTTTGTTAGTAGAGATTCAGAAGCTATTTCAATATTAGATCTTTTTTTATGACACTTACAGCTCCCATTGTTTCTAGGATTGTTTTCTCATCAATGTCAGGATTTTTCTTCCCTTGTTGTTCATTATATCTCATCTCTTCTTCTCTTTGATATCACTATGATGGTGGTGGTGGTTCTATTGGTTTAATATCATTGTTCTATGGTTAATATAGGTGGTTCACACGACCCCCACTCTCTAGTTCAGGTTTGATACAAATTTTGGCACCTTCTTCACTCTTTTTGACTTTGTGAGATCTAGAGAGGAGGATGAATAGTGGCTAGTGATGAAATGGTGATATCCTAGAGTTAGGGTGGAGTTTTATTTTTTTTGGTGTGATGAGGTGAGACATTTATTATCGTCGATGGGGGTTCACATGGGTGATTGGGTGAAAAGAGAGCTTAGAGTTGATAGACATCGATAGTGTCACTTTGGAGGCCCTTATGTGTTGCTCATTGTAGTTATGATTCAAGAGATATCACTTTTAATTTTTCTTTGGTCTTGATAATATTTTTTTGTTTGGTTACAAATGTCATTGGGAGAACTATCTTTTTCCTTGCTGAATTTGGTATGCAGAACAAAACCTTATAAGTTCCACTAGGTCTGTGGAATCAAAAGTGGGATGGGTGTTTTAAAACCCATCATCCGTCATATATCCTTTTATTTTTATAGATGGATAAACACATTTCCACTGATCATTTCCATAAAGTTTTCAGTATGATTTTTAGAGCATCATATTGAATGTTCAATGAGTTCCTCGCAAGCATTCCCAGTTGGCAATAGAAAAGAGAGATAGGTGTACTGGAACCTATCATCTAGTCCCCCCCCACACATGTCAGTGTGGGATGGAGGGGTTCTCTTCCACATTTTATTAAATTAGTATGGAACAAATTCTCACAGGGGGATTCATAATCATCAACTGATTTCACAAGTGCATTGGATGGTGGGGGGTGGGGGTGAATGAGAATTTAGTAGACATTTTCATGATTTATATTTCCTATTGGACACTTGGAACCATTTTAGGGCCTTTTTTTAATGTTTCTATAGTGGATTTGTGAATTTGAGCCTATTATCCATGTAATGGGTTCCCTCTCTACCCAATTTTCAAAAGGAGTTATTTTTTTTATTCAAAAAGGGGGATTAACCTCCAACCTATTTAAAAATATAAAGAAAAATTATAGTATTATTGAGGAATAAATACATGTTAAATTTAATTAAATTCACTCTTTTGTTTTTAAAAATCATGAAACCACATCATTTAATGATATTTATAAACTTGATATTTAATCGATGTTGGAAAATTATTTACACGAGATAAAAACTGAAAAATCATTTAATAAATTTATACCACTTAAAGAAATTAATTTTTTTTAAAGAATAAAATCTTAAAACCCAAGAAATCATAAAATACGTGGGAATCATCTCACTAATAATATCATTTTTTATGTTGATCAACCTGTTAAAACTAGATTTTACTCAATAATTGAGTGTGAACATTGTGTATTTTTATAAAAATTTAAACAAATGACATAAGATGAGTCTTTAGGGGATAAATAATGAATAATATAAATATTGGATAAAATCAATAAATATGAGTGTAAATTTTTTTTTCCTTTGGTTAAACATCTTAACTATTTTCTTATAATTATAGTAAAATGGGTATTTCATAACAAACATGATGAAAATGGAATAATTGTTAAAAATAAAGAAGGTATTTTAGTAATGGTTAAAAGAAATATTAGAATGGTAAAAATAAAATGATCATTTATCTATTTTTTTATCCATTTCCTTAGAGTAAATAACTCTATAAAAAAGGGTGATATCATTTTTACTATGATTTTAATGTTTTTTAGTTTTCTTAAAAGTTTCCTTAATTTTTTTGGAAAAAAATTCCGTTTAAAATTGTTCAGAGATAATTTTCCTTAAAAATATTTGAAACAATGTTTTTCCTTATTTATTTTTGAAAAAAATTTATCCATAAAATTTTTTTGGGATCAAATTTTTTCATAAAATTTCTTCAGAAAAATTTGTACTTAAAAAATTTTCAGACAAAATTTTTTCTTAAAAGTTTTTAAGGAACATTTTTCCTTCAATTTTTTTAGCGAAAATGATTCCTTAAAGATATGTTTGTAAAAACTTTTTCATTAAATTTATTTTTCAAAAACTAATCAAATTTTATTTCATAAAATTTATTTAAAAAAATAATAAGTTTATATATGATCTGAAAAACTTTTATAAATATAGTTCCAAATTTTTTTGAGAGGAACATTACAAATATTTTTATATAATTTTTTTATCTTTTTGTTATAACTTATTTCTATACTGTCCTGTTTTTATGAAAATTTTATTTCTATTTTTTTTAAAATAGTTAAGTTTCATTGGAACACATTTTTTTCCAATAAAAATTTTATCAAAAATTTTAAAACATCAAGAGTTTAAACATTTTTACATCTTTGGAGAATCATTATCAACCATTGATCTTTTTTAGGGTTTCAACCTGGGGAATTGTATCTTTGAAATAAGATAAATATCTTTATTTATGTATATATAAAGTAGAATTGGGTCACCACATATTCACCAATGACTGATTTTAGAGGATAAATCTCACTACTTTGTTTTCAAGTTCATTCGATTCTTTATGATTCATCTATTTCTTAGAGTTTGTCTGATCAAAAAGAGATGGATCCAAAAAGAGATTTCTCAAATAGATCAGCTGTAAAGGATATTTTTATTGGAATAAGTTGTATTGAAAAGTATGGATCCTTACTTAAATCATCTGTTTTTTAATGTTTGTAAATTCCTTGGGTTTCTATATATGACTTCGATTTTCACCATCAAGTGATAGTTAGAGAGTTTTATACTTCTATATAATTTAGTGAAGTAGTTGGATATAAGAATATGACATTAAATATTTTTCAAAATTAATATAAATTGATTATAAAGTTAAATATTTTTTTAATATACCTTTTGAAGTTGAAGAAAACCTAGTAACCCATAAGCTGGCAGAGAAACTTAGTATTTTTGAAAAGTATCAATCTAAAACCTCCTTTTCTTATACATATTAAAAGGTAAAAAAAGTTCATCACCTATATATTGATGAAAAAATAGTTTATATATGGTTTTAGAATGATATTATTCCAAGAAAATGGGGGAAAATATATACTCAATGTGAAATATATCTATGTTTTGGATTTCCTTTGAAACACAAGAAATTCAAACTTAGTAATTTTTTGTTCATTTCTATTAAGGTAGTGAAAGTTGGATAGTTGAAGATAAATATTATTTTGTATCCATGTTTCATTAATAAATTTTTGGTAAACATTATGGAAAATAATAAGATATAAAAGATAAAACTCTAGTCAAGGAGAAGACCTCTTTTATTAGCATGAAGACTGTTAGAAAAATGAAACATGTATATATTCCTTCTTTGAAGATTTTTTTTTGATAAAATAGAAAATTTAAAGACTCAAACTTCTCATACATAGATATTACATATTTTTAGATGAATATTCATTACATTACATAAACACATGCCTAAGGATCGTAAAGCTATAGTGTCTTTGGAAGCTTGGACAAAAGAACTTGTCCATAATTGAGCTACATTATCTCCCAAAATGTTCTTCATAACTAAATCCCTTCTTATACATATCATACGTAATATCATTCATCATAACCTAGGTAAATTAAAGATAAGAACATGGTAATATTTGATTCTCAGTAAGGGTAAAAGAGAGAGATATCAATATATCATGGGCATAGGGGCATGAGAGCATGATAATAACATTTGAAAGCTACACCCTAAATATCATCGATCTTAAAATTCATTCATGAAATAAATCTTGGTAGTTTATAATACATGAATCATAATAGAATCAAATAACATGGACCAGGAGAGCATAACATTGGTATAAGACATTGATTTTTGGCATACATATAAGCATAATCATTTCCTTAGTAGTTCAAGGATCATTTACAAGACTATCATAGTGTATTGGGTTCCCTCCAAAGAATATAATAATGGATAGAGGCCCTTACTAAACTGGGTCCACTCCCCATTTGAATCCTATTTATCTCATGAGATTCAAATCTTTACCCAATGCATTGGAGGAAGATATAGTTCCCATCTGTCACATAATAAAAATCGTACATATGTGTTCCTCAAGATCATAAAAATTTCATCACATCAGATCTCATGAAATGAAATGGGTTTCATAAAAATTTAATCATAAGATAACCTATGTAAAATAAATAGGCTTCATAATCATTTAATCATTTCATCAAATCATAAACTATGGAAAAATAATAGCATTTCGTAATCATTTTATCATTGTATAACTCGTGGAATATAAATAGTTTTTGTAAACATTTTTCCATCATAAACATAAAACATTAAGATAAAGAATAAGAATGGTATCCTTAGTTAGTCCCAAGTTGTGTTTTGGTAATATTTACCGTCAATCGATCATCATGATGAGAAATTTGATGTATGGGAATTTGGATTCAAATGGATTGAATAAAATTTTCCATTGGATTAAGAAAGAAGTTTGAGGGTGATCAGTTTTGATGGGAAAGAAGAAATAAATTCTAAATCACTTTATTTTTGAAAAAAATATTATTGTGAATCACTTTGTTTTTGGAAAAAGTATTATTTGTTTCAAAATAATTTTACTAAACATTATTTTGAAAAGAATAGGTCTCATCATGAAAGTCCATCGTAATGAGAAGAATCTATTTTGAAGAAGTGAAAACATATTTTTGGAAGTAAATGGTCATCAACATCACTTTTGAGTCAATGTGAAATAAGTGTTTGTTTTGATAGAGAATCAAAGTCTCTATGAAATTGATAAATTAATTATGAAAATATTTTAATGATTTGTGTTTCAAATAAATCATAAGTTGAATTAGGAAATTTTGATGCATGTAGATTGAAAAATTAGTGAATACTGAAAAGTGGTACAGATTGAAAAAGTAGTGAAAATTGAAAAAGTGGTGTAGATTGAACAAGTGGTGAACATAGAAAAAGAGGTGATGATTGAAAAAGTGGTTCCAATTAAAAAGGTTGTTCAGATTGGAGAGGTGGTGAAAATTTATTGTAACATCTTGTTTTCCATTATAAGATATATAAAAAGATCGATATTAGGATAATCATACCTAGAATGATGGAAAAGGTGGTACCAATTAAAAAGTAGTTCCAAATTAAAAGTGGTTCCGATTGAAAATATGGAATATATTGAAGTGTAAGGGATAGTACCGATTGTTTTTCAAAATGGTTGTATCCAGTTGGAGGAATAAATGAATGAATTGAGAATGATCGTACCCAGAAGATATTGTGTTTTGGAAAATCATATCCAGACCAATCGTAATCAGAATGACCATATCCAAAATTATCATACCCATGATGATCATATCCAGACCAATCGTATTCAGAAAATATTATACTTGGTTTAAGAAGAAAAGAAAGTAGCTGGAATGAATATAAAGTTACAATACTTTCCAATCTAAGTCTGATGATGCTAAAAATTTTCTCAAATGAATTTAAAGTCATAACGGAGGTCATGATACAAGAACATAATTTTGAATGATTCTTTTTATTGGGTAAAGAGAATATAATGATATCAATAACGTAGTAAACAATTTCAAAAGGGTTTAATTTCTTTTTAGGTTTCTAACTAGGTTTAGATAAGAATAAAAGATAATGTTTTGAATCTCAAGTGAGTCAAAAGAAAAAATAGAAGGAGATTAATGAATGAATTTTAATAGGGGATCTATAAATTCAAATGAAATATTTTGATTCAAATTGGTTATGAGAATCATATTCAACAAATTAGAATGGTATCCATTTATTCATACATTTGTTTTCAATTGATACAGAGCTCGGTATTGAAGAACTTGGAATGAGAAGAATCAGACTCATGTATTGAAATTATAATGATGATTAAAATGAAAGTATAAAGAAGGATATGAAGTTTGAAGAAGAATCGAGAAGCTTTGATAAGAGTTGATGAGGTAAAAATGTATCCTGAAATTTCAAGGGAAATTGAAATTTGGGTGAATTTGTGTGAGCGTGAAATAATTTTTGGATTCCCTCCAAAGGTCTACATCATCGCCTAAATAGGTGAAAAGTACATTGTACTTTTCCAATGATGAAGTGTTGTTCATCATAGTATAGATAGATGTTCTAAGTTTTAGAGTGAAGAATAAGTTTTCCATTTTGATCTTGTATTGAAGAATTGTTTACAAAGAAGTGAAAATTGTATTTGGTTGATCATCATATCATGCTGGATTAATCAATTTTAGGATTTTTGTATTGGGGTTCTCGAACAAAGGAAGAATTTTATTCTGAATTGAAGTGGTTATGATTCATTTCTATTGTATTTTACAAGTAAATCAGACTAAAATAATTCAATTAGGTAGAATTGTACTCATATGAATCAAAATCGAAAATTCAGACTGAGTTTTCATAACAAATTATAGGAGGTTCTTACCTTTCTCATAGGTAAGAAATTGACTAATTATACTTCAATTTAATAAATTTGGTTAATTGAGAAGAAGAACAGGTAAAATGAGTTGGTACAGAAATATTTTTTGCCCTATTTATGTTAAGAGGGTGCTCATGCTCTATCATATTATCTTCAAAGTGCTACATGAGTAAAAGGGTATATCTTACTCGTTGTAATCTAGGAATTTTTTTCTAGTGGATTGTGTGGCATTGGATTTTTTCTAAACCATACCAAGGACGTAGCTATTCATATTGAATATTAAACCTTGTAAATACCTTTATTCTAATGGATGTGTTCTTGTTTAATTTTTAAAATGGAATTGAATCTTTAATAGGAGGCAAAGGTAGTTTCAATTAAAAGGAAACACAAAATAATAAATCACTGGTTCACCCCCCCTCTCAGTGATATAAATACACTAAATGGTGATAAAACAATTTTTTTGAATATTTTATTGATGATAACTGAAAAAATTTTCTCACATTTTGTTAAATATGATTATTTATAAAAATTTGGGATTAGATCATTCATTTGAAAATTTGGTGAAAATTCCAGTTTTACCCTTTAAAATTCACTATAGAATTTCGGAAATAAATATTTTGATATGTATTATTTGAACTTAATAATTTTTAAATGTGTTCTTAACATAATTTTATACAAATTTTATTCAGGGAATTTTAGTTAAATCATTCATGTGGTTGGTGAAAATGTGCTATGAAGTCAAAGTTGGGCTGGACTCGCCAAATTGGACATTGGTTATGTATTTGGGCCATAACTTCTTCATCTGTTCTTTGATTAGGCCCATATTTTGAGAGAATCTCTAGGAAAATTTTTCTCTTAAATAATCCTTATGGAAGGAAAGATGATTCACGCATTTTGGTTGTTAAACAGGTGGTGAAAGTTGGATTAATTTTTTTGGGAGAATTTTCCCAATCACACTTGAAATCTCTTTAAACCTAGCCTTTACTCCACTATAAATTGGTGTTTTTATCTTCTTGAGGGGTTGGGAAGTGAATTATGAGATTGGGAGAATAGAATAAGTGGTTATATACATTTCAAATAATAATTGGATGAGGGAATCTACCAAGCTATGATTTCCTCCAAAATGATCTTATTTTCCTCTTATTTGTTGTAATGTTGTTGTATTTTCAACAAAATCTTAGTTTTCATTCCATTTCATATATTATTTTCAATTTTATTCTTCTCTTAATCTTCCTATTTGCGATAAAAATCAAAGTTTATGAATGATATTGGGTTACACCCTTCTTAAATCTTTTTAAATGCAATCTATTTCTATGATGACAACACCACCCATGGAAGAGTAGTTTTCTTAGTAATCGATCGAACTCTATCCTTATTCATTAATTTACTTTGAATCAAGGAGCTACATTAATTAAAATATTGTGATATATTAATTTATTTATTAATTTAAATGAAACTAAGAAAGCAATTTAATATTTAAAACAAAAACACGTGAGTTTGGGAATTGTGTGAACTGTGAGAGCACAACCTTAACTGATAATAAAAGACCACATGAGATAAATTTGTAGAATTCAAATATAATCCCAAAAATCAATTAATCCTCATTTAGAAAGTGAAAATGTGCCCTAATTTACCACTGACCATAAGTTATCCTTAGAACATTAATCAAAATAGGGTGTTACGATTGCATGTTTCAAAACTAGCTTAGGGTTTAATTAATTTCATCTTGGTGGTTAAGTTAATTCTCGTAGGGTTTGTGGGTTAAAAAATTAGGGGATAAAAATTAAGTGTATATTGATTAAAATGATAATGATAAATAATTAAATTAAGTGGTAGAGTTAGATCAATTCCTCATTTTAAAATATTTTCTAAAAAAATATCTTCTCATTATGTTTTATTAATCAAATTTCAATTCAAAAACAAAAACAAAAAGATATGCAATATTTTTACAACATAATTATTATTCTTTTATAAATGGTAAAGAAACCTCATCATTTTAAGTGTTATTTTGTTCTCTTTTATTTTATTTTTAGAATACCTTTAAGAATCTGTTTTAATTTACTACCTCCTTTGAGAGGCGACCTTGGTCAGGCACTCAACTGCACCCAAATACCCAAAAAATCACACTCCATTTGAGAGAGCCCACAAAATCACCTTTCAAATTGGAACTGTTTCTGGGGAGTCAAGTAATTATTTTAACCAATTAAAGGTATTCCTTTTATTTTTTATTTTATTCTCTTCTTCTCTTCTTTCTTCCTTCTTTACCCAATCTAGATTATTTATTTTGTTTTCTTCTTCTTATTCTTTTTGGACCATCAACTCAAACTTCTCATTTTTATTTGATTATGTTCCACTTTTCTTCTTTTCATTTTAATTTGATTTATGACACAAACTAATCCTGAAGATCTCTTCGATCTTGATCCTGATATTGAATGAAGCCTTAAGAATCGAATCAAACATTCTCAGTCTATGAGAAGTTTCAACATTCAACTAGTTGGTGAATTATTCCATTATAGTAATATTAAAAATGGCAGAAATTGAAATTCAAACAAAAAAATATAACCAATGGAAGTAAACAACAACAATGAACTTAATTGAACCATTCAATAATTGGTTGTATGATACATTAATTATCAACCAAATTGCATTACATACCCAAATATAGAATCAGACTTTGAACTGAAATCTGGGTTAATTAACTTACTTCAAAAATTTCATGGCATCTCTGGTGAGGATCCCAATAAATACCTTAAGGAATTTAATGTGGTTTTCTCAACCCTAAAACCAAGAAATGTATCTGATGATCAAATCAAACTAAGAGAATTCTCATTCTCACTTGATGGAGCTTCAAAAGATTGGATATATTATTTACTACTTGAAGATGTAACTTATTGGAACAATTTGAAATGAATTCTCTTGCAGAGCTTTTTTCTAGCATCAAGTAGCACATCTATTCGAAAAGTGATCTCTGGGATCAAACAAGCACCATGAGGGTCAATGTATGAGTACTCAGAGTGATTCAAGAAGTTGTTTGAAAGTTTTATACATCACCAAATTAGTGAGAAAATCTTCATCCAATACTTCTATAAAATTCTCACACCAATGGAGAGTTGCATGATGGATGTCGCGGCTAGAGGTGCAATTGTGGGAAAGACACCAGTAGCTACATGTTCATTTATTGACAAGATGGCACAAAAATCCCAAAAATTTGGTGATCGAGGTACACCACATGTTAGAGGAGTAAATCCAGTAAGTACTTCTTCTCTTGAGAGTAATTTATTTGATACTAAGTTGGAATAATTGGCCATCATGTTGAGGCAGATTGATTTGGATCAAAAGACATCCCAACCCCATACTTCAAGGCCTTGTGGAATTTTCACTGAGACCAGACACCCAACTGACTATTTCTCCCAACTACAAAAAATATAAGATTGTACAACAAAGTTTCCTGGGAGACCATATTAGCAGAAACAACAACCATATCCCCAAAATAAGCTTGATTACTTTTATCTAACATACAACCAAGGGTGGAAGGATCAATCATACATGAGGTATGGCTCTGGACAACAACAAAGACCTCCATTTTCAAAAAAACTTCCACCAGCCTCCACCTTACCCATAGGGTTTTCAACAACCCCAAATGATATTTGAAGCCCACGCATTAGCAAGCCAATAACAAGGGACTTCTCAACTAAAGGTATATTCTAGTAATTATGATCTTTTGAAACAAATTGTTTTTAATCAACCGAATGAGTCTATGAGTCAAGGTTCATGGGTAAGGGAGTTAAAGACTCAAATGAGCCAGATTACCACTACCCTCCATGAACTTGTAAGTAAGAATTTATGCTCCCAAGGGGAATGTCAGTTACATCACAATGAGAACTGAGAAGAATATGAATGATACTTCTACACCCACAATTCCACCGAGATTTACCTCAACTCCAGAAAATCCCAATTCCACACCAACTGTTGAGAAAAATAAGGATAAAGATAATGGTAAGAAAAATATCTATGATATTACTCCCAAACCCCTTCCTTTTACAAATGGAGTTGTTCAAACAAAAAATATGGATGAATAGGAAATTCAGAAATAAGTTTCGGATTCATTCAAGCATGTGGAGATCAACATCTCTTTACATAAATCCATTTATCAAATCCCAATTTATGCCAAATTCTTAAAATAACATTGTAATAATTGAAGATTGATCAAGGGAAATGAGAAGATCAATCTTGGAAGAAATGTGTCAGCACTCATTACTCCAACTCCAGCAATGCCAAAAAAGTGAAAGGATCTTGGGACATTCACTGTACCATGTACCATAGGGGAGTTACACTTTTTTGATTCTCTTTGTTATTTAGGAGCTTCCATAAATGTAATTCTCCAATATGTATTTTCTTATTTTACATGTTGGTGAGTAGAAGCCGATGAGAGTAGTGGTGCAGTTGGAAAATAGAGTTACAACATATCTAGCAAGAGTCCTTGAGGATGTACTTTTTTAGGTAAGAGAAATGATATTTACAATAGATTTATATGTTCTTAAAATGGAGGATGGCCAGCTAAGTTCTTGTGATCCCATTATCTTTGGTAGACCCTTCCTCAAAACTAGTAAAACAGTTATAAATGTCCATGAGGGTACACTTTCCATGGAGTTTTCAGATGAAGTTGTTATATTTAATGTTACAGACTCTATGAATTACCCCTCATAGGGCCATTCTGTTTTTTTATCTCCCATTTTGATCCACCAAGTAAAAACCCCATGGATTTTTATTTTCATATGCTTAGGGAGATTATGAGAATTGGTTCTAGTTTGATGTCTAAGATTACTTCCACACCTATTTCTAATCCACAAAACTCTCTTATATTTGATTTTGAAATGGATTAATATTTTGATTTTGATAAATATCAATCTGATTATGACATGGCCGTTGAGTATACTAATGGATTTGATGAATTATTATATGATTTTGATGATTTTTATTCTGATACTGATGTTATTTGTGCAAATATTTTAGTTCTTTCAATGATTCCATCCATACATCACCCCCCCTTTGTTCGAGCTCATGCCAGTGCCACCAAATCTCAAATAATCATACTTTTTAAGTGGTGAGAGATTACCTATTATAATTACTAATAATCTCCCTTTTGAACATGAATAATTTTTTTGAATCATTTGAGGGAGAACATAAGGGAAATTGGGTGGACCTTGGATGACATATCAGGTATTAGCCCCTCCATTTTCATTGATAGGATTATTTTAGAGTATGGGGCTAAACCAGTTAGGCAGCCACAAAGGATACCCTATAAAACCCTTCTAGAAGTTGTTAAAAAAGAGGTTGAAAATTGCTTGAGGCAGGTATACATTATCCCATTTCATATTCTCATTAGGTGAGTCCTATTCAGGTAGTGCCTAAGAAAAGTGGTGTTATTGTTGTTAAAACTGATAAAGAGGAGTTAGTTTCGATGTGGGTAAAAAATAGTTGGCGTGTGTGTATTGATTATAGGAAACTAAATCTGTCCACTCACAAGGACCATTTCCCCCTCCCATTTATTGATCAAATGTGTGAGAGACTAGATGGGAAAAGACACTATTGTTTCTTGGATGGATTTTCTGGATATTTTCAGGTTCCAATTGCTCCATAGGATCAGTAAAAGACAACATTAACTTGTCCATTATGTACGTTTTCCTATTGGAGGATGCCATTTGGACTTTGTAACACCCCAGGTACCTTCCAGAGATGTATGGTGAGTATTTTTTCAGATTTCATTGAGACCTACATGGAGGTATTTATGGATGATTTTACAGTTTATGGGTCCTCATTTGATGATTGTATCTCTAGTTTGGGAAAGGTTTTGAATTTTTGTATTAAGAAGAATCTGGTCTTAAACTTTGAAAAGTGTTATTTCATGGTAGAGTATGGGATTTTCTTAGGGTATGTAGTGTCAAAACATAGGATATAGGTTGATAGATATATGGATGATATCATTTCATCCTTACCATATCCTTCATGTGTACGTGATGTTAGATATTTCCTAGGACATGCAGGATTTTATCGGCGCTTCATCATGGATTTTAGGAAGACATTTCTTCCTATGTCACGATTACTTCAAAAGGATTCTGATTTTGTGTTCAATGATTCTTGTAGGAATTCCTTTGATGAGATAAAATAGTGTCTTAACAATCCACCTATCATATATCCTCCACGGTGGGAGCCTTATTTTGAGATTATGTGCGATGCGTCTAACTTTGAGGTTGGAGCTGTCATATATAGAGGGTGGAGGGACATCGACATGCGATCTCCTATGCATGAAGTACACTAGATTCAGCCCAATAAAACTACACAACCACGAAAAGGACATTATTTCCATTATATTTTCTTTAGATAAATTCTATTCATATTTATTGGGATCTAACGTAGTTGTTTTTTTTGACCATGCAACTCTAACGTACCTCTTGAAGAAGCCAGATGCAAAGCCTCGACTTATCCAATGGATGCCCCTTCTTTATGAATTTAACATTGAGATAAAGGAAAATAAGGGGTCAGAAAACCTAGTGTTGGACAACATGATTAGGCTTACTCTCACACTAGAGGATGACACCTTGGACCATGTACCACTTTGGGACACTTTCCCCGATGAGCATCTTTATTCCATATCAGGTATGCATCCTTAGTATGCTGATTTAGTGAACTATCTTGTTGCATCCTAAAGCCCTACAAATTTAAAGAAAAACCAAGTCCAAAAGATAAATAGTGAGTCAAGATTTTATGTTTGGTATGATCCATACCTATAGAGCATGTGTAGTAACCATGTTATTAGGAGGTGTGTTCCTGATCACGAGTTCAAGTCTATTTTATATTTGTGTTATACACTTGACTGTGGCGGACACTTTGGACCCCAACAGACAGCTAGGAATGTTTTAAACTATAGATTATATTGGACTAGTTTATTCTATAATGCTCATGTGTTTTTAAAGTCATGATCTCATTTCTAACACACTGGGAACACTTCTAGGGGACACGAGATGCCCCAACAACCCATACTATTCTGTGATATTTTTGATGTAAGGGGCATTGATTTTATGTCCCCTTTTCAAGTTCATTTGGTTTTTTGTATATTTTGGTTGTTGTTGATTATGTGAGAAAATGGGTGGAGTCTAAGGCCACCGGGACTATTAATTCTTATTTTGTAGTGGACTTTGTCAAATAATGGATTTTTTTAGGTTTTTCCATCATCAGTGACCAGGGGACACACTTCTGTAATAGGAATTTGTCTTCTCTCCATCAGAAGTATGGGGTGACACACAAAACATCAACACCCTGCCACCCCTAAAAAATGACCAGGCTGAAGTTTCAAATAAGGAGTTGAAACAAATTTTGGAGAAAACTGTGCAGCCGAATAGGATGGATTAGAGAAAGCTCTTGGACGATGTGCTATGGGGTTATAGGAGAGCATACAAGACACCAATTGGTATGTCCCAATTTTGAATTGTTTTTGGAAAATCATTTCATCTCTCAGTGGAAGTGGAGCATCAATCATATTGGGTTATAAAGAAATGCAACATGGATTTTTCCCAAGATGGAATCCAAAGGATTCTACAAATTCAAGAGCTTGAGGAGATTCTTTTGTCTTCATATGAGAACTCAATGCACTATAAGGAAATATCAAAATCATCTCATGATATAATTATCCAACAAAGGAAATTTTATGTTGGAGATAAATTCTTTCTCTACATTTCATGACTGAGAGTGATGCTTGGTAAGTTGTGTTCCAGATGGTTAGGTCCGTATATTGCATCTAATGTTTGTTCTTATGGTGTAGTGGAGATCGCACAAGAGGACACTGGAAGGAGTATTACAGTCAATGGAAAACGTTTAAAGAAATATACTAAGGGAATTCCTACTAATGCAGTGGATTTCATCACACTGCATAACCCCATAATCACTTGTGAATATCAAGCTATTCCTAACACTTTTATTTTTATATTCTTTGTCTAATTTAAAATTATAAATTTCATGTTCGTATATATTTTCATAGGTTCACATTGAAGAAAATGTAATATTTTAAGTGTGGAAGAGGGGAAAACATTTGGGGAAGATATTTCAGATTTTAATTTTTGTGTTTTTTGTGTATTTTCTATTATGTTTTTGTTTAAAATTTTCAAAAACCAAAACCAAGAAAAATCAATAAAAAAACAAATATATCATGTAACATTATCATGTGAAATATATAAAAAATGAATGTTTTCAAAATTTATTGATAAAATTATAATCATGAGTAATATTTCACCATTAAGTGTTGATTTTTATAAAAATTGAAGTCATTGATGATATGAATGGTTGTGTCCTTATAAAACCTTTTAGATTTTGACATCATTATTTTTGATATTTTTTCATTGTAAATTGTGTCATTTATTTCCCCATACAAATTTTCACTCAACCATGATTTGTAAATTTTTTCCTAATAAATAGAAGGTATAATAAATTTAGTTAAAAAAATTCATTGGTTGATCTATAAGTTTGTTTCTCTTATGATCGGTTTCATTACTGTACTGAATTTAACTATGTGTGTGTACCTGTTATCTAAATATTGTACGCCATACAAAATGGGTTGTGTCTTGGACAGGTAAAAACAACTCTTCATCGACCTATGATCTTGTTATAACTACCACAATCCATGTCATGAGAAAATCAAACATGGGTTGAGAGTTGAGTGTGAAATTTGTTCCAAGTGAAACATAAAATAAATGATGGGAGTGATGAAATGTACAACATATGGGGATATCTAGATCTAGAGCATAAGATTTTAATTTCAGAAATGCTTAAGTGAGTGTGTCTTGAAATTCGATTGCAAAGGAATGTAGAATAGATTTGGTGAATTAAACTAGGTAAGATTAATAGTTTTACATGACCTGAATATACTGAATAAAGGGTGGATTTTTGAGCTTGTAATGGTTGACACACACACATGTGGAGAATTAGTGGCATGGTAGACCAATTACTTGTTTCGGTATGATTAGTGTTGTGAATCTCACTGGATTTTGTTTTGACCCAATTTATGAGACAATGAATTTAAAATTTATTGATATTTACTCTTGATGGGATTCTTAAATTGCCTATATTTTCACTGTGGATTGAGAAATTTGAATATGCATATCTTGTCACAATTTTTTTGAATACATGATATTAGGTTTTTCCTAGGAGTGAAAAGGGGTAAGTGTGGGGGAGTTGATAAAACACATTTTTTTGAATATTTTTTTGATAATAAATGACAAAATTTCCTCACATTATGTTAAATATATTTATTACTAAAATATTTGGGATTAGATCATTCATTTGAAAATTTGGTGAAAACTTGAGTTTTTCCCTTTAAACATCCACTGTAGAATTTCAGGAATAAATATTTTGATATGTATTATTTGAACATAATATTTTTAAATGTGTTCCTGATTTAATATTATATAAATTTTATTCATGACATTTAAGTTAAATCGTGCATTTGGTTTGTGCAAATGAGTTATGAAGTCAAAGTTGGGCTTGACTCACCAGATTGGACATTGGTTATGTATTTTTGTCATAATGTCTTCATACATACTTGGATTAGGACCAAATTTTGAGAGGATATCTATGGATCATTTTATCACAAATCATCCTTCTGTAAGGACAGCTAATTCAAATATTTTAGTGGTAAAACAGGCAATAAAAATTGGATTAATTTATTTGGCCAAATTTCGCCATTCACACTTGAAACCTCATTAAACCTAGCCTCCACCCCACTCTATAAATTGGTTTATTTCTCATTTGGAGGGGTTTAGACATGCATTAAGATATTGGGAACATAGTATAAGTGGTTCTATACCATTTCAATTCAAAATTGTATAAGGGAATCTACCAAGATAGGATCTCCTCCGAAATGATCTTTTTTCCTCTTATTTGTTGTAATATTTTTGTACTTTCAAAAAAATCTTATTTTCTCTAATTTTTTTTATATTATATAAAATTTTATTCATCTATTAATATTCCTCTTTGGTCTGGATATAAAAGAGTATAAATTATATTAATTTATACCCTTTATAAATCTTTGCAAATGTAATATGTCTCTACGATGACTACACTACCCATGGGAGAGTAGTTTTCTTAGTAATAGACCAACCTCTATCCTTCTTCATTAATTTATTTTGAATTAATGAGATACTATAATTAACATAATATGATCTGTTAATTGATTTTTAATTTAAATGAAACTAATAAATCAATTTAACAGTTAACACAAAAACACGTTATACCGTGAATTGTGTGAACTGTGAGAGCGCAACCTTAACCGGTAATACAAGAACACACAAGATCAATTTGTAGAGTTTTAATATAATCCCCTAACTCAATTAATCCTCATTTCTAGAGTTAAAATGTTCCCTAATTTACCACCGACCATAATCTATCCTTATAACATTAATCAAAGCAGGGCGTTGCGATTGCATGTTTCAATGCTAACCTAAGGTTTAATTAATTTCATCTTGGTGGTTAAGTTAATTATCTTAGGGATTGGGGGTTAAAAA
Organism: Viscum album; assembly: GCA_963277665.1. Classification (NCBI taxonomy): domain Eukaryota; kingdom Viridiplantae; phylum Streptophyta; class Magnoliopsida; order Santalales; family Viscaceae; genus Viscum; species Viscum album. The sequence goes on along the minus strand of OY728127.1, from coordinate 58,963,683 downwards.
ATTAGTGGATCATAATTAAGTGGATATTTATTAAAATTATAGTTATAAATAAGTAAATTAAGAGGTAGAGTTAGATAGATTACTCCTTTTAAAATATTTTCTAAAAAAACAAACTTCTTATTATGCTTTATTAATCAAGTTTCATTTCAAAAAAACAAAAAGAAATGAAATATTCTTCCAAAAAACTTATTATTCTTTCATAAATGATAAGAAAACCCTAATAAATTTTAATTAGTGATTTACCCTCCTTTATTTTATTTTTAGAATACCTTTAAGAAGTTGTTTTAATTTACTTCATCCTTTGAGAGACGACTTGATCAGCCACTCTACTGCACCCAATTACCCAAAAAATCACACTTCATTTGAAAGCACCCACGACATCACCTTTAAAATTGTCAATGTTTCCAAGGAGGAAAGTAATTAGTCCATCAAATTAGATTTATTCCTCTTGTTTTTCATTTTATTCGCTTCTTCTCTTATTTATTCCTTTTTTACCAAATCTACAAAATTTTCTTTTGTTTTTTTTCTTCTTCTTTTTGGACCATGAACTCAAACATCTCATTTTTATTTTAATATGGTCCCCTTTTCTTCTTTTTATTTTTATTTTATTTTTGACACAAACTAATCCTAAAGATCTCTTAGATCTTGATCCTAAGATTGAACGCAGCCTTAGGGCTCAAATTAGACATTCTCAGTCTATAAGAAGTTTCAAAATTCAACTAGTTAGTGAATTAATTCATTCCAGTAACATTGAAATTGGATGAAATTAAAATCAAACAAAAATCAAGAAGAAACGTCTGAAAACAATAACAATGAACTTAATAGAACCATTCAAAAATTGGCTGCACTGGATATTAATTATCAACCAAATTGCATTGCATACCAAAATATTGAATCAGACTTTGAACTGAAATCTAGGTTAATTCACCTGCTTCCAAAATTTCTTGGCCTCTCTAGTGAGGATCCCAATAAACACCTTCAATAATTTAATTTGTTTTGATCAACCCTAAAATCAAGAAATGTATATGAAGATCGAATCAAAATAAGAGCATTCTCATTCTCACTTGATGGAGCTGCAAAATATTGGATGTACTATTTACAACATGAATATGTAAGTTGTTGGAATGATTTGAAACTCCTTTTCTTGTAGAGATTTTTTTTCAGCATCAAGTACCACATCTATTCGAAAATAGATATCTGGGATCAAACTAGTATAAGGAGGGTCAATGTATGAGTACTTAGAGTGATTCAAGAAGTTGTGTGCAAGATTTCTGCATCAAAATATTAGTAAGAAACTCCTCATCCAGTACTTATATGAAGGAATCACACCTATGGAGAAGATCATGGTGGATTCTGTGGCTGGAGAAGCATTGGTGGATAAGACACCAATAGCATCATGTTCATTTATTAACAATATGGAACAAAACTCCCAAAAACTTTTGTGATTGAGGTACACCACATGTTAGAGGAGTACATTAAGTAAGTACTTCTTCTCTTGATCGTAATTTAATTGATACTAAGTTTTAATAATTGACCAATATGGTGAGGAATATTTCCTTGGCTCAAAAGACATCCTAACCCCCTCCTTCAAGGCCTTGTATCATTTTCACTAAGACAAGCCACCCAACTAACTATTTCCCCCAACTACAAGAAAAAAAAGATTTCATAGCAGTGTTTCCTAGGAGACCTTATCAGCAGCAACAACAACCATATCCCCAAAATAAGCTTGATTCCTTTTCTCCAACATACAACCAAGGGTGAAAGGATCAACCAGACATGTGTTATGGCTCCAGACAACAACAAAGACCCCCTTTTCAACAAATCTTATAGTAGCCTCTACCTTACCTGCAAGGTTTCCAATAACCCCAAAGGAGATTTGAGGCCCAAGAATAAATAAGACAACAACAAGGGAATTCTAAACCAAAGGTAGATTCTAATACTAATGATATTTTGAAACAAATTGTTCTTAACCAATAGAATGAGTTGATGAGTCAAGGTTTAGAGCTAAGAGAGTCGAAGACTCAAATGAGCCATATTTCCACTGCCCTCCATGAACTTATAAGTAATAATTCTGAAAATCTACCTTCCCAACCTACTCCAAATCCTAAGGGTAATGTTAGTTCCATCACATTGATAAGTGGGAAGAAAATAAATGATACTTCTACACCCACTATTCAATTGGGATTCACCGCAACTCTAAAAAATCCCAATTCCACACCAACTGTTGAGCAACCAAAGGAGAAAGATAAAGGTAAGAAAAAGTTTGTTGACATTCCTCCTAAACCCATTCCTTTTACAAATATATTTGTTCAAACAAAAAATATAGCTGAAGAGGCGATTCAAAAAAGATGTTTTTGATACATTCAAGCCTGTGGAGATCAATATCCCTTTATTTTAATCCATTAATCAATCACAAGGTATGCCAAATTCGTAAAATAATTTTGTAATAATCGAAGAGGGATCAAGGTAAATGAGAGAATCAATATTGGATGAAATTTACCCACACTCATTACTCCAAGTCTAGCAATGCCAACAAAGTGCAAGGATCCCGAGACATTCACTATACCATGAACCATAGGGGGGTTACACTTTTCTGATGCTATTTGTGATTTAGGAGCATCCATAAATGTAATGTCTCACTATGTATTTATTTATTTTACAGGTTGGTGAGTTGAAGCTGATGTGATTAGTGGTGTAGTTGGAAAATAGAGCTACAACATATCTAGTAGGAGACCTTGAGGATGTACTTGTTCGAGTAAGAGATGTGATCTTTCCAGCAAATTTTTATGTGCTTAAAATGGAGAAGGATCAGGTATGTTCTTGTGCCCCCATTATCTTAGGTAGACCCTTCCTCAAAACTGCTAAAATGGTCATAAATGTCCGTGAGGGTACACTTTCCATGGAGTTTGGATATGAAGTTGTTATATTTAATGTTATGGACTCCATGAAGTACCCATCAGAGGACCATTTTGTTTTTTATCTCCCATTTTGAACTACCAAGTAAAAACCCCATTGATTTTGATTGTCCTATGCTTAAGGAGATTATGAGGATTGTTTTTAGTTTAATTTATATGATTACTTACACACTTGTTTCTAATCCACAATACTCTATTAGATTTTATTTTTAAATGGATTCATATTCGAATTTTGATAAATCTCAATCTTATTATGACATAAATGTTGAGTATGATGATGTATTTGACGAATTATTCTCAGATTTTGATGATGTTTATTCTGATACTGATGTTATTTGTGCACATATTTCAGTTCCTTCGATGTTTCCATCCAAAAATAACCCCCTTCATTGGAGCTCAAACTATTACCACCAAATAAAAAATACTCATACTTGTTATGTGGAGAGATATTACCTCTTATAATTACTAATAATTTCCATTTTGAACTTGAAGAAAAACTTTTGAATATTTTGAGGGAGAACATCAGATAAATCGGGTGGACCTTGGATGAAATATCAGGTATTAGACCCTCAATTTTCATGTATATGATTCTTTTTTGTGGATGGGGCTAAATTGGTTAGGCAACCACAAAGGAGACACAGTCCAAACCTTCTAGAAGTTTTTAAAAAATAGGTTGAAAAAATTCATTAGGAACGTATAATTTATCCCATTTTAGATTCTCATTGGGTGAGTCCTGATCAGTTTGTGCCTAAGAAAAGTGGTGTTACCATTGTTAAAAATGATAAAGAGGAGTTAGTTCCGATGAGGGTGAAAAATAGTTGGCGTGTGTGTATTGATTAAATGAAACTAAATCTTTCCACTTGAAATGACCATTTCCCCCTCCCATTTATTGATAAAATTTTTGAGAGACTAGCTGGGAAAACATACTACCATTTCTTGGATGGATTTTCTCGATATTTTCAGGTTTTTATTTCTCTAGAAGATCAGGATAAGACAACATTCACTTGTCCATTCGGTATGTTTTCCTACCGGAGGATTCCATTTGGACTTTGCAACGCCCTAGATACCTTCCAAATATGTATGGTGAGTATTTTTTTTCAGATTTCATCAAGAACTGCATGGAGGTATTTATGGATGATTTTACAGTGTATGGGTCCTCATTTGATGATTGTATCTCTAGTTTGGTAAAGGTTTTGAATCTTTGTATTGAGAAGAATATGGCCTTAAACATTGAAAAGTGTCATTTCATGGCAGAGCATGGGATTTTCTTAAAAAATGTAGTGTCAAAACATGGGATAGAGGTTGATAGATCTAAGGTAGATATCATTTCATCCTTACCATATCCTTCATGTGTACGTGATGCTAGATATTTCCTAGGGTATATAGGATTTTATTTCATCTTCATCAAAGAGTTTAGTATGATTGGTCTTCTTATTTCATGATTACTTCAAAATGATTTGATTTTGTGTTCAATGATTCTTGTAGGAATTCCTTTGATGAGCTAAAACAACGTCTGACCACTCCACCTATCATACAGCCTCCACAGTGACAGCTTCCTTTTAAGCTTATGTGTGATGTGTCCTACATTTTGGTTGGATCTTTCTTATCATGGAGGGTGGAGGGACATTAACATGTGATCTTCTATGCATCAAGGATACTCAATTCAACCCAATCAAACTAAAATACCACCAAAAAAGAGTTTGTTGTCGTTATATTTTCTTTATATAAATTCCGTTTGTATTTATTGGGCTCTAAAGTAGTTTATTTTTGACCATCTAGCTATGAGGTACCTATTGAAGAAGCTAGATGCAAAACCTATACTTATCTGATAGATGATCCTTCTTCAGGAATTTGACATTAAGATAAAGGACAAGAAGGGGTCAGAAAACCTGGTGGCAGACCACATGAGTAGGCCTACTCTCACACTAGAGGATGACATCGAGGACCATGTACCACTTCAACACACTTTCCCCGATAAGAATCTTTATTCTATCTTAGTTATGAATCCTTGGTATGCTGATTTAGTGAAATACCTTGTTTCATTCGAAATCACTGCAAATTTAAAGAAATATCAAGTCCAAAAGTTAAAGAGTGGTTCATGATTTTTTGTTTAGGATGATCCATACCTCTGGCACATGTGTAGTGACCAGTTTATTAGTGGGTTTGTTCCTGATCATGAGTTTGAGTCTATTTTACATTTTTTAATACACTTTCTTTCTGGTGGACACTTTGGACCCCAACGGACAGCTAGGAAAGTTTTTGAATCTAAATTATATTGTGATAGTTTATTATATAATGATTATGTGTTTTGAAAGTCATTCTCTTGTTTCCAACACAATGGGAACATTTCTTGGAGACATGAGATTCCCCCAATAACCCATACTATTCTGTGATATTTTTAATGTATGGGGCATTGATTTTATTAGACCTTTTACAAGTTCATTTTTTTAATATTTTGGTTGTTGTTGATTATGTGAGAAAATGGGTGGAGGATAAGATCACCAGGACTGATGATTATCATGTTGTAGTGTACATTGTCAAAGCATAGATTTTTGTTGGTTTGGAGTACTGAAGGACATCATCAGCGACCAAGGGACACACTTCTGAAATTAGAATTTGTCTTCCCTTCTTCGGAATTATGGGGTGACACATAAAAAATAAACACCATACCACCCCTAAAAAAATGGAATGGATAAGGTTTCAAATAGTAAGTTTAAACAAATTTTGGAGAAAATCATGCAGCTGAATAGGAAGGATTTGTGAAAGTGATTAGATGATGCTCTATGGGATTATAGGATAACATACAAGAACCCTATTGGTATGTACACATTTTGAATTGTTTCTGGAAAATCATCTCATCTCCTAGTGGATGTCGAGCATCGGGAATATTGGGCTATAAAGAAATGCAACATAGATTTGGCCCAATCTAGAATCCAAAGGAAGCTACAAATTCAAGAGCTTAAGGAGATTTGATTGTCTTCATATGAAAACTCAAGGCTCTACAAGGAAAGATAAAAGGCAGCTCATGATAGAATGATCCAACAAAGGGAGTTTTATGTTAGAGAGAAAGTACTTCTCTATAGTTCATGATTGAAGTTGATGCCTAGTAAGTTTCATTCCAGATGGTCAGGTCCTTATATTGTATCTAATGTTTTTCCTTATGGTGTATTTTAGATCGCACAAAAGGAAACTGGCATTAGTTTTATAGTCAATGGGAAACTTTTGAAGAAATACATTGAGGGACTTCCTACTGATGTAGTGGATTTTATCACACTGCATAACCCCATAATCACTTGGGCATATTAGGTTGTTCCTAACCATTTCAGTTTTATATTCTTTTTTATATTTAAAATTATACATTTGATGTTCATATATCATCTCATAGTTTCAAATTGAGGACAATTCAATATTTTACGTGTGGGGGAGGGGAAAAAGTATGTGGTAGATATTTAGGATTTTCATTTGTGTGTTTTTTTTGTATTTTCTATTAAGTTTTTTGTAAAAATTTAAAAAAAAACAAAAAAATCAACAAAAAAACAAATATATCATGTAACATTATCATGTGGAATATATAGAAAATGCATGTTTTCAAAATTAATTGGTAAAATTATAAACATGAGTAAGATTTCATCATTAAGGGTTGATTTTTTTAAAAAAATAAGTTGTCGATGATATGAATGGTTGTGTCCTTATAATACCTTTTATATTTTGACATCATTATTTTTGATATTTTTTCATGGTAAATTGTGTCATTTATTTCTCCACACAAATTTTCACTCAACCATGACTTGTGATTTTTTTTTATACTCAATTGAATGTATAGTCAATTTAGGTAAAAAAATCATTGGTTGATCCATATGTTTGTTTCTCTTCCAATCAGTTTCAATACTGTACCGAATTGACCTATGCATGTGTACCTGTTATCTGACTATTGTAAACCCTAAAATACCCGGTTGTGTCTTGGATAGGTCAAAAACCAATCTTCATCGACCTTTGATCTTGTTATAACTATTAAAATCCATTTTGTGAGCAGATCAAACATGGGTTGAGAGTTGAGTGTGATATTTGTTCCTAGTGAAACTTAAAAAAAATGAAGGGAGTGATGAATTGTACAACATATGGGGATATCAATATGTGAAGCTTATGATTTGAATTTTGGGTTTGATTAAGTGAGTGGGTCTTGAAATTATATTGCAAAGGACTATTGAAAAAGTTCAGTGAATTAAAATAGGTAAGAATACTTGTTTTACTTGACCTAAATATACTAAATAAAGGGTGGATTTATGATCTTGGAATGGTTTGCACACACACATGTGGAGAATTAGTGGCATGGTAGACCCATGAATTGTTTGACTATGATTAGTGTTATGAATATCACTAGATTTTGTTTTGACACAATTTATGAGACAATGAATTTAATATTTATTGATATTGACTCTTGATTATATTCTTTCTTTTCCTATATTTTCACTGCGGATTAAGCAATTTGAATATGTATATCTTTTCATAATTTTTTCGAATACATGATGTGATGTTTTTCCTAGGAGTGAAAAATGGTAAGTGTGGGGGAGTTGATAAAACACAATTTTTTGAATATTTTTTTTGATAATAAATGAAAATATTTCATCACATTATGTTAAATATGTTTATTTATAAAATATTTGGGATTAGATCATTCATTTGAAAATTTGGTGAAAATTCCAATTTTACCCTTTAAAATTCACTAAATCATTTCACACATATATATTTTTATATGTTTTATTTGAACTTATTATTTTTTAAATGTGTTCCTGACTTAACTTTATATAACTTTTATTCCTGACATTTGAGTTAAATCGTGCATTTGTTTGGTGAAAATGGTCCACGAAGTCAAAGTTGGGCTGGACTCGCCAGATTGGACATTGGTTCTGTATTTGGGCCATAACTTCTTCATCCGTGCTTGGATTAGGCCCAAATTTTAAGAGGAGATCGATGAAGTATTTTATCAAAAACCAATCTTCTTTATAGGATAACTTATTCACGGGTTTTGGTGGTCAAATAGGTGGTGAAATTCGGATTAATTTTTTTGGCCGAATTTCCCCATTCACACTTGAAACCTCTTTAAACCTAGCCTCCACTTCACACTATAAATTGGTATTTTTATTATTTTTAGGGGCTGGGATGTTCATTAGGAGATTGGGAGCAGAGTATAAGTGGATATATACCATTTAAATTCACAATTGGAGGAGGGAAGATACAAAGGTAGGATCTCCTCCAAAATGCTTTTATTTTCCTCTTCTTTGTTGTAATATTGTTGTACTTCCAATTAAATCTTAGTTTCTCTACCATTTATTATATTATTTTACAATTTATTCTTCTATAAATCTTCCTCTTTATTATGGAAATCAAAGAGTAGAAACGAAAATGGGTTATACCCTTTCTAAATCTTTGAAAATGCAATCCGTTTCTACAATGACTACACCGCCCATAGAAGAGTAGTTTTCTTAGTAATCGATGGACCTATATCCTTCTTCATTAATTTATTTTTAATAAATGAGATACTATAAATCACATAATATTATATATTAATTGAGTTTTTAATTTTAATGAAACTAGGAAAGAAATTGAACAATTAACACAAAAACATGAGAGGTCGGGAATTGTGTGAACTGTGGGATCGAAACCTTAACCAGTAATAAAAGACCACACGGGATCAATTTGTAGAGTAATAATATAATCCATAAACTCAATTAATCTTCATTTTAAGAGTAAAAATGTGACCTAATTTACCACTGACCATAATTTATCATTAGAACATTAATCAAAAAATGGAGCTCTGATTGCATGTTTCAAAGCTAGCATAGGGTTTAATTAATTTAATATTGGTGGTTAAGTTAATTGTAATAGGGATAGAGGGTTAAAAAATTTTTGGATCATAATTAAGTAGATATTTATTAAAATGATAAAGATAAATAAGTAAATTAAGCGGTATAGTTATATCGATTACGCCTTTTAAAATATTTTCTAAAAAAACATCTTTTGTGTGTTTTATTAATCAAGTTTCATTTCAAAAAAAAATAAATTAAATCTTCTTCCAACATAATTATTATTTTTTATAAATGAAAAAAAACCCTCATCTTTTATAATTAGGGTTTATTCTCCTTTATTTTATTTTTAGAATACCCTTAAGAAGTTGTTTTAATTTACTTCCTCCTTCGAGAGATGACCTTGGTCAGCCACTCTACTGCACCCAAGTACCCAAAAAATCACACATCATTTCAGAATTCCCACGATAACAAATTTCAACTGGACACTTACAATTTGTGTTAGATCTAGGTTCCCTTCACTCATTCTTTGATAAAACATTTGAAGAAGAATTTCTTATGGAGAATTTGAGCAGTGTGAACATTAGAAGGATCCTGATATTAAATGATAGGAATTATCATATTTGGAAAGGATGAATGTTACCATATCTTATGTCTCTTTTATATGATTTTTCAAGAGTTGTTACATATGATTTCCATCCTCATATTAATAATTATCATCTCACAAAGTATGATAAGTAAAACCTTGAGAATGATGAAATATCCAAGAATGATTCACTCTCATCACTTTATTAAAGTTACTTTCTATGATTCAAAGGAATTTCCACTAACAAAGGAATCTGGGATAAGCTGAAAAACATTTATTATGGCAATAAAAAATTGAAGAATTAAAAGTTAAATTATGGAGATTGAAATAATAAGATCTCAAGATAGGTGAGAATGAATCTACTAATGAATTCTTTACCAAATTAAATGACACTGGGATCATTATTAGATGTCTTGGTAAAAATTTAGAAGATTATACTATTGTTGAAAAGATCTTGAGAATTATTCCTGACATGTTTTATACCAAGGATTCTTCATTGGAAGATAGAGATCCAAAAAAAATTATCTCTAGATGATTTGAATAGTACTATCATTACTTATGAAATGAGAAGGGATAATTATATGAAAGGAAAAAGAAATTTGATAGAGAAATTCCCTTGAAATATATCAAGAAATAAAAGTCAAATAAGATTCTTAAAGAAGAAGAAACTGAATATTATGATTCAAAAACTAAGATACGTAAAAATATTAATGAAATTTTATCCTTTTTTCTAAAAATGTGAAAAGGGTTATAGGGAAATGAAAATGGAAACTTCCCTTAAAATGTTTTGGATGTGGATCTGTTTGGAATTTTGTTGCCAATTTTCATTAAAGAGGTAGTGAAGATGAATACGATTAAGAAGAAAGTGAAGAAGAAGAAAGAAGGACAAAAAGATCTTGTAAGAAAAAGGGTGATAAAGAAAAATCATATTCCAAGAGGTAAGATACGATGTTCCCCAAATCCAAAAGGAGAATATTTCTGTCTAAGGAAGATGATAGTGAGGAGGTTACAAAATATGTTGATGGAAACATGTTTATTTTAATATTTAATTAGGAAAGTTCTTCTATTAGTTGAAGTAGTTTTTCTAAAGAAGAAGAAGAAGAAGAAAGTGAAGTTGGATATGAAAAATAAATTGAGCATGCTAGGGAAAATAATTTTTTTACTCTAATGAATGATGAAGAATTCAGAAGTGGTAGTTCTGATGTAGGATAAACTCAAATTTAAATACATTTGAAATAAGAGTGGAAATAAATCTTGAGAATGATCAGAAGGGTTGAAAAGAAAAATAAGATGTTGGAAGATGAATGTTCCTCATCAAACAATCAAGAATTTTTTGCTGATGAGAACGTGGAGCTGATGGAAGATATTTTATATTTGAATAAATCCCTTCAATAATAAAAGTATCATAATGATAATCTGGAAGTGAAGTTGTAGTAAAAAAGAAGAAGAGTTGGAAATTATCCAACAAAAACTTTCTAAAGATGAATTGAAAAAAAGAAGTTTATAAGGCTCTATCACTAAATTTTGGGAGTGTTCTCAAAATGATAAACTAAATAAGGTTCCACAAAATTAATCTTAAAAGGGTGAGAATAAATATAGAGTTTTTTATGAAATAAATAAGGCTCAGAAAGTCATGTATGTAGCCAAAACCAACAAAGTTTGAAATTCAAAAGTCTCAACGAACCTTGATATGAAAATGTTTTGAAAAATTATGAATCCAAAAGTGTTTCCAAAACATATTTATTTTATAAAGATGAAAAGAAAATAAATACTCTGATTGATAATATAAAGGTTGGTGGATCTAGAAAGAAAGATAATAAATTTGATGAGAAACGTATTCGGAAGTCCAATCAATATGGATGTTTCAGAGAAAAATACTCTTTATATGGATATTGATGGTAATAAGGTGGATTTGGACACATAGAAAATATGAGTTGGTTCAATAAAAACCTTGATATTACCCTATATGTTATTTAAGACATAGGTTTAGGGGGAGCCAATCTCCTCAAAGAAAGAGTTCTGTGAAGGCGGTTGTGAAGAAACTTGAAATGATTTATGTGATGATTAAAATATTTCCTAACCCTTGGAAACTATTTGTGAAAGATGTGAACAACCAAGATACCTTAAAAAAGGATGTGTTGTTTTTTATTGTCACTAAAAAAATTTCTAAAAAAACCTCAAAATCCTAATGTTTTGGAAGTTAATAAAGACAAATCTACTAAGTTTGAAAAGAAAAAGTGCTTAGTTATCTGGATAGAACACATTGACTTGGCTAGGAAAGTAGTGTAAGAACAAAATAAAGTGAAACAAGAGAGTAATAAATATAATTTATATGAAATTAGAAATTTTGAAAAAAAGGTATCAATAGATTTTAGATATGATCAAGATCAGCATGATATCAAAAATTGTTCAACTATCTTTACAGAACAAAAGACAAGCATGGGGAAAATGTTACAAACTGATTGTAAAAAATATGTTTCTAAAAATAAAGAAAAGTTGAAATACTCATCAGAATATTCTACATATAATAAAGAAGTTGTTACAACATCTTATAAAGATGAAGAGAAGGAAGAAATCACGTCCAATGCAAAATCCAAGAAAAAAAAAAAGAAATGCTGAGAGAGGACTCTCAGTCTGATTTTTGTTTCTAAGAAACAATAGAGGTTCCTCCTTATTCCAAAAAATCTCTGTGTACATTTTCTAACTTGTAGGGAATTGAAGGAGTGGAAATAAGGAAGATGTAACTATTGATACTCTTACTATTATTGAAAAATAAATTAATGAGGTTGTGAATAATATGAGGTTTTAAAAAGTTGTTTTTTTATACTCATGAACTTTCTGATGTGTTTGTTGAGATAGGTTCAGGTTACTATTATTATTTTAAGGATTTCCTCAATAATAATAATTTTGTAAGAAACATGAATATGTTATTTCATGAATATTTTGTTATGGACAATATTGATCACCTTGATTATACACTCATGTTTTATACCCTGGGGTTGCGCACGTAGACTTGAAGTTGGTTAGTTAAAGTTTCTTTGTTATGAAACTCATGTGATACCTATGTTGAAGAAAAGTTTCAAGATTTGGAATTGAAAAGATACAACTCCTGGAAATAAGATCATTCGGGAGAAACTTGTCTAGATGAACCCTTTGAATTTGTTTGTAAATAAGGGGGAGAGATAAGAGAAATGCGGAGAGATGAAGGAAAAATGGGGAGAAATAAAGGAATTGAGAGAATAAAAATTGAGAAAAGAAATATATTAACACTTATTATTTCAATAGGATGAAGTGTTGGAAGTGGGTATTGACAACAAGTACAAAGGGGAGATTGTTGGGCCCAAGGTGTGTTTTGGTTATATTTGTTTTCAATCGATCATCATGATGATAAAGATGATGAATGGTAATTTAGATTTAAAGGTATTGAATAACATTTTCAATTGAATTAATAATGAAGTTTGTGGGTGATCGGTTTTGCTGACAAGGAATAACGAAATTCTGAATCACTTTGTTTTTAGAAAAAAATAGTATTCTGAATCACTTTGTTTTTGGAAAAAAATAGTATTGGTTTCAAAAGAATCATATTGAACATTTTTTTTGAAAAGAATCAGACTCAATTTAGAAGTCCATAGTAATGAGAAGAATCTGTTTAGAATAATTGAAAACATATTATCGGAAGTAAATGGTCATCAAAATCACTTTAGTGCCGATGTGAAAGAAGTGTTTGTTTTGATGGAGAATCAGAGTCTCTATTACACTAATAAATTAATTGTGATGATGAATTTCTGATTTTTATTCCATATAAATCTTAAGAATAATTGAGAAATTGTGATTCATACATATTGAAAATGTTGTGCAGATTGAAAAAGTGGTGCAGATTGAAAAAGTGGTGCAGATTGATAAAGTGATGCAGATTGAAAAAGTGGTGTAGATTGAAAAAGTGGTGTAAATTGAAAAATTGATACTGATTCAAAAATTTTGTTCTAATAGAATAGGTGGTAAAGATTTGTGGTAGAATATTTTTTTCTATTGGAAGATATATAAAAAGATCGACATTTGGATAATAATACCTAGAATGATTGAAAAGGTGGTACCGATTGAAAAGTTGTAATGATTGAAAAGTTTTTGTCAATTGAAGTGTAAGAGATGGTGCTGATTTTGTTTCAAAATGATTGTATATAGGTGGAAGAAGAAATGAACATATTCAAGATGATCATACCTAGAAAATATCATGTTCTGGAAAAACGTATCCAGTCCAATAATACTAAGAATGATCATATCCAGAATGATCGTACCTTTGATGATCATATCCAGACCAATTTTATTCGGAAAATATTGTACCCAGGTTGAGAAGAAAATAAATTATATAAAATTAATTTAATGTTTCAATACTTTCTAATCCATGTCTGATGATGCTAAAATTAATCTCAAATGAATTTAAAGTCATGAAGGAATTCATGATACAAGAATAGAATTGTGAATAAAGTTTATTAGTGGGTCAAGAGAAAAGGATAGAATGATATAAACAATGTAGTCAACCATTTCAAAAGGGTTGAATTACTTTTTAGGTTTCCAACTGGGTCAAGAGAATAAGAAAAGATGAAGTTTTGAGTCTCAAGTGGGTTAAGAGAAAAAAGAGAAGGATATTGCTGAATTAATTTTCATGGGGGAGATGTGAAGGTCCCGGGCACAACAGAAGCTCATGGGTGGATGTTCCCACATGGATTTTTGTCATTATCAATTATCAATCTGGGATCAATATGATGATAAACACCAGTTTCCACGGATCATATCATAGAAATAGACAAAGAAGAAGAATAGTCCAGGAACCATAAAGGAGGATCATCACAGGTTGATTATAATTAATTTAATTAATTGACAAGAAGTACCTTTTATGGAATTCTTTCTTCATTGATATTTCTTATCACGTTATAATGTGATTCATCATTGCGTCTCATAAGACAAGTGTAAACTTCCTCTAGCAATGATCCACATGTGCACCCCGTATCTCTGGACGTCGCCAAAGGAATATCCGGGTGCTAGCGTAGAGAAGCCTTTTCTTGCATTGTCTACCTTAGATTGCCTTGATTCGATGGAGGAGGATATCTCTCGGTCTTGAGAGAATTCTTGGAGGAAGCTGTTCTTTTGGCCTTGAGAGAATTCTCTAGATTTTTTGTGCAAAACGATTAGGGAAAAGTTTTGGGGTTGTGAGGATATTTATAATCGGGTTTGAGGTTATATAGTTATGACAATAAATAAACATGTTACGTTTTTGATTTATTTCATTAAATATTATTGAAAACCCCCATGTCGAATCATTTATTCCTTGAAATTCATTATAGAGTTATGACAATAAATAAATGCGTTATGCATTAAATTTATTTCATTAACTCTTATTGAAAACTCCCATGTCAAATAATTAATTCCTTGACATGCGCCCACACTGATTATTATAAATATCATTTAATAAAACAATATTATTTCCTCAAAATCCCGACTGGAAAAACTACATGACAAGTAATCATTAATACACGGTGTGTACTTGTTTTTCATTTTCTTTCCAAAATGAAAACTACACGGCGTGTACATTCAATGTACATGGCTTGTATATAATTTTTTCATTTTATTCTTCCTCTAACATTAATATGATTTATACTTCCTTGAATAATTATTAAACCACATATGGGAATAATCTTTATTCTACTTGAGATACTTTGATACACTTAGTGTGTGACCCTCTAGGCCTCTTTCTCGTTGGTATTGGGCGGGCTTTCCTAAAGTCAAAGATTACTATCTAGAAATGGGTCAAGGTACCCAAGAGAAAGAAGTTGATGCTGCATTGACGTGTCATCTCATACGAACACTTACCATGTAATTTAATCCCTTTGTATCAATATCTCATCAAGAAGATTTAATGGTAGTGTCATAAACCAATATGCTTGATCCGTCATTCTTTGACTTCAAGAAATAAACTCGTAGTGACACCATGGCCATGGAATTTGGGTGATAGTTCTATTTCAATCAAAGGGATAGAGACACCTACTTCCATAAATATGGAAGGGAAAAATCCTTCCTCTAATTATCCATTAACAACATGTCATTCGTGATGCACCCAACATACCCTACTTCCCACCAACTATCTTTGTGACAGTTTTCATCATCAAATATAAGTGCGCGAGTCATGAAATGAGCTAATGATAATATTCTAGTCTATGGACCATTACACATGCTCATAGATAGAAATTTTTGATGACACCAAGACATGTGGAATTATTATTGGCAGGTATTTTCACAAAATCTCCCATTTTGGAGATTACCAAGTGCAAACTCCATAAGAGAGAGTCTCATCTTCTTACGAGTACTCGCACATGACGGTCTGTAAACTATGTGTCCTATCATAGTATGACATCCAACCATAGAATATTATTTAAGAATATTATTATAGAATTTCAAGGTTCTCATCATAGAGGGGATCTGCCATGACCTTATTAATGCAACAAATATTCCAGGACATCATTATATTATAACCATGCAGAACAATGAAAAATATATAATAAGTGTACATTCATGTAATCAAAGTATAAACAGTTTGTTCTCAGGAAATAAACTCTAAAAATATGTACATTCAAATGAAATATTTTGATTCAAATAAATTCTAAGAATCATATTATGAAAATAATAATGGAATCCATTTCTTTATACATTTGTTTTCAATTGATACAGAGCTTTGTATTGAAGAAATTAGATTGAGAAAATTTGAAATCATGTATTGAAATTGTACTAAATATTGTAATTAAAGTATCAAAAAGGATATGAAGTTTGAAGAAGAATCGATAATCTTAGAGAAAATTTGATGAAGTCAAAATGAATCCTGATATTTAAGGTAAAATTTAAATTTGGGTGAATTTGTGTGAGCGGGAAATTTTTTTGGGATTATCTTCAGAGGTCTCAAAAATCACCTATAAAAGGTGAAAAGTACATTATAATTTTTCAATGATGAAGTATTTTCCATCATAGAAGATAGAGAATCTCTGAATTTTAGAGATAAGAAGAATTTTTACATTTTTATCTTGTATTAAAGAAGTTTTGATGGAGAAGTGAAAATTGTATTTGGATGATCATTATATCTGAATGGATTAATCAGTTTTAAGATCTCCATATTGGGGTTCTTAGACTGAGAAAGAATTGTATTATTAATTGAATTGGTGATGATTCATTTCTATTTTATTATACTATAAAATCGAACTAAGAGAATTGTATTAGGGAGAATTGCACTCAGAGGAATCAGACTCAGAAAATCGGATTGAGTTTTCATAATAAAATCCAAGAGGTTATAACCTTTATTTTGGGTAATAAATTGAAGAATAATATGTCAATTGAATATATTTGTTTAATTGAAAATAATCACAGGTAACATGAGTTGTTATATAAATATTGTTTTGTGTTATTTGTTCTAAGAGGGTGCACATGCACTATTGGATTGTCGTCAAAGTTCTACTCGAGTGAAAGGTTACATCATACTCATTGTAATCTAGGGATTATTTTTCTAGTGGATTGTGTGGTAATAGATTTTCTACAAACCATACCAATGACAGAGCTATTCATATTTAATAGTGTACCTTGTAAATACTACTGTTCATGTGGATGCATGTTTTTTTCATTCAATAGGTAATTCAATCTTTAACAGGAGGTGAAGGTTCTTTCAATTAAAAATGATCATAAAATAAAAAATATCCCTGATTCACCACCCCCCTCTCAGTGATCCAAATACATTGACTAGACAATAATAATTGGTTTCAGAGCCCGGCTCCCTTCACTCATTCTTTGCTAAAGAATTTGAAGAATATGTTCTTATGGAGAATTTGAGCAGTGTGGACATTAAGATTATTACAATATTAAATGATAGTAATTATCATATCTAAAAGGGAAGAATGTTGCTATATCTTATGTCTCTTTGGTATGATGTTTCAAGAGATTTTATAGATGGTTTCCATCTCTATATTGAGAATGCTCCTCCAACAAAGTTTGATATGGAAAATCTTGAGAATGAAGGAATATACAATAATTCATTACTCGCATCACATTATGAAAGTGAGTTTCAAATATTATAAGGAGTTTCCACTGGAAATGGAATCTGGGATATGTTGGACATCATTTATGAAGGAAATACCAAATTGAAGATGTCAAAGTAACGAATATGTAGATTGAAGTAAGAAGATCTCAAGATGGGTTAGAATGAATCTTTTGATGAATTCATTTCCAAGGTAAATAAAATTGTGAGCACCATCGGATTCCATGGTGAAAAGTTAAAATATTCTACTATTATTGAAAAAATCTTGAGAATTCTTCCTCATATGTTTGATGCCAAGGTTTCTTCATTGGAAGATAGAGATCCATAAACATTTTCTCTAGATGATTTGCATTGTACTCTCATTACTTATGAAATGAGAAGGGAGAATTATATGAAAGTAAAAAACAAAAGTTGATAGAGAAATTTCCTTCAAATCTATCACGAATGAAAACTCAAAAAATATTTTTGAAGAAGAAGAAACTGAAGATTCTGATTCTGAAAATGAGGTTTGTAAAAATCATAATGAAATTTGATCCTTGTTTTATAAAAATTTAAAATTAAGTATAGGGAAATACAAATGGAAACATCACTTAAAATGTGTTGTATTTTAAGCCATTGTGAATTTTGTTTCCAATTTTCCTCAATGAGATAATGAAGATGAATGTGATGAAGAAGAAAATGAAGAAGAAGAAATAAGACTAAAATGATCTTGTAAGAAAAAGAGTGATAAATAACAATTACATTCCAAGAGGGAAGATAAGATGTTCTCCAAATACAAAAGGAGAAGCTTTTCATCCAAGTAATATGATAGTGGGGAGGTTAAAAAAGATATTGAAGAAAACATATTTACTGCAATAGTTAATGAGGAAAGTTCTTCTAGTAGTGAAAGTAGTTTTTATGATGAAGAAGAAGAAGAAAGTGATCAATTGAGTGTGCTGGGAAAATACTTTTATTACTACAATGAATGATGAATAATTCAGAAGTGTTAGTTCTGATGAAGGATAAATTCAAATTGAAATACATTTGAAAGAAGAGTTGAAAGAATTCTTGAAAAAGATCAGAATGCTTGAAAAGAAAAATAAGAAGTTGGAAGATGAATGTTCCTCATCAAGAAATCAAGAATGTTTTTTTGGATAAGAAAGTGAAGTTGATGGAATAGATTTATTATTTGAATAAATACCTTCATGAATAAAAGAATCATAATGAGAATCTAAAAGTGAAGATTTCGGGAAAAGAAGAAGAGTTGGAAATTTTCCAACAACAACTCTCTAAATTTTAATTGAATAAAATAATTTTCTAAGACTCCATCACTGAATATAGTGAATTTTATCAAAATGATAAACCATAGAAGGTTCAAAAAAATTTACCTTCAAAGGGTGAGAATAAATATATAGTAGTTTTTTAAAGAAATAATGTTGGGAAAGTCATGTTGGTAGCCAAAACCAACAAAGTTATAAATTTAGAAGTCTCAAGGAACCTTGAATCAAAAAATGTTTTAAAGAATTATGAATGCATAATTTTTTCCAATACTTATTTATTCGACAAAGATGAAAATAAAAGAAAGAATCTAATTGGTAATATAAGGGTTGGTGGATCAGGAAAGAAACACAACAATGTTTCTAAGAAAAATTTTCAGAAGTCCAATCAATATGGAAGTTTCAGAGGCAAATACTCTTTCTATAGATATTTTTGGTACTATGGTGGATTTAGAAACATGGAAAATATGTATTTTTTCAATCAAAAACATTACTATTACCCCACAAGTTATGGAATAAAGAGGTTTAGAGGGAGTCAATCTCCTCAAAGAAAGAGTACTGAGAAGGTGGTTGTGAAGAAACCTGAAAAGGTTGAAGTGGATATTAAAAATAGGTTCTAACCCATGGAAACTACTTGTGAAATATGTGAAAAAACTGGACACCTTGAAAAATGATTTCTTCTATTGTTACCATCACAACAATATTTTTTAAACAAACCTCGAAAACCTGATTTTTTGGAAGTTAAGAATGAAAGATCTGTTATGTTTGAAAACAAAGGGTGTTTAGTTGTCTGGATATAACCCATTGACTTGGCTAGGAAAATAGAGGAAACACAAAAGGAAGTGAAATAAGAGAGGAAAAAATAGACTTTTTAGTAAATAAGAAATTTAAAAAAAATATATAAATAGATTTTGGATATGATAAAATAAGAAAGATATAAAAAATTGTTAAACTATCTTGTCATAACAAAAGGCAAGCATGGGGAAAATGTTACAAACTGATTGTAACAAATATGTTTCTAAAAATGAATAAAAGTCGAAATCATCATCAGAAGATTATAAAGATAATAAATAAGTTGTTTCAAAATATAATAAGGATGAAGATAATGAAGAAAGCATGTCCAATGAAAAATCCATGAAAAAGAAGAAAAAGTAAATACTAAGAGAGGAATTTCAGTCCGATTGTTATTTCTATTAAATAATAGAGATTCCTCTTTATTCCCTAAAATCTTTGTATAATTTTGATAAATTGTAAGTAATTAAAGGAGTGGAAATAAGGAATCTGGAATTGATTATACTCTTTCTATTCTTGCAAAAGAAAGTAATGAGGTTGTGAATAATATGAGGTTTTGAAATGTTTTGTTTTTATACACATGATCTTTTTGATGTGTTTGTTAATATGGGTGTTGGTTACTATTATTCCTTCATGGATTTACACAACAATGGGAATGTTGGAAGAAACATGAATATGGTATTACATGAATACTATTTTATGGAAAACATTGATCACCTTGATTATAAACTCTTGTTTTCTACACTGAGTTTTCCCACGTAGACTTGGAGTTGTTTATTTAAAGGTTCTTTTTTAGGAAACTCATGTGATACCTATGTTGAATAAAATTTCCAATATTAGGAATTGAAAATATACAACCCCTAAAAATGAGATCTATTTTGAGAAACATGTCTTGATGGACCCTTTTAATTTGTTTTTCAATAAAGGGGAGAGATAAGAAAAATGGGGAGATATAAAAGAAAAAGTGGAGAAAGAAAGGAATTGAGAGAATAAGAAGTGAGAAAAGAAACACAATACCACTTATTATTTCAAAGGGATGAAGTGTTTGAAGTGGGCATTAACAAAAATACAAAGGGGGAGATTATTGGGCCCAAGTTGTGTTTTGGTTGTATTTCTTGTCAATCAATCATCATGATGATAAAGATGACGAATGGGAATTCTTAATGAAATGGATTGAATAATGATTTCAATTAGATTAAGAAATAAGTTTTTGGGTGATCATTTTTTCTGATAATGAAGAAAGAAATTATGAATCAAATTATTTTGGAAAAAATTGTATTCTAAAACACTTTGTTTTTGGAAAAAATAGTATTGGTTTTAAAAGAATCATACAGACCATTATTTTGAAAAGAATCAGAATCATTATAAAATTCCATCATAATGGAGGAATCTATTTGAAATAAGTGAAAACATCTTGATAGTAGTAAATGGTCATCAGCATCACTTTAGAGCCGATGTGAAAGAAGTGTTTTTTTGATGAAGAATCAAAGTATCTATGACATTTATAAGTTGATTGTGATGATGATTTCCTGATTTGTATTTCATCTAAATCATAATTTGAATTGAGAACTTATGATGTATGAAAATTCAAAAAGTGGTGCAGATTGAAAATGTGGTGTAGATTGAAAAATTAATACTGATTAAAATGGTGGTTCTGATTGAAGTGGTGGTGCAGATTTACTGAATAATATTTTTTATAACATAAAATATATAAAAATATTAGCATTAGGATAATCGTACCCTGAATGATTAGAAAAGTGGTGCCGATTAAAAAGTTGTCCCAATTGAAAAGTGTTGCTGATTGAAAAGTTTGTTCTAATTGAAGTGTAAGAGATGGTTCTGATTTTTTTTCAAAATGTTTTATGTGGGTGGATGAAGAAATGAACGTATTCAGAATGATAATACCTAGAAAAGATCATATGTAATAAAATCATATCTAGGCCAATCATACTTAGAATGATCATATCCACAATGTTCATACCTAGGATGATCAGATCAAGTCGAATTGTATTCTGAAAATATCGTACTCATGTTGAGAAGAAAATAAAGTAGATGGAATGAATATAAAGTTATGATACTTTACAATCCAAATCTGACAATGGTAAATTTTCTCTCAAATGAATTTAATGTCAAGAAGGAAGTCATTATAAAGCACCAGATTGTGAATGATGTTTTTTTAATGGGCCAGGATAAGAGAAGGAGAGAATGATATCAACAATGTAGTAACCCATTTCAAAAGGGTTGAATTATTTTGTAGGTTTCCAATTGGTTCAAGAGAATAATAGAAGGCGAAGTTTTGAACCTCAAGTGGGTCAAGAGAAATAAGGGAAGGAGATTGCTGAATGAATTTTCAAGGGGGAGAAATACATTCAAATGATTTTTTTGATTCAAATCAGTTCTGAGAATCATATTCATAAAATATGAATGATATTTATTTTTTCATACATTTTTTTTCAATTGATACCGAGATTTGTATTAAAGAAATCAGATTCAGAAAAATCAGACTCATGTATTGAAACCATGCTGATTATTCAATTTAAATTCTAAAAAAGGAGATGGAGTTTTACGAATAATCAAGAAGCTTTGAGAAGAGGTGATGACGTCAAAATAAATTATAATATTTGAGGGGAAATTGAAATTTGGGTGAATTTGTGTGATCGGGAAATGATTTTGGTATTCTCGCCAAAGGTCTCAAGAATAACCTATAATAGGTGAGAAATACATTTTACTTTTCTAATGAATAAGTATTATTCATTATAGTAGAGAGATAAGCTATGAGTTTTAGAGATAAGAATAAGTTTTTCATTTTGATATTTTATTGAAGATGTTTTTACAGATTAGTGAAAATTGTATTGGGATGATCATTGTATCAGGATGAATTAATCAGTTTCAGGATTTCCATATTGGGGTTCTTAGACTGAAGAACAATTGTATTCTAAATTGAAGTGGTGATGATTCATTTATAATATATTCTACCAGAAAATCAAAATTAAAGAGTTGTATCAGGGAGAATCATATTCAAAGGAATCAGACTCAGAAAATCTGACTGAGTTTTCATAACAAAGTCTAGGAGGTTCTTACCCTTATTCTAGGTAATAAATTAAAGAATTTTATTTCAATTGAATACATTTCCTAGATTGAAAAGAAGCCCAGGTAACATGAGTTGTTACAAAAATTTTTCCCCTATTTTTTCTAAGAGGGTGCACATGCACTATTGGATTTTCTTCAAAGTGTTACACGGGTGAAATGGTATATCATACTCATTGTAATGTAGGGATTTTATTTATTGGATTGTGTGGTATTGAATTTTTTCCAAACCATACCAAGGACATAGCGATTTATATTTAATAGAGAACCTTTTAAATACTTATGTCTTTGTGGATGTGTGTTTGTTTTTTTTTTAACAGGTAATTGAATCTTTAAGAGGAGATGAATGTTATTTAAATTAAAAGAAAAAATAAAAGAAAAAGTATCATTGATTAACCTCTACCCCTCTTAGTGATACAAATAAACTAACTTGGAAATTAAATTCCTGGATCATATACCTATTAAATCATAATTAATATCAAAGTATGTCTTCTTAGATGAAAAATTATTTTGAAATAAAAATCACTTGAAACGTTTTATTGAAGAAAAAATCCTTTCATTAAAAATAATTTTTTTTTAAAATTGAAAAATTTATAAAATTAAATGGAAATAATTTTCATTGAAAATAACCTTGAAATTTTATAAATCAAGCTTCAAATAAAATATTGTTCGTGACGTTAGAAAATTACTGTTCTTTAAATGCACATTTAAACAAATATTCCTGTCACTTTTTCAGTAAATAACAAAATATCCTTTTTTAGAAAACTGCATAAAGAGTCCTTTCAAAATATTTTATAAAAAGTAGAATTATGGGTAAAAAATTCTTTAATAAATCATTTTAAAAACCTTAATTTTTTTTGAAAACATTTTTATAAAATATGGTTTTTAAAGAAAAAAGGATTTCGACTAAAGAGAGAAATAAAGATGATTTTTCATAAAAACATTATTTTGAACTCTTGAGTAAATAAAGAGATAAAAATGAAGGGAAAACATTTATTATCTATAAATAAAAATAGAATAATAAAATACATGATTTTCAAGAGATATATATCATATTATTCCATTATTGGAATCATAATCATGGGAAAACCTAATAAACGATGAGATTATAACATAAAACCCTTACCACTTTGGTAACTTTGAATCGTAATCCCCATGGAACAATAAAATTAAATGAAACTTAAAATATAATTATAATAAATAAAATCCGGATATTACATGTCAAATGGGATATATATACACCTAATAAAAAAGATAGGTACATAACATAACATATGTCTCGAAGAAGGTAAATTGAGACAAAAATACCTTACCTTAGTTTGTACACATTTAAAACTAATTTATAATAAATATATGTTTATTATAAATATATTACAAAAAATTAAATATATATAATACTATATATTATTTACTTATGAACTTTTATTACCTATTTATTAACAATTCCATGTTAAGGTCACATTTCAAGCAATAATTGCTTTATTTTTTGTGTATGATTTGATTTGTTATTTTTTATCCAGTTAATTTTATCATGTTTATAGAATATCCATAATTTTAAGGATTATATAAATATAATCTATATTAATTATATATTTATTTAGAGCAATCCATAAAATTTTGGGATTGAAAATGAAATACTCCATTCATGCAGATGATGGGCCTTATGTACAAATGAACGTTGTTTCAATTTTATCATTGGATTGAAAGAAATAAAGGAAATTAATATTTTAAAATTAAAAATAAGTTTTATTATATATATATCACATATTTTTATTAAAAAAATCTTTATTACCTTCTATGTAAACATTGAACGAATCACATCTCTTTGCAAGGCGATAGTCCACCGTACACATGAGGGATGTTATCGTATTACATTAGAATGAAAAGTAAGATGGTATATGTGATATAATAATTCTTAAAGTATAAAAAAAATCATAAACATCATATATAAATATTTAATCTATTATTAATTCTATCTGATATATGTGGTGATGGAAAATGAATAACATCGGTTCACGAGGTGATAGTCAGTTGTACACACAAATGTTGATTTCTTTTCTCATTTGATGGAAGTGGATAAGTTTGTAGGTCGCACACTTAAAATAAAAATATCTTATTATATGGAAGATAATAAGCTTATTATATCATCATGCTTTAATAACAATTTATGGAGGCGGAGGAAGAAATAAAATAAAATTCCTGGTTAGGGACGTTACCTCTTCTTCAGAAAAATTCTTTTGATTTTCATCAAAATCCTTCGAATGTTGGATTTATGACCAATATAAGGATTAAAGGATAGGGGGAAGGAATTAAATTAGATATTAAGTCATTTATATTCTGAAAACAATGGGTTTTGAAGTGTGAAGAGGAGAGGAGAAAAGGAGGCCTTTTATAAGTGGGTGAGTGACACACTTGTAATTTTTGGAAAGAAAAATGTATACCCCCGTTTTTCACATGCCAAATGGCTAAAAAATAGACCATTATTGAGACATAGACATTATAATGTCCAAAAAATGTTATAAAATTGTTGTTTGAAAAGTTTTAGGTCATTTTTAACCCATATCATTTTATTTTAACCCATGGTAAACACATTTTTAACTTAATTATGGTAAATAATTACTACTATTAATTATGTTAAAAAATTAAGTAGAAAATATTAGATAATATAAATTAATATTATTAAAAATATTTAATCCATTTTAATAATTACATTCACATAATTAGAGAATTTTATTTTAAAATTAAACCCACATACACGATGAGAAAACAGTTTTCGAGAGAGAAAATGTTCAAAAGTATAAAATTATTGTATATAAAAATTAAATATAAAAATTATTCCAATGAGATAAATTGGATTAATTGTTATATAATTTAAAAAATTTTACTTTGAAACCCTTTTTTTAAAAAAATTAACCTTATAAATTCTTTAAATGAAAAGACGGTTTTTAATAAAAACGAGTATTTTCACTATTCATCGAAAAAACAATCTTTTCAGAAAAATACCAAAATTTTTCCCTACTCTAATTTTGAAATGGTGATGTAAAAAATAAAAATGTTATTATAAAATTTATTTTCTAAAAGTTTTAAAATTAATTTTATTATTTTTGAAAAAAATAAATAAATAACATTTTTTTGCGAAAATATTATTTTTGAAACATATAATGACTTTATTTAAAATTAAATATTTTTTTATAAATATGTTTTATTTATATAAAAAAATTTTAATTAATATTTAAAATGGGGTTATTCCTATTAATTCCTCTATGTTTAACATATAGGTAATAATGGTCTTGTATAAATAATAATATTAATATTTTGTCAGAGTTTGTTAAAACTCGATATTGCATGTAACAAAAGATATCGAAGAAATTTAATTTATTCAAAAAGAATAATTCATTAAAACTAGAGGTATTAAATTTTATCCCTATTAAAATTAATTTTTCTCTCTAAATTATTTTACTCTGTTACAACCAGATGAAGATACTTCCCCATTATATCCTCAAGTTCCCACATCGCTTCCTCAAACTGGTGGGTTTTCCACAGAACATCGACTAGGTTAGTGGGATTGTTTTATATAAATTTATCTATATGATAGGTATTATACACCGGTTTTTTCTTATAAGAAATATATTTCTCTATAAGTACAACCTATGATATCAGTACATGTGAAGGGTCAGTTATGTGCTTCCTCAAGAGAGATACATGGGACACATCATGAACTTTAGAGAGGTTCGGTGGAGTCACCAAATGATAATATACTATCCTGATAGGATCAAGAATTTCAAAGGGACTAATAAACCTAGGTATTAGTTTTCCCTTCTCTAAAAATCTCATTACCTTATTATATGGTGAAAATATTTGAAGCATATTTTCACCAACTTCAAAATTCAGATCACATTGAAGATTATCAGTATGACTTTTCTGTTGAATTTGTGTCACCCTTAAGTGTTGTTGAATAGATCTAACATTATCTACCATTTATTTATCTATTTCAAGTCCCAAAATATTTCTTTCCTTGACTTCATCCAACATGAAATATCTCTACACTTATTTTCTTAAAGGGATTCATAAGGAGTCATTTTAATGCTCTAGTGAAAGCTACTATTGTATAAAAACTAAATTAGAGGAAGTTTTTGATCCCAACCACCTTTAAAATCCAGAGAATATAATCTCAAAAAATCCTCGAGGGTTTGAATTTTTTTCTAAAAGTGACCATATATTTGAGGATGATATATTGTGTTGAAACGCGACTTTATATTAAGATATTTTTGAAGACTTCACTAGAACATTGAGGTAAACCTTAGATCCCAATCAAAAATGATTGAATGTGGTACTCTATGAAACCTTACCAATTACTTGGTTCATATCCTGGAAAGTTGATCTAGAGAAAAAAATTCTTTGATAATGATGAAGTGTGTTGACTTTTAAGGTGATCGACTACAACCCATATAACATTATCCACTTTAGATGTTTTGGGGAGTCTAATTAAAAAATAAATGGTGATATTTTCCCATTCCTAGTATGGTATGGTTAATGGATGTAACATCCCCTTATAATTTTGTCTCTCAGCCTTAACTTTCTAACATACCAAGAACCAAGATACAAACCCTGCGATATCTCTCTTTATGCCATCCCACTATAAGTACCCTTACAATATCAATATATCATTATACTTCCAGTCTGAATAGAGAATAAAGAACAATGAGCTTCCTCTAACAACCCCTTATTCAAATATGGTATTGAAGAAAAACATACACGGAACCTGAACCTTATCATTCCATCATGATCAAGGTTAAACTCAAGAACATTTCTAACATTCTTTTATATCTCTACATCTTCCATTTTTTCCTATTTAATCATTACCTAGATAGTTTGTCGAAAATTTAATTGAGAAAGATAATATTTCCCCCCTTTATTCAGAATTTCTAGATACATAATTTTTAAATCAAAAAATATTGGATCTTTTGTGATCCTTAAAATAGACAATCTAGTATGATTCTTTTGACTCAAGGGATTGAAAACCTTTTTTCTTTCCTAGGATGGTAATGTATTAAGAGTTCATAATATTTAATAAGCTCTAACTAACTTCTTTGGATCATATTCAACTCCATCTGTGTGAATATATAATTTAATCTTTTTTGGTTGATATATATAACACACTTTTATCTATAAAGATAATACCTCCATATATTTAATGAAAAATTTACCAAATCTAATTCCAAATCATGAGTTGGGAAATTTTTCTCATGAAAGTTCAATTATTGTGATCCATAAGCTATAAAAATGTAATTTTTCATAATAACACATACCAATCCCTTATAAGATACATCACTATAGATTACAAACCCTTATCTACTACAAGGTAATGTAATCATAGGTTCTTTGACTGATCTTCTCTTCAGTTCCTTGAAATTTTCCTCACATTCATCTATTTATAGGAAGTTGGATCCCTTCTGAGTTAACGTAGAAAGTGGATAAGATATTCATGAGATATTTTCCAAAAACTATTGATAATATCCAGATAAACTAAGAGAACTATGTATCTTGGTCACCAAGGTTGGTCTGGTCCAAAATTCAATAGCCTCCATCTTTGATGGATCTACTGATATACCCTCTAATGAAATTACATGACAAAAAATGAATCCTTTTTTAAAAGAAATTCACATTATATAAATTTTTCATATATATTTTCCATGATCTATGTATTTAGTATAATTATCAATTGATCTTAATTCTCTTCCTTACTCTTTTAATTGATAAGAATACCATCTATAAAGACTTCCACAAACTGATCAAGATAATCTCTAAGGAATCTATTCATTATATCAATGAAGATAGTGGAGAATTAGTAAGACCAAATGACATCACTATATATTCATAGTGTCTATACATTGTATAGAATATTGTATTGGATGTATCCTCCTTCTTGACTCTCAATTTATGATATCCAAAATGATGTTAACTATTGGAAAAGTATTGATATATGCATAGTTGATCAAATAAGTCTTCAATACAGGTTAGAGTATACTTTTTCTTGATCATGATATTGTTCAGCTCCCAATAATCAATGATGTGTCACAATGATACATATTTCTTTTCAATAAAAAGAACTTGTGCGGCCTAAGGTGAGACACTTGGCCTAATGAATCCCCTATAATGGTTCTCTTGGATATGCTTCTTCAAATCATGTAACTCAATAAGGGAAATTCTATAGGGAGTATTTGAAATTGGTGAGGTTCCATATTTGAGTTCTATTGAAAACTCCACATAATGATTTAGTAGAATACTAGGAAACTCTTTTATAAATACAGAAAAAATTACAACATAATAGGAATATCATTGATGTTGAGTTTCCCCCCACCCATTTGAGATAAAAACCCCATCTAAATTAGTATCAAGACCCATATAATGCATGTGATATCCATCATATTTTTATAATTATTATCTCATTGATATATGATCATATTTTGGTTTTTAATATCAATAATGAATTCCATTCCTTAGTGATTGATGTAATATTTATGTAGAGAAAGTCGATCAATTCCTAAGATAACATCAAATTAAACTAGAGCAATAATGAAAATATTTACATGAAGAAAATTACCATAAACATCAAACAAATAGGAATCATATATTCAAGATGTGATCATCATAACATTAGAGGTTTTCACTGCTAATTCTATATATAATCATTTGGGTGGCATATTGATATCTATATAAAATTATTCAGATAGAAAATAATGGGTAGATATAGAGTCAAATAAGACATTATCAATTCTAGAGTGGATGGTAAGTGTACCTTTCACCACACCATTATCAGTACCCTTCTTAGAAATAGTGACTGGATGTGATTTCCCCTTGTCCCTTAGCTTAAGAGGTTGTTGATGTTGATCATCATCATTAACCTTCATATTTGGGAATTGGTTAGAGTAGTGCCTATACTCATTGCATTTGAAACACTGGAGTGTGGGTAGAATATTCTATACATATTTTTCTAATTATTATGATTAGATAACTTATTCCCATCACTTTGGTAATAAATTTATCAATGAAAATCCTTCCCATACTTAAAATTTATTAGTCCCCTTAAGACAATTCATCCATGTTTCTTTCTACACTTCGAGCATGAAGTAAATCTCATCTTCTTCTATCCATGGTTTTTATAGTTTCCTTTGGACTCCATCTTCATTTTATTTTCAAAACCTTCAGATTTATGGGAAACTCCAATATCCATTTCCACATTGATAGAACATAAAACAATTTCTTCATAGATACCAAAGTCCCTTATGAATAAATTTTTCTTTAGACTTGGTTTTAAGACAATAAATAATTATCCAACCTTAATTTTAAGTTGAATGAAAATTCCATAATCTTACCTCACAAGTATTGTAAAATTTGACTCATTGGTACCAATGATTCATCATCATTCTAAATTATCTTAATGAATTCATTTGCCATTTTTTTACGAAGAATACAAGGGAAGTACTTATTGAAAAATAATCTCTTCAACTCATTCCACTCCATGGAGTCAATTTTATCATGTTCCCTTATATTCTTGATGAGAGTCCACCATTGATACGATTTTACTTCCAAAATATATACAACTAAAATGAAAATTTCATGAACCTAATTCTTTATAATAGAAAATATCTTTTCAGTGGTATCGATCTATTGTTTAGAAACTAGTGGATCATTGGAACCACTGAAATAAGGTGAACTTTGTCTCATGAAGGACTAAATAGAACATTATTCCCTCATCTTCTATTTTGGAATTTCATCATGATTCATATATTGAGAAAGTTGTGTGAGCATATCAATGAGTTTTTTCCTTCTATCGTTCATAACATTTGGCTTCTTAGGAGGAAAATAATTTCATTGTTCATTGTAATTAACATTAACAAGGTCCATTCAGGTTCCAACCATTGACTAAAACCAAAATCATATTGTAATAAATAATAATCATAGTGGGGAACCACATAATCATGAAAAATCACATATATGATGTACAAATAATGGAACCTTATTTTTAATCTTTAACAACACTGGTTTATCCTAGTTCATTAGTAGTCATCATCTGTTTAAATACATCATGATGGTTCATAAGGATTTTTTGAATTTCAAAAGAATATACCCCGAGAGTGTAAAATTGGTTTGTTTCAAGGCCCATTGTTGTGCAATAGGTGGTGATCGAGTCCTGCTGAATGCACCCTTTTCAAAGTGATTACCCCTAGGTACCTCTATACTAGATTAAAATCCACTTTTAGTATCCATAAAAGGATGCAACTCCTTCAAAACCACACTTTCTATCATTTACCAAAATTCCAAGACATTTTCCTATACTTTAACTCATCCTTAGACTTATCCTCAAACATATCATTAGAGTTATCAATAAAGTTTTCATATCTAATTTTTCAAAGGTTTACTAAACATATCCTTTGATACCAACTGTAAATATCCAAACTACTCATATATAGATACTATATTTATTTAGATTAATATTTGTTACATTACTTAAACACATTCTTAAAGATTGCAAAGCTATCAATCCTTTTGAAACTTGGACCCATAAGAAACAGGTCCATAAGTGAGCTATGTCATCTCCCATTATATTATTGATAAATATAACAATTCTTAGAAATATTATAAATAATACCTTTCATCATAACTTTGGGAAATGAATCATAAGAAAGGGTGATCTCAGATTCTCAATAAGGGTAAAAAATGGAGATGTCAACATATCATTAGATTACAGGTGTAATAAAATAATAAAATCATTTTAAACCCACAACATGAATATAATCACTACTAGAAATTTTGGTTATAGCCACAGTTTGAATCCATGGCTATAATCCCAAAAACCATGGCTATAGGTTATAGCTATGGTTCAATGAACCGTTGTTGGTATTGGCGTGGATATAGGCCAAGTCCTATAGCCCCAGTTAAAAACTGTGGCTAAATCCTTATAGCCACAATTTGAAATCGTGGCAGAAGATAAAACACAAAAAGGCCTTATAGCCATGGTTAGAAACTGTAGCTATAGATTAAAGTTCAATAAAAAATACTGCAGGCATGCCTTCCACCCCCTTCCCCCTGCTAGTCCCCCTACCTTCCACCCACCTGCTAGTCCCCCTTCCACCCACACCCCTCATTTCTCCCCCTATTTTCCATCCGGATCTGACCTCTGCCAATCCCCCTACCTGTAGTCCCCTGGTTCCCCACCCCTGCTAGTCCCCCTGTCATTCACCCCCTAAACACACCCCACCCCTCCTCTACATAGACACCCCCACCCAAGACAGACACCCCCTGGAAAGACCGACAACCATGGACACCCCCCTCCCCTGGACAGACCCCCCCGGACAGACACCCCCGCACCTAGATAAACACCCCCTCCCCTGGATAGACCCCCCAGATAGACACCCCTGGACACCCCCCTCGTACAGACACCCCCTCCCCTGGACAGAACACCCCCCTCCCTGGATAGATACCCCTAGACACCCCCTCCCTGGACAGATACCCCTGGACACCCCCCCCCCCGAACAGACACCCCCCTCCCCCGGACAGACACCCCCTCCCCCGGACAGACACCCCCTCCCCCGGACAGACACCCCCTCCCCTAGACAGACACCCCCTTGGACACCCGTTCCCCTGGATAGACACCCCCTTGGAGACTCCCCCTACCTCACGGACATCCCCCAATCCCCTGGACAGACACCCCTTGGACCCCACCTCCCCGGACACTCCCCCCACCTCCCTCCTAGACACCCCTCCCCTGGACAGACACCCCATGGAATGCTAATACAGTTGGCCATGCAATTGGAAATCAAAGACAAAAACGAAAACAGAAGACATTACAAAGCCCCCCCCCCCCCCCCCCCCCCGCGGACAGACACCCCCTCCCTCGGACATACAACCCCTCCCCTAGACAGACAACCCCCTAGATAGAACACTCCCCCTCCCTTAACAGACACCCCCTCCCCTGGACATACACCCCCTGGAGACTCCCCCTCCCTCCTGAACATCCCCCACTCCCCTGGATAGACACCCCCCTGGACCCCCCCAGACACTCCCCTCCCACCCCCCTCGTGGACACCCCCTCCCCTGGACGGACACCCCCTGGAATTCTAATACAGGTGGCCATGCAATTTGAAATCGAAGACAAAAACTAAAACAGAAGACATTGCAAAGCCCCCCCCCCCCCCCCTCAAGGACACTCCCCCCTCCTAAACACCCCTCCCTCCCCCTGCCATCCCCCTCCCCTGGAAAGACACCCCCTGGTGACTCCCCCTCCTTCTTGGACACCCTCCCTCCCCTGGACAGGCACCCCACCTAGACACCCCCTTCCTCCTGGACACCCCCACCCCTGGACAAACACCCCCATGGAATGCTAATACAGTTGGCCATGCAATTTGAAATCAAAGAAAAAAACTAAAACAGAACAAATTACAAATCCCCCCCCATCCTAGACACCCCTCCCTCTACAAAGCCCTAGACACCCCCACCCCTGGACAGACACCCCCATGGAATGCTAATACAGTAGGCCATGCAATTTGAAATCAAATACAAAAACTAAAACAGAACACATTGCAACTGCCCCCCCCACCCCTAGAAAAACACCCCCCTGGAATTCCAATACATTTGTCCATGCAATTTGAAATCAAAGACAAAAACTAAAACATAACACATTGCAACCCCCTCCCCCCTATGTTACTCATTATATCATTTTTTAAGGATACTAAATTCTTAATGGGTCCACCAATCCCTGAAGTTGATGCCCAATGATACTCATCCTCTATATTTTGAAGGAGAATGAATTCATCTCAGTTTTATAAATTTTTTTTGTAGGTTTACTTTAAGACCATTGTGTTATACTACACTAGGATGGTCATGATCCTTGTCTCACATGTCTAATTTTTAAAGGCAATCATCATGTCACCACAAGAGTGATGTTGATGGAACCTTTCATTGAAATGGGAGAATGGGACTTTAAAACTTATATCTATGTTTTTCATTTCCTAGTCCATATTTCTCTTATATAATTAACACATGCCCATGAATCTTGTTCTTGATTCCATCTCCATGTGGACATCAGTTAATAATGTCACTTTATTCCTTATCAAGGTGACAACCTAATGATCAAAGTTGACTAGAATTTCAATTACATTTAATATTTAGACAATCCCATAAATATCTTTCTCTTTTCTGTAAGTAAAAGAATCTTATGTTTTCCACATATAAGTAAAGGATGGATCCTAAGTTATGATCTAGGAATGAAGGTTGTTATATCTTCTTTTGTCAAGCCATATAGACATCTTAGGAATACGCAGTCAGTGGAATACTTTGGAAGCTGTTTGTGAGTACCTGATCAAGGAGAGAGATAACTGTGAGGCCTTTGTTTGCTGTTGGACAACACCAGCATAGCTGTGACACGATCGCAGCTGGAAAAAGTGAGAGTTGGAGGATAGTGCATTCATTATTTATGACAATGCCGACAACGTTCTTTGGTTTTTCAATACCCATGAACATAAACAAAGTCATCTTCCCATTTCATAACCCCCCCAGATAGTAGCCACCCCCCCCCCCCCACATCCATTGCACCCCTTGCACACCCCTTTCCACCCCTACTTGACCCCCTTGGATAGCACCCCCACCCCCTACTGGACCCCCTAGACAGAAGCCCCCCCCCCCCCACTGCTGGACCCCAATGGACAGCAGCCCCCCTATTGGACCCCCCTTGAACCACCCCTGCTGGTAGAAATTGT
This sequence comes from Viscum album, assembly GCA_963277665.1. Lineage (NCBI taxonomy): Eukaryota > Viridiplantae > Streptophyta > Magnoliopsida > Santalales > Viscaceae > Viscum > Viscum album. The sequence continues at coordinate 58,929,413 of OY728127.1, read as the reverse complement.
GATTAGTCAGTCTCAACATTGATCATAAGACTCATTGAATACTATCACTGCGAACCAACGCGGGGTGTCATCTTGGAGCAGGGCCAAATCATGACATGACCGCGGTGTGACCATGGCTTGTTTTCCTGGTCCAGCTACATCCATGGGGCAGAATCTTCCGGCTAGGAGAGAAGGGAGCAGGAGTAGGCGGGGCAACAATCTGAACATTACCCCGCTGGAAGAAATTGTGATTAGTCAGTATCAACATTGATCACAAGACTCATTGAATATTATCACTGTGAACATCCATAGGGTGTCTTCCTAGAGCAGGGCCAAATCACGGCGTGACCGCAGTGTGACCGCAGCCTGACCGCGGCGTGACCGTGGCGTGTTGGCCCAGTCCAGTGACATCCCTGGGGTAGCATCTTCCAGCCAGGAGCGAAGGGAGCGAGAAGAGGCGGGGGAACATTCCGGTCGTCGCCCCACTGGTAGAAATTATGATTAGTCAGTCTCAACATTGATCACAAGACTCATGCAATACTATCACTACGAACCACTGCAGGGTGACGTCCTATAGCAGACCCAAATCATGACATTACCATGGCGTGACCGCAGCTTGACCACATCGTGACCATGGCGTGACTGCGGTGTGTTGTCCCGGTCTAGCGACATCCGCAGGGTAGAATATTTTGCCCAAGAGAGAAGGGAGCGGGAGGAGGCATGGCAAAATTCCGACCATTGCCCTGCAGGAAGAAATTGTGATTAGTCAGTCTCAACATTGATCACAAGACTCATGGAATAAGATCACTGCGAACTGTTGTGGGGTGTCGTCCTGGAGCAGGTCCAAATAACGGCGTGACCACGGCGGGACCGTGGTGTGACCGCATCGTGACTGCATCATGACTACAGTGTGACCGTGGCATGTTGGCCCAGTCCAGTGACATCTGCGAGGCAGCATCTTCTGGCCAGGAGCGAAGGGAGAAGGAGGAGGCGGGGAAACATTCCGGTCATCACCTCACCGTAAGAAATTGTGATTAATTTGTCTCAAAATTGATCATAAGAATCATAGATTACTATCACTACGAACCACCGTAGGGTGTTGTCCTAGAGCTAGTCCAAATCACAACATTACCGTGGCATGACCATGACGTGACCATGGCGTGACTGCGACGTGATCGCGGCGTGACTGCGGCGTGACCGCGGGGTGACCCTGGCATGACAGCGGCGTGATTGCGTGACCGCGGCATGATCGCGTGAACACGGCGTGACCACGGCGTGACCATGGCCTGATCGCGACCTATTGGCCCGGTCTAGCGACATCCACAGGGCATCATCTTCTGGCCAGGAGCGAAGGGAGCGGGAGGAGGCAGGGCAACATTCTGACCGTCGCCCCGCTGACAGATGAAAGAACAGATCAAATATTTAATATGCTATAACAAGGGATCGCATGAGAAGGTTTTAGAGAGTGGCATAATGATGAAACGTATAAAGGGAAACAAAATTATGGAAAATAATCATACACCATACACAAACAATTTACATATTCATTCACTTTGCTTAAACGTGGAAATTTTATTTATAATATTCAAAGCATGAAAAGGAAAGTGCCATGGTCCAGGAATATGCCTACTCGGGAAATGTCATTTGAGTTAAATGAGTATAATAATCCAATTTATATTATTCAAAGAAAACAAAAACTAACTTGCCACAAAACAAACACCAACAAGAGGCATATGAAAGACTCAAACCAAATCTAAACATGATACAAATAATTATCACTACTCGTCGGTTTAGAAGAAAGCGCGCCTCCGTTGGAGGGGTTTTATTATAATATCATGGAATTTCATTATCACAACATTCATTTAATTATATTTAAAATTTATTCTAAAACTCATTCAGCACAAATAAAATGCAATAATTTAGGAAACTAGATCAACATAACTATCGCTGTGAGTTTTCGCAGACAGCGCACCTCTGTTGGAGTGGTTTTATTATAAAAACATGACTTTATTTATCAAATGAAACAATTATATTAAATAACACATATTATAGATATGAAATTCAATATAATTTAGCAGAATTAAGAAAGAAGCTAAATTCAATTTAAAGCATTCTTGAATTAAAGATGCTAGAAGAGGGATCCTACCTCAAGGTGGATCCAAACCGTCCACTTCGGCTCTTGGAGCTTTCTAACTATAAGTTTCTGCTCCCCCACTGTGTATACTCACCTTCACACACATGGAATAATTATAATAAGTGGAAGTATGAATGAATTGTTCTAAACAAGTAAAAAAACAAATTAAGTACTCCCATGTGATGATATAATGCAATTTTCTTCTTTTTAATCAGCCAACCATCCTCTAATATTTTTCAATAAACCTGGATGTTCTCATTGAAGTACCTAAAAAGAAACAAAATCAACATCAGATTCCCATAACTATATTCCTCATTAGATAACATTAAATAATCAGACCCCCCTTGTGCCCCCCACTCTTAGACACCCCCACCCCTCCCTTCCTGGACAGACCCCCCGACACCCCCCTCTCCTCCTTCCTAGAGAGACACCCCCACCCTACACCACCCCCATAATTTCTAAACTAATCTATTTATACTTTTAAATTCAAGGATTATTGACATATTACTAGGACATGCTTTATTATAGAAACTTCTTGAAGAGAGGGGATAGGGTATACTGGGTATGTTTTTCATGTCATGAATTTTAGTTGGATATACAGTGTGTTGGGATCTATGAGCCAACATAGTGATCAATATTCCACGTCTATAATAATTAGGGCTTCATTCCAGAGTTGTTGAGAAATTGGACACCAGGGACCAAAAAAATTTATCCTACATCATTGGGAGGTTAGAAATGGTATATGAGACCTCAACCACTTCATCAGAATATATATCTAGGGAGATATGTATGATGAGCTCCAACTAGATAAGGATGTCTGCGATGACAAGGGGGAGAAGCCAATGATCACATGGGCGTCACAACACTTGTACGAGGAGAGAGTGACCAAAAAATACGGATGATGTACATCCATTTCACGCAATGTGTTGGGTATTTTCAGAATAAATCAATGAACATACATACATGGAAGTTGTGTCATTATCTAAAGGATATTTAATAAGGCAAGGAGAACTCATTTTATAAAATACTAGAGGAGAATGGATTGTATTTGTGGGGATAAAACATGAATCTCAAGGATCCCATGGTCAGGTTAGCTGTATGTATTACTATTATGATTTGTAGGTGGATGATATCGATTTGGGATGCACACATACGGGTGTGGATGGGTGACCTTATCATGGAAGAGATGCTAGAGATGAGGTAGGGGAAAAGCCTAGTAGTCCCAATGCATGCGAAACCATGTTTTGATACTCAATATAATGAATGAAAATGTATTCACAAATTCGGCACATCAATATTGTAAACTCACCTGAGTATCTCAATTTCTGAGTATCACATTGGGTGAGTAATTCTTACCTTATTTGGTTAGGAATGGGATGTTCCAAAAAAATTAATAGCTCCAAAAAATGACTACAATTAATGGAAAGACAAAAAAAATTAAATACTTGTGATTTGATGAACACATGTTATTCATTGTGCCATATTTTCTCACATCCTACAAGAAAAAAACACATGTTTTAAAAATTCGCAGTCCATATAAATTAACCCAGAAAAAAACATTGCATTGAGGAACTTATGAAAGCCTTATTAGAAATCATAAAGTATAGGAAAACACCTCAAAAAAATCCATCATGGATATTCACCATCCAATATAAGAGTCATATAATAAATGTGAATAAGAGTAAAAGAATGTACAATATAATTTGTTTCATTTTCCCAAAATTATAAGACTGATGCTATGAATGCAAGTATTGGAAATACTATTAATAACAGAGATTTCATGTCATTGACATTACAGATTAAAAGTGAGTAGAAACATAGTATATTAATGAATAAAGGTTATACAATTTTTTCATTTAGATTAAAAAATTTAAGAAGACATTGCATTTTTGATAAACTGAAAGTGTATTATTCATGTATAGAAAATGAAAGTGCATACAGAATATGCATACATGGAATTCATACAGAATATGAAAAGTGTAAAGCTCTTAATGTTAAGAACCCATGTGTATAAAATATTTATATATATAATAAATATATAAAAAACATATGTATAAGAACATCAAAAGTGTACAACTCTTGATATTGAGAAATTTTTTTTGGATTTTCTTGGCACCAAATAATTTAAATTGATTAAATTTTATGGTAAATGTCGCTGGGGGATCCACTGCTTCTGAGGTTTTCCAAGGCCATCAAATGTGGTTAAGCTCGTTTGGGACTGAAATTATCTCTAGACAAACGTGGGTGATTTTTAAGGTATTCAAAGCATCCAGAAAGTGAAATTTTCTTCAGGATATTTTATGTAAACCCTTTATTCATTTTGAGAGAGTAGAAACTGGAAGTTATTAAGATGCATACTTGATTTGGAATAGTTATTAAAGAAACACTTTTACTTTTTATTCACTTATCATTTTAAATTTATAGTTTTAATCATCTTTCTACTGAAGAAATTGGTGATTTTAAACCAATATGGGGGTTTATTTTCAGAAAAGGGTAAATGAAACAATATTATGTGGATTTTAGTGGTTCTTATACTTCCTGATATAAAATTTAAGACATTGACGTTGAATTTTTTCCTGCAATAAAATCAGTGAATTCACACAACCACAAGATTAGTTCAAAGTTAGTAATATTATGGATTATAATTCTTGTTCTTCTAAATTTTGATTTAAATTTCTAGCCCATATTTGAGTAATATATTATATACAAAAAAACTTGTATGTATTCAAAACATGTTAATAGAAAGAGAAAAAAGACATAAAATAAATAAATATAGATAGAGAGAGAGTAGACAGATCGTAAATATATATATATATGTGGAGGAGCTTTCTGGAAAATTGGAATTATAGAAATGGATGAAGAGTGATTTTGAATAAGCAGAAGATGAGGAGATTACAAACCTTCATCATGCCTAGAAAATTATGCTAAAAAAAGTGGATAAAACATATAAAATATTTGTCAACAAACAGTAAGAAACACAAAATTCAGCTGTAAAACCAATCCATGTTTTTATAGATGATATGATTGCACACAATACCATCCTAATGGAAAAACATGCAATAAAAGTTGATAAGATGATGTTAATTCAAGAATTTTCACTCTCATTGAAATAGAGAATCGATGACTTTGAAATAAAATACAAAGAAGACTTGAAATCAAGTGAAGATAGAAAAAAGAAATTAGAAGAAGCTGAAAGGAGAGTCCATAAACTCCAGGATTCTCTCAACAACATGATTTAGGATGATATACTCCATGTATATGCAATTTCAAGAGTTAAAAATGATTTTATGTGCCTCATCCTCAACTTCTACATCTATTCCTGCTGACCATGAAGTTTCTGTTAGTTATGCTAGCTCTGAAAACTCATCAATCAACTCTAAGTTCACTTTTCCAACCCTATATTTAGTAGCTGGTAATGGATCTACCTTCAATCCTAATGATCTATAGATTCTAGTTCAGTACATGTCAGTGACTGAAATTTCAGGTTCTGAAAACTCTGCAAGTATCCCAGAGGGTGGATTTGATGACTTCTTCTAAGGAATTACTATTCCTATACAGTACGTAGTAGTGTTTATGTCCCTACAGATTAAATGTGTTAATCTAGTTAACATTACCCTATTTCCATTTGGATAAGACTAGAAGAAGATATATTGGTACTATGTACAAGTCTGATAGAAAATATCAGCTGTCAAATTATTCATTTTTTCTTGTTCTTTTGAAAGAAATGAGTTGGAGGGTGACTGTAAATCACCATGCATGATAATTGTGAGTTCAAATTACACTAGTAGGCCTATAAACTAACTTTTAATGAAAGGGAGAATAATGTATTAAAAATTAACACTTATGATACACAATTACTGTGTGGTATTGATAATGGAAACCTTATCGCTTGGCTAGATGAAGACAGTGGATCTTGAGCACCAGCAACATGGACATGGCTAAGGGAAACATAAAAAGGTATCCAATCTTGTTTAATGGCCTCCAGGTAATACTCATGTTTGTTCTACAAGAAAACATTAATTCCTGCCAAAGTTTTTATTGGTCACATGTATGTTCATAGAAAGGATAGATTAAGGCATTTTTCATCATCATGTGTTTCTATTTTTCTTTGTTAACATGATATTAGACCTAACCCAAATCCCACCATCCCTACCACTTAGATAATTTCACCCATTAACTTATGTGGTTCAAGAAAAAGAGAGGTGTAAAAAGATTACCATAGGTTCTTTGACTTGTAAAAAATGCTGATAAGATGAATATTCCACAGCAATCCCAGTTTTGGTGAACATTAGAGGGGTTTAAATATTTCTAAATCCACAAACAATAAATCCCAAATGACTTCAGCATCAACAATGATCACATAGAACTTTTAACACTTAAAACCTTTCTCTATCTTCTTTCCCAATGATGTATATAGGTCCATCACATAAGGAATGAACATAGATCATAGTCCCAAGGCATAAATCAACTTAGATGAGATAAACTAATTGGATACAAATATGTCAAATAAATCTAAATATATATATAAAACAATGAACATAATACCTCTGAAATTTGATGCCCCCACATCTAACTCATATAGATTATTATTTCTGACATACAAGTGCCTAGACTTAGGCACACTCTAAGATTTATTCAAAAAATGACAGTCCCTTTCACTTAAAAATGAGATCATGCTCCCTTTGATGCATTTGAATGTACAAGGGAACCCTTGGAATTAGTATACCCTACTTTACTACCCTAAGGAATGTACTTGAAATACCACTGAAGATATACCATGAATATACACTTGTGTAATTTCCTCATAGTTTCTTATAAATATTGTTTGGTATGTATGACCCTCCCACACTGATAACATGTGACTTTATTTTTACTTGAGGAAGCTACTGGGATAAGGTTTGCAGGACATTATACACTCCCAATACTGTCTTGATTCAATTGCTTTCGATTCCTATTTTGACCTAAATAGTAACTCTAGATTACATCCATAATAGTTAGATAATGGCTCAAACTGATCAGCCCTACAATATCTACCATGTCAATAACCACCTTTTTTCCACTTCATCAAGGTGGGAAAACACAATAGAATAATCTTGGACCAAATTCCTAACATCAAATCAATTTTAAAATGATGTTCTTTCATGTATTAATTTGAAAGGATCTTGGGTTAAAGATGTACTGGTTTGGTAAATCTGTTGGGATACTTCATGATGGATCAGTCACCCTTCTCCAAAATCATGAGCTCTTTGGTGTTCTCCACTCTTAATATCTCCAGGTAAATTTTATATTCAAACATTTTTTAACCCAATTCAAGTAAGATATTAATGAAGTTTATCCATCACTACCAAGTCCCACTATCTTCACCTCATCCCTTGTAATATATAAGTTTCAAATCACACCATTAACATCATAGGGGTCTTAAGAAATAAGAAGTTATGTTCAATATTTTCCATCCATTATTCTGATTATTAAGGCCCCAGATCACCCTAAAACACTTTCAAATTTTTCTTTGTGAACTCCTAGGAAAAATCTATCAACTAGACTTTCCATGATTCAAAATTTTTATTAAGAGACTAAATGGTTCTGATCACTAATTTTATGAGATAAGGGTCTATACACTACTACAAATATGGCTTTTATCAGCGCTAAAAATGGCCATTAACAGTGCTAGAAAAAGTGCTGATAATGCCGATGAAGATAAAGGGGGGGGGGGGTCCCCTTTATCAACGCTAAAACGAAGTGCTAATAAAAGGGTCTTTTATAAGCACTTTCTTTTTAGCACTGATAAAAATAAAAAAAATAAAAAAAATAAAAAAAATACTACCAATCTCGTGGGGGGGGGCTTTTTACAGCGCTTGATACCCCATTTATCAGCGCTTTCCCACACATCCAGTGCCCGCCCGCACCGCCTACACCCTTTATCAGTGCTAGCCTTTTAAATCACCCTTGCAAGTAAACCGTTTCCTCCACCCAAATTTGATCTCGAGACCTCCCCCATGCACATCTAAAGCCTTTGCCACTACCCTATATTGATTTGTTCTCTTATTCATGATATATCTATTTATTTATATATATATTTTGTTATATTTATTCGTACAGTAATATATATTTATATTAATATATATAGTTATATTAATATATATATATAGTTATATTAATATATATATAGTTATATTAATATATATAGTTATATTAATATATATATAGTTATATTAATATATATAGAGTTATATTAATATATATCATTATATTAATATATAGTAGTTATATAAATATTCATATATTGGTATTTTAAATAAAATAGATATTAGTTATTATTTAGATAAAGGTAGTATATATTTTATATGTAAATATTTTTAATTATTTATTTAAAAAATTTAATTTTTAGGTGTGAATATATAAAAAATATGTACATATAGTTATATATTTGATTATAAATAGTAGTTAATTATAAAAAATGATAAAATTTAAAAGACATAATATCAATATGAATGTAATAACTTGGAATAAATTCAGTACCCACCAAAAAAATCCAATAATACCCCCTTAAACGAGGATGAAAATCCACAAAATGTTAAAAAATCTAGGTACCCCAACTAAAAACTCAATTTTGGAGGCCTTCTAAGCCTCTTTTGGCCTAAAAAAACGCTTGACCAGGGTCTCCCAAGGTCATAGAAAACAGACACCCGGATCAAAAGTTATGGCCGTTTGAAGTTTGAGGTACGTTTTCAACATATTTTGGATGTTTTTTTAATTTTTTTTATTTTTTTATTCTTCAAATTGTTAATAAATGACTATTACTCCATAATAATAACAAAATTTTAAATTAAAAATATTTTTTTAATTTTTTAAGAATCCATTTTCACTTAATATCTTATATATTAAGTATATTAAGTGTAAATGTACATTTATACTTATCTAAAATATATTTAAAAATTATATATTATATTTATATCAATATAACTATATAACTATATTTATATATTAATATGTTTTTTAATTTTTTTTAAGTTGACCCTTTATCAGTGCTAAAAAAAAGCGCAGATAAAGGGGGGGCCTTTATCAGCGCTTAAAAAAGTGCTCATAAAGGTGTACTTTTATCAGTGATTTTTTAGCACTGATAAAGGCACACTTTATCAGCTCTTTTTTGAGCGCTGATAAATCCCCCCCCCACCATTTATCAGTGCTTTTTCATTAGCGCTAATAATGTTGTGGTGCTGGACTTGCCCAGTTTTGTGGTAGTGATAGGAGGATCAGTTGGTGGAGTGTTCTCTATAGCTTCCTCCCTCTGGTTCTTAATGGTCCTTGCATAAGGCATGATATAAATATATAAAACAAAAGAATATGATAAATACATAATTTATTTAAAATGTATTCTAATAAAAATATTCCAGGGAATCATCCCCAAAAACATAATAGAAATAAATAATCTCAAATTTCCTAAAATTACTCATTACAAAAGGCAACAACACAAAATACCGACCACCCTAGTAACTCAAGGTCTGGAAAAAATATAATTTGGACAGAAACTCCCCCTCACCATCACTAGAGTCCTGACATTCTTAATCAAAACTACCACACTACCCTTGATAACTAGATGGGCTCAGATAATGTTTTGCAAAAAAGAAACCCTAGTCAATCTTTCATGTCACTTAAGTATTCTCGCTACATAGATCAAAGTGTGTTCTCGATCACCTAGGGATAGAGAGTAGCCCCAGGGTAATAATGCTAACCCATGGGAATACTTTCAACCTCAAAGTCAAAGAAAATATTCCAAGGATTCCATTCAGATTGTGAAAAAACAATACAGAAGGATCCAAATAAGTAATTATTGCATGGAGAAAATCATAAAATTATATGTTCATGGAAGAAATATTGTTGACTATCTAACTAAACATATAGTCTAACAAAATAAAAATCAGTTTATATGGGATATGGGATTGGGGAAAGATAAATTCATAAATATAATTCATTTGTAGTGGTATATTAGGGGAAAAAATCAAAAATAACTACCTTGATAACTATAATCTTCTAAAAACAAAATATGATGTGAACCCTAGATTTTTATACAAATGCAATTCAATAGAGGTTATGAGGTAGGGTTTTTTCATGAAAATCATTGATGGGAGGATTTACCTAGTGTCCAGGTTAGTGAGAAATTGCATGAGGAAGTGGATCTCGAGGGTAAGGCTGGGTTAGGGTAAGAAATCAGGGAGGTGGGGTGGCCACGTTAGAGGAGGATGATCTCATGGTGGTGGGGTAGCTGCATCAGAGGAGGATGGCCAAAGTTGGTGTGGCCGAGTTAGAGCAGCGGCGAGTAGGAGTGAGCTACATTAGAGGAGGAGGGTTGTGGTGAGGTAGGGGGAATCAGAGCCGCATCAGTAGGGAGGTGGGGAGGTCTTGTCCACAAGGAGGTGGGCGTCGGAGCCGCATCAGTAGGGAGGCATCAAAACCACGTCGGAGCCACGTCGGTGGGGAGGTGTGCTGACTGCATTGGAAACAAAGGGGGAGGAGGAATCATGAGGGGAGTATGGGGAGGAGGGGAGTAGGAATGGAAAGGGATGAGGAATGGCGATGGAGTAATCTCTGAGGGAGGGAGAAGGGTTTGCAGGTGGGAGGGAAAGTCGTGATCGAGATAAACAAAAATTGATGACCTATTGCCACACCCACCTTACAACCCGTAGCCATATTTCACTTTATAGCCACATATCATTTAAACCATGGTTATATATCTGTGGCTACATGTTATTTTTATAATAGTGAATAGATCATAAACTTGAGTCACATAATAAATATTGATAGTTCATAAGTCATGAATCATAATGGGATCAAAGAACATGAAATATCCAAGCATAACATTGGCATAATACATAGATTTATGGCACACACATAAGCATATAAAATCATTTACTTAGTAGTTCAAGGCTCATTTCCAAGACTATCACAGTGGAATGGGTTTATTCATGAAACCATCATAGTATTAAAGGTTACCTACCAATACTATCATAGTAGATAATTTCCCTTACTGAACTGGGTTCACTCCCCATTCAAGTATTGTTTATCTCTCAAGATATCAGTATTTACCCAATACATTAGAGGGAGATATATTTCACACCCATAACATAATGAAAATAACACATATGTGTTCTAAAAAATTATAAAAAATCATCATATAAGAAACCATGAAATGAAATGGGTTTCATAAAAATTTAATAATAAAATAACCCATGGAAAAGAAACAAGTTTCATAATCATTTCATAATTTCATCTAAGTATAACCCATGAAAAACTAAGTATTTTTAATAAGTATTTTATCATGGTATAACCCATTGAAGATAAATAAGTTTCATAAATAGCTTATAATAATCGTAAACATAAACCATTTAGAGAAAGGATAAGAATAATATCCTTGGATAATATCCTCATTAAACCATAAGTAACATCATATTATTTCATCATATATGGAATATTATTTTGAAATAAAAATCACTTGGTAAATTTATTGAGGAAAATATCCTTTCTTTGAAAATAACTTTTCAAAATTTAAAAACTATAGAATATTATGGAAATAATTTTCTATGAAAATAACCTTGAAAAATTATAAATTAAGATTCAAAAAAATAATGGTTATTATATTGGGAAATTCTCATTCACATCATACACATTAAAACAAATATTCCTTTAACATTTTTATTATATGCCAAATAGACCTTGTTTGGAAAACCACATGAAGATTCCTTTTATTTTTTTATTAAAAATTAAAACATGGTTACATATTTCTTTAATAAATCATTTGAAAAAGTTAAAATAAATTGTTTAAAACTTTTTTAGAAAACATGGTTTTGGAATAAACGAGTTTTTGACTAAAGAGAGAAACAAAGACGTTTTTTGTTACACACATTATTTTGAACTATTGAGTACATAAAGAGAGGAAAATTAAAGGAAAACATGTATTCTACATAAATAAACATTTTATAATAAAATACATGAGTTTCTGGAGCTATATATCATATTATTTCATCATTGGAAGCATAGCCATGAGAAATTCCAATAAACAATGAGATTGTAACATAAAACCCTTACCACTTTGGTAAATTTGAATCATAATATCCATGATAGAATAAAATTAAAATATATTATAATATCATGATAATAAATAAATTCATGATATAAAATTTAAAAGGGGATGTATATATACCTCTTTAAATAATATAGGTTCATAACAAAACATATGTCAAAAAGAAGGAAAATTGAGACAAAAATTCCTTACGTTAAGTCTTGACTTAATTGGTACATGTTCAAACATAATTTATAATAAATATCAGTTAATTATACTTATATTACAGAACCATATATATATATATAAAATACCATATGATTTAATGAAGACCTTTTATTACCCATTTATTAACAATTCCATGTTAAGGTAACATTTCAAGCAATAACTGATTTGTTTTGAGGTATGTTTTGATTTTTTATTTTTGGTACTCTTACTTTGATCATGGTTCCATTATCTCCAGAGTTTTAATAATGTTATAAATATAATGTATATTAATTAAATATGTGTTTAGATACATCCCTAAAAGTTATAGGTATAAAATGAAATACATCATTAATAGAGATTCAAGGATGTACATAAGCATGAACACTATTTCTATTTTCTCAATGAATTGACAAAAGAATGGTAATTAATATATTACCATTAATGAAAAATTTTATTTAATATATATCAAACATTTTTATTAAACCTATCCTTATTAAATTTTATGTAAAGTTTGAATGAATCACATCGTTTTTCATGGTGATAGTCCACTGTTCACACGAGCGACATTATCGTATTCCTACACAATGGAAAGTAAGATGGTATATGTGATATAAAAATTCTGGAAGTATAATTTTATCTTGAAGATAATATATAAACATTTAATCCACAATTATATTCGTCCTTTTGAGGTGGTGATGGAAAACAAATAACATTGGTTCGTGAGGTGGTGGTCCAACGTACGCACGAATGATGATTTTTTATCCCATTTGATGAAAGCAGACAAGGTTTTCGGTCATCAAGATAAAAAAATATCTCAGTATATGAAAGATACTAATGTTTTTATATAATCTTATTTTAATAATAATTTAAGGTGGTGGAAAAATAAATAAAATAAAACGACCGACTATGGATGTCACCTCTTCTTTAGACAACTTCTTTTAGTTTGCACCAAAAGCCTTCTTAGGATGGATTTATTACAAAAATAATGCTTATAGAGTAGTTTAATGGAATTAAGGAAGATATTTGGATTGGTTTTGGCCAAATCAAATGGTTTTGTAAGTATAAAGAGGAGAGGACATGGGGTGGCCTTCTATAAGTGAGTAGAGTATAATAGTTGTAATTTTTGAAAATAAAAAGGCGTACCTATGTTTTTCACTTGAAAAAAAGGGTCCAAAATAAATCATTATTGAGATTTAGACATTATAAGGTTAACATATGGCCATAAAATGTATCTTGTAGAAGTTTTGGGTCATTTTTAACCCATATATTTTTATTTTAACCCCTGATTAACATATTTTTACCTTAACCAGACAAATAATTTTTACTATTTTTACTATTTATAAAGGTAAATAATTAAGTTTACTTTATTATATAATATAAATTATTTTAATTATAAATATGGAATATGTTATTTCAAATTCCATTCATAGAAGTGGAAAAATTTACTTTTAAATTAAACCCACAAATGCAACGAGAAACCAGTTTTTCAGAAAAGAAAATGTTCAAATTCATAAAAGAAATTATATCAAAATTAAATATGAAAATGATTAAAATGACCAAAATTGATTTAATAGATATATAATTGAAATAATTTCAATTTTAAACCCATTTTTTAACAAAAATAAACCTTATAATTTCTTTAAATCAAAATAAAGTTTTTAATAAAAAAAGTATTTTTCACTATTCATCAAAAAAATAATCTTTTCAGAAAAATCCAAAAATTTCAGTCGATTAAAATTTTAAAATTATATTTTAAAAAATTAATTTTATTTCAAAAAATTAATTTTCTATAATTTTCAGAAAATAATTTTATTATTGTTCACAAAAAGTACTAAAAAAATTATTTTGAGAAAATGGTATTTTCAAAACATATGAAGGCTTTACCAAAAATTAAATATTTTTTTAACAATATATCTTTTTTTATATAAAACCATTATAATTTATATTTAAAATTTCATTTTTAATATTCATTTTACCATGTTTAAGGGATAATTAATAATAGTTTTTTTAAATAATAATATTAATAGTTAGTCATAGTTCATTAAAAATTGTTATTGCGTGTAACATAAGCAATCTAAAAAATTAAATTTATTAAAACAAATATTTCTTAAAAACTCTGGGCCTTTAAATAAAAATATATTCCCATTTTATATACTAAAAATAATAAATAAAAAAATATAGAGAAAAGGAAATCTTGTGAGTTTTTCTCTCAGATTCCTAGGAAAAAGGAAAAAAAGCATGTTAGAAAAAAGATTTTCAATATTATATAAAAAAAGAAAGGAAATAAGAATGATGATAATCATTCTTTTGGATTAGATAAAGTTGAGTATTGGGATCCAAAAGTGAAAATATATAATAAACTAATAGAAAATAAGAAGAATAAGAGGGAGAAATAAAAAGAAATAAAAGAAAAGATATCCAGGGATTTCTTAAAGGGAGTTAATCAAATGATTTAAAATTTAAAGTAACAACAAAACAAAATTCTCTTATATTAGTCAAATTGAAACAAACATTGTCTGATCAACTAGAAGAAAAAACCCTAATTTTTTATACTCAATATTTTCTAGTTCAAAAGGTAAAAGGAAAAGATGTTGTTGTCGAAAAACTTCAGTTAGAAAGTCATGATGACGAAGTTGAGAAATATCTTTAAAAATCAGGAAAGAGAAATCTGAGAAAAGACATTGAACTTGAAAAATATATAATGAAACATTTATAATTTTAATATATTTCATTTGAGTCTTCTACTTATTTATCTACCCAATCTCAAAAAGATTTAGATCTTAGTGAATTAGAAAAATAAAAATATTCATAAGAAGATAATGAACATTGAAAAACAAAAGAATCCTAACAAGAAGAAACTGATCAAGATGTTGATGTTATTTATGTTTTTAAAAATAAGTCTAATAAAAGGAAATAAGATCCTTGAACCTCAAGACTATCTACTCCATATTTTTCTTATTTTTCCTCCTATTCCATAAATAGTGCTCTGAGTATAAGCATCAATTGAATAGAGATGATAATGAAGTACATCAATGAAGTAAAAAAAATACATATTGAAATAATGAAAATATTCCCTGATATACAATAAATGTTAAATATAACCATGGGATAATTGATGTGTTAGAAAAATAAATCTCATTAAAAAACATTTTGATTGTTTTATTCAAAATTAAGTCGAGTTCCAGGATTTCAAAGGAAAGTAAAAATTGGAATCAGAAAATTTTATGGATTATATCAGGTGGATAAAACATAATTAGGGATATCAAGAAATTGATTGGATAAAAGGAAAAAATTAACTTCAATATTTCCAAGAAATATTAGCTTTTAAGCCTGTGAATGTTAAAGGAAAATAAATAATCTCAAATATATTTCAATGCAACAAGATGGAAAGATATCAAATCAAGAGAAGAAAATAGAAACCCTAGAAGAAGAAGTATCAAAAATTAAATATTAATAAGAATAAAATTGAAGTTCTTGAAGAATAATTGGTGAATATGAAGTCAATAGTTTTTTATTTTGAGAAGTACTAGTAGGATGTATATAAGATTAGAGTGATCAAAAAAATATTTTTAAGAAATATTGATTTTTTATCTCTTGAAAGATCTTGTAATAATCCAAAATCAAACTTTTTGGATGGATAAATATTCTTTATATTTTTTATATTTGTTTTTATAGTAATTTTGGATGAATGAATTTATATATTTTTTGGATGAATTTCTTTCTTAAAAATTTGGATGGATAATTTCATATATATTATTTAATGTATACTTTTTGTCCTAAAATTTAAAATAAACTTTCTACCTCCTATAATTTTTTCTAAAAAATGTAGAAAGAGTTTAAACTTTTAGGAGAAAGGATATAAAATGCTGGGAAGAAATAATACAAAGGTTTGGAAGAAAAGAACTTTTATAAAAATATGAAGAAAAAACCTAGTTAAAATCTTCAAAAAAAAGGTAAAAGGGGAAATTATACAAGATATGGAGAGTAAGTATTTTTAATGTTTTTAACTTTAGTTTTTCTCCTTAATTTTTTTTATTCTTCTATAAAGGGGGTGATTATTTTTTTGGAAGGATAACTTTAAAAACATTATAACCTTATTTATAAAATCACAATACACTTCCTTAAAAGTTTAAACTCTTATAAATTTTATAATCTCAAAGTTAGTAAGAAATTTTTTATACGAAATAAAAAGATTTTACTAGATGTAGAAACACCTTTACCTTAGAAGAGGTTTTCCTATCAGATATAAATTTACTTTATACATTGGAAAAAATATTTCAAATTTCATCAAATAAAGACTTAAAAATTCTAGAATATTAAGTATAAAAATGTCCCACCAGTTCATTTTCTCAAATTTTACCGGAGAAAACTTTATTGTATGAAGGAAGAAATTCGTTTGAGATGAAATTCTATAAATTATACTAGATAAAGAAACTAAATTCTACCAGATAGAAAAGATACATTCTTCCAAATGGAACCTTTCATGCATTGTAATTTTTCTTCCTCAAAATGAATATCATAAATAGATGATATGTTAAACCTTTCAAGTGAAAAAGGATTTCATATGATGTTTTTGAATCCACCTTTGATATATACTGAATATGACTATTGGGAGTGTGCCTATAAATAAAGATTCATTATAGTAGGAGGGATATTTTTTCATCATCAATAATCTAATGTTTCTACAAATCTTTTCACACATATTTTTAGTTGAATGTGAACAATTATAACTTTTAGAGTGACATTTATTTAGGCATCCATTTGAGGACTCATTTGGAAATGAATTAACAAAATTTCATTTTATAAAAGATATTTTTCTAATTTTGTGTGATTAAGGGCTTTTGAGGTTTAGGAAGATTGAGGTTATTGATCTTCTGATTAAGGGTTTCCAAGTATAGGGAAACAGAAGTATGTTCAATCTTAGTATCGAGGGATTCCATGGTTAAGGAAGACAAACCATTATGGTTTGGTTAAAAACACGGATACCTAAAATTAGAGTTATTTAATTCCATTACACTACGGGTTAATGTGTTAAACTTTGAAAAAAAATTCTATAAGTTTTTCTTACTTTATATAATGTTTTTATAACTTGTTTTTAAAAGTTTCTTAATTCTGATGTGAATGTATTAAGGAAGTTAATATTTTTTTATAAAATTTTCTAAACATTGATTAGAAATTATATTATTAAGTAACTATATCTGATTAATTTATTATAATATGTTATGCAAATTTTATATTTTATTTTATAAAATATAATTTTCCTCCTTATTTTAGTAAAATATATTCCCTTTAGATCTTATATCTAATCATGTAGATTGGGATAGAGGAAATGATTAAGATTCCAATGAAGCAAGGGAACCTAGGGATCCAAATGTGGCATCTTCAGGGGATGGAATTCCCACTTCTTTCTATGCTATCACCACCTCTAGGGAGAATTATAGGGGACCTAATATCATAAAAAAAGAAAAAACTGAAAATATTAAGGGTCTCACCCTCCCAAAATTCTTATTTATGACTGATTCATTAATAATATTGAGTTTTATAGGATCATACATTTGAACCTGGATAAATTTAGTGTCAGGAATTGGATACCATCTTCTATTATATCATATTCTATAACTGTAGAAAAGGATATCCCTATAAAGTCTCCATCATCTATGACCCTATATTTATATGAAATTTTATCATTTTATGGGTAGGTAAATCAAAAGGCCATAAGATTAGATGATATTCTTAGTGAGAAAGTCTTAAATGGGGATGATATGTTAAAATAGAAAATGGTTGGAGATAAAAAAAGGTTGTAAATAGTTTCAAAAAGAAGACCATGGAGGAACATATGCTACTGTTTGGGAAGTAACTAAAGTGGATAAAGATCCAAATTAATAATAATAAAATGAAAAAATTACTTTGCTTTGGACTCCCAAGTGGATGAGTTTTCAATACCCTATAAGCTCGGGGAAATCAAAGTAGGAGAAGTTGAAAAAAAATAATATGATTGTTGTTTCAATTATCTTTTTTGGTGAGAAGGATGCATGATGCACAATTTTTGTATAATGGAAACCCTTTTGAGGCTTGTGCATAGCACACAACTGTTTTTATGGTTGACATGTTCACGTCTATTGTATCCTAATGGAATTGTCTTTACCACTCTCTCTATACTTGAAACTCCATGTAACTATATGTATGTTCTTTTTTCCTTTGATAAAGTTTATAGGACCATGAGTTTAGGGATACCGAATCCATTATTATATCCATATTTAATTAATAATCTTTAATAATGTAATTAATAAAACTTAATAATAAATTAAAAGTAATTAACAATTCCTAATAACCTAATTAATTATTAATTAATTAAAAAATAAATGTCATGTAATCATTAATTATTATTTATTAATAATTTAATTAATAATAATATAATTGAAAATAGTGCAATTAATAGTAATATTGCAGTTCATATATATTATTAATATAATTAATAGTAAAATAATCTTATTAATTAAATATAATAATGATATTTATAATAATATAACCAATAATTAATATTATAATTAATTATTAATTAATAATATAATTTTACTATATTTGAAGGTAGTATAAAGGGTTTACAAAACACATGCAATCCATATGGGAGGGGGATGGTGAGGTTCAAACCTAGAATCTCCTCAAACTACCATAGGCGTGCAACCATTTTGAAGTGCACTATGTGGAATATGATAATAAAATTAATAATGATATAATTATTAATTATTAATAATGTATTTAATATTTACTAATTTAAAATAAATAATCTATATTTGGTAGAGGGGATTACAAACATAAAATACACACCAACTTAGGCACTCTAGTTCGAAAGCCTCATCTCTTCTCATAAGGAATAAAAAGTTCCCAATGGACCAATTTTATTACGTAGACTGGCCTGAAGGCCAATGCTTTAAATAGACCTAAGGCCCAGTAAACTAAATTCATTATTTTTCAATTATTTTTACACGTACATTTTATGTATTAGATAACATTTTCATTGTATTTATATTTTATATTTCTAGGGGTGAGGGGTAGGTATCAGGGTCAAGTCTCTCGACCTGCGTGTTTACTATAGTTCTCTTTCCTTGCGTTTTATTCTGTGGTGATGGATGTAATCAAACATATATAGGATTTTAAGGTCACCTACTTGAATCATAATAACGTTTCAAGTAGGTGATTTTAAGAGCTTATAAAATTTAAAATATATTTCAGCGAACATAAAAACTACACACATAAAAAATAGTTTAAAAAATATAAAATTTAGTGAAAATAAAAAACAAAAAATCATTTAATCATCAAAAAATATTATTGTTCTAAAAGAATAAATATTTTATAAAGAGAAAATATATTTCTTGTTTAAATTATTTTTTGTTATTTATTTTCACTAAATTATTTATGTTTTTAAAAAAAATTATATGTATAATCGGCATGATAGATTTCATTTTGATTATATTTATCTTTTATATATTATAAAATTCCAAATTTACATACTTGAAACATTCGTATATTTCAATTATGTGACTTTCAAAGCTTATAAAATTAAAAATAAAAATGCAATCAAAATTTAATTTAACACATATAATTTACACATAATATGTAATAGAAAAAATAATGAATTTATTAAAAAATAAAAATAAAAATAATTTAATCATCCAAAAAATGGTTATACATATTATTTTTTAAAAGAATAAAATTTAAGTTTCAAAAAATATTTTATGTCGATGTTATTTTATATTTTCACTAAATTATTTAACTCTTCTACTATTTTTTATGTATATATTAAATTATTATTATTATTATTATTATTATTATTATTATTATAGGTAGGAGTAATTACAAGAAAATAAAACACCCGCACATCTTTAGAACCCAAATGGGCCAAGCCTCATCCCCCCCCTTAAGAATTGGTGATGAGGTCGGAGGTCATCATAACCAAAAAAATATTATTTATACTCTTAAACTAGTTTATTAGTGATGGTTCAAACCCAAGATATGATGGGTGAGTGGTCTTAGGGATTAGCCTATTTCTAATCTACTATAAACATCATGAAGGTAACTTTAATTTGGATAAGTGTGGTGAAAAATTAAATATGAGTGTGTGGGGTCTTAATAGTGTCAAACAATATAGTTAAGGATTTGGAAAAGAGATGATGATGTTAGTTTTTATGATAGCAGGGAAGAAAAAGGTGATGGAGACTTTTTTAAATGTAATTTAATTCTTTTAAGGTGCTCTTTAATAAATTGAAATATAACTTTTTTAGTATAAAACTCTCTCAATTATTGTCTCATTAAAACTATACTAGAATCTCTTTTATCGGATGAAATTACTAAAATAATAACTATAAAATAGAGGTTTGGTCATCATCAAAATAATTCTATCACATGAATTGGTTATTTTTTCTAGATTCTTTCACCAACAAAATATCTTGATAATTATTGATGAATAAATAACATCTAAATTAATAAATAATTTTATATTGAAATCTTTATCTCTCAATAAATTGAATCAATCAAAGAATAACTCATCAAAAAGAAACTTAAAACAAATAACTAAAGAATTCTACCTTCATATCTCAATTGTTGATTTTACTCAAACAGTAAACCAAACCATGTTTAAATTGACTTTAAAAAATCATTTCATTATATAGGATAAGATGGATGATGAAAAAGATAAAATAACAGGTGTATGATCTTGAATTACATAGGTGAAAATTACTATAAAAGAATTTTTGAAATAACCCATAAGAATATTTCATTGAATATGTTTGATAGAAGGAACCTGAGAAAGTCGAATGAGAAATATGGAAGAAAAAATTCCCTCATATTGTAGATCAAAATACCTATGATATTCCTCAACTCTAGGTTTAATTTTTGGTTTATAGCTCTTAAATTAGTAGTTAGTAGGTGAATATATGTTAGGTCTCTAATTTTCTAGAATCTCAAGATGACCCAAAATTCCATGAATTTCTACACTTTTAATGTTTTAACCATCTAGTGCACCGCCTCAAGAAGAAGAAGTGTCAACTTTTAATTTTACATCACAAAACCACACTATTATTCCTCTACCTTTCATGTGACTTGGATAACAGACATGAACTGACATAATACTGAGAAAAAAGTACTTAACCTATTTGAATATTCTTATTTGAGTTAATTCCTTAAATTATTTTTATGCCACATCTATACTTGAATACATCAAACCATATTTAGACCGTACATGTTACAAATTAAGAAAAATACATACACAAATCTTCTAAATATAGCTAAAATCACCTACATATCTCAAACTCAATGATCTTCAATCACCAATGTACATAACATTGAACTCTCAAATATAGACCATACTCTTCTTGGTCTACAAAGAAAATCCAACCAACTCAGTATCCAACATCCCCAAAAAATAAACATAACTTGATATGAATTCATATAATTGATTTAATTTGAGCCAAATGTATAGGTTGTCCAATGCATTTTCAACCTCTAGTGAAAGGATCAACCACTGTTGAACAAACTACCTTTCTTTGACTGAGAGAAATCGATGTTTCCATTGATATATGAAACAAACAATAAGTGGAAACATCAGAATTTAGGGCCTGGAAGAAACATCTACTTGAAGCTTTATGAAAATGTCTTAACTAGGAAAATAAAGTTCCCTAATCTCTCTCATAGCAGATTGGTTGTATAGTATCTCTCATAGAGAGTTTCTAATGGTTGAGATCATTCCAAACTTCCCCCATCAGTTCAATCCAATTCAAATATCCCTATAGAAACACCCTAAATCAGTAATTAAATTCATTATACTTCTAATATAATCCCACCATTATATGTCAAAAATCAATCAATATCAAACATAAGAAACCATTTAATATACAATCACAAAAAAATATTCAAATTAAATCAGAATAATGCCATATTTATTAAGTGGTGATTAAAATTTAATGGACATTTTCAATGTAATACATCACTTAAAATAAAATACCTTTTAAACCAAATTTTCAATATGAAATTCATGATCAATTTTAACACCCCATTATCAATTGAAACTTATAAATGTGCACTTCCACTCCAAAAAGAATAAGCACTAAACCAAGGGATATTTAACAAATACAAAACAATTACCTTCTATTTCAAAATTGATTTCACATTACATTATAGATTTAAAATAAAAAATAAATAATGTTCAATGGATATTCAGTGATTTGAAACAATTAAATATTCATTTACAAATTATTACATTTCACCCACAATTGTAATAATTTTTAATTTCTTGTATAATAAAAGAAAACACACATATTTGTCAATATGAGCCCATTCTCAATTAAAATATACCCATAAAATAATTGAAATATGTGTGAGAACTATATCAAATAATGAACACATAATTTAGAAAACACCCATTGGACCTATTTATTATATAGTGAATGACTCAAACGGCTAAACACATTACATTCCAATATATAGTCATATTTTAAACCCAAAATCCCCTGAAAGCCTAACCAAATGGCCAATATATGGTCACATTTTGATTTTGTATGTATAAATACATATTATATTTTATAACCTTTCAAAGTTATAATTTACACTTTATTAATAAATATATTAATTACTAAAACTTCATAAAAATAATATATTAATTATTATGAATTTATTAATCATGTATTTACTAATTTTATTAATTATAATTTTAAAATATTATTAATAATTACATATTTTTTAAAATATTATTTAATTATGAATGTATTAATATAATATATTATTATTAGTTAATAATATAATATTATTAAATACGAATTTATTAATTATTTTAATTAACTATTTTTATTATTATAATTAAATCATATATTATTATTAATACTTAATATTTTCTATTCACTATTTTTAGAAAAAAATTTATTTTAATTTATTTTCTATGTCTTAAATTCTTCTTAAATTTTATTTAGAATCTATTTATAAATTATATTTTATATACTTTTAAAGTCACCAACTTATTTTAAGGAATTAATGTCATGTTTTGAAGCAACAATGTTTTGTGACGTCTATATTATTCATTGATTATTATTTTTTTGAAAGTATTTTTTATATATAAATATATTTTATGAGTTTAGTATTTTTAATTTTCTTTATTGCACTTATAGTTTATATTTTATAATATTTAAGAGTTACATACTTGAAGCAAAACAAAACATATTATTTTTCAGGTAGGTAACTATGAATGATTATAAAATATAAACTATAACTACAAACTAAATTAAAATTAAAACATAGACTAATCATAAAAAACAAATTGAAATAAAAATAATTTTTAAAATTTAATAAACAAAAAATAATTTACATGACACAAAATTTATTGTTTAAAAACATGAAATTTACACTTTAAAAAAAACTATCCGCATAATTATTACTATTTATTTTTTAATAATTTTTTAATTTTAAATTATTTTTTATGATTTTGTTCAATGCTTTTATTTTCATATAGATTGTATCTATACATTATATTTTAAAAGCATTCAAATTATCTTACATGAAATTTTTTTAGTGTGTGTATTTTATGTTTTGAGACAATATTATTTTATTACATTTAAATTTTTTGTGTTTATTATTTTTATGAAATTATTTTTATTTTCAAATATTTTTCATATGAATAGTAAATATTTAAAATTATATATATATTGGTTGTATATTTTGTGCTTTATAAGATTTCAAAGTCATTTAACTGAAACATTATTATGTTCTATGTAAGTGACTTTAAAAGATAATAAAATATTAATTATAGATACAATCTAAATAAAATATAAAATACTGATGGACCACTTAAAAAATACATTAGAATTAAAATAATTTAATAAAAATATTATGCAAATAAATCATAAATTACAAAAAAAACATTGTTATTTAATAATATAGTTTTTATTGTTTAAAAACATAAAGTAGGTGGATTTTAAATTTTATAAAATATGAAATATAAATGTACAAAAAATTAAATTTTAAACCGTGAAGGGACACATAACAAATATTTAAAAATAAAAACAATTTCATAGAAAATGGTAAAAACCCCTAAATGATCCAAAACAATTTTATTTCAAAACATAACATTAATTCATGAAACATTTTTCAATTAGGTGATTTTGAAAGCTTATAAAATATAAAATATATATATACTCTGAATGAAATTTAAATCATTAATTGAAAAATAAAAAATAATTGAATATAAAAAAAATCATAAAATAGTAAACCAAAAATAATTTAAAGAACATAAAATAATCACTTGATACATAAAAAATATTTTAAAATAAAAAAATATAAATATAATGAACACAAAAAATTTGAATGATAAAGAAAATTCTATTACAATACTTAACATTTATACTCTAAATTTGTTAAAGTATATGAATTTTAAAGCTTATAAAATTTTATGTACCAAATGAAATTTATAACATTGAATGGACACAAAAAATGTTTTAAAGGAAAATAATTTTATTAAAATAATAAACATTAAATAGTTTAAATAACCTAAGATAATGTTTTTTTAAAAAATAACATCTATATTTTAAAAAAATCAATGCATAACGTGCTTTGTTCTTGAATTATTATTAATAATTAATTACATTATAAATTATATTATTATAAAATAGTATTCAATACATAAGAATTTTGATTATTTATTTAATTTCTAATTATTATTTTTTAAATTTCAATATTAACTATTTAGTAAATTTTGGGTCTTACCTGATTAGTAAAGTCACCCCATAATCTTAAATTAAACCCATTTTCAAATCCATGCTGGAGAGAATTACCATGGCATGTTAAAAATATAGGTATTTTAGTGGGGTACTATATCAGTGGTGTTATTTACCTGATTTAGGATTTTGAGCTATGTATATGGGATTTTGGGCCACTAGTATTCTGATCCATCAATAGAAATCAATGATATTGTACTTAATAATCCAAAGACTGGTAGTTTTCAATCAGTGGAAAGTCATTGAAGGAGTTAATTGGACACCAATAGGGAGGGACATGGTGATCACACCAGATAGTGTGGCCACACAAACCTCTACGTGGGGTGAGGTTTGACCAAACACATCATTGATAGTGATCCAAGAACAAAAACACGAAGGGGTATTATGGGTGATGTTACAGTGAAATGTTTAAAACTTTCGGTCTTTGGGTCATAAACAATGCATGGCATATATGCCTTTGGGTCTTCTGACTATGCAATCTTCATGGACATTTAGTCTTTGGGCCTTTGGGTCATGTAAGAGTTCCCTCTAAACCTAGTTAAAAGGGGGTTTATCTAGAAATAAAATATATAAATTCATCGGGTTTAGGTAGTAAACATAATTACATAATTATATTTCATTAATTATATTACATTTAAATTAATGATTTTATTAATTAATATTAATTACAATGTTATTGTTGATGACATTATTTTCAATTATATTATAATTAATTATATTATTAATTCGCAATTGTTTATTTTTTGGAGAAACTATGTTTTTCATCAATTAAATTAATATTATTTAATATTTTCACAAAATTATTTATGTTTTAAACTATTTTTATATGTATAGTCTATGTGTTATATTTCATTTGGATTTTATTTATATTTTCTATTTTCTATCCTTTCAAATTCACTATACTTGAAACATTATAATGTTTCAAGTAGGTGAATTTTCAAGATTACAAAATATAAAATATAAATACAATCGAAATGTGATCTGACATATATATATTGTACACATAAATAATATTTGAATTGATAATGAATTTATTCAAAATAATATTAATAAAATAATTTAAATGATACAAAATATGAATATTTAAAAACATAAAATCTATATATAGTTACACTTTTAATTGCATTATTTTTAATTATTATCTCTAAGGATAATTTTGCCTCTGATTTTTATTTTGAGACAACTCTTTTAAAAATACAATATAATTAGGATGGGAGTTTACACTCCTAGAAAGAAGACACTTCACAATAGGGAACCCATAGAAAAAAATAAGTCCCTCAAAATTCAAGTGTTATGGGCTGCTTCTGATATTGTTACCACTAAGTACCTTGTTCAGAGGTTTAAAACTCAAGATAAGAATTATTTCAAGGGATTTGATGATGTTGTTCTTAGGGGTGGGAGAATGGATTCCTTAGACATACTAGTGAACATCAATTCCTCCATACTAGATGCTTTTATTATAGAAATTTTCATGTAGAAATCAAGGGAACTTGGGCTTTGGATGAAGAATCAATTGTTGGAGAATTCCTTTGAAGTACATGGGTGATAACCAACAACCCCTATAGATATTTCTTATAGCTCTTTGGACCTCAAGTATGACACTCTTGAAGTTAAGGATGATCTTAAAGGGGATAATATTGATGGTTCATGAGAAAGGAAACATGGGTATTGGTAGAATACCGAGATATGGAAGATTGGTTTATTCCCCTATGGTAGAGGTAATCCCCAACATATAGGCTTTAGAGGAAATTTCTTGAAACGATTAGTGGAAGGATGGATCCTTTTTGAAATTATAATTTATTTTGTTTTTCCTTATTTGTTATGTTCTCTTATCTTGACCTGGACAATGGCCTTGAATGATCCCATCATTCATTTTTTTCTTTTCTTATTTAATAAAATGGGTTTAATTTTTTGGGTAATAAGATATATATCTTTCTAAAGTTATTATAAATTAATAAGTAGTAGTTATATTATTAATAATTATGAATTACATCACCATCAATTATATTATTAATTAATAATTAATAACAATATTAATGATTAATTAAATTTTTATATTTTTTTAATTACATTATTTTTGGTCTATTTATGGAAAATTATATAGGACAAGATGTAAGTGATGATGCAGGTAGGGGTGCAGAACTGGGTACACACTGTCATGATGTAGGAAATGGGTATGGGGGACATTGGGCATGGACAAAGGGGACTTCTAGGCATCAAATGACATGTGTTATGACAATAAAATTTTAATGGGATAACTATATAGTGTATCAACCCATGGAGGGCGATATGATCTATCATTTCTTTCCCAATGGTGTGTGTTTTCTTTCATTTCTTGTAATCACCAAGGCCTTTAAAAATTTATTTATTAATTATTTGATTTTTGGGGGATGATGGTTTAGGTTAGGCAGATATTTAAAAGTGACTCGTATAGAGATTAGGGTTCTTGGTGATTCATGTAATTCCCGCATGACATTTCCAAAGACATCTTGGATGGAGGCAAGCTTTCATATTCATCTTTATTGGTTGATGCTTCGATAAAGGGTCATGAGGGGAATTTTTATGCTCAATCTATGATTTTTGGTAAATAGGATGTTAATCAATGATATTTCACCTTGATTGAAGATTCTATTCTGGAATGAGTTATGATATGGGGTAATATAGGTCATGTTGTTGTGAACTAAGATGAAACTAGAGATAAACTGAAATTTATATATTTTTAATCACACTAATGCTCATATTTCTTATTGGGGTCATACTTGGAACATTGATGAGTTAACTAGATAGTTATCCTTTATCTAGGTCCTCTTATATTGGAGGTGTATTCCAATTTATAATGTTTTTTTCTTTATAATTTGTTTCCTTTTGAAGAATTAAGGGATTTATCATGGGGTCTTGGTTGCATTTCTCTTATACCTTGTATGTTGATGATTAAATATTTATATTTTCATTTTAATTAGTTTATAACTAATAATATTAAATCACAAGTATGTATTAATATTTTTAGGTTAAATTAGATACTTGGTCACACACATATTCTCTTTTATTTTACATTTTCTATTGGCATTTTGATTAAAATGTAAAGATCCACTAAAGTGTCTAGGTTTTGTTACTTTTCTAAGATCCTTATTGAGGTTGATATTAGCTTATATTTGGTTGATAATGTTTCCATATCAACTACTGAGGATGAAATTTAAATTTATATTAAAAATGAGAAGCTATCCTCATTTTGTGTATCATTTTAAATAATAAGCAATTTAAAGGAATATTTCTACAGGGACTCATTCTTTTTTCCTTATGTTCTTATAAAGGAAATAAAAAATGATTTTTCAAAAAAAGAAGAAAATGAATAATTCCAAGGATCATGTGCCTATAAAAGGAAAAAAGAATGTGGATGTGGAAGTGTATGGTCAAGGGAACCAAGTGGGTAAGGCCACATCAAGTTTTGTAAAAGCCTTCTATTCTCAGGATGATGAAGGAACTTATCAAAATATATAGAGTAAAATGATATACATTGATATAGTTCCTATTAATAATGATAGAAAATGATAGGTAGAGGATAACACTCCTAGGTCTTTAGCTCAGGAGCTGAAAGGGATAATTCTCTATAATAGTATTTTATAATTGGAAAAGTCGGTTGGGTGTTAGGATGATTTAGAGGATGAAAGGTTGGTAATTCAAGCATGTGTTACCTTTAGAGATGTGGTCATTAATGTTTTATAGGGTTTCATATTGATTCTATTTTGTAGGATGGTCAGACTAATAGAGATCTATCTATATAATAATATGTGGATTATGAACTATTATAGGATAATAATTAGATCACTGCTAAAGTTAATGAGAAAATGAAAATGGTTATTGGTTTTTCAGGAATATTTTCATCAAGGATTCATACCTAATTTGGATCTTATTGGTAAAAATAGTCACCTCATTGAAGCTGGGATGGAGGATGGATGAAACTACATCTATTTCCCAGCAAGGTCTAGATTCAATAAAACTTACTTGGTAGTTTTGAATCTAATAAGAAGATTCAGGATGAGAATGGATCTAAGAATATAGATGAGCCTATTAGTAAATATGATCATTAAATATAGGTTGTGGTTATAACTATGGATTTATAATCATTAAGAAATATGATTCATATACTTGGTTCTACTACTTCTAGTAAGGATGTGGATGACATAAGAAATCCTGAATATAGAATCAATATTATTTATTTTGGATCTGGTTCATATAAATACATGGAACACTATAATACTATTGAGTTGGAAACTGCAGGTACATCAATTTCTTCTTGTCAATGCTAGATTCATTTAATGAGGGGTGAATCATATGATCTATATAAAAGTAATAATTAAGTTCATAACTCATTTAAGGGTTCTTCTAGAGTATCACTAAATAATAGTGTTAAATGTTATTGACTACCTCTAACTCTTTAGACATGCTTTATACACCAGATACACCTACTAATCTAGTCGATAACAAGGATGAAAAGAGACAATAATGTGATAAAATGAGTGAAGAATTTTTAATAATAGATAAATATTCTAATGACCGTGTGAGACTATGAAAAATGGTTAAAAATTAGAGGATATATTTTCTCCCACATGCTAGGGGTGGTAGGGTCACTCTCCATACCTTGGGTAATCATACATCTTCATAATTTGAGCAGTTTGGATGTCAAATTATCATTATATAAATACTATTTGAGGTGATATTATTAATTTATAGTAACTATTTTATTTCCAATGATAGTTTGAGTATTTAATCTAGTTCTGATAATAATGTGGTTATCTTCACTAGTCCTCCTAGATTGGATGGATTTTGGATTCTCTCTGTGCAAAGAGTCTTTCTAATCTAAAAGTTTTCTATGTCCTTTTCTTTTAATCCTAGTGTGTTAAGAAAAACCAATGTATAAGTGCAAGAAGATAAATAAATAAAGAAATGATGCAGAATCCTCTAGAGTCTATCCTAGTCCTCCTCCACCTACACGTTTCACTAATCAGCTATAAACTATGGACCCTATTCCCTTACCTGGATCCCTATACATAAAGTCTACACACACATTATAATTCCCATGAAGGGTGTGAGCAATAAAAACTAGTAGGACACCACCATGCATCCTTAACAAAAGTGAATGAGTATAACAGGTGTATACCATGATAATAAAAAATGTGTAAGCAATCATAATCAATCATTTTCCAAGAACTCATGTGCTAACCAATACAACACATGACCCAATATACCTTCTTCATTTCAATTGTAATCACATAATCATAAGGATGTCATAACTCTCCAAAACTATCCATAAGTCATGGGAACAAGTTACTTATTATCCTCATGGAATTGAGTCACTATTTTACTTGGCGTCCACAAGGAATTGAGTTCCATGACATTACTCGGTATCCTCATGACATTGAGTTATGGTTTGGTCCAAAAGTATAACTTTCTCCAAACTTGGGTAGGGTCCCCATCATTATCACCACACATTGAGTGAACTCCCCCTATAAGCGGTAAACATAAAATGATAGTCCACCTAACATAAGTACAAATAAAAACCTCCAAAGGCATGGTAACACTAATAACAGGGTAAAGCCTACATGGAAAATCATAGTATTTCCTCATGAGAATATAATAGAAACATATAATAATATTTTATATTTATCAATCTTGGAAACAAGATACTCTATAAATACTAATGAAATTATTTATCATATATGGGTCTCATGGTCTAAACACATTCCCAAAATCAAACACCAATGAGAAATCAAGAAGCTATTCCATCACAATATGAAATTATGGTAACAAGAGAATAAGAGGGCCTCAAATGTTAAATAACTTCCTACCTAAAGGTTTTTTATGAAGAAATCTAATATTATTTCAGGATAGAATATTTAACCTTGTCAGACATCCTTGGATAATGAGATCACATATCAATGATTCCTAACCTAGGATCTTTTTTGTCAAAATATTGGTTTAGAATAAAGAATAAAAAATATTCCATGTTAAGAAGGTGATTATAGAATCACATAGATTATTAATTTTTTCAAAAAAATCAATTCCAAGGTATGTAGAAGGATAGAACACCAATTCACCAGATCTATTGTCATTCGAAGAACGAATCATGAATTCATCCCCAATTCTAGAATAGATATTCAAGTCTATTTAACAATCATAGATATACCAACAATAAATTAATGGAAAATAGATTCAAGAAGAAGAGAGTCTCAAAATTATAGATTTATGATGACTTTCCCAAAAACATCCACCTTTATTGAGAATTCTAGCTCCGATAAAAAAGGATGTACTTAAACATCTAATCCTCCACTAATCTACCATGGAAAAATCAACTAATTAAGTTTCTGTCATTAGTCTCCCATAAAGAAGTGGTTTATGAAGATGATTCATAAACAATTACCTAAAGAACACCTGCTGGCTATGGTAGATCTCAATTTGATCAAGAACTATTGTCAACACACTAGATCCAACATTGATCTATGAGGAAAGAGAGAATTTTTTATCAGTTCGTGATATAAAAACTTGATATTTCATAGATCCATGCTAATATCATATGAAGGTTGAAGGATTTGTAATAGATATAAATAAAACTCAACCTTCTAACATGGCTAGATTTTCCAAACATTGGGAAGGCAATGGGAGAAGAAAGGGAGAGCCAGGTTTCAAGAGAGGAGGTCTAAAATTCAAAATAGGTATATAGGGGTTATATTTTGGTATTAATTAAGTTGAAAATATGTGGAAAAAACATGTGTAGTGTATTTGATGCACCCCTGGATTGGGTGAACCACTGGATAATAGTTGGTTGGTGGTCATCGTAGAACCACCTAGGTTTTTCAAGAAATATTTTCTAGCTAGTGGGGTCTACAGAAATAAATAGAACCACTAGTGACCCATTGAATGTATTTTGGGTTCTACCTACTAGATTTTGGTATCCTTATAGACACTAAAAAACCAACACCTTCCTCATAACTCTAACCACCAATTCACAAACCCTTATCCACTAAATTTAGACCTCTTAAACACCCATAAAAGATAATAGATATTAGAGGAACAAAATATTTGATAACTTAAACACATCATGCATCAAGAAAAATTGATTATGTTACAAATATCCCCCCCTAATGACTTGTAATCATTAAGAAGTACCCCAAAAAGGTTACACTTAAAACAAATAGGCCATGGAGCCCAAAAATCATCCTCTCACTCCCAAGTCTCTACCAAGAATCATCCATGATGCCATATAATAAAAACTAGTGGTTCCATATTACCTTGAAGTACATTATTTCCTTATTTTATAATATTCATGAGACACTCCCCATAGGATTATCTAGTCTCTATCTCAACATCCTCTCAGTTTATGACATGAGTGGGATTATGTATATATTATCATAGTTGAGACACGTGAAACAAATCATGAATAACTTGGTTATTGGAACCCTTACTTTAGTGATAAAAAATCATATTTCTTATGTTATTAATGAGTTTTGCATTTTATGATATCATTTTATGATATAATTCATATTGGATAAATTTTTTATATGTCCTGGAAATACCCACTGTCAGACTCTAATCACTCACATACATGACTCACCATTGAGGGCGAGTCACTAAATGTAAATTTTCCAAAGTATAAAAAACACCTACAATCAAGGGTGATCCATGTAAATTTGAAAATTTATGGAAAATACCCAACATCAAAGAAAAGTCACCATCAATATAGAAATTTGGAAAGTACGGGAAAGGCCCACTTCTAGAGGATGAATCACCGTCAGAACTTAGTTGCCTCAAAATTTGGAAAAGTATGAAGATGAACAACTGTCAGTATTGGGTCACAATTGAGGATGACCTACCATCATACTTGAGTCACCATTGATGAAGAACTACCTTTAGACTTTATCTACCACCAATTTTGTTTTACAAATTATTGGGACGACTCATCGTTAAGAAAAGAAAATGCTAATCTAATTCAAGGTTGGCATGACTCACCACTAGCCTAAGTCACCACTAGAGTTGTCTCACCATTCAAAGGAGTCACACTCACTATTTATATTAATTTGAATTAATTGAATCTAATAGATATATTATCAAATTTGATGTTGTTTATTATTTTAATTTTAATTTATTGAAAATTTTTAGAAAACATTAAAGAGGATTTCAGATCTCAGTTTGAGGAGCACAAGATCCTGATGATTATTCTTTTAACAAATACTCCTACATTATATTGATATATTGGGAAGAATAATCCCTTATAAAATATATCAGATAGCTAAAACATTGAGATATAAACGTACATCTGAATTGATTTGAAACCATATTGGAATAACTCGAAGATTTCAACTTTTTTGAGAGCTTACACACTACATCTCTTCTATCCATGACTTTGAGAAAGTAGAGCATAATGAACACAAAAATCCCCTTTGTAAATTAGAACAAAGAGATCTTACAATTCTTAGTTTTAGTACCAAATTCATAAAAATTAATCAAGCTTTTATTCAAGCTTCATCAAAGGAGTCATAATCATCAGATCAAATCATACTATGCAATAATATATTCTTTACATATTTTTATTTTCTATGTCTATTTACTATCTTTACATTATGTGTAAGGTGTGTTTACTCTATATTTTAAACAATCACACTATATCCTATACTTTTACTAGAAGATAATTGATATATTCTCCAATCCATTTACTCATGTTTACCCATGTATTCTGGAATAGGACCCTATGTGGACAATGTTTCTTTTATCCCCATGTTTTTTCAATAATAGGTCTTTGTGTGGCTTGAACAACTAGTTTTCTATTATATACCCAATCCAGGTTGTGTATTAAATATTATTTTATATAATATTATTTGTCACAGGTGATTTCCAAGTGGATAAGATAAAGTTTCAGCTTGATAATGAACCTATTATATTTATTCCATGGTGTGTTTTGTTTTGTTTGTTTATAATATTTAAACTAATTTTTTTTAAATTGAAAACAAAACTACTACTTTGATATTTGTATTAATTAGTGTTTAAATAAGTTTTTTATTAAGTAAATTGATTTCAAAATTTAAATTAATATTCATATATTATTTTAACTGAGATGTAATCACTTTTTTAGAAATATATTAAAAGTTTATAACTTATATCAATCTAATATTTTGATTAACTATGTTGTTTTAACTATTTAGGGTTTGTTATTTTGACATATTTTGAAGAAACAAATTTATTAGGTACCTAATTAACCCCCTCTTGAGATACTCACTCCGAAAAACATTTAGTATCTAAGGTTTCTCAAAAACAATTCAACTATGATTTTAGTTGTGTTTTAAAATCATAAATTTCTATCAATTCTACATTTAGTTCAATAAATGGATAATAGACTAGAAGGTTTTGATACTGATATACCTCCTTTCTTTAATGAAAGTTACTATACCCAATGGAAAATTAAAATGAAAATGAATATTGAAATCATGGGTTTTAAAATATGGTTTGATATTGATGATAAATATGAATTACCAAAGCCTGCTAGGAATACTTGGGATGATACTAATAAAATTTCTTATAACAATAATTTAAAGTCTATAAATGCTATTTACTATGCTTTAGTATATGAATAATTTAATAGAATATATTCTAGTAAAAATATTTATGAAATTTGGGATACATTAGATATTTATCATGAAGGAACTAGTAATGATAAAGAAATGAGATTGAAAACATATACAATTAAATATGATACATTTAAGATGAAAACTGATGATTTGATTTCTGATATGTATCTCATGTTCAATGAGATTGTGAACAAAATGATCTCCTTGGGGAATCTAGTGTTAGACAAAGATCGAATCCTGTGACTGCTGGGATGTCTTCCAGAGAGATGGAGAGGGACATCTATTTCAATAAGATAATATTGTCAAATCAATAAACTACCTATCACGGAATTGATTGGTAAGTTAATGATGTATGAGGAAGGTATTAATGTTAATATTTAATAGGATTATATACCAAATAGATAACCAATAGCCTTCAAGACTACTGCATCAAATTAGAAATACAAGAAAAAAGTTCAAGATGAAAGCTTCAATGATGTGGAATCACCAACCAATAGTGATGAGAAAATTGCCCATCTATCCAGAAGGTTTAAGAAATTTTATAAGGAAAAGTGAATTTTCATAAATCCAAGCTATATGGGAAAGTATAATAATAATGGAAATTACAAAAAGGACTCGAAAAGAGATGAAAATTAAAATGATATTACTTTTTATGACTATAAAAGAAAAGGACATGTTAAGGTTTATTGTCTTATGTTGAAGTATAATAAGAGGTATGATGATAATGATAGATAGTTTAAGAATCTAATGAAATCCATGTTGAGTTCCTTTGAAGACAACTCCAATGACTCAGACTCAACTCATGATGAAAATCATGAGAGAGAAAATATGTTCTTTGGGAAAAATATATCTGAGGTACCTATAGTATCTTGTGTACATAATATTGATCATTATAAAAATGAAAAAAATGAAGTTGATATGTCAAAAAATTTAATTTTTTAATATTTAAATATTCTTGAGGATAACATTATTTATATTAAAAAAAAATACGAAATTACTAAGAAACAACATGTTTTATTTGTTAATATTAAGTCAGATCTTATGGTATAGAAACAGAAAAGTGCTAAATTATTAAAGGAAAATACTGAACTATAACTGTCAAATGAGAAAATAAAAAAATTCTTAGAGATATTTACAAATATAATAGAAATTATCACTCAAATTATAGGAAAAAATTCCTCCTAAATATATTACTGCTCTAGGTTAACAAGTTGGGAAAATAATCATTGTTAAGATCTCTTTTGTTTATAATATAAATCTAGAAATTCTACTTCAAGTTATTTTTCAAGTGGACCGAATAATTTTTTTATTTAAAAAAGGTTATAATCTTCTTATATTAAACCTATCAATAAAATATGGGTTCTTGACGCCCTGATTAATAACATATCTAGAACCAATAAAATTTGGGGATCAAAATCATTATTGGTATAAACATTGTTTTGTAAGAAAATTGCATAAAGAAATCCTATAGAAATCTATAGTACTTGGAAAATCGATGTTCCAGAAATATGATAGGAGATTACTCAATATTCAATAACCTAATAAAGGTTGATGGTGGTCATGTAACATTTGGTGACAATGGTAAAGGAAAGATCATTGGCATTTTCCAAATCCTTAACTCTAACTTAGTTTTAAATTATACAGTAATTTTTTTGATAGTTTAAATTATAATATTCCTAGAATCTTATATTTATGTGATGAAGGATTTCATGTGAACTTTGAAAACAATTCCTGTAATTTTTTTATTTCTAAAAATGATTTAGTATTTACTTATTTGGGAAATGAGAATGTGTATGCAGTTAATCATGATTCTTTAATTTTTCAAAATGTTTCTTTCATAAGTTACTTTCACAGAGAATCTTGAATTTGGAATAGGAGGAAAGTAAATTGTAACATTCACTCACATACAAATATTACTAGGAAAGGTTTAGTCAGGGATCTCCCCAAACTTGAATTTCAAAATGTCAAAGTCTCTAATCCCTGTAAAAAAAGGAAATATCAAAAATATATTTTTTAATTAAAGAGATAAGATTTAACTTCTAAACCTCTTGAGTTGGTTGACATGGATTTGTTTGGATCATATAGAGATTATATTTTAAATAGGGAGAATTATTTATATGTACTTATAGATGAGTTTTCAAGGTATACTTTGATATTATTTTTATCTCACAAAAGTGAAGCTTGTTCTTATTTTACCAAGTATACCAAATCTGTATAAAACCTAAGTGGACTTACAATTTAAACCATAAGAATTGAAATTGAGCGTGAGTTTAAAAATCAATAATTTGAAAACTTTTTCTCAAAAAAATTCTACAACCATAAATTTTATGCTTTTAGGACCCCTCATCAGAATGGTGCTGTAGAAAGAAGAAATAGAACACTTTAAGAGACTGCCCAGACAATTCTTAATGAATATGAATTACCTGTCTAGTTTTGGATAGAGGTTGTAAATATAACCTACAATATAATTAATAGAGTTTTAATTATTACTATATTAATGAAAAACCTTATAAAATTTGAATAACAAGAAGAATAATGTTAATTAATTAAGAGTATTTTGTTGCAAAGTATTTATTCTTAACACTAAATATAATCTTGACAAGTTTTACTCCAAAAGCGGTAAAGGAATTTTCCTAGGTTATTCAACTTCTAGTAAATCCTATAGAGTTTTTATCAAAAAAACCATGAATATGTAAGAGTCTGTCCATTTAAAATTTGATGAGATAGATCCACATGATCCTAAAACACCTTTAAAAACCTTGAGGATGATTTATCCACTCTTAACATAAATTTTAAACTTTTTGATTTTTCTGTAAAACATGTATAAAAATCATCCAGTTCTAAGGAACTTCCAAAGCCTAAACTTAAACATATAGAAGACCCGGAGATGACCAACCATTCTTTGTCTAGATCAATTAGGACTCTTAAATACCTTCCTTTATATAATTTTTTGATACTTATATAGAGGTATTCAAACTAGAGATTCTTTAAAAAACTAGGTTGAGCATCGAGATTTCTTATCACATATTGATCCTAAGAACATAAATGATACAATTAATGATTTATTATGGGTAATGGATATATAATAATAAAATTTAAAATTTAAAATAAATAAATTTTTGGAAATTGTTGAAATACCTAAAGACACCTTAACTATAGGAACTAAATGGATATTTAGAAATAAGGTTGATGAATCTAGCATAATAGTGAGGAACAAGGATATAATAGTTACATAAGGGTATAGTCAAGAAGAGGGTATAAATTATGAATAAAAAATTGAACCTATAACCATACATGAATCTATTAGAATACTACTTTATTATGTAGAACATATAGATTTTAAACTATATCAAATGGGTGTCAAAATTGTATTATTGAATTAGTACATAGTTACATATGTTTTTGCTGAATAACCCCCTAGATTTTAAAATCCTCATTTTCCAAATCAAGTTTTCAAGTTAACAATGGTTCTATATGGTTAAAAACAATCTCCTAGATCTTGGTATGATATGATCATGTCTCTTATTATTTCAAAAATATTTTCAAAGGGTATAACCGATTCTTCCCTATTTATAAAAATATTTTAAAAAGATTTTTTAGTATTTCAAATATATGTAGATGATATTATTTATGGATCTTATAAAAATTATTTATGTATTGATTTTTCAAAAATGATACAAAATGAGTTTGAAATGAGTTTAATGGGTGAAATGAAATTCTTTATTGGTTTTCAGATTTTTCAAAATAAAGATGGAATTATTTTAAATAAAATGAAATATAATAAATATATTTTAACACATTTTTTTAGATAACACTAAGAGTAGTGACACTATTATGAGTACTACCTATAATTTGGATCTTGATGAAGCTAGGAAATCAGTGGATCAAACAAGTTATAGAGGTATGATTGGAATTCTCCTCTACTAAACTGCTATCTAACCTGAAATTATGTTTGACATGTGTATGTGTGATCATTTTAAAAAAAACCCAAAAGAGTTACACTTAGTTTTATTAAAAATAATTATTAGATATCTCATGTATACAACCAATCTAGTATTTTTCTCATCTCGAGGACATGAATTTGACTTATTTAGTAATTAAGATGCTGATTTTTATGGTTTCAAGTTAGATAGAAAAAAAGAACCTATGAAACATGTCACCTTTTGGTAAAGTCTCTATTATCATAGTTTAGTAAGAAACATAATTTTGTTTCACTATCTAATGATAAATATAAATAAATAGTTATTGGTAGTTGTTGGGTACAAATTTTGTGGATGAAACACACTTTGATAGACTATGGATATCAATTCTAACATGTACTTATAAATTAAGACAATAAAAGTGTTATGAATAATTCTAAGAACCTTGTATCTCATACTAGAACAAAACACATTGATGTAAGACATGAATTTTTGAAAAATCATTTTCAGAAGGGTGATATAACTCTTAAATACATTGGTACTGAACGTCATCTTAATGATATTTTCATTAAGCCATTAAATTTAGAGAGAATGAACTACATAAAAAATTAATTAGGCATGATTAATTATAGTTAACATAATTTTCTAGGGCCCACCATTGAATTTTTACCCACCGTTAGAGTTTTACCCAATGTTGGAGTTATACACACCATTATAATTCTACCCACCATTGGAGTTTTATCCACCATTGGTATTTTACCCACAATTGGTTTTTAAGCAACTATTGATAAATTAATTTTGAGAAAATTATTTAATTTTTAATTTTATTCAAATTTTATTTTTATTGTCATTTTAGAAATCCATAAATCTTTAGATGATATAAAATCAGGCACTCATATAATTTTAATAATTACTCTCACCTTTCTATTAATCCTTATCGCGACCCTTTCTCTCCCGACCCTCAACCTTCCATCGCCTTCACCTGAAACTTTCTAGATGATCACCATGGTTAGAGTAAATAGAACCACTAAATATTCTTCAGATGATTCATGTACTTAAAATAAACAAAATGGATAATTGAGGCATCTAGTTTTTGTTGATCCAGTAAACCCGGAGCTTGCTAAGTGTTTAGTGGTACCCGAAAAAGACATTCATGATGAATAGTTATTTTTAAGAAATTATTTGGTGATCAGAGTTCTATAAGACTAGGGATGGGTTGAATGGTTTTATTATAAGGATAATCCATTCTATATAAGGTTAGTGAACTGGTTATTTCAGTTTTTTGAGTTCATTTTTGTGGAAGATGAACATTGGTTAAGAATAAAATAAATGTGTAACGCCCCGACCCTAGTTACCCAGAGTCGGTGCATTATTACATAACATTGGCATGATAACAAGAAAGATCAAATCTCGAAAGACCGATTGGTTTAGTAGTCTTGGAAACAATAGATATATTCATAAGTCTTACATTACATCATAAAATGAAAAACTACTACGACAACATATTGTATCCATAATTCACACTCATATCCCCACATAATATCCCTACAGGTCATTCATAATTTACTTCTTCACATCCTGGGAAAATAAAACATAGAAAAGGGGTGAGATCAAATGCCCAGTAAGGATAACAATATAGCAGAAACTTTCATAAATAAGAATAAACATTTAAGGCAATGTATAACTGAAACAAAAGCCTTTTAAACATGAACCTTCAACATGGTACGGCATAAATAAAACGAAATAATGCCATTTACTTATTCACATGGATATTCTACTAATCGAATAATCACATGCAAAAATCAATAACCACTTTCATAATGTTGGAATGGATAATGCCAGACTATCATAACCACATAGTCAAGGCCTCGTGCCAAGACTACAAATAAGATTTTCTCAAGGCCATGTGCCAAGACACTAGTTTGTCTCATGAGACCTACCGATGCAATTTTTTTAGAAGATACTTATGTTTTAAATTGATAAAATATACTCTAGTGTTTTTCTGAAAACAATATGCAAGCTTATGAAAACAAAATAACTAATTCTGAGACTTCTCGATTAATTATAGGCCATGATGGGTCCACTCCCAATCCCTTCCTGTCTACCAAACTCGAGAGTCTGGTTTTCTGAAAACATTTTTAAGCTTGCGTTAAATACGTATACATTTGCACTGGATTTTCATATATTTGAGAGAAATATCTCTCTTTTGAAATCATTTAAAAATCACATAATTATAAAATAAAACCTTTTCTTTGATAATATTCTTATAATCTTGTAAGGGAAGCTTCAACGATTTTATAACGGCGGAAAAATAGCCGCACCCGCCGTATAAGTTAAAAAAAACATTCTTACCTTAATTCTGTCAAAAAGGTTAAAAAGGACCTTGTTTTGAAAACGACGGAATGATTCCTTTATAAATATCTTATAAAAAGTCAAACAAGGGTATAAATGACTTTGACCCATATTCTTGTAAATAATAAAAATGTTTTGAAATACATTTCGAAGAAACATGGATGTGGATAATAAAGAAATCCCAGTAGATTATTACGTATAAACAACCTCGGATAATGAAGAGATAGTGAAATAACCCTTACCAATTTGGTAACTTATGAAACATACAACCAATGAATGAGGTATCATACAATGAATATGTAAATACACATAAATTAGAGTTTATTACACAAGGAATATAATTATGGGCAGTACATACACCACACAAAAGGTGATGGTGGCAATATGGCATGAATCTCACGGAAATAAGGAGTGAGATGAAAACCACTTACCTTGTACTTTTTCTTGGTTGGGGTAGGTTAACCTCCTGTATAATGGCGAAATAATTGTTATTAAATTATAAAATAATCATATACATTATTATGATATCATATATGATCTTTTAATATTGATTTGATAATAATATCTTAGTATTATCGTTGTTTCGGGTGTGAACTTACTCATTTTCTTTTATATGTTTTGTTACATAAGCCATGTTTGTTGTATCTTATTCATATCCAGAATGATATCAAGTCCTTAAACATCATTTTTAAATCATCAAATGATAATTATACTTGAATGGATACGATGGAGAATGAATCTCATCGCGTTCGTGGAGACGGTAGTCCGTACGTACGCACGAGCGACAATATCATTCTTTTGATATTAAAATAATATATAAATGGATGTTATATCATATATACAGAATAATTAACATGTTATATTTATTATTTACATTAGTTTCACATCATTATTATACCCATCCAAATAATAATATATTGAATA
This sequence comes from Viscum album, assembly GCA_963277665.1. NCBI lineage: Eukaryota > Viridiplantae > Streptophyta > Magnoliopsida > Santalales > Viscaceae > Viscum > Viscum album. Next base: position 58,887,465 of record OY728127.1, on the reverse strand, counting down.
ACAATTACACCACGACGTGGAGACGGTAAGCCGTACGTACGCACGTATGGTGACATGTTATTCAAAGGGTGGATAGAATACTGAATATGGTTGTACCATCGCATCACAGTATATGTGAGATACTGGAGTTATTATTTTAGAATGGTAACAACAAAGGAAGAAGAAGTGGAAGAAGAAATGAAATTCGAAAAGGGTGGTGAAATCATTACCTCTTCTTCGGGCTCTTCCTTTTGATTTGATCAAAAGGGCTCCTTAGGTTGGCTTTCTGATCAAACTAAGGCCTCTAGGTTGTAGTGAGGGAAGTTGGGAGAGTATTTTGGCAGAGTTTGGCCGAACAAAAAGGCTTTGAAGGTGTGATGAAATGAGAAGGAGTTATCTCGTTTTATAAGGGAGAGGAGGGGCTCTTTAGGAAAGAGTGAAAGTATTACTTTATAATATAATTATATTCGGTTTATAATGGTCCAAAAATCATTGAGGTCGAAGATAAGATGACTCATATTCTAAATAACATCAACCAATAAGAATTGGACAGGTTTTAGATAATAGTTTACTCATTATAATCTTATTTATTTAAATGATTTATTAATGAGGTAAACATTGCATCATTATTGTATCATTAATAATTTAAATTATTTTATGTCTAAAAATTACAAATAAAATATCATTATGTAGGATATTGTTTTAGCTTTCTAATGAATATTTATAATCTAAAATCCAACATGTATAACCCTATGTAAAAATTGTTCTTCTAAAAGATGTAAGCTTATGCCATTTTTATTTTTATTTTAACTTTATTAATATAATGTGTCCCTACCACATACAAGTGGCTCTAAGGGGTCCCCAAATCTACCCAAGGATGCCCATGGTCGGGTATGTGTCCACAAATATGGTTAGGACACGTTTTAGGGTAATTTTGTATTATTATAATATTATTTTTTAACCATTATTTACCGGCTTTACCCATTAACCATGGTAAATAAAATATTTACCGCAGTAATTATTCAAAATGTGTAAAAATAAAAGTTAACTATTTACATAATTTGGACATCCTGATTCCAAATATGTAATCCATTTTTTCAAATTCAAAACACAGAAGTGGCAGAAATTAATTTAAAATTAATTCCCGTTGTTAAAATAAAAAGCGTGTTTTTAAGAGATAATAACTATGAAAAGATTGACACTTGTTTATGTCTGGTTTAATTGTGAAATTATGTCCAATGACAAACATTAAATTAAATGGTAAAAATATATTCTAAATATACTTTAAAACCACTCAAATTCATAATTTATCAATATTAATTATTTTGATTAAAAAAGTTGATTTTAATTAAAATTTAGTAATTTTCACTATTCATCAAAATATAAAAGTTATCCGAAAAGTACCAAAATTTCACCCTAGGCTAATTTCAATATTCCGAATCCAAAAATGAAGTCCATTTGGAAATATAAAATATATATAATTTTAAAAAGTAGGTATTACTATTCATAACGGCTAGTTTTATTGGTTGTTAGAACTCGGTGTTGCGTACAACACACGCTATCGCATTAATCAAAGAGAAGTGTACCGTAGAAGCTTGGGGTGTTACATTATCCCCTCCTTCAAATAATTGCGTCCTCACAATTTCTAGGGTATTACTGCATAAAAATACTCGGCTGGTTCTTCATCATAAGTTCCTCGGGTTCCCACGTTGCCTCTTCCATCTTATGATTTCTCCACAAAACTTTTACCAGATGCGTCGTCCGGTTTCTCAGTACTTCTTCTCTTGTATCAAGAATCCTGACAGGCTCTTCACAATAATACAGATCGGGTTCCAGTTCTAATTCCTCATAGGTGAGTACATGCGTTGGGTCAGGCATGTATTTTCTCAACAGAGATACGTGGAACACATCGTGAACTTTGGAGAGACTTGGCGGCATTGCCAATCGGTAAGCTACAACCCCAATTCGTTCTAGAATTTCGAAGGGTCCGATGTACCTGGGACTCAATTTACCTTTCTTACCAAAACATATGACTCCCTTCCATGGAGATACCTTCAGGAAAACATGATCACCTACTTGAAATTCCAAATCCTTCCTTCGATTATCGGCATAGCTCTTCTACCTACTTTGAGCTGCTTTGATGTGATTTTGGATTACCTTCACCTTTTCCACCGTTTCCTCCACCAGTTCTGGGCCTACAAGTTTTCTTTCACCAACCTCATCCCAACAGGTTGGTGTACGACATCTCTTTCCATATAACGCTTCATATGGTGCCATCTGAATACTCGAATGGAAGCTATTGTTATAGGAAAATTCTACCAGTGGTAAATATTGATCCCACATACCCTGAAAGTCAAGTGAGCAAGATCTAAACATGTCTTCTAGGGTTTGAATAGTCCGTTCTGATTGTCCATCTGTCTGAGGGTGGTAAGCAGTGCTCAAATGAAGTTCAGTATCCAGGGATTTCTAAAGACTTTTCCAAAATCTTGAAGTAAAACGGGGATCACGATCAGAAACAATCGATAGGGGTACTCCATGAAGTCTCACAACTTCATTAATGTATAGTCTTGCTAGAAGTTCCAGGGGTAGATCTTCTCTTATAGCAAGAAAATGTGCTGACTTGGTAAGACGATCAACAATAACCCATATTGCATCATTCCTTCTAGGAGTCTTCGGTAGCCCCATGACAAAGTCCATCGTAATATTGTCCCATTTCCACTCCGGTATGGGAAGAGGTTGCATGACTCCTCCAGGCTGTTGCCTTCTAGCTTTCACTTGTTGACAAACCATACATCTTGACACAAAATCAGCAATCTCCCTCTTCATGTTGTCCCACCAAAAATGTTCCTTCAAATCTCTATACATTTTGGTGCTCCCAGGGTGTATAGAGAAATTGGAACTATGAGCATCATCCAGCAATTCCCTTTTCAGATTAGGTAAATCGGGAACACAAAGTCTCTTCCCGAATTTCAAAATTCCATCTTCACACACAAAGTCTCTCAATCTCCCATCATTCACAGCTTTAATCTTCTTCTGAAATTCTTCATCATCGGTCTGAGAACTCTTAATCCTTTCTAGTAAAGATGGTTTGGCAACCATTTGAAAAAGCATTGATGTTTCACCTTCCCTGGTTATTCCCATGTCCATCTTCACTAGATCCATGATAATTGGATCCCTTTCAATTCTCATCATGTTCAAAACTCCATGGTCTTTTCTGCTCAAAGCATCTGCCACCTTGTTTGCTTTCCCCAGGTGGTAGTGTATCGTACAATCATAATCCTTGAGTAATTCAAGCCATATCCTTTGCCTCATGTTGAGTTCTTTTTGTGAGAAAATATACTTCAAACTCTTGTGATCAGTATAAATCTCACATTTTTCACCATAGAGGTAGTGTCTCCATATCTTCAAAGCAACGATCGCAGCTGCTAACTCGAGATCATGAGTAGGATAGTTTTGTTCATGAATTTTCAACTGTCGTGATGCATAGGCAATAACTCTATCATTCTGCATAAGGACACAACCAAGTCCTTTCTTTGATGCATCACTATAAATAACGAATCCATCATTCCCCGATGGTAGAGTTAATATAGGAGCATTGACTAATCTTCTCTTCAGTTCTTCGAAACATTCTTCACACTCTTTTGTCCAAACAAATTTAACCCCTTTTCGTTTGAGCTTCGTTAATGGGTTAGCCAATCGGGCAAAATTCTGGACGAAACGTCGATAATAACCTGCCAAACCAATAAAACTACGTACCTCAGTTATACTCGTAGGTGCTGGCCATTCTTGGATTGCCTTGGTATTAGAAGGATCAACAGAGATTCCATATTTAGAGACAATATGGCCAAGAAAAGAAATATCCTGAAGCCAGAATTCACACTTGCTAAACTTCCCATATAATTCATGCCTCCTCAGAGTCTTCAAGATAATGCGCAAGTGATTTTCATGATCTTCGTAGGTTTTGGAGTATACTAAGATATCATCAATAAATACCACCACAAATTCATCGAGATACTCCTTGAAAACTCTATTCATCAGATCCATGAATACAGATGGTGCATTAGTCAATCCAAACAGCATTACAGTAAACTCGTAATTCCCGTACCTGGTTCGAAATGCTGTCTTCGGAATGTCTTCCTTCTTCACACACAACTGATGGTATCCAGATCGAAGGTCAATCTTTGAAAAGTATTGAGCTCCATGAAGTTGGTCAAATAAATCATCAATGCGAGGTAGGGGATACTTGTTCTTTATCGTTATAGCATTGATCTCCCTGTAGTCGATACATAACCTCATAGATCCATCTTTCTTTTTAACAAAAAGAACAGGGGCTCCCCATGGAGAAACACTAGGGTGAATAAATCCCTTATTACTCAATTCCTCTAGTTGTTTCTTTAGTTCGACTAACTCTATAGTGGTCATTCTATAAGGGGTCTTCGGTATAGGCCTTGATCCAGGAATCAAATCAATGGAAAACTCAACTTCTCATTCTGGAGGATGTCCAGGTAAATCTTCCAGAAATACATCTACAAATTCTTTCATAATAGGTACATCCTCTATTTGAACATTACTTTCCTCACCCACAGTTATTTCATTCTCTTCCTCCCCAATAATTGAATTTAGTTGAGCTATTGATGGTGGATCTAAATAAGAATTAGGAGGTGACGATTATGCTCTAAAAATAAGGTGTTCCTTATCATTATCATCAAGAATCGTAACCTCTTTCTTCTTACAATAAATCTTCTCATCATAGTTTGAAATCCAGTCCATACCGAGGATTATATCAAACTAAATCATAGGTATGACGATGAGATCAGCAGATAAAGAAAATTTATGTGCTCTAATGGGGACTGATTCACAAAACTTTGTTGCAATGATACTTCCCTTAGGAGTTTTAACTGAAAACTCCCTTATTAAATCAAATTGGAAATATCTAATTTTCTTAGAAAACTGGGAAGATATGAAACAATGCGACGATCCAGAGTCAAATAATGCATTTTCTAAACTTGAGGAAACCATTAAATTACCTGCCACCACGTCTTTTGGAGCTTCTACCTCTGCAGTAGTGATAGCATAAGCTTGGCCTTGATCCCTTGGCCTTTTCTAAGGTAAGTTCTCCTGACGCTTAGGACATTAATTTGCATAATGTCCCATCTCCCTGCAATTGTAGCACTGAACGTTGGTGGCTTTCTTCTTCCCTTTTCAATCACGAGCTTGGTGGCCTTTTTCACCACACTTGTAACAGACTCCCATTCCCTTCAAGAAAGCACCAGGGTGTTTCTTCCCACATTTACCACAGGATGGATATTCAACCTTTCCCTTCTTCCCCTTATTTCCATTCCCAGATTGATCAGCAGGTCTCTTCTTCTCTTGCTTTGCTTTAAAGTCATAAGACTTAGAGAATTCTTTTTCGGTCTTGATAGCACATGAGACAATGTCTTCGTACGATGAAAAGGATTGTGAGACTAATGCTCGACGGAGAAATGGTTTTAACCCATCAAAGAAACAATCAATCTTACTTCTTGGGTTGCGAATATAATCTCCAGCATACCTCGCTAACCTTGTAAAGATAGCCTCATACTTTGTGACATTCTCATCCTCCTTCTGTCTCAGACTTAGAAATTGCCTTTCCATATCTGCTCGATGGTCGCGAGGAAAGTATTTTTCTAAAAACAGATCTTTGAACTCCCTCCATTCCATATTTGATACTTCATCATCTTCCTTCATGTTTTGAATCAATGACCACCATTGATAAGCATCTCTAGTGAGGCGGTAAACTGCCATGATAACCTTTTCCCTTTCACTTCTCCCCAAAGCCTGAAATATTTTCTCTAGGGAATTTATCCATTGCTCAGCTACTAAGGGATTTGTACTCCCATTGAACATTGGTGGTTGTTGCCTCATGAATCGATCTAACATTGATCCTACAGGCTGCGGATCAGGGTGCTCCATACGGGTAAGGTTATTATTCACAACCTGAGTAAGTTGTCCCAGTATGGTGATTAGCTGATCGGCACTAGTTGCATCACCAGCTCCACTATAATTATCTTGAGCGGGAGGGCAATCCCTACATGGAGTGCGTGCATTGATACAGTTTCCATTTCTTCCACTAGGTGCCATTTCTAAACAATGGCATAAACTAGATCAGTTTATGAATCAAAATACATAATCCCATACTTATAAAACACTTAACATAAATTGAACTATTTATGGATATAATCCATAATCATAAGAATGTTTTCTTTGAGGAATTATATACTCATAAACCCTTCATAATGATTTGTAATGAAAACGAGAGTTATCCTAAGCATATCCCCCAGGAGTGTCATAACCAAGAGTGCAGCAAGGCCCGTTGTCGTGCACCAGTTCCCGTTTGAGTCTAGCTCAAAGCGGTGTTTTCGGGTTTTACCCCTAGGTACATCTGTGCCAGAGCCGCCTCTACCTGCTCGTATCGAGACAGGGATGTATTTCTCGGAAAACTCACAAAATCTCTACAATACCAAAATTCTAGGAAGTTCTTCTATACTAATCCTCAATGTTCATCTTAGGTCTACGTGCTCTAATCAGAGTTTATCTAAATCTAGCTTCCAAGGTTTGTACTAAAATTCATCTGATACCAACTGTAACGCACCGACCCTAGTTACCCAGAGTCGGTGCATTATTACATAACATTGGCATGATCACAAGAAAGATCAAATCTCGAAAGACCGATTGGTTTAGTAGTCTTGGAAACACTAGATATATTTATAAGTCTTACATTACATCATAAAATGAAAAACTACTATGACAACATATTGTCTCCATAATTCACACTCATATCCCCACATAATATCCCTGCAGGTCATTCATAATTTACTTCTTCACATCCTGGTAAAATAAAACATAGAAAAGGGGTGAGCTCAAATGCCCAGTAAGGATAACAATATAGCGGAAACTTTCATAAATAAGAATAAACATTTAAGGCAATGTATAACTAAAACAAAATCCTTTTAAACATGAACCTTCAACATGGTACGTCATAAATAAAACGAAATAATTCCATTTACTTATTCACATGGATATTCTACTAATCGAATAATCACATGCAAAAATCAATAACCACTTTCATAATGTTGGAATGCATAATGCCAGACTATCATAACCACATAGTCAAGGCCTCGTGCCAAGACTACAAATAAGATTTTGTCAAGGCCTTGTTCCAAGACACTAGTTTGTCTCATGAGACCTACCGATGCAATATTTTTAGAAGATACTTATGTTTTAAATTGATAAAATATACTCCAGTGTTTTTCTGAAAACAATATGCAAGCTTCTGAAAACAAAATAACTAATTCTGAGGCTTCTCGATTAATTACAGGCCATGATGGGTCCACTCCCAATCCCTTCCTGTCTACCAAACTCGAGAGTCAGGTTTTCTGAAAACATTTTTAATCTTGCGTTAAATACGTATACATTTGCACTGGATTTTCATATATTTGAGAGAAATATCTCTCTTTTGAAATCATTTAAAAATCACATAATTATAAAAGAAAAACTTTTCTTTGAAAATATTTTTATAATCTTGTAAGGTAAGCTTCGACGATTTTATAACGGCGGAAAAATAGCCGCACCCGCCGTATAAGTTAAGAAAACATTCTTACCTTAATTCTGTCAAAAATGTTAAAAAGGACCTTGTTTTGAAAATGACGGAAAGATTCCTTTATAAAACTCTTATAAAAAGTCAAACAAGGGTATAAATGACTTTGACCCATATTCTTGTAAATAATAAAAATGTTTTGAAATACATTTCGAAGAAACATGGATGTGGATGATAAATAAATCCCAGTAGATTATTACGTATAAACAACCTCGGATAATGAAGAGATTGTGAAATAACCCTTACCAATTTAGTAACTTATGAAACATACAACCCATGAATGAGGTATCATACAATGAATATGTAAATACACATAAATTAGAGTGTATTATACAAGGAATATAATTATGGGCAGTACATACACCACACAAAAGGTGATGGTGGCAATATGGCATGAATCTCACGGAAATAAGGAGTGAGATGAAAACCCCTTACCTTGTACTTTTCCTTGGTTGGGTTAGGTTAACCTCCTATATAATGGTGAAATAATTGTTATTAAATTATAAAATAATCATATACATTATTATGATATCATATATGATCTTTTAATATTGATTTGATAATAATATCTTAGTATTATCGTTGTTTCGGGTGTGAACTTACTCATTTTCTTTTATATGTTTTGTTACATAAGCCATGTTTGTTGTATCTTATTCATATCCAGAATGATATCAAGTCCTTAAACATCATTTTTAAATCATGAAATGATAATTATACTTGAATGGATACGATGTAGAATGAATCTCATCGCGTTTGTGGAGACGGTAGTCCGTACGTACGCACGAGCGACAATATCATTCTTTTAATATTAAAATAATATATAAATGGATGTTATATCATATATACAGAATAATTAACATGTTATATTTATTATTTACATGAGTTTCACATCATTATTATACCCATCCAAATAATAATATATTGAATAACAATTACACCACGACGTGGAGACAGTAAGCCGTACGTACGCACGTATGGTGACATGTTATTCAAAGGGTGGATAGAATAATGAATATGGTTGTACCATAACATCACAATATATGTGAGATACTGGAGTTATTATTTTAGAATGGTAACAACAAAGGAAGAAGAAGTGGAAGAAGAAATGAACTTGGAAAAGGGTGGTGAAATCATTACCTCTTCTTCGGGCTCTTCCTTTTGATTTGATCAAAAGGGCTCCTTAGGTTGGCTTTCTGATCAAACTAAGGCATCTAGGTTGTAGTGACGGAAGTTGGGAGAGTATTTGGGCAGAGTTTGGCCGAACCAAAAGGCTTTGAAGGTGTGAAGAAATGAGAAGGAGTGGTCTCCTTTTATAAGGGAGAGGAGGGGCTCTTTAGGAAAGAGTGAAAGTATTACTTTATAATATAATTATATTCGGTTTATAATGGTCCAAAAATCATTGAGGTCGAATATAAGATGACTAATATTCTAAATAACATCAACCAATAAGAATTTGACAGGTTTTAGATAATATGTTAATCATTATAATCTTATTTATTTAAATGATTTATTAATGAGGTAAACATTGCATCATTATTGTGTCATTAATAATTTAAATTATTTGATGTCTAAAAATTATAAATAAAATATCATTATGTAGTAAATCGTTTTATCTTTCTAATGAATATTTATAATCCAAAATCCAACATGTATAACCCTATGTAGAAATTGTTCTTCTAAAAGATGTAAGCTTATGCCATTTTTATTTTTATTTTAAATTTATTAATATAATGTGTCCCTACCACATACAAGTGGCTCTAAGGGGTCCCCAAATCAACCCAAAGATGCCCATGTTCGGGTATGTGTCCAAAAATAAGGTTAGGACACGTTTTAGGGTAATTTTGTATTATTATAATATTATTTTTTAACCCTTATTTACCAGATTTACCCTTTAACCATGGTAAATAAAATATTTACCGCAGTAATTATTCAAAATGTGTAAAAATAAAAGTTACCTATTTACATAAATTGGACATCCTGATTCCAAATATGTAATCCATTTTTCCAAATTCAAAACACAGAAGTGGCAGAAATTAATTTAAAATTAATTCCCGTTGTTAAAATAAAAAGCGTGTTTTTAAGAGATAATAACTATCAAAAGATTGACACTTGTTTATGTCTGGTTTAATTGTGAAATTATGTCCAATGACAAACATTAAATTAAATGGTAAAAATATATTCTAAAGATACTTTAAAACCACTCAAATTCATAATTTATCAATATTAATTATTTTGATTAAAAAAGTTGATTTTAATTAAAATTTAGTAATTTTCACTATTCATCAAAATATAAAAGTTATCCGAAAAGTACCAAAATTTCACCCTAGGATAATTTCAATATTCTGAATCCAAAAATGAAGTCCATTTTAAAATATAATATATATATAATTTTAGAAAGTAGGTATTACTATTCATAACAGCTAGTTTGATTGGTTGTTAGAACTCGATGTTGCGTACAACACACGCTATCGCATTAATCAAAGAGAAGTGTACCGTATAAGCTTGGGGTGTTAAAAAATGGATGCAAAGTTTATTTCTCTTCAATTCAATGGGAAATATGTTTGATATTTCCTCATGAAGGTATTTAAAATAACTATCATAGAAATATTATAATTGATAATGATAATTTGGTTTATAAGGATGATTTGGAAGAGTTAACTGTAGATGAGATAATAAGAAGACCAGTTACTATTGAGATTAATAGTGAATGTCTTTAGATTTTCAATTTTATCCAACATATGTTATGCTCGAGGAAAATTGATTTATCTATAATGAGGTATCAAGATTTTTAACTTTTATGTATTATGAAGAGAGGTGAAAATATCAATCAATTTAAATACCTAATGATTCACATGATAAATATGTGAAATCCATATTTCAGATAGAATTCCATAATTTATCCAAAATTTATTTTAGACATATTGGGGGCCAAAGGATTAGTTAATGAAGAAGAAGAAACCATATTTAAGTGTAGAGGGTTTTTCATTACAATGGTTATTTGAAAAAGAATGAAGATAATTTAGAACCAATTTAAGAAGTAGTGGGTTGATGATGGGGAAAAGATGTATGAGGACTTTAATCTAGTTTATCACCATTATGGATTGAATAATCTGGTGGATCCTAGAATAGATTCAAGTGTGTTTATTGAGTATTAGGATGAAGAATAAGAGGAAGTAGTTACCTCTAGCGATGAAGAACATGAGTTTTATATGGGTGATGGCAATGACCTAGACCTGCCTCAATGTTCTTAAACTATTACTTATGGTGCTCCCAACCCACCTAGATCTCTTACTTCTATAGAAACTCTTTTAAATGAAGGAAAAGAGGAAGAAAAAACAAAAGTGTTTGGTTAGTAAATGTTTAAAATCCCTTATAAGTCATCTGAAAAAAATCAAAATTGTGAAAATGGTGATTAATATGAAGAATAAGAATAAAGAGGAGATGAAGAAAATATTAATGGATATGGAGGTTATAGTTATGTAATCCCGCCTTTTTATTACATAACTTTTCATTACATAATACACATTTATCAATTAAAATGATCTTTTAGGTTTATTGTATTGGAAGTTAGGTAAATATTACATGAATTATCTAAGAATAAAATAAAAAAACATTAAAAAATTACTTTAGGAGAATATTTTGTTATTACATCCTAATTTATCTCACTACATCTCATATCTTTGGGTAATACGTCAAATAAATGGGTGATCATAAATCCCAACAAGGGAAAAAAACAAAGGAAACACTTAGAATGTGATAAAGAAGAATATAACAAGGAATGATCATATGGAATTGGGAAACAACATAAAATAAAAACATGTATCATAACATTTAAATGTGGATACAACATAAAAATAGGGAATTCATAATAATATCACCAAGGTCTATCCCCGAGGTGTTATAAATCATAATTACCAAGGTTATTCACCAAGGCATCGTAAAACATTTCATCTATATAGATTAAATTATTTACCCAACTCATTAGAGAGATAAAAGGGAACACCCTTCATATTTATTAATATAATGTGAGACACATAGTTCATAATAAATCACTTCCTTAATATCCCATGGATATTAAATAAAATTTTCTTACTAAATCATGGTGTACAAAAGTGCCTAAAGACATGATCATTAAATCATTTTCAGCCCATGAAAATGGAAAGTGGGGTTCTTATGTGTAATTAACCAAATAAAACAAGTAATTTTTACATCTAGGTGAATACCCATCGAAAATAAAATTGGTTTGGTATCCATAAAAAGAAAATAAAATATAATTTCCTGAGTATAAGAGATAAATTTTGAGAAGTAAATTTGATAGCATAATAGGTATAAAACGTGGTTTTAGAAAAGGGTAAAATGAGAGGGGACAAGGGTATCCCATTTATAAAACATAATTAAGAAGTTAGGGTTTGAATAAAATGGTAATAAAATATATTAATCATAATAATTATAAGACATATAAAAAAATAGGTTCTTTAATTGAAGAGAAGAGAAGGATAATTCCCTTACCTTGAAGAGTTACTGTTAAATCATGAGAAAGGAACCTTGGGGGATTCAGGACACCTTTGGGGGATTATTTAAGAGGAAAAACTACAAGAACTTCATAGAGGATGGATTGAGATTGAAATGAAATGTATAAATTTCAAGTATTTATATAAAAATTGGAGGATTTGTTTAATAATTTCCAAATATAGGCCTTGGAAATCTAGGTTGTGGAAAAAGAAAAACCACCAGATTGCCTATGGGTTTTGCCCTTGAATTTGTACATTTAGGTTATATTTTAATTTATTTTAACCCACAATAACTAATAATCATACTTTATTACTTATTTTATCATGTAAAATTAAATTCTTCACAAAATAATGTTTTCAAAGTCAAAGTTTCCATTTTAGACTTTGGAAAGTAAATTATAGGTTTGGAAATTGATTAAAATATATTAAAATACATGATATTAATAAAATAAAAATATTTTAGATTGTGTATTGTATTTAAATAACTATTACATCATTATGAAATAATTATGATGTCATTAAACATAACTAAAACCTCAAACTATATTTTTACTATTAATAGAGAAAAAATTATTTTTGGAAATTCTAATAAATTCACCCTAACCAAATTTAGTGGTGATGATTTAAAAAACGATTTTTATTTTATCATAATAATTATATAGGTTTGATAATTTTAACTTTTAAATATAAAAATCATTAATTATTAAAAAATAGTGGGTTCATAATGCTTAGTCAAATTTCAGACACTTGATAATTTTCAAGGACATGATAAAATTATTTTATCATTTATATTAAAATATGATTGTTTTTATCATAAGATTCACTAAAATAAATATTATTCATAATACCATATTTTATTATAAACAATTTACATACTTTTCTAAAAACTAAAATTTGTGTCCGAAAATCAATATATCAAATTTCATCTCAATTAAACATATATTTTATTAAGAAAAACTATTCTTTAATGTGTATATGCTATTGTTTTTTATATTTTTAGTAGTCCAAATTTATACATGATTTAGTATTTTCTATAGAAATAAAAAATTTATTCTATGTACTTCTATTTTAAAACATAATAAAAAGTTATTGGGGTGAAAAGAGATCCATAAATAAAAGAATTAAATTTTTTTGGTTGTTACATTTTTTCCCCCTTAAAGAAATTGAGTCCTTGAAATCTTATCTTACTGATTTATAAAATTAATTAAAAAGGAAATAATTATCATAAAATTTTCTCATATCATGATTCTGGGATGGTATACTTCAGTCTTAATAAAAGTTTTACAATATCTTTATATCCTTTATAAGGGTTTCTACAAGCATGTGATTAGCCAAAGAATATCCCACAGGAGTGTTAAACTAGGAGTGCATCAAAGACCTATTTTCATGCACAAGTTCCAGATCAATTCTAGATGAATTTGGTTTTTTAGGTGTTTCCCCTAGATACATGTGTACCATAGACACATCCACCTGTTTATATCCAGTAAATGTTTTCTTTTCTTGGAAACCACTTACTTAATACTTCACCAAAATAATAGGATGTTTTCCTATATTTAATATTTTTCTTAGGGTTCTTCATAATGCTTTCAAATAGTAATTTCCATAAATAACTAAACCATAAATTGATACCAACTATGTAATAGCACCTTTTTATTACATAACTTTTCATTACATAATACACATTTAACAATTCCAAAGATATTTTAAGTTTAGTGTCTTGGAAATTAGATACATATTACATGGATTACAAAAGAATAACATAAAAATAAAAATTAATAAATTAATTTTGGAGACCCAATTGTTATTCAATACTAATTAATCTCATTGTATCTCATATCCTATGGAAATATGTCAAATAAAGGGGTGATCACAAATCCCAACAAGGAAATAAAAAAAGAAACACTTAACATATGAGCAAGAATTATATAATAAGGAATAGTCATATGAAATTGAGACATAATATAAAATAATGAACATGAATAATAACATGTAAATGTGGATACAACATAAAAATAGGACATTTATAAGCATATAATAAAGGTCTATCCATAAGGTTTCATAAATCATAATTACCGAGGTTATTCACGAAGGCATCATAAAACATTTCATCTCTAGAGATTAAATTCTTTAACCAATGCATTGGGGTAATATTAGGGTGAACCCTTTATATATATATATATATATTAATTTCATGTTATCCACATATATCTTAATAAATAATTTCCTTAGTAACCCATTGAGATTAAATATTGAGTTTCTTATCAAAATCACGACGTACAAAAGTGCTTAAAGACATGATCATGCTGTCATTTTTTAGACACAAAAGGGAAATTTGGTTTATTATGTGTAATTATATGAATTAGATAAATAATTTTTACTTTTATGTGAATAATCATGGAAAAAATTGGTTAAGTATCCACACAATGAAAATAAACGATAATTTATTAAGGAGAAGAGAGAAATTTTGAGAAGTAAATTTGGCAATAGAACAAATGTAAAATGTGGTTTTAGATAAGAGTAAAATGAGAGTGGAAAAGGGTATCCCATTAATAAAAAATTATTTTTAAGTAATTGTATGAATAAAAGGGTAATAAAATAGATTAATATCAATAATTAGAATACCTATACCAAAATAGGTTCTTGAATTGAACAAAAAGGATGGATAATTCCCCTACCTTGAAAAGTTACTCCTAAATCTTGAGTAATGGAGCCTTGGGGGACTTGATGAAACCTTGGGTGGAATTATTAGGAGGTAAAAATACCATAAATTAATAAATAATATATTTTTAGTTAATTTAAATGGTGAAATGGATGGGTATTTATAGAAAAAGTGGAGGATTTTTTTAATAATCCCCAAATATAGGCCTTGGAAATCTAGCTTGTAGAAAAAGAAAAACCATTGGATTTCTCAGGTTTTTTGAAATTTGGGTAATATTGTAATTTATTTTTACCCAAAATAACTGATATTCATATTTTATCACTTCTTTTGGTAGGTAAAAGTAAAGTTTCCACAAAAATAATATTTTTAACGCTAAAGTTTCCATTTTAGACTTCAGAAAGAAAATTATAACTTTGGAAATTGATTAAAATATATTAAAATACATGATATTAATAAAATAATATATTTTATTCCATTTATTGTGTTTAATTTATCATTAAATCATTATGAAACAATTATGAATTCATTAAACATAACGAAAACCTCAAACCTATATTTTTACTATTCATGGAAAAATAATGTATTTTAGAAAATTATAATAAATTTACCCGAACCTAATTTTGATGTGTTTAGTTAAAATATGATGTTTATTTTATCATAATAACTATATATTTATGATAATTTTAATTTTTAAATATAAAAAACATTATTTATTAAAAAAATAGTGGGTTGATAATGCATAGTCAAATTTTTGACACTTGAAAATTTTCTCAAACACAATAAAATTATTTTATCATTTATATTTAAATAAGATTTTTTATTGTACTATTTTATTAAAATAAACATTATTTATAATACCTTGTTTTATTATAAATAATTTAAATACTTTCTAAAATGTACAATTTGTATCTGAAAATCAATTTATCAAATTTCATCTCAATTAAACATATATTTATTAAGAAAAACTATTATTTAATGTGTATATCCTATTGTTGTTCATAGTTGTACTAGTAAAAATTTATTCATGATATATGATGTTCTCATGAAATAAAAAGTCATTTTATGTCCTTTTATTTTAAAACATAATAAAAAGTTATTTGGAGGAAATTGATCCATATATAAAATAATTATTTTTTATGGTCGTAAAAACAATGATGGAGATTCTAACCATGATGGTTCTAGTGGCTGCATTTGTGTTAAGGATGTGGAGATGCCTCAGTCACTTATATCTTCTCTATGTGTATTAGTTGTCTCTTGATCTGAAGAGAGACCCATTTTAGTTGGTGATGTTGATAGAACAACCAGGGATGAGAAGTATGCATCAGTTGAGGGGGAGGAATCCCCAAGTATGGATAGTCACCCTATTGATCCTACTATTTAGGGTGTTCATAGTGTACCTATAGATGATGTATAGAAGGATGATGAGAAGACATTTGTGGATCATTCAGTTGATGAAAAGATGGATATTGAGTCCAGTAATGTTGAGCTTGCTATAATTGAATAAATAGTTGTTTTCTATTATATTATTAATTCTCATGGTACTACTTTTAATAGATTGATGAAACCAATGATTGAGTAATGTGATAAGTATTATGGTTATGTTAGAATTTTCCTGAAATAATTTGATTGAGATAAGGATGGAATTCCATGAAAGCATAGTGGACCTATTATTCGAGGGGAAATGCATCCAAAGAGATCATTAGTAGATCAAATAGATTCTATAGGAGAGTTTCAGAGGTTTGGTTCTGATGTTCCTACCTGATTTGAGCCTATAGAGGTGCCTATTCTTGAGTGTGTTTCTTTTTCTTTACCTACACCTACCATTGAATCAGTACCAGTTGATGTTGTCATAAAGAATAGATTGTAATATTTTAGAGAGAGGCTTATTTCTATTAGAGGTACTCCCTTGTAGATTATATAGACAATTTTCTAAAGAGGATGAAGAAACTTTGTTCCATATATTATACATCAAGTTCTTCACATACTCCTCTTGATGTTGACTTGATCAGATCTATTGTGAGAGAAGAGATTCCTGGTGTTTCGGGTGAAGTACCTGGAATCCCTAAGTAGAATTTGAGGCAAATCCATCATAACAATGACCATGTGCATATGAAAGTTAGAGAATGTATAAAGGATATGAAAGTAGATAGATAAACCATTATAAAGTCTATAAATTATTATCTATCTCAGATTTATACTAAGCATGAATTGAATTCTCAATTCAAATTCCTTACTAAGACCCTGAAGATGCCCCTAGTCACTCATGATTTTAAAGAAAAAGTGAATTAGTTGAAGGAGATGGCCCTAGTGATCGAGCTAATTATATAAGAGAATAAAGACTTTTTATTTCTATGGAAAGGGTAGGAAAAATTATTATAGACTTCATAAATCTCATGAATCCATTTCTTCATGTTTATGGTACCATAATGGTGGATCATTATTTCATTCTAGTTACTTCTCATCTGACCCCTACAGCTTTTGATACTAACTTTTTCATACCAGGTGTTACTAGGGATCCTAATGGACCCTTTCTTGATCATTTCTTGCCACTCAGTCTCACTCTAAGAGAATCAGTTCAACATATTAGGCCTATCATTATCTGAGAGACCCCTTATCTACTTACTATCCATATATGCATCCCTACTTCTACTTTATCTTCTGATGATGTTCACTCTTCAAAATCTTATGGTTGTAACAAAGGGAAGAGAAATACTTCACTTGTTCTACCCATCAATCCTAAAAAGTGTTGATATTAGAATTTTGAGTCTTTGATAGAAATTTTTTTTATGAATTTTTATTTCATATTTTTTGTTGTAATTTAATTTATTTTCTTAATGGAAATTATCTTACTCTTCATATTATGTTTTGTTTTCACTTTTTAATAATCCAAAAAGGGGAATAATGACTCTATGGAATTTATTTATTTATTTATTTATTATTTTATTAATATTATTCCTTTTATAGAATCACATTTCACTACCTTTAATACCATATCTATTTAATTTTATCTTTGATACAATTTCTTC
This sequence comes from Viscum album, assembly GCA_963277665.1. Lineage (NCBI taxonomy): Eukaryota > Viridiplantae > Streptophyta > Magnoliopsida > Santalales > Viscaceae > Viscum > Viscum album. The sequence continues at coordinate 58,869,654 of OY728127.1, read as the reverse complement.
CACAATATTCACTTTATGATCAAATCTGATTTATATTAATAGTTTTTTCTATACATGGTTTATAAAATTCCATTATTTTTTATCATGAAAAAGAGATCTATTTTTGGAACCCTTGTTTTAATGTTGGAAAGACCCACCATCAGAATCTATTCACCACAATACATTACTCAACCTTGAGGGTGCTTCACTAAATGTAAATCTAAAAAAGTATGGAAAATACCCACCAACAATGGTGATCCATGAAAATTTGGATAAGTATAGAAAATACCCACCATCAGAGTCAAATCACCATTAGGATGGAAATTTGGCTAATAATGGTGAAGACCCACTTCCAAAGGATGACTCACCATCATAACTCAGTCACTTGCAAATTTGGAAAAGTATGATGATAACAAACCACCAAACCTATGTCACTATTGAAAATGACCTACCGTTAGACCTGAGTCACCATTTATGATGACCTACTTTCATACTATATCTACTATCAATAATTTTGAAAAATTATTTTTATGACTCACCGTTGGTACAAGTCACCACTGAGATGAGTCTCCATTGGCATGACTCATTGATAGCCTAAATCACCACCAGAGTTGTCTAACCATTTAAAGGAGTCATTGTCACAATTTCTATTAATTTTAATGTATTGATTCTAATGGATATATTATCAAATTTAATTATATTGATTATTTTAATTCTTATTTCTTATAAAATGTAGAAAACACTAAATAGGATGTTAGGGATCAATATGAGGAGAAAAATAACATGATGATTGTTCTTTGAACAGATACTCCTACATGCTGCTGATATATTGGGATGGAGACTCCCCCGTTTAATACAGAAGATAGAAAACACATAGAGATATACATGTACCCATGAAGTGAGATGAAACCATATTGGAAGAACTCAAAGAGTTACACTTTCTAAGAGATTACATGTTTCATCTTGTATACACATGAATGTGAGAAAGTGGAGCATAATAAACACAATGATCCACTCAAATAGTCAGAACAAGAAGAGATTATGAGACACTTTTTTAATTCCACTTTTAGAAACATGACTGGAGCTCTTGTTCAAGCTATATCCAAGGAGTCATAAGCTTCAGAGCACATCATACCAAGCAACAATATATTCTTTTCATTTTTTTATTTTCTATGTATTTTTATTATCTTTATATTATGAGTACTATGTGTTTACTCTATATTTAAAGAATTCACACTATCACATGTACTTTAACTATAATATACTCGATATCTTCTCCCCTCCCATTACACTTGTTTATCCACATGTTGTGAAAGATGTCCATGTGTGTCACGTGTTTATTTTATTCCCACAGTTGTTATAGAAGAGGTACCTGTGTGGCATGGACAACTGGTTTACTATTCTATACCCGATCCAAGTTGTGGATCAAAGATTAATTTATATAATCTTATTCAAAGTATGTGATTTCCAAGTGTATAGTATTAAGTCTCAACTTGAGACTAAACCTCTTGTATTTATTCCACTGTTTTTTTTGTTTTGTTTTATTTGTAACATTTAAAATGAATTTGTTCTAAATTTTAAACAAAACCTATACTTTGATAGTTTGTATTAATTAGTGTTTCTATAAGGTTTTTATTAAGTAAATTTCTTTCAAAAGTTAAAGTAATATTCATATATTTTTTAACTAATATATAACCACTCTTTGAGAAATCTATTAGAAGATCCAAACTTATATCAATATGCTATTTTGATTAACTAGATTGTTTTGAATATTTGGGGGTTTTTATTTAAACATATTTTATATTGAAATTTTATTGGGTACTCAATTTACCCCCACTTGAGATATTAACTCTGACCAATATTGGTAACATGAAGGAATATCCAGATGGAATTCTACTATCCCAACTCGATATGTGATTTCAAAGTGTATAAAAAATATAGATATAGATTTCCTCGATTCCTCTAATGTTGGTGTCCTTATTGAGTATTCACTATCAAGAAAACACTATCACCTATAACAAAATTTAGAGGTATCCTCCTATGATTGACATAATATATCTTCCTATTATAAGTTGTGATCAACCTATTCTAAATCAATTTCTTATTCCAGAGGCCTCTTAAAAGATACTTAGCCCCAGAACTAATGTCTCGCTAGCCTTTTCCGAATAAATCATTGAATGATACAACCTCCCATAAAGATACTCACAATTTTCCATCTTAATTATAGATGATAAATATTTTTTTATTTGAACTAAACCATGTCTATGATATCATCCCATTATCCACTATCATCTAAGATGGAATCTCAAAGAATTTCCTCACATATATAGGTCATCTTCTAAGACTGTTCATCTATTTGTGGATGGTATGTTGTTCTCAATCTCACCTGAGTCCCTAATTCTTTTTGTAAGACCTTCCAAAACCTCAATGTAAAACATGCATATCTATCAAGAACAATTCTCAGGGGAACTCTATGTAAGCATACAATCTATTTTATATATATATCTTTCCCGACTAATCTATTGAGTGAGTTTCATGGATCAATAAGAAATGAACCACTTTACTTAGCTGACCAACAACCAAGACATCATCATGGATCCTCACAATCTTAGTTAACCCAATCACATAGCTCATCATGATTTCATTCCACTTAAACAAGGGTATAAGAAGTGGCTATATCAAACCACTACGATACTGTTTACCAGTCATTATACTTTGGAAATAAAGGCATCAAGAAAAGAATCCAACAATGTCCCTCTTCATCCCAGGACACCTGAACTATCTCTTAAAATCGTAGTACATATTTTTCATTCCAGGATGTGCCTACCACTTAAAGGTATGGAAGTCTCATATTATCTTCTCTTTTATAGAAGTAGGGACTACATATATATCATGAATAGAGATGAAATCTTAATCATCTAACTAACACCCAGGTATTGGGTCACCACCTACGAGTTGTTCCCTCATCACAACACAGTTAGGGTCAATTTACTAAACATCATTCAATTGGTTTAATAGAGAATATGTGATCAAAAATTGATATAAATCCATCAATCTTTGGTCCTCAGAAGCATAAGTTATCCAATTCTCCAACAAGATCATTAGAAAATATTGTTTCTCTAAAGGCCATTCACCATATTCCTTAGTTTCTTGCATTTTAAATCTAATAGAATCTATGATGATGTTACCTTTATATAGTTCATAGGAAATCTAAAAGTCAAATGTCTATAGATACTCTACCCAGTGCCTCTACCTAAAATTGAGATCCTATTGTATGAAGATATAATAGAGGATCTTATGGTTTTTATAGAAAAAAATTCTATCACTAAAGAGATAATGTCACCAAAACTTAAAATAATGAAAAACATATATCATATCCAAGTCATGTGAAAGGAATAATTAGTATTTGTGTGATCACTAAGAGGGGGAGGGTGAATCAGTGATCTTCTATTCCTAAGTTTTATTTATGATGAAACAACCATTACATCTTATCAGGGATATATTACTTTACTAATAATAACAAAACAATCAAAAACATATGAACATTGCTATTTACATGTTTTACTACTTAATAATAGTATCAAGTATATGGAATGGTTTGGAAATAATCAAAGACAACTTCTAGAAAAAAATACTTTTTATGTGGTTACAAAAATAATGGAATATCCTTTCACATGTATATAACTATAGTCAATAGATAGTGTATTTTATCCTTACATAGATAAAATATATAAAATGTTTTTGTAACAACTATAATAACCTTCACCCACATGCTTCATTATGTTTACACTATGTTTCTTGAACTTTCTTTACACTTTCATTCCATGCAAGTACTTCCTCTTCTTCAATTTCCTACACAACATTAGGAAAGAACCTTCTTTAGTTCGATGGAATTTTTTTCTAATGGGTTCATCTAGTATACTCTATCTAGTTTCCATTCAATATAATTCCTCCATTTCCTACTTATAGACTGAAACCAAAACAATCGTAATATTCATCCAATCACCTTGGTATGTTGTCTATATGATACCACATGATATAAAAACTATTCATGTTACCTTTTTAATGATGAATCTTCCCATTTTTCATTAAATTCATTTTACCATTTTCATACAGTCACTTATAATAACCTTCCATTCAATACCATATGAAGGGAATACTCCTTCTGGTATTCATCATTCTGATGTTTCTTCACAAAGTCTGTCTGATTATCGTTCTAATTCTGTAATGCTTCACCTCACTTTCATAAATTCAACAATAATTCCTCAAAACATCAATCCTATTTATATAGGCAAGGTTCCTCTGATTTATTTAGGAAACAAACATATTTCATTCAAACTTATCGGTTTATATTTCAAGTATTGTGCTCAAGGACATCATTTCATTTAATACATTGAATATTATTTAAGATATGGTGTCAATGAACTCCTTCAAGATTCCTTCTAACTCAGAACGAATCATAGATATTTACTTCATGGTATTTTGAATGTTAAATGAACAATATATCATCATTAAGTCTAATATATTTATCATATATTTGTAAATAACCTCAAATTGGTATAACAATTTACTACTCAATCATTTGGTGAAACTTCATAGAAACACTTCCCAATGATGAGACTCTATCCGATGTTCCTACACAACTTTATAAGAATGTATCAAAACAATTCCACCAAAAAATTCCACTATAAAACGGATTTCATTGGAATTATTTTACCATTTACTTCACACAGTATCCTTTGATCAATGATCTTAATACAAAAACATTCATCTGATGACTTAAATAAAAAAAATATATATGATGAAATAGAGACTTCCTTCCAATAATCCTGAAATAAAAAAAAATTACAACTTCATATATTTCCATATGGTAGTCATTTAACATAAGTAAAAAATCCATCAATAATTCAAATGGTTCATTTTATAGACTCTAACCGATGACATTGTGAGAGGACCTCTGATAGTATTCATTCTATGAAACTCCTCGATAACATCCCCTTGAGTTTCAATAACTATCCTATAATCAGAAAAAATAAAAAATTACTATTCAAAAACACTTCATTCTATCACATCTTCTAACACTTCATAAACTTATAACACAAACTCTACTCAACATAACCTATGACGGATCACTTCTATCCAGTGGAATTTCTCAAAACATCATAATATTAACTTTTTACATATAAACAATTTTCTACCACTTTCATCTTAGGCTTTTATCATGAAAACTTATAGCTATAATGATGTTAGTAATATTAAGAATAATAATGAATCACTAGATTTATACTTCACTAAATACTATGTCTAATAAAACTTGTAAGAAAGATAATATAAACATTCAACATAAAACTCTGACCAATCATCTCAGTCTAGTAACATTCATCTGATGAACTCAATCTAATAAAATCACGTTTATCATCTCTATTTGATCACCTTTGTTAGAAATATTAAAAAAGTAATTTTTTTTAAAACCAAAAACATGATTTTTGGAGAAACCCACCTTTATTCATAAAAATCATAACAAATATATTCTTAACATCTTCCATATTCTTTTGAAACACCTCAAAACATCATTTTCCAACATAAATTTTTGAAACTTTATAACTAATGCAATGAAATAATTATCCAATAATTCTAAGACTATGTGATTGAATTCATTGTAGGAAAAAAGAATCATTGAACAACAATACCGTGTTTTCTATTAGTGGTGACTTAAGAATGTTTTTCAAGCACTTATTAAGAATCCATTCTTTGAAATATGTCATAATTATTCTTCAACTTGGAACATTAATCATAAAAATAAATTCAACATATAAAACAAATTTTCATTCATCCACTTCAATAAACTTATAAAAAAAGTTTACACATGATGAAATCATAGCTTACCCCTTTTAGGAACTCCCCCCTAAATATATGATTTCCCATGAAAGGTAAACCAAAAGTAAAAAAAGATAGATTTATGTTATAAATTTTTTATCCTCCTTTGACAACACTATACAAATACAATATGAGAGAGGGGATGGTAATCATATAACATAGCCTTGAAATGGGTGATTTTATACACCCATGATCAAACTCATCTTATAAAATGTTTCCTTAGGTAACATGTTAGTGAAAATATTAGTAACATACAATGTTATATGAAAAAAATACAACTATAGTTCATTCTTGTTCACATGCCATCTGATTAAGTGATATTGGATATCAATTTTCTTAGAATGAGAATGCGTCACTAGATTCTTAGTGAGATTCAAAACACTTTAATTATCACAATCCAATCGGAGTGGTAACTTCACATCAATAAACAAGTATTATAATTGTGTATTCATCCACATAAGTATTGTAAAAAATTGAGTGGTAGCTATATACTCAACTTATATAGTGATGAGAATTACAGAATTTTGATTCATTATATGACAACTCACACATCTTCCTCCCAAAAAGAAATATCCACATGATTTGGATCTTCTGTCATCAACACAACCTTCTCAATCAGCATATTTATAACTAAACAAATTAATATTTCCTGAGATTTCATATTTTATCATGATGTTAGGTGTACCTTTGATATATCTAATAATTCCTTTTCTTATAATGATATGTGATTATATTGGACAAATCTAATACCTAGAACATAGAGTGGAAAACATAGCCTATATATGGACTTAAATATGGTAGATATAATAAACTTCAAAACAGTTTTCTAGAATCTTTATGATCGACCTCATTTCCTTACCAAATTTTGAAAACATTGTTCCCACTAAAATAGGTGTGGAAAAATGCTCGGAGTTTTCTATTTCAAACTTCTTCAGAAGTTCCTTAGCATACATATCCTGATATTGGAAAATGTACTTCTTCTTATGAGAGATTTTTAAGTGAATAAAGTATTTCATTTCTCCTATAATGGACATATAAAAAATATTCTTCATCTCCTCACCAAACTTCTCACATGTTTCTTCATCATTCTCTATGAATATAATTTCATAAACATAAAAAATCACAATGAGTTAAACCTATAAATTTTATTTTATATAGAGGTTACTATAAACTTTTCCTTCGTTGAAGTTCAACTTCCTTAATCAAGTATACAATTTATAATTCCATACTCTTATATATTTCTTCAACCTAAACAACATCTTCTTTAAATTTCACACATAGCTTTCGTCTTTCATGATCACGGAGTCATATAGTTGTTGAATATAAACTTCTTCATCTAGATCATTGTTAAGGAAAAATGAATTGAAATCCATCTAGAAAATATTATATTTCCATTCTTCAATGATAATAAGAAATATTCTAATATTTTCCAATCATTCCAAAAAGGAAAAGGTATTTTGAAACTTAATTCATTCAATTTGAGAGTAACCTTTACAAACCAGTCTTGCATCATTTTTTATCACTTCACATTTTTCATTTAACATTTTTCTAGACACCCATTTTGTACCAGTCACATTCTTGTTTTTTTGGTTTGGGTATAAGTTACCTTATATTATTCTTTTCAATATGATCTAGATCTTCATTCATATCATTAGTCCACTATTGATGCTCTAAATAATCATAAACATATTTTGGCTCAAACAATGAATATAAGGATGTATGTGAAACTAACAATGATGTTCTTCTAGTTTGAACATGTTGTAATATATCTCCAATGATATTTTTGAATTCCACATGCTTCCTCATAATAGTATGAGATGAACATACTTTTTCCTCATCACTAGAGATATCCAAGTTAGAATATTTATATTGATCAGCTTTAACATTAATATTATCTTAAGATCTTTGTCATGTTGTTCAATTTTAATCCCTTTATCTTGACTTATTCTCATATATGAAAATGAATGGGAATCTTCCTTATCAGAATATTTAATAATTTTCACATATTTAGAGATAATATTATTTATTTTTTCTTTATTATAGAATATGTTTCATCTTCTATTATGGGGTATCCAAGAAAGATTACATCAACACCTCTCCAATCAAACATCAAAAGATTATAACCCTTGACTTTTATAATAATAGGAATTCCAAAAAATATTTGGTATTTCAAACATGGGGTTTCTTTTTAATACATATCATAAGGATTCATATTAATTATCATCATATAGAAACATAAATTATGAATATGCAATGCTTCTATGATATACATCCTAAACAAATATCAAGAAGTATCATGTTCAACAAATATTTTTCATGTCATCTAAACCATACTTATAATTCTTATTTCAGTAAAACAATTTTTTTCATGTTTATAATGAACTAAACTCTATATAAATTATATTCTTTTCAAGATTCATTATAATTTTTTACACCATTATTGGTTCAAATATTCTTTACAGAATATCCACATTATTTTTCAGAGGTTCTCATGGAAATCAGAAACATATTTAGAGCCTATGATTTATATTTCAAAAACATATTACATGTGGTGTGACTAAAGTCTCAAATAAAAAAATAATGAAATTATATTCATTTTTTCAATTCCTTCTCATGGGCCTAATTTTTTTAAAATTTATCATATCTTATGGAGGAATTGAATGTTTCTCAACTTTATTATGTGTCGATTTTGTAATATTGACTTTCTATCATATAGAAAAACACCAATATCTTCTTATTTTCACGTTAGAAATATCATGAATATTTTCTTTATTGGTTATATTTCTCATATTCCTTTAACACATATTCCCCAATTTTTTATGGAAAAGATTATTTTCTTCCATCATGCTTGGATAACATAAAATCTAAACATCACCAATATGAAACACATTTCCATTGGATCATTTCCCTCTTATAATAAATTTCCAATATTGAACCCATTTTATGATAAAACCACATAATCTTAAAAAACATCATTACTTTTATCAAAAAGTTGTGAAACACTCAAAAAATGTGTTTCATCCAAAAAAACAAATCCCTTTTGGATTTTAACTTCTCTTCCCTATTTATAGTAGATACAATGCATTTTGTTATGATTGAATCATCATTTCCAAAAGTCATTATACCTTATTTATAATTTTTTTACATTTTAAACAACTTAAAATCTTCTTTCTTGTTTGAATAAAACCAACTATCTAGTAACCATGTTCATTCTCTTTTGTAGATTTGAGAGCATTTTCAACAACTAAGGCCATTTCATATCCCTTTTCTTCCTTCTCATGTTTATTTAAAGATTTTTTTGTATAAAATTTCTTATACTAATTTCATGATAATGTATCATTTTTTAATATTTCTAGGTTGATCACATATTTTACAAGTAGTCTCCAAGGGTTATAATCTATTTTCAATCATCAAAATGAGTTTATCATGTTGTCTTATTTTAGTGGGTTTAATCCCCCTAAAATTTTACCTTCACTTCCTATTGGATTAAATTTTGTGTTTGTGATTAATCCAACACATTTTTTACACATGGTTTAATCCTCCACAATACCAAAAATAACTATATAAATTGTATTTCACATTATAACTTGCATAATGTCTGGTGTTTCAAATATACTTTTCAATATTTTTATTACCACCCACTTTTAAAATTTGTTTCATAACAATGTTTTTATTAACTCATTGAACCATTTTATTTAGCTTAAATATGTTATCATTATTAACAGATTCTCTAGTTGTAGCATCATTTGATTTATACATTGATTCCTTATAAACTTCAGTGGTTTCAACTCTGATTGATTTCGATACATACATGGTAGTATTTATTTTTTTCTTATGAAAATCATCATCCGTATTATTAACCATTTTGAATAATTTTTATTCATAATTTTGAGGTTTATAATTCTCAAAGCATTAACTAAATTCTATAACTATGTTTTAGATGTTTTTATTTCTTCCTTAGATTTAATATGTTTTTATTGAAAAAGTTTTAGTTATTCTTCCTTAACCTTCATTTTTTACTCAAGATTGATATTGAGATCCTTCTTTTCATCAAGAAACATATTTAGGTCATAAATCTCTTATAGAGACTTGTATTTTTGTTTGAGAAAATATTCGTGATTATTTATTGTAATATTTTAATTCATTAACATCTTATTATCCCTTTAATGTTTAAAAATATTTTAAAGACATTATTTAAATTCTATCTTTAACACAAACTCCAACTGAGTCTCTTCTTTTTATTATTATTAAGAGTTACTAAATTCATCACTGGTGAAATTTTCATCATTCACTTCTTAAATTAGAAAATATTTAGTAGAATCCTCATGGTAGTTTTTAGCTTCTTCTTAAATATCACCATCTTCCTCATACATAGAAAAAAAATCTCTTTTTATATTTAAAGAACTTATTATCCTTACCCTCAGAATAAGAATTGGATTTTTATAAATTCTTATTGAGGAATCTTATTGGTTTCCTATAATGTTCACCAGTTTCTTTATTTTCCTTTCATCAAGTATTATTTGATGTGAAATGTATAAAAACTCCATAACTAAATCACTTAAGAGGTGTCTTTCCTTTGTACTTTACTATGCCTATTTTTACCTCTTTATAAAGAAAGACATAAATTAATAAATATTTTACTAACCTCATATTTGGTGTTTGATCCAATGGCTTATTTATTGACATAAAATTTCTAATATTTTATTTTCTTGGTGGAATTTAAAGATATTTTTATCATATTTCTCCTTATTCACGATGGTATTTTCTATTATAATTTTATTGGGGATGATTTTTCTATATAGATCATCTAGAGAAAGAGTTTCCATATCTCTATCTCTCAAGGACGATCCTTTGGAATCAAATTTATCAGTCATGATTTTTAAGATATTTTCAACAATGGTTTAATATTCAAACTTCTCACTAAGAAATCTTTTAGTGATTATAATATCATTGTATCATATAAACAAGTCACAAATATATTAATTATCATCCATTTTAAGATCTTTATACTTCAGTATACATATTTTTAACTTCACATTTTTCACTTTAATATTTTCTTTATTAATTTTCTTCAACTTATCCCAAATGCATTTAGCTGGTCCAATTCCTTTAAATCTAGGAAACTCACTTTTAGGGAGTGGGGAAAGTATGGAATTTTATCCTAACCATTATTCTCTAAATTCCTATTATTAGTATAAGTTTTAGGAATATACTCAGAATGAGGAGGGAAACTATCTGAAACTTCCTCATGAACTTAATAATAAATTCATATAAGATAAAATAACATTCTATCTTTCTAGATATGATAGTTTTTCCCATTGAAGATAGAAATTACCTTAATGTTTATAGATATTTGAATATCCATACAATCTATTTTATCTTAAAACTCCATAAAAGATTCAAAAAAGGAAGCATTCTCTCTGATACCACTTGAATATAATAATCATGATATGTGTGATCAATGTGATGGAGGGAGGTCGAATCAGTGATCTTCTATTCCTAAGTTTTCTTTCTTTTGAAAAACATTCTTCTCCTTTTAGAGAGATACGAATTTGTGGAAAACAAGTAAACATGAACAATAACAATAAAATAAGTATTTATATGGTTCACTACTCAATAATAGTAAATATTACTTAGAATGGTTTGTAAATAACCCAAGACCACATGAACCACTAGAAAAAATCCTTTATAAGTGGTTACAAAAAGAAGAGAATATCCTTCCACTTACAACACACTATGGTCAATCGACATTGTAGGTGATCTGAGAAATTATAGAATATATATAAAACCACAATAATTTCACTACTCTATCTAGTTTACATTTGGTATAATCCATCTATTTCCTCCTTATAGACAAAAACCACTATAATTTCACTAATTGTTTGATCACCTCAGCATGTTCTCTGTCCGATACCACATGATATAAATAATATGTATGGTATATTTCTAATGATTATTACCCCTACTATTCATCCACTACATTTGACATTTTTTATAATCAGTTATACACATAGTCAGTTTGGTACCAACTAATGGAAAGACTCTGTTTGGTATTCTTTGATCTGATGATTCATTATAAAGTCCATCTAATCAATTTTCCAATTATACAGTGCTTCACCTCAATTTCAAAAGTTCAACCAAAATTCCTTGATTAATTAATCCCCTTTATATAGTAATGTTTTATTCGATATTTATTGGATACATGCAGACTTAATTTAAACTTCCTTCTTAATATTTCTAGTGTCCCACTCAGATACTTCCTTTCATCAACAACATTGAATGTTCTTTAAGATCTTGAATCAAAAAAGTCCTTCAAAATTCCTTCAAACTTGGAAAGAATAAAATATATTTCCTTTATGATATTTGGAACATTTAATTATCATAAGAACATCATAAAATTTTACACCTTTATGGAAGATTCAAAAATACCTTCAAATCAGTATAACATTATACCACTCATTCATCCAGTGAAATTTCACAGTAACACTTTAGACTGTTGAGAAATTGTCTGATGGTCATAAAAAACATTATAGAAACATCTTTAAGTATTATTAAAGAAACTATCATAATAATATTACTTGATGAAAATTTCTTCAACCATGTCCTTTATACACCATCCATTGACTGATGATCTTCATACAGAAACATTTTTATGATGATTTCAATCAAAACCATATGTTTGATGACTTGCAGACTTTCATCCGATCATCCTAAAATAAAAACACTTAAAAAATTGTATATATATCCATACAATATTCATTTTATATAATAAAAAATCATTTAAAAATCTAATTTTTTTAATCCAATGGACTCTGACCAATAACATTGTGAGAGATCATCTGATGTTATTTTTTAAAATGACACTACTCAATAACTTCCGTTCATGCTTAGATAAATATTCACTAATCAAAAAACTTCACAAATGATTCATCAAAAGAAATTCATACTGTAGAATCTTCAAAAACATCATAAACAACAAAAAACCACTTAGTGAATCCTTTGACTGATCACTTTTTTTCAGTGAACTTCCTCAAATCTTCATAATATAAAATTTGTAAATAAAAATTATTTTATCCCAATTTCAACTTACAATTGGATAAATAAAACTTACAGTGGTCAAGATATCATGAAAATTAAGAATATAAAATAATTTAAAGACTTATAATTTAATAAACACTCTATCCATTTAGATTTGTATGAAAGATAAGATAAACATTTATCGCAAATCTATGACCAATCACCTCATTCTGGTAATATTCATCTAACATAATCGGTCTGGTAAACTCAGGTTAATCATCTCCATATAATCACATTTGATATAAAACTAAAAAAAATAATTTTATTTTTTTATAACAAAAGAACAAATTTTTTGGAGTAAAGCACCATCATTCATAAAAATCATAACCAACATCTTCTTAAAATCTTCCAACTTATTCAAAATCTCAAAAAATCCTATTTCCAAAATCATGGGTATGATAGTTCTTCTCACAGGGTCATAAATAATGTAACCCATAAGATAAAACTCACTCCCTCTATATTAACACTATTCCCAATCCAACTCCAGATGCATCATAATAAACATCATAACCAATCCCTAGTTTAGGAAGTGTCAACACTAGATTTTTATTCAACCTCCTCTTTAGTATAAGAAATTCTTTTCTAAATTGTTCTAACTAATAGAACATCACTTCTTTATTTTTCAGTGTAGACATGGATGTCGATAAATGGTAAAATTCCTGGATAAAACATCAACAATATCTTCCTAAACCCAAAATATCTTGATCTTGAACACATTTGGGAGACATGTCTAATAAATCACTGCCTCAACTTTCTATGGGTCAATATATATAACTTTATTAGACACCACATTCCACATTAATTTCACCTCTTGAATCCAAAATCTACACTTCCAAAGCTTGGCATTAAGATGATCTGCTTGAACTGTACTCAATAATATCTCAAGATATATGGAATGCTAGTTTAGGGTTATTGAGTAGATAGGGATATTGTTAAGAAAAACCACAATGAATGAGTCGAGATATGGGTGTAAGATCTTGTTCATGAGATCTATGAACACTACCATAACATTATGAAGTATAAAAAACGTCACCAAGTAATTTTATTTCCCATACCTATTGTAAAATATATTTTTCAAGATGTCCTACACTCTAACCCATAACTGGAGATAGCTTCATTAAAGATTGATCTTGGAAAATGATGGAGCTCCTCACAATTGATCAAAGAGATCATCGATCCTTGGTGAATGATATATATTATTCACCACCACCTAGTTCAGATTCTAGTAATCTATGTAGATTAAAATAATACCATCCACCTTCTTGATTAATAAAACATGTGTACCCCATGGTGATGTACTCATCTTGATAAATCCCTTATGTTCTAAGTCCTTGATCTCCTTCAACTCAGCCTATTCCATATGATAAGGGGGTATCAAAATGAGATTCACACTTTTAATGACATCTATCTCAATGTAAACTCCTATATCATAGGGTAGTACTATAAATTCATCTAAAAATAAATCCTGATAGATATCTGCAACTAGAGAAAAATATCAGGGGGTAATAACTAATCATTCTAAAATATCCAAGCCCATAATATGAACTGCGATCATCCCATGGTAACTGAAGTTTAAACCCACACTACCTACTTTTAACTCTCTTTTTCCAACTGTCAATAACTTATCTCCCTTAGGTGATGTAAAATATACCAATCTCTGATTGAAATCATTATGTTCTTATAATCTGGCCAACCAATCTATGTAGAGAATCACATTTAACATCATCTTCTCTAGAATAATGATGTCCCATAGATTTCCATAACCAGTAATGACTATATAAAACTTTGAGAATCACTAAATATGATCAAATTTTGTGTAAAATGGTGTATTTAAGGAAATTAACACAGAAGAGAACTTGACTAGTAAGTCAAGTCTAGTAATAACATGTGAAGATATGAAGGAATGATAAGTTATAGTATTGTACAAGGGAGTAGATAAAGTAGAGGTGATCCATACCATACCTTGAATAGTAGATAGTCTCTCACCACCATTGGTTGGAGTATTATCCACTACATATACATGGCCTACCTCATCTCCACAACTCTATCCTTTAGGTACGTGACTCACCCAAGTCATCGTCATTCGGTCCCACTGTTGAGGATGTCATCTGAATCCATAGTTTATAGATTATATCCATCCTTAACCCCTATAGAAACATATCCTCAAAGCTCTAAATAAATGTTTTAAAAGATTCTATTTCATTTTATACTACTAAAACATTCTCTTGGGGTCTATGTAAAACTAGTGATAATAACCAACCTTCCTACAGTTGAAGTAATGTGGTATCATTTTGATGGGGTTAAAGAATCCGTACTCCACTCCACCTAAATTAAACCACTCTACTGTATATCCCTGGTCTTCATCCTCCTACTACAAGAGGAGATGAATACCACAGCAGCAAGATCCCCACCCACCTGCGTGATGAATGGGAAAAAAACCAACTACTTAATCCACCTCCAGTACCTTATTGATATTCAATGATTTTTGCATAACCTTCAGGTATGTAGTAATATTGAAAATCTAGTCATTCCATATGAGGTTAGGACAAATTTTGATCTCAAAATTCCTAGCTTTATGAATCTCACATCTATCCAATAGGGGGGAAAAGTGAAGAAACTTAGTGAAATTAGAAGAGTATGAAGATACCGTCATGAACCCCTTTTGTTGCATTATAAACTCCTATGCTTGGTCTAGCTTCATCATGTCGGGGAAGAACTCCACAACAAATAGGTTATTAAAAGTATCCTAGGTGAGACCCTCACTCATACTAGCCTATCCCATCATAACCCACCACCTCATGGAGGGACCCTGTATAAATAACATAAAAAACTTCACCTTTATATCTTTAGGTGTCTCAATGAGGTCAAATAAACCCTTGATGATTTCTATCCAATAATTTGTATCCCATGGTCTTCCATTACCCTAAAATGTATAATAATGCCAGTTTTAGAAGTATCTACACTACTAGATTAGGTTGGGGAGAATTTGTTGATACAAAGTCCTATATAAAAAGAAGCAGAACATGGGTATCCTGCCTAGTAAAAGTGTGACAAACCAAGTCGGGATGCCATCTGACCCAACACCCGACCTGGTCCACGACATGTCCCGAAGGGCGTTCCTAATCCCCACGGGCTAGAAACTAGTGTTGGAAATCACATATATAAACTGAGTGGGAACGATTTCAACCAAATAAACAAGATCAAATAAATAAACTAATCAAAATAAGCATGCAACAACAACCCACAGCTGAACATAAATAAATAAACAGTTGATCTAGATACAATATGCAACTAAAAATACTGATGACTAAAATAAGAAAAATAAAAAAAGTGAATAAACTAAAACTGGACCAAACTACCACTATCTCCATGTGAATTCTTGGTCACCTCCAACCACAAGACCAAGCCCATGCCAACCACGAGCACTAGAGCTGTAAAACCTGAACAAATGTTGAACCTACAAAATATCCCGGGTCTACCAAGACCGAGTGGTATAGTTAGGGTGTGAGCTAAAATCCTAGTAGGCAATCACCATAGATTCCAAGTGTTTCCTTCCCAAAGTAGTCCATTAACATTGCTTTGAAATATAATTATAAAAATAGATTTTTCACATTTTATTAAACAACCACAACTTTACCTCTTTAAAGGCAAACACACGTCACCATCCATTTTTCAGGGAAACTTCCATTTTATAACAAAAACCCAAACCAAATAATACTAGTAAAAATTTTCAATGGGACAACTTTAAATGGAAAACATTTTCAAGGAATTCCAATTTAAAGAAAAACACTTACATTTAAAATTACCAACCCAACCTACCATATTCCGATGGGAGGTGAAATATAGTCATTGAGCACTAGTCACGGGAGCACCCCTTAGAACTTGCTAGATATAGGCCCCAGGTAACTTGTATCTGAGTGTAATAGTAACCATAGCAATATCCATTCTTTTTCCCGAGCCACTAGTAGGGAACATACCCATAACCTAGTGGTCCCCAACATCATCATCATCATCATCGTAGTTTAGTTAGTGTTGTCATCATCAAACTTTCTATGCTGAACAAGGGTCAAACCCCACAGGATCACTAGAATACTACTACACATCCGCCCACCTAGATACCCAGGTTTCCCTTTTGTGCTCAAGTAAGTTCCACATCACATGATGCCACTTACACAATTCATCAACCCAACTAATCATCTTATTTTTTAAACCACAACTTTCACATCACAAATCCATTCTTGAAAATTTATGCACACTGTACATTTCAAAATCACTTTAAAAACCACAAGGAACACCACCTTTACAAGAATTTACTAAACAATCCTTTCCACATTTTAGAAAAAAAACATGCAACTCTAAAAAAATTTCAACCAGGCCTTTATGCTTACAAACCCAAACACATTTATCAATATATTTACAAACCATTTCTAAAACCATATTAATGTGCACAATGCCAAATGACCCCTTAAGCCAAACATTTTACAAAACACATACACAGAAAGACAAAGGGGAATACCCCCCCATGGGATTCTATTTTAAACCAGATTTAAGAAACCAATATTTCAAGGAACGCCCAAAAACCATTTCCACAAAACTCACCATTTTCTTTAAAACCACATCCAACCATCCACAATATTTAAAGAACATAAAACAATCCCTCTATAAGCACAAAACACTTTTTACAACATTTTAACACATTTAACGAGATAAATCATTACCAAACCATACACACAAAATCAATACCACAAAAAATAAACATACATCCCACCATAATCAAGGCTAAACATTTCAAAAAACCCCCCAATTTAACTTTAAAGAATAATGACATTTTAAATAATAACCCTAGGCACCATAAACCGTGGTATTTCACAAAATTACATTTGAAAACCCATTTTTAGTAAATTATACCAATACAAAATCATCATTAGCATCAATCCATAGATATATTAGAGGTGAAAAGACATTTAAAACTGAAATGAAAACACACAAGTTCTCATGGAGTGTTTTGGAAAGGAAAAAAGTTGGAAACGCCTACCGAAACTTTGTGTGATTGGAATGAAACATGAACGGGAGGAAGAACGACGCTCTATGAACAAATCGCACACCCTAAATCCAAAGGTTACCCAAGATACATATTAATCCTATAATTTAGGGTTCACCCAACAATAAACCCCACATAAAAAACCCTCAAAATTGAGTGAAGAGAGGAGAATATGGGAATAAAAGTTACTAGAAGGAACCGCCGGAGGGAGGAGCGGATGCCGGAAGGAGTGTTGGTGGGTAGGAGGGAATGTGTGAGGGATAATAGGGAAGGGATGTGCATGAGAGAATATGGGGAGAGAGGGGTGAGTGGAGAGAGGTATAAAAAAATATGAATTAATGGGGAGATGGGTGAGTCCGTGAGGGGATAAGGGGATAAGGGGATAGGGGTGAGTGTGAGGGGATAATGGGGGGGGGGGAAGTGTGGTGTGTGTGTTGGGGGTTAATGGGGAGAGTGGTGTGAGTTGAGATAGGTATGTAGGGAATAAAATAAAATAAATAATAATGAATTGAGTAATAGGGAGAGAGAGGGGGGGAAGAGATGGAAAAAAAGAGGGAAGGGGGAGGTGTGATTGGAGAGAGAGAGAGAATAAAAAAGAACTTAATTAATGATGGAAAGGGGGTTGATGCGTGAGGGAAAAATAAAATTGGGGAGGTGTTATTGGAGAGAGGTATGAGTGGAGAGAGGGAGATAATGGGGAGAAAAAAACAATAAAAAATGTACATAGGGAGATATATGGTGATAAGAAAAGAGGGGAAATAAATGGGGAGATAGGGGTGTGTGAGAGATAAAAAGAGAGAGAGAGGGATCAAAAACCCTCAAAAATATTAATAACAATATAAATAAATAATAAAAAAATATGATTATGATGTTAATAATAATAATAATAATAATAATAATTATTATTATTATAATTTAAATAACAATAATAATATAAAAAAATTAATGACAATATTTATAATAATATTAATAATTATATAATCATTACAATGTCATTAATTTTCTTATTGATAATAATAATAGTAATAACAATAAAATTAGTAATAAATATAATCATAATTTTATCCATTTTTTTAATAACAAAATTAATAACAACCGAATAATAATTATATTTATATCCATTTTAATGATAATAAGATCATTAACAATTAAAAAACATTTGTATCTACACACAAATATTATTATTATTATTATTATTATGTCTTAAACATTTAATTTATTTTATTCTCATAATGTTTTATTATTTTAAGAAATGGGTAACCATAGGGGAATTTGGGCTGACTGCACAATTATTGCCAACCGTGCAGTGCCCATGCACCGATCCGAAACCCACCAAAAACACCAAATATCAAAAAAAATAAACACGAAGTCAACCCTCACCTGGATAAGGAAAACTGAATACAATAAATAATAAAATACAATAATTTAAAAGGTTAGGGTGTGACAAATAGCACCCCAACCCATGTCAGTTGGTAGTCTCAGCAGTCTTCTTTGATAAAACATATTTTGTAACATAAAGGGAAGAATTTAAAACATTTAATAAAAATCCTAATCAGTTTATAGGATCACACAAAGGTTTTCCATGGAGCTTACCCACAACCCAAGGTATATCCCCATTTACCTATTCTGAATTTTATACCTCCTCTAATGATTCTTTTCTCTCCAATTCTTCTCCCCTTACCTCTCAAATTTTTGGATGATCCAGTGATGTTAGAATGATTATTTTTCTTCAGATATATTCTAAATAATTCATCCTTCTTGTGAGATGATCGTGGATCTCTGATGGATTTATTTTTTTCTGATGATCCAATGATGAATTCCTCCTTTCTTCATAGATCAATGATAGATCTAGCATGTTGGTGATGTTTGTTGATCGAATTGAGATCTACCATCAAAACAAATGTTATACAGATATGGGTTAATGAATCATCCTTCTAAACCAATTCTTGATGGAATATTCATTATAAAATAGTAATCAATTGATGATTACTTGGTAAGTTAGTGGAGGATCTAACATGTTAATAAAAACCCTTTGAATGGAGTTAGAACCCTCAATAATAGTGGATGTTTCCAAGTAATTCATCTTAATTTTTTCATCTTGAGATTATTTTCTTCTTAAATAACTTTTATACTGATGGATTAATTATTTATTGATGTTCATTGGAAAGAACCAAGTCTCTCTTCAAGAATAGATGCTAAATTCATGATTTGTTCTTCTATCGACAACATATCTGGTGAATTGGCATCCCTTTATTTGATATATCTTAGAATTGATTACATTGATGGAATTCATAAGGTATGTGATTCTAGAATCACTATCTTAACATGGAATATACATGAGTATCATTCTAAACCTCTTGATTAAATCAGAATCTGAGCTGGGAATCTTTGACGTGTGAGATAGATCACTATGGGAGAAAAACATGATTTGATCTCAGTTACTTGATGAAATTTGGAGTAATTAGTTAACAACTTTGATGTAGAAATTTATTTAACATTTTATTCCCTTTTATTTTCCTATTACCATGGTTTCGGTAACACCCCAATCTTCCATGGTACGGTTCCCTTTGAATAATGCAATAGCTTGCGTTGTACGCAACTTGGAGTTTTAACACACCACGACCAATCAAACTAGCCGTTATGAATAGTAATACCCACTTTTTGAAATTTTGTAAATTTTATTTTTCAAAATTGATTTGATTTTTTTATTTGTAATATCAAAATAATATTTGAGTTAATTTTTGGTATTTTTCTAAAAACTTTCAATTTTTGATGAATAGTGAAAACACTACGTTATTGTTTAAAACTGAATTTTTATTTAAATAATTAGTAATTTTATTTAAATTTATATTAGGTAAAAATAGATACATAATACCTATATACTTTCAATGTAATTAATTTGATTCATTTTATAATAATATTAGATATATAAAATTTTATTGAACTTTTTACAGTCTTTTCCCCACCTTCTAGGCGCATTTGCAAATTTGCATAAAATGTAATTTTACCACTTCTGGGAATTGAATTTCAAAATTTTGAGAGACACGGTTTACATCATTATGTAAAATGTGGTTTAATAAGATGAAAATATTTTTTTGGTGAATAGTAACTTTTGACTTTTATTTACTACTGTTAAAAGTAAATATGGTAATTAAAGGTAAAAAATGATATTTTAATTACCCAAAAAAATGTTCTAATTCTATTGGATAAGTGTATTTTGACCAAATATAACCTTAGGAATAAAATATGATCCTTTTGTTCTACTTGGATTAGATTAGGACACTTATTATTATATTATTTAAAGAAGAGTTAAAAGTGTTAAATTTAAAGTTTCATGACTAAACCATTTTTAATACAGGGTTATAGATAAGATAAATTCGACTATAAACATTAATTAAAAAAATAAACATATTTCTTACATAATGGTATTTTATTTATAATTTGTAGACATTAAAAAATTAAATTTATTTATGACACAATGATGATGCTGTAATTACCTTATTAATGAACGATTAAAATAACTGATATTATGAATATCCAAATAAATGTAAATTGAGACTTCTGATGAATTCCACTAATTTTACAGGTTAATATGACATGTTATGGTTGGTTAAATAAATTTTTTTCGAAGTGATAAAGTTGTTATGAATTTCAAAAACAAAAAAACAAAATAACCAATAGTGTCAAAATTGACATAAATGAGTTTAAAAAAATACTATATTATTAATTGATATAATATTCCTAAAAATAAAAGGTTTGAGAAAAGGACTTAGATAAGGGTAGATATATTAATAATGAACTACTTGGGGTTCTATTGGATTTTTATAGTAAGTTTATTAACCATTTATTATAATAATACAAGATTACAAGGTAAAAGTTAAACTATTTAACTAAGAGTTAAATCTAAAAGATAAAGTTAATATGGTAAACTAAACCTATCTAAAACCTATTTTTTGAGATTTGTTTGACCCATACCTACATTATCATCAAAATAAATCATTTCTGAGCCATTATAAACCGAATATGATTGTATAATAAAATAATATTTGAAGCTTTTCCTAAACTGAACCTCGCCTCTCTTGTAAAATGGTACTTCTCCTTATCTCAAAATCACACCTCCAAATCCATTTGTATTGGCCAAACCCTACTCAAATATCCTTCAAAATACCCTCAATTCTACCTATAATCCTTTATTTGATCAGAAATCCAACCTAAGGAGCCCTTTTGATCAACTCAAAAGTAAACACCTGAAGAAGAGGTAATAATTTGACCACCTCTTTCAATGCTCTTTTCTTCTTCCACATTCTCTTTATTTGTTGTTCCCATACCAAAATAATAACTCCAATAACTTATAAATATTGTGATGTTATTATAAATATGTTACAACCATATTCATTATTTTATCCATCCTATGAATGACATGTCACCATATGTGTATACGTACGGCTTACCGTCTCCACGTCGTGGTGTAGTTTGTTATTCGACACTTAATTATTTTGGATGGGTATAATAATGAGTATAATTGATTTAAATAATAAATATAACTTGTTAATGATTCTGTATATATTATATACCATCCAATTACATATTATTTCACCATTAATATTACGATATTGTCGCTCGTGCGTATGTACGGATTACCGTCTCCACTAACGTGATAAGATTCATATCCCATCGTAACCATTCAAGAATAATTTTCATTTTATGATTAAAAATAATGTTTAAGAACTTAATATAATTATGGATACGAATCAAATACATACTATCCATAATAAAAATGACTTACATAACCAATCATATAAATAAAAATTAATCAGTTAACAACCAAAACAATGATACAACAGAAAAATTATTAAAAATCAATATTAGAAGATTATATATGATAACATATTTTTGTATGTGGTTCTTTTATAATTTAATAACAATGATTTAACTATTATACAGGAGTTTAACATACCCTCGATCAAGAAAATGAACAAGGTAATGGTTAATTCTACAATCTATTCATTATCCGAGGTTGTTTATACGTGAGTATCTACCAGGACTTCTTTATCATCCACATCCGTGTTTCTTAAAAATGTATTTCAAAACATTTTTACTATTTACTAGTCTATGGGTTAAATTAATTTATACCTTTTTTTTTAATTTTTATAAAATGGTTTGAAAGGAATCTTTTCGTCGTTTTCCAAACAAGGTAATTTATGACCTTTTCAACAAATTAAGGTAAGAATGATTTTTTGACTTATACAGCAGGTACAGATATTTTCCACCATTATAACACCTTAAAAGATTCCCTTATAATAATATAAGATTATTTTCAAAATAAATTATTTCTTTTATAATTACGTGACTATTAAATTATTTCAAAATTGAAAGAGATATTTATCTGAAATAGTTTTTATTTCATCTATGTCAACATCATGTGATGGATCTTACACTTGTTTGAAGTTGATTCATTATAATACAATCTTCCAAATTGTATTGAATGATTTATTATTTGTTTGAATATGGATGTGCTATTTTTATACCATTCATGGTTTATGATTAAAGTATTGAAATTTCATATGCTATTTTTAATACGAATGTTTATGTTATATTTCAACCTTTTCATATGAGTAATGAATTGGACTTAGTAAGTGACAGGTGGAGCCCACTATAGCTCCTCGATGCATCAGTAGGTCTCATGAGAAAAACTAGGGTCTTGGCACAAGACCTTGAAAATATCTTATTTGTATCCTTGGCATGGGGCCTTGACTATGTGGTTATGAAGTCTAGCATTATGCATTCCATCATTATAAAATTGGCTATTGATATTGCATATGATTATTAGACTATTAGACTAGTAGAATATCCATGTGAATAAGTAAATGGTATTATTTGATTTATATTTTCCATATTATGCTGACGTTTAAGTTCAAAAGGATTATGTTTTAGTCTTATACATTTCCTTAAATGTTTATTCTTATTTATGAAATTTTCTGATATATTGCTATCCTTAATAAGAATTTTAGAACACCCCTTTCTATGTTTTATTTTTCCTAGGACGTGAAGAAGTTTTTTATGGTTGAACTGCAGTGATAGGCTAAGGGATATAAGTGTGTTAAAAGGGGATAAAATGTTGTTGTTGTTTTTATTTCATGATGTAATATAAAACTTATGTGTGTATCTAGTACTTCCAAGGCTACTAAACTAATCGGTCTTTCAAGACGTGATCACTTGTGATCATGACAATGTTATGTAATAATACACTGACTCTGGGTAACTGGGATTGTGGTATTACAGATGATATCAAACTAAGTTTAGTAAAAACCTTGGAATTTAGATTTAGAAAAACTCTGATTAGAGAACATTACCCTAAGATATACTTTGAGGATTAGTATATAAGAACTTCCAAGAATATTGGTAATGTAGAGATTTTGTGTATTTTCCAAGTAATACATCCTTGTCTGGAAATGAGTTGGTAGAGACAGATTTGGCATAGATATACCTAGGAGTGAAAACTCTGATAAGGTGTTTCGGGCTGGACATGGGGTATCCTAGTACACGACAACGGGCCTTACTGAACTCTTGTTTACGACACTCCCAGGGGATATGATTAGGATAATTCACATTTTCTTTACAAACCATTATGAATGATTTATGAGTATATACCTCCTCAAAGAAAACATTTTTATGATTATGGATTATATCCATAAATAGTTCAATTTATGTTAAGTGTTCGACATGTTTGGAATTATTTATTGTGACTCATAAACTAATCTAGTGTATGCCATTGTTTAGAAATGACACCTAGTGGAAGGAATAAAAACTGTATCAATGCACGTAATCCATGTAGGAATTTCCCTCCTACTCAAGATAATTATAGTGGATTTGGTGATGAAACTAGTGCTGATAAACTTATCACCATACTGGGATAACTCACTCAGGTTATGAATAATAACCTTACCCGTATAGAGCTCCCTGATCCACAACACAGAGGATCAATGTTAGACCAATTAATGGTGAAATAAACACCAACATTCAATGAGATTACAAATCCATTTGTAGCTAAGAAATGAATAAGTTACTTAGAAAAAATATTTCATGCTTTGGGGAGTAGCAAAAAGGAAAAAGTTTTCATGGTAGTTTATCGCCTCATAAGAGATGCAGAACAATGGTGGTCATTAATTTAAAACACAAAGGAAGATGAATAAGTATCAAATATGGAATGTAGGGAGTTTATCGAGATTTTATTAGAAAAATACTTTCCTCATGACCATTGAGAGGATATGGAAAGACAATTTCTGAGTCTGAGCCAAAAGGAGGATGAGAAGGTCGCAAAGTATGAGTCTCACTTTAGAAGGTAAGAAAGGCATACAGAAGATTATATATGTTACCCAAGGAGTAAAATTGATCAATTATTTTATGGGTTAAAACCATTTCTCCATCGAGAATTAGTCTTAAAATCCTTCTCATCATACGAAGATATTTTCTCATGTGCTATCAAGACAGAAAAGGAATTCTATAAGTATTACGACTTTAAAGAAAATCAAGAGAAGAAGAGATCTGCTGAACACTATGGAAATTGAAATAGGGGAAGAAGGGAAAAGTTGAATTTCTAACATACAGTAAATGTGGGAAGAAACACCCTGGTACTTTCCAGAAGGGAATGAGAGTCTATCACAAGTGTAGTGAAAAAGGCCCCAAGATCGTGATTGCAAGGGAAATAAAGAGGCTATCAATGTTGAATGCTACAATTTTAGAGAAATGGGGCATTATGAAAATAAATTTCCTAAGTGCTACAGAAACTTACCTTAGGAAAGTCCAAGGGAGAAAGGTCAAGCTTATGTGATCACTACTGCTGAGGTTGAAGCTCCAAATGATGTGGTGGTAGGTAATTTAATAGTTTCTTCAAATTTATCCAATACATTATTTGATTTTAGATCAATGCATTATTTCATATCTTCCCAGTTTTCTATGAAAATTACATATTTTTAATTTTATTTAAAAAGGAATTTTTCAGTCAAAACTCTTAAGGGAAGTATCATTGCAACAAATTTTTGTGAATCAGTCCTCATTAGGTCATATATATGTTCTTTATCTATATATCTCATCGTCATACCCATGATTTAATTTTATATAATCCAAGGTATGGATTGGTTTTTGGACCATGATGTGAAAATTTATTGTAAGAAGAAGGAGGTTACAATTTTCGATGGCGATAAGGAGTACATTATCTTTAGAGAAGAAATGTCACCGCCTGATTCTTATCTAGATACACCCCCAGTAGCTATACTAAATTCAATTATTGGGGAGGAAGTGAATGAAATAACTATGGGTGAGGGAAAAATGTTAAAATAGAGGATTTACCTATTGTGAAAGAATATGTTGATGTGTTTCCATAGGACTTACCTGGACATCCTCCAAAATGAGAAATTGAGTTTTCCATTGATTTAATTCCTGGTTTAAGGCCCATATCAAAGACCCCTTATATAATGTCCATTGTGGAATTAGTGGAACTAAAGAAAAAACTAGAGTAATTGATTAATAATGTATTTATTTTACCTAGTGTTTCTCCATGGGGATCTCCTATTATTTTTGTTAAGAATAAAGATGGATCTATGAGGTTGTGCATGGACTACAGGGAGATCAATGTTATAACAATAAATAAAAAGTATCCCCTACCTCGCATTGATGATTTATTCGACCAAATTCATGGAGATCAACATTTTTTAAATATTTACCTTCGATATAGACATCATAAATTTTGTCTGAAGAAGGAATACATTCTCAAAATAGCATTTTGAACCAAGTATGGGAATTACAAGTTTATAGTAATGTCTTTTGGACTGACTAATACACGCTCTATTTTCATGGATATAATGAATATAGTTTTCAAGGAATATCTTGATGAATTTTTAGTGGTATTTATTGATGACATATTGGTTTACTCCAAAAACTATGAAGATCATGAAAATCACTTGTGCACTATTTTGAAAACCCCCAGAAGAAATAAATTATATGGGAAGTTTAGAAAGTGTGAATTCTGGACTGACGAAATTTTTTTCTTGGAAAAATTATCTCTAAGGATGAAATCTTTGTTGATCCTTATAAGATAAGAGGAATAAAATAATGGATAACACTGATGATTATAACTGAGGTACGCAGTTTTATTGGTTTAGCAGGTTATTATTGGCGTTTTGTCCAGAATTTTTCTTGATTAGAAAACCCATTAACCAAGATCACACGTAAAGGGGTCAAATTTGTTTGGATAAAAGAGTGTGAAGAATGTTTTGAAGAACTGAATATAAGATTAATCAATTCTCATATCTTGAATCTACCATTAGGGAACTATGGATAGGTTATTTATAGTGATTCTTCAAAGAAACGTCTTGGTTGTGTCCTTATGCAGAATGATAGAGTTATTCTCAATGCATCATAATAGCTAAAAATTCATGAACAAAACTATCCTACTCAAGATATTGAGTTAGCAGCTTTAATCTTTTCTTTAAAGATATGGAGAAACTATCTCTATGGTGAAAAAATGTGAGATATATACCGATCACAAGAGTTTGAAATATATTTTCTCATAGAAAGAACTCAACATGAGGCAAAGAAGATGGCTTGAACAACTCAAGGATTATGATTTCACTATACCCTACCACCCATGGAAGGCAAATAAGGTGGAAATTTCCTTAAGAATAAATGATCATAGAGTTTTGAACAAGATAAGAGTTTAAAGGGATCCTATGTTCATGGATCTAGTAGATATGCATATGGGAATAATCATGGAAGGTGAAACATCAATACTTTTTCAAATGGATTCCAATCCAACTTTACTAGAAATAATAAAAAGTTCTCAGGCTAATGATGAGGAGTTTCAAAAGAAAATTAAAGCTGTGAATGATGGTAGATTGATTGAATTCGTATATGAAGATGGTTTTTTGAAATTTGGGAAGAGACTTTGTGTTCTTGATATACCTGATCTAAAAAGAGAATTGTTGGATGATTCTCATAGCTCCAATTAATCTATACACCCTAGTAGCACTAATTTGTATAGATATTTGAAAGAACATTTTTTGTGGGACAACATGAAGAGGGAGATTGCTTATTATTTGTCAAGATGTATGGTTTTTCAATAGGTTAAGGCTGGAAGACAACGTCCTAGTGGAGTCATGCTCTAAAGACCCATAAATATCAGGGAATTTTTTTTTCTTAATTTCTTTGAAATTTTACGAGTATGCAGTTTCTGACGGAACCTAAATCTGAGGCCCGGTGTGCCCGAAATCATTTTCCGAAGTTTAGCTCGGGTACATTCAGTGAACGAACGAGCGAGTTTTCCTTACTTTTGAACCGGTGTTCGGAATCAAAATCTGAGGACACCGATTAAACCGTAGCACCAGTAATTGCTTAGGAAGACTTTTTCTGCAGTTGTGTTTGCTCGGGTGATGTTGTTAAATAAATGGGTTAACTGAAGAGTGAAATAAAAATTTGTGCTACAATTTTTTATTTATATTCTAAGTAGTTATAACGTATGCATGGAAGTTGAAGTGGGACCCACTACATCCTAACTCCACTTGGTAGGATATTAGTGAGGTGGGTCCCACATGATCCCCACCCCTTCAATTCCATTAAACCTCCCTCTTGCAATTTATTTTGTAACACACCCACTCCCCCACTTTAATGGCATGTCAACTATCACATTAATTAGATTGATTATAGCGAATCAATTTATTTAATTAGAGTTTGAATTTAGAATTCTTGAATTCTTTACATGAATTAATAAAATAAGGACGTACCTTATTTTATTTTGGGGTGGTTTTCATTGTGTGGAGATTTTGGGAGAGTTTACGCTAAGTGTTGAAGAACGCGAAGAATGTCAAGACCTCGACAAAGAAAACCGTCACCACTAGGAGTGATCATCATGATTTTCATCTCCTCTTTGCAGCCGGTGTGAGACGCCGCTCCAACTCGGACGATCTCCATCAAACACATACAGTGCTTTTCCTCGCGACGCCGTTTCCCGCGGCAATCTTCTTTCATCGACTTCTTCGAGGTAGGGGTTTTGAGTTCAAATTTAATGGATTAAATTTGTGCTTTCCTTTGTCATAGTTGTTTTATGTTATTTTGGCCGACTGTTAAAAATTTAACGAGAGGAGGTCAGACCGCACAAACACGGCCGATCCTCCTCCCCTTTGTTGTTGATCATCGACGTGGTTTGGAACGGAGGTAGCGCGGTGCAATGGAACCGTGCGGTAACGAGGAAAAGAGCAGAAAAGGTATGCGGTTCCGTCGCGCCGCACCGGTGAAGCCTTAGGAAGCCACGATTGGGGCGGGCTGTGGTGGAGGAGCACGACGGCCGGGGCAGGCCGTAGCGGAGGGGCGCGGCGCTGTCGTGCCGCGCCAGTCGGACAAGGCCACGGCGGTGTAGGGAGGGGTGTCCAGAACCGCCAGCCGTCGGCGCATGGAAGGCGGGACTCGCGGGGGTCTCGTAGTGGCACACCGGCCGGCCGTTTTTGAAAAATCTGGGGATCGTAACCCCCAGCTGGCAAAAAGGCGGGGCCCCATGCGGGGGTTGTTTCTTCAATCAAGGGGGGGGGGATCGCCCCCCTCCGCATCTCGCTCGGCTGAACGACCGAGCCGCTGGCCACACGGGCTGCGCCCGTGCCGGGCCGAACCCCGCGCCGGCTGGGCCGGGAGGCACCAGCAGGGGCGGGCTGTGCCCTAGTGGGCAGGACCCGGACTCGAGCGTCCGATTGATTTGCCATCGAATTTTTTGAATTCCTCTTAGTGAGACGGTACTTTTGGCTTACTCCGCTCGAGGTTTGGATGCAGTTGGAGTATAGTCGGGTTGGTTTTGACTTAAAAACCAACTAGGCCCCTGGGACGAAAAGGCCAATAACTCTCAGACCGGGCGTCCGATTGACGCGCCATCTGTAACGTTGAGTTCCTTTTGACGAGATGGAACTTTGGAATACATCAACTCTGGACTTCGTGTATATTGATGTATCGACACCCCCTTGGCTCGTGGAGCGGACCCTCCCGGAATCGAGCATGCTGTGTGCAGGAACCCTAGAGTTGGTTGCGACTGCGATGATGATGACGACTACACTAGGATCTTCCATGGGTTCGGCAGCGACGACGACCATACTGAAATCCTCCATGGGTTCGACGGCGATGACTACTGTTCTTGTATCCTTTGTCGGTCCGGCAGCTCGTGACTACTGTTCTTGTATCCCACATGGGTCCATCAGTATTTGACTCTGTACTTGTATCCTACGTGGTTCCGGCAGAGTAGCTGGTCTTGTATCCTTTGTGGGTCCGACAACTTAGCCGGTCTTATATCCTATGTGTGTCCGACAGCTCAGATGAATCAGTGGATACATCTGATCATCTCTATCATCTTATGATGAAGTATATCTGTGTGAGCTGAGTCTTGACTTTCAATCATTATATTCGATATGATTGTTTTGCTATCATGTGTGGATTGGGTTGTGTTATTCTGTGTGGATTGAACTGTGCTATCCTGTGTGGAGTAGATCGAACTTGGGCTCATAGGTTGAGCTGAACTAGAATTGATGACTTAGGTA
This sequence comes from Viscum album, assembly GCA_963277665.1. Classification (NCBI taxonomy): domain Eukaryota; kingdom Viridiplantae; phylum Streptophyta; class Magnoliopsida; order Santalales; family Viscaceae; genus Viscum; species Viscum album. The sequence continues at coordinate 58,839,111 of OY728127.1, read as the reverse complement.
TATGTATGGGCATATACCTAAGTAGAGTTGGTTGTTACTTTGTGGTTGTATCTTTCCTATGTGGATTATCCTTCGTGTATTCTGGGAGACCTTCTGGGGTCTCGGGGTCCCTAATAAGTAGCGTATACTCACCCCTGCACGGGTTATGCCCGCACTACATTGTGTTGGATGTAGACGACGGACAGCGCTGATCGAGGTAGGAGCTCGTGGAGCTGGACGGTACCTGAAGGTGGATCATTGGACGAGACATACACGGAGCGGACGGCTGGAGCCGAGGAGCTGAGGATACTATCTGCACCCGCCCTTCCGGTGGGATTTCCAGAGGACGGCTCGGTATTGCTGCTTTACTTTTATGCTATTGTACTCTCTTTTCAGTTGTACTTTACTTTCCCTTGGGTTTGTATTCTGGCCCATTTACTTTCCAGCACTCACCTTTGTACTCAGTTTACATAGTGTTTACTTCTGCTGGCTTACTCTATAGTGTTTTTTTCTTATTTAAGGCAATTCCTTACATTATATTGGGATTTACGCCTTTTGTGCTGGTCGCTAGCCCCTGGCCTATGGAAGGTGGGCTTGGGGTAGTCACAGCATGGGTCCTGAGGAAGGGTTGTGACAAATTGGTATCAGAGGAGTTCTGTTCTGCCACAGAACTCAGGACTCTGATCTTTCTTCTATGTGAAGCAATAATGTTAAGGGTATTGAGTGTGGTTATCAGTCCAGGGAGTCCAGTGTTGGTGCGGCGACCGATGTATCCATACACAAGGACCCTGACTTATGATTTCTGACTCAGTGCACGAAAACATTTATTGCCTGTGTGTTTCAAAAGTTTTCTTTGCGATTACTTTGTATCAGCTCACCAGGTATACTGTATTGCCCGTGGTGCACCTGTTTCTTTTCAGGATAGCCCCACCATGATAGCCATCTAGGTTTCTGAGCTTTGTGCGAGACGACAGCCCACTGAGCGATGAGGCATCGGTGCATGGCCCTATTACAGTGGGGGAATCGGCGGTACCTCTACCCGCCGAGCCACCGATGCCACCAGCCGCAGCTGCTGAGAGTGAACGTCTCCTTAGTGCACTGCATGAGTTTCAGCGTCAGAGACCGCCTAGGTTTCATGGGGAGACAGACCCATAGGCAGTCGAGGATTGGATGGAGGATGTAGTTTAAGTTTTCAGGTTAGTAGGGACACCATCTTACCTCATGTTGATCCTCGAAGTGAGTCTCCTACACGCGACAGTAGGCAGATAGTGGAGCCTGATGCTCCAAGTGCACAACGAGGCATCTCTCCTTTGGACAGACTTTGAGAGCCTCTTCCACTCAGAGTTCGTCCCAGCCACCCTCCGTTTGGTGTGCATTCCGGAGCTACTACAGCTGCAGCAGGGTATCTTGACGGTAGCCCAGTACTCGGCGAGATTTACCGATCTCTCACGCTATTCAACGGACATGGTATGTGACCCATTCATCTGGGTCCAGACCATTGAGCAAGGACTGAGGCATGAGATCAGGGCATCGATGATCTCCCTCAGTATTTTGACACAGGTAGGAGTACTGGAGTGATCCCTTCTTATCGAGAGATTTCTTGCTGAGCCTACACCAGCAACAAGACCTACCGTAGGGCGGCACGTAGCAGAGTCTTCTGCAGCTAGCAGTCGACGGATGTCACAGGGGTCCAGGCGGACCAGACCAGAAATAGGAAGACATTAGGAAAATGGCTCAGATGTGCGGGGCATGCGGCGCAGAGCCAGTCTTACGAGGAGAAGATAGTGCTACGCATGCGGCGGGTAGGGCCACATGGCTTGTGACTACCCGACCCGCCGTGCAGAGGAGTATCAGACGGTTGAGGGACCACCCAGGCAGAGGCAGAGGTTCGACCGTGGCAGTCTGCAGGGAGCAGGTGGACGAGGTAGAGGAGTTGGCCAAGCAGTAGGTGGTGGGAGATTCTTTGAGGCTCTACCACCACCGCCACCAGGATGTCCACCCCAACCATAGGGAGCTGGCGGACAGAGGCAGGCTCAGCTTCAAACAGTGGAGTCTTATGACCACGACGCACCAGAGATGATTTGAGGTACTATCTGTGTCTACTCCACCCTTGCTGCAGTTCTTATAGACACAGGAGCAAGTCATTCTTTCATTTCTAATGCCCTTTTTCGGATCTCGGAGATTCCGACGGAGCCGTTGGCTCAATCCTTACTGCTAGAGACTCCTACGAGAGTAGACTCGACGATTACGAACTGGTGCCGACAGTGTGAGCTTACTCTAGGAGGCTAGAGCATCGGCTAGGATCTTCTTGTAGCCGCATCGAGGCCTTACGATGTAATCTTGGGCATGGATTGGTTATCTACAGTCCATGCTCAGATCGACTGTATTAGGCGCAAGGTGTTGTGTGTCCACACAGATGGGAGCAGGTTCACCTTCACTGGTGAGAAAGGGATCCTTTGCAGTGCAGGATGGACTCACGCAGAGGAGAGGATAGTCGATCACTTATTAGTTGGCTAGCCTCATCCTAGGAGCAGTTGACGTGCAGATTCCTAGTTTTCCTGTTGTGGTGGATCAGTTTGCAGACGTTTTCCCTGACGGCATTCCAGGACTACCTCCTCGCAGAGAGGTAGACTTCTATATTGACCTGTACCCTGGGACAGCCCCGATATCCACTCCAGCATATCGGATGGCTCCCACTAAGCTTCGAGAGCTATGGGTACAACTGGAGGACTTGCAGGGAAAGGGATTCATCCGACCCATTTTTCACCCTGGGCTTCCCTGATTTTGTTCACCAAGAAGGTGGACGGAAGCTTGTGACTGTGTGTCGACTATCGTCGCCTGAAACAGGTGACCGTGAGGAACAATTATCTGCTACCGAGGATTGGAGACCTCTTCGATCAGATCAAGGGAGCATGGTGGTTCTCAAAGATCGACCTCAGGTCAGGCTATCATCATCTCAGAGTTCGGGATGAGGATGTGCAGAAGACGACCTTCAGATGTCGGTATGGCCACTATGTGTTCTTGGTTATGCCTTTCGGTGTAACCAATTCTCCAAAACTGTTCATGAGTCTCACTAATAGGATCTTTCAGCCTTACCTCGATCGATTTGTCGTGGTATTCATCGACGACATATTGATATACTCTAACACTGAGGATGAGCATGCCTACCACTTGTGGGTTGTACTGGACACACTCTGAGAGCACCAGCTTTATGGTAAGCTCTCTAAGTGTCAGTTATGGATACGTGAGGTCCACTTCTTGGGACACGTCATTTATGAGGCGGGAGTTGCCGTGGATCTTGCGAAGATCGAGGCAGTGCTAGTTTGGTAGCCACCCAGGAACGTGACGGAGGTGCGGAGTTTCCTAGGTTTAGCTGGGTACTACCAGAGATTCATACCAAACTTCTATAGAGTTGCGGCACTGCTCTCAGCTTTGATGAAGAAGGGGAAACCCTTCTTGTGGTCAGACAGATGTCAGCAGAGCTTCCGGAAGCTGAGACATAGATTGACTAGTGCACCCATTTTGAGGCTATCGGAGGAGGAATTAGGGTACATAGTCTACTGCGATGCATCAGGGACCGGACTCGGGTGTGTACTGATGTAGGAGCGCTAAGTGATCGCCTATGGATCACAACAGTTGAGGTAGCATGAGCAGAACTACGCTACCCATGACCTGGAGTTAGCAGCAGTGGTTTTTGCCTTGAAGATGTGGCGGCACTATCTGATGGGTGAGCGCTTTACAGTCTATTCTTACCACCAGAGTCTCAGGTACATCTTCTCGCAGAAGGATATGAACCTGATACAGGGGATATGGCTCGAGTTCCTCCAGGACTATGACTTTGAGATAGTTTATACTCCTAAAAAGGGGAACATAGTAGCCGATGCTCTCAGCAAGAGGACGGGAATTCAGCTACTTGGGGAGGTGACAGAGCAGCTAGCCACTTTGAAAATATCCTTTGTGGATAGAGATGGATCAGCCTTTCTATAGTCACTCACAGTCACTCCTCCACTACTACAGTGGGTCAGGGAGGCATAGCGTGGGGACGTTGACTATGAGATGCAGCATGCACAGATATCCTCAGGACTGGCACCTGATGGATTCTCTGTGGGAGGAGAGCACGTCGTCTTTTTCAGAGGACGTACCATGGTAACAGTTTCTTTACAGGAGGAGGTACTGAGAGATTTCCACACTTCCCCTTTAGCGGTACATCCCGGAGTGGAAAAGATGTACCAAGATCTCAGACGACAGCACTGGTGGCCGGGTATGAAGAAGGCTGTAGCAGAGTTCGTTTCTTGATGCCTCACCTGCCAGCAGGTGAAGGCGGAGCACCAGGTACCAGCAGGCTTGGTACAGCCCTTGGAGGTCCCGGAGTGGAAGTGGGACGAGATATCTATGGATTTTGTGACTGGACTTCCACGTACTTCCAGAGGTCACAACTCTATTTGGGTGATTGTCGACCGACTCACCAAGTCGGACCACTTCTTAGACATTAGAGAGCAGAGCTCAGTGGAGAGCTCGGGACGCCTCTACATTCAAGAGATCGTACAGATTCATGGTGTTCCATCATCTATCATCTCTGATCGAGACGCTCGCTTTACTTCCCAGCTTTGGAAGGGGTTGTAGGAGGCATTCGGGACGCAGCTACGTCTGAGAACCGCCTTTCACCCTCAGACAGATGGTCAGATGAAGAGGACCATTCAGACTCTCGAGGACATGCTCCATGCATGCTTCTTCGACTTTGGTCACAGTTAGGAGGATAACCTACCCTTGGTGGAGTTTGTGTACAACAACAACTACCACTCCACCATCGGGATGGCACCATATGAGTCATTGTACGACCGACCTTGCAGATCACCTCTATGCTGAACAGACCCTGGGGAGTCAACACTTGTGGGACCTGAGATAGTCCAGGCCATGACAAAGAAGGTCCAGGTTATCCAGGAGTGGATGAGGACATCTCAGAGCTGACAGAAGTCTTATACTGACAGGAGGCGGAGACCACTAGAGTTTGAGGATGGCGATCACGTTTTCTTGCGGGTCTCACCTCGATGTGGATTATGGAGATTTGGTTTGGGTGACAAGTTATCTCCGAGCTTCATCAGACCATTCCAGGTTCTCAGCAGGATAGGTGAGGTGGCTTATCTCCTGGGTCTACCACCTCAGTTGCACCGGGTGCACAACGTCTTCCACATATCTCAGCTGAGGAGATACGTGCACGACCCGACGCATATCATCGAACATGGGTTACTGGACATTGATGACGTGGAGACTTTTGTGGAGGTCCCAGTGCAGATTGAGGATCGACAGGAGAGGGTCCTATGTGGGTGGTCGATTCCTCTAGTGCACATCATATGGAAGCATGGGAACCTCCAGGAGAGCACTTGGGAGCAGGAGGCTCAGATGCGTGCTTAATACCCTCAATTGTTTCCCTAGTTTGTGATGTATCTTTACGGGGACATAAATCCGTGATGTGGAAGTAATTTAAAGACCTATAAATTTCAAGAATTTTTTTTTCTTAATTTCTTTGGAATTTTATGAGTATGTAGTTTCTGACGGCACCTGATTCCGAGGCCCGGTGTGCCCAGAATCATTTTCCGAAGTTTAGCTCGGGTACGTTTAGTGAAAGAATGAGCGGGTTATCGTAAATTTTGAACCAGTGCTCAGAATCAAAATCCGAGGACACCAATGAAACCACAACACCTGTAATTTCTTATGAATACTTTTTCTGGAGTTGTGTTTTCTAGGGTCATGTTGTTAAATAAATGGGTTAACTGAAGAGTGAAATAAAAATTTGTGCTATAATTTTTTATTTCTATTCTTAGTAGTTATAACCTATGAATGGAAGTTGAAGTGGGACCCACTACATCCTAACTCCACTTGGTAGGATATTAGTGGGGTGGGCCCACACAAGCCCCACCCTATCAATTCCATTAAACCTCCATCTTATAATTTATTTTGTAACGCACCCACTCCCCCACTTTAATGGCATGTCAACTCTCACATTAATTAGATTGATTAAAGCTAATCAATTTATTTAATTAGAGTTTGAATTTAGAATTCTTGAATTCTTTACATGAGTTAATAAAATAAGGACCTACCTTATTTTATTTTGGGGTGGTTTTCGTTGTGTGGAGATTTTGGTAGAGTTTATGCTAAGTCTTGAAGAACCTGAAGAACGTCAAGACCTCGACAAACAGTGTTGTCACCGCAAGGAGTGATCGTCGTGCTTTTCATCTCCTCTTCACAGCCGGTGTGAGACGCCTCTCCACCGCAGACGATCTCCGTCAAACACATACAGAGCTTTACCTCGTGACGTCGTTTCCCGCGACAATCTTCTTTCAATGACTTCTTCGAGGTAGGTGTTTTAAGTTCAAATTCAATGGATTAAATTTGTGCACTGCATTGTCGTAGTTGTTTTATGTTATTTTGGCCGCCTAATATAAATTTAACGAGAGGAGGTTGGACCGCACAAACACGGCCGATCCTCCTCCCCTTTGTTGTTGATCAATGACGTGGTTTGGAATGGATGTGTCGCGGTGCAACGACACCACGCGGGAATGAGGAAAAGGGCGGAGAAGGTACGCGACACCGTTGTGCCATGCTGGTGAAGCGTTAGGAAGCCGCGGCAGAGGAGCGCGGCGTTTTTGCGCCGCACCGGAGCATCACGGAGGGCCGTGGCCGGGGCAGGCCGTGGCGGTGGGGCGCGGCGCCGTCGCGCCGCGCCAGTCGGACAAAGGCGCGACGTAAGGCCGCGGCGGTGCAAGGAGGGGTGGTCGGAACCACCGGCGAATGGAAGGCAGGACCCACGGGGTCCCACAATGGCACACTGGCCGGCCAATTCGGCCGGTCTTTTTCGGAAAATCCGGTGGTCGTAACCCCCGGCTACAAAAAAGGCAGTCCCCCATGCGGGGGCCGTTTCTTTAATCAAAGGGGGGGGGCAGCACCCCCCTCCGCATCCCGCTCGGCCAAATGGTCGAGCCGCTGGCCACGCCGGCCCAGGGTCGGGCCGCCCGCGCCGGGCCGCACCGCGCAGGCTGGGTCGGGCTGCACCAGCTGGGCCAGGCCACACCCTAGTGGGCCGAACCCAGTTCGGACCGACCGAGGGGGTCTTGGGCCAGGTCGGTCCGGGCCCAAAACCACCTAAAATCGGAAAGCTTCGTTCAAAGTCCCATAACATGGGCTACGGACCTCCGATTGACGCACCATCAGTTGCGATGAGATCCTTGGATCGAGACGGTCATTTCTTTATATTACACTCAAGGTTTAGGAGAACTTTGGGTACGTCTGGGTTGGTTGGAACACAAAATCAACTGGGCCCTCGGAGCGGAAACGCTTATAACTTGAGCCCCGGGTGTCTGATTGACGTGTCGTCGAGTTTGTTGAATTCCTCTTAGTGAGATGGTTATTTTGGATTACTCCGCTTGAGGTTTGGTCGCAGTTGGAGTATGGGTGGGTTGGTTTTGACTTAAAAACCAACCGGGCCCCTGGGACGAAAAATACAATAACTCTTAGACCGGGCGTCCGACTGACGCGCCGTCTGTCACGTTGAGTTCTTTTTGACGAGACAAAACTTTGGGATACATCAACTCTGGACTTCATGTCAGTTGATGTATCGACCCCCCTGGCTCGTGGAGAAGACCCTCCTGGAATTGAGCATGATGTGTGCAGAAACCCTAGAGCTGGCTGCGACTGCGACGACGATGATGACTACACTGGGATCCTCTGTGGGTTCGGCAACGACGACGACCGTACTGAAATCCTCCGTGGGTTTGACAACGATAACTACTAATCTTGTATCCTCTGTGGGTCCAGCAGCAAATGACTACTATTCTTGTATCCTACATGGGTCCGACAGTGTTTGACTCTGTACTTGTATCCTATGTGGGTCTGGCAGAGTAGTTGGTCTTGTATCCTTTGTGGGTCTGACAGCTTATCTGGTCTTGTATCCTATGTGGGTCTGAAATCTTAGATGAATCAGTGGCTACATATGATCATCTCTATCATCTTATGAAGTAGTATACATGTGTGAGCTGAGTCTTGACTTTCAATCATTATCTTCGATATGATTGTTTTGCAATCCTGTGCGGATTTGGTTGTGTTATCCTGTATAGATTGGACTGTGCTATTCTATGTGGACTAGATCGAACTTGGTCTTGGATGTTGGAGCTGAATTGGAATTGATGACTTAGGTATATGTATGGTCATATACCTAAGTACAGTTGGTTATTACTTCGTGATTGTATCTTTCCTTTGTGGATTATCCTTCGTGGATTCTGGGATACCTTTGGGGGTCTCAGGGTCCCTACTCAGTAGCATATACTCACCCCTGCACGGGCTATGCCCGCACTACGTTGTGTTGGATGCAGATGACAGACAACGCTGATTGAGGTAGGAGATCATGGAGCTGGACGATACCTGGAGGTGGATCACTGGACGAGACGTACACGGAGCGGATGGCTGGAGCCGAGGAGCTGAGGAGACTATTTGTACCCACCCTTCATGTGGGATTTCCAGAGGACGACTCGATGTTGCTTCTTTACTTTTCTGTTGTTGTACTCTTTTTTCAGTAGTACTTTAATTTCCATTGGGTTTGTATTCTAGCCCATTTACTTTCCAGCACTCACCTTTGTACTCAGTTTACATAGTGTTTACTTAAACTTACTTACTCTGTAGTGTTTGTTTTCTTACTTAAAGGCAATGCCTTCCCTTATATCGGGATTTATGCCTTTGGTGTTGGTCTCCAGCCCCTGGCCTATGGAAGGCGGGCTTGGGGTAGTCACGACACGGGTCCCGAGGATGGGTCGTGACACATGCAACTTCTTCCCATACCTGAGTGGAAATGATATGATATTACGATGGACTTTGTCATGGGGCTACCAAAGACTCCTAGAAGGAGTGAAGCAATATGGGTCATTGTTGATCTTCTTACCATGTCAGCACATTTTCTCTCTATAAGAGAAGATTTACCACTTGAACGTTTAGCAAGACTATATATTAATGATGTTGTAAGACTTCATGGTGTACCCCTATCGATTGTTTCTGATCATGATCCCCATTTTACATCAAGATTCTGGAAAATTATTTAGAAGGACTTGGATACTGAACTTTGTTTGAGCACTGCCTACCACCCTCAAACTGATGGACAATCATAATGGACTATTCAAACCTTATAATACATGTTGAGATCTTTCTCACTTGAATTTCAAGGTATGTGGGATCATTATTTACCTATAGTAGAATTTTCCTATAACAATAACATCCATTCAAGTATTCAAATGGCCCCATATGAAGCGTTATATGGAAAGAGATTCCACACACCAACTTGTTGGGATGATGTTGGTGAAAGAAAAATCATAAGCCCAGAACTTGTAGAGGAAATAATGGAAAAGATGGATGTTATCAAAACCCACATCAAAGCAGCTCAAAGTAGGCAAAAGAGCTCTGCTGATAACTGAAGGAAAGATTTGGAATTTCACGTAGGTGATCATGTTTTATTGAAGGTATCTCCATGGAAGGGTGTTATACGATTCAATAAGAAGATTGAATTACTACCCAGGTACATCAGACCTTTTGAAATTATAGAATGAATTGGAGTTGTAGCTTACCATTTGGCAATGCCTCCAAGTCTCTCCAAAGTTCATGATGTGTTCCACATATCACTGTTAAGAAAGTAAATTCATGACCCAAAGCATGTACTCACCTACGAAGAAATAGAATTGCAAATCAATCTGTCTTATTGTGAAGATCCTATCAAGAATATTGATACCAGAGAACAAGTGCTGAGAAACTAAACGACTCGTCTGGTAAAAGTTCTATAGAGAAACCATAAAATGGAAGAGGCAATGCGGGAACCTGAGGAACTTATGATGAAGAACCACCCAATTCTTTTTATGCAGTAATATTCTAGAATTTTTTAGGGTAAAATTACTTGAAGGAGGGTAGAATGTAACACCCCAAGCTTCCATGGTACGTTTCCCTTTGAATAATGCAATAGCTTGAGTTGTACGCAACTTGGAGTTTTAACACACCATGACCAATAAAACTAGTCGTTATGAATAGTAATACCCACTTTTTGAAATTTTATAAATTTTAATTTTCAAAATGGACTTCATTTTTGGATTCGTAATATCAAAATTAGCTTAGGGTGAATTTTTGGTATTTTTCTAAAAACTTTCAAGTTTTGATGAATAGTGAAAAACATTGTTCTATTGTTTAAAACAAACTTTTTATTTAAATAAGTAGTAATTATATTTAAATTTATATTTTCTAAAAATATTTACATAATACCTATATATGTTCAGTGTAATTCAATGGTGTCATTTTATAATAAAATTATATATATAAAATTTTATTGAACTTTTTAATGTCTTTTACCCACCTTCTAGGCGTATTTGAAAATTCGCATAAAATGTAATTTTACCACATCTGTGAATTGAATTTCAAAAATACGAGAGAAACAGTAGACATCAGTAAGTAAAATGTGGTTCAAGAAGATGAAAATAATTTTTCGTGAATAGACACTTTTGACTTTTATTTACCATGATTAAAATTAAATAAAGTAATTAATGGTAAAAATGATATTATAATTACCCTAAAAAATATCATAATTCTATTGGATAAGTTTATTTATACCAAAACCAAACTTAGGATTAAAATATGATCATTTTGGTCCATTTGGATTAGATTAGTACATTTATTATTATTTTATTTAAAGAACGGTTAAAAGTGTTAAATTTGAAGTTTCATAACTAAACCATTTTTAATATATGGATATACATAAGATAAATTAGACTATAAATATTAATTATAAAGATAAAAATATTTCCTATATAATGGTATTTTATTTATAATTTATATACATTAAATAATTAAATTTATTTATGATACAATGTTGATGCAATAATTACCTTATTAATGAATGATTAAAATAATTGATATTATAAATATCTAAATAAATGTAAATTGAGACTTATGATGAATTAAAATAATTTTATAGGTTAATATGACATATTAGGGTTGTTTAAATAAATTTATTTCGAATTAATAAAGTTGTTATGAATTTCACAAAAACAAAATACCAAATAGTGTCAAGATTTACATAAATGAGTTTTTAAAACAAATATTATATTATTAATTGATATAATATTTTTAAAAATATATGGTTCCACAAAAGGACTTAGATAAGGTTATATATATTAATAATTAACCACTTGGGGTTCAATTGTCTTTTTATAGTAAGTTTATTAACCATTTATTATTATAATACAAGCATACATGGTAATAGTTAAACTATTTAACTAAGAGTTAAATAAAAAATATATGGTTAATATGGTGACCCAAACCTATAAAAAACCTATTGGTTGAGAGGTTCTAGACCCATACCCACATTATCCTCTAAATAAATTAATTTGGAGATATTATAAACCGAATATGATTGTATAATAAAATAAGATTTCAAGATTTTCTAAAAGTGATCATCACCTATCTTATAAAATGTTTCTTCCCCTTCTATCAAAATCACACATCCAAATCCATTTGTCTCGGGAAAACCCTACTCAAATATCCTCAAAACTACTCTCACTGTGACCTATAATCCTTACTTTGATCATAAATCCAACCAATGGAGCCCTTTTGATGAACTCAAAAGGAAACACCCAAAGAAGAGGTAATAATTTCACCACATCTTTCAATGTTCTTTTTATTCCACTTCATTTTTATTTGTTGTTTCCATACCAAAATAATAAATCACATACCTTATACATACTGTGATGTTATTATGAATATGGTACTACCATGTTAATTATTCTATCCATCCAATGAATGACAAGTCACCATACGTGCGTACATACGGCTTATCGTCTACACATCGTCGTGTAGTTTGTTATCCAATACATAATTATTATGAATGGGTATAATAATGAGTATAATTAATGTAAATAATAAATATAAAATGTTAATGATTCTGTATATATGATATAACATCCAATTACATAATATTTCACCACCAATAGATCAATATTGTCGCTCATCCATATGTACGGATTACCGTCTTCACGAACGTGATAAGATTCATACCCCATCATAACCATTCATAAATAATTTTAATTTTATGATTAAAAATAATGTTTAAGAACTTAACATAATTCTAGATATGAATCAAATACATCCTATCCATAACAAACATGTCTTACGTAACCAAGCATATAAAGCAAAATAAATTAGTTAACACCTGAAATAATGATACTACTGAAATATTATTAACAAATCAATATTAGAAGATCATATATGATATCATATTTATGTATTTGGTTCATGTATAATTTAATAACAATGATTTAACTATTATACAGGAGGTTAATGTACCCTCTATCAAAGAAAAGTACAAGGTAAGGGTTAATTATATAATATCTTCATTATCCGAGGTTGTTTATATGTGAATATCAACTAGGACCTCTTTATCATCCACATATATGTTTCTTAAAAATGTATTTCAAAACATTTTTACTATTTACTATACTATAGGTTAAAATCATTTATACCCTTGTTTGACTTTTTATAAAATGGTTTTAAAGGAATCTTTTAGTCGTTTTCCTAACAAGGTACTCTATGACCTTTTCGAAAAATTAAGGTAAGAATGTTTTTTTAACTTATACGGTGGGTGCGATTTTTTTCCACAGTTATAACACCTACAAAGCACCCGTTAAAATCTTATAAGGTTATTTTCAAAATAAATGATTTTTTTTATAATTACGTGACTTTTAAATGATTTCAAAATAGAAAGAGGTATTTCTATCAAATTTTTTTGATTTCATCTATGTCAACATCCTTTGATAAATTTTACACTTGTTTGAAGTTGATTCATTATAATCCAATATTCTATATTGTATTGAATGCGTCATTATATGTCTGACTGTGGATGTTATATTTTTATACCATTCATTGTTTATGGTTAAAGTATTTACATTTCATATGCTAGTTTTAATACGAATGTTTATGTTATGATTCAACCTTTTCATATGAAGAATGCATTGGACTTAGTAAGTGATGGGTGCAGCCCGCTATATCTCCTTGATGCATCGGTAGGTCTCATGAGACAAACTATTGTCTTGGCATAAGGCCTTGAAAAAATCTTATTTGTATTCTTAGCATGAGGCCATAACTATGTGGTTATGAAGTCTAGAATTATGCATTCCATCATTATGAAATTGGTTATTGATATTTCATGTGATTATTAGACTAGTAGAATATCCATGTGAATAAGTGAATGACACTATTTGAATTATATTTTCCATATTATACTGAAGTTTAAGTTTAAAAGGCTTATGTTTTAGTCTTATACATTTCCTTAAATGTTTATGCTTATTTATGAAAGTTTCTTCTTTATTGTTATCCTTACTGAGCATCTCATCTCACCACTTTCTATGTCATATTTTTTCTAGGATGTGAAGAAGTATTTTATAGTTGACCTACAAGGATAGGCTAAGGGATATAAGTGTCTTCAAAGGGGATAAAATGTTTTTTTTATTTCATGATGTAATGTTAAACTTATGTATGTATCTAGTACTTCCAAGGATACTAAACTAATCGGTCATTCGAGACATGATCTCTTGTGATCATGAAAATGTTACGTAAAAATGCACCGACTTTGGGTAATTGGGATCGGGGCGTTACCGTTTCATTTTATGATGGCATAACTTCTTGATCATTCTTGATGGTGTTTTCCTATGGGTGTGTGTGTAGCACATGAGACCCATATATGTCACCTGATTTCATGATTATTCCATATGTAGATTATTACCATTCTTGATGATGATAAAATGTTCTTATATGTTTCTACTATATTCTCATGATGATATGATATGTATTATCTTGTATGTTTTAGCCTGCTATGTGTGCTACCATGAATTTGGAGGTTTTCCCTTGGTACTTGTTATAAGTGGACTGTTGTGCAATGATTACCCCATATAGGGGGAGTTCACTCTATTTTTGACAATGGAAATGGTGGAACTTATGCAGGTTAGGAGCCGGTTAGCCTTGTGGTCTGTCTTGAAACTTGATTCCATGGGGATACTGAGTAATATCTCAGAACTCAATGTCTTGTGGATACTGAGTAAAATTTCAATTCAATGTTGTGAGGTTACAAAGTAACATGTTCAAAATCCTTGTGGATAGTTTTGGTCACATACGATATCCTTAAAATTATCTTTCTGGAATAAAGCCTAAACATGTATGGTCAGGGATCACGGTTGATTGGTTAGAACATAGGTTCTTAGTATATAATTGATTAATCTTTATTGCAGATTTATGGTTATCATGGAATACTATTGTTAGAATTATCTACTTTTTAAAGGACACAATGGTGTTTTCTTATAGAGTTTTATTACTTACACTATACATGGGAATTCCAATGAACATGTAGACTTCATGTATAGGGATCTAGGAAAGGGTAAGGGGCCTATAGTTGATAAATGAGTAGGGGAGCATGAAGCTAGTGGTAGACAGGGATAGACTTTGGAGGATTCTATAGTATCTCTTTATTTATTTATCCACACTCACACATACCTTGGTTTGGGATGCTACACATGGAGCCTTATTTACTTATTTATATGACTAGTGTGCAATCTATATAGTTTCTTTACTTTTATTCTAATTATTATATTGTATTATATTATTTTATTTTTATTGTGTATCGAGATGAAATGATAATGAGGGTATGTTCTCCCCACTAATAGTGTCTGAACCATTGCTTCTAGTCAGAAGCCACCTGCATATGGGGAGGCTTGCAGGAGGTCTTGTTGATATCCAACTTGGACCAGGTGGTTCAGGTATGGATGTTACAAAATGGTATAAGAGCCTAATATTGTTTTTTTAACTAAAATGGGAAATAATATAAATGAAATAGGTCGTGTGGGACTTGTGTAAGGGAGTATTAATATTCTTGTATTTCTCATGTGTAATAGGCCTCTGAGTTACCGTTAATGGGATTTCTATTATAGTTTTATGAGATTTTGGGTGTCTCCATGTATCATGACTAGGAATGTAGGATCAAATGACATATATATACCTGTTGAGTTCCACATACTAGTTTCTCAATTTAATGAGTTTTTTTTCATCTCATCAAAATAGACCAATATTTATGATTGAGAGATACATTTATTTACCTTGATTTTTTGACATATCTATGATGAAATTAATTAGTTGAATCTGAGCATGTTATTATGTTTGTATATCTATGATTGTGACTAATGTGAATGGATAGAGAACATAGATAGTTCTAGAAGTGATATACCTTGGGTTATGTGTAGTATCTTAGGAGAACATTTGTGTGATCCTATAGACTAAATAATATATGTCCATACAACTTTAGTTTTTAAAAATGTTTCCTTCATGTTATAAAAGATTCCTCCTTGAAGAAGACTAAGGGGACCACCTGTTGACATGTGTTGGGATGCTACTTCTAAAGAGGATTCCCCTGTTCCACCACCTGCTTTATAGAAGGGTGCAGCGTAGAATGATCAGGCACTTTCTTCAGCAGAATAGGTAGTGGGATCAACTCAGTGAAGATTATTACCAATTGTTTATGTCTAGGGCGGAGGGGAATCAAGGTCCATGGTTGATTATTCCATGAACTTCCAACTTCAGCATCATACTTCATTCTAGGGAATTGGAGGACCTCAAGATATAGAAGACTGGGTAAATACCATCAAGAGGATCTTCAAACTATTAGAGAACTCGGAGGAACATTGTGTAAGGATGGATGATATTAAGATTTAGGGACCCACTAGGAGGTGGTGGGGTGTTGTGAACCAGGTAGGAAGATATGAAGTTATAACTTGGATGAACTTCAATGAACTTTTCATAAAAGAGTCTTTCCTAGTTATAATGAATCCAAACCATGGTTAGAGATTCATGGAGCTTCGATAGATATTTATGATGGTGTTTTCCTTACATGAAAAGATTCATGAAGTTTCTTAATAATTCCCTGAGGATCAAGAAGGATATAAAGGAGGATAAACTTATAGGTTTCTTCCATCATTTCATGGAATTTATAGTGACACTTCTAGAAGAAGGAAGAGGATTTCTAGAGGAATGCAATAGATTTGGGAGATGGTAATGTGTTTCCAAACTTGAGTCATCTTAGGATGATCATGATGTAGACTATAGGCTTGTAACTTTCGATAGGATCAGTTGTGGCCCCCTCAAATTCTCATCCAACTATGGATCTATCTAATGATGTATTTCTAAATTAATTCATAGGACATACCCTTGATATAAGATTTTACTTGAAGATATATCTCATGCTAAGTGAAAAAAGCATTATGAAACCCCTTATGGTATGGCATCAAATGAGTTAAAGGAGCTCAAGGTGAGTATCAAGGACTTGTAATAGAATGGATTTACCAGGATGATAACATCACTGTGGGGTGAACTTTTTTTACAAGAATATAGATAGTTGTATTTAACTTTTCCTAAATTAATTTAAGTTGAACTAGGTGATGGTGAATAATAGAAATCCATTTCCCAGGCTTGAGGATCTATTTGATCAGTTGTTGGGATCCCAATGCTTCTTTAAGATCGATATTCAATTAGTATATCACCAACTATAGGTTAGAGAGGAGGAAATCCTTAATATGGAATTTTATATTAGGTTTAGGCTATATGAGTATGTTTTCATGCCATTTGGGCTAACAAATTCACCAAGAATGTTCATGGATCTCACAAACATGATCTTCCACTCATATCTTGAGTTTCTCATCATGGTGTTTGTTGATGAAACCATTATTACTCAATGAACCTAGAGAAACATGCTAGACAAATTGAGATATTCTTAAGAACACTTCAATCACATTGGATTTATTCTAAGCTATCAAAGTTTAACTTTTGGAATCATGAGGTAAAATTATTGGTTAATATAGTGTCTGAGATAGGTATATCTAGGGACTTAGAGGAAATTGAGGCAGTGATGTCCTGGAAACATTTCCAAAACATGTTTGAGATCAAGATAATTATAGGTTTAGTGCTATACTACCAACATTGTAACTAATAATTTTCTAATTTTTCATCACCCATGACTAAACTAAAAAAATAAGGGAGTGAATTTCCAATGCTCAGACTAATGTGAAGTGGTGTTTATTGAACTAAATATGAGGTTGACTATAACTCTAGTATTGAAACTTTTTGATTTGGTGTTTGGTTTGCCGTTTTAATTTGATGCATCAAGAGTTGGCTTAGGAGTTGTACTGATGTAGAGGGGTAATGTAGTAGCTTATGAGTCACATCATCTATGACTCCATGACAAAAACTATCATTCCAATTACATTGATACGGATGCTATGGTCTACACATTGATGTTTTGGAGACACTATATCTTAAAATTGATGTTTTTTGTCTATACATACCACAAGTATAACGACCCATACTTTACATACATTGTTTTTAATTCAGAATTGAAGCACACTTATTACAACATATAACAAAACCAAGAAAAGACCGTATCGTTATAGTGTCTTTAGAAACTGGGAAACATAAACAACTAGTTCATAAAGCATCTACATTGTCTCCCATTTATTTCATCATATCTATAGTCCCTTTTGGCATATCTTACTTAATAACCTTCTTCCCGACCTGGGGGAAAGAAAACATACAAAAGGGTGAGCCCAAATGCTCAGTAAGGGTAAACAAAACAAAAATCAATCACATCATATTCATAAGAACATAACATTTTGGAAATCTTAACCTGCAAAAGAAATCATAATTTCATAACATGGGATAAATCATAGTAGTGAAATGTGATCCCAATAATCATAACTTAAATCATGAAACTTTGTGGAATACACACATAATTATAGAGAATCATTTCTTATTATTCAAGACTCATTTCCAAGACTATCTTAGTGGACAAAGTCCATTTCTGAACCGAGTTCACTCCCCGTTTCAGTCCTGTTTCACTGAACAAGTATAACCTACCGTTCCAGCCATGCCTATCTCATGAGATATAAAATCTTTACCCAATGAATTGGAGGGAGATATAGGTCCCACCCATCTCATAATGATACCATTCTTATGTGTGCCACAAAATCATAAATCATACATCATTGCATAACCCATGTAATAAAAATGGGAATCTTAAACATAATGACATCATCAAACAATTCATATAAGATAAAGGAATTCATAAAAATAATTCCATCACAACATAATCAAATCAATGTAATAATAGGGATATAAACAGAACCCTATATTATCTTAGATGGAAAATAATTTTGATAAAACACTTGAACTCCATTCTTGAGGAAAATATTCTTTCAAATTCAAAAACAACATCTTCCTTTTTTTAACTTGTCATACAATTTTAAACTAAAGAAGTTGATTAAAAAAAACGTGAAAACTTGTAAAGGAAGCTTCGTGGAAATAATGTTTTAAAAAATCCATTCATGCCGTATAATTTGAAAAAAACATTCTTCGTACTTTTTTCGGAAAAGTCAAAAAATACCTCGTACGAAAAACGACAAAAGATTCCTTTCATATTCTTTACTAAAAACTCACCGAAGGGTAAAATTGGATTTAAAAGATTGTAGGTGGATGGAAATAATATTACATATTGAGGAAACATGTATTTTGATGATAAAATACACCCTAGTAAATACTAAAGTATAAATAATCTTGGATAAAAATGAGATTGTGATATTTCCCTTACCTTAGGTCCGTTTTGCTTCATAAGTGTCCGAACCTCCTGTATAAGGATTTAAATAATATTATTGACTTATTCCAAAATCATACTTATTTTTATGATATCATATATGGTCATATTCTTAGCTTCTTAGTAGTAATATTTCATTTCTACTTGTTATTCGGGTGTTTATAACGTTTTGTTCTTATGCGTGTTTTGTCGAATAAATTCTTATTCTTCTCTTTAGGTTATAGATAACTCATTTCCATAATGGTATTAGTGTAATATATATCATATTAATTCATTAAATTCATTTATATAATCATTATGAAATGATGATCATGTAGAACCAGTCGCATCACATCGTGGAGATGGTATTCCGTACGTACACACGAGTGATGATATCATTCCTATGATCGTGGAATTGTATTGGAGTGTATGTATAATATTTCAGAATCAGTATCACTTTATAATAGTCATATATAGTGATTATGTACACCATTATACCCATCCAAGTAAGGTGGTGGTGGAAAATAGATTACACCACGGCGTGGAGACGATATTCCGTACGTACGCACGCGCGGTGATTTCTTTTTCTGTAGGATGGATAGATGGAGAAATAGGGTTGTTTCATACTTATAATAACATATAAGTATATTAGTTATACTGATGTTATTACTTCATAATGAAACAACTAAAGAAGAAGAAGTGGAAGAAGAAATAAAGATGAAAGAATCGGTAACGGACATTACCTCTTCTTTGAAGTGCTTCTTTGAGACCTTCTTTTAGGGCACTAAAATTGGTCCTTGAAGAAGACCAGGAACTCTAGGATGTCTCTAGGGAAGTGGAGAGGAGGAATTGTCAGGGGTTGGCCGATCTTGAAGGCTCAAAGTGGTGTGAGGATGTGGGGGAGGAGGTGCCCTTTTATAAGGGAGGAGAGGGGCTCCTTTGGGAAAACTAAAAATATTATTTTATTATAAAGTCAAGTTCGGTTTTAAATAGCTCAAAATTGATATATTTCGAAGCTAAGGTGGGGATGGGTCGAAATCCTCTCATCCAACAGAATTTAGACAAGTTTAGGTTCCTATTTTAACCTTATCATTTAGATTTAACATTAAGTTAAATAATTTTACTTTTACCGTGTCTTCTTGTGTTCTTATACTATAAGGTTAATAAACGTAATATAAGCAGCCAAAAGAACCCCAAGTTGTTTATTATTAATATATATAACTTTATCTAAGTCATTTGGCAGAACCTTAGATTTTTAGGAATAAAATAACAATTACTAATATAATATTTTTTTTAAAAACTATTTTATGTCAATTTTGACACTATTTAGTAATTGATTTTTGTGAAATCATAACAGAATGATTAGTTCGAAAAATGTTAATTAAATAAATACTAACATGTCATATTAACCTATAAAATTAGTGTAATTCATAAAAAGTCTCAAATTACATTTATTTTGGTGTTTATAACATCAATTATGTCAATATTTCATTAATAAGATAATTACTGCATCATCATGGTGTCATAAATAAATTAAATTATTTAATGTCTAAAAATTACAAATAAAATATCATTATGTAGGAAATCTTTTTAAATTTCTAATGAATATTTATAGTCTAATTTATCTTATGTATAACATTATATTGAAAATTATTTACTTATTAAACTTTGATTTTAACTATTTTAACCCTTCTTTAAATTAATTAATAATAAATGGCCTAATCTATTCCAAGTGGGCCGAAATGGTCATATTTTATTCATAATTTTGTTTTTGGTCGAATTACACTTATCTAATAGAATTAGGAAATGTGTTAGGGTAATAATAATATCATTTTTACCCTTAATTACACTATTCACTTTTAACCGTGGTAAATAAAAGTAAAAAATTACTATACACCAAAAATTATTTTCATCTCATTGAACCATATTTTACTTACTGACATCAACCGTGTCTCTCGTATTTTTGAAATTCCACTCACAGAATCGGTAAAATTAAGTTTTATGAAAAATTCAGTTTTTTAACTACCACTTAGTGGTTTCACTATTCATCAAAAATTGAAAGTTTTCAGAAAAATACAAAAATTTCACCCTAGGATAATTTCGATATTTCGAATCCAAAAATGAAGTCCATTTTGAAAAATGAAATTTATAAAATTTCAAAAATTGGTTATTACTATTCATAACAGCTAGTTTTAAAAATATTTTAATAGCATATCATTGTTTAGTGAAACTCGGTATTGCGTACGACGCAAGCTATCGAGGAAGGTCGCGATTTCGTGCAAAGAAATCCAAGAAAGTTTTGTGTGTAGAAAAAGATTCCTTTGATGATTTATATAACATAAAAGTCTCAGGTGTTACATTCTACCCCCCTTAAAATGAATTTCTCCCTCGAAATTCGTCACTTTATAACAAACAGATGAGGATACCTCTCCCTCATCATATCCTCAAGCTTCCATGTAGCTTCTTCTAATTGGTGGTTCATCCATAAAACTTTCACCAATCTAGTGGCCTTATTTCGTAGGACTTTTTCGCTACGATCCAGAATCTCTATCGGTTGTTCTTCATAAGAAAGATCCTGCTCCAGCGGTACAACTTCTGAGCTGAGTACATGTGAAGGATCAAGTATGTACTTTCTCATGAGAGATACATGGAACACATCATGTACTTGAGAGAGATTCGATGGAAGCGCCAATCGGTAAGCTACCTTCCCGACACGATCCAGTATTTCGAAAAGACCGATATATCTAGGGCTCAACTTCCCCTTCTTTCCAAATCTCATGACCCTCTTCCAGGGAGATTTTCATAAGAACACTTTATCACCCACTTCAAATTCTAGGTCTTTTCTTCGGTTGTCGGAATAACTTTTCTATCGACTCTGAGCTACTCTTATGTGTTGTTGAATAGATCTGACCTTTTCTGCCATTTCATCAACAAGATCAGGTCCTAATAGCTTTCTTTCCCCAACTTCATCCCAGCAATTTGGAGTCCTTCATTTCTTTCTATAGAGAGATTCATAAGGAGCCATCTAAATACTGGAGTGAAAGCTATTATTAAAAGAAAATTCCACCAAAGGTAGGTGTTGATCCCAACCACCTTTGAAATCCATAGAGCAAGCTCTCAACATATCTTCTAGAGTTTGAATTGTTCTCTCAGACTGACAGTCTGTCTAAGGATGATAAGCAGTGATGAAACTCAAATCTATATCCAGAGTATGCTGAAGACTTCGCCAGAACTTCGAGGTAAATCTTGGATCCTGATCAGATATAATAGAAAGTGGTACTCCATGCAATCTTACCACTTCCTTTACATATATCCTGGCAAGCTGATCCAGAGAGAAATCCTCTCTACTAGAAATGAAGTGTGCAGACTTTGTAAGATGATCAACTATGACCCAGATAGCATTATTTCCTTTGGATGTTTTAGGAAGTCCTGTGACAAAGTCCATAGTGATGTTTTCCCATTTCCATTCGGGTATGGGTAATTGTTGTAACATCCCCTTAGACTTATATCTCTCAGCTTTAACTTGCTGACAAACCAAGCATTGAGAGACATATTCAGCAACATCTCTTTTCATGCCATCCCACCAGAAGTACTCTTTCAGGTCCCTATACATCTTCGTGCTTCCAGGATGAATAGAGAAATAAGAACTATGAGCCTCATCCAGCAGCTCCTTCTTTAATTCGGGGATGGGAGGAACACAAACCCAATTCTTGAACTTTATTATCCCATCACAATCAAGGTTGAATTCAGGAACATTTCTCATCTTCTTTTGTAACTCGACATCTTCTTTCTGTGCCTCTTTAATCTTCACATGTATAGATGGTTGAACATTCATTTGAGAAAGATACGATTTTCCCCCTTCCATTATAATTCCAAGATCCATCCTTTGTAAATCCATAAATATTGGATCTTTTGTGATCCTCATCATGGATAAACTGGCATGGTCTTGTCGACTTAATGCATCTGCAACCTTGTTTTCTTTCCCAGGGAGGTAATGAATTGAGCAGTCGTAATCCTTAATCAGCTCCAACCATCTTCTTTGACGCATATTCATCTCCTTTTGTGTGAAAATATACTTTAAACTTTTCTAATCAGTATAAATGTCACACCTTTATCCATAAATATAATGCCTCCAAATATTTAATGCAAAGATTACCGCAGCTAACTCCAAATCATGAGTTGGGTAATTTTTCTCATGTATTTTCAACTGTCGTGGGGAATAAGCTATCACCTATCATTTTACATAAGAACACACCCCAAACCCTCCTTGGATGAATCACTGTAGATCACAAACCTTTCTCCACTGCAAGGCAGTGTGAGCACAGGTGCACTGGATAACCTTATTTTCAACTCCTTGAAATTCTCCTCACATTCCTCCGTCCAAACAAACTTAACTCCTTTCCGAGTCAACTTGGTGAGTGGATTAGATAATCGTGAAAAATCTTTCACAAAACGTCGATAATATCCAGCCAAACCAAGAAAACATCGGATCTTAGTTACTGTTGTTGGTCTCGACCATCTATCGATAACCTCTGTTTTTTCTGGATCCACAGATATCCCCACTTTTGAGATTATTTGACCCAAAAATGAAACTTTTTGAAGCCAAAATTCACACTTGGTAAATTTGGCATAAAGCTTCTCCTTTCTCAGGGTCTTCAATATAATTCTCAAGTGATCTTCATGTTCTTCCTTGCTCTTTGAATAGACAAGAATATCGTCTATAAAGACTACCACAAACTGATCAAGATAGTCTCTAAAGACTCTATTTTTTAGATCCAAGAAGATAACAGGGCCATTAGTAAGACCAAATGGAATCACTATAAATTCATAGTGTCCATACCTTGTATGGAAAGACGTCTTTGGTATATCCTCCCTTTTGACCCTTAATTGATGATACGCTGAAAAAAGATCAATCTTGGAAAAGTATTGAGCTCCGCGTAGTTGGTCAAATAGGTCATCAATGCGCTAGAGAGGATATTTTTTCTTGATAGTGATCTTGTTAAGTTCTTGATAATCAATGCAGAGTCTCACTGATCCATCTTTATTCTTAACAAAAAGAACAGGTGATCCCGAAGGTGACGCACTGGGGCATATGAACCCCTTATCATGATTCTCTTGGAGTTGCATCCTCAATTCCTGCAACTCAATTGGGGCCATTCTATAAGGTGTCTTCGAAATAGGCAAAGCACCCAGTACGATTTCTATTGAAAAGTCAACTTCACGATTTGGTGGAAGACCCGATAATTCCTCCGGAAAGACATCATCAAATCCCGTACAATGGGAATATTTTTAATCGTGAGTTTCTCACCAACCATTTGAGATAAATAGCCTTCATTTAGTGGAATCAATACTCATAAAATGGAAGAAATTTACACTGGAAGGTTATGTTCATCCTTGCATCGATAGAGGATCATAGATTGATCTGGAATATGAAATGTGACTTCCCTTATTTGGCAATTGATATGAGCTCCATGTAGAGAAATCCAATCCATGCCAAGAATCACATCAAATTCCACTATAGGAAGGATCATAAGATTTGCAGGAAGCACTTTCCCACAAACTTCAATCGGAGAAGAATTATAAACTTTTGATGCGACTGTTGTGCCATTAGGTGTTGTCACAGCTAACTCAACATCTAATTGTTGAGGTAATACAGTGATACCCTTAGAAAATTCTTCAGAAATAAAAGATTGGGTGGACCAAGAATCAAATAAAACATTTGCTACTTTAGAGTGGATGGTAAGTGTACCTTTCACGACATCGTTATCGTACTCCACATCGCTGATAGAAATTGCATGTGACTTTCCTTTGTCTTTAGCCTTAAGAGTTTGTTGACGTCGACCATCATCATCAATCCTTGGATTAGGGAATTTATTGGCATAATTTCCCATCTCCTTGCACTTGAAACATTGAAGTGTAGTAGGTTCATTCTGTGTATCCCTTCCTTTGTTTGCATCATTAGACATCTTCTTCCCATCATCGCGGCATTCAAATGCCCAATGACCTTCCTTTCCACATTTGAAACATTTACTTGTCCCTTTAAGACAACTCCCTCCATGTTTCATTCCACACATTGAGCATAAGGGAAAGCTCATCTTCTTTTCAGTGTGCTCTTTAGATTTTCCTTTGAATTCTATTTTCCTCTTCTTAACAAACCCATATGACTGATGGGTTACTCCAATCTCCATCTCAACTTTGAGAGCACATCGAACGATTTCCACGTACCTATTGAAGTCCCTTATGGCTAAGGCCCTTCGAAGACTTGGTTTTATGCCACTAAAGAATCGATCGATCTTACTCTCAGGTTGGATAATAATACCAGAAGCGTACCTTGCAAGTCTTGTAAAATTTTCATCATAGGTACCAACAGATTCATCATCATTTTGCTTCAGTTCAAGAAACTCTTTCTCCATCTTTGTTTGGAGAATACGAGGGAAGTACTTATTGAAAAATAAGTTCTTGAACTCGTCCCGTTCCATGGACTCAATTTCATCCCTTTGCCTCATATTCTTAATAAGATTCCACCATTGATCAACATCACCTTCCAAACGATACACTGCTAAGATGACTTTATCATGCTCAGAACATTGAAAAACTGAAAATATATTTTCAGTAGTACTAATCCATTGTTCAACAACTAATGGATCAGTAGACCTGCTGAAAGAAGGTGGATGCTATCTCATGAAGGATTCAAAATAATTTTGCTCCTTCCTTTGCTCGTTTGGAAGTCCAACATAATTCATAGCTTGAGAAAGTTGTGTGAGCATGGCTACAAGATTTTGCATTCCATCTCCCATAACATTTGGTTTCTCAGGGGGACAATCATTGCATTGCCCGTCACATTCCGCATTAACAAGATTCCTTCGGGTTCCAGCCATTGACTAAAACCAAGAAGAATAGTGTGAGAAACACTAATTATAATAGGAAAACCACATAATCAAGAATAAGATTTCACACTTAAGGTCTTATTCTAGGTTATTAATGGCTATTTCTAAAACACTAAGATTGTTTTCTATGCTTATACTTATCCTTAGGGTTCTTACTAAGGCTTTCACATCCTAGTTTCCAAAGGTTGACTATAACTTTCCTCTGATACCAACTATAATGACCCATACTTTACATATATTGTTATTAATTCAGAATTGAAGCACACTTATTACAACATATAACAAAACCAAGAAAGGACCGTATAGGTATAGTGTCTTTAGAAACTGGGAAACATAAACAACTGGTTCATAAAGCATCTACATTGTCTCCCATTTATTTCATCATATCTATAGTCCCTTTTGGCATATCTTACTTAATAAACTTCTTCCTGACCTGGAGGAAAGAAACCATACAAAATGGTGAGCTCAAATGCTCAGTAAGGGTAAACAAAACAAAAATCAATCACATCATATTCATAAGAACATAACATTTTGGAAATATTAACCTGCAAAAGAAATCATAATTTCATAACATGGGATAAATCATAGTAGTGAAATGTGATCCCAATAATAATAACCTAAAACATGAAACTTTGTGGCACACACACATAATCATAGAGAATCATTTCTTATTAGTCAAGACTCATTGCCAAGACTATCTTAGTGGACAAAGTCCATTTCTGAACCGAGTTCACTCCCAGTTTCAGTCCTATTTTACTGAACCGGTATAACCTACCGTTCCATCCATGTCTATCTCATGGGATATAAAATCTTTACCCAATGCATTGGAGGGAGATATAGGTCCCACCCATCTAATAATGATACCATTCTTATGTGTGCCACAAAATTATAAATCCTACATCATTGCATAACCCATGTAATAAAAATGGGAATCTTAAACATCGTGACTTCATCAAACCATTCATATACGATAAATGAATTCATAAAAATAATTCCATCACAACATAATCAAATCAATGTAATAATAGGGATATAAATATAACCCTATATTATCTTATATGGAAAATAATTTTGATAAAACACTTGAACTCCATTCTTGAGGAAAATATCATTTCAAATTAAAAAAAAACATTTTCCTTTTTTTTAACATGTCATACAATTTTAAACTATTGAAGTTGATTAAAAATAAACTTCAAAACTTTTAAAGGAAGCTTCATGGAAATAATGTTTTAAAAATCCATTCATGCCGTATAAGTTAAAAAAATCATTCTTCGTACTTTTTTCGGAAAAGTCAAAAAATACCTCGTACGAAAAACGAAAAAATATTCCTTTCATATCCTTTAATTAAAACTCACCGAAGGGTAAAATTGGATTTAAACAATTGTATGTGGATGGAAATAATATTTCATATTTAGAAAACATGTATTTGGATGATAAAATACACACTAGTAAATACTAAAGTATAAACAATCTCGGATAAAAATGAGATTGTGATATTTCCCTTACCTTAGGTCCATTTTGCTTCGTAAGTGTCCGAACCTCCTGTATAATGATTTAAACAATATTATTGACTTATTTCAGAATCATACTTATTTTTATGATATCATATATGGTCATATTCTTAGCTTCTTAGTAGTAATATTTCATTGCTACTTGTTATTCGGGTGTTTATAACTTTTTGTTCTTATGCGTGTTTTGTCGAATAAATTCTTATTCTTCTCTTTAGGTTATAGATACCTCATTTCCAGAATGGTATTAGTGTAATATATATCATATTAATTCATTCAATTCATTTATATAATCATTATGAAATGAAGATCATGTAGAATGAGTCGCATCACATCGTGGAGACGGTATTCCGTACGTACGCATGAGTGATGATATCATTCCTATGATTGTGGAATTGTATTGGAGTGTATGTATACTATTTCATAATCAGTATCAATTTATAATAGTCATATATAGTCATAATTTACACCATTATACCCATCCAAGTAAGGTGGTGGTGGAAAATAGATTACACCACGGCGTGGAGACGGTATTCCGTACGTACGCACACGCGGTGATTTCTTTTTCCATAGGATGGATAGATGGTGAAATAGGGTTTCTTCATACTTATAATAACATAACATTATTTGAGTGATACTGATGTTATTACTTTATAATGAAACAACTAAATAAGAATAAGTGGAAGAAGAAATAAAGATGAAAGAATTGGTAACGGACATTACCTCTTGTTTGAAGTGCTTCTTTGAGACCTTCTTTTAGGGCACTAAAATTGGTCTTTGAAGAAGACCAGGACCTCTAGGATGTCTTTAGGGAAGTGGAGAGGAGGAATTGTCAGGGGTGGACCGAGCTTGAAGGCTCAAATTGGTGTGAGGAAGAGGGGGAGGAGGTGCCCTTTTATAAGGGAGGAGAGGGGCTTCTTTAGAAAAACTAAAAATATTATTTTATTATAAAGTCAACATCGGTTTTAAATAGCTCCAAATTGATATATTTAGAAGCTAAGGTTGGGATGGGTCGAAATCCTCTCATCCAATAGAATTTGGACAAGTTTAGGTTCCTATTTTAACCTTATCATTTAGATTTAACATTAAGTTAAATAATTTTACTTTTAACGTGTCTTCTTGTGTTCTTATACTATAAGTTTAATAAACTTACTATAAGAAGCCAAACGAACCCCAAGTTGTTTATTATTAATATTTATAACCTTATCCATGTCATTTGGCCGAACCTTAGATTTTTAGGAATAAAATAACAGTTACTAATATAATATTTGTTTTAAAAATAATTTATGTCAATTTTTACACTATTTAGTAATTGATTTTTGTGAAAATCATAACAGAATGATTAGTTCGAAAAAAGTTAATTAAATCAATACTAACATGTCATATTTACCTAGAAAATTAGTGTAATTAATAAAAAGACTGAAATTACATTTATTTTGGTGTTTATAACATCAATTATGTCAATATTTTAATTAATAAGATAATTACTGCATCATCTTTGTGTCATAAATAAATTAAATTATTTAATGTCTAAAAATTACAAAGAAAATATAATTATGTAGGAAATATTTTTATCTTTCTAATTAATATTTATAGTCGAATCTATCTTATGTATAACCTTATATTAAAAATTATTTACTTATTAAACTTTGGTTTTAACTATTTTAACCCTTCTTTAAATAAATTAATAATAAATGTCCTAATCTAATCCAAGTGGGCCTAAATAGTAATATTTTATTATTAAGTTAGTTTTTGGTCGAATTAAACTTATCCAATAGAATTAGGACATGTTTTAGGGTAATAATAAAACATTTTTACCCTTAATTACCCTATTTACTTTTAACCGTGGTAAATAAAAGTAAAAAGTTACTATTCGCCAAAAATTATTTTCCTCTCATTGAACCACATTTTACTTATTGACATCAACCGTGTCTCTTGGATTTTTTAAATTCCACTCACAGAAGCAGTAAAATTAAGTTTTATGAAAAAATCAGTTTTTTAACTACCACTTAGTGGTTTCACTATTCATCAAAAATTGAATGTTTTTAGAAAAATACCAAAATGTCACCCTAGGATAATTTTGATATTCTGAATCCAAAAATGAAGTCCATTTTGAAAAATAAAATTTATAAAATTTCAAAAAGTGGTTATTACTATTCATAACGGCTAGTTTTAATAATATTTTAATAGCATATCATTGTTTAGTGAAACTCGGTATTGCGTACGACGCAATCTATCGAGGAAGGTCGCGATTTCGTGCAAAGAAATCCAAGCAAGTGTTGTGTGTAGAAAAAGATTCCTTTGATGATTTATAAAACATAAAAATCTCAGGTGTTACATTCTATCCTCCTTAAAATGAATTTCTCCCTCGAAATTCGTCACTTTGTAACAAACAGATGAGGATACCTCTCCCTCATCATATCCTCAAGCTACTATGTAGCTTCTTCTAATTGGTGGTTCCTCCATAAAACTTTCACCAATCGAGTGGTTTTGTTTCATAGGACTTTTTCGCTACGATCCAGAATCTCTATCAGCTGTTCTTCATAAGAAAGATCATGCTCCAGCGGTACAACTTCTGAGCTGAGTACATGTGAAGGATCAGGTATGTACTTTCTCAGGAGAGATACATGGAACACATCATGAACTTGAGAGAGATTCGGTGGAAGCGCCAATCGGTACGCGACCTTCCCGACACGATCCAGTATTTCGAAAAGACCGATATATCTAGGGCTCAACTTCCCCTTCTTTCCAAATTTCATGACCCTCTTCCAGGGAGATATTCGTAAGAACACTTTATCACCCACTTAAAACTCTAGGTCTTTTCTTCGGTTGTCGGAATAACTTTTCTATCGACTCTGAGCTACTCTTATGTGTGGTTTAATAGATCTGGCCTTTTCTTCCATTTCATCAACGAGATCAGGTCCTAATAGTTTTCTTTCCCCAACTTTATCCCAGCAAGTTAGAGTCCTTCATTTCTTTCCATAGAGAGCTTCATAAGGATCCATCTGAATACTGGAGTGAAAGCTATTATTATAATAAAATTCCACCAAAGGTAGGTGTTGATCCCAACCACCTTTGAAATCCATAGAGCAAGCTCTCAACATATCTTCTAGAGTTTGAATTGTTCTCTCAGACTGACCGTCTGTCTAAGGATGATAAGCAGTGCTGAAACTCAAATCTGTATCCAGAGTATGCTGAAGACTTCGCCAGAACTTCGAGGTAAATCTCAGATGCTGATCAGATATAATAGAAAGTGGTACTCCATACAATCTTACCACTTCCTTTACATATATCCTGGCAAGCTGATCCAGAGAGAAATCCTCTCTAATAGCAATGAAGTGTGCAGACTTTGTAAGACGATCAACTATGACCCAGATAGCATTATTGCCTTTGGATGTTTTAGGAAGTCCTGTGACAAAGTCCATAGTGATGTTTTCTCATTTCCATTCGGGTATGGGTAATGGTTGTAACATCCCCTTAGACTTCTATCTCTCAGCTTTAACTTGCTGACAAACCAAGCATTGAGAGACATATTCAGCAACATCTCTTTTCATGCCATCCCACCAGAAGTACTCTTTCAGGTCCTTATACAACTTCGTGCTTCCAGGATGAATAGAGAATGAAGAACTATGAGCCTCATCCAGCAGCTCCTTCTTTAATTCGGGGATGGGAGGAACACAAACCCGATTCTTGAACTTTATTATCCCATCACAATCAAGGTTGAATTCAGGAACATTTCTCACCTTCTTTTGTAACTCGACATCTTCTTTCTGTGCCTCTTTAATCTTCACATGTATAGATGGTTGAACATTCATTTGAAAAAGATACGATTTTCCCCCTTCCATTATAATTCCAAGATCCATCCTTTGTAAATCCATAAATATTGGATCTTTTGTGATCCTCATCATGGATAAACTGGCATGGTCTTGTCGACTTAATGCATCTGCAACCTTGTTTTCTTTCCCAGGGTGGTAATGAATTGAGCAGTCGTAATCCTTAATCAGCTCCCACCATCTTCTTTGACGCATATTCAGCTCCTTTTGTGTGAAAATATACTTTAAAATTTTATGATCAGTATAAATGTCACACCTTTCTCCCTAAAGATAATGCCTCCAAATCTTTAATGCAAAGATTACCGCAGCTAACTCCAAATCATGAGTTGGGTACTTTTTCTCATGTATTTTCAACTGTTGTGAGGCATAAGCTCTCACCATATCATTTTACATAATAACACACCCCAAACCCTTCTTGGATGAATCACTGTAGATCACAAACCTTTCTCCACTCCAAGGCAGTGTGATCACAGGTGCACTGGATAACCTTCTTTTCAACTCCTTGAAATTCTCTTCACATTCCTCCGTCCAAACAAACTTAACCCCTTTCTAAGTCAACTTGGTGAGTGGATTAGATAATCGTGAAAAATATTTCACAAAACGTCGATAATATCCAGCCAAACCAAGAAAACATCGGATCTCAGTTACTATTGTTGGTCTCGACCATCTTTCGATAACCTCTGTTTTTGCTGGATCCACAAATATCCCCTCTTTTGAGATTATGTGACCCAAAAATGAAACTTTTTGAAGCCAAAATTCACACTTGGTAAATTTGGCATAAAGCTTCTCCTTTCTCAGGGTCTTCAATATAATTCTCAAGTGATCTTCATGTTCTTCCTTGCTCTTTGAATAGACAAGAATATCGTCTATAAAGACTACCACAAACTGATCAAGATAGTCTCTAAAGACTCTATTCATTAGATCCATGAAGATAACAGGGCCATTAGTAAAACCAAATGGCATCACTATAAATTCATAGTGTCCATACCTTGTATGGAAAGCCGTCTTTGGTATATCCTCCCTTTTGACCCTTAATTGATGATACCCTGAACAAAGATCAATCTTGGAAAAGTATTGAGCTCCGCGTAGTTGGTCAAATAGGTCATCAATACGCTGGAGAGGATATTTGTTCTTGATAGTGATCTTGTTAAGTTCTCGATAATCAATGCAGAGTCTCATTGATCCATATTTCTTCTTAACAAACAGAACAGGTGCTCCCCAAGGTGACGCACTAGGGCGTATGAACCCCTTATCATGATTCTCTTGGAGTTGCTTCTTCAATTCCTGCAACTCAATTGGGGCCATTATATAAGGTGTCTTTGAAATAGGAAAAGCACCCGGTACGAGTTCTATTGAAAACTCAACTTCACGATTTGGTGGAAGACCCGGTAATTCCTCCGGAAAGACATAATCAAATCCCGTACAATGGGCATATTTTTAATCGTGAGTTTCTCACCAACCATTTGAGATAAGTAACCTTCATTTAGTGGAATCAATACCCATAAAATGGAAGAAATTTACACTAGAAGGTTATGTTCATCCTTGCATCGATAGAGGATCATAGATTGATCTGGAATATGAAATGTGACTTCCCTTATTTGGCAATTTATATGAGCTCCATGTAGAGAAAGCCAATCCATGCCAAGAATCACATCAAATTACACTATAGGAAGAATCACAAGATTTGCAGGAAGCACTTTCCCACAAACTTCAATCGGAGAAGAATTATAAACTTTTGATGCGACTATTGTGCCATTAGGTGTTGTCACAACTAACTCAACATCTAATTGTTGAGGTAATACGGTGACACCCTTAGAAAATTCTTCAGAAATAAAAGAGTGGGAGGATCCAGAATCAAATAAAAAATTTTCTACTTTAGAGTGGATGGTAAGTGTACCTTTCACCACATCGTTATCGTAATCCACATCGCTGATAGAAATTGCATGTGACTTTCCTTTGTCTTTAGCCTTAAGAGTTTGTTGACGTCGACCATCATCATCAACCATTGGATTAGGGAATTTATTGGCATAATTTCCCATCTCCTTGCACTTGAAACATCGAAGTGTAGTAGGTTCATTCTGTGTATCCCTTCCTTTGTTTGCATCATTAGACATCTTCTTCCCATCATCGTGGCATTCAAATGACCAATGACCTTCCTTTCCACATTTGAAACATTTACTTGTCCCTTTAAGACAACTCCCTCCATGTTTCTTTCCACACTTTGAGCATAAGGGAAAGCTCATCTTCTTTTCAGTGTGCTATTTAGATTTTCCTTTGAATTCCATTTTCCTCTTCTTATCAAACCCATATGACTGATGGTTTACTCCAATCTCCATCTCAACTTTGAGAGCACATCGAATGATTTCCTCGTACCTATTGAAGTCCCTTATGGCTAAGGCCCTTCGAAGACTTGGTTTTAAGCCACTAAAGAATCGATTGATCTTACTCTCAGGTTGGATAATAATACCAGAAACGTACCTTGCAAGTCTTGTAAAATTTTCTTCATAGGTACCAACAGATTCATCATCCTTTTGATTCAGTTCAAGAAACTCTTTCTCCATCTTTGTTTGGAGAATACGAGGGAAGTTCTTATTGAAAAATAAGTTCTTGAACTCATCCCATTCCATGGACTCAATTTCATCCATTTGCCTCGTATTCTTAATAAGATTCCACCATTGATTAGAATCACCTTCAAAACGATACACTGCTAAGATGAATTTATCATGCTCAGAACATTGAAGAACTGAAAATATCTTTTCAGTAGTACTAATCCATTGTTCAGCAACTAATGGATCAGTAGACCCGCTGAAAGAAGGTGGACGCTATCTCATGAAGGATTCAACAGAATTTTGCTCCTTCCTTTACTTGTTTGTAAGTCCTGCATGATTCATAGGTTGAGAAAGTTGTGTGAGCATGGCTATAAGATTTTTCATTCCATATCCCATAACATTTGGTTTCTCAGGGGGAAAATCTTTGCATTGCCCGTCGCATTCCGCATTAACACGATTCCTTCGGGTTCCATCCATTGACTAAAACCAAGAAGAATAGTGTGAGCAACACTAATTATAATAGGAAAACCACATAATAAAGAATAAGATTTCACACTTAAGGTCTTATCCTAGGTTATTCATGGCCATTTCTAAAACACTAAGATTGTTTTCTATGCTTATACTTATCCTTAGGGTTCTTACTAAGGCTTTCACATCCTAGTTTCCAAAGGTTGACTATACCTTTCCTCTGATACCAACTATAACGACCCATACTTTACATACGTTGTTATTACTTCAGAATTGAAGCACACTTATTACAACATATAACAAAACCAAGAAAGGACCGTATAGGTATAGTGTCTTTAGAAACTGGGAAACATAAACAACTGGTTCATAAAGCATCTACATTGTCTCCCATTTATTTCATCATATCTATAGTCCCTTTTGGAATATGTTACTTAATAAACTTCTTCCTGACCTGGGGGAAAGAAAACATACAAAATGGTGAGCTCAAACGCTCAGTAAGGGTAAACAAAACAAAAATAAATCACATCATATTCATAAGAACATAACATTTTGGAAATCTTAACCTGCAAAAGAAATCATAATTTCATAACATGGGATAAATCATAGTAGTGAAATGTGATCCCAATAATAATAACTTAAAACATTAAACTTTGTGGCACACACACATAATCATAGAGAATCATTTCTTATTAGTCAAGACTCATTGCCAAGACTATCTTAGTGGACAAAGTCCATTTCTGAACTGAGTTCACTCCCCATTTCAGTCTTGTTTCACTGAACCGGTATAACCTACCGTTCCATCCATGTCTATCTCATGAGATATAAAATCTTTACCCAATGCATTGGAGGGAGATATAGGTCCCACACATCTCATAATGATACCATTCTTATGTGTTCCACAAAATCATAAATCATACATCATTGCATAACCCATGTAATAAAAATGGGAATCTTAAACATCGTGACATCATCAAACAATTCATATAAGATAAAGGAATTCATAAAAATAATTCCATCACAACATAATCAAATCAATGTAATAATAGGGATATAAACAGAACCCTATGTTATCTTAGATGGAAAATAATTTTGATAAAACACTTGAACTCCATTCTTGAGGAAAATATCCTTTCAAATTCAAAAAAAAACATTTTCCTTTTTTTAACATGTCATACAATTTTAAACTAAAGAAGTTGATTTAAAATGAACTTGAAAACTTTTAAAGGAAGATTCATCGAAATAATGTTTTAAAAATCCATTCATGCCGTATAAGATAAAAAAAACATTCTTTGTACTTTTGTCGGAAAAGTCAAAAAATACCTCGTACGAAAAATGACCAAAGATTCCTTTCATATCCTTTACTAAAAACTCACCGAAGGGTAAAATTGGATTTAAACAATTGTAGGTGGATGGAAATAATATTACATATTTAGGAAACATGTATTTGGATGATAAAATACACCCTAGTAAATACTAAAGTATAAACAATCTCGGATAAAAATGAGATTGTGATATTTCCCTTACCTTTGGTCCGTTTTTCTTCGTAAGTGTCCGAAACTCCTGTATAATGATTTAAATAATATTATTTACTTATTTCAGAATCATACTTATTTTTATGATATCATATATGATTATATTCTTAGCTTCTTAGTAGTAATATTTCATTGCTACTTGTTATTTGGGTGTTTATAATTTTTTTCTTCTTATGCGTGTTTTGTCGAATAAATTCTTATTCTTCTCTTTAGGTTATAGATACCTCATTTCCAGAATGGTATTAGTGTAATATATATCATATTAATTCATTCAATTCATTTATATAATCATTATTAAATGAAGATCATGTAGAACGAGTCACATCACATCGTGGAGATGGTATTCCGTACGTACGCACGAGTGATGATATCGTTCCTATGATCGTGGAATTGTATTGGAGTGTATGTATAATATTTCAGAATCCGTATCACTTTATAATAGTCATATATAGTCATTATTTACAGCATTATACCCATCCAAGTAAGGTGGTGGTGGAAAATAGATTACACCATGGCGTGGAGACGGTATTCCGTAGGTACGCATGCGAGGTGATTTCTTTTTCCGTAGGATGGATAGATGGTGAAATAGGGTTGTTTCATACTTATAATAACATATCGTTATATGAGTGATACTGATGTTATTACTTCATAATGAAACAACTAAAGAAGAAGAAGTGGAAGAAGAAATAAATATGAATGAATCGGTAACGGACATTACCTCTTCTTTGAAGTGCTTCTTTGAGACCTTCTTTTAGGGCACTAAAATTTGTCTTTGAAGAAGATCAGGACCTCTAGGATGTCTCTAGGGAAGTGTAGAGGAGGAATTGGCAGGGGTGGACCGAGCTTGAAGGCTCAAATTGGTGTGAGGAAGAGGGGGAGGAGGTACCCTTCTATAAGGGAGTAGAGGGGCTCCTTTGGGAAAACTAAAAATATTATTTTATTATAAAGTCAACATCGGTTTTAAATAGCTCCAAATTGATATATTTCGAAGCTAAGGTGGGGATGGGTCGACATAATCTCATCCATTAGAATTTGGAAATGTTTAGGTTCCTATTTTAACCTTATCATTTAGATTTAACATTAAGTTAAATAATTTTACTTTTAACGTGTCTTCTTGTGTTCTTATACTATAAGGTTAATAAACTTAATATAAGAAGCCAAAAGAACCCCAAGTTGTTTATTATTAATATATATAACCTTATCTAAGTTATTTGGCAGAACATTATATTTTTAGGAATAAAATAACAATTAATAATATAATATTTGTTTTAAAAACTATTTTATGTCAATTTTGACACTATTTAGTAATTGATTTTTGTGAAAATCATAACAGAATGATTAGTTCGAACAAAGTTAATTAAATCAATACTAACATGTCATATTAACCTATAAAATTATTGGAATTCATAAAAAGACTGATATTACATTTATTTTTGTGTTTATAACATCAATTATGTCAATATTTTAATTAATAAGATAATTACTGCATCATCTTTGTGTCATAAATAAATTAAATTATTTAATGTCTAAAAATTACAAATAAAATATAATTATGTATGAAATATTTTTATATTTCTAATTAATATTTATAGTTGAATTTATCTTATGTATAACTTTATATTAAAAATTATTTACTTATTAAACTTTGATTTTAACTATTTTAACCCTTCTTTAAATAAATTAATAATAAATGTCCTAATCTAATCCAAGTGGGCCTAAATAGTCATATTTTATTCCTAAGATTGTTTTTGGTCGAATTACACTTATCCAATAGAATTAGGACATGTGTTAGGGTAATAATAAATCATTTTTACCCTTAATTACCCTAATTACTTTTAACCGTGGTAAATAAAAGTAAAAAGTTACTATTCACCAAAAATTATTTTCATCTCATTGAACAACATTTTACTTACTCACATTAACCGTGTCTCTTGGATTTTTGAAATTCCCCTCATAGAAGCGGTAAAATTATGTTTTATGAAAAATTCAGTTTTTTAACTACCACTTAGTGGTTTCACTATTCATCAAAAATTGAAAGTTTTCAGAAAAATACCAAAATTTCACCCTAGGATAATTTCGATATTCCGAATCCAAAAATGAAGTCCATTTTGAAAAATAAAATTTATAAAATTTCAAAAAGTGGTTATTACTATTCCTAACGGCTAGTTTTAATAATATTTTAATAGCATATCATTGTTTAGTGAAACTCGGTATTGCGTACGACGCAAGCTATCGAGGAAGGTCGCGATTTCGTGCAAAGCAAGCCAATAAAGTGTTGTGTGTAGAAAAAGATTCCTTTGATGATTTATATAACATAAAAGTCTCGGGTGTTACAACAAGAGCCTCCACTACATATTCAAAAAACATGACCTCAATATGAAGCATAGGATATGCATAGAGTAACAACAGATGTTTGAATTTGAGACAGACTATGCACTAAGTAAAGGTAATATAGTTGTAGACACTCTTGGCCATAATACATAGGTAGCTCAACAACTTGATTAATGACCTTCAGAGGAATAATGGAACTCGATGAGCTTGTTAACTGATTTGAGGATAGATGCTTCTGAGGAGTATGGATTGATGATGTGTACTCCTTTAGTGATCACATATTCTCTAGTAGACAGGGTTAAGGGTGGTTAGGAATCTAACATGGAGTATTCTATGATAAGTGAATATATAGTAGGAGGTGACCCGATACCTAGATAGTCATTGGATGATGATGATGATGTGATCCCGATATATGGGAGAGTTTTAGTCCCTACCTTTATTAAGGAAAAGCTTAATAGAGACTTCTATACCTATAAGTGTACGATACATCCTATTTTGATAAAGATATACAATGACTTTAGGTGATAGTTCTAGGGGACATGGATGAAAAGGGACATTGCTGGTTTCATCTCTCGATGCCTTACCATCTAGAGGATAAAGGCTGAGCACCAACATCCCGATGGTTTAATCCAGTCACTTCCTTTTCCCTTTTGGAAGTGGGGGAAGTCTTAATGAATGTTATGATGGGGTTACCTAGGATACCAAGGATTGATGACACTATCTAGGTGGTTGTTTACTAGATAATGAAAGTTTCTCATTTCTTACTAATCTGTTAGACTCACTCTGTAGATGAGCTAGGAAAGATATATTTTTGTGAGATAATATTCTTGAATGGAGTTACTTTAAGTATTTTATATAATAGAGAAAATGTTTTATATTTTGGATTTAGTGGTGATTTTAGAATTTCTTAAGGGCTCAGATAAGGTTGAGAAGAATATACCATCCTCAAACAGACAGTCAGAGAGGGTGATCTTTATATTAGAGGATATGCTACATACTTGTATCCTATATTTCAGTGGAGAATGAGAAGGTTACATAATCTTGATTGAGTTCACATACAATAATATCAAACACAATTTGATTCATATTTAACCTTATGAGGCTCTTTATGGGTGGCCATATTTTACACCATTTTGTTGGAAAGATGCTGGTGAGGTGACAGTTGTGGGGAACATTATGGTTCAAAAGGGATTTAAAATAAGGAAGCTAATTCATATGTGGTTGGTCAGAAATTAGAACAAGAAAATATTTCATGTAGACTATAGGCAAATGCATCTATATTTTTCTATATGTAACAAAGTTTTCTTGAGAGATACTCCCTGGTTAAGCCACCAAAGTTTGAGGAAGCAAGGCCAGCTAGCTCTGTATTTTGATGGACCCTTCAAGATCATTGACCTATTTGGGATATTGTAAAAACATATATATCTACCTTCATGTTACCAAGGTATGTATGATATTTTTGGTATGAATTATCTACAAAGGTACATAACTATTCAGATTCATGTCATCAACTATGTGAATGTTGATCTGTAGCCTATCACATCATACATGGAGTGCCCAATGCAGAGTGTAGATTAGAGTGAGAAATAAATTTGAGGGAAGATAATACCAGTGGTATGGATTCTATGGAGTTATAGATAGATCCATGAAGAGTCTTGGGAGTGAGAGGATGATGTTTGGGTTCAATATAATATGTTTTTTTTATGCAGAACCTTTGAGGGTACTTCTTGAGGATGAGAAGTTGTTAGAGGGAGAAAACTATAACACCCACAATTTATCTTATTGTATGAGATGTTTAATTTATAAAATATCCCATTAATCTAATGTTTATTATATTTTATGGGTGATTAAAATTTTGTATTTAAGTATCTAAGGATCTAGGAATTTGTGGTTGGATTTATTAAGTTGTGTTTGGTTCTGTGGTGGCAGGAAGGCTACCACCCAATAGCCGGTGGAACCCACTAGCTATCTGGTGGGGCTCTAGTAGTCCAATAGGTTTCTATAGAACCCACTATATAGCTAGTTATGATAGAGGAACCTATTGGGTTCTTCCAGACACATCATTTGACCAGTGAGGCCCATCAGCTGGCCAACGCACCCATTATGGGGGTGCATTAAATGAAACACACATGTGTTAATTACATACTTTTTATACCTTAATGAATACAAAAATATGACCCCAATGTCCATATTTTGAATTTTATACCTCCTATCATGAATCATGGATCTCCCATGTTTTTCCCTTGCCTCTCCAATGCTTGGATGATCCAATGACATTAAAATATAGAGTTTTCTTAGGATATATTCTAAATCCTTCATAATTCTCATGAGATGACCATGGATCTATGATGTATCTATGTTTTCTATGATTATCTGAGGATGAATTCTCCCTTTATTTATAGACCAATGAATAATCTATCATGTTGGAAATTTTTCTTGATCGAATCTAGATCTACCATCGACAACAAATGTTTTACGAGTATGTGTTAATAAATCATCATACTAACCCACTTCAAGATGGTGTATTAATAATAAAACTATAATCCATTGACGATTCATTGGTAATTGTTGGAGGATTTGACGTGTCAATAAAAACCCTTTGACCAAATCTTGAACCCTCAAGAATAATAGATGTTTCTGGGTATGTCATATTAATTTGATCATCTTGATACTATTTTCATATTGAATATATTTTCTTTTGATTAATTGATGATAGATAAATCCTTGTTGGATAGAAATGAGTCTCCCTTATAGAATCGTTGAATAATT
The DNA here is from genome assembly GCA_963277665.1 of Viscum album. Lineage (NCBI taxonomy): Eukaryota > Viridiplantae > Streptophyta > Magnoliopsida > Santalales > Viscaceae > Viscum > Viscum album. The sequence continues at coordinate 58,798,576 of OY728127.1, read as the reverse complement.
CATGATTATTTATTCGATTTACAATAGATCTAGTTAATTGGAATACTTTCCTTTGACTTATCTTAGAATAATTAAGTTGATGAAATCTGTATGGTATATGATTTTTGAATAACCTTCTTGACATATTATATCCTTGAGTATCATTATAAACCTCTATATTAAACCAAAATATGAGTTAGGCATCCTTTACATGTGAGATTACTCTTTATGGGTGAAAAACATGACTCTTTATTTGTTCCTTGTTGAACTTTGGTGTTCTTCATCAACATGATTGATGTAGGAAGTTCCTTAACATTGCCCTAATATTATCATATTTCCTTGGTTTCATATTTTTATTTCATAACTTCATGATTGCGATTGATGGTTTTTTCTTATGGGTGTGTGTGTAGCCCAAATGACCTATATATGACACATGATTCTATGAGTATTTCTAGAGTATATTTTTACCAAGATTGATGATGATTACGTAGTGTTATACATTTCTATTGTATTATCATAATGATGTGATATGTTTATCCTTGTATGATTTAACCTGGTATGTGTGTTACAATGAGTTTGGAGGGTTTTCCTTGATACCCGTGACATGTGGACCATTGTGTTCTGATTACCATTTAGAGGGGGAGTGCACACAATGTTTGGAAATTATGACAGTGGATCTAATACAAGGTATGAGGATGCTAGCCTTGTAGCCCAGCCTGGAACTTGATGCCAGGAGGATAACGAGTAATGGCCTGAAAATTTATTACTTGTGGATGCTGAGTAACATGTTGACTCGATGCCATAAGGATACTTAGTAAAATGCTTACAAGTCTTATGGCCAGTTTTGGTAACTTATGATATCTTTACGACTTTATTTTTGGCTCTGAGTTGAAGAAGGTGTTTCCAGGGATCGTGGTGGCTTAGTTAGCACACAAGTTCTTAGTATATTATTGATTATTCATTCTTGAACATTTATTTTTATCATGGAATAAACATATCAATCCTATTCACTTTTTTTATGGGTGCATTAGTGGTGTCCTACTAGGTTTTATTACTCACACCCTACATAAGAATTCTAATACATGTACTGACTTCATGCATAAGGATCTAGGTAAGAGAAAGGGTCCCATGGAAGATAGTTATGTAGTGGAGCACAGAGATGGTAGTGGACCTAGATGGAATCTATAGGATTTCATAATGTTTCTTTATTTATTTATCTTCTTATACCGATTCATTGGTTTTTCTTACCACACTGGGAGCCCTCTTTACTTATTTTTATGACTTATGTTCCATTAACATAGTTTATGTAAGATTACTATGATTATTATATTTCATTACATTATTTTATGTTTATTTTGTATTTTTATGACATGATATTGAGGGTATGGTCTCCCCACAAATGTTTTCTAGCCTATCACTACTTTTTGAAAACCTCTTTCATGAGGGGACGTGCACATGAGGTCTTGTGGCTCTCCAACTCAGACCCTATATATTTGAAAAGACTACAGCAAAACAACCCCCCAACACCTCTTCAATGTTTGCGACTAGATCATCACCTGACAATGAATATGTCTTTTCCTTACCTCTTAAAGAGTTGTGCAGGGACAAAACACAGTGGTGTGTCTACCTTTTCCCTTAACTATACTTTGTTCGATTAGCTCTGTATGGTGGCTGCTACCATTCTGATTTATCATCCTGAGGCTTCTACATTTTAGTTGAACCACCATACATTGATGGCCTAAAGGCCTAGTGTCTTGGAGGCCCAATACAAGATTTGAAATAAAATTTGGGTGAATTTTACAACTACTATAGTAATTAAAAATTAAATTAATAATAAAAATAATAATAACCAATTAATTTCAAATTATATTATTAATAATTAATAATTATAATTTTTATTAAATTAATAATTAATTATATGTTTTTAATTTTTAATTATATAATAATTTATTAACTAATTTAATTAATCATAATTTTTTTTACAATATTATATAATTATTAATTATATTATTATAATTAATTATAAATATATATATAAATATATATAATTTATTAATAATTATTAGAAAATTTAAATTATATATTTAGATAATATTATTAATTCATTATTAGTATTATTATGTTGTTATATGAATGCAATGGAAATTTGGTCTATAAATCCCACTTAGAAAACATGGAAGGGAGGGAATGGAATTCTCTACTATAAATTAGAGTTCTCAGTAGAGGTTTAAAGAGTGTAATATTTTCAGAATACTTTATTCAATGTAAAAATGAATAAAAAATAGTTAAATACTATTTAAATTATATATATTTTATAGAAAAAAACAGAATGAAACAGAGAAAATCTTTTTTAAAAAAATATAAGAAGGAGCTAAACAAAAAGGCACCATCTATTTAAAATTTCTGAAGAAGGCATGGAGTAGGAATTCACATTATTAAAATTTTTAAGAAGAAGGAACTTTATAAAGTATCTCTTTCATCAAAATGTTTCTTAATAAGGTGTTAAATAATAATCCACCTTCTTCAAAACTATTTTGAAGAAGTAATTGTCTCATTTAGTGCCCACCCTTCAACAAAAAACTGCCATATTTCGGGAAATGGTTTTCAATATCCTTTATTTTTTGGAATTTCATTTTCTTTATTGTAAAAAAAACTCCAAGTTCTTTTTATATAAAAATTATTAAAAAAACATTTCAATATGAATTTATTATCATGATATAATACAGAAATAAAAGTTCTTTCATCACTATTTTGTAATGTTAATATAGAAGGTGGGAAATAAATTACACAGTAAGAGGAAGTGACAGAAGTAGTAACAAAAATAAAATCCTGGTTGTGACATGAGTTAGAATAAAAATTTAGTTTCTACAAATTTCATGTTAATAAAATATTTTACTAAATGTTCACCATTAGAAACACTGACATAAATGAATTAATATACATTTATCTTCTAATGCTTTAATTTATATGTTAATTTTTATATTCTAAACATTTTTAATAAAGAAAATTATTTCAAATAAACCAATTATCATCATTTAATCATTATTAATTAATAATTGGGAAATAATGTTAGAATTAACATTCCATGAACTCCCAATATGAGAAATATACCATGTGATAAATAATTATATTGCATCTACATATTGGATAAGGAATCAACCATTGGAAAAATTATTTATTAATGTGGTTGAAGAATTAATATGAAGATATAATTGTGAACATGATTGTTAAATTAATGTTACTATTATTTCCACATATTTTATTCTTCAAATGATAATTAAAGATCTGACAACTTTATATCCACAACATTCATCAATATCTTATATAATTTTGGTTCTATTATTTTATTCCATTTCATATTTATTATAGATAGTCATATAGTAATCATATGAGTTGAAAAATACTCAACACACATTCCTTACACCATACCATATAAAAGGTAAGTATATGGTTCTTCCTTATACATAAAAATATACTTTAGGTTAGTGTCTCTTTGGTGAATAATACATATTTGGGATTCATGCCTCTAGATTAAAAAATATGATTGTCGTATTTGGGTTAAGCTTTTAGGTGGAAAAAGGTATGTGTTTGTTTTGAATTGTCACTATCATTAAAAGTTAGGCTTAGTGAATACTCATACTTACTACTTTTGGAAGTGTGAAGACTATATTAAGGCATTCCCAAACCACTATAAATTTATTTTTTCTTAATTTTTCATTTCTTTACTATCTCACTTATTGGCCAATAACACTAGTTTATTTTGGATTAATTATCATATTATATATCCACCATTTTACGAGCATTAGATTTTATATTTACTCAGATGTTTCATTTAAATAATATGTCACTCCTCTTGTTTCTTACCATTATATATTTTGGATTGAAATATGGGGACTTTTTTCAACATCTTTCCAATTTGGGGGGTTTATAATCTATTTAAATAATGTGGAAGAACAATTCATCATTCCATAAACGTTTGTGAGTGGGATTTTATATTGTTTTAAAATTTAAATCCTTTTTATAAAGGGGTTTTTATTTACATTTTTTGCATGCTTTATATAGATAAATTACTAAAAATTTCTAATAAATTATTTATTGTAGAAGTGTAAAAAAATTAATTATTTACATTTGGGTTATACATTAAACATTTAAGTTTGGTTGGATAATAATTAGGTTCATAAATTAATTCATTAAGATATGTAATAAATTGAGATATTATATGAAACATAATATAAATTATATTTCTATAGAAATTAAGTGGTGATTTCTTAAAAATACATTAAATAATATGTTGTTAGATTCCCCCAAAATCAAACACTCTTTAAGGACTCAATCATCAAAATGGGTAGATTATTCAAAAGTTAAGTTACCATGGATTATGTTGTGTATGGAATGTATGGTAATGATATAGGTTTATAAGGTCATCTTAGATAAGTTAATATATATTCATATTATCTAATATCAATCTTTGGTTTACACTTGGTTGGGTGATGGTAACATTTGTTTTCACAGAGGTATAGATTTTGGATGGTTTGTAAGTTAAAGCTGGGAATATTATTGTGCATCCAAATATCTAATATATATATACATATATTTAAAATATATTATACATGATTTTATACCCAAATATTAAATGATTTAGATATGATATTATATTAGTTATTACATTATGAAATATAGATCTCAACCCATCAGAAACACAAAAAATTCATCGAATATTGATTGTAAATCTTTATAAATTTTGTATATGTTTTAGTGATTTGAAAACCTCAATTAAACTCATCATTTATTATTTAGAATTTAAATAATCATTAAATATTCTAAAACTCCTAGAATTAATCATCACATGATAAATAATCAAGTATGAAAGAATTTATATTGAGAGATATAGAGGGAAATACAATATCACATAATGTGATAGTTCTATGCATAATCACCACAAACTAATGTATCAAACTATTTCACAGTGAACATAAGGCTATAACAAAACATGGTCAATGTGACCACACTATATTCATACTTTTAGTGCACATATACATCTGCACAAACCAAGATAAAAAGTTTAGTGTGCCTATACTTTAGGTGGATCACACAGAACCTAGTCTAGAAAAAGTGCACACTCAAGTTTAATCTCTATTCCTATATACCATTTACAATAAACCCCTAAAATAAAAATTCTTACACCCATACACAAAGTTAGGCATCACATACACCATTTCATAATTTTGGGCTCTAAAAGTTCTTATGGAACAGAACTAGGTATTTAAGCATGGGATGCCAAAAAAAGAATCTTGCGTTGCCAAACTCAAGAGATAGAGACACAAAAGGGACAAAAAACCACTATAATGAACATGAGACCTGGTTTAAATTCCCCAGTGTTCTATGAAATAACCAAAAATATGTAAATAAAAGTTAAGGAAAATAGGGGTATTTGAGTCATACAAGGGTTTAAATTGAAAAACCTTTTTGAAAGACCACTTCACCCAAGTATTAGAATATACTATGGTGAATGAACCCTATCATGAATATATATAGTAATTAAGGAAAAAATAACTTAATTACTAGTTCATTTTAGTTTATACATGTTGTTCTTATCCTATACTGGTTAATTTTGGATGTCCACTCACTTTGGCCCCATATTTTGTTGAAATAATTTCATTTCATCTTAGTAGACTCTAAGGATTTATTTAGAGATTTTATCCTAAGACCACTAGTTTAGTCATGTAGCACCAAACCCTCAAGGGATAACATAGTCTCCCACTCACTTAGGCCACTTAACTAGGTGAATCTGTAATGACCTTTTTTTTATGAATTGTTTTTTTTTGAATAAATCAAATTTTTTCGAGGGATTTCATTGCATGCTACATCAAGTTAATCTTGATTTATACAAAAAAAGTTAATATTATGTTACATGAAACATTGAGAATATATTTTAGAAAACACAACACTAATTTTTTCTTATGTTACACATAATACTGAGTTCCTTTGATAGCTTGTGTTATACACAATACCATGTTTAACCAAACTACAATATACAATTAATATTATTATTTAATGTGATAGTTATCAACTAGAAATTGGAATGTAAAGTAGGAAAATGATTAACTTAATTATAATAATATTTTATACACATGATTATATAATTCTTCGGTGACCAATTAATTATAAATGAAAATAAAACCTTTTTTAATTGAAATGAAATCTTTTTTTCGAAAAAACGAATTATGTGCACAAGTGTGTTTTATATAAACAAATTAACGAAATCACATTAGGTTGATGATTTTAATAAAATTTATACATTATATATTCAATAAAATATTTAACATTTATCTTATATTTTTTATAGACAAGAGATAATAATAAATCCAATTTCATGCTTAAAAACATTATTTTTCTAAAAAACAGTTTTATCTTTTTTTTGTGGTGCACTTATTTTTAATTTTTTTTTGAATTTTATAAAATTAATTTGATAAAATAAACATAATTTTTTAATTTATAATATCAAAATTATCTTAAGGGAATTTTTTGGTATTTTTTTGAGAAGTTTCATTTTTTTTGATGAAAAGTGAAAAATACTAAATTTCCATTAAAAACTACCTTTTCATTTAAATAATTTATAATGTTAAAATATATTTGGAATTATTTTTAAAGTAAAAATGACTCATTTAAAAATATTTTAATCCAATTTATGTCATTTTAATTAATTTAATTTTTAAATTGAATTTGAAAACTTTGCATTATATTTAAATTTTCACTTTAAAAACCAATTTTTTGACATGATTGTGGGATTAATTTTACATAAATTTATAGAAATTATATAAATTAAGTACAGAAAAATGGATTATTTATTTTTAATTCTAATAGTTTATAAATATTAATCATTCAAAATTTATTTTGGACCAATTTAATTAGTGAAATCCATTAAAATTAATTACATCAATTTACATTTTAACAAAATTACATAGTGGTTAAACATAGAATATATGGTGTAAAAATGACCTAAAACATGTAAAAAAATATATGGAAATATTTAATCCTTATAAATTTAGGTATCAAATTATTTTAATTATTGGGGCCTCGTGTTAAGTAAAAATCTTGGTACACCTAATTTCTTTTAAAAAATTCCAAGTTTGTCCTCTCACCCACTTATAAATGACCACCCCAATCCCCTATCTTAAAAAATTAAAAACTAATTGGTTCAGACAATAAAAACCCAAATAACTTAAAAAATTCTATAATCTCATCATAGTATCCTTAATTTGTTCTGAAATCCAACCAAGGATGACCTTTGTTGCAACCCAAAAGGAAATACCTGAAAAAAAGGTAAAGTTCATCAATAAATGTTTTTGTTTTATTTCTTCATCAAATCCCTTTAATTATTTTTATAACATTATTAAATAAAAACCTTAGTATTTTATATATACTTATATGTTTTTATGTTAAGGTTAATTCGTATAAACACACACACACTTCCATCAAATGGGTTATGAAATCATTGTTCGTGTGTATGGTGGACTATTTCCTCACGAACTGATGTCGTTCATTTTTTCATTAACACATCTTAAGGTTGGGAATAATGATATAAATAATGTTTATATATTATATATATGATATTTATGATGTATTTATTATTATTTAATTATTATATAATACATAACTTTATTATTTTTAGATTATGGGAATACAATAACATTGTTTGTGTGTACGGAAGACTACAGCCTTGAAAAGTGATGTGATTCATTCACGCTATACATATAATGTATTAAGGATGGGTTTTATAGACATATGTGATAGAGATGAAATAAAATCATACTATAATGATAATATATATGTATATAATTTACTTTTCTTTCTTTTAATACAACAAAAAATGGAAACAATGGTCAAGCATACGTACAACCTACTTTCTGCATGAATGATGCATTTCATTTAATATGATAAATTTAATGGATTACTATAAATACATATATATGGAATATATATGATATTTAAATAATGGTGTTAATTATATATATTGTTAAATCATGATTAAATTAAGAGGATACAAAATATAATAGATGAAAACATTTACAAAAACAAAGAGGTGATTACCAAAAACATAACTTGAACATGAAATTATTAATAAAATGGTAATAAAAGGACATAATAAAATCATATATGATATTATATATAATAATATGGTTCTATGAAATATTTATAATAAACTTATATTGATTATATATGAATTTTGAATGAGTATGAAGATATTCAAGATTAAGGAAAGGTATTTATGTCTCAATTTTAGTTTTGTTAGAGACATGCAATATTCACCACCTCTTTCATATATGTGGTGCATATAATTTCCAAGAATTTATTTTATAATAATTATAATCAAATTTATTATTATTTTCATACCCATTTTAGGATCTCACTTTCATGTGTTTTATTTTTCAAAAGTTACCAAATCTGTAAGGGAATTTTATCTCAATTTTCCTTCTTTGATATGTATGTTATGATATACACCTATATTATTTTACAAGGTGTATATACAAACCTTTTAAATGTAATATTTTTAATTTATTCATTAATTTGATTTTTTATGTTTCCTTATATTTTATTCCTTCACAGGGCTTATGAATCAATTTTACCAAAGTGGTAAAGATTTTATGTTGCAATCTCATCGTTTATAGGTATTGTTTATGATTAAGTCTCCAATATTGAAATATCATGATCTAAATCTCAATAATTCTAATGAATTTTATTCTCTTATATTTATTCATGATATATTAAATTAAACGTACCATTTTACACTCTTTTTTAATTACATATAATTAAGAAAATATTTTTAAGATATCCAACTGTATTTCTCTCTTCGGTTAGAAATATGTTTTCTTGTGAAACCACGTTTTCTAAAAATATTTTCAAAATTTTTTAAATGATATTTTAAAAAATGCAGGGAAAAGGATTTTGATATTTTTTTTAAATGTTTTTGAAACTATTTTTAGTGCTTCCTTTATATGTTTCAATGGTTATTTTAAAAGAAAATTATTTTTAAAATGTTTTATGTTTTAAAAAGTGTTTTATATGATATTAAAATATTAAATCATAAGATTCAATGGTTATTTTAATAGAAAAGGATTTTGAAAGTGTTTTATATTGAAAAATTATTTTAAATGGTTTTAAAATCTTTTAATTTAAATTTTTATGGTTATATTTAAAGAAAATGGCTTTCAAAACGTTTTATGTTTTCAAAATCAATTTGAAAGAGGAAAAGATATTTTCCTCAAGAAATGATTTAAATGATATTTACAAATTATTTTCCATCTAAGATAAAATCTATTAGTGTTACCTATTCCATATCAGGGATATTATCAAAGGATACTATTTATATTTTGCCTCTGAATGGGTTGTATTTTGATGTCATGATATTTATGAAACCCATTTCTCTTCTATTAGCTATACCATGATAAAATGTTTAGGAAACCCAATTATTTTCATGAGTTATGCTATGATGAAATGATTATAAAACCATTATCTTCTCCAAAGTTATGATATGATGAAATATTTATGATACCCATTTCATTTCATGGGTTATGATATTATGAATGCTTATGATCTTGTAGAACACATAAATATTGTTTTAATTATGTGAAATATGTGACCTATATATCCCTCCAATGCATTGGGTAAAGATTTATATCTCAATAGATTGAAAGGATTGGAATGAGGAGTTAACTGAGTTCGGTAATATAGGACTAGAATAAAGACTAAATTGGGTTCAGTTGTGTAGTTCTAGAATAAGGAATGAACATGGTTCTGTAATACATGGCCTGAAAGAGGAGAGAACTCGATTCATTAATATAGGGCTAGAATAGAAGTGGACCTGATTCGGTAATACATTGATAGAATGGGAGTGAACATAGTTAAATAATGCATAGCTAGAACAAGGAGTGAACTCAACTCAGTAAGGTACATTCTTCTCTATGATAGAATTATAAATGTGTCTTGACTAATATGGGAATGATTTTCTATGTTTATGTGTATACCACAATTCCATGTCTTATTACTATGTTATGCTCTCAGGATTTTTTCTATTTATTTCCATATGATTCATGTCTTATAGCCTTTTAATCTTTATTCTATGACTTAATATTATGATCTTTGATATGTAGGGTATGATATTCAAGGGTTATGTTAATGTTATCATAACCTTATGTTCATGTTATGATTAAGTATCTCATTTATTTACTGTTAATAAGTGCTTGAGCTCACCCTTTCATATGTTTCATTTCTATAGGTTATTAATAAAGGTTTTATTTGAGAGTACAAAATGGTAAGATCTTTAGGGGAAACATTGAAGATCTTTCACCAGATTACAATATTGTGTTCCATGTTTTCAAAGACATGAAACTATTATGGTCCTCAAGTGCATGTTTATGTAATGTAATTAAAATTCATAAAAAATGGTGTCATATACATGTATGTTAATCCTAGGTTGTTATAATTGGTATTAAAGGAAAGATTTAGTCAACCATTGGAAACTAGGATGAAAAAACATTAGTGATATACCTAGAGATATTTCTAAGGATATGTCTGGGGATGTATCTATGTAAAAGTCTAAGGATGAGTTAAAGTATATAAAAATGTATTAGGATTTATCTAAAGGATAGAGTGAGTAGTTTGCATGAAATTACATCCCTTTCTGGATACTCCATGTGGATGTGGCTTTGACACATATTTACATACGGGTAACAACCCTAAAAAAATCGTATTGAGCTAGACTTGATCGGGAACTCGGGCATGCCAACAAGGCTTGATGAACATGTATTTTGACACTCCGGACTGATATTCTTTGAAAATTCATAAACTCTTTAAAAACCATCATAATGTATTTAAATAAATGATAACTTTAGATAAACTAGATTAAGAATAAGGTTTTATTGATTTAAAATAAGGTGTCATGATTTAGACATATTATAAGTGATTTTCATGAATATGTGGTTTTATACTATGATAATTGTTGCTCACACTATGATTTATAGTTTTAGTAAATGGATGAAACTAGAAGGAATTATGTTAACATTGAATGTGATAGAAAATTTTCTAATGAGCAGTCAAATGGGATGATGACTGGAGTAATAGATATTGTGATTATGCCAAATTAGTTTTCATAGAAAATGATTATAAATGTTTACCTCAACCAACTCTCAAACTTACCAAATAAAATAAATAAGAAGTTCACTAATATTTTGGGTATTAGGGACCATGGAGTAAAGAAACTTTTTTGTCCAATATATTGATAATGAGAGAAAGAAACATCAAAGTGGATGTCTTAGAGAAACATGAAGGCATTTTGATTGTAGAAAAGGATACAAATATATTAGTTGGAAATGAAAAATGAAGAGTACAGTTAATAAAATGGATAGGAATATTGGTCTTCTTGAGGTATTATAAATGGATGAATGCTTTAAATGTAGAATGTATAGGTATTATGAATATTTATGTCCTTGGGGTAAAGACAGTGAGGAAAATTAGAAAGGTGGTATGAGTGATGTTTATACTGATAATGATGAATATAATACAAATTACATGTGAAAGGAAAAAATAGTTAAAGAATAAGATGAAGAAACTTAGTTAATTATTTGAGAAGTGGGATAAATTAATTTTTTTCTTCAATTCAAATATTATGTTATATGAATCATGAAATATATTAGTAATGTTCAGTATAAATTTTTCATTAAGTATTTGAAATAATATGTTTAATGGTACTGATGAACTAGAAAATTGATAAAATGAAAAGGTTATATTTTATCGAAATCCCTTGATTAAGGGAAGGTAACACTTAATATTTTCCTAATGTTGAGAAAATGTAGTTTAGTTTGGTTAAAGAGATGTTGGATAAGAATAATGTAAATTGGATAATAATAATTACCATGGAAAAAATTATTGATTTCTTGAAAAAGTGGTTTATAATAGCATGGATGAAGTTTACAACATTTTTGGATTTATGTAATATATCTAATAATATGTGTTATATGTAAGGAATGGACAAGAATATATGTTATAAATATAGTTTTATTGTAATTCAGGTTATTACCATGTTTCAATAGAATACATGATGAAGGTATTCACATATTTGGTATGTGTCAATCAAGATATACTTTATGATATGTGGGGATAAATGCTAATATGATTTTGATAAATTTAGTGCCCTTATTTTTAATGTTTTTTATTTTCAACTTTTGGAAGGGACTAAAGGTTAAACATTTATGAAAAGGTTTGTGTTTAACTTTGAATGATGTTTTAGAGATAAATTATCTTTAAATATGAATATTTATGCATATTGGATAAACTATCCTATCCATTCTGTTTTGATGATAAATAAATATAGAAGGAATGACTTAACATTATGTCTATGGTTCTTATGATCCGTTGGTACTTCAGGAAAAAACGTTCATCAGTATTTCATGGAGTAAAGGATGAAGTGGGAATCTATCAAGGCACAAACACATGGTGAGATTATACATATGAAATGGAATAGAATAAAGTAAGCGTATCTTCTTATGAAAATTATTCAACATTAAGAAAAGGGTCTTGAAATAAATTTTTTCCTTGTTATCATCATTTTTTATGATATTAATGAACTTTCTCAATAATATTTGGTTTATGGATTTGTGATTGTTAACTCCCTCCTAAACATTTTCTATATTACTCTACATTAGTTTTTTGGTGTTTTTTCTTTTATGTCCATGTTTTCACTTCCCACCTTTGTTATTCTATGTGGAAACCTAGTTATGAGTTACTTTAGTCTACCTTTATGTTTCCAACTTTTCCCTTTTAAAGGAAGTTTTTTTATTCAGTTTTACAATGTGGGTTCCAATGAAAGGAATTTTTAAGTATTAAAACTTTTATCATCCATATTAATTCTAAGGGAGAAATTTATTTTAAGGGGGTAGAATTTAACACCCTGATTTTTTATGAATTATTATTATCTGGAATAAATCAAAATTCTTTAATGGATTTCATTTCATACTAAAACAAGTTAATATTTCTTTATACACAAAATCATTTTAATACTACACTACACACAACATTGATATTATATTTCAGTACACACAACACTATGTTTGACTTGTGTTACACACAATACTGAGTTCATTCAATAGCTTATGCTATGCAATACAATGTTTTACAGAACTACAATATACTATTAATATTTTTATTTAATATGATAGTTATCCATTGGCTATTGGAATAGAAGGTATTAAAACTATTAACTAAATTAGGAAAATATTTTTTACACATGTTTATATAATTATTTGGTGACCAATTAATTATAAATGGGAATAAAACCATTTTTAAAATAAAAGAAAATATTTTTCTGTAAAAAACTATTAATGAGCACAAGTGTGTTTTATAACAAATAAATAACCAAATCACATTTGGTTAATGATTTTCATGAAATTTTTATATCATATATTAATTACAATGGTTAAAATTCATCTTATATGTTTTTTAGAAAAGTTATAATAATAATCCAATTTCACGCATAACAATTTTATTTTTATAAAAAACATTTTTTTCACCTTGTTTAGGGCGTAATTATTTCAAAAATAAAATTTTTCAATTTTAAAAAATTAAATTTACAAAAAAACATCATTTTTTAAATTTTAATATCAAAATTATCATGGGGTTAATTTTTAGTTTTTTTTGAGAAGTTTCATTTTTTGATGAATAGTAAAAAAATACTTAATTAAAATTGAAAATTACATTTTTGTTTATATAATTTATAATGTTAAACTATATTTTTAATTTGTTTTAACATAAAAATATTTAAACTATACATATATTAATCTAATTTAGGTAATTTTAATTAATTTTAAATTTAAATTAAATATAAAAAATTTGTAAAAATTTGATCATTTTCTCATTAAAAACACATTATCATGGCACATAGGTAGGATTAATTATAAATTAATTTATTAGACTTATATGAATTGAATTTGAAATAATTGATTCCATATTCTAAATATGAAAAAATTTAAATATCCAATTAGGATAACATAATTTTTCACAAATTAAATAGTGAAAATAATTAAAACTAATTACATCAATTAAAGTAAAAACAAGATTTCTTACTGGTTAAACTTAGAATATAAGGGGTTAAAATGACCCACAAATTTTCAAAAATCCATTGTATTTCCATATGTAGACATTATAACTTCATGGATAAAACTTGGTTCATTATTGGGGACTAGTATTATGTAAAAACATGTGTATACCTACCTTCTTCTAAAACATTTCAAGTGTGTTCTCTCCCCCACTTATAAAAGGCCACCCCTATACCCCTATCCACACACCTTTAAAACCAATTGGTTTAGCCAATACCTACCAAAATAAATTATAAAATTCCCTCATATAATCATATAATACTTAATTTTTTAATATATTCAACTAGGAAAGGCCTTTTATTCCAACCAAAAGGAGTTACCCGGAAAAGTGGTAACATTCAACAATAAATTTTTTTATTTAATTTCTTCCTAAAACCCCTTAAATTATTTTTTATACCATTATTATTTAGTATCATAAGTATATTACATATACTGGGATGTTTTTATGTTATGTTTAGGAACTAAAAACACACATACTCCAATCAAATGGATTACGAAATCATTGTTCTTGTGTACGAAGAACTATCGCCTCAAAAACTGATTTCGTTCGTTTTCCCATTACCACCTATCAAGTTTGGGAATAATGACCAATATAATTTTAATATAATATATATAGGATATTTATAATTTATTATGTTTATTTATTTATTATATGACACATAACTTTATGTTTTTCATTTTTGGGGAATATGATAATGTTGTTCGTGTGTATAGAGGACTACCGCATCGTGATGCAATGTGATTCACTCATGATTTTCATTGAATGTATTAAGGATGGTTATAATAGAAATATGTGACATATATAAAATAAAAATTATAATATAATGATAATATATATTTATATATATATATATCATTTACTTTTCTTTCTTTTAATACAGCAAGAAAATGGAAATAATGTTCTTGCATATGTAAGACCAACCGTCTGCTTGAACAGTGTATTTCATTTCCTACATCTAAATTTTATAAATTACTCTAAATATATATATAATGAATATATATTATATTTAAATCCATTTTATTATTTTTTATATGATTAAATATTTATTAAGGTAATAGAATAAAAAATATAACATATCAAAACATTTACGAGAAACAACGCGATATTACCCAAAACAAAAATTTATCATGTAATTATTAATGAAAAGATAATAAAAGGTCATAAAAAATCATATATGATATGATATATATGATTTCTGTTTTTTATAGATATATAATAAAATTATATTTATTATATAGGAATTTTTAATGATTACGATGAGAGTTAAGACTTAAGGTAAGGGTTTTTTGTCAAACATTTTACTTATGTGAGACACATAATGTATTCACCATATATTTCTTCAATTTGGGGTATATAATTATCATGAATTTATTTTATGATTATTATAATAAAATATATTGGTATTTTCATATCCATTTGAGTATCTCTATTTCATGGGGTTTATAGTATAAAATTTACAAAATCTCTAAGGAATTATTTTCTCAATTTTCTTTCATTGATATGTATGATATTATATGTACCTATATTAATTCACAAGGTGTATATACATAAATTTGAAATAAAATATCATTAATTTATTCATCCTCATGATATTTTAAGTTTCTTTATATGTTATTCCTTCACGGGGCTTGTGAATCAATGTTACCAAAGTGGTAAATATTTTATGTTACAATCTCATTGTTTATCAAGACTATTTATGATTAAGTATAAAATGTGTAAGCCTCTCTATAATTCTCATGTATTTTATTATCCTATATTTAGTAAATATTTATTCACGTAAATTTACCATTTCCAATCTTTTTTACTTAATATAATTATGAATTTGTTTTTCATAAAATCCAACTTTATTTATTTCTATGGTCATAAATCTGTTTTCTTTCAAAACTATATCTTATAAAAATGTTTTAAAAATGTTTTTAAATTATATTTTAATAAACTTTTCAAGGAAAAGGATTTTGAAATTTTTTATGTTTTAAAAAGTGTTTTAAATTATTTTCAAATCATTATTTGTTAGTAGAAAAGGTTATTTTTAGGGAAAATTATTTTGTAAATGTTTTATGTTTTAAAAATAATTTTAAATTATTTTCAAATATTCAATTATAATTTCCCAAGTTATTTTCAAAGAAAATTATTTAAAAAACAATTATGTTTAAAAATTATTTTAAATGGTTTTAAAACATACCTTATAATTTTTCATGAATATTTTCAAATAATTTTTTTTAAATGCTTTTTGTTCTGAAAATAACATTCATAGAAAAAAAGGATATTTTCTTCAAATTTTCTTAAATGATATTTCAAATTTATTTTCCATATATGATGAACTCCATTTATGTTACTTATTTCCTAATAGGTATATTATCAAAGTATAACATTTATATTCCTCCTCTTAAAAGTTTATGTTTTGGTGACATGATGTTTATGAAACCAGTTTCTCTTCCATGGGCTATACAATGTTAAAATGATTATGAAACCCACTTCATTTCATGAGTTATGATATAATGAAATGATTATAAAACATATATCTTTTCTATAGGTTATGATATGATGAAATGTTTATAATAGCTATTTTATTTATTGTGTTATGATATGATAAATGTTTATAATCTTACATCACATATAAATATTTTTTTCATTATGTGATGGGTGTGACCTATATGTCCCTCTAATTAATTGGGTAAATATTTATATATCATGAGACATACATGACTATAATTAGGAGTGAAATAGGTTTAGTAATTAAAGACTAGAATTATTAGTGTACTTAGTTCAGTAATATAGGACTAGAATGAGGAGTGAACTCAGTTTAGTGATACGAGTTTGGAACAAGGAGTGAAATCAGTTCAGTATTAATAGGACAAAATGAGAGTGAACCTGGTTAAGTAATATATTGATGTAATGGGAGTGAACCTATTTTAGTAATATAGGTATGTAATGATGAGTGAACTTGGTTTAGTAATGGACTCTTTCCACCATGATAGATTTGGAAATTTTTCTTGACTAATATGAAAATTATTTTCCATGATTATGTTTAAACCACAATTCCATGTCCTATTTCTATGTTATGATCTCATGGGGTTTTCTATTGATTCCATTAGGATTCATTTCTAATTATTTTCCAATTTTTATTCCATGACTCAAGATTATGATATTTTATATGCAGGGTATGGTCTTTATGTGTTAGCCTCATGTTATCATACCCTTATGTTTATGTTATGCTTGCATATCTCCTTTATTTACCTTTACTGAGCATCTAAGCTCACACATTCTTATGATTCATTTTCCTAGGTTATGAAGAATGGTTTTAAGTATAATTAAAAAATGGGAAGATCCTTTTGTGAAACATTTAATATATTTCAATATATTAGAAGTTTGTTTTCTATGTTTCCAAAGACACTAAACTATTATGGGCCTCAAGCGTGTGTTCATGTAATGTAATGAATATTCATAATAAATGATTTTATATCCATGTATATTAAGTCTTTGTAATTATAGAATCTATAAACACCCTTGTATCATAAATATATCTTTACATTTTTTTTATTATAAAATCCTCTATTAAACACAATCCATAAATATAGACGACTAGTGTCTTTGGAAGATTAGATAAATAATGCATAAACATAAAAATAATATATATAATTTTTATTTAAATATCCATAACGTTATTATAAATCTATTTTAACTTATATTACTACATAGGATATCTTGAGGATATACGTAAGGAAAATGGTGAGTTGTAAATCCCAATATGGGAATAAACATGAACTTTTAGTATAATATATGAGCGAAGAAGCATAAAATGATATCATAAAAGAAGAGGATCCTATAAATTGAATCATGTAATAAAGGAGAAAATATCATAAAACCATGGAGTCATAATAATATGGTTACAACATAAAACATGGCATCATAGGCATTAGTTAAGGCTCATTATCAATACAACTTAGCAAAGTGTTTTAGGCTTATTTGACATACACCATAAATGGTATTTAATGAGATGAAAAAATTACCTAAGGAAATATGGGGATATATAATTATATTCCAAAACATCATATAAAAATATATACATGTATATGTGTTCCACATGAGGAAAATAAATCATACATAAATCATAAGAATAATAAAACTGATGGGAAAGAAAAGGGTTTCATAAACTAGTCTTAAAGGATAACCAAATCGTATATCATAATGATTCCCAAGAAAATATGTGATTAAATAGTTTTTGTATATTTATAATTGAAAAAAGTATAAAATTACAAGAATATAGAGTTTATGTGAAGAAAAATTCATAATAAAAAAGTGCAGATTTATGTATAAAAATAAGCCTCTTAAGCGGTGCTTTAAGAAATGAGAAAGGAATGTTTTGAGAAGGTAAAAACATAGTGATTTCATAAAAACTAGAAATGAAGAATAATATATTTTTGATAACATATATATTATTTTGGGAAATCATGAAGAAGAAAATAATTTAAAATTTTGATACATGAAATAGAATTATGAATAGAAAAAATTCTTTTAATTGAGTTTACTTTAAAGAAAAGAGTGAGATGAGAACTTGAAAAACCTGTATGTACATAGAAAATAAAAAGGAATAAAAACTAGTTATATATGTTACAATCACACAAAAACACACACACAGAGATATATATATAATATAATAATTTCATGTGATGAAAAGAGTAAAAAATATAGGTATTAAGAGATAAAGCATAAGACGATTGAAAAAGTGGGATGTTTTAGTTCAAGCCCCGAATTGCTTGGTACATGAATCTAACCTCCTAAATAATATATTTAAAATTAATCAAGTAGTTTTTTAGAACCATATTCATGTATATTTCATTTATTATATTTCATTTATATTCCTTTATAACTATTTTATTATGTTTATGTTCACCACCAGATGATGTTTGTTTTATGGTTCCAGGGACATATCTATTTATTAGTAATTGTAGATGTTCTTGTCAAATGGGTTCATAAATCCATAATTTAAATGGTATAGAGTTAATGTATTTAAATAAGATAATAGTATTCAATTAATAAATGATATTAAAAAATAAGCATAAATCTTAGCACTTTAATGGTTAGTTCATTTAGGCGGTTTCTTTTACTATGATGAACTTAATCAGTTTCATGAAATATTTATCTTTATTTAAAAATTAAAAAAATATGAAATTAAATTTAATATACTTATTATTATTATATTTAATCATAAAATTATTATTATAACCATCCATTCAGTGATAAAAAATGAAATACATCATCCATGGAGGTGGTGAACAAACTATAATATGGGTGATATTTTTTTATTTTAGAATAAATGTGGGAAAATTAAATAATGGTTATTTAATTGATATAATAACATTTAAGTATACTAATTAACTTAATTTAACTATATTAGGATGTGTAGATAGATTGGGAGTAGGTACAAGAAGAAAATAACTTTAAAGGGCTCAGTTGAGATAATTATCTCTTCCTTTAGATGTCCTCCTTTGACACTCTACACGGGCTTAGAGAATAGACTTTTATAAAGAACAAAACCACCATAAAGTTGGTAGAGATTTTGGTAAGGTATTTTTATAGGATTTTTCAAGTTAAGGAACTCATTTTGTGAGGATAGGTGGGGTGGTGAAAAGTGGTTTTCATAAGGGGAGGCGAGGGGTGGTTTTGAATAAAATATTCATTAGTTTATAATTTTTTATCAAGACTATCTACCACAATGATTCTTGGGTCTATGAATAGTAATTAGTGAAAGTGAGGTAGAGATAATGGTTTCTCACATCATCTAAAATGAAATCAATCATGTATTGAAATTATAATGTAAAATATTGTATTTTTGGCATTTCACTTTTCACAAAAAAATTAATTTTTTTAAAAAAAAATAAATAAATCAAAGAAAGATAATTTCAATTTGATGATTTGAAAAATAATAAACATTTTATAAAATTAAATCTATAAATAAATGATGTTTAATTTTTAAATAAAATATATATTTACTAAAATATACCAATTATTGAATATATAATGAAATTTTCGAATCCTAGAAAAATCACTTTTGATTTTATAAAATTATATTATTATTTATATTAAAATAACTAGTTTTGATTAAAACATTTTCATAAAATTAATATTTTATTTCAAAATTTTAAATTTATCATAAAAATGTATTTTATTGAAAATAAAACATATATATTTTCCAAAAAATATAATTATGGAAACTTTTTTTCAAATGTTTATTTAATTATATTTAAAACTTTTATTTAATTTTATTATGATATAAATTATTTATTAATTTTTATTTGGTAAGATTTTTAAATATTGGTTTTCTAATCCAATAGTTTGGTTTCTATTCTAATGTCTAGGGTACTATTCATAATGCTCAGGTTACTATTCCAACATTCATATTTCCAATATTCATATAGTTTTTATACATCCTATAAATACATATTATTTCCTTAATTCATCAGTCACTCCAATTTATCTAAAGGTTATAATATTTATTATAAAAAAATTAATTACATTAATACTATTTTATTTATTTTTTACAATATTTTACACATGATATATTATTCTAAAAGACCAAGATGAATCAAATTCCCCTACTATAGTTATTTTCCCAATATTTATTATCTCATTGTATTATTGTTAATTTTATTAGGTTTATTTATCTTCCAAATAAAATTTTCATAATTAATATAATTTTTTTTGTTTTTATTATGTGTTTCATGTGTTTTATTATATACTACATCACTAAATATGTCACTTATTTATTTAAAATTAAAATTTTATATATATAAACATATGGATCATTACACTCTTCCACCATTAATAAATTTCATCATTGAAATTTCATTACATTGACTAACATGAAAACATATGAGGGTACATTTGTTTCATTTATTCTTTTGGTTCGCATGCTGCCTCTTCATACTTATGGTTTCTCCAAAGTAATTTGATAAGGTGAATTTTTTTATTGTGTATAAATTTGTCTCTATGTTCCAAAATATTCACTAGACACTCCTAATAATATAGATAATGTTCCAACTATACAAATATATATTTAGTACATGTGAGGGATTTTTTATTAACTTCTTAAAAAGGGATACATGTAACATGTCATACACTTAGGATAGTTTTGGTGGGAGTGTTAGTCTATAAGAAACAAGTCTAATTAAATCGAAAATCTTAACGGGGATAATGTATCTAGGATATAACATCACCTTCTTCCCAAAACTCATGAATCTATTCTAAAGAGATATATAAAGGAACACTCTATCTCCAAATTAAATCTACAAGTTTCATCGATGATTTCCAACATAGGTCTTTTGTTGATTTTGTGTTTCTATGACATGTTATAGAATTGATTTGACCATCTTTTCCATTTCTTTAACTATTTCAGGTCCCAATATCTTATGTTCTCCAAAATTGCCCAAATATTTTAATGTTCTATATTTCTTCTTATATAGGTCTTCATAAGGATATATACAAATACTCGAGTGGAATCTATTGTTGTATAAAAACTGGACTATAGGAACATGTTGATCCCAAACTCCTTTAAAGTTTATAGAGAAGGATCTTAATATATCTTCAAGTGTTTGGATATTAAATTCCTATTTTCCATAATTCTATGAGTGATAGTTCATATTAAATTTTAACTCTATGTTAAAGGAATTTTGAATAATTATCAATAACATTGAGGAGAACCTTAGATCTTGATCAAATTTAATAAATAGTGGTATTAGGTGAAGCCTTACCACTTCTATAATGAATATATTTAAAATTTTATCAAGTAATACGTCATATATAATGAATATTTAGTAAGTGATATTTGTAAGATAGTCCACTATAACCCATATAGAATTATTTCCTTTGGATTCCTTCAAAAGAGATGTGACAAAATATATTGTGATTTTCTCCCATTTCCATATGGGTTTGGGTAACAGTTGCATCATCCCCATGTACATTTACTTTCAACCTCCACTTTTTGGTACATAAATAACTTTAATTTATATTCAATAATCTCCATCATTATATTGTACCATTATTAGTAATATAGGATATCTTTATATATCATTATTCTCCTTGGGTGGATAGAGAATGTTCAGGTATAAACATCATCTAACAAATATTTATTTATCTTAGGATCTGATGGTATGCATAATAATATCTTAAATATCACAACTCATTTTTATCCATATTGAACACAGAGTATTTTCACTTATTTAATTCATCCAAAATATTTTATATCTCCATACCCTCCCTTTATAGCGATTTGAATATTCTTCAGAATATATGGTTGAGTGATCATTTGTGCAAGGTAGTATGTAATATTTTCTTTTATGATTATCATGTACATCCTTTTCATGACTAAGAATATTGTATCATTCTAAATACTCAAAAATGATAAGTATGAAGTAATGTTTTCAATATAGAGAATCTTCCACTTTATTCACCTTCCCAGGATGGTAAGGGATTGTGAAGTTATATCCTTTGATCAACTCTAACCTTAATTTTTGGTGCATGTTAATCTATTTCAATGTGAATATATATTTGAGTGTCTTATAATAGGAATATATTTCACACTTATTTCTATATAGAAAATTCCTAAAAATATCCAATGCGAATCTTACTACAGTAAATCCCAAATCATGTGTGGGATATTTTTTCTCATGAAAATTCAATTTCATTGAGGAATATGATATCTATATTATCATTTTTTGATGAGTAAATAGTCTAAGCTATTCTTTGAATAATCACTATAGATCTCAAATCCTTTCCCACTTGTGAGTAGTGTCATTACTTGAGAAATAATTAGACTCTTCCTTAAATACTTGAAGCTCTCTTCAAATTCATCAATCTAGAAAAACATTACTCACTTCTGAGTTATCTAGAATAGAGGGATTCATAATCAGAAGAAGTTAATAAAAATCATTTATATTACCTATCTAATCTAAGGAAACTATGTATCTCTATTATAGACATTGGTTTAGGTCATTCTTCAATCACCTTTTTCTTTGAAGGATATTTTAGTATCCCCTTTCTAGGGATAACATTCCCCAATTATGTTACTTTCTGTATCATAAACCAAAATTTACGATAAATTTAATATAACTTATCCTCTCTCAAATTATATAGTGTAATACTAAAATTATCATCATGTTCTAGATTTATTTTTGAGTATATGAGAATATCATCTATAAATACCAACAAAAATTTCTCAAGGTAATATCTAAATACTATATTCATCAGGTCCAGGAAAATTACAAGATCATTCATGAGTACTAATGGAATCACTGTGAACTCATAGTGTCTATACCTTATATAAAATAGAGTTTTGGGAATATTCTCTTAATTCACTTTCAATTTATGATATCATGATCAAAGGTCCACTTTAGAGAAGTAATGAGCCTCCTATAGTTAATAAAACATGTCATAAATGTGTGGAAGGGGATACTTGTTATTTATTGTGATATTATTGAGTTTATGATAATCAATGTAGAGACATAATGACAAATTCTTATTCTTAAAAAAGAGTACCAATGCACCCCATAGTGAAGTAATTGGGTTCATAAAATCCTTATATGTATTATTTTTTAGTTTATTCATTAGTTATTACAGTTCAATGGGGGCCATTTTTAGGGACTCTAGCATATGAGAAGATCTCTGAGTATAATTTCAATTTAGAACTCAAACACTCAATAAGGAGGGAAAAAGGTATCTCAATAGGAAATACATAAATATACATACATACAATTTGAATGTCTTCAAGGATGATCACCCCATTTATCTTAATAATTTGAGTTATATATTCTTGATCATAAGGAAAAAATATCCCTACTTGAGAAGGATTTTCAAATAGAGATTCATCATCATCCTTTCACTTGTATAGAATCATAGGATGATTTTTGATATGGAAAGTGATATCCCTCTATTGGAAGTTGATGTTGGCTAAAAAAGTCACCCAATCCATGACATGTATAACATTGAATTGCAATAAAGGAATTACAAAAAAATTAAGAGATTCATCCCATAAATATTAATTGGATAATAGTTATATACTTAATATGAAAAAAGGAGCAACTTGGTGTCTTCACTGACAACACAACCCCTATATCTTGAGGCGGTGTATGGATATTTCTACTGAACTTTCATGATATAAAATAATGAATTGAACTACAATTATATATAAAATTTTATGTTCCTAAATCTATAATAAGAATCAATTTTCCCATTTGATTCCATAACTAACAAGTTACTAAAAACTTAATAGTGTTATTGATAGAAATTATAATCATATAAAATGAAAATTGTGAACTTAGATAAAATAACTCATAAATGGAAATAATATCCTAAATTATGAATTTTTAGGCTTCCAATCATGGTTATTTATGGTATATTTACCAATTTTTTTCAAATATAATCCCTAAAACTAACTAAACATTTCTCTGAAACCAAATATAGAAATCATGATCTCATACCCATATTATTTTATGATTTTTGACATAAAAATAAATTAAAACACCCAAAAAATATAGAGATATAATGCATTTATAAGATTAGAAACATAATACATAAACATATAAATTAACTACATAATCTTTATTTCAATATCCATTACATTATATCAAATACCTCTGAACTTATATAACTACATAGGATACCCTAGGTGTAACAGCCCGAGATTTTTTGAAAAATGTTCTTTTTAATTTCACTAATGTCTTGTGTTGTATGCAACACAAAAAGGAGCTTGCACAACACGCATCCTTGACTTTACTTGCATTACACGCAATCACGACCTTCCTCGATAGAGTGTGTAGTACGCAATAACGAGCTTCACTAAACCACAATATGCTATTAAAATATTATTAAAACTAGCTGTTATGAATAGTAATAACCACTTTTTGAAATTTTATAAATTTTATTTTTCAAAATGGAATTAATTTTTGGATTTGTTATATCGAAATTAGCTTAGGGTGAAATTTTAGTACTTTTCGGATAACTTTCATTTTCTAATGAATAGTGAAAATTACTAAATTTTAATTAAAAAAAACTTTTTTAATCAAAATAATTAATAATGATAAATTATTAATTTGAGTGGTTTTAAAGTATATTTACAATATATTTTTACAATTTAATACATTGTTGCTCATTGGATGTAATTTCACATTTAAACCAGACATAAACAAGTGTTAATCTTTTGATAGTTATTATCTCTTAAGAACACGCTATTTGTTTTGACAACGGGAATTAAATTTTAAATTAATTAATGCAACTAATATGTTTTTAATTTGGTAAAATAGACATCATTTTGAGCTCATAATATCAAATATATCTTAGGCCTAATTTTTGGTATTTTTCTGGAAACTTTCATTTTTTTGATGAATAGTAAAACCACTAAGTGGTAGTTAAAAAACTGATTTTTTCATAAAACTTAATATTACCGCTTCTATGAGTGGAATTTCGAAAATCCGAGAGACACAGTTAATATCAAGTACTAAAATGTGGTTCAATGAGATGAAAATAATTTTTGCTGAATAGTAACTTTTTACTTTTTTTTACCACAGTTAAAAGTAAATAGGGTCATTAATGGTAAAAATGATATTATTATTACCCTAAAACATGTCCTAATTCTATTGGATAAGTGTAATTCGACCAAAAACAACCTTAGGAATAAAATATGACCATTTAAGCCCACTTGGATTAGATTAGGACATTTATTATTAATTTATTTAAAGAAGGGTTAAAATAGTTAAAATCAATGTTTAATAAGTAAATCATTTTTAATATAGGGTTATACATAAGATAAATTAGACTATAAATATAAATTAGAAATATAAAATTATTTCCTACATAATGATATTTTATTTGTAATTTTTAGACTTTAAATAATTTAATTTATTTATAACAAAATGATGATGCAGTAAATATCTTATTAATGAAATATTTACATAATTGATGTTATAAATACCCAAGTAAATGTAATTTGAGACTTTTTATGAATTCCAAAAATTTTATATGTTAATATGACATTTTATTGTTGATTTAATTAACTTGTTAGAACTAATCATTCTGTTATGATTTTTACAAAAATCAATTAGCAA
The DNA here is from genome assembly GCA_963277665.1 of Viscum album. Taxonomy (NCBI): domain Eukaryota; kingdom Viridiplantae; phylum Streptophyta; class Magnoliopsida; order Santalales; family Viscaceae; genus Viscum; species Viscum album. The sequence goes on along the minus strand of OY728127.1, from coordinate 58,772,348 downwards.
ATAGTGTCAAAATTGACATAAAATAGTTTTTAAAACAAATATTATATTATTAATTGTTATTATATTCCTAAAAATCTAAGGTTCAGACAAATGACTTATATAAGGTTATATATATTAATAATAAACAACTTGGGGTTCTTTTGGCTTGTTATTGTAAGTTTATTAACCTTATTGTGTAAGAACACAAAAAAGACACGGTAAAAGTAAAATTATCTAACTTAAAGTTAAAACTAAATGATAAGGTTAAAATAGTAAACTAAACTTGTAAAAATTCTATTGGATGATAGGATTTCTACCTATCCCCACCTAATCTTCGAAATAAATCAATTTGGAGCTATTTAAAAACGAATTTGGCTTTATAATAAAATAATATTTTTAGTTTTTCCAAAGGTGCCCCTCTCCTCCCTTATAAAAGGGCACCTCCTCCTTCTCTTCCTCACACCACTTTGAGCCTTCAAGCTCGGCCAAACCCTACCAAATTATCTTCTACACTTCCATAGCAACATCCTAGAGGTTTTGGTCTTCCTCAAAGACCAATTTTAGTGCCCTAAAAGGAGATCTCAAAGAGGCGCTTCAAAGAAGAGGTAATGTCCGTTACCGATTCTTTCATCTTTATTTCTTCTTCCACTTATTCTTCTTAGGTTGTTTAATTATGAAGTAATAACATCAGTATCACTTATATACTGATATGTTATTATAATTATGAAACAACCTTATTTCACCATCTATCCATCCTACGGAAAACGAAATCACCGCGCGTGCGTACGTACGGAATACCGTCTCCATGCCGTGGTGTAATCTATTTTCCACCACCACCTTACTTGGATGGGTATAATGGTGTACATAATAAATATATATGATTATTTAAAGTGATATTGATTCTTATATAGTATACATACACTCCAATACAATTCCACGATCATGAGAACAATATCATCGCTCGTGCGTACGTACGGACTACCGTCTCCACGACGCGATGAGATTCATTCTCCACGTTAACCATTCATGAATGATTATAAAGTATATATAATAATTAATAATGAAATATATGACATAATAATGATTTTGGATTTATGTGTATATATATTTATGTCATCTACTTAATTCCATTCAACTCAATAAGGAAAAGAAAACAGCGTTCATGCGTACGTACGGTCTAACGTCTCCATGAACGGTGTATTTCTTTCCATTTACTGATCTATTATATATATATATATATATATTCTGAATATATATTATATATAAATCATTTTTTATATTCTGGAATTAATTAATCATGATCTAAGTAATCATATGAATAATTACAAGTCAAAACAAGGACGACAAATGAAACGATTTTACCCAAAATGCTCTTTAACATGGAATTTACAAAAGAACGGGTAATATAAAGCCATAAGTGAACCATATATGATATCATAACAATGATTATGATTCTGGAATATGTTAATGACATTATTTAAATCATTATATAGGAGGTTCGGACACATACGAAGCAAATCATACCTAAGGTAAGGGAAAATATCACAATCTCATTTTTATCCGAGATTGTTTATTCTTTGGTATTTACTGGGGTGTATTTTATCATCAACATCCATGTTTCCTGAATATGTAATATTATTTCCATCCACCTACAATTGTTTAAATCCTATTTTACCCTTCTGTGAGTTTTTAGTAAAAGATATGAAAGGAATCTTTTGACGTTTTTCGTACGAGGTACTTTTTGACTTTTCCTACAAAAGTACGAGAAGAATGTTTTTTTTAACTTATACGGCATGAATGGATTTTTAAAAAATTATTTCCAAGAAGCTTTCTCTACAAGTTTTCATGTTTATTTTTAATCAACTTCTCTTAGTTTAAAATTGTATGACATGTTAAGAAAGGAAAAATGTTTTTGAAGTAGAAAGGATATTTTACTCAAGAATGGAGTTCAAGTGTTTTATCAAAATGATTTTCCATCTAAGATAATAAAGGGTTCTGTTTCTATCCCTATTATTAAATGGATTTGATTATGTTGTGATGGAAATATTTTTATGAATTATTTTATCTTATATGAATTGTTTTATGATGTCATGATGTTTAAAGATTCCAATTTTTATTACATGGGTTATGAAATGATGTATGATTTATGATTTTGTGGCACACATAATATTGGTATCATTATGAGATGGGTGGGACCTATATATCCCTCCAATGCATTGGGTAAAGATTTTATATCTCATGAGATAAACATGGATGGAATGTTAGGTTATACCAGTTTAGTGAAACAGGACTGAAACGAGGAGTGAAATCGGTTCAGAAAGGGACTTTGTCCACTATGATAGTCTTGGAAATGAGTCTTGACTAATAAGAAATGATTCTATATGATTATGTGTGTATGCCACAAAGTTTCAAGTTTTAAGTTATGATTATTGGGATTACATTTCACTACTATGATTTATCCCATGTTATGAAATTGTGATCTCTTTTGCAGGTTAAGATTTCCAAAAGATATGTTCTTATGAATATGATGTGACTGATATTTCTTTTTTTTACCCTTACTAAGCATTTGGGCTCACCCTTTTATGTTTTCTTTTCCACGGGACATAAAGAAAGGATTGAGGTTTAAAAAAAGAAGATCTTTATGGGAGATGTTGAAGATCTTTCACCACGATTAGGAAGATTATATTCCGAGTTTCCAAAGACACTAAACAATTACGGTCCTTGTGTGTGTGTTTTTGTTATGTACTAAGTATTTTGCAAAAGTATTGTAATGTCCATGTATGTCAGTCTTCGGGTCTCTACAGTTGGTATCAAAGGAAAGGTTTAGTCAACCTTTGGAAACTAGGATGTGAAAACGTTAGTGAGATCCCTAGAGATATTTCTAAGGTTTGTCTAGGGATGTCCCTAAGGTTAAGTATACGTATAGGTTATAGTCCTAGAATTATGCTAACGATCATAAAATTAAACCTAAGATGTTAGATATTGAAGGTACTCCCCCTTTATTATGTTGTTTTCCCTAGCATGATTTTTGCCTCTCACACTATTCTTTTTGGGTTTTAGACGATGGCTGGAACCCGAAGAAACTGTGTTGATCAATGCAATGGAAAATGCAATGATTGTCCTCCTGAACAAACAAATGTTATGGGAGATGGAGTGAAAAATCTTATTGCTATACTTACACAAGCTATGAATCATTCTGGACTTCCAAATGAGCAGAGAAAGGAACAATATTCTATTGAGTCTTTCATGAGGCAACGTCCACCTTCTTTCAGTGGGTCTTCTGATCCACTTGTTGCTGAACAATGGATTAGTACAACTGAAAAGATATTTTCAGTTCGTCAATGATCTAAACATGATAAAGTCATCTTAGCAGTGTATCGTTTGGAAGGTGATGCTGATCAATGGTGGAATATTATCAAGAATACGAGGCCAAGAGATGAAATTGAGTCGATGGAATGGAACAAGTTCAAGAACTTATTTTTCAATAAGTATTTTTCTCGTATTCTTCGAACAAAGATGGAGAAGGAGTTTCTTGAACTAATGCAAAAGGATGATGAATCTGTTGGTATATATGAAGAGAATTTTACAAGGATTGCATGGTATGCATCTGGATTTATCATCCAACCTAAAAGTAAAGTTGATCGATTCTTCAGTGGCTTAAAACCAAATCTTTGAAGGGAATTAGCTATAAGAGACTTCAGTAGCTATGAATAAATTGTGCGTTGTGCTATCAAGGTAGAAATGGAAGTTGGTGTTACTTATCCATCTCATAGTTTTGACAAGAAACGAAATATGTAGTTCAAGAAGAAATCTCAGAATAATGGTGAAAATAAGATGAATGTTTCCTTATGCTCAATGTGTGGAAAGAAGCATAGTGGAGATTGTCTTAAAGGGACTAGAAAATGTTTTAAGTGTGGAAAATAAGGTCATCGAGCAGCTGAGTGTCGAAGTAATGGAAAAAGGGTTTCTAATGGTGTGAATAAAGAAAAGACTACAGAGAACACACCACCATCTCTTCAATGCTTCAAGTGAAAGGAAATAGGGCATTATGATAATATATTCCCTAATCCAAGGGTTAGTGATGATCGACATGAGCAACCACTTAAGTCAAAGGACAAAGGGAAGTCACATGCGATCACTATTGGTGATGTTGAATATGACAACGATGTGGTGGAATGATTAAGTGTTTATGTAATGGGATTCCAAAATAATGTTGTATATAGTATCATAGAATATTAGAATATTTATGTTTTGTTCTATTGTGGTTTTCAATAATTTTATGGTACCGGTAACCATGAAAAGTGACTGAGACATTTTTGGTAAACAGATGATATGTGCATAATGAAGGGATAAGAAGATAATGAGATGTTTGATTGTATTAATGAGCTCATGATTGATATAAGGACTAAGTGATATCATGGTTTGAGGATATAAATTTTTTAGGATTTTGGTATGTGAAAAGTGTTAACTTTTAACTGCATTCATGTTTTCACTAAGGTTCAATGGATATTCATTCTTCAAGAGAATACATGATTAAGGTATTCACATATTTTTAATTTGACCAACAGGATATATCTTATGATATATGGGGGATAAATGATGGCATTCACATGATCATTTTCTTTATACTATGAGCTTGGACCGAAGTATTTTAGATAAGCCTAAAGATTGTAATGGATTATGTTGGAAATAAGTTAGTATTGTTTAAGGATAAAACATTTTTGATATTGTTGATTGGATGTAATGCTAATATAGCTTTAGAAAAAGTACAACCTGCAGGACGGGCGACAACCCATTGCGTCGGACAAGGATGTGGGAATCGAACCCACAACCGAAGTGTGACTGGACTTTATCGCCTACCACTGGCCTACAGAAAGTCCCTATTTAGTAGAAAATAGTTTTATTAAGCAGTATGATATATGAAGTATAATTCCATTTTAGGAACCATATATGATTAATCTCACTATAGATGGACTTATTTATTTTTTGATAACTTTTCTAACCTTTTGTTTGAGACAGATGGAATGACCCATCATTCTATCACATGATCTGCTAACACATCATGAATGACAAATTCAACTTCATTTATTTAAGAGATGAAGTGGAAATTGTCTAAAGAATGACAAACGGTGAGACTATACCAAAATCACGAACGTATTTCTTCTAATTCCAATTTTATCAACTTCAGGGAAATGATCTTGAAAACCAAAAATGTTGTCCTAGTGATCTTATATCTGATGAATCAGATGGTACCTTAGATCGTCACAAATTTATGGCTTTGTCATTGCTGGATTTTTCATAGCCATGTTCTCTACCACTCTCCATCAGAACATGATGGTTAGATTTCTCTTCCATATCCATATTTTCACCTATGTGGAAGCCCAGTGATTAGTTTATTTGGGTAACCGTTACGTTTCATACTTTTGTTTTTGAAGATTGGTTTTGGTATTCCTTTTTATGATGTGGGTTTCTATTAAAGAAACTTTTGAATAGTAAACCATTTATAACCCCGACGAATTTTGAGGGCGAAGTTCATTTTAAGGGGGGTAGAATGTAACAGCCCGAGATTTTATGAAAAATATTTTTTTTAATTTCATTAATGTCTTGTGTTGTATGCTACACCAAAAGGAGGTTTCAAAACACGCATCCTTGACTTGCCTTGCATTACACGCAATCGCGACCTTCCTCGATAGAGTGTGTAGTACACAATAATGAGTTTCACTAAACAACAATATGCTATTAAAATATTATTAAAACTAGCCGTTATGAATAGTAATAACCACTTTTTGAAATTTTGTAAATTTTATTTTTCAAAATGGAATTCATTTTTGGATTCGTAATATCGAAATTATCTTAGGGTGAAATTTGGTACTTTTCGGATAACTTTCATTTTCTGATGAATAGTGAAAATTACTAAATTTTAATTAAAAACAACTTTTTTAATCAAAATAATTAATAGTGATAAATTATTAATTGGGTGGTTTTAAAGTATATTTAGAATATATTTTTACAATTTAATACAATGTTGCTCATTGGATGTAATTTCACATTTAAACCAGACATAAACAAGTGTCAATCTTTGGATAGTTATTATCTCTTAAGAACACGCTATTTGTTTTGACGATGGGAATTAAATATTAAAATAATTAATGAAACTGATATGTTTTGAATTTGGTAAAATAGACATCATTTTTGAGTTCATAATATAAAATATATCTTAGGCCTAATTTTTGGTATTTTTCTGGAAACTTTCATTTTTTGATAAATAGTAAAACCACTAAGTGGTAGATAAAAAACTGAATTTTTCATAAAACATAATTTTACCGCTTCTCTGAGTGGAATTTCGAAAATCCGGGAGACACAGTTAATATCAAGGCCTAAAATGTGGTTCAATGAGATGAAACTAATTTTTGGTGAATAGTAACTTTTTACTTTTTTTTACCACAGTTAAAAGTAAATAGGGTCATTAAGGGTAAAAATGATATTATTATTACCTTAAAAAATGTCCTAATTCTATTTGATAAGTGTAATTCGACCAAAAACAACCTTAGGAATAAAATATGACCATTTAAGCCCACATGGATTAGATTAGGACATTTATTATTAATTTATTTAAAGAATGGTTAAAATAGTTAAAATCAATGTTTAATAAGTAAATCATTTTTAATATTGGGTTATACATAAGATAAATTCGACTATAAATATTAATTAAAAAGATAAAATTATTTCCTACATAATTATATTTTATTTGTAATTTTTACACTTTAAATAATTTAATTTATTTATGACACAATGATGATACAGTAAATATCTTATTAATGAAATATTGACATAATTGATGTTATAAATACCCAAATAAATGTAATTTGAGACTTTTTATGAATTCCAAAAAAATTATATGTTAATATTAAATGTTAGTGTTGATTTAATTAACTTGTTTGAACTAATCATTCTGTTATGATTTTTACAAAAATCAATTACCAAATAGTGTCAAAATTGACATAAAATAGTTTTTAAAACAAATATTATATTATTAATTGTTATTATATTCTTAAAAATCTATGGTTCGGACAAATGACTTAGATAAGGTTATATAGATTAATAATATTAAACTTGGGGTTCATTTGGCTTGTTATATTAAGTTTATTAACCTTATAGTGTAAGAACACAAAAAGACATGGTAAAAGTAAAATTATCTAACTTAAAGTTAAAAATAAATGATAAGGTTAAAATAGTAAACTAAACTTGTCCAAATTCTTTTGGATGATAGGATTTCGACCCATACCCACCTTAGATTATAAATAAATCAATTTGGAGCTATTTAAAACCGAATTTGGCTTTATAATAAAATAATATTTTTAGTTATTCCAAAGGTGCCCCTCTCCTCCCTTATAAAAGGGCACCTCCTCCTTCTCTTCCTCACACCACTTTGAACCTTCAAGATCGGCCAAACCCTACCACATTATCTTCTACACTTCCATAGAAACATCCTAGAGGTTCTGGTTTTCCTCAGAGACCAATTTTAGTGCCCTAAAAGGAGATCCCAAAGAGGCGCTTCAAAGAAGAGGTAATGTCCGTTACTGATTTTTTCATCTTTATTTCTTCTTCCACTTATTCATCTTAGGTTGTTTCATTATGAAGTAATAACATAAGTATAACTTATATACTGATATTTTATTATAATTATGAAACAACCTTATTTCACCATCTATCCATCCTACGGAAAACAAAATCACCGCGCGTGCGTACGTACGGAATACTGTCTCCACGCCGTGGTGTAATCTATTTTCCACCACCACCTTACTTGGATGGGTATAATGGTGTACATAATAACTATATATGATTATTTTAAGGTGATATTGATTCTGAAATAGTATATATACACTCCAATAAAATTCCAAGATCATGAGAATGATATCATCGCTGGTGCGTACGTACGGACTACCGTCTCCACGACGCGATGAGATTCATTCTCCACGTTAACCATTCAGGAATGATTATAAAGTATATATAATAATTAATAATGAAATATATGACATAATAATGATTCTGGATTTATGTGTATATATATGTATGTCATCTACTTAATTCCATTCAACTCAATAAGAAAATGAAAATAGCGTTCATGCGTACGTACGGTCTACCGTCTCCATGAACGGTGTATTTATTTCCATTTACTGATATATTATATATATTATGAATATATATTATATATAAATCATGTTTTATATTCTGGAATTAAGTAATAATGATCTAAGTAATCATATGAATAATTACAAGTCAAAACACGGACGACAAATGAAACGATTTTACCCAAAACGCTCTTTAAAATGGAATTTACAAAAGAACGGGTAATATAAAGCCATAAGTGAACCATATATGATATCATAACAATGAGTATGATTCTGGAATAAGTCAATGACATTATTTAAATCATTATATAGGAGGTTCGGACACATATGAAGCAAATCAGACCTAAGGTAAGGGAAAATATCACAATCTCATTTTTATCCGAGATTGTTTATGATTTGGTATTTACTGGGGTGTATTTTATCATCCACATCCATGTTTCCTCAATATATAATTTTATTTCCATCTAGCTACAATTGTTTAAATCCTATTTTACCCTTCAGTGAGTTTTTAGTAAAAGATATTAAAGGAATCTTTTGACGTTTTTCGTATGAGGTACTTTTTGACTTTTCCGAATAAAGTACGAGAAGAATGTTTTTTTAACTTATACGACATGAATGGATTTTTTAAAAATTATTTCCAAGAAGCTTCCTTTACAAGTTTTCATGTTTATTTTTAATCAACTTCTCTTAGTTTAAAATTGTATGACATGTTAAGAAAGGAAAAATGTTTTTGAAGTAGAAAGGATATTTTCCTCAAGAATGGAGTTCAAGTGTTTTATCAAAATTATTTTACATCTAAGATAATAAAGGGTTATGTTTCTATCCCTATTATTACATGGATTTGATTATGTTGGGATGAAATTATTTTTATGAATTATTTTATCTTATATGAATTGTTTTATGATGTCAGGATGTTTAATGATTCCAATTTTTGTTACATGGGTTATGAAATTATGTATGATTTTTGATTTTGTGGCACACATAAGATTGGTATCATTATGAGATGGGTGGGACCTATATCTCCCTCCAATGCATTGGGTAAAGATTTTATATCTCATGAGGTAGACATGGCTGGAATGGTAGGTTATACCGGTTCAGTGAAATAGGACTGAAATGAGGAGTAAACTCGGTTCAGAAAGGGACTTTGTCCACTAAGATAGTCTTGGAAATGAGTCTTGACTAATAAGAAATGATTCTCTATGATTATGTGTGTATTCCACAAAGTTTCATGTTTTAGGTTATGATTATTGGGATTAAATTTCACTACTATGATTTATCTCATGTTATGACATTATGATCTCTTTTGCAGGTTAAGATTTCTAAAAGATATGTTCTTATGAATATGATGTGACTGATATTTCTTTTGTTTACCTGTACTGAGCATTTGAGCTCACCCTTTTATGTTTTCTTTTCCCCAGGACATAAAGAAAGGATTTAGGTTTAAAAAAAAAGAAGATCTTTATGGGAGATGTTGAAGATCTTTCACCACGATTAGAAGATTATATTCCAAGTTTCCAAAGACACTAAACTATTATGGTCCTTGTGTGTGTGTTTTTGTTATGTACTAAGTATTCCACAAAAGTAATGTAATGTCTATGTACGTCAGGCTTCGGGTCTCTACACTAGGGACATACATAAAGAAAAGGGTGAGCTATAAAAATCTATTAAGTGAATAAACATGAACATGAAGTATAAGATATGAGTCAAGAGGCATAACATGATATCATAAAAGAGAATGATCATATATGTTTAATAATTTAGTAAAAGAGAAGATATCATAATATTGTGAAATCATAAAAATGTTGAAAGAACATAAAACATGACATCATAAGAATAAGTTAAGGCTCAATGTCAATACAACATAACATAGTGTGCTAGTCCTATTACACTTACACCATATATGGTATCTCAAGAGATGAAAATATTACCCAATTTATGAATGAGATATTTAATTTTGGTCCAACAAATCACTTAATAATATCTACATTCATATGTGTGACATATAAGGAAAATAAATCATGTATAAAACATATGCACGAGAAACCCCATGAGAAGAAAATATGTTATACAATCTCGTCTAAAAGTTTAATCGAATGGTATATCATAATGAGTAAAAAGAAAAGAGGAGATAATTTTTTTTGGATATAAATAATTGAATAAATAATAACAGTACGTGAATATTGAGTTAAATTGGAGATAAATTACTAATAAAAATAAGTGGAGAAGCATGTATAGAAAATAACCTCTTAAGAAATGTTTTAAAAAATGATTAATGGACCTTTGGAGAAGGTATAAAAATAGTGTTTTATGAAAATCCATAATTAAACTATAAAATATTTTATATGAAATAAATTTTATTTTTTGAAATCATGAAGGAGAAAATAATTTTAAATAGTGATACATTAAATGGAATAAATAATAGAAAATTTCCATTTAATTGGGTTTTCCTTAAAGAAAATAGTGATTATGGAATTTGAAAAATATTTATATCCTAAAAAAATAAAGTGAAAATAAGCTAGGTATATAAAAAATGAACATATATATAGAATATATAATAATTTAATGTGAGGAAAGTAGATAAAATGATTAATAATGAGAGAGGAATCATAACACAATTGAAAAAGAGGGTGGTTTAGTAGTTACTTTACCTCAGGTACAAAATTTCGTGTTATAAACATTTAACCACTTGAATAGTAAAATTTAATTTATTAAATATTTTACTTCAAAACATTTTCTAATACATTTGATTTTATTATTATTATTTTCTTATTTTCATTTAAGATCATTTTTTTTTCATGTTCACTGTCTTGAGGAAGTTTGTTTCATGGTTCCATGTTCGATTATGTTAATTCATAATTATGGATATTATTGTTAAATATATTAATAACTATAGATATGAAATGTTATAGAGTTAATGTATTTCATAATGTTAAAATGTTTTTAAATATAAAATATTATTTTTAAAAAATCATTGTTCATAGTGTATTAATGTTATTATTTTAATGGTCAGTTTATTTTGGTTTTTTCTTTGACCATGATAAACATTATTTGCATATAATATTTATGATTATTTAATTATTATAGAATAAGAAATAAAATATAATATACTTATTATGATTATATTTTACCATAAGATGATTATTATAACTATCCATGAAGGTGATAATAAAAAATGAAATATGTTGTCCATGGAGTAACATTTAAGTATACTTTTTATACCGATTTCATTATATTAAGATGATACAAATATATTTGGATGAGATATAAGAATAAAATAAAATAAAATATATTGAATGAGATCATTCCTAGTTTTTTTGGATTTCCTCCTTTGAAACTCTACTTGGTCTTAGAGAATAAACTTTTATAGAGACCATAACCGGTAGAACATAGGTAGGGATTTTGGGAATGTATTTTGATAGGTATTTGGAAAGGTAAGGAAATTATGGTGTGAGAAGAGGTGTGGTAGTGAAGGGTGGTCATTATAATGGGAGGGAAGGGGAGATTTTGAATAAAATATTCACATATTTATTATATTTGTTTAAGACTACCATTACAAAAAACTATTATAAATATAAATAGTAATATATGCATGTGAGATTGAGATAGTCGTTTATTTCATCATCCAATATGTAAATAATATTTTATTTAATTTACAATGTAAAATATTTTATTTTTTAGTTTTTCACTATTAACAAAAAATTCAATTTTTTTTTCAAAAAATTCCAAAAAATAAATCGATGGAAATTTAACATGTTGATTACAAAAAATTAGTTCCGTTTTTTATAAATAATTTCCTAGATATTAAAATTTTGAATTTTAAATAATATAATTATTTAATATAAAATACTAATTTTTATGACATAATTACAATTATAAAACTTAGAAAAATTAGAAATAAATTCATAAAATTATTCATTTTCATATAAAAATGAATATTTTTGTTTAGAAGACTTTTATTAAAATAAAATTTTATTTTCAAATTTCAAATTAATTATAAAATTTAATTTAACAAAAATAAAAAATATATGTTCCCAAAAAAAATAAAATTATGGTTTTTTTGTTTCAAATATTAATTTATTATATTTAACACTTTTATTTAATTATATTGATTTAATTTTTTTTATAATATACAAAATATATTTTTCAATTATCCAAAAAATGATGTTTTTATATTTAATAGTTAGGTTATTATTCCTAACATATATTTTATTATTTAAACATTTATATTTAAAATAGTCATATTGGTTTCTACTTCATATAAATACCTCTCATTTCCTTCATTCATCATTAACTTCTAATTTCTCTTATGGTTATATTCTTTTTTTTCAAAAATTTTAATTACATTACAATTTTTTTCTTTTTATAGTATTATTCATGAGTGTGATTATCTATGAGGGGAATATGATCCAAATTTCCCTATTCTAGTTATTTTATTTTCTGATGTTTATTATCCCATTGTTTTATTATAAATTTTATTGTGTATATATATATCCTCTAAATGAAATTTTATAAATTATTCTAATAATATAATGTCGGTTTTAATTAAATGGTGCATGTGTTTTTTACCATACTACATTAAAAAATATGACACATGCTTATACAAAATGAAAATTACATATATAAAAGTCATTTCATTACATAAGTTATTTTATTTTTCCCTTGTGTCTTCTCAGAACTTTTTGGTATCCAATCACCTTTTTATACCTCTTAAGAAGGATACTTCACCCATCCCTAAACCTAGGCCACAAAATGTGCATGATTGGGTTATTCTATAGATTCTTGTGGACTTTACAATAATGTCTCCATTTTATAATGGGAATCTGAAAATTTTCAATAGATATAACCTAGTGTTCCTCCCCATATCATGGTTCCTTCGAGTCATGTCAATCATGTACTCCTTTAACAATAAGGGTTTTTTATATTGAGGAAACCAGTGTAAACTCTCCTAGCCATGGTTTTCTATCTCGGTAACTCCTCATCACTACACATATCCCTTATATTCAATTAATGAGTCAGATATTGAAATTGGATTCTAATATAGGGTAAGTCCCTCTATGAAATTACATGGATCATTCTAAAGTAACTTATAACGGGATTATCAAATATAATTCCCAAAAATTAAAATCATGTATAAGAACTTTTCTCCTATTGTTATTAGTCATACAAGTTTATACTACTAGAAACAATGGTATTGAAACATTTAATTTAAAAAGGAATAATTTTTTTTCTCATCATGTGACCATAAAAGGTTTAAAATTTCTTTTCATATGGATCTAAACTACGAAATAAAACTATAAGGGTTTTGATTTCCTTTATAGGGATATATAGGAATCCACTTTTATAGTTCCAATCCCTCCATCAAAACACATTCTCCACCCCCCTCATCCCATACACCTTCTTATATGATTAATTCTTGAGATCTTTCATACACGAATTTAAAATATTTTGAAATCAATGATTTGGATTAAATTTAAGAAAATATAATTTTTTATGCAATGTTATTTTAAATGAATCCATGTTAATAAATCACTTTCAAAAAAGAGTAATCAATGTTTTTACCAAGAATGTAACACCCCAAGGATTTAAAAATAATTTTAATATATAATTTAATGCACACAACACTCAGTCTTTGTGAAACAACACTTTGCTATTTTATTTATTTAAAAAACATAGTTAAAATCTAGCCATTAAACATAATGTTTCCCATTTTGTTATTTTAATTTCAAAAAACAGACATACACAGTTGCATTCGTTAATATATTTAGAGTCTAATGGGATCAACTTAATTTTTTTATTGAATAGTAACTTGATCTTTTGGAATAGTAATATACACTTATGAATAGTAATATGACCCTTATGAATAGAAAATCTGCCAAATGAATAGTAACCTCATCCATGAGAGTATAAATAAAATTTAGGCACCTTATAAATGAAATTATTAAATAATTATATCATAGTACAAGTAAGTTAATATTTTAAAAATTAATAATTAAGTGTTGGTATTTTTGTGATTAATAAATATCTAATTAAAATTTTATAATTAATAAATTGATTTTAAAGAATATTAATTTTTAGAAAATTTATTCATAGATAAATATATTATTTTCCTATGATTTTAGGTTAATCTAATAAGACCATTGTTAGTTTTTCATCTTGTTATAAAATTAGTTTTAACTTCAAAAACTGCATTTTTCGAGTAAATGATGATTTTAATTAAAAATTAAATTTCTCATATTTATAAAATTATTTTCATAAAATGAAGTTCGTTTTTTAAATTCTATATTTTGAAAAATGGTTTGGGTTAATTTTTGGGATTTTTCTAGAATGTTTGAATTTTTAGTGAATAGTAAAATACAATAATTTATAGTATAAATGCATTATAAGCTAAATACACTATTATATGGGTCATGAATAATTAAATCACCCTTTTTTAGGCCTCTCATGAACATATTAGTGTATTTAGTCACAATAATCAATACTATTTCTTGTCTGGAGAAAAATAATAAAATAACGAATAAAATAATGAGAAATTACCTAGCTCGTCCACTATAAAAACCACCTCTCACCCCCTCTTATACTCACAACCTTCAAGTTTTGAGTCTTGTAAAATTTCTACCCAATATTCATCCCAATATCTTGCCCTAAATTTAAAATCTCTTGGTCAGATCAAAATACCAAATTCAATCCCTTTAAGAAGATTCTCAAAGGGGAGTGCTCAAGAGGTAAAATCCTCTTCCTTTTCCTTTTATTTTATTTTCAAGTTATTTATTTTATTATTATATAATCACCTCCTCTATCCAAATTAGAATGATAAATAAAGTTTAATTTATATACTATAATTATATAATTTTGATGAAATAACCATCATCAATCTTCTCACTCTCTCTTTTTTATTTTAAAAATGAAATTATTGTCCAGGTGGTGCCAATTTACAAACTTCATGGATGATGAACTTTCTTTCTTTAATTTCTTCTTCCAGGATGGTAAAAAATCCATTTATATGGTTAAAAAAATACTATAATATATTTATTATAACCTATTTAATTTTTGTAACTATTATATATACATAATACGAATTCATTTGACCAGACTAGTTCGTAGTGATTGAAATACTGCCATAATAATCTAAATAATTATCAATTAGTGTCTTATCTAATGATTCATCCTCAAACCATATAAAAATATTATATTTATAACAATTTAAACTTATTTATTCTCATTAATAATATGTAATTCCAATTTTTTAGAATTATATCCATTCCACATGAACTTTTATACTCATATATCAGAACTCTGATCGTGAAAACCAAGAAAACGAAAGCTCCTGAGCAATAAAATTATATCTTATAACTCATATAAAAGGCCATAAATGAACTTAATAAAATTATAATAAATAAAATAAATTTAGATAAGGATATGAATTAAATAATTAATGTATTTAATATGATTATATAGGATTTTAAGTTCAAGTATAGAACATATTCTGACATAATGTAAGGGTTTTCTCAACTCACTTTCATTTCCGTGAGATATGCCTTACTCTCCACTAATTACTATGTGTGGTGTCTGTACACTAACCATTGATGTATCATATCATGAATATATTTAATTTTATGGTATTATTTTTATCATTTGATGATTATTAATTTTTGGGCATATGATTCAATTGATTACAAAGCGAAAAGGGATTCTACCCGAACCCTCGTTTTTTTCCTTTGGGTTACTCTTTCTCCATATTTAATGAAATGTAATACTTATTTATATTTGTATATTTATTATAACATATATTTATATATTACAAACTCATATATCTAGTTCATATAATATTTATTTTATGGGGTTATACATGTTTTAAAAAGGTTCCCTTCTTAATTATTCCTGATAAACAAGCTCGATTCAAGGAAACTTCTCGATTTCATACCTGTTTTCAAGTGCACTATAATATGAACTTTTAGCCACTATTATTTTTATGAAATCAAATATTTTATCATGAAAAAACTATATTGGTTCATTTGTAGTTTTATGAAAACAAACATTCTTTTTCATTTTGAAATATCTTTAATATTTTCATTGAAATGACACTAAAATGTTTTATTTCTAAAGCTTCTTAAAAAATCTTTCTACATGATTTGAATTATGTGGGAAATCATTTATGCCTAAAATATATATTAAATATACTTACCTTTTATTTTATGGGATATAAATTTTTAAAATATAATACAATTTATTTTCCAAAATAACTCTTCTATCCAAAGTAAAAAAGGGTTTTTTCTCATCTCACATTTACTTCTATGAGATATATTCCTTGTTCACCACTATTTCCTTATGTGTGGTGTATATACTAGACTTTTATATATTATATCAGGAATTATATTACTTTCATGATATTATAAGTTTAATTTAATGTTAAAAGAGATTAATATTTAAATGTTTCATGGTGGTATGAGACATTTAAAATGTTTGAAGATTATTTTCCTCAAGAATTTCTCAGTGATATTAATAGAGTAATTTAATTTAAGATAATTTAAAGTGGTATGGGACACTTTTATTTAAATATATAATTTTATTTTACATATTATTAATGCATTGGACTTATTATGTGATGGGAAGGGTCAGCTATAGCCCCTTGATGCATTGGTAGGTCTC
Source organism: Viscum album (assembly GCA_963277665.1). Lineage (NCBI taxonomy): Eukaryota > Viridiplantae > Streptophyta > Magnoliopsida > Santalales > Viscaceae > Viscum > Viscum album. The sequence continues at coordinate 58,755,591 of OY728127.1, read as the reverse complement.
ATGAGACAAAACAGAAATGGATTTTGGATGAGGCCTTAACCATTTATTTTAAAAAGTATTAACTTAGGCCTCAATGACATGTTAATGATGTATGGGATATGAATTACCTAATTATAATATTATTAATTGACAAATCATGTGATTATTCGAATAGTATAATATCCATGGGGCTTTCATGTGATTATTTATATGGAACTATTCATTTAGATTTTATTATTTCCATATTATGTTCAAGTTTATGTTTTAATAAAAGGTGTTATTATTTATTAATCATAAATTATTGTTTATATTATATCTTCTTACGTATTTATTACCCTTACCGAGTATTTGATCTCACCCCTTTCATATGTTTTTTCCCTAGGAATCTTGAGAGGTATATTATGAATGGATTGTCGGGTTAGTCTAAGAGATATTGGGTGTTATCAATGGAGTTTATATGTTGTTTTACTTTCATTTTGTAATGTAAAGTAAATGTATGTAATATGGTCTCTAAAACTGCTAAACTGATTAGTCCTTCAGGATGCAATTCCTTTTAATCATAATAATGTAATAAAGTAAGGCACTAACTTTGGGATATTAGGGTCAAGGTCTTTATATTTGTTATCAAAGTAACAGTCTAGAAAACTATGGAGATTAGATGATTTCATATAAGTGGTAGAGTATAATATTTTCTCATTGCTAGTATTTCTTAATTCTGAAGATGAAAATTCAGAATTCTTTTTTAGTCCGAAAAATGAATCGTGAGGATGCAATTCTATTGAGGGTGGAGTAATTTAACACCCAAGTAATTTGTTTAATAATACATCAAGTTATAATTTTTTAAATTAATTTTTTTAATATATTTAAAATTAATATTCTAAAAACAAATACTATTTTATAGTATTCTTTTTTGAGAAATATTATTTTAATTTTGAAATATGTATTTGATAATTTTCGTAAAAATAATTATAAAAGTTTTTAGATAACAAAAATTTGATTTTATCAAAAAGTTGTTTAACAGAATATTTTGAATGAATGTATTTAATCAAATTATTTATTTTTTTATGATATAAATAATATGAATTTGATTAAATTAAGTAAATTATTATTTTTTAATATTACAAGTTGTAATATTAAAATGTAAAATGTTTTTTTGAAACTATTTTAATTAATGGTATTAAAATTTTAAGGTTATTTGAAATAAATAAATTTTAAATGTTCAAGTTATAGTAACATGTTTTATAGAACATAAATATAAGAATTATTTTATTTTTTAAATCATAAATTATATATATAAACATAAAAAAAATTTAATAGAATAAAATAAAAGATGAAAAATGTGAAATGATTTAAAAATATATACATAACTTGAAAATATAAATTATAGGTTTTATAAATATATATAATTATTTTATAAAAATGTGATTTAATATATATATATATAAGTATATGTTTATAAATACATATAATTATCATATTTATGTATATATATATGTTTTATTTAATTAATATATATATTTTTCTAAATGTATAATTATTTTGGTTGGAACTACTTCCCTAATGATGATTGCATGTTTTTTCACATTCTTATTGTGGGATGTGACAAAAAAAATTATTTCCTAATTTAAAATGTATTAAAGTGGTCATCCTAGATTGTCTCTATATAGGAGTGCATAACAATCATGTTCTTCACTTGAAATTAGATAAATAAATGGATATTTTTATTGAAATTTTTTTATTTTAAAAAGAAAAATTGTAATAAAAAATAACGGTTGAACACATATTGATGAATAGAGTAATTGGGTTAGAATATGACCAAAATTTTCAATTTCATCATGGTTATAAAAACCATTCCCCATTTCTTCCAATTGAAGGATAAATGAAAGAATCCTCAATCGAGTTGTCAATCACCCTTGGTTAAATGAGAAATGGAAACCACTACTATGTGCATAAAAATTCCTAAACCATTCCCAAAAAAACCAAATAAAGTCCCGATTGGAAATTTTTAACCTTATGAATTTAGAAAGAATTCACTTATTCCACACACATGAAATTTATTTCTAGACACGCACCACCTAACACAATCTTCTTGATCGACACAAACTATACTAATAAGAATGAGTTTAAAGATCTTCAACCAAATCCATAAACAATAAATGAAACCAAAAAACCCCAAAATATGATCACATTAAGAGAAATGGGAAACACTGAAATTATAAATCACTCAATATAAAAAGTGAGTTTTAAATTAAAGAATAATACTCTGACATTACAAATAAGTAAAGTCCCCCCTTCCCCGATTACCCAAAAGTTTTACCCCTCCATGTGAAGGGTAATAGAGATGAAGGGAGAGAAGAGATAATTATGAAACTAGTAAAAGAAAAATTAGATAATTTATATCACTTCAATATTATAATCCTCCAATACAACCCTTCATTATCCTTCTTAAACATCCTTTAATGGTTGTGTACACACAAATTTTTAGTGTTGATGGGCATAAAATTTTCCCCCTCAATTCTTTCCTTCGAAAGAATGAGTTTAATTCGCAAAACAATGGTTGCATCTCGGGAAGGAATATTCCTAAACGTTTTTCCTATACATATTTTCTATTTTCCCTCAAAATATCATATTATTTGGACTAGTTTAGAATATTTTATTAAAAAAATAATGAATAATTCTTTTTCTACCCAAGGAGACTCCTCAAATCTCCCCTATTTCAAGCACTAAATTGACGCCTTAATGATCGAAATTATACATTAAATTTAATGTGGACCTACATATCTGATTACCCCTTATGATCGACCATTAATTACTTCATTTCGATGTATTTAGTATGAGATACGACTCAATTAATGAGGTATGTTCTATTCTTTCTTCTAGGAAAATTCCTTCACTTGATTTATTTTTCTAGGCTAGTATGTTTTGAATTGGATCAGGCTACAAAAGAATTTTTTTAAACCCATGAAAAATAAAGCCTAAAAAAGAATAACTTAAATTGGATCAAAATTGGAAAATATATGATCAAAATATATAAGATTCATAATTCTATTAAATCTCCATAATTAAGCAATTTTCACAATTAAGCCAAAAAATCCCCAAAAATACAAAAATGCTGCAAATTAACTCACATTGATTAATTTGTAGGGATTAAATCATTTAAAAAATACAAATAATTATGATTATATTATCTTAATATCTATGGCACAAATACACTTAATGGTAATCACCCAAAAGAGGGATGGTTGTGTATCAAAATAAATATTTACTCTATGCGAGATAAGTGGTACTAAGAATGCACACCTGACTAGGCAACCCCAAGGGATATTCATTGGAAATTAAAATTATCTTTATAAACCATTTTTATGTATTTGAATATATTTATTTTAGATAACCTAATAGGTAATAGCTATGGATAACCTAGTTTTAAATTTAGATATTCATAAGTTAGGTCATATCCAACAGTTATAGGTCACTTCTTCTAAGTTTATAGTTTACTTTTAGTAAATTATTAATTTGTTTTCACATCTATATTAATTTATTTTATGTAATGGAAATTGGAATAATAAACTAAGTTAATAATATATGTGATGGTAAATATAATTATTATCTCTATAGGTAACCAAAAGAGATAGAACCTAGAGTGATGAATTTTGTGATTATTAAAAACCAGCTATCATGAATTATGATTAAAAAAGTGAACATAATTTAACAATAAGAAATAAAAAAATAATAGAATGATAGATTATCATAGATGTTTGGGTGAGAACAATGATGGAGGAAACAATATTCAATTTTAATTTTGTTAAGAATTTGCGAAGAAGAACCTAGGGAGATGTCATCTATGAACTAGAAGATGTTTTATGTGTCAAGAAGGAGTACATAGAGAAACTAATAGCAGAGGAAAAATGAAGAGTAAGATTTACTCGATGAAGGAAAGGAATGTTCATCCTAAGGTAACACTAATAGTTTAATTTCATAAATGTTTATATCATCAAATTTTTATAGCCAATTCCATAATCCAAGGGCTAGTAAGGTTAATGAGAATCAACAACCACCCAAACTAAGCGAGCATGGAAAGAGCTATGATATGACAACTGTAGAAGTGGATCAGGATAATTATGACACACTTATCCTATACACTGAATATATGGATTTCTTTTTTGATTTTGATTCTATTAAATCTAGTACATCTATGAAATTTTATAAGGGATTTAAATCACTATGCAAATTATTTGGTATTTAATTATCATAGAAAATTTATCATTGTATGATTATTGTATCAGAATTTGATTTTAATTGGAATATTATGAGTGAAAATGTAATTATTATTTCTTTATATGAATTTAATATGATTTTAGAAATGTATTGGTTCTATCTACATAAAAGTGAAATTAATTTTTATAATAATGAAATCATATTTCATATCAACCTATGATAATTTATCAATGTAGGGATTATTATGTACTCCCTTTGGAAGAAAATTATATAATATGTGCCTTGATACTGAATAAAAAGGGACTCTTAGATAAAATGGTTAAAAGGAAACACAATATTATGAATATATCTATTAATAATTAATAGATTATTTTCTTAGTCTTTTCAATGTTAGTGAAGCTGATATATCATTAGAAATTATATATTGAGTTTTGTCTATCTTATGGACACACTTTTTTATTTTTATAAAAAATTAACAATTAAATTTACAAGGATAAAATGTATTTATCGGGTGGATAATGTAACACAAATAATTACATTATTTAATTATCACTTAAAAAAATACTATGTTGAGTAACTTTTTTCACATGCAACACTGAATTGAAACAATATCTTGATACATTTAATGAAGATAGTATTATAAGTACTAAAAGATGTTTTTATAATGTATAAATTTAATTGAAAGGTATTAATAAAAGTAATAATATTTTGAAATTAATTTAAAAATAAAAAATGTTATTTTAATATTAATTTAATGCTAAATTCAATTTTTATAGATAAATAACTAATAATATCATTTTATGATTAAAAATGAATTTTTGAAAAAATTTCCTTTTTGGATGTTATTTAACTTAATTTAAAGAAACAACATATATTGTGGTTGAATTTTGAATAAATATATTTATTTATTAAAATTAATTTAGTCAGTAATTTATAGGAAATATGACTATGAATTGTTAATATCTAAAAACTCATTTTCTTGTTAAAAATAGTTCTCCATTATATTTTATATTTCCATTAAAAAGTATAACTCTTAAATTTTAGAATATTAATTTAGAAATATGAACCTAATTTTTGGATTCATTTTTTAAATCTATCTTATAGTGATTTTTGGTATTTTTCATAAATAGTTGATTTTTAGGTGAATAGTTAAAAATATCGTTTTTATTCATAATGTATCATTTTTGACATTACCATGATCTATTCACAATTGAAACCTTTTATAAAAGAAATTTCATGTCCAATAATTTATTTATATAATAAAATTATTTATTTTAAAATAATCTATTGAATTTATAAAACCCGTGTGTGACATTTTTAAAATTATGTAATTTTTATTCTAATAAATAACTATTTTTTTTGTATTTTTCATTAATTATGATATCACAAGGTAGAATTAGTTTTTAGATTAAATTTTAAGAATTATAAATATAATTTTTTTATTAATAAAAAATTAATTTAATTAAAATTAACAAACATGAAAATTTTATCTTAATTATATTTTTTAAGCATAAATAATACACCTTTTCTAAGGAAATTGTTTTATGCTCTATTTGCGCTAAAATTAAAATTAATTTTTAATACACATTGAAATGTATTTTCTTAATTGAATTTAATATTTGGAATATTTAGTTCTAAATTATGTAATTAGTCACATTTTACTTTTAGGCATTAAAAGTAAATTATTTAGGTAAAAGTTAATTACCACAATAAAACTAAAAATTGTAAAATAAAAAAATCAAAGAGTAAAAGACTTAAAAAAATGTTCAAAACATGTGTAAAAACGAATATATGAGGATTTATTGACCTTATCCCTTATACCAATCCATTATTTTCAAAATTTTAATCCATTTGACCTTTGAATATTTATTTTTTCTTTATCTTATTATAAAAAATCCACTCCATCCACTTATAAGAGGATCCTTCACCAACTTACTTTTTCCAAAAAACCATTTCAACCATATATCTTCCAAAATCACTCCCAAAACTAATAGAGACATATTTAATATTTTTTATCATTAAAATACCACATTTCAATGACTTAATCCTTTTTTCAATGGATTTTTTCCAAGAAGTAAGGTAAATATTCCTAATTACTCATTTTTTCCATTTCATTTGTTTTAATTATTATTCCAACTATTTAAGATATATTTTATACATTATATTATAATTAAATTATTTTTATTAATATAATTAAAATTTATGATGATTATGAAAGAATCATTAACTACCCTTTCCCTTTTACTTAAAAAAAAACATAGTCATACAAACATGGAACCCACCACCTCTATGAACAATGTGCTTTATTTGTCATAACTACCCTGAATAGTTGAATAAAAATGAGGATTTAATGGAATAATATTATATTTTTAACCTTATTGATATTGTTAAATTATAAAATATTCCATATCTTCCTCTCATTTTATGAAAAACAAACATGTTTCCTATGCGTACGTGCGGACTACCACCTCCATTAAAGTGATATATTTTGTTTTTCATATAGTGTTTTATTATTAATCAATATCTCTTAAAATATAATTCAAAATTTTAAAAACATATAAATAATATCATTATTATTCATTAATAATTATATTATTTTAAAATAATCACTATATTAACTATACTCACCCACATATTAAGTTTATTCATTTCAGGGTCACTTTAACCATCTACCCGAACAATTTTATAATCTTATATCATGGATGAATATAGAAACATAATTACAATTTTTATTATAAATTAATAATAAAATATTTTATTTTTTATAGTCCTGGAATGTTTATATTAATATTTAACTTATTATTGTTATACCATTTTTTTGTTCGTTTAGAATTACACAGACAAGCTCATCACCAAATTGATTGTCATAGATCATAACCAAAATACATAAGAAATTAAATTATAACATTATATATATTTATAAAACCGATACTATAGTACCTTTACTAATATCAAAATGATGAAATTTTAATCCATAAAAAATAATCGACACCGCCATTATGAAACTAATACTAAAAAAATAATAGAAGATAATTATATTCGATGATGAAAATAAAATATAACTACCTAATATATTTTTAATAAATGATTATAAATTATTTTTATAAAGGCTTATATTTATGAATATGGTTATTAAATATGTTATTAAGATATTAATTTTTTATACAATATTTTAGAGGAAATTTTTCAATGTGAGATTAAAAGTAACAATTGTTTCACCTCTATTTTTCTTTATTGAAATACAATACATATTCAACACCTTTTTACTTTTTACAGTTTAAATATTTTCCATAGATCTATTTTATAATAATTTTTTAGTAAATATAATGGATTAAAAAATACATCTCATGTTTTACCTTTCATGGGTCTTCAATTTGAAATATAACAATGATATAAGGGGTTTTCAACTCAGTTTTTTATCACTGGGACATGACACAAATTCACTTATAATTTTTTTTGATGTGGTATATGTTATTCCATATGAATTTATATTATCATCATTTTATTGAAATTCACATGACTTTAAAATTAATTTATTGTTCTCTCCTTTTATGTGTTTTTATTCAAAAGTTACAAAATTCACATTGGATTTCATAACTCAATTGGATTTAATTGAGTTATAATGATTATTCCTTGGAACCAATTTTTATATGTTGAGTTATTTTATCTTATAATTTTATAAAATTTTATTTCTAATTTATTTTATGAGGATTTAAAATTCCTTTTCATATACTCTTTTCTGATTTTTTTACTTCAATGATTATGATATTCATAAGTCTATTTCATATCAATTTCTTTTCTTTGAGAAATATTTCTTTGATTCATGTAATCTCATTTAAATAGTGTGTGTAATACCTATTAGATATATAATATCATGAATTATATTTTATTCATTTAATTTCATGATCAATTTCAAGCGCTCTCTTTTAAGGGTTTTTTGTAAAACAATATCTTAATCTAAAAGGAGATTGACAACTAAAAAATTCTTTCTTTGGGTTATGATGTTTTTTCATAAACATAATTATTCCATTATTGGGTTATTCCACCATAAAATTATATTTTATTATATTTTATCTTCCACTATGGGGAAAATTATTGACTTAATCATATATGTATCACCTTATATGCTGTTAGTTTGAGGAATTATTACATAAAGAGATAATTCATTTATTGAATAGGGAAATATTAATAATCAATAAATGTACATTTTAAATATAGATGTTTATTGATTACTAAGTAATATTGGTTATGTATTTTATATGTTATTAATCTATACAAATTATGAATTAATTAGACTTAATTAGTGATGTGTAGGGTCCAAAGTATCCCTATGATGCATCGATAGGTCTCATTAGACAAACTAGCCTGGGTATTTTTTGTACACCTAACCATTTATTTATATTTCTTGCCTATAGTATTTATATAAAGTAACTGTATTAGAATAAATAATGGATGGTATACAATTTCTTTGATCAAGGACTTGATGGTATGTAATTTATTGGAATGAGGCCCTCGTATGTATGGGATTATGCATTCTATCATTATGAAACTAGTTATTTATATCTATGTGATTATTTATATTTTTATGTCATATATAAATTTATTTCAAGCTCATGTGATCAGTTATATGAAATTATTTGATTATCATTTATATCCTACCTTATTATTCAATCCTTTTTTATTATATTATATCTTCTTGTATTTGATTTCCCTTATTGATTTTTTTAGATACCCTTTTTATGTTTCATTACCCCATGATAAGAAAATAATTATGACACATGATATGTATAGAAGAATAACATGGGTGGATAAGTTTTAGGATAGGTTGAAGACTTATAAAATATTAATTAGTTCATAATGTAATGGGAAGAAATGTCTATTTTAGGAGAAATACCTAGGCTATATTATTTAAATTTTTTTCACAAATTCTCTAAAACTTTAAACCAAAAAGGTCATTGGAATGTATAGAATTAAATACTTTATATAAACATATAATTCTGGGACAACTAAATCTGGAATGTTACACTGTGGTAGTACTAGATTATCTGTTATCATTTCACTATATCTAATTCAAATGTCTCAATATATGATTTACATTTCCCAACACTCTTTTGTTCAATAACATAGAAATGTCCATAATTACTATATCATTATTTTTACAATGCATTAACTATTTTATCCAAACATATGACCCACACCCAATAATTCATATTCTATAGTTTTTATATAAACTTCAATTCAATTCATGTTAGATAAATTATATTTTATTGGATAATGAATCTCTTTTCCTGATTATGATCTATGTTATTGGAACAAAAAAATACTGACATCCCTTATTCAAATACATGTGACTTTAAATAATGAGACCTACTTTGATCAACGTTGTATTATTTTAAAATTAAACCACTCATTAGTTTATGATATATAACTTTAGAATCAAGACACATGGTATTAATCTAATATGAATGACCTTAAACTATAAAAAAAAGATACACTAAGAATTTTTATGTCAAAAACTCAAAAAGGTCATATTGAAAAAAATATGATCATTTTATCTCTAATTATCCCCCTTCCATGACTTATAAAAAATCAAGATCATAAAAAATCCCCAAATCCTACAAGGAATAAAATTTTCCTTCGAAACATTCATTTTATTCTTGCTATGTCTATTCATATTGAATTTTTTTTGGGGCTGGTGTTTCATTTTTTTTCAATGATGCATCAATATGTGTATGGTGAGTTGATGGTGAGAATTTTTGATACTTGGAGAATTATTATAAATTCATTTAATGGAAATGGAAGTCATTATTAAACAATTATATTTGAAATATAATGATTTTTGGAAGTATTTTAAATGTAAAATACATGTTATCAGGAGAACACGTTGAATAAAACAATTTTAAGACCATCTAATTATTGTTTTTATGAAGAAAAGTTTTAGAAGATTATTTAACGACATTAAAAAATATAAATACATATTTATTTTTTATGATGGAATTTTATGGTGAGTATTTACAAATATAATGTGGATTATTTTATAATATTTATCCAAAAAAATGTACAACCCTTAGGCCAACCAATCACACACTCAACCACACATGTCAGACCCAAGGGGTCAACCATGTAGGAGAGGATCTTTCTGGCCACCCTGTGGGGGAGAATGTGTGAATTGAGCATGAAAATCACCCCATAAGGTGTCCATGGATGAGCTTCCACATGGGTAGGTAGTACAATTGGCGAATAGTTACCCCAAAGGGTGTTCACACATATGGGTGAACACGTTATCCAACCCCATGTACATGTGTGAAGTGTTTCAGGTGCCAACCCTATTACCTCATGGAGATGCTAATGGAAAAAAAATATTTTGTTATGTGTGCCTCAATTTATGAGTGAACTTATTTTGGAAAGTAATGATATGGAGAATTGTTCCTATATTTAACATGCTACACATATGAGGATCACTATCTTATGGGATATATCTTAGACATCTAATTAGGAACCACTATTGTCTTCTAATTCCGGATGCATGAGGTTTTTCATATGCACTAGAGTATGTCATCAAGATTAATACAATCAACCATATTTCACAATGATTCTAAATGGATGAGGTATTCTGGATCAATCCAACATCATGTTTGTAATATATGTATTTAATTAATGAAACAATTCAATGAAAGAGAATTTGGATGAGGGTGATATGATGTTTAAGAAAGGAGATGCATACGATCTTCATCACATGAATGTGAAGGGTCTATTGTGAAGATACCATGATTTTTTATGTTATTTGAAGCTTTAAAATTGAAGGAACCAATGTAGAATTATTTTATATTTTCAATGATATTTTTTGATATCATTATAAGACCTTAATGCGACATAATACACAAGATATTTTTGACAGTATTGACACAAAATAATAATCATGATTTTAAGTTATTAGAGAGTACAATGGAGTTACTTATAGAGGTTTATAAATACCAAACTTCTAATAAAATAGGTTATACTACCAATTAAAAAAATATTGCAATTTCTAAAGAAATATAGAAACCATGAACTTATATTGTGCAAAGATAATACATGAATATTATGATTTTGTGAAAAAGAGGAGAAACATTGTGGGAATTTCACTTATGAAAAGCACAATAAAAGTGATTATTGTAAAACTATTTCCATGAAGAACATATTTTGTCTTGATTAATAATACCCTCTTGGTTTTTCTGATAATCTTACACAAAGCCATTTGGGTGTACGTGATACCCTTATGCATAGATATTGAGATACCACACATATTTTCACATAAGAAAACAATAAGAAGGAAGTATGATTAAAGTAAATTTTAGTTGTCCTGATTTTATTTTCATGATCAAGAACTATATCAGGTCTGTGTATAGAATACAATTCCTTGGACAAAGGATAAGAGAACACAAGGAAGAAAAGACAATGCTTGTATAGTTACTTGCATGGAGTATGGTGAAATTATCTTAAAGACCAGAAAGTGAATGCATGATTCCATGAATATGTGAAGATAATTACACTTAGGAATGTAACCAAAAAAGGATAACTAAAAGAACATAAAATAATATAATGTTAATATAATATGTTCAAAGGATTTAAGAATATAATAACTTGAGTTTAGATTATACAAGTATTATCTTGAATAAATTAATATAGTAGAATTTTTTTCACCACTTAGACACATTTAACAAGGTAGATAAATCAACACTAGAATGAATAATTTCCTGATAAATGTTTCACTGAGTAATGTGATCATATGAAAGTGATAAGAATTATTAACCATATCTAACAGACCTAATCAGTGGCTGTTGAAGGTACATGAAGTGTATATAAGAAAGTATTATTTAAAAAGATCACAGATGAAGAAAAAAGGATCACCATGTAGTGGATAAATCCTTGGAGAAAGGTATAAGTCTCTTATTTGGAGATGGTAATAGAGGCAGCCTTTTAGTTGGAGTTGCAAGTAGAAGAAGTCTCTTATTTGGAGAAATAAGTAATATAATACTCTATTGGGACTCTAGATTAAGACAATGTGGATTTTCATAACACTGTGTAATACAGTATAAAGAACCACCTATGAGGATTCATTATTTAAAATATAGTTTAATTTGGAATAAACTATTGTAATTGATAATATTTTTATAGTAGATAATCCATGTTGGGGTTATAACTAACATGGTAAGAAGTATGTCTTTATATCAATCCCTATAAATATTGTGTGATGTTCTCTCTATTATTTTTTCAATTTATGAGGTAAGACTATGAGAACAACCAAGAATATTGAGAACATTAATAATTTCATGATGTGGAATTCAAAAGTAAATAAATCATAAAATCAATATACCACTGATTCACCCACCCTCTTAGAGGAAACTAATCTGACATGGGGATCTATAAGTGGTTTTAGAGAATATGATCTCTATAAAGATAAAAGTTAGTCTTTATAAATTGTATATTTTAGAAAATTATTGAGCTACATCATATGGAGAAAAATGAAGATACACTTGAGGATACTAATATGGAGATTCCTACCATGACTCATATGAATTGAAATAAGATACAAATAAGTAATATAAATAATAATATTATAGTAAAGGAAGAGACACCACTAGTTGAAGATAATTAAAGTAGTATATTTTTTCATATTTATCTTTATTATTATTCTGATGATAAATAAATATTAATCTATGATTATGATGTATAATTTAGTGATATTAATTCATAATTAAAATAACATCTAAATATTGTTTTCAAAAAAGTTAAAATTTGTTTATTGTAATTTTTAAGGGAGTTCAAGATGAAACATTATTGCTAGAAGAAGGGGTTAATGCTAAAGTTGAGACATTGGAAAAGAATATTTTCATATCCAACACTTTTACAAAACTTTTAGAAGAAAATTATTGAATAATTAGTCATTTAAATGAAGTATATTATGAAGGTATAATCTATTTTTTTATAATTTTTTGTGAAAAACATTTATTTGAGTTAATTTTTATATAATCTTTCCATGAAATGGGAAAATTACACAATGTTTATATAGTTTTCAAAGCTTCTCAACTAGGGGATAAATAATAAATGTTAAAGTGTCTTCAAATTTCTTTACAAGAATCAAGAAACATGTATGATGAACATATAAAAATGGTGATGGAGGATTGGGGAGATAGGCTGAGAAGAAATCCCTCAACATGAACTATTTAGATATGGAGATGAAATTGAATAATAAAGATTCTATACAAGATATAACATCCCAAATTGATGAAAAAATGAAATGTTTCTACAAAATATTTCATTGTGGTACATGAATCCAAGAAGTTCATGAGCTCATCCTTTAATGAAATGGAAATTTCCTCCAAGAACAAGGTATCCCATAACATAGAGACAATATTATGTACTAATTTGGTTTCAAATACTGGTACAAGTTTTAAACCATACTCTTGGAAAGTCTGGTTGGTTAAAATATTGATATACTCACTATATAAAGGGTGGATAAGAAAATACGTATGAAGATATTTTCCCCAAGAAGTGTTCAAACGAGTGCTGGTTCCACTAAAAAATAAAAAGTTTCAAAATATATTAAATCTAAACATACTACACCATATAAGAGGAATATATTCATAGGCTATTTTTGGTGTTTCTAGAAGTTTGGGAATAAGGAATTGAAATGTTGGAATATAATGAAAATTCTTGATAATAACCAAATGATTTCATTTGGGGGATAAAATCTGATGAAATGTGAATACCAACACCAGAGAAAAAAAATACATAGAAAATTATTCTATCTACAAAGAACAAATTTGAATTCTTTGAATATGGTTGTGTTAATTTTAATAGAAGTGGTCAATGTTATTATGGGTGATCATATATACAAGTCATGCATAAATAATTAGATAATTTTTGTTGAAGACCCCAAAAAATGTTTAGGAATATGATAAAGTAATGTGACAAGTCTATCTAGAGATGTGAATAATAGAAGAAGACTATTCAATAATTTTTTAACGAAAGGAAAAATTTTTTGACAAAAAATCCATCCAAACATACAATTCTAAATCAATATGAATATAGAGAAGAAGTTTGTGGTATTTTTAAGTATAAGTCTCACATAACATAGAAATACATGAAAATACTATTGGAATATATTAAATGTGTGAATGTAAAGAGTCTTAAATAGAAAAACGTATAAAGTCATGTGAAAATTATGAGAATAAAGAGAATGTTGAGAAAGAATGCCTAGTTTTTCATCCAAATCAACTATAATTGGATAAAAATTGGAGTAAGATGAAAAAATGTATGATTAAAAAATAATGTGAGTGGATATATAAAATTAGGTTGAAATGGTATTCCACACAATATTGATGATAAGTTAACTAATTTTAGAGAAAAGAGTGGCCCAGGTTGATAGGTAGTTCTCAGCATGAATTTTACTACTAAATGATAAGAAGGCCCCCTTATTCCCTTACTCTTTTTATAAGAACTAACATATAGGGAATCTAAGGAGAATAGTTTTTCATCATGTATAACACCTATGTTTATGATGATGAATTAAGTAAATCCCTTAAGATTGGGGGGGTATCCCTTTATAAGAATCTATCATTTTAGTAAATCTCAATGAATCTTGAAATTATGGATTATTTTAAAACCTAAAGGTTAGGCTATGCCAATCATTATTTCATTCGTCATTCATAATTGTATTAATCATATCAATTCATCAAGAGTGTTTGGTTGATGACAAGATGAAACAAAGAGGAGCTATATATTTTGAACCTAATCTTTATGATGCATTTTTTGAAGCGTGTGTAATATTTTTCTTTTTATTGACAAACCTGAATATTTACATCCCCTATACTTATAAATTAGAATTTTTTAACATGACTTCAAGTGCATTGTAGTTTATAGACAATATGGAAAACCATGGTTGTATTGATCTTGTAATCTACACAATTTTATCCCACATATACTTAGTGGTGATTAAATAAAGTATCTTTGATAATATAACCATGTGATATCACCCTCTATCAAAAGTGTTGTAGAAACAAAATTTAAGGGATAAGAGATTATTTTTAAACAAAAGGATATGATAGTATAATACCCCTACTTACCATTTGAAATTTATTTCCAATAATGGGGTGAATGTTTCGATCACAACTATTGAATTTTAAATATGTGAAGAGATATTGACAAAAAATTACAAAGAGGGGGAGATTTTTGGGCCTAGTGTTTCATTTTTTTGAATGATTTTTCAATATGTGTTCAGTGAGTTGGTGGTGAGAAGTGGTTATGCATGGAGAATTGTTATGGATTCATTTAATGGAATTGGATGTCATTATTGAACAATTATCCTTGAAATATTATGATTATTAGACTAATATTAAATGTTAAAGACACATTATTTGGAGAATACATTGCATAAAATATGTACTAGACCATTAAAGCATTTATTTTCATAATGAGAAGTTTTGGAAGATTATTTAAGGACATGAAAAATATAAATACATATGTGTTTTTCAGGAATGAATTTGATGTTGAGAATTTGGAAAAATATTAAGATGAATATTTGATAAGAGTTGTCTAAAAATTGTGCATCCCTTATGAAAACCAAGGTTATCCTCAACCACACATGTGGGACCAAAGGGGTTGACCATGTGAGATAGGATCTACCAAGTCATCCTACAAGTGGGGGGGGGGGAGTAGGTGTGATAATTGGGCATGCAAAGTTCCCCATAGGGAGTGTATGGGTGAGTACTTGCATGGGAATTCCTACATTATAGTGGCTACATAGTTCTCCTATAGGGTGCACCCATATATGGGGAGATCATGTCATCCAACCCCATTTATGTGTGTGTAGTGTTTATGGTGTGGACTTCAGTACCGGCTTGGGAGGCTAGCAACATAGAATCTTTTATTAAGCACAACTCAATGAATGGGAGAATTTATGTGACATAATGGGAATACATGGTACTTTTACTTTATTTTTAATGTTATGTATACAAGGATCATCATCTGATGGGATTTATCATAGCCATAATATAAAGTTTTTATATCATCTTCTACCTTTAGATGCCTGAGGTTTTTCATATACACTGGGGTACATAACTGAACTCAAGATAACTAGCCATATTACATGATGATTTGAAAGGGATGATGAATCTGTTATTGATCCAAAATGATGTATGCAATGTATACCATACATGCATGCGACAATTTTATGAAAAAGAGACATGATGGGTATGATAAAACATTTATGTAAGGTGATGCATTTTATCTTCATCATATGCATGTGCGGAGTCTATCAAAAAAATTACATGATTTTAAGAATCACAGTAAGAAATAGAAATTTAAGGAATCCACATGAAAACATTTGACATCCTTCATGATATTTTATGATATATTTATCAGAAATTGATAAGGAAAAATATGTGGGATATTTTTGACAGCCTTGAAATGATATAGTAATCATGATTCTAAGTCAGGGAAGGGTAAAAGATAGGTGGTGCACAAGGAATATACATACAATGATTTTAATCTAAGTGATGCTTCTGATTGAAGAGATATTGTTTTCCCATGTAAATTGATCCATCATGAACATCTATTTTTAAAGATAATATTAAAATATTATTATTTCATGAGGAAGAGGAGAAATCTCATGGGCATTAAACTTATGTAAAGAATATTCAATTAACTTTGTAAGGAACTACTTTCATGGAGTACACCTATTTGATAAAGAAAAAAAGACTATTGGTTTGTGAAATAATCATATTCCAAGCTTTTTAGTTGTGAACGATACATTTATACATAGATATTGAGATTAATCACACAATTTTATGCAAGAAAAACATGAAGGTATTGGTATTGAAGTATAAAGGAGGGTTTATGCTTCTATTTAAATGATCAAGAACCATATTGGGTTTGTATATAAAATATAGTATCTTGCACAAAGGAGGAGAGTGTACATGGTATAGAAGATAGTGAATGCATAATTACTTGATTGGAGGAGAGTAAAATTATATAAAAGAGAAATAGTGCATGTATTCTCGTGTGAATATGTGAATATAATTGAACTTGATAAGATAACCGAGACATAATAATGAGTAGTGTGTAAGATAATAAATAGATAAGTATAAATGTGATAGGATTTCAAGAAGAAAAGAACATAATTTGTTATTATGTATGTCTAATATTTCATAAAATAATGTAGAAGAAGTTGTGTGAACCACTTGCACACATTTTGTGTGGTTAGGACTTCAAAATAAGAAAGAAAAATTACCCGAGCAGTGTTGCACTAAGGAAACTGATCATATACAGGAGAGAAAAACTATTGATCAAAACCAACAGACCTGATTAATGTTTTTTGAAGGTAATTGAAGTGTATAAGATAAGTTTTGATTATGTAATAATGTGGTGTAAGATAAAATGACATCTTACATTGTGTAACTGTAACACCCGAGACTTTTATGTGAAATATTTTGTTTTTATGTTATATAAACCATCAAAGGAATCTTTCACTACACACAACACTAGCTTGTCTTTCTTTACACCCAACCACGACCTTCCTTGATAGCTTGTGTCGTACGCAATACCGAGTTTCACTAAACAATGATATGCTATTAAAATATTATTAAAACTAGCCGTTATGAATAGTAATAACCACTTTTTGAAATTTTATAAATTTTATTTTTCGAAATGGACTTCATTTTTGGATTCGGAATATCGAAATTAGCCTAGGGTGAAATTTTGGAAGTTTTCTGAAAACTTTCAATTTTTGATGAATAGTGAAACCACTAAGTGGTAGTTAAAAAATTGAATTTTTCATAAAACTTAATTTTACTGCTTCTGTGAGTGTAATTTAGAAAATCCGAGAGACACGGTTGATGTCAGTAAGTAAAATGTGGTTCAATGATATGAAAATAATTTTTTGGTGAATAGTAACTGTTTACTTTTTTTACCACGGTTAAAAGTAAATAGGGTAATTAAGGGTAAAAATGAAATTATTATTACCCTAAAACATATCCTAATTCTATTGGAAAAGTGTAATTCGACCAAAAACAACCTTAGGAATAAAATATGACCATTTAGTCCCACTTGGATTAGATTAGGACATTTAATATAAATTTATTTAAAGAAGGGTTAAAATAGTTAAAATCACAGTTTAATAGGTAAATCTTTTTTAATATGGGGTTATACATATGATAAATTCGACTATAAATATTAATTATAAATATAAAAAGATTTCCTAAATAATGATATTTTATTTTTAATTTTTAGACTTTAAATAAGTTAATTTATTTATGATACAAAGACGATGCAATAATTATCTTATTAATGAAATATTGACATAATTGATGTTATAAATACCCAAATAAATGTAATTTGAGACTTTTTATGAATTACACTAATTTTCTAGGTTAATATGACATGTTATTATTGATTTAAGTAACTTGTTTCGAACTAATTATTCTTTTATGATTTTCACAAAAATCAATTACTAAATAGAGTCAAAATTGACATAAATTAGTTTTTAAAACAAATATTATATTATTAATTGTAATTTTATTCCTAAAAATCTAAGGTTCAGCCAAATGACTTAGATAAGGTTATATATTTTAATAATAAACAACTTGGGGTTCTTTTGGCTTGATATAGTATGTTTATTAACCTTATAGTGTAAGAAAACAAGAAGACACGGTAAAAGATAAATTATCTAACTTAAAGTTAAATCTAAATGATAAGGTTACAATTGATACCTAAACTTGTCTAAATTCTATTGGATGAGAGGATTTCTACCCCTACCCACCTTAGCTTCTAAATATATCAATTTTGAGCTATTAAAAACCGAATTTGACTTTATAATAAAATAACATTTTTAGTTATTCCAATGGTGCCCCTCTCCTCCCTTATAAAAGGGCACCTCCTCCCCCTATTTCTCACACCACTTTGAGACTTCAACCTCGGCCAACCCCTAAGAATTTCTCTTATCCACTTCCCTAGAAACATCCTAGAGGTTCTGGTCTTCTTCAAAGACCTATTTTAGTGCCCTAAAAGGAGGTCTCAAAGAAGCACTTCAAAGAAGAGGTAATGTCCATTACCGATTCTTTCATCTTTATTTCTTCATCCACTTATTCTTCTTTAGTTGTTTCATTATGAAGTAATAACATCAGTATCACTAATATAATGATATGTTATTATATGTATGAAACAACCTTATTTCACCATCTATCCATTCTACGGAAAAATAAATCACCGCGCGTGCGTACGTACGAAATACCGTCTCCACGCTGTGGTGTAATCTATTTTCCACCACCACCTTACTTGAATGGGTATGATGGTGTAATTAATGACT
Organism: Viscum album; assembly: GCA_963277665.1. Taxonomy (NCBI): domain Eukaryota; kingdom Viridiplantae; phylum Streptophyta; class Magnoliopsida; order Santalales; family Viscaceae; genus Viscum; species Viscum album. Next base: position 58,736,051 of record OY728127.1, on the reverse strand, counting down.
ATATATGACTATTATAAAGTGATATTGATTCTGAAATAGTATACATAAACTCCAATACAATTCCACGATCATAGTAACGATATCATCACTCGTGCGTACGTACGGAATACCGTCTCTACGATGTGATGCGACTCGTTCTACATGATCTTCGTTTCATAATGATTATATAAATGAATTTAATTAATGAGTATGATATATATTACACTAATACCATTCTGTAAATTAGGTATCTATAACCTAAAGAGATGAATAAGAATTTATTCGACAAAACACGCATAAGAACAAAAAGTAATAAACACCTAAATAACAAGTAGTAATGAAATATTACTAATAAGAAGCTAATAATATGACCATATATGATATCATAACAATAAGTATGATTATGGAATAAGTCAATAAAATTATTTAAATCATTATAAAGGAGGTTTGGACACTTACGAAGAAAATCGGAACTAAGGTAAGGGAAATATCACAATCTCATTTTTATCCGAGATTGTTTATACTTTGGTATTTACTAGGGTGTATTTTATCATCCACATCCATGTTTCCTCAATATGTAATATTTATATCCTTATAAAATGGTTTATATCCAATTTTACCCTTCTTTGAGTTTTTAGTAAAAGATATGAAGGGAATCTTTTTTCGTTTTTCATACGAGGTACTTTTTGACTCTTCCGAAAAAAGTACGAGAAGAATGTTTTTTTAACTTATATGGCATGAATGGATTTTTCAAACATTATTTCCAAGAATCTTCCTTTACAAGTTTTCAAGTTTATTTTTAAACAACTTCTTTTAGTTTAAAATTGTATGACATGTTCAGAAAGGAAAATGTTTTTGAAGTAGAAAGGATATTTTCCTCAAGAATAGAGTTCAAGTGTTTTATCAAAATCATTTTTCATCTAAGATAATATAGGGTTCTGTTTCTATCCCTATTATTAAATTTATTTGATTATGTTGTGATGTAATTATTTTTATGAATTCCTTTATCATATATGAATTGTTTGATGACGTCACAATGTTTAAGATTCCCATTTTTATTACATGGGTTATGTAATGATGTATGATTTATGATTTTTTGGCACACATAAGAATGGTATAATTATGAGATGGGTGGGACCTATATCTCCCTCCAATTAATTGGGTAAAGATTTTATATCTCATGAGATAGACATGGTTGGAATGGTAGGTTATACCGGTTCCGTGAAACAGGACTGAAACGAGGAGTGAACTTGGTTCAGAAATGGACTTTGTCAGCTAAGATAGTCTTGGAAATGAGTCTTGAATAATAAGAAATGATTATCTATGATTATGTGTGTATGCCATAAATTTTCATGTTTTATGTTATGATTATTGGGATTCCATTTCACTACTATGATTTATCCCATGTTATGAAATTATGCTCTCTTTTTCAGGTTAAGATTTCCAAAAGTTATGTTCTTATGAATATGATGTGATTGATAATTCTTTTGTTACCCTTACTGAGAATTTGAGCTCACCCTTTTGTATGTTTTCTTTCCCCAGGTTAGGAATAAGGTTATTAAGTAAGATATTCCAAAAGGGACTATAGATATGATGAAATAAATGGGAGACAATGTAGACGCTTTATGAACCAGTTGTTTATGTTTCCCAGTTTCTAAAGACACTATACCTATAAGGTCCTTTCATGGTTTTGTTATATGTTGTAATAAGTATGCTTCAATTTTGAATTATTAACAATGTATGTAAAGTATGGGTCGTTATAGTTGGTATCAGAGGAAAGGTATAGTAAAACTTTGGAAACTAGGATGTGAAAGCATTAGTAAGAACCCTAAGGATAAGTCTAAGCATAGAACACAATCTTAGTGTTTTAGAAATGGACATGAATAACCTAGGATAAGACCTTAAGTGTGAAATTTTATTCTTGATTATGTGGTTTTCCTATTATAATTACTGTTTCTCACACTATTCTTCTTGGTTTTAGTCAATGGTTGGAACCCGAAGGAACCGTGTTAATGCGGAATGCAATAGGAAATGCAATGATTGTCCCCCTGAGCAACAAAATGTTATGGGAGCTGGAATGAAAAATCTTGTAGCCATGCTCACAGAAATTTCTCAAGCAATGAATCATGCAGGACTTCCAAATGAGCAAAGGAAGGAGCAACATTTTGTTGAATCCTTCATGAGAAAGCGTCCACCTTCATTCAGCGATTCTACTGATCCATTAGTTGCTGAACAATGGATTAGTACTACTGAAAAGATATTTTCAGTTCTTCAATGTTCTGATCATGATAAATTCATCTTAGCAGTGTATCGTTTGGAAGGTGATGCTGATCAATGGTGGAATCTTATTTAGAATACGATGCAAAGGGATGAAATTGAGTCCATGGAATGGGACAAGTTCAATAACTTATTTTTCAATAAGTACTTCCCTCGTATTCTCCGAACAAAGATGGAGAAAGAGTTTCTTGAACTGAAGAAAAAGGATGATGAATCTGCTGGTACCTATAAAGAAAACTTTACAAGAATTTCAAGGTATCCTTCTGGTATTATTATCCAACCTGAGAGTAAGATCGATTGATTCTTTAGTGGCTTAAAACCAATTCTTCGAAGGGCCTTAGCCATAAGGGACTTCAATAACTATGAGGAAATCGTTCGATGTGCTCTCAATGTTGAGATGGAGATTGGAGTAACACATCAGTCATATGGGTTTGATAAGAAGAGGAAAATGGAATTCAAAGGAAAATCTAAAGAGCACACTGAAAATAAGATGAGCTTTCCCTTATGCTCAAAGTGTGGAAAGAAACATGGAGGGAGTTGTCTTAAAGGGACAAGTAAATGTTTCAAATGTGGAAAGGAAGGTCATCGGGCATTTGAATGCCGCGATGATGGGAAGAAGATGTCTAATGATGCAAACAAAGGAAGGTATACACAGAATGAACCTACTACACTTCAATTTTTCGAGTGAAAGGAGATGGGACATTATACCAATAAATGACCTAATCCAAGGGTTGATGATGATGGTCAACGTCAACAAACTATTAAGGATAAAGAAAAAGTAAAGTCACATGAAATTTTTAGCAGTGATGTGGAGTACGATAACGATGTGGTGAAAGGTACACTTTCCATCCACTCTAAAGTTGAAAATGTTTTATTTGATTCTAGATCCACCCACTCTTTAATTTCTGAAGAATTTTCTAAGGGTATCACCGTATTACCTCAACAATTAGATGTTGAGTTAGCTGTGACAACACCTAATGGCACAACAGTCACATCAAAAGTTTAGAATTCTTCTCCGATAGAAGTTTGTGGGAAAGTGCTTCCTGAAAATCTTGTGACCCTTCCTATAGTAGAATTTGATGTGATTCTTGGCATGGATTGGATTTATTTATATGGATCTCATATCAACTTCCAACAAAGGGAAGTCACATTTCATATTCCAGATCAATCTATGATCGTCTATCAATGCAAGGATGAACATAACCTTCCAGTGGAAATTCCTTCTACCTTATGGGTCTTGATTCCACTAAATGAAGCTTATTTATCTCAAATGGTTGGTCAGAAACTCATGATTAAGAATATTCCCATTGTACAAGAGTTTTATGATGTCTTTTTGGAGGAATTACCGGCTCTTCCACCAAATCGTGAAGTTGAGTGTTCAATAGAACTCGTACCGGGTGCTTTGCCTATTTCAAAGACACCTTATAGAATGGCCCCAATTGAGTTGCATGAATTGAAGAAGCAACTCCAAGAGAATCTTGATAAGGGATTCATACGCCCTAGTGCGTCACCTTGGGGAGCACCTGTTCTATTTGTTAAGAAGAAAGATGGATCAAGGAGACTGTGCATTGATTATCGAGAACTTAACAAGATCACTATAAAGAACAAATATCCTCTCCCACGCATTGATGACTTATTTGACCAACTACGCGGAGCTCAATACTTTTCCAAGATTGATCTTCGTTCAGGGTATCATCAATTAAGGTTCAAAAGGGAGGATATACCAAAGATGGCTTTCCGTACAAGGTATGGACACTATGAATTTATAGTGATGCCATTTGGTCTAACTAATGCCGCTGCTATTTTCATGGATCTGATGAATAGAGTCTTTAGAGACTATCTTGATCAATTTATGGTAGTCTTCATAGACGATATTCTTGTCTATTCAAAGAGTAAGGAAGAACATGAAGATCACTTGAGAATTATATTGAAGACCCTGAGAAAGGAGAAGATTTATGCCAAATTTACCAAGTGTGAATTTTGGCTTCAAAAAGTTTCATTTTTGGGTCACATAATATCAAAAGAGGGGATATCTGTGGATCCAGCAAAAACAGAGGTTATCGAAATATGGTCGAGACCAGCAATAGTAACTGAGATCCGATGTTTTCTTGGTTTGGCTGGATATTATCGACGTTTTATGAAAGATTTTTCATGATTATCTAATCCACTCACCAAGTTGACTCGAAAAGGAGTTAGGTTTGTTTGGACGGAAGAATGTGAAGAGAATTTGAAGGAGTTGAAAAGAAGGTTATCCAGTGCACCTGTGCTCACACTGCCTTGTAAAGGAAGTGGTAAGGTTGCATGGAGTACCACTTTCTATTATATCTGATCGGGATCCGAGATTTACCTCAAAGTTCTGGCGAAGTCTTCAGCATACTCTGGATACAGAGTGTAGTTTCAGCACTGCTTATCATCCTCAGACAGACAGTCAGTCTGATAGAACAATTCAAACTCTAGAAGATATGTTGAGTGCTTGCTCTATGGATTTCAAAGGTGGTTGGGATCAACACCTACCATTGGTGTAATTTTCTTATAATAATAGCTTTCACTCCAGTATTCAGATGCCTCCTTATGAGGCTCTCTATGGAAAGAAATGCAGGACTCCAACTTGCTGGGATGAAGTTGGGGAAAGAAAGCTATTAGGACCTTATCTCGTTGATGAAATGGAAGAAAAGGTCAGATCTATTCAACAAAACATAAGAGCAGCTCAGAGTCGACAGAAAATTTATGCCGACAACTGAAGAAAAGACCCAGAGTTTGAAGTGGGTGATAAAGTGTTCTTACGAATATCTCCCTGGACGAGAGTCATGAGATTTGGAAATAAGGGGAAGTTGAGCCCTAGATATATCGGTCATTTCGAAATACTGGATCGTGTCGGGAAGGTAGCTTACCGATTGGAGCTTCCACCGAATCTCTCTCAAGTACACGATGTGTTCCATGTATCTCTCCTGAGAAAGTACATACCTGATCCTTCACATGTACTCAGCTCAGAAGTTGTACCGCTGGAGCAAGATCTTTCTTATGAAGAACACCCGATAGAGATTCTGGATCGTAGCGAAAAATTCCTACGAAACAAGACCACTCGCTTGGTGAAAGTTTTATGGAGGAACCACCAATTAGAATAAGCTACATGGAAGCTTGAGGATATGATGAGGGAGAGGTATCCTCATCTGTTTGTTACAAAGTGAGAAATTTGGAGGGCAAAATTCATTTTAAGGGGGGGTAGAATGTAACACCCAAGACTTTTATGTGAAATATTTTGTTTTTATGTTATATAAATCTTCAAAGGAATCTTTCAATACACACAACACTATCTTGTCTTGCTTTACACGCAACCGCGGCCTTCCTCGATAGCTTGTGTTGTACGCAATACCAAGTTTCACTAAACAATGATATGATATTAAAATATTATTAAAACAAGCCGTTATGAATAGTAATAACCACTTTTTGAAATTTTAAAAATTTTATTTTTCAAAATGGACTTCATTTTTGGATTCGGAATATCTAAATTAGCCTAGGGTGAAATTTTGGAATATTTCTGAAAACTTTCAATTTTTGATGAATAGTGAAACCACTAAGTGGTAGTTAAAAACTGAATTTTTCATAAAACTTAATTTTACCACTTCTGTGAGTGGAATTTCGAAAATCCGAGAGACACGGTTGATGTCAGTAAGTAAAAAGTGGTTCAATGAGATGAAAATAATTTTTTGGTGAATAGTATCTTTTTACTTTTTTTTACCACGGTTAAAAGTAAATAGGGTAATTAAGGGTAAAAATGATATTATTATTACCCTAACACATGTCCTTATTCTATTGGACAAGTTTAATTCGACCAAAAACAACCTTAGGAATAAAATATTACCATTTAGTCCCACTTGGATTAGATTAGGACATTTATTATTAATTTATTTAGAGAAGGGTTAAAATAGTTAAAATTAAAGTTTAATAAGTAAATCATTTTTAATATGGGGTTATACATAAGATAAAGTCGACTATAAATATTAATTATAAAGCTAAAAAGATATCCTACATAATGATAAATTATTTTTAATTTTTATACTTTAAATAAGTTAATTTATTTATGACACAAAGATGATGCAATAATTATCTTATTAATGAAATATTGATATAATTGATGTTATAAATACCCAAATAAATGTAATTTGAGACTTTTTATGAATTCCACTAATTTTATAGGTTAATATGACATGTGATTATTGATTTAAGTAACTTTTTTAGAACTAATCATTCTTTTATGATTTTCACAAAAATCAATTACTAAATAGTGTCAAAATTGACATAAAATAGTTTTTAAAACAAATATTATATTATTAATTGTTATTTTATTCCTAAAAATATAAGGTTCGACAAAATGACTTAGATAAGGTTATATATTTTAATAATAAACAACGTGGGGTTCGTTTGGCTTGATATAGTAAGTTTATTAACCTTATAGTGTAAGAAAACAAGAAGACACGATAAAAGATAAATTATCTAACTTAAAGTTAAATATAAGTGATAGGGTAAAACTTGATACCTAAACTTGTCTAAATTATATTTGATGTAATTATTTTGACCCCTACCCACCTTATCTTCGAAATATATCAAATTTGAGCTATTAAAAACCGAATTTGACTTTATAATAAAATATTATTTTTAGTTATTCCAAAGGTTCCCCTCTCCTCCCTTATAAAAGGGCACCTCCTCCCCCTCTTTCTCACACCACTTTGAGCCTTCAAGATCGGCCAACACCTGAAAATTTCTCCTCTCCACTTCCATAGAAACATCCTAGAGGTTCTGGTCTTCTTCAAAGACCTATTTTAGTGCCCTAAAAGGTGGTCTCAAAGAAGCACTTCAATGAAGAGGTAAAGTCTGTTACCGATTCTTTCATCTTTATTTCTTCTTCCACTTATTCTTATTTAGTTGTTTCATTATGAAGTAATAACATCATTATCACTAATATACTGATATGTTATTATATGTATGAAACAAACCTATTTAACCATCTATCCATCCTACGGAAAAAGAAATCACCGCACGTGCGTACGTACGAAATACCATCTCCACGCCGTGGTGTAATCTATTTTCCACCACCACCTTACTTGAATGGGTATAATGGTGTACATAATGACTATATATGACTATTATAAAGTGATATTTTTTCTTAAATAGTATACATACACTCCAACAAAATTCCACGATCATAGGAATGATATCATCACTCGTGCGTACGTATGGAATACCGTGTCTACGATGTGATGTGACTCGTTCTACATGATCTTCGTTTCATAATGATTATATAAATGAATTGAATAAATTAATATGATATATATTACACTAATACCATTCTGGAAATGAGGTATCTATAACCTAAAGAGAAGAATAAGAATTTATTCGACAAAACACGCATAAGAACAAAAAGTAATAAACACCCGAATAACATGTAGAAATGAAATATTACTAATAAGAAGCTAAGGTTATGACCATATACGATATCATAACAATAAGTATTATTATGGAATAAGTCAATAACCTTATTTAAATCATTATACAGGAGGTTCGGACACTTACAAAGCAAACCGGACCTAAGGTAAGGGAAATATCACAATCTCATTTTTATCGGAGATTGTTTGTACTTTGGTATTTAATGGGGTTTATTTTATCATCCACATCCATGTTTCCTCAATATGTAATATTTATATCCTTATAAAATAGTTTATATCCAATTTTACCATTCTTTGAGTTTTTAGTAAAAGATATTAAGGGAATCTTTGGTCGTTTTTCATACGAGGTACTTTTTGACTTTTCCGACAAAAGTACGAGTAGAATGTTTTTTTTAACTTATACGGAATGAATGGATTTTTAAAACATTATTTCCAAGAAGCTTACTTTACAAGTCTTCAAGTTTATTTTTAAACAACTTCTTTTAGTTTAAAATTTTATGACATGTTAAGAAAAGAAAACGTTTTTGAAGTATAAAGTATATTTTCCTCAAGAATGGAGTTCAAGTGTTTTATCAAAATTATTTTCCATCTAAGATAATATTGGGTTCTATTTCTATCCCTATTATTACATTGATTTGATTATGTTGTGATGAAATTATTTTTATGAATTCCTTTATCTTATATTAATTGTTTTATGATGTCAAAATGTTTAAGATTCCCATTTTTATTACATGGGTTATACAATGATGTATGATTTATGATTTTGTGGCACACATAAGAATGGTAAAATTATGAGATGGGTGGGACCTATATCTCCCTCCAATGCATTGGGTAAAGATTTTATATCTCATGAGATAGACATGGCTCGAACGGTAGGTTATACCGGTTCAGTGAAATAGGACTGAAAAGAGGAGTGAACTCGGTTCAAAAATGGACTTTATCCACTAAGATAGTCTTGTCAATGAGTCTTGACTAATAAGAAATGATTCTATATGATTATGTGTGTATGCCACAAATTTTCATGTTTTATGTTATGATTATTGGGATTCCATTTCACTACTATGATTTATCCCATGTTATGAAATTATGCTCTCTTTTGTAGGTTAAGATTTCCAAAAGTTATGTTCTTATGAATATGATGTGATTGATATTTCTTTTGTTACCCTTACTGAGCATTTGAACTCACCCTTTTGTATGTTTTCTTTCCCCAGGTCAGGAAGAAGGTTATTAAGTAAGATATGCCAAAAGGGACTGTAGATATGATGAAATAAATGGGAGACAATGTAGACGCTTTATGAACCGATTGTTTATGTTTCCCAGTTTCTAAAGACACTATACCTATACGGTCCTTTTCGTGGTTTTTTTATATGTTGTAATAAGTATGCTTCAATTTTGAAGTATTAACAATTTATGTAAAGTATGGGTCGTTATAGTAACAGCCTAGGATTTTATAGTACATTTTCTCTTTAATGTAAGGCAATAGCTTTCATCACACACAACACCGAGTTCGAGTGCTCCAAGACTTACCAAACTAGCCATTTAAAAAGTGGTTATAAATATTATTAACTGAATTTTGAATTTTAAATACTTCATATATTTTTAACATCCATAATATAACATAATATAAGAACAAATTTAAATTTTCAGAAAAAAAGTATTTTTTTTGAAAAAAAATACAAATTTACCGCCTTTTAATGGAGAACGCTTTTAAAATCCAATATTTGAAACTTTTATATATTATATTTGAAAAAATAAACATATTATTTATAATTGGGACAAAAAAATTTCGTTTAGATAAATTTTTGGTGTTTTTCTGATAACTTTCATATTTTAATGAATAGTGAAAATACTAAATTCTAATTGAAAATAACATTTTTAATAGAAATAATTTAAAGTGTCAAATTATGAATTTGAGTGGTTTTAAAGTATAATTATATTATAATTTTACCATTTAATCTAATTTTGGTCATTGGAAGTAATTTCAATTTTGAAATAGACATAAACACATGTCAATCTTTTGGTAGTTTTTACTTCTTAAAAACCCCCTTTCTGGTTTTGACAACGAGAATTAATTTTAAATTAATTAATGAAACTACTATGTTTTTAATTTGTTAAAATAAACATAATTTTTAATTTTTAATATCATAATTATCTTAGGGTGTATTTTTTGGTATTTTTCGGAAAACTTTCATTTTTTGAGGAATAGTGAAAATACTACATAGAATATACAAACTGACTTTTTATTTAAATAATAATAATAATTATTTAAATTTATTTTAAATTAAAAATAGATACATAATACATATATTATTCCAATTTAAATCATTGGAGTCATTTTATAATAAGATTAGATATATAAAATTTTGTTGAATTTTTTAACGTCTTTTACACACCTTCTAGGAACATTTGCAAATTTGCATAAAACGTAATTTTACCACTTCTTTGAATTGAATTTAAAAAATTTTAAAGACATGGTTATTATAAGTGAGTAAAATTTTGTTCAATAGGATGAAAATAATTTTTTGGTGAATAGTATCTTTTGAATTTTATTTACCACAGTTAAAAGTAAATAGGGTATATAAATGTAACAATGATATTATAATTACCATATCACATGTCCTAATTATATTGGATAAGTGTTTTTAAACCATAAAAATACCTAGGAAAAAATATTATCCTCTTCGATCCACTTTTATTAGATTGGGACATTTATTATTATTTTAATTAAAGAAGAGTTAAAAGTGTTAAATTCAAATGTTAAAAACTGAAACATTTTTAATATAGGGTTATACATAAAATAAATTCGACTATAAATATTCATTAGAAATATAAAAATATATTCTACATAATAGTTTTTTATTTATAATTTTTATACAAAAAATAATTAATTTTATTTATGACATAATGATGATGCATTAATTACCTTATTAATGAAAGATTAAAATAGTTGATATTATAAATATAACAATAAATGTAAATTGAGAATTATAATGAATTCCAAAAATTTTATAGGATAATATTACATTATATAACTAATTTAATGTTTTTTTGAATTAATCACATTTTTCTGACTTTCACAAAAACGAAATACTAAATAGTGTCAAAATTGACATAAATGAGTATTTATAACAAATACTATATTATTAATTGATATAATTTTTCTAAAAATATAAGGTTAGACAAAAGGACTTATATAAGGTTATATATGTAAATAATGAACAACATGGGGTTCTCATGGTTTTTTATAGTACGTTTATTAACCATTTATTATAATAATATAGAAAGACATGGTAAAAGTTAAAGTATTTAACAGTTAAATCTAAAAGATAAGGTTAATATGGTAACATAAACCTTCCTAAAACATATTGGTTGAGATTTTTTTGACCCAAACACACCTTATCCTAGAAATATATCTTTTTTTAGCCATTATAAACTGAATACAATTGTATAATAAATTAATATTTCAAGCTTTTCCTAAAGTGACCCTCACCTCTCTTATGAAAGGGTACTTACCCTTCTCTCAAAATCACATCTCCAAAGCCATTTGGAATGGAAAAAACTTACTCAAATATCTTCCCAAATACCCTCACATCAACCTGTTTTCCTTACTTTGATCATAAGTCTAACCTAAGGATCTATTTTGATCAAATCAAATGGAAGCACCCGAAAAAGAGGCAATAATTTCATCACCTCTTTCAAAGTTATTTTCTTCTTCCACTTCATCATTCTTTGCTATTTCCATAACAAAATAATAACTCCAGTACCTTATACATAATTTTATGTTATTATAAATATGGTACAACCATATTCATTACTCTATCCATTCTATGAATGAAAAAGTCACCATAGGTGCGTACGTACGACTTACCATCTCCATGTCGTGGTGTAGTTTGTTATTCAACAATTGATTATTTGGATGGGTATAATAATGAGAATACTTGATGTAAATAATAAATATAACATGTTAATGATTCTGTATATGTGATATACCATCCAATTAGATATGATTTAACCATAAATAGAATGATATTGTTGCTTGTGCGTACGTACGGATTACCGTCTCCACGAACACGATGAGATTCATTCTCCATCATAACCATTCAAGAATAATTTTCTTTTTATGTTTCTAAAATATGTATAAGAACATAATATAATTCTGGATATGAATGAAATACATCCAATACATAAAAAACATGGCTTACATAACAAAACATATAAAGGAAAATGAATCAGTTAACACCCAAAACAATGATATTATTGAAATATTATTAACAAAGCAATATTAGAAGATCATATATGATATCGTATTTATGTATGGGGTTATTTTATAATTTAATAAAAGTGATTTAACTATTATGCAGGAGGCTAACATACCCTGACTAAGGAAAAGTACTTTAACACCTCAAGATTTCATAGTACGTTATTTCTTTAATGTAATTCAATAACTTGCACTACATGCAACACCAGGTTCGAGCACACCACAAGATTACCAAACTAGCAGTTCAAAAGCGGTTATGAATAGTATTAACTGAATATTGAACTATATATAATCCTAATTAATTTATAATCTATATTATGAGTTTCTTAGACATAATGTATGAACAGATTAATTTTTTTTAAATAAAAGAAGTATTTATTTCAAAAAATGCACTTTTACCGCCTTTTAATTATGAACCCTTTTTAAATCCAATATTTGAAACTTTTATATATTCTATTTTACCAAATAAACTTCTTCTTTAGAATAGGGACATAATAATTTAGTTTCAATAAATTTTTTGTGTTTTTCTGATAGCTTTCATATTTGGGTGAATAGTGAAAAATAACATATTTTAACTAAAAACAACTTTTTTAATCAAAATAATTTATAGTGATAAATTATAAATTTTAATGGGTTGTAAGTACAAATAGATTATATTTTTACCATTTAATCCAATTCTGGTCATTTTAGGTAATTTCAATTTGATATTGGACACAAACAAATGTCAATGTTTTGATAGATATTGTTTCTTAAAAATACGCCTTTTGGTTTTGACAACGGGAATTAATTTAAAAATAATAAATGAAACTTCTGTGTTTTTAATTTGGTAAAATGGAATTCATTTTTGGATTTGGAATATCAAAAATTATCTTAGGGTAAATTTTGGGTATTTTTCTGAAAACATTCAATTTTTTGATGAATAGTGAAAACACTGAGTTACAGTTTAAAACCGAAATTTTATTTAAATAATTATTTATTTTATTTAAATTTATTTTAGGTAAAAATAGATACATAATAACAATATAATTTCAATTTAATTCATTTGAGCCAATTTATAATAATTTTAGATATATAAAAATTTTATTGAACTTTTCAGCGTCTTTTACCCATCTCCTTGGAGAATTTGCAAATTCATATAGAAGTTAATTTTACCGCTTCTATGAGTTGAATTTCAAAAATACGAGCGACACCGTGAATATCAAGGAGTAAAATATGGTTCAATAATATAAAAATAATTTTTGGTGAATAGTAACTTTTTACTTTTATTTACCAAGGTTAAAAGTAAATAGGGTAATTAAGGGTAAAAATGATATTATTATTACCCTAACACAAGTACTAATTCTATTGGCTAAGTATAATTCGACCAAAAACAACCTTGGAAATAAAATATGAACCTCTTTGGTCCACTTGGATTAGATTAGGACATTTGTTATTATTTAATTCAAAGAAGAGTTAAAAGAGTTAAAATAAATGTTTAATAACTAAATTTTTTTAATATAGGGTTACACAGAAGATAAATTAGATTATAAATATTCATTATAAAAATAAAAATATTTCCTACATAATGGTATTTTGTTTATAATTTTTAGATGTAAAATAATTTAATTTATTTATGACACAATGGTGATGCAGTAATTACCTTATTAATGAAATATTAAAATAATTGATATTTTGAATACCCAAATAAATTTAATTTTGGAATTTTTATGAATTAAACTATTTTTTTAGGTTAATATGACATCTTAGGGTTGGTTAGATGAATTTTTTTCTAAGTAATAATGATGTTATGAATTTAGAAAAAACAAAATACCAAATAGTGTCAAAATTGACATAAAAGAGTTTTTAGAATAAATATTATATTATTAATTGATATTATATTCCTAAAACTCTATGGTTTGGCCAAAGGACTTATATAATGATAGGTGTATTATTAATGAAACACTTAGGGTTCTATTGAAAGTATATAGTATGTTTATTAACCATATAATATAAAAATACAAAGAGACATGGTAAATGTCAAACTATTTGACTAAGAGTTAAATCGAAATGTTAAGGTTAATATAGTGACCCAAACCTGTCTAAAACCTATTGGTTGTGTGTTTTTAAACCCATTACCACCTTATCCTTTAAATAATCTATTTTGGAGCCATCGAAAACCGAAAATGATTTTATTATAAAATAATATTACTAGCTTTTCCTAAGGTGCCCCTCACCCCTCTTATAAAAGGTCACTCCGCCTTCCCTCTAATTAAAATCTTCAAAGCCTTTTGGCTCAGCCATCCCCCACCCAAATATCCTCTCAACATATCTCAATTAATACCAAAGTCCCTACTTTGGTCCGAAAGCCATCCTAAGGAGCCCTTTTGATCAAATCAAAAGGAAGAACCTGAAGAAGAGGTAATAATTTCACCACCCTCTTTCAAGTTATTTTCTTCTTCCACTTATTCGTTCTTTGTTATTTACATTCTAAAATAATAACTCCAGTATCTTCTATATAATGTGATGTTATTATAAATATGGTACAACCATATTCATTATTCCATCCATCCTTTGAATGACATGTCACCATACGTGTGTACGTATGGATTACCGTCTCCAGGTCGTGGTGTAATTGTTATTCAATACATTATTATTTGGATGGGTATAATAATGATGTTTAATTCATGTAAATAATAAATATAACATGATAATTATTCTGTATATATGATATACCATCCGATTATATATTATTTTAATATCAAAAGAATGATATTGTCACCCGTGCATACGTACGGATTACCGTCTCCACGAACGCGATGAGATTCATTCCCCATCATATCCATTCAAGAATAATTTTCATTAGATGATTAAAAATAATGTTTAAGGACTTGATATCATTCTGGATGTGAATAAGAAACATCCCATCCATAGCAAATATTACTCACATAACAAAGAATTTAAAGGAAAACAAATCTGTTAACACCCGAAACGACGATAATACTAATATATTGTTAACAAAGAAATGTTAAAAGATCATATATGATATCATATTAATGTATATGATTCTTGTAAAATTTAATAACAATTATTTAACCATTATATAGGAGGTTAACCCACCCTCGACCAAGGAAAAGTACAAGGTAAGGGTTTATTTCACAATCCCTTTATTATCTGAGGTTGTTTTTACGTAAGTATCTACTGAGACATATTTATTATCCATGTCCATATTTCAAGATAGAGTTTTAAAAGGGATTCTTTTATGGTACTTTTTTACTAAAACAAAATTTAAAATGTTTTAAATATTTATTCATCTAAATCATTCTCATTAATGTCCAAGTTTTCAAAATGTGTTTTAAGTATTTATCTACATTGACATGAATGTTATTAAAATGTTAAATCCTTTCAAAAGTTTCAAAGTGGTATGGGAAAATTTGATTCAAAAATTTCTTTAAATGGATTCCTTTATAAATTGTGTGACTTTTAAATGTTTTCATGAAAAAGGGATATTTCTCTCAAAGAGTTTTACAAATCATTTTCATCTATGTCAACATCATTTGATGGATTTTAAACTTGTTTGAAGGTGATTTATTATGATAAAAATATTCCATATTGTATTGATAGTTTTGTGATATGTTTGACTATGGATGTGTTATTTTTATAATATTCATACCTTATAGACAATTTATTGACATTTTGTATGCTAGTTTTAATACGAATGTTTATGTTATGTTTAAAATTTTTCATATGAGGAGTGCATTGGACTTAGTAAGTGACGGGTGGAGCCCACTATAGCTCCTCGATGCATCGGTAGGTCTCATTAGACAAACTAGTGTCTTGGCACAGGTCATTGACAAAATCTTATTTGTAGTCTTGGCACAAGGCCTTGACTATGTGGTTATGATAGTATGGAATTATGCATTCCATCATTATGAAGGTGGTTATTGATATTGAATGTGATTATTCAACTAGTAGAATATCCATGTGAATAAGTAAATGAAATTATTTCATTTTATTGTTACCATATTATGCTGAAGTTAAAGTTTAAAAGGATTTTTATAGATATACATTGCCAAAAATGTTTGTGCTTATTTATGAAAGTTTCTGCTATATTGTTATCCTTACTGAGCATCTGAACTCATCCCTTTCTATGTTTTATTATTCCCAAGATGTGAAGAAGTATTTTATGACTGACCTGCAGGGATAGTATAAGGGGATATGAGTGTGGACTCTGGAGACTATGTTGTTGTAGTTTTTCACTTTATGATGTAATGTAAGACTTATGAATGTATCTAGTGTTTCCAAGGCTACTAAACTAATTGGTCTTTCGAGACAGGATCTTTTGTGATCATACCAATGTTATGTAATAATGCACCGACTCTGGGTAACTAGGGTTGGGGCGTTATAGTTGGTATCAGAGGAATTTTAGTACAAACCTTGGTAGCTAGATTTAGATAAACTCTGATTAGAGCACATTACCCTAAGATAGACTTTGAGGATTAGTATAGAATAACTTCTTACAATTTTGGTAATGTAGAGATTTTGTGAGTTTTATGAGAAATACATCCCTGTCTGGATACGAGCATGTAGAGGCGGATCTGGCACAGATGTACCTAGGGGTAAAACCCAAAAACACCACTTTGAGCTAGACTCGAATGGGAACTGGTGCCTGACAACGAGCCTTGCTGCACTCTTGGTTACGACACTCCCGGGGGATATGCTTAAGATAATTCTCATTTTCTTTACAAACCATTATGAAGGGTTTATGAGTATATACATCTTATAAGAAAACATTTTTACGATTATGGATTATATCCATATACTTTTCAATCTACGTTAGGTATTTTAAAATTTTGGAATTATTCATTTGAATTCATAAACTGACCTAGTGTATGCCATTGTATAGAAATGGTGCCCATTATAAAGAATTTAAACTCTATCAATACGTATGATCCAAAGAGTAATAAGGATCATATATTTCATGGTATTAAGCCAACATTTTGAAGGGAAATTTTCTCCCATGTATTCTCAACATATGAAGAAATAGTATCATGTGTTAAAAAGATAAGTAATGAATTCTATGAGTTCTATGGCTTTGAAGGGGATCAAGAGAGAAAGGGATGGAAGAGAGAAAGATGGATAAAGGGAATAGGGAAAAGAAGAATTTTCCAATATGCGGTAACTGTGGGAAGAAACACCCTGGAACTTGCCTGAAGGTAATGGGAGTTTGTTATAAGTGTAATGAAAAAGGACACCATGTACATGACTGCAAGGGTAAGAAAAAGGTTTCAAATGTACATTGCTTCATCTGTAAGGAGTTGGGACACTACATGAATCAATGTCCAAATCATCATAGAATGCCCCAAATGATGATATTGGATAATAATCAAGTTATGATACTACCACAGATGAGGAGGAATGATTAGAGTTTTTATGTTGTTATTAAAGAATTATTTCATTTGAGTTTTGTATCAACATTGTATTGGTTATAATAAATATGGAGTATATACGGATTGTAGTACAGTACTATTTCATTAAAGACTTGAGATTGTCTGGAACCAAGAAAAGTGACTCAACATCAGGTTAAAGTATTGGAAAATATATGGTTGAGATAATGATAAACCATTATATGGTTCTGATACTGAGGTAGCGATTTTGGAATAATACATGTTTGATTTGGATAAATTATATTGGATATTCTTGAATAACTTGAAACTGATTAATGATTTTTATATTACATCATTGTTTGAGGTTACGACATTTTTGGATAGATAGAGTATATCCAATATTCTATAATGAATAAGGTAGAATGAATGTAATCAATAAAGTTTTATGGTAATTCAGGATGTTGTAGTGTTTTAAAAGAATACATGATGAAGTTGTTCACATGTTATTACATGGGAAAAAGGATCTTCATTGTGTTTAACATCCCTATAAATTTTGGACTATGAGTTTGGATAGAAGTATTTTGTATAATTCTAGTTTGAGATTATTTTTATATTTCCATAAAAAGGACAACCCGAAGGGCGGGCGGCAACCCATCACGTCCGGCAAGCCTGTGAGACTTGAACCCGCAACCGAAGGGCGACAATGGTGTACCACCTACCACTGACCCACGTGATGTCCTGGATTGAATAATGTAGTTTTTTAAAGGTTCTTGTAGATGAATTATAAATTAATTTTTTTTGGAACCCTATATGAATAGGATAAATAGAATTTTTTTTATTTATATTATCTTTTAGAGTGAAAGATTAGATTATGGTAGAAATTAGTTAAAGGATGGAATCTACTTGTCAAGTATATATATTTTTATTCTATTATTCTATGAAGAAATTAATTCTCAAAATTTAGGTAAGGGATCTTAAAATTAAAAATGTGTTATCCTAATACCTTATGTTTTATGGAACCAATGATATTTTAAATCAGCATAGATTGATGGATTTGAGTCCCTCAATTCTACAATTGTTTGTGACAGATGACCTCAATCACTCTCTATAAATATTTACATTTTTCCTCCAATTATGTGTCTCTAATTTCCACCAATGTTCTTCTAATCAATATCATAATTTTTTTCATTACTTTTTCATTCCCCTTTTCCACTTATTAAGACTAAATTTTATTAACCCAATTTCCGATGTGGGTTTTCCCACAAATGTATTTTCTCATTTCAAACTTTTATTTTTGAAGAATAATTTCAAATTGCGAGGACACAATTTATTGAAGGAGGGAAGAATGTAACACCCCAAGATTTCATAGTACATTATTTCTTCAAAGTAATTCAATAAATTTCAATACACGCAACACCAGGTTCGAGCACACTACAAGATTACCAAACTAGCCGTTCAAAAGCGGTTATGAATAGTATTAACTAAATATTGAACTATGTATAATCCTTATAATTTTAGAATCCATATTATGAGTATCTTAGACATAATTTAAGAACAAATTCATTTTTTCAGATAAAAGAAGTATTTATTTCAAAAAATGCACTTTTACTGCCTTTTAATGATGAACCATTTTTAGATCCAATATTTGAAACTTTTATATATTTTATTTGACAAAATAAAATTCTTCTTTAGAATCAGGACAGAATAATTTAGTTTCAATAAATTTTTGGTGTTTTTCTGATAACTTTCATAATTGGTGAATAGTGAAAAATAGTATATTTTAACTAAAAACAACTTTTTTAATAAAAATAATTTATAGTGTTAAATTATACCTTTTAATGGTTTGGAAGTATAAATAGATTATATTTTTACCATTTAATCCAATCCTGGTCATTTTATGTAATTTCACTTTGAGATTGGACATAGACAAGTGTCAATCTTTTGATAAATATTGTTTCTTAAAAATACGCCTTTTGGTTTTGACAACTGGAATTAATTTTAAATTAATAAATTAAAATTATATGTTTTGAATTTGGTAAAAAGGACTCAATTTTTGGATTCAAAATATCGAAATTAGATTAGGGTGAATTTTTGGTATTTTTCTGAAAACCTTCAATTTTTGATGAATAGTGAAAAACACTGAGTTATAGTTTAAAACCGAATTTTTATTTAAATAATTATTTATTTTATTTAAATTTATTTAAGGTCAAAATAGATACATAATACCTATATAAGTTCAATGTAATTAATTGGAGTCAGTTTATAATAATTTTAGATATATAAAAATTTTATTGAACTTTTCACCGTCTTTTACCCATCTCCTAGGAGAATTTTCAAATTCATATAAAACATAATTTGACCGCTTCTGTGTGTTGAATTTTGAAAATCAGAGAGACATGGTTAATATCAAGGAGTAAAATCTGGTTCAATAAGATAAAAATAATTATTTGGTGAATAATAACCTTTTACTTTTATTTACCACGGTTAAAAGTAAATAGGGTAATTAAGGGTAATAATTATATTATTATTACCCTAAAACATGTCCAAATTATATAGGATAAGTATTATTAGACAAAAAACAACCTTATTAATACAATATGAAGCTCTTTGGTCCACTTTTATTAGATTAGGGCATTTATTATTATTTAATTCAAAGTAGAGTTAAAAGAGTTAAAATCAAAGTTTAATAACTAAAACATCTTAATACAATGTTACACATAAGGTAAATTAGATTATAAATATTCATTATAAATATAAAAACATTACCTACATAATTGTATTTTATTTATAATTTTTAGACGTTAAATAAGTTTATTTATATATGACACAATGGTGATGTAGTAATTACCATATTAATGAATTATTAAAATAATTGATATTTTAAATACCCAAATAAATATAATTTGAGACTTTTTATGAATTAAAATAATTTTAAATGTTAATATGAAATATAAGGGTTTGTAAGATGAATTGTTTTCGAAGTAATAATTCTGTTATGAGTTGAGAAAAAACAAAATACCAAATAGTGTCAAAATTGACATAAAAGAGTTTAAAAAAAAATAATATTATATTATTAATTGATATTCTATTCCTAAAAATCTAAGGTTTGGCCAAAGTAGTTATATAATGATAGGTGTATCATTGATGAACTACTTGGGGTTCACATGGAAGTATATACTAAGTTTATTAACCATATAATATAAAAATACAAAGCGACATGGTAAATGTCTAACTATTTAATTAAGAGTTAAATCTAAAAGATAAGGTAAATATAGTGACCCAAAACTATCTAAAACCTATTGGTTGGGTATTTTAGACCAATACCCACCTTATACTTTAAATAATACATTTTTGAGCCATTAGAAACCGAATATTATTTTATTATAAAATAATATTTCTAGCTTTTCCGAAGGTGCCCCTCACCCCTTTTATAAAGAGGAACTCCCCATTCTCTCTAATTCACACCATAAAAGGATTTTGGCTCGTCCAACCCCTACCAAAATATCCTCTCAACTTACCTAAATTAATCCTAGAGGCCCTGCTTTGTTCATAAATCCAACATAAGGAGCCCTTTTGATCAAATCAAAAGGAAAAACCTGAAGAAGAGGTAATAATTTCACCACCCTCTTTCAAGTTCTTTTCTTCTTCCAGTTATTCTTTATTTGTTATTTCAATTATCAAATAACAACTCCAGTATCTTCTATATAATGTGATGTTATTATAAATATGGTACAACCATATTAATTATTCTATCCATCCTTTTAATGACATGTCACCATACGTGCGTACATACGGATTACCGTCTCCACGTCGTGATGTAATTGTTATTCAATACATTATTATTTGGATGAGTATAATAATGATGTGTAATTCATGTAAATAATAAATATAACATGATAATGATTCTATATATATGATATAACATCCAATTATATATTATTTTAATATCAAAAGAATGATATTGTCGCACGTGCGTACGTATAGATTACCGTCTCTACTAATGCGATGAGATTCATTCCCCATCATATCCTTTCAAGACTAATATTCATTAGATGAATAAAAATAATTTTTAAAGACTTGATATCGTTCTGGATATGAATATGATACATCCAATCCATAACAAATATGAATCAAATAATAAATAATATAAAGGAAAATGAATCTGTTAACACCTGAAATGACGATAATACTAAGATATTATTAACAAAGAAATGTTAAAATAACATATATGATATCATATTAATGTATATGATTCTTTTATAATTTAATAACTATTACTTCACCATTGTAAAGGAGGTTAACCTACCCTTGACCAAGGAAAATTACAAGGTAAGGGTTTATTTCACAATCTCTTTATTATTCGAGGTTGTTTTTACAAAAGTATCTACTGGGACATATTTATTATCCATGTCCATGTTTCATGAAAGAGTTTTAAAAGGGATTATTTTAAGGTACTTTTTACTAAAACATCATTTTAAATGTTTTAAATATTTATTCATCTAAATCATTCTCCTTAGTGTCCATATTTTCAAAATGGGTTTTAAGTATTTATCTACATAGACATGAATGTTTTTAAAATGTTAAATCCTTTCAAAAGTTTCTAAGTGGTATGGGACACTTTGATTTAAAAATTTCTTTAAATGTGTTCCTTTCTAAATTTTGTGACTTTTAAACGTTTTCATGAAAAAGGGATATTTCTCTCAAAGAGTTTTACAAATCATTTTCATCTACGTCAACATCCTTTGATGTATTTTAAACTTTTTTGAAGTTGATTTATCATGATACAAATCTTCCATATTTCATTAAAGGTTTTGTGATAAGTTTGAATGTGGATGTGTTATTTTTATACCATTCATGATTTATGGATAATGTATTGACATTTCATATGCTAGTTTTAATATTAATTTTTATGTTATGTTTAAACTTTTCATATGAGGAATGCGTTGGACTTAGTAAGTGACGGGTGGAGCCCGCTATAGCTCCTTTATGCATCGTTAGGTCTCATGAGACAAACTAGTGTTTTGGCACAAGTCCTTAACAAAATCTTATTTGTAGTTTTGTCACAAGGCCTTGAAAATGTTGTTATGATAGTCTATCATTATGCATTCCATCGTTATGAAAGAAGTTATTGATATTTCATGTGATTATTCGACTAGTAGAATATACATGTGGATAAGTAAATGAAATTATTTCATTTTATTTTTTCCATATTATGCTGAAGTTCAAGTTTAAAAGGATTTTGTTTTAGATATACATTTCCTTAAATGTTTATGCTTATTTATGAAAATTTCCGCTATATTGTTATCCTTACTGAGCATCTGAGCTCAACCCTATCTATGTTTTATTTTTCTCCGGATTTAAATAAGTATTTTATGACCGACCTACAGGGATATTCTTCGCAGATATGAGTGTGGACTATGGAGACTATGTTTTTGTAGTTTTTCACTTTATAATTTAATGTAAGACTTATGAATGTATCTAGTGTTTCCAAGGCTGCTAAACTAATCAGTCTTTCGAGGCTTGATCTTTTGTGATCATGCCAATGTTATGTAATAATGCACCGACTCTGGGTAACTCGGGTCGAGGCGTTACAAGTACAAGGTAAGAGTTAATTTTACAATCTCTTTATTATATAAGGTTGTTTATATGTGAGTATCTACCGATACCTCTTTATCATCCACATTTGGGTTTCTTAAAAATGTATTTCAAATATTTTTACTATTTACTAAATTTTTGGTTAAATTTTTTGATACCCTTATTTTAATTTTTATATAATGGTTTGAAAGGAATCTTTCTGTTTCTTTCAAAATAAAGTACTTTATATCCTTTTCAGAAAATCAAGGTAACAAAGTTTTTTTATCTTATACGGAGGGTGCAACTATTTTCCACCGTTCTAACACCTTCAAAGCTTCCCTTACAAGATTATAAGAATGTTTTCAAAATAAATGTTTTATTTTATAATTATGTGACCATTAAATGATTTCAAAATAGAATGATATGTTTCTATAATTTTTTTTGATTTCATCTATGTCAACATCCTTTGAAGGATTTTACACTTATTTGAAGTTGATTATTTATGATATAATATTCCATATTATATAGAAGGTTTTGTGATATGTTTGACTGGGGATGTGTAATTTTTATACCATTCATTGTTTATGGTAAAAGTATTAACATGTCATATTATAGTTTTAATATGAATGTTTATGTTATGTTTCAACCTTTTCATATGAGGAATGCATTGGACTTAGTAAGTGATTGGTGGAGCCCTCTATAACTCTTCAATGTATCAGTAGGTCTCATGAGACAAACTAGTGTCCTGGAACAAGGCCTTGAAAAAATATTATTTGTAGTCTTGGCACGAGGCCTTGACTATGTGGTTATGATGTCTGACATCATGCATTCCATCATTACGAAATTATCTATTGATATTACATGTGATTTATAAGGCCCCAGCCTTAAACCTTACTTAATATTGAATTAAATGAATAATTCACATTGAGGATCTTTTCAGGTTTAGAGTTTTAGAGAATTAGAACATAACTATTACATCTTAAAAGATTACAAAGTAGACACTTCTACTAAGTCTCCATAAAATAAATACTCTTAAAAAGAAAGATGTCTAGATTCCATTTTTTAGATAGCATGAAATTCCCTTGATCCCATCCTTGACCTTATTCCACTTTAAGTCCTGTGAAAAACATTTCGAAAAACTTGGGGTGAGCATAAAAAGCTCAGTAAGGGATACAAAAAGAATGAAAACTGTTAGTTTTTCAAACATCAAGTAAACCATGTGTACTATATCAAAGTAATACCTTCACCTTCATGAAGTAGTAAAAAAAATCTTCACTAAAATAAAGTATCATTACTTACCTTTTTGTAACCAAAGGATTACCATAAAACCCATATAAAGAACACATAGAATATATAAAGGTAACTTGGGACATAAACATACTTAATTGGAATAACCATACGGTCGACTTCCACACATATCACTTAATGGAATAGCCATACGGCCAATTTCCATACATACTTAATGGAATAGCCATACGACCGACTTCCATACCCAATGAATTGGAGGTTATAACGTAACCACCCGTCCTGGTATTCACGGCACCACCCGTCATATGGTTTATAACGTAACCACCCGTTAAAATGTCCAAGTACCAATATAAAATCATAAAACATAAAACCAATATAAAGGAATGAAAACATTTCCACATTTCAATCACAATATATCATAAATATATTGACATAATAGAATCCTTTTTCAAAACCATTTTCAATACCAAATTACATAAAAGAGTAAATGGTATTTATTTTATTCTAAAAACATTACAGCTTGTTGAGAAAGCCAAAGATCAGATAATACTCACGGCGGCGGAAAAGGTCGTTGTCACCGCGTACGTTAAAAAAAAATTCCTTTTTGTCGTTTAGTAAAACGCTTCGTAGAAAAAGATTCCTTTTGTATAAAAGTAAAAGTCAAAGGAGTTTATACACCGTATAAAAGAAAGTTGTGTATAAAACGAAATATGCCTCAATGAAAGGAGATTGAGACGAAGTCCCTTACCTCGGGTCCGCCTTGACTCGATCGTTCTTTAACGTCCTGAATAATAAACTTGAGTTAATTTATACTTGATTAAGAACCTATTTAAAGTTCATTATTCCTTTTATATCACTTATTTCCATGTTATAAACATTATGTAACCATTTAAGTTAATAATGTTTGTTTTGTCGATATTTGTTTCTTAAGTTGAAAGTGGACTTCTTACAATTACATGTTGTTCGTGTGG
Source organism: Viscum album (assembly GCA_963277665.1). Taxonomy (NCBI): domain Eukaryota; kingdom Viridiplantae; phylum Streptophyta; class Magnoliopsida; order Santalales; family Viscaceae; genus Viscum; species Viscum album. The sequence continues at coordinate 58,710,937 of OY728127.1, read as the reverse complement.
TCAAAGGTTCTTTATATCTAGAATGAAATTCCCGATTTGGATATAATATGTATCATATATATCCAGCATATACATGTATTTATAATATTACATAATCATTTAGAGGTAAGAAATGAAATGCACCGTTCATGGAGACGGTAAGCCGTACGTACGCATGAACGCTACTTTCATTTCTTTGTCATATTAGTGGAATTAAAACTAAATGAGAGGTATGTATATTTTAATTCCAGAATTATATTCATCATTTAGATATATCATTAATTATATATATACATTATATACATGTAATTTTAATAGTACATTACATTTGGGGATAAGAAATGAAATGCACCGTTCATGGAGACGGTAAGCCGTACGTACGCATGAACGCTACTTTCATTTCGATCTCATACTTTAATGGAAAGAAATAATAATTATATAGAGGTATATTATAATTCCAGTATAACATCATATATAATAACTTTAAATCCATCCTTTACACGTCCCACATATGGCATTAAAGAATCACATCACTTTGAGGGGGCGGTAGTCCGCACTTCCTTAAATGAAGATATCGTGTTTACCCATAATGGAAACCATAAAGGTATGCCAAAAATGAAAAATACAGAAGCTTAAAGAAAACATAAATATATTATATATCATATATAAAAATAGTGACATCATAATGGCCACCCTTGAAGGTGTTAAATGAGTATTGAACAATCATCGTTTCGGGAGGCAGAATTTCTCCATCCACGGAAACCGTATGTTCATTAACCATTTGATGTAGTTGTGTGAGAGTGTAGCTCAAATAAATATTATAACAACATCCTAGTATATTTAAGATTCTGGTGTTGTTACAAAAGAAGTAAATAAAAAGAGTTTAGAGGGTTGGAGAAGCAAAATAAAACAAATGAACAAGAGAGAATGAATTACCTTTAAAAGTGTAACTCCTTTTGATTTGAGCCTAAAGGCTTCCTTTGAAAGGATTCTTCCCAAAGTGAATACTCTAGGATGAGGAGAGGGATGTGGAGAGAGTAATTGGTCAGGGGTTGGCCGAGCCAAAGGCTTGAGAAGTGTGTGAAATGGGGTAGAGGTGGGGGCCTTTTATAAGAGGAGAGGAGGGGCACTTTTGGAAAGTAAAGAAATATTACTTTATTTGAAAATGTGTTTCGGTTTTAAAATGTCCCACATTGATATAATTCGTGGGTAAGGTGATAAGGGTTCTAAATCCACTCATACAATTGGTTTTGGCCATGTGTAGGTTTTATATGTTTCATTATCTTTCCATTTTATTTAAATCGTCAAATAATGATGTCATCGCTGCATCATTATTATGTCATATATAATTTAATTTATTTAATGTCTAAAAATTATAAAAAAAATACTATGATGTATGAAATATTTTTAGCTTTCCAATGACTATTTATAATCAAAATTTGGACTTGTATAACCCCACTTACAAATTATTTTATTAAAACAATTTATGTTAGTGTCATTTTCACTTTAACATTAAATAAAAATATATTAATGTCATTTTCCAACTAAAGTGGCTCCATGGGGTCCCCAAGTTGGACCATGGCTTTCCTTGGTCGGCCATGACTCACCCAATATGTGTAGGACAAGTGTCATGGTGTTTTCACATTTTTATAATATCATTTTTACATTAAACTACACTAATTACCTCTAATCGCGATTAATGAAAAAAAGTTACTATTCACCAAAAAATTATTTTAATCTCATTGAACCACATTTTACTTCTTAATGACATCCATGTATGTAGGATTTTCAAAATTCAATATACATTAGTGGTAAACTTTCATTTAACTGAAAAATCAGTTTGCTGGATTAGCACTTAGTGGTTTCACTATTCATCAAAAATTGAAGTTTTTCAGAAAATTACCAAAAATTCACCCTAAGCTATATTTGATATTCCGAATTCAAAAATGAAGTCCATTTTACAAAAATAAAAACATATAAGTCAAATTAATTAATTAAATAATTAATTCCCACTGTCATGACAAATAGCGTGTTTTTGTGAAACAATAAGTATCAAAAGATTGACACCAGTTTAAGTCCAATTTCAAAGTGAAATTGATTCTAATGACCACCATTGGATTAACTGGTAAAAATATTTTCTAATTTCACTTTAAAACCAATTAAAATAATAATTTAATCATATAAATAATTTAGATTAATAAGTGGTTTTGAATTAAAATACAACATTTTACAATATTCATAAAAAATGAACTTTATCAGAAAGGTACCAAAAATTTACACAAAGTAAATTTTGATGTCCCGATTCTAAAGAAGAGTTATATTTGGTCCAAAATAAAGTATAAGAGTAATCAAAACTATATTTAATGACAGTTCTCCATCAAAAGGCGATAAGTGAACCTTTAGTGAAAATTAGGGTATATATGCCTAAAATTGAACTCTTTCCGTATTTTAAGCCTTTATCTTTTATTGGGTAAATGTAAAAACATTTAAAAACATATATAATCATATTTTAGTTATTTCTATCCATTCCCGCCAATAAAATGGCTACATGTTAACTAACATTTTAAATAATATTATTATATTACTAGTGTGCAATGTAAGTTTTCAAAGGAACTCATCGTTGCGTATCGGGTACGCTATCGAACATAGCAACCCCTTTAAAATAAAATTAATATTTAATTCGTAAATATTAATAAATATGAAAATTCTTTATTCTTTATTTACCTGGGATGTTACATGATTATTCGACTACTAGAATATCCATGTGAATAATTATATGACATTATTTGATTTTTCTTTTCTGTTTTATTTTGAAGTTTAATTTTAAAAGGATTGTGTTCTATTATTATACATTTCCTTAAATGTTTATGCTCATTTATGAAAGTTACTTCTATATTATTATCCTTACTGAGGATCTAAGGTAACCCCTATCTTATGTTTTCTTTTTCCCAGGATGTGAAGAAGTATATTATGATTGACCTACAGGGATAGGCTACGGGATATGAGTGTGTTCAAAGGGTGCACATTGTTTTTATTTTTTTATTTCATAATGTAATGTAAAACTTATATATGTATCTAGTACTTCCAAGGATATTAAACAAGTCGGTCTTTCGAGACTTTATGTCTTGTGATCAATCCAATGTTATGTAATAATGCACCAACTCTAGGTAACTAGGTTCAGGGTGTTACAGTTTGTATCAAAGGATGTTTAGTACAAACATTGGAAACTAGATTTATAAAAGCTCTGATTAGATAACATTTCCCTACGACAGACTTTGAGTATTAGTATAGAATAACATCCTAGAATTTTGGTAATGTAGAGATTTTGTGTATTTTCTAAGAAATATATCCCTTTCTGGATACGAGTAGGTAGAGGTGGCTCTAGAACAGATGTACCTATGAGTGAAAACTTTTACAAGGAATTTTGGGCTTGACCCGGGGTATCCTAGTATACGACATTGTCCCTTGCTGCACTCATTGTATTGACACTCTCGGGGGATATTCTTAGGATAATTCACATTTTCTTTATAGGCCATTAAAAATGATTTATAAGTAAATACTTCCTCTAAGAAAACATTTTTATGATTATAGATTATATGCATAAACTTTTCAATTTAAGTTAGGTATTTTACATGTTTGGAATTATGCATTGCGATTCATAAACTAACTTAGTGTATGACATGGTTTATAAATGGTGCCCAGTACAAGGAATGAGAACTCTAGCAATACGCATGATCCAAAGAGTAAGAAGGATCATATCTTTAATGGTCTTAATACAACATTTATAAGGGAAATTTTCTTCCATGAATTATCATAATATGGAGAAATAGTATCATGTGTTAATCAGATAAGTAAGGAATTATTTGAGTCCTATGGATTTGAAGGGAATCCAGAGAAGGAAAGGATGATAGAGAGAAATATGGATAAAGGGAAGAAGGGAAATAAATATTTTCCCATATGTGATAACTTTGGAAAGAATCACCTTGGTAAATTCTTGAAGGGAATGTGAGTTTGTTATAAGTGTGGAGAAAAATGACACAAAGTACATGATTGAAAGGGTAAGAAAAAGGTTTCAAATGTACAATGCTTCATCTGCAAGGATTTGGGACACTATGAAAATCAATGTCCCAATCATCATAGTATACTGCAAATGATTCTATTGGATAATAATCAAGTTATTATACTACTGCATATGAAGATGAATAATTAGTGTTCTTATATTTTTATTAATTTATTATGTCATTTGAGTGTGGTATCAACAATGTACTGATTATATTAATTATGGAAATAAATAAGGATTATACTATAGTATTATTTCATTGAGTATTTGAGATTATATTAGTATAAAGGTTGGAATGGATTAAGTTGGACATTGGATACTATGTTTTAAGGTTAAAACATTTCTTAAGATTTTTTTTGGATTTTTTTATAAAAAGGAAAACCCAATGGTCAAACGACAACCTGTCGTGTTCGGCAAGGCCGTGAGACTTGAACCTGCAATCGAAGGGCGAAAAGGGTGAATCACCTACCACTAGCCTACGTGATGTCCTAGTTTGTATAATGTAGTTTTTTAAATTATCTAATAGAAAAATTATAAATTCATTTTTTTTGAAACCCTATACGATTAGGATAAATAGAATATTTTTGAATTCTATTATCTTTTGTAGTGAAAGATGAGTTTCTGATAGAAATTAGGTAAAGGATGGAACTCTACTTGTCAAGTATGTTTTTCTATAAAGAAATTAATTCTTAAACTTTAGGGAAATGATCTTAAAACCAAAAATGTTTTATCCTAATACATTATGTTTTGATGACCCAATAATATTTTAAGTCATCATAGATTTATGGCTTTGAGGACCTCAATTTTATATTTATTGTTCACTTGTTTGTGATTGATGACCTCAACAACTCTCTATAACCATTTATGTTTTTCCTAAAATTATGTGTCTCAAATTTCCTCCAATGTTATCCTATTCTAAATTCTAATATGGTGGTGACTTTTTCATTTCCCTTTCACACTTATTAAGACTAAATTTTATTAACCCTATTTTTGATGTGGTTTTTCTACAAAGGAATTTTCTATTTTTAAACTTTTATTTTTGAAGAACAATTTCAAATTGCGAGGACACAATTTATTGAAGGATAGGATAATGTAAGACCCCCCAGATTTCATAGTACCTTATCTCTTTAAAGTAATTCAGTAGCTTATGCCACACGCAACATCGAGTTCAAGCGCACCACGACTTACTATACTAGCCATTCCAAAAAGGGTTATGAATAGTATTAACTGAATTTTGAAATTTATATACTTGATATAATTTTAACATCAATATTATGACATAATATAAGAACAAATTTAAAATTTTAGATAAAAGAAGTATTTTTTTAAAAAAAAATCCAATTTTACCGCCTTTCAATGGAGTACCCTTTTTAAATACAATATTTGACACTTTTATATATTCAATTTGACAAAATAAAATTCTTCTTTAGAATAAATATATAAAAATTTATTTTGGATAAATTTTTGGTGTTTTTATGATAACTTTCATATTTTGATGAATAATGAAAAATACTAAATTCTAATTGAACACAACTTCTTTAATAAAAATAATTTAAAGTGTCAAATTATGAATTTGTGTAGTTTTAAAGTATAATTAGAATATATTTTTACCATTTAATCCAATTTTGGTAATTTTAAGTGATTTCACATTTCAATTAGACATAAACACATGTCAATATTTTGGTAGTTTTTACTTCTTGAAAACTCGATTTCTAGTTTGGACAATGGGAATTAATTTTAAATTAATTAATGAAACTAATATGTCTTGAATTTGGTAGAATAGAAATAGTTTTTGAATTTGGAGTATAAAAATTATCTTAGGGTGATTTTTTGGTATTTTTCTGAAAACATTCAATTTTTGATGAATAGTGAAATTTACTACATAGTAAATAAAAAACGACTTTTTTTAAATAATAATTATTTTATTTAAATTTATTTTAAATTTAAATTAGATAAATAATACCTATTTTAGTCCAATTTAATTCATTGGAGTCATTTTATAATAATATTAGATATATAAAATTTTATTGAATTTTTTAACGTCTTTTACCCAACTTCTAGGCACATTTGCAAATTTGCATAAAATATAATTTTACCACTTTTGTGAATTGAATTTCAAAAATTTGAGAGACACAGATGACAGAGTAAGTAAAATTTATTTCAATATGATGAAAATAATTTTTGGTGAATAGTAACTTTTGAATTTTATTTACCACGGTTAAAAAAATAGGGTAATTAAAGGTAAAAATGATATTATAATTACCCTAACACATGTCCTAATTCTATTGGATCAGTTTTTTTCAAACAAAATAAATATTAGGAATAATATATGATCCTATTTGATCCACTTGATTAGATTAGGACATTTATTATTATTTTAATTAAGGAAGAGTTAAAAGTGTTAAATTCAAATGTTAAAAACTAAAACATTTTTAATATAGGGTTATACATAAGATAAATTCGACTATAAATATTCATTATAAATATAAAAATATTTCCTACATAAAGGTTTTTTATTTATAATTTTTAGACATTAAATAATTAAATTTATTTATGACACAATGATGATGCAGTAATTACTTTATTAATGAAAGATTAAAATAATTGATATTATAAATATAACAATAAATCTAAATTGAGAATTATTATGAAATAAAATAATTTTATATGTTAATATGAAATGTTAGGACTAATTTAATGTATTTTTTCGAAGTAATCATGTTTTTTTGACTTTCACAAAAACAAAATACTAAATATTTTCAAAATTGACATAAATGAGTTTTTAAAACAAATACTATATTATTTGTTGATATAATTTTTATTAAAATATATGGTTCAAAAAAAGGTTTATATAAGGTTTGATATGTCAATAATGAACCACTTGGGGTTCCCTTGGCTTTTTATAATAATTTTATTAACCATTTATTATAATAATACAAGAAGACATGCTAAAAGTTAAACTATTTAACTAAGAGTTAAATGTATAAGAAAAGGTTAATATGGTGACCAAAACCTATCTAAAACCTATTGGTTGAGTGTTTTTTGACCTATAACCACCATATAATCTAAATAAATCCTTTTTGAGCCATTATAAACCAAATATTATTGTATAATAATTTAATATATCTAGCTTTTCCTAAAGTGATCATCACCTCTCTTATAAAAGGTTACTTCCCCTTCTCTCAAAATCAAACCTCCAAATCCATTTGGGTCGGCCAAAACAAGCTCAAATATCTTCTCAACTACCATAAATTAAACCTAGAGGCCTTAATTTTATCAGAAACTGAACTAAGGATCCCTTTTGTTCAAATCAAAAGGAAGCACCCGAAGAAGAGGTAATAATTTCATAACGTCTTTCAAAGTTATTTTTTTATTACACCTCCCCTTTCTTTGTTGTTTTCATACCAAAATAATAACCATAGTACCGTCTAAATACTATTTTGTTATTATAAATATGTTACAACCATATTCATTATTCTATCCATCCTATGAATGAAAAAGTCATTATACGTGCGTATGTACGTCTTACTATATCCACATTGTGGTGCAGTTTGTTATTCAACACTTAATTATTTGGATGGGTATACTAATGAGTATAATTGATGTAAATAGTAAATATAACATGTTAATGATTCTGTATATTTGATATTCCATCCAATTACATATGATTTCACTATCAATATAATGATATTGTTGCTCGTGCGTACGTACGGATTACCATCTCCACAAACGCGATGCGATTCATTCCCCATCGTAACAATTCAGGAATAATTTTCTTTTTAATATTTAAACTAATTTATAAGAACTTAATATTGTTCTGGATATGAATAAAATATATTATATTCGTAACAAACATGACTTTCATTACAAAACATGTAAAAGAAAATGAATTAGTTAACACCTGAAACAATGATACTACTGAAATATTATTAACAAAGCAATATTAGAAGATAAAATATGATATCATATTTATGTATGTGGTTCTTTTATATTTTAATAAAAATGATTTACCTATTATACAAGATTTTAACTTACCCTCGACTATGGAAAAGTACAAGGTAAGGGTTAATTTTAAAATCTATTTATTATCCAAGGTTGTTTATACATGAGTATCTACTTGGACCTCTTTATCATCCACATATGTGTTTCTTAAAAATGTATTTAAAAATATTTTTACTATTTACTAGATTATGGTTTAAAGAATTTTATACCCTTATTTAAATTTTTATAGAATGGTTTGAAAGGAATCATTCCATCGCTTTCCAAATAAGGAACTTTATGAACTTTTCAACAAATTAAGGTAAGAATGTTTTTTAACTTATACAGTGGGTGATTATATTTTCCACTATTATAACACCTTCGAATATTCCATTACAAGATTATAAATATATTTTCGAAGTAATTGTTTTTTATAATTATGTGACTTTTAAATTATTTCTAAATAGAAAGAGATATTTCTCTCAAATAGTTTTGATTTTATCTATGTAAACATTCGTTGAAGGATTTTACACTTGTTTGAAGTTGATTTATTATGATACAATATTACATATTGTGTTGATGGTTTTGTGATATGTTTGAATATGGATGTTTTATTTTTATAAAATTCATTTGTATGCTAGTTTTAATATGAATGTTTATGTTTTATTTCATCCTTTTCATATGAGGAATTCATTAGACTTAGTAAGTGATGGGTGAAGCCCACTATAACTCCTCAATTCGTCAGTAGGTCTAATGAGGCAAACTACTATCTTGGCATAAGGCCGTGAAAAAATCTTATTTTTAGTCTTGGCACGAGGCCTTGACTATGTGGTTATGATGTCTGACATTATGAATTCCATCATTTTGAAATTAGCTACTGATATTACATGTGATTATTTTACTAATAGAATATCCATGTGAATAAGTAAATGTAATTATTTTATTTATATTTTCCATTTTATTTTTAAGTTTAATTTTAAAAGGCTTGTGTTCTAGTCTTATACATTGCCTTTAAATTTTATGCTTATTTGTGAAAGTTTCAGCTATATTTTTATCATTACTGAGCATCTGATCTCACTCATTTCTTATATTTTCTTTTTCCTAGGATGTGAAGAAGTATATTATGATTGACCTACAGGGATATGCTAATGGATATGAGTGTGTTCAAAGGGGACACATTGTTGTTTTTTTATTTCATGATGCAATGTAAAACAAATGTATGTATCTCGTACTTCTAAGGCTATTACACAAATCGGTCTTTTGAGACATGATCTCTTGTGATCATGATAATGTTATGTAATAATGAACCAAATATGGGTAACTAGGGTCAGGGCATCCCATATTGTATTATGTCTTGATGAAATTAAAAGGTCTCTCAGTTGGAGCCAAAAGAAGAGGAGCTATTTCAGTTAGATATGGAAGCAGAAGAAGTATCTTAGTTAGAGCAGGGAGTAGAAGAAGACTCTAGTCAGAATCTAGAGCAAAATAGTGTGGATTCTAGTTACACTGTATTGTATAGTATAAACAACCTCTTATGTGGATTCAGGAGTTAAGATATGATGTTATTGTGTATCATCCATTATAATTGATAATAATATTATAGTGGAGAATCCAGATTGGTGGGTATAACCAACATGAAAAGGAGTGGGTCTTTATATTAAAACATGTATATATCATGTGATGTGATCTCTATTATAATTTCTGTATATGAGGTGATACTATGAGAATCACCAAGTGGATTGAGAACCTTAACAAGTTCAATAGGATTAATTGAAAAGAAAAAAATTCATAAAACCAGTGTATCATTAATTCACCCCATCCAAATGGTACCTAATCAAAAAGGGGATCTACAAAAAGGTTAGATCATAAACCTTATCCTTTAATGCATTGGTTTAAGTAGTGATGAAAAGGTAATGTAATATAATATATACTATACTCAATCCATTTTTGAACATTTTTTCTATATGGAAATGGGGAGTTTATTACATATTCATATTCTGATTTCTAAAAGGATAAACTATGTAAATTTCATTTTGGTCTAACATTCAGACTCATGGTATAATAAATCTTGTGGAAGTTATGGTTCAAAATATTATTTTTAGATCTTGTGTGAAAATGGTCATCATCTACATTATTAATAAGTGGAAGTTACAATATACATAAGGGTCACTAATTATGAGATGTTTATTTTTCTATTAGTTTATCATAAAATGGTTTACATACAAGTCATAATTTTGATACTTAAGAGTAAAATTCCCAAATAAATTGAGGTTGGTGTCCTGGGTGAAGGTAGAAATAGGAAATCAGATGTTACTATTAGTAATGGTGGGTCCCTAAAAATCTCAAAAGGTAGTGGAATCAGTATAATGGCTAGGTCCCACTATAATTACTAGGTGTTTCCACTTATACATGTGTTAATGATCAGTGATATAATTTTATTATTTGTTAATAGTTATTATAATCTGGATAATTTTGAGAAATGAAAGTATTGGTGTTCTCTTGGGGATATATGACTAACATCTAATCCATATTATTACTTCTTATAATTATATTATTTAATTTCAATTTGATTATTCTGATTTGTTGAGTGATATTACAATTTTAGGGTGAAATAGTTTCATTAAAGTGTTATTATTTAGTGTTTAGTTTGTATTTATACATTGTGAAACATTGGTGTGAAGGGTAACTTTTTGATAGGGATGTTTTGGAGATTTAAACTACACTTTAAGATTTCAATGGTTTAAATGTAAGTGATCGGTGTTATATGTTTTTTCCTATAAGTGGCATCAGATCCTATTGTTTAGAAAGGATTAGAAGCGTACTCAGTATAAGATTATTCTAGTGACATTTCTTATCTCTATTCATTTTCTTTTCAGTGAGAGTAAACTATTTCAAAAGGTATGGTGTGAAATTTAGGCAAGTTTTGTGTAGAAAAAATCATTGGGATGCAATTTATCTTCTAGAGGATACAAATGGAATATTATATATTTTATACGGAGCATTAGGTTATTTTTAAGGGAGTTAATTTAGACGCAATGTAGAAAATATAATTGAAAAATATAGATAGGATGGAACCTAAATGGATTTAGATGACATTAAAATGAAATATTTCCTATACCACTTGTTAAATGAAGACCATAATAGAGAAAATTAATTCTAGGGAAGGAATGTACGAGAAGACAATAATTATGAATATTTTGTTCAGGATGTGGAGTTTAATCTATATAATAATATCAAAAGAAATACTAATGCATGATGAGGTAACTGAATTTAAGATGATTTGAAGCAATAAAAAACATTTGAAATAAATCCTCACAAGATATAGAATATTTTTTACTACTATCATAGCTATGAAAATAAAAGTATGTTATGGTAACTTTATTAAGTAACTCTTGTTGGAAGACCAACCTACTATTTGAATATGTAAGAGATATAATTCTATATAAATATATTAGATGGAGAAAATTCTAGGTACCTACCAGAGTGACACTCAATGTGGAAGGTTAAAGATGTTTAGTTCAAATGAGTGGTTAAGAAATATTGAAATATAAATCAAGGGATATAATTTTATGTAATTAATGTGGAATCAAACTAATAAATTTACACTACAAAATGATGGGGAACGTAGATAATTTTTAAAGGGGTTACACGTTGAACTTCAAAAGGGGAGATCCTATAAATTACTTAAATTTTAAATCTACTGTTGAAATAATTTTACTATTAAGTGTTGATATTTTAATTGAATCCTGAACAATTTATTCCCAATATTTGTTCTCTTATATGGATGTGATATCATGAATGAAAAATTAGGTATCCATAAGGTTTTATAATTTTCAATTAGCCAATAATAAATCTCACGATATTGTGTGCAAGGGTGATGTTAAAGTATGAATAAAAAATATAAGTTTCTCTGAGTCATTGGGTGTTCAACACATACTAGGTTTAAAAAATAATATAATTTAAACTTTTTTTATGGATGAAGGATTCATAACAAACTTAATATATGGAGTATGGAATTTAATAAATGGTTCCATGGTTGTGGTAGATGAGTAAAATATAGGTTTTTGTGTCGTATCGAAAGATCGTATGGTCAAATAACTACCAAAATTAAACCATTTGAAAGTTTAGAGTTGTGAAACTATTGTTTTGGGATCCTTAGTGAGAATAAAAAGTGAGTTGTGGTTGATAGGGTTATAATAACGTTTTATCACATGTATTTTGTAAGTCACAAGAGTTGTATACTTAGAAAGCATAGAATGATGATTCATATTATAAACAGATGGATACATAAGTACTTTAAGTGAAATCTCATACACATTGATATTTTCGGGCTCACATCATTTTTTTCATGGTGTTTCATGTACTTTGTGTCATTCTTAGATGATTGAATAAGAAAATAATGTGTTTACTTACTTAATAAGAAATATGAGGTGCTCAAAGTGTTTGTTAAATGGAGGTCCATAGTGGAAATAAAGATCCAAAGTAGTCTTAATGTAACTCCACTAACTCTTCCCCCTAGAGATGTAGATTTATTTATTTCATGATAAACATATTATATATAATTACATTCCCATGATCAATATTTAGTTTTCCTTAAGGGACTAGATACATAGACATTACATTACAACATGAAATATTATATCATTTGAGTATAAATAATTATTTCATAATGATATTGATAGAGTTGATATTACATAGTATTCCACTTCATTGCCTATGGAAATAATACACAAATTTAAATTGTGAGATGATATTCCTAGTAAGGGATAATGTACATGAGAAGCTAATATAACATAATAATAGAATAAGAAATAGATACGTAATAAATAAACAAATAATTCATTACAAATGGATACATAAGCATAACATAAGCCATGGACGATATAGAAATCAGCAATCAATTGGGTAAAATTAAATTGACCCATAATGAAATAAATGATTGGAATGTATAATTTTGGACATCATAAACACATTATTTGCAACATGTTCCAACACATCACATATAAAGGATATAGATGCTCCCACTACCTTATATTAGTTATCTCATGAGAACTATAAGAGAACCTAGGTGATATATAATTCTATGGACCAATAATTATGTTAAAGATCAAATAATTCCATCATATACTAAAATTTTATAGTCATCACATGGAATATTTCTCAATAATTAACATCTTAGAAATACTTTGCACAATTTCAAAATGAATTATATCTTGCACAATGTTTCTGTATGGATAAAGGATTATATGATTATGTCAATAGCTTTCCCAAGTTAATGAATCAATAAATATGTGTATTATAATTCACTTGAAACTTATTATGTATTGTTAAGGATTTACAACGTTCAAATAATTACCCTGATAAAGTGTAAGATATGGAATCATAGTTACCAAATTGTTTTCAATATAAGGATATTCAATGTGTTTGGATAGTTGAATACCTATAATTTAAATGGAAGGAGACAAAAAAATATGGATAAATCCCCTATAAAAATATAATTATGTAATAAAATATATCTTATATACATCAAGTATAAATTTTTTAAATGAGAAAATACATCCAGGTCATCATGAATTGATAAAATAGGTGAAATTGTGCCAAAATTGAGCTTAATCCACTTAGGAAAAATAAAACACAAAAAACTACATCACCATCATAATTCCTTATGAAATACCCACCTATTTTAAATAATACATCCATACTACCATAAATAAATAGAATATATAGAGATTTGGATAATGACATTTATGGTTATATGTATTTTATGAATAGTAACAGTGTATGAATATAGATTAATGTGAGTGAAATGGATAATCACATGGATAAGTTATATAAAAGAAATTACATACAATTATATGAGAAAAATATTTGAATAATACATTTTAAATTTATAATGATACAATAGTGGAACTGTGAATATGATTTGAAAGGTAGAGAGAAAGTCCCTTACTTTGGCATGGAAATGACTTATGAAAGGGTAATATAATATGGATTTGGTTATTATAATATTGGTATTATATCAATAACGTGATAATAAAAATAGATATATAATAATTTTATAATATGAAGTGGTAGCTTAAACGAGTTTAAAACAAAAGGAATTCAAATAAGAAATGAAGAGTGTAAAATAGGAACTTGTGCCTCTATTAAGCTTCATAGCCTAGAGTAATCCCCTAAACCTAAACAAAACCATCCATATTTAAGAGAGGGATATGGGAGAGTCTTTTTGATAGATATAAAGAGAGGTAAAATTAATTTTCTTTGGGAGAAATTATAGTAGGTGGTGATAATTTATAGGTGTGGTGAGTGGAATTTCATAGAATAAAGTAATGAATATTATATTTCCATTATCATAAGAGATACACTAATAAATATAGTACCCCATTACCTCCCCTACATCCCAAATAAAATTTTTAGTTCCAAAATTTGGAAAAGGGAACTAACTTGAATAATTTGAATCATGATTACACATATATGATGTTATATTTACTGTATTTCACAAATTTATTCCATATTTTATTATTTTACAAAAAATTAACAAAATTAGACCATTGAATAATTTTTGAATTATAATTCCAAATATACATTCCATTTTATCAAATTTAACCTCTAATTTTTTCCATTATAAATTTTTATAAGGTTGACACATTTGATAAAAATGGAATATTAGAGTAAATACTATTTCTTTTCTAAATAAATTTATACTTTAATACTAATACACTCTTATCTCACCAGTACAAGCCTTAATGGTATAGTGTGAAATTGTTGTTCTTTCATGGGTGGTTCAGTAAATATTGATCTGGATGTGATTTCCACTATCTTAAACTTCTCTCAAAAATGATTCTGCTCAGACCTTAATTGTTGACGTTCTACTTGGGCTTGGTCCAGGGTGAAACATAGTGATGGTACCTACCACCCTTGATATTATAAATGATATTTATATTGTTTTCCATACTACTTGAGGCCATGGTCTCTCTTTTATGCATCAATTATCTATTCTCACTACCCTCAATATATAATAATTCTAGAAGGCACATTATAAAAACGACGTTACTAATGAATAAAATATAAAAAGGTCATAATGAAGAAAAATAATAATAACCAATTATCAGGATTCAAAAAAAGTCATTAAATGGACATGTTTACTTCTTATAAACTCATTCAATCCAATGCCATAAATAATATTTCTCATTTTTTAGTTATTTTAATATTCTATTTCAATAAATTGCATTACTATATTTTAAGGTTATTTTTATATTTATGATTTTCATTGGAGAATATGTTCCAAGGTACATCTAAATTATAATAGAATTATTTATTTTTATCTATCTTCTAATATTAGTTATAGTGGTATTAATAAATTTGTACCTTTGATTTGTAATTCATTATTTTGTAATAAAATATATTTATTCCTTACTATAATTTTCTTAGTTATTACAAAAAATGTTTGAAAATGGTTGGGAGTATGATATAGTGGAATTATAGATGTTTTATTGAATGTAATGAATCATGTTTGATAAAAAATTTCACAGAAAACTTGAACTAAATAGTGTATAGGAGCTGACGAATCGAACGTTAACTACGCCATATTAGAGCGAGAGACTACATTCTATAATTTCAAAGAAAATTAGGGTGGAAGTAATAAACTATAGTATAACTTGTGAACAATATTACTTAAACAACATTGAAGCAAAATATTATGGAACAATAGTGGTTTAGAAAACAAGTATAAGATACTCACCTGTAATTTTCCAGAAGTCTCACATTTATCCATATTAATGGAATGGATTTGGAAAAATAAGAATATAAGTCCAAAGAATGTTTCTATAAGGGATATGAGGATGGAAAAATTTTCTTTAACTTTGGGATGATGACTCTCATAAGATCATTAGAAGAAGGAATATTCTCTTCAATGAGAATGTATTATGGAATGATAGAAAATTCGTGGAAAATGAAGTTGATGAAAAAGAATCAACTGACCACATCCCAATTGACCTGAATGGAAGTTCTATAAGGTTTTTTAAGAATTATCAAAGAGAATGTAATGATTTTGGGAATTTGTATGATCATTAGAGTAACCACCTAAATGTTCAACTAATGTAGATGTGTAGGTCATAGTTCTAAAAAGTGAAGTTTCATAAGAAGAAAATATAGAATGAAAATAAACATATATTGAGTTATAATGATATAAAAGAATAATATGACCAGTTAAAATGTTAAAAAGTCATTTTAATTACTTTTTTCTAACGGATGGAGGAGAACATGAATTTTCATAATAAGTGATAAGTATTAGTGAGTCTAGAAAGTGAGAGTTATTCATAAAATATTAATTGGATTAATTGCATGCAATAAAACCTTGTCTCTAATAGAATTATCACATGAGAATAAAATATAATAGAAAAATTTGGTTATACCACTGAATGTAAAGGATAATAGTAGAAATAGGTACAAGTTTAGGCTAGTTGTGCATGGGTTTGAGTAGAAGGGAGGAGTATATTTCCTTGAAATTTCCTCACCTATTATCAAGAACACAACCATCTATACATTATTAAGTATGGAATCTTATGAATGATGAAATATTAAATAGATATATGTAAAGATAGAATTTATTGATATTGATATAAAGTAAGAAACATAAATGAATAATCTATAGGTTTTAATGAAAAAATAGAATAAAGGTATGATTTTTAAGGTAAATTGAATTCATTACAGCATGAATCACACACAAGGTAGTGGAACTAGATTTTTGATGACTTTATGTAAGAGAACGAGTTTGAAAAGATAAACTCATATCACTATTACTAATGGAATGTGTTCAAGGATGAGAGGTTTATCATGATTATATATTGTATTTAGGATATTATCTTGGAAGGTCCAATCATTAGATTGATTTAAGATGTGAAAGTTTAATGTTCTAAAATATTTAGGATACAATATCTCAGTGAATATGAGGAAGTATTAGGAATTATAATTGAGATATATTATAATATCATAATCTTGGTTTTTTATAGAAATATTATATCAAAAATATCATTAATAGATTCATGGTGAAAAAATGTAAACCACTTTCAACCCAATTGGAATTTTTTTCATGCTATCTAAAGAGAAAGATCCCTAAGATAGAATATGTAGAAAATTATGTGGTGAAAGATTCATTTTATTTGGTGTTAGATAGCTTGATATACTCCATGGTTTATAAAATACCAACCATTGTATTTTTAGTGGTTTTTATCATACAATTTATAGAGACTCTTGGAAAAGATAACTTGGAAGATATGAATTAGATACTCTGATATCTCAACATATCATAAGATATAAGTTTGTGTTTTAAAATGTATGTTCCATTACATAGTTATATTTATGTTATCTTTTTAGGATATATAGACACATGAAAAAGCACAAAAATATTTTTTACCTCCAAATGTACAATAGTTAGTTGGATGTTGAGGTTGAAAATGGTTATATAAATATAAATAATGGAAGAGGAATATGTGATCCTTACAGATGTAGGTAAATATTTTATTTAGATGAAGTGTTTATTAGAGAAATATATGAGTAATAAAAATTATTTCTATTCTATGATAGTCAATATGAAATTAATTTTTGATAATAATATGTTGTTTTACTCGGGGCTGAAACACATTGAGTTGAAATATCATTTCATATAGAAAATGATAGAAGGAAGAGTGTTAGAGATGTGGAATATTGGAAGAATTAAAAAACTCATAGGAATGTTTACAAAAGTTTTTTCCCTTTAAAGGATAAGGAAACATTGTACTTCAGTGGGTCTAGGGGGACATGGAGGTGGAATAAAGACAATGCATGATGCTATAGAATTTTTCACAATTACTTTTTTCCAAATTGTTGGTTTTCTGTGTGGTTTCCTTGTAATATGTATTCAAGTGGGATATTTTTACGAAATTTAAAGTAATATTAATGTTATAATAATGAAATAGTTAAGAGTAAACTGCATAAATTACATTTTGGCCTAATGTTTATAATTTATGATGTGGAATTTCATGTAAGAACCTACATTTTTAGTAAGAATTTTATTAAGAATCTTGAATTTAATGTGAAACTGATCTAAGAAGAACCAAAATATATCTTATTAAAATGTAAGATAAACATTAATAAATTATGAGTATACTAAATGAAACATCGTTAAGAAATGTACAATAAGAATAAAAACTTAGGTAAGTAAAAATATATAAGAAATTTTTATTATAATTCCTTAAATATTTTTTTAAATAAAAATTTTATATGTTTTAATACTAATTAATTTATTTTCTTCAAAGGTAGGGGGAATTCTTCCTATTTTTATTAAAACATTGGTGAATAATATTGTTATTTTGGGAAGATAAATCCATTTACATAGCCATTAATGATCTAGTGGGGTATTAAACCCCAATACAACAAGACCCACTAATTAACAACAACCTTCTACTGGCCTCACACCGCCTGCCATCATGGATTTTTATGTTCAATACATCGCTCGACAATGCTATCTTCGCCACCATAGCCAACCATAGAAAACATCTACTACCACATTTTTCATTCCCATCAAAAAAAATTTCATCTATCATAACTACCCTTTTCAATGAAGTGCCTTCTTAACCACCATGGCCGTTCATCGACATTCACACTGTCAGCTATGCACGTTGAGTCAGTCTGTTGTCATCCGCCACTACCATTCACTCAATAGCTTCTTCGTAATCATGGATTTCCATCGATGTCAACTAGAATTAGTTTCATTCCCATTATGGTTCATTATATCATCACCTATCACCTCATACAATAATTATTTTTTATGGTTGAAACGTTTCCCGATAGATTCGTCTTTACCTCCATAGCCAACCATCAATAACACCCATCACCACCTTTTTCGTGTCAGTTGAGCTGATCCATTGTCAAATGTAACTTCTATTTTCTTAGATGTGAATTCATAACCACCATGTCCCATAATACTCATTTTCACCATCATCCATTCCTCTCAATTTTTTCCTTCTTCTACCGCCACTACCCTTCTCCTAGTAGTACCTTCAAAACCATGGAACACCATTGATGTCTGACACCGTTAGCACCATGCCCGTCATGATTGGGCCTATCGTCACCCAACACATCCCAACAGCTGCATCATCCTCCACCCATGAATTCCAGCACCACTAACATGATTCCCCACTATGCCCAGTTCCCCCTCAAATACACCGACCAAATTTTTATCCCCACAAATAGAGACCAATAGGATTCAAACCCTGCTTCTGATGTAGTGTTATGAGTTTGAATTTCTGCTAGGACAATAAAACAATAGAAAATAAAAATTAATTTATATATTAAAGTATTATAGGATAAATAATTAATTTAATAAGAATAAAATCATTCAATGTTAAAAGGAAACTTTTTTTTAAAGAACATTTTTTAAGTTATCGTTTATTTTTTCTTAATAAATTAAATAGATCATTTTTAAAAGATAATTATAATAATTTGTAATGTTAAAATGTATAAAATAATATATCTTAACCCATTTAATTTTAAATTGATATGAAATAATATCAAGAAAACTTAACATTTAAAAGGTAATTTTTATTATAAAAGCAGTTTTCTATATTTTTATTTTAATATGTTTTTTTATATAAATATTAGAATTTAAATTTGATAAAATTTAAATAATATTTCGAATAATCTTGTAAATATTTTATTAGGGTGAATTTTTAGGATTTTTCAAAAATGGTTTATTTTTAGGTGAATTTTGAAAAATACCATTTTTACAAATATCACGACTTTTATTGTATCATCATGACATAAACAAGACATAAAAATTTATAAAAACATTATTATCAATATAAAAATTATTTATGGAGAAAAATAAATCATTTAAAAATATTATGTTGAATTTATAATTCTATGTTTGAAATTTTTTAACCCAAGTGATATTTTTGTAATAAAAAATATTTTTTGTCTCTTTTCTTTAATTAGGTACTCACGAGGTTCCATTTGGGTTTGAATGTATTTATTAACAAAAAAGTCACTTTTTATCAAGAACTAATAAATTTATATGAATTAATACTGTATATTTTTTTAGTGTAAATTTATATTTATGATTAAAAGGGAATTTTTCTAATTGTTTTTTTCATTAATCCAAATTTTTTTAAAATTAAATTTTACCTACAATTGAATCTGGATCATGTAAAATGGTATTCATATATGGAATCATAATATTAAAATTAGGTAATATGATTCATTTAATTTTTAGGTAGAAAAATAAGTTACCAAGTTAAAACACGAGTCACCACAGTAAAATTAAATTATGGAAAAAGTTAAATTAATGGGAAAATGTCTAAAATATCTCAAATCTTTCCCCTTATTTGTGTGTATGATAGGTGGCTCAAAAAATACCCAATCAATCAATTATTTTACACTATTTGAGTCACTTTATATTAATAGTGAAATTAATTTAATATAATTTAATGGGTATTTATAAAAATACAACCCTCACACTTACAAATAAATACCTCCAACATCCCATTTTTTTATCACATATAAATACTCTTAGAATAGCCAAAATCTACCAAAACCACATACCAATTATAATTACCCTATCATAGAGGTATATTTCTCTCCAGAATACCATTATAGGAAGTCTTAAAAGGGTTTCCTAAAATAGGATATCCAAGGGATATGTAACGACCTGATCCTTTTGAATGATTATTTTTTCTTGAAAATGTGTGTGTTATATTATTTTGTACTAAAAAAACTATACCTATTTAATAATGAAGTGAGTATAATTTGAAATTTGACCTTAAGGTTTCAACCATTAAATTAATATTGG
Organism: Viscum album; assembly: GCA_963277665.1. NCBI lineage: Eukaryota > Viridiplantae > Streptophyta > Magnoliopsida > Santalales > Viscaceae > Viscum > Viscum album. Next base: position 58,690,094 of record OY728127.1, on the reverse strand, counting down.
TCAATTATGACTGTCTTCTAATATGACCATTGGGAATAATACTCTTGATTAATATTTTAACATTATAATGAGTATTTATAAGTATAAATTACAAAGGATAATTGATGCCGAACAGAGGAATGATGGCATAAACTAGTAGAGTCATGCATTACAAAGCCCATTTTCTTAACTTGGGAGGGAGGTAGAGTCACTAGGATTCTCTCTTACAAATCCCAAGTAGAAATTTAATAAGTGAAGCTTGGACTAAATCTCAATTGGGAGAAGTTCATGTTAGTAGAAATTACTACTCGGGCGATGTTAGTTGAGTCACCCCATGAATCTATCACCATCACACACCTTACCACTAGGTCATACGTGAATGTTATAAGGGGTAATTTGTTGAGACCTTATTTATTTAAAGTTAAATACTTCTGCATAAATAAAATTTTTATTCCATCAATTCTGTTTTGAGATTTTGTTTAAAAAAGATAACAAATTTGTTAAATTGATTTTTTGGATAGAAATTTTAATTTTTTGTATAGTCATAATTATTGTAATAAACAAAGTTATTATTAATAATTTTTATTTTAATGAAATAATATTATTAAAACACTCTTATTACAAAAAATGATAAAATAATTTCGTTCAAGTGTCATAAATTTCACTATGCATTTTCTATCCACTATAATTTTTAACAAATAAGAATTTCTATATTTCAAAATTAAAATTTTTATATTTATAAAATTTTTATCATAAATTAAATATCATTTTTAAATCATCACGTCAAAATTTTGTTAGGGTTAATCTATAAAATTTTCTAAAATACTTTTGTTTTTCATGAATAGTAAAATATAGTTAGGGTTTTTCGATAAGTTTAATGACTTAATAATTATTTAATAATGATGTAATAGGAAATATAAAATTCAGGTTGAATCTCTAAGATTAAAATAAAATAATAGGTGTCTCAATTTTCCAATACCAATATAAGTTACCATGGTCAAGCCCATGGTATTTCATTTACCACCACCTAGGTGTCCAAAGAAATTAATAAACAAATCCTCCTGTTTTCCTATAAATAACTACCCATTTCTCCATTTAATTTCACTGAAAATTAATCATCCACTATGAAATTATATTTTTACCTCCAATGAGTCCTCTAAAGGAGTCCTAATTCCACCAAGGTCTCAATATCTTAGTTTTAGGTGTTACTCTTCAAGGTAAGGGAAATCTCAACTTCTCTTTTCCTTTTAAGTTCCATTATTATGAGGTATGTATTTCAAATTTTCAAACTATGTTATTTTGTTAATTTTATTATATCCATTTAATATATTAAAATTATTTTATTAATAGTATACCCTTGTCCACTCTCTTTTTAATATTTTCTAAAACCATATTTTATAACCATTATGCTGCTAAATTTTCTTCTCAAAATTATCTATTTTTGTCATGAAATTCACTTATTTTCTTTTTTGAATATGCATAACTATTTATTTTCTTGGGGAATTCTCCTAGATGTAAAAATGAAAATTTTTATTGTAGGATTTACATAAATGTAACCATACATCCTTTTTCATGGATTAATAACGACACAAGAATCTTGTCTTCAAGCACTTTTTTAAAACGCCATGATTTTGATTTGAAAACCATTTCTTTTATTCTGCACTTTTTATTTATGAAATTTTTTATTATGATATATATGGATCAAACTAATTAATACATATTAGGGGTGTGCTTTGATTTCTCTCCAATTCATTGGGTAAATAATTTAATATCTAGAGATGACATGTTTTACGATACCTTGGTGAATAACCTTGGTAATTTTTTTGACACCTCAGTGAAAAGACTTTGTGATATGCTTATAAATGTCCCATTTAAATGTTTTAGCCACATTTCCATGTTATGATTCAAGTCCTTATTAATATTATATTCTTCTTTGTCATTCCTTTATGATATTCCTCAAGTTTTTAAAGACGTTTCTCAAGATCACATGTAAATTGTTTCCCTTGCTTTCCATAAATGGGCCTTATGCTCACCATTTACTTATATGTATGTCCCTCTGTTATGATATTAAGTAAATTTAATGAGGATTAATCTATTATTAATAATTTCCAGTGTAATAGATGAATTTTATATGTTTTTATTTATTATGTACATTTTTTCCAAGAGACTAAACTTTAAAATATCCTCTAATGTACCATGTAAATGAAATGTTATATAATAAAAATGCGAGATACCATAATTTGTATGAATGGGTAGTTTTTTTATTTATAGAAATTATGGTTTTTAAAATTTATTAATAACCCCAGATAAATGTTAAATATTGGAAAACAACCAGGTATTTTGGTTAAATATTAAGTTAATGGGTTTAAAGCAATGAAATCATATCTGGATACTGTTAAGTGGACGTGGTTCTGGCACAGATGTACCTAACGGTAAAAACAATAACAAGGAGCATCAGGACTAACTTGGCGTAACTTGGTACATGACAATGTGAATTACTGTACAACAGGTTTGACACTCTCATGGGGTATGTTTGGTTAATCATAATCTTGTTATGAACCATTATGATGGATTTATAGAAAATTTAATTGTTTTTAATGAGTAAAATATTTAATCAAGATTTTTTTATGTCATAAAATTATTCTAGAATTATAAGATTATCAAAAGAAAGACGTTTCTCCCAATGTTTTAAATATTTTAGAAAATTGGGGGAGGGATAAGAAAAACTTCCTAAATAGTGATCACAACAGACCATGCATTTACTACCCTCCAATGGAATCCATAATGGAAAACATAATGAGAATGATGAATCAACTTACTAGATTTATGAATAGTAACTTGAATCAAGTTGAGAGACTGGACTCACCTCGAAGGGATGTAATTTCCATTGAGTCCTTTATGCATCAATAACCACTATCTTAAATTGGATCTACCAACCCATTTATTTATGAACAATGTATACGATCCGTAGAAAATATACTTTTTGTAATCCACTATTTCGAACAAGAGAAAGTCTCCCTAGTTGTGTACTACTTAGTGGGAGATCTGATCAGTGGTGGACGCTGATTGAAAACATAAATCCAATAAAAGATATTGAGGATTTAGAGTGGTAGAGATTCAAGGGAACCTTTTTCAAAAAATATTTCCCTTGTTCAATGAAAATGAAAATGGAAAATGAATTATTAGAGGTAAAGCAGAAGGAAAATGAATCTGTGGGAAGCTATGAAATGAACTTTACAAGTCATTATTGTTACACCTCTATTATTTTCATGCATCCTCATGGAAAGGTTGATATATTCTTCAGTGGTATAAAAACCAATATAAAGAAGAATCTATCCAATAAAGACTATGAGAGCTATGAGGAAATAGTGAGAAGTTCTAAGATGGTTGAACTAGAGTTTAGAGAGATGCCATGGTCCTATAAATTTAATGAAAAGAAGAGATCATTAGAGCCAAACATGGGGAGTAACTTTGATCATATAAGATGAGAAAAATAAGTGAATATTTACACATGCATAAAATATGGGATGAATAAGTTGGGGAACTAATAACTTTGGGGAAGGAAATGTTACATGTGTGGAATAGATGACCATGTTACTTGAAACAATTTCAAGTAGGTGGAGCCTCAACTTCTCAACACTAAAAATGGGAATATGGTGAATGACCAACCTGATGTCCAATGTTTCAAGTGTGGACTTATTGGGAAATTTTCAATTCACTACCCAAATAAGAAGTTAATGGATGTTAATCACCCTGATCCTCATCATAGGAAAAGCGATAAAGGTTATAATTTTTCTAACACAATAGATGAAGTAGAGTTTCGAAATGATGTGGTGGTAGGTACTCTCGTTCATCTCTTAATGCTAGTAAGTACCTTGTTTTATTATCATTCTATGCATTCCTTTAATTCATAAAAGTTTAAATAAATATAGAATAAATCCCAAAATTTCTAGAAGTATAGTTATTGGTCAAGTATCTTGGAGGGATTATACGAGTATAAATAGTGTATAGAAACTCTATTATTTACTTTGGAAATCATATTATCATCCAAAATATAGTATTCATTACCATGGTGGAATTTGACATTATACTAGGGATGGATTGACTCTCAAAGTATAATACTGAGATAAACTATAGAAGAATGGAAGTCTTAGCAGTCTTGAATGGATAACCTATAGTTTATTTCAAAATATATATATCTATAAATGAGCTTTTTGTATAAGCCCATTCCATATCCTTATTTATGGAAATGATTAGTGAAGATGAAGAAGGAAATAAAGGTATATGAATAGAGAATATCCCCATCACTTAGGAATGCATTTACAAATTTTCTATGGATTTACCTTGACCTCCTACATAAAGAGAGGTAGAGTTATCCAATGAACTCATTCTAGGATCCAAGATAATATCAAAGACCAACTATAGAATGGAAAATGAGGAACTGAAGAAATTATAGAAAAAACTACATGATCTTTTGGAGAAGGAGTTTTTCTGACCAAGTGTGTATTCTTGGGGGGAACATGTTTTCTTTGTGAAGAAAAATTATGGATCAATGTGTCAATGTATTAATTATATAGTATTTATGGGTTCATAATGAAGAACAAGTGCCCTCTTCCAATTATTGATTATTTGTCGGACCAGCTTCACAGGGCTCAATTATTCTCCAAGATTGATCTTAAATCTAGTTATCACTAATTGAGGGTGAATAAAGACAATCTCCCAAAGGACACCTTCTGATCAAGATATGGTCATTATGAGTTTGTTTTTATGCCCTTATTCTTGACTAATGCACCTCCAATATTTATTGATTTGATTAATAGATTCCTTAAAGACTACCTTGATAACTTTTTGGTACTTTTTATTGATGATATTATAAGTTATTTCAAAAGTTGTGAGGATCATGAGGATCATATAGGGATCTTTTGAAAAATATGAGGAAGTAGAGGTTGTTTTGAAAGTATAGAAAATGTGAATTTTGTTTACAACAATGTGCTTTATTGGGGAACATTGTAACCAATGAAGGAATCTCAATCGACCCTACCAAGACAAAGGTTGCAGAGGAGTGAAGTTATCCTAAAAATGTAACTGAGATTCATAGTTTCCTTAATTTAGAAAGATATTATAGGAGGTTTTTGAAAAAAAATCATGACTTTCTAATCCACTAACCATGTTAACTCTAAAAGAGGCTAAGTTCATCTAAGAAATGAAGTGTGAAGAATGTCTCCAAGAGATGAAGAAGAGATTGGTTACTACACCCATGTAAACTCTACCCTCTATTAGATAATGATTTTTTATATTTAGTGATGAATACATGAAAGTTATTGGGTGTGTCATCATAAAAAATTAAAAGGTGATTGTTATGCATCTCGATAGTTGAAGCCTCTTGAAAAAAATTATCCTACACAATTTATGGAGCTAGAAATAGTTGTTTCGGATCTGAATATATAGAGGAACTATCTTTATGGGGAGAAATGTGATATATACATAGACCACCAAAGTTTTAAGTATATTTTAATATACAAGGAAATGACCATGATAAAAAGGATATGGTTGGAACCTCTTAATGACTATGATTTTTCAATTCATTATCACCCTGGAAGATAAATTTTTTTTGATGATGAATTATGTAGGAAATGCCTTCTTTTTCTATAAATTATGAGGATTCAAGGATATTATTTGATAAAAGACCTAGTAAAACTATACATGAGAATCATAAATTAAGGGATATCATCAAACCCATCCCAAATGATTTCTCAACAATAATTACAAGAGAAGATCATGAAATCTCAATGAAAACATCTTTTTTATAGAAGAAGATAGAGTCTATGAAGAATGGGAGGTTTACTAAGTTCAATATTGATCAAGAAGGTGTAAAAAAATTCACAAAATAATATGTGCTCCCTATATTCAAGAAATAAATAAGGATTTGATGGATGGAGCTCATAGATATACTTTATCTGTATATCTTAGAAGCATGAAAATGCATAGGTACCTTCGTGATCATTATTGGCAGGATAACATGAAAAGGGAGATCTCTGAATGCACAAAAAGTTTCTTGGTTTGTCAACAAGTGAAGAAGAAGAGAAAAATTCCTAAAGGGGTGTTACAACCACTACCCATACCAACATGGAAGTGGGAAAATATAAAAATATACTTTGTCACTAGTCTCCTAAGAACATACAAAGGGAACAATGAGATATGAGTTATAGTGGACCGTCTCCCCAAGATTAACCATTTTATCTCTATTTAGGAAGATTTATATCTTGACCAACTTTCCAAGACTTATGTGAAGTGGTAAGGATTCATGGAGTGACACTTTATATCATTTCTGATCATGATCCATGTTTTATATCAAAATTGTGGAGAAGTATTCAAGATGTTTTGAATACTGAATTGTTTTCAGTATGACCTATCACACCAAACTGATGTCCAATCTAAAAGGCTATTTAGAAACTCCAGGACATGATATCAACATGTTCAATGTAATTTAAAGGTGTATGGGATCAAAATATCTCATTAGTTGAGATCTCATATGATAACATCTTGAATTTTACTATTTAAATGGAACCCTATGAAGCTCTATATGGTATGTTATATAGAACTACTACTTTTGGAGCAGAAGAAAGTGAGAGAAAGCTTCCAGGGATTGATCTAGTGAAAGATATGGTAGAAACGTTTCATGACAACCAAACAAACATAAAGGATGCTCATAGTTCGCAGAAGTGATATGATGACAACCATCTAAGTGACTTAGAGTTTGATGCTGGTGAAAAATCCTTCGGTCGAATTTCACCATCGAAGAGAGTCCCGAGGTTTGGAAAGAAAGGAAATATTATCCCCAGATACAATGCCCCCTATAAAATCTTTTATTGCATTGAAACACTGGCCTATTGGATTTATCTTCCTCCAAATCAAGCTCATGTTCAATATTTATTCCATGTATCTCTCTTAAGTATGTACATACATGACCCTTCACATGTACTGAATCCTGAGGTGGCACAACTAAAACATGAAATCTATTATGAAGAGTATCTAGTGGAGACCTTGGACCATAGAAGAAAGGTTATATGAAAAAATACTACCCACCTTGTCAAAGTGTTGTGGAGGAACCATATATATGAAAAAGTGATGTGGGAACCAGAGGAGACAATGAGACAGAAGTACCCACAACTTTTGTCAACTAAGGGAATGAGCATAAATTTTAGGGATGAAATTTCTTAATGGGGGAATAACATAACGAAACAAACTTTTTGAATGATAATTTTTTCCTTTAAATTTGTGTATTATCTTATTTTGTACTCAACAAAACTTAACCTCTTTAATAATAATAAAGTGTCTATAATTTGAAATGTGACCGTTGAGTTTATAATGCTATATGACTATTGATCAATTATGACTGCTGGCTAATATGACCATTGGAAACAATATTCTTGATAAAAATGTTAACATTATGATTAGCAATTATAAGTATAAATGAATAAGAATAATTAATTTAGAATGCATAAATGATGAAAAAACTTATAGAGTCATTCCATACATATCCCATTTATCAGAACATGGGAGGGAGGTAGAATCATTTGGCTTCTCTCTTAACTAAGCCCAAGATGAGCATCAATAAGTGATCCTTGAACAAAATTTACTTTGAGATAAGTTCATGTTGGTGGAAATTAACCCTTGTTCGATATTAGATGAGCCACCCCATGAATCTATCACCATCTCACAACATACCCTTAGGTTAGATACATGTGTTATAAGGGGTTATGTTTTGATACCTTAGTTATTTACAGTGTGATCCTTTTGTATAAATAACATTTTTATTCAATGAATTCCTTTTTGAAAATATTTTTTCTTTAAAATATGAAGAATATGATCAATTGTTTTTTTGGATAGAAATTTTACTTTTTAAAAAAAATATTATAATAAACTATGGTATTTTTTTTATTTTAATGAAATATTTTGATTAAAAAACTCTTATTTAAATATAAATGATAATTTTTCTTTCAAGTTTCAGAAATTTAACTATGTAGTTTCTATCCTCTATTAAATTTAATAAATAAGGTTTTTTATATTTAAAAGTTAAAATTCTAATATTTTGATTATTATTATAATAAATATCATTTTTTGAAATCATCACATTGAAATTAGGTTAGTCTCAGTTTTTACGTATTTTCTAAAATACAATAGTATTTGTTGAACAGTATAAATAATGTTTTAGTTTTTTTCGGTAAATTTAATGACTTCATAATTATTTCATAATGATGTAAAAAGTAATATAAAATTGTGGTCAAATATTTTTGATTAAAATGAAATAATATTTTTCCCAAGTGTCCAATACCATGGGAAAATACCATGGGCAAGCCGATTATTTTTCATTTACCACGACATAGGTTTCTAAGGAAATTAATAAACAAATCCTCATCTTTTTCTATAAATACCCACCCATTTATCCATTTAATTTAACAAAAAATTTATCCTAAATGAATCTATGATAGTTTTATTTCCCAATGTGTTCTATCAAGGTGTATTAAAGTCCTTGAGGTCCCAATCATCGAGTTTTAGGTTTTACTCTTTAAGGAAAGGGAAATCTCAAATTCTCTTTTCCTTTCAAGTTCCCTTTTTATGTGGTATGTCTTTTGAATTTTCACACTATTTTCATATATCCATATTATTCTAGCCCTTTAATATATTAAGATTATTTTATAAATGGTAGAACCTTTTCCTCTATTTTTTACTAATATTCAAAATCATGTTTCATACTCATTATGTTATTGAATATTCTTCTCAAAATTTCTCTCGTTTTCTCAAGAAATTCCATTATTTTCTTTTGTGAAGACCCAAAAATATTTATTTTATAGAGGTATTGACCTAGATATAAAAATAAAATATTTTATTTTGGGATTAACATACATGAAACCCAACTTCATTTTTTGTGGGTTAATAAGGATCCTGTCTTTTAGAACTTTTTTAAATGGCCATGATTTTGATATGAAACTTGTTTATTTTATTTTCCATGGGTTATTTATGAATTTTATTTGTTATGATATATGTGTATCACATTAATTAATACACATGAAGGGTGTTCCATGATATTTCACTAATTTATTGGATAAATAATTTAATCTCCAGAGTTGACATGTTTTACGATACCTTGGTGAATAACCTTAGTACGATTTACAACACATTGGTGAAAAAACAAGGTGATATGATTATGAATGTATCATTTAAATATTTTTGATACATTTCCATGTTTTTATTATAGTTATTGTTATTATTATATGACTTTTTATCAATTATTTATAATATTCCTCATTTTCTTATTAATATTTATCAAGATCACATGAAATTTTTTTCCCTCAATTTCCCTTACCGGGCCTTATGCTCACCCTTTCCTTTGATGTATGTACCTAGGTAATGAAATATAGAAAATTTACATAAAAAGATCCTATGATGAATCATTTAAAGTGTAATATACTAATGTTTTATGTTTTCATGTATTATGAATCTTTTCTACAAGAAACAAGACATTAATATATCCTATATTGTACAATGTAAATGAAAAGTTATGTAATAAAAAGGTGAGATGCCATTAGAGAGGTGATTAGTTTAACCGAGTTCTTTAAAGTTTCATTATTCATCAACCTCTACCAATATATTCTAATCATAATAACACAATTACAAAAGTATCATAAATATATTTATTTTTTATTATTTTTATGTAATAATCATTTTCTACCTTCTTCCCATGCATTCGAAAAATGAGAATGTGACATCTGTTATGTGCAGACTACCGTCTCCATGAACAATGTATTTTATTTTTCATCACCACATTATATAGATGATAATATTTTTTTTAAAAAATATATATGATATTAAGGATTATTTTTTCTATGAATATTATTCTATAAGTATTAAATAAAAACTAATGATCATTATAATGTAATATATTATTATCAGTAAAATACATGAAACAATCTTGTCATTGATCTCATTATTTCTATCCATACCCATATCTTCCATAAAAGGAAAATTTTAATTCAAAAATAATTTAAAAATAATTATTCAATTAAATTGAGAAATTTGGGACTAATGATGTTTTTATCAAATAAAGAGGATCTACATCACTATTATGAAACTCATACGAAAGGATGAAAATGTCTAACATCTGATGATGGAAATAACCAATAATAAAATAACATATTTGTAATGAATGATTATAATTTAAGAGTATAAAATGTAATATATATTATTTTTTTAAATATGTTATTAATATGGTTATTTTTATTATAAAAGATGTTAAATAACTTTATTGGAAGTCAGGATTAAAGGTAGGGGTTTCTTATATCAATTTCATTTTCATTGAGATATCTTACATATTAGCCATATATATTATTTTGTGTGTTTTATATACTTACCAATGATTATTATCATCATATTTTTAATATTATAAATTTTATTGAAATTTAGATGTCATGTTTTATCTTTTAAAATCTTTTGATTCAAATGTTACCAAAGGCGTAATGGTTTTTTGTCTCATTTTCACTTAATTGAGAAATGATTAAAATCATGAACCTATTTTAAATTAAATAGTGTGTATAACAACAATTAATAATATTATATGAGGAATATATTTATATTAATGATATTTTAATTTCTATCTCAATTCCATTCTTTCCAAGGGTTTTGATTTTAAAATCCATTAGGGGTTTTATTTTAAAGCATTGCTTTAAATGTTCTGACATATTTTCTTTTACCAAAAACCATTTCCTCCATAAAAACATTCTTAATATTTTTTAGGAATGTTATTATCTATACTTAAATTATTTTTTATTCATTTTCAGGTATTATTTAATTTTTACAATTGATTTAAATGGAATCATTATAACATTTTCCATTCTTGTCATTTTCTACTTTCATTATAAATTTTTAAAAAGGATGTTCATTTCATTTATAAGATGACTAAAATTTATTAACATTACATATATTATTAATTATAAATATTATTTTACATTTTTATATGGTTTTATAAATAATATACTATCCCCATTGTTCTATGAATTTTCATTTTTAAAAGTTACCAAAATAAATTAATATTTATTCATGTTTATAAAATAAAATTTCATGTTATTTTATAGAAATAATTTTAATATATATCAAAAAAATTAATGATTATTATGATTCACTAGTGATATGATTTAATAATACCATTCACCTTTTTTACATAGATGGATTATGATGATTGTCTGAGAAAAGATTCTTAAAACAAATTTCATTTCCACCAATTAACCAATCTATAAAGGAATGATTAATTGTATTATGTTCTTATGACATGAATTATATATATTTCATCATTTTTTTTGTGTGGGGTCTAATATATACCTCCAATTCATTGGTTAAAATTTTATATCTTATGAGATAATGGTAATTCATTGACAGGATTGAGTTTTTTCATAATTGAAAGCATTTTAATGATTGGGTTTACTCATATTATAAAATATAGACATGATTTTTATTGTTAAAAATTTAATTCACAAGCACAATTGGGTTTAATCACAATTTTATAATCACTTAGACTTTTTCCTTTACCACAATTCTATAATATTCTATGCGTTAATGTCATGTTTACATTGTTTTTTTAATTTTCACATATTTCCAAGGCATGATATATTTTTATTACTTTCGTGATGGTCCTTTTATGACCGTTGGATATCACGACCTTGATTATGTTCTCTAACCCACATATTTATCTAATTATCACTTATGATTTTCAATTTTCTCTCTCTGGAATACCCTTATTGAGCATTTTATCCCACCCATTATTTTTTTTCTCTTTTACCTAGGGAATCAAATATAAGACTACATTTAAAAGTAAGTCATGTGTATATATTCTTCTGGGATATTTTTCAGAAGTAATGTGTACTAATATTTTTAAGTATTTAATATCCAAAAACATTACAACTTTGGGTTTTTGAATTGGGATATTATTTATGAAATGTAATAATTAAACTATGAAATTAATATAAAATACATGCATGTTGAGATTGGGTCACCTAATTTGGTATTTGATTGGGGTTTAGTAATTTTAATGGATTGGGTTATGAAGTATAATAAAACATAACCTAATGTTATATATGTTTATCAAAAATTGAATCAAAATTATCATAGTCTAAGAGTTATTGGATCAAAATTTATATGAAGATATCACATTTAAAAGTGGGGGGGGGGGGGGGGGGGGTTAATTTTAGGTTTAAAAACTATTATTTTTAATCATAATTAAATATTTTTTTAACAATGTTAAACAAATCAGATTCAATAATCAATCTTCTTTAAGGTAAATTAATAATACATTCGGTCTAATAAATATTATTATTATAAATAAATTTATACACATGTTATAAGAAATTGTAGTGGAATTAAAGAAACTTGTAATAGAACAATTTGAATAAATGAAATAAAAAATTTAAAACCAAATATAATGGTATCAAATGAATTTGGATAAAATTTAGTTGATTTATAATTTAAAGAAAGTATATCTTACCAACACTAGGGTAAGCCCTCATTCCATGAAAGACCTGATGCATCTTCTATATTTTTTTCCTCATAAGCCCTTGATTAAATAGGTAATCAGAACCTCTATATTCCTTTAACTAGAATCCCTCAATTAAATAATTTTACATATGAAGAAAATCATAAAGAGACAACTGAAAAGGTTTATTTATGATTGAAACTATCTTACAACAGTTACAGACACTAAAAACAAGTAGTTCAAAAGAGAGAAAATTTATTGCATATAGGCACACACATTGTTGTCAAAAATTATTTATAAATGTTGATGTGACCGAGTATTTATAGGAATGAATTTCAATGGTTGAATTGGTATCCAGAAGTCATATTTTTCTTAAAATGTTTGAGGGACTTGTACAACTTGAATATACACTGTCATAAAATAAAAGATTAGACGACGTTGATTTAGAATAAGAAAAATATCATGAGAAACATTATTATTTAACCAAACATGAATAATTGTAAAAATATTTTTATAAGAACAATAAGAAAGTCTAGTAACTAACCAATTTTAAGAAATTTATGAAATGATATTCTTAAAAAAAAGAAAATCAGATTTGATAGAGTTTGAGAATCACATTCTATAAAGTATGAGAATAAAATTAAAAAACTGAGTGAATCAGAATTGAGAAACTGTGTGAATCAGATTTGAAATTCTGTGAGAATCAAAGTTGAGAAAATTTGTAAATCAGATTGGAGAATCTATAAAAATAAAAATTTAGAAACTATGTGAATTAGATTTAATAATCTAAGCAAATCAAATTTGAGAAACTTTGTGAATTAGATTCGAAAATTTGAGCGAATCAGATTTGAGAAAATGTGTGAATCCAATTACAAGTATTGATTTGATATTCATTAATTCTAGTTTTTATGCATTCATAAGAAATAGTGTTTTAGACTTATGATGGAAAATATAATAGAAAATATTAAATAACATGATTCTAATTATAATCAGACTTTCCTAATTTTAGACAACAAAATTATAGAAGGTAAGAAAAATAATATTAAATGAAATGGGTTTGTGATTTCCAAAACATAATGGAATGAGAAAAGTCATAAGGAAACTTTTGACTCAACAATCTCCCCCTTTTTTAAAGAAAAAAAAGTTTTAAGAAAAGAGTATTAAGACTAAAAAATTTCATATTTGAGCTTAAAATAAACAATTATCTCACCCTTAGTTTATAATTCTTAGAAAGATTAATATTACTAAATCCACCTTAGAATATGAACTCTCCCTAAGGATATTATTATTTTATTTATGTATTGTTATTCCATTCTTAAGAATATATCTCCCCCTTACATGAGGATGTGTTTTTTAATATTCTTAACCATCCCCCCCTTTTGATTTACAAAAAGAAATGGATAAAATATAATGTTCTTGAAAATGGTTAGGAAGACATCTGTATGAAATAATAGAAAATTAAATCTTGATAATGAAATTTTTTACAGCAAATGTTTTGGATATAAAAAAAAATTTAATCCTTCTTTGGTATTAAGGATCTAACTATAGCCTAATACTTCTTTAATTATATATGATCTTCTTTAAACTTTTCTAAGAGGAATTCCTGATGTTGATTCTTCTTTTCAAGAATATTAATATTTTCCTCATAACTTTGAATCTTTTCCTCTTGATATTTGAATTTTTCAACCATCTCATCTATGTAATACTTCAACCTTTTGATCTTAGATCCAATGAAATTTTACTTTCCTTTTAAATATTTTTCTTCTCTCATCCGAATTACTTCTTTCTTCTTCAACATTTATAAAAAACTATTTTATAGTTCTTTGATCATGTATTTGGATTCTTTAAAGGAATTATTAATTTAATAAAACGAATAAAAAAAAAATTATGATCGTGATTGATCAGCCTTGACCACTTGGTCATCTCCCTAGAATATTTCCTATGATAATGATAATTTTCCATGAAGGTTTTGAAATCATCTTCAAGATTGGTCATCTTCTCCATCTAAAGGGTTATTGATTCTGATTTTTGTAAAGACTCTTGAATTATCTAACATCATGAATGAATATTTGTAAATTAAAAAATTGACATTACCGACTTCTTCAAATATTTAACAACTAAATCTTCTCCCATAGAAGATGACGAGTTTTCTCATTCCGATTGATTTTTCTTAGAAGATCCAACATCTATATACTTCTCTTTTTCTTTCATGGATTATTATTTTTCTATCATATTTTCTATTATCCTTTAATCATAAATTTGAACAATTTTGTATTCATAATCATTTCCAATATCATCACCATCAATATCACTATCATCATCACCATCAAAAGGTAGGTTCTGAACTTCAATATCAACGACATTTTCTTTATGAGACGAGGTTGACTTATAGCTCTGACTATTGGATTTATAAACAAACTTTTCTTCTAAGGAAGGAATAAAAGAGTAATATTGAGAAGTTCTTATAGATTTTTTGTCAGATTGACTATCTTTTTGAATGTTGTAATTTTTTTGAATCTCATCCTCAATTTATTTCTCTCCACTTGCATCATCTCCTACTGGAAATTGTTCTTCAACACTCAGAACTGAACCTAAGACTACCTGTTTTCCTTTATCTGTTGGTGTAGCCTCTACCATCATGGAACCTGGTTGTTGAGGGGGATGTTCGGATTCTTGAAGGAAATATTTTGGAACAAGAATATATTCTAATTCTTTTTCTGTAAATTTAAAAATTGGTGACACAACTCTACTTCTGATAACTTTTCCTCCAGATTCTTCTCTTTAGATTCTTTTTTGAGCACTTCAAAACTTTTTACTTTTAAATCTATTTCCTCTACTGGATATACCCCAATACTATATCTCTTTCTTTCCTTTTCTATATGTCTGGTCTCTACTTTGTAACAAATTCATCAAGGAAAGATGTATGCTTCTTTGACTTATTCGGTTCAGAAGCTTGAGATTTTCATTTCTTAGACTCAAATATCTCTTTCTTAGAACTTTATACAACTTGAAATTCCTTTATAGATAAATCAAAAAACTCTTTAGTCTTATCATCAAAATAATATTTCATTATTCTAAGTGTGTTGTCACTTAAAAGAATAATCTTAAACTTATTTAGCTTCTATGTATAATAAAAATTGAAGGTGTTTAAGAAATTAAACAACTTGGACAACGTTTCTAGAAAAATGAAGATATAATACTTTATAAATATTTCCTTTATATGATTGATCATCTAAAAGATGTATCTTATAAAGTTTATCTTCCTTAGGTTCACAATAAAATCTGTCATGAAGATATCTATTACCTTGAGGGTATCATTGTCTCCTTTTATTTGAATGAGTAACCCTTGCATCCATAATGCTATAATTAGATTGTTTTAATTAAGATGAGAAATTTTTGGCTTCTTTATTTACTGAAGGAAGAAATATTGTATTGTATTTTTCTTATTGAAAGAACCTTATGATTAAGATAGTTTGTGAGAAGGGTATAAAGATTCTCCTTCAAAGGGTATTACTATGACGTTAGTTTATTTCTTGAAGGAAATTGAGTATGATTTTCTATAACATTTAAACTGTACCTTATATTTTCATCCCTCTATAAAGAACCGAACCGATCATGATCTCACTTTCTTTTTTCAATAAAGATAGATTTTCATCCTTGAATGTTTATGATATTACTTAACAAAGAATCATACTTGAGAAATAAATATTGATAAACTATCCTTTCTCAGAATATACACCAATATTTTAATTCTTTTGATGCATGCATTGAAATTTGAGAAGATATCAACGCATACATTCATATTTACAGAAATGGAAAGGAATCAGAATAAGGGTTTTGATTGTTGGCAGAAAATTGTGCAGAAAACTGTGGTGACTGATTTGGGAAATGGGGGGGGGGGGGGGTGGGTCCCATTCTATATATAGGTGGTGAGGTGACGGTATGACTTCTAAGATTAATCTAATTGTTGAAAATAAACTAATCTAATCTAATGGTTGAGATTATTCTAAAGAAGATTTTATAAGTTCCCAACATTTGATGTTTTAAGGAAAAAATAGTTTTAATAAAACAAAATTTTTTAAACAAAATAAAATATTTTTAAGAAAACATGATTCCAAAAAGACATGAAATACCATCATTAATAATTGAATTTAAGAAGTAATAAAAATATTTATTTTTCCTTTCATAGTTCACAAAAATTTTATAAGTATTTGAAATAAATTATTCTTACAAGTTTTAAATTAGAAATTATTTATTATAAAAATAATGTTTTATGAAAGAAGAAGAAATAAACTAAAAGCAAAAAATTTAATAAAATCTAAAAATTTACTAAAATCCCTAAATTTTATTAGGGAAATTTTTTTTATAGGTTTTGAAAAACAATTTAAAGAAAATTTCAAATGTACTAATTATATTAAAATGAGTAACATAATGCAAGGATATAGTACAAACAAAAAATTTAAATAAATTATTACCTTACAATTATCATTTATAATTTTTGTTTAAGGCATTAAAATCTATCGGAAGGTAATGGTTTTGTAAAAATATCAGCTAGTTGTTCTTGCATTCTGATGAATTGTAAAATAATATCTCCTTTAAGTGTGTGATCCCTAAGAATGTGATTCCTAATATCTGTGTTCTTTTCATGTGAGTGGTGTGTATGGTTTTTTATAAGGGATATGGAAATAATGTTATCACATAGTATTTGAGGTTTAATAAAACTCATGCCATAACTAGTGAATGTGTGTTACAATCACAACACTAGATCATAGTAACATCGAACTGCCTCATGTTCAGCTTCAGCAATAGAAAGTAATAAAAAGTGTTGTTTCTTACAAGACCAAAAAACTAATGAATCACCAAAGAAATGAAATGTTGTGAATATACATTTCCTATCCATTCTACAACCACTAAAGTCAGCATTCAAAAAACATTTTAGTTCACACTCATTTCCAGAAGAATAAAAGAGTCCAAAATCCATAGTTCCATTCAAATAATGAAAAATTATTTTCATAGGTTTTAAATGGGATTATTTTGTATTTTCATGATATATTTCACATAAGAATACTGATTACATTATGTCTGGATGACTAGTTATCGAGTATAGTAAACTTTATACCATTCCACTAAATATTGTTTGATCCACTAGTTGTCCAGCTTCACCAAGATAAAGGGTATTCAAGGTTTTAATTGGAGTACAAAAACTTTTAGTATTCTCATATCCATAGTTGTTAAGAATATATTTTATATACTTATGTTGAGAAATATAGGTTATTTCTGGTTTTTGAGATATTTGAAAACCAATAAAGAATGTTAACTCACCCATCATACTCATTTCAAGATTAGATTTCATATTATTTGAAAACGAATCCATTAAAGAATGCTTATTTGATCCAAATACAATGTCATAAACATAAATTTGAATAAAAAAATTGTTTTCTTTCTTTTTTAAAAATGGTTGGATCAGTAGTTCCCTTAAAAAAATTATTTTGTAACAAAAATCATATAAGTATATCATACCAGGATCTAGGGAATTTTTAAGACCATATAAAGATTTGGTAAGTTTAAAAACATAGTCAAGATGTTTTCTGTCTTCAAAACTAGGATGTTTTTGTAAAAAAAATTCTTCTTGAACATATTCGTTAAAGAAAGAACACTTCAAATCCATTTGTAAAAGTTTAAAATTAATGAATACTAAAAAGTATAATAGAATACTAATAGATTCATGTCTAGTTATTAGATCATTGGTTTTATCACAGTCTATTCCTTCTTGTTTATTATAGTCTTTAACAACTAATCTTACTTTATTTCTTACAATGATTCCAATTTCATTACATGTTTTTTTCAGAAGACCCATTTTACTCCAAATATAGTGGTTTCTTTAGGTAATTCAACCAAGGACCAAACTTTTTTCCTTTTAAATTCATTTAGGTCATCATGAAAATCCTTAATCCAATCTTCATCACTTAAATCCTCATTATAAATTTTTGTTTCAAATTGGGAAAAAATACTAGATTCTGTACGAACTTTTAGTCCTTACAGGTTGATTTACGTTACCAATGATATTATTACTAGGATGATTCCTAAGAAACAAATTACTTGGGTTATGTAAAACTTGTTCATCAATATAGGGTAGAAGATATTCTAGGGTGAATAATCCATAACCATTTTCTTGAGTATTATCCTTATTAGATGATTTTTCTATCAAAGGTTGGTAATCAATTTTGGAAAACACATCAGAATATGTAGGTTGGAATTGTTTAAAAACAAAAGGACTAGTTCCATCAAATTTAACATGTACTATTTCCTCAAAAGTACAAGAATTTTTATTTAAAACTCTATAAAACTTAGTGGTAGTGGAATAGCAAAAAAATATACCTTCATCGGACTTGGGTGAAAATTTATGTATGTTATCTTTTGTATTAAAAATGAATACTTTTCATCAAAATAACATGAAGTATTATACTTTTGGTTTTCAACCTATCTATAATTCATAAGGCGTTTTATTAAGAAATGGCCTTATTAAAACTATATTTATAGCATAATAATAAGTGATTATAGATTCATCCAAAAAATGCTTAGCAATTGAGTAATAATTCAACATCATTCTTATTATCTCTTGAAGAATCTGATTTCTTCTTTCAATAACAACATTTTTCTAAGAAGTTCTTGGAGTAATAAAGTTATGTGTAATTACCTTTTTTCTACAAAATGTTTCAAAATATAAATTTTCAAATTCTTTAACATGATCAATATGAATAGTTATCAATAAAAAGTTTTTTTTATCATTTTTAACAATGGATATAAATGTTTTTAATGAAGATAAAGATTCATATTTCTTTGCTAGAAAATAGACCCATGTAAATCTGGTGTAATCATCAACTAGAATAAATACATAGTATTTTACTCCAATACTTCCATTTTTTATAGGACCAAAAAGCTCCATGTGCTCTAATTGTAAATCATAAGTAGTTGATACTTCAATAATTAATTTAAATCTTGAATTATGTTGCTTTCCATATTAATAAGGGTCACAACCTTTTGAAGAATCAAATATTGAATCTGGTATATCCTTAACAAGTCCTTTCTTATTAAATTTTAATAAGTTTATAAGGTTACAATGTCCTAACCTTCTATTACATAACCATGAGTGATCTTCCATTGCACTAATGTAGTGTAAGGTTTGTATCTTAAGGGATTATAAGTTATGTTTGTAATCCATCACATATTGATGGGCAGAAAGAATGAATTAATCCTTGGAATTGTGTACTAGGAATTTATCATTCTTAAAATTAAAAAGGTAACCTTCATCACAAAATTGGATTATGCTTATGTGGTTGTTCTTAAAACCCTTGATAACTAAAAAACTTGAAATATAGGCTTTTACTAAAAGAATAATGTTACCTTTATCAATGATATTTCCTTTAGAAATATCTCTAAAGGTAACCTATCAACCATTCACTTCAATAATATTTTCAAATAAGTCTTTATTACTAGTCATATTCCACGAATGACCACTATACATGTACCATGTGTTGTTGCTGGATCTTCCTTTGTTTTTTTAAAACTAAAACAGTTTGATTTTCAGAATCCAAACATTATTGGATCCAGAAATGTTAGAAAATAAAATTCAATGAATCCAGAATTGTATATAACAAGGGGAATTATGAAATAATAAGGATTTTATTTTGTTTAAATAACAATTTTTGATCCAATTTCCACCACTTTGAAATAATGGAATATGTGTAACTTTTGGGAACAAAATAGTTATTACTAAAAACATGTTTTGAAAGAGAATAACCAACTCCAGAACTATTCCTTAGTGGACAAATTTGTTTATACATTTTATAAAATTCTTCCTTACCTGAGATAAAGTTTAAAAAAAGTTTCATAATGGAAAATATTTCATATTTTAGTCTAATGACTAAACTTTTATCCTCATAAGTATTTGTTTCAGGATTGTGTTTTGTCTCTAAATTTTTTTTCTCAGAAACAAAATTTTCTATATACTTAGATATTTATCCTTTTCAGAATTAAATTTCTCAAGGATTTAAGAAATATAAATTATTTAGAATGATTTTTCATCAATATCTTTAGAAATAACTGATACATCTTTGGTTAAAACAATGATTCTAGAATTTTTTTCATGTTTCTTTTTAATTTTGCAATTAAAACTTTCAAGTAACTTGGAAAATCTTGAAACATCAACAATTAAGGGTAAAGAATAATCTTCTACTAAGGAATTTTATTCATCCAACAATTTAGAATTTTCTTTATCAAGGTAATTAGAATTTAAAGATATGTTGGTCAAGGATTCAGTGGTGTGCACCTTTTCCATGAAACATTGATTCTCAAAAGGTATTATGGCTAGAAGTCCAATATTCTTCTGTCCAGAATTTTCAATATCCGAGGATTCATTAGATGAATATCCTCTGTTATCAGTCTATGAGTCATTTTCCTTTATAAAATTCTTTCCTTTAGGCTTGTTGTACCTTTTTTTATTCCTCTTCGATTGTTTTTCTTTTCTGTCATTTCTTTTAAGCTTTAGAAAATTGGGTTTGATATGTCTCACTTTCTTACATTAATAGAATATTAATTCTGAATCTCTCTTTTCCTTTTTATCCTTTTTCATATATTTTTATTGAAAATATTTTTTTTAATAATATTCTTCATCCTTCGAGCAAGACTGCCTAACTCAATTTCTAAATGTTCAGATTCACTTGAGTCCGATTAAATAACCACTTTATTCTTTGTTAAACTCACTTTTTTATCTGGTGTATTAGAATTTATTTGATTTGAAGTAGTAGTAAAAGGAAAACTTTCATTATTTTTATTTTAATTTTTAGTATATCTTTTCAATATAATCTCATATTGTAGAGGATTTCCAAATAACTCATAAAGAGTTACATTTGTATGTTTTTTGGATTTATCAACTGATGTTATCTTTGAATCCCATTCATTAGTCATGATGTCTATGAACTTTTCCACAAGAAATTAATCTTATAATCATTGTTATCTTATGAATTTTATACTATTTATAATGGTCATAAATATCTATTTATCTTTAGTAACATGTTCTCCTTATAGAAAACCAAATGTATGATAGTCTGCTCTAAGAATGGATCTTCTTGTCTCGATAAATTTACATGTAGCAAAATGAGTAATCTTTAGTTTCATCAAAATTAAATTTTCCACATAAAAAGGTGATATCTGGATTTATATATTACTGGTCATTGAACACAATAAAGTGTTGTATACCTTATAGTTAAGTTGATATTCCTATCTCTCTTGATTCGTGAATTTTCTAACTTCTTTATCTGGAATTTTGTAATCTCTAGTAAGAATTACAGAATTATAAACACCAGGATTGATAAAAAATGTATTCATTATATATCTCCAATATTCATAGTCATTACCATAAAAAATAAGTGGTCTTATAGGATTAAAATGATTTATTGACCTGACATTAAAACCTTCTATATTTAGAATAATAAAAAAATTATTTTCCCACGATACACATTAGTGTCTAAAAATATCTATAAACCAAAATTTTATAAATGAAATATGAAAAACATGAAAAAGTAATATAAGAAAATATCTGAGTAGTGGAATATGCTAGGATACCAATTTTTGGATCGAAATATGTATGAAGATAGCACAATAACAAGAGGGGGAGGGGGTGAATTGTATGTTTAAAAACATTCATTTTTAATCATAATAAAATATTTTTTTAACAAAGTTCAAAAAATCAGATTTAATAAACCCTCTTCTACAAGGTAAATTAAAAATACCGAAGTTTATATAAATATGAATATCTTAATGAAATTGATACACAAGTTATGTTAAAAGAGATTCTACCTTAAAGCATGTGTAATCATAAATCAGAATTTATACCAATAGAGAATGTATAATAAGTAACACTTTCTATTTATAAGAACATGTAGTTGAATTATAGAAACAAGTAATAGAACAAGTAGAAAATATGAAATGAAATCTTTTAGCCCAATGAGAAGGGTATCCAATTACATTGGATAAAATTCCCATGATTTATACTTTCAAGAAGGCCTATCTTACCTAGACGAGGTTAATCCCTCATTCCACGAAAGAGTGGATGCAACTTCTATCTTCCTATCCCTATAAGCCCTCTATTAAATATGTAATCAACACCTTGTATTCCTTAAACTAGAATCCCATGATTAAATAATAGGAAACACACAAAAAATCTTTAAGATATAACCTGACAAGGTTTCTTTAAGATAGATGATTTCTCACAATAGTTACAAACACTGTGAAAAAGTAGTTCACAATAGAGAAAATTTACAGCATCTAGACACACACACAGTTGTCGAACACTATTTACAAATGATGAAGTGACTAGATATTTTTAGGAATGGTTTCCAATGGTCCACTAGGTCTCTAATGGTCATATTTTCCTAATATTTTGGATGGACCTATACAAATGGTACTTACAATGGTCATACTATAACTGATTATATGAAATCGTTATAGAATAAGGAAAAATATCACAAGAAAAATTATTATATAACCAAAAATGAATATATTTTAGAACCCTATTATATGAAAAATAAGAAAATATAGTAACTAATTAGTTTTTAGAATGTTATGAAATCATATTCTTAAAACAATGAAAATAGGATTTGATAAAGTATGAGAATGAGATTCTATAAAGCCTGAGAATCGGATTAAAACATATAAGAGAACCAACAATGAGAAATTGTGTGAATCATATTTCAACTTCTATGTGAATAAAAATTAAGAAACTCTCTTAATAGAATTATAAAATTTTTACGAATCATAATTTGGAAACTGTGTGAATAGGATTCGAAACTCTGTGTGAATTAGAATTAAGAAACTGTGTGAATTTGAATAAAAAATATGAGTGAATTGGATTTCAGAATCTCTATGAATCTAATTCAAAAATCTGATTGAATCATATTTCAGAAGGGATAATTAAGTTTCCTTGTAAAAAATGTGCTCTGAGGACATTTGACAATTTTGACTACATTGGGGTTCATTTATTGTGTTTTGGTTTTCAACCGGATTATGTTTTTTGGTATCCATATGGTGAATGTAGTTCCATAGAAGATACTAATAATTTGTTTTTTTATATAGAACATTTTCAAAATTTAGTACATGATGTGGTAGGTCTATATTTTTAACAAGATGAAAATCAGGATGATATTAATTTAACTCCTGAGTTAAAACCATCTGATTTTTATGAGTTGTTGAGGTCCGATGAGGATTTCTAATATCCTGTTTTCATGATAAGAAAATTTGATTCAATTTATAAAATTATGGCTATTAAATCAGGTAATTGAATTTCAAATAGCTGTTTTGATCAGATATTATTTTTGGTAAAAACATTGCTACATGAAGGAAATGTGTTTCCTACAAATTTTTATAAGATTAAGAGGATGGTTTGTAATATGGGTCTTAGTTATTAGAAGATTCATGCATGTTAAAATGATTGAATCTTATATTATGGTAAAAAATGAGTCGTTACATAGTTTTCCCACATGTGGAAAATCGAGGAATAAGAAGGCTCAACAAGGGAAGTCTGGAATAATTTCTATAAAACAATTGAGACATTTCCTACTTACACCCATATTGAAGTGTTTATTTTTGTCTCATAACACAATGCCATTGATGTTATCGAATAGAACCAATATTAAAACTGGTAAAACCTTAAATTATCCCTCTAATGGTGATTCATGGGAACATTTTGAGAAAGTTCATCCATATTTTGATTTAGAATCCCGAAAAGTGAGATTGAGTCTTTCTACTTATGGTTTTGGTCCATTTAGTTATTACGGTAGTCATAATTCATGTTGGCCTGTCTTTATTACTACATATAATTTACATCCTTAGATGTTGATGAAGGTACTGTATAAATTTTTGACCTTATTAATTCTAGGATATCCAAAAAATAATATTGTTGTTATTTTAATCCATTTCTGGATGAGTTAAATTCATTATGGGGTAATGGTGTCAGTACATTTTATGTTGATGTGAAAGAAAATTTCTTACAAAAAGATGAATTGATGTGTATAATGAGTGACTTTCTATCATATGGAATATTATCTGACTGGATTACACATGATAAAAAATCATTTCCATACTATATGAGAGATAGAAAATCATTTATGCTCGTTAATGGTAAAAACCCTTCTTTTTTCAACTATCATCACAGATTTCTTCCAAATGATCATCCTTTTTTAAGGAAAAATAATCAATTATGAAAAGGAAAAATTGAAAGAGATGGAACTCCGATAATGATCTCAAGAACAAAGTTAAAATCAATTGTCTCTCCATTACCTCCCATCACATTTGGACCAACAAAAAACCCACAAAAAATTAATCACTTTGGGAAAAAACACAATTGGATAAAATGAAGCATTTTTTGGGATCTTCTATATTGGTCTAATTTTTTTTCCATAACATGTTAGACTTCATGGATATTTAGAAGAACTATTTTGTTAATTTATTTCATATAGTTTTGGATACACCAGGTAATACCAAATATAGTGTGAAGGTAGGATTATATTTTTCCCAAATTTACAAGCGACCAGAACATAAACTATTTGAAAATGGCAGATCACATAAGTTAATGAATCCAAAAGAATCTTATACACCCTATAAAGAGAATCAATTATTTTTTAGTGTATTTAAAATTTGATACTTTCAAATTTTTATGCTTTTAATTTGGGCAGATGTGTCAGAAATGGTCATATTACCAGATTAAAAAGTCATGTTATAATAAAAATAATTCTATCGATTAAATTAAGTGGATTTATAAATTATATTATTTGGTATGTACTAACCAAAATATCATATTTATTCTAAGACATTTGTGTAGTGACTACAATTATGTAAGAAAACTGCAAATAGATGTTGTTTTAATTTTATGTAAAATGAAAAATATCTTCCTGCCAATTTTTTTTTGACTCAATGGAACATTTGATATTGCATTTGACAAATGAATAATAATGTGGAGGACATGTATAGTTCCGATGGATGTACCCATTTGGGCTATGAATGGAAAAATTCAAGAAAGAAGTACGTAACAAAGGATTTCGTGAAGGCTCAATTGCATAAGCTTATTTGCAAGAGGAAATTTCTTTTTTATGCTCTCATTACATTCAATTTGAATATCCATCAAAACACAACTATATGAGATGTAAAAAAGGAAATGTTGATGATTAAATGGGAAATGAAGTATCAGTTATTAATCATCCAGAACTTGGCTTTGGTGGAGTTAATGAATGATGGCTTTCAGATGATGAACATCATAGAGCTCATATATATGTTCTGATCAACTGTGAATAAATGATACCATTTGTACAGTGAGTTCTCATATCACTTATTCTATACTTTTTGTTGTAGTAAATTAATATTATTTTATTTTTAGGTTATATTATAATCCTATTAATAAAAAACATCCAAAAATTACAGCAGGTTCTCTTGAAGAATGTCGAAAAACAAACTTTTCCTGCAAGTTTCAAAAACTAGTAACATAATATTTTTATCTAGCATAAAAAATATTTTTTTTATCTATTATATTAAAAATTGTTTTAAATTTTTTTGGTATCTCAACATGATAATAAAATTAATAATTGATTGTGTGTATTGAGTAACCTACAATAAAAATTGGTTAAATATTATAATGCAAATGTTGTGAACAGTTTTATATTTCATAAATGTTCATATGGGGATTCATAAAAAACAACAAGTAGTGGTGTTTTATTAAGAGGATCTCATCATAGAGAAACTAATTTTGACTTTTACGGCATTTTGGAAGAAATTATTGAACTATGTTATCTAGGAAAACATTTCATAATGATCTATAAATGTCAGTGGTTGGATACTGGGAGAGGCCTGTGTGTTCATCTGACCCATGGAATCATTGATATTAATTATAAATGTCTTATTATAGTAAATGAGCCATTTTTATTGTATTATCTAGAACATAAAATTTAGTATTTAAAATACTATTATACTTCAAGAGAGTTGAGTGATTAGTGGAGCATAATAAAAATTAAATCTCGAGAAAATCAGTTTACTCAAAGTGAACGTGGTTCCACTGAAGTTGAAGAAATTGAAAATTTTCAAGAGACTACTCTAAATCCATATTTTTAATAAAGAGGCTCGAATATTGATGATGTCCCCCCATAGTTAAGGGTAGATTGTGACTATGAAGTTAATGATGTTACAAATGAATTTAAAATGGTAGTAGATGATGTAACAAAAAGTTATATGGTAATTGATGATGCTGAGGGGGAATATGAAGACTTTGACATCGTCAGATATGAAGATGAGGATGAAGATGAACATTGACTCAGTTAAATACTGGTAATAATCATATATAATATATATCTATATATAATAACTTTTTTCAACAGTTTGTAAAAATAACTATATTTTATTTCAGATGGATGAGGATCTGTATCATCTGTTGTAAGAAGATGATCTACCTTTAGATGAATAGGATGTTGGGTCATCTTAGCCTCATACTACTGGTTGTTTAGGGGGGACTCATAGCAAGAGTGGTCTTTCATGATTAATGATTCCTGACCCTATCCCTGAGCAATGCCCAAGTCTTGGCTTCGATCCATGCATGTAAAGGTATGTTTACTTGTGTATTTTATTTAGTTTTCAATAATTTATTTATATAATTATTGTTTAATTATTTTTTATTTTTTTATAGATTTATGCATACTGAAAATGGATAGGGGATAAATATATTACACAATTATTTTTCTGAAACATGGGGCTAATGGGATCAGATTCATGTTGATGTGCAACACCACATGTTTGATCATTGGATGTTACATAAATAAATAATATTTCATTTGAAATTAATTTAATTAATAACATGATATTATAAATTATTTGCAGGGTTTATGGTATCCCATCTATGAGAGCATGCGTGATGCTATCTGGATGGCATGGCAAGGGACTATGTGTCAATGTTTTCAATAAGTTTTCACACAATTTGAGAAGGAAAGCAACGAAGAAAGTAGGAGTGATAGATTTTGATGAGTCTTGTCATGCCCAATGACATTATTACATTATATCTCAGGGTTGGGATGGTTTATGTTCACACTGGTTGGGTGAAATTCTTTAGAGGAGATCATTAGCAGGTCGACAAAACCAGGAAATATAGGAGGTGACACATTGAGCCAGTAGTTGTACATGCAGTACACATAGGGAGAATATGGTAAGTACTTTTTTTAAATATTTTATATAACATTAAATTTAAAAACCTTGTTTTTTATTCATATAGGAAATTGATAAGCCCGATATTATTTAGTTTGAAATTTATAGGAGGATGTACAATGATCTGACCACTGGAGAGATTAGAGTTTCTCACCAGCGTTAGACTGTGGTCAGTATATATTATTTTTGAGTTTGGAATTTAACGTCAAAAATTATTTTAACTATTTTAATTATAAATTGAAATTTAAGGATTTATATGAGGCCACAACATCTCAGGAACATACTAAGAGTCAGGATGAGACCGATACATAGACCAGTGCCCACCGATTTGATAAGACAACATGGATGCAGGCAACCCAATATGCCTTCGTCAAATGCTGAATTTTTGGTATCAGATCTCAATGGACGCCTGTGACTGATTTTGGGACCACTCCGATGTCGACATACAACTTGAGAGGATCTTGTGTAGAGTCATCATCATCTAATACACATTATCAGGAGAAGGTGCAAGCTCTGTATGAGCTTATAGAGAGTATTCTTAGGGAGTAGGAGTATATGCATCAATAGTAGTAGTAGTAGTATTAAGAGTTCCGGTGACACCAATAGTAGGAGGAGATGTAGGATGAGATGCGTCGATAGTAGCAGCATTATGATCATGAGAAGTTGGAGTACATGTGAGGTCTGACTCTTGGTTTAGGGATGGAATACCCTCCACCATCTCATCCAGACGACCCTACCCCTCAACGATCTGTTTATTTTTTATGATCAAACATTCAAATGTAATTTTTTTAACATTAACTATCTACATTTATATATATTTATTTTTTATATTTTTTCCAATATTACATATTTTATTTTTTATAACATATTTTATTATTTTATTAATTTATTTAATTTGTATTTTTTATTTTTAAAAATTAATATTTTTGGTTCATTTATTTTTATTATTTTTTTTATATTTTTTTTCAAATATTGAGGTTTTAATTATTTTATAATTTTTTATTAGAATAGTAATAGTAATATTATTATTTAATTAATATTAATAATACTAATAATATTATTATTATTATTATATTATTATTATTATTATATGAATATTATTGTATTATTTTATAATTTATTTTATTTTACTAATATTAATATTTTTATTTCATTAATATTAATATTTTAATTTTTTATACTTTTTGCGACGGACCCCATTGTAAATAGTTTTTGCGACGACCCGCTGAAAAAAAAGGTTTCAAAAACTTGTTAAGTTTTTTTTGATGGTCCATCGTAATAACGTATTTATAAACCATGGGGAATTTATTTTCAATGAACCATAAAAAAAACTCTATATACAATGCCCTTTTCTGCAATATTGCATTTGTGATGGGATACTGTCGCAAATGCCCCAATTTCTAGTAGTGAATCCATCAAATAAATATTTAGATCCCCTAAGAACATGATTATAAATCACTCTCAAATAAAGAGAGAAGGCAAGAATAGAGGATTCCCAAATCAAATAGAGTAAACATACTAGAGAGGGATCAATCACAACCACCAACAATTTTATCCAAGTAGAAAAGTGTATGAGGATCCCAAATAATCTCTAGAGATCCTCCAAAATCCAAAAGGTCAAATTAGGTTTCATTAAGAGGTGATTAAAATTTATAATAGGGGTTTTAGGTCCTCAATTAAAAATTTCATAGGATTAAAATTACCTTCAAACAATGTCATGTGTTAGGCCTCATGGTTAGAACACACCATTAGTCTAACCATGCACCCTTAGTGGGATTTTATAGTGAGGCACATAGTTTGGCTGTATAATCAAACCATCTATATACTAACCATGTGTCACCTTCTAGGATATTGAAATAGGTTTTTATAGTTTGGTTGTATAGTTTGGAGAACATGCACTAACTGTGAAATCCCCATTATACCATGTTCCATAGCTTTAGGAGGAGGAAAAATGGTTTTGACTAAACGTGTGATCCCCATTATCCAATGTTCAGGGGTTTTAGGAGGAGGAAACATGGTTTTCACTAACCATTAACCCCCTTCTCAAACCTCATCAAAAGGAAATTAGTTTCCTAGGTCAACCTTTATGGATTTAACTAACTTTGTTCTATTTGTTCAAAGGCCAAAAACCTCTTTATTTTTACCAAAAACACTAGAAAAATTAAAAACAAGATCCAAAAAAGGATGATCATAAGAAAAGGATAAATGTACCTAAAGGATGGTAATTATATGTTACAATATACCCAAAATAAATGATTTATGTTCCTATAAATCCAATAATGGGGACTCTATATCCAAGAGAAGAGATGAGTGCTCTCTCATTTGTGCATCATTCTCCCAAGTCCTAGAAGAATCAAAACCATGAATCGTAGACACCTAAATCAATGGTATAAAATTACTATTATAAACCGTTATATTATATTCAAAAATAAAAATTTTATTCTCAATAACATATAAATCAGGTTCCATCAAGTTCCTCTAAACTCAAGACATGAGGTAGATTATAGAGATACTTTTTGAGTCTTGACACATGAAACACGTTATGAATAAATGACAACTGAGGTAAAAAATAAAAATGGTAATCCACCTTTTCAATATTCTTAAAAACCTAAAATGGTACCTCATATGTTAATTTTGAATTTACTTATTTTCCAAGACATCAGTGACCCATCCTAGGTGAAATTCTCAAAAAACCAGGTCAACAACAGAAACCTCCAAATTAATCGATGAATATTAGCATAAGATTTATATTGGATTTTTGGCGTCACCATTCATTGATGAATAAACTAAATCATTATCATCATCTCTTTGAAAAACCAAGGTCCAAATAGGTAATGTTTCCTAATATCTAACAAAAAAATAATATTTACATGGTCAACCATAAATAACATCAAAGGGTTCTATCCTAACAGATGACTGCTAATTATTTTTATAAGAAAACTCAATGAGCCCAATGTGGATATCCCAAACTCCCAGAAATCATAGAATAGAAGCTCAAATAATATCTTAAATAATATATATATCTTGTTATGTTTGTTCATCCATATATGGTTAATAGTCAATGCTCAAACTAAACTTAGATCCCCTGTACTCTTTGAGGCCTCTCTAAACACAAGAAGTGAATTAGTGATATATATCAGAAACTACAATTGATGGAACTCAATGAAATGTAATGATCATCTAAAAATTCATAATTTTTTCATCCTTAACATTGTTTATATCCTGAATGGGGATAATTTGAGTTGATTTGGTCAGCCAATCAATAACTAAAAAATTAAAATTATTACCATGAGGGGTATACAACAACTCGACTATGAAATCAATTGAAGTCCACATTCAAGTTAGAACAGGAAGAGGTTGAAGAAAACCTGAAGTCTACAGTTCCCATCCTTGGCCTACTGATAGGTATAACAATGAGAAACAAAATTAGTGATATCTCATATCATAACTAGACACTAAAATAATCATTTCATATCATAGATAATCATTATTGAGTTGGAGTTTACTACCCACTGGGAACTATGGAAAACCCCAATCACCGATTTTGTCAAAGGTAGGGGTATCATGTATCAGCTCTAAAATAATAGGATACCCTTATAAGATAAGGACCACTCTCTAATAGTATCCCCACTATAAATATAGTAAAAAGTTCTAGAAACCTGATCATCAATATTTTTTCCCTGAAGAATCATCTCAAGAAGATAGCATGCCAACAGTACTCTTGAAAAGATAATATCAATGTCATCATCCCAAACAACCAAATGAATATGAGTAAAGAGATCCATAAAATTCCACTCTTTAGATGATTATTTTTTGGAATAGTTTAGAATTTTCTTTCTCTAATAATAAGTAAATACATTCCCCTTACCAGGAATTTATTTAATTTTGAAATCAAAATATTTCATCCACTAGTCCCATCACATCTGATGGAGATTCAAATATTTTTTTAATAATATTTAACATGGTATATTTTATCACAATAAATTTTAAAAATTTCATCGAAAACATAAATACAATAACTCTTAATATAATGAATAAAAATATGAGTTCAAGATCATGTGTAGGATATTTATTTTTATGTTTTGTAAGTTTTTTGAGAACAATAGGCCACCATGTCATCACCCCTCATGGGAAAAAAACCCATGCCCAAAACAGATGTTGCAAAAGGCCACATAACCCCAATTAGAATTTGTAAGTGTCAAAACTGGGGAAGAATTTAAAATTAAATTTAATTCATCAAAATATTTCTAAAAATTTTAATCCCATAAGAACATTACTCCATTATAAGTAAGAGCGGTCATTGGAGAAGAAAATTTTGAGTAATCATTAACATGTCAGTGGTAATAATCCACTAAGCCCAAGAAGCCCTGAATCTGAAAAAAAAATCTTGGTTTTTTCCATGTCATGAAAACCATTTCTTTCTTAGGATCAACTTAAATAATTTGTTATGAGACCATATTACCCAATAAATTCACCTAAAAATATATAAATTTCATTTCGATAACTTGGCACAAAGTAAAAGATCAATCAAAATTTCCAGAATAGATATCATATAGCACACATGATATTACTTGGTTTTAGAATAAACTATGATGTAATCCAGAAATACCACTATGAAATAATTGGGATACTCATGGAATATATTTTCCATCAATGACATAAAAACTATAGGAGCATTTCTCAAGCCCAAAGACATAACAATGCACACATAATGTCCATACCTCCTCTAGAAGGTGGTCTTGGGATATCAATTTATTTTATTATAAACTATTGATAACCATACTGATGATAAATATTTCAGAACCACTTAAACCATTTAAAAACTCCAAATAAATCAAATTATGGTGATAAATAATTTTTCTTTATTGTGAAAATTTTATTTTCAAAAAATCAATATAATGTTTAATTGTTTTATCATATTTATTTATAAAAAGAACATGTGTCCCCTAAGGAGACCCACTAAGGTAAAAACCCCATTTATCAAAATAAATCAGCTAACTAGGTCTTTAACACCAATTACATTGGTGTGATATGAGAAGAGGGAATAGAGATTGTCTAGGTACCAAGTACCAAGTGAATAAAAAAGTTTAATTCCATTATCGATGGAAACCAAAAAAATAAAATGAAAACACATCGAGAAACTAAACAACCACTAAAGGAAGTTCACCACTCAAATATTCCTATTTCAGGTTAAAATAAAACATGGATATCATCCTACCCAAATTTGAATGGGGAGATTTGTCTCTACCCAACCCTGAGTTACACTATCATTGTAGAGAATGGAAGGACCCATTAGGGGAAGTAAAGGAGACCACTAAAGATAAAAATCAATCCATGATTTTTGGGAAATCATGCAATCCATCCAAAGAATGAAATCTAGAGGATTCATTTCAAGAACTAGAAAATCACAGATAAACTCAATCTCAATAAAGAAAAAAATTAGAAGGGAATTATTGTCCCTATTCTCTATTCATTCTAAGGGTGTAGCGATATCCATCACAGAAGAAAAAAGACCCATAAGAAGATTTTATAGATTCACAACACGAGTTGATACAAATGAATGAGATGCACCGGTATGAAATTAATTAGACGCTAAAGATGGTGATTTAGAGATGGTACCACTCACTATTATTATCCCCACATCTGGTTCCTTTTAAGAATCTTCCACTGTGTGAAGAAGTTTCATTCCAAATACATTTGTCAAGAACCCCTTAGTTCTTGAATCATCTGACTACATCACAAAAAATTTCGATGCTAATAAACCTATGAAACTATGTAGGGTAGGTATCACGTGACATAAATTCTATAGGTGTTCTAGGAGACCATAAAAACTAGAACTATTTGGTGCCTCTACACAAAATCACTTGAAATTCGTGATCTTAACTCATAAAAATCATGTTAATGGGATGTTTCCAAACATTGTAGAAGTTATGGATGATGAATAATATAATGATCCACCACGATACCCATATCATATTCTCATTACATTAATGGAACTAATAGAACTACCATTAGGAGTTGGAGGAACTCCTACCAACCCTAACTTAGTAGATAGTTCAAGCTCATCCATAAAATATCTATCTCGAAGATATGAATAAGAGGTGAGATTTAGAAATAAAAAATGAGATATGATATTAGGCCAAAGGAATGTCTCAAATATGTGGTCCTCCATCTTCTCATTCGATACCACCTCATGATAAAATTTTAATAGTTTTGTAAATTGGTTTGCATACAGAGTCATGGTTACATTACTTATTTATAGGCTACGAAAATAAATAAATTAGGCAAGACCATTGAATATAGATAAAACAAATCTATAAAAAGGGACTTGAAGTCTTTATACTCCAAGAATTCATGTCTCTTCACCATACCCACTGAATCCCACTATCTCCTTCTATCCCCTTGAACATTGAATGTACCACATTTCAACTTTATTGATTTTGGGGTTTTGAGGAACTCAAAAAGTAGTTCAACCTATTTTCAACAAATACTATACCACATGAGAATCATTTGATCCATGAAAAGATGGTAGTTTATACAGAAGAAACTCCCGATCATGATCCCTGGTTTTATGCTTTCATGGTTCCACTATTGGAGCCTGAATTGAAATGGGCATCGAAACCTATCCTAGATCATGGACTAGATGAAACACAATCTTTATGTGGTTATAATCAATTGGATGGTTCAATTTCCATGTTTCATCAATATCTCCCGCTGAGGTCGATTCTAACAAATTATTGGGGTAAAAGTTCAAAAAAACATCAACAAGAAATAAAAAAACATCTTCAATGGTACTCAGATCATCAACTTGATCAAGAGATATAGGAATATCAAATTTATCAAATAAAAGTTAATTGTATAGGATATTAAAATACATATATCATCTTTTTATAAGTTATAGAATTATATTAACATATTCATCAAATAAACATTTCACAAATACCCATGGTGAATTAACACTCTATATCATGAGATTTAGCTAGTAACTCACTCGTAAACTGCCCATTAAGTTCTAGAATTCATAATTCTTATCTACCAAGGAATCCCAGACTATATGCTAACATTAAGGAATGCTTCTCGTCCTCAATTGATATTATTTTATCATGAACCAACTCAAATAACCTGGTATACCAATACCCAATGAGGCATTTAAATTCCCCGAAGGGAATTCCCAATCTATATGGACTAGAAACTAGCCCTTGGGAATTAGTAAATAGTCAGAGGGAACCATTTTATCCAAATAAAAACCAATAAATATTGAAAAAAATAGATAAATCAATGAACAGTTGGTATTCCTAACACTCCTCAAGATGAAACGTACCACAATAAGACGAAAAAAATATCAAAATAGTATATTATCAAAAAATACAACATAATAACCATCAAGATGAAAACTCATAATATTTTTGTAATTAATGGATGACAGTACCATTGGTCACCACCATCAACCATGGTCCATGAATCAATCCTACCCTCCACTCCCAATGTTGAATTCCATTTTTCTATAACTAGTATAATATAATCTAAAAAATCCTGAAGTCATTGGTAGGGTGTCAGAAAAAAACCCTATAGGATTTCCAAAAAACAATCCATAATTACTTCTATAAAAAATTAAACATTTATGATTAAATATAAATAAATTAAAGGCATGGTTAAACATTTTGAAATTTTTAGTCAAGAAAGATTTCAATTCAAGTATATTGAATCTATATAAAAAACATACATAAATGAACATTTTAATAAAATAAAAGGGAATGAATAAAAATAGTTATATAATTACTCAAATGCAATAATAAAATAAAAAAATCACTGTGGATAAATTCTCTAAGGCTAGTTAGTTATTGGCTCTATAATCCTCACACAACCCAGTTATTCAATCATAGTTCAAGTCATTCATATATCTGTAAGACTGAGTCATTAAGTATAAAATTAATCCAAACATCTATTTTGAAAATTCACGAAGAATTTGTTTTACTTATTGTTTTCTTCGTCAATCACTTTATAAGGGATGAAATTCCTATAAAGAATGTCTTAATCACCCACTAACTACCCATTATTAGATGTGATTTCAATCAATAAATTAATCATGTTAAAATCATTATTTTCATTTAAATTATTCATTAATAGTTCTAATTTCCTATTTCAAGTCTCAACATGCCATTTTAATTTCAAAACCCAATCATTTGTTTTCATCAAATTTATGCATTTTATAATAAAATTTCATGTAAATCTATTTTTCTTAAGAATTAATGTCAAATAAATTCTCATTCCAAGAAATATTTTATCAAATCCACACTATATTTTCAAATCCCTTGAAAGAGGGTTTTATTTTAAAATTACATGTCTTTTAAAATAACCATATAAATCATCTCAAATAAAATTTCATAAATCAATTGAAAATTCATTTCAAATCAATAAATTATAAATGGTTTCATGTGTAGAGAAAATCCTTACTAAACCACCTACCTTTAGTCACACGATCAACCAATCACCTAAAATAGGAACAAATAATGGAGAGGTGAACGCGAGGAAAATCAAAAAGGAATATAACACCATTATAGTTTATGATTTTTTTAAAAATAAATTTAATTTGTTCAATAGATTGTGTGGCATGAAACACATATTTTTGATGAACCACAATATATTACTAAAAATATTATTATTTGAACATGACCATTATATACTAACCATTAAACATGGTGATATGAATATGAATATTTTTTTATAAAATTAATTATTAGGTATTTATATAAATAAAATATATTGATAAAAAACTAATTAATTGTTTTAGTGAAGTCTTTATATTCTTCAAAAATAAATTTTCCCCAAAATTTTTTTATTTCTTTTTATTAGAAAATAATATTATTATTATTTTCCAAATTTAAAAAATTAATTTGAGAAAATTGACTTTATTTTTTAAATCAACAAATCAAAATTATCTTAGAGTGGATTTTTGATAATTTCCTAAAAAGATTAACTTTTTGATAAATAGTGAAAATATAGATTTTTAATAAAAGATGTCTTTTCATTTAAAAAATTTACAAGTTACATTTTTTTAAGATGGTTTTAAAAGTAAAATATGTTCAATTATATTATCATTTATCCATTTTAGTTCATTTAAATCAATTTTATGTCATATTTTTATATATAATATTTTTATACTTATGGAAACATTTTCTTTGGAAATCCGCATTTTCATCGCGGTTCTGAGTTTAATTTTGAATTAAAATTTTCCACTTATATATATTGAATTTGGTAATATGAATTCTAAAATTTTTATCAGAATAATTAATATTTTATAAAAATTCCAAATTATTTTTTTATCATAATGAATTGTAAAACTAATAAAACTTAATTACAAGTGTTAAGGTTAAAACAGGTTCACAAGTTGTAAAAATAAGATGATAATGATTAAAATGGCATAAAATAATATAAAATTTCTATTTTATGGACATTTTTAGAACTTATACCATATAAGGTTTTATAATTATCTATTTTGAAGCCTTTTGTGTTTGTAAAATGTGGGCATATCTTTTTTTTAAATTCCAAGTGTGTCATTACCCCCACTCATTAAATAACTCCCCCTCTTCACTCATATTCAGACATAAAAACATTTTGATGTGAAAATATGTACCAAAATACATTATTTAATTCCAATACCATGTTCTAGAATCCATATTTTTATTAGGAAAACCTCTTTAGAATGATTTAGGTGTAAACCCAAAGAGGTTCTCTGAAGATGAGGTATAATCCTAAACCTTTCATTTTTATTTTAGTTATTCTTTTACCTCTTTAAAATCATATTAAACTGTGAGGATTTAATAAAATAATTATCTCCCATAGAATAATATTTTATTATACTTTTTCATAACCTACATCCATATCCCATCCCATTAAACAGTATATGAAATTGTCGATCGTATGTACGACAGACTACCACATCGTGAACCGATGTAATTTGTTTTCCATAACCACATTTCATGAATTGATATAACGATATATTTAACATATTTATATGATATTTATGAATTATAATTCTTCTAGAATTATAATATCACATATAACATTGTACCATACAATCTTTTGGAAGATGATAACATCACTCATGCATACGCGTGGACTAATACATCCATGATGAGATGTGATTCGTTTTTCATTTTATTTTGGGATGGATAATAATAAAGATATATTTAATAAATATATAAGATATATATGAAATAAATATTATTTTTTGAAATTAAAATAATATTTTATTTTATTTCATTCCATATGCCAGGATTATGGAAATAGAGTTCATGCATATGTACGACCTACCTTCCCTATGAATGGTGTAGTTCACTTTCATATAATTAAATTTTATAGAAGACTATAAAAATGTATGTCATGAATATATATTATATTTATATTATTATTTACATTATGGAGATTATGGAACCATAATAAAATTACACGGAAAAAAACTACTAAAGTAAAACATACATGAAAATTGAACCGCTTATGAGATAGAATAATGATTTGAATGAAGAATTATTAATAAACATTCCATAAAAGGTTATAATTAAATTGTATATAGTATGGAATTTTTTATTTTGGTTCTATAATATTTTTATAATAAACTTTTATTTATTATATAAGAGGTTCCAAAATATATAAAGGAAGTCAAGACTTGAGGAAAGGGATTTTCATCTCACTTTTATATTTGTGAGACACATAACATATTCACCACCTGTTTATTTTATGTGATGTATATATACCAAGAATTTATTTTTTGATTATTCATATGAACTTATTATGATTTAAATATCTATATAAGGTTTTTTTCATGGGTATTATTATCTAAAAGTTACCAAAGTGGAAATGGTTTAATGTTATAATCTCTTTTTTATCTGAAATGTTTATGATTAAGTTTTTGATGATAAAATATTATGATTAGTTATAAATAAACTAATTAATTTTATAATACTTTGGTTATTTCATGATAATTTATATTTATTTTTTATTTTAATCTCTTTATGCACTCAAGAGACCGAAAGAATAATTTTAACAAGAAATGGCTTTATTTCTCATTTCGATCAAAAATCATTTATCTTCTCTATGCATGTTTTATAAAAATGTTTTGAAGAATGTTTTTACTATTATACATTGATTTTTGGAATTAATTTTTACCATTTTATGAGTTTTCACAAAATTATTTGAAATTAATCTTCTAGTCATTTTATTAATGAGGTATTTTTGACTTTTTAATGAAAATTGGAATGGAATATTTTTTTTAATATGTACGATAAGAAAAACATTTCTCACCATCATAGTCACTCAATTATTTAAAGATTATTTTACAAGTATAAATGCTTATTTTCAAATAATTTTTTATATAATAATTTTTTTTAGATTTTAAATAAGTTGTCTCGAAATGGAAATTATATTTTTCTCAAGAATATTTTATAGATTTTTATGGAATTTCTATTCATTAATGACAAAAAACTTAGTTTTTATTATGTGTTAACCAGGATATGATCGAATGATACCATCCTTGTTAATTATCTACATGGTTTATGATTATGATGATGACGTTTTTATGAAACACATTTAATTTTCCACGGTTTATTTAATGATGGATTAATGAAATATTTATGAAACAAAATTTCATTACATTTTTTATAATATGATCATATGATGGATATTTAATGAATTTATAACATATATATATATGATTTTTGTTATGTGATTGGTTGGAACAAATTGATATATTCGTCTAATGCATTTGGTAAATTATTATATGTGATGAGATTTTTTTGGGAAATAAATCGATGTGATTTCTCTACTATGAGAAACAAGTCAATGTTCTTAATAAAAAATAGTAAAAAACCCGATTTAATTGATAAAATATGAGAACAAAAATCAATATGGTTAATCTGAAATGATAAACACATCAATGTTTTTTATCCATTATAGAAAAAAAGTTAATGTGATTGATCCACTATGGAAAACAAGTTGATATGCTTGATCCATTATAGAAAACATGTATTGATTCCTAATATATTTTGATTTGATGGTATCAATAGTTAACCTTGACATATGAAATGGTTTCTAATCTTATGATTGTTCCATGAATATAATAAATTAATTTATATTTCATTATTGATTTATGACCATTTCTCACTCTTCTGATTATGTCTATTGCAAGGATAATGTTTTTTTTCAAGAATAAAGTTTACAATCCATGATAGATTTGGTATGAACTTTATAAGTTATATTCATGATCTTATACCCTTATACATAAGTTTTTATTTCATATGACCATCGATTTTTATCTCCCATGTGTTCCCTTAATAAGAATTTTAGATCACCATTTATTATGTTTACTTTACCCTGGTAATGAAGAATCGTATAGTGTATGATATGTCTAATAATTGTGATAGTTTTGAAGAAATTATTTGAGTATGATGTAGTTCATTTATAAGTCATTTTTTTCTCTATCTAAGTCTCTAATCTTGGTAGACCCATATGATTTTGGCATGGATCATTATGTTATGAAATGAATATTCATCTATTAAGATTGGATATATATGTATGAAAAGTGAGGTCTAATATTGTTGGTATGAGAGAAAGGATTAGTTAAACATTGGAAAATAAGATGGGAAAACATTATTAAGGACCCAATGGATAAGTAAAATTATAGGAAAATGTCTTGGATTTGTTTTGAAGGTTTATGAGAGTGGATTTCAAGTAATTACATGCCTTTTTGGATATAACAAGTGGGTGTGGATCTGAAATAGTTGTTCCTAGGGTTAATTACTTCAAAAAAGACACATTAGGATTTGACTCGATCATCACCTAGTGAAAAATTATGGTCCATACTACACATTATTTTTGACACTCCTAGGGATGTGTTTTGGAAATTCACAAGCTATTTACAAACAATCATAAAGGATTTGAATAGATGATGACCATAAATAGTCTAGTATAAATCTAACATGTCATAGATTAAAAGGAAGATGTCATGATTTAGATATCCTATAAATGAATTTTCATGATTATTTAGTTTCCCACTATGATTATATTTCTCACATGATGTTTTATTATTTAATTCAATGGATGGATCCCAAAGAAATTGTGTTAATATTGAATGTGATAAAGATATGATATGAGAGTCAAAATGAACAATATCATTTCTATGCTCACAAAACCTTCTTAATATATGAATCATGATGAATTTCTGAATAATAAAACTAGGGGAAAAAATATTATTGAGTCCTTCATGATAAAAAATCAACCTTATTTTATTGTTCCTGCTAATCCACTTTTTTTTTGAGAAATGGATATGTACCACTAAAAATATATTGTAC
Source organism: Viscum album (assembly GCA_963277665.1). NCBI lineage: Eukaryota > Viridiplantae > Streptophyta > Magnoliopsida > Santalales > Viscaceae > Viscum > Viscum album. The sequence goes on along the minus strand of OY728127.1, from coordinate 58,649,009 downwards.
TTCTTATAGTGTTCAGAGCATGAAAATTTTTTTATGGTTATTTATTATTTACAAGGTAAATAATATCAATGGCGTACTCTTATCAAGAAAATGAGGGAATATGAAGAAATTTACTATACAAAGTGGTATGAGTTTTAGTGAATATTGTTCAATAAGTAAATTCCTTGTATTCTTCATACAAAAATAAATATGTAATTACTTGCACTAAAGTAAATGTATGATTAATCTGTTGGTACCTATGAGGAAACATTTACAAGGATTGTGAGGTACACTTCTAGTATTATCATCCAACATGAATGTTAGGTGGATCGATTATTTAGTTTCCTAAAACCAAGCCTATGAAAGGATTTTTCTATAAGATACATTAGTAGGTATGAAATCATTCAATGTGAACTCAATTTAGAAATGAGGATTAGATATTCCCACCATTTCAATAGTTTTGATTGGAAAAGGATGATTGAGTCTCATCAAAACACGAATAAATCACATGTTGGAAAAAAATCATCCAAATACATTCTATAAATGTGTGGAAAAACATAAAGGGAATAATAAGAATGGAATTGTGAGGTGATTTTAATGTGGAAGGGTGGGTCATAAGGCCCATGAATGTTGAAAGGAAATGAATGGGATAGTTAACGGAATGGAATATAAGAGGAATCCCACTAATGTATCATGAAAACTCTAATGATTCAAATTAAAGGAGTATATAAATTATGTTAGCCATTGATCAAATATGAAGGTCAATGATGATGATCGCTACAAGTAGCCTCTTAATCCAAGAGAAAAAGGGAAATATCATGCGATCATTATTCTAGATGTTGGGTATTATAACAACATAGTGAAAGGTACACTTAACATCCACTATATAACTAATAATGTCTTATTTGAATGTAGATATACCCATTGTTTTATATCTGAAGAATTTTCATAGGGTATCAAAATTCCACCCCATATATTGGATACTGAATTATCAGTGAAATCCCCTAATAATATGATGAACACATATCAAATCTATTATTCTTCTCTAGTTGAGGTTTGTGAGAATGTGCTTTCGGTAAATCTTTTTACTCTCACTCTAGTTTAATTTTATGTTTCATTTTACACAGATTGAATTTCTCTATATAAACCCTACATCAATTTCTTGGGAAGATAATCCAAATTTGATATGTAGAACTAAACTATAATTTTCCATCAATCTAAAAATAAATATTAACATAGAATGGAGATCACATACAATGTATTAATATTGATTCCTATTGCAAAGGTTTTCATATCTTAGATGGTTTCAAAGAAACTAAAAATCCATGATATGCATATTTAATTGGTGTTTTTATTTATTTCTAGAAGAGTTTCGTAGTATTCCATCAAATTATAAAGTTGAGTGTTCAATATAAATCATACCCATTTATATACCTATTTCAATGAATTATTGTACAATGGAATTGATTGAGTTGTAGGAATTAAATAAGAAACACCAAGATAATATTTAAAATGGATTCATTAATCCAAATAATTCACCTTTACTTCTGCAAAATTGAATTTCAACGTCACATTTTCTTGATTTTTCAAGTTTGTAATTAGGTGACGTTATTAAAGGGGATGTTGTAAATAAATTTTTAATGAATTTAAATTAAACCCGAGTTTTTAAATAAACATACGATGAGGGTTTTCACATTGATTATTCCAAAATTTATGTGATAAAATACTTATACTTCGGTATTTAACATCGATTATTCAAAAAATGGCATGAAAAAACATAAGGTATTTTGTTTCTCATGTCATTTATCCAATAAATGAAATGATAAAGTAATTTTTTTAATTTATAATTGTGAAACATATCCTCATAAGACAAAATATAAACAACAACAACAAAAAGTGTTGTAGAAAATGCAATAGAAAAATCCAGCACAACATAATTAAAATTAAACGGTCAAATTTACAATTTCAAATGTACTAAAGATCAATCAAACATGAAAAATTATTTTTTTAATCAATTTTTAAATGTCTCATATCCTAAGTAGTATATTTCCATGGATCATAAAAAAGTCTAAAAATAATAAATAAATAATTTAAATTGTATTTTAAATAAAAAATATGAAATATTAAGGAAATATTTATAATGAAATATAACCTTATAAAACGTCATAAGTGTCCCAATTGAGAAAATTTCATCCCTAAATATTAAATAAAAATATCCTAATTCATTTACATATTTTTTTATGAAACTTATATTCTAAATAAAATATAATTCAAAATAACATTTTTAGGTAATATATCCAAAATCTTGTAATTGAAATTGAAAATTCACCTTAGCTTGTACAAATTTGATATTAGAGCTCTTTTTTTTCATGTGTCGATAAAAATTACATGAACTATTTGAAAACAAAATGAATAAAATAAATTTTTCATATTATAATATAAAAATGTATTAAAATAGTCAAACTTACATGTTCAATACATTTTTAAAATTTTCTCTCACTACCTTATAGATAGAGAATATCTAGTACAATGTCCTCTCTCTTGGTCAAAAAAAAAAACCAAAATTTAATGACCACATATATATAATAAAATTAAATATGATTTGTTATTATGTTAAGATATATATAAAAATTTGTGAGAGATATTTTTCCTACACTTGAAAATAGGGAAACATAAAGCACTGAATAATTCCATGATTGTGAAATCTTTTGCAAATATAAACTATTATTTATGCATTAGTCATTTCCCTAGATACATGAGAAAAACTATCGGTCCATAATTCCATATACATCTATCATGTCATGCTATGTATAAATTTTATAAAGATACCTCATACAAAAAAAAATAATTATAAATTTTTAATAAATTAAACGAATGGGAAAATTTTTTCAATTGACTTACATTGAATCAATTTGCATCATGTTGATGACCAACATATCTAATGCTATATGATTCATGATATCATTTTTTAGAAGCCACAATTTCATTGCATTCCCATAAAAATCATCTTCAATTGGAATCTCATATATATTCAATAATAATTTTTAATTTGTAGACAATCTATCAAGACTCGAAGAATCGATATCTGAAAATATAACAATTTGTAATTTATTTTGTCTATACAAAATTTATTTACCATTAAATTATTATTGTAAAAAATTATAATAACATATAAAATTTAAAATGATAAAATAAATTTAATATAAAAATGAAATAAAATTTAAAATATATGTATAACTCTATGGTAATATACCAAAGCAGTCTAGATGGACATACTAAAAAATGATCGATACATTGTCCAACTATACTCACCTCATATGTAGGAATTGTATTTTATTTATATCTATCTATAATATCTTATACAGTGACCGAATGATAATTTATCTCTTTCCATTTATGATGATAGGTATCACTGAAATAAAATAACATCCCATATGAGACAATATGATATGGATCATCAACATATAACTCATAGTAACTGGGAAATTGTGGAGGAGGGGGTTGAAGAGTAGGATAAGAAGGAGTGGGGTATTATAGAGGATATATATGAGTAGGATTAATATGAGTATATGTATGATTTAGATCAGTAGGAGCAGTGGGATCTACTGGCGGAGGTGGAGGAGTTGGTGTTTGAGTCTGAAACTATCTTTTCTTGTCTATAAACATCCAATGTACTGAATCACTGATTCCTTTCTCCATCATTACATGAATATCCTAAAATTGAGCCTCCAAATATTCTATTTTTTTTTATAAAAACCCTATATCGAAGAAGCTAAAGAATGTGGAAACAATGTTTTCACTCATACACCCATTGGGTATCCTCTCACACAACCCGAGTGTTTGGGAATTCTAAATGTTAAAGTTGAAATATCATGAATACCCTCAACTAAAAATACCACTATGTTCTCTTCTACTCAATATAATCCTATATAAATAATTTAAAAAATACTCTAACAAATCAAAATACATAAATAATTGAAATAACTTAAATAAATAAAAAAGTAAGCATCTTAAAATCCTATTAGCTACATTCCTCGACTCTTTTATAATATATTGTAAATTTTTTATCATATAATCCCTCTTTTATTTTTCATGTCTAGCCAGGGGAAGTGGAGGGGAAAGCTCCACATATCTTGAATACTCAACTGTCATTTTTTGAAATTTTTGAGCCATCATTTTTTCTTCCAAAAATAAATACCCCCATTGAGATAATGTATGAGGGTATATAATTCTAGAATTTATTTCCTGATGATATTTCGTCAATTAATATAAATTAATAATAAATAAATCCTTACTAAATCATTAATAAGATCATTAATATAAAAAAACTTTGAAAATGTAACATTGAACTTACCAAAAATTCTTCTTATCTTCTACTTTCAACAAATTTTTTCCATATATCTTTATCTATAAAGGGATATATATCCCATGGATTATGATGTTTCCAGTGGAAAAAAATAAATATGATGTGAGGGTTGATTTGAAATCCCTCTATCTTCTAACATCCAATGATAAAAATTTCCTCCTAGATTCTCAAGTTTTTGGTATATCATATGTCAATCTAATAAAAAAGTGGAAAACACATATTACTATAAGCATTTCAAGATAAGAAAAATAATAACAAACTATCTTACCAAATGGTCTCCCAAAACTGAGATAGTTTCGATATGTGAATACTTCTCCAACCCTCAATCTGAATATTGACTTCAGTTTTAGCTTGATATGATATAAAACTCTTGAATTTCTTTGAATTAAGACCTCTTGGAATATCATTATCATCAAATTCTACCAGTATCCTCTGGTCTTGGCTATGGGAAACTGATAATTTTGGTAAACATGTGATTCCACTTTTACCAACCCTCAAACTCTTCTTTGTCCCTATATGGGTATATTTATATTATAAAGAATGATGCATCTTCTCAAGAGGAGAATGTGCATGTTCTTCCCCATAGGTATGAGTATGATTATCTCCAAAAACATGTGGTGGATCAGATTATTGATCTATCATTATCCTATAAATCATAGTAACAATTATTAGTATAAAAATATAGAAATCCAACTATTACAAACACATTTAAATAAAAAATGAACAATTTTCTAACCCTAAGTAAACTAAACTTTATATAAATTTATTTATATTTTTTATAGTTAACTAAAATTCTAAAAATATTAATTATAGATGAAATGAAATAGAAGAATGAAAAAAAATCCAAAAATAGTGTGTGTATAGTAAAAATTATCCAACCTAATAAATAATATTTATACAAAGAATAATTTTTTATAATATATTCATTTATAATATATTCATATATAATATATTTTGATTTTATTTAACATATTAAATTTTAAATAATTGGTTTTCAAACAAATAAATTAATTGATAAGTTACATAAGGCTAAACATGGTAAACAAAATATAACAAAACAAATATAAACAAACAAATTACATATTAGTTATAATACGTGTTTTAATAAAGACAATCAAATTAAATTATCTAACAATTTATCAAATTTAAAATATTAAACCTGAATTAAAAAAATGATACCAATAATATTATGAATTCACTAAAGGATTATTTTCCCAAATTAATTCCTCAAGATCATTTTGTAAAGCACAAACCATTTCTATTACATGATCATCAATATTATTTGTTAATCTTTCAAAAGAAGTAGGTATCTCACATAAATCATCGTCTTCATCAAGTTTATCGTCACCAACATACTATTTTTTCCTTGTAAAACAATAGACCACTTCATTTCAGACTGATCAAGAACACAATTTTTTCTCACGTGTTTCCATTATAAAAGGATCAATCGTGTATTCTAATTTATTCAAATTTACTAGTATATTTCCAAATTAATCATGTCTGACACTGTTTTTACCAATAAATTATTTGAAGTTAAACATTGGATCATGAAATTTAATTTAATAAACCTAAAATATTTCATTAATGACTCCATAATATACAGTTGATGTGAATTTTATGTTTTTATCTTTAGCACTAAAAAAATGCAATACTTCTATGAACACCAATACACTGATATTATGAATCACAGTTTTGGTTTTCTAATCATTCATATAAGATATATATCCAATAATGTAATACCCATACCATGTAATAATATTTAAACTTGGACCTCCCACTAACCATCTCAATGTTTCTATTACATCTTATCTGCCAAGAACAATCTCTTTAAACCATGGAAAGGTGTTTTTTATGATCATTCAAAATCTACATATCTTTATTCTTTGGATAAAATTGTTTCAACACATTAATATGAAATTCTATATATGGATGATAATTATCTATGTTATTCAATATGTATATATTTACTACTCAACAATGGGTGTTTCAGGTCGATATGGATTCATAACATACCCCTTTAATATCATCATATACCTTTCAAAAGGATACATCCAACATATATATACAGGTCCACAAAGCATTATTTATCACCCCAAGTGAACAATTAAATGCACCATGATATCAAAAAATGATGGAAGAAAATACATTTATAATTGACAAAGTATAGAAACCAATTTTTTCTCCAAAGTGTTAAAAGAATTTGGATCAATCAGCATATAAAAAATTGAGTTGAAAAAATAACACACCTTCATGGTTGTAATTTTAACATGAAAGGGAAATATTCCATGAAATGAAACCGGTAGGATCTATTTTATCATGATGTGACAATCATGATATTTCATACCTTTCATCTTCCAATCCATTAAAGACACAATTTTTTTTACATTTTCTGAATAACCCTATAGAACATTGATATCATGAATTCATTTAAAAAGATAATTTCCCCCCTCTTGGATAATTTATGAAAATTTGGGGGTAGGAATTTTCTTCTTCCATCATGCATGCGATCCATCTCCAAATTTATTCAAATTAAGAGTCATTCTAATCCTAAATTCATCCGACCTTTATTCTTTCCTTTAATATCTAAAAATGTTCCAATAAAGATGTTATAGATATTCTTCTCCACATGAATGAAATCAATGTTATTATTTACCTCATGATATCTCCAATATAGTATCTCAAAAAATATTTATCATTTCGTAAAATTATTTCAATCATTTCTATATTTATGTACCTTTCTGAATTTCAAATCAATTTTTTACACCATTTCAAAATATTAATCAGTGGATAAAGGTTTTGGAGAAATATAAAATTGATATGATATAGTGAAATCCTTTTTTATCGTTTTATAAGAGTGATCAATAGAAAAATAACTATTTATGACCCATGTATACTATTTTCCTCCCATGATGTATTTGATAATATGAAGTTTGTTGTTCACAAATTTGATAAGCTTTATGCCCCATAACACTATATCCAGAAAATTTTCCATATGTTGCGAAGTCATTTATAGTGAACATAATCATTACATGCAATTTAACATATTCCATTTTATAAGAATCCTACACCCTTATTCCTTCATACCATAATCGTTTCAAATAGTCAATTAATGGTGATAAGAAAATGTAAATATTATTTCCGTGCTGTTTTGGTTCCAAGGTCATTAAAATACACATGAAATATTTTCTCTTCACAAAAACATAGGAGATAAGTTGTAAATTTCCAATATAATATGTTGTGAACTATGTGTGCTACTAAGTATTCTATATGGATTAATTCCATCATTACACGGTCAATGTTTTAGATTTTTAAATTCCTTTACGAATGGTGGAAACTGGTGATCATTTTTCTTCCACAGTGGACAATCATATGGATTCCATAATTTCCCATCATATATCGATTCATCTGCATTATATATTAAACTTTTCTAATCATCTGAATTTACAAATAAACATTTAAAATTAGGAATTATAGGAAGATACCAAAATGAATTTTCAGGAACCCATGTAACTGATAAATCATCCAATGATATTTCTTTCAGCTTATACCATGACATCCCATATTTTGGAAAATATGAAAGAAATTTGAATTCATTCCTATACAGTAAAAAGCCATTCGGAAAGGTACGTATATTTTTACCATAATACCATCATGCATAGTATTTTCTTTTCATTATAATTTGAATCTAAAAGATCATTGTCTTTAAGAAGAATATATTTCAACAATTGTAGAAACTCTATAAAAATTCTTCCACTCCATAGATGTTTTTCTTTAAAGTTAATCAATATTAAAATTTTTAATAAAACCAAAAAATCTATATAACCCAAACACAATGGTTTTTTTTGCATATCCATATAGATTCTCAATTATAGTATCCTTCTCAATTTCCTATACTTAAATATCACAAATCATTCCTTCAATCCGATTAGACTTTTCATCCTGCCAAGAATTATCATCAAGAGATACTAAATTCTTCATAATTTCACCATTCCAAATACAGGGTCTCTAAATCAGATTAAAACCATAAAAAATTAAATGATCTTTGATCTCTATACTTTTAAATTTCTTTTTGTTTAAAAGTTTTAGGAATGTAATGAAAAACATGACGTTGTTTGGAGTATTTTGTTTAGAAAATTCTAAAGAAATCATAAACACCTTCCTCATATTCGTCATTAATTTGATGTTCCATAATACATCTTCAGTCATTATTATATATAACAAATATCAAAAATATATATATTTTTATAATAATACAATTTTAAATTTATATTTTATATTTCATACATTTAATGTAACACAATTTTGAAATATTAAACAAATATACGGGTATTTGAAAAATATAATTATGAATTATATACAATAATGGAAGATAAGTCTAAATATAAATGGTAAATCATAAAAAGATATGCATGAAATTAATTTAAAAAATAAAATATAGTTGGAATATTCTCTAATTTTTCATTTTCATATGAATGAAATTAGATAAGAATTGAAATTGAATATTATTGACCAGAATCCATATAAAATACAATAAGAATAAGAGAGACTCCTTAAAGCTCAAAGGAACATGATGTTATCAAAGGTAAATAAAAAAATATAATCAATCAGCCATGTTATCACCCAATGATTCATTGTAATTGTTCAAATATTTAAGGAGAACATGTGGATCACCACTAAGGGGAATCTACTTTGGGTCCTCCACATGTAATGAAACTACAATGATTGAGATAGAATGATTAAAATCCTTAATAAAGAATGATTTAAAGATCGATGCAACATTTCTTCTTATTCTTAAGTTGATTATAAAATTAACAAAAAAATTTATTAAATAAATATCTATATATATATTAATTGTTAATATTAAAAAATATATTTTTTAATTATATGGAATGACATATAATTTTTATATAAATGGATTATATTGAAATTATAAGTGTAGTTTGTAATGTGTTTATAAATTTCAAAAAATAAGACATAATATAAAGTACTCTATATTTTTATTAATGAGTTTTTATAATATTTAATTTTAATTATTAAAATTAAATGGCCCTATATAAGAATTTACTTAATCCAAATAATTTTTTTTGATAATTAATATGATCAAAGATCATATAATATTAAATATATGATATTTAAATTATAATTTTTTTTTAAATAATAGAATTAAAAAATAAAATATTTGTATATCATTTAATATCATATATTTAAGGTCATATTCCATATAATGAGTAGTATCTAAGAGTTCATATTTATAATGAATATAAATTTATTATGTTTATATAATTAGTTAATATCCATAATGCATAAATAAATTACAAAATGTATATAAATAGTTTTATTTATGAATTATTCATTATAACAAATATCATGTAAAATAAATGGATTTTTCATTGTTTTATTTTGTTATTTATTTCATTCATAGATATAAATTTTTTATATTATGAACATTGTATGATGATGTTTAAAAATTTAATATTCTTCTAAAAATACCGAACATGCTGCTTAAGGAGTTTCATTCTAGGTATTCTAATTGATTTAGTATTCTTCTACCTTGGTTGTGTCTTATTTTTGGTCATGAGTTTGAATTAAGTAGTTAATTATGATTTATACATAATTTGTGTTATAATTATGATGAAATTAAAATTTCCCTTGAGTTAAGTATCCTTTGGTAAAGAGACATTGGGTCAGACTGCTAACTTCCTTAGAGGCTTATGACATGTCTTGAAAAGCAGGGTTTTACTATATGTGACTTCAAGATTACTCTTTAGAGATTGTTTATTTCATTAAATTTTTATTCCTGAAATTAAATATTAATATGTACCTATCAATTTATATATGTATGAGAATGATAAACTTTTATTTTGCTATAACAATATATGATATGAGATTTTTAAAGAGTTTCTCATCAATATAGATTGAACATAATAATTTTATAGAAGGAATAAGATTATATGAAAATTATTAGAAGCATGGAAACATGTAAAGGGAACATATGATATAATATGATGAGATTAAGCAAAATGGTAATGTGATATTTTAGTAAACATAATCAAAAAAGGAGAGTTAGGGCATCTATGACATTGAAAAACCAAAAGAAAGATGTGTGAGGTTTACATGAGAGTTGAGAGACAATCAGATCCAATGAGATGAGAAAAATGATGATGTATGAAGTTGAAAAAATGATATTGGAGGCCACTGAATTGAAGAAATGTGTTTTTTTCTTTTTCTCATGAGAGAACTGAGTTTTCTTTCTCCCGGTCGAAAAACACTGAAATGATTCAAAATATGATTTTATAAATTTATAAATGATTTATCACACCGGTTATATGGAAACTAACGTGAAAAATCTGATTTAACACATTGGTTATTATATATTTGGTGTGATAAATCAAGGATATTTTATTTATAATGTAGGTTATTATATATAACCTATGTAAAAAACTAGATTTATCATGTTGGTCATATAATATCCGGCATGATAAGGGAGGATACTTGAATTTTCTTGTTAGTTAATCTATAACCAACGCGGTAAGTATTATCTTATTGGTCATATAATATCCGACATGATAAGGAAGGATACATGAATTTTCTTTTTAGTTAATCTATAACCAATGTTGTAAGTCAATATAAATTTCTTTTTCACATTATTTATAAATAACCAATATGAAAAATCTGACGTGATAAATAATTTTTATACAATTTCTTGGGGTGAATTTATCCTTTTTGTTAAGAATAAAGATGGATTCATGTGAATAGGTATTGACTATTAGGAACTGAAAAAGATCAAAATCATGAAAAAGTATCATGTACGCTATATTCATGACTCTTCTAACCAATTATTTGGAGCTAAATACTATTCTACGATTAACATTTACTATGGACATCATCAATTGATGGTTACACAAGAGGATATATCGAATAAAACATTTCACACAAGGTGTGGGAAAAATGAATATATTGTGATTCCATTTGGTCTTATTAATTCCCCCACTATCATTATAGATTTAATGAATGGAGTCTTTAGATATTACTTTTAATAGCTTGTGGTAGTCTTTATTGGCGATATTCATATATATTAGAAGGGAAAGGAAGATCATGAAGATCACTTGAGGTGTAAAAACCTGATATTTTTTGAAATATTTTTTTTCAAATGAATTTAATATTTTTTATTTCATGTAATATAGAGTTTTTCTTGTGCTACAATCAACACAAATTTTATCTTGTGTTACATGTGAAACTAATTTTAACAACACCAAGTTTAAATGAAACATGCCATATTATTAAAATATTATTATTTAATATGATAGTTATCACATAGACATTAGGAAGATGTTTATGAATTGTATTATGTAAATTATGGGTGTCTATTATTTACATATGTTTGTATAATTAATTATTTGGTGACCAATTAATGAGGAATGAAAAACCCTCTTGAAAATAAAAGAAAATATCTTTCTGAAAATCTATTTTTATCTACACAAGTGTCATTTAGATAAATAAATTAAATAAATAACTTTTTTTGAATTATATTAAAGAAATTTATTTATTATATATTAAATAGAATTTTTATCATTAATATTATGTGTTTTTCTAGAAAAGGGATACTAATAAATCAAATCTTACGCCTCAAACTACATTTTTCTAAAAAGTAGTTATGTTGCCTTTGGCACGCTTATATTAAAATTAATGTCACCACATTTAGAAAATTTATTTCTGAAAATAAAATTTATTTTTTAAATAATAATTTCAAAATTATATTAGGGTAAAATTTTGGGTTTTTTTGAACATTTTCTTTTTTTTTGATGAATAGTGAAAAATACTGAATATTAATACAAAAATTCCTATTTTTTAAATATTTTATAATGTTAAATTATATTTTGAGTTTATTTTGAATTTAAATTTATCAAATTATACAGAAATTAATATAATTCATGTCATTTGAATCAATTTCATATTGAATTTTGAAATAAAAACATTACAAACTTTTGATCATTTTCAATTTAAAAACTTACTTTCTCATCGCATCTTCAAAATTATTTTTAAATAAAAATTCTCCAATTATCTAAATTCAATTTATAAACATGGATTCCATATTTGGAATCATAATAATTTATACTATCAAATATGGGAAGCTTAGTTTTTTTCCAAAATGAATTATGAATGCAGTAAAAACTAATTACCACGATTAAGATAATAATGGGTTTACTATGGGGTTATACTAAAATTAAGAGGGGAAAAATGACATATAAACATTCCAAAAAACTATTTTATGGACATATTTAGACCATAAAGCCTATTAGGTTTGATAATGTACCATTTTAACCCTTTTGACATATGAAAAATGTGGTAGCACTCAATTCGTTTTAAAAATACCAAGTTTGTCCTCTCCCCCACTTATAAAAATCCACCCCTCTCTAATATTCTTCACACATTCAAACTATTTTTTAGGGAATACTAGACCAAATAACTACCCAAATTATATCAAATCATCCTATATTCCTTATGTTTGTTATAAATCTATCTTAAGAAGGTTTTCACTAGAAACCTAAGGGGGATACCTGAAAAATAAGTAACATTCATCAACGAGCATTTTTATTTTATTTATTGCTAAACCCCATTAAATTATTTTTATACAATTATTATATAATAAAATAATTATCTTACATTTAATTATATTTTTTTATTTTAATTTTATGAGCTATAAACATATCCAATTCCATCAAATGGGTTATGAAATCACCGTTCCGGAGTATGACGGCTTGTCACCCAACGAATTGATGTCATTTGTTTCTCCATTACTAACTCTTAAGGCTGGTTGTAATAATATGTTTATTATTTTTTAAAATACATATTTGATTTTATTTTTATTATTTAATTATTACATCATACATTCTGTCATAGATTCTATTTTTTGGGAATACGATAACCTTGCTCATGTGTACGGTGGACTGCCGCCTCCTGAAGTGATGTGATTAGTTCATACGTTACATCGAAGGTATTAAGGAATATTTTAATGAAAATATGTAAAATATATGAAATAAAAATTATTATTTAAAGTTAATATATCTTTTATATTTCTTTCTTTCAATCAAAAAGGAAATATAAACATTGTTCATGTATACGTACGACCTACCCTCTCCGTGAATGGTGTATTTCATTTTCTATCGCTAATTTTTTTGGATTACTGTAAATTAATATTTAATGAATATATATTATATTTATAATTTATTTAAAATTATTTATAATATTTAATAATTATAATATTAATAGGAACTAAAATAATAAACAAAAAACATATACGAAAAACATAGCAGTTATTACCTGAAACATAACTTTAACAAGGAATTGTTAATAAACGGGTAATAAAAGCTCTTAACAAAATAACGTGTGGTTTTTTATATATTAATATGATTATATAATATATTTATAATAAACTTATATTTATTATAAATAATTTTTAATGAGTTTTAAGGATGTCGATACTTATGGTAAGAGATTTTTGTCTCACTTTTTTACTTTAATGAGGCACATAATATATTCACCACCTATTTATTTTATGTAGTTTATATAATTATCATGAATGTATTTTATGATTTTTTTCATTAAACTTTTATGTATTTAAACATCCATTTTATGATATATCTTATAGGTGGTTTATATCCCCAAAGTTATGAAATTGATAAGGGATTTATTGTCTCATTTTTTCTTCTTTGGGTCATAAGTTATGTTATGAACTTGTCTTCCTCTATAAGGTGTATATAATATCCTATTTATATTTTATATCATGAATATAATTATTTTAATGATATTTAAAGTTATTTTAATGTAATTAATTATTGGGGATTTAAATTCAAAGTCACTAATGTTGTAAGAGTTTTATGTTACAATCTCATTGTTCCTTAGGATGGTTTATGATCATGCTTCCAATTATGAAATATTATAATCCATATCTCATGAAACTAATTAATTTTATTCCCCTATATTTATTTCATGAGAATAAATTTTTCCATTCATTTTCCTCTCTTTATGTACACAAAAGTCAAAAATAAGGATTTTATGATAAATCCTCTTTTCGGTCAAAAACTATTTTTCCTACAAAACCATGTTTTCTAAAAAAAGTTTTCACTTTTTTTTAAAAATTATTTTTCAAAGATGAAAGGATGTTTTCCTCAAGAAATTTTTTAAATTAATTTTTACAATATTCTTTTAAAATATTTAATGTTTATTTTCAAAGAAAAGGATTTTCAAAATTTTTTATGTTTTAAAAGTTTTTTCAATTAAGAAAGGATATTTTCCATAATAAATGGTTTAAATGATTGATCAAAATTATTTTTAATATAAGATGACATATGTTGTTGTTAAATATTCATTAATAGGTATATGGTAAAAGGATAAAATTATTATTCTGTACCTAAATGGTTTATGATGACAAGATATTTATGAAACCCATTTCTCTTCCACAGGTTATACCATGACAAGATAATTATGAAACCTAATTCTTTTCTCATAGGTTAAGCTATTATGAAATTTTTAAATGATTATAAAACCTATCTATTTTCCATTGGTTATAAAATGATAAAATGTTTGAAAAACACATTTCATTTCATGGTTTAGGATATGATGAATTGTTTATGATCATGGGGAACACATGTGTATGATTTTCATTACGTGGTGGATGGGAAATATATCTCCCTCCAATGAATTATATAGTAATAATTTTTCTACAATAATAGAGGGTATATGAGTGGTCAGATAAAGCCCAAAAAATGAGTCTATATGGGTGGCCATCCCACGCCTCAAAAGGAGGGTACATGGTTGGTCAGCCCAATCTTGATCAGGTACACGGGTGGTTATCCCAATACTAACATGTTATGAATGCCTTTTTGGGTAACCTTTACCTAATATTTTCTATACTTATGTGTATTCCCTAAATATTTGTTTTATTAAAATTTTATACTCTCATAGATCATGTTATTTGATTCCCTTATGATTCATGTATTACGAACTACCAATATTTATGCCATGACATGGGATTATTAACATTGATATGTAGGGTATCGATTTAAAATGTTATTCTCATATTCACATAACCTTATGTTCATGTTATTCATATGTATCTCTTTTTTTCCCTTACTGAGCATCTGGTCTCACTCTTTTTTATATTTACTTTCCCTATGGTAAGAAGAAATATTTTAATTAGGGTATGTTAGTGAATATTATTAAAGTGGAAGATAGTTATGAGAGATATTGAAAAACTATCACCACGTTAGAAGGGTTTCTTCCTAGTCTCAAAGGACACTAAACTATTACGGCCATCAAGAATGTGTTTTTGTAATGTATTAAATATTAATCTAAAAAGATTTAATATATATATATGAGAAGTCGAGGTTGATATAGTAGTTATTAGAGAAAAGGTTTAGTTAACCTTTATAAACTAGGATGAGAAAACTTTAGTGATAAGCCTTGGGATATTTTTAAGGATGAATCTAGGTATTTCTTTAAGGATAATTCATTGTAAGAGTCTTAGTATTGGAAAATTTACATGATTTTTTTAAAATTATAGAGAGTGGTTTCAAAAAAATTACATCCCTATCGGGATTCTATAAATGGATATAGATTTGGAATAGATGTACCTAGGGGTAACAACCACGAAGATACCATATTGATCAAGACTCGATTAGGAACTAGTGTACAATAATGGACCTTGCTACACATTTGATTTGACACTCCTGGGGGATATTTATTGTAAATTCACAAAATCTTTATGAACCAGCATGATGAATTTAAACATATGATAACTATAAATGACATAGGATAAACTTAATTTTTTATAGATTAAAAATAAGGTTTCATGATCTAAATATCCTATAAGAAATTTTTTCATTTTTATGTTGTCTTCCACTATGATTAGTGTTTCTCACACTATGTTTTATGGTTTTAGTCAATGGATGTAACTAGAGGAAACATGGTTAATATTTAATGTGATGGAAAATTTTCTAATGAGTAGCCAACTGGGATGATTATTGGATTAAATAACGTTTTGATGATGTATAATAAATTTTCACAGAACATGATCAACAATATGTACTTTAACTATTCTCATACTCACCAAAGAAGATAATGAAAGTGTTCATTGAGATTTAGGGTAGTGGATACCATGGAGTAATGAAAATTTAGTTTTCTATATGTCCAAAAGGTGGAAATAACCACTCAAGGGAATGCCTTAGAGGGACGAGAAGATGTTTTGGGTGTGGAAAAGGACAAAAAGCACGTAACTACAATTGAAAAAATTAAAGGGTTGGTTAACGAAATGGATTGGAATATTATTCTCTCTAAGGTAATTTCAATGTATGTATTATTTAAATATAGAATGTATGGGAATTATATAAATCAATGAATTATGAGAAAATCACATGAATATAATCATCAAGGTTGTATGAGTAACACTTATATTACCAATACTAAAGAAACTAAAAATTACATATGAATGGTAATAAGTGTTAAGGAATAAGCCAAAAAATCCTAGTTAATGATTTGAGAAGAAAATTAGATGATTGAATTATTTATATATTGAAATTATATGATTATTCAACATGAACCGTAAAATTTATAATTATTGTTCAGTCTACGTATTATAATAAGGATTGAAAAATATATGTTTAATGATACTGATGAACTGAAAAATTGATTTAATGGAAATGTTTTATTTTGAAGAAAATCCACAATATGTTCCAAATATTGAGATAATAATGTTAGGATAAATTGATGATTCATTTGGATAATGTAAATTGTATAGTATATATTTCTATATAGATGATTATTGTTTTGTGGATAATTTGGTTTGTGCTATTATTAGCATAGTTTAAAACTTTTTTGGATTTAATTAATATATCTAATAAAACTTGTATTATGAAAGGAACAAGGAAGAATTTATATTTTCAATAAATTTTTATATAAATTCCAATTTCATGAGAATACATGATGAAGGTATTCACATGTTCGGTATATGACAATTAAGAACTATTTGATGTTGATTGGTGGATTAATGGTAGGTTCATCTTGGAAATTTACAGACCTTATTTATAATGTTTTTATTTTAATCCTTCATAATGGTAATGAGGTTAACCATATATGAAATGGTTTATATTGAAGGTTGGATGAGGTTTTAGATATTATTGTATTATTTCACCATATGATGATTTATGCATATTGGATAATCTGTTTCAATAATTTTTTTGTGTTGATAACTAAAGATAGATCGAATGATTTTTTATTCTATCTATAGATATTATGATCTATTAGTTCTTTGGGAATAAAAATTTTACATTAATTTCATGGAGTATGAGATGAAGAAAAAATTGATCAAGGAAAACCAAATGGAATGATTTTTCTTATATAATAGAATAAAATCAAGTAAGTGTATCTTCTTGTAAAAACTTATTCAAAATAAGAATAAGGATTTTGAAATATAATGTTGTCATGATATCACCATTTTTTATGATTTCAACGACCCTTTTAATTCCACATTAGTCTTTGGTTGTATGGTAACTAAAATTCCTAGGATCACCCACTTTCTTGGGGTCAATAATCTTTATCACTCACTGAAATTATTTACACTTTTCTTCTACGTATAAATCGTCACTTCCCACCAATGTTCTTCTATGTAGAAACATAGTTATGAGTAACATTTTGGGTAACTATTATGTTTCAAAATTTCCATTTTAAAGGGTTTTTTATCATTTTTTTCATGAGGTGGGTTTGTATAATGTAATTTTTCAAATGTTAAACCTTTGATGATATAAATGAGTTTCAAGGGTGAAATTTATTTTAAGGTGGGTAGAATGCAACACCCTATGATTTTTTGAAATATTTTTTCAAATGAATTTAATATTTTTGATATTTTTATTAAATTAAATATATATTTTATCTTGGTTTACACAAGATACTAAGTTTATCATACATTACATGAAATATCGAGCTTATTTGGCTTTACATGCAACACTAAGTTAAAAAACATGTCATATTATTAAAATATTATTATTTAATATGATATTTTTCATCTATTCATTATAATGTAATTTCAGAATAATATTAATTAAATTATGAAAATATATTTTTTACTCATGTTTATAAAATGAATTATTTTTCTCCTAATTAATTCAAAATGAAAACAAAACACTTGTGATAATTAATGTAAATCTTTTTCTGAAAGACTTTCTTTGTACAATTGTGTTTTACATAAATAAAAAAATAACATTTAGTGAATTAAATTAATTAAATTTATATATTATATATTAATTATAATGTTTAAAATTAATCTTATGTGTTATATATATATGGAATAAGAATATATTAAATTTTATGCTTAAAGCAATATTTTTATAAAAAATTGTTTTCCCCCTTTGAAACACATATATTAAAATTATTTGTTACCACATTTGGATTTTTTTTTAAAAAATAATATTAATTTTTCAGATCATAATTTTAAAATTATCTTATAGTTAATTTTTGGGGTTTTCATTCAAAAAAGTTTCGTTATTTGATGAATAATGAAAAATACTGAATTTTAATTGATAATTTTCTTTTCATATAAATAATTTATATTTTTAAATTATATTTTAAGTTGTTTTAAATTTAAATTATTTAATTCTTATATAAATAAATCAAAGTTAAGTAATTGGAATAAATTTGATATTGAATATTTATATAAAAACATTGTAAAATGTTGATGATTTTCTCTTTAGAAACTCGCTTTCTCATCACGTCTCTATGATTAATTTTTAAATTAAAATTTTACTCTACTATGAATAGAATTTGGAAAAATGGATTACAAATTTTGAAATAAGAATAATTTTTGTTATCATATAATTCAAACTTAATTTTTCTCCAAAATGAATAGTGATTGTAGTAAAAGTTAATTATCACGACTAAGATAAAAATAGGTTTACCAGGGGTTAAACTAAAATGATAAGGGTAAAATGACTGGTACACTTGCCTAAAAACAATTGGAAGGAATCATTTTTAACATTACACTAATAATTTTCTATAATGGAAAATTATATACCATTTTTACATATAAAAAATGTGGGATCAGTCAATTATTTTCAAAAATACCAATTGTGCCATCTCCCCCACTTATAAAATCCCACCCAATTTGTACTCTTATTCGCACATTAAAACCCTTTTGGTTTAGACAATAACAATAAAAATCACCTCAAAACTTCACTACCATCATCCTGGAAGCCTTATTTTTGGTATAAATTCATCCTAGATTTTTTTAGTCCAGACCTAAGAAGGATACTTGAAGAAGAGATAACATTCATCAGCGAGCATTTTTTATTTATTCCTCAACCCCTTTAAATTATTTATATATAGTTATTATATAATATAATAATTATATTACATATAATGATATGTTTTTATGTTATGTTTATAACCTACAACCATCTCCACTTTCATCAAATGGGTTGGAAAATCATTATTCATGTGTGAGGTGGACAACTGCCTCACGAACTGATGTCATTTGTTTTTCCATTACCATCTCTCAAAGATGGTCATAATGATATATTTATTATTAATATATTATATTCATAATTTTATTATTAATCTTTAATTATTATATCACACATACCTTCAGAATCTCCATTTTTTGGGAATACATTACATCGCTCATGTGTATGACGAACTACTATCTCGCAAAGTGACGCGATTTATTAATGATTTACCTGAAAGGTATTAAGGATGTGATTATTGATAATATTTAATATATATATAATAAAAATTATTCTACAATTATAATATATTATTTAACTTTATTTTTTTAATCCAACATGAAAATAGAAACAACATTCCTGCGTACGTACAACCCACTTTCTCCATGAACAATGTGTTTAATTTTCAATAACTAAATTTTATGGATTACTATAAATACAAATATACCAAATATATATGATATTTATATAATTTATAAAATTATTATGATTAATAAATAATTATCAAAGTAAGAGGGAAAAAATAAAAAACAAAACATATAAGGAAATATAGAAGTTATTGCCTCAAACATAACTTTAACATGTAATTGTAAATAAACATGTAATAAAAGGTAACAAGAAAAAACATATTTGGTATAATATATATGAACATGTTTATTTAATATATTCATTATAAACATATATTTAAAATAGAGGTGTTTTTAGTAATTCGATGGATGTTGAGACTTACGGTAATGGATTTTCGTCAGACGTATTACTTTCATAAGACACATGCCATATTCAATTACGATTTCTATTAGGTGGTTTATATAACATGAATGATGGAATTTTATGATTCTTATAATTCGTATTACTTTTATTTAAATATCAATTTTATTATCTGTATTTAGGGTGTTTAAGGTTCAGAAGTTAACAAATCGATAATGGATTTTTTTGTCTCAATTTTCCGTTTTTTGGACATCAGTATTGTTATGCACCTATAATCTTCTCCGAGGTGTATAGATTAAAATTTTTACTTGTTATAATATGAATATATATATTATTATTATATTTTAAATTTTATTTAATGTTATTCTTTCATTGGGATTATGACAAAAAGTTACCAAATTGGTAAGAGTTGTATGTTATAATGTCATCATTTATTGGGATTGTTTATGATTATGCATCTAGTGATGAAATATTATGATGTATATCTCAAAAAACTAATGATTTTTTTTCTTATTTGATGATTATTTAATGATAATAAATGTTCACCCTTCATTTAATCTATTTATCTTCTCAAAATTTCTTAAATATTTTTATGCAAAATTATCTTTTTTGTTTAAAAATCTTTTTCTTCCAAAACCATGGTTTCTAAATGTTTTTTGAAAAATGTTTTAAAAATTGTTTTTCAATGGAAAAATGTTATTTTATTAAATAAAAATTTTATATTATTCTTAAAATCTCCCATTATAATATTTCAAGGTTATTTTCAATGAAATGTTTTTTCAAAATGTTTTATGTTTTAAGAAGTGTTTTTCAATACAAAAAAGGTTATTTTCCTCAAGAAATGATTTGAATGATCATTCAAAATTAATTTACATTAAAGATAAAATGATTTTATATTAACTATTCCTTATTGGGGATAAAAACCAAGGATACCACTGTCATTATTTATCTGAATGGTTTATGATGACAATAAGTTTATGAAATCTCTTTCCCATCCATGGGTTATACCAAGAAAAAATTATTATGAAACCCGTTTATTTTTTCACATGTTATGATATGATGAAATAATAAAAGGATGATGAAACCTCAATCATTTCCATAGGTTATGAAAAGATGTAATGTTTATGATACCCATTTCATATAATGTGTTATGATGTGATGCTTGTTTTATGATCTTGTGGCACACATGTGTGTGATTTTCATTATGTGATGTGTGCGACCTATATCTCCCTCCAGTTAATTAGGTAATGATAAATTTTTTATGAACTTAGAGGGTACACAGGTGGTTATATCAATCCTTAAAATGGGGGTACATGGGTGTCCTACCCAAGCTAATAAAGGAGGGTACATGGATGGTTAGACCATTCCAAAAGATGGTACAAGGTTGGTTATCCCAAGCCTAACATATTATAAATGTATTAGTGGGTAGCCTTGATATAATATTTCATATTCTAATGTTTATGTAAAAAATATATGTTTTATTCCAATGTTATGTTCTCATAGATCATGTTTTTTATTTCCTTATGATTTATTTATCATGAACTGCCAATATTTATGTCATGAATCAGGATTATGATCTTTGATTTGAAGGGTATGGTTGATAAATGTTTCTCTCTTATTCTTATACCCTTATGTTCATGTTTGGATTATATATCTACCTTGTTTACCCTTACTGAGCATCTGAGATCACCCTTTCTTATGTTTCATTTCTATAGATTATGAATAATGATTTTATTTGGGGTATCATTTTAAAGAGTACTAAAGGGGAAGATATTTAAGGAAGATGACTAAAATCATTCACTAAATTAGATGTCTATGTACCTAGTCTCCAAATACATTAAAATATTATGGCCCTCATGTGTGTGTTTGTGTATTGTATTTAATATTAATCTTAAAATATTTAATATCTATGTATGACACGTCGATGTCTCTATATGATAATTTTATTGAAGAACATAAGGAATGGGTATTTTTTTGAAAAATTTACCAAGTGTGAATTTTATATACAAAAGGTTACATTATTAGGTCATATAATCTCAAGAGAGGGTATATATGTGGAACCATAAATGAATAAATTTATTGAATGTTTTCCAAAACCAACCACTCAGATTGAGATCCATATTTTTCTTATCTTGTATAGATATTATCTAAGGTTTGTAGAGAATTTCTCATCACTATCTAATCCACTCACCATGTGAACTCGGAAGGGGGATATGTTATTTAGGGTAGATGAATGTCAATAAAATTTTAGGGAACTAAAGAAAAGGTTAGTCATTTCATCTGTTATTACATTACCATATAGTAGAGAATAGTTTGTAATCATTAGCAATAAATGGAAGAATGGAATTATATTTGTTCCCATCCTGAATGATATAACTATGGATTATTCCTCATGAGAATTGATGGTTCATGAGAAAAATTACCCAATTCATAATCCAGAATGAATTATGGTCATTTTTTCATTAATTTCATGGAGGAATTATCTTTACATAAAAATGTGTGATATATATATTTATCATAAAATGTTAAAATATATATCCCCATAGAAGGATTTGAATGTGTTCTAAATTAGATAGTTGAATCTGATTACATATTATGACTTCTCTATACATTACCACCCTGGCGAACCAATCAAGGTGGATGATTATTTAATTTGAAAGGATCATTCTAGATTATCTTTTATAAGAACCACAAAATATACAATATTTCTATATTTTAAAAGGATGGATCTTGAAATGTTAAAAAATGGGAGAAATATTTTCTTTCTCAAATGAGTGTTCAACCATATCTCTAATTAAATATTAAATAGGTTTATAAAGAATATGATTAGCCTTATAAGATGAATATAATTGTTCCTAATTTTAACCTTGGTTATGATGGAATGATAAGGTTTAATAAATATGTATGTTTTCCATCCATACCAGATTTGAAGAGGGATATATTCGAGGAGGCTCATAATTATTCATTCTATAATCATCAAGGTAGTATGGTGATCTATAGAGATTTTAAAGAGTATTTATGGTATGATGTTATAAAAAGAGACATTACTAATTAGGTATCTGAGTGCTTAGTATGTCAGCAAGTTAATTATGGGAGTCAAAATTTCAAGGGGATGTGACAGCCACTACCCACAACAGAATGAAAAAAGGAAATCATACCCACGTATTTTTCATCAGACACCCCAAAATATCAAAAGGGATAAATTTTATATGGGTTTTAGTTTTTTGCCTTAAAAATTCAATACATGTCATTTCTACGAGAGAATGTTTTTATCTAGATCATATTTCTAGGAAAGTCATTAAATAACAATTATAGTTTCATGTAGTATATCATTCTATTATATCTGATTAGGATCCAAGGTCCACATAAAAGTTGTTTTTGAAGTCTTCAATATGTTTTTGATATATAATTGAGTTTTATCACTATGAATCATCCTTAGAAACATGGATAGTCTGAGAGAAAAATTCAAACACTATAGGATTTGTTGATATCTTGTTCTATATATTTATAATATGTTTCTGATCAACACCTTACTCGAGTAATGTTTTCTTATAAAAAAATATTTCACTCAAGCATTCATATGGATCATATAACATCCCTACCCTCCTCATTTTCTTGAGAGGAGATGAAGGTGATCTTACCTTAGGTGAAATCCCCATGACACCATTGTCTAGTAATAAATTATGAGGGATTAGGGAAAATGTTGGGGGATTATTTTTCATTATAGATAAATCAACTAGGTATCATGTCACACCCCGAATGTGGATACTCTTTCATTTTATCCTTTTATTGGTCCGGAATATTTTTTTCAAGGTTCATGTTTGAGTTCAGGTCAAATATTTTGAGTTTTTTAATGTTATGGAGAGTTTTCCAGGTGGCTCATGGGTACAACATGGTTAGTAGAAACCATGCGGCCAATCATGTGGCTGGTATAGGTTCATATAGAACCTATCACATGACTAGCGCATGATCGTGTGGTTGATCCTAGGTAAGCATGTTGATGCTTCCAGTGTGGGTAGGGGCTTCTGAATGGTTACCACATGGTTTCGAAATTCATGCGGCTAAATTGTGCGGTCATTATAGTTCATTAAAAATCCCAAACTCTAATGTCCTGAAATTTCTTTATATTTTTTATAAATTGAATGGAATTATTTTGAGACCATACGATTTGAATGCATGTGACTCCATGGCCCGTTGATCCTAGAACAAAATTTTAAATTTTTTTAGTTCACTTAAGTAAACGTGTGAGTGGGTTTTCTAACATTTGAACCAGTGATCGGATCAAAAATCCAAGGACACTGTTGAACTTGGAATGCTTATATTCTCTTAGAAAGGACATAACTTCGACTGATAATGGTCAGATAGAGAACTTATTTTTCTGAATTTTTAAAATATAATAAAATAACTTAAAAATGATAATTTATTTTCATTATTACCATTGAGTATTGGACAACGGCGCTGCGGTGTGGCGACGAGGCACATTAATGGAATCTTCTTAATGGATCATTTAATTGAACTGTAACAGATACGTTGTTTCATAAATGAAATAGTTTAATGAAACAACATCACATTGTAATAGAAACGCTGTGACATGTTTCCTTTTTATGGAATAACACGTTGGAGAATTTCATGTTAAACATCAGACAATTCTCTAACAAACCACCAGAAAGTTTTATTTCCAACGAAGAATGAAGAACACCGACAGAATGTTAAAAACTTCGACACACCTCAAAGAATGGATCCGGGAAGTAATGAATGCCTTGAACTTCTTGAATCTTCACTGGTGGAACGCTTCAATATCAAACTACTTTGAGGTAGGGATTTGTTTTGGTTTATGTTTTCCCTGTTCTTCATTCTAAATGACAAATGTGGATCCACCAATGAATAGTTTGATCCATGGATTCTCCATTCTTATAAGAGGGTGATTGTTTCTTGGGATTTCTATTTGAGATTAATTTTATGATTTATAGAAATATAATCATAGAAGCTACCCCTCTTTTAAAATTTTAAGAGAGGGAGATGGATGACATGAAAAAGGCTCGAGCCCCTCTGCTTGTGCGTTCTTCATGACCAAATTTCCATGTGGATGGAAAGGAGTATTTGAGGCCATCACATGATGATGGAATTTCCCAGAGGCCGTAGGAATAAGAAGCATGAAAAAAGGACCACTGGTGTGGACCTGATGGTCTGTGAAATGCCCCACCGACACGCTAGAGAAGTCCGTCGTGGCATGCTCAGGCCATGGTGCAGCGGGGAGAGCCACTGGTTGGAGGATGTGGCCACCTAGCCACATTGGAGCACCGAAGACATAACACCACACTGATTCCCCTTCTGTGCTACTTCTATCACCCAACCACGGTTGGGAGATGGCCCCACAAATGACGCGCGGGGTGTGGGGAGATAGACATGGCTGCCTACCACTTCCCAGCCAAGCGGAAAAACCGGCCCACCTTCAGCGGACTTAGAAAGGCATGGGTAGGGCTAGAGGCCCACCAGAATAGACCCAGGCCAGGCTGGGTCTAGGTTGGGTCGGGTTGGTGGACCCCGGGCTGGGTTGGGTGAGGTCGGTCCGCCTGGGTCGGGTCGGACCCAGCCCCAATGGGCCCCTTTTTTGTAAAAACATCAATATCATATAAACCATTGCCCGATTGATGGGCCTCTTGTAGAGTTAGAACCCTCATGATGAGGCATATATTTTGGTATAATATATGGGTGATTTCATGGATGTTTGAATTCAAAAATGGATTAGGGAGAAGTTCTTACAAGATAAAGCATGCTACGTTTGGAAACCCTATGGTTGGTTGAGACCTAAAGACTGCTGACAAGAGACCCTTTGTGGATCAGAAACAATGCCTTAGTGGGAAGTGGCTTTTGTGTGACCCAAAAGGCCCACATCGGGGAGTGGCTTATGGGTGACCCAATATACACACGATACTCGATATGAGGAGTACCTAAGTATGGCCATAGGTGGGAAGCAACTTTTGTGTGATCCGACATGCCACAATGGGGAGTAGCTTCTTTGTGACCCAACATACCCATGGTAATCATCAGGGATAAGTACCAAAAAAGTCCTAAGGTTAGTGGAAAGTGGCTTCTATGTGACCCAACATGCCCATTGTACTCATTAAGGAGGTGTTCTCTAGCAGGCCACGGTTTTCAACGACGTGACTAATGGTTCAACTTCCCTACTCTAGAATATACCTAGTATGAGCTGTCTTGCTTCTTGATAATTCTTAGCGATCATGATTTTTGGTTTGTTTGTGGATTTCTTTATGGTCTTTCCAATTTGTTTTGAGGCCTCTAATGAGTATATTGTTACTCACCCCTGCATGGGTTTGGCCCGCATGTGTTGTGTCTGGTGCAGATGATCCCCGCCTTGATGGAGGACTTGGTGACCTAGGACTCGATGGTGCCTAGTGAGACCAGGTAGGTGGGGTGTACTTATATGACTTCCAGAATTTAATCTGTACTTACTAATCAGGGGGGTTTCTACAGGATGACTATCATAGTTTATTTTGTACTTTCTTGTTTTTGACTTAGTCTTTTATTGGGTTTGTATTCTGGCCTATTTGACATTCAGTTGTACTTGTACTCAGTGGCTGTTGTATTGGCATGCTTGTTTACTTTTCCAGCTTTGGGACATGGTTGAATCTTCTTGCATATAAGTAATTAGGGAAATTCTTCCCACATGGAGGTTTACACCTTCAATGCTAGTCTCTAACTATTTTCCTTCGGGATGCATGCTTGGGGTATGTCACTGCACAGGTCCTAGGGAGCGGGTTGTGACAAATCTATATCAGAGGTGTCCGGTTCTACCTCAAAGAACAAGAGTATATGTTTTTTTGGTCAATAGTATTGAATTTTTTGAGTTAGACTTTCTTATTCTTGGAGTCCATTATTCATGTATAGGATGACATATCCATACACCAAGACCTTGGATTCTTCTTTTCAACTATATTCATGAAAACACTTGTTGCATAAGTGCCTCCTTATGATTTTCTTTAATAGGAGTCATCTCACAAGGTATAATCATCTAACCATGGTACATCATGGTCTATATCAGGATGACTCCATGTAGACGACCATCTTCGATTCTGATGCATGAGCATGAGGATAGACTGCCTAGAAATGAGGTGTCAGTTTAGGGACCAGTGCTAGAGATGGACCTACTGAGTCGTGCACCGGTGTTTCCACCACCTATTGATTAGAAGTTACTACCATAGATACCAGTAGAGGATATATGAAGACTTAGTTCCTTGCATAAGTTTCAGATATAGAGACCTCCCTGGTTCAGGGGAGAGGCAGATCCTTAGGTTTCTAAGGACTAGATTGAGGTTGTGATATAGGTCTTTCACTTAGTGAGGACAACACTTGGCTAGATTACGATATTGGATACAATCCTTCTACAGGTATCGGTAGGGATATGGATGATCTTTACCATCCGGATGCATGATGAGGTTCCCCTAACCTGGAAAGACTTCGAGAAACGTTTTTGGGAGGAATTTTTCCCTACAACGTTTCGCTCTGTGTGCATTGAGGTGATGCTTAACCTACAACAAGGAAGCCTATTGGGGGCTGTGTACTATGAGAGGTTTACATGCATCTCTCTCTGCTTCATAGAAATGGTGAAGAACCTTATCTTCAGGGACCAGACAATTGAAAATGGACTTAGACAAGCGATCAGGGCATCCATGGTGTCTCTTAGCATCCCCACTCAGACTGGAGTGCTGGAGCGATCCCTTCTTGTGGAGAGATTTCTATAAGAGCAGGCACCGATATATGGTTCCACCAGCATACCTTAGGTGGAAGAGTCTTCAGTGGTCAACATCATTCTGTTGATGAGGTGGACCAAGTGGGACAGGTCTTTCAGGGGATGACCCTAGGTCTCAGGGTCAATAGTATGGGACTCCCATAGTAGAGGGAGTTAGAAGGGAACTGGGATCTGCTTCACGTGTGGTGGGTAGGGACTCAAGGATACCGACTGCCTAACTCGCCACACAGATAATCAATAGTAGGTCGAGTGACCGCTTAGGAAGAGGCAGAGGTTCGTGTAAGGAGGTCCATAGTGTGGATGACGTGGAAGGGGAGTAGGCTAAGCAACAGGCATTGGATAATGGTTTGAGGTTCTACCACCACCACCCTTAGATGGTCCACCATAGGCTCAGGGAGCCAACAGACATTGGTGAGTCCATCTTCAAGTGATTGAGTCCTATAACCATGTCTATCCAGAGATGATTATATGTACAATTTGTTTCTTCTCCACCTTAGATTCAGTTCTTGTATACCCATGAGCAAGTCACTATTTCCTTTCCATGAACCTTATTTGAGGCTCGAAGATTCCGGTGGAGTTGTTGGCTTGATCCATATGATTAGAGACTCCTACCGGAGGGGATTTTATGATTTCACACTCGTGATGACAGTGTGATGTCCCTCTTGGAGGTGAGAGCATCAGCCGGGATCTCTTAGTAGTAGTGTTGAGGCCTTACGACACCATCTTAAGTATAGACTGGCAATCAAGAGCCCATGACCATATCAACTATTTTAGGTGCAAAGTGTGGTGTGTCAACAAGGATGGGACCAGGTTTTCCTTCACCGGTGAGAAGGAAACCTTTAAAGCACATGATGGGTTTTTCGAAGGAGGGTGCATTCGATCACTCACCAGTTGGCTAGCCTCACCCTCAGTGCATTGGATGATAGGAGTATGAGGATTTCTATAGTGGTGGATGAGTATGAGGATGTCTTTATTGAGGATGTTCCGGGACTACCTCCTCGCAGGGAGGTAGACTTCTGAATCAATTTTTATGTGGTTACAACACTGATATCTACACTGGAATATCAGATGGCTCCCATGGAACTTCAAGAATTGAGGGTATAGTTGGATGAATTATAAGATAATAGCTTCATGAGACCCAACGTTTCACTATGGGTAGCCCCGATGTTATTTTCCAAGAAGGCAGACGAGAGGTTGAGGCTATGTGTGGTCCTCCAGTGCCTGAACCAAGTGATCGTAAATAACAAGTATCCACTACCTAGAATTGATGACCACTTTGACCAGTTAAAGGGAGAGAGGTGGTTCTAGAAGATTGAACTCAAATAAGGATATCATCAGCTTCGGGTACGGGGTGAGGATGTACCGAAGAAAATCTTTATATGCCTGTATGGCCACTATGAGTTCTTGGTTATACCCTTCGGCATGAACAATTCCATAGTAGGGTTCATGGGACTCATAAACATGATCATCCAGCCTTACCTTGATCGTTTCATGGTGGTATTAATTTATGAAATCTTGGTGTACTCGGCTTCAGAAGAAGACCACACTATACACCTATGGATAGTCCTTGATACACTCAGAGAGAACTAGCTTTATGGTAATCTCTCGAAGTTCCATTTCTATATCTGGGAGGTCCACTTTAGGGGACACATCTTCTTGGAGGATGGAGTTGCAGTGGATCTGGTGAAGATTGAGGTAGTACATTCTTGGGACCCACCCAGAAGCATGACTAAGGTGAAAAGTTTATTAGGGATGGATGGATACTACTAGAGGTTCCTGCCTGACTTTTCTAGAGTAGCATGACCTTTATCTGCTTTGATACAGAAGGTACAACCCTTCACGTGGATAGAGAAATTACATCAGAGATTCCAAGATATGAGGAAAAGACTGACAAGTGACCCCATCTTGAGACTTATAGAAGAGGGTGTTAGGTATGTAGTCTTCTATGACACATTAGGGACCAGAGTGGGTTGTGTCATGATATATGAGTGAGCGGTGATCACATAAAGCTCATGGTAGTTGAGGTATCATGAGAATAACTACACGAACCATGAACTAGAGTTAGCAGTAGTGGTCTTTTCCATGAATATGTGGTGGCACTAATTCATGGGTGAATGATTTATCATCTACTCTGACCACAAGAGTCTCAGGTATATCATATCATAGAAGGACTTGAACCTAAGACAACTGTGATGGTTGGGGTTCCTCCAGGACTATGACTTTGAGATAGTCTATACTCTGGGGAAGGGTAATTTTGTGGAAGACGCTCTAAGCAAGTGGTTTGGCTTACAGTTGTTGAGTGAGGTGACCGATAATCTAGCCACGATGAATATATCATTCATGGATAATTATGGGGAAGATTACCATCAATAAATGACTATTACTCCCTCACTCTTACAACAACTTCGGGAGGCACATATTTTGGATGTTGACTATGAGGTTGGTCGTGCTCATCTATCCTCAGGACAATATTTTGATGGATTTTCAATAAGCGAGGAGCATGTCAACCTTTTTAGAGGACATAACATAGTACCGGTGACGTTGTTGGAGGAGGTGTTCAGATAGTTCCACACACCCCCTAAGGCTGTATATACTGATGTGGGAAAGATATATCAGGAGCTCCGATGTTAATACTGGTGGCCAGGGATGAAGAAAGTGGTGGCAGAGTTTGTTTCACGATGGCTCACTTGTCAGCAAGTGAATGCCAAGAATCATGTCCCAACATGATTGGCACATCCACTTGAGGTACCCGAATGGAAGTGGGATAGTATCTCCGTGGAATTTGTGAAGGGGTTACCACACATGCCTAGGGGCGATAATTCTATCTGGGTGATCATTGACTGACTCACCAAGTTTTCTATCTTCCTACCCATTCTGGAGCAGGGAGCAGTAAAGGGATTGGGATGAATCTACATCTAGGATATTGCTTGGATTCACGAGGTACCTTAGACGATTGTCTTAGAATGTTATGCATGATTTACATACTGATTGTGTAAGGGGTTGCAGGAGACGTTCAGGACTCAGTTGCACTTGAGCACAACTTTTCACCCTCAAATAGATGGTCAGTTAGAGTAGAACATAAAGAGCATGGACAATATAATTCATGCTTGTGTCCTTGATTTTGGTTTCAGTTGGGGGGACCACCTACAACTGGTGGTTTTTTCATACAATAATAGCTATAACTCAACCATTGGCATGACATTGTTTTAGGCCTTGTATTGGTGGCCATGGAAATCACCTCTATGCTGGACAGACCTAGGGGAGTCAGCACTCATGGGTCCAGAGTTGGTATTGGCTACCATTGAGAAGGTTTAGATCATCCAGTAGTGGATGAGGACTGTATAGAGAAAGTAGAAATCATATTCTGACATGATAGGAAGACCCTTGGAGTTTGAGGATGGAGACTATATGTTCCTTCCGGTATCACCTCAATGGGGATTACAGAGATTTTTACAGGGCAACAAGTTATCTCTGAAGTTCATCAGACCTTTATAGATTATCCGCAAAGTTAGTGATGTGTCATAACTCTTATATTTTCCCACAAAAATTCATAGGGTGTACGATCATTTTTACATGTCGCAGATGAGGAGGTACATGAATGATCCATCGGACACCATTGATTGGGGCGAGCTGAACAATAATGATGGGGAGATGTTTGCAGAGTTCCCAGTGGAGATAGAGGATCAATAAGAGAGGTTCCGTCATGGATGTTCGATTCATCAGGTGCACATTTGGTGGTATCATGGGAATCTCTAGGATAGCACATGGGAGTGAGAGGCTCAGATTCATTCTTAGTACCCCCCATTTATTTTATTTTACCTTGTTTTGGATTTCGGAGGCGTAAAGATCTAAGGTGGTGATAATTTAATGTCCTGTAATTTTCATCTATATATTTTTAAAATTGTATATAATTATTTCGAGACGAAAAACTTTGATTGATCATTATTTTGAGGCCTAGTGAGCCCAAAATATAATTCTAAATTTATTTAGTTCACTTAAGTAAACGTGCGAGTGGGGTTTTATAACTTTTTAACAAGTGATCGGATCAAAAATTTAATGGAATCATTGAACATATAATGTCGAAATTCTCCTATAAATAAATTAACTTAGACCGGAAAGGGTTAGATGGAGAATTTATTTTTTTTAATTTTCCGAAAAAAATAAAATAGCATAAAAAAGTTATTTTTTTCGCACCGTTGAACAACGAATGATGGCACTGTGGTGTGGAGAAGAGGCACATTAATGGAAGCTCTTTAATGGATTGTTTAATTGAAGCATAACAGAGAAAATATTTCATAAATTAAATAGCATAACGATGCAACGTCGCATCATAATATAAATATTGTGACTTGTTTCCCTTTTATGGAATAACGCATTGGAGAATTGGGGGTTAAACAACAGACAATTCTCTGACATAACACTGGCGAGTTTTCTCTCTAACGAAGAATGAAGAACTCAAATAGAAAATTACTAACATTGATGCACCTCAAAGAATAGAGCTGGGAAGCAATGAACACCTTCGACATCTTGAACCTTTGTAGGTGGACTACTTCAATGTCAAACAACATCGAGGTATGAGTTTTGTTGGATTATGTTTTCCCTGTTCTTCATTCTAAATGATGAACGTGGATCAACCCATGAACAGGTTGATCTACTTATCATACATTCTTGGGAGAGGGTGATTGTTTCTTGGTATTTATTTTCTAGTTTAATTTAATGATTGATCAAACTGTAATCCCCAAACCTCCCCCTTTTTTAAAATTATATCGTGGAGGGTGCAGGCCGACACAAACAAGGACTGAGCCCCTCTGCTTGTGCATTTCTCAGGACCGAATTTCCAAGTGGATGAAAGGGGGGATTGAAGGCCACCTTAGGGAATATGGAATCCCCCAGACGCCTTGGGCGCAAGCAGCGTGAAGAGCAGATCATCGGTGCGGACCTGGTGGTCCGTGGAATGCCTCGCTAACAACCACTAGTGGCACGCCACGACAACATGCCGGAGAAGACCAGAACTGCCAAGTTGGGACATGACAGAATAGGGAGAGCCGCAGGCTAGGCTAATGGTGGGTGGACACAGCCACCCGACCACATTGCTACACCACAGACTCAGCATCACATCGTGTCCCATGCAGCGAAGCTGTGGTCAACCGACCACGGCTAGGAGACGACCCCATGGATGACCCATGGGGCATGGAGAGCCGGACGCGGCAGCCTGTCGTATCCCAGCCAGGTGGACCGGGTAGGGTTCCGGGTGGACCAGCCCCAGTGGGCCGGACCCATGGCCCAATAGACCAAACATAGGATGGACCAGTTTCGGGTCGGGTCAGTTGACCCTGGGCTGGGTCTGGCCGGTCTGGTTGGATTGGACCAAGACCCAACCTACCCCTATTTAGAAACATATCAATATATTTCAAACTTTCGTCTGATTGAAAATACATTTGCGGCGTTGGAACCCTCGCGGCGAGGAAGATCTATTGGTATACTCTATGTAGGATGTTATGAATGTATGAATTCAACGAATGGATTGGTGAGAATTTCTCCTGAGATCAAGAGTGCTATGTGTGGAAACCCTACAGTTGGATGAGAACTAAATGCTACTAACGAACGAACCTATGTGGATTAGATATTATGACCTTGTGGGAAGCTGCCATTGTGTGAACCTACAGGTCCATGGTGGAGAGTGACTTCTATGTGACCCAACAGTCCCATGGTACTCAACATGAAGAGTACCTCAGTATGACCATAGGTGGGAAGTGATTGTTTTATGACCCGACATGCCCATGGTGGGGAGAATCTTCTGTGTGACCCAGTATACCCACAATTATCATCAGGGATGAGTACCAAAACAATCCTATGGTTAGTGAGAAGTGACTTCTGTGTGACCTGGCAGGCCCACTGTACTGATTGAGGAGGAATTATATATCATCCCATGGTGTTTGACGATGGGACTAATGGTTCTACTTTCCTACTCTAGAATATACCTATTATGAGCTGTCTTGCTTTGTGATCATGATTTGTGGTTAGTTGTTGGATTTCATGGTGTCCTTTACTTTTTTTAGGGTCCCTACTGAGTATATTATTACTCACCCCTGTATGGGCTTTGCCCGCACATGTGGTGTCTAGTTCAGATGATCGCCGCCTTGATGGAGGACTTGGTGGACTAGGACTCCGTGGTGCCTAGTGATACAAGTTGGGCGGGGCTTACTTCTATGACTTCCAATAGATACTATATACTTTTCCATCAAGTGGGGTTTCTAGTGGAAGGCTTCCAAAGATTATTTTGTACTTTCATGTTTTCTAGTTAGTCTTTTTTGGGTCTGTATTATATCCTATTAGAATTTCAGTTGTACTTGTACTTAGGGGTTATTTTAGTGGCATGCTTGGTGTGGTTGTGTGTGAGTGTGTATATGTACTCAGTAAAATTCCTCCCAATTGCAGGTTGACACCTTCAGCGCTAGTCTCCAACCCATGGCCTTTGGAGGGGGGCTTTGGGTATGTCATGGCATGTGCCCTGGGGGACGGGTCGTGAAAAAAAACCTAATCTGAACCATTTCATTTTAACCCCATTTCCAGGTTACCCTCACTCCTCTGATCTAGGCACACCAGGGGGACTTGGATACTCTCCTCCCTTTCTCCCAATTTTCCAGGATTTCTCCTCCTTTGGATCTAAGGTAATATCCTTTGGATTTTTTTGTCTTCCCTATCTTTCCTCCTTCCTCTCTTTTTTCCTAGGGTTTCTTGGTGGGGTTTCCCTTTTGGGAAAACCCTAGGGTTATGGTTGGATAATTTTTGATTTATTTATTTATGTATAGGGTGTGTGAAGGGTATGTGAGGCTTAGATCTCCCGTCTGTAAGAGTTTTTTCGCTTTCTCACTCAACCGAGGTAGGTATTTCCATTTGGTTCCTTTCCAAAATAATCTTTTGATGCTTGAATGGTTTCAATAAATTTTTATACATGATTTACATACCTGTGGAAATCTTGGTTATCCTATTATAGTGTTTTCAAATTGGATTAATTTTCTAAAAATAGTTTTTGAGAAAATTCTTGGTTTATGCCTTTGTGTATTTGTTCCCAATTTGTTTGAGAAAATTAAAATTGGGATTTTAGGGTAATATTGGATGGTTGAGTGGTTTCTCCCCCATTTTAAGTGTTTTATTAATTTGGTTGGATTATTCCTTGGGATTTACATGAGGAACATGGTGATATATTTTAATATGGCTTTAAACTTCTTTTGAAATGGGTGTCTTAGTTTGTGAACTTGTGTTGAATTTTTTGATTAATTGAAATGGGTGGGTTTCGGTTAATGAACATGTGGTGTTTTCAAAAATTATTTCTAAAGGTTTCACAGATATTAGAGTAGACCATTGGATGTGGGCACATCCATGGGTGCACTAGGTGCACACATGGAAGTTCCCTCAAATGAAGATGGTACTTTGAAAAGGTTCTCCTCCTTTAACATTGGTTCCATAAATGACTTTGATTACTAAATGATATTGGATTACTTGTGTGATTTAAAATTATGGGTTAAAATGAGATCTTAAAAAAATGTGTTGTTTGTAATTTAGAATATGTTTTGGAAAACGTTTGATAGAAGGGCCAATTTGGAATGTTTTATAAAGTTTCATGTTTTTTTCTAAAATGTGAAAGGCTTGTTTAGAAAGTTCTTAAAGAAGTGGGTTTCCTCATGGATTTTGAAGTGATTTTTAAATGTTTTGGTAAATTTATTTGGATGTGTAAAATTAATGGACCATTTGATGTTGTACTTTTAAAAGTGAAGTTTTGTGTTGATTTTATAAAATTGTGTGGCTCAGTAAGTGTTAGCACCTGTTTGGCAATTTAAAGTATTTTATGAAATGGTTTGGATGTTTATATGATATGTTGAATTTTTGGGAAGTTTTTATAATTATATATATATATGTGTGTGTATACGGGGAACCTCTATTGATGGGATTTACCTTTATGGGTTATTACATAGTGGCTTCTATGTTTGGGGTAGGAATGTGCGGTGGCGGCAGGTAAGGTGAGTCACGCATGTGAGGGCCCCCTTACACAGTTTACTATTACCCTGGGTTCTTGGGATTCTTTTAGGGGAT
This sequence comes from Viscum album, assembly GCA_963277665.1. NCBI lineage: Eukaryota > Viridiplantae > Streptophyta > Magnoliopsida > Santalales > Viscaceae > Viscum > Viscum album. The sequence goes on along the minus strand of OY728127.1, from coordinate 58,612,600 downwards.
CAAGTGACAATTACTGATTAACCCTGATTAGACAGATTCGTACCCCCTGAATTGTAGATATGCCATATGTGATGTGCCACTAAATTGGCTAGTTGAGGGTGGACAGTTGGTTATAGACATAGGGGTTTCACTATACACTGGTGAGTGGTTCTGAACTGAGTACTTCTAGAGGTATTATATGGTTGTTTAGGAAATTCCATGGTTATTATTTATGCTTTCTTGTTTTTATTTTCATTCACTTGGTATTTCATTACAATGCCACTATATTTTCAGCCTCTTCTAGTTTATTTTCAACTCAGCCATGTATTCCCTATTTGGGGGTTTTGGTTTTTAAAATGGAAATCAGTTTTGAAAATGCAATGCAGTCTGTGTTGGGTTTTGGAATGGAAATATAGTGTTGTTTATTAAAATATGAAAAACCAATTTTCATGATTATATTTTCAAACTAGTGTTAATGGATTGTTTTGGGAAAGGAAACACATATATTATTTAGTGATTACATATTGAGATATCTAGATCACACCCTACTTATACCACTCAATGCTAGTAGGCATGATCTTTTTCACAGGTTCAACTTCTACTTTGGGACTTCTGGTTTGATTTGGATCTTGGATCAGTTTGGTCTTCTGGATGGTGGTGACCAAGTGGTCACATAGAGGTTGAGTGGTTGAGGTTTAGTCTTGTTTTGTTTGAGATTCAATTTTATATCTAGTTTTTAGTTTGTTCAGTTGTATTTTGTATCTGAATCAGATTGCTTTTTTATATAGATTTTGTTACTTATTTTATTCCATTGATCTTGGTTTTTGGGCTAAAATCTTTTCTTCTTGTATTTTTTTGATGCATGACACTAGTTTCTAGCATGTGGGTATTAGGAACTCCCTTCAGGCCTTAACATGGACTGCATCAGATGACATTTAGGGTTGGTTCATGAAAATATTATATGAGAGGAGGCCAATTTTTATTTGGGATATTCAATAATTTTAGATTAGGACTTTGGGACTTGGGGTAGGTACGAGAAGGGCACCAAGAATCCTCACTTGTCCTAAACATTGAGTTGTCAGGGGTAGTCTGAGATTTGATTATTCTATTCTTATTTAGGATTGCGAGATGAAAATGGAGGCAATTCAGTGTCACATTGTTATCCCACATGTATTAGTGTCCCATGTGGTGTCTAAGTGCACGATCCAAGTCCCTCTTTTCATTATGACCTACTTGGCGCATGCCCACTACCATGTCATTGAGTAAGGAATAGATTCCAGTCCTTTCTTCCTGTAGTTTAGTGTGTGATATGGTTCATATTTTTTTTGGATGGAGTATGTGTGTTTTTTAAAATAAAAAGGATTTATGAAATTAAAAACATTCGTTCAAATGGATTTGAAGTGGTAATGTGGGTTTTAAAATTGGAAGAATTTTGGCTTGAGAATTTGGTAAATGTTTGAATTTTCTAAGAAAATGAACTGTGTGCAGGAAATGGTGTTCTTTATGGATGTTTACATATATGTGGGTTTGTGTGGTAACTGAGTATTTACATGTGTCTATGGAAATATTTGAACACACACGTGATGGTTCATAAGATTCCAAGGGTGAATTTTCAATATTTGAAGGTTTCTAGAAATTGATTTTACTTTGAGGAGTGGATTTAGATTGTGAAAGGTGGTTTTTATTTTTTAAAGTGGCCTCAGAAGAAGGATGTTTTGGAATTTAAATAAAAATGGTGGGTTTTGAAAGGAATTTTTTTCATTGTTTTAGTATTTATTTGGCTTCGGAGATAATTGTTTATTGTTCTCATGGTTCTTCTTTTGATTGTTCTTTTATTTGATGTTGTTTTTTGTTTGTGTTTTCATATTACATATAAAATTGTGCCTATAATAGTCCCCAATGTTTTCAATGAGTCATTCCCATTATCTCATTATTATCAAGTTTTGTATTTATTTTGCGGTGGTAGAGTTATGTTAGAGGTAGTGAAGTATCTTTAGGATGTCGAGTGTGTCATCCGGTCATTGGTAACTCCTAAGTTTGTTATAGGTAGTGTTGTTCTCGGGTTATTTGGGGGTCTAGATTTTGACCAGAGGAAGTTGGTCTTCCCCACCATCATTTCACATTGGGATGATGTAATAAGGGCTTAATTATATCTTAATCAGATGGTTCATACTTGAGGAGGTGAAGTTGAAGAAAAGGGAAGATATCGCGTGTCATCAAAAAAGGCCACTAGTTGGTAAAGTCCTATGTTTACCACTTTAAGGATCTAGTTTTCTTTTCTACAGAGGTAGTGTAATAGGAATGGATTTGAATCCATCATGTCGTATCCCTATCATTTCTCAAATAAGGAGATGTGACCAAGGGATTCTAGCGCCTTACAGTGAGGCAGGATATGCTTCATCCATCATATCACCATCCAGGGGTCTTAGGGTGATGCATGCACATAGTCAGGAACTGTCGGGGGTGTGAGGAACTTGAGACTGTGTTATGTATTTGGCCTTAGGTTGGGACCATCTAAAGTTTTTCTATTTTTGTCATGTTGTTGATGTAAGTTCTTATATTTTTATAGTGGTGTGATGAACTTGTTCTAACACAATATGATAGGTTGTTCTTTTTATAAATGTGGATTTTGAATCATTTGTTTTTTTAGATGTCGTTCAGCCCTTAGGTAAGTGGTTTTGGGTTTTTTTGTGATAATTTTTAAGAAATAATGTTTGTGAATTGGGAATATATCGGCTTCGATCAGCTATTTTTTTGGGTACTTCTCACAGATTCTCTCTAGCTTTGGGGGATTTGTCCGGTGTAGAGAAAATTTGATTCCGACAGTCTCTGTGTTTTCCCTTGTTTGGAAGGATTTTCTTTTTTTATAGGATTTACCTTGTACAGGAATCTTACTATTCCAATTTTCATTATAGTAGGCTTTTCGTTCATGTTTTGTTGGGGGTGGTTTGGTTTTGCTGGGAGATTTGATGAGTTTGTGTTAGGAATTTTTTAAGTATCTGGTTACAGTAAGGGTTTTGTTTGGTTTTTGTTGAAGATGTTGAGTTAAGTTCTTGATCCTGGTTTGTCGTGTCATCTCATAGTGATTTTATATTGAAATCTCAATGGTTTTTTGGGTCTAGAGGAGAAGTTGGGTAAGTTCGGGTTTGGAGTTCCCATGTTAACCCCTCCCAGGGGTGATGTGGTTAGATTTTAATGTTTCTATATTAGTGGAATTCTTGTGGTGGGGAGAATAATCTAATGTTATTCCCTTAGTCTTTAGCATCAATTTCTTCTTGAATTGGTTGGGTGTGACCTGTGGAGATAATTGTCATACCAAGGTTTATAGTCTTCCTTAGTTTTTATCGAGCAAGAACTTATGTTTTGATCGGCATTAGGTTTGGTTACTTTCTAGGGTAAAAAGTGTCCATGGTGGGGAGAATTTTCACACCCCGACCTCATATACTTCTTCATTTCTCCATTTTATTGTTCTTGGGTTTTTTATTTGAGTTTTGAGTTTGATTATCAGTCAACATTTTTGTGTTTTGAAAAGTTTAAGTGGGTTTTCTAGGTGGTGCACAAGTACCACACAGTTAGTAAAAACCGTGTGGCCCAGTCGTGCGGTGGGTATAGGTTCAGACAGAACCTACCGCATGGCTGGAACACAACCATGTGTTCGATACTAGGTAAGTGTGAGGATACTTCTAGCATGGTTAGAGGCTTCTAAATAGTTACTGCATGATTTGGAAATACATGCAGCCAAACCGTGCGGTCATTCCAGGCCATTACAAATCCCAAACCGTAATCTGATACTTTTCCTTTTAACCCCATTTTCAGGATTCTCCTCCCTCTTCAAATCTAGGAACATTAGGGGGCCTTGGAGACTCTCGTTTCATGCCCCAAATCATTCATTTTTGATCCTCCGTCATATATAAGGTATGATCCTTCAGATTTTTGTCTTTTCCCTCACATTATCCATTCCTCTCTCTTTACCTAGGGTTTCTTGGTGGAATTTCCCTTTTGAAAAACCCCTAGAGTAAGGGGTTGTTATGTTTTGGTTTATTTATTGATTTCTATGGTGTGTGAAGGTTACATGAGCCTTATATCACCATTTTCTGAGAGTTTCATGACTTTCAAACTCAACAGAGGTAGGTGTTTCCATTTAGATCCTTTCTGAAATAATATTTTAGTGCTTGAATGGTTTAAATAAATTTCTATAAATGATACACATACCCATGGAAATCATAGTTATCATATTATAGTGTTTTAAAATTGGTTTAAAATTCTACAAATATGTTTTCAGACAATTCATGGTTTATTCCTTTATGTATTTGTGCCAAATGTGTTTGAGAAAATTCCAATTGAGCTTTTAGGGTGATACTGGATGGTTGAGTCATGTTTTAATCCCATTTGATATGTTTTATTAATTTGGTTGTATTATTTCATGGTCTTTACATGAGGAACATGGTGAACTATTTTGAAGTGGCTAGAAACTTGTTTTGAAAGGGGTATCTTACTTTGTGAGCTTGTGTTTCATTTTTTGATTATATGGAATGGTTGGGTTTGGGTTAAAGATAATGTGGTTTTTTAAAAAAAATATTTCTAAATATTTTAAGGATATTGTAGTGGGATGTTGGATGTTGGAAAATCCATAGGTGCACTAGGTGAACACATGGATGTGCCCTCAAATGAATATGGTACTTTGAAAAGGTGTTCCTCCGTTAACATTGGTTCCTTAAATGAATTTAATTTCAAAATGATATCGGTTCCCTTGTGTGATTTATAAATATAGTTTAAAATGTAATCTTAAGAAAATGTTCTTTTTGGAATTTTTAATATGTTTTGGAAAAAGTTTGATTGAAGGTCCCATTTGGAATGTTTTATAAAGGTGCATGTTTTTCCTAAAATGTGAAAAGCTTGTTTAGAAAATTCTTGGGGAAGTGGTGTTCAACATGATTTTAGAAGTTATTTTTAAATGTTTTGGTAAATGTATTTGGGTTTGTAAACTTAAAGGAACATTTTTATTATACATTTAAAAGCGATGTATTGTGTTGATTTTATAAAAGTGTGTGGCTCTATATGTGGGAGCACCCAGTTGAAAATTTAAAGTCATTTATAAAATGGTTTGGATATTTATATGATATGACAACCTGGTTGAAACTTTTTATGATGTGAGATATATATGTGTGTATATGGGGAACCTCTATTGATATGATTTTCCTTTATGGTTTATTACATAGTGCTGTCTTTTTTTGGGGTAGGCAAGTGCAATGACGGTAGGTAAGGTGAGTCACACATGCGAGGGCCTCCTCCATACACAATTTACATATACCATGGGTTCCTAGGAATATTTTAGGGGATCGAGTGAAAATTGTTGATCAAACCCGATTAGACAGGTTGGTAACTCCTAGATTGAAGATAGTATAGGTGGGATGTGCCACTGGATTTACTAGTTGAGGGAAGCCAGTTGGTGATAGACTTAGGGGATTGACCATATTCCCATGGGGGGTTCTGAACTGAGAACTTCCAAGGGTCTTGTAGGGATGTTTAGGAAATCTCATGGTTACTATTTATTGTTGCTTGTTTTTATTTCCCTTCACTTGGTTTTATTTTACACTGTGAGTTTATTTTCCGCCTCTTCTAGTTTATTTTCATATTAGCCCTATATTACATATTTTGGGGTTTTTGTTTTTAAAATTGTAATTAGTTTTGAAAAAGGAATTCAGATTGTGTTGGGTTTTAGAAAATAAAGATGCTATTGTTTAATAAAATGTGATAAAACATGTTTTCATGACTGTATTTTGAAACTAGTGTTAATGGATTGTTTTGGGAAAGTAAACACATGGATTGTTTTGTTATTTCTTACTATGTAGTATAGCTCACACCTTACTAGTACCACTTGGTGTTGGTAGGCCCCAGTTGTTTTGTTGGTTTATCTTCTAGTTTGAGTCTTTGGGATTGAGCTGGCTCTTAGATTAGTTCGGTATTCTAGCTAGTGGTGACCAAGTGGTCACATGAAGGTTGCGTGGAAGTGGTTGTGTCTTGTTTTGTTTTAGATTTAGTTTTCTATACAGTTTTCAGTTTGTTCAGTTGTATTTTGTATCAGAATTATCTTGTTTATATTTATTGCGATTTAGTTATTTAGTTTATTAATTTGATCCTAGTTTTTGAGCTACATTAACTCCCTTATTGTATTTTTTTGATGCCTACCACTAGTTTCTATCATGTGGGGATCGGGAACGACCTTCGTGCCATGCTGCAGATTGAGTCAGGTGTTAGGTCAGATGACATCCAAGGTTGGTTCGTGAGATAAAACTAAACCCTATACATTCAATGTAAAATATATGATTCAAGAAAAAAAAAACATTTTACATAAAATACAGCCAAACAACCAAAAATATCATAGTGAAAATGGAAACATGGCCAATTACTAAATTATACAAAAAGGATAAAAAACCAAACCCAATAAAAACCCCATTCATTATACTCCAATCTCCAACTCCAACTTCCATGCCAAAGGTATCAAGATACATCACTAGAGATGTATGATAACTTTCTATTTCCAATTTCATGATAAATGATATCTAAAAATGAACTGAAGTTTCAAAGTAGGGGGTGAGTATAAATTTTGTCGGATTTCCCCAAATACATTCCATCTCACACCACCAGAACATTAACTATTTAACACATTTTACATAAAACTATTTATAAGTAGTTGAAATAGTTAATTTCAAAACCATAAGAACATTACATGGAAAACCAAAAACAAAATCACAAAACCATTTATCAATATTTGAAATACTCATTCCCATGTTTCCACAAACACACACACACACACACACACACACTGTAATGACCCTGAACCTAGTAGCCTAGGGACGATGGTTAATTTATTACACTAACATAAGATATAAGGTATCACATCACAATGTAATTTATAATTTAGTATTCTTGGTAAAATAGATACATACATCAATCTATCATTACAATTGAAAACATAAAATACAACAAAGAACTTTCTTCAAGTGCATTATTATTTCATATAGAATAACTCTATATATTAATCATAATACGCATCATGGAGTCTTATATAAAGAATCATAAGAAAGGGGTGAGATCAAATTCATAGTAAGGGTATGCGTAAAATAGAAGATATCATAAATAAATAAGTATAATGAAAATTTAAAGTGAAATAAATAAAACGCATTCTATTCAATCAACTACTTGAGCATAATTCAGTAGGAATAAATGAAGATCCAACAATGCCTTATAAATAATCACATGATCATGAAAAAAAGCATAAATATTCTAACTAATAAAATAATCACAATAAAATTCAATAGATAATCTCATAATGAGGAAATAAATAATTTCATACATCTGAAACATACTTTCAAGACCTTTCACAAGACAATTTTAATTTTTTTAAAACCCATCTAATTTACAGAACTGATTTACCTCATGAGACCCACTGATATATCAAGGGGCTATCTATAATCGAGCCCCAGATATCCCTTATTTAGTCCAATGTAGTCATCATATAAAAGGGGTGAAACATAGTCAACATAAACATTTATCATTAAAAACAAACATATGAAATTTTAATTCATACCCTAATCAAATAAACATAATCATAAACCATCCAGAGTAATATGGTGAATACTAATAAAATTGAACATCCTCCTTCAAACTGATCATAAACCATCCAATTAAAGAATAAGGTTTATATCAATACAACATATCCCCAGTATATCATAAGTTAACTAATGGTTTGATTTTATTAATGAATATAAATACCATAATAATGTCATTAAAATCATTTTTTTACAAAAATAACAATTTTACTTTTAAAATGTATTTTTTTATAAAAATAAAAGTAAAACCAATTATTATAATTTTATTTGAAAGTAAAATTTTAAACCTAAAAAATATTCTTTAAAACATTTAGTGGTCTCTATGAAATAAAATTCAATTCATGTCATATATTTTAAAACAAATTCACCTTTCACGCATTCGATAAAATCCAAATGGGCCTTGTATTGAAAACAACATGAAGATTATATTCAATTTTTTAAGAAACAAAATAATTGGTAAAAATTTATTTAATATAAAATTTTAAAATGGTTAAAAACATTTTTGAAATAATTTTTATAAAAAAATATACTTTTACAAAAAAGGGTTTTAAAACGATGAGATAAATAGAGTCAAATTTTCTTAAAAATATTTTATCTATCATTTTAAGTACCAAAGAGTGGGAAAATAAAAATATTACCTTAAATTTTCATTAATTAACATATTATAATTAAAATTATTGGTTTTCAGATAAAAATACCAAATATTCCCCCCAATGGAGAGTTAAAAAGGCAATCCTGAATTATGATGAGATTGTGAAATAAACCCTTTCCACTTTGGTAACTTTTGGATCATAAACCCCAAGGAATAAATAATGTAATATGAAACTTTAAATAACATGAAAAAAATTATTCATTATATAACATATCAAAATGTGTATTATATACACCACACAAAGGAATAACTAGTGAATATGGCATATGTCTCATGGAAGTAAAAGTGAAACGAGAAACTCGTACCTTAGGTCTAATTTTCTTCATACATGTTCAAAAATCCTGTATAATAAATGTATGTTTATGAAAAATATATTATAGAAAAATAAAAATTTATTTAATAGCATATTTTATTTACTTATAGTCTTTTATGACCTGTTTATTAATAATTCTGTGTTAAAATCACTATTTTTGGTGATAATTACTTCATTTTTCAGCTATGTTTTGGTTCGGTAATTTTGGTCTTTTTAAATTGATCATATTTCAATCATATAAATAATTTTAACAATGATTTAAATATCTCATATATTAATTATATATATATTTAGAGTAATCTATAAATTTTATAGAAAGAAAATGGATTTCACCATTCATGGATATAGTAGGTCGTACGTATGCATGAAAGCCGTTTCCATTATTCTCGGTGGATAGAAAAAATAAAATAAATATTAATTCACATTTAAATAATAATTATCATGTTATATAAAGAATTTATATTAATTAAATCTACCCTAATTACTATCCATGTAAAAATTAAATGAAAATCATTTCAAATCGCTACGTAGAGGTGGTAGTCCACAAGTACACACGAGTGTTGTTATTGTTTTCCAATGGATTGGAAGGTAAGAAGTTACATGTGATGTCATATATATATAAGAATTTTTAGTTCATAAATATCTAATATATTAATTAATTTTAACCTTACCACCTTCCATATAATGTGTAACTGAAAAACAAATGACATCACTTCGTAAGACGGTAGTCTGCCGTACACTTGAGCAATGTTATCATATCCCCCCACAGAATAGAAAGTAAAATGTATATGTGATATAATAATTAAATAATTATATTAATTATATAAATATAATATAAATATTTTATATACATCATTATATCTATCCTTGCAATATGGTGGGGGAAAACAAATTACTTCAGTTCGTGAGGTGGTAGTCCGTCGTACACACGATTGACGATTTTGTTTCCCATTTAATAGAATTGGAGATGGATATGGTTTATGACATTAAAAAATAACATATAAGTAAATAGGGGATAATTTTTTTATAATAGTATAATTTAATATTATTTTAATTATTTGGAATAATAAATAAAACAAAAACTTACGTTTAATAATTTTACCTCTTCTTTAGAGGGCCTCTTTAGTTTTATACGTAAATCCTTCTTAGTTGGAATTCCTAATCAAATAAATTATTATATTATGTGAGTTGGAATGTGATTTAGGTACTTAGGAAATTATTTTATGAGATAAATAGTTTATTAAGTGTGAAGAGGAGAGGAGAGAGGGTTTCCTTTTATAAGTGGGGGAGAGGACACAGTTGGTATTTTTGAAAAGAAAAAGTGATACCCAAGTTTTTATCTTTAACAATGCATAAAAAACTGGTAATTATAAAACCTTAGAGGTAATAATGTATAATTATGTCCATAAAATGTGTTTTGAATATGTTATAGGTCATTATGAACTTTATATTCTTATTTTAACCCTATGTAAACTAATTGTTACCTTAACCGTGATAATTAATATTTACTACCTCTAATCGTCATAATAGTCAAAAATTGACATGAATTTTTTATATAATATTAATTATTAAGATTCAAAATATTTAATACATTTTTACAAATTTAAATCAAATTGGTGTAATTTTTTAATTTACAATTGAACCCATAGAAGCATCGAAAAAAGCAATTTTTTTAAGAAAAACATTCAAAAGTTTAAAAGTTTTTATACCACAATTCAATATAAAATTGATTATAATGAAATAAATTAGTTAAATTGTAATATAATTTAACTAATTTAAATTTCAAACCAAGATAAAATATAATTGAACTCTGTAAATATTTTAAATGAAAACATATTTTTCAATAAAAATCAATATTTTTCATTATTCATCAAAAAATTAATCTTTTTAGAAAATTCCTAAAAATTCACCCAAGGAAAATTTTGAAAAATATATTTAAAAAAATAAGTAATTTTTTTCAAATAAATTATCTAATAGTGGTAAAAATTATTTTATATTATGTGTGCAATGTACAACAAAATCATCTTTTTGTAAATTATTTTTTTTCAGAAAATAGTTCATTTTTATATAAAATGATTCTTATTTAATATATAATAAATAATTTTACATTTAAATTGTTTTATACATGTTTAAACCAGATAAATTTAATAATTTATTTATTACTATTCATGACCTCCATCTAAACGACTACACTATTTTTTCAAGTTTAAATAAAAATATTTAAATAGAGTATCATGTTTCATTAAAACTTGATGTTGCATGCATTGAAAGATATAAAAAAGATTGAATTTATTCAAAGAAATATTTATCATAATGTCTTGTGATATTATATTCTATTTAATCTTTGTATTTCATGTAATATATTCTATTGAATATGATGGTCCTCCTTAGAAATCTCTAGGTGTTATATTCTACCCTCTTAAATAAATTGTGTCCTCACCATTAAATATTGATTTGGGTAATCAGGGGTTTTAAATTTTAAAATACCCTTATTGAAACCCATAAACATAAAAAATGGTTAATAAAACACCCCCTTGATAATAGATAAAGGGAAGTATGAAGGTCATCTAGAATAGCACATATTATGTTTTCAAATATGAGAACATTAGTGGCCTGTTAAGATATGGACATGAAATAAAATACTAAATAAAAAGGATTAATGGAGACTTATAGAGATCATTTATCATAATAAATATAACGATCTATAGAATTTAACGACCTCAAATCCATAAATCTGGGAAGAGTTAAAAGGTCATTTGATTTATAAAAAATTAAGGTATGAGGATATTTCTTTTCATAGTCATTTTCCAAGAGTTAAGAATTCATTTATCATCAAGATTAAGAAAATAAGAAAATATAGTTACTTGGTATATTTTTATTTAATAGAAACAATTAAATTCTTTGGATATTCATTGGTCAACTCCTAATTCATATATTAATCCAAGAAACTAACATCCATTATGAATTTTTATGCCTAAAGAAAAAAAATTAACATTTAACATATCATTAGCTCCGAAAATGAATGAAAAGTCATTCCTTATATCACTATATATATTCAAAGACTGAAATGGTTTTCACAAGTTATCCAATAACATCATAAGTTTAACTTAATATATTATATAAATAGTAATCCTTAATACTAAACCAAAATATTTCTGTCCAAATCCAATTTGCAAAAAAATGAAAATGTTGGTTCCTAAATCATCATTATATACCCCATACAATATAATGTGGCTCTTAATGTCACATTATAAATATTTAAATACCTTTATCCCTATAAAACCTTAATAAAAACATTCTTTATTTCAAAAATAAAATATTAGGTTGTCAAATATATTCCATAAATCTAAACATGCAATAAACTCCAACAAAGATAACATAAACCAGAAAATTCCTATCCAATTTCAAGGTTATTAATATTATCCCATAAATATCCCTTTATCATTATTATCTCAACATAAGGTATATATTACGTGTTATCCTCCCATAATCATGTGTTTTCCATAAATATTAACATTCCACTATATCACTTTTAATGGTAATCGGTACCATTCAACATATGTTGACAAATCATTAAAGAAAAAGTATTATAGTACAATCCTTATAGATTTCACCACTATTATAAAAATATATCATTGAAAAAATAATCTTATAAAATAATTATTAAATCCAAACAAAATAACATCAATAATTCATATTCGATCGTAGTAATAGAATAAGATTGACCTTGATCCATTAGCTTTTGGGGTATATTACCTTAAAACATGGAGTATCTTCTTGCATTGTTCTCCATATCCTTATATTTGAGAATTTTGAATTTATTATATTCTTTTTTTCCCTTTAAATCATGATCATGGGGGAATTTCTCTTCACACCTATTGCAAAACCTCATTCCCATCAAGCGATTACCATATTGTTTCTTCCATCAATAATCACATGGGGGAAATCCTTCTTTCCCTTCGACCCTTTATCCATATTTTTTTATACCATCATATTATTATATTGATTTATTTCAAATCCATAAGACCTATATAATTCATTCTATTTGTTTATACCACATGGAACTATGTCCTCATATGATGAGGAAGTTTGTGATACTAGTACACTTCAAATAATTAGCTAGATGCCATAAATGAAACAATTTGTATTTCTCTTTGGATTACATACATTGTCTGTCGCATGCCTTACTATAACAATAAAGTTTTATTTATACTTAGAATCATCTTCCTCTTCCTTTTTTCTTGGGAATTGGAATTATCTCTTCGTATATTCTCATTTCTCACATAGAAAATTATATTCCATGAAATGTTCCTTAAAATCCTTTCCTTACATGAATGATAGTTCCTCTTCTTCTATAGTGTTTTTAATTAATGAAAACCATTAATATACATCTCCTAATATGTCACGAACCATCCTTGGGACCCATGTCGTGACTACCCCAAGCCTGGCTTCCATAGGCCAGGGGCTGGCGACTAGCACCAAAGGCGTAAATCCCTAAGCTGGGAAGACATTGTCTTTATAAAAAGTAAACACACACAATCTGAGTAAACAAAAAGAAGAAAAGTACTAAGCAATACTATATATAGAAGAAGTGCTGTAAAGTAAAAGGGGCCAGAAATACAAGACCAATAATAAAGTACAGCTACAACTGAAAAAGGGACAAACAGCTGAAAGGTAAAGAGAAGCTCCCGGATCATCCTCCAGTGTTCCTACCTGAAGGGTAGGTATAGATGGAAACCTCAGTACTCCATTTCTGTCAGACTCCTCTTTGTACCGACTCATCGTAAGGTCCACCTCTAGGTACCGTCTAGTCCTGGCGCTCTCGGCGTCCATCAGCACTGTCCGTCGTCTGCATCCAACACAACGAGGTGCGGGCATAGCCCGTGCAGGGGTGAGTATAATGATACTCAGTAGGGACCCTGAGACCCTCAATGTCTCACAATATCCAACAAGGATAAAAACAAATTAAAGAAAGAACGGATAACCCTTACTTAGGTATATGCCCATACATATACCTAAGTTATCTAGTAACCCATCTCAATTATGAGGTAAACACAAAAGTCACTCACTCAGCTCAAACCAGGATTTTATTCTAAGGGGTAGTATCAAGTAACAACCCCATTCACATTATCAGAACCTTTCCTGATGGTGTACTCCTCCTCTAATGAGTACAATGGGCCTTCCGTGTCACACAGAGGTGCTTCCCACCTTCCTGGACTGTTGTGGTACTCCTCCTGTCGAGTACCGTGGGTCTGCTGCGTCACACAGAGGCGCTCCCCACTGTGGGTCCGCTGCGCTCACATAGAGGTGCTCCCCCTTGTAGCCTGCTAGTGTACTCCTCCTGTCGTGTCCCATGGGTCTTCCGCGTCAACAAAAGGTGCTCCTCATTGTGGGATTCCCGCATCACACAAAGTCGCTTCGCACCGGGCCAGTCGAAACACTCTGAGTCGAAAGGTCAGAAGTCATCAGGTCTCAACAAGCTACTAGGTCTCCACACTCCGCTCGATCATCTCTGGGAGGATCTTCTTCATGAGCTACTAGTTGATACTCCAACAATCACGAAGTCCCTAGTAGAAGTATCTCAAATGTCCACCTCCTCATAGGAATCTTAATACAACAGACAACGCATCAATCAGACACCCGGTCTGTGAGTTATTGGTGTTTCCGTTCCAGGGGCCCGATTGGTTATTAGGTTCAATCCAACCCGACCATACCCCAACATTGTCCAAACATCAAGTGGGGTATTAGAAAAAAACCATATCATTCTATGATTTTCATCATCGCAAATGGTTCTTAGATTAGACACCAGTAGCCCAAGATATGGGCAAAAATGTGTAAACTGGCCATAGCGGGTCCGGGTCCACTCCGACCCAGTCTGGCCGACCCAGCCCGACCTGGTCCGAACTGGGGTCTCACTAGGTATGCGGGTCCGACCCGGTCCTAGGGGGCGGCCCGACCCGAGTGGTCAGCCCGGCCCGAGTGGGCCGCCCGGCCCGAAGGCAGCCCAACCTGAGTGGTGTGGCGGCTCCGCGCCCCTCTGTCGCGGCCCGCCCTAGCCACGACCCTACGTTGGCCTCTGCATGATGTGATGATGCCACACGCCTCCGCCGCAGCCCGTCGTGGCTGCAGATCTCCTTCAGCGTGGCACGGTGGTGCCGCACCCTCTTGGTGACCCGGCGGCCTTGCGCTGCCGGTTCCTTCGCGGTAGTGTTGTAGCACCTCCATCGTCAACAAATGAGAACATCAAAGGGGGAGGGTCGGGCCATGTTCGTTCTGTCCGAGCCCTCCTCATTATGGTGATAGAAATTGGTGATTCACCTTCCATAATTTGAATGACAAATAACGGGTACAAAAACAATTCAAATCCCCTACCTCGTATGACGTTGATCATTGACGAAGTCGTGGAAAGGTAGTGTTGATTCATCAATGTTAGAAGAGGAGAGGATATCCGTCGTTGGAGAATAAGCGTTCGGAAGGGACGAAGTCGAAGACAATGTTCTTCAAGGTTGATTCCTTCTCTTTTGGAATGGTTGAAGATCGATGAAGATGTTCGTAGTTCTTCATTGGAAAGATGAAGTTCTCCAAATCTCCACAAAAAAGAATGTGCCAACCAAAATAATGGGTTAAGATAACCCATTATTGAATTGTTGGCCAAAATAATTCAAAAGATTTTAAATTAATTAATTAATGCCATTAATTAATTTGTGTGGTTTGGCACACTTATGAGTGAAGTTCAAGGGTTGGCAGAAAATTAATTAAAGGAATTTGAAGTGTTTCCCCCACTTCAATTGGGGGTTCTAAGAGTTACAAGCCTAGGTGGCCCCCACCTTAATTATCCTCCCAAGAGAGGTTAGGGTGTGGTTTCCCCCTCCCCCAACCTCCACTTGGAGTTTTTAACCACCATAATAAAAATAAGTTTCACTCTTATTTTTATTTAACTTATTAAAAAAACAAAATCTAAATTCCATTATTGTTAGAACGTAATTGCAGTGAAGGCCTTCTTAAGAAAATACTAGTGTTGTGAGTTCAACGGTGTGCTCAAATTTCAATTCCGAGAACATGTTCAAAAGATATAAAATCCCGCTCGCACATTTACCGAACGTACCCGAACAAAACTTCCGAAATTGATTCTGGGCACACTGGGCCTCAGAATCAAGTGCTGTAAATTTTTGTGAACTTGTAAATATACCATTAATTTAAGAAAAAAAATTCCACTGAATTTCCGGGTCTTTACATAAGAGACGATAAATTACAATGGGAACTTTTTTCTATTTCATTACCACATAGAGAAAAAAATATCTTCTTTAAGGAACATATAAATTTCTCAGCTACACATGGATTTTCAGTCCTATTGACTGATGGAGGTTTCTGATGCATAAAGTAGTCAAACATTGTTAAACGCATTGTGAATTAGCATGAATATCTATATAAGAAAGGATTTTTCTTATAGAATGAGTTATTTACCCCTGATATGTTTATAATTTTATCAGTTCCATCCCTAGCTCTAGCTCTATCTCACTACCTTACCCAGGAGGGAAATCCCTACAGGGGGTAGGCAAATTTATACGGATTCTATTCCTTCTGCCAGGCTATATTTCAAAACAAGGAAATATATTAGATTAGATCATAACATTATCAAACATAATGTATAGTCCAAAAAATATTAAAACACTTAACATAAATTAAAAAATTTATACATGGATAATATCACAATCGTTAAAATGGTTTCATTGGGAAATTATTCAAATAATTAAAATATTTTAAAATAATTCATAATGTGTTTTAATGAAAATGAAAATTATACTATTATTATCCCCCGGGAGTGTCAAACCATGTGAGAAGTAAGGCCCATAGTCATTTACTAGGTAACACTCGAGTCAAGACTAACATGCCTTTTCAGAGTTATTACCCCTAGGTAAATTTTTTCTAAAACCAAATATGGTTTTAGTATCCAGACAGGGATGTATTTCTAGGAAAACCACATAATATCTACATTACAAAAACATTAAAAGTTATCTTATATTTATAAATATCTATAATTTTAGTCGTAAGGTTACATTACCTAATATGTGTTTTCCTAAACCTAGTTCCCAAGTATTCTACTAAACTTTCTTTGATACCAACTGTAAATACACTAAACCCAGTAGCCTATTGTCAGTGGTTACTTTATTACATTGGCTTAAGATATAAGGAATAACATCCCAAAGGACTGTATAGTTTAGTAGTCTTGTAAAAAGATATAATTACTTGAATATCCCATTATAAATAAATATATAAAATACAAAAAAGTATTTTATTTGATTGAATCATTATTTTCTCTAGTATAACCACATATATCAATCATAATACACATCTTGTCACCATGGGGAGAGAAAAATAAGAAAGGGATGATATTTAATGCTCAGTAAGGGTGCTTATTCATTGGAAATTTTTAAAAATAAATAATCATAATAATTATGAAAAGGTAAATAATTAAAAGACATTCCATCCAATCAATTATGTTAGCATAATGTGTTAGTAAAAAATGATAATAAATAAATTCCATATAAATATTCACACGAGCATGAAACATAACAATTGATATTATATCTAATAGAATAATCCCATGGAACATAAAAAACTAATAAAATATTGAAGGAATATGTAATTATAAACATCTGAAACATACTTTCAAGACCTTTCACAATATAATTTACATATATGGGTAAAAACCCATCAAATTTAGCCAACTTATTTTTCTCATGAGATCTTTGAATCCATTGAGGGATTATATATAACTAGGCCCCACAATTCATGTACTAAGTCCAATACATTTCTCATATGATTGGGGTGAAACATATTCAATATAAACATTCATATTTTAAACTAAAATAAAAAATGTTAATAATTAGCCCAATCAAATAAACATAATCATAAACCATCGAGAGTAATATGTTGAATGGAAAGAAAATTGTGCATCCTAAGTCAAACTAATCACAAACCATACAATTAAGGAATAATGTTGATATTAATTCAACATATCTCCATTGTATAAAAAATAAAATAACGGGTTTATACCATTAATTATATGAAATACCATAAAAATGTAATTAAAAATAATTTTGATAAAAATAACATTTTCACTTGGGAAATATCATTTTTTAAAATAAAATAAAAAATTTCACAAAATATTTTGAGAAAAATTTTAATTTAAAATAACCTTTTAATCTTTTAAATTATTCTTCAAAACATTTAATGTTCATTACGGTAGGAAATTCCTTTCATGTTAGACATGTTAAACCAAATATACCATTCAAATTTCAGTAAAATACAATATTGAACTTTTTAAAGAATGACATGATGATTACATTCAAAAAAAATTTAAAATAAAAAAACTGTAAAGTTTTCTTTATTGAATAATTTTTATCAGGTTAAAAGTATTTTTGAAAACATTTTTAGAAAAAATTGATTTTGATGAAAAAATATTTTCAATCAAAGAGATAAATAAATTCATATTTTCTTAGAAAAATTTATTCAATAATTTTAAGTAAAAAGGTGTATAGAAATGGGAATATTACATTAAAATTTCATGACTAACCATATTATATAGAAATATATTAGTTTTATTCTATATATAAAAAATAATTTCCATAAGGGAGAATTACACAAAAATAATCCCGAATAATGATTATATTTTGAAATAAACCCTTACCACTTTTTCCACATTTGAACATAATACCAATGAAAGAAATAACATCAAATAAAACTTTTACTACCAGGGATATTGATATATTTATGAAATAAACTATAGAAAGGGTGAGTATGTACATCAAAAAAAATGAATAAGTGGTGAATATGGCATATGAATCACGAAAGTAAATATGAGACGAGAAACCCTTACCTTAGGTATGATTTCCTTCACCAATGTTTGAAACTACTATATAATAAATATATTTCTAATAAGTGGGGGAGAGGACACAATTGATATTATTGAAAAGAAAACTGATGCCCACATTTTTCACATGCCAATATCCTAAAAAAATGGAACATTATAGAACCTTAGAGGTTATATGGTCTAAATGTGTCCATAAAATGTGGGTTGTACAAATTTAGGTCATTTTAACCGTTATATTCTTATTTTCACCCCTTGAAATCCCATTTCATCCTTAACCATGATAATTAATTTTTACTAATTTACCATTCATAATGGTAAAATATTATTCTGAAATTATAAAATAATATAAATAATTATTATTAAAAATATTAAATCCATTTTCTCAAATTCAATTCACATTATTGGTATAATTAAATTTTATATTAAACCCGTAGACGTGTCGATAAATCAGGTTTTCCAAAGAAAAAAATTCAAAAGATTAAAAAGTTTGTATCTTTTAATTCAATATAAAAATGAATAAAATGACCTAAATAAGTTAAATTGAAATATTTTTGAATTAATTTCACTTTAAAACCACATAAAAAATTATCCCTTTAAATCAGTAAATGGAAAATGAAGTTTTCAATAAAAATAATTATTTTTTACTATTAATCTAAAACTTAACCCAAATATAATTTTGACAAGAAGTTTTAAAAAATGAATTTTAATTATTAAATTAAATTTTCGAAAATTGGTTAAAATTAATTTTAAATTATGTACGCAAAGAAAATCTAGATCTATTTTTTGAAAAATATTATTGTTTAGAAAAAAATTCATTTTCTTCCAAATGATTGTTATTTTATTTCTAATAAATAGATTTTTTAGAATTTATCATATACATGTTTGAACCATATAATTTTCCTAATTTAGATATCACTATTAATACCTTCCAACTTAATGGATAGTTTATAATTGTTATATTTAAATAACGATGTTTTAATAGAGTATCATGTCTCATAAAAACATGATATTGGGTGCATTTAAAGCAATAAAATAGATTAAATTTATTCAAAAATAGATACATCACAAAGTCTTATGGTATTACATTATCTTTTAAGATTGGTTTCTAATGTAATATATTCTATCATATGTTGTATTACTTTTTAAAATCGTGGGGTGTTACACCCACACACATTCATTCTAGGTGACAGTTCCATACTCAAGAGTGGTCTCTCATCAACCGACCATGTCATCACTAAGAGGTCAATCTCCTTATGACCCAATGGAACATGCCCCACATTCTAGGTCACTGATTGGTACCCTATTGTTACAAAACCCTTCTACAGGGTCACATGGAATTAATGAACTCATGACAACCATTTATTCCAAATTTTGTGCCAATCCATTTAACATAATACTAAATATTCCTTGAAATAATTTCATTAAACATATTTTTGGATCAAAACCATACCAAAACTCTAAAATTATCGTTTTAATATTATAATAAAATAGTTTTTTCAAAATCCATAAAATTTACCACAATTTATAAATCCACAACGAAAAGGGGTTTTAGTCAATAATTACATAAGTATTTCACATCAATTTTAAGAAAATAATTTAATTAAGATTAAGTCTGTAGGTTCGAGAATGGTGAAGATCAGAGAGAATCCACTTACCTCTCGATGATTGAAAAAAACAATGAACAATGATAAGATCTTCTAGATCCAAACAAAAATATTATTTATTTAAAATTATTCAATCATATCTCATAAATATTACAATCATAGAACATATATTTATCCATAACATACTATATATATTATTATTAGAGAGGGGATAAGAGTATATCTAAGAAGAATGTAAAATAACGATGACTTGCTAATAAATCTAGATCATTATAGCACATTGATTCCAAAAATGTTATTTTTAGATAAAAATTAATCCCCAAATGGACCTTGAGAAGAATGGGAATATGTAATACTAGGATATTAGGTGGGTAATGAGGGTTTCAGTCCTTAATTTGGATTAAAACCACATTTTTTGGGGCATTAACTACAAGTCACCCAATTTGGTACCACTATTTAGAAAAATGTCCCCCAACCATGTGATGTTATTTTCATTTGTTCATTCCTCACATTGTTGGTTCACATAGTTATAAAAACTATCCACCATCTATTCTTTTCCTTTATTTAACTTTTCAAGGTTTCACCTTGGCACTCACATGGTTTTCCCAATCTATGTTCCAATCATGCACTTTCCAAGTTAACCCAAAAACATGTTTCAATTTCTCATGGAGGTGGTTCATGGATTTCATTAACCGTTACCTCCATAAAAACCTAAAAATCATTAAAAAACTACGACACTTTAAGATTTTATGAAATTATTTTCAAATTAATTTAATTTTTTATATTTTTCTTTTAACACAATGCAGATTATAGTTTTTTATATTAAAGTACTATGTTTATCTTTTATGAAATACACAAAACAGTTAGATTTTATTTCGGTATACAAAAAAACTATTTTTGTCTTATATTACACACAATACTGAGTTCCTTTTCAAGCTTCTATTACATGTAAGGGTATGTTTTTACTGAACTAAAATATACTGTTAATATGATTACTAAATTGTTATTATAGCTACCACATAGCCATTGAAATAGATTTTCAAAATAATAATAACTAAATTTTGAAAATATTATTTACACATATTTATAAAATTAATCTTTTGGCTATAAATTGGTATAAATGAGAAAAATAACTATTAAAGAATAACGAAATTACTTTTCTAAGAGAACTATTTTTCTACATAGAAACAGAATTTTATATCAGTAAATTAAAAAACTATTTATGATTAATTTTTTCAATAAAATTTAAACAATTTATATTAATTAACTATTTTTGATACTCATACAATGGATTTGATAGGGTATAAGACATGAATAAATCAAATTTTATAAATAAAAAGACATATTATTATAAAAATTAATTTTACAGTATTTTAATGGAGACCCGATTTTAAATCAAATTTTTGGAAATTTTATTTATTTTATTAGTCAAAATAAACTTCATATTTGAAATATGAACTTAAAAATTAGGATAGGGTTAATTATTTGTATTTTTCTGTAAAGTTTCATTTTTTAGTGAATATTGAACAGTACTGAATTTTATTTCAAAACTTCTTTTTCATCAAATTTATTTAGAAATTTAAATTATGTTTTTGATTGATTTTATAGATATTTTTGACCAAATATACATAAATTAATCAAATTTAGGTCATTGGAATCAATTTTACTTTGAAATTGGATATAAGAACTAACCATGATTTTGAACATTTTGGCTTAAAAACCAACTTTTTCGATTAAATTTAAATTAGTTTCTTCCACTTATATGATTTGAATTTGAAAAATGGATTTCATATTTGGAATAATAATAATTTATAATGTCTAATAAATCCAACTTATTTTTGGGCCAAATTTAAAAGTGAAGGCAATTAGAATTAATTACCCCGATTAAGGGAGAAATTAGCTTAACAAAGGAGTAAACCTTAATCCTAATGCCCTAAAAGACTTATAAAATTCTAAAAAAGAAATTTTATAGAAATATTTAGACCCTGTATTTAATTTTATCTAATTGGGATCATTATTTGATCCAATTTTCATAGGAAAAATGTGGGTTTAATTTCTTTTTCAAAAATTTATAAGAATGACACTCCCCATCCACTATAAAAATGCACTCACCCATCAAACTTATTCAAACCTCTCAAGAAAATTTTCTAAAAGAACTCAGAATAAATATCCAATAAAAATACATCCCTTCATCCTATAATCCTACTTTTGGGTATAAATTCAACAAAGTAAGCTCTTCGGTGAAAACCAAGAGGTGTTACCCAAAGAAGAAGTAACATCCTTCCCCAATATCCTTTATTTTATCATTGTTCTCTATCAGCTGAAATATTATTAATCTAAAATTATATAGTAAAATTATTATCATAAATTTACTGTTATGTTTTTATTATAATTTTAAACCTATACTTTCACACACTTCCATCTAAGGGCTAATGAACTAGTCATGTTTGTGTAGGATGAACTTCAACCACACAAAATGATGTTGTTCATTTTTTGATTACAACCTTCATGGTTGGGAATTATGATGAAAAATATTATTTTGTATGATATATATGATATTTTTGATTCCTTTTCTATTCTTGAATTATTTTATAAAACAAAAATTCATGCTTTACATTTTTTTAACTACAATAAATTCGTTTGTGGAAGTGTGGATTACCACCTCTATAAGGCGACGTGATTCATTCACAAATTACATAGAATGTATTAAGGATGGTTTTAGTAAAAATATATGATTTATATGAAATAATAATTCAAATATAATTATATTATAAATATATATATATATACATATATGTAATTTACTTTCATTCTTTCAATACAATAGTAGAACGGAATCAGCGTTCATGCATATGTATGACCTACTATCTTCATAAATGGTGTATTTTATTTAATATTTATATCATTTATACATTAATATAAATATTTATATACTGAATATATATAATATATAAATAATGTTTGGAAAATTATGAATAATTAAATCATGTTCTAATTAAGAGGATAAAAAATAACAAGTCAAAACCTTTACAATAAAAAAATATGTTAATACACGAAACATTACATTAACATGGTATTGTTAATAAATGGGTAATATAAAGTCATAAGGTAATAATATATGTATTATATATTATAATATGGTTCAATTATATATTTATAATAACTTATACATATTATATATGATGTTTTAACGTGTAAAAATAAAGTCAAGACTTAAAGTAGGGGAATTTCATATCACTTTTTATTTCCAAGAGATACTTGTCTTATTCACCAATGATTTTTTTTGTGGTGTGTATACTTACAATGTATTTATTTTATGATTATTATACATAAATTTATGGGTATTTACATATCCATTTTTTTATATTTCATTCATGGTTTTTATGTTTCAAATGTTACCAAATCCGTAACGTAATTTTATCGCAATTTTGCTTCTTTGAGACACATCCCTTGTTATAAACCTATATTTTTATATAAGGTGTATTTAATGAATTTTACATGTTATATAATGAATCTAATTATTTTCATTATATTTAAATATTCATTTAATTTTATGATTTCCACTATATTATGATTTAATGTTATCAAAGTGGTAACAGTTGATAGCTACAATCTCATCGTTTATCTAGATTGTTTATGATTATGCTTACACTGATTCAATATTTTGATAAATCTATAAATAAATATCATGAATTTTATTACTCTCTATTTATTAATTTAATTTATAATTAATTTCACAATATTTCTACTCTTTGGTACTTATGATAATTATGAAAATATTTTTATGAAAATATGACATTATTTTTTATTTTGGTTCAAAATATGTGTTCTTTCAAAACATTGTTTCTAAGAATGTTTTCAAAAATGATTTAATATTATCCTATGATGTTTATAGGAAAATTTTACCCATTTATTAACTTTCTAAAAAATATGTTTAAAAGGAATATTTTTTTAATTTTCCAATCAATGCACTTTTCTAAACATATATGGTGCAAAATGAATGTTCAACAAGTATGGACTTACCCACCATCATTAACACCATTTCCTCGATACATGATTTTTATGTTTACGAAGTTATGTTTTTTAAAAAGAATTTTTAATATTCGGTAAATTTTTTGATTTTTAAATCATTTTCAATTTTTTATGTTCTCTTTACAGGTTATCGAAGTGTTTTCAAAGAAATTGTTTTCAAAACACTTTCACATTTTCTTTATAAGTTTTGAAAGTGTTTTTAATGAAATGGTTTTAATTTTTTTTCAATATTTATTTATAAATTTTTAAATAGTTTCAAATTAAATTTTGTTCAAAATGTTTCCTTGATTTGTTTATATGTTTTTAAAAAAATTCTATGGAGAATGTTTTTGATTTTTTTTTCAAATATCCCTTTATACGTTTTCATGTTTATTTTAAAGACAATAAATTTAAAAAGTTTTATTTTTTAAAATTAATTTTCTAAATAATAAAAGATATTTTCCTCAAAAAATGTTTTAAAATATATTTCAATATTATTTTCCATCGAAGATGACATCCTTTGGTGTCACTCCTTCATTTCTGGGAAATTAATCAATGGTTCTATTCATATTATTTAACTAAATAGTTTATGTACTGATGTCATGAAACCTATTTTTCTTTGAAAGGTAATATGTTTATGAAACTAGTTTTTATTTCAAGGGTTATATGCTTATGAAAACTGCTTCTTTTCATGTGTTATGCTTTGATGAAATGATTATAAAACCCATAAATTTTTTCATAGGTTAAGGTATGATTACATGTTTATGACACCCATTTCATTTCATGGGTTATGATATGACAATTTAAGATCATTCAGAAGATGTATGTATGAATTAATTATGAGAATTGTGGGACCTACATCTCCCTCCAATGAATAGGGTAAGGATAAATGGTATTTGAGCTCACAGGGTAAATGGTTTGTAGTCCATGCCTAAAAACAAGAAGGTACACAAGTTATAGATCAAGACTAAAAATTAGTACATATACAGGCTGTATCCCAAAGTTGAAAGTAAGAGGGTACACGGGTTGTATCCCAAGCCTTAAAGTAAAAGGGTACATGTGTTTTTATGCCAATCCCAAAGAAATACCATGGGTGATTATCCCTAGCCTAACATGTTATTAAGGTCATAGTATATACACTTGAAATAATATTTTTCATGATTATGTGTATGCCAAAAAGTCCATGTCTTACTCCAATGTTATGATTTTATGGATTATACTCTTGACCCCCCTATAATTCATGTCTTATTAAATACTAATATTTATTCCATGATTCATGTTTAGGATCATTGATATGTAGTTTATGACATTATAATGGTATGATCACATTATCATATAGCTATGATCATGTTTATGCTGAAATATCTCTTTTGTTTACCCTTCATGATAATTTGAGATCACCCATTTTTATATTTACTTCCCCAAGTTATGAAGATATGTATTATGTATATTTTTTTAAGAAGGGTTGTAGTGTTAGAGAACCTAGTGGGAGATACTTTAGCTCACTCATATACTAGTGTTTATGTTTCCATGTTTCCAAAGGCACTAAACTAATATTGTCATTGTGTTTCTATTTGTATAATCTTTTAAGTATTCCAAAAATATTATGTAATGTCTCTGTATGTTAATACTAGGTTGTTAAAGTTGGTATCAGATCAAATGAGTAGTTAAACTTTGAAAAATAGAATGAAAAAACCTTAGGGAGAAAATCAAGGACATGTCAATGGATAATTCTATATATAAGGAAATATATTGGAAGGTATCATGGAATTTCGTAAAGGATAGAGTGAGTGGTTTCCTAGAAATACATCCATGTCTGGATACTATAAATGGTTGTGTCTCTATCATAGATGTACTTAGGTGTAAAAACTTTGACAAGGTGTGTCGGGCCTCAATCGAGTGTAACCTGGTACATGATAATAGGCCTTGATGCACACTTGATCTCACACTCCTAGGGGATATTCTTAGGAAATTCACAAGCTCTTCATGAACCATCATTAAATATTTTAAAATAATTTGGCTATGAATAACATAAGATAAACCTAGGGTATCAATGATTAAGTAAGGATTCATAATTTAGACATCTTGTAAGTGTTTTATCATGATTATGTGGTCCCTCACTAGGAAAAATGTATTTTACTCTATGAGATTTGGTTTTATTCAATGACTGTAACCCAAAATAACCACATTAATGACCGTTATGATGGAAAATGCAATAAAGTTTCTCCTGAGAATACTAATTTTATGAGATATGGAATGAAAAACCTTGTTTCTATTCTCACATTGATTTCTCAATCTATGAATCATGTTGGGTTTCCATACGATAAAAAGAGGGAACAACATTCTGTTGAGTCATTCATAAGGAAACACGCACCTTCATTAATCGGGTCTTCTGATTTACTTGTTCTTGAACACTAGATCTGTAGCATTAAAAAGATATTCTATGTTATCCAATGTTTGGAACATGGGAAATACATTCCAACAGTTTATTGGTTGGAAGGAAAAGGGGACCAGTGGTGGAATCTAATCAATAATGTGATGAATCAAGATGAAATTGAATCAATGGATTGAGACGAGTTTAGGAAGTTATTCTTCAAAAATTACTTTCCTTTTGTTCTTCATATGAATATGGAAAAAGAGTTATTGGATTTGAAGAAAAAGGATGATGAATATGTCAGAACCTACAAGAATAATTTCATGATACATTCAAGGAACTCTTCTACAATTACTAGGAAACCAGAAAGTAAGGTTGAAAGGATCGTTTGTGGATTAAAGAAAATCTCATAATGGAATTGGCAATAATAGGATTTAACAGCTACAAATATATTGTGAAATTTTCAATAAAAGTGGAAATGAATTTTCGAGTTAGGTATCGATGTCATGGTTTTAATAAGAAGAGGAATATTTAGTTCAAAATAAAATGCAAAAACCATGGTGATAATAATATGAGACTAACTTTATGATCTAAGTGTGGAAATAAGAATGGAAGGAATTTTCATAATGTAACTAGTAAATTTGTTAAGTTTGGAAACATTGGAAATCGAGTGGATGAATTCAAAATTTATTTTGAGAAATTATATAATGATGAGAATAATTAAAAATCTTCACAAAATGCACCTCCCACACATTAGTGTTTCAATTGCAGGGAGTTTGGGAATTTTTCCAAAAAGTGACAAAATCTAAGGGTTAATAATAATGATCATTTCCAACAAAATATAAAGACAAATGAAAAATTGAAAGCATATGAAATAACAATGTATGAACTGACCCATGATAATTAGGGCACTCAAGAGTGGATAATTTATTTTGGTATTTCATAAAAATAAGAACTATTAAAATATTATTATTCATCCTTTAGTGCAACATGATATGTGTCAAATTATTTGTTATCTCTCTCTAAATGAATTTTGGATTAATTAAATAAAATTTATTTTCTATATTTACAAGAATGAAACTAATATTCTATTATAGAAGTTTTTTTAAGATAATAAGAAATTAAAAGAAAAAATGGTGAATGATCTTTTGGAAGCATGTATTTTTTCAGTAAGGATTTATGGAAATTCAGGTCATTAACATGTATCAAGAGAATACATGATATAGGTATTTACGTGTTTTCTATCTGATATATAAGCTCTACTATATGATATATCTAGGTGATTAATGTTAAGATGGTTTTGAGAAATTCAGTAACTTTATTTTTAGTATTTTGGACTTTTAATTTTATAAGGGTTATAAGGTTAACCATTTATGGAATGGTTTATATTAAAATTCAGATAAGGATTTTGATATTGATTTATTATCTCACCATATGAGGATTTATCCATATTGGATAACTTATTCTAACCTTTTTTTTGTGATAAAAACATATGGAATGACCTATCATTATATTCATGGATATCATGATCTGTTAATTCTCCAGGAATGAAAAAATAACCTTCATTTCTTGTAATTAGTGATGAAGTGGAAGTTGATCAAGGAACAACAAAGGGAAATGTTTTACTTAAATCATGTAAGTATATCTTTCATGAAAATTATTCATCTTTAGGAAAACGAGTCAGAAATAAAATTTTGTTCTTAAACCTTATTTATTTTGAACTGATGGACTTTTAATTAATCATAGATTTTAGACTTTGAGGCCCCCAACCTTCCATTGATCATTCTTTTTTTTTTGTGATTGATTACCTTAATAAATACCAACAAATATTTATTCTTTCCCTCCAATTCCATGTTTTCACTTTCCACCTATGTTATCCTGGGAGGAAACCTAGTTATTAGATTCTTTGGTTAACCATCATGTTTCCAACATTCCATTTTTAAATAAAATATTAGTATTCATTTTTATGATATGGGTTTCCATGAAAGGAAATTTAAAGTATTAAACCTTTTATAACCCTGATGAATCTTAAGGAAAAAATTAATTTTAAGGGGGTTAGAATATAACACCCCAAGATTTTGTGACTTTTTTTAAAATTAATTAATTTTTTTGATGTTTTTTATTTCATGTAATGATAAATATAGTTTTTTAATATTAAATCACTAAATTTGGCTTATTTTCACTGAATTAAACACTTATATTATCTTAAGTTACATGGGACTCTATGTTTTTCTTTTATTACACACAATACTGAGTCCCTTTGATAGATTCCATGACAAGAAAGGCCAAGGTTTTACCGAACTACAATATACTGTTAATATGATTAATAAAATATTATTATAGCTACCACATAAAAAATTGAATGGATTTTATTAAAAATATTAAATAAATTATGAAAATATAATTTACACATGTGTATAAAATTAATCATTTTGTCATCAAATGGTTTACGCGAACGAAATAATTATTGGAAAATAATGAAATCACATTTCTAAGAAAACTATTTTTCTATGTACAAACACAATTTTATCCTAGTAAATTAAAAAAACCACTTTTTGTTAATGTTTCCAATAAAATTTATGTATTATATATTCACTAAATATATTTTATAATCATCCAATATATTTTATAGGTATAAGATAAGAATAAACCTAATTTTATGAATAAAAAGATATATTCTTCAAAAAAGTTATTTTACGAAATTTTAATGATAAACCCCTTTTAAATCCATTTTTGGAAATTTTATAGAGTTTATATGTCAAAATAAATATCATATTTTAAATACGAACATAAAAATTAGATTAGGTTGAATTTTTGGTATTTTTATGTGAGGTTCAATTTTTTGATGAAATGTGAATAATACTAAATTTTAGTACAAACATTATTTTTTGTCCAATTTATTTATAAGGTTAAATTAGGGTTTTTATTGCATTTAATGATAAATTAGATCAATTATACATAATTTAATCCAATTTAGGTCATTATAATAAATTTTACTTTGAAATTGGATATAAAAACATACAAAACTTTTGAATATTTTTATTTTATGACCCGTATTATCATCCCATACACGGGATTAAATTTAAATTAATTTATTCTAAATATATTATTGGTATTCGGAAAAATTGATTTCATATTTTTAATTTAAATAATTTATATTTTCAACTAATTTCAAATTATTGATTTATCAAAAATATCAGGGATGGTAAATAAAATTAATTATAATGATGAAGGTGGAAATTAGTTTAATAAAGGAGTAAACCTAAAACTTAAGGCCAAAAAAAACCTATAAAATTGTAAAAAATCCTTTGGTTGGGAATATTTAGACACTATACATTATTTTATCCAAGTTTTTTTTAATTGATCCGCTTTTTATAGTAAAAACATGGATGGAATTCCCTTTTCAAAAATATATAACAATGCCACTCCTCATCCTATATTAAAAATCACTCACCCCTCCCAATAATTAACACATATGAAGACATTTTGATAGGAAAAATATGATATAATATCCTCCTAACATCCCAAACTTCATTTTATAATCCTCCCTTGCATCATAAATCCATCCAAGAAATGTTTTCGGTGCATACTAAGAGGAGTTACTCAAAGAAAAGGTAACATCCTTCCTGAAGCTCATTTATTTTATTTTCATTATCCATTACCTAAATTATTTCATTCAAATTATTATATAATAAACTATATATCAAAAATATACTTATATGTTGTTATTATAACATTTCTTCCTGCACTCACACACACTTCCATCGAATGGGTAACAAACTTACAGTTTTTGTGTACAGTAAACTACTGCCTCAAAAAACGATGTTGTTCATTTTTACTTTACAACCTATAATGGTTGGAAATTTTGAAAAAATATATATTTTTATTTGATATATATAATATTTATTATTTTTTTATTCTTATTTAATTATTATATAAAACATACCTTCATTATTTCTATTTTGTGTTACAATTATAAATTCATTTGTGGAAGTGTGGGCTTCCGCTTTCTCAACGAGATATGATTCCTTCAAACTTTACATGGAATGTATAAAGGATGGGATTAGTAAATATATATTATGTATATGAAATAATAATTTTATGAGAATTATATTATATATATATTTAATTTACTTACATTCTTTCAATACGATAATAAAACTAAAGCAACGTTCATGCGTATGTATGACCTACTGTCTCCAGGAATGGTGTATTTCATTTAATATTTAAATATTTTATAGATTATTACAAATATTTATATAATGAATATATATGATATATAAATCATGTTTTACATTCTTTAAATATTTAAATCATTACCTTTGTATGATGATCAAGAATAACAAGTCAAAACACTTGCGATAAACAAAGAGGTTATTACCGAAAACATATCTTTACCATGGAATTTTTTATAAACAGGTATTATAAAAACATATGTGAATCACATATGGTGTTAGGTATTAGAATATATATATGTGGTGTATTTATAATAAACTTATATGTATTATATGTAAGGTTTGAACTTGTACAAATAAATTTAATACTTAATGTAAGGGAATTTTATCTCACTTTTTATTTTTGTGAGAAACATGTCTTATTCACCACTAATTTATTTTGTGCAGGGTTTAATATACATAAATATGTATTATATGACTCTTATACTTATATTTAGTTGTATTTAAATATCCATTTTATTATCTTTCTTTCATGGTGTTTGTGTTTCAAAAGTTACCAAATCAGTAAAGTAATTTTTTCTTAATTTTCCTTCTTTGAGACACATGCCATGTTATGCACATATATTTTTCAATGAGGTTTATATAATGAATTTTGACATGTTATATCATGAATATAATTATTGTCATGATATTTAAAGCTTCATGTATTTTTATTCTTTCCACTATATTATGATTCAAATTTACCACAGATGTAATGGTTTATAGCTATAATCTCATTATTTATCAAGATTGTTTATGATAATACTTCAATTTATGAAATTTTATTTTCCATATCTCAATAAATATCATGAATTATATTATACTCTGTTAATTAATGTTATATTCATGTAATGGTACCATTTTTCACTCTATGTTACTTAAGATATTTAATAAAATGTTTTTATAAAAATCCAAGTTTATTTTTCCTTTCGGTCGAGAATTTGTGTTATTTCAATTATTTGTTTTACAAAAATGTTTTCCAAAATGTTTTACTATTATCATATAATTTTTAAAGGAAATTTGTAACTATGTTTTACCTTTTTAAAAAAGGGTTTAAAAAAATATTCTTTTCATTTTTGGATCCAAGAAATTTTAAACATTAAAGGTAGAAAAGGAATAGTCACCATGTATTGACTTACCCACCATCATGAATTATATTTCCTTGATAATTTATTTTTAGTTTTACAATGTTAATTTCTTATAAGAATTTTTTTCCTTAACATTTCGGAAATTTTTTGTTTTAAAATATTGTTCAGAATGTTTTCAAGCATTATTTACATGTTTTCAATGTGTTCTAAAATACATGGTTTTCAAAATGTTTTCAAGATTTACTTATAAGTTTTAAAAGTGTTTTAATTGAAATTGTTTTCAAAATGTTTTCAGGATTTCATTATATGTTTTCAAAGTGTTTTCAATGGAAAGGCTAACAAAAAATTTATATTTTTTCATTATAAATTTTCAAAAAAAATTCAAAGGAAAAAAGTTTTTAAAATGTTTTCAAAGATTCACATATATTTTTTCAAAATTATTTTCAATAAAATGGTGTTAAAAAGGTTTTATGTTGTAAAAATACTCTTCCAAATAATAAAGGATATTTTCCTCAAGAAATATTTTGAAATGACATTTCAAAATTATTTTATATCTAAAATGACACCCATTGCTGTTTCTCAAGATTCTATGGGGAAATGATCCAATGGTTCCTTTCATTTTATTTCTATAAATAATTTATGTATGGATGTAATGAAACCCATTTATCATTCAGGGGTTATATTTTTATGGAACCCATTTATCATTCATAGGTTATATGATTATGAAACCTTCTTATTTTCATGGGTCATGCTTTACTAAAATGGCTATGAAATATTTCTATTTTTCAATAGATAAAGGCATGATTACATGTTTTTTACACCCATTTCATTTCATGGGTTATGATATGACTTTTTTATTATCTATTGGATCATTTATTTATAAATTAATTATGTTATTTGTGGGACCTGTATCCCCCTCTAATGCATTGGGTAATGAAAAAATGCACATGAGCTCAAAGGGTATACATGTTGAAGCCTAATCCTGAAAACATGAAGGTACATGGGTTGTAGACTAAGCCTGAATATATGTAGGTATACATTTTCTATCCCAATCTTATAAGTATGAGGGTAGATGGGTTGTTACACAATCCCAAAAATATGAGTGTATAGAGGTTGTTATCTCAATCCCGATGGAAGTCCATGTGTGATTAGCCCAATCCTAACATGTTATGAAGGTATTGGTAGGTATCCATGACACAATATTTTCTATGATTATGTGTATGTCAAATATTCCTTGTCTTATTTCTATGTTATGATTTCCTGGATTATACTCTTGACCCCCTTATGATTCATATCTTATGAACAACCAATCTTTAGTCTATGATTCATGTTTATGATCTTTGATATATAGGGTATGATCTTCTAATGTTATTATCATATTATTATACCACTTTTCTCATGTTTATGATTACATATATCCCATGTTTACACTTAATGATGATTTATTCTCACCCCTACTTATGTTGTATACCCTAAGTTATGAACATATGTATTATATAGGATATGTCTCTAAAGGGTGCTAGTCTTGGAGAACCAAGTGGAAGATATTGTAGCTCACTAATGTACCAGTGGTTACATTTCAATGTTTCCAAAGTCACTAAACTAATATGTTATTTGGGTGTCTATTTATTTAATGTTTTATGTATTCAAAAAAATATGTAATGTCTATGTAAGTTATGATTGTGTTGTTATCAAAACTTCCCTTGACCTCTAGAAACTTAACACAAGAATCGTATAATCTTAAGAAACACAAAAAAGTTCAAGTACCTGAATCCAACGCTGCTAAATTTTCTCCAAAACTGGTCTTTACATCCATGAAAAGTATAAAAATATAATTATTCTAGAAATTTTTTTTCCAGTTCTATTGCATTTCCTTCTCATGATCATATGTTTCTTTATGAATCTGACTATGCTTCCTAAAAATCCACACTAAATTGATATTTTTTCTATAAAATATATTCTGTTTCATATCAACAATCCATACTCACATTTGAATCATAGTAGCATCCAATTCAAGATGAACATGTTCACATAGAATGACAAGTCCAGTATCAGGATGATATTTTTTGAATTTAGATACATGAAACACATTATATAGGGAACTGAAGTTTTGTAGAAGTGATAACCGATAAGTAACAACACCTATATTCTAAAGTACCTTAAAAGGTATAATGTAATAAAGAGAAAACTATATCTTATTTACAAAATAATGATTCCTTAATCGTAGAGAGATCATCATGAAATGATGATCAGCTACCGGAAATGATATGATCATCAATGATTGTATGAACATAATTTTTTAAAAATATGATTCATATCCATTTTATTTATGATCATAAGAATATTCAGTATTGTATCATGCAAAAATATTGTTATAATAAGTGATGTCTCACCTATTTCCACCCAAAAAGTGGATAACTCCATGGATGATTGTACAATGCTTCAAAAAGATTCGTATTCATTGAGCACTGATAAATGTTATTGTATAATAACTCCACTAAAGGAATTTTCTCTTCCAATGAGCTAACAAAATCAATTACACTATTCATAAGAAATTATTCAATCATTTGGATGATCCTTTCAAAATTTTCATCTAGTTAAGGATGATAAGATATACTCATAGTCAACTATGTCACAAGGGAACACTATACGGACTTCAAAAAATGAGATGTAAACCTGGGCTCTCTATCAAAAAAATTGAGACTAATTCTCCATGGATCATTATTATTTCTCAAATGTAGAGTTTTGAAAAGTATTCCATCATATTGGTTTCATGAATAGGGATGAAGCAGGATGACATTGTGAGATGATCCACAATCACCCATATGGAATCATGTATCCAAATCATTTTTTTAGTCATATCAAAAAATATATAGAATTATCCTACTATTTCCACATGGGTATATATAAAAATTGCAATATACAATCTAGTCATTGGTTCTTTTCCTCGATGTTTTGATAGGTGAGGCAACTCAAAACAAACCTTTTCAGTTTCCTTTTAATGACATCCCACCAAAAATATTCTCCCATTTCATTATACATACTCTATATTCCCGAATGAACAACCCATTTTTAATTTTTATAGGAATTAAGAATCTATTCCTGGCATGTCAAAGGAAGTATTATCTAATATATAAACCACAAAATATATCTCCCTTCTAGATTATATCACACCCTTGAATTTTGAACATATGGTAATAAATTTGAGATCAGATATATGATCCTCTTTCACATGATCAACCAAATCCAAAACAAACAAAATTGGAAGGAATGTTACAAAAAATACCATTCTTAATAAATTATTTATGCATATATTCTATGAATTATATTATCCACCACTGATCTAAATCTTCTTTATCTAGTTTTTTATATGACATTCTACTTAATTCATTGTCCATATATTTTCTTAAACTCATTGTATACATCATGTAAAAATAAAAAATTTTAAGATATTCCTTTCATATTCATTTCTACAGATTCAATTCGTTTTGTGAGAAAATTTGTTTCAAACTCTTTATGTCTATAAGAATTATTAATTTATCCCAAAAAATATAATGATGCCATGTCCTCAAACAATATAAAATAATATCTTATTAAAAATCATACATCAGGTATATTTTCTCATGTACTCAATAATATCATGATCCTTTAGAAATAATGTAATCTTTATGTATGATAACACATCACATCCTAGATCCCAATAAATAAAAAATGGTATACACCCTTACAAACTTGGGAAACATAATGATATATGATGATTTAATTTGAATCTTGAGTTCTTGAAAAGTATTCTAGCATTCATCGTTCAATTTTAAAGGTAATACCTTCCTTGTAAAAGCAATCACGAGTCAGGAAATATGTGAAAAATCACAAACAAAGTTTCTGTAGTATTTCTCTAAGATAAGGAAACTCCATATCTCAAATACATTCATCGGTGGTTTCCAATAGTTAACATTGTCTATTTTTTCAGGATCTACAAAAACTCCATTTTTTGATATGAAAAGAATGATGAAACAAAACTCTTGTATATAGAAATCACACATTTAGATATTATTATAAATAGATGATCCCCTAAGATACCCAATACTATCACCAAGTGTTCTTCATGATATGATTTTTTCTTATAATTCATCAAAATATCATTCGTTAATAACACAACAATGGAATTTAAATACCTCAGAAATATATAATTCATTAATTACATGAAAACCACTAGTGAATTTGTAAGTTCAAAGCATAAAGAAACATACTAATAATTTCTATATATTTCCCTGAATGATGACTTATGAATATCCTCCTTCGGAACTTGCAATTAGTGACACCCATAAGGTAAGTTAATATTAGAGAACCACTATGTTTACCTTAATTGATCAAACAAAAAAATGATTATTTGAATAGGATCCATTTTTTTTTCACAACTTGGTTAAGCTTATGAAAATCCACACAAAGTCTAATGCTTCTCCCAAAAATCGTTACAAAAGAACTAGTGCTTCTCAACGAGATGCTCATATTCAAATGAACCATTTAATTTCCAACATTTATAACTAAACATTAAATTATATCAATTTAGTTAGTTCTATCCTTTAATGTGGAAGTGAAATGGGATTTTCCCTTGGTAGGATATCAATCATAAAATCCACTTCACTTTAGGGTGGAAACACTAAAAAATTGTTAGGAAGGATAGTTGCAAACAATTTAACTATGGTTATAAAATATCTATTTATTATTTTATCCACATATGCTAATATAACTACTGCCGGCTAATAGATGATATTTCCAAAAACCGGTAACAAATACTCTCCTCTACATGGATATATTTTCTAGTCTCCATTAAATACATGTTTAACATCATCAGATGATAGGGAACTCACTTTTCATGCATAACATTTGATATGGGCTTTGGATGTCATCAACCAATACATTCCCAAAATCAAGTCATAGATTTCCTTCTCAAGGACAGGGAAGCATCATACCAATTCCACCCCTTGATAGTAATCGTACATTCTACACAATTAAAAGCTTGACATTCTAGATGTCCAAGAAGAGTTTGTAATTTTAAAATGTAATGAATCTTATCAACAAAAAATCCTATAAGATAAACAACATGAGAAGAAATAAATGAATGGGATGCATCCATATAAAACAAGACCTAGATAAGAGTAAAATTCAAAATAATCTTACCTCATGCCATCGAAGGACTATATTGATCATCTATTATTACGTTCTCAGAAACACATAATTTCTTACTTACTACCCATTTTTGTTTGCTTCTTTGTTGATATTTCCTCTGTTGAAGAGCCCTCGTGTTCCTAGAATCCCCCTGACTCACTTTTTTATATAGGTGATAATTTTTCTAAGGACGTCAAAAAATTGAAGCATAGGGTTTTTGAGAAGTATTAGATACATTTATATTACTATAAATTGCAGTGCTATGATAATAACACTAGAGATGTCCCATCTTGTTACAGTTATTACAATATCTCAGTGATTCCATGGAATCTTGATTCATGTTCTCAAAGGATCCAAATTTAAAACAACCTTTCTTACATTGGGGTTGTGGAGGGGGTGTTATCTAATCTTGTGGTTTGATTTTGTAATTTACCTCCACTTTGGAAGTGAGTGTCCATCTTCTGCTTATTCCCAACATTGGAGTTCCCACATGTTCCTATGTAGATAAACGTACTTCCTCCAACCATATTTCTTGAGATACCCCTTTATTTAATATTTGAACTACTTACCGTCTTTGTATAGTCCATAATTCAAATAATATCAATCTTAAAGATAACTTATGGTTGTAACCCTGACTAAACAATGCATTCCTTCAAGGATGAACTTGCAACAAATTCCTGGGAAAAGTAGACTAAATTCATCAATTTAGTCTCATACTATGAAACTAATAAAATATATTTCTTTGAGATAAATAAATATTTTATTGTCAGAATATGAAAGGTGTGATGATAGAATTGTTTGTTAAACAATTATTTAATGTCATCCTACGTAATTCCTTATATGGATTTATCTTAAACTGTAAAATCCACAATTAGAATGATAGATCCTCAAACATATATCTTGCCACATTAACTTTCAAATTATTTGGTGTTCCAAGGAATTATATGTTTGAATTCATCCAATTTATCCAAACATATACATTTTTAAGTTCCCAATCCCACTAAAAATGGGTTTATTTTGAAATTGAGTTGAGTGGTCTAACTACAAAGGATCATTATTCTGGTTTCCTCTATCCATATCATAAAAATCTAGAATGATAATTTGGATAGAATCATGGTTCACCTGTGCCTCATGTGTAACAAAATTTTCATCTACCCCTTCTAGTTAATTCCTATGATATTTAACTAGTTATATTCTCTATAAATAGAAATAAATATCACATAGTCAACACTCCCTATAAATTGAAGTATTAGAACATTTCAAGTCACCAGAAACAACTATAACTACATGTTTCATTTTTCAACATCCATCCATTTTTACCACAATACCCACGATTACCATATTAATGATTTTCCATATATTATAAAACAAATAAATTCAATTTAGTCCTAGTGGGAATTATGACTACCGATGTAGGACATGGAATCCTTATTGGCTAAACCCATGATGATGAGATGAAAACTCACCTAGATGTGTGTAAAAATGATTTTATATGCTAACACCATAACAAATTTTTGTTTTGAATATAATGGTTAGATATTTCATTTTATGATATATATTTCATGTTTTGGAAATCCTATTTCCTTGCTACTAACCCAACTCAAGAAACGAATAAGACTAATACCGTTTCCAATATAAGGACCAAACATAAATGCAACCATTTGTAACATACCAATCCATCTCATTGTCTTGAGAATAGACAGAGGTTCTAATGGCCTTAGGAAGCATCCCCAAGACACCAAAGGTTATTAATAAATTCTAAGGTATTAGGGAAATATTCGGGGGATGATTTTCCATTAAAGATAAAATAACCAGTTACCGATAAAGAATAAACATTATTGAATGACAATATGATGCATGAACCAAAAATGTAACCTCAAATACAACTAAATAACTAATAATAATAGAGTGATAATGAATAAATAACCAAAAATTAAATCATACCAAAGGGAAAAAAATACCAAACCAATAAAAGACCCGATATTTCTAGCTCTATGATCCAACTCCACTGGCCATGCCAAAGGTATTAGTATAAATCACTATAGAAGTATGATTCCTTTATCTTTCTAATTTCCTAATAAATTTTTTCTAAAAATGCATCAAAGTTCTCAAGTATGAGGTGAGTATAAAATCAACAGTATTTCCCTAAATAATTTCCAAAACATACAACTGAAAAAGAACTGATTAACAGATTTTATAAAAAACAGTTTTAAATTAGTTAAAATATTTCATTTTAAAACCATAATAAATTTCCATGGAGAACAATAAAAAAAGTCTCAGAACAGTTTCTCACTATTTGGAATACCCATTCCCATGTATCCACACACACACAAACTTGAATTCCAAGTAACAATTCCATAGTTATGAGAAGTCACTCATCTATATACCATATCATGACTAAGTGGAAAATCTACTTGTCCCCCAATTTAATATGTCTCAAATTCTGGGTCACATACCAGTACCACAATGGTACACACCCCTTATACATTAGAAGTACCCAAACTTAAACATTTCATAATCTTGAATTAAATGAATAATTAACATTGAGGATCTTTTTAGGTTTATAGTTTTAGATAATTAGGCATAAAAATTACATTAAAACTTTAATATTACATGTAGACACAACTACTCAATATCCATTTTTTCAAAAAAATAAAAACTCTTAAAAATAAACATGTCTAGTTCTGTGTTTTATATAGCTTGACTTTTCCTTGATCCCATCATTGACCCTATTCATCTTTAAGTCCTATTGGAAAACATTTCAAAAACTTTGGATGAGCATAAAAAGATTAGTAAGGGTTATAAAATAAGGAAGGAAAACATTATCCCATAAATAAATAAAAATCAATGAAACCATACCTTTAAATCATAACATACCTTACAAAGTCATAATATTTATGAGTAACACACACAAATCATAAATCATAAAGGTTACTTATGGAATCCATATCAAACATACATTGTAGCTATCACAGATACATAGGGAGTTACACTTGGAATACCAATCAGATTATGTTCCCTAAATCACATAGAATAAACAACACATATACCTCCATCATGTTACCAAATTCATTAGAGAGCTATATCAGGCTCACTCACCCTAGGTTTATCACGAAACCGCTGGTATACGTAAATAATTCTCAATAACCATAACATAATC
This sequence comes from Viscum album, assembly GCA_963277665.1. Lineage (NCBI taxonomy): Eukaryota > Viridiplantae > Streptophyta > Magnoliopsida > Santalales > Viscaceae > Viscum > Viscum album. The sequence goes on along the minus strand of OY728127.1, from coordinate 58,572,549 downwards.
ATAACACATAACACAATTATAAATGAAAGATAACATTTCCACATTCCAATATATCAAATCAATATATTGAAATAAACAATGCTTTATCAAATCATTTTCAAAACCATTTAAAAAGTGATTTTTGAATCAAAGTGTCCCATACCACTTTGAATCTTTTAAATGAATTATCATTTGAAAACATTAATTTCCATATAAATGAATCCTAAAACCCATTTTGAAAACATGGACATTAATGAGAAAAATTTAGAAGAATAAATCTTTAAAACATTTAAAATGATATTTTAGTTAAAGATTTTTTTTTTACAAATCAAGAGACGCTTGAATACAAATAATTGAGGAATAAAATTTAATCAGAAATTTATAATATCATCTAAATAAAGGGATTCATGATATAATATGACAAATGACATTATATACACCATATAAAAGTGAATTGGTGCATATTGACAATGATGTCTCAATGAAATGTAATTAAGATGAAATACCTTATAAACACTGTATCCTTAGATTAAGGATAAATCAATTACATAAAAATATGTGAAAAATATAAATACACTTAATATGACTGGATATTCAGTTCAAATAAATCATATGAAATCCACACGTGTTCTTTTTGAGACAATATCAATGACTTGGATGTTTATCTCAATGAATATAAATTGAGTTAAAATTACACTTATCAAGTTCATATTGATGAGTTGAGAATTGTGATTATGTGTATCAAAAATAAATCCACACAAAGGGGAGTGGAAATTACAACATAAATAAATAAATATTGATTCCACACATAATCATAGCATGGCAAAATTAAGAATTAGATGATTAACCCAAGGAATGGAAATTGGGTTAAAAGGATTCCTTACTGATTTGGTTACAAAACATACATCCCATAAAAAGAAGGATCATAAAATGAAGATTTAAATACCCATAATTTGAATTATATTACACAATTAATACACTCATGGTCAGTATATACACCACACTAAAGTAAATAGTGAAAAATATACAATGAATCTCACGTGAATAAAAAGTGAGATGAAAATCCCTTACCACGTTGTAATAAATAGAGTCGTATGAACAAAAGTTAAAAACCACAAAATTAATCACAGAATACCATGAATATAAATAGAATCATAATAATATATATCAAATTTCATTACAAAATTCACCACATGCAATAAATAATTGTTGAACAATGGAAATCTCACAGAATTAAAAGTGAGATAAGAAATCCCTTACCTCATGTCCAACTTGACTCGTTTGTTCCTTATTCATACTCAATAATAAAATAAAGATAATTTATACTTTCTAAGAAAATTTTTCAATTTTATTATTGCTTTTATATCACTTATTACCATGTTATAAACTTTATGTAATCTTTTATGTTAATAACGTTGGTTTTGTCGATATTTGGTACTTGAGTAAAAAATTGTCTTCTTATAATTATAAGTTGTTCACATAGTCAAAAGTTCATTATATAAAGAATTATATTAATTATTTAGATATAATATATATCATATATATCCAGTATATACATGTATTTGTAATAGTACATAACATTTGGAGGTAAGAAATGAAATGCACCGTTCATGGAGACGGTAAGTCGTATGTACGCATGAACGCTACTTTCATTTCTATTTATAATTTTAATGGAAGTAAACCATAATGATACATATTTATATTATAATTCCAGTATAATATCATATATAATATCATTATATCCATTTTTTATACGCCCCACATATGGCATTAACGAGTCATTTCACTTTGAGGGGGCGATAGTCCGCACATCCTCAAATGAAATTATCACGTTTACCCATAATGGAAACCATAATGTTAGGTAATAAATTTAAAATACAGACAAATAAATAAAATATAAAGATAATATATATCATATATTATTACAGTTCCAACTTAATGTCCACCATGAGAGGCGGTAGAAGATAATCGAACAATCATCGTTTCGTGAGGTGTTAGTTTTCCATCCACATAAATAGTATGTTTTTCACCCATTAGATGGAGGTGTGTTTAAGTTTAGTTAAAATAATTCTCATAAAAACATCCTAGTATATTGAGGATACTGTTTTTTTACAAAATAATGGAATAAAAAGTGTTTAGGGGTTGGAGAAGTAAAATAAAATAAAAGAAGTTAAGTGGAATCGTGACCTTTAATTTGGGTACCTTCCTTTGGTTTGAACCAAAAGGTCTTATTGAAGTGACTTATGAATAAGATAATGCTTCTAGGAGGAGTAGAGGGATGTAGGGAGATTAATTTGGAAGATTTTGGACGAGCCTAAATGCTTGAGAGGTGTGTGGAATTGGTTATAAGTGAGGGATTTTTATAAGGGGGGAGGAGGGACTCTTTTGGAAAGTGTGATAATATTATTTTATTATATATTTATATTCTTTTTATAAAAGTAAAAAAATCATTAGAGTCAAATATAAGATGACTCATCGTGTAAATAAAATCATCCAATAATAATTGGACTATTTTTGGATGTTATTTTAATATTTATAATCTTATTTATTTAAATGATTTGTTAATGAGGTAAACACTACATCATTATTGTGTCATAAATAATTTACTTTATTCGATACCTAAAAATTATAAAAAAACTACCATAATGTAGGAAATCGTTTTATATTTCCAATTAATATTTATAGTCAAAAATATTAATTATATAACACCATATAACATTTAATTTACTAAAATATTTCTGTTTATTTAATTTTTTCCTTTATGTTAAATTAATTAATATAAAGTGTAATTATCATTCCTAAGTGGCTTCATGGGATCCCAAAATAGTCCCAAGGATGCCCATGGTCTTACATTACTCATAAAATAAGGTTAGTACAAGTTTTAAGGTTATTTTTAATTATTAAAAAAAAAATTTACCTTGAATTTCCCTCTTTACCTTTAACCGTGGTAAATAAATGTCAAAAGCTTCTATTCACCAAAAAAAAATTCATTGAACCACATTTTACATATAAATGACAACCATGTATGTCGGATTTTAGAAATTAAATTCACATAAGTGGTAAAATTTCATTTAAATGAAAAATTCATCTTTTTTAACTACTATTAAGTGGTTTCAATATTCATCAAAAATTGATGTTTTTCAGAAAAATACAAAAAATTCCGAAAAACATATATTTGCTATTCTGAATTCAAAAATGATGTCTATTTTTCTAAATTCAAGACATAGAAGTTCCATTAAATAATTTAAAATTAATTCCCATTATTAAAACAAATTGCTTGTTTTTAAGAAACAATAACTATCAAATTAATGACGCTTATTTATGTCCACATTCAAAGTGAAATTAATTCCAATAACCAACATTGGATTAAATGGTAAAAATATATTATAATTACAATTTAAAACCAATTAAAAATATAATCAAACCATATAAATAAATTATATTAAAATGCAGTTTTGAATTACAATACAATATTTTCACTATTCATTGAAAATGAACTTTATCGGAAAAATTACAAAAATTTACACAAAGTAAATTTTGATTTCCCCATTCTAAAGAAAGATTTTACTTGGTCAAATATAATGTATAAAAATGACCAAAACTAGATTTAAATAGGGTTCTCCATCAAAAGGTGGTAAATCGACCTTTTACTGAATATTAGAGTATTCATCCTTAAAAATAGATTCATTCATATTTTAAGCCCCTAACTTTTATTGGATGACTATAAAAACAAATATTATCATATTTTAGTTCATTATATTATTTCCCACCAATAAAATTCTAGGCATTAACTACCATTTAAAATAATAATATTATATTATTAGTGTGCAACATAAGATTTCAAGGAAACCTGTGGTTGCGTATCTGGTATGCCATCGAACATAGCATCCCCTTTAATGTAAAATTAATATTTAATTTAAAAATATTAATAAATATGAAAATTGTCTTATTTTTTATTTATCTGGGATGTTACATCCTTCCCACCTTTTGGGAATTGTGTCCTCGCAATTTTGAAACTGGTCTTGGAAACTTCATCAAAAGTCCCACATCAGAAAAGAGTCGGTAAAACTATCACTTTAAAAGAAAAAAAGAAAAGTAAAATGGTCACCTGAGATAACCCCTACTAGGATTCCATGTAGGAAAACATGGATATGGAAGGGAGAAAAAACAGTCAAGTTCTGATGGAGAGTAATAGAAAACATGATTAGGAGAAAGTTAACCACCAGAATATCACAAACTTATGATGTGTTAAATGATCTTTGATTACCCAGTAGGAAATATAAACCAAAAATGTTTTTTCTTTTCATTATTTTTCATAATTTGGAGGAATTAATTTACTACATAGAATAAGAACATATGGAAAAATACTTACCTTCATGTAGAGTTTCATCTTATAATAAGTTTCAGTCAAAAACTATTCTTTTCTTCAAACAAAGAGCATTAAAAAAGACTTGGTCACATCGAAAGCACAAGAATCATCTAATGGAGAATCACATAATCCATAAAAGAATAACTATATATTTCCCTTGACTTTAGACATCAACTAAAACCAAAATGGTTAGTGTGAGATCAGATAATACCCCAAAAGGATAATCTTTTACAAAAAGAAAAACTACTCATAATCTCCAAAATTTGTAAAACAATACCCAAGGTTCAACCAAGACCATTAAATAAACAATTTTCCATAAAATTCTTCAAAAGTATTCCAAAATAAAATTGAAACCCAAATCTCATAAGGATTTAATTACATAGTCCTCTAAGATAAATCTTATCATTTATCACCAAATAACATCAGTTACTCATAAAATCTCATATTGATAAGTAATTTACCTAATCACATATTCTCCATGATAGGTTAATTAGTTTCAATAATAAACCTAATCATCAGATTTCCACAATAAAAAGATAGATTCTTCTAAACTAAAATTTCAACCATTATTCCAAAATTGAAATCCCATAGTATTCTATCTTCCTTAGGAATATAGTGTTTCCTCAAAAGAGAGAATGTCTGCCAGAATAACCTTTATCACTTAATCACTAAATCATTTTTCTATACTAAGTATATCCATTTGAAAAACATAATTTCCAAAAATCAACTTATTCTTGTTTCATAAAAACATTTTACTAAAATAATAAGTCATACTAACTAGGGACTTCAATTAGGATAGTGGTAGGCGATGTGCCATTGTCGCCCTTCGATTGTGGGTTCGATTCCAGTGGCCTTACCAGATGCGACAGGTTGTCACCCATCCTAGAGGTTTTCCTTTTTATAAAACTAAAAAATAACCCTAACATGTTTTAATCTCAATGTTTTCCTTATACCTCTCATTTTCATCAAAAATAATTATAATCTCAATATATTAATTCTTGAAGTCTTATTTCACCTACATATGATAAAATAAAATGATCCCCACAATGAATAACATCATACCTTGATCATGGTGTCCATGTGGTTTCATCGTCATCTTTTCCACGTAGGTAGAAGGGCCATGCATCGAAACAATGATTTAGAGATCCTTCAAAATCATTTTATTCCTCCATCAAAATACACCTTGTACAACATGGGTCATATGGGTGTTCACAGAAAAACAGTTTTGGAAAATAATCATGTATGACATATAATTTAAAAAAATATGATAAAACATGATTTCTATAAAATAGTCAGACCGAATTTGAGTTGAAACTTTCAGTTAATGGACCATTTAAAATGACATAGGTATGTGTGGAGAGACTAAATTATAAAAGAAAATATTAATTGGTTTTTCACGGGTCTCCTTCTTTAGTACCTTTGTTAAAATCATAATATTCTTCAAAATCTTGTGATAGGGTAAAATATTTGAAAATACCTTGATAATATTTACCTTTCTTGAAAATATTAAAATATTGTGAAAATAAAATTTGTCTAAATACAACCCATGATCCATGATGATAATTAGGTATAGTGGAGGTGTTTTATATCTCAAAAAACTACTTTTAAGTGAGTTGTATTCTTGAAAAAGTTTCACAATAATCTGAACATGAATTTGAAAATATTATTAGAAGCATGTCCTCAGGAAGAGATAGGAATGTCGTTTGAGATCCTCCTCCTTCCATTTATAACTGACATTCCTTGATCTGAAAAAGTTATAAAATAAGGATTTAACTAAAATAATATACATAGGGACTAACCATATTTCTAATGAAAACTTCTATTCCCTAAAGTTGTCTAAACTGTCCTTTGATACAAACTATAAATACCCGACCTTAAACATTTCATAATCTTGAATTAAATGAATAATTCACATTGAGGATCTTTTCAGGTTCAGAGTTTTAGAGAATTAGGAATAACAATTACATTACAACATGAATATTACATGTAGACACTACTACATAGTATCTATTTTTTTTCAAAAAAATAAAAACTCTTAAAAAGAAACACGTTTAGTTCCATGTTTTAGATAGCATGACTTTTCCTTGATCCCATCCTTGACCCTATTCATCTTTAAGTCCTGTGGATTACATTTCAAAAACATGAAATGAGAAAAAGAAGATCAATAAGGGTTCTAAAATAAGGAAGTAAAACATTATCCCATCAATAAATAAAAATCAATGAAACCATACTTTTCAATCATAACATACCTTATGAAATCATAATATTTATGAATAACACACACAAATCATAAATCATAAAGGCTACTTATGGTATCCATATCAAAATTAAATTCTAGCTATCATAGATACGTAAGGAGTTACACTTGGAATAGCAATCATAGTATATTACCTAAATCTCTTAGGAGAAATGTCACATTTACCTCCGTCACATTACCCATTGCATTGGAGAGCTATCTCGGGCTCACCCACCCTAGGTTTATCACGAAACCCCGCGTATACGCAAACAATGACCAATAACCATAACATAATCATAACACATAACACAATTATAATGAAAAGATAACATTTCCACCTTCCAATATATCAAATCAAGCTATTGAAATAAACAATGCTTTATCAAATCATTTTCAAAACCATTTAAAAATAGATTTTTGAATAAAAGTGTCCCATACCACTTTGAAGATTTTAAATTAATTATCATTTGAAAGAACTAATGTCCATATAAATAAATCCTATAACCCATTTTGAAAACATGGACATTAATGAGAAATATTTAGAAGAATACATCTTTAAAACATTTAAAACGAGATTTTAGATAAAGATTTTTTTTAACAAAAATAGAGACTCTTGAATACAAATAATTGAGGAATAACATTTAATCAGAACATTATAATATCATGTGAGTAAAGGTATTCATGATATAATATTCCAAAGGAAAGTATATAAACCTTATTAAAGTGAATTGGTACATAATGACAATGATTTCTCAATGAAATGTAATTGAGACGAAATCCATTATAAAAACTGTATCCTTAGATTAAGGATAAATAAATTACATAACAATGTGTGCCAAATATAAATAAAATCAATATGATTGGATATTCTGTGTAAATAAATCATAAGAAATTCATACATGTTCTTTTTAAGACAAAACCAACGACTTGGATGTCTAACTTAATGAATAGAAATTGAGTTAAAATTACTCTTGTCAAGTTCATATCAATGAATTAAGAATTTATCAATTTAGGGATTATGTGAATCAAAAGTATATCCACACAATGGGGAGTGAAAATTAAAACATAAATAAATAAATAGTTATTTCACACATAATCATAGCATGAAAAAATTATGAATTAGAAGATTAAGCCAAGGAATGGAAATTGGGTTAAAAGGTTTCCTTACCAATTTGGTAACTTACGAAACATACAACCCATGATAGAAGGATCATAAAATGAATTTGTAAATACCCATAATTTTAGGTATATTACACAATTAATACATTCATGGGCAGTATATACCAACACAAAAGGAAATAGTGTCAAATATAGCACGAATCTCACATGAATAAAAACTGAGATGAAAATCCCTTACCACGTTGTAAAAAATTGAGTCGTATGACCAAAAGTTAAAAAACACCAAATGAATCATAGAATAACATGAATATAAAGAGAATCATGATAATATATATCAAATTTCAGTACAAAATTCACCACATGCAATAAATAATTGGGGAATAATATAAATATCACGGAATTAAAAGTGAGATAAGAAATCCCTTACCTCATGTCCGACTTGACTCATTTGTTCCTTGTTATTCTTGAATAATAAACTAAAGTTAATTTCGACTTTCTTGAGAACCTTTTACAATTTTATTATTCCTTTTATATCACTTATTACCACATTGTAATCTTTATGTAATCTTTTGAGTTAATAATGTTCGTTTTGTTGATATTTGGTACTTGTGTTAAAGATGGACTTCTTATAATTCCAAGTTGTTCAAATTGTCAAAAGTTCATTATATCCAGATTGATATTCATGATTTAGATATCATATATATCATATATATCCATTATATATATGTATTTGTAATAGTACATAACATTTGGAAGTAAGAAATGAAATGCACCATTCATGGAGACGGTAAGCCGTACGTACGCATGAATGCTACTTTCATTTCTGTTTCATATTTTAATGGAATTAAAACATAATGATACAGAGTTATATTATAATTCCAGTATAATATCATAGATAATATCATTAAATACATCCTGAATATGTCCCACATATGGCATTAATGAGTCATATCACTTTGAGGGGGTGGTAGTCCGCACTTCCTCAAATGAAATTATCGCGTTTACCCATAATAGAAACCATAAAGGTAGGATACAAATATAAAATATAGAAGCATAAAGAAAACAGAAACATAATATATATCAAATATAAATACATTTCCATCTTAATGTCCACCATGAGAGGAGGTAGAAGATAATCGAATAATCATCGTTTCGTGTGGCGTTTGTTTTCCAATCAACAGAAACAATATGTTCTTCATCTATTAGATGGAGGTGTGTGTAAGTGTTGTTAAAATACATCTCATAAAAACATACTAGTATATTTATGATACTAGTATTATTATAAAATAAATGAATAAAAAGAGTTTAGCGGTTGGAGAAGTAAAATAAAATAAAAGAAGTTAAGTGGAACTGTTACCTTTAATTTGGGTAACTTCCTTTGGTTTGAACCAAAAGGACTTCATGAAGTTCCTTCTACCTAAGTTAAGGCTTCTAGGAGGAGGATAGGGATGTAGGGAGATTAATTTGGAAGATTTTGGATGATCCTAATGGCTTGAGAGGTGTGTGTAATTGGTTATAAGTGAGGGATTTTTATAAGGGGGTGGATGGGCTCTTTAGGAAATTGTGATAATATTATTTTATTATATAATGATATTCAGTTTATAAAGGTCCAAAAATCATTATAGTCGAAGATAAGATGACTCATGGTCCAAATAAAACCATCCAATAATAATTGGACATGTTTTGGATGTTATTGTAATATTTATAAGCTTTTTTATTTAAATGATTTATTAATGAGGTAAACACTACATCATTATTGTGTCATAAATAATTAAATTTATTCGATATCTAAAAATTATATTAAAAAAATTCCATGATGTAGGAAATATTATTATATTTACAATGAATATTTATAGTCAAAAATATTACTTATATAACACCATATAAAATTTAATTTAGTAAAAGATTTTGTTTTATGTCATTTTTGCCTTTACAATAAATTAATTAATCTAAAGTGTCATTATCATTCATAAGTGGCTCCATGGGGTACCAAAATAGACCCAAGGATTCCAATGGTCGGAAATTACATATCCAATAAGTTTTAGACAAGTGTTAAGGTAATTTTAAATTATTACAATATTCTTTTTACCTTGAATTACCCTATTTACCTTTAACCACGGTAAATAAAAGTCCAAAGTTACTATTCCCCAAATAATTATTTTCATCTTGTTAAACCAAATTTTACTTAATAATACCAACCATGTATATCATATTTTTATAATTCAATTCACATAAGTGGTAAAATTTCATTTAAATGAAAAAGTGAGTGTTTTAACTACTACTAAGTGGTTTCACTATTCATCAAAAATTGAAGTTTTTCAGAAAATTACCAAAAATTTAGCCTACACTATAATTGATATTCATAATTAATAAATGATGTCTATTTTGATAAATTCAAAACATAGAAGTGAAATTAATTAATTTAAAATTAATTCCCGTTGTTAAAACAAATAGCGTGTTTTTAAGAAAAAATAACTATCAAAAAATTGACACGCGTTTATGTCAACTTTCAATGTGAAATTAATTCCAATGACAAAAATTGGATTAAATGGTAAAAATATATTATAATTAAACCTTAAAACTAATAAAAAATATAATATAACCATATAAATAAATTAGATTAAAACACAGTTTTGAATTAAAATACAATATTTTCACTATTAATTAAAAAATGAACTTATCAGAAAAATTCCAAAAAATTACACAAAGTAAATTTTTATGTCCCCATTATAATGAAGGATTTTATATAGTCATGTATAATATATAAAAATTACCAAAACTAGATTTAAGGAGGTTTCTCCATCAAAAGGCAGTAAATCGACCTTTTACTGAATATTAGAGTATTGATGCTTAAAATTTAATTCATTCATATTTTAAGCCCCTAAATTTTATTGTATAATTATAAAAACATTTAAAAAACATATATAATCATATTTTAATTAGTCTTATTCATTCCCTCCAATACAATGGCTAGGCATTAACTACCATTTAAAATAATAATAATATATTATTAGTGTGAAACATAAGATTTCAATGAAACCTGTGGTTTCATATCGGGTACGCCATCGAACATAGCATCCCCTTTAATGTAAAGTTAATATTTTGTTTACAAATATCAATAAATATGAAAAGTGTTGTATTCCTTATTTATCTTGGATGTTACATACACGGTCTTGATGAAAGTAATGAACTCACTGTAAAAATGTATGCCAAATTCCATGCTAAACAATTTCACATAAAACTAAATATTTCTTGAAAAAATCAAACCCCTTGTGTGTATCTAAACTATCCAATAATTATTAAACCATATTATTTAAATTATAAATGAAGGGGTTTTTCGAAAGCCATTCAATTTCTTAAAATTTCCGAAGCCATAACCAAAAAAGGGGTTTCCATAAAGAATCACACAATTATTTCACAACAATTTTAAGAAACTAATTTTATCAAAACTATGCATATATCTTCAAGAATGGTGGATATAATGAAGATGAAACCAACCTATCAATGTTTTTGTGAAAATGAATAATGATGATTAAAATATTTTATATACATCGTTGGATCTTATTTCCTTTAGTAGATTAAATCATAACTCATCAATATTATTATACAAAATAAAATATATATTCATAATGGACTAGATCTATGTTTTTTCGGAGAGAGTATAATAGTATATATAATAATAATCTAGAGAAATAATGACTTACTGATGAATCTGGATCTCTAATGTTTTTTGATTTGATAAAATTTGTATGTAGATAAAACAAGAATAACTAAAGGGACCTTGGGAGAAAAATTTATTTGAGATCTTAGGATATTAGGTGGATAATGAGGGTTTATGTTCATAATTTGGATTAAATCCATAATATTTAGGGAATTAACTACATTTCACTTGTTTAGGTTGCATGAATTTTCAAATCCTTCACCAACCATGCAATGCTACTATCATAAGTGCATAACTCACTTGGTTGGATCAAACAGTTAGACAAATTGTGCCCCAACTATTCTTTCCCAATTCTTTCACTTTTCATGGTTTGGCTTGGTCACTCACATGATTTAGCCAAATCATGCGCCAACCGTGTGGCTATAAAGTGCATCCCAAAACAGGTTTCATAGTTTCTTGGAGGCGGTCTATGATTTCCACTAATCGTGGACCATAAAAAACACCTACAAAACCTGAAAAGCGCTCCCTAAACCACCCAAAACATTACCTAAGAAACATATAAGCCTAAAACACATAAAAAGGACATGTACCTAAAACCAGGGGTGCAATAGGTCCTTATAAATCCATCTATGGAAACAAGTGTAGAACCCCAAAATTATAGGTTGAATATGGAGAGCAAATGCTATTGGGATATAAGATGGCTTATGAATCAGTAGTTAATGTTAGAGCCATTCAAAAACAAATCAAGATAGCTCAGAAAAAAAATGTCATGTTGATAGTCATGAGAATGATCTGGAGTTTGAAGATGGTGAGGAGGTTTTACTATGAATTTCTATATGGAATAAGTTTATGATATTAAGGGATAAATTTATATTTATCCCTAGTTATATTGTCCCCTTAAATATTGTTGATCAAGTAGGGATAGTGGAGTATCTCTTTCAACTTCCATAGAACCTCTATTAAGTTATTAATGTGTTCTATGTATCTCACATTAGGATTTACACAACTGATATGTCACATGTACTGAACTTAGAGATCAAAACCCTAGAGTAAGATAAATTTTATGAGGAATAACTAGTAGAGATTCTAGATTGAAGAGAGAATGTGTTATGAAATAAGATCACTCACATAGTTAAAGTTATTTTTTCAAAATCACCAATTTTTGGTACCTACCTAGAAACCGGAGGATATGATGAGGTAGAAGTAACCTTAGTTGTTTTTATTATAATAATATAATTTTTAGGGAAAAATTAATTTTAAGGGGGGTATAATGTAACACCCTAAAATTTTATGAATTTTGTTTCAAATAAATTTAATTTTTTTATAGATTGTGTGACATTAAACATCAGGTTGTGATGAACCACAATGCACTATTGAAATATTATTATTTAAATGTGATGGTTATAACCTATAGATTAAACTTGGTTAGATGAATATTAAAAACCATATTTTCAAAATAAGGAATAAAGTTTTAGATAAATAAAATACATAGATAAATGTGTATTTAATAATCTTTTTGGTGAAGTGTTTATATAAATTAAATATTTTTTTTCAGAAACTTATATCCACCAATTTTTGTGAACAAATAAAAAAATTAATTTTTCCACTACTATAAAATTTATTTTAAAAAATTAACATTATTTTTTAATTCAACAAGTCAAAATTATTATTGATAATTTTTTGTTAATTTTTTTAAAAGATTAAATTTTCAATGAATTGTGAAAAATATATATTTTCATTAAATGTTTTTTTTTATTTATTGATTTTAAAAGTTAAAATTTTTTAATATGATTTAAAAATTAATTTAGTTAAATTATAATATTATTGATCTAATTTTAGTCATTTAAATCAATTTTATGTTCAATTTTGATATAATTTGTTTTAAACTTATGAAAGAAATTTCTATAGAAAACCACCTTTTCATCCCATATGTGGGTTTAATTTTGAATTATGTTACACCAATTATGTAAATTTAATTTGGTAATATGGGTTATATATTTTTAAGAATCATAATTAATATTATATAATAAATAGAACATAAATTTTTTTCATAATGAATTGTAAAATTAGTAAAAATTAATTATCGTGGTAGAGGTTAGATGGGTTTACAATGTAGTTTAACTAAAACTATAATGTTTAAAATGAAAGTTTTTTATAATTACTATTTTATGGGCATATTTAAACTTTATTTTATATAAATTTTGATAATTATACATTTTTTATCCTTGTGGTGCGTGTCAAACATGGATGTATCATATTATTTTCGACAATTCCAAGCGTGTCCACTCCCCTACTTATAAGAGGACACCACCTATCATATAGTATTCACATATAAAATTCCTTTTGGTTCAATAATTCCCTACCTAAATACCTTTCCTTTTCCTGGAAGACTTGGTTTTATTATGAAACCCTCTTAATAAGCCTTCAGGTGTGAACCTAAAGTGGTTCTCTTAAGAAGAGGTATAATCCTAAACCATGCATTTTGGTTTTATTTATTCTTAAAAACCATTAAAATATTATTAAACAATGATGATATAATAATATTGGTGTCTCTCACATAATTATATAGTATTTTGTCAGTGTCATGACCTACACTTATCTCCTCTTCCATTAACTGGGGAATGAAATCGTTCATCATGTGTATGACAGAATATCAGGTCACAAACTAATGTAATTCATTTTCTATCACAATCTCTCATGGATGAATATAATGATAGATTTAAAATATTTAAATTATATTTATGTTATTATAATACGTCGGGACTTATAATATCACATATAACTTATTACCTTCCAATCCATTTGAAAATGATAACATCACTCATGTGTACTTATGTGCTACCACTACCACAAAGCGATGTAATATGTTTTTCATTTACTTTTTACATGTATGGTAGTATAGATATAGTTAATGAATATATATTATATATAAATATAGGTTATATAAATTATTCTAAAAATTTTAATTAATATTTACCTTTATTTCATTCCATCTATTGATAAAATTGAATTATTCTGCATGCATACATACAGTCTGCCATCTCCATGAATAGTGTAATTAATTTTTATATCTATAACTTTTATGAATGACACAAAATATGTATATAATTATAATATGTTAAATTTATATCATTATTGAAATTTTTTTATGAGTTAATCATAATCAATATACAAGGAAGAACATTATTGAACTAAAATATACCTGAAAAAATAAAGCAGTTATCACCCGAAACAGTGATTTTAATAAAGAATTGTTAATAAAAAAGTGGTAAAAGGTTATAAGTAAATAATATATGGAATGATATGTATGATTTTGTTTCTATAATACATTTATAATATACCTTAAATTATTATATAATATTATTCAATTCATACAAAGCAATTCAAGACTTTAGGAAAGGGATTTTCGTCTCACTTTTATTTCTCTGAGACACATTCCATATTCACAACTTGTTTTTTTTATATGGATAATATATTTAATTAATGTGTCATGATATTATTATTATGATAATTATGTGGATTTTAATATCTATATATTGTTCTATCATTCATGGGTATTTTGATTCAAAAGTTAATAATGTGGTAAAGGTTTTATGTTTCAATCACTTTGTGTTTCACAATTGATTATGGTTAAGTTTATAAGGATGAAATAATATAATATATCTCTCAATAAAATCAAGAATTTATTATCCTTTTGTTATTTATAGAGAATACATGTCTCCCTTTCATTTTTCTCTCTTTAATTATTCACAATACTAGAATAATATTTCTAAGGAAAAATGCCATTATTTCTCCCTTCAGACAAAAATAATTTCCTTTCCATTTCCATATTTTTTTTAAAAAATTTAAATAATATAATTAATATCATTGAATTAATTTTAAATTCATATTTTTTCATTTTTTACTTTTCTAAAAGTGGTTTAATATTAATCTTTTTGTCATTTTATGAATATGTCACTTTTGACTTTGTATCAAAAATGTGAAAGGAATATTTATTTTTACATGTATGAAGTGAATGGTATTTACCACCACCATGACCTATAAATTATTTATAGATTAGATTAAAAGTTTATGAGATTATTTTCAAATAATTTGTTTCTTTAATATTCGGATAATTTTTATATTTTAAATAATTGATCTCAAAATGGAAAGGAGAATTTACATAAGAATGATTAATAATATTTTTATTGAATTTATATTCATAAATGATAGAAAACTTTTCTTTTAGTTATTTTTATTAGGGATATGATCCAATGGTACCATACTTATTATATCTATGAATGGTTTATTATTATTATTATGATGAGAGGTTTACGAAGGCCATTTTCCCCTAAGTTATACTATGATGGATTGATGAAATGCTTATAAAACCAAATTAATTTTTATGGGTTATGATATGATGATATGATAAATATTTAATGATATTATGACACAAATATTTATGGTTTTTATTATGTGATGGGTGGGTATAAAATTATATACCCCTACAATGCATTGTGTATGATATTATATCTCATGAGATAATTATCGAAAACAAGTCGATGTGATTGATTCCATATGGAAAGAAAGAAAATGTACTTGATCATTTATGGGGAAAATTTTATGTTATTGATCCACTATAGGAAAAAAGTGGATGTGATTTATCATCTATAGGAAACAAGTCGACGTGTATGATCCACTATGGTAAATAAGTCGATGTGCATGATTCCCTTTGAGAAACAAGTCGAAGTGATTGATCCATTGTGAGAAATAAGTGTTTATTACTGATACATTATGATTTGATTATCTTGATAGTTAACCTTGAAATATTAAATTGACTCTAAAATTAGAATGGTGCCACACTTATATGAAAATAACATATGTTTCATGATTTATTTATGATAATTTTTCACTCTTATGATTCATGATTTTGAAATGATATTTTTTTTCTACCATGAATCATGTTTATGATCTATGATAGATTGGGTATGAAACTTTTATGTTATATTCCTGATATAATACCTTATTATTATCTTATACTTCTAAATGATCATTTATTAATATCTCCCATGATTACCCTTATTGGGAATTTACTATCACTCTTTTTTATGTTTCCTTTCCACAAGTTATGAAAAAGGTATTATTTATAAAATGTCAAATAAGAGTTCCAGTTATATAGAACTTAAT
Organism: Viscum album; assembly: GCA_963277665.1. Lineage (NCBI taxonomy): Eukaryota > Viridiplantae > Streptophyta > Magnoliopsida > Santalales > Viscaceae > Viscum > Viscum album. The sequence goes on along the minus strand of OY728127.1, from coordinate 58,556,019 downwards.
GGGAGAAGATATAGTTTACTTATGAACCATTTGATTTTGTATCAATGATTCCAAAGGTAATATACCCATTTGATTTTAGAATGGATCATTTTGTCATATAATGAATATTCATCAATTATGATGTGATATCTATATATGAACAGCGAGGGTTGTTACAAGGAATATATAAAATTATAAACCATAAAATTAATGTTTAGATCCATCAAAAACATGAGGATCCATCACTCTCATAGAAATAGAGAATAGAACACCTTATGATCCCTAAACCAAATATACTAAACATATCAGAGAGTGAACAATCACATCCATAGAAATTTTGATCTGACTAGAAATGGTTTGGAAGATCAAAAATCATCTCTAGAGATCCTCTAAAATCCAAAGGGTCAAATTATGTTTTATTAGGAGGTGATTTGAATTTATAATAGGGTGTTTGGGTCCTTAATATTAATTTTATAGGATAAAAATATTTTTAAATGGTTTCATAGGTTATGCCGTATAATTAGAACGAACCATGTACCATTAACGGGATTCTCTATTGAGTCATACAGTTTGTTTTTCTAGTCATAAAAACTATTTATTTACTTTCTACACTATCTTAGGATACTAGAATATGGGTGCACTATCTAGCATAATGGTTTAGAGATAGTGAAACAACCATGAAATCCCAATTTTCCCAAGCCGCATGGTTTTTAGTAACCATGAACCTCATTCCGAAAACACATAACATTGAATAGGATTTTCTAAAAAGCCACATGGTTTTACGTAACTATGTTCCAACTATGTAGAGGCCCATAAAATTCCAAAATTTTACAAAAAACTCCATAAATTACCCAAATTAAGATCCAAGGGAAGGATAATCATAAATAAATGATAAATTTACCTGAAATCTTATAATAAGGTGTTATATTTTTTTATAGTGTATATACTTACCATGGATGTGTTCATCATAGTTTTCATAGAATTAAATTTATTTAAATGTCTATATGGTATTTTATTTTTCAATAAATTCTAAATCAATGGTTACCAAATGCATAAGGGTTTTTCATCTCATTGAGAAGTGATTCATATCATGAACATATTGCCATTTATATGGTGTATATAATATCATTTTATCATTTTATATCCTAAATATATTTATCCTAGTGATATTTTAATTTACATTTATTTTCTTTTCCTTCAAGGATGTTTTGATTTTAAATGTTGTATGTGTTGAAAGTGGGTGCCCTAGACCCAACTTGTATTGTTCTTTGATTACTGTTACATGTATTCAATTTGTTTTTATACATGTGTTTATCTTTCCATGATAGTGTAGATACTTCTGCATCCACTTTGTTTATGGAACTGTCCTTAGACTACCTGTCACATCAAATGGTTATAGCAGGTCCCATGCTATAATGAGAACCCTGAGATGACATGATAGTAATCTTAAAGTAATGTCCTATGGTCCAGTTACATCATTCTCAAAGGACATAGATTATGTGTGACCATCAGGTGCTGGGGGCTCATAAGCATTGAGACTTCATCTCATTAAGTTTTCACATGATGATCTCTAGTAATTGAGATCATGAGGACAAACCCTCTTAATAAGAACACCACATGTTTCTGGTGTCATTGGTCATTCCTATCGATAGACAAGTGTAATGGTCTCCTAACTTGAGATTATTATCAATGAATGTCATTTAATTACGTGCATTTGATATAAGGCAAAAACCATGGTGATAATGTCTCGGTGAGGTAGTTTATATCGGGTATTTCATTTATGACCTGACATTGATTGAATGATCGAGAAAGGATTTGTCGCTTCTAAGTTCAGGAAGAGATATCTCAGGCCTGGTTGATAGGGATGGTTGCACCTTCAATAAATCCATGGCCATGGTCGTGGAAGGTAATACCGTCCAGTCAAATCAACAAACAAAATAAATCAAATAAAGAATGATGACACTAGTATTCATTCTGCTTTATTGAGATATCGATGACAAAGAGATTATATTACACGGACCGTGTTTGTAGGAAGGCAGTAGTTGCTTCAAGTTTTCCTTATCTCTATAGGGGCCTCGATGGGTTTCTATACCACGCTCTTGGTCTGTGGTATTATTCATGGCTATTGAGATAAGAGCCTAGAGGGTCACACACAATAGCGCCTTGAGAATCTTCCCTATTCTAGGAATAGGAATTTAGAACTTGGTGTGACCTGAAAAAGGGTCTGAGCATTATCCAAGTTCTATGAATCACCAAAAAATAAATAAATTCATTAATTATTCGAGTTTAGAATAATTCGTTGAATTTATTTATAACATTTATTTACAGGTTATATAGTAAATACAAATATTAATATTATTCGAATAGATTTAAATATCCTAGGTTCGTTTAATATTATCAGGAGGAATGATTCGAGTTAAAGACTCAAATTTAACACGTAATATATTTGTATATTACAAGTAAGTGATAAATTGTAAATATTATTTATGGAATAATTTTATTTGTCATAAATAATTATTTACATCACTTATATAGCGGACGTCCATTACCTAGGGGCCGAGAACCTACACCGAGTGTTTTAAACACTCCCTATATAAGTGAGAGATAGGCTCTCCCATGATCACTATTCATGTGTCAAGATTGAGAGATTCTCTCTCCTCCTAAAATCTAGAGAGAGAGTCTCTCAATCAAAGAAGGATCTTCAAGATCATCCAACTCGGATCAAAGCTTCTTCCTTTGCGGTGATCGTCATTGTACTGAAGTGAGCGTCGAAGATCCATGCTAACACTCGGATCATGACGAATGACACGCATGCAGATTCGTGAGATGTGTGTGGACGATCTGGAGGGCTTCGACGTCGGAGTCTTCGAGCAATGATCGTCAGTGTCCTGCGGCAGACTTGCACATGACAATTTTGAAAAAGGTAAATGCTCAGTTTAATTTTTCATGCTCTTTATAAACCTTGCAGGATCCTCAGACCAAGCTGGGACAAGATCACCGATGTTGACAGGGTTATGTCACTCCGGTGAAGCAAAAACTTTTAAATTCCCGGCCCACCAGATTCTACTGTGCAGTCCTAGAAGCCAACAGTGGTATCAGAGGGAATCAAAAGGTTTTTCTGAGTCAGAAAAATTAAAATACATTAAATTTAATTGCGGGGTGTTAAAACGGTTCATTCAGATTCGACCGCGCGTCGTTTTGTTTTCGAATGATCATGTTATGATAATTTAAAATCTTTAATCAGATCGACGTCATGTTTTTCGTTTATTTGATGTTTGTCCCAAATTGAGAATTAACAACAAATATACATTTAATTATTATAAAATACAATAAAATATTTATTATAAAATATTTTATTATAAAATATTTTTCCACAAAGGTGTGTGGAAATAATTTTAATAATAAATTAAGAAAGACCAAGACCCCAATTTTGGGTCTTCGTGCTTTTAATTTAAAAAAATAAAAAAGGGAAGAAAAGACCCCAAAATGGGGTCTTCTTCCTTTATTTTTTAAAAAATGGGTTGGCCTCCTTTTGTCTAATGAAAAAATATTAATAATAAAAAAAGAGGATAAGAACCCCTTTGGTGTCTCCTCTCACGCGACGTAAGGAGGGAGGCAAACCCTAGCACCTCCCCTCCTGCCGGACCTCATCCAGCCTGCCGCCCTGACCCCTCCCCACGCTGGCCTCCTCTTATCCCGCCGGACTGGCCTGCTGCGCCGCCTTGGACCCCACCTCGCGCCGGCCTCCTGCCTCGCACCGGAACGGCTCTGTCCGGCCAGCTCGATCCAGTGCCTGACCGCCTCCAGCTGGTTGCTGACCCCGCACCGGCCTTCCCTTCCGCGTCGGACCGACTCCAGCCATACGACCCGAGCCAGACGGCCACCCCGAGATTTCCGGACAGGACGCACCGTGTCGTCCAAACTGTCCCGGACCGGATAGCCGCCTCATTGGGTCGCTAGAGCAGCAGGCTGCCGACCATGTGGCTAGCCAGCCTCTTTCCCAGCCTCCTTCTGCTCACCTCAGACCCCGCCAGAAGATGCACCCGCCACGGGAGTCGTTGGATGCCGCAGTCACACTGTGATTCCATGACAATATCTCGTGGCGCTAAGAAGTCTTTCAGGAATCCTCTCCGGCTAGAGGTAACCCTGCATTAAATTAATTTTAATTAATTTAGTTTTTAAATTAAATTAATTAGAATTAATTTAAGGGTTTAAATTATTTTAATCCGAAATATTAATTTAATTTAAGTGTAGAATTAAATTAATGGTTTAATTTAATTTTTGGAATTAAAATTAAATTTTACAAATAGAACCGATCAAATAAATTATTTGAATTTAATCAAATTCAATTAATTTATTAGAACACCCTTGCATAATTTAAAATTTTTTCAATTTAATTTTATTGTGATTTTTACCCTGACTGGTCTTGAGCAAGTGACCGACCTATGTATGTCTGGAATTTTTTTATTTATTTATTTATTTATTCAGTGCGTGCGATGATTGTAATATTTAATTAGATAAATGACGGTCTACGAATCGTATTTTAATTCAAATATGTATAAGGGCATGTGTTCCCATTGCATTATTTGTATTTTGTACTCCAGACCCCCTCGCCTGCGTGCGATTATATTTGTAATTATATGGTGACGATCCAAGAGGCAGACCCCGCCATGTTGAGGCTGTATTCCAAAAAAGAGTGGTCTCTTTGCACTGGGGCCGTCAGCGACACAAGTCATGTATCGACTCAGGTATAGATACCCATATGTGATGATTGATCAGTTATCGATCGATCATTATAAAATGCTCAAGACCAGTCTGAATGCATGATTTACATTACACATAGTTTATTATTTTATGCATCTGCATGATTATTACATGATTACATAGGATAGTAACAAGATAAAATGCATAAAGTTATGATGAATAATATTCTATTGCATGTTCATTTGTGAATGCAACAACCCAGTTTGAACATCATAAATAGAAAAGGATTATATTCGTCAATTAATATTAAAAATCCATCAAAGATATATTATGTCTAAATGCCTTCCATTTCTCACATCTAAACCAAACCGACTGTTTGGGTGCTCATCAGCCTCAGTTGAGAGTGCCTCTTACTACCGGGGTGTTTCCATGAGAGAAATGAGTCGACTTAACTAAAGTGAGTAGTCAAGTATTAGCCTTCTCTAACTTGCTATTACTTTATCAGAAAAAGGTTGAGGGAATCATGTTCAGATTCCAAAAGTTGGGACATTACTCAACTACACAAGGAACCACAAGAAAAAGTGGTTGGCCAGCATAGCGCCTACCTTGAAACCCTCCAAGTAGTGTCGTAGCCCCAGCTTGTAGACTATGAGCGAGGTTTCGAGGATCCTTGCCACTAGAATGCTCAAGTAATAGAGTATTCTGAATCTAATAGTGAGGTCTATTAAGGCTTTTTAAAATAGTGGGAAACATTAAATGACATAATAATTTACTAATCATAAAATGTCAAAAGGTAATCAAGACAAAGTACTAACTGCTAAATGTTTATCTAATGTAGATTCAAAATGGAAATCACCAACACAACAAGTAATTTATCACTGCGATTGATCTTGGATAATGAAAATATCATGACCAAAAATAACTTCCAGGAGTGGTACAGGAACTTGCGCATAGTACTATACCAAGAAAGGAATTTATACGTGATAGAATCCCCAATTACTTCTGAGCCTCCTCAGGGAGCAAGCAAGACGGAAAAAGATAAATGGAGAAAGCATGTATACGATGCGCTTCATGTACAATGAATCATTTTGTCCTCCATGTCCATCCAATTGAAAAAAATGCATGAGGAAGAGGATGCCTACAAGATACTTTCACATCTCCAAGAACTATATTAGGAGAGGGCTAGGAAAAAAAGGTATGAGATCTCAAGTGTGCTTTATAAGTGTAGACTAGTAGAAGGGAACCAAGCTGGTCCTCATGTACTCAAGATGATTGGGTATATTAAGAGTCTTGAAGCCCTTGGGTTAAAACTGAACCAAGAACTAGCAGTGGATCTCATTATTGCCTCTTTACTGTCAAGATTTTCGACTTTCATTGGCAATTATAATAAGAATGATATGAAAAAGTCACTCCGGGATCTTTTGGATTTAATTTTCCAAGCTGATAAGGACATGAAAAACAACAATTAAACTATCCATATAGTGAACAAGAAAAACAAGGGAAAGGAAAAGGCGTCTAAGGCCAAGTCAAGGCCAAAGACACCAATGCAGCATCCTGCAAAGAATCCAAAGATTCAGAGGCAAAGTAATGAGCAGGAAGCTATCTACTTTGGATGTGGCAAGAAATTCCATTGGAAGAAGAATTGTAGAGATTGGAAGAAGAAGAAAGCTGATGCTTCTACTTCAGGTATTTTTTTCATTGAATGCAATCTATCTTTATCTACAAGTTGGGTATTGGATACGGAAATCAGTTCACACATTTTTATTCATATACAGGAACCATGTAGGTTCAAGAAGATTGAAAAAGGTCAAGAGGATCTCTGAGCTGTAAATGGTGCAAGTCCAACGGCCTTGGTAGTGGGAGACTATCACTTGAATTTACAAACAGGTTTGGTTCTTGTTTTAAACAATTTCTATTATGTAGCATATGTTACCAGGAACATTATCTCTGTATCGAGTTTAGACACTATGGGTTTTTATTTCATGTTTGGAAATAAAAGTTCTCTCTTTTATAGGGATAACATATGTTATGGTATGGAACATCTTAACAATGGTTTATATATGCTAGAACCAAAAAACTCAGTAATGGAAATCAATGAAGAAAACAGCAAACATGACTCAAATAATACTCACCAATGGCACTTCTGGCTTCGTCATGTAAATGATAAGAGATTATGAAGATTACTTCAGGAAGGGTATCTAGACTCGGTATAATTAGAACCCTTAGATGTATGTCACGCTTGTTTACAAGGAAATATGACCGAAGCACCTTTCTCAAGAAAGGGATTAAGAGGTAATGCAGTGATGGAATTAATACTTACCAATGTATGTTGTCCATTTCCAGTAGAGGCAAGGGGTGGTTTTCTATACATCACTACTATTACCGATGATTATAGTAGGAATGGATATATATAATTAATGCGGTATAAGTCATATTCCTTTTATTTCTTTAAGGAATACCAAAATTAAGTAGAAAACCAACTTGGTAAGAAGATAAAAGCACTTCGATCAGACCAAGGCAGAGAATATCTTAACCAAGCTTTCATTTATCACTTGAAGGAGTGTGGGATAGTATCCCAACTCACTCCTCCTTATACATCATAATAAAATTTTGTTAGTGAAAGGAGTAATAGGAACTTGCTTAACATGGTTAGATCAATGATGAGTCATACAACTCTTCCATTATCCTTTTGGGGATACGCCTTACAAACAGCAGCATATACCCTTAACCGAGTACCAACTAAAGCTACAGATGGGATTACAAATCAGTTGTGTTAGGGAAAGAAACCCAATCTGACAAACATGCGTGTTTAGGGGTGCGATACATTTGTCAAGACTTTACAAAGTGACAAATTAGCATCCAGAAGCTCTAAGTGCATCTTTATAGTTTATCCTAAGGGAACTAGAGGATACTACCTATATAACCCTTTAGATAGGAAAGTCATTGTGGCAAGATACGCCACATTTTGAGAAAGGGATCACATTTATACTGAAAATAGTGGGAGAAAGATTGACATTGATAAATTTAATGCTCCAGATACACAAGAGTTGGTAAATGAACAATCTCCACAAGAGAAAGTTGAAGAAGAAATTGTTCCTGAGACAAAGATACTGCGTAGGTCTACGCGAGAGGTTAGAGAACCAGAGCATTATGGTTTTCTTGTCACCGAGTTAGGTGACACCATAGTCCTTGAGGATGATGAACCACTAACCTACAAGGAAGTAGTAGAAGGCAAAGAAGCTGCTAAATGGAAAGAAGCCATGAATTCTGAGATGATGTCCATGTACCAAAATCAATTTTGGATTTTGGTAGACCCTCCAGCTGATGTAAAGCCCATTGGATGCAAATGGGTATTCAAGAAGAAGCTGGACATGGATGGTAAGGTTAATACCTTTAATGCAAGACTGGTTGCAAAGGGATTCAGACAACGTCAAGGAATTGACTATGATGAAACCATCTCACCAGTGGAAATGCTTAAATCCATCAGAATATTGCTTGCAATAGATGCCTTTCATGATTATGAAATTTGGAAAATGGATGTCAAAACTGCTTTTCCAAATGGGAAGTTGGTTGGAGACGTCTATATGACTCAACCCGAAGGGTTTGTTAAGTTAAAGAATGCCAATAAAGTATGAAAGTTGAAGAGATCCATTTATGGATTGAAGTAGGAATCAAGATCATGGAATTTTTGCATTGATGAGGCCATAATAGATTTTGGTTTTGTCAAAAATGAAAGCGATCCTTGTGTCTATAAAAAGGATGACAGGAATTCTATTGTTTTCCTTGTTTTATATGTTGAAGGCATATTAATAATGGGAAATTAGGTACAAGTCTTAAATTCAGTTAGGTCTTGGTTAAATGAATACTTCTCCATGAAAGACTTAGATGAAGTAGCCTACATTATAGGGATCAAGATCTATCGAGATAGATCTTAAAGGATTCTTTGCCTAATTCAATGTACATATATTGACAAGGTACTCAAAATGTAAAATATGGAACAATCCAAGAGAGTATTGTTACCTATGTCACATGGTGTAAATATCTCCAAGAAAATGTGTCCACAAACAGAGGAGGATATTGACAGAATGAGTAGAGTACCTTATGCTTCGACAGTGGGTTCTATCATGTATTCCATTCTATGTACTAGGTTTGATGTTTCCTTTTCCTTAAGCATGGTGGGTAGATATCAAGCCAATCTAGGAGAGCTGCACCAGAAAGCTGTTAAAACTATCCTAAAGTACATAAGGCATACTAAAAATATGTTCCTGGTGTATGGAAAATATGAGGAACTAGTTGTGAGGGGATACACTGATGCTAGTTTCCAGACAGATCATGATGATATGAAATCTCATTCAGGCTACATCATTGGACTTAATGGTGGTGCAGTGAGCTGGAGAAGCTCAAAGAAAGTTGTGGTTGCTGATTCTACAACAGGGTTCGAATATATTGCAGCTTCCGATGTAGCAAAGGAAGCTGTCTGGATACATAGCTTTATCATAGACATTGGTGTTATACCTAGCAGTGTAGACCCCATTCCAATATATTGTGATAATACTACTACAGTGGTAATTTCCAAGGAGCCCAGGTCTCACGAGAGGACAAAGAACATTCTTCAGAAGTTTCATCTCATGAGGGATTTTACTCAAAGAGGTGAAGTGACAATTAGCAGAGTAGCCACAAAAGGAAACGTGGCAGACCCCCTGACTAAATACATTTCTCAGCAGAAGCATGATTCACATGTGAGAGCTTTCGGCTTGAAACCTGTTAGCAGTTGGCTCTAGTGCAAGTGGGAGTGTTGAAAGTGGGTGCCCTAGACCCAACTTGTATTGTAATTTGATTACTATTACATGTATTCATTTTGTTTTTATACATGTGTTTATCTTTCCATGATAGTGTAGATACTTCTTCATCCACTTTTTTATGGAAATTTCCTTAGATTACATGTCACATAAAATGGTTATAGCAGGTCCCAGTCTATAATGAGAACCCTTAGATGCCATGACAGTAATCATAAAGTAACGTCATATGGTCTAGTTACATCATTATGAAAGGACACAGATGATGTGTGACCATCAGGTGCTGGGTGCTCATAAGCATTGAGACTTTTTCTCATGAATTTTTCACTTGATGATCTCTAGTAATTGAGATCATGAGGACAAACCCGCTTAATAGGAACACCACATGATTCTGGTGTCATTGGTCGTTCCTATCTATGAACATGTGTAATGGTCTCCTGACATGAGATTATTATCAATGAATGTCATTTAATTGCGTGCATTTGATATAAGAAGAAAACTATGGCGATAATGTCATGGTGAGGTAGTTTGTATCGGGTAGGTCATTAATGACATGGTATTGATTGAATGATCGAGAAAGGATTTGCTGCTTATGAGTTCAGGAAGTGATGTCTCTGTCCTGGTTGATTAGGATGGTTGCACCTTCAATAAATCCATGGACATGGTAGTAAAAGGTAAGACCATCAGGAAAAATCAACTAAACAAAATAATGCAAATAATGAATGATGACACTAGTATGAATTCTGCTTTATTGATATATCGATGACGAAGAGATTATATTACATGGACCGTGTTTGTATGAAGGAAGTCATTGCTTCAGCTTTGCCTTATCTCTATAGGGGCCTCGATGGGTTGCAAGACCCCACTATTGGTCAGTGGTATTATTCACTGGTATTGAGATAAAGGCCTAGAGGTTCACACACAATAGTGCCTTGAGAATCTTCCCTTTTCTGGGAATAGGAATTTAGAAATTGGTGGGCCCCTCCAAAGGGTCCGAGCACTATCCAATTTCTATAGATCACCAAAGAATAAATAAATTCATTAATTATTTGAGTTTAGAATAATTCTTTGAATTTATTTATAACATGTATTTACAAGTTATATAGTAAATACAAGTATTAATACTATTCGAATGGATTTAAATATCCTAGGTTCCGTTAATATTAATAGGAGGAGTGAGTCGAGTTAAAGACTTAAATTTATCATGTATAATATTTTTATATTACAAGTATGTGGTAAATTGTAAATATTATTTATGGCATAATTTTATTTGTCATAAATAATTAATAATATCACTTATATAGAGAACGTCCATTACACGGGGGCCGAGAACATATACCGCATGTTTTAAACACTCCCTATATAAGTGAGAGAGGGGATCTACCATGATCACTATTCATGTGTCAAGATTGAGAGCTTATCTCACCTCCTCGAATTTGGAGAGAGAGAGAGTCTCTCAATAAAAGAAGGATCTTCAAGATGATCCATCTCGGATCGAAGCTCCTTCCTTTGTGGTGATCGTCGCTGCACTGAAGTGAGCATCAAAGATCCGTGCTAATACCTAGATCATGATGAACGACACATGTGCAGATTAGAGAGATGTGTTTGGATGATCTCGAGGGCTTCGATGTCAGAGTCTTCGAGCAACGATCATCATCATCCTACAACATAATTTCACACGACAATTCGGAACAAGGGAAATTCTCAGTTTACTTTTTCTTTCCCTTTATAAACCTTGCAAGATCCTCAGACCAATCTGGGAAAAAATCATCAGAGTTGACAGGGTTATGTCACTCCGGTGAAGAAGAAAATTTTAAATTCCTGGCCCACTGGCTTCAGCTACGTAGTCCCGACACCCAACAGTATGGCGTTTTATTTTAAATCAATATATTAAAAGATTATAAGTATTTTATTTTTCCCAACTGTTTTTTCTCCGAAACTGTATTATTAATATTATTTTTCTAAAATTTAATTATCTATACATCAATTATTTTTATGATCATTTTAAACTCTCTTTTACATTTTTACAATAGTTTAAAACAGAATATTTTTATCATTTCCCATATGGGTCATTTTTTACTTTCTCTATAAAGGTATAAAATTAATGTTTTTTACATTTACTTACTGATTCTATTTTCTTTCTGTTATGCTCATTATTTCTTATCAAGACTCTTTTCCATGTTTCTATGTTTTTCAAATAAAATACTACTCCTCTTAATTAGTGAAGTTTTCATTTTTATAATTTTCAAGTAGAAAATGATATTTTATGTTATTTATCAAAGAATATTTCAAATAATTTTATAAAAATTATTTTCATAAATTTAAAAATCCTTTAATGTATGTTATTATTCCCTATAGATATTCTCTAATGATAATATCCACCTTCTTTTTTAGGATGGCATATGATGATGTTTTGAGTAAATGTTTATGAAAATAATTTTTTTCATGCGTAAATTAATCTATGATGGAATGATTAATAATATTATGTTCTCATGGAATTAATTATATATATTTTATCATTACAAGATTAGTGGGGTCTTATATATTCCTCTAGTTCATTTGTTATTTTTTTAAATCGGGTGATATAATGATAATGCATGGCCATCATTGGGTTTAAAAAAAATAAATACATGTGTGTGATTAGGTTTGATCAAATTATAACATATAGACATGAATGGTTTTGATCAAGATTTAATTCATGTAAATGATTGGGTTTTATCAAATTATACTCTTTATACACGATTTTGTTCATTAAAAATTAAATGTGTCGGCATGAATAGGTTTTCTCACAATGTTATGACCACATATGCTTTTTTCTATTCCAAAAATCAATGTTATGATATATGTTAATGTTATGATTCTAGGGATTATGATTATTATCACATGTTTAAAAGCTATGGTATATGTTTATTACTTCCATAATGGTCCTTTTATGATCATATGTTCTCATAAACTTGATTATGTTCTCATAACAACATGTTAATATTATTTTAAATTTTTTTATTCAATTGTTTTCTCTCATGATTACCATTAATGAACATTTGAGATCACCCCTTCTTTTGTTTCCCTTCCCCCCAGAAATTATATAAAAAAATATATTTAAAAATAATGTTTTTTGTAGAGATACTTGTGGAAGATATGGAAGAAATGATGTGTGTTATGATTTTTAAGTGGATAATTTCTAAAAATACTGAACAATTAGTTTTTATATAGTGAGATTATTTTTGATATGTAATGTTTAAATTATGAAATGGTTATAAAATATACCAATGTTTGTCTCGGTTTACCTCGGTATAATAGTGGTAGTTTTTAAAAAGTTTATGTTCTAGAGGTTGTTTATAAATGGACATCATATGGATGATGGATAAGCAGATGTTATGGAATATGTATGGGTCAGTGATGATGATACATAAATGATCCTAATAGTTTTTGAGTAAAAGAGACTTGTAAGAATCATAAATTTGATACATAAGGGTAACTTTATTAGCTAACCAGAGTTTTGATATCAAGGATAGGGTAGCTACCTAAAACCATAGGTTATAATGACTAACAGTATGCCCCCATAAATAGTATAAATTATTGAAATGATTGATAGGTGAGACCCACTATAAATTTTTGTTGAGCCTAATTATAAACATGTTGATGATTAGTGATCTAATTTGATTATTTTTCAAAATTTATTGTATTCATATAATATTTGAGAAATGAAAAAAGTATTTGTTTACCATTAATGTAAGATAAATGTCTAATCCAAAAAAAATTATAGGAATTATTTAATTTAATTTCTATTAAATTATTTTTTCCTTGAGTATAATGTTTATTTGAGTGTAAAATATTTATTTTCTATTTTAGTGATTTATGGTGCAGGTTGTGGTCTTAAGTATGGTTATATTGGTTTTAGGGGTAGTGTCTAGTTTAGGATGTTCTAGATATTTCCTTTGTGTTTGATTCATTATGTGGTTTAACATCAAGTGATCGGTGTCCTAGTTTTTCTCCAACAATACACCCCCAATAAAACCTCCATTATTTATTCATTTATCATGATTTTCTCAAATATTTACATTGAAATAGATTAACCATGGTTCATAGCGATGACACATGTTCTATAGGTACAACCAGAATATACCCATCCAAGAGAAAAATTCCTAAAAGAAATCAAAACCTCAATCATCACTTATCATCAAGGTTATCTTTGGAACACAGTGATGGACCATGCGTAATATTTATATCCCACCAACATAATTACAAGAAAATTTGTTTTTGGAGGAAATTGATTAATTGAACCTCTCTATCTCAAACTCATCGCTTTTAATAAATGATTTACCAAATCCATTACCCTTTTCCTGTTCAAGTGGGTTCAATTAATTAGATATTACACTTTTATGAAAATTTATAAGCCATCAAAGACTAATTTATATTTTATGTGACATGAAGATTTAATTTCTTGTTGTAAATGGCTCATGTATCATTTCGACATTAGACTTTGGTTATATCACTCTCACACCCTCTTATATATGAGTAGACATTTGTTTGAAGACATAATCCTTGAGTTGTGAACATTATTTTGGAGATCATCATCTAGTATAGTTATCTTCAAAAACATTTCTGAACCATAAATAATATGTCAAAGTGCCCATTTTTTAGTTAAAATCAAATCATTTTTTAAAAGAGAAAATTAACTATGATGGGGAATTTTCTAGGCCCTAAAATGTTTTCACTAGAAAATTTAGGGAAGGCCATGATATTATGATCAAAAAGATAACATGAGTCATGATTAACATAATGATATATATTTATTCATGAATAAGATGAAAATGGGATCTCTATGTATTTCATGATTTATCAAAAATTGAAAACTGCAGATTCGTTGAAAACATTTCCCTATAAGGTGGTTGGGGGTGACAATTTCCAATTATAATCTTTCAAAGTATTTTATCCACCATTGAAAAAATAGCTTCCTATATTAATTTTTATCACGATATTTTAAATATTTTTAATAATTTTATGAAAATTCTAAGAATAATTAATGAAAAACTTACCAATTCCCGAACCACTACTTTTTTCTAAAGTACTGTGAGATAAGGTTAGACATGGGCTAACTCCAAAGTTAATGTCACTACTAGGATAACCTTGGGGTTATTGTGATACAATTGATAACATTATATTTATAATTACACTTTGGATAACCTTAGAGATAAGGTCAAAATATGTGATCTATTTTCTTCCATTACTTATAAATATGCTTGATGAATACCATTTAAATTAGGGTTTCTAAAGATTCTACACTCAAATGAGGATGGATCTCAAGGTTTAAAAATAACTTTAGAGTTAAGGATATACTCGTAATAACAGTAGTGACCCAATATATTTTTCATATATTATTACATGATTTTTAACAAAAATATATATTAATTAAAACCTAATGATTTTGAGGCCTATTATCTTTGGAAAACAAGGTTCACAATACATCAAAGTGAGACTAAACTAAAGATTAATTATTTAATTATCTATAATGATATGTTAAATCCTTTTGAGATACTAAAACATCATGGGTTAATGTGGGAGAATATAGAGGAAAAATTTGTTCTAAAAATCCTAGTAACAAAATAAACATGACAAGGAAACATAATTTGTGAGTAAAAGTTGTACCATTATATTTTAAAATACAGGGCTCATGAGTAATCACATAGAAGAAATACATAAATCAAATGGTAGAATAAAATCATGTAATCATATACAATGTGGAATATATATATAACCTGACATAAACATGAGTTAAGATTAACTTCCTATACAATATCACATTGTGGAAACCATCACAAAATAGATATGTTTTAATCCCTAATCCCATACATGAATCCTTGTTAGAGTAACTATTTACCCAAAGAATTGGAGTGATATCTGGGACCACCCATAATAACATTTTGATGAATTATGTGGGTTATATTAGGGAAATAAATCATAATTAATTACCTATGAATTACTCATTAAAAGAAAATGGGTTGTAAAATCTTTCCCCATATCTTAATCAACGGATATATCACAATGAAGGCAATTGGGAAATAGAAAAAAGTAATTTGTTATCTGGTCAATGTAAGGAAGAATAAGATATGTATATATATATATGTATATATAATTTATAATAAATCCATAACATCGAAGGTTTCCATCACTAATAAATATTACTTTAAAATATTTTATTGAATATTTCTTGATGAAAATACCCTTTTCACATTAAAATCACTTCACCAAATTATAGAAATATTTATAAAAACTAAAAATATATTATTTCAAAAATAACCATGGAGAATTATAAATTAATATTTAAATTTTTGTGTTTTCATGACATTGGATAATTCTATATATGTTGTATAAGTTAAAAAACATCTATTTCACACTATTGTAATAATGTTAAAAAGCACATCATTTACAAAATGAAATGAATATTCCATTAAACCAATTTAAAAAAAATTCAATCTTGGGAAACATTTAATTAATAAATAATTTATTTAAATGTTAAAAATTTTCTTGAAAATATTTTTTTAAAACATGGATATCTAGGAAAAAGGATTTCTGTCTGAAGAGAGAATTTAATTTAGCTTTTATTAAAAACAAATTTCTCAACAATTATAAGTACCAGAGATATTAAAATGGTGGTATTAATTAAAAATTTCACGAACAACCATAATATAATAAAATTAAACTATTTTATTATACAATTATTTAATAAATTCCTAGAGTGAAAATTCAAAAATAAATTACCACGATTAAAAGGGTATTTAAACACAAACCCTTTTCACTTAGATAACTTTTGAATCATAACTCCCATGAATGTAGTAAATGTATTTTGACATAAAATACCATTATATATGAATTATTCATGATTACATATTTAAATTGGAAGTATATACACAATTTCAAATAAAATTAGGTGCTTAAAAGAACATATGTCTCAACGAAAGAAGTTTTGAGTTGATACATTTACCTTGAATCCATAACTTGTCATGTATGTATTTTAACTCCGGTATTAAAAACTTATATTGATATTTTTTCTTATGAACCTTTTATTAGTTCAAATTATTATACATAAACAATTTAATTACTTTATTTTAATGATTTATTTATTTTCTTAATCACTTATGTCCACATCGGGTGTTTTGGGGACCCTTGATTCATAATTTTAAAATGGAATCAGTGTGTTGAACAAGGTCTAAAAATAACATTTTTCCATAATATTAAGAAAAATAATAATTAAAAAACTTCAATTTTTATACATAAATTATATGTTTTAAAAATAACCATGAATTATTTGAAGGACCCCATAACACCCTAAGAAGGAAGGGTGAATCTGGGTGTCAAATTTTTATTTTAATGTGAAGGATCTTATTACAACATTGGTAGAAACATGTAAAATCTATCTGATGGTATTTTGTAGTAATTTAAACATTCAAACTTAGAATTACCACATAGTAATTTTACAAGGTTCACAATTAAGGGCTAGTCCAAGGAGTATACACTGACAGGATGTTGGTCATACCAAAGTCCACTAATCATCACTAGTTATGGATTTAAAAAGTTTTGAACCATCAATATATGCTAGAGACACTGAATTTACAAGGTTTTCGGGATATCACACTACGTACCATAGATCACTTCCATTTACTACCCCTTTCTCACTACGTTGGGAATAATCTGAACTCAATTTATGGACATGAAGTTTGCTTCAATGGGTTGTCATAAAATCATGCATCCTCAACTATAGATAGGTGCTCTATTGAAGTCCTATTTTCCCCTACAAGTGTAATCTAATTTACCAAAAAGTATTCATTAGGGAACATGTCCTCCATAAACTAACCTTATTCTTCTGAAAACTGCACTACTCCAGGCACCACCTCCATGTACTGCATTTGTGCAGCGCTTCTTCTCCAAGGACGAACTCCTCTTCTACTAATCATCTTCCATGAACTATCTTCCAAAAAACATTTTTCTTTTTGGGCATCAGTTCCCCACAAAAATCCTTCTGAAGACTGACTCCATGGACCACTTCTCCATTTACAGAATCCTCCTCATGAACCTATTTTCCTTCATGGGGTTGTCTTCCCGTAAACACCTTCTAGACTTCACCAAATTCTTTATAGATTTCCAATCCATGTGATACTCCTGAATAAATGGATTAGAGCTCCTTATATAGGAAGATAGATATGCATAATCCACTAAACTGAGATATACCAAATCATCAATATGAAACCACCTTTATCATGTACCATAAATCTCCCATAAACCATTTTCCCTATGTGGTATGCATACCACCACTCTTCCTTCACAACGGCCAAATTATTTCATGAATTGATCTCTGCCTAATTCTTTTTCCAATGACAAGACATCACACGAACTAACTTTTCCAGAAACCTCTCCACCTCATTTTCACCATTGACAATACATCTTGTAGAAATTTTTTCCATCCACATACTGTGATACTTCCCATGAACCATATCACTCTCACTAACCATTTTTTGTTCATGATCCGTATACCAACCTTCGCAGCTGCATAGCACTGCTATGCAGAAAATCGTCCTTTTCTATTTTCCACACCGAACTTCATACCACTTATTTGGTCCAAAAAAGTTCCTTCATTGTCTATGAACCAAGCATGGTTGCATACTTTACATAAAACATTTTTTTCCAAAATAATAAATTCCCGATTATGAGGCCCAAAAATTTGGAAATACCTCAGATGTGTAGGGCTATGAAAAAAATATTTCATGTTTCTCAGCTAGGACGTTACTTTTCAAACCCGTCTCATGTTTTTCAACCCAAGGAGGTTGACATGGAGGTGGATTTATCCTTTGATGAGAAACCTATATGGATTGTGGATCGATGTATGAATGTTCTTCATGGCTGGTCTGTTACTCTGCTATGGGTGCTATGGAAGCACCTGTGAGTATAGGACGATACATGGGAGAGGGAGGTCGACGTTTGATCACAATTTCAAGAGTTGTTTGGTGTTTCTTCTTCAACACCATGGGAAGGGAAATTCAAGGCTGAATTGTATTAAGGAGGGATGTTTGTAAGAATTTGGATTTTCATTTTGGGTATGGATCCTTATTTTGGGTTGTTTTTGAAGAAAAAGGAAGAATTCGGATTTTTCTATGTACACACAGTGTACCTAGTTTCCGGGTGTGGCCCTGTACTGGTCATGTAACAACTCAGTATATAGACATGTAGGTTACATGGTAGACCGACCAAAGTAAGGGTTCGTTGAGGCTAGTACATGGAATGTACATTAAATGAGGACACTGTGTACATTTCCTTTTAATTTATTAGTCGGATCGGAGTCACGTCTTATCTCTAGAAAACACTTCTTCTCCCATTTGTTCTTATTGGAGAGCGACGAACGACCGAAGAACATAAACCTCCTCTCAGTTATTTTTTAACCACTGATTGAGACACTACTGGGTGCATTGGATTCCCACTGGTGAGTTATATCCTTCCCTAGAGCCTTTATATATGATTTCTCCTCTCTCATGAGCTATTGAGGGTGGATCATTTTTATCCTTTCTATAGATCTACATCATTATAGGCCGATTCAAGGGCCGACATTTATGAGTATTGATAATACAACATCAAGGTAGGTGGTCTGTGCCTTCCTTTGATTGTATTTGTATTATATATACTTAAAGTGCCTAATACCCATGTTGGGGTATTCACGTATTTTGGAATTTTACCATGTTAAATATATGCTATGATTTAATTGATTAAAATGGGTTATTGCATATTCATAAGGTTAGATGCGTTGTTTATGGGACACCCCATGGGTGTGTTTCCCTAGTTTGACTATTTACAACTATTTGTCCTAGGATTCCTATGAGTCATACCTTGTTTTCATGCATTGAATTGTTTAGTATGGAGTTTGATTGACTATATGAGATGCATGTGATTCACATTGAGAAAGTATAGACAAGGGGAATTGATTGTGAGAGCTTCCTGAAGTAGGGTCATTTATGTATGGATTGTAGTTATGTTGACCCATAGGTATTGACTGTGAGAGATTCCAGGGGTGTCATAGACCAGAGGTGTTATACCATGAGAGATACCCAGATGGTCATTATTAAATGAATGTTGGACCTTAGGGAATTGACGTTGATATCTTCCAGGTGGTCATTTTAATTTATCTTTTCTATATATACCAAGGGGGTAATGACCGTGAGAGCTACCCAGGTGTTTGTATGTTAATGATGAGTTTTATGTGAGACCAAATGGGTTAGACTATTTGAGAATTCTCAGAGAGTAATTATTTATTTAATTGATGATATGTTAAACTAGAGGAGTTAGACTATGAGAACTTTCCCAAAGGGTTTCTTGTGAATGATTGAATGATTAGGACAAGTCTGCCAAGCCAAAGCACAAGATTGGACTCAGTCTTACTAGATTGTTTAGATGGTATTTTGACACATCTATTTAACTATTACATAGGGCAAACATAGCTTAGGTTAGATCTTGGTATTTCATTATTCAATAGTTTGAATAATTAATAAATATAAATGAAGTAATTGAAAAACTGTTGGATTGTTTAATTTTGAGTACTTCCTGGATTATTAAATATTTTCTATATATTACTTGATATATATATATATATATATTCAATGATAGTTAGGAACATGTCTTTTAGTTGTTTCCTACTGGGATTTGTCTCACACCCTGTTTTGGTCATGCTTTTGGACCCAAATAGATTATATGGTTGCAGGTATAGATAATGGAAAGCGCACTTCATCATTAGGTACTTGATTTCTGTTGGAGTTCGAGAGAATGAGACCAAGATGATGCTTGAAATGCTATTGGAGTTTTCTGATTTTCTATACTTTTGTTTTAGTATTTTATTTTCAGTATTGTGACTTGTTTTGATTCCTTCATAGACTCATGTGACATGCGTCATTTATATATATGCTTTAGTTTCTTATTTGCTATTAGTCTTCCATTTTTTACTTTAGTTGTATGGTATTACTGGTTCAACTACTATTTACTACTTGTTTTCCACTGTGTATACTTTTCCCATGACTGAATAGTTTTACCATTATCAGACCTCGGCCTTCACTGCTAGTCGGAAGCCTCTGGAGTCTGGGGAAATCCACTTGAGGTCATGTTACCATCCAGGTTCGGGGAATATTTGGATGGCACCTGGAACCCGGATGTTACGAATAAAACTAAATTAGACATTCTATTGTAATATATCTGTTGGAGTGTTAGCTATCCAATTTGGTGGGACAAAATCAGATAAAATATGACTGCTGGAAGATCAAGATGAACATTCAAGATTTTCCTATAAATAACTAGTTTTTTGAATATTTTTATGTAGCTAATTCCATTTCAATCTAGAAATTTCTAAAGTCTAAAAATCATGAAAAACTTTTTCCTTATCTCAGGAATTGATTTAGAGAGATTCATTATTAATGAAACCTTGTCAGTTTTTATCTTTAATAAATTATGTCTTAATTTCATTTTTCATTATGATTCTGTGAATATGATCGAGGGATTCCGAGGCTAGAAAGATAGAGATACCAATCACCATATTGATCGAGGGATTGCAGGGATAGAAGGATAGAACCAATCTTCATATCAAGGGAACACAGATATAGTGTGAAAGAATCTGATTATCGTATCGAGGACTCGCTGGGATAACGATACTAACCAATCATTGTATCAAGGGCTCAAGGGGATAGCAAGATAGACCGATCATTATATCAAGGGCCCTGGTAAATGATTTTTTACATTATCGTAATTATAAACCAAGGGACCTTTATCGTAGGTTATATGATACCCTTCTCTTTGGGTTAAAAAAGTGAAATCTTTTTTATTTATATTTTACTACAAGTTTATATTTTCCACTGAATGTAATAGAAAAGTAATGCAATTTATATTCATGGTTCTATTTTGAATTCTGTTATCATATTGAATCTTTATTATGATAATTTTCATATTAATCTGATATATTTTAACCATCATAACTAGGATATTATTTTGTATACTATGATTAAATTATTTTCTACTCTAAATACAATTAAACAATGATTATATTACAACTTATTACATATTTTGATTCTATACGCTGTTAAGATAGAATCGATTTATCATTTCGACATGGGGACCTACATATTAGAATCTACATGATTATGATATTTTTATTATTGGACCCACGGTCCATATATAATTATCATTTAAATACTTAATAAATTTCTTTAATATGATTTGTTTAACCATGTTAATCTATGCTTATTTTAGGATAAAAATGATTGTTTTTAATCCTAAAATTCTCCCCCCTTGTATTAGTCCATCTATAATACATTCCATCGATCTTAATCATTATATATAATATATATAATGATAAAAAATGGTATTAGAGGTGTATTCCACTGTTCAAATACACTATGAATAATTCTTTCCTCAATTTTTCAAGTTCGTATTAATTTTGTTATAAAATTTTGTCTATAAATATAGGTTACAGTAATGTATATTGTGGAAAATAACTATTTTTGAAATATGGGAGGATTAAATTATGGATATATTGATAATCTCAATTCTAATA
Source organism: Viscum album (assembly GCA_963277665.1). NCBI lineage: Eukaryota > Viridiplantae > Streptophyta > Magnoliopsida > Santalales > Viscaceae > Viscum > Viscum album. The sequence goes on along the minus strand of OY728127.1, from coordinate 58,533,960 downwards.
TGCCACTAATATTTGATGGTAATTACGATGATTTATGGAGAGATATAATGAATAATTTTATAATCAACACCAGAGTTGATATTTTTTTATGATCACTACTGATTATAAAATTCTTGAAAAAGAGGTTACTGCTTTTAAAAATCACAAAAATCAATACTATCAATTAAATTATAGAGTTACAAATACTTCAATATGATCAATGACTAGATGAATTTACATTCATATTTCCTCTTGTGAATCTGCTAGTTGTATTTGAAAAAAGATATAGATAACTCATATAGAAATTCAAAATTTATTGAAACATGAAGAGAAATGATTAGAGATGAATAGCAAGCATTTGAATTTCTATTTGGTGAACCTTTTTCAAAGTTACAACAAAGGTTTATGAAAATATTCAATAGAATAAAATCTATGAGGAGAAATTATTGGAGTATGAAATCCTTATTGAAAAGATAATTTATATTTTTACCAGGGAATTATAATCTAAGAGAAATATTGTGGATGAATCAAGGAAGATAACAAATTTCACTCTTGACAATTTATTTGTAACCCCTTTGCAGTATGATTGTAGGCTAAATAGATATGCTATGAAAGTAAATAATAAAAATGGTTGAGTTTCTTTAACTGTTACTTCAAAACAAATAAAAGTTCACACTCTCTAAAAGGTGGTTAGGTCAATAATGAAAATGGTTTTTATTTAATCAGATTCAAATGATTCTGAACATTATGATAAATAATTAGATAATATTTTTCAAATAATGAACATGATTGTTGATAAAAAGTATTTTCAGTAAAATTTCAAGAATGGTAATAAGGAAAGGAATGAAAATAATGTTTTTGATGTTTTTTTATGAGTGAAAAAGATCCAGACATATCAGACCATATTTTCCCAAGTTGAAAAAGAAATATTAAATATAAATACATTATAATAAGAATTAGATAAAGTTTTATATGTTAAAGAATAATAATGTTCTTAATGAAAATTACTCCTGGTGTGCTAGAGGGGAAGACACTTCAAATAACTCTTCTTCTTAAGAATGTTATGGATAGAGGAACATAAGTATTCTTTCCAAAATTTAACATGAAAATATTTGTCTGATGGATAAGGTACACACTGCTAAAATTATTAAAAATTTATATTTATATTCAAACTAACCTGATTCCTATGATGAAAAAAATTATAAAATTTTAGATGAATAATATTCTCAGTAGAGGATAATACTCTTCCTTCTTATAAAAATGTGTCTTGTTTTGAAAAAATCCTTCAAAATGAAAATTGAAAAGTTCGGAAGAAACATGATAAATAAAATTCAACGATAAATGTTTTTATTGAAGAAATATAATATCATTTAAAATATTTTCATAAGAATAATTTTGAAAAATATAATATTTCTAAATATTTATAAAAAGAAATATTTCAAAATAATAGTTAACTAGTTTTGAAAAACATGATTCTGAAACAATTACTCAAGGGGATAAAACATTAGTTGTAAAAATTAAATATAAAATTTATTCTTTAAGAAAACATTTTTAAAACATTACCTCTATAATGGTACGTTTTGATAAGATGTATAAACAACTTCATCCTCATGAAACTAGTACTATAATGGGATATACTTATAGTAAACCAGTTTTTAGTAATAAAATTTTTATTCCTAAAAATGAAAACTTTTATACAAAATATAAATTTGGAGTACGTTGGAAAAATAATTGTTACCTTCACGAATTTCAATCCCTAGGTTTCCACAAAACATATTTTTTTAAAAAAAAAGTGGATTCCAAATGTTTTATTTGCCCACATTTTTGGACCCAAGAAGTTTTGGGTTCCAAAAACTTAATGTTTTTTAATTTTATGAAATCAAAGGTAGTACCAAAAACAAGAATAATTGGTACATGGATAGTGGGTGTTCCATACATATTATTGAAAATAAATATTTATTTGAAAATATTATCAAGACTAAATGTGGAAAAGTTAATTTCAGAGATATTTCTCAAGGTGAGATTATCGAAATAGGTAAAATTGTTCTTCTAGGTGGTGCTTTAATTTTAGTGGTTTTATTTTTTAAAGGTCTTAAGATCAACCTTATATTTAAAAGTAAATTATGTGATGAAGTTTTCCTTTTAAATTTTCGGGACGATAAATGTATATTACACTATTCCATGGATGAATTCATTCTTTCTGTGCATGAGTATGAGAATTTTTATAAACTTAATGTAGAAGATATTAGGATCCAAAAATTACCTTTCCATATTGAAATGTAATATCCATCATAGTTATAGAATTGATGGTTCAAAAACTATAACCATAGAAACATATGAAATCTAACTAATATAATACTTGTTAAAGAAATACTAGAACATAGATTTGATTCTTTAAAATTTTGTGACCCTTTTCAATACGGTAGGCAACATAAGTCATGTTTTAAAACTATTAGTGAAGTCTCAACTACTGATGTTCTTATAGTTAGGGTACATGGATTTATTCAGTCCTACGTAAACTAAATGTATTGGAGGCAAATAATATGTATATTTCTTTGTTTATGATTACCCTAGATACACCTGGGTTTATGTTCTAACAAAGAAATATGATGGATTTTGTTATTTAAAAACGTTTTTAGCCAAAGTTAAAAATGAGAAAAACCTACCTTTGATAACTATTCACAGTGATTACGGTGGAGAATTTTTAAATTATAATTTTGAAACTTTTTTTATTAAGAAAGGTGTAGAACATAACTTTTAAGCTCCTATAACTCCGTAATAAAATGTTGTTGTTGAAAGAATTAATTTTATTTTTTACGAAATAATAAGGACTATGCTGAGTGAATAATCAATTTCTAAGACAATTTGGTCTGAAGAAGCTAGTACGACCTACAATACTATAAATCAAGTTTAAATTTGAATTTTTTATTAATAAAACATATTATAAGTTGTGAAAATTATGACAACCAAATGTTTCTTACTTCAGAGTACTTAGATGAAAAGTATTCATCTTGAATCTGAAAGATAAATTACATAAATTTTAACCCAAATATGAAGAAAGAAAATTTTTATGTTATTCCACTACATCTAATACATATAGATTTTTTAAAAAAATTATTGTACTTTTTAAGAAACAGTATATGATAAATTTTATTAAACTTATCCGTTTGTTTTTAAACAATACCAACCAATATCTTTGGATGTGTTTTCTAAATTTTTTTCTACCCTTGCTAGAAACTTCTTCATATAATGAAAATACTAATGAAATAGTTTTTTAGGTATTTACCAAAGAATATATTATACCTTATGTTGATAAAAAGTTTTTACAAAATCTTAGTAAGTCACTTCTTAAAAATCATCCTAGTGATAATATCAATGGTGATGTTGATTGACCTTTTAGGACTAGAAGTTCTTTAAATAATGAAGTCAAATATATTTATTTTATTTCCTAATTTGAACATAAGAATCCTAATAATGATTTAGGTTATATATAGTTGATTAAGGCTATGCAAGATGAGCTAAATGAATTTGAAAGGAACAAAGTATGAACCCTAGTTGAATGACCTAAATAAACTTCCATAATTAGTGTAAATGGATTTTCAGAAACAAATGTGATGAAAATGGAATAATCATAAGAAATAAGGAATGAATTTTTTCTAAAGTTTATAATCAAAAAGAAGGAATACATTATTAAGAAACATATTCTTCAGTATAAATATTTGAATATATTTTTATTATACTAGCCTTTGTAGGAATCATTAATTTCAAAAAAAAAATGGATGTGAAGTGTGAATTTCGTAATGGATATGGAAAAGAGGAAGAATAGTTTGAACAAACTTTAGTTTTAAAGTTAATGAACATCCAAAATATGTTAATAAACACACTAAATATTTATATGGACTTAAACAACCCCCTAAATCTTGATATGATAGATTAACAAGATTTATGTTGCAAAAAAATTATGTTAATGGAGATGTGAATCCTACTCTTCATATAAAATAAGTAAAAAAAACTCATGATTTTTCAAATATATGTGTATGAAATTAAATTTAGATCAAATAAAAAAGACTTAACAGATTCATTTTTTGGATCTTACAAAGTATGAGTTTGTGATGAGTATGATGGGTGAGTTAACATTTTTTATTGGTTTTTAAATTTCTCAAAAACCATAGGTACTTATATATCTCAACAAAAGTATATAAAATATCTTCCTAAAATGTTCGGAAACAATAATACTAAAAGTATTTGTTCTCCCATTCATACCTCAAATACACTTGAACATGATGAAGCTGAAAAATTAGTTGATCAAATTTTTTTAGAGGTATGATATGAAGTCTACTATACGTAAAAACTAGTCAACTAGACATAACATTTTATATATGATTATTTACAAGATATAAAAAAAATTAAAAAATAATCCCATATGAAAGATGTAAAATGAAATTTTCATTTTCTAAAGGGAACTATACATTTATGACACTTCTTTCTTCTATAAATGATGTTGAATTAATTCTTTTTTTGAGAATGAATTTGTTGGTGGTACAATGGATAGAAAAAATACATCTAGAACTTTTCATTTCTTATTAGATTTAATGGTTTCTTGGTTTTGTAAGAAACAAAAATCAGTATCATTTTCCACTATTAAAGTTGGATATATTGTAATTGGATATTTTTGTGATCATTTATTATGGATGCAACACACAATCCCTGATTATGGCACGAGTTTTACTAAAAATAAAATACTATGTGATAACACTAGTTCCATTACCTTAAGTAAAAACACTACACAACACTCTCATTCAAAAACACATAGATATTAGGCATCACATTCTTAGGTGTCACTCAATTAAAGAATATATCATTTTTTAATTTATCAGAATGAAAGAAAAACTTGATAATATTTTTACAAAACCATTACCCTATGATAGATTTGATTAAATTAAATATTAACTAGGAATGGACACTGGAAAGAAACAATTATATCTACTTCTTTTTTACCAATCTCTTTATATTGAATTACACATTTTTAATGGGGGGTGAACAAATTTTTTTTAAAAAAATAAAAATTTTAGTCTTATTAATCATTCATCATAATGAATTCTCTACACTAATATATTTTTCTCTCCAAAGGATTTCTAGACTCAGGAATTTTTTTAAAAAAATTGGACATTTGTTTTTTTTTCAAATCTGATTTGAAATTTTTTCATATTTAGGTTTTCATTTAAATTTTTCATAATCATTTTAATTTAAAAAATTATACTAATACTTATACTGTTAATTCTAAAACTATCATATTCAACTATTTAGTCTATTTAAATTTTCTATCCTAATTTATTATGTTATAAAACAAGAAGAAAAAATAATAATACTGATGATTCCACTTTGAAAGGTATTTGTCTTTTCTTTATACTTGAAAACTATTCTATTATGATTATTTTAATCCTTGTCTATTGTTATTATAAAAATATTTCATTTTTTTCATTTCAATATTATTCAGCCAATACGATAAAAATATTTTATAAAACCTTAAGAACTAAAATTATATAAAAATATTTCATTGGAAAATTTCTTAACCATCAGATCAGCTATATCGAATCTCAGACGTCAGATATTTTAATAAGATCAACCATTGCATCAAACATCTAGTTATGTAGTAAACCACCACATCATGTCTAACATTAGTTATCTTATGAAATTTTCCTCAAATTGATTGATCATTTTAGTCTCCTAGTCCAATTTATTCTTCATTTATGAATCTTCTGTATCATGTCCGAATACGATGGCACCTAAAATGGAATACAAAAAATGGTATGTTTTTTGGGAAATGTTAGCATAAATATATTTTTATGAAAATTATGATTCTTCCTTGAGATGTTAAATATAATTCCAAGTTTTTAAATCTTTGTGTGTTGAAAAAGAATCCTGATTACGATTTTTTATTTAGATGGGGTTATATATTTTTATTCCTCTATAATTTTTTTTGAAGAAGATAGAAGTGATATGTTTTCATTCTAAATCATGGAAAAGAGTTACAATATGAAAATTAGGTAATTATTAAGAATATTAGGTATTTAAATAGAAAGTAGTATTTTTTTCATCATAGAAACTACCTAATTCCAAGGGTATGTCTAAAGATGATAGAGATGAAAAGTCATTATTTAAAAATGCCTCAGATAATGAACTAAGAAATGTTGGCCCTCTCATTCTGGATCATAGAGTTATAGACCTCTACCTGAAAGGGTTTATAATTAATAGAAAAAGAGATATATACACATTAAAAGTATCTGATATCTTTATATTGGATTATTTAGTTAACATGAGGAGATAGATTTATCTAGTTTTATTCTTTTGGAAATCAAGAATATCAAATCCCATTCAATGAATTTTGAGATTATAATGTTTTCATATTTTATAAAATCAGTTGATTAAAGAAAGTATGAAACATTACAACATAGAAAACACATCCAAGGGATTCATAGAAAATATAGTGTTCATACGTGATGACACAATGAAACATAGAAAGTATATATTTGATACTAAATCAAATATGTTTTTAAAGAATACCTAGGATTCTTCATCAGAAGAAGAACCATCTTCTAAGTCAAAGAAATCCTAGAAGATTGAGAAAAAGAGTAATCCTGATTTTATCTTCCAAATAAATTAAAAGAAACAAAATAATGTCTTAGATAATATTGTAGAAGAAGGGAGAAATAAAAGACAAGAAAGGAAAGATGGAGATCCTCAATTCGGATTCAACCTAGCTGAATCTTTTAGTGTTAGATTATATGGTTCCAAAGTACAAGAAAAAGGATCCAAGGAAATGAAATAGGGAGATAAAACTCATGTTTTGAGTGTTATACAATCTTTGGTGAACGATATATGAGTAGTCTCAACAAATCATACTCTTCCATCAGATAAAATATTTTCAGATGTCGAATTATCCTTCCACAAAACAACTCATGTCATTCCATTTTTACCAACTATTGTTGATAAATGAAAAACAATAGAACTTTATGTTGATGAGGAAGAGGTAAAAGAAATAAATCTGATTGAATAGATCAATAAGGAATAATTTCAAGAAGTAATTGAATATGATGATGATGAAAATAATGAGAATGATGGTGAAGGTAATGAATATAAAAATATTGAAGAAGAAAAAGAGGAGGAAAAGGGAAAAACCCAAAATTATGATAAAGAATATCTACCAATTGAATTTTTTTCTTAAGTACTTCAAAATATTCCTCAAAATACATTTCATATTAGGAAAATAAAAAAATCCATAAGTTAAGAGAAACCAAATTCCCCATCTATTCAACAAGCATAATATTCATCCAAGAAGGATGAAAAAGCTTAGAACAGTAAAGAATAAGGCAGTAATGTTATTAATATTGATAAAATAACATAGAGATTTATTATAGAAATAAAGTTGAAAAATTAATTGAGAAATCAGTGTCAATGAAATAGAAAGGGAAAAGTGATCAAGATGAAATTTGAACCAGCCAGATAATTATTACAGAGGATCAAGAAGAAGGTCAATTAAATTCCGCCAGAAAAACATATTCAAAAAGAGTGTATCAAACTTTAAATGGCAAGAATTAACTATTCCTTATTTCCCAAATCTTGAATTCTGGTGTTTGATGCTTTGGGTTTGTTTTAATAAAAAATTAAACTTAATAAACATGCTAACCGAGAAAGTGACTGAACTATAATTTGAGTTAAAATATCATCAAGAATTTTATCAAATTCGTATAAAATATTGTAGACAAGTTACTAAATGGTCTTTTCAAGCTAATAATAATCTCATTCATTTTTACGAAAGTTTGGAAGACATATGGATGACCTTGAAAGAATCTAAAGACTATTTCACTAGTTAAAAAAGGATGCGGTAAAAAGAGTAATGTTTGTTCATTATTTCAAATATCAAACTATCAATCGTATTAAGACTATTAATGAGTTTAATGGAAATATTATGTATTTCAAGGATCAGATAAAGAGACTCAAAAATCATAATGAGGAATCCAGTAACCTTAACAATGAACATTCTCAATGAATTTATATCTAAGAAGAAAATATTTTGATTCAATATGGGAAAATTTAGACTCAAGAGGGAAGGTTACAGGATCTGGAAAAGAAAAAAAGGTCTCAATAAGATTTTATTTCAGTGATAGAAGAAGATAGAATGGAATTAAATAAATTGAAGATGATTGTATGATTCATGGAAAATAATGACTAAAATCTTACTCACATTGAACACTTGTTTTATTTTATTACTAAAAGTTTTTTTCTCTGATAAAATGAATACAGTAATCCTAAAAATAAAATATTATTTTATAAATGTTTTCCCAATTATGATTGAAATAATATTATTTCATAATTTTTCAGAATTATTTTATATTAAATTATTTTTAGTATATTTTATTTTCTAAACCATTTCAGGAATTAAAATAATTTTCCCCATTCCTTTTTGAAAATCACAAATGAGAATTTTTTGAAAGGGGGAGAGAAATAACAATATAAAAGAGAATACTATCCTTAGGGGGAGTTTCTATTTTAAGGGGGAGTTATTTGAATTCATTATTTTTTTAGATGAGTTTTAAAACTAATGGGGAGATAATTTTTTATAGTTTTAATATGAATATGATGTACTTAAAAGACAATGAACTTAAACCATTCAAATATATTTATTATTTAAGTCTTCTGGTTTGTGCTTTACAAAAAGGGGGTGATTATTGATTAAAAAGTTTCTTTATGAATTTTAAATTCCTTTTAGTTTTTGAAATCACAAATTCCATATTGAATAACTTGATTACTAATTTTTATTTCCAAAGTGTTTTTATAATGTTTTTTAGATAACATACAATTTTACCAGACATTGAAATAGTTCTAAATTATTCGTGAACATAAACCAAATTTCTTCATTACGATTATCGTAATGAATATGAAACCAAATATAATAATATTATTCCTTTAAAAATTCTATTATAATGCATTATATCTTATCTTTTGTGTTGATAGTCATTCAATTAGATTAATATCGGAATTGATAAACATCAGATCCACATTCCGAAAGACCATCATAATGATATATACAAAGAAATCCATTAGATTGACTTGAGTTTAAATTTTGGTTATGGAAAACTGTTCTATCATATTAGAATTATTTTAGATTATATTATGATGGTGTATTAAACAACGTTTGACATTATATTATAATATAGCCATTAAACTGATAGTTATCCACGTTTTTGATAAAAACTCAAAGAAAATATAATTGTTGGAAGATCAAGATGACTATTATGGAGTTTCCTATAAATACCTAGTCATTTGAAGAGTTTGAAGTAGCTAATTCCATTTTGATCTCAAAATTTCTGAAGTCTACATAGTGTGAACAACTTTTTCCTTGTCACTTGTATTTCTTTAGAGAGATTCCTTCTTAAGAAAACCTTTTCTGGTTTTCTCCTTAAGAAATTGTTTTGTAATTTATTCTTCCATTACTATTGTTTGAATAAAATTGAGGGCTTATGAGGCTAGGAAGAAAGAGATACTGATCACCCTATTGATTGAGGGATTGTGGGGAAAACATGACATAACTGATATTTATATCAAGGGAACACATGGATAGTGTGACAAAATATGATCATTGTATTGAGGTCTCATGGGGATAGCGAGATCGACCAATCATTGTATCAAGGTCCTTCCCTGGAAAGTGAAAGACATACTTTCTTGTTAGTATAAAATAAGGGACCTATTTCTGAGTTTATAGGATGCCCATATCTTTGGGGTTAAAGAAGTGAAATCTTTTTTATTTCTTGTTTACTACATGTTTATACTTTCCACTTCATGTAATAGAATGGTGAAACATTTTATATTCATGTTTCTATTTTGAAATTTTTTATCATACTAAATATTAAATGTGATATTTTTTATATTAATATGATATATCATAACTTTCATGATTATGATATTAGTGAATACACTCTGATTAAATTGTTTCTACTGTGGATACGATTAAACTCTGATTACATTACCATTGCTAACGTATTATGATTTTATACATTATTAATATAGAATCAAATAACCATTATAACTTGTGGAATTGCATATAAGAATCTACTTGATTATGTTATTTTAATTATTGGACCTAAGGGCCAAGTCTTATTACCATTTAAAAACATAATAGGTTTTGTGGATAATATTTTTTTAACTTGGTAAACAATGTTTCTTTTAAGGTTAAAAACAAATGTTTTAAACCTATAATTCACCCCCTCTTGTATTAGTCTATCTAGAATACATTATTTTTTATTCTAATCAGTATAATCTATATATATATACCAATACAACAAAATTGACCCAAATGAACAAGTTAATATTAATCATAACATAATTTTACTAATTTTACTTTAAATCGATTTTAAATCAAATTATAAATTTTTAATTTATTTAAATGAAAAGGTAGTTTTCACTAAAGAATGATATTTTTTACTATTCATTAAAAAATGAACGATTATATAAAAAACCAAAAAATTATCGACATATAATTTTAAAAAGTTCACTACAAAAATTTAGTTTATTTTATCATATAGATTTTTTAAAAGTAGAAAAATTAATTTTATTATTTGATCGCAAAATGTAATAAAATTCATTTTTTGAGAAATTTTTTTTAAATCCTATAATGGATATAAAAATAATTAAGTAATTATCTATCAATGTATTTTCTTTATCAAACATAATTAATTTTCAAAAAAATGCTTATTCTTATTCATATAATAAAATTTAAAAGCTATATTAAAATAGTCATGTTAAAATAATTATATTGTTATAGTATATTGAGGTTTTTTGAAAATTAGTGTTGTGTGTTATATAAACTATCAAACATAAATTTATTTTAAAATATAAGGGTCTTAAATTCAACCCCTTTAAATAAATTTCATCTTTGTAATTTGAAATTATTCATTTTAATCAAGGGTTTGAAATTCAACAATTCCTTTGTGCAATACCCAAATCATTAAAAGGATTAATAGAACATCATCTTAAAAAATATGGGAAATGAAATATGAAGGTGATCACAAAAATAGTATTTCAAATAAGAGAACATTTGTGGGAAATGAAATCATGGATTTGGAAATAAGATCCATTTATGAGATACTATTATACCTTTTTTAAAGAGAGGAGATACAATTTATTTATAAATAAATGAATAATTTTTTTTATTTCAAGGACCCTTTCCTAAAGTAGAGAGATAATTTTACTATATAGACTAAAAAATAAGGAAATATAGTTATTTGAAAATTATATTTCCATTATTTTTTACTAAAAACTTAACATTTTCTATAATAAATGAGTAATAAATAATATTTTTTTCATGAATGAATCAATAAAGTTAAATTATAATGGATCAAATGATTCCAAAAAATGATATCAAGATATTACTATTTTCTTTTGATATTAACCAAAACTAAAAATTATTACCACAAGTAAATATATTTTCCAGAATTAATACAACTTTATATTAATCTTTAAATCCATATCACAACATAAATCATTCCACAACTAAATAATCATACAACACAAAAATCCTTAACATCCAAAGATTTAATTTTTTTCTTCTCAAAAAATCTTTCATGTTAAAACACATGTTATACCTAAGGGTTACACATACCTCAACCAATTATGAATTTCTCAAAATATCACTAATCACTTTAAAATCCTAATAAATCAATAAGATTTGATCTAAAAATAAGATTCTAAAAATAAAAAATCATTTATTTTTCCAATAGATTAAGTGAAATAAATTTAATACTAAACATTATATCATATATATGGGTGGTAGTAATTTCATCCTTGTTGTCGTTCAGTTTTTATATTAATCCCCACATCCTTGTCGAATGTAATAGGTTTTCACCTGAAATTATATTATCCTTTTTCTAGAAATATGGGAAAAAAATGTTATAATCTTATTCAAAATTAAAATTTATCCTATAAAATTATGAAGAATATGATTAACATCTTAAAAAATAACATTAGTCATCAAAAAACCTTTTTTTATCCTATACGGTATTCTATCCAGCCTCTCCTTTTCAATAAGATGAAATATTTTTAATTAACTATAATTAACCCAACATCAAGAAAATCTAAAATATTATATTTTCCTTACTCATGTTATTTTCTATAAAATATCACCGTACCATTAAATCATCTTTCTATATTATTATTACCACTCAAAATATTTCTACAATTCACTAAATAAAAACCACTATAGAACAATCCTTAGAAGTTTTGTGATTCTTATAACCATGGAATAATTAATAAAAATACTTCAACAATATGACTCTTGAGTTCCAACACATAAACACTTAAATCATTACACTTAAAGGATGTTCATCACATAGGCCCTTAGGAATTAATCCTTGGATTAGGGCATTGACATGAATAATGACCAAGTTCCCCATATCTATGACATAGAACTATTAATGGTGCCTTATGATGAATTTTATTTCCCTAAATTTTGTTAACCAGACTCTTCTATTTTATTTGGAAGTTAACTAATTTAATCCTTCTTTTTCAACATATAAATAATATTCCAGTTCCATTAAGACATTTCCATGGTTCCACTTCCCACATTTTTGACATTAAAGAAATTGAATCTTATTTTATTTATCACCATTAAATATTGATCTTACATGGAATTTTATCCAAATATTCATCATTACGTTTGGAAGTTCAACTATGATCTAGTCATTAATAGTAATCAGAGACAAACAATTTTGAATTGTCACATGATATCATTGTTTTGTTCCCATCAAGTTAAGAATATCATTAGTTAAATCATTATAATTCCAATCACATTAAATAGTATATTATTTTTATAATATTTCAAACCATTAACTAAAAAGTATAAAATAAAGAAGATGAGAATAGATTAACATAAAAAATGGGAAATATATAAACCTATAAGGAATAAATAATATATGATATGTATATATGATCTTATGAGCCTCTAGGTTTTAATCTAGGTTATCCATGGTAATTTTTCCTATTAGTTTATATAACATAACAAATTTTTCAATTACTTTATATTGGTTCATAAATAGGTTGTGAATTTCCAAAACATATCCCCTCAAAGTATCAAACTAGTTGTGTATCATGGTTTGTTGTCATGCACCTGGTGACGATCGAGTCCATCTTAATATGCCATTTTTTGGGTTATTACCCCTACGTATAAATATTCTAGAGCCCCATCCACATTAATTATCCAGATAGGGATGTAATTTATTGGAACTGAATCACTCTATAATTCCCAATATTCATATAGATTTTTCTATACTTAGTCATATCCTTATACTTATCCCTATAATTCTCACTAAAATATTCTATTTCTAATCCTAAAAAATAACTAGAAATTTATATGATTCCAACTACAGTGACCCATTTCATATAAAAAAAATTATTAAATTATTTATAAAATAGAAATATATTCATTAAAACCCAAAGATCATGAGACCTAGGGTATTTGGAAGACTAGGTTCATAATACATCAATGTGAGACTAAAATAAAACATAATTATTTTATTCTACATAATTAGATCCTAAATCCATTGATGCTCTTAAAACTCTATATAATAACATGGAAAATATATAAATATATATAATAGGGGTAATCTAAAAAGTCAATTAAAATAATAAACATGACAATGAAACATAATGAATGAGTCAAAGGTTTAACATTATATCATAAATGTACAGAACCAAACATTTTGAATGATATTTTTCTCCTGAAAATCTATGTTATCTTATTTAATATATAAGAAAAATATATCTCTTTAATAATGAGTTGAATATTAAAGGAAATGTAACCTTTTAGTTTTTACAAATATATGACCATTGGTCAATATTCCCATTGAGAACTATACTCTTGATAATAATTTTAATGGTACAATTAGTGTTTATAAGTAAATTTTTACAAGGGATAGTTGATACATAAAGAAGAGTCGATAACATAAAACAGTAGTGTCATGTAGTTTGAAGCCCATTTTTGGATCTTGTAAGGGTGTTTTCATCACTGGGGTTTACCCATTACCAATCCCAAGCTGAGATTCAACAAGTGAATCTTGAAAGATAATGACTTCATAAGAAGTTCAATATAGTGTAGATTACCCCTCAGTCAATGTTAGCTGAGGAACCGCATGAAATTACCACCATCACACACCTTACTCTAGGAGAGTATGTGGGTGTAATAAGGGGTTATGTTTCAAAGAGTTCGTTACATAATTCTTAATTATTTTTTTATATGTAAAATTCTTAATTCCATCAATTCCATTTTTAAGAATAGTTTTTCTTAAATATGATAAATATGATAAATTGATTTTTTAGAAAAAAATGGAATTATCATAGATGATGTGATTTTTTTATAATAAAATAAGGGTTTTAACAATATATATATTAATTAAATGGCTGATAAAAACACTCTTATTTAAATATAAATGATAAAATATTTTTTTAAGAGTCTGAAATGTTACTATGCATTTTCTATCATCTATTATTTTTAAAAAATAATAATTTATATATATATAATTTAAAATTATAATATTTATATAAAAATTAGGATAAAATAATTTTTTTTTGAAATTATCACATCGAAATTAGGTTAGGGTGAATTTATGAATATTTCCTAAAATACATTATTTTTTTCATGAATAGTAAAGATACAGTTTGAGTTTTCAGTATGTTTAATGACATCATAATTATGTTACAATGATGTAATAAATAATTAACCACAATACATGAATTAAAACATTTAATTTTATTAATATAATTTTTTTATATATTTTAATGAATTTTTCAATATATGATATACCTTCCAAATTCTAAAATGGAAACTTTAACTTTAAACATGTCATTTTGTGAAACTTTTAATTTTCATTGACAAAATAAGTAATATAAAATGATTATCGGATCTTGTGGATCAAAATAAAATTAATCTTTTCCCAAGTGTATAATACCATGGGAAAAATACCATTTTAAAGACCTTAATTTTTCATTTACCACTACATAGGTTTCCAAGGCCAAAATTTAGAAATTAACAAACAAATACCCAACTTTTGATATAAATATCCACCAATTTCTCCATTTCCTTTCACTCTAAATTATTTTTCCAGGAATATTTGATATATTAACCACCCAAGGATTCCTCCGAAGGTTTCCTCAAGCCACCAAGGTCTTGATCCTAATGTTTTAGGAACTACTCTTTAATTTAAGGGAAATCTCCACTTATCTTTTCCATTCATATTACATCTTTATGTGGTATGTCGTTAAAATTTAAAAAATAAGTTCTTATAATAATTTTATTTATCTATTTACTATAATAAGAGTATTTTATGAATGGGATACCCATTTACCCTCTCTTTTTACCCTTTTTTAAAACCATCTTTTATACATGGTATTTTTCCAATTTTACTTCTCAAAATTTCTTTCTTCTCCTCAATAATTTATCTTTTATTTTAAATATTTTATTATATAATAATACTTCTCTTATGGGGTATTAAAAAATATGTAAAATTTTTTTATTTGATTTTTGGATTTTAGAGTGGAAAATATTGTGATGTGGGGTCCTACTGCCCCAATGTAGATGCTACAATTAGTTCCAATGTGGGTAGGCATGCCTTTGTTTCATAAGAAAAACACTGGGGGAATAATTAAAATCCCAAATTAATAAAGTGTAGACCTATGAGCCAAGTTTTATGGTTTTAGGTCCTATTATAGAGGGATTCACTATTATCATTTTAGATTCCAATAGGGATTAACATACATAAAACTCATATTCCCTTTCTGTGGGTTATAAATTATATAAAGATCTTGTCTTTAAGAACTTTTTGAAAATTCATGGTTTTATTTGAATCCCATTTCTTTTATTCTACATGGGTTATTTACGAAAAGTTTTATTATGATATATATGTATCACATTAATTAATTCTTATGATGGGTGGGATCTGATAGAGATCCAATGCATTGGGTAAAGAATTTAATCTCTTATAATTATGATAACTTGGTGAATAACCTGGGTGATTTTTATAAAACATTAGTGAATAACCTTGGTGATATGCTTATTAATGTCTCATTAAAATGTTTTATCCAAATTTCCATGTTATTATTAATGTTCTTATTATTATGATATTCCTCATTCTCATTCCTTTATGATATTCCTCATGTTGTTGTTGATATTTCTCCAGATCACATGTGAACTATTTCCCTTCAATTCCCTTACTCGATGTTATTTTCACCCTTTCCATTTATGTATGTCCCTTTGTTATGAAATGAAATAAATTTACTTTGGATTAATATATTATGAATACTTTCAAGTGGATTAGAATAATTTTTTATGTTTTTAGGTATTATGTACCATTTATTCAATAAGCTAAAACTTCAAAATATCCTCTTTTGTACCAAGTAATGAAAATTCATGTAAGAAAAAGTTGGGATTCCATAGTTGGTATCAAAGGACGATTTAGTTATTTTTGGAAATTTGGATTTGAAAAAATTATGAATAACCTAAGGGAAAATTTATAATATAGGAAAAATCCTAGTATTTTGGTAAATTATTACGTAAGTAGTTTCCGAGTAAATAAATCCCTATATAGATATTAATAAGTGGATATGTCTCTAATACGGATGTATCTAGATGTAAAATCCAAAAACACTTCTTTGAGATAGACACGAATGAGAACTAGTGTACAATAGAGGGCCTTATGGAACTCTTGGTTTGACAACACCTAGGGATATTCTTGGTTAGTCACAAGATTTTTATGAACCATTATAAAGGATTTATAGAAAATGTAATTGATATTAATAAGTAACACATTTTTACATGACTTGTCAAGATATAAAATTCTTTTAGAAATATAATATTCTTAAAAGATAGATGTTTCTCACTAAGATTTTATTCTTCTAGAAAATGGATGAAAATAGGAGGAACCATGAAAATGGTGACAACCCTCTGATGGAAACCATAATTAAAAACATAAAGACAATGATGAATCAACTCACTTGAGTAATGATTAGTAACTTGAATCAATCTGAGAGACTAGATTCACCTTGAAAATAAAAAATTTCTATTTAGTCCTTTATCCGTTAACTACATCCTTCTTTAAACAAATATATGGACCCATTGATTGCTAAAAAATTGATAAGATCTATAAAAATATATTTTTTATACTTCATTGTTTGGAACAATATAATATCACCTTGGTTGTGTGCCACTTAGAGAGAGAATCATATAAGTGGCGGAAACTGATTAAAAAAATACAATAAGGGATATTGATGATATAGAGAGGGAAGAATTTAGGGAACCTTTTTAAAAAAAACATTTTCCCTATGAAATGAAAATGAAAATAGAGAATGAATTCATAGATATTAATAAAAAGGAAAATGAATTTTTAGGAAACTATAAGATTACAATTACAATACTTTCACACAAAACCTCTAGATTTTTTTCATGAATCCTAATGGAATAGTTTATAGGTTAATTGGTGGACTAAGACCCCATCTACGGAAGAATATATGTAATCAAGACTATGAAAACATTTAGGAGATAGTGTTATGTGGTATGAAGGTTAAACTTGATTTTGGAGAGATTCAAGGATCCCATAGATCAAATTAAAAGAATAGATTAATAGATCCAAGCTTAGGGAGTAACATTGATCAAAGAATAAGAGGAAATAAAGTGAACATTTACACATAAAAAAATAAGGGAAGAAGTATTCAGGGAACTATTTTATTGGGAGCAAGAAATGTTACATGTTTGGAAGAGATTTCTATATTTCTCGGAACTATCATAGTTAGGTGAAGCCCCAACTTATAAATAATAACGAATAATGGAAGAGGCGCAGGCCAAACCTAAAGTCTAATTCTTCAGGTGTGGACATCTTGGGAACTTTTCCAATCACAATCCAAATCCAAAGTTAATGGATGAGAAACACCATCAATCCTAGCAAATGGAAAGAGAGAAATGTTAGGTTTTTTGTATCATGATAGATGAAATTTAATCTCTAAAATATGTGGTGGTAGGTACTCTAATTGTTCTCTCAATTCTAGAAATTACTTTTATTGATTTTTGTTTGACACATTCCATTATTTCCTAAATTTTTTCCAAGAATATAGAATGAATTCCTGAACTTCTAGAATTAGAGTTATCAGCCATGACTCTTGGAGGTATTATCAATGCATTGGTAGTGTACAGAAACTCTAGTATTGAATTTGGAAAGAACAATCTCATCACAAATATTTTAGTCATTCCCATGATGAAATTTGATATTATACTTGGGATGGAATTTTTCTCAATGTATAATGGTAAGATAAACTACAGAAGAAAGTAAATCTTGTAGTGTTGAATTGAGAACCTACTGTTGTTTTCATACAATATATATAGACTGGAGATTTTTCTATAAGAACCTCCCATAGTCTTCTTTATGAAAATTATCAGTGAAGATGAAGAAGCAATTGAAATTATATGAATAGAAATGTCCCCATTGTGTAGGAATATATTGATATATTTCCTAAGGAGTTATCTAGACCTCCCCCAGAAAGTGACATAGAGTTATCCATTTAAATCATACATGGATCCATGATGATATTGAAGACCCCATATAGAATGTAAAATTTAGAGCTGGAGGAATTACAGAAACAACTCCACGATCTTTTTGAGAAGGGGTTTACTCAACCATGTGTTTCTCTTTGGGGAAAAAATGTTTTACTTTTCAAGAAGAATGATGGATCAATGTAGATTTGCATTGATTATATAGAACATAACACGATCAAATTGAAAAAATACCCTCTTCCATGGACTAATTACTTATATGACCTTCTTCACAGGGATCAATTCATTTCAAAGATTTATGTTTCATCTACTTTTCATCAATTGATTGTGAAGAAAGATGATATTCAAAATAATTCCTTGTCATCAAGGTATGGCATTCTGATTTTTTTTATGAACTTCGGCTTGACTAATACACCTACTATATTCATGGATTTGATGAATAGATTCTTTAAGGACTACCTCGAAAACTTTTTGGTAGTTTTTAATGATGAAATTATGATATATTTTAAAAGTCACGAGAAGCAAGAGGATCATCTAAGAATTATTTTTAAAACTTTGAGGAAGGAGAGGCTATTTTGAATGTTCAGTAAATTTTAATTTTGGTTACAAAAAAGTTGTTTTCTTGGGACACATTATAACCAATTAATGTATCTTAGTTTACCCTACAATGAAAATGGTTGTGGAGGAGTGGCCTCATTGTACAATAGTAACTAAGAATCATAGTTTCCTTAGTTTAATAGAATATTTTAGGAGGTTTTTGAAAAATATTCATGACTTTATAATCAACTAAAATAATTAACTCAAAAATGGACCATGTTATTATTGGAAAGGAGATTCAAGAAAGATTCCAAGATTCGAAGAAAATATTGGTTATTGCACCTACGTTAACTCTACCCTCTATCGGATAAGGATTCTTTATTTTTAGTGATTTATCTCTAAAAGTTATTGGGTGAGTCCTCATGAAATATTACAATGTTATTGATTATACATGTCTATCGTTGACACCTCATGAGAATAATTATCATATGCATTACCAAGAGCTGTCTATGGTGGTTTTTTCTCTAAATATATGGAGGAACTATATTTATAGAGAGAAATGTGATATATATATATATAAAGACTAAAAACTTTTGAAGTATATATTCATGAAAAAGGAATTTAAGATGAGACAAATGAGATGGTTGGAATTTATTAAAGACTATTATTGTTCAATTCATTATCAAAATGGAATATCAAAAAAATTTATTGATTCATTATGTAGGAAATATCATGTTGTACTGGGAACAATGAGGATTCAAGTATATCCATTGAACAAGAGCTAGTAAGTTTGGACATGAGATTCATGGGGAAAGGGACATCATAAAACCTATACTAAATGTCTTATCAACCATCATTACTAGATAATATCAATAAATTTCAAAGTGAATACCCTTTATTGGAGAATAAGTTATATACTATGAAGAATCTGATGTTTCTTGAGTTCAATATTGATCAAGGTGTATTAAGAATTTGTACAAGACTATGTGTTCCATATATTCTATAAATAATGATTGTAATTATGGATGAAGTTCATAGGTTTACTTTCTCTATACATTCTGGAAGCATTAAAATGTACAGGGACCTTCTTTACCACTATTAGAATAATAAAATGCAAAGGGAGATTTTCGACTACACTATAGAGTGCCTGGTGTGTCAATAAGTAAAGAAACAGAGAAAAAATAATAAAAGGGTATTGTAACCACTACCCATACCAACATGGAAGGGGTACAATATCACTATGGAATTTTCCACTAGTATCTTGAGAACATCCAAAATAAACAATGTGATATGGGTTATAGTTGATCATCTCACCAAGACTTCCCATTTCATCATTATTCAAGATGGATTCTCTCTTTACATAAATACCATGATTTATGTAAAGTGGTGAGGTTGCATGGAGTTTCACTTCTTTCATTTCTGATCATGATCCAAAATTCACATAAATATTCAAGTTAAGTATTTATATATACTAAGTACCGAATTTGATTTCAGTATATCCTATCACCCCCAAATTAATGAACAATCTAAAAGAACTATTCAAACACTCTAGGACATTCTAACAACATGATCAATTGAATTTAAAGGTGTATGGGATCAACATCTCCCATTAGTTGAGTTCTCATACAAAAAATAATCCATTATAGTATTCAAATGGAACCTAATGAGTATATATATGGGAAGTGATGTATAACTCCTACTTATTGGGATGAAGTTGGTGAGAGAAAGATTCTTGGGCCTGATCTTGTGTAAGAGATTACAGAAAATGTTAATTACACCCAACAACACATTAGGGATTCTCAGAGTCGGTAGAAGTTCTATGATAACAACCCTCAAAGGAACTTTTTGTTTGATGTTGGTGACAAGGTTTTCCTTAAAATATCACCATGGAAGAGAGTTATGTGGTTTGGAAAGAAAGGTAATCTTATCCCCAAGTACATTGGTCCCTATGAAATCCTTTATCATGTACGATTAGTGGCATATCGGTTTTCACTTCCACTAAATCTAGCTCATGTTCATTATTTATTCCATGCATCTCTCTTGAAGAAGTACATAACTCACCTTTAACATGTATTTAATCTGAAGATGGTACTACTAGAACAATACCTTCTTTACAAGGAGCATTTAGTGGAGATCTTGGACCATAGATAAAATGTTCTACGAGATAAGACTACCAAACTCATAAAAGTGTTGTGGAGGAACCATAAATATAAAGAATCAATGTGGGAACTAATGAGACAATGGGAACAAATTACCCATAACTTTTCTCAACAGAGATAACGAGTTGAAAATTTGATGAGAAACTTTTTTAAGGGGGATGAATGTAATGACCCTAACATTTTCAATGATAATATATTTCTGAAAATATGTGTTATATTATTTTATACATAAAAAATTCATATCTATTTAAAAATGAAGTGAATATAAATGTAAATGTGAACATTTTTTTCAACCGTAAGATGA
Organism: Viscum album; assembly: GCA_963277665.1. NCBI lineage: Eukaryota > Viridiplantae > Streptophyta > Magnoliopsida > Santalales > Viscaceae > Viscum > Viscum album. The sequence goes on along the minus strand of OY728127.1, from coordinate 58,512,392 downwards.
CCATTGGTCAATATGACCGTCGTGTAATGTACTATATATAATAATTTTAACGTTATAATTAGTGTTTAAAAGTAAATTTTGACAAAGAATAATTGATACATAAAGAAGATTCGATGACCTCACCTACCAGCGTCGTGTCATTTGAAGCCCATTTGTTGGATCATGGGATGGAGGTTTCATCACTGGGGTTCCCTCTCGACCAAAACCAATTATAGCTTCAACAAATGAAGTTTAAATGAAATTTCCTTCGAGAGATGTTCAGGTTAGTAGAGATTACCACTCGGTCGATGTCAGCTGAGGCACCGTAAAAAAGTTCCATCATCACAAACCATACTATTAGGGTGTATGTGGATTTAATAATGGGAAATATTTCTAGGACTTAGATACTTAAAGTGTAATTCATTTGTATAATTAATTTTATTAATTCCATCAATTAATTTTTTAAGAATAGTTTCTCTTAAATATGATGAATTTGGTAAATTAATTTTTTAGACATAAATTGTAATTTTCAAAAAGGATGTGAATATTTTAGAATAAACTAAGGTATTTAATAATACAGATTTAATGAAATTTTATGATAAAAATATATTATTTAAATATAAATGGTAAAATAAAATTTAGTGTCTAGAATTTTACTATGCATTTTCAATCCAATATTATTATTAATAAGTAAATATTTTTATATTTAAAAGTTATAATTCTCATATTTAGAGAATAATAATGATAAAATGAATATAATTTTTAAAATATTCACATCAAAAATAGGTTAGTGCGAATTTATGAGTATTTTCTAAAATAATTTAATTTTTCATGTATTGTAAAAATATAGTTTTAGTTTTTTCAGTATTTTTAATGACCTCATAATTATTCATAATGATGTAACAAATAATTAACGACAATAAAAATGTTAAAATGTGTTATTTTACTAATATTAAGAATTTTAATTTATTTTAATCTATTTCCAAATATATAATTGACTTTCCAAATCTAAAATGGAAGCTTTTACCATAAAAATGTTATTTTGTGAATATTTTAATTTTAATTTTGAAACTAAGTAATATAAAATGATTTTTGACTCATGTTTAATAAAATAACATAAAATTTGTCCCAAGTGTCCAATAACATGGGAAAATAATATGATAATTCCCATGGTTTTTTATTTACCACTACCTAGGTGTCCCAGGCATACATTTAGAAATTAATAAATAAATCCCCCACTTTTGCTAAAAATGACCACCCATTTATCAATTTCATTTAACTAAAAATTCATCCTACACAAAGATATGATATTTTTATCTCACAATTAGTCCTACAAAGGTGTCCTCAAGTACCCAATGTCTTGATCCATATGTTTTAGGTACTACTCTTCAAGTTAAGGTCAGTCTCTGTTTCTCTTTTCCAATAAATTTTTCTCTTTATGTGGTACATCCATAAAATTTAAAAACAAAGGTCTTACATCCAATTTATTTTATATATTTAATTTCATAACATTATTTTATTAATGTTATATCCTTTTAACATCTCTTTTTACCATATTTTAAAACCATGTTTTACACTCGTAATGTTGTCGATTTTACCTCTCAAAATTTCACTCTTCTCCTCAAGAAATTCCCTTTCATTTTCTTTATGTGAATATGCAAACCAATTAATTTTCCAAGGGTATTGAACAATATGTAAAAATTATTTATTATATTCGGGAATTGACATAAATAAAACCAACATTCCTTTTCTTTGGGTTTTAATTGACACAAATATCTAATCATTATTCACTTTTTAAAACGTCGTGAATTTTATATGAAACTTGTTTATTTTATTATACATGGATTATTTATGAAATGTTTTATTGTGATACAAGTGTAATAAACTAATAAATAACTATTTAGGGTTCACAGTGATATCAATATAATGTATTGGGTAAATAATTAAATCTCTCATGATGACATTTTTTACGATACCTTGGTGAATAAACTTGGTAATTTTCATGACACCTCAGTGAAAAACCTTGGTGATATGCTTATAAATGTCTCATTTAAAATTTTTATCCACATTTCCATGTTATACTTCATGTTCTTATTTTTATTATACTCTTATTTATTATGGATTTCTGATATTACTCAAGATATTGTTTATATTTCTCAAGATCACATGTAAACCATTTCCCTTGCTTTCCATTACTGGGCCTTATGCTCACCCTTTCATTCGATATATGTCCCCGGATTATGAGATGCAGTAAATGTAATTAGTATGAAACTTTGATTAAGAATTTTAATTTTATTATAATAATGTTTTATGTTTTCATGTATTATGAACCTTTTTTCCCTGATACTAAACATTAAAAGTTCCACTGTTTGAACCAAGTAATGAAAAGTTATGTAATAAAAATGTGGTATTTCCAAATAAAAGAGAAGTATAATGAGTAATCACATAGAATAATAACAAAAAAAATATAATGATAATATCATGGAATCATATAAAATTTGAAAGAAATATATAACATAAAATAAACATGATTCAAGGAAAATTTTCTATACAATATCACATGGTCAACAAAGATCCCAAATGGATTAGGTTTATAATTTAATCCTAAACATGACTCCTCGTGAGATTAATTCTTTACCCAATGCGTCGGAAAAATATTTGGGTGTACCCATTATAAGGTTTTCATGGTTTACGTATTAGAAAAAAATAAATAAATGATAAATAATAAAACAATAATTACTCATGCATGGAAAATGGGTTTCATAATCTTTCCACATATCATAATCAATAGAAATTTCAAAAGGAAGGAATTTGGGAATTGAACAAAAGGAAGGTATTACCCAATAAAATTAAAGGAGAATAGTCTGGGTATATATTTTATATAAATATATACATAATTTAGAAGTAATCCCCAACATAAAAGATTTTATTCATTGATGAAAAGTTTTATTAAAATATTACATGTAATAATTCTAGAAGAAAATACCATTTTTCAGATCTAAATCACTATTCAATAACTAAAAATTTTCCAAAAATATTTTAGAAAAAAATTGTATTTAAAAAAATATGGATACATATAGAGTAATAATCAAATAATTGAATGGTTATTATGGTGGGTAACTCCATACATATGGTATAAGCTAAAAACATTCATTTCACACTATTATAAAAAGTTCAAAAAGTAAATCATTTAGGAAATGAAATGAATATTTCATTCAAAATAGTTTATAAAAAGTCAAAAATGGGTAAAAATATCTTTATTAAATAATTTTTATAATGTTAAAAACATTATTAAAAAATATTTTTATAAAACATTGGTATGGAAGAAAAATTATTTTCCATTGAAGAGATAAATGTAGTAATCTTTTCTTAAAAAAACTCAATAATATCCTGTAACAAAGATAGAAAAATTGTTTTATTACATAAAAATTTCCTGAATAACTATCTGAGAATAATGTTAAATTTTTTTGTTAGAATATTATCAAATAATTTCCAATAAAGGAAATTCAAGAAAAAACAATCCCAGTTAAAATGAGACTGTAGTAAAAACCCTTACCGCTTTGGTAAATTTTGAATCATAACTCCCATGAACAAAGTAAATAAATTGTAACTTAAAATATAATTAATTATGAATGATACATTATATAATATGTAAAGGGGAAGTATATACACCATTTAAAAGTAACTAAGTGCATAAAAGAACATGTGTGTCAAAAAAGGATGTTTTGAGACGAAACCCTCACCTCGATTGTAGACTTGGTCATGCATGTCTTTTATATCATGTATAATAAACTTATATCAATTATTATTTTTATTAATAAAAATTTCCATATTTAATAACATATACTTAAAATAATTTATTTTATTTATTTTAATGACGTATTTAATTACTTAATCAGTTATGTGCACATAGGGTGTTTTGTAGATGCTTAGTTCATAATTTACAAATGACAATGGTTTTTTGACCATGGTCAAAGTATAATTATCGAATAAAATTATAAATTATAATAATAAAATAATTATAATTTTTATACATTAATTTAACTTTTAAAAATTACAATGAATTATGTTATGAAAAAGGAATTATGTTACAATAATTAGACGGTTGGTCGTACGTATGCATGTCTAACATTTCCATTTTTCAACAATCATGATTGAATGAAATTTATTTTTATTTTATCCTTAAATAAATAAAATAAGATACTAAATTTAATATAATTTCCTTAAATAAAATTACATATACCATTAATGTGATGGGATAATAAAAAATTAAATCACATAACTTCACAATGCGATAGTCATCCGTTCACACAATAGATGTTAACATTATTCCATGGATGGTAAATTTAGAAAGTATATAATATATTAATTTTACATATTAATTAATATTTAATTTATATAATAAATAAAAATTGAATCCATCTTCATGAAAAGTCGTGAGAGGTGAGGATTGAAAATGAATTACATTGATTTGCTGGGTGGGAGCCCACTGTACACAAGAATGATGGTTTCGTTTCCCATTTGATGGAAGTGGATATGAATTTAAGTTATCAAATTAATATATTAATATATTATTAAAATTTAGATGTATATTTTATTATATCAAAATTATTGAGTAATATTTTACTTAGGTGAAATAATAAATAAAACAATGAAGTTCTGTTAAGAATGACACCTCTTCTTCAGACCACCACTTTAGAATTGTAACTAAGACGTCCATAGATTAAATTTATGATCAAAGAAATGACTTTAGGACATGGGGATAAAATTAAGTAAGGTATTTTGGTAATTAATATCCAAAAAACAATGATTTAAAGTTGTAAAGTGGAGTGGAGAGAGGGTGACCTTTTTGAAGTGGGGGAGAGGACACCGTTAGAATTTTTTTAAAGAAAAAGTTATACCCATGTTTTACACTTTAAAAAAGGGGTAAAAAATGGATAATTACAGAACCTTATATGATATAATGTCTATAAATGGCCATTAAATAGGATTTTAACATGCATTTTATGTCATTTTAATCCTTATGATTTTTGTTTAACCCATTGTAATCTAATTTTAACCTTAACCGTGAATTTTTTTTAATGCCATTACTATTCATTATGGCCAATAATTAAGTTGAATATTATTATATAACTTTCATTATGATTATTAAAAATATAGAATAAATTTTTATATATTACATTCATAGTATTGAAATAATTTAATTTAAAATTAAACCTGGAGACGCGATGAAAAACAGGGTTCCAATGAAAGTGTTTTCATTAGTATAAAAAGTTGTTATATCAAAATTAAACATGAAATTCATTATAATGAAATAAATTGGATTAATAATAAAATAATTCTACCAATTTAACTTTTTAACCATTTTAAAATGAAATGATACTTTCTGAACAATTTAAACAAAAAAATATTTCAAGAAATAGAAGTATTTTTCACTACTCATTAAAAATTTAAATTGTTTAGAAAAATTATCCGAAATTCATTCTAAGATAATTTTTACAAGTTGATTCAAAAGTTTTAGTTTATATTTTTAATTTTTTTAAGGGGAAAAATTATTTATTTTATTTTTTTTCGAAAATCTAGATTTTTTTTGAGAAATAAGTATTTTTGAAACCTATAAATACATTTTCATAAATTTTGTACTTAATTATAAATATTTTTTCTCTATAATAAATAATTAAATTTGAAAATGAATTTATTCTTATACATAACCTGAAATTCATGTGATATTTTATAATATTCATGTTTAAAAGAAATATTTTAGTAGTGTGTCACGATTCATTTAGACTCGATTTTGTGTGTTGTATACATTATCAGACATATAATTATATTAAAATCATTGGGTGTTGCAATTACAATTGAGATAAGTTCACATTAGTGATAAATTTTGAGCTATGGTTATAATATGGGTTCCCCCATTTTCCTTTGACTATAAATATTCTACACGTAGGGGTGTATAAGATTAAATTAACTGAGAAAATTTTACTTCACTGAACATTATTTAATAGGTATAATTTTATTCAAATTCGTTAATCAGTGCATGTTTTTCTGAATAATGTAAATTTTGGTTTTTCATTATAAATCAAAATTTTAAACTTTATTCACTATGAAATAATAATAATTAAATATATATATATATATGTCATTGTTGAAAGTGGATTTGATAATTAAATTTCCATATTAAAATTTTAATATAGCATAAATCATTATTTATTTATAAATATAATAAAATGTGATGAACATATATTATTTTTAGGTGAATATATGTCATTAAATCAATATATAATTATATTTATATAATATTATAACCATTGTTTATGAAACATTCAGGGTTCATCATTTTTTATGATTCACTTTAAACTGACAATTTTTTATAGGTTTAATTAAACTATGTAAATAATTTTGAACAAATATAAAACTTTATCTTTAATTTATGTTGTTTTTAGACAAATCATCCATTTGTTTCAATTTTCACTCAAATAATTAAGTTTAATCAACTGGTTGAATACAAAGTTCTTAATGCAGACAACCCTAGTTGTACAAACACTATTTGAAACATGGTTACTCAACAGTCACCACAAAAACAAGGAGATATACCAATGTTCACAAAAAAACATTGGATACAAGGTCATAATAAGGGAACTAATATCTTGGTTTTATTATAAATCGACCATGAAGTCTTTATTTGAGAGAAGGATTCTAAAGAGTCTCCCCTCAAAGGATTATGGATCCCAAGGTTTAGAAATGACATTGGAGCTAAAAAATACTCGACCTCACAAATTGAAGCTAATAACCAATCTAATTTATTATATATTACTTTTCCCATAAAGAGGTTAGGGGTCCATCACATAGAGGAGGGATTTTCAGGAATTAACAATCATGGAAAAAGATAATAAAACAATCAATATGATCCTAAGTTAATGGTCAGTATAAACAAAGGTTAAAAATGATCATCGACAAAGATGATAACCTAGGCATACACAATTATTTATAAAAAATCACACCCTAATTAATGAAATTCACATCATCTAGTATAAGAACTATTTTCATTTTCTCGTTATAAAAAATTCCCTATCAAACCTTCACATGACTATGCATGACATATATGTTTTAACAAGGCTGGGAATTAGAGGTGGTTATAGCATAAAAATTGGTTGTATAACCAAGGATATCTATAAAATTACCCCAGCCACCAAACATGATGGATGGATTCATAGAATATATATAACACCACTCGAGTATATTATAATTGTATTTTTGAGTATCATTATATTCCATTAACACTAAAAGGTAATTTTTCAAATCAAAGTATATTTGAATGTGGAAAAAAACATGAATATTTGAGTTATTCAATGGTTTCATACATAGAACCTTAATGAATGTCAACTTAACCCATATATGAAAATATACTAGTTATAATAACCTATTAGAATATGATCTTCCAGAATGATGGTTAAAATCCCTCAACACTCAGGTCCCTCTTGTTCAAGACATCTACACCCAACCCTCAAGGGATAATTTTGGAAACCCACATGATTAGTCCACTTACATGGAAAAAGAAATTTCATTTCACTTTTATGTAAACTTATAACTTACTGACATCCATTCTCATTAATCCATATAGTTTTGGCCTACTATGTCTTCCCCTCATGGGAAAACCTAGGTGACCTACTTTCTCAGGGCAACTACCTTGTTGTGAAAATTTCATTCCAAATTAGTAGATTATTGTTCTATTTAGGAATCCTTTTACCTATGTTCACCCCTTAAAAATACCACTTCTCAAAACCATACACCTTTTCTTCTTTATGTACATGAATAGTTAAATTTCCACATTCATGAGGCCCTTATAGTCATGTACCTATTCGATAATGGTAATTTTCATCCTATAAAATTGAATCCTCTAGTGATCATCCTCATATTATAGATCTTAATATTCCTCACAATTATATTCGCCTTTTATAATTGGTATTGAAAATCATAAGGAAACTAGTGTAATCTCTTGTTCCTTAGGATATCCATCTTGGATACTCCTAATTTGTAGACATGGACCCTTTGTCCAATTAATGAGTAAGATATAAAAAATGGATACCACCCATGTCTAAGTTTCTCCATCCACTCACCTTGATCATATATTATAGTAAACCAAAAAAGGACACTCATGTAAAATTCCAAAAATATATAATTTTTTGGAAGCATTCCTCCAATGGTATTAGTCAAATGAAATTAAACTAAAAGACACATTTGAACAGGATGCATGTACTTTAAAGGAACAAACTTATACCCCATTTCCTGAAAAAAAGGGTACATCATGACTTTTAAAATAACACTAAATTGTTATATTGAACTATGTTGGTTTTGATTCTTATCACATTGATATACTGGAAGAAATTTTCATTAGGTTAATTCCTCTATCATTACACCTTCCACATACCCCCATATAATAAACCTTATGATATTTCATTAATTCAAATTTCACTTACTTATATGTATTTAAACCATATAGTAATTAATAAATTTGATTGATGTGATGCAATATAATTCCCTTATGTATCCTTCTTTAAAATGTATTGGTGTAAATCAATCACTTTCACAAAAGAATAACTAGTATTGTTTCCAAGAAGAATTTCATAAACATGTCTTAAATATATACGAGAGACTTTAACTAAAAATCAATATCCTATGACGGATGATTCTATATCCCATCCTCTCAATTTTTATAAGTATGTTTTAATGAAATAATCTATATGAGCATGTGATGAAAAAATTTCTAAGACTAGTCATGTGTGATGAGAAAGCTATATCCAAGATTAAAGTCTTATCATTAATTTACACCATATAAGAATCCTCAACCAATATCTCTTATAACATTTTACTAATATACTTTCTAAATTTTGAGATAAAAAACTTATTTAGCTAATATAGAAAAATCACGAGATAAAAATTAGTTTTTTATCCTTGTTGATTTCACCCACCTCAAGACTTCTCAAGTACATAATTTGTTCATTTACTTCCACTTTGTGATACTGTGTTGATTTGCCTATGCTTTCATTGATTGTATTCCACTCAAATCCTATTTTTGAACAAAAAACATGTTCCTTATGGCCATACACACCTTACAAACATCTTTTTTAAAATCATAATCTCATCATAGGTTAATTTTTTGATCAATTTATTCTTATTATATTTTTATAGGTTTTAAAATTATCTAGTTTTATTTAACAATATCATGATTGGTTGAGATTTTATTCATATACTATTTTATAGTAGGTTTCGAGGGAAAATAATTATAATTATAGTAACCATTGATGTTGTCATTTTAAAAAAGAATATTTGATACATCAATAATTATTTCACTCTTTCTAGTATAAGGTACTAATTGTTTTCCATTAATATAATTGATCTCATTATTCTTTCAACTTATTTGGGAATATAAAGTGATTTTGTAATACATTAAAATAAAATCATCATGATTCTCAGTTTAATTAAATTCTTTATCATGGTTTTTTATGGTTGAAAACTTATTTATTAATTTTTTTGAAATTAATCTCAAAAATATTCAAAAAAAAAGCTTCATGAAACACAACATAAATTGAGTGTACCTCTATATTTTTTAATAAAAATGGAAAATTAAAATTTTGGATCTTATTTATTACCGTAATAAGGTTATTTAATTATAAAATATTCATTAATAATTCACATCCTTCTTACACCCATGATGAACTTTTATTTATCCAAATTTTTCTTCATTGATAAATTATCCTATGAAAAAAATTAACACTATGAAGTAAACCATAATTTTAATTATTAATTGTAACTCCTTGTTGAATCATCACTACTACAGAAATGGGCTTTATCAGTGCTCAAAACGGGCTTTATTAGCGCCAAAAAAGTGCTGTAAAGATCAGTGCTGATAAAGGGGGTCCCCTTTATCAGTTATTTTTTAGCACTGATAAATGTGGATTTTATGAGCACTTTTTTAGCACTAATAATGGCCTTTTTATCAGCGCAAAAAAAAGCGCTGATAAATGCCTTGTCTATTGCATAAAAAAAATTCTGCAGCAGCACAACCGAACAGCACCTGCAAATAATTCAGCATCTCAATAAGTATACCAATAAAAAATTAACACATAAATCATAAGATAATTATACCAAGTATACCCATACACCATTAACACATAATTCAAAAGTTAATTAAATACATAAAGAATACTATTTAGAATTCAAGGGGATGGGGGATGTTCAGGGGTCTCGGGTGGCTTCCAAGGGGGGGTAGGGGGTGTCCAGGGGGATGGGGGTGTCCAGGGGGTGGGGGCTGGTCCAGGAGGTTGGGGGGATATCCAAGGAGGGTGGTGGTGTTTAGGGGGTGGGGTGTCTAAGATATGGGGTGGTGTCTAGGAGGGGGGTGTCCAGGTGGGGGGGGGGGTCTATCCATGTGGGTGTCCAGTGGGTGGGCTGGTGTCTAGGGTGTCGAGGGGGATTTTTAGGGGGTGGGTGGGGTGTTCGGGGGGTGGGGCAGTCCGGGTGGTTGGTGGAACTTCCAAGGGGGGTGGGGTGGTGTCCAGGAGGGTGGGATGGGGGTGTCCAGGGGTATAAGGGTGTCCAGGGGGTGGGGTGTCCAGGGGGCGGGGGGCCGGTCCAGGCGGTTGGTAGGGTTGTACAAGGGGGGTGGGGTGGGGTCCAAGGAGGGGGTGTCCAGGTGGGGGGGTGTCTATGGGGTGTCCATGGGGGCGGGCTGCTGTCCGAGGTGTGAGGGGGCTTTCTGGGGGGGGGGGGGTCCCGGGGGGTTGTGGGGGATGTTTGCAGTGGGGGGGAGTCCATGGGCGTGTCCAGGGGGTGGGGGTGTCCAAGGGGATGTGGGGGCTTTCCAGGGGTGGGGGTGTCTAGAGGGGTGGGGGTGTCCAGGGGGTGGGTTGGTGTCCAGGGGGGTGGGGGCGGTCTAGGGGGTTGGTGGGGATGACTCTTACACATCACAAAGGACCCATGGATTGTTCTCATAAAGTATAAAGACAATCTGAATGCGTTTGGTCGGATTTTCGTAGGTCAGTTGTTGTTTTCACTTAAAATTGTGACCATTTTAAACCAAAGAGAGACCCATTAAGTGATACCGGCCACACCGTGCCTCATATTAAGGTAGGTATGACTCGTACATGACACAACGGACCCATGAATTGTTCTCCTAAAGGATCAGTACATTCGGAATGTGTTTGGTTTGATTTCCGTATGTCAGTTGTTGTTTTCACTTAAAATTATGTCCATTTTAAACAAAAGAGAGTCCCTTTGAGTGATACCGGCCACACCGTGCCTCAAATTGTGGCGGGAATGACTCTTACATGTCACAGAGGACCCTTGGATCGTTCTTATAAAGGATCAATACAATCCGAATGCATTTGTTTGGATTTCTGTAGGTCAGTTGTTGTTTTCACTTATAATTGTATCCATTTTAAACAAAAGAGAGGCCCTTTGAGTGATACCAGCCACACCGTTCCTCGGATTGAGGTGGGGATGACTTGTACATGTCCCCAACACACCCTTGGATCATTCTCTTAAAGGATCAACACAATACGAATGTGTTTGGTCAGATTTCTGTAGTTGAGTTATTGTTTTAACTTAAAAATTTGTCCCTTTTAAATAAAAGAGAGACTCTTTGAGTGGTACCGGCCACACCATGCCTCATATTGAGGCAGGAATTACTTTTACACGTCAAAATAGACCCTTGGATCATTCTCCTATAGGATCAACACAATCCAAATGTGTTTGGTCAGATTTTCGTAGGTCCGTTGTTGTTTTCACTTAAAATTGTGTCCATTTTAAAAAAAAAGAGAGACCCTTTGAGTGGTACCAGTGACAAAGTGCCTCGGATTGAGGTAGGGTTTACACGTACACATCCCCAAAGGACACATGGATCATTATCCTAAAGGATCAATACAATCAGAATGCACTTGGTCAGATTTCCATAGGTCAGTTGTTGCTTTCCCTTAAAAATCTGTCCATTTTAAACAAAAGAGAGACCCTTTGAGTTGTACCGGCCACACCGTGCCTCGTATTGAGGTAGGAATGATTAATACATGTCAAAAAGGACCCATGTAATGTTTTCCTAAAGTATCGATACAATCCAAATGCATTTGGTCAGATTTCTGTAGGCCTGTTGTTGTTTTCATTTAAAATTGAGTCCATTTTAAACAAAAGAGAGACTCTTTGAGTGGTACCGGCCACACCATGCCTCAGATTGATGCAGGGATGACTCATAAACGTCCCCAACACACCCATGGATCGTTTCATTAAAATATCAACACAATCAGAATGTGTTTGGTCAAATTCTCATAGGTCGGTTGTTGTTTTCTCTTAAAAATTTGTCCATTTTAAACAAAATAGAGACTATTTGAGTGGTACCGGCCACAACGTGCATCATATTGAAGCAGGGATGACTCATACACATCAAAAAGGACCCTTGGATATTTATACTAAAGGATAAATTCAAGCCGAATGTGTTTGGTCAGATTTTTGTAGGTTAGTTGTTGTTTTAACATAAAATTGTGTCCATTTTAAACAAAAGAGAGACCCCTTGAGTGGTACTGGCCACACCATGCCTTATATTGAGGCAGGGATGAATCTTACACATCCCCAATGCACCCGTGGTTCATTCTCATAAATAATCAACACATTATAAATTCATTTGGTCGAATTTCTGTAGGTTAGTTGTTGTTTTCACTTAAAATTTTGTCCATTTTAAACAAAAGGGAGACCCTTTGAGTGCTACTGGCCACACCGTGCCTTGGATTTAGGCGGGGAAGGCTCCTAAACGTCATAAAGGACCTTTGTTCGGTCTCCTAAAGGATAAAAACAATACGAATGCGTTTGGTTTGATTTTCGTAGGTCAGTTGTTGTTTTCACTTAAAATTGGGTCCATTTTAAAAAAAAGACAGACCCATTGAGTGTTACCGGCCACACTTTGCCTCATATTGAGGCATAGTTGACTTTTAAACATACCCAAGGCACCCATGGATCATTATCCTAAAGGATCAACATAATTATAATGCGTTTGGTCAGATTTATATAGGTCTGTTGTTGTTTTCACTTAATTTTTTTTCCATTTTAAACAAAACAGAGACTCTTTGAGGGGTACCAGCCACATCGTGCCTCTTCTTGAGGAGGGGATGACTCTTAAACATCTCAAAGTACCCGTGGATAATTATCTTAAAGTATCAAGATAATAAGAATGTTTTTGGTTGGATTTCTATAGGTCAGTTGTTGTTTTCACTTAAAATTGTGTCCATTTTAAACAAAAGAGAGACCCATTGAGTGGTACCAGCCACACCGTGCTTCGTATTGAGGAAAGGATGAATCATACACATCCCCAATGCACCCATGGATCGTTCTCATAATGTTTCAACACAATAAAAATGCATTTGGTCGTATTTCCATTGGATAGTTGTTGTTTTCATATAAAAATATTTTCATTTTAAACAAAAGAGAGACCCTTTGAGTGGTATCAGCCACACTATGCCTCGGATTGAGGCAGGTATGACTCGTACACATAAAAAAGGACCATTGGATCGTTCTCCTAAAGGATCAACACATTATTAATGTGTTTGGTAGGATTTCCATAGGTCAGTTGTTGTTTTCACTTAAAATTGTGTCCATTTTAAGAAAAAGAGAGACCCTTTGAGTGGTACCTGCCACACTGTGCCATGGATTGAGGCGGGGTTGACTCTTACATGTCCCCAACTCACTCGTGGATTTTTCTCCTAATTTATTAAGACAATACGAATCCTTTTGGTTAGACTTCCGTAGGTCAGTTGTTGTTTTCACTTAAAATTATGTCCATTTAAAACAAAAGAGAGACACTTTGAGTGGTACCGGCCACACTGTGCCTTGTATTGAGGTGGGGTGGACACATACATGTCCCCAAAGGACCCGTGGATCATTCTACTAAAGGATCAATACAATAAGAATGAGTTTATTTGGATTTATATAGGTCAGTTGTTGTTTTCACTTAAAAATCTGTCCATTTTAAACAATAGAGAGACCATTTGAGTGGTACCAGCCACACCGTGCCTTATATTGAGGTAGGGATGACTCATACACGTCAAAAAGGACTCGTGGATCGTTATACTAATGTATAAATACAATCCAAATGTTTTTTGTCATATTTACGTAGGTCAGTAGTTGTTTTCACTTAAAATTGTGTCCATTTTATACAAAAGAGAGACCCTTTGAGTGGTATCGGCCACACCATGCCTCAGATTGAGGTGGGGATGACTCTTACACATCCCCAATGTACCCGTGAATATTTATCATAAATTATCAACACAATATTAATGCGTTTGGTTGTATTTCCGTAGGTCAGTTGTTCTTTTCACCTAAAAATATTCCCATTTTAAACAAAAGATAGACTCTTTGAGTGGTACCGGCCACACGATACCTCATATTTAGGTAGGTATGACTCGTACACATAAAAATGACCTATGGTTTATTCTAAAAAAGGATAAATATAATCCAATTGCCCTTGGTTGGATTTCCGTAGGTCATTTGTTGTTTTCACTTAAAAATCTGTCCATTTTAAACAAAAAAAGAGACCTTTTGAGTGGTATCGGCCACACCGTGCCTCAGATTGAGGCAGGGATGACTCGTACATGTCCCCAACGCACCTGTGGATTGTTATCTTAAGGTATTAACATAATCCGAATGTGTTTGGTCAGATTTCGATAGGTCATTTATTGTTTTCACTTAAAATTGTTTCCATTTTAAACAAAAGAGATACCCTTTGAGTGGTACCGACCACACCGTGCCTCGGATTGAAGCAGGGTTGACTCTTAAAATTTTTCAACGCACCCATGGATCGTTCTATTTAAGGATCAACACAATCTAAATTTGATTGGTTGGATTTCCGTAGGTCAATTGTTGTTTCCACTTGAAAATCTATCCATTTTAAACAAAAGAGAGACCCTTTGAGTGGTTCATCATTCTTACTTGTTGTTGGTGAATATCATCCGTTAAAATGGAAAATTTACTCATTGGAGAATAGATGTTTTATTTAATAACAATTAAAATATTCCTACGAACATTTACACACAATAATGTGTCATCTTTTGATCCCCTTAACCCCTCTCAAAAATGACCGCAAATTGTACACGTCCCCAAGTAAGATCTTCATGTTATTTGTGTACAATCTACCATAAAGAATTCAGCCCACTTGTTTCTTAACATATCTATATCGTCTTGTGAGTATGAGGATTTTCTAAAGTCAGAGTAGTACTGCAAAAAAAATAATAAATAAATTAAATGAACTAGTAGTTGTTTTTGAAAATACATCTTTAGGGATGCTTGTTTGTTGATGAAAAATTATCTCCTTCATAAATTTACAAACATAATAACCACAATCATTATTGTTTATTTGTTTTTGACAATTCAAAAAAAATTATCATTAAGAAATAAGTAACTTGTGTTAAGATGTGTTTGGATAGTGAAATTTTATTATATATACTTTGATATTTGTCCAGATGCAGTACTTCCTCGCCTCCTTATGCTTAGCCCTTGTCCTCATTATTTTTATTATAAGTTAATGATACACTGCCCTATCATAACAGAATCCTCAGTAAAAGATAATATAAATTATATTACTTGATGTTTAGACCTAAAACTTAAGATGTAGTGTCTTACAGATTCACAAACTCCATCATGTGTGGTCTCTTTGACGTATATCCTTTCTTTGAATCCAGAAAATAAATCATTGGTGTATCCAAGTTCAACACAATTAGCATCCAATATTTCCTAAAAACAAAAAAAGGAATAAGTAATAAAATATATCAAAATATAATTTATATTCATTAATTGTATAGTTTTACACCTTCATGGTTGGTATTAAGAAAAGTCTTTCATCTGTAATATTTCTTTCAAATGTTTTTAGCAAGCCATTCACTATTTCATTCTTTTTTTATGGATCTAATTTTGTTAGATGGGATGATGTGGTATGAGGAATAAAGGGTCCAAATTTTGGATCACGGGAAAATTCATTCAACTATTTTTCATATATACATCTATCAACAATATAAAATGCATTTAGTCATAATTTTCACATTATCTCGGCTTTTAAAAAATAAATTCACGGAAACTTACCTCATATATATATTTTCAACTGTGATTCCTAGCCAACCATTTTCAAGGATCTCATTTACATGTTAAGTAGAAATGGAATCTTGACTTTCCTCTCGGTATATATTCTCTTCAAAAACCACTATATGACTACTACCACGTCTTAGCTTCGTATCCACATGAGTCTTCAATGCTAGTAAATGTGGATAGAGAACCGGTGGTGTTATTGTGCTTTTAGTACCTCCTTGGGATTGGTTGGTCGATCATTTAGATGATTTTGAGGCGATGTTTGTCACCACCTTCCCTTTCTCCATATATAATAACATTCATTGGTTCAGACCCTTTTTTCATTAATTGTTAAAGGTTTAGCTTTAAAATAAGGAAATAAATACCTCTTTGGATGCATGTACTCTTACAAGTTATGACATCCATGCAATGAATGTCCCAATAGCCTTTTTGACCGTATGAATAACATCATCGTCAAGTGGAATAGGTAGCTCTGTATTTGGATCATGAGCTATAGTAATCATCACTTTCAGATGATATTTCGGAAGTGGTATATTATGCAGCCTATCATCTGGGATGTTGAACACTGTATCCCTCACTACTTGGTGATAGGTGGGTGTTAACAGATATAAATCACAATCATTATCACCCTGTAGAAGATCAGTAGAGGAAAATTATCAATGTTTCTCTAATTCACATTTCATGGGAACAATTATTAGAATATTGATTACCACGGCTAAGATAGCTCTTTGAGGGGAATGGATTACCTCAAAGCTGGTGGGGGGTGGGGCAGGATCTTCACATGCTGGTTGTTCCTGAGTTGTGTCTTCTTCTTACCTCCCATCGATAAAAGTTTCTATCAACTCTCCCTACCATTGTAATCGTTCTTCAAGGGCTTCTAGTTTTTCTCTCATTTGTTTCAATGTTTCATATCTATCATCTGTTTTTTTCTTCCTCTCAAAATATACTCGGGGTGTCACCCCAAACCCCACACCTCTGACATGACCGTATTTTTCTGGCTGCTTCAAAGCTATCGATAATAGTTCTGCCTCCGCTATAGGAGTAGCTGATTCCTGTGACTGTCGAATATTGGAAAATAACTAATTATTTTTATGTAATAGCAATTTGAAAAAAATATTTTTACCATTGTGTCATACTTACAAAAATTTCCCACACTTTTTGTGTGGCCTCATCTACTATATTCCCTTCCTTATTCACACGTGCCTCCTTCCAAATCACATGATGTGGGATGGAAGTGTATTTGGTTTTAGAATCATCAATCTATATATAAACATAGAAAGATAATTATGATGTTTTTTATTAGCACCTAGAAATATTACAATAAATTTAAAATATGTACCATTTCCTTTTCTAGTGAAGCATACCCCATCCTTGCTTTACGATAGGGGTCTGTTGGTTTTGATGCATGTTCCTTATTTTCATTAAAAATTTCATGTTTCATAAATGAAATATTGATAGTAAAAGTGATGAATACACGTATCCTCAAACAACGTATTATCACCCACAATGTACCTGAAACTTCTCATCCCCACAACAGAAAATAAATGCTTCCCATGCTTCTTGGGATATCAGGTGAGTGTAGAAAATGGGTGGGTGCGGGTTTATTTTACCTTTTGAATATTTCCTATGAAATATTGTTAGAATAGTGTGAAAAACTCAATGAATCCTTCCTGCATGCCTTAGTACATAATCCTTGTCTGAATCGTCTACTATAAATGTACTCTTAAAGAGGTTAAGAAGAGTAAGACATTGTTTAATTATTTTATTTTCTAGTAAATTAAAGAAATAAATTCATAATGTTACCGTAATTTCTTCCCTGATCGCAGCCTTCTGCCCGGACACGACATGGTGCTAGGAATCTATGTTAATCGGAATGTGTTTCCAAGTGAAAAATCCAATGTAACTACTAAACATAGCCTTTTTGGTATTCACATGTTAGCCTCATGCATTCTATCTGACATCAAATTTGATGCCTTTGCATTTATCCTTATGAACTTTGGATAACACCATCAAACTATGACACACCTTTGTTTTCTATGATGTCGGTCCTTCATTCCCAACCATTTCATTGATATCAACATCATCTATATGTTCATCTAAAATGGTAGGAACGACATGTGCTGATGGTTGTTGGACCTCAACACTAGGAGCAGTAGGTGCCACAGTAGCAGGAGCAGCAGCAGCCGCAGTAGGAGCAGCAGGAGCCGCAGCAGGAGCAGCAGCAGGAGCAGCAAGAGCCACATCA
The DNA here is from genome assembly GCA_963277665.1 of Viscum album. Taxonomy (NCBI): domain Eukaryota; kingdom Viridiplantae; phylum Streptophyta; class Magnoliopsida; order Santalales; family Viscaceae; genus Viscum; species Viscum album. The sequence goes on along the minus strand of OY728127.1, from coordinate 58,494,049 downwards.
GGAGCAACAGCAGCCACAACCGCGGTAGCTTGAGAGACTTGTTCAGCCTCAAGGTTAGGAGCACTAGAATGTGTAGAAGTCATTATCTTAAAAAGTGGTTGAACAGTTAATTTAGATTACATAAATTCAGTAATGATAATATAATAACACGAGATAACAAGATCTATATTACAAACAAAATATAACATGTTTATTGAACTCTATTTATTTTTTCAAAGGCTGAAGGGATTTGACACCTCTATCAATTATCTAAATACCTTCCTTGTGGTCTCCTCTAACATACAAAATATCATCTACATTGGGACCGCTCCAAAATGATTGCGACGTACCACTAAAAGAATCAACCTCAACTGAATTTTCATCGGAACCTTCAGTTGTTTTCGATGATAACAGAACAATCGACCACTTTCAGTTTGCGGGATCTAGAAAAAAAAACTTGCACCTCTTGTGATTCCATTATAAACTATTTGTCTCTGTACCCTTCTTTACTAAAATAAACTTTCACAATCCCCCATTCATCTATTTTAACAACACTATTGTTATCAAAACATTTTCATTGAAAAATAGACAATTGGAATGTCATATAATCCAACTCCCATATTATTTTGATAAAGACAAAGTATGACATATTTTTCATAAATTGGATTTCTATCCTTACTACCAGAAACCTAAATGGCTTCAGCCACTAGTGTAACTCCACTATTTTTCATGGTACTATCTTCATCATGTTCATCTGTATAGAATGTATAACCATTAATTACATAACTACTGTAAGATAATACATACACACTCGGTCTAGTGGCTAGCCATCAATGTCGTTCTGAAATTGAATTCATATTTCCATCTAACTGCTTAAAAATATGGTCCTAAAACCATCCTATAAACTGGTGATTATGTGTATTTGATAACCATTTTTCAGCCCTTGATGGATTCAACTACCTACAAATTTCTTTGTCAGTTTCAATATATGGAGCAACTTCCCAACTGTTATGCAAAACATGAAAGTGGGCATGATCCCAATCTTTAATACTGATTTTCACAGAATCTCTTCCAGAAATTCCCTCACCCTCAATGCGTCCACTGTGATGAGATTTTAGGAGACCAATAATTTCTACATCAGATAGGTATTTGGTACAAAATCCAATGGCTTCCTTATCAATATATCGCTCCACTATACAACCCTCTGGCCGACTTCGATTTTTGACATACCCTTTCAAAATATTCATATACCGTTCAACAGGATACATCTCTATATAGTACACAAGACTACAAAGTTGAATATTTCTCACCAAGTGAATCATGAAATGGACCATCCTATCATAGAATGTTGGCGGGAAGAACATTTCTAATTCACATAATACGATGACAATTTCTTTTTCCACAGCAGAAAATTTCACCAGGTCTTAAACTCTGCAACATGTAGTTTTTAAAAATAAACAATGTTTGGTTAACTAAAGAAGAACATTCTTGGAAAAAATGAAACGTAAATTTATAATAATTAGATACTTCATCAAAACATGGAATTCATGTGATTTAAAACCTTTAAAATTCAAATAATTTATTGACACAATGTTCTTGATAATTGATGAATAACCCTATAGATCCTTTACATCATTGAAGAAGTTGAAAAACTGATATATATCCTCCCAAGAAAGATTATAAGTAGTTGGAGGAAGAAACATTCGATTTTCAACCTTCACGGGAGCCAACTCTTCTCGTATTCCCATTTCAACCATGTCCAACACTTCCTTAATTCCATCCTTTGTTTTCTCAGGGGAATTTAGCAACGTTCCGATAACATTGTCACATACATATTTTTCCACATGCATCCCATCAAGAAAATTTATGACGTACAAACAATTCCAGTATAGTAATTCAAAAAAACTGATCTCTTTTTCCAACCGATTTTCGTAAGGTTTTTCGAAAATGGTTTACCAAAAATAGTGTTCAAATATTTTACTTTCTCAAACAGTTTATCACCTATTAGTGGAGATGGTGTTGTGCGTTGTTCTGAAATTCTATTGAATGATGTCATCCAAGATCGATACTTATGTCGATGAGGTAGAAATCTACGATGTCCTAGAAACACATATTTCGATGAATGTTTCAACCTAATTGATTCTTTATCTTCTTTGCACATGGGACACCCTTGAGTTCCTTTAATGAAACATCCTAAAAAATTTCCATAAGCAGGGAAATCATTTATTGTCCCATACAACATCACACTCAACGTGAAGTATTCACTTTTATAAGAATCATACAACATAACACCTAAATCCCACAATAACTTAAAATCCTCGATCAAAGGATCTAAATAAACATTAATATCGTTACTTGGTTGTTTTGGTCTTGATATATGTATAGATAACATGATGAATTTCCGCTTCATGCATATCCAGGGTGGAAAGTTGTAATTTACCAACATAACAGGCCATGTACTATGAGTGCTGGTTTGAAAACCAAAAGGATTTACTCCATCTGTAGATAACGCAAGACGAAGGATTCTCGACTCTTTTCCAAATTCAGGATACTCATGATCAATTTTCTTCCATTGAGGAGAGTCATCCAGATGACGTAATTTCCCATCATTATTTATTTTGTTAGCATGCCACGACAATTGTCCTATAGATTCTTCACTTCCATATAGACGCCTAAACCAAGGAATGATTGGAAATTACAATACAACTTTCATAGGATTGGATTCATCTTTCTTGAATTGAGAAGCACCACAATTTGGGCAATATATAGGTGATTTTTTCTCCTTGTAGAAAAATATATAGTCTCTCAGGAAGGCATGTATTCTTTCAGAAATCATACCCATCGAGCATAGCATTTGTTTAGCTTCATATGTCCGTCTTGGGAGATCATTATCTTCAGAGAGCATGTCATTCAAGAGAGAAATTAGTTTCATAAAACTGACATCACTTCATCCATTGCCTGCTTTCAAATTATACAACTTCAGTACAGCTAACAATGTTGTATACTTGGTGCAACAAGCATACAATGACGTCTTTCCACACCTTTTTAACATCTTAAACAATTTTGGGCAATCATGGAGTTCATCTTCAATTGTATTTATCATTTACTCAATATGATTTTCATCATCATTGACATCTATAATCACATCCTCCATATGGTCTTCTTCATTATACATATTTGTATTCATATTTGATGATCCATAAAACAGAATTTTATCCCATTTGGTAGCTACATTCTATTTTTCTCTGTGTTTATTCCAACATTTCTAACTCCGATCTATTTTGTTACATATCAAATGTTCTTTCAACTCCTCTAGAGTAAGTAGTATATAATAACAACAACATAAACATGGAAAAAGGATTTCAGAAGGATCCTCTTCGTGATCCTTTGCAAACTTCATGAACTCTTTTACTCCGTTCTCGTACTATATTGTCAAACAATTAACATCCATCCAATCATTATTCATCTTCATCCTATTTTAATCTCAAATATTAGTATTTATGGTTCAAGTACACAAAAAAAGACTTCCAAATACAATACAAGAGAACCACTTCCTTATAAAAATAATGATTAATAGACCGTAACCATTTCCAATAAAGATTTGGAAACCAACAGAACCAGGATAGACCCCCCATCAAAATCAACACAGTTTCCAAACACAAAGGGGTTCGCGGGGATAATCACTTGGGTCATAGATGGTAAAAATCACACGACATCATCTTCTATGGATCATCTTCCTATATTGATTCTTCCTTTCTATGGTCAACTAGTCCATCCTTTTATACCTCACCAACCTAAAATATATATGGATGAAAACAAGTAGACAACTCTATAAGTAAAGAAAGGATTCTCATAATATCTACAATATGGAATTTATTAAATATAATTACATTAGATTCATTATAGTTTCCTCAAATCACCCCAGTCCAAACACAAGAATAATCAAGAATGATACAACTACCACTCCTAGGTCTCTTCCTTACATTCAATATCATCAATCCTAAATACTAATATATGCACACATACACATGTCACAAACACATAAAAAACCATATCCACATCATAATCAAAGTAACCATATGGATTTCAATCAGGTTACTCGACTCAAGTGGTGGTGTGTAAGAAATAATAAGAAAATATAATAAGCATATAGTAAGACATAAATCTCAATCTGGTGTTAATAATCCAATAAACCCAAGGTATCATTCCATCTATTAGAATACTTTGAAGGAGCCCATATATGATTGTAGTCCCAGGTGGTGAAGGTTCCTGAGGAGGAAGGGGTGAACATGCACCTATCGGGGTTCGAGGTTAGGTAACTGAGGTTGAAGGTTGCCTAATACTCTTACTAGGGTTCATTCCATATTTCACAGACCATGTCTTGGTACCGTAGGATGTTAAACCAATACTGGTGGAAGTGAAATCGTTCCTGATGATCATGCCAAGAAGAAATGGAAACCAAGAGGGGGGAGTGGTTCAAAATACCTCAAGAAAGATGAAAAAACATTGTATCTGAGAATAGGTTAGTGGGTTTCATGTTGTCTAGACACCTATAAAATAGACTCCACAAGCGGTGATGGCCCCTTCAATTGTTGCATTAGGTGAAATTGTCACCTGAGAAGCTGTGATCAATGAGGCCCTTCCCTGCCATGAACTGAACAAACTCCATGATGGACATTCTCTTGAATGGGCTTCAACCTGTCTATTCCATTGGGATGGAAATGAAATTAAAGTCACCCCCAACAAACAATGGATGGTGGCTGGGATCGAAGGTATTTTGTTCACTCCATAGAGATTCCCTTTTAAGAGGATCATAAATTCCATAAACAAAAGTCATAAGGAAGGAGGTGTCACTGTTGGAAGCCTTAGTAGTGATGATTTTATTGCAATATTGAACAGTCTCAAAAACATATTTATTATGCCAAAATACCCATTTGTGTATGTTGGAGGGGTCAGAGTGTAGAAATCCATGCAACTTAATCTTCTAAGAGAATTCTATGATTATTATAGGGTTTTTTGTGTTATTTGACAACAATAACAATGACATTATGTTTTTTGATTTCTATAGTGATGAAGTCCCATTTAACATGGTCAATAAGACCATGAAAATTACATATGAAGATAATAATGATGGGTAGGATAGGGCTCTGGAATTGGATCTAGAGCTTGTATCCTTATTGAAGTGGGACGATGACCTCTCATTGAGGTCCCTTGATTGTGAACATGTTCATAATCCCTTCTGGTTGGTATGCTTCATATGATTGGGAGATGCGGATTCAAAGGGGTAGGGGAAGGATGGGTAATGAATATTGGGGACTGGTGAGGGAGTTACATCTGGATCCATAAGTATTTGGAGCTGGATGACATGCTTAGAGCTAAGGGAGACAGAACAAACACTTCTAGGAAGCGACCTGATCACTACAGAGAAGCAGTCAGTAACCTCAGTGAGGGAGAAGGAAAAAATATTGAGGTAGGGGTGGAAAGGCTAGAAATATTGGTGGTCTGGGAATCATGCCATACAAGTGCACTGAGAGACAAATTCACTTAGAAATCATGAAGGAAAGAAGGGGGGAACCCCTCAAAGAAAATAGAGTTCCAGCATTGGATGACCTAGAAATGCATCAGAACCGGGTGGTGTTGTCCTTAAAGAAAAATTTTATCCTTCATTCCTTACATTACGATGACACGGTGTTGGATCTTTGGGAATCTATGATACCTAGTAAGAATCTAGTGAAATTGGAATTCAAGTGGGAAGGACCTTAATTTTTTTATAAACATAACTCTGATACTGTAAACTCATTGGTCACCATTGATGATGAGCATATAAATCTTTACACAAATACTACGTTTCTCAAGAGATATTTCACATGAATAAACCATCCCTTTAGTTTGAGATATATGGATTTGAACTAAAAATCCAACATTCTAGTTATATGTTGTTTCGTGTGGTGTGGATCTGCCACAAGCCCCTTCTCACATCAGGTTGTTATTCTTGCATGACACACCAAAAATTCTGGGACACACCCCCTTTGGTCCATGAATCATGAACTTAAACCTTTTTCATCCTCTACCCATATTTCACATGGTTTGGGGACTCTATGTATGGAATATTCACCTCACCCTCACTATATGTTCTAGTTTCATGATATGAAACCGTGTGACATTTTGGTAAAATATATTCAACCTTAAAATAAATTATCATAATCCTAATCACAAGATATTAAAATTTGTTTATAATTTTCTCATTTCATGAAGTTAAAAAACAAGATTCATGTCCCTACTGTATGATATAAAACATTGAAATGAATTTATCCTTCAACCAGGAGGGCTCCCTTTTTCTGATGTCGATCACTTACCATACCATGTGGAAGAACTAAATGAGCATTGATTGGAATTTAATATCATGGGATATCAAGAGACTGAAAAATTATATATCATTGGCTCAGCTCACTAATTGAACTACCTCAACACTTCCATCATTTAAAACAAGTTTTTCTCTCATCCACGGATGCACTCCATATAGGTGTGTTCCGACATGTGGTGGAAAAAAACCAAGGGTGTTAAACCTTCACTCAAACATTTCACAAACTCAACTTCATGATGTAATAATCCTTAAACATAGGTCTTCATAATTCTATAAGAGTATGTGTAATAGGGTACAAAAAAACATTGCACACTTGGTCCGGCAACGCAAAGATAGAGGGTGGCGGAGGTCTGGCAATGCGAAGATCGAGGGCGGCGGAGGTCCGAAAAACGAAGATCGGGGGTGGTGGAGTTTCGGTAATGTGAAGCTTGAGGGCGGCAGAGGTCTGACAATGCGAATCTCGGGGGGAAGGAAAGGGTATTCACATGGTTATAGTACCGCGAGAGCTTTAGGTCGTGATAAAATGAGGGTATTGTGCGACAAAATTTATAAAATATGGGACTACGGTTTTATCAGCGCTAAAATTTTAGCACTAATAAAGGAATCCTTTATCAGCACTAAAAAATCAATGATAAATACTTCCTGTATGAGTGCTAACATTTTAGCACTGATACATGACTTCATTATCAGTTCTTTTTTAGCACTAATAAAGGTTACCCTGTATCTGCGCTAAAATTTTAGCGCTGATACCTGGTTTCTTTATCAGCAGTTTTTTCTTAGAGTTGATATAAGGTGGCACTTACCTTACCCATTTTTTTAGTAGTGTATGATTCCTACTTCTACTATAATATATTTTCTTCTTCACTATTAGATTCATTAGATTTCTTCATTTATTCCATGAGAGCTTTATCCCATTCATCCTTTGATTCTTTATCAAAAATGATCATGATCACCTCTGAACTGGGTATCCAAGTCGTCCCAAAGTAAGGAATAAATGGCATTCCTAATCCCCATTTCCTAGATAAATGTTCCTAGGTATAAAGAAGAATACATTGGAAATTTGTTATACCAAAAATATGAATGATAAAGTATCAAAAGGAAAATGATAAAATAGAAGTAAAATTAGTACTCTAATATAATAAATTAAACAACATGATAAAAGGTAAAAAAAATACAAGGCTGATGACCAGTATGACTGAAAATAGGTAGAAAAAAATATAAAAAGACCACTATATTAAAGGCTCCATGTAAAAGTAAGGAAACTAAATTTTCTCCTATACAAAACCAGAACCAATAGATCTATGAACATCCACTACATCTGATGTCTTGCTAACATGTAATAAATTTTTGTGAGGTAAAAACCCTAGTAGGGTTCCACCCATAAACCCAATTAATAAATCATGGAAAATAAAGATATAACATGATATTTTTAAAATAGAGGTAAAAATAGTTTTCACAGTTTTCTCATTTAAGATAAAAAATAATAGTTTTCCTTTGAAAACACACACTTTTTTAAAACTATATTTCATTACAATTAAAAGAACAATTTATTTTACTTTAACAAAATCATTCATAAATTACAGTTAAATTTGTTTTAAGGAAAATATTTAACGTGATAAAAATATGATTTCCCAAAAAAAATCAACTATAATTTAGAAAACATAACATTTTCATCGAATCCATGTTTTTCATGGTGAAAAATCTAGAATATTTCTAAAAAGGTCACCAATGAATAAAATTTTGTGTTCTGGTAAATAAATACACACAGATTAACCCACCCAAAGAACTGGTCTTACCCTACAAGGCCTAACTGAGGAGGAACATCCAATAAGTTTTTCTATGTACCACATAGGGACACTAGCATGATAATAATTCATAACTAGTGTTCATGTGTATCAAAACATCCCACTAAGAGAACTAGGTACTCCCATGACATATAAAAGGAAATGAGAATTTCATGTAATAAGCATACCATATAATCATATCAGAAAAAAATATTTAACACTCCATTAAATTCGAACGCCCACATAAGATTATCCATTTTAATCAAGCATATAAATCAATTCAGCTTCCCTAGATATTGATATTTATTAAAATAATTCAAATATGTATAACTTTCATTACAAATAATGGGGAATGTATTGTGGGATTTCACTTCCAAATAAACCATTTAAAGATCAAATTGTGCATTAGATTCATTATTTACGGATAAAAGAAATGAAAATTAATTTAAAAAACCAAACACATGATTCGTAACTTGATTACTTCAATAGAATAGAAGATTTCGTTGAATTTATCAAAGAGGTCCAAACACACCCAAGATAAATATTAAAACAATTTTATATCAATTTGGTAATAAATACCATATTAAATTCAAGCTTGAAACCATAAAAGGAACATAAAATAATTTTAGTAAAAAAAATAACACTTGGACCATTAAAATAGATGTAAAGACCAATTTACATTAAATAACAATTTTTGGAATTTTACAAAACTTGAGAAAGATATAATCCCTTGATATAGCTACCCAAATAGAAGTGGAAACATTGAAATACATTTAAAACCCATCTTAATAGCATAACGATTCATAGATTTAATTTTAAAGATAGATTCATGGGACACCATCCTAAAATATCTTTGTTTTTAATGACTATATAGGTAATCCCTCTCAACTTATCCAATGTTTCCTTATGAATCCATGTGGGATCCAAGAAATAAAAAACATATCCAAACCCCAAAATGAGAACAAAAAAATATAATATTTATTATCTAGTAATTTTTAGCATTATAGAGGATATAAGAACCAGGGGAACACAAGACATGATCTTAACTTGAATAATCAACATAAATATTTGATGAGACTCAAAAGATACACTGTATGATGGGAGATAAACTAATAAGGTGTTGTTGTTAGTCACACGTATAGAATGAGAGGAAAAAGGACCCCCAAAAGTGATAACCTCAACCAAGGGAAAAGTGGTAAAAATCCTTAATTAAATTTGAGATTATTGAATTCATGGTGTGAGTCCTTATTCATGGTGTGAAAAAGAATTCATCTCAAAAAATAATTCTATGAAATACCCTATCTTGGAATGAACATATTCTTCACAAGAAAGAAAATTATTGAAGATATTACTAGTGAGATTTATGTAAATATGGTTCTTAGTGTGAAAATATATTTCATGATGCAAACTGTTGTAGTCTCTAGTTTCAAATACTTCAGTCTCTCATGCACACTCTAAAACATCGTTAAAACAAAATAAAATAATATTCCAAGGTAAAATCCATAAATAACAAAAAAACAATAATCAAGGTTAGGATGTGATGATTTCCACACCATAAATATTTATTTCCCTACAAAGTCTGATAGATGGCAGTTTATCAGGGGAAGAATAAAATCACAACTTAAGAGAAAAATCCAACTAAGGACACATTTATAAGATCTAACATCAAAAAAAACCCAAAAAAACAAAAAATATTACTCTCAATGTTGGAAATTGAAAAATATTTTAATCTAGGATAAAAAATAGACCAATATAACCTGAAAAAAAACTCAGTGGAAAGAAAATAAAAAGGTTTAATCCATAAAATAATGTCAAGAGAAAATAAAGAACACTTTAAAAATTTGTATTAAACCAAATAACTAGTTTGGGAATGAACAACCTTACTGGATTAAAAACAATATCTAATGCCTAAGGAAAATGGAAACTATGATTCAATTTAGGGTCCACTAAGACAAAACTTTCTAATCCTTGAGAAAGAGGGTGAGATAGTTCATTGAAATGAGACAATCCCTAATAGTGGTCTCTACACCATATTAGAATCCAATCTACACATGGTTGTTCACTAACCAATATACATTCTCAAATAACCAACAAAGGGGTAAAAAAATGAATATAAATGGATCTCCAAATATTCTTCACTAACTGGTCATCCTCCATTCCCTTTGATGGTTCCTTAATCACATTATTAGAAAATTCCCCAAAAAAACCTGATCGATCCTCAAGAATCACACTTGATAATCCATAAACATCACATTAGAACAAGAGACCTAAAAATATTTCCACCTCAATAAAATAAATCTAGCTAAATCACTAAATATATCAACATATAAAAATTGTAAATACCTCAAAATTAGCAATACCTCAATAAAAATATATAATTTATACTTCAATCAAGTTAGAGTAACCTACTACCATTCTTATGAAACATCAGCTCCCTATTAATTCAAAAAAACATTATAGCATTACCAACACTAGCTCCCGGTCTTCCCAACACTTACCTAAGATTTCTTACATACAACTATTCCAAAAAAATGGTCCAACATGAGTCCCACATGAAACCATGTAAAGAGATTCACAATAATCAGGGAGGAAAAATAATTTTCCTTACAACCAACACCCCACACAGAATAGTTAAGAGAAAAAATCAACCAGGATACACATACTAGGTTTCAACATCAAAGTGACTTTATATATTTTTCAGAATGAATTCATGTAACCCCACACAATAAAACACATCAAACCCATTTCAAAACATTATGAAAACAAAAAAATGTGAAACATTTCACAAAATACCATACAAAATACATCCTTATATCACCATGATAAAATCCATCAATGGCAGTGAGAAATTTCGAAATCTTATCATAGGAATTCTGAAATAACCATAATAAAACATCAAAAAACACAAGGTCATATAGAGTAAAAAAATTTCATAAAAATATGAAATAGTCTTTATATCATCATTTTGTTTAATATTCTGAATCAAAGGATCTAAAAAAAGGAAAAATATAGCTCCAACTTTCTTATGTCAAACCCCTATACAGAACCTTTTCTGATGACCTAAATGAATAGAGGACATCTAGGAATTATGAGTTCATAAAAAAAGGTTTAGAATGTCCTTACTTCCAGAACTAAAATAAAACCATATTCTTTCTCCCAAAAAAATATAATGAGAAGAAATAATATGGAATTTTAATACCAGTACTTACAAAGTCTGACTTTCCACACTTCCTTAGTCCCCTACTGGTGTTTCCGCCACCACACTCAGAAATAAGAGAACCCTCTAACACCTTTGGTGATCCTTCCAAACCCAATTCCACTTTGATATAATTTTTCACCACTACCCCATGGGATTAGAGTCTAAAATAAGACATTTCAAGGGACATATCTAGCTGAATACATTCCCAAAAAAAAATTTCATTAAAGAATCATCCAATTCTATATTCAAAAAGTACATCACTAACTCGATAAAATGTCGTGTAGAATCCACCACTATTTTATATCATTATATGTGATATAAAATTTCATAAAAATAAATAATTTTACATTATTATAAAATAATTACTGGATAAGCCATTTCTTGAGACATTCCCAAGGATGGACCTTTTGTATATTAGTCTGGATGATACAAATCCACCACTTCCATCTAAATCCCTTTATCCCAATGGTTTAAGAAGTCATAGATATATTAAAACATTCCAAGCCATCAGTATCTATACCATTTTTACCAGAATCTCACTTCCCATAGAAACGAGGATGGTTAAGGTTTAAGAACTCTCAAAAAATCCTCACACTGGGGAAAGAGAGAGAAAACACCAAGCTCCAATCTAGAGGTAGACAGAATAGCTATCCAAATAAGATCTTGATCAAATAATGATTATATTAAATCTGAATGGGTATATACACTAAAAAAATAAATATAAAGTCCATAAAAAGGACTCTAAAACTAAGACTCTATGATACATATGGAAATTAATAATAAATCTAAAAACACTATTTAAATAACTATAAAATAAAATTATTTATAAATTCATGAAGAAAAAAGGAATCCAAATATTTATTTCTGTAAAAAATGATTTTTTACCACTTTTAATCAGGATTTTCTTATAAAAACTCATTTAAAAAATATCATTCCTTCCTTATGTCATATTTTTTACTTATTTATTTTTCAAATTTCATTTTATGATAAAGGATCTTTCTTTCCATAAGTAAATCTAATTAACCAAATGATTTTTGAAAACACATTTTAACAGAGATGAATATTAATTATATAGGACACCATTTAATCACCTTTAAATATTTTGGTAAAACACTCATAATATTATAATAGTTCAAAAAAATTAGTTTTAAATGTTTTTAAAATTAAACCCTTTAAAATATTCTCTCTCAAATTTCATAACATCCCATAAAAACCCTAAAAATAATTAAAATTACCCCTTATTCTTGATGAATTAGAAAATATTTAAGAAAAAACCAACCATTTTTTTAATTCAAAATATTTGGAAAACATTACTTAAACTAATCATCATTTTGAATGAAAAACATTTTTAAAGTATTTAAAAAAAAATTAAAAATTGATTCACTTTCCAAAAAATCAAAATTTTCCATTTAGAATTTCCATTTCAATTTGACTTGGAGAACATAAACACTCTTAAAACAACATAATACAAACTAAATGAAAATGGAAATATCTAAAATTTCCAAAAAAAAGAATTCAAAGATCATGGAAAATCATGATAATGTAAGGATTAACTGCATGGTCTAGGAAACCATACATTGACAGTAAAAATTCCTATGGAAGAAACTTAGGTCACATTCTCTATACATATATTTACAAACCCTATAAATGTATCACATGCCCTTGAGTTCCTCCATATTTCCATTACCTCTCATAAATAAATAAAAATTATATATAATAATTCTAAAAAAACCAATTATCTAACTCAATCACAATGTATAATCGCCCCAGAAACTCTAGAAACTCAAGTATCATCACAAAAGATGGTGGTCAAGTACCAAGTCATGATTTACTTACCATGTTCTGATGATCTTATATCACTTCAACCAGATTTTCATAGATAAAAATAAAAACTACATTTGATTAAAAAATTTCACAAACCAACTTGGGTCACCCCCGATGAAGGTACGCAGGACTTTCCATTGGCTGGGTCAAGTACCAGATTCAGGGGTGAATTGGGTTGGTTTTTGAATTTCATTATATTACTCTTCAATTTCTTCATCAGAATATGAAACCTCATGTTTGGAAAAGATATTCATCTTTATGGATTATCCATTCAATTTAATTTATATAAATTTTTCCACTATGACCAATAACAACCTTGTTATTTTTCATTAATGATATTTTTACTTTATTATCTTCATTACAATAATCATGATTATTTTTATTTTTATTAGAGAAAATGAATAATATTTTTCCATTTTTATCTTTTAAATGGAATCATACCCTTGAAATTACCATTTACACTTTGAATGTATTTAGAGAAAAAATGACTTAAATTCATTAAAATTCATTCCATCCTTATCAAACTTATATTCTTCATCATGAGACTTATTTTATTCATTGATATTGAATAATATTTACTCTTTTAAGGATATATCATTCTCCACCTTCAAAAAATAGATGATTATAAGTCTCCACCTTATTAACCATGAAATAATGTAATTTCAAAACAATGTTAATTCCCAATATTTTTACATTATCATTCGTAGGAACGTCTTTATTCCTAATCCTCCATAAGATAAATTTAAACTTGATAGGAACCTTGTTAAACTATACAATATTATTCCAAATATCCTGCATACCCTAAGGAGATGAAATCCAAGGAAAATCCTTCATAAAAAATTCCTAGAATTAATGGTAGTTAACACACATTTATCTAGTTCTAAGTTCAAGTCAATGAGATAAAAACTCTCCTTTTTTATCTATATTCAAGACCATGTTAATAAAGACGTGGAATCCAACAGCCTCCATGAAGAATATCATAGGAGCATAGAATCTAAGAAAACCAATAAAAGATCCTATTTATTTATCATGCCAAAATGAAATATTTCCTTCCCCAATAACCCACTGAGAATTTAGCATGATGATCGGGATAATGTCCTGAATTAAAGACCACAACACATACACATGAGAAACAAAATTCCCAGACATAACTTCCCCCCATAGTGTATGCTTCTCCACTACTTCCCATGAAAGTCTTGTATGCATAACATAAATAGTTACAGTAAAACCCCTTAAATTAGTGTCGCCCTCCTAAACAGATTTTCCAACTTGTTCCATGAAGACAAATGATGTTTTACCTCATTCTGAGTGTCCTAGATAAAACCAACCAGAACTTTATCAATAGAATAAAAAAAACCCTTCGGCGCATTTCAAGATGATAGGGAATGTATTGGGATGCCACTTAGAACACTATTAATTAATGTTATTCGGCCTCCGAATAATAGAATGTAATTTTTCCAATTAAGCACACATCTGACTATTTTATTCATATTACCATCAAAAACAGCAATCCAAATATGAAAAAGAGCTAAAGAAGACCCCAGATAACTCATCAGAAATGAGCCCCTATGCATATTAATATTACTATACAGGGATTCTAATTTCCTTACCCTGCATTTGTTTGAAAAATAAAAACTGATCTTATATATGTTAATAACTTTCCCACTCTATAAGTAATATTCATCAAATATATCAATAATCCCCTTGACTGATCACCTTCTACCATTATAAAAATGAGAGTGTCATCCTAAAACATAATGTTAGAGGTTATTTATTGATTCATAGGCCTATGATAAGGAATAAAATACCCCATGTAGATATTTCTGTTAATAAGCCTTCTAAGAGGATCCTATATAAAGATAAAGAGGGTAGGAGATACAGGGTCTCCTTGTCTCATCCCCCAAGAATTTCTAAAAAATCCATGAGTTTTTCCCATAAAAGAGACAACCATCCATGAAGAGCTGAAACAGCTTAACACAATATCTATAGCCCAAGTAGATAAAACCATACATTTTAATACCCTATTTATAATCGCCACTCCATTATATCATATGCCTTATTCATATCCAATTTAAGGTCTATGTTGGATCAAAGGTTTTTTAAGTTAATGTCCCAAATCAATTCAGGGGACAATGCAAAAACACCTTAAATTCACTAAACTTTGACAAACCCATGATGCTCAAGAGATACCCATCGAGGAAAAAATAAAGATAACCTCAAATTGACAATGCTCGATAATATTTTATAAGATAAATTTCACATACTAACCCACCTGTAGTCATGAATAGAATATTGATTCTTAAAATTAGGTAGAACGAAGAGAGTGGTAGCACTAGATAGTATTGGAATTACCCCCCCTTAATAGAAATCTTGTCTGAGTAGAATAATGTCAGTTTTGATAATATCCCATGCTACCTATAAAAAACACTTGGAAAACCATTAGGGCTAGGTGAAATCCTTGGATTGAGATGCATCATAGCATTATGGATTTCTTCCACATTAGGAACCTCTCCCAATAATCCATTATTCCGACATGTCATAATGTTGGGAATACACACTATTAATTAGAGATTCCCATCAGTATATACATTAAACAACCTATCATTAGACCCTATATGTAGAGTTTTATAAAAATAAACATACATGCTTCCAACCACATTTCTGTTTCCCAAATATGAGCCATCTTCTAGTAAAATATATGGTTTAATAACCCTTATTCATTCCTTAATACATGCATGAAATAAGGACAAGTTCTTATCCCCTTAATGAAGCCATTTCACCGTCTAATATTCCCTTGCAGAGCATTCATGTTCCAGTACTAAATAATCCATAGAATTTCTTTTGTTAATTTTTTTTCTAAAACCCTTTCATCCCAATCATTCTCAAGGCTACACTCTAGCCTCTCGACTTCCTTCTTGAGGCTATCTGTATTATGATCATCAGTGAAAATATCCATGGTCCAAACATGAATTTTATGTTTCAATATCCTTATTTTTTATGGAAATCCACCGACGAATAACAATGTACCGGATCCCTCCAACTATCATTCACTAACTAATGGAAACCCTGCACATCAAACCAGTGGGAACAAAAATGAAATCATCCATGATCGCCTTATAGCGGGATAGAGAAACAAGAAAGAGAGAATGGTCTAAGATCCCAGGAAAAAGATGATCGAATTTAGCATTGGGAAACTTGGATATGGAACTAAAATTCTCCAAACACCGATCTAAGAGACTCTAACACCTTCCACTACCTCTCTGATTATTACACTATGTAAAACAGTCTCCACAAAAACCCATATCAAGGAGGCCCTTCCTTATCAAGAACTGAGTGAAGTTCATGATGGAATTATGATGAAATACTCCCCTACCTTTCCTCTCATATGGGTCTAAAAAAATATTGAAATCTCCACCATTGATCAATGGAAGCCCCTATGAATCAAACTCATTTAGAACCTGCCACAATACCTCCCTCCTTCACGAGTCACAACTTCCATATACAAAAGTAAAGAAAATTGGATCAGATCCCCCATCATCCTTCATGGTAATAAATTGATTTCCAGCCTCAACAAGAACCACAAAAACATTCCTTTTCCCAAAAATCCAAAAGTGATTGTTTTCTGGTTCAGCATGCATACTTTCATGTATATATATTTTATGCGAGAATTCCTTGATTTTTGAGGGATGTTGTTTATAATAGAGAACAATCACAAGACAAACCTTGTATTTTTTAATTTCCACAGCTAAGAAATTAGACTTCACTGAGGCTCCAATGCCTTGGTATTTCCATATGATGATCAGAGTTATTACACCAATTTTATCCTGAATATTTCCCCAGGCATCTTAGAAAACTCAGAACTAGAAGATAAAAATTCGTGTAACACACACAATTTATCTCTAGTACATACTCCATTGATCATATCTAAGACATTATTTGGGGGATAACATTCCCTTAAATCCCTTCCCTTCACCATATTTGGAAAATACTTACCACCTTGGTCCAGATGTACAGATGTGTCAGAGCCTCCTATCAGTAGAGTTGTTGACCCCATCAATGCAGAACATGATTCCATCCCCTTACTCCTCAGGTGAATTTCATCTGTAACCCTCCATTATTCTGATGAGGATCTAACCTCAAAAATCTAAGGCACACATAATGTTGTGATATCACTAATATCCTATGAATCCTTAATAGTACAAGGACAATATAAATTCCAAAGATAATTCCCCCAGTATATTTTAGTGATATGGAATTAAAATAAGAAACGACCATATGGCAGATTCCCAAACCCTTTAACCAGATCAAGGATGGGAGTGACCCCCTCAGAACGATTAGACTCCCCTAACTTCTTGGGTAAATAAAAATATTCGAGAACATCTTTGTCATTCTAGGCAAGTACCTATAGAGCATGTCCATTCACAGCCACCTCAGGACTAGACTAAACTTCACTCCTGTTAGAAATATCAGAGAATAAAACACCACTACCCCCTCATCGTTTTTCCTACAAAAATGCACAGAGTGACCTTGAAGAGAAAAATTTTAACAAAACCTTGGAAGAATACGATAAAAGATATCTTGAGACCAAGAAAAATAATCTTTGACGCTCAGAGAAATTTTATCCAGAAGGGGAATAGATAGCACCAATTCCTCACAGATCCGCACAAATAAGTCATCCCTTCCATTAAAAATATATTCATCTAAGCATAATAAACCACCAAGATAATATCCTATTGCTTTTAAGAGTGTACCACTATGTAAGGTAATATGTATACCTGGTAAAGAAATCCACACAGTAGCCTCAGCACTTTCTCTCCCTCTATGAACATCCAAGGACCATTGAGTCAAATTAAATCTCCATCGACCAAAAACTCGTAGAACTATACACCATGCATGAAAAAAAATCCACCTAAGATCCTAGGAATATATAGAAGTACTTCCTAGGAACACACGATAGCCTAAATGGAGAAAGATGGCTCCAAGAATCCAAAAACTTCTTGAAGATAGAGAGGGGTGGTTGTGCAGCACCAATCGTGCTATAAGAGTCCAATTAAGGCACCCAACCGCATCATAATAATCCTCCAACAGAATATCTATATTTAGACCAGATTCATCCCTACATACAGTTGGAATATCCAAACAATTCTATGGAAAAAAGGTCACTTTTGATGGACACCACATAGTGCATATTTGAAGGATAATGAAGAACAACATTCACCATGTAGGTGTGGTGAAGATGGATTCTAGGCATTAGGGACCACTGAGGGACCTAGATCAAAGGGAACTTCCACTAAAACCCTGACAAGAAATCATCTCACAGAGGTAATAAAGGTTATATTTTGAAAAACCAAAGGTGCTAAGGAGTGTTCTCCAGTAGCAAGACCATGAGTTTATAAAATGTTTTCCATGGTTTGATACTCATGATATAAAATCTTAGAATAAATATTTTTAACATAATCCAAATAAAATTATTTACCAAGATTGAATATTTATTTGTATATATATATGATCAAATAGGTGTATCAATCTTGATCATTAGTATAAAAATCAATCCATAGGTCCATACTCAGTCAGCATTATATCATTAAATTGGCTATTAAAAGTTAACGTGACAAATTTTTCTCCTTTTTATCCCCTTAATGAATATTATTTATTATATTGTAGTTGAAATATATTATTTGAGAACCCATAAACCTCATGAGTTTCTTATTGAAGATAAATTAATGAAAAAGGAACCTTTATGTTTGAGTCCATGTTATCTTGATGTTGTAAGGTTTGATAAACTACTACTTTAGATGGATAAAATATATTCTCTTGGTATTGATCATGCCCAATCATAATGAGAGAAAGTATAGAACCATCCTATCATTCAAGAGATGAAATCCTTTTCCATAAAACCTAGGAACACCCTCGTAGTAAATAGATTTAACACTCTTTGTAATGTGGTCTTTAATGAGATAATATATGAATAATAGATTCCAAACTCATGATCCTTAAGAGTGGTTCATATATTTTATACTAATAAATGTGCTCAGATATGGGAATTATGATAACTAAGTGGTGGGTGAATGAATAAGTATTACCAAAAACATATCCCCAGACAAACATTTATTCACAAGAAAATTAATTTATATGATTAAACAAATAAATACGTGATATATAAAATAAAAAAATGAAAAAAATTAAATATAATGGATTTCTTAGAATTCTCATCAAATATTTATGAGTGTATAATCCTTGGTGATCAATAGGGGATATCAAAATTCACATGACTAACATATTATTATTAATTAAAATTTTTAGAGAAGGAATATAATACTTAATAATGTTCTTTATTTATACCCAAGTTCCATTAATACATGAGTGATATGTTCAATATGATCTTATGTCAAACATGACTCCTTACTCTTATAAATAGTATCTAAATTTTTTGTTTTTATATCTCTCACTTTCAATTAGTGACACTATATTATCATATTGATTTTAAAAAACCATTCCTTGGTGGCATGAACCATGGGATGGGTTAATTTAGTTAACCATAAATGTAAATCCCATAGTTAGAATCATAGAACACCACAAAATTTGGAAGCTATTTCCTTTGGAACTTATTTATCTATTACTGATACAATGACATGGTTTCTTATAGTCCATGTTGTAGTATTTGAATTTAACTCCATGATCACAAATCCATCATAATGTTTCCTTAAAATGATAATATTATCCAAAAAACCATGATGTGGTCTCTCTTCGTAGAGAACAAAGACCATAGAAATCCTCTATAACAAACATCCTTGGATCGTGTTGATTATCCATTAATATTTTTCTATAACTATGGAATAGTGACTTAGATAACCATGTGAATTTTATATTTATGGACTCTATTGGATTATTTAATTTATCACCATGAACCATGGTATAAACCTTAAACTTTTTTCACCTTCTTCAAAGGTTATTTTTTCATTGTCATGAATGGTGGCATGCATTCTAACCCATTACTCCATGGTTTTCATGAGTACTAGATTTCATCCATAGTCCTATCAGAACCATGGAATGTTATATTCCTTTCATAGTGTATTTTTTCCATTCATGAATTTCATAATTCATTTGAAACCCATTTAACTCTAATAAAACTCAAACTAATCTATGAGTATATTGAAAACAAAAATAATATGAAAAAAATCAATGATCTTGAATAATTAGCTCAATAAATTAGTCAAATTATGATATTAATGTAATAATTATCTGAAAAACACATTATTAGATAGATTTATGTTTTTGAGAGAACTCTAAATATAAGTGTAAATAACATTATTATGTTGACCAAGCCTCATTGAGGGATCATCAACCCATCCCATTAATCCTTCAATATAATAGATTAATCTTCACGAAGATTTCACTAATCATCTAAAGGAGTTATTTTTTCTATATATCACTCCAATAAGAATACACTAATAGATTAATGTGTTTAAAATGAGGAATAATACCTTGTTTTATATGTTTTAACCAATGGTGAGTTAATATTAACATCCAATTTATTAATGGGGTTATTATCGAAAAATAACTAATTATATATAGAACTATAATTCATATAAGGTGTCAAAAATGTCACTTTACGATGAAAAAACTAAGAATTAACATGATTTTTTATATATGAGTATTTATGGTTGTGTACTATAACAATGAAATATGTATTCTAAAAAACATAGACCTAGATAAATGATTTATTATTTGATATGAAAATAAAATATTAGTTTATTAATTTTAAAATCCATTAATTTATAGAATTTTCTAGACTTGATATAGTATATTCCTTGAGAAGGAATATATTTAAATGTTAATAAATGTGATATAATGTGACAATGTTAAATTACATTAAATTAAGTTTGTTACTAAAATATAATGAGTTTATTCTGTTAGAATTTATTGAAATTGAACTAACTCATGTATAATAAGAACCTTGAATCTCTATTAAGAATCAAAAGGATAAAGTGATATACTTTTTCTCATAAAAAATGATGATGAATTTAAATTCATTAAATATAATAATTATTCCAACTAAAGATGAAAGTTACAATTTAATGAAATTTTTAGAGGCCAGGGAATATAAGACGGATTATATATATATAAATAAAGTTTTAAATATTATTTATCCCTTTAAAGGTGTTATTCCAAAATAATATTAACTAAATATTATACATATATGATTTTTTTTCGACTATATCTTAGGGTATGAAATAAAAATTTCATATGGTATGATATGAATAAGCCAAGGGTGTGTGACATTTCTTGGTTTTGGGAATATCTTATTTTATGATGTATGGATAACATATACATTCTACCTTTGTTACTCATATTTTGGACTTAAGGAATATAATTATCAATAAATATCATGGTATGTTTCATTTGGTACCAAAATGATTAATATAAGGAAGTGTATTGTTAAAGAGTTAACAGATAAATAGTTTATACATCGGATATCATTAATGAACTAGGTCATAAGATGAAACACGTGGGAGTTTAAATTATTCCTAAAATATTCGAATGAACTAGTTTAGTGATATTTTATCATGAGTTATAACACATTCATAAATTTGATTTTAGTCAAGGAGTATCCTTATGGGATTTATATAGTAGGCTTCCTCAACGATATGTTTATAAAATAAATTAATAATTCCTGGTGTAAAATTCATCAATCATATATCTCTACGCCTTTTCACCCTTTTCTTTTATGAGGAAATAGTGTACTGTAGGTGCTGAGAGGATCCCACTCATATGATTAGTGATTCAACACCACCCGTAAATACCTCTAAAAGAGGATTTATTTTCGTTTCCTCTACTATGATCTTCATTAAGAATATATGAATATTATTTCTACAGTTTCTTGTTTTATGGTACACATTAATTGGTTTATTCATTCTCTTTTTCATTTTCCATGATTTCATTTTTCTAGCATGGTTGATCTTGGATATAAAATTCTATATTGATTTGGTTGTGTTTAACAAGTGTATTTGGATCCTTCAAAACCTGGTAGTGGTGTTAGATCCTTACCATACCTTTATATTTATGAAATAAAAATGTATATGATTTTTTTATGTTGTAATACATGATGTATTATGTATTATTAATTATGATAAGTTATTTTTTTCTATTCAATTTAGTCGTTACATATAATGGAGGGATATCATACCCAGTGTATCGGTACAAATCCATCATTTTTGTATTAATAATAGTGAAAAAAATCAATATTTTATAATCAACCAAAACATTGTGTCCAAGTTTAAATAATAGTGCATCATATCACTTGAGTTATATCCATATTAATTGAAAAATACGGTTGATACGTAAGGATTTTATTGTTGATACATTAGTGTACTTCCACTTATACTTATTGGTTTCTCCATCGAGGTGTTTGTTTTTTCCATGTTCTACAAAACTAAATAAAACATATGTACATTTCTCACCATAAGAGACGATAGAACTATTAATCATTAAATATCACTAATATTGCTTAAAAAATTTAGAGAAATTTCATTTCAATTGTATTATAATATTTGGTATAAATCATTAAATACGATTAGAAGAGATATTTTTTCCATTAAAAATTAATTATGAATTGAATTATATAATTTATAACTTTTTTTAAAAAATTATAATAAATGTTATTTTGGGGAATGCATTAATTTATAAATTTTTTTATAAATTAAATAATTATATAGTGTTTATAAATAAATAATTAATTTTTTAAGAAACATTTATTAATAAATGTTCCATAATACTAAGTGTTAATATTAAAATTCATTTTAAATTATATGGAAGGTATTATAATTAAGATATAAAATTTTTATATGGAATTTAATTTTCATTCATATTAGGTTTACAAATTGCACAACTGTGAAAAAATATAAAGTTCTTATATTTAAGAATTAAAAAATTATTCATAATGTATAATTTAAATTGATCAACTTAGAATGTATTTATTTGAAAATTATTTAAATACCATAGAAAGAATTTTTGAGGATTAATTTGATCAAGGTTTATATAAGGTTAAGCATGTGATATTTGGATTGTATAGATAATTTACATAGTATAAATCAAATTATAAAATGTTTATAAATCAGAAAATATAATATATTTAAAGGAAATGAAAAATATATTACAATATAAATGAGTTAATATTATCAAATGAATATAAATTTTTTATATTTAATATTATTGAATGTCCATAAAAGTTTGGTAAATTATAAAGTGTTTATTATTATATTTTAATTTATGAATTTTTCATAATTTTTTATCTTAGGTTTAAATATGTGAGTTGTTAATTTATTTTAAAATTATTACATTTTTATTAATGTATACAATATTTAATTTATTATTGGTAGTATTATTTATTTATAATTGATCAACTACTTCTAATGATTATCATACATGAATTTAAAGGGTCTCATACTAGGTATGATAATGGATTTAGTTATCTTCTACCTTTACTTCAGATTGTATGGAATTATATGTTATAATTAAATAATAAATTATTATTTTTACAAATCAAGTGTTAGATATATGATGGATTTCAGATATCAATTTATTAAACCATCCCTATGTAGTGGGAAGTTTGGTTATACTTCCTTTTGGATATGAGGTTTATACCTTGTTTTTAAAATATAGGCATTGACTATCCATGGATGACTCATTTAGAGATTTTTTATTTCATATAATTCTAATTATTTACATTAAATGGGTTTATATACCAAATTCATAGGATATATTTGGATATGTGTGAATATATTTGGGTTTTATTATGGTTTAGTAACAAAAGAAGGGATTTTTGTAATGTGGTAGACATTAATATATTTGGACATATTTATTTTTCTAAAGAAATGGATTCAAAAAAAACATTACAATCATGAAGACATAAATTCAATAACATGATATAAGTTACTCAGATTAAATCCCCATTAAAATAACAAGTGTTAGATTATTTTCAAAGAATAACATGATAAAACCTTGATCATCTTATTGGGTATGTTCAAACAATGAAGGGTTCCCAAGGATTATCTTCTAGAAGTCCTAGTGGAAATGGGTAACCTAGTGATTTATGTAACCAAATCTTGTTATTTTCATTGGGTTACTCTAATCTAGAAAAACAAAAGTGTTAGTGTACAATAAGAATAGAGTTTATTTTATCCATATTTTAGATTGGACAAAGAGTTGTACATTCAACTATTCCATAGTCATATAGGATATGATTGGTAAGAAGTTATCCTAAATTTCTAAGAGGTGGGAGTAACTCCAAAGTAGAATAATTTCATAATAAAATATAGATCAACGATAACTAATAGATATGATGTGTCAAAAAGGGTTCATCATTTTTTTGATCTTATGTAATAAAAGTACATTCAAATTTTTATAAAACATGATAATCATCTAATAAAATTATATTTTGTAGATAAATAACATCATAATCATCAACCATAATGTTGGAATAAATATTATAGAATTGATAATATTATTGTATACAAATTTTTGGATTGGTAAATTAAAAAATATCATTAAGTAAAAAAATTCTATGTGATAGAGTCACCCCTTCTCTAGTAAAAAAGTGTTTGATTTGCTCAACAAATTAATATAGATGCTTATGAGAAGCACAAAATCACTCACTTGAGGTTTGAATGGAATTTCATGAAAAATGAAATAATTAATTTTAGTCTCCACTCATATACTCAATATTATTTGATGTATAAATGGAAAGGTGAAATTTGAATATTCCTTATGAATTATTCTGGTTAATTAATTCATTGTGTTATAATGAATCAAAATGTTTTATCAATGTGTGTTCAAGAAATATTTACCTAATACTCTCAATGCTTTGAGGATTGTTTAATTGGTCATGTAATTCCTAAGTTCTATTTTTGTGTCGACAATATATGTGGGTAAGATTTCAAACTAAATGAATAAACGAAATTTAGAGAGTCCAAAAATAATTCTTCAATTAGCTAGTAGAGTTAACTGAAACCTAAATTATTTTTTAGGAATAATGAGTAACTATTCTATAGGATGGAATTATTTAGGATACATGATGGAAGTTGAGAAATTATATAAAATTTCCATGTCAGGTATTAGTATTATAGAAATGAATTCATTGATTTTAAAGGGCATGCGATACCAATTGCATGTTTTACCACATTTATAAATATATAAGATTTTAAAAAAAGTTTGGATTGATAGAGATTGTTGTTTGTATTCATGTAATGAAGAAAAGAGTCCAACATGTTATATTTAAATATAAAAGAATAAATTCACTCAAAGGAATCTAAGAAATGTATTTTTATTTATTTTAATTTCCTTTATGTAATAAGGGATGTTTTTTAATAACATTTATTTTTTGTGAACAATATGAGAAAAATAATTCAATACACATTTTTATGATTCATTTGTTTCTATACCTTGTTTTTAAAAAATGATAAGGATTAAAATGTTTCATCCAAGATGAATGTGTTTATTCAGATATTTTTTTAGAATACATGGGATATGATCCCATCGCCCATTAGTGTCATATTATAAGGAATAATATTCTTTTCATGAAATTTACCAAAACATATATAATTCCATATATGATATATATTCAACAGTCTATTTTCTAATTATTTTTACTAAGAGTAGTTATGTGTTATTTCTTAACACAAAATTGATATGTCTTAAAATGATATTTAATATAGAATAATATTGTCTAAAAGGCAAGTGGAAGTATGTTTGAACTTATATAAATTGAAATTTTACATATAAAAAAATTATTCTAGTAAAATATCATGTTGATATTCACATAGTATCCAAAAAGAAAAAAGTGTATAATGGTAAAAATGTAATGATCTACATTTAGTCATCGTAACTAAATGAACCTAACTTTATCCTAATGGATTTTATGATGTGTTGGTATGTAATAATGTAAATAATTACAGTAGTTGCCAAAATAATTTATGCGAAATATTAATATAAATTTCATAAAATGTTTACAATTATGATGAAATTATAGAGATTTATAAGAGGAAAACAGAAGAAAAAAACATAACATTTTATATTTGGGAGTCTAGAATATTAAATATGTATATGGATATGAACATCAAGAATATGATTTCTATGTCTTACCATTTTTTAAACATAATTTCTTTGTAGATTTTACTCAATAAAGAGTTTTTTGGGATAATTTTTTGAAAATTTTACATAGAGATGTGGTAGGAATTACTAGGAGATGTAATGAGTTAACCCCCCCCCCCTAAAATTTTAGTAAAAAGGATGATCATATTGTAAATCATATCTGATATATTGGAATAGTGCTTATGTATTTTTATTTTTAAGTATTATTAAAAAAATGAGAGTAATGACTGTGTCATGTAATATAAAATAAAATCTATAATATATCATTATTTCACATTGGATGCATAGATGTATATATTGATATACATACTGTGACGTGTAATGATAATTGAACCCTAAAAGTAAGACATTGAGTTATAACTAACTGATATTCTTATGGATTATTTTAGTTTGTGATGAAATGATATAGATAGTGTGAGTAGGATTCATGTATTGATATATAGAAAATTATTTTATAAAAAACATGTTTTGTGCATTGTATGGCTCACTAATATAACACATAGAGTGTCATGAACTATCTGCTTGGTATATTAGGGATGAATGTATTAGATTTTGAGTCCCCAATACATGAGGATTGTGA
Organism: Viscum album; assembly: GCA_963277665.1. NCBI lineage: Eukaryota > Viridiplantae > Streptophyta > Magnoliopsida > Santalales > Viscaceae > Viscum > Viscum album. The sequence goes on along the minus strand of OY728127.1, from coordinate 58,467,170 downwards.
GATACATAGCATGATAACCATTATACTTTGATATGTTTCATACACAGGCCTTGAGGGTTAGCTAACTTGTAGTGGTAGGGTATGTTATTGATCATGTCATTAGTAGGATATTATCCAAGATGATATTTTTCCTCTCATATGAAAATTATGACATCTGGGAACTAGAATGTGATAGAATGAGTAAGTGAATGACCAAACATACAAATTAAATATGATATACATATCTATTTGGGTGAAGTAAGTAAGAACCCAAATCTTCATTTCAGGTATGGATCATGATTTCGAGTGTTTTTGAGAAAAATGGGAGTTTTTGGAGAATTTAATGAGTACATGCTGTGTAATAAATTGTACACTCCATGTACCCGGTTTCCACGGGTATTAGTGTATTGGCTGTGTAACAGCTGAGTACGCGGCCATGTGAGGTGACCTAGAGGCCGCCAAAAGCGGGGGCCAGTTAAAGCATGTGCACATCATGTTAATTAAATGAACACTTCATGTACTTTTTTTATTTGTTAAATCAGATCGGCATCACGTCTAATTTCTCGAATCACCTTCTTCTTTCCCTGTCTCGTCCAAGAGCAACGAGAATCACCGAATCTTCTCCGAGCCCTCGATCCATCATCCGTTCTCCGAATGAAACACTATATATTGAATTCTAATTGCCTAATTGAGTTATTCTTTCTTCTAGAGTGTCTCATATTTATTTCTCTTCTTTCATGAGATAATCAAGGTTGAACGTTTTTGAGGTTCTTATAGATCTATGACATTATAAGTTGAATCAAAGGCTGAGATTCAACTACATCGATCATACAATGTCGATGTAGGTGGTTTGTTCCTTTCTGTAGTTTTCTTTGGATTATATGTGAAATAAGTGTCAAATAACCTAGTTTTGGGTATTGAGGGTTTTGGAGATTTAACCATGTTTAATGCCTTCTATGTTTTGTTTTCTTGATAATGTGTTTCGATTATGATTTAGGATTATTACCTTGTTTATGGTTGTGTTTCCCATTTTTTTTTGATATTGGTTGTTGGGTCTAGAACATCATGATAGGATTTTTTGTTTTCCATGCCCAGTGTCTTTATGATGGAGTTGATATTATATGATCTGCTTGAATATGAATTATAGCTACTTATCCCTATAGTAGTTGAGATTACTTTGGTTGTTGGATATTGTTTTCGAATGATTATATTAAACAGGGCTATGAGAAATTGGTGTAGTTAGACCATAGGGGGAATTGATGTTGAGGTCTTCCACCATGTTTCTGTTATACTTTTCATATTGTGAGGCCATAGGGGGATTTATGGTGAGTGATCCCTTATAGTGTCAATAGTATACTATTATGAGACCACATGGGAATGTGATGTTGAGTGATTCTTCAGAGATTCTGTAGTTTACTATTAAAATACCACATGAGGAATTGACGGTGAGTGATTGCTCAAAGAGTCTTTATCCTTTTGACACCAAGGGGTTAGACCGTGGGAGCTTTCCTGTAGGTTATTTACACCATTATTGATTAAATAATAATTTGAACCAGAGAGGTTAGACTGTGAGAAATTTTCTAGAGGGTTTCTTGTCAATGATTGGATGGATAATTAATAAATGTAAATGATTATAGTTGAAATTGTATGATTGTTTAATTTTTAGTAATTCCTTATTTATTACTTAATTTTGCATATTAGCTGATATATATAATCACTGATAGTTTGGTACAGATCATTGAGTGGTTTCAAACTGGGATTTTTCTCACACAATATTTGGGTCATTATTTTGGGCCCACACAGATTATATTGTTTCACGTATAGACAATGGAAAGTGCCCTTCTACTTTAGCTAATTGATGGTTGTGGAGATAGAGAGCATGGGACCAAGCTTAGGTTTGTGATGCTGCTAGATTTTACTTGTTTCCTCTTTTAATTTGGTTTAGTATTGTATTTCCAGCATTTTGACATGGTTGGTTTCTTTCCTAGACATATGTGACATGCATCATTTATATAAGTGCTCCATTTTTTTATTTACATTGAGTACTCTGCTATTTTATTTTTGTATGGTTTTATTGCCTCTGCTGTTGTATTTTACTGTTATTCCATTGTGTTACTCTCTTAATGAAGGAATAGTATTCCCACTATAACACCCAAGGCCCTTGCTTCTAGTCGGCAGCCTCTGGCATTCAGGGAAATGCGCTTGAGGCCATGTCACCAACTGGGTACGGGGCACCTTTGGGCGGCACCCGAAACCGAGATGTTACAAAGTTGTATCAAATGGATTCTTTTCTTCTTTTGCTTACTATTTAGAGCCTATAGATTGGTATAATAAGGAATAGGTTTTCTGTAATATATTGTTCCCGGGAGTAGCTAACCCATGTACAAGGAAAATCCAATATGCCTAATATATTGCAATTTTCTGGTTTTTCAATTATTACAGTTGATTTGATTTCACCATTGGGAGATTTAAATGTTTTGTGATGTTATCATTGATATTATTGAGGTTTTATTTCTATTTTAACTCGATGAGATGAGGTTATTCCATCTCATGTATCATATAGGAACGTTTTAGAGATCACATGTCATGCATTCTTGTCATGTCATTAGGGTGCATTCCTGATATCATGTTGTTGTGATAGATGTTGTGCTATATATTCATGATGTTTTGATATATGTCATGATAGAACACCTACTATTTTGATAAGGTATTTATAATATATATATAGTTATTTTTTTGATGGGGACCAAACATTGGTCCCTAAGGTGTTACGGGCCATCATGGATTGGAAATTGGTGGAACATGTGATTGATTGCACTATTATACTTGTGATATACATGAATATGATGCCAAGATTTGATTTTCGGGGAGTATGGCCCGTCACATATAAAAATTTGTTTCTTTAATTTTTTTTAGTGTTAATGGGGTTCAAGAGTAGTTTCTGAGGATTACTATCTAGAAAACCCAGAATACATGGTGTGTAATGATGAATAAATTACATGTGTCATTCTATTTGGGAAGGAAATGTTTTTCTTAACTACACACTGTGTACTATATATACACGTTGTTTAGTTCTTGACCGTGTGATGGACTATGTGGGAAGGGAAACAGGGTTGGGTTTTTTAGTGGAACACATTGTGTACTGGTAATACAAATCGTGTTATAGTGACCATGTATCTGGTCATGTGACTGACAACACAGATGGATGAAACTCATGTAGTACATGTCATGTTCAGCTTGAACATTCCCTATCGAGTCGACTGTGTTTTTTCCTGTGTGACTAATGACATGGGTTAGTGAAATCCTTCTAGTACACACATAGTCTAGCCTAAACAATCCATGTAGTTTTTTTCATAGATAACTATGTTGTTTAGTCATGTAGAGGAACTCATGATAGGGGGAAATATTCGAGTATATTCTGTTTCAAAGGAGAACACACTGTGTGTATGGGGTGTTAGACGACCAAGGTTGTAAGAAGTACACACCCAAGTAAAGGATTAAGGGAACACGCCATTGAGGGGTCATACCCGCCATGTTTCTATGTTTTAAAAAACTTGAATGTTTTTTATCCTATTCCTTTCTTTTATTTATATGTTTCAATCCTTAATAATCTTGAGCTGAGGTGTGTTCTTGACCTTGCAGAGTCATTCCATCAAGACATCCTCTAGTTGTATTCCAGATATAGGTTAGTGATCGAACACCGAACATGGAAGATCAGGAACTATCAATAGATCCTCTCTCCATGCTTGTCTTGGCACTAACTGTCATTCGGGATACAGGTGTTGATGCATAGTTCCGAGAAGGCTTCATGTGGTCTAAGCAGACCTTCCAGGTAGCACGGTATCCTGCCCCATCTATGGCAGAGTTGACACTGGTTTTTAGTAGCAGCATCCTACCAGTTTCTCATGGGATGGAGGACCTCATGCTGAAAATTCATGGTTAGAAGACATGATGTATGTCTTCAAGCATCTATAGATGCCTCCAGAGAGTAGGGTGAAGCTCGCTATGTACATGCTTCGAGATTTCTCCACGATATGGTGGTATGTGATATCACAGTAAAGACATTAATGAGTTATGGCTTCGGATGAGTTCCAGTAGACCTTCTATGACTACTTATACCCGGTGACTTTGAGGGCTGACTGAGCCCAAGAGTTAATGATTTTGGAGAAGGGTACACTCTCAGTCATGGTGTATTCTTCTTGCATCACAGAGCTACATCTATTCACACCCATTCTAGGGGGTGATGAGTTGTTTTTGATGAGTAATATTAAGGATGGTCTCAGACATGATAAACGATCTCAGGTGAACATAATCAGGTTGAATTCCATATCTTCTATTGTCAACCAGGTGCGGATCATTAAGTGTAAGCTGAGGGATTCTGAAGCTGTGGGCTAGGGCGATTCAGCATCTAGAGTTAGAACTCTTCATTCTGATGGTAAGAAGCACCATAGGGAGTCTACATGCGGAGATCCAAGTAGGCGAGATACACCTTCAGGTAGCTAGGCGGTATGCTACCAATGCGGAAAGTGCAGGCATACAAGGACACATTTCCAGAGAGACCATGTTGAGTGCCAGTCTTGAGGAAATATGGGTCATCTTCAGTGTTTTTGTTAGTTTTTTTCACCATCAGTTGGTGATAGGGGTTATACTATGGCTCCACGTTTAGAAGCAGGACTGACTGTTTCTCCATAGTCAGAGAACTAGAGTTCTTCAGGCCATTCTTGCTGAGGATTTGGCTATTGTTGTGGGAATCAGGCTATAGGTGTTCAGCTACCGCAGGGAGGATTAGCTCAAGGTAGTTAAGAAGGTTCATAGGGATACGATAAAGGTCATAATTTTAAAGTGGATTAGACCCAGTAGGAGAAGGATCCTAGACCATTTACAATTAGAGATATGATTATAGTTTCCTCCATATTAGATCTTCTCTTTTCGATATTGGGGGATTCCCCTAGTTTCATATCTGTTCCTATTTTGGATAGCCCTGGGTTATGTATCTTTACTTCTACTGATAATTTGACACTGGACAAACTGTTGGGGGCTAAAATGGCTAGTGAATGTCAGTACAGGAGGTCCCTCTTGAGGTTGGAAGGTGTCACTTCTTATGAGACCTCTATGTCTTAGAGATGATGAGCTATGACATCAATCTCAGAATGGACGGGTTAGTTCCCTTATAGGAAGTTGTCTATTGCTATCGTTTTCGGGTGAGTTTCACATCAATAATTTTAGGGATGTCTTTCCAGATGACTTTGTAGTTTTTACGGTTTGTATCTAGATGACCAGGCGACTTCACAGATGGAATTTCCTATAGTGGTCAATCATTTTAGGGATGTCTTTCCAGATGACTTTTCAGGTTTTCCTTTGGAGTGAGAGGTAGACTTTTTTATTGATCTTGTGCTAGGGGCGACATCAGTTATCATTCCTCCTTATAAAATGGAAACACTAGAGTTAAAGGAGCTCAAGAAGTAGTTGGAGGAGTTACAGACAAAGGGTTTCATCTGACCGAGTAATTCTCCTTGGGATTTACCTTTACTTTTTGTGAAGAAGGTGGATGATACCCACAAACATTGTGTGGATTATCAAAAGTTGAACTATTTGACAGTTAAGAACTGATATCCTTTCCTAAGGATTGATGATCTCTTTGATCAGATTTAGGGAGCACGAGTTTTCTTGAATATTGAATTGAGATCCGGTTATCATCAGTTGCACTTTAGACCATCAGATATACCTCATACAACCTTTTAGTGCAGGTATAGTCTATATGAGTATACTGTTAGGCCATTCAGTCTCACAAACATGCCTGAAGTGTTTTTGGCACTGATGAACTGAGTGTTCCATCCATACTTGGACTCCATTGTGGTTTTTTCATAAACAATATCTTGGTGTACTCTCACCCTTGACACAACCATGCTACCCATATTGATATCATTTTGAGTGCTCTGAGTGAGCATAAGTTATATGATATGCTCTAAAAATTCCATTTTTTGGATGGAACAGATTCACTTCTTGGGTCATGTTTTCTCAGAGTAATGAGTATTAGTAGACCCATAGAAAGTGAGATAAGTAGTTTCTTGGGAGTAGCTTAAAAATGTCATTGAGGTACAAAGTTTTCTAGGGATATTCGGTTACTACAGATGTTTTATACACGACTTTTTAAACTTATCAACATCACAAACAGACCTAACTAAGAAGGGTGTGATGTACTTGTGGAATGATTCATACGATTCAGCCTTCCAGGAGCTTAAAGGGGGGTTGAATTCAGCACTAATACTTGTTTTCTTAGATCTAGGAAATAGCTATACTATTTACTATGATTCATAAGGTATTAGGTTGGGAGTAATGCTTATGTAGGGGGAGGAGTCTCTATATATGGGTCTGACAGTTGAGGCCACATGAGAATAATTACTTGACGCACGATCTTGAGTTGGTTGTAGTTGTTCATGCTTTAGGTTATAAGAGACATTATTTGATGGGAGATCATTTTTTGGTTTTCACCTACCAAAAAAGCCTCAATTATGTCTTCACTTAGCATGTTCTGAATTTGAGACAGTGAATGTGGTTTGTGTACCTTCAGTTCTTTGACATTGTGTATTCCTACATGCCAATGAAAGGAAACACAGTGGAATATGTGTCGAGCGGGAGGACTCATATACAAGAAGTCCAGTAGGCTAGCAGTGAGTGGAAGCTTATGGATCTATTCTATGAGATTCATTTGGAGGTGCACAATAGATAGGGGTAGATGTTTATTTCCTCTATAGGTGTTACCTCTTCTCTATTTGATCGAGTACGAATGAGGAAACTATCAGATTCTGAAGTCCTAGTTATACGGGAGTGTGTGTCAGGAGAGGACCCTATCCCTTGATGGACTGTAGGCGAGGATAAGATCTTGCGTTTCCATGGGTGTGTATGGGTGTCAGTAGATATATGTGAGGAGATAATGTGGGATTCTCATTCTTCAGTCGGGGATGTTCATCCTAGTGTCACTGACATGTATAGAGTTATACACCATTAGTATTGGTGGCCATGAATCAAGAGAGATATTGCTGGTTTTGTTATGAGGTGTACCACCTGTCAATAAGTGAAGGCGGAGCATCAGTGACCAGTAGAGATTTTTCAGTAGTTACTCATTCCTAAGTGGAAGGGTAATGATGCCTCAAAGGACTTCAGGATAGGTTTCCTGAGGAATCCTTTAGAGAATGATGATGTTTGGGTTGTCATTGATAGACTCACGAAGGTATCACACTTCTTACCGATCAAGGGGACCTTCATTGTTGATGATCTTGGATGGTTATACATCTGAGAAATTTTACATTTTAATGGGGTTCCACACTCCATCATTTTAGATAGGGATTACCATTTTAATTCTCGGGTATGCTAGGGACTACAGAGGGCTTTGGGTACATTAGAACTTCTGAGTACAACTTACCATCCCCAGACAGATGGCCAGTCCGAGCGCACAATTCAAGTGTTGGAGGATATTCTTTGAGCATGCTTCCTAGATATTGGAGGTTCTTGGGAGAATCACATACCTCTAGTGGATTTTTCATACATTAATATCTTTCAAGAAACAATTCAAATGACACCTTATGAGGCTTTGTACGGTAGGCTATGCCGACCACCCCTATGTTGGATGGAGGTAGGAGAGGTGGCTATGTTGGGACCTCATCTTGTCTAGGAGACCACAGAGCATGTGGAGTTGATTTGAAAGAATATTTATACTACATAGTAATGGAATATGTCTTGTGATTATCGATAGAGATGGTCTTTTTAGTTCGAGGTCAGAGATCAGGTTTTTCTATGTGTCACACCGAGGTTGGGACATAGGAGGATTAGGAGACAGGTAAATCTTTCACCGAGATATGTCATTCCATTTGTGGTTTTAGAGAGATTTGAACCGGATTCCTATTGATTTCAGTTACCTTAGAGGCACTGGTATATTCATGATGTCTTCCACGTTTCTCATCCACAACATTACTTCTCAAAACCGTTTCATGTTTTTTAACCCAAGGAGGTTGTGTTAGAGGTGGATGCATCATTTTAGAAGCATCTTATTTGGATTGTTGATTGCAGCGCAAAGGTTCTCTGTGGCATGTCAGTTCCTATGGTACAGGTGTTGTGGTAGCATGTACGAGTATAGGACGAGACTTGGGAGAGGGAGACAGATGTGTGATCGTAGTGGCTAGAGTTGTTTGAGGATTTTTCTTCGCCACCTTGTTAGGGAAAAATTAGGATGAATTTATTTAATGGGAATTTTTTTAAGAACCTAGGTCTTCATTTTGGTATAGATCTCGATTTCGGGTGTTTTTGAGAAAAATGGGACTTTTTGGAAAATTTAAGGAGAACACACCGTGTAATTATGAGTACACATTGTGTACCTGGTTTCCACAGTTAGCTATGTACTGTCCATGTAATGACCAAGTACAAGTCCATGTAAGGTGTCCTGGAGGCCACCTAATGTGGAGTCCAGTTACGGCCTGTACACGACATGAACATTAAATGAACGCATTGTTTACTTTTTATTTTATTTTTTAAATAGGACCGGGGTCGCATCTAATTGCGAGAAACACATTCTTCTAGCCCCCTCTCATCCAAGAGTGACAAGAATCACCAAATATTCTCTGATCCTCTAATCCTTTGTCCATTCTCCTAATCAAAGACCATCAATTGCATTGGAATCACCTCGGTGAGTTCTTCCTTATTCTAGAACATCTCATCCTCATTTTTATTCTTTCATGAGATAACCTAGGTTGATCTTTTTTGATTTTTTTGTAGATATATGACGTTATAGGTTGAGAAAAAGTCTTAGATTCAACTAAATTGAACATACAATGTCACAAAAGGTGGTTTTATCCTTTCTATAGTTGTATTTGGATTATATGTGAAAAAAGTTCCGAATACCCTAGTTTAGGGTATTGTGTGTTTTGAAGATTTAACCCTATTTGATGCCTGATATGTTTTATTTTCTTGAGAAAGGGATTTGATTATGATTTAGGTTCATTACCTTGTTTATGGATCTATTTTACAATATTTGTTTGATATTGGTCGTGGGGTCTAGAACTGCCAGTTAAGATGTTTTGTTTTCCAGGCCTAGTGCAGGTAGAATGGATTTGATATTATATGACATGCTTGCATATGTATTATAGATGCCAATACTTTTAGTAGTTGAGATTAATTTGGATTCTAGATATATTTGGTGCAGTATTGTACTGCATAGGGCTGTGGGAACTTGGTGTAGTTAGACCATAGGGGGAATTGACGTTGAGGGCTTCCTTAGAGTGTCTGTTATACTTTTCATGTTACAAGAACATAGGGATATGGACGGAGAGTTCTCCATCAGAGTTTCTATAGTATTCCATTGGGAATTGATGTTGATTTTTTCTTCAGAGAGTATGCAGTTTACCATTAAAAGAAATTAAGAGGAATTGACGGTGAGTGCTTCCTTAGAGAGTCTTTGTCATTGTGAGACCAAGGGTTAGACCGTGTGATATTTCCCATAAGGTATTTACATCTTTATTGATTTAATAATATTTTTAACCATAGGGGTTATACTGTGATAACATTCCCCTACAGTTACTTGTGAATGATTGGTTGGATAATTAATAAATGTTAATAAATTTAGTTGAAAATATAGGATTGTTTACTTTTGATTACTTCCTTTTTTATTATATCATTTTGAATATTACCTGCAATATATATTCAATGACAGTTAGGCACGAATATTTTGGTGGTTTCCTACTGGATTCATCTCACACCTAGTTTGGGTCATGCTTTTGGGCCCAAACAGATTATATTGTTGCAGGTTTAGATAAGGGAAATCACCCTTCTACATTAGGTACTTGATCGTTGTGGAGTTAGAGAGCATGAGGCCAATATGAGGCTTGAGATTTAGATTTATTTTACTTGATTAATTTTTACCTTGGTTTGGTATTTTATTTCCTACATTTTGAAATGGATGGATTCTTTCCTAGACACCTGTGACATGCAACATTTATATATGTGATCTAGTTGTTTATTTACTTTTAGCCTTACTCTTTTTTCTTATTGTATGGTATTACTACTTCCGTTTTTGAATTTTATTGTTATTCTGCTGTGTTACTCTGCCAATGAGGGAATTTTTTTTCACTATCACACCCAAGGCCCTTGCTGATAGTCACCAGCCTATGGAGTTTGGGGAAATTCACATGAGGCGATATGACTAACTGGGTTTGGGGGACCATTGGGTGGCACCCAGAACTGGGATGTTACAAGGGATAGATTATGTGATCGTCCAAAAAATTTTAATGACATGTTATGTATTAATTGACTTGGTCAATATATATTTGGAGAATAAATAACATATGAGTAGGATATATGGGATTTGAATACATTTTTTGCCATGTTTACTTAATTTCTTGGGAAAATGGATCATATGAGAATGCATTCTTTCATATGATAGAGATGGTGGACAACAATAAAAAGAATAATTTTTTTATGGGAAATCACAAAATTAATCTTTATTTCTTGTGTATCATAGATACTTTCCTAGAGGGCACACTTTCCATAAATTTATAGATCCAAATATTCATAATTAATTTCAACGCTATAAAGGTTCATGAGGTCACACTTTGTATTTAATAGAATCAGGATTTATTATAGCATAATGTGTTAATCTAAAAGTTTTTAGAGATAATTAATTTTTTTTAATGGGTACTCACAAGGTATTACATATGATGTGATACACAGTGAGGTTCATGATATATTTCCTAGTGTTTTAGAGTAGATTTTAAATATTTTGAAATATGTTTTTAATAATTATTTTATATTATATAATATGAGTTGAAATAGTAAAAATTTTATGAGACTCAGTGAAAGTAAGATATTGAAGGTGACATGCCCTAAATAATTTACAAATATGATGTTTTTTCATATTACATTGGGTATGATATAAACATGATGTACGGTAAGATATTTAGAAACTGGGGGTATACAAGATTTATTATTTTGGGTATATTGTCATTTATGGTATAGGGATATCATATATAGGCTTCCTTGGCTAGTCATATTTTATGAATAAATGATCATAAGTTCTAATGAACCATATGGTATGATTAATTTGTAAAGTTAGGGTTTATCTAAATTAGTGGAGTGTTAATGATTTAACACATACCTATTATACACATAGTCTATCTTAAATTTACCATTTCATTAGATGAAACATATTATAGTTTTATGTATTCATGAAATGGTTTCATGAACTAGCATATTGTCATTATATCTTGTATTATAACATAAAACTATATGCACATTAACTCAAGGGGTATTATTGGGGGATTTCTAAGGGATACTAATTCCATGTGATGGTTATCTACTCACTCATAAACTCCATGTCAAAAACCCCTCAATGTAGTATCCCTAGACATATTCACCATTTTACTTCATTAGACATCATCAGGTCATGGGTGATGAGAGGATACCACTCATATAATGGGTGATTTAGCTCAACCCATGGATACCTCTAGAGGAGGGATGTATTTTGGTCACCTCTACTATGATCTTTATCAAACATAGATGGAGATTCTTATACCACCTCAATGGTTTAAATTACATTTTTTGTAGAATTAATTATTTAGAGTTTACTTGATTCCATTTATCTTCCATTGATGATATTGGATTTGGTTTATTATCTTTCTTATGATGTGTTTAACCTTTTTCCTTAGATCCCTCAAAATCCACTATGATCCATAGGATGAAAATATATCTTCACGATAAACACTAACTTGGATTGTATAGTTTTTAATTATAAATAACATCTAGTGGTGAAATATTATAAAAAAATGCTTGGTGGTGAAAGGATATAAAAAGGACATGGTATTGATTATAAAGAAACCTATATTCCAGTATCCATGATTAAGTTCACAAATATTTTTCTTATTGAAATAATATATTATTATCAAGATATCAACTAGATATATGTTAAAATAGTAATCCTTCATGATAATTTATTCTATGATGTTTATATGGCCTAACACTATGATTTTGTTTTGTTTGAAAATGATCTATAAGGCCGATAAGTTATCATAATCAATTTATGTATTGAAACTATCTTCTCAGAGTTAAAATATTAATTTTCATTAGTTAATTAAAAAGTTTGGTATCATCAATAATGGAGATCAATATTATTATTATGAGAGAGATAGAAATATTTTATCATCATTTTAGTGTTTTTTATGCATAGAATACATCCCTTAAAAAATGAAGTTTTGAATTTATATTTTATAATGGATTGGTTTAGTAAACCTTTCACAATGAATGATATAAGAAAAATAAACTATATACTGTGTATGAATATTTATAAAAATATATTATAAATAATATATGGTTTATTCCAGAACAAAGATATTAGTAATGTGCTATGAGGATTAATTTAGATAGTTCAAAGTAGGGATATTTACTAATATTTAGTGGTTTAATTATTAAAAACCCTCATTATACAAATACTAATGTATAAAGGAATCTACTTCTGATGGATTTTTTCACCCAAACACAATTTGAGGGAACACATACATTCTTTCCAAAAATTTATATTCATTGGGACTTTAACAACAATATCATAGAAAACATATTGGTCGAGAGGGTCAGAGTTCGGGTTCAACACCCAATTTTTAGGGGGGTTATTACCTCCTTTAGGACTCTCTTATAGATTTATTATATATTGATGAATACTTACCAAATCCTCTTTATGGACTAGTTACCCCTATATCAACGATCTAATAAAAACTGTGTTGATATTTGAACATCTTTCTGTATTAGAGGTTTTCCATCTCTATCTTATTAGTCCAGGAAGCTTTGTTTTAAAATTGAAAAAGATGATAACTATAGATTTTATCACCATCAAGGGAGTCAGTTGGTGTTTTTAATTTGGGATTGAACCTCAAAGAACCATAATGGATAGCCTATAAAAACATGAATCAAAACCCTCATAGTTTTATTGATTTCCTAAGAGGAAAACAAAATTTGATTCAGGTCTCAAATATATGTCCTACGTATCCTACAAAGTAAAGAAATCATAGCCCAAGTATTTCAATAGTCTAATATGTATGTGTCTTGAAAGGAATGAATAAAATGTATTGAGTGGGGATTATGCATAAATGGTTGTGTATTTAACCTAAATAGGCTTCCCTCAATTGAGGCACATTCATCATGTTGATGTCATGATCATCAAAGATCTATAATCCCACTTCAGTCATGCATGATGTAACAAAAAAGAGACAAGAGAATATTAGAAACATTGAATGAGGGTCTACCATTATATTTGAAAGGGTTTTATTTACTAAGGTTTCTATCCGGAGATTTTTATATCCTAAATATGGTGACAATAGAAGATACATAGAATCTTGTGAAAAAACAACCCTATGAAAAATTACCTGATGGGTGAGTCTAGTGATGTCAGGTTTTAGGGATTACACCAAGGAGGATGAGAATATATAATAACTAGTGGGATTATATCCAATCATAGGGACTAGTAAAATATAAAATAAGAACCACTATTAATGGTAAATGTGTGGGGCTTACTTATAGGCGTCGCTCAGATGTACCTATCATGATTATTTGACTCAGAGAAAGGAATTATTTATTGGGAATTACACCTAGTAGGTGGAAAATATATGGAAGTGCTTTGGGGATAAAATATAGTAGTAATTCTAATTATTATTAATCTATGAAGAGCATATGATCATGAATGAAGGTGTATAATTAAATCCCTACTAAGAGATCTAAAATTGTATTAATATGATTAGTAAGACACAAGGAGAAACCTTTATTTGAGAAAATGTGATGAAACTGAGGGTAGAATCTTGATCCAAGGTGTGAAATGTAATTATTTTGGATTACACCTTGATGGACTCCTTAAATACGATATTTTAATTGTGTTTCTAGCATGATCAACTGAAACCTCTAATCCCACATAAGTCATTATTAGTGTGACAAAAAGATATTTGCAGAAGATCATGAACATTATATAACTGAATTTATATGATACATATACTTGGAGAGTAATCCTAGTTATGATAAGAACACTCTTGATCCACTGGTGAACAAGGGAGAGTAAATTAAAGGTAGGAGGAATTTATTTTCCTATTAGAAATGATAGGTGCTAACCATAGAAGGGAATCCCTTATCATAAACAAAAGAGGAGAAATCTATCATGGTTTAGGAAAAAAATAATCTAGTGACTTTCATATAAATACCCCCATAATCAAGGGAATACTTAGTTATGAGACCCCTGATGGTTTTACCAATTTTTTGTTGTATCCTATAACTTCCTTTTGTCATGGGAATTCATGATTATTGGGGTACATGCTGATATGCATGGCCTAATCATGCACCTCTAGTGACTTAAACAGGGGCTTATGTTTGGAATTCTTGGGGTTTTGACCCTCAATATTGAAGGCCACAAAGGTTTAATAGATTAATCAAATAGATAAGGGACATATAATCTCATAGATCCCTTGGTTCTTGGGAATCATATAATGTGAAGGGAGAATGATTGTGTAACAAATATATGAAAGGACAACAGTGGATGGTAATCCATGAAAGGGTGTGATAATGCGATGGAAAATCATGAAAATGAAAAACCATGAAAATGGAATCTATGGAAGGGGTACCATGATAGGGGAACCATGAAAGGGTGTGATCACTTGGACCTATGACATGGAAATCACAGGACCACATAAGAAGATATTCATGTGATTGTGTAATTCATATACCTCTCATATACAAATGATATTTGTATCACGTGGAATGATTCACATGTGAATAGATCACATGTTTTCCATATTTGAGATATATTATTCTCTGGATTTATTACATTAGGATCCAGTTTTACCTACAAATTTCTCCTCATTCACCTCATAATTATATCCTTTTCTCTTTTAGTATCCTTGTGTGCCCCCTTCGAATGTGGTAAGAATATTTATATGGAAACCCATATTATATGGTGTTATTTAGTGATTAGACACAATTAATAAACGTATATTTCCAACCATGAGTTTCATTAGAGTACTGACTCGTGTAGTTGCAAAGATCTAATGACCACAGGAGAGTCCCTTCATGGAGACACAAAACAAAACTCACATCTCATAACTTAATAAGACTTCCATGTAATATGGTTTCATTATGTGGTTTCATTGTTAGTCCACATATGATCCATGAATGACATAAATATATTTTGGAAGCATAAAAATTATGTGGTATGTATGAGAATCACATAAGAATTTTCACTTTTATAGATTTTATTAATGATAAAATGAATCCTATATTATAGTCATAAATTTTGATGTAAAAGACTATTTGAGCTCCCTCATAAGTCAAATAGATTATTGATAAAAGAAATATGTCCTTGGATATGGTGTATACACCATAGAATGGTGTTTTTCAGTGCCAAAATGCTCTTAAAGGACCTTAAAAATTGGGTTTTTTAATTCTAATCCCCTATTTTCACCAATTGATGAAATTCATGGACAGATCCCAAAAGTTGGTTCTCACTACCACACCAAAATATTGGATAATGTTTCAAAGTAATCACAATCCCTCGGTGTGTGTGATAAGTCTTTTGACACTTCAAAATTCAACTTTTCTTATTCATTGGGCTTGAGATACTTTTCCTACCCCAACATGACTTGTGTTATCTATGTTAGAAGAAAATAATGAATTGTGTGGAAATGTTCTTGACATGAGTTTTTAGATTCCAATATAAAATCATAAAAGATATTAATTATTCTTTGATAATATGATAGATAACATACCGTTATATATATTTTATTTGGAGGTGAAGAATATAAATTAGCAAAGGGATACACCAATGATAGTTTCCAAAATAACAAAGATGACTTAATATCTCAGTCTAACTTTCTGTTCTTATAAAATGGTGGGGTAGTTTCATTGAATTCTTAAATTTAACTAGCTATACATGATTTTATATAAGAATTCATATTTATCATGATATTTTGGGTGATAATGTAAATAAGTAGGATAAAAATTCATTACTAATCTAGGGGCAGTTCCTCATATATAAAACCCTAAAGAGATTCATCATGTAAATAATTGATCTATCACATTGGATATTGATCCATGGTATCACCAATGGTATAAATGTATTATTTTAAAGTATTATTTATTAAATTATATTATTTAGATTAATACTATACAATTTTTTCTAGTATATACTAAAATAAAATACAGTAAAACATTGTAACAAACCGCTAACTTAATGGAAACTTGTGAGTCATTTAACTTTCTTGATAAAAAATTTGAGTATATCTAGTATATGTTATTTTTTATATATATGTATCCTGAATCTAATAAGTTTAATTTATTTATTATAAATATATAATGCATAATTATTTTATAATTAAAGAAAAAAAAATCATTTCTCATTTATTCATGTTACTCCATTTGTCACATGAGATATGATATGATAGATAATGATTTAGTGGTAAGGATATGAATTATCTAAAAACAATGAGCATTGTGAAAATACATGGACTCTAATGATATGTTATGATTTTACATAGTAAATGATCTTATGGAGAATTATTGTTCACTAATATAAAAGTGATAATTATTGTTAATAATGATCTACATTGAGAAAACCACAAGAAATATCATACATAAATTTTATTGGCATTCTTGGATTTCATATTTTATAGTAATACCAAACACATGAATTTTATAAAGATTCCAATATATGATATTTCATATTGTGATGTTAAAATTAGGAAAATCATTATACTAAGATAAAAAAAGGTTGGTTTGTTATGTTTTTAATCATGTATAATAATTTTCTTAACCAATAATGGATTTCTCTTTGTGATTCCCTCTGTAACACAATTATATTTTATTTTGAGTGCAGTTTATCTCCTTTGAGGTTTTAGAGGCATTCATGAGTCGTGTTAAAAAAAATTATAGTTTTGGAAAATAATCTAGGATCATGGTTTTTGTAATCATGTGGTATCTATAAAATATGGATATGTTGGTCCTAGTGATGATTTTCATGGTTTGATAATGCGTTTTCTAACCATTCAATATGGCGTTGTTGTTTTCGATGATTATTTTCATTGATTGAGGATGATTTATCTAACCATGCGAGTGATAGAAACATAATAATGAAAAATGGTTTTGGGATATAGTTTGTTTCATGGATATCATATATTTTTTCTGTCCATGAATTTATCACCATGTAATGGTGTGATTCAATTTTCAAGGGATAATAGCTACCACATTATTATTGCATAATTTATCTCACCGTGATTCATAATTGTGTGCCCTATATGGTTTTTTTAAATTGGAAAATTTCCATAAAATCATTTTTTAATTTTAACTCTAATCTACCCCTAATCCATTATTACCTTGAATAAGCCTCTCCTTGATTCTCTATATAGGTCACTCCTTGATTCCTTAGTGATTCTCAATCGATCCATGTGGATCTCTTTGGGTTATTTTATAATTTACTCTTGGTTTCCTCCTTTTTTCAAGATTAATTTTAGATATTTATTCCTCTTGATTTATTGGAACCATAATAGGATGAAATTTTCATTTATAGAGGGTCTTATAGGGGAATTGATGACCTTTCATATGGATATAGTCTTTTGAGGACCTAATCTCTCTGATTACAATATATATTTTAAGGTGGTTTTGTTTTCATCATAGTTAAGGTAGGTGCCTCTATACAATAGTTATCTCTCATTAATTACATTATGTTTGTTAAAAATCCATTGGTTTGGTTTATAAAAAAGATAAATTTTAAATATATGATCGTTTTTATAATATTATTCCTTGCATGGGTTTTCAAATGATATTTAAATGGGGTTTTCTTTAAATTTAGGGTTTTCACACCATGTGTTCTATGAATGGCCTAAAATATGGTTTTGAAACTGAAATGGATTTTCAGCCTTTGGTGAGGTGACGTCTCACCATAAGAAATGTTTTACAAAAATTATGAGCATTGTTTACATGAATTTATTGTGAAAAAATAACACATGGAGACATTTTGGGAACCTTAGGTAAGAAAATATGCAAACCTTAGTGAGTGTAGAAACAATAGTGAATATGGTTGTGATATCGATAAACTATGTCCATACTAGGTATCATAAGATTCAAATTATTTTGGTCATAGTATTTTTTTTTGATTTACTACTTACATATTCCAATGGGATATATCCCAATTTTGTTTTGTACTGTTGGTTTCATTTATGTGTCATGTTTTAAGAGCATTCTTTGTTTTCTTATGGGTTGTGAATAAATTTAAATATTACAATCTATAAATTAATTCATGATGATTTTAATTTTCTTGTGGCTTGTAATATGAGATATTTTGAAAGTAA
Source organism: Viscum album (assembly GCA_963277665.1). Classification (NCBI taxonomy): domain Eukaryota; kingdom Viridiplantae; phylum Streptophyta; class Magnoliopsida; order Santalales; family Viscaceae; genus Viscum; species Viscum album. Next base: position 58,448,835 of record OY728127.1, on the reverse strand, counting down.
AACCAATGGGTGTTTTATGTAAAAAAATCAATTAAAATAGATTTATAATTTTCATTGTTTAAAAATATATCACTAACAGTTTCATGGTGATATGAATTTCATTGATTCATGGTGGTATCCTACTAGTATGTTTCCTCACATCTTGTATGTTCCATTAGATGTATGTGTATTGGGTTGTATAGGATACAGATAAAGGGAAGGGTGTCATGTAGCTCACAAACTTTTCTTGGTTGTTGCCGAATTCTTAGTGGGTCGGGATGGTGGTGATGAATGTTCACATTGAGAAGTGGTATTGGTTTTGGTTCTTTTCAGTTTATTATCTTGTATTGGTTTTTATTTCTCATGGATATTTACATTTTATTCCAAGTAGTACTCAATTCTAATAATTCCATTTTATTATACATGAAACATTTCTTGGTTTTATGTAGATCTCGACCTTATGATGATCCATATTTAGAGGTTTTTCATATTGACTTAATTTGGTTTATTATAAAATGGTATCCTAGAGAATACCCTTCCATAGGTGTGATGAAACTACCTAGGTTTTGTTTAGGGTTTATGCTATACATGTATTTTGACTGTCGGAACTCAGGTTGTATGTATAGTTGGGTTCCAAACCATCTCACTTTCATATCAGACTCTGAGTTACCATGGATGGTCTAGGGGTTTTCCTCAAGATTTTATCTTGGGTTTGGGTTATTTAGATGTAATTTAATTTTTTTGATTATTTAGATAAACCTCATATTATCTTCTCTTATCTATGATGAATTTATGTTTTCCTTAAAATCATATAATTTGAGGGATTAGTCATGAATATTTATGTTTTTTTTTATCTACAGTTATATTACTTTACTAATGAAGGTTTTTTATTTCTTGTTCAATGATAATGCCTCTTCTAAGAGATATTCTAAATCTATAATAGGAAAATGTGAGAAAATTTCTAAAACAAAATCCCCCAATAGACCCTTCATTGGTGGAAGCAGTTATCCAAATAATCTAGACATTGGGTCAGATGGGTGTTGGAAACTAGGAATGGATGGCAGATCATACTTATGAATTTACCATGAAAAATACACCTATCATTAGTAGTGTAAAGGTAACTGAATATCTTATGGATTTTATGAATATATTAAAATAATATTCAACTTCTTTAATACTCTATAAGACTCAAAAGTGGGTTTCACCGCCTATATGCTTGGAGAAACCAGAAGGAAATGGTGAAACTCAATCAAGGAAGATAATTTTCATGATGATATTTTTTGGACCATATTAATGTTTGTATTCAATATTTTGTGTCATCCATAAATGTTGTGAATAGAGAATAGAGGGGAATTTTCATCCTTATAGGAAGGGGAACATTCGATTATAGATTATGCTACCCGTTTCCCCGGTTTAGTTCACTTGTAACACTAGATTGTTTCTAATGACTATCTTAATGATTATAGTTATTATATTGGTTTGGTGGGAGATATTCAGTTTATGAGGATTAATTATTCCTACTAATGTTTTCTTAGGTGGTTGATAAAGAAATTATGGTTGAGGAATAATTAGTTGGGGAAAAAATTTAGGTGGAGATTTGGTTACAACAAAGGGTACCCAGAGTGTGTTAACTGGCTATAAAATAATGTGTGTTCTCAGTTTACATCAAGAATAGTTGAATATGATTCATTAGTTCAACACCAGGTGGTTTTTTATAGTGTGGAAAGCTTGGATATACTAGTCTTGAATTTCATGTCGCACCCATATATTTCCATCACCATTAACTATTCTGTTATTTGTATAATATTTTGGGAAGAATATCCCAAGGAATTAGATCTATATCCATAGTTATTAAAGGAACATAGATTCTTTTTTTCTTGTGAGAATGTTTGGTGGGTCTCATTCTCATGAAAAGGGGTGTACTCATGCATTGAAGAAAGCCTATGAAGGATTTGAGGATGAAAATATTTATACAATAGAGTGTGAACCAGAGGAATATGAAGTAGGGATATATACTATGAGATATACCTTGTTTATTTCATCATCTATGGTCCTATATCTATTTCATACTAGTAAATATTATTCTAAGACATTATTCCATTCAGAATATATCTTTCCAATCCCTTGGAAAAAATGAAGGAATAAAATTTCAAATGTTCTAAGTGATATGTCATGATGGTTGACCATGAGGTTGTGTGGGATTTTCTAGTTCATGATATTGATTTCGTTTATATCATCATTGGATTGAATTGGATGGTTAGGTTTAAATCACATATCAATTGCTATTATTGTCGATTTTGGTTTCTATATTAATATGGGTTTACTAACATCTTTTAGGGTGATTTGGATACGAGATCTAAGAGATTGGGGCCATTGTTTCTGAGGCCATAATGATCTAATGATAGTTTTCAGAGAAGTTACTTGAAATCATCGACAAACATTAGAGTAGTTCTTTTCGTACAGTGGTGGATGAGTACCTGATTTTTTTCCTATAAATTTTTTCAAGTTAATTACCTAAAAATAAGTTGAGTTTTATATCGACCAAATTTTAGGGATGAGTCTTATCTCCTTTACATATTATCATATGGAACATGAGGAGTTATAGGATCTTAAATTCCATCTTGAGTATCTTGAGGCCAAAGATTTTATTTATCCTAGTGTGTCACCTTTGGGTTCGAAATGTTTCATTACAAATAAGCAATATGGAATCATCCAAATTTTTATTGATTATTGAATGATTAATCAGGTGAATATTAAGAAAAAGTAAAATTTTCCTAGGATTGATAAAATATTTGATGAAATTTGTCGGATCCTTGTGGTATTTCGATATTTATATTCATTCAGAGTACCATCGTGTAATGGTCTGAGAGGAGGATATACCTAAGACAGCTTTTGGGAGAAGGTATGGGAACTATGAGTATTTTTATACCATTTGGTCTTACTAATTCTACTGAGGGGTATATCTATTTCATAAATGAGATATTTTATAGTTTTAACAATCTTTTTTGGTTGTTTTTGTGCATGATATTTTCATATTTTCCAAGTATGATGATGAAACATGGATCATTAATAAATTTATTTTAGAACACAAAAATAACATCATCTATATGGGAAGATTTCTAAATGTCAGTTTGGGATCCAAGAAGTAATATTTTAGGGTCATATTATATATGATTGGTGTATTTAAGTGAATCCTAAAAATATCCAGGATGTGATGTTTTTGAAACAACCCAAAAATATATTTGATATTTGGATATTCATGGGCTTAACTTGTAATTACAGATGTTTTGTGAAGGATTTCTCAAATATTGGATGTTTGTTGACCGATTTGACCCATGACGGTGTTAATTTTGAATGAAATGAAAACTATTAATGATCATTAATGGAAAAAAATATGAGATTTACGTTGACTCTAATTCTAATTCTTCATATTCTAGGTTTGTAAGAATGTGTTTTTTGTGATGCCTCAGGTACTGGATTTGGATTCATTTGGATACATGAGAATTTTTTGGATGGATATAGATCTTGATAACTATTTACACAAGAGAAGAATTATATGACCCATGATCTATTAATGGATACAATGATTCAATCTCTTAATACATGGAATCAATATCTCTTTAGTGAGTGGTTTATTATGTATTTAGATCTTAAGATATTGATATATATTTTCACCCAAAGGTACTTGAACTTATGAAAGGGACATTGGTTTGAACATATTCCAAAATTTGATTTTGATATATCATATACACCTAAAAAATGGAATATGGTCATTGATGCATTTTGAATAAAGTGACCAACTCAAGCATTAATGGAATATGTGGAGGATTAGACTTCAATGGAATTCTTCCCTATGATGAGTGTTGATGTAAAAGAGTTTGATGGATATGTGTTCTTATATTATATTGAATCTGGTTCATCACATGATGATTGTATTGTACTTGGGAAATAAAATAACACCAATTGTCATCATTTTATTAAAATTATTAATGGCGGAGAGACCTTGGGTGTTTGGTATCAGTCTCCATATGGTGTATTTTATTTTCATGGAAGATTGGTCATTCTGATATCTCAGAGGAAAGGGTTGAAAAATATTGGACATTGGTCTAGTTTGTTGGTTTAAACTAGTACTAAAAAAATGTACCATGATTTGATACATATATATTTGTACCTGAATATTTTGTGGATGATCATAGAATTTGTTTCATGACTCCTTACTTGTAAAAATATTAAGCTGGAGCACTGAAGACCTGTCGATTTGTTTCATCCATTACCCATTCTTGTATAGAAGTTGGAAAATATAAAAATGGATTTCATTATTGATTTAACATAAAATACTAGTGGTGGTATATGTGATTTTTTTGATCATTGATGGAATCAGAAAATTGTCTCATTTCCTTTCTATTAAATAGACAAGGAAATTTGATGATCTTAGGAACATATTTGTTTTACAGTCATGAAGATATATGAAGTTCCTTATATGATTTTACATGAAAGGTATCTAGTATTTACATGTTGGTTTATTAAGGTCTTTAAAGAGGCGATGTATATCCAATTAAAGTAAAAAATGACTTATCACACTTAGATAAATGGGAATACTGAGCGATCCATTCATATTATTGAGGACATGATTTGGGTTTGCATGGTTTATTTAGTGTTTCATTGGGAAAAAATATTCCTTTAATAAATTTAACTTATAAATATAGTTATTATAACATGATTAAATTTGAACCCTTTGAAATGATATACATTAATCCATATAGAAATTGTTTGTGTTGGGTAGAATTTGGTTAATGATCTTTGGTAGGATTGGGTCCTTTTCAATAGATTATGAAAAAAGATTAGTTGATATCGAAGTTGTTTGAAACGACTCATATATTTATGAAATCCTACATGGAACATTTGTATTTCTTGATTGAGTTTGAGGTTTTTTATTGGGTTTTTCTCAGGGTTTCACATCATTTAGTACATTTTCATTTGGGTATGTTAGGTACTTTTGTTCCAAATTTTTTGGCCCTTTCATGACTATAATATTAACTGCAAAGGTGGATAATTAGTTATACATTCCATCTCAATAGAAATTGACTCAAAAGATGTTTCATATTTTTCAATTGATATGGTATTAATTATACCCTTTCCATGTGATTAAATGTGTGGATTTTAATCTTGATCCAAACACATTAGTGGTTGATTAACCATTACATATTGTGGATCACCCATATAGGGTGTTGTACAATAAAATAATTCCACTGGTCCATTTATAATGGTAGTGCATTTGGGATAAAAACTCTATATGGGAGTGGGAATCATTCATGAGGTCATAGTTTTCTTCTCTTTTGGTGTGTATAAAATCTCGAGTGCCTTCTAGGGGATGAATGTTTTTTTGGTTGGGATAAACAAGACTCCCTCTCGGTAATAAGAATGTTTGATTTTGAGCTTAGTTATCCCCTTTGTTGTTCTGTAGGATTTTTGGAGTCACGGGTCAAAATTTTGTATTTTTTGTGGAAACCAGCATGGATCATAGTTTACTCACATCAATTTTCTAACCATAAAGTAATTTTGAAATATATCATTGTTGGTTCTAGTGATTATTATCATAGTTTGAGAATGATTTTTCTAACTATTTGATTCTACAAGAAAATTTTGTGGATGAATGGATTTGGAATAGTTCTTATAGTATGAATTGTATATAGTTTTTGTAATTGTGTACTATTCTGAGGTAAACATGACATCAATTTTGAAGGGATGTTAGCTACCACATGGTCAGTGCAAAATTTTTCTAACCATGGGGCCAAACTGTGAGCCCCATATGAATTTCATAAAATTAGAAAATTACTATGATAACATTGGTTTTTTAACTCTAATATACCCCTAACCACTCATTAGTATGAGATATCCATTCCTTGATTCTCTAGAGGTCTGTCTTTTGATTCCCGATTGATTAACGATCGATTCGGGTGGATCTCTTTGAGGTTTGTTTGGATTTCCTCTTGGTTTCTTATATTTTTCTAGATACCTTATCAATCTCACTTATACCTTTCTTATTGAAACCCTAATGGGATGATATTTCTAGATCTAAATGAATTGAGTGATAATTTATGATGTCTGTTGAAGATATTTTCTTATGAGGAATCAATCTATCGGATTCCGATATCATTTTTTGAAGGTGAATATTTTTTATTTATTATCAATGTTTGTGGATATGTTTAATGGTTATATATTATGAATTACATTATGTTCATGTAAATTCCATTTCATTGGATTATTAAATAGATAAATTTAAAATTTATGTGGTTATATTTATGAAATTATACCATCAGTGGCTTTTCAAAGGGGTTTTAAAGGGTATTTTTTTTAAAAAAGTGGTTTTCACTCCATGTGTTTGATAAAATGAATCAATGGTGTTTTGACTCTAAAATGGATTTCCAATAATGGGTACAATGATTCTTCACTTGTATAAATGTTTTATGAAATTTTGATCATGTTTTAATTGGAATTTTTTTTGAAAAAATAGAATATGAGAACATTTTTGTAACCTTAGGTTATGGATATATATAAACATTAGTGGGTGTGGTGCCACTATGGGATATGGTTGTGATACTGATAGACTGTGGAAGGAATCAATATCATATTATTCACATTATTAAATAATTAAAATTCCTTGTATATCCTAGTAATATATTCATAAATATTGAACCCAATTATGTTTTATACTGTAGATTTTATTTAATGATAATATTTTAAATGACCACTTAGTTATTATTCGGGTTATGGATGATTTTTATTATTAAAATTTATAATTTCATTCCGGTTGGTTTGTATATTTTTGTGGAGGTGAATATGAGACTTTTTAAGGGAAAAAAAGGTGGTTTATGAAAAAATGTTTTCAAATGAAATATATTTATAAACATGTTTTTTAAAACTAGAACTAATGGTCTCATGGTGAAAAACATTGTATAGATTCATGGCTGTATCCTAATTTTTGTTTTCTCCTCACCCTAAATATTTATTTGGGAATATATAGAGTGGTTTTTTCTTGATATAGGTAAATGGGATGGAATTATGTATATCACCAGCTTATATTGATTTTTATTACCTTATTAGTGGGTTTGGATGGTGGTGAAGAGTGTTCACGTGGAGATTTGGTATGAGGTTTGGTTGTTTTTATTTAATTATATAGTAATCTTTTGTATGTATTATTTATATATATACCGTTTAATCCATGTTATACTCACTTTTTATAATTCATTTATGTTATATATGTGTCATGTTTTAGTTTTATGTTAATATCTACATTATAGTGATCCATCTATCAAGACTTTTCATGTAATCCCAGGTTGGTCTGTTACCAAATGGTATCAAACAAAATACCCAGTTAGCAGAGTGTGATAACACTACTTCAATTTGTTTTGCGTTTTATGGTATATATGAGTTAGAATAGTTGAAACTTGGGTCATAAGTAAATATGAGTTCCTAGACACATTACCTTTTCATCAAACTTTGATTTACCATGGGTGGTTATATGTTTTCCTCATGATTTGAGATTGGGTTTAGGTTATTTAGAAGAATCTATTTTTTGGTTTTTATTTATATGAACAACAACTTTTTTTATTTTATCAAAAATGAAATAATGGTTCCTAAAATTCTTGTTTTTAAAGTATTTTTCTATATTCTGGAAGTTCATGTTTTGAAATATAGTTATATTCCTTTGTAGATGCAGCTTTTATTTTTTTTCGCAAAAGATAATGCTTCCTCAAAGAGATCCTTCAAACCTAGTAGAGGAAGCTGTTGGAAAGGTTTTGTAGGTGATACCCTTATTTGGTATAAGTAGTTACCAAAAAATATAGACTTTGGTTTTGAAGATAATTGGAAACCAGTAATATACAATGGATCATGATTCATAATTTACCAATAAGAAACCACCTATATTTTTTTGTCACAGGGGAACCGAAGAACTGTTGGAGTGTAATTAATCGATTAAAACAATTTCAACTTCTTAAAGACTCTGTATGACTCAAAGGTGTGTATATATATATATTATTAATAAAATTGGGGGGCGGTGGGAGTCCACCATTTAATCTAAGATACATGAGGATCATACATGGATCTCCTTCAAGAGGGTATTTAATTAATAGGTTTATCATAAAACATTGTAGGTGATAAAGACTTAGAAATTTGTGACGATAGAGTAAGGGGAACATTTTATATGTAGTATTATACTATTTTGAGTTATTGTACTTATCACCTGATCTTGTTTCTAATGAATAACATAAATCTTGGAGTTTTGATATGGGGTTGAGGGATGATATTTAGTTGATGATGATTCACAAGTGCTCACAAACCTTTTCTGAGGTGGTTAATAAAATAGTTATGACTGAGGCACACTTAGCTGGCAAAATAATTTTATATGGAACTTCAATTACAAAAAATGGTACCCAAATGATATCACCTAACCAAAAAATAAAGAGTAAAATTGGTGGTTATTTTACATAAGGAAAAGTTACAGGGGATTCCTTGGGTCAACACTAGGTGGTTTTCTTCTAGTGTATAAATCCTTTCCCTACTAGGCCTCATTTTTAGGTAGTACCCAATACATGATATCATTATATAGAATGTGGTCATTTGAATCATTTTTGTAGAATAATTTCAAATGAATTAGAGATAGATATAGTATTGTTAAATCCCATCAGGTTTTTTCTTTGGAGGAAAAGGGTTGTGGGTACCATTCTCATGAAACATGGGATACACATGAAGTTTAAGAATATTGAGAATGATCATAGATGATATATCTTTATATAGTAGAATATATACCATAGGAATCTAAAAATATGTTGACTATTATGAGATTTAATGTGTTTATTTCATCATCTATAGTCCTAGATATGTTTTAGAATAGTGACTCTCATTATTTTATATCATCAAAGTCAATTTATGTATTGGGTTTATGACAAGATCTCATTCCATTTACAATGGATCTTTCAAATCACATGACATAAAGAAAGGAACAAGGTTTTAAAAGTTTTAAGTGAAATTTCATGATTGATGGCCATGATTTTATGTGGTATTTTCTAGTTCTTGATCTTGATATCTTTGAAATCATCATTGGAATGGGTTGAATGGTCAAATTTAAAGACGATATCAATTTTTATCAACATCATGATTAGTTTCTATCCTCTAATGTTGTTACTCATATCATTCTATTGAGTGATGTCCTAGATCAAGGAGAGTGGGGAATATTTTTTAAAAGTTCATAATTTTATCATTCTAGTTGTAATATACATTACATGATAATTTAAACTATAATTCTAGTAGTTCCCTTCATTGTTTGGTGGATGAGTACCCTGATGTTTTTCAAATTTATTTTTATGGGTTATCATCCCAAAGATAAGTTTTCTTTTCTATCTACATTATTATGAGGATGAGACCCATATCCTTATTATCTTATCATATGGAACCTATAGAGTTAAATAAAATAAAATTTATATTTAATGATCTTGATGCCAAAGGTATTCATCCTAGTTTCTCACCTTGGGATTCTCCAGTTCTCTTTGAAAAGAAGTAAGATGGAATCCTCTGGCTCTATGTTCATTACTAAAAAGATTAATCACGCGAAAGTTAATAATGGGTATCCTTTAACAAGGATTTATGATATATTTTATCAACTCAAGGGAGCCCAGTGTTTTTCTATGTTTGATCTTAATTTGAGGTTCTGTCAATTACGTGTTTAATAGAATGATATTACTATGATTTCCTTCAAGAGCTAGTATAGTAACTATGAGTATTTGATTATCCCATTTGGTCTTACCAACTCTCCTTCAGTGATTATGGATTCAATTAATTAGATATTTACCTAATTCTTGGAATACATTTTGGTTTTTTGTATAGTTGATATTTTTATTTATTCCTTGTTTAGGGATTAACATATGGATCATCTATATATTGTTCTCCAAATTCAAAAATAAAATCATCTATTTGGGAATGTTTTTAAATTCTAGTCTGGGATCTATGAAGTGTCATTTCTAGGACATGTTATATCTAATAGGGGTAGCTCAACAAATTAAAAAAATATAGAAGTGGTAATGTCTTGGAAATAACCTATGAATGTGTTTGAGATTCAATGCTTCTGAAGATTATTTGGTTATTATAGATGTTTTTTGGTTTTCTCTATGATTTTATATATGATGACCTAGTTAGCATATAAGTTTGTTAATTTATAATGGAATGAAAAGTTTCCAATATCATTAGAGTAACTAAAGGTGATATTGACTTTTTATCTAGTTCTGATTCTTCCAAAACACGGTTTAGGCTATGATGTTTTATGTGATTCCATAGGTACAAGATTACTATGTGTTCTCATACAGGGGAAGTAGTTGGTTGTCTATAGTTCTAAATAACTACATCCTCATGAGAATAATTGTATTACCTATGATACAGTGTTATCTTTAGTGATTCATTCTATTCATATTTGGAATCATTGTCTCATTAGTGAGTGGTTTACTATATATTCAGGTCATAAGTTCCAAAAGTATATTTTCACATAGAGGTACATGAACTTAATACAGATATATTGGGTGGAATATCTTCAAACCTATGATTTGGATATTTCATATACACTTGGTTAAGGGAGTTTGGGTTTATATTCATTGAGCAAGAAGTTACCGACTCAAGCCATGAAGTAATTAGTGTAGGTAATCGCCTTAGATGAGTTTGTTCAATGAAATGATCTTAGATGTAAAATAGACTACTGAAAAAGTATTCTTAGCTTGTGTGAAATATTATTTGTTAGTTGATGATATTATTTTCATTTATTATTCCAAAAATACCAATTATTAGTGTTTAAGTAAAATCCATAATGGTGGTGTGACCTTTAGTATATGGTCTCAGTCTCCCAATGGTGTCTTTTTTTTTTCTCAAGGAAGATTCATCATTCCTATATCCCTAAGGAAAGAGTTAATGTGTAGTATACATCATTATAGTTGGTATGGTCTCCTTATAACTACAAAAATGTATCATGATTTGAGACATCGGTATTGTTCCCATAAGATGAGGTGGTCAATTTTATAATTCATGTCGTGATGCCATTCTTTCTAGAAGATTAAGGCAGTGAATGAGAGACCATATATTTTATTGCAGCCTCTATCCATTATAGTGTGGAGGATAGACAAGATAAACATGGGATTCATTTTTTTTTTTTAATCCTAGTTAGGTAGATTTTATTAGGGTGTTCATTGATCAAACCACAAAATTGTCTCATTTTATTCCTATTAAAGAGATGAAAAATGTGAATGATCTCAGTCACTTGTATGTCTAATAGGTTTTTAATATCCATGGAACGACATCTGTAGTTGTGTCTAAAAGGGATCCATAGTTTACATCCAGGTTTTTTATTAGTTTCCAAGAGGCAATGGGTACCCAATTGAAGTTAAGCATTATCTATCATTCTTATATAGATGGGTAGGCTGAGAAATACATTTGTATTCTTGAGGATATTATATGGGTTTTCATGATTTATTTCAATGTTTTCGGGGAGAAAATTTACTGTTAGTCGAGTTAACCTATAAGAATTGTCATAATACCAAAATTAAAATGGTTTATTTTGAAGTTCTTTATGGGTGGCCATGTATATCTTTTATATGTTGGGTGGATTTGGGAGAACAATTTTTAGGTTGACAAGGTCTGGTTCAAGAGATGAAAGGGAAATTTCAATTAATCTAAAATTAGTTAGAGATAACATAGAGTCCTCAAAAATTCATTAAGGACCATCACCATACCTTATTGGATTTTGATGTTCATGATCAGGGTTTTCTCATGGGTTCAAATAATTTGGGACATGACCATTTGTGTAAGCATTGTAAGTTGGCACCGATTTTTTATGGACTTTTTGAGATCATCGACTGACTTAGAATGGTGGATTATTATTTGGAATTTATATATATTTTTTTAATTTATTAATAATGTGTTTCATGTTTCCTGATTGAGTAATTATCAACCAGATCCTCCCCATGTGATTGAATTATAGGGTGTTGATCTTAAGTCCAAAAACTTAGTGGTTTCGTAGCTAGTACAAATTGTGGATTTCCCAAATTGGGTGATGCCTGATAAAACAATTCATTTGGTCTGTGAACTATAGAATTTTGGGTGGAATAACTAATATATGTGGGAGTGGGAAGAATTGATGACGAAAAAAATGACCATACTTTTTATGAGTATAAAATAATTATCACCTACTAGGGGTATAATGTTTCTTTGGTGGAAGAATTGTAATGCCCTCCAAGTCATAGTTATGTTTGATTTTTATTTTAGTTTATCACTTTTGAGGTTCAAGAATATTTCATGAGTTAAGGGTTTGAAAACATTGAGTTTTAGGGGAAATAATCCAAGCTCATGGTCTAGGTGTATAGTTTTTATAACCATGTGGTAAGTGTATAATGTATATTTGTTGGTTCTTATGGAAATTTTCACTGTTTGAGCATAATTTGTTAAACTATACAAGTCACTAGGAAAATTATGTAGATAAAGGGGTTTATTATTGAGGCTATCTTATTCCTTGTGTACAATTTTTCTAACCCCGTTTCTGTTCACAGAAACCATGTGGTTCACTTTTCAAGGGAAATTAGAAACCATAGAGTTAGATCACGATTTTCCTAATCGTGCAATCTATCAATGTGCCACTTATAGATTTCTCAATATTGGAAACTTATCTAGATAACGTTGATATATTTTGAATTTAATATCCACTTAATCCATCATTAGCTCAAACCATCCTCTCCTAGATTCTCTATTAGGTTCTCTTCTTGTCTCTTTTGTGATTCTCTATCATTTTGGGTGGATATCTTCATGGATGTTCTAATTTTATCTTGGTTGACCCCCTTTTAATTAATATATTCCTGATATATCTTATCCCAGTCTCATTGGAACTATAATGGTATGGGATTTCTAGATATATAGGTTTTTATGAGGAATTGATGATGTTTCATATGGATATATAATTGTGAGGACACGATATCACTGATTCCAATCTCCATTTTCAAAGGTGACTAGGTTTTATTCATTGTAAATGAAGTTGTGTCAATACGATGGTCGTATATCCTGGATTACATGATGTTATTGTAAATTATATTGGTTATGTTTTTTTAAATGTTTTATTTGAAATTTATGAGGGTTTTTTATGAAATTATACCTTGGTGTCTTGTGAAATGTTTTTTAAAGGAGTTTTTTTTTTGAACATAATGTGTTTAATAAAATTCCTAAAATGATTTTTTGATGCTAAAATGGATTTTAAAGCATGAGAGAGGTGATTATATTCTATTATAAATGATTTATAAAATTTTAATCATGGTTTAAAAGGATATTTTAGTGAAAACATAACATAAGGGGATGTTTTTACAACCTTGGGTAAGGACATATAAAAACCAAAGTGAGTGTGGAACCACTAGGGGGTATGGTTGTGATATTGATTGACTATGGTAGGAATTTGTTCCCTAGCACTAAAATTATGTTATTATTAGTGTTCATTGTCTATATTAGTTATGTATTCTCATAGGCTAGATCCAAATTATTTTTCAAGCTCTTGTCTTAAACTATGTATCATGTTTTAAATGTTCACTTGTTTATATTATGGGTTATGAATGATTTTGAATATTTTAATCTATACATTCATTAATAATGACTTTAATATTCTCATGTATTTGAATATGATATATTTTCAAATTAAAACAAAAGTGTATTTTATGTAAATATTCTAAAATGAAGAAGCTTTAAAATTTCATTTTATTTTAAAAACAAGAACTAATTGTTGAATAATGATATAAAATTTATATATTCATGGTGGTATTGTACTAGGTTGTTTCCACATACCATTTTTATTCCTTTGGTTATATATAAATCTGGTTTCGTAGGTTACAGGAAAAGTGAAGAGTGTTATACATCCCACTTGTTTCTCTTGGTTGTTGTTGATTTTATAGTGGGTTGGGATGTTGGTGATGAATCTTCATGTGTAGATGTGAACTTCAATTGGTTATTTCTAGTGTATCCTTTTGTATGAAATTGTATTTATCATAGATAAGTACCTTTTCATCATCATTTTAATATGATTTTTTCAAATCATTTCCATTATAAATGTTTCATGTTTTGGTTTTTTGTTTATCTCCACCTTTTTGTGATCTATCTTAGGAGACGTGTCATTTAGACCTAGGTTGGTTCATTTAAAAATGGTATCAAAGAGAATATATATTCACAAGTTTAATGAAACTACTCAATTTTGGTTTGAGGTCTATAGTATATAAGATTTTGGGCTTTCAGTACTCGGGTGGTAAGTACATATGGGTTCCTAGATAGATCACTTTTATATCATACTCTTAGTTACCATGGATGGTTTTAGGGTTTTCCTTAGGCATTGATATTGACTTTGGTTTATTTAGATGAAACTATTTTTTTGGGTTTATTTAGATGAACAGTATCATGTCTTATTTTCTCCTAAATTTATATATGGTTACCTTACATTATTGTAGTTTAATAGCTTATTCTAGATTCTTGAAGGTGTTTTTTATCCTAATTTATATTACTTTAATAGGGAAGGTGTTACCTTTTGTGTTCAATCGATAATTCCTCCTAGAATAGCTCTTTTGAATCCAGGAGAGGAAACTTCGATGCATGTTCTGTAGGTCGATCCTCTAGTAGAGAATTCTTTATTAGATGTAGTTATCAAAATAATGTATATGTTGGGTAACGATCATTAGAAACTATGAATGAATGGTGTAGAATGTTTCATAATTTACAAATAAAAAATAAAATATCTTTCATGGTGATAGTGGGATATAGAAACATGAGTATTTACTTGAATGGGTTGAAATAATATTTAAATTATTAAAGAATATTTATCACTCAATGGTGGGTTTCTCCATATATATGCTTGAAGGAATAGGGTCGAAATTATGGGAATCCATCATGTAAGATAATATGTATGATGATATTAGATTGACTAATTTCAATAAGGTCTCCGATAAAATTTTTTATTGTGAAATGTTTTGGTGATGAAGGATTGAGAATTTTTGACCTTGGATAAAATGAAACATTCAGTTGTGGAGTATATTACTCATTTCACCAAGTTAGTGAACCTACCACTTGGGCTTGTTTCAAAATACTGAGATAAATCTCTGAGGTTTTGAGATGGTTTTTAGGGATGATATTTAGTCGATGGTGATTCTATTGTTCCTAAAGACCATTTTTGAGGTAAATTATAAA
Source organism: Viscum album (assembly GCA_963277665.1). Taxonomy (NCBI): domain Eukaryota; kingdom Viridiplantae; phylum Streptophyta; class Magnoliopsida; order Santalales; family Viscaceae; genus Viscum; species Viscum album. Next base: position 58,433,613 of record OY728127.1, on the reverse strand, counting down.
ACAATTGGTAGATTTAGACTTATTTCGAAAAATGGGTTTAGGTAGATCTTTAGTTCCCACAGAGGGTACCCAGAGTTTATCATCTATTCGAGAAAATAATACACAATAAGGGTTCTTAGCTTACCTATGGGATATTTATAATGGAATCCTTGATTAATCATTAGTTGGTTTGCTTCTAGTGTGGAATTTATGGACATTCTAGTCATTACTGTTCGGTAGCACCCATGACTTACAATCTTTGTGTACAGTCGGTCCATTTGAAGGATTTTTATGAAAAAATTTCCCATGTAGAAATAAATCCAATATTATTAAATTATCTTAGGTTAATTCAAATTTATAAAAGGGTGGTTGGTCTTATCATTAAAAGGGGGACACTCCTGTAGTGAAAAACTATCTGCAGAGTGCTGAGGGTAAATGATTTTATGAAGTAGAGTAAGCACTATATGAATCTAAAACATGGTTGACTACTGTGAGATGTAATGTGTTTATTTTATCATTTATAGTATTTGATTTTTTCAAAATAGTAAAATATCATTCATTTATATAATCTATTCTGATTTATTTGTTGGTTTTATGATTAGATATTATGCCATTAAAGATGGATATTTCCACTTCCTTAGAAAGAATAGAGGAACAAGGTTTCAAATGTACTGAGTTCCATGTCCAGATCATTAACCATGAGGCTGTGTGGGATTCTCAATTTCATGATCTTGATATTATTGACCTCAAAATTAGTGTGTATTGGATGGTTAAATTTAAAACCTAGATCAATTTTTAATCATAAATAGTATTATTTTAAATATTATAATGAGGTTAGTCACATCTTTTAAGGTGAGTGGGATCCTGTATCCATGAGAGAGAGACATGTTGTCTTTGAGACTAGAATGATCTCATTCTAGTTATTTGAGATGTTACTTGATATTGTAGACTAGTGTTCTATTATTTTTATTCCTTCAATGGTGGATGAGTTCCCTAGGGTTTTTCCAACTGATTTGTTTTGTAACCACTCTAAAGGAAAAAAGGCGTTTTATATCAACATTCTTATTGGGATGATTCCCACCACCTTTCCATATTAACATATAACACCTATAGAGTTAAAGGATAGTAAATTAAAGATCGAGGATCATGAGGCCAAAGGGTTTGTTCACCCCAGCGTGTTTACTTGGGAATTTTCGGTTATTTTTGAAGAAAATAATATATAAGCCTTTGTCATTGTGTTGATTATCCGAAGATTAATTAAGTGAATATTAAGGAAGAGTTTCATTTTTGTTGTATTTATAAACTATTTGATAATATTAGGTGATATTGGTGGTTTTATGAGATTGATCTTCATTCTAGGTATCATCAGTTAAGGGTCTGAGAGGAGGATATTCCTACAATAGACTTTAGGAGCAGGAATGGGAACTATAAGTATTTCATTATACCATTTGTTCTTACTAATTCAACTAGAGTTTTTATGGATTTAATGAACTAGATATTTTATTGGTTCATGGATTATTTTTTGGTTGTTTTAGTGGATATTATTTTTCCATATTACAAGATTGTGTATTAACAGAGGGATTATGTTGATATTTTTCATAGAAATATGACAAAATATCTTTTATATGGGAAGATCCCTAAAATATAGATTTTGATCCAAGTAGTGTTGTTTTTGTGCCATGTTATATTTAATATTGTGTATCTTAGTAAATCCTGGAAAGATCCATGTAGTTATGTCATGTTAATAACCTAGGAATGTGTTTGAGATTCAAAAATTCTTGGGATTAGTTAGTTATTTTAGAGTTTTTATTAAAAATTTATCCACAATTTCATATCTTATTATTGTGTTAACCCATAAGATTTTATGTTAGATTGGAATGAAATTAATCAAAGATAATTTGAGGAACTGAATATGATATTTACTTCAAATCCAATTTTTATTATTCTGATACTAGGTTTGGGCAATGATGTTTTCAATGATGCTAAACAAATGGGATTGGGATGCAATATAATACAGGGGAAATATGTTGTGGACTATGGTTCTCTAAAAATCCATCTTCAAGATAAAAATTACACTATACATGAACTATATATGGTTACAGTGATTCATGATGTTCATAATTAGGGTCACTATCTCTCTACTAAGCGATTTACTGTGTATTCATATCATAAGAGTTTGAAGTATATTTTCACTCATAGGAACACAAAATTATGATGAATAGATTGGGATGAATACATTTAGACTTTTGAATTGTATATTCCATATAAACTAGTAAGATGAAATGTGGTCATAGATTTGTTGAGCTGGAAAATACCAAATCATGACATGAAGAAATCAATGAATGAGTGGTCATTGATGACTTTGTTCACTAAGATACATTTGGATATAAACAAATATGATGGATATGGGTTATTAGATTTTTTTAAAATTAGATTCATAACTTGATGGTCATATTTATCCTAGGAAACAAATATATACCTATTAATAGTCTTTTAGTAAAATATTTACTGGTGGGAGGACCCAGGTGTTTGGTCACAGTATCTTAAGGATGTGTTCTGTTTTTAAGGTTGATTGGTCATTTTGAAATCTCTAGGTCAGGAGTTGATAGATAGTAGACATAATTATAGTTAGTCAATGAACCCTAGAACTACCAAAATGTATATTGATTTGAGATGTCGGTATTCATGGTGGGGATTAGGTGTTAGATTGAAGACCACATTTCACGATGCCTTACATTCCAGAAGATTAAGATAGAGACCTTCAGGTCTACTGTTTCCTTTTCCCATTCTGGTGTTGGAGTGTGATGATATAATTATTGAATTAATTTTTGGTTTACCATAAACTCTTAGTGTGAGAGTTATGGTTTTGGTGATCATTGATCAAATCAAAAAATCAATTCATTTACTTCTTGTTAAGGAAATGATGATGGTGGATGAGATCATAAACATCTATATTTTAAAGGATATGAGGATCCATAAAGTGCATTTTATAGTTTTCTATGAAAGGGTTCAATGATTTACATCTATATTTTGGAAGGTTTTTCAAGAGTCTATGGGTACCCAATTGAAATTAAGCATGGTGAAACACCCTAATAATGATGGTCAATTTTAGTGAGTCACTTAGGTTCTTGAGGATAGGAATTGGGTGTGAGTTCATCATTTCAGTGGTTTATCGGAAAAACATATTCTTTTTTATGGTTCACTATTGAAAAAAACATCTAAGAATATTCTAAATTTTTCAAAAAATAATTAGTCGTGTATTATTTTTCAAATTCTTCACTTTTATAGGTTGTACAACACAAATAGAGTTATGGATCAGAGGTTATGTCCGTTTAAAGTGAGGATGACAAAATTGGTTTGTGGAGGCCCATTCAAGAATGTCCATTATTCAAAACCCGACCTTGGATAACGTATTATTTTATTCTTTTCTTGGTCTTGGATATTCTCGGTTGAGTTTTAGAATTGAGTCCGGGTTAAAATTTTCAATTTTTGGAAGTCTGTGTGAATTTTGGTATGTGGACGGGCATCCCACGATTAGTAAAAACCATGCAGACCAGCCCAGGTAACCATACATCAGGTCCTTGAATTAAACAGAAGCTGCCTCAGGATTTGATAACGATAATTAAAACCAATTGGGTTGGTCATGTGGTCAATCTCCTCTTAGACAAAAGCTACTCCACAGTTAGCACATGATTTACTAAACTTTGCGTCCAAAATGTGTGAGCTTCCTAGAAATTTTAAGACATAAAATTACTAATATATCCTTTTATCTTTGAACTCAATTTCATACCCCTTTTTCTTAGTTGAATTTGGCACACCAAGGGATTTTGAAACCTATCTTCACATGGCCTCCCTTCCTCCATGGTTTCTTCCTCAAATATCCAAGGTGTGTTTTAGGGTTTTTGTTTATTTTCCCCTCTTTCTCCTCTACTATCCCTATTTCTTAGGTTTCTTTTGGGGGTTTCTCATTTAGAAGAACCCTAATGGATATGGTTTGTGTTTGGGTTGTGTTTTATTTGGTAATAGGTTCTGTGAAGGGTATATGGGGCTTAAATATCTCCCCCTGAAGGTTTCATTACATTCACACACTAATGAGGCAGGTGTTTCCTTATTTTTACATTCCAATTAAACTTATTGATTCTTTGATTATTTAAAATAAGTTTTAAATATGATTTGAACCTTCACAGTACACATATTTAGTTTTTTATGGTGTTTTCATGTTGGTAGAATTTGTTAAAAATTTGTTTCGAAGTGTGAAAATACACCAAATGTGTTTGATATAATGTCAAATGTTCATTAAGAGTGAAATTAACCATTTATGGGATAAATGAACTTTGTTATATTTTGTTAAAGTATTTATGATATGTACATTTGTAAAGATGTATTATTTAGATGTCTTTTGTGGCTTAACAATTGTAGTGGTAATGTTTTGAATGGATTCCCATTATTTTGAAATGGTTGTTCATGGATTTTATATTAAATGGGATTATTGGGCTTAGTTTAAAAATAATGTGGTGATTTTGGACATGAGAATGGTTAATTTAGGTTTTCTATTAGATGTTGGAACATCCACGTGTGCACAAGTAGCACTCATGTATGGGAATTCAAATGAATATGGAACTTGAGAAAATGTTTTCTTTGAACCTTGGTCTTATCGAAAGGTTAGTCATTTTCTAAATGGTGTCTTAGATACATTGTGATATTTCTAGATAAATTTCAGGAATAGTATTCAAAGTTATTCCTATCTAAAAATTGAGATGTGTTTTGGGTGGATGTTTAATATAAATTCATGTTTGGTACATTTTACAAAATTTCATTTTTTTCGTAACGTTTGGAAAGTGTTTTGTAACAGCAATTGGATTTTGAAATCATAAGGGCCAATTTGGATTTAAAAACATGAAAGTGGTGTTATTTTGTTTTGAAAATGTTTTTTGAAATATTTTTTTATTTGTTGGGACTGATAGTTTTGAAGTCTCAGTTGGCTATTTAATTCATTTTGGAAATGAATTATAGATTTGAAAGCATAAAAGCTCGATCGACATCATTAAATGTCTTTAGAAATGTTTTAGGATCTCATATGATGTGATGAACCTATTGGAACCTTTGAATATGTGACTGATATATATCTATATATATATATATATTTGGAACCCCTATAGAAGGGATTTCCCTTTATGGGTTATCATATAGATGGTGTCCGTGTTTGGGGTATGCAACTGTGATGGCAACAGGTAAGATGAGTCACACATGCAGGGGCCTCCTAATTACATAGTATACTTTTACCATGGGTTCCTAGGAATATTTTTTAGGGTCGAGTGAGAGTAATGATTAACCCCGATTAAATGTGTTGGTACACCTTGTATGTTGTAAATTACTGGTGGGTTGTGCCACTGGGGAGGCTAGTGTAGGGTACCCAGTTGGTTATTGACTATGGAGTTTCACCATACGCCGACAAGTGGATCTAAACTGAGTACATACATGGATCACTCTAGGGATGTTTATGAAATACCATGGTTACTATCTATGATTGATTGTTTTTATTTTGATGCACTTGATTTTCTTCTCATTATGCTAATTTATTTTCATCACATCCCAATACTGTTTTACTTAGGAATTTGGTTCAGTTTTTTGTATTGAAATGGTAACTGGTTTTCAGAAATGGGTTGTGGCATGTGTTGGTTTTTAAATGGGGAAACTATTTTTTCATGATAAAAATGTGAAAACCTTTTTTTTATAAATGTATTTCAAACTAGTGTTAATGGTTTGTCTTCGGGAAAGGAAACACATGGATTCTTTTGTGATTTCCCACTGAGCTATCTAGCTCACACCCTACTTATACCACACAGTGTCAATAGAACTGAGCTATTTTTCATGATTAGCATCTTTCTTAGGTCTATATGTTTGTGTGCTCATCTTTGGGGCAGTTTGGACTCATTGATGGGGATGAACTTAAGGTCACATGAAGATTGCGGCAGTGTGGTCTAGTTTTTAGTTTTTGTTCCTAGCTTTGTATTTAGTTTTTTATTGTTTAGTTGTATTTTGTATATGAATTAGTTTGTTTATGATTATATTATATTAAATTGTTTTTAGTTTGTGTGTTCAATTTTATTTGTTTGGTCATGGTTTTGGGGTCTTAAATAATTATGATAATATTATATTTGAAGTCTTGCACTAGTTGTCAGCCTGCGGGGATCAGGAGTGCCCATCGGGCCATGCTGTAGACCGGGTCAAGAGTCATGTAGTATGACATCTTGGCTTGGTTAGTGGAAGAAATGGTATCAGAGTAGGACCTTTGTTACTTAGGCTGTTAGGTAGATTAGAGATTAGGACTGTCAAGACTCAAGAGATAGGTACACAAAGAGTTCCATAAACTCATTCTTATTCTTATCCTCATGATTTCAAGGGTATTTCATATTTTGAGTCTTATGTATTTATTTTTGGATTGAGGTATGAAAATAGAGGCTAGGCGGTGTCTTGTTTTGATCCCACATGGAATAGTGACCCATGTGGAGTCTAAGTGAAGAGTTCATGGTCCTCTTAGTGTTATGGATTACTTGGGGCATGGCCCACTACCACGTCACTGAGTTATGTATACGCACAGGCCCCTCATTCCAGTGGTTTGGTGTGAGTGGTGTCCCCTCATGGTTTTGGTTGGTGTAAGTGTGTTTTTGAAAATGAAAATGAGTTTTTAAATGAAAAAATGACCTATTTAAAATGGATAATAATTAGAAAAATAGGTTTTAAAAAGTGAAAATTTAATGGATTGGAAATTTCGATGAATTCCTAGGTTTTGAAGATTAACTGGTATGTGTGACCCTTGGTACTCTTTATGATCATTCACATATGTGAGGGTTTGTGTGGAATTTTCATGGTGAAACATACGAATGGAAATGGATGAACATATGTGGTGGTTCATTGGATTCCATGGGTGAATTCTTGAACATTAAGGGTTTTTGTTTTTGTATTTTCTTTTAGAATGTGGATTTTGTTTTGTGAAAAGTGGTCTTTGTTTTTGAAAGTGGACCTAGAAGAAGGCAGTTTTGAAATTTAAATGGAAAAGGGATTTTTAATAGAGGTGTTTCAGTTTTTTTAAAATTATTTTAATTTGTGATCCATTTTTTTATTTCTTGAGGTGATATTTTGATTATTTTTTTGTTTGATGTTGTGTTTGTTTTTTTTGTTTTTGCATTATTCAGAATACATCACCTAGAAATTTCCACAATATTTCATGTGAGACTTGACCAATTTCTTATTCTTCATGTATGTTTCATGTCCTTTATAGTGATCGAGGTCTGTTTGGGGAAATTGAGTGGCTTGAGGAAGTATAGCGTGTCTTTGAATTATTGGGATTTCTCGAAGCTGTTAAAGTCTCCTTTGTTTGGGGATTGTTTGAGGGTCCCAAGTTGGACCATTGGGAGTTGGTTTCCACATCGTCAATGCGGGTTGGGAGGATGAGGGAATTTTTTAAGACCAAATGTGCCCCAATTTTTATACGTGAGGAGGTGAATTTGAGGAAGGTGGAAGAGCTACATGATGTTTGGAAGGACCAACTTACCGTGAAAGCTTATGTTAATCAATTCAGAGAGTTTACTTCTTACTCTCTAGAGGTGGCATTATATGATCAGTTAAAGACTTCACATTTTGATTGGGGTGTTCGTTTAGATATCACAAATTTTTTTTTATCATCTGGTGAAGTTCAATTTTAAAAGTTGGTGGATGAGGCATTCTTATCCTTATTGAGTCTCGGAGAGTAGTTAATGATGAATGATAAACCAATTCCCATTTTTGTTCGTGAAGGCTCCCTATATGGCAAGAAGCTTTTCCCAGAGGAACCTGCCCCATGAAGTAAATATTATTGTCTCTAACTTTTTTTTGTTAGAACACTTTCTCATGTGCTTATAGTGTGGCCGGTTCTGGCATTCGAAGTCATCTTCAAACATCGCTTGAAGAAAGAGTTTTGATCGAAGGATGTCAGTGCTTGACTATGAAGTAGGATATTTTTTACTCATCAGGGCTCTAGCCACAGGTCTTAGAGTGAATCCCACACACGATCAAGAGCTGTTAGGGGTGTGTGAATCCTTGGACTAGATTTTACATTACTTGTTGGAGTAGATACCCATAAAGTTTCATTTTGGTGTTTTTTGCTACTACTGTGAGTTCTTCATTTAATTGCAAGAGTATGATGAACTTTTTCTATTGTATTAGGTGTGGTTTTTTTATCTGGATGTTGTTCCTTAGATCATTTTTTTTCTTTAAGTGTGAATAACCCTTCTGTGGGCTGGTTCCATCCCTATTAGGGATCATTTGGAGAAGCTTGTATTTTGTAGAATTGATGGATAGTGCGTCCAATTCACTATTTGGATTGTGTTTCTTTTTCTGGGTTCACCATCCCATAATGTTGGGAGAATTATATCAGAGTGGTAAACAACTAGTTGTAGTGGTAATGAATCACTCATGCAAAGGGGGTTGGATTAGATCATGTTGGGAGCTCCTGAGTTCGTAGTTGCAGTGAGGGTATTGTTGGGTTAGTATGGAATGGATGAGTTAGTTCTCAAGGTATCAGTTTTCTAGGTTTCGCTGTAGGGGGTTTCCAATTTATGTTTGGGTGAACATTTTAGAATTTTTAGGTTCCTGATCTAGCTGAGTTCTTAAGGTGGGGAGAACCCCCCCATATTCTACCCTCATCCTTGGCTTTTGGTTTCTTTTAGATGAGTCGGTTTTGACTTGTGGAGTGTGTAGTCACCCCATTGCTCATGGTGTTCCTTAGTTTTGATTAGGCATGGACTCAAGTTTTGTTAGTCTTCCAGTTTTATGACATAATGGTGGCATAAAGTGTCTATGGTGGGTAATATTTTCACACCCTGGCCACAGATACTTATTTACATTATTCTTTTCATGGTCTTGGATCTTACTAGTTGAGGTTCATGATTGAGTCCTATTTAATATTTTCAATTTTTGGAATTCTAGATAAATGTTTACCTATGGATAGGCAGAGCATGGTTAGTTCAAACTGTGCAGCCTAGACCAAGTAACCTGAAGAAGGTCCTAGAATTAGACAGAAGCTACCACAGGTTGGAGCATAGTAATTCAAACCATGCGGGTTGGTCGTGCGGCCTATATCCACTTAGACAGAATCTACCACATGGTTGGTACACAGTTTATTAAACATTGAATCCAAACTATGAGACCTACCCAGAAATTTAAAAAATTAAATTTCCTAATCTACCCTCATACCCTTTGAATCATATTTTCCCCTCTTTTTTGGTCGAATTTGGCACACCAAGGGGTCTTGAAACCCCTCTTTCCTTAGTCTCCCATCCTCTATTGTTTCTTCCTCAAAGATCAAAGGTGAGTTTTAAGGGTTTTTTCCATTTTTTCTCTCATTCTTTTATACTCTCCCAATTTATTTGTTTTTATTTTGGGGTTTCATGTTTGAACAAACCCTAATGTATAGGGTTTTTGTGTGGGTTGTGATTTCATTGGATCTAGGGTGTTTTAAGGGTATGTGGGGCTCGTATCTCTCCTCTCTTAAGGTTTCATCACATTCACACACTGGTGAGGTAGGTGTTTCCATGTTCTTCGTTTCTAAAGAAACATATTGATTCTTTGATGCTTTCCATTAATTTTTAAATATGATTATCATCATCATAATACATATAGACATATTTTATGTTGTTTTCATGTTGGTAGAATTTTTTAAAAAATAGGTTTCAAAATGATTCTTGGTTTATACCTATATGCAGATACACCGAATGTGTTTGATAAAATCTAAAATGTTCATTAATAATGAAATTATGATTTTCGGTGATATTTTCCTTTTTTTTATATTTTTCTAAATTATTTGGGATATTTAAATTTGGAAGGATGTATGATTTGGATGTCTTTTTTGTCTTTATAATTGAAGTGGAAGTGTTTTGAAATGATTCTCATTAATTCAAAAGGCTTTTCATTCTTTTTATATAAAATGGGATTAAAGGGTTTAAAAAAAGAAAGTGGTGATTTTGGAAATGAGAATGGTTAATTTTGGTGTTCCATTAGATGTTGGCACATCCTTGTGTGCACAAGGTGAATACATGGAGGAGAATTAAAATAAATATGGCACTTGAAAATAATATTTCCTTTGAACCTTAAGTTTCTTGAAAGGTTCCTCATTTATTTAATGTTGTGTTGGATCATTTGAGAGTTTTCTAAAATATTTTTTAGTCACAGTCTTCAAATTTATTCCCATTTATTAATTGATATGCGTTTCTAGTGGGTGTTTAATATAAAATCATGTTTGGAACATTTTACAAAATTTCGTGTTTTCCCAATGTATGGAAAGGGTTTTGTAAAATGGATTGGATTTGGAAATATTAAGGGGATGTTTGTCTTTTTAAAAATGAAAGTGGTGTTATATTGTTTTAAAAATAGTTTGGAACTATTTTGTGATATGTAGGGATTGATAGTGTTGAAGTCTCAGTTGAATTTTTAATTCATTTTTGAAATGAATTATAGAATTGAAATTATAAAATCCTGATCGACATCTATAAATGTTTGGAGAAATATTTTATGATCCTATATGATGTGACAACCTGATTGGAACCTTTGAAGATGTGAAATATATGTATATTTAATTTCTGAGAACCCCAATAGGTGGTATTTCCCTTTACGGGTTCTTGTATATGTGGTGTCCTTGTTTGGGGTAGGCAAGTGTGGTGATAGAAGGTAAGATGATTCATGCGTGTGAGGGCCTCCTACATACACAATATAATTTTACCATGGGTTCCTAGGAAAATTTTAGAGGGTCGTGTGATGGTTTCTGATCAACCTCAAATATAGGGGTTGGTACCCATTGGATGTTGAACATTTTGGGTGGGTAATGCCACTCATGAGTCTAGTTTAAGGAAGCCAGTTGGTTATTGACTATGGAGTTTCACCATATGTTGATAGGTGGTTCCGAACCAAGTATGTCTAGATATTTCTATTGTAATGTTTAGTAAAGCTCAAGGTTACTATCTATGATTGTTTTTTTATTTTTATATATTTTTTTATACTTATACTATTATTTTATTTTCAACAAATCCAAATACACTTTTACATTGGGATTTGGTTTGGATTTTTCATATTAAAATGATAACCAATATTGGAAAATGGGATGTGATATGTTTTTGATTTTAAAATGGGGAAAACTATGTTTTATTGATAAAATATGGTAAAACCTATTTTTATAAATATATTTCAAACTAATGTTAGTTGTTTGTCTTCAGGAAAGGAAATGCATGGATTCTTTGTTGATTGCCTACTGATCTGTCTAGGTCACACCCTACATGTACCACTCAGTGTCGGTAGACCCAAGCTATTTTATAGGTTTAGTCTATTTCATATGTTTACGTGTTCTTATGCTTGTCGTTGGAGTAGTTTGGACTCAGGATGGTGGTGACCTTGAGGTCAAATGGAGATTGTGTTAGTGTGTTCCATTTTTTAGTTTTTGTTCCTATCTTGGTATTTCGTTTCCACTTGTTTATTTTTATTTTGTATATGAACCATATTGTTAATAATTATTTGAGATCCAGTTGTTGTTAGACTTCATGTTCATTTTTTTGTTATATCGATGTTTTATTGGATGAAATAATTCCCATTTATTATATTTGATGCCCGACACTAGTTTCCAGCCCGTGGGGATCATAAATTTTGTTTGGTCCATGTCACGGACCAATTCTAGTGTCAAGATGGTTGAAATTCCATCTTGGTTCGTGACACCATTCATAGAGGTCTGGTTCACATAGGTTCAATAATGAAGGCCCGTTCATGGAGGCTTATTTGAAAAGGATTGGTATCATAGGTCTGGTTCACAAATCTCTCCTCCTGAATGCATAAAGGTTTGATGGTAACATTGAGAACTCAGCTATTGGACTCATGAATTCCCATTGACTCAAGAATATCGTAATGATTTTTTAAGGTCTCTAATCATCATGAAAATCCTTTACTATAAATACCCCATTATTCCTTAAATAAAAATATAATATTCACAAGGTGTGATATCACTCTCTCGATTTAGGATTCTCAATTCGTGAGACACTACTCCATGAATCCCATTATCATCCTGAAACCTCCACTCTTGTGTTCTTGAAGGCCTCCACCCTAGGTGGATATTCCATTTTCAAATTTGCTTTACCTTCATGAAGGAAGAAGGACCTTAGAGGAACATATGGATTTGTGAATTATTCAGACCTCGCAAATCACTCCCCATAGAAACCAGGACTTCATTAAAAGGTGGGGGAACTGTATTTTGAAAATACCTATCCTTCATGAACCTATAAGATGCGTGAATCCCAATCCATAATGAACCTTTCTCTTCATGAATCCTTATCCATCATGAGATCCTGATCTCCATGAACCTCAATACTCCATGAAGATCTGACCTCCATGCTCTTTGGTCCATACCAAGGGGGCTATGCCCCCACACCGCAACTCGAGATCACTATAGGATTGTAGTCCCTGGAATCCAGCTTGGTCTCTAGACTATTTTCACTAACCCCCAAGAAAAATAGAGATTTTCAACATGAAATTTTTAGACCAAGTCGACAAAATATTTGGTTTCACCTTCTACAGCCCCAACTTCCACCCCTATATATTATCATGAGTCGAGATACTCCTCTACACCACCCCAAATACATTGAGCCGATATACTTATCTACATACCTTTCTCATGTCACAATTTAGATTATCCTCTTGGATTCCCTAACTACATTGAGTAGATATAATCCTAAATAATCTCTTGAGAAATCATCTCCTAGCTTATATGATACGTTAAACTAGAAAGGGCCGCTCTTGGATAAGTCCCGCACTAGCCATTTCTAAGAATCTTGTTCCTAGTATTCATCACTACATGAATTTAAACTATATAATACCCGATTATACATGAATAGGATGTATTATTCATCTAGAATAAGATGCCTCATGACATGATCCTGAGACAAAATTCCTTAGTCCCAACTACATGACTATAAACTATAGTATACCCTAGAACTCAAGAATAGGATGCCTCCTATGACAAACATGAGATGCCTTATGTTTCAATAATAATATTCCCCATGTAATAATCATGACGAACCACCAAACAGAAACTATGGACCTCTTTCTCTTGTTTAATCCCCAATAATATATCTCTACCAATTAGTAAGTTGAGATTTCCTCATGAATCAGCATGAAAAATATGAATGGGTAGCTGTAGATTGTAAGCCCCATATATATCCCCTACTCCCATGAATCCCCCATGGGCCTCCATTTTGGTGTAATACCCAACCATGATTACTCATATTGATCTCTATTTCTGTATAATCCCCAACCATATTAACTAAGTGGGATTTGATTCCTAACTAAATGGGATACATAGGAAGCCTCCCTAAGGTGAAAAAACCAACATCCAAATTCATCCTATAGGACTCTTATTGGGTATTATCCCCAACCATATGAACTACATGATATTTGATTCCCTATTAACTAGATATGTAGGAATACTTCATGAAGTCCAAACCCAACATTCAAAGTAACCCTATGGGACTCTTATTCAGTATAATCCCCATCCTTCTGAGCTATATGGTCTTTGATTCCCAACTAATTGGGATATGTAAGAAGGATCCCTGATGTCCAAACCAAACATCCAAATTCACACTATAGGGATTCTATTTGGTGTAATCCCAACATTCTAAACTATATTGGATTTTATCCTGAACTAACTGGGATACATTGGAAACCACCATGAGGCCCAAACCAAAAATCCAAATTCACCATATGGGCCTCCTATTCGATATAATCCATTACCTTTCTAACTATAATGGAATTTTTTACATTCTAAATGGGATCTGCAGAAACCTTCATGTTTTCCAACCACACTAATACAACATACATAATTTCAATAAGGTTCTTTAAGACACAACCCTAGTAAGGTCATGCCCCCAACTGGGAGTTCACACCTCTTTTAAGACCATCGGTCCAACTCAACGTAAGTCCCACACACCATTTCTTTACCACATGATGTTAAACTACATGAATTGGTTTGATCAAATGACCTTAAACCACAACATCAATATATGTTGGGTTTGATACCAATATTCTACATAGGGTATGTAGGATGGCTCTCTGAGGTTTAGTCCTGACCTATGGTAAAATTATGTTCTCCCTCCTAGGGATGAACCTCATAGATTTACCTAAAGGGGCATCCTGATTCATCCATCTGGGTCTTCCATAAGGATTGTTTTGATCCAAATATATCGGGTTTTCCTCTAAGGGAAACTACCATCCATAATTAAACCATCATGTGTGACATATTCCCCCATGGGGATGAACCTCCCAGATTCACCTCAAGGGGAAATATGATCCATCCAACTGGGTCCACATCAAGAAGCATTGTGATCCATATCTACAAGGTTCAACTATACGGGGCTTTCTAATCAATTGGTAAACCTTCAGAAGCAATGTCTTCCATACTTGGGACACACCTCTCAGATCTTCCTCAATGGGAATTCTGATCCATCCATTATAGGATCACCTAAAAGGGAATTCTCCTCCATAATTCAGGTGTAACATATTCTATCATAGGGATTCACCACATAGATCCTTTTCAAGAGGCATTCTGATCCATCCAACCGGGTCTGCTTGAAGGGGTGTTTTGATCCAAAACTATCAGGTTCCCATCCATTGGTAATCCATAAGGTGATACATATTTCGTCTTAGGAACACCCATCCTAGATCCACCTCAAGGGTCTTCTAATCTATCCATCTGGGTCCACATCAAGGGGCATTCTGATCCAAAACTACGAGGTTCTCTTCCATGGGGAATTTCCATCCATTGGTAAACCTTCAGGAGTGACATATTCCCTCCTAGGGATGAACCTATTAGATATTTCGCAATGGTAATTCTATTCCATCCATATAGATCCTCCTCAAGTGGCATTTTGATCCAAATATACCATATTTTCTATTAAAGGGCATTTATATCCATTGGTAGACCTTCAGATGCTACATATTCCCTCCTAGGGACACTCCTCCCAGATCCACTTCAAGGGGGGTTCTCATCCATCCATTTCAGGTTTTAATCTTTCTAATCAAACCTTTCAAGTGTGACATTTTCCCTCTTAGGGACACACCTCATGGGTCTAACTCCATGGGTAATTTTGATCAACCCAACCTGTCCTTGAAATACATTAAACCTGAGCCCAACCTATCCCACCAATACATTAAAACTATGACCAACCTATCCTCGCAGGTCATTAATGATGCATACAACCTATAACCATAGGGCCTTAACCCTATTACCATCTCCACAAGACATTAAACTCATGACTTGATTCAAAACACATACCACATGCACTAAACATGGGATGCCTAACGTATATTTTTTTGGAAGAATTAAACTCGTTGCGTTAACTTCTTCATGCACTACTACAAAAACAAGAAAGGGATGCGCTTCACTTTTATCAGTGCTAAAAAAAGGGCTGATAAAGGGGGCCTTTATCAGTGCTAAAAAAAGTGCTGATAAAGGGTCGCTTTTATCAGCGCTAAAAAATAGCTGATAAAGTCCCCTTTTATCAGTGCTTTTATTTAGCGCTGATAAAGGCCCCCCCTATATCAGTGCTTTTTTTAGCATTGATAAAGGGGACCCATTTATCAGTGCTTCTTTTAGTAGCACTGATAAAGGGTGGATTTATCAGCCCTTTTCCTGAGCACTAATAAATGTTAGGTTTCAAAAAAAATATTTTCATGAAAAATAATATATTTTCATATAAGTACATTTATATTGATATAAATACAAGATATATTTTTTGAATATATTATAGATACGTATAAATAGACTATTAAATTTAATATATAATAAATTTAGGGAAAATGGCTTCAAAATATTTTAAAAAAATATTATTAATTAATAATTTTCTAATTATTATTGATTAAAAATAATTTAATAACAATTAGAGGACACAAATAATCAAAAAAATTAATAAAAGATCTAAAATATGTTGAAAATGTAACTCAAACTTCAAACGGCCATAACATTTGATCCGGGTGTCCGTTAGAGATCTACACCATATCAAATTGAATCCTGGGACGAGCTCTACGTGAAAATGACCTAGGAAAAGCCCCCGTCGCATTTTTTGATCCAAAAAAACCCATAAGGCCTCCAAATCAGAGTTTTTAGTTGGGATACCCCAATTTTTTAACATTCAAAAAAAATTATAACATCTGATTTGTATGTCCGTTAGGCTTGTACCACATAACATTTCGAAGACTGTTTCAGTTTCTTCAATTTGACGGGTTGTGGCATTGAAATGGAATTATAGATTATAAGTTATGGTCATTTTAACATTTTATGGATTTTCAAATACACATATATATGTATTTATTTATAAATATATATGTGTGTGTGTGTGTGGGTGTCTATGTGTGTGTATTTGTGTTTTATATATGTATGTATGTATTTATTTATTTATAAACACACATCAAAAACATATTTTTTCATAAAAGTATTTAAAACTAATCTTATAAGTACATTATATGGCTTTTCAAATACATATATATATATATATATATGTATTTATTCGTAAATATATATGTGTTTGTGTGTGTTTGTCTCTCTCTGTGTGTCTGTGTGTTGTACATAAAAACATATTTTTTACTAAATGTATTCAAAACTAGTTTTATAAGTATATATTAATTTAAAAATAAATATATGTATAAAAATTATAACTAAAAAAATATATAAATATATTAATATATGAATTAATATATATATATAATAATATGTGAATAAATATATTTATATTAATATTAATCTATATCAATATATGAATAAATATTACTATATATATAGATATATCATTAAATAGAGAACAAAATGAAATGGCT
The DNA here is from genome assembly GCA_963277665.1 of Viscum album. NCBI lineage: Eukaryota > Viridiplantae > Streptophyta > Magnoliopsida > Santalales > Viscaceae > Viscum > Viscum album. The sequence goes on along the minus strand of OY728127.1, from coordinate 58,416,753 downwards.
TAGTGGTAAAGGTGCAGCCGCGAAATGGGGGAGGTCCATGGTTCAAGTTTGGGTGGAAGCGAAGGGGGTGCACGCGTATGTGGATGCATGGGAAGGGCAGTGCACGTGAGACCTCATAGAACTAATAAATTGGGTGTAAAGCACTGATAAAAGCACACCCCGCATTATTTTTAATTTTTTTAATTTTTTTAATTTTTTGACCTTTATCAGTGCTTTTTAAAAGCTCTGATAAAGTCCCCTTTTATCTGCGTTAAAAAAAGTGCTGATAAATGGGTCTTTTATCAGCATTTTTTAGCGCTGATAAAAGCACACTTTATCAGCACTTTTCGAAGCGCTGATAAAAGGGACCCCCCTATATTAGCGCTGGTATTTAAAGTACTTTTTTAGCATAGTTAAAGCCCGTTTTGAGCACAGATATATGCCATTTTTGTAGTAGTGATGACTGACACATGATTCCTTAGGTTTGGTGCCTAATATGTTTTTTTTAGTTTCCTATAACAAAAAAATGATAAGACCGTGCATAACATCAAATACCATGAGATTCACATGAGATGCCTTCGATTCCATGATTACGATGCCTTGTACGAGATTCCCTCTAATGAGGAAGAACATATTGGTTACCAAAACATACTCCCTCCAGATATTCACATATGTGTTCAATTATACCATCTACTTTGATAAAATATTGCTTCCTTGTTGAGATAGAAGTAGTATAATTAAGAAGAGTGCACTTCAAGAGGGAACCTAGAAAGAGTTTCATGAACATGACTGAAATATATGGGGGAGACATAGACTATGTGACGATCTATAAGTAAGAATCCATAGAAGGAGGATCCTACATTCCATCATCTCATTTCTTTCAAGGATATGACATCACCATCTATAGTGGTAGAAGCTGACCGCCTTTGGAATATGGGAATGCATGGAAAGAAGCATGCATTTTTACGATGATGCAGGCCCTGGATACGAAATAATTAGGAAACATCCACCTATACCAATATTTATAAATCCTTTATTAAAATATTTCCCTTTTAAATTATTTTATGGGAATCTACATAGATCTCATTTTTTTTGGAGAATTTGGGAGTTAGGTCTTTATATGGATCTTGTATTGTTCATGATATGAGAGAGAAATTTTAGTTGATCTGAAAGTGGTCAAAATAGATCAAAGTCATAAAAAATCATATGTTGACCATCATCATCACCCTTTGGAGTTTGAAGTTGGTGATCAGGTTTTTCTTAGGGGTTTTCCTAGTTCGGGACATCATCCTTTGGGTATGTATGATAAGGTGGAACCTTGGTTTGCTGGTACTTTCAATATTATCAAATGACTAATAGAGGTGGATTATTGGTTGGGATTTCCATATTTCAGTATATTTATTCATGATTTGTTTCTTGTTTACCAATATACAAGGTCTCAAACAAACCCTTCTTTAATGGGACAATATTGATCTTGATCCTAAAACCACAACTGTTGAGTAACCAGTCAAGATTTTGCATCACCTATATGGGGTGTTGAATGGTAAAAATATTACTTTTATTCTTGTATTTTAGGATTTTGGGATGTATATACACAAGATATGGGATTAGGAATCATTGATGAGTCCCTTGTGGACTTATCTTTTAAAGATTCCAGGATCTTGAGGGAATTCTAGCAGTAGAATGTTTCTTGGTGGGGTGAATTATGATTCCCTCTAGGTCCTATGTATGCTTGATTTTGAGATAAGATTATTCCTTTTAATGTTATAGATGATTTTGATATTCAAGGATTTATGATTTAGAGTTTTGGGGGGAAACAAGTTAGTTACATGGTTTAGGTGCATAGTTTCTATAACTATTCTGTAACCATGAAAAAATGGATCTGTTGGTTCCATTGTAGATTTTCATAGTTTTAGGATAGTATTTATAACGGTATGAGTCGTCAAGAAATGGTACAGATGAATGGTTTTGAGAATGATGTTTTCTTTCATCTTGTGAAAGGTTTGTATAATTTTTTTTATTCCTAGATAACCATGTGATTTTATTTTTAACAAATAGTTTCTACCACATAGTTAGTGCATAGGTTTTCTAACCATGAATTCTAATCGTGTTCCCTATATGGATTTATTAGAATTATAAGATTACCTGAAAAAACATGGTAATTTATAAATTTAATCTTTTCTAATCCATAAATAGATCAATCAAACCCCTCCTTTATTCTACAGAGGGTTCTCTCCATGATTCCTTGGTGACTTTTGATTGATTCAGATGGATCTCTTTGAGGTGTGTTTGGATTTCATCTTGGTTACTTCCCTTTTGCAAGACATCTTTTGAATCTCTCTTCCCCTTGTCTCATTGGAACCATAATGGGATAATATTTTTTGATATAGAGGGTTTAATGGGAGAATTGATGATGATTCTTATAGATCTTGGCTTACGAAGAACCAATCACTCTAATTCCAACATTTTTTTGAATGTGACTAGATTTTAGTCACTATTAAGGTAAGTGTCTCTATACAATTGTTATATCTCATGGATTACATGATTTTCTTGTAAATTCCCATAGTTTAGTTTTTGAGAAAGATTAATTCAAAATTAATATTGTATTTTTTATGACTTTACACCTTGGGGTGTATTATGTAATAGTTTTTCAAGTGTTTTTCCTTTAAAACATTTTTTCCACACCATATGTTAGATGAAATTCCTCAAAGGTGGTTTTGACTTTCAAATTGATTTTCATGCATTGTAGCTATGATTATTTGTATGTGTAAATGTTTCATAAATTTTTTAGCATGTTTTACTTGGATGTTTTACAAAAACATAGAGCATGGGGACATTTTTAGATCCCCGGGTAAGGACATATAAAAATCATATTTATCATAGAGACACTAGTGGAGACGGTTTTGATACTAACATACTATAAAGGAACTCAATATCATAGGATTATAATTATTCCAAGATCAGTGTTTATTATGTGTCCTAGTTATGTATTCCCATAGTCTAGACCCAAATTATGTTCCTTTCTATTAGTTTCATTGGTGTGTCATGTTTTATATGTGAACACAATTATTTTCTTGGCTATGAATGATTTTGTTTATTTACATCTATAAAATAATTCATGTTGTTTTCCATATTATTTTGGATTTGAATATGTGATATTTTTAAAGGAAATCCAAATGGTGTTCTAAGTAAAAATTATTTCAAATTAAATATATTTATAAAATTTTATGTTTTAAAATATATAACTAACGATTTCATGGTGAAAAATGTTATATAAATCCATAGTGGTATCCAAATAGATTTTATCCTCATAATTTTCATTTGGAATAAGGTGTATGCATGTTTGGGTTTATAGGATAAATTAATAGGGAAGGGAATTATATATATCTCTAGCTTCTCTTGGTTGTTTTTTATCATTTTTAGTGGGTTTGGATGGTGGTGGAGGATGTTCAAATAAATATGTAGTCTTGGTTTTGGTTGTTTATAGTTTGGATTTTGGAATGGTTTTTATGTCTCATGGACATGTACCTTTTCTTCTATTATGTAATTTTTTTTAAATTTTTTTCTTCTATACATGAGACATGTTTTGGTTTTATATTGATCTCCACCATATAGAAATCCATCTTAGGTGACGTGTCGTGTCTATCCATGTTGATCTGTTAGCCCAAATGGCCCGAAGGCCTTCTTTTTTATTTTTTTATGGATAATCCACCTTTTAAGGGATTAAGTATAACACATAAATTACCCATAGGTCCAAGGCATAAGGCCCAACATGGCCCGAAGGCCCAGAGGCATACCATGCCCAATACATGACCTGTAGGCCCAACCCATTAGAACTGACCCTCCCCAGCTTCTGCATCATTGATTGCCTATCTCCCCACCTTGCATTGTTGATCGGATAGCATTGCACCGTATAAAGATGCATGGTGCCTAGTCCTAATGGCAGTTTCCATACCCTCTCATTCTTCCAATCCAGTTAACTCTGCTTCTAGTGACTTCTACTCTTGTTGCTCTAATACTCTTCTGGGGCATGTTCTGTGTGAACTTGGCTACTCAGTGGTCTCTATAACCTGAAGGCCTTTGATGACTCGAAGGCCCTTGAGACCAGTAGGCCCAAACTGGTGGCCTGAAGGCCAATATATGGTGAATAGTTCTGGCTTCTACAGTACCAAACAATATCTGTTACAATACTAGTACCCCCATAATTCATCTCCACCGGGTTTTGAACCTGGGTGTCTTGGATGCCTAGGAGGATCACTTACCACTCGGTTACAGGCTCATTGGCTTGGTCTGTTACACTCCTATATAATGAGAATTAAATTTGTGGTCCTAATTGAGTAATAATAAATAAATTCATGACCATTCTTATTTGGGTGATAAATTTTATTTTCCTCTACTTTTATGAATATCATGAGACATATTCATCTATTTTTGGTTACTTTACTTGGAAAGTTATGAAAGAAAAAGTTGACTTATAAAATATTAACATGTTATATGTCTCATTGATTTACATGATGTACTATATAAATATATTTTCTGAATATACATGAAATGTATAGAGATACACTTGGTTTTATATAGGAAGGATATTTTTCTGGATATACATGTATTTCATGGAGATCGCAATATAATAATTTGTAGATTGAGTAACAAATAGAAGTTTCTAGAAAATGGAATTTTTTATGGTTATGAATTAAAAATTTTTAGTCACTATCAATTATAAAATTACACACATGGTCACATATAATAATATTTAGATGGGTACTTATTTTGATAAAAATTGATTCTTCAAAATTTTACAAATTATTAAGTACATCAAGGAATGATTGAAAGTGACATACCCTAAATCTATATTATTTTTTACTATAATACACTATAGAATATATTTTTTCTAATAGGAAAATATCAAGTATTAAGTATATTTTTTTTATTATTATATAATTTTATCAAAATGTATTTATTTTTACCCAAATTAATGGTAACAAATCAATAAGAAAATGTTATACAGATAACTAGTGTTGTTTTATTAAAATTATGATAATTATAAAAAATAATTTATCGATTGGATGAAATTTTTACAAACGAATTAATGCATCAATTTAATTTATTATTAATATCATAATTGATTTTTTCTTTCAATATTATAGTTATTAACAATATATATTCATTGGTTAGTATGAAAAATAATTATAATGAAATATATTATAAATGTTTTCAAAAGAAAAAAGACATTTATTTTTGTGAGTATATATTTTGAAAAACATTAAATATATATATATATATAATAAAAATAATTGTTTTTATATAATAATTACAAAAATATCTTGGATAATAATTTACCTATATGTTTATGGGTTGCGACAATCTCCTAATGAAAGGTCCAAGGTATTATAATCCACTCAATCAAAAGGTAAATATATCCAAATTAACCAGTATTTTCTTACTATATCAGACACTATTTTAATTAATATACAATTATAAAAAAATATTGACTGAACACTCAATAAATATATATTCCTAGTAATTTAATAGAAAAAAAAGTCCACATTTATTGAAAATAGAAAACTGTGCTACACACATTGCTTCAAAAACAATGATTTGATCATCACATATATTTAATGAAATGGGTTCACCTGAAGGTATACATAACATTATAAAGAAGATGATGAAAATTGGATCTCTATGTGGTATAATATAGATCGAACACCCAAATGAATAATGATTCTTCAGAACCAATTCTCAATCTACTTTTATAGTGGGGAGAACATCCTACTAGAATTAGGCTATAGATTCCATACAATTTTTTAATTATAGCTTTCACAATTAATTTTATTTATTTTTAATGTCCATACAAATTTATTTTGGTCATTAAAAACATAGGATATGGGTATACCTTATATCTAAAGGTAATCCATTCTATTAGTCTGTATTTTATACCACATCAATCTAAAATAGACTATTGAATCAAATGTTATGATAGTTTTAAGTTGGAAGTTTTATGAAGGAGTTAATAAAAGTTTATTGGGTCATTTAAAACCAATTAATATGAGTGTGCAATAAAATAAAATATTTCCATGTTCCCCAATAAAGCTAAAAATGCACCCAATATTAGGTAAGCATTCACCATACTCAAGATTGAGTAGGTTTCCCACTTTAGTATGAGTTTGAATGCCTTGATCTAAGTGGGTTTCACACTAAGATGAAGGATAGGTTCTCAAAAAACTTTTTCTTATAAGTAAACCCCTAGAATTATACATTTATGATAGAGAGATATATATATGATATTGAGGACATCTCGGTTGAAAAAACCATATCTTAAATGATCTCATACCTCATGAACTCCGACAAGTCATTTTTTAATAAAATCCTAAATTAACAAGATGAAAAATGGGGTATTTGGGTCATTCAAGGAGTTTATTCATAGAAAAATCCGAGACCAATATTACAAGGTCTTATATATAAACTAGGGGAAATTATCCATTTGAAGAAAGATTAATGGAAATAGAAGAGATGTAATTTGACTCCAAATTCCCTTCAGTCCTAGATTGAATCACCAAACTCAAATAGATTAGTATATGCTCAAAACACTCCCACATCACCTAAATTGGGGAATGATCTCAATTTTTTGTAATTAGAACCCGTTCACTTAGCTATACCATTGAAAATAAATATTCTCTTAGAATTATACCTTTAAAACCCCCATTAACTTTTCACCTTCCACATTCATATGATTTTTATGATCACGTATTTCTTAGATAGTGGGAAAATTACATATTATATGATATCTCCACTTTAGTACTTAACTCTATACCATGAATCCTAAAAGAGTTTTTCATTATGTACCCCTATTATAAAGAGGTGATTTTTTCTCAAGGAACCAATGACATATCTTTTGGTATTTTATTCTTAGATTGTTTCTATAGTGGATTTTTTTATTTAGGTTAGTCCTTAGGTGTTACGCCTTCTATTATCCCACTATTTTTCATTTCCCGTGTCTATATTATTCCTTCCTCTACTTATCTTCCACGGGTAAGAGGTTCTTGTAGATTACTATAATTCTAGTGTAATACTCAGAACTGCACTTGTCTCACCGACCATTATAAACATATAAATGGATTCTAATTTATATGGATTATACCAAACCATTACTAGGATGTTTCCACCTAGTGGTCCAAGTCATGTGACCATAAACTATACGACATAATAGTCCCAAATGCATGTACTTAAAAAGAAAAATATTGTTTTTTTTGCGTGAACATAAAATGAACAACCTTTTGTCCTAATTCACAACTTTAAAAGACACGTCATTGGTTTTTATCACATAACCATAAAGGGAATGATATAATAACTTATTATATGGTTTCAAATTTCATGTTATACCTTATTCCTAGGCCTAAAATTGAAAACCCCTTCACCCAAGAGACACCCATTATTGTATAGATTTAAACTATTTCATTGAATATATGGGTTTTCATTATTTTTAGAGGATATGTCGAAATCCCTATGTAGGCCCAATCCCACCATAATGACATGTTCAACCTCCCTGGATACCACATGTCTTTCAAGATAGAATTAAATTCTAGACCAAATTCTTATAAAACATTAAACTATAAGGTAACTAATAACTTATTTCAAAAGTAGGATAAAAATCCAACTTGTAGTACTATTTAAAATCAATTAGTGTTAATAAATATCTTTCATTAAAAATAAAATTGTTATTATTACTAACAAGGGTTTTAAAAATAAATTAAACATAAAATTAATCCCTATACTAGAAAATAGTCTCCTTAATGGGATGAGTCAAACTATAATCCTCTCTATTTTGAAAAACACACCATGAGAAACCAAAACTAAAATGGATGTCTTGGCATAATAAAACATTTAAAACATCATAAAAAAGTATATTTTTTAATATAATAGCACTTCTATATAAATGAAAATAGAATAATGTTAATGGAAGTAACTCACACCCCAAAAATAAAAATAGATAAAATAAAATATATATATTTCTAATCACCAACATCGAATGTATATGATAGGATCATCGACTTCAGATATGATGTGATCATCCATGTAATCATTCCTTGAAATTTCTATATATTTTTTACTAAGTACAAATAACCTAGAAAATAGAAAATGATGGATTTTTATAATTAGGGTGATGTGATAGAGTTGAATCTCAAAATAAGAGAAGAAACTTTTAGATATTAAATAAAAATATTAAAAAATATTCATGTATTTAATAAACGCATATTATTCTTTTCATTTTACATAAATTTTAAAAAAATATTATTATTATAAATCTCTACTGATAACCAGGGAAAAAAGTAAAAGCAATATGGTAATACTATGAATTTAATCTCTCAACAAACATATGATCTAATATAATACATCATATATTACAAAAAAACATGTGATAAAGTAAATTACAAACTTATATAATAATATAAATTTATAATTTATATAAAACATATAATAATAGTCAAATAAGAACATTAGATTTTCTATTTTGGTCTAGTATGTCATTTAATCAATAAAACAATGAATTAAAAATTAAATGAAATAAATAAATAAATACAAGTATTTTTCATATTTTTTTTATAAAAGGATTAGTATAGGGATATATATAATTTATACTACATTAAAAAATTAAAGTAAAAAAAATAAGTAAGAAATTTTTTAGGATCCTTTCAAAAATAAAAAATCCATTTTAAGATTCATACCTAGGTCCTTATGAAAAAAATATAACAATTATGACAAGAAAAAACTATAGAAAATATTAATAAAACCTTGATAATGAAGGTATTAGGTATGAAAATCTAAAAATATTTACTCACCCCAATCACACTTGATTGGTCTACTGAAAAAACATGTTCAATTATTCACAACATGAACCCTAGTAAAGTAATAAAAATTAATTTTCCAATTTTATTCTCAATTCCTCTCTACTTCCCTTAAATAATACATTTTAAAATTGATTGGTCAAAGTTAAAAATGGGATGAGGGGATGAATTATTTCATTTTTACTTTTCTATTGGGGGTAAGAATTTTGGTTGGTTAATGGAAATATGTCACCCACATTTTTATAGTATGATCACATTTCCTTCCTCCCGATAATGTGTTACAAACAATCATCCTCTAATTAAGATGTTTTAACCTCTATAAAAATTTTACAGGTTTTATGGAATAGTAATTAAACTTGTTATTTGATCACGTTTATTAAAATTGATTAAAATAATTAATATTTATGAAAGATAGTTTGAAAACTTATAGAAAAATTATCATTCCATTATCACAATTTATATTGACTGAAAAATAAGTGGAGTTATATTTATAAAAAATACTTAAACCTAACTTTTAGAAAAAACACATCAATATGTGGAATATAAAAAAATATGTTATTAATAAAAAAATACCCCCCATAATTATTTATTATAATTATTTCTAATAATGGGTAATCAGTGTTTTTTAAATAAAAAATAAAATATTTCACTAAAATTTTGATATAAAACCAATAAGTTAATTTTTAAATAATTAAATAATTAATAGTTTCATAAAAAACATTATATTCTTCTAGACATTACTTTTTGAAATGTACTCATCTAACTTATCTTTAATGATGAGAAGTTTGAAAAAAAATAATTTTGAATAAAAATATGGGCAAAATTATTCTAAAAATAATTACAATTAGTAAGTGAAAATAAATATAAAACAATAAGATTCCAAAAATTATTGAATTATGAAAAAGAATAAATTGTTTTTTATTTTGTTTTCAAAAACACATCCTTCGAAATATTAAAACAAAATCAATTAAATATAAAAAAAATCATTTTTTCTCTAAATAATAAATTTATTGAAACTTTTTAAAACATGTTCAATGTTAGTTTCATGTGTTAGAAGATAAATTTAAAAGTGTTTAATAACTCTGATTTTCCTTATATTTTTTTAGATTTTATATGGATTATTTTTGGGGCTAGGTGCTGATATGGTATTAGATTACAAGGCTCGATCTGCTCAAAATTTGTTTTTTGAAATATATTAACTATCCTATACATGCAGTTTTCCTATAAAATATTAATAACTCATGAATGGGGGATCATATCGAAAATATGAGGGTAATGTTGAGTTCATAATACGGTTTTTACCCTATGAATGACATAACATTTTTCGGCGGAGGGTGTTTTTGAAAATGTTTTCACATACGCAGAATTAATAAAATAAGTAAATATGTACATAAATTTTATTATGTGACATAATGAACATTTTGATTATAAATATATATCTATATGGATTTCTCAATATTGGTCTCTAAACCTTGGAGACTGAGAGAACCATTGGAGCGTGTTCTTAGTAGAAGACACCAGATGTGATCAGGATCGAGGATTGTTGTACCATTGTAGTTCATGGAACTCACCAATGATGGAAACACAGGATAATTATTCATCAATAATCGATCCGAACTCTTGTAGGATGTTGATTTTTGATTTACATCCCATATTTATCATAGTGAGATGAAGATAAATTCCATAAACAATAATTTATTCATAGATTGATTGTAGAATTAAATTGATGGTTTTATATTGTTCAATAATTTTAACAATCATGGTTTGTTTATATCTACAAAAAAAATTCAAGGTCAGGTGAACAAGGGATGAAGTTCATTACTCAAATTTTAGGGATTATGGATTTCTCCCACCCATTAATTTCATGTTCGTTAGGATAATTTCTTTTTCTTATCGTTCGATGAATACCTGGTATTTGATCATTATACAACTATTATTTGGCACAACAGATCAATAATGAAGATTTGGTTTATGGTCGAGCATAACATTAAGGTGTGGAGGTGGTGGAGTATGATTATAGGTGGATCAAAATGAATTAATGGATTCTGTTTTACCCATTTTTATTGTATGGTAGTGACAGATGGCTCAATGGTGGTGTTTTCCAAGAAACTCTGAAACTGGAACCTGAAAATCGTTGAAGGAAAGGGTTGTAAGACCCCTGATTAGTGATTTTCCAATATAAATCTTGATGGTAGAAATATTGGTAGTGACACAAAGGAAGAACCAGCAGATTGTGAAAATACTATGTTACCCAGTTTGTAATATGGTGTTACATGAGGTTTGGGACCCTCCCCCCTATGCAGTGTTAGGGTTTCTGCATTTAGTTGAATATCACATATTGTGTGATCTTTTCACATGTTGTATGAAAAGTGCACTGCAACTTAGTGTGTATTCCGAATGATACATGGGAACGAGAAGTCCATGTACATAGACACAACCTGAGTATACAACCAGGTGTACACAGGAATAGGCATGACCAAGTGTACACGTGTACATGAAGATAGTATCAGAATATTGTTGGGTGATCACTACATGATGTGTATTATTTATACAATCCACGTATTTGGATATTTACATTTCATGTGAGGCATTACCACACATGAACTCGAGTGGTTGACTGGAAACACTGTGTACACCCATTACATGCCATCAACCCCCTTTGAGTGTTCTTGTAGCTCTTTCTTTCTTCATTCTGGACCAGTATCGGTTGAATGTATTCCCTTGGTCCATTCTATAAAGGGTACAGTGCAGATTTATATCCACATTTTAGGATTATTATTCCCTCTAAGGGATGAGTCTCAGATACAGTTTTTTGGAGTCCCTATGTGAGATTAGAGTGTGATCCACTATCATTTTTTATATCCTAGGTGGGGTTTGTGGAATCGTTTTGACCTCCTTGAGTAGGGATTCGATCCTCCATCTTGATGGATGTATCATCAAGGTTTAAAATATCATTTTAATATGATCTCTTAAGTAATGGGTCTATCCAGATTGAGTTCATGGTGTTCCTCAGTGGTTATGGGTGTAACCCCTATCTGATTAGCAGTATCTTATGACACTATTTAGGTTTTATAGGTTGGGAAAATGATATTAACCTCTTGGATGATTTTATATGAAGATATCATGGATCATGGAGTGGATTCTCCTAGAATGATCATTTCAAGGATTATAATCTTGTGGCTGATAGTGGGTTGTGACCATCAGGTGGAAGAGTGTCCTTCCTAAGTATATATGTGTTTTTCTATTGTGTATAGATCATTATATCATTATTATGATCTAAAAATTCACGATGCTTTCTATTGAGTGTTTTTGGTGCATCCTTATGGGTATTTTTATACTCACCACTATATGGACTATTCTAGTATGTGTCATGTCTTATGAAAATGATGACCCTTTTAACAGTGTCTAGGGAGTATAGAGAGTTGGTGGGGTATACCTTGAGTATGATAGACTGAGGTGTTTTACAAGTTCTTTAATTGGATTGTATTCCTATCCATCTAAGATTGTTGGAATCTATATATTTTTTTGTTGGTATTTTATTAGGACCTCTCTTTTTTATTCAGTACATTACTATGAAACAATGATTTTGGGATCATATGTTTTCATGCATTGGTTTTAGTTGTTTTACATTTCAACATTTTATGTGATTGGAGATGTGTGTGTGTGTGTGTAGTTACAGAACATCCGGGTGGTTTACTAGTTATTCCACCACCTTTTGAGTAGTAGCTAGAATTGGAATTCTAGTTTATAATTCACATATACTGGGTGTGTTGTTTGAGTTCCAAATTCTATAACCTCACATGTTTTAGTGTGATCTGGATTCTTAGGTGGCTGAGGACAGTAAAGACACAGTCACTCAATGTTTCTATCTTGGGTGGATACCTTCAAATTATAAGGATATCTTCATAGTGAGTCTTATTAATGTATTAGTTGAGATATTGTGGAGTTTAGTTACTCGGTGACACATCGAAATATCTCTCTCTGGGTAATACTTCAAGAATATCTCTAGGGAGGAGTTTTATTTAGCCACATTTTCATTGGTATGCATACATTAGCTTCTACATCTACAACCGGGAAGTTTGAACAAGGAGGGGTACATAATGTGGTTTACTGAACTCTCATGATACTCCATGGATATGGTTCAACATCAGTTTTTTTATAGAATGGACCTTTGAGTAGAGATTATGGTCAGATATCAGGGCTTTAGTGATATACCAATGTATTCACACTTATTCTCGAATGTTGGAGTGGTTGTTAGTGGTGGAGAGATTTTTGGAAGAGTAGGAAACTATGTTAGGTACTATTAGTTGGGACCCATGATCTGAGACCTCAAAAGTACGTAACTGATAATAGACGAAGGGACCATTTTTTTCAGACACTGCAGGGGACGATTCCAGGACAAAAGGTCAGTGGAACATGGATCTCAAGATGGCTCAAACCATATGAGGGATATGTGGTGTCTCTCCTATGATAGTCAAGGACATATGGAATAGGATTATATGACATATTGTATGGATAATAAAGAAATGATTTAGGGACTTCTGAGGCTGAGACATAATTAGTAGAAGGTAATTACATTTGGTAGAAGACATGAAATAGGAAAAAATAGAGCAACATGATGTGGTCAGAGGTTTAACCTATTGCCCCCAACACACCCAGGTGGTCCACTATAGGCTTAGAAAGTTGGTGTTCAGGGATGATTCCAACTACAGGATATAGAGGCCTATGAACCTAAGGATCTAGGGATGATATGAGGCATGATATATGTATTTAATACCTTACATTTAGTGTTCATAGACATTTGTGTGAGTCATTCTGTTATTTCCACTTCTCTTGTTCTAGATGTAGAGATTCTAGTTTATCCTTTGGCACAAGTCGTACGGTTGGAGACTCCCATAGGTAGTGACTCAAAAATTGTGCCCCTATGATGATAGTGTGATCTAACACTTCAAGGTGAGAGCATTGTATGTGATCTATTTTTTGAAGTGATGAGGCTTTATCAATTAATCTTTTGTATGGATGGGATATCAATAGTTCATTCCTTGATTGACTATTTTAGATGGAGGATATAATATGTCTAAAGTAATGGGGTGATATTTTAATTTTTGGGTGAAAAGGAAACCTTGGTGGAACATGGTGAGCTCAAGAATTGTAGAGTGAAACAGATTACAAACCAGTTAGACAAAATGATTCTTGGAGCAGTATATGATATAGGCTACCAGCTCCCTATAATAGTTACAGTGTATGATGATGTCTTTCATGAGGACATTCTAGGATTACCTCCCCATTGTGAGAGAGAATTATGCATTGAATTATTCCCTAATATGGCCACGAGATCTTCACCAGCATATCAGATGGCTCTTATAGAGCTTTGTGAGTTAAGGGTGAAGTTGGAGGACTTACAAGAGAAATGATTAGTGAGAACTAGTGTTTCTCACTAAGAAGACATTATGTTTCTCACCAAGAAGGTAGTTAGGATATTGACTTTATGTTTGGATTAATATTGCTTTAACTGGGTGACTGTGAAAAATAAATATCAACTACTAACGATCAATGACCTCTTCGATCGGTTGAGAGGGTCGTGCTGGTTTATGAATATTAACATCACATTAGGCTATCACCATTTGCGATTAAGGGGTGAGAATATGATGAAGATGACATTTAGATGTCTCTATGGTCACAATGTGTACTTGGTGATTCCCTTTGGTATGAATAATTCCACGGAATTGTTCATGAGATTCCTGAACCAGATCTTTCATCCATTATTATATCAGTTCAGGGGGTCTTCATCGATGATATCCTATTGTACTCAGCATCTGAGGAGGATCACTAGAGACACTAGTGGATGGTCATGGACATAATGCAAGATAAAAATATTTATTAAAGTTCATTTTATGTCAGTTTTTATTTGATAAGTTTACTTTCAAGGACATTTCATCTCATAAGAAGGAGTGGTTGTGGACCTGGTGAAGGTTGTGTCAATTCTCACTTGGGTTCTACCTAAGAGTGTTACTAAGGTGAAAAGTTTTCTTGGATTTAATGCTTACTATCTAAGGTTTGTACAATATTTCTTTAGAGTGTAAGATACTTGGTAATTTTATCCCAAAAGAGAAAACCTTTCATGTGGATATAAAGGTGTTGGTTGTGCTTTTATGGCCTTAGGAAGAGGTTGAAGAGCACTCACATCTTGAGATTTCTAGAGGAGGGGGTCGTGTATTTACTATTATATGATGCATTAGAGAAAAGTCTTGTTCATGTTCTAATATAGAGTCATGTATAGATTACCTAAGGTTCATTTCAGTTGGGACTAACTGATCTAATCTATATGACCCATGATCTTGAGTTAGTATATGTATTAATCACAATGAATATGTGGTGAAACTGCCTGATGGGAAAGAAGATCATTATCTACTCCAACCAAAAGAGTTATATGTTTTTCTTCTCTCAGAAGGATCATAACTTGAGAAAATGGTGAAGAATAGAGTTCCTCCAATACAATGACTATGATATTTTCTATACTCCTGGGAAGGGGAATGAGGTGGAAGATTATTTCAGTATGATAAATTTTTCTCAGTTGTTAACCGACATTTCAGAGTATTTAGCCCCATTATTTTTGTCCTTAGGGGATAACGATGGGGCTTCATATCTTCCATAAATGGTTGTTACCCAAAGGCTTTCATAATGTGTTAGGGATTCTCTATGTCAAGATACTGACTGTGAGACCATACATACTAAGATAACTAATAGATGTGTTCCTGATATATATTCTAAATATTTAGAGTAGGCAATAATTTTTAAGAAATGAACTATGGTACTAATGGTGTTATGGGAGGAGGTGATGTGGGAGTTTCAGGCATCAAATTTAGAAGAACATATAGGTGTGTAAAAGGTGTACAGTGTCCTTCAATGTGTGTTTTGGTGGCCATGCATGAAGAGTTTTGTTGTAGAGTTTGTCTCTTGGTGCCTCACTTGTCACCAAGTGAAGGCTAAACACTAGGTTCCAGTGGGTTTATGTCAACCCCAGGAAGTTCTAGAGTGGAAGTGGGATGGGATATCCCTAGAAATCATGATGGGTTACCATTTATGTCTATGGTACATGATTCTATATAGGTGATTGTAGATTGACTCATTAGGTCTACCCACTTCCTAGCCATTTGGGAGAATATTTCAATAGATAGATTGGGATATCTATCCATAAAATAGATATTATGGATCCTCATAGTTCCCTTAATGATTGTTTCAGACCATGATACATACATCACATTAAGATTATGGAAAGGACTGTAGGAGGCCTTTGGGACTCAGTTGTGCTTGAGAATAGAGTTTCACCCCCAAACTAATGGACACACTAAGAAAGTCATTTTGGTGGTGGAGGATATGCTACGAGATTTCATGTTGAATTTCAGACATAGTTTGGAGGATCACCTACCCTTGGTGGAGTTTTCATACAAAAACAACTACCATTGGTATGGTTCCATTTGAGGCTTTGTAGAAGAGAATAAGTAGGTCATCAATTTGTTGGAATGATCATGGCGAGTCAGCCCTTATGGGCTCATAGTTTGTGAGAGATACTAAAGGGAAGGTGCATATCATCCATGAGTGTATAATGACTACCCAATGCTATCAGAAGTCTTATACAGACTGATGAAGGAGAACTATAGAGTTCAAGGAGAGAGACCTTGTGTTTTTTTGGATCTCACCTCTACATGGATTATGAAGATCTTTCTAGGGAGATAAGTTATCTATGACATATATCAGCCCTTTACAGATACTACGTAGAGTAGGAGATGTGGTGTACCATATATCTCTACCACAATAGTTGGATTAGGTAAATGACGTCTTCCACATGTCATAGCTAAGTAGGTACATGCACAATCAATTTCATGTTATTGACTTGAGTGATCTAAACCTTGGAGATAGAGATACCTTTATTGAGTACCCAGTGGAGATCAAGGATTAGTAGCAAAGTATCCTTTATGGGTGATTGATTCTAGTAATGTATGTCTAGTGGTAGCACAAGAATATTCAGAAGACCATCTGGGAGTAAGAGACCCATATGTGAGTTGAAGCCCCTTATCATTTTGAGTAGGTTTTTTCTTTTTGTGATGAAAGTCTCTATGGTGGGGAGAATGAGGTGACACTTATTTTCCAAGTACTATTTTTCAATATTATATGGTTTATTTTCAGATATATGTACTAAGACGTCATGATATTTTGAGGCCTGGTGTTCTAAAAATTCATTTTTTGAAATATATTAAATATAATATGCTTGAAAGTTTCATAAAAAGTGGAATAAATCCAAAATGGTGGTCTAGATCAGAAATATGAGGGATCTATTGAGCCCAAAATGTATTTTTTACCCTATTAATGACATAACATTTTTCAACATGGGGTGTTTGTGAATAAAGTTTTCATGGAGCGAAATTAACAAAATAAATCAATTTATTTATTTATTTTATTAAGTGATGAAATAACTATTGTGTCTATAAATATATGTTTATAGAGATGTCTTTGGGTTGGATGCTAATACTTAGAGACATAGAGAACCATTGGAGATCATTCAGGGCAGATGACACATGATCTGATTCAGATTGAGGATTATTGTCCCATTTGAGTTTTTGGAAAATTCTGATGACCGCAACGTAGGACCATTATTTATCAACAATAGATCCATACTCCAAGTAAGATGTTGATTTGGATTTTTCATTCTATTCTTTAATCCTATTTTAACAGAGATCAATTCTAAAAACAAGAATTTATTCTCCCATAAAAGGTATTATTAAATTGATGTATTTAAATTATTATTTGATTTTATACCTCTTCTTTCATTTATATCTACAATAACAGATCAAGGATGAAAATAAAATTATGTTTTTTTACTTACATTTAATGTATTTTGGATTCCCCCCCGATTCTACTCATGTTTGTCATGAAAACTTATTTGGACCATGGTTTGATAAATACCTGGTATTTTATCATTATGTGGACATTATTCAATGAAATAGATCAATAATACTGGTGAATTTTAGGATTGAGGGTATGATTGAGGTGTGAGGATAAAAGAGTATGATTAGAGGTGGATCAAAATGAGTTGACAGATTCCGTTCTTCCTAGTTTTGACGTGTGGTGATGACATATGGCTCGACGGTGGTGTTTTCCAAGCATATCTAAACCCACATCCCAATAATAAATTATGTAATGTTTTGGACAACCTATGACTGGTGATTTCTATATGAAAATTTCAATAGAGGGAAAATTGGTGGTGGAGTGGAGGTAAACTAGTGGATCCTGAAAATCCCATGTTACATTGAGTGTAATCTATCATTACATGTAGTGTCCCCCCCCCCTATGTAGTGCAAGGGTTTATACTACAAGTTAAATATCACACACCAAGTGACACTATCACATGTTGTGTGAAACATGATTGAAATATCATTTTGTATCTCAGAGGACACATACATACATGTAGGCAAAGTAAACGGACATCGATAGAATATAGGATTTGGTGTACTTTGGCGTAAGCCTGACCAGTTGTACAGAATAATGGTTATGTGTACATGTGTTGGTTCACGGTAATGAAAAGTGGTACACAGGAATGGGAATAGATCATGGTCAGAGTTTCGAGTGATCTCTACATTCTGTGTATTATTCCTACACACAATGTATTGGGATATTTACATTTCATGTGAGGCGGTACCATACAGGAATACTAGGGGTTGGCCAGAAATGCCATGTACAACCATTACACACCATGTACCATATTTAAGTAAGCCTTTATCCCTTTGTTTCGTTAGTCTATAATATTATAATTTGATTTTGTTCCCCAGTTCCATTACCTTGGTGATATAGTGCAACATTACATCCATATTTCAGGATTGTGATACCCTTTGGAAAATGAGTCTTGGATAGAGTTTGTCGAGTTCCTCTATGAGACTAATGTGTGACCCTCTATCATTTTTATACCTTGGGTGGGGTTTGTGGAATCATCATGACCTCCTTGAGTGGATTTTTGATCCTCTATCTGGATATCTATATGAGTGGGGTTTATAGTATCATTTTCATGTGATACCCTATGTAGTGATTTGATCTAGATTGGGTTCGAGGTATCCCCCAATAGTTCTAGGATTGACTCTCTATCTAAGTATCAGGGTATTCTATGAACAGTGAGGTTTCTTGGGTGGGGTCCAATGATCATTATCTCATGTATGAGTATCTAGTGATAGCATGGATAATGGATTGGATTCCCCTAGAAAGAGATTTTCTTCGAGAAATATCTTGTGTCTGGAATTTGGCTGTGACTTCCAGGTGTACCAGTGTCCTTTATTTGTATATATAGGTTTTTATATTAGGAATTGATTGTCATATCATTTTTATGAGCTTAATATTCTATATTTTTCATGTTTACTATTTTTTAGGCGACCCACAGGGTATTTTTATACTCAACCATACATGGAATCCACTCATGCGTGTTGAGTCTTATTCAGACAATGACCATTATGATGGTTTCCTAGGAGTATTAAGATCTAGTAGAGCTTAGCTTGAGCTTGATAGACCAAGTTATTTTCATGGTGATTTAATTTTATTTTAATCCTCACCCTTAGAGCAGGTCAGAGTCTTTACATTTTTTTAGTTGAGATTATATTTTTAACTCTTTTCCACTTTCTGTAAATTAATTTAGTACTATAACTATGGGATCATAAATATATACATACATTGGTTTC
The DNA here is from genome assembly GCA_963277665.1 of Viscum album. Lineage (NCBI taxonomy): Eukaryota > Viridiplantae > Streptophyta > Magnoliopsida > Santalales > Viscaceae > Viscum > Viscum album. Next base: position 58,397,210 of record OY728127.1, on the reverse strand, counting down.
ATTTGTTTTATGATTCAGAATTGTATGAGTTTCAAGATGTGTGTGTGTATCTTCGTAAATTTGGATAATTCCTTTCATATCTGGGGTAAGCCTACTCAACCATGGTAACCAACCCCAGCTCTAATTGAAGTTGGATTGGGGTAGTCCAAGTTCATACCCTATTGGGTTGGTTCATGATAAATTTTACTCAACTAGAACTTAAAATTCCATGATTCATCATAGAAAAAGTAACCAAAAAAATCCATTTAGAACTATAAATTGGGTAATTGATTAAAAATAAAGAATACATGAACATTGAATGGGATTTATTATTTCATTCCATTAATGGTCCCACTATTGAAGTCCATATAACCCACCATTGATTTTCTAACCATGCTTACAGCCATCCATATGTAATAAAAATTATCTGAATCATTTCTTGAGGATGTTTGACTTATATACATTAAAATTATCTTTAAAAGATAGTTTAATAATTACCAACATAAAATGTTTCAAAATCACAAATAATGGGGATGTCAATTTTTTGATCATCATACAAATTATAAATTGATAATTATTTGGAAAAACTGTCTTATATTATTCTATGAATTATTATGTGCAGTGTTTAATTTTTTTCGATATATATGAGAACATCTTCTAAGATAAGAAATATTTATTTGTTGATAGTGAGGTTGTACATCTCAAAATATTTACAAGTGTTGTGTACTTTTACCCTAGATGACACAGAATGATGTAAAGGAATATTTATTTTGTCTAATATTTAGATTTTATCAACGAATATGGGTGAAAAATGGTTTCCATATTAAAGAAGATGGATAATGTATCATGGTTGAAAAAACAAAGATAATTGGTTCTTTGAAGATCCCAGAGTTTATTGTTATAAATCTCAATCCTTGAATGTTTCCAACCTATAAAATTCTCTATGCAATGAAAATACATGATTTCTAGAATGGTTCCTGAGTTGGGGTTGTTACATGACCTCAAGAGTTTGTCTCTATACACTAAAAGTTTCCTACTAGTTTTGAGGGAATAATGTATTCATGGGGAGACTATTTCCTCAAATACAAATCCTGAGTTTCATGCTTGAATGCACAAAGAATTTAGCATGACCCACCCATCTAACGAAAATCCCCAAAACCTCTAGACATAAAAAAAGAGATCCCCAATGGGCCCCACAGTCCAAAATAAAAAAGGACTAAATAAATCTATATAGTATATAAAACATAATATAGTATTGTATATAAACATGGAATCATTATATAAATAAATGACACACTATCCAGTACATGCTGAACAAAACTAAATATAAAATAAATAGACTCTGGTAGAACTCAAATAATTGTTCTTTCAGATCCCTGAACATTGTGATGTGATAATCCTAAACCACAAATATATAACAAATAAGTACATATGTATTAGGAGAAAAGTAGAATGTATAACATTTACATCGAAATTAATTCCATGTATAATGGTAGGGTTCAGTCCAATGACCTAGTAGGATTCCCTAATTCCTTAATAATACTATGTGTTTATTTGATCCAGTGTATGTGTTTGAAATATATATATGTTATACAATCATTTTTATGAAACCAAAAACCCTGAAACATAACACACAATAAATATATAAGAATGTAAGCCAGGTAATCATGCTTTAAACCAGCCACCAAGACACCAGACCATACCTACTTAGCCAAAGTTAGAAGGATGAGTCACCATGAACCATGGTAATAACCAATACCTGGAGATTGTGGGCATGGTTACATTTGTATTTGATCTATTAGAATGAGTTTTTCCATCCTTTATCACTCAAGGAAGGCTATATTACTGTCAAGGGGCTTAAAAATCACACTCATGGTCATCCAATATCCACCTCTATGGGCCTAGTCATGTCACTAAAGGATGATCCAATCATCACAAATTAGGTCAACCATAATACTCAAGGATTATCAATTCAAAACTATCTAACTCATGGATTCCAGTGTCACATCGGGTCCGACCATATAACTCATGGATTCCCAAGTCCGAACAGTGTATATCATGACTTCCTATGTTATATCATTTCTAATAACATCCCTCAAGTATACCTAAGGTTAAACCATATCATTCATGGATAACCAAGTTATATTAGGGCCACTCATATCAATCATGGATTCTTAACGATCTCCACCACATACTTTCTCATCTTGACTAACCATCTTACCACTCATCACTAGGTTATCACCATCAACCTTAACACACTAGAAATGAACCACCAAAATAAATAATAGTAACCCAATCACATTAGTCCAATGAAATATCTCAATGACAAAAAACAATGGATATCCCATGGGTTCTCCATACCCAAACCCTTAATTTATCTACATGACTCAAAACTATTTTCCCAAAACCTTCTCAATGAATGATCCCATCACTTGAATCTAACTTCAAACTCTAGGTCTATCTATAACCCAATTGGTTTCCTTATATCTAAACCCAATATTTCATTACAAAAAAAAACCATTGGAAATCAATACTATTCAACAAAAAACACACATAGAAATAAAAATCAGGGGAACACATCAAGCACCCAATCCTTCTAAAGAAGGTCATTACCTACATAATGTTATGTAAACCCAAAAAAATTAATACCCAGTTTTTCTAGATTCCTCTCAAAAATAAAGCCCATTCCCCCATTCAAACCATTTTAAAAACTTAGAAATCAATACTATTTCATGAAATTTCCAATAGAACCAAATCCCTATCAAAAATAACAATTTAAAAAGATTTTTTTTACTTTAAATATCCAACGTATGCCTCAAATAATCAATAAAGAGGAACACTAAAACTAGTTTGTCTAGGGAACCACTATTGAACAATTTAGAAAGATATGTAGTCCATGTTTATTATTAAGCTGATGTGATCCCATCCTAACCTTATGGAGAGAGAATTCATATCATAACATATATTAGTAGATAATACATGTAATCATACAAAAAATAAAATAACCAATTAAGAAAGAGTCTAAAGTAAACCAATGCCACCTAACTCAACCAACGATCCATAATTTGATCCCATGCTCATATTGATCTCCCATAATCATATGAAAACATATCTCATTAATAATTATTCTCAATTTAGTAAACCAAAAAGTTAATATTAAAATAAAAATTTGTAATAAGAGATACAAAACTCACCGAGAATCCACATAGTATTAAAACCATGATAAATAGGGTCTAGTCCACTTTAAACACACACCTAAACATAATCCATAGAGATCCATAAATTAAATCATCAAATCTATTGTCAAATTCACCCAAATTCATTGAAAATTATAAATAAATTTTAATAAAAACGTACCACAATTCCAATGATGATCGATGGATTGAATATTTCCTCACGAGACCTCCTACATGATTTATAAATGAAATCCTAGTCAAAGGTGATGATTTCACCATAATATAGGGAAATCATACCTTGAGATCTATAACCAATATAAACCATACAAGATAATGGATTATGAAAATGGGAGAAAAGTGGAGGGATTGTAGTGGGTATATGCTTGATGAAACACCTTTGAAGCACCCAAATCGAACGAGAGATAAGAGAGGGGATGTGGAGAGATAAAAAGGGACCTCAATCTTCCATTGGTTTACATTAATCAAGGGAACCCCAGGGGTTCCTAAAAAGGACACTTAGAAAAATTATCCCAAGGACCCTAAATAATATCCACAACACTTATTCACTATATGACCTTGGGTGTCATGCTATGAATAGACCCCAAGAAGGGGGACCATTCATATTTTCTAATAATATTATATCATACACCCTTTGGGTTCTTTGTGAAGGATATTATATATAAATACTTCCCTCAACTAACCCAATTCACAACCAGAAGCCCTCATGGATGGGTTATTCACTATGTGAATACAACTCTGTATGTTTTGAATTGATTGTTATTGTAATTTCAGCTACACGATCCCATGACCACTACTCTAACATCCACCCAAACTCTCAAGGCATCCACTAAACCAATATCAATATCTAAAAACAACTTTTAATGAAATCCAAAAATTCACAATCCCAATATGTGTCCCGATTATCGTCAAAAACACTCCGAAACAAATCATTTTCACATAGGAAATCACAACCTGTAATAACATGTGTTTTTTAAAACTCCTCATCATATGGATTATGTTCCCTGATAATCCGTGGTATTCCATCAACTATCCTCAGTAACCAATTCTCTTCTAATTCACCACTTTCCCTAAACGAACACCCTACACACTTTTGATTTGTGACATAAACCATAAAGATAGAATACACCCAATTTTACTTAAAATCCATATTAAATCCTTGAAACATGCCTATCATACCTGATATGAAATACCTGATGTAGTTTCTAACCAATTACATCCAATTATTATAAAAATCACTGATCAAACATCGTCTACACAGTATTTAGTGAAACCACTTGACTACAACCGCTGATGAATCACCACAACACCATACTGCCTGATCATGATTCATTAACATATAAAGGAATAATTAAACTCCATTGTCCAATCATTAACCAATCTATCCAACCATCACATTCTACACATGAACACCAATGCTCCACCAATGCCACTAAATCTTAGATTACACTACCACCATCATGAGCCCATCAGAAACACATAGACACATTTTTAAACTAAAATTAAACTCCCAAATTGTGTATACCCACTCATCATCCTCCAACCATCACCTCAATTATCCACTAATTGATTCCACTGCACCCATAACCCTTCAAATATGAGATTTCTATACTAATGACCAATTTTATGCTCAGCGCCATTAGATTATCCATGTTTTCATCCTCCTAAACCAAATAAAAAATTTCTACCAATCATGTCTCATATATTATCATGTGTATTGACACGATGTGACCACTATGATCACACCCATGTTCTAAACACATAATATTGATAACTAAACTTCATGATGTTGTTCTACCACACCAATCAACACCAAACAAGAAAGGTCCAACAAACAATTTATTTCAAGAATTATGGCTCTACCCACTATAAGAATTTTAGACCAAATTTAAATTCCATATAATGTTTCTCCCCATAATAGTTACCACCTAATAAAAATACACACCATGCAGACTACCTAAAAAACATCCAATTGGAAACTGAATGGTCTAACATATAAAACCATCAAAAGAACATTAGGGGTTCAATCCAAGAAAAAACCAAAATAAAATATGGTCACTCAATCCTAAAAACATCAAATATTCATTAAATGATACTACAACATGTGATTCCCAATAAAAATACCTGAAATAACAACTAAAAATACAAGGAAAATACTTGGGTCTCTCTTAGATAACAACCGAGAAACTTGAAAATTGTTCTACTTAAGAACTGATTACTTTTCCCCCAAACACAATCAAATTAGATCAGACCTAATAAATATCACATGACACTTTCCAACTAAAGATCAACCAGATTCCAATCACACAATTTAAGGATTCAGTTATCCCCTACCCAACAAAAATATTCAACCAAACACGTTTCACACAGATACCCCTTTATTTATTTAAAAAAATATGTGAAAACATTTTATACACATAAAAACTCATAAAGATTTCTAATAACCCCTTGGAACTGAGGGTTTTCAAAAAAACATAAAATCTTAAAATCCCTAGACTAGCTGGTCGTTTTATCAAAAATCAATCCTATTTTTCAAAGGCCATTTCTGATGAAATTCCAAAAACTATTTTAAAATATTTTTTCAAAACCCATTTCCCTGTTTTTATCAAAAAATTAAAAACCCAATCATTTAAAAATCACAAGATCCATGATCTATTCCATGTAAAAACTATATTAAATACCATTTTATGAAAATCTCATAGCACCACATTATTTTTATTCCCAAAAAAATTCATAAAAATTCAATCCACCATAAAAACCATTTACCTTGGATGCTAAACAAAAACATTCTAGTAAATAAAAAATTAAAGTATCTTAGAACCTTATTAATAGAATCACCTATTATAATATAATTGATAAAAAGTAATTATATTATATGTTTATTAATTTAATAATTGATTCCAATGGGGAATCATGTTAAAAAACACTTCCCACATGTGCATGTATCATGACCCTAGTATGACACTATCATGATATATGAAAAACCTTATGGATCCCACCCTTAGGATAATTTTAATTCTCACACTTACTATGTTGAGATTTTTATCCCAATTTAACACCTCGCTCATCCTAGAGTGCCTAATGTCCAAACTGGACAGCCCCTTGATACATTGGTTATATTTGATGTCATGCTGGCATGGCATGAGATCAATATATCTTTTAAGTCCTGAGAACCAAACTCCACCTCTAACTAATCCTCATATAACAAAATATTCTTTGATTCCATTTTTTAATTTTCCAATACGAATCGGTAAAATTAAGGTTATCTGGGGGTCAAACATGATCTCATTCATGCCTCCCTATATGTTATAGGCTTCCAAAAAGTGTTAGGGGTCTAAAATAGTAAAGGTTACAACATGACCACTAAAATAAGCTTTTATTTTCATACCCAAATCTAATGAAATTTCAAAATGACCCATCCATTTTATGAACATCCCAAAAACCTAAAGGAAAAAATAGGGATCCCCATGGTCCCTTGATTTCTATAATTGAAAGCAGTAAATCTATATACTTGATTCATCAAAAAATAATACTGTAACCATACATAGAAATGGAATCCTAATTTAAATAAAATGGCACACTATCCAATATATGATGAATAAAAATAAAAAAACGGCCTCTATCCTAACTCACATGATCATCCTGTCATATCTAAATCCTCCATAACCAACTAAAACAATAAAATCTATACATATCCATTATGTTCTTATTTTCTATGAGAAAATATGAAGGTATACCAATGTAAATCAAAACCTATATCTTGTACATTGGTAGGGACGAGTCCAACGACCATGTAATAACCCCCAATGCCTCAATAATAGTAATTATTATTGTAGAAAATTAAATTTTCATGTAATACATATAAGGTTTACAATAATTCTCATGAAACACACCCCCCATGAAACTTAACACATAATGAAAATACCAGAATAAAATTAAGGTCATTGTGTGTTAACTAGGATACCAAAAAACATGACCATACCTACTTTGGCCAATTCCAAAAGGAATTTTCACCACATACCACAGTCCAAACCCATATAAAAAGACTATTTGTAGGTTAAATACTATATACGGTCTCAGATCATGTGTCAAATCATATATTCTCACTAAATGGATGTTACATCACCATCCAATTGATAAACCATCACACTCATGGTCAGTCAACAAAAACCTCCTTGAGCTCAATCATCTCATTTATTTCTAACCCAATCATCACAATTGAGGCCAACCATATCACTCATGGATTGCCAATTGTAAATCATATCATACATGTATACCTAATATACATCATATCGAATAATACAACTCATAGATGCCCAATGATGAACCATATCACTCTTGGATTCATGTGATATGTTGGGGAAAATCAAATCATGTGTGGATTCCCAAGGAATAACCATATAACTCTCATGATTGGTTTTTTTATCAAGAAGATCCATATCACTCATGAGTGTTTGAGGACAAACAATATCACTCAAGGATTCCTAATTATCTAAACTACATGCCTTCTCATATCAACCCACATTCTTCTCACTATAAATTGTGTTACCACCATCAATTGTGGCACACAACCAATAAAAAAATAGTCAATAATAGAACACAAATTACACTAGACCAATGAATCATATGAAGCACAAAAATATATATATTTCCAATGGATTATCCTTACCTGAACCCTAATGATTTTTATATGATCCCCATAAATTATTCAAACACCTTATAAATGAAGGATCCCATCAATAATATCCAAAAACTCACTATAGGGTTATCTATAACACAAAATTATTTCATTATATCAAGTTGTATCTACCCACACATCAATAAAAATATCACACCCTCAGTAAGAAACATCATTCAACACACAATGCATAAGGAAATAACAAATATTGGCACACATCAAGTTCACAATATTTCTAAAACAGATACTTTCCAATACAAGGTTAAATGGACCTAAACATTTTCCAAACAAATCCCTTCTAGATTCCTCTTATAAAAATTTCCAAATTAACATTCAAAACGATTTTAAAAACTTATTTATCATGTAAAAATATTTCCCTTAATATTACACTAAGATCCAAAACACCATTTTAAAATCTCATTTTTAAAAATAAATCCATTTTTTTTCAAAATCCAATGCAATCCTTTGATAATATGTAGATAGGTCCACCAATACTCATTCAACTAGGGAACCATCATTGAAATGTTTACGGATCTATTACATCCATACTAAATATTTGGATAATGTGATCCCCTTACAACATTTTGGTGAGATATCAAAATTCATGAAATATATAGTTAATGAATAGTAGTGATGTAAAACAAACATAAAATCACAAACTAACCAATAAATTCAAATCTGTGAAGTCTTCCTCACTCAGATGATGATACATATTTTGATAACTCTCTTTTATCGAAATATCTATGTCATAAATAACCAATATAATCTATAAAAATTCTCAAATTATTTAAAAAAAATTTAAAATAAAATCTCAATTTGGCATAACTGATGCCAAAATCACTGATCCGCATTACGATGCCAACACAATGAGCAAAAAGGTTTAGTCAACACTTGAGACACATTAGAACTTGAGCCACACACTAGTAAAAAATTAAAACTCTTAATCAACTTCCAAATTCACCCAAATTATATAAAAACCTTAAATAAATCCATAGAATAACTTACATCATGGTGGACGATGAATAGTAGATTGAATACATCCTCACAATACCTCCACTATGAGATGAAATTGATATCCTCATCAAGCATGATTATTTCACTATGATCTTCTGAAATAGTCACTCCAAATCAATAACTTACTAAACCAAAATAAAAAATTAATTTGGAAGAAAAAGGGAGAAAAGGGAGAGATCATTCCTCAAATTAACAAAACAAAACACCCCCAAAACACCTTGATAAAAAGATCACCAAAGGATGGGTTATAGAGATACAAATAAGGCAATTTATATCCCTTTAAATTATGACGAATGAGGTACCCTAAGGGGGTTTCTAAAAAAACCCAAATAAATTACTCTATATAACTGAAAAAATATCCCCAACACTTGTTCATGTTGTAACCCTAGCTGTCACGTTGTGAATGACCCCTTAGAAGAGGGGTCATCCCTTTACCCCAATCATGTCATGATGTGAATCCAATGGTCATGCATTGAATAATCATAGGTATAAGTTCCTCTCATGGTGAACCCTATTCATACTTAAGATCCCTCATGGAAAAGGGATTCATGGAATTAATTCCATATTTCACACCGTGAATGGACTACTGTTGTTGTCTTTTGTAGTCTGGCCCACTGACCACTACTTCAACATCCAACCCAACTCCTAAGGTATCCACCAAGCCTCAAGCCACATAAATAAATTTTAAGTACATTCAAACACTTCTAATTACAATTCCGAATCTGGTTACTCAAAAAAACTCCTCACCATTACAAAAAATAAAATTTCCTTAGGTAATAAAAACCCATAATGATGTAGGTTGTTTCAATATGACCTTGGAATCTTCCTGATTAATTTAGAAACAATATTAATGATAATATCAACAACACTAAATATGAAATTCTTATAATTCCTCATAAAATTAAAATTTTGAAAATCTCACTATATTTGGGATAACATTTATAAAAAAATATAAAAATTAAGGTATATAAAAATATATTATAATATGAAATGAGTTAAGAGATATTAGTCTTGTATCTCAAAATATTATACTTAAAAGTTAAAAAATTTTAGTAGATACAAGATAAAATATCTAACTATATGTAGATGGAAAATAAGAAAATACTATAAAATAAAATATATCAATAGACATACAATTAGAAAAATAAAAAACCGTGGTTCTATACAGGGATATGTTTTTATATTTATCAAACAATGTATACTATTCAATTTCATTGGTAAATAAGTTTATAACATTGTATAACACCCTTAATTTTTATGTTATCATAAGCCTAAATGATATTTCTTAAAATTAACCCATTTTAAATAAAACTATATATAGAAAATCAATAATATTTAATATATAAATTATATTTATTTTTTGATTATCTCTATATTCCTTTGAAATACTAAAAAGTGATTTTAGATCATTTTTCATTTAACCAAAAAAACAATATGTGTAACATTTTATCTTATAAATATAAGATCTCACAAAATCTAAATTGATATACATAAACACTACTAAAACTAATTTATTTATAGATAATATTCTGGATTATATTAACATATATATATATATATATATAAATTTTCAAAAATATGTAACTTGTTAATTAAAATTTTTACCTAAAGTATTCAACTATTACATATCAATATGTTGACAATACCAATATCATTCCCTGTAATCAAGAACTCATAATTTTTTGTGGTAATTTTTTATTGATATTTCATAAAAGTAGTATAAAAAACTAATTATTTATCAATAACAAAAAAAAGAAAATTTCACAAAAATGGATAAACTAAGCCTTTTGTTTAGGTAGACAAAATGAATATACTTGAATTTCACAATCTTTACTGTTTGGAATCTCATAAATATAATTTTAGGATAAATTTTATAATATTTTACATAAAAATAATGAAATAATGTTAAAATTACATAATATATTATTGAGAAACTATTTTTATAATTATTTTTTTCAACAAAATTATTTACAGTCCCAGAGATATGTATTATGTTTAAAAAATGTAAAGAGTATTTATCTTAATAATGGTGGTAAATAGTATGTATTAAAATCATACTTAAAATATGTATCATTTTTATAAATAAATTGGGTCTTTTATTAGGGGACCTTAGTATAGATGATTTATTTATGTTAAGACGAAATTATTTTGTATTTTATGGTACATTGTGTTAGTGGATGTGTATAATCCCAAATAAATCTTCTTAAAAATTGAATGAATCTCATTTCTTATTAATATCACATCTAATTACATATTCTTGGACCATATATAATTATATATCATGATTTATAAAATGTATATATTGTTATAAAATTAGTTTAAAAAAATATATTCTATATTTTAATAACTGAAAAATTATACATCTTGAATACCATCCATAATTACATGAAATTCAATCCAATTAGTATTTTTACCCAATTTCTATTGAAATTAGAAAATTATTTTCATTAAAGACTACCTAAAATAGTGAAAATATAAATCAACATCTAGTGGGCATGAAAAGTTATCATGATATCTAATATCAATAAAAAAATTATCCGTATACAAATTTATAAAGGTATGAAATACCCTAGATGAAGTTAAATCCATAAAAAATGTCATAATAAGAAATATGAAAAATGGAATCATCAAAAAGATTTTGTTTCTTCTATTCCAAAAAAATTATAATTATAGAGAAGAGTAACTACATGTTTCTTCCTTGATTATGGGAATATAGAGAACTAGACCATTCATACAATGATATCATTTTAATATATCAATATTAATTACAAAAAAATGATCCATGCATGAATTTTTTAGGTCGAGTGAATTGGGAAACTTAGACACATAAACATCCCGTTCATAAACGATCTATAACATATCCAACTAAGTTCTTCATAAATAGCACCATTATTATAAATATCACTTCTAAAACCATTATTAATTTCTTGGGGAATGGAAACATAATAAATGGTGAGCTCATATTTTTAGTAAGGACACACAAGGGAGATATGAAGGATCTGATAAGAATAATATGAGCATAAGGGTGTAAGAATATGATGGTGGAATTTGAAATTAAAACCTAGTATATCATAGATCATAATATTATTCCGTGGTATAAATATTTGTATTTCATAAGACATGAATCATAAAATAATTAAATAACATGATCCATGAGAGCATAACATTGGCATAAGACATGGAATTGTAGAAACCACATAAACATATAACCTTATGAACATGTATAAATAGAAACATGTTCACTCATTAAGTTGAGAATATAAAAATAGGCCTTCCCATAAACATATGTACATCAAACTAGGTCCAAGAATAATCTTATGGATATGAAATCCAAGTCCACCAATAAATAAATAGTTATGAAATTTATGTTCACCCATAAACCTATGGAACAGAAAATAATGTCGATGCATAAAATTGTGAACATGATATCAGTTTCATTCATTAAATATTTACCTCACGAGTTATCCATATTTACCCAATTCATTAGAGGGGTATATAGTTCCCAAACATCATATAATTAATGTTTTTCTTATGTGTTCCATAAGATCATAAACCATTTATCATATGAAAACTCATGAAAGGAAATAGGTTTCATAAAATATCATTATAAAAATAAACTATCTAGATAAAGAATCTGTATTCTATCCATGGGTTATATTACCATAAAATTTTAAATAACATCATAGGATATCATCTTATATAGAAAATTATTGTGAAATATCACTCGAAATATTTCATGTGGAAAATAACTAATATATTTTAGAAGATTTTTTTTAAAAAATATGTGAAATTATAAATATTATTTTTTGAAACGAAACATATAAAATTTTAAATGAATATTCAAATATAAAATTAGTCATAAAGGTGGTAAAATATTCTTATGTCATATGAGTTAAAAAAAAATCATTCTATTCTTTTGTTGGAAACTTCACAAAGTACCATGTTTGGAAAATGAACAAAATATTCCTTTAAAACTATTTTATAAAAATTAAAACATGGGTAAAATGAAAATAATAAATAATAGGATAATATGAAAAATATTTTTAAAAATATTTTTAAAAATATTTTTATAAAACTTGGATATATAACAGAAATATTATCCAGTATTAACATAAATATAAACAAACTCGATTATTTAAGAAATTGTAAAATAAATTACCGCTTTAATAAATATTGAATTTCAATCCCCGTGAATTAAAGAAAATTATATGGATATTTAACCACCATAATTGTCATGATAATAATCATAAAATAAATACATGATTATTATATACACCATAAAAAATAAAAAAGTTTTATATAATGTATGTGTCCCACAGAAAATAAAAAAAATCTCATATCTCTAGTTCACCTTTCTTTGAATGTAATATAACCTCATGTGTAAAAAATTTATTTTTTTTTATTTTTGTTAAAGTGTAATTAACATAATTATAGTATAATTTTTTATCCATTTATAACATTTCACCACCCCATTAATCAATAAATCACTATTTTCAGGTGTTATGTTTTCGTTTATTCATTAGTACTTCAATTTAGTAGTTCTGGTCCATGTAAATTTATCTAGGTTTCATCACATAAAGAATATTAATCGTGTTTTAAATATCATAAATATTAATTATAGATTAATTTATATTCTTCCATTATTTTATAGAAATAAAAATTAATAACACCATTCATGGAGACTACTGGTCATACATACACGTAAACACTATTTTTATTTTTCAATAGAAGGAATGAAATAAAGGTAAATAATAATTTTCCATTATATATTAATTATATTATTGTAAATATCACATGTATTTATTAAATAAATCATTATTTCCATCCAAGTAAAATTAAATGAAAAGTGAATCACATCGCTTCATGGAGGTCATAGTCCATAGGTACGCACGAAAGATGTTATTATTTTCTAACAAATTGAAAGGTAAGAAAATAGATGTTATATTTTAATTCAATAATTGTAATTATATAATAATTATCATATATGAAAACAAAATCCATAATAATATATATCCATAAATAATATTGATAAAAAATGATTTTTATCACTTTGTTGAGATTGTAAGTCATACGTACTCATAAACAACACTTTCACTGCTCATTTGATGGGAAATATAGTGTATAATGGTATTTTAAAAATCGTAATAAAAATAAATCATATTTTGGATACATTTTTTTTATTTTATGATAAATACCATAGATTTATATAAGGTAAAGAAGACTAGAAAATAATGATATCGATTTAAGAGTTTACCTCTTCTTAGAAATGAAAATTTTTGATATCCTCTAAATGGATCTAGGGTTGGCCTTTTCAAAAGAGAATAATATATATAATGTGTATATATAAGTTGATAAGGGAATTATTTAGGTTTATTTTGATCTATAAGTCTCTATATGGTGTAAATAATTGATGGATTAGGTTCCCTTTTATAATTGAGGCATGAAGCGCTTTTAGAATTTCATAAGAAAAAAAATATAGTAAGACTATTTTAGAGAAAAATAAATTATATGTTCTTAAATTAAAATAAAAAGTGTATATGGTTGAAATAAAATAAAATAATAAAATTTATATATGTCTTTATATCATTTTAATCCTTATTATTTTTATTTAACCCCTGCTTAATCATTTCGACCTTAACCACGGTAACCACTATTTTAGTCACAAAGGGTTAATAATTTTAATATAAATTGAAAAATGACTCATAAATTGACCATGTAAGATATGTTCAAATATATTCCATTCACATGTCTTTTGATAATATTTATATGATATTTAAATAATTTAATGAAAATTATTTTCATTAAATATTATTAATATCAATTTTGACACTATTCATTTAATTTGTGATTAAATTTATCAATAGAAAGGATAATTCAAATATAAATACCTAAACACAATATAATATGTCTTATAAATCTACAAAATTTATAGGAACCATTTAATATTTCAAATTATATCACTTTTATAATTTTTAAAAACAATTTATTTTTTTTCTCTTAATTAAATAAATTTTGTATTAGTATTGTACAAGTTTTAATGTAATTATATAATTTATAAATATTAAATATAAATTTATATCTCAAAAAATTAATTATTCTCATAATGGGTATTTTTACATTCATATATTGATTTTTTCTCTATGTAGACACATAATAGATATTTAAAACCTAGAGAGTAACATTTTCTAACTTTCTATACATTAAATATTTTAATGGTCATTTTCATGGATATGTGTATATTAAATAAGTATATTTTAAGCCTAAAATGATAATGGTGTAATTTAAGTTATCTAATATGAATTATATTGAAATATTATGGTATTATCACCTAGTTTTAAACTATATTAACCCCTTTTACCATTTACTAACGTAATAACTTTTAACTCTGTTGCTATTCATAATTCCTAAAAATGAAAGTTAAATATTTACTAAACATTTTCATCAGAATTAAAAATGTGGAATAAATTTTATCAAATTTAATCTTAATAAATTTTAAAAATTAATTTTAATATAAGTGCACGGAACGTTATGAATACCACTTTTTAGAAAAATACACTTTTTTCTTAAAAATGATTTTTTTATAAAAAAAATTTTCTACAAAATAAAATTTTAACAATGATTCAAATAAACATAATATGGTTAAAAATAATATAATATAACTAAATTTACTTTTTAACCATTTTAAAATAAAATTTAACTTTTCAAATCGTTGAAACAAAAAAAATATTTTTCAACAAAAATCATTATTTTTCATTATTCCAAAGAAAATTATTCTTTTCAAAAAAATATAAAAACTTTTCTCTAAAATAGTTTTTATTTTATTATTTCAAAAATAATATTATTTTTATAAAATAAAAATTATATATATTTTATGAATTAATTATATTATTTACTCACAAAAATAATCGTATTTGAGGAATACGTATTTATGAAGCATAAAGTGACTTTACTAAAAATTTAGTTCTTATTTAACAAGAATTTATCAAAACTTTTATATTGACTAGAAAATTTATATATATTTCATAATTTATGTAATCATATTTATACTATCTAATTTAATAGAAAGGTTATAACTATCACAATAAATAATACTATTTTAATAGTGCATTGTTGTTCGTTTAAACATAATGATGCGTGTAATTAATTCTATCAAAGAAATAAATTTATTTAAAGTGAAATATTTTATAAAATATCATGATGTTATATTATCTCCCCACATATTAAATTTAGTCCTAAAATTTTGAACTTTTAATTGATAATCAAAGGTCTGAAATTTGAAAAAACCTTTGTAGAAAACACAGATCTTAAAAAGGGTTAATAAAACTCCCTCTTAAAAGGGGTTATAAGTAAAAAGAAGGTAATAAAAATACAAGGTTTTTTAATTTGATAACATAGACTTGAAGTTAAAAAATGGATATGAAATAAAAAACTAACACCCAATGATGGATAGATAGTGATAGAGAATATAGTGAATGGAACTTTAACCATCACCAAAACTATAAATCTTTGATGGGTTAAAAAACCATTTATTTCTTGGTAAGAATAACATTTTTATAACATTTTTATTTTAAGGCAATTTTCCTGAAGTATAGGGATTATTTTAGTATCCAGGTAATGATATTGAATAAATACACTTACTTTTTTTAAAGACCAAAGTACATTTTATTGAATAAAAGAGTCAAAAGGATTACAAGAGACGGAAAGGTGATTTGTTATCATTTTATTTCCATGAGAAAACTAATAATAATTTTAATCACTTATAAAGTGTCATAAAAAATGAACATACCCTCATCATATATTTTCCAATGTATACAAGTCATTTCATAAATGGGCACAATAAAATCATATATGCTTCTAAAATATAATTCAACCATTATTATTTAAATAAGATCATATATTAGCCAGAAATATTTCATTGGAGCTTTGGGTTAATCCTTTCACTAATAGATGAATATATGTTGATTCAAAATATAAAATTTTATTTCTATATTCTAGAAATATATGTGGGATATATGTAAAGGGATATGATTAATATATATAGTCACATTAAATCTCACTAAATGTTAATATTTTCACTAGGATTATTAATAAAAATTCCAACTTGGAAACCCATATTCTTGACTGGAGGATAAGCTTTCCATGACTATAATGATTAACTTCAACTATTGTAATTTAATAAAGCTTCCCTTTGTAATTTGACTTCAAATGTTGTTGTGGTTTACTATCTTCATTTTCCCTTGGATTAGGGAATTTCTTCTTATAGTTCCCAAACACTTCCCATTTATAGAACTAAACTGTGATTAGTGAATTCTATTTCTCTCACTCTATCTCTCTCCATTCATTTCATTAAATGGAAAATTTACATGACTCTAACATTATTTTTCTCAATGTATATGATATCACATATGAAACATTTTGTTTTTTCTTTTATGAATTCAATACATTAATCCTTACCTCATTTTATAAAGTACGAGTTTGAAACTATTTATTCCCTCCTTCGGAAAAACCACTATAGTTTCTATGATGCTCTATAATCTTTTCCTTATCACTATAACCTTGAGGGCCTCTATCATCCATTCACACTTTTAGTACACATATAATGATTTCTTCATAGATTCAAATTCCCATTATGGACAATTCCTATAAAATAAATTGTTTCAAACCACTATATAATCAATAAATTTTTTAGGGATAATGAATAAAATTTAAGCACACATTGAATGTCTTGTAAAAATAACATCATAGTTACCAATGAATTCATCATAATTATCCATAAGTTAAAGGTCTGCCTCATCCATTTTTTTATATAGATTATGAGGGATGTAATTATTCAAAAATATTCCAGTAAACTCATCCCATTCCATGGATATGAATTTATCATTTTTCCTAATATTCTTAATAATATTCCACCGTTGATTTTCTTTACCTTCGAAATGATAAACAGTTAGGAAAAATGTTTCATGGTCTAATAATTGAAGAATATGGAATATATTTTCTATCACATTGGTCTATTTCTTAGAAATTAGTGGTTCATAATACATATAGAAGGATGGTGGTCACTATTTTATAAAATATTAAACAATTTATTTCTCCCTCATTAGTACATTCAGATGTTCAACATGATCTATGTTACCACCAATACCATGAGAGAGTTGAGTGAGAATAGTCACAACATATTAATTCCCAGATCATAATCCATTAGGTAACTCATGATGATGGTCATTTCATTGGCTATAACATTCATTTTTTACAAGATTCCATCATTTTACAACCATTGACTAATACCAAAAATTGTAGTGTGAGCAATGATAATTAGAGTGGAAAACAAAATAATCATGAAAAATAATTTAAATGATGACTAAATAATGACACCTTATTCAATGAAATTGATTGTATAACCTAGGTCATTTATTATCCTTACTAAAACATTAGGATTTTCTTTGATACTTATACATATACCAAAGGTTCCCACTAATGTTTTCTTATCCATTTTTTAAATCTTAAGTAATTCTTAACTAGATTCCAACTGTAATGACCCATACCTTTTATGTACATATACCAATTTTAAATACATGGGTATTCATTCCATGTCATTATGATCCATGCCAGAATCATATTGGTCTAGTTCATTTGGAAACATGGAAACATAAAAAAACTGGTTCATAAATGATCTAAATCAACTCATAATAAGTTATTTATAATGAGAACGCTTATTATACATATCACTTCTAAAACCTTTCTTCATAACCTGGGGAAAGGAAACATAAGAAAAGGTGATCTCTGATTCTCAGTAAGGGTAACCAATATAGATATCAAAGATCATGTATGAATAACACAAGAATAAGGGTGCGAGAATATGAGACAAATATTTGAAGTGCACACCCTATATATCAAATTATAGAAAAAACATAAAATTGTAACTTTGTGAACATGTATAAATTGAAACAGGTTCACTCATTAAGTTAAGGACCTGAAAAAAGACCCTCACCTAAAATTTTATAAATAAAACTAGGTCTATGAATAATATTATAGACATATAATCTAGGACCAAACATAAACTTATGAACATAAAATCTTAGTCCATCCATAAACTTTTGGACATGAAAATAAGGTCCATGCATGAAATTGTAAATATGAAATTGGGTTTACAAATAAAATATTTACCTAAAAAGTAATCCATATTTACCAAATTCATTATAGGGTGATATTGGTCACACCTATCATATAATTAAAATAATTCACATGTTTCCCACAAGATCATAATCCATTCATCATAAAAAAATAGATGAAAGGAAATGGGTTTCACAAAAAAAATTCATTATAATCAAAAACCATTTTTAGAAAGAATAAGGATGGTATCATTGTTTCACAGTCTTATTAAATCTTAAATAACATCAAAGGATGTAATCTTAGATGGAAAATTATTTATAAATATAACTAGAAATAATGTTTGAGGAAAATAACCTTCCATTTTGAAACAACTTTTTTTTAAAATTTGTGCTATAATTAAGGGAATTTGTTTTAATTAATATTGTGAAATTATAAAGTAATCATCAAATAAAACATTATTCATGATGATGGTAATATTATTTTCATTACATATATGTTAAATAACATTCCTTCCATTTTTTAGAAAATCCATGAAGTACCAGCTTTGGAAAATGAAAAAATGATTCATTTCAAACAATTTTGTTGCAATTCAAATATAGGTAAATATGATTTCAAATAATCAAAGGATAATACTATAATTTTTTTCATTTTTTTATAAAACACAAATATTGAAGAAAAATATTATGAAATGGATACATAAACATAAACAATCCTTATTATTGAAGAGATTATGAAATAAAACCATTATTTCTTTGGTAAATTTTTAATTAGAAGCCCCGTGAAAGAAAGAAACTTATATAGATTTTTAAAAACCATAGTTTTCATGATAAAAATTATAAAATACATTTATGGGTAGTATATAGAAAACACAAAATAAACAAGTGTTATATAAGGTATGTGTCTCATATAAATAAAAGTGATATGAAAATATCTTACCTTGAGTTTTCCTTTATTTTCAAGTACTCTAACCTCTTATATAAAAAATTTATATTTTTTATATTTCATTACCAGATTAATTTCAATACTTATAATATCATATAATATCTCTTTGTAAAATATCAACTCCCTTTTGTTAATAAATTTTTATTTATGACTTTTAACTATTTAGTTTATTAATGAGTACTTCAGTTCAGTAGTTCTAGTCCTTGTAAATATATTTTGGTTCTATAACCAAAAAATATTAATAATTATATAAATATTACATATATTAATTATTTACATATATAGAGTCCTAAATGTAGTTATATGTAGAAAAATGAATTACACTGTTCATAGAGATCATATGTCGTATTTAAACATGAATATTGTTTTCATTTTTCAAAGGATTAAATTAAAGAAATATAAATTATAATTCACCATTCCAGAATAATTTTATTTGTTATATATATCACATATATTCATTAAATCTATCCTTATTACCATAAAAGTAAAATTTAAATGAAAAATGAATCACATTACTTCATGGAGGTGGTCTTCCACACGTACGCATGAACGAAATTATCATTTTCCAACGATTTTATGGTAAGAAGGTAGACATTATATTATAATAATATAATTATAATTAAATCATAATTATCATATATAAACATTAAACTAATCATAATACCCATCCTTAAAATATAGTGATGAGAAATGAATTCTATCTGTTCGTGGAGATGGTATGTTTTATGTACACAGGAGTGATACTTTCACTTCTAATTTGATGGGAAAGAGGGTGTATAATGGTTTTTTCATAATAATAACAACATTTAAAAATATTTATGATATTTAAGTTATTATTTTAAGATAAATACCATTTATTTATGGGTGATAAATAAGAGTATAAAATAAATAGTTCGGTTTAAGCGATTACCTCTTATTGGAAATGACTACTTTAGATATCCTCTAAAGAGCTATAGGGTTGATATTTTAGGAATACCATCACCTATAGAATATTTATAGAGATGTTTAGACTGAAATTTTTTAGGTTTTTATTGATCTATAAGGTTCATGGTGGTTTACATAAGTGAGGGAGGAGGTTCCCTTTTATAATTGAAGTGAGGGGCACTTTTGGAATTTCATAAAAAATTATGATATAATAAAAATATTATAGAGACAAATTCATAAAAATGGTTATGAATTAAAATATAATGTGTATAGAGATTAAATAAAATTATCCAATTAAATTTAGAAATGTTTTGATCTGATATTAATCCTTATATTTTTTGTTAACCCCTTGCTTAATCATTTTTACCTTATCCACGATAAACATTATTTTAATAAAAATGGGTTAATAATCTAAATATAAATAGAAATGTGAGATATTTATGGACCATTTATTATTATTTTTAAATAATATTAAATTAAAATGAAAAAAATATAATATTTTTATGAATTTTAAATAATTTAATAAATTTTTTGTTTGATAAAATATTATCAATGTCAATTTTGACATTATTAATTTTATTTGACATTAAATATATCAATAAAATGTGGAATTAGAATATAATAATATAAAACCTCTATAATATTTATTATATAACTATTAAATTAATGGATCATATTAACACATTCAAATTATAACACTTTTATTATTTTTAATGTCATTTATTTCATTTTTCTATTAATTAAATAAATATCTTATTTGAGTTGCACAAAAATTTAAGGTAATCATATATTTTATAAAAAATATAAATAAATTTATATCATGAAAATAGTTTTATTTATCTCAAAATAGGTATTTTTTTCATTCATATAGTGCTATTTTTTTTATGTAGACTCATAATAGATATTTATAACCTAGAGAGTGACATTTTGTAATGTTCATAGCTTTAAATATTATAAGGGACAGTTTCATATACTAGTGTTCATTAAACAACTATATTTAAATAATAATATGATAATGGTATAATTAAATTATTTAATTAATTATAATGGTAAAAAAATATGTCCTTACCACTTATTTTTAACCAAGATTAATAATATTTACCCTTTACCGAGGTGATAAATTTTACCATGATTACTATTCATAGTGCCTAAAACTGAAAGGGACATATTCACTAAATAATGGAATTTTGATTAAAAATATAGAATACATTTTATTGAATTAAATATTTATAATTTTCAGAAATTTATTTTAAAATAAGTGCAAAAAATGAAATGAAAACCACTTTAAAGAAAAATGCAGTTTTCTTTAAAAAAATTTGTATAAAAAATTATTTTATACAAAATTCAGTCATCAAATTGATTCTAGGGAACCTAATTTTATTACTCAGAATATATTAGAAATAGTTTTAATTTGAATCAATTTTAAAATAAAATGGAACCTCTCAAATGGGTGAAACAAAAATTTTGTTTTCAATAAAAATCTGTATATTTCATTATTCACTAGAAAATAAATATTTTTAGATAAATCCAAAAAATTATATCTGAGATAATTTTTTTATGATTATTAAAAAAAATTATAATATTTTTATAAAATAAAAATTATATAAGTTTGATATATTAATGAAAATATTTTCTCACTAAAAAATAATTTTTGAGGAAGACATGTTTCTGAAGCATAAAATAACATTACTATAAAATATGTGATTATTTACTAATAATTTATCAATACCTTGATATTGAGTATAAAATGTATATATATTTTATAATGTAATTAATCATACTCATTCCCACCAATTTTATATCTATTGTATAACTATCACTTTAAATAATAATTGTTTAATAGTGTATTACTGTTTGCTAATACTTAGTGTTTCATGTAACAAAAGATATCATCGAAATAAATTTATATAAAGAGAAAAACATTATAAAATATTAGGGAGCTACATGAAATCTGTCCAATTTACCACTTTTCTTAGATAAATTATTTGAAAACATTGTCTATTTATTTCCTATTTTGGGATGATAATAAAGGTATGTAGAAAGATAGAGATGAACAATACTATAACTTAAAGGGAAATTTATTATAAAGGGATTTGTGATGGTTAGGGTGGATGTGTCCCTCACATTTTTCAGAAAAATATTAAAATGTATCTGTTATTATTATTAACCTATTGTATGATTTAGAAAATTAAAAATAAATTAATATTTATGAATTCTAACATTTTATTTGAATACTCAAATTAATAAATTTTTCTGATTCTTCCTACCAATATATCACTAAAATATTAATATATTTTTTGATATTTCATATAATTTGTTGATATATTGTTAAATTATTCTATATTTTAAATGAAAAATAAAAAATAGCATAATTTTTAAACTACTTTAAAATATTGATAAATATTAATTTTATTAACATATAATTAAATTTTAGAGGAAAATATACATTTTTATATAATGGTA
Organism: Viscum album; assembly: GCA_963277665.1. Taxonomy (NCBI): domain Eukaryota; kingdom Viridiplantae; phylum Streptophyta; class Magnoliopsida; order Santalales; family Viscaceae; genus Viscum; species Viscum album. Next base: position 58,373,906 of record OY728127.1, on the reverse strand, counting down.
TTTTTTATTATTGAATAAATTATTATAACATTTTTATAATGGTTATATAATTACTAGTAATGATAAATGATAAAAATATATTCTTTTGTTTGTAAAAAAATATATCAATATGGAAAAAATTGATTCAATTACAGGTAAAACATTTATTAACATATATTAATTAATAAAAAAGATGTATATGATAGTAAAACTAATTTTTGGTATATATAATTAATGTAAAAAACCAAATATCAATTGAGATTACTCACTTTTAGAAACAAATATATTATCTATCACTAAATATGTTTTGGTATCGAACACTTTTTTTATAGTGAGGCTATATCACACTACACAATAAATTAGCCATATTATATAACAAAATGTTATCATATTGACTTTTTTATTTCATTCATTTCATATAAACAATTGTTTTGATGTTTAACATAACATTAAAGGTCGTTGTTTAAGAGGAGTTAAAAATGACCTTTCATTAATTATTAATGTCTTCAAGAATTGTTGATATATTGGATTTATATAAGTATATGTTATAAACATTATAACATGATGCATTTAATTAGTGGATAATTTTCAAAACACTTACCTTTGAATCCTCCCTCATTTAGTAGAGAAATATATAATGTGAATCAAGACTCATTGAGCCAAAATTATTTAATATAGAACAATCCTTGGTTAAAACTCATTAATTTACCATTATCCCTTACATGTTTATGTGTTAAAACACCATGTATTTTAAGGGAGGGAATTAATAATTCAATTATTGATTCTATAATAGGTGGATATCTAGAGGAGTACAGTTAATCAAAGATGCTTTCTAAGGGAGTTCATCAAACACATCCTGAAAAATAAGATTAATGAAAAAATTATAAATCTTATTCATGATTTTAATTAACCGTTTGATGAATCTTGATATTCTTATGGTAAATATTATATTTACATTTATTATTTTTACAAATTTCTATGAAATCCATTTTTAAGAATTTGATAATATTTTCCATGTGTAAGTTGGGTATTTGGTATGCAAGGGAAAATGATCATTTTGACCAAGTAGAATAAATCATATAAGAATTTTTTGTGCTATATTAATCTATGAATGATTTGTTAAACCTAGGGTGTGAATTTCATGTGATTCCAGGAAAACTGGTTTTTATATATTTTTAGTAATTTATGTAATTTAATCAAATTATAAATTTAAATATAAAAAATATTATTGATTTTTTTTATTGGATTTAATGATTTTTAATTGCATTAAAATTCAATAGTAAAATTATTAAAAGGTCTAGACTATTGTATTTTATAATATAAAATATATTTAAAAAAACAATTTCCTAAACTCAAAATCATTTAATTCATTTTTTTAAAAAATGAACAATAGGGAATAACACATAAAGGTGATAAATTATAATATAATTTATTTATGTGATCATTCCACAGAAACCAAATTATTAAATTCCTCATATGTAATCCTTGAGAATTTATGACTAAAATCTATCACTTTCTATTTTAAAAAATACTTAGGGGTGATATTTACCCTTTAATGGATCATCGTCAGATAATGATAAAAATATTAAAAATAACCATAGTGGATGTAAATTATTCATATTAAATATTAATACAAAAGATAAATGTATATATTAAAATATTATTCAATATAATTAGATATATTTCTAATGTTAATTATATGTCTCACAAATACCAAAATAATATAAGATTAATTATGTAAAATATAAACCTTTCTCTTTATAAATTGTTCTAATTATTCAACGCTCAATAATGAACATATATACATGATTAAAAACATATATACGACCTTTATAGTTAGTAAAATCGTGTTAAATAAAATCTATATTTATATAATGTTTATATATAATGGGTGTGAACATAACTACTCACTATGATATAATAAAAGGTACCACAAAATTGCATTAAATAATGAGTTACTATGTGTAATTATGAATGAAAATAATGAAAATTGAAAATTTAATAGGAATCAATTAAATACACACACAAAGTAAATTATCCCATATTGTGATCAAATGTTCAGTCTCAAGACATAGAATAACTATACTCATGGTAAACCATACATTCATGGTTTAACAAATTATCACTTTAACCGCTCATTATTTATTGTGTAACATAGAAATAAAATAGACATTTTTTACGAGAATAATATAACAAATTAATTTACACTTTTCCTTGGATTTTCATATCTAATGTATATCACTCATTCATCTTTGAAAAAATAGAGACTATAACATTCCACTTTCATTCATGGAGTATTGTAGCCTAAAATATTTCCATTTTAATTTATGATGTAACATAACATATAAATTTCACTATTTATTTATTGTATAATTTTGCCCATAATATCCACCATTTATTAATATAATAACATTGCTTGTGATATTAGTTCTATAAATATTAGATATTACTTAATATTCTTCTAAAATTATTCTAAAATTATTTAATATTTAAAAAACATACATTATATATAATAAGTCCACTTTAAAAAAGTTAAATTCAATATCATAACAAATATCACTAAAATCAAGAAAAAAATAAATTTCAAGTTAAAAATTTATAAAATCCCATTAACAATTACAAACTAAACCTATTTATAATAAAAGTACATAAAATTAAATTAAATAAAAATAAAGTACACTAAAATATCTATTTATGTTATTGAATTTATATTCACTATCACATTGATAATATTATTGAAAGAGTATTAATTAATTTAAAACAATGGTTTTTGGATAGTTACCACAATTTAAAATAAATATTATTTCAAAAATATGATAAAAAATTTCCTATAAAAATCTATTTTTTAATTTTTTAGCTAATATAAATTTTAATTAATTAAAACAAAAACATACAATCAAATCAATTACTAAAAAATTAAAAAGGATTACTTAATCCATGATCAAGGAAAAAAAATACAATGGAAGATCATTTTTTTAGAATAATTAAGTTTATATATATTTTATGAACCCAAATTTAAATATAAAAGATAAGATAATGGGGGAAGTACATTTAGAAAATTCTATAAATGATGGAAATAATTAAAAGGAATAATAAGGAATTACCAAATAAAAAAAATTATAACAATTATACAAATTAAAATTTTTGCTTGGAAAACTATTGTGGTTAAGTATACCGGATAAGATTCCTAGGGGATAAAAAATATTCTCTTGGTAGTGACCAAAGTCATTGGTTAGGTTAATGATTTCATTGAGTTCTAATTGTCTTTCCAGTGGCTAAATCAACCAAACATTTATCCCAAAAAAAATTAAAACGATAAAATTGACCTCTATAAATCCATCGACACAAAAATTTGAGTAAAAAAAAGTTAAAATAGATTAAAATAAATAAATATATAAAATAATACTTACAATATGATATATATAATTAAAAACTCTCTACTATAATAATTCACATCCCTAAGAGGTGCCACTGATCATCTCAAGTGCAAAATATTGGGTACTGAGATATCAACTATGCTTCTTTATCCCATTTATCAACTTTAACCTAACCATTCTACAACAATACATTAAAAAATGGTATTATATTCCCACATAACACCTTCTTAATTTCTACCAAAATACACATTAGATGTCTAATAAGTGATGAATTTTCCTCCAACTCTATATCAACACATTTCATAACATCAGATGTGTTTGAACCATACATTCTCGGTATTGATTCATGAAAGAAACCATTCATTGTATTAAATCATATAGGTCTATTCAAATGATAATTATGTTCTATGATATATTCCATGCTCTCAAAATGACACACAATTCTAGGTGCTAACTTCCCTTTTATACCCAAACTCATATGTATTAATCTATATTATAGAAAAAGAAACATATGATCATCCATGATGAATTATAAAGGCTGATTACATCTATAAAAATTATATATATACCTACTTTTATCTGTATCTTTTTTTTATCATGTGAACTTGATCAATAGTGTTTCTCACTGTTCTAGGCCTAATTAGATATACTTTTCCAACATTCCTTTAACGTAAATTATTTCCAGATGGTCTACTAAAGAAGTATTAAGTTGATTTCATTTGAATATTAATTACAAAACCTTGAGATTTTAAAAGAGTAAAATAACATTCAATAGCTTATTAGACACACCACACAAAGCTTAAATTACAAGAAAAATATATATTCGTTATAAACAAACCATTAAATTTGAAAGAATAAATAATATTAACTACATTAGGATATATTTTTTTCTAAAAAATATTATTTTATTGATAAATTATTAATAAACAGTCAATTAATTTTATCAAAGTAATATTATATATCAAAAATATATTTTCTTCAAAAATGATTTTAATGATTTTTGTGAGAAATTTTTTGCAAATTTATATATACATCAGAAAAATTATTTGATAAAATTAATATATTTTTTGAAATCATCATATCAAAATTAACAGAAAATGTAATTTTTTTAATTTTTTGAAAAATATTTATTTTTCAATTAATAGTGAAAAATACCAGTTTTTGTAAAATTGAAATTTATTTTCAATAAATTATGTAATTTAAAATTAACATTATAATTTATATTTGATATCAAGTAACATATATATTAATTATTTATATTTAATCCATGTAATAATATTTAAATAATCTTTATATAGTATTTTATTATAATTTTATTTTTTTGGGTATAAAAAAAGTTTTTTGAAAAAGTTTTTAAAGTTTATAATGTTTCTCAATTTTAATTCTTTAAAATAATAACAATGTAATAATTATTTAAATAACATTTATAGATTATATATTTAAAAATATTTTTTTATATTCAAATAATAATTATTACTAGTAATTTAGTTAACATAAATTCATTTTCTTCTTGAAAATTATACTTTTAGAAAAACCGTTTTTTATCGCATCTATAGGTTTTATTTATTACAATTAAATTAAGATAACTATTTGAATTAAAATTGATAATATTTAGTATATATTTGGAATCATAATAATTTATATTATATAATAATGTCAACTTAATTTTTGGTCATATTGAATAATGAAAAACAATAAAAATATTTTTATACGATTAAGAAGAAATCAGGTTTACTAGGAATAAACTAAAAAATTAAGGTTAAAATGAACTAAAAAATTATATAATTACTATTTTATGGCCATAGTTCTAACTTAATTACCTCATTATTTATTTTTATGTTCTTAGGGGATACTTTTCCATAAAAGTGACCAACGTAATAATTTATGTAATGAAAAAGACAAAATGTCACACTTTTCCTTTTAAATATCAATTACATGCTCATGTAGGGACAAAAGAAAAATTGGAATGAATATTGATGGTTTTTTTTATCAAAATTATATTAATTTCAAGAGGGTAATTTATTTTTTAGTTTTCAGTAATTGTATAGTAACATTAAATTATTAAGAAACTCCAACACAGTAAATATTTAATTAATAGAAAAATAAAATAAATGATACATAAAATAATAAATATAATATAAATTGAATTAAATTTTTTATTTCATGCATTTTGAAGTTAAAAACACATTATATAGACGTTTTAAAATAATATATTTAAATCCCACCTTTTTTCTGATGTTTTTAAAGTCAAAATAAGTGAGTGGTGTCAAAATTGACATTAAAGTTATTTTATATTTAATAATATTTTGGTAAATAATTTAAATTTCCTAAAAATAAAAAACTCATCCATGTTATTGGTATATATTTAATAATATATATAACATTCTATTAATGGACCAAATTCACTTTTATGGTAATTATATTTAACCTTAAATAGTAAAAAAATTGAGTTACATGCTAAAGGGTAAAATGGAGTTTTGCATTTTTCATGCGCTTGTATTAAAATGAATTTTCCACACAAATAATATATTTATTTTATAAATTTGATTTCAAATTTATAACCATCTGGTAAAAATTATTTAATAAGTCTTGTTTTATTTTTAGGCTTAATAGATAAATCACCAAGGTACAAAAATAATAAAACTAGTTATTGTGGTGAAAACAAAAAATGGAAAAATTAAGTAAACATACTGGATAAGGGATAACATTTTTAGATAATGCCTATTTTTTTTAAGGATGGGATTGACCATATCTTACCTATAATATTTTAATTTTCAATTTTGGAGGTATTTTCGGTGGGTTTGACTTCTCATTATTGAATATTTTGGCTATTAATAAAAATGTCACTAATAAATTATAAAAGGTCACCTCTTGTACTAACATATTCAAAAATAATAAGAAATTTATCTTGAAAATCCTTACCAAAATACCTCCCCAAAACCTTATACATGTTATAAATATATTATTCTTCTCAAAATATCAACCTCAGTATCCTTAATAAGATATCAAAAACAGGTTATTTTAAGAGAAGGTAATTGTCTTCAGTAAGATCTTTCTTTTTACTCCTCCTCTTACCTAATTTTATCATATATAAATAAAAAATTATAAAAAATTATATACCATATACTTATACATTATTATATTTATGTAATTACCTATATATATCTCTTTTTAAATAAAATGGGAAGAAAAACCATTGATCATGTGTACGTCGGACAACCACCTCACGAACTGATGTGATACGTTTCTATCACCACCTCCCACAGTTGGATATAATGATTTATTTAAAGTATATATATATATATATGATATTTGTAACAATATTATACTTCAATATTTATTATGTCACATATACCTTCTTTTTTTTCATTCCATTGGAGATATGGTAACGCGGTTCTTGGGTACGGTGAAATACCATCTCAGGAATCGATGTAATGTTTTTCACTAACACTTTACATAGAAGGTAATAAAGTTAATTTACTGAATATATGTGATATATATGAAATATTGACAATATTAATAACATTTTTATAATTTTGATATGAAAATATATCATTTTCTTTCTTACCTTTCTACTTAGGGATAAATGATAATGTCTTTCATGTGTATGTGTGGACTACCTAATCCACAAAGAAATGTGATTTTTTTTTGAACACCACATCACATTGATGATATATATATTTGTATATTTAAATAGATGATATTTTATTTATGATATGATGATCATTATGGAAATATAAAATAATTATTCACTTCTTTCTATAATGATCTTTAAAAAATGGAAACATTACTCATGCATTCATATAGCCTACCATATCCATGATTGTAATGTAGTTAGTTTTTAATAACCATATTTCATGATTTTTTTAAAATATAATTATAAATAAATAATATAATCATTTCCGGATTATTATTTTGGAGATGCTGAAACAATGACCACTTTTACTATTGTCAACAAAATGAAGCTGTTTTGAACAATAAACTGAATAGGCTCAAAACAACTAATGTGGACATAACTGATTAAGAATTTAAATATATATAATCCCTATTTGTTCATTATAAGGATTTTGGAAATATTAAGGAATATTTTTTGATCCTGTTTTAGAGACAACGTGATATTCTGATGCCTAGGGAGCCTGAAATATATATTTTAAAAATATTAAATATATTAATATCATGTGTGTGATGTTTTCCAAAAATATAGGAATAACTCTATAACAGAGGATAATATTGGAAATACAATTTTTCCATTGATTGTATTGTGAAATTTTTATCCTTGGTGCAACATTACCTTGGAGCGTGTCAGATGCTTGGGTTGAGCACGGTCATGGGTGGATAAATAAATAAATTTATTTTATTTATATATTTAATAGTCATTACCTAATATTCCATCTATAAATACCGGGTTATGGGTAAATCTCAGGATTATTTTCATAAACCCAGTAACCTATAGATGAGATTTTGGAGGATCATTCATGGAGGAATGATGATCTTATCATAGATCCTTGATCACTGTGAAGTGGAGTTATGGATCATGCCAACAATGAAAACACATGACCATTCATCATTAATGATCGATAAAAAAACTAAGAAGGGTGATTTTTATATAGATTAATCCCATTTTTATAACTCATTTCAAACATGGATCAATCCCTCTAACAAAAATTGATTCATGCATTGACGGTTGATTCATTTTATGGTTGATTTGATTATTCGTTGGTAAATTCATTCATTATTATAGAAAAAATAGAATGAAGCCAACTGGAACATATCTAAGTTTCATTCCCCTGTTATATTTCATGAATTTCTCCCCCATTTCTTTACACATTCAAAACTGAAAAATTATTTGTCCCATGGTTTTAGGAACACTTGTTATTTGATTATTGCGTGACAGTTCTTCGATGCAATTGATCAATGTATCAGGTGCAGTTCATGATAAAGTATGTGATTGAGGTTCCCCAATGATTGATGATGATTAGAGGTGGATATGAATGGTCTGGTGATTCTATTTATTCCATTTTTGATATGCAGTGATGGAATGGGTGATCAAAATGGTTTACCGATTGGTTTGGAAGGCTAGAATCAGATCTTCATCAATAGTGAGGCTCGGGCAATGAGATTTGCGATCTTTGAATGAGATTGATGATAGATCCATATGATATTATGTATAATGTTTACATGGATAAGAACCACATAATTCTAGAAAATCCCATGTTACATGGTGTATAATTCAAATTTACATGTGTTTGTGTACCACTTACTATGTCTCTAGGTTTTTCATAGAAATTTATATATCACACGATGTGTGTCACATTTCACACACCATGTGTCTTTTGGCTAGTGTAATGGCATGTACTATGGGAGTACATTGGAACATAGATATCTTGGAACATGTGCATGGGTAGAGTACACATACATGACCTATTACTTCAAAACTCCACATACATGGGAATGACCAAGTAGACAAGCATGGATGAATGTAAATAGGCATATCCAGATCTATACGGGCATGGGTAGGAGGATCATTGAGTTTCGTATGGAATTATACCTATCATGTACCCTATAGGACATTTTGTGTATTCGAGAAAGATGTATTCCATGTGAGTGTGATAAAAGGGATGTTCCGAGATTTTTGAGACACACTCTGTACTATCATATTCATGTTTTGTACTCATTTTAGGGTAGGTTAGAGCCCTCATTTTTCTCAGCTCAGCTCTGTTATGATCTTGGGTGATTTCCCATAGACTATTTTAGTATAGACCAATATTGGTTGAGAGAGTTCCCATGGTATATCCCTATGAGGGTCCAGTGCATCATTATTTCCTAAATATAGAAATGTGATCCCCTCTTTAGGATGAGTCCCAGATATAGTACACGGTGTCCCCTAATGATCTTGTGTTTGATCCTCCATCATTATTTCATGATCATAGGTGGGTTTTGTGGTATCATCATGAATACCATTCATATACTATCAATCCCCTATCTATTCAATTAACGTACTAGGGTAGGTGAAATTGTTGTATATACAATCCCCTACTTATAGAGTAATTTATATATTGGGTTTTTGATGTCTCCAATTTTTATTAGGTGTGATCTTCTATATGTGTGAGAATATCATGGAGATCCAGTGAGTACTTATTTGGCTAGAATTGATTAGTGTGACCTATTGGATGAGTTCCATAGGTGTAGTGAGTCCTAATGAGAATGACCTCTTTGATTTGTTTCATCAATGAAAACATGTCTTATGGAGTGAGATCGGCTGGATAAGTATTCCCTTGAAGCGTTAAGCGGAACCTTATTCCTGATAGTTTGGATGATACCTACTTTAGGCTTAGATACTTTTATGACTATATCTATTTTTATTCTTGATTATAGATATCTCTCATATCTTAATTGACATACCTTGGTATTGATGAGCTAACAACTCTTGATCCTTTTTGTTTTGTTATTTTAGGGTTTCCTAATAGGTATTTCTATACCCACACCTACATGCGATATAACTACACATCTCATGTCAAATGTAGATCAAAAACCATTTGATAGATCCCTAGGAGGATCAGGAGCTAGTAGAAAATAGTTCTAGGCTAGAAAGTTTGAGGTTTGTACCAATGTTTCATTTGAAAGAATTACCCTCATTGTGAGTAGGTTAGACTCTTTTGAATCTCTTGGTGGGATTCAATTCATCCCCTCATTATATCATTATATACTTTTTTTACTCTGATTGTGGGATTAATGATTCATGCAATTATTTATATCTATTGTACTTTACTTTTTCATTATTTTATGGGATTAGAGATGTGTTCATGTGTACATGTACTACGGATAAGGCCTACAGTGTGTGATATATGCCTACATGGAACTTCTCTCCATACCATGTCCTATTGGAGGTGGGATTGGGGTAGTAACACTAGATTTACCACTACAAAAGTGGGCCCCAATTAGTTGGTTCATGATAGAGTGGTATCATAGGTAGGTTGGTTCTACCATATGACCAGAGCACAATGTTTTTTTCTAGTTTTCATATTGGTTTGGGATTTACGAAAACATTATTAAAGTGATATAATTATTTCTTTCAGGCTAGGGAGTATAGTGTTGTTCTAGAGGGCAATGTATCCATTCACCATGACTTTGAAAACATGCTTATTGACTTGGTTTTTTAGGCACTGATTGTAGGGGGTAAATTTTGTACATGTGCCATATAGGGATGGTTTTTTGGTTCCCATGTCCTTCTTGAGTCATCTAACTAGATATACTCTGTAACCATGGTAAATCTTAATGATTTTCATGAAGCCTTCATGATTACAGCTAGCTTGGATTCTGAGATAGTTTCATGATGATAATTATTTGATCGATGAGTCCTCAATTCTGGGACTCTTTCGTGAGGTGTTTTCAACAGGTGGGTGAAAGTTAGTTCCAAAAACTATTGGGTTGTGATTATATCCTTTCATGGATATAGTGGGTGACCAATGAAATGCTCCATAGCAAGGGACTTAGTAGGTCAGAGTGATTATGTGTGTAGGATTATCATGTTTTATGAGTTTCATAGATAGAGACCACTATGGTTTCATGGAAATCCATACCCTCCTAAAGTAGAGGACTGGCTTCAGGATGTGATCTAAGTTTTCCCACGTGTGTGGACCCTGACTGATCAGATGGTTTGATGGGTGACCAATATTCTTCATGATCCATATTTGTTCTTAATTGTACCAACATATGAAACACCTATGTTGTATCATGTTTTTGAGATACAGAGATGGAGATCGATCAGGACGAATGGTGTGATAGACCCCCTTCTTAGAGGGTAGAGGTTTTCCTCGAGCATGTATTTTGAATTTCCATGTTGATTAGGTCCCCTCTTGATGACAATTTCAGCAGCGAGGAATCTCTTGGGAGATTTATGGAATCTTTATAGCCCTGTGTTGGTCATTTTTTATGTGTCCTTAGGCACACAATGAAGAGGGACTCCTCCCCCACTAATATTCATTCTTTTGATGTGTCCTAAAACTATGCGGGTGAGTCTGTGCTTCCCAAAAAGAATAGTATCAATGTTTGGAATATGAGTTCATTTAACTTATGTATTTAAGGTATTTGTAATGCGATAAGGTGTCAGAGAATTTATTGGTTGATGAGAACAAGTGGGAAGGGAAATGATAGCTTAAAGGGTTCAGAGCTTGTAACCTAGAGTCTTTAGGTGTGTATTAGAGTACAATAGGCATATTCATTACTCCAATAGTAGTTTTAGTACATGTTAAAAATCCACATTTCCTAGAATGTAACCACTATATGAGAACTAGTGATAACTGTTGAGAATTTTAGATGATCCCTTGTTTTATAGTATTTTATATAAAGGATTAGTGATTGAACACTTTTATTGATAGTGTGTCCTAACTCTGGGAGGAGAGAGAGAGCCTTCCATGAAATTTTCTATAACATCAGTGAGACCATACAATGTTTTCATCGATGTAGACCATTTTCCTACTTTCCAATCCTAGAACAACTGTTACCAGTGGGGGTTATAGTGTACCCAATAATGTGTGAATAATTCTTCCTTCCTTAGTTATAAGTAATCCCAAGTAGATAAGGATGACATCATTTGTAGGTGGATAAATCCAATTTCATGTTATTTGTATAGTTTTACCATTAGATAAAGGAATTCCATGAGATCTCAGTTCCTATATTTTTTTTATGGGTATGAGGACATAATCAATGAGGATTCCTTAAGATTACCTCATTATTGATATATTTTTGTATAGGTTATCACTAGGGTTGGAATGATATTTTCCCCAGTGTATTGGATTTACTTATGTTTCTATGAGAGTTAGAGGTGTGGTTGGGGGAGTTCGTAGATGTAGGTCTTTATAAGACCTAGTGTGATTTCATTTGCATCCCAGAGTTGATCACCTAGGAAGATGATATGACCTTGAGGTTAGGTGTGGATCGACATCACTTAAACTAGTTGATTGACATATAGGAGTATCCACCCCCATAATGATAACTTATTTATCCTATGGTTAATGGAAATTTGGATCTCAATGGTTGACCTTAGGACATGTTATCATCATCTCTTAGTTCAAGAGGTGGATGAAATGATTATGGATTTATAAGAAGCTAAGATTTTTTTTATTTTTTGGTACTACCTTTTGGAATTTTGGATTCCGAAATGGTGCTTGTAAGACTCATAAATAAGGTCCTTATTCTTAGATAATTTCTTGGTATTCTTTAATAATTAAATCATTGTGTACTCAACATTAGTGGTGGAATATTCAAGACAATCATGGATAGTTAAAAACATACACTAAAAATACCTTTTTTACTGGAAGCACTCAAAGAATTTGTTTGGGATTTAGGAGGTCCACTTCTTATCATATGTCTTCATAAACGTGATAGAGATAGTGGAACTAGTAAGGGTTGAGGTGGTTCTCTCTTTATGTCCACCCAATGGTGTGGTCATACTATATGATACTCACAGTGATGTTCCCATTAATTCTTTTCAAACAAGGTGAAGAATAAGTTTCCCACTTTTTAGTCGTACCTTGAGGAAGAGGTAGGTGTACGGTATCTATAGTCTATGGATGTTACCCATCCATTTATTTAGTGATTTAGGGAATCATAGTTTGGAGATATTGACTATGAGTTCTTGTGTGACCAGATATTCACAAGACATGTCTGGGATCAATTTTACAAATGTGTGGATCACATCATCCATGTTTAAGGTTGGTTGATGACACAAGTCACATAGTGCAAGAAGGTGATATGGAGGTTGTTTTACCTTTAATGTACATCCGGTATAGGTAAGGATGTACTATGATCAATTGTCATTGGTTGGGAATCCAAGAGTGTTATAGTGTGTTTTCAAGTTAAAATAATTTTGTATTACCATTCTATAGGTGAGGAAAAATAGATCCATGTGGAGGGTTTTTGACGCATATGTGTATTATTTAGTTATGTAATTACCTTTGGAAGAAATTTATACCATGATTCTCACTTAACATTGAAATTAGGGAGAGAATACATGTGGATTTGGGACTTGATTGTGGTTGATCACAACTATTCAACCCCAAATAGATAGACAAGTAAAGTAGGCCATTTAGGTTCTGGATATCATGCTTTAGTATTTCATGTTATCCTTGGGACATATCTAGATGTACAATCAACCATTGGTGGAGATTTCATATCATAATAGCTACCACTCCACCATCATTGTAGCATAATTGAACACCATGTTTGGGAGACCCTACAAGTCAGCAATGTATTGGTTAGAGTTAGTGGTAGATAACTCTTGTGGGCCTAGTGTTGGTGTTAGAAATCATTTTTAAGGGTTAAGTTCATCCTGAGGAGGATGAGATCTTCACAATAATGTATGGATTTATTTACAAACTCAAGACATGGGCCTTTAGGTTTGAGGAGGAGATTGCGTGTTATTAGAGATCTCCCCTGATCAGGGATTGCAGAGATTAGCCTGGGATGTAAGGACTTTTATAAGATTCATAATACCTCCTTCAAGTTATTAAATTGGTTTAATGAGGTTCTGTACCACTGGAACCTATGACCAAAGTTAGCCCATGAGTTTGGGTTTTTCTATGTGCCATAGCTGAGGATACATGTGCATGACTCGTTGCATGATGTTCATAGTCATGAGTTAAATATTTAGAGTGGGCATACCTTTTTGAAGATTTCATAGATATAATTAGTGTTAGGGAACTGAACAATGAAAAAACTATTGGGGAAAGTGTTTCCCTTTGGTGCATGTTTTTTGACAGCACACGAACCACAAGGAGAGCTCATGGGAGTGGGAAGACCAGTTGGGAGTTTGGTGTCCTCACTTGTGACTATTTTATTTATTTTCTAACTAAAAATACTTGAAGGTGGGTAGAATTTCAGATCCATGTTTTTCAATTTTATGAATTTGGAATATATTAATGAATATGTTTGGAGCCATGCCTGATATGGCGTTAGATTCCAAGGCTCAAAAATTTATGTATTTATATTTTAAAAATACTAAATATACCAATATCACGTGTATTCTATTTTATTAGAAAGATGAATCAATCCAGAATGAAGTAATGAATAAGATATATAAGGCCTCAATTGAGTTTTGAGAAATATTTTTACCCTAGGTGTGACATAACCTTGGAGTGTGTAGATTTCTTGGGTTGAGCGTGGTCATGACATGATAAATAAATTAGTAAATTCATTTTTTTGTTCCGTTATTATTGTCATGAACCCATCCATCTTCTATAAATACATAGTTATGAGAAAACGTTTGCATTAAATACATAACCTTAGAGACCTAGAGAGGCACTTTTTTATGATCCTTCTTGTAGGAATAATGATCATTTTTTGGATTGATTCTTGTTGTGCAGCAGAGTTCATGGATCTCGATAATAACCTCAATGCAAGACCATTCTTCATCAGTGATCAATAAAAACTCTAGCACTGGTGTCTATTTTATGTGGACTCAACCCATTTTTATATCTCGTATCGAACATTGATTAATTCCACTAATAAGAATTGATTCATGTATCGACGATTGATTCATTTTATAGTTTATTTCATTATTTTTTAGTTAATTAATTATTTTTTCTAACAATAATTGATCGAGGCCAACCCAAAAATATCTGAGCCTCATTAATCTCATATGTTTCTTGGATTTACCCCTATTTATTCATAGATTCATCACCTAAAATTTATTTTTCCTACGATTTGATGAATACCTAGTATTTGATCATTGTTCCAGCATTTTCAGTGTAACAAATCAATTTTGTAGGTGTGGTTCACAATTGAAGATGAGATTGAGGTGGAAAGAAGGTGTAGGATGATGATATATTGATTTTATTGGTACAATGATCTCAGTTATTTCAAATTTGGTGCACTATGATGGCACAAGAAACAGTTATGGTTTCCTGATTAGTTTGGACATCCATAATCAGATCTTTGGTGACAATAAGGCGCAGGTGGTGATATTTGTGCACTACTGGGATTCTTGGTAATTGCGACAGGCTATTTATGATGGGATCCCGTCGCAAATAGGCTTTACCGATGGGGCCCCATCACAAATGGCCTGTTGCAGAAAACGTCGTCGCAAATACAATTATGTGCGACAGGCCCGTCGCAAAAAATATTATATGCGACAGGAAATGTCTTTGTCCCAAATAAGATTATGATTATATGTATTATATATACATAAACGTTTTCATGATGGGCCCATCACAAAAACTATTTGTGATGGGCTCTTGTCCCGTTGAAAAATATATATATATATACTAACATTTCTGCGATGGGCCCGTCGCAACACATTATTTGCGACGGGCAAGTAGTCCCGTCCAAAATATGTTTTTAAAATATTTAGTTAGATTATTTGCGATGGGACCCCATCACAAACAGTCCTGTCGCAAATAATAAATTCATTTTTTAAAAAATAAAATTTAATAAAATTACGATTAATGAAAAAATAATATTACTATTGTTAAAACAATAAAAAAATATAAAATATTATAATTCTCAATATTCACAAAAAACTATAAAAAAATAAAAAATATTAAAATTATCAATATTCACAAAAAAATATAAAAATATAAAAAAATATTAAAAATTAAATTATGTAATATTTGCACCGATATAAAAGACAAAAAATGTAAATAATTCATATTACAATTTTAAATTCAAATGTTTGTAACATAAAAAAAATCACTGGGGGTCGTCTTCTAGAAGAGGTGGAGGAGATGAAGGGGCTGGTGGTGGAAACTCCATCCCTAAACTACGAGTCAGACAGTGCATGTACTTCATTTCCTCGTGATGCTGCTGCTGCCATCGACACATCGTCTCCTCATAATGTTGCTCATGTTGTTGCTGCCGCTGAAACATATCTTCTTGTTGCTTCTGCAAAGTCTTTATATGCTCATCCTGAGCTCACAACTGATCCTGATACTATGAGCCATAAGATGATGCCTCTCCACGAGCTCCTCTCGAGATGGACGCCGACATCACAGCAGTACCATAATAAGTACCAAGAGTCAAATGAGAGCTGATGCCAACAACTCTTCCCTTCTCAAATCCATACTGAGTCGCCTGCATCCATGCTGCCTCATCGAAATGGTGAGCACTAGTCTGCTCAGTCATCTCGTCCTGACCCTCAGTCTGTGTCTGAGAGGTCTCAACCTCATATGACTCCTTCAATTCCAATTTCAAATTGAAATTGAAGAAATATTATATGCAGTTAATTGTCAAACTAAAAAAATAATACTAACCACAATCTGACTCTGGCGATCACCACTAATCTCACCAGTGACTGGATCACTGTACATCCTCCGATAAACATCGAACTCCGTAATATCGGGATGCTTGACTACCTACAAAAATATAAAATAAACTATTTATATTTAAAGTTATATAAAATATTTAAAAAATATACTTACCAGATTCTATCTATGTGAACTAAATGTATGACTACTAGGTCAATGTGTCACCTCCTGTCTCCCTCAGTTCTGTCATCCCACTAAAGATCTCCTCTGAAATACACCAAACAACCAGTGTAAACATAATCCATCCCAAATGTGAGATGAAATGTACTCTGTTCAGTGGGATCTACACGACTCATCAAATTCATTCACCCCTTCTTTCCTA
Source organism: Viscum album (assembly GCA_963277665.1). NCBI lineage: Eukaryota > Viridiplantae > Streptophyta > Magnoliopsida > Santalales > Viscaceae > Viscum > Viscum album. The sequence goes on along the minus strand of OY728127.1, from coordinate 58,356,927 downwards.
ATGGATGTCCTTCTCAAATTTTTCAAAAACTGACAGAAATGGTCCCACATGGAAACCTACCATGCCACATGGATAGAATTGTGCATGCTATCATCGATAGGATACCATAAACCCTACAAATAATTTATAATATCATGTTTTTAGAAAAAAATCAATTTTTTTTATTTATTTACGTACCACCCAATGATGGATCTTGTCACATTGCACATCAACGGGAATCTGTTCCCATGTGGTCCATGGATGAGAAAAATAATTTTACAAGATAGCGCTCCGTTGTCCAATAGCTACATGCGTGAATTTGTGAAAAAGGAATAAATAATAAAACAATTAGTTTATATATAAATAAATTAATGAAATCTAACTAAAATATACAAGTTACCATACCTCTGTGTGCATGGATTGAAACCAAGATGTGGATGTCGCTCGGTGATAGGGTTAGAAATAATCAGTCGTGCAAGACCATGCCCCGTTCGCGTACCCCCTGAACTCTCAGTAGGATGAGGGTCATATGATCCAAAATCCCGCTCATCCAACGGTAGGTTAGCCTCCTACAACTCTAGAAATAGATTAGGGTCCATCTGAAACAGAAAATTATTGTTGTTATCAGATATTTTAAAATAACTATTATATATAGATATATCTTAGTTATGTTTATAATCATAACTTAACTATGTCAATGTTCATCTTCATCCTCTTCTCCATAGCTGTCAATGTCAATGTCTTCATCTTCCTCCTCAGTATTATCAATATCCATATGAGTTTCAGTTTCATCATCTCTTTTCATTTAAAATTCATTTGTAACATCATTAACATCTTCATCACCATCGATCCTTAATTATGGGGTGTCATCATCGATATTCACGTCTCTTTGTGAATCAGATGGATTTTGAGTAGTCTCTTTAAAATTTTCAATTCCATCCACTTCAGCAGAACCACATTAATTTTGAGTAATATGATTTTCCTCAGATTTCATTTTTATTATGCTCCACCAATCACTCAAGTCTCTTGAAGTAGCATAGTAGTTTGAATAATAAATTTTATGTGCCTGTTGAGCTAGTAAAAATGGTTTATTTACTACAAGCAGACTTTAATATTTAGTATCGATGATTGCATGAGTCGGATGAACACAGAAGCCTCTCTCAGTATCCAACCACCGACATTTAAACATTGTTATGTAATTCTGTCCTAGATAAAAAACTCAATAATTTCATCCAAAATGCCATAAAAGTCAACTTCAGTTTCTCTGTGATGTGATCCTCTCAAGAAAACTCCACTTTTCATTGTTTTTTTTGATTCCCTATATGCATGTGTATGAAATCGAAAACCATTCAACACATATGAATTATAAGATTAAACCATTTTGGATGGTGGGTTACTCAATATACACAGTCGATTATCAATTTTATCAGCATATTGAGACACCTTAAAATTTGAAAAACAATTATCAATATACAAAATAATAAATGGAATTGATATTAAACCATCAATAATTTATGTTACCAGTTATTGAAACCATTGAGAAAAAAAAATTGTCTGCATTCTTCAAGAGCAGCTGCTGTAATTTGTGGAAGTTGTTTCTTGATATGATTATCATATAACCTACAAATAAAATAAGTTTAAATACTATAACATAAATTATAGAATAAGTGATAGAAGCACTCATAGGTAAAATTATGCCATTTCTTCATAGTTGATCATAACTTATGTATGAGCTCTGTGATGTTCATCATCTGAATTCCATCGTTCATAAACTCCACCAAAACAAAGATTTGGCTGATTAAAAATTGTTAATTGATTGCACATTTCTTCATTAACATTCCCCTCATTTCTTACCATGCGACTGTGTTTTGAAGGATATTAAGATTGAAAATAATGAGAGAAGAAAAAAAATTCCTCTTTTAAATAAGCTTCAACAATTGAGCCTTCAACTGATGCTTTGTTGCATATTTTTTTCTTCAAGTTCTGCAGGCATCTATTGAATGGGTACATCCATCGAAACTGTACTGGACCTCCACATTTAGCTTCATGTGGAAAATGTAATATCAGATGTTCCATTGAGTCAAAGAAATCTGACAAAAATATTTTTTACAGTTTACATATAATTACAGCAACATCTTCTTCTAGTTTTCTTAGCACATCGTAATCTATTGTCGCTGCACAAATTTCTCAAAAAAATATGATATGTCTGTTATTGAATCCCAAAACATAGAATTCATCAAACTTCTGAATCCAATCGGTATAAGTCTTTCCATTATAATATGACAATCATGACATTTTAATCTATTAATATAACCATTCTTAACACATCTGCCCAAATTGGAAGTATAGTCATCTAGAAGTCTCAAATCTGATATCCACTGACAAAATAATAAGTCACTCTCTTTGGATAGTGTATACGTTGCTTTTGGCTTCATTAACCTATGTGATCTGACATTTTTAAATAGTTGAAGTTCTGGTTGCCTACAAATTTGGGCAAGATCTAATCATGCCTTTACAGTTTCTTTGGTCTTACCTGGTGTATCCAAAACTGTATGAAATAAATTATCAACATAGTTCTTCTCAATATACATAACATCCAACATGTGGTAGACCAAAAAATCAGACCAATAAGGAATATCCCAAAAAATGATCTGTTTTATCCCATTATGTTCTTTCCCAAAGCCATGAATTTTATGTTGGTTTACTGTTGGTCCAAATGTGATTGAGGGTAATGAAAATAAAACTGATTTTAACTCTGTACCTGAGATCATCTTTGGAGGTTCATCCCATTCAATTGTACCTTTTATGAAATGAGATTTTTTCCTCTGAAAAGGATGATCGGTTGGATGAAATCTATGATGACAATCAAAACAGCATAGGTTTTTTCAATTGACAAGCATAAAGGCTTTGTTTTCTTTCATAAAGTAAGGACATTATTTCAGAACATGTGTACTCCAAACAGATAACATGCCATATGCCAGAAAGTTACTAATCATCAACATCAATGTAGCTTTTAATATGAAATTTTGTTTCAAGGAAACATCATATGTATTAACACAATCACTCCACAATGAATTTAACTCTTCAATCAATGGTTTCAAATAAACACCAATATTATTTTTCGGATGTCGTGGGATTAATAGAGACAAAATGATGTAAGGATCCTTCATCAACATCCATGGAGGCAAATTGTATTGAGTTATAAAGATAGGACAACATGAATACTGACTACCATAAGAACCAAACGAACAGAAACCATTAGTAGAAAGACCCAATCGCACGTTTCGGGGTTCTATAGCCATAGATGGATGCGGATGGTAAAAATGTTTCCATGAATCACCATCATATGGATGATTCAAGATTTTATCAATTGAAATATGGGTTTTGTGCCATGACATCATAGACGCTATGTTCTGATACATAAATAAATGATGCAACCTGGGTGTAAGGGGGAAATATTTCAACTGTTTTAGTGGAATTGATCTAGAATTCCCTGGTTGAGATTATTTATACCTTTATTTTCCACATGTGGGACAACTCTCCAATGACTCATTTTCGCCCGAATATAAGATGCAATCATTTTGAAATGCATGAATCTTACGATAACTAAGGCCCAGATTACAAATCATCCTCTTTCTCTAATAGTGATTTGCAGGCAACACATTTCCTTCAGGTAATTGTGTTTTATCCAAAGAAAATATCTGATCAAAATAGTTGTTTGACATTACATTATTTGATTTAATAGCCTTAAATTTTGCAACTGCTTCTAATTCTCTTATCTTGCAACTAGGATATAATGGATCCTTAGCAGACCTCAACAAATCATAAAATTCGGATGGTACCAACTCAGGAGTTAAATCAATATCATCATGAGTTTCAGTTTGTTGCACCGATGGACCTGCAACATCATGTACTAAATTTTGAAACCGCGATGGATTTGTAATCAAGATATTAGGATCTTCTTTGGAACTGCGTTCACCATTTTGATACCAAAAAACATAATCTTATTGAAAACCAAACCGCAAGTGATGTCCCCCAACATTTTCAAATTTGTCAAACGTTCTCAGAGCACATTTCTTACAAGGACACATAATTGTGCCTTCTGAAACATATTCTGATTTTGATGATGCAAATGCTATGAAAGCTTCAACACCCTTAATATATAAATCATTTAAACCAGAACCGTTTGGATTTCTATGCTTATTTATCCAAGCTCGATCATCTAATAATGACTGATGTCGACTTCCTTGTTCCATATTTTTCTACATAAAATATAAAATCATCACTGTTTTTGAATAATTTGAAATTTTAAAAACACTATCTGAAAAAAGAATATAAATAATTACAAATACTTAATAATTACCATTAATTAATGGAGACACAATTTCCAGTGGATTGACGACTACTCTTTTGTCTGACAGCTCATTTAATTATATCTTTCTCACACTTATTATTGCTAATTACTTCTAATGATTCCTAATTATTCCTAATTATTGCTAATATTACTAATTATTACTAATTATTAAAAATTATTTATAATTGTTACTAATTTGTACTAATTATTACTAATTATTACAGTTTATTGCTAATTATTACAATTTATTACTAATTATTAGTAATTATTAATATTTATTACTAATTTAGAAATACTTAGAAATACATAGAAAAATGAAAACTGCTTGAATAATGAAAGTAAATTTGGTAATCATCGTTGTGGAGATGATTACAAATTTTCCCTTCATTATCCAAGAAGATTTCGTTTACTAATTATTTGTAATAAAAAATTATATTATCAATATTTACGAAAAAACAATATTAATATTATTAAAATAATAAAATATTAATAAAATATTAAAATTATCAATATTCGCAACTGACTTTTCTCTATTCTTAACATGTTCAAATCTCAAAGGGTCGTCAATTGTCAAGTCATGCGCAAAAAAAAGTTTGTTTCAGTCATGTCCAATGTAAACTCTATAATTGTACTTGCATGGTTGATCACCTCGTAAGAAGTGTTGCAATAGGATGACCAAGGTAATGACGTTCTCGTCTATAAGAATCATCTCATATGAGACTTTACATAGATCATTCTTCCTTACAAATTTGAGAGGATATCATTATCATTCCCTTAAATTTTCAAGGAAGAATGGTCTATGTAAATGTTCATGTGAGATAATTCTTATAGATAAGAAGGGAATGACATGGTTTGTCCTATTACATCACTACTTGCGAGGTGATCAACCATGCAAGGACAATTATGGAGTTTACATTGGACATGGCTGACACAAACTTGTTATTGCGCATGAACTTACAATTGGAGACCCTTTGAGATTTGAACATGTTAAGAATAGAGCAAATCCTGTTGCGAATATTGATAATTTTAATATTTTTTAAATATTTTATTATTTTAATAATTTTAATATTTTATAACTTTTTTATTATTTTAATAGTATTAATATTTTTTCCTTAAGTATTGATAATTTCATTTTTTTTTGCTAGTTATTACTAGTTATTTCTAGTTATTGCTAGTTATTTCTACTTATATCGATTTATTGCTAATTATATCCAGTTATTGCTACTTATATCGATTTATTTCTATTTATATCGATTTATTGCCAATTATATCCAATTATTGCTAATTATATCCAATTAATCCTAATTATATCCAGTTATTGCTAATTATTACTACATATTGCTAATTATTACTACTTATTGCAAATTATTCCTAATTATTGCTAATTATTCCTAATTATTCCTAATTATTGCTAATTATTCCTAATTATTCCTAATTATTGCTAATTATTCCTAATTATTTCTAATTATTGCTAATTGTTCCTAATCATTGCTAATTATTCCTAATTATTGCTAATTATTCCTAATTATTTCTAATTATATCTATTTATTACTAACTAATTATTATTAATTATATCTTTTTATTACTAACTAATTATTGCTAATTATTGCTATTTATTGATAATTATTCCTAATTATATCTAATTATTCCAAATTATAGCTAATTATTCCTAATTATAACTAATTATTCCGAATTATAGCTTATTTTTTCTAATTATAGCTAATTATTACTAATTATAGCTAATTATTACTAATTATAGCTAATTATTTCTATTTATAGCTAATTAAAGCTAATTATTCCTAATTATAGCTAATTATTCCTAATTATAGCTAATTATTCCAAATTATAGCTAATTATTACTAATTATTGCTAATTATTACTAATTATATCTAATTATTCCTAATTATAGCTAATTATTCATAATTATGGCTAATTATTCCAAATTATATCTAATTATTCCTAATTATAGCTAATTATTACTAATTAAAGCTAATTATTACTAATTCTAGCTAATTATTACTAATTATAGTTAATTATTTCTAATTATAGCTAATTATATCTAATTATTCCAAATTATAGCTAATTATTCCTAATTATAGCTAATTGTTACTAATTCTAGCTGATTATTACTAATTATAGCTAATTTTTACTAATAATAGATAATTATTACTAATTATAGCTAATTATTACTAATTATTGCTAATTATTACTAATTATAGATAATTATTACTAATTATATCTATTTATTACTAATTATAGCTAATTATTACTAATTATAGCTAATTATTACTAATTATAGCTATTTATTACTAATTATTACTAATTATATCTATTTATTACTAATTATTACTAATTATATCTATTTAATCCTAATTATATCTAATTATATCTAATTATATCTAATTATATCTAATTATAGCTAATTATAGCTAATTATAGCTAATTATAGCTAATTATAGCTGATTATATCTAATTATAGCTAATTATATCTAATTATAACAAATTATATCTAATTATAGCTAATTATATCTAATTATATCTAATTATATCTAATTGTATCAAATTATAGCTAATTATATCTAATTATATCTAATTATTACTAATTATATCTATTTATATCTATTTTTTACTAATTATATCTATTTAATCCTAAGTATATCTATTTATTGCTAATTATATCTATTTATTGCTAATTATATCTATTTCTTCCTAATTATTTCTATTTGTTCCTAATTATATCTAATTATATCAAATTAATATTAATTATTACTAATTATTTATAATTATAACTAACAATATCAATTTCTTAGTAAAAATAAATATAAATAAAAATCAATTGAAATCTACTTAAATTACAACTAATAAACAACAATTCAAATTAACATAAAAAATAAAATAAATATAAAAAAATAAAATATAAATACCTTAAACTTTGATATTCTGAAGATATTGACGCCCTCCGATTGGTCTCGTATAAAAAATTTCTACTAAAAGAAAATTTTTCATTGAAACTGAAGAATGAAGAGAAAGAGAAAGAGCTAGATCTGAATGATTTGGGAAAACGGATGGGGGTATATATAGGTTAGATTAGTTGCGACAGGGTTATTAGCGACGGGGTTCCCATCGCAACTAGTACTATTTGCGATGGTGCCCGTCACAAATACCCTCACCCGCATTAATTACAGTCGGCGGTTAAATGGTTATTTGCGACGGGTCCCGTCGCAAATAGTACCTGCCGGCAGTCTTTTTGCGACGGGACAACATCCCATCGCAAAAAGTTATTAACCGCCACTGGGTATTTGTGATGGGATCCGTCGCAACTACCCCTGCGCGGTTTGGCGCGCAAGCCGCGCCAAACTATTTGTGATGGGAGACATCTCCCCATCGCAAATAATATTCACGCGGTTTGGCACGCAAGTCGCGCCAAACTATTTGTGACGGGAGACGAAATACCGTCGCAAATAACCCATCACAAATAGTTATTTTTCTCGTAGTGGTGATCCTCGAGTGACATCAATGGCTGATACGGAGGTGGCAGTGGTGTTAGTGTACATGGAGAAGAACAGTGGGATTCTAGAAATTCCCACATTACACAATGGGTTACCTTGGGATACACATCGGGTGGGATCCCTGGCTACGATGCTAGGGCTTCAGTATAAAATTATATATCAAACATAATGGGACATGTGTCACACACCATATTTCATGTTGTTGGTGGATCAATGTATTCTCTATGAGTATATAGGCACATTCATGGTTAGGAACATGTGAATGGGTAGAGTAAAAATCGCATCCTGATACTCAAACACAACCATGTATACGAGAATGTACAAGTATAGAGGGAACAAACTGATGTACATGGGCACAACATGATATACACTAGCATGGGTATGTGTAAATTCAGAAACTAGTAGGACATCTACATGTCATGTTCCCATTGGCACATGCCATGTATTTTGGAAAGATTCAATTTGTGTGAGTAAAGACATGATCAGTTCTAGGCTTGGTGAGACATGTCGTGTATTGTCATATACATGTCATATACTAATTTTAAGAATGGTCGGAGCCATCGTTCTTCCTATTTCAGCTCTAGTATGATATAGGGGGTTTTTTCCACAGACTATGTAGGTGGATACATGTATTAGTTGATTTGATTCCCTTGGCATATGCCTATAAGGGTATAGTGTGGCACCACGCCCTAATTACATGACTGTGATCCCCTCTTTGAGATGAGTCTCAGATAGATCTCAAGGTGTCCCCAAGTAGTACTAGGTTTGATCATCAATCATTAAATCATTATCCTAGGTAGATTTTAGGGTATTCAAATTAGCACCATGCAAATGGAGTTGACCACCTATCTATCTGTTTAAACTAGTGGGGTTCACGGTATCATCATACATATGATCCCCTACTTAGAGAGTTATTTTAAAATTGTGTTCATGATATCCCCTAGTGGTCTTGGGTGTGATCACGTATTTGGGAGATGATATCTGAAAGATCTAGTGAGAAATTATGTTGCTAGACCTGAAAAATATGATCTATTGGATGAGTTCCATCAGAATAGTTAGGCCTGATTATCATTACCTCATGGATGACTATCATCAGAGACAGCATGGCTCATTGAGTGAGATATCCTAGATGAACATTATCTTGAAGCCTTGAGTGGAACCCTTGGATAGAAATTTTGAGGATACCTACGTGAGACTTGGAGTCTATTATGTATATATCAAGGTTATTTTTGATTGTTTGTATGTATCATATCTTGATAGATATATCTGGGTATTAATGGTATGTCCACACTGGATGATTTACATTTTATTATTTTGAGGTGTCCTACTAGGTATTGTTATACTCACCCCTATATTGGATGTACCTGCACTTTCCTTATTATATATATATTATAGAACATTTGATGGATTCCTAGGATGATCAAGAAAAGGTTGATCATAGTACTTGGCTAGAATGAGCTAGTTGTCTACTAGTGCATCATTTTATAGTATTCCCCCCATTTGAGTAGGGTATACTCTTTTGCATCTTTTGGTGGGATTGTATTTTGACCCTTTTTATCTCTTAAAATACATTATTCATACTCTGATTATGGGTTTATAGATATATGAATTCATTGGTATCTATTTTAATTTACATTATCATAATTTTATGTGCTTGGAGATGTATATTTGTTTCCAGATACATATGATAATGCCTCCTATTTGTGAGATAGGGGAACTCGTTACTACTATCCATCCTTTGGCATGTTGGGGGTGGGTTTGAGGTAGTTACACTCGACTTACCACCAGAAATGATGGACCTAGGGGGTCAGGTCATGACAAAATATGTCATAAAAAATAATTAAAATAAATTATTTATGTATAAGGCATTTAAAAGGCCCCAACCTTAAATATTATATAATTATGAGTTAGATAAAGAATTTTACATTCTTTAACCATGAGTATCATTTCAAGTTTATAGTTTTAGATAATAAATTTGTAACATATACATAAAAAAAGTATAAAATAATAAGTTTACACTTCTAATTACGATATATATGTCTCATAATATAATACTTTTGAAATAGAACATGATTTATTTTCATAAAAACTCTTCATGAAATTATACTTGGCTTCTTTAAATCATTTACGCATATTTAAATCTAGTGGAAAACATTTAAAAACATGGGATGAGAAGAAAATCACAGTAAGGGATAAAAAAATAATGAAACCATTATTCTAGAGAAAAAAATTAAAACCAATAAAAACCCATTTTTAGAATACATAACATTTTACCCATAAATGGAAATATCATTCCTTTAAAAAGATAATTTAATTTACCTTTTGAAACCAAATGATTTCCACAAAAACTAATTATAAGGAAGAGAAAATTCATGTAGGTAGCATGGCATATCAAATCATAGAACCCTTAAAAACCCTAATAGAAACCTTACATATTAGAATAAACATATAGTCAACTTCCAATACAATTTCATAGAAAATATAATCATTACCCACTGCATAGATGTTCTTTCTAGGTGCACCCATATTTCAAGCTATAATAGGATCATCCATCATTGACTAGACACACCCATAATTACTAATTTTCAAGATATATATCATTAATAAAACATTTCATTATTTCAAAAACTTTTTTAAATATGAATGAAAATAACTTTCAGATACTAAAATACCGTTTTCATTAAAAAGATCATTTTCAATAAAAAATACAATTTTGTTTTGAAAACCCATTTCAATACAAAAAACGCCCAAAAAAGGAAAAATTATTTTTAAATTTAATAAAACATATTATATTTCAATTTAAAATATAAACTAAATAATATTAATGGTGTATGGAAAAGTCATTGGCACCATTTTTTTTAAAATAATTAAAAAAGAGTCCTTTTGAAAACCATTGAAATAAATTAAAAGAGCAGAAAATGACCTTTAGAAAATATTTATGTCCATATTAAACATTTAAAATATCATTTTAAAAACAATTACATGTAAGGTAAAGAGTGTTTGAAGTAAAACCTTAAAAGATTATTTTTTTAATGAAAATCTCTTTATCAGTTGATAAACATTTGAATCATAAAATCTAATAAATAATGACATTACACAAAACATTAAATATCATGAGAATATATTAATTATTAATATATAATTTAATATGGGTTTTATTTATAAATTATAAAATAATAAAGCACTATGACAGAAATTATTTCCTTAATGAAAGGAAATTGAGATGAATTCCCATACCTTGACTTAGACTTGTCGCATATGTCTTTATCTTCCTCTTCTTCAGGTAACTCATTTTAGTTTGCACTAAAGTAATTACTTGGTAGGATTTATACCAAAAGTAAGGATTCTAAAATAATGTGAGGTTGGTTAGGAAGTTATTTGGGTAGGCCATTTTTAAGCCAAAGGTCTTGAGAGTTGTGAATACTGGATAGGAGGATATGTTTTATAAGGGAGGTGAGTGGAAAACATGCAAATTTTTGAAATATGGATTTCCATGCATGTTTTTTTCAATTAAAGTGGATCAAATTTTAACACCCCAACCTTAAACAATTGTATAATATTGAGATAAGTTAATAATTTTACTTTAATTCACATCAATTATCTTTTCATGTTTAGAGTTTTAGATAATTAGAACATAGCTTTTAAAAAACAAAAAAAAAATTATACAAAGTGGTACAACTACAATAGTCACCATTTCATCCACAATATAAAACATCTAAAAGTAAATATGATTTAATTTTCTTGACAAAAATCTTCTTGTCTTCTTTGTTTCCATTAACCATTCTTATACCCTATGAAAACATTTTTAAAACGTAGGATGAGCACAAAAAGCTCAGAAAGAGATATAAACTAAGGAAAGAAAATGTTAGTTCATGATTATTTCTAAACCCATGAAATAATAATAATACAAATAAAATAATAGAAATAATAAATAATAAAGTTCTCTTGTGGCATAAATATTATAATTACATTGCATCTTTCATAACTATATATGGAGTAACATTTATGGTTATATTTTGAATACCCATCACAGTATATTCCTTAAATTGTTTGGGATAAATATTATCATTTAACTCCATCCCATTACCCAATGAATTAGAGATATATCATGGGCTCACTTTACCTTGGTTTGACATGAAACTACCCATATTTGGTTTATCACATAACCACTCATAAAATGTCCATGTACCATTATATAATCAAAACACATAAAATATTGAAATTGTCCACATTTCACTCATAAAATTTCGTTTTCAATCAGAATAAAACATTTCAAGATATTGAAATAGTAAATTAAAATTTAAAACCAATATAAATATGATAAGACCCAAAAATTAATAATGTTTTTCTTTTTCTTTTAAAAACATTAAGGCTTATAGAGGAATCTAAATATGAAATAATGGTCACGGCGACAGAGAAGTTGTTGTTGCTGTATATGTTAAAAAAATATTTTGTTGTTTTGTAAAATGATTCGTATATAAAAGATACATTTTTAAAACCATTTAATGAAATTAAAATTATAATGGGATAATTATACACCACATAAAATAAGGTGGTGTATAACATCAAAATATTCCTCAATGAAAGGAGATTGAGACGAAGTCCACTACATTGAGTCTGACTTGTCACATACAATCATTATATTCATGAATAATATACTACTAGGATAATATTTACTTGATTTAGAAAATTTTTAAAGTTCATTATTCATTTTATATCACTTATTACCATGTTATAAAAATTGCGTAATTATTTATGTTCATATCTGACATTTTGTCGATATTCGGTACTTGAATTGAAAATGAATTGGCTTGGTGTCAATAGTCCTTGTGGTCATAATTCCATCATCTCCAGAATAATATTAGTGAAATAATAATCAATTTTATATATAAATTATACCTTTAAATCCCTTAATTTAATGTGTATATGAAAAATGAACAACGTTATAATCATGGAGACGGTAAGTCGTACTTACGCATGAGTAACATTTCCAATTTTCATTTGTAATTAAAAAAAGTTAATTATTATTTTACATTACTAAAAGTATAATAATATTATTAAAATTATTATACTAATTTAAATATACTTATTTATATCATAAAAGTGATGTGGTGAATAAGAACGATTCATATCACTTTGTGGAGGTGATAGTTCACACATATACACAAACGATGTTATCTTATTTATGTGCATTTAAGGTAAGAATATAATTGAAATATTTTTATTTAAAAATTATAAATATTTCATTAATATCGTATATAAACATTTATTTTATCATTATAACCAGTTTATATAGATGGTAATGAAAAAATAACTATACCGGTTCGTGAGGTGGTAGTCCGCCGTACCCACGAACGAAATGTTCATTTCCCATTTGATGAAATTGGAGATTGATTTAAGTGATACTATTTACAAAATTACATATCATTATATTTAGAATACTAGATTTATTATTTAAACTAAGAAGGATAATTTTTAGAGGATGTGGAAGAAGAAATAAAACAGAAACACTTAAAAACGATACCTCTTCTTCATCTTATCACCTTTGAGGAACACATTAACACCTATAAGGAGAATTTTATGCCTACGAAAAGGACTAAAAAATGTTTATAGGGATTTTAGGATGTTTTTTGGGCCGATATTGTCCGAAAAAAAGTATTTTTAATTTTATTTATTAGAGAAGAGTGGGTAACTTTTTATAGGATAGGGGAGGGGCACCCTTGAAAACTCATAAAATATTATGTTAATTTAAATTCAATTTCAGTTTGAAATGGTCCCAAAATAATTTATTTAGAAGATAGGATGTTTTTGGGTCAATAAAAATCTTACAATATTAATTAGAAAATTTTGTAATATTTTTTAATCCTTATATTTTTGGTTTAAGACTTAATTTACCATTTTTAATCTTACCGTGATATTACATTATTTACACTATGTGGGTTAATGTAATTACCATAACATGTCAAATGAACCACAAAAGTTATATTCATGAAATATTTGGACTTATAATAATAATTTTTATGAATGTTATATTTTTTAAAATTTAATATCATTTAGTATCATATTTTATATTTTCAAATACCAATAGTGTCAATTTTGACATTATTCATTAGTTGAATTTTAAAAATATCATAACATGAAGAGAAGTTTGAACCAACTACTTTAAATCCAAAAATACACGTCAAATTTATCTATAAAATAATTTCATTTCATAAATTATGTTTGAAAATATTTATTTTATTATTTATAATATCATTTCTTTGATTCTTTTGTTAATTAATTAATTACTACACAATCTTTGTGTTACCATTTAATTTGATTGTTTATTTCCTAAAAATTATAAATAAATTACCTTTATGTAGGTAATATTATTATATTTCTAATGATATGTTATCATCAAACATATAAATTTTATAACCCCATATTAATATTTTTTTAGTTATGAGAGAGATTATTATGACATATTGGTCATTATTTTAAATAGAATTTTTATAAGTGTCATAATCACATCCAAGTGGCTCCAAGTAGTCCTAAAATTGAACCAAGGATTATCATGGTCGAGATAAATTTATATAAATAAATTAGTACATGTTTTATGGTAGTTTTATATTATTTTAATAATATTCTTACCTTTAATTAACTAATTTACCATTTACCATGGTAATTAAAATAATTACAAAAGTTACTATTCATAATGTCCAAAAAATAAAAATAACCTATTTAAATAATTTTGAAATTATGATTTCAAATATTCTATCAATTTTTTCAAATTCAGAACATATAAGATTCATTAATTGATTTAAAATTAATATCTGTTGTCAAGATAATAAAAAATATGTTTTTTAAAAGTAAAAACCATCAAAAGATTAAATGTGTTTATATCAAATTTCAATGTGAAATTACTTCCAATGAAGGAATTTTGATTAAATGATAAAAATAATAATCTAATTTTACTTTAAAAATAATTAAAAATATAATCTGACGATATAAATAATTTAGACGGAAAATCTGGTTTGAATTAAAATACAATATTTTTTTACTATTCATTAAAATGTGAATTTTATTAGAAAAATACCAAAAACATTATCCAAACTAAATATAGATGTCACACTTATAAAGAATAAGTTTATTAAATAAAATATAATATATAAAAGTGAAATAAACTATATTTAAAAAGGGTTCTCAATCAAATGGTGGTAAAACTAATTTTTAAAAATATTAGAGTATTTTGTGCTTAAAATTGGATTTATTCTCATTTTAAGCCTCTGAAATTTATTAGAAGAAAGTAAAAACATTTAATAAATATGTGTAATCATAATATAGTTAGTTATATTCAATCTTTCAAATACAACTGTTATGAATTGACTACAACATAAAATAATAATAATAATAATATATTATTTTTCGGTATAACTCAGTCTTGTGTGCAATGTAAGATTTCAAAGAAATCTATTGTTACGTGTCAGGTACGCAATCAGACATAGTGTCTCATTTAAAGAATAATTACATACTAATTTATAAATATTAATAAATATGAAAATTTATTATTCTATAATTACCTTCGATGTTACATCCTCCCCCTTTTGGAAATTGCATCCTCACAATTTTAAATTTGGTCTCAGTAACTAAGGATCCACTTTACTAAATTACTTCAGTTAAATACCACATTGGATAAAGAGTCAATAAAACATCCACTTTAAAATAATGAAAGTGATTTATAAAGGTCTCCTTATATAAAAGATTCTAGGATTCCATGTAGGAAAACATTGATACGTAAGAAAAACTAAGCATCATGTTCTGATGGAGGGTGATAGAAAACATGATTATGAGAAATTTAAAAATAAAAAAACTAAAAACAAGTGATGTGTTGAATAGTCATTGATTTTTTAGTTGTAAAAGTAAACAAAAATCATTTTTATTTTAATATCCATTTCCTAATGTTAAGGAATTATTTTACTATATACAATAACAACAGAAGGATATATACTTACTTGAAAAGTAGAGATTTATCCGTTAATCAAATTATACCACAAAGTCATATTTTTCTCCATTGATGAGTTTTAATGTTCATTTTTTTCACACCTAAAGTACTAAAATCAACTTCTAGAAACAAATAATCCAAAAAATATTAACTATTTATTAACCCTATCATGAAAAATTAACCAAAACCAAAAAATTAGGATAAAATAATATGATTCCTCAAAAAGAATATACCATTGAATGACAGAAAGATACTTTTAATCTTTAAAATTCAACTATATTACAAAAATTTCAAGTTAGACCTTTCAAAATATAACCATCCTTAAAATTTCTCAAAAATATTATAACTAAGATTAAATCCCAAAAACCTAACGAATTTAATCAGATAATCTTCCAAGATAAGTTCTAACATTTAACTTCAAATAACATGAACCACTCTAGAAGTCTCAAACCAAAATGTGATTTGAAGAATCACATATTCTCCAAGATATTCTAATCATTCCTATAAATAAACTGAATCTCTATAAGTCCATAATAAAAGTATATATTCTTCCAGAATAAAATTCAACCATTACTCTTCATCTAAAATCCCATAGTATTATATTATCCTTAAGTATATTGGATTCCAAATATAGTTAATGTATTCCAAAATAACATTTATCACTCAATACCTAAATCATTTTCCAATACCAATGATATCCATTTCATAAAACATAAGTTACCAAAATGATCTTATTATTATTCCATCAATTTGTTAACTAAAAAATTGAAGAAATACTGACCTAGGACTACACGTAGGCTAGTGGTAGGTGATTTACCCTTGTCGCCCTTTGGTTATGGGATCGATCCCCATGGCCGTGATGGAAATGATGAGCTATCACCCGTCCTACAAGTTATCCTTTTTCCAAAACTATATGATTCTAATAAAATACTCCCAATATGAAACAAAATCTTAAAAATAACAATAACATGGTTTATCCTCAAACGTTATCTCATACATTTCATTTTAAAACCCAAAATATAATAAAACATAATTACCTCAAAATCAAAGATAGTATAAACCCTAAATTTTATTCATAAATTTATAATTATTTCCACAAAAGGATAGATAATTCTTACTCAGATACCATTTTCAAATAACAAACATTAGGGATACACATACTAGAAAAATTATTCTAATGTAATCCCATCATCAAAGTAAAATTGATAATTTTAGACATTTCATTATCTATATAAATAACATAACTACTGAATCCATTATATATTTACACTTTACTCATTTAAAATTCAGCATGTTCCCTTAACCAAAATTTTCCATCTTAATTTTTAATACTTCTTTCCTACAAACAAAAAAATGAATTATGTTCTAAGATTCAATAATGTCAAAACAAGAGTGAATAAATAATTCATTCCATTCATATGTCATTTTTAGTTTCCTCATATTAAATTGGAATGGAATTATTTATTTTTAAACATATTGTAGTATGGTCTTACAGATCCCATTCATGAACTTTCTTCATAAGACATTGATTTGAATAATGACCATACGCCTTACATCTAAAACATTCAATTGATGACCCATAAAGAACTTCTATCCCTTTCCTGGAGTCCACTAAACTCTTCCTTTTTACCTTGGAAGGTTTTTGCTTTATGAACTTCATCACCACATCTATAACATATTCCCATCCCATTAAAAGATTTTCCTAGGTGGTTATTTCCACATACATGACACATGTGTTGAGGAACATGCTTACCTTTATGATCATTATTACCCTATCTTATATATGGTTTCGTTTCTCTCATATATGATGCATCAAAAAAATCACCAAGGTTGAAGTGGTCAATCATTACTCCCAATAGTTGGTTTATAATAACCAATAGAGTTCCCACTACGACTCAAATTTCATTTGGTTTCTTATTCATAGTACCACCATATTTTGCTTCATATCCATTATTACTTTGGTGATTGATAGATCCATCCAATCACTAAAACAAAAAGGTTAGAGACAATATATCGATAAAATCATCATACGAGGAATATAAACACTAAGATATTCTTATTTATGTTATCTCAAAATCATTCAATTTATCAAAAATGACTATGAATCTTTCTATTTTTCTAACCATTGTTGTTATATATAACTTGTAACTTATGATTAAATATCACCCTTACATCTAAATTTGTCTAAACTGACATTTGATACCAACAATAAGGACTCGACCTTAAAAAATTACATAATATTGAGATATGTTAATAATATGGATTTAATTCACATAGAGGATCTTTTTAGGTGTATAGTTTTACAGATTTAGGACATAACTATTACAAAACAACACAAATTTATACAAACTGGATACAACTAAAACAATTTACATTTCTTCTACAATATAAAACATTAAAAGTAAACATGATTTACCTTTCTTGATAAAAATCTTATTGATATATTCCTTTCCCTTAACAATCGTTATACCCTGTGAATTTTTTTTTAAAAACATGAAATGCGAACAAAGATACCAGAAAGGGATATAAAATAAGGAAATAAAACATTAGTACATGAATATTTCTAAACCCATAAAATCATAAGAATCATGAAAAACACCATATCAATAAAAAATCATAATGGTAACATGTGGAATCCATATCATAAATACATTATAACTTTTACATCTTGAGAGGGAGTAACCATCATGATTATATTCGGAATACTCATCACAGATTATTCCCTAAATCTCTTAGGAGAAACATTATAATTTATCTCAATATAATTACCCAATTCATTTGAGATATATCATAGGATCAAGATCCCTAGGTTTAACATTTAACCACCCATATTTGGGTTATCACGTAACCACCCGTCAAATGTCCAAGTACCGTTATATAATCATAACACATAAAATATTTGAATTATCGACATTTCACTCATAAAATTTCATCTTCAATCATAATAAATAATTTTAATATTTTGAAATTGTGAATCCTATTTAAAAACTATTCTCAATACCAAAACACCCAAAAACTAAAAATGGATTTCTTTTTCTTTTAAAAACATTATGTCTTGTAGAGGAATACAGATATCAAATAATGTTCACAGGGGTGGAGAATTCATTGTCACTGTATATGTTAAAAAACATTCCTTTTGTGATTATGTAAAATGATTCATATAAAAAATATTCCTTTTGAAAATGATTTAATGAAATTAATAGTCAAAATAGATAATTATACACCGCATGAATGAAGGTGTTGTATAACATCAAAATATGCCTCAATGAAAGGTGATTGAGATGAAGTCCTTTACCCTGAGTATGAATATTCTTGTAAAATAATTATATTCCTGAATAATAAACATAGAATAATTTATAATTTCATTATTACCTTTTTCGAATTTATTATTCCTTTTATATCATTATTACAATGTTAAAAAAATATAATTATTTATGTTCATATCAGATGTTTTGTAGATATTTGGTTCATGAGTTGAAAATGAACTTGGATTGATGTCAATAGTCTATGTGGTCATAAGTACGTCATCTGTAAAATAATATTAAAAACATAATATTAACTTTTTTATATCAATTATACTTTTAAATTCATTAATTAATTGTGGATTTGAAAAATGAACAACGTTACAATCCTGGAGATGGTAAGTTCTATGTACGCATGAGTAACATTTCCATTTTCATTTATCATTACGAATATAAAGTAATTATTATTTTACCTTTAAATAATGATAATAATATTATAAAAATCATAAAAATAATTAAAATATACATATATATATATATCATACAAGTGATGTGGTGAATAAAAACGGTTTACATTACTTCATGGAGGTAAGAGTTCACGCGTACACACGAATGACATTATCATTTTCATGTGCATGGATGTTAATAAAAAAATTAAAATATTATTATATTAAAATGATAAATATGTCATTAATATCATATATTAACATTAATTCCATTATTATAACAGTCTTGATAGATAGTAATGAAAAACGAACTATATTGGTTCACAATGCGGTAGTCTTCCATACACACGAATGAAATGTTCCGTTAACTTTGTATGAAATTGGAGATGGATTTGGGTGATGATATTGAAATAAAAAATCTCATTATATTTAAAATATTTTAGTTTTTATTTCAACTTATAAGGATAATATTTAGAGGAATTGGAATAAAAATTAAAATAGACCGCTTAAAAAAAGATACCTCTTCTTCAATTGATCACTTTGAAGAACACCTTAACACCTCTAAGTAGGATTTTTTTCCTAAACTAAGGCCTCAAGAATGTGGGTAGGTATTCTATGAAGATTTATGAGCAGATATTGGCTGAACTAAAATGATTTTTAATTTTACGTATTAAAGAAGAGTGGGTACCTATTTATAGGAGAGGGGTGAGGCACCCTTGGAAAATCTTAAAATATTTAATTAATATAAATTAAATTTCAGTTCCAAATGGCCCCAAAACAGTTTATTTAGAAGATAAGATGATATTGAGTCGAATAAACATCATCCAATTAAAATTAAATAATTTTTTAATATTTTTTAGTCCTTATATTTTTTTTGTTTAACCCTTATTTTACCCTTTTTAATTATTCTGTGATATTATGTTATTCAGACTTTGTCGGTTAATGTAATTATCATAACATGTCAAAAGACACATAAAGGATACATCTATGATATTTTTGGACTTATCCTAACCATTTTTTTAATCTTATATTTTTAGGAATTTAATATCATTTAATTAAAAGATATATTTTAAAATACCAATAGTGTCAATTTTGACACTATTCATTAGTTGACATTTAAAAATATCATAACAGGAAGTTATGTTTGAACCAACTCCTTTAAATCATCAAAAAATTGTAAAATTATCCATAATTTTTTTATTGCATATATTATTTAAGATAATATTTATTTTAATATTTATAATATAATTTATTTGATTCTTTCATTAATTAAGAAATTTCTACATCATCTTTGTGTCACAATTTAATTTAATTTTTTATTTCATAAAAATTTGAAATATATTACCATGATATTGGTAATACTTTTATATTTATAATTACTATTTATAGTCAAAGAGATCACTTTTATAACATTATATTTGAATTGTTTTAGTTATAAGAGATATGATTATGACAACTTGTTATTTATTTTAAATAAAATGTCTATAAGTTTCATAATCACATCCAAGTGGATTTAAGTGGTCCTAAAATAAATCCAATGATTATCATGGTCATGATACACTTATAAATTAAATTATGACAATTGTTAGGGTATTTTTATATTATTATAATATTATTTTTACCTTTAATTACCTCATTTACCCTTAACCATGATAATTAAAATAATTCTTTAAGTTACTATTAATAATGTCCAAAAAATATAAAGGACCTATATAAATAATTTGGAACATATGATTAAAAATATGGAATCCATTTTTCCCAATTCAAAACATAGAAGTTTTAGTAATTAATTTTAAGTTAATCCCCATTATCAAAATAAGAAAATGAGTTTTTTAAAAGTAAAAACCATCAAATGATTGACAGTTGTTTATATGAAATTTCAATGTAAAATTAATTAAAATGACAAGAATTGAATAAAATAATAAAAAAATTAAGGTAATTATACTTCAAAACCAATTAGAAATATAATCTAACAATATAAATAATGTAGGCGAAAAAATAGTTTTGAATTAAAATACAGTATTTTTCACTATTCATTAAAAAATGAATTTTATCTGAAAAATACAAAAACAATTATCCAAAATTATTTTTATGTATTTATTATAAATAATAAGTATATTTTTTCAAATAAAACATATAAAATTGAAAAAATATATATTTAAAATGGATTCTCCATGAAAAGGTGGTAAAAATATGGTTTAAAATTATTAGAGTGTTTTCTGCTTAAAATTGGATTTATTCTGATTTTAAGACTCTAAAATTTATTAGAATAAAGTAAAACAATTTAATAAAAATATTTGAACTTAATATTTTTGGATCTATTCATTCTCACCAATACAACCTCTAGGCGTTAACAACAACATAAAATAATAATAATAATAATATATTCTTTTTCAGTATAACTCAATCTTGTGTGCAACGTATGATTTTGAAGAAACATATTATTTCATGTTGGGTACACTATGAGAAATAATTTCCCTTTTAATATAAAATTACAAACTAATTCATAAAAATTAATAAATATGAAAAAGTCTTATTCTATAATTCTCTGAGATGTTACACCAATAATTCACCAAAATCAATATTGGATGGGCTAGGGTTAAAGTATTTCCATAAAATGGGATCTTGATAAAATTTTAGGTCATTTTTCTCTTTATTATTAACGTATCGTAACTTGTTAAAATTTATTTTTACATTAATCTCTCTGATTAATTTGGATTATTTTCACTAACAACAGTGAAACAATATTAATTTTATCCTATTAGACATTGTTAATTATTTTGATTCCAAATATTTAATCCATTTTTAAAAAAATTAATTAATAAAAGGGGGGAAATATTTTAATATTAATCCCAAATCACTGTGAGACAACATGTTTTTAAGAAGAGAGTTTTTTAGAAAAATATGATTATTTGTTATGTCTATGAATAATAATAATAATAATATGAAACTCAATTAATACTTTATTATATAGAGTCTTTAAATTTAATCTAAAAAATTACCCATTAGTAATTTCATTTATTAATTACAATTTGTGAAAAATTCTGCATTTTAAAACAATTTTTAGAAAAATATATCTTCAAACCCAAAAATAGACTTACATTCAGAAAAATATAAAGATGATTAAAAATTAAATGATTGGAATACATAAAATTAAAAAATAAATCGGTTACATGAAAAAATATTTCAAAAATATTTATACTTTTAAACTACTTAATTAAAAATTAATGACTTTTTTCAAAAATCTGTATTTTTAAATATTCACATAAAAATCCATAATTTCTAAAAAACCCCAGAATTTCACCCAAAGTAAATTTTGATATGATGATATAAAAAATGATATTAATTATACCAAATTAATATTTTAAAAATTATAAATTAATTTATCAAATATAACTTAATAAGAAAATTTCTTAATTATATCAATTGTTTTTTAGATTATAAATTACTCAATATTTTTATAACAAATATAAAAGTCTAATTCCTATTAATAAATATTGAAATGATTTATTCTATCATTATGTAGTATGTTACATCCTTCCAACTTTCAGAAATAATTTCCTCACAATTTTATTCTCTTATTTAACAAGTGGGGATATCTTTCTCTCAATGAATTTTTTGATTTTCATGTTGAATATTCAAACATATGGGTTTTCATTAAAACCCTAACCTGATGAATAACCTTATTCAATAAAAATTTCTCTCTAGGTTTAGGAATCTAAACATTTTGTTCCTCATAAGAAATATTATCTTCTAACTGATCTACTGTAGGTCTCACACCAGGAGATGAATTCAGTTAATATTTCCTAAATTTTGAAAAAGGAAACATGTTGTGTACTGGTGATAAACATAGAGGTAAATCCAATTAGTAGGATACTAATCAATATTTCTATAGGATTTTATTTGTTCAAAAAAACCATGGACTTAGCTTCCCCATCATACAAAAACAAATTACACTTTTCTATAGAGAAACTTTTAGAAAAACATGATCACATACCTCAAAAGAAATACCCTTCCTCTGGTTATATACATAAATTTTCTTCTTGCTCTAAACTATCCTCATGTGTCACTGAATCAGCTAAACATCATCATCCATTTCATCTCCTAACTATGGTCTTATCGACTTCTTTTCTGCTAATTCATCCAAAAAAATATGGCGTCTGATACCACTTTTTAAACAATTCCTCAAATGCTTCCAACTTTATACAAGAATGAAAACCATTATATTAATAAAACCAAAAAAATAAAGATGTTAATCCCATATTCATTGGTAATACATTGACAATAAATGAAGAAAAAATACCACGGTCTGAATTATCCACTCAGACTATCTATCATAACGAGGATGAAAAACCTTACTGAAATTTAATTCAGTAACCAATTACTTCTGAAGTCTTTTCCCAAAATTAGATGTGATACTGGGTTCACAGTCAGATACAATAGAGATAGAAACTCTATGTAACCTAAATATCTCCTTTAGATATAGTTGATAATGATGATCTAAATACATTTTATCTTTAATGAGAAGGAAATGTGAAAATTTAGTTAATCGATCAACAATAACCCAAATCACATTATTACCTTGATAAGTCTTTGGAGTTCCTACCTACAAATCCATGGAAATATTTTTCCGTTTCTACTCTGGAACTAGAAGAGGATGAATCATCCACTTCGGTAGCTGTTGTTCTTATTTATCTTGATGATAATGAAAACACATCACAGTGAATATACAAATATCTGTTTTCATTCCATCCCACTATTGATACACTCTAAGTTCACTATACATCATAGTGCATCCCAGATGAATAGAAACTGGATAATTATGAGATTCATTCAGTAACTATTTCCTCAACTGAGAATTAAAAGGAACAAATAACCATTTCCAAAATCATAAAACACATTCTTCATCAATATTAAAATAAAAAAACTAACACTTCTAAATGTATTCATCCTTTTCCTAAAAATATTCTTCCTTCTTTTAAGAACTCTTAATTATTTTTGAGAATGTGGAATGTACTAAAACCTAAAAAATAGATACTTTCCCTACATCTAAAACTTATTGGACAAAATAAATAAAATAATTAAACAAAGTGACACATTCCAAATGTAACATGGTTAATGTAGCATTACTTTTTCAACTCAAATCATCTGACACTTTGTTCTTTTTTTTATTATGGTAATGAATCGTGAAATCATAATCCCTAATTAGTTCTACCCATCTACTCTGTCTCATGTTCAATTCTTTCTATGTGAATAAATACTTTAAAATTTTGTGATCCGTTTATATTTCACACTTTAAACCATAAAAATGATTCCTCCAAATTTCAAATGAAAAAACACTGTAGCGAATTCCAAATAATATGTAGGTTAATTTAACTCACAAGGATTCAACTAACATAAATCAGAATAAATTAATTGATCATCCTTTATTAATATTCAGCAACTTCCTTCCAATAAATAATCATTATAGATAAAAAATTCACCATCTCTAGAAGGTAGGGATATAACTAGAGAATTTACCAATACTTTTTTTTCAGTTCCTAAATATAATTGTCACATTATTTTGTCTAGATGTGGTTAACTAGTTTTCGAGTAAACATAGTCAGTGGGTTATAAAATTGAGAAAAGTTCTCAAAAAACTATTTATAGTAACATACTAATCTAAGAAAACTATGAATCTATATGACATTTTTGGGTCCTTCCCATTCTTTAAAAAATATTATTTTAGCAGGGTCATCTTTTATTCCATCATTAGAAACAATATTCCCCATGAATGATTTTTTTGCAATAAAAATTCACACTTGCTAAATTTACCATATATTTTATTTTATTTTATGGATTGGAAAACAACCCTTAGGTTTCTTTCGTGCCCCTACTGACATTTAAAATATACCAAAATTTCATCAATAAAGACAACCATGGACTTATCTAAGAACTCAAGAAAAATTTTATTTATAAGATCCATTAATAGATAAGGTGCAATAGATAACCCAGACATCGTAAAGAAAAATTCATAATTCTTATATCTAGTATAAAATGCAGTTATCATAATTTCTACTTCCTTCACTTTCAACTGATGGTACTCCAACCTTAGGTCAACCCTAAAAAAATATTTTTCTCCCTGAATCTTATAAAAAAAATCACCGATATGAGGAAAAAGAAAAATTTTCATAATGTTGATGTTATTCAAGGCCCTATAGTCAATGTAAAGTCTTAGAGAACCATCCTTATATTTAACAAAAAAAGATATGATCATCCCACTGTGAAGTGGTTGGTTGAATGAAACCTTTATCTAATAAATCCTTCAATTTTTTTTTCAATTCCAAAATTCCACTTGATCCATTTGAGAAGGTGGTTTATAAATAGTATTATAATATGTTACTATATAAACAATAAACACAACTACTTGATAAAGAATAACACTATAAAAATCATCCTAAAAACATCCATTTATTCATTTACAACCGGAAGATCACAAATTTGAATAGTTTATTTATTTTCCATAATATAATCTATTTAACCTTCACTTCCATATTTAATCAGTTCCTCATATTCTTAGTAGATTATCAAAGGCATGAAATCATTTAACACCAATTTAATAGAATAAAAATATATATTAGCACGATAATCTGAAATTCAATACATACTAAGAATGGTATAAAACTCTACTATGGAAAGTTAAACATGATTTATAGGAAAGACCATCCAACAAATAACAATAGGAAGATTCTTATAAATCTTTTTTTCTTTAATAATTCCACAGAGAGTTTTTATCAAAATTTCTATTTTAATTTACTAAGGTGATATTCCCAATTTACATTCAAATTTCTAGAAAATGAAAGAATGTGAAGATCTATAGTCAAATAGGGTATTGGTATAATTAAAATACAGAAGTCAAATACTTTTCCCCACTTCATTTGAGAGCCCAAAATCAACTATAGTAGTATAAAATGACCTCACTACACCCTTTTGTTTCCAATCATTAATATTTCCATCATGTGAAACTAACATTGGACACACATTAGCATAATGACCCAACTCATTTCAACTAAAACATCTCACCATTGGATGGCTATTAGTTACCCCATTCCATGATTCCTCTGGATTGTTTCCTTAATTTCACATTCCATGTGCCCAAAATTTCCACATAATTAAAACTTATGTGACTTTCATAATATAACCCCTAGGGTTAATTTTACCACACATAGGAAAAAAATGAAAACTTCCATTTCATACCTAAATTTTTTTTTGATGTGTGTTTCCCTATCACATTCCATCCTGGCCACTTCTTAAATTTATAATCATAAGGCACATAAGAGTTTTAAAACTTTATATCAACATTTTCATCATAAAGAACATCTTTCTAATATATTTTATATTATCATGCATCTAATTATCATCATAGACTTGGTTTCAATCATGAGTAAAACCTAATATTTTTTATATTAGTGTCATGAATAATATTCAACACATACCTAAACAATGTTGTGATGTTTTCCTCTTATAATTCTTCAAAATCATCATATTTTTTCCACAATTCCAAAAATATTTTCTCAATAAAGAGTTGAAAAGCGTTATGGGAATACTTCTGAAGGAAAATATACTTGAATGATTCCCATTTTAGGGTGTTAAGGTCATATTTATCTCTAGTATTCTTAACTAATGTCCACCATCTATCAAAATCAACTTTAAAACTATAAATGAAACAAGTTACATTTGGATGTTACGAACATCCCATGACATCAAATATATTCTGCCAAAAAATGATCAATCCTAAGGCTTTTCATAAGGTCATATTATCCACTAAATTATGGGGGATTTTGCCTCATGAAATTCTCCACTATATACAAGTTCATTCATGGTAGATTTGGTTCCTCAATAGCATTGATAACTCCACCATTTATCAGCAGATTCAACTGATCCATCACTGCAACAAATATTTCAATTTTGATTATAGATATCTCAAGATACTGATTTGGAAGGATATCTTCCTCTCAGTTCCTTCCCATAATAGGTTCCTTGTTAACTCTATAGAAAACATTTTTGAATAGACATATTTTAGATGAAGAAATATGGTAATCTTCAAATGTTATAACATTTTAACTTGACTATAAGGTAAAATCTTTCAATAGAGCACTTTTAATACTACCCTAACCTATAAAGTTATCTATACCAACCATTTATACCAACTATAAGGCCCTGGAATTAAACATTAAATAATCTTGAGTTATGTATAGAATTTTTCTTTCTTTCACATTGGGGATATTTTCACATTTAGTGATTTAGAGAATTAGTCCATATCTCATACATAAAAAAATCATAAAATAAAAATGTGAAACTTTTGAATAGTATTCAATTTCCATAATATAAAATTTTGAAAATAAAACATGATTTATTTTCATAAAAACACTTTAGAACATTCATCATGACATATTAAAATACCTTACCCATCCTTAAATCCTATGAAAAACATTTAAAAACGTGGTAAGAACAAAAAAAGCTCAGTAAGCGATAAAAAAAGATGGAAAACATTAGTCAAATGAAAAAACACTAAAATACATGAAAACCCCATTTTTGGAAAACATAACATTTTTCCAATGTATGGAAATATCATTACTTTAAAAAGATCATTAATTTTACATTTTGAAAAATTTGATTTATTTGAAAACTCATTAGAAATCATAGAAAATTAATGTATATACCATGGTGAATCATCTCATAGAAAACATATCAAACCCTTAAATATTGGAAATACCATATAACCAAATTCCAAATAATTCTACAGAGAATATAATCATTACCCAATGCATTAGAGCACTATCTGGGTGCCCCCTTCTTTTAAGCTATAATGAGCTCACCTGAAGATATATGGGAACACCCATCATTTATAATGATCAAGAACCATATCAGGAATAAAAAAATTCATCATTTGAAAAAATCTATAAAAATCATATGCAATTCACTTTCGGATATTAAAATACTAATTTCTTTTAAATCACTTTTTTAATACAAAATAAAATTTTATTTTGAAAATAAATTTTCTATAAAAAAATTCCCAAAAACAGGGAAATTGATTTTAATTTTAGAAAAATGTAATTTTTTAAAGGAATATATAAATTAAATAATATCCAAGACATCCAAAAAGGTCATTTTAATTGTTCTATTTAAAACACATAAAATTATTTCTTTTGAATACATTTGAAATAAATTAAAATATTCATAAAATGAACTTTATAAATCTTTTATTTCTATATAAAACATTTTAAATATTATTTTAAAGAAATAGACATAGAATATAAGGTTACATTGAAGGAATAACTTAAAATATTATGTTTTTTCCAATTAAAATCCCATTATCAATTGAGAAAAACTTGAATTGCTAACACCATTAAAGAATGAAATTATAAAAAACATTAAATATCCTAAGAAGAGATATGTTCTTGATATATAATATCCAAGATAATATATATATATACCCTATATAATTATAATGGTTCTAAAAAATCAAGAATTTACTCAATGAAAGGAAATTTATATAAGTCCATTCCCTTGAGTCTGACTAGTCATGTGTATCTTTTTCAACCTATTGTTCAGGTAACTCATTTTGGGTTGCATCAAAGGACTTATTTGGTTAGATATCAGACCAAATTAAAGAATCAATGATGATATTAAGGAAATTTATTTAACGACCCATACTTTAAATACATTGTTAATACATCAAAATTGAAGCATACTTATTATAACATATAACAAAACCACGAAAGGACCGTATAGGTATAGTGACTTTAGAAACTGGGAAACATAAACAACTGCTTCATAAAGAGTCTACACTTTCTCCCATTTATTTCATCATATCTATAGTCCCTTTTGGAATATCTTACTTAATAACCTTCTTCCTGACCTGAGGAAAGAAAACATACAAAAGGGTGAGCTCAAATGCTCAGTAAGGGTAACAAAAGAATTATAAATCACATCATATTCATAAGAACATATCTTTTTGAAATCTTAACCTACAAAAGAGAGCATAATTTCATAACATGGGATAAATCATAGTAGTGAAATTGAATCCCAATAATCATAACATAAAACGTGAAAATTTGTGGCATACACACATAATCATAGAGAATCATTTCTTATTAGTCAAGAGTCATTGCCAAGACTATCTTTGTAGACAAAGTCCATTTCTGAACCGAGTTCACTCCTCGTTTCAGTCCTGTTTCACTGAACCGGTATAACCTACCGTTCCAGCCATGTCTATCTCATGAGATATAAAATCTTTACCCAATGCATTGGATGGATATATAGGTCCCACCCATCTCATAATGATACCATTCTTATGTGTGCCACAAAATCATAAATCATACATCATTGCATAACCCATGTAATAAAAATGGGAATCTTAAACATTGTGACATCATCAAACAATTCATATAAGATAAAGGAATTCATAAAAATAATTCCATCACAACATAATCAAATCAATTTAATAATAGGGATAGAAACAGAACCCTATATTATCTTAGATGGAAAATAATTTTGATAAAACACTTGAACTCCATTCTTGAGGAAAATATCCTTTCTACTTCAAAAACATTTTCCATTCTTAACATGTCATACAATTTTAATCTAAAAGAATTTTTTGACAAATAATCTTGAAAACTTGTAAAGGAAGCTTCTTGGAAATAATGTTTTAAAAATCCATTCATACCGTATAATTTAAAAAAACATTCTTCTCCTACTTTTGTCGGAAAAGTCAAAAAGTACCTCGTATGAAAAACAACAAAATATTACCTTCACATCTTTTACTAAAAACTATAAGAAGGTTAAAATTGAATATAAACTATTTTAGAACGATATAAATATTACATATTGAGTAAACATGGATGTGGATTATAAAATACACCCCAGTAAATACCAAATTATAAACAATCTCGGATAAAAATGAGATTGGGATATTTCCATTACCTTAGGTCTGATTTGCTTCTTAAGTGTCTGAAACTCCTGTATAATGATTTAAATAATGTTATTGAATTATTACAGAATCATACTTATTGTTATGATATCATATATGGTCATATTCTTAGCTTCTTATTAGTAATATTTCATTACTACTTGTTATTCGGGTGTTTATTACTTTTTGTTCTTATGCGTGTTTTGTCAAATAAATTCTTATTCGTCTCTTTAGGTTATAGATACCTAATTTCCAGAATGGTATTAGTCTAATATATATCATATTTATTCATTCAATTCATTTATATAATCATTATGAAACGAAGATCATGTAGAACGAGTCGCATCACATTGTAGAGACGGTATTCTGTACGTACACACGAGTGATGATATCATTCCTATGATCGTGGAATTGTATGGGAGTGTATGTATACTATTTCAGAATCAACATCACTTTATAATAGTCATATATAGTCATTATTGACACCATTATACCCATTCAAGTAAGGTGGTGGTGGAAAATAGATTACATCACGGCTTGGAGACGGTATTCGGTACGTACGCACGCGCGGTGATTTATTTTTCCGTAGGATGGATAGATGGTGAAATAGGGTTGTTTCATACTTATAATAACATATTAGTATATGATTTATACTTATGTTATTACTTCATAATGAAACAACTAAATAAGAAGAAGTGGAAGAAGAAATAAAGATGAAAGAATCGGTAACGGACATTACATCTACTTTGAAGTTCTTCTTTGAGACCTCCTTTTAGGGCACTAAAATAGGTCTTTGGAGAAGACCAGAACCTCTAGGATGTTTCTAGGGAAGTGTAGAGGAGAAATTGGCAGCGGTTTTCCGATCTTGAAGGCTCAAAGTGGTGTGAGAAAGAGGGGGAGGAGGTGCCCTTTTATAAGGGAGGAGAGGGGCACCTTTTGAATAACTAAAAATATTATTTTATTATAAAGTCAAATTCGGTTTTTAATAGCTCCAAATTGATATATGTCGAAGATAAGGTGGGTAGGGGTCGAAATTATCTCATAAAATAGAATTTAGACAAGGTTAGGTATCAATTTCAACCTTATAATTTAGATTTAACTTTAAGTTAGATAATTTATCTTTTACCATGTCTTCTTGTTTTCATACACTATAAGGTTAATAAACATACTATATCAAGCCAAACTAACCCCAAGTTGTTTATTATTAAAATATATAACCTTATCTATGTCATTTTTCCGAACCTTAGATTTTTAGGAATAAAATAACAATTAATAATATAATATTTTTTTTAAAAACTGTTTTATGTCAATTTTGACACTATTTAGTAATTGATTTTTTTTAAATCATAAAAGAATGATTAGTTCGAAAACAGTTGTTTAAATCAATAATAACATGTCATAGTAACCTAAAAAATTAGTGGAATTCATAAAAAGTCTCAGATTACATTTATTTGGGTATTTATAACATCAATTATGTCAATATTTCATTAATAAGGTAATTATTGCATCATCATTGTGTCATAAATAAATTATATTATATAAAGTCTAAAAATTACAAATAAACTATCCTTATGTAGGAAATATTTTTATCTTTATAATTTATATTTATAGTCGAATTTATCTTATGTATAACCCCATATTCAAAATGATTTACTTATTAAACTTTGATTTTAACTATTTTAACCCTTCTTTAAATAAATTAATAATAAATGTCCTAATCTAATACAAGTGGGACTAAATAGTAATATTTTATTCCTAAGGTTGTTTTTGGTCGAATTAAACTTTTCCAATAAAATTAGGACATGTGTTAGGGTAATAATAATCTCATTTTTACCCTGAATTACCCTATTTACTTTTAACCGTGGTAAAAAAAGTAAAAAGTTACTATTCACCAAAAACTTATTTTCATCTCATTGAACCACATTTTACTTATTGACATCAACCGTGTCTCACGGATTTTCGAAATTTCACTCACAGAAGCGGTAAAATTATGTTTTATGAAAAATTCATTTTTTTAACTACCACTTAGTGGTTTCACTATTCATCAAAAATTGAATGTTTTCAGAAAAATACCAAAATTTCACCCTAGGCTAATTTCGATATTCCGAATCCAAAAATGATGTCCATTTTGAAAAATAAAATTTATAAAATTTCAAAAAGTGGTTATTACTATTCATAACGGCTAGTTTTAATAATATTTTAATAGCATATCATTGTTTAGTGAAACCCGGTATTGCGTATGACACAAGATATCGAGGAAGGGCGCGGTTGTGTGTAAAGAAAGCCAAGATAGTGTTGTTTGTAGTGAAAGATTCCTTTGATGGTTTATATAACATAAAAACAAAATATTTCACATAAAAGTCTCGGGTGTTACATTCTACCCCCCTTAAAATGAATTTCGCCCTCGAAATTCGTCACTTTGTAACAAACAGATGAGGATACCTCTCCCTCATCATATCCTAAAGCTCCCATGTAGCTTCTTCTAATTGGTGGTTCCTCCATAAAACTTTCACCAAGCGAGGGGTCTTTTTTCGTAGGAATGTTTTGCTACGATCCAGAATCTCTATCGGTTGTTCTTCATAAGAAAGATCTTTCTCCAGCGGTACAACTTCTAAGATGAGTACATGTGAAGGATCAGGTATGTACTTTCTTAGGAGAGATACATGGAACACATCGTGTACTTGAGAGAGATTCAGTGGAAGCGCCAATCGGTAAGCTACCTTCTCGACACGATCCAGTATTTCGGAAGGACCGATATATCTAGGGCTCAACTTCCCCTTCTTTCCAAATCTCATGACTCTCTTCTAGGGAGATATTCGTAAGAACACTTTATCACCCACTTCAAACTTTAGGTCATTTCTTCAATTTTCGGCATAACTTTTCTGTCGACTCTGAGCTCCTCTTATGTTTTGTTGAATAGATCTGACCTTTTCTTCCATTTCATCAACGAGATCAGGTCCTAATAGCTTTCTTTCCCCAACTTCATCCCAGCAAGTTTGAGTCCTGCATTTCTTTCCATAGAGAGCCTCATAAGGAGCCATATGAATACTGAAGTTAAAGCTATTATTATAAGAGAATTCCACCAATGGTAGGTGTTGATCCCAACCAGCTTTGAAATTTATAGAGCAAGCTCTCAACATATCTTCTAGAGTTTGAATTGTTCTCTCAGACTGACCGTCTGTCTGACGATGATAAGCAGTGATGAAACTCAACTCTGTATCCAGAGTATGCTGAAGACTTCGCCAGA
The DNA here is from genome assembly GCA_963277665.1 of Viscum album. Lineage (NCBI taxonomy): Eukaryota > Viridiplantae > Streptophyta > Magnoliopsida > Santalales > Viscaceae > Viscum > Viscum album. Next base: position 58,323,218 of record OY728127.1, on the reverse strand, counting down.
ACTTCGAGGTAAATCTCGGATCCCGATCAGATATAATAGAAAGTGGTACTCCATGCAATCTTACCACTTCCATTACATATATCCTGGCATGCTGAACCAGAGAGAAATCCTCTCTAATAGTAATGAAGTGTGAAGTCTTGGTAAGACGATCAACTATGACCCAGATAGCATTATTGCCTTTGAATGTTTTAGGAAGTCCTGTGACAAAGTCCATAATGATGTTTTCCCATTTCCATTCGGGTATGGGTAATGGTTGTAACATCCCCTTAGACTTCTGTCTCTCAGCTTTAACTTACAGACAAACCAAGCATCAAGAAACATATTCAGCAACATCTCTTTTCATGCCATCCCACCAGAAGTACTCTTTCAGGTCCCTATACATCTTCGTTCTTCCAGGATGAATAGATAATGAAGAACTATGAGCCTTATCCAGCAGCTCCTTCTTTAATTCCGGGATGGGAGGAACAGAAACCCGATTCCTGAACTTTATTATCCCATCACAATCAAGGTTGAATTCAGGAACATTTCTCACCTTATTTTGTAACTCGACATCTTCTTTCTGTGCCTCTTTAATCTTCACATGTATAGATGATTGAACATTCATTTGAGAAAGATAAGATTTTCCCCTTCCATTATAATTCCAAGATCCATCCTTTGTAAATCCATAAATATTCGATCTTTTGTAATCCTCATCATGGATAAACTGGCATGGTCTTGTCGACTTAATGCATCTTCCACCTTGTTTGCTTTCCCAGGGTGGTAATGGATTGAGCAGTCATAATCCTTAATCAGCTCCAACCATCTTCTTTGACGCATATTCAGCTCCTTTTGTGTGAAAATATACTTTAAACTTTTATGATAAGTATAAATGTCACACCTTTCTCCATAAAGATAATGCCTCCAAATATTTAATGCAAAGATTACCGCAGCTAACTCCAAATCATGTGTTGGGTAATTTTGCTCATGGATTTTCAACTATCGTGAGGCATAAGCTATCACCATATCATTTTTCATAAGAATACACCCCAATCCCTTCTTGGATGCATCACTATAGATCACAAACCTTTCTCCACTACAAGGCAGTGTGAGCACAGGTGCACTGGATAACCTTCTTTTCAACTCCTTGAAATTCTCTCCACATTCTTCTGTCCAAACAAACATAACTCCTTTCCGAGTCAACTTGGTGAGTGGATTAGATAATCATGAAAAATCTTTCACAAAACATCGATAATATCCAGCCAATCCAAGAAAACTTCAGATCTCAGTTACTGTTGTTGGTATCGACCATCTTTCGATAACCTCTGTTTTAGCTGGATCCACAGATATCCCCTCTTTTGAGATTATGTGTCCAAAAAATGAATCTTTTTGATGCCAAAATTCACACTTGGTAAATTTGGCATAAAGCTCTTTCTCAGGGTCTTCAATATAATTCTCAAATGATCTTCATGTTCTTCCTTTCTCTTTGAATAGACAAGAATATCGTCTATGAAGACTACAACAAATTGATCAAGATAGTCTCTAAAGACTCTATTCATCAGATCCATGAAGATAGTAGGGGCATTAGTAAGACAAAATGGCATCACTATAAATTCATAGTGTCCATACCTTGTACGAAAAGCTGTCTTTGGTATATCCTCCCTTTTGACCCTTAATTGATGATACCCTGAACGAAGATCAATCTTGGAAAATTATTGAGCTTCGTGTAGTTGGTCAAATAAGTCATCAATGCATGGGAGAGGATATTTGTTCTTGATAGTGATCTTGTTATGTTCTCGATAATCAACGTAGAGTCTCATTGATCCATCTTTCTTCTTAAAAAATAGAACAGGTGCTCCCCAAGGTGGCGCAATAGGGCGTATGAATCCCTTATCAATATTCTCTTGGAGTTTCTTCTTCAATTCCTGCAACTCAATTGGGTCCATTATATAAGGTGTCTTTGAAATAGGAAAAGCACCCGGTACGAGTTCTATTGAAAACTCAACTTCATGATTTGGTGGAAGACCCAGTAATTCCTCCGGAAAGACATCATCAAACTCCGATACAATGGGCATATTCTTAATCATGAGTATCTCACCAACCATTTGAGATAAATAACCTTCATTTAGTGGAATCAAGACCCAGAAGGTAGAATGAATTTCCACTGGAAGGTTATGTTCATCCTTGCATTGATAAACGATCATAGACTGATCTGGAATATGAAATGTGACTTCCCTTCTTTGGAAATTGATATGATCTCCATATAAATAAATCCAATCCATGCCAAGAATCACATCAAATTCCACTATAGGAAGGATTACAAGATTTGCAGGAGGCACTTTCCCACAAACTTCTATCAGAGAAGAATTATAAACTTTTGATGCGACTGTTGTGCCATTAGGTGTTGTCATACCTAACTCAAAATCTAATTATTGAGGTAATACAGTGATACCCTTAGAAAATTCTTCAAAAATAAAAGAGTGGGTGGATCCAGAATCAAATAAAACATTTTCTACATTACAGTGGATGGTAAGTGTACCTTTCACCACATCGTTATCGTACTCCACATCGCTAATAGAAATTGCATGTGACTTTCCTTTGTCTTTAGCCTTAATAGTTTGTTGACGTCGACCATCATCATCAACCCTTGGATTAGGGAATTTATTGGAATAATTTCCCATCTCCTTGCACTTGAAACATTGAAGTGTAGGAGGTTCATTCTGTGTATCCCTTCCTTTGTTTGCATCATTAGACATCTTCTTCCCATCATCACAGCATTCAAATGCCCAATGACCTTCCTTTCCAAATTTGAAACATTTACTTGTCCCTTTAAGACAACTCCCTCCATGTTTCTTTCCACACTTTGAGCATAAGGTAAAGCTCATCTTCTTTTCAGTGTGCTCTTTAGATTTTCCATTGAATTCCATTTTCCTCTTCTTATCAAACCCATATGACTGATGGGTTACTCCAATCTGCATCTCAACTTTGAGAGCACATCAAACGATTTCCTTGTATCTATTGAAGTCCCTTATGGATAAGGCCCTTCGAAGACTTGGTTTTAATCCACTAAAGAATCGATCGATCTTACTCTTAGGTTGGATAATAATACCAGAAGTGTACCTTGCATGTCTTCTAAAATTTTCTTCATAGGTACCAACAGATTCATTATCCTTTTGCTTCAGTTCAAGAAACTCTTTCTCCATCTTTGTTCGGAGAATACGAGGGAAGTACTTATTGAAAAATAAGTTCTTGAACTCGTCCCCTTCCATGGACTCAATTTCATCCCTTTGCCTCGAATTCTTAATAAGATTCCACCATTGATCAGCATCACCTTCCAAATGATACATTTCTAAGATGACTTTATCATGCTCAGAACATTGAAAAACTGAAAATATCTTTTTAGTAGTACTAATCCATTGTTCAGCAACTAATGGATCAGTAGACCCTCTGAATAAATGTGGACACTCTCTCATGAAGGATTCAATATAATATTGCTCCTTCCTTTGCTCGTTTGTAAGTCCTACATGATTCATAGATTGAGAAATTTGTGTGAGCATGGCTACAAGATTTTGCATTCCAGCTCCCATAACGTTTGGTTTCTCGAGGGGACAATCATTGCATTGCCCGTCGCATTCCTCATTAACACGGTTCCTTCGGGTTCCATCCATTGACTAAAACCAAGAATAATAGTGTGAGAAACACTAATTATAATAGGAAAACCACATAATCAAGAAAAAAATTTCACACTTAAGGTCTTATCCTAGTTTATTCATGGCCATTTCTAAAACACTAATATTGTGTTCTATTCTTAGACTTATCCTTAGGGTTCTTACTAAGGCTTTCACATCCTAGTTTCCAAAGGTTGACTATACCTTTCCTCTGATACCAACTATAACAACCCATACTTTAAATAAATTGTTAATACTTAAAAATTGAAGCATACTTATTACAACATATAACAAAACCACGAAAGGATCATATAGGTATAGTGTCTTTAGAAACTGGGAAACATAAACAACTGGTTCATAGTGTCTACATTGTCTCCCATTTATTTCATCATATCTATAGTCCCTTTTGGAATATCTTACTTAATAACCTTCTTCCTAACCTTGGGAAAGAAAACATACAAAAGCGTGAGCTCAAATGCTCAGTAAGGGTAACAAAAGTAATATCAATCACATCATATTCATAAGAACATAACTTTTGGAAATCTTAACCTGCAAAAGATAGCATAATTTCATAACATGGGATAATTCATAGTAGTGAAATTGAATCCCAATAATCATAACATAAAACATGAAATTTTTTGGCATACACACATAATCATAGAGAATCATTTCTTATTAGTCAAGACTCATTTCCAAGACTATCTTAGAGGACAAAGTCCATTTCTAAACCGAGTTCACTTCTCGTTTCAGTCCTGTTTCACTGAACCGATATAACCTACCGTTCCAGCCATGTCTATCTCATGAGATATAAAATCATTACCCAATGCATTGGAGGGAGATATAGGTCCCACCCATCTCATAATGATACCATTCTTATGTGTGCCACAAAATCATAAATCATACATCATTGCATAACCCATGTAATAAAAATGGGAATCTTAAACATTGTGACATCATCAAAGAATTCATATAAGATAAAGGAATTCATAAAAATAATTCCATCACAACATAATAAAATCAATGTAATAATACAGATAGAAACATAACCCTATATTATCTTATATGGAAAATAATTTTGATAAAACACTTGAACTCCATTCTTGAGGAAAATATCCTTTCTACTTCAAAAACATTTTCCTTTCTTAACATGTCATTCAATTTTAAACTAAAAGAAGTTGTTTAAAAATAAACTTTAAAACTTGTAAAGGAAGATTCTTGTAAATAATGTTTTAAAAATCCATTCATGTCGTATAAGTTAAAAAAACATTCTTCTCGTACTTTTTTCGGAGAAGTCAAAAAGTACCTCGTATGAAAAATGACAAAAGATTCCCTTCATATCTTTTACTAAAAACTCAAAGAAGGGTAAAATTGGATATAAACTATTTTAGAATGATATAAATATTAAATATTGAGGAAACACGGATGTGGATGATAAAATACACCCTAGTAAATACCAAAGTATAAAAAATCTCAGATAAAGATGAGATTGTGATATTTCCATTACCTTAGGTCCGATTTGCTTCGTAAGTGTCAGAACCTCCTGTATAATGATTTAAATAATGTTATTGACTTATTACAGAATCATACTTATTTTTACAATATCATATATGGCCATATTCTTAGCTTCTTATTAGTAATATTTCACTACTAATTGTTATTCGGGTGTTTATTACTTTTTGTTCTTATGCGTGTTTTGTCGAATAAATTCTTATTATTCTCTTTAGGTTATAGATACCTCATTTCCAGAATGGTATTAGTGTAATATATATCATATTCATTCATTCAATTCATTTATATATTCATTATGAAACGAAGATCATGTAGAACGAGTCGCATCACATCGTAGAGACGGTATTCCATACGTACGCACGAGTGATGATATCGTTTCTATGATAGTGGAATTGTATTGGAGTATATGTATACTATTTCAGAATCAATATCCCTTTATAATAGTCATATGTAGTCATTATTTACACCATTATACCCATTCAAGTAAGGTGGTGGTGGAAAATAGATTACACCATGGCGTGGAGACGGTATTCCGTACGTACGCACACGCGGTGATTTCTTTTTCCGTAGGATGGATAGATGGTGAAATAGGGTTGTTTAATACTTATAATAACATATCAGTATATGAGTCATACTGATGTTATTACTTCATAATGAATCAACTAAAGAAGAATAAGTGGAAGAAGAAATAAAGATGAAAGAATCGGTAACAGACATTACCTCTTCTTTGAAGTGCTTCTTGGAGACCTCCTTTTAGGGAACTAAAATAGGTCTTTGAAGAAGACCAGAACCTCTAGGATGTTTCTAGGGAAGTGGAGAGGATAAATTGGCAGGGTTTGGCCGAGCTTTAAGGCTCAAAGTGGTGTGAGAAAGAGGGGGAGGAGGTTCCCTTTTAGAAGGGAGGAGAGGGGCACCTTTGGAATAACTAAACATATTATTTTATTATAAAGTCAAATTCGGTTTTTAATAGCTCCAAATTGAAATTTTTCGACGATAAGGTGGTTAGGGGTCGAACCCCTTTCATAAAATATAATTTAGAAAAGTTTAGGTATCAATTTCAACCTTATCATTTAGATTTAACTTTAAGTTAGAGAATTTCTCTTTTACCGTGTCTTCTTGTTTTCTTACACTATAAGGTTAATAAACTTACTATATCAAGCCAAACGAACCCCAAGTTGTTTATTATTAATATATATTACCTTATCTAAGTCATTGGGCCGAAACATAGATTTTTAGGAATAAAATAACAATTAATAATATGATATTTGTTTTAAAAACTATTTTATGTCAATTTTGACACTATTTATTAATTGATTTTTGTGAAAATCATAAAAGAATTATTCGTTCGAAAAAAGTTACTTAAATCAATAATAACATGTCATATTAACCTAGAAAATTAGTGGAATTCATTAAAAGTCTAAAATTACATTTATTTAAGTATTTATAAAATCAATTATGTCAATATTTCATTAATAAGATAATTACTGCATCATCTTTGTGTCATAAATAAATTAACTTATTTAAAGTCTAAAAATTAAAAATAAAATATAATTATGTAGTAAATCGTTTTATATTTCTAATGAATATTTATATTTAGAATTTATCTTATGTATAACCACATATTAAAAATGATTTACTTATTAAACTTTGATTTTAACTATTTTAACCCTTCTTTAAATAAATTAATAATAAATGTCCTAATCTAATCCAAGTGGGACTAAATGGTAATATTTTATTCCTAAGGATGTTTTTGGTTGAATTAAACTTGTACAATAGAATTAGGACATGTTTTAGGGTAATAATAATATCATTTTTACCCTTAATTTCCCTATTTACATTTAACTATGGTAAAAAAAGTAAAAAGTTAATATTCACCAAAAAATTATTTTCATCTCATTAAACCACATTTTACATACTGACAACAATTGTGTCTCTCGGATTTTCCAAATCCCACTCACAGAAGTGGTAAAATTATGTTTTATGAAAAATTCAGTTTTTTAACTACCACTTAGTGGTTTCACTATTCATCAAAAATTGAAAGTTTTCTGAAAAATACCAAAATTTCACCCTAGGCTAATTTCGATATTCCGAATCCAAAAATGAAGTCCATTTTGAAAAATAAAATTTATAAAATTTCAAAAAGTGGTTATTAATATTCATAATGGCTAGTTTTAATAATATTTTAATAGCATATCATTGTTTAGTGAAACTCGGTATTGCGTACGACACAAGCTATCGAGGAAGGCTGCAGTTGCGTGTAAAGCAAACCAATCTAGTGTTGTGTGTAGTGAAAGATTCTTTTGATGATTTATATAACAAAAAAACAAAATATTTCACATAAAAGTCTTGGGTGTTACAATTTATAAGTTATTTGGATAGGTATATTTAGTTCCAAAAGTCTTGAGAGGTGTTAAAAGAGGTGGAGAGGGGGGCTTTTATGAGGTTGGTGAGTGTAAAACATGAAACTTTTGAAAGAGGGGATTGCACACATGTTTATTCTAAGTCAATTACATCCAATATCATACCAAACACTATCATAGAAGTGATAAAGTCTAAATATGACAATTCAATGTACTATTGACAAGTTTCTGGGTCATTTGGACCCTTATGTTTAATGTTTATTAACTTGGTAATTCTTATTTTTACCTTAATCATTGTGATTAATTTTAATTTTATTCACTAAAAAATTTGGAAAAAAATTAAGTTGAAATTATAAGAAATTTAGAATTATGTTAATTTCAAATATGGAATCAGTTTTTTAAAAATCAATTTAATAAGTGGAAAGTTTTAGTTTAATATTAATCATGTAGTCACTAGGAGATAACGAATTTTTTAGAGGAGTGTTTTTTAGAAAAAGACGATTCTATCTAGACTCTATGACTAATAATAATCACTGTATGAAAATAAATTAATATTTAATTATATATATTCTATAATTTAAATTCAAATAATTCCACATTAAGGATTATTTTAATTAATTAAAAAGTGGAAACATTAGACAATTTAATACAGTTTTTAAAATAACCAGTTCTTAAACCGAAAAAAACTTTTTTAAAAAAATTTAAAGTTAATTAAAAAGTTATTAAGTGGACTACATATAACTAAATAATAATTAGGTCACACAAAAATATATTCAAAAAATATATATTCTTTTAAATTAATGAATTTATTAAAAATAATTTTTTTCCAAAAATCGGTATTTTTTACTATTCACCGAAAATTCAATATTTTCAGAAAAATACAAAACATTCACCAAAATTAAATATTCAAAAGATTATTTAAAAAATAATATTTATTTTGTAAAATTAAAATTCAAATATTTATCAATTAATCTTTTAAATAAAACCTCATTAGAAAAGTGTTTAATTAAAATAATTTCTTATTTGATTAAAAATTACATAATATTTTTATAATTAATATAACTATATAATGATAATAATAAATATGAAATTGATTTAGTTTATAATTACATGGGTTTTTAAAGTATTAAACCTATAATATATTCATAATAAATAAAACAGTTGATATAACTTTTATTATACATGAGTAAAAAGACAAACATGGAATGTCGGGACTATCGGTAAGGGACTTCCTATCAAATTTCCTTTATTGGGGAATATCTTAATGATATACAAATAATTTCTTTTATATGATGTATGTATTATCCCTTTTAAATTTAATATCATGAAACTTTCATACAAAATTTTATTTTATGTTTCATTAAAATTATTTTATCTAAGGGGATTGGACATGAAAGTTACCAAGTGGTAAAGAATTTCACAACTAAACTTATTTTCATTATCTTATGTGACTTATTCATTCTCATTAATATTCTAATATTAATTTTTTAGTAAAATAAAATTATATTATGTTTTATTTCCAATTATTTTATATAGATTTACATTTAATACACAATATTGATTCATGGAGTAATTTTCACTTGAATGTTATTATCATTGTAATGGTTCCTCATCCCAAATTGTATTCTTTGGGACATATTTGATGTTATATACATATCTTCTTTTATGAAGTGTATCTACTACCCTTCCATATGTCATATCATGAATCTAGTTATGTTCAGGATACTTGAGGTTGAATAGATTTTATTCTTTTATGAGGCGTATGTTTGTAGAGTTAACATCGTGGAAAGGATTTATGATAAAATTATTTTTTAGGATAATTTATATAAAAGGTTATTTTGGAAGAATTGATATTATATTATTTTCCCAAACCACTTATCTTTTATTATCCTCTAGTCATTTAAGAAATTATCATGTAATCGTACCATTTTAATCTCTTTGGTACTTAAATGTTTTGATAAAATGTTTTTCATAAATTCATCTTCATTTCTCTCTTCGGTCAAAAATACTTTTTATTATAAATAAATGATTTATAAAATTATTTTAAAAAATTATTTAGTATGATTTTTTAAAGTCATTTACTCTAATAATTTTATTTATTTAAATGTTTTAAATGAAATATTCATTTCGTTTTCTGAAAGAGTACCTATTTTATATTTAGCTAAAATGTGAAAGGGATATTTTTTAAGATAATCAGCCAAAATGTAATTTTCAATCATCATGAACACTCAATATTTTAGTTTTATTTATTTTTAAAGGTTATTTTAAATGAAATTTCTTTATTTAATGTTTGAAAATGTTTTATATTTTAAATCAGTGTTTTCAAATTAGAAAGGATATTTTCCTCGGGAAATATTACAAGTGAACTTTCAAAATCATTATCCATATAAGATAACATCCTTTTATTTTTCTCAAATTGAATAGTTTATTTTCCACTATAATATTTTTAATAATAATTTTATTGTAGTTCCATTCATAAACATAAAAAACAGTTGATATTACTTTCATTCCACTGGGGATATGTTGAATTCATATACCATTAAACATTATTTGGATGGATTATGATATTATCATGGAACCAATTTCTTTTCCCCCGGTTAATGGAAATACAAAATAACATTTATTATATTATGATTAAAAAGGTAATGATTATAAATTTATTATACATGAACGGTACTTGGAAATTATTTATGTTGAATAGCAGATCCTGATATAGCATACATTAAGGGTTTATACCCATTACCTGTCATAAGTGATCCCAATAGATCTTATATTATTGTTGGTCCCAGATATCACTGTGTAAGCCTGATATATCATATTTAATGGTTGTGTCCATATAATGATCCAATGCATTTGGTAATGTTCCTTGTCTTTAGAAGTATTAACAATGGATTTTCCGGAGGGTTTCACATATAGATTTAAAAGGAATAAATTTATTTATGAAAGTGGTTTAAAATGGGTTATGAAGATAATGTTCCAAAGATACCAACGCATTTTGTTTATTCCTGTTATGGGGTTTAAATGTTTTCTTAGATCTAGATTAACATCACATGGCTCATTATTATTGATTCTCTGGACTATTTTTTTAGTTAAATATTTATTCCATTCCATATGTTTAATGTTCCATGTTTGATGGGTATGGGTTATCCTTTGTTATTCCCATACACTATGATTATATAATAATACCATTATGCTCATCTTATTCGCCATGATGAAATTTAGTTCTTAACACTTACGTTTTCCTTTAATGAACATTTGAGATTACCCTTATTATGTTTCATTTTCTCTAGGTTATCAAGAATGATGTTAAATGAATTATCTATATAACGATTTCATATGGATAAATTATGATGACTTAATGTAAAATAATAAAGGTTGTGTTTGGTGGTATGAACACATACTTGAATACTGATGTATTTCTTATGTAAGAGTTTTTCCTAATTATCAAAAACTATAAACCTAAAAGGAATTTTGTAATGTAAGTGATAAAATATGTCCTTTTAATGTGGTGATATTTTGATGGAAAAAATAACGTAAAATTTATTAGTATTAATTATAGAAATATATATATCACAGTTTTAGCGATAGATCCTAGAATACAGGTTCAAGGCTGTTACAGTTGGTATCAAAGCCGGGCTTAGTTAATTTTGATGATTATGATGTTTTTATGAAATTTTTTCTTTTTAGTTATGGATATAATCAAGATCTAATGATATTAAGGTTGGTAATAAGTTAAAATTCATAGAAACCAATTTTGAGGTTTTAAGTGATGAATACTAAAGTGAATAATGACATTTTAATATGTGTTTTATTGGGTTGAAGTATATGTAAATATTTAGTTGAATTTGAAGTACTCATTTACATTTTTTGAATGTATGTTTTTAAGTAATGATCACCTTTAATGTTTTTATGATTTTGGGTATTGAGGTAATTATGAGAACACATGTTTTATTATATATATAGCCATGGTGTTGAAAAGTGATTCGGTTACTAAGTGATAAATGACTTTTATAAGAAGATCACAATATTTTTGGTCTTCTATGATGAAAGGTATGAGATAAAATTTGAGGATAAAACACTATTTAATTTTGTGTATTTTAGGGTTATGTGGGATATGGGGTAATTTATTTATGGAATTATTTAGTTTGATATTTTAGTGTTACTATTAAATTTTGGAGATTAATGTATTATTTCATTATTTGAAAGTTTAATTATTTTGGGAATTATCTTACCTTATAATAACTATTTTGGTTTTTATTAATTTCTAAATACATGAGAAATTTATTTTTATATTATATTTGTTATGTTATCCTTTAAAAGATTTTTTCAGTGCTTCATGCATGAAAAATTCATCTCGAATACTCATTTTTTAGAGAAGTGGATGAGATTGGGATGAAAATTGATTAAATTATGAAATTAAACTTATAAGGCATGTATATTCTATTATTTTCATTGTATATATGGTTGGGAATTCCTAAAATTCAGGAAAATGATCTTTAAGATGAAATTTTTATATTATTACATTCATTTCTGATGAAATGATGATCTTTTCACACCACTTTAGTTTATAGTTTTGTGTTTGTTTACTTTCCCTTGATCATTCACATTTTTTTGAATCGTGATCTCTATCACTCCCCATCCTTATTTGGGTATTACATTTTTTTTCAAGGTTTGTATCTTCACTTACCAAAAAAATTTCCCTACATAGAATGTTAGTTGTGAATTTTTCTAGATGACCATCCTACTTTCCTCTCTCTCTTTTCAAGTGGATGTTTTATTAACCCTTTATATGATGTGGGTATTTAAAAAAAACTATTTCCAAATATAAATCCTTTAATTATAAATATAAATTTAAAATTTTGGGCTTCAAATTTATTCAATTTGGGGAGGAAGTAACACCTCGATATTTTAAAAGAGGAATAATATGTTCTATAGTGTATTCAACATGAAACACTGAACTTAAATGACTAGTGACATATATATCTGTTATAACCCCGCCATTAAATTAGGAGGTATGAATACTATTTACTAATTTATGAAATATAAATATAAATTTCCTACACAATATGAATTTATTGAAAAATTCTTCGTAAATAAGCATGAAATTCTTACTAAAGTGGTTTTATTTATCGAAAAATATATTTCCAATAGAAATGATTTTTATTGCTTTTTGTGAGAAAAATTTATACTTACTTTATAGAGATATTAGAAATTTTGTTTTGATACAGTTAACTTTATTTTTCATATAATCAAATAAACATTAACTTAGAGTCTAATTTTGGGATTTTTTTTAAAATTTTAGGTTTTTAGTAAATAGTTAAAAATACATATTGTTGTTAAATTCTCATTAACTTTTCAACAAATTTAGTAATTTGAAAATCACATTATGAATTAAATTTGATTTAAAGTAAAAAATTTATTTTTTTATATTTTTAAACAAATTAATTACATTTATGACAACTCTATACTATATTTTACAATGAGTTTATTTTTAGGATTAATAACTATTTTTCAGAAAATCATTTTAATGTGTAAAATCCATCTCAATTTAAATTAATTAAAATAATCCATTAGAAGAATGATTTAAATGAAATTTGTAGATTTTATAATGATAAATATGAATTTAAATTCATCTTATTATTTTTTCGTAGTCATGATGTTAATAGAAAATCATATTTTTCATAAAAGTTACACTTCTTGAAAACTATATTTTTCATCGTGTATGCGGGTTTTATTTTTTATAATTAAATGATACCACTTATGTTAATTGAATTTGGTAAAATAAATTACATATTTAAAATAAAACTAATTTATATTCTTTAATAAGACCAAATTAACTTTTCATCACAAATAATAGTTAAAATAGTAAAAATATTTTACCATGGTTATCGTGAAAACGGTTTTACCTAGTGTTAAACAAAAAACATAAGGGTTAAAATAACCTAAACACCTGTTAAATTTATATTTTATAGATATATTTAGAACATTATTATCTTAGGATATATTTTTATGCACCTGTGGGACACCCTTCCATGAAATTGACTAAGATAATAATTTATGGGATGAAAAAGAAAAAATGTAACACTCTTTCATTTAAAAATAAATCATTTATCACATAGGAAAAAAATAACGTTTTTAATGAATATTGATGGAATTTTTTATAATGATAAAATTTATTCCATGCTGTTAATTTATATTTTACTTTTTATAAATTACATAATTACTTTATGTTCTTAAGAAACACCAACATATTTATTATTTAATTAAGAGAAAAATAAAATAAATGAAACTACATGTATTAAAAATTACATAAATTGAATTAATTATTGTATTCCATGAATTTTCTAGATACATATAACATGATATAAATTTTTGAAAAACATTTATTCTAATTCCAAATTTGGATTTATATTTTTTAAGTCAAATTATATGAGTATACTCAAAATTTACATTAATGTTATTTTATATTATATAATATTTTAATAAATGATTTAAAATTATAAAAAATAACATCATATACCATGTTATAGGTATATGTTTACAAATTTCCATAATTTTCCATTCATGGACCAATGTTCATTTTATAATAATTATATATATCCCTCAATAGTAAAAACCTTTGTTACAAAAATAAAAGGTAAAATGGTGTTTTTCGCATTTCATGTGCTTGTATTAATATTAATTTTATACACACATAATATTTTTATTTTATTAATTTTATTTAATATTTAAAACTATTGGGTAAAATTTATATAATAAGACTCATTATATTTTTAGGCATAAGGGATAAATCATTAGGGTAAACAAATTGAAACATTAGTTACCGTGGTGAAAACCAAAATAGTAAAATTAAGTAATTTTTAAGGATATTGGATAAAATGTTTAAAACATGTGTCTTTTTGTTTCATTGGTGTTGATAAATGATATTCTCTATATAATCATATAATATTAAATTCTTAGGCACTTGGGGTGAGAGTGGCTTCCCATTATTTAATAGTTTTGGATATTTACAAAAATGTCACTACTATATTATAAAAGGCCACAAACTCCACTCACTTATTCACACCTCCTAATACATTTTTCTCAAAGAAAACCTTTCGAAATACCTCCAAAACAAACTTATTTTTGTTCTATATCTTCTAGGATTTCAAAAAGGAAAACCCTAGGGTCATTAATATGATATTCAAAGGAGGTTGTTTTAAGAAAAGATAATTATCTTCACTAAGATATATCTTTTTACTCTTCCTCTTACCTTCTTTTTTATGTACTATTAATTCCAGTATAATAATAAAAGTATATAACATATAATGAGATGTTATTATATTGATTTTTTAAACTATATCCATCTCCCCCGCCATCAAATTGTATACAAAACCATCAATCATGTGTATGGTGGACTATCGCCTCGCAGACCAACTTAATTTATTTTCATCACCACCTCTCATAGCTAGATATGATGATCGATTTAAATTATATATATTATATTTTTAAAATAATTATACTTCTTGAGTTATGATATCACTTACACATTTTATACTTCCCATTTCATTGGGGATATGATAATGTCTCTCGTATGTACGACAAACAAAAAATTCTTAGAGCGATGTGATTCATTTTTCACTAACACTTTACAAAGAAGGTAATAAAGATAATTTTAATGAATATATGTGATATATATGAAATAATTATTATATTAATTAAATATTTTTCATTATGAAAATATAATATATCATGTTCTTGCTAACATTTCCACTTACTAAAAAATGTTATCGTCACTCATGTGTACGTGTGGACTTCCTTCTTCATGAAGTGATGTAATTATTTTTTAAACACCAAATTACAAGGATGATATATATATATATAATATTTTATTTATTATGTTATGATATTTGTGGAAATATAAAATATTATGTATCTCCTTTCCATATTGATCATTAAAAAAGGAAACGTTTCTCATTCTTAACTACAACCTATCATCTCTATGATTGTGATGTAGATCATTTCTCATAACCATATTTCATGATTGGTTTTAAAAGTATAATTTATAAATAAATATGATAAATATTTAATGATTATTTTTTTGATATAATGAAAAAATGACATCTTTTACCATGGTCAACACACCGAATCTATTTTAAAATAATGAACTGAATATACTCAAAACACCCAATAGGGACTTAATTGATTAAGTATTTACATAATTGATTTGGGAAATATATATATATTTAAGTATAAGGTATTAATCCAATAAATTGGTATTAATAAATAAAAAAATTCAAATAAATTTATTATGTAGGAGTTAAACGACATTCATAGAAAGTACGAACCTCAGGTAAGGGACTTTGTCTCAATTTTCTTTCATTGATTCATATTGTAATGATATAAACCTAGTTTATTTTATTTAGAGTAAATATTGACCCTCTTAAATTAAATATAATGAATAATTCATACATAATAGTAATTTAGGTTCTAATTTTTATTATTTCATCCATGGTTATTTTACTTTAATGTTACCAAGTGGTAAATAATTTCATAACTGAAATTATTTTCATTGTGTTATATTACTTATTCATTTTTTAGATATTATAACACTATGTTTATAATGACTTTTGATTATCTTAAGATTTGTTTACACTTGTTTTCTGTTGTTTTACATTTAAAATAGGCAATTTATTCATTGATTAATACTTACTTCAAGGTTACAATCATTGTAAGAGTTTCTCATCTCAAATTGTCTTCCTGGATGCATATGTTATGTTATACACCTATCTTACATTATGAGGTGTATATACTTCCCCGTTGATATGTTATATCATGAAAATTATTATTTTCATGATTCTTATTATTAATTTGATGTTATTATTTCATGAGACTTATGATTGAGGAGTCACTAATGTGGTGAAGGCTTTATAATACAATCTCATAAATTTTCAAGATTTTTTATGCAAATTTTCTTTTAGAAAAAATAATATAATTTTTTCTCTTTAACCACATATATTTTCTTATACTATTTTTATTCATGAAATTTTCATGTAATATTACAATTTTCTTCTCCCCAGTATATAAAATTATTGATAATATGTCTTTAAGAAAATATTTCCTCATTTCTCTCTTCAGTCGAAAATACATTTTCTTCCCAATAAATGTTTCTAAAAATTTCATAAAAAATATTTTACTATGATTATTTAATGTAATTTTTACCAATAATTTTATTTTTTAAGAAATAATATAAGGTACCTTCATATCATTTTTTGAATGGTTACCTTTTTACTTTTTCTGAATATGTGGATGCAATCCATTTTTTAACATACTCTGTATGAATAGAGTTTTATGTTGTCATGAACAATAAATGGTTTAATGATTTCTTTTTATGTTTATGAGTTTATTTTAAAATAAAAAATTTTATTTAATGTTTTTGAATTTTTTATATTTTAAATAATTTTTTTAAAAAAATGAATGTATATTTTCCTTAAGAAGTATTCCAAGTGATATATCAAAATCAGTTTCCATCTAAGATGGAATCTTTTGGTGTTACTCAAACTAAAAAGGTTATTTTCCACAAGAATATTTTTAGTGGTGATTTAATTTTATTTCCACTCAAATAAATCAACCACTTTTGAAATTACATACACTCTACTAGGGTTATGTTGTATTGATACCATTGTTTTTTTTATTTGGATATATTAAGAAATTTGTGTGGAACCCGTTTCTTTTCCACTACTTAATGGAATAATGAAAGAACATTAATTATTTGTATGATTGAAAAGTGAAGTAATCTAAATGTATTATTCATGAATGGTACATGGAAATTATTTATGATGAATGATCAAGCTCTATATAGAATGTACAAAGGTTTGAGCCTCATTGTAGCTCACTAGTGATCTCAATATAGCTTATAGGATTGGGGCACCAAGATAGTGCCAGGTGATCTAGAAATGGGTTATATGATGGGTATACCCAGATAACTGAACAATGTTTTAGGTAATGTGCCATATATTTAGAAGTAAGATGAAGGGAGTTATTGGAGTGTTTCCCCTTGGGATTCAACTTGGATCCAGTTATTTCTTACATAGGTTTAAAATGGGTGATGAAAATATTGTGTCTAATGATTCAAAAATGTTTTCTTTATTCTTGCAATAGGTTTTATAATTTTTGTTTGGTCACTATAGACATCGCATGGAACACAATTACTTAATCACATGAATCTTTACTTTGTTAAAGCTTTGTAAAATTACACATATTTAATTATCTACAATTGATGGGAATGAGTTATCTTATGTTACAATCATGCACTTTGTTTATGTCAATATATCTTTATTGTTACATTATCCTCACTAGTGACATTTAGTTGTTAATTATTTTGTTCACCCTTATTGACCAATTGATCTCACCCATCCTATGTTTTATTTTACCCAGGTTATCAAGAATGATGTTAAATTAATTATTTATATAAGGGTTTCATAATAAACATTATTATTGTTGAATGAAAAATTATAAAATATGGGTTTATTGTGAGGAATAATCACTTGAAGAAAACAATATTATTATGTAAGAGTTTTCATAATTATCTAAAACTATAATCCTAAAAGTTATTTTGTAATATCAGTGATCCAATATTTCATTTTTATTTTTTAATGATTGGATGGAATAAATCAACTCACATTTATCGGTACTAATGCCGAAAATTTAAAAAACCTATTTTTTACATCGAATCGAGAATTGTGGGTTTAGGGTTGTTAGAGTAATTGTTTAGTTATTATTATAAGAAAATAATACCAAATCCAATTAGTCCCCCCATTAATCAATGAAATAAAATACACTCTCTTAATATATCTTTTTGAACCTATATGATATACTTATGCTAACCATCAATATTTAAATGAAAGGTGGTACTCAATTTTACTTGTATAGCCAAAGCCCATTGAAGTCCCTTGAAAAAATAGAATAAAATCTCAAATATATATATATATAACAATTCTCATGTGAACTCCAAGAAGTATAACCATTTATTTTACTTATAATATTCCCAAATAATCTTCTAACTATATATATCAAATTAGTAATAAATATTCTATTGTGGTCAGATGATTTGTAGTTATGTATATTGAATCCTTGCCTCTAGGTGATCCTTGATGACCGATGACAATATGTATCATAACATTATTAATTTTATATAATGTAATAGAATGTGCTTTTTGTATACTAATAAGTATTTTATGCTTTGAATTTACACATTAATTGGAAAATCATCAAAAAATAGGTTTTTTAAGATATTTTTTCTTAACTTGACATAAAAATTTAGTTCAGAAATATTATATTTCATCTAAAAATTATATTTAAAACCCAATAAAAAAATATAAAAAATCACTATAACTTATTTTCACATGTGTATTATAACTATCATTTTTCCATGAATATACAATATAGGGTTAACATCTATAGTCTTTCTATGTGTTTTCTTCCCACCATATTGTCTTTTATGAATTGATTAAAACATATAATCTAAACTCTCTGTAATAATTAACTCAATACACTAGGGAATTTTTTATTCAAAATAATGATATTATAAAAATAAGAATATGTGATTCCATTCATTCATTGATTTGAATCCCACATTAAATTGAGATTTCATACAAAGAGATAAAAAATGATACACCATATTAATATCAAAATAATAGAGATACTCCTCTTAAATTATCTATATGTGATTCAAATATAATAATGAGAAAATAATTATAAATCTATTATGATTAGTGAGACTATAATACACCTAGTAAATAGATATTACTTCTGTAACATCCAGTAACTGTTTTAGGTATTCATAATCCTTCTTGGGTTAATTTATTATTATGTTAATTAGAAAAAAAAATAGTTTACCAATAAAAAGTTTTGTTTTTGTTAAAACATGTTTCTAAATGGTAAAACGCCTAATTAATGCTTTTTAATATTGAATTAAATATTTTCTAAGTTAATCACCGTGTCGGTATGAGTTTTTGAGGTCTGTAAAGTCTCAAAGAGGACAGAATAAAAATATTCAACATATTATTTTATGCATGAAAAATTTATTCAAAATAATTGAATAACTCCAAAACGGTCCATTATATGAGATATTTAAGGCCACAGTTATGTCCTAAATATAGTGTTTACCCTAGGAGGGGTATAACATTCAAAGGCACCAGACATTTAGATGTCTCACTCGTGATATAAAGTTTTTAAATAATATTTAATATATTATTTATTAAAAATTAAATATCTCCCAAACGGTGCATCTTATGGAAAATATGAGACCACCGATGGATTCGGAATGAGGGGTTTACCCTAGACAAGGTACAACTTTTGTTCGCATCGGGTTTTTGGATGTCTCGCTCGTAAGAATACCCATTTTTATATTAATTTATTAATTATTCCATGTTTTAATTAAAAATTCATTAATATCTCTCAAACCGTTAATCGTTTGAGAAATCTGAGACCACATTTGAGTCCGGAAGGGGGTGTTTACCCTAGAAAGGGTATGAAGTTTATTCTCAATGGGATTTTGGTATCATTTAATTTTTGTTAAATAATTTAATACATTAAAATAATTTAAAAAACGTCTAAACTATTTACTCGTCCTCTCCAAACGGAAAAACACCATTCTTTACTGTTTCAATTTGTAAAAGCTTCATTTTTAGCCATTTTTATCCGTTTAAGTCAGCAAAACATTAAGCATATGAATTTAATGACTCCGTAATATTTTTTTCCAGTTGAATATTGGGTTAAATCAGATATTATAAATCAAGTTTCTCAAACCTGCGTTTTGAGGGTTCTTAAACCGGTGGAACATCTTGGTTTTGATTATTACTCGATCACGTCGAGTTTATACAATCCAAATCTTCCTTGAATGCGATTTCAAGGTTCTGATTCATTGAGTTTTGATCTCTTCCTCCTCCACCGAACCCATGGGAAATCTCCCATGCGTAGCGCCCTAACAGGTTGTTCCTCTTTTAATATTATTTTTTATTATTTTTTTATTACTCTTCCAATCTTCTAAATTCTATAATGTCTTCGATATTGATCGGAATTTCATGTTGTTAGTACCGTTGATTTCTTCTCGATGAGGAGAAACAAAATAATATATATATTTTTTCAAAGGTAGCAATGTATTTCCTCAATCCGATATTTTTTCTTTTTAATGGATCTTTGAAAATAAATTATCAAAGGATAAATTCTAGAAATTTTCATAGATAATTATAAATTTTTATCAAATGATAATTACATTATTTATCGAGGGTAACTTATAAACACAATATCAAAAGACAACTATGTCTAATTGTCGAATAATGATTATATAGAAGCATCAAATGATAATTCCCACTTTTTGTTGAAATGATAATTATAAATAATTATCAAATGATAATTATAATTAATTATCAAATGATAATTACAATGAATAATTATGACGAATCATGATTTTTCCATATGATTATTATTAAAAGAATTTATCGAAGGATAATTATTTAAATTATCAATGAATAATTATGAAGGACTACCACGTGTGTTATCATTTTAATCTAAAAATATTAAAATATCAAATGTGGTTTATTATTATTCTAAGGAAAATGTTGTGATCATATGTGTTGACATAAAATGATAATTTGGTATTTTATAAAAAATATTGGAAGTAATATCGCTTGTGATAATTAAAATTACAGTTCGAGAATTATTCCGGAGAGATAAACTATCATCACATGTGATATTTTATTTTCTTTTGAAATAAAATAGTGGGTTTTGGATTTAGGAACCCTTATTGAATATTGATAATTTGTGTGATGACGATTCTAATAATAAGGTCATGAGGAGGCGTATTTAACCAGATGTGGTGATTTATCCTTACTGTTGACATCTACGACCTTGAGGTAGGTGGTTCCGTCCTGACATGCCAAATTGATTATCATTGTATTTGCTTGATTTATTTAAATTCTTGATTTAAATTCAATTTCTCATGTTTTCATTCAATTAAATTGATAAAAACTCAATTTCAGTGAATCGAGATATTTAAAATGGTTTTGGCATGGACATTTGGAAAACCATAATTCCATTGAATTGGGTGTGTTTATGGAAATTGGCCGATTTAAATTTTTGAATTTAAATTCTGGATTTGAGGGAAATGATTTCAATTAAATTGTTGAATTTAATTGTGGAATAAATTATGTAATGATTGAATTTGTTTTGAATGGATTTCAAACTAGTGAAAATCGCTTAAAATGATTTGTTAAAAACCCATTGGTTTTATCTTGTGGAAAGACATGTTTTTGAATAAAACATATTTTGGTTTTAAATCAACAGAAATTAACATTTTTGAAATGGATGAATGGGATTGATCGTATTTTAAGAAGTCTTAAAATAGTTCACCCATCATGTAAGAGCACATGCAAGCCTTGGGTAGGTATTGAGTTATTTGGATACACACTACACTATGACAATGTTTTAAAACATACTTGCGGCGGGTCACATCCCTGATGGGTTGGTGACAAGTCTCCTTTAGACAGTGTCATAGGGACGTGTGTATACACATTTTTCTGAGTTCACATAGATAGTGTGGAATCCTATAACTGTTTAATACTATCGTACCTTTTGGAATATGACCATGTTTCTTGCTTGTTTATTTATATTTGAGATATAAATGTATGTCATTGCTTTTGAACTGCTTTACATGCCTGCTGATTTTATATAAACTATTTTATATAAATGTTTTACTTAAGCCATTGTTTTAGAAAAATTCCATCATTTGTAAAATCAGTGCTTAAAAATATTTATTTCCATCAATTGAAAATGTATATCATGTTTTGTTTAAATATGATTTTGGATTTCAAACATTTTTACTTTAAAAATGAAAGCTTTTATTTGGATAATATATATTTGGAATCTGTTATGGAATCATTGGTGGTATCCTACTGGGCTTAGGCTCACACACTACTTTTGCCTTCGGCTGTTTGTAGACTTTCGTCTTCTAGGTTCGAGCAATGGGAAAAGATCTCTTAGAGGTGGATCCAGTTGTTGATCTTTGGTCTTGGTGAGTTGTTTCCTTAGGGACCTTGGGGCTGTTTTTCCTTTTTTAGTACTTGGGTTGTAGTACTTTGGGATTTTTATGCCTCTTTGTATTCTAGTACATTAATCCCAGTGGATTTTATTTTTTGTTATGCATAATATCTTGTTTTTTTTTCTTCCGCATTGTTGGTGACAAAATCGTTCCCACTTTCATGTTATATGATGCCAGGTGCTAGTTGCTGACCCGTGGGGATCGGGAACGCCCTTCGGGCTATGTCAGGGCCGGGTCGGTTATCAGGTTACCAGGGTACCTGGTCTGGTTTGTGACAAAATGGTATCAGAGGGAGGTTTAAACATCTTTCCTTGATGAAAATATACATTTGGGTATTCTTGTCGGGACATAGGAGGTAGTTGTGATTGAGTGCCTGGCCAGCTCTCACCTTAATGAACCTTAATTTTTCGGGGGTGGTTAGGGAAAGACTACTTGAGGATTAGTTCTAGTCTTTTCATATTTTCATTTGTATAGAGTATTTTCTCACTGATGTTGGGTAACATCATACCTCTGAGAAGATGTGCAAATCTGATCTCGGAAGGTGCTACTTCTAATCATCTATGTGAAAATCCTCATGTGGAACTGAGCCAATTTGAGGTGATTGTGCACACTATCCAAGCTCTGGGATAGGCACTACCTCTAAATCCCCTTTTAGGCTCTAGCTTTGGAACATGGGGGTGCTCATCAAATTTTTTTCTCAAGAGTTATTTTACCAGAAACCAACGGTTTTCAAAGGCTCCACTGATCCTCAACATGCTATGGAATTGTTTGGCAGGATCGAACTTTTGTTTGAGTTCTTATAGACACCGAACAAGATAAATTTGATGTGTGACAACCTTTGTGTTGGAGGGACCAGGAAGAAGATGGTGGGACACTATAGTGATGACGAAGAAACATGAGGGCATAGATTGGAAGGACATCAATGTTCTTTTCACCAAATAGTTATATCCAGAGCCAATGGTGTTGGACAAATCCATGGAGTTTTTCAAGCATGAGAAGACTTAATGAACTATGGCTTCTACAGAAGTTTGGGGGACTTGTAGAAGTTAAACCACATCTTTCCCACTCCATGTAGCGGCATAAGATCATCAAAAACTACGGGGCAATCAAATGCTTCACAAACAAAAGGGTACCGGCCATATGAATCTGGAATGAAGCTTCTTCACGCAGTGAAAGAGTCTCAAAAGGAAGCTAATACTTGTCCAATGACCATAATAGGTATCATTACTATATCTTCGTCTTTAGTGACATCACTTTTGATATCGGTGCATCTTACTTGTTTATTTCAACCTGTATCCTTAATCTTCTTAATCGTCCTATGGAGCTTTTATCCTGTGCAATGGATATTACTACACCCCTTGGTGCAAAGAGAGAGCATGGTCTCTGTAGTCCAGCTTGTGTCTTATCTCTATCAGATATTGAGTTTTCTTGGAGTTTTCTCGTACTCAACATGGAACCTCATGACATCACATTCAGGATGGATTTGATTATTGCCAATAAATCCTGGATTGATTCTTATCTTTGAGGGTTCTACCTTACTACACCCAGTGGTGTGCCTCTTGTCTTTTATGGGTAATGAGATCTATGTTTGAGAGGAGTTAGAACTTATCTTATGTTGGGGAATGTGATATCAGTTCTTACTTTTGATATCGAGCGAGATTCTTTGGGTGGTGATCTTCCTCCAGTTTTCGTTGAGTTTCTCATCGCATTTCCTTCTATTTTTTATGGTTTTCCACCAGTAAGAGAGGTTGAGTTTTCTATTGAATTGATGTGAGTACTTAACCAGTTTCTTTTTCCTCTTAAAAAATGGATCCAGCTGAACTGAAAGAATTAATGTTCTAGTTGGATGATCATCTTGAGAAAGCCTTTATTCAATGAAGTGTGTCACCTTGGGTGGCCTCGGTTCTCTCCGCCATGAAAGCTAATGGTTCTCTTACATCTTTTCTTTTCGATATGAATTTTCAAGAACAGAAGGTTATTGATGAATTTCGTAAGCATTAGAGATTATCTTTATGGCGGGGAGAGTGATGCCCTGTGATTGTTCTATAAAGACAGTGTTTTTTGTTATCAGAACTATTATGTTGCACTGTTAGCAACAAAAAAGTCTATAATATGGGATTTTCATTTTTTACCAATGGGTTGTAAACCTAGGAAGCAATAAGACATTCTACAACTTAAAAAAGTTGTTTTGGTGACCATGTATTCTAAAAGGTTTCACCCCAGTTGGGTCCTCGACAGTTTGGTAGGCAAGGCAATCTTGCTCCTTGTTTTGTGGGAACTTTCGAGGTTGTTGTTTTAGTGGAGAAAATTGTGTATCATTTAGCACTACCACCGCAAATAACATCCATAAATAATTTGTTTCATGTATCTCAGCTTCAAAAATATTTATATGACCCATCTCATGTTCTGAGTTGGCGTGATCTTGAAGTGGAACCTGATTTATCTCGGAGTGAATGGCCAGTCAGGGTTGTTGATTATGAGACCAAGGAAATTCATGGAAGGACGATACCTCTAGTCTGTGTACTATGGAAGCATGGTTTTGATTTTCATGATTCGTGGGAAAGGGAGGCACTGATAAGAGAACAATGACCTCATCTGTTTGATGCAGAGGATTCTTTGTAGGCTTTCTGGGGACAGAAAGTTCCAATGGTGGAGAGGTTGTAACATCCGGTTATTGTTTCAGGTATTATTAATCCTTCTTGGGTTAATTTATTATTATGTTAATTAGAAAAAAATAGTTTATCATTAAAAAGTTGTGTTTTTGTTAAAACACATTGATGAATGGTAAAACGCCCAATTAATGCTCCGTAATATTCAGTGAAATATTTTATAAGTTAATCACCGTGCCAGTATGAGTTTTTGAGGTCTGAAAAGTCTCGAAGATGATGGAATAAAAATATTCAATATATTATTTTAAGTGTGAGAAATTTATTCAAAATAATTGAATAAATCCAAAACGGTCTGTCGTATGAGAAATTTGAGGCCACAGTTATGTCCAAAATATAGTGTTTACCCTAGGAGGGGTATAACATTCAAAGGAACTAGACATTTAGATGTCTCACTCGTGAGATAATGTTTTTAAATAATATTTAATAAATTATTTATTAAAAATTAAATATCTCCCAAACGGTGCATCTTATGGAAAATTTGAGACCACTGATGGATTCTAAATGAGGGGTTTACCCTAGACAAGGTACAGCTTTTGTTCGCATCGGGTGTTTGGATGTCTCTCTCATAAGAATACCACTTTTTATATTAATTAATTATTTATTCCAGGTTTTAATTAAAAATTCATTAATATCTCTCTAACTATTCATCGTTTGAGAAATCTGAGACCACCGTTGAGTCTGGAACGGGGTGTGTAACCTAGACAGAGTATGAAGATTATTTGAAATGAGATTTTGGTATCATTTAATTTTTGTTAAATAATTAAATACATTAAAATAATTTAAAAAAATGTCTACACTATTTAGTCATCTTCTCTAAATGGAAAAACACTGTTCTTTACCGTTTCAATTTCTGAAAGCTTCATTTTTTAGCCATTTTTATCCGTTTAAGTCTGCAACACATTAAAAATGTGAGTTTAATGACTCTGTAATATTTTTTCAGTTGAATATTAGGTTAAATCAGATATTATAATTCAAGTTTCTCAAACCTGCATTTTGAGGGTTCTTAAACCGGTCGAACATCTTGGTTTTGATTATTACTCTATCACGTCGAGTTTATACAATCCAAATATTCCTTGAATGTGATTGAAAGGTTCTGATTCATGGAGTTTTGATCCCTTCCTCCTCCACCGAACCCATGGGAAATATCTAGTGCATAGAGCCCTAACAAGTTGTTCCTCTTTTAATTTTAATTATTATTTTTATTTTTATTACTCTTCCAATCTTCTAAATTCCATAATATCTTCATTATTGATCGGAATTGCACGCCGTTAGTACCGTTTATTTCATCTCGACAAGAAGAAAGAAAATAATATATATATATATATATATTCAAAGGCAGTAATGCATTTCTACAATCCGATATTTTTTCTTTTTAATGGATCTTTGAAAATAAATTATCAAAGGATAAATTCTAGAAATTTTAATGGATAATTGTAACGTTTTATCAAATGATAATTACATTATTTATCGAGGGTAATTTATTAACACATTATCAAATGACAACTATGTCTAATTGTTGAATAATGATTATAAAGAATAATTAAATGATAATTCCCACTTTTTGTTGAAATGATAATTATAAATAATTATCAAATGATAATTATAACTAATTATCAAATGATAATTACAATGAATAATTATGACGAATCATGAGTTTTCCATATCATGATTATTAAAAGAATTTATCAAAGGATAATTATTTAAATTTTCAATTAATAATTATGAAGGACAACCACATGTGTTATCATTTTAGTCTAAAGATATTATAATATCAAATGTGGTTTATAATTATTCTAAGGAAAATTTTGTGATCATATGTGTTGACATAAAATGATAATTTGTAATTTTATAAAAAA
The DNA here is from genome assembly GCA_963277665.1 of Viscum album. Lineage (NCBI taxonomy): Eukaryota > Viridiplantae > Streptophyta > Magnoliopsida > Santalales > Viscaceae > Viscum > Viscum album. The sequence goes on along the minus strand of OY728127.1, from coordinate 58,296,101 downwards.
TATTGGAAGTATCATTGCTTGTGAAAATTAAAATTAAAATTTGAGAATTATTCAAGAGAGAGAAACTATCATCACATGTGATATTTTATTTTCTTTTGAAATAAAATAGTGGGTTTTGGATTTAGGAACTCTTAATGAATGTTGAGAATTTGTGTGATGACGATTCTGATAATAAGGTCACGAGGAGATGTATTGAACCAGATGAGGTGATTTATCCTTGCTGTTGACATCGATGACCTAGAGGTAGGTGGTTACGTCCCAAATTGCCAAATTGATTATCATTTTATTTGCATGATTTATTTCAATTGTTGATTTAAATTCAATTGCTCAAGTTTTCTTTCAATTAAACTGATAAAAACTCAATTCTAGTGAATTGAGATATTTTAAATGGTTTTGGAATAGAAATTTGGAAATCCCCGATTCCATTGAACTGGGTGTGTTTATAGAAATTGGCTGATTTAAATTGTTGAATTTTAATTGTGGATTTGATGGAAATGATTTAAATTAAATTGTTGAATTTAATTGTGGAATAAATTATTTAATGATGGAATTGGTTTTGAATGGATTTAAAATTGGTGAAAATGGATTAAAATGATTTGCTAAAAACCCATTGGTTTTATCTTGTGGAAAGGCATGTTTTTGAATCAAACACATTTTGGTTTTAAATGGAAAAAATTTACATTTCTGAAATGGAAGAATGGGATTGATCGTATTTTAAGAAGTCTTAAAATAGTTCTCCCATCATGTAAGAGCACATGAAATCCTTGGGTAGTTAGTGAGTTATTTGGATACACTCTACGCTACGACAACTTTCTGAAACATACTTGCAGTGGGTCACATCCCCAATGGGTTTGTGACGAGTCTCCTTTGGCCAGTGTCATAAAGACGTGTGACTACACATTTTTCTGAGTTCACATAGAGAGTGCGGAATCCTATAACTGGTTAATACAATCATACCTTTTATAATATGAACATGCTTCTTGCTTGTTTATTTATATTTGAGATATAAATGTATGTCAATTCTTTTGAACTGATTTACATGCCTACTGATTTTATATAAACTATTTTATATAAATGTTTTACTTAATACATTGTTTTAGAAAAAGTCTATCATTTGTAAAATTAATGCTTAAAAAAATTTATTTCCATCACTTGAAAAAGTATATCATGTTTTGTTTAAATATGATTTTGGATTTCCAAACCATTTTACGTTAAAATTGAATGCTTTTATTTGGATAATCTATATTTGGAATCTGTTATGGAATCATTGGTGGTATCCTACTGGGCTTAGAATTACACCCTACTTTTGCCTTCAGGTGTTTGTAGACTTTATTTTTCTAGGATAGAGTGAAGGGAAAAGATCTCTTGGAGGTGGATCCAGATGTTGATCTTTGGTCTTGGTGAGTTCTGTCCTTAGGGACATTGGGTCTGTTTTTTCTTTTTTAGTACCTGGGTTATAGTACTTTGGGATATTTATGCCTCTTTGTATTCTTGTACATTACTCCTAGTGGAGTTTCTTTTTTTTATGCATATTGTCTTCTATCTTTTCTGCTGTATTGTTTGTGGAAAAATCATTTCCACTTTCATGTTATGTGATTCCAGGTGCTAGTCACCGACCCGTGGGGATTAGGAACACCTTTCAGGCTATGTCAGGGCCGGCTCAGTTATCAGGTTACCAGGGTACCTGGGATGGTTCGTGACAACTTCCAAAGCTTAAGATATTATAGAACTGTATCCATCTTAGGAAAATGAACCAAGTAATTCTTCTCATGTGGCATATGTTTTTTTCAACAATAATCCGTAACCTAGTATTTTTGTATAAATACACATCTAAATCCTTTTCCATATACATCAAAACATAAAACATATATCATGACCTGATCTCTCTAAAACTCCTCTCGAGTCAATATATAGATTAAGAGTATCCCCTTAACACCCCTTTAATAAATCCATTGCATGATGACAAAAAAAATGGAATAAAATTTTATATATGAGAGTAATTTCCATTTTTATTTAAGAAAACCACATCCCATTATAAACTTCAACAAACCAAAATCTAGATATAAATTAATAATACTAACAATACATGATATGTCATTGAAACTAAAAAAGTGAAATATTCAAAGAAATAGAATAGATCAAATAAAAATCCTCAAGATATAAGAATTCACGAGACTAAAAAAACTATTTGTGTCCATCCTTAATATACTCAATTAAAAAGTAAAAAAATTTGACTACTTAGAATCTAGCTAACAACCGCATTCCCTAAGATAATATGTCCATGCATAATTTCAATTTCAATCCTATAAATATATAAATGATAAATTGGTGGGTGATAATAGAAAAATTCTGATTTTTGTACTCGTTGAATGACCTTATGTAAATGTGGATAAAGCATACTAAATTATCCATGACTAAAAAAGTATATAATCCATACAATACCAAAATCAAGTTTAAAATATCATAACTATCAATAATATAACTCACCCAAAATCTATAAAACTTTTATGTGTACTAGTCATCATTATATTTGTAATAATTAAATAATCACCCCCATGTATCCCTTATCATTGAATACACATCTAAGGGAATGAATCATCTCTTTGAATATAATATCATGTGAGTAAATTATCAATGGACTATAACATCTTCTAGGGAATATAAAAAACATTATAAATAACATTTGACATCATAAAAAACTATTCAATACAATGTGAATATTGGATTTCAACTAAAATCCAATACAACATAGACATTGTATATCACAAATACATCTTATAATGTAAACACATAGTGAGTAGATAATTAAATATCAATCCTCACAGTAATAAAAAAAATACAATGATAAACTCACACAGTCACATCCCATGTCATATATCACCTAAAATTGAAACATCTATATTCCCATATATATCTATATTATGCATTCATTTAAATTAATTCATCATAAAATGTTGGTTTTATATCTTTAACGTTTAAATAAATATTACAACATTTTTTCCATTACAACATCACTTCTATGATAACGTCCACTCTTTACATAACCATTATCACCATTTAATATCAATCTACATCATCTCATTATATTAAAACAAATAAAATTACATTAATATTCCACCAAATTATCATTAAAATATAGAATGTTAACACAAATTCTCATTTCCATTTTTTTTCAATCTCATGAAAATGAAATATTAGAATATATTCCTTGAATACCACATTGATTTACCACTTTAGGATAAAATAACCAATTAAGTTATCTTATAATAAAATATATTTTCCTTGATTTCCCATTAACATATTTCACTTTACTACCAAAACTATTATAAATTAATAATAATAATTCAACAAATTCTATATACTACCTACTTAATAGAATAACATTATTTCATAACTATATTGTTTTTTTCATCTACTTAAGCATATGATTTAATTGAGGATAAATCCATATGAATACATTAATATAAGAATTGATTTATTACACATCAATGATATAATTCCTTAAATGGGTTTTATAGAAATTTTACACCCATTACTCAGCCTCTATACAAAAAAATAATAATAATCAATCATCCTCATATTCTTGGAGAGAAAAAAAATGAGGTAAAATTTACAAACACACAATATAAAATAGGCCCTAGATTTCACTTACCAATGTTTCATTATTTTTTCCAACCACTACCATGATGATATCCCTCAATATATGATCATGATATTTATAAATATCTCTCATGTTTTTTTTCTAGTTTTCTTGAATTTTGTGGATAATTTATATGTAAAATATAAACGGTTTTTTAATTATTATTAGTTTTATTCTAGTTTCCAAAAACCCATGAAATCTATAGCATACTAAAATAATATTTCACAACTTAGAACTTAATATAAAATTTATTACATCCTCTTCCTTGTCAATAAATTTTTTTAGTCATTTAAAAAATTATATCTACACTTATTTGATCTCTTATATTTCATGTTCATATAAACCATGACATATTTCAAAACACCTTTATAAACTATTAAATATTACCAAAGTATATATTATTTCTAATTTTGACTATTTGAATCACTAAAATACCTCTAAAATAAAGACTAATTTATTTTCCATCATACACATTATATTTTCCCATCCTAATTGTAGTTTTCATAATAAATTCCACTTTAATACACACCCATAAATCATAATATTTACAAATAACCATGAAATATTTTAAAAAAATTATATTATTCCCATGTCATGTTGGATAGTAGTGAAATCAATTTCCTTCCCTTATGACCCTAAATCACTTTACTATAATCATCCTCATTTAGAAATTTCGATGACATATTTCACAACCCACATGACATAGATTTTTTTTATTAAGTTAAATTTATCTCAATATTAAACTTCTTAATATACATCACATTTTCCATCAATATTATTGTTCAAAAATTAAAATATTTAATTTTTTTAATTTTTTAAATTATATACCTATCAAAATATTTAAAACTATAACAATCTAAAATTTATGGTTTCAATAATAATAATAATAACAACAACAAAACTAATAACCACCTGAGATACCCATAAAATTATATTATTCACAAATATAAAAAACCAAATTATAATTTTATATTCAAATTGAAACTTCATTATATAAGAAAAAGCTTCAAAAGTACATAGGTTATCAAAATTTAAACCATTAATTAGACTCCCAAATAGTATCCTCTAAAAAATTGTCTTGTTTATAAATTTCACTAAAGGAATGATCCATCCACACCACACCTTCTCTTGAATATTTTCAATTCCAACTAGTTTATCTAAAAACATCATATATTTATCAGTAACAAGCTCTCCCTAATCAAAAACTTGAAATTATTTTTGAAGGCACATCCAAAGTAGTGATTCATGTAAATCATAAGTAATTCACTATAACTAGGGTGGAAGTAAAACATGATATACCACTACACCAATATGTTCCCACACTTTTAAAGGCCCTAGAAACCCCTAGATAAAGTCTTAAACCTCTAACAAAGCTTTACTAACAACAATGGGGAGAACCTTTAAGAACACATGAGCATTAACATAAAACTCTAGCACTACCTCCTAAAATAATCAAATGAGTGAAGAAAATCCTCTGGCACCTCCATCCACTCTTGAATCACAAGAACTCTTTCTACCATATCCAAAATTAAATATGGCCAATTTATCACTTCCTTACAAACATTTATCCTAGATGAAGGTGACCAATAGGGATGAACATATAATCATTTAAATGGTTGAACTATAAATAAAAAGTGGAATATAATTTTATAGGTTAACTTAGTTAGTGGTTTATAATCAACCTGTGATCCTCCAACATCTAGGATGAAGTATCTCAACATTTCAAATAATGTATGAATCATTCACCTAGCATGAATATCCATCTATGGGTGGAAATGGGTTCTAAATAAGAACTTGTACCAAATTAATGTTTCAATCCCCTATAAATATATTTGGTTAATTATTGGTAAGAGATTGATATAATAATCCTTAGAAACCCATGAATCATTAATACCTCATTAATATATCAATTGAACTCAATTTCTTGATCATAAAAAATGTAGTGGAATTAATTAATTTTTCAAAAATAACACCTAGAAAATATATCCCATTAATTAATGAGTAAATCACATCACAAAATTGATAGATAAATATTCCCATTTTTTATGAAGGTCATTAAAAGGTTATTAGAAACTAGATAGAATATAATTCTCATTCTTTTTTTACTAGTATATGAAAACCCTAGGTACATATTCAACCATTTTTCTCTCTATCCTTGGTTTCAAAAACAGTTATTTCAATTTATAATACATCTTATCAATGATTAAGATACCGTATTAATTTTACCTTGATTATATTTGATTAAAAAAATCATAATTATTATGTCCAAATAATTCTTTTTTTATTTTCAAAAAAGCCACATTGAGTAAAAAGTGGGAACCAATCATAACCCAAAAAAAATCCAAGAACATATCCAAAATTCAAATAGTCCCCAAAGGGAAAATTTGAATTGAGCAACATCACTACAGAAACCATCACATCAACAATAGATCCCAAAAATCATGCACCCATTGTAATGAAGAATCCCATCAAAATCACAAACACTGTAATCATCCCCTGTTGTCATGGTACCAATGTTTCGAAACACTCTGAACATTATCATTGTAACCCTCATCACTAGAGTCACCACAATGCCGCTGGGAAAACCACCTTCATCATCATCATCCATCCTCACAGAGCTGGGAACTGGGGAACAGAACTAGGACATCCACTAATCACTATTTATGTATTCAAATTGCCTCGACAATGGGGCAGTAGCCCTCTAGGAGACCCTAGACCACTCGATCCGCACCTCCCCAATCCTTTGTGAAGTCCCACACACCGAACCAATAAGTAAAGGAGCACATGAACAAATATTTAGAGCAAGGATGTGAAAATGGGGGCCTCGGCAGGAGGCCAATCCAAAAACCGCATGATTCCATCATTACCGGGATCCACTAACATAAAAACATAATCAATCCCAAATAAAAACACCAAAAAAACCTCAAACAAAATTCACAAAAAAGAGAGTGATATAAACATATCCAGAAACAAAAAACACCAAAAACCAGAAACATAGAATGATATCCACTAAATAGAATTTTGATATTTCTTGAAAAAAATAGAAAACCTTCAGCATGGACTAAGGAAGAAATATCGAGCAATCTGTCAAACAAGAACCCGAATTCATATGAGAAAGTTGAAGCCGAAACCGAAGTGCTTGGTAATTAATCGACTACCGAACATCATAACCCAACACCTCTTTGAAACCTCCACTTCAAATGTGATATGGAGAGTTGTGGAGGAACAATGGGTCAGAGCCATGTATTGGGCAGTCAAGGGTTTTGATTGTGCAACCTTTATCAGGACCACTACCCTCCATCATGTGAGAAGACATCGTCAAAAGGACAAATGCGGAGCACCAGGGTGAAAGCGAGATCATCAATAGGAAACAGGAAAAGGGGAGATTAAAATGATAGGAAATGAGTGGAAGTGATGGAGGAGGAGGGGGAGGAACCATAGAAGATGCATGAAGTCCTCCCCCTCCCAATCACCACCGAGGAAAACAATAGGGCCATAAGGGAGAGGAAACAACACCGCTTAGAGGGCCTTGTATAATTATTATTGAATTTCACCCATATTCAATAAAAATAATCAATTCCATGTATAATAATATAAAGTAAAAGGACTTGTAGTATTTTAATACCATAAAGTGTTCTAAACAATGGTAAGGTCTCTATAGTTTCAATTAAAATAAAATTTCCACAATCTCAAGATCTTGGGTATTATAGTTACAATCATGTGGTTATATATTTACCAAACTATATGCATGAATAACCTATTTTGGATCAATATTATTCAAAATACAAGAAGATTTGAATTTTAGTAAACCCTAATCATAACTCCTTCATTAATTAATAAAAGAATAAGAGAACTGATCAGGCTATAATCTAGATAATCAAAGGTGACTTAACTATTTTCTCTACACACAAAAGCATGATTAGTCTCAGTTAATGTTGTCATAGGAGTAGCAACATGGGGAAATTCATAAAAACCCTATATTAAAAACCAGCTAAATCGATAATGATTCACATCATTGAAACATTATTTTGTATCTCCTAAAAGACAACTAGAAAGATAAGTTATGGATCCATAGGTACATCATATTTTGAAACAATACAGGCAATAAAAATATATTTGTCACATCAAAAAACCAATCTTTAAAATACTACTATACAAAAAATATTAATTTAGAAATACTCAAAATAACCCCAAATGTTCTGCATATTCATCCTAAGACATCAAAAAGACCATGATATATTCAATGAAAACAATAAAAAAACTAACCAAGATAAGGTCGTAAAACTAAATTCATCAACCCAAAAACACATCTTGTTTATTTTTGAATCCAAAGGATATCACTATGAATTCCAAATACCTATCCAAACATTAAAATTATTTCTTAAAAAATTCTCCTCCTACATGCTCATTTGATGATATATTAACTATGGACCCCCTTAAAAAGAACATAACTCTCTTATATTAGTCTCTAATTCACCAATAATTGGTAAATGATATTTTTTCTCCATCATCACTAGGTTCACATGTCAATCGTATATATAAATACTTAATATTCCATATACATTCTTGAGAAAAGAACTCAAGTTATTCTCAGAGGAAACTTGGAATTATTAAAACCAATATAAAGAAAATTATCATCATGAATTCGTAACATTTTATGCTCTATAGGTGAAATCAATTAAGTTAACATATAGATAAAAGATATACATAACTACAGATCTATGTTAAATTTAATCTCAATACATAGAGGTACAATGGAAACCTACTTATGAAAAAGAAATTCTTCCTCAAACCCCATAAAATCCTCTTTTTAAACACCTACCAAAAAACCATTAAAATATACATTTTATATAAAGTAGGCTTAATATTCTAATGATCTATTTGATAAATCCATTCACTAATTAAATTCATATGATCTCCTTCTAGGTTTTTGAAAATAACAAAAAATAGATTGAAGTTAATATATAATTTTATAAAATAAAACCAATACATGATAATAATGAACTTATATAGTTGAATGTATAGTAATGTCAACTTCAAAGTAAACTAATATCTTCTCATCTATAGTTTACACACATTAAAAAAATATAGAAACCCCGTATGATGTCCCATAGGGGTAGATAAAACTATGGGTCTCTGAATCTCTGTTTACCTAGTATCCTAATCCACGAAATAATGATGTAGTAATAAGATAATGGGAAGAATAAATATTGATCAATAAAAAGTATAATGTAAAATAATTTTAGCTAATTTATAGAAAGTCCACCAGTCCTTCTATGGTAGGAAAATCAATCCCATTAAGATTCCTACATCCATCTCTATTACCACATTTTTCTTGATGTCTAACACTACCAAATTCCTTATCTAAATGATGTGTTTTTATGAAATAAGAATGTCTCATGTTTCCTTCACCTAAATCAACTTGTATAGGTGGTCTAACAAATCAAATCTCCAACTACTATAGATATGATGTGTGAGGAAACTACCATCACATATAAATAGAAAACTCATGATATCCATGAAATATTATATTGCCTTGACAACATAATAACCAATATATTATTGGTAGAATATATACTAAATCCCACAACCAATACTAATGTAATATATTAAATTAAAATCCCTCACTAATGGTTATGAAATATCGGCTCTATAAAAATTAAAAATAAATTGTTAATTATATCTAAATGTGTGTCAATGTTCTAAATGTCACGTAAAATGATAACCCTTATCCATGATTTCATGTCATGGTATAATCTGATAAATATCATATAAAAATTAATTTTCTTAATCCAATGTCTTCTTAATTAACTTATATTTTATCATCACCACTATAAAATTAATTAAGGTGAAAGGGAAACACTGGAACTGAATATTTAGATATAATACCTATCAAAATTCTATAGCCTTTTCTATTAATCTGACCAGAAATCTGGTGAAAATCACTGAAATCACACAAATATAACTCAAAATTCAAATATTTTATATATAACCTATATATATGTTAAAGAAATCCTTATACTATTCTACTCTAGGAGTTTGTGAAAGTAAATACTATATAATCTTCCCTCAGAAGTGATTTCACGATACCATAGACACATCTTGATTACCAAGACAAAGAATCCACAAAAATTTATTACTCCATGAAAAAATAACCACAACTATTATCAAATGTTCAACATTCTTTAAAATTAACTAAAATATAATATCAAACTATTTTTGTTAATTCATGGTCAAATGATTTAAACTGGACCCTTTATTGTTAGCCCCAAGTTTTGTTTTGGTTTTATTTGTTGTCAATAGATAAATTTATTGATTATGTTGAATAAAGAAAGCATGTTGAGAAGGTAATATAAATCCAAATTGAATAAGGATTTGTGTGTGAAATCGTCAATCTAATCTAGAACCATCATCATAAATATTGGACTCAGTCCATATGCATTAGTCATTTAATATGATCAGTATAAAGATCAGACTCAGTGTATCATCATGAATCATTGAATATGATCCATCGGATTGGGATGTTGATAAGAACTAAGAAGATACTTAAAATTATATTGAGTCTAGAATGAATTTTTTTATCATAATGAGAATATTTGTGAGAGTATGCATTCAATACAAAATATGATGATGCTTTTCTGATCAAGGAGCACTTATAATCCATGAAAAAGTCATGACACAAGCTGGGGTTCGTGGAAGAGATGATAATATGTTATGAATTATTTCGGTTTCTGCTCATTAATATAAGGAACAACATACATAGAAGGATATAGATAATTTTTTTGATAATATCAAAAGGTTGGGAGATTGAACTTGCTAATGTAAATAAGTCAATATCGAAGCCGTTAATCGAATACAGGATGTCACTAATCTATAATAATGGTATATAACACATATTAATTTAATAATATTTCTATTCATTGTGTATCAGATACATAGTTTTATCAGAGGTATAATTTTTAAGAAAATTTGAATTGTAGAAAATGATGATCCATTGGAGTAAATCAGAGATTGATCCATCTGACGCATGCTGAAACTGATAAATTCTTTGGATGCTGAACTTCTTCAAATATGGAATCATCAATTTAAGGGTTTTTAAAGAAAAACATCAGTGCATGGCCCTTATATTATATACGAAAGATTACAAGAGGTGAAATGATTGAATTTTAAATTTATATCGAAGTAAAAGAGGAGCTATATTATGAGGTAGAATGTGCGAGTGAATGCAGCTTTTCACATTGACTCCTTTTTTTACCAGACCATCGGCAATATAGTTCACCTTCCTAAATGTGAGGGTGATGAAGTGGTTCAAAGTGTGAAGTTTCTCTAGTCAATTCACCCATTTATTATCCAACATCCACGAGAGATGCCTCCAATCCTCTCTAACATCTTGCACGAGGGCAGTGGTCTCGCAATAAAACCATATAAAATTCCAATCCTTTTGTATTTCCCAATCAACTTCCATTATAAGTCCAATAATCTCTGCTTACAAGGATGTGAGGTTACCACAAGGACCAAAAACACATTCAAAGACATCCCGATTCGCATCCCTGAGGATAACACCATATCCCGAGGGACCTGGGATACCCCTTGATGCTCCATCGATGTTTCATTTTAACCATCCTACAAATGGAGGTGTTCAGAAAACTTCCATGGTATAACGAGGGGTCAGGTAATTACCAGTAATATTCAATCTCCTAAAGATCATCCAATCATCAACTGAATTTCTTCATTTTTTCGAGTGATTATTGTTCGCATCATAAACTGCTTCACGTATGATGTTCAGCGCATGACCAACCATGAAGCCGGACCTGCTGTGTACCATATAATTTCTATAGCTCCATATAGAGTGGACAAGTTCAGCACATGAAACCTGAAAAGTTACCATCACCTTCATGGAAAGCTTAAAATTAAACATGGCATAAAGAAGAGATTTAATAGATTCAAAATGAGGATATTTTAGGCCGAAAATCTGTTGTAACATCATACATAAAGAAGAGGCATCATTGTAACTCAGAAAGAGATGATCAACATCCTCTCTATTTTTCTTGTAGAGTGTAAATAGAGAGCATAAAGCTATGATAACCCTTTGTAGATTGGAATCCACTGGTAGCTTGTTGAGGGACAACCTCCATAAGAGCATAAACTGAGAGGGTGTCATCCAGTTTTTGTTCAATTTTACAATCCACTAATTGTCACCATTGATCAAATGATTGTATAAGCTTTTTGAGTCAAGCAGTACTGTGGGAGATCCTTCCCAGATAAGAGTATCCTCCTAATTAACAAAATCATAATTGTCCACTGTATTGATAATATCATCCTGCACCATTTCCATATTATCCAGTTTCTCCCTAATCATGATGTTGTTGACAATTCCATGTTCTTCTAGGTTAACAAGATTAATGAGAGTCTCACCTGCCTAGTTATCATACCAAAACCTCAGGGAAGAGTTCCTGGTTACCATCCATTTGGAGTGACCCATAATTTTCTGAAAGATAGATTTTACCCCAGGCCATATAGAAGACTCAAAATATCTGAATTTTCAAGCAATAATATTTTCCATAAATCTATCTCGTAGAAATTCAAGGGCAACATATTTTTTGTTAATCAGTTTCCAAACAAATTTGGATTTCAGAAATTGTTTAAATTCCTCCATGTTCTTCATACCAAGTCCTCCAAGATTATAGGGAAAGCATCACTTTTTCCATGGTGTAGATATTACCTTCCATTCTGTAATATTTCCACTCTAGACAATGTTTTCTGCATTTTATTCATCTTTATAATAATAGAAATTGGCCAAAGATATACTATAATATAATGGACCAGATTTGAGATGATGACAAGCTTCACCAGAAAACTTCTCCCAGCCATTGACAGAGACTTCCCTTTCCAAGATGCCAGTGTTTTCTGACTTTGTCCAAATAATTTGATATGTGTGAATTCTGGGGATTTCCCCCAAAACATTGGGACACCCAAATAGATAAAGGTCAGATTGCCCTCTTTAATTCCCATGTTTTTGATGTGACAGATCTTCCTGGAAGCCAGAATCCCCTTACCAAAGTAGATAAATAATTTCCTCCAGTTTATGACTTGACCAGAAACATCCTCATAATGTTGTAGAACATGGATAATATTGTTGAGGTTTCTTTTTTCTCCCTTTGTCAAAATGAAAATGTCATCAGCAAATAATAGATGGGAGGGAGAAGATATACCTCTAGTGGCTCTGATGGTTGAAAATTCTCCATTGGTCACCATTTCTAAGAGAAGTACAATAAGATAGTATTTGTCTATAGAAAAAATAATGGATGAGAGGGGATCCCCTTGTCTCTCCCCCTGGAGAAAGTTAAATAGCCCTCTAGAGATACATTAATGAGAATGGATTTTTATGCTGATTCAAGAAGGATCCTGAGCCACCTTGTAAATTTCCTACTGAATCCGAATCTGTTAAGCACCCTGTCAATAAAACCCCAGTCCATTGTGTCAAAGGCTTTGGTGACATACAGTTTGAGAGAAATTTTTCCTCCTCTGGTTGATTTCTTAAGCACAATTACACACTCTGAGGAAGTGAGCAAATAGTCTTGTATGTGTCGCCCTCTAACAAATCCAAATTGACTCCAACAAATAATTTTATCCAAGACACGGGAAAGCCTGCTTGCAAGTATTTTATTAATGAACTTATAAATGGTGTTAATAATAAAAAAGGGCCTGAACTGACTGATCTCATTCATATTTTCAACCTTTGGAATAAGTGAAATAAACTGGGCATTGAATCATTGGGGAAAATTCCCGTCCTTAAAAAAATGGAGAACAATCTGACAAACTCCTTCTTGAATAATTCCCCAATCAGTCTAAAAGAAATGGATAGTAAATCCATCTGGTCCTAGAGAACTATCCTTCTTGAGAGAAAAATATCTTCTTTAATTTCAATATCCATTGGAAAATAGGCAAGGGAGATATTATCCTCCTCCAAATTAAGATGTGGGATGATATTCTCCCTTATCATTTCATTCTTTGGAGGGCCATTGAAAAGATTCCTATAGAAGGAAACAATATGATCTGAGAGCTCCTGTCATTCCTCCAAAACAAGATCCCCATCCTTGAGAATAGAAAGGGGCCTATTATCCCTTTGGACCCTCTAAAGAGTAGGAAAGAACTTTGTATTACAATCTCCCACTGATATCCATCTAATTTTAATGATTTCTTTTCTTGATTTTATCACGAAGCATGATGAGGGTCCCAAGATTGGAGTAATTTCAGATTCTAGTCTTGGATCCCCACTAAAGTGGTATTTAGTCGTAGACTCTTTCAAGTCATGTAAAAGGCCCCCAAGACCATCAATTTCAGCATCCATTGAGTTAAAGATATTTTTTCTCCATTCCTTCAGTTTCATTTTGACCATTCTGAATTTTGAAATGCAGACAAGTGGGCTAACCCCATAGGCCCTTGGTCCCAAAGTATCCTGAATAATATTGGAGCACTCTGGTAGAGTGGCCCATGAATTATTTAAATGAAATGGGATCATATACTTCTCATATTGAGAAGACTCACTAAAATAGGATGATGAACAGAATTATTCTTAGCCAAAGTAACATAGGAAATGGACTTCCAGGCTTGGAGAGAGGTCTCATTGATAAAGGCTCTATCAATTCGGCTTTCCCTCATTCCAGAAAGATGGATCCCATACCAAGTAAACTGGGCCCCAAAAAGATTGACCTTAATCATACATGCCCCCTCAATACAAGCACGAAATTGAACCATGGAGGTGGTATTAACAGCTGGTCCAAGCTTCTCATCTACATAAAAAAATTTAATTAAAGTAACCAATTATGGTCCATGGATCCATAATTAAGCTTTCCATTTCCTGAATGCAATCCCATAGCTGCCTCCTGTCAATGTAATTATTGTATGCATACACAACAGAGCAAAACAACCTCCGTCCCGATTTTAAAAAACTACAGGTGATAATTTGATTAGTCTCATAAACTAAAACTAGATTAACAACAGAATCATGTATAAATAATCCAGACTCTATCTAAAGAGCCTTTATCCCTACTACATCCAAAGAGTTAGTAGCCTACTCTACTAAAGTGGTTTCCCTCCATGTTAGAGGTGGTATTAGGTTCAGAAATACCTAGGATTTTAGGTTTATACTTTCCTGTAATCAGCCTAGTGGAACCCACCATGTCTGGGTTGGCTAGTCCCTGACAGTTCCAGAAAAGTACCCTCATTGAGGTTTGGCTTTGGGGTTAATTCCCCCTTTTTGTGAGATATCCAAATATTTGTACTTCCTAGTAGACCTTGTCAAGGAGGCAGGACCCTCTGCCTTGTCCAGATGTTGTGTTTGTTCACTAGAAGCCTCGATCTTTTCCCCAGAATTCTGTGAAGATAAATCCAGCACTCTATCCTCTGATGATTCACTTACCATATTAGTTGGTTCCATAATTGCCTCTGTGAGATCATCCAATGAACCTATATTTAGATCCTGTGCATCCTGATTCTGGACAAAAACATGTGATTTTCCAAGATTCCAGTCTGATTCCCCTGACCCACGTGCAAGAGGATCTAGGTAATTCTTTAAGCATCATTTTTTCATGTATATCAGAAGAAATAAGAGCAAGAGTGAAGTATTCCACCAAAATTGAAAAGGAATTTGATAAAATATTATACGAGAAGTCCAGAGATTCATTCTCCTCCATACAATAAAAATACTTACTGAATCTTCCCAAACATTCCCTGCACACGTGTTTCTGATCTTCTACCTCGGCTTAGTCATCCCATGAAGAGGTGTTAGCCCCATCTAGTCCTGATTTTCCTCCCTTCACCAGACCAGCACCCAAACCTTTTCCCTTTTCAGGCTTATCATTACCGTTTCCTTGAGTAATATTCTTCCAAGAAGAGATGGTGGGGGCTGGTTTTACCAATTTTTGTAGAACACAACAGTTATTTACCAAATTCCCAACCATTTTGCTATTGTCACAAAATCTGGGCATATTGTCAAATTCATATGTAACTTCCAGCTGATGATCCTCTATAGAAATAAAAATGTGAATGGGTGGTGAGGCTTACATATTAATCTCAATGATGACCCTCTCATACAAACCAAGCTCTCTATTGATAGAGTGTTGGTACAATTTCAGTAGTGTGCTAAGCCCCGACGCAATGTCGCATAGAATTTTAGGATTCCAATACACCCATGGAAGACCATATAATTAGTTTCAAACATGTGCCACATAGTTCCACTATTTTAATGGATTAAAATTGGAATCCCACTCAGAGATCTGGAAGAGGCCCGGCCTAAGATTGATGTTCCCAATTTTCCAGACCGCATCAAAATCTTCCCTCTTCTCTAAGGTAATATGAATGTAACCCTTCCCAATCGGGACGAGTCTCCAATTCGAGAAGCCCCAGAAAAGTGAGACCCATTTTTTCATATCTACATATGACCGAGGCTTCATCATAATTAATATTCATAATTAATATTCATATTGAATAATCGGACTGAATTCTTTTTTGTAAACTTGAATAAGTCTAAATATTTGAGCACATTTGAGAATATTTGACAAGATACCATATATTTTTAGAAGAGTTGAATAATTTAAAGATGAAACCTTAAATGAATGATATATTTTGGAATTTTTAATTTCATTGTGTGGGAAAAACAATTCATTTTCCCACCTTTACCATTCTAGGATGCCTATGAAAGGAGATTGCAGTACATTTTTAATTTTCCATCTTAAATGGTTCTAGTGTGCTAGAGCTACAATAATTAATGAATAGATATTTAGTTCCAAACAAGACTTTGTTTCTCAGGTTGATGCTAAGAAAGATCAATAAATTGAGGTTCAATATGATCATCAGAGAAAGTTCCAATGATGACGTTTCATCAGAGTAAGTCCAATAGAGTGATCCCATTAGATCAAATCCATCAGAGTAAGGTTCATCGAACTGACTTTCATGAGACAAGTAATTTTGAGCTCCAAATTGAGTTTATACATAGATGAAGAAGAAATAGAAAAAGGATAATTTTACCAGGACCAATCAGATAAAGACAATCAGATAGATGTTATCTGAATAAGCCAGATCAGACTGACTTTCAATGAGTATGTGTTTCAAACAGATTTTATAGAGAATGTTTCAAGACCAAATATTTTCTTAAATTATTTTTGAAGTTCTTATAGGTTGTATACAAGAGAATTTTGATTCACCTTTATTATAGAGGAATTGAAGACAATCTGAAGTGGATTAGAAAAGAATAAGAAAGGTGAATCTTGTAACTGTGGAAACATTCTAGTTTCTTAAAAGGATTGATTTTTTATAGGATGTATAAATAGTTTTGGGAAAGTGGATATTGAAAAGGGTAGTTGGGGGTATAACCAAATATAGTAAGAAATATAATACTATTATTATAGATTTTTTCACTTCTTGTGGCTTTGTATTACAGAATGAATTTAGTTAATGAATCCATGTTAGGGGTACTATCTAACATGGTAATAAGTAGGTACTTTTACCAAAACATATAAATACGATGTGATTCCCTTTATTTGCATTTGTTTCATATGAAAGGATAGGTTAACATGTTGTATTTGATAATATCATAACATTAACTTGTTTTAAAGGTTAATAATGTTTTCCAAAGAAGTTAAGAAACATTATTATAAAAGAATAAGGGACCACTGATTCAACCCCCCCCCCCCCCTCCTGAGTGGCCTTGATATTATTTTGGAATAACAAATGGTATCAGAGTGAGGTTCCCTCTGAAATATACATCTCTATAAAGAAATAATTCAAATTCTGTGAAATATAAGTGGATTATAGTTTTCAATGGTAAGAACTATCATATCTAGAATGATACGATATTGTCATATCTTATGTATCTTGGTTATTATTTCTTGGAAGCTACTAAATATGGATTCATTCCTCATATTGATAGTTTTACTATTACTTCTATTGATAAGAGAAATCATTAGAATGATGGAAGAGCTAAAAATTATTTAATCCAATCACTAACTGAAAATGAATTTCTTATATTAAAGGGAGTTGGAACTGCGAAAGGTATCTAGGATAATTTGAAAAAAAAAATTATGAAGTCAATACAGAGGTAAAAAAGGATAACTTACAACTTTGGAGGATAAAGTATAAAGATATAAAAATTTATCACTATGAATAAATTGTTGACTTCTTTAAAGGATGAATGACATTGTTATCAATATAAGATGTCGTAGTGATAATTTGGAAGAATAAACTATTATTGAAAAGATATTGATAATTCTTCTTGATAATTTTGATTCCAAAGTTTCATCTTTGGAATATAGATATCCTAAAACTCTATCTTGGTATGATATTCATAGTATTCTTGTTACTTATGAAATGAGAAGTGAGAATGTTATAAAAATTAAGTAAAATATTGATCCAGAAATTTCCTTTATATATTTTTAAAAAGGTAAAAACAAATATAAATAAATTAAAGACGAATCGATTGATTTGGAAGTAGAGGAAAGAGTTGATTATTTCAGAAAAAATCACTCCTTTCTAAGAAATACAATAAGGAAAAATGTAAAATAAAAACCCTAAATGGTGTAATTTTCAAGAGAAAAGGACATTTTGCATAGATTTTTTCAAGGAAAAAATTTATAGAGTACGGGTCCAAAAAATATGATAATAATTATAGGAAAAATGTTGATGAAACCTAAGAAAATATTTCCTTATGAAAGGAAAAAAGAAAATTTATCTGGGAAGAAAAAATAAGGGTGATTCATCATCCAGTGAGGAACATGATCATAAACACAACATTATTTCACATGTTATAAAAGGGAAGTAATTATTCATAAAATGATTATGATGATGAAAATATTAAAGAAATATAATGGATTCTCAAATATAATTTAGGAAAAAAATTAGTAGAATATTCAACTCAAGAAATGAAGAAAAATCTAAAGAAATATTTTGAAAGAATAAATTTTGAGAATAGTGACCAGATGAATAAATAAAAGAAAAATATCAATGGTATCAGATCTCAAAATATAAATATTGATGAGATTTTAAGAAAAAAATATATGAAGAAATTTCACCTATAAATGAGAACCTTAACATGAAACAATATACACTCATTGATGAAAAAAGTAGAACAAATTAAAGATAGATAAATCTGAAAAGATGATATATGTTATGAAAGATATATTGTATGAAAAAGAAGATGATTTTTTAAAACCAATCAATGCTTCTTAAAAGACAAACTGAGATAATTAATATGATAGAAAAATTCTCCAAGGAAACTTATCTTGGAGGAGAAACTTATAAAGAAGGTAAAAATAAAGGTTTACAAAAGTATGTTTGTGAGAGAACATATTTCACTAAGAAATATAATAATTCTTCTAAAAAGTATCATCTTAAAAAAAGTGATCCATGTTTTGTAAAGAAACAATGACAGCACAGTTCTGACCAATTTCAATATTTTCCCAAAAAATCAAGATTCAGAGCTCAATTTTTGTTTCATGGAGTTTTCAGACACATATCTTATCCATGCTACAATAACATATCTCTATCAAGAGATAGTTATGAATCAAGGGGAGAGATTATGTGAAAATAAGATCAAATGTTCCTAAAAATTATGTGGAACCAAAAAGGGAAACATAGTAGATGAATAAAGATGACTATGATAATAAAGTGGTTAAAAAAACATGTTGAGTCCAAAAAGGAGTGCTTTATTATTTCTCCTAAATAGGACGACATGGATAGAAAGTTAGAATAATAGAAATAATTAGTCAAAAATGTGGAAGAAATATGTTTTATTAAAATGTCAGAAAAGTTTATAAAAATATATCAACAAATTTTTATTTTCAAATTTATAAAAGATGAAATAGATGTGAGAAAGAGTGGAATATTACTATGTTTTTTTACAATCCATCCCAAAGAAGAGAAATTCATGAAATAATTGTTACAAACTCAATATAATTTAAATCTTCCAAAATGGGAAAATATATTATAATTCTTATTAGAATACTCTGAAGATAAAAATAAACTTGTTACAAAATATAAGAATGATGAACAGAAGGAAGAAAATACATCAAATGAAAAATCCTAGAAGAATAAGAAAAAATAAAAGGCTGAGAGAGGACTCTCAGTCCAAAATATTCTTCTAATCAATAGCTAATTTTTTTCATTATTTCTAATTTTTTTTTATTTTTACAAACTTGTTTGGAATTAAAGTAGTTTAAATATGAAATCTAACAAATAAGGCTCTTTATATTATTTAAAAATAAATTAATTACATAATATTAGTTTTTGAGTGTTGTTTTTATACACCTAAGCATTGTGATGTGTTTTTTTATATGGGTGCATGTTAAATTTATATTAAACTAATGCATTCAAGATTTATAGAGAAATGAGAATGTTAAAAGAAACATGAAAATGTATTATATGAAATTCGTGTTATAGACACCACTGATAACCTTTATTATACACACTTTTTTTCTATATCACGTTTTCCCAAAAAGTGTTAGAGTTGTTTAGTTAAAATTTATTTTTTAAGAAACTCATGTGATACATATATTCTCTTGAAAAATATTTTAAATATTTTGATATTAAAAGTTCCAACCCTTAGAAATGAGATCATTTGTCAATAAGTGGGAAACATGTCGTGATAGCCCTTTCAATTTGACTATTAATAAGGGGAGAGAAATGGAATCAAAGAGAGATAATAAATTGAGGGAGTAAGAAAGAAATGGGAAGAATAATATATGAAAAGGAAAACAAGTGTTTTTTTATGTTGTTGAAGTGGGTAATGAGAACAAACATAAAGGGGGAGATTGTTACGCCCAATTATATTTTGGTTTTATTTTTTTCAATAGATAAATTTTTATTATTTTTAACAAAGAATTTATGTTGAGAATGTAATGGAAGTCCTTATTGAACTAGGATGTGTGTGTGAAGTTTTAAATCAGATCTCGAACCATTACCCTAAAGATCTGACTTGGTCCATTGGAATGATCCATTGAATATAATCGGCATAAATATCAGGATCAGTCCATCATCATTAGTAATTGAATTTGATCCATTGGATTGGGATGTTGATAAAAAATTTAGACACATATGAAAAATTTATTGATTATGGAATAAACATTTTGATAATAATTAGATGTTGTATTAGAGTCTTCATTAAATACTAAATTAGATGATACTTTTCTGATCATGGAGCTCTCATAAATCATGATGAAGTCATGACAGAAGTTGGAGTTTGTTAAAGAGAGGAGATTATGATATAAATTATTCTACATGCTACTCATCTGTGTAAGGAACACCATACACCAAAGGATATAGATCATCACTATGATAATCATTGATGTGACAGTATCATAATGTAGGGAGATTGATCTTGCTGATGTAAATAAGTCACTTTACACACTATTAATCAGATACAGGGATTCCACCCATCTATCATAATAGACTGTAACAACGATTCGTTATATATTATTGGTATTATTTATTTATCAGATACATAATTATATCAGTGAAAGAATGTTTAATAAATTTTGAGTTTATTAAATCAATGATCCATTAGAGTAAAGAAGATATTGATTAGTTATATGCATGCCAACACCGATAAAGTCATCATATTCATAACTTCATCTCACGTGGGATCATCTGTTTAAGGAATTAATGAAAAGAATATATATTGTGATGATATTTCAAATTTTATCATACTTCCAAAGTACTGTCAAAAGAGGATTTTAATTATATATAATGTTCTCAATGTTCTTAAAAAAATTTCTTTTTTTGTACAGAGCATCTGTATGAGAATACATTCAGTGTCTGTAATAGGCCATCGAAATGGTTTGTCTTCTGTTTTCATATGTATTCATCATAATGAAAAATTATAATGAATAATAATAATGAAGAATTGAACTGACGAAATGATTATAAACTTGGAGAAGTCTAAATATTTGAGTATATTTGAGAAGATTCGATATTCTACAAGATGTTTTGAGAAGAGTTGAAGAAATAAAAAAAGAAGACATAAATGAACGTGAAATATGGGAATTTTGAATTTCATTGAGCGGGAAAATGAATTTTTCCCACCTTTATCATTTTAGGGTTCCTATAAAAATAGATCATAGTACATTTTTACTTTTACAACTAGAAAAATTCACATGGGATAAATCTACAACAATTTTGAGTAGGTATTGAGTTACCAATCAGAAATTGTTTTTAGGTTGAAGATGAGGAAGATCATAAAATTGAGTTTTAATTAGATCATTGGACCAAGTTCCATGTATAGTGTTTCATCATAGAAAGTCCATCAGTGTGAGCTCATAAAATTTACATCCTTCGTAGAAGGGTCTATCAGACAGAGTTCAATCAAATAGAGGAATTGTGAGCTGAAAAAAGTTTTTATACTTATTTTAATAAGGAAGAACAGAAAGAGAATCAAACTAAGACCACTCAAATGAAGACCATCAAAAATAGGTTATCAAACAAAGGAAGATCAGACTAACCTTTTTGGGGATGTTTTTCAAATATAATTTTTAGAGAATGATTCAAGAATATAAAGTTACTTATAAAATAATTAAATTTCATAAAGATTTTAGGACTGTAATGTTTTATTCAAGCTACTTTTAGAGTAAGTGAATCATTTCTGAAGTGGATCGGAATTGAAGAAGTAAATTGAAGATTCTAATTATGGATACTTACCATTTGATGAAAATGATTTGTTGTTTTGTTGGGGTGTATAACCACCTATTGGAAAGTGGATACTAAAAAGGATAGTTAGGGGGAATGACCAACTCTAGTATGAAATTTGCAACTAGGATTGTATAATTTTTCATTGATTATATCTTTTTATTTCAGAAAGAATATAATTAAAGAATCCATGTTGGTGGGACTATCCAACAGGCCAAGGAGTAAGTATTTATATCAAACCACATAAATATTGTGTGATACCTTCTCTTTATATTTTTTTCATTCAAAATAAGAGTTTGGGTAGTTTTATTGGAGTGGATCATCACATTAATAGGTTTCATAGGTTCCAAAATGATACGAAATATGTTCATAAATATTCTTATAAAAGAAAAAGGAACCACTAATTCTCCCCCCCACCACTCTGTGGTCTTGATCCTATATGGGAATAACATTTATTTCATGGAATCATCATCCACTGGAATCCTTGAAAGATACCATTTATGTATCATGATCTCTTATATCAATCCTATAATAAGGCTTCTTAAGATCCAAATAATACTCCTCTAGAAAAACCGCCTATGGATGTTTCATAAATGACATATCCACAACCAAGATTACATAATCCCAATCCAAAAATAATGAAATTTTTATTAAACTACTAAATCATATCTTCATATCCATAAAAAATTGATTTAAATTCCAATTAATCATAACTTATTACTATATGATTCTTTTATACCCTAAAAATGAACCAAAACTACTTGATAATCAATGTCTTGGTGCAGTAATGTGTTAGTCATCACGCCGTTTTATAGGTCCCCTTGTTTACATTCATTATTATGTTCATATTTATCATTGAGTAACCATCCCAATGCAATATAAACTATTACCAACAAAAACATAGATCCTAAAACTCACACAAACACAATGTTTTCAAAACCAAACTTATTTCCAATATTCTATGAAGTAAAAACTGGAACCAAGAGTATATAATTAAATTTGTGGGTTGTATTTAATTTTATTATAGAAATTCACTCATACTACTATCAGAAAAAAAATCAACATTAATATGTGATACCAACTAAACATGATATATCATACAACTAAAATTGATTAAAACAATCCAAATAGAAAACAAGAGAAAGTGATAACTACCAATGTAAAACAATAATAGGATCCAAAAAACTACAAAAATCAATCCTCAAAATTTTTAATAAAAAATAAAATATAAATAAAAACCATTTATATCAAGCTAACCACATCATAAAATGAGTTAATATGGTCCAAAATAACCTCTATTTAGATCCTTAAAATCTTGAAATGATAGAAATTTAGGGTTAATCCTTGATAAGTTTTCCCATGAAATTTACATGTGAATGTTAATGATGAATATTAAATAATATATGAATGAAATAAAAAAATAGATAATCTATATCATCCCCAATGGTAGTTCCAAATTATCTTTTATAATCACTATTGAACACCAAAAATTAATTAGAATCATATTTTTATAACTAATTATCAAAATAGTAATCACAATAGTATGGGTCCCATGAACAACATCCCATTAAATATAACTATGAGGGAATAAAAAATCCTATGAGTAAATATATCAATTAAATAAAACATCCGTAATGAAACAAAATATCTACTATGTAAAATTTGAAATGTTGGTAGGTGACCATCCAATAATACATCGATGTTGGGTTTCACCTAAAATTAAATGAATTATTGATAATATGTATCTAAAATAAAAATATAGTATTGATCATGTATAAAATGTATAATAAAATATGTAAGATAATTAATAAAATTAAATATATAATGATACTGTCACACAATCAAATCTCAAGTCATGTCACTTATACTATCTCAAATTTCTTATTTCCATCTCTCTCTAAACTATGATTTAATTTCATTTAAATAATTATTAAACTTTCATATAATAAAATGATGACTTATAAAAACCAAAATATAAGGTTTTCATATCCAAATATTTTAGATAATTTTATAATAACATCATTTCTATATTAAAATCTTCACCCCGTGTAATTTTTACCTCCTTTGAATGTCAAACCACATCATCTATTATTATCATAACCTCCCAAATTCCATTAATGCTTCACTTAATCTTATTAAAAATATGATACTCTATGAACTCTTCTCATTTACATCTTAGCTCAACCTCATTAGAATACCATATCTCATCATCAACTTTGAATAGAAAATCCATTTACTTCTTTAAGATATAACACCCAATAAATTTAGTCATTAATAAAACATATACTTATTTATTCACTATTTAATTTATCCACTTCTATAAAAATTATAATATATAAAATATTATAATTTAATACTAATAAGTCAAAAAAACAATCAAAATTATCTCTTAATCACATACTCTTTGAAATTATACCCTATGAAATTAGGATTTATTGAATGAATCATTTGACATATACTCCAGTTTATATAACTAATTAAAAACTAGTTCCACAATTATAGCCTTGAAGAATACCCTAAGAAACAACTCCCTTCTAAGAGGGTCTATATAAACCTAACCCAATATCATAATTAGATAAACCTAATAAAAGAATTTTACTTCTATTTTTATGTCATCTTAACCATGTACATGATAACAAATTTGAAACAAAACACCATTTACAACTACCATGAGTTTTACTCTACACAAAATTATGTAAATATCGAATTCATCAATAATTACAACAAAAAAATCTTTTAAAAATGGTTTTTAGTATATGTTCTTAGAACAGGTGAAAAATAATATGAAATTTATTTATAAATATTTATATAGTATCCAATAATTTTCATAGATATATTTTTATTACATAACATCCCGATCCCGGATAGAACCCTAATAGTTATGTGTTTTTTAAAACATGGATATATAATAAAATTGTTTATAAAAAATATATATGTTATCTCCCACTAAGTTATCAACTCTAGTTCCCTTATTATGAATAAAATACTTAAAAACATTCTTCATAACATGGAAAAGGAAGACATAATAAAAGGAAACCTCAGATGCTCAGTATGAGTAAACATGGAAGATTTTAATCATAAGAAATCATAAGTTGATCATAAGGGTATGATGACATAATCAAGTTCGTATTCTCAACATAAAATATTCATACATAGAAAATCATTGATCATAAACTAGAAAAATCAATTCATTTAAATAATCATGGTCAATAAGGGTGTCAAAGCAGTATTAATCATTCGTTAATGATAAAAAATTTATGTGGAATAACAAGAAAGTAAATCTTAATATTGTGAACCGAGATATTCAAAATAATTTTCATGCATAATTATTTTAGAAAATTTATAAAGTGATCATATTTCTACAAAAAAATTGTGAACACATCAATTAAAAATCATATCCATATATATTCTCTTCATCATAGCTATAATTAAATCATACTCACATATCAAAATTTGAAAAAAAAACTATTCAAAATCATGACCATTATTATCATCGTGATTTCATGAGATATTAATATCACATTACGCAATACATTGGAGGTATATATAATTTTGGATCTAGAAATCAAATAATCATAATCGATCCATATATATTCCCCAAGATCATAAATCATTTATCATATCAACATATATTATGTAAAATAAATGATTTTCATAAACATCACATTATAATAACCATAAAACAATCAAAGAAAGAATAAGGATGCTATCACTAGATCATATCCCTAGTAAATCCCATGTACCATAAAAGTATGTTATCATAAATGAAAAATGACTTCAAAATATCACTAGAATATTCCATGATAAAAATACCCATTTTATTTTGAAATCACATATTTAAAATCAAAAAAAAATCAAAATATTATATAAAAAATTTTATTTAAAAAACCATGGAAAATTGAATATTTAGATTTAAATCATTGAGTTTTCATTATGGTGGAGAATTATGTTCATGTCGTGTATGTTAAATCAAATATTACTTCCATGTTTTCAGAAAAAACAAAGGTACCTCCTTTAGAGAAAGGTAGGATGATTAATTTTAAACCATTTTATAGAAAGTAATACATGGGTAAAAATTACTTTAATAAACCATCATAAAATAGTAAAAATATTATTGAAACATTTAAATATAATATCGATATATAAGAAAAATATTCCCAACCAAAATGGTAATAATTCCATTTTCTTAAAAACATTTTCATGATATTTTTTATGTACCAAATAGAATAAAATGGTCATATTACATGAATATTTCATGAATAACAAGAGTATGAAAAAATGGTTTATCATATAAGGATTATATAATTTCATTAATGGATATTAAATTATAAAAAATACTGATTAAAATGAGACTAAAAAATATATCTCGTACCACATAGTTAATCTGCGAGTCAGAAAAATGATTCAGAGAACCTTATATGATTTTTAAAATCCATTTAATTTTCAATAAAATAATCATAAAATACATTAATTGGAATTACATACACCACACAAAGGAAACGGTTGGTGAATATGGAATATGTCTCATTGAAATAGAATTCAGATAATTAACCCTTACCTCAAGTTTGAACTTTTTTATAATCTCTCTAACCTCTTTTATAATAAATTTATATTAATTATACTTATATAAATGAAAATTTTATGTACTTAGAATATCATCTATTATCCACTTATTATCAAAAACCGTCTTGATGGGGCCAGTGTCGTGACACCCCAAGCCCACCTCCAATAGAGCATACTCATGTGAATAGTAAATGATACCAACTAACATTAAGATGAACAATATAGGGCACCAAACCTAACAAAACTTGTCTGATATATGGAGGAAAAGAGATTCAATCCATGTAGGAAGGGTTACACAGTGTTTAGTAGGGTCACAGATTGTATTTCCCATGTTTAAAGGCCTATGTCATTAGAAAATTTTGTGTACAAGAGGTATACATGGTGTGTAGAAAGTCTCACACACTCTGTCCTACAATATGGGGTCCACCCATGTTCTCTGGTCATGTACCAGTACATGGTGTCAACCCATGTCCGCCTGCCTGTGTATTAGTGCACGAGGAAACCCGGGTAACCGGTCTAGGTGTGGATGTGTGGTGGGGTACACGCTATGTAGGCAAGATTTTCACTCTACCTCATGTTCGTGTAACTTCTATGACACATGTCAAGCCTCATGGATAGGACCATATAGCATGTGACATGGTTCAAACATTGTTTGATAATTTACTTCTTCCCAAAACACTAGCCACCTCTAAGAGGACCCTACACGTCGTGTAATCCTAGATTACATGGTGTGTGGTTAGAGATTATCAAGAATCCATGTTTCATTCTCTGGTCATTTCATCCACTTATCTGACCACCATTCTGGCCTGACCATGCTGAGAAACACATGGTATAACCTCATTTATTCATGTCATCACCAAAACAATGTGTTTCATCTTCCGATCCAGTCACAAAATGGATTAAATGGGTAGTCCTCAATTCCCCTGAAGAATGGAAATTCGGGGATCCACCATCATCTGAATCACACTGTTTCTATCCTATTACCTCTGTCATGTCAGGACACTCCCAAATCTATAATATCGGATCATTGCACCTATAACTGGGTGTGCAACGATCGATTGATTGGGATATGTTGATACATGGGCCAAGTGAGGAATACCAACGATGAACAATGAATGAAGGTGAGAAAATCGTAAATCAAAAAGAGGAACAGACCTCTATCAATGTTCGTGTTGATCATGATTCATTTCTATTATGATGAAAATCGAATTCATCAACAAATATTCACAAGATCAACTCCCAATAAAATCATGCAGAAAATAAAACCCATCATGCAATGTTATGATCAAACCATGGATCTACATGTTCATTTTTTGGTCTGTTTTCATCATAGAATTCAAGAGAAAATACAAAATAACACATCCTACATTTGATTTGGATTTCTTTTTGATGAATTTCGATCGCTACATCACCATCATTGGCAATATCCGTCAAGAATGGTGTTCGTCAACCTGCGATTCCATCGTTGTTTCCTTGAGAGATTTATCCAAAGTTATCCCTAGGAAATTTATTGCATTTCCAGGGTTATGCGGTAAACCCTGGGATTTATACATAAGTATTATTTTAATGGAAATATTCTCCACATCAATAAAATAATTCATCATTAAATTATTTAATGATGATTACGTCTTTTTTGGTTTTTTCTATAGAAGACCTGTACCGACTAAAATTAAGTCATACCTTGGGATAACACCACATTAAAAACACAATGGTGGTCTAATATTTATAATATATGTCCCAATTCACGAGTTATTAATATTTGAATATAAAATAATATTTATTTAATTATTTTATTTTCAGTTATGTCTAAAAACTATCTTTCACAGCCGACCCACGCCGATCGATGTTAGGCCTCACCTATGGTAAATTTTCTGCTCCAAAAATAATGGTGAATTTGGATTTTAGATCTGGGAACCCATTTAAGAGTTCTACACTTTTTTAGAAAAACCACTCACGCGCTTTATTAAAAACTGAACATTTTTCAATTAAGTGTATTGATCACACCATGAATCAGAATCACATTCCGTCTCAACACCTAGTCCCATGATTTTTTCAAACAATATCTAAAAATAATATAGGGAAAATCTAAATCATTAAACTCTCCCAACTATATGGATTTACATCCTCAAAAACCCAAATAGAAGACTACTCATAAAATATTTTGGTACTGACCAAGAATCTAAGCTTCCCACATCCATGTGCTCTCTATAAGATTCCTATGCTTCCAACAAACATACACCAAGGGAATCTATCACCCACAAATGATCCTCTCTTATTAATACTTGTTCTCCACTTGGTACTGAACAAAGTTTGTTCCATTATCAATTTCTAGCTCACTCCAGTCAATGATGTGTGATGTGTCATGAACATACCTCCTTATCAGCGAAACATGGAAAACGTCGTCTACCTAGACCAACTGAGGGGGTATAGCCAATCATTACGCCACCTCACCAACTCTACATAGTATCTGAAAAGAGCTGATAAACCTCAATAATAACTTGCTACCCCAGCCAAATATCTATAATCCTTATCTATGTGAGACTAGAAAGAAGACACGACTTTCTTCCTCAAACTACAATGGTCTCTGTCGTCTATTAGCATAAGATTCCAGATGGCTCTATTTAGTCTTCATCCAATCATGAATGATCTAAACCTTCTCAGTAGTAGTTAGCACCAACTCTGGGCCCATGAGTGCCGACTCACCGGGGTTAGTCTAGAAAAGTGGTGACCAGAAGGATTGTCCGAACAAAGCCTCGAATGGTTCCATACCTATGGTGGAGTGGTAGTTGTTGTTTTAGGTGAACTACACCAATGGTAAGAGATACTCCCAACTATAGTGGAAGTTCAACATTAAATCCCACAACACTTCATCCAAGACCTAAATGGTCCGCTCCATCTGGCCATCTGTTTGTGGTTGAAACGCTATTCTCTAGCGCAATTGAGTCCCAAATGCCTCCTGTAATCCCTTCCACAATCGATATGTGAAAAGAAAATCATGATCTAAACATATTTTTTGATGGGAATCCATGGATTCAAACTATCACCTCCATGTAGAGGCATTGATTCATGCTCAAATGTACCCTATAGATGAAGGTAGAATGGTCCTTGTAATTTAGATTGGGTTATCGAATCATCAGAGACCTAAGAAGTAACCTACTGACACGTACATTCTATGGATTGTTTTTGTATATGAAGTGGCCAACATGGGATGATTTTATATGGGTTTAAGGTTTCACTAATATATTTAAGTTAATTAAAATTTGGATAGTTAGTTGATACTAGTTTATCGCTTGGGTGGATTGGATGAATTCCCTTTTTAATGATTTCAATTTCTTATATTTGAGATGGGTTCATTTAAAAAGATCAAACAACGTCATCACTTATTGGTTTAATACCTACAAACTTTAATACTAATAACCTATACACTTTAATGATCAATGTTTTTATCACTTCAAGGTAAAGATTTTTATTATCACTTGAAGTGTGTGGTCTTAAATTAAACAAGGATGAAGGAGTTTAAAGATCTTCAAACAAAAATATCAATTAAAAGATGTGAGTAGAAATTAATGGAGTGAGAAATAACATCAAAAACATCCACTTGATACTCCCTTGTATCAACCCATAAAAGAGTTATCCCTTTATTGATTCTATGGTTTCAATGGAAGCCGAATGTAGACTCCTGAGGGAGGAATTGGAGAAGTAAAAAACAATAAAAAGAATGTAATCACTCCACCGTTGTGTGAAGAATATCACAAGGTATGGTGTGAATTTATTCACACCATAAGGAAACGATATCAAAGTGATAAGAAGAAAAATAGAATAAGTGGAAATTAAGAAATTTTATTAAGAACTCAGGTGATTCAAACAACTTATATTAGAAAGAAGAATGCGAAAAAATCCAAATCGACATAATAACATTATAATGAAAACAAAGCTCCAAGGATGCTCAAATACATAACACCACTACCTTAAATAGATAATTTTAAAGCCTTGGTTCAATCCTACAATAATGGAAGTCTCCTAAATTAATGGTGGTGGGCCTAGGTGGGTGGAAAGTTAATAGAGAGTAGACTTTTCCACCCTCGACCCGAGGTGGCAGCCAGCTTGCTTCCACCAAACAGATGCACCTGGAAGTCCTTCTAGATGGACGAATTGGAGTGGGCCATAGAAGAGAAAAATGAATCTCCAGATGTCCCAAAGCTCTCTGTACAATTTTCTCTCAAAATAATTTTTTTTCGAGATATGATTAAATTGGATGGATGATGTTAGGAACCTCAAACTCTGGCCCATAATTTTATCTCCAAATTTTTCTGCCTTACTAACCACAATGAAAGATGAACTATCACTGTATCCTAAAGAATTATGTGTGCCTCTATATGTCTTCTATAATCCCACTAATGTTTGGATTCATTGGGCCTTTATTTTGGGCCCCACATTCTAATTAGTGGGCTGCTGTCCAATTTGCCTTCTCTAGAATTGTTTGCATGAAATCCCATTTTGGTGGTTTTCCGATGTGAATCTTCCAACACTCCACAAGTATTAATTGTTCCCAATATAATTAGAAACATGAAAATTAAATATAAAAATAAAATCAATATCATTTGGTACATTAAATGATGTTCAAAAATGCACAACATAATAGTGAATTTTAAGATGGAATTACAATCATAATGTGAAATGATGTTCAAACTGTAAAATGCACTAAAATGGGGTTTATGAATAATAAAGAACATGAATATATATATATATATATATATTACAAATGAATATTATACTCATTTAGTGGCTAATAACACCCCCAACTTGAGTTTTTCTAGTCATGAGAAAAATATATCTCAATAATATTATATTCGAATTCCCTTTTCTAAAAAATTTTTAATACACAATGATCTCCAAAAACCCTTATACCAAAAAATCATGAAACCCATAAAAATATTTTAATACATGATAGTTTCATAAGTAGATCCCAATCTCAAGCTCATTCCTTTGTTCAAATTCATTTCCATATTTCATCCAATATCAATTAAGAGTGATGATGTGTTGTGCATCACATTAGACATGGGGGTTCATCATTTTTCAAGAGGGAAATGGTGGAAGTGCTAGGTGGAATCACATTTAAATATTAAGATTAGTATTCAATTTTTTGTATTATATTCTTTTTTGTTTTTTTGTTTTGGAAATTTTTCCATAGTAATTGAAATTGCACTCAAAAGAGTCAAACCCTATAGCGAGACATTTCCAATGACTCCCAGGATCAAAGAACTTAGGGAACCAAGTGAATCCCACATACTCAGGAATTATCTTGAGTTGACTCGATAAAAAAATAAAATTACCACAAATACATATAAAATTACTAACTCTAGGCCAGACAACTATAGAGTCACGATCCACAAGTGTCTAAAGCCACACATTAGGTCATTTCATTACTCTATGCTCAATTTATTGTTTTCTTTATCGAATTTTTTGAATACACATATTAAAACTAAAATGATCACCAAACCTATGACATTTATTTGGGGG
This sequence comes from Viscum album, assembly GCA_963277665.1. Taxonomy (NCBI): domain Eukaryota; kingdom Viridiplantae; phylum Streptophyta; class Magnoliopsida; order Santalales; family Viscaceae; genus Viscum; species Viscum album. The sequence continues at coordinate 58,263,703 of OY728127.1, read as the reverse complement.
ACCCCATGAACTCAAACTAATACCCCACTGTCCAAAGGATGTGAATTGTGATCATTATTTTGTTTGTATGAAAATATAAAAGATGCAATTTCACATTAGACAGCCACACATTCCAAAATATCTATGCTCATGAAATTATATATGGATTAAAATCATAATCGGGGCCTGCTAAATTATTTGATATTCAGTTTCAAAGTGTGAAATGTGTATTACCATGTTCAAAGATAAAGAAATTTTTCCTTCTATTTATACACATTTATTTCAAATCATTTTTTCCACACAAAAGAAATTTTTTTATTTCTTCTCCCCCTAACATTAAATAACATTGTCCCTAGTGTTTAAAGAAAAGAACATTCAGAAGGGGTAGAGGTAGATAATTGGAGTTCAAAAATGAAATTTAAAATGAGGATCATTGAATTAAGTCACCTGGTGGTTGAAGATGATATTCTTGTTGCTCTCTTTTAATCCCTTGATCTCAATGTCACTATGAGAATTCCCTAGTGGAAAAAATGATAAACAAACAAAAAACAAAAACTATATATATATTTATATATATTTATATAATAAAGAAAGTAAAATATAAGTAAAAATATAAAAATTATAGAATATGGAAGCACAATAATCCGTAGGTCAGTGGTAAGCATGTGCCCCTATCTCCCTTCAGTCCCGGGTTCGAGTCCCCGTAGCTTCTCCGGTTGTGATGAGGCTTTCCCCATGACCTACAATGTGGCCTTTTAATTTTATTATTATTATTATTATTAATTTTTATTTTAACCTAAAAACATGTAAAAATAAAATGAACTGATGATACATTATCTTTTTTTTAAATTTTAGGGTAAGGTATTAATCAAGGATCACACCATGTGACATGGATTAATATGGAGCTCCTCTTTCATACCCATCCATACTCATAATAGATGAACAGGTTATCAGTCTATTTTTTATTATTTTTAAATATAAAAACTATTCATTAATCCAATTTAAAATATAATGATGATTAAAACAAAAAAATTATTCAAAACTTGAAAACCATGGGTTTCCTCCCATGCAGCGCTTTGTTTAATGTCGTTAGCTCAACATGAATCCTAAATCTATCAATTTTTCCCTGGTTCATAGTTTGGTTCAGTTTACTCAACCTTTATTTCTTTTTTATTGAATGATTCAATGAATGGTTTTAACCTTTGAACATTGACCTTGAAAAAGTAATCATTTGTGGGATCTTGAACCTCTACATCCCCATGGGGGTACACATGATGTACTATGAAAGGACCTGACCGTCTAGACCTTATCTTTATCGGGTGTAAATGAAAATTTGAACTATACAAGGGCATGAATTTTACCGGTTAAAAATGTTTGACTTTGATATTCCAAGATTGGTAGACTTGAACTCTATCTTTATTGATCCATGAATTTTCATAAGCCTCCATCCTTAGTTCCTCAAGTTGATTGAGATATAATTTCCTTTTTGTTCTGGCCAATAAGAGGTCATAATTTATTTTATTAATTTCCCAAAAAGACTTATGCTCAATTTCAATAGGTAAATGGAATGATTTTCAATAAACCAACCTATATGGTCACATTCCTAGGATGTTTTTGTATTTTGTACGATATATCCAAAGAGCATCCAAGAGTTTCTCGGACCAATCTTTCCTAGAAGGATTGACAGTTTTTTCAAGAACATTCTTAATCTCCCTATTTGCTAACTCATCTTGACTATTGTTCTAAGGATGGTACACAATGTAAATCTTGTGAGAAATCCCATACTTAGACATGAGTGAATAGAATGGAAGGTTGCAGAAATGGGTTCCTCGGTCACTGATTATAGACCTAGGAATTCCAAATCGAGAAAATATGTACTCTTTAATAAATAGGATCTCAACATGATGGTAATTAGACTTGGTGGGAATGGATTCAAACCATTTTGATACATAATAAACAACTAATAGGATATATATGTATCCACTATAGTTTGGGAAGGGACCCATGAAATCGATTCCCCACAAGTCAAAGATTTCAATCACTAAGATGGGTGTGAGTGGAATTTGATTCTTTTTTGTGCTTGACCCTACTGGTTGACACTAGGACAGATTTGATAAAATGTGTAGGAGTCCCTAGAGAGGGTGGGATAGAAGAGAACACACTGAAGAATCTTATCAGATGTTTTCTTAGAGGAAAAGTGACCTCTACATGCCTCACTATGAAAGAATTTAAGGATTGACTCTTGTTTAGATTCTGGGACACACCTCCTAATGACTTGGTCAGGGAAGAACTTATAGAGGTAAGAATCAACAAACACATAGTGCCTAACATCAGAAATTAATTTCCTTTGAGCTTGAGTCCCTAATAATTTTGGAATTACTCCTATAACTAAGAAGTTGGCTATGTCAGTATACCAAGGGCAGTCACTCAAAGAGTATAGGTGTTCATCAGGAAATGAATTAGACATAGAAAGGTGATTTGAGTTGTCCATGAATTCTATCCTAGAGAGGTGATCAGCTACAAAATTTTCATCACCCTTTTTTCCCTTGATTGTGAAGTAAAATTATTATAAGAGAAGGACCCACCTAATCTGTCTATCCTTAGAATCCTGTTTTTGGAATACATATTTTAGGACTAAATGGTCTGTGAAAACAATGATGGGTGATCCTAAGAGGTAGGACCTAAACTTCTCTAAGGCAAACACAATATCAAGTAACTCATTTTCAGGGGTGGTGTAGTTGATTTGGGAATAATTTATTGATTTTATTGCATAATCGATGACATGAGGAGTTTTATCACAACATTTTCCTTACACAGCTCCTACAACAAAGTCACTAACATCACACATAAGTTCGAAAGGAAGGTTACAATTTGGATATTTCATAATGGTAGGAGAGGTGAGAGAGTATTTGAAGGTTGAGAATAAACCCTACCAACTTTATTTCCAATCAAATAGTGAATCCTTTACTAATAAATCACAAAGGGGATGAGAGATTGAACTAAAGTCCCTGATGAATCTTCTATAGAAACCCATATTTCAAAAGAAAGACCTCACTTCCTTAATAGTTCTGGGTGATGGAAGGTGAAGAATGATGTCAAACATTGCTTTATCAACTTCAATCCCCCAACATGAGACCAGATTTTATAGAACTAGTCCCTTTTAACCATGAAATGGCATTTTTCCTAGTTTAGGACCAAATTATTTTCTTCACATCTTGACAAGACTCTCTCTAAATTCTTCAGACATCCCTCAAATGTATTCCCAAACACAGAGAAGTCATCCAAGAAGACCTCAATAAAATCCCCTACCTTGTCGGAGAATATTCCCATCATGAACCGCTGGAAGGTTCTAGGGGAATTGCATAACCTGAAGGGCATGTGTTTGAAAAAAAAAAGTGCCGAAAGGACTTGTGAATGTAGACTTACTTTTATCCTCTAGGGACACCTCAATTTAATTATACCCTGAGTACCCTTCTAATATATAGTAGAAGGAATGTCATTCCACTCTCTCAAGGACTTGGTCAACGAATGGTAAGGGGAAATGGTCCTTGTTGGTGAATGAGTTTAGTTTCTTATAGTTGATGCAGACTCTCCAGCCACTACTAATCCTAGTTAGAATAATATCTCCATCTTTATTGGTTATCATTGTGATTCCTTCCTTCTTGGGAACCACTTGGGTTGGGTTGACCCACTCACTCTCAACTATGGGATATATGATACCATCTTTTAACAATTTCAGAAGTTCTATTCTCACTACTTCTATGAGATTAGGATTGAGTCATTGTTGAGGATGACGACATGGCATTGAATTAGATTCTAAAACAATCTTGTGAATCCCAATAAGTGGGCTAATCCCAAGAATATCGGACAGGGTCCAACCAATTGATTTCTTATATTTTCTAAGGACATATAGAAGCATCCTCTCATGATTGGATTCAATAAAATAAGAAATGAAAATAGGATGTGTTTAATTGTACCCTAGGAAGACATACTTGAGCGTTGTGGGAAGTTCTTTCAATTCCAGATCAGGATGGTTCAGAATTTTAGCAGAAGATTGGGACATTAGATCAAGATCAATTTTGTTTCCTATAGTTTTAGATATGATTGATTCCCCACCTGTAGAAGTTTCAGCTAGTAGATTGGATTGATCAGATTCAGGGAAGGAAGTTGGAGTGGTCTCCATGAATGTGGTTTCCTGAAAGGTTTCCCTGATTGTTGGACCTAAGACTTCATCATAAGATAATTTTGTAAATGATTCAAGCTACGGAGATAAACTTCCTTTACGTGAACAAAGGAAATCAATCTCATCCTTACTTAAGCATTCATAAAATATTACATGATCTTCTATGGATTCATTATCAATGCTTCTTATCATGTTTACTTTGTGAATGTCCTCATCATCCCCTATTTTTGAGATTTCATTATAGATGTTCTAGTCTAGACTCATGTTTCCAAAGGTGACAGTCACAATCCCATTTCAGACTCGGATAAGATATTTGATTGTTTCAAGAAATGGATGACCATGTATGATTGGTTTTTGTTCCTTATTTCTCATGTTTGGATGGTATTCAAGGACAATGAAGTGAATAGGGAAGATGAAGTTTTGAACCATTACCAGAATGTCCTTTAAAATCCCCTTGGGACCCTAATGCTACGATCAGCAAGTTGAAGTTTGACAAATGTGGGTTGGAGCTCTTCTAGTCCTAACTGGAAGTACACAACATAGGGTATGATATGGACACTAGAACCTAGGTCACACAAGGCCATGACAACATTTCTCTCTCCTAGTTCAACAATGATGTAAGGGTAACCCGGTTCTTTCCACTTAGGAGGAATGGTCCCTTGAATTATGGTACTCACATTAGCAGCCAAAAGGTCTTGGTTTTTATGTGAAAATTTTCTTTTACAAGTGCACAAGTCCTTAAGGTACTTTGATTAGGCAGGTATGGTTTGGATTTCATTAAGAAGAGGAATGTTCAACATGACTTGTGAGAAGATTTCCCTCAATGTTTCACTAAATTCAGGCTTGCTTTTCCCCCTCATGTGTTGAGGAAATCGTGCACTTTGTGGGGTTTCTTGTTGAAGAGTTGTTTCTTTGATAATTTTATCATGTTTTTTAGTTTGATCATTTGGTTCATTTGAATTTTCATTCATGTTTGAATCATCATATGGGTTATGAATTAGTTGTTCAGGTTTCTCAATTGATTTCACACTTCTTCAAACAGCCATATCCTTTAGCTGTTTATGAGTTATTTGAGTACAGGTTTACTCTCCCATAAAATTTGAGGATGGTACCACCTAAGTAGGAATGGGGGCCTTTCCAGTTTTGATGGGTTGAAGATCTTGTTTAAGGGAAGAGAGTTCTGAGTTCATCCTTTCCATTTTTTTTCATAGTTGTTCTAGTAGGCTTTGTGGAACAGTTTGGTTTGGTGCTTGAGATGATTGGTTTGTCCCAGTGGGATATTTTGGAGGTGGAATGGTTTGTTGAAAATGGACCGGTGGTTGTTGGTATTGGATAGGTTGGGTTTGGAACTGGTTATGTGTTTGGTAGTTCTGATGGGGGTAAGGATTTTGTCCCTGTGGTTGGATAGGTTGTTGGTTATCTTTCCAGTGGAAGCCTGGGTGGTCATTACACCTTGGGTTGAAGGTGTTTTGGTATTGAGGATTTTGAAATTTCAATGTATTTACATCCACTGGGGTCCTCCTAAAAGAATATCCTTGATGGATGGAATTAGTGGGTTGTTGTCTGTCTAATGGTCATGTTTGTCACAAATTGTGCAAACAGGGGCTACATTTTGGATTTCATGGACTTTCCTAAGGTCTCTCTATTCAACCTTCCTAGAGAGTGCTTCATTTTATACCTAAGGATGTCCTCTTCTCTAAGAGTATGAATTCCAATTGTTCTTTATGGATTTTTCAGAATAAGGTGAAGTTCCCCATGTTTGGTTTTGTTCAGTAAGGCTTTCCAGATACTCATGAGCATCATTTGGGGATTTGTTTTAAAAGTTCCCTTACACATCATGTCAATTAATTTTTTTCCCCAGACCCAAACTTTCATAGAAAATTCGAACTTGTTCTAGGATTGAAAATACATGGTGAGGTATTATGTTGAGTATTTCTTTGAACCTTTCCTATGTTTCATAAAATGACTCTCCCTCCTTTTTGAAAATGTCTTGGATGCTCTTTTTATGTGCAATTGTTTTGTGATGCGGAAAGTATTTTTTTATAATTCTCTTTGTAGTTGGTCCCAAGAGTTGATGGATGATGGTCTCAAATATATTAGCCAATTTTTAGCTTGATATTTTAAAGAAAAATGAAATAACCTCATCTTAGCTGATTCTAGTTGATGTGGGGGACACATGGTTTCAACAATGTCATTGAACTCTTTAACGTGTAGGTAGGGAATCTCGGACTACATTCCATGGAATGTGGGAAAATGGTTTAGGACAATGGGTTTTAAAATGTAGTTAGAATCTCTTAGAGAGTTGTGTCTAATGCATGAGGGGAATTAGTCCTGGAAGGTGTGAGGTAGTCATTCATGGTTTGATCGACCTCTTTCCCCATGTGTGGGGCTGCCTCATTTGGATTTCCAGTTTGGTTTCCACCCGGGTTAATGAGTTGGTTTCTTTAAAGACCTTCTGTTGAAATGGGCTTAATTTTGGACTCTATAATATCAATAGTATTATTATCAAATGTAAACAATCCCCTAGGTTCACTTGACTCCCCAACCCAAGGACGTTTCACCCTAACTAAACAGTTTGATTGATCGCGGGTGTAGATGGACATGCACCCAAAGAAAAAAATGAAAAAGGGAAAAGATAAGAGATCTTAGGTGAGAATAGAATAAATTGGAGAGAATATAATGGGTGTTGAGATGACTTACTTGGGTCACCAGAAATGGTGCCAAATTTTGATTCATGCTCAAATTTACCCAAGAGATGAAGGTAGAATGGTCCTTGTAGTTTATATTTTGTTATCGAATTTTCAGAGACCTAAGAAGTAACCTACAGACACGTACATTCAATGGATTTTTTTGGCTAAGAACTGGCCAACCTGGGTTGATATTAAATGGGTTTAAGGTATCACTAATAGATTAAAGTTTATTCAAATTAAGATAATGAGTTCATCCTAGGTTATCGCTTGGGGTGGATTGGATGAATTCCCTTTTTAATGATTCCAATTTCATATATTTGAGATGGGTTCATTTAAGAAGATAAAATAATATCATCACTTACCGATTTAATACCTACACCATTTTTTACTAACCACTTATACACTTGAAGTATCAAAGTTTTGATCACATCAAGCTAAAGGTTCATATTAGCACTTGAAGTGTGTGGCCTTAAATTCAATAAGGATGAATGAGTTTAAAGATCTTCAAAAAAAATCTCAATTAAAATAAGTGATTATAAATTAATAGAGTAAGTAATAACATCCAAACCAGACCCTTTATAATCCCTTATATCAACCCAAAAAAGAGTTATCCCTTCATTTATTTTTTGGTTTCAATGGAAACGGAAAGTAGAATCATGAGGGAGGAATTGGAGAAGTAAAAAAACAATAAAAAGAAAGCAGTCACTCCACCATTGTGTGAATAATATCCCAAGGTATGGTGTGAATAAACTCACACATTAAGGAAACTATATCATATTGATAAGAAGAAAAACATAATAAGAGTAAAGGAAGAAATTTTATTAAGAACTAAGGTGTTTCGAACAACTTACATGTGAAAGAAGAACGTTACAAAGCCAAATCGACATGATAACATTACAATGAAAATAAAGCTCCAAGGATTCTTAACGCCTCTACCAACACTACCTTATATAGGAAATTTTTAAGCCATGGGTAGTTCCTACAATATTGGAAGTCACCTCAATTAATGGTGGTGGGCCTAGGAGGGTGGATAGTTAAGAGAGAGTAGACTTTTCCACCTTTGACCAGAGGTGGAAGCCAGCTTGCTTCCACCAAATAGATGCACCTTAAAGGCTTTCTAGATAGCCTAATTGTAGTGATACATAGAAGAAAAAAATGACGATATGGGTGTCCCCTAGCTCTCTCAAACATTTCAGCCCAAAATCATATTTTATTTGAGAGATATGATTAAATTGATTGGATGGTTTTATGTGCATCAGAATCTGGCCCATAATTTTATCTCCAAATTGGGCCACCATAATAACCACATGATGGCTGAATTAGCAGTGTCTCTTGAAGAAGTATTTGTTCCTATATATGTATCATATAGTCCCATGAATTATTGGATTCATTGGGCCTGTATTTTGGGCCCCATATTCTCATCAGTGGACTGGTGTCCAATCTTCCTTCTCAAGAATTGTTTGCATGAAATCCCATTTTGGTGATCTTCCAATGTGAATCTTCCAAAACTCCACAAGTATTAATTGTTCCCAATATAATTATAAACCTTAAATTTAAATATTAAAATAAAATCCAGATTATTGGGTAATTTAAATGATGTTCAAAAATGTACCACAAAATAGTTCATTTTAAGGAGGAATTACAATCATAATGTGAAATGATGTTCAAAGTGTAAAATGCACTCAAATGGTTTTTATGAATAATAAATCCTATGAATATTATATATATTATAAATGAATATTAGCTTCATTTAGTGGCTAATCATTCATCCCAATATCTCTATTTAAATATTATCTCAGATAGATTAGAAGTGGGATGACTTGGTGAGTCATTCAATGATCACCTAAATGGAATCGTGTCCCCTGTATTTATGTGGAAAAATTGTCATGATATCAATCGATATTTCATCACACATAAGTTATATAACCTCAAGGGGTTGATCTAAACCTGTTGGAACCTCGTGCTAAGCATTCACCTGCTGGCATGTAAGGAACATAGAAACAGACTATGCCACTACCTTCTTCATCCATGTCTACCAAAACTAATTTTGGTGGTCTTGGTATATTTTTACCACACTATGGTGTACCTCCAAAGGGTATGTATTAAACTCCCATGTAACCTCCATTCACAGCACCACTGGTACAACTATGCATCCTCTAAAAAGAAAAACATTCTTCACACCATGGGAAAATCCATCAGGGGCATGCCCTATGAAAATATGAGCATGTAAGGCCTCACATTCAGTATCACAAATTGATGCCTTCCTGACTCAATACAAGAGTGTAAGGGTGAAAACCATCAGCTGGAGGTAAGTTGAATCATCTCCACCAACAAAGGCTAATTGTAACGAGGACAAATTCTTTTATGCCTCATTCAGCAATAGTAATGTGGACCTCCTACTGAGAGCATCAGACACCATGTTCCCCTTCCCATGAGTATAGACAATCTCAAAGTCATAGTCCTGGACAAACTCTAGCCATAACCTCTATCTCAAGTTCATATCATTTTGAGAGAATATATACTTGAGACTCTTGTGATCGGATTAGATAAAAAACCACTCACCCATCAGGTACTGTCTCCACATCTTCAATGTGAAGACTACCACTGCCAACTTAAGATCATGGGTCACATAGTTCTACTAATATAGAATCAACTAGCATGAACCATAGGAAATCACCTCTTTCCTCTACATTAATACACAACCAAATATTTTCCATAATACATCATAAAATAATACATACTCAAAAAACTTCTCTATCAATCTCAATATCAGGGCACTCTTGAAGCTCTACTTAAACTTTTGAAATCACTGACCTAAGGTCAAACATTGAGAACCATCGTGACCCTCTCAATAATTCTAGGAGGACATTGATCCTTGGTAGTGGATACTAATTCTCCATAGTAACTTGTATTAAGTTCCATAAATCCACACACAACATTAAGCTCCCGTTACCCCCCATTTTTAGGTAAACAAAACTGGGGATGCCCAGAGTGAAACACTAGGTCTTACTAGCCCTTTCTCTACATGTCCTCCAACTACACCCTCAATATGGGAAGCTCTGTGGGAGCCATTGGATATGAAAGTTATGATATTGGTGCCATCTTGGGGTGTAAAACAATGCATAATTATATCTTCCAATGGGGAGGTAATCCTAGAACATATTGTGGAATGAAAACCTTGTACTCCACTACTATTGCTGAGAACTAAAGCCTCATAAAATATGATGCACTAAGGGTCCTGGTATCCAAATAATTAATAATTGGCTAAACCCTCAAATCAATGAGTTCATTCTATGCTTCCTAGATTTCCCTTTCACCAACAAAAGAAAACCTTGTCCCTTCGCTATAGACACACAACACATTTTTACTAAAACAGTCAATGTGGGAATGGAATGAAGATAAAAAAACCATAACAAGAATTATGTTGTAATGCCTCGACACTACCACCAAGTGGTTCAAACCAAAAATCTTTCTTATAAGGTTTTAGTCACACTATCTGCACAATTGTGATCATCGATTCTCCTCCAGTAGGTGTCTTGAAGTGTATGGGTCATGTCAATTTTATATCTGCAATATCAAGGTCTCTTACATGATTTATGATAAGAAAAGAATGACTAGTTTATGTGTCTATAAATATGATATTTAATTCATAAAATACACTAATCATACATTGACTAATTCTTGGATCCTATGATTCTTGCACCTAGACCACACATAGTTGTCTCCGCCCCTATCCTCCAGCTACTTGAGCCTGGTGCGGACACCCTGGTGGTAGTGGTGGTAACATGTCAAAATATCTGCCAACTCCTACTAATCTCTTATATCCTCTACCATTCCCTCCACCTTATGGATCTACCCACTCCTATTTCTTCCTTTTCCTCGATGTCCCATCCATTGTCTCCCTATCAGTAGATTGATAGGTTGGACAATATCTAGAGAGATATCCCTTGCCACTACAAGAATTGCATCACCATTATCTAGGATGATTAGACCCACCATGTGAGTCCTAAATGGTAAAATCCATATTCTGGGCCTTCCTCTTATGATTTTTCCCACATTTATGTTTCTAGGGATGACGTAGGCTTCTGGCGGTTGATGTCTCTACTCTTTCATTCCTAGTGCTGACTTTCATTGGTTGTATCTACCCAGCCATGGAACTCTCAACCTACAAAGCCTTCTCTATCACCCCATCATAGGTAGTAATTCACAAAGGAGATACACTATATTATATGTCTCTATGAATACCTCACTCGAAAGTCTGATCCTTTTAGTTCTGATTGTGTGTAAAATGCATCGAGTACTTGGAAAGGTAGGTATGCCTCGACTAATACTCATATACCAACATGTTGTCCCACTAGAGTTGTAGAAGATCCTTGACATTCATAAACCTCATATTAAAAGGTGATAACTACTCTCTGAAAATGTCCTCAAAATCTTCCCATGAAAGTTCTGTGTCATCTTAAGATCAGTTAATTAAACCCCACCATCACCCTGCTAAGCCATAGAGAAATCTCACCACCAGAACCACCATTTTATATGATGGTGTCCTAACTAGAAGAAAAAACTCATTTCACCACCTCAAGCTAATCCTCAGCCACCTGTGTGTTGGGATCGCCTCATAACATGAAGGGTCTCTACTGCTAAAACTCATTAAGTGTGCTCATCTTGCACTCTTCATCCGATGGTACTGTGAGTACCATGTGCTACTCTACAAGTGGTGGTATGGGTGTTGCACCACCTGGAGGTAACCTCTGGGGAACTTATCCCTATATATAAGCCTTTTCACTAAGGGGGTCATCTTCATGATCAAGGTTCTAAATCCTAGCTGGTATGCATAGTGAAGGCCTCCTTTAAGAGAACAATATATACCATGGTCAATGAGTATATCTAGAGAGCTAACTCAAGAAGGACATGGAAATCACACCTCATTCCAATATGATGCAGGTACCATTATTGTTTTCCAAGAAACATATTCTGATATACCGAGTCAAAAAATAGGTTATCCGAGTCCTGGTGTATGGATACATTGGTCTCCACACCAACACTGGAGTCCTGGGCTTGAAAGCTGTACTCAAAATACTTTACACTATTTCCCCAAACCAATCTCACAAACTCCTGATACTAAGGTATAACCTACCACCAATGATATCACCTTTTTCTGACCCATCCTGGGTGGGCCCATGCCACGACTCCCCAAACCCACCACCAATACACCAGGGGCTGGTGACTAGAATTGAGTAGGTTTATCACTACATGGGAAGAGTTTCCTATGTACCTTAACACATGCACACATCTCCAACCCCAAAATGAAGAAAAGTAAAAACCACTATGAATGTAAATTCATGCATGCCACATTACCTACCAATAGAGTACGATGGAAAAAAGTAAGTAAAGTAAACTAGGACAAAATACAAGCGCACCAAAAGAGCCTGTAAACCACAAGGTCCAACCCGTAATCAAATAGATTCTAGGATGAATGCTTAAAGTCATTGGAACTTCTCAGCATATATAAACTCATGGAGCACTGCCTGATCCTAGTCCTAGTCCTAGAACTCCTAGGACTCTGTCAAAAAGGATGCCTATCTGCACAATACATGACACACGCAGGAAAATATCGTGCAGCGGTGAGTATAAAAATACTCAGTACGACACCCCAAAACCACAAAACAATACACAAAGTAAATTTATATTAATATGTAGAAAATTATGTGTCTACAACACATACAACAGATATATCCATATATACTCAAACAAAAAATCATATTCTAGAGGTAAGTCACAACTAACCTATACCAACACTAGAGATTCAGTCTGAGGATTCGACAAAGCACTCATCCAGAAGAACACACTCTTAAGTCTGATATCACCGATGATGTTCAACAAATAATTACTATTCTTCATGAACTATCATGATAGAGATATTATGATCGATCCAAATAGAGATATGATACAATCTCTTTGGGAGATATCACTCCATGAGTGGGGAAGATCACGCTACATAGATGAGGACCGCTTCTAGGTCCATGGGGTGATACCAAAACTCATATGGATTCACCTTCCAAGTAGAGAATCGATGTCTAGTATGATTGGTCATGATAATACCAAGACTCTACTTAGGGAACAATAATAGATATAAGATCCTACTTCGGGCCTATCAGAGGGGATTTTTAACTATATCTAATAAAATCCTCTTGAAGGGACCATAATCCTATGAATTGAAACTGATACCAACTAACCATAATAAGAACAAAAAAGGGAACCAAACCTAACTAAACTTTTCCAAGATGTTCTGGAAAAGATATTCAAGACATGTTGGAAGGGGTACAAGAAATGTAGTAGGGTCACACGTCAAGTCCCTTGACCTCATGTACTGCATGTGTTTACTGGACTATGTCATTAGAACATGTCATGTAAAAGAGGTATACAAGGAATGTAGAAAGTCTCACATGATGCTTCCTATTAATAGGGTTTTACATATGTGCTATGGTTATGTGTTAGTACACAGTGTCAACCCATGTTCTCATACCTATGTACTAGTACACAGGGTTTCCCATGTATCAGGTCTAGGTTAGGCCATGTGGTGTGGTACACGCCATGTAGGAAAGTCGTGTACACCACCCTGTGTCCATGAATGTCCCATTATACACTCCAAGAATTAGGAAAGTTCCCAAACATGTCATGATAGGGGTCACATGTCATGTGATACTTTAATGCCTCCTGAAACCCTAGCTACCCTTGAAGGGGGCCAACATGCCGTGTAATCTTCTATTGCATGTCGTGTAGTGCGAGATTTTCTAGAATCCCTGGTTTTTTCTCCAGTCATCTCTTCCCCTACATGGGCCACAATTATGACCAAGCCTTGTTAGGAAACTCCTGATCCAATCTTGTTCGGTTACACCGTCACCCAAACCATTCAGTTCATCTTCCGATAGGGTCACAAAACCAATTAGAAGTGGTCGTTCTTTGTTTCATCGAAGAACACCAAAGAACACAGATTTACGGATCCACCATAATCTAAATCACTTCTTGTTTACCTTTTCACCTCCTTCATGCCATGTTGAACGCATATCTATGATATCCGATTGTTGATCCAAGAATCGGGTGTTCAATGATCGATTGATTGGAATATGTCTTGTCGTGGTCCAAGTGAAGAACGACCGTGACAAATGATGATCGATGAACGGGGATGAGAAAATCATAAATCAAAAAGATAAATGGGAATAGATTGATGTTTGTGTCAATCATGGTTCTTTACCATTATAAGTAAAATGGAATTCATGGACAAATAATAACAAGACCAACTCTCAATAAAATCCCATAGAAAATAAAACTCATCTCAAAAGGTTACGATCAAATAGTGGATCAACCTATTTATTGGTTGTTCTTTCTTCATTGTGGAATCTGTGAACATGGAAGGAAATCCAAAATAATTCCTCCTACCTTTTATTTGGATTGCTTGCTGATGAAGGTAGGTCATTGCGTTGCTGTCGTTGGTGAGATCTGTCATGAACGACATTCGTCGATCGTCGATCTCTGATTTTGTCATTGTTTCCTTGAGAGGTTTATCCAAATCTCACCAAATAAGTTCTCTATAATTACAAGGGTTATGAGGCTAAGCCTGGTATTTCTACATAAGTATTTTTTAAATTAAATCTTCACTATGTCAACAAAATAATTAATCATTAAATTATTTAATGATGATTCGGTCCTTCTCGAGTTTTTCCACAGAAGACTCGCGCAGACTAAAGTTAAGTCACACCTAGATAAACCAATATAATATGAAATCAATGGAAATATAAAGTTTCTAATCTCATTCACCGTTCCTGATTTTTTAAAATTTGGATATAAAATAATATTTATTTAATTATTTTATTTAAGGTTATGTCAAAGAACTATCCTTCACATCCTACCCGCTTTGACTGAAGTTAGGCATCACATAAGGTAAAATCACTTCTCTAAAAATAATGGTGCCCTCATATTTTCTATTTGAGCACCCATTTACAAGTTATTCCACTTTTTCTAGATCACCACTTGAGAACTTTATTAAAAAATGACAATTTTTCAATGAAGTGTTCCGGGCACATCGGGCCTCGAAATCACACCCCGTCTCGAAACATAGTCTCCAAATTTTGGAAGATAATTTTTATAAATAATATTGGGAAAATATAATTCATTACTATTAAAAAATTTAAACACAAAAATATTAATAATTAATTATTAAAATCATAATTTTCATGTGTTAAGTGTTTCGTTTCTCATGAAAGTTTCACTTTGGAAGTTTAGATCCCAGTACTTTGATCCGGGTTCCATAATCATGATAATACTAATCTGAATAATTATAATATTATTTCAACATATAAAATTTTAAAATTATTCATATAAAATTGATATGAAAAATGAATTACATCCCTTCTTGGGGAAGGAATCTTTTACGTACGCACGAGTGATGTTTCCAATTTTCAATGGTTGGAATGAAAGAAAGGTAAATAATAATTCACCTTTAATGAATAGTTATTATATCATATATATCATAAACATTGACTAAATCACTCCTTATTATCATCCCTATAAAATAAAAAAAATTAGTCACATCGATTTGGGGAGGTGGTAGTCCACACGCACGCACGAACAACATTATCATTTTCCAAAGGACGGAAAGGTAAAAAGGTATATGAGATATTATAATTAAATAATTATAATTATTTCATAAATATAATATATAAACATTAAAAACATCATAATAACCATTGCTAAAATATGGTTATGGAAAATTAATTACATCATTATGTGGAGGCGGTAGTCCATACATACGCATGAGCAATGCATTCACTTCCAATTTGAGGGAATTTTGAGAGTATAATGGTGGTTTCATAAATATAATAACATATATGTATATTTTTTAAACATGGTTTATTATTTTACATTTAATTGTATATATTTTTATGTGGTTGAAGAATAAATATTTTGAAAGGGTTTGGGTAGGATGATTACCTCTTATTTGGTATCTCTCCTTTAAACCCCTTCTTATGGACCCATAGAATGATCTTTTAAGAATACAATAAACTATAAATCATTTATATGGAAGTTTATAATAGATATATTTCAGGTTTGGTCAATATTGATGGTTCAAAATGGAGTAAATAAGATAAAGGAGGGGTGTCCATTTATAAGGGAAAGAAAGGGCACACTTGTAATTTTTCAAAACTATAAAATATTAAAATGTCACATTCATTGAAAATTGTTTCCAAAATGAAATTCATATTAAGATAAAGAGTTTTTGGTATTAAAATAATCACCTAATAAAATTTAGATAGGTTTAGATACCATTTTATACCTTATAATTGGGATTAACCCCTTCATTATCCATTTTTAACATTAATTGTGCTAATAAATTTTTAAATCCAAAAGGGTTATAAATTTACCTATTGAATAACCCAAATAGATTTTTGAATTTGAAATTGTTTTCAATTAGTAAATAATATGAAAATTCAATGTGTTTTTTAATGTGATGATTGTAGAGCTGACCAGTAGTTTCAAATACATGTGTCATTGGTTCTTTCAATTGACACATTGTTTACAATAGTTTACAATGTATATGCATTTTCATGAGGATTTGATGTTGTTCTTCATTTGGATTTTGGGTAACTATTTTAATGTTTTCTATATTTAATAATTTCTAACCTTACTGAAAATCCTGAGGTACTCGTGCCACTACTAAGGTGGGAAAGTGTTACATGGGCTTAGCCAGCAAGTGGAATGGTGTGAAGAAAATATCCTAGAGTGGCACATGAGTAGAGCGGAACCACTGTGAGAGTTGGAACGGTGGTGGATGGGAGAATTAAAATGGATAGGTGCTAATGAATAGAGGTGTGGTAGGTAACTGATTTTTGGTAGGTTGAGGATGAACTTTTTATTAAAAAGGATAGTGATTTTGAAGGGTTTTTTTTGATGTGGGATCACCAAGTTGATAGAACTATTTACCCACATTAAAAATAAGGATAGAACATCTTACATTTAATCTATAAAATTTGATCTATTCGATCTCCATATCATGTTTTCCTCTACCCTGAACCATTGGGGAAGTTCTATGTATTGGGATTCCTCCTTGTAACATCATTTGATGATCAAACCAAAGTATCCAAGTACTATTTGAATGAATAGAATATTTGAAACGCTCGAATCCCCATGAAATTATGTTTTCAAGTTTAAAAAAATATCTAACTATGAATATTCAGTTTGGGTAAAATTCATTTTGTGGTGAAGATGGTTTCTCATTATCGTGAGACATGAGAGCTGAGGGAGTGGGCATGATCTAGGTTTGTGGAAGCCAATTTATAAATACCACCTGATGAGTTTGGTTGTGCTGCTGGTAGTAATAGAATATTATATCTAGAAGAAATATAGGCATCTTGAATACCTCTTCTTCATGAGATGATGTTCCACACAAACCTTGTTTTTTGTGAAGAACAGGAGTTCCTACGATACAAATGACAAGTGATTTCCACACTCATTTCAATTCATGAATATTTGATATCCATGAGTCATTCGAGATAAAACTATGTGTCTCACCCTACATTTCATGAATAAAATTGAGAATACATTATTTTCACGTGAAATAAAATGCATACACATTTCAAGATGGTCTACTATGATTTTGATAAAAGAACCATGAAAGAATATCTTGTTTGGAATATTTTTTTAAGAATCGCAACATAAATTACATGAAGATGGAGGTTTCATGCATGTTTTACATGCAAGTGGTTTGTGAAAATAGCATGTAAGTGTACAGTGTGTGAAAAGGTGAGTGCACAAGAAGGTAGACAATGTGTCTGAACAATGAGTGTGAAAAGTGGAAATTGTGTTATTGAGGTTCCATGTGAAAAAACATTAAATTAATTCATGTATGGTCACATGTACAGATGAAATATTATGTAGATTTAAATGTTTGTGCATTATAAAAACATGTATACACATAAAATAATGAATACATAAAAGTGTGAAGTATGTGCATTTGTATTTTCCCACATATTATATTGAGTAGACAATGAATTGTGTTATTTACATTTCATAATCAGTGTGACGTGATTTGATATTAAATCCAGGATAGAACTCCCATCAGTGAATATGAAGGAATTTATATTTTAATTTTCAGTGTTTTCTAAGGTTGGGTCTTCAAAAGAAGAAATAAATAGCTAAGAAGTGTTTTACTAAGTCATATGATCATCTAAAAGTGATCAAAATTATTTTATCAATGTTGGAACTACTGAAAAGGTTCTTTAATTATACAAAGACCAATGTGATCCCACAAGATCAGGGAGTAAAAACAAGATATATTCATATGATTGGATCATATATTATGTGACTGAAGATTTTATAAGTCTTTAGTGGGATTATAAAGTAGAATAATCCTCCAGTAATACTCTAGATCTAGATGGTGGGATGCTGGTAAGACTATATGATGTAGTATAAAGATCATCCTACGGGACTCATGAGTCACTTTTGTAGGTGGGAACTTTTGATATCTAGTGGGAATCTAGGTCAAAAAACTATGAAACTAATCATTAAAGGGAATATGATTTTTCCAGTTGTAACCATCTATATGTAGGGAAGAATCTAAAACCGGGGGGTACAAATGGTTTCATAAAAAACATAGGTATTACTACTGAACCCTGTAAAAATAATTTTTTGTAGTTTTCTTTAACATTATGAATTAAATATAGGATCCAATCATCCTAATACGAGAAATATGTTTGATGGGGGTTTAATAAAATTGCATAATTGAGTAAAAAAACACACACCTTATTCTCACCCTCTCTCTGTGTGACAGTGCAATCAACTACAAACTTCAATTTTTATCAATGTTAAGGCCACCTATGGTTGGATCTTCTTTAATTGTCCAACTATTTTTGTAAGAATTAAAAGAAGTTAATGTTTTAATTTGATGAAAATAAAGAAGGTATTTAGATGGAAAATCCTATCTCTACCTTTAATGTTTGAAATTTTTTATGTTTTTATCATGAATTATAAAAACTGGTAGAAAAGGGTAGAAAAAAAGATGAAGAATAATTCATAGATAAATGAAGATCAAGTGATAGATGAAGGACCTGAGAGTGGTATTTTCTCATTGAAATCAGATTATTATAATTTTAATGAATAAAGTTCATATTGTGATGAATATTTACTCAATTATAAATGTAGAGGGAATATAAAGAATGTTCCCAAAGAAGTGGTCACAAGTATGACCAAAGTTTTCAAGGAAATCCAGGATAAAAATTATAGTAAGAAGAAGAGGATAATTCTATGGAGGAGGCATTAATGAAAATCATTGGAATATATGACACTCTTACAAAACATGTGAATGAAAAGGAAGAAACAATATATTTTTGAATGGAATGATAAGATGGATCTATTGAATAATTTTAATGTGATATTTGTGAGAAATATGTTTCTTTGAAAAAAATAGAAGATGTCCATGCACATGAAAAGATTAATAATACATCTATGAATTTAAAATATGATCATATAAATGATAAATTAGATAAATTAGAGGATATTGAATATTTTTTACTAAAGAAAAATCTGATGCCTGAAGATGACATTCAGAAGATGGAGATTTAGTTGGAATATGTCATGAAATCAGTTGAAGGATATAAGATTTCTCTCAACTTAAAATGTATTGAACTAAAAGTGAAATTAATAAATATGGAAGAGATAAAAGTTAAGACTTCTCAAATTTCTATGAAAATAAGTATATAAAAATATTCATATGATAAGAAAACTATTTATAAAAAGTCTCAATCTAGTGTAAAAAAGAGATTAATATTATTTGAGGTTAAATATAATACTAGATCATTGAATAAGGAAACCATTTGACCGGATAAATCTATGAGTATTAATTCTATTTTATTTAATAGTTCTGATTCAAAATTTGAATTTGGAAAAAAAAGTGTAAATAAAAATTATTAGGAATCCAAAATGTCATAAAATATTGATTGAATGAGTGTATAATTTATTGTCCCCAAAGGAAATTGTAAAAGAACAAATGTGATATGAATAAGAGAAAATATTTCAATGATATTCAGAATGTTTCATAGAATAATAAATAATGATTTTTTGGCTACTACTGGTGATTTTGGATGTTTTGGAATCAGGAAATGAATTTCTGGCATAATATTTAATTCTATGAAAATTGTAGAATGCCTGAATTTAGGGAGAGAAAGTATGAAGAGTATGTGAAACCTGAAAAACAGAAGTATAACTCATAGAAATTTTATTAGTTTATCAAGAATAGATATGATTAAATTTAAAATTTCTGTGATTATTGAAACAAAATTGGTCATTGTTATGATGAGTAATATTATGTAAAAATCATGCAAAAATCATCTGTTGATTCAAATAGAAGTACAAAACAAAAATTTGAATCATGTAAGAAATGAATATGAAAACATAGACTTGGGATATGAATAATAGAATATGATTTAAAAAACCAAATCCCTTTAAGGTTGTGAATAATGATTTGAATAGTGTCACACTAAAGAAAATATGTTTCTATTTTTGAAGGAATGGTCACATCATGAATTATACTAAATTTTCCATGAACCTTCATACTAAATTAACCAATATGGAGTCAAACATAAAATCAATCTAGAATAGAAACACCATGATTGATTTGGTGAAAGACATATCTGAAAAAGAATCTAAAGAGTTTACAAAGAGAAGTAACTTTTTGAATTCTAAAGTCTTGTGTAAAAGGTTAAATATGTCTAGAAAATTATTTAAAATATGCTTGACATGGTTATATGGTAAAGAAGAATTATTGAAGAATAAATAGAGAGCATATGTGAATTCTAGTGTTGGGAAAAATAATTATACACAAAACCTGAATATTTATCATGTTCCAAAAGAATGTTTGATCATATGGCTAGAATAGTTGAAAGATGTAAGAAAATTAAAACACGTGGAGAAAAATGAAACTTCATTGTTCTTAAATGTGAAGAATATTTTTCCTTCTAAGAATATTTTTGGGTTAAGAATAAACTTTCACCCCTATTTCTCTAACTAAGGATAATTGAAGAACCACATTATTCCCATATATATATACATTGTGTTTGTTTTTCATACAGGGAATTGAAGGTTATGAATTTATTGGGGGCTAGAACTGAATTTTATGAAATTTATGAACATCATACATTTATAAGTTTATCTACCATGGAAGGATTTTGAATTCATGATTTCTTCTATAAAAAAATTCAATTATTCTCAAAATGATTCTTGGAGTTCATTCCTAAAAAAATACAATCTCGATGATGATGTATGAAGTGTAACTCTTGGGGGAAGAATATAAGATCAACCAAAAAATTATATCTTAGTTGATATCTTTTTAATATCATATGTTTTAGTGAGGTATGAATCTGATAATGCTAAAAAATAAATTTTTGGAAATGGAAGATTTTTATCATTAAGGTAAGTTGGTTACATCCACTTATTTTAATGATAAAAATTTCATCAATTCTAAAACAATAATTTTATTACTTGATGACAAAGGAAAAGTACATTTCTTAATTAGAATGTTTTTAATATGTTTGATGATATGCATGTTAGATATTAGATGAAAATATTTTGAACAATTCCTGAAAATAAGTTTCAGTGATTGGTATCACATTCTTGAAATTTATTGACAGCATTGATGTTACATTTGACCACTCTTTCTTTCTACTCAGATCATTGCTCACATAAATTTAGATTTGGTTAATTTTTGATCATTTCTATGTTAGTGGTGTTTCTATCCTTCTTTAGAGTGAATTATTCAATAACTACTAGAAAAGGAAATTATGTTTTTAAATTTTAAACATTTTGTAAATTCCTTCCCATACATATATCTTTGGAATTATTTCTAATATGGGGGAGAAGTTATCATGGATTTTGAAAATGAAGTAAAATGAAGTAGGTATTAAAAAATATATAATGTGGGATATTTAAGATCCCACATGGATTGTTGAAGTTGAAATTTTTTCCAATTAGTTAATAAGTTTAAAATTCAATGAGTTTTTAATGTTATAATTGCAGAGGTGATCAATAGTTCCAAAGACACGTTTCATTGGTTCCTTTAATTGAAACATGGTATATAACAGTTTAAGAATAATATGCCTTTTCATGAGGATTTTATGTTGTGATTTATGTTTATTTTGGATAAGTATTTTATTGGTTTGTATATTAACAAATGGATAACCATACTAGCCATCATGAGGGACAAACACCACTGTTGAGGTGGGAAGGTTCTACCTCAGCCAAGGAAACAGGTGGAACGGTGTGAAGAGGAGTGGCCAAAGTGGGGTATGAGAAGTGTGGATCCACCATTCAGGGTGGAATAGTGGCAGAGGGTTTAGAAAGTACAAAGAGGTCCCGACAAATATAGGTGTGGTTGGTAATGAATTTCGGGCCCGCTGGGGATTCAAACTGTATTAAAAATGATCATGATTTTTCAGACTGTTTGGATATGGGACCACCAAGTTGGTGGTACTATTCATATTAATTAAAAATAAGGAAAAAATATTCTTCCATTCGATCTGAACACTATGAGTTGTTTGGATCACCTAGTCTCATCATCCTCTACCTTGAGCCTTCAGGTAAGTTCAATTCATCTAGATTCCACTATGTAACATCATCTGAAGATCTAAAAAAGTGTTCAAGAAACATTAGAAAGACTTAATGATAATAAAAAATTTTAATCATCATGTAATTATTTTTAAATTTTTAAATGATGATCCAACCATAGATATATGGTGTGGAGAAAATTTATTTTTTTGTGTTGGTGATTTCTCATAGTTGTAATGCATAAGAGCTGAGGTAGGGGATGAGTGTGGTCGATGGAATCATGTGTATAAATACCAATCATGGAGTTCTGTTGTGTTATTGATAGTAAGATAATCTCATATTTGGAATAAATAGAGGCACCATGAATCCCTCTGTTTCATGAAAATAAGTTCCTCAAAAACTCTATTTTGTGTGAAGAAGAAGATTTCCCATGTTGAAAACGACATGTTCTTTCCACACACAGTTTGATTCATGAAGATAGAAGATATTTGAGTAATCGGGATAACACTACATGTGTCTCTCTATATTTCATGATTAAAATTTAGAATACATGATTTCCCCATGAAATAATGTTCATACACAAGTGAATATTGTGTAAAACATTTTTTTGCAAAGATCCTTGAAACCATATCGAGTTTTCATGATTTGGTTAGAATCCCCACATAAATTACACAAAAAAGGAGGTTTTGTGCATGTTTTACATGCACATAGTTTGTGCAAAGAGTGTGTTAGTGCTTTCATTGTGTGAAGATGAGTTCACAAGAAGGAAAATGGGGTGTGTGAATAGTGAGTGTACAAAGTGGATAGTGTGTGATTGAGGTTCCATGTGGAAAACACTTACATGAATTCATACATGCTCACTTGAACACATGAAATATGAAGTATATTTAAATGGTTTTTCATTATACAAACATGTATTCAAATAAAATAATGAATGCACAAAAGTGTGATTTTTATGCATTTTTATTCTTTTACTTTTTACATTGGGAATACCATGAAGTGTATCATATACATTGCATAATAATTGTACAATTATTTGAGACTGAATTTAGGAATGAATTTCCATTATCGATTCAGAAGGAAATTATATATGATTTTCAGTATTTTGTGAGGCTGGTTCTTTAGCAGAAGAAATAATTACTTGAGTAGTGTTTTACTAAGGCATCTGATTATCTACAAGTGATTGGAATTATTTAAAAAATATCAACACAAGTGAATATGTTATTGAATTGTAGATGGTCCAGTGTGATCCAATAAGCTCATATAGTATGTTCAATAGATCATCCTATAAGTGGATAATATCTTATGTGACTCAATATTTTTGAAGTCTTTAATGGGATTATGAAGTAGAAGAATCCTCTAATGGAACTCTAGAGTAGATCAGTGAGATTCCAGTAGCACTATGGGATGTAGTATAAGGATCCTCCTATATATATTATGAGTCACTTATGATTGTTGGAAATTTTTATCTCTAGTGGAACTCTATATCATAACACCATAGGACTTATTGTTGAAGGGAATGATATTTCCATGTTGTAACCATCTATATATAGTGAAGAATCTATAATCGGTGGGTATAACTAATTACAATAAGGAATTAGTACTGAACATTATAAAAATATTGTGTATTGTGTTTCATTTAAATTTTATATTGTACACAGGATCCACTCATCCTAATACGTGATAGTGGTTTGAATGGTGTTTAAGAAATTAAAAGAATGTAGTTAAAAAAAGTCACACCTGATTCGCTCCCACCCCCTCGGTGTGATTGCACAATCCATTGAAAACATTACATATTAGGTAATTTTTTTCTCAAAATGATACATAGAATAAATTTTTGACCATATATTATTCCCCTTGTCCTATTTCAAGATATTTATTATTCTTAAATAATTTAATACAATATTAATTTTCGTAAAATATCATTATTATAATTTTTTTCACTATTCATTTAATTTTAATTTAATGACATGAATATCTTAATGAAATTAGAATATAATGTTCCAAATCATTAATAATATGTTAAATGTTTCTAAATAAATCTTTTTACGTAATAATTTATCCTTATTATATTTCTTTTAATGTTTTTAAAATTATTTAATATGATTTTTCACTACTTGGAGAAGCACTATGTTAGTGTTGTATAATCCTTTAAGGTAATTATATATTCACTAATAATAACAAATAAATGTTCATAATTAAAATAATATAATTATTCTAAAAATATACTTTAATATTAATTAAAAACTTATATTTGTCACTATGTGAACTTGCAATATATATATTTAAAACCAAGAGAGTGGCATTTTGTAATTTTATTTACATAAAATATTATATAGGTCATAAAAATATCTAACTGGAAAATGGTAGAATTTTATAATTTTGGATAATTATGGAAGAAATAGACTCATATAATGAAATATATGAATTTTTTAGGATGGTTTTTAAACCTTGTCTCATATTTTTACCCTTATTTTACCCATTTTTTCCTTACTAAGCTGACAAATATTTACCATGGATACTATTCATAATGACCAAAAATAAAAGAAGCTTTTAAAAAAAAATGAACCTCCTAATTAAAAATATGGTATAAAATTTTCATGATTAAGTTTATATACGTTTCATTAATAAATTTTAAAATTAATTCATAATATACAATGAAAATAAGTCTTTATAAAAAAGGGATTTAAGCATAAAAATAATTTATTTAAAAATCTTGAATAATGTTGACTCAAATGGAACTAATTAGAATATTCTAAATCAAATGGTTAATATTTCACATCAATACCAAATCTAAAAAATAATGTGACTTTTAAATTACTTAGTATAATGAAAATAAATGAAATTACTTGAAAATTTCGTATTTTCAGTAATCACTGAAAAGTAAATGATTTCAGAAAAATCCAAATATTTCACCCAAATATAATCTTGATATTATGATTCCAAAATTTATTTCAATTTCACAAAATAATATTTATTAAAGTGGCATAAATTAATTATAATTTTATGTACAAAATGTAATTGGAATCATTTTTGAATAAAATGAATTTTTGAAGCACAAAACGACTTCACTAAAAATTGTGTTCTTATTTCATAAGAATTAATCAAAAAAATTATTGATTAGAACCATTATATATATATATATATATATATTAATTTGAGTAATCTTATTCATTCCCACATATTCAATAGTTATGTTATAATGATCACATTTAAATAATAATATTTTCATAATATATATCAATTCTATTAAAGCTTGTTGTTGTGTGTTATGAAATATTTGAAGATTATTATTATTTCAAACTAAATTTTCAGGGTGTTCTATTCTACCCCTTGAATAAATTGCACCCGAATAATTTTATCTCAATCATCAAAGGATTAATATATGATAATAAATTTATTGAAACCCCACAACATATGTTTCTCAAAGATAGTGAACATTTGTGGGAAATTAAGATATGGTAATGGGGGAGAAAAGTTATATCCAATTAATTATAAAGTGTAATATACAACATGGATATTAGAAATTTAATATCCACAAAACCATAAATTAATGTGGGGTAAAAATACCATCAAGTCATCAAAAATTAAGGTAAAAAAATAACATTTCTATTTCAATATTATATTCATAATGTATATGGATTATTTATCTATTATTAAATATATTTACATGGTTAATTTCCAATTCATTATAATAATTAGATCATTTTATTATGATTTAATTAATTTATAATCCATCTTTTACTCCAAAAATTAATATTTGAGGTGGATTTTTTTTAATGCGTAAAACACTAAAATTAAATTTTAATGGATTATAAGATCAATTAATTAATGATAAGTCATTAATTTTATCTTCAAGTATTAACAAATACAAAAATGGTTATAAAAATTTATCTAATATGGATAAATGTAATAAATTAATCTATAAAACCTCAATAATGACACTCATAGTTAAACATGATCCATTATATAAATAGTCAACCGTAAGACTCATCTAAAATATTTCTGACCAAATTCAGATGCTAATAATTTGAAAGATTTCATCACATTTTTTTCAATATAAACCTTAATATTTATCGTTTGGAAAATTGAATTATCTCATAATTTCACATACCATACACGTGAATACCTTGGTCACATTTTTGTGTAAAACATGATAATAACATGAATCACTATAAAATCTGAATTAAAATATCCATCCTTCCAAAAAATAACCCTATCTTTTTCCCTCAAAAAAATAAAAAAATTTTTTTACATATTCCATAAATCATAATCAATAAAATTCATCCAAAATCACTTTTTCATCAAATCACTAAACAATTTCACGGTCACCAATTCAATCAAATTTACTATATCAATACCAATCTTCTCTTTAGATCAACTAAACATTATTATCTCAACATCAAGTATATATTATGGTTTATCTTTCCATTATTCATTTGTTTTCCATAAAATAACAAGTTATCCTTAAATTACCTTTCTATGTTATTAGTAACAATCAATATATGATTGAAAATACTTAATAAATAAATTATGAAGATAAATCCATATATGTTTCCAAATTCTTATAACCATAATATCATTGATAAAACACATCTATAAAGTAATTATTAAATCCCAATACATAAACTCATCAATAATTACACTTAAATTATTTTCATAACATAATATTTTCCTTGGTCTTGGACTTAGCCCCTAGATTAGGGAAGTGACATAGAAAATGATCATTTTTCCAACATATAATTCATTAAAATATAAATGGTACCTTATGATAAAATCCATTTCCCTCCATAAAACTCTTTATTTTTCTCATAAATTGCTTTCTCTGTTACCTTATTTTCCACATATAAAACATCTTCTATTTCGTTTAGGGAATTTCCCAAGGTTTTTCTTCCACATAATTTAAATTTAAGAAGTTGAATATTCTTACATTCACGATCTTCATGAAATTCCATTTTTCTCTTATTAGGTGCATCAAGAAACTCACCCAATTTGGGATTTTTAATAATATAATGATTTATATGATTAGGCTTAATAAATTTTTTTCTAATCCCAGATCTAATTTCCTTTAGATTCTCATGTAGATTTTCATTCTATTGTTTATCACAGTCTGTGTTAACATGAATCCTCTAGCTCCTATACGTTGATTAAAACCAAAAACCATATTTTGGTCAATAATTATCACGGTGATATATCACGAAAAAATATTTATTAAATTCCAAAAAAATCATTTGATTGGATTTTAAATATGTTAAACAGAAACAAAAAATATAGAAAGAATGTTTCAACCTTTTGTTTATCATAGAATGGACATGGAATAATATGTCAATGGAATTCATGGTTGTATTACCAAATATATCTAAAATTAATAATATGATATGAGTTTCCATTGATCATTTGACTAAATATTCACATTTTACTCATATTTTAGAGAATATTCTTTTAGATCATCATTTAGAAATTATATTAGGGAGATGATCATATTTCACAAAAACCTTGATTTAATTTTATCTGATCATGGTCCCAAATTTACCTATAATTCTTTGAAATTCCATTATAGGTCATTGGGTACTATGTTAAATTTCTGTATAAAATTTCATCCTCAATCTAATGGAATGTTAGATTTAATGCTTCAAATTTATTATAATATACTTCGAACATGTTCATTATAATTTTTTTATGTTGGTATCAATATCTTTGGGAATTTTTTTTATAATAACATTTTTCATTCTATCATATAGAGGGAAGAATTTGGTGAATTATTGAGAAATTTTTTTAAAGAAAATATAACTTTATTTACCTCTTCGGTTAAAAATATTTTTTCATCTAAATCCTTGTTTTCTACGAATGTTTTCAAAAAGATTGTAATATGATTTTTTAAATTCATTTTTACCCATAATTATATTTTAAAAAAGGTTTTAAATGTAAACATTATATCATTTTTCAAATGAGTCACTTTTTTAATTTTATAAAAAATGTGAATGGAATCCTTATTTTAACATACTCAGCATGAATGGACTTTTATTCCATCATGAATACTATACAATTTAATGATTAATTTTTAATTTTATATGGTTTTTTTAAAATGAAATAATTTATATATTATTTGAGAATGTTTTATATTTTAGATAAGTGTTTTTAAAATTGAAAGTATATTTTCCTCATGAAATGTTCCAACTGATCTTTCAAACTCATTTTCCATCTAAGATGGAATCCTTTGATGTTACTCAAAGTGAAATGGTTATTTTCATAAAGAATATTTTTTATGATCTTTTAATTATGTTTACACACATCAACATCGAAACCCTTTATATTATATATCCTCTACTTGGGATATATTTTATTGATACCATTATTGTTCTTTAATTGGATAGATTATACAGTTTTCATATAACTCAATTCCTTTCCACAGGTTAATCAATATATTAAAGAACATTGATTATTATTATGATTGAAAAGTGAACAAATCTAAATGTTTTTTCAGGAATATTACTTGGAAATTATTGATGATGAAAGGGTGATACCGATATAGCTTATACAAAGGGTTGATCCTCATTATAGATCAAGGGTGATCCCAATATATATTATATAATGGGTGCTCCCAGATATCATCTAGTGAGACCAATGTAGCTTATAAGATGGCTGTTCCCATATATAACTTCAATACCTTGGGTAATGTTCCTTGAATATAGAGGTAGGAAGGAAGGAGTTACTGCAGGTTTTCCCAAATGGATTTAACTGAGATCCAATTATTTCTAACCCTAGTTTAAAATGGGTTATAAAGATAATCTTCCAAAGATAACAATACATTTTCTTTGTGATTTCTGTAGGTTTTAAATGTTTTCTTAGGTCAATATTGAAATCACATGGCTCATGATTACTAATTATCATGAATATTTCCTTTGTTAAAGAATTATTCCATATCACATGATTAATAATCCTAGTTTTATGGCCATGAGTTCTATTATTTTATGTTCACACACTTTGATTGTTTCATTATACCATTATTCTCATATTATTCTAACTGGTGACATTCCATGGATAACGGTTATATTTACCCTTATTGAGTATTTGATCTCACCCTTCTTATGTTTCCTTTAACTGAGGTGATGAAAAATGTTTTTAAATGAATAGTTTATAGAAGGGTTTCATATGGATAATGATGATGATGATTTAATGTGAAATAAAAAAAATGGTTTTAGTGGGAGGAATACTCACTTGAAGACATAGGTAATGTTTATGAAAGAGTCTATCTAAATTCAATAAACCAATAAAATGAAAAGTTATTTGTGTATATAATAGAACTAGTATTTTCTATTGATATTGTAATGTTTTTATGGGAAAATATTTCCACATTTATTGGTATCAATGTGATAAAATTAAAGATCCTATTTTTTACACTTGATCCGAAAGTGCAGGTTCAAATCTGTTATAATAATTTTGTATTTATTCATACAGGAAAAGTCAACTGA
This sequence comes from Viscum album, assembly GCA_963277665.1. Classification (NCBI taxonomy): domain Eukaryota; kingdom Viridiplantae; phylum Streptophyta; class Magnoliopsida; order Santalales; family Viscaceae; genus Viscum; species Viscum album. The sequence goes on along the minus strand of OY728127.1, from coordinate 58,233,785 downwards.
AACCAATTATTCCTCATATATACAAATGAAATAAAATAAAAACTTTCTTGATATATATTTCTGAACCAATATAATACACTTACACTAACCATCGACCGTTAAATGATAAGTGGTAATTAATTTTACCTTAATAACCCAATACCATTGATTTACCTATAAAAGATCGTAATAAAATCTCAAAATTCATAAAAAAATACTAATGGGAACTCTATAATGTCAAACCATTTCTTTTATATATAACATTCCCAAATAATCTCTTGACTATATATACCCAATTTGTAAGAAATATTCTACCATGGTCATATGATCTATAGTCATGCATATTTCTCCCTTACCTCTAGGTGATATTTAATGACCATTGACAATGTTTATCATAACATAATTCAATTTCTATAATGTAATAGGAAGTGGTTATGATATATTAGTAGAACTTTTTTTCTTTGAATTTACCCATTAATTGGGAATTCCTCACAAAACAAGTCTTATAATATATTTTTTTGTTCTTGGAAAAAAATTCAGTTCGGTGACTTTGGGATGTGTAGAAGTGAGGGAAGTGATGGTGATGATGTGTTAGGTCAGTGACATGATGATGGTGGTTAGGTGAGTTTTGAGGTCTCCTCATGACGTGGATCCTTTTGGGTAGCTTTTGGTTTGACGTTGATGATGGAGGTTTTTAGAATTCGGGTTTTGAATTTTTAATGTTATGTTTTGAATTTTGATTTTGGTGTGTCCTGTTGATGGGGGATATACATGAATGGTTGATCTCTATGTATGGTTCTTACATTACCAAAAAGTGGATTTTTTAAATAAAAAAATGGTTTGTGTTAAATATAAAAATCCACTATAACTTCATATCACATGTGTATTTTAACGAATCATTCATCCACGAATATAAAAGACAAAGCTAACATCTATAGTCTTACTATATATTTTCTTCCCACCATATAGTATTTTATTAATTGAGTAAAACATAGAATATAAACATTGAAAATCAGTCACTCAATCCACTATATAATATATTATTGTAAGTAATGGTATTATACAAAAAACTATGTGATTATATTCATTCATTCATTCTTATACTACATTAAACTTTTATTTCTTACTAAGAGCATAAAAAATGGTACACCATATCAATATCAAAATATTAGAGATAATCATCTTATATACTCTATATAATATTCAAATCCAATTGAGAAAAAATAAATATCAATGTAATATGATCTATGATACTTTAATAGACACAGAAAATATATAGTACTTCAAATACCTAAGATAATATAGAACAATATCATTATTAAGTTAATTCTCCATGTAATTTTTCTACCGTGGTCTATGTTTTTTGAGCCATAATCCATAAAATTGTATTTTTGTATCGATACACATCTAAATCCCATGACATATATTTCAAAACATACAATATATATCATGACATGATATCTCTAAAACTCCTCCTGAATCAATGTAGTGATTAATAGTAGCCTTGTATCCCACCTTTAAAAATCCATGGGGTGGTGAGGAACAAAAATGGAATAAAATTAAACATATTTGATGAATTAAATTTTTTTAAACAACCTAAAACCATGATAAAAATTTACAAATAAATATTAATACATGAATTAATACTGCCAAAAATGAATGATATGTCATAAAAACAAAACAAATGAAAAATGAAAATTAGTAAAAAAAAATCATGTGAAAATCATGTTGATATTAGAATTCACAAAACTGAAAAAAACCCATGTTCATCCTTAATATACTAAATTAAAAGGTAAAATATGTAACTCCTTAGAATCTATCTAACAACCACATTCAATAATCTAATATGTCCATGAATAACCTCTTTCTAAAACCTATAAATAAATAAATGATAAATTTGTGGGTGATAAAAGCACAACAATGAGTTGGACACTCCTCGAATGACCTCATGTCAATGTAGATAAATCATACTAAATCCCCCATGAATAAAAAAAGTATATAATATATACCATACCCATTGAAATTCTAATATATCATAACTACTAATAATATAAAAACCAAAATATATAAACATTATATCTGTATTACTCATCATTAAAGTAGTAGTTATAAAATTATCACCCCTATGTCTCACTTCCCATCGAATACCCCTCTTAGGTAATGAAACATCTCTTTGAATATAATATACCTTGAGTAAATTATCAATATAATATAACATATTATAGGTAATATAAAAACTTGTAAGAATAAAATTACATTTCAGCAAACATCCATCAAATAAAATGTGGATATTGGGGTTCAACAGAAATCCAATACAATATAGACATTGTATATCACAAATCCAACTTATAAAGTAAACAAATTGGAATTAGAGAATATAATATAAATCATAACTAAAATAAAAAAAATATACAATGATAAACTCTCATTGACTAAAAATTAAATTTTTATTTCAAAAACACTTTTGAGGAAAAGTTAGAAACCAGAGTGACATCAAAGACTTAATACACTACCATGCCTCCATGGTCCAAGTTCATCAAGAAAAAAGACAATACAATTCAAAAGATAGAAAAATACCCACCCTAGAAAATAGAAAAACAATACGATCAGCATCCACCATCCCATCGATGCATGGCTAGCTGTCCCATGCAAAGATGCACGGGCCCGGTACCGATGGAAAACGACATACCCTCTCAAAACATCCAATTCCGTGTAGCAATGAAATGGAGGGTGCTCCCTCCTCTGAACCTCATCTGGGAAGTCCCTTACAATAAAACTGGATGCAGAGTCTCTTGAACCGAACCCACAGTCACACGGAGCCACAAAAAATTCACATAATTCAAACTGCATATTCTCCACAGTGCACACCAACACAAAACAACCCAACCTTCACCAAGTCAAAAGAAAAAAGATGTTAATCTACACATTCCTGAAAACATTACATCTTCGTTTGAGCCTTCACTATTTTCAAATCATACCAAACTCTCAAGACAAGAAACAGCAGCACAACAAACTGCAAACAATACCAATGTCATGAGGAGTTCCCATTGTAAAACATACACTCTTCTGCCGCAATACCGACGAGTCCACAATATGCATTCTTTTCAATTCATGCATCATAAAATGTAGGTTTTATACCATAAAGGTTTCAACTAATTTTACAAAATTATTTCCATAAAAACATCACTTATATTATGATATCCATTGTTTACATAACCATTACCACCTTTGAATATCAAACTACATTATATCCTTATATTAAAATATATAAAATTCCAATAACATATCACCTAATTATCCTAAAAATATGTCCTCTGATCACATATTATCATTTTCATTTCAATTTAATCTCATTAAAATGACACATTAGATTATTATATTTGAATACCACATCCATTTACTTACTTAGGATAAAACAACAAATTAAGTTTTCTTAGAATACAATAACTTTTGCATGATTTCCCATTAAATTCATTTTATTTCTTACAAAAATTATTATAAATTTATAATAATAAATCCACGAATTCGATATACTACAAAATTAATATCATACCCTTCCATAAAACCTAGATATTTGTTCTCATTAGTTTATATATATGTTTTAAATAAATTTAATTATATATTAATACATAAATAGAATGATAGTTTTATAATCACATGAATCGTCAATGATCTAATTACATTAATGAGTTTTTATCAATATTTAACTCTAATTAATAAGCCTCTATAAATGAAAACAATATCATAATAAAGTATCCTCACATCCTTAATGAGAAAAAAATAAGATAATGTTTTAAAATCCACCCTAAGAAATAGACTCTAGATTACACTTACCAATGTTTCAATATTTAATCCAACCACCCCCATGCCTAAATCCCCAAATCAATGCTAATGTTCTTTAAAAATATCTATGAATATTCTTTCTAGAATTTTACAATTTTTAGAGAAGTTATATGTAAATATATAATGGGTTTTTTCATTTATAATATTTTTTTTCTAGTTTCCAAAACACAATGAAATATATTCAATAATAAATGAATTGTTCTCTACTTAGATATTGATATAAAATTTATGAAATTTTTTTACTTATCCCTAAAATATTAATTATCATTCACCGAATTAAATCTACACTTATTTGATCTCCAATATGTCATCTTCTTAAAAATAATTAGGTGTTTCAAAACACTTTTATAAACTATGACATATAACAACAATCTGTATTATTCCTAATATTGACTATTTGAACCCCTAAAACTCCTCCAAAATAAAAACTAATGTATTTTTAATCAAAAATATTATATTTATGGATCATAAATGTAGTTTAAAAATTAAAATATATTTCAATACACCCATGAATCACAATATTACCAACATACCGTGAGATGTTTAAAAAATTGTTGATTTTTTTCAAATTCCGTGTTAGATAGTAGTTTAATCAATCTACATCCCCTATAACCCTAAAAAACATTACTATAATCATCCTACTCTAAAACATAAAATGAAATATTTCATAACCCACATGACATAGATTTTTATTAGATTAAATTTATCTCAAAATTAAACTTCTTAATGTACCCTTAATTCTCCAACAATATAATCATTTATAAAGTAAAATAAAACAAATTTATGGTTTTCTAAATTATATAACTCTCAAATTATTTTCAACCATAAAAATACAAAATAGATTGTTTAAATAATAATAATTATTATAGCAACCAAAAAACTAATTATCACTTTAGATACCCATAAAATTATTTTATTTAGAAATAGAAAAAAAAAATTTAAATTAATATTTAGTATTAAACATCATACTATAAAAAAGTATAAAAAATACTTATTATACCAAAATTTAATCCATGAATTCTACTCACAAATTTTATTCTCTAATACACTATGCTTCCATATACAATTCAATGAAGGAAAGATCCATCCACACAACACCTTATCTGGACAGTTTTTAATTCTAACTAGTTTTTCAAAAAACCTAATAAATTCCTCAATAGAATTGTCTCCTTAATCAAACACAAGAAATTATTTGAGAATGTATATCTAAAGACATTATGCATGGAGAAACTAATTAATTCACTCAAAATAGGGTGGAATTATAACATGATATACCACCACACCAATATATTCCAACACTAGTGAAAGGCCCAAAAAACCCCAAATAATGTTTTCCACCTATAGTACAACTTAACTAACCACATTACGGAGAAACATTAAGATCCCATGATCATTTACATTAAAATCTATACTAATACTCCTCATATCATTATATGAGCGATGAAATTCCAATGAAACCTTCATCCACTCTCAAATCATTGACACTCGTTCTATTATATCCAATACCAAATATTACCAGTTAATCACTTCTTTAAAAACATTTATCTAATATGAAGGTTACCAATAGATATGACTATATAATTATTTAAATGATTCCACTATAAAGGATGAGTGAAATATATTTTCATAGGGTAAATTAATTAGTGGTTGATCCTAAACCCATAATCCTCTAACATCTAGGATAAAATATCTCAACATTTCCTCTAATGTATGAATCATTCAACCAGTCTGACTATCTTTCTATGGGTGGAAATTGGTTCTAAAGAAAATATCAATACCAAAATAATTTTTTAATCCACTATAAATATGTTAAGTTAATTAATGTTTAGAGTTTTAAATAATCCTCATTATAACACCATGAAGCATTAACACCTCTACCATATAAATCTATGTCAATCTATCTACTGAACTCTATTCCATGATTAGAATGAATTGAGTGGAATTAGTTAATTTACTAACAAAAACTCAAATAAAATGTTTCCCCTTCAATTAATAAGTAAATAATCTCCTAAAATTGATAGATACATCTTACCATTTTCATTTTAGATCATTCAAATGTCATAATAAACTAGCTAGATTCTGATGCTCATTTTTTTCTTACTAGAATATGAAACACATGGATAAAAATCCAACCATTTACCTCTTTATCCTTGGTCACCAAACATATTTTTTCAATATATAATACATACTCTAAATTCTCAAAATCACCATTAATCATAAGATATGTAACTTATGGAAATGTATCCATTTAATATTTTTTAAAATATACAATAACCCTCATTAATCCTTTCCCCTATCCATACATCCAAAGAATCTTCCTTGACAATTAAATCTCTAAAAATTTCCACATTAGGGTATCAAAACTTAGACTGTTATACTTATTGAAGCAAATAAAAGTTCAACATCATCTAATACAAAAAACATCCACCAAAATACATATCCAATTGTAATTTTAATGCCTAATATATTCCTTTCATCGCTTGCTTCCAATTTAACTTCACCATAGGTTTTATTATTCAATTAATGAGCTACCATATTAATTTTAAATTATCTATATTTGATTAAATAATTCACAATTATTGTGAAATTTAACCCATATTAACTAAAAAAGATTCAAATCAATCTATAAGAATATAACGTACAAGCCCTTATGGTATTTTGAGACCATAAAGTGTTCTCCCAAAAGTTAAGGTCTATATAGATTAAAATAAAATAAAATTTACACAAGCCCAATATTATGGGTATAATAGCTAAATTAATGAGGTTGTAAATTTATGCAACTATATGACATGAATGTATTATTTTTCATCATTATTTTTCAAAATACAAGAAGATTTAAATTGTTGTAATCCTTAATAATTACTCATTATTGAGTTAATAAAAGAATTAGGGTATTGCTGAAATTCTAATATAGATAATGAAAAGAGACATAACATTTCTCTATCCACAAAAAATCATGGCCATTCTAGGTTAAATTAGTTAAAGGGGTAGAAACTTCCAAAAATTCTCACCAAAACCTCTAATAATAACCTGCTAAATCTAGAAATATACACATATTTGAATAATTTTTTGCTATCTCATAAAATAAAAATCCTTTTATATTTGATGGATCCATAGGTATTTCTAGTTGAGAAACAATATTAACAATAAAAATAAACTTATCACATCCAAAAATTAATCATTTAAATACTAGTGTAGAACTAATATTAAGGTATAAATACTAAAAATAACAACAAATATAAATCATGTTCATCCTATGACATTAAATACAGCATGATATCTTATATTAAACAATAAAAAATAACAATGATAAGTATTTAAAACTCATTTCATCATCCCATAAACACATCTAGTTTATGTTAAAATCCATATGATATCACTATTAACTCCAAATACCTGTCCAGATATTAAAATTATATCTTAAAACATTCTCCTCCTACGCCCTCGACTGATGATATTCTAACAATATACCCACACTAAAAAACCATATATCTTAAAATGGTATCTAATCCACAAATAAATTGGTAAATTATAATAGTTCTTCATCATCACTTGTATCACATGAAAATAATTTATACACATCATCATTCATCCATCAGATTTATTGTAAATAAGAACCCGAGTTCCCATTAGAGGAAATCTGGGATGAAGGAAACCCTTATAAATAAAATTATCCATAATAATTCATAACATATGGTTCTACAGAGGTACAACCAAGTAAGGCAACATAGTAATCTGATAGACACATAGCTAAAATCTATGTTAAATGTAATATTTAGATAGGGAGGTACAACCAACAACAACTCATGAAAAAACATAAAAATGTCTTCATCATCCCCCATAAACTCTTATTTTCACACCTCTACCAAAAATTACATTATAATATACATTAAAAATTAAATAAACTCCTTACTCCAATATCTATTTGATAAATCCATTCACTAAGTAAATTCACATAATCTCCTTCTATGTTAGTGAAAATAACAAAATGTCAAAAGAAATTTCTATATATTTTTTCAAAATAAAAGCAATACATGATAATGATGGAATTTTATAGTTGTATATATAAGAATATAAACTCACAAGTCAATTTATGTCTTCCCATCAATAGATCACACCCATTAATAACTTTTATAAACCCAATTTAACCTCCCACAAGGGTATATAAAATGACGGGTCTATCAATATCTCTATACCTAGTGTCATAAAAGAAAAAATAATAATGGATACATAATATAATGGGAAGAACCAATATCTATAAATATAAAATATAATGTAAAATAAATATAGATAATTCCAAGTAAGACCACATGTCCTTCTATGGTAGGAATCCTAGTCCCATAAAGATGCCTACATCCATCTCTATCACCACATTTCCCTTAATGTCTGACACCACTACATACATTATTTAATTGATGTATTTTTTTGAAAGTAATATTTCTCATGTGGCCATAACAAATATAAATTTTTATAGGTGAAAAATAAACCACATATCTTAATACTATGGAGATGATGTTGGAGGTAACTGTCACCATAGATACGAATGATACTCATGATGTCTATGAACTATTATACCACCTTTCCCACATGAGCAACAATATATTATGAGTACAAGATATACTAAATCCCACATAAAATGAAAAATTAATATATTATATTCAAGAACTCAACTAAAGTTTATAAAATAAATTCTCTATAAAAATTAAAAATATAAGGTTATTGATGTCCATGTTGCATCACCAGGCTAAATGTCACAAAAAATAAGAACTCATTTCTATGATTTCACTTAATAGTATACTATAAAAATTATATTATAAAAATATATTTTCATAATCTAATATCTTCTCAGTTACATTATCTTTTATCATAACCACTATACAATTCATTAAGGTGAAAGGGAGAACTGGGAAATAAATACCTGGCTATAATATCTCATAAAATATTACATCCTTATCTATTTATCTACCTATAATTATGGTGAATATTAGAACAATCTCATGAATCATACCCAAAATGAAAATATGTTATATCGACCCTATGTAATAGTTTAAAACTCATACTAATCCTATAACCTAAGAGTTAACGAAAGTAACCCTCATATGATCTTCCCACAAAAGTGATTTCATGATACCTTAGACACATATTAATCACCAAGACAAATAATCCACAAAAATTTCATTACTCAATGGAACAAAATAACCATCACCAGTAACTAATGTTAATCCTATTCAAATATTAGCTGAAATATAATATCAAACTATTTTAAATAATTATTAGTTTCATGATGGAAAATAGAACCTTTATATCATGGAAGCATCGACAACATGAATTATCACAAGATATCATTATATTTCTCACTATATCTTTTATAAATCCTCTAATGAGACATCTTAGTATCCTTTTACTACTACTCAATAAAAAAACTAAAGATGTTTCATAAATAACATATCAAAAAATAACAATAATCAAATACCAATCCCAAAGATAATGAATTTATTTATTAAACTATTAAATATACACTTCAAATCAATAAAAATTTGATTCACATTCATATTAGATATAATGTATTACTATATGATACATGTATACCCTAACATAGTACCTCGACTACTTGATAATAAATTTATTAGTGCATTAATTTTTCTTCCATCATACTATTTTTGGGTTACGTAGTGTACATTCATTCATAGGTTTATATTTATCATTGTATCACCATCAAAATGAAATAGATACTATTAAAAATACCAAAACATATCCTAAAACTGAAATTAATACCATTAATTAAAAACCAAACATCTTTTAAATTGGATTTGAGGAAGTGAAGAGCACCAAGAGTGTACAATTAAATTTATGGGAGGTATTTAACTTATTTAGAAATTCCCTCACACTAAAATTAGAAACAAAAACTAAAATATTTAATATAAATATACTAGACCAACTAAAAAATATATGTCATATAACTCAAACAAATGAAAAAAATACAAATTGCAAATTAGAAGAACTCATAACTATCAAGATAATAAAATCCTAGGTTCTAAAACAACTCCATGAATCAATCCTCAACATAAATAATAAAAAAAGGAAAATATAAATAAAAAATCGCTATCTCTCTTTAACTACCTTATAAAATTAGTTAATATGGCCCAAAATAACCTCCAATTTGATCTTTAAGATCTTGAAATGATAAAACCTAGGTTCAATACTTAATAAGTTACTACAATTAAAATCACATGTGAATGTCAATAATTAAAATTAAACATTCCATGAATGAAATAAAAAATATAGAATCCATATAATCCCCAAATTTAGGTCCAAATTGTCTTATCTAACCACTATCACACTCCAAAAATTAATAACAATTGATTTTTATAAATCATTATCAAAATAGTAATCACAATAGTTGGGGGCCATTAACATCTTCCCTTTGAATCTACACATGAGGGAATAAAAAATCTTATGAGTAAATATATCCGTGAAGGAAAAAATCAATAAGTGAATACAATATCTGGTATAAAAATATTGAAATAATGGTAGGTAACTATCAAATACTACATAGATGATGGGTTTCACCTAAAATTCAATACAATGTTGATATTATGTATCTAAAATAAAAATCTAGAATTGATCATGTAGAAAATGTATAATGAAATGTGAAAAAAAACTCAAATAATTAAATATATAATGATACAATCACACAACAACATCTCATGTCATGTCTCTTATACTATCTCAAATTTCTCATTCCCATCTCTATCAACACTATGGTTTAATTTCAATTAAATTGTTATAAAACATTCACCTTACACATTGACTGTTTATATAAATTTAATTATAAAATGTTTTCATAGCGTAATATTTTAAATTATTTTATAATAACATCATATCTATATAGAATTCCTCGCCCCATGTAATTATTACCCCCTTTGAATATCAACCCGCGTGATTGATTTTTATCAAATCCCCTAAAATTCCATTTATTCTTCTCTTAATATTATTAAAAATATGATATCTGATCACCTATTCTCATTTACATATCAATTCAACCTTATTGGAACAACATATCTGATCATTATATCTGAATATCACATCCATTTACTTCTTAAATATATAACAGCTCATAAGTTTAATAAAGAATAAACCATCTAGTTCTTACTTCCCTATTTAATTTATCCACTTCTATAAACAATTATCAAACAAAATTTATTATTATTTAATAATACTAAGTCAAAAAATCATTCACAATTCTCTATTAATCATATATTCTTTTATATTAACTAGATGGATGTATTTATCTATCCACCCATAAGAGCTAAAGAATGGAAAACCCACTGAAACAATAAATAGAATGAGTGTTTCTGAATCACTTATATTATTAAATATCTAATTACATTGAAGAATTATAATTTAATATATATTTTAATTTATAATTACCTATCCACGATAAAAAGAATATCACAATCACCATCCCAACATCCCCCATAATAAATAAAAAGAAACAAGGGTTAAGAATATCCATAATAAATAGAATAATTATTTTTCTTACTAATAGCCCAAGCTTAAATCCAACCACTCCCATCAATACATCTAAAAATTTAATTCAATGTTTAATAAAAATATCCCTTAAGTTATAATTTGTTTCATCATAATGATATGGATAAATACTTAACGAAAATATATAGTCTTTTTGGATTCTAATATTTTTAATTTAATTTATAATAACCATGATGATGTTTATAAGAATGAATTTTTTTACTTGTAAACTACCAATCATAATTTTTTAATGTGTTTTAAAATATCTCTAAAAAATTCATAACTATTTTGAAAAATAAATTTTCACCTATTTGGCCTATAAGACATCCTGTTTTTATAAACCCTGATTTATTTTATAAAATATTCCATAAACTATGATATAGAACCATAACTTTTCTCCTTCCTTATATTGACATACAAATTCTTGAAATATTAAAAAAATTAAACCACGATTTATTAATAAATCAAATCATGTTTTTATATCCATATTTCACGATCCCAAGATATTCATTTAACCATTCCAAAGAATCATAACATTTCAAACTAACCATGATTTTTTGTAGAAACCATGATACATTTTACAAGTTATTTAATCAAATAAAATCATCAATATACATCCCATTTAACCCATAAACACTTTTCTATAGTCACACACTTTTTAAAACAATTATTATCTATTGAATATCCAACATGATGTTATTCTATCATAGGGATCAATATTTATCAAAATTAAATGTCTAACATCCTCTTTCTTTATCCAACATTATTGATATTCTCAAAGTATAATATATAGAAAAACTAGATCTTTGAAACATATCCATTACCAGTAAAAAGTAAAATAATAATTGGGGATGTGGAAATTATTTTATTTAACACCTAAAATGAACCTTCACATCATTCACCCAACTTAAATTTACACCATTCCAAGTAAGTGAAACTATTAAACTTTCAGGAAAGAAAATTAATGGTTGAGACATCATTAATACCATAAAACTAGAATAAATAATAAAATATCAACATTATTATTTGTTATACCCTAGATATTAGGAAAAAACTCTCTTTATCCACTAAAATATTATATTCCAATGCCACATTAAATGAAAAATTTCACATAATCAATAAAAAAATGTTATTTTGAAAGCTTGTAAAAAATATTATTCATTCATAATTCCTACCAAGTGATTATAATAAGTTTTTATGTTTTTCCTATGACTGAGAGTATAAACAATGTCATAAAATTTTCAAAATTAATGAATCTAGGTAAGGGTAAAAATTATATTCATTAAGACCATGAACATTGAATAAAATTTTTTAAAAAAATTACATCACTTAAAATTCATAATTATCATAAAAAATCTTTAATATAGATTTTAGAAAATCATAAAATCATACATTGAGATGATCATAGCCAGATTTCATTTAAATCTTGGGAAACAAATGAGATCTAATCAATTGATTTAACAAGTCAATAATTTGAGAAAATAATTACTAGTTTATAATAGTTACTTAATTTATGTTATAATGGTGTTTACATATCCTTATACTAGCTACGATTTTATTAAAAAATTATTATATAATTTCAATAGAAAATAATATACCTCTTAAAATATTTTGATTCCAAATATTCTAGCTTACGTTTTAGATCATAATGATTAGTAAAATTTTCTCAAAATATATAAATAAATATAGTTGCATTATCTGGAACAAAATAAATAGTGAAATCAACATCTCTTTCAAGAGGAAAACCTGAGAATTCATTTGGAAGTAAATACAAAAATTAATCAATTCTCCTATAAAAAATAAAAATAGTATTTATTTGAACTAAACCAAGAATGAAACTTTTATCTAAGAAGTTATTGTCCTAAAATTTCTTATATCAAGTTTTGTCTAAATCTCATAAATATCCTACTCAACTAAAAATTCATAGCCTTCATAAACTAAGGATACTTACAATCCATAACAATAATCACATAAAATTTGTCATGTATAAGATGGTAAAGTCCCAATGATTTTAAATTCATTTATAATAATTATAAAAACTTTATATCAGTTAATTTATCATTTTCTTATTCCCAAAGAAGTATCAATATTCATAACTCAAGGTGACCATTCAATTTAAAAACTAAGGACACAAACAATATTAACATAAATTAATGATTTCATCATACTTATATTAAAAAGAATATAATCCAAAAAATAATTTTATAGAATCATACACTATGTAATTAAGATTCATTGAAAGTTTCATCTGACATCTACTCCACTACATATGACTACTTAAAAACTAGTTCCAAAATTATTTCCTTTAAGAATACCTTACGAAACAATTCCCTACTAAGATTTTATATGTGAACATCACACAATATCATAATTAGAGAACCCTGATAAAACCAATTTACTTCCCTTTTAATTTCCAATTAACCAAGTACATGATAAAATAGTTGATGCAACAACTCATCAATAACTACTATGAGATTTATTCTAGGAAACATTTTGTAAATATCGAATTCACAAATAATAACTACAAATATTTGGTCATTTAACAATGGTTGTTTTGTAAAGGTTCTTATAACCACCACAAAATAATAAGAGTTTTTTTATAAATAGTTCTATAGAAGCCCAAAATTTTTGTATAAAAATATTCATAACATAATATTATGATCTAGGACAAAACCATAAATGTTAAATGTATTTAGAAAATTTGATAAATAAAAAATTGGTTCATAAAAAATATGAATCATCTCCAAATATTTTCTTCACATCTAGTACCATTATTTTTTATAACATACTTAAAAACATTATTCATAACTAAGGGAAAGAAGACATAATAAAAGGTGATACCAGGTGCTCGGTGAGGGTAAATGTGGGAGATATAAATCATAAGAAATCCTAATATGACAATAAGGGCGTGATAACATAATCCAGTGAATATTCTAAACATAAAATATTCCTACACATAAAAGCATAATTCACAGACTCCAAACATCAAGTAATATCAATAATCATGATCAATATGGTTTTCAAAGTAGTAATCATCATTCATTAGTCATAAAAAAAGACATGTGGCATCACAAGAATAAGAAATCGTGCTATTTTGAACACAAACATTATAAATAATTTCTAAGTTAATATTTTGAGAAAACCTATAAAGATATCATATATAAACATAAAAAAGTGAATGAATCAATTCAAAATCATGTTCATGTATATTCCTATGAGTATATGTATAACGCAATCATACCCATGTATTAATATATGATAAATCTATTCACAATCATACCCATTATTATCAACATCATATCATGATATATTAATATCACATTACCAAATATATTATAGGGCTATATAATTTTGGTCCACCCATCACATAATCATAATCCATTCATATATATCCCATAGGATCACAAATAATTTATCATATCAATATAACCCATGGAAAAAAATGAGTTTCAGAAAAATCACATCATCATAATCATAAAACAATCCAAGAAAGAAAACTAATTGTAACATTGGATAATATACATAGTAAATCATAAATAACATCAATATATATTATAATAGATGAAAAATTTCATTCAAAATATCCATAGAATATTCCTTGAGGAAAATATGCATTTCATTTTGAAATAAAATATTTAAAAACATAAAATTTCTAAAAAATATTATGGATACTTTTTTCTTTGAATGTAACCTCAGAAACGTGAAATTTTTTGTTCAAATAATTTCTTGGTCATTATTATGGGAAATTATGTTCATTTCTTGTATGTAAAATCAAATATTATTTTCACATTTTCAAAACAAATCCCAAGGTACCGCATTTAAAAAATGAAAATAAAGTTTCTTTTAAACCATTTTATTGAAAGTAAAACAAGGGTAAACAATTTCTTTAATGATTCTTTTTACAATGATCAAAACAATCTTGAAAAATTTTAACTATTATATGTATATAGAATAAATACATTCCCAACCAAAGAAGAAATAATGTAATTTTTTCATAAAAACATATATTGATATTTTTACATACCAAAGAGAGGAAAGTGGTACTATTATATGAAACGTTTATGAATAATCATATTATAATAAAAACTAAATGGTTCTATTATATAAGTATAATATAATTTCTTAAATTGAAATTCATTTTTAAATAATCTATATTAAAATGGAATTAAAACATAAATCTTATACCTCTTTGGTAATCTTAGAATCAAAACATAATGAATGATATAACCTTATATGGATTTATAAATCCCTATAATTTTCTTTAAAATCATCAAAAAAATATATTTATTGTCATTATATACACCACACATAGGAAGCAAGTTGTCAATATAGCGCATGTCTCATAGTAATAGATGTGAGATAAGAAACCCTTACCTCAAGTCTGCCTTTATTTGTAATCTCTCTAAACTCTTGTATAATAAATATATATTTATTATAAATCAGTTAAGTAACCATTAAAATACTGATGATGTCATGTATTATCCAATTATAACATTTGATCACCCATTTGTTAATAATTTCTTATTAAAATCATAAATTTTGGGTGTTAATTGTTTCGTTTCTCTTGAAAGTTTCAGTTCGTAAGTTTTGATCCTTGCACATTCATCTTGGTTATTTCATCAATAAAATAATAATAATAATGATATAGTTGTAAAATTTATTCATCATATAAACTTTTATAATTATTTATAAAAAAGGTGATGAAAAATTAATTGCATCACTTCGTGGGGATGATAGCCTATGTATACGCACGAGTGATGTTTTCACCTTTCAATGGTTGTAAAAAATAAATGTAAGTAATAATTAAACATTTAATAATAATTATTATATAATATATATCATAATTATTTATTAAATATATCCTTATTACCATCCATTTTAAGAAAAAATGAAGAACAATCACATCGCTTTGTGGAGGTGGTAGTCTACTTGTATGCACATGCAACATTATCGTTTTCCAAAGGACGGAAAGGTAAGAATGTAAACCATATATTATAAAAAAATTCATAAATATTAATTATAATAAATAAATCCATCATAATAATCATCCCTTATAGATGGATATGAAAAATGAATTTCATTGCTATATGGAGGCGCCAGTCCACATGTATATAGGAGTTATACTTTAACATTCCATTTAATGAAATATAGGGCGTATAATGGTGATTTAATAAACATAATAACATTTAATTATATTTAGTATAATTAATTTTTTTTAATTACATATATTTAGATGATCTCTAATAAGAAATAAATTGAAAGGGGTCTGGTAGGATGATTACATCTTCGTCGGTATGCCTCCATTAGATCCCTTCATAAGGATCCTTATAATGCTCTTTTAAGAATGCCAAAAAAATATAAATCATTATAGAAGAATTTATAAGATAATTTCTTTAGGATTTTTGGTTCAATTGGTCTCAAAATGGTGTAAATAAGAGAACGGTTTGGTGTCCTTTTGTAAGGGAAGGAAGAAGCACACTTTTAATTTTAAAAAATTATAAAATATTAAAAATTCACATTCATGAAAAAGTGGTTCCAAAATGGCATTTATTTTATAATAGTAAGAATATGGTTCTAATATGTCATCTAATCAAATTTATATAGGTTTAGATATAATTTTATACCTTATATTTGGGATTAACCCCTCCATTGACCAATCTTAACGTTAAATGTGCTAATAACATTTTAAATCCCAAAGGGTTATAAATTTACTTATATGGAAAAAATTCCTCAAAATCGTAAATAGATGAGATTTTTGGACTCTATTTTATACACCTTTCAATATTTAATTTTTTTTATAATTTTTAAATAATTTAATAAAATATTATTTCTTTTACAAAATCATTATTTTAATTTTTGGCAGTATTAATTTAATTTTAATTTAATGAAATGAATATATAAATGAAATTCGAATATAATGTTTTAAAACATTACTGATATTTTATTTTTATCTAAAATATTTTTTTTAACTCAATAATTCATCCAAATTATATTTCTTTTACTGTTTTTAAACTTATTTACTTTGATTTTTCCACTACTTGAACAAGCACTATGTTAGCGTTGTATAACCAGTTAAGGTAATTATATATTCACTAAAAATTATAAATAAATATTTATAATTAAAATAACGTTATAATTCCTAAAATTAAATTTAATTTTCATTTACAACCTATTTTTATCACTTTTTGAACTTAAAATATATATTTTAATCCAATAGAGTTGCGTTTTGTATTGGTATTTACAAAAAATATTATATTTTTCATAATAATAGATAAATAGAACAAAATTAAATAATTTTATAATTATTGATGATTATGGAAAACATATACTCATCCAATGAAATATAGGAATGTTTTAGCTTGATTTCGAGTCCTTGTCTCATAGTGTTAACCTTCTCTACCCATTTTACCCTTATAGATGTGACAAATGTTTACCACAGTTACTATCATAATGATCAAAAATAAAAGGATGATTTTCAAAAAATATGATCCTCCTAATTCAAAATATGGTATAAATTTTTAAATATTTTTACTTTAGAAATTTCATATATAATTGTTTATATAAATGCGTAATACATAATGAAAAATAGTTTTTAGAAAAATGTTTTTTAAGTATAAAAATTAATGTATTTAAAATCACTTATATTTTTCTTTCAAATGGATTTAATTAGAATTTTTTAAATAAAATTTGTAATATTTTACTTTAATTCCAAATAAAAAATTGAATGGGATTGTTAAATTATTTGATTTAATAAAAATAAATGATAGTACTTAAAAATCGGTATGTTTCACTAATCACTGAAAAATCAATCATTCCAAAAAAATCCAAAAATTTCACCCACAAATAATTTTGATATTACGACTCTTAATATGATTTTAATTTCAATAAAAAATATTAACAAAATTGGAATAAATTAATTATAACTTTTACACACAAAATGAAATAGTAATCATTTTTGAAGAAAATGTATTTTTGAAGCGTAAAATGAATTCACTAAAAATTATGCGATTATTTTCTAAGATTAGATAAATAAATTTTTATTGATTATAACTTATATATATATATATTATTACTTATAATAATTCCTTTCTATTCAAAAACTATTTTATAATACTAACATTTAAATAATAATATTTTTAAGATATATCATAATTCGCTTAAACCTCAGTGTTGTGTGTTAAGATAGATTTCAAGAATATTATTCTTTTAAAATAAATTCATTGGGTGTCACATTATCTCTCTTGAATAAAATTCAACCTCATAATTTTTTCTCAATAATCGAAGGTTTAATATTTTAAAATACCATTATTGAAAACTGATATCATAAGGTTCTCAGAGAATGTGAACAGTTTTGGTAATTTAAAATATAGTCATTGGGGTGAAAACTATCATCCAAGGACTAACAAGGAGTGATATAAAACATGGACATAATATAGTCATTGGGGTGAAAACTATCATCCAAGGACTAACAAAGAGTGATATAAAACATGGACATGATGAATTTAATGGCCACAAAACCACAAATCAATGAGGGTGAGGAGATTATTAATTCATCCAAAAAGATGGTAAAAGAATAACATTTTTATTTATATATTATTTTCCAAATATTTAGAGAATTATTTTACATGATAAAATATAATTACATGGATTATTTACATTTCATTAGAATAATTAAATCCTTTGATTATACTTAAATTAATTTATACTCCATCTTTTACTCCCAGAAAAGAATATTCATGATGATTTTTTTAATTCCGGAAGCACTAAAATTAACTTTTAATCGATTATAACATCAATTAATGAAGAAAAATTATTCCTTCTATCATTAAATATTTACCAAAACCAAAATAGTTAGAATAATTTTTTCAATATTTGTAAATATAATACATTAATCTATAAAAACTAAAAACTAAAACTCAAATTTAATCTTAATATATTCTATAAATAGTTAACCTTAAGAATTATCCAATGTACGACTGACCAAATTCAGAATCCAAAAATTTGAAATATTTTATCACATTTTATTTATGTTTAACATTAATATATATCCCTACATTACATGAATCATCTAATTATGTTGTATACCAAACATGTGAATACCTTAATCATATATTCTTTTAAAACATGATAATAACATGAATCACTATAAAACATCAATCAAAACATATATGATTCTAAAAATTAACTCTATCATTTTTCATAAAACACAATCACAAACTATAGAATATATTCCATAAATCTTAAAATTTAGTAAAATTCATCATAAATAACTTCCTCAACAAATCACTAATAATTTTCAAGGTCATCAATACATTCAAATTTACTATATTAGTATCTATCATCCCATTAAATCAAATAAACATTATTGTCTCAATATAATGAATATATTAGGGGTTATCATTCCCTTAATCGCATGTCTTCCAAAAAATAACACCTTACCATTAAGTCACTTTTATAGGTTATTGTTACCATTCAACATATAATTAATAAAAATATTATGCTAAAAAATCTATATATGTTTCACTATTTTAATAATCAGAATATCATTTATGAAACACTTTTTTAAAATAATTATAAAATCCCAATACATAAACACTTCAATCAGTCAACTTAAATGATTGTAATAACAAAAGATATTCCTTTTTCTTGGACTTAGCCCTTGGATTAGGTAATTGACTCAGATAATTCTCATGTTTCAAATATATTGGACGGTAAACTATAAATTCATCCTTAGGATGAAATTCATTCCCCTACATCAAACTATTAATTTTTCCTTGGAATATATTTTCTATATTCCTTTATTTTCCACACATAAACCATATTATCTTTTATTTGACATATTTTCCAGTTTACTTCTTCCAACATACTTGACATGTTGGATGTTGAATCTTCTTCCCTCCATGATATTCATGAAAATTCATTTTTCTCTTACTTGGTTTGTCAGGAAACTCAAACATTTTGATATTTTTAATCATATAATAAGATAAATTATTAGGAATAATGACATTTTTTCACATTCTATATCCCATTTCATTTATATAATCATAAGTACAATCACTATATTGTTCATTACATTCAGATTTAACATGAATCATCTGGTATCTAGACATTTATTAGAACCAAAAACCATATTGAAATAAAAATAATTATAGAGAGAGGCAATGAAACAATATCTATATAATTTCTAAATCATGACACCGTATTTTCACTTTATCACACATTTGGTTTAAACTAGGAAATCCATGATCATCATTTATTAAAATACATCATAGTGGTTCATAAAGAAAATGTGAATTATCATAAGAATACCCCCTATGAGTGTCTATCCAGGTGTGCAGTCTTTGACCCAATCAACATACACTGAAAGAGATAGAGTAAATACATAATCTTCCATACTAAAATGTGTTACCCAAAGGTGAATTTGAGCCATAGTCTTACCCACTTTCTACTATCAATATAGGGATGTATTGTCTTGTAAAATAACACTCCTTTACCAAATTTTATGATGTTCCCATATATATATGATTATCTTATGTGTTTTCACAAAATATCTATAATCATAATCTATAAAGATTATCTAAACCCTACACTGAATCCAATTATATTGAATCATGTTTTTATACATAATTATTTTACCATAATAGGTGAATATTCATTATATAACATCATGGTCAATGGAAGAACTATAAAGGATTTGTGTATTTGGAAACATGGATTCATAAACAACAGTTCTACAAAAAATATACATAATCTCTCACTAAGATGTCTATATCTATTACCCTTATTAGGTATAACGTACTTAAAATCATTATTCATAACCTGTAAAAATAGAACCAAAAAATTTTTAGCTCAAGTTCCTGTTAAAGGTAAACATGGGATATATCAATCATAGTAAAGCATAATATGGTCATAAGGTTGTGATAACATAATCATGTTTATGTTCTTATCATAAAACATCTATAACTATAAAATAATTTATCATAAACTCTAAAAATCAAGTCATATCAAGATTCATTATCAATAAGGGTGTCAAAGTAGTAATCATTATTCAGGATTCATAACATAGACATGTGGAATAATAAGAATAGAAAATCATAATCTCATGAAAAAATATATTAGCAATCATATAAATGTATAATATTTTGACTAAATTAATAAATAGATCATATTTACACATCAAAATGTGAAATAATATATTCTTAATAATGTCTATTCATATTTCTGTGATCATAGATAGAAATAAATCATACACATCCATTAATATAAGGAAAATATATTTGAAACCAAGTCTATTCTTATCATAACAATTTCATGAGATATTAATAACTCATTATACAATAAATTTCAGGGATATATAATTATGGTCCTATATTTCACATAACCACAGTCCATTCATATATATTCCACAAGATCATAAAACACTTATCATATCATCATAACCTATGGAAACTAAATGGGTTTTATAAACATCTCCTAATCCTAATCATAATGTATCAATAGAAATTATAAGGATGTAATAGTTAGATCATATCCCTATTAAATCATATGTAACATCAAAGGATTTTATCATAGATGAAAAACTCCTGTAAAAGATCACAAGAATATTCCTGAAGAAAAATACCCTTTTCATTTTGAAATCAGTTATTTAAAATATAAAATGTTACAAAATGTTAAGGAAAAAATTTCTTTTAAAAAACCATGGAATCATTAAAATTTATCTTCAAATCATTGCGTGGTTATGATGGTGGTAAATTAAATTCATATAGTGTAGTTAAAAAAATATTTCTTTTACATTTTCTATTAAAATTGAAAAGTACGACATTTATAAAATATAAATAATAGTTGTCCCAACCCCCTCCCCACAATGTGGACCCCTCCTGGGCCGACAATGTGAGAAGGGAGATAATGACCCCCGAGTCCCACCTCCAATAGGCCCCGGGTTGATGACTAGCACCGAGGGTATAATAACACACAAATGGGATGAATTACCCTCTAAGAAAACACATGTAGAAGAGAGAGATAAGATAGACAACAATCAACTCCAACTCATAACTGGAAATATAAAAGAAACCCAAGTACACAAATGTAATTTAATGCAAAAGTACAACAACTAGAAGGGAAAAACTTCAAGTAACCAAAAGAAGGTAAAAACAGCAACGACCACAAGCCTGAACAGCTCCTGTAACCACAAGCTAGTAGTAACCATCCTGATCTCCAACCTGCTCCAGGTGACCTGAAAATAGTATATATATACATAGGGTGTGTATAACAGTATACAAAGTAGGATCCTCCCCGAAGCCTCACGTGAAAATGTAATGAAAGCATGTTAAATCGCAGTGAACAACAAGTGAAACTAACTCGTCACCTAAATATGTATTCTAAGTTCCCAACCTCACCAGGGATACTCTCACCAAGTCACTCATATAAGAATATATCATATAATAAAGAATATCAAGGGTACCCCGCTACTACTTCCCCACTGGTTTTCCGCTTTTCCCCAACATCGTACATCCTAAGCATGTATCTCCAAAAAGGCTTTCCCACAGACACCTGGGCGAAGCACAACAATCTACACCTCGTGCACCACAAAATCTTTCCCGCAGACACTTGGGCGAAGCACCACACCATCCTCACAACCAAAAGTAACCAGATAGTTTCCGGGAGCCACCACAGCTTGCATAATGTGTATCATATGTCGGGTATTATACCTCAAGCCATTACAACCCATACACCAATAAAGGATCCTCAAACCATCATAGCCTATACACATTACACCTATAGTAGTCCATAGGATACTATATCTAGAATATATTTTTGTGAATAACAATAAGCCATTACAGCCCTCTACACACATATATGGGGAAAACTAACTATTATGCCTAATGGCACAAGTATCTACCAAGAGAAGAGAGTGGGTCCAAAGGGGTTAGTCAATCATTCATCCTCTCACCGGAATGTTGGGGAAAACACCCCCAGGGCTCAGAATCCCAGGGGGGTCAGTTTCCCTTACTGACAGGGTGGAGTAGCATATAGAAACACAAAAAGTACAGGATATATTATATCTCACAACCACACTATAAGAAATACCAAGTCTTAGACACAACTGCATCTAATGTCTCTCCGATTATAGGATGATACTTATAAGACTAGGTATCCTATAATCACACAACCATTTAAATAGATTTATTAGATTACTTCATTCCTTTCTTATCAGTTCTATATTATGTTAATTAAATCATTTAACATTAATTAACCATGAACAATTCCACATTAAAGATTCCATTAGAATTACACCCAAAATCAACTGTTCCTTCAAAAATTACAACCTCATCATTATGTTCCAGCATCTCCATCCCCATGGGTTAACACCATTTATTCAAATATTCATTACAGAATTACTTTTACATATTCCCAGGAATTCTAGAAAAGCATTCTATGCTACTAAAGACAAGGGGGATAAACACGGTGAGTAGACATACTACCCGTCGAGTCTTTGCCACCTATAGCAAGTGCGTAGACCCATTCCCCCTTGAGAAGATAAACACGGAAAGTTCATGGCATACCCCGCGTGTCTTCACCTCTTTCGGTAGAAGGGTAAGCAAGAACAAATTCCTTGAGTAGTGGGGAAAAGTGAAGCAGACAATCAACCAGAAGAAACAGCAAGAATCTAACAATCACATCCATCCCATTCCATCATCCTTAGTGTCCTCCCCAACACCCACATGCATAAACCTATGCATCTTGCCACTCTAGGCATCATCCGCTGCCACAACCAAAAGGCCTCTATGCCCCCACATATCAAAACACCCCTCCAGGTTCATTTCTCAACACAAGCAGCCGGAAAAACAACCACACATCAATTGGGATATAGCCCTTTAAAAATTAAGAGGGTAACTGAGAACCCTTGAAGGAACTATCAAACAATCAAAATCCTTAATCCATATTGAATTAAAATGTTTATAAATAATTGGATCAAACATCGAGAAACCTAATGAGTAAGCTATCACAAAAGATCAAACATGCTTACTACACCAATTTTATTAACATCAAATTGCAACAAGAACCGGATTCGTTTTCATGAATCTTTATCTTTAGCCCAACAATTATCAATCAATCCTAGTTTACGTTATTTACCGATTTTCATCAAGAATAAACAACTAAGCAAAGAAAGCATAGATATCACACTATATAGTAATACAAGAGGCAATAACATAGGATAGAGAAGAATTTCTTGATCCATTTAAAATATTTATTATGTCAATCCAATTTTTTCATCCAGGGGGATCTAACATGCTAAAAATACAATTGCATGTAAAAGAAAGAGAAGTAACGAATCCCCTACTTCAAGGGCTTTGATGAAAACCCCAACAAACGAAGAACTTACAAGAAAGTCGGGTTGATTCTCCAGAAACCCACCTTAGATCTCTTCTTCATGAAAGTTCAAGACCAAAGCACGTCATATTTGGCATCCACACACATAGATCTACCCATAACAGGCATAGATCTAAGAAATGGGGGGAAAAGGAGGAGTAGATCTAAGTGGATCTATGAAACCGAACAAGAACGATCAAGAAAGACAACATACCTCAAGAAACTGGCTTCGAATCGTCAAGAGAAGCCTTCAGACTGCTTCCAAAACACTTGGGAGAGGTTCTACTACATTCAAGGGAGGTTAATCCCAATTTAGGACCACTTAGGGTCTTAAACGAGCAAGTTAGAGGCGAAACGGTTGAGATACACAATTTTAGGATCGAAATTTATGTGGCCGCACAGTTTGCTCGCATGGTTAGAAAACCCGTGTGCTAACCATGTGGTCGCTACTGCCTCGTCAACACTCCTAGCATGGTTAGGCCACATGGTTAGACAGACCGTGTGCTAACCATGCGTTAGCCACTGCCTCCAACACCAACCTCTCACGGTTTGGCTGCACGGTTTAGGCAAACCGTGCATAGCCCGTGCGAAAGCTACTTCCCTTTAGTCTCCCTTAAAAGTCCACCCAAATGCACCCCCTAGTCACCTTAACCTCCTAGAATACCTCTAACACCACATCCCCGCATGTATTGGATAGGAGAGGTCCGGGACATTACATCAGATACCTCTTAAAACATTCTCATCCTTGAGAATCCAAAACCCTCCTAAAGAGAAATAAAACAGGATCTGAACAACCACATATCGAGATACCTCTCCAAAAAAGAGAAAGCCACAAAAGGAACAAAAGAGAGCCATCCCATAAACATGAAAGTTTCATAACCAAAAAAACTACATCGATACATGGTAAGAGTTAAACATCAAACAACATAGGGTACTGGGAAAGTATATGTGACTCACATTCCCAGGTACTCTCCTCCAAGACACCATGTCGCCACAAGACACGAACTAAGGGGATATAACGCTGACACAACACTCTATCCTTGCGATCTTGGATCTCCACAGGTCGCTCCTCAATGTTTGTATCATCATCAACATCGATCTATCCCCAATCGATGATGTGAGAGTCATCATGAAAATAAAGACAGAGTTTTGATACATGGAAAACATCATGTATCTAACTCATATTTTGGGGAAGTTCTACTCAGTACGCCACAAGTCCAACATGAGCTTACACCTCTAAAGGCCCAACAAACTGCAGAAAAAGATTACTTCCATGACAAAACATTCACTGCCCACAATGGGGATTCACCTTCAGAAACACATGATCCCCAACATAAAACTCAAAGGGTCTCCTCCATTTATCGACATATGATTTCTGACGATCTTGTACTGTCTTCATACTCTCACGAATCACCTGAACCATCTTAGTTTTATTCTTCACTAGTTCCGGTCCGAGAATTGCTGATTCTCTGACCCCATTCTAGCACAACGTAGAATGGAAGGGTCGGCCATACAAGGCTTCAAACGGTGCCATATTGATGGTGGAGTTAAAACTATTATTGTAAGCGAACTCCGCAAAGGTTAAGTGCCTTATCCATGACCCTCCAAAATCCATAACACTAGAGCATAATATGTATTCAAGAGTCTAAAAGGTTCGCTCTGTCTGACCATCCATTTCAGGATGAAAAGTAGTGTTAAGGAATAGTTGAGAAACAAAATCATATTGGGGACCTCTCCACACCATGGAGGTAAAACAAGGATCTCGATCAGAAATGATCATCCTAGGGACTCCATGAAGTCACACCACCTCCTCCAGATACTGCCTCAACAAAACTTCCATTGATCTCGACTCCTTGATCGCTATGAAGTGGGCCGATTTTGGTAAACGATCCACTACCACCCAAATAGCATCATGTCCTCCTGGAGATCAAGTTAAACCTGTAACAATGTCCATTGAGATGTCCTCCCACTTCCACTGAGGAATCTCTAATGGCTGGAGAAGACCACGAGGAACACGGTGTTTGGACTTCACCTTTTGGAAGACTAAACATCGAGACACAAACTCTGCAACCACCCGCTTCATCCCAGGCCACCAAAACTGGCTCCTCAAGGATCAGTACATCTTTTTCACGCCAGGATGTACAGCTAAAGAAGAATTACAGAACTCTCTGAGGACCGTATCATGCATCATATAAGGAACAAAAATTCTTCCATGATACAACACTCTGTGTTGTTCATCCTCAGACCAACCATCAGGGGCCTCACCAGAAACAACTCGGTCTCTCCAGACCTGCACCTCAAGATCCCCTAACTAGGACTCTTCCATATTCTACACCAGGGATGACTATACCATCATCTGAAAAATACAGCCTCTACCCCCAACTTCTCCAATATCAAGATTAAATGCTGACAATTCTTCCATTACTCTCCAGGAGTCACCAGATTCACGTACAACATCACTATGTGACTTTTGGATTAGTGCATCAGCTAAAACATTCCCCTTTCTAGGAGTATATGATATTTCGAAGTCGTATTCCTATAAGAACTCCATCCACCGACGTTGTCACAACTTCTAGTCATGCTGGGAGAAAACATACATCAAAAACTTATGATCAGTGGAAACCACAAAGCGCTCAACAATGAGGTAATGTCTCCACAACATCAGAGAAAACACAACGGATGCCAACTCAATATCATGGGTGTCATAGTTTCATTCATGGGGATGTAACTGCTGAGACCCATAAGAAACAACTGACCTCTTCTGCATGAGAACACAGCCTAACCCTAGATGTGAAGCATCGCAGAAAATATCAAACTGAACTCCTTTAGCTGGAAGACAAAGGACAGGAGCACTTACTAACATCCCCATTAGATACTCTAAATCTACCTCGCACTGATCAGTCTATATGAATGCCTGATCCTTCCTGGTCAAAGATTTTAGAGGAGTTGCAACTCATGAGAAATTCGGTATGAACATCCTGCAGTAGCCTACAAAACCAAGGAAACTTCACACCTTTGAAACTATCTTGGGGGATGCCTAAGACACAACTGCTTCTATATTCAATGTATCCACAGCTACTCCATGCTGGTACACAACATTCCCCAGGAAACGGACTTCTCGAGTCCAAATCTCACACAACAACGACTTCCCAAACAGCTGATGTTGGCGAAGAACTCCCAAAATGGCTCATAAATGATCTGCATGCTCCCCTTCAGATGTGGAGTACACAAGGATGTAGTCGATGAAAACTACCACGAACTTGTCCAGGAACAAATGGAACAAAACATTCATCAATCCCATGAATACATCTAGAGAATTATTCATGCCAAACGGCATTACAAAAAACTCATAATGCCCATGAAAACAATGGAAATAAGTCTTCGTAATATCCTCATCCTTCACACACATATGATCATATCCTGACCACAAGTCAATCTTTGAGAACCAACTTTCACTCTCTAGTTGATTGAATAAATCATCAATCCATGGAAGAGGATATCGATTCTTTATTTTCACTTTGTTCAACAGACTATAATCGACACACAACCGCAAACTGCCATCGGACTTCTTTACAAACAAAACTGGTGCACCCCACAGTGACACACTTGGCCAAAAAAACTGCACTGTAACAAACCATCAAGCTTTATACGCATCTCTCAAAACTCATAAGGGGCCATCCTATATGGATATATAGAGATAGGAGATGCTCCTGGCTATAGCTCGATCACAAACTCAATCTCTCATCGAGGGGGTAATGCTACAACCTCTTCTGGAAAGACATCAGGGTACTCCTCTATGACCCTAGGAAAAGCCAACTACTAAACTTCTGAAGAACACAACATCATCTCATCCAACATGGAAGATAAGGAAGGAACCTGCCTATGACCCATCCGAGGATCTCACTATCCAATAAACACCACTTTCTCTCCATCCGCACCGAGGAAAATGACCTTCTTCCTGAAGCAATCCACGATAGACTACACCGAATACAACCAATCCATGCCAAGGATGACATCATATGGTTGTATTCATAAACATAGGAAATCTCTCCAAGAGCGGTGTTTCCCTGACACTAGCTCACAGTCTCTACAGTCTTCAAACAATTCATCTCGACCTCCAACTACTGTAGTCAATGCCAAGGGCACTGGAAGCCTCTCTACCTCAAGTCCGGAACCATGGAAAAGGGTAGGTTGTATGAAGGAGTGTGTCAATTTTGAATCAAACAAGGCATACACCAAGGTAGAAAAAAAGAAAAGGGTACCTCGAACGACGTCTGGCTCACCTGGAGATGGCAACGTTAGTGAATGAAGATGACCATAACCTCCCCCACAGCCTCTCCAACCCTGATGACGACCATCACCATGGTTGCGCTCTTCTTTATGAGGATGAGGAGCATCATGGGGATGTACTCTACCTTCCCCATCAACCCTCTGCTAATATAAATATGGTTCAACTAGCTACTGCTTCCTTGGCTGGAACTACCTCAATGGAGGAACCTGGAGCGTAGCGCCCGGTGCACAATGACCGCTCTGAATGGTCGGGCACTCCCGCTGCTGATGGCCATGACCACCACAATAAAAATAAGCACCTGGTCCCTTGGAATATGCCTGATAGTTGTTGCCTCTGTAGAAACGAGATGTGAAGGGCTAGGACCTAACCCCAGCTGAACGGAAACTCTTCTGCCCTAAAAACGGTGAACCCCAGACTATAGCTCTGCTTCGTGAGGGATCAGGAAGATCCCCCTATCGGGATGATCCGGTCCTGGCCAAAGTCCTCTCAACAACCTCTGCCCTCTCCAGCACCTCAAGATATGTCCTCAACATAAATGGGGTGACCTGGCATTGGATCTCTGAATGAAAAGCCTCCTCAAAATGCCTCACCCTGTCCTCCTCATATGGTTACAGGTCTGAAGAATATCTTAATAGGTTCCTGAAATGGATTCCAAACTATCGAACAACAGAGCTCCCCTATCAAAGGGTAAGAATCTCCTGGTGACTGGACACCTTCGTAGTCAAAGAATGGAATTCGACTCTAAACTTGTCTCGGAACTCCTCCCATGGGATCGCTTCCTCCTCATGGTCCTTGAGGTATAAGAACCATCACTTCCTCACTGCTCTATGTAGCATCATCATAGCTAAGGACACCCAGTGCTCCTTCCGAGCACGGATCGAACTGAATCCTATCTCGACCTCCTCCAACCATTCTTCCGTGACTGAATCTGAAACGAATCCCTCGTACTTATTTAGACTCTGGCGATGAAACTCTCGGATTGTCTTCCTCCAAGTGTCTTCGTCGTCAACCTCAACCCTACGGCGATCTTCTGGAATAGACTGCTGGAAATTTTCTATGAAAACGTGACGAGGACGTCGACCTATAGCCATACTTGTAAAATAACAACTATTAGGATTCATAATCCTAGAATATGGAAGACTCAACATTAATTAATTTTCTGTTTTATTTCATTAATTATTGGTTAACCTACCCCTAGGTATACCCATTCAAACACAAAAACAAAGAAGAATGATGCATGATCCTTTCCTAGGTGTCTACCCTGCAACTAGTATCACCTTGTTTAGTACACATTGTAAACTTAACGGTTCGTACATCAGATCATAGGGGGACCTAAATGCCTATGTCTCAGCCGTTCTCCAGTGTTTACCTCACTTGCTAAACATGAATGACACTATTTCCCTACCAACCCATGAAACCTCACCTGTGGCTAACTCCAAACTCCATCCTATCCCTCAACCAGACCTCTAATACCACTCTATCATGACCCCATCCCCACAAAGTTGTACCCCTGCTAGGCCGACAATGTGAAAAGGCAGATAATGACCCCCCGAGTCCCGCCTTCAGTAGGCCCTGAGTTTGCAACTAGCACCGAGGGTATAGTAACACACAAATGGGAGGCATTGACCTCTAAGAGAACCCATGTGGAAGAGAGAGATAAGATAGAAACCAATCAAATCCAACTCAGAACTGGAAATATAAAATAAAACCATGTACAAAAATGGGATGTCATGAAAAAGTACTACGACTGGAAAGGAAAAACTGCAAGTACACAAAAGAAAGTAAAAAACGGCAGCAACCACAAGCCCGAATAGCTCCTACAACCACAAGCTAGTAGTAACCAGCATGATCTCCAACCTGCTCCAAGTGACCTGAAAAATAGTTTATATATACATAGGGTGAGTATAACAGTATAGTCAGTAGGATCCTCCCCGAAGCCTCACGTTCAAAAGTAAAGAAAGCCTGCTAAAGCACAATGAACAATAAGTGAATCTAACACGTCACCTAAATAGGTATTATATGTTCCCATCCTCACCATCGCTACTCTCACCAAGTAACGCATACAAGAATATATCATATAATAAAAAATATCAAGGGTACCCCGCTACTACTTCCCCACTGGTTTGCCGCTTTTCCCCAACATCGCATGTCCTAAGCATCTCTCTCCAAAAAGGATTTCCTACAGACACCCGGGCAAAGCACCACAACATCCTCACAACCAAAAGTAACCAGATAGTTTCTGAGAGCCACAAAATCTCAAATAAAGTGTATCATATGTCGGGTATTATACCTCGAGCCATTACAACCCATACACCGAGTAAGGATCCTCAAGCCATCACAGCCTATACACATTACACCTATAGTAGTCCACATGATTCTATATCTAGAATATATGTGTGTGAATAACCACATGCCATTACAACCCTCTACACACATATACGGGGAAAACTATCTGATGTGCCTAATGGCACAACTATCTTCAAAGAGAAGAGAGTGGGGCCAAAGGGGGTAGTCAGCCATTCATCCTACCACCAGAATGTTGTGGAAAACACCCCCCAGGGCTCAGAATCCCCGGGGTGTCAGTTGCCCTTACTGATAGGGTGGAGTAGCGTATAGAAACACAAAAAGTACAGGATATATTATACCTCACAACCACAATATGGGAATAACCAAGTCTTAGACACAACTGAACTTAACAACTCTCTGACTCCGGGCTACTACTTTTAAGACTAGGTATTCTATAATCACACAACCATTTAAAGAGATTTATTAGATTACTTCATTCACTTATTATCAGTTCAACTTTACGTTAATTAATTCATTTAACATTAATTAAACATGAAAAATTCTACATTAAAGATTCTATTAGAATCACACCCAAAATCAACTGTTCCATCAAAAATTACAACCTCATCATTATGTTCCAGCATCTCCATCGCCATGGGTAAACACCATTTATTCAAATATTCATTACAGAATTAATTTTCCATATTCCCAGGCATTCTATAAAAGCATTCTATGCTACTAAACACAAGGGGTATCAACATGGTGAGTAGATTTACTACCCATAGAGTCTTTGCCACCTATAATAAGAGTGTAGACCCATTCCCTCTTGAGAAGATAAACAAGAAAATCAAGTGGCATACCCCGCGTGTCTTCGCCTCTTTCAGGAGAATGGTAAGCAAGACTAGCAACCCTCAGTAGTGGGGAAAAGTAAAGCAGACAATCAACCAAAACAAACAGAAAGAATGCAACAATCACATCCATCCCATTCCATCATCCCTGGTGTCCTCCCCGACATCCACATGCATAAACCGATGCATCTAGCCTCTCTAGGCATCATCTTTTTCCACAACCAAAAGGCTTCTATGCCCCCACATATCACAACACCCCTCTATGGTCACATCTCAACACAAGCAGCAGGAAAAACAACCACACATAAATTGGTCTATGGCCCATTAACAATCAATAGGGTACCTCAAACCCTTCAAGGAATTATCAAACAATAAAAATCTTTAATCCATCTTGAATTAATAGGTTTATAAATCGTTGGTTCCAACATCGGGAAACCTAACCAGTAAGCTATCACAAAACAATAAACATGCTTACTATACCAATTTGATTAACATAAAATTGCATCAAGAATCTGATTTGTTTTCATGCCTCTTTATCTTTATCCAAATAGTTATCAATTAATCCCGGTTTACGTTCTTTACTGATTTTCATCTGGAACAAACAGCTAAGTAAATCAAAGATAGATATCACACTATCTAGAAAAACAAGAAGCAATAACATACGATCGGGAAAAAATTCATGATCCTATTAAATTATTTAGGATGTCAATTCCATTTGTCATATAGGGTGATTAAACATGCTAATAATAAAATTGCACATAAAAGAAAGAGAAGCAACGAATCCCCTACTTCAAGGGTTTTTGACAAAAACCCCAACAAACGATGAACGCACAAGAAATCCAAGTTGATTATCCAGAAACCCACCTTAGATCTATTCTCCTAGAATGTTCAAGACCAAGGCTCATCATATTTGGCATCTACACACTTAGATCTACCCATAACGGACATAGATCTAAGAAACCGAGGGAAGAGGAGGAGTAGATCTAAGTGGATCAATGAAACCGAACAAGAACTATCGAGAACGATCACATACCTCAAGAACCCTGCTTTGATTCATCAAGAAAAGCCTTTGGATCGCTTCCAAAACGCTTGGGAGAGGTTCTCATACCTTCAAGGGAGGGTAATGTCGAGTTATGGTAGCTTACGGGCTTAAACGAGAAAGTTAAAGGTGAAACAGTTGAGATCCACAATTTTAGGATCTAAATTTAGGTGCCCACATGGTTTTCTCGCACATTTAGACAAACCGTGCGCTAACCGTGCAGTCACTACTACCTCATCAACACTCCTCGCATGGTCAGGTCGCATGGTTAGACAGACCGTGCGCTAACCGTGTGCTAGACACTACCTCCAACACCAACCTCGCACGGTTTGACTGCAGAGTTTAGGTAAACCGTGCATAGCCTGTGTGAAAGCGACTTCCCTTTAGTCTTCCTTAAAAGTCCACCCAAATGCACCCCCTAGTCACCTTAACCTCCTAAAACACCTCTAACACTGCATTCCCACAAGTAATGGACTAGAGAGGTCCAGGACATTACAATATTCCTATTAAACCATTTTGTTTAAAGTAAAACATGGGTAAAATTTATTTAATCAGTCATTGGAAAACAGTACAAAAATCCTGAAAATATTTAATTTGAATATAGACACAGAAGAAACAGAATCCAGAGTTGAGTAAATAATGTGAGTTTTTCTTCAAAACGCGTTCTTGATATTTTTAAGTACTAAAGAGATAAAAATGGTATTATTACATAAAAAATACATGAATAAATATAAAAAATGATAAACTATATGGGTTTATTATATAAATATAATATTATTTCACCAGTGAAAATTCAATTGTAAACAATATCAATTAAAATGGGAATAAAAAATACATATTACATCTTTGGTAATATCAGAATCAAAACTTATTGAATGATAGAATCATAGATGGATTTTTAAATCCAAATACTTTTTATTATAATCATTTTATAAAATATTCATGGGTAATATATACACAACAAAAATGAAATAAGTGGTGAATATTATATACACATTAGAAAAATAAAAGTGAGATAAGAAACCCTTCCTCATGTTTGGCTTTCATCATATGTTCTCTAAAGACATATATAATAAAATTAGAATTTTTATTATTCTATGAAATAAAAAATAAAAAATGTATCACATAATATATAATATAATTGTAACATTTAAACATCAATTTATTAATAATTTATTATTAAAATTTTCATTTTTTGGAGTTTACAGTTTTGTTTCTGAAGAATGTTTCAGTTCAGAAGTTATGGTCATTGAACATTTATCATGGTTCCATAATATATATTATACTAATAGTGAAATAATTCTAATAGTCATTAATTATATACACTTTTATAATTATTCATATAAAAAGGTGACGAAAGATGAATTATATCACTTCACAGAGTTGTTAGTCTATACTTTTTCACAATTAATGTTTCCAATTTTCAATGGTTGGAAGGAAAGAAAGATAAATTATAATTAACCATTATAGAATAATTATTATATAATATATATATATATATATATATAATATTCATTAAATATATACTTATTTCAATCCATTTAAGTAAAAAATTTAAAATGAATCAGTTCTCTCCATAGAGGTCGTAGTCCACACGTATGCATGAGTAACATTATCATTTTTCAAAGGTTAAAAAGATAAGAAGGTGGATAAGATATTATAATTATATAAGTATTATTATTTCATGAATATATATATATATATATATATATGTATAAATTATACCCATCTTAATAACCATATATTAAATATGATGATGGAAAAATAAATTGTATCACTATGTGGAATAGGTAGTACACATGTACATGCAAGCGATAATTTAAATTCTCATTTGATGGAAAATATAGTGGATAATTTTAGTTCAATAATAATTATGAAATTTATATTTATTTAGGATAATTAATTTATTATTGTTTTATGGATACCATAGATTTATAGGAGGTAGAAGAAGAAATAAATTGAAAGGTTTTGGGTAGAATGATTATGCCTTCTTCAGTATGCCGAATTTAGATCACTTATTGTGGACCCTTGGAATGGTATTTAAAAAATTAAACAACCTATAATTATTTTATAGGGGAGTTAAGAGGATAAATAGGTTTGGTATGGCAAAAATATATGGCTCAAAGTGGTGTAAATAAGAGAAACGAGGGGTGTCCTTTACAAGGGAGTGAAGGGGAACTCTTGTAATTATTCCAAAACTATAAAATATTATAAAATGAAATTCGAGGAAAAGTTTTTTTAAAATGTAATGGATTATTAGAGAAATATTATATGGTATTAATATACTCATCAAATAAAATTTATATAAGAATAGAAATTATTTTGAACCTTATCATTTTTATTTACCTCTTTTTTGACAGTTTTTAACCTTAGCCACAATAACAAAATTTTCAGATTTAAAGGGTAATAAATTTACATATGAAGTAATGATTTTTTAAAAAAGAAAATATATGAAATATTTTACCATATATTATCCACCTTCTCCAATTTTAATATTTTTTAAATTTTTAAATAATTTATTATAATATTATTTTTCATAAAATATCATTATTGTAAATTTTTATTCTATTGGTTTAATTTAAATTTAATTATTAAAATATTTGAATGAAATTTGAATGAAACATTTTAAAACATTAATAATTTATTTTTTTATCTAAAAATTTCTTTTAAATGAATAATACATCCAAATTATATCACATTTAATGTTTTAAAAATTATTTACTTTAGGTTTTCCGCTGCATTCATAAGAATTGTGTGAGTGTTGTATAAGTATTTAAGGTTTTTACATAATTTAAAAAATATAAATAATTTACCAACATTAAAATAATTTCATTTTGATCTATATAACATTTAATATTCATTAAAAACTATTTTTTATGCCCATGTGAACATATAAGAGATATTTATAAGGAAGAGAGTGATATTTTTTATTTATCTTTACTTAAAACATTATATAGGTCATAATCAAATATAAATGAAAAATGGTCACATTTTAGTTATTTAGATGATTATGGATGAATTATACTCATTAAATGAAATATAGATAAGTTTTCAGTTATTTTTGAGACCTTATCTCATAGTTTTAACCTTTTTTTACACATTTTACCCTTATTGAGGTGAAAAATATTTACCACGGTACCTAATCATAATTATAAAAGATAAAATATTACTATTTTCAAAATTTGAACCTCATGATTAGAAATTTGGAGTCCATTTTTTTAATATTCATTCTTTGAATTTTTAACAAAATTAATATAAATGTGCAAAATTCAATGAGGAATAGTTTTAGAAAAATGTGTTTTTAAGCATAAAAATTAACATATACCAAAATCATGAATATTATTGATTAAAATTGAATTAATTATATTACTGTACATAAAATGGATAAGGTATAAATTTAATACGAAATCCAAAAATAAAATATTACTTTTAAATTACATGATTTAATGAAATGAAATGCTTGTATTTGAAAAATTAGTATTTTCACTATTCACTGAAAAATCAATCTTTTCAAAAAAATCAGAAAATTTCACCTTAATATAATTTTGATATAATAATTTAAAAAATTATGTTTCTTTTATAAAATAAAATATCTGAAATTGGCACAATGTAATTAAAAATTTAGTACAAAATCATTTTTGAAGAAAATACATTTTAAAGCATAAAATGACTTCACAAAAAATTGAGTGATTATTTACTAAGAATTAAATCATAAATTTTTATTTATTAGGAACATTATAAATATATATCATAATTTAGTAACTCATATTAATATTTTCCAATTTAACGGCTGGGTTATAACGGTCACATTTAAATAATAATATTCTATATAGTATATCTCGATTCTCATAAAACTCGATGTTGCGTGTGAATAAATATTTCAAGCTTATTATTATTTTAAACTAAATTTTGTATGTGTTACAACTTTATACGAAATTTTTTAAAAATATTTCTAAAAAAATAGAAAAACACATTTTCACCCCACCCCCACAGAACATCACCCCCTCAACCTAATGGATCCCACCTCACACCACCACACAATGTCACCCCCAATATAGCTCCCCCCTAATCACTATCCTCATCACATTCACCCTCAAATAGAGTTTCTACCTCACCATTCTACAATATCACCCATCTCCACACAACTTCACTGATCCCCCCCCCCACTTCCCCACACACCATCACCACAGAGTTAGTGCCCCTGCATCATCTCCCCACTCTCCCTCACAAATACCTCCATGAACCCCCATATTGTGTTGCCACCGGTTCTACACCACCAACATTTTCTTCCCCCTCACCATAATCCTCAGCTCTAGTTTACTTCACCATATTTTCATTTTATGAATCCCTCCCCTCGCCATCATTATTTCTCTCACTTGGGAGGTAGTCCTATATTTTTATTTCTTTTATTTCTTCCTTTATGTTTAGGTTATTATTGAGGGGGGGTTACCCTGTTGAGTTGGGGTTTTTTCTAATAACATATTCATAGAGTGTTTATAGCTATATTTAAAATTTTGTCAGTTTTTTTGGCACATTGTAGTTTGGGAATTAATTTTTTTAATGCCCGATGTGAGGGTCAGATTGGTTCTAAATAGGTAATTTATTTAGTAATATATTTTATTAAATAGAATTCAAAATTTATCAATTATTCATGACCAATATTTAATTTTAATAAAATTATTCATATGAAGTAGATATATTAATTGAGATATTTGGGTTTGATTATTAGATATAATTATCGATGATATGACATAATAGATTTTGGGGAAGAGATCCTATAATATTTTTGAAGAAAATGTTTTCATAAAGGATTGAGGAATATCTATGGTTTGAATGAAGATTTATTGAAAGATAGACATTGTATAATTATTTATTTTTTGGTTTTAGATGCTTATATGAAACAATAAATTTTGTGGTCTTTGGGTACCTAATATTTTCTTGAATTATATGATATATTTCCTTTATAAATTTTCAAGGATTGTAGATTTTTTTGTAATAAATAATTGGATGGTAATTTTTTAAAATACACAATCACTTTTAGTGATTGTCCTACTTAATATATAGAGACTCATGGAATAAATATAAAAGTTTAATTCGTATTATTTAAATTTTTTATTTTCACTAAAGTTACTTTATTGAAATTGATTATTTTCATTATTTTAAAATTATTTGAGCTCAAACATGATTTCAATTCTTAAATGGTGATTCTTGGTTATTATCTTGATTATTAAAATATTCGTTATTAAATTTATATTTAAAAGATTCAATACATAATTTATATTCTTCTTGTTAACTATTTATTTAAGTATTATGTGCTTGAATTTTTTTAGTTGTTATTTTCTTTTACTGTCAAATTAAAAACTAATTCATTATTTGGGTTGATTTGTAGAATACCTATTTACTAAAATTATAGGATATTAGTCCCATGATTATGATATAAAATGAATCTATTTTCAAATGAAATATTTCTTATTAACACTTGCATGCATAGAAAAACATGTTTGTGCCAAGAATAGGATGAATAAATTCCATTGTGCTTACTAATTTTTTATTTTACATAGAATAGAAATATAACTTAATTTTTTTGTATCTAGTTATCCCATGTATATTATTCAATATTAAAAGTATTATTAATTTATGATTCTATTTTTATAAATTGAAATTCAATTTTACTACAAAAATTATTGGATTTATATTAGTTTTTAATGTTTTTTTGAATATTTTTCTTTTTATGAATAAGTTTTATTATAAATAATAAATATTGATTTTAATTATGTTTTATACACATTTAAATACTCATATAATAGTTAAAAGTCATTATTTTTTTGAACATCATAAATTACTTAATAAAAGGATTATTAAGTGAATGATTATTCTTAATTATATTTTTTTCAGAAAAGGATATTATGTATGTTGAATTAGTTTTTCCAAAATAACCGAATAAGTAAGGTTCATTATTTTAAATGACATAACATTTATTATGTGTTTTTTAGATGTGTAAGTTATAGTGTATTCAAAATTCCATTTTCTTATACAAAATGTATAAAATTTGTCATATATAGATAAAATATGTATCACATTCCCGAGGAATACACCTATGTTTGCTAAAACTTTGGTGAAATTTTTAGATTTTTTGTTTTCTTATCAATCCATTGATGGGACAGTAATATGTACATGTTCTAAATGTAAATTTAGAATAAGTTTGGAGAGAAATAATGTTTATGGAGACTTGATATTGATGAAATTCTTTGCTCAGTATCTGTATTGGATTGGGCATGGAGAATTTAACATTACAAAAAGTATTTTTATTAATGTCCTTCAACAACATGAGATACCAACTTCTTTGATAGCGGAAAATGAAATTTGAAACATCATAAATTATACTGTTTTTTATTTCAAGAAGACATCACTAGCATCAAAACATATCAATATAACAAGTTAATAGTATAACAAATGTTAACATGATAAATGATTTTTTCCAGTCCTCCTAAAAACTAGATCCAGACTGTAACATATCAGGGGATCTTCTTCCTAATATAGTAGATACTAAAGTGTGTTTCATGATTTAGTTGATGATGGAAATCAATAGTTTCAGGGAGTATGTCTTAATTATTTAAAACTTTTTCTTAAAGGACGTTTTACTATACCAAATTACTATTCATAATTATAAATAATGATATTTCTAGGATATTAAATTTTATGCACGAAACATTTACCGAATCTAAGACCCCAGAATCATTTAATGACATGATTTTTTTTAACAATATTTGTCTCAATTATACACAAATAAATGATTTTCAAAATTATTGTATGCTTTATTGGTGGGAGGATTGAATTAAGAAATGGTGTAAACAATGTTTGTCTTCTAGATGGAATTGAATGGGTAATTTTGGAAGTCTAAATCAATAAACTACTTTGAAAAAGTTGAAAAAGTACACGACTATAATGATTTTACATTACTTAGCTTTAAAACCTCAATTTAAAAGATTATTCTTGTCATCAAAAACCACCAAGCACGTAAAGTGTCATGTAATAGATAATAATAGTAATGAGTTAACACGACATCCTAGAGATTCAAAATCAAGGAGTAAATGTTATTCATTAGATCCATATTTCCCATTTTCTCCCAGGAGTGTGATATTGGGATTGGATACTGATGGATTTAACCCATTTAAAACTTTGAGTACTAGTTATATCATTTGGGTAGTTATTTTTATCCCTAATAATCTAAATCAATGGATTTGTATAAAAAATACACTTTAACAATTTGATTATTATTACAAAAAAACCATATAAATGATATTTATGTATGATTTTAGACTCTAATTGAATAATTATATGAGTTATGGCAAAATGGTTTTGAGACGTATGTTTCATCTTGTAGAACAATGTTTAAAATGCATGTTTTTATAACATGGACTATTAGTGACATACCTAGACTTGGGATGTTATCTAATTAGAATACTTATATGGGTTTAGGTTTTTCTTTTTGTAACTATGATTTTTATATTTAATGACTACCTTATAGTAAAAAAAATTCTCCTTGTGTCATCATATTTTTATGGATGCATCACATATATTTTGGTTGAACAATTAAAAATTAAATGGGTAAACTGATCATATAAAACCTCCAATGTTATTGAGGTATTATGAAATATTATCACAACTATTAATTGTTTATGGGGAATTTGGTAATGTTAATCATTTTAATGAAAGTGGGAACCAAGTTCTAAGGGCATCATCAGTTGAAATCAGAACATAATAATAGAAAAAAATAAGTATGGTATTAAAACAAACAAATTTGTAATTAATTTGTTTCATCATAATATTGATGTTATGAATATTGAGAAGAACATTTTTGAAAATTTAGTATTCATATTTCTTAATGAGAAAGTCAAATATAAGGACCATATCAACACTCGAAATGAATTACAAATAATGAGTTTAAAGAATAATCTATGTCTAGATGAGAATGGAGTGTATGATCCAACAATTTTAGAAATAAAAATTAGGGAGAAAGATATATTCTTTTTATCTTTAAAACATATGGATGTATCTGATGGGTATTAAAGTAATATATTAAGTTGTGTTGACTTAAATAATATTAGGTTTTATGGATTGGAATGTCCTGATTCACATATTCTATTATAGTAGTTACTACTATTGGCATTGTATATATTGTCATAATAAAAGGTTAATGTATTTGTATTCTAGTTCAAAACAGTGATTCGATAATTATGTGACAAATATCTATAACCATATCATCTTGAAAAGAAACATATTTTTACTAACACCTTGTGAAATAGAGATAATATTTCTAATGACATTTTTTCTATCATAAAGCATTTAACTGTGCATTTGGTAGAGTAAACTAAACTAGGAGGACCCTTACATTATTTATAGATATATCATATTTAGTGGTACTTTATTTATATTTTTTTCATCTTATGTAAGTCATTCATGAAAGTTTATTAAATATATATATATATGTTTCATTTATTTTATTTCATAGATACCTTGGTCATTTAAAATCATATGTGAAATTAAAGCTCAACCTAAGGTATTTATTTAACAAGGTTACCCAGTAGGGTAGGGTATTGCATTTTATTATAGATAAGTGGAAGATATGGAGATAAGATT
Source organism: Viscum album (assembly GCA_963277665.1). Taxonomy (NCBI): domain Eukaryota; kingdom Viridiplantae; phylum Streptophyta; class Magnoliopsida; order Santalales; family Viscaceae; genus Viscum; species Viscum album. Next base: position 58,191,958 of record OY728127.1, on the reverse strand, counting down.
CAATCATGTTGGACATATTGATGACATATCAACTCAATCTCAACTAAATAGGAAATCAAAAATCCATTATATTATTGGATGACTAATGGGGAGGATCTCAAATATTAAACTCACTAAAATAGAGTTTTTTTAATCACATAGATATTTGTTTCTAATTATTGAAATCGAAGATTAATTTATTGAAAATATCATGATACAAATAAAGATATGCATGAGTTGTCGAATAAGAAATGAGAAATATATAATTAAAGTTTGTAATAAAGAACATGATAAATGGTTCAAACATCATGTAAGTTCATAAAACTAAAATAAACATGGATATTAGGTTGATATATATATATATATTATAAATCTAATAACTCAAATTACATTTTTTAGATCATGAATATAGATACTAAAGATGATTTTTTAAGAGATTTGATGTTTCTGAATTAGGGTCCTCTAAATAATGATATAAACTTCAATTCAATCAGTATTAATGGATTCAAATTTTCTAAATTAGATCCTAAATAGGGTATAAAAAATAAAATAGTGGTATATTTATAGTCGTTAAATTGGGATACTATGGAAATATTATTGTTATTATCGAATTATTCTACCACATTGATTTTTTAGTTATTTTATTCAAATACATATGGGAAAATGTTATCAGGGGTATTGTAACAGATTCCTTGCAATTTACTTCTAGGATATTTTCTAAATTGATTTATTTCAGTGATCATGAAGTATATAATTCAAATATCTTCTCATCATAAGTGAAAATGGTATATTATATAGAATATTAAGTCGATGAATGGTGTAGTGTAGTTGTTCACATAAAAAATATATACTAGTATGATATGGGATATGAAATAAAATATTTTTATTATCCCATTGAATTATATCAAGGGTAAGAAATTGATATTTTTTCAATCATGATTTTGAGAATTTTATTCTTGTATGGGTGGATGAAGTAAAATATGTAACAATGAAGAAAGAAAAGGGAATGATTGATGAAAAAAATGATTGTATGTGAAGGCATCCATAAATTTATCAACTATCTATGTTATATTTCATTAATTTAAAATAATATGGATCTATTATAATATTTAAATTTATTTTTATCCATGAGTTTTTTAATTTTGAAAATTTTAATGTTATATTTGTTTGTATGTGAAGTCATTCATTAACATACCCATGTATTATATTTTTCAGTATTGTGATTCTGTTAGCATTTTTAGATTTGTTTTTCTACATGAATATTTTAAAATTTATGTTCTGATGTTTTTTTCACTTATTTTAATGATAGGAATGCCAAAGAAGATGTGATGCAGATATTGAAATTGACTTCCATTACCAGTTCCCCTTTCCATGATGTCACTATCTGTTTTGTCTGATGATCCCTCAGGATCCTTCCATACATCATCTTGGATTCCATCTATCTTCCTCCCATAAACATCTCACAATCGTTATGTCTCCCTCCCATCATCATCTGGAACACTATCTCTTGATTTAGTATGTTCAACACGCAGAAACCCTATAGTGTGGGAATAAGTGGTCACTCTTATTACTTCATGAGGATATTGGAGGGTCATGTTTTTAGGTACAAATTTTCGTGTGAAAAATATTAATTCATTTTTCATACAAATAACAACTTATTTTATAAAATATAGAATCAATATTACTATCGATAAATACATTGAAAATTCATATGTATGAGACATGAATGGATTGAAGATAGTAGTCCCCTTTTATTGTTATGGGGACCCCATATATGATGTTGTGGGAATATTTTTCTAGATTATAGGATAATTGGTAGCTAATTCAGGGACCCTTTAGAATATATATTTTGATTGGAGGAATATTCCGCAATATTGGAATAATGAGTTATTTGAGTCATAAATAAAGGTAATTTTGTTACATTATGACTTAATTGAATGTTATTATTTAATTAAATTATAATATTTGAAAAAATAATGTCTTTGTATAGATGTGATTTTAATTTACGATAGCCAATGTTCTCACATGAAGGAGAACATAAAATATTTTGGGTAAGAAATGGTAACATTTAAATTGGAGATTGTAGAATATATTAAATGATACATAATTGGCCTCTCATAAAATGTATGATAAGGTACCTTGAGGGGTACCTCAAGAGTAGTGGAAAGATTTTTCTAATATCCATCTCCATGATAAAAACAATATATTGAAGAATTTATAATTATATTCTTCATATTTTAAATATATACATATGTATGATCATAATATGTCATATTTTATATTAATATTAAATTTCTTATTATTTATTTCATGAAGTATTATGAAAAAAATGTATCAAACTGATAGAAATAAATCATCCCCCACACGGTCAGTTCTAATAGATTTCCAAGAAAAAACCAACTCTGGTAATATTTTAATTATTTAAAATATTTATATTATAATATTATCTATTTAATATATTAATATTTCCATTTATCTTTTTAAATATAAAAAATGAATCTACATTACCAATTCGCCAAGGTGAAACATTTTAGATGTCCATACAAAATCCGTTGGGACTTATCTGAGTGATCCTCCCAAAGATAATGTGGTAAGAATTTATTTTTCATTATAATGGTTTAGAAAAACATATTCAATATAGTAATAAATTATGAAACCAAATATATAAATGAAACATTTAATTTATGATCATTAAACCATATCCAATCAAAAATGTATATTTTATTTTATAAAAAAAACATAGGTAATTAAATTTTTTGATATTAATGCTCAACATAAACATAGTTTGATAGTTGTATTGTTAGTAAATATTACATCTTTATTAGGATTATAATTGATTGTTAGTTTTATCTTTTTTACTGAATAATACTTTAAATTTTACTAATATTTGATTTAAAGGTAAAAATAATATATTTATAGGACTCCAATCATGTACAAATCTTCTCGGTATCCTAGGATAATATAGGTGGTTATTTCCCTAGGAAGGATCATCCTTGTCATGTGTGCAATATAGATCATTTGAAATTACCATCGAATGTCTTTGCAAGGTCACCAGATATTTTAGAACGATCTATTCCATTTAATACTTACTCTCTTCCTCTAGATTCTTAGAGGCGGTTTCTTACAATGAAAAACTCAATTAATCAACAAGGGAATGTAATCTTATAATAGGGGACAAATATATAGTAGAAAGTATTGAAAGTTGTTAATCTAACGAAATATTTAATTGAATTCTATTACAAGATGATTGAATGTCCCCCTCTAACATTTCATTGATCGATAGTTCAAGTGAGTAGGTAAATCACACAATTTCATAATTATTTAGTACACAAAATTTTATCAGTTTTTAGTTGAAATTTAAATATAAATCACTATTTAATTTTCAATAAAATTTACATATAGGTACCAAGAGAATGGAGTGGAGACAGAGATGGAAATAGAGATGGAGATGATATTAGTTCATATTGTTATGGTGAGACATGAATTTGGATTCAGTGTTGATGTGTTACAAATAAAATCATTATCTATAAATTAATATATTTAATTATATATGTTACTTAAAATGTATGTTTTCAATATTTATATTTTAATTTTTATCTTCTTTTAAAACTGTTTCTATTTAAATTTCTATTTCTATGTCTATTTAGTTATTTATTTTTTGAGGGAAAACTATTTTTGCTTTGTTAATTTTTTTAACAGCTAAATATATCCATCTCCTAAAAAACCTCTGTATCAGATAAAAAAATATATAGATATGATTTAAACCACTATTATATTATTTTTTATAAATAGGGGTGATCTAGAACTCTACTGTAATTAATAATGTATAGAGCTCATTTAAACCACCACTGAATTTTCAAAATATTTCATAGCTTAAAACCACTACTAAAAACATCAATAACCACCACTAAAAAAAATTGAGAAAGTTCCCAGAATCTATTTCTAAATGGATTTAAATGATATAAAATGATGTACAACACCAATATATGTGGTGGTTTATGAAAACCATTATGATACCATTTGGAGGCAGTTTAAAATGTTGTCAAATAATAAAACTCTAGTAGTCACATGATTTTATATATTAAATAATGGCAATGATTTAGCTCATTTGGATAGATATATTTATTATTAATATATTAGTAATAATGATAACATTTTAATGTATTATTTTATCAAAATTGAGGAAAAATCCATGTACCTTGACTTCACGATTACTCACCACCCTAAAATAACCTAAAAACCATACTATTTGTTATTCCCAATTATGTAATCCCAAAACCATATTTCATAAAAATTATAGTATCATTTCCACATATTCTCATATCATTTTCCAAAATACACACTTTATTCATCATATATCTATAATAGGTAAACAAAATAAGCTCACTAGAGTTTAAACTGTTGGTTAAAAATCAATTTCATATCACTGATCCTTCACAAGCTCATCACTTCTTAATTTGTGATAAATATTTATCAAAATGGTAAACCATTCTTCATACTCCATTACTAATAAATCCCTAGGATTTTGATCTTTTAATTTCTATTCCTAATCCATAGCTAAATTTATTGGATACAAAAATCATAAAAAGGAAAAAATTTATCCCATGTAACCCCTTAGTCTTACTTTATTACACTAAAATATTCCACCAATGGTTCACTAACACTTTATGTATGAAAGATTATAACATCATGCGTGACATAAGTTATTTTCACTTCACCTTTTCTAATAAAATTTTAAACCAACTATAACAATTTATTATAACATATAAAAATGTATACATTAACATGGGAATCTAAAACTTTTACTAGGATATAATTTTCTACTTTACCCAAGTGATGGTTATCAACATTTTATCCTTATTCAACTTACATTCTTATACATTCCCCACCACAACTATTAGGATCCATAAGTCCATCAAATGAAAAATAAATATCAACAACATAAATGATAATATCATGAAAAAAATCATTTATAACCCACACAACCCCCACACTAATCCTTTCATTCATACTAAACATCTATATTTTATATCATTCAATACTGAAGACATCACATGTTCCATAATTCTCAAGACATCGTTCTAGCCATCATACCCAAACATATATACATGGTACTCAGTAATTCAAATAAATTACATCATTACATTTATCTCATGGGTATTAGTTAACTAATTCATTATTAATAATTTATTTGAGAATACACATACATAATAATTAATGATTAAATCATATAACAAAAATCATTTTCTTATTTTAGTTCAAAATAAAAAATAACTATTAAATTCATAAAAATTTATTTTCCGACATTCCATATATATATAGATAAATGATCACACGCTATATCATTAAAAAGGACTAGAGTAACTAATTAACATATTTAATTAGGTAAAATCATAATTTTTTGAAAACTATAAAACTATATTTTACTAAAACTAGTAGATTAAAATTTTATAATTCAAAGTAACTTGAACTCTTACATTAGATGTGATGGCTTGACAAACATAAAACATCAATTCATATTCTATAATTAATAGATTTTTCCCTTCAATATTCCCATGTGTCAAAATAAAATATCTTTTTCTATTTTATATCATCTCACCTCATCTCTACTATTCTTCAAAAATGAAATCCCACAAAAAGATAAAGAACCCTCTATCTTCTGAGACTATTGGTGAGTGTTTATTGTTTAATAAATGTATATTGGGGAGCCATTTACTATTTAATGGATCATTAAAAAATAATGATCAAAACTATAATTTATAAACAAATAAAAATGTAATTAAATCATTCATATTAAATGAAAATCCAAAACATCCATGTACGCGTATAAAATCTATATAATCAAACAATAGGTAATCAAAAATTCAATTTCATAGTCACATGTATGAGAGATGAAAATAAAAGAAAATATGTAAATGATAAATCTATATCCTCCATAAAATTATCCAAGTATCCAATAACCATATTTCTAAAATATTTACCATCAACCACCTATGTAGGGATATTTTTATTACGTATATCTTCTGAGATAAAATTAGTATAGATACATGATGTGTGTATATATATAGGTTGTGAGAATAACTATTCTATAGTATGAAACCAAAATTCCCTAAAATCCCCATCACATAATGGGAAACTATATGTCGTTACAAAAAAAATAATTAAAAAAATTTAATAATATTAAATTCTACACACATATAAAGTAAATTATCCCATAAAATATTCAAATATTATATATCATTCAATATTTTGACATTTTTCATTGTCACCGTATATTAATTATGTAACATTACAATATCTTTATCCCATATTTATTTATATATCCTAACATAACTATAAAAATATCACTTCATCCAAGCATAACCAGACCATTTAATTTTATCCCACCATGAATTAACATACCTCATTCAGATTTCCCTCTCCTACCTTGAATATCATATCCAATATTATTACCTTTTGATTTATGTTGTAATATAAAAAATACTATTACGCATTATTTTTTAGAATATTACATCCCAAAATATTTCATCTCACTGATGGTCTAACATAGACAACAATATTCCATTTCATTCATGTTTTAACATATCCTATGATACCCTCTTTAATTCATATTATATCCTAAAATATAATATTATCATTTCATTTAAGTTTTAACGTGTCCCATGTTATTCCCTTTTATTTCCACCATATAAAAAAAATATTACATGAATAATTTATGCACGCACATCAAAAGTTTTAAAAATAAAACAATTTAATGAAAAAACTAATACCATTTTCATGAATATTAAACATTTGTTAATATTCCCAAAACACACTTTTTTTATATTTATAAAAATAAAAGTATTGAAAAAATAAAAAAGGGTCTAAATGACCCACAACATACCCATGCCACTCTCAGGCGCACCAAACTCATGCCAACAATGCCCAAGGAACCAAAATGAACCTGCAAGATCACATCAAGACCTTTTCTAGTATGAAACTCCTTTTATTAACTCAAACCCCCATATATATTAAAAATAAAATTAAGGTGTATAAGAATGGAAATTTAACCATATAATTCCAGCACCACACAAAACCAAAACAAGGAAGAATTAGGAGTCACTACTTCTGGATAGAAACAAAGAATTCACCACTATTATTGAAGAATGAACCACCACCATTTATACTAATAATAATTTAATCACAAACATGGACCATATTTCCTAAATATAAACTAGGATATGAAATTTATGATTAACCAATTACCCTTTAAATCCATTCCTATGAACCCTAAATTCATGGAGGAGTAGAGAAATAGAGATTCTAGGATGAGAAATAGGCTACACCATTTCCTTTGAGGGTGGTTATATATTTTCATGGATGTTTTTATGCTATAATTATTATCTAAGAGAGAATTTTCGCACCCAAAATAGTATGAGAGTTTTTTCCCAATGTGTGATAGGTAGTTTTGTAATAGAATTCCATAAAATAAAAAAAGAATATTTTTATTCTATAAAATGTATACAACCAAGTTTTAATAATATAAAATTATAATATATAGATTTATGGATCCTCAAACAAATTATTTAGGTTTGTTTTATATAGGATAAAAATAAAGAAGGGATATTTTTCTAATATTTAGTCAACTAACTAAGGATAAGGGAGTGGTACCTCTAATGTGGTATCCCATAAGAATGGTTAAATATGTCATGAGAAGAGATCCATTATAATTCCACAAATATAGAGTAATACTAATACTATAGATATTCATAAATGAGTCTATGTTAAAAAAAATTATGGTATAAAAGTTTGTGATAAAAAGGGTGAGAGAAAAATTCTATTGGGAGTGGGATATTCCTTTATGTCATTGAAATCCTTGAAGTGTTGGTTTTGAGAGACTATATATTTTTGATATATTATCTCTCTTAGATATATTTCTAATTTTATATATATGGATAAGAATACAAATTTCTCTACAGTATAGGCTTTAACTGAACTATGTTATGTTTATTATCTCACAATAACATTCAACTAGGATGACGGTATCCAAAACAAAAAGTTGGTATTATAGATTCATGGTTTCAACCTAAAATGAACATGATGGTGTGATGTAGTGAAATCAATGTATCGGTTATAGATATAAAAACATGGAACATATGATTGGTATCATGAATTGTGTTAGTATAAACAAGGGTGATCAAATGTGGATGGAGATCTTATTATGGTGGATTTGATGAAGGTGGATAAAATGATCATGGAGAAGATCATGGTAGATATTTTAATGGATTATTAAAATTTTAAATCAATGTGGTGATTTTTGGGATATTTTATTTTTAAATTTTAACTAAGAGAGAATTTTGTAACCATAAATAATAGGGGATTTTTTTATAATGTGGGATTAGTAGTTATACAAAAATTTTATTAAAATAAAAATAACATATATGGTTTGTTTAATAAATGGTAAGTGGTGATGTATTACTCATATAATGTCATAATATATAAAGGGAAGTATACCATGCATGATGGTTTTTAAAAATAGGAAAAAATAAATAATAAAGAGTTACCCAAGATGTAGTATATTGATAAAGAAATAAGGGGGTGTTAATTATAGTGACCCAGGATTCTCATACATGGACATTACATCTATTTAGATGAATATTCATTACATTACATGAACATAATCCTATGGAACATAATAGTTTTGTGACTTTTTAAACTTGAAACATAATCTTCAAATCTGGTGAAAGATATTCTACATCTCCAATAAATATCTTCTCATGTTGTATCCCCATTGAAATACCCTACCTAATCCTTTCTTCATAATCTAGGGTAATGAGACATAAGAAAGGGTGAGATTAGATTCTCAGTAAGGGTAAGTATAATATATGTCGATCTAATATCATATGAAATAATAATATAATGATAAGGGTATGTGATCATGACCATAACTTACAATGCTCATTATCAACTTGTCGTTCATCATAAACAATAGTCATCGAATAAACAATTATAATTTCATAAAACATGGGTCATAAGGATGAGAAATCATCATAAATAAATATTGAATCGTAATATGATTTAATAGAAGTTGTTTACCATTATAAAAATATAAAACCATTTCATATGTCAAGGTAAACTACCAAGGCCGTCAACATAGTTGATCAAAACTTATCACCTATTTCCCATTTTGGATCAGGACACTCCTATTTACTATTGTGGATTAGGATGAACATATTCCCCATTATGGATCAGGACACACCTATTTCTTATATTGTAATTGGACACACCTTTTTTTCAATGGTGGATCAGGTCCATTATATTTTTCCCATCATTATCTCATAAGATATATTGCTTTAACCAATGCATTAGAGGGAGATATAGGTCCCACCAGTCTCATAATTAAAACCATACTTATGTGTTCCAAAATATAATAAAAAATTCAACATATCATCATATCATGACTCATGTAAGAAAAAAAAATTCATTAATATTTTATCAGTTCATCAGATCATAACCAATGAAAAATAAATGGGTTTCTTAAACATTTAATCAACCAAAACATTAATCATCCAAAGAAAGAATAAGGATCATATCACTTCATCTTGTCACATATGTTGTAATATTTTTAGGTACGTTATATTTTATTTTTTGTATTACATTTATTACAGGGCTTTCCCAAATGTTTTTGTGAAAATTGGCAGTTTTGAGGTCAAACAGGTTGAGGCACACAGTGGGAACACTGTTAGGGGAAACCATGGACCAACACAATGAAAACTATGAACCCAATATAGTGGAACTATCCAGTACTCATGTCTATGTGTACGGTCATGTTCCCCCTCTAGGAAAACTTTTCGGACTCTTTTCTTACTGGATTGAGTATCCACACAGTTGGTTCATGGTATGCTAGACTATGTGGCTTTCCATATCATAAAAAAATTGAAATTCATGTTTATCCTCTACCTGATTTCAATACCCTAACACCCATTTCTCACCCAATTTTACCTCTTATATACTATTCACACCTCCCTCTCCTCCTCCACACCCTTGGGATATATTTCATGGGTGATTTGGCTTTGGATCTTCAATAACCCATCAAGTAATTCTTTCCTCTTATTCTCCCTTATCAAATGGTTATATTGATCTATTTTGGGTTTAATATCATTTTATAGGGTTAAATATAATTGGATTTAGTGTGAGTTTTCCTTTATAGTGTCTCTCCTTTGTTTATTTTTTGTTTTTCATCTGGATTTTTTACGTTTGCAAGCAATAGGTTGGTGTTCCCCTACCATTACATTACTTGGTGATTTTATTATTCTTTCTTCGATTTCAAAATTGGTTTTATAAATCATGTGGGTGGTGCATATGGTTTTTTACATGGGTTTGGATGTGTGTTAATCGTTGAATAGGGAATTTTACTTCTGTTATTTATTGATAGTGAGATTTGGTTTAAACTATTAAATTTTTTATTATGAAAAAATAAATTTCAATTGATGTGGGGATTGGAATAGTGAAATAGAAATATTGGGTGTCTGGGTGGGAAGACTAGGTCTAGTATGTTAGGTTAGTTATCAAGGATAAGGATTGGTCTCTTAGTAGGAATACATTACAACACTAAATAAACATTATGATGTGGATTGGTTAGCTTGAGTAGGATATGAACTGATATATCCATGTTTTCATCCTTGAGATTACGAATATCTAAGGACCCCGCTAATCCTATTTACATCGGGATTTCCAATTGTGATCGAACTATGTTTGCCATTTCATATTTTTTTCATATTTATTTTTTTGTATGATAAATCATGTTTATAATTGGATTGTATCCTTATTTTATTATAAAAACTACCAAGTTATTTTCTTTATTTAAGGTCAATTCATGGAATATGTTGGAGGTTTCCTTCTGGGAATTTTGTCTCAACCCCTACATACACCCTCAGGTGTATATAGAACTTGTTGTTTTTGACTCAGGTAAAGGTAAGGTCTTTTGTGGTACCAATGGTGGATCTTTTTTATAGAGTTTTATTTTGGGTAGGATTTGGTGGTGGTAGCATGAGATGTGTCGAACCACATGTTTCCTATAGGATTTTTGGTTTAGTTGGCCCCCTCCCCCTTTTTTATATTGTGGTTTTGGTTGTAAATGATTAATGTTTAACTCATTCTTTTAGTGTTTTCCTTTTATTTTTTGTATTAAAAATGTTGGTTATGATATGATCGCAATTTTTTTTTGATGATGGTTTTCTCTCATATCATAATCATTCAAAAATGTGTCACTCAATGCCTAGGTACTGGTTGCCTACCCATAGGGATTAGGAATGCCCTTAGTATCATTCCACGGTCTAGGTTGGGTATTAGTTTGAACATTAGTAAGATCGGTTCATGAAAAAATGGTATCAGAGCAGTTTTTTATCTCCCTTTGGGTCATATTATTTGAGAGAGTCCATATAGATAGGATTTTGTAATTAGAGGGCTTTATGTTCTGGTTTCGAGTGGGGTGTTTATCCAACACACCTCATGAAATGCCCTGGGACACTATGGGATGTTCGAGATTTTATTTAACTCTTCCTATAAGTGTGATGGGAAGACTGTAAAGTATGCATATACACCAATATAGGATTAATTTTTATAGTTTATTTGGTTTATTGTGGTTTCATTTTTATGTGTGGGAATTTTTAATTCTTGGCACTCCTGAAATATTTGTTGGTGACAAATTGATGGTTTACCTTATTTTTGTAAAATAATGTAGCATTATTCCCCCATAATACCTCCCATTGTATCATTGGAAGAATATGAAGATAATTATCCCTCTCCTATTGATCATAGACAAGTCCAAGTAGTGGTTCAGGTTGTTCGATATTTAGACCATGGAGCGGGATATGGTCCTTCTCAAGCTAAGGGAATCAAGATAGGTCTATAAAATGACAAATCCCAAGAGTTCCTTATGAATAAAACCCCTTACTTATGAGGTATCATAGACCCCCTAGAAGTGGAGGATTGGCTGAAAAATATTTAGAGGTTATTTTGGGTTTCTTGAAACTCTTGAAGCGGTCAAGGTGAAATGGGATTGGTTCATGTTGGATGGCCCCAGTTGTAGGCAGTGGGGATTCATGTTATAGACTATAAAACATGATTATATGGGTTGTAAATACTTAAAAGTTATCTTAAATTAATAGCACTATCATGATACCTTGTCCCTTACCAAGACCCATAAGTTTATGGATCTCCATAAAGGGGATCACTCCATGTCGGGATATGGCAATAGATTTGTGGAATTGGTTTATTTCACAAGAAAGATGGTTTCTATTGATAAATTAAAGGTTCAACTTTTCAAAATGGGTTTTTTGACAAGATATTTGATCCCATGTATTATTGTTTAAGATGAATAAATATTTCAAGGTGTTTGATCGAGCTGTGATAGTGGAAATTGACCAAATAGGTAAGTAATGTTTTTCATGATGAATCTACTTATAGGACAGTGAGGAAGTGGCACAACTAAAAATAAAAATGAATCATGAACAGTAGGAGAAGAAGGTATGTAGTATCCTTTTCCACCCAACCCAACCACCTTTGTTTTCAACAACTAGTGGCGGTTCAGGTGTCTGTTACGAGTGTGGAAGGTCAGGGCATGTGTGGTCTGCAAGTTCAGTTCCACCTAGACCCTGCCATCAGTGTGCGAATTTGGGTCACTAGTAGAGGTTTTGTATGAGTGGTATGATGCCTCAGAGTGGTGCAAGATGATCATAACATAGAGAATTATCTTCTCATCCTGGGGATTCAAGGGTGATGGGTTCTTATTATATTGGTATTGATGGAAAGACTAGATCCTATTATGGGAATAGTCACCTTAAGGTGGAGAAACTAGTTAACAATTGAACATAGGATTTAGTAGAAATGAATAAACTTGATTTTAGTTATCTGGTACTCATGGAATTAGATATATGTCTTATGACAGTTCGATGTATTTATTTATTCTATGGTCTATATACATCACTTTATTTGATATGAGTTCCTAAAATTCTTTTATTTTTACCCATATTGTGGAACTTCTAAAATTTCCAACCAATATTACACCTTATGTCATTGATTTGTTTATGAAACATGGTCAAAAGAGAGAATAAGGTTTTAGAAGTTTTTCTTGTGGTCTTACATTATCATGAGTTAAGTTAGAGTGGGACTACATAGTTCTAAAAATGGACCACTTTGATGTGATAAGAGGTATCGAATGGATGGTGTGTTTCAAGGCACACATCGATTTTTATCAATGGTGATTAACTTTTTGTGGCCCCCAATTGAGTAATATGGACATCCAAGGGGAGTGGGATACCTGATCAGGGTGATCTAGACCTCCATTTCTAGTGTTAGTCGACAACATTTTCAGTTCTCCTCTCTTATGATAGAGGATGATGGTAAAGATTATGACAATTTTTTCCAAAGGTATTAGATGATTTTCCAATGGTGTTCCTAGAAGATTTCTCAAGGATAACCATGTAATGGGATGAGGAGTTCTCCAGTGACTTGGCATGGGGAATAAAGTTTATATTTATTCCCTTATATTATATGGCCCCCACAATGTTGAGGGAATTAATGATATATTTTCATGATTTGGAATCCAAAGGATTCATTTTCCATAGAATGTATCCTTGGTATTCCCTATATTTTTTTGTTAAAAAGAATGAAATATCTATCTGGTTTTTCATTGATTTTAATAATTTGAATAATTTAATAATAAATAATTAATTTCCCCTTTCTTATATTAATTAACTCTTTGATCATATCAAGGGGAAATGTGGTTTTCCAAGATTAACTTACAATTTGGATACCACCAGGTTGGGGTTAGAGAGGAAAATGTTCCCAAAATATCCTGTTAAAGTTGGTATGTCCACATTAAACATTTTTTCATGCTATCCGGGTTGAATACATCTTTGTTGATTTTCAGGGATCTTATGAACTAGGTGTTTTGTCAGTACCTCAACTCTTTTTTCGTAATTTTCATACACAACAACATAGTCTACTCCAAGATAGAGAATAGTACAGTAATCTCTTGGGGATAATTCTAGGAGCTCTTAAGGATCATGTTCTTTATGATAAACTCCCCAAGTGTGACTTCTGAATATGATAATTCATGTTTTTTGGTCATACGATATTAAAATGTGGGGTTTTTGTAGAGCTTCAGAAAATCATAGCAGTGATGTAATGGGAAAAATCGAGAAACATATTCATGATATAGAGATTCTTGGGCTTAATAGGGTATTATATGTAGTTTTTCTGGGATTTTTATTGACTTTATTTACCCATTTACATGAATAATAGGATGATATAAGTTTTCAATAAAGGCCAAAATATCAGGAATATTTTAAGGAGCTCATGTGGAGATTGATCACTTCTCCAGTTTTGATCCTAACTAAATCCGGTAATGGATATGTTGTCTATTATTATTCTTTGAGTACAAGTATTGGGAATGTGTTGATGGAGGATGCCCATGTGGTGGTATATGGAACTCTCCATCTCCGACCATAAGAATAGAATTATCCACAACATGATATAAAACTTTTAGTAGTAATGCATGATTTTAAGATGTGGTGTCACTGCCTCTTTGGGATGAAATTATTAGTTTACTCAGTCTATAAGAGCATGGAAAAAATTATATCCTAGACAAAAATAAATTTGAGGAATCTCCAATTGGTCAACTACCTTCAAAGGTCCAAATTTGATATTTTCTATACACCATGAAAAGGTAATGTGGGATTGGATTCCCTAAGTAAAAATATTTTAGGGTATCTTATAACGGAGTCTAACGATGAGTGTACTTTAATGGGTATTTTGACTAAATCCACTTAGAAACCATAGAACATGGTGAACTCCCATTCTCGGACAGTAGTCAGTTGTCTCCCTCTCTTATGGAGTTGATTCATAAAGAAAAAACTATTGATGAGATATATAATATTTATAGGTATCTTCTAAATAGAGTGGAGTTATCTGACTGCTCGTCGTTATCTTATGAAAGAATTATATGTTTCAAGGGTTTTTTCATGGTGTTGTTACCCTAATAAGAGGTGGTTAATAGGATAGCCACCTGTCTTAGTGTTTTTTCATCCAATTACAAAAAATATGTTTTATGATGTGTGTTTTCAGTTTTGGTTCCTTTTTATGAGATATGATATCGATGAATTTGTATCAAGGTGTTCTACTTTTCAATAAGGTAAAGCTGAGTATTGGAGGCCCTCAATATTTTTTCATCCACTCCCACTCCTACAAAGAACTATGATTAGGTCTCCATGAAATTCATAATTTTGATTCCCCATACACCCTTGGGAAGAAACCAAATTTGGGTGGTTATTGATCATCTGACCATGTCCACCCATTTCGTTTTGATCAAGGATTTGACCATGGTGGATATTCTAGGCCATTTGTATGTCCAAGAAATGATGAGGATTTATGGATCACTATCAGATAAAATTTTTGATAGGTACCCCTTATTTAGTTCATTTGTTTTATAAGACATTCAGAAGGTAATGGGTTTATAGGTCAAACTCAATAAAGAATACCATCCTCAAATGGATGGTAAGACGGAGCGGGGGGAAAAAAATTGGAAGACATGTTCCATGAATATATTTTTTATTTTGGGGTATTGTGGGATCACCATTTTTAATTGGTGGAAATTGTTTATAATAATAGTTACCAATCCATTATTAAAAAGTATCCCATTGAGTAACTTCATGGTCGGCCATGTCAGTCACCTTTGTGCTGGATAGAAGTGTGTGAGACTTATTTTTTGGGACCAAGCATCATTACTAAGACATTTGATAAGTTTAAATTGATTAGGTAGTGGTTTGTAATGGTATATATCTTCCATAAACCCTATGATAGTCGATGGTATGAATCCTTGAAATTCTCAAAGGGCGACTCAGTGTTTCTGAAGGTGACCCCTCACATAGGTCCCCATCATCTTGGAAAGTTGGGGAAGATAACAATGAAGTACGTCAAACCATTTGAGATTACCACAATATTTGGTAAGGATGAATACTGGTTAGATTTACCAACCCAATGGACATTAATCCATGTTGTGTTCCTTGTTTCACAATAAAAGAAGTATAACTCGGACCTATCGTACTTGCTAAATTGATAGAAATTGTATTTAGAATATATTTTTATAAGTTCAAGAAACCAGTGTGGATCTTAGATTACTAATATAACGTGAATCAATGAAAATTCACATCCTTGGTTTCGTTCATTTGTTATCATGGAAATGAGAAGAAAGATACATGGGAGTGAATTCCATGGGTAGAGGAGGAGTTCCCTCATTTATTCACTGATTAGACATCCAATTTGAATTTTTGAGGGTGGAATGTTTTCATGGATGGGAGATATTTTACATAATTGGTGTTATATTGAGGTAATTTATGTTTTATATTTGGTCTTAACTTTATTACATGGATTTTCACTGATTTTTTTATAAATGTGGTGGTTTTGAGGTCGGAGAGGTGGAGGTTCACTGTTGACACATGGTTAGGGGAAACTATATATCAACCTAATGAATAGTATTCAACCTATCCACTTGAACTATCTAGGCCACACAACTAGGAACCAAGGAATGAAACCCCTCCAAGAAAACCATGAGGTATCTTTTCCTCTTGGGCACAGGAGCCTCATGGATGGCGCATAGTCTGGAAGATCGTGTGTCCTATCAAATCTTCAAAAACAATGAAATTTTAGTTTTTCCCCTCCCTAATTTTATTATCCTAACACCCATTTATCACCCCATTCAACCCCCCTATAAATTATTTGCACCATACTCTCCTCATCCACTCCTTTGGGTTCTATTTATTTGGTGATTTTTATTGGATCTTCAAGAACCCATCAAGAAGTACTTCCTTTTATTCTCCCTTCACTGCTCTTGGTTTATTTTTTCCTTATAATTTGTTTTCTTCATTCTCCAATGGTTATATTGACCTATGTTGGGTTCAATATCATTTCATGTGGTTAAATATGGTTGAAAATGGTGTGATATTTCCTTTATAGGGTCTCTCCTTTGTGAGGTTGATGTTTTCCACTTGAATTAATGAATCTTTCAAGAAAGAGGTAGACGGTTTCACTACTTGACACTAATAAATTATTGTATTATGATTTATTTAGATTTAAAATGGGTTTAATAAATCATGTGGGTGATGAGAATGGTTTTTTCCATGGTTTTCTATGTTTTTCATGGTTTAATAGTGAATTTCCATTTTGTAAATTGTTGACTGTGAATGTGGCTTCAACTATTAAAAATGGAATTGTGAAAAAATGTATTTCACTTGATATATGGATTGGAATATATCACATTGGAATCATGGGTATCTAGGTGGGAATATTAGCTCTAGTATGCTAAGATATTCATTATGGATGAGTCCCATTGTCTCCAACATGACTACATTAAAACATTAGCTAAACATAATGACAGGGATTAGTTAGCTCAAGTAGGAAAAAGACCGATGTGTCCATGTTTGGATCACTAAGTATACAAGGATACTAGAACCCTATTAATCCTAGTTACTAAGGTATTGCCTGTTGTGGTCAATTCTGTTTCCCATTTCATATGTTTTTCTTATTCATTTTCATTGTTTAATAAATCATCTTTTCAATTAATTAATTTTTATTTATTCATAAAACTATCATGTTAATTTTTCATTTAATTTAAATGCATGGATTATATTAGTTATATCCCTCTTGAAATTTTTTATCACACCCTATATATACCCTCGGGTGTATATAATCCTTATTATATTTGATGTAGGTAAAAGAAAGGCCATTCGTGTAGGTGATTTGTAGATATTTGTGTCAGGGGTTTCTTTTGCATAGGTTTTTGTATTGATGGCATGAGGGCGTCGAACGACATGTTTCTTGGAGGATTATTGGTTTAGTAGGTCCCCTTCCCCATTTTTGGAATTTTGGTTTTAGTTGTAAATGTTAAATGTTTAACTCATTAGTGTAGTTGTTTCTTTGAAGTTTTTATTAAGAATTTCGGTTATGATATAAGGGATGTTTTTATATTATAATGGTTTCCTCTCATGGGAGAAACCATTATAAAAGGTGTTACTCAATTCCCAAAAACTAGTTGTCTGGTTATAGGGATCAGTAACGCTCTTCAGGCCATGCCACAGGTTTTCTCGGGTGTGAGGTTAGATAATAGAATATACTAGTTTGTGACAAATATTTTCCCCCATAAAACATAATTAACATAATAGGATGACATATTAGATAGAAATTAATTTTGAATGGAAACTTGACAAATTTATTGAGGAATATAAATTTTCATGGAAAATAACTTTTCAAAGATAAAATTTTTTAAAAAAATTATCTAATTAATTTTCATTGAAAATAACTTTGAAAACATATAATTTAAGCTTTTAAAATCAATTAAAACATTTATTGATGAAATTATCCTTTCCACTTGAAAAATAATTTTTAAATCATAAAACAT
Source organism: Viscum album (assembly GCA_963277665.1). Classification (NCBI taxonomy): domain Eukaryota; kingdom Viridiplantae; phylum Streptophyta; class Magnoliopsida; order Santalales; family Viscaceae; genus Viscum; species Viscum album. The sequence continues at coordinate 58,173,543 of OY728127.1, read as the reverse complement.
TTTTAAAATAGTTTTATTTATAAATAAAATTGATGATTTTTAAAGTAATAATAAAATAAAATAATGTTCATAATGACATTATGTTTCATTAATTTCATATATGTTAAAAAATAATCCATTCACATTTTCAGAAAAAGAAAAACATGCAATTTTTGAAAAATGAAAAGAATATTTATTTAAAAAAAATTAAAAAACTACAGAATGGTTAAAAATGTACTTTTTAAAATCATATTAGTATAATAAAACATTTTTGAATTTTTTTTATAAAACATGGTTTTAGAATAAAATGAATTTTTGACCAAAGAGAGAAATAAAGTGGGATCCTTGAAAACCTTTTCTAAATTATTTTAAGAACATAAGAGTGGGAAAATATTAATATTACTTGTAAATATCATGAATAACAATATAAGAATAAAATTAATGATTTTATTGATATATGGATCATAATATTTCATCATTTAATGCACAATCATAAACAATCTTAAAAAAGAAAGAGATTGTAACATAAGAATACTAAGAATTTAATAACATTGATTATTAATCACCATGAAATAATGACATTTAGTAAAACTTATAATATCATTAAAATAATTATATTCATTATATAACATGTAAAATTGACCATATATAAACGTCATAAAATAATATAGGTGTATAAAATAACGTAGGTCTCAAATATGGAAAATAAGAAAAAAATACCTTACCAATTTGGTAACAATGAAAACATAAACCCCATAAAAGTGAGATACCCAAATGGATATGTAAATACCAAAAAAAAATTATGATAATAATAAAACAACTTCATGGGTAGTATATACACCACATAAAACAAACATGTTTTGAATATGGAATGTGTCTCACAGAAAAATAAATATGAGCCAGAAATTTATTACTGTAAGTCTCAAATTCCTTTGTAGTCATTATAAAAATACATTATTATAAATATATGTTTATTTTAAATCGATTTTAGAACCAAAAATATATATATATAATACCATATATTATTTACTTATGTAGTTTTGTTACCCTTTTATTAACAATTCCATGTTAAAGTCATGTTTCGGGTAATAACAGCTTTGTTTTTCAGACATGTTTTGATTTTTTAGTTTTTCTACTATTAATTTGATAATTGTAACATAGTAAATAGAATTTTATCCACGATATAAATATCATATATATATATATATTTATATATATATATTTATATGTGTTTAGTTTCTTCCATAAAATTTAGTGATGGAAAATGAAGTACAGCATTAATGGAAGATGACGGGATGTACATACACATGGATGTTATTATTGTTTTATTATTATATTGAAATAAAGAAATTTAATGGATATATTACCACTAAATAATTATTTTTATGTCATATATAGCATATTTTAATCAATAAAATCCTTAATACCTTCTATGTAACACATTAACAAATCACACCACTTTACGAGGTAGTAGTCCACCATACACACAAAGGACATTAACATATTCCTAAAAAATAGAAAGCGTGAAGGTATGAGTGATAAATTATTTAAATAATAATAATAATAATATCATAAATATTATATATAAAAAATAAATCCATCATTATTTCCAAACATGAGGGTTGTTATTCTAATAATGAATGACACCATCTCGTGAGGTGGTAGTCAGCCGTACACATGAATGTTTATTTCCTTGCCCATTTTATGGAAGTGGATATGGTTTTTAGGTAATCCCCTTATCATAAGAAAATTTAATTATAATAATGATAGTAATTTTATTATATCATAATATTATAACAAAATTTTAAGTACGTAGTGGAAGAAAAAAATCGAAAACACTTGTTGATGAATGTTTCCTCTTATTTAGGTATCCTCCTTAGGATTTCACTGAAATCCTCCCTTGGATAGATTTATGTAAAAAATAAGGTTTATCGGGTGATAATAGGGAATTTTTGAAGTTATTTTTTCTATTATTCTCAGAACCAAAATCTTTCAAAAGAGTTAAAAATGGGGGAGAGGGGTGGCCTTTTATAAGTAGGGGAGAGGTCACATTTTGTATTTTTGAAAATAATTGAGTGATACTACATTTTTTATATGTAAAAAATCTTCTAAAATGGAAAATTATATAAAATAATTTGTTTAATAGTATAAAAATATCCATAAAATATTTTCCCCATAAGTTTATAGGTCATTTGTACCCTTATCTTTTTAGTTTAACCCCATAGTAAACCACTTTTTACCTTAACTTTGGTATTTAATTTTTTCTACATTCACAATTAATTTTGGTAAAAAATTAATTTTAACTGATTTAATTATATAAATTATTTTAATTAAAATTATTTAATACATTTTTTCAAATTCAATCCACCTATGTTTTAAATTTTAAATTAAAATTTATCACACATACACAATGAGAAAGAGGGTTTTTATACGAAAAAGATCAAATGTTTAAAAAACTTTATATCTAATTTAAATATGAAATTGATTTGAATTATGTAATTTAGATTAATTTATATATAAGTGAACTAATTTTACTTTAAATATAATTTAAAATTTAAATTAAATTTATAAATAAATCAAAAAAAAGTTAGTTTTCAATTAAAATTCATCATTTTCACTATTCAATAAAAAATATATTTTCAAAAGATTATAAAAACATTACCATAATATAATTTTGAAATTATGATTTAAAAAATTAAAATCATTTGTTCTAATAAATTTTTTGAAAGTGGTAAAAATTAAATTTAAAACAAAACACACATACATGATGAAAATATGGGTATTTGAGAAATGTATTGTTTTCAAGAAAAAATGATTTATATTAACTCTATGTATAATAATTATCATTCTATGAATAAAAATTATAATTTATTTCTATATAATAAATAAATTTAATTTAAAAAACTTATAATTATGGATAATTATAATTAATTAATGCAGAGAAACATTATGCACTTTAAAACAATTTTCAGAAAAAAAACAAAAAACTTATACAAAAATAAATAATAAAGATGATTAAAAAATTAAGTGTATTAAATATAAATAAATAATACTTATTTTATAATAAAAAATAAATATTCATATAAAATACATAATTAATTTGAAAATATGTGATAGTTTATAAAAATCGGTATTTTTCACTATTCACTCAAAAATCAACATTTTCCAAAAAATCATTGATTTTCACGATAAGCTAATTTCTATATGATGATTTAAAAATTGAATTTTATTTTTTTCAATAAATTTCATTATATATTTATAATTTCATAATAATATTTTTTATAAAAATAAATTAATATAATTTTTTAATAAAGCATATTTTTGATGAGTATAGTTACTTTACTAAATATTGATTGATTATTTACTGAGCATTTATAAATAAATGTATATTTAGTAATAAATTTATATTTATATTTTATAAAGTTGTTAATACTATTCATACCCACCTATTTAATAACTATGTTATAATTGACATATTTTAAATAATATTATTTGATGGTTCACTGAAGCCCATTATTGCGCCTCAGGTACACTTTTAAAGAAACTCATTATTGTGCATAATGAATGCTAAACTCAGTTTTGTGTGTAATATAATCCAAACCATGTGCTTTCATCTAACAAAAGATAAATTTAGTGTCCCATGTAATGAAAAATATTTATTTTATTGAATTTATTCAAAAAAATCTCAAAATCTCAGGGTGTTACATTCTACCCCCGTTAAAATGAATTTAAACCTTGAAATTAATCTCGGTAATCAATGGTTCACCAATTGAAAATACATTAATAGAAACCCACATAATAAAAATGAATAATAAAACATACCTTAAAAATGGAAAGTTTGAAACAAAAAAGTTTCCTAAAGTAACTCATAATTACGATCCCACATAGAAAAACATTGGTGGGTAATGATGATTTAGACATGGAATAAAAGAATAAATAATTATAGATTTTGATATAGATCATTAATCAAAAGAAATTTGGTGATCTAGAAAATTTTAAACATCTAAAAAATCATAAACCTTAGAAGCATGAAAAAGGTCATTGATATCATCAAAAATGATGATAATAGGAAATCATTTTATTTCAAGATCCATTTCTTAATATTCTTTAATTAATTTTCCATCTTGGATAAGAACATATGAAAAAGTATTTCCTTGAAAAATTTCTATTTTATTATAAATATTTCATCCTTTGGATTTTCCACGATCAATTTCAACTTTATATCTTACTCAAAGAGATTATTTTTTCATATCTGAAGCACTAAATAAAATCCAAAAAATATTGATAAGTAAATACTTCTATCTCAAGTTAAAAAAATGTTGAAAATTGTTATCCAATATGGATATATATATTCATATGTTGAATTAATAAATTAATATTTAAAAACCCATCCAAAGTTCAACATAACCATTTCATAAATAGTTAACCTTATGACCTCTCCAGAAGATTAAAATCCAAATATTTAGAAACCAGGTCGCCAAATTTCTAATATGATATTATAATTAGTCTATAAAAAATATGAATTATCTCTTAATTGTCACATTCCAAAAATGAGAATACGTTCATCATGTTTTCACTTGAAACTCAGTAATAACCTTAATTATCATAAAACCATATTGAAAACATACATGATTCCTTATTCCTTATATAAAAAATTATTATACAATATATTCAATTAATATAATAATGATGCATACTACATCAATGATAGAATAAACCACTTTTCCCACAAATCAGTAATCTGTTCTAAGGAAATCATAACTACTTTATTTACTTTATCCAAATCAATCATATCATTATTCAAATGTAATTATATATATTTTAGTAAAAAATTAATGGTTATGTTTCCCTTAATCATTCATTTTTTGTGAATTTAACCTTTACATTAAATCATTTTTCTAGTCCATCAGTACCATTTATCTTATTTTTGTAAATCCTAAATGAAAATCATTTACTAAAAAATCATTATATATTTAATGATTCGAATAACATAATTCATGAATTCTAATACATAAAAAATTAAATTATTTCACTTCCTTATTAAACCATTTACTAGGATACTTAATCATATTCCTTAATACTTAGTTTCTTTCGTATGAATTATGAATCATTTCAAAATATTCATCAACCTTAATTTTACCATGCCTCTCATTTTAAAAATAAACAATACTCTTAGAACATCCCATAACTTTCAAATATCATTCACAGTATACTCATCATTAGTAGTGTAACCATTACTCATACCACATTATTGATTCTATTAATATAATTTTTCTATAGAACATTGATCTATACAGTTCTCATAATTTCCATTTTTAAATCATTCATCCATTGATAATTCCTTTGAAAGACCAATATTCCCATACATTTTGTTAACTAAAATTTTCATTTTTATATGGAAATATATTACTATGTGTCCATATTCTCCATACATAAAATATATTATCATCCCTCTTGGACATTCCCTTGAGTTATTCATCTCACATTCTTACCATATAGGAAACTAAATCTTCTTTTATCCATGGTCTCCAATACCTAAACTCTCAACAGACTCTTTCCTTATCTACTTTGGTGAGTCTAAGAGTTGGTTAAGGTGAATTTTGTTAATCATGTTCCATGAAAACTGATTAGTCATAATAACAACATCATTCAATATTTTCATCATCCCATTTTGTTATTCCTCAGAAAATTATCGGTAACACTCAACATTAACCAAGTTCTTTCTGGTTCCTATCATTAGATGGAACTAAAAATCATAGTGTGAGAAACACTAATCATAGTGGAAAACCAAATAATTATGAAAATAACTTATGTGATTATAAATCATGAAAACATAGGTTTATATGAGTCTATTCATAGTTATAATCTATATAAATAATTCATGATTGTATTTAAAAAGTTTTGAATTTCCAATGATTATCCCCCAAGAGTATCAAACAATGTGCTCATCAAGGCTCATTTTCAATCACCATTTTTCAATTGATTCTAGATCAATATAGTGTTTTCAGGTTTTTTACTCATAGGTATATATGTAATAGAGCCGCATCCACTTTTAGTGTCCAGATAAAGAAGTAATTTCTTTGAAAAACTCACTCTATCCTTTAACAAAATTCCAATATATTTTCCAATACTTTTATTCATCCTTATACATATCCTTAGACATGTCCTTCGGGATATCACTAATGTTTTGTCTCAAAGATTCCAAAGATCAACTAAACCTTTCATATAATACCAAAAGTAGAGACCCAAGCCTCTAATTCAAGGATATTGTATCCTTTTATAGGAATATTCATTACATTACATGAACACATGCCTGAGGATTGTAATAGTTTAGTGCCTTTGTTGAAATGGAATACAATCCTCTAATATAGTGAAATATATTATGCATCTCCCACAAATATCTTCCCATGTTGTACTCCCCTTAGGAATACCCTACCTAAACCTTTATTTACAATCCTTGGGAAAGAAACACAATAAAGGTTGATCTTTGATGATCAGTATGAGTAAACATATGGGATATCAATATAAGATCATATGAAAGAATAAAATAAGAATAAGGATATTTGATCATGAACATAATTTAAAAATGTTATACCCAACCTTTCATAGATAATAAATAGCATTCATGGAATAGAACATTATCATTTCAGAAAACATGATCTATATGAGTGGTAAATCATCATAAATCTATCATGAACTATATTCACATGTTATAAAATAGTGGAATCATCATAAATATGGAAAAAACATTAATATTTAAAGGTAATATACCAAGACCATCAATATAGTAGATCATGACTTATCACCTATTTCCTATTGTGGATAAATATACACATTTTTTTGTGGAATATGACTCACCTATTTCCCATTATGGATTAGGACCCACCTGTTTCCCATAGTGGATTAGAACACACATATTTCCCATAGTGGATAAAGTCCATCAACTTGATTCCCATCATCATCTCATGACATATAAGGCTTTACCCAAAGCATTGTATGGAGATTTAAGTGTCACCCATATCATAATGAAAAAAAATTATTATGTGTTCAATAATATCATAAGACATTCAACATATCATCACATTACAATCTATGTAAATAAAATGGTTTTCCAAAATATTTTATCAATTCACTATATAATAACCCAGGAAAAATAAATGGGTGTCCTAAACATTTCATCGACATAAACATTAACCATATAGATAAAGAATAAGGATGGTATTGTTTAATATTATTCCATGTAAAGAATAAGTAAAATCAGAGGATATCATCTTCATGGAAATTAATTTTGAAAGGATACTTAGAGAATTTCTTAAAGAAAATAACTTTTTATTGAAAATAAATTTTCAAAATTAGAAATTCATAAAATATTTTTTTTCATTTCGTTTAAAATAACCATAAAAAACGTATAATGGAGTACTATAAAACCATTTAAAACATTTTCTTGATGAAAATATCATTTCCAATTGAAAAAAATTTTTAAAACATAAAACATTGTGAAAATACTTCTACATTAAAATAAAATTGTAAACATTTAAATTAATCATCAAAGAAAATAATTTTCATGATGGTAAGTGTATTTCATTTCATACATGTTAAAACCAAACATTCAATTTACATTTTCAGTAAAATTCAAATGAGAATTGTTTTGGAGAAAAACATGAATATTATTTCCAAAACATTTTAAAAAAATTAAAACATGGTTAAAAGTTTATTTTCTAAAATCATATAATATTAATAAAAAAAATTGAATTTTTTTTTTATAAAACCTTATCTTCAGACAAAATAGATTTCCGACCAAAGAAAGACAAAATGCTTGATTTCATTAAAAAAACATTTTCTCCATTATCTTATGTACAAAAGAGTGGGAAATGGTATTATTACTTATATATATCATTAATAACCTTATGGGAATAAAACTAATTATTTTTTAAGATATTTATCATTAAATTTCATCATTGGAATCATAATCATAAATAATCCCAATAAATGAAGGGATTTTAACATGAGACTCTTACAAATTTATTAACATTGAATCATAATACCAAAGAAATAATCGAATTAAATGAAACATATAATATAATTTCAATAATCATATTCCTGATATAACATGTAAAAGGGTAATTATATGCACCACATAAAATAATATAGGTGTGTAACATAATATATATCTCAAAGATGAAAATTTGAGACAAAAACCCCTTACCACTTTGGTAAATTTGAAAACATAAACCCCATGAAAGAGAAATACCCAAAAGAATTTGGAAATACACGTAAATTAAATTATCATAATCATAGAATAATCTCATGGGAATTATATACACCATGTAAAATAAACTTATGGTGAATATAGCATGTGTCTCACTGAAAAATAAAAGTGAGATAGAAATCCATTACCGTAGGTCTCAAAAAATTTATACTGATTAAATATTCATGTATAATGAATATAATATTATTATAAATATATTAAAGAACAAAACATAATTATATCATTCCACAAATTATTTACTTATGTCCTTTTATTACCATTTTATTAACAATCCCATGTTAAAGTCATGTTTCAGGTAATAATCACTTTGATTTTCGTATATTTTTTGGTTTGTTTTTTTGTCCTAATACTTTTATAATGGTTACATAATCTCTATAATGTTAACCAAGATATGAATATAATAATTTTTAGTATATATATATATTTATATTAATCGATAAAATTTAGTGATGGAAAATGAAATGCACCATTCATGGAGATGGTAGGTCGTACTTACGCATGAACATTGTTTCCATTTTTATTTTGGGATTAAAATAAAGTAACGTAAATTATATTTTCCACTAAATAATATTTTTTTAATATATATTACATATTTTCATTAAAATCATCCTTAATATGTCCCATGTAAATCATGAATGAATCGCATCGCTTCGTGAGGTGGTGGTCCTCCGTACACATGAGTGACGTTATCGTATTCCTAAAAAATGGAGAGCATGAAAGTATGTGTGATATAATAAATTCATAATAATAATAATATTATATATATCATATATAAATACAATAAATAAATCATTATTTCCAAATGTGATAGGTGGTGATGGAAAAATGAATGAAATTGGTTCGTGAGGCTGTAGTCCGACGTACACATGAATAGTGATTTTGTAACCCATTTGATGGAAGTGTTGATGATTTTAGGTAACTAAAATAACATAAAAAAGTTTAATTATATGTGATATAATAATTATATTATATAATAATGTTATAATAATAATTTAAGTAGGTGGAGAAATAAATTCAACAAAAATGCTTGTCGATGAATGTTACTTCTTCTTCGGGTATCCTCCTTTTGTTTGCGCTAAAATCCATACGTGGTATAATTTATATCCAAAAGAATGATTCTATAATGAGAGGTTGTATTTTTTGAATATATATTTCTAGGTATTGGATAAAACAAAATGGATTTAATGTGTGATGTAAAGAGGATAGTGGGTTCCATTTTATAAGTGGGGGGAGGACACACTTGGTTTTTTGGAAAATAATTTAGTTCTCCAACATTTCTCATATATTAAAAGGGTCCCAACTTGTCCATTTTTAAACCTTATAGGTTTAATGGTCTAATTATGGTCATAAAATTATTTTTATGAAACTTTATAGGTCATTTTTACCCATATCTTGTTTGTTTAACACTATTGTAAACCTATTTTTACCATTACCATAGTTATAAATTTCGATCGCATTCACTATACATTTTGATAAAAAATTAAGTTGAAATTATTAGATAATTAAAATTATTTTGTTTATAAATATTCAATATATTTTTAAAAATTAAATTCACATAATTAAAAAAATTTAGTTTAAAATTAATCCCACAAACGTAAAGAGAAAGTAGGTTTTTAAATGAAAATGTTCAAAAGTTTACAAATTATTTATATCCAATTTCAAAATGAAATTGATTACAATTAAATAAAATAAATTAATGGATTTATAATGGTACTAATTTTACTTTATAATTAATTTTTAATATAATTTATCTTTATAATTAAATTAATCAAAAAGGCAGTTTTCATGAAAAATTATCTATTTTTTACTATTTATCAGATAATTTATCTTTTTAGAAATTTTTCTAATATTAAACCTATTAAAATTTTTAAATTAATATTTAAAAAATTTAAAAAAAAATTGGAATAAATTTTATAATGTTTAAAAAAAATTAAATTTAAAACAAAACCGGTATATGTGGTGAAAAAGAAGGTTTTTAAGAAGTGTATTTTTTTAGAATGTGATTATTTATATTAAGTTTATGTCTAATTATAATAATTTAATGAATATTAATTTGTATTTATTGAAATATAATAAATAAAGTTTATTTAAAACATTCATAATAACATATTATTTCCATTAATTATAGTGGAGAAACATTATGCACATTGAAACAACTTTCAGAAAAAAACCCCAAAAATATAATTATACTAACATAAAATGAAATGTGGATTCATAAGTAATTATTTGGATTAAATATAATTAAATAATACTTATATTAATTTTAAACACAATTGGGAATCAAAATTTCTTAATTTATTTGAAAATAAATGATATTTTTACAAAAATCGGTATTTTAACTATTCACTAAAAAATCAACATAATCTGAAAAATCCAAAAATTTAACAATAAGTTAATTTAGATATGATGATTTAGAAAATTGGGTTCTTTTTTTCAAATAATTTTTCTACAATACATAAAAATTAATTAAAATATTTTCTCATAAAAATAATAAAACCCATTTTTGAAGAAAACATGTTTTTGAGATCCATTGGAGGAGGTTTCTCAAATGATCAATGATGGATCATGGATTGGAAATCAGAGTGCCAATAATAGATTTTGAATCACACCGACTACTATGAAGGGGAGTCATTATTTTTCAATGATTGATATAAACCCAAGGTAGTTCATTTTCTTTCTGTGTTTTTGTCCTATTTTTCTACCCACTTTGAACATGAATTAATGTTATATGAAATTAAATAATAGATTAATCGTTGATCTCAGGTATCGATTTATCTTCCGACGGTGAAGAATTGGTGATATTAAATTGTTTCTTGATTAGTGGTTATTTTTTCATCATTCTAATGGAAATGAATTTATTAAAACCCAAATAATGGTCAAGGTTCATTCCTCTAGTTTTCTTGTTATCCCCCACCCCACTATTAATCATGCATTCATCATCGACAATCCATTTTTTCAGATATTTGACAAATACCTGGTCGATAATCATTGTGCAATAATTATTTGGAACAAATAATCATCATTTTGGGTTTGGGATTTATATCGATAACATGAATGAGATGTGGTGATGACCATTAATGATTGAGGTTTGGATCTAATACTTTTCTTTCATGGTTTGGTTTGTGGTGATGGTGTGGGGAATCAGGATAGATTCCCAAGATGATTAGATTAAAAAAATCTAGACATCAGATATTTTTATGATCATTCAACTTAGATTCTTAAATCATAAGTGATATTTGTGGTGAAATCCAAAGAATTAGTAGTGTGGTAAAACACATGAATATTTCTAGAAATTATGGTAAAATCATGTCTACATCATGTTTGATCTGTAAAACACACATCGTGTGGACCCTAGCTATAAAGGGTTGAGTTTACATATAAAATGTCGACAAAAAAATCATGTGACTCGTGGATAGAAGATTGTTATGTTCCCCTAGGGTATAAAAGCATGGACGCGGACAAGCACACGGGGATAGCTATAGTACATAGGTACAACCCAGTACTCATCCATGGCTAGGTACACAGGCATGGACCAAAGTACACATGCATGGGATAAAGAACATGAGATAACCTCATGCAGGAAATACATGTTTTATACTCCCAATACACACCATTTACATTCTCCAAGGTAGTTTGGGGCTCTTAACCTCTTCATTATGGACTAGTTTCTTTAGGGTGTGAAACCTCAATACATCCCCCATGAGGGTAATGTGAGGCATCATGTCCTGAGCAAAGGATATAGTTCTCTCTATGGGATCAACCTTATATAAAGTTTTAGGAATCCATTTTGAGGCTCAATGTGGGTTATTCTATTATATCTTCTTAACAATTTGGGGTTATAGGAATCATCATGACCAAAATATACAAGCATCGATCCCCAACTTATTAGGATATTCAAGATATCGTTTGGTATACCCCACAAGTCCAAGGAGAGATCCTATATCTATGTAATTATGTCTTTTGAGTTCCAAAATTTACTTCTCCATGGTGATACATAATGATCATGAACCCTTAGTTGATCTCTATTAATGCTATCAAGCTTATGGAGTGAGACCCCCTTAGATGAGTGTTGCCTTGAAACATCAGGAAAAATCATTGGATGGAAGTGTGGTTGTGACCTTACATAAGTAATTAGTGTATATATTGAGTATATATGTGGGTTATTATTATGATGTATCATATTTTGATTTGAATTCTTTTATGATGATGATATGAATACTCTATTTATTCTTTAGGTTTCGTGACATTAGGTTGTCCTACCTGGTATTGTTATAATAACCTCTACAATGGATCTTTCCACACATATCATGTCTTATATAGACTGTGATTCATTCAACATGGTCATCAGTGGACTAGGAGAAGACAAATATTTGTTGATCTAGATAGACCATGATTCAAACCAAGTGTTTCATTTGACTGTAGTCCCCTCTTTTTAGAAGTTTTGACTTCTTTTATAGTTTTGGTGAGCTTTTATTTAGAACTTTGTGCCTTACAATATTTTTTTTAAACTCTGATTATCAGAATATATGTATGCATGCATTTGAATAAATTGTATTTTAAATTCTATAATTTTCTAGGTATTTGAAGATATTTGTGTGTATAGTTATCTTAGGTTAAGGCCTCCCATATGTGTGATATGCCTACTCAGTACTTTTTTCTAGCCCTAGCCCCATTGGAGATGGTATTGGGGTGTTAAACTCAGTTTAATGTTGGCTCAATGGGCCCCGATGGGTCATGTTGTGATATTTTCTCTCAATATTTGTCACCAATATAGCAATACTAGTCATTTTATGTGGTTTTATCACAAGTATTTGTGGATTTACCCAACAAATTCAGGATATGGTACTGTTGTAGGACCTCAGAAGCTAGTGTAGACCCAGTAATGGCCGGTGAATTAAGTGACTTGTGATCATATATTGCATCAAGTAGTGGTTTTTGGAAACGTATATGAAGCTAATCTGTATTTAAATGCCAGTAGAGAGGGACCTTCCATTGTTCAATGTAAGGTATTAATTCTTTCTGCTCTATTTTTTTTTCTTATATAGGTGAATCTAATTTTTTCATATCTTATCAATTGGTTATTAGGGTGGACTTATCGATTAAATTATATTCTATGTTTTAATCCATAGATACCTCCTTATAAAGGAAATTGTATTGTCTTCACATCTATCCAGAATGTCTGATGGTGGTTTCTATCTTCAATCATGTGTGTAACTTTAAAATTATTGATATTTCTGGCTTTGATGTGATCCTTAGCAAGGATTGATTGACTAGATACTATGAAAACATCGATTTTTATCAAATATGAGTGAATTTTACATATCCAAAAGGGGAAAATATTATGATGACTGGTAAATGGGGTTTCGAGGAAGGATAAATGTGACCACATCCTCATAAGAGAGAAGTCTTTTTAGGGGAGGTGAATATTACGATCCTTTTAGTGGACTAGTCAATTTCCCCCTACTATTTCCCTTCTAGGGTAAAACTGTACCATGATGTCTTTCCAGATGATTTCCCTTGGTTACCTCTACATAGGGGAGTAGAGTGTGAGATCAAGATTGGTCTTGGTGTGCAACCTATATTGATTCCACCGTATTGTATGGAACTAGTTGAGTTGAAAGAGATCACTGTATAACTTGATGATTTTGAAGAAAAATGATTCATAAAACTGATCACTTTCCCCTAGGGTGATCATTTTCTCTTATACAAGATGATAGATGGTATCCATTTACTTTTTAAATACTATAGGAAGTTGAATTAGATCAGAATGAAAAATAGCTACCCATTTCCAACAATTTACAACTTGTTTGATTAATTAAGAGTCCAGTGATTTTCAAATATTACTCTATATTATACCTACCATAAACATTTATTATGATAGAAATAAATACCAAAGATAGTGTTTAAGATAATTTAAAAAATTTATGAGTATCTTATTGTGCACATTGGACTGAATAATTCTCTGATAGTGTTCATGGCCTTCATAAATAAGATCTTTCACCCATACTTAGAATCCATTTTCATTATATTTATTGATGAAATCCAGATATATTACAATAGATAAAAATCATATTCTATAATCCTAGATTTCATATTGAGTAAACATTGAGCACATTATATTTACAACAAGTACTTGAAGTGTTATATTTGGATAATAGTGGTTCACTTTCTTAGGCACATGATTTCTCAAGAGGTAATTTCAGTAGATCCAGAGAAGGTAGATATAGTTATTCCATGGGATCAACTAAGTCATGTATTGAAGATATTAAGTTTCCTTAGGTTTTTTGGGTACTATAGGAGAATCATTTTGGACTTTTCTTACCTAGAAGTTCCCATTAATACATTGAAAAATAAGGTAGTCGTGTTTAAATGGATAGACCTATGCGAATAATTGTTCTTAGAGATAAGGAATATATTTATATTAGATCGATCTTGATTATTCTTCAGCTTGGAGTTAGGTATTCAGCTTATTACTATGGATCTGGTATTCTCTTGGGATTCGTTCTGATACTGGTTAATAAAGTAGTTTGTTATAGGCCATGTTAGCTATAAAACCTCTAGTATAACTACCCTACACATGAGTTAGAGTTGGAATCAATGGTTCATGATTTGAAATTATGGTTACACCACCTCTTCAGAGAGATATGTTTCATGTATATGGAGCACAAGAGTCTACAGTATACCTTATCCCAGAGTGATCTAAATTTTTGTAGATTCATTAGCTCTAATAATTATAGATATTCAACATCGATAAGTTTTATGGTCCTTATAAAGGAAATTTAGTTGTATATTCACTTAGCATGAAGATGTAGGAAGTGGGAGAGTGGATGTATGAAGATAAGTGGAAGCTCAATTCATTGTAGGCAGACTAGAAGGTGTCCATAAATAAGGATCAAGGGGAGTGGCTTTTTCACCCTTAGTGGTCACATCCTATTTGGTGGAATGAGTTAAGGATAGTCAATATATTTATCTAGAGTTTGTTGTGACCAGAAAGAGGTTGGGATCAAATAGTTTTATTTTGGTATGGGAGTGAGACATGCATGGTTTTATTCTGGTTCATGGTAGAGTGATGGTTTCATCTTTAATAAGAAATAAGATAATGAGAACCTCTCATTATTCATATTGGGATGTTCACCGTGGATCAACCAAAATGTATCATGATTTTAGAAAGAAATTCTTATGTCCTGGTTTAAAAAGATAAATACCATGATTTTTATTCTGATGTCTAACATATCAAAATATTATGTTCGGTCATAAGAGATCAGTTTAGCTAACTACATAGAAATATAGGACACCAACTGAGTGGATGAGATAAGATAACTCTATATTTGAAAAATTGTACAGTTTCATGGAGTTCCTTTGATCATATTATCTAATAGAGATTTCTAATTCACTTCACGATTATTTAAATACTTGAAAAAGAAATGGGGACTCATTTGAAGATAAGTACATCTTTTCATCCTCAAACTAATATGAAGTCATAGATAACAATACATAATTTTGAGTATATAATTTGGGTATATTTTATAGATTTATGAGGATCTTGGGACGATGGTTTCACTAATAATAAAAACCTATAATCCTCAATTTATATGGATCCATTTGAGACTCTTGTGTGTGGCCATTTTTTCACCTCTATACTAGAAAAGGGTGCATTAATATTTAGTTATATAACTGAGTATGATATAAGATAACTTGGAGCTGTAGTAGTTGATTAAAAAGTGTCTATTAATGGATAATAATAGGTAGTCGACTTATTCTAATTGAATGAGATAACCATTGGAGTTCGCTGTGGTGGAATGAATTTCTTGTAGGCATCCACTCATTTGGGTAATATGGGATTGAGAAAGCAAAGAATGTTGGAACTACATTATGTTTCTCCATTAAATATCATCAAACGCTTTGGTAGGGTGGCCTACTAGTTAAATCTTCCTCCACAATATCAAGGTATACATAATTAGTTCCACATGTATTAATGTCAGAGGTATGATTTTGCGTTTATGCGTGCGCTCGACTATGAGGATGTTGAGAAGGAACCATATAAATATTTTTTGAATGGACCATTTATATTGTGTATAATGTGAGAAGATTTTTTATGGGATGAGTGTTCCTATTTTTTGGGTTAAATGGTAGAATGGTTGTTTTCAAGAAGAGATGTGGGAGTAGGAAACAAGAATTTGAGTGTAGTGGACCAAGTTGTTTGAGAAAAGCTTCGGAGATACATCTTGACAGTGATAATTCATAGTAGGGGGAGAATTATGACATCATCTATTTAAGAGGTGGCTCTTTCCAAATTTTACATATATGTTTATACATGTTTTTATGTATTTTGAGGCAAGATAGAGGTGTTTAAGATGATGAAACCAAGAAGAGTATTAGAAGGTGGACATGTTGTATCATTTCAAGTTACATAAATCCCACTAGCTAGCCTAGGTGGTTAATTGGAAGAGTCAATTATACCCAAGAACAACTATCTTGCTGGTGGCGGTCTTAGGAATAACTAGTACAATTCAATGCACATCGACCTACTGATGGAGGCTATCGGCTAGTTAGTGGCATCTTTTGGGGACTAGTGGGTATTCTGAGTATAAAGTTGTTTTTTAAAACCCATATTATTCTTTATTTATCACATTATATTATGTCCTATTTGATCCCTAGTGACCTAGGAGTCCTCTCTTGATGTTTTACAGTTCTCTACATCCCTTCTGTCTCTTCCATTCGATTCTCAAACAATGATTTGATCCTCAGGTTCCAATTAAGTGAGTTCTATCTTGATCTAGAAAAATCAAATTCCCTTATGCTTGATCAAAATAAATTATATCCTTGACTTTTTTATTTTATATAAGGGTTCTGACATGGTTTAACAAGGTTTTTTGAGGATTTTTAGTATAATCAGCACCAAGAATCAGGGAATTGGAATATGTGAAAGATTTTAGCCTAAATCATTACCAATAAGGGAACTTCTTAGGTATGTATGATGATTAAAAAAACCTTTTGATGTGGGGTCTCCAAAAGCTTACCCTATAATTCTAATTGTGTTGTATTGGGAATAGTTTAATGATTCAGAATGGCGATTTTGATTTGAACATCAACCCTTATCATCAAATCATCATTGTATCTGTGCTATGAGTTCTTTATCAATAATGAATATTTATACATAATCTTGGAATGTTTTTTTAATTCATGTGTAGCCCTGTGAAAAAATATGTTTGATGTTTTCTGCTATATGGATTGTTTTGACTGTAACCCATTCTAGTTATGATGCGATGTTTTGATCTATCATCCTCTATAAATCATTTTATGTGTTTCTCTCTCTCTCTCTTTGTTAGTTAATATATGTTGATCCATATAGACTATACCCATAAAAGTTATGTGAAAGATATTTATTATCATGTACATGGGATTCCATTCTAGTGGATTTATCAAACATGTTCCTTGTACTATCCCATAAAGGGGGATTTTTCAAACATGGATGGATGATGTTCCTTTTGGAGTGGATCTAGATTTGGTAGAACCTACCTTTAAGGACTCGATATAGAGGTTATTCTTGTATGATGTAGTCATTTCATATTTTTACTCTGCATATTTTCATGGAATTCACTACTATATTCCATTAACTTGTGTTAAGAACCATTGGTGGTATCCTAATGTTCAATCTACTCACACCCTAATGAGGCATTTTGGTGCGCTTTTACATTTCATGTCTAGGGATCTAGTGACGGGAAAAGGCATAGTGGTTGATGGTCGAGTCATTTTATCATGAGGATATATAAGGGTTGGATTGTCGTATTTTTGGATGGTTGTTAGTAATTTTATTTAGTTAATTTACCTCATACATTGATTCATGGTCTATATGGATCCCTTTTCCTAGTTTTCGTCTGATTATCTAGAATTACATATTGATACTGCATGGGTTGGTTCTTAATATATTTTTGTTACTCTAATTAGGATTTATTCACTCATTCATTATTCGTTGATTTATTTATTATCACTTCCATTATTTTACTATGATATTTACTTGGTATTTAAGGAATAGTCTCCCCACATTATCCATTTTTCTCTTACTTCTATTCAAAAACATATTTCATTTATTGTGGTTCCCCTGAGGTTGTGGGGCATCCCAAATTAGACTCGGTGTTTTGGTTTGGGGAGTTACAACATTGGTAGTAAAAAATTGAAATCTTGATATCATATGAATAATATATATTAATGGGAAAGGGATCATGTGTTCAATCCCATTCCATAGTAGGTTTTCCCCCATAATGATGGTAGACTGGCATATCAAACAATAATGTGGATCAATGGTAGATGATGTATGTCACATGAAAATGTAGGTCAGTGCGGCTTCAATCATCTCTGTAGTGAATCTCTACAAGTACTGGTGAAATAGAATGGTTGAGCGGGGTTTTTTGGGGGCCGGTACTGACGAACGAGTGGTAGAGGGTGATCATAGTGGTCCTCGATTCTGTGAATCACAAATGAGTTGGATCCACCATAGTTGTTAGCTGTTGTGGGTCAGGTTGTACAAAAAATGGTACAAAAAACGCGGTCTGCTATACGGTTGTGTCGATGGGCTAAGGGAAGGTGGTAATTTTGGGATCATCGATGTTGTGAATCTTGGATGAGTGAGAGCCATGGTGGTTGTCGGTGATCATGGGCCAGGTTGTAGGTGGTGCACAGAGAATGATACTTTATAAAGGGGGTGTAAATGACATAAAAATACAGGGTAGGTTGACACAGTTATGATGTTGAACTAGCCTTTCAGGCCATTTAATGGGCTTCAATCCCACTAGTCTTATTGGGAATGTATTAAATAAAAAGGGATTTGTGGGTGGGATATCCCCTTGGGGAGCTATGTCCTGCTTCTCCAACATGTGTACTTTTTTTGTGTGTGTTTGAATGTAATTTTACCCCCAAGTGACAAATATATATATAGTAGAAAATAAATTAACAATAGAAAAAAATAGATGAGAGATATTTAGTTACTAGGGGTATTAGTGGGGAATGGATTGTGATGGTGTTACATTAAAAAATATAGCAGAATCATGGAATGTTAGTGTGGTTGTGACCTTACCTAGAGACTTATTGTATATATTGACTATATCTGGGTTTTATTATTATGATTTATCATATTTTTATTGAAATTTATTTTTGATGAGGATTAGAATACTCTATTGATTCTTTATTATTAATGATTTCAGTGTGTCCTGGTAGGTATTGTTACAATCACATCTGTAGGAGATCTTCCCTCAGATGTCATGTCTTAAGTAGATGATAGGCCATTCAACATGGTCCTCAGTGGAGTAGGAGCATATGGATCTTTTTTGATCTAGACAGCCTGTGATTCAAACTACTTTTTTCATTTAAGTGTAGTGTCCTCCTTTTCTCATGTCAGACTTATATTATAGTTTTTGTGGTCTTATATTTAGACCATTATGCTTTATAGAACTTTTTCATACTGTAATAATCATATATATATGTTTGAATGCATGAGTATTATTGGTATTTTACCTTCTATAATTGTGTGGGTATTTAGATATGCGTGTGTGTACATGTAACTTAGGCTAAGGCCTCTCATTTGTGTGATATGTCCACTCAATGCTTGTCCCTAGCCCTTTTCCAATGAGAGATGATCTTATGGTGTCCCACAAAGCTTAATGTTGTCTTGGTGGGACCTGGTACATTGATTCATGATATTTTATCTCAATATTTTCCACCATTATAGTATGATAGGTCATTTGAGGTGGTTTTATAACAAGCATTTGTGGATTCAAACAAAAAATTCTGGATATCGTACAAGTGTAGGACCTCAGAAGCAGGTGTAGGCCCTGAAATGTTTGGTTAATCCGGTTACTCATGACCCTGTAGTGTATTATGGAGTGTTTTTTGGTAGGGAATATACAGATAGTGTGGATTCAACTGATAGTAGAGAGGGACCTTCCAACGTTCAAGGTGAGGTCCTAATTTCTTCTACTATGTCTATTTCTTTGTTTGATATAGGTTCATCCCATTTTTTAATATATTCTAATTGGTTATTTGTGTGGAATTATCAGTTAAAATATATTCTATGTTTTTATCCATTGATACCTCCCAATAAATCACAGTGTATTTTCTTCACATCTATCCAGAATGTCTAATTGTGGTTTCTAGCTTTAAGCATGAGTTAAGCATCAAAATTCAAGATATTCTAGGATTTGATGTGATCCTTGGCATGGACTGATCGTCCAATTACTGTGTACATATTTATTTTTTTCAAATAAGAGTGAATTTTACATCTCCTAAAGGTGAAAATATTGTGTTGAACAATGAATGGGGCATCGGGTCAAGAAGGGCATGACCATATCCTCATCAGAGAGAAGTATTTTTTAGATCAGGTGGCTAGCATGATCCTAATGGTTGACTAGTTAGTTTCCCCATCCTCTTTCTATCTTGTGGTAGAACTATACAATGATATCTTTCCAGAGAATTTATCAGGGTTACCTCCACATAGGAAAGTGGTGTTTTAGATGGCGATTTTTCCAGGTGTGTTACCTATATCAATTCCACTGTATGGAATATAACTATCTATATTAAAAGATCTAATTATATAGGTTGATCATCTTAAAGATAAAGGATTAATCATACTGAGCACTTCCCCTTTGATTGATCCTGTTTTGTTCTCCATGATGGTAGATGGAATCCAATGAATTTTTAAATACTACCGTATGTTGAATCAAATAAAAATGAATAATAGGTACATGTTTCGAAGAATTGAAAACTTGTTTGATCAATTAAAGGGAGACTGGTTATTTTCAAATATTAATATATGTTTATTCTACCATCACCTTTGGTTCAAAGTGGAATATATACCAAATAAAGTATTTAAGTAAAGTTACATGTTGTATGAGTATCTTGTTATTCCCATTGGACTAAATAATTCTTTGACAGTGTTCATGTCCCTCATAAACAAGATCTTTAAACCATACTTTTACTACTTTGTCATTTTGTTTATTGATGAAATCCAAATATATTACAAGAGACATATTTTATAATGATAGAGTTCATATTGAGTAAAATTCAATAAAATCTTCTTTATGACATGTATTTTAAGTGTTACATTTCGATATAAGAAGTGAAATTTCATAAGAACTTGATTTATCAAGAGGGAATATCAGTTTGTCTAGAGAAGTTATATATATTTATGAATTGGGAATGATGAATAAATTTATTGAAGGTATCATGTTTCCTCATGTTTGTTGGGTACTATAAGAGATTCATTTTGGGCTTTTCTCATATAAAATCACTAATTAGTATATTGAACAAGAAGGGAGTCAAGCTTGAGTGGATAGACCTATGCAAAGAAGTATTTTTAGATATGAAGAATATATTGATATTACATCAATATTGATTCTTCTAGATCTTGTATTTGGGTATTCATTTTATTACGATGCATTTAGCATGGTCATGGAATCCATTTGATACATATTAATAAGGTAGTTTCTTATTGTCCTCGTCAGCTATGACCCCTCAAGTGTAACTACCCTACTCATCACTTAGAGATGGAATATATGTTTCATGCTTTTAAATGATGGTGACACCACCTCTTTGAAGAGATATTTGTCATGTATATGGACCACAATATTTTACTGTATATCTTATACTACTATTACCTAAATATTTATTAAAGGCCTTGGGTTTAATACTTGTAGATTGTTGACATTTATATAGAGTATGATCATGATAATGTAAATGTATTTGTAGATTCACATAGAAAGAAGATGATGTAATTGGGAGAGTGGATGTCTGAAGATAGGTGAAAGCTCAAGGACTTGTTGGTAGACTAGGAGTTGGACATATATAAGGATCAATGGCAAGTGGATTGTTCACACTTAGTGATCACATCCTCATTGGTGGAATGAGTGAAGGATAGTTAGTATATTGATCTATAGTGTGTTTTGATGTGAAAGAGGTTGGAATCAAATAGTTCTATTTTTTGATGGGATTTATACATACATGGTTTTATTATAATTCATAGTGGAGTGATTGTTCCATATTCTATAAGATATGAGCTAATGATAACCTCTCCTTCTGGGCAGTGCACCTAGAACTAACAAAAATGTATCATAATGTTAAAGGGAAATTTAGGTGGCATGGTATGAAAATAGAAACATAGGATTTGTATCCCAATGTCTTACTTGCTAAGAGATTAATGTCGAGCATCAGAGACCAAGGTATCTCACAACATACCAACTTAGGAGACCAACTAAGAGGATTATATATGCATGCTATATTATCAAGAAATTATATAGCTTCATGGAGTGAATTTGAGAATATTATCTAGCAGAGATGCCTGATTCGCACTGTGATTCTAGAAAGGATTGAAAAAGGAAATGGGGAATCATTTGGAACTGAGTACAAATTTTCATGCTTGTACAAATAGTAATTCAAGGAGAATGATATAAAATTTAGAGGATATAATTTGGGTGTGTTCTCTAGATTTAGGATGATCTTGGGATGATGAGTTCACATATAAAAAAAATCAATAATCCCTAGGTTAGATGGATCCATTTGAGGATCTTTATGGGTGGCCATATCATTAAAATATATATTAAAAAGTGGTCGGTGAATATTTATTTATTTTTTGGGGTATGATACAAGAGACATTTCATCTGGTGTAGTTGATTAAAAAGCATCTAGTCATGGATATAAACAGAAATATGTATTATGCCAACTGAAGCATACAACCCTTGGATTTCACTATGGTGATAGTGTTTTCTTATAGGTATCCCATCAGTTGGGGAATAAGTGATTGAAGAATCAAGGAAACATGGCACCATAGTATGTTGGTTAGTTAAAGATCATTGAACTCATTGGGATGGTGTTATACTTGTTGAATATTCCTCCACATTATCAAGGTATACATAATTTGTTCCACATGTATCAGTTTCAGAGGTATGAGTCTAATCCTACACATGTGCTTGATTATAAGGACGTTGAGATGGATCCATTTGCATATTTTTTTTGAATGAACAGTTCATATTGTGGACTAAAGTTAGAATATTTTTCATGGGAACATTGTTCCTCTTGTTTGGATTAAATGGTAGCGTGGGTATTTTCAAGAAGAGATGTGGGAGAGGGAAAAAAATTCAAGTGCAGTGTCCCATGTTATTTGACAAATTCTTTGGGTTACTTGTTAGTAGTGAGAATTCAGAGGAGGGGGAGAATTTTGACTTCCTCTATTTAATGGGTTCCCTTTCCAACTTTTATAGATATTCTTAAACATTTTTTAAGTGTTTTGTGAAAAGCTAGATGTGTTTAGGAGGATGGATCCCATTATACTCTTAGAAGATAGAAATATTATTGCTTATCAAGTTAAAACAATCCCACTAGTTATTCAATGAGGTTCTTGGGCATAGTACATTATACCAATGAATAAAAAATTGTTGGTGCGGATATTGGGAGGAACAAGTTCTTCCCAAAGGACACCAACCCTTTGAAGGAGTCCATCAGCTGGCCGATGGAATCTTTTAGATCCTAGTGGGCATGATGAGTTTATAAGTGGTTTTTTAAAACCCATCCTATTCTGTCTTTTTCTCGTTCTCTTATGACCTCTTCAATTACTAGTGATGTAGGAGTCCAATCATGATGTTTTATAGTGCCCTCATTCCCTTCTATCTCATCCATTTAATTCCAAAACAGTGATTTGATCATGAATTTAAAATTCAGTGAGTTCTTCATTTATCTTGAACAATAAAATTCCATTATCATTGATTTGTTTAATCTATATAAAGTTTTTTACATTGATTAAAAAGGGTTGCATTCATTGTTGGTAGAATTAGCACCAAGATTTAGGGGATTGACCTATGTGCACCATTTTAGCTGAGATCATTAACAGAAAGGGAATGTCTCAAGTATGTATGATATTTTCTAACCTTTTGGGAGTGGTTTCTCATAAACCTTGATCCTATACTTATAATTGTGTTGGATTGGGAAAATTTTAGTATTCTGAGTGGTGATTTTGATTCGAACATCAATCATTATCATCAAATCATTATTACACCTATGCAAGGTGGTCTTTTTCATTAGAGTAAATTTATACCTGTTCTGGCATGTTTTTTGGAGTGCATGAGTAGTCCTGTGAAAAAATATGTTTGATTTTTTCTTGTATATTTTTTATTTTCACTGTGACCCTTTCTAGTTATGATGTGATGTTTTTATCTATCATCCTTTATACATGTTTAAATTTTTGTCCTCTCTGTCTTCTATTGTTAATATATGTTGATCTATATAGACTATCCCACTGAAAAGGATGTTTATGATATTGATTATAATGTACATGGTATACCCTTCAAGGGGATGTATCAAACATGTTTTTTTGGACTATACTCTAAATTGGGGATGTGTCAGACATGGATGGTTGACATTTTATCTAGCAAGGATCTAAAGTTGGAAGAGCATACCTTTATGGAACTGACATGGAGATATTTTTGTATAATATAGTAATTTCATATTTTATCTCTATATATTTTCATTTAATTCACTAGTATATATTATTAAATTATGTTATGGAGCATTGGTGGAATCATAATGGGTCGTGTACTCACACCTTACTCAGGAATTTGGGTGCACTTGTAAATTTCATACCTAATGATCTGGGGAAGGGAAAAGGCATGAAAGTTAATGTTTGAGTAGTGTTAGCATGTGAATATAGATGGGTAGGATAAAAAATAGTTTGGATTGTTGTTAGTAATTTTATTTAGTTAATTTACTTCATACATTTTTCACTGCCTATGAGGATCCCTTTTACTAGTTTTGGTTTGAGTTTCTAGCATGTGATTTTGATACAACATGGGTTGGTGCTCACTATGTTGTTACCACTCAAATAATGTTTTATTTTTTTAATTTATTGTTGGGTAATTTATTTATTATGAATTATAATATTTTATTATGATGTTTACATCATAGAAAAAAGACTAGGAACTGATGGAAGCCGACCCTAGGAAAATTAAATAAAAATATGTTGAAAGTCAAGCATACAAGGGGTTATTACATAAACAAGTGTGCATCACACCACATCTATAAACATTCACTATTGGTGCATTGTAGTCTGGGGCTGTGAAAGACCAAATCGTGTCAAGTTCAATGAGTTCCCTTTTTTCTAAAGCATCTGCCACTTGATTAGCCTCCCAATAGACATGAAAAACAACTAGATTCATTTGAGTGAGCTTGCTAAGACTGTCAAACCACTGAGAGAGAACATTCCAAGGCACATGATGGGTCATTGTTCACAAAGCATGAACCACACTCTGAGTATCAGATTCAATCCATATAAATTTCCAATTAAATTGGACAGTATACCTGATAGCATAGATCATTTCCCAGATTTCAGCTTCAGAGGCATTTTCAGATCCAATGAAGTGATATAAACATCCCTTTAAAACCCACGGTAGGTGTGGAACACTCCCCCACCTCTTGATGGACCTGGTGCACTCGAGGTAGCTCCATAAACATTCACCTTGATGAAAGGAACAATAGGCTATATCCATTGAATATGCTTCAGTATACGAGGCTTGTATGGCCGACCTAAAATGCCAAGCATTCTTAGTGTTTGTAAATCAGAAACAGTATTATACATAGAACCATCTTGGACAAGTGAAGCAGCATACACATCCCTATGAACAACCACCATACCTTGCTGGATAGTGTTGTGAACACCACCAAATAATGCAGCACTTTGGGTCTCCCAAATGGCTGTGATAAATTCAATAGTAGAAACCAACAAGAAGTTTTCAATTTTCTCACTGCATTGAGAATGAGACAGACTAAAAAGAAAATCAAGAATCGATATGCACAAATCAAAGGCTATCCCTAAAAAAGAACCCATGTAAGACCAGATCTGCATGTCCTAGTCACATTCCAATAAAATATGCTACAGAGAATCCTCATCTAACTTTCACATGGAGCACATTGAGGACATATGAGTGTTGTCTTGTTTGAGAAGCTCAGATTTGAGTATTCTGTTTTTCTATATTATCCAAATCAAAAAGAATCTGAAAGGCCGGATAAACCTGGATCTTATGTTCATGAGCCATATAGGTGGATACAAGGCCCCCACATAGCATCCCATAAATGTTCTTACAACTAAACTATTCAATTATACTATGTGTACAGATCAAAGTGTCAAAATCCATAAAAGTGTAACTATTTTATTCAGTCACCACATGAGTAAGAATGTAAGAGACAGGTGAGTGCATCTATGAATTGAACTCTGAAATGGACAGAGGGGATGCTTCAGGTGGTAAATTCATATCATATAGAGGTTGATTGAGACACTTTGTGCTCTAACAATTATAAGTGGAGTCTTTACAAACCAACCATTTTGTATCCAGCATGATCCTAACATATGCATGTTTGAGATATTCCCAAACTTATGAGGTAAAGTTGTATTTGTAGCCTTTGAGAATCCGCTTTGTTATTTTTTTCAAAAGGAAATAATCATCAACTTCATTTGAAATTATAATCCATGTAAATTTCCCAATCAAACCATCATTAAAGTTTCGGATATCCTTGATCCCTAAGCCCCCAAGCTGCACAGGCCTGATGCATTCTTTCCATGTAACGGTAATCAACTTCCTTTCATGTGTTGACACTATCCATATAATGTTATGTACCAGGATTTGATGCTACTTAAAAAATCCTCTTGGAAATATATAGAGGGAGAAGGAGTAGAAAAATGTTTATGTGCTCACTGAATTCACAAGGCACACCCTCCCAGCAAGGGAGATAGCCATCCCTTTCCAACTGGCCAGTTGATGTATGATACTAACATAAATACCCTCTAGATATTTCCTTTTCACCATTCACTAAAATAGTGGGACCCCAAGATACTGGAAATGTAGGGATCCCCTCCTCTCATTAAGATACACGATGATCCTATTCCTTTCCCCAATTGATATTCCATTCCCAAAAACAATGGAATACTTTTCCCAACTAATTTATTGACTAGCCACCTCCTCATAATGATTTAAAAGGGCCTTGATAGTGGATATGGTTCTTTTTTAGGCTCTACTATGAAATAAAATTTCATCGGTATACATGAGGTGGTATGGGGCATGCTCATTCACACCAGCCCTAATCTGTTTTTATATTACCATGTTAGAAATATCATTGATACATATACTAAGTTAATCTAATAAAATGGAGAATAAAATCCTAGATAGTGGATCACCTTGTCATACACCCCTCGTGTAAGGAAAAAACCCTCTCAGGGCACCATTAAAAAAAATTGACAGCCTTGAAGATCCAAGTATGATGTGAATCAGATTCAAAAATCCATTAGAGAAGCCATATCATCGAAGAACCTCTAGGATGAAGCTCCATTTAAGAGTATCAAAAGTCTTAGAGATATCAATTTTGAGTGAAATTTTCCCTTTCTTTATCTTCCTTCTCATTAGGTTCACACTCTCTGAGGCCGTGAATAGACACTTTTGAATGTTTCTCCCTGGGACAAATCCAAACTGGTTTGTGGTGATCATACCATCAACTATTCCACCCATCCTATACATAATAATTTCAATGATAAGTTTTAGTATTGTGTTCCCAACTGAGATTGGCCTGAAATCAATGATTTCAAGGGAATTATCTTTCTTGGGAATAAGAGTAATTAAGTAGGAGTTAATTCCATGAGGCATGCATGAGTGAAAGAAGAAATCCTTAATGGCCTGATCAATATCATCTTGCAAAATTTCCCAGTAAAACATAAAAAATTTGTTAGTTAATCCATCAGGACCCAGGGCACTATCAAGATTGAGAGAGAGGGGAGAAGCTCTGATTTTATATTTGCATGGTGGATTAATTAGGAGTTGATTCAAGGGATCAACGATGTTGGGGCTTATGTTGTCCACCATGCGATGAGTATTGGACAGCCCATTATCAGAGTATATTTCTTTAAAGTTCTCAACAACAGCTAGATAAATCTCGTTTTTATCAGTGTAAGGATGACTACCAATGATGATCACCTTGTTCCCAGCACATACCCTCTTTTCCTTAAGCAATCTGTTGAAGAACATGGGGTTCCTATCTCTATATTTAAAACATATTATATTTAGTTGATTCTTAACTAATCATTCCTTCATCATTAAGAGATCATCAAGCTTATTGTGGGTTGTAATTTCATCTCTATATAGAGTAGGATTCTACTCATAATGGATATGAATCTTGGCCAGCTCATCCTAAGAGTTCTTGATATTCTCATCAATTTTGTAAAATGATTTTCTTCTACATTCCCTTAGGAACCCCTTAATATGATTGAGCTTCACAACAATTCTTTGGATCGGGCTCCCAATGGCTTCAAACTTCAATGTTTCCAAGACAGTTTCCCTACATCCTAGAAGCACAAGCCATCCATTGTTGAATCGAAAAGTAATAGGGGTTGGCCTTATCGGCTGAATGCTAACATCAAGAACAATTGGGTTGTGATCAGAATGTTGTTTGGGGATTTTGAATCCAGAGACTCCATAGGAAGAATCATGGTCATCAGTGTGAAAAAAATCATCTATCAAGCATGTTGGCTTGTTTCCCATCCTATGTGTATCTACACCATGTAAAATCAGAACATGCAATGGAAACATGATCTAGATTATAGAAGTCAATGCACTCATGAAATTCTGAATCAGCAATCCTATTAAAGTTACTTCCAGTTTTTTCTCCAGGCTTCAAAATAGTGTTGAAATTACCAATAGTCATCTATTTTGGATACAACCTCCTATAAATGGATATAATCTCCTCACATAATTCCTTCATCCTAATATAATATTTGGAATCATAAACAAATTCTATTGATATATTATTTACAACAGCGCTACAATTAATCATAATACTTTTTGGCCCAATATCACAAGAATTAATCTGGATGGTATTATGGCTTAAGACCCAAATGTGATCTATAGAATATAGATGTTTATTGCTAGAGAAAAAATTGTATCCCAGAAAACCCCATAGGAATCCCTTCATATTTTGAAAGATGAGTTTAGATTCAGTAATATTGAAGAACATCGATTTGTAGGCCATAATATAATGTCAAAAAAACTGGACATGTGGGAGCTTCCCAACCCTTGAAAATTACAATATAGAATTTTCATTTTTTTTATTGGTCTTGCCCCTTGTCAGAGCCCCCCTTTCTCTCCAATGAGGGATGGATTTTCCCTTTCTTCCCATGTCCTTCATACCCCCTTTTCAAATAAGTGCCATGTTTAGATTGACCTACCTTTTCTACCTATTTTCCCCACTAGTTCCCTTCTCATTAACAATGAATTGAGAATGCACATAAGGTGTATTAGTGGTAACATGTAGCTCATCTGGTCCACCAGTAGGATCAATAGCTGCATCCCCAAGGATGGTTGTGACTGATTCAGTATAATAATTATCCTCCACCTATTTTTCTCCATTGGTTCTAACATGTTGCTCATATAATCCACCACTCGGAGCAGTAGTAGCATCCACAGGATTGAATGTGACTAACTTAGTGTGTTGAGCTTCCTCCACCTCATCAGACTAGAATTGTCCACTCATGGTTGTGATGGAGTTCCTAATGTTTTCATCATACTAAAGGCATACTATACCCAAATTTTCAGTTTATCCCTTGCCACTAGTCGTAAACCACTTTCATTCATGGTGATACCCATAAGGATGTTTGGAAAATCGACTCAAATTTTGTGTTTTGGGTTGGGGTGATAAAAAATTTGTAGTAAAAATTAAAATTTTAATATCATTTGAATAATATATGTTAATGGGAAAAGGGTTTACATGTTTTATCCCTGTATATGATAGATTTTCCCCCATAATGATGGCAGGCTAGTTTATCAACCCACAAGCTGGGGCGACGATAAATAACGGATGTGAAGGGAGAAGGGTAGGAAATGAATCTTTGATAGTCGCCACAGTGAATCTCTATAGGCACTGAAAAAATGGTAAGGATGAGAAGGGCCTTCTATGGGGTGGTGCTAATGAACAAAGGGAATATGACGATCGTGGTGGTTTCGATGCTGTGAATCATGTATGAGTGGGATCCTTGGTGGTTTTCGGAAATCACAGTACTAGTTACAGGTGAAATAAAATGGATGAGCAGGGACCTCTACCAGTCAGTTCAGACAAGATAAGGTTATGTAGAGATTGTGGGATCCTTAATTCTATGAATCATGGATGAGCGAGAGACACAGTGGATATAGGTAGATGTGGGCCTGGTTGTAGGTGATTCACACTGAAGGCTACTTTGTACACAGGGGTGGAAATCAAATAAAAAAATAATTGGTGGGTTGATGCAGGCATGACATTGCACTTGGACTTCAGGCCATGTTATGGTCTTCATTCCCACTAGCTCTATGGTCCACATACAAAATAAATAAGGCTTTATGGGTGGGATATCCCCTTTTTGGGGATACAGCTTTCTTTCCCATCCTCTGTGTGTATTTTGTGTGAGTTTGAATGTAATTTTACCCCAAAGAACCTAATAAATATATACATCAGATAATAAATCACAAATGAAAAAAATTCATATAAGAGATAACTAGTTACTAGGGTAGTAGTGGGGAATGTCATGTGATGTAGTTGTACGAATATTGGTTAGTTATTAAATTTATTAGGAAAATATGGGATGGATGATATTTTTTTTACCCTTGTATTAGAATGTAGGAATTTATATCAAATTGATAAGGGTAAAAGAAGATGATTCTTCACTAATTGGGAATCAGATAGAGGGAGAGAAATATAATGTTACCAATCAAAGAATAAGGTAGGGAGGGTCACCTATCATTGTAAAAGTTATTAAAGGGATAAATGACAATGGATGATGAGTCTCCTAATATGATCTCATATAATGGAATATTTTTGATAAACCGTGGCTTTCATATGAAAAAATTATGATCTATCATCGGGATAGATGGTTTAACTTCTGAGATGGGATTTATCGATATCATCATATGAAAATATTACTAAATTTTCCTATAAATCATTCTAAAAAATCATTAATTAATAGGAAATCAGAAAATATTCATTTTAATTCCACATTAATCAATTTAGAACAAATATTATGAAAAATATCACTATAATAAAAATTTCAAAAATTCACTTTGATGCTAATAACTTCATAAAATCATTTTAATAATTCTTAATTAATCATGATTTGTTTAAAATTCATCATAATTAAATTTTTTTGAAAATCGAATCCACTAAAGTATCATTTTAGTTTTCTAAGTTAACTTCTCACATAACATTTAAAATATTACAATGAAAATAAATATTAATTAAAAATAATAGTTTCAGGTCATCTACCACACTCTAACATGGAGATTATACTAAAAACATTATTTATAACATCCAAAAAATCGTCAAAATTATGGTAATTTCCCTAAACAGAAGAAAATATAATAACTTTTAATGAAAAAATTAATAGTTTAATGAAACCTATGAGGATTTATAGTGCTTATTGAATCATTTATTTAATATATTTGACACAAAAAATGAATCAAACATTCATTGTGAAACAATATTACTAATAGGATTTAAACATTCCAAATTAAGGGAAAATACATTGAGAATTGGTGAAATACTTTTATAAAAAAATGGAATAAATAAAAGGAATAATTAGGAAAAACTGATAGAAAAATTATATCAAATCCCCTTTAAAATAATGGTTGATAAGCTCACAAAGCTTATGGTGGCACACCACCAGATTCTTGGTGTTACCAATTTCCTAGTGGATCATCAATAGATTCTTAGTGATTACTATGTTACCAGTGTCTCACAACAAGACCTATAGTGGTGAAAGTAGACATAAAATGTCTTGGGTAAGATCACTATATTCCTAGTGAACCCCCATTTAGTTCATGTTGAGTACAACAACCAACCACCCAACCCTAAACCAAACACCTATAAAACTATATAATTAACTCCACTAACTTATCTAGCTCTGTAATTTAAATAAATATATATATGAAAAAAATTAAATGAAAACAATAATATAAGAAGGAATACCAAATGATCCAAATCATTATAGTAAATTTTTTATGATAATCTATGTGTCATTAATATATTTGATAAGGATAATGATGTGATGAAAAATGATTTATTTCCTCTTTAGGTGAAATATTATCATTATGTATCAAGGGTAATATTTCACAAAGCCTCCCTTTAACCATTAAATTATAACATAGTGAATGTAAATTTTATAAAGAGATAGAATAAAATAGTGTTAACTATAGTCCTTCATCTTGAATTATCCCTAGGATAAGACATTAATCTATTTTATATCAATCTATTATTTAATAAAGGAAGCTCCATGGGTTATACATTTATTAAATTCTCATTATTTAATTATGACAGAATAAAATATTTTCTAATTTATATTATTATAATATATACACTTTTATTGATATTTAAATTTTCAAATAATTATTTTAAAAATTTATAAATCCTTGAAACATCATCATATAACTCATAGAATAAACTAGATGATTGAATATGTGGAAGTGGAGATGTTTCTCAAAGGATTAATAAAATGAATACATATTTTATAATATGGTATACATATTTCATATATCCTTATATTTCATATAAAGGATATAATTATCATATATGGTATTTTATAGGTTTATGGAATATCTCATTCAATATCTCATATGCACAAAATCCTCAAATGAACTTATGAATAATTCACATTATATTTTATAACATGTAATGTTGTTGTAAAACTATATACAAAACTATTTTAAAAAAACTAAAAATTATTATCATTATTAAATCATATAAACTCTCTCACTATTTTTTATAAATTCTATAAAAAATAAATCTTCATTATTATAAACTTAGGTATTACTTTTTAAGTATTTATAACATTAAAATTGGTTATTAATTCCCAATTCATAATAAAAAAGTGAAAAAAAGTATAAAAACAAACTTTCCACTAAAGGTATTAGGGTAACATATGTTATATTCATCAAATTACTGTGTCTCCATAAAGTAATATACCCATTATATCTCCATAAATTTTATATATTAACTTAATACCTTTATCTAAAATTTCATGTACATCTATGACACATGGAATATGTCATTTCTTGTGTAGAGAAATTTATCCATTATTTTAAAAAAATGATAGAATATATCCATTTAAGTCATGAATATTAATAATTCATTAAATCAATTCTTTTTTATATTATATTTTTCCTAGAAACATATAATAAATTTGATCACTATCCATGTATTTTTTAATCTTAGTTACTAACTACCTTAACAGAAATAAATATATAATTACTTTTTAATTAGATATATGTTTGGGGGATATGGAATTATTCATTATAATAATTTATTTTTTGATTATTTTTTATTAATTTAATAGTTTTTATTTAATTAATTAATGATAAAAATTTATTATAATTATTAGCAATCTAATGTGTTGTGGAATATTTAAATCATCTTGTTGAATATTATGATGATAATATAAAAATGTATGTTCAATTAAAAATTATGATATTTTTTAATTGTTTCAATATTAATTGTCCATATTTTTCCTTTATTAAGTATGATGGTAATTTGTTTTATGGATCAGATGATATTTTTCAGTATATATGATTAAATTGAAAACTAATAATGGGTAAGATGTATAATGAAATATTATTTCTTTTGTTAAAAAAGTACCTTACATGGAATCATTCTAAATTTTTTTATAAAACTTATGATGTATGAGTATGTTATTTTTTTGGGATAAAAACTTAGGGTATAAGTTAATATTTTGTTTATTTGTTTTATAAATGTTAATTTTTTAAGGAATGTTAATATGGGGATTAGTAAATTTTATATATTTTCATGCATATTTATTATTTATAGTTTGATGTTGAGATCCTGGTAAGAATTATTGGAATATTTTTTTTAAAATTCATATGTTGTAAAAACCTAAGTTTTTATGATTTCTTCTAAATAAATTAAATTTCTTTGATATCTTATGTTACACGCAACACAAAGTTTTATTGAAAAGATAAAAACAAATAATATTATTATCTAAATAATAAAATTATTACCTAGATGTTAAAATTGGTTATATGAATAGGAATAAACACATTTTAAACATTTTTTATTAGTTTTTATATTAATAAAACAAATTTTTAAAAAAATACTAAAATTTCGATAAAGTCTATATGTTCCAAAAATATTATTTTCATAAAAAAATGTTTTTTATTAATTTTTATTCAAAATAATAAAATTAATTTATGGAACATTAATAACATCAGTTTGATGAAATAAACTTACTTTTTTTAAATCATCATTTAAATATTATATTAGGGTTAATTTTTAGTATTTTTCTGGAAAAAAAGTGATGAATAGTTAAAAATACTGGTTTTATTAATAAATTATTTTTCATTTAAAGGATTTATTAAGTTATTTTTTATAAAAAACTAGTTTTAAAATTAAAATTAATAAAATAATATATCAATTAATACATGTTATTTAATTGGAATCAATTTCATATTTAATATTGATGTAAATACATTTTTAACTTTTGAACATTTTCTCTTCAGAAAACCGCTTTCTCATCACGTATATATGGTTAAATTTACATTATATTTTTTATATAATGTGAATTGAATTTGTAAAAATTGATTCTATATTTTTAATAATAAAAATTTATATTATCTATTAATGTAAACATTATTTTCTACCATAAATAATGGTAAAAACGTTAAAAATTATTTATCATTGTTGAGGTAAAAATGGGTTTACCGGGGGTTAAACTAAAATGATGTGAGTTAAAAATGACCCAAAACATGTAAAAATCTATTTTATATCCATATTTAGACCTTATCATGTATAATTATTAATAATGGTTCATTTTTTGACTTTTTTTAAGTGAAAAATTTTGGTACACCTTTTTCTTTCCAAAACATACAACTGTTTCACTCACCACACTTATAAAAGACCACATATTATCCTCCCTATTTATAGTTCTAAAACCATATGGATAAAACAATGCCTGATATAATATATTAATTAATTAACACATCCAATCCATGAAGCTTTATTTTTTTCATAAATCCATCCTAGGAAGGATTTTGGTGCAAACCAAAAGAAGTTTTTCGAAAAAGAGGTAATATTATGAACCAAGAGTTTTATTTTATTTCTTCCCAAACCTCATTAAATTATTATTAAAACATGATTGTATAATAACCTTAGTATATTCCATATTAATAATATTTTTTATTTCAATATATTTAACTGAAACCATCTCCACTTCCATCAAATAGGATATGGAATCAATATTCATGTGTATGGAGGACTACCGCCTCACGAACTGATAATATTTGTCTTCCATCACCATCTATCACATATGGATATACTGATGGATTAAATTTTTATATATCACATTTATGATATTATTTTACTTATTTAATTATTATATCAAATATACCATCTTACTTTTCATTCTTTGGGAATATGATAATATCGCTCGTTTGTACGACAGTCTACCGCTTAATGAAGTGATGTGATTCATTCACACTTTACATAGAAGGTAATAAAGATTGGTATAATGAAAATTTATCATATAAATGAAATAAAAAAAATTATTTAATGTTAATATATTATTTACCTTTTCTTCTTTCAATCTATCTATAAAATTGAAACAACTTTCATTTGTACATATGGCTTAACGTCTCCATGAACAATGTATTTCATTTTATATATCTGACTTTTATGGATTAATATAAATACATATATTATTAATATATAATATATTTATATAATAGGTAAAATTATTTACATTATATAACCATGATAAAATTAATATTTCTACAAATAAAAATTCAAAACATACATGAAAAAGAAATCATTTGTTGCGCGAAATGTGACTTTAACATGGAATTGTTGATAAATGCATAATAAAACGTCATATGTATATAATATATCATATTATATATATATATGTGTGTGTGTGTGTGTGTGTTTGTTTGTTTGGTTCTATAATATTTTTATAATAAACTTATATTTATTATACATGAGTTTAGAACATGTACGATGGAAGTCGAGACTTAATATAGGGGATTTTTTTCTCAATTTTCCTTTTCTATGACATATGTTATGTCTTGACCCTATCTTCATTTGAGATGATTATATAAAAACCATTTAAATTTTAATATCATGAATTTATTTACTCTAATTATATTATACATTTCATTTAATATTATAATTTCTTCTGGCTTACAATTAAAAGTTACCAAAGTGTTATGGGTTTTATGTTACAATCTCATCGTTTATTGAGATGTATCATGATTATGCTTCCAATAATGAAATAATATGATATATATATCAAGAATCTCATGTCATTTATTATACTCCCATTATTTCATGATAATTCATTTTTACCTTCATTTTATTCTATTTATTTTTTCAAGAGTTCAAAATAATTATTTTAAGAAAAATATTATTTATTTCTCTCCTCGGTCAAAACCCCTTTTCATTCCAAAACAAATTTTTCTAAAAATGGTTTGAAAAAATGTTTTTAAAATTAACCAAATAATTTATTAAATAAATTTTTACCCATGTTTTAATTTTTACAAATTTTTTTAAATAAATCTTCATGTCATTTTCCAAACAAGGTCCATTTGGATTTTACTGAAAATGTGAATGGAATATTTTTTTTAACATGGATGGAGTGAATGTTAATTTTCCAACATCATGAAAATTATTTTACATGATGATTCCATTATGATTTTATCATTATTTTTTTTAAATAAATATATTTTTATAATATTTTATGAATTTTTCATTTTAAATAAGTTATTTCGAAAGAAAGGATATTTTATTTTGATGTTACTTATGATTTATTGGGGATATATTCCAAGAATACCATTTATATCATTTCTCTGAAGGTTTACGTATATAATGAAAATAATTTTAAGATTCATTTTTCTCTTCCACAGGTTATAACATGATAAAATGCTTATGAAACCTACTTCTTTTTCATTGGTTTATGATTGATGAAGTCATTAAATGATTATAAACCCAATTTATTTTTCACAGGTTATGTTATGATGAAATTTTTAAGAAGCCCATTTCCATTCATGGGTTCTGATATTATGAATCTTTTATGATAATTTCGTACACATATGTATTATTTTAATTATGTGAATGGTTGAACCTATATGTCCCTCCAATGAAATGGGTAAATATTGATATCTTATGAGGTAAATAGTTCTATATTATGTATTTAACCCAATTAAGTAAGTAAATATTTCCACTATGATAGTCTTGAGACTGAACCTTCTCTAATACGAAGGTTTGGGTGGTGAACCCAATGCACTATTATAGTCTTATAAATAATTATTTTAATACTTAAGAAATTATTTTCTATACATAAGTGAATTCCATAAATATATTCCTTTTTTACAAAGTGATTTTCACATGGTTTATGTTCTTTAGTTCCATTATGATTCATTTCCTATGAACTATCATGATTTATTCCATCACTCAAGTTTATGATTTATGATCAGCATGGTATGGTTTTAAAGTGTAATTATCTCATTTTCATACCCTTTTTTCATGATATTTTGATATCTCCTTTGTTTACCCATACTGGGCATCTAACATCAACCTCTATTAGGTTTCTTTTCCCAAGGTTATGATGAAATATATTATATATGATATGTATAATAATGGTTATATTTATAAAGAACATCGTTGGAGATTACGTAGCTCAAGTATAGGCAAGTTTTTTATCCTTCCAATTTTCCAAAGGCAATATAACTTTACTATCCATTTATGTGTGTTTTTTTAATGTAATGAATATTTATATAAAAAGATGTAATATCTATTTATGAAAAGTTTAGGTCTTTACTATTGCTATCAAAGGATTGGTTTAGTTAACCTTTGAAAACTAGGATATGAAACTTTATTGATAACCATAAGAAAATGTCTAAGGTTATGTTTTAGGATAATTCTATGTATGAGTCAAATAATTGGAAAATGTCTCATAATTTTGGTAAAGGATAGAGTGAGTAGTTTCCAAGAAATTACATCCATGTCTAGATACAAAAAGTGGACGTGTTTATGAAACAAAGGTAAAAAAGGGGTAATAACTCTAAAATGGTACATTTACTGGGACTTGATCATCACATAGCAAATGAATATGGGCCTTGTTCCAAATCTGGTTTGACACTCCCAGGGGATATACTTTAGAAATTCACAATATTTACAAATCAACAAGAAGGATTTTAATAGACGATGACTATGAATTAACTGGGATAAACCTTATGTTTTATAGATTAAAAATAAGGTTCCATGGTTTAAACATCCTATAAGTAATTTTTTAATAGTAAGTGGTTCCTAAATATAATTATTGTTCCTTACACAATTATTTTTGGTTTTATTAAATGACTAGAACCTGAAGGATTTGTGTTAATGATATGTGTGATAGAAAATAAAATGGCAATCCTCATGAGCTACCAAATTTTATGGAAGCTAGAATGAAAATTCAATTTTTTTATGCTCACACAATTTTCTCCAGATATGAATTTTACAAAACATCCAAATGATAAAATGAGGGAACAATATTCTATTGACTCCTTCATGAGGAAACATCCACCTCATTTTAGTGGTTCTATTAATCCTCTAGCTGCTAAAACATAGATCAGTACCAATGAAAATATATTTTCCATTCACTAATGTCCGTAACATGATAAATTCATTTTGGTTATTAATTATTTTGAAGACTAAGTTGATCTATGGTAGACTCTCATCAAAAATACAAGGAAATAGGAGGAAATTTACTCAATGGAGTGAGAAGAGTTTAAATTATTTTTTAATGAGTAACTAAATTACATCCTTCATAAACAATAGATAATTAATACTTAAGATCAATAAGAAGTGTGATAAATTATTTGGCTCCTATGAAGAAACTTTTACAAGACCTGTGAGGTATGCTTCTGGCATTATCATCCAACCTGAAAGTAAGGTTGATCAATTTTGTAGTGTCTTAAAAAAATTTAAAAGGTTTTATCCATAAGTCACTAAAATATCTATGATGAACTCATTATATGTTCTCTCATGATATAAATAGAGACATATTTTCCCATTAATCGCATGTATTTGACATGAAAATGAATATGGAGTTCAGAGAAAACTCTAAAAACCATGGAGAAGAGAATATAGGATTCCCTTCTTTCTTGAGGTGTAGAAGGAAACATGAAGGAAATTTTCTTAAGGGTAATAGTAATTTTTTATGTATGTGATGAAAGGTCATTGATAAATTGATTGATAGAGTGATGGGAAGAAGTTAGCTAAGGATTTGAATAGAGATAAAGATGCACATAATTCACCACCCACACTCTGGTGTTTCAAATTCAAGGATTAATGTAATTACACAAACTAATAACCAAATACAAAGGTTAATGATGATTATCCAAAATAGCAACATATTATGCCAAGGGACAAGGGTAAATATCATTGATCACTATTTCTAATGAGGGGTATGATAAAGATAGGATGAAAGGCACAACTACCACACTCTCTAGAACTACTAATGACTTATTTTACTCTAGATCTACCCATTATTTCTTATCTAAGGTATTTTATAAGGGTATCAAGATGATACAAAAATGATTAAATGTATATTTATAAGTCAAAAACCTAAAATTTATGATGATATAATCTCATGTATATGATTCCTCTTTGGTTGATGTTTGTGGGAATGTGATTTTTGAAAATATTATCATTATTACTATAGTTTAATTTGATTTATCTTTGGAATGTAATGGATTTATATACATAAACACCACATTAATTTTATAGTAAGGTAACACATGTTTGATATTCCAAACCAACCTATGATTTTATATCAATTTTATGATACATATAAACTTCTAATTGAGATCAAGTCCATTGTATGGGTCTTTATTTTTATTCATAATGGGTGTTCATCTCATGTGGTTGGAGAGAAAATTGACATCAATGATATACCTATTGTGAGGGAATTTGTTAATATATTTTTGGAATATTTTTCTAGTATTCCACTAAATCATGGAGTTGAGTTTTAAATAGAACTCATACCTGATGCCTCACTAATTTCAAACACTCTCTATAGAATAGCCTTAATTGAGTTGTAATAATTAAAGAAGAAACTCCAAGTGGAACTTGAAAAGGGATTACTTCAGCCAAGTGTGTCACCTTGGGGTGAACCTGTTATTTCTGTTAAAAAATATGATTGGTCAATGAGACTCTTCATTGAATATCTGAAGATGAACAATATCACAATTAAGAACAAGTATCACCTACCTCATTTTGAGGACTTGTTTGATAAGTTTTATAGAGTACAAAACTTTCCCAAGATTTACCTACATTTTAGATATCATCAATTGAGGGTCATCAAGGACGACATACCCAAGAAAATATTTCTTATATGGTGTGGATTTTATGAATATATAGGTATTTCATTTGGTTATACTAATTGACCCATAATATTTATGGATTTAATGAATAGAATCTTTATCGATTACATGGAACATTTTTTGGTAGTCTTTATAGATGATATATTTATTAATTCAAATAGTAAGTAAGAGCATGGAGATCACTTGAGGACTTTAATATAGACCATAATGAATGAGAAACTATATGAAAACATTATAGGATTTGAACTTTTTATGAAAATGGTTTTATTTTTGGGTCATCTAATATCAAGAGA
Source organism: Viscum album (assembly GCA_963277665.1). NCBI lineage: Eukaryota > Viridiplantae > Streptophyta > Magnoliopsida > Santalales > Viscaceae > Viscum > Viscum album. The sequence goes on along the minus strand of OY728127.1, from coordinate 58,132,594 downwards.
GGGTATATCTGTAGATCCACGAAAGATGGGGGATATTGAATGTTGGACCAGATCAAATATGGTTACTAAGACCCATAGTTTTCTTAGTTTAGATAGATATTATCAATATTTTTTAAATAATTTCTGACAACTATATAATCCACTCAGCAAGTAAAATTTAAAGGAAGTAAACTTCCATGGTTTAAATAAATGTGAGGAAAATTTCTGGAAACTGAAGATAATATTAGTTGGAAAACATGTGCTTACATTCCCTTATAATGGATAAGGGTTTGTAATATATATTGATTCATACAAGAAGGTATTGATATGATACCTTTATTAGAATGACATGGTTATAACTTATTCCTCATGAATATTGAAGGTTCATGGGAAAAATTTCCACAACTCATGATTTGTATTTAAATGCGATGATTTTTTTCATTAAATATATAGATGAATTATAATTATAGATAAAAGTTTTATAAATATACAAATCATGTAAGTTTAAATTATATATTAAAATATATGGAGTTGAATATGATTCAGAGAATATGGTTAAATCTGATTAAAGATTATGACGACTCAAAACATTACCACCATATGACGGATAACAAAGTTGTTGATACCATAAAAAAGGTTGTTGATTCCATGATTTAAAATGATCATTATAGCTTATGCATGATTAGGTTCAAAAAAGATCAAATATTTATGTATTTTAAAAGGATATAACATAAAATCCTTAAGTAATAGGATAAATGTTATCTTTCTCAATTGAATGTTCTACAATCTGTCTATGTGAAGATTAAAGAGGTGTAGATCTATAAAAGAAGTTTATAAATGGTCCTAAGTTTAACCTTGATCATGATGTATTTATAAGTTTTAAGAACCATGTATGTTTTCATTTCATTCCATATTTTAAGAAGTAGCTATTGAGGGAAGATCATAGTTATTAATTCTATATTCATCCTAAAAGACCAAATATGTATAGAGGTTTGAAAGAGTATTTCAAGTGGGATTTCATGAAGAGATATTTTAAAAGGATTTTATCTCAATGCTTGTTGTGTAAAAAAATTAAGGATAATAAAAAAAATCTATGGTTATATGTTAAATACAATACCCATACTAGAATGGAAATGAGAAAACATCACCTTGGATTTTTTCGTTGGACACCACAAAATGTATAAAGGGAATAATGTTATGTGGGTTTAATCGATCTCCTTACAAATTTAGAACACTAATTTTTTATTTGATAAGATTTACCCATGGAACTTAATTATAGGACATACATTAAGTAAGGGGTAAGGTTGTATGTAGTACCACATTCAATTGTGTCTAAAAGGGATCCAAGGTTAACCTCAATGTCCTAGTGAATTCTTCATAAGTATCTTGTTAAAAAGTTGAGTTTTATGTATTTCATATAATCCTCAAATATATGTACAAGAAAATAGAATAATTAAAACCATTGAGTACTTGTTGAGATCTTATTAACTAAATTTTAAAGGTGGTCGATATCAACACCTTCCTCTGGTTGATTTTTCATAAAACAATATCTTTCACTTGAGCATTCAGATGGCTCCTTATGAATCCCTCTATGGAAAGAAGTAGACCTCAAACTATCTACAATGAACTCATAGAAATAAATATATTGGGACCTAAAATATTAGAATAAATAGAAGATAATGGTAAGGATATTCAACAACCCTTAAGGGAGGTAAAGAGTCAACTGAAAATTTAAGATGATAATCATCGATGTGATGTGAAATTTGATGTTGGTGACAAGGTGTTTCTAAAAATTATCCATAGTATAAGTTATTGAGTTTTAGAAGTAAGGTAAAAATAATCCATAGTTATATCAGTCCCTCTGAAATTCTTGATTTTATTAGGAAAATAGCTTATCATTTGGTACTGCCACTAAATATCTCTCAAGTACTTGATGAGTTCTATATATCTCTCCTGAGGAAGTACATAACTAACCCTTGACATATAATGAAATTAGAGGTCATACCACTGGAGAAATATCTTTCTTATGAAGAAAAGAAGTTTAGATTATAGATCATATATATAAATTTCTACAAAACAAGACCACTCACATGTTCAATGTCTTATGGTGAAACTACCAATTTATGAAATCTATAAGGGAACTTAAGGATATGATGAGGCAGAGTTATTATCATCTTTTTTCTTCAGAGTGATGAAATTTCAGGGGTAAAATTAATTTTAATTGTGGTAGAATTTAACACCCTAATGTTTTATGAATTTTTTTGAATAAATTAAATTTCTTTTTTAACTTGTGTTACACGCAACATCGAGTTTTAACAAATCTCGATAAAGTTTTAAAATTATTATTTAAAATTTACCATTATTACCTAAATTTTAAACATGTTAGAATGAATATTAATACAAAATATTATATATTAAGTATACTTTTTTATGTAAAAAAATAATTGAAAAAAATAGATAATTTTTTTATGATGTCTTTATATGTTTTTAAAATACAATTTTTTCCAAAAAAAATGTTTTATATATTATTTAAAAAAAATTAAATTTTAAACTTTGATAAACATAATTTTAAAAAATAATCTTCCTTTTTTAAATAAACATGTCAAAATTATATTAGGGTAAATTTTTGTTATTTTTCTGAAAGGATTATTTTTTTCGATAAATAGTGATAAATACTAGTTTTTATTAAAAACTTCATTTTCATTTAAATAATTTATAACATTACATTTAAAAAAGGTTTAAAAGTATCATTAGTTTAATTATATATCAATTAATCTAATTTATATAATTTTAACCATTTTCCTTTCGAATATTTGTATAAAAATGTTTTAAACCTTTGAACATTTTCTCTTTGAAAACTACTTTCTTGTCATGTCTATAGGTTTAATTTTAAGTTAAATTATACAAATTCTGTAATTTGAAATAAAAAAATGAAATAAATATTTTAAATAATGATAATTGATATTATATAATAATATAAACTTTATTTTTTACCATAATGAATAGTAAAAATTAAAAAACAAAATTGTGGTTAAAGTAAAAATGGGTTGACTAGGGGATTAACTAAAATGATATGGGTTAAAAATTACCCAAAAATTGTCCGAAAATAATTTATTGGAAATATTACTACCTTAAAAATTATATTTATTGATAACGGTCCATTTTGGATCCTTTTTCATGTGAAAAACCTGGGTACACCTTTTTCTTTCTAAAACATACAAGCGTGTCACTCACCTCACATATAAAAGGCACCCATTATACTCCCCAATTCACACTTCCAATACAATTTTGTTTCGAAAATACATACCGAAATATCTTACATAATCCTCTCCTCTCATTCTAGATGTATTATTTTGTTCCAAAATTTATCCTAGGAAGCTTTTGGTGCAAACCAAAAGAAGTTTTCTGAAGAAGAGGTAACGTCCTTAACTAAGTGTTTTATTTTGATTCTTCCTCAACCTACATAAATTTTTAATATACCAGGATGATATAATAACATAAATAAATTCAATATAATTATATGATTTTATTTTATGTTCAGGACCTATATCCATCTTCACTTCCATCGAATGGGATATGAAATCATCACTCGTGATTATAGAGGACTACCGCCTTATGAACCAATGTTATTCATTTTCGATTACCACCTATCATGGAAGGATATAATGATATATTAAATGTTTATATATTATATTTATGATATTATTATAATTATTAATTATTATATCTCATATTCAATCTTAATTTCCATTCTAGGTGAATATAATAAAGTTGCTTGTATGCACTGCTGACTACCACCTCACGAAGCGATATGAGTAATTCACACTTTAAATTGATATTAATAAGGATGGTTTTAAAGGTAATATGTTATATAAATGAAATTAATTTTTTTTTAATTTTAATATATTTACCTTAATTTATTTCAATATTTCAAGAAAATAGATAGAACATTATTGCATACAAACAACCTACCGTCTCCTTGAACGACGTATTTCATAATGTATATCTAAATTTTATGGATTGAAATAAATACATATTGACTTAATATATATGATATTTATATCATTATTAAAAAATTTGATATTATGGTACCAAGATAAATTTTAGATTACCAAAAATAAAAAATCAAAACATACATGAAAAATAAAGCAATTATTGCATAAAACGTGGCTTTAACATGGGATTGTTAACAAATGGGTAATAAAAGTTCATAAGTAAATAATATATGGTATTATATATATACACACATATTTATGTTTTTTTAATATATTTATAATAATCTTTTATTTATTATACATAAATCTTGAATGATTATGATGTAATTCAAGACTTAAGGTAAGGGGTTTTTTCCCAACTTGGCTTCTTTTAGACATATGTTATGTTATAAGCCTATATTATTTTATGAGGATTATAAAAAACCAATTTTAATATCATGAATTTATTTATTACCATGATATTTTAATTTTTATTTAATTTTATTTTTTTATGGGTATGATGATTCGAATTTACCATGGTAACAGTTTTATGTTACAATCTCATCATTTATTGGGATTGCTCTTGATTGTAATTCCAATAATGAAATAATATGATATATCTCTCAATAAACTCATGTATCTTCTTCTCCAATGGTTATTTCAAGAAAATAAATTTTTTACCTTCACTTTCCTCTCTTTATTTACTCAAGAGTTCAAAATAAATTTTTTAAGAAAAATAAACTTTATTTCTCTCTTCGGTCGAAAACCATTTTTCCTCCCAAACCATGTTTTCTAAATTTTTTTTCAAAATGTGTTTTTGACATCCACAAAATTAGTTATTAAATAAATTTTTAACCATTTTTTACTTTTAAATGAAATTTTAAAGGAATCTTCATCTCATTTTCCAAAAAATTCATATTTGGATTTTATTGAAAATGTGAAAAGAGTTTTTGTTTTAAAGTGTGCGGCATGAATGAGAATTTCCCAAAATCATGACCATTATTTTATTTTAATAATAATTTATAATTATTTAAAATTTATATCAAAAATAATTATTTACAACATATTTTAAGAATTTTTAATTTTAAAAAATTAATTTTCAAAGAAAGGATATTTTCCTCAAGAAACGTTCGAAGTGATTTTTCTCTCAATATCATTTTCCATATAAGATGACATAAATTAATGTTTATTATGATTTAATAGGGGTATTATCATAGGATTCCATTCTTAGATTCTCTCTGAATGTTTTATGTTTATATTGAAAAGATATTTATGAGACCTATTTATCTTGCACGAGTTCTACCATGATAAAATTCTTATGAAACCTGATTTTTCCATGAATTACGACTTCATGAAATAATGAAATGATTATATAACCTGTTTATTTTCTACAAGTTATGTCATGATGATATATTTAGGGAACCCATTTTATTTCATGGGTTCTAATCTAATGAATTTTTTATAATCTTGTGGCATACATATGTATGATTTTGATTATATAATTTGTGGAACCTATATCTTCCTCCCATGTATTCGGTAAAGATTGAAATTTCATGAGATAAATGGGGTAGGAATTGGGATTGAATCGAATTCAATAAAGGAATCATTCCACTATGATAGTATTGGGAGTGATCCATGACTACTATGATAGTTTGGGGAGTGAATCTAATCCACTATGATAGTCATGGAAATGATCCTTGATATATTAAATAAATGATTTTCTATACATATGTGTATAAAGTAAATATATGAATTATTCCAATGTTATTCTATCATTGTACATGTTCTTTGATTCCATTATGATTTATTTCTTATGAACTATAAATATTTATACCATGACTCTAGTTTATGATCTATGATATGCTGGGTATGGTTTTACAATTTTATTCTCATGTTCCAATACCCTTATACTCATGTAATGTTGATATGTCCCTCATTTACCTTTACTGGGCATCTGATCCCACCCTTTCATGTTTTTTGTTTCCCTAGGTTATGATGAAAGGTACTATGTATGATATGACTATGAAGGTTTCTCGTTATGAAGAACATAGTGGGAGATGATGTAGCTCACTTATAAACCAATTATTTATGTGTCCATGTTTTCAATGGCATTATAACTTTATGATACTTATGTGTGTGTTTTTTTAATGTAATGAATATTCATCTAACATTTTTTAATATCTATGTATGAAAATATTGGGTCTTTATGGAAGTAAATATGAAATGTAAACTTAACATGTTATTATATTTTTTCCTCTAATATTTTTGTAGGTATATTAATGATGATGAATACAGTTAAAATGTTGATATATTTAAAAGTATGCGTTAAAAGAGTTATGTTTTTATGCATGTTGGTCATTAATTCATTTTCTTATAGTAATATGAATTTTTAGAGAAGCATATTTTCAAATGGATGTTATAAGAATGTAATGTATGTCGGGTGGTATTTATATCTTAAAATTATATTATTTTTTATGCAAATAGGTATTAAAAATGGTAATTTGGGTTAGATCTTGGATCAATATGGTGAATTTTGGCACTATACTAGTATCAAGATGTCATTTTAGGTCAAGGATTGATTCATGGGGGATGATGTAGGTTTGGTGTTGGAACTCACTAGTGTGATGAATGTAAGGGAATGACATAGAGGGATCATGATGTGGAATGGGGTTGTTTATGTGTGGTATGAAGGCCTCATTGTGTCCTATGTCTATCATGTCTTGAAGGATGAGAGAATTAGTTCAAATATCGTAAAGGTATGTTTGGAAATATTTTTAAAGAAATTGCATGTTTTGATGATTATTATATTAATTTGGGAATTTTTTATTGTTAAAATAGAATTATATAACTTTTTTGGATTTTTAGAAATAGTATATTTCTAGGGGAATTCAGAAGATATGGCTGGTCTATTTTTAATGAAATCAACCAAATATGATATGTAAATTTTTACTTGTGAAGGGTTTGGGGAAATGGTGAAATCCTAAAATGTGGAAGTTACTATTTCATATGGGTACCCCATATATAAGAATCCTTATCTTGTGTATAAATGAATTAGAGGGGGAATCCCTATAATGTGTAAAAGTATACTTTTAATAAGTAAGAATAACTTTTTGGTACAAAAGATTCATTATAGAGTTTAACTTAACACATAAGAATAAAACATTGATAATGTAAATACAAAATAGTAGGTTTCCCTAAAAAGTAATATTTACCCTGAAATATGAAAGAGTCCTTATGTTTGTGGAAAATTGAAAAGGATAATACAAAATCGTTATTTCGTGATATGAAAGAGTAATTTGATGCGTAAGATTCATAAATGTGTAAAGTGTTGGGAGTTCTCTATGATACATAAGGATCATAAAGGATGATTCATACGGTTCATCTGGGGTACACTACGATACTTAAACGTAAGGAGTTTGGTAAATGTGGTGAAGTTTGATACATAATGTTCTCTAGGGGTGATATTTAGGATTATTTAGGGTCTATATGTAAGGGTTAGGGACTTTTTCAAAAACAAATTATGATTATTTTCCAGATTTTCTAAAAATAATAAAAAATGATTATTAATTAGGTTATTATTTTATAAGAGGGGATTTATGGATTTTTTAACTAGAATATATATTATATACCCTAAATTACTCTCTCATTTCCATTTTCATCTCTACTTTAATTCTTCATTGATTCTTGTAAGATTTTTTAATTTTCTGAAGTAGGGAGTATCTGCATGAAAGGATAGATACCCTAGAGTGTTTATTCTTTATTTATATCTTTATTTCTATTTTTTCTATACTATATGTTCCTTAAAATATGTATTTTATCTTATTATCTAATTTTATTTTATTTATTATGGATTGGTCAATGTTCTTTGATGAGATGAATCCTACTAACTATATGTAGGTTGTGCCTAAAAATTTCTTATCTAATCTATGTATCTATATGATGTGTAATAAATGGGTGTAGGCAGTGATTTATATATATTTATATGAAAGAAAAAAATTAGGGTTTATATTATTTGAAACATATATAATAGTGTATTATATCGTGGTAAATTATGGGTTTAGACAAGAATGGATTGGTTTTGTAGTTTTAGGGTTTGATTGGAATGATGTTATATATTGTCATGTGGTGATTCATGGGTTGTTTTGATTGATATAATTGTTATGTTACATGATGGGTGTACCCTAAGTGATTGTGGATTATGTTGGTCACCAAGAATGGGGTAATGAGGTTTCCCTATGTGTGGTGGATGGGGTTGACCATTTCCATGGGTGGTAATGGATGTTCTTCTATGTGATATAGATGGAGTCAAAATTTACCATATGTGGAAATAGAGGATTAGTAAGGTGTTTCCATAGGATGATGGTAATTACTCTCACCATGGATCATAATACATTGAGGTATTTTAAACATAGTATAGATCCCATTTGGTGGTTTTAACCACAAATTTCATGGTTTTAATCACTGTAGTTGAGAGGCATAGCATAAATGATGGTGTGGTTCATCGATACAGGGGAAGATACTCCAAAATTAACCATGATTAGGGGTATGTGAGACTATTGTATGTGTAAAAACTTTAAATTGTATATATCGGATATATTTTGATTTATCAGTTGGTCCAAGAAAAGGTAGGGTATAGTTGTGCCTTGGGTATCATCAGACTATTGAAATGATAGTTGGTAGAGGGGTTTGGAAGATTGTGGGCCTTATGATATAGTTTGGGGAAGTGTATTTGGGGAATCATGGTTGATTTTTAATGGTAGTTCCTTATTATAAAAAATTGGTTGAATGGTCGATAGTGTAGGTTTTGTTCTTATTAATTCAACGCTATGAAAAAGAATAGATCCAATGCTAGGATCTATATACATAACAAATGTAAAATACACAAGAAGTATAGAATGTAAAACATCTATAAATCATATATTTAATGATATAATATACTATTAAACCTTATAATATTATTTATTACAATCACTTGAGTTTCATAAAAAACCTCCTACCTCTGTAGGTATCCATCAACCAACCAAATCATTTTGATGCTCACAATAGGATACCTTATTCTAGTATGATGTTCTAGTGTCTATTGATGTAAAGGATATATCTATTCATATTTACATATCATATAGTATCGACCAGTGAATACACATATTAATTTCCATCCTATCTTATTAGGATTTATATAGAACTAGGGGATGCCCCCCAGTAATTATATTTGTTAACCTAGATGATTTTTTGAATGAATTTATACTATGCTCAATGCTTGTATATAATACATTTGATCCCTTCCACATTTGATCTTATAAATTGCATCATTAAATTATTTCCATTAAGGAATGTCGTTTTAACTCCCATAAATAGTGTAATTTTCAATCCCATAGAACTCAAATAGTCAAACTCTATAACTATATATGTTATGGAGGCTGAACCATAATCAATCATAAATCACGATTGCATCAAATCTCATTCCATTGATGGGATATATTTCTATATTTGGTACCATTGGATTTCAATAGTATAATATGACTCAACCCATATAATTATATATTCTTGTAATATAATTTTAAATAATTTTAATCTTATTTTATTATCCATGTTTATCATATAATATGATATTTCATATATTTCTTGTATATAAATTTTGGCATAATGGTATATCCCGACAACCTGCCACTTACACTAAATCATAACACACATTTTATCATTTCACATTATATCATATCATATATGATATCTTTTTAAATATTATAGAAAACCATTTTAGATATTTTCCAAATCACCTTTTGGAAATATATCATTAACACTATCTTGTGTTATATCATATGTAATACCTTGTGAATACCCATCCAAAATGATTTTTGGATAAAATTTAAAAAAAAATTAGGGTATCTCTCTATGTCAAAAATCAATACCCATCAACTCACCCATAAAGTGTGAACCCAAGGGACTTTATAGAATTGAAAAAATTTGAATATTCTAATCCATAAATGTATGTAAAGATTGGCCTCTTGAAAATAATTAGTGATACTCTAGTTATAAAGTGATCTTGCATGATATCCATCAAAAATATATATCTCTATACCTATTTCCACCATCTATAATCATATGAATGTGTGGATAGATATATGTTTCCTTTAACTAGGATATCAAGTGACCATGGGGAACAAAGAATTTCAATCCCAAATAGTCTTCTAACATGTTTTAATTTCACTGAGTATAGACTTTTCTGGTCCATTAATTCATGACATGGGAAAAATCTTCAAATATTAGAAAATCAAATTTTCCTTAGATGAGAAGTTTATCACACCATATATACTATCTAGGTGAATCTAAACACTCCCTATTCGGTCTCAGTAAAGGTTATTTATGTCAAACTCATTATACAAGAGGAAAAATCCCATCCATCTTGAGAATTAACCAATAAAATGATCAGGAACATACCCAAGCCCAAACCCCCTTTGATTAATTAAGATTCAATTTCATACATAAGAATGGTATAAAATTATGAAGGCAATAATGCTAGATATATCTCCAACCATAGGTATGGGGTAGGGCGTATGAACCATGCACCCCTTGTATACCGGTGACATAGTGTATGGCACTCCATGTTGTATTCCTAGTGGGTCATGTTACATAAAAACATTTCTTTTATTTTTGAAAGGTGACTATATTGTGTATCTATAAATGAGAATATTACTCATTGTTACCTTAACATATCATCATAACATATAATACTCCATAATGAACATTAGTTAGGGATAACTCAAACCCATACTTTTGGGGGTTAATTATTATTACTCTTCATGAAATGTATATCTATATATAAATTTATACAATTGGTGTGAAATAATGATAAAATATAAATTTCCTTTTTTTAAAAAATATTTTTCTACTCTTAAAAAACTTTGTTTATAATACTTAACAAAACCCAATATAAGAACCATTTTATCACATTATACATGATAAACTTCCAGATTATCATTTTATTTACTTCACTTTCTAGGTTAATTTTAACTTATTACATCTACATTTTTTTACTACCACTCCTCTATGTGTTTATTTGAAAAAAAACACTCTATCTAACTCTTTAGTAAGTAACATATATAATGAAAATAACTTTGGATAATGGTGATATTTAGGAATCGTACTCCTAATGTACAACTTTTTGAACATATTCAGACTCATTAACTTCACTACATCGAATGTTATCATGTAAACATCAGTTATCTATATAAAACTTTTTCTATGTTTAATATCATCATCATTGGAACCCTATTACATAAAACATCTTCCATGAATTAATGAAATTATTTACATTATTTATTACCATATATTAAAATCATTTTGGATAAAGTAACACTTACTTCATTTACAATAACTAAATGAAATTCATTATGTTTCTCTTTCTAAAAGTATTTTAGGATATGAAGCTAAATTTACATTTTATTTTTACTAGTATATACTTTAATAAATAGTGATATTAACTTTATCATTATAAAAAATGTAACTATTTACATTTCCATTTATTATCACTTATCATAAATTCTTTTGGATAATAAGTTAAAAATAACATTGTTAAGACTAGTATAAATGTTTTACTTTATAGTTTTGGAAATTTTTATAAGTTATAACATACTCAAAATATCCTATAACCCACTATACTCTTTTATAAATATCATTAAAAGATACATCAACTCCTTTATGATTATAAAAAAACAATTTTTTTCATTTATAGTGAATCTTTAATAGATAAACCATAACCTCTATATAAGATATGGTATTTTATGTGTTTGAATCATTTTGATATTGAAAGTAAAGCATTGAAATTTCCCATTATGGTTGGTATAAATATATTCCCTTCTATTTGGATAAATTATTTTATCTTGGAAGAAAATATTTTATCCTTGTCTCCATATAAATAATGTCATAGAATTTTGATGAATCATAAGTGTATTAGAAACATTATGTCATTTTTTACAATAATGATTGATAACAATCATTACTCGAGAGGGATAAAATGAGATAAAAAAATATGCATCTAATAATTCATCCAAACAAGAAGTGTTACATTATATCTAATTCTTTAATACATTAACCTCTTTCTCCATTACATAAACCTACAACCTTCAATTATTCCTTTAAATATTATCTACTATATATTGAAAACATTTGTAAAACATATAGTTGGTATGATATACCATTCCGAATCTATGAGTTGAATTCTATAAAATATATTTCATGAGTATGACTCTTTGTATGGATTCATATTCCCATTAAAGAAATCTAGACAATTACTTCTCTAATATCAAATCTTTTCACAATTATTAAAATGTTCTTTCTTCTTTTCTTTTTTAACTCATTTGTGAAATCTACCTAAATTCTTTTCTTTCATTTATTTCCAAAAACGTTACCCTTATTTTTTTGAACCATCAATATGACACTTTATCCAAGACCACCCATGTCTTACTCAGCTATCCTAAACAAATTTATGACATTAAGTAAGGGTTTATTAAATTTATTCATGATATAATGAACAAAATAAATGTTAGATCCTTTTTTGTAGTGATTTTAGAATAAAATATATTGTTGTTTCAATTTTAATAGGTGAAATTATTCTCTCGAAACCATTCATACACCAAATAATTTTGAGTTAAAATGTAAATACTATTGTTCCATCTAGTATTTTTCATTGAAAATTTATCTTTGAATAATTATACATTTAATTCCTAGATTTATCTTGATAGATCCTTCTCATGTAATCTATCATATTATCGGAATATGTTTCCTTGTGTTTCTTCTACATCATAGACTACATGATAACAAGAATGAGTTTGGATATCTCAATTTAATATTTTATATTCTTATCATAGGCATCTAAATCCATATATAGAATGACTTCAGTTTTTTTTATCTTTGGAAGTAGTTTTTGAACACAAAGAATTTTTATTCTTACTTTAGAACAATTATCATGTTCTGATTACAGTCAAGAAAGTTACTTCCATTTAGTTATTATTTATCAAATATTTATATCATGGTTAAGCTTGTTGATGAATAAACGTATCTAAAACATAATATTTTATCATACGGGTATCCTATTATATTACCATTTTATAATGACATGAATTAAATGGGATCCTAATAAAATAATGAACTTATTTCTAAATTTATCCGAGATATTAGTGTTATGTGATCTATATTTCACTAATAAATTAATTCAAATTGGTTATTATCTCACCACATATTTATTTCTAAAGGGAATCATCCAAATCATAAAATATATTATTCTAGCATAGTTGGGTAGGCAATGCTTCACTCATTCCATCATATGGATAAACCCAACTCTATTCCTCTGGTATCCTAACTCATAGGGATTCCCAACAAATTATGACCCAAGAAAACACTACGAAAAGGTTAAAAAAGGATAATCTATGGGAAGAAAGCTTTGGTATGACCTACTCAGTTAGATTATTGGTGTCTCGGTAAGTGCCACAACAAAAATAATATAACTTATAGAATTTTTTAAGGGGGTTTATTCTCTCCATATTAACTCATTTTATTTCCATTATATATTCATTTTTTAATGATTTATTTTTTTAATTTAATTCCATCCACCAAATCAATATGTCCAAACCATATTGATGTGAAACTGTTAAAAAACATATAGTATGTGTTACTCACCTAGAAATAGATTCCAAACATATGTACACATATCCAAAATCATCTCATGAAAATGGTACAATAACTCTTCACGTAATGGCTCAAAGATATATGGGATTGAAACATTCTAAATGAGTAATATTCGGGATGATAGCCAACTCCCACCTTTCTAGAATATGGTATTGCCTCTAGGGAAATGGAAATTTCAACCATATGTCCCTCTCCTCAAAATTACTTTTATCAAGATATATTCCAATCTATTATAACGATAACACCTAACATGTATATACTATATTAAACAACAAAATTCAGGTTAATAACTCCAATTAAAACCCGAGGTCAAGGTATATGAAAACCAAATCTTATATAATCTTTCATAGCATGTAATAGATGGATTAAAAATTTATAAAATTAAGTTTAGAAATTAAATTAAATCACACACACATCTATAATATAAATATTTTATAAATATTAATAAATAAAGGAATAAATCTTAAATAAATGAACATTTTACATATTTAAACATGGGATAATTATTTATGAAAAAATCATAAATGAAATTTAATTATAAAATTTTTATATTTTGGATTCAATCATTATAGTCATTATATAACAATAAATATTATCATTTTACATTCAATTCATAATAAGAAATTTTAATATTATACATTATATGGTATTTCACATTACACATATGATACTTTTACCAAGTATGAAAATTTTATATTTTCATTTTCTATTAGGTAATTTTAAATAATAATATTATCATATATCAATATTATTTAAACCTTCGGTCCTATAAATTGATCAAAACTTTTTTTGATGAGTTATTGATATTTATTTCAAATAAATTACACTTTAATTTGTATAATGAAAATTAAATTAGAAAAATTCATATTTTAAATATAAAAAAGCAGTATATTCATTTATTTTTCAATTTATACAATTATTATAAATAATAAATTATTAATATTTAATAAAATATTTATTTAAAAACATAAATAAATTCATATTATTATTGAAAAGGAGTTATATAATATTTACAATTTATATTGGAGAATATTTATTAAAATATGAACCTTTTATAATTAATGAATTTTCTTAATACCATTAATAATTTATAAATAATTAATTATCATTTATAAGAAATTTATTAGTTTTTAAACCCCGTTTTTAAACCCTAAAATAATCCATAAACCCTCAATAGAGACATGCAATCCTTGAGCAACATAGGAAGATAGAGGGAATGTGTGGGTAAGAATAAGATGAGTATATGGTGACATTAGGAATGATCCATTAAGTGAGGTATCAAGGGTAAAGTGTCCATATAGGGGGTATCTATAAAGGAATTAATCAAGAGACCAATAAGGTTAATAAATGTGGCCCCCCTAAATTATGTCTAATGTGGGACTAAGAAGATTGATCATTTCTCACCTTTTAATGTGGGTGTTGTATACCAAAATTAAAATTACTTTGATACTCAATATATTGTTAATAATATAGAAAATGATGTTGTATTTTTTAATTTATATTCATGAATCTAAATACATTGATTCTCTGATACCATTTTAGGTTTTATTGGAATTAATCAACATAGTAGAGGAGAATAGAAATTGATCCCATGATCTCAATGCACAGTAGATATAAAATATATAAAAAATGGAGAATTTTAAACTTATAAAAATCATACCATTCATAGTATCATCCACCACAACACCTTCAAATATGCTTGATTTTGAACACTGATGTGGATGGAAAAATATATTCCACCTCTGTAGGTATCCAGGATCCAAACGAATTGTTTTGATACTCGAAACAAGATTACATATTCCACCCTAATTTTCAAGAATCTTTTTATGAAATGGAGGAAGGAAACAATAATTGACAGATCATAGAGTATCGACCAAGCACTACCCACACTAATTTTCATCATATACAATTTATGTTCTTATTGAACCATATGGAACTACTCAATAATTATGTGTATTAACTCATCTGATTTACCACATAATTTTATAAGTTTTTCAGTTCATTTATCATTTTCATTTTATCCATTATTTGACTTATCATATAAAATACACCATTAAATGATACCCTTTGTGGTTGAGTAATCAAAAACCCTTAATTAGTGTCATACTTGATTCCATATAACTCAACCAGTAATACTCTATGATCACATGTATTTTAGAGAACAAACATTATTTAGTTATAAATAATAATTCCATGAAATCACACTTCATACAAGATATGTCATTATATATTTTGTTTCATTCCCTCTCGATCATATAATATGACACAACCCATATACCTAAAAATGCTTTAATATGATATATATCATATTTTATATTTCATGTATATCATATATTATCATATATAATATATATTTTGTATATAAATATAGTATTTATGGCATATCCCAACAGAGATAACTTCTGATATAGAAGACTATGGATGTATCCTTCCACTTCGGCACTGGTCGATGAGGGTAATAGTTCACTCCGAACTAGTTAAGCACTAATTGAGAATTTTTCATAGTGTGTTATGATTTCTATTTATAGATTTTCTATATATTGTTATATATATAGATATTATCTATGGAACCATTAATAGTGATCTTCTTAGTTCATACTCACACCTTTCATGGGCCCTCTGGGATGTATGTAGACATTATGTATCATGGTATAGGTAAGGGTATGTTCTATTCATCTAGATCCTAATGAATATTTTTAATGAACTTTCTTGGGATTCCATTGAACCCAGCACCCAAACCACCTTTTCACCAGTCCAAAAGAGGAATTATTGACCCCACCAGCTGAAAACTAGTGTCGAGAAATCATGTGAATCCCTTTGAGAATTATTTCGTCCAAATTAGAGATAAAAAAAATTAAAAAAAATACTACAATATCCAAATTAAATAAAGATTCTAAATAGGTCACAATGATCTAAACTAATACAAACCATTATCATAAATATAAATAGCATCTATAATTAGGGGATAAAACAAGGCATAATAGATATAGAGCTAAAAAAATAAAACAACAAAATAACTCAATCCAAGCCTGAACTAACTCCATGACACATTAGGTTTCCCACCACCACCTAACTCACCCCACACCATTCTCATATAATGAAGTATGAATCCAACTAAAAACTATGAACCTAGAATATACCGTAATGAGATATAAATACCAGTAAGTCACCAAAAGACACCGAAACTATGAAATATGTTTCATATGGAAGTTCATCAATTATTATTTTAAAATAAATCAAAAAATTAACCTTTATAAATATAATTTTTTCAAATAAAACAATTCCATAACCATCTTTCAAAACATTTCCACTATCCTGATCCATTTCAAAACCAAACTCTTGTTAATATTCCTAAAAAAATAATATGGTAGTTTTATTTGAATTAGAATAGCCACTTTAAAACATTTAACCAGATGAAGCCACTAGTAGAAACCAAAATACATATTTTGAAATCCACTCTAAAACCCACACAAGAGTCTTTTTATTTTCAGAATTGGTTTTCAATTATATTTGGAAAAAAATACAAATTAAATGAACCAACACACACACTAGTGATGAAAAATAATTAATTAATCATAAATCAATAGGAATAGATAAACCATAAGAAAAAAATGGTTACATAATAATGAAAGCAGGGGAAATGATACAAGAAAGCACTAGATCAAGATTCTTTAAATCAAAAACTATTTATGAAATCGAATGTGTTCTGGGATCTACCATATATTCATAATGTGTAAAGACTATAACTCTATAATGGTATACCAACTCCTGAACCAGCTATCAACATGCACTGAATTTCAAACCACAAGTCATCCAACTAACCCACACAAGCCTCATTTCTATGATATCTCCTCGAAGCCCTTTTTTCTAGAATGAATGGACGGATAATAGGTGTGTGTGATAAAACTATTGGAATAGAATTAAATCTCCCACTTATTAAATTGGTTCTCATTAACAAAAAATTGGAAGTGGGGAGAAAGAAAGAAAATCCAAGTCTGACACACAAGGCATAGGAAATGACTAATTCTCTCCCCTTAAAACCCAAACAATGAATCTCCCCACACATAAAATGAACCCATGGAATCCATAAATAATTTACCACACAATTGGATCAAAAAAATAAAATTTTGTTGAAAAACCCACACAATGGGTGACCAAATAAAAAGTGAAAATCAAGGGTTATCTTTTACATCCACCATTTTAAAAACAAGGATCCAAATAGCCTTTTAACATTAAAATATGACTCATGTTACCAAGACCTTTTACATTTAATGAAAGAAAATATTTATGCATTTCTTATAAAATAATGGAAATCATACACACTATTTAAAAACATTTAAATTCCACCCTTAAAAATTGTTCTCCCTCTTTGAAATATAAAACATGGACAAGGTCCTACCATTTCCAAAAAGAACTTTTTAAATTATCCCTTAAGGAATTCTTATGAGGGGTAAATAACACACACATTTTAAATCAACATGTGAAATCTAATAAATAACCACTTTACTATTCATTTTTAGGTCAACACCACAATTTAAATCAAAATTATCTTTAAAACATAGATTCCAAAAATTAAAAACTAAACCAGATTCATAGTATAATAATTTCATATAAAAAAATTTCAAAATCTACACCTTCATTTCAAAAAAAATTTATCACATGAAAAAATATAATTTAATGGAAACCCCATTATTTCAAGAAAAAAACACAATGAAATGGTTTTAAAACCTCATAAGAATATAACATATATTTATATTTTTAATAAAAAATAATTTAGAAATAAAAATCACACATTGAATTACAAAATGAAGCTTTTTCATAGAAACAAATACTTGGATGAAGAAGAAACCAAGCCCAAATGTTTCACCATCAATGGTAAGCACATCAGTGGGGATAGAAATGGAATCTAATAACCCTAGAAAACAAAAATACCAATATTTTTCCTACCTAGAACACTAAAATTGACTATAATAGTTGTAGGGTTCATGAGAGAGGCCAAAAATATGAGAAAATAGATAGAGAATGGGAGAAGAGAGAAATAGATTATGAAATACCGCAAAACCTCTTAGAAACCATCAATGAGATTTCAAGAATCCAATGAGAAGGTGGTTGAAGCTCCTCTGTAGTCTCTAATGTGTAATTTGACACAATATGGGGAGAATATGGGTGAAACCCTCTTAATTTGAAATAGGAATTTTGATAAATTCCCAAAATTTGAATACCAAGATAGAACACCTGATTGGTGAATGGTTTTCCAAATCATGTGCATCCCACTTCCATGACATAGGGAACCCATACAATTTGTCTACACAATTTTAAAAACCATGCTCCATCCTCTAATTAAGCCAATAAGGGTTCACGGTTTCTAGGGAACTCTACATGGTTTGAAAACCCATATAGAAGCTATGAAAAATGACTTTATCATCGTGACATGCCCATTTCTACAAGAATCAAATGATTACTCCTAACAATGTAGGAAAACCATGATTATCCCGTAAATCCCCTAAAACATGATATTCTTTCTCTAAAAAAAATTGAACTCAAAACTACTCAATATAAGATAAAATAATACAAAATCAATAACATAGTGACATGGGGGTGTCAAAATATGAATTTGTACATAGAGTACAAACTTGATAATATGGGTTTTAAAATGTTATGGGTGATTATTTAGAGCTGGACATGGGGTTTATTTTGATATTATATGCATGTACATATGATATTGTCATATGGAAGATCCTATTAACTTTAATATCACTAGCTTTGGATTTAAGATGTTTTATATGATTATTATAGGTATGTTTTGTCTTGGTATTATTTTTTTATTTTATAGTTTATTTTTATCATGATAATTTTACTTTTTAACTTTATAGGGTATAATCTCCCAACTATCACTTGTTTGAACCTCACTACTTATTGGAATCCCATGGCATATGGGGAGGCATGCATAATTTCTAGTGGTGCTATAATTGCGTTATTATAGAGTGAGCTGGTTTAGGATGTTATAAAGCGGTATCAAAGAAATGTTTATATAAAGGGGTTAATAAATAATTATTTTTTGTTATTTGATCTATGGTAGATGCATATTTAGAGGAGTTTCAAATTTTTATTTTGAAAATGTAACTTGGGAATGATTTTATACCTTGTTCTTAGCCAAAAAAAGTACAACATGAATTCTAATTTACTAAGGTTTTGTGATTATTTTTCAAGTTTACATGGATAAATTTGTAATTAATGTTATTGATTTTTGTTTTGGGGTTATGTACCCAAGATTATAGAGTTGGAACTCATGCATCAATATTGGAATACAAGAATCAGTTGATATGTATGTGATCCTTGTTATTTTCATTATGGTTCTAGAATATGAAAAGGGGTTCAATTATTTTAATTATTAACAGCAAATTATATGGTTTTTTCTATATAACTTCTTTGGCGAATTATACTAAGTCATAATGGGTATGTGATTCTTATTTTGAATAAGTTTGTGATCCTAC